>CM073577.1:68467764-73467764 GCA_037074715.1 Magnolia kwangsiensis | reverse complement strand
TTGGCTTCTATTTGCCACGAAGGATGCGTCGATGAATGCGAGTCGTGTTTTGAGTTGGCGGCAGTGGTTAGGCCACATGAAGTGTTTCATGCACTTCATGTCGTTTGACTTGAGATGAGCTCGTACTAGTCGAGCCCGTCAAATAACCCGACTGGCCATTGTATGTTCACCCTGTATGAGTCATAACTGCTTGAACCTAGGGTACTGAACTTACCATTGGAAACCCTGTTAACCATGGTACCTTGATCCATAAAGACTCATGAGCCAGGCATGGTGGTATGGGACACCGTGGTCGAGCTGTCGGCCTACGCTGGGGCCACAAACTTCCCCGTAGTGACCAGTGAGCAACCCAGACTCGTGAGCAGATTATGGTGGTATGGAACACTATATTCTTGCTGTTGGCCTACACTGATCAGGTGACGAGCCCTTTGTAGTGACCGCAAGCATATTCTGAGTCTACGGGAGGCGATGACCCTTCTGTAGCGACGAGAGTACATTAGGCCTGTATTGATAAGGTGATGGGGGAGCGGTGCAATGAGTGCGAGCAACAGCCCTAACAACCCTTGCAGCGACCTACAAATATAACACCGTATGAGATTACTAAGAGTGACGACCCTAGACAGGATCTGTGTTGGGATTGATATAAGGAAGGTACCTTAGTTTCCCAATCCCACTATATGAAAAGGACTAATAACAACTTGCTAATCATTATCAATATTGCATTGCACATGCCTGTAAGATGTGGAGCACTGTGGGAAGAAAGCATGCCTCAGGCATAAGATGGTGCTGTATGAGGGAGTATGTCGGTGAGGGCATCCATCATGTCATTCATGCATGCATTAACAATAGTATCTAGGAATGTTTGATTGTTTGCTTTACTATTATCGCATGATTGATTTGATAATATGCTAATCTTTGCTCTTGATTCTACTGAGTTAATTACTCATTCCCACGTTACAGGATGGTGTTCCGGACACCCACCAATCTCTATTTTAGTTTCAGATGATGGCGCTGCTTGTAAAGTGGAGCCGAACTTGATGATGATGAGGAGGATCCCTCCTTTATGTATGTTCTGATCGACGAGATTACAGGGAGGTTGATTAGACGCCTTGACACTTGTCATTTTATATTTTTGGAGCACTCATGTATATTCTTTTCTTTCCATTTTTGGAGTATACATGTATTTAATTAACCTGTTAACATGTTTACACTCTGGAGATTTACAATTAATTATATATTTTATGTATTCATCACAATCTTCCGCTTGCTAATTTAACTGTCTCTGGAGTATTATATGTTGTTTTGGCTTAGTCTTAATCTTGTTTAATGTCATTCTACAGACAACATGCATTTATCATTATTTATGTTGCATAGTGACGTTCTGGAACTCGGGAGTTGGGTTTCTACCCAACCCCCAATTTTCAGGGTGTTACAAGGGTACTACGGAGGTTGTCGTGCCGGATTTGGCGATCGAGAATTTTGTGAGCCCGGTTTTTGAATTTGGGGTGTGATAAGTTACGCTCCTTAAATCCATTAGATTATTCATTTCAATTGGTTGCTATAAGAAATTTAAAATTTATTAAATGGATGTCGAAAGTGCATTTCTAAATGGTGATCTACATGAAGAAGTATATGTTGAAAAACTAAATGGTTTTGAGGACCCTAAACTTTTAGATCATGTGTACCGTCTTAAAAATACACTTTATGGTTTAAAACTAGCTCATAGGACATGGTACAAAAAGTTGACTAAATTCTTACTAAGTCACAACTTTATCGTGGGAAGTGTTGATAAAACCTTATTCGTCAAGAAATATAATAAACATATATTGATTGTATCGATCTATGTTGACGATATTATTTATGGATCTACATGCACTATCTTGATTATTGAGTTTGAGATATAATGAAATTCATGTTTGAAATGAGTATGGTTGGAGAATTAAATTACTTTCTTGGATTACAAGTAAAACAACATGAAGTTGTCATATTCACCTCACAAACTAAGTATGTCATGAATCTCGTAAAGAGACTTGGGTTTGAGAATGGGAAAAAGTTTGATACTCCCATAAGTACAACTCTTAAACTTTCTAAGGATGAATTAGGTAAAAGTATAGACTCCCTTATATATTAGAGTATGACTGGTAATCTTCTATACTTAACTACTAGTAGACCCAATATTGTTTTAGTGTTGGAATATGTGCTAGATATCAATATAATACTAAAGAATCACATCTAATTGTTGTTAAATGTATAATTAGAAATGTTACAAGTGCTGCTAATTTATGTCTATGATATCTGCATGATACGACTATACAACTTATTGAGTATACCGATGTAGATTGGGCACGAAACATTGAAGATAGAAAATCTACCAGTATCAGATGTTTCTACGTAGGGAATTATTTAGTTTCTTGGCTTAGTAAGAAATAAAATTTTGTATCACTTTCAACAGCTAAAGCCAAATATATCACGACTTGTAATGCTATCACCTAGCTAATTTGCATGAAAAAGATGCTAGCTGACTATGGAATTGCGTAAGATATGATGATATTATATTGTGATAACACGAGAGCAATTAACATTTTAAAGAATCCTATTCAACTTTCTCGTATGAAACATATCAACATTTGATACCATATATTCGTGAATTATTCAAGGACAAGAGTATTTCATTGGAATATATTCAAACTAAAAAGCAGCTTGCCGATATAATGACTAAACCGCTCGATAAGAATAGATATTCCAAGGTAAAACATGATATTGGTTTGTGTACTTTTAATTAATTAATCATGTTGTTTATGCATTCTTTTTGTTATTATATGTTTATAATGTTTAAATGCATAACATATGAATAAATTTAAAATATAAAATATAATTTTTTTTTCCAAATTTTTGACTGCTCGACGGGTCGAGTACATCCTTGACCAGTCGACCTTCGACCAGTCGAGGACCATACTCGACCAGTCAAAGTGCGCGGGTATACACCATAAAGGGGGAAAAATTAGTTTTCTTTGTCATTTTCCACCTTCCTCCACTACCCGATGCTTCCCTCAACGAACCCATCTCCAAATATTCATTCTAAGTGGTTTATTTTGATTTTTTTTCTAGATTTGAGTTCCTCTTTGATAGGTTATCTTCAATTTTTGGTGTATTTGTGATTTACAACCTTTCTTTAGTTGGTTTTGAGGAAAAATCAGATCTAGACTCAACTCATATATCTTCTTTAATATTCTCTTTTGCAATCTTTAAATGGAGCATCGTACTAGGAGGAAGGCTACACGTAAGGGCCCTAGCGGCACCTCCTCTAGGTCGACTCCCATTGGCGTGAGAACCCTAAGATCTCCCGAAGAAGATTTAGAGCTTGTAAATGTAGATCACATTGCACCGTATCATCTTTTACCTCTCCTTACTGCTATAGGTTCAGAAAATATTCTTGGTTGGGGTGGAATGGCTTACTGCTCCATAGCACAAGGGACGTATGCATCCATAAGCATCTTGTCCCTTGAAAATCTGACATTTTTAATTAATTTTCAAGAAGGGACAGTCCCTATTGATCGCCACCTAATTTCAAGTTTGCTTGTTGTATATGTTAATGATGATGGCATTCTCATTGCCACTCTCACTGAGAAAATGACTCATTCTGAGCAACGGGAAATCACTAGGAAATTATGTCGGTTTGATGCCGAATGGAAGTCTGGTAATGCGCTATGTGCTAACCATATGCTTCCCAAATACCGAGTCTTCATCGCATCTTTACATCCAATGTGTATCCATGATTTGGGAATAAGTCTGAACTTCCTTCATGACTCGTGTCCTTCACTCAGTTGTTTCTGGTGTTCCTATTTATCATCCTTCTTTGGTATGTTATTTGATTATTAAATTCCGAATTCATCCCGTTCATGGGTCAATTCCTTTTTCCTATCTCATGACTTCCATTGTTCTTTATTGCAATGTTGTCATTCCTTCAACCAAGGCATCGGAGTCAGTTTTACCCTTTGATAATACCAATATTCATAAAATGAACCTGGCATACATTTTCGGTCAGAGAGATGAAGATGAAGAAGAAGAAGATGCACCTTTACCAGAGGACACATCGATGGATGACATCTTTGCCATACTTGATAAGTCGTATGATGAAGCTAATCTAGACTATCAACCTTCATAGGTTGATGCTTGGCTTAAATATTTAGAAGAAAAAGTGGTTGAGTTGAAGGTGTCTTAGGACAATCTGGCTAAAAGTCAAAAGTCCTCAATGAAATATATGTGAAAATAATTTCATCGCATTGCCAATGGACTGCACCAGATTGATCCTTCCATACCTCCTCCGTCTTCCTCTGGATCCGACTAGGCTCTCTTTCTAGTGTGTGTGTGTGTGTGTATTTCTCATATACATTTGGGCTTGTATAATTATAACTTTGTGTGTGTGTGTGTTCGATGGTCACTCTCTCATACTCTCCTCCAATGCTTCTTATTTTAATGACTCTCTTAACTTGACATTCTATATGCATATCCCTTGATATTGTCTTCTTTTTATTCTATTGCTTTTGATATGAGTATTTGCATGATTATTCTTTCCATTGTCATATTGTGACAAAAGGGGGGAGAGGATTACTTATGATTGGTGGAATGGATGAGGATATGAATGATGTGAATGATATGAATGATGAATGTTGATGCATAGCATATTATGTGATGTGATGTATGTTTGATATAATGAATGCTACATTATTATGCTTAGAGTATGCATTGGCATTGGAATGGAAAAACTATACAGGGGAAGCTCACATTGAGAGGGAGTAGTAAACTTTTTGCACATTCACCTAAGATGCAACTAAGTTAGGAATACAAGATGGCATTCAAGTTGTTGTAGTAAGTGTTTGTCACGAATTTGATAAAGGTGGGGTTTGTAGTGCTATATTGTGTAAAGCACACCTTTTTTTTTTGTCAAATTTCGTTTAGACAAAATGACTTATGAAGTAGAATTTCAAATGTGGATCAAGATGAAAAGTTTAAGACTCTACTAAAGTTCAAGTCAAGTATAGGATCAAGATGGAAAGTTCAAGTCTCTACTGAAGTTCAGAATCAAGATGGAAAGTTCAAGATGATTGAGTTTAAGTTCTACTAAAGTTCTAGTAGAAGATCAAGCTCCACCTTCAACTTCAAGCTCTATTAAATATTCAAGTAGAAGAACAAGTTCCACGAGGTTCAATTTAGTTTAAGTTCAGTCACATCAGGTATAACAAACCCTAGAAAGACCTTAAGCTTAGTTTCTTTAAAAATATAAACTTAAATGGGTTTTTATGCTTATTTTAGGATACAATTCGACTAATTTAAGCTTAGGTTCAACTAGTCTAAGCATTTTTTGACCAGTCGAAGTCCTTGCTCGAAAAGTCAAACAGGGTCCTCAACCAGTCGAGCGGGGCTTTCGACCAGTCGAAGTTCTATTTTATCTTATCACGCTCAAATTTAAAATTTTATTAGAATGAAATTTGGTCCTTTGACGAGTCGATGAATTTCATAGACGAGTTGAAGTAACAACTTCTTAGCATATAAATAGAGGTCTTCTCTTGTAACGCCCGTGAAAAATCCATCCTTGGGCTCGAGTACCAACTCGACCCGAATTTGCGTAGAATTCATTCCTTTGGAAAATTTGACTAGGTTAGCTAGTGCAACGTTAGAATAGCTGGGAAATGGTCCCTGATCACTTTAAATACGTTCTACAAGGCCCGAAGCGAGTGGAACTAAGGGTGCTATAATGCTCTAAAGCCTCGGATCAAACTCTAAGCCGGTTTGTTCTCTGGACCACTTTGAATCTTTGTATTGGATCTAGACCGCACGTTGAAAGTCCGATACCTCCTATCTTAGACCGTTAGGACCGTCTAGCTGGGCTTGACACTCATTCCAAAAATCAAGTCAAACCGATTATTACAGGCTATTTCATTGAGCCCGGATCGAAGAGAGTGTGAATAGGGACATAGTTGGAATTTCAAATTCAAATCTGGCACACAAATTTGACGCATCAGTATTAAGCATTCTGACCGTCAGAATACAGCCAAATTACACCCTTGGATCAGGAAAAATATCTATTATATATCACGGGACTTATAGGCCTGATCTTGGTGCGGTGACCGTTAAACTGAAACTGGGCCGCCACGTGCGATCTGGGAACCCAACCGGTCTGAAAACTGGATGTATGCTAGATCTAGTATGCATGAGCTTAAGTCCGACCGCATCTGGCCTGGGGACCTCCAGAAATGCCCTTTTGGACCGAAACGGCCCCGATTTGGTTAGGCACCAAGTAAACATTGTTCCCAAGCCTATTTTGGGAATGTTTTAGGCTATAAAAGGGGTTGAAACCCTCACTCCTCTCTCCCATCCGAATTTGAGAGAAGCCCTAGCTTGGGAGAGAGAAAAAAAGTGAGAGATTGTGAGAGAGTGGGAGAGTTCTTCCCGCCACTTGTGCTACGTGTTGCACGTGCTTAAGCGACACTCCTCTACCGCTTTCCCGGCGATTCCACCGCAATCCTAGGTAAGTAAAAACCCTAAATAGTTGGTGATTTGAGTTTTTCTTGTTTCCATAGCGATGTAGCTTATGGATCTTATGTATTAGGCTCCTTACTCGCCGTAGACGAACCATATACACTCCGCTTCAATTCCCGAGTCTACAAGACACTAGGTGAGGATTTTAGACGCTTTGATTGACGGTTCCCAACGCTTTCAATGTCGTTTAATAGTAGATTCTTGACGGCATCGCCGTTTGACATGTACAAAATGCTCTCCGTTTCCCGTTTCGTAAGCTAACGAAGAATATGAGATTTAGGGCATTTTAGTCATTTGTAGGAAGTACTGTTTACATTCATATTTTGCTGAAGTGATTGACATGGTTTGTTGTCGCATTAGGAAGTTAGGAATGCGTGCATAATTAGTTTGGCGAAGAGGTTCGCCTAGTTGCACACTTTGGGTCGACATACCATATGTAGACTTAAGTGTGTAGTGTATGTGTTTGTATAAATGTTTGTATTAGTATGTATTGAATTAAATGATGTTATATGATAGTTTGTGATTGATTTTTCAACTATTATGCTGACCTAGATGATTTTCTACATGTTGATAAAATGCATGATTTCATTACATGCATTGAATGTATGTGCTTGAGGATTTGCTTAAGTTGAATATGCATGGGAAGTATGCCTTGAAGATTTGCTTAAGTTGAATGTTATAACATGTGCTAACATGCTCACATGATGTATTTCAATTCCAATACCTTTTATAGTGATTCCATAGATGTGTGGGACTTGACTTAGTCCAGGCAGTCGGTAACCGAGCGAATTCGTGGCTGACTGGTCATAGCCACGAATGACGCGTCGATGAACGTGATTCGTGTTGAGAGTTGGCGGCAGTGGTTAGGCCACGCGAAGTGTTTTACGCACTTCATGTCGTTCAATTCGAGATGCGATCGCGCTAGTCGAGCCCGTCAAGTAACCCGACTGGCCGATGTTTGTTCACCTTGTATGTAACATAACTGCTTGAACCTAGGGTACTGAACTTACCATTGTAAACCCTATTAACCGTGGTACCTTGATCCACAAAGACTCATGAGCCGGGCATGGTGGTATGGGACACCGTGGTCGAGCTGTCGGCCTACGCTGGGGTCACAAACCTCCCCGTAGTGACCAGTGAGCACCTAGACTCGTGAGCAGATTATGGTGGTATGGGACACTATATTCTAGCTGTCGGCCTACACTGATCAGGCGACGAGCCCTTTGTAGTGACCGCGAGCGTATTCTGAGTTCACGGGAGGCGACGACCCTTCCGTGCAGTAGAGTACAGTAGGCCTGTATTGATAAGGTGATGGGGGAGCGGTGCAACGAGTGCGAGCAACAGCCCTGGCAGCCCTTGCAGTGACCTACGAAATGTACATCGTATGAGATTACTAGGAGTGACGACCCTAGACAGGATCCGTGTTGGGATTGATACAAGGGAGGTACCTTAGTTTCCCAATCCTGCTGTTTGAATGGACTAATAACAACTTGGTAATCATATCACCATAGCATTGCATGTGCCTGGAAGATGTGGAGCACTCTAGGGAGTGTGGCATGCCGCGGTCGTAAGATGTTGCCGTATGAGGGTGATCGTCGGTGAGGGCATACATCACGTCATATCATCTTGCATTAACAACAGTTTTAGGACTTGTCTGATTTACTGCTTTACTATTATCGCGTGATTGAATTGTGAACATGCTAATCTTTGCTCTATGATTCCACTGAGTTGATCACTCATTCCCACGTTACGGGATGGTGTTTGCAACACCCACCAGACCCTGTTGTAGTTGCAGGTGACGATGAGATCCAGGAGGTGGAGCTAGATGATGACGAGGACCAGGATGAGTTCTCGTATATGCAGTATCATGACGGCTTCCCGTAGGTGACCTGGATCGAGGGGACATCAGTGGGACTTTTCTTTTTGAACATTATTCTTTTGTTATGTACATGTATATGAGACTCAGAGATGTAGTCATACTTTGGAGACAGTTGAGATTACTTTGTTTTTCCATACAGTGATATATATCTTGTTTAGTCTTCCGCTTGCTTTTATCACTGGATCTGAAGTATGAATTGCAGTTTTGGTATACTTTTACTCATGTGAATGCTTTAAATCAGACAACATTGAATCATAACCATTTTTGTTGCATAAGTGACGGTCTGGAACTCGGGAGTTGAGTTTATACACGACCCCCGATTTTCAGGGTGTTACATCTCTCAATCCGAAATTATGAATTCAAGTTCATAAAAGCCTTTATCAAGAGAGAGAAATCCTCATTATTGTTAAGCTATTGCACGGTATTTATAATATTTTTAATAGCTTATTTTATTTATTTTTAATTCCTATATCTCTAATCTTTGCATTGAGATCTTAAGGAATTCAAACAAGTAGCTTTGATTTGAATCTATTTAAAATTAATCTATAACCTATAACCCTTGTCTATACGACTGAACATTGAATAATCGACTGCAAGAGAAGCGATTCCACGGGTACATCAATTGACATATCTTCAAAGCAGAAGATAAGTATTCTTTACCTTTATTTGTTTCGTTTTATTGAGAGAGTCAGAAAATGTCATGCCCCAAACTCAAAAATCAAATTCACAGGAATCCCGATTGCCAAATCCGGTGCCGATAGCGTCCATAATACCCCATTCTCGGATCCCAGCTTCCATATGCCAAGTTTCGATCCTGGGATCCTACAAGGAGGATTTTCCAACATACATTTATCTCGTACATCATCATAACATATCCACTAATATAAAATTTAAATACAATACTTAAAGGGAAATACATGTGTCAAAATAAAATCAAAGCTCCAGAAGACAATTGCACGCTCCAAGCTCAACACCGCTGCGACCGACGTCACCTGCACGCATCTATTGTGCAAAAGCTTATAGAAAGCTTAGAGGGTGGTGAAAGTGTGTGACAATATAAGTGCCGAGAGCACAAATACAACATCATAATCATACAATGTCGAAAATACTGCTAATATCATGAATCATACGATATCAGAGTACACAATTCAGATCAACTATGCAAATGAGGAATCATAAAGAGCTAAATATCAGATGATGAGGATGCAATGTAATATACAATTTCTGATGAGTTCACGAATACTGTCAGCTGTATCTAGACCATATAAATGCAGAAACACAGTAACCCGAAATGCCATATGCTATTGATGTAATGCAATATGCTGTGTGAATGAAATGACCATGCAGGAGTGTGAAGTCAAGATGACAGTACGTAGTATTGCAGGCTATAGGGTCCATCACAAGGGACTTCTATCCGAACCAGTCTCATACCTAATTTGGATAGTTAGACTCGATGTGGTAAACTCCTTATCTCATGTTAGTCGTGCGGCCCAACTGAAATCCTGACCATTATGAAGGTACATATAATAAATAGTTGCGCACCACCAGCCCAAGTGAATAGTGAATGAATATGCAATTCTTGCTCAATAAGTCCACATATCGTACTATTCATCTCTACAATCATCACCGGGGTCTAGTACACTCTACACCGCCCTATCAAACACACAACTGGGTAAGTGGAAGAGACCTCAATATCCACCTGGCCAGTAGTTGGCCAATATCTACCCGACACATTGATAGAAGACCCATTCATGAGCTGGTCAAACTCAGCCTAGCTATGCCTACTGCCTCAGGTGGGTAAGGCCACACCCCCTCCCAAATGACCACGACACAGTGAGAGATGCAGCCTAGTGGAATACGAGCCTCATGTGCTCATATATATCCACTCGGCCTTGACGTTGGGGCATCCTCTGGTACCAAGAGGGTTTAGAGATTTTCACCAAGGGCCATCTATGACAGCTCAATACTAATAAGATATTTTCGGTGTCCCATCTGGCCATCCACAATATGCCTATGAAGGCTATGGCCCTGATGTCACCAGGGCGTATAGTAATCATAATACACAATACAAGATGCATGAGTTATACAATCCAGTCATGCATCAATCCTACACATACCATGCACTCATTTGATATAACCTCCGCCTATCAGGGAATCCTACCCAATAACATATGCAATGGTCAACCATATCTCATAACAAACATTCAGATGAGGCGTATGAGAATGTATCATGATGCTATGCTATCACATACTCATAATCGATATCAATAACCAGCATCGACAATCGACATCTACAATGTGAACATTTAACCAACATTGTCCCCAAGGAATGGCCCACATAAAACCTAACATATAATGGACCCATGGCCTCATACAAGGGCCAAATATATAACACCATCGGTCTCATTCAAGAGCTTAATATACATTACAATGGACCTCTCACATTTGCCTAAATTACATTACAATGGGCTCCATCACCTGGCCCTCAAATGCATCACATTCGGCCTCATCATATAAGCCTCATATACATTACATTGGGCCTTAAACATGGGTTGAATACACATCAAAATAGGCCTCAAATATGGGTCACATATACATCACAATGGGCCTCAAATACGGACCGAATATACATCACATTGGGCCTCAAACAAGGTCGAATGCACATCACAATGGGCCTTAAATACGGCCATGTATACATCACATTGAGCCTCAACAATCGACCTCGACAATCCAAATCGGGATCGGCCTCAATAATCGGCCCCAACAATCGAAACGGCCTTGATAATTGAAATTTTTATCGATAATTGGAATCGCCCTCGTTAATTTTCCTCGACAATCGGAATCGGAATCAGCCTCCACAATCGAAATCGACCATGAGAATCGAAATTGACCTCAACAATTGGAATCGAAATCAGCCTCAACAATCCACCTCGACAATCGGATTTGGCCTCGACAATCAAAATCGGTATCGATAATTGGAATCAGCCTCGATAATTGAAATCAAAATTGGCCTCAACAATCGGCCTCCACATTTGAAATCAGCCTCGACAATCGAAATAGGCTTCGATAATCAGAATCAAATTCAGCCTTAACAATCGGCCCCGACAATTAGAATAAGCTTCGACAATCGGAATCGGCCTCGATAATCGAAATCGGCCTTAACAATCAGCCCCGACAATCGAAATCAGCCTCGACAATCAGAATCAACCTCGATAATCAGAATTGGCCTTGGCAATTGAAACCAGAGTCAACAATTAGATTCGACCTTGAAAAATAGAATCAGCCACGATAATCGAAATCGGAATCGGAATCAGCTTCAACAATCGGCCCCAACAATCAGAATCGACCTCGATAATGGGCCTTGACAATCGGAATAGTCCTTGATAATCGAAATTGGACTTAACAATTGGAACCGGACTTAACAATCAGAATCTGGCTTAATAAAAGGAATCGACCTCAGGAAAGGTTACAATGTAGAATTTAACCATCATTTCCCATCAATGTGGACATTTAACCAACATCGCTCTCGAGCAGTGGCCCACATAACTATCATTACATACATTATAGTGAAATCACACATTACATAGGTCTGAACATTCATTGCATTGGGCCTCACTCAAGGGACACATCTACATCACATCGGGTCTTGTCATATAGACCACAAATACATCACAATGGGCCTTTTCAACTGGGCCACAAATACATAACAAGTGAGCCCTGCACATGGCCCTCAAATATATTATAATGGGCCACCTCGCATGGGCCGAAAATATGTCACAATGGGCCATGAGATATGGGTCGGGAATACATCTCAATGAGCTACAACCCATGGGCCTCAGTACATCACAATGGGCCGCACCCATGGGCCATCAATACATCAAGTGGGCCACATCAATGAGCCACCCCAATGGGCCATCATATATATCAAGTGGGCCGCATCACTGGGCCTCCAATGCTTCAAATCGAGCGGCATCATGTGGGCCTCAATTACATCAAATTGGGCCTCATGACATGGGTCTACACACATCACAATGGGTCATACCAATGGGCTTCATATATATCAAGTGGGCTGCATCAATGGGCTGCACTAATGGGCCATCATAGATGGGCTACAAACATATCAAGGTGGGCCCTATCACATGGGATAAAAATATATCATGATGGGCCTCTGCAAATACAACAAGTTGGGCCTCTTACAAGGGCCTCACATATCACACTGGGACTTATCAAATGAGCCCCAAGTACATCTCATCGGGCCTCACAAAATGGACCCCAATTACATCAAATGTGCTATATCAAATGGGCCTCAAATACATCAAATTGGCAAAATCAAATGGGTCATACCAATTACACCATTCATCCACCTTTAAGGATTAATTTAGGGTATTATCCAAAAAAATGAACCATATCAAAAGGTCATCTGGACCATACCATAAATAACAGTGGAGCTAATGATTTCTTTCCATTGTCAAAACCTCAATGGGCCCACCATAGTGTTCATTTCCCATCCAGTCTGTTCATAAGGTCACAAGGACCTAAACTGGGAGGAAAAATAAATATCATATTGGTCCAAAACTTCTATGTAATGCCATGAAAATTGGGGGTCGAACAGAAGCTCAGCTCTCGAGTTCTAATGCATCACTTATGCAACATAGGTAATGATAATTAAATGTTGTTCGGATTCGTGCATTAAACATGAATGGGATTATACCAAAATAATATATCATACTCCAGAGATAGTTAAATTTTGCAAGCAGAAGATTGTGATAGATATATAAAAAATATAAAGTGTTGTAAGTCTCCAGAGTGTGAACATTTTACCAAGTTAAATATATACATGTATACTCCAAAATGAACAAAATGAAGATACATTGGTATTCCAAAGGTGAAAAATAACAAGTGTAATGACATCTATTCAGCATCCCTGTAACCCCGTTGATCAGGACATGGTCTATATAGACCTACCTCATAGCTGCATATAGGAGAAACCCTCCTCATCATCATCAAAATCCGGCTCCTCTTTGCAAGCATCACCATCATCTGAAACTAAAACAGGGGCTGGTTGCTGTTTAAAACACCGTCCCATAACGTGGGAGTGAGTGATCAACTCAGTGGAATAATAAAGCAAAGGTTAACATGTTATCAATTCAGTCAAGCATAATGATAAAGCAGTACAATCAAACAAGTCCTAAATACTTTGATTAATGCAAAAATGGGATGTAGTAATGATGCATGCCCTCGCCTGCACTCCCTCTACGATCTTCATCTCATGGTTGTGCATGTCACTCACTTCCTCAGTGCTCTGACCAACACCAAATGATACATGCAATGTGGTGCATGAATGTGATAACCAAGTTCTTATTAGTCCTTTTCATACAGTAGGATTGAGAAACTAAGGTACCTCCCTTATATCAATTCTTAAATAATGATCCATTCTAGGGTCGTCAGTCCTAGTAAATCTCATACGATGTTGTGGTTCTAGGTCACTACAAAGAGCTCGTCACCTGATTAGTGTAGGCCTAGTTATACTCTAATTACTACGGAAAGGCTCGTCGCCTCAGCACAGTCTCAGACTATGCTCGAGGTCACTATAAAGGGCTTGTCACCTTATCAGTATAGGCCGACAGCTCGAATACAGTGTCTCATACCATCGTATTTGACTTACGAGTTTCGATTGCTCACTGGTCACTATGGAGAGGCTTATCTCCCTAGCATAGGCCAACAGCTCAACCACGATGTCCCATACCACAATGTCCGCCTCATGAGTCTTAGAAGATCGAGGTACCAAGGTTAAAGGGGCTTTTCACGGGTAAGTTTAATACCTTAGGTTCAACCAGTGGCATACATACATGGTGAACATACATTGGGCTAATCAGTTTATTAGACATGTTCGACTAGTATGAGCATACGCTGAATTAATCGACAAGGTACCGTTGTTGACGATCCTCGTACGACTCGAATTCGTCGAACGCATCATTTATGGTGAGTCTAGCTCAACCACCCAAACCGGAATTATTACCGATTTCCTGAACTACATCGTAGCTTCAATCACATCCAAACACAGTAGGCATTCATATGCGATGGTTAAGAAGCATGTGACAACTAGTTTCAGGAATAAATTGCATCGAGTATTCTAACAAACTCATACTATACTTGTTATCATACATGGGCATCCCATACATAAAGCACATAGTAGTAAGATAGGTTACATGAAGGAAACGGTAACTATAGAGAAGGGAATTAAGAACCCTATCTCAATACCTTCATTTAAAATACATTTCAATAAGCATTTTCTCATTCAGACATTTTGTCAAACACTTAAACTACACATTACCACATACATGTAACATGCTAGTGTAACACCCCAAATTTTTACCAACCTGGAGTTAGGCGTCCTTAGGCAATGGGTCAACCATAGCACCTTGGTAACTTCTCAAAACTCAAGTCCAAAGCCAGAGAAATCATTTAGAACCTAATTCTTTAGAAATTTAACGTGTATTAGTCAGTGCTACACTAGATTTCCTGTAAAATTAGCACCAACCACTTTAAATACGATCTGTAAGACCCAAAACCTCCAGAATTGTTAATGCTACGTTACCCTGAAATCTAGGATCCAACTTTAAACCCAGTTGCTCCCGAAAATACTTTGTAACTTTGTATTGGTTCTAGACCGTGCATCAAGAGTCCGATAGCTATGAACTTAAACCATTACGACCGCCTAGTTGGACTTGTCAATCACCTAGAAGATCAAGCCCAAACGATATCCTGAGACCATTTTATTGAGCCCGGAGTAAAGAGAGTAGAAAAAGGAAGATTTTTAGAAAAATTAATTATATTTTAAAGAAATCTGGAACGATTCACTTGCGCGTTATTTTTAAGCATTTTGACCGTTAGAATTCGACCCAAATTCACCCTCGGATCAGGATAGGTGACCCTTACATGTCATAGTACTTCTAGCTCTGATCATGTTTCCGTAACCGTTGAACTGAAACTGCTCCGCCACGGTCAATATGGAAACCCGACCGGACTGAAAACTTAGCTCGACCTAGATTCGATATTAGAGAGCTTAAGTCCGATCGCATTTAGTAACAGGACCTCCAGAAATGCTCCGTTGGATCGGAACAGACCCGATTTGGTTATAACTTAAGTATACCTTGGCCCCAAGTCTATTTTTATCGCTTTTGGGCTTATAAAAAGGGCTTAAGCCCTCTCCCATATGAATTTCAAACCCTAGCTAAAATTAAAAGAGAGAAAAGAAAGAGAAAGTGAGGGAGAAGTTGGAGTTTCTTCCAGGGATTCCTCCCAGTCTCTCTACGTGCCTCATCCATCCTTCTACATCGTTATTCTGGCGGTTCCAAATCCGTTCTTAGGTAAGAAAACATAACCCTAACTTGTTTTGAAGCTTAGACAAGTTGTAGGAAAGTTGTAGCGAACCTGTTTCATGTCATAGGTAGTGTATCCGCCGTTGACGAAGACACATCATCTGAATCATATCGAATACGTATTTTTTTGTTTAAGGTGCGGACTATATACGTTTAGGTTATGGTTTTCACACTTTTAATGTTAAGTAATAATTTATTCTTGCCTAGGATGCTATTTCACATGTACAAAGTGTTGTCCGTTTCGATTTTCAGTTATACGTTAATTATGTTGAATATACTGTATTCCTCGTATTTGTGGAAAATACCATATACGTATGAAATTTGGATTTGTGCTTAACATGATTATTTGCCATGAATATATGCTTGTTACAGGTGTGACAATTTCTTAGCGAAAGGACTTGCCCTAAATCACGCCACAACCAATATACGCTATATATATAAAAGTGTGTAGCTCACGTGTTTGTGAAATTGTTTAAATGAATACGGAACCCGGATTCATGCATGCCATGATTATCCATCATGGGTATATACAAGTGATATATGGAGAAACTCCCGAGTGAAAGGATTTGGTCAAATACATGATATATCAACATACGATATGTAGTTAGTATGTGTAGCCTAAATGTTTGTGAAAATGACTGAATGAGTATGGAATTTGCTTTCGTGCTCTCCATGACTAATTTTCATGGATATATGATTGTTGTATGGGCGATAACCCTTTGACGAGAGGATTTTTCCTAATACGTATGTTAATGACTATATAATATGTATGATGCAATGTGTAGACTAAGTGTATGTAAAAGTGTTTGAATGAGTTAGTAGTTAGTAAAAATGTGATTGCTAAGGTCGTTGAGATATGAATCTCAATCACAATACTTGAGTATATGATTTCCTCCATGCATTGTGTAACTTAGATTATTTGTATTAACTGTGTATACGATTTCCTCCATGAATTGATTAACGTAGATAAATCATGTCAAAGGTATATATGATTTCTTCCATGTACTGTATTTACATGTAAGTTATACTTCATGAATGTCCACATGATTGTAGGATATGCTTCATATACCTGTTATGGAATTTGTATGTGATTGGGGCTGTACTACAGTCCAAGTAATCGGTAAGCGTACTCCAAATGGTGGTTGAGGTTGTTCACCACGTAGGATGAGTTTAAAGAATCTGAGTCGTACATGGGCTGTTCGACAGTGGTTAGGCCACACAGAGTACTTATGCATTCCATGCCATTCAACTCAACATGCGCTTGGCCTAGTTGAGCTTATCAACTAACCCGATTGATCGATGTTTGTTCACCATGTTTGGTCACTACTTCTTGAACCTAAGGTACTAAACTTACCAGTGAAAAGCCTCTCTAACCATGGTACCTCGATCCGCTAAGACTCATGAGCCGATTATGGTGGTATGGGACACTATATTCGTGCTGTCGGCCTACTCTGATTGGTGACGAGCCCTTTGTAGTGACCAGTGAGCACCAATACTCATGAGCAGATTATGGTGGTATGGGACACTATATTCTTGCTGTCGGCCTACATTGATTGGTGAAGAGCTCTCTGTAGTGACCTCGAGTATATCCTAATAGTACATAAGGGCGACGAGTCTTGTTACAGTATATGGGATATAACTAGGCCTGTCTTGATAAGGTGATGGGGGAGAGGAGCAACGATTGCACGCAACAGCCCTGACAGCCCTTGCAGTGACTTAGAACCGTAACATCGTATGAGATTATCTCGGACTGACGACCCGAGAATGGATCACTGTTTGGGTAATGATACAAGGGAGGTACCTTAGCTTCCCAATCCTGCTGTATGAGGACTAATAAGAACTTGGCAAGCATATTCATAACACCGCATTGCATGTGCTAACGGCGTTGGTGATAGAGCACTGAGGAAGTGAGTCATGCCGCGATCGTTAGATGATGTCGCAGAGGGGATTGTGGTGAGGGCATGCATCATTCTTCATATCATCCTTGCATTAACAAGAGTATCTAGGACCTATTTGATTGTACTGCCTTATCATTACTGCTTAATTGGATTGATAACATGTTAACCTTTGCTGTATATAGCTTCCACTGAGTTGATCACTCATTCCCACGTTATAGGACTGTGTTGGCCACACCAACCAGTTCTTGTTTTAGTTTCAGATAGCGACGATGCTTGCGAGGCAGAGTCAGTTTTTCTTGATGATGTCGAGGAGGATTTCTCCTATATGCAGGTTTTGATCGACGGGTTTACAGGGTTACTGATTAGATGCCAATACACTTGGTATTTTTACTTTTTATTTAAACACCCATGTATATTTTTTTCTTTCCATTTTTGGAGTATACATGTATTTAGTTAACCTAGTAACATGTTCACACTCTGGAGACTTACAATCAATTATACATTTTATATATTTATCACAGTTTTCTGCATGAGAAACTTAACTGTCTCTGGAGTATGATATGTTGTTTTGGTCTAATCCCACTCATGTTTTCTGCACTAAAATGAACAACATTCATCCATCATTGAAAATGTTGCATAAGTGATGTTCTGGAACTCAGGAGTGGAGTTTATGCTCGACCCTCGATTTTCGGGATGTTACAGTTAGTTATAACATATATTATAGCAAATCCTTTCACAAGGAGTTACCATATCGATAACAAACCTATATGCACAATTTAATACTTAAAGTAAGTACAAATTATGAATCCATATTCATTCAAGCATTTCAATAAATACATGAAATGCATTATTTTCAACATAGTTCACATATATATGTAATACACGAAAATCATTGCATCTAAGCACATGTGACAGCAAGCAAGTTAGTCATAAATCATTAACTAACATTGAAAGCCTTAAAAACTATAACTTAAACGTTTATAGTCTGCATATTTCGTCGGTACGCCCGTAATGAACTCAGTTTAAACACTAAGTCATTGTCTACGGCACCACAATAACCTATAACAGTGAATAGGTTAGCTAATTCATCTATTACACTAGTTGAAAATCCTAAAACAGGTTAGGGTTAGGATTTCTTACCCAAGTATGGAGTTGGAATCGTTAGATTTGCGACACAGAGGTGGTAGTTAGATGTGTGTAGCAGCGGGATTGAATCCCAAGTACAAACACAAGTTCACTCCCTCACTTTCTCTCTCTTTGCTTCTCTTTTCTCTCTTCTCTCTCATAGGGTTTCCCAAATTCGTATGGGATGTGAGAGTGAGGTTTTAAGGCCCTTATATAGGCCCAGAACTGATGGGAATGGCCCCAGGGCCATGATATACTTATGTTTTAGCCAAATATGGCATGTTCTGATCCAACGGAGCACTTATGGAGGCCCCTTTGCTGAATGCGGTCGGAGTTAAGTTCCCTGACATTGGATCCAGGTCAGGCAAAGTTTTCATTCCTATCAGATTTATAGATCGCCTGTGGTAAACTAGTTCCAGTTCGACGGTCACCGGAAGTCGATTAGAGCCACAAGTGCACTGACATGTGTCGGACATTTTCCCTGATCTGAGGGTGTAATTAGGTTAGATTCTGACGGTCTGAACCCTTATATTTGGCCCGCAAGCGACACGACTCAGATTTCTTAAATTCAGATTTAATTCTAAAAACATTCACGTTTCTCACACACTTCGCTCCTGCTCAAGTAAATCATCATGGGATACCATCTGAACTTGATTTCTGAGGTGGTTGTCAAGTCCAGCAAAGTTATTATAACCGTATAGTTTTGGGATAATCGGACTTTTGATGTGCGATACAGGTCCGATACGAAGTTTCAGTGTTCTCTCGAGAGCAACCGGATATAGAAATTGATCCTAGGTTTTTAAGAAATGTAGAATTAGCAGTTCAACTCATTTTGGGTCTTGTAGTTCATATTTAAAGTGGTTTAAACTAATTTTACTGAGTATTCAGTTTAATACTTAACTAAATTTCGCTGTAATTATGACAGAACAAGGTCTTAGGGCCATTCTATGCTCCTTTTAGGCACTTCTAGTCAGTATATTATTTTAATTATTTTTTTTAGTAGTTCATCATCAAGTTTCTTTGTCTCCACCAAATTTCATGAGATTCCGTGCTGTAGAAAAATTCTAAAAATTTTAGAAGTAGCAGCTGTCCAAACTATAATTTTTTGATAGTTGTCACAACGACCTATTTTTAACTATAATAAATATTTTATTATATTTATCACATATTTTTATGTGAAGATAGATTCATTTATATTCAATTTAGATTTTGAATCACCTAAATCAAAGTTATAACGAGGGAGATATGACCTTTTGAAGTCAGACAAAAAGTACAAGAAAAACATAGAAAACGGGTCGCCCGACCCGCCAGGCCCGCTGTACAGACGAGGCCTCTCCGACCACTGGATAAACTGGTGATGGCTCACCATTGGGGTGAGGTACTCCTATCCCTTGGACCCTAGAAACATGTGGGACCCACTGTGGGCCCCCGTGGACATGCTCCGACAGGCCCCCGACTCCATTTGATGTGGTTTCGTCGATCTGATATTTGAAATTGGTGTATCTTTCAATCTGGAATAGGTTACGCGACGTACAATATAGGATTTTGGGATAGGAGAAGCTAATATATCCAAATAACTTATATATATATATATATATATATATATATATATATATATATATATCATCAGATTCTAAAATTTCAATAATCAAAAGCCCCCATTTTATTCATGTATTTACCATTTACAGTAAGTTTTAGTTAAGTATAGTTCTTCACCATTTAAACTTTAGAATTTGTGTCTAATATGAAACTACTTGGAGAAATTTGAAAAGTAAGATTTGGAAGGAAATGTGTTAAAAGGAGACTTAAGGCTTTAGGATTGACTTTTGAGAAGTCACTTTAAGGTATTATGATTGACTCATTACCTAATGACGTCTAACTCCAGGTTGGTAAAAATCCGGAGTGTTACATACTGTAACCAAAGGGGTTTCAATGGTAGACATTTAATCCCACTATTTCTACAGTGTGGTCCACTTGATAATTAGATACGTCTTATTTTTAATCTTATGTAACATCCTAAAATTCGAGGGTCGAGCATAAGTCAGCTCCTGAGTTCCAAAACATCACGTATGCAACATAAATAATGATGGATGTATGTTTTCTGTATTAGTGCATAAACATGAAGTAGATTAAGCCAAATCAGCAGACATATTTTAGGGATAGTGAGAAAATGCAAGCGGAAGACTTAAATACATATATAAACTAAAAATAATCCCCAAAAGATGTGTGCTCTGCCCAGGACAATAAGTACAACTTTGTATAAAAAAACATGTAGAAAACTATGACAAGTCAACACAATCATATCCCAGAATCCCTGTCAATCGGGACAAGGATCACATGAACCCGCCTGAGAACTGCATGAACGAGAAAGCCTTCTCATCCTCATCGAACTCCGGCTCTGCCTCACAGGCATCACCGTCACCTGGAGCTAAGTCAGAGTCTGGTTGGTGTTTAAGCACCATCCCAGAATGTGAGTGAGTGATCAACTCAGTGGAGCTATACAGCAAAGGTTAACATGTTATCAATTCATTCAAGTAGTAATGATAAAGCAGTACAATCAAACATGTCCTATATACTCTTGTTAATGCAAGAACAATATGAAATAATGATGCATGCCCTCACCACAAACTCCCTCTTACGACAACGTCTAACGATCGCGGCATGAATCACTACCATTGTGCTCTTACACCAACGTCAATGGCACATGCAGTGCGATGTCATGAGTATGATTACCAAGTTCTTATTAGTCCTTTTCATACAGCAGGATTGGGAAGCTAAGACACCTCCCTTATATTAATTCTCAAACATTGATCCATTCTAGGGTCGTTAGTCCTACGAAATCTCATACGATGTTATGGTTCTAGATCGCTGTAAAGGGCTCGTCACCAATCAATACAGGTCTAGTTATATCCTAAATACTGTAATAAGGCTCGTTGCCCTTATGCAGTGTCAGGATATACTTGAGGTCACTACAGAGGGCTCGTCACCAATTAATGTAGGCCGGTAACGTGAATATAGTGTCCCATCCCACCATAATCAGCTCATGAGAGTAGGGTGCTCACTGGTCACGACGGGGAGGCTCGTCGCCCCAACGTAAGCCGACAGCTCGACCACAGTGTCCCATACCACCATGTCCGGCTGATGAGTCTTAAGGGATCATGATACCAAGGTTAACGGGAGTTTCACCAGTGAGTTCGGTGCCTTAGATTCAAACAGTAGCGACTAAACATGATGAACATACAACGATCAATCGGGTTAGTTGATAAGCTCAACTAGGCCAAGTGCATGTTGAGTTGAATGACATGGAATACATAAGCACTCCGTGTGGCCTAACCACTGTCAAACATTCCAAGCACGACTCGGATTCGTTAAACTCATCCTCCGTGATGAAAACGACCTCAACCAGCATTTGAAGAATGGTTACCAATTACCTGGACTGTAATACAGCCCCAATCATGTACAAACTCAATAACAGGCATATGATTCATATCCTACATTCATATGAATATTTATGAAATATAACTTGAACATAAATACAGTACATAGAGGAAATCATACACACAATTAACATGAATAATTTAGGCTAAACAATACATGGAGGGAATCATATACTCAGGTAATGTGATTGAGATTCATATCTCAACAACCATAAAAATCACACTTTACCAACTACTAACTCAATCAGACATTTATACAAACACTTAGATTATACTATTCAACATACATCACGTATGTCGACCATATGGCATAATAGGGCGATTCCTTTCATTACGGAGTCGTCGCATATATAACAATCATGTATCAATGACAAAGAATCATAGCAATCATTTCCATACATATACGAGTATTCTAACATAGACATGAAATACACTATTTATAACATAGATTATACATATACGTAAATCGAACTAGATAACGCATTTAGCATGTATAATAGCATTCACGTCATGAATAAATCATTATCTAACATTAAAAGTCTTGAAAACTATAACCTAAATGTATATAGTCTGCACCTTAAACCAAAAAATGCGAAATAGAGATGATTCAGACGATAAGTCTTCATCAACGGTGGATACGCTACATAAGGCATGAAACAGGTTAGCTATAACTTCACTACAGCTATTCTAAGCTTCAAAACAGGTTAGGGTTTTCTTAACTTATCCAAGAACGGAATCAGAATCACCGGAGTAACGATTCAGATACGTAGGATCGATACGTAGAAGAACTGGGAAGAATCCCATGGAGAAACAATAGGTTCTCTCTTACTTTCTCTCTCCTTTCTTTCTCTTCACTTAGCTAGGGTTTAGGAAATTCGTATGAGATTTGGGAGTGTTTAAGGCCTTTTTATAAGCTTAAAGTCGACGGAAACAACATTAGAGCCAAGGTATACTTAGGTTATAACCAAATCGGGCTCTTTCTGATCCAACGGAGCACTTCTGGAGGTCCTCTTATCAAATGCGGTCGCTCACTAATATTGGATCTTAAGCAAGTTAAGTTTTTAGACTGATCAAATTTCCAGATCATCTGTGATGGATCAGTTTCAATTCAACGGTCATCGAAATTCGATCAGGGCCACAAGTACTTTGACATGTATGGGCCAACTATCCTGATCCGAGGGTGAATTTGGGTTAAAATCTAATGGTCAGAATGCTTAGAAATAACGCGTAAGCGACGCGACTCAGATTACTTAAAATCATATTTAATTTTCTAAAAATCTTCATTTTCTCACTCTCTTCACTCCGGACTCAAGGAAATGGTCTCAGGACATCGTTTGGGCTTGATTTTCAAGGTGATAGTCAAGTCCAACTAAGCAGTCATAATGGTCTAAGTTCATTACTATCAGACTTTCGTCGTGCGGTCTGGGTCCGATACGAAGTTACAAAGTACTCCTAAGAGCAACTGGGTTTAAAGTTGGATCCTAGATTTCAGGGTAATATAGCGTCAATGATTCTATAGGTTTTGGGTCTTACAGATCGTATTAGAAGTTATTGGTGTTAATTTCATATATAATCTAGTTTAGCGCTAGCTAATACACATTAAACTTCTAAGAGATTTGGTTCTAAATGATTTCTGCTAGAGGTGGTACTCGGGTCTAAGTACGGATTTTTCTAAGACGTTACAATCTACCCCCCTAAAGAAAAAAATTTCATCCTCAAAATTCGTACCTTCTCATACTCCTCGAGGATCTGGGGTAATTCTTCCTGACCTCAGCTTCAGTCTCTCAAGTAGCTTCTTCTTCGCTATGATGCGTCCACAGTACCTTCACAAGTGGGATAACCTTGCTATGCAATACCTGCTCCTTCCTATCCAAAATACTCATCGGTCGCAGTTCATAAGTGGCATCCTCGCTCAATTGCACCTGCTCCCATCTGATAATATGCGAAGGATCAGGAACGTACTTCTTCAACATGGACACATGGAAAACATTATGCACGCCTTCGAGTGGCGTGGGCAAAGTAAGACAATACGCTACTGCCCCCACTCGATCAAGTATCTGGAATGGGCCAATAAATCTCGGCATGAGCTTCCCTTTCTTACTAAACCTAAGAACTCCTCACATAGGGGAAACCTTAAGGATTGCATGGTCCCTAACATCAAACTCAAGCGGCCACCATCTCGTATCGGGGTAGCTCTTCTGCCTGTGAAGTCTCCTGGACCAACTCTGGGCCAATCAAATTTTTCTACCCCACTTCTGTCTAACAATGTGGCGCTCTACATGGGCGACCATACAGTGCCTCATAGGGAGCCATACCAATACTCGCCTAGAAGTTGTTGTTATATGCGAACTCTACATAAGGAAGACATTCATCCCAACTGTCCTTGAAGTCCGACACACAAGCTCGCAACATATCCTCTAAAATCTATTTCACACGCTCCGTCTGCCCGTCTGTCTGCGGATGGAATGCGGTACTGAACTTGAACTTCACACCCATCGCTTCCTAGATACGAGTCTAGAAGATAGATGTGAATCGGGTATCTTGATCAGACAAAATCTCCAAGGGAACTCCATGCAGGTGTACAATCTCCTTGATATACAATCTAGCCAACTTGTCTGCAGAATTTGTAACTTTGATCGGTAGGAAATGAGCTGACTTCGTCAACCTATCAACGATCACCCAAATAGATTCATGTCCCTTCCTCATCTTCGGCAGTCCAGAAATAAAATTCATAGAAATAAAGTCCCACTTTCATTCAGCTATGGGCATGGGTTGAAGCAATCCAGGAGGTCAGCGATGCTCTGCCTTAACCTGTTGACACGTGAGACAACGGGATATGAACTCAGCAATGTGGACCTTCATATTGTCCCACCAGTACGATCTTTTCATATTCTGATACATCTTCGTGCTACTTGGATGCATCGCAAGACTCAAACTGTGGGCTGACTCAAGAATCTCTCGTCTCAAGTCAGGAATGTCTGGGATGCACAGGCAGCCTCGATATCGCAAGCCCCCATCCGTACCAATAGTCCACTCAGAGTCCTCGTCAGTACCAACCCGCTCCTTCATCTTCATCAGAAGCTCATCGCCTGCCTGAGCCTCAATAATGCGGCCATCTACGAGGGGTTATACACAAACATGTACGACGACTTCATACGGCTCTTCCACTGTGAGTTTCTACTCAAAGTCTTGCACAAACTCTACCATCTCCCATTCTGCAATCATAAGTGGAGCCACAAATTCTATAGTCTTCTTGCGGCTCAATGCATCTGCCACAGGGCTTGCCTTGCTCGGATGGTAGGAAACCTCGAACTTAAAGTCCTTCAAGGTCTCCATCCATCGACGCTGCCTCATATTCAAATCTCGCTGTGAGAATATATATCTAAGGCTCTTGTGGTCGCAAAAGAGCTCGAACTCCTCTCCGTAGAGGTAATGTCTCCAGAGCTTTAATGCGAAAATGACAGCTACTAACTTTAGGTCATGCGTAGGGTAATTCTCCTTTTGCTTCCTTAATTGTCTCGAGGCATACGCAATCACCCTGTCCTTCTGCATTAGGACACAACCCAGAACAATGCGAGACGCGTCAGTATATATCATATACTTAACCCCTTGCTCTAACAATACTAGCATAGGGGCGGACATCAACTTGTCCTTCATCTCTTGAAAAGCTGCTTCAGCTTTCTCATTCCAGGAAAACTTCAAATCCTTCCATGTCAACTGAGACAACGTCTCAAATGAATCATCGATAGTAGCCTGCCAGACCCAGAAAACTCCTCACCTCAGTAATTGAACTGGGTTGCTTCCAATCCTAAATCGCAGCTACCTTAGTGAGGTCTACAGCAATACCTTCCTTGGACACCACATGTCCCAAGAACTTAACTTCTTCCTTCCAGAAGTCGCATTTCTTATACTGCGCGGACAACTAGTTCTCCCTGAGAGTATTCAATATCGCTCTCAGGTGCTCCTCGTGCTCTTCCTGACTCGTGGAGTATATCAAAATGTCATCGATAAAGATAATGACGAACCAGAACATAAATGGCCGAAACACTTTGTTCATCAGATCCATGAACACGACTGGAGCATTCGTGAGTCCAAATGACATCACAAGGAACTCATAATGACCAAAAATGGTCCTGAATGTAGTCTTCTGCACGTCCACATCCCTGACAAGCAACTGATGATACCCAAACTGCAAATCTATCTTCGAGAAATAACGTGGCCCCTTCAGCTGATCGAACAGATCATCAATCCTGGGTAAGAGATACTTGTTCTTCACTATCACCTGATTCAGCCTGTGATAATCAATACACAACTGCAGGGAACTGTCTTTCTTCTTCACAAACAAGACAGGCGCTCCCTAAGGTGACACACTTGGTCAAATAAAGCCTACCTCAAGTAAAATATCGATCTGTCTCCTCAACTCCTCCATCTCACATAGAGGCATACGATACATCAGCAGGGAAATAGGTGTCGCACCGGGCACAAGATCAATAATGAAGTCAATCTCGCACCGAGGAGGAAGCCCTGGAATCTTCTCAAACACAACAGAGAAATCACGAACTACTAGTGTAACTTCCGACATCGGAACATCAGAACTCTCTAACAAGGAAGCGTAGTTGCTAACACGACAGGACCAACTGACCTAAACTGGAAAAGAGAAGACCGTACCCTCAGGTCCGTAGGCTGTCACAACTCTGGCCTCGTAATCAATCTTTGCTCTCATCTTCGTGAGCCAATCCATCCTAAATATAACATCATAATGACACAGTGGGGTGACAATCAGGTCGACGACCACTGTCCTGCTATCCAAATCTATCGAGCAAGACTCACAGGTCCAAGTAATATCTGAAGTAGTCTCTGTAGTTATCGTGAGTCTCACTCCCCTCGCAGGAGCCATAACCAAACCTAGCTGCTTAACCGCAACACAAGAGATGATCGAAACAGTGGACCTAGTGTCCACCAACAAGAAGATAGGCGTACCTAGGATGCGAGCAGGAACCTCAAAAGACGTCGGTGTTGAATCTGCCTTGGGTGCCTCAGCTGTGAGCGCAAGAACCCGAGCCTGTTGTGGTGATGCGGTGGAGGAACCATGGGCCGTTGTGGTGGCCTGAAACGAGGTGTTGGAGGTCTGAAGGAAGGATGATCTGGTGCTGATCGAATGGGTGGTGCTGAAATAGCCTGAGGCATCGGATGACCGATCCTCTGAGGCGGTGAGAAACCACTATCTCGCATCCTGGAAAAACAAGATATCACAGTGTGGCCAGGCTTCTTACAATAGTTGCACCACACATCAGGATGACTCACATGGGCAGGAGACGCCGTAAACCACGACGGTGAATCGATATGAGGCCTCTTACTGAGGAAAGGCCTACTCATAAAATCAAGTCGCGGCCTAGGAACCATAGGTGTACGCATGCGGGACAACCTCTCCCCGTCCTGCTCTACTCGCAAGGACATGATCACCAACTCAGCATAAGAAGAGATGCTCGTACAACACATCTTCAATCAAATCTCGGGTCGTAAACCCTCAGAAAAATGCCACATCCTCAACGGCTGATCACCCAGAATCAAAGGAGCATACCTACCCAACTCCATAAACTGGTTCTCATACTCTATCACCGACATGCCTCCCTGGCGAAGGCAAAGGAAATTACTCTCCTTCTTGTGCCGGTAAGTGACCGGGAAATACTTCTCGTGGAAGCGAGCCTCAAACGCCACCCACGTCCAATCAAATCCCTTTGTAACTGTGGGGAGGATGTTATCCCACCATAAGCTAGCCTCCTTCTCAAACATGAAGGTGGCAAGCTCAACCTGCTCCACCTCGGAACAGTGCAACGGTCTAAGCATCTTAGAGATGCAGTCGATCCAATACTCAGCCTCCTCGGGTCTGTAAGTACCCAAAAATGTAGGAGGCCTCAAGCACTAAAATCGCTCGAAAGTGCCGCTCGCACTAGTTTTCCCAACAGGGTGTAGAGGCGAGGCAGGTGGAGTCGCCCCCATCGACTGAGCAAAGATACCAGCTATGGAGGATAAGAACTGCTACTGTTGTTTCTGTTGTATCTGTTGCTGCTGCATCAACAATATCATCTGCTCTAGCCTATCAGGAGGCAGAGCGGACTATGATGTAGAAGGCGTCGACGCAGATGCACAGTTCTACTTAGGAACCACAAGTGTAACAGGAGGCACCACAGAAGGTGTCACGGGAGGCGGCCCAACAGCAGGGCCAGAAGCCGGCTGAGAACTCGGCATGGGATCAGAACGAGATGGGCCTGAATGGGGGTCCATATGAGTATCGCTCAAGGCAAGGGCCCCGTCTAGCGAATCACCCAAAGAAAGATGGGCTGAAGATCTCGAGCCCTTAGGTGGCATACCCTACACACAACAGAGGGTAACAACCAATGAGATTAGGCATTCACACAGTTCATCCACAACAATAACTTCACAAGCCAAAGAAACAACATGCATTTCATTAATAAAATTGTCACAATACATGATGTGCAGCATTACATAAATCGCGATAGAGAAAGCATGTGAGCAAAATAACTAAGCTTTAAACACTAAACAACTACCAAACTACCAAGCCACTACCAAACCACACACAAAAATAAGCAAACAACGACTATGAAAAGGACTATTCCTCAAAATCTGGTGATGGAGGAGGGGCACCCTTATCCTGCAGACAACACAGGATCGTCTTCAAAGTGCGGGTTACTTTCCTAAACTTGTGCTTCACGTAGCCACCAAATCCATAATATTCTGTCAAAGAGTGGCCTAACCCTCCTCAAGCCTAACCAAATGGGCTTCTCTGTCAGCCCTATTAGGATCATGCTCTTGAATCACATGAGGAGGAATCTCATCAGTATCTTGAGCCTCATCTTCTTCTTTGTCCTGCTCCCCTACCTCTTCTATCTGTAATACCCTGAATTTTTACCAACCTGGAGTTAGGCGTCCTTAGGCAATGGGTCAATCATAATGCCTTGGTAACCTCTTAGAACTCAATTTCAAAGCCCAAGACACCATTTAAGAAGAAATTCTTTAGAAACTTAATGTGAATTAACTAACGTTACACTAGATTTCCTGCCAAATTAGCACTAGCCACTTTAAATACGATCTGTAAGACCCAAAACTTTTAATCTTGTTGCCGCTATGTTATCCTAAAATCTAGGATCAATCTCTAAGCCAAGTTTACCTCGAGACCATTTAGAAACTTCGTATCGGACCTGGACTGCACGTCGAAAGTTCGATAGAGATGAACTTAGACCATTATGACCGCCTAGTTGAACTTGACTATCATCTCAAAAATCAAGCCCAAACGATGTCCTGGGACTGTTTCATTGAGTCCGCAGTGAAGAGAGTAAGAAAATGAAGATTTTTAGAAAATTAATTATATTTTTAAGTAATCTAGAACGGTTCACTTGTGCGTTATTTTTAAGCGTTCTGACCATTAGAATTTGACCCAAATTCACCCTAGGATCAGGATAGGTGACCCTTACATGTCTAGTACTTGTAGCTCTGATCGAGTTCCCATAGCCATTGAACTGAAACTGGTCCGCCACGGTCGATCTGGAAACCTGACCGGAATGAAAACTTAGCTTGACCTAGATCTGATATTAGAGAGCTTAAGTCCGACAGCATTTAGTAACAGGACCTCCAGAAGTGCTTCGTTAGATCGGAACAGACCCGATTTGGTTATAACCAAAGTATACCTTGGCCTTAAGTCTATTATTGTCAAGTTTAGGCTTATAAATAAGGCTTAAAACCCCCATTCCAAATCCTATATGAATTTTCAAACCTAGCTTTCCAAGAGGGAGAAAAGAGAGAGAAAGTGAGGGAGAAGTTGGTGCTGCTTCCTGGGATTCTTCCCAACTTTACTACGTGCCTAATCCACCTATCCGTATCACTATTTCGGCATTTCTGACTCCAATCCTAGGTACGAAATCCTAACCCTAACCTGTTTTAGGTCTTAGTATAGTTTAAGTGATGATGTAGCTAATCTATTTCATGTTCTAGGTTGTCAATCCGCTGTTGACGACGACTTATCATCTGAATCATATCCATTTCGCATTTTCTAGTTTAAGGTGCGTACTATATACGTTTAGGTTATGGTTTTCAACACTTTCAATGTTAGATAATGATTTATTCTTATCTAGGATGCTATTTCACATGTACAAAGTGTTTTCCGTTTCGATTTTCAGTTACACGTTAATTTTGTTGAATATATTATATTCCTCGTATTTGTAGAAAATACCGTAGACATATGAAATTCAGATTTATGCTTGCCATGATTAATTACTGTCTAGGTATTCTAGATACATGTGTATCAACTTCTGGGTAAACGGATTTTCCTAATACATGTTATATTAACATACGTCGTGTATGTTACAATGCGTAGCCTAAGTGTTTGTAAAATTGACTAAATGAGTATAAACCTCGCGTTAGCATACGCCATGAATAACCATCGTAGCTATGTGATTGTTGTGTAGGCGACAATCCTTTGACGAAAGGACTTGCCCTAATACGTATGCTAACTAATACATACCATGTATGATATAACGTGGATGGTAAGAGTTTGTAAATATGTCTGTATGAATAAATACTTATAAATTGTTCTTTAAATGGGTGTTGAGGTAAGATTCTTAGCCACTCTAATGATGTATATGATTTCCTCCGTATACTTTATTTCATACTCATTGCTTTTACTTAGAAATGCATAAGTATGGATTCATGTTTATGTTGTACTTCATAACATGCTCAATTGATTGTATGATTTGAATCATTGTTCCATTACTGCCTTGAGTATTTCATATGCTAAATGGTTGTAATTGAATGTGAATGGGGCTGTACTATAGTCCAGGCAATCGAAAATCATTCTGTAAATAGTGATTGAGGTTGTTTTCGCCACACAAGATGAGTTTAGCGAATCTGAGTCGTGTTTGGGGTGTTCGACAGTGGTTAGGCCACACGAAGTGTTTATGCATTCCATGTCGTTCAACTCAACGTACGCTTGGCCTAGTTAAGCTTATCAACTAACCCGATTGACTGATGTTTGTTCACCATGTTTGGTCGCTACTGTTTGAATATAAGGCATCGAGCTTACCAGTGAAACTCCTGTTAACCTTGGTACCATAATCCCCTAAGACTCATGAGCTGGACATGGTGGTATGGGACATCGTGGTCGAGCTGTCGGCCTACGTTGGGGCCACAAACCTCCCCGTAGTGACCAGTGAGCACCCTACTCTGAGCAGATTATGGTGGTATGGGACATCTTGCTGTCGGCCTACACTGATTGGTGACGAGCCCTCTGTAGTGACCTTGAGTTTATCCTGACACCGCATAGGGGCGATGAGTCCTGATGCAGTCTTAAGGAAATAAATAGGCCTTGATAAATTGATGGAGGAGTGGTGTAACGATTGCATGCAACAGCCCTGACAGCCCTTGCAGAGACCTAGAACCATAACATCATCTGAGATTCCTAGAACTGACGACCCTAGAATGGATCAACATTGGGAAATGATACAAGGGTGGTGTCTTAGCTTCTCAATCCTGCTGTATGAAAAGGACTAATAAGAACTTGGTAAGCATATTCATAACACCGCATTGCATGTGCTAACGGCGTTGGTGATAGAGCATTGAGGGAGTGAGTCATGCCGCGATCATTAAATGATGTCGCAGAGAGGTTTGTGGTGAGGGCATGCATCATTCTTCATGTCATCCTTGCATTAACAAGAGATCTAGGACTTGTTTGACTGTATTGCCTTTTCATTACTACTTGATTGGATTGATAACATGTTAACCTTTGCTGTATAGTTTCCACTAAGTTGATCACTCACTCCCAAGTTACGGGACGGTGTTGGCCACACCAACCAGTCCCTATTTTAGTTTCAGATGATGGCGATGCTTGTGAAGCAGAGCCGGACTTTATGATGATGAGGAGAATTCCTCCTATATGCAGGTTCTGATCGACGGGGTTACAGGGTTATTGATTAGATGCCAATACACTTGGTATTTTACCTTTTATTTAAACACTAATGTATATTCTTTTTGTTCATTTTTGGAGTATACATGTATATATTTAACCTGGTAACATGCTCACACTCTGGAGACTTATAACAGTCTATATATGTTAAATATACTATCACAGTCTTCTGCTCGTATAATTTAACTGTCTCTAGAGTATGATATGCTGTTTTGGCTTAATCCACTTCATCTTTTATGCACTACTACAGCCGACATTCATCCATCATTGAAAATGTTGCATAAGTGATGTTTTGGAACTCGGGAATGGAGTTTATACTCGACTCTCAATTTTCGGGATGTTACACTATCTTTGGTTCACCTTCTTCACTGCTCTCTTCTCCTTCTTTGCTTTCAGACTCATCCTCGCTTTCTTCAAGTTGGGCTTGTCATTTCTGAGGCCCGATCTTTATCTGGTTGAGAGTGGTCTCACTGATGTAATGGACCGACGCTGAAAATTTCGCCCCAAGTCTGTAGCCAAACTCAAGTTCAATTTTGCATATGAGTCGGCCGAAGGGGAGCGACACAGTCGTTCTATTTGATTGCGCGATAAGGATGATCTGTCACAATACAAATGTAGGCACGCACAACTTCGCTCCCTGCCCCACTTGGTATAGGAAATCCACCATTAGATGCGTGCACTCACTACGATTGCTCCACCTGGGGTAGACATTGAAAGTGCAGATGTGGTGAAGCAGACGAAAATCGCGTGATATATGGGTCACTAAGAGACTTCTGTTAGGCTATCATTCAACCAGTCGACCACGTAGAAACTTGGTGCGGCGATCCCTCTCACTTACACTATTCAGATTTCTCTCACTAGCATGTACCTCGCCAAGTGGCACATTCAGGAGTCGAGCTATTAACCCAACGTTGATTGTGAATTCCCGGTCTCAGCCAGAGGGGATCTTGATCTGCAAGGGCTCCAGCGCAGGGTCACGAATGTGGGCATAGAAGGCTCAAACAATGCTCATGTTTGCACGAGACTCGCCTTCAAATAGTGGACCCCACCCGACTTCTTCCTGGCGCTCGAACAACAAGTATTCTCCATATAGTCGTCCATCCAAATGTGCTTCAAAAAGAACCCTACGGCCTCGTAGATGCCATGAGCTAACTCCACCAACAACGATCTTCCTAATGAAGCATGGGGATCTAAATCTGACTTCGTCTGCACTTCTCTCCCTGTAGTTGAACTCGTGGTAACTCCTCTAGGCCTTCTCGAATGAGTGGGGCGACTAGGCCCAGCCTCATCCACAGGGGCTTGGTTCTTCCCCATGAATGAAAGGATGGAGGAAATGGAAAATAATGCCACAACAAACTCCATGAAAGCCATGAAAAAAGAAGAAAATGAGGAAAGGGGCTGCACTATTTGGGTCTCTACGGATCTGAGCCTCAAAGAGGGTGAAAAGGCTTAAAGAAAGGGAGTATTGATGAATGAAAATAATGAAATGAGATGGGCAGTGGGTTAGCATGATTTTGAAGCTTAAATGAGGGATTTAGAAGCTCAAATCAAAGGAAATAGAAGGATTAGGTGATGGGTATGGCTGATCACGGTGAAGGGATGTAGGATTTAATGAAAAATGAAAGAAAGAGTGATTGGAAGGATGATTTGAGAGGGAATGGAGCAGTTATGAAGAAAAGGGAAAGCATGGCAGAGGGTTTTGTGAAGGAAGTACTTGATTGGGGATGATTTAAGGGTCGAACCATGGACCAGTGGGTCCCACTAGGCCCCACGTGCCATCAGCCCGAAGGCCCGGTCCAGAAAAGCCCACCGGTCAGTGAGGCCTCGCCCTTTGCGAGAGGACCTCCCCATTCCTTGGGTCCCACCTTGGGTTCCCCCTAGAAGTGGTCCGTTTGGCCCCCGCTTTCGATTCGAGCCATTTCGGGTCGTTTCAGAACAAATCTGATCTCTATTCACATTTACCAATTTCTAACAGCTGGAATGGGACGAAACGCGGTCTATACCCGTCAATTGACAGTATAAACTTGATTTGGAGTTGTCGCGTGTGATCAGGAGTGTGCACGGACTCGATCTCAGCGATCATTTTCAATAAACTTTCGCCAATCGACACATATGAGGGTCCTAAACCTGTTTCTAGATTGTTCTTGCAACCTCCTACGCTATAGTTGCGTCAACGTGTGTTGTGTGACCCTAACCCAGGTCTAGTTTAATCTAGATCATGCTCTGATACTAACTTGTAATGCCCTAAAATTTGGGGGTCGAGCATAACTCAGCTCTCGAGTTCCAAAACATCACTTATGCAACATAAATAATGATGGATGTATGTTGTCTGTATTAGTGCATAAACATGAAGTAGATTAAGCCAAATCAGCAGACATATTTTAGGGATAGTGAGAAAATGCAAGAGGAAGACTTAAATACATATATAAACCAAAAATAATCCCCAAAAGATGTGTGCTCTGCCCAGGGCAATAAGTACAACTGTGTATCAAAATACATGTAGAAAACTGTGAAAAATCAACACAATCATATCCCAGAATCTCCGCCAATTAGGATAATGCTCACATGAACCTGCCTGAGAACTACATGAATGAGAAAGCCTCCTCGTCCTCGTCGAACTCTGGCTCCGCCTTGCAGGCATCACCGTCACCTGGAGCTAAGTCAGAGTCTGGTTGGTGTTTAAGCACCATCCCAGAATGTGAGTGAGTGATCAACTCAGTGGAGCTATACAGCAAAGGTTAACATGTTATCAATTCATTCAAGTAGTAATGATAAAGCAGTACAATCAAACATGTCCTATATAATCTTGTTAATGCAAGAACAATATGAAATAATGATGCATGCCCTCACCACAAACTCCCTCTTGCGACAACGTCTAACGATCGCGGCATGAATCACTACCATTGTGCTCTTACACCAACGCCAATGGCACATGTAGTGCGATGTCATGAGTATGATTACCAAGTTTTTATTAGTCCTTTTCATAAAGCAGGATTGGGAAGCTAAGACACCTCCCTTATATTAATTCTCAAACATTGATCCATTCTAGGGTCGTTAGTCCTACGAAATCTCATACGATGTTATGGTTCTAGATCGTTGTAAAGGGCTCGTCACCAATTAATACAGGTCTAGTTATATCTTAAATACTGTAATAAGGCTCGTCGCCCTTATGCAGTGTCAGGATATACTTGAGGTCACTACAGAGGGCTCGTCACCAATCAATGTAGGCCGGCAACGTGAATATAGTGTCCCATCCCACCATAATCGGCTCATGAGAGTAGGGTGCTCACTGGTCACGACGGGGAGGCTCGTCGCCCCAGCGTAAGCCGACAGCTCGACCACAGTGTCCCATACCACCATGTCTGACTGATGAGTCTTAAAGGATCACGGTACCAAGGTTAACGGGAGTTTCACCAGTGAGTTCGGTGCCTTAGATTCAAACAGTAGCGACCAAACATGGTGAACATACATCGGTCAATCGGGTTAGTTGATAAGCTCAACTAGGCCAAGCGCATGTTGAGTTGAATGACATAGAATGCATAAGCACTCCGTGTGGCCTAACCACTGTCGAACATCCCAAGCATGAGTCGGATTTGTTAAACTCATCCTACGTGAAGAAAATGACCTCAACCACCATTTGAAGAATAGTTACCAATTACCTGGACTGTAATACGGCCCCAATCACGTATAAAATCAATAACAGGCATATGATTTATATCCTACATTCATATGAACATTTATGAAATATAACTTGAACATAAATACAGTACATGGAGAAAATCATACACACAATTAACATGAATAATTTAGGCTAAACAATACATGGAGGAAATCATACACTAAGGTAATGTGATTGAGATTCATATCTCAACAACCATAAAAATCACACTTTACTAACTACTAAATCAAATATTTATACAAACACTTAGATTACACTATTCAACATACGTCACGTATGTCAACCATATGGCATAATAGGGCGATTCCTTTCGTTAAGGAGTCGTCGTATATATAACAATCATGTATCAATGACAAAGAATCATGCTAATCATAACAGTAAATTCCATACATATACGGATATTCTAACATATACATGAAATACTCTATTTATAACATAGATTATACATATACGTAAATCGAAACAGATAGCGCATTTAGCATGTGTAATAGCATTCACGTCATGAATAAATCATTATCTAACATTGAAAGTCTTGAAAACTATAACCTAAACGTATATAGTCCGCACCTTAAACCAGAAAATGCGAAATAGAGATGATTTAAACGATAAGTCTTCGTCAACGGCGGATACTCTACCAAAGGCATGAAACAGGTTAGCTATAACTTCACTATAGCTATTCTAAGCTTCAAAATAGGTTAGGGTTTTCTTAACATACCCAAGAACAGAATCAGAATTGCCGGAATAATGTTTCAGATACGCAGGATCGATATGTTGGGAAGAATCCCACGGAGAAACAACAGGTTCTCTCTTACTTTCTCTCTCCTTTCTGTCTCTTCACTTAGCTAGGGTTTAGGAAATTCGTATGAGATTTGGGAATGAGAGTTTAAGGCCTTTTTATAAGCTTAAAGTCGACGCTAATAGCCTTAGCGACAAGGTATACTTAGGTTATAACCAAATCGGGCTCTTTCTGATCCAACGAAGCACTCTGGAGGTCCTCTTATCAAATGCGGTCGGACTTAAGCTCACTAATATTGGATCTTAAGCAAGTTAAGTTTTCAGTCTGATCGAATTTCCAGATCGTCCGTGATGGACCAGTTTCAATTCAACGTTCACCGAAATTCGATCAGGGCCACAAGTACTTTTACGTGTATGGGCCACCTATCTTAATCCGAGGGTGAATTTAGGTCGAAATCTAATGGTCAAAATGCTTAGAAACAACGCGCAAGCGACACAACTCATATTACTTAAAATCATATTTAATTTTCTAAAAATCTTCGCTTTCTCACTCTCTTCACTCCGGACTTAAGGAAATGGTCTCAGGATATCGTTTGGGCTTGATTTTCGAGGTGATAGTCAAGTCCAACTAAGCGGTCATAATGGTCTAAGTTCATCACTATCAGACTTTTGACGTGCGGTCTGGGTCTGATACGAAGTTACAAAGTACTCCCAAGAGCAACTGGGTTTAGAGTTGGATCCTAGATTTAAGGGTAATATAGCGTCAATGATTTTATAGGTTTTGGGTCTTACAGATCGTATTGGAAGTTATTGGTGCTAATTTCACATGTAATCTAGTTTAGCGCTAGCTAATACACATTAAATTTCTAAGGGATTTGGTTCTAAATGATTTCTGCTACAGGTGGTACTCGGGTCTAAGAACGGATTTTCATAAGACATTACATCTTAAGCCCTAAAATTATCTCTCAAAAATGGTTAAACAGTGTAGATATAGTGTCTGCATCATGGTGGTTGGCTAGATAGTGTAACTGCATCATGGTGGGATCACACGCGGCACCGTCCAAATAGATGATGTAGATAAAACACGTATATCAAGATGGAGTCCTTGATTTGGATGGCATAGATGAGGCACATACCTCATTAGGACCACAAAACTTGGTGACGTCAATTCACTAGCCATATAGCAGGCGTGAGGCACACCATCCAATTCGTCCAGCAGGTGTGTCTCACATGGGGCCCACCACAAACGTACATGCATATATATATATATATATATATATATATATATATATATATATATATATAATAGTATTATATTAGGAAGAACCCAATGTCCAGACCCTCTGGACGCTGTGCAGACGTCACTACAGCTGCTACATATATGGTGAGACCCACAGATAGACGGTCTGGATGGCACCGTCCCAGCTAGACGGTGAAGATATAACACATACATCAAGGTGTACTCCACACAGCTGGATGAAATGCATGCATGGTGGGTCCCATGTGCGTGATCCATAGCTAGGGAACCCAGTTCCATTATCTAGACAGGCAAGATGGATGGACGGTCTAGATAAATCTGGTGGGTCCCACCGTCCCATGCTACTGGACGGTGTGAACACCATACATCAAGGTGCTTCTAGCATCGCATCAAGGTGCTCCAGCACCATCTGGACAACCTGGATAATGCACACATCAGGTGGGCTATAAAAAAATTGAGAGGAGAGAGAGAGAGAGAGAGAGAGAGATCGGATAGAGGAGGGAGCTCTGCCACTATGAGCTCCCTTTAGGCGATATAAACCATACATTAAATGGGTCCCACCACAAGTGGGCCCTCAACTCATCAAATCCAACTAATAAAACAAAAATATAATCCTAGAGAAACACCCACCTTTGATCTTCTCTTTCTTCTTTCGCCAGTGCGATCTAGAGCTCCAAGGGGTGCTTTTCAATGGTCGAGATGGGAGGTAGAAAGGTGGACCACACTAGCTTCTCTCATGGAAGCTTGGACTATTACTCTCTTGGGTGTTCTTTGAAAATGGAAAGAGAGAATGAGAGAGAGAGAGAGGTGATGGGAGAGAAATAATCGGAGAGAGGCATGTTGAGTGATGGATGGATGTACTTTGTTGTAAGAGAAAGTTGACTTAAGAGAGGGTGGTTGTACTTATGGATAGGTGTGAGTGATGAGAGTGATGTGCACTTGATTGATGTGATTAATAAGACATTCTCTTGGGATTTACAACATACGAAATTTTTCTTGAAATGAACGCAGGCCCACATCTTCTGCCTCAGGAATCGCTTCAATGCGTGAGACGCGGTGTCAGAACCACGATGACAGCGCGGTCATAAGGATACAAGTTTCGAGTCAAGCCGACTCTAATATACAGTCAATGACTCAGGATCATGTGTAAATGCCGATAACAAATCACGGGTAGGCAGAATTCGACCGGGAGGACCGCGAAAATCGGTGAAACAGTACGGGCTAAGATACGGGTCTCACAGAAAATCTCATTTGTTAATTTTTTTAAGATAGCCGAAAAATCTCAGTGAAGGATTTTTGTTTGTGATAGCCCTTTAAAATTACAATTGTATCGGGTTTTAAGATGACCCTGTGAAAACCTTATTTATAGTGAAAGTCAATATCACATGGATAGTGATTATTGGGAATAGAGTAGGTGTAACTATTTGAGAATAGTTGTTTCCACACCGAACCATTATAATTCTTGATGTTGTGATGAATATTTACTTTTTACATTTATGGAAAATGTTTGTAATTTTATATATGCAAAAATGGTGAATGTTTGTAATAAATAGCTTTATTTTCTCTTGCTTGGTTTGAGATCTTGATTCTTACAGACATTCATGAAATAAGGTTGTCTTACCTGAACTTAGTTTGGGTGCAGGTTGTCCTGTGAATTAGTTTGAATCAATTTTTCAATACCAGTGCGATTGAAGTTTCTGATTTATTTGACATTTTAACACTTTTTTTTTTATTCTCGCCTTTTCAAGCCTACATTATAGTGGCGACCAACAAAAATGTCCGTAAAGCATGCTAGCTACCAGTAAATTTTGTATGGATGTTGTTTTTACTGTCAGCTTTTTATGTCTTTGCCAACCATTTTGACCGCCGGTAAAGGCTAACTTTCTTGTAGTGACAGATGTACAAAATAGATATATAGCTTATACAATGAGATAGGCCACACTATCACAGCATTGTCGGATGGAGTGTTTCAATAATCCAATGTGCTTTTTGGATCAGGGGTTTAAAAAATAAAACAAAATACTTACCAAATATGCTTATATGCTGATTAAGTAGAAACAAATATAAACTACTTGAGGCATAGTAACTTATCATCCAAATAGGGTCTAAATATCTGAGTGCTGCAGAGGACATTAGTGCGACTGTTGTGTGGCACATATGTGCAAGATCCGAGCATTTATTTACCCATCCAGGAGGGACCACCTTGAAGACGGCTTCATGCAGAAGGGGGAGCTGGTCGACTCAAAAAAGATCCAAAGCATAAGACCCAACTATGCATGAGATCCATGTGATCATCTGACCACCCTCTCATACCTGGAACATGGGATGTTCACTATAGGGCCTCCGGTTGAACGCACTGAATCTTTTACATGAGAGCTACCTTGGCACATGTGCCACCTAAATGCTTTTTTCTTCCTCTCGTTTTTTCATTCGTATTTCAGTGCAGGATCTCTTTGTCATTCTCTCAGACGAGCAGTGGTTGAAAGTTGAAAAGAGCGTGGGATTTAGAATGTTCAAAGCGTCATCCACTCGAATTCATGGTAAGGCATCGCTGGAAAACGACATATAAGGAATCAACTTCGGAAAAGAGAAATCTTCCAGAGATTCTCACAACCCTACCGGCGACTATCATCAACTTGTCGTAAACTTTTTCTTTTTTAGCGAGTTGCAAGATACCTTGCTAAGGGACCCATTGTCTGCCAAGTTAGTTGCAGTGGAGACTGTGTTAGCCGCTCATATTGAAGGAATACTAATCATTGAAAACCGAATCATTGCTACTGTGGAATATACCACTCGGGTTTCTCTCAACTTGATGACCTTAGTTTTGCATTATTCCACCTGGCCTGACCCGGTTGGATCTTATGAATACCATTCCAGAAGCGGCTACTAAGTATGAAGTCCCACTTATTAAAACTTTCTTACCGTGGATGATATGCAAGCAGTTACAAATTACTTACATGGAGCATATTTTACATAAAAGTAATACCTATTAAGCAGTTCAAATTACAGGTCCCAATTTAGATGTGAAATAATTCAAATATTATGCTTATTTGGTTATCTGACCATCGGATCTTGGGGCATTTATTTGATGGTTAGAAATGAAAGTGTCCGATGGTGATGTTTTAACAAATTAGAAATATATATATATATATATATATATATATATATATATATATATATATATATACACACACACACACACTGTACATGAATCATTCAGCCAATCGGATTTTGGGATTTGATGATTTCTTCGGTTTTATTAGAGTAAATGCATGCCGCGTGTAGAATTTCCAAGTTCATATCATCATACACAATCAATGTATGAAATGACTGGCCACTTATTAAAGAGGTAGGGAAAATAGCTTCTTCTTATAAAACTTAGGTTGAACTTCGTTACGGTGGTCCCCTTGTCGTCCCCTTGATCACCGACTACTAGCAAGTTGCACAAAGTGCAATGTGAGAGCATCTTTATATATTAATATTCATGAAGTTAGAATTATGATTTAATTTTGACCTGGATGCATTCATGGCCAAGGAATGCTGCAAGGGTTTATCCAAACTGCTTGAAATTAGAGCCCAAAACCCTGGGCTGGCCAAACTCGAACTGGCTAAAGAGGCCCCAGCCGTGGCCCTTGCTCTAAAGGACTGGGTTAGGCTAGCAGGGACACGGCCAACCCTACAATTTAGGTATAAGTTACATGTACGCTACATGCACAAGAAAATAGGCCTTTAGGCACAATTTTTTAGCCTCAATTGAAAAAAATGGAGGCTAATGTGTCTTTTAGCCTCGGTTGCTAAGCAATTGAGGCTAAAAGTTCATCTTTCGCCTCAGTTACATAGGAACCGAGGCGAAAAGTCTACCTTTTAGCCTCAGTTGCATAGGAACTGAAGGTAAACATCTACCTTTTAGCCTCATTTGCATAGGAACCGAGGTGAAAAGCCTATTTTTTAACCTCAGTTGCATAGGAATTGATGTAGAAAGTCTTCCTTTTAGCCTCAGTTATCAGGAACCGAGGCGAAAAGTCTACCTTTTAGCCTCAGTTGTGTAGGAACCGAGGCGAAAAGTCTACCTTTTAACCTCAGTTACACAGGAACCGAGGCAAAAAGTCTACCTTTTAGCCTCAGTTGCATAGGAACCGAGGCGAAAAGTCTACCTTTTAGCCTCAGTTGCCAGGAACCGAGGCGAAAAGTATACCTTTTAGCCTCAGTTGCATAAGAACTGAGGAGAAAAGTCTACCTTTTAGCCTCAGTTGTCAGGAATCGAGGCGAAAAGTCTACCTTTTAACCTCGGATGCATAGGAACCGAGCCGAAAAGTCTACCTTTTAGCCCCAATTGCCAAGAACCGAGGCGAAAAGTCTACCTTTTAGCCTCAGTTGCATAAGAACCGAGGCGAAAGTCTACCTTTTAGCCTCATTTACATAGGAACCGAGGTGAAAAGACTATTTTTTAGCCTCATTTGCATAGGAACCGAGGCGAAAAGTTTAGCTTTTAGCCTCAGTTGCATGAGAACTGTAAGCCCCGTATCCTAGACCGTACCATTCCATAGACTTCCGCGGTCTTACCGGTCGAATTCTGGCAACCTTCGACCCTTAATCAATATTTGCGTGCAATCCTGATTCGTATGCCGTCAACCCGTATCGACTCAACCCAAGACCTTTACCATAGCGACCGTGCCGTCGCTGCGGTTCCGATGTCGCGACTTGCGCGCCAAGGCGATACCCTGGTCAAGAGATGTGGGCTAACGTTCGGCGCGAAGAAAATGCCACGAGTTACGAAATCCAAGAGAATCTCTACGAGGTGTCACATCAATCTCATCAATCCATCAATCCATCAATCCATCACATGTCAAGTACATGTCAAGTACATATCACCTTTCAACCATTCCCAAGAAACTACAAAAGTCAAGAATCTCTTACAACCCCATACCTCTCTTACACCAAAAGCCCTCAAAGTCAAACAGTTCTTACACCACCCATGCTTTTCTTACACAAATGGTCACAAAAGTCAAGATTTTCTTACACCCATCACTCACCACATCCATCACCCATCTCTCTCTCCCTTTACAACTCTCTCTCTCTCTCTCTTTCTCATTTTCAAACTCAAAAAAAATCTAAGGAGAGAAATCCCATACATATGAGAATTCTCCAAGCCTCTCCCTCTCTTTCAAAACTTCAAGTGTGACCAACTTTCCTACCCCATGATCTCCCATCCTAACCATCCATTCCACATCTCCTCCATTGGAATCAAAGCTAAGGTGCTAAGGAACTCATAGGAGCAAGAAGATCGAACGGTGGGTGCTCCTCTAGATGTAAAAAATATGATTTCTATAGCCTAGATGTTTTCTTTCTTTTATGAGGGAAGTGTAGGACCCACCAATCAATGGTGAAGATCCCACACAATCCCATGGTTGTAGCCTAATGGCCTACCTTATGCATGCATGATCCATGCATGGGGCCTTTCTCTATGGGCCCCATCATGGTAGTTTTATTTCATATCATATTATGTTTGGGTCATCTAGACCTTATAACCATGTTGGGGATGGCATCCTCACCATGCATTTTAATTATAGGTCATGCATGTGCAAGATCTATGTTGTAAATGTAAATCTAGGTATGATGTGCGGGTGTGATTGATCTTGGGAGGGCACAATAGTGGCGGAGCCCCTTTTCCTATGGCTAGATTGTCCTTTTATCTCTCTTTTTTCTCATTTTATTTCCTGATGTGTGTGGCCCATTAATGTATTTCTCTTTTTATTTAACTTATATAATAAATTTTATCTAAGTACATGTTGCTGTCCAGAATTTTCTGGACAGTTTCTAGTTATTTTTGGACCAGATTTTGGGACTGTTTGGGGGATTATTCATACCAATTAAATATACTTTTCTGAAAGGTGGGGATCTCATCTTGATGTTCCCCAAATTTCAGCCCCAACTGACCTTCATTGGGGTCCCAAAGGTGTGGTCCAAGTGAGGTGGACAGTCAGGATTTTCTGCACTGTTCCAGCAACATTCCACCATGGACAGTTGGATTTTTAAAATTTATTAAAATACCTATGGGTGTTTAAAAATTATAAAAAATTTCAGGGGGGTGGAATACTTATGGTAGGACCCACCTATAAAATTTTGGGGCCAATGGATGCCTTTACACACCATGGTGATGGCGGGACCGGCCCATTATAATATGGTGTCCAGATCAGTCTGATTTTCAGGACAGATTGATTTATGTAAATGAATTAAAATATTTACAGATGTCTAAAAATTCTGAAATTTTTTGAAAGTGTGGTCCACTTATGGTAAAACCCAACTACCAAATTTCAGGGCCAATGGACCCCTGTACACACCGTGGTGAGGGTCGGACTGGCCAACCACATTGGGACGTCCAGGTCTATCCGATTTTTCTGGACAGTCTATTTTGTTTAAAATAATTAAAATTCTTAGAGATATCTAAAAATTATGAAATTTTGTGGGGGTGTGGCCCACCTATTGAAGTATCATTCTGTGAAATTTCATCCTCAAGTGACTCCGTTTGGGTATCAAAAAGAATGGGCCAAGATGGTTGGACACCCAGATTTTTTTCTGCTGTGCAGTCCAGCAATATGCCTTGATAAAAAACCATAATTCAAAAATATTTCTTCTCATGGTGGGCCACTTTTTTGGGTTTCCTCTCATTATATGCATGATGAGGGACCTTGGCCCTCAATTTTTAGAGTTTTAGAGGCCTTGGAGCCACTCCAATGGAGTGCCCAAATTTAGGACAGCAACATGTTATAATTATGCTGGCCTTGGGCTGAAATTTTGAGGAGTGGGGCCCACCATATTATAAAGATCTTAGAAGAAATGATTTATACCTTTAGTTCCTTAAATGTTGAGTTTAATGAATGCACTTTGAGGCCCACCACAGTTGAATTTAATTGGGTCCATGAATGTAGCTAGTTGTTGAATTATTTAAGGCCCATAGAGTGGACCCATTTGATGTGTTCCAAGGCCCATGGGATTAGGCCCATTTGATGTAATTTAAGGCCCATAGAGTGGACCCATTTGATGTGTTCCAAGGTCCATGGGATTGGACCCATTTGATGTATTTTAAAGTCCATGGGATTAGGCCCATTTGATATATATAAGGCCCATGGGTCGAGAACCATTTGATGCAATCTAAGGCCCACGGGTTATGACCCATTGCAATGCACATAAGGCCCATTGTTACGGCCCATTGATGTGGCCCATTTGATGAGTAAAAGGCCCATATGACATGACCCATTTGATGTATTTAAGGCCCAATGGGGTGTACCTAAGGTCCATTACAATGTGTGATCCCAACCTGGTTTACGTAATGTTATTCATTACGGGCTACACCTTGGGAGCAATGTTGGTTTGACGTCCACATTGCGAGTATAATGTTGGTTAAATGTCCACATTGCAACTCTCCCTAGGGCCCATTGGTAGGCCCGTACTTGTTGTATACAAGCCGTCTAGGCTAGTTACATTGTAAGGATATGGCATTACTTTATAACATGCTTAGTATAACTCCATGACGCACAACCCATTTGTATCGGTCCATTTGATCGGCCTGCTCGTATCGGCCATTTGATTGATTTAGCCCATATGATTGATTAGGCCCATCTTGATATATATGTGGCCTGTTGCTAAGGCCATATATGATGCCCGTTGTTGAGGCCCACCTTTATGTGTATGAGGCCTGTTGTTGAGGCCCACCTTGATGTGTATGAGGCCTGTTGTTGAGGCCCACCTTGATGTGTATGAGGCCTATTGTTGAGGCCCACCTTGATGTGTATGAGGCCCGTTGTTGAGGCCTACCTTGATGTGTATGAGGCCCATTGTTGAGGCCCTTGACGTGTATGAGGCCCGTTGTTGAGGCCCACCTTGATGTGTATGAGGCCCGTTGTTGAGGCCCACCTTGATGTGTATGAGGCCTGTTGTTGAGGCCCACCTTGATGTGTATGAGGCCCGTTGTTGAGGCCTACCTTGATGTGTATGAGGCCCATTGTTGAGGCCCTTGACGTGTATAAGGCCCATTGTTGAGGCCCACCTTGATGTGTATGAGGCCCGTTGTTGAGGCCCACCTTAAATATATATGAGGCCCATGTTGCAAGGCCCATTGTGATGTATGCAAGGCCCATGGGTCATGGCCCATTGCAATGTATGTAAGGCCCAATTTGTGCGGCCTATTCGATATATTTATGGGGTCTATGTCATTAGGCCCATCCTGTTGTATTGGTGACCCATCCATTGAGGCTCACCCGTGGTATATATTTGAGGCCCATGTGTAGGGCCCACCTATTATATATTTAAAGCCCATGGGTTGTGGCCATAGTGATGTAAATTAGGCCTATGTGATGTAGCCCATACTGATGTGTATTAGACCCAGGTATGTGACTCACCTGTGAAGTATATTTGAGGCCCATTGTGATATATCTGAGGCCCATGGGTGCGACCCATCTAGATGTATTTGAGGCCTATGGGCAAGGCCCATTGTGATATGTGTTAGGCCCATGACCAGGGCCCACCTGTTTCGTATATTTGACCCTTGTGTGAGGCCATGTGCCCATTATATATTTGATTCTATGTGGGCCATTCCTTGGGGGTAATGTTGGTTAAAAGTCCACATTGTCGACACCGGTTATTGATACCGTTTATGAGTATGTGACATCATAACATCATGATACATGTCCATTCGCATCATCTGCATGTTTGTTATGAGATGTGATTGACCATTGCATATGTCATTGGGCAAGATGATGTGAGACTCCCTGATAGGTGGAGATTATCTCACATGAGCGCATGACATACGTAGGATTGATGCATGATTGGATTGTATGACTTATGCATCTTACATTGTGTTGTGATTACTGTATGACCCACTGACATCAGGGTTGTAGCCTCCACAGTCATATCGTGGATGGCTAGATGGGACACCGAAAATCTATTCGAGCATTGGGCCGCCATAGATGGCCCTGAGTGAAAATCCCTAAATACCCTCTTGGTTCCAGAGGATGCTCCAACGTCTAGACAGAGTGGGTAGATGAACGTTGAGTGCCAATTATCAGATGGGTGCGCTTTCCACTGTGTCGTGGTCAGTTGGAAGGGGGTGCAGCCTTACCCACTCGAGGGAGTAGGTATGGCTAGGCTGAGTTTGACCGGCTCGAGGAATGGGTCCGCTATCGGCGAGTCGGGTAGGTATTGGCAGACTACTGACAGGCGGATAGTGAGGTCTTTTCCACTTACCCAGTTGTGCGCTTGATTAGGTCGGCAGGTGGTGTGAAGTGTAATAGACCCCGGTGATTTCTCCAGAGAGAAACCGTACTGATATGAAGACTGACATGATATTATGACACACCGTCACTGTTGTGCATGTGGGCGGGCATACGTGGGCGGACGCTGATGTGGGCGGGTGTGATGTGGGCGGGGCTGAGGCCTGGGTAAGCTACCACACTGGGCGAGCTACCAGCGGTTGGCAGGCTACTGTGCTAACAGGCTACTAAGTAGGAGTTACATACTCATTCATTCATCCATTCACTATCCACTCGGGCTGGTGGTGCGCAACTAATTGTTGTGTATCTTCGTTATGACAAGAATTTCGGTTGGGCGCGCGATTAACCTGAGATCAGGAGTTTACCACGTTGAGTCAGACTATCCAAATTTAGGTATGGGACTAATTTGGATAGAGGTTCCTTGTGGTGGACCCCATAGCCTGCGATACTACGTACTATCATCCTGATATCACACTCCAGCATGGTCATTCCATTAGCACCATATGCTGCATATTCCATTACGTCTTCGGCGTGTGGCATTGTGGGTTGTTATGTTTTTATATTCCTATGACTTAGATGAGAGTGATGATATTTGTTAGCTCTTTCGAATTGTGTATTACATTATATCCTTGTCATTCGACATTTGATTATCTATGACTCATCATTTGCATAGCTGTCTTATATTGCATATTCTGATATTGATTAACTTATGGATTTGTTCATATTTCCGCTTATTTTGTTATCGCATGATTATAATCTTGTCAGTATTTCTGTTTACGCTGATAAATTCTGCTCTTATCAGTGTTTCTTCTTATTCAGTCATTGTATGGTTTATGGATTAATAGCTTTCCGGTATTGTATGATTATGATATTTTATTGAATACTTGGCACTTATCTCGTGCACACACTTACACCACCCTCTAAGCTTTCTATAAGCTTATGCACGATAGATGCGTGCAGGTGATGTTAGGTTGCAGCAGCATTGAGCTTGGAGCGTGCAGCTATTTTCTGAAGCTTTGATTTTGACATATATATTTCCCTTTCAACATTGTATTCAAATGATTATATTAGTGGATATGTGATGATGATGTTGCCTTTATGATTTGGGTAAACTTGTGGTTATGCTTATTACTAGTTAAATGTATATAAAAAAAAATCCTCCTTGTATGATCCCAGGATCGAAAATCTGGCATATGAATGCTAGGAGCCGAGAATGGGGTACTACGGAGGCTGTCGGCACCGGATTGGACGATCGGCATTCCTGTGAATCCGATTTTCGAATTTGGGGCGTGACAAGAACCGAGGTGAAAAGTCTACCTTTTAGGCTCAATTGTATAGGAACCGAGGTGAAAAGTTCACCTTTTAGCCTCAGTTCCACATGAACCGAGGTGAAAAGTCCACCTTTTAGCCTCAGTTCCACATGAAAGCTTCACTTGCATAGGAACCGAGGTGAAAAGTCAACTTTTTAGCCTCACTTGCATAGGAACCGAGGTGAAAAGTCAATTTTTTAGTCTCACTTGCATAAACGAGGTTAAAAGTCTACCATCTAAACCATAGTTATCAACCACACCATCTTAGTAGACACATCATATGCGTTTGATATCCAGACTATTCAACTTTAACTGTTATCCTTGCATGGAAATTGCCTCTTCTGCAGTTTAATTTCAAGAATCTTGGAGGATTGAGTTCATAACACATCTCGCCTGGGAGGAAGTTTCAAATCTCAAGTACATTTATTTCACACCATCGAGATCTTTAACTGACCTACCATGGATATTCACTCAAATACAATCCACAATGGTCAGGGTTTAAGCGTGTGGAATGTGTAGGATCTAGGAAATTGATCAGACATACCTAATGGCGAACATTCCCTGACCTTAAAATCGGGCCAAACGGCTGGATCGCTCGGCTATGATTAAGATGGGACCCGGCTTGACGAACGGTGTGGATACCTCATGGGTTTACCATGGTAGCACGTGTTCCACGAAGACCATTCCACGCCCTCGCCCTTTCTCAATTAATAAGCTTACCGTAGCAACCGTACTTCACTTCCTCTTCTACTTCGATCCATGCCCTCGCCCTTTCTCTCTCACTCTCTCTCTCTCTCTCTCTCTCTCTCTCTCTCTCTCTCTCTCGATTGGAAGAAGGAGAGCTACTAGAAGACCTCCTTATCATTCAGATCCAGATCCAAATCAGTTCATGGTAAGCTCGATTCTTTTAATGGCGCTCCTTCCTCTCCTTTTCTCTTGATCTCAGTTTCTCGAAAAAGATCTGAAACCATAGTCTCCGCCCCTTTTCTCTCGATCACTCCTTCCATTTTTTTGGCAATTTCTGATCTTTAATCGAGAGATTCATACCCAGAAAGCTCGTAGATGTGAATATACGTGTCTTCTGAACTCAGAATCTTCTATCGGCTGAAATAGAAGCAGATTCAGCTGCGGAAGCTCCTATTTGTGAAGATTTGTGATTTTCGCAGCCTAGATCTCCGATCAATGATATATATAGAAGCTGTGTTTACCTTATCGGAAGGGATATCAATCGATCTGTGCTTCTTTTTTTGCCTGATCGAGACATTTCAATTTTAGAAGATCTACGATTTCTGAGGTTCTGATCGTCGATTTTTTAAGTGGGAGAGATCTCCTGCTTTTTGCTGTGTTCTTTCAGATCTTGGGATTTTACTTGAAAGAAAGATTTTGCACGCATCAGCGGTGCATATATCCTCTTTCGAGGTCTAGATCTTTGATCTGATGCGATTGGAGTGATTGCAAATTCTTCCTTGAGCAATTTACATTCTCGTCCAGCATTTGGAGGTAATTTGAAGGAATTGTTTACTTCTAAGTCCTTGTTATCTGCAATAATCTAGAATATTTAACTTTCTGTGTTATTTTATTCTGCATGTTTACAATAAATGGTTGAGTTGTACTAGTTTTTTGTGAATGGGTTTTCTTTTATTATTTCCTCCTATAATTGTGCCTTTTCATTTCACAAAATGTTGCATCTAGCATTAAATCATGGTAAGTGAATGCAGCTCATCCGAGTTCTTCATCATCTCATGATTAGAGAAAATTGATATTAGTTTTCATGTAATCCATAAACCTTTAAAATGTAATGATGGCTACTTAACTTATTTGCTACTTAACATGAGAGTATACACCGATTTCTGTGCAGGCCAGGTAGGTCACAATCTGCTTCCCACGCTAGATAAATAAGGGACATATACACCGATTTTCATGTAGGCTAGGTAGGTCACAATTTGCTTCCCACGCTAGATGAATCTCAGCTTTTTGTTATCTTTTCTTACTGAGATTTGAGCTTCCCTATCTCTAGATTAAGTTTTCTCTGCTATTTTTGGGAGATTTTGGTAAATCTGCCATTGTTTGGATAGAAAATTCTTTTTAGTGAGCAAAATAAAAAAAGAACCCTCAGTGGTTGGTTGGTGTCCAATAAAATGCCTTTAGATTAACATTTTGGGAGACTTCAATTCACTTGTTTTCTGAGGAAAAGGGTAATAGTGACAATCGATTTCCTTGGCTATCTGTTATAATAAAAATAGTAGAAGACGTCATATTCATGGAAAATGATTTCGATTCCAACCATTTCCATCTTGCAAACAAAGTAGTATTTACAGATTAAAGGACATCATGGGGCACAACTGAGATATTGTCTTTAAGATGATCAATAGCATAAGCACCACTAGGTTTTGATGTGGGTAGGGCTTGCGTGGATTAGTGGAATGCTTTTTCCTACTGTGGAAAAGAAATCATTTTCCTTTGGAAATAACATTTTTTTCCATTTAGCCGAAAAAAAGAAACAGCTGTGATATCGATTTCCATTTCCACAAATTTTCTCAAAAACTGGTGATTTCCATTTCCTCAAAACAGAACTTACCATTGATCTATCATGGATCTTGATTTCTTCTCCCATGGATTCCATAATTGTAATTAAGCCAAGCATTGTGTAAGCATGACGAATTTGACGTGGAGGGCATGGGACCTTCCAAAATCTGGATTAGTGGCTTATTCCTAATTTTGCAGGATCCCTACCTAACAAACTCAACTGTTCCAAGAAATAACAACATTCTAAAAGAGAAAACATGAACAAAATGCTTGCTTTTATTGAGAATTCAAAGCCTGTTTTAGTGCAAAAGAATGAGACAAGTCCTAGATCATTTAGGAAACCAACTTATCATTTCTTCCTTCTTCTTCCCTTTCCTGATTTCGAAGTTCCTGCATTGTGAGTCATTGAAGGCTTTGAAGTTCTTGCATTGTGAGTCGATGAAGGCTTTGAAGTTCCTGCAGTGTGAGTCACTAAAGGCTGTTGTTTCATAGTCCTTCCACGATGTTCAGGGACTAACACTACAACCTTAAGCATCAATTGTTTCCCTGGAATAAAAATAGCAAGTCACATGACAAACATGCTGCTGAATCATGTCACCCATGCATATACATCTTTTTGTTGGCTTCATCTAAAAAGATGGCACTTGAAACTGGAACCCATCATTTTACAGTTTTTCATTGATTTAGAAGAATCATAAACATTAAATGCAGATAACAGAATTAACTGGATTTAGCATATTTCTATGTGCATTCTTTAGTGCTATTAATAAATATAAATTGCAAACATAACGATCACAATTATAGAGTTTGCTAACTCCCCCTGCACATGCTCCCACATGCATAGTTCTCTCTGATCTGCATTAAAGCACTCTCTCCTCTTATTTTTATGCTATTTTTTAATCCTTTTACTTTATGTTTGACAATGTCTTGGATTAGAGATCTTTCTTTAAACTATATCAACATTTTTTAGAAGATATAAACAATTAAGATTCAAGATATATCTGATTTGGATATTGAAACACAAGTACTGTTGAATAGTGATGTTGACATTTGTTTTTATTTATTTATTTATTTTTTATTATTATTTTCTGCCTTTTCTTTTTAAGAATCGACTTTTAGGCCCTTGGTACTATTATAAGGGAAGAAAAAGCATAGAGGAAGACCAACTCATAGCTATTACTTCATACAGCGTGCACACAAGCACATACATGGTGCACATACTAATACACATGGCACAACACTCACAAAATCACCCCAGACACAACAAAATTTCTCATATGACAAGATGACTAGCACGACACTTTAGGTATTTAGGCCACAAAAATCCCTGCGGTGTGAATTATTTTTCCGGTAATTCCATAGAAAAACATTATAATTTATGTCAGTTCAGAATTAGTTCAGGAAAAAAAACCTTTCTAAATTAAGAATTTTTAAAAAGACTTCCAAATAAGGACAAAAATCCATAAGTACAATCCTTACTTGAAGTAATTTTTGGATTATAAAATGTTCCATCTATATTTTTAAGCAATACCCTCACTCTTTCTCTTTGCATGAAGTCTCGCGGATATGCCTTGTCAACCTGCAATGATCAAACATGAACATGGGCTGCATAGCTATTAGTTAATTCCAATTGCAATTCATCTTACTAAAGAAAGAATTGTCTTCTGAGGCCAGATAGGTATTGTAGATTCTAACAAAGTAGAGTTAGGAGCTTTCAAGATTAGTATTTGGATCTTTGGAATCATTTCCATCACCCTCTTATAGTTGAAGGAGAATATTCTAATCTGACCATTTGGATTTCAGGTTCTTGAACCTCACCTTAGAACGTACTTCCAGAGTCAATGAAATTAAAGCATTACTTCCAAGTCCATCCCCACACACAAGATGACCATCTATAGAATACAAAAAGTTTGTCCTAGAACCTTGCGGGTTCCAAGATCCATGGACCGTAACTCTCCTTTGGAGAACTGTCATTATGTCCAATCTTAAGTGCCTAAGGACAACCAGAGGAATCTCTCTTAAACCCATATGAATAAACATGTTACATGCATATTAATTAGGCCAATGAATGAATGAATGGATCATGCATTTAAAATGTATAAAAGGTAATGTAACATAGGTTTTCTAGAGCAAAATCCCAACACAACTAAGATGACATAATATGTCCTAGGACAAGCTTATAGGTTGGCTGGTTTGACCATCTCAACGTTTAAGCAGTTAGTAACCAGGGTATAAATGTGGACCAGGTTCTTCTATGAGTGTGACACCTTGGTCGGCCCAATCACGAGTCAAACAAAGTATCCTTCTCTAATGTCATCAACAGGGCAAGAAAACTATTAAATTCAATGCAGAGGCAAAAACTACCTACTAGAAAGACATAGGCATAGAGGCTGATTGTAGGTGTGGCTAGGGCTCCAGTTAATGTGTATCGGCCTGTTCTGGGGAGTCATAAACTCAATGTCAACAAAGAGATAAAATGTAGAAGAGAAGTTGAAGTTCAGTTGGAATCCATCTAGTCTAGTAGCTTTGGACTATGAACTGGTCGAAAATCCTACATGACTGTCTTTACATTCCTTCGATAAAGACAAATCCCATCTCCATGTCTAAACTTTCTTGGAAAGGGTTATAATTTCACATTTGAATCATCAGTCCAGATCCACCGTGGAAAGAGGTGCTCATGGATTGGTTGGATCTTATCTCCTTCCACCCATTTATCTTCACTCAACCTGCAACTCAGTGTGCCTTGATTATTTGATGTATGAAGAGAACAAGTGAAGACAGTAAATCTCTCTACCTTTGGTATCTTCATCTTGGTCATCCCAATGAGGATAGACTTGAGAGGTTAGTAAATGAAGCGATTATTCCTGTTGTTCGGAAGAAACCTCAACCCGCATTCCAACATTGCCAAGGGTGTCACATGCCATAATTGGTGAATCGAACTACAAGAAAAACACGACGACTAAAATGGCCACCAGGCAAAAGGCAACACACATTCACTAAAACAACAAACAAAAAACGACATCCCACACTACCATAAAACACAAACCCACTACACATTCAGAATACCCAAAATGAAAATCATATTACTGAATCTAGAGACCCCTCTTTCACGAATCTATCCGCCTCGTAATAACCCAACTTGGCCCACTTAATCACCTTGGACGAATCACCTTCAGTCATAAGAGACCAAAGATGGAATTTACATGCAATTCTAGCCCCTTGAAGCACTGCACAGCTTTAGCAACATCAGAATTGCAATGTCCCAGTGGACCAGTGAACTCCAACAGGAAGTCCATGAAAATTCATAGCTTTGCCATCTGTGACGCGTGGGACAAGCATTCCTTTTGCTATTCGTGACATGCGGGATGAGCAGCCAGTGACGCTGGCAATCACCGACTCACAGAGATTAGAGAGCTTGCTGGTATATTAAAGTAAAATAATGTTTTTTTTTTCCTCATCACACCCACAACCAATTTGGAAGAATGATGCCCGAAATCTTGTTATTTAAATCTTAATGTGCTAGTGACAATCCCAAAACAATTATGGGAAAAAGTATCGGTCTAAGAGGCCGATTGCCATCTACTACATACCAAAGGTTTTCTGAACAAAAACCCAAATCCTATTCAGGACTCCTCCTAAAAATTTTTTTAGGAGGAATCATTTGGAAATAGCTCATGTATAGAATCATTTGGAAAGTAAAAAAGAAGAAAAACTTAGCAATTGTTTCCTTATTTTTCTAGGAGGGGTGGTTGGGTTTCAGGCCCATTTCAATGTTTCCAGCAAAACATAGTTCCATTCACATAGTATCCCACATGTTTCATTAGTCTTAGTACTCTTACCTCAGACTCAAATGTTATGGCATCTCCTTGTTCAGTGAAGCGTTCTCGTTGGCAAAGGTTGTCCAAATAATCAAGTGTCTCCAGCCCTTCTATCCTCACTTCACTACGAAGACAATTCAAGTTCCTTAACATTTTTGAAAGAGAGTGCTCTCCAAACAGGCCCATAGAAGTTTCCCTTCCAAATTTACTTTCTGAATTCCATCGATCCAAACAGGCCCCAAGTAAATAAATAAAAAGTTTAAAGATTTGCACGTTACCTTCCAAAACCAGCAAATGTACGAAGACTCATATAGATAGTCAAAACGATCCAGATTCCAACAAAACCATTACTTAAAGAGAGAGGAAACAAGCTCCCAATGCTAATAATAGCCACAATGACCTGAAAATAGATAATTGTCACATATTTTCATTAGGAAAAAGAAAGATGATTTTTTGGGGGGAATGGATATTCATCTTGCATGGAATTTTTTATATATTTGGAAACTGCTATAGTATGTAGAATACACATATCCAAACAAATGCAGCTCATAGCTCATTGGTAGCAAGTGACTCGATTGGGTGACGCCAAGTCATGTCGAGTTGACCAAGTTTTCAATTAAACTTGATGGGTCTTGCTGAGTCCCGACCGAGCCAAGCTCGGTAGCAAGTTTCCAAGAGTCTCAGCTCGAAATATCATCGAGTTGACTTGGATGAGTTTTGAGTTGAGTCACCAAGTTAGTCATTGAGTTTTAGAACTATGATGCAAACAGTACAATTTTGTAGACTGAATAACCAAAATTAGAAGAAAATAGTGCATGCAATGAAAAAGATGGGGTGTAAATAGTGGCCCATTTTCTAAAAACTAGTTACAGAAGAGAGATGAGTTCTTGGACTTGCAATGGAGTAAGCAGTATATGCAAAATCTGATGCTCCAAAGTTGACCCCATCCAAAACAAAAGCCAATGAATTGGTTGGTTGGGTAGCGACAACAAACTGCAGTTAGTACTAGAATATAAGATAGTAGCAAGGCCAATGTTGAGTAGAGTAATAACTACAGTGGATTGGCATGAATTTTGGGCAGGGTTTTGCATTGTTCAAAGTTGGATACAAGTGATGGATAAGAGTTGGATGCAAAAGTCAAGGTAATGTGTTGAGCAATACTTTCTCATTCGAATTTGGATTCCTTATAAAATTGTATTATTTTAAGAGTTCCTTTTGTTTCCTTGGATAATATAGGGTGAGCTTGGAATATGTTAAGGGCATGAAGGAATTCATTGAGTTTGCATTCAACAATGCTGCTAGTGAGGGGAAGATCCTATGTCCATGTGTAAAGTGCGTCAACCACTTTTGGCATGCTCATAAAGAAGTGGTAGATCATCTTGTGTGTGAGGAAATTATGTCGAATTACACCCGTTCGGTGTTTCATGGGGGGGCGTCTTCTTCGTCGACTTCCGGTCCTGCAACTAGCACACATGATGATATGCCTCCACGTGATGACATGCATGGATTGTTGCATGATGTGTTTGGAATATCAGGTGTAGATGACATTCCGACTGAGTTGCCATCACAGGAGCCAATACAAGAGGAACCAAATCCTGAAGTTGAAAGATTCTTCAGGTTGTTGCACGATGCCGAACAAGCCTTGTATCCAGGATGTAAGAAGTTCACGAAACTCTCTTTTGTTGTTCGAATGTATCAACTTAAGTGCTTAAATGGATGGAGCAACAAGTCATTCACCATGTTGCTTGAATTGTTAAAAGAAGCACTCCCCGAGGGTGAGACTTTGCCGAGTTCCTTTTATGAGACCAAGAAGATTATTAAAGAACTGGGCCTCAGTTATAACAAGATCAATGCATGCCCCAACGATTGCCAGTTGTATTGGAAGACTAATGTGAAGGATGAGTCATGTGCTGTGTGTGGTATATCCAGATGGAAAACGACGGAACATAATTCTGATGACGATGAGGCAACAACTATCCCCTCCCAAGTTAAGAAGATTCCAGCGAAGACATTGTGGCATTTTCCATTGATACCAAGGCTACAAAGGTTATTTATGGAAGCACAAATAGCTAAAAATATGAGATGGCATGACAAGGGATGAACTAATGATGAGTGCATGAGACATCTTGTTGATTCTCCTGTATGGAAATCTTTTGACGAGGAACACCCGAATTTTTCATGTGATAGTCGTAATGTCAGGCTTAGGTTAGCAACTAATGGATTCAGTCCCTTCGGGATGATGATTATTGCTCATAGCACATGGCCTGTTGTTTTGGTGCCATACAATTTACTATCGTGGATGTGCATGAAGCAGCCTTACATCATGATGTCTCTACTTATACCAGGCCCGCATGGTGTTGACAATAATATCGATGTGTATCTACAACCGTTGATAGACGAATTGCTTAAATCGTGGGAGGTCGGTGTCAACACTTACGATGCATTATCGAAGTTGAATTTTCGAATGCATGCTGCTTTGTTATGGACTATTCGTGACTTCCCTAGATATGAAATGTTGTCAAGATGGAGCACAAAAGGTAAGCTCGCTTGTCCTAACTGCAATAAGGACACAGAGTCCTAGTGGTTGACACATAGCCATAAGTTTTGTTACATGGGTCATCGTCGATTCTTGGATAGAGATCATAGGAATAGATATGATAAAAGGAACTTTAATGGAAAGCTGGAGTGGAGAGGGGTGCCAAAACAACTATCTGGAAATGAAGTGTTAGCTCAAGTGAGCAAAATTAACATAATATTTGGAAAGAAGTCTGATACCAAAGTTGGAAAGAAGAGAAATCGAGACGATAGTAAGGAAAAGGGAAAGACATCTTGTTGGAAGAAGAGAAGTATCTTCTTCGATTTACTATACTGGGCAGGTAATATGTTGTGTCACAGCCTTGATGTGATGCACATAGAGAAGAATGTATGCGACAATGTGTTTGGGACCTTGTTGAACATCAACGGGAAGACAAAGGACAATGTGAAGTCTCGTCTGGACCTCCAAGAAATGAAGATAAGATGAACACTTCACCCAAAGCAGAGGCCATCAGGCAAAACATATTTGCCCCCTTCATGCTTCACAATGGTGAATAAGGAGAAGGATGATTTCTGTAGAGTCATAAAGAACATGAAGGTACCAGATGGCTATGCGAGTAATATCTCACGATGTACAAAATCAAAATGAAGAAGATTTTAGGACTCAAGAGCCATGACACTCATGTTTTGATGCAACAAATACTTTTGATCGCCGTGCGAAGGACATTACCTCCAAACGTGAGCTCAATCCTAATTGAATTAAGCGGATTCTTTAGAGATTTGTGTTCCAAGGTTGGCCGGATGCAAGATTTCAAGTTTCTTGAATCTCGGATTACTTTAATGCTTTGCCATTTAGAGAGGATCTTTCTACCGTCATTCTTTGATATCATGGTGCATTTCCCTATACATTTAGCCAGCGAGACAATGTTAGCCGGGCCAGTACAGTACCGCTGGATGTACCCAATCGAAAGGTGTGTTTTAAGGTCCCAATATGACCTTTCATTTATCTTGTTGTAATAGATGAAATCATGTATACTTATATGTCTATTATGTGACTATAGGTACCTACAGAGACTAAAGTCCTATGTTCGAAACAGAAGTCGGCCAGAGGGTTCGATTACAGAGGGGTACCTAGCTGAAGAATGCCTGACATTTTGCTCTCGGTACTTACATGGTGTTGAGACAAGATTCAACAGACCGGTTTGAAATGAGGACTTTAGGCATGCGGCAGTAGGTCGTCCATTGGGAAAGATTGACGTGTTTATTATCGAATATGTTGATAGGACATAGGCACATAGATATGTGTTGTTCAACACCAATGCGGTCGCACCATTCATTGAGTAAGAGTAGTTTTATTTGTAATGTTAATTCATAAGAATCTCACTTATTTACGACTTATTCATCGAATTGAAAAAAATGTAGTGAACACAAGAAAGTGATTAAGAAGGAGATGCCTCGAAGAGCACCAAGGCTCCTAGAACGCATCCACAATGAAAAGTTTCTAGATTGGCTTGGGAAAGATGTTGGCCATGTTGGGAATGATCAAGTTCCGAATGAAGTTAGAAACTTGGCTCAGGGCCCTAACACTATTGCAGGAAGATTTAAAGGATACATCATTAATGGTTTCAGTTTTCGTACAAGAGACAGTGAGAAGGACTTGAAAACACAGAATAGTGGAGTTGTAGTGACAGCAAAGACATCAAGCTTTGCAAGTACAAGTGATAGAAATCCTGTTATAGGGGATGTGGATTACTATGGTGTTTTAATAGACATTATCGAGTTGGATTATTGTGGGTCCAAGAAAGTTGTATTATTTAGGTGTGATTGGGTGGATGTAAGAACTCAGGGTAGGGGAATCAAGAAGGATGAATTTGGGTTCACGCTCATGAATTTCAAACAATTATGGCATACTGGTCGGAACCTGTATGATGAACCATATGTCTTAGCCACCCAAGTACAACAGGTATTTTATGTCCCCGATCCCATAGATCGTGATTGACATGTTGTTATCAGGTCAAAACTGAGGGATTTGTTCGAAATGGGCTTGAATGATTCTTTTCTTGATAATGATACATACCTTCAGAGCTTGCCTTGCATTAATCATACATTGGAAGTGAATGTGCTTCTCAATGATGATAATGTGAGTTGGGATAGGACAGATGTGGAGGGAAACGAAGTTAACACTCCACAAAACTTATCTAATTTGATTAAAGAGGACCACGATTCTGGGTCGGAATCTGATGATTAGGTATTGATGCTTAACCCAATGTGATGTATGCTTCTTCTTTTTTATTATTATTATGCTCGCAATTATTTGGTTAACTCCAATCTCATTACAAATGTTACTTTCATATTGTGAAGGAAATGTAGATGTCGACCTCCGACCATCATTATTCTAGCTTTATTGACCCGGTCCTGACCACCAGCCAGGTCAGACAGAGTTCAGATAGTTCAACACCGACTTTGGGTATATAAATATATAATTTCAGTGAAGTGAAGTTAAGCTTGTAACTTCTATAGTTTTGTTCTTTTCTTGATTTAATTAAATGTAGATATTATATTTCAAATATTTAGAATGCTCATATCTATTCTTTTGTTTCATAAAGAGGGTGGTATTCATAATAGAGGATTTTGAGACCCTACGGTCATCAACGAGGTGGCGAACTTGCCACCCAATAAGCAACTGAATATCAATTGGAATAAGTATGGGCAGCCGATTGGACATAAGTACAATGAGTTTATAAGGTGGTTGGGCATTTTATCTAGGAATGGGCACTTAGTGCCTCTTGATCACGATAGTTGGCATCATGTGCCACTATCTAACAAGAACGAGATTTGAAATGAAGTGAAGGTAATATGAAATCAAAAATTCAGTTACTCTTTTTGTATTTTTGTATGCTAAGTATAATCGATAATTGATGTATTGTAGATCAAATGGAATATCAACGAGGAGCATCGAAATTGGGTAATGAAGTCCATCGGAGCTTCATGGAAAGAGTGGAAGAAGAGGTTAAAAAAAGAACACTACAACTGATATTTGACTAATGAGGAACGACTAGCTCACTGTCCTGATCGAGTGGAGCCGACACACTGGAAGTAGCTCGTCACCTATTGGTCAAGTGATGAAGGACAGGTAAAAATTAAACATAAAGAAAAATTATATCCATGTTGGTGTATATTGTTATTTATATTAAAATTTAGTTATTTTACTATGTCACATTGTAGGCCCGCACTCAAAGGAATAAAATCAACCGCAACAAGCATCGTATGGACCACACTGCCGGCTCAAGGAGCTTTGCTCAAGTGCGTGAAGAAGAGGTAAATTCTTCTTTGATTTCTAAACTTGAAATGCCATCATTTTGCTTTAATATGATTGTTACCAACTCATTTGTTTTTACATGGAAAAAGTGGGCAAAGAATCTTGGTGGAGGGTCTCCTGATCAGGCAACGTTGTTCGTAACGACCCATCGGAAGAATGATGGGAGTGTTATGAACGAGGAGTCGGCTCATGTTATTGTATGTAGAAATTTATCAATCATTGACATCTCAGTTAATATTTTTCATTAAGTCATGATATTGAACAACTTATTTAATGTTTTTCTACACTACGGGAAATGATCGAGGAGTTACGGGTAACTCAGACTGTTGAGTCCTCTCAGAGTAGCACTGTAACACCTAAAAAATCGGGGGTCGGGTAGAAACCCAACTCCCGAGTTCTAGAACGTCACTTATGCAACATAGATAATGATAAATGCATGTTGTCTGTAGAATGACATTAAACATGATTGAGACTAAGCCAAAACAGCATATCATACTCTAGAGACAGTTAAATGAGCAAGCGGAAGACTGATAAATACATAAAATATATAATTGATTGTAAGTCTCCAGAGTGTGAACATGTTACCAGGTTAATTAAATACATGTATACTCTAAAAAAGGAAAGAAAAGAATATACATGAGTGCTCCAAAAATATAAAATGACAAGTGTCATGGCGTCTAATCAACCTCCCTGTAATCCTGTCGATCAGAACACACATAAAGGAGGGATCCTCCTCATCATCATCAAGTCCGGCTTCGCCTCGCAGGCCGCGCCATCATCTGCAATTACAAAAGGGTCTGGTGGTATCCGGAACACCGTCCCGTAACGTGGGAGTGAGTAATTAACTCAGTGGAATCATAGAGCAAAGATTAGCATGTTATCAAATCAATCATGCGTTAATAGTAGAGCAGTCAATCAAACATTCCTAGATACTGTTGTTAATGCAAGCATGAAATGACATGATGGATGTCCTCACCGACATACTCCCTCATGCGGCACCATCTGCGTCCGCGGCATGCTTTCTTCCCACAGTGCTCCACATCTTCCAGGCACATGCAATGCGATGTGGATGATGATTACCGAGTTGTTATTAGTCCTTTTCATACAATAGGATTGGGAAACTAAGGTACTTTGCTTATATCAATCCCAACACAGATCCTGTCTAGGGTCGTCACTCCTAACAATCTCATACGATGTTATATTTGTAGGTCGCTGCAAGGGCTGTCAGGGCTGTTGCTCGCACTCGTTGCACCTCTCCCCCATCACCTTATCAATACAGGCCTAATTATCCTTAAGACTGCATCAGGACTCGTTGCCCCCATGCGGTGTCAGGATAAACTCAAGGTCACTACAAATGGCTCGTCACCTGATCAGTGTAGGCCTACAGCAAGAATATAGTGTCCCATACCACCATAATCTTCTCAGAGTAGGGTGATCACTGGTCACTACGGGGAGGTTTGTGGCCCCAGCGTAGGCCGACAGCTCAACCACGGTGTCCCATACCACCATGCCCGGCTCATGAGTCTTTATGGATCAAGGTACCATGGTTAACAGGGTTTCCAATTGTAAGTTCAGTACCCTAGGTTCAAGCAGTTATGACTCATACATGGTGAACATACAATGGCCAGTCGGGTTACTTGACGGGCTCGACTAGTACGAGCGCATCTCAAGCTGAGCGACATGAAGTGCATGAAACACTTCGTGTGGCCTAACCACTGCCGCCAACCCAAAACACGACTCGCGTTCATTGATGCGTCCTTCGTGGCAAATAGAAGCCAACCATAAATTCAATCCATTACCGACTGCCTGGACTAACGTATAGCCCCAAGCATTTATAAACAACATCAATGATCATGTGAGTGTGACATAATTGAAATACAAATAACCAAAGCATATTCACAACATGTGATACCATACAACGTAAGCAAATCATCCAACACCTGCATTTCATATATATATAGTGAAATCAATACGTATAGCCAACACTTAGGAAATCATATACAACATCATATGGATTGAGAATTCATTCTCAAAGCTAATCTACAATACCATTTACTCAATACATACTAATACAAATATTTATACAAACACTTAGTCTACACACCTTAGTCTACATAGCGTATGTCGACCCAAAGTGCGCATTAGGGTGAATCTCTTCGCCAGACAGATTATACACGCATACATAATATCATCACACGATGAATTTACATGTCAAGCATTTCAGCAAAATACGGACGTATACAGTATTTTCTATAAATGCCTAAAATACCCTAAATCTCATATTTACCGTACGTTTACGAAACAGAAAACGGACAGCACATTGTACATGTCAAATGGTGTTGCTGTTGATAATCTACTATTAAATGACAGTGAAAGCTTTGAAATCAGTCAATCAAAGTGTCTAAGATTCGCACCTATTGCCCTAGACGTGTATCGTTTCGAACGGAACGAATACGTTTCGTCAACAGCGTAGCGGTGACCGAATGCACAAGATGTATAAGCTACTTTGTTATTTGAATTGACGGAATCCCAAAACAGCAAGTGGTTAGGGTTTTTCTTACCTAGAAGTGCGTTGGAATCACCGAGAGGGTGATGCAGGCAGGTGGATGCGGCACGTGGAGCAGCAGGGAAGACTCGCAGGAGAGAGCTCCAAATCTCCCTCCCTTTCTCTCTCTTTTCTCTCTTCTCTCCCCAAATTCGTATGGAATGAAAGAGCAAGGGTTTAAGCCCTTTTTATAAGCCCAAACATGACCAAAATAGACTTGGGGCCAAGTTAGACTTATTTTATAACCAAAGTGGGCTTGTTCTGATCCAACAGAGTACTTCTGGAGGTCCTGTGACTGAATGCAGTCGGACTTATGCTCCCTGACATTGGATCTAGGTTAGGCAAAGTTTTTAGTCCGATCGGATTTCCAGATCGACCGTGGCGGACCAGTTTCAGTTCAACGGTTATGGGAACTCGATCGGAGCTACAAGTACTATGACATGTAAGGGAAATTTTCCCTGATCCGAGGGTGAAATTTGATTGAATTCTGACGGTCAGAATGCTTAGAAAAAGTACACAAACGAACGTGCCAAATTTCATAAATTATATTTATTTCTCACACTCTTCACTCTGGACCCAAGGAAATCGTCGTGGGACATCATCTGGACTTGATTTTCGAGGTGATTGTCAAGTCCAACTAGGCGGTCATATTTGTCTAAGTTTGGGGTAATCGGACTTCCGACGTGCGGTCCAGAGCCGATACAAAGTTTGAAGGTGCTCCATAGAGCAATCGGGAATAGAGTTTGATCCCATGCTTTACGGTATTGTAGCGTCACCTATCCTATACGTTTTGACTCTAGCAGATCGTATTGAAAGTGATTGGTGTGAATTTCTCAGGTCATCTAGTGTAGCGCTAGGTGATTCTCATTAGATTTCTAAAGGAAGTAGCCTATAATGATCTCAGTTTGAGATGAAATTTGGGGGGTAGAGCGAGGGTGTTTGGAAACGGAAGAAGGAAGAGTTTGAAGGGGTGGTTTTTACCAAAAATAGGACATTTGGAGCGAAAGGAGAGCTTGGAGGGTCACTTTATGAAGGAAGTACTTGATTGGGGTGTTTTTAACGAACGGCCCGCATACCGGGGGGCTACCCTAGCCCCCAAACACCTCCAGCCCGAAGCCCGGACCCAACCGATGATTTTGACCGGCGATGCATCACGGAACCGGTGATGCCATCGCTGAACAAACTCACAACTGGCGATGCCCACCATATGGGTTGGGTTCCCCCTTCCCCTAGGGTCCCAAAAAAGTATGGGGCCCACATTGGATCATTGTGGATTAGCGTGGGTGGGCCCACGACTCCATTCGAGGCATTTCGGGGCCAATTTGCAAACCGAAATGAATTTATGTTTCGTATAGCATATGATTTTATGGTAGGAGACGCTAATCTATCCAACTAACCTATCTATTTTGTTAGATTCCAAAAGGTTAAGGAGAAAAGTCCATTTTACCTAGTTATTTACTATTCACGGTAAGTTTTAGCTTCAGTATTGTTCTTCATCATGAAGACCTTAGGATTAGTGGTCTTTACTATTTAGACTTGATAATTTGTGGCTAAGATGGATGTACTTAGAGAAATTAGAAGAATGAGGTGGTTAAGGGCGAGATTTTGAAGGAAATAGGGAAAATTTGATTTTTAGACCTTGGGATTGATCATTGAGAGTGAAATGGTTGACCCATTGCCTAAGGACGTCTAATTCCATATTGGTAAAAATTAGGGGTGTTACAAGAACTGCCCAAGACGATCTCTTATCCCAAATATTGGGACCAGAAAATTCAGGCCAGGTCCGCATGATGGGGTTAGGTCCCACAGCTTCCACATTATGGGGTACAGGAAATACCATTGCAGAACTTAAGAGGGAGACTGATGAGATGCAACGACACATGAATAAGCGGGTAGAGCAACTGGTGGAGGAGCGGATGAAAGAACAGATGGCTAAGCATCTAGAGCAGATGGAGCAACGAATGATAAAATGAATAACGGAGAAGATGGAGCAATGGATGATAGAGCGAATAACGGAGCAGATGATGACACGAATGAGAGATACTATGAACTCATCGGCTGCAACGGACCAAACTTCGGGAAATGTATTAAATGTAGAGGTTGACTCAGTATTTACTCTTAGGGATAGATCCGAGGCTGAGGGACCTCGGTCGAAGGTTCCAAAGAATCAATAGGTAGTTTATGTTTTATTACATTTTATGAGTTTTTTGTAGTTCACCATCATGGGTTTTGTGATCCCTTTATTTTTTGTAGTTCACCATCACTGAATAGTTGGTCCTTTCTTTTATAGGTCAAGTCATATTTATGTGTTTGACATGCGAAGAATCCAAGAGCTATCTTGAAATGAGGGTTGTAGATTGGTAAAAGGTGGGCCATGCTTTTTTGCTTCATGCTTTGTATTCTAGCTGTAGGAAACAGTCTGTTCTCATTTTTGTCAATTGTCACCTTTTAGTTCATGCACATTCATAATTCTTTCTTTCTTTCTTATTTATTATTTATTATTATTATTATTATTATTTTTTAATGTTACACTGATTTTTCTCTACCCTGCTCTTGCCACAGGAGATGCGCCTAGAGCATTTGCTATTCAGTTTGGGACCATAAGTCCAGGGTTCATGAATGGGATGCAAGTATTTATTGATCATATCTATCTTTGTGTCAGACAATCATTTGTGATTGCTTATTGTTCTATGAGGTTCTTGCCTTTTAATTCAATTAGTTGGAAAAACGTTGTGTGTGGCTGTAGATTCATGGATAGACTGAACCAGACACTAACAAGGTTTTTGTTCAAGTGACTTTACTTCCTGAAGAAAAGGTCTGTTGCTCTTTTTTCTTGGTTTATGAGGCTTTAATTTTCTGGATCCAAATGCAGATGAAGCATATGAATTTGGTGGTGCTTGTGGCAGCAAGATGAGACTACTTTCGAGAAGGAGCCAACTCCTGCTCCACCCTAGCGCCCTCATGTGCATTCTTTCTGTAAGATGCTGACTGCTGATACAAGCACCCATGGTGGATTTTTTGTATTGAGATGATATGCTGACAAGTGCCTCCCACCTTTGGTCAGGGTTCTTCCTTTCCAGCTGTTGTTCTTCACAGCGGTGTCTTAAAAGTTTACCTTATTTTGCCATTTGTTTCCGTTTATCAGGACATGGGCCGTCAACCGCCTACTTAGGAGTTGGCAGCCAAGGATTTGCATGGGACAGAGTGGCATTTCCGTCACCTTTTTTGCGGTATTCACTGCTTCAAGAACAGTGCATGCTATTTCAAATTTCAAACTAATAATCACAAGATAAAAAAGTTGAATCATTCTCTAAAGTTTTGAATTGTTTCCCTCTTTCAAATTTCAAGGTTGAATGTGCTGATATTTTATCAGATTAGAGTCGGGATTCTGTAAATTTGCTGAGTTCTGTGAGTGGGCTGAAATAGAATTGGCACATCTTTGGGGAGTTAAATGAACAGTGCATGCTCAATGTGCTATTCTTCATTATTAGTTTTAAGTCACTTACTATGAATGACTTTACTAATTATTAGCACAATGTTTTAGCTTTCGTTTTATTTGAAATTATTATATTTTTTGTTGTAGGCCAATGATAATAATGTCGATGATGATTTATATTGCTATGAATGCCAAGTCAACGAACGAGGCATATGATCTATCACCAAAGTTTATCACAGTTTGGACTGTCTACATAAATGTACATGAATGCCATGTGTGAGGAGAGGAATAGGGGATGAGTCACCACCATCTTCAAAATTGCAGCAAATCAGAACCACAAGAGTAGCCTGCATTTTACAACAGGTTCTCATTCCCTATCCCACGTCTTGCAAACCGCTTCCTCTATCTTCAGATGTGATGCACGTGTCATATCCACCAGTATGTATAAATGTGACTGCCTGTATGACTATAAAACTATGTATATGTGACTGTCTGTATGACTATAAAACCATGTATCTTCTATGTCTGGTAAAGAAAGTTTGTTACTAGATTTAATCAAATTTTACGCCTGCCTTTCATACTATCTTTCCTTACAATCTGGTGCTGCTACTTTCATCATGATGTGCACTGTGCATTCATTACTGATGCATCATGCCAGATGGATAAGTTATATTATCTTTCATTCTTGCATGTTCTTGTTTTCAGCAACCAGAGCTCCTGAAACTGGAGGAGGAAACTTCTCGCAGTAATTCAAAAATCAAAAGTAGTAAGAAGGATCTAGAGAAAAAGAAAGAAGAGTAGAAGAAACATGCAAAAGAAATCGAAAAGTTAAAGAAAGACTTGCATGATGTGACAGAAGCTATCCATGAACTAAATGAGCAAGGTCAGGATGAAGTTGAAAAACTTCAACTGGCTGACAGTCCACTTAGGGAATATAATAAAATGTAAGTTCTTTATCTTTTAGGAATCTTTGTGAGAATATGACAATAAACAAGCTAGTAACCTGGTTTCCATTTTTTCTTTAATGTGTTAAAAAAGCTCTAATTCTTTTTGTATTTGCAATGTTGGTTGTATTTTATAATTTTTTAGGCCAAATTATACTGTAAATTCATTTCTTCCAATCTAGTGTAAGAACCAATAATTACTCATTTATACTGTATTTACAGTGTAAATTGAAAAACAAATAAACAGGACCATCCAATAAATGTTCACCAATGGGATGCTTGAATAATCAACTTTAATTATTCATCTAAATTGTCACTTATAAGTTCGGATAGTTTAATTTGAATTACTTGTATGCCATGGGCTCTCACAGTAAATTTGTAATTTTTAGTGACCACGAATCATCCTTTCAATTACACTTCATTAGAGTACGAAAGTTTTTCATAGCAAAACTAGCAGCATTAGAACTGGTGGCCTTCTTTCCATGCCCTTTGCTGCATTCTTTCAAATTTCTAATACAAGACCAGAAATTATCTAGTGCTTCAAAGAACCGTGAGTTATGGTCATATCTTATACCACTTTTTAAAAGAAGTAGAAAGTAAAGGATTAACAATCAATCCCTGTAGTCGTAGATATCGATTCTCTTTGTATTCTGTTGTAACTATCTCATTTCTTTCCTAGACTTGTAGTTGTAAAAAAATCTGCTTATATTATGTAGTTTGTTGAATATGGGAATGAGGGAAGCATTGTACTACTCCAAGCCTTCTTAGATCAAGTGAAATTTCAGAGTGAAGACTTTCAGTCAAAGCCATATCTTCTATCAGCTATCATTATATACTTTTTGGGTAGACCAAATTTCACCACAGTTTTCTGTGAAGCACTGACAAGTGATGAGTGAAGGATTTCTAGGTCTTTCCAAGCAATTGCATTTGTTTACACCCGAAAAATTTGCTGTTGGTCTTGCTCTGTCAGATTCAGGAAATACAGATTTCAGAATCAGAGGTAAGTTGAATTGCTTGGAGGAATGTATCGCTCCATGAATGACATGGTGTATTTGTATGACATGAGTTGTGTTTTTAGCATTCCTTGAGTCGCTTGATTTGGAGATAAGTTTTAAAACATCTGTTCTAAGATACCTTTGTCCAAAGATTCCTATTGCATTTGTTTTCTCCCATGGTGTTTTGCATTTAAATCTTGGTCATTTTTCCAGTGAAAAATTTTTGCATGGCACATATTGAGGAATTATGTACAAAGCCTGCTTCTATTTCTCATGATCAAATTCAGAACATTGTTTCATTTCTCTCTCAGTCCAAGGGCCTGGAAAAGCATGTGGATTCTTTTACAAAGACGTTGTCCTTGTTACAACTTAAAGAGAGGACTCATTTTGTACTAGCCCCAGTACTGGTGGATGATTCATCTGATGTCAACTCATTGAGGTACTTTTTAAGGACCACCTTCCAGTTGATTAAATATTCATGTTATTGGTCATTGTATTATCCAGTTAGAAAGTCATATTTTTTTACTTCTATTTTGGTCAATTTTTCTGGAGGTATTTGGAATCATTCTTTGAGAGCACTGAGAATGATTTTGATGTTATTCTAGCTGATGGAGTATTCAGGAGGTAATGGGAAGGCCACTTTGATTTCCAAGGAGGCTTGGAAGCTTGGATTTAAGACTCAATGACTTGGACCAACACATTCAGTATTTGGACAAATTGCAACTCGGTCGACACAAGTCACTCTCACTCCATATTTTTTATGATGACTCATGGTGTTGATTTGGATCGAACTTGATTGAGTCTGAGTCAGCTCAGGAGAGTTGTCAATCCATGATCGCTAGTTTCTCTACTGGAAGTTCATCATTGAGGTTTTGAGCAGCCAAAGTTCAGCAGACTATAATTATTTCATGCTTTTTCTTGGTTTACAATATTCTCTAGCACTGGGCGTAAATAACTCAGTATGGCTTTCATGATTGATTGTTCCATGAGTGGATTGAATGAATGGATTAGTACTTTAAATAAATATTTTTAAAAATTAAACATTTTTAGCCTCAATTTGTAAATGAGGCTTGGATTTAGCCTCGGTTGTTGAGAACCGAGGCTTAGATTTTGCCTCAGTTGTTGAGAACCAAGGCTGAAATTCCCGTGGCTAAAGGTTTTAGCCTCGGTTGTTGAGAATCGAGGTTAAAAATATATTTAACTTCAATTGGAGGCAACCGAGGCTAAAATTTGGATTTAGTCTCAGTTGGAAATAATGAAGGCTAAAATTTTGATTTAGCCTCATTTCGAAAAAACTAAAGATAAAAAGGTTTTTAGCCTCACTTGAAGAAACGAGGCTACAAGTCATTTTAGCCTCAGTTGCTAAAACTGAGGCTAAAGCCTTTAGCCACGGGGGTATCAACCTCGATTTGGATAAATGAGGCAAAACTGAGGCTAAAGGCTTTAGCCTCAGTTTTTAACCTTTTTAGCCACAGTTTTGAAGTGAGGCTAAAGTCCCCTTTTCTTGTAGTGATGTATAGATAGTTTACGATTAGAAAATGTGTGTAGGAACCATCATGCTCTTGCAAAGTGATGACTCTTTTTTTTTTTGGTACACTTGTGCTAATTAAGTAAGATCTTCATTGGCCAAGCATGTGCCCCACCCAAATATCCTTCCTATGCATGGACTTAAATTACTGCATACATTTCACCATCTAAACTAAAGGTCAAAAATTTGGAGCATATCATCCATCCATGCTCTATTAGAATAGCAAAGTTTTTATATTACTATAGACGGACGCTAGCTACTACAATCTACATTAGTAATAACTATATACGTTTTATGTGGCATGTTGGATAAATAACAATCTAGAACCCAGAGGATAGAGAAAAAATATAATGAGACAATTAGATCTATCGGGTTGAATGATCGACTTAAATAGTTAATTTCTCAAGCCAGATTTGCTGCCCTTTTTCTGGTAGTTCTGGCAAGTTCAAACGAAGGAAATCTACAAATTGTCTTCAGGATACAATGAACTCTCAATCCAAATTTCAACACAAAAATTTACACATTTAAGTGTTGAACCGATATCTAGTTTTGACATTGATATGCCTTTTTAATGTTCTAGAAAATCACAATAAGAGGTCAGATTAGAAAGTATTGCACAATGGATGGTTTTTCTAAAAAATGGAGAGGATACATTTTTGGATTATAATATCCAAGATTTATAACAATTGAATGGTTATGGAGTTCTTCCTATAGAGATACCAAAGTGCCTCTTCAAGACATCCATGCCCATTCATAGCAAACAATATCCTTTCATGAAAGGACATGACCCTTTGTCCTATGGTAGTTATTTTTATACCATTTAAGACAATAAAAGGTCATCCAATAGTTTAAAATTGTTACTACGACACGTGGCATATGTGTAACACCCCAAAATTTTTCCAACCTAGGGTTAGACGTCCTTAGGCAATGGGTCAACCATATCACTCTCAGAACACAATTCCAAAGCTAAAGAAATCATTTAGGACTAAATTCTTTAGAAATTTAACGTGAATTAACTAGCGCTAAACTAGATTACCTGTAAAATTAGCACCAACCAGTTTAAATACGATTTGTAAGACCCAGAACTTATAGAATCATTGACGCTACCTTATCCAAAAATCTAGGATCAATCTCTAAACCTAGTTACTCCCAGGAAGACTTTGAAACTTCGTATCGGACCTGGACCGCACGTAGAAAGTCTGATATCTATAATCTTAGACCATTATGACCGCCTAGTTGGAGTTGACAATTATTTCAAAAATCAAGCCCAACCGATATCCTGAGACCATTTTACTGAGTCCAGAGTGAAGAGAGTGAGAAAAGGAAAATATTTAGAAAACTAAATCAATTTTTAATAAATCTGGCACGTGTCGCTTGCGCAACATTTTTAAGCATTCTGACCGTTAGAATTCGACCAAATTTCACCCTCGGATCATGAAAGTTGGCCCTTACATGTCATAGCACTTATGGCCCTGATTGAGCTTCGGTGACAACTAAAACTGGTCTGCCACGGTCGATCTGGAAACCCGACCGGATTAAAATTAGTTGGACCTAGATCCAATATTAGAGAGCTTAAGTCCGACCGCATTTAGTAACAGGACCTCTAGAAGTGCTCCATTGGATCGAAACAGACCCGATTTGGTTATAACTTAAGCATACCTTGACTTCAAGTCTGTTTTCATCATGTTTGGGCTTATAAAAAGGGCTTAAACCCTCCCTCATTCAGCCCATACAAATTCGAGAGAAACCCTAGGAGAGAGAAGAGAGAAAAGAGAGAGAAAGTGTGAGAGAAGTGGGAGAACCTTCCTGCTATTCTTCCCTGCCGATCTACGTGCTTAACCATCACTTTACAATCACTTCTCCGGTGATTCTAGCTTTGTTCTTGGGTAAGTTAAACCAACCCTAACCTATTTTGAAGCCTAGAATAGTTTCAATGACGTTATAGCTAACTTGTTTCATGCCATAGGTAGCGTATTCACCATTGACGAAGACTTATCGTCTGAATCATATCCAATATGCATTTTCTGGTTTATGGTGTGGAATATATATGTTTAGGTTATGGTTTTCAAGACTTTCAATGCTAAGTAATGATTTATTCTTGCTTAGGATGCTATTTCACATGTATAAAGTGTAATCCATTTTGTTTTTCAGTTATACATTAACTATGTTGAATATACTGTATTCCTCATATTTGTAGAAAATACCGTATAAGTATAAAATTTGGATTTTTGTTTGCCATGATTAACTTCCGTCTATGTATGCTAGATGTATGTGTAATAACTCCTGGGCTAAAGGTTTAGTCCAAATGCATGATATGCCAACATATGATATGTATTCAGTATGTGTAGCCTAAGTGTATGTGAAAATGACTGAATGAGTATAGACTTTGTATTAGTGCTTGCCATGACAATCTATCGTGGATATATGATTGTTGTATGGGTGACTACCCTTTGACGAATGGACTTGCCCTAATACGTATGCTAACTAATACATACATGTATGACGTAATGTGTATGCTAAGTGTTTGTAAATAGATCCGTATGAATAAATACTTGTAAACTATTCTTTAAATGGGTGTTGAGATAGGATTCTCAACCACTCTAATGATGTGTATGACTTCCTCCATTTACTCTATTTTCATACTCATTGCTTTTACTTAGAAATGCATAAGTGTAGATACATGATTATGTTGTACTACGTAACATGCTCAATTGATTATGTGATTTGGATCATTGTTCCATTACTGCCTTGAGTATCTCATATGCTAGATCATTGTAATTGAATGTGATTGGAGCTATTGTATAGTCTAGGTAATCGGTAATCGTACTCCAAATGGTGGTTGAGGTTGTTTTCACTACATAAGATGAGTTTAACGAACCCGAGTCATACTTGGGATGTTCGGCAGTGGTTAGGCCACGCAGAGTGCTTATGCATTCCATGTCGTTCAACTTAATGTACGCTTGGCCTAGTTGAGCTTATCAACTAACCCGATTGACCAGTGGTTGTTCACTATGTTTGGTCGCAACAGTTTGAATCTAAGACACCGAGCTTACCAGTGAAACTCCCGTTAACCGTGGTACCATGATCCCCTAAGACTAATGAGCCGGGCATGGTGGTATGAGACACTGTGGTCGAGCTGTCGGCCTACGTTGGGGTCACAAACCTCCCCGTAGTGACTAGTGAGCACCCTACTCTGAGCAGATTATGGTGGTATGAGACACTATATTCTTGTTGTCGGCCTACACTGTTTGGTGATGGGGGAGAGGAGCAACAATTACGCGCAACAGCCCTGACAGCCCTCTGTAGTGACCTTGAGTTTTATCCTGACACTGCATGGGGGCGACGAGTCCTGTTGCAGTATTGAGGATATAAGTAGGCCTGTATTGATAAGGTGATGGGGGAAAGGAGCAACGGTTGCGCGCAATAGCCCTGACAGCCCATGCAGAGACCTAGAACCATAATATCGTATGAGATTCCCTAGGACTGACGACCCTAGAATGGATCAACGTTGGGAAATGATACAAGGGAGGTATCTTAGCTTCTCAATCCTGCTGTATGAAAAGGACTAATAAGAATTTAGTAATCATACTCATGACATCGCACTACATGTGCCATTGGCGTTGGTGTGAGAGCACAGTGGTAGTGATTCATGCCACGATCGTTAGATGATGTCGCATGAGGGAGTTTGTGGTGAGGGCATGCATCATTCTTCATATCATTCTTGCATTAATAAGAGTATTTAGGGCATGTTTGATTGTACTGCTTTATCATTACTGCTTGATTGGATTGATAATATGTTAACCTTTGCTATATAGATTCCACTGAGTTAATTACTCACTCCCACGTTACGGAACGATGTTAGCCACACCAACCGTCCCTATTTTAATTTCAGATGATGGCGATGCTTGCGAAGCAGAGCCGGACTTGATGATGTTGAGGATAATTTCTCCTATATGCAGGTTCTGATCAACGGGGTTTACAGGGTTACTGATTAGATGCCAATACACTTGGTATTTCGCCTTTTTATTTAAACACCCATGTATATTCTTTTCTTTCCATTTTTGGAGTATACGTGTATTTAGTTAACCTGGTAACATGTTCACACTCTGGAGACTTACAATCAATTATACATTTTATATATTTATCACAGTCTTCTGCTTGCGAAATTAACTGTCTCTGGAGTATGATATGCTGTTTTGGCTTAATCCACTTCATGTTTTATGCACTACTACAGCTGACATTTATCCATCATTGAAAATGTTGCATAAGTGATGTTCTGGAACTCGGGAGTGGAGTTTATGCTCGACCCCTGATTTTTAGGATGTTACAATATGTTTCACATGTACGACCATGTCACAGTCACTGTCAATCAACACTAAGGTTAATAAAACTATAAGGTAGTCAAGTTGTAACATGGCCCAAAAATTTTAAACCACATGCTAAAAAGACTAAGGCTCTTTTGTCTCCATGCACACGCGCGAAGTGCTAAGTGCACCTAATAAAGTGCCCAAGCAGCCTTATAGATTTGAACCTTAGTTGTAGAAGAAAAAACTTCTCCTCTTACCAACTGGGTATACACATTATTTATGGAAAGTTTAAATAATTAATATTTTTATTTACTTACTAAAAATAAATTTTAATTTTAAATTTATTTTTATTACAAAAACGTAATAATCCCCCACAATTTCAAAACTAAAACCAAATAGTAGAACGATTGGCATATCAGTATAAATAGGTGTACAAGTAAATCTATCTTATGGATTTGAATATTTACTTTAGTATATATGTATCGAGGTTTTGTCAGGTACTTAGTGACTCACTAGTCTTGAACTAAGGACCTTATATGACTCACCGGACACATAACACACATCTATTCATATATAACTGGAGATCTAAAAGTTCGCACATTTCTAACCATGTGCATATTCTAATTTCATGAGTATTACATAGACTATCCCAATCTCTTCAAAAGTGGCCTCACTTCTCTACTCATATAGGTAGATCTATCAAAGATGATTCTTCTTCATCATAGAAAAGTTTGCTTATACACCTATTAAGAGTTAGTACTCAACATCCTATGAAATGCATAAACTAAGCACTAGAGTTTCAGGAATAAGACTCGATTTATTTCTAGTGCATGTTTCAGTCACATACTTGAATTGTTTATCTCTTTAAATTTATCTTATATTTCAAAACAAAACACGGCATACACTGGGCAGCAAGCTGAGTAGGTTGGGCTATTCATCATTGGCCCTTGCCCATTGCAGGATTTCAAGCCCAAGCCAATCCTTATGCCAAGTTTATTGGGCCAACCATCGATTGTTTAGGGCTAAGTCACCTAGACTGGGCTGAATAGACTAGCCCACTACCACCCCTACTCAAAATCACTAGAACGAATTTGTCAAGTGCTCATATATTTATACATGTTGTGTAAGAGGTCAAATAACCTATTTAGTGGATGCCTAAAAATGAGACCTGATGAAATTTTTTGTTAACTCCAATGAATTATTAGAATGGGCTATGTTCTATAACACTTTCATTTTTTAACACTTACAACTAAAATAAGATATTTTCAATGATTTTCCTTAGTTTAGATTTGTTTGGGAAAAAATGTTTAAATTAAAATTTCACTCAATAATATATATATATATATATATATATATATATATATATATATATATATATATATATATATATATATATATATATATATATATATAAGCTTCTCTTCCTTGAATCGACACCTAACAGAGAATATGGCAAGTGATTTTTCTTTAAAATCTCCTTTTTTTTTTTCAAATGACAACTTTACCCTTTTTAAGTACTGGATGGACAAGGACTTAGATTTGAAGTTGTCATGAGGTGGCAAAGTTCTTTGGCCTCATCATGATATACATATTATATCCACACCATCCAACCATTTTTTCAGATTATTTTAGGGCATGAGCTAAAAAAAATGAGGTAGATTCAACGCTTAAGTGGACCATGTAAGTGCTATATTTTAGATCTAGCACCCTGTGTTGTCAAATTTTGTAGTGACAAACCACTTAAGAGTGATTGATGAAAGTTCACCTTCAAGTTTAATAGACGGAAAGTTCACCTTCATTTGAATATGAGTTTTTGTGTCATCTACATCAACAATCTAAGGCTTCTACATCTTCAAGTTGAAGAGCATGTCCAACTGCTAAAGATCATACACGAGTCATAGTGTAAATACAACTTCATATACAAGCTCAAGTCTAAGCACAAGTACAAGTACATAAGCTCAAGTCCAAGCTCAAGTATAAGTACAAAAGCTCAAGCTCAAGTGCTCAATCTTAAGTTCAAGCATTCAAGCTCAAGCTTCAAAGTGTACAAGTTCCAAACTTCAAAGTAATTCAAGTATTTTATCTACCAAAGGAACCAAGTTAACAAGTTCAATGCTCACATTTTAGGTATACATGACCCTAGAAAGAATTTGGGATTAGGTCATTAATGTAGTATGTTTATATTAGGTCATAGTACTTATTTTAGGCTTTGATTCAACTAGTCATAGTTATTGTTCGACTAGTCCAGGCATTGCCTCAACCAATCCAGGGTTTTTCTTGACCAGTCTAGGATTTTACTTAAAGAATAGGATCAAGTTTTTTAGTTTACAACCAGTTAAGTACTCTTCTCGACTGGTCGTGGAGACTGGCTTGACCAGTTGAGCAGGACTTGATTCGAACTCCAGCAATGCGAATTTTTCCCACTTGACCAATCGAGCAGGCCACTCGACTAGTCGAGAGTCTGTTTTATCCGATCACGCTAAAAAATTTGAAAGTTGGTTCTACTAGGACCAATCGAGCCAAACCTTAGACCGGTCAAGGGAATCAAATTGCAGCCTATAAATAGAGGACATTTTTCAGATTTTTATCATCAATTTCAAACCAATTCAAGTCATCACTCTGAGAGATTTCTCCCCACTATTGTAAAGCTATTGTGAGGTATTTATAATAATTTTAAATGACTTTTTGATTTCTTAATTTCTGGATCTCTTGTTATTCTATTCTACTTGATATAAAAGGGATTTTACTTTAACCCTTTTGAGTCCAAGAAATTGAACCCAAGTAGCCAAAGGTTGGATACAAATAAAATTCATTTAGACCTAGAAATCATTCATTTGTGAGATTGAACATCGAACATCTACCTCTACAAAGAATTGTTTCTATCGGGATATATTGAAGAAGAATCATCAGATAAGTATATTTCATTTTTTATATTGTGGGTTGTAAGATTGCCAGAAAATCTTTCATTTTAGTTTTTACTAAGATAACTAGAAAATCTCAGTGTGTGAGGTTTTTAATTATAATAGCCCATTGAAAACAAAATTGTATAGGTTTTAATGTGAACCTTGGAAAACCTTCTTTCTTAGTGAAAATTGATGTCCTATAGGTTGTGGATATTGGGAGTGAAGTAGGGTGGTTGTTTGAGAATAGTTGGTGTACACCTAAACCAATATAATTCTCAGAGTTTGGAAGATGATGATGATGATGATGTATGTGATTTACTGAATGTTGTATTTATGTTAATGTACATACGGTGAATGTTGTAATAGCTTGGTTTATTTCTTTTGCCTCCGTATCGGTTTGAGTTTTTGATACTTATCGATGTTCTAGAGACCAGGTTGTTTTACCATAAGCCATTGGTTTTTGGTGTAAGGTTGTCCTTAAAAGAATATTTGTATCAACCTCTCAATACTTATGCATTTGAGGTTATTTTAGATTTATGCTATTTAATTTTATTTTTTTCATTTTATTTTTATTTGGCATAATCCTATTCAATGTTTCTACCGGGATACATTGAAGAAGAATCGTTAGATAAGTATATTTCATTTATTATATTATGGTTTGTAAGATTGCCAGAAAATATTTCATTTTGGTTTTGATCGAGATAGCTAGAAATCTCAGTGTGTGCGGTTTTTAATTGTAATAGCCCATTGAAAACACAATTGTATAGGTTTTAATGTGAACCTTGGAAAACCTTCTTTCTTAGTGAAAGTTGATATCCTGTGGGTTGTGGATATTGGGAGTGGAGTAGGGTGGTTGTTTGAGAACAGTTGGTGTACACCCAAACCAATATAATTCTCAGAGTTTGGAAGATGATGATGATGGTGGTGATGGTGATGTATGTGATCTATTGAATGTTATATTTATTTTCATGTACATGCGATGAATGTTGTAATAGCCTGATTTATTTCTTTTACCTCTATATCGGTTTGAGTTTTTGATACTTATCGATGTTTTAGAGACCAGGTTGTTCTACCATAAGCCATTGGTTTTCAGTGTAAGATTGTCCTTAAAACAACATTTGTATCAACCTCTCAATACTTGTGCATTTGAGGTTGTTTTAGATTTATGCTATTTAATTTTATTTTTTGCATTTTATTTTTATTTGGCATAGTCCTATTCAACCACCCCCCTCCCCCTCAGGACTTAAAGCTCGCCCTTTTCAAGTGGTATCAAAGCCTAATAGCTCATTCCATTGGATCAATTTCCCGAGCTAAGCGATCTTGAGCTCTTAATATGTTAAATTTTGATAGCTTCTTCATCATTAGGCCACCACCATTTGATGGATCCAATTATGCTTATTGGAAAGCCAGGATGAGGATTTTTTTTTGATCTATTGATGAAAGTGTATGACAAGCAACTGTTACCAAATGGAAACCACCAATGACTAAAGTTCTAAGAAGTAATGGAACCAAGTTTATGTAAGTATCGCCTTATTATTTTTGGACCACACCTCAGAAAAATGAGAGCAGTGCTAATGTCAAAGCTTTAAATGCAATCACTTGTGCAGTATTACCTGATGAGTTCAAAAGAATTGTATCTTGTGATACTGCAAAACAAGCTTGAGATATCCTCGAAATGACGCATGAGGGAACGACTATTATTAAAAATTCTAAGGTTCAAATCCTCACCACTAGGATTAAGGAAATATGTATGGAAGAAAATGAATCATTCATGGACTTCTATACAAAACTAAATGATGTAGTCAACTCTATGTGGGGTCTTAGTGATAGCATCCCAGAAAGTAAAGTTTGTACAAAAATACTGCGCTCACTTCCTAAGAGATTCAATTCTAAAATGACTTCCATATAGGAACTTATAGACAATGATAATATGAGGGAGGAAGAACTTGTTGGTTCACTAAATCCTCACCTGTAACACCCCGGATTTTGGCCAATCTGGGATTTGACGTTCTTAGGCAATGGGTCAATTAAAACACCTGAAAATTCGCTTAGAACCCAATTCCATAGCCAAAGGAATCACTTAGGATTAATTCCTTTAGAAAATATGACTAGGTTAGCTAGTGCAACGTTAGAATAGCTGGGAAATGGTCCCTGATCGCTTTAAATACGTTCTACAAGGCCCAAAGCGAGTGGAACCAAGGGTGCTATAATGCTCTAAAGCCTCGGATCAAACTCTAAGCCGGTTTGTCCTCGGGACCTCCTTGAAACTTTGTATTGGATCTAGACCGCGCGTCGAAAGTCCGATACCTCCTATCTTAGACCGTTAGAACCGTCTAGCTGGACTTGACACTCATTCCGAAAATCAAGTCAAACCGATAATCACAGGCTATTTCATTGAGCCCGGACTGAAGAGAGTGTGAATAGGGACATAGTTGGAATTTCAAATTCAAATCTGGCACACAAATTTGACGCATCAGTATTAAGCATTCTGACCGTCAGAATACAGCCAAATTACACCCTTGGATCAGGAAAAATATCTATTATATATCACGAGACTTATAGGCCTGATCTTGGTGCGGTGACCGTTAAACTGAAACTGGGCCGCCACGTGCGATCTGGGAACCCTACCGGCCTGAAATCTGGATGCGTGCTAGATCCAGTATACACGAGCTTAAGTCCGACCGCATTTGGCCAGGGGACCTCCAGAAATGCCCTTTTGGACCGAAACGGCCCCGATTTGGTTAGGCACCAAGTAAACATTGTTCCCAAGCCTATTTTGGGAATGTTTTAGGCTATAAAAGGGGTTGAAACCCCCACTCCTCTCTCCCATCCGAATTTGAGAGAAGCTCTAGCTTGGGAGAGAGAAAAAGAGTGAGAGATTGTGAGAGAGTGGGAGAGTTCTTCCCGCCACTTGTGCTACGTGTTGCACATGCTTAAGCAACACTCCTCTACCGCTTTCCCGGCGATTCCACCGCAATCCTAGGTAAGTAAAAACCCTAAATAGTTGGTGATTTGAGTTTTCCTTGTTTCCATAGCGATGTAGCTTATGGATCTTATGTATTAGGTTCCTTATTCGCCGTAGACGAAGCGTATACGCTCCGTTTCAATTTCCGACTCTACAAGACATAAGGTGCGGATATTAGACGCTTTGATTGACTGTTTCCAACGCTTTCAATGTCGTTTAATAGTAGATTCTTGACGGCATCGCCGTTTGACATGTACAAAATGCTCTCTGTTTCCCGTTTCGTAAGCTAACGAAGAATATGAGATTTAGGGCATTTTAGTCATTTGTAGGAAGTACTGTTTACATTCATATTTTGCTGATGTGATTGACATGGTTTGTTGTCGCATTAGGAAGTTAGGAATGCGTGCATAATTAGTTTGGCGAAGAGATTCGCCTAGTTGCGCACTTTGGGTCGACATACTATTTGTAGACTTAAGTGTGTAGTGTATGTGTTTGTATAAATGCTTGTATTAGTATGTATTGAATTAAATGATGTTATTTGATAGTTTGTGATTGATTTTTCGATTATTATGCTGACCTAAATGATTTTCTACATGTTGACAAAAGGCATGATTTCATTACATGCATGGAATGTATGTGCTTGAGGATTTGCTTAAGTTGAATATGCATGGGAAGTATGCCTTGAAGATTTGCTTAAGTTGAATGTTATAACATGTGCTAACATGCTCACATGATGTATTTCAATTCCAATACCTTTTTATAGTGTTAATGTAATTCCATAGATGTGTGGGACTTGACTTAGTCCAGGCAGTCGGTAACCGAGCGAATTCGTGGCTGACTGGTCATAGCCACGAACGACGCGTCGATGAATGTGATTCGTGTTGAGAGTTGGCGGCAGTGGTTAGGCCACGCGAAGTGTTTTACGCACTTCATGTCGTTCAATTCGAGATGCGATCGCGCTAGTCGAGCCCGTCAAGTAACCCGACTGGCCAATGTTTGTTCACCTTGTATGTATCATAACTGCTTGAACCTAGGGTACTGAACTTACCATTGTAAACCCTGTTAACCATGGTACCTTGATCCACGAAGACTCATGAGCCGGGCATGGTGGTATGGGACACCGTGGTCGAGCTGTCGGCCTACGCTGGGGCCACAAACCTCCCCGTAGTGACCAGTGAGCACCTATGACTCGTGAGCAGATTATGGTGGTATGGGACACTATATTCTTGCTGTCGGCCTACACTGATAAGGTGATGGGGGAGCGGTGCAACGAGTGCGAGCAACAGCCCTGGCAGCCCTTTGTAGTGACCGCGAGCGTATTCTGAGTCTACGGGAGGCGACGACCCTTCCGTAGCAGTAGAGTACAGTAGGCCTGTATTGATAAGGTGATGGGGGAGCGGAGCAACGAGTGCGTGCAACAGCCCTGGCAGCCCTTGCAGCGACCTACAAAATATACATCGTATGAGATTACTAGGAGTGACGACCCTAGACAGGATCTGTGTTGGGATTGATACAAGGGAAGTACCTTAGTTTCCCAATCCTGCTGTTTGAATGGATTAATAACAACTTGGTAATCATATCACCATAGCATTGCATGTGCCTGGAAGATGTGGAGCACTCTAGGGAGTGTGGCATGCCGCGGTCGTAAGATGTTGCCGTATGAGGGTGATCGTCGGTGAGGGCATACATCACGTCATGTCATAATTGCATTAACAACAGTATTAGGATTGTTTGATTTATTGCTTTACTATTATCGCATGATTGATTTGAGAACATGTTAATCCTTGCTCTATTATTCCACTGAGTTAGCTACTCACTCCCACGTTACGGGACGGTGTTCCGGACACCCACCAGACCTTTTTGTGATTGCAGATGATGGCGCGGCCTGTGAGGCAGAGCCGGACTTGATGATGATGAGGAGGATCCCTCCTTTATGCGTGTTCTGATTGACGGGATTACAGGGAGGTTGCTTAAATACCTTGACACTTGTCATTTTATATTTTTAGAGCACTCATGTATATTCTTTTGGTTACTTTTGAAGTATACATGTATGTATATAACCTGGTAACATGTTCACACTCCGGAGACATATAATGGTTTATATATGTTATACATACTATTACAGTCTCCCGCTTGCAAATTTAACTATCTCTGGAGTATGATATGCTGTTCTGGCTTAATCTCACTCATGTTTAATACATTATCACAGACAACATTCAATCATACATTTCTATGTTGCATAAATAACATTTTGGAACTCGGGAGTTGGGTTTTTGCTCGACCCCCCGATTTTCGGGATGTTACAGATGGTATCAGAGCATGATTTGGATTAAACCGGGCCTGGGTTATGGTCACGCGACGTACGCTGTCGCTTCCTTTGGCTTAGGTGGGTGCGAGAAGGGTCTAGAAACACGTCTAAGATCGCAGATTCGCCGATGGGCGAAGTCTATTAGGATCGATCGCAAGATCGAGTCCGTATCGCATCTAGGGTCGCGTAGAGCAACCCGAATAGCTCCTAGGTTGTAGGTAAGTGGGTTGAGCTGTTCTTTGAACAATTCTAAACCCGTTAATGTGAATCCTTGGGCCGTGGGACAACCACGACCCTTGTATTCAATCGCCAGGGCTTAAAAACCCCGTTTCACCGAAAATCTTCGAAATTCTTCCTCTCACCACCTCAATATTCAATTATTTCTTATCCATTTCATATTAGGCATCAAACCTAATGTGAAAATAACACAAATTAGTACTTTCACAAAATTTTACAGTGAATAGTAAAATTTCATGAAAAATGGCCATAGGGCCATTCTAACTTCACTTTCTTTAGCAACTAAGGAGCTAGATAGGTGTACTGGCTCCTTCTACCCCAAATTCATATGCTGCATCATATGGTTTGGTATTCGGGATTGCGATGTGGACCCGGAAAGCTCCGAACACATGTTTGGGCTCATAGAGACCAAATTAGTATGAACTAGGGGGTGGGACCTAACTTTTTGGGACCCTGGGACCATGGGGGACCAGACCCATGGGGTCCCACCGGTCAACTTGAGAGTTGGCCGGGCGATGCATCGCCGGCCGGCGAGCTCCGATGGGGCCGTCCTTCGGGCGCACCCCCTTAAACAGGGTCCACATCACCCCTATGCACCTCCCACCCCAAGAAAACCCCAAATATGGGTACTTCCTTCACAAACAGCCCCTCCCCTAGCCCCATTTTCGTTTTCAGCTGCCCTATCCCAAAAATTCGTGATTCCAAACCACCCTAGATCCATTCCCTGCCAAAAACGACCACCCTCCGTCATTCCTTTGAAGTTGGCAGCCCTCCCTCTTGAAGATTTCATCCGTTGGAGCTCCTAAAACCCCAAAATCGAGCTGAAATCGTGAGGTGCTCCATTCCCCTTTTTCATTTTCATTTCTTTCTGAAAATACATCCTAGGGAAGCTTGAAGCATCCCTCTACAACGCCTAGATTTCATTCTGTCCCTTTGGGCGACCATTTCTTTGCATTTCCTCCATTTTCCATGGCTATTGTTAAGGCTGTTTCAGCCTTTTTCCTCCCTTTCCATCGTTCTCTCTCTCATGTCCCTTTTATTTGAGCCTTTACCCCCTTTTTGGGTCTCAGAATCATGCTAACCTCAAATCCCATTTCTCAACTTTCTCCGTTTGAGAAGTATTGAAAACACATGGCCGATAGAGCTCTAATGGGCAACTGACAGTATTGAACTTGATAGTATTCAAGAAGGTCAGTCGGGACCCTGGTAGAAGTCCTTTGGTAGAATTAGGCATCTATGTCGTTGCCCTTTAGCTTGTTTGACTACTGTTGAAATTTCTGTGTTGTTTTGCTGTTAGGTAGAAAAATGTGTTTGTGTTGTGGTTTGGGCTTAATATAGCCAAAATTTGTTGAATGGAATGCATGTTGTTTCATTTCGCTATAAAATATTGTCCCTAGATTGGGAGTATTATAACTCCCTGAGATCCAGCCTACAAATTAATTTTTATCCCCACCCACCCTCCTACCAAGCATACCACATCCAATCCTGCCATGGGACTAGGAATGCAGTTCCATTTAATACCACTAAGCGCTACCGGCCACATAGGCTCTAGGTGTTTTGGTTCTAGTGTTAGCACTCCTAGATTTGAAGGGTCTGACGACATAAGAAATCCAATTCCATTTAGACAATTTTGATCCTAAGCGATAGAGCAATTCCCTGTATTAGAGATGGTATGAAACCGTCTAGTGTATAGGCTTAGGTCTTGAATTATAGCGAATGAAATACAGACTAGCCTACTAGTTAGCTTAAGTAGTGTACAGCCTGTATATGCTAAGGACTTGTAGGTTAGATTTGGTTGAAGTAGAACCTTATTCCTTCGACAGATCCCCTTATGACTTATAGACTACTGTTGTTGCCCATAGGAAGGAACCATTCACTCTCAGGGAACATTTATAAATCCCTCAGATTGAACTTAGAATGGACTAGCACGCCCCTTAGAATTGCCATCCCCAAGGGTTTATTGCATTCGGGAACGCAGAGTAAAGGAACTGCATGTACGCGATGTATTCGCGGTTTGAATCGACTTCTTAATCCTAGTGGTTCCCAATAAATCCAATGCTCTGATCAAGCAGAAGATCGGCATCGACTCGGATTAAGAATTGATACAATAAATCTTCTGTTCTAGCTAGACAGAAAGTCTATGTATCCGGCTCAGACCTACTACATAACCTTTATTCTGTGATGGCCCAACCACCTACAACCAAACGGGATCACATTGCCTTTTGGGAAATGGCGAGGACTTAAAACCAGTAGAGAATTAGGCATCTTGCCACCAATTCATACCTGCCCCTGAACCTATCCACAATAGAGCTTAGGCTCATCTCTATCGCCATAGATACCAATGCCATAGAACGCATCATTAGCATGGAAAGCCACTGTAATGAGAGGTTGTTCCCTAATTCATGTCAAAGATAGCCCCTAAGTTGCACCTTGTTCCGATATATAGAGCGATGCATAGATTCTTGAATTTAAGAAAAACCAAGTTTTAAGGGGGGTAGAACGAATTTAGTCCAATCCAGATAGGTTAGTCAACGCTACCGTTCGATCAGAGTGGCGTAGCGGAAGCGTGGTTAGGCTTTTCCCCACTGGCCCAAGATCGAAACCTTTGATTTAGGTTATGCGTAAAGGTTAGGTCGCTAAATAAGATTTGAACCTTCCTTAGAATGTCAATACTAAAGTCTCTCTAGGTACTCCTTGCCCCTTGCCAATGTCGGGGACGACATTGTGTTTTAAGGGGGGTAGATTGTAACACCCCGAATTTTGGCCAATCTGGGATTTGACGTTCTTAGGCAATGGGTCAATTAAAACACCTGAAAATTCGCTTAGAACCCAATTCCATAGCCAAAGGAATCACTTAGGATTAATTCCTTTAGAAAATATGACTAGGTTAGCTAGTGCAACGTTAGAATAGCTGGGAAATGGTCCCTGATCGCTTTAAATACGTTCTACAAGGCCCAAAGCGAGTGGAACCAAGGGTGCTATAATGCTCTAAAGCCTCGGATCAAACTCTAAGCCGGTTTGTCCTCGGGACCTCCTTGAAACTTTGTATTGGATCTAGACCGCGCGTCGAAAGTCCGATACCTCCTATCTTAGACCGTTAGAACCGTCTAGCTGGACTTGACACTCATTCCGAAAATCAAGTCAAACCGATAATCATAGGCTATTTCATTGAGCCCGGACTGAAGAGAGTGTGAATAGGGACATAGTTGGAATTTCAAATTCAAATCTGGCACACAAATTTGACGCATCAGTATTAAGCATTCTGACCGTCAGAATACAGCCAAATTACACCCTTGGATCAGGAAAAATATCTATTATATATCACGAGACTTATAGGCCTGATCTTGGTGCGGTGACCGTTAAACTGAAACTGGGCCGCCACGTGCGATCTGGGAACCCTACCGGCCTGAAATCTGGATGCGTGCTAGATCCAGTATACACGAGCTTAAGTCCGACCGCATTTGGCCAGGGGACCTCCAGAAATGCCCTTTTGGACCGAAACGGCCCCGATTTGGTTAGGCACCAAGTAAACATTGTTCCCAAGCCTATTTTGGGAATGTTTTAGGCTATAAAAGGGGTTGAAACCCCCACTCCTCTCTCCCATCCGAATTTGAGAGAAGCTCTAGCTTGGGAGAGAGAAAAAGAGTGAGAGATTGTGAGAGAGTGGGAGAGTTCTTCCCGCCACTTGTGCTACGTGTTGCACATGCTTAAGCAACACTCCTCTACCGCTTTCCCGGCGATTCCACCGCAATCCTAGGTAAGTAAAAACCCTAAATAGTTGGTGATTTGAGTTTTCCTTGTTTCCATAGCGATGTAGCTTATGGATCTTATGTATTAGGTTCCTTATTCGCCGTAGACGAAGCGTATACGCTCCGTTTCAATTTCCGACTCTACAAGACATAAGGTGCGGATATTAGACGCTTTGATTGACTGTTTCCAACGCTTTCAATGTCGTTTAATAGTAGATTCTTGACGGCATCGCCGTTTGACATGTACAAAATGCTCTCTGTTTCCCGTTTCGTAAGCTAACGAAGAATATGAGATTTAGGGCATTTTAGTCATTTGTAGGAAGTACTGTTTACATTCATATTTTGCTGATGTGATTGACATGGTTTGTTGTCGCATTAGGAAGTTAGGAATGCGTGCATAATTAGTTTGGCGAAGAGATTCGCCTAGTTGCGCACTTTGGGTCGACATACTATTTGTAGACTTAAGTGTGTAGTGTATGTGTTTGTATAAATGCTTGTATTAGTATGTATTGAATTAAATGATGTTATTTGATAGTTTGTGATTGATTTTTCGATTATTATGCTGACCTAAATGATTTTCTACATGTTGACAAAAGGCATGATTTCATTACATGCATGGAATGTATGTGCTTGAGGATTTGCTTAAGTTGAATATGCATGGGAAGTATGCCTTGAAGATTTGCTTAAGTTGAATGTTATAACATGTGCTAACATGCTCACATGATGTATTTCAATTCCAATACCTTTTTATAGTGTTAATGTAATTCCATAGATGTGTGGGACTTGACTTAGTCCAGGCAGTCGGTAACCGAGCGAATTCGTGGCTGACTGGTCATAGCCACGAACGACGCGTCGATGAATGTGATTCGTGTTGAGAGTTGGCGGCAGTGGTTAGGCCACGCGAAGTGTTTTACGCACTTCATGTCGTTCAATTCGAGATGCGATCGCGCTAGTCGAGCCCGTCAAGTAACCCGACTGGCCAATGTTTGTTCACCTTGTATGTATCATAACTGCTTGAACCTAGGGTACTGAACTTACCATTGTAAACCCTGTTAACCATGGTACCTTGATCCACGAAGACTCATGAGCCGGGCATGGTGGTATGGGACACCGTGGTCGAGCTGTCGGCCTACGCTGGGGCCACAAACCTCCCCGTAGTGACCAGTGAGCACCTATGACTCGTGAGCAGATTATGGTGGTATGGGACACTATATTCTTGCTGTCGGCCTACACTGATAAGGTGATGGGGGAGCGGTGCAACGAGTGCGAGCAACAGCCCTGGCAGCCCTTTGTAGTGACCGCGAGCGTATTCTGAGTCTACGGGAGGCGACGACCCTTCCGTAGCAGTAGAGTACAGTAGGCCTGTATTGATAAGGTGATGGGGGAGCGGAGCAACGAGTGCGTGCAACAGCCCTGGCAGCCCTTGCAGCGACCTACAAAATATACATCGTATGAGATTACTAGGAGTGACGACCCTAGACAGGATCTGTGTTGGGATTGATACAAGGGAAGTACCTTAGTTTCCCAATCCTGCTGTTTGAATGGATTAATAACAACTTGGTAATCATATCACCATAGCATTGCATGTGCCTGGAAGATGTGGAGCACTCTAGGGAGTGTGGCATGCCGCGGTCGTAAGATGTTGCCGTATGAGGGTGATCGTCGGTGAGGGCATACATCACGTCATGTCATAATTGCATTAACAACAGTATTAGGATTGTTTGATTTATTGCTTTACTATTATCGCATGATTGATTTGAGAACATGTTAATCCTTGCTCTATTATTCCACTGAGTTAGCTACTCACTCCCACGTTACGGGACGGTGTTCCGGACACCCACCAGACCTTTTTGTGATTGCAGATGATGGCGCGGCCTGTGAGGCAGAGCCGGACTTGATGATGATGAGGAGGATCCCTCCTTTATGCGTGTTCTGATTGACGGGATTACAGGGAGGTTGCTTAAATACCTTGACACTTGTCATTTTATATTTTTAGAGCACTCATGTATATTCTTTTGGTTACTTTTGAAGTATACATGTATGTATATAACCTGGTAACATGTTCACACTCCGGAGACATATAATGGTTTATATATGTTATACATACTATTACAGTCTCCCGCTTGCAAATTTAACTATCTCTGGAGTATGATATGCTGTTCTGGCTTAATCTCACTCATGTTTAATACATTATCACAGACAACATTCAATCATACATTTCTATGTTGCATAAATAACATTTTGGAACTCGGGAGTTGGGTTTTTGCTCGACCCCCCGATTTTCGGGATGTTACATCACCACTAGGATTAAGGAAATATGTATGGAAGAAAATGAATCATTCATGGACTTCTATACAAAACTAAATGATGTAGTCAACTCTATGTGGGGTCTTAGTGATAGCATCCCAGAAAGTAAAGTTTGTACAAAAATACTGCGCTCACTTCCTAAGAGATTCAATTCTAAAATGACTTCCATATAGGAACTTATAGACAATGATAATATGAGGGAGGAAGAACTTGTTGGTTCACTTTAAACCTACGAGTTGAATTTCAAAGCTACAAAAGGTAAGTCTATAGCCCAAAAATCATCCAAATGTATTTCTCAAGATGATTGTGAAAATTAAGAGGGTGATATGGCCTTATTAGATAAAAAAATTTATAAGATTTTTAAAAGAAAAAGAGAGTTAATTTTTAAAAACCCTCTGAGAAGAAAAAGGGTAAAAATAAAAATTGAAAATCACTAAAAGATATCCAATGCTTCAACTGCCATGAATGTGGGCATTTGGCAAATAAGTGCCCTAAAAAGGACAAGCCAAAGAGAAAAGGCATGTTTTCCACAGAGGATGAATCGTCCTGCTCTTAAGCCTCTTCTGAGTTAGGTGATTCAGAACCCAAATCTCCAAGTGAAGTCAAGGCCTTAATGACTTTAGCCAGAGTCACTTCCATAGATAGTTGTGACTCATCTGAATATGAAAATCTGAGGAGTGACCTTGAAAATGAAGACGATCTCCAGGATGCCTACAATGCCCTATACAGGGAGAGTTGTAAGATTGCTGTCAAACTTAAACTTCAAAAAGAAAATTTTCTAAAATTAAAAGAGGATTTTAAAAACTCAGTTTAATAAAGTCACATATTTCTAATTTTTTTTTTGAAAAATATAAATGTGACTTAAATTTTAAAACATCTGAACTTGAAAAATTAAGATTAGAGAATTAGAAACTAAAACTTGAAGTTTCTTCCCTCTTAAGTTCAAAGGCTACATGGAGGTATGCCCAGGGAGACCCTAAACTTGAAAAATTGCTAATCACATCTAGAAATTGTGGAGATAGATCTGGTTTGGGCTATGATAAAAATATGCATCTGAAAAATAGGATTGTAACTCCTAAGTTTATTAACGGAGAATCTTCCAATTCAAAGGGAAAGGATTAAATCAAAAAAGTCTTAAAAATCCTAAAATTTTTCAAGCTTCCAAAGTTAATACCAACCATATCATCCTTAGAAATCAAAATTATAACCCTTTGGCTAAGAAAATTGTGGACTTACTTTAGGAGATCCTCAAATCTAACTCGAATGTGAGAGTTAATAACAATTATAACTGAAGGAAAACCAATTGTGTTCCAAAACCCAAAATGATAATGACATGGGTTCCTAAGGTTACATGTCTGTGCCCGCAATGCCTTCAAGGCTTCAAGTCAATCAAAGTTGTACTTAGATAGTGGTTGCTCTGGACACATGACATGTGACAGAGATTTGTTCAACAATTACAAAGAAATGACTACTGGGTTGTAAATGCTATTCTTTATAGCTCCTGATTTTTGTTAAATTTTGAAGTGCCAAAACCTCTTGGAATCTGTATCCTGTTTAGTGGTTATTGTAAGATCAACTTCATGTCATCCTTGTCTACAAGATCAAGAAACTCACTTTCAACATCAAGAAGTTCAAGTACAATATCAAGAAGTTCACTTTCAACATCAAGAAGTTCAAGTACAATATTAAGAAGTTCTTTTTCAAGAATAAGAAGTTCAAGTACAAGATCAAGAGGTTAAAGAACAAGAAGTTCAAGTACTGGATCAAGTCTTCAAGCTTCAACTACTTCAAGAGAATGATATGTGAGGAATCAATCTCAAAAGGTTTGCTTGACCTTAGACTGACCTTAGGATAGGTCGTATAATATCATAAGTCATTTGATAATTTTATAGGTCATTTTTGACCAGTGCTAGTCATGGTACGACTAGTCTAGACACTGTCTTGAACAGTCTAAGAATTCCCTTGGCTAGTCCAAGGTTTGTTGTGAATTTTTAGGATTTTCTGTTAGACCCTTGACCACTCCTAGAGACTGCTTGTAACACCCTGAAAATCGGGGGTCGTGTATAAACTCAACTCCCGAGTTCCAGACCGTCACTTATGCAACAAAAATGATTATGATTCAATGTTGTCTGATTTAAAGCATTCACATGAGTAAAAGTATACCAAAACTGCAATTCATACTTCAGATCCAGTGATAAAAGCAAGCGGAAGACTAAACAATATATATATCACTATATGGAAAAACAAAGTAAATCTCATCTGTCTCCAAAGTATGACTACATCTCTGAGTCTCATATACATGTACATGAACAAAATAAATATCCAAAATGGTTCCACTGAAATCCCATCGATCCAGGCCGCCTACACAAAGCCGTCGTGATACTGCATGTACGAGAACTCGTCCTGGTCCTCGTCAAAGTCTAGCTCTGCCTCCTGGATCTCAGCCTCACTTGCATCTACAACAGGGTCTGGTGGGTGTTGCAAACACCATCCCGTAACGTGGGAGTGAGTGATCAACTCAGTGGAATCATAGAGCAAAGATTAGCATGTTCACAATTCAATCATGCGATAATAGTAAAGCAGTAAATTAGACAATCCTAATACTGTTGTTAATGCAAGATGACATGACGTGATGTATGCCCTCACCGACGATCTCCCTCATACGGCAACATCTTACGACCGCGGCATGCAATCGACCCCCAAGTGCTCCACATCTTCCAGGCACATGCAATGGCATGGTGATATGATTTCCAAGTTGTTATTAGTCCATTCAAACAGCAGGATTGGGAAACTAAGGTACTTCCCTTGTATCAATCCCAACACAGATCCTATCTAGGGTCGTCACTCCTAGTAATCTCATACGATGTATATTTCGTAGGTCACTGCAAGGGCTGCCAGGGCTGTTGCTCGCACTCGTTGCACCGCTCCCCCATCACCTTATCAATACAGGCCTACTGTACTCTACTGCAACGGAAGGGTCGTCGCCTCCCGTGGACTCAGAATACGCTCGCGGTCACTACAAAGGACTCGTCGCCTGATCAGTGTAGGCCGACAGCTAGAATATAGTGTCCCATACCACCATAATCTGCTCACGAGACTTGGTGCTCACTGGTCACTACGGGGAGGTTTGTGGCCCCAGCGTAGGCCGATAGCTCAACCACCGTGTCCCATACCACCATGCCCGGCTCATGAGTCTTCGTGGATCAAGGTACCATGGTTAACAGGGTTTACAATGGTAAGTTCAGTACCCTAGGTTCAAGCAGTTATGACTCATACAAGGTGAACATACATCGGCCAGTCGGGTTACTTGACGGGCTCGACTGGCGCGATCGCATCTCAAGTCGAACGACATGAAGTGCGTAAAACACTTCGAGTGGCCTAACCACTGCCGCCAACTCCAAACACGACTCGCGTTCATCGACGCGTCGCTCGTGGCTAAGACCAGTCAGCCACGAATTCGCTCGGTTACCGACTACCTGGACTAAGTCTAGTCCCAAACACTTATGAAAACACATCAGCAAATTATGCAAGAGTATTGGAATTGAAATACAGTCATATGAGCATGTTAACACATGTTATAACATTCAACTTAAGTAAATCTTCAAGCACATATGTTTCATGCATGTAATGAAATCATGCATACAATCAACATGTAGGAAATCATTTAGGTCAACATATTAATTGAGAAATCAATCTCAAACTACCTCATAACATCATTTAATTCAATACATACTAATACAAGCATTTATACAAACACATACACTACACACTTAAGTCTACATATAGCATGTCGACCCGAAGTGCGCAATTAGGCGAATCTCTTCGCCAAACTAATTATGCACGTATTCCTAACTTCCTAGTGCGACAACAAACCATGTCAATCACATCGGCAAAATATGAATGTAAACAGTACTTCCTACAAATGACTAAAATGCCCTAAATCTCATATTCTTCGTTAGTTTACGAAACGGGAAACGGAGAGCATTTTGTACATGTCAAACGGAAATACCGTCAAGAATCTACTATTAAACGACATTGAAAGCGTTGGGAATCGTCAATCAAAGCGTCTAAAATCCTCACCTTATGTCTTGTAAACTCGTGAATTGAAACGGAGCGTATACGCTTCGTCTACGGCGAATAGGGAACCTAATACACGAGATCCATAAGCTACATCGCTATGGAAACAAAGGAAACTCAAATCAGTAACTATTTAGGGTATTTGCTTACCTAGAATCGCGGTGAAATCGCCGGGAAAGCAGTAGAGGTGTGTTGCTTAAGCACGTGCAATACGTAGCACAAGTGGCAGGAAGAACTCTCCTACTCTCTCACAATCTCTCACCTTTTTCTCTCTCCCAGGTTAGGGTTCCTCTCAAATTCGGATGGAAGAGAGGAGTGAGGGTTTCAACCCCTTTTATAGCCTAAAACATGCCCAAAATAGGCTTGGGAACAATGTTTACTTGGTGCCTAACCAAATCGGGGCCGTTTCGGTCCAAAAGAGCATTTCTGAAGGTCCCCAGGCCAAATGCGGTCGGACTTAAGCTCATGTATACTGGATCTAGCACACATCCAGTTTTCAGACCGGTAGGGTTCGCAGATCGCACGTGGCGGACCAGTTTCAGTTTAACGGTCATCGCACCAAGATCAGGCCTATAAGTCTCGTGATATGTAATAGATATTTTTCCTGATCCAAGGGTGTAATTTGGCTGTATGCTGACGGTCAGAACGCTTAATACTGATGCGTCAAATCGTGTGCCAGATTTGAATTTCAAATTCCAATTCTAACCCTATTCTCACTCTCTTCGGTCCGAGCTCAATGAAATAGCCTGTGATTATCGGTTTGACTTGATTTTCGGAATGAGTGTCAAGTCCAGCTAGGAGGTTCTAACGGTCTAAGATAGGAGGTATCGAACTTTCGACGTGCGGTCTAGATCCAATACAAAGATTCAAAGTGGTCCAGAGAACAAACCTGCTTAGAGTTTGGTCCGAGGTTTTAGAGCATTATAGCACCATTGGTTCCACTCGCTTTGGGCCTTGTAGAACGTATTTAAAGTGATCAGGAACCATTTCCCAGCTATTCTAACGTTGCACTAGCTAACCTAGTCATATTTTCTAAAGGAATGAATTCTACGCAATTTCGGGTCGAGTCGGTACTCGAGCCCAAGTACGGATTTTTCACGGGCGTTACAATCTACCTTCCTTAACAAATAATTTCGTCCTCGAAATTTTGTACCTTTTCGTACTCCTCGAGAAGGTGTGGGTAGTTCTTTCTGATCTCGACTTCTGTCTCCCAGGTAGCCTCCTCCTCAGAGTGATGCGTCCATAATACCTTCACAAGGGGAATCACCTTGCTACGCAATACCTGCTCCTTCCTGTCTAGGATACGTGTCGGTCGCAGGATATATGTAACATCCTCTCCTAACTGCACCTGCTCCCATCTGATGATATGGGAAGGATCAGCAACGTACTTCTTCAGCATAGAAACATGAAATACGTTGTGAACGCTCGTGAGACGCGTGGGTAAAGCCAATCGGTAAGCCACCGCTCCCACACGATCGAGGATCTGGAACGGGCTAATGAATCGCGGTGCCAGCTTCCCCTTCTTCCCGAATCGAAGGACTCCCTTCATAGGGAAAACTCACAAAAACACATGATCCCCAACTGTGAACTCTAGTGGTCTCCGTCTCGTATCTGCGTACCTCTTCTATTTGCTCTGCGCTGCAAGAAGCCGACGTCGAATAGTATCAATCTTCTCTGACATCGCTTGCACTAACTCTGGGCCAATCAAGCTACGCTCACCGACCTCTAACCAGCAATGCGGTGCGCGACAAGGTCGCCCATACAGTGCCTCATAAGGTGCCATACCGATACTCGCCTGAAAACTATTGTTGTACGCAAACTCCGCATATGCAAGACAATCATCCCAACTGTCCTTGAAGTCCAATGCGCAAGCTCGCAACATGTCCTCCAAGATCTGGTTCACCCGCTCTGTCTGTCCGTCTGTCTGTGGGTGGAAGGCAGTACTGAATTTCAACTTCACACCCATAGCCTCCTGAATGCGAGTCCAGAAGATAGAAGTGAACCGCGTGTCTCTGTCCGACATGATCTCCAACGGAACTCCATGCAGACGCACCATCTCTCTGATGTACAATCTAGCCAGCGCGTTTGCAGAGTTCGTAACTCTGATCGGTAAGAAGTGCTTCGACTTCTTCAGACGGTCGACGATCACCCAAATGGAATCATGTCCCTTCCTCGTCTTCGACAACCCAGAAATGAAGTCCATGGAAATGAAATCCCACTTCCACTCTGCAGTCGGCATAGGCTGCAAAAGTCCAGGTGGTCGGCGATGTTCTGCCTTCACCTGCTGACAAGTGAGACAACGGGACATGAACTCATCTATGTGGGTCTTCATACCTTCCCACCAATACGTCCTCCTCACGTCACGATACATCTTTGTGCTGCCTGGATGCATCGCGAGTCTAGTACAATGCGCAGCCTCGAGAATCTCTCGTCTCAAGTCAGGGACATCTGGGACGCATAGGCGGCCACGGTAACGTAAGCCCCCATCCATACCAACTCGCCAGTCGGCGTCAGCATCATCACTGGCCTGCTCTCGAAGCTCAGTAAGATGCGCATCGTCCCTCTGCGCCTCGATGACTCGGTCATCGATCTGAGATCGCACCTGTACATGTGCGATGAACTCAAACGGCTCCTCTACGGTGAGTTTCTGCTCAAAGTCTCGTAAAAACTCAACCATATCCTACTCAGCAACCATCAGCGGAGCCGTAAACTCTATCGCCTTCTTGCGGCTCAACGCATCAGCCACAAGGTTCGCCTTCCCAGGATGGTAAGAGACTTCAAACTTGAAGTCCTTCAACGTCTCCATCCATCGCCGCTGCCTCATATTCAAGTCTCGCTGCGTGAATATGTACTTGAGGCTCTTGTGGTCGCAAAAGAGCTCAAACTCCTCTCCATAGAGGTAATGTCTCCAGAGTCTCAGTGCGATTATAACGGCTGCCAACTCTAGGTCGTGTGTAGGGTAATTCTCCTCGTGCTTCCTTAATTGTCTCGAGGCATACGAAATTACCCTGTCCCTCTACATAAGGACACAACCCAAACCAACGCTAGACGTGTCAGTATATATAGTGTATCTAACCCCTTGCTCTGGCAATACTAGCACAGGGGCGGACGTAAGTCTGTCCTTCAGCTCCTGAAAAGCTGACTCCGCCTTGTCATTCCAGGCGAACTTCACGTCCTTCCATGTCAACTGAGATAAGGGTCTCGCGATCTTCGAGAAGTCCTGTATGAAGCACCGATAGTAGCCAGCGAGACCCAAGAAACTCCTCACCTCAGTGACAGAACCAGGCTGCTCCCAGTCCTGCACCGCAGCTACCTTAGACAGGTCAACTGCCATGCCATCCTTGGATACCACGTGTCCCAGAAACTTCACCTCCTTCTTCCAGAAGTCGCACTTCTTGTACTGTGCGAACAACTGATGCTGTCTGAGCGTATCCAGGACCAAACGTAAGTGCTCCTCATGCTCCTCTCGACTCTTAGAGTACACCAAAATGTCGTCAATGAATACAACGACGAATCGATAGAGGAAAGGCCGAAATATTCGGTTCATCAGATCCATGAACACGGCCGGTGCGTTCGTAAGACCGAACGACATCACGAGGAACTCGTAGTGGCCAAAACTGGTCCTGAATGCTGTCTTCTGCACGTCCTCATCCCTGACGCGCAACTGATGATATCCCGACTGAAGATCAATCTTCGAGAAGTATTGCGCTCCTCTCAACTGATCGAACAAGTCATCGATCCTGGGTAAAGGGTACTTGTTCTTCACCGTGAGCTGGTTCAGCCTGCGATAATCAATACACAATCGCATCGAACCATCCTTCTTCCTCACGAATAGGACCGGTGCTCCCCAAGGAGACACACTAGGCCGTATAAGGCCAAGCTCTAGCAGACCATCAATCTGCATCCTCAACTCCTCCATCTCACATGGTGTCATGCGATACGTCGGCAGTGAGACGGGTGTAGAACCAGGAACCAGATCGATAGTGAAATCGATCTCACGTCGGGGCGGCAAACCAGGGATCTTCCTGAACAGATCCCCGAACTCGGAAACGACTGGCACATGCTCGAGTATCTGGGCACCAGCGTCGCTCAATAAAGTGGAGTAACTAAGTATGCGGAAAGGAAGATTTATCCGCACTGAAAATGTGAAAGGCGTGCCCTCAGGCTCGTACACCGTCACCATACGAGCCTCGCAGTCAATCTCGGCCCTCTTAGCAGTCAACCAGTCCATGCCAAGAATGACGTCGAGATAAACGAGCGAGGGATCGACGACAAGATCAAGAGCCATCGTCCTGCCTCCCAGATCAACTAAACAACCCTCACACATCTGGGTAACATCCGAATAATCCCCATGAGCTGCAAAGACTCGCACGCTATCTATAGTGATAGTCTGTAACCCAAGACGCCTGACTACAGCACGCAATATCAAAGAAATCATGGAACCAGTGTCCACCATCACAAGAATGGGAGTACCTCCAATATGGGCTGTGACCTCGAAGGCTGAATGCTGAAAAGTCGCCGTCGCAGCTGCCTCAGCTATCAATGCATGAACCCGAGCCTGTTGTGGCCGGTTCGGCCGCTGTGTCAAGGGTCGTGGAGGCTGTCTGATCTGCGATACCGGAGTTCTGAATGTAGGGTGCGCAGGAGCTAACCGTAAAGGCGGTGCTGATATCGCCTGTGAACGAGCACGATCAATCTTCTGCGGCGGTTAGAACCCGCTGTCTCGCATCCGAGAGAAGCAGCTCTGCGCCAAGTGGCCCGACCTCCCACAGTATGTGCACCATAACTCGGGGCGCCGAAACGATGGTGCTGGCGCTATGGCCCGAGTAGGAGGGTCAATGCGAGGCCTCTTGCCCGCGAGGGGCCTGTCCTGCATGTCTGGTCGCGGCCTAGAAGCAACCGGGCCACGAGATCGCTCAAGTCGATCCACATCCTGCTCTGCCCGCATGGACATGTGAATCAACTCCGCATATGAAGGAATGGTCACACAGCACATCTTCGACCGAATGTCCGGTCACAAACCCTCCAAAAAGCGCCGTACGCGCATCTGCTCATCAGCCAAAATCGTTGGGATGTATCTGCCCAACTCCGTGAACCGATGCACATACTTTGTAACTGTCATGGCTGCCTGTCTGAGGCGGAGAAACTCATTCTCCCTATCATGCCTGTAAGTCTGGGGATAATACTTCTCATGGAAGCGAAACTCAAATGCAGCCCATGTCCATACATAGTCGGCGGCAACTGTCCGCAGTACGCTATCCCACCACAGGTTGGCCTCTCTCTCAAGCAGGAATGTAGCCAGCTCTGCTTACTCGGCCTCAGTGCAATGTAACATCCGTAAAATCTTCGACACACGGTCGAGCCAGTACTCAGCCTCCTCGGGTCTGTGAGAACCCGTGAAAGTAGGAGGCCGCAAGCGCTGAAATCGCTCCAATAGGCCCCGTGTATCGGCGGGATTCCCCGCAGGGTAAGCAGGCGGCGCAAGATGAGTCATGCCCTCATCCTGGGCGTATGTATAAGATCCTCAGCTGGATGCGCAGGTGGTGCAGGTGGAGTAGATGAAGCCGCACCCCCACCCTGGGCTAATGTCCCCACGATGGTAGTCAGAAGCTGCTGCTGCTGCAGTATCATAGCCATCATCTGCTCGAATCTGTCAGGGGGTGAAGCAGGCTGTGGCAGATGCTGTGTCGAAGTAGATGCACGATATGGCTCTCTGACTGACGGTGTAAATGGCGGTGGTCCAACTGTAGGACTAGCGGCAGGCTGAGATGATCGAACTGCCTCAGGAATCGGGCCCAAAGCAGGGTCCGCATGAGTGTCAGACTGTGAAGGAGTCTGATCCATATGCTCAGTCAGTGCAAGCCGAACCGTGCTCCGCGTAGCCTTAGGCGGCATTCCCTATATTCAAAATAGGGCGCAACCTTGTCAGTCTTAATAGCACAATTACACCGCAATCATTTACACAAGGAGTCAAAGGCATTCCATGCATTTCATTCAATCAAAATTGTCACAATACAAGGGATATATCCTTACAAGCATCACGACGAGAAATACATGGAAACTAAGATAGTTAAATTTGCAACAGCAACATAAGCAAAGCACTAGCCCTAACAGGCTTACATTCATAAAGCAGGAAATGACTAACTACTGACAACTATATCAAAGGTCGCATCGCTAATCTGAGTCTGGGGACGGAGGAGGAGCACCCTTATCCTGTAAGCAACACAGGATCGCCTTCAAGGTACGAGTCACCTTTCCTAATTTCTTCTTTGTAACGGCCTTGGCATCCGCGACTTCTGCGCGAAGTTCTTGAACTTTCCTTCGGAAAGCGGTCTGACTCTCCTCCATCCGAGCAATGCGATCGTCGATAGTAGCCTGCGCAGAAGGAGGAGGGCTCTCATCTGTATCCCGAGCCTCCTCTTCTGCCTCTTCCTGAACCTCTACTATAGGTTCTTCTTCGCTTTGATCTTCTTCATCATCAAAGTCATCCTCGCTGTCTTCCTCAAGCTGGTTTTCACGGTACTGCGACCCAATCTTCATCTTGACCATAGTCGACTCATCAATGGTATGAATCGATACTGGCAATTCCGGCCCAAGTCTGTAGGCAAACTCAAGTGCAATCTTGCAAATCAGTCGGCCAAAAGGAAGCGATTCGGATGTTCTTCTCGACTTGGCTATGAGTATTATTTGTCGTAAGATGAAGGTAGCCATGCATACATTCTCTCCCTGGGGCACCAGATACAGGAAATCAACCATAAGACGTGTACATTCAATGCGATTCGTTGACCTGGGATACACATTGTACGTGCAGATATGGTGCAGCAGGCGCAAATCATCAGACATGTACGTCGCCTTAAGACTATTATTAGGCTGCCATGGAACCAACTTACCTCACAGAAACCTGGTGCGGCGATCCCGTTCACGTCTACTCCTCAGATTCTTCTCACTAGGATGAACATCACCTAGAGGTACATTCAGAAGTCACGCAATCAGTCGCACATCAATCGTAGCCATCCGATCTCTACCAAAAGAGATTTTAAACTGCAATGGCTCCAAGGTAGGACTCTTGATACTAGCGTAGAAGGCACGAACGGTGCTCACATTAGCACGAGCGTGAGATTCAAAGATCGGACCCCAATGTACAGCTTCAATGCGTTCGAACAACAGATATTCGTCGAATAGTCATCCATCCACGTCCACCTCAAACAACACTTTCTGATCAGTGTATTGGCCGTGAGGCATCTCTGATAGAATTGCTCGCCCAAGGTGAGCATGGGGATCCAAATCCCGCTTTGTACGGCACTCCAGGACTGCAGCTGGACCTGCGGCGGCGCTTAAACTTGCGGCACCACCCCGCGGTCTTCTCGATTGAGCAGGGCGGCTTGGCCCAGCCTCGTCTGTTACGATTTTCCTTTTACCCATCAAAGATATGATGGATGAGAGTGATAAAAGGCCTAAAATGGCTTCCACGAAAGCCATGAAAAATGGTGAAAATACGGAAAAGTTGCTGTCCAATCTGGAAAAAGGAAATCTAGGTGTCGTAGAGGGATGCTTCAAGCTTCCCAAGAGTGTATTTTCAAGGAGAAATGAAAATGAAAAAGTGGAATGGAACACCTCATGATTTCAGCTCGATTTGGGGGTTTTTGGAGCTCCAAATGATGAAATCTTCAAGAGGAAGGGCTGCCAACTCTAAGGAAGTGATGGAGGATGGTCGTTTTTGGCCAAGGAGGGATCTAGGGATGATTTGGAATCTCAAATTTTGGAAATGGTTGCTGGAAAATGAAAATAGAGCTATGGGGAGGGCTGTTTGTGAAGGAGGGGTGTGATTTGGGGGTTTTCTTTGGACGGGAGACCCATGGGGAGGGTTTACATTCCATTTAAGGGCGTGCGCCCGAAATCCACATCAAAGGGGCCCACCTGTACGGCGATGCATCGCCGGATCGACGATGGCATCGCCGACCGGTGGTGCATCCGGCCAGTGGGGCCAGATGGGTTCGGTCCCCCATGGTCCAAGGACCCCAGATCTATATGGTCCGACCCCTGGTTCATGGTATTTTGACCTACATAGGCCCAAACATGTGTTCGGAGCTTTCTGGGACCATTCCACAATCCCGAATACAAAACCCTATGATGCAGCATATGAATTTGGGGTAGAAGGAACTAGTACATCCATCTAGATCCTTAGTTGCTAAAGAAAGTGAAGTTAGAATGGCCTTATGGCCATTTTTCATGAAATTTTACTATTCACTATACAATTTTGTGAAAGTACCAATTTGTGTTATTTTCACATTATATTTTATGCCTAACATGAAATGGATAAGAAAGAAATGCAGATTGGAGTGGTGAGAGGAAGAATTTTGAAGATTTTTGGTGAAACGGGGTTTTTAAGCCCTGGCGATTGATTACAGGAGTCGTGGTCATCCCACGGCCCAAGAATTTACCTTTGTGGGTTTAAAACCGTTTATAGGATGTCTCAACCCAATTTCCTGTGGCTTAGAAGCTATTCAGGTTGCTTTACGCGACCCGAGATACGTTACAGACTCGATCGTGCGATCGATCCGAATAGACTTCGCCTAATAGCGAATCTGCGGTCCTAAAAATGTTTCTAGACCCTTCTCACACCCACCTAAGTCAAAGAAAGCGACAAAGTACGTCGCGAGACCATAACCCAGGCCCAGTATACTCTCATTCATGCTCTGATATCAACTTGTAACACCCTGAAAATCGGGGGTCGTGTATAAACTCAACTCCCGAGTTCCAGACCGTCACTTATGCAACAAAAATGATTATGATTCAATGTTGTCTGATTTAAAGCATTCACATGAGTAAAAGTATACCAAAACTGTAATTCATACTTCAGATCCAGTGATAAAAGCAAGCGGAAGACTAAACAATATATATATATATATATCACTGTATGGAAAAATAAAGTAAATCTCATCTGTCTCCAAAGTATGACTACATCTCTGAGTCTCATATACATGTACATGAACAAAATAAATATCCAAAATGGTCCCACTGAAATCCCATCGATCCAGGCCGCCTACGCAAAGCCGTTGTGATACTGCATGTACGAGAACTCGTCCTGGTCCTCGTCAAAGTCTAGCTCTGCCTCCTGGATCTCAGCCTCACCTGCATCTACAACAGGGTCTGGTGGGTGTTGCAAACACCATCCCGTAACGTGGGAGTGAGTGATCAACTCAGTGGAATCATAGAGCAAAGATTAGCATGTTCACAATTCAATCATGCGATAATAGTAAAGCAGTAAATCAGACAATCCTAATACTGTTGTTAATGCAAGATGACATGACGTGATGTATGCCCTCACCGACGATCTCCCTCATACGGCAACATCTTACGACCGCGGCATGCAATCGACCCCCAAGTGCTCCACATCTTCCAGGCATATACAATGGCATGGTGATATGATTTCCAAGTTGTTATTAGTCCATTCAAACAGCAGGATTGGGAAACTAAGGTACTTCCCTTGTATCAATCCCAACACAGATCCTATCTAGGGTCGTCACTCCTAGTAATCTCATACGATGTATATTTCGTAGGTCACTGCAAGGGCTGCCAGGGCTGTTGCTCGCACTCGTTGCACCGCTCCCCCATCACCTTATCAATACAGGCCTACTGTACTCTACTGCAACGGAAGGGTCGTCGCCTCCCGTGGACTCAGAATACGCTCGCGGTCACTACAAAGGACTCGTCGCCTGATCAGTGTAGGCCGACAGCTAGAATATAGTGTCCCATACCACCATAATCTGCTCACGAGACTTGGTGCTCACTGGTCACTACGGGGAGGTTTGTGGCCCCAGCGTAGGCCGATAGCTCAACCACCGTGTCCCATACCACCATGCCCGGCTCATGAGTCTTCGTGGATCAAGGTACCATGGTTAACAGGGTTTACAATGGTAAGTTCAGTACCCTAGGTTCAAGCAGTTATGACTCATACAAGGTGAACATACATCGGCCAGTCGGGTTACTTGACGGGCTCGACTGGCGCGATCGCATCTCAAGTCGAACGACATGAAGTGCGTAAAACACTTCGAGTGGCCTAACCAATGCCGCCAACTCCAAACACGACTCGCGTTCATCGACGCGTCGCTCGTGGCTAAGACCAGTCAGCCACGAATTCGCTCGGTTACCGACTACCTGGACTAAGTCTAGTCCCAAACACTTATGAAAACACATCAGCAAATTATGCAAGAGTATTGGAATTGAAATACAGTCATATGAGCATGTTAACACATGTTATAACATTCAACTTAAGTAAATCTTCAAGCACATATGTTTCATGCATGTAATGAAATCATGCATACAATCAACATGTAGGAAATCATTTAGGTCAACATATTAATTGAGAAATCAATCTCAAACTACCTCATAACATCATTTAATTCAATACATACTAATACAAGCATTTATACAAACACATACACTACACACTTAAGTCTACATATAGCATGTCGACCCGAAGTGCGCAATTAGGCGAATCTCTTCGCCAAACTAATTATGCACGTATTCCTAACTTCCTAGTGTGACAACAAACCATGTCAATCACATCAGCAAAATATGAATGTAAACAGTACTTCCTACAAATGACTAAAATGCCCTAAATCTCATATTCTTCGTTAGTTTACGAAACGGAAAACGGAGCATTTTGTACATGTCAAACGGCAATACCGTCAAGAATCTACTATTAAACGACATTGAAAGCATTGGGAACCGTCAATCAAAGCGTCTAAAATCCTCACCTTATGTCTTGTAAACTCGTGAATTGAAACGGAGCGTATACGCTTCGTCTACGGCGAATAGGGAACCTAATACACGAGATCCATAAGCTACATCGCTATGGAAACAAAGGAAACTCAAATCAGCAACTATTTAGGGTATTTGCTTACCTAGAATCGCGATGAAATCGCCAGGAAAGCGGTAGAGGTGTGTTGCTTAAGCACGTGCAATACGTAGCACAAGTGGCAGGAAGAACTCTCCCACTCTCTCACAATCTCTCACCTTTTTCTCTCTCCCAAGTTAGGGTTTCTCTCAAATTCGGATGGGAGAGAGGAGTGAGGGTTTCAACCCCTTTTATAGCCTAAAACATGCCCAAAATAGGCTTGGGAACAATGTTTACTTGGTGCCTAACCAAATCGGGGCCGTTTCGGTCCAAAAGAGCATTTCTGAAGGTCCCTAGGCCAAATGCGGTCGGACTTAAGCTCATGCATACTGCATCTAGCACACATCCAGTTTTCAGACTGTTAGGGTTCGCAGATCGCACGTGGCGGACCAGTTTCAGTTTAACGGTCATCGCACCAAGATCAGGCCTATAAGTCTCGTGATATGTAATAGATATTTTTCCTGATCCAAGGGTGTAATTTGGCTGTATTCTGATGGTCAGAACGCTTAATACTGATGCGTCAAATCGTGTGCCAGATTTGAATTTCAAATTCTAATTCTAACCCTATTCTCACTCTCTTCGGTCCGGGCTCAATGAAATAGCTTGTGATTATCGGTTTGACTTGATTTTCGGAATGAGTGTCAAGTCCAGCTAGGCGGTTCTAACGGTCTAAGATAGGAGGTATCGGACTTTCGACGTGCAGTCTAGATCCAATACAAAAATTCAAAGTGGTCTAGAGAACAAACCTGCTTAGAGTTTGGTCCGAGGTTTTAAAGCATTATAGCACCATTGGTTCCACTCGCTTTGGGCCTTGTAGAACGTATTTAAAGTGATCAGGGACCATTTTCCAGCTATTCTAACGTTGCACTAGCTAACCTAGTCATATTTTCTAAAGGAATGAATTCTACGCAATTTCGGGTCGAGTTGGTACTCGAGCCCAAGTACGAATTTTTTACAGGTGTTACACTGCTCGACCAGTCGAGTGAATAGTGCTCGACCAGTAGAATAGGCTCGACTCAAAGTCCATCAACATTTCTGGGTCCCACTCGACCAATCGAGTGCAAGGCTCGACAAGTCGAGGTGGCCACTTGACCAATCGAGCAAGACACTCGACCAGTCGAGTAATGATCTTATCTTATCACGCTAGAAAATTTGAAATGATGTTGGTCCCTCGACCGGTCGAGCTGACCTCTAGGCCAGTCAAGTGAACATTATTTTTGCCTATAAATTGAGGACGATTTTTAAAGTTTTTTAATTTAATTCAAAGCTATTCAAGTCACAACTCTAAGAAACTTGTCCCCACATTCTAGAAGCTAATTGGTTAGTATTTAAGATTCTTTTAGTAGCTTTTTTTGCATTTGATTTTGAGATTTCTATTCAATTTTATTTCTTCTAAAAAGGGAATATTGATTTTACCCTTTGTGAGATCAAAACCAAATCAAGCTAGCCCAGGTTGATTTAATCTAAAAATCATTTAGACATAAAAACCCTTTCTTATGTGAGATTGGACATTGAACATCTACATCGAATTGGTTGTACTAGGCTTCATTAGACAGAGAATCTTGAGATAAGTACATTTCAATTTTCTTTATTTAGTTTGTAAGATTGCCAGAAAATCTTTTATTTTAGTTTTGACTAAGATAACCAAAAAATCTCAATGAGTGGGGTTTTTAATTGTGGCAGCCCTTTGAAAGCATAATTGTGAAGGTTTTAGGTGAACCTTGGAAAACCTATTTCATAGTGAAAGCCAATATCCGCTGGGTGAGGATATTGCGAGTGAAGTAGTTGTGTCGTTGTTTTCTAACAGTTAGTGTACACACAAGCGAACCACTATAATTGCTGGAGTTCTAATGAATGTTTATCTTTGTGCATTTGTGGTGAATGATTGTACTTTACTTTCTGCACATGTGGTGAATGGTGTAATAGCAGTAGATATTTATTTATGTTTTATTCTTTATTCTTCTACATTGATTTGGAACTTTGATACGCAGACCGTTCTCGTAATCAAGTTGTCCTACCATAAGCCATTAGTTTTTTGTGTAAGGTTGTCCTTAGAATAACATCTATATCAACCACTCAATACTTGTAAGACCCATATCCTAGTCCGTACTGTTCCGTCAACTCCCGTGATCCTTCCGGTCGAATTTCGATGACCCATGACCAGTTATCGACGTTTGTGCGCCATCATGAGCCGTGTCTCATATATTAGATTCGGCTCGACGTAAGACTTGTACTAGTGCGATCGCGGCGTCTCTGCGGTTCCGATGCCGCATCTTGCGCACCGAGGCGGTACCCAGGCCAGGAGATGTGGGCCCACGTTCAGTTTGAAGAAAACGCCGCGCGTTGTGAGTATCGAGGGAATCTCTACGAAATGTCACATCAATCAATCCCATCCATCAGTCAATGTCAAGTACACCTCCCATCACAACCCATACCCTTCTCTCACCCAAGTCAGCGCAACCCATACTCCTCTCTCACCCAAGTCAACACAACCCATACCTAGTCAAGTACATACATCACTCTCACCCATCACACCCATCCCTCTCCATACATCACTTTACCTCTCATCTCCCTCTCCCTCATTCTCTCCAAGCAACCATGAGAGAAACTAATGTGGCCCACCTTCCTACCTTCCATTTCCACCGTCCAAGTCTGATCTCAGCCGTTGAAGTCCATCCATTCGAGCTCTAAATCACATTGGCGAAAGGAGGAAGAAGAGATCTTGAGGTGGGGGCTTCTTTCTCTCTTTCTCCCTTTTCTTTTTCCTTTATTTTGTGGGTGATCAACTGTTAGATTTCCTTTTATTTAGGGACCACTTGTTGTGGGACCCATTATGATGTATGCATTGTATAGGGAGGGCCCATAGTGGCGGGGTCCCTCCCTTCATCACCGTCTCTCTCTCTCTAACCATTTTGATGTTGTAGGCCCCACTAATTTATGTTCCATCTGTACTGTCCATCATGAATGGTGGAACTCCACTGTGGAGTGTATCTGCATCTGGGTTGTATAGGGCCTGGAGATACCTAGATCCATAACTCAACCGGCAGACCGGATGGAGATACCTCGTTTCAACGCATGAGGTCTTAGTTGGGGTGGCTAACATGAAGTGTGTGCACTGACGTGTGTATCCTAACAAGCTAATCAAAAAAAAAAAAAAAAACAAGCAGAAAGGAAGATGAGGGCCTGGACGTTGACGGTCCCACCACTCCCACACACACACATGTCGATATGCATTTATGATATATATATATATATATATATATATATATATATATATCCATGTGTGTGAGGCCCATGTAGGACCCACCTTTCTTGCATATGATTGGCTGCTGTACCTCATGCGTACAGCTGTTGTTAACGTCACCAGCTATGAGGGTCCCACCATGGCATATGTTTCATCCACCGTCCATCTAGACGGTGGGATCATTGCAGCTGGACGCTGCTATGGACGACAGCAATATCCGGGACTCACCGTGATGTATATGATACATCCTAACCGTTCACCTGCTTGAGAACGGTGGGTCCCCACCATGGCACATGTTTCATCCTGTCATCCAAGCCATTTAGATGGTGGGATACACTACTGGATAGACGTCAGCAAGTTCTATGGGTCCCCACTGTGGCGTATGTGTTTCACCGTGCTGACCATCCGTTTTGATGATGAGACCCACCTACCAACTGATGTAGCACGTCCTGTGGGTACCACATGATGTGTATGTTTATCCAAGCCGTCCATTGGGGTCGGCCCCACCGTTTTCTGGTGCTGTATACGCACTGCTGCTGGACATTGGGAAACCACAAATATCAACTTTCTCCAAAGTTGTGGGTCCACACGTGTGGACATGTGGACCCACCTCAGATGTACGTGATCTATGCACACGGGACCCACCGTAATGCATTTATCTTATGTCTGCACCATCCATCTAGACGGTGCTTGTGAAGCCCAACATGATGTATGCTTTTCTCCACCCATTCATTTAACAGACGTGTGGGGCCCACCCCACACGTGCTGCACGTGTGGGATGGGACACACTTTGATGCATGAATTTTATGCCCCAGCCATCCATCTTTTCCTGGACGCTGGAGACTCCCCTTTATATATATTATAATAAATTATATTATATATATTTTGTGGACCACGTGTGTGGACCCCACCACTATGTATGTTTTATCTACACCGTCCATTCATTTATATGGGATGGGCAGGAGCTTTGAGTAGCCACCAAGATGTATGGTTTCATCGGAGCCATCCATTGACCGGGATGGTGGACTCCACCCTAATACATTGTTTTATTCAAGCTATTCATTCATTTGCTGGTGGGGCCCACCTTATACTTTGTATTCATGCCAACCATCCATCTATGGGCCCCACCATGTGGTAAGTCTTAAATTCATGCCATCCAACACCTTGGACGGGTGGGGCCCACCATTATGTTATATATTTTCAACACCGCCATTCCGTGTGGGACCCACTCGTGTTGTATGTATCTTATATCTACACCGTCCGATGATCTGGACAGTAGGGACCATCTGGACGTATGGATCCATGTCGTCCACCTATTTCGCACTCATGCCGTCCATTTGTTTTATATCTAGCCGTCCAATCAGGTGAGACGCTGCTGGTTAAGTTTCATCCTTGTCGTCCACACCACAAGACAATGGGACCCACGCAGCTGGCAGCTGCTGCGATGTCAACAAGTTCTATGTATGAGGTATGTGTTGTTGATCTACACTATCCACATGTGTAAACCCCACCATGAGGTATGGGTTTTATCTAAGCCATCCCACTGTAGGACTCCACCATGATGCATGGGTTGCATCCAAGCCGTCCAACCATTTTGAAAGCCCGTCTTAAGGCTTGAGACTAAAAATGAGACAGATCCAGTTGACAGATGGACCACACTACAGAAAATAGTACAGTGGATGTCTACCTTTGAAACCCCTGTTGGATTACGAACACCTTGTATCGAGATGACATTTGTCTCTCCCGGGTCCTTGTGACCATGGGGATAGTCTGGATGGAAATTAAATGTTGTGGTGGGCCCACTGGAAGTTGAAAGTGGGAAGTTAGTATCACCTTTGTTAGTTGTAATTTGGTCCAGATGATCTTTGGATATGATTCATTTTATTTATTTAATGCTCTATGATGATCTCTATTGACGGATGATTGGCACGGCCCATTTGATCGGCCAATGGATTCGGCCCGATGTGATATATGAGACCCGACGTTGATGCCCACTTGGATATAAATGAGGCCCACATGATGAGGCCCACTTTGATGTGCTTTGCGGCCCATATGTTACGGCCCACTTGATGTTTATGAGGCCCGTTGGTGCGGCCCATTGATGCGACCCACTTGATGTTTATGAGGCCCATTGGTGCGACCCATTCGTGTGGTCCACTTGATGTATATGAGGCCTATTGTGATATATTTCTGAACCACATGATGAGGCCCATTGTGATGTATTTTCGGCCCATTTGGTAAGGTCCATTATGATTTATTTTCAACCCATTTAGTAAGGCCCATTGTGATGTGTATTAGGCCCTCGCGTGAGGCTATGGGCTCACTATATGTTTGGCTCTATATAGGCCACTGCTTGGGAGCAATGTTGGTTAAATGGTCACATTGATGGGCAATGACGGTTAGACGTCCTCATTGTGACCTTCCCTTAGGCCTTGTTAGGCTCTGTAACACCCCAGATTTTGGCCAACCTGGGATTAGACGTCCTTAGGCAATGGGTCGACCAAAACACCTGGGAAATCGCTCAGAACCCAATTCCATAGCCAAAGAAATCACTTAGGATTAAATCCTTTAGAAACTAAGCATAAGTTAGCTAGCGCAACGCTAGAGTAGCTGGAAAATAGTCCCTGATCACTTTAAATACGTTCTACAAGACCCAAAGCTTGTAGAATCCATGGTGCTATAATACTCTATAACCTCGGATCAAACTCTAAACCGGTTTATTCTCTGGACCTCTTTGAAATTTTGTATTGGATCTAGACCGCGCATCGAAAGTTCGATACCTACAATCTTAGACCGTTAGAACCGCCTTGTTGGACTTGACAATCATTTCGAAAATCAAGTCCAACCGACATTCGCAGGATATTTCATTGAGCCTGGACTGAAGAGAGTGAGAATAGGGACAAATTTGGAATTTGAAATTCAAATCTGGCACACGACTTAACGCATCAGTATTAAGCATTCTGACCGTCAAAATTCAGCCAAATTACACCCTCGGATCAGAAAAAATTTCTATTTCATATCATGAGACTTGTAGACCTGATCTACGTGCGGTGACCGCTGAACTGAAACTGGACCGCCACGTGCGATCTACGAACACTGATGGACTGAAAACGGAATGTGAGCAACATCCGACGAGCACGAACTTAAGTCCGATTGCATTCGGCCAGGGGACCACCAGAAATGGTCTTTTGGACCGAAACAGCTCCGATTTGGATACAACCTAAGTAAACATTGTTCCCGAGCCTATTTCGGGCATGTTTGGGCTTATAAAAGGGGTTGAAACCCTCATTCCTCTCTCCCATCCGAAATTGAGAAAAACCCTAGATTGGGAGAGAGAAAAGGTGAGAGTTTGTGAGAAAGAGTGGGAGAATTTCCTGCTGCTGCCCTACCTGTTGCACGTGTTTAAGCAACACGCTCCAATCACCTTGTCGGTGATTTCTCCACTTTTCTAGGTAAGAAAATACCCTAGTTAGTTGCTGATTTGATAATTCTTAGTTTCCATAGCCTGTTAGCTGATGGATCTTGTAAATCAGGTTGCCTAGTCGCCGTAGATGAAGCGTATACGCTCCGTTCGAATCGCTTCACCTATAAGAGAAAAGGTGCGGATATTAGACGCTTTGATTGATTGTTTCCAACGCTTTCAATGTCGTTTAATAGTAGATTATCGACGGAAACGTCGTTTGACATGTACAACATGCCGTCCGTTTCCTGTTTCGTAAATAGACGAAGAATATGAGATTTAGGGCATTTTAGTCATTTGTAGGAAATACTATTTTCATCCATAATTTGCTGATGTGATTGACATGGATTCTTGTCGCATTAGGATATTAGGAATGCGTGCATAATTAGTTTGGCGAAGAGATTCGCCTAAATGCGCACTTTGGGTCGACATACTATATGTAGACTTAAGTGTGTGGTTTAAGTGTTTGTATAAATGCTTGTATTAGTATGTATTGAATTAAATGGTGTTATGAATTAATTTGAGATTGATTTCTCAATTAACATGCTGGTGTAAATGGTTTCCTATATGTTAGCCATATGCAGATTTCATTATATGTATGAAATGTATGTGCTTGATGATTCACTTAAGTTGTATGTTATAACATGTGCTTGATGATTTCATTATGATTTAATTTGAGATTGAATTCTCAATTAATATGCTGATGGAAATGATTTCCTATATGTTGGCGATATGCATAATTTCATTATATGTATGAAAGGCATGTGTTAGATGATTTACTTAAGTTGTACGTTATAACATGTGTTAACATGCTCACATGGTTGTATTCCATTTTCAATACTCTTACATGATTGCTGACGTGGATTCATAATTGTTTGGGACTATACTTAGTCCAGGCAGTCGGTAACGAGAAAATTCGTGGCTAGCTTGTATTTTCCACGAAGGACGCATCGATGAACGTGAGTTGTGTTTGGAGTTGGCGGCAGTGGTTAGGCCACGCGAAGTGTTTTACGCACTTCATGTCGTTCAACTTGAGATGCGATCGTACTAGTCGAGCCCGTCAAGTACCCCGACTGGCCGTTGTATGTTCACCCTATATGAGTCATAACTGCTTGAACCTAGGGTACTGAACTTACCATTGTAAACCCTGTTTACCATGGTACCTTGATCCACGAAGACTCATGAACCGAGCATGGTGGTATGGGACACCGTGGTCGAGCTGTCGGCTTACGCTGGGGCCACAAACCTCCCCGTAGTGACCAGTGAGCACCTATGACTCGTGAGCAGATTATGGTGGTATGGGATACTATATTTTTGCTGTCGGCCTACATTGATAAGATGATGGGGGAGCGGAGCAACGAGTGCGTACAAAAGCCCTGACAACCCTTTGTAGTGACCGCGAGCGTATTCTGAGTTTACGGGAGGCGACCACCCTTCAGTAGCAGTAGAGTACAGTAGGCCTGTATTGATAAGGTGATGGGGGAGTGGTGCAACGAGTGCGAGCAACACCCTAACAGCCCTTGCAGTGACTTACAAAATATACATCGTATGAGATTACTAGGAGTGACGACCCTAGACAGGATCTGTGTTGGGATTGATATAAGGGAAGTACCTTAGTTTCCCAATCCTACTGTTTGAATGGACTAATAACAACTCGGAAATCATATCACCATAACATTGCATGTGCCTGGAAGATGTGGAACACTTGAGGGACGATTGCATACCCCGGTCGTGAGATGGTGCCGTATGAGGGAGATCGTCGGTGAGGGCATACATCACGTCATATCATATTGCATTAACAACAGTATTAGGAATGTTTGATTTACTGCTTTACTATTATCGCATGATTGATTTGAGAACATGTTAATCCTTGCTCTATTATTCCACTGAGTTAGTTACTCACTCCCACGTTACGGGATGGTGTTTCCGGACACCCACCAGTCCCTATTGTGATTGCAGATGATGGCGCTGCTTGAGAAGCGGAGCTGGACTTGATGATGATGAGGAGGATCCCTCCTTTATGCGTGTTCTGATTGACGGGATTACAGGGAGATTGATTAGATAACTTGACATTTGTCATTTTATATTTTTAGAACACTCATGTATATTCTTTTTATTTTCTTTTGGAGTATACATGTATGTATATAACCTGGTAACATGTTCACACTCTGGAGATATACAACAGTTTATATATGTTATACCTACTATCACAGTCTTCCGCTTGTAAATTTAACTGTCTCTGGAGTATGATATGCTGTTCTGGCTTAATCTCACTCATGTTTAATATATTAACACAGACAACATTCAATCATACATATCTATGTTGCATAAATAACATTTTGGAACTCGGGAGTTGGGTTTTTACTCGACCCCCCTGATTTTCGGGATGTTACAGGCTCATTCTCTTCATAGATTAACCCGAATAAGCGGGCCTCATTCGCCGTAGACGGATGACTCTGTGCTATCGAATTTGATATAACCACGGCCAAGTACCGATCTTTATATTATGGTTGATCGGCTGATCATTTATGAACGCCGCTCTGTTTATCTATTGATTATCAATTCTGATTATCGATTGACGTGGTCGATTGACTGATTGCCGATTGTCAAGGCCGATTATCGTGACCGATTACTGATCGTGGCCGATTGTCGATTGACGTGACTGATTGACCAATTACCGATTGTCGAGGCCGATTATCGTGACCGATTACCGATCGGGGTCTATTGTCGATTGACGTGGCCGATTGCTGATTCTGTTTGTCATTGCCGATTGACCGATTACTGATTGTCGAGGCCGATCATTGGGGCCGATTTCGATTCTGATTCTGATTATTAGGGCCGATTCTCATGACCGATTGATGATTGACGTGGCCGATTGCCGATTCTGATGGCCGATTGCCGATTATCAATTGAGGCTGATTATCGATCAAGGCCGATTGCCGATTATCGATTGAGACGGATTACCGATTTTAAACTGTCATGGCCGATTGTCGATTCTGATTGTCGAGGCCCAATGTGATGAACATGCGACCCGTATTTGAGGCTCGACGTGATGTGTATTCAGCCCGTGTTTAAGGCCCAATGTGATGTATATTGAGGCTTAGGCGATGAGGCCCATTGTGATTCATTTGAGAATCAGACAAAGGAGCCCATTATGATGTATGTCATGCCCATGAGAAGGGCCCACCTGTTGTGTACATGTAACCTTTGAGTAAGGCCCATTGTGTTGTATATTAGGCCCTTGTGTGAGGCCGTGGCCCCATTATATGTTTGGATCTATGAGGGTCACTCCTTGGGGCAATATTGGTTAGATGTCCACATTGTCGAGGCCGATTGTTGATGCGGGTTATTGATACCGATTATGAGTATGTGACTGCATAGCATCATGATCCATGCCCATACACATCATCTGCATGTCTGTTATGAGATGTGATTGACCATTGCATATGTCATAATGCTGGTTGTTATGAGACTCCCTGATAGGCGGATATTGTCTCACATGAGCGCACGGTTTGTGCAGGATTGATGCATGACTGGATTGTATGACTCATGCATCTTGCATTATGTGTTGTGATTACTGTATGCCCTAGCGAATTAGGGTCGTACCCTCCACAGGCATATCGTGGATGGCCAGATGGGACACAGAAAATATGTTCTACATGGGGTGCTATAGATATCTGTAACACCCTGAATTTTTGCCAACCTGGGATTAGACGTCCTTAGGCAATGGGTCAACTACATCACTCTTAGGAATCAATTCTAAAGCCAAAGAAATCACTTAGAACCAAATTCCTTTAGAAATTAAGCGTAAGTTAGCTAGCGCTACGCTGGAGTAGCTGTGAAATTGTCCCTGATGGCTTTAAATACATTCTGCAAGATCCAAAACTTGTAGAATCGTTGATGCTACGTTACCCTAAAATCCAGGATCAAACTCTAAACCGGTTTGTTCTCGGGAACCCTTTGAAACTCTGTATTGGATCTAGACCGCGCGTCGAAAGTCCGATATCTACCATCTTAGACCATTATGACCGCTTGGCTGGACTTGACAATTACTTCGAAAATTAAGGTCAACCGATGTTCAGAGGCTATTTCATTGAGCCTGGAGTGAAGAAAGTGAGAAAAGGGTTAGATTTAAAAATTTTAATTTAAATCTTGCACGTGACTTGGCGCGTTATTATTAAGCGTTCTGACCGTTAGAATTCAGCCAAATTACACCCTCGGATTAAGAAAAATTTCTCTTTCATATCATGAGACTTGTAGACCTGATCTAGGCGCGATGACCGCTGAACTGAAACTGGACCGTCACGTGCGATCTGTGAACTCTGCCGGACTGAAAACTTGATGTGTGCTAGATCCAGTATGCATGAGCTTAAGTCCGACCGCATTCGGCCAGGGGACCTCCAGAAATGCTCTTTTGGATCGAAACAGCCCAGATTTGGTTATACCTCAAGTAAACCTTGTTCCCAAGCCTAATTTGGGAAGGTTTTAGCCTATATAAGGGCTTTAAACCCTCTCACAACCCTCCCGTCTGAATTTGCTTGAAACCCTAGGAAAAGAGAGAGAGAAAGTGAGAGATTGTGAGAGAGTGTGGGAGAGATCTTCCCGCCACTTGCTGCAGCTATTGCACGTGGTAAAGCAACGCATCCCAATCACTTTGCCGGTGATTCCAACACATTTCTAGGTAAAAAAAACCCTAACTACTTGCTGATTTAGGATCCTTTCGATTCCATAGCAAAGTAGCTTACGTATCTTGTGTATTAGGTTGCCTGTACGCCATTGACGAAGCGTATACGCTCCGTTCGAAACGATACACATCTAAAGCGAAAGGTGCGGATCTTAGACGCTTTGATTAACTGATTTCAAAGCTTTCACTGCCGTTTAATAGTAAATTATCGATGGAAACGCCATTTGACATGTACAATGTGCTGTCCGTTTTTCGTTTCGTAAACGTACGGTAAATATGAGATTTAGGATATTTTAGGCATTTATAGAAAATACTGTATACATCCGCGTTTTGCTGAAATGCTTGACATGTAAATTCATCGTATTATGATATTATGTATGCGTGTATAATCTGTTTGGCGAAGAGATTCACCCTAATGCACACTTTGGGTCGACATACGCTATGTAGACTAAAGTGTGTAGACTAAGTGTTTGTATAAATGTTTGTATTAGCATGTATTGAGTAAATGGTGTTGTAAATTAGTTTTGAGAATGAATTCTCAATCCACATGATGTTGTATATGATTTCCTACATGTTTGCTATATGAATTGATTTCCTTATATGTATGGAATACATGTGTTGGTTGATTGCTTACATTGTATGTTATAACATGTGTTAACATACTTGTATGGTTTATATTCATTTCTGTTACTCTCATATGCGTACTGATGTTGATATGCAAATGCTTGGGGCTATGACTTAGTCCAGGCAGTCGGTAACGGATTGAATTCGTGGTTGGCTTCTCTTTGCCACGAAGGACGCGCCGATGAACGCGAGTCGTGTTTTGGGTTGGCGGCAGTGGTTAGGCCATATGAAGTGTTTTATGCACTTCATGTCGCTCATCTTGAGATGCGCTCATACTATTCGAGCCCGTCAAGTAACCCGACTGGCCTTTGTATGTTCACCATGTATGAGTCATAACTGCTTGAACCTAGGGTACTAAACTTACCATTGAAAACCCTGTTAACCATGGTACCTTGATCCATAAAGACTCATGAGCCGGGCATGGTGGTATGGGACACCGTGGTTGATCTGTCGGCCTACGCTGGGACCACAAACCTCCCCGTAGTGACCAGTGAGCACCCTACTCTGAGCAGATTATGGTGGTATGGGACACTATATTCTTACTGTTGGCCTACACTGATCAGGTGACGAGCCCTTTGTAGTGACATTGAGTTTATCCTGACACCGCATGGGGGCGACGAGTCCTGATGCAGTCTTAAGGATAATTAGGCCTGTATTGATAAGGTGATGGGGGAGAGGTGTAACGAGTGCGAGCAACAGCCCTAACAGCCCTTGCAGCGACCTACAAATTTAACATCGTATGAGATTACTAGGAGTGACGACCCTAGACAGGATCTGTGTTGGGATTGATATAAGCAAAGTACTTTAGTTTCCCAATACTGCTGTATGAAAAGGACTAATAATAACTCGGTAATCATATCCACATCACATTGCATGTGCCTGGAAGATGTGGAGCACTGAGTGGAATGCAAGCATGCTGCGGGAGTAAGATGGTGACATATGAGGGAGAATGTCGGTGAGGGCATCCATCATGTCATCTCATGCATACATTAACAACATTATCTAGGAATGTTTGATTGATTGCTTTACTATTATCGCATGATTCATTTGAGAACATACTAATCTTTGCTCTATGATTTCACTGAGTTAATTACTCACTCCCATGTTATGGGACGATGTTCCGGACACCACCAGACCCTTTTGTAATTGCAGATGATGGCGCGACCTGCGAGGCAGAACCGGACTTGATGATGATGAGGAGGATCCCTCCTCTATGCGTGTTCTGATCGAGGAGATTATAGGGAGGTTGAGTAGATGCCTTGACACTTGTCATTTTATATTTTTAGAGCACTCATGTATATTCTTTTCTTTCCATTTTTGGAGTATACATGTATTTAATTAACCTGGTAACATGTTCACACTCTGGAGACTTACAATTAATTATATATTTTATGTATATATCACAGTCTTCCGCTTGCTAATTTAACTATCTCTGGAGTATGATATGCTGTTTTAGCTTAGTCTCAATCTTATTTAATGCCATTCTACAGACAATAAGCATTTATCATTATCTATGTTGCATAAGTGACGTTCTAGAACTCGGGAGTTGGGTTTCTACCCGACCCCCGATTTTTAGGGTGTTACAGTTGGTATCAGAGCATGATTTGGATTATATCGGGCCTGGGTTATGGACACGCGACGTACGCTGTCACTCCTTTGACTTAGGTGGGTGTGAGAAAAGTCTAGAAACACTCGTAGGACTCCGGTTTCACCAATAGGCAAAGTCTACTCATATCGATCGTTTGATCGAGTCCATAACGCATCTATGGTCGTGTGAAGCGGCCTAAGTGGCCTCCAGGTTGTTAGTAGGCGGGGTTGAGACGTTCTCAGGAGAATTTTAAACCCGAAAATGAAAATCCTTGGGTTGTGGGGTAACCATAACCCTTACACTCAATCGCTAGGGCTTAAAAATCCCGTTTCACCCAATTCCTTCAGAATCCTTCCTCTCACCACCCCATTCTTCAATTATTTCTCAGTCTTTTCATGTTAGGCATTAATCCTAATGTGAAAATGATATAAAATCATACTTAGGCAAAATTTTACAATGAATAGTAAATATACGTGAAAATTGGCCTTATGGACATTCCAATTTTCGAATCTTTCATAAAAAATAGGTTAATTGGATGGACTAGCTCCTCCTACCCAAAAATCATATGTTACATGATGTATAAGTTCATTCTGGGTTACAGACTGGCCCCGGAACACGCCAAATGAAGTTTTGGGCCTCTCTAGGCGAAACTACAATGAACTGGGGTGGGGCCCATACTTTTTTGAGGTCCCTACGGCAGGGGGACCCGACCCATATGGTCAAAGTGGCCGGATTGCCACTTGGTCGGTGATGGCATCCCGGTTCGGCGATGCATCACCGACCGGTGGGCCCCATTTGGGCAGTGCTTTGGGCGGACGCCCTAAAAGGGGTAGGGGAGGTCTCCTATATGTGGGTCGTCCCTCGAAACAGCCCCAAAACCCTACCTCCTTCACGATCCAAGCCCCCAAGCTCTCCTTTCTTCAAGTTTTTGCTGCATCACTCTCAAATCCCGTCTTCAAACCTCTCCCATTCTTATTTTCGGTCACAACCGACGCTACCCCTTCACTCACAGCAATACAAGCCCCCTTTCCTCTCCATTTTCATCCGTTGGAGCTCTCTCATCCTCCATTTGAGGCTGAAAATCGTGTGGACCTCCATTCCATCTTATCTTGCCCCTTTCTCTTTAAACATCTAGCCATTAGGAGCTTGATTCACCCCTCTACAGGGCCTAGAATTGTTTCAGCCCATTAGGGCAGCCATTTCTCCCCATTTCCCCTCCTTTTCCATGGTTTTGTTGAGGCTATTTTAGCCTTTTTCTCCTTTTCCACCATCCTCCCTCTCATGTCCCTTTTATTTAAGCCTTTACACTCTTTTAGGTCTCAATTGTGCAAACCTCAAATCCCATGTAGGCCGTTGTCCTGTAGATTGTTTGATTACCATTTTTGGGATTTTTATATTTTTTTGTTGTTGGGTCTAGTAAAGTCACAGGTAGAAAATGTGTTTGTGTATTGTTTTAAGCTTAGCATAGCCGAATGCATTCCTGTCATAATCTATGTGGAACTTTATTCCATGTATTGTGATAAATTTTGTTCAATGGAGTGCATAATCCCAACATAGGATATTAGGAATGCAGTTCCAATTAATACAACTTAATGCTACTGGCCATATAGGCCCTTGGCGTTTTGGACCTAGAGTTAAGTACTCCTAGATTTGAAAGATCTGACGATATAGGAAATCCAATTCTATTTAGATAATCTTGACCCTAAGCGATAGAACAATTCCCTGTATTTGTAATGGTATGAAACCATTTAGCGTATAAGCTTAGGCTGTAGATTACAGACTAGTCTACTAGTTACTTTAAGTAGTCTAAAGCCTGTATATGCTAAGGAATAATAGGTTAGATTTGGTTGGAATGGGACTCCCTTCCTTGGGTAGATCCTCATAACATTCATAGGCGCCTTTAGTAACTCTCAGGAGGCTTATTTACCTTAAAACTATTCATTCTCAGGGAAAACTTCTACTTTCCTAAGATTGAACTTAGAATGAACCAACACACCCCTTAAAATTGCCTTCCCCAAGGGCTTATTGCATTCAGGAACGTGGAGCAAAGGAACTGCACGTAAGCGATGTATTCGCAGTTTGAATCGACTTCTAAATCCTAGTAGTTACCAATGAATCCAATGCTCTGATCAAGCAGAAGATCGGCATCGACTCGGATTAAGAATTGATACAACAAATTTTCTGTCATAGTCTAGATAGAAAGTCTATGTATCCGGCTCAGACCCACTACACAACTTTTCTTCCGTGTTGGCCCGACCACCTACAATCAAAAGTTATTGCTTTACCTTTGGGAAATGGCAAGGACTTGCAGCCAATAGAGATTTGACCTCTTGCCACAAACTCACATCCGTCCTTGAAATCAACCACAACACCCATCCTTTTAGCTCCTTTCTACAACCATAGGTACCAATGCCATAGAACGCAACATTAACAAAGGACGACCAATGTGGCGAGAGTTGTTTCCCATTTCATGTCAAGGATAGGTCCCAAGTAACACCTCATTTCGATATACGGATCGGGACATAAGATCCTTAAGTAGAATCAAGTTTTAAGGGGGGTAGAACGTATTGAGCCAAATCTTGTTAGGATTAGTTAATGCAACCGTTGGATCAGAGTAGCGCAGCAGAAGCGTGGTTAGTCCCTTTCCTACTGGCCTAGGATCAAAACATTTGATTTAGGTTATACGTAAGGGTAGGTCATTAAATAGAATTTGAACCTTCCTTAAAATGTTAATACGAAAGTCTCTTTAAGGACTCATTACCCTTAGCCAATTTCGGGGATGAAATTTTATTTTAAGGGGGGTAGATTGTAACACCCTGTATTTTTGCCAACCTGGGATTAGACGTCCTTAGGCAATGGATCAACTAAATCACTCTTAGGAATCAATTCCAAAGCCAAAGAAATCACTTAGAACCAAATTCCTTTAGAAATTAAGCGTAAGTTAGCTAGCGCTACGCTGGAGTAGCTGTGAAATTGTCCCTGATCACTTTAAATACGTTCTGCAAGACCCAAAACTTGTAGAATCGTTGATGCTACGTTACCCTAAAATTCACGATTAAACTCTAAACCGGTTTGTTCTCGGGAACCCTTTGAAACTTTGTATTGGATCTAGACTGCACGTCGAAAGTCCGATATCTACCATCTTAGACCGTTATGACCACTTGGCTGGACTTAACAATTGCTTCGAAAATTAAGGCCAACCGCCGTTCAGAGGCTATTTCATTGAGCCTGGAGTGAAGAGAGTGAGAAAAGGGTTAGATTTGGAAATTTTAATTCAAATCTGGCACGTGACTTGGCACGTTATTATTAAGCGTTCTGACTATCAGAATTCAGCCAAATTACACCCTCGGATCAGGAAAAATTTCTCTTTCATATCATGAGACTTGTAGACCTGATCTAGAAATGCGTTGGAATCACCGGGAAGATCTTTGTTGGGTTTGATATAAGCAAAGTACTTTAGTTTCCCAATACTGCTGTATGAAAAGGACTAATAATAACTCGGTAATCATATCCACATCACATTGCATGTTCCTGGAAGATGTGGAGCACTGAGCGGAATGCAAGCATGCCGCGGGCGTAAGATGGTACCGTATGAGGGAGAATGTCGGTGAGGGCATCCATCATGTCATCTCATGCATACATTAACAGTAGTATTTAGGAATGTTTGATTGATTGCTTTACTATTATCGCATGATTGATTTGAGAACATTCTAATCTTTGCTCTATGATTCCACTGAGTTAATTACTCACTCCTACGTTACGGGACGGTGTTCCGGACACCACCAAACCCTTTTGAAATTGCAGATGATGGCGCGGCCTGCGAGGCAGAGCCAGACTTGATGATGATGAGGAGGATCCCTCCTCTATGCGTGTTCTGATCGACGGGATTACAGGGAGATTGAGTAGATGCCTTGACACTTGTCATTTTATATTTTTGGAGCACTCATGTATATTCTTTTCTTTCCATTTTTGGAGTATACATGTATTTAATTAACCTGGTAATATGTTCACACTCTGGAGACTTACAATTAATTATATATTTTATGTATATTCACAGTCTTCCGCTTGCTAATTTAACTGACTCTGGAGTATGATATGTTGTTTTGGCTTAGTCTCAATCTTATTTAATGTCATTCTATAGACAACATGCATTTATCATTATCTATGTTGCATAAGTGACGTTCTGGAACTCGGGAGTTGGGTTTCTACCCGACCCTCGATTTTTGAGGTGTTACAATATCCCTAGGTGAAAGTCCCTAAACCCTCTTGGCTTCAGAGGTTACTCCAACGTCTAAACCGAGTGGGTAGATGAGTGTCGAGCGCCGAGTGCCGATTACCAGATGGCTGCCCTCTCCACTGTGTCGTGGTCGGTTGGAACGGGGTGCGGCCTTACCTGCCCGAGAGGAGGGGACAATGCTAGGCTGAGTCTGACTAGCTCGAGGAATGGGTCCGCTATTGACATGTCGGGCCCGATATTGGTAGGCGGATAGTGAGGTCTCTTCCACTCACCTTGTTGCGCGCGATGGGGCAGCAATCTGGTATGGAGTGTAATAAACCCCGGTGATTTCCCAGAGAGAAACTGTACTGATATGTGGACTTATTGAGTAGGAATTGCATGCTCATTCATTCATTCATTCATTCACTATCCACTCGGGCTAGTGGTGCGCAGCTAATTATTGTGTACCTTCGTTATGGTAAGAATTTCGGTTGGGCACGTGACTAACTTGAGATCAGGAGTCTACTACATTGAGTCTGACTATCCAAATTTAGGTATGGGACTGGTTTGGATAGAAGTCCTTGTGGTGGACCCCGTAGCCTGCGATACTACGAACTATCATCCCAACTTCACACTCCATCATGGTCATTTCATTCGCATCGCATATTACATTACATCCGCAGGCATATGGCATTTTGGGTTGCTATATTTCTGCACTTATATGGCCTACACAGACTTAGCAGGATTTGTATATTGCATTACGTCCTCGGCATCTGATATTTGACTCTTTATGACTCCTTAGTGCATAGCTGTTTTATATTACGTATTCTGATAATTGATTGACTTATGGACTTGTCCATACTTTCGCTTACTCTGTCATTGTATGATTTATGATCTTGTCAGTATTTCAGCTTATTCCGATAATGTACGATTTATGAATTACCAGTCATTTCGGTATTGTATGATGATGGTATTGTATTAAATACTTAACACTTATTTTGTGCACACACTTACACCACCCTCTAAGTTTTCTATAAGCTTATGCACGATAGATGCGTGCAGTTGATGTTAGGTTGCAGCCGTGTTGAGTTTGGAGCATGCAGCGGTCCTCTGGAGCTTGATTTTCGATTTATGTATTTTCCCTTTAGCATTGTACTCAAATGATTATATTAGTGGATATGTGATGATGATGCTGCTTTTGTGATTTGAGTAATCTTGTGGTTATGCTTATTACTAGTTAAATGTACATTTCAAAAAAAAAAATCCTCCTTGTAGGACCCCAGGATCGAAAATCTGGCATGTGAACGCTAGGAGCCGAGAATGGGGTACTATGGAGGTTGTCGCCACCGGATTCAGCAATCGGGATTCCTGTGAATCTAATTTCCGGGTTTGGGGCGTGACAATACTTTTAGATTTGAGGTTGTTATTTATTTCTGCTATTTGAGATTGGTTAGTTATATCTTCTTTTAGTTCTTTCTTATTCTGCATTTAACTTTTACAACCCCCCCCCCCCCCCCCCCCCCCCGCTTCTAGGACTTTTAGATCAGCCTTTTCAAGTGGTATCAGAGCCTAATAGCTCATTTATTTGGATTTATTTCCTTAGCTAACCGATCTGAGCTTATATCATGTCAAATTTTGATAGCCTTTCAATTATTAGGCCACTACCATTTAATGGCTCTAATTATGCCTATTGGAAAGCCAGGATGAGAATTTTCTTGAGATCTATCGATGAAAATGTGTGGCAATCCACAATAACTAGATAGAACCCACCTACGATTGAAGTTCTAGGCATTGATGATTTTAAAACACTTAAGGTTGCACCTTATAATACTTGGACCACTCTTGAGAAAAATGAGGGCAATGCCAATGCCAAGGCTTTAAATGTAATTACTTGCACAATATCACCCGATGAATTCAAAAGGATTATATCTTGTGATATTGTAAAATAAGCCTGGGATATCTTAGAAATGATACATGAGGGTATGACTATTGTCAAGAAATCTAAACTGCAAATCCTCACAGTAAGTTTGAGGAAATACGTATGGAAGAAAGTGAAACATTCATGGAATTCTATACTAAATTAAATGATTGTAATGTCTCGAAAAAATCCGTACAGAAACCCGAATACCACCTTAGACAAAAATCACTTAGGATTAATTCCTTTAAAATTAAGCGTAAGACAACTAGCGCTATGCTAGATTAGCTGTGAAATTAGCACTGATCGCTTTAAATAAGTTCTGCAAGACCCAAAACTTGTAGAATCAATGACCCTATAACGTCCTGAAACCTAGGATCAAACTCTAAACCCGTTTGCTCTCAAGAACCCGTTGAAACTTTGTATTGGATCTAGACCGTGTGTCGAAAGTCCGATATCTACAATCTTAGACCATTATGACCGTGTAGTTGGACTTGACAATCGTTTCGAAAATCAAGCCCAACTGATGTTCAGAGGCTATTTTGTTGAGCCTGGAGCAAAGAGAGTAAGAAAGAGTAAAATTCTTTAAAAATTAAATGTGATTTAAATAAATATGGCACGTTTCGCTTGCGGGTTAAGTATAAGCATTCAGACCGTCAAAATCTGACCCAAATACACCCTTGGATCAGGGAACATTTCCCACTCAGGTCAGTGCACTTGGAATCCTTGATCAAATCTCCGTGACCACTGAACTGAAACTGGTCCGCCATGTGCGATATGAGAACACTATCGGACTAAAAACTTAATGTGATCAGGATCCAATATCCATGAGCTTAAGTCCAACCGCATTTGGTCAGGGGACCTCCGGAAATGCTCTTTTGGATTGGGAAAGACCCAATTTGGCTATAACCCAAGTATACTTTTGTTTAAAGTCTAAATAGGTGAGTTTCAAACCTATTTAAAGACCTTAAACCCTCTTACACCCCTCCCATACGAATTTGCAAAAAAAACCTAGAAAAGAGAAGAGAGAAAAGAGAGAGATTGTGTGAAAGTTGTGAGGGAAAGTCCCTGACACTCGATCCTGCTTATACACGTACCTAATCACCGTGTTCTAATCACTCCTCCGGTGATTCCGACTTTATTTTAGGTAAGAAAACCCTAACCTCGACCTGTTTTAGGGATTCCATCGATACAATTAGCGAAGTAGCTGATTTATCTTGTGATATAGGTCTTCATACAGACGTTGGCGAAGCGTAGAGTTTCTACTCCATTCGTTACGCTTCTACGGTGAAAGGTGAGGATTCTAGATGCTTAGGTTAACTGTTTTCAAAGCTTTCAATGTCGTTTAATAGTAGATTATCGACAATAACGCTATTTGACATGTAGAACATGCTATCTGTTTTCCATTTCGATTACGTACGGAGAATATGAGATTTAGAGAATTTTAGGTATTTGTAGGAAATTCTGTATACGTCCGTATTTTGCTAAAATGATTGCCATGTTTATTTGTCGTGTTATTATACAAGATACACATGTATGGTCTATTTGGCGAAGAGATTCGCCCTAATGCGTACTTTGGGTCAACATATGCTATGTAGACTAAAGTGTGTAGACTAAGTGTTTGTATAAATGTTTGTATTAGTATGTATTGAGTAAATGTTGTTGTAGATTAGTCTTGAGATTGAATTCTCAATTAATATGATGATGTACATAATTTTCCTCCATGTTGTTATTGAATTGATTTCCTCATATATATGGAATACATGTGTTCGGTTGATTTGCTTACGTTGTATGTTATAACATGTTGTTAACATGATTGGATTGTTTGTATTTCATTTCTGTTACTCTCATATGATCATTGATGCAGATTACAAGTGCTTGGGACTATGCTCTAGTCTAGGCAGTCGGTAATAGATTGAAATTCGTGGTTGACTTCTATTTGCCACGAAGGATGCGTCGACGTACGTGAGTCGTGCTTCGGTTGACGGCAGTGGTTTGACCACACGAGGTGTTTTATGCACTTCATGTCGTTCAGCTTAAGGTGCGCTTGTACTAGTTGAGCTCGTCAAGCAACCCGACTGACCATTGTACGTTCACCTTGTATTGGTCATAACTACTTGAACCTAGGGTACTGAACTTACTAGAGATAACCTTGATAACCATGGTACCTTGATCCACTAAGACTCATGAGCCGGGCATGGTGGTATGGGACACCGTGGTCGAGTTGTCGGCCTACGCTGGGGCCACAAACCTCCCCGTAGTGACCAGTGAGCACCTTAGACTCGTGAGATGATTGTGGTGGTATGAGACACTACATTCGAGCTGTCGGTCTACTCTGATTGGTGATGAGCATATTCTGAGTTTACGTGAGGCGACGACCCTTCCGTAGCAACAAGAGTACACTAGGCTTGTATTGATAGGTTGATGGGAGAGCGGTGCAACGAGTGTGAGCAACAGCCCTGACAGCCCTTACAGCGACCTAGAAATATACCATCGTATGAGATTACTAGGAGTGACGACCCTAAACGGGATGTGTTGGGATTGATATAAGGAAGGTACCTTAGTTTCCTAATACTGCTGTATGAAAGGACTAATAACAACTCGGTAATCATATCCATATCGCACTGCATGTGCCTGGAAGATGTAGAGCACTGAGGGAAGAAAGCATGCCGCGGACATAAGATGGTGTCGCATGAGGGAGTATATCGGTAAGGGCATCCATCATGTCATTTCATACTTGCATTAACAACAGTGTCTAGAAATGTCTGATTGTTTGCTTTACTATTATCGCGTGATTGATTTGATAACATGCTAATGTTTGCTCTATGATCCCACTGAGTTGATCACTCACTCCCACGTTGCGGGAGAGTGTTTGTAACACCTACCAGACTCTGTCTTAGATGCAGGTTGTGAAGCGATTCAGGAGCTGGAGCCGGACTACTTCGATGACCAGGACAAGTTCTCGTACATGTAGTTCTTTGACGGCTTCACATAGGTGGCCTGGATTAGCGGGATTTTTCTAGTTGGACTATCTTACGACATTTTGATTTTGGTTTGATATATGTATATGTGACTCAGAGATGTATTCATACTTTGGAGACAGTTCGAGATTGTTTTGTTTTTCATACAGTGATATATATATTCTTCAGTCTTCCGCTTGCATTTTATCACTGGATCTAGAGTATGAATTACAGTTTTGGTATAATATCACTCATGTTAATGCACTAACTCAGACAACATTGAATCATAAGCATATTTGTTGCATAGGTGATGGTCTGAAATTCGGGAGTCAGGTTTCTACACAACCCTCGATTTTCAGGGTGTTACAAGTTGGTATCAGAGCATGATTTGGATTAAACCAGACTTGGGTTCTGGTCACGCGACGTACGCTGTCGCCCTTTGATTTAGGTGGGTGCGAGAAGAACGTAGAAACACTCATAGGGCCCCAGTTTCGCCAATTGGCAACGTTCACTCAAATCGATCATTTTGATCGAGTCCGTGTGCATCCGTGGTTGCATGAAATGACCCCGGACCACTTCTAGTTCGTGTGTGGACTGGTTTAAACCTCTATTGACCCTATCCTAGCTATTAAAAATCGCTAAACATGAATATACATCAGTTAGTACCCAAAATGACCCGAAATAGCTCGATGCAGAGTCGTGGGCCCACCCACACAAATTCATAATGATCCAGGGTGGGAACCACATGTTTATGGGGTCCTTAGGGCAGGAAGACCTCGCTCGAATGGAGAGGCATCACCGATTAGCACAAAGGTCGGCGAGGACCTCATCGAGTCCGCGAGGCCTCGCCGTACGGTGGGCCCCACTCGGGCGGGCCGTCGAGCCGATGCAGTTTGGGGGTTAGGGTAATGCCCTAGGTACGGGTCGTCCCTTAAAACCCTCCCAAAATGTGTTCTCCTTCATAAAAGATACCCCCAAGCTCTCATTTCCTCCCCTATTTGCTGTTTTCTCTTTCAAATCTTGTTCCCAATCGCTCCCATCATCATTTTCAGCCACAATCCACGCCACTCCATCGTTCACAGCCATACACACTCCCCTCTCTCTCCATTCTCATTCGTTTGGAACTCTTACGCCCTCCATTTGAGGCTAGAAATTGTGTGAGCTTTAAACCCAACCCATTTCACCATTTTCCCTTTGCAACCCCAGCCCTGATCATGAGACTTGCAGCCCTGATCTACGTGCGGTGACCGCTGAAATGAAACTGGACCGCTGCTTTCGATCTATGAACACTGATAGTCTGAAAACGGTATGAGAGTGACATCTGACATGTGTGAACTTAAGTCCGATCGCGTTCGGCCAGGGGACCACCAGAAATCATCTTTTGGACCGAAACAGCCCCGATTTGGATATGCCCTAAGTGAACTTTGTTCCTGAGCCTATTCTGGGCACTTTTGGGCTTATAAAAGGAGTTGAAACCCTCACTCCTCTCTCCCATTCGAATTTGAGAGAAACCCTAGGTTGGGAGAGAGAAAAGGTGAGAGTTTGTGAGAGAGAGTAGGAGAGAATTTTCCTGCCTTTGCACCACCTGTTGCAAGTGCCTAAGCAACACGCTTCCATCACTCAGCCGGTGATTCCACCATGTTTTCAGGTAAGAAAATACCCTAGAAGTTGCTGATTTGAGGTTCACTAGGATCCATAGCTTGTTAACCGATAGATCTTGTAAAACAGGTCCTCTATTCGCCGTAGACGAAGCGTATACGCTCTGTTCGAATTCACATGTTTATAAGAGATAAGGTGTGGATTTTAGACACTTTGATTGACTGTTTACAATGCTTTCAATGTTGTTTAATAGTAGATTATCGACGGCAACGCCGTTTGACATGTACAACATGTTGTCCGTTTCCTGTTTCGTAAACCGGCAAAGAATATGAGATTTAGGGCATTTTAGTCATTTGTAGGAAGTACTGATTTCATTCATATTTTGCTGATGTGATTGACATGATTTGTTGTCGTATTAGAATGTTAGGAATGCGTGCATAATTATTTTGGCGAAGAGATTCGCCTAAATGCGCACTTCGGTTCGACATACTATATGTAGACTTAAGTGTGTAGTGTAAGTGTTTGTATAAAGCTTGTATTAGTATGTATTGAATTAAATGGTGTTATGGATTAGTTTGAGATTGATTTCTCAATTAATATGCTGATGTAAATGATTTCTTACATGTTATCTATATGCATGATTTCATTATATGTATGAAATGCACGTACTTAAAGATTTGCTTAAGTTGTATGTTACAACATGTGTTAACATGCTCATATGGTTGTATTTCATTTTCAATACTCTCACATGCTTTGCTGATGTGATTCCACATATTTGGGACTTACTTAGTCCAGGCAGTCGGTAACCGAGCGAATTCGTGGTTAGCTTATCTTCTCCACGAACGACACGTCGATGAACGCGAGCCGTGTTCTGGAGTTGGCGGCAGTGGTTACGCCACACGAAGTGTTTTACGCACTTCATGTCGTTCGACTTGAGATGCGATCGTGCTATTCGAGCCTGTCAAGCAACCCGACTGGCCGTTGTATGTTCACCCTGTATGAGTCATAACTGCTTGAACCTAGGGTACTGAACTTGCCATTGTAAACCCTGTCAACCATGGTACCTTGATCCATGAAGACTCATGAGCCGGGCATGGTGGTATGGGACACCGTGGTCGAGCTGTCGGCCTACGCTAGGGCTACAAACCTCTCCGTAGTGACCAGTGAGCACATAGTCTCGTGAGCAGATTATGGTGGTATGGGACACTATATTCTTACTGTCGGCCTACACTGATCAGGTGATGAGTCCTTTGTAGTGACCGCGAGCGTATTCTGAGTCTACGGGAGGCGACGACCCTTCAGTAGCAGTAGAGTATAGTAGGCCTGTATTGATAAGGTGATGGGGGAGCGGAGCAACGAGTGCGTGCAACAGCCCTGGCAGCCCTTGTAGCGACCTACAAAATATACATCATATGAGATTACTAGGAGTGACGACCCTAGACAGGATCTATGTTGGGATTGATACAAGGGAAGTACCTTAGTTTCCCAATCCTGCTGTTTGAATGGACTAATAACAACTCAAAAATCATATCACCATTACATTGCATGTGCCTGGAAGATGTGGAGCACTTAAGGGAGTGTGGCATGCCGTGGTCATAAGATGGTGCCGTTTGAGGGAGATCGTCGGTGAGGGCATACATCACGTCATGTCATATTGCATTAACAACAGTATTAGGATTGTCTGATTTACTGCTTTACTATTATCGCATGATTGATTTGAGAACATGTTAATCCTTGCTCTATTATTCCACTGAGTTAGCTACTCATTCTCACGTTTTGGGATGGTATTTGCAACACCCACCAGACCCTGTTGTAGATGCAGGTGATGCTAAGATCCAGGAGGTAGAGCCGGACTTTGATGAGGACCAGGATGAGTTCTCATACATGCAGTACCACGACGGCTTTGCCTAGGTGGCCTGGGTTGACGGGACTCCTCAGTGGGACTATTTTGGCATTTTGATTTATTTATTTACATGTATATGAGACTCAGAGATGTATTCATACTTTAGTGACAGTTGAGATCTACTTTTTTTTTCCATACAGTGATATATATATTCTTTAGTCTTTCGCTTGCTTTTATCACTGGATCTGAAGTATGAATTGTAGTTTTGGTATACTTTTACTTATGTGAATGCTTTAACTCAGACAACATTGAATCATAATCATTTTTGTTGCATAAGTGACGGTCTGGAACTCGGGAGTTGAGTTTATACACGACCCCCGATTTTCAAGGTGTTACAGAGGAGGAGGATTGAGTCACTCCCATACGGCCGACTCATCATACAAGATTGCACGTGAGTTTGGTTATGGCCTTGGTGGGGAAATGTCGGTGCCAGTTCATCATACAATGAAGCTACCCTCAATCAGATGGAGATCGGGCCACGGAAACACCAAGCTCGACTTGAGGAGAGCGATGATGAGACTGAGAGCAAAGAAGAAGAGAATGAAGAAGAAGCTGGGGCCGAGATCCAAGAAGAGGAAGAACCAGAGGCCCAAAGCACAGATGAGAGATCCCCTCCTGCGGTACCAGGGCAGGCTTCTGGTCAGGCTCCTTTGGATGCTCATATAGCTCGCCTGGAGGAGGATTATGCTGCCCTACGACAGGGCCAGGTTGCCTTGTGACAGGACATCACGGACCTGTGGGGCTTTATGAAGAACAAGTTCAAGAAGGTCACCAGCACCTTGAAATCTATCCTGTGTTTCCTGCAGGATAAGGGTGCCCCTCCTTCATCGTTAGACTCGGACGAGTGATTAGATTTCAGATGTTTGTAGGTCATATGTAGGTTGTTTGTGTTTTCTGTGTGTGAGCCTGAGAAGGCTTAGTGGTTGGTTTATGTTGCAGTTGTAGCTTTGGCTAGCTTAGTTTCCCATGTGTTTCTTGTCATGATGCATGTAAGGATATATCTCTTGTGTTGTGACAAATTTTGATTGAATGAAATGCATGGAGTTTCTTCGGTTGTATGTGAATGATTGTGTGGTGTGTTTGTGTTATTGCTGAAATTAACTGGGTTGCACCCTATTTTAAATATAGGGAATGCCACCTAAGGTTATTTGGAGCACGGCACGTCTTACGCTGGGTGAACCGATGGATCGGGTTCCTTCCCAGAGTGATGATCATATGGACCCTGCTGTGGGCCTGATTCATGAGACTGCATCCGAGTCTCAGCCTTCTATAGGTCATACAGTCGAACCACCACCTTTCACACTGCCAGTTAGAGAGCAGTACCGTTCATCTTCTTCGACGCAGTATGACCTCAGCCTGCTCCACCTCCTGATAGGTTTGAGCAGTTGATAATCATGATGCACCAGTAGCATCAGTAGCTTTTGACTACCATTGCAGGGGCCTTAACCCAGGGTGGGAGTGCGACTCCACTTGTGCCTCCTGTGCATCCAGCTGAGGATGCTAGGACTTCGACTCTGGATGAGGGTATGTCTCATCCTGCACCATCTGCTTATCCTACGGGGAATACTTCTGATACCCGAGGCCTACTTGAGCGATTCTTATGCTTGTGGCTTCCTACTTTTATGGGTTCTCACAGACCCGAGCAGGCCAAGTATTCGCTCGACCGTGTCTCAAAGATATTGAGGATGTTGCACTGCTCGGAGTCTGAGCAGGTTGAGTTGGCCACGTTCATGTTCGAGAGAGAGGCCAGCTTATGGTGGGATAGTATACTGTGTACGGTTGTAGTTGGCTACATCTGGACTTGGGCAGCATTCGAGTTTCAATTCCATGAGAAATACTCTCCGCAAACCTACCGACACGAGAGGGAGAACGAGTTTCTGCTCCTCAGGCAGGGAGGCATGTCAGTTACAGAGTATGAGCATCGGTTCACAGAGTTGGGCAGATACGTTCCTACGATACTTGCTGACGAGCAAATGTGCATTCGATGATTTTCTAAGGCCTTGCGACCTGACATTCGGTCGAAGATGTGTTGTGTCAGCATACCCTCTTATGCCGAGCTGATACATATGTCCATGCAGGCAGAGCAGGATGTAGATCGTTTGACACATTCTCGTGGCCCTATGGTTGCTAGGCCACGACCAGATGCTCGAGATAGGCCACTCCTTGGCAAGAGGCCTCGCGTCGACTCTCCTCCTAGGGCTATAGCGCCAGTACTTTCGATGATGCGCCCAGGTGTGACTTATGCTTACTGTGTGAGGCCTGGTCACACTGCAGAGAACTATTTTGCTTAAATGAGAGATAGCAGGTTTTCACCACCGTAGAAGATCGATCATCCTCGCCCACAGGCATTATCCGCTCCATCGCTACGATCAGCTCCTGCGCATCCTTCTTTCAGACCTCCCGCACCTCAGTTCCGGTGGCCTCAACGGCCCATGGTACCGCGGCCGAACTGTTCACAGCAGGCTCGGGTACATGCATTGACAGCAGAGGCATCCGGAATAGAGACTGCCCCTCCCTTGGCCTTTGAGGTCACAACCCACATTGGAGGTACTCCTATATTCATGATGGTGGATACAAGATCCATGATTTCAATGATATCGCATTCAGTAGTCAAGCGCCTTCGGCTACTAACTACTCAGATGGATGGGGTGCGAGTTCTCACAGTGCACGGGACCTTTTCTGGTGCCACTATGATGTGTGAGGGTTGTTTGCTGGATTTAGGAAGAAGGACGATGACTATTGACCTTATCGTCGACCCCTCTCTCTATTATGTAGACGTCATTCTTGGCATGGATTGGCTGACTGCAGGGAGGGCCGAGATTGACTGCGAGACCCGTATAGTGACAATCTACGAGCCGGAGGGCACGTCCTTTATATTTCTAGTGCAGGTTAATCTCCCCTTTCGAGTGCTTAGCTACGCTTCTTTATTGAGGGATGTTGATGCCCCGACACTTGAGCGCACGCCAGTAGTCCGTGATTATGAGGATCTGTTCAGGAAGATCCCTGGATTGCCACCTCAGCGTGAGATTAATTTTACTATCTACCTGGTGCCCGGTTCGACGCCAGTCTCAATGCTAACGTATCGCATGGCCCCGTGTGAGATGGAGGAGTTGAGGAAACAGATTGATGATCTGTTGGAGGTTGGTTTCATACGACCGAGTGTGTCTCTTTGGGGTGCACCGGTGCTATTTGTGACGAAGAAGGATGGTTCACTGCGATTGTGTATTGATTATCACAGGTTGAATCAGATTACGGTGAAGAATAAATACCCTTTGCCCAGGATTGATGACCTATTTGATCAGCTGAGAGGAGCGCAGTACTTCTCAAAGATTAATCTGTAGTCAGGGTATCACCAGCTGTGCGTCAGGGATGAGGACGTGCAGAAGACAGCTTTTAGGACTAGCTTTGGCCACTACGAGTTCCTCGTGATATCGTTCGGTCTTAAGAATGCACCAGCCGTGTTCATGGATCTGATGAATAGAGTATTTCGGCCATTCCTCTATCGATTCGTCATCGTGTTTATAGACGACATTTTGGTATATTCCAGGAGTCGAGAGGAGCATGAGGAGCAGTTGCGATTGGTCCTGGATACACTGAAACAGCACCAGTTGTTCATAGAGTATAAGAAGTGCGACTTCTGGAAGGAGGAATTCAAGTTCCTGGGACGTGGTGTCGAAGGATGGGATAGTGGTGGACCTTGCTAAGGTAGCGGCGGTGCAGGACTGGAAGCAGCCTGGTTCGGTTACCGAGGTGAGGAGTTTCCTGGGACTTATTGGCTACTATCGACGATTCATTCGGGACTTCTCCAAGATAGCCAGACCCTTGACTCAGTTGACACGGAAGGATTTAAAGTTCGCTTGGAATGAGAAGGCAGAGGTAGCTTTTCAAGAGTTAAAAGACAGGCTGACGTCCGCCCCTGTGCTAGTATTGTCAGAGCAAGGGGTTAAATACACGATATACACCGACGCGTCTAGCATTGGTCTGGGTTGTTTCCTTATGCAGAAGGACAGGGTAATTTCGTATGCCTCGAGAGAATTAAGGAAGCACGAGGAGAATTACCCTACACACGACCTTGAGTTGGCAGCTGTCATTTTTGCATTGAAGCTCTGGAGACATTACCTCTACGGAGAGGAGTTCGAGCTCTTTTGCGACCACAAGAGCCTTAGATACATATTCACATAGTGGGACCTGAATATGAGGTAGCGACGATGGATGGAGACTTTGTAGGACTTTAAGTTCGAAGTTTTCTACCATCCTGGCAAGGCAAACCTTGTGGTTGACACGTTGAGCTGCAAGAAGGCGATAGAGTTTGTGGCTCCGTTGATGGTTGCCGAGTGGGACATGGTTGAGTTTTTGTGAGACTTTGAGCAGAAACTCACTGTGGAGGAGCCATTTGAGTTTATTGCACATGTTCAAGTGCGATCTCTTATCAATGACAGGGTCATCGCAGCGCAGAGGGATGACGAGCGTCTGACTAAGATTCGAGAGCAAGCCAGTGATGATGCAGATGCCGAGTGGCGAGTTGGAACGGATGGGGGGTTATGTTATCGTGGCTGCCTATGCGTCCCAGATATCCCAGACTTGAGACAAGAGATTCTCGAGGCTGCGCACAGTTCCAGACTTGCGATGCATCTAGGCAGCACAAAGATGTATTGCGACATGAAGAGGACATATTGGTGGGATGGCATGAAGACCCACATCGCAGATTTCGTGTCCCATTGTCTCACTTGCCAGCAGGTGAAGGCAGAGCATCGCTGACCTCCTGGTCTCCTTCAGCCTATGCCTATAGCTGAGTGGAAGTGAGACTTTATTTTTATGGATTTCATTTCGGGACTGCCGAAGATGAGGAAGGGACATGATTCTATTTGGGTGATCGTCGATCGTCTGACAAAGTCGGCGCCTTCCTACCGATCAGAGTTACGAACTCTGCAGACGAGTTGGCCAGGCTATATATCAGAGAGATAGTGTGTCTGCATGGAGTTCCCTTAGAGATCGTGTCAGACAGAGACACGCATTTTACTTCTATTTTCTGGACTCGCTTTCAGGAAGCTATGGGTGTGAAGTTGAAGTTCAGTACTACTTTCCACCCACAGACGGACAGACAGACAGAGCGGGTGAACCAGATTCTAGAGGACATGCTACGGGCTTGCGTGTTGGATTTCAAAGATAGTTGGGATGACTGTCTTGCATATGCGGAGCTCGCGTACAACAACAGTTTCCAGGTGAGCATGGGTATGGCACCTTATGAGGCCTTGTATGGGCGTCCTTTCCGAGCACCGCATTGCTGGGCAGAGGTCGGTGAGCGCAAATTGATTGACCCAGAGATAGTGCAGGCGACCTCGGAGAAGATTGACATCATCAGGCGCCGACTTCTTACAGTGCAGAGTAGACAAAAGAGTTATGTCGATACAAGATGGCGACCGCTAGAGTTCACGGTTGGAGATCACGTATTTTTGAGAGTTTACCCTATGAAGGGAGTTCTTCGGTTCGGGAAGAAGGAAAAACTAACACCTCGATTTATTGGTCCATTCCAGATTCTTGACCATGTGGATGCAGTGGCATATCGTCTGGCTTTGCGCATGCCTCTCGCGAGCGTACACAATGTATTTTATACTTCTAAGCTGAAGAAATACGTTCCTGATCCTTCTCATATCATTAGATGGGAGCAGGTGCAGTTAGGTGAGGATGTTACATATATACTGCGACCGGCGCATATATTAGACAGGAAGGAGCAGGTATTACGTAGCAAGGTCATCACCCTTGTGAAGGTATTGTGGATGCATCATGTTAAAGAAGAGGCTACATGGGAGACAGAAGCCGAAATCAGAAAGAACTATCCACAGCTTCTCGAGGAGTATGAAAAGGTATAAATTTTGAGGATGAAATTTATTGTTTAAGGGGGGGTAGATTGTAACGTCTCGAAAAAATCCGCACAGAGACCCGAGTACCACCTCAGACAGAAATCGCTTAGGATTAATTCCTTTAGAAATTAAGCGTAAGACAACTAGCGCTATGCTAGATTACCTGTGAAATTAGCACTAATCGTTTTAAATACGTTCTGCAAGACCCAAAACTTGTAGAATCAATGACGCTATAACATCCTGAAACCTAGGATCAAACTCTAAACCTGTTTGCTCTCAGGAACCGGTTGAAACTTTGTATTGGATCTACACCGCACGTCGAAAGTCCGATATCTATAATCTTAGACCATTATGACCGCGCAGTTGGACTTGACAATTGTTTCGAAAATTAAGCTCAACTGATGTTCTGAGGCTATTTCGTTGAGCATGGAGCAAGGAGTGTGAGAAAGAGTGAAATTCTTTAAAAATTAAATGTGATTTAAATAAATCTGGCACGTTTCGCTTGCGGGTTAAGTATAAGCATTCAGACCGTCGGAATCTGACCCAAATACACCCTCAGATCAGGGAACATTTCTCGCTCTGGTCAGTGCACTTGGAATCCTTGATTGAATCTCCATGACCGCTGAACTGAAACTGGTCCCACACATGCGATCTGAGAACACTATCAGACTGAAAACTTAATGTGATCAGGATCCAATATCCATGAGCTTAAGTCTGACCGCATTTGGTCAGGGGACCTCCAGAAATGCTCTTTTGGATCGGGAAAGACCTGATTTGGCTATAACCCAAGTATACTTTGGTATAAAGTCTAAATAGGTGAGTTTCTAACCTATTTAAAGACCTTAAACCCTCTCACACTCCTCCCATACGAATTTACAAAAAACCCTAGAAAAGAGAAGAGAGAAAAGAGAGAGATTGTGTGGAAGTTGTGAGGGAAAGTCCCTGGCACACGATCCTGCTTCTACACGTACCTAATCACCGTGTTCTAATCACTCCTCCAGTGATTCCGACTTCATTTTAGGTAAGAAAACCCTAACCTCAACCTGTTTTAGGGATTCCATCGATATAATTAGCGAAGTAGCTGATTTATCTTGTGATATAGGTCGTCATACAGACGTTGGCGAAGCGTAGAGTTTCTACTCGATTCGTTACGCTTCTACGGCGAAAGGTGAGGATTTTAGATGCTTAGGTTAACTGTTTTCATAGCTTTCAATGTCTTTTAATAGTAGATTATCGACAAGAATGCTGTTTGACATGTAGAACATGCTATCTGTTTTCCATTTCGATTACGTACGGAGAATATGAGATTTAGGGCATTTTAGGTATTTGTAGGAAATACTGTATACATCTGTATTTTGCAAAAATGATTGCCATGTTTATTTGTCGTGTTATTATACAAGATACACGTGTATGATCTGTTTGGTGAAGAGATTCGTCCTAATGCGTACTTTGGGTCGACATACGCTATTTAGACTAAAGTGTGTAGACTAAGTGTTTGTATAAATGTTTGTATTAGTATGTATTGAGTAAATGTTGTTGTAGATTAGTCTTGAGATTGAATTCTCAATTAATATGATGATGTACATGATTTTCCTCCATGTTGTTATTGAATTGATTTCCTCATATATATGGAATACATGTGTTTGGTTGATTTGCTTACGTTGTATGTTATAACATGTTGTTAACATGCTTGGATTGTTTGTATTTCATTTCTGTTACTCTCATATGATCACTGATGTAGATTACAAGTGCTTGGGACTATGCTCTAATCCAGGCAGTCGGTAAAAGATTCGATTTCGTGGTTGGCTTTTATTTGCCATGAAGGACGTGTCGACGAACGCGAGTCGTGCTTCGGTTGATGGCAGTGGTTTGGCCACAGGAGGTGTTTTATGCACTTCATGTCGTTCATCTTGAGGTGCACTCGTACTAGTCGAGCTCGTCAAGCAACCCGACTGACCATTGTATATTCACCTTGTATTGGTCATAACTGCTTGAACCTAGGATACTGAACTTACCAGAGATAACCCTGATAACCATGGTACCTTGATCCACTAAGATTCATGAGTCGGGCATGGTGGTATGGGACACCGTGGTCGAGCTGTCGGCCTACGCTGGGGCCACAAACCTCCCCGTAGTGACCAGTGAGCACCTTAGACTCGTGAGCCGATTGTGGTGGTATGGGACACTACATTCGAGCTATCGGCCTACTCTGATTGGTGACGAGCCCTTTGTAGTGACCTCGAGCGTATTCTAAGTATACGTGAGGCGACGACCCTTCCGTAGCAACAAGAGTACACTAGGCCTGTATTGATAAGGTGATGGGGGAGTGGTGCAACGAGTGCGAGCAACAGTCCTGATAGCCCTTGCAGCGACCTAGAAATATACCATCGTATGAGATTACTAGGAGTGACGACCCTAGACGGGATCTGTGTTGGGATTGATATAAGGAAGGTACCTTAGTTTCCCAATACTACTGTATGAAAGGACTAATAACAACTCGGTAATCATATCCATATCACACTGCATGTGCCTCGAAGATGTGGAGCACTGAGGGAAGAAAGCATGTCGTGGACGTAAGATGGTGTCGCATGAGGGAGTATGTCGGTGAGGGCATCCATTATGTCATTTCATACTTGCATTAACAACAGTATCTAGGAATGTCTGATTATTTTCTTTACTATTATCGCGTGATTGATTTAATAACATGTTAATCTTTGCTCTATGATCCCATTGAGTTGATCACTCACTCCCACGTTACGAGACGGTGTTTGCAACACCTACCAGACTCTGTCTTAGATGCAGGTTGTGAGGTGATTCAGGAGCTGGAGCCGGACTACTTCGAAGACCAGGACGAGTTCTTGTACATGCAGTTCTCTGACGACTTCGCATAGGTGGCCTGGATCAGCGGGATTTTTCTAGTTGTACTATCTTACGATATTTTGATTTTGGTTTGATATATGTATATGTGACTCAGAGATGTATTCATACTTTGGAGACAGTTCGAGATTGTTTTGTTTTTCATACAGTGATATATATATTCTTCAGTCCTCCGCTTGTGTTTTATCACTGGATCTGGAGTATGAATTGCAGTTTTGGTATAATCTCACTCAGACAACATTGAATCATAAGCATATTTGTTACATAAGTGATGGTCTGGAACTCGGGAGTTGGGTTTCTACACAATCCCTGATTTTCAGGGTGTTACAATGACATAGTCAACTTAATGTGGGGTCTTAGAGATAACATCTCAGAAATTAAAGTTTGTGCAAAGATATTGTGCTTATTGCCTGAAAGGTTCAATTCAAAAGTCACTGCCATTCAGGAACTTCATGATATGGATAACATGCAAGTTGAAGAACTTGTTGGTTCTTTACAAACCTACGAGTTAAATTTTAAAGCTCCTAAAGGTAAATCCATAGCCTAAAATCTTCTAAAAATATTTCTCATGATTCTAATAATTCTGATTGTGAAAAATCAGAGGATGATATGATGCTTTTAGCAAATAAGTTTTATAAAATTTTCAAAATAAAATAGAGAGTTGATATTCAAAAACCCTCTGAGAAGAAAAATGGTAGATCTAAAACTTGAAAATCACCTAAAGACAGCCAATGCTTCAATTATCATGAATATGAGCATTTAACAAACAAATGTCCAAAGAAGGACAAGTCTAAAAAGAAAGGTATGTTGGCTACATGGGAAGAATCTTCCTGCTCTGAAGTCTCTTCTGAGTCAGAAGATTCTGAAACCGAGTCGGCTAATGAGGTTAAAGCCCTAATGACTCTAGCCAAGTTCACTTTCTCAGATAATGATGATTCAACCAGTGAAGAAAATCTGAGTAGTGATCATGAAAATAAAGAAGACCTTCAAGATGCTTATGATGCCCTATATAGGGAACGTTGCAAAATAGTTGTAAAGTTAAAACTTTAGAAAGAATATTTTTTTAAACTAGAAGAGAATTTTGATAATCTAGTTATAGAAAAATCACACTTTTCAGAATGCTTTGAAAAAACTAAGTGCGACTTAGATTTCTAAACATCCCAAGTTAAAAACTTAAAATCTAAAAATGAAAAGGTAAAACTAGAAGTCTCTTCACTTTTGAGTTTGAAGGACACATGAAGGTATACCCAAGGTGATCCTAAATTAGAAAAACTTTTATCTGGATCCAGAAAATGTGGCGATTGGTCTGGATTGGGCTATAATAAAGGTATTCCTCTAAAATATAAGAATAATCCACCTAAATTTGTAAGAGAGGAGTCTTTTAACTCAAAAGGGAAAAGTTTGAATCAAAATAATTTTAAAAATAATAAAAAATTTCAATCTTTTAAACCTAAAAGTAATCATATCAACTATAGAAATCAGAAACATAACCCTTTGGCTGAAAAATTATGGATCTATTTAAGGAGCTTTTAAAATCTAACTCGGTGGGCAGGACTTATAACAATTGGAAACATAAGAAGACCAACTATGCTCCTAAACCCAAAACTGTAATGAAATAGGTCCTTAAGTATACTTGTTTGGTTGCTCACAATGCTTTCAAGGCTTCAAGTCAATCAAAGTGGTACCTGGACAGTGGATAATCTAGACATATGAAAGGTGACAAAGATTTTTTCACCAATCATAAAGACATGACTAATGGTTCAGTCACATTCGGTGATGGCAGCAACTGCAGAATAGTTGGCCAAGGTACGGTTCAACTCTTTAACCTCCCTCTATTTGAGAATGTTTTATATGCAGAAAGTTTAAAACATAATCTATTAAGCATCTCTCAAATATGTGATAATAATTATAGTGTAAAAATTACCAACCAAGGATGTGAAATTTTGAATAAGAATGGTTCTGTAATATTAATTGGTCACAGAACTTCTAAGAACAGCTACATAGTCAGTGATTTAAGCTTATCTAAGCTATCATGTTACATGGTCCAAACTGATGGGACTGAATTATGGCATAAGTGACTAAGACATGTACACTACCGCAACTTGTATAGATTGAGCAAAAATGAATGGGTAAAAGGTCTACCCAAACTAAATAAAGTGGATAAAATATGTGGCAAGAGCCAGCTTGATAAACAAACCAGGAGTGCTCACAAAAAGGTGAACTCCAATGCCACATCAAAACCACCTGAACTTCTCCACATGGATCTCATTGGACCAAATAGAATGGAGAGTTGAGATGGTAAGAAGTATATTCTGGTCATTGTAGATGACTTTACCGGGTATACTTGGGTAGTCTTCTGTAATGCCCTGAAATTCAGGGGTCGAGCAGAAGCTCAGCTCCCGTGTTCCAATGCATCACTTATGCAACATAAATAATAATGTTTGAATGTTGTTCATATTAGTGCATTAAACATGAGTGGGATTACACCAAAACAATAATTCATACTCCAGATCAGTTCATATAATGCAAGCGAAAGACTGAAAGATGCATATAAATGAATATAAATCCAAAAGATCGTTGTCGATCGCCAGAGTATGAATACATCACTGAGTAATCATATACATGTAATAGCTCAAAAAATAAAATGTCAAAAGAATGGTCCAACTACAAAGATAAACCCTGTAGCCCCATCAATCAAACGGCCTAAGCGAAACCATCAGAGAGCTGCATATATGAGAACTCGTCCTGATCGTTGTAGTAATCAGGCTCCGCCTCCTGAGTCGCATCCTTATCTGCAACTAAGATAGAGTCTGGTGGGTGTTTAGAACACCATCTCAGAACGTGGGAGTGAGTGATCAACTCAGTGAAATCATAGAGTAAAGATTAACATGTTATCAATTCAGTCAAGCAGTAATGATAAAGCAGACATATCAAACATTCCTAGATACTCTTGTTAATGCAAGGATGGAATGTTTTCATGATGCACGCCATCGTCTACACTCCCTTGTGCGACACCATCTTACGTCTGCGGCATGCTTTCTTCCCTCTGTGCACTTCAACCATGCCACATGCAGTGCGATGTTATGAACATGATTACTGAGTTGTTATTAGTCCCTTTTATACAGTAGTATTGGGAAGCTAAGGTTCCTCCCTTATATCATTACCCAAATGGTGATCCATTCTCGGGTCATTGGTCCGATACAATCTCATACGATAGTATAGTTCTAGATCGCTGTAAAGGGCTCATCACCAATCAATACAGGTCTAGTTATATCCTATAGACTACAACAAGGCTCGTCACCCCAGTGCAGTTTCAGGATATTCTCGAGGTCACTACAAAGGGCTCGTCACCAATTAGAGTAGGCCGACAACTCGAATATAGTGTCTCATACTGTGTCCCATACTACCATAATCGGCTCACAAGTCTAGGTGCTCACTCGTCACTAAGGGGAAGCTTGTCGCCCCAGCATAGGCCGACAGCTCGACCACAGTGTCCCATACCACCATGCTCGGTTCATGAGTCTTAGCGGATCGAGGTACCAAGGTTGACAGGATTGCACTGGTAAGTTTAGTACTCTAGATTCAAACGAGAGCGTCCATATATGGTGAACATACATCGGGTCAATCGGGTTACTTGACGACCTCGACTAGCACGATCGCACGTTGAGATGATTGACTTGAAGTGTGTAAACACTCTGTGTGGCCAAACCACTGCTGACAACTCAAGTATGGCTCAGGTTCGTCCAACACATCCTACGTAGCGAATCAATCTTAGCCACGAATTCAAGGCTGTTACCGAATGCTTGGACCATAATATGGCTCCAATCACGTACAACCTCAATAATAGACATATGATTCAACTTCCACATTCATATAATCATGATATGAAATATAACTTAAACATGAATATTATACATGGAGGAAATCATACACACAATTGGCAAGAATGAAATAAGCTAAACATAAAATGAAGGAAATCATACACACAATTAGCATGAATGAAATAGAATAAATATAACATAGAAAAAATCATACACACAAGTAAAGTGATTGAGATTCATATCACAATTACCTTAAAAATCATACTTTACCTATTTCTAATTCATTCAGGCATTTACACAAATACTTAGACTACACTATTCAACACACATCACATATGTTGGCATATTGCATATTTAGGCAAATCCTTTTGCTAAGGAGTTGTCGCATACATAACAAGCATGTACTAACAATGATTTATCATGGCAATCACAGATCCAAAATTTATACGTATACAGGTATTTCAACAAATACATAGAATACACTGCGGCATACATATTTCATACGTATTCATAACGCGAAATAAAAAACATGTTTTGCATGTGAAATAGCATCCACGTCAATAATAAATCATTATCTGACATTGAAAGCTTTGCAAACCATAACCTATACGTTTATAATCCGCACCTTACACCGTAGAAGTGTAACGAATATGGTTCTAAGCGATAATCCTTTGTCAACGGCGGATTAGCAACCTATAACACGAGTAAGGTTAACTATTTCATTACTCCGACTATACCAAGTCTTAAAACAGGTTAGGGTTTGATTTTCTTACACAAGGACGGAGTCATAATCGCCGGAATAATGATTTAGATGGAGGGATTTAACATGTAGTCCAACTGGGAAGAATCCCAAGATGAAAACACCACTTCTCTCTCACTTTCTCTCTCTTTTTTCTTCTCTTCCTTAGCTAGGGTTTCAAAATTCATATGGTGTATGAGAGAGAGGTTTTAAGGACTTTATATAGGCTTAAAAGCGACGGAAATAGCCCTAAGGACAAGGAATACTTAGGTTATAACCAAATCATCCTCGTTTCGATCCAACGGAACACTTCTAGAGGTCCTGTTACTGAGTGCGGTCGGACTTAAGCTCGTAGATGTTAGATCATGATCAAGTTAAGTTTTCAATTCGATCAGGTTTTTAGATCAACCGTGGTGGACCAGTTTCAGTTCAGCAGTCACCGAATCTCGATTAGGGTCACAAGTATTTTGACATATATGGGTCATCATCCCTGATCCGAGGGTGAATTTGGGTCAAAAACCAACGGTCAGAATGCTTATAAATGGCGCGTAAGCGACACGACTCAGATTACTTAAATTCATATTTAATTTCTTAAATATCTTCACTTTTTTCACACTCTTCACTCCAGACTCAAGGAAATAGTCTTAAGACATTATTTGGACATGATTTTCAAGGTGATAGTCGAGTCCAACTAGGCGGTCATAACCGTCTAAGTTCACCGCTATCGGACTTTCGACGCGCTGTCCAGGTCCGATACGAAGTTTCAAAGTGCTCCCGAGAGCAACTGGGTTTAGAGTTGAATTCTAGATTTCAGGGTAATATAGTGTTACTAATTCTATAGGTTTTGAGTCTTGTAGATCATATTTAAAGTGATTAGTACTAATTTCACAGGTAATCTAGGTTAACACTTTATCAAATCTCATCTAATTTCTAAAGGATTTAGTCCTGAGGGATTTCTGCCTGAGTTGGTACTGGGTCTTTGTATGGATTTTTTCATGTCGTTACAATCTATCCCCCTTAAAGAAAAACTTCATCCTCAAAATTAGTACCTTTTCGTACTCCTCGAGAATCTGAGGGTAGTTCTTTCTGACCTTAGCTTCTGTTTCCCAAGTAGCTTCCTCCTCAGTATGATGCGTCCACAAAACTTTCACCAGTGGAATGACCTTACTGCGCAACACTTGCTCCTTCCTATCTAGGATACGTGTCGGATACAGCACATATGTAGCATCCTCGTTCAGATGTACCTGCTCCCATCTGATGACGTGCGAAGGATCAGGAACGTACTTCTTCAACATGGATACATGAAATACGTTATGTACGCGTGCGAGTGGTGTGGGTAAAGCCAGGCGATACGCTACTACCCCCACTCGATTCAGAATCTGAAATGGACCAATGAACCTCGGTGTGAGCTTCCCCTTCTTGCCAAAATGCAGGACTCCCTTCATAGGGAAAACTCGAAGGAAAACATGGTCTCCAACCTCAAACTCAAGAGGTTGTCACCTCATGTCGGCATAACTCTTCTGTCTGCTCTGAGCTGTAAGAAGTCGGCGCCTAATGATGTCGATCTTCTCTGAGGTCACCTGTACTAACTCTAGGCCAATCAAACTGCGCTCGCCAACCTCTGCCCAATAATGTGGTGCTCAGCAAGGGCATCCATACAAGGCCTCTTAAGGAGCCATGCCAATACTCACCTGGAAACTGTTATTGTAGGAAAACTCTACATATGGGAGATAGTCATTCTAACTATCCTTAAAGTCCAAAACACAAGCTCGTAGCATATCCTCCTGAATCTGATTCACCCGCTCCGTCTTCCCGTCAGTCTGTGGGTGAAATGCAGTACTGAACTTCAACTTCACACCCATTGCTTCCTGGATACAAGTCCAGAAGATAGATGTGAATCGTGTGTCTCTGTCCGACACAATCTCCAAGGGAACTCCATGTAGACGAACTATCTCTTTGATGTACAGCCTAGACAACTTCTCTGCAGAGTTCGTGACTCTGATCGGAAGGAAGTGAGCTGACTTCGTCAATCGGTCGACGATCACCTAGATAGAATCATGTCCCTTCCTCGTATTCGACAGCCCTGATATAAAATTCATAGAGATGAAGTCCCACTTCCATTCGGCTATGGGCATGGGCTGAAGCAGTCTAGGAGGACGACGATGCTCTGCCTTGACCTGTTGGCATATGAGACAACGAGATACATACTCTATTATGTGTGCCTTCATGTTGTCCCACCAATATGATCTCTTCATATCTCGATACATCTTCGTGCTCCCTGGATGCATCGCAAGATTCGAACTATGCGCGAGAACTTCATGTCTCAAGTCATGAAGATTCGGGACACATAGGCGACGGTGGTAGCACAAGCCCCCATCCATACCAACTCTCCACTCGGCATCCTTATCATCGCTAGCCTGCTCTCGAAGCTCAAATAATTTCTCATCGCCCTTCTGGGCCTCTATAATCCTATCATCAATAAGTGGTCGCACCCGAACATGTGCGACGCTCTGAAACGGTTCCTCCATAGTGAGCTTCTACTCGAAGTCACGAAAAAACTCTAGCATATCCCACTCCTCAATCATCAGCGGAGCCACAAACATGATCGTCTTCTTGCGGCTCAACACGTCTGCCACATGGTTGGCCTTGTCAGGATGGTAGGAGACCTTGAACTTGAAGTCCTTCAAGGTTTCCATCCATCGGTGCTGCCTCATATTCAAATCCCGCTGAGTGAATATATACTTAAGGCTCTTGTGGTCGTAAAAGAGCTCGAAATCCTCTCCGTAGAGGTAATGTCTCCAGAGGTTTAATGCAAATATGACCGCTGCTAACTCAAGGTCATGTGTAGGGTAATTTTTCTAGTGTTTCCTCGACTGTCTCGAGGCATATGCAATCACCCTGTCCTTCTGCATAAGGACACATCCTAAACCAACACAAGATACATCAGTGTATATAGTATACTTGACCCCTTTCTCTGGCAATACTAGCACAAAGGCAGACGTAAGTCTCTCCTTCAGCTCCTGAAAAGCTGATTCCGCCTTCTCATTCCAAGCGAACTTTAAGTCTTTCTGAGTCAACTGAGACAATGGTCTGACAATCTTTGAGAAGTCCCGAATGAAGTGTCGATAATAGCCTACCAGGCCTAGAAAACTCGTCACTTTAGTGACTGAACTCGGCTACTTCCAGTCCTGAACCGTGGCTACCTTAGCAAGGTCCACCGCAATCCCTTCCTTGGACATTACATGTCCCAGGAACTTGACTTCCTCCTGGCAGAAGTCGCACTTCTTGTACTGCACGAACAAATGGTTCTTCCTCAGAGTTTCCAAGACTGCATGTAGGTGCCTCTCGTGTTCTTCTCGACTCGTAGAGTATACCGGAATATCATCGATAAACACAATGAAGAATCGGTATAGAAAAGGCCAAAACACTCAGTTCATCAAGTCCATGAACACAGCCAGTGCGTTCATAAGACTGAACGACATCACGAGAAACTCGTAATGACCAAAGCTAGTCCTGAATGCAGTCTTTTACACGTCTTCATCCCTGACGCGCAATTGATGATACCCTGACTGTAGGTCAATCTTCGAAAAGTATCGTGCCCCTTTCAACTGATCAAATAAATCATCTATCCTGGGCAAAGGATACTTATTCTTCACGGTCATTTGGTTCAACCTACGGTAATCAATACATAACCGTAGTGACCCATCCTTCTCCTTGACAAACAAGACAGGTGCTCCCCAAGGAGACACACTAGGTCGTATAAATTCTTTCTCTACCATCTCGTCAATCTATTTCCTCAGTTCCTCCATCTCACATGGCAGCATATGATACATCCGTAACGAAACAGGTACTGCACCAGGCATGAGATCAATAGTAAAATCGATCTCACGCTAAGGAGGTAACCCAGGTATCTTACTGAACACTATCTCAAAATTCTAAACCACAGGCATGATTTCAAGCGTCGAACCAGTAGAACTTCCCAACAGAGCAGTATAACAATCATCTCGGGAAGGGTAGCTGACCTGAACAGGAAAAGTAAATGTTACGCCCACAGGTCCATGGGCTGTCACCAGCCTAGTCTCACAGTCAAGCTCTGCTCTCACCTTAGTGAGCCAATCCATGCCAAGGATAATGTCATAATAATGTAAAGGGGTGACATATAGGTCAACTACAACTGTCCTGATCCCTAGATTTATCGATTAACCCACACAAATCCTAGTAATGGCAGAAAAGATCCCTGTAGCAGTAGTGAGTGTCACTCCCGTCATAGGAGCAGTAACTAATGCTAGCCGCTTAACTAACGTGCATGAAAGGAGGGAGGTTGTGGACCCAGTGTCCACCAACAAGAAAACGGGAGTACCTTGGACATGTGCAGTGACTTTAAAAGCCATAGGTGCTGTAAGTGTTGCCTATGGTGATTCCGGTGTGAGTGAATGCACCCGAGCCTGCTGCGGGCAGTTCGACAGCGGTACCATGGGCCATTGAGGCGGCCTAAATCGGGGTGCTAACGGTCGAAACGAAGTATGTGCAGGTGCAGTCCGTAAAGGTGGAGCTGATAAAGCCTGAGGGCGAGGGCGGTCAATCCTCTATGACGGCGAGAATCCACTGTCTCTCATACATGTAAAACAACTCTCCGCCACATGACCTGGTTTCCCACAATAAGTACAGGTCACACCAGGTTGCCTCATCGGAATTAGTGGCGCCACGATCTTGGGAGGAGAGTCAGTACGGGTCCTCTTGTCGAGGAATGGCCTGCTCGGCATATTTGGTCATGGCCTAGGGATCATAGGCCCAGGAGAACGTGTCAATCGATCCCTATCCTGCCTGCTCGCATAAACATGTGTACTAGCTCAGCATAGGAGGGTATGCTAATGCAACACATCTTCGATCGAATGTCGGGTCGCAGGCCCTCGAAAAAATGCCGCATCCTCATCTGTGCGTCGGCAAATATAGTCGGGATGTATCTATCCAGCTCGGTAAACCGGTGCTCATACTCTATCACGGTCATGCCTCCCTGTTTGAGGCATAGAAAATCATTCTCCTTTTTGTGCTGGTACATAAGGGGATAGTATTTCTCATGAAAACGGGTCTCGAATGCTACCCACGTCCATACATAGTCAGCTGCCACAATCCGTAGCACACTATTCCACCACAATTTAGCTTCCTTCTTCGACATGAAGGTAACCAACTCAACCTGCTCTAGCTCTGTACAATGCAGCATCCTCAGCATCTTGGAGATGCGGTCAAGTCAATATTCGACCTCCTCAGGTCTGTGAGCACCTGAAAATGTAGGAGGCTGCATGCATTGGAATCGTTCTAGGAGGCCACTCGTACCCGAATTCCTCGTATGGTATACAGCAGGTGTAGGCAAGGTCACACCCTCATCTTGAGCAGAAGTCCCTACAGCCTCAGCAGGCCGTACAGATGGTGAAGGTGGAGTCGTACTCCCACCCTGAGCTAGGGCTCCTGCAATGGTGGCCAAGAGCTGCTGCTGCTGCTGGTGCAGCATCTGCTGCTGCTGATGCTGCTCCTGCTGATAGTGCATCATCGTCATCAACTGTTCCAACATATCCGTAGGTGGAGCTGATGATGGCATATACTGCGTCGAAGAAGACGCACGGTTCTGCTCTCGAACCGGTGTGTATAAGGTGGCGGCCCAACTGCAGGACCAATCGTTGGCCGAGACTCAGGCATAGTCTCACGAACCAGGCCCAAACTACGGTCCGCACGACCATCACTCTGAGAAGGTTCCTGGTCCATCAAATCACTCAATGCGAGGCGTGTCGTGCTCCACCTGAACTTATGTGGCATTCCCTACACAATATAGGGTGTAACCCAGATCAGATTCAACATAACCACAAACCTATTTACGCAGCATTTACACACTAACTTAAGGAAACTTCATGCATTTCATTACCAAAATTGTCTTAATACATGAGACACAAGTTTTACATGGATCATGACAGAAGATGCATGTGAGCTAATACATGGAAGCTTCAAACACGAAGCTTTAACACTAGAATAACTATTAAACTACTACGCCTATAAAGGCTACACACAAACACAAACAACTAGAAATAAACCACAACTACAAACAAACAATGATGGCTTAAGAAACTATTCGTCAGAATCTGGCGATGGAGAAGGGGCACCCTTATCCTGCAGGAAGCACAGGATAGTCTTCAGCGCGCGAGTCACTTTCTTGAACTTGTGTTTCATGAGGCCCTGAAGATCCATAATGTCCTGTCATAGGACAGCTTGGCCCTCCTCAAGTCAAGCTATATGGGCATCCCTGGAGGCCTGACCAGCATCCTGCTCTGGTGCCGTAGGAGGAGAGCTCTCACTCATGTCCTGAGCCTCCTCTTCTTCCTCCTGTTCTTCCTCTTCTTCTTTTATTTCAGCCCCGCCTTCTCCTTCACTTTCTTCTTCTTCTCTTTCAGTTTCATCCTCGCTCTCTTCAAGTTGGGCTTGTCGTTGCCATGGGTCGATCTTCATCTGATTGAGAGTGGTCTCGCTGATGTAATGAACCGGCACTGGCAATTTCGCCCCAAGTTCGTAGCCAAACTCGAGTGCAATCTTGCATATGAGTCGGCCGAAGTGGAGTGACTCAGTCGTTCTATTTAATCGAGCGATAAGGATGATCTGTCGTAGTATAAACGTAGGTATGCACAACTTCGCTCCCTGCCCCACTCGATACAAGAAATCAACCATGAGACGCGTGCACTCTGCATTGCTCCACCTGGGGTAGACGCTAAAAGTGTAGATGTGGTGAAGCAGATGGAAATCGCCCAACATATGGGCCGCTAAGAGGCTTCTGTTTGGCTTCCATTTAACCAGTCGAGCACATAGAAACCTAGTGCGGTGATCCCTTTCATGTACAATATTTAAATTTCTCTCACTAGCATGTACCTCACCAAGTGGCACTTTCAGGAGCCGAGCTATCAACCCAACATTAATTGTGGCTTCCTAGTCTCTGCCAAAGGGGATCTTGAACTGCAAGGGCTCTAGCATAGGCTCTTGAATGTGGACATAGAAGGCATGGACAGTGCTTATATTTGCACGAGACTCACCTTCAAATAGCGGACCCCACCTAGCCTCTTCCAAGTGCTCGAACAACAAGTATTCGCTAAAGAGTTGTCCATCCACATGAGCTTCAAAAAGAACCCTACGACCCTCATAAACACCATGAGATAGCTCTGCTAACAAAGCTCTTCCAATGGGAGCCTAGGGATCAAGATCCCGCTTAGTCTATAACTCTCTCCCAGCGCTTAGACTCGAGGCGGTTCCTCCTAGTCTCCTTGAATGAGCGGGGCGACTAGGCCCAGCTTCATCCACAGGGGCTCATTTCTTTCCCATGAGAGAAAGAATGGTGGAAATTGAGAATAGAGCCGCGACAAGTTCCAAGAAAGCCATGGAAAAGTGAAGAAAATGAAGGAAAGAGGTGAGATCTTTGGGTCTCCATGGATTTGGGCCTTATATGGGGGTGTAAAGGCTCAAGTGAAAGGGAATGAAGAGGAAGGACATCAAAATAGAATGGGTTAGTGGACTTACACGAATTCGAGACTCAAATGGGAGATTTGAGAACTCAAATCAAAGAAAATGAGAGGGTTAGGTGATGAGTATGGCTGAGCATGGTAGAGAGATATAAACCTTGAAGAAAAAAAGAGAAAGAGAGATTGGAAGGGCGATTTGAGAGAGAATGGAGCAGTTTTGAAGAAAAGGGAGAGCTTGGGAGGAGGTTTTGTGAAGGAAGTACTCGTTTGGGGATGTTTTAAGCATTGAACCGTGGACCAGTGGGTCCCACTAGGCCCCACGTGCCATCGGCCCGAAGGCCCAGCTGGGACGAACCCGCCGGTCGGCGAGGCCTCACCGAACCGACGAGGTCCTCGCCGGTCACTGACCAGTCCGATGAGGCCTCACCCTTTGGGCAATGTCCTCCCCACCCCTTGGGTCCATAAACGTGTGGGTCCCACCTAGGGTCCCCCTAGAAGTGGCCCATTTGGCCCCCGCTTCCGATTCGAGTCGTTTCGGGTCATTTCGGAACAAATCTGATCTCCAGTCACATTTACCAATTTTTAACGGCTGCAATGGGATGAAACACTTTAATACCCTGAATTTTTTGCTAACCTGGAGTTAGACGTCCTTAGGCAATGGGTCAACCACAACACTTTCAGAGCTCAATCCCAAAGCCAAAGAAATCGCTTTTCAACCTATTTCCTTCAAAACTCACCTTTCACCACCTCATTCTTCAAATTTCTCCAAATACTTTCATATTAAACACAACTCTTCAAGTTTAAATAGTAAAGAACACCAACCGTAGAGTATTAATGATGAAGAACAATACCGAAGCTAAAAATTACCATGAATAGTAAATAAATGAGTAAAATGGGTTTTGACCCTTAACCTTTTGGAATCTAATAAGATAGATATGTTAGTTGGATAGATTAACATCTCCTACCCCAAAATCATATGCTATATGTCATAGAAATTTATTTTAGTTTGCAAACTAGCTCCGAAATATCTCGAATGGAATCGTGGTCCCACCCACGCTAATCTACAATGATCCAACGTGGGCCCCCATATTTTTGGGACCTAAGGGGCAGGAGGAACCCAGCCCATATGTCCGGTCTCGCCGGAGATGATTTTCATCGGCGATCACATCACCGATTCCGCGATGCATCGCTGGTCAAATTCCTCGGTTGGGTCCGGGCTTCAGGCTGGAGGTGTTTAGGGGCTAGGGTAGCCCCCTGGTATGTGGGCCGTCCGTTAAAACCTTTCCGATCAGGTACTTCCTTCACAAAGTGACCCTCCAAGCTCTCCTTTTTCACCAAAACTCCTGATTTTTGGCAAAAATCACCCCTCCAAACTCTTCCTTCTTCTGTTTCTAAACACCCTCGCTCCACCCTCCAAATCTCATCTTAAACAAAAACCAATAAAGGCTACTTCCTTTAGAAATCCAACGAGAATCAACTAGCGCTGCACTAGATGGCCTATGAAATTCTCACCAATCACTTTTAATACGATCTGTTAGAGTCAAAACGTATAGGATAGGTGATGCTACAATACCGTAAAACCTAGAATCAAACTCTATTCCCGATTGCCCTCGGGAGCACCTTGAAACTTTGTATCAGCTCTGGACTGCACGTCGGAAGTCCGATTACCCCAGACTTAGACGAATATGACCACCTAGTTGGACTTGACGATCACCTCAAAAATCAAGTCCAGATGATGTCCCATGACGATTTCCTTGAGTCCAGAGTGAAGAGTGTGAGAACTAAATATAATTTACGAAATCTGGCACGTTTTCTTGTGCGCTTTTTCTAAGAATTCTGACCGTCAGAATTCAATCAAATTTCACCCTCGGATCAGGAAAAATTTTCCTTACATGTCATAGTACTTGTAGCTCCGATCGAGTTTCCATGACCGTTGAACTGAAACTAGTCCGCCATGGTCGATCTGGATATCCGCTCAAACTGAAAATTCTGCCTGACCTACATCCAATGTTAGGGAGCTTAAGTCCGACCGCATTCAGTCACAGGACCTCCAGAAATGATTCGTTGGATCAGAACAAGCCCTCTTTGGTTACAAAATAAGTATACCTTGTCCCCAAGTCTATTTTGGTCATGTTTGGGCTTATAAAAAGGGCTTAAACCCTAGCTCTTTCATTCCATACGAATTTGGGGAGAGAAGAGAGAAAAGAGAGAGAAAGGGAGGGAGATTTAGAGCTCTCTCCTAGGAGTCTTCCCTGCTGCTCCACGTGCCACATCCACCTGCCTGCATCGCTCTTCTGGTGATTCCAACTCCGTTCTAGGTAAGAAAAACCTAACCTATAACTATTTTAAGGATCCTTTCGATTCAAATAGCGAAGTACCTTATGTATCTTGTGCATTAGGATGCCTAAACGCCGTTGACGAAGCATTGACGTTCTATTCGAATCGATACACGTCTACGGCAAAGGGTGAGGATTTTAGACGCTTTGATTGACTGATTTCAAAGCTTTCAATGTCATTTAATAGTAGATTATTGATGAGAGCGCCATTTGACATGTAGAACATGCTGTCCATTTTCAATTTTGTAAACGTACAGTAAATATGAGATTTAGGGTATTTTAGGCATTTATAGGAAACACCGCATACGTCCGTATTTTGCTGAAATGCTTGACATGTAAATTCATCGTATTATGATATTATGTATGCGTGTATAATCTATTTGGCAAAGAGATTCACCCTAATGCGCACTTTGGGTCGACATACGCTATGTAGACTAAGGTGTGTAGACTAAGTGTTTGTATAAATGTTTATATTAGTATGTATTGAGTAAATGGTATTGTAGATTAGTTTTGAGAATGAATTCTCAATTCATATGATGTTGTATATGATTTCCTACATGTTGGCTATACGTATTGATTTCACCATATATATGAAATGCAGGTGTTGGATGATTTGCTTATGTTGTATGCTATCACATGTTGTGAATATTCTTTGGTTGTTTGTATTTCAATTATGTCACACTCACATGATCATTGATGTTGTTTATAAATGCTTGGGGCTATACGTTAGTCCAGGCAGTTGGTAATGGATTGAATTCGTGGTTAGCTCCTAATTACCACGAAGGACGCGTCGATGAACGCGAGTTGTGTTTTGAGTTGGCGGCAGTGGTTAGGCCACACGAAGTGTTTCATGCACTTCATGTCGTTCGACTTGAGATGCGCTCGTACTAGTCGAGCCCGTCAAATAACCCAACTGGCCATTGTATGTTCACCCTGTATGAGTCATAACTGCTTGAACCTAGGGTACTAAACTTACCATTGGAAACCCTGTTAACCATGGTACTTTGATCCATAAAGACTCATGAGCCGGGCATGGTGGTATGAGACACCGTGGTCGAGCTGTTGGCCTACGCTGGGGCCACAAACCTCCCCGTAGTGACCAGTGAGCACCTATGACTCGTGAGCAGATTATGGTGGTATGGGACACTATATTCTTGCTGTCGGCCTACACTGATCAGGTGATGAGCCTTTTGTAGTGACCACGAGCGTATTCTGAGTCTACGGGAGGCGACGACCCTTCCGTAGCGACGAGAGTACATTAGGCCTGTATTGATAAGGTGATGGGGGAGCGGTGCAATGAGTGCGAGCAACAGCCCTGGCAGCCCTTGCAGCGACCTACGAATATAACATCGTATGAGATTACTAGGAGTGAAGACCCTAGACAGGATCTGTGTTGGGATTGATATAAGCAAGGTACCCTAGTTTTCCAATCCTGTTGTATGAAAATGACTAATAACAACTTAGTAATCATTATCCATATAGCATTGCATGTGCCTGGAAGATGCGGAGCACTGCGGGAAGAAAGCATGCCGTGGACACAGATGGTGCCGCATGAGAGAGTATGTCGGTGAGGGCATCCATCATGTCATTTCATGCATGCATTAACAACAGTATCTAGGAATGGTTGATTGTGTGCTTTACTATTAACACGTGATTGATTTGATAACATGCTAATCTTTGCTCTATTATTCCACTGAGTTAGCTACTCACTCCCACATTACGGGACGGTGTTTCCGGATACCCACCAGATCCAGTTGTAATTGCAGATGATGGCGCTGCTTGTGAAGCGGAGTTGGACTGGTATGATGATGTGGAGGACTTTTCCTCCGTGTTTTGATCGATGGGATTACAGGGAGGTTGATTAGATGCCTTGACACTTGTCATTTTATATTTTTAGAGCACTGGTGTATATTCTTTCTTTCCATTTTTGGAGTATACATGTATTTAATTAACCTGGTAACATGTTCACACTCTGGAGACTTACAATCAATTATATATTTTATGTATTTATCACAGTCTTTCGCTTGCTAATTTAACTGTCTCTAGAGTATGATATGCTATTTTGCCTTAGTCCCAATCTTGTTTAATGCCATTCTACAGACAACATGCATTTATCATTATCTATGTTGCATAAGTGACGTTCTGGAACTCAGGAGTTGGGTTTCTACCCGAACCCCAATTTTCATGGTGTTAAAAACACTGTCTATACCCATCAATTGATGGTCTAAACTTGATTTGGGGTCATCGTGTGTGATCAGAAGTGTGCACAGACTCGATCTCGGTGATCGTTTTCAATAAACCTTCGCCAACACACAAACTGGGAGTCCTAAACCTGTTTTTAGATTATTGTCGCACCCTCCTAGCTATAGTTGCATCAACGTACGTCGTGTGACCATAATCCAGGTCCAGTTTAATCTAAATTATGCTCTGATACCAACTTATAACGCCCTGAAATTTGGGGGTCGAGTAGAAGCTCAGCTCTCGAGTTCCAATGCATCACTTATGCAACATAAATAATGATGTTTGAATGTTGTTCATATTAGTGCATTAAACATGAGTGGGATTATACCAAAACAGTAATTCATACTCCAGATCAGTTCATATAATGCAAGTGGAAGACTGAAAGATGTATATAAACGAATATAAATCCAAAAGATCATTGTCAATCGCCAGAGTATGAATACATAACTAAGTCATCATATAAGTGTAATAGCTTAAAAAACAAAATGTCAAAAGAATAGTCCAACTACAATGATAAACCTTGTAGCCCCGTCAATCAGAACAACATAAGCAAAACCGTCAGAGAACTGCATATATGAGAACTCTTCCTGATCGTCGTAGTACTCAGGCTCGGCTTCCTGAGTCACATCCTCATCTGCAACTAAGACAGAGTTTGGTGGTTGTTCAGAACACCATACCAAAATGTGGGAGTGAGTGAATAACTTAGTGGAATCGTAGAGTAAAGATTAACATGTTATCAATTTAGTCAAGCAGTAATGATAAAGCAGCCATATCAAACATTCATAAATACTCTTGTTAATGCAAGGATGGAATGTTTTCATGATGCATGCCCTCGCCTACACTCCCTCATGCGACACCATCTTATGTCCGCGGCATGCTTTCTTCCCTCTATGTACTTCAACCATGGCACATGCAGTGAGATGTTAGGAATGTGATTACCGAGTTGTTATTAGTCCCTTTTATACAGCAGTATTGGGAAGCTAAGGTACCTCCCTTATATTATTACCCAAACAGTGATCCATTCTCGAGTCGTCGGTTTGAGACAGTCTTATACGATAGTATAGTTCTAGATCGCTGTAAAGGGCTCGTCACCAATCAATACAGGTCTAGCAAAAGGGCTCGTCACCAATCAGAGTTTTAGGATATTCTCGAGGTCACTACAAAGGCTCGTCACCAATCAGAGTAGGCCGAAAGTTCGAATATAGTGTCTCATACCACCATAATCGGCTCACGGGTCTAGGTGCTCACTGGTCACGATGGGGAGGCTTGTAATACTCAAGATTTTGGCCAATCTGGGATTTGACGTCCTTAGGCAATGGGTCAACTAAAACACCCGAAAAATCGCTCAGAACCCAATTCCATAGCCAAAGAAACCACTTAGGATTAATTCCTATGGAAATTAAGCGTAAGTTAGCTAGCGCAACGTTATAGTAGCTGGGAAATAGTCCCTGATCACTTTAAATACGTTCTATAAGACCCAAATCGAGTAGAACCAATGACTTTATAATACTCTATAACCTCGGATCAAACTCTAACAAGGCTTGTTCTCTAGACCACTTTGAAATTTTGTATTGGATCTAGACCGCGCGTCGAAAGTCCGATACCTCCTATCTTAGACTGTTAGGACCGCCTAGTTGGACTTGACACTCATTTAAAAAATCAAGTCAAACCGATAATCACAGGCTATTTCATTGAGCCCGGACCGAAGAGAGTACGAATAGGGACATAATTGGAATTTGAAATTCAAATTTGGCACACGACTTGACGCGTCAGTATTAAGCGTTCTGACCATCAGAATTCAGCTAGATTACACCCTCGGATCAGGAAAAATTTCTATTTTATATCATGAGACTTTCAGCCCTGATCTACGTGCGGTGACCGCTGAACTGAAACTGGTCCGCCACGTGCGATCTGCGAACCCTGCCAGATTGAAAACTTAATACGTGCTATATCTAGTATGCATGAGCTTAAGTCCGATCGCATTCGACCAGGGGACCACCAGAAAGCATCTTTTGGATGGAAACAGCCCCGAATTGGATATGCACTAAGTAAACTTCATTCTGGAGCCTGTTTTTGGCATTTTTAAGCTTATAAAAGGGGTTGAAACCCTCATTCCTCTCTCCCATCCAAAAATTGCAAAACCCTAGCTTTGGGAGAGAGAAAAGGAGAGAGTTTGAGAGAGAGAGTAGAAGGATTTTTCTCGCCTTCGTGTCGCTGATTGCATGTGCTTCAGCAACTCTTCCCAATCACCTGGCCTGTGATTTCCCCACTTTTTCAGGTATGAAACGACCCTAAAAGTTGCTGATTTAGGGATTACTTAGATTCATAGCGTGTTAGCTAACGTAACTCGTAAAACAGGTTCTCCTACTGCCGTAGACGAAGCGTATACGCTCCGTTTTAATTCACGAGTCTACAAGACATAAGGTGAGGATTTTAGACGCTTTGATTGACGGTTTACAATGCTTTCAATGTCGTTTAATAGTAGATTATCGACGGCATCGCCGTTTGACATGTACAACATGCTCTCCGTTTCCTGTTTCGTAAATTAACGAAGAATATGAGATTTAGGGCATTTTAATCATTTGTAGGAAGTACAGATTACGTTCATATTTTGCTGATGTGATTGACATGGTTTGTTGTCGCATTAGGAAGTTAGGAATATGTGTATAATTAGTTTGGCGAAGAGATTCGCCTAATTACGTACTTCGGGTCGACATACTATATGTAGACTTAAGTGTGTAGTGTATGTGTTTGTATAAATGTTTGTATTAGTATGTATGGAATTAAATGATGTTATGAATTAGTTTGAGATGGATTTCTCAATTAATATGCTGACCTAAATGATTTCCTACATGTTGACTATGTATATGATTCCATACTATGCATGAAATGTATGTGCTTGAAGATTTACTTAAGTTGAATGTTATAACATGTGTTAACATGCTCACATGATTGTATTTTAATTCCAATATTCCTACGAAAATTGCTGATGTGAAATCATATGTGTTTGGGACTATACTTAGTCCAGGCAGTCGGTAACTGAGCGAATTCGTGACTGGCTAGTCTTAGCCACGAACGACGCGTCGATGAACGCGAGCCGTGTTCTGGAGTTGGCGGCAGTGGTTAGGCCACGCGAAGTGTTTTATGCACTTCATGTCGTTTGACTTGAGATGCGATCGTGCTAGTCGAGCCCGTCAAGTAACCCGACTGGCCGATGTATGTTCACCTTGTATGAGTTATAACTGCTTGAACCTAGGGTACTGAACTTACCATTGTAAACCCTGTTAACCATGGTACCTTGATCCACGAAGACTTATGAGCCGGGCATGGTGGTATGGGACACCGTGGTCGAGCTGTCGGCCTATGCTGGGGCCACAAACCTCCCCATAGTGACCAGTGAGCACCTAGTCTCGTGAGCAGATTATGGTGGTATGGGACACTATATTCTAGCTGTCGGCCTACACTGATCAGGCGACGAGTCCTTTGTAGTGACCGCGAGCGTATTCTGAGTCTACGGGAGGCGACGACCCTTTAGTAGCAGTAGAGTACAGTAGGCCTGTATTGATAAGGTGATGGGGAAGCGGAGCAACGAGTGCGTGCAACAGCCCTGGCAGCCCTTGCTGCGACCTACAAAATATACAATCGTATGAGATTACTAGGAGTGATGACCCTAGATAGGATCTGTGTTGGGATTGATATAATGGAAGTACCTTAGTTTCCCAATCCTGCTGTTTGAATGGACTAATAATAACTCAGAAATCATATCACCATAACATTGCATGTGCCTGGAAGATGTGGAGCACTTGAGGGACGATTGCATGCCGCGGTCGTAAGATGGTGCCGTATGAGGGAGATCGTCGGTGAGGGCATACATCACGTCATGTCATCTTGCATTAACAACAGTATTAGGATTGTCTGATTTACTGCTTTACTATTATCGCATGATTGAATTGTGAACATGTTAATCTTTGTTCTATGATTCCACTGAGTTAGCTAGTCATTCCCACGTTACGGGATGGTGTTTGCAACACCCACCAGACCCTGTTGTAGATGCAGGTGATGCTGAGATCCAGGAGGCAGAGCCAGACATCGACGAGGACCAGGACGAGTTCTCGTACATGCAGTATCATGATGGCTTTGCGTAGGTGACCTGGGTTGAAGGGACTTCAGTGGGACTATTTTGAACATTTTGATTTTGTTCATGTATATGTTTATGAGGCTCAGAGATGTATTCATACTTTAGAGAGAGATGAGATTTACTTTGTTTTTTTTATACAGTGATATATATATTGTTTAGTCTTCCGCTGGCTTTTATCACTGGATCTGAAGTATGAATTGCAGTTTTGGTATACTTTTACTCATATAAATGCTTTAAATCAGACAACATTGAATCATAATCATTTTGTTGCATAAGTGACGGTCTGGAACTCGGGAGTTGAGTTTATACATGACCCCCGATTTTCAGGGTGTTATAAGGCTTGACCAGCATGACCCCAGCGTAGGCTGACAGCTCGACCACAGTGTCCCATACCACCATGCCCGACTCATGAGTCTTAGCGGATCGAGGTACCAAGGTTGACGGGATTGCACTGGTAAGTTTGGTACCTTAGATTCAAATAAGAGCATCCATACATGGTGAACATACATCGGGTCAATCGGGTTATTTGATGAGCTCGACTAGCACGAGCGTACATTGAGATGATCAACATGAAGTGTGTAAATACTCCGTGCAGCCAAACCACCGCCAACAACTCTAGTACGGCTCGGGTTCGTCAAACATGTCATACGTAGCGAATCAATCTCAGCCACAAATTCAAGCCTGTTACTGAATTCCTGGACCATAATATGGCCCCAATCACGTACAACCTCAATAATAGACATATGATTCAACTTTCACATTCATATAAGCATGATATGAAATATAACTTAAACATGAATACTATACATCGAGGAAATCATAGACACAATTGGTAGGAATGAAATAAGCTAAACATAACATGAAGAAAATCATACACACAATTAGCATGAATGAAATAGACAAAATATAACATAGAGGAAATCATACACACAAGTAAGGTGATTGAGATTCATATCTCAATTCCCTTAAAAATCATACTTTACCTATTTCTAACTCATTCAAGCATTTACACAAACACTTAGACTACACTATTCAACACACATCACGTATGTTGGCATATTGCATATTTAGGCAAATCCTTTTGCTAAGGAGTTGTCGCATACATAACAAACATGTACTAACAATGATTTATCATGAAAATCACAGATGTAAAATTTATACGTATACAGGTATTTCAACAAATACATAGAATACACTGCGGCATACATATTTCATACGTATTCGTAACGCGAAAAAAACAACACGTTTTTCATGTGAAATAGCATCCACGTCAATAATAAATCATTATCTGATATTGAAAGCTTTGCAAACCATAACCTATACATTTATAATCCGCACCTTATACCGTAGAAGTGTAACGAATATGGTTCTAAGCGATAATCCTTCGTCAACAGCAGATTAGCAACCTATAACACGAGTAAGGTTAGCTATTTCATTACTCCAACTATACCAAGTCTTAAAACAGGTTAGGGTTTGATTTTCTTACGCAAGGACGGAGTCAGAATCGCTGGAAAAAAGATTCAGATGGATGGATTTAGCATGTAGTGTAGCTGGGAAGAATCTCAAGATGAAAACACCACTTCTCTCTCATTTTCTCTCTTTTTTCTTCTCTTCCTTAGCTAGGGTTTCAAAATTCGTATGGTGTATGAGAGAGAGGTTTTAAGGTCTTTATATGTACTTAAAAGTAAAGGAAATAGCCCTAAGGCCAAGGTATACTTAGTTTATAACCAAATCGGCTTTGTTCCAATCCAACGAAATACTTCTGGAGGTCCTGTTACTGAGTGTGGTCAGACTTAAGCTCATAGATGTTGGATCTTGATCAAGTTAAGTTTTTAATTCGATCAGATTTCTAGATCAACCATGGGAGACCAGTTTTAGTTCAGCGGTCACCGAAACTCGATCAGGGCCATGAGGACTTTAACATGTATGGGCCATCATCCCTGATCTAAGGGTGAATTTGGGTCAAAAACTAATGGTCAGAATGCTTATAAATGGCGCGCAAGCGACACGACTCAGATTACTTAAATTCATATTTAATTTCTTAATATCTTTATTTTTTTCACACTCTTCACTCTGGACTCGAGAAAACAGTCTCAAGACATCGTTTGAACGTGATTTTTGAGGTGATAGTAAAGTCCAACTAGGTGGTCATAACCGTTTAAGTTCACCGCTATCGGACTTTCGACGCGCTGTCCAGGTCCGATACGAAGTTTCAAAATGCTCCCGAGAGCAACTGGGTTTAGAGTGGAATTCTAGATTTCAGGGTAATATAGTGTTACTAATTCTATAGGTTTTGAGTCTTGCAGATCGTATTTAAAGTGATTGGTGCTAATTTCACAGGTAATCTAGGTTAGCACTTTGTCAAATCTAGTCTAATTTCTAAAGGATTTAGTCCTGAGGGATTTCTGCCTGAGTTGGTACTCGGGTCTTTGTACAGATTTTTTCGAGTCGTTACATCTTCTTAAGAGAGAAATTAAAAACTATCGACGAAGTAAAATGCGTACTTAAACGTATCCAAACTGAAAAAGAATCACAAGTCAGTAAGATCCGAAGTAATCACGGTTCTGAGTTTGAAAATAGTAGTTTTAAGAAATTTTGCAATGACAATGGAATATTACATGAATATTCTATGCCCAAAACACCACAACAAAATGGTGTAGTGGAAAGGAAAAATATAGTGCTTAAAGAACTGGCAAACGTGATGCTAAATAGTATGAAGCTTCCTAAAAATCTTTGGGCTGAAGCTGTAAATACTGCTTCTTATATAATTAACCGCGTTTATACTAGAAGAACAAATAGTAAAACTACTTATAAAATGTGGTTTGATTAGAAGCATATTATCATATACTTTCGAGTTTTCGGCAGCAACTGCTACATCTCGCGTGATCGAGAAAATCTGGATAGACTTGACACCAAAAAGTGATGAAGAGATATTTTTAGGGTATGCTCTAAATAGTTGAGCATATTGGGTCCTTAATAAGAGGATTAGTATAATTCAGGAATTCATTAGTGTTGTCATAGATGATTATTTAAATACATCCACCACTAGTTCAGAAGATGATGAAGTCTAATTAATTGATAAACCAGACTCTTCATCTAGTCGAAATAATGATACTGAACTACGATTAGTTAAAGACCATCCATCTGATCAAATCCTTGAAAACCCTCTCACTAGTGTGTGCACTCGTAAACAATTAGAAGATATGGACAACTACGTGTGCTTTACATCTCAGATAGAGCTGACTAACATAAAAGAAGCCCTTACTGATGAAAACTGGATTGTAGCAATACAAGAAGACCTCAATTAATTTATTTGAAATGATGTATGACATTTGGTTCCTAGACCTAATGATAAACATATAATTGAAACTAAGTGGATCTTTAAAATTAAGTCCGACGATTTAAGTAACATTATAAGAAATAAGGCGAGACTAGTTGTACAAGGGTACACTCAGATAGAAGGCATCAATTATGATGAAACCTTTACCCTATTAGCTCGTCTTAAATCTATCAGATTGTTCATATCCATTGCATGTAACAAAATTTTTAAATCTATCAAATGGATGTCAAGAGTACTTTCCTGAATGATGATCTACATGAGGAGGTATATGTAGAACAACCTAAAGGTTTTGAAGACCCTAAACATTCTAATAATGTTTATCATCTGAAAAAGGTACTCTATGGTTTAAAACAAGCTCTCAGGGCATGGTACGGAAAGTTAACTAAGTTTCTACTAAGTTATAACTTTGTAATGGGAAGTGTTGATAAGACAATATTTGCAAAGAAATATAATGATCACATTCTAATAGTATAGATACATGTTGATGACATTATCTATGGATATACTTGTGCTAACATGTCTGTTGAGATTACATAATTAATGAAGTCTAATTTTTAGATGAGCATGGTTGGAGAATTGAACTATTTTCTAGTCTACAAGTGAAATAGCTTGCTGATGGGATATTTATTTCTCAAACCAAGTATGCTCTAAACATTGTGAAAAAATTTAGATTTAGGAGCGATGAGATCTTCGATACTCGTATGAGTATGACACTTAAACTCTCTAAGGATTCAACAGGTAAAAGTATATATCGTAAGTAATATCACAGTACGATAGGTAGTTTATTGTATTTAACTGCGAGCCAACCTGATATTGCATTTAGCATAGGTATTTGTGCTAGATATCAATCTAACCCTAAAGAGTCACACCTGATTACTATAAAGCGTATTTTACGATATGTCATGTAAGACCCGCATCTTAGTTTGTACCATTTCGTAGGTTCTCGTGATCCTCCTTATCAAATTCTGGCAACACGTGACTTGTAATCAGCTTTTACGCATGACCCTGAATTACACACCATTGACCCGAGTCGAATCAACCTGAGACTTGTACCCTGGCGACCACGTCTTCGCTACAGTTCTGATGGTGTATCTCATGCACCGGGGCGATCCGTAAGTCGAGAGATGTGGGACTGTGTTTAGTTCGAAGAAAACGTTGTGCGTTGCAAAACCTAAGAGAATCTTTACAACATGTGACCTCAATCAATCCATCAATCCCATCAAGGGTCAAGTACACATCACCTCACACTCATCCCCAAGCAACCCCATAAATCAAAAAATTCTTAGACAACCCATACCCTTCTTACACAAATTTTCTCAAAAGTCAACAAAGTTCTTACACACCCATCCCTCTCTTCCATCCATCACTCCATCTCATCTCCTCTCTCTCTTATTTCTCCCTTCTTTTTTGTGACCCATTTCCTAACCCCCTCATCTCCCATCTCAACCGTTCATTCTTCATCATCTTCCATTAGAATCGAAGCTAAGGAGAAAAGGAGCCAAGGGAGCAAGAACAAGCGGACGGTGGGTGATCTAGGACCCACATTCTTCCCTTTTTTGTATTTTCTTTTCTTTTTGTGATTTAAGGGCCCACATATGATGGGACCCACCTTAATGCATGCTGGTATCCAAGAGGGGCACATAGTGGCGGGGCCCCTCCGTCATCGCTGATCTCTCTCCTTTCCTCTTTCTTTCCCTCTCATTCTTTCTTTATGATTAGTGGCCCACCTATAATGTGTGTATTTTATACATGATATCCAACAAATGGGCCACCATGGTCTCGGTTGGGGCTTACATGACCGAATGGTTACATAAGCTCGGACGAGAAGGAAAGACAAATATCAGCTTGATCAAAATTCTGTGGCCCGCTATGTGGGACCACCATGATGAGGTGTAACATCTAACACCGTCTAGCTTGCTGGATGGTGGTTGGACATTGGTCAGGCCCTCTATAAAATATATATACCTATATATGTAAAGGCTTTGAATATATATATTATATAATATTATGTTATATTATAATATTACAATATGATTTAATATTATATTATAAATATATCTATATATATTGTATAGCCATACTAGGAATACCGTACTGTGGGCCCCATGTGGGACCCACTATCTTTTTATGTCAGCAGTCTGGTGGGTCCCATGTGAGATCCAAACCGTTTAGCTAGTGGGACTAAGATCCATGACTCAAATGGTAGACGGAGTGAAAGATACCTCATTTCAATGCTGAGGTATTGGCATTGATTCCCTAGTACGGGTGGCTGCCAGTGAAGTGTGAGCTGACGGTGGACCCAGATCCATAGCTAAAAAGGTAGACTGGGTGAAAGATAGCTTGTTTTAACGCTAAGGTCAGTGCGGTCCATGGACCAATCCACATCATCCATCCGTTTAGATGGGCCACACCATGATGAATGTGGCGTGACCATCGTCCTTGGATGATGGGACACACCCCACATGTGGGGATTTCTTAATGTATATGACTGTCCAGGCCATCCAAGGGCGTGGACGTTAATACATAAATTTATATATTATTATATGTGTGTGTGTATATATATATATATATATATATATATATATATATATATATATGATGGTGGGGTCTATGTGATCCACCTCTAAAAGGCAGCAATGCTACACGTGATATGTATATTATATATATATATATGATATGTGAGGGTGGGCCCTACGTGGGACCCACCTCTATCTTTTAATGCAGCAAGGCTACGCGTGTATTATCCACCTCTGCCTACGTGGCACCCATCCAAAATAGGTGGGCCATCCACAAATAGGTTGCACGTCAGTGAGCTCAGTAGGCCCCCACAAGGATGTATGTGTTTTATCTGCACAGTCCGCTATTTGGGTGGTTGGACCCACCATGATGCATGTGTTGTATCCATGTCGTTCAACCATTTTTGGATCCCTTTATGGCATGGGAAGAAGAATAAGTCAGATATAAAGTTTTGGTGGACCCCACCATTTAAATAGTGGATAGTGATATCCACCCTTCAAACTCCTAAGGGCCACAAGTAGTTTCCAATTAAGTTGATATTTGTTTTCACTTCATCTATCTCCGTGCTAACTTCTGAATAGGTCAGATCTCAAATACATAAGGGTGGGCCCGATTGATATACATTTAACCCATTAGAGCAGCCTGATTTTATATACATTTGGCCCATTGATGCAGCTCGATTTGATATACATTTGGCCTAATTGATTCAGCCCATTCGATTTGGCCTATTTGACTCAGCCCATTGATTCGACCCATTTAAATCGGCCCATTGATTTGACCCATTTGATTAGGCCCGATGTGATGTACTTGGGGCCCAGTTGATTAGGCCGATGCAATATACGAGGCCCGTGTTGAGGCCCACCTTGATATATATGAGACCCATGTGATACGACTCATTTAGTGTATCGGAGGCCCATGGGTCAAGGCCTAATGGGATGTGCATTAGGCCCATTACAATGTAATGATATTTTTGACGGTCATGTCTTGGTAGAAATGATGGTTTGATGTCCACATTAAAAGAGCAATGATGGTTAAATGTCCACATTGTAACTCTCCCTAGGGCACATTGTTAGGCCCATAAATGTAGTATGTAGGCCGTCTAGGCCTGTCTTCATTATGAACAGCATTCATCGCTATATAACATGTTTAGTATAATCCTATGATTTATGCTCATGCGCATCATATGCATGCTTGATATGAGGAGCAACTGATCATAGCATATGCCTTCGGAAAGATTGTTTATGGGCTCTCAGATAGGTGGTGATGCCCCACATGAGTGCATGATATGCACAGGATTATTATGTAATTGGATAGTGTGATTCATGCATTTCACATTGTGTGACATGGTTACTGTATGCCCTAACGACATCAGGGCCGTAGCCTCCACAGGCATATCGTGGTTAATAGGATTAGATATCAAAAATCTTATTCTACATGGGGTGCTATTGATGTTCCTGGATAAAAGTCCCTAAACCCTTATTGTACCAGGAGGTTGCTCCAACGTCTAAACAGAGTGGATGCATGAGCGTCGAGTGTCAAATACCATGAGGCTGCGCTTTCTATTATGTCATGGTCTATTGGAAGGGGTGTGAACTTACTTGCCCGAGAGGGGTAGGCAAAGCTAGGCTGTGTTTGAACGGCTGAGGAATGGGTCCGCTATCGATAAGCTGAGTTCGATATTGGGAGATGGATAGTGAGGTCTTTTTAACTCACCTTGTCGCGCGTGATGGGGCGACAATCTGGTTGGAGGGTATTAGACCCCGGTGATATTCCAGATTCGAACTGTATTGATATGTGGACTTAGATGAGGATTTGTATGCTTGAGTTGCATCTCGCATCTCATGGTCTTGGTATGGCCGACATCATTCATGCCTTGCATCCCGTAACCTTGGTATGGCTAATAGTATTCATGGATTCATTAGCATATTCCACATTACTCTGATATTGTATAATTGTATTACTACCTTGCGCACACACTTTTAGCACCCCCTAAGCTTTCCATAAGCTTATGTACGACCGTTGCATGCAGGTGACGCTAGATCGCAATAGCCCTAAGGCTAGGCCACGTACCAGATCATTTTGGAGCTTTTGTCTATCATCATTGTATTTTCCTTTTACGTGCACTGTACTTATAAATTTTTTATCATAATGGAAATGTAGAGTTTTTAGTTGTCGTTTATGGGTTATGCCTTTGGTTATGCTTATTATGAATCAAATTAATGTTGAAAATCCTCCTCGTAGCATCCTAGGATCGGAACCTAGCGAATGGATGCTGAGAACTGAGAATGGGGTACTGGGGAGGGTGTCGGCATCGAATTTGGTGATTGAAAATTTTGTGAACCCGAGTTTCGAATTTGGGGCGTGTCAGAGGTTGGTATCAGAGCATAACTTGAAAATAACAAAGAACAACATTGCATGTCTGCTATGAATGATTAAGTCCTGAGTTTAGATAGCCTAGCGACCTTTTATTACAGACCCTTACTGTGCGTGCCTTCAAGAGTTTTCAAAGTTGATAGGCACCTTCTCTCTTTCTTGTAGGACATGTTGACCAGGAAAGTGACCCCATCGACTCCCACAGTACCACCTACGATTTTCACTCCACCACTAAAGATTCCTACTACTCAGCCTGAGGATATCGCTCCTCTACCAGAGACCAGTGTGGATCCGACCATATCTGTGAGTGCCTCCTAGTTACAACAAATGTTACAGGCTATGACAGCCGCCTTTCAGGTATAGGGTAGGCACCCTGTCGTTTTTCCAGAATAGGTAGAGCAGGAGTGCACGAGCACCCTTCTTCAAGAGTTCGAACGGCTCGATCCCCCACGTTTCCACGGTGAGCCAAACCCTACAACAGCTGAGAGATGGCTCTCCGATGTGGAGAAGATATTTGATATGATGGGATGTACGACCCAATGGCGAGTCCGATTAGCAGTATTTCTTCTCCATGGCGAGGCTGACCATTAGTGGACATCAGTATCCTGAGCAACAGGCACCGATTTTATGTGGACCTGGGAGGATTTTGTGGATCAGTTTGACCAACAGTATTTTCCTGATCACATCCAACGATAGCGAGCATTGGAGTTCGAGGCCTTGGTGTATGGTGATATGATAGTGGCTCAGTATGTGGATCATTTTGTAGCGTTGTCCAGATTTACACCATATTTGATAGATAATGAGGAGCAAAGAGCACGCTAGTTAGATGATGACTTGCGTTACGTTCTTCGAGGTAGTGTTATTAGGCATGAGCTCCTGACTTTCGAGGGGTTGGTACGGAAGACCCATATTTTTTAGGCTGAGTGGGTAGGTTCTCAGTCTGATCATAGTCAGAGGAGAGATGGGAAGAGGCGGGTTCCTTTCAGTGACTCCCGGCAGCGTCGACCAAAGTAGAAAAGGCATACAGGTTGCCCAGCCTTCTGAACCCTAGTAACACCTCCAACACCACCTCTGAGGTAGTTCACTGGTACCTATTTTGGGTGCGGTGCGATGGGGCACCATATGTGGGGATGTCCTCACCCCCAGCAACAGTAGTAACAGAGAGATCCACAGTAGCCTCCAACATAGCAGTAGGAGAGACCCCCACAGCAACAGTGACAACAACCCCCACTAACGAGGCCACCTCAGCAGCAGCATCAGCATCAACCTCCAAGGCCATAACAGCAAAGGCAGTAGTTTCGACAGCCTCAGTAACCCTAGCAGCAATAGCATGCTCAGAGGGGATATGCACCTCCCCAGTCGGCTCAAGCTAGGTTCTATGCAGCTCAATAGGACCCGCAGTAATTCAGAGGAGTCATCGAGTGTATACTTTTACTCTTTACATGCATTGCACATGTGTTGTTTGATTCTGGTGCATCGCATTCTTTTGTGGCCGAGAGTTTCTGTCGATTGACTGGCTTGCCATTGGAGTCTGCTCGTGAGGGCCTGTCAGTAGTGACTACCTTGGGAAAGATTGCAGTGTTGGACTGATTTTGCTTGTCTTATCCCATTCTAGTTGGGGATACCTTTTTACCTGCCAATTTGTTTTCTTTACCGATGTCCGAGTTCGATCTCATCCTGGGTATGGATTGGCTTACCGAGTACTATGTCATATTGGACTGCTTTGTGAGGACAATCATGTTTTGTATACCCGGCGTGCCGCAGTTCCAGTTCATTGCAAGGCTCAGAGGAGAGTCGTTGTCTTATATGATGTCGTGTGTCATAGAGGAACCCATAACAGTGATCATCGACTAGTTGCCTATGGTTTGTGATTTTTCCAATATGTTCTAGGAGATTCTAGGATTACTACCTTGTCGACTCAATGAGTTTCAGATTGATCTCATGCCCGGTAACATGCTTATTTCAAAGGCCCCGTATCGTATGACACCATTGGAGTTACGGGAACTGTAGAAGTAGTTGGACGAGTTACGCGAGTTAAGCTTTATCTGTTTGAGCAGTTCACCATGGGGAGCGCCGGTACTCTTCATGAAGAAGAAGGATGGCTCGTTGAGGCCCTGCGTGGATTACCGCGAGCTCGACAAAGTCACGATTAAGAATAAGTACCCGCTCCCGAGGATCAACAATTTATTTGATCAGCTGCAGGGTGCATAGTTCTTTTCGAAGATTGACCTGCACTTTGGTTATCATCAGATTCGGGTTCCAGAGGACAACATCCCAAAGACGGCATTTAGGACGTGCTATGGTCATTTTGAGTTTTATGTCATGTCCTTTGGACTGACCAATGCACCCGCGGTATTCATGCAGTTATTAAACGAGGACTTCCACCCATATCTTGATCAGTTTGTTGTAGTGTTCATCGATGACATCTTGATTTATTCAAGGACCCGTGAGGAGCATGTTCAGCATCTAAAGGTTACCTTGCAGACCCTTCGTGCACACTAGCTCTATGCAAAGATGGAGAAGTGCGAGTTCTGGAAGAAAGTGGTGAAGTTCCTCGGTCATGTGGTGATGAGGGAGGGCATCGTAGTGAACCCCTCAAAGATTGATGTAGTGCGTCAGTGGGGCTAGCCTATGAACACGTCCAAGATCCATAGTGTCCTTGGTTTAGCGGGCTACTACTGGCGTTTCATTGAGGGCTTCTCTCGTATTGCAGCCCCGCTGACCAGGTTGACTCAGAAGGGTACAAAGTTTATTTGGAGCTACCGCCTCATGTCCGCTCCTTCCTCACTCTTCTCTCTGGGAGTGATGGATTTATTGTATTTACCAGTGCCTCACATATTGGTTTGGGTCTTATCCTGATGTAGCATGAGAGACCAGTGGCCTTCACATCTCATCAGCTTAAGGTCCAAGAGCTGAACTACCCCACACATGATTTAGAGTTAGCTACAGTTGTCTTCACACTAAAGGTGTCGATGCACTATTTCTATGGGGTTAGGTTTGAGCTCTTCGCTGATCATAAGAGCTTGAAATACCTCTTCTCAAAGTTTGAGTTGAACATGAGGCAGAGGCGCTGAATGGAGCTCTTGAATGACTATGACTTCGATCTTTAGTATCACCCGAGCAAGGCGAACGTGGTGGCAGATGCCCTCAGCTGTCAGTCACCCGACTTGGTGGTGCATATGATGGTCTGGGAGTGAAGGATGCTCGAGGACATCGCAGAGTATGATTTTGAGTTCGGCCTGCAGTCTTCTACTGTGCAGTTATCGAACTTGTGATTCAACCCTCTTGTCACAAGGGTGACGAGGCTCAGCAGGTTGATGAGTCATTACAGAGTTATTTAGCTGAGGTGGCATCTGAGAGTCAGGAAGATTGGCAGATTGGTTCAGACGATGGACTTCACTTCAAAGGCCGATTACGTCTCCCGAATATTCCTGAGTTGCGCAGAGATCTTATGACCGAGGCACATTGATCGCGGTTTTCTATCCACCTTGGCTCGACAAAGATGTATCATGATATGAGATGACAGTAATTTTGGGCTGGGATGAAACACCAGATCTCCAGTTTTGTGGCTCAGTGTGACATGTGTAAGCATGTTAAAGCTGATCATCAAAGACCCCCGGTCTATTGCAGCCGTTGAGCGTCCCAATGTGGAAGTGGTATCATGGGTTGACAGATTTTATTATGGGCTTACCTAGGACCCAGCATGGTTATGATGCTATCTTGGTCCTTGTGAATTGTCTGATGAAGTCAGCACATTTCCTTGCGATGCGTGCGATTTGGTCTATGGACCGGCTCGCGAGGTTATTTATCGAGGAGATCGTGAGACTGTAAGGGTTCCAGTCTCGATCATTTTTGACCGAGACACGAGGTTCACGTCTTAATTTTGGGGGAGCTTCCAGAGAGTGATGGGGACTGATTTGCAGCTCAGTACCACGTACATCCGCAGACCGATGGTCAGACTGAGAGGGTCAACCAGATCCTTGAGGATATGCTTTAGGCCTGTGCGATTGATTTCGACGGTAGCTGGGATGAGCATTACGATTGGCTGAGTTCGCGTACAACAATAGCTATCAAGTGACCATTGGCATGGCTCCTTTTGAGGCACTATATGGTAGACCATGCAGATCATTGAGTTATTGGACCGAGGTTTGGGATCGCCGTCTCCTAGGTCCCGAGCTTATGCAGCAGATGTCAAAGGCTATCGATATCATCAGGCAGAGGATGCGCATAACTCAGTGCTAGTAGAAGAGTTTGGTTGATTGCCGACGTCATCCCTTGGAGTTTGATGTAGGGGACCATGTGTATCTCAAGGTCTCTCCCATAAAGGGTGTAATTCATATTGGACCAAAGAGCATGCTTGCCCCGAGATTCATACGACCTTTTGAGATCATTGGGTGGATGGGTGACATGGCCTATTGGCTTGCCTTGCCATCTCAGTTGTCTGGTGTCCACAACATTTTTCATGTCTTTATGTTGAGGAACTGTGGGTCAGACATCGTTCCTCTTATTGATTGGAAGCCATTAGAGGTTCATGAGGACACTTCCTATATTAAGTAGCCTGTTCACATCCTTGATCAGAAGGAGCAGGTCCTCCAGACCAAGGTCATTCTATTGGTGAAGGTTCAGTGGGATCACCATTCTATTGAGGAGGCTTCTTAGGAGCGCGATGCTGAGATTCGAGAGCGCTATCCTCATCTTTTCGATGATTGATTATATGTTGTATTTTGTATGTTGTCTCTAAATTTATACAATGATGTTATGTTTCTTATTTCTCATGAGTTATATCTAGTTGCGATGATTGTGTAAATTTTGAGGATGAAATTTCTATTAGGTGAGGAGAGCTGTAAGACCTGCATCTTAGTCCGTACCATTCCATAAGTTCCCGCAATCCTCCCTATCGAATTCTGGCAACCCGCGACCTATAATCCACCTTTGCGCATGACCGTAAGTTACATGTCGTCGACCTGAGTCGACTCAACCTGAGACTTGTACCCTGGCGAAGCACTGTTGCTGTGGTTCCGATGCCGCATCTCACGCACTGAGCCGATACCTAGGCCGGGAGATGTTGGCCCGCATTCAGTTTGAGGTAAACGCCGCACGTTACAAAACCCAAGAGAATCTCTACAATATGTTACCTCAATCAATTCATCAATCCCATCAAGGGTCAAGTACATGTCAAGTACACATCACCTCACACCCATCCCCAAGTAACACCATAAGTCAAAAAGTTCTTACACAACCTATACCCTTCTTACACAAATTTCCTCAAAAGTTAACAAAGTTCTTACACACCCATCCCTCTCTCCCATCCATCACTCCATCCCATCTCCTTTCTCGCTTATTTCTCCCTTCTTTTCTAAGCAACCCAAAACACCAAAATACCACATGTCCAAGCTCTCCCAAATCTCCATGAGAGAATTTTATGTGGCCCAGTTTCTAACCCTCTCATCTTCCATCTCAACCTTTCATTCTTCATCATCTTCCATTATAAATATATCTATATATGTGGTATAGCCATACCAGGCATACCGTACATGTGGGCCCCATGTGGGACCCACTGCCTTTTTATGTCATCAGTCCAGTGGGTCCCACGTAAGATCCAAACTGTCCAGCTAGTGGGACCTAGATCCACGACTCAAATGATAGACGGAGTGAAAGATACCTCATTTTAACACCAAGGTATTGGCATTAATTCCCTAGTATGGGTGGCTACTAGTGAAGTGTGAGTTGAGGGTGGACCCAGATCTATAGCTCAAAAGGTAGACTTGGTGAAAGATACCTCGTTTCAATGCGAAAGTCAGTGGGGTCCATGGACCCATCCATGTCATCCATCCATTTAGATGGGCCACGCCATGATGAATGTGGCGTGACCATCATCCTTGGACGGTGGGACACACCCCATGTGTGGGGCCCTCTTGATGTATGTGATTGTCCAGGCCATCCAAGGGCCTATACGTTAATACTTAAATTTATATTATATTTTATTATATATATATATATATATATATATGATGGTGGGGTCTGTGGGACCCACCTTTGAAAGACAACAATGCTGCACGTGATATTATTATATTATATATATATATTATTATATTATATATATTATATATTATATTATATTATACACATATAATATATATATATATATATGATATGTGAGGGTGGGCCCTACGTGGGACCCACTCTGCCCTCTCTTTAATACCTAAAAGTTGTTGTGCAGTAGTATAATATATATATATATATATATATATATATATATATATTATATACATGACATGTGAGGGTGGGCCCTATGTGGGATCCACCTCTGTCTTTTAATTTAGCAGGGCTACACATGTACTATCCACCTCTGCCTACGCAAGACCCATCCAAAACAGGTGGGCCATCCACAAATGGGTTACACGTCAGTGAGCTCGACAAGCCCCCATAGGAATGTATGTGTTTTATCTGCACGGTCTACTGTTTGGGTGGTGGGACCCACCATGATGCATGTGTTGTATCCATGCCGTTTAATCATCTGTGGGTTCACTTTACAGCATGGGAAAAAGAATAAGTTGGATCTAAAGTTTAGGTGGACCCCACCATTTAAATAGTGGATAGTGATATCCACCGTTCAAACACCTAAGGGCCACAAGTAGTTTCCAATTAAGTTGATATTTTTTTTCACTTCATCTATCTCCATGTTAACTTATGAATAGGTCATATCTCAAATACATAAGGGTGGGCCCGATTGATACATTTAACCCATTGGTGTGGCCTGATTTGATATACATTTGGCCCATTGATGTGGCCCGATTTGATATACATTTGGCCCAATTGATTTGACCCATTCAATTCGGCCCATTTGACTCGGCCCATTGATTCGACCCATTTTCATTCGGCCCATTAAAATCAACACATTGATTTGACCCATTTAACTAGGCCCGATGTGATGTACTTGGGGTCCAGTTGATTAGGCCAATGTGATATACAAGGCCCGTGTTGAGGCCTACCTTGACATATATGAGACCCATGTGATATGGCCCATTTGGTGTATCGGAGGCCCATGGGTCAAGGCCCAATGGGATGTGCATTAGGCCCATTACAATGTAATGATGTTTTTAACGGCTATGGCTTGAGAGAAATAATAGTTTGACATCCACATTATAAGAGCAATGATGGTTAAATGTCAGCATTGCAACTCTCCCTAGGGCCCATTGTTAGGCCCATACATGTAGTGTGTAGGACGTCTAGGCCCATCTTCGTTACGAACAAAATTCATCACCATATAACATGTTTAGTATAGACTCATGATTCATGCTCATATGCATCATATATATGCTTAATATGAGGAGCAACTGATCATAGCATATGCCTTCGGGCAGATTGTTTATGGGCTCTCGGATAGGCGGTGATGCCCCGCATGAGCGCCGATACGCGTAGGATTGCTGCATGACTGGATAGTGTGTAAGTGCTATTGTTTATAGCCCCTTGTTATTGTCAAATTTGTGGTGACAAAGACACAACTTTGAACCTTGTATATGTGATGAACAAAAGAAGCTTTCAAGATCTCAGAAGTGTTTAAGTTCAAGAAGCTTTCAAGATCTCAGAAGTGTTTAGGTTCAAGTTCAAAGATCTCAGGCTTTGTTATACTCAAAGATCACTTGTCTTCAAGTTTCAATATCCTTGTTTCACTATTGAGGTAAGACTGACCTTAGGTTGACCTTTAATGCAGGCCATTTTGGATACATAATCCATATATGTTTTATACGTAAATTTGATCTGTTCTAAGACTAGTACTGGACCTTATTTGACTAGTCCTAGCACTGGTTCAACCAGTCCAAGAAATTCCACAACCAGTCCTAAGTTGTTGAGGATTTTTAGAATTTTTTGGTTACTCTACGACCAGTCCTGGTGATTGTTCAACCAGTTGTAGGAATGATGTCAACCGGTTCTTTGACTAGTCGTAGACCTTCGACTCAAAGTCCAGCAATGAAATTCATTGGTCTACGATCAGTTGTGTGGAACCTACGACCAGTTGTAGGGTACCCACGACCAGTCATAAAACTGTCTTATCTTATCCCGCTCGAAATTTTAAATTTCTGTTGGTTCTAAGACCACTCGTAAAGGTCTTACGACCAGTCGAAGACATGTTTCTCTCAACTATAAATAGAACACGAATCTCAGAATAAAACAGAGAATTCAAGCTAATTAATTCAGCCTTCTGAGAGATAAGACTATGCTCTATTCTAATCTAAGTGTGCGTATTTAATATTCTCTTTCATTAGCTTTTTAAATTGATTTTGTTTCTTGTATTCCAATGTAATCTGAAAAGAGGAATTGTTGTTTCCCTTTCTTTGGAATCAAAATTAATTAAAGCTAGCCCATTTTGATTTAATTTAAAATAAATTAGAACTAGAACCATTGTAATGTGAGTTTGGACATTGAACTTGGACATTTAATCATCTACACTGACTTGGTTCTTCTGGGCTGCTACAACGAAGGAGACATTCAGGTATTTTCCATTTAATTATAAATTCCTTTTTGTTTTTGGTTTTGTTTGGGATTTGCCAAAAAAATCTCATTGTTTTGGTTATTTGAGGAAAGCCAGGAAAACTCAGAAGTAGTTTTTTGTAATTGTGTAAGCCCACATAAAAAGACACAATTGTAAGGTTTTGGGTGAACCTATAAAAACCTAACTTGATAGTGAACACTAATATCCCCTATGTGAGGATATTAGGAGTGGAGTAGCATTTTGTGTGGCTGTTATTAAACAGTTGGTGAGCACACAAGAAAACCACTATAATCCCTTGTGTCTCGTGGTTGAATGATTTATATTTCATATATTTTATTATTCATTTGTGGGATGTATATGTGGATGTGAATGCTATAATCATTTATTTCAAGTATTGTGGGAATGTTGTAACAATTTAGAATTTACTTCTTGCAATTCTTTTTTCAACATTCTTTTTTGTTCTAGTAAGGTTGCCCTGCCATTTCTATGGTGCATGGTTGTCCTTAGAACAATATATAATTGATTGTAATTTATTCTTCAGTACAATTTACATTTAATTTTCTTTTCCTCTTCGATTTGAGATTTGATACAAAGACCTTTCTAGAAATAAGGTTGTCCTACCATAAACTCTGGTTTTTGGTGTAAGTTTGTCCTTAGAATAACATTTATATCAACCTCTCAAGATCTGAATTTTGAGGTTGCTTTACATCCTTTACATCCCTGCATTAGGATTGATTTACTTTAATTGTTGGCTATCATATTAGTTTAATTTCTGCTGTTATAAGTTTTATTTGGCATTGTCCTATTCACCCCCCACCTCCCCTCTAGGATATATAGCTAGGCCTCTTCAAGTGGTATCAGAGCCTAATAGCTCTTTTTTAATTCTAAATTCTTGGATTTATTTCCTGAGCTAACGATTTAAGCTATTTAAGATGTCAAATTTTGATAGCCTATCAGTCACTAGGCCACCACCCTTTGATGGCTCCAATTATGCTTATTGGAAATCCAGGATGAGAATATTCTTAAAATCCATGGATGAAAGTGTGTGGTTGGCCACTGTGAATGGTTGGAACCCTTCTACCACTAAAGTAACTGGAGTTGATGGTTCAAAATCTATGAGAATAACACCTTATTTCTCGTGGACCACACTTCAGAAAAGTAAGAGTAGTGCAAATGCTAAAGCACTAAATGTAATCACTTATGCACTATCACCAGATGAATTCAAAAGAATTATATCCTGTGATTCTACAAAGCAAGCTTGGGATATATTAGAAATGACACACGAGGGTACCTCAATTGTCAAGAAATCAAAAGTCCAACTCCTTACAGCTAAATTTGAAGAAATTCATATGGAGGAAAATGAAACATTTATGGACTTTCATACACAATTACATGACATTGTAAACTCTATGTGGGGTCTTGGTGATAGAATACCAAAAAGTAAAGTGTGTGCAAAAATACTGCTCTCACTTCCTGAACGGTTCAACTCTAAAGTAACCGCGATCTAGGAACTTCGTAATACGGATAATATGAGGGTTGAGGAGTTAGTTGATTCTTTACAAACCTACGAGTTAACTTTTAAAGCTCCAAAAGGAAAATCAATTTCTCTTAAAACTTCTAAAATCAATTTTCAAGAAAATTCTAATGTAGATAACTCTGAAGATGATATGGCACTTTTGGCAAAAAATTTTTATAAAATCTTCAAAAGTAAAAACAGAGTTAATTTTCAAAAAGGAAATGATAAGAAAAAATTAAAATCTAAATCTAAAACTAGGAAATCTTTAAAAGATAGTCAATGTTACAACTGCCAAGAATATGGGCATTTGGTTAACAAGTGTCTTAAAAAGGACAAACCCAAGAAGAAGGGAATGTTGGCTACTTGGGATGAATCCTTTGATTCTGAAGCTTCTTCTGAATCTGAAGATTCTGAAACTGAGTCAGGCAATGAAGTGAAAGCCCTTATGACTCTAGCCAAATTCACATTTTAAAATAATGATTCAAGAAGTGAAGAAAATCTTAATAGTGATTTTGAAAATGAAGATGATCTTTAAGATGTCTATAATGCCCTATATAAGGAGAGTTGTAAAATTACGGTAAAACTGAAACTTCAAAAAGATTTTTTTTTTTTAAGTGAAAGAAATTTATGAATCTCTTATTTTAGAAAATTCCCATATTTCAGACTATTTTGAAAAGACAAAATGTGATTTAGATTTTAAGACTACCCAAGTTGAAACTCTTAAATCTAAAAATGACCAATTAAAACATGAAGTCTTTTCTCTTTTGAGTTTAAAGGAAACTTGAAAATATGCCCAATGTGATTCTAAATTAGAAAAACTCTTATCAGGATTGCAAAAATGTGGTGATCGATCTGGTCTAGGTTATGATAAGAATGTTTCTCCTAAACTGAAGAATGCACCTCCTAAATTTATAAAAGGAGAGACCTTAAACTCAAAAGGGAAAAGACAAGTGTTTTCTAAAGACACTAAGTCTGTCCAAAAACCTAAAGGAAGTTATTTCAACTATAGGAAGCATAATAAAAATCCTTTGGCTAAAAAGGTAGTTAATTTTCTTAAGGAGCTTCTAAAGTCTAACTCAATAGGTCATACTTATAATTCTTACAATCGGTAGAAGACCACCTATCCACCCAAACTCAAAATGGTTATGAAATGGATTCCAAAGGTCACTTGCTTAGTTGCCTACACTGCTTTCAAAGGTATAAGCCATTCAAAGTGGTACCTAGATAGTGGATGCTTCAGGCATATGACAGGCGACAAGGCTCTATTCATTGGTCTAAAAGATATGACTGATGGTTCAGTCACATTTGGTGATGGCAGTAACTGTAAAATTATGGGCCAAGGTACGGTTCAACTCTATAACCTTCCGTTATTTAAAAATTTCTTATATGTTGAAGGACTAAAACATAATTTGCTAAGCATATCTCAAATATGCGATAATAACCATAATGTTTGGTTTTCTGATCAAAGTTGTGACATTCTAAACAACAAGCGTTCAGTAATATTAACTGGACATAGAACGTCTGAAAACTGCTATATTGTTAGTGAATCCAGCTCATATGATCAAACATGTTACATGGTCCATACAGACGAGACTGAATTATGGCACAAACGTCTTGGACATGTACACTACCGAAACTTATTTAGATTGAGCAAAAAAGGAACTTATAAGAGATCTACCCAAACTTCAAAAGTTAGATAAGATATGTGGTGAATGCCAATTTGGCAAACAAATAAGGAACTTACACAAAAAGGTGAATTCCAATACTACATCAAGAGCACTCGAACTTCTCCACATAGATCTAATAGGACCTACTAGAATGGAGAGTTGAGGTGGAAAAAGGTATATCTTGGTAATAATAGATGACTTTACTAGATATACATGGGTAGTCTTCTTAGGGGACAAAAAGAAAAGTTAGTAAAAGGATTCAAATTGAAAAAGGTTCTCAAATCAGTAAGATTCGTAGTGATTATGGATTTGAATTTGAGAATAGCGATTTTGAGAAGTTTTGTAGCGACTAAGGAATATTACATGAATTTTCAGCACCCAAAACTCCACAATAAAATGGGATAGTGAAAAGAAAAAATAGATTGCTATAAGAAATGACTAATGTCATGTTGAATAATATGAAGCCCTCTAAGAATCTTTGGGCTGAAGCAATCAATACAGCTTGCTATATTATTAACCGAGTTTACACTACTAAAGGTAATAATAAAATAGCTTATGAAATGTGGTTCGATAAAAATCCTACTGTCAAATACTTTCAAGTGTTTGGCAGCAAGTGCTATATTTTACGAGATCGTGAAAATCTGGAAAAATTGGATATGAAAAGTGATGAAGGGATCTTTCTAGGGTAATCTTTAAATAGTCGTGCTTATAGGGTTCTGAACAAAAGAACCGGTGTGATTCAAGAGTCTATCAATGTGGTCATTGATGATCACTTAAATACACCAGTCTTAAGTTTAGATAATGATGAAGTTTTTGTAGTTGATAAACCCGATACTTCATCTAATTAGACTGATTTTGAACTAAGGACTATTAAAGATCATCCAACTACTCAAATTCTTGGAAACCCTCTCACTGGTGTGCGTACTCGTAGATAACTTGAGGATATATGTAATTACGTATGTTTTACATCCCAGATAGATCTTCTAGCGTAAAAGAAGCTCTTGCTGATGAAAACTGGATTGTTACGATGCAAGAAGAACTTAACCAATTCGTAAGAAATGATGTTTGGTATCTCGTATATAGACCCAAAGATAAACACATCATTAGAACAAAATTGATTTTCAAAAATAAGTCTGATGAACTTGAAAATATAATTAGGAACAAGGCTAGGCTAGTGGTACAAGGTTACACTCAAATTGAAGGTATTGATTTTGATGAAACCTTTGCACCAGTAGCACGTCTTGAATCAATCAGACTATTTATATTCATTGCATATTTTAGAAAATTCAAGATTTATCAAATGGATGTGAAAAGTGCTTTCTTAAATGGTGATTTGCATGAGGAAGTCTATGTTGAACAACCAATGGGTTTTGAAGATCCCAAAAATGTTGATCATGTGTATCGCCTTAAAAAGGAATTTTACGAATTAAAACAAGTTCCCAGGGCATGGTATGAGAAACTAACAAAGTTTTTGTTAAGTCATAATTTTTAAATGGGATCTGTTGATAAAACTCTATTTGTTAAAAAATATAATGATCATATTTTAATGGTACAGATTTATGTTGATGATATCAATTATGGATCTACCTGTACTGACTTGACTACTGAGTTTGCAGATTTGATGAAGTCACAGTTTGAAATGAGCATGGTTGGAGAATTGAATTATTTCTTAGGATTGCAAGTAAAGCAACAACCTGATGGAATATTTATTTCTCAATCTAAATATGCCCTGAATTTAATTAAACGATTTGGATTTGAGAATGGTAAGAACTTTGATACTCCTATGAGTACTACATAGAAACTCTCAAAAGATTCTAAAAGTAAAAATGTTGATTCGAAATTATATCGGAGTATGATTGGTAGCCTATTATATTTAACTACCAGTAGACCTGATATCGCACTAAGTGTTGGTATTTGTACCAGATATCAATCTGATCCTAAAGAATCGCATTTGATCACTGTCAAGTGGATTATTCGATATGTTACAAGTACTGTGAATCTCGGTCTCTGGTATCCACATGAGACTAGTGTTCAATTGGCTGGGTACTCGGATGCTGATTGGGTTGGTAATCTAGATGATAGAAAATTAACTAGCGGTGGTTGCTTTTATATCAAAAATTGTTTAGTTTCTTGTTTTAGTAAGAAACAAAGTTCTATATCACTTTCAACAGCTGAAGCTGAATACATCGCAGCTGGTAATGCGTGTACGCAACTTGTTTGGATGAATCGAATGTTAAGTGATTATGAAATTAAACAGAATTTTATGTTATTATATTGTGATAATTCCAGTGCCATAAATATTTCAAAAAATCTTATTCAGCATTCTCGTACTAAGCACATTGACATTAGATTTCATTATATCTAAGAATTAGTAGAAGAAATGGTTATATCTTTGGAATATATACCTACCGAGAATCAACATACTGATATTTGTACTAAACCTCTCGATAAAAGCAGGTTTAACCAAATGAAATTTGATCTTGGGATGTGCATTTTAAGATGATAATTTATGCCTTTTTGTATTATATTGTATATTCTTACTAGTTTAGACTTAATTTTTGCAATTCATACTGAAAAATTGTGTAAACCTTAATAGAATATTGCATTTTTAGCTGGTACTCGACCAATAGTGAATATACACGACTAGTCATGGTATGACTGGTCGTGTACATCCACAACCAGTAGTGAATCGCGTGGATATCTTTAATTTGGGGAAAAACCATCATCTTCCTCATTTTTACTTCACTCTCCAAGGGGCCGAACCTCGACCAGTCGAAGCCAACTTCCAAAATCTTCATGGTTAGTGCTCCATTGTCATTTCTTCTTGTAGTTTTGTGTTTAGATTACTTCCATTTCTCTCTTGAAGTTATTTATTTCAAATTTCATTGTGATTTAGGGTTTTTCTTTTAAAAAATATGATTTGAGAAAACCCACTTTTCAATCGTTTGTAACTCTTTATTTTTTAAAAATCCTTGTTGCAAATGGCTTTTGGGGAAGAAAAATAACTTCTCGTAGTCCATCTTCTTCCAGATCAGCCACTATCTCTAAGCGTCATCTTAGGGCTCCCGAGGATGATCCATCCTTTGTTCGGGACATTCGATTGTATAATGTTATTTTTTAACATCCTATTGATGTTAATCATACTGCTCCTTTTAATATCCTTCCTATGCTCCAAGCTGTAGGTTGGGATAACTTATTGCATTGGGGTGGGCTGCATACTGATCCATTGCCCAATCCATGTTTGCTTGTGTATGTGATTTCTCACTGGAAAATCTAACATTTAGAATTTCCATAAGAGAAGGACCATTTGACATTGATCGTTACTTGATTTCAGCTCTTATGAAAATTCATGTGAATGATGAGGGAGTTCTCATTCATACTTTATCTAAAAAACCCTCACAGATTGAAAAACGCATGCTAACTAAGGATTTATGCAATTTGGATGTTCAATTGACACATATAGGAAATACTCTCCCCTCAAGATTTTTATTACCCAAATACCGAGTTCTTCATAGGATCTGTGTTGAATTTGTATCCACGATCGGATAATAAAACTGAGTTAATGGCATTCATGGTTCGTGTTCTTCATAATATTACTAGAGGTGCTAATATTTGCTTACCATCCTTGATTTGCCACTCTATCATTCAGTTTCAACTCCATCCTAGTCGTAGTGATATCCTTTTTGGTTATTTGATGACTGTATTGGCCACCCATATGTTAATAGATATGTCAGTTGGTGAAGCCCTTATCCATCATCTGATATTTAACAACTCTAATATCAATAAGATGAAGTTGAAATTTCTTCCTGGCCAAAGAGATGGTGTTGATATGGCTAAAAATGAACATGAGGAAGAAGCTGGTGATCTTCCTCTTGATGATATTAATATGGATGATATTTTTGAAGAAATTGAATCTGACTCTGCAAATGATCCAAATTATAAGTCTCCTGTCTTTAATGCTCAACTGAGTGCATTGGAGGAGAAAGTTGAGAATATAAATGTTAGGATGGAAAACACGTCTGTTGCCCATGATTTACAATTCAAGTATATGCGCAAGTATCTTAGGCGCTTGAATAAGGGCATGCATAAACTTGATACTTCCATCCCTGCTCCTTCATCTGGTTCAGATTAGTTCATTTTCTATTTACTGGTCTGTAATAACTATATTTCTATTATGTTCACTTGACTGGATTTGCTACTTTAGCTATTGTTGATTTAGCTCAGTTCTCACTTTATATATGTTGCTTATGCTATGTTCTCAAACTCTTGTCTAATATCCTCTTCTTTATCTGCTTAATTATTACTCCTTACCAATCTTTTTTCATGCTTTCGTTGTCATATTGTGACAAAAAGGGTGAGTATGGATATCCATATATTGATTTTCTGATGATATTATGCTAGATTGGTGCTATGAGGAGGGCGTAGCATTGCATTGCATTATGCTAGTATTATGCTAGTGCCATATTTGTCATAATTTTTGAAATATATATTACTTAGGGGGAGTATGTGCAGAGATACACTGTATGAGCATGAGTCTGTATGAGCATGAGTGTATGAGTATGGATTGTATGTTGGTTAAATATTGGTTTACAGGTACATAAATGTGTGCTAGTTGATATCGATTGGTGCATAATTCTTTAATCAGATATTCGGTGTTATGTATCATATCTTGGACATGTGTTTTGTCATGAATTTGACAAAGGGAGAGATTGTAAGTGCTATAGTTTATAGCCCCTTGTTATTGTCAAATTTGTGGTGACAAAGACACTACTTTGAAGCTTGTATATGTGATGAACAAAAGAAGCTTTCAAGATCTCAGAAATGTTCAAGTTCAAGAAGCTTTCAAGATCTTAGAGGTGTTAAAGTTCAAGTTCAAAGATCTCAGGTTTGTTATACTCAAAGGTCACTTGTCTTCAAGTTTCAATGTCCTTACTTCACTATTGAGGTAAGACTGACCTTAGGTTGACCTTTAATGTATGCCACTTTAGATACATAATCCATATATGTTTTATACATAAATTTGGTCTGTTCTAAGACTAGTCCTAGACTTTGTTTGACTAGTACTAGCACTGGTTCGACCAGTTCAAGAAATTTCATGACAAGTCCTAAGTTGTTGAGGATTTTCAGAATTTTTTGGTTATTTTAAGACCAGTCCTGGTGACTGTTCGACCAATCATAGGAATAGTGTCGACTGGTTCTTCGACCAGTCATAGACCTTTGACTTGAAGTCTAGTAATGAAATTCATTGGTCTACTACAAGTCGTGTGGAACCTACGACCGGTCGAAGGTGACCTACGACCAGTCGTAGGGTACCCACGACCAGTCATGAAACCGTCTTATCTTATCCCGCTCAATATTTCAAATTTCTGTTGTTTCTAAGACCAGTTGAAGACGTGTTTCGTTCATCTATAAATAGAGCATGAATCTTAGAATAAAATAGAGATTTCAAGCTAATTAATTCACCCTTCTAAGAGATAAGACTGTGCTCCATTCTAAGCAAAGTGTGTGTATTTAATATTCTCTTTCATTAGATTTTTTAATTGATTTTGTTTCTTGTATTCCAATCTAATCTGAAAAGAGGAATTGTTGTTACCCTTTCTTTGGAATCAAAATCAATTAAAGCTAGCCCATTTTGATTTAATTTAAAATCAATTAGAACTAGACCCATTGTAATGTGAGTTTGGACATTGAACTTGGACATTTAATCATCTACTCTGACTTGGTTCTTCTGGGTTGCTACAACGAAGGAGACATTCAAGTATTTTACATTTAATTGTAAATTCCTTTTTATTTTTAGTTTTGTTTGGGATTTGCCAGAAAAATCTCATTGTATTGGTTATCTGAGGAGAGCCAAGAAAACTAATACGTAGTTTTTTTAATTATATAAGCCCACATAGAAAGACACAATTGTAAGGTTTTGGGTGAACCTGTAAAAACCTAACTTGATAGTGAACGCTAATATCCTCTGTGTGAGGATATTAGGAATGGAGTAGCATTTTGTGTGGCTGTTATTAAACAGTTGGTGAACACACAGGAGAATCACTATAATCCCTTGTGTCTCGTGGTTGAATGGTTTATATTTCATATCTTTTATTATTCATTTATGGGATGTATATGTGGATGTGAATGTTGTAATCATTTATTTCATGCATTGTGGGAATGTTGTAATAATTTAGAATTTACTTCTTGCAATTCCTTTTTCAGCATTCTTATTTGTTCTAGTAAGGTTGCCTTGCCATTTCTATGGTGCATGGTTGTCCTTAGAATAGTATATAATTTATTGTAGTTTATTCTTCAATACAGTTTGCATTTAATTTTCTTTTCCTCTTCGATTTGAGATTTGATACAAAGACCTTTCTAGAAATAAGGTTGTCCTATCATAAACTCTAGTTTTTGGTGTAAGGTTGTCCTTAGAATAATATTTGTATCAACTTCTCAAGATCTGAATTTTAAGGTTACTTTACATTCTTTACATTCCTGCATTGGGATTGGTTTACTTTAATTGTTGGCTGTCGTATTTGTTTAATTATTGTTGTTACAAGTTTTATTTGGCATTGTCCTATTCACCCCACCCCTCCCTCTATGACATATAGCTAGGCCTTTTCATAGGGTGATTCATGTATTTCGCATTGTGTGACATGGTTATTGTATGCCCTAGTGACATTAGGGCCGTAGACTCCACAGGCATATCGTGGTTAGAAGGATTGGATACTGGAAATCTTGTTCTACATGGGGTGCTATAGATGTCCTTGGGCGAAAGTTCCTAAACCCTTATGGTACCAGGAGGTTAGTCTAATGTTTAGAACAAGTGGATACTTGAGCGCCGAGTGCCGAATACCATGAGGCTGCGCTTTCCATTGTGTCGTGGTCGATTGGAACGGGGTGCATCCTAACCCGCCAGAGAGGAGGGGGCCAAGCTTGGCCGAGTTTGACTAGCTCGAGGAATGGGTCAGCTATCACCGAGCTGAGTCCAATATTTACAGGCGGATAATGAGGTCTTTTCCACTCACCTTGTTGCGCGCGATGGGGCGGCAATCTGGTTGGAGTGTATTAGACCCCAGTGATATTTCAGATTCGAACTGTATTAATACGTGCACTTAGATGAGGATTTGTATACTTGAGTTGCATCTCACATCGCATGGCTTTGGTATGGCCGACATCATTCATGCCTTGCATCGCTTATCCTTAGTACAACTAATAGTATTCATGGATTCATCAGCATATTTAATATTACTTTGATAGTACATAATTATATTACTACCTTACGCACACACTTTCACCACCCTCTAAGCTTTCCATACGCTTATGCACGACCGTTATGTGCAGGTGACGCTGGATCATAGCAGCGCTGAGGCTAGACCGTGTGGCAGGACATTTTGGAGCTTTCGTCTATCATCATTGTATTTTCCTTTTACGTGCACTGTACTTATAAATTTTTTATCATAGCGAAAATGTGACGGAGTTTTTGGTTGTTGTTTGTGAGTTATGTTTTTGGTTATGCTTATTATGAATCAAACTGACGTTGAAAATCCTCCTCGGAGCATCCCCGGATTTGAACCTGGCGAATGGGCACTAGGAACTGAGAAAGGGGTACTACGGAGGCTATCAGCACCGGATTCGGTGATCGGAAATTTTGTGAGCCCGGTTTCCAAGTTTGGGGCATGACATGTCACTAGTACTGCTAATCTCGGTCTCTGGTATTCACATGATATTAGTGTGCAATTAACTGGTTATACATATGGTCATTGGGCTTGTAACATTGATGATCGTAAATCGACTAGTTGTGGTTGTTTATGTTGGGAAGTTTTTGGTTTCTTCGCTAAGTAAGAAACACAGTTCCGTATCACTATCCACATTTGAGGCTAAATATATTGCTACTGGTAATGCATGCACTCAAATTGGGTGGATGAAGAGAATGCTAAGCGATTACAAAATTACGCAAGAATATATGGTTTTATATTGTGACAATTCAAGCGCAATTAATATTTCTAAAAATCTAATTCAGCATTCACGAACCAAGAATATTGACATCAGATATCATTATATTCGTGAATTGGTGGAAGATAAAATAATTTCATTAGAATACATTCAAACCAAGAATCAACTTGCAAACATATTCACAAAATCACTCGACAAAAACATGTTTGCAAAATTGAAATTTGATCTTGATTTGTGCAATATGAACTAATGATATTTGCCTATTTGTATCATAATGTATATATTTATTAATTTAAAATTTTAAAATTTTAAATAAGATGTAAAATTACATATTTTCAGTGGTGCACAACTAGTCGAGTACACACTCGACTAGTCGTGGCTTGACCGGTCAAGTACACACTCGACCAGTCATGGCTTGACCGGTCGAGTATGCACTCGACCAGTCGTGAATCTCGGGTTTTACGTTTTATTTGAAAAAAAACACTTTTTTCTTCACTTAGTTCTTCTCCAACAAGCCATACCATGACCGGTTGAATCCTTTTTTGATTCTTATATGGTTAGTGCATCATTTTTAATTTTCTTGTAAATTTAACTTCTTTGCAATTCCACTTCCTTGTTCGTGTTGTTTATTTTAAGATTTATGATTGTTTTGTGGGTTTTCTAGATAAAAACATGATTTACTAGAAACCCTTCTTACCTCTTTTACAATCCTTATATTCCTTGATTTCCTTTTTGCAATGGAGAGTAGAAACAAGAAGAAAGGATCTCATGGTCTGTAACGCCCTGAAAATTGGGGGTGGAGCTTAACTCAGCTCCCAAGTTCCAGAACATCACCTATGCAACATTATTTGATGATGGATGAATGTTGTCTGTGTTAGTGCATAAAACATGAAATAGATCAAGCTAGATCAGCAGCCATAATTCAGAGACATTGAGGAAATGCAAGCGGAAGACTTAAATACATATATAAATTAAAAATAATCCCCAAAATATGCATGCTCTGCCAAGGGCAACATATAAAACTGTCTCAAAATACATGTTTCAATCTGCATAAAATCATCATATACATATCCCAAAAATCCTCTCGTCAGGACGAGGCTCACACGAACTCGCCTGAGAACTGCATAAATGAGAACGCCTCCTCGTCCTCATCAAAGTCTGGCTCCACCTCACCAACATTGCCGTCACTTACAACTAAATCAGAGTCTGGTTGGTGTTTAAGAACCATCCCAGAATGTGGGAGTGAGTGATCAACGCAGTGGTACTATACAGCAAAGGTTAACATATCATCAATTCAATCAAGCAGTAATGATAAAGCAGTACAATCAAACATGTCCTAGATATTCTTATTAATGCGAGAATGAATGAGATAATGATGCATGCCCTCACCACAAACTCCCTTATGCGACATCATCTAACGATCGCGACATGAATCACTACCACCATGCTCTCACACCAACACCAATGGCACATGCAGTGCAATGTCATGAATATGATTACCCAGTTCTTATTAGTCCTTTTCATATAGCAGTATTGGGAAGCTAAGACACCTCCCTTATATCAATCCCCAAACATTGATCTATTCTAGGGTCGTCAGTCCTAGGAAATCTCATACGATGTTACGTTTCTAGGTCGTTGCAAGGGCTGTTGCGCAGAATCGTTACACCACTCCCCCATCACCAAATCAATACAGGCCTAGTTATATCCTTGATACTGCAACGGGACTCGTCACCCTTATACAGTGTTAGGATATACTCGGGGTCACTACAGAGGGCTCGTCACCAATCAATATAGGCCGACAGCAAGAATATAGTGTTCCATACCACCATAATCTGCTCACAAGAGTAGGGTGCTCACTGGTCACTACGGGGAGGTTTGTCGCCCCAGCGTAGGTCGACAGCTCGAATACGGTGTCCCATACCACCATGTCCGGCTCAGGAGTCTTAGAGGATCATGGTACCAAGGTTAACAGGAGTTTCACTGGTAAGCTCGGTGTCTTAGATTCAAACAGTAGCGACCAAACATGGTGAACAAACATCGGTCAATCGGGTTAGTTGATAAGCTCAACTAGGCCAAGTGCACGTTGAGTTAAACGACATGGAATGCATAAGCACTCCGTGTGGCCAAACTACTATCGAACATCCCAAGCACGACTTAGATTCGTTGAACTCATCCTACATGGCAAAAATGACCTCAACCACTATTTATAGAACGGTTACTGATTACCTGGACTGTAGTGTAGCCCTAAGCACGTACAAACTCAATAATAGGCATATGAATCATATCCTATATTCATATGAACATCCATAACAAATAATTGGAACTTAAATACCGTACATGGAGGAAATCATACACACATTCAACATGAATAATCTAAGTTACATAATTTCATGGAGGAAATCATACACTTAAGTATTTTGATTGAATTTCATATCTCAACAACTTTAGTAATCACACTTCACTAACTACTAACTCAATTAGGCATTTATACAAATACTTAGATTACACTATTCAACATACATCACGTATGTCGACTTCATTGCATATTCGAGCAAGTCCTTTCGCCAAGGAGTTGCCGCATACATATCAAGCATATAACATCAACAATTAATCATGGTAATTAAAACAACATATTCTAGATATATACAAGTATTCTAACACATACATGAAATACGCTATTTCTAACATAACTTATACATATACATACATGGAAACAGATAGCGCATTTGGCATGTGAAATAGCATTCACATCCTGAATAAATCATTATTTATCATTGAAAGTCTTGAAAACCATAACCTAAGCGAATATAGTCCGCACCTTAAACCAGAAAATACGTATTCAAGATGATTCAGATGATATGTCTTTATCAACAGCGGATACGCTACCTATGGCATAAAATAGGTTAGCTATAACTTCATTTAAGTTATTCTAGGTTTCAAAATAGGTTAGGATTGACTTATCTTACCTAAAAACAGAATCAGAATCACCGGAAGAATGATTCAGATACGCAGGTTCGATGTATAGATGGACTAGGAAGAATCCTACAGAGATTCGACAAATTCTTCCACACTCTCTCTCTTTTCTCTCTCTTGGAATGCTTTGTAATTTTGTATTGGATTTAGACCGCACGTCGAAGGCTTGATAGCTATGAACTTAGATCATTATGACCACCTAGTTGGACTTGACAATCACCTCAAAAATCAAGCCCAAACGATGTCCTGAGACCATTTTATTGAGTCTGGAGTGAAGAGAGTGAGAAAATGAATATTTTTAGAAAATTAAATATATTTTGCAGTAATCTGGAATGTTTCACTTGCGCGTTATTTTTAAGCGTTCTGACCGTTAGAAATTGACCTAATCTCTCCCTTCCTTCAAAGTTAGAATTCTTACCGTTAGAATTCGACCCAAGCTCTCCCTTCCTTCAAAGTAATCTAGAACGTTTCACTTGCGTGCTATTTTTAAGCGTTCTGACCGATAGAATTCGACCCAGGCGTCCTCGAAATTCATACCTTCTCATACTCCTCGAGGATCTGGGGGTAATTCTTCCTGACTTCAGCTTCAGTCTCCCAGGTAGCTTCTTCTTTGCTATGATGCGTCCATAATACCTTCACAAGTGGGATAACCTTGCTATGCAATACTTGCTCCTTCCTATCCAAAATACGTGTCGGGCGCAGTTCATAAGTGGCATCCTTGCTCAACTACACCTACTCCCATCTGATAATATGTCAAGGATCGGGAACATACTTCTTCAACATGGACATATGGAAAACATTATGCACACTTATGAGTGGTGTGGACAAAGCAAGACGATACGCTACTTCCCCCACTCGATCAAGTATCTGGAATGGGCCAATAAATCTCGATGTGAGCTACCCCTTCTTACCAAACCTAAGAACTCCTCGCATAGGGGAAACCTTCATGAACACATGGTCCCCAACATCGAACTCAAGGGGTCACCGTCTCGTATTAGCGTAGCTCTTCTACCTGCTCCGTGCTGAGAGCAGTCGGTGACGAATAATGTCGATCTTCTCTGAAGTCGCCTGAACCAACTCTGGGCCAATCAAGGTCTTCTCACCCACTTTTGCCCAACAATGCGGCGCTCTACACGGATGATCATACAGTGCTTCATAGGGAGCCATACCAATACTCGCCTGTAAGGTGTTGTTGTACGCGAATTCTGCATAAGGAAGACAGTCATCCCAACTATCATTGAAGTCCAACGCATAAGCTCACAACATATCCTCCAAAATCTGATTCACACGCTCCATCTGCCCGTCTGTCTGTGGATGGAACACAGTGCTAAACTTCAACTTCACACCCATTACTTCCTGGATACGAGTCCAGAAGATAGATGTGAATCAGGTGTCTCTATCTGACACAATCTCCAAGGAGACTCCATGTAGGCGTACAATCTCCCTAATATACAATCTAGCCAACTCGTCTGCTGAATTTGTGACTCTGATCGGTAGGAAATAAGCTGACTTCGTCAACCTATCAACGATCACCCAAATAGAGTCATATCCCTTCCGTGTCTTCGGCAGCTTAGAAATAAAGTCCAGGGAAATATAGTCCCACTTCCATTCAGCTATGGGCATGGGCTGAAGCAATCCAGGAGGTCGGCGATACTCTACCTTAACCTGCTAGCACGTGAGACAACGGGATACAAACTCAGCAATGTGGACCTTCATATTATCCCACAAGTATGATCTTTTCATATTCTGATACATCTTCATGTTACCTGGATGCATCGCGAGCCTCGAACTGTGGGCTGACTTAAGAATCTCTCGTCTCAAGTCAGGTATGTCTGGAACACATAAGCGGTCTCGATATCACAAGCCCCCATCCATACCAATAGTCCACTCAGAGTTCCCGTCAGTACCAACCCGCTTCATCTTCTTCAGAAGCTCATTGCTTGCTTGAGCCTCAATGATATGACCATTTACGAGCGGTTGTACAGGAATATGTGCAACTACTTCATACGGCTCTTCCACTGTGAGCTTCTGCTTAAAGTCTCGCATAAATTCCACCATAGCCCATTCTGTCACCAAAAGCGGAGCCATAAATTCTATAGCCTTCTTGCGGCTTAATGCATCTGCCACAAGGTTTACCTTTTCTAGATGGTAGGAAACCTCGAACTTAAAATCTTTCAAGGTCTTCATCCATCGACGCTGCCTCAAATTCAAATCTCGCTGTGAGAATATGTATCTAAGGCTCTTATAGTCACAAAAGAGCTCGAACTCTTCTTCGTAGAGGTAATGTATCTAGAGCTTTAATACGAAGATGACAGCTGCCAACTCTAGGTTGTGCATAGGGTAATTCTCCTCGTGCTTCCTTAATTGTCTCGAGGCATACGCAATCACCCTGTCCTTCTGCATAAGGACACAACCCAGACCAACGCGAGACGCGTCAGTATATATCATATACTTATGTAACGCCTCAAAAAAATATGTACAGAGACTCGAGTACCAACTCGATCAGAAATCACGTGGGATTAATTCCTTTAGAAATTAAGCACAAGTTAGCTAGCGCTATGATAGATTAGCTGTGAAATTATCCCTGATCACTTTACATATGTTCTGCAAGACCCAAAACTTGTAGAACCAATGACGCTACAATACCCTGAAACCTAGGTTCAAACTCTAAACCCGTTTTCTCTCAGGAACCCTTTGAAACTTCTTATTGGATTTAGACCGCGCGTTGAAAGTCCGATATCCACAATCTTAGATCGTTATGACCGCTTAGCTGGACTTGACAATCATTTCGAAAATCAAGCCCAACTGATGTTCTGAGGCTATTTCATTGAGCTTGGAGCAGGGAGTGTGAGAAAGAGTGTAATTCATAAAAATTTAAATGGGATTTAAATGAATCTGACACGTTTCGTTTGCGGGGTCAGTATAAGCATTCAGACAGTCAAAATCTAACCCATATACACCCTCGGATCAGGAAACATTTCTCACTCAGGTCAGTGTACTTGAAATCCTCGATCGAGTCTCCGTGATCGCTGAACTGAAACTGGTCCGCCACCTGCGATCTGGGAACTCTACCGGTCTGAAAACTTGATGTGAATAGGATCCAATGTACATGAGCTTAAGTCCGACCGCGTTCGGCCAGGGGACCTCCCGAAATACTGTTTTGGATCGAAAAAGTCCCGATTTGGTTATAACTCTAGTATAGCTTGTTCTCAAGTCTATTCAGGATAGGTTTTAGCCTATATAAGGGCCTTAAACCCTTTCATATCTCTCCCATCCGAATTTGCAACAAACTCTAGAAAGTGAAGAGAGAGAAAGAGAGAATTTGTGAGAGAATTGTGAGAGTCTTCCTGCCACTTGCTGCAGCTTCTACCCGCGTTCATTCACCGCATTCAAATCACTTTCCCAGTGATTTCCAACGTACTTCTAGGTAAGAAAACCCTACCCTCTTGCTGTTTTAGGGATTTCTTTGATGCGAGTAGCGGTGTAGCTTATGTAACTTGTGATATAGGTCGCCTTAACGCCGTTGACGAAGCGTAGACGTTCTATTCGAATCGATACACGTCTAAGGCGAAAGGTGAGGATTTTAGACACTTTGATTGACTGATTTCAAAGATTTCAATGTCGTTTAATCGTAGATTATCGAAGAGAACGCCGTTTGACAGGCAGAACATGCTGTCCATTTTCCATTTCAACTGCGTACGGGAAATATGAGATTTAGGGAATTTTAGGCATTTGTAGGAAATACTGTTTACGTCCGTATTTTGCTGAAATGATTGTCATGGCTGTTTGTCATGTTGTGATATTAGGAATGCATGTATGATCTGTTTGGCAAAGAGATTCGCCGAAATGCTCACTTAGAGTCGACATACGCTATGTAGGCTAAAGTGTGTAGACTAAGTGTTTGTATAAATGTTTGTATTAGTATGTATTGAGTAAATGGTGTCGTGATTTAGTTTTGAGATTGAATTCTCAATCAATATGCTGACGTATATGATTTCCACCATGTTGGTCACATGAATTGATTTCATTACATATATGGAATGCATGTGTTGGTTGATTTTCTTACGTAGTATGATATAACATGTGTCAACATGCTTGTATTGTTTATATTCATTCCTGTTACTCACATATGCTTACTGATGTTGATATACAAATGCTTGGGGCTATGACCTAGTCCAGGCAGTCAGTAATGGATCGAATTCGTGGTTGGCTTCTATTTGCCACAAAGGACGCATCGATGAAAACGAGTCGTGTTTTGGGCAGGCGGCAGTGGTTAGGCCACACGAAGTGTTTCATGCACTTCATGTCGCTCAACTTGAGATGCGCTCGTACTAGTCGAGCCCGTCAAGTAACCCGACTGGCCATTGTATGTTCACTTTGTATGAGTCATAACTGCTTGAACCTAGGATACTGAACTTACCATTGGAAACCCTGTTAACCATGGTACCTTGATCCATAAAGACTCATGAGCCGGGCATGGTGGTATGGGACACCGTGGTCGAGTTGTCAGCCTACGCTGGGGCCACAAACCTCCCCGTAGTGACCAGTGACCACATTTGACTCGTGAGCCGATTGTGGTGGTATGGGACACTACATTCGAGCTGTCGGCCTACACTAATTGGTGACGAGCCCTTTGTAGTGACCTCGAGCGTATTCTGAGTCTACGGGAGGCGACGACCCTTCCGTAGCAACGAGAGTACATTAGGCCTGTATTGATAAGGTGATGGGGGAGCGGTGCAACGAGTGCGAGCAATAGCCCTGACAGCCCTTGCAGAGACTTATAAACATAACATCGTATGAGAATACTAGGAGTGAAAACCCTAAACAGGATCTGTGTTGGGATTGATACAAGGAAGGTACCTTAGTTTCCGAATACTGCTGTATGAAAGGACAAATAACAACCCGATAATCATATCCACATCGCACTGCATGTGCCTGGAAGATGTGGAGCACTGTGGGAAGAAAGCATGCTGCGGACGCAGATGGTGCCGCATGAGGGAGTATGTCGGTGAGGGCATCCATCATGTCATTTCATGATTGCATTAACAACAATATCCAGGAATGTTTGATTGTCTGCTTTACTATTATCGCGTGATTGATTTGATAACATGCAAATCTTTGCTCTATGATTCCACTGAGTTGATCACTCACTCCCACATTACGGGACGGTGCTTGCAACACCCACCAGACTCTGTCTTAGATGCAGGTGACGAGGCGATTCAGGACGCGGTGCCGAATTATTACGAGGATCAGGACGAGTTCTCGTATATGCAGTTTGCTGACGGCTTCGCATAGATGGACTGGATCAGTGGGACTTGTGCTAGTTGGACTATCACCTGACATTTATTTTTACTTTATGACATGTATATGAGACTCAGAGATGTATTCATACTTTGGAGACAGTTTGAGATTATTTTGTTTTCATACAGTGATATATATATCTTTCAGTCTTCCGTTTGCTTTTTATCACTGGATCTAAAGTATGAATTGCAGTTTTGTTATAATCTTACTCATGTGAATGCCCTAACTCAGACAACATTGAATCATAATCATATTTTTTGCATAAGTGATGGTCTGGAACTCGAGAGTCGGGTTTCTACACGACCCCTGATTTTCAGGGTGTTACAACTTAACCCCTTGCTCTGGCAATACTAGCACAAGGGCGGACATTAACTTATCCTTCAACTCCTGAAAAGATGCCTCAGCCTTCTCATTCCAAGCAAACTTTAAGTCCTTCCATGTCAACTGAGACAATGGTCTGGAAATCTTAGAAAAATCTTGAATGAACCGTCGATAGTAACCTGCCAGACCTAGAAAACTCCTCACCTCGATAACTGAACTGGGCTGTTTCTATTCCTGAACCGTAGCTACCTTAGCGAGGTCAACCATAATGCCTTCCTTGGACACCACGTGTCTCATGAACTTAATTTCTTCCTTCCAGAAGTTGCATTTCTTATACTGTGAGAACAACAGGTTCTCCTTGAGAGTATTCAATACTGCTCTCAGGTGCTCCTCATGCTCTTCCTGACTAGGGGAGTATATCAAAATGTCATCGATAAAGACAATGATGAACCTGAATAGAAATGGCCGAAACACTCTGTTCATCAGATCCATGAACATGGCTGGAGCATTCGTGAGTCTAAAGGACATCACGAGAAACTCATAATGACCAAAACTGGTCCTGAACGCAGTCTTCTGTACGTCCTCACCCCTGACGCGCAACTGATGATATCTAGACTGTAAATCTATCTTTGAGAAATAACGTGCTCCCTTCAACTGACCAAACAAATCATCAATCCTGGGCAAGGGATACTTGTTCTTCACTGTCACCTAATTCAGCCTGCGATAATCAATACATAACCGTAGGGAACCGTCTTTCTTCTTCACAAACAAGACAGGCGCTCCCCAAGGTGACACACTCGACCGAATAAAGCCTGCTTCAAGAAAACCATCAATCTGACTCCTCAACTCCTCCATCTTACATGGAGGCATCCAATACTTCAGTAGGGAAATCGATGTCACACCGGGCACAAGGTCAATAGTGAAGTCATTCTCGCGCTGAGGAGGAAGCCCTGGAATCTTCTCAAACACATCAAAGAAATCGTGAACTACTGGCATATCTTCTAACATCAGAACATCAGAACTCTCTAACATAGAAGCATAACTGCTAACACGACAGGACCAACTGACCTGAACCGGAAAAGAGAAGGTCGTGCCCTCAGGTCCGTATGCTGTCACAACTCTAGCCTCACAATCAATATCTGCTCTCATCTTAGCGAGCCAGTCCATCCCAAAAATAACATCATAATGACACAGTGGGGTGACAATTAGGTCGACAACCACTATCCTACTACCCAAATCTATCGAGCAAGACTCACAGGTCTGAGTAATATTTGACATAGTCCCTGTAGCTGTCGTTAGTCTCACTCCCTTCGTAGGAGTCGTAATCAAACCTAGCCACTTGACCGCAACATAAGAAATGATTGAAACAGTGGACCCAATGTCCACCAACAGGAATATAGGTGTACCTAGAATGTGCACAAGAACCTCAAATGATGCTGGTGCTGAATCTGCCTCGGTGCCTCAGCTGTGAGCGCATGAACCCGAGCCTGCCGTGATCGATGAGGTGGAGGAACCATGGTTCATTGTTGCGGCCTGAAATGAGGTGCTAGAGGTCTGAAGGAAGGATGATCTGGTGCTGATCGAATAGGTGGTGCTGAAGTGGCCTGAGGCATCGAACGGTCGATCCTCTGAGGCGACGAGAACCCACTGTCTCGCATCCTGGAAAAGTAAGAAATCTCAGTGTGGTCAGGCCTGCACCACACATTAGGATTCCTCAAATGGCCAGGAGATGTAGAAAACCCCTGCGGTGAATCAAATCGAGGCTTCTTATCAAACAAAGGCCTACTCACGAACTCAGGTCGCGGCCTAGGAACCACAGGTGCTCGTGTGTAGGACAACCTCTCTCCGTCCTGCTCTGTTAGTAAGGACATGCTCACCAGCTCCGCATAAGAAGAAATGCTCGCACAACACATCTTCGATCTAATCTTGGGTTGCAAACCCTTAGAAAAATGCCACATCCTCAACGACTGATCACCTAGAATCAACGGAGCATACCTGCCTAGCTCCGTAAACCTGTTCCCATACTCCGTCACTGACATGCCTCCCTAGCGAAGGTAAAGGAACTCACTCTTCTTTTCGTGCCGGTATGTGACAGGAAAATACTTCTCATGGAAGCGTGCCTCAAACGCTGCCCACGTCCACTCAAATCCCTCCGTAACTGTGCGGGGAATATTGTCCCACCATAAGCTAGCCTCCTTCTTAAACATGAAGGTGGCAAGCTCAACCTGCTCCGCCTTAGAACAGTACAGCGGTCTAAGCATCTTCGAGATGTGGTCTATCCAATACTCAGCCTCCTCGGGTCTGTGAGTACCCAAGAATGTAGGAGGCCTCAAGCACTGAAATCGCTCGAATGTATTGCTTGCACTAGTATGCCCGACAGGGTGTAGAGGCGAGGCAGGTGGAGCCGCTGCCATCGACTGAGTAAAGATACCAACCATGAAGGATAAGAATTATTGATGCTGCTGCTCCTACTGTATCTGTTGCTACTACATCAACAGCATCATCTACTTTGGCCTATCAAAAGGCAGAGCGGACTGTGAGGTAGAAGGCATTGACACAGATGCACGATGTAGCTCGGGAACCACAGGTGTGACAGAAGGCATCATAGAAGGTGTCACAGGAGGTGGCTCAGCAGCAGGACCAGAAGCCGGCTGAGAACTCGACATAGGATCTGAACGAGATGGGCCCGAATGGGGATCCATATCAGTATCGCACAGGGCAAGGGCCCCGTCAAGCGAATCTCCTAGAGAAAGAAGGGCCAAAGATCTCGAACCCTTAGGTGGCATACCCTACACACAACAGAGGGTAGCAACCAATGAGATTAGGCATTCACACAGTCCATTCACAGCATTAACTTTACAAGCCAAGAAAATAACATGCATCTCATTAACAAAATTGTCACAATACATGATTTGCATCATTACATGAATCGCGACAGAGAAAGCATGTGAATAAAACATCTGAGCTTCAAACACTAAGCTTCAAACACTGAACAACTACCAATTGCCAAACAACTAACAAACCACACATAAACATAAAAACAAGCAACAAACAAGCAAACAATGACTACATAAAGCCTATTCATCAAAATCTAGCGATGGAGAAGGAGCCCCCTTATCCTTCAGGAAGCATAGGATGGTCTTCAGCGTGCGGGTTACTTTCTTGAACTTACTCTTTACGAGGTCCCACAAATCTTCAATATCTTGTCGAAGTGCAACCTGACCCTCCTCGAGTCGCACTATACGAGCATCCCTATCAGCCTGAGTCACAGGAGGAAGACTCTCATCAGTATCCTGAGCCTCCTCTTCCTCTTCTTCCTGGACTTCTTCCTCTATCTCTGCCCCACCTTCTTCCTCACTTCCTTCTTCTTCGCTATCATACTCTTCCTCACTTTCATCAAGTTGGGCCTCACGTTGCCGAGGCCCCATCTTCATCTGGTCAAGAGTAGCCTCACTGATATAATGGACCGGCACTGGCAACTCCGCCCCAAGTCTGTAGTCAAACTCGAGCGTAATCTTGCATATGAGTCTGCCGAATGGAAGCGACTCAGTCCTTCTCTTTGATCGCGCAATAAGGATGATCTGTCCCTGGATAAACGTAGGCACGCACACCTTCTCTCCTTGCCCCACTTGATATAAAAAATCTACCATGAGACGCGTGCATTCACTGTGATTGCTCCACCTGGGATAAACATTGAACGTGCAGATGTGATGAGCGGACCCCACCCGGAAGCTTCCATACACTCGAACAACATATACTCACCAAAGAGTCACCCATCCACATGTGCTTCAAAGAGAACCCTACGGTCCTCATAGACGTCATGAGCCAACTCTGCCAAAAACGATCTTCCTATTGGAGCATGGGGATCTAAATCCCACTTCAAATGTAATTCTCTCCCAACACTTGGACTCGTGGTAGCTCCTCTAGGCCGCCTCGAATGAGCGGGATGACTAGGCCCAGCCTCTTCCGCAGGGGCCCGCTTCTTACCCATCAACGAAAGGATGGAGGAAATGGAGAAAAATGCTATAATAACCTCCATAAAAGCCATGAAAAAGTGATGAAATGGAAGAAAAAGGGCTGACCTAATGGGTTTCCATGGATCTAGGCCTCCATGGGGAGTGTAATGGATCAAAGAAAGGGAAAATAGAAGAAAGAAAAGATCAAGATAGGAGGGGTTTGGGGCTTGCACGTTTTGGAACTTAAATGAGAGCTTTGGGAACTCAAATCAAAGAAAATGGAGAGAGTAGATGCTGGATATGGCTGTTAACGATGAAAGGGTGAAGGAGTTAATGAAAAATGAAGGAATGAGTGATTGAAAGGGAGTTTTAAGAGAGAAAACAGAAACTTTGATCGACAGACCACACATCAGGGGGTTACCCTAGCCCCTAAACATCATCGACCCGGACGGACCAGCCCGCTGACCTGCGAGGCCTCGCCGACCACTGGACCATCTGGCGAGGGCTCGTCGATTGGGCGAGGTCCTCACCATCCCCTGGGTCCAAAAAAGTTGGGGTCCCACTCTGGAACCCCCTGAAACTAATTCGTTTGTCCCCCTCTTCTGATTTGAGCCATTTCGGGTCATTTCAGAACTAATCTGACCTCTATTCACTTTTATAATTTTTTAACGGCTGGAATGGGATGAAATGCGGTCTATACCCGTTAATTGACGATCTAAACTTGATTTGGGGTCGACATGTGTGATCAGGAGTGTGCACGGACTCAATCTCTGTGACCATTTTCAGTAAACCTAAGTCGTTACATGGTCCCTCTTCTTCTCGTTCGGCTCCTATGATGGTGTGCCATCTTTGATCACTCGAGGAAGATCCCGAGTATGTGCGGGATATTTGCTTATGCAATGTGATAATTGAATGGACATTAACACTGATCAATTGGCACCATTTGGTATTATTCTACTCTTTCAATCTGTAGGATGGGATAACATTTTACATTGGGGCGGGCCGGCATACCGTTCCATTGCGTCGGCCATGTTTGTTTGCATTAGTGATTATTCTTCTGAGAATCTAATGTTTAAAATTATGACCAGAGAATGTCCAATTGAAGTGGACCAACACCCAATTTCTGGATTGATGGATATTCCTGTCAATGATGATGGTATTCCCATTTATACACTTATAGCAAAACTGTCTGAATCTGAGAAAAGAATGCTCACTAGAGTTTTACGCAACATGAATGTGAAATGCACTTCTGGGAATGCGCTTGTTTTCAAGTTTATGTTACCCAAATACAGGGTTCTCCATCAAATTTTCATTTCAAATGACTACCCTAGATCTAGTAACAAAATCAAGTTTACTACATTCATGGCTCGTATTCTTCATTCAATTGTTACTGGCGTTTTTGTTTATCCTCCACCCCTTATATGTTATATCATTATTCTGTTCCATCTCCACCCAGGTCATAGCGATATACCTTTTACCTATCTTATGATTACACTAGCCACCCATGGTCATGTGGCTATGCCGGTTGGAGAAGCTCCAATTAAACAACTACCAGTTAAGAACTCGAACATAAATAAGATGAATTTGAGGTTGGCTTCAAGCCAAGTTGATATAGGTGCTAGTGGATCAGTTGAAGTAACTGAAGAGGAGGATGCTTTACCTCCACATGATGTCAGTATGGATGTGTTTCGACAAAGAAACAAATGCATTTGATTTGGGAGATTATCTTATTTAAACATAACAGAGGAAGTACACTAGGAACATTCATCACATTTATTGATATTGAGTTCATTTACATCCTCTTTACATCCCTTGATTCTAAGATAGATCATTTAGAAATAAAGGACTTGTGCTTTAAGTATCAAAAGTTCATTTCGACAGCCTTCCGACGTCTGTTTCAACCATCTCCTAGGACTTAGGAGGAATGTTGATAAAATCAATGAGTCTTCAATGAGACAGAGATTTCAACAGCACAACGGCATCTGTTTCAACCATCCCCAATACTTAGGGGAATTGTCGATTCGATCGACTAATCTTCTTCTTCTACACTTGATAATAGGAGGAGAAAGGGTGCTAGAAGAATAAAAGCCTTGCACAGGCATTTCAACAGCATATCGGCCCTTGAGCTTTACAGACTGCAGGGCAGTCTGGTTGTGCGGACCCACGCAATCGATACCGGTTGCGTTGTCCTGCGCAACTGCCAGGAGACTTCTCTCCTACCTTCTGTCTTCTGCTCCACTTCGCTCTTCTTGAAAATCTTCAATTACCCTTAATGAAGGAGGGGAAGGGGTATTTATAGACCTTCACATGTGTGAAAATCCTGATCTTAGGAATGTGGGACTATTTTTCATTGCTTTAGATCATTCTGAAAGAAGCCCTTTGTGCAGTACATTTCGAGGTTCCATGCAACTGATATTTTCTTTGTGCGAACCTGCACAACTGGGATTGATTACGCAGAACCATGCAACTTATAGTGGTTGCGCGGACCTGTGCACTCTCATGAAAGCTATCTCTATCTTCTTCTTTATGAAAGTTCTTCTTATCTCTTTACCTTTCCTTGCTCGATTCTTTTACCATTTTCTATGCCTCAATAGATGCCCCCTTGATCCTTTCTTTATTTCATCAAGAAATAAAAAAGGATCAAAATTTCTACTTTTCATTTGGCTTGCGTGGTCCCGTGCAACCGGCCGTGTACACACTCAACCGCGGCGGCCTATAAATATCGCACCCCCTCTCACATCCTGCATTTCTCATTCTGTGGTGAAACTTTTCTTCTTTAGAAATTTTCCATGCAACCAACATTGTTTGCACTGACCCGCGCAATGGATCTTCCGTCCGTACAAGTTTACTAAGTGTAGCGACACTCCGCGCAACTACTTTCTATTGCGCGGACCCGCGTAACTTGGACTTAGTCTCTTTTTCCAGTCTTCAAACTTTTCCTTGCAATCTTCTTTAGGTTTTTTGAACCTTCTTTCTTTCATGGCCCGCATCAAGAGGACCCTTCGTCCCGTAGACCCTCCAACTGACCATCCTTCTCATCCCGATGCACCCGATACATCTTCTCATCACCCATTTCCTTCCGTTGATCAACCACCGACTAAGCATACCAAAACCACCACTCAAACTCCTGCATATTTCAAAGAGCCAATACTACCAACTTTTGATTTTACCGGCCACATTGAATCGCTTTCCTCTCCCATTCACCGGGCTATAATCATGGGGAACATAGAATTGCCTCCAAAGCACGATCGTGAATATGATTGGGAAGAATGATTGAAGAAAACCGCCCATATCTGCACGGACAGTGATAGACCCCCTGCCAGAGAAGATACCCCGCCTGCTTCTCACTCTAAGAAAACTTGTAGAAATAAGGCGAAGGAGTTTGAAGAAAAGATAAAGGAGCATAATAAGAAGAAGCTCCAAAACTCTTCGGAATCCGTTCAAGTAATCGAGGGCATCAAAAAATTCGACAACCCTCATTCAGAATGCATGATGATAATTCCCATCAACGTTCATTGTCACCAGTCCATCCTTGAATGTGAACCCACAAATTACGTGGACGGAGAAAAACTGATGTATACTGAATCGTGGGCGACGTGAGAACCTCAGATTCTGGAAGGGAAAATGCAGACGCAGAAACCGCGGCAGATCATCGAAGAAGCCCATCCCATGATCTTCCTCACTCCCTTTCACAGTCCGCACAATCTCTTTCTAACATATTTCTACGAGACTATCAGACAGCGGTACAAGGATTGCGATCCTCTCTGGGGATCGGAAGATTTTCAAACAAGGGGCCTGCTGACTTCTCGTTGTTATTATTCTGATTAGGCAGAGGCAATCCTAAAGAAACACGTGAGTACTCTTGCTAAAGTAGGCCTTTATGATGTGATAGAAGTCACATCCAAGTATTTCTACAAGGAACCCTCCGTGCTGAAAGGATTCATCGAATATTGGTCTCCCACCACCAATTCTTTTCACTTACCATTTGGGGAAATGAGCATAACGCTATGGGATCTACATCGCATAGCAGGTCTCCCACTTACAGGAAGATTTTATAACGAGTTTATCCAGACGAATACAGAATTGACATTTATATCCTCTCCTGACCGTAGACCTTCTATCTTCGAAACCACCATCGAACTTTTCAGAGAGATGGGAAAGTTTCCAATTTTTCACAAACTATCCCCTCTGCAATGGTTGGCTCATTTTTCTAGAATGCTTAGGTATTTCAGACCTAGAGATTAGCATTTTCCTTTTCATCACATACTCCTGCATATTAACTCCTTTTTCATTTTGCTGATTCCGTGACATCGCTGTAAGGAACTAACGATTCTTCGTGACAATATGAAGGAACGACCAGATTATAGTTCCTTTGGGGAACTTGTAGCCTTCCTAGCTTACTGGCTAAGCATAGTTGCTCTTCCTAGTTTCAAGTGGGCAGATGTTATTCGCCCCACCACCTTCGTTGTCGCCGGAGCTCTAGCGGAAGGTCAGAAATATTCTATTGCGCCCCCTGTGCTATGTTCCATTTATCAGGCCTTTGGTGTAACATCCCGAAAATCGGGGGTCGAGTAAAAACTCCACTCTCGAGTTCCAGAACATCACTTATACAACATAAATGTATATGATTGAATGTTGTTTGTGTTAATGTATTAAACATGAGTGGGATTAAGCCAAAACAACATATCATACTCCAGAGACAGTTAAATTAACAAGCAGAAGACTGTGATAATATGTATAACATATATAAACTGTTATATGTCTCCAGAGTGTGAACATGTTACCAGGTTATATACATACATGTATACTCCAAAAGTAAATAAAAAGAATATACATGAGTTCTCTAAAAATATAAAATGACAAGTGTCAAGGTATCTAATCAATCTCCCTGTAATCCCGTCAATCAGAACACGCATAAAGGAGGGATCCTCCTCAGCATCATCAAGTCCAGCTCCGCCTCGTAGGCCGCGCCATCATCTGCAATCACAATAGGGACTGGTGGGTGTCCGAAAACACCATCCCGTAACGTGGGAGTGAGTGATCAACTCAGTGGGATAAGAGAGCAGAGATTAGCATGTTATCAAATCAATCATGCGATAATAGTAAAGCAATAATTCAAACATTCCTAAATACTGTTGTTAATGCAATATGACATGACATGATGGATGCCCTCACCGACATTCTCCCTCATACGGCACCATTTGCGTCCGCGGCATGCTTGCGTACTGCTCAGTGCTCCACATCTTCCAGGCACATGCAATGTGATGTTAATATGATTACCGAGTTATTATTAGTCCTTTTCATACAACAATATTAGGAAACTAAGGTACTTCCCTTATATCAATCCCAACACAGATCCTGTCTAGGGTCGTCACTCCTAGTAATCTCATACGATGTTATATTTGTAGGTCGCTGCAAGGGCTGCTAGGGCTGTTGCTCGCACTCGTTGCACCGCTCCCCCATCACCTTATCAATACAGGCCTACTGTACTCTCATTGCTACGGAAGGTTCGTCGCCTCCCATAGACTCAGAATACGCTCGAGGTCACTACAAAGGGCTGCCAGGGCTGTTGTTCGTACTCGTTGCACCACGCCCCCATCCCCTTATCAATGTAGGCTAACAGCAAGAATATAGTGTCCCATACCACCATAATTTGCTCACAAGTCTGGGTTGTTCACTGGTCACTACGGGGAGGTTTGTGGCCCCAGCGTAGGCCGACAGCTCAAGCACGGTGTCCCATACCACCATGCCCGGCTCATGAGTCTTTATGGATCAAGGTACCATGGTTAATAGGGTTTACAATGGTAAGTTCAGTACCCTAGGTTCAAGCAGTTATGACTCATACAAAGTGAACTTACAATGGCCAGTCGGGTTACTTTACGGGCTCGACTAGCACGAGCGCATCTCAAGTCGAACGACATGAAGTGCATAAAACACCTCGTGTGGCCTAACCACTGCCGCCAACTACAAAACACGACTCGCGTTCATCGACGCGTCGTTCATGACAAAGATAGGCCAACCACGTATTTACTCAGTTACCGACTGCCTAGACTAGGTATAGTCCCAAACATTTATGAATCACGTCAGCAATCACATAGGAGTAATGTGAATGAAATACAACAATGTAAGCATGTTAAGACATGTTATAACATACAACTTAAGTAAATCATCTAACATGTGCATTTCATACATATTAGGAAATCATGCATATAGCCAACATGTAGGAAATCATTTACATCAGCATATTATTTGAGGATTCAATCTCAAACTAATTCATAACACCATTTAATTCAATACATACTAATACAAACTATTGCCGTGTTCTTATGGGATGGCTTCCTTAAGGCGGGCCCTCCACCTGCACGGACAACGATGTCAAGGGAACCCTGGCTAGAGCCGGGGAACCTCCGATGCTTAAGTCAGTTATCTGATCAATAACCAAGAGCTTGTCTCAGTTAGTATTGCGTACCTTCTTCTATCCCAAGCTTAGAGATTTATACAATTCGCCAACCCTTATCCTCAGAGGATTCTTCTCCTGGGGTTGCTCAGAATCCCGAGAATCTCGAGATTCGCTACCCGTATCCCTGGATTTCCGTAGAGCAGCATCTGTTCTCGTTCAGCCACTCGCTGTCTTGGCTAGGTCGTGACTGACTCTGGGGGAGTCTCGGCCAGGTCGTGACAGACTCTGGGGGAGTCTCGACCGACACGGGAGGACGGGTTCCCGGCCCTTCCACGGACGGAATAATCTCAGTTTCTATCGGTCATTCCTTGCTCCGTGACCGACAGAACCAACTCCTTGAGTCGGTCTTGTTCTATCGGCTGAGTGGCTTGAACACGCTCGGCCTTTAGTGGGCTTATGCAGGCGAGGTCATCACTCTGACAGAGCGACATTAACCGTCCTTGCTTACGCCTCCTGGCCTATCCTCTGTTCCGTCGGTGTTGTCTCGGATTCTTCAGGCAGTGTCAGTAAAGCTGACCTACTCTTATCCGAGTCTCCCAGCTTAACACATTTTTTCCCAACAGTGAGCCCCCCTTACTCCTTGTGTCGTTTATGGCATCAAGGAGTACGATTTTTTCGGTCGGTTCGTATTAGCATCCGAGATAATGATGAGGCATTTAATGCTCTTTGAGTCATCTCTAGCACGCGACGTTGCGCCTCCCAAGGTCACACGTGTGACTAGCTGTCAATTCATTCCGTCCGATATGAAAAGCGGACGTGTGGCCACGATTTCACCCCAGTCAGTCAGCGGTTGCCACGCGTCGAACGGGGGAGCCGAGGCGAATGTCGATTCGCTTTTACCATAATTGCCCTGCCACGTGGCGTGGCTATAAAAGGGCCTGTCGGGAGGACGGTGCGAACTTTGTTTTCGCCCTTCTTCCTCCCGCCTGTTTCTGATCCCGAGTGCATTTTCGCTTCTTCTTCTCCTCCTCCGCTGTCGCCTCTTTCTCCGTCAATCTTTCCTTGCAGTCGTCGTCGATTTCTTTGGTGAGTCCTTTCCTCCTTCTTTTATCAGCTTTAATGGCCGCACACGGCTCTCAAAGACCTCGGGAGGAAATGTCAGTAGATGAGGGTGTGTCCCAACACCTTTGAGACATTACGGAACCACCTTCACTGTTGACGGAGTTTGTCGTCGGTGCTGACGCCGCATTCCGTCTTGTCAGAGAATTCGGCGACTCATCGGCTGGGCGTCCTGCCCAGACTGGTCCATCCAGCGGTGGGACGTCTCTAGTGACTCGTCCAGGAAGACCTAACCCTTGGGTGGATCAGATGGAGGACGAGGATGGAGAGGATGACTTAATCACGGGCGAAGGAACGGTCATTCCATACCCTGTGAACCGAACTGCGGAAGCCTCTGGGTCGTCTTCAAAAGTGGAAGAAGACGAGCCCAGTGGTCTCGTCGCCTCCATTCTAAATGAATTCGACTTAAACCGGATCAGGGCTGGATACCATGTCCCTGACTCGGTCGTCCTCCATCTCCCTCGTCCGGGTGATTTGCCCGACCATCCCCCTGTAGGGATGGTCATAATTTTTCAAGTTGCGATGCAGTGTGGCTTGCGTTTGCCACTCCAGCCCATTGCTCGCGACTTTCTATCCCGAGTCAAAATAGCTCCCAGTCAAATTGTTCTGAATGCGTGGAGGAATTTGTTCGGGTGTGCCGTGCTCTGGTCTGAGTTAGAGCAACCTTCCCTCATGGTCGATGAGTTCCTCTATCTGTACCAAGTCCGACCAAACCCTAACTTCCCTGGCCTCTACTTTCTGAGCGCATGGAGAGGCAAAGGGGGGTCTTTAATAACCGACCCACCTACTTCGAGCAAGTTCTGGAAGGAAAGGTGGTTCTGGGCGTGCGGTCGGTGGGAGTCGGCCGACACATGGCCGTACGAGCCTCAAGTATCCCGCAGGTTCTGTAGAGCAGGTGACTCGGTGACTCGGCCCAATGGTCTTTCCTTTTCTTACTCTTTATTTTTATATCCTCTTCCGCTAATCCTGACTCCACAATGTCTTGCAGATATTTTGAAGAGGAGAGGGAAGCTCGAGTCCGGGGCTCTGACTCAGATAAGAGAGCTGAGGAAGCTAAGCTGGCAGAGCGATCTTGGAAGTTGCTTCTGCAACCTGAGCGCCTCCACCTTGCAGGTTTAGACTCGTTCGTCTCAGGTAGTTCGTCCTCCTTATCTTTATCTTTTTGGTTTCCTATTTGCTCTCTCATTCTTTTTACTCATCCTTGCAGACCTCCCCGAAGCTCGCCCTATTCTGAGGCCCGCGCCTGAGAGCATGGCCGAGCCTCGTCCCGCCTTGAAGCCACTTTCCAAAGTGAAGGCCCCCCCTAGATCGGCTCAGTTGTCCGGGTCTCAGCCCTCGAAGCAGCAGAAGACCACAGACAAGGGTAAGGAAACGGTCGTTCCACCTGCTGCTCCCCAAGTGGTCGTCCTTTCCGACCCTGATGAGAGGGCCGAGGAAGCGGAGCCAACTCCTCCAATGACTCAGGTGACACTCGAGTCGGGGCCTGTTGCTGAGGAGGTCCCAGGGCCGAGGGAGGCCCCATGCGAAGAATCCCTGAGAAGGGAGATGAATCAACAGGAGTCCCCCTTCACGAAGATCATTGTGGGGATGGTTCCTTGGGCGCTTGCCCACGGGGACGAAAGAGACTTCGTTAGTTATTACAACGCTCCGACGGTCCAGACCCTCGGGCATGCGGTGAGGTTACTTTTTGACGTAAACTTTTCTCCAATCTTGTGTCGCCTCTAGCTAAGTTTTACAGCACAGCTCACTGTCTCTTTATTGCAGCTGGCGCCTTGCCTCGTCAAAGCAAGCTCGGAGCTGACTGCCTCCCAGAAGCTCGCATCCGAGGCAGAGACTACGAGGAGGGTCGCGGCCGAGGCTGAGGGCCGTAGAGAGATTGCTGAGAGCCAGATTGGCATCATGACCGGTGATCTCTCTATCGCTCGGAAGCTGGCCGCGAACGCCCATGCAGTTCTCGAAGGAGTTAAGGCCGACAATGCTCGTCTGACTTCACTCCTTCAGGAGGCCGAGGAGAGGGAGCGGCGCCTTCTTCAAGTTCACGGCGAGTGCGAGGGTGCTCTTGCTCGGGCGAAGGCCGAGGCCGCCGGCCTCGTTCAGGAAGCTCAAGAAGAAACGCGCCGAGCCAAAGAGGAGCGAGAGCGAGCCGTAAATGCCTTCCTCGAATCTACCGAGTTTGAAGAGGAGGGACCATCTTTATCAAGGTGGTTACAAGGCCTGTGTCTTGGAGATGAGGGCGGCCTTCCCTGATCTCGATCTCTCCGCCTTCAAAGTCGACAGTCCGACCGCCGAGGCTGCTGAGGGCGAAGCCACTGAAGGAGATGTCGCTGCTGACGAGGCCAGTCCTTCGGGCGCCGCATAGGAGTTGAATCCCGACTGAATGGGACAGTCGGATAATGTACTTTTCTTTTTGTGATTTTATTTATTTATTTATTTTTTGTTAGTGACCCGACATTGGGTACTTATACGAAATAGAACTTTTATTGAGTCGACTTCAATTACAGCGCTTTTTATTCTATCTTACGGGTAATAAGTCTTGAGATGCTCGGCGTTCCAAGGATGAGGCAACAGCTGCCCATTTAGGTCTTCCAGCCGGTAGGTTCCCGGTCGGATGGTGCCTGAGACGACGTAGGGGCCTTCCCAATTTGGCCCTAGTGTACCCGACCCAATTTCCTTAGTGTTTGGGAAGGTCTTTCGGAGGACCATATCCCCGGCTCGGAATCGTCGAACTTTAACTTGACAATTGTAAAACCGAGACACCTGTCTTTGTTCGGCCATCCTCCTCAATCGAGCACTTTCTCTTCTTTCTTCCAACGAATCAAGCGCGAATGAGAGGAGTTCACCATTCTCTCGTCCACTATATAAGTTGACTTGGGCTGAACCGATACCGATCTCAACTGGTGCGACTGCTTCCACACTGTAACATAGGGAAAAGGGGGTTTCTCCCATGGTAATCCATGCTGTGGTCCAATAGGCCCACAGTATATTTGGAAGTTCTTCGGCCCAAACTCCCTTTGCTTCGTCGAGTCTCGTCCGGAGATGCTGCTTTATAATTTTGTTGACCGCCTCGACCTGTCCGTTCGTCTGAGGGTGATGAGGCGAGGCGTACACGTTTCGAATCCCGAGGTTACTGCACATCTTCCGAAATTGTTTGTTATCGAACTGCCTTCCATTGTCGGTAACTATTGTCCGAGGTATCCTGAACCGACAGATGATATTCTTCCAAACGAAACTTGTGATCCTTTGCTCGGTAATTTTCGCCAATGGTTCTGCTTCAGCCCACTTCGTGAAGTAGTCCACCGCAACCACGATAAATTTAGTCTGACCCTTTCCCAATGGAAAGGGCCCGATTATGTCGATCCCCCACTGCGCAAAGGGCCATGGTCCCGACATCCGATCAGCTCCTCGGGAGGTTGTCTCGGGATTACTGCGAACCGCTGACACTTGTCGCATCTCTGGACGAATCGTTTGGAGTCGTGCTGTATAGTCGGCCAGTAATACTCCTGCTGCAACACTTTGTTGACGAGCGAGCGTCCTCCTGAATGGTTTCCACATATCCCTTCGTGTATCTCCCGTAAGATATAGTTGGCTTCTTGGGAGTCGACGCACCTTAGTAGAGGAGCATGAAAGCCTTTTTTATACAGAATCTCATTCAAGATGGTATAGCTTCTGGCTTTTGGAGAATCTGGCGGAGCGGTAAGTCGGTCACAATGACAATGGTGTGGGCCTGAAAGTATGGCCGAAGGCGTCGTGATGAAATCATAAGAGTGAAGGCTACTTTCTCGAGCTGAGGATACCTCGTCTCTGCTGGTAGCAAGGATTTGCTGACGTAGTAGACTGGCAGCTGCTTCCCTTGACTCTCTCGTATTAAAGCCGAGCTTACTGTGGCTTCAGACACGGCCAAATATAATAACAATGCTTCACCAGGCTCGGGCTTAGATAGCAGCGGTGGGGATCCGAGGTAAACCTTCAGATCTTGAAATTCCTTCTCACATTCGTCCATCCACTCGATCATCTGTCGTCCCTTCAATTGCTTGAAGAATGGGAGACACTTGTCTGTGGCTCGGGAAAGGAAACGATTGAGCGCGGCCACTCTTCCTGTCAACCTTTGAACATCTTTGATTGTTTTAGGAGATTTCATTTCGAGTAAGGCTTTAATTTTCTCAGGATTCGCTTCGATTCCTCGCTGACTAACGAGGAAACCGAGAAATTTTTTCAAGCTCACGCCAAACGCGCACTTGCTGGGATTCAGCTTCATTTTATATTTACGCAGAGTCAAGAACATTTCTTCCAAGTCCTTCTCATGGTCGGCTGCTCGTTTACTTTTGACGAGCATATCGTCAATATAAACTTTCATCGTTCGGCCTATTTGCCGAGCGAACATTTTGTTCACTAACCGCTGATACGTTGCTCCGGCATTTTTTAATCCAAACAGCATCACTCGGTAACAGTAAAGGCCTTTGTCAGTGATAAAGGCAGTTTTTGATTTATCATTCTCGTGCATTACAATTTGATTATAGCTTGAATAGGCATCAATAAAACTTAGCAGTTCATGACCCGCGGTACTATCAACCAGCTGATCGATGCGAGGAAGAGGGAAGCTATCTTTGGGGCAGGCTTTGTTTAGATCCGTATAGTCTATACAGACTCGCCACTTCCCATTGGCTTTCTTTATGAGTACGACATTGGCTATCCATTCCGGATAGTATATCTCTTCGATGAATTTGGCTTTAAGAAGCTTGCCGACTTCCTCTCCAATGATAGCGTACCTTTTCGGGCCGAGAGGACGACGCTTCTGTTGGATGGGTCTGTAGGTTGGGTCGATGTTGAGTCGGTGTGTTATAACCGAGGGATCGATCCCAGGCATGTCTTCATGACTCCAAGCGAAGAAATCGGCATACCGTCGAAGCAAGGTGATCATCCGTTCTTTAAGAGACGGGCTCAAAGATGAGCCGATTCGGATTACTTTCGAAATGTTTTTCTCGATTAATGGCACCGAGATGAGTTCTTCCATCGGTTCCCCCCACTCGTGAGATCCAATACGGGGGTCCAGCGATTCAATCGTCGAAACCTCAGTCGGGGCCTTAACCGCGGTGGCATAGAACTTTCGAGAATCTTGCTGATCTCCTTTCACTATCCCTACTCCCGACTCGGTCAGAAATTTCATGGAGAGGTGGTAGGTAGACACCATGGTTTGAAGGAGGCTTAGGGACGGTCGGACGAGTATGGAATTATACACAGACAGTTAGTCCACGACCAGGAAGTGGACCATCACGGTCCTTTGATGGGGCGCAGTTCTGGCGGTAAGCGGCAGCGAGATGATTCCCTCTGGAAGTACCTGTCCACCCGAGAACCCAATGAGCGAGGTTCGGACAGGCCGTAGTACCGACCGACCTATGCCCATTTTGTCGAATGCTTGGGCGAACAGGACGTCCGCTGATGATCCTGTATCCATTAGTATCCAGAATACTTTTCTATTCGTGATGGTAAGGGTGACCACGAGCACATCATCATGAGGATGATGAATTCCTCGAGCATCTTCTTCAGTGAACGAGATACAATATTTCTCTCGTTTCTTCTCCTTGGGAGGCCGAGATAGCAGAAGAACCTCAGACTCGGGGCGATCGAGGCTTCTAGCATGGTTTCTTCGGGCGTTATTTGAGTCCCCACAGCCTTCGTTCGGATTTCTTCTTGGGGCCGCTCTTCACTCGGTCCTGCTGCGACGCCGGTCCCCACTGTATGTTCTCTTAGCCGGCCCTCTTTAATCAGCCGCTCAATCTCGTCCTTTAAGTGATAACAGTCACTCGTGTTGTGACCATGGTCACGATGGTAGTGGCAATATTTGTTCTTATTCCGACGATCCGGATTCCCTCACATTTTTCGGGGCCAGTTGACGAAGCCTTCGGTCTTGATCTCCATTAGTACTTGTTCAGGAGATTTGTTTAGGGGGGTGTATGTAGAAAATCTTCTGTCTGGTTGCTTTCCTGGCCTGCTGTCGTCTCGTCCCCGGTCATCTTTTCATTTTTTTCCTCAGCTGAGTCGGCTTCTTTTTTGGCCGACTCTTTTGCCGATGGTTTTGTGTTCTGGATCTTTTCTCTTAGGAGTCGCGTCTCTTCCGCATTGGCATATTTGTCCGACCGAACCATAAACTCGCCCAGAGTATCGGACGGGTTTTTGTCTAGTGACGCCAAAAAAGGCTTGTCCCTAACCCCCTGCATGAGAGCGTTGAGAGTCGTCTCCTCAGAGTGCTTTCGAACTTGTAGAGACTCGAAATTGAAGCGTTTAATGTAGTCTTTTAGTAGTTCTCTTTCCCTCTGAACTATGTTGTTCAGATGCATGGGAGGCTTCAATTTCTTTTTTCCACCAATAAAATTGCTGAGGAAGGCGTCACTGAGTTCGGCAAACGACTTTATCGACCTGGGTTTCAATTGCTTAAACCAAAGTCGGGCTACGTCAGTCAAGGTCAGAGACAACGCTCGGCACATAACAGCGTCCGAGGCGTCGTGCAATTCCATGTAAGTCCTGAAGCATTCAAGATGATCTGTTGGATCAGTCTTTCCGGAAAAAGGAGTTATCTGGGGTAAGCGGAACCTTTGCGGCAACCGAGCCCGCATTACCTCATCCACAAACGGAGAAGCTATTTCTTCGTATTTGGTCGGATCTGAGTTCTGACCGTTCTTTATATCCGCCATCTCCTTTTCCATTTTCTCTCGGACCTCGTTCTTGAAGTCCTGTATATTAGCCTTCCAGGGTTCGGCACTCTCTGTCGTTTCTTCAGCGTCCGCAGGTAGCCGACTTTGCCTCCTCTGATCTATTCTATGCCTCAGATCAGAGGGAGGCAAAATGGTTGTTGCTGAACGGGCAGGCGCTGGGTGACTTGGTTCTCGAGACTGACTCGGTCGTCTGGGCGACTGTGGCGCGGCAGGCTGCGCTACAGACGTTGGTGGATGAACTTGTGCCAACTCCTGGCGCTGCATCTGCTGGTTACACAGTTGTTCCAGCATGTGTTTCATGGCAGCCATCTCGGAATGCATTTCTTGAACCTAGCGATCCAGGTGTACGTTTCCTTGATTAGGCTGGCTTGTAGTCGCAGGCGGTGCTGCCGGGGGAGCTCCCTGAGCTATGCTAACAGAGGCCTCCCCAGCTTCATCTGGGTCCGTCCTTCTTGTTCTTGCCATTCGAATAATTGGAGAAAACAGCTTTTTGTCCGATTTCCACAGACGGCGCCAAACTGTTGCAGTGTTCTTATGGGATGGCTTCCTTAAGGCGGGCCCTCCTTCACCTGCACGGACAACGATGTTAAGGGAACCCTGGCTAGAGCCGGGGAACCTCCGATGCTTAAGTCAGTTATCTGATCAATAGCCAAGAGCTTGTCTCAGTTAGTATTGCGTACCTTCTTCTGTCCCAAGCTTAGAGATTTATACAGTTCGTCAACCCTTATCCTTAGAGGATTCTTCTCCTGGGATTGCTCAGAATCCTGAGAATCTCGGGATTCGCTACCCGTATCCCTGGATTTCCATAGAGCAGCATCTGTTCTCGTTTCGCTACTTGCTGTCTCGGCTAGGTCATGACCGACTCTGGGGGAGTCTCGGTCAGGTCGTGACAGACCCTCGGGGAGTCTCGGCCGACACGGGAGGACGGGTTCCCGGCCCTTCCACGGACGGAATAATCTCAGTTTCTATCGGTCATTCCTTGCTCCGTGACTGACAGAACCAACTCCTTGAGTCGGTCTTGTTCTATGGACTGAGTGGCTTTAACACGCTCGGCCTTTAGTGGGCTTATGCAGGCGAGGTCATCACTCTGACAAAGCGACTTTAATCGTCCTTGCTTATGCCTCATGGCCTATCCTCTGTTCCGTCAGTGTTATCTTGGATTCTTCAGGCAGTGTCAGCAAAGCCAACCTACTCTTATCCCAGTCTCCCAGCTTAACACATTTTTTCCCAACACACACATTTATACAAACACTTAAACTACACACTTAAGTCTACATATAGTATGTCGACTCAAAGTGTGCATTTAGGAGAATCTCTTCGCCAAACTGATTATGCACACATTCCTAATATCCTAATGCGACAAGAAGCCATGTCAATCATATCAGCAAAATATGGATGAAAACAGTATTTCCTACAAATGACTAAAATGCCCTAAATCTCATATTTTTCGTCTGCTTACGAAACAGGAAACGGACAGCATGTTGTACATGTCAAACGGCGTTGCCGTCAATAATCTACTATTAGACGACATTGAAAGCGTTGAAAATAGTCAATCAAAGCATCTAAAATCCGCACCTTTCACTTTAGATGTGTATCATTCCGACCGGAGCGTATATGCTTCGTCTACAGCGAACAGACAACCTAATACACAAGATTCGTAAGCTACATCACTAAGGAATCGATGGAACTCCAAATCAGCAAGTGATTTGGGTTTTCCTTACCTTAAAGTGCGTTGGAATGGCCAGGAAAGTGATTGGAGTGCGTCGCTTAAGCACGTGTAGGAGCAGTAGCAAGTGGCAGGAAAAGCCCTCCCACACTCTCTCACAATCTCTCACTTTCTCTCTCACTCTGCTAGGGTTTCTAGAAAATTCAGATGGGTGAGAGAAGTGAGGGTTTAAACCCCTTTTATAACCTAATTTCTTCTCAAATTAGGCTTGGGAACAATATTTACTTGAGGTCTAACCAATTCGGGGTTGTTCTGGTCCAAAAGAGCATTTTTGGAGGTCCCCTGGCCAAACGCGGTTAGACTTAAACTCATGCATACTGGATCTAGCACACATCAAGTTTTCAGACCGAAAGAGGTCGCAAATCGCACGTGGCGGTCCAATTTCAGTTTAGCGGTCATCGCACGTAGATCAGGTCTACAAGTCTCGTGATATGAAATAGAAATTTTTCCTGATCCGAGGGTGTAATTTGGCTGAATTCTGACGGTCTGAACACTTAATAATAACGCGCCAAGTCATGTGCCAGATTTGAATTTCAAATTCTAAATCTAACCCTATTGTCACTCTCTTCACTCCAGGCTCAATGAAATAGCCTCTGAACGTCGGTTGGGCTTGATTTTCGAAACGATTGTCAAGTCTAAAAAGGCGGTCATAATGGTCTAAGATGGTAGATTTGGACTTTTGACGCGCGGTCTAGATCCAATACAAAGTTTCAAAGAGTTCCTGAGAGCAAACGGGTTTAGAGTTTGATCCAAGGTTTTAGGATATTATAGCATCATTGATTCTACAAGTTTTGGATCTTGTAGATCGTATTTAAAGTGTTCAGGGACAATTTCACAGCTACTCCGGTGTAGCGCTAACTAACTTATACTTAGTTTCTAAAGGAATAAATCCTAAGTGATTTCTTTGGCTATGGAATTGGGTTCTGAGCGGTTATCAAGGTGTTTTGGCTGACCCATTGCCTAAGGACGTCTAACCCCAGGTTGGCAGAAATCTGGGGTGTTACATTTGGAGAAATCTCTACACACATGAAAAATCCTACCCTGAGATCTTCATCAGCATATACTGCCTAACACTACTTCACTGGATGGTTAGGAGTCTATTTCCCCTGGACTTTTGAAGCACCAGAGAAGGCTTATGTCAACCCTTCTCATCTTCCTCTCTGGTTTTTTCAACAAAGGGCCATGGCCAGAAGATCGTATGAATGGGTGATCAACAAGATCCAGAATTTCGATCAAGTGGACTTCTTTCAGTTCCGCCTTCATCGCTATGCTCAAGACACAAATATGGTGGATCAGGGGGCACTAACTGTAGCGGAAAGGGCCTTTTTTCTTTTTATCCGTTCTTGCAGTCTACCTCTTAGAGAAGGGACAGAATTCTGGAGAGAACCCTATTATCCCAGCCATTTTTCTCGCCAATTCAGCTATGACCAAGCCGTTCTAGGAGACTGCGGGTTGGTTACTAAGAGAATGCGCTGTTATGGAACAGGTCCTTTGAACTGGGCCATGATATGGAAGTAGCTATTAGGTGGTCATGTCAACTCCTCGTTCATTATTCCTAGCTTTGACCGAATAGTACGTACTTCTTATAACTGGATAAGATGGTGGGACCATCAATCATTCCTGATCAACAAACGCTTACCCGTGGACTCCCTTCTCTTTCTCCACCCACCTCGGCTCAGAGGTAGAAAGATTGAGAATGGAATTGGCTTCATTCCAGAGAAGAGTCGAGCGCCTCATCATGGTGAGATTTGCAGAAAGATATCGACGGAAGAGCCGATTCGTTAGAGAAAACCAATTAATACTTTAGACGGTTGGTTTTCTCATGGAGTTCTGGTAGAATTTGAACATGTCTCCCATGACTTTAGTGGCCGAGCTTCAGAGGATGTTGCAGGAGCATCCTCCCCTATTCCTGAAGAGATTGCTACAACTGAGGAGGGTCTGGTTCGAAATAAACCTGCCCCTTCTTCACAACCTCTTCCCCCTAGCTCATCATCTCCGATGACTAGATCACGAGCACGTCTGCAAACATCATCACCCACTCCTCAGGAAGAGGCAAGACAAGTCTCTTCATCTCTTTTGATTCCAGTTGGTAGGAGATCTCCAAGAGAAAGCAACCAGCCTGTCTCCTACATAGGAAAACAAGTCATGGTTACAGAAGTAGATGAGGAAGATCTGGCAAGCGAAAGTTCATCTTCTTCATCAGGAGATTCCACTCCCCTGGGATCTGGAGATGATGATAACAATGATGATGATGAAAATGATGGAGCTCAGGACGATGACTATGAAGAAGGGGACGTCAACATAGATGATGAGGAAAATATGGCCACCGAAAATGTAGAGGAAGAACATCTCCCCACGGCTCCTGAAATTTCCCTTGCCACTCTTGTTCCTGGCAAGCCACATGCGGTAACCGAAGAGGATGAAGAACTCTTGGACTACGGGGAATATGGATGTTCACCTGGTAAGGGAATTCGAATTCCTTAGACACTCACGTGCTTATCTAGTGATCACTATCTTATCATCACTGTCATTTCCTTTTCAGGTACGCATGTGGCTAATATCGAGACGAGTACTGCCCCCTCTGTAGATCTTCACCCTGCTGCACCAATGGCTTCACCATGGATTTCTTTGGCTCCTCTGGTGGCACCGAAAAGTGTGGCCCGTGCAATTATATTCCCTGTCGAGGATACTGACCTACCGACTCCTACTACCAGAGATTTGATAACAGAAGTGGGGGCTCCTCTTGCTGACATGTTGGAAGCCGGTACTTCTGCAGCCCCAGTTGTTTACTCTAACTTTATCTCTCATTTGTGTTATAGGAATTCTTCTCTGTAGCGGGGCGACCAGCTCTGAATCTGTGGCCACTATCTCTGAGCTACCATTTCCCTCAAAGATTCCCGCTCACAAAATGCTAGACATTGCCATCGAGATTCTAGAGAGCTCTGCAAAGATGGTGAAGATTAACATTTTTATTTTGCATGACTCCCTCCTCAGATTCCGTGACTCGATAGCTTCTTTGGCATCAACGAAAAATATCACGATTACTCCAGAAGTTCTGGAATACGGGATGCAGTTAACTTTGTCTAAGGAGAGGGCTTCACTTATTGCTTTCACCATATATGAATTAGCCCAGGAGCAGTTATCTTTGCAAGAACAGCTGAAGACCCTTACTGATGAAAAGGTACTCATTCAAGATCATATTATGGCTCTAAGAGAAGAGATTTCGCAGCTAGAACTGTAAGGTCATGAGAAGGAACTGTCTATACAAGAGGTTAAAGAGAAACTTGATGTCAATATTCGGTCTGCTGACGCTGAAAAGTTTGAATTACTCAGGAGCAAGGAAATGATCACATCTTTAGAAGACAAATTAGCTGGCCTTCCTAATCAAACAAAGATTATTCTTGAAGAGAAATCAAAGCATGATGCATCTCAGCTTCAATTAAAGGAAAACTTGCGGCAATATATGAATATAGTAGGCATTACAGAGGAATTATAAGCATGTAATACCCTTTTTTTTTTACATACTTTTGCTTCTTCCTTTCTTCTTCTTTTTTTTTAAAATATTTGAGTGCATGTTCTCTTTTGACTTTTAATAGTAAATTTCAGTAACTTTTTCATGCACTTCTACATTATGCATTATTCTAGACATATTGTCCATATCATAACTTCAACATGAATTTGTTACATTTTGAACATTGCACATAGTTTATCATGACATTCTATGAAACTAATCATAAAGCACCAATATTTTATGCTTGTCAGTATGGGATTTCCTACATGACTTGATTCGTTTATATTTTATTGGTGGTGCTAAGTTTCAATTCAGTCAGCTGCACATAGTTTAGGCTCTTGAGTAGTGGAGCGAATTTACTTGGCGAATTTACTTGGACTCTAGTTAGAGTCGGGTCTTACGTGATGATCTCTGTAACTCTCTAGAGTTCACTGGACTTCTCACTTCCTAGAGAGTTCACAAACCGCGATCCATCAGAGGGGCCCAGTGAAGCTACCGAGGCCGTGAACTCGGTTGGTTTTACGCACAGGGTTGATCACGGTAACTCTCTAGAGTTCACAGAGCTCACAAGGCTACCTTTAGGGGTACCAAATACATGGTTGTCGATCCATCGATGAGTAGGTTTAAGCCCTTCCTCATGAGTTAGTACCGAAATCGAACCATAAATCTGGGGGGTCTTATGCATGGTTGGCCTATCTAAAGCGCACATTGCAGCCCTCATTTTCTTCGTCCGCAAGTTCGAGCCGATTTATGGGAGGGCATTGTCTTCCATTCCCCGTGATGCTGCCGAAAATCTATACAGACGGCATAGGGGTTACGCTGACTGGTCATTTAAGGACTTTTAGCACTTTGGATTTTAGTCAACTTTTTGGCCTTTTGGCTTTTGGTCATTGAAGACTTTGAGCTCTTAGCTTTTTTGTCAACTTTTGGCCTTCTGGCTTTTGGTCATTAACTCCGTCAGCTGCCCGCATGGGTATACGTACGATGGGCTTCATGGGCTTTTTAGGGCCACTGGCTTCTCGCCGCTACCCGCATGACGATCTTCATAGGTCTCATACACAGCGGGCCATTGGCTTGACTGGGCTGCCTTTTTATTATCATAGGTCTTATGCGTAGCCGGTCCCTTTCAAGATTTAATCCTTTTAGGATTTGGCCTTTTTTTAGGTCTTGGAGACTTGGTCCTTTTAGGACTTAGCCCTTTTTTCTCTCTTTTTTTTTCGGGACTTGTGGCTAGACCGCCTTTTTATGATCAGCAATTATCACTGTCGCCAATTTTATATAGTTGGTTGTATGATTCATCATATGTTTGAATAATAATTGACATTTCGCTGCTGTTGACAATGTCATAAGGACTTTTGTATCATGTTTAAAGCAATGTATTAGCTTAGCGATGATGGAAATTTTGATGAGTGATTGATCGACAATAGCGATAGCTGTCCTCTTTTCTTTTTATGATCATCGATACCTAATGATTCTAATTTCGATGGAGATTTTCTATCGGCGATGAGCGTCAATGCTTGATAGCGATCATCGACACTTTTTGTTCGGTGATGATTTAATATGCTATCTTCAAATTCTTTAAATGTCTTGGAAGACTGAAGACTTTTGGCGATAATCTAGCATGCTGTCTTGGAAGACGATGATAAGTATTTTTGCCTGAAATTGCTTATCTGTATCATTTGTTTGTATTGTTTATAATATACCAGCTTGATGGTGATATCAATTTCAGAAAAATTTTTGTAGAACTCTCTTGATGGCGCTCACCTTCTTCGTCTTTCTTCATTTGCTATCATATGATCTTAATATGCTTTGTCATATGATTTTGATATGCTTGCGAACTTCTTCCTTATTCATCCTATTCATCTTGCCCCCTTTTGATACAGAATTATTATCTTGATAGTGTTCTGTATCAAAATCAGTAGCACCTTCGGAAGTAATTTCCTTTTTGTCAATGCGAGTATAGGCCAACATAGGCTTTCATTTACTTCTTTGAAGAACTTTGCTTGCATTGAGCACATTTTATCTTATTTGACTTTGAACTTGCCCCCTGAATATGATTGTGACTGTTATTGGAGATATATTTTTTCGTTCTTGGAGATATTGAGGCAGTATATTTTTGGGGGAGGCTACACGATTGTAATCGTATTCATTGACTAGCTTGCCCCCAACCCTTGAAATTTTCTATACTTCTCCTGATTGACCCCAATGGGGACTTGAATTCCCTTCCCATGGTTTAAGCCAACAGGTTCTTCATAATCAAAGTCCATGTTTTTCATAATTTTCTTACTTGCCGAACTATACTTTTGGAGGTCTTGCAGTGTCAGCCTACCATGGTAGTCATTATTTTGAGTTCCTCCTCTTGTCCTTACTGCTTCTGAAGCATAAAACCCAATTGGCTCAGGATATTTTTCACTCGCCTTAACTTGAAATCTTGTTGGAACGACTGGAAATGGCTTATTTCTTTCAGCATACGGCAGCAGCACCGTATAATTTGACTGTAAAATTTTTAGTTGTTCAGATGACATCAGGGTTAACGGCGGTTATCCCGGTTGCCTTAAATGTTTTGGCACAAAATAGAACTTCTTGCTTATTTTCGCGGTTTCAGATGACACTACTTTTTCTGCTATCTCCGTAATTGCACTTTCCTGATCATTCTTTAGGACACCACCTTCATCCTTATTCATTTTTTCGATAGCGAATTCTTTATAATAGCTAGCATCTGCAAAGAAGGACTGAGTTTCTGTATACGGTCTTGCATCCGCCATCACTTTATGTTGTACTCCGTCTTTATAGTATTTGAAACACTGATGTAGAGTAGAGGGTATGATATTGTACTGATGTATCCATGGTCTTCCTAAGAGAAGGTTGTATGTCGTCATTGCACTTATGACGTGACAAACAATGTCAGTAGTCAATTCTCCTATTTCCAACGTTACCGTAATCTTGGCAAGTGCTCGCTGCCCATCTTGATTAAAACCTTGTATCATCATTCCGCTGGGGCATAGTTCTGAGCGACGATAGTTTAATTCATTTAACATTAAGAGTGGTAAAAGATTTACTGCAAACCCATTATCTGTCATAATTCGTTTGACTTTCTTCCCACGAATATGGCCTTCTATCATTAGTGGTCTGTTATGGTCTTCCTCACAGATCAGATCATTATCAGAAAAAGAAATGACTGGGAAACAGTCCTCATGTTCATCGAGTTCTTCATGTTCTAACTCTGCCAGTAAGGTTTCCCTGATGTCATGATCATATAAGGCCTGGATCAAACTTTATCAAAATTCTTCTGATAGCTTCAGTGCATCATAAATGCTTAATTGGGCCAGTATTCCTTTTAGATGATTTACCACGTCATAAGTAACTCTTGTCATCTCATTCTTCTCCTTTGTCTTGCCGCTATTACTCTCTTTTGCAATTGTTTCTTTCTTATTGACTTCTGATTTCTATTTTGTAGGGCTTACCACCTTCTTACCTGACCGTGGTGTGATCACCGCAACCTTCTTTACAACTTTACTTCTTCCTGCGTTATTCACATCGTAGTCCTTCTTTCGGACTGTAAGCATGTTTGCGGTTGCCATGGAGCCCCTTTCTCTTTCTTTCCCCAATACTATCTCGCCCCTATTGATCAGTCACTGTATTATACATTTCAATGTATAGCAGTTCTCTGTTGGATGCCCCACTAGACGATGATAACGACAGAAATCCTTTTCTCTGGTTCTTGTTACATCTTCTTGGCAATTTGGCTCCGACAATACTATCATGCCAGCTTTTAATAACTGTTCCATCATAGGGGCGACATCTTCTTTTGCAAATGCGAACCCCTCATGAGAATTCAGCATTCTAGGCCTCTTCCCGTTGTACCTATTTCTTGACTTATCACCTTCTTCGCGTCGGTCCGATCTTCTTTCTCTCGAGTCCTTTTGTCTTTTCCTCTTCTGTCATGATCGACAACGTTCATAGCTGTCCTGCCAGACACTCTCCTAGTTGTATCATGGTGAAATGCTGGGATCTTGCGAGTCATCAGCTCCAACGCGTGGGCTTTAGTAGCCAAATCATGAAAAGTTTTGATATCGGCGCTAGTCAGTCCGATCGCAATTCCTGTCCCCATAGAATTTAGACACATTTTAACTTGTTCTTTCTCTTCTGATAGTTGTCTACATGAAGCCCCTAATGTTTTCCACTTGTCTATAAACTTCTTTACCGGCTCTCCTTCTCTTTACCAAATAGAGGCCAGCTCTGTAATACTGACATCACGTTCTGAGGAGAAGAAGTTTGACATGAAAACCTCCTGCATTTGTTCCCAGGTACATATTGATCCAGGTACCAAACTAGAATACCATCGAAATGCTTTATGTGTTAGTGATGAACCAAATAACCGCAAGCAGTACTGTGGTATCATAGAAAAATTTCCCATGCTAGTGATGAAGTGCATCAAATGCTCCTCCGGGGATCCTTCTCCATTGAACTTTTGAAAATTTGGATGCTTGAAATTGGCCGGAAGAGGGATGTCTTCTACTTCCCTTGGATACAGAGTTTTATACCTAAAACGTCTGGTATTTTCTCGTTCTCTTTCTGCTCTAACCGCCTCTTCGACCACTTGCCTTACTTTTTCTTGTGTCAGAGTTCTCACCGTGGGGATAGAACCTAGTGACCCTGCCCCCTGTGGTGAGAGGACATCAGGTTGATTTTCCTGCCCTTCCGTTACATTCTAGGGGATTGCCATTCGGGCTACATTGTGTACGAGGGTTGCCAGTGCTTCTCTGAGATTTCTACATTCTTCCATTAGTGCATTTTGGGCTTCTGTCATTGCATTGAAACGATTCTCTGCAGTTGTTCTATAGTCTGAATTTGTTCCAGCCTTGAATACTACATCTTCTCCACTTTTCGATGAAGCAGTAATCGAAGGAGAACAAGAAAATGCTGATGTGACTGGGCTTACAGAAAAGGGAGGGCACAGAGTTTCATCGGGCCTTTTCGTACTCTCTGTGGCATCAATTGATTGAGATGACGCCGATATTGGTGAATCTTTTCGGGATGGCGTTGGAGATCTAATGATCAATGCTTTTCCCTTTTGTTCACTTGTTCGTTCAGCCATTGAAGCATTTAAAGTCGGGAAGTCGCGCGCTGTCAACTGGGGAACTGTTTGCGCTATTTGCACTATTCGTGCTGGATAAATTGCTGGAGGAGCAAGTTCAGGATTTCTTCTAACCGTGCTTCACGTTACGGGCCCTCTGATTCTTAATGAAGGCTGATTCATTCCTGAATTTCTAAAGTTTCGTGTTCTTGCCTTACGAGAGGTCACGACGGTCCAGCCTGCATTGTCTTCTGATGACTGGGGCGAAGTAGAAATGACCCCAACTGTTACTTGAGCCCTGCTACTTTTACACGCATGACTCGGTGCGTATTCTATCACGAACCCTGTCGGGGTGAATTGGAAGTTCACTTTTCTTATGGGGGTCGCCATGGGTAATAAGTCGTAATCGGATTTTCAAAACCTTCAATCATGAAACATAGTTATAATTAGTAATTGAACAATTAAAGTGATCTATCTTAGAGATGAAGGGGAGGACTTCCCACTGAGAGTCACCATTTTGGCGTCCATAGGACACCAAACCGTGACGAATGTTCGTAACAACTTCACTGTTAATATTTTAAATAAGACAATAAGATAGGATCCCTAGTGGAGTCACCATTTTGTTTCGACAAAGAAACAAATGCATTTGATTTGAGAGATTGTCTTATTCAAACATAACAGAGAAAGTATACTAGGAACATTCATCACATTTATTGATATTGAGTTCATTTACATCCTCTTTACATCCCTTGATTCTAAGATAGATCATTTAGAAATAAAGGACTTGTGCTTTAAGTATCAAAAGTTCATTTCGACAGCCTTCCGGCGTCTGTTTCAACCATCTCCTAGGACTTAGGAGGAACGTCAATTAAATCGATGAGTCTTCAATGAGACAGAGATTTTAGCAGCACAACGACGTCTGTTTCAGCCATCCCCAATACTTAGGGGAAATGTCGATTTGATCGACTAATCTTCTTCATCTGCACTTGACAATAGGAGGAGAAAGGGTACTGGAAGAACAATAGCCTTGCACAGGCATTTCGATAGCATAGCGGCCCTTGAGCTTTACAGACTGTAGGGCACTCGAGTTGCGCGATCCTGCGCAACTGCCAGGAGACTTCTCTCCTACCTTCTGTTTTCTGCTCCACTCCGCTCTTCTTGAAAATCTTCAATTACCCTTAATGAAGGAGGGGAAGGGGTATTTATAGACCTTCGCACGTGTAAAAATCCTTATCTTAGCGATGTGGGACTATTTTTCAGTGCTTTAGATAATTCTGAACGAAGATCTTTGTGCAGTACATTTTGAGGTTCCGCGCAACTGATATTTCCTTTACACGGACCTACACAACTGGGATTGATTGCAAGGAACCGCACAACTTATAGTGGTTGCGCGGACCTGTGCACTCTCATGAAAGCTATCTCTATCTTCTTCTTTTCGAAAGCTCTTCCTATCTCTTTACCTTTCCTTGCTCGATTCTTTTACCATTTTTTATGCCTCAACAGGATGACATAATTGATTAGCTTGAGTCTGACTCTACGGCTTATCCTGATTATCAGCCTTTTGATTTTGATTCTCGTTTGTGATATCTTGAGGAGAAGGTAGAGGGTATGCATGTGTCCTATGAAATACTATTTAAATATATGCACAAATATCTTAGGCGCATTAATAAGGGACTTCATCAACTTAATCCTTCCATATCTACTCATTCTGGTTCAGATTAGTTTTGCATTTCTGATATGTAATAACTTTCATACTTAGATTTCTCTTGACTATTGGACATGTTTTCTTATTTTTATGGACATGTTTAATGGATATCTTGACATTCTATTATCTTGAACTTCTTATTCTCATTAATCAATGCTCTTATTGTACTCTTATATTTCCATCATATGTTCTTTCCTTTGTCATATTGTGACAAAAATGGGGGAGAATTTGTGTTGTATGTCTATTCTATGGAGTGGAAGTTATGGAGAGAAGTGGGTGTGGTTATTTTTTTATACATGCAGTGTGAGACTCATATCCTAGCTTGTACCATTCTGTATGCCTCTGCAGTCCTCTCAGTTAAATTTTGGCGACCCGTAATCTCTTATCGGCATTTGCACGTGATCCTGAGTCATGTCTCATATATCAGAATCGACTCGACTCAAAAATTGTGCCCTTGTGACCGCACCGTCTTCACGGTTCTGACGCTGCGTATTACGTGCCCTGGCAATACCTAGGCCAGGAGATGTGGGCCTGCGTTCAGTTCGAGGAAAACACCGTACGTTGCAAATATTGAGGAAATCTCTATGACACAACACATCAATCCATCAATCAAATGTCAAGTACATGCACCCATTCCATCTTTTTCCCAAGTTAACACTCTCTCCCCCCCACCCATTCCATCTCTACACCAAATTCAAACCAACCCATACTTTCCATTTTCATTTCTTACAACACCCACTCCATTCATCCATTACTCCTCTCTCTCTCTGTCTCCCATTTTAAACTCATTCTCCTAAGCAACCATGAGAGGTGGACATCCAAGCTCTCCATAGGAAAGAGGTAGATGTGGCCCACCTTCCTACCACCCATCTCCGCATTTCAAAATCAATCTTAACCGTTGAATCTTGATTCCTTGGAGCTCTAGAACTCATTGGTGGAAGAAGGAAGAAGAGATATTGAGGTCAGTGATTTGTATGATAACTTGTGTTTCTTTTTATAATGGGAAAGTGGGACCCACTAATCAATGGTGAGGATCCCATCTTGGTCCCATCATGATCACATGTATGTATTGTCATACATGAGGGGCCCATAGTGGTAGACCCCTCCCGCAATCATTTTCCCTCTTTCCTTCTCTCTATTTTTTTGATGATGTGTGACCCACCTGGTGTGCACAGCACATCCAGACTATCTAGAGCCAGCAAGCCCACCATGATGCATTTTATCCAAGTTGTCTGTCTATCTAGTGGAGCCCACCTTGCTGTCCATTTTCGGACAGGCATGGATAGAGGGAAAACATTAATATCAGCCTTGATCTAAAACAGGTGGGCCACACTAACGTGGACCCCACCGATATGTGTTTCATCCATGTTGTCCACTATCCAATAAGGGACGGTGGAGCCCACTTGATATATGCATTGTATATTCACCCCAAGCAACAAGCGCCACTGGAGGGAATATCAGAAATATCAGCTTAATGCACAAATTTTAGTGGCCCGCTCATGTGGATCCCACTTCATGTATGGACCTGATCCCCACCGTCCATCCAATTTCCTAGCTCATTTTAGGCGTTGAGCCGAAAAATGAAGCCGATCTAAATCTCTGGTGGGCCATGTTGTAGAGAATAGTGATATTTATGGTTAAAATCTGTTAGGGCCCACTGCGATGTTTCTATATGTCAAAATATGTTGAATATTGGGCTTATTAGACCCGTCACGAGCAGGAGAACCCAGCGGACAGACTGGATTGTCCCGATTTGGGCCCCACATATGATAATCCTTAGAAAAAATATCAAACAGTAGACGTTATTGCTGTCAGCACCCAGAGGATGCTCCAACAAGGAGTGTCCGAAACTTAGTCGGATGTTGGGTCAGTGGGCCCCACTACAGGTTCCACCTTGATGTGTGTTGAACATCAACACCATGCATTTGATGGGTCCCCTTTATTAATGGGTCACCTTCAAAAATCAACCATTCATGGTACTTTGGTGGTCCACACAAAAGATGTTTGGACTGAATTATCGATGGATAGATGGACTCATCGATATCATCGAATTTTAAATCTTGAATACATCGAGCTGACTCGATAAAATCGACATCTAGTCTGTTGTGTCCAAAGTACTACTAAGACAAATCATGTAATCCTCGATATATCAAAGAGCTCCTCGATATCCATAGAATTTAAATCTCGATGATATCAAAAACCCTTCGATGATATCGGATTGGGACACAAATATTTCTAGCAAGTTTTTAGGTTATTTTTCTTGGATCAAGAGTCACTCGATAAAATCGATATTCAAATATCGATCATATCGAGGCAAGGTCGATATCATCGAAAGTGGACATAAAATGTAAGCTTATATGAAAATTCCTTGGAATTATAGATGAATTTACACTGCCCTCGATATCATCGATATTCAAATTCCGATGATATCAAGTGATGCTCGATCATATCATATACCTAAAAATATTTAAAGATGAGTACTCTCACAATTTTCAAATGTCGAGGAATCGATCCACGTGTCTATAAAATCGTAGTTCAAAATCTGATGTCATCGAGGCACGTTCGATTTCCTCGACCAGTTGGTGAAAAGTTTCAAAAGCATTTGACAGTTGAATTCATGTCATCGAGTGGCTAATTGATGTTATTAAGAGTATACGCTCGATGATATCGACCCTCGATGATATCGAACTCTTTCAAAAATGTAATCATTTTATATCAGTTGGAACCTTTTACCTATTTAATGAGAGCCTGCCCTTGGTTGTTGGTAGAGAAAATAAAGAGTGCTTTTGAGTGTTTAACCCTAGATCATATACCCCAAGCCTTTTCTCTCATAGAAGTTCATCCTCCAATCCACCCTCATCATTAACATTCAATAGAGTGGATTGGGGTATGAAATTTTGCATTCAAGGATCATATAGCTACTACCTTAATGGCAAATCATTAAGTTGGGATGCCTTGATTGTATAGATGATTGGAATTGCTCTATTTCCCTTATAGGAAAACATTTAATAGAATAGGATCCTATCATAACCTTGACCCAACCCGTCACCTAATATTGGTACATCTTCTAAGTTACGGTTGAAGGGAGTTGAAGATTCTTTGTCATCAAAAGAGGAGATCTTCATCAACGTGCTAAATGGGGCTCATCTATTTATCTATAAGTCATTAGAGTTAAGAGGACCCCTTGTGATCATTCCTTGTGTAGGATAGGGTCTAAGGTGTTTCTCACCCTTTTTAACTCCTTATAGGAGGCCTCAGGTGGGAGTATACATGAGAGTACTTTGTGTTGACCCTTACTCTGTGGAGATCATAAACTCTTAGGCCCTTGTGTAAGTCCTTAACCTATGTGTTTTAAAAGTTGGGTGCTGTGTGTTGACCCTTGCTCATGGAGCATAAACTGGTGAGGTTTCTTGTGTGGATCCTTGGCCTGTGTGGCGTAAAATTTAGGTGTTGTGTGTTGACCCTTGCTCCTGTGTGGGGCATAAACTATGTCGTGTAAACACATTAGAGTTAGCCTAGTGTAGGTTGTACTGGCTTGAGGTTAACCTGATTTGAAACCTTTAGTTTGAGGTGAACCTGTTGTGAAACCTCCGTTAGTGAGATCCGGTACACCCAAGGGTTGAGTACGTCCGCCGGAAGTGGAGTAGACAAGTAGTCGAACCACTATAAAAGAAACTGTGTTTGAGATTGTTATTTCTTGTTTGATTTCCTTAAATATTTTCACATTTGCTTATTTGAGATCACACCTCACACATAGTCACATCCATCATAAACTATGATTTTCATCTTATCGATCCTTCGAATAGTTTTATGATTGGACTCGCTAATTGGCTTGGAAGCCATTATAGTTACTTTAAAGAAATCCTTATGCATGCATATTTTGTTAGGATAAGATTGATGGGATTTTAAATTACTATAAAATATTCAAAAGTCCTATTCACCCCCCTCTAGGATATATTGGCATATTCCCACTTCAACAAGAGCGGTCCTTACCACAATTTTAATTGGTATCAGAGAGGGTCTCTGTTAAGGGCTTCACCACCTAGAGAGTGATCTTGACTGAAGTTGGTAATATGACCAAAGGAGAGGGTCAATCGGTCACTAGACCTCCAGTATTTGATGGATCAAATTATGCATACAAGAAGGCTAGAATGCATTACTTTCTGAGATCTTTGGATCATGATGTTTGGGATATAGCTATAAGAGGATATGTGACACCAACTAATTAACTCGTACTTGAAAATGGCACATCTATCACTAAACCAAAGGCCAAAGAGATGTGGACAACATTCGATAAAGAAAAATAGACTTTTTAAGTTAAAGCTATGAATGTTATCTACTATGCTATGTCCCAAGAAGTTTTTAATCAAATCAGTATGTGTGGGATAGCCAAAGAAGCATGGGACTTATTAGAAATAACCCATGAAGGAATAAGCACTGTGAAGAGATCCAAACTGCCACACCTAACATTATAATTTAAAAGTCTTATAATGAAAGAGCATGAGACCTTCAAGGAATTTTTCACAAAACTGAACGTCATTTGCAACTCCATGGGGGGATTAGGTGAAAAAATTTTGGTCCCAAAAATTTGAAGGAAAATACTATGATCATTATTGGAACGGTTTAATCCTAAACTAACAACCATTAAAGAGTGGAAAAACATAGAAGAAATGAAAGTAGAAGAACTAGTAGGTTCCCCACTAACATTTGAACTACACTTCAAACAAATCCCTAAATCCAAAACTACTATCCTTAAAACTTCAAAGAATACAACAAATGAGGACATCGAAAGTGAAAAAGAAAATGAAGATGAGGAAGTGGCCTTGCTAGCAAAACGGTTCAGAAAGTTCTTTAAGAAAAATTATGGTCGTCCATTTAAAGGAAGACAGGTGGAAACAAACATTCTACAGGAAAAAGTGATAAAAAGACCAAGGAAACAATGTTATACCTGTCAAAAGTTTGGACACCTAACCACTGAATGTCTGAATAGGAAAACTAAAGGAAAAGTGATGGCAGCCACATGGGATGACACGGAAGAGTCAAACTCAGAATGTAGAGACTCGGAGAGAGATGGAGACCAGAAATCTCTAAAAATTCTTATGGTCTCTACTGCCTCAACCATTCTCATCAAAATTGAGAACGATAAAGAACTGCAAGCCACTAAATCATTTCCATCAGATAATGTGGAAACTGAGAAGGAAGAAGAAGAAAAGGATAAACTACAGGATGCTTACAATTAACTTTACATTCATAGCATTAATATCCTTAAAGGACTTGGAATAACTGAAAATAAAAATAAATTGCTGTAAAAAGATCTGGATAAAACATTAGAAATCAATACACACCTAATTAATGATTTACAACAATATTACTCTAGTAATGATATACTAGAAAGAATCAATATCTTCTTTAAGTCCGAGTCTAAAAAACTAAACAAATAGGTTGAGCTGTTAAAGGATTAAAACATTCTCCTTCAAAATGAAAATCACACTCTCCTGTTTGAATTAGAAAAATACATAAGATCGGCTGAGCCAAACTATAAATTTTCCCAGAGTGTTGAAAAACTAGAAAAATAATTAGGAATAGGAAGACCGGAAAAAGATATCAGTGGCTTAGGATATGATAAGTTTAAAACAAAAACTAGAAATGTAGCATCAATGGATGAAGAATTTGCTGCTTCAGGAAGTAAAACAAAAACTACTCATGTTTGTCATTCATGTGGTGATTCTGGTCATTGTAAGTTTGAATGCATGTCACCTAGGGGGACTCAACATAATTTTGGTCAAAATCATAGCGGTAAACACAGACCAACCTGAAGAACAATACAAAATGTCAAGAGTCAACCTAGGAATATGGATAGAGGAAATACACATCCATCACCACCAAAAATGACCAACAGAATGAAGGAGTTATTGAATTAAGTGGCAGAATTAAACAAGAAAACAAACAAATGTGTGGCACACGGAAACACGATTCAATTGCCCAACTTGATTAAAGAAACAAAAACTACCACAATTAGAAATCCTATTAAAAATTTGGTAGTGAAAGAAAAGAAAAATTGCCTTGTAGGTCACTCAAATCATATAACAAGCAATGATGCTAAGTGGTACCTGGACAGCGGATGCTTAAGACATGTCACGGGTGACAAATCCCTTCTTTCAAACTATTCATATCTTAATGATGAGATAGTCACCTATGGAGACGGTAGCATTGCTAAGGTAATTGGACAGGGAATTATCAAAGGAATAAATATGTTAAAAAATGAGAATGCCTTTTACATAAAAGGATTGACGCATAATATTTTGAGCATTTCTCGAATATGTGACAATGAGCATGTGGTTACATTCAACAAACAAGAATACAAAATCTTAGACCTCTCAAGTAAACCAGTAATGAAGGGTTGTCGTACAAATAACCACTACTATGTCATTAAAAGCAAAGGAAGGGTTGATCCATATGCTTAGAAAAATTTGAGCATGGAAAAACATGTCTAAGTGATGCATCTGAATCTGGATAGTAGATGAAAAGATGCAATTTTGATGAATTGTTAACGATATATCTGAGGTCCCTCACCTCAATGTTTTTGTATATAAACATCCTGATGTTTATAATTTTTTATTATACAATGCTTGTACAAATTTTGTTATGTATACTGTTTGATATAAAGATAGACTATATAACACATGGAATATTATTGAAATGATGAAAAATGGAAGATATACATCTTTGATATGTCTGTCATTAAATCATGTGGACTCTCAATTAAATCGACCAAGAATTGATATCATTGATGTCTCTTTGAAATTTTAAAAGTCACATGATCGAGAATGTTGAAAGTGCCCTGGTTTGTCAATTAGCGTGAGTGTTGAGTCAACTAGAAAGAAAAGCTCCATAGGAAGATCAGTCAGCTATCTGCCTCAACCGATGTCTGCCCAAACTCACCATAGGTAAATCTAAGCCTCACATTCCACGTCTCAAAACACCAGGTACATAAAACCCTTAAAATTGGTTAAAATATCATAAGGTTTTTGAGTTAGAAAACTTTTTTACAAAATCAGAAAATCTCAAGTTTTCTACCTCTATCGATTTATCGATATCAGGTTCGATAAAATCGAGGTGTGCTGTCGATGTCCTCAAAAGCTTAATCGATAAAATTGAATGAGGACAGAAAGTGTCCAACAACTGGATATACATTTGGATGAAATTATCGATGTAACAATACCCCTATCGATATCATCGATATTTAAATCTTAAGTTTATCGAAGTAGACTTGATATAATCGACAACAGAGCATTTGTGTCCCTGTTTTTTATAGGAAAATCATGAAGACCTTCGATATATCAAAGTACCCTCGATATCCTCAGAGTTTAAATATTGATTGTCATGCCCCGAACTCAGAATTTCGGCTCACAAAATTCCTGATCGCCGAATTTGGCGCCGACAGCCTCCATAGAACCCCATTCTTAGCTCCCGACACTCATACATGAGGTTCTGATCCTAGGATACTATAAGGAGGATTTCTAATCATCAATTTGATTCATAATGAGCATAACCACAAGCATAACCCATGAAAAATAACCACAAGAACATCATCACACAATTCACTATGATAAAAAACTTTTGAGTACAATGCGCATGAAAGGAAAATACAGGATAATGAAAATGACAGGAAACTCCAGAAGCTTAACTGTGTACTCCAAACTGAGGACTGTATGCTCCAACTACAGCTGCGTCTTGGCATCACTTGCACCTAACGATCATGCATAAGCTTAGAGGGTGGTGTAAGTGTGTGCACAATAAGAGCGTGCTTAGAATGCAAGGTCAGAGAAATGCTGTAACAACCTGAAAATCGGGGGTCGTGTATAAACTCAACTCCCGAGTTCCAGACCGTCACTTATGCAACAAAAATGATTATGATTCAATGTTGTCAGAGTTAAAGCATTCACATGAGTAAAAGTATATCAAAACTGCAATTCATACTCCAGATCCAGTGATAAAAACAAGCGGAAGACTAAAGAACATATATATCACTGTATGGAAAAACAAAGTAGATCTCGACTGTCACTAAAGGATGAATACATCTCTGAGTCATATACATGTAAAGAAATAAAATCAAATGTCCAAAATAGTCCCACTGAGGAGTCCCGTCAACCCAGGTCACCTAAACAAAGTCGTCGTGGAACTGCATGTATGAGAACTCGTCCTGGTCATCATCGTAGTCCGGCTCTACCTCCTGGATCTCAGCATCACCTGCATCTAAGACAGGGTCTGGTGGGTGTTGCAAACACCATCCCGTAACGTGGGAGTGAGTGATCAACTCAGTGGAATCATAGAGCAAAGATTAACATGTTCTCAAATCAATCATGCGATAATAGTAAAGCAGTAAATTAGACAATCCTAATACTGTTATTAATGCAATATGACATGACATGATGGATGCCCTCACCGACATTCTCCCTCATACGGCACCATCTTCGTCAGCGGCATGCGTGCATCCCGCTCAGTGCTCCACATCTTCCAGGCACATGCAATGTAATGGTGATATGATTGCCGAGTTGTTATTAGTCCATTCAAACAGAAGGATTGGGAAACTAAGGTACTTCCCTTGTATCAATCCCAACACAGATCCTGTCTAGGGTCGTCACTCCTAGCAATCTCATACGATGTATATTTTGTAGGTCACTGCAAGGGCTGCCAGGGCTGTTGCTCACACTCGTTGCACCGCTCCCCCATCACCTTATCAATACAGGCCTACTGTACTCTACTGCTACTGAAGGGTCGTCGCCTCCCGCAGACTCAAAATACGCTTGCGGTCACTACAAAGGACTCGTCGCCTGATCAGTGTAGGCCGACAACAAGAATATAGTGTCTCATACCACCATAATCTGCTCACGAGACTAGGTGCTCACTGGTCACTACGGGGAGGTTTGTGGCCCCAGCGTAGGCCGACAGCTCGACCACGGTGTCCCATACCACCATGCCCAGCTCATGAGTCTTCGTGGATCAAGGTACCATGGTTAACAGGGTTTACAATGGTAAGTTCAGTACCCTAGGTTCAAGCAGTTAAGACTCATGCAGGGTGAACATACAACGGCCAGTCGGGTTACTTGACGGGTTCGACTAGCGCGATCGCATCTCAAGTCGAACGACATGAGGCGCGTAAAACACCTCGTGTGGCCTAACCACTGCCGCCAACTCTAAAACTCGGCTCGCGTTCATCGACGCGTCGTTCATGGTGAAGATAAAGTAACCACGAATTCGCTCGGTTACCGACTGCCTGGACTAAGTATAGTCCCAAACAATTATGGAATCACATCAGCAAATCATATGAGAGTATTGGAAATGAAATCCAACCATGTGAGCATGTTAACACATGTTATAACATACAACTTAAACAAATCTTCAAGCACATGCATTTCATACGTATAATGAAATTATGCATATGGCTAACGTGTAGGAAATCATTTACATCAGCATATTAATTGAGAAATCAATCTCAAACTAATTCATAACACCATTTAATTCAATACATACTAATACAAGCATTTATACAAACACTTACACTACACACTTAAGTCTACATATAGTATGTCAACCCGAAGTGCGCATTTAGGCGAATCTCTTCGCCAAACTAATTATACACGTATTCCTAACATTCTAATGCGACAATAAACCATGTTAATCACATCAGCAAAATATGAATGAAATCAGTACCTCCTACAAATGACTAAAATGCTCTAAATCTCATATTCTTCGTTAATTTACGAAACAGGAAACGGACAGCATGTTGTACATGTCAAACGGCATTGCCGTCGATAATATACTATTAAACGACATTGAAAGCATTGGAAACAGTCAATCAAAGCGTCTAAAATCTGCACCTTATCTCTTATCGGTGAAGTGATTTCGAACGGAGCGTATACGCTTCGTCTACGGCGAATAGAGAACCTAATTTACAAGATTTATCAGCTAACATGCTATGAATCGAAGGGAACACTAAATCAGCAACTTTCTAAGGTTTTTTCTTACCTGAAAATGCAGAGGAATCACCGGCCAGGTGATTGAAGTGTGTTGCTTAGGCACTTGCAACAGGTGGTGCAACGGCAGGAAAATTCTCTCCTACTCTCTCTCACAAACTCTCACCTTTTCTCTCTCCCAATCTAGGGTTTTTCTCAAATTCGGATGGGAGAGAGAAGTGAGGGTTTCAACCCCTTTTATAAGCCTAAAAATGCCCGGAATAGGCTCGGGAATAAAGTTTACTTGATGTTTGTCCAAAGCGGGGCTATTTTGGTCCAAAAGATCATTTCTGGTGGTCCCTTGGCCGAACGCGAACGGACTTAAGTTTATGCTCGTCGGATGTTGCTCTCATCCCGTTTTCAGACCATCAGTGTACGTAGATCGCAAGTAGCGGTCCAGTTTCAGTTCAGCAGTCACCGCACGTAGATCAGGGCTGCAAGTCTCATGATATGAAATAGAAATTTTTTCTAATCCGAGGGTGTAATTTGGATGAATTCTGACGGTCAGAATGCTTAATACTGACACGTCAAGTCGTGTGCCAGATTTGAATTTCAAATTCCAAATCTGTCCCTATTCTTACTCTCTTCAGTCCAGGCTCAATGAAATAGCCTGCGAATGTCGGTTGGACTTAATTTTTGAAATGATTGTCAAGTCCTGCTAGGCGGTTCTAACGGTCTAAGATAGTAGGTATCGGACTTTCGACGCGCGGTCTAGATCCAATACAAAGTTTCAAAGTGGTCCAGAGAACAAACCTGCTTAGTGTTTGATCCGAGGTTTTAGAGTATTATAGAGTCATTGGTTCTACTCGATTTGGGTCTTGTAGAACGTATTTAAAGTGATCAGGGACTATTTCCCAGCTACTCTAGCGTTGCGCTAGCTAACTTACACTTATTTTCTAACGGAATTAATCCTACGCGATTTCTGGTCGAGTTGGTACTCGAGTCCAAGTATGGATTTTTCCAGGGCGTTACAAATGCATAATCAAGCTAGTGAATACATGAATGCAATCAGCCGTACCAAGGCTATATGGTGCAAGATATGAATGCTATCTTGCATAACACGCCCATGCGATGAGAGATGCAACTCAGGCATACCAATCTTCATCATATATTAGTACAGTTCTCATTTTGGATAATCACCGGGATTTAATACACTCCAAATGGCACTACCACTCTCCCAACCGCACAGTCCAAGTGAGTATAAGAAACCACACTATCTGCCTAGCTAGTAGTCTCCCAATACCCATCTGGCACGTCGATAGCGGGCTCATTCATGAGCTAGTCAGACTCAGCCTAGTATTGCCCCCTACCCTCAGGCGAGTAAGGACACACCCCTTTCCAATCGACCACGAAACAGTGGGAGACGCGACCTCCTAGTATTCGGCCCTCATGTGCTCATATATCCACTTGGTCTCGATGTTGGAGTCATCCTCTGATACCATCGGATTTAGGGATTTTCACCTAAGGACATCTATGGTGCCCCGATGCTTAGTAACAATATTTTCGGTATCCAATCCAGCCACCCATGATGTGTCTGTGGAGGTTATGACCCTAATGTCCCTAGGGCATACAATAATTATAATCACACAAATGAAAGTGCATGGATTATACTATCAGACATGCAAAAATCCTGCGCATACCACACGCTCATGTAGGGCAACTCCGCCTATTAGGGAGCCCATAAATGATCTGCCTAAAGGCATATGCTATGATTAGTCACTTCTCATATCAGGTATACATATGATGCGTATGATCATGAATCGTGGATCTATACTATACACGTTATGTGCTGATGAGCTCTAATCAAAACGAAGATGGGCCTAGACGGTATACGCACTATGAGTATGGGCCTATCAATGGGCCTTAGGGGAGAGTGACAATGCAGACATTTAACCAACATCATCCGTACAATGTGGTCGTCAAACCATCATTGCTCCCAAGGCATAGCCCGCTATCAATACATAAACCATGGTGGAATCACACTACAATGGGCCTTGTGTACGTCTCATCGGGCCTTGACCCATGGTCCTCCAATACTTCAAATGGGCCTCATGTACATGGGTCTCGTATATATCAAGATGGGCCCCAATGGATGGGCCACAACTACATCAAGATAGGCCTAATCATAAGGTCCTCATATATATATTAAGGTGGGTCTCAACAATGGGCCTTATACAAATCATGGTGGGCCTCAACAATGGGCCACATCAAATATAAGCGGTAGTAAGGATTTTCACCATTAAAATTTCTAAGGGTTTAATGGTGGACCTCAAACTCACTATTTTCTATAATGTGGTCCACCTGATCCTAGAATTGCCTTATTTTATTCCATCACATGCCTTAAAATAATCTCCAAAATGGTTGGACGGTTTGGATGAAACACATACATCATGGTGGATCCCATAATGATTGAAAGGATGGACGACATAGATGAGGTACATACCCATGGTGGGGGGTCCCCATTGATGAGAGGTGTGGGTACAATACATACATTAGTGGGTCTCATGTGGGGCCCACCACAGTATTTATTTTCCACCCAAATTTGGATAAGATCACACAGACATGTGGGCCCACTGAAATGTTTATTTTCCACCCAATCTATTGATAAGGTCACTCAAACTTAGGGCCCACAATAATGTTTATTTTCCCACCCAACCTGGCCCCCCTATAATGTTTATTTGCATCCAATCTGTTCATAAGATCAATTGGACTAGGGGCCCACTACATGTTTATTTGCATCCAACTCATCCAGGGGCCCACGGTGATGTTTATTCACCACCCAAACTGTTCATAAGGTCGCATGGACCTAGAGCCCATAGTGATATCTATTTGTCATCTAAACTATTCATAAGGTTACGTGGACCCCCGCGATGATGTGGTTCACAAATCCAGCCCACCCATTATGTGCGTCCTACTTGGCTAAGGGTTCAGACCAAGTTACAGTCGCATCCAAATTTCAGGTAGGCCCCACCAGGTGATTTTATATGTTTTAGGCATGTGTTCCCATGATTTTAGATGGTATGGCCCACCTAAGTTCCGTATATGGCTAATTTTTGGGGCAAGACATTTTTAGAAGGGGGGCCCCATAATGGACGGTGTTGATGTTTGAAATGCATCACGGTGAGACCCACAGCTGGGGCCATGAGGGCCAGCCCATTCGTCCGCCCGCCCACTGACAATGGCAGTAGCAGGTGCTACTGCCCTGCTTTCCTTTTTTTTTTTTAAAACGGGAAATCCCGTGTTTTTTGGTAGGTGGGGCCCACATCAGACGAATCCAAGTCATCCATTGGTCCTTGTGGCTCGATACAATCCCATTGAGCCCAATATTGGACAGGTTTTGGCGTACCGAAACATCAGGCAGTATTTCAATGGTGAAAATTCTATTACCTAAACTATGGCCCGCCAGGAAGGTGGATCAGCCTCATTTTTCGGTTCAATGCCTAAAATGATCTGGGAGATGGGATAGATGGCTTGGATTGAGTACTTACATCAAGGTGGGGCCTGCATGAGTGGCCCACCCCAAGGCTAAATAAAATGTATGTTTTTTTTGTTAGCTTGCCCATGTAGCGCACGCACTCCATGTTAGCCACCTACATCCAGCGTCTAGAGACGCTGGACGGCTTGGATAAACATGGACCTCATGGTGGGTCCCACATGTATGCAGCCCACCCCATTCAGATCAACGTAATATTTGTGTTTTCTCATCATCCAGGCCCACTAAATGGCCTGGATGATACAGATGAATGGCATTAATAAAATGCAGTCGTCATGGTGGGTCCATGATCGGTGTGGATTTGGTGGGCCACACCTGACATAAAAGAGGGAGAGAAAGAGAGAGAGAAAATGAAAGAGAACGAGGAAAGGAGAGAAATGAGCGGTATAGATGGAGGGACCCCACCACTATGGGTCCCTCATATGATTGCAACACATACATCAAGTTGGGTCCCTCATACAAGTGGGTCCCCTAATATGAAATCAACGATGAAAATTCAAATATCACCCACCTCTAGGCCTTCTCCTTGCTCCCTTGGTCTTCTAGGCTCCCTATCTTCACTTTTGATGGAGGTTGATGGGATTTTAATGGTGTGGATGAGAGATGAGGGGGTGCAGAAAGTGGGCCACACTTGTTATTGTGGTTTGGGGAGAGAAGAGAGCTTGGACGTATGGAGCTTGGGAGAATAAAGATAGAATGAGAGAAAGTGTAACGCCCTGAAAATCGAGAGTTGAGCATAACTCAGCTCCCGAGTTCCAAAACATCATTTATGCAACATATTTAAAGATGGATGTATGTTGTCTGTATTAGTGCATAAAACATGAAGTTAATTAAGCCAAAACAACAAACATAGTTCAGGGATAGTCTGAGAACACAAGCAGAAGACTGAAATACATATATAAACCAACATAAGTCCCCAAGATATGTATGCTCCGCCAGGTCATAATTACAAGTCGTGTCTCAAAATACATATAACAAAATGTGATACATCGCTACAATCATAGCCCATAATCCCCGCCAATTAGGACATGGCTCACATGAACCCACCTGAGAACTGCATGAACGAGAATTCCTCCTCTTCCTCATCGAACTCTGACTCCGCCTCGTAGGCATCACCATCACCTACAGCTAAGTCAGAGTCTGGTTGGTGTTTAAGCACCATCCTAGAACGTGGGAGTGAGTGATCAACTCAGTGGAACTATACAGCAATGGTTAACATGTTATCAATTCAATCAGGTAGTAATGATAAAGCAGTACAATCAAACATGTCCTAATTAGTCTTGTTAATGCAAGAAGGATATGAATTAATGATGCGTGCCCTCACCACAAACTCCCTCTTGCGACATCATCTAACGATCGCGGTATGAATTACTACCACTGTGCTCTACACCAACGCCAACGACACATGCAGTGCAATGTTATGAACATGATTACCAAGTTCTTATTAGTCATTTTCATACAGCAGGATTGAGAAGCTAAGATACCTCCCTTATACCAATACCCAAACAATGATCCATTCTAGGGTCATCAGTCCTAGACAATCTCATACGATGTTATAGTTCTAGATCGCTGTAAAGGGCTCGTCACCAATCAATACAGGTCTAGTTATATCCTAAATACTACAATAAGGCTCGTTGCCCAAATGTAGTGTCAGGATATGCTCAAGGTTACTACAGAGGGCTCGTTACCAATCAATGTAGGCCGACAGCATGAATATAGTGTCCCATACCACCATAATCGGCTCACGAGTCTAAGTTGCTCACTGGTCATTATGGGGAGGCTCGTCGCCCCAACGTAGGCCGACAACTTGATCATGGTGTCCCATACCACCATGACCAGCTCATGAGTCTTAGGGGATCGCGGTACTAACATTAATGAGATTTCACTGGTGAGTTCGCTACCTTAGATTCAAACAGTAACATCCAAACATGGTGAACATACATTGGTCAATCGGGTTATTTGACGAGCTCAACTAGGGCAAGCACATGTTGAGTTGATCGACATGGAATGCATAAGCACTCCGTGTGGCCTAACCACTGTCGAACCTCCTAAGCAGGACTCGCATTCGTTGAACACATCCTGCATGGCGAAAACAACCTCAACCACCAGTTTAAGGGTTGTTACCGACTACCTGGACTATAATATAGTCCTAATCATGCACAAGCTCAATAAATGACATTTGATTCATATTCTACATTCAAATGAACATGTTATGAAATATAACTTAAACATAAATACAGTACATGGAGGAAATCATACACACAGTTAACATGAATAAATTTGGCTAAACAATTCATGGAGGAAATCATACACACAAGTAAGGTAATTGAGATTCATATCTCAACAACCTTATAAATCACACTTTACCAAATACTATCTTATTTAGGCATTTTTACAAACACTTAGACTATACTATTCAACATACATCACGTATGTCGACCATATTGTATATTAGGGAAAATCCTTTTGCCAAGGAGTTTTCGCAGACATAACAATTATGTAGTAATGACAATTAATCATGGAAATCACAACATCAGATTTCATATGCATACAAACATTTCAACATATACATGGAATATTCCATTTACAACATTGGTTATACATATATGTAAAGCAAAATAGATAGTGCATTTGGCATGTGTAATAGCGTCCACGTCAAGAATAAATCATTATCGAACATTGAAAGTCTTGAAAACCATAACCTAAATGTATATAGTCCACACCTTAAATAAAAAAATGCATAATAGATATGATTAAGATGCTAAGTCTTCGTCAACGGCGGATTGACAACTTATGGCATGAAATAAGTTAGCTACAACAACACTTAAACTATTTTAAGCTTCAAAATAGGTTAGGGTTTGATTATCTTAACCAAAAATAGAATTAGAATCGCTGGAATACTGATTCAGATACGATGGATTGGTGCGTCGAGGAAACTGGGAAGAATCCTAAGATGAAACACTAGGTTCTCACTTACTTTCTCTCTCTTTTCTCTCTCTTATCTTAGCTAGGGTTAGAAATTCGTATGGGATTTTGGAGAGAGGGTTTAAGGCCTTTATATAAGCCTAAAACTGACAGAAATAGCCCTAGGGCCAAGGTATACTTAGGTTATAACCAATTCAGGCTCTTTCTGGTCCAACAGAACACTTCTGGAGGTTCTCTTATCAAATGCACTCGGACTTAAGCTCACTAGTATAGGATCTTAAGCAAGTTAAATTTTCAGTCCGATCAGGTTTTCAGATCGACCATGGTGGACTAGTTTCAATTCAACAGTCACCAAAACTCAATCAGGGCCACAAGTACTTTGACATGTATGGGCTACCTTTCCTGATCCGACGGTGAATTTGGGTCAAAACCAATGGTCAAAATGCTTATAAATGGCGCACAAGCGACACGAATCAGATTACTTAAATTTATATTTAATTTCTTAAAAATCTTCACTTTCTCACACTCTTCACTCTGGACTCAAGAAAATGGTCTCAGTACATCGTTTGGGCTTAATTTTTGAGGTGATAGTCAATTTCATCGCTCTCTGACTTTCGACGTGCTGTCCATGTCCGATACGAAGTTTCCGAATGCTCTTGAGAGCAACTGGGTTTAGAGTTGGATCCTAGATTCCAGGGTAATGTAGCGTTAACAATTTTATAGGTTTTGGGTCTTACAGATTGTATTTGAAGTGGTTGGTTCTAATTTCACAGGTAATCTAGTTTAGCGCTAGTTAATTCACGTTAAGTTTTTAAAGAATTTAGTCCTAAATGATTTATGCTAAAGGTGGTACTCGGGTTTAAGTACGGATTTTTCCAAGACGTTACAGAAAGAGAGAAAAAAGATATTAAGGGATGGGTGACATGGTGGTTGTAAGGAAGGGTGATGTGGAGGTATGAGTGTGGTTGAAAATTGTAAAAAGAGGGATGGGTTTGTTTGAAAACTTGTAAAAGAGGAGTGGTGAGGGGAGGGAGAGGGTTGACTTGTGGGAAAAGAGAGAGAGGCCACTTGTAGTTATTGTTGGGTGAGGTGGCATGGAGGTAAGGTGGTGTACTTGATTTGATGTGACATTTCGTATAGATTCCCTCGAAGTTCGTAACATGTGGTGTTTCTTCAGAATGAACACAGGCCTACATCTTTTAGACTGGGTATCAGTTCGGTGCACGAGTCACAGCGTTAGGACCGCGGCGACGGTACGATCACTATGATACAAGTTCTGGTTTCGAGCTGACTTCGGTATGCAAGATCTGGCTTGGGATCACGCGCAAACGTTGGATACGGGTGGAGGATTGATGAAATTCGACCAGAAGGACCGCGAAAGACAATGGAACGATATGAACTAGGATGTGGGTCTTACAACTCTCCCCTCTAAAAAAAAATTTCATTCTCAAAATTTACACAATCATCGCAACCAGACATAACTCATAAGGAAGAAGGAACATTGCATCATCATAAGAAATCGAAGACAGTTTACAAAATAGAACATACAATTAATCATCAAAGAGATGGGGATAGCGCTCTTGAATCTCAGCCTCACGCTCCCATGACGCCTCATTAACAGAATGGTGACCCCACTGAACTTTCACCAAGGGAATGACCTTGGTCCGGAGGACCTGCTCCTTCCGATCAAGGATACGAACTGGCTGCTCAATGTAAGAAGCGTCCTTATGAACCTCTAGCGACTATCAATCAATAACTGGAACAATATTTGACCCACATTTCCTCAGCATAGAGACGTGAAAAACATTATGGACGCCAGACAACTCAGATGGTAAGGCAAGCTGATAGGCCACGACGCCAACACGCTTAGTAATCTCAAAAGGTCCTATAAATCTTGGGGCAAGCTTGCCCTTCACTCCAAATTAAACTACGCCCTTCATCGGTGAGACCTTAAGATACACTTTTTCCCCTACTACGAACTCCAAGGGTCGACACCAGCGATCAACAAAACTCTTCTGCCGGCTCTGAGTAGTGCGCATCCTCTACCTGATGATATTGATAGCCTCTGACATCTGTCGTACCAGCTCGGGACCTAGGAGACGCCGCTCTCTGACCTTGGTCCAACAACTCAGAGATCTGCACGGTCTGCCATACAATGCCTTAAAGGGAGCCATGTCAATGGTCGCATGATAACTGTTGTTGTATGCGAACTTAGCCAATCGCAAAAGCTCATCCCAGCTATCCCCTGAAATTAATCGCACAGGCGAGAAGCATATCCTCAAGTATCTGATTGACCCTCTTGGTCTGGCCATCGTTCTACGGATGATACGCGATGCTGAGCCACAAAGCAATGCCCATAGCTCTCTGAAAGCTCTCCCAAAACTGAGATGTGAACTTCGGGTCTGGGTCTGAAATGATCGAGATAGGAACATCATGCAGTCTCACGATCTCATCAATAAATAACTTGGCTAGCCAATCCAAATGTCAAGTCTCACGAATCGCAAGAAAATGTACAGACTTTGTCAGATGGTCCACGACAACCTAGATGGCATCATGATCACATTGAGTCCTCGGTAAGCCCATAATAAAGTCCATCGATATGTGCTCCCGCTTCCACATCGGGATGGTCAACGACTGCAATAGACCAGGGGGTCTCTGATGATCAGCCTTGACACACTGGCATGTGTCACACTCGGCCACAAAACTGACAATTTGGTGGTCATCCCCATCTAAAAATATTGTCTGCTTATATCATGATACATCTTCATCGAGCTAGAGTGGATAGAAAATGGCGATCGATGTGCCTCGGCCATAAGATCTCTATGCAACTCAAGAATATCTGGGACACATAATCAGCCTCTGAAGCGAAGTCCACCATCATAACCAATCTTTTAATCTGTCTGACTCTCAGATGCTCCTCTGCTCGATAATCCTATAATGACTTATCTGCCTGCTAAACCTCGATCACCCTTGAGAAAAGAGAGGGTTGAATCGACAGGCTCGATAGCTGAACGATAGAAGACTGCAGACCAAAATCGAAGTCGTACTCTGCTATATCCTCGAGCATCCTCCACTCTCGAATCATCATATGTGTCACTAGGCCTCGTGGCTGACGACTGAGGGCATCCGCCACCACATTCACCTTGCCTGGGTGGTACTGGAGGTCAAAATCATAATCCTTCAGAAGCTCCATCCAGCGTCTCTGCCTCATGTTCAGCTCAGACTGAGAAAATAAATACTTCAAGCTCTTGTGGTCAGAGAAGAGCTCAAACCTGACCCCATAGAGATAGTGTCTCCACACCTTCAGTACGAAGACGACTGTTGCCAGCTCCAAATCGTGTGTGGGGTAGTTCAGCTCATGGACCTTGAGCTGACGAGACGCAAAGGCTACAGGTCTGTCGTGCTTCATCAGGACAACACCTAATCCAATGCATGAGGCATCGGTAAATACAATAAATCCATCACTCCCTAAGGGAAGAGTGAGGATAGGAACGGACGTCAGATGGTCCTTCATCTCCATAAATGTCTGCTCACATTCGTCAGTCCAAACAAAATCTATGCCCTTCCGAGTCAACCTGGTCAATGGGGCTGCAATATAAGAGAAGCCCTCAATGAAACGCCGATAGTATCCTGCTAAACTAAGGACACTTCGAATCTCAGATGCAGTCGTGGGTTAGCCCCACTGACACACCACCTCAACCTTTGAGGGGTCCATTGCGACACCCTCCCTTGTCACCACGTGACCAAGGAATCTCACCTCCTCTTACCAAAACTCACACTTCTCCATCTTCGAGTACAGCTGGTGGAAACGGAGGGTCTGCAATGCGATCTCCAGATGCTGCATATGGTCCTCACGGGTCCTTGAATATATCAGAATATCGTCGATGAAGACCATAACAAATTGATCGAGATATGGACGGAAAACCTCATTCATCAACTACATGAAAATTGCGGGTGCATTGGTCAGTCCAAAGGACATGACCTGAAACTTAAAATGACCATAATGAATACTGAAAGCCGTCTTCAGGATGTCCTCCTCTCGGACTCGAATCTGATGATATCCGGAACCCAGGTCAATCTTTAAAAAGAACTGTGTACCCTGCAATTGGTCAAACAAATCATCTATCCTTAGAAGCAGGTACTTGTTCTTGATCGTGACCTGGTTGAGCTCGCAGTAATCTATGCAGAGCCTCAACGAGCCACCTTCTTCCTGATGAAGAGTACTAATGCTCCCTAAGGTGAACTGCTTAGACGAATGAATCCCAAATCACACAACTCATCCAATTGTCGTTGCAGTTCACGCAACTCCATCGGTGTCATACGGTACGGGGCCTTCGAGATGGGCGCGGTACCAGACACAAGATATATCTGAAACTCAATATGATGGTGAGGCGGTAACCTTAGGATCTCCTAGAACACGTCGGGAAAATCACAAACAATCGGCAAATGGTCAATACATGCTAGAACAGGCTCCTCAACGGTGCAGGACATCAAGCATGATAATGGCTCTCCTCCAGACTCGGTAACAAACTGAAATTATGGCAGGCCTGGTATGTAGAATGTGATTGTCCTCGCAGAGTAGTCTAAGATAGCGTAATACTTGGTAAGCCAATCCATACCTAAGATAACGTCCAAATCTGACATCGGCAGCACGAATAAGCCAGTCGGTAAAAAGATATCACCGACTAGAACAGGGCAAGACGAACAGAAATGGCCCAATACTGTGGTCTTCCCCAAGGGCATTGATACGATCAATCCCTCACTAGCAAACTTTGTCGACAATCCAGTCGATCGGTAAAACTTCTCTGACATGAATGAGTGCGAAGCACCGAAATCAAATAGTACACGTGCGATGCATGAAAAGACTGGAAGTATACCCTCTACGACTCCTCCAGAGGTATGTGGGTCCTGCTAAGCCGCATAAAATCTAGCCTGAGCTGGATAGGGAGGTGCCTGTCTCCTCTGAGGTCCCTGGCACTGCTGCTGCCTCTACGGCGGCCTGTACTACTATCTCTACTGCTGTTAGGGCCTCATCAGCTGAGGTGGCTGTGGACGCTGCTGATGGGGTCGCTGCTACTATGGGGGATGCTGTGATGCTCTCGACTGCTGCTGTGGTTCTCTCGGCTACTATAGATGAGGGTGGGGGCACTCAGATATGCAGTGTCCTATCCCACCACATCTAAAATAAGCCCCTGTAAATGACTGCTAGGGTGGTGCTGGAGGTGCTGTTGGGGCTGTTGGTGCTCTAGCAGGTGGGTGGCTCCTGTACCTCTGTGGTGGTCAATGCTGCTGGGAGCTACTAGAGGGGGCCTGCCTCTTCCAATTCTGTCCTCTCCTCTGATCTTGATCGCTCTGTGAGCCGGTCCACTCAGTCTCATAAATCTGAACCCTCCACACTACAGCCTGAAAGGTCCGGAGCTTATGCCCAATAACACGGCCTCGAAGATTGTAACATAAGCCATTTTAGAAATGGCGGGCCTTCCGCCCCTCATCATCAACCATATACGGCGCAAACCTTGATAGTGCCACGAAATGGGTTACGTACTGTGCCACGGTCATGTCCCCCTGCACCAGAGTCTCGAACTCCAGTGCTCTCTGACGACGAATGTGGTCAGGAAAGTACTGCTCCTCAAATCGGTCGATAAAGTCCTCTCATGTCCAGACATATTCAGGTCCGGCAATGCGGGTGATGGAGGTCCATCAATGCTCTGCCTCACCCTGGAGAAGGAATACAGCCAATTGGACTCGCTGCTCGGTCGTACATGACATAGTATCAAAGATTTTCTCCGCATCGAAGCGCTACCTCTCAGCTGCAGTCAGATTTGGGTCACCCTGGAAGCGCAAAGGATCAAGCTGTCGGAACTCACAAAGAAGGGCACTCGCACGCTCCTGCTCTGCCTAGGTTGGAGGAACAACTGGGCACCTACCCTGCCCCTGAAGTGCAGCCGTCACAGCCTGCAGCATCTGTTGTAACTGAGAGGCACTCACCGGTACAGTCGGATCTGCACCAGCCTCAGGTGGAGGAATGTCATCCTCAGGTAGAGAAGAAGGGATCTCTGGCGGTGGAACGGGAGGTGCAGGTGGTAAAGATAGAGCTTCAGGTGGTGGAGCGGGATTCGCTCGAGTCGCTCCCTTAGGCGGCATGTCCTATAGGAAGAATAAGGACAATAATCAACCTTGAAAATTGCACATTAGGGAACTCAATCGGAAAGTTATGTACTCGGAACCTAATCTTCCTAAGCTCTTAGCAAACATGTGATGTTGTTCTCGATTATTCCCAAGTTATGCTCTTATACTAGCTTCTGTCATGCCCTGAACTCAAAAATTCGGCTCGTAAAATTCTCGATCAATGAATCTGGCACCGGCAGCCTCCATAGAACCCCATTCTAGGCTCCCGACACTCATACACCAGGTTTCGATCCTAGGATACTACAAGGAGAATTTTTAATCACCAATTCGATTCATAATGAGCATAACCACAAGCATAACCCATGAACAATAATCACAAGAACATCATCACACAATTCACTATGATCAAAAACTTTTGAGTACAATGCGCATAAAAGGGAATCGAGGATAATGAAAATGACAGAAAACTCCAGAAGCTCGATTGTGTACTCCAAAATGAGGACTGTATGCTCCAACTATGGTTGCGTCCTTCCGTCACCTACATGCAACGATCATGCATAAGCTTATAGGAAGCTTAGAGGGCGGTGTAAGTATGTGCACAATAAGAGCGTGCTTAGAATGTAAGGTCAAAGAAATACGAAATCATGCTGGTGAATACATGAATGTAATCAGCTGTACCAAGGCTCTATGGTGTAAGATATGAATGCTATCTACCATAACACAGCCATGCGATGTGAGATGTGACTCAAGCATACCAATCCTCATCATATATTAGTACATTTTCCATTCTAGATAATCACCGGGGTTTAGTACACTCCAAATGGCACTGCCACTCTTCTAGCCACACAGTCCAAGTGAGTGTAAGAAACTTCACTATTCGCCTTACCAATAGTCTGCTAATACCTATTCGGCACGTCGATAGCAGACTCATTCACGAGCTAGTCAGACTTAGCCTAGTATTACCCCCTATCCTTGGGCGAGTAAGGCCACACCCCTTTCCAACCAACCACGGCCACACCCCTTTCCAACCAACCACGACACAATGGGAGACGTGACTTCCTGGTACTCGGCCCTCGTACGCTCATATATCCACTCGGTCTCAATGCTGGAGTCATCCTCTAGTACCATCAGGTTTAGGGATTTTCACCCAGGGACATCTATGGTGCCCCGATGCTTAGTAAAAAGATTTTTCATATCCAATCTAGCCACTCACGATGTGTTTGTGGAGTTTATGACCCTGATGTCGCTAGGGTATACAATAATCACAATCACACAAATGAAAGTGCATGGACCATACTACCAGACATGCAATAATCTTGTGCATACCACATGCTCATGTAGGGCAACTCTGCCTATCAGGGAGCCCATAAATGATCTGCCTAAAGGCATATGCTATGATTAGTCACTTCTCATATCAGGCATACATATGATGTATATGATCATGAATCGTAGATTTATACTATACATGTTATGTGGTGATGGGCTTTGATCAAAATGAAGATGCGCCTAATGGCATACACATTACGGGTATGGGCCTATCAATGGGCCTTAGGGAGAGTGACAATGTGCACATTTAACCAACATCATCCTTACAATGTGGACGTCAAACCATCATTGCTCCCAAGGTATAGCCCGCTATCAACACACAAACCATGGTGGAATCACACTACAATGGGCCTTGTGTACATCTCATCGGGCCTTGACCCATGGGCTTCCAATACATTAAATGGACCTCATGTACATGGGTCTTGTATATATCAAGATGGGCCCCAACTACATCAAGATAGGCCTAATCACATGGTTCTCATATATATATTAAGGTGGGTCTCAACAATGGGCCTTATACAAATCAAGGTGGGCCTCAGCAATGGGTCATAAATATGGTAAGTGGGCCACATCACATGGGCCACGTGTATACCAAATGGGCCACACCCAAATATAAGCGGTAATAAGGATTTTCACTATTAAAATTTCTAAGGGTTTAATGGTGGACGCTCAAACCCATTATTTTCTATAATGTGGTCCACCTGATCTTAGAATTATCTTATTTTATTCCATCATAGGCCTTAAAATAATCTCCAAAATGGTTGGATGGTTTAGATGAAACACATGCATCATGGTGGATCCCATAGTGATTGAAAGGATGGATGACATAGATGAGGTACATTCCCATGGTGGGGGGTCCCTATTGATGAGAGGTGTGGGTATAATACATACATTAGTGGGTCCCATGTGGGGCCCACCACAATGTATATTTTTCACCTAAATTGCGGATAAGATCACACAGACATGGGGGCCCACCTAAATGTTTATTTTCCACCCAATCTATTGATAAGGTCACTCAAACCTGGGGCCCACAGTAATGTTTATTTTCCCACCCAACCTGGCCCCCCTGTAATGTTTATTTATATCCAATCTGTTCATAAGATCACTTGAACCAGGGGCCCACCACAATGTTTATTTGCATCCAACTCGTCCAGGGGCCCACGGTGATGTTTATTCACCACCCAAACTATTCATAAGGTCGCCTGGACCTAGAGCCCACGGTGATATTTGTTTGTCATCCAAACTATTCATAAGGTCACGTGGACCTGGAGCCCCACAGTGATGTGGTTCACAAATCCAGCCCACCCATTATGTGTGTCCCACTTGGCTGAGGCTTTAGACCAAGTTTCAGTCGCATCCAAATTTCAGGTAGGCCCCACCAAGTGATTTTATATGTTTTAGGCATGTATTCCCATGATTTTAGATGGTATGCCCCACCTAAGTTCCGTATATGGCTGATTTTTGGGGCGGGACATTTTTAGAAGGGGGGCTCCACAATGGACGATGTTGATGTTTGAAACGCATCACGGTGGGACCCACAGCTGGGGCCGTGAGGGTCTGCCCGTCCATCCGCCCGCCCACTAACAGTAGCAGCAGCAGGTGTTGCTGCCCTACTTTCCCTTGAAAAAATTGGGAAATCCCATGGTTTTTGGTAGGTGGGGCCCACCTCAGACAAATCTAAGCCAGCCATTGGTCCCTGTGGCTCCATACAATCCCATTGAGCCCAATATTGTGTAGGTTTTGCTATACCAAAACATTAGGCAGTATTTCAATGGTGAAAATTCTATTACCTAAACTATGGACCGCAGATCAGCCTCATTTTTCAATTCAACACCTAAAATGATCAGGGAGATGGGATAGACGGCTTGGATTAAGTACTTACATCAAGGTGGGGCCTGCATGAGTGCCCCACCCCAAGGCTAAATAAAATGTATGTTTTTTTTTGTTAGCTTGTTAATACACGCCCATGCCAGCGCACGCACTCCATGCTAGCACCTACATCCAGTGTCTAGAGACACTGGACGGCTTGGATAAACATTGACCTCATGGTGGGTCCCACATGTACGCGGCCCACCCCATTCGGATCAATGTAATATTTGTGTTTTCTCATCATCCAGGCCCACTAAATGGCCTGGATGATACAGATGAATGGCATTAATAAAATGCATCCGTCATGGTGTGTCCATGATCGGCATGGATTTGGTGGGCCATACCCAACATAAAAGAGGGAGAGGGAGAGAGAGAGAGAGAGAGAGAGAGAGAGAGAGAGAGAGAGAGAGAGAGAGAGAGAGAGAGAGAGAGAGAAAGAAAAGAGGAAAGGAGAGAAATGAGCGGTATAGATGGAGGGACCCCTCCACTCTGGGTCCCTCATATGATTGCAACACATACATCAAGTTGGGTCCCTCATACAAGTGGGTCCCCTAATATGAAATCAACGATAAAAATTCAAAGATCACCCACCTCTAGGCCTTCTCCTTGCTCCCATGGTCTTCTAGGCTCCCTATCTTCACTTTTTATGGAGGTTGATGGGATTTTAATGGTGTGGATAAGAGATGAGGGGGTAGGGAAAGTGGGCCACACTTGTTGTTGTGGTTTGGTGAGAGAAGAGAGCTTGGACGTATGGAGATTGGGAGAGTAGAGATAGAATGAGAGAAAGAGAGAAAAAAGATATTAAGGGATGGGTGACATGATGGTTGTAAGGTAGGGTGATGTGGAGGCATGGGTGTGGTTGAAAATTGTAAAAAGAGGGACGGGTTTGTTTGAAAACTTATAAAAGAGGAGTGGTGAGGGGAGGGAGAGGGTTGACTTGTAGGAAAAGAGAGAGAGGCCACTTGTACTTGTTGTTGGGTGAAGTGGCATGGAGGTAAGGTGGTGTACTTGATTTGATGTGACATTTCGTAGAGATTCCCTCAAAGTTCTCAATGCACGGCGTTTCTTTAGAATGAACACAGGCTTACATCCTTTAGCCTGGGTATCAGTTCGGTGTACGAGTCACGACGTTGGGACCACGGCGATGGCGTGGTCGCTATGATACAAGTTCTGGTTCGAGCCGACTTCGGTATGCAGGATCCAGCTTGGGATCGCACATAAACGTTGGATACATGTCGAGGATTGTTAAAATTCGACCGGAAGGACCGCAAAAGCCAACGGAACGGTACAGACTAGGATGTGGGTCTTACATTGATGATATTAGAAGGCCTTTGATAATATTAATTTTGGACACAATCTTTTTAGCAACATTTTTTTGGTGGTTTTTATTTCAAATCGAGGGTCGCTCGTTAGAATCGATATTCAAATATTGATGATATTGAGGTCAGCTCGATTGCATCAAGAAAGGAAATAAATTAACTAGCAAGCTCACTGATAAAATCTACAGATTTATTGATGCATTGACACGACCTTTGATATCATCGGTATTCAAATTCTGATGATATCGAGTGTATCTCGATCATATCTTTTAACTTGAAAATTTTCAAAGCAAGACTCTCATTTTTTAAATGTCGAGGAATCGATCCTCGTATGGATAATATCGGAGTTTGAAATCTAATGTTATTGACTCATGTTTTGAAGCCCTCGACCAGCTGGGAAAAAGTTTCAAAAGTGTATGACATTTGAGTTTGTGTCATCGAGCGGCTAGTCGATGCAATCGAGAGAACACGCTCAATGATATAGACCTTGCTCAATGATATCAAACTCTGTCATAAATGTGACTGTTTTATATCTGTTAGAACTTTTTACTTTTTTTCTTATAAATAAAGAGCTTGTCTTTAGTTACAGTGAGAGAAAGAAGAGAGATCTTTTGAGTGTTTAACCTTAGATCATTTACCCAAAGTCCTTTCTCTCAAGGGATTTCATCTTTCAATCCACCCTCATCATTGATATTCAATAGAGTGGAATGGAGAATGAACTTTCGCATTCAAGGATCCTCCAGTTACCACCTTTATGGCAAGTCATTAAGCTGGGATGCCTTAAATGCATAGATGATTGGAATCACTCTATATCCTTTATAGGAAAATATTTGAGAGTAGGATTCCATCATAACCTTGACCCAACCATTCGCCATACATCAATATATCTTCTGAGCTGCATTTTAAGGAAGTAGAAGACTCTTCATCAACAAAGGAGGAGATCTTCAACAACGAGCTAAAAGGGACTCATCTGCTTATCTGTAAGTTATCAGTGTCCAGAGGACCCTTGTGATCATTCCTTTGTAGGATTAGGTCTAAGGTGTTTCTCATCCTTCCAAGTCCTCTAGGAGGCATCCGACGGGAGTGTACGTGGTGGGTGCGTTATATTGACCCTTGCTCTATGGAGAGCATAAATAGTTAGGGTCTTATGGAAGATCCTTGGCCAGTGTGCCAAAAGTGGGTGCGATGTGTTAACCCTTGCTCGTGAGAGTATGAAAAGTTAGCCTAGGTGTAGGTTATAAAAGTTAAAGGTGAACCTGATTTAAAACCTTGGGTTTAGGGTGAACCGTGGGAAACCTCCTCAGTGAAATCTGGTACACTTAAGGGTTGAGTGCGGTTACCGGGAGTGGAGTAGACAAGTAGCTGAACCACTATAAAAATGACTGTGTTTGAGATTGCTATTCATTTATTTTTATGATTTACTTTAATGTTTTCATATCTGATTATCTAAGATCACACCTCACACACATAGTCATATCCATCATAAACTTATTTGCATATTGTTCATCTCTCAAATAGTTTACGATTGGATCCTCTACCGGGCTTGGAAGCTAGTAGAGTTGCTCTTGAGTAATCCTAATATAGGCTTGTTCTAAGGATTAGTGTGATAGGATTTTAAATTATCATAAAATTATTAAAAAGGTCCTATTCACCCCCTTCTAGGACATTGATATATTCCTACTTCAACTAAAGTGGTCTTTACTGCAATTTCAATTGGTATCAGAGCGGGTCTCTCTTTAAGGGCTTCACTGCCTAGAGAGTGATCTTGACTAAAGTTGAAAATATGGCCAAAGGAGAGGGCTCATCGGTTTCTAGACCTCCAATATTTGATGGATCAAATTATGCATACTGGAAGGCTAGAATTCACTACTTTCTGAGATCCTTGGATCATGATGTTTGGGATATAGTTGAAAGAGGGTATGTGCCACTATATGAACAAATAGTTGCTTGATAATGGCACAACTATCACCAAATCGAAACCTAAAGAGAAGTGGACAGCGTTTGATAAGGAAAATCAAACTGTAGAGGCTAAAGCCATGAATTTTATCTATTGTGTTGTGTCCCTATATATTTTCGATCAAATTAGTATGTGTGGGACATTCAAGGATGCATGGGATTTGTTGAAAACAACCCATGAAGGAACGAGCACTGTGAAGAAATCTAAACTGCAACTCCTAACTTCACAATTTGAAAGTCTCAGAATGGAAGAGCATGATACCTTTATGGAGTTTTTCACAAAGTTGAGTATGATTTGTAACTCCATGGGTGGATTAGGAGAGAAAGTTTCGGTACCTAAAATCTGTAGAAAAATTCTAAGATCCCTATTGGAACGATTCAATCCTAAAGTAACAACCATTGAAGAATGTAGGAACATAGGTGAAATGAAAGTAGAAGAACTGGTAGGTTCTCTACAAACATTTGAACTACACTTCAAACAAACCCAAAAATCCAAAAATAGTGTCCTCAAAACTTCATAGAAGATAATAAATGAGGACATTGAAAGTGAAAGAGAAGATGAAAATGAGGAAGTGGCTTTGTTGGCTCAATGGTTCAGAAAGTTCTTTCTGAAAAATCGTGGCCATCCACTTAAAGGAAGAAAGATGGACAATAGACCTTTTGCAAGTAAATTTAGTAAAAAGACCAATGAACCACAATGTTATGCTTGTTAGAAGTTTAGACATCTGTCTACTGAATGCCCAAACAGAAAAACTAAGGGCAAGGTAATGGCTGTCACATGGGATGATACAGAAGAGTCAAACTTAGAATCTAGTGACTTAGAGAATGATGGAGACTAGAAATCCTTGAAAATTCTTATGGTCTCCACTACTCCAATCATTCCCAGTAGAGATGAAAATGAGGAACCACAAGCCACTGAATCATTTCCATTAGATAATGAAGAAACTAAAAAGGAATAAGAAGAAGAAGAACAGAATAAACTACAAGATGCTTACAATCGACTATACACTCATAGCATCAAAGTTATTAAAAGACTTGGATTATTTGAGAACAAAAAGGAATTGCTGTAGAAAGATTTGGATAAAACTTTAGAAATTAATACACACATAATCAATGATTTACAGCAATATCACTCAGATAGTGATAGACTTGAAAGAATTAACACCTTCCTTAAATCCGATTATGAAAAACTAAACAAACAGGTTAAGCAATTAAAAGACAAAAACATGCTCCTTTAAAATGAAAATCATACACTCCTATTTGATTTAGAGGAATCCAGAAAAATTGCTAAGCTAAACTACAAGTTTTCCCAGAGTGGTGAGAAGTTAGAAAAACTCTTAGGTTTGGGAAAACTTGGAAAAGACAAGAGCAGCTTAGGATATGGAACGAGTACTAGAAATGCAGCACCAACAACTAAAAAATCTGCTACCTCAAGTAGTAATAGAAGAACTACTTCAGTTTGTCATTTATGTGGTGATTTGGGTCATTATCAGGTTGAATGCTTGACACCTAGGAGGACTCAACATTATTCTGGTAAAAATCATATTGAAAAATTCAAACCAGTTAGAGAAATACAAAATGTCAAGAGTCCACCTAGGAATATGGATTAAATAGATTCACATCCACCACCACCTGAAATGACTAACATAGAGCAGTTGAATCAAGTGGTTGAATTGAACAAGAAAACTAAATCTACCACAATTAAAATCCTGTCACAAAATGGGTTACAAAAGAAAAGAAGAATATTCTGATTACTCATTCAAACCATATACCAGACAATGAAACAAAATGGTACATGGATAGCGATTACTCAAGACATGTCACAAGTGACAAATCTCTCCTTAAAAATTATTTAAATCTTAATAATGGGATAGTCACCTATGGAGACGGAAGCACCACTAAGGTAATTGGACAGGGAATCATTAAAGGAATACCGTTGCTCAAAGGTAAGAATGCCTTTTGCATAAAAGGATTAACACACAATATTTTAATCATTTCTCAAATTTGTGACAATGAGCATGTGGTTACATTCAACAAAGAAAAATGCAAAATCCTAAACCTCTTAGGAAAATCAGTGATGAAGGGTTCTCGCACTAATAACCACTGCTTTGTCATCAAAGATAAAGGAAAGGATGAACCCCACATCTAGAAAGACTGAGCACATCACTCTCAAACTAATAATTTTTTTGATTGGGATAGCTAAGATACTTGTATCAGAATGAAACATGACTGGTCTTGGTGTATGGGGAGAAGTTATTCGAGCATTGTGTAATGGAGCTACGATTCCCAGAAATGCAAAGAATGTTCTTCATGTCAAGCATCTCACTCGTACATATAAGATTCTTCACAACATCTTCAGCATGAATATTTATTCCTATGAAGTTTCTGGCAACAAACTTTCTCCATATGTTCTTAATATTCTGTATGATATTCATCTAGGTATACCAGTGTGTTTACCCACCCTCATCTTACAACAGTTAATCCGTGCATCTATAGAAGAATCCATCACTACACTTCCCATTCAATGTCTTATGTCTAAAATTCCGCATCAATTTGGGCTGCCTCCTACTAATGACCTCCCATGCCTGTGTGCTTGGTTCAACTACGAAGAGATCTACAACATGCATATCATTGACAATGTGTTTCATGGTGAAAAAATCAATCCATCCTCTGGCAAAGATATTCCTGTGCCCAGCTCCGCCTCTGTCATTCAGGCTGTCACAAAACGATACATTATATAGGAGCTTCTTGATAGACAATCTTACATGATGAAACAGCTGGATGGCTGTGAAATCTGTCTTATGGAAATTAAAACCATGCTGGCAACTCTGCAACACGCTACACAACAAATTCTAAATGTCTTACTAGCACAGTAAAGGTTTTTGATTGTCTATAGTTCGACCAATGCATCACATACTTAAAGTCTCCCTGAAATGCTAAGGGCATAAATATCTTTTTGAATTCCCTTCACTCATGTATATGTGTGTGATGCATTACTAACTTATAGAGTTGAAAAGTCTCTTTTTGGTATGATATCCTCTGAGTAAGGAATACTTTTTCTTTGATGGTTTCTGTCATATTACTGTCAATCTTGGGTAGTATACGTTTTTTTTTTTGGATATGTTTGAATATGGCTATGTATAATTCACATTTTTACTGTCATGATAATGTCTTAAGATCCCCTAGTTTATCTAGTTTATGGTGTGGAATGCATGTGATGTTTTGACCATTATTTTATCTGCTCTATTTGATCTGATATGCATACATAGTTTCTAAAAATGATGTCTTCTTAAACTGCTTTAATCATTATACATCTATACCTTATATATGTATGCTCTCTGAATGTTGGTTCTCTCAAGTTGCTTTAACTTTAGTCAATATCATTTGCTATACCTTTGCCAATAACTGACAAAAAGGGAGAGAATAATTCAAATACCCTACAAGGAAAATTGTATATCTACTTGAATTGTAATACAGGTGTTAGGTGGAGCAGCTGCATCAAGAAAGGGGGAGAATGCTGTTAGGGGGAGCAGCTACTATTTTGAGTGTATGGTTTCAGTAGACATTGCAAAATTGTGTAAAATTCATGTACACACAATTTAGGATATGTTTGTCTAGATGGTGTTCTACGGTGTTTTTATATTTTGTCACGTAATCAACAAAGGTGGAGAATGAAAGTGCCCTAATTTGTCAATTAGCATGAGTGTAGAGTCAACTAGACAGAACAGCTCCATTGGAAGATCAATCAGCTGTCTGCCTGTGTGCCCGAACTCGCCACAGGTAAATCTAAGCCTCACATCCCATGTCCCAAAACACCAGGTACATAAAACCCTTAAAATTGGTTAAAATATCATAGGATTTTTTAGTTAAAAAACTTTTTTATAAAATCAGAAAATCTCAAGTTCTCTACCTCTGTCGATTTATCGATATCAGCTTTGATAAAATCGAGGAGTTCCATCAATGTCCTCGAAAGCTTAATTGATAAAATCGAATGAGAACATAAAGTGTCCAACAACTGCATATATATCTAGACAAAATTATCGATGTATCGATACCCCCATCGATATCATCGATATTTGAATATCGAGTTTATCGAAGTAGACTCGATATAATCGACAGCAGAGTATTTGTGTCCCTGTTTTTCATAAGAAAATCATGAAGACCTTTGATATATCGAAGTACCCTCGGTATCCTCGGAATTCAAATATTGATGATATCGGAAGGCCTTCGATAATATCAGTCTTGGACACAATCTTTCCAGCAACATTTTTTAGGTGGTTTTTATTTTAGATCAAGAGTCACTCGATAGAATTGATATTCAAATATCGATGATATCGAGGCCGGACATAAACTGTCCAGCAAGCTCACTAATAAATCTATAAATTTATCGATGCATCAACACAACCTTCGATATCATCGACATTCAAATTTCGAAGATATCGAGTGTACCTCAATCATATCTTTTGACCTGAAAATTTTTAAAGAAAGTCTCTCTCAACTTTCAAATGTCGAGGAATTGATCCTTGTATCATAATATTGGAGTTCAAAATCTGATGTCATCGACGCGTGTTTTGATGCCATCGACCAGCTGGAAAAAAGTTTCAAAAGTGTATGACATTTGAATTTGTGTCATCGAGCGGCCAGTCGATGCAATTGAGAGTATGCGCTCAATGATATCGTACTCTGTCATAAATGTGACCATTTTATATCCATTGGAACTTTTTTCCTCTATATAGAGAGCTTGTCTTTAGTTGTTGTGAGAGAAAGAAGAGAGAGCTTTTGAGTGTTTAACCTTTGATCATTTACCCAAAGCCATTTCTCTCAAGGGAGTTCATCCTTCAATCCACCCTTATCATCGATATTCAATAGAGTGGAATGGGGAATGAACTTCTACATTCAAGGATCCTCTAACAACTACCTTAATGGCAAATCATTAAGCCGGGATGCCTTGAATGCATAGATGATTGGAATCACTATATCTCCTTTATAGGAAAATATTTGAGAGTAGGATTCCATCATAACCTTGACCCAACCCGTCACCATACATCAATATATCTTCTAAGTCGCGGTTCAAGCAAGCAGAAGACTCTTCATCAACAAAGGAGGAGATCATCAACAACGAGCTAAAAGGGACTCATATCCTTATCTGTAAGTTATCAAAATCCAGAGGAACCTTGTAATCATTCCTTTGTAGGATTGAGTCTAAGGTGTTTCTCACTCTTGGAAGTCCTCTAGGAGGCATCCGGCGTGAGTGTACGTGGTGGGTGCATTCTATTGACCCTTGATCTATGGAGAGCATATACAGTTAGGGTCTTATAGAAGATCCTTGGCCAGTGTGCCTAAAAGTGGGTGCGATGTGTTAACCCTTGCTCGTGAGAGCATAAACAGTCAGCCTAGGTGTAGGTTGTAAAGGTTATAGGTAAACTTGATTTAAAACCTTGGGTTTGGGGTGAACCGTGGGAAACCTCCTTAGTGAAATCTGGTATACTCAAGGGTTGAGTGCGGTTACCGGGAGTGGAGTAGATAAGTAGTCGAACCACTTTAAAAATGATTGTGCTTGAGATTGCTATTCATTTTTTTATGTGATTTACTTTAATGTTTTCATATCTGATTATTTGAGATCACACCTCATACACACATAATCATATCCATCATAAACTAGTTTGCATATTATTCATCTCTCAAATAGTTTACGATTGGATCCTCTACTGGGCTTTGAATATAGGCTTGTTGTTAGGATTAGTGTGATAGGATTTTAAATTATCATAAAATTATTAAAAGGTCCTATTCACCCCTCTCTAGGACATATTGACATATTCCTACTTCAAATAAAGGGGTCTTTACCGCAATTTCAAATGTTATCGAGGACATGTTAGATAACATCTAATAGGGTACATTGTTATCATCGAAACCATGATCGATGATATCGAAGTTTACCACCCGATAAATGGCGAACGAGTGGAAAAAATTGCATTTCACTTCTAAAAATCATTTTTCTCTTCCCTGCTCTTCTCTCTCAGCCGGTCTATGCGAAGCTGCATGAAACGCCCTGAAAATCGGGGGTCGAGCATAACTCAGCTCCCGAGTTCCAAAACGTCACTCATGCAACATATTTAAAGATGGATGAATGTTGTCTGTATTAGTGCATAAAACATGAAGTAGATTAAGCCAAAACAGCAAACATAAATCAGGGACAGTTTAAAAATGTAAGCAGAAGACTGAAATGTATATATAAACCAACATAAGTCCCCAAGGTATGTATGCTCTGCCAGGTCATAATTACAAGTCGTGTCTCAAAATACATGCATCGAAATGTGATAAATAACTACAACATAACCCTGAATCCTCGTCAATCAGGACATGGCTCACATGAAACTGCCTGAGAACTGCATATAGGAGAAACCCTCCTCATCATCATAAAAGATCGGCTCCACTTCGCAAGCATCGCCACCATCTAAAACTAAAATAGGGACTGGTTAGTGTTTCAAACACCATCCCAAAACGTGAGAGTGAGTGATCAACTCAGTGGAACTATAAAGTAAAGGTTAACATGTTATCAATTCAATCAAGCAATAATGATAAAGCAGTACAATCAAGCATATCCTAGATACTCTTGTTAATGCAAGAATGATATGAGGTAATGATGCATGCCCTCACCACAAACTCCCTCTTGCGACATCATCTAGAGATCGCTGCATGAATCACTACCACTTTGCTCTACACCAACGCCAATGGCACATGCAGTGCGATGCTATGAATATGATTACCAAGTTCTTATTAGTCTTTTCATATGGAAGGATTGGGAAGCTAAGTTACCTCCCTTATATCAATACCCAAACAATGATCCATTCTAGGGTCGTCAGTCCTAGACAATCTCATATGATATTATAGTTCTAGATCACTGTAAAGGGCTCGTCACCAATCAATACATGTCTAGTTATATCCTATATACTACAATTAGGCTCGTCGCCCCAATGCAGTTTCAGGATATACTCGAGGTCACTACAAAGGGCTCGTCACCAATCGAAGTAGGCCGACAGCTCGAATATAGTGTCCCATACCACCATAATCGGCTCACAAGTCTAGGTTGCTCACTGGTCACTACGGGGAAGCTCGTCGCCACAACGTAGGCCGATAGCTCGACCACGGTGTCCCATACCACCATGTCTGGCTCATGAGTCTTAGGGGATAGCGGTACCAAGGTTAACGGGATTATCACTAATGAGTTCGGTACCTTAGATTCAAACAGTAGCATCCAAACATGGTGAACATACATCGATCAATCAGGTTAGTTGATAAGCTCAACTAGGCCAAGCGCACATTGAGTTAATCAACATGGAATGCATAAGCACTCCGTGTGGCCTAACCACTATCGAACATCCCAAGTAGGACTTGCATTCGTCGAACACATCCTGTGTGGCGTAAATAATTCCAACCACCAGTTCGAGAATAATTACGATTACCTGAACTGTAATATAGTCTCAATCACATACAAGCTCAATAATAGACATTTGATTCATATTCTACTTTCAAATGAACATGTTATGAAGTATAACTTAAACATAAATACAATACATGGAGGAAATTATACACACAGTTACAATGAATAAATTAGGCTAAACAATTCATGGAGAAAATCATACACATAAGCAGGGTAATTGAGATTCATATCTTAATAACCTTAAAAATCACACTTTACCAAAGACTAACTCATTCAGGCATTTATACAAACACTTAAACTACACTATTCAACATATATCACGTATGTCGACCACATTACATATTAGGGAAAATCCTTTCACCAGGGAGTTGTCGCATACACATCAATCATATATCCACTACAAATAATCATGACAATCATAACATCAAATTCCTTATGCAGTCAAATATTTCAACATACACATGAAATATCCTATTTACAACATAGGTTATACATATACGTAAAACAAAATGGGTAGCGCATTTTGCATGTGTAATAGCATCCATGTAATGACTCAAAAAAATTCGTATAAAGACCCAAGTACCAACTCAGTCAGAAATCCCTCAGGATTAAATCCTTTAGTAATTAGGCGAGAATTGCTAAGTTCTAACATAGATTACTGGTGAAATTAACACGAATCACTTTAAATATGATCTGTAGATCCAAAACCTGTAGAATTAGTAACGCTATGTTACTTTAAAATCTAGGATCCAACTCTAAACCCAGTTGCTCATGGGAGCACTTTGAAACTTTGTATCGGACCTGGACCGCACGTCGAAAGTCCGATTGCGAGGAACTTAGAAGATATTGACCGCGTAGTTGGACTTGACAATCACCATGAAAATCACATCCAAACGATGCTCTGGGACTGTTTCCTTGAGTCCGGAGTGAAGAGTGTGGGAAACTGAAGATTTTAAAAAAATTAAATATAATTTTAAAAAATCTGAGTCGTGTCGCTTGCGCGACATTTATAAGCATTTTGACCCAAACTCATCCTCGGATTGTAACAACCCAGATTTTTACCAACCTGGAATTAGATGTCCTTAGGCAATGGATCAACCATATCACTCTTAGAGATCAATCCTAAAGTCTAAAAATTGTTTTGGAACCCATTTCCTTCAAAATCTTACCTTTCACCACCTCATTCTTCAAATTTCTCCAAGTACTTTCATATTAGACATAAAACTACAGTTTAAAAGGTGAGGAACTATACTTAAACTAAAACTTACTATAAATGGTAAATATATGCGTAAAATGGGATTTTGACTAGCTAATATTTAGAATTTCATGATGTAGATAGGTTATTTGGATGGATTAGCTTCTTTTACCATAAAATCATATATTGTACGTCGTGTAAGTCATTCCGGTTTGTAAATGAGATTGATAAATGCCTCGACAGACTTGTGGGCCTAAACGACTCAATTCGGGGGGATCCAAGGTGGGCCCTTCATGTTTTCAGAATCCCAGGGGGGGTGAGAACCTCACCCATGGGGTGATCCCTTACCAAATAAGTTAGTTACCGGCTAGGTCCTCGCGGCATCGGCGACGCCTCGTTCGTACAGCGGACAGGTAGCCCGGTTTCTGTATTTTTTCTGTACATTTTGTCAAACTTTGAATAATCATTTATCCTTCGTTATAACTCTGATTTAGGTGAATAAAAAATCATATTGAAGCTAAATGAGTCTAGTTTTATATAAAAATATGTGAAAAATATAATAAAATATTAAATATAGTTTAAAGTAGGTCGTTGTGAGTAACCATCCAATAATCACTTGTTGGACAGCTGCTGCTTCTGTAATTTTTAGAATGTTTCTACAACTCAAAATCTTATGAAATTTGGTGAAGTAAGGTTAAACTTGATGATGAACCACTAAAAAAATAATTAAAATAATATGATACCTAAAAGTTCCCAAAATGGGGCATAGAATGGCCCTAGGACCGTATTCTGCCATAATAAGGGTAGAATTTGGTTAAGTACCAAACTGAATACTCAGTAGAATTGACTTGAACTACTTTAAATATAAACTATAAGACCCAAAATGAGTAGGAATGCTAAATCTATGTTACCTAGAAGCCTAGAATCAATCTCTAAACCCAATTGCTCTCGGGAGCATTCAGAAACTTCGTATCGGACCTAGACCACACGTTGAAAGTCTGATAGCGATGAACTTAGAAGATATTGACCATGTTGTTGGACTTGACAAGAACCACGAAAATCATATCCAAACAATGCTCTGAGACGATTTCCTTGAGTCCGGAGTGAAGAGTGTGAGAAAATGAAGATTTTTGAGAAATTAAATATAATTTTAAGAAATCTAGCACGTTTCACTTGCGCGTTATTTCTAAGCATTCTGACCATTAGATTTTGACCCAAATTCACTGTAACACCCTGGATTTTTTCCAACCTGGGATGAGACGTCCTTAGGCAATGGGTCAACCATAGTACCTTAGTAGTTTCTCAAAATTCGATTCCAAAGCCAAAGAAATCATATAGAACCTAATTCTTTAGAATTTAACGTGAATTAGCCAGCGTTACACTAGATTTCCTGTAAAATCGTCACCAACCACTTTAAAAATGATCTGTAAGATCCAAAACCTCTAGAATCTTTGATGCTACGTTACCCTAAAATCCAGGATCAAACTCTAAACTGGTTTGTTCTCAGGAACCCTTTGAAACTTTGTATTGGATCTAGACCACGCGTCGAAAGTCCAATGTCTACAATCTTAGACCATTACGACCGCCTGGTCGGACTTGACAATCATTTTAAAAATTAAGCCCAACCGATGTCCAGTCGCTATTGTACTGAGCCTGGAGCAAGGAGTATGAGAAAGAGTGAAATCCTTTAGAAAATTAAATGTGATTTAAATAAATCTGGCACGTTTAGCTTGCGGGTTAAGTATAAGCATTCAGACTGTCGGAATCTGACCCAAATACACCCTCGGATCAGGGAACATTTCTCACTCAGGTTAGTGTACTTGGAATCCTAGATCGAGTCTCCGTGACCGCTGAACTGAAACTGGTCCCCCACGTGCGATCTGGGAACTCTACCGAACTGAAAACTTAGTGTGAGCAGGATCCAATGTACATGAGCTTAAGTCCGACCGCATTCGGCCAGGGGACCTTCCGAAATGCTCTTTTGGATTGGAAAAGACCCGATTTGGCTATAACCCAAGTATACCTTGACTTAAAGTCTATTTTGGTCATGTTTGGACTTATAAAAGGGCCTTAAACCCTTAGCTTTCTAACCCATACGAATTTGGAAAAAAACCTTAGGAAAGAGGAGAGAAAAGAGAGAGAAAGTGAGGGAGAACCTGGTGATTCTTCCAGGGAGTCTTCCCTGCTGATCCACGTGCCAGATCCTTCCACCTGCAACGCTATTCTGGCGATTCCAACTCCGTTCTAGGTAAGAAAATCCTAACCTCAACCTGTTTTGGGGATTCTAGCAATACAAGTAGTGAAGTAGTTGATGTATCTTGTGAATTAGGTCATCATATCACCGTTGACGAAGCGTAGACTTCCTGTTCGATTCGTTACACTTCTACGGTGAAAGGTGCAGATTCTAGATGCTTAGATTACCCGTTTTCAAAGCTTTCAATGCCATTTAATGGTAGATTGCTGATGAGGATGCTATTTGACATGTACAACATGCTGTCCGTTTTTCATTCCGTATACGTACGAAGAATATGAGATTTAGGGTATTTTAGGTATTCGTAAGAAATACTGTATACGTACGTATTTTGCCGATGTGATTTCCATGAGTATTTGTCATGTACCTATACTAGTTATACGTGTATGATCTGTTTGGCGAAGAGATTCGCCCTAATGCACATATTGGCCGACATATGCTATGTAACTAATGTGTGTAGACTAAGTGTTTGTTGAAATGCCTAAATCAATATGATTTATGCCTGCCATATGTCTTGAATGTAAGAACATGATTTTTGTGTGTTAGACAACTCCTTGATATAAGGATCTGTCATATTATACGTCGAAATCAACATACGTCAAGTACGTTGGAGTTGACTAGTTTAAGTGTTTGTATAAATGTATGAATTAGTAAGTATTAAGTAAATGGCGTCGTAGATTAGCGTTGAGACTGGATTCTCAACTACTTGATGATGCACATGATTTCCTCTATGCTTGTTGTATTTAAATTGACTACCTTAGGTGTGAAACACTCGTGCATGGTTAACTACTTATGATGTACGTTATAACATGCTGATAACATGCTGGAATTACTTGCACTTCAATTTCATTTGTTTCATATAATTACTGATTCACACTAAATGTGTTTGGGGCTATACTCTAGTACATGCAGTCGGTAATAGTTTAGAATTCTTGGTTGGATTCTATTTGCCACGAAGGATGTGTATGGCGAACCAGAGTCATACTAGAGTCATCGATAGTGGTTAGGCCACACGAAGTGCTTGTGCACTTCATGTCGGTCGATTCAACGTACGCTTGTGCTAGTCAGACTCATCAAGTAACCCGATTGACCATTGTATGTTCACATTGTATTTGTCATAACTGCTTGAACTTAGGGTACTGAACTTACCAATGATAACCCTGATAACCATGGTACCTTGATCCATAAAGGCTTATGAGCCAGGCATGGTGGTATGGGACATCGTGGTCGAGCTATCGGCCTACGCTGGGGCCACAAAACTCCCCATAGGGACCAGTGAGCACCCTATTCTGAGCAGATTATGGTGATATGGGACAGTATATTCTTGCTGTCGGCCTACATTGATAAGGTGATGGGGGAGTGGAGCAACGAGTGCGAGCAACAACCTTGGCAGCCCTTTGTATTGACCTTCAGTTTATCCTTACACCGCATGGGGGTGACGAGTTCTGATGCTGTCTTAAGGATATAAACTAGGCCTGTATTGATAAGGTGATGGGGGAGCGGAGCAACGAGTGCGTGCAACAGCCCTGTCAGCCCTTGCAGCAACCTATAAATATAACATCGTATGAGATTACTAAGAGTGACGACCCTAGACAGGATCTGTGTTGGGATTGATATAAGGAAGGTACCTTAGTTTTCCAATCCTGCTGTATGAAATGGACTAATAACAACTCGGTAATCATATCCACGTCGCACTGCATGTGCTTGGAAGATGTGGAGCACTGTGGGAAGAAAGCATGCCACGTACGCAGATGGTGCCGCATGAGGGAGTATGTCGGTGAGGGCATCCATCATGTCATTTCATCCATGCATTGATCACAGTATTTAGGAATGTTTGTTTGTTTGCTTTATCATTATCGCGTGATGGATTTGATAACATGTTAATCTTTGTTCTATGATTCCACTGAGTTAGCTACTCACTCCCACGTTACGGGATGGTGTTCTGGACACCAACCAGTCCCTATTTTAGTTTCAGATGAGGGCGCTGCTTGTGGAGCGGAACTGGACTTGTATGATGCTGAGGAGGACTTCTCCTCTGTGTTTTAATCGACGGAATTACAGGGAGGTTGATTAGATGCCATGACACTTGTCATTTTATATTTTTGGAGCACTCATGTATAGTCTTTTCTTTCTATTTTGGAGTATACATGTATTTAGTTAACCTGGGAACATGTTCACACTCTGGAGACTTGCAATCATTTATATATTCTATATATCTATCACATTCTTTCGCTTGCTAAATTAACTGTCTCTGGAGTATGATATGCTGTTTTGACTTGATCCATCTCATGTTTTATGTCCTATTACCGTCGACATTCATCCATCATTGAAAATGTTGCATAATTGATGTTCTGGAACTCGGGAGTTGGGTTTCTACCCGAACCCCGATTTTCGAAACGTTACAGATGGTATCGGAGCATGATTTGGGTTAAACTGGACCTGGGTTATGGTCACACACTGCACGCTGATGCCAATTTAATATAGGAGAGTGCGAGAACGATCTAGAAACAAGTTTAGGACCCCCAGTTTGTTTGTCGGTGAAAGTTTACTAAAAGCGATCGCCGAGATCGAGTCCGTTCACACTCCTGATCATATCCAACGACCCCAAATCACTTCTAGACCATCAATCGAAGGGTTTAGGCCATGTTTCATTCTATTACAAACCTAGAAATGAATGTCCTTAGGTGTTAGGTCAACCACAACCCTTACACTCAGTCTCAAGGCCTGAAACCCCTTTTTATCCAATTCCTTCAGAATCTCTCCTTTCACCACCCCATTCTTCAACTTTTTCTAAGTCCTTTCACACTAGACATAAATCCTAGTGTGTAAATGATGAAAAATCATGCTTAAGAAAATTTTTACTATAAATAGTAAATATATGTATAAATTGGACTTCCGATCATTCCAATCATGGAATCTCATGGAAGAAATGGGTTAGTTGGATGGATTAGCCTCTCTTACCCAAAATCATATGCTACATAATGCATAAACTATTTTTGATTTGCAAAATGATCCGAAATAGTGAGAAACAGAATCATGGGCCTACCCACGCTAATCCACAATGATCTAAGGTGGGCCCCACATACATTTGGGACTTAGGGGACAGGGGGACCACGCCCAGATGGCCGGGCATCGCCGGTTTGCAAGTTGATCGGCAAGAGCCTCGCCGGTTCGGCGAAGCCTCGCAGTAAGGTGGGCCCCACTCGGGCCGGGCGTCGGGCCGACGATGTTTGGTGGTTAGGGCAGGCCCCCTACACGTGGGCCATCCGTTAAAACCTACCCTCCAATCCCATACCTCCTTCACAAATTGACCCTCCAAGCTCTCCTTTCTCTCTCAAACGTCTGATTTTTGGCAAAAATTGCCCCTCCATTCACTCCCATTCCCATTTTCATTCACAACCGACGCCACTCCATCACTCACAGCCATACAAACTCCCCTCTCTCTCCATTCTCATTGTTTAGAGCTCTCTCATCCTCCATTGGAGGCTAAAATTCGTGTGAGCCTCCATCCCAACCTATTTCGCTCTTTTTCCTTTACAATCTTAGCATTTGGGGGCCTGATTCGGCCCTCTATAGGACCTAAATTTGTGCAAGCCCATTAGGTCAGGCCTATCTCCCCCTTTCCTCCATTTTCCATGGCCTTTGTAGAGGCTAGTTTAGCCTTCTTCTCCATTTCCACCATTTTCTCTCTTATGGGCAAGAAGAGGAGCCCCCGTTGATGAAGTCGGGCCTAGTCGCCCCGCCCGTTCAGGAAGGCCGAGAGATGCTGCCGCCATGTGGCTTGGTTGTTGCTATGTTAGGATCCTTGTATTTTTGTGTTGATGAGCTTAGTAGTGTAGTAGTTGGTAGAAGGTTTTAGATGCTGGGAGTCTTGGTCAAATTAGCTCACATGCATCTTCTGTCATGATTCATGTAACACTGTGTTCCAGGTATTGTGACAAATTCTGGAAAATGACATGCATGCAGTCCCTTTTGCTATGAAGTGAGTGGAAAGCTTAAGGGATTGTGTATTGCTATGCTACATCTCATGTTTTTCAACATAAGGTCCATTTTCCAAAGCCTAAGAATTGATTTTTAATCCCACCCCACCCTCCTACCAAATATGTCACTGCCACTCCCACTCCCGAAGTGAGATCAGCAAAGCAGTCCCATTTAACACAACTTGAGACCACTGACAACATATAGGCCCTTGGCGTTTTAGACCTAGAGTTAGTACTCCTAAATTTGAAAGATCTGACGATATAGGAAATTCAATTCCATTTAGACAATCTTAACCCTAAGCGATAGAACGATCCTCTGTAGTAGAAATGGTATGAAACCATTTAGCGTATAAGCTTAGGCTATGGATTACAACTAGTGAGTTATAGACTAGTCTACTAGTTATATTAAGTAGCGTAAAGCCTGTATATGCTAAGGAATAGTAGGTTAGATTTGGTTGGAGTGGGACTCCATTCCTTTGATAGATCCTCATAACGTGCATAGGCTCCTTTAGTAACTCTCAGGAAGCTTACTTCACTTAGAACCATTTACTCTCAGAGAAAACTTATATATCCCTCAAGTTGAACGATAGGATAAACCAACACGCCCTTTAGAATTGCCTCCCCAAGGGCTTATTGCATTCGGGAACACAGAGAAAAGGAACTGTATGTAAGCCATGTATTCGCAGTTTGAATCGATTTCTTAATGCTAGTAGTTACCAATGAATCCAATGCTCTGATCAAGCAGAGGATCGGCATCGACTCGGATTAAGATCTGATACAACGAGTTTTCTGTCTTGATTAGACAGAAGGTTCAATGTATTCGGCTCAGACCCACTACACAACTTTTCTTCCGTGTTGGCCCGACCACCTACAACCAAAAGTTATTACTTTGCCTTTGGGAAATGTAACATCCCGAAAAATGGGGGGTCGAGTAAAAACTCCACTCCCGAGTTCCAGAACATCACTTATGCAACATAAATGCGTATGATTGAATGTTGTCTGTGTTAATGTATTAAACATGAGTAGGATTAATCCAAAACATCATATCATACTCTAGAGACCGTTAAATTAGCAAGCAGAAGATTGTGATAGTATGTATAACATATATAAACTGTTGTATGTCTCCAGAGTGTGAACATGTTACCAGGTTATATACATACATGTATACTCCAAAAGTAAACAAAACAAATATACATGAGTGCGCTAAAGATATAAAATGACAAGTGTCAAGGCATCTAATCAACCTCCCTGTAATCCCGTCAATCAAAACACGCATAAAGGAGAGATCCTCCTCATCATCAAATCCAGCTTCGCCTCGCAGGCCGCGCCATCATCTGCAATCACAATAGGGACTGGTGGGTGTCCGAAAACACCATCTCGTAACGTGGGAGTGAGTGATCAACTTAGTGGAATAAGAGAGCGGAGATTAGCATGTTATCAAATCAATCATGTGATAATAGTAAAGTAGTAAATCAAACAATCCTAATACTGTTGTTAATGCAATATGACATGACATGATGGATGCCCTCACCGACGTTCTCCCTCATACGACACCATCTTCGTCCGCGGCATGCGTGCATCCCGCTCAGTGCTCCACATCTTCCAGGCACATGCAATGTAACGGTGATATGATTGCCGAGTTATTATTAGTCCATTCAAACAGCTGGATTGAGAAACTAAGATACTTCCCTTATATCAATTCCAACACAGATCCTGTCTAGGGTCATCACTCCTAGTAATCTCATACGATGTATATTTTTGTAGGTCGCTGCAAGGGCTGCCAGGGCTGTTGCACGCACTCGTTGCTCCGCTCCCCCATCACCTTATCAATACAGGCCTACTGTACTCTACTACTACTGGAGGGTCGTCGCCTCCCGTAGACTCAGATATGCTCGCGGTCACTACAAAGGGCTGTCAGGGCTGTTGCTCGCACTCGTTGCACCGCTCCCCCATCACCTTATCAATGTAGGCCGACAGCCAAAATATAGTGTCCCATATGACCATAATCTGCTCATGAGTCATAGGTGCTCACTGGTCACTACGGAGAGGTTTGTGGCCCCAACATATGCCGACAGCTCGACCACGGTGTCCCATACCACCATGCCCGGCTCATGAGTCTTCGTGGATCAAGGTACCATGGTTAACAGGGTTTACAATGGTAAGTTCAGTACCCTAGGTTCAAGCAGTTATGACTCATACAAGGTGAACATACAACGGCCAGTCGGGTTACTTGAGGGGCTCGACTGGCACGATCGCATCTCAAGTCGAACGACATGAAGTGCGTAAAACACTTCGCGTGGCCTAACCACTGCCGCCAACTCCAAACACGACTCGCGTTCATCGACGCGTTCTTCGTGGCAAATACAAGCTAGCCACGAATTCATTCAGTTACCGACTTCCTGGACTAAGTATAGTCCCAAACAATTATGAATCCACGTCAGCAATCATGTAAGAGTATCGGAAATGGAATACAACCATGTGAGCATGTTAACACATGTTATAACGTACAACTTAAGTAAATCATCTAACACATGCCTTTCATACATATAATGAAATTATGCATATCGCCAACATATAGGAAATCATTTCCATCAGCATATTAATTGAGAATTTAATCTCAAACTAAATCATAATGAAATCATCAAGCACATGTTATAACATACAACTTAAGTGAATCATCAAGCACATGCATTTCATACATATAATGAAATCATGCATATGGCTAACATGTAGGAAACCATTTACACCAGCATGTTAATTGAGAAATCAATCTCAAATTAATTCATAACACCATTTAATTCAATACATACTAATACAAGCATTTATACAAACACTTACACTACACACTTAAGTCTACATATAGTATGTCGACCCGAAGTGTGCATTTAGGCGAATCTCTTCGCCAAACTAATTATGCACGTATTCCTAAAATTCTAATGCGACAATAAGCCATGTCAATCACATCAGCAAATTATGTATGAAAACAGTATTTCCTACAAATGACTAAAATGCCCTAAATCTCATATTCTTCGTCTATTTACGAAACAGAAAATGGACAGCATGTTGTACATGTCAAACGGCATTGCCGTCGATAATCTACTATTAAACGACATTGAAAGCATTGAAAACAGTCAATCAAAGCGTCTAAAATCCGCAGCTTTTCCCTTATAGGTGAAGTGATTCGAAAGGAGCGTATACGCTTCGTCTACGACGAATAGAGAACCTAATTTACAAGATCTATCAGTTATCATGCTATGGAAATGGAGGAACACTAAATCAGCAACTATTAGGGTTGTTTTCTTAGCTAGAATTGTGGAGAAATCAACGGCCAAGTGATTGGAGTATGTTGCTTAGGCACTTGCAACAGGTGGGGCAACGGCAGGAAAATCCTCTCCTACTCTCTCTCACAAACTCTCACCTTTTCTCTCTCCCAATCTAGGGTTTTTCTCAAATTCGGATGGGAGAGAGGAGTGAGGGTTTCAACCCCTTTTATAAGCACAAAAATGCCCAGAATAGGCTCGGGAACAAAGTTTACTTGATGTATATCCAATTCGGGGCTATTTCGGTCCAAAAGACGATTTCTGGTGGTCCCCTGGCCGAACGCGATCGGACTTAAGTTTACGCTCGTCGGATGTTGCTCACATCCCGTTTTCAGTCCGGCAGGGTTCGTAGATCGCACGTGGCGGTCCAGTTTCAGTTCAGCGGTCACCGCACGTAGATCAAGTCTGCAAGTCTCATGATATGAAATAGAAATTTTTCCTGATCCGAGGGTGTAATTTGGCTGAATTCTGACGATCAGAATGCTTAATACTGACACGTCAAGTCGTGCGCCAGATTTGAATTTCAAATTCCAAATCTGTCCCTATTCTTACTCTCTTCAGTCCAAGCTCAAGGAAATAGCCTGCGAATGTCGGTTGGACTTGATTTTCGAAATGATTGTCAAGTCCAGCTAGGCGGTTCTAACGGTCTAAGATAGTAGGTATCGGACTTTCAACGCACGGTCTATATCCAATACAAAGTTTCAAAGTTGTCCAGAGAATAAACCTGCTTAGAGTTTGATCCGAGGTTTTAGAGTATTATAGAACCATTGATTCTACAAGTTTTGGGTCTTGTAGAACGTATTTAAAGTGATCAGGGACTATTTTCCTACTACTCCAGCGTAGCGCTAGCTAACTTATGCTTAGTTTCTAAAGGAATTAATCCTAAGTGATTTCTTTGGCTATGGAATTGGGCTCTGAGCGATTTCCCAGGTGTTTTAGTCGAACCATTGCCTAAGGACGTCTAATCTCAGGTTGGCGAAAATCCGGGGCGTTACAATCTACCCCCCTTAAAACACAATTTCATCCCCGAAATTGGTGAAGGGTAAGGAGTATCTAGCAAGACTTCAGTCTTGACAGTCTAAGGAAGGATCAAATCCTATTTAATGACCTAACCGTACGTATATCCTAACTCAATTGTTTCGATCTTGGGCCAGTGGGGAAGAGGCCAACCACACTTCCGCTGCGCCACTCTGATCGAACGATTGCCTTAGCTGACCTATTTGGATTGGACTCAACACGTTCTACCCCCCTTAAAACTTGGTTTTACTTAAAGCTCAAGAATCTTTGCATCGCTCCGTATATTGAAACGAGGTGTAACTTAGGGGCTATCCTTGACATGAATTAGGAAACAACCTCTCATTACAGTGGTTTTCCCTCGCTAATGATGCGTTCTATGGCATTGGTATCTCTGGCGATAGAGATGAGCCTAATCTCTATTGTGGTTGAGTTCAGGGGCAGGTATGAGTTGGTGGCAAGATGTCGAATTCTCTACTGGCTTTAAGTCCTCGCCATTTCCCAAAGGCAATGTGATCACGTTTGGTTATAGGTGGTTGGGCCAACACGGAAGAAAAGTTGTGTAGTGGGTCTGAGCCGGATACATAGACTTTCTGCCTAGAACAGAAATTTACTGTATCAGTTCTTAATCCTAGACGATGCCGATCTTCTGCTTGATCAGAGCATTGGATTTATTGGCAACTACCAGGATTGAGAAGTTAATTCAAAGCGCGAATACATCGCTTACATACAGTTCCTTTACTCCGCATTTCCGAATGTAATAAGCCCTTGGGGAAGGCAATTCTAAGGGGTGTGTTGGTTTATTCTAAACTCAATCTGAGGGATTTATAGTTTTCCCTAAGAGTGAATGGTTCTAAGGCTACATAAGCTTCCTGAGAGTTACTATCCAAGGAAGGGAGTCTCATTCCAACCAAACCTAACCTACTATTCCTTAGCATCTATAGGCTTTACTCTACTTAAGGTAACTAGTAGACTAGTCTGTAATCTACAGCCTAATGGAACGACATTCCTAGTCCCATGTCGGGATTGGAAGTGGCATGCTTGGTAGGAGGGTGGGGTGGGATAAAAACTAATTTGTAGGCTGAATCCCGGGATTTACAACATGGCAGGGGAAACCATAGGATACACCCAAACTAGGGACAATACCTTACAGCGAAGGAAACGACATGCACTTCATTTGAAAAATTATGTCACAATATATGGAATAAAGTTCCACATGAATTATGACAGGAACGCATTCGGCTATATTAAGCCCAAACCACTAACACAAACACATTTTCTACCTAACAACAACAAAACACAGAAATTTCAAATGGTAATCAAACAAGCGAAGAACGTGGAGAAATGGGATGGGTAAGCAGGTTTCCATAAGTCTGAGGATCAAATAAAAGGGACATGAGAGAGAGGACAATGGAAAGGGAGGATAAGGCTGAAGCAGCCTTAACAATAGCCATGGAAAGAGGAGGAAATGCGGAGAAATTGTTGCCCAAGTGGACAGAACGAAATCTAGGCATTGTAGAGGGATGCTTCAATCTTCCCTAGGATGGATTTTCAGAAAGAAAAGAGAATGAAAAAGGGAAATGGAGCACCTCACGATTTCAGCTCGTTTTGGGGGTTGTAAGAGCTCCAAACGACGAGATTTGCAAGAGGGAAGGCTGCAAATCACTATGAAGTGATGGAGTGGGATCTTTTTCAGCCAAGAATGGGTTTAGGAGTGATTTGGAATCACGATTTTGGGTTAGGGCAGCAAGAAAATAATAATGGGGCTAGGGGAGGGGCTTTTTGTGAAGGAAGTACCCCTCTTTGGGGTTTTCTATGGACGAACACTACATGGGGGGTGTACACTACCCAAAATAGGGCGTTCGCCCAAAAATCACATCAAGTGGGCCCCACCGGAAGGTGATGCATCGCCGAACCGGCAATGGCATCACCGACCATCTCTCTGGTCGGTCGGTGGGACCACATGGGTCTGGTCCCCCATGGTCTAGGGATCCCAAATAACTATGGGCCCTACCTTGGTTCATTGTAGATTGCCCTATACAGGCCCAAACATAAGTTCAGGGCTTTCCGTGGCCAGTCTGTAATCCCGAATACAATTCCCTATCATGCAGCATATGATTTTAGGATAGAAGGAGCTAATACATCCATATAACCCATTAGTTGCTAAATAAACCAAACTTAGAATGGCCTAAAGGCCAGTTTTCATGAAATTTTACTATTCGCTGTAAAATTTTATCGAAGTACGATTTTATGTCATTTTCACATTAGGATCAATGCCTAACATGAAAATAATAAGAAAGAATTAAAGAATGGAGTGGTGAGAGGAAGAATTTTGAAGAATTTAGGTGAAACGGGGTTTTTAAGCCCTGCCGATTGAATATAAGGGTTGTGGTTGCTCCACGGCCCAAGGATTCACATTTACGGGTTTAGAACTGTTCAAAGAATATCTCAACCCACTTACCTATAACCTATGAGCTACTCAGGTCGCTTTACGCGACCCTAGATGCGTTACGGACTCGATCGCGCGATCGATACGAATAGTCTTCGCCTATTGGCGAATCTGCGATCCTATAAGTGTTTCTAGACCTTTCTCACACCCACCTATGTTAAAGGAAGCAACAGCGTACGTCACGTGACCATAACCCAGGCCCGGTATAATCTTATTCATGCTCTGATACCATCTGTAACATCCCGAAAATCGGGGGGTCGAGTAAAAACTCCACTCCCGAGTTCCAGAACATCACTTATGCAACATAAATGCGTATGATTGAATGTTGTCTGTGTTAATGTATTAAACATGAGTAGGATTAATCCAAAACATCATATCATACTCTAGAGACCATTAAATTAGCAAGCGGAAGACTGTGATAGTATGTATAACATATATAAACTGTTGTATGTCTCCAGAGTGTGAACATGTTACCAGGTTATATACATACATGTATACTCCAAAAGTAAACAAAACGAATATACATGAGTGCACTAAAGATATAAAATGACAAGTGTTAAGGCATCTAATCAACCTCCCTGTAATCCCGTCAATCAGAACACGCATAAAGGAGAGATCCTCCTCCTCATCATCAAATCCAGCTCCGCCTCGCAGGCCGCGCCATCATCTGCAATCACAATAGGGACTGGTGGGTGTCCGGAAACACCATCCCGTAACGTGGGAGTGAGTGATCAACTCAGTAGGATAAGAGAGCAGAGATTAGCATGTTATCAAATCAATCATGTGATAATAGTAAAGCAGTAAATCAAACAATCCTAATACTGTTGTTAATGCAATATGACATGACATAATGGATGCCCTCACCGACGTTCTCCCTCATACGGCACCATCTTCGTCCGCGACATGCGTGCATCCCGCTCAGTGCTCCACATCTTCCAGGCACATGCAATGTAATGGTGATATGATTTTCGAGTTATTATTAGTCCATTCAAACAGCAGGATTGGGAAACTAAAGTACTTCCCTTATATCAATCCCAACACAGATCCTGTCTAGAGTCGTCACTCCTAGTAATCTCATACGATGTATATTTTTGTAGGTCGCTGCAAGGGCTGCCAGGGCTGTTGCACGCACTCTTTGCTCTGCTCCTCCATCACCTTATCAATACAGGCCTACTGTACTCTACTGCTACTGGAGGGTCGTCGCCTCCCGTAGACTCAGAATACGCTCGCGGTCACTACAAAGAGCTGTCAGGGTGTTGCTCGCACTCATTACACCGCTCCCCCATCACCTTATCAATGTAGGCCGACAGCCAAAATATAGTGTCCCATACCACCATAATCTACTCACGAGTCATAAGTGCTCACTGGTCACTACGGGGGGGTTTGTGGCCCCAGCGTATGCCGACAGCTCGACCACGGTGTCCCATACCACCATGCCCGGCTCATGAGTCTTCGTGGATCAAGGTACCATGGTTAACAGGGTTTACAATGGTAAGTTCAGTATCCTAGGTTCAAGCAGTTATGACTCATACAGGGTGAACATACAATGGCCAGTCGGGTTACTTGAAGGGTTCGACTGGCACGATCGCATCTCAAGTCGAACGACATGAAGTGCGTAAAACACTTCGCGTGGCCTATCCACTGCCGCCAACTCCAAACACGACTCGCGTTCATCGACGCGTCCTTCATGGCAAATACAAGCTAGCCACGAATTCATTCAGTTACCGACTGCCTGGACTAATTATAGTCCCAAACAATTATGAATCCACGTCAGCAATCATGTAAGAGTATTGGAAATGGAATACAACCATGTGAGCATGTTAACACATGTTATAACGTACAACTTAAGTAAATCATCTAACACATGCCTTTCATACATATAATGAAATTATGCATATCGCCAACATATAGGAAATCATTTCCATCAGCATATTAATTGAGAATTTAATCTCAAACTAAATCATAATGAAATCATCAAGCACATGTTATAACATACAACTTAAGTGAATCATCAAGCACATGCATTTCATACATATAATGAAATCATGCATATGGCTAACATGTAGGAAACCATTTACACCAGCATGTTAATTGAGAAATCAATCTCAAATTAATTCATAACACCATTTAATTCAATACATACTAATACAAGCATTTATACAAACACTTACACTACACACTTAAGTCTACATATAGTATGTCGACCCGAAGTACGCATTTAGGCAAATCTCTTCGCCAAACTAATTATGCACGTATTCCTAAAATTCTAATGTGACAATAAGCCATGTCAATCACATCAGCAAATTATAGATGAAAACAGTATTTCCTACAAATGACTAAAATGCCCTAAATCTCATATTCTTCATCTATTTACGAAACAGGAAACGGACAACATGTCGTACATGTCAAACGGCATTGCCGTCGATAATCTACTATTAAACGACATTGAAAGCGTTGAAAACAGTCAATCAAAGCGTCTAAAATCCGTGGCTTTTTCCTTATAGGTGAAGTGATTCAAACGGAATGTATACGCTTCGTCTACGGCGAATAGAGAACCTAATTTACAAGATCTATCAGTTATCATGCTATGGAAATGGAGGAGCACCAAATCAGCAACTATTAGGGTTGTTTTCTTAGCTAGAATTGTGGAGAAATCACCGGCCAAGTGATTGGAGTATGTTGCTTAGGCACTTGCAACAGGTGGGGCAACGGCAGGAAAATCCTCTCCTACTCTCTCTCACAAACTCTCACCTTTTCTCTCTTCCAATCTAGGATTTTTCTCAAATTCGGATGGGAGAGAGGAGTGAGGGTTTCAACCCCTTTTATAAGCACAAAACTGCCCGAAATAGGCTCGGGAACAAAGTTTACTTGATGTATATCCAATTCGGGGTTGTTTCGGTCCAAAAGACGATTTCTGGTGGTCCCCTGGCCGAACGTGATCGGACTTAAGTTCACGCTCGTCGGATGTTGCTCACATCCCGTTTTCAGTCTGGCAAGGTTCATAGATCGCACGTGGTAGTCTAGTTTCAGTTCAGCGGTCACCGCACGTAGATCAAGTTTGCAAGTCTCATGATATGAAATAGAAATTTTTCCTGATCCGAGGGTGTAATTTGGCTGAATTCTGACGGTCAGAACGCTTAATACTGACACGTCAAGTCGTGTGCCAGATTTGAATTTCAAATTCCAAATCTGTCCCTATTCTTACTCTCTTCAGTCCAGGCTCAATGAAATAGCCTGGGAATGTCGGTTGGACTTGATTTTCGAAATGATTGTCATGTCCAGCTAGGCGGTTCTAACGGTCTAAGATAGTAGGTATCGGACTTTCGACGCGCGGTCTATATCCAATACAAAGTTTCAAAGTGGTCCAGAGAATAAACCTGCTTAGAGTTTGATCCGAGGTTTTAGAATATTATAGCACCATTGATTCTACAAGTTTTGGGTCTTGTAGAACGTATTTAAAGTGATCAGGGACTATTTCCCAGCTACTCCAGCATAGCGCTAGCTAACTTATGCTTAGTTTCTAAAGGAATTAATCCTAAGTGATTTCTTTGGCTATGGAATTGGGTTCTGAGCGATTTCCCAGGTGTTTTAGTGGACCCATTGCCTAAGGACGTCTAATCCCAGGTTGGCCAAAATCCGGGGTGTTACAGGAAATGTTGAGGACATACAACCGATAAAGATTAGACCTCTTGCCACTAACTCACATCCGTCCTCGAAATCAACCACAACACCCATCACTTTAGTTTTTTTTTCTACAACTATAGGTACCAATGCCATAGAACGCATCATTAGTAAAGGAAGACCAATGTAGTGAGAGGTTGTTTCCCATTTCATGTCAAGGATGGGCCCTACGTTACACCTTGTTCTGATGTACGGATTAAGGTATAGATTCTTGAACCTTAAGTAGAACTAAGTTTTAAGGGGGGTAGAATGTAATGAGCCCAATCTACTTAGGATTATCTAATACAACCGTTGGATCAGAGTAGCGCAATGGAAGCGTGGTTGGCCTCTTCCCCACTGGCACAGGATCGAAACAGTTGATTTAGATTATACGTAAGGTTAGGCAATTAAAGAGACTTTGAACCTTCCTTAGAATGTCATACTAATGTCTCTCTAGGGACTCATTACCCTTAGCCAATTTCGGGGATGAAATTTTATTTTAAGGGGGATAGATTGTAACACCTCAGACTTTTGTCAACATGGGGTTAGACGTCCTTAGGCAATGGGTCAACCATAGTACCTTGGTAGTTTCTCAAAATTTGATTCCAAAGCCAAAGAAATCATTTAGAACCTAATTCTTTAGAATTTAACGTGAATTAGCCAGCGTTACATTGGATTTCTTGCAAAATTGTCTCCAACCACTTTAAATACGACCTGTAAGATTTAAAACCTCTAGAATCGTTGACGCTACGTTACCCTAAAATTCAGGATCAAACTCTAAACCGGTTTGTTCTCAGGAACCCTTTGAAACTTTGTATTGGATCTAGACCGCGCGTCGAAAGTCTGATGTCTACAATCTTAGACCATTACGACCGCCTGGTTGGACTTGACAATCGTTTCAAAATCAAGCCCAACCGATGTCCAGTCGCTATTGTACTGAGCCTGGAGCAAGGAGTGTGAGAAAGAGTGAAATTCTTTAGAAAATTAAATGTGATTTAAATAAATCTGGCACGTTTAGCTTACGGGTTAAGTATAAGCATTCAAACCATCGGAATCTGACCCAAATACACCCTCGGATCAGGGAACATTTCTCACTCAGGTCAGTGTACTTGGAATCCTCGATCGAGTCTCCGTGACCGCTGAACTGAAACTGGTCCGCCACGTGCGATCTGGGAACTCTATCGGACTGAAAACTAGGTGTGAGCAGGATACAATGTCCATGAGCTTAAGTCCGACCGCGTTCGGCCAGGGGACCTCCTAAAATGCTCTTTTGGATCGAGAAAGACCCGATTTGGCTATAACCCAAGTATACCTTGACTTAAAGTCTATTTTGGTCATGTTTGGACTTATAAAAGGGCCTTAAACCCTTAGCTTTCTAACCCATACGAATTTGGGAAAAAACCCTAGGAGAGGAGAGAAAAGAGAGAGAAAGTGAGGGAGAAGCTGGTGATTCTTCCAGGGAGTCTTCCCTGCTGCTCCACGTGCCAGATCCTTCCACCTGCATCGCTATTCTGGCGATTCCAACTCCGTTCTAGGTAAGAAAACCCTAACCTCAACCTGTTTTGGAGATTCTAACAATACAAGTAGTGAAGTAACTGATGTATCTTGTGAATTAGGTCGTCATATCGCCGTTGACGAAGCGTAGACTTCCTGTTCGATTCGTTACACTTCTACGGCGAAAGGTGCAGATTCTAGACGCTTAGATTACCCGTTTTCAAAGCTTTCAATGCCATTTAATGGTAGATTGCTGATGAGGATGCTATTTGACATGTACAACATGCAATCCGTTTTTCATTCCGTATACATACGAAGAATATGAGATTTAGGGTATTTTAGGTATTCGTAGGAAATGTTGTATACGTACGTATTTTGCCGATGTGATTGCCATGAGTATTTGTCATGTATCTATACTAGTTATACGTGTATGATCTGGTTGGCGAAGAGATTCGCCCTAATGCACATATTGGCCGACATATGCTATGTAACTAATGTGTGTAGACTAAGTGTTTGTTGAAATGCCTAAATCAATATGATTTATGCCTGCCATATGTTTTGAATGTAAGAACATGATTGTTGTGTATTAGAAAACTCCATGATATAAGGATCTATCATATTATACGTCGAAATCAACATACGTCAAGTACGTTGGAGTTAAGTAGTCTAAGTGTTTGTATAAATGTATGTATTAGTAAGTATTAAGTAAATGGTGTTGTATATTAGCGTTGAGACTGGATTCTCAACTACTTGATGATGCACATGATTTCCTCTATGCTTGTTGTATTTGAATTGACTACCTTAGGTGTGAAACACTCGTGCATGGTTAACTGCTTATGATGTACGTTATAACGTGCTGATAACATACTGGAATTACTTGCACTTCAATTTCGTTTATTTCATTTGATTACTGATTCACACTACATGTGCTTGGGGCTATACTCTAGTCCAGGCAGTTGGTAACAGTTTAGAATTCGTGGTTGGATTCTATTTGCCACGAAGGATGTGTATGGTGAACCCGAGTCGTACTAGAGTCGTCGACAGTGGTTAGGCCACACGAAGTACATGTACACTTCATGTCGGTCGATTCAACTTGTGCTTGTGCTAGTCGGACTCATCAAGTAACCCAATTGACCATTGTATGTTCACCTTGTATTTGTCATAACTGCTTGAACATAGGGTACTGAACTTACCAGTGATAACCCTGATAACCATGGTACCTTGATCCATAAAGACTCATGAGCCGGGCATGGTGGTACGGGACACCGTGGTCGAGCTGTCGGCCTACGCTGGGGCCACAAACCAACCCGTAGTGACCAGTGAGCACCCTACTCTGAGCAGATTATGGTGGTATGGGACAGTATATTCTTGCTGTCGGCCTACATTGATAAGGTGATAGGGGAGTGGAGCAACGAGTGCGAGCAACAGCCTTGACAGCTCTTTGTAGTGACCTTCAGTTTATCTTGACACCGCATGGGGCTGACGAGTTCTGATGCAGTCTTAAGGATATAAACTAGGCCTGTATTGATAAGGTGAAGGGGCAGCGGAGCAACGAGTGCGTGCAACAGCCCTGACAGCCCTTGCAGCGACCTAAAAATATAACATCATATGAGATTACTAGGAGTGACGACCTTAGACAGGATCTGTGTTGGGATTGATATAAGGAAGGTACCTTAGTTTTCTAATCCTGCTGTATGAAATGGACTAATAACAACTCGATAATCATATCCATGTCGCACTGCATGTGCTTGGAAGATGTGGAGCACTGTGGGAAGAAAGCATGCCGCGGACGCAGATGGTGCCACATGAGGGAGTTTGTCGGTGAGGGCATCCATCATGTCATTTCATCCATGCATTAATCACAGTATTTAGGAATGTTTGTTTATTTGCTTTATCATTATCGCGTGATGGATTTGATAACATGTTAATCTTTGTTTTATGATTCCACTGAGTTAGTTACTCACTCCCACGTTACAGGATGGTGTTCCGGACACCCACCAGTCCCTATTTTAGTTTCAGATGAGGGCGCTGCTTGTGGAGCGGAGCTAGACTTGTATGATGCTGAGGAGGACTTCTCCTCCGTGTTTTGATCGACGGGATTACAGGGAGGTTGATTAGATGCCATGACACTTGTCATTTTATATTTTTGGAGCACTCATGTATATTCTTTTCTTTCTATTTTGGAGTATACATGTATTTAGTTAACCTGGTAACATGTTCACACTCTAGAGACTTACAATCATTTATATATTCTATATATCTATCACATTCTTCCGCTTGCTAAATTAACTGTCTGTGGAGTATGATATGCTGTTTTGGCTTGATCCACTTCATGTTTTATGTACTATTACCGTCGGCATTCATCCATCATTGAAAATGTTGCATAAGTGATGTTCTAGAACTAGGGAGTTGGGTTTCTACCCGACCCCTGATTTTTGGGGCGTTACATTCACCCTTGGATCAGGATAGGTGGCCCATACATATCATAGCACTTGTGGCCCTGATTGAGTTTCGGTGACCGCTGAACTGAAACTGGTTTGCCACGGTCGATCTGGAAACCCGACCGGACTGAAAACTTGGCTTGACCTAGATCCAATATTAGAGAGCTTAAGTCCGACCGCATTTTGTAACAAGACCTCCAGAAGTGCTCCGTTGGATCGGAACAGACTCGATTTGTTTATAACTTAAGTATACCTTGACTTCAAGTCTGTTTTCGTCGTGTTTGGGCTAATAAAAAGGCCTTAAACCCTCTCTCACAAATCCCATACGAATTTCAAACCCTACCCAAATCAAGAGAGAGAAAAGAGAGAGAAAGTGGGAGAAAAGTTGGTGATTCTTCCTGAGATTCTTCCCAACTTTGCTACGTGCCTAATCCACCCCTCCGTATCGCTTTTTCGGTGACTCCGACTTCGTTCTTAGGTAAGAAATCCTAACCCTAACCTGTTCTAGGGTTTCAATTGGTGCAAGTGGTGAAGTAGCTAACCTAGATCATACTGTAGGTTACCAATCAGTCCTTGACAAAGACTTAGAGTCTCTATTGAATTCGTTACACTTCTACTGCGTAAGGTGCGGATTTTAGATGCTTAGATTACCTGTTTTCAAAGCTTTCAATGTCGTTTAATGGTAGATTGTTGACAAGAATGGTGTTTGACATGTAGAACATGCTGTCTGTTTTTCATTTCGAATATGTACGAAGAATATGAGATTTAAGGTATTTTGAGTATTTGTAGGAAATACCGTATACGTACATATTTTGTTGATATGATTGCCATGAGTATTTCCCGTATACCTATACTAGTTATGCGTGTATGATCTATTTGGCGAAGAGATTCACCCTAATGCATATTTTGGCCGACATATGCTATGTAGACTAATGTGTGTAGACTAAGTGTTTGTATAAATGTTAGTATAAGTCTTGGGTAAATGAGGTTGTAGATTAGTGTTGAGATAGGATTCTCAGCTATTTTGATGATGTATATGATTTCTTCCATGGTTGTTATATTTGAATTGATTATCTTATATATATGAAATGCTTGTGTATGGTTAAATTGCTTATGTTGTATCTTATAACATGTTGCTAACATGCTTCACTTACTTGTTATTTCAATTTTGTTTATCTCATATGATTACAGATTCACATCGCATGTGCTTGGGGCTATACTCTAGTCCAGGCAGTCGGTAACAGATTAGAATTCATGGTTAGATTCTATTCACCACGAATGATGTATATGATAAACCAGAGTCGTACTAGAGTTGTCGGCAGTGATTAGGCCACACGAAGTGCTTGTGCACTTCATGTCGGTCGATTCAACGTGCGCTCGTGCTAGTCGGACTCATCAAGTAACCCGATTGACCGTTGTATATTCACCTTGTATTCATCATAACTGCTTGAACCTAGGTTACTGAACTTACCAGTGATAACCCTGATAACCATAGTTTCTCGATCCATTAAGACTCATGAGTCGGGCATGGTGGTATGGGACACTGTAGTCGAGCTGTCGGCCTACGCTGGGGCCACAAACCAACCCGTAGTGACCAGTGAGCACCTCAGACTCGTGAGCCGATTATGGTGGTATGGGACACTATATTCGAGCTGTCGGCCTACTCTGATTGGTGACGAGCCCTTTGTAGTGACCTCGAGCATACTCTGAGTATACGTGAGGCGACGACCCTTCCGTAGCAACAAGAGTATAAACTAGGCCTGTATTGATAAGGTGATGGGGGAGCGGAGCAACGAGTGCGTGCAACAGCCCTGACAGCCCTTACAGCGACCTAGAAATATATCATCGTTTGAAACTACTAGGAGTGACGACCCTAGATAGGATCTTTGTTGGGAATGATATAAGGGAAGTACCCTAGTTTCCCAATCCTGTTGTATGAAAAGGACTAATAACAACTCGGTAATCATATTCATTTCGCACTACATGTTCCTGGAAGATGTGGAGCACTGAGGGAAGAAAGAATGCTGCAGACATAAGATGGTGTCGCATGAGGGAGTATGTTGGTGAGGGCATACATTATGTCATTTCATCCTTACATTAATTACAGTATTTAGGAATGTTTGATTTTCTTGCTTTATCATTATCGCTTGATTGATTTGATAACATGTTAACCTTTTCTCTATGATTCCACTGAGTTGGCCACTCATTCCCACGTTACGGGATGGTGTTGTACACACCAACCAGTCCCTGTTTTAGTTTCAGATGCTGGTGTTGATTGTGAAGCGGAGCCGGACTTGTTTGATGATGAGGGGGATTTCTCCTATAGGCGGTTATCAGGCGGGTCTAGGTAGACCGTGTTCTGATCGACGAAATTACAGGGAGGTTGATTAGACGCCATGACACTTGTCATTTTATATTTTTGGAGCACTCATGTATATTCTTTTTGACCATTTTTAGAGTATACATGTATATGTTTAACCTGGTAACATGTTCACACCCTGGAGGCTTACAACAGTTCATATATTTTATATATCTATCACATTCTTTCGCTTGCTAATTTAACTGTTTCGGGAGTATGATATGTTGTTTTGGCTTAATCTACTTCATGTTTTATGCACTATTACATCCGACATTCATCCATCATTAAAAATGTTGCATAAGTGATGTTCTGGAACTCGGGAGTGGAGTTTATGCTCGACCCCCGATTTTTGGAATGTTACAGATGGTATCAGAGCATGATTTGGATTAAACTGGACCTGGGTTATGGTAACACGATGCACACTGACACACTCTGACTTGGGAAGGGGCCGATGAAATCTAAAAACCACATTAGCATCCCAAGTGTCACCGGCGGGCGAGATTAACTACCGTAGAATAGCCCATACGTAATCGAGACCATGTAAAATGATCTCATATCCCTACTTCTATTCACTCAAGCTTCCATCTTCTTCTTCATCTTACACCCATCCACCACTGTTCTTTAAAACTCTTCACCTTCCTTATACCCCTCTCTTATGGGCACAAAACTCACATTTTTATGTCCCATAACCTGCACAACTTCCAAATGATGGGACATTTAGGGTCGTTCGACCAACTGCATTAGGTAAGATTAGGGCAGATGGAAATGTAAAAGTAATAATAAATGTATGTGTAATGTATTATCCCTAAATTGGGTGTATCCCATGGTTTCCAATGTCATGGTTGGAATGTATGCAATTAACAATAAATCCCAATATTTCCTTTCAAATTATACTTGAAATTTCATCATCATAGGATTTAGAAATCCCATCTCACACTCTCCAACGCAAGGCTCATTTTCCAAAGCCTATGAAATTGATTTTAATCACATCCCACCCTCCTTCCAAACATGTCATTCCCACTCCCGAGGTGGGATTAGCGACTCAATCCATTTAATACAACTTTATACCACTAGCCAAACAGGCCCTTAGAGTTTTGGACCTATAGTTGGTATTCCTAGATTTACAAAGATCTGATAGTATGGGGGATCCGATAAAGTGATAACATGAACCCTATGACTTCCTTAGCTAGTATGGACATGTGTGTAGTGCTCGAGTGCAGTTAAATTCAAATTCTGGCAATAGATAGTTAGGAATTAGATCCTGAATCACAGACCATTCTGGCTTACATATGGACTTAGAAAGTTGGTTTGCCCATTAACATATTTTGTGTCCAAATGCATTACGTACTAATAATGTATAGATGATCTTATAATATTAAACTATACATGACTAAAGAGGGTAAGTCAAGACCCTAGTAAGAGTCCTTCTTTGGTAGAAGTAGGCATCTTGCCACCAAGTCACACCCGTCTCTAGAATCAACCACAACACCCATCCTTTTTTTTTTTTTTTGCTCCTTTCTATAATTATAGGTACCAATGCCATTGTACGCATCATTAATGAAGGAAGACCAATGTATTGGGAGATTGTATCCCATATCATGTCAAGGATAGGTCCTAAATTATACCTCGTTCCGACATACGGATTGAGACATAGAATCTTAAGCTTTGAGAGTAGAAATAATTTTTAAGGGGGGTAGAACATTATAAGCCCAATCTAGTTAGGTCAGCTAATACAACCGTTAGATTAAAGTGGCGCAGCGGAAGCGTGGTTGGCCCCTTCCCCACTGGCCCAGGATCGAAGGAAATTGATTCAGGTTATATGTAAGGTTAGGTCATTAAATTGGGATCTGAATCTTCCTTAGAGTGTCAATAGTGAAGTCTTTATAGGGGAACAATTAGGGCTTAAGTATTAAACCCATTCATATTAAATCATAGGCCTAACAGTGGGAGTGAGCGAAGGTTAGTGTATCCATAAACCTACTCGTTAAATACGAACATAATAGAAGCCTTGGCCAACTCTATACGATTAGAAATCCTTTTAGGATGATCTATTAGGGTGTATATTAACCCCTACCTTGGACATAGATTTAGACGAAGACTCCCTTAGACCAAGACCCAAAGAGCAACCTTGTAAATCGGAAATTGGAACCTTTCAATGATGGAGATTCCCTAAGGTTTGGAGTAATCGGATTATAATATACAATAGCGAAGCATTCGCGGCTTAACCCATTTCTCAATCCTAGGAGACTACCAATGGACTCACTACTTTGACCGAGCAGAAGACCATGATCTACCAGGACAAGGAAGGGATACGATGAGCCTTCTACCCTGGTCAGGTAGATGATCAACGTATCGGGATCAAGCCCACCACAACTGTCTCTCCGTACTGGTCAACCACTGAAAATATATATCATACTCTAAGTAGATGGGACTCATCGTCAAGACTCCAAATAGATAAGGAAATCAATTGTAGCCAGCCATCGGAGTATAAGCAAGAGATAAAGAGTAAATTTTTAGGGAGGATAGACAAGAATACACCAGACTGGTATAGATGTAGATACCCCACCGCACATTTAAACTTGAAATCAGTACAGTTTAGGAAAAATACATAATAGAATCATTACTTATTATCCTTCACCAATTTCGAGGATGAAATTATTTTTAAGGGGGGTAGATTGTAACACCCTGAATTTTTGCCAACTTGAAATTAGACGTCCTTAGGCAATGGGTCAACCATATCACTCTTAGAGATCAATCCTAAAGTCTAGAAATCACTTTGCAACCCATTTCCTTCAAAATCTCACCTTTCACCACCTCATTTTTCAAATTTCTCCAAGTACTTTCATATTAGACACAAACCTAAAGTTTAAAAGGTGAGGAGCTATACTTAAAATAAAACTTACTATAAATGGTAAATACATGCGTAAAATGGGATTTTGACTAGTTAATATTTAGAATTTCATGATGTAGATAGGTTATTTGGATGGATTAGCTTCTTATACCCTAAAATCAAATATTTTACATCATGTAACTCATTCTGGTTTGCAAATGAGATCGATAAACGCCTCGACGGACTTGTGGGCCCAAATGACTCAATTCGGGGGGATCCAAGGTGGGCCCCACATGTTTCCAGCATCCCTGGGGGGTGAGGACCTCACCCATGGGGCGATCCCTCACCAAATAAGTCAGTGACCAGCGATGTAACGCCTCAAAAATCAGGGGTCGGGTAGAAACCCAACTCCTGAGTTCCAGAACATCACTTATGCAACATTTTCAATGATGAATGAATGTCGGCTGTAATAGTGCATAAAACATGAAGTGGATTAAGCCAAAATAGCATATCATACTCCAGAGACAGTTAAATTAGCAAGCGAAAGAATGTAATAGATACATAAAATTATGAACTGTTGTAAGTCTCCAGAGTGTGAACATGTTACTAGGTTAACTAAATACATGTATATTCCAAAATAGAAAGAAGAGAATATACATGGGTGTGTAAATAAAAGGCAAAATACCAAGTGTATTGGCATCTAATCAATAACCCTGTAACCCCGTCAATCAGAACCTGCATATAGGAGGGATCCTCCTCCTCATCATCAAGTCCGGCTCTGCTTCGCAAGCATCGCCACCATCTGAAACTAAAATAGGGACTAGTTGGTGTGCGCAACACCGTCCCGTAACATGGGAGTGACTAGCTAACTCAGTGGAATCATAGAGCAAAGATTAGCATGTTATCAAATCAATCACGCGATAATGGTAAAGCAAGCAATCAAACAGGTCCTAGATACTGTGATTAATGCAAGAATGAAATGACATGATGGATGCCCTCACCGACATACTCCCTCATGCGACACCATCTTATGTCCGCGGCATGCTTTCTTCCCTCAGTGCTCCACATCTTTCAGGCACATGCAGTGCGATATGAATATGATTACTGAGTTGTTATTAGTCCTTTTCATACAGCAGGATTGGGAAACTAGGGTACTTCCCTTATATAATTCCCAACAAGGATCCTGTCTAGGGTCATCTCTCCTAGTAGTCTCATATGATGATATATTTCTAGGTCACTACAAGGGCTGTCAGGGCTGTTGCACGCACTCATTGCTCCACTCCCCCATCACCTTATCAATACAGGCCTAGTTGTACTCTTGTTGCTACGGAAGGGTCGTCGCTTCACATAGACTCAGAGTACGCTCGAGGTCACTACAAAGGACTGTCAGGGCTGTTGCTCGCACTCGTTGCATGCTCCCCCATCACCTTATCAATGTAGGCCGACAGCTCGAATATAGTGTCCCATACCACCATAATCGGCTCATGAGTCTTGAATGTTTACTGGTCACTACGGGGAGGTTTGTGGCCCCAGCGTAGGCCAACAGCTTGACCACGGTGTCCCATACCACCATACCTGGCTCATGAGTCTTAGTGGATCAAGGTACCATGATTATCAGGGTTATCACTAGTAAGTTCAGTACCCTAGGTTCAAGTAGTTATGACGAATACAAGGTGAACATACAATGGTCAGTCGGGTTACTTGATGAGTCCAACGAGCGCGAGCGCACGTCGAATCGACCGACATGAAGTGCACAAGCACTTCATGTGGCCTAACCACTGCCGACGATTCTAGTACGACTCCGGTTCGTTATACACATCCTTCGTGGCGAATAGAATCTAACCACGAATGCTAAACTGTTACCGACTGCTTGGACTAGAGTATAGCCCCAAGTGCAAAGATGTGAATCAGTAGGCATATGAGATAAACAGAATTGAAATAACAAGTAATCCAAGCATGTTAGCAACATGTTATAAGATACAACATAGGCAATTTAACCATACACAAGTACCTCACACATAAGGAAATCAATTGAAATACAACAAGCATAGAGGAAATCATATACATCATCAAATTAGTTAAGAATCTAGTCTTAACGCTAATCTAGAACACCATTTACTCAATACTTACTAATACATACATTTATACAAACGCTTAGACTACTCGACTCCAACGTACTTGACGTATGTTGATTTCAACATATAGTATGACAGATCCTTATATCAAGAAGTTGTCTAATACACAACAATCATGTTCTTACATTCAAAACATATGGCAGGCATAAACCATATTGATTTAGGCATTTCAATAAACACTTAGTCTACACACATTAGTCTACGTAGCATATGTCGGCCAATATGTGCATTAGGGCGAATCTCTTCGCCAAACAGATCATACACGTATTACTAGTATAGGTACACGGTAAATACTCATGGCAATCATATCAGTAAAATACATACGTATACAGTATTTCTTACAAATACCTAAAATACCCTAAATCTCATATTCTTCGTACATATTCGAAATGAAAAATGGACAGCATGTTCTACATGTCAAACAACATCCTTATCAGCAATCTACCATTAAACGACATTGAAAGCTTTGAAAACAGGCAATCTAAGCGTCTAAAATCCGTACCTTAAACCAGAAATACGTATTCGTTAAGATTCAGACAATGTGTCTTCGTCAACGGCAGATATGCTACCTATAGCAAGAAACAGGTTAGCTAGAACTCTTCTACAACTAGTTTAAGCTTCAAATCAGGTTAGGGTTAGGGTTTTCTTACCTAGAACAAAACCAGAATCGCCGGAATAACGATGCAGGTAGGTGGCTTTGGCACGTGGAGCAGCAGGGAAGAATCCCAGGAGAAAGCTCCAACTTCTCCCTCACTTTCTCTCTCTTTTCTCTCTTCTCTCCTAGGGTTTTCTCCAAATTCGTATGGGTTAGAAAGCTAAGGGTTTAAGGCCCTTTTATAAGCCCAAACATAACCAAAATAGACTTTAAGTCAAGGTATACTTGGGTTATAGCCAAATTGGGTCTTTCCCGATCTAAAAGAGCATTTCTGGAGGTCCCCTGACGAAATGCGGTCGGACTTAAGCTCATGGATATTGGATCCTGATCACATTAAGTTTTCATTCCGATAGTGTTCCCAGTCGCACGTGGAGGACCAGTTTCAGTTTAGTGGTCACTGGGACTCGATCAAGGATTCTAAGTATACTGACCCGAGTGGGAAATGTTCCCTGATCCGAGGGTGTATTTGGGTTAAATTCCGACGATCTGAATGCTTATACTTAACCCGCAAGCGAAACGTGCCAGATTTATTTAAATCACATTTAATTTATAAAGAATTTCACTCTTTCTCACACTCCTTGCTCCAGGCTCAATGAAATAGCCTTATGTAACACTCTGAAAATCGGGGGTCGTGTATAAACTCAACTCCCGAGTTCCAGACCATCACTTATTCAACAAAAATGATTATGATTCAATGTTGTCTGATTTAAAGCATTCAAATGAGTAAAAGTATACCAAAACTGTAATTCATACTTCAGATCCAGTGATAAAAGCAAGCGGAAGACTAAACAATATATATATCACTGTATGGAAAAACAAAGTAAATGTCATCTGTCTCCAAAGTATGAATACATCTCTGAGTCTCATATACATATACATGAATTAAAGTAAATGTCCAAAATGGTCCCACTGAAGTCCCATCGATCCAGGTCGCCTACGCAAAGCCATTGTGATACTGCATGTACGAGAACTCGTCCTGGTCCTCGTCGAAGTCTGGCTCCACCTCCTGGATCTCAGCCTCACCTGCATCTACAACAGGGTCTGGTGGGTGTTACAAACACCATCCCGTAATGTGGGAGTGAGTGATCAACTCAGTGGAATCATAGAGCAAGGATTAGCATGTTCACAATTCAATCATGCGATAATAGTAAAGCAGTAAATCAGACAATCCTAATACTGTTGTTAATGCAAGATGACATGACGTGATGTATGCCCTCACCAATGAACTCCCTCATACGACAACATCTTACGACCGCAGCATGCCACACTCCTTAGAGTGCTCCACATCTTCCAGGCACATGCAATGCTATGGTGATATGATTTCCAAGTTGTTATTAGTCCATTCAAACAGCAGGATTGGGAAACTAAGGTACTTTCCTTGTATCAATCCCAACAAAGATCTTGTCTAGGGTCGTCACTCCTAGTAATCTCATAGGATGTATATTTTTATAGGTCGCTGCAAGGGCTGTTGCTCGCACTCGTTGCACCGCTCCCCCATCACCTTATCAATACAGGCCTACTGTACTCTACTGCTACTGAAGGGTCGTCGCCTCCCGTAGACTCAGAATACGCTCGCGGTCACTGCAAAGGACTCGTCGCCTGATCAGTGTAGGCCGACAGCTAGAATATAGTGTCCCATACCACCATAATCTGCTCACGAGACTAGGTGCTCACTGGTCACTACGGGGAGGTTTGTGGCCCCAGCGTAGGCCGACAGCTCGACCACGGTGTCCCATACCACCATGCCCGGCTCATGAGTCTTTGTGGATCAAGGTACCATGGTTAACAGGGTTTACAATGGTAAGTTCAGTACCCTAGCTTCAAGCAGTTATGACTCATATAGGGTGAACATACATCGGCCAGTCGGGTTACTTGACGGGCTCGACTAGCGCGATCGCATCTCAAGTCGAACGACATGAAGTGCGTAAAACACTTCGCGTGGCCTAACCACTGCCGCCAACTCCAAACACGACTCGCATTCATCGACGCGTCGTTCGTGGCCAAGACCAGCCAACCACAAATTCGATTGGTTACCGACTGCCTGGACTAAGTATAGTCCCAAAAAATTATGGAATCACATCAGCAATCTATGTATGAGTATTGGAATTGAAATACAATCATGTGAGCATGTTAACACATGTTATAACATACAACTTAAGTAAATCTTTAAGCACCTATATTTCATGCATGTAATGAAATCATGCATATAATCAACATGTAGGAAATCATTTAGGTCAGCATATTAATTGAGAAATCTATCTCAAACTAATTCATAACATCATTTAATTCAATACATACTAATACAAGCATTTATACAAACACATACACTACACACTTAAGTCTACATATAGTATGTCGACTCGAAGTGCGTAATTAGGCGAATCTCTTCGCCAAACTAATTATGCACGTATTCCTAACTTCCTAAGGCGACGACAAACCATGTCAATCACATTAGCAAAATATGAATGTAAACTGTACTTCCTACAAATGACTAAAATGCCCTAAATCTCATATTCTTTGTTAATTTACGAAACAGGAAACGGAGAGCATGTTGTACATGTCAAACGGTGAGGCCATCGATAATCTACTATTAAACGACATTAAAAGTGTTGTAAACCGTCAATCAAAGCGTCTAAAATCCTCACCTTATGTCTTGTAGACTCGTGAATTGAAACGGAGCGTATACGCTTCGTCTACGGCAGTAGGAGAACCTATTTTACAAGTTACGTTAGCTAACACACTATGAATCTAAGTAATCCCTAAATCAGCAACTTTTAGGGTTATTTCATACCTGAAAAGGTGGAGAAATCACCAGCCAGGTGATTGGGAAGAGTTGCTGAAGCACGTGGAATCAGCGACACGAAGGTGGGAAAAATCCTTCCACTCTCTCTCTCAAACTCTCTCCTTTTCTCTCTCCCAAAGCTAGGGTTTTGAAATTTTTGGATGGGAGAGAAGAATGAGGGTTTCAACCCCTTTTATAAGCTTAAAAATGCCGAAAACAGGCTCCGGAACGAAGTTTACTTAGTGCATATCCATTTCGGGGCTGTTTCGGTCCAAAAGATGCTTTCTGGTGGTCCCCTGATCGAATGCAATCGGACTTAAGCTCTTGCGTACCAGATTTAGCACGTATTAAGTTTTCAGTCCGGCAGGGTTCGCAGATCGTACGTGGCGGATCAGTTTCAGTTCAGCGGTCACCGCACGTAATCAAGGCTGAAAGTCTCATGATATAAAATAGAAATTTCTCCTGATTCGAGGGTGTAATCTGGATGAATTCTGACGGTCAGAATGCTTAATACTGACGCGTCAAGTCGTGTGCCAGATTTGAATTTGAAATTCCAATTCTGTCCCTATTCGCACTCTCTTCGGTCCGGGCTCAATGAAATAGCCTGCGATTTTCGGTTTGACTTGATTTTCGGAATGAGTGTCAAGTCCAGCTAGGCGGTTCTAACGGTCTAAGATAGGAGGTATCGGACTCTCAACGCGCGGTCTAGATCCAATACAAAGATTCAAAGTGGTCCAGAGAACAAACCTGCTTAGAGTTTGGACCGAGGTTATAGAGTGTTATAGAGTCATTGGTTCTACTCGATTTGGGTCTTGTAGAACGTATTTAAAGTGATCAGGGACTATTTCCCAGCCACTCCAGCGTTGCGCTAGCTAACTTACGCTTAATTTCCATAGAAATTAATTCTACGCGATTTCGGGTCGAGTTGGTACTCGAGTCCAAGTATGGATTTTTCACGGTCGTTACACCTTAGAACATCAGTTGGGCTTGATTTTCGAAATGATTGTCAAGTCCAACTAGGCGGTCATAATGGTCTAAGATTATAGATATCAGACTTTCGAGGTCTAGATCCAATATAAAGTTTCAAAGGGTTCCTGAGAACAAACCGGTTTAGAGTTTGATCCTAGATTTTAGGGTAACGTAGCGTCAACGATTCTATAGGTTTTAGGTCTTACAAAACGTATTTAAAGTGGTTGGTGCTTATTTCACAGGTAATCTAGTGTAGCGCTAGTTAATTTATGTTAAATTTCTAAAAAATTTCGTTCTAAATGATTTCTTTGGCTTTGGAATTGGATTCTGAGAGGTTACCAAGGTGTTATGGTTGACCCATTGCCTAAGGACGTCTAACCGCAGGTTGGAAAAAATCCAGCGTGCTACAAGCGAGGTCCTCGCGGCATCGGCGAGGCCTCGTCCATACAGTGGATAGGCAGCTCGGTTTCTACATTTTTTCTGTACATTTTTTCAAATTTTGAAAAATTATATCTCCTTCGTTATAACTCCGATTTAGATGATTCAAAAACCATATTGAAGCTAAATGAGTCTAGTTTTATATAAAAATATGTGAAAATAATATAAAATATTTAATATAGTTTAAAGTAGGTCGTTGTGAGAAACTATCCGATAATCACTTATTGGACAGCTACTGCTTCTGGAATTTTTAAAATTTTTCTACAACTCAAAATATTATGAAATTTGGTGAAGTCAGGTAAAACTTGATGATGAACTACTATAAAAATAATTAAAATAATATGATACCTAAAAGTTTCCAAAATGGGGCATAGAATGGCCCTAGGACCCTATTCTGCCATAATAAGGGTAGAATTTGGTTAAGTACCAAACTGAAAACTCAGTAGAATTGACTTGAACCACTTTAAATATAAAAAACAAGACCCAAAATGAGTAGGAATGCTAACACTATGTTACCTAGAAACCTAGGATCAATCTCTAAACCCAGTTGCTCTCGGGAGTATTCAGAAACTTCGTATCGGACCTAGACCGCACGTCGAAAGTCTGATAGCAATGAACTTAGAAGATATTAACCGCGTTGTTGGACTTGACAAGTACCAAAAAAATAACATCCAAACAATGCTCTGGGATGATTTTCTTAAGTTCGGAGTGAAGAGTATGAGAAAATGAAGATTTTTAAGAAATTAAATATAATTTTAAGAAATCTGGCACATTTCACTTACGCGTTATTTCTAAGCGTTCTGACCGTTAGATTTTGACCCAAATTCACCCTAGGATCAGGATAGATGGCCCATACATGTCATAGCACTTGTGGCCCTGATCGAGTTTCGGTGACCGCTGAACTGAAACTGGTCCGCCACGGTCGATCTGAAAACCCGACTGGACTAAAAACTTGGGTTGACCTAGATCCAATATTAGAGTGCTTAATTCCAACCACATTTATTAACAGGACCTCCAGAAGTGCTCCGTTGGATCGGAACAGACTCGATTTGGTTATAACTTAAGTATATCTTGACTTCATGTCTGTTTTCATCGTGTTTGGGCTTATAAAAAGGCCTTAAACCCTCTCTCATAAATCCCATACGAATTTCAAACCCTACCCAAATCAATAGAGAGAAAAGAGAGAGAAAGTGGGAGAGAAGTTGGTGATTCTTCCTATGATTCTTCCCAACTTTTCTACATGCCTAATTCACCCCTCCGTATCACTTTTCCAGCGACCCCGACTTCGTTCTTAGGTAAGAAAGCCTAACCCTAACCTGTTCTAGGGTTTTAATTGGTGCAAGTGGTGAAGTAGCTAACCTAGATCATACTGTAGGTTACCAATCAGTCCTTGACAAAGACTTAAGAGTCTCTATTGAATTCGTTACACTTCTACGGCATAAGGTGCGGATTTTAGATGCTTAGATTACCTGTTTTCAAAGCTTTCAATGCCGTTTAATGGTAGATTGTTAATAAGAATGTTGTTTGACATGTAGAACATGCTGTCTGTTTTTCATTTCGAATATGTACGAAGAATATGAGATTTAGGGTATTTTGAGTAATTGTAGGAAATACTGTATACGTACGTATTTTGTTGATATGATTGCCATGAGTATTTGTCGTGTACCTATACTAGTTATGCATGTATGATCTATTTGGCGAAGAGATTCGCTCTAATGCATATTTTGGCTGACATATGCTATGTAGACTAATGTGTGTAGACTAAGTGTTTGTATAAATGTTTGTATAAGTATTGAGTAAATGAGGTTGTAGATTAGTGTTGAGATAGGATTCTCAACTATTTTGATGATGTATATGATTTCTTCCATGGTTGCTATATTTGAATTGATTATCTTATATATATGTAATGCTTGTGTATGCTTAAATTGCTTATGTTGTATCTTATAACATGTTGTTAATATGCTTGAATTACTTGTTATTTTAATTTTGTTTATCTCATATGATTACAGATTCACATTACATGTGCTTGGGGCTATACTCTAGTCTAAGCAGTCGGTAACAGTGTAACGCCCGTGAAAAATCCATACTTGGGCTCGAGTACCAACTCGACCCGAATTTGCGTAGAATTCATTCCTTTGGAAAATTTGACTAGGTTAGCTAGTGCAACGTTAGAATAGTTGGGAAATGGTCCCTGATCACTTTAAATACGTTCTACAAGGCCCGAAGCGAGTGGAACTAAGGGTGCTATAATGCTCTAAAGCCTCGGATCAAACTCTAAGCCGGTTTGTTCTCTGGACCACTTTGAATCTTTGTATTGGATCTAGACCGCACGTTGAAAGTCCGATACCTCCTATCTTAGACCGTTAGGACCGTCTAGCTGGGCTTGACACTCATTCCAAAAATCAAGTCAAACCGATTATTACAGGCTATTTCATTGAGCCCGGACCGAAGAGAGTGTGAATAGGGACATAGTTGGAATTTCAAATTCAAATCTGGCACACAAATTTGACGCATCAGTATTAAGCATTCTGACCGTCAGAATACAGCCAAATCACACCCTTGGATCAGGAAAAATATCTATTATATATCACGAGACTTATAGGCCTGATCTTGGTGCGGTGACCGTTAAACTGAAACTGGGCCGCCACGTGCGATCTGGGAACCCAACCGGTCTGAAAACTGGATGTGTGCTAGATCCAGTATGCATGAGCTTAAGTCCGACCGCATTTGGCCTGGGGACCTCCAGAAATGCCCTTTTGGACCGAAACGGCCCCGATTTGGTTAGGCACCAAGTAAACATTGTTCCCAAGCCTATTTTGGGAATGTTTTAGGCTATAAAAGGGGTTGAAACCCTCACTCCTCTCTCCCATCCGAATTTGAGAGAAGCCCTAGCTTGGGAGAGAGAAAAAGAGTGAGAGATTGTGAGAGAGTGGGAGAGTTCTTCCCGCCACTTGTGCTACGTGTTGCACGTGCTTAAGCGACACTCCTCTACCGCTTTCCCGGCGATTCCACCGCAATCCTAGGTAAGTAAAAACCCTAAATAGTTGGTGATTTGAGTTTTTCTTGTTTCCATGGCGATGTAGCTTATGGATCTTATGTATTAGGCTCCTTACTCGCCGTAGACGAAGCATATACACTCCGCTTCAATTCCCGAGTCTACAAGACACTAGGTGAGGATTTTAGACGCTTGGATTGACGGTTCCCAATGCTTTCAATGTCGTTTAATAGTAGATTCTTGACGGCATCGCCGTTTGACATGTACAAAATGCTCTCCGTTTCCCGTTTCGTAAGCTAACGAAGAATATGAGATTTAGGGCATTTTAGTCATTTGTAGGAAGTACTGTTTGCATTCATATTTTGCTGATGTGATTGACATGGTTTGTTGTCGCATTAGGAAGTTAGGAATGCGTGCATAATTAGTTTGGCGAAGAGATTCGCCTAGTTGCATACTTTGGGTCGACATGCTATATGTAGACCTAAGTGTGTAGTGCATGTGTTTGTATAAATGCTTGTATTAGTATGTATTGAATTAAATGATGTTATTTGATACTTTGTGATTGATTTTTCAATTATTATGCCGACCTAAATGATTTTCTACATGTTGACAAAATGCATGATTTCATTACATGCATGGAATGTATGTGCTTGAGGATTTGCTTAAGTTGAATATGCATGGGAAGTATGCCTTGAAGATTTGCTTAAGTTGAATGTTATAACATGTGCTAACATGCTCACACGATGTATTTCAATTCCAATACCTTTTATAGTGATTCCATAGATGTGTGGGACTTGACTTAGTCCAGGCAGTCGGTAACCGAGCAAATTCGTGGCTGACTGGTCATAGCCACGAATGACGCGTCGATGAATGTGATTCGTGTTGAGAGTTGGCGGCAGTGGTTAGGCCACGCGAAGTGTTTTACGCACTTCATGTCGTTCAGTTCGAGATGCGATCGCGCTAGTCGAGCCCGTCAAGTAACCCGACTGGCCGATGTTTGTTCACCATGTATGTATCATAACTGCTTGAACCTAGGGTACTGAACTTACCATTGTAAACCCTATTAACCGTGGTACCTTGATCCACGAAGACTCATGAGCCGGGCATGGTGGTATGGGACACCGTGGTCGAGCTGTCGGCCTACGCTGGGGCCACAAACCTCCCCGTAGTGACCAATGAGCACCTTGACTCGTGAGCAGATTATGGTGGTATGGGACACTATATTCTAGCTGTCGGCCTACACTGATCAGGCGACGAGCCCTTTGTAGTGACCGCGAGCGTATTCTGAGTTCACGGGAGGCGACGACCCTTCCGTGCAGTAGAGTACAGTAGGCCTGTATTGATAAGGTGATGGGGGAGCGGTGCAACGAGTGCGAGCAACAGCCCTGGCAGCCCTTGCAGTGACCTACGAAATGTACATCGTATGAGATTACTAGGAGTGACGACCCTAGACAGGATCCGTGTTGGGATCGATACAAGGGAGGTACCTTAGTTTCCCAATCCTGCTGTTTGAATGGACTAATAATAACTTGGTAATCATATCACCATAGCATTGCATGTGCCTGGAAGATGTGGAGCACTCTAGGGAGTGTGGCATGCCGCGGTCGTAAGATGTTGCCGTATGAGGGTGATCGTCGGTGAGGGCATACATCACGTCATATCATCTTGCATTAACAACAGTTTTAGGACTTGTCTGATTTACTGCTTTACTATTATCGCGTGATTGAATTGTGAACATGCTAATCTTTGCTCTATGATTCCACTGAGTTGATCACTCATTCCCACGTTACGGGATGGTGTTTGCAACACCCACCAGACCCTGTTGTAGTTGCAGGTGACGATGAGATCCAGGAGGTGGAGCTAGATGATGACGAGGACCAGGATGAGTTCTCGTATATGCAGTATCATGACGGCTTCCCGTAGGTGACCTGGATCGAGGGGACATCAGTGGGACTTTTCTTTTTGAACATTATTCTTTTGTTATGTACATGTATATGAGACTCAGAGATGTAGTCATACTTTGGAGACAGTTGAGATTACTTTGTTTTTCCATACAGTGATATATATCTTGTTTAGTCTTCCGCTTGCTTTTATCACTGGATCTGAAGTATGAATTGCAGTTTTGGTATACTTTTACTCATGTGAATGCTTTAAATCAGACAACATTGAATCATAACCATTTTTGTTGCATAAGTGACGGTCTGGAACTCGGGAGTTGAGTTTATACACGACCCCCGATTTTCAGGGTGTTACAAGTTGGTATCAGAGCATGAATGAGAGTATACTGGGCCTGGGTTATGGTCTTGCGACGTACGCTGTCGCTTCCTTTGACTTAGGTGGGTGCGAGAAGGGTCTAGAAACACTTCTAGGATCACAGATTCGCCGATAGGCGAAGTTTATAAGGATCGATCGCAAGATCGAGTCTGTAACGTATCTCGGGTCGCGTTAAGCAACCCGAATCACTTCTAAGCTGTAGGAAGTCGGGTGGAGATGTCCTATGAGCGGTTTTAAACCGCAAAAGTGAATCCATGGGCCGTGGAATGACCACGACTCTAGTAATCAATCGCCAGGGCTTAAAAACCCCGTTTTGCCAAAAATTCTCAAAATTCCTTCTCTAAACACTTCAACCTTCAGTTCTTTTGTATCCATTTCATGTTAGGCATCAAACCTAATGTGAAAATAACACAAATTAGTACATTCACCAAATTTTACAGTGAATAGTAAAATTTCATAAAAAATGGCCATAAAGCCATTCTAACTTCACTTTCTTTAGCAACTAAGGAGCTAGAAAGATGTACTGGATCCTTCTACCCCAAATCCATATTCTGCATCATATGGTTTGGTATTCGGGACTGCGATGTGGACCCGAAAAGCCCCAAAAACATGTTTGGGCTCATAGGGACCAAAATACTATGAACTAAGGGGTGGGACCAGACTTTTTGGGACCCTGGGACCATGGGGGACCAGACCCATGGGGTCCCGCTGGCCAACCTGGAGGTTGGCCGGCGATGCCATCGCCGGCCGGGCGATGCATCGCCGGCCGGCCATCTCCGATGGTGCTGCCCTTTGGGCGCACCCACTTAAATGCCTCCCACAACACCCCTAGGTACCTCCCATCCCACGAAAACCCCTAAAACACCCCTCTCCTTCACAAACAGCCCCCTTGCATGCCCTAGATTTGATTTTCAGCGCTCCATTCCAAATCCCGGCGACCCAAACCCCTCCTAATCCCTTCCTTGGCCAAAACCGACCACCACCCATCGATTATTGGGTGTTGGCAGCCTCTTTCCTTGAAGATTTTCCCATTTGGAGCTCCAAAATCCCCCAAATAGTGCTGAAATCGTGAGCAGCTCCATTCCATCTTTTTGTTCTTATTTTTCCCTGAAACTACAGCCTTGGGAAGCTTGAAGCATCCCTCTACGACGCCTAGATTTCCTTTTGTCAGATTGGGCAGCCATTTCTCCGCATTTTCGACGTTTTCCATGGCTTTCGTGGAAGCTATTTTGGGTCTTTTGTCACTCTCATCCATCCTGTCTTTGATGGGTAAGAGGAAAACTGCAACAGACGAGGCTGGGCCGAGCCGCCCTGCTCGATTGAGAAGACCGCGGGGTGGTGCCGCAAGTTCAAGCGCCGCCGCAGGTCCAGCTGCAGTCCTGGAGTGCCGTACGAAGCGGGATTTGGATCCCCATGCACACCTTGGACGAACCATCCTATCAGAGATGCCTCATGGTGAATACACTGATCGTAGAGTGTTATTTGAGGCGGACGTAGATGGGCGATTGTTCGGCGAATATCTGTTGTTCGAACGCATTGAAGCTGCGCACTGGGGACCGATCTTTGAAGCTCGCGCTCGTGCTAATGTGAGCACTGTTCGTGCCTTCTATGCTAGCATCCAGAGTCCTACCTTGGAGCCCTTGCAGTTCAAAATCCCTTTTGGTAGAGATCGGATGGCTACGATCGACGTCCAGTTGGTTGCGCGACTTCTCAACGTGCCTCTAGGTGATGTACATCCAAGTGAGAAGAATTTGAGGACTAGACGTGAACGAGATCGCCGCACCAGGTTTCTGTGCGGTAAGTTGGTTCCATGGCAGCCTAATAATAGCCTCAAGGCGACGTACATGTCTGAGGATTTACGTCTGCTGCATCACATCTGCACGTTCAATGTTTATCCTAGGTCGACGAACCGTATTGAATGTACACGTCTTATGGTCGATTTCTTATTTCTGGTGGCCCAGGGAGAGAACGTATGTATGGCCACTTTCATCTTACGGCAGATAGTTCTCATAGCCAGGTCGAGAAGAACATTCGAATCCCTTCCCTTTGGCCGACTCATTTGCAAGATTGCGCTTGAGTTTGCCTATAGACTTGGACCCGAGTTGCCGGTATCGATTCACACCATCGATGAGTCGACGATGGTTAAGATGAAGATTGGGTCGCAATATCGTGAAAATCAACTTGAAAGGGATAGTGGGGACGACTTTGATGAAGAGGAAGATCAAAGCGAAGGAGAACCTAGTGCAGAGGTTCAGGAAGAGACTCAGGAAGAAGCAGAAGAGGAGGCTCAGGATACTGACGAGAGCCCTCCTCCTTCTGTGCAGACTATTACTATGGATAGCGTGCGAGTCCTTGCAGCTCATGGAGATTATTCGGATGTCACCCAGATGTGTGAGGGTTGTTTACTTGATCTGGGAGGCAGGACGATGACTCTTGATTTGGTCGTCGATCCCTCGCTCGTATATCTCGACGTCATTCTTGGCATGGACTGGTTGACTGCAGCGAGAGCCGAGATTGACTGCGAGGCTCGTGTGGTGACGGTGTACGAGCCTAAGGGCACGCCTTTCACATTTTCAGTGCGGGTAAATCTTCCTTTCCGCATTCTTAGCTACGCCACCCTGTTGCGCGACGCTGGTGCCCAGGTACTTGAGCAGACGCCAGTTGTTTCTGAGTTCGGGGATCTGTTCAGGAAGATCCCTGGTTTGCCGCCCCGACGTGAGATCGATTTCACTATCGATCTGATTCCTGGTTCTACACCCGTCTCACTGCCGACGTATCGCATGGCACCATGTGAGATGGAGGAGTTGAGGACGCAGATTGATGGTCTACTAGAGCTTGGCCTTATACGGCCTAGCGTATCTCCTTGGGGAGCACCGGTCTTGTTCGTGAAGAAGAAGGATGGTTCGCTGCGATTGTGTATTGATTATCGCAGGCTGAACCAACTCACAGTGAAGAACAAGTACCCTTTGCCCAGGATCGATGACTTATTTGATCAGTTGAGAGGAGCGCAGTACTTCTCGAAGATTGATCTTCAGTCAGGATATCATCAGCTGCGCGTCAGAGATGAGGACGTGCAGAAGACAGCGTTCAGGACCAGTTTTGGTCATTACGAGTTCCTTGTGATGTCGTTCGGTCTCACGAACGCACCGGCCGTGTTCATGGATCTGATGAACCGGGTATTGCGGCCTTTCCTCTATCGATTCGTCGTTGTCTTCATCGACGACATTTTGGTATACTCTAGGAGTCGAGAGGAGCATGAGGAGCACTTGCGTTTGGTCCTTGATACGCTCAGACAGCATCAGTTGTTCGCACAGTATAAGAAGTGCGACTTCTGGAAGCAGGAGGTGAAGTTTCTGGGACACGTGGTGTCCAAGGATGGCATGGCAGTTGACCTGTCTAAGGTAGCTACGGTGCAGGACTGGGAGCAGCCTGGTTCTGTCACTGAGGTGAGGAGTTTCTTGGGTCTCGCTGGCTACTATCGGCGCTTCATTCAGGATTTCTCGAAGATCGCGAGACCCTTATCTCAGTTGACACGGAAGGACGTGAAGTTCGCCTGGAATGATAAGGCGGAGTCAGCTTTTCAGGAGCTGAAGGACAGACTTACGTCCGCCCCTGTGCTAGTATTGCCAGAGCAAGGGGTTAAATACACTATATACACTGACGCGTCTAGCGTTGGTTTGGGTTGTGTCCTTATGCAGAGGGACAGGGTAATTTCGTATGCCTCGAGACAATTAAGGAAGCACGAGGAGAATTACCCTACACACGACCTGGAGTTGGCAGCCGTGATATTCGCACTGAGACTCTGGAGACATTACCTCTATGGAGAGGAGTTCGAGCTCTTTTGCGACCACAAGAGCCTCAAGTACATATTCACACAGCGGGACTTGAATATGAGGCAGCGGCGATGGATGGAGACGCTGAAGGACTTCAAGTTTGAAGTCTCTTACCATCCTGGGAAGGCGAACCTTGTGGCTGATGCGTTGAGCCGCAAGAAGGCGATAGAGTTTGCGGCTCCGCTGATGGTTGCCGAGTGGGATATGGTTGAGTTTTTGCGAGACTTTGAGCAGAAACTCACCGTAGAGGAGCCATTTGAGTTCATCGCACATGTTCAGGTGCGATCCCCGATCGATGACCGTGTCATCGAGGCGCAGAGGGACGACGCGCATCTTACTGAGCTTCGAGAGCAGGCCAGTGATGATGATGACGCCGACTGGCGAGTTGGCATGGATGGGGGTTTACGTTACCGTGGCCGCCTATGCGTTCCTGATGTCCCTGACTTGAGACGAGAGATTCTCGAGGCTGCGCATTCTACTAGACTCGCGATGCATCCTGGCAGCACGAAGATGTATCGTGACGTGAAGAGGACGTACTGGTGGGAAGGTATGAAGACCCACATTGCTGAGTTCGTGTCCCGTTGTCTCACTTATCAACAGGTGAAGGCAGAGCATCGCCGACCACCTGGACTTTTGCAGCCTATGCCGATTGCAGAGTGGAAGTGGGATTTCATTTCCATGGACTTCATTTCTGGGTTGCCGAAGACGAGGAAGGGGCATGATTCTATTTGGGTGATCGTCGACCGATTGACGAAGTCGGCGCACTTCCTACCGATCAGAGTTACGAACTCTGCAGACGAGCTAGCTAGATTGTATATTAGAGAGATCGTGCGTCTGCATGGAGTTCCGTTGGAGATCGTGTCGGACAGAGACACGCGGTTCACTTCTATTTTCTGGACTCGCATTCAGGAGGCTATGGGTGTGAAGTTGAAGTTCAGTACTGCCTTCCACCCACAGACGGACGGACAGACAGAGCGAGTGAACCAGATCCTGGAGGACATGTTGCGAGCTTGCGCATTGGACTTCAAGGACAGTTGGGATGACTGTCTTGCATATGCGGAGTTTGCGTACAACAATAGCTTCCAGGCGAGTATCGGCATGGCACCTTATGAGGCGCTGTATGGGCGACCTTGTCGCGCACCGCATTGCTGGTTAGAGGTCGGTGAGCGCAGCTTGATTGGCCCAGAGTTGGTGCAGGCGACGTCAGAGAAGATTGATATTATTCGACGTCGGCTTCTTACAGCGCAGAGCAGACAGAAGAGCTACGCCGATACGAGACGGAGACCACTAGAGTTCACAGTCGGGGATCATGTGTTTTTGCGAGTTTCCCCTATGAAGGGAGTCCTTCGGTTCGGAAAGAAGGGGAAGCTGGCACCGCGATACATTGGTCCATTTCAGATCCTCGATCGTGTGGGAGCAGTGGCTTACCGATTGGCTTTATCCACGCCCCTCGCGAGCGTCCACAACGTATTTCATGTTTCTATGCTGAAGAAGTATGTTGCTGATCCTTCTCATATCATCAGATGGGAGCAGGTGCAGTTAGGAGAGGATGTTACTTATATCCTGCGACCGTCACGCATCTTAGACCGGAAGGAGCAGGTACTGCGTAGCAAGGTGATCCCCCTTGTGAAGGTACTATGGACGCATCATACTGAGGAGGAGGCTACTTGGGAGACAGAAGCCGAGATCAGAAAGAACTACCCACAGCTTCTCAAGGAGTACGAAAAGGTACAAAATTTCGAGGACGAAATTATTTGTTAAGGGGGGTAGATTGTAACGCCCGTGAAAAATCCATACTTGGGCTCGAGTACCAACTCGACCCGAATTTGCGTAGAATTCATTCCTTTGGAAAATTTGACTAGGTTAGCTAGTGCAACGTTAGAATAGTTGGGAAATGGTCCCTGATCACTTTAAATACGTTCTACAAGGCCCGAAGCGAGTGGAACTAAGGGTGCTATAATGCTCTAAAGCCTCGGATCAAACTCTAAGCCGGTTTGTTCTCTGGACCACTTTGAATCTTTGTATTGGATCTAGACCGCACGTTGAAAGTCCGATACCTCCTATCTTAGACCGTTAGGACCGTCTAGCTGGGCTTGACACTCATTCCAAAAATCAAGTCAAACCGATTATTACAGGCTATTTCATTGAGCCCGGACCGAAGAGAGTGTGAATAGGGACATAGTTGGAATTTCAAATTCAAATCTGGCACACAAATTTGACGCATCAGTATTAAGCATTCTGACCGTCAGAATACAGCCAAATCACACCCTTGGATCAGGAAAAATATCTATTATATATCACGAGACTTATAGGCCTGATCTTGGTGCGGTGACCGTTAAACTGAAACTGGGCCGCCACGTGCGATCTGGGAACCCAACCGGTCTGAAAACTGGATGTGTGCTAGATCCAGTATGCATGAGCTTAAGTCCGACCGCATTTGACCTGGGGACCTCCAGAAATGCCCTTTTGGACCGAAACGGCCCCGATTTGGTTAGGCACCAAGTAAACATTGTTCCCAAGCCTATTTTGGGAATGTTTTAGGCTATAAAAGGGGTTGAAACCCTCACTCCTCTCTCCCATCCGAATTTGAGAGAAGCCCTAGCTTGGGAGAGAGAAAAAGAGTGAGAGATTGTGAGAGAGTGGGAGAGTTCTTCCCGCCACTTGTGCTACGTGTTGCACGTGCTTAAGCGACACTCCTCTACCGCTTTCCCGGCGATTCCACCGCAATCCTAGGTAAGTAAAAACCCTAAATAGTTGGTGATTTGAGTTTTTCTTGTTTCCATGGCGATGTAGCTTATGGATCTTATGTATTAGGCTCCTTACTCGCCGTAGACGAAGCATATACACTCCGCTTCAATTCCCGAGTCTACAAGACACTAGGTGAGGATTTTAGACGCTTGGATTGACGGTTCCCAATGCTTTCAATGTCGTTTAATAGTAGATTCTTGACGGCATCGCCGTTTGACATGTACAAAATGCTCTCCGTTTCCCGTTTCGTAAGCTAACGAAGAATATGAGATTTAGGGCATTTTAGTCATTTGTAGGAAGTACTGTTTGCATTCATATTTTGCTGATGTGATTGACATGGTTTGTTGTCGCATTAGGAAGTTAGGAATGCGTGCATAATTAGTTTGGCGAAGAGATTCGCCTAGTTGCATACTTTGGGTCGACATGCTATATGTAGACCTAAGTGTGTAGTGCATGTGTTTGTATAAATGCTTGTATTAGTATGTATTGAATTAAATGATGTTATTTGATACTTTGTGATTGATTTTTCAATTATTATGCCGACCTAAATGATTTTCTACATGTTGACAAAATGCATGATTTCATTACATGCATGGAATGTATGTGCTTGAGGATTTGCTTAAGTTGAATATGCATGGGAAGTATGCCTTGAAGATTTGCTTAAGTTGAATGTTATAACATGTGCTAACATGCTCACACGATGTATTTCAATTCCAATACCTTTTATAGTGATTCCATAGATGTGTGGGACTTGACTTAGTCCAGGCAGTCGGTAACCGAGCAAATTCGTGGCTGACTGGTCATAGCCACGAATGACGCGTCGATGAATGTGATTCGTGTTGAGAGTTGGCGGCAGTGGTTAGGCCACGCGAAGTGTTTTACGCACTTCATGTCGTTCAGTTCGAGATGCGATCGCTCTAGTCGAGCCCGTCAAGTAACCCGACTGGCCGATGTTTGTTCACCATGTATGTATCATAACTGCTTGAACCTAGGGTACTGAACTTACCATTGTAAACCCTATTAACCGTGGTACCTTGATCCACGAAGACTCATGAGCCGGGCATGGTGGTATGGGACACCGTGGTCGAGCTGTCGGCCTACGCTGGGGCCACAAACCTCCCCGTAGTGACCAATGAGCACCTTGACTCGTGAGCAGATTATGGTGGTATGGGACACTATATTCTAGCTGTCGGCCTACACTGATCAGGCGACGAGCCCTTTGTAGTGACCGCGAGCGTATTCTGAGTTCACGGGAGGCGACGACCCTTCCGTGCAGTAGAGTACAGTAGGCCTGTATTGATAAGGTGATGGGGGAGCGGTGCAACGAGTGCGAGCAACAGCCCTGGCAGCCCTTGCAGTGACCTACGAAATGTACATCGTATGAGATTACTAGGAGTGACGACCCTAGACAGGATCCGTGTTGGGATCGATACAAGGGAGGTACCTTAGTTTCCCAATCCTGCTGTTTGAATGGACTAATAATAACTTGGTAATCATATCACCATAGCATTGCATGTGCCTGGAAGATGTGGAGCACTCTAGGGAGTGTGGCATGCCGCGGTCGTAAGATGTTGCCGTATGAGGGTGATCGTCGGTGAGGGCATACATCACGTCATATCATCTTGCATTAACAACAGTTTTAGGACTTGTCTGATTTACTGCTTTACTATTATCGCGTGATTGAATTGTGAACATGCTAATCTTTGCTCTATGATTCCACTGAGTTGATCACTCATTCCCACGTTACGGGATGGTGTTTGCAACACCCACCAGACCCTGTTGTAGTTGCAGGTGACGATGAGATCCAGGAGGTGGAGCTAGATGATGACGAGGACCAGGATGAGTTCTCGTATATGCAGTATCATGACGGCTTCCCGTAGGTGACCTGGATCGAGGGGACATCAGTGGGACTTTTCTTTTTGAACATTATTCTTTTGTTATGTACATGTATATGAGACTCAGAGATGTAGTCATACTTTGGAGACAGTTGAGATTACTTTATTTTTCCATACAGTGATATATATCTTGTTTAGTCTTCCGCTTGCTTTTATCATTGGATCTGAAGTATGAATTGCAGTTTTGGTATACTTTTACTCATGTGAATGCTTTAAATCAGACAACATTGAATCATAACCATTTTTGTTGCATAAGTGACGGTCTGGAACTCGGGAGTTGAGTTTATACACGACCCCCAATTTTCAGGGTGTTACAAACAGATTCGAATTCGTGGTTGGATTCTATTCACCACGAAGGATGTATATGACAAACCCGAGTCGTACCAGAGTTGTCGGCAGTGGTTAGGCCACACGAAGTGCTTGTGCACTTCATGTCGGTCGATTCAACGTATGCTCGTGCTAGTCGGACTCATCAAGTAACCCGATTAACTGTTGTATGTTCACCTTGTATTCGTAATAACTGCTTGAACCTAGGATATTGAACTTACCAGTGATAATCCTGATAACCATGGTACCTCGATCCATTAAGACTCATGAGCCGGGCATGGTGGCATGGGACACCGCTACGTTACCCTAAAATCTAGGATCAATCTCTAAGCCCAGTTGACCTCGGGACCATTTGGAAACTTCGTATCGGACCTGGATGCGTGTCGAAAGTCCAATAGCGATGAACTTAGACCATTATGACCGCCTAGTTGGACTTGACTATCACTTCGAAAATCAAGCCCAAACGTTGCTCTAGGGTAATTTTCTTGAGTACGAAGTAAAGAGAGTAGGAAAAGGAAGATTTTAAGAAAATAAATTAGAAACTAGAATGTTTCACTTGCACGTTATTTTTAAGCGTTCTGACCGTCAAAATTCGACCAAATTTCACCCTCGGATCAGGAAAATTTTCCCTTACATGTTCAAGGACTTGTGGCCTTGATCGGAGTTCGGTAACCGTTGAATTAAAATTGGTCTGCCACGAACGATCTGGAAATTTGATTGGACTGAAAACCTAACAGACTAAAGATCCAATGTTAATGAGCTTAAGTCTGACCGCATTTGATAACAGGACCTCCAGAAATGCTCCGTTGGATCGAAACAGACCCACTTTGGTTATAACCTAAGTATACCTTGACTTGGAGTCCGTTTTCATTTTGTTTGGGCTTATAAAAGGGCCTTAAACCCTTAACTTTCTAACCCATACGAATTTCCCAAACCCTAGAGAGTGAGAAAGAGAAAAGAGAGAGAAAGTGTGAGAGAGAGTTGGTGTTCAATCCAGGGCTTCTTCCCTGTCATCCCATGTACTCAACTATCACATCTGTATCATTTTTCTCGATGATTCCGGCTCCGTTCTTAGGTAAGAAAACTTAACCCTAATCAGTTCTAGAGGTTTGAATAGCGTAGATGATGAAATAGCAAATCTATTTCATGCTACAGGTCACCTTTGTGCCGTAGACAAAGACTTAGAGTCTCTATCGAGTTCGTTGCGATTCTACAACGTAAGGTGCGGACTATATGCGTTTAGGTTATGGTTTTCAAGACTTTCAATGTTAAGTAATAATTTATTCTTCTCTAGGATGCTATTTCACATGTATAAAGTGTTGTCCATTTTATTTTTCAGTTATATGTTACCTATGTTGATTATACTGTATTCCTCGTATTTGTAGAAAATACCGTATACGTATAAAATTCGGGTTTGTGCTTAACATGATTAATTTCCGTGAACATATGCTTGTTTCATGTGTGACAACTCCTTAGTGAAAGGACTTGCCCTAAATCACGCCACGGCCAATATACGTTGTATATGTTAAAGTGTGTAGCCCATGTGTTTGTGAAAATGTCTAAATGAATACGGAACCCGGATTCATGCATGTTATGATTATCCGTCATGGGTATATGCAAGTGATATATGGGGCAACTCCCTAGTGAAAGGATTTGGTCGAATACATGATATATCAACATACGATATGTAGTTAGTATGTGTAGTCTAAGTGTTTATGAAAATGACTGAATGCATATGGAATTTTCTTTCATGCTCGCCATGACTAATTGTCATGGATATACGTTGTTGTATAGGTGATAACCCTTTGACGGAAGGACTTGCCCTAGAATGTAATAGAATCGACATACATAATGTATGTTGAATAGTGTAATCTAAGTGTTTGTATAAATGACTAAGTGAGTTAGTAGTTAGTGAAAATGTGATTGTTAGGTTGTTGAGATATGAATCTCAATCACAATACTTGAGTATATGATTTTCTCCATGCATTATGTAACTTAGATTATTCGTATTAACTGTGTATATGATTTCCTCCATGAATTGATTAACTTAGATGAATCATGTTAAAGGTGTATGCGATTTCCTCCATGTACTGTATTTACATTTAAGTTATACTTCATAAATGTCCACATGAGTGCAGAATATGACTCATATGCCTGCTATGGAATTTTTATGTGATTGATGTTGTACTACAGTCCAGGCAATCGGTAACCGTTTTGTAAATAGTGGTTGAGGTTGTTTTCACCACACAAGATGAGTTTAGCAAATCTGAGTCGTGCTTGGGATGTTCGATAGTGGTTAGGCCACACGGAGTGCTTATGCATTCCATGTCGTTCAACTCAATGTGCACTTGACCTAGTTGAACTTATCAACTAACCCGATTGACCAATATTTGTTCACCATGTTTGGTCGTAACTGTTTGAATTTAAGGCACCGAGCTTACCAGTGAAACTCCCATTAACCATGGTACCAAGATCCCCTAAGAATCAGAAGCCAGGCATGGTGGTATGGGACACCGTGGTCGAGCTGTCGGCCTACGCTCGGGCCACAAACCTCCCCGTAGTGACCAGTGAGCACCCTACTCTGATCAGATTATGGTGGTATGGTACACTATATTCTTGTTGTCGGCCTACACTAATTGGTGACGAGCCCTCTGTAGTGACCTTGAGTTTATCCTGACACTGCATAGGGGCGACGAGTCCTGTTATAGTCTTAAGGATATAAATAGGCCGGTATTGATAAGGTGATGGAGGAGAGGAGCAACGATTGCGTGCAACAGCCCTGATAGCCCTTGCAGCGACCTAGAACCATAACATCGTATGAGATTGCTAAGACTGACGACCCTAGAATAGATCAATGTTGAGAAATTATACAAGGGAGGTGTCTTAGCTTCCCAATATTGCTGTACGAAAAGGACCAATAAGAACTGGATAATCATATTCATGACATTGCACTGCATGTGCCATTGGCGTTGGTGTGAGAGCACAGTGGTAGTGATTCATGCCGCGATCGTTAGATGATGTCGCATGAGGGAATTTGTGGTGAGGGCATGCATCATTCTTCATATCATCCTTGCATTAACAAGAGTATCTAGGACCTGTTTGATTGTACTGCCTTATCATTACTGCTTGATTGAATTGATAACATGTTAACCTTTGCTGTATAGTTTCCACTGAGTTAGCTACTCACTTCCACGTTACGGGACGGTATTGTACACACCAAACAGTCCCTGTTTTAGTTTCAGATGATGGCGATGCGTGCGAAGCAGATCCAGACTAGATGATGATGAGGAGGATCCCTCCTATATGCATGTTCTGATTGACGGGGTTACAGGGTTATTAATTAGATGCCAATACACTTGGTATTTTTCCTTTTATTTAAACACCCATGTATGTTCTTTTCTTTCTATTTTTGGAGTATACATGTATTTAGTTTACCTGGTAACATGTTCACACTCTGGAGACTTACAATCAATTATACATTTTATATATTTATCACAGTCTTTCGCTTGTGAAACTTAACTGTCTTTGGAGTATGATATGTTGTTTTGGCTTAATCTACCTCATGTTTTATGCCTTATGCTGATAACATTCATCCATCATTGAAAATGTTGCATAAGTGATGTTTTGGAACTCGGGGAGTAGAGTTTTTGCTTGACCCCCAATTTTCGGGATGTTATAGTTTGATTTGCTTGCTTTATCATTATCGCTTAATTGATTTGATAACATGTTAACCTTTGCTCTATGATTCCACTGAGTTGGCCACTCACTCCCACGTTATGGGACGGTGTTGTACACACCAACCAGTCCCTGTATTAGTTTTAGTTGATGGCACTGCTTACGAAGTGGAGCCGGACTTGTTTGATGATGAGGAGGATTTCTCCTATAGGCGGTTATCAGGCGGGTCTAGGTAGACCGTGTTCTAATCGACAAGATTATAGGGAGGTTGATTAGACACCATGACACTTGTCATTTTATATTTTTGGAGCACTCATGTATATTCTTTTTTACCATTTTTGGAGTATACATGTATATGTTTAACATGGTAACATGTTCACACCCTGGTGGCTTACAACAGTTCATATATTTTATATATCTATCACATTCTTCCGCTTGCTAATTTAACTGTCTCTGGAGTATGATATACTGTTTTGGCTTAATCCACTTCATGTTTTATGCACTATTATAGCCGACATTCATCCATCATTGAAAATGTTGCATAAGTGATGTTCTGGAACTCGGGAGTGGAGTTTATGCTCGGCCCCCGATTTTCGGGATGTTACACGGATCAGGGATGATGGGCCGTTCATGTCAAATTACTTGTGGCCTTGATCGAGTTTTGCTGACCGCTGAACTAAAACTGGTCTGCCACGGTCAATCTGAAAATTCGATCAAACTGAAAACTTAACTTGATCAAGATCCAACATCCAAGAACTTAAGTCCCATCGCACTCGATGACAGGACCTCCAGAAATGCTCCATTGGATCGGAACAAGGTCGATTTGGTTATAACCTAAGTATACCTTAGCCTTAGGGCTATTTTCATCGATTTAGAACTTATAAAAAGGCCTTAAACTCTCTCTCATTTTCTCCATACGAATTTAAGAAAAACCCTAGTAGAGAGAAGAAGGAAAAGAGAGAGAAAGTGAGAAAGAAGTGGTGATTTCATCTTGTGATTCCACCCAACTGCACGACGTGTCAAATCCATCCATCTGAATCATTGTTTCAGCGATTCTGATTCCGCCCTTGGGTAAGAAAATTAAATCCTAACTTGTTTTAAGGTTTGATATAGACGGAATCATGAAATAGCTAACCTAGTTCATGTTATAGGTTGCCAAACCGCTGTTGACAAAAGCTTACGGCTTAAATCATATACGTTATGCTTTTACGGCGTAAGGTGCGGATTATAGATGTATAGGTTATGGTTTTCAAAGCTTTCAATGTCAGATAATGGTTTATTACTGACGTGGATGCTATTCTACATGTCAAATGCACTATATGTTCTGTCTTACGATTATGTATAGCTTATATTATAAACTGATTGTTCCATGTGATTGATAAAATGTTTATATGCGTATGACATCTGATCTAGTGATTGCCATGATAAATATTTGTCAGTGCATGCTTGTTATGTATGCGATAACTCCTTAGCAAAGGATTTTCCTAAATATACAATATGCCAATATACGTGATGTATGTTGAATAGTATAAGCTAAGTGTTTGTATAAATGTCTAAATGAGCTAGAAATAGGTAAAGTATGATTATTTTTTGAATTGAAATATGAATCTCAATCACTTTACTTGGGTGTATGATTTCCTCCATGTTATATTTTGTTCATTTCATTCCTGCTAATTGTGTGTATGCTTTCCTTCATGATATGCCTAGATTATTTCTTTCATGCTAATTGTGTGTATGATTTCCTCCATGTATAGTCTTCATGTTTAAGTTGTATTTCATGTCCTGCTTATATGAATGTGGATGTTGAATCATATGTACGTGATTGGGGCCATGTTATGGTCCAGGAATTCGGTAACAAACTTAAGTTCGTGGTTGAGCTTTATTCACTATGAGGGACGTGTTTGACGAACCCGAGCCGTACTAGAGTTGTCGGCAGTGGTTTGGCCATGAGGAGTGTATATGCATTCCATGTCGATCAACTTAACGTGCGATCGAGCTAGTCGATCTCGTCAAGTAACCCGATTGACCCGATGTATGTTCACCATGTATGGACGCTTCTGTTTGAATCTAGGGTACCAAACTTACCAATGCAATCCCGTTAACCTGGTACCTCGATCCGCTAAGACTCATGAGCCGAGCATGGTGGTATGGGACATCGTGGTCGAGCTATCGGCCTACACTGGGGCGACGAGCCTCCCCGTAGTGACCAGTGAGCACCTATACTCGTGAGCTAATTATGGTGGTATGGGACACTATATTCGAGCTGTCGGCCTACTCTGATTGGTGATAAGCCCTTTGTAGTGACCTTGAGTATATCCTGAAACTGCAATGGGGTGATGAGCCTTGCTGTAGTCTATAGGATATAACTAGACCTGTATTAATTGGTGACGAGCTCTTTATAGCGATTTAGAACTATACTATCGTATGAAATTTTCTCGGATTGACGACCCGAGAATGGATCATCATTTGGGTAATGGTACAAGGGAGGTACCTTAGCTTCCCAATCCTGTTGTATGAAAAGGACTAATAATAACTCGGTAATCATGTTCATATCACCGCACTGCATGTGCCGACGATGAAGTGCACAAAGGGCTGGAAGCATGCAGTGAACGTAAGATGATGTCGCACGAGGGAGTGTAGCAAAGGGCATGCATTCATGAAACATCTCATCCTTACATTAATAAGAGAATTTAGGAATGGTTGATGTGTTTACTTTATCATTACTGCTTGATTGAATTGATAACATGTTAATCTTTACTCTATGATTCCACTAAGTTGATCACTCACTCCCACATTCTGGGACGGTGTTTTGAACACCCACCAGACTCTGTCTTAGTTGCAGATGAGGATGCGACTTAGGAGGTGGAGCCTGACTATTACGACGATCAGGATGAGTTCTCTTATATGCAGTTCTCTGACAACTTCGCTTTGGCCATACTGATCGATGGGGCTACAGGGCATACTATTGTAGTTGGATTCTTTTTGACATTTTATTTCTAAAACATTACATGTATATAGTGACTCAGAGATGTATTCATACTCTAGTAGATCGACAGTGATCTTTGATCTCCTATCATTTATATACAGTTTTAAGTCTTCCGCTTATGTTATTTAAACTAATTTGGAGTATGAATTACTGTTTTGGCATAATCCCACTCATGTTTAATGCAATACTATGAACAACATTCAATCATCCTCATTTATGTTGCATAAGTGATGCATTAGAACTCGGGAGCTGAGTGTCTGCTCGACCCCCAATTTTCAGAGCATTACAAGTTGGTATCAGAGCATGATTTGGATTAAACCGGACCTGGTTTATGGTCACACGATGTACCTTGATGCCACTATAGTGTAGGAGGGTGCGAGAACAACCTAGAAATAGGTCTAGGACTCCCAGTTCGTTCGTTAGTGAAAGTTTAGTGAAAACGATCGCCGAGATCGAGTTTGTGCATGCGCCTGATTACACACGACGATATCAAATCAAGTTTAGACCGTCAATTGATGGGTTTAGACCAAGTTTCATCCCATTTCAGCTGTAAAAAATTGGTAGATGTGGTTGTAAAGCAGATTTGTTCCAAAATGACCCGAAATGACTCGAATCGGAAGAAGTGGCCAAACGAACCACTTTCAGGGGGACCCAGGGTGGGACCCCTATATTTTTGGACCCAGGGGGTGGGGAGGACCTCGCCAGATGAGACAGTGACCGGCGAGGACCTCACCGGTTTGGCGAAGCCTCGCCGATCGACGGGCCCGGCCGGGTTAGGCCGATGGGCTGATCACACGTGGGGCTTAGTGGGACCCACTGATCCACGGTTCGTTGTTTAAAACCTCCCCAAATCGCTACTTCCTTCATAAAATCACCTCTCATGCTCTCCCTTTCCTTTAAAACAGCCTATTCCTCTTTCAAATCACTCTTTCTTGCATTTTTCGTTAAACCCTACCTACTTCCATCATGCACAGCCATACCCATCCCCTAACCCTCTCATTTTCTATGATTTGAGCTCTCAAATCTCCCATTTGAGTCCCAAAATCATGTAAACCCATTAACCCATCTTCTCTTGTTATTTTTCTTCTTTCTTTCCTTTCATTTAAGCCTTTACACTCCCATATAAGGCCCAAATTCGTGGAGACCCATAGATCTCATCTTCTTTCTTCATTTCCTTCTTCATTCAATGGCTTTCTTGGAGCTTGTCACGGATCTATTCTCGATTTCCACCATCCTTTCTCTCATGGGAAAGAAACGGACTTCGATGGATGAAGCTAGACCTAGTCGCCCTGCTCGTTCGAGAAGGCCTAGAGGAGGCTCAGGATACTGATGAGAGTCCTCATCCTACGGCACCGAAGCAGGACACTGATTAAGCCGCTAGGGATGCCCATATAGCTCGGCTTGAGGAGTGTCAGGCTATCCTATGACAGGACATTATGGATCTTCGGGGCCTCATGAAAAACAAGTTTAAGAAAGTGACTCTGTAACATCTAGGAAAATCGAGGGTCGAGCAAAAACTCCACTCTCGAGTTCTAGAACATCACTTATGCAACATTTTCAATGATGGATGAATGTCAGCTATAGCAGTGCATAAAACATGAAGTGGATTAAGCTAAAACAACATATCATACTCTAGAGACAGTTAAGTTTCTCAAGCGGAAGACTGCGATAACTATATAAAATGTATAATTGATTGTAAGTCTCCAGAGTGTGAACATGTTACCAGGTTAAATATATACATGTATACTCTAAAAATGAAAAGAAAAGAATATACATGGGTGTTTAAATAAAGAAAAGATACCAAGTGTAGTTGCATCTAATCAATAACCCTGTAAAACCGTTGATTAGAACCTACATATATGAGAAAACCTCCTCATCATCATAAAGTCCGGCTCTGCTTCACAAGCATATCCATCATCTGAAACTAAAACAGGGACTGTTTGGTGTTGCAAACACCGTCCCGTAACGTGGGAGTGAGTAGCTAACTCAGTGAAAACTATACAGCAAATTTTAACATGTTATCAATTCAATCAAGCAGTAACGATACGGCAGTACAATCAAACAGGTCCTAGATACTCTTGTTAATGCAAGGATGGTATGAAGAATGATGCATGCCCTCACCACAATCCCCTCTGCGACATTATCTAATGATCGCGGCATGACTGAATTCCTCAATGCTCTATCACCAACGCCGTTAGCACATGCAATGCGGTGTTATGAATATGCTTACTAAGTTCTTATTAGTCCCTTTCATACAGTAGGATTGGGAAGCTAAGACACCTCTCTTGTATCATTTCCCAACGTTGATCCATTCTAAGGTCATCACTCCTAGGAATCTCATACGATGTTATGGTTCTAGGTCGCTGCAAGGGTTGTTAGGGCTATTGCGCGCAATCGTTACACCACTCCCCCATCACCTTATCAATACAGGACTATTTATATCCTTAAGACTGTATCAGGACTCGTTGCCCCTATGCGGTGTCAGGATAAACTCAAGGTCACTACAGAGGGCTCGTCACCAATCAGTGTAGGCCGACAGTAAGAATATAGTGTCCCATACCACCATAATCTGCTCAGAGTAGGGTTCTCACTGGTCACTACGGGGAGGTTTGTGGCCCCAGCGTAGGCCGACAACTCGACCAAAGTGTCCCATACTACCATGCCCAGCTCATGAGTCTTAGGGGATCATGGTACCATGGTTAACGGGAGTTTCATTGGTAAGCTCGGTGTCTTAGATTCAAACAGTTACGACTAAACATGGTAAAAAAATATGGGTCAATCGGGTTAGTTGATAAGCTCAACTAGGCCAAGCGTACGTTGAGTTGAACGATATGGAATGCATAAGCACTCCGTGTGGCCTAACCACTGTCGAACACCCCAAGCACGACTCAGATTCGCTAAACTCATTTTGTGTGGTGAAAACAACCTCAACCACTATTTACACAACGGTTTCCGATTGCCTGGACTGTAGTACAGCCCCATTCACATACAAAGCTAATAGTTAGCATATGATTCATATCCTGCATTCATTTGAACAATCATGAAGTATAACTTAAATGTAAATAGGACATACAAGAAATCATACACACATGTAACATGATTCAATTAAACACATAAGTCAGGGAGGAAATCATACACTTATTTAGCATGGATAACCTAAGTTACATGATTCATGGAGGGAATCATACACATCATTGATGTAGTTGAGAATCATATCTCAACCCGCATATAGGTACATCTTACTAACTCCTAACTCATTCAGATACTTTTACATACACTTAGTCTACACATTGCATCATACATATTATGTATCCATTAGCATACGTATTAGGGAAAATCCTTTTGTCAAAGGGTTATTGCCTATACAACAATCATACATCCATGATAATTAGTCATGGTGAGCACGAAAGCAAATTCCATACTCATTCAGTCATTTTCACAAACACTTAGACTACACATACTAACTACATATCGTATGTTGATATATCATGTATTTAGATTTACCCCATATATCACTTGCATATACCCACGACAGATAATCATAGCATGCATGAATCTGGGTTCCGTATTTATTTAAACATTTTCACAAACACGTGAGCTACACACTTTTACATATATAGTGTATATTGGTCGTGTCGTGATTTAGGGCAAGTCCTTTCGCTAAGGAGTTGTCACACATGTAACAAGCATATATTCACGACAATTAATCATGTTAAGCACAAATCTGAATTTTATACATATACCGTATTTTCTATAAATACGAGGAATACAGTATAATCAACATCGGTAACGTATAACTGAAAAATGAAATGGACAACACTTTATACATGTGAAATAACATCCTACAAAAGAATAAATCATTACTTAATATTGAAAGTGTTGAAAACCATAACCTAAATGTATATAGTCCGCACCTTAAACCAGAAAATGCGTATTCAATATGATTCAGACAATGTGTCTTCGTCAACGGCGGATACGCTACCTAAGGCATGAAGCATGTTAGCTATAACTTCACTACAGCTAGTCTAAGCTTCAAAACAGGTCAGAGTTGAATTTCTTACCTAAGAACGAGATTACAAATGTCGGAATAGCTATACAGATAGGTGGATTAGGCACGTAGCTAAGCTGGGCAGAATCCTAAGAAGAATCATCAACTTCTCTCTCACTTTCTCTCTCTTTTCTCTCTCTTGGAAAGCTAGGGTTTGGAAATTCGTATGGGATTTTTGAGAGAGGGTTTAAGGCCTTTTTATAAGCCCAAAAGCGACGAAAATAGACTTGGGGCAAGGTATACTTAGGTTATAACCAAATCGGGTCTGTTCCGATTCAACGAAGCACTTCTAGAGGTCCTGTTAATAAACGCGGTCGGACTTAAGCTCTCTAATACTAGATCTAGGTCAAGCTAAGTTTTCAGTCTGGTTGGGTTTTCAGATCGACCGTGGCAGACCATTTTCAGTTCAGCGGTCACCGAAACTCGATCAAGGCCACAAGTGCTATGACATGTAAGGGCCACCTATCCTGATCCGAGGGTAAATTTGAGTCGAATTCTAACGGTCAGAACGCTTAGAAATAGCGTGTAAGTAAAACTTCCAGATTACTTAAAAATATATTTAATTTTCTAAAAATGTTCATTTTCCCACTCTCTTCACTCCGGACTCAAGGAAATGGTCTCAGAACATCGTTTGGGCTTGATTTTTAAAGTGATAGTCAAGTCCAACTAGGCGGTCATACTGGTCTAAGTTCATCACTATCAGACTTTCGACGTGCGGTCCAGGTCCGATGTGAAGTTTCTAAATGATCTCGAGGGCAACTGAGCTTAGAGATTGATCCTAGATTTCAGGGTGAGATAGCGTCAATGATTCTATAGGTTTTGGGTCTTACAGATCGTATTTAAAGTGGTTGGTGCTAATTTGGCAGGAAATCTAGTGTAGTGCTAGTTAATACACAATAAATTTCTAAAGAATTTGGTTCTAAATGATTTCTTTGGCTTTGAAATTGGGTTCTGAGAGGTTACCAAGGTGTTATGGTTGACCCATTGCCTAAGGACGTCTAATTCTAGGTAGGTAAAAATTTGGGGTGTTACAATCTACCCCCCTTAAAATATAATTTCATCCCTAAAATTGGCTAAGGGTAATGAGTCCCTAGAAAGACTTTAGTGTTGACATTCTAAGGAAGGTTCAAATCCTATTTAATGACCTAACCTTACGTATAACATATATCAACTTTTTCGATCCTGGGCCAACTATACTTCCGATGCGCTACTCTGATCCAACGGTTGTATTAGCTAATCCTAACTAGATTGGGCCCAATACATTCTACCCCCCTTAAAAACTTAGTTCTACTTAAGGCTCAAGAATCTATGTCTCGATCCGTATATCGGAACGAGGTGTAACTTAGGGCCTATCCTTGACATAAAATGGGAAACAACCTCTCACTACATTGGTCTTCCTTTGCTAATGATGCATTCTATGGCATTGGTACCTATGGTTGTAGAAAGGAGCCTAATCTCTATTGTGGTTGAGTTCAGGGGCAGGTGTGAGCTTGCGGCAAGATGTCTAATCTCTATTGGCTATATGTCCTCAACATTTCCCAAAGGCAAAGCAATAAATTTTGGTTGTAGGTGGTCGGGCTAACACGGAAGAAAATTTGTGTAGTGGGTCTGAGCCGGATACATAGACTTTCTGTCTAGCTAGGACAGAAAATTTACCGTATCAATTCTTAATCCGAGTCGATGCCGATCTTCTGCTTGATCAGAGCATTAGATTTATTAGCAACCACTAGGATTGAGAATTCGATTCAAACCGCTTATATAAAGTTTCTCTACTCCGTGTCTCCGATTATACTAAGTCCTTGGGAGGGCAATTCTAAGGGGCATGCTGGTTTGACCTAAGTTCAATTTGAGGAATATACAAGTTTCTCTATGCATGAATAGTCTCTAAATTAAAACAGCTTTCCTAAGAGTTATTAAGGATGTCTATACGTATCAAGGGAATCCAACAAAGGAACGAGATCTCACTCAACTAAATTGAACCTACTATTCCTTAATTTATAGCCAGTCTTTACACTACTTAATAGAACTAGCAGCCTAGTCGTAATTCACTAGCCGTAATCCAAAGTCTAAGTTTATACGCTAGATGGTTTCATACCATTTTTACTATAGGAAATTTTTCTATCGCTTAGGGTCAAGATTGTCTAATTGAACTTGGATTTCCTATATCGCCAGATCTTTCACAATCTAGGAGTACTAACTCTAGGTCCATAACTTTAGATGTCTTAGCACTAGATGGTCACTATTTATGGACTAAGCTACTGTCTGGTCTCGCCCGTGGGTAAAAGCGTAAAAATTGAGAAGATGGCTATAACTAGCTCCTAAAGAGCCATGAAAAAGGAGGGAAATAAGAAGAATAGGACAGGAAATTTGGGTCTCCACAGATTTTAGTCGTAACAGAGGTTGTAAGGCCCTAAAAGACATGGATTGAAGAAAGGAAAATGAAGAAATGGGATGAGTTGAGAGTTTACACGATTTTGAGCCTAAAAGGGAGAATGTAAAACCCAAATGAGAGAGAATGGAGATGGTGGGGAGTGAGTATAGCTGTAAATGATGGAGGGGTGTAGGTTATAGCAAAAAATGATGGAATGGGTGATTGGAGAGGCGGTTTGAGAGAGAAAATAGAAATTGTGAAGGAAAGGGAGAGCTTGGGGGGTCACTTTGTGAAGGAAGTGGTAGAATGGGGATGAAATAGGGGTCGAACCCTATACCATAGGGTCCCACTAGACCTCAAACATGATCGACCTGGACGGCCCGCCCTGCCGAGCCCGTTGACCGGCGAGGCCTCGCCAAATCGATGAGGCCCTCGCCGACCACTGGACAAACTGGTGAGGGCTCACCATTTGGGCAAGGACCTCCTGTCCCCCAGGCCCTAAAAAAGTCTGGGTCCCACCCTGGGTCCCCCTGTAAGTGCTCCGTTTGGCCCTCGACTCCATTTGAGGCAATTTTAGGGCTAATTTACTAATCGAAATGATTTTATATGACATGTATGATATGATTTTGGGGTAGGAGACGCTAATCTATCCAACTAACCCATTTATTTCATGAGATTCCATAATTTGAATGGTCAAAAGTCCAATTTATACATATATTTACTATTTATAGTAAATTTTTATTTAAGTATTATTCTCCATCATTTATACATTAGAATTTATATCTAGTATGAAAGGACTTAGAAAAAGTTAAAGAATGAGCTTTAGGATTGAGTCCTAAGAAGTTGTTTTCAATACCTTGGTTGATACTTCATGAGAGTGGTGAGATTGATGAGGGATGTTGATATGGATAGGTGTCAATATGAGGAATGACAAATATAGAAATGAATGCATTCGAGGAAACTTTGGGGTATCATTCATAGGTAAAGTAGGCATTGATGCTTTGGTCATGTGAGATGGAGAACAAGAACAACACCGGTTGGGGGTGAGTTGGCTTTAAGTTGAAGGTTCTAAAAGTGTAAAGAGAAGGCCCAAAAGGACGCGCTTGGAGGGAAAAAGAAATGATTTGATGATCTATGGTTTAACTGAGGATGGTCCTGGATAGAGTGGAATGGTGAAACATATGAACTTAAACGTTTGCTTTCTTTTGTGGTCCTAGATTTTATTATTGTTGCGATCCTTTGTATGGCCTACTGAATTACTTAGTAGGAATAGAGATCCGGTCTGTGGTGGTGTTGAGATTGCGGTGTAGCTGGGTATATGAATCTCAACAAAATAAATTAGAAGAACTATGGACTAAATTATAATATTCAATCTCTCCTGTCGGTGAAACTTGGGATTCTAATGTGGTTTCTAAGTTTCCATCGCCCCCTTCCTAAGTCAAAGTGCGTCAGTGTGCATCGTGTTACCATAACCCAGGTCAAGTTTAATCCAAATCATGCTTTGATACCATCTGTAACATCTCAAAAATCGAGGGTCGAGCATAAACTCCACTCCCGAGTTCTAGAACATCACTTATGCAACATTTTCAATGATGGATGAATGTCGGCTATAGTAGTGCATAAAATATGAAGTGGATTAAGCCAAAACAGCATATCATACTCCAGAGACAATTAAGTTTCTCAAGCGGAAGACTGTGATAACTATATAAAATGTATAATTGATTGTAAGTCTTCAAAGTGTGAACATGTTACCGGGTTAAATATATACATGTATACTCCAAAAATGGAAAGAAAAGAATATACATGGGTGTTTAAATAAAAGGTAAAATATCAAGTGTAGTGTAATCTAATCAATAACTCTGTAAACCCGTCAATCAGAACCTACATATAGGAGAAAACCTCCTCATCATCATAAAGTCCGGCTCTGCTTCACAAGCATTGCCATCATCTAAAACTAAAACAGGGACTGTTTAGTGTTGCAAATACCGTCCCGTAACATGGGAGTGAGTAGCTAACTCAGTGAAAACTATACAGCAAAGGTTAACATGTTATCAATTCAATCAACCAGTAATGATAAGGCAGTACAATCAAACAGGTCCTAGATACTCTTGTTAATGCAAGGATGGTATGAAGAATGATGCATGCCCTCACCACAATCCCCTCTGTGACATCATCTAACGATCGCGGCATGACTCACTTCCTCAGTGCTCAATCACCAACGCCGTTAGCACATGCAATGCGGTGTTATGAACATGCTTACCAAGTTTTTATTAGTCCCTTTCATACAACAGGATTGGGAAACTAAGACACCTCCCTTGTATCATTTCTCAACGTTGATCCATTCTAGGGTCGTCAGTCCCATGAATCTCATACGATGTTATGGTTCTAGGTCGCTGCAAGGGCTGTGTAACACCTTGAATTTTTTGCCAACCTGAAATTAGGAATCCTTATGCAATGGGTCAACCATTTCACTCTCAATGATCAATCCCAAGGTCTAAAAATCAATTTTTCCCTGTTTCCTTCAAAATCTCACCCTTCACCACCTCATTCTTCAAATTTCTCTAAGTGCTTCCATATTAGACACAAATCCTCAAGTGTAAATAGTAAAGACCACTAATCCTAAGGTCTTCATGATGAAGAACCTAGAAATACTAATAGGATCGCAGTTTCGCCAATAGGCGAAGTCCACACAACTCGTTCGTTTCGATCGAGTCCATAATGCATCTTAGGTCATGTGAGGCGACCTAAGTAGCCAGCAGGTTGTTAGGAGGCGGGTTTGTGATGATCCTAGGAGAATTTCAAACTTAAAAATACATGTCCTTGGGTCGTGGGACAACCACAACCCTTACACTCAATCGCTAGGGCTTAAAAACCCCGTTTCACTCGATTCCTTCAAAATCTTTCCTCTCACCACCTCATTCTTCAATTCTTTCTCAGTGTTTTCATGTTAAGCATTAATCCTAATGTAAAAATGATATAAAATCATACTTAGACAAAATTTTATAATGAATAGTAAAAATACATGAAAATTAGCCTTTTGGCCATTCCAAATTTGAAATCTTTTGTAACAGATGGGTTAGTTGGATAGATTAGCTTCTCCTACCTCAAAATCATATGTTACATGGTGCATAAGTTCATTCTGGTTTACAGACTGGCCCTAGAACACCTCAAATGGAGTTTTGGACCTCTCTAGGCCAAACCACAATGAACCAAGGTGTGCCCCATACTTTTTTGGGACCTTGGTGTCAGGGGGAACCCAGCCCACATGGCCGGAGTTGCCATCTTGCAACTTCATCGGCGATGGCATCACCGATTCCGTGATGCATCCCCGGTCAAATTCATCGTCTGGGCCGGAGCTTTGGGCTGGAGGTGTTTGGGGGCTAGGGTAGCCCCCTGGTATGCGGGTCGTTCGTTAAAAACACCCCAATCAAGTACTTCCTTCACAAAGTGACCCTCCCAGCTCTCCTTTCGCTCCAAACATTCAATTTTTGATAAAAACCACCCCTCCAAACTCTTCCTTCTTTCGTTTCTAAACACCTTTGCTCCACCCTCCAAATTTTATCTCAAACAGAGATCATTATAGGCTACTTCCTTTAGAAATCTAAAGAGAATCACCAGCGCTGCACTAGACGACCTGTGAAATTCGCACCAATTACTTTCAATACGATCCGCTAGAGCCAAAACGTAGAGGATAGGTGACGGTACAATATCGTAAAGCCTGAGATCAAACTCTATTCCCGATTGCTCTCTAGAGCACCTTGAAACTTTGTATCAGCTCTGGACCGCACGTCGGAAGTCCGATTACCCCAAACTTAGACGAATATGACCGCCTAGTTGGACTTGACAATCACCTCGAAAATCAAGTCCAGATGATTTCCCACGACGATTTCCTTGGGTCCAGAGTGAAGAGTATGAGAAATAAATATAATTTATGAAATCTGGCATATTCGCTTGTGCACTTTTTCTAAGCGTTCTGACCGTCAAAATTCAATCAAATTTCACCCTCGGATCAGGGAAAATTTCCCTTACATGTCATAGTACTTGTAGCTCCGATCGAGTTCCCATAACCGTTGAACTGAAACTGGTCCGCCACGGTCGATTTGGAAATCCGATCAAACTGAAAACTCTGCCTGACCTAGATCCAATGTCAGGGAGCTTAAGTCCAACCGCATTCAGTCACAGGACCTCCAGAAATGCTCCGTTGGATCAGAACAAGCCCTCTTTGGTTACAAAATAATTATACCTTGGCCCCAAGTCTATTTTGCTCATGTTTGGGCTTATAAAAAGGGTTTAAACCCTTGCTCTTTCATTCCATACGAATTTGGGGAGAGAAGAGAGAAAAGAGAGAGAAAGTGAGGGAGAAGTTGGAGCTTTCTTCTGGGAGTCTTCCCTGCTGCTCCTCGTGCTACATCCACCTGCCTGCATCGCTTTTTTGGTGATTCCAACGCACTCCTAGGTAAGAAAAACCCTAACTACTTGTTGTTTTGGGGTTTCCTTCGATTCATTAGTGATGTAGCTTATGTAGCTTGTGTATTAGGTCGCCTGTTCGCCGTGGACGAAGCGTATACGCTCCATTCGAATCGATACACATCTAGGGTAAAAGGTGAGGATTTTAGACGCTTTGATTGGTTGTTTTCAATGCTTTCAATGTCGTTTAATTGTAGATTATCGACCGCAACACCGTTTGACATGTACAACATGCTATCTGTTTTTCGTTTCGTAAACATATTCAAAATATGAGATTTAGAGCATTTTAGTCATTTGTAGGAAATACTGTAAACATCCATATTTTGCTGAAATGATTGACATGGGCTTTTGTCGCAATAGGATATTAGGAATGCGTGCATAATCAGTTTGGCGAAGAGATTCGCCCAAATGCGCACTTTGAGTTGACATACACTCTGTAGACTTAAGTGTGTAGACTAAGTATTTGTATAAATGTTTGTATTAGTATGTATTGAATTAAATGGTGTTGTGAATTTGTTTGAGATTGAATTCTCAAATAATATGCTGATGTAAATGATTTCCTTCATGTTGGCTATATGTATGATTTCATTATATGTATGAGATGCATGTGTTAGATGTTTTGCTTAAGTTGTATGTCATAATATGTGTTAACATGCTCACATTGTTGTAATGCATTTCCATTACTCTTATATGATTGAAGAAGTGGATTCACAAATGTTTGGGACTATACCTAGTCCAGGCAGTCAGTAACAGAGTAAGTTTGTGGTTTGCTTGTATTTGCCACGGAGGACGCGTCGATGAACGCGAGTCGTGTTTTGGGTTGGCGGTAGTGGTTAGGCCACACGAAGTGTTTTATGCACTTGCTAGTCGAGCCCGTCAAATAACCCGACTGGCCGTTGATTGTTCACCCCGTATGAATCACAACTGTTTGAACCTAGGGTACTGAACTTACCATTGGAAACCCTATTAACCATGGTACCTTGATACATAAAGACTCATGAGCCGAGCATGGTGGTATGGGACACCGTGGTGGAGCTGTCGGCCTACACTGGGGCCACAAACCTCCCCGTAGTGACCAGTGAGCACCCTACTCTGAGCAGATTATGGGGGTATGGGACACTACATTCTTATTGTCGGCCTACACTGATCAGGTGATAAGCCCTTTGTAGTGACCTTGAGTTTATCCTGACACCGCATGGGGGCGATGAGTCCTGATGCAGTCTTAAGGATAATTAAGCCTGTATTGATAAGGTGATTGGGAAGAGGTGTAACGAGTGCGAGCAACAGCCCTGACAGCCCTTGCAGCGACCTATAAATATAACATCGTATGAGATTACTATGATGACGACCCTAGACAGGATCTGTGTAGGGATTGATATAAGTAAGGTACCTTAGTTTTTCAAAATTGTTGTATGAAAAGGACTAATAATAACTTGGTAATCATATCCACATTACATTGCATGTGCCTGGAAGATGTGGAGCACTGTGGGAAGAAAGCATGCGCGGGCGTAAGATGGTGCTATATGAGGGAGATCGTCGGTGAGGGCATCCATCATGTCATGTCATATTGCATTAACAACAGTATTTAGGAATGTTTGATTTATTACTTTACTATTATCGCATGATTGATTTGATAACATGCTAATCTTTGCTCTATTATTCCACTGAGTTGATCACTCACTCCCACGTTACGGGATGGTGTTTCTGGACACCCACCAGTCCCTATTTTAGTTGTAGATGATGGCGCTGCTTGTGAAGCAGAGCCGGACTTGATGATGATGAGGAGGATCCCTCCTTTATGTGTGTTCTGATTGAAGGGATTTCAGGGAGGTTGATTAGATGCCTTGACACTTGTCATTTTATAGTATTGGAGCACTCATGTATATTCTTTTAATCATTTTTGGAGTATACATGTATATATTTAACCTGGTAACATGTTCACACTCTGGAGACATACAAAAGTTTATATAGGTTATACATACTATCACAGTCTTCTGCTTGCTAATTTAACGGTCTCTAGAGTATGATATGATGTTTTGGATTAATCTCAATCGTGTTTAATGCCTTTTTACAGACAACATGCATCTAACATTATCTATGTTGCATAAATAACATTTTAGAATTCGGGAGTTGGGTTTCTACCCGACCCCCAATTTTTAGGATGTTACAGGCTGTCAGGGCTGTTGCACGCAATCGTTACACCACTCCCCTATCACCTTATCAATACAGGCCTATTTATATCCTTAAGACTGCATCAGGACTCTTCGCCCCTATGTGGTGTTAGGATAAACTCAAGGTCACTACAGAGGGCTCGTCACCAATCAGTGTAGGCCGATAACAAGAATATAGTGTCCCATCCCACCATAATTTGCTCAGAGTAAGGTGCTCACTAGTCACTACGGGGAGGTTTGTGGCCCCAGCGTAGGCCGACAGCTCAACCACGGTGTCTCATACCACTATGCCTGGCTCATGAGTCTTAGGGGATCATGGTACCACAGTTAACGGGAGTTTCACTGGTAAGCTCGGTGTCTTAGATTCAAACAGTTGTGACCAAAAATTGTGAACAAACATCGGTTAATCGGGTTAGTTGATAAGCTCACCTAGGCCAAGCGTACGTTGAGTTGAATGACATGGAATGCATAAGCACTCCGTGTAGCCTAACCACTGTCGAACACCCCAAGCATAACTCAGATTCGCTAAACTCATCTTGTGTGGAGAAAACAACCTCAACCACTATTTATAGAACAGTTTTCGATTGCCTGGACTGTAGTACAGCCCCATTCACCTACAAAGCTAATAGCTAGCATATGATTCATATCCTACATTCATTTAAACAATCATGTAGTATAACTTAAATGTAAACAATACATACAGGAAATCATACACACATGTAACATGATTCAATTAAACACATAAGTTAGGGAGGTAATCATACACTTATTTAGCATGGATAACCTAAGTTACATGATTTATGGAGGGAATCATACATATCATTGATGTAGTTGAGAATCATATCTCAACCTGCATATAGGTACATCTTACTAACTCCTAACTCATTCAGACACTTTTATATACACTTAGTTTACACATTACATCATACATATTATGTATCCATTAGCATACGTATTAGGGCAAATCCTTTCATCAAAGGGTTATCGCCTATACAAAAATCATACATCCATGACAATTAATCATGGCGTGCATGAAAGCAAATTCCATACTCATTCAGTCATTTTCACAAACACTTAAACTACACATATTAACTACATATCGTATGTTGATATATCATGTATTTGACCAAATCCTTTCAGTAGGGAGTTGCCCCATATATCACTTGAATATACCCATGATGGATAATTATAGCATGCATGAATCCGGGTTCCGTATTCATTTAAACATTTTCACAAACACGTGAGCTACACACTTTTACATATATAGCGTTTATTGGCCGTGGAGTGATTTAGGTCAAGTCCTTTCGCTAAGGAGTTGTCACACACGTAACAAGCATATATTCACGGCAATTAATCATGTTAAGTATAAATCTGAATTTTATACGTATACAGTATTTTCTACAAATACGAGGAATACAGTATAATCAACATAGGTAACGTATAACTGAAAAACGAAACGGACAACACTTTATACATGTGAAATAGCATCCTAGACAAGAATAAATCATTACTTAACATTGAAAGTGTTGAAAACCATAGCCTAAACGTATATAGTCCATACCTTAAACCAGAAAATGCGTATTCGATATGATTTAGATGATGTGTCTTCGTCAACGGCGGATACGCTACCTAAGACATGAAGCAGGTTAGTTATAACTTCACTACACCTATTCTAAGCTTCAAAACAGGTTAGAGTTGGATTTCTTACCTAAGAACGAGATCAGAAATGCCGGAATAGCTATACGGATAGGTGGATTAGGCACATAGCAAAGCTGTGAAGAATCCACCAACTTCTCTCTCACTTTCTCTCTCTTTTCTCTCTCTTGGAAAGATAGGGTTTGGAAATTCGTATGGGATTTGTGAGAGAGAGTTTAAGGCCTTTTTATAAGCCTAAAAGTGACGGAAATAAACTTGGGGCCAAGGTATACTTAGGTTATAACCAAATCGGGTCTGTTCCGATCCAATGGAGCACTTCTGGAGGTCCTGTTACTAAATGTGGTCGAAATTAAGCTCTCTAATACTGGATCTAGGTCAAGCTAAGTTTTCAAACCGGTCGTGTTTCCAGATCGACCGTGGCCTACCAGTTTCAGTCCAGTGGTCATCGAAACTCGATCAGGGCCACAAGTGTTATGACATGTAAGGGCCACCTATCCTGATCCAGGGGTAAATTTGGGTTGAATTCTAACGGTCAGAATGCTTAGAAATAGCGTGCAAGTGAAACGTTCTAGATTACTTAAAAATATATTTAATTTTCTAAAAATGTTCATTTTCTCTCTCTTCACTCCGGACTCAAGGAAATGGTCTCAAGACATCGTTTGGGCTTGATTTTTGAAGTGATAGTCAAGTCCAACTAAGCGGTCATACTGGTCTAAGTTCATCGCTATCAGACTTTTGACGTGCGGTCCAGGTCCGATGTGAAGTTTCCAAATGATCTCGAGGGCAACTGAGCTTAGAGATTGATCCTAGATTTTAGGGTGAGATAACATCAATGATTATAGGTTTTGGGTCTTACAGATCGTATTTAAAGTGGTTGGTGCTAATTTGGCAGGAAATCTAGTGTAGTGCTAGTTAATACACGATAAATTTCTAAAGAATTTGGTTCTAAATGATTTCTTTAGCTTTGGAATTGCGTTCTGAGAGGTTACCAAGGTGTTATGGTTGACCCATTGCCTAAGGACGTCTAATTCCAGGTAAGTAAAAATTTAGGGTGTTACAGACTCGTACACTGAAGACTTTCGTGTGCTCCCCGCAAGATAAGGGTGCCCCTTCTCCGTCGCCGGATTCGGATGCTTAGTCATCCATGTTGTTGCCCAGTAGTTGTTTGTCGTTTGTTTGTAGTTGTTGGTTTTATGTGTAGCCTCTGTAGGCTTTGTAGTTTGATAGTTGCTTTAATCTTATAGCTCAATGTTTGAAGCTTAGTCGTATTATCTCACATGCATTTTCTGTTATGATCCATGTAAAACCTATGTCGCATGTATTATGACAATTTTAGAAATGAAATGCATGAAGTTGCTTTAAATTTGTGTGTGAATGCTGCGTGCATGGATTGTGCTTATGTTGAATCTGATCTGGGTTGCACCCTATGTGTAGGGTATGCCACCTAAGTTCACGCGGAGCATGACACGCCTATCGTTGTGTGATTCGATGGATCAGGCACCACCCCAGAGTGATGGTCGTGCGGACCCTAATTTAGGCCGAGATCATGAGACTATGCCTGAGTCTTAGCCTTCTACTGGTCCTACAGTTGGGCCGCCACCTTATACACCACCGGTTCGGGAGCAAAACCGTGCATCTTCTTCGACGTAGCATGTGCCATCATCAGTTCCACCTACAGATAGGTTGGAATAGTTATTGACGATGATGCACTATTGACTGGAGCAGCATTAACAGCAGCAGATGCGACACCAGCAGAAGTAGCAGCAGCTCTTGGCCACCATTGCAGGAGCCTTAGCTCAGGGTGGGAGTGCGACTCCACCTTCACCTTCTGTATGGCCTTCTGAGGCTGCAGGGCCTTCCGCTCAGGGTGAGGGTGTGACCTTGCCTAACCCTGCCATATTCGTTACAGGAAACTTGGGTACGAATGGCCTTTTAGAGCGATTCCAGCGCTTACGCCTCCTACATTTTCGGGTTCTCACAGACCTGAGGAGGCCGAATATTGGCTTGATCATATCTCCAAGATGCCAAGGATGCTGCATTGTACCGAGCAGGAGCAGGTCGAGTTGGTGACCTTTATGCTAGAGAAGGAAACCAGCTTGTGGTGGGATAGTGTACTGCGGACTGTAGCCGCTGACTATGTTTGGACATGGGTAGCATTCGAGACCTGCTTCCATGAGAAATACTATCCCCTTATGTATCGACATGAGAAGGAGAATGAGTTTTTGTGCCTCAAATAGGGAGGCATGACCATGACTAAGTATGAGCACCGATTTACAAAGTTGGGCAGATGTGTCCCTACTGTGCTTGCTGATGCACAGATGCGGATGCGGCATTTTTTCGAGGGCTTGTGCCCCGACATTCACTGGAAGATGTGCTGTATTAGCATATCATCCTATGCTGAGCTAGTACACATGTCTATGCGAGCAGAGCAGGATGGGGAGCATTTGTCACGTTCTCGTGGGCCTATGATCCCCAGGCCACGACCAGATATGCCGAGCAGGCCATTCCTAGACAAGGGGACCCGTATAGACTCCCCTCCCAGGATCGTGGCACCACTAGTACCGATGAGGTGACCTGGTGTGACCTGTACTTATTGTGGGAGACCAGGTCATGTTGTGGAGAGCTGCTTCACGCGTATGAGAGACAGTGGGTTCTCACCACCGCAGAGGATCGATCGTCCTCACCCTCAAGCTATATTAGCTCCACCTCTACGGTCTACAACTGCGCATCCATCTTTTCTACCCCCAGCACCTCATATTAAGCCGCCTCAATGGCCCATGGTATCACCGCCGAATCGCCTGCAGCAGGCTCGGGTTCACTCACTCACAGCGGATGTACCAGAGGTAACACTTTCAGTACCCAGGGCTTTTGAAGTCACTGTACATGTTCAAGGTACTCCTGTTTTCTTGTTGGTGGACACTGGGTCCACAACCTCCCTCATTTCATACGCGTTAGTCAAGCGGTTAGCATTGGTTACTGCTCCTGCAACGAGAGTGACTCTCACTACAGCTACAGGGGACTCTTCTACCATTACTAGGGTATGTGTGGGTTACTTGATAGACTTAGGGAGCAGGACAATTGTGGTTGACCTATATGTCACGTCTTTGCATTATTACGACATTATCGTTGGCATGGATTGGCTCACAGAGATGAGAGCAGAACTTGACTGTGAGACTAGGCTAGTGATAGCCCATGGACCTACGGGCACGACATTTATTTTTCCTGTTCAGGTCAGTTACCCTACCCAACTGGATTGCTACACTTCTCGATTGGAAAGTTCTGTTGGTTCTGCGCTTAAAACCATGCCTGTGGTTCGAAATTTTGGGGAAGTGTTCAGTAAGATACTTGGGCTACCTCCTCGGAGTGAGATCGACTTTACGATTGATCTCGTGCCCAGTGCAATACCTGTTTCGCTACCGATGTATCGTATGCTGCCATGTGAGATGGAAGAGCTGAGGAAACAGATTGATGACCTGGTAGAGAAAGGCTTCATACGACCCAGTGTGTCTCCTTGGGGAGCACCTGTGTTGTTTGTCAAGAAGAAGGATGGGTTGCTACGGTTATGTATTGATTACCGTAGGTTGAATCAGTTGACCATGAAGAATAAGTATCCTTTGCCTAGGATAAACGATCTGTTTGATCAGCTGCAAGGGGCGCGATACTTTTTGAAGATTGATCTACAGTCAGGATACATCAGTTGTACGTCAGGGAAGAAGACGTGCAGAAGACGGCATTCAGGACCAGTTTTGGTCATAACGAATTTCTCGTGATGTTGTTCGGTCTTACAAATGCACCGGTCGTGTTCATGGACTTGATGAATCGGGTGTTTCAACCATTTCTATACCGATTCGTCATCTTGTTTATTGACAACATTCTGGTATACTCTATGAGTCGGGAAGAGCACGAAGGACACCTTCAGGCCATCTTGGATACTCTAAGGAAGAATTAATTGTTTGCGCAGTATAAGAAGTACGACTTCTGGCAGGAGGAAGTCAAGTTCTTGGGACATGTAGTGTCCAAAGAAGGGGTAGCAGTGGATCTTGCTAAGGTAGCTGCAATTCAGGACTGGAAATAGCCTGGTTCAGTTACTAAGGTGAGGAGTGTTCTGGGTCTAGTAGGTTATTACCGGCGCTTCATTCGGGACTTCTCGAAGATTGCCAGACCGTTGTCTCAGTTAACTCAGAAAGACTTGAAGTTCACCTCAAATGAGAAGGCAGAAGCAGCTTTTCAGGAGCTGAAGGACAGACTGATGTCCGCCCCTGTGCTAGTATTGCCAAAGCAAGGGGTTAAGTATACTATATACACTGATGCGCCTATTTTCACTTAAGACTATCATATATGCATCGATATATCGAAGCCCTCCTCGATACCATCAGAGTTCAAATCTCGATGACATCGGGAGGCTTTCAATGATATCAGTTATGGGAGCGAAGATTTTCAGCAAAATATTTCAGGATACTTTATTTATGATCGAGGGTCACTCGATAGAATTGATGTTCAAATATTGATGATATCAGTATGGTCTCGATGGCATCAAATAGGGACAACAAGCTTAAAAGAAAATCCTTTGAATTTATCGATGCCTCGACATAGCTATTGATATCATCGACATTCAAATTTCAATGATTTCGAAGGTCCCTCGATCATTCTTGTAAACCTGAAATATTTCAATGCAAGCCTCTTTCATTTTCAAATGTCAAGGAATTAAACCTCATATCGATGAAATTGGAGTTCAAAATTCGATGACATCGACATGTGTTTCAATTCCATCGACCAACTGGCAATAGGTTTCAAAAGCATATGACATTTGAGTTTGTGTCATCGAGCGGACCGTCGATGCTATAGAGAGTATACGCTCAATGATATCAATCCCGCTCGATGATGTCGAACTCTATCATAAATGTGACCGTTTTATATCCGTTGGAACCTTTTACCTATATAAAAAGGACTTGTCCATTATTACTGGTAGAGAAAGAAGAGAGTTCTTTTGAGTTTTTTACCTTAGATCATATACCAAAGCCCTTTCTCTCATGGGAGTTCATCATCTATCCACTCTCATCATTGATATTCATTAGAGTGGATTGGAGAAAGAACTTCCGCATTCAATGATCCTTCAGCTACTACCTTAATGGCAAATCATTGAGTTGGGATGCCTTGAATGTATAGATGATTGGAATCACTCTATCTTCCTTATAGGAAAACATTTAAGAGAGTAGAGTTTCGTCTTAACCTTAACCCAACCCGACACCGTATATTGGTACATCATCTGTGTTGCGGATCAAGAATGTAGAAGATTCTTCATCAATAGAGAAGGAGATCTTCGACAACGTGCTGAATGAGACTCATCCACTTATCTGTAAGTATCTAGAGTCCAGAGGACCCTTGTGATCATTCCTTTATATGATTGGGTCTAAGATTTTTCTTACCCTTTGCAAGTCCTCTAAGAGGCCTCTGGTGGGAGTGTGCGTAGTGGGTGCATTGTGTTAACCCTTGCTCTGTAGAGAGCATAAACAGTTAGGGTCTTGTGGAAGATCCTTGGCCACTGTGCCTAAAAGTGGGTGCGTTGTGTTAACCCTTCCTCATGAGAGCATAAACAGTGAGGTTCCTTGTGTGGATCCTTGGTCAGTGTGCATAAAACTGGGTGCTATGTGTTGACCCTTGCACAGGGAGCATGAACAGTCAGCCTAGGTTTAGGTTCTAAAGGTTGAAGGTGAACCTGATTTAAAACCCTAGGTTTGAGGTGAACCGCTATGAAACCTCTTTAGTGAAATCTGGTACACTCATGGGTTGAGTGCGTTTTCTGGGAGTGGAGTAGACAAGTAGTCGAACCACTATAAAAATGTTATGTTTAAGATTATTATTCTTTTGGTTGTGTGATTTACTTTAATATTTGAATATTTGAATATCTGAGATCACACCCCATACACATACACAGTCATAGCCATCATAAACTAGTTTGCATATGATTCATCTCTCAAATAGTTTGTGATTGGATCCTCTACGGGGCTAGGAAGCCAATAGAGTTAATTTTGAGTAATCCTAATATAGGCTAAGTGTTAGGATTAGTGTAATAGGATTTTAAATTATCATAAAATTATTAAAAAGTCCTATTCACCTCCCTCTAGGACATATTGGCATATTCCTACTTCGACTAAAGCGGTCTTTACCGTAATATCAATTGGTATCGGAGCGGGTCTCTCTTTAAGGGCTTCACCGCCTAGAGAGTGATCTTGACTGAAGTTAGGAATATGGCCAAAGGAGAGGGCTCATCAGTCACTAGGCTTCCAGTATTTGATGGCTCAAATTATGCATACTGGAAGGCTACGATGTAATACTTTCTAAGATCCTTGGATCATGATGTTTGGGATATAGTTGAAAGTGGATATATGCCACCATCCGAACAAATTGTACTTGATAGTGGCACAACCATTAAAAACTCAAACTCAAAGAAAAGTGGACGACGTTCGATGAAGAAAAAACAGACTGTTGAAGCAAAAGCTATGAACGTCATCTACTGTGTCGTGTCCCAAGACATCTTCAATCAAATAAGTATGTGTGGGACATCCAAGGAAGCATGGGATTTTTTGGAAATAACCCATGAAGGTACAAGCATTATGAAGAGATCTAAACTGCAACTCTTGACTTCACAGTTCGAAAGTCTCAGAATGGAAGAGCATGAGACTTTTATGGAGTTTTTCACAAAATTAAATATCATTTGCAACTCCATGGGTGGATTGGGAGAGAAAGTTCCGGTACCTAAAATTTATAGAAAAAATCTAAGATCCCTAATAGAATGATTTAATCCCAATGTAACGACAATTGAAGAATGTAGGTACGTAGATGAGATGAAAGTAGAAGAACTGGTAGGTTCCCTGCAAACTTTCGAACTACAATTCAAAAGAACCTAAAAACTTCAAAGCAAATAACAAATGAGGATAGTGGAAGTGAAAAAGATGATGAAGATGAGGAACTGGCTTTGCTGGCACAACGATTCAAGAAATTCTTTCAAAAGAATCGTGGTCATCCCTCCAAAGGAGGAAAGGTGGACAACAGACCTTTTGCAGGTAAATTTGGTAAAATGACCAAAGAACCATAATGTTACACCTGTCAGAAGTATGGATACCTGTCTATTGAATGCCCAAATGAAAAAACTAAGGGTAAGGCAATGGTTGCCACATGGGATGATACAGAAGAGTCAAACTCAAAATCTAGTGACTCAGAGAGATGGTGACAAGAAATCCTTGAAAAATCTTGTGGTCTCCATTACTCCAATCATTCCCATTAAGACTGAGAACGAGGAACCATAAGCCACTGAATCATTTCCATCTGATAATGAGGAAACTGAGGAAGAAGAGACATAGGATACACCACAAGATGCTTACAATCAACTCTATATTCATAACATCCACATCCTTAAAAGATTTGGAATGTCTGAAAACAAAAAGGAATTACTACAAAAAGACCTAGACAAAACCTTGGAAATTAATACACATTTAATCAATGATTTACAGTAATATCATTCAGACAATGATAAGTTGGAAAGAATCAATCTATCCCTAAAAACGGAATCATCAAGGCTTAATAAACAAGTAGAATTATTAAAAGATAAAAATGATTAACTCAAGAATGAGAATCACACACTCTGCTTTGAGTTAAAGAAATCTAGAAAATTTGCTGAAATAAACTATAAATATTCCCAGAGTGGTGAAAAGCTATAAAAGTTGTTAGGGATGGGAAGACGAGGAAAAGACAAGAGTGGGCTAGGGTATGATAAAACTAAAAGGATAATTGAAAATGCAGCACCAACAACTGAAAAATCTGCTGCTTCAGGTAGTAGTATAAAAACTACTCCAGTTTGTCATATATGTGGTTATATGGGTCATTATAAGTTTGAATGCTTGACACTTAGAAGGACTACATAACTCTAGTCAAAATCATATTGGTAATTTTAAATTGGCCAGAAAAATACAGAATGTTAAAAGTCCACCTAGGAGAAACACTCATCCATCACCACATAAAATGAAAGATAGAATGAAGGAATCATTAGACCAAGTTGGTGAGATAAACATAAAAACTAAATCTACCACAGTAAAGAATTCTGTCTCAAAATGAATAGTAAAAGAAAAACTAATTTGTCTGATAACTAACTCTATTCATATACCCTAAAATATTAAGCATAAAAAGACAAGTCCAAGTCATGCATCTAAATCTGGATATTTGCCGAAATGATGCAATTTTTGCTGAGCTTTAAATGATATATCTGAGGTTCGTCACCTCAATCTTTTGTATATAAACATTCTAATGTTTATAATTTTGTTGTATATAGTGATTGTACATAATTTTACTGTGTATATTGTTGATTCATAGATATACTAAAAGTATACATGATGGGTTGTCCGAATGCTGAAAATTAAAAATATTCATATTTGATATGTCTAACGATAAGTTATTCTCGATTAATGGATCAAGGATCAATGTCATCGACGCCCCTTTGGAATGTGAAGAGCCATATGATCAAAAATGATATTGAAAATGGTCTCGATAACATTGGGGGAGTTACATTGAGATCATCAAAACATTGGTCGATGATATTGAAGATTGCCGCCTAATAAAAGGTAGTTGAGCGAAAAAATTTAATTTTTTCAAAAAAAGGGCATTCTATTTTTCTTTTGCTCATCCCCTTAGCCGAAAAGTCCATCGGTTTGTCTAGTGACCCCTCAAAAACTTGTATTACCCTTCCATTCCTTCCATTCCAAATTCTATCTTGCTTTTTGGTCGGGTATTTTCAGTTTTTTTAAAAGAGAGATTTTGTTCATTCTTCCCAAATCTGTCTTTATGGGTAAGGACAAAGAGACGGTGTCTGGTCCTCGAGAGTCATCCAGAGCCTCTTAATGAAAGACCCTTACCTCAAAAGAAAAGGCAAGAGCTCCCGAACGTGGGACCGCCACCAGTCGAGATCTCGACAAACCTCACGTGGAGGGTCTTGGTCTAAAACAACGACACCTCCTTCGGCTGGATTGTTGGAGCATAAAAAATCATGAATCATGAAGAAGGATTCAGAAGTTAAAAAGACGTAAAAGATGCATGAAATGAAATAATGAAGGAAGAAAGGATTACGTTGCGCTGGTCACACACCTAGTTACATTAGAGAATAGCAGCGCAGAGTGTTGCGTGGGTAGATTGAATGAGAACGACTCGTGCAGGGTATTGCGTGATTTGTGAAGACAATGTTGGCGAATGTGAACCGCGTAACAAGGTGCGCGAGTAGGATAGATAAGACAACCGTTGCGCGGGCAGCGCAACTGAAGGTAGAGACAAATTGAAATGAACGGGTGAGATTGATGTAAAGTGGGGCCCATGGCATAGACATCGAGGTACCACACATGCGAAGGCCTATAAATACCCCTCTCCTCTTCATTTGGGACGAAAGATTTTCTAGAGGAAAGCGGAGCTCTGAAGATAGATTGAAGGTGGGAAGACAAGTTAGTTGCGTGGGTTGCGTAACCGATGTACTTGTGTGCGCCAACCTAGTAACAGGTTGCGCGGTTCTTTCCTTCAAGCATTGCGTTGCGCCGACCGCGCAACATGTGTTCGAGTCGTGTGGGTCATGCAACTAGGTCATCATATGACCAAGACAAAAAGAGGCTGAAATGCTGCTAAAATTATGGAAATGCAATCTTCATTGCTTCAAAACTCTCTCCTTTACACAATCGACAAGTTCAAAAGAGAGATGAGCTAAATAGCTTCAACATTCCTCCTAAGTCTTGGGAGATGACCAAAGTTGCCGTCCAAATGCTACCAAATTCAATATTTGATATACAAGCTTCATTGATTGTAATATTTGTTCATTTCAAAGTATTCTATCTTGGAATCAAGGGATTTGAAAGGGATGTATATAAACTCAGAATTAATGAACGTCATGATTATTATATGAAATCTCTTTGTTATGTTTAAATAAAGTAATTTCCCCAAATCGAGATGCATTTGGTCCTTGTTCAAAACAAAATGGTGACTTTGCTGGGGACCTTTATTTTATTTCAACAGTAGCATTGAGAGTATCACAGAATTTTCATGGCATTTTTTACGTCTTTTGATGCTAAAATGGTGACTCTCAGCGGGAACATCCCCCCCTTCATCTCTAAGATAGAATATTTACTCTATAAATACTAATTACAAACATGCTTTGTTATTGAAGCTTTCGAATCCTACTACTGATCACAAGCGATGGTGACTCCTGTGAGAAAAGTGAAGTTCTGTTTTACTCCTACGGGGTTCATAATAGAATGCGTGCCAGATCCACCATAAGAATACGTGACTCAACAGCCTACAAGCAAGAATAGTCTGACTCAAGTTACAGCTGGGGTTGTATCTGCTTCACCTCCGCTGTCGGAAGGAGATAAAGAATGGACCCTAGTGATGACTCGTCGGATGAGAGCACAAAGCGCAAGGAACCCCAGAATGAACCTGCCTTCGCCAAGGGTTAGAGGTCCTGTGACGTGCAACGCCACTAGAAGAAATCCTGAACTTTCTCCTCCTGCGATTTACCTTGAATAGATAGTTCCACAGTTAACAGTGCACGATTTCCCAACTTTAATCACCCCGAAGGCTCGATGGACGAAGGAGCAGAAAGGTAAAGCAATGTTGAGGGGCTCACCAATGTTTGTGCCTCCGCAGGTAAGATTGCCGATCAATGTATCGCCTCAATCGACCGATTGCATAGAGAGTTCACAAGAATCGAATGATACTCCTCTCCTCTCTTTGTGAGCCCTATGATGTCAACGTATTCGTGCTCTATTCCAGCCACGACTTCATCGAAAGGAACAACTTCATCAAAAAGTAGAGAAGCCACAATACATATGGCCGAAACGAACCAGGAAAATGTGCCATCCGTTGAAGATCGTATTAATGAGATGGCAGACGCACAAAGGGTGCGGATGGATGAATGTAGAAGACTTAGAGAAGCATTAGCGACCCTCGTGCATAATGTAGCCTAGATTGAAGCTCCACCAATGACAGGTGCAACAAACGGACATGAAAACCATCTTGAGCGCTCCCATCAACAAGGGTAGGATCAAGAGGTTCCATCTCAGTTACGAGAACTGTGACACAAGATGATGTATGAGAAGTCATCGAAGAAGCTATCAGAATATAAAGAGAGTGTGCAAGTACTGGCCATTTCAGGTACTGGACGCCATACCCAAGGAAAGTAGAAGACATCCCCTTCCTAGCCAACTTCAAGCATCCGGATTTTCAAAAGTTTAACGGAGAGGGATCACCAGAAGAACACTTAATGCATTTCATCACCAGCATGGAAAATTTCTCTATAATACCTCAGTATTGCTTGCGGTTATTCGGGTCATCACTGACAAGCAAGGCATTCCGATGGTATTCTAATTTAGCTCCAGGGTCTATACGTACATGGGAAGAGATGCAAGATGCTTTCATGTCAAACTTCTTTTCTTCAGAACGTGACATTAGCATCACAGAATTGGCTTCCATCCGTCAAAAGGAAGGAGAATCAGTGGAAAAGTTTATGAACAGGTGGAAGACACTAGGGGCTTCATGTAGGCAATTGCCAGAAGAGAAAGAATAAGTGAAGATGTGCTTGAATTCTATGGAAACGGGCATCGCATTTGAACTCACCGGCGCTGACATCCAAACTTTCCGTGACTTGGCCACCAAAGCTCACACCATGGAATTAATGACCCGTAAAATGCCAGCCTTTCACCACGAAGTAAGTAAAAGAATACCAAGCAGGATGACTGCTAATACCGTTGAGCATGATAAAAGGAGGAAAGATGCAAGGGATCCAAGAGAGAAGAGGCAAGAATGTAGAGAAGAAAGGCAACAACCAAGAAATAGATATGACAGAAAAAGGGTTAGGGTGCTTAACTCTCACGAAGGGTTTGACTTTGACAAAGAAGATGTCATTCTTAGGAGGAATCAGTTGCTGAAAGATGGTACAATATCATTTACTAGAACCCAAACGTCCTGAAGACGTGACAAGAACCAGAGAAAGGGACTTCTGTCATTATCATCGTTTAGTAGGGCACCCGACAGAGAATTGCTACACACTGAAGTGTATAATACAACGAATGATAAACAAGGGCGAAATAGTGATTGGTGAAGGAAAAGAAGAGGGTACCATGGCAACTGTGAATATGCTCACAATACGGGAAAGGTCCCAAGATGAAAAGGAGAAAAAGGATCACAGGGCCACAAAGAAGGTAGTGACGATCACACTGAGATCAGGAAAGAAGATAATGAGTCCTGCAAAACAGAAAGTAGGGGGCATAAGAAAAGAAGCCACTGAAAGACAACACAATGATGACCAGAATGAAAAGAAGAATGAGAGGATGAATGTGACTTACGATGTGGTGAGTCGTTTGAAAGTCATCCCGACCTGATTAAGCATCTATGATGCACTTAAGTTATCAGAGGAATTCTGACAAAGCCTGGTCCAAGCATTGTCTGATTGTAATGTCAGAAAGACTTTGCTAGCAGAGATGGAACATGCTGAGGACAATGAGCGAGAAGATTGTTTACCAGTTATTTCCTTGTCTGATGACGATTTGATTTGTGAAGTATAGCATAATAGACCGCTGATGATAGAAGGTCACATCTATGGGAGGAAAGTTAAATGGATTATGATAGATAATGGATCTGCAGTGAATCTCCTCCCACTGTCAATGTTGAGTAAGCTAGGTTATCGACGAATAGATCTATGCCCTAGTGGAATGATGATACAAGGCTTCAATCAAGATGGGCAACGCGCGCTCGACAAGATTATAGTGACTCTAGAAGTAGGAGAGTTGACTACTGACACATATGCCATGTTATAAATGCCACGACGATGTATAATCTTCTCCTGGGGAGGCCATGGATACATCAGCATGACATTATGCCCTCCACGATACACCAGTGTTTTAAATACTGTAAAGGCGGAGTACAGTACAAAGTAATGGCTGGCGCTACGCTGTATACAGAAGCCGAATCCTTCTTCGCAGACGCTAGCTATTATAAAGGGTTCGCTAAAGAAGAAAAAGAGAACGATGAAAGCGGAGCCCCAGACAATATCCAGATAGTGCAGTAAAGGAAGAAATAAATAAAGCAGGACTGCCAGATCTGCTGAAACAAAGAAGAAATTTTATTTTGTGCCAAAGCATTTAAGACAACCAGGAAATTGCCACTAACCCTGGTGTCACCCAATCAGTTAAAAAATTTATGATCCAATTACACGATGTCATTGCCGCATGTTGAAAAGAGTAAGCCATTCCCGATTGCTCCAGGGATATTTCAGGTCAAAGCCAGAGCAAAAATCAAGAACAGATAGAATTTTACACTACAGCAGAACCAAAGGTCGAAGAAGGGAAAGAAGAAAATGTGTATCACGGCAAGTTAACACTGCAAGATCTCAAAAAATATAGTCCAGAGAGTAGAGAAATGGTGAGAAACATGGGATTTGATTGTGAAGAGCCCGCTGGCTTGAATCATGGGAAAGGGATCCAAGTTCCTATCGGAGTTGGTCAAGAAAAGCGGAGAAAGTTCCAAGGATTGGGAGTGGTGAATACAGTTACATTGGGACCGTCATTAAAAGAGAGTCTCAAGACGATAGAGCATCCTGAAATGGCACTGAAACAAATAGAAGACGGGGGGCAGCCGACAATAGATAGCTTGCAGGAAGTAAATCTGGGTACGGAAGAAGAACCCAGAAATACATTTATCAGTGCCGGCCTTTCCAAACAGGAGTCAGAGGAGTATGTTGGACTGCTCAAGGAAAATAAAGATGTCTTCGCATGGACATATGCAGCGATGCTAGGCTTGGAACCCTCCGTAGTAATGCACCGATTAAATATATCCAAAGAGAAGAAGTCAGTTAAACAAGCATAGTGGCAATTTCATCTGGATTTAGTTCCCTTAATAGAAGAAGGAGTGAATAAGTTGATAAAAGTCAGGTTTATCAGGGAAGTCAAAAATCCTAAATGGATATCGAACATTGTCCTGGTGAAAAAGAAAAATGAGCAAATCAGAGTTTGTGTAGACTTTAGAGACTTAAACGAGGCATGTCCGAAAGATGATTTGCCCCTTCCAATAACAGAGCTACTGATTGATAGCACCAGTCAGTATGCTATCATGTCCTTCATAGACGGTTATGCAGGGTATAATCAAATTTGAATGGCACCTGAAGACGAAGAAGCAACAACATTCAGAACGTCATTGGGAATCTATTGTTACAAAGTTATGCCATTCGGTCTCGAGAATGCCAGAGCGACATATTAGAGAGCAATGTAAAATATTTTTCAGGACATGATGCACAAGCATGTTGAATGTTATGTCGATGACTTGGTGTTCACGTCAGGAGATCATTAGGAGCATCGCGAACATTTGGCATCTGTTTTTCGACGGCTTAGAAGGAAGTAGTTAAAAATGAACCTAGCCAAATGTACATTTAGAGTATCTTCAGGAAAGTTCCTCAGTTTCGTTATCCAACATAGAGGCATCGAGATTGATCCAGGTAAGATTCAAGCTATTCAAAGAATGCCGCCACCGAAGACATTAAAAGAATTAAAAAGTCTGCAAGGAAACTTAGCCTATATACGCCGTTTCATTTCAAATCTGACAGGGAGATGTCAACCATTTTCCCACCTGATGAAGAAAGGTACAGAATTTTTGTGGGACCAAGCCTGCCAAAATGTGTTCAACTCAATCAAAGATTTGCTGAAACGGCCGCCAGTACTGACTGCTCCAATAAAAGGGAAACCACTGATTCTGTATATATCCACAGTTGAAAGTTCTTTAGGAGCATTGCTGGCTCAGGTGAATGAAGCCGGAAAAGAAACCGCTCTTTATTATCTAAGCAGAACTCTGATGGGGGCAGAACGTAACTATACATCGATCGAGAAAGAGTGTCTAGCATTGGTATTCACAGTTCAGAAGTTGAGACACTATTGTCTCTCTCACCCCATAACTTTGATCTCAAGGGCAAATCCCCTAAAATTTTTGATGACAAGGTCAATGCTAATTGGAAGATTGGCCAAATGGATGTTGTTGCTTTCAGAATATACTATTACTTATGAACCGACAAAGATAGTAAAAGGTTAGGCAGTGGTAGATTTCCTCGCAGCACATCCCGCAACAGAACATGATGGTATAAATGAGGACTTCCCAGATGAACAAATAATGTTGGTAGAGTTGCAAAGCCTGTGGCAGATGTATTTTGATGGCGCCGCCCGAGCATTAGGAGCAAGGGTAGGAGTGATATTCATTACTCCTCAAGGAGACTTGTTACCTTACTCCTTTACGTTGGGTACTACATGCATGAATAATGAAGCAGAGTATGAAGCCCTCATCATTAGAATGGAAATGGCTTGAGAAATGAAGATAAAAATGCTGCATATCTTTGAAGATTCTAAGTTGTTTGTGAATCAATTAACAACTGAATTCGAAGTGAGAAAACAGGAGCTTTTGCAGTACTGTTGAAAGGCGCAGCAGTTACTAGATCAGTTCTATCATGTTGAAATTATACATGTACTGTGGTCTGAAAATGCGAAGGCAGACACTCTAGCTAGCCTAGCCGCAGCCCTGTCCTGCTCAAATCAAAATCCTCTTCAGGTAACAATTGAAGAGAGAAGGTTTTTTCCATCTGCAGAAATCATCGGAGAAGCCACTGAGGCAATTCCTGTATCATGTTTGGAGATAACAACAGATGATTGGTGCCAACCCTTCATCGATTATCTCAAATATGACATCTTTCCAGAAGACTTAGTAGAGAAATAATAAATCAAGCAACGATCAAAGAGGTTCATTATATACGATGAAGTATTATATAGAAAATCGTACAATGAGATGATGTTGCTTTGCTTAGCCGAGCAGGAGGTGAATCAAATATTACGAGAAGCACATTCTGGGGAATGTGGAGCACATCAAGCTGGTCGAAATTTGTTCCATAGAGTACATCGAATGAGATATTATTGGCCCTCCATGTTCAAAGACGTGATTGATTATGCAAAGTGGTGTCATGAATGCCAGATTCATGGGGATGTCATACACGTTCCTCCAGAAGATATGCATTAGTTGGTCACCTCTTGGCCCTTCTCGGCTTGGGGACTGGATGTCATTGGTCCTATAAATCTGCCCTCGTCCAAAGGAAAATAATACATATTGGCGGCAACTGATTATTTCTCCAAATGGACAGAAGCAGTTGCTCTACGCAATGTTAAAGAAAGGGATGTCATTAATTTCATCCGTCATGCGATCATATACCGCCATGGTATCTCGAAGAAGATTGTTACAGATAATGGCACCCCTTTTAAGAACAGGGGTATGGAAAACCTCTGTGAGAAACACAACATTCATCATTCGTTTTCGATGCCTTACTATCCACCGGCTAATGGATTAGCAGAGGTGTTTAATAAGACGACAGTCAAGATACTAAAGAAAACGGTGGTCGGGAATAAACGTGACTAGGATGATAAATTACAGGAGGATTTGTGGGCATATCGAACTACTCACCGGACATTGATGAATGTAATGCCGTATTCCCTGGTATATGGTGTGGAAGCGGTAATTCCAATTGAAATACAAGTAGAATCACTCAAAGTGGCGGTACACCAAGCCATAACAGATGATGCCAATTCAAAGATGAGGTTGAAAGAGTTGGATTTTCTTGATGAAAATTAGCTGGTAGCCTAACAGTAATTGCAATCATATCAAGCCAGAATATCAGCCGCCTTCGATAAACATGTTAAATATCGTTCTTTCAAGAAAGAGGATATGCTACTGATGCTTAAAAGGCCTATAGTGGTCACCCGTCGAACAAGGGGCAAGTTTGAGCCTAAATGGGATGGGCCCTATATAATAAAAGAAGTATACTCCAATGATGCGTACAGAGTTGTAGATCAAAATGGACGAGGTATCAGTATACCGGTCAACGTTCACTTCATAAAGAGATACCATCCCTGAAGATGTTACTAGTTTTGATTCAGAACATCACTAGCATAATGATTATGAATCCAAAGGGGGCAAGAATGAGCAAGGCTATGTCTATATGTCATCCAAAGAATCTATGTCTATATGTCATCTAGAGAATAAATAAACAAGAAGTTTTTAAGCATATCAAGACTAGATATCAAATAAATAGCATGAAAAGAAAATGATCAGAAAAGAAAGTGACCATCGTTATTATTAAGCGAGCTCTGAGAAAATCCTGTCAGATTTGGTATTGTCACCATGCTAATATATTATAAGCAACACAGACGGGTTCTCCTGAAAATATTAGTGAAAGTGGTGATATATCAACTTCAGGCAGAGAAGTTTATCATTCTCGCAACATAGCAATGATGATCACTCTCAATCAGAGAGTAACGATGATCACCCTCAGGCAGGGAAGTTTATCATCCTCGCAAGTGCAACGATGAGGATCATACCCGTTGTTGTCTTCATAATCATTCAAGGCAGCCTAGCCAAGTATATATGGCCAACTACGTATAAGACCTATAATCATTCAAGGCAGTTTAGCCAAGTCCCAAGAGGGCCAATTCCAAAAAGGACCAAGTCTTTAATACCTAAAAAGGCCAAGTCCTAAAAGGACCAAATCTTAAAAGGGACCAGCTATGCATGAGACCTATCATTTTCACCATTCGGGCAGCGGCGAGAAGCCAGTGGCCCTAAAAAGCCCGTGAAGGCCATCGTACACATACCCATGCGGGCAGCTGATGAAGCCAAGGATGCCAAAAGTCCGTGAAGGCTAGTCACATGTATAAGTCCAATGTCGTCTGTATAGATTTTGGCAACGTCATAGGGAACGGAGGTCAATGCCCTCCCGTGAATGGGCCGGACCTTACAGACAAAGAAAAAATGAGCCGTAGTGTGCGCTCTTTGGGCCATGTCCATAGATAGGCCAACCATGCGTAAGACCCCCCAGATTTAGGGAATTGATTCCAGTAGTAACTCATGAGAAAGGGCTTAAACCTAATCATTGATGGACTAGTGAACCTGGATTTGGTACCCTAAAGATCGCCTTGTGAGCTCTATGAACTCTAGAGAGTTACCGCGGCCAACCCTGTGCATAAATCCTACCCGAGTTCACGGCCCCAGTAGCTTCACTGGGTCCCTCTGAGGGATCACGGTTTGTAAACTCACTAGGCAGTGAGGAGTCCAGCGAACTCTAGAGAGTTATAGAGATCATCACGTAAGACCTGACTCTCGCAGGAGTCTAATAAGTTCGCCCCACTACTCAAGAGCTTAAACTGTGTGTGATTGACTAAATTAAATTTAGCACTGCCAACTAGGACGAGGATCATATAGAAATTCCCTTGCTAACAAAGCATAAAAGGATATAAAAGCATATATGATACATTAATAATATAACAAGTAATCAAAGCATGCACTGCGTAAATAAAGCAAAAGCATCATTATATCATTATCAAGATAGCATGAGAAAATTTATATCATTTATAGTTTTGAAAACAGTCATAGTAGAAAAAATAAAAATCATTTTACAATTCTCCTAAGATGCCTAATGCTATCAAGTACTGTTGTAAACTTTCTTGAAAATTAACTTGGGCAGCAACATGTTCAAAATGAGCAGTTGAAATCATTCATGCAGGATCAGGGAGGCTGGCCAATTTCTCTTCCAACGAGACTATGAGTTCTTCATTCGTTATCAATTCAGACCTTTCAGAGTCCACGGAATGAAAACTGCAGTCTATCTTTTCTTTTACTCTCTCGATATTTAGTTTCTCCTATGAACTTTGTGTCTCCAATCAAGCGATCTCTTGCTTCAGAAGAGAAATGCGATTTTGGATGGTTGCTTTGTTATCAGTAAAAGTCTTTAGTTGCTCTCGCAAAGATGATTGCTCTTGATCATGGCGAGACACAATCGGAACAAGATGAGAAACCTTCTCTTTAGAATATGCAAGTTGCTTCTTATATTCTGAGGTTTCAGGTGGGGTAGTCAGGTTCTCAGCTGAGGACAGAGTAGTTATTGAATTATGAAACCTTAAAAGAGCATTGTGCATAGAAGAGACATTAGCTTTGACCATTCGTGCAGCACTGTCAACACATCCAAAGCAACAATCAAATCAAACCATTGATCAGGATCCTTAAACACTTCGACAATCGCTAATACAGAATTCTTGATCAATGTCAATTTATACGAAGGAATCTTCTCAAAAGATAGAGCATTCAATGAAGTCCCGATAGAGCCGGAGCTTGCCCCACCACTTTGAGGTACATTCCCTATTAAGAAACAAGAAATATAAAGTTATAATAAAATTGTATGCGCAGGTAATATAAAAGAATGCAGATGGGAAAAGGAAATACTTTCTACGGATGTCGAAATAGCAGGCGGTTGAGTCTCTCTAATGAGAGGAGACCTAGGAGCCACCATCTCAGCAAAGGAAGGGGCCGTAGCTTTAGTACTTGAAACAACTGCAGTAGAAATAAGCGGCACAGTTGGCTCCACTAGAGAAGCCATTTCGGGTTCAGTACTTGAAGCAATTGTGATCAGAGTAGGCAAATCAGCAGGTTCTGTTGGGAAAGCAATCCCGCATATCACTGATAGTGGAGGTATAGAGAATCTTGGTGAAGCTCTTGATGCGGCAGGGGGCAAATTTAGAGAAGAGGCACTGTTTACTTCCGTATTTGTAGCTTGATTACCTGAGATAGAATGTGTGAGATAAGAAGGAAAGAAAGAAGGAACAAGAATAAATGATGACACAAGAATTTTCTTACATGGTGAGTCCCCATTTCTCTATAATCAAGGAGTTCACCCTCTTCTTCCTCTGCGATAGGCAAAATTCTCACAGGTGCGACTTCAGAAGTCGAGGGTATATACCCCTCATCAGTTGGGATCTCGCCCATGGCTGTATCATTATTACCGCTGATATCAACTTCTCCTTCTTCATAATCATCATCTTGATCTTCTTCTTCCGTTACACTTTTATCTGAGGTAGTATGTTCAAATGAAGAAGATGAACTCTCATTGCTAGAATCTTTTTCACTTGATTCTTCAATCATAGCTTATTTTCCTTTGGAAGGAAGAGATTGCTGGCCTTCTGGTATGATCTCTATAACGGTTACAACTAGAGAAACTTGGGCTGCAATCCCTACTTGGGGAGAAGATTGGGCACGGGCCCTAGATCTAGTCATCGGAGAAGAAGTTGGCTGCTATGGAGACAAGCGAACCCTAGAAACAGGCGAAGGCATTGACTATTATTGAGGGTGAGCAGAAGAAGAAGGCCAGTCTGGAGGATTGTCGACATTCTCTGGCTCAGGGGTGGCCTCTTCTACAACTCCCCTTCGTGGGCATTAGAGAGGGATTTGTTAGAATTCACAGATGTCACCATACGTTATCCAGCCCTCGAGGGCGTTGTCAGGTTTTATTTCGTGAATAGGCTCGTCTAGAGAGATGTATACGTAACGATGTCCAGCTGAGGGTGCATGACTTGTCTCAGCAATGAAACAACCCCTGCTTCAATAGCACGGCCCTTGAGTGAAGGAGGAGGAAGCCATACAGGCTTATTCACTGGTTGACTCTTCCTCACTAAATGGGATTGGTGTATCCACCATCTCGTATGATTATATGATGCCCTGGGGGTACGATCACGACCTGGAATTATGAAAGAAGAATTGGGTAGACCCAGTAGCTGTTTCCAAATCATTGCCTAATTATAAGGGCCAGTGTCATAGCTCTGCATCCTTCTGGTTATGAGTCCACAATCTTTCGACACTCCTTGATCAAAGCCGAATTGACGGGTGAAGCGGCTTGGATAGTATGGCTCACACCAGAATTCAGTTCCCTCTCTTAACAAGAGGTTACATGATTTAATAGATATAAAGAAAATCCTTTCCTCCACTGGGAGTGAGTCCGTATCTTTTTTCTCTATATCCACGGCGCAGTGAGGCAGGTTGAAATGAAAATAGTTGATTTTATCATCTGAGACAATGACATCTTTTTTCGCCCAGTCATAGGATCTTTTCGCCATGGACCTTTTTTGAAAGAAATAGAGAGGAACCCGAGAAGGGTGGACGTAGGCTTTTTCAGGTTCTTCAAAGGTACAAGGGAAGTAAATGCTAAACCAACCGAGAAAGTATTGTCATGGCATATATGTTGAGGCAGAACCGATGGATGGGCTTTTTATGTGACATGCGATCTCTCCAAGGCCTCTGTAGATTGAATAGAGTACTGGAGGAGCAAGAGAGAATTTGGTTCCTTCAGCCATAGGGCCTGCAACAACGAACATAGACGGGCGGATGACATCTGTGGACTTAGAACTGGGGAAGACTACCACACTCAACTAATAAGTGATGAACGCCGCAAGTTCCCCATAATCTGAATAGTCGGCGCGGTCTTTTATGCTCTTGCGAAGATGTTCAATCTCCCATTAACGGTCACCATTAAATCTGAAAGACGAACAAATAAAGGGTAGGTTATATACATATCAAGTTGAGAGAAAAAGAGATGTAGGAAGAAGATTCTTACTTGAAAGCTCAACTGAAATGAACTAGCCATAGCATGGGATGGATTTTGTGAATGTTTGGGAACTTAGACATTTTCCTAAACAGCTCTGTGGTTGACTTGGAAATGGAGGGGACTCGATCAGGCGAGGACACGAAAGCAAATTCCTTGTTGGTAGGAACGAATTCATCAAAATATTTTCCTGTTATTGGTAGTCCAGTGATCCTATAGATATCCCAGAGGGTAATGCTCATTTCCCCTTTTGGGAGATGGAAGGAATTGGTGGATGGACACCATTAGTTGAGGAATGCCTTTAAGATAAAAGCTTCTTTGCAAAACGGGGATGATGTAGCTTCAATGGCATGGAAGATGTGGACCTTTGACAAAGCTCCAGCATACTTTGCCAGTATTGTGGTGGCCCACTAGGAGTAATAGTTGCGTAGAGTAAGAAGACCTCTCGTTCTGAACTCTTCTGGACTCCATATAAGCATGTGGTGGCTGAAACGCTGTTTAAGCGTCTCGTAGAAATAGGTGGGGACCAGGACTCTGAGTATGCTACTTTCTGCCTCAGCTTGGGTGGTTATAAAATGCCACCCAAGCTGATATGGATGTCGTAGGTCGGAACGAGAAAGATCATAGGGTGGATGTCCCCTACTTTCAGCCTCAGCTTGGGTGGCTATAAAATGCCCTCTAGTAATCTTGGCTCTTTGAAAGACCAGGACTCTGAGTATGCTAGCCTTTCTATGGTAAGGTGGTCTCTAGGCTCGCAGACTAGCATAGAATGGTGGCGATGAATGCCGACTGGGATTGAGATAATGCCCTGTCTATAGGGATTGTCAAATCTAATAGAACCCTGAATCTAGCGGACAGATTCCCAGGAGTTGTTAAGTTTCTTTCTATTGTGCTCCTTTATCTTCTCCTAGAATTCTCAGGCCTTGTTGTGGCGGTGCTTCTTAGGTCTGGAAGGAGGAGTATCCTCTCGAGCAGGTGGCCTCTGGCTGCTCTTCTGATAGTGGGTTGTTATTTTTAACCATTGTTCCTAGTCATATTCACGGCCATGCTTGGGAGGCCTCTCAAGATCGCCCATGATTATAGCTTGACGGATGGGAGATGGAAGCGATTCGATGTAGGGAGAAAAATTGAAAGTAGGAAGAACAAGCTCTTTTATATAGGCGGGACGTCTAGGTGTGGTCTTGAACCATTTACGAGAGGGCTGAGCAGGAGAAGATAGTAATTTGGCTGCTTGAGGGGTTGCCGAATGATAAGCTTCGGTATTTGGGAGTTCTTGATGGGAAGGCTACTCAGAAGGAGGGTCTATGGCAACAAAGGTTCTTTTTGTGAGAGCCATAGTTCATTGAAGTTGGGAAAAAAGACAAGTCAGGAAGAAACAGGTTGCGTGGATCGCACAACGAAAGTTACTTGCACGGGTAGCGCAACAACTCACGACCTTACGTGACGAAAAATCGTTGCGTGGGTCGCGCAACTAAGAACAGTTGCACGGGTGCAAAAAAGTTTGAAGAAACGGGGTCTATCTCTGAAAGTGGAAAATGAGGAAAATGATAAAGGCTGGGCTATTTATAGAGGTAGGGCCTGAGTGCCGTACATGGCTTTCCATTGCGCGAGTCGTGCAATGGCCAGGGTGATGACAAATTTTGGTTAAAGATTGATCTGTATCCTTTGATTCAGGGAAATAAAGCAACGGATCAAGGGGGCATCTGTTGGAGCATAAAAAATCATGAATCATGAAGAAGGATTCAGAAGTTGGAAAGAAATAAAAGATGTGTGAAATGAAATAATGAAGGAAGAAAGGATTACATTGCGCGGGTCATGCCCCTAGTTGCGCTAGAGAATAGCAGCGCAGAGTGTTGCACTGGTAGATTGAATGAGAACGACTCACGCAGGGTATTGCGTAGTTTGTGAAGACAATGTTGGCAAACACGGACCGCGTAACAAGGTGCATGAGTAGGATAGATAAGACAACCGTTACATGAGTAGTGCAACCAAAGGCAGAGACAGATTGAAATGAAGGGGTGAGATTGATGTACAGTGGGGCCTATAGCACAGAAATCGAGGTACCACATGTGCGAAGGCCTATAAATACCCCACTCCCCTCTTCATTTGGGACAAAAGATTTTCTAGAGGAAGGCAGAGCTCTGAAGATAGATTGAAGGTGAGAAGACAAGTTGGTTACACGGGTCGCGCAACCAATGTACTTGAGTGCGCCGACCTCATAATAGGTTGTGCAGTTCTTTCCTTCAAGCATTGCGTTGCACCGACCGCACAACATGTGTTCCAGTCATGCGGGTCGAGCAACCAGGTCATCATATGATAAAAAGGGGCTGAAATGCTGCCGAAATTATGGAAATGCAATCTTCATTGCTTCAAAAATCTATTCTTTGCATGATCGACAGGTTCAAAAGAGAGATGAGCTGAATAGCTTTAACATTCCTCCTAAGTCTTGGGAGATGACCAAAGCTGCTGTCGAAATATTGCCGAATTCAAGATTTGATATACAAGCTTCATTGATTATAATATTTGTTCATTTCAAAGTATTCTATCTTGGAATTAAGGGATTTGAAAGGGATGTATATAAACTTAGAATTAATGAACGTCATGATTATTATATGAAATCCCTTTGTTATGTTTGAATAAAGTAATTTCTCCGAATCGAGATGCATTTGTTTCTTGTTCTAAACATGGATGAACTTCACGTCCACCAAAATACATGGGTAGGAAGCTCATTCACGAGAGAAAGGTAGACAGGGATTGTCTAAAACCATACAATATAGAATCCCTGTTTACTGCAATCGATTGGTTGCCCATTCTCAATTTCGGTGGGCCATGTCAACTTGAGCGAACATGGAACTTCCTTGCCGAATGTCACTCAGCCGTATCTGATCCTCCTATCATGGTCTCTCTAGATGGTGATAATGTGTTGATCACTACTGCTACAATGGCAAATATCCTCGGACTTACAATGACACCAGAGGGTCTCCCTGAAATGAACCTCAAAAATGTTGAAATTCGGTCCATGGTAACTAAGTACCTATGTCATGGTAGAGACATCCCTTGGTACCAAGGGAATGCATTGAAATCTAAGTACATGGAGCCACAATTTTGAGTTTTGCATGGTATCTTCACCATAAATATATATCCTAGAAGTACTAACCAGTCCGATCTCACAGGTTTTATGACCATGCAAGTGTACTCAATCGCCAAAGGGATAAAGATCTGTCTTCCGACTCTGCTTGTCCATCAGTTGGTATGCATCGTTCATACATCCAGGGACCTTCACCTACCTTATCCCTGGATCATAAACATGATATGTAATGCCATTAGCTTCCCAACGACCAATGATCCAGTACTTCCCCTCCAAGTCTTCAACAAAAACAACACTCATAAAATGGACTTGAAGTTCCACAAGTACCCTGAGGACCCAGAGGAAGAGATTTAAGGAGCAGTAGGTGAAGTTGATGTTCCCGGTGAAGGAGCTGAGGCAGCTGGAGATGAATCTCCTGGGCCATATCAAGCACCATCAACATCAGGGCCTGGGCATGCTAAGAGATTTAAGCTCCATTAGGATTAGATTGGAACGATTCAGCAGGATGTTTCCTAGCTCAAGGAATTTATGGGTGGAATCGATGAAAGGCTCACCGTCTTGGTGCGCTTAGTGAACGGAGTGCAGCAGACTGTGCAACAGTTAGTTGAGCTGTTCACCCATCATTAAGACGATACGACGCCATCTTCCTCGGCTCCATGAGCACTGGTCTCTAGATACTATCACATACACTTCACTCCTATTTTTGTGTATGAACATTAATATCTTTTTGGATGTTCTGCGCTCTCATAAGCGTATGTGATGCTTCACTAACCTTCACAGTCTACATAGTTTTTTTTTTTTGTGTGTGTTGCCCATGGATGGGCTAAAAACTAATGTTTGATTTTGGCTATTTTGTTGGGATAACTGTTGATATACTGCCAAACTTGGGCAGTATATATATGTTTTTGGATATTATTGAATGTGGCTGGATATAATTCTCATTTTTACTACCATAATTATGTTTTATGATCCCCTAGTTTATCTAGTTCCTACTATGGATGCATGTGATGTTTTTGATGATTATTTTATCTGCTTCTATCACTGTTCTATTTGGTCTGCTATGCATCCATAGCCTCTAAAAATGATGTCTCTTAAATTGATTTAATTATTATACATCTATATATGTTTGCCCTCTGAATGTTGGTTCTCTCATGATGCTTAAACTTCAGTCAATATCTACTATAATGTAATCTTTGTCAATGACTAACAAAATGGGAGAGAACGATTCAAACACACCGTCAGGAAATGTATATCTACTTAAGTATGGAGTTGTAGGTGTTAGGGGGAGCAGTTGCACCAAGATAGGGGGAGTTTGCAGATAAGAGGAACAACTTAAGAATCCTTTTGAATGATTATGTGTGTGCTCACTGGAGTAAAAATGTAAATTTGTGTAAAGTGTATGTACACACAATTTAGGATGTGAGTATAGAAGTTCTATGGTATTTTGGTATTTTGTCACGTAATTGACAAAGAGGGAGATTGAAAGTGCCCTGGTTTGTCAATTAGCGTGAGTGTTGAGTCAGCTAGACTGTAGTGCCTTATAGGAAGATCAATTCAAAGCGTCTGTCACAACCAGATGTGTACATAAGCTCGCCACAGGTAAATCTAAGCTCAAATCCCATGTCCCAAAACACCAAGTATTTAAACCCTTAAAAACAAGTTAGAACATCATAGGGTTTTAAGTTAAGAAAACTTTTTCAAAATCAAAATCCCATGTCCCAAAACACCTTCTAAGTTTTCTTACTTTGTCAATTTTATTGATACACAGCTCGATATGATCGACCTGCACTGTCGATGTCCTCGATGACAAATCAATTCCATCAGAATGAGGACAAAAGTGTCCAACAACCACATATATCTCTGGACAGATTTATTGATGTATCAATATACCTATCAATATCATTGATATTTGAATCTCGAGTCCATCGAAAGTGACTCGATAATATCGACAGGAAGATCTCCGGTGCCCCTGTTTTCACTTAAGAATATCATATATGCATCGACATATCGAAGTCCTTCTCAATATCATAGAAGTTCAAATCTCGATGACATCGAAAGGCCCTCGATGATATCGGTCATTGGCATGAAGATTTTCAGCAACTCAATCGAATCGATATTCAAATATCGATGATATCAGTATGGTCTCGATGACATCAAACAGGGACAGAAACCATCCAATAAGCTTAAACGAAATCCTTTGGATTTATTGATGCCTCGACACCGCTATCGATATCATCAACATTCAAATTTCGATGATATCGAAGGTCCCTTGATCATTCTTGTAAACCTGAAATAATTCAAAGTCTCTCTCATTTTCAAATGTCGAGGAATTGAACGTCACATCGATGAAATCGAAGTTCGAAATTCGATGACATTGACACATGTTTCAATTCCATCAACCAGCTAGTAATAGGTTTCAAAAGTTTATGACATTTGAGTTTGTGTCATCGAGCAGACCGTCGATGCTATCGAGAGTATACACTCAATGATATCGATCCTGCTCAATGATTTCAAACTCTGTCATAAATGTGAACGTTTTATATCCATTGGAACCTTTTGCCTATATAAAGAGGACTTGTCTATTATTACTAGTAGAGAAAGAAGAGAGTGCTTTTAAGTGTTTTACCTTAGATCATTGTTGAGGCATAAAAAAAATATTCCATGTCCGGGGTATTTTGGTAAAAATTCAGTTCCAGGGGTAGTTTAGGTATTTTGGTAAATTTCATGTCTAGGGTATTTTGGTAAAAATCCAGTTCCAGGGGTAGTTTAGGTATTTTGGTATATTCCATGTCCAGAGGTATTTTGGTAAAAATCCAGTTCCAGGGGTAGTTTAGGTATTTTGATAACATTCCATGTCCAAGGGGTAGTTTAGGTATTCTGGTAAAAGGGATTAAAAAAGGTAGTTTGGTAAAAAGGGGTGCACATGTGTCATTTTAAGGGAAAAAGGTATACACCACCATTTAAGAGGTAGCTTGGTGGTCACCATAGTTTAAGAAAAGAAGGAGATCATATGTGAAGAGATAGGTGGTGGTGATCACCACTCTGTAAGAGTGGTGGGGCCTATAAATACCCCACTCCTCCATTTGAGGGGTTGGATGGGATTGGATCAGTTGGTGGGCCAAAGAAATAAGAGAGAAGCAAAGTAGAAGGGAAAGAAATAAGAGAGAAGCAAAGTTCGCGCAGCCAAAGTGTTGCTTACGCGTACCTGTGCAGCCGAAGTACTGCTTGTGCTTACTCGCGTAGCTAAAGTGCTGCTTACACTGCGTAACTGAAGTGCTGCTTGTGCATACTGGCGTAGCTAAAGTGCTTCTTGCGTATATCCGCGCAGCTAAAGTGCTTCTTGCAAGTATCCGCGCAGCTGAAGTGTTGCTTGCACATACACGCGCAACACAAACAGGAAGAAGGTGTCTTCTTCTTCTACTGCGTTGTTGGTGGGGCCCAATATAGCCATATTTTGAGAGATCCACACCATCCAATGGATCCCTCTCCATATTTCAATCGTGAAAGGCTGAATGGACGGTGGCAACCCCATGATCTTACACTCTGGGATACTTTTCAGGCCCGTTTAGCATGATCGACCTGATTTCCTTAGGGCCTGGCCACACTTCAACTAGCTGTTGTATATTTCAAGGAAGAATGACTAGAAGGATGCTCCATCTCATTGAAGACTGGCTGATCAGATCAGTAATTCCTCCTAAGTACCTAGGAGATGACCAAAATAGCGTCGAAATGCTGTCGAAATTTCTATCTGGCTATCTTCTCTTTCATTCAGTACATTGCATTAATTGTACTTTATTTTCAGAATCAAGGGAATCAGAGGATGTAAATAAACTCAGATAAACGTGATGAATATTGTCTCAACAAGTTCTTTGTTATCATTGAATAAATCTCCCAAATAAAACACATTTGTTTCTTTGTTGAAACAAAATGGCGACTCTGCTGGGAAACTCTTATTATTCGATGGTAACTTAAAAAATATTCTGAGAACATTTATCACTTTTTGGCATCTATAAAGATGAAAAAATGGCGACTCTCAATGGGAACATCCTCCCCTTCATCTCTAAAAATAAAGTACGATGTTATTTAATAAATTAACTAACACTCTGTTCTGAATGACAGATATACCGCAGCAATCTCTCTCCTAAATAATATAGTTATCTACTTCACATCTAATAGACTTCCACCAAAAAGTATAAGAGAAGATTAAAATCAGTTCCGATCAAAGATAAATAATGCCAAGTAATGTTGAAAGAAGTTTCTGTTTCATCAGTAGCACAACAAAAGAATGAAGAACTGATGATAGCGTGTTGAAGGTGTAGAGTATTGCGCGTATAAGGAGAATGATGATTCGATCAAACTGATGACAACGTCTGAGATTTGGTGAAAGAAATATCGTCCTGCCGAATACGGATAACAATACATTCGAACGACTACTGTGAACAATAGTAAACCTTAAGAAAACCTTCAGATGAGAAAGAACCCTGGGGGCATCATCACAACTTGGCAGGGTAAAGATCAAGTTAAATTTGTAATTTACGAAGGGTCAAAGTGAAGTTGTTCAAACGCTCATATGAATCAACTGCTTGAAAGTCTTAAAAGAGTTGCAGTAGATACTGCCAAAGAAAGAAAGAAAAATGAAGGCTTGTCAAAGGTAAAGAGTTAAAATTCCACTAAAGAGAGCATCGGTAATTTTACACAAGAAAGTACAGAAAGGGTTCGGACAATTCAAAGACAACATGAAATATACATTTGAAGAAGATGGCATACTCCTTGTGATTGCTAGTTATAAAGAAAATCGAATTGTCATAGTTAAAGTATTAAAGGAAATAAAACAAAGAAGAAAAGAAGAACATGCAAGAAGAAACCAAGACAAGTATATTCATCATGAGGGCAAATTTTCATCAATATATCTACCAGTTCAGCAAAATATATCATACCTGAATATCCAGAAGATTCACAGCGTGTTGATTCAAAAGATTCTCGGCACAATTATTCAAGGGGCAGACAAAGGCATACGAAATACGTTATCCTTGAAGATAAATTGCAACTTTGATGCTTCTAAATCAAAAATGGCGAGATAAGCAAAGTTTTTGGATGCCAAAATCTCAGAATCCCAAATGAGGTAATCATTGATTTCCTGAAATGATAGTTGTTTAGGATAATTGTCTATGTCAATCTTTGCAGGTTAAAGTTGGGGCAAAAGTAAGCCGAGATAAGTAAAGTCACAGAATGATAAAATCTCAGAATCACAAATCAAAGTTGAGACACATTAAAAGCATTGGTGATTACCATCAAACATTGGTGATTGCCACCGACAATTAGAGGAACAAAAGGATTTTAAAAGACAGTCAGGAGATATATTTGAAGAAGAAGGAAAAGTGAATGACTTGAAGAATAAGTTACAAAAGACGGTTGATAAAAGCGAAATTGTTAAGGAGTACGACATTAAAGGAAAAAATAAGAGTACACAGGCTTGATTAGTTCGGGACCAGGGGTAAAGCTAATCTTGGACAAAAAGTATGAGGTGACGTAGCGTCAGGTTGCAACATCGTGATTTTGAGTACGAAGATTCCTAAAGCAATACTTCCTCATCAAAAAGGGGCAAGACAGGTGAATAAAAAACTGTGAAATATATTTCTCACCATAGAATTTATTTCTTTTGTGTATATGAATAAAAAGACAGGCTTTCAAGCATATCAAGTCATTGTCAAACGCGAAGCACTAATGACAATCATTAAATGAAAAGCCAATTGCAAAAATTAGTAACTATCGCTATCACCATCAATCGTTTATCAAAGTTGTTATCAACATCAACATTGCATTATCAGAACATATTAGAAGCGGCGCAACATCAATTATTGATTCTCAGAACATTATCAGTAGTGACAAAATATTAGTTATGGATTCGCCGTTCATGGCAGTGAAAGAAGCAGTGAAATAAACCTATATGTTCAACCACACAAATCTTATGACAGCAATGACAATTTATTATTTAAGGCAACCTAGACAAGTCTATACAGAAAGCTACGCATAAGATCTATGATCATCTAAGAGGGCAGACAGAAGCAAAAAAAATATGTTATCCTTAAAGATAATTACAGTTTTGATTCCGAAGATTATGCGCATAATACTTCAAAATCAAAAGGGAGCAAGATAAGAAGGATATCAAGAATGTCAGAACATCAAGGTATCAAGACGACTAAAATTTTGGAATAAAAGGTTTCAGAATGCAAAGTCTCAAAATGTTAAAGTCTCAGAAGTCTGATGCCATACGTTAAGAAAAAGATAGACTTTCAAGCGCCAACACTTATCGCTAAATCAATAATAATTATCATTATTTTCACAGTATCACTGATGTGAAGATTATTTTGTTATAATATCATCAACGATAATGGGGCAATATGTCAATCATCAATCGGTCATCTTCAATTATTAATCTATTATCTTCAGCAAAAGCCTGTACGATCAATTATCATGTCAGCGATAACAGTTTATCATTTAAGGCAGTCTAGCCAAGCTCTAAAAGGGCCAAAACCTAAAAAGAGTCAAGCTCTAAAAGAGCCAAACCCTAAAAGGGCCAAAAGCTCTAAAAAGGGCCAAAAACCCTAAAATGAGCCAGCTACATATAAGACCTATTAAGATCGCCATTCAGGAAGCGGCGAGAAGCTAATGGCCCTAAAAAGCCCGTGAAGGCCATCGTACGCATACCTATGTGGGCAGCTAAGGAAGCCATCTTCAACGGCAAGTCATGCGTGAGACCAATGCCATCTGTGAGCTCTCCGACAGCATCATGGGCGAGGAGGAAAATACCCTCCCCAGGAATGAGTGTGAACTCACAGATGAAGAAAATCCAGATCCCTGGTTTGATTTTGGTACTAACTCATGGGGAAGGACTAGACTAAACCTACTCATTGATGGATTGACGACCTTGGATTTAGTACTTAAGGTAGTCAGGTAAAAAGCCCTATGAACTCTAGAGAGTTACTGTGGCCATCCTGGTGTGTAAATCCTATTCACGGCCGTGATTGCTCCAACTACTCAAGAGCTTAAACTATGTTGCTCCACTGATCAAAGACCTCAAACTATGAGTCGCTCCACTGATCAAAGAGCTTAAACTATGAGTCGCTCCACTACTCAAGAGCTTAAACTGTGTGTCGCTCCACTACTCAAGAGCCTAAACTGTGTGTACAAGTGTCAGTCTAGTTCAGTCCCGTCTAGTTTGATCTAGAATAGTCAATTTAAGTCAGTCTAGTTTAATCTAGACCAGTCTAGTCAAGTCAAGTCAGTCTAGTTCAATCTAGACTAGTCCAATCAAGTCAGGTCAAGGTCAGTTTTGTCCAGTCAAAGTATGGTCAGTCAAAAGTATATTATCTCCACTGCTTAAAAAACATAAGCTTTGTGAAGCATTCAAAATGCTATAAATGCATATTTCAATTTAGATATGCTTAAATATTCAATTGCCTGATGAAAATTTTAGACATTGATTAGAAAACATGCAAGAATGCGTTTCTCTTTAATCAGGTTCAAGTTATATCAATAGTAAATGCCTTCAAGATATTGGCGATTATCTAGTCAAAAGCTCAAGTGTCCAAGATCAATTACTATATTAACAAGAGCTGTAAAGTCTTTTCGTCTTTCGCCTTCTTAGTGAATAGAAACATATTATCGCACAAGGTTCTCAAAAGGGGGTAGAGGATAAACTAGTGAAGAATTATCATTCTCTACCGGACAATATAATGAATCAGATATATTCCTTGGATTTGTTAAAGAGCAGTAAAGATTATCCATTCTTTAGGAGTATCAGAAAGCTTTACTTCAGAAATATTATCTTTTGAAGAAATCTTTATGCGACATTGACCTGGAAAGGGGGAAGGATTTAATGTCTTCAAAATAATCTATGCCTTAGTCTTTCTGATAATCTCTTATGAATAGCGAAGGAATTCGTATGCCAAGTATTATGGATAATAATATCGCAAGACTCCAAGTATAGGATCTGATGGAGACAAAGAACAATTAGAATCATCATCATCAGTAACTTCTATGGCCTTTAGAAAATTATTAAATGAAAATTGAAAAGAAGTTTTGTCTATTTTTCAATTTTTCAAAATCAGTAAAGATCCAAGGAAAAGTTTATGAAGAAATGCTAAGGAGCACAAACTAGAGAAGACTCAGTAAAAAAGACTAAGCGATTGAATCTTTGGAGTTGGAGATGACATTCCTTAGAGCATGAATTAATGAGAAAAGAATACAATGCGAAGCACGATGATAAGCGCAAAGATTGATTAAATCATATTACGAATATCACACTTAGCCTAAAAAGAGAAGAAACTCTCAATCTATTTCAAAAAATTATTAATGCTTCATAACGCTACATTGAAAAAAAAATTTATAATGAATTAAGATACTAATTTTGATTAATCTGGCAGGAGAGACCATTATTCAAAAGCTTGGGTTATGCAGATCGTCAGTAAAGGAAATAATCAAAAAATTTGTTGTGGCAGGAACAACATTAAAGAACAACTCCAGATACAGAGTTGAAGGAAAGAATCGTTGGAGTTGATCAAAGAGACCGTTACAATAGTGACGGTGTTGAAAGATAGTTCTCTGATCAAATCGCTCAAAGACAAAGTCATCACAGCTGTTGCAGAGACGTGCTTCAATGAAAAGAGAATTTTATCCTCTCTAGTGAAACATCTGCTTGACACTACTGGCTGGGGGCATTCCAATTTTCTGTTCAAGTGCATCATTCAAGTCTTCTTGCGTTCGAACACGAGCCTTCGGATCTTTCATTCGAGTGCCTTCATTCAAGTCTTCTGTTCGAATGCAATCATTCAAGCCTTCCATTTAAGACCATCCAGTGTTCTGTTTAAATGCGAGCATTCCAATCTTCTGATCGAATGCGATCAGTCAATCTTCTGGTCAAGTATGATCATCTAGTCTGCCATGCGAGTATGATTAGCCAATCTGCTATGTAAGCATGATAATATAGTCATCCTTTAGTTGCAGTTTATTCAAGTTCTTCAGGCGGATGAAGATTAATCCTCCATTTAATTTCAGGAATCAATCAAAGAAGTATTGAGGGGGCATCTGTTGAGGCATAAAAAAAATATTCCATGTTTGGGTTATTTTGGTAAAATCCAGTTCCAGGGGTAGTTTAGGTATTTTGGTAAATTCCATGTCCAGGGGTATTTTGGTAAAAATACAATTTCAAGGATAGTTTAGGTATTTTGGTAAATTCCATGTCTAGGGTATTTTGGTAAAAATCCAGTTCCTATGTGAAGAGATAGGTGGTGGTGATCACCACTCTGTAAGAGTGGTGGGGCCTATAAATACCCCACTCCTACTCCATTTAAGGGGTTGGATGGGATTGGATCAGTTGGTGGGCCAAAGAAATAAGAGAGAAGCAAAGTAGAAGGGAAAGAAATAAGAGAGAAGCAAAGTAGAAGGGGTCTTTATGCGTATCTGCACAGCCGAAGAGCTGTTTGCGCGTACCCGTGCAGTCGAAGTACTGCTTGCGCATACCCACGTAGCTGAAGTGATGCTTGCATGTACCGGCGTAGCTGAAGTGCTACTTGTGCATACCGGCGCAGTTGAAGTGCTTCTTACGCATATCCGTGCAACTGCAGTGCTTCTTGGGCATATCCGCGTAGCTGAAGTGCTGCTTGCGCATACACGCACAATAGAAACAGGAAGAAAGTGTCTTCTTCTTCTATTGCGTTATTGGTGGGGCACAATACAACCATATTTTGAGAGATCCACACCATCCAATGGATCCCTCTCCAGATTTTTATCGTGAAAGGTTGAACGGACGGTGGCAACCCCATGATCTTACACTGTAGGAGACTTTTCAGGCACGTTTAGCATGATCGGCCTGATTTCCTCAGGGCCTGGCCACACTTCAACGAGCTACTGTATATTTCAAGGAAGAATGACCGGAAGGATGCTCCATCTCAATGAAGACTGGCTGATCAAATCAGCAATTCCTTCTAAGTACCTAGGAGATGACCAAAATAGCACCAGAATGCTATAGAAATTTCTATCTGGCTATCTTCTCTTTCATTCAGTACATTGCATTAATTGTACTTTATTTTCAGAATCAAGAGAATCAGAGGATGTAAATGAACTCAAATAAATGTGATGAATGTTCTCTTAACAAGTTCTTTGTTATCATTGAATAAATCCCTCAAATAAAATGCATTTATTTCTTTGTCGAAACTATCATATACCCAAAGCCCTTTCTCTCATGGGAGTTCATCCTCCAATCAACCCTCATCATTGATATTCAATAGAGTGGATTGGGGAATGAACTTCTGCATTCAAGGATCCTCCAACTACTATCTTAATTGAAAATCATAAAGCTAGGATGCCTTGAATGCATAGATGACTAGAATCACTCTATCTTCCTTATTGGAAAATATTTAAGAGAGTTGAATTCCATCTTAACCTTGACTCAACCCGATGCCGTATATTGGTACATCATCTGTGTTGTGGATCAAAAAAGTAGAAGATTCTCATCAACAAAGAAGGAGAACTTCGACAACATGCTGAATGAGACTCATCCACTTATTTATAAGTATCTAGAGTATAGAGGACCCTTGTGATCATTCCTTTATAGGATTAGGTCTAAGGTGTTTCTCACCCTTTGCAAGTCCTTTAGGAGGACTCTGACGAGAGTGTACGTAGTGGGTGCGTTGTGTTGACCCTTGCTCTATGGAGAGCATAAACTGTTAGGGTCTTGTGGAAAATCCTTGGCCAATGTGCTTAAAAGTGGGGTGTGTTGTGTTGACCCTTGCTTGTGAGAGCATAAACAGTGGGGTTTCATGTGTGGAACCTTGGCCAGTGTGCCTAAAACTGGGTGCTATGTGTTGACCCTTACACAGGGAGCATGAATAGTCAGCCTAGGTGTAGGTTGTAAAGTTTAAAGGTGAACTTGATTTAAAACCTTAGGTTTGAGGTGAACCGCTATGAACTCTCCTTAGTGAAATCCGGTACACTCAAGGGTTGAGTGCAGTTACCGGGAGTGGAGTAGACAAGTAGTCGAACCACTATAAAAATGAATGTGTTTGAGATTGCTATTCTTTTGATTGTGTGATTTACATTAATATTTTCATATCTGAATATCTGAGATCACACCTCACACACATACACAGTCCTATCCATCATAAACTAGTTTGCATATTGTTCATCTCTCAAATAGTTTGTGATTTGATCCTCTACCGAGCTTGGAAGATAGTAGAGTTACTCTTGGGTAATCCTAATATAGGTTTGGTGTTAGGATTAGTGTAATAGGATTTTAAATTATCATAAAATTATTTAAAAGTCCTATTCACCTCCCTCTAGGACATATTGGCATATTCCTACTTCAACTAAAGCGGTCTTTACCGCAATTTCAGTGTCGACCTTATAGGATTCATGGCCATGGTAGTATATTTTGTGTCACTAGGATCAAAATATGTCTTCCTACTCTAATTGTTCATTAGTTAATATATGTAATTCACACTTCTCGAGATGTCCATTTACCACATCCTTGATCATTCACATTGTACGCAATGCGATCGGTCTTCCGACAACAAGGATCCGGAACTTCCTCTTCAACAATTCAATAAGAACAACATTAGAAGAATGGATTTAAAGTTCCACTGATTTTTTGAAGACCTACGTGAGGAAGGGATTCATGAAGAAGGAGAATGTGGTGAAGGGGTTGCTCAAGTAGAAGGCACCGAAATGGCTGAAGGTGACCCTCTCGCACCCCAACAAGCTCTGTCTCCATCCGATCCCGACATGGTAAAAGGTTTAAGCTACATCAGGATTGGATTGGAGTGACACTATGAGAAGTCACTCGGATGAAGGAGTCAATGAATGCCAGGTTCACTGTCTTGGAGCGTTTGGTGCACGGGATGCAGCAATTGGTGGATTTGATCACCAGTCGTCGCGACGATACAACACCATTTCCTCTGCTCCTTCACTATAGTGTTGTCATCTGGGAACTGTCACATACACCCTATTCTCATCTCTGCGTATGGGAATTGTTATCTTTTTGAATGCCCTATGCTCATATGAGTGTATGTGATGGATTACTAACTTGCAAAGTCAGACAAGTTTTTTTTTTTTTTTTTGGTTGGGGTATCCACTGAGGGAGGAACATACTTTCTTTTATGCCCCTGGATGGGCTAGATATTTGTGGTTATTTTATGTTGCCCATGGTGGGCTAGTTTTTTTTAGATGGATGTTCAACTACTGCCAACCTTGGGCAGTACATATTTTGGATATTTTTAATTATAGTTCTTTATAATTCCTATATATTTACTACCATGTTTATATTTTAAGAAATTTATTTCTGTTCACCTATTTTATCTGCTTTATATTGATTGTGGTTTGTGATGCTTGATCTTTTTTCTTATACTATTAGTCATCGCAGCTTTTCTTTGAATTGATATGCTTCCAAGGGATGTTCTTTTACATCTATCTATTATGATTATCCTATCTGAATTTTGCTTCTCCCATACGCTTCAACTTTAGTCAATATCCATTTATATATTATCCATTGCTAATGACTGACAAAAAGAGGGAGAACAAATCCACACACTGAAGAAAAATTGCGTGTATCTGTGTGTGGATGGTGGTACAGGTGTTAGAGGGAGCAGCTGTGTAACACCCCGGATTTTGGCCAATCTGGGATTTGACGTCCTTAGACAGTGGGTCAATTAAAACACCTGAAAAATCGTTCAGAACCCACTTCCATAGCCAAAGAAACCACTTAGGATAAATTTCTTTAGAAACTAAGCATAAGTTAGCTAGCGCAACGTTGGAGTGGCTGGGAAACAGTCCCTGATTACTTTAAATACGTTCTACAAGGCCCAAAGCGAGTGGAACCAATGGTGCTATAGTGCTCTAAAACCTCGGACCAAACTCTAAGCAGGTTTGTTCTCTGGACCACTTTGAATCTTTGTATTGGATCTAGACCGCACGTCGAAAGTCCAATACCTCCTATCTTAGACCGTTAGAACCGTCTAGCTAGACTTGACACTCATTCCAAAAATCAAGTCAAACCGATAATCACAGGCTATTTCATTGAGCCCGGACCGAAGAGAGTGAGAATAGGGTTAGAATTGGAATTTGAAATTCAAATCTGGCACACAATTTGACGCATCAGTATTAAGCGTTCTGACCGTCAGAATACAGCCAAATTACACCCTTGGATTAGGAAAAATATCTATTATATATCACGAGACTTATAGGCCTGATCTTGGTGCGATGACCGTTAAACTGAAACTGGACCGCCACGTGCGATCTGGGAACCCAACCGGTCTGAAAACTGGATGTGTGCTAGATCCAGTATGCACGAGCTTAAGTCCGACCGCATTTGGCCAGGGGACCTCCAGAAATGCTCTTTTGGACCGAAACAGCCCCGATTTGGATATACTTTAAGTATACCTTGACTTGGAGCCTATTTTGGGCATGTTTAGGCTTATAAAAGGGGTTGAAACCCTCACTCCTCTCTCCCATCCGAATTTGCAAAAATCCCTAGATTGGGAGAGAGAAAAGGTGAGAGTTTGTGAGAGAGATTGGAGGAGAATTCCTTGCCGCTTGTGCTACCTGTTGCAAGTGCCTAAGCAACGCAACTCAATCACGTTGCCGGTGATTTCTCCGCTTTTCTAGGTAAGAAAGAACCCTAGAAAGTTGCTGATTTGATGCTTCTTTAGTTCCATAGCTTGTTAGTTGATAAATCTCGTAAATCAGGTTCTCTATTCGCCGTAGACGAAGCGTACACGCTCCGTTCGAATTCTCATCCCTAAAAGGGAAAAGGTGAGGATTTTAGACGCTTTGATTGACGGTTCCCAACGCTTTCAATGTCGTTTAATAGTAGATTCTTGACGGCATCGCCGTTTGACATGTACAAAATGCTCTCCGTTTCCCGTTTCGTAAGCTAACGAAGAATATGAGATTTAGGGCATTTTAGTCATTTGTAGGAAGTACTGTTTACATTCATATTTTGCTGATGTGATTGACATGGTTTGTTGTCGCATTAGGAAGTTAGGAATGCGTGCATAATTAGTTTGGCGAAGAGATTCGCCTAGTTGCGCACTTTGGGTCGACATACTATTTGTAGACTTAAGTGTGTAGTGTATGTGTTTGTATAAATGCTTGTATTAGTATGTATTGAATTAAATGATGTTATTTGATAGTTTGTGATTGATTTTTCAATTATTATGCTGACCTAAATGATTTTCTACATGTTGACAAAATGCATGATTTCATTACATGCATGGAATGTATGTGCTTGAGGATTTACTTAAGTTGAATATGCATGGGAAGTATGCCTTGAAGATTTGTTTAAGTTGAATGTTATAACATGTGCTAACATGCTCACATGATGTATTTCAATTCCAATACCTTTTTATAGTGTTAATGTAATTCCATAGATGTGTGGGACTTGACTTAGTCCAGGCAGTCGGTAACCGAGCGAATTCGTGGCTGACTGGTCATAGCCACGAACGACGCGTCGATGAATGTGATTCGTGTTGAGAGTTGGCGGCAGTGGTTAGGCCACGCGAAGTGTTTTACGCACTTCATGTCGTTCAATTCGAGATGCGAACGCGCTAGTCGAGCCGTCAAGTAACCCGACTGGCCGATGTTTGTTCGCCTTGTATGTATCATAACTGCTTGAACCTAGGGTACTGAACTTACCATTGTAAACCCTATTAACCGTGGTACCTTGATCCACGAAGACTCATGAGCCGGGCATGGTGGTATGGGACACCGTGGTCGAGCTGTCGGCCTACGCTGGGGCCACAAACCTCCCCGTAGTGACCAATGAGCACCTTGACTCGTGAGCAGATTATGGTGGTATGGGACACTATATTCTAGCTGTCGGCCTACACTGATCAGGCGACGAGCCCATTGTAGTGACCGCGAGCGTATTCTGAGTTCACGGGAGGCGACGACCCTTCCGTGCAATAGAGTACAGTAGGCCTGTATTGATAAGGTGATGGGGGAGCGGTGCAACGAGTGCGAGCAACAGCCCTGGCAGCCCTTGCAGTGACCTACGAAATGTACATCGTATGAGATTACTAGGAGTGACGACCCTAGACAGGATCCGTGTTGGGATTGATACAAGGGAAGTACCTTAGTTTCCCAATCCTGCTGTTTGAATGGATTAATAACAACTTGGTAATCATATCACCATAGCATTGCATGTGCCTGGAAGATGTGAAGCACTCTAGGGAGTGTGGCATGCCGCGGTCGTAAGATGTTGCCGTATGAGGGTGATCATCGGTGAGGGCATACATCACGTCATATCATCTTGCATTAACAACAGTATTAGGATTTGTCTGATTTACTGCTTTACTATTATCGTGTGATTGAATTGTGAACATGCTAATCTTTGCTCTATTATTCCACTGAGTTAGCTACTCACTCCCACGTTACGGGACGGTGTTCCTGGACACCCACCAGACCTTTTTGTGATTGCAGATGATGGCGCGGCCTGTGAGGCGGAGCTGGATTTGATGATGAGGAGGAGGATTCCTCCTATGTGCGTGTCCTGATTGACGGGATTACAGGGAGGTTGATTAGATACTTTGACACTTGTCATTTTATATTTTTAGCGCACTCATGTATATTCGTTTTGTCTACTTTTGGAGTATACATGTATGTATATAACCTGGTAACATATCCACACTCTGGAGGCATACAACAGTTTATATATGTTATACATACTATCACAGTCTTCCGCTTGTTAATTTAACCGTCTCTGGAGTATGATATGCTGTTCTAGCTTAATCTCACTCATGTTTAATGTGTTATCACAGACAACATTCAATCATACATATTTATGTTGCATAAATAACATTTTGGAACTCGGGAGTTGGGTTTTTGCTCGACCCCCCGATTTACGGGATGTTACAAGCTGCAAGAAGACAGGGGGAGATTGCTGTTAGGGGGAGCAACTTTTGATTTTGTGTGTGTGTGAACTAGATAGCTTTGTAAAATTGTGTAAAGTTCATGTACACACAATTTAAGGTGTTAGTCTAGAAGTTGTTCTAGGGTGTTTTGGTGTTTTATCACGTAAGGGGAGAATGAAAGTGCCCTGGTTTGTCAATTAGCGTGAGCGTTGAGTTAGTTACACAAAGGAGCCCTATAGGAAGATTGATCAAGCGTCTACCTCAACAGGATGTGTACCCGAACACGTCACAGGTAAAACTTAGCCTCACATCCCCATGTCCCAAATCACCAGGTAAATAAAACCATTAAAATTGAATAGAATACCCTAGGGTTTTTGGCTAGAAATTTTTTTTCAAACTTTAGGAAAATCTTAAGTTTTCTACCTTTATCGATTTATCGATAAGTGGTTCGATGAAATCCAACCCTGTTATCGATGTCCTCAAAGCTCACTCGATCTTATCAAAAAGAGGACCTAAGATGTCTAACAACCATAAAGTTATCTGTATTGAATTATTGATGGATTGATGGACTCATCGATATCACCGAAGTTTGAATCTTGAGTCCATCGAGCCGACTCAATAAAATCGACATCTTGTCTATTGTGTCCAAAGTACTACTAAGGAAAATCATGTAATCCTCGAAATATCTAAGAGCTCCTCGATATCCTCAGAATTAAATCTCGATGATATCGGAAGCCCTTCGATGATATCAAATTGGAACATAAATCTATCCAGCAAGGTCAATGTCATCAAAAGTGGACATAAACTGTCCAACAAGCTTATAGGAAAATTCCTTAGAATTATCGATAAATTGACACTACCCTTGATATCATCGATATTCAAATTCTAATGATATCGAGTGATGCTCGATCATATCATATACCTAAAAAATTTTAAAGGAGAGTGCTCTCGCATTTTTCAAATGTCGAGGAATTGATCCATGTGTCGATGAAATCGGATTACAATCGAAGTTCGTAATCTGATGACATCGACGCATGTTTAATTTCCTAGACTAGTTAGCAAAAAGTTTTAAAAGCATTTGACAGTTGAATTCATGTCATCGAGCAGCTATTCGATGCTATCGAGAGTATATGCTTGATGATATCAACCCTACTCGATGATATTGACCCTGCTCGATGATATCGAACTTTGTAAAAACTGTGACCATTTTATATCCATTAAAACCTTTTTCCTATTTAATGAGAGCTTGTTGTTGGTTGTTGGTAGAGAAAATAGAGACTGCTTTTGTGTGTTTAACCCTAGATCATATACCCTAATCCTTTTCTCTCATAGAAGTTCATCCTCCAATCCACCCTCATCATTGACATTCAATAGAGTGGATTGGGGAATGTCAAGGATCTTGCAGTTACTATCTTAATGGAAAATCATTAAGCTGGGAAGCCTTGAATACATAGATGATTGGAATCGCTCTATCTACTTAACAAGAAAACATTTAATAGAGTAGGATTCCATCATAACCTTGACCTAACTTATCGCTTTATATAGGTACATCTTCTGAGTTACAGTTCAAGGGAGCTGAATATTCTTCGTCATCAAAGGAGGAGATCTTCATCAACATGCTGAATGAGACTCATCTAATTATCTGTAAGTATCTAGAGTCCAGAGGACCCTTGTGATCATTCCTTGTGTAGGATTGGGTCTAAGGTGTTTCTCACCCCTTTCAAGTCCTCATAGAAGGCCTCTAGCAAGAGTGTACATGGGGATTCTTTGTGTTGACCCTTGCTTTATGGAGAGTATAAACTCTTAGGTCCTTGACATGTGTGGTCTAAAAGTCAGGTGTTGTGTGTTGACCCTTGCTCATGGGAACATAAACTGGTGAGGTTCCTTATGTGGATCCTTGACCTATGTGGCCTAAAATTTGGGTGGTGTGTGTTAACCCTTGCTCCTGTGTGGAGCATAAGCTGTGTCGTGTACATATGTTAGAATCAGCCCAGTGTAAGTTGTATTGGTTTGAGGTGAACCTGATTTGAAACCTTTGGTTTTAAGTGAACCTGTTGTGAAACCTCCGTTAGTGAGATTCGGTAAACTCAAGGGTTGAGTGCGTCCGTCGGAAGTGGAGTGGACAAGTTGTCAAACCACTATAAAAATAACTGTGTTTGAGATTGTTATTTCTTGTGTGATTTCCATATATATTTTCATATTTTCTTATCTAAGATCACACCTCACACACAGTCACATCCATCATAAATTATGATTTGTATCTTGTCTATCCTTTGAAAAGTTTTATAATTGGACCCTCTAATTAGCTTGGAAGCCATTAGATTTACTTTGAAGTAATCCTGATACATGTATATTTTGTCGGGATAAGATTGATAGGATTTTAAATTACCACAAAATATTAAAAGGAACTATTTACCCTCCTCTAGCCAATATTGGCTTATTCCCACTTCAACTAAAGTGATCCTTACCACAATTTCACCCCTCACAGCTATATAGCTGTTGTATTATCGATAACAAGTTGGTGGGTCCCAAACTAGTCTTCTAGTTGATGTGTTGACGTCAGCAAGTTTGGTGGGACCCACCTTGATGTACGTATTTTATATCCACTCCGTCATTCCAGTAAGGGGACGTGGACCCCGTGTTGATGCATGTGTTTCATTCCATATCTTTCATCTTAAGGGTCCTCGTGATGCATATATTTCTCCAAGTCATCCATCTGTTTAGATCAATAGGACCCACCTTGTTGTACCTGTTGCATAGGTGGACCCCGTCGTAATGTATATGTTTCATATCCACACCGTCCAACTATCTGGACGGTGGAAACCCATCATGATTCATGTATTTTATTCTCGCCGTCCATCTGGACAGTGGGGGCCATAGTGATGTATGTGTTATATACACACAGTCCATCCATGTGTGTAACGCCTTGAAAATTGAGGGTCAGGTAGAAACCCAACTCCCGAGTTCCAGAACATCACTTGTGCAACATTTTCAATAATGGATGAATGTTGTCAGTAACAGTACATAAAATATGAGGTGGATTAAGCCAAAACAGCATATCGTACTCCAGAGACAATTAAATTAGCAAGTGAAAGAATGTGATAGATACATAAAATATATAAATGATTGTAAGTCTCTAGAGTGTGAACATGTTACCAGGTTAACTGAATACATGTATACTCCAAAATAGAAAGAAAAGAATATGCATGAGTGCTCCAAAATATAAAATGACAAGTGTCATGACATCTAATCAACCTCCCTGTAATCCAGTCGATCAAAACATGGAGGAGAAGTCCTCCTCAGCATCATACAAGTCCAGCTCCACTTCACGAGCATCGCCATCATCTGAAACTAAAATAGGGACTGGTGGGTGTCCGGAACACCATCCCGTAACATGGGAGTGAGTAGCTAACTCAGTGGAATCATAGAACAAAGATTAACATGTTATTAAATCCATGACGCGATAATGATAAAGCAAACAAAATAAACATTCCTAAATACTGTGATTAATGCATGGATGAAATGACATGATGGTTGCCCTCACCGACATTCTCCCTCATGCAGCATCATCTGCGTCCGTGGCATGCTTTCTTCCCACAGTGCTCCACATCTTCCAGGCACATGCAGTGCGACGTGGATATGATTATCGAGTTTTTATTAGTCCATTTCATACAGCAGGATTGGAAAACTAAGGTACTTCCCTTATATCAATACCCAAACAATGATCCTTTCTAGGGTCGTCACTCCTGGTAATCTCATACGATGATATATTTCTAGGTCGCTGCAAGGGCTGTCAGGGCTGTTGCACGCACTCGTTACTCCACTCCCCCATCACCTTATCAATACAGGCCTAGTTTATATCCTTAAGACTGCATCAGGACTCGTCGCCCCCATGAGGTGTCAGGATAAACTCAAGGTCACTACAAAGGGCTGTCAGGGCTGTTGCTCGCACTCGTTGCTTCACTCCCCCATCACCTTATCAATGTAGGTCGATAGCAAGAATATAGTGTCCCATACAACCATAATCTGTTCAGAGTAGGGTGCTCACTGGTCACTACGGGGAGGTTTGTGGCCCCAGCGTAGGCTGACAGCTTGACCACGGTGTCTCATACCACCATGCTCGGCTCATGAGTCTTAGGGGATCGAGGTACCAAGGTTAGAGGGGCTTTCCTATGGTAAGTTTAGTACCCTAGGTTCAAGCAATTATGATGAATATAAGGTGAACATACAATGGTCAGTCGGGTTACTTGATGAGTCCGACTAGCACAAGAGCACGTTGAATCGACCGACATGAAGTGCACAAGCACTTCGTGTGGCCTAACCACTGTCGACGACTCTAGTACGACTCGAGTTCGTCATACACATCCTTTATGGCAAATAGAATCCAACCACGAATTCTAAACTGTTACCGACTGCCTGGACTAGAGTATAGCCCCAAGCACAAAGATGTGAACCAGTAATCATATGAGATAAGCAAAATTGAAATAACAAGTAATCCAAGCATGTTATCAGCATATTATAACATACATCAAAAGCAGATAACCATACATGAGTATTTCACACAGAAGGTAATCAATTCAATATAACAAACATGGAGAGATTCATGTACATCATCAAATTAGTTGAGAATCCATTCTCAACACTAATCTACAACACCACTTACTCAATACTTACTAATACAGACATTTATACAAACACTTAGTCCACACAATTCCAACGTACTTGACGTATGTTGATTTCAACATATAATATGACAGATCCTTATATCAAGGAGTTGTCTAGTACACACAATCATGTTCTTACATTCAAAACATATGGCAGGCATAAATCATATTGATTTAGGCATTTCAACAAACACTTAGTCTACACACATTAGTCTACATAGCATATGTCGGCCAATATGTGCATTAGGGTGAATCTCTTCGCCAAACAGATCATACATCCATAACTGGTATAAATACATGGCAAATACCCATGGCAATCATATCGGCAAAATATGTACGTATACAGTATTTCCTACAAATACTTAAAATACCCTAAATCTCATATTCTTCGTACGTATACGGAATGAAAAATGGATAGCATGTTGTACATGTCAAATAGCATCCTCATCAGTAATCTACCATTAAACGACATTGAAAGCTTTGAAAACAGGTAATCTAAGCGTGTAAAATCTGCACCTTAAACCAGAAATACGTATTCGTTAGGATTCAGACGATGTGTCTTCTCCAACGACAGATACGCCACCTATGTCAAGAAACAAGTTAGCTAGAACTCTTCTACAGCTAGTCTAAGCTTCAAATCAGGTTAGGGTTAGGGTTTTCTTACCTAGAAAGAAACCAGAATCGCCGGAAGAACGATGCAGGTGGGTGGCTTTGGCACGTGGAGCAGCAAGGAAGACTCCCTGGAAGAATCACCAGCTTCTCCCTCACTTTCTCTCTCTTTTCTCTCCTCTCTCTTAGGGTTTTTCCTAAATTCGTATGGGTTAGAAAGCTAAGGGTTTAAGGCCCTTTTATAAGCCCAAACATGACCAAAATAGACTTTAAGTCATGGTATACTTGGGTTATAGCCAAATTGGGTCTTTCCCGATCCAAAAGAGCATTTCGAGAAGTCCCCTGGCCGAACGCAGTCAGACTTAAGCTCATGGACATTGGATCCTTCTCACACCAAGTTTTCAGTCCGGTAGAGTTCCCAGATCTCACGTGGCGGACCAGTTTCAGTTCAACGGTCACAGAGACTCGATCGAGGATTCCAAGTACACTGACCTGAGTGAGAAATGTTCCCTGATCCGAGGGTGTATTTGAGTCAGATTCTGATGGTCTGAATGCTTATACTTAACCCACAAGCGAAACGTGTCAGATTCATTTAAATCACATTTAATTTTTAATGAATTTCACTCTTTCTCACACTCCTTGCTCCAAGCTCAATGAAATAGCCTCAGAACATCGGTTGGGCTTGATTTTTGAAACGATTGTCAAGTCCAACAAGGCGGTCATAATGGTCTAAGATTGTAGATATCGGACTCTTGACGCGCGGTCTAGATCCAATACAAAGTTTAAAAGGGTTCCTGAGGGCAAACAGGTTTAGATTTTGATCCTAGATTTCAAGGTAAGATAGCGTCAATGGTTTTATAGGTTTTGGATCTTACAGATCGTATTTAAAGTGATTGTTGCTAATTTCGTAGGAAATCTAGTGTAGCGCTGGCTAATTCACGTTAAATTCTAAAGAATTAGGTTCTAAATGATTTCTTTGGCTTTAGAATCGAATTTTGAGAAACTACCAAGGTACAATGGTTGACCCATAGCCTAAGGACGTCTAACCCCAGGTTGGTAAAAATATGGGGTGTTATAATGTGTAAGACCCGTGTACTAGTTTATACCGTTACATAGGCTTTCGCGGTTCTCCTCGTCGAATTTTGGCAACTCTCAACCCGTATCCGACGTTTGTACGTAATTCTAAGCCGGGTCCTGCATACTGAAGTAAGGTCAATCTGAAACTTGTACCCTAGTGACCACGCCATCACTGCAGTTCCAACACCGTGACTCGCGCACCGAACCGATACCCGTGCTAGAAGATGTGGACCACCGTTCATTTCAAAGAAACACCGCGTGTTGTGAATTTTGAGGGAATCTCTATGACATGTCCCATCAATTAATCAGTTAATGTTAAGAACAAGCCATACCCCAAGTACAACAACCATCCCTCCTTTTCTAAAAGACAACCCTCTCTCTCTCCTCACCATTCCTCTTTTACAAAAAAAAAAAAAATCAAACTCACCCATACCTCCCATCCCCTTCCTTACATCATCCCATCACCCCTTTTTCTCTCTCATTTCTCAAATCTCCTAAGTAACAAGCTTCATATGTCTAAGCCTTCCCAAACTCACTCCCAAATGCTAAGTGTGGCCTACCCTCTCATCTCTCATCCCCACCATCAAAACCCCATCATCCACCATTAAAAGTTGAGCATAGGAACATACAAGCCCAAGGGAGCAATAAGGAAGCCAATAAGGTGAGTAATATACCGTAGTTTTCAAATTTAAGGGCCCACTTGTTGTAGGACCCTCATGATGTATGCATTGTTTAAGGGACGGCCCATTAGTCACGGGGTCCCTCCCCTTTCACGTGTCTCTCTCTCTCTTTCTCTCTCTTTATCTATCATGATTGGAGTGGACCCCACAAATATGTGTTATGTATAATGATCCATCTGACAGTGTGGCCCATCCTATTACTGGTGGAGATCCACACCATCCATTGTTGGGATGGTGGAGATCCCCACACTAGACTGAATGATACATGCCATACTATATATATATATACATGCAATGGTGGGCCACTTTTGTGGGACCCACCATGATGTTTTTGTAACACCCTGAAAATCGGGGGTCGTGTACAAACTCAACTCCCGAGTTCCAGACCGTCACTTATACAACATAAATGATTATGATTCAATGTTGTCTGATTTAAAGCATTCACATGAGTAAAAGTATACCAAAACTGCAATTCATACTTCAGATCCAGTGATAAAAGCAAGCGGAAGACTAAACAATATATATATATATATATCACTGTATGGAAAAACAAAGTAAATCTCATCTGTCTCTAAAGTATGAATACATCTCTGAGTCTCATATACATATACATGAACAAAAGTAAATGTCCAAAATGGTCCCACTGAAGTCCCATCGATCCAGGTCGCCTACGCAAAGCCATCGTGATACTGCATGTACGAGAACTCGTCCTGGTCCTCGTCGAAGTCTGGCTCTGCCTCCTGGATCTCAGCCTCACCTGCATCTACAACAGGGCCTGGTGGGTGTTGCAAACACCATCCCGTAACGTGAGAATGAGTGATCAACTCAGTGGAATCATAGAGCAAAGATTAGCATATTCACAATTCAATCATGCGATAATAGTAAAGTAGTAAATCAGACAATCCTAATACTGTTGTTAATGCAAGATGATATGACGTGATGTATGCCCTCACCGACGATCTCCCTCATACGGAAACATCTTACGACCGCGGCATGCAATCGACCCTCAAGTGCTCCACATCTTCCAGGCACATGCAATGGCATGGTGATATGATTTTCAAGTTGTTATTAGTCCATTCAAACAGCAGGATTGGGAAACTAAGGTACTTCCCTTGTATCAATCCCAACACAGATCCTGTCTAGGGTCATCACTCCTAGTAATCTCATACGATGTATATTTCGTAGGTCACTGTAAGGGCTGCCAGGGCTGTTGCTCACACTCGTTGCACTGCTCCCCCATCACCTTATCAATACAGGCCTACCGTACTCTACTGTAACGGAAGGGTCGTCGCCTCCCGTGGACTCAGAATACGCTCGTGGTCACTACAAAGGACTCGTCGCCTGATCAGTGTAGGCCGACAGCTAGAATATAGTGTCCCATACCACCATAATCTGCTCACGAGTCTAGGTGCTCACTGGTCACTACGGGGAGGTTTGTGGCCCCAGCGTAGGCCGACAGCTCGACCACGGTGTCCCATACCACCATGCCCGGCTCATGAGTCTTCGTGGATCAAGGTACCATGGTTAACAGGGTTTACAATGGTAAGTTCAGTACCCTAGGTTTAAGCAGTTATGACTCATACAGGGTGAACATACATCGGCCAGTCGGGTTACTTGACGGGCTCGACTAGCGCGATCGCCTCTCAAGTTGAACGACATGAAGTGCGTAAAACACTTCGCGTGGCCTAACCACTGCCGCCAACTCCAAACACGAATCGCGTTCATCGACGCGTCGTTCGTGGCTAAGACCAGACAGCCACAAATTCGCTCAGTTACCGACTGCCTGGACTAAATATAGTCCCAACAATTATGGAATCACATCAACAATTCATATAGGAATATTGGAATTGAAATACAATCATGTGAGCATGTTAACACATGTTATAACATTCAACTTAAGTAAATCTTCAAACACATATATTTCATGCATGTAATGAAATCATGCATATAGTCAACATGTAGGAAATCATTTAGGTCAGCATATTAATTGAGAAATCAATCTCAAACTATCTCATAACATCATTTATTTCAATACATACTAGTACAAGCATTTATACAAACACATACACTACATACTTAAGTCTACATATAGTATGTCGACCCAAAGTGCGCAATTAGGCGAATCTCTTCGCCAAACTAATTATGCACGTATTCCTAACTTCCTAATGCGACAACAAACCATGTCAATCACATCAGTAAAATATGAACGTAATCTGTACTTCCTACAAATGACTAAAATGCCCTAAATCTCATATTCTTCGTTAATTTACGAAACAGGAAACGGAGAGCATGTTGTACATGTCAAACGGCGATGCCGTCGATAATCTACTATTAAACGACATTGAAAGCATTGTAAACCGTCAATCAAAGGGTCTAAAATCCTCACCTTATGTCTTGTAGACTCGTGAATTGAAACGGAGCGTATACGCTTCGTCCACGGCAATAGGAGAACCTATTTTACAAGTTACGTTAGCTAACACACTATGAATCTAAGTAATCCCTAAATCAGCAACTTTTAGGGTTGTTTCATACCTGGAAAGGCGGAGAAATCACCAGCCAGGTGATTGGGAAGAGTTGTTGAAGCATGTGGAATCAGCGACACAAAGGCGGGAAAAATCCTCCCACTCTCTCTCTCAAACTCTCTCCTTTTCTCTCTCCCAAAGCTAGGGTTTTGCAATTTTTGGATGGGAGAGAGGAATGAGGGTTTCAACTCCTTTTATAAGCTTAAAAATGCCAGAAACAGGCTCCGGAACGAAGTTTACTTAGTGCATATCCATTTCGGGGCTGTTTCGGTCCAAAAGATGCTTTCTGGTGGTCCCCTGGTCGAATGCGATCGGACTTAAGCTCATGCGTACCAGATATAGCACGTATTAAGTTTTCAGTCTGGCAGGGTTCGCTGATCGCACGTGGCGGACCAGTTTCAGTTCAGCGGTCACCGCACGTAGATCAAGGCTGAAAGTCTCATGATATAAAATAGAAATTTTTCCTGATCCGAGGGTGTAATCTGGATGAATTCTGACGGTCAGAATGATTAATACTGACGCGTCAAGTCATGTGCCAGATTTGAATTTGAAATTTCAATTCTGTCCCTATTCGCACTCTCTTCAGTCCGGGCTCAATGAAGTAGCCTATGATTATCGGTTTGACTTGATTTTCGAAATGAGTGTCAAGTCCAACTAGGCAATTCTAACGGTCTAAGATAGGAGGTATCGGACTTTCGACGTGCGGTCTAGATCTAATACAAAAATTCAAAGCGGTCCAGAGACCAAACCTGCTTAGAGTTTGATCCGGGATTATAGAGTATTATAGAGTCATTTGTTCTACTTGATTTGGGTCTTGTAGAACATATTTAAAGTGATCAGGGACTATTTCCCAGCCACTCCAGCGTTGCGCTAGCTAACTTACGCTTAATTTCCATAGAAATTAATTCTACGTGATTTCGGGTCGAGTTGGTACTCGAGTCCAAGTATGGATTTTTCACAGGCGTTACAGTTTCGTGTGCAAACCGTCCAGCATCCAGAGATGCTAGACATAACCAGGCAGACCGTGAAGTGTGGGAGGATGGTGTGGTGTGCTAACACCACAAAAATAATAGCTTAGTTCAAAATGTTTGAGTGACTACTCCTATAGGCCCCAACTTGATGTATGTACTTAATCCAAGCCACCCGTTCTTTTCCTCTGAACATTTTAGGCATTGATCCGAAAAATGAACTCAATCCAAATTTCTGGTGGGCCATAGCATAGCAAACAAAGTTTTCTACCGTTAAAATCTACCCGACGTTCCTATACACCAAAATACCTCGGATATTAGGCTTGTTTGGACTATATTAAGCCATGGAATACAATGACTGGAGTGGATTCATCTGATGTGGGCCCCACCTAGAAAATTCCCTAGAAAATCATGTTCTCAAAAAAAAAATTTGAACAGTAACAACGTCTACTGCTGCCATCCTGAGGACAATGTCCTCTGCGCACATGGATGAGGAAGTAGGGACCCACGGTCCTAGCCGTGGGCCCCACCGTGATGGGTGTTACCATCAACACCGTGCATTAGGTGGGCCCCTTAGGGCAGTGGGCCCCCTCCCAAAAATTAGCCGTATACAAACTCAGGCGGCCCACAAGGCTAGAAACAGTAAGGATTGAACGTCTACCATTGAAACCCTTTTAGGGTCAAAAGTTTTGGATCAATATGATTTTTTTTTTCCTCCTCAACCCAAGTCCGTGTGACCTTATCAATCGGTTGGGTGGAAATTAAACATTATGGTGGGCCTCGGGTCCCTGTGACCTTATCAACAGGATTGGGTAGAAAATAAACATTATGGTGAGCCCAGGTCCATGTGACCTTATCAACAGGATTGGGTGGAAAATAAACATTTTTGGTGGGCCCTAGGTCTGTATGACCTTATCAACAGGATGGGTGGAAAATAAACATTATGGTGGCCCTACTTGGGACCCATTTATGTATGTATTGTATCCACACCTTTCATCAATGTGGACCTCCACCATGAAGTATGTGATTTATCTATACCATCCATCCCTATGGGACCTACCATGATGCATGTGTTGCACCCAAACTGTCCAACCATTTTGCAAGCTCATTCTAAGGTTTGAGACTAAAAATGAGATAGATCTGTAGTTCAAGTAGAACCCACCATTTAGAAATATTGGGGATAGTGACATTCACTGTTCAAAACTTCTTAAGGGCCACGGTAGTTCGGATCAAGCTGATGTTTTGCTTTCATTTCATTTATCTCAATGTTAATGTATGAATAGGTCAGATCCCAAAAGAAAAATGCGTAACAGTAGTCCCTGTAGGAATTTTAACGGTGGAGATCATTATTGCCATTGTTATTTGGAGTGTGGTCCAGTTGATCTTTTAATATGATTCATGTATACATGAGGCCCATGTGATTAGACGCCCATCTTGATGTATTTGTGGCCCGATGTTGAGGCCCACTTGGATATGTATGAGGCCCATGTGATGCAGCCCATGTGATGTATTGGAGTCCTTGGGTCGAGGCCTAACGAGATGTACATAAGGCCCATTGCAATGTGCGATTCCACCATGGTTTATGTGATGTTGTTTTAGCAGCCATGCCTTGGGAACAATGATGGTTTGACGTCCACATTGTGAGAGCAATGATGGTTAAATGTCCACATTGTAAGGTTGATGTTGTTTAAATGTCTGCATTATCACTCTCCCTAAGGCCCATTGATAGGCCTATGCTTGTAGTGTGTGGGCCGTCTAGGCCCATCTTCGTTATGACTAGAGCCCATCACCACATAATACGTTTAGTATGGCTCCATGATTCATGATCATATGCATCATATGTATGCCTAATATAAGGAGTGACTGATCATAGCATATGCCTTTAGGCCAATTGTTTATGGGTTCCTTGATAGGCAGAGTTGCCCTACATAAGCGTGTGGTACGTGCATGATTGTTACATGTCTGGTAGGGTGATTCATGCACTTGCATTTATGTGATTGTGATTATTATATGCCTTAGCGACGTCAAGGCCATAGCCTCCACAGACACATCATGGGTGGCTGGATTGGATACTAAAAATACTGTTTCTAGCATTGGGGCGTTATAGATGTCCCTAAGTGAAAATTCCTAAACCCGATGGTACGAGTGGATGACTCCAATGTCGAGACCGAGTGGATATATGAGTGCATGAGGGCCGAATACCAGGAGGCCACATCTCCCACCGTGTCATGGTCAGTTAGAGAGGGGTGTGGCCTTACTCGCCCTAGGGTAGGAGCATTACTAGGCTAAGTTTGACCAGCTCGTAAAAGTGTCCGCTATCGACGTGCCGGATAGATATTAGTAGACTATTGACCAGGCGGATAGTGAGGTTTCTTACACTCACTTGAACTGTGCAGCTGGGAGAGGGACAGTGCCATTTGGAGTGTACTAAACCCCGGTGATTATCTAGAATGAGAATTGTACTTTGATGAGTTGTATGAGGATTGGCATGCTTGAGCTACATCTCACATCGCATGGTCTTAACATGGCCGATAACATTCAAATCTTACACTACGTGGCCTTGGTATGGCTGATTACATTCATGTACTCATCAGCATTCTGACCCTACATTCAGAGCACGCTCTTATTGCGCACACACTTACACTGCCCTCTAAGCTTTCTAAAAGCTTATACATGATTGATGTGTGCAGGTGACAGCAGGACACAGCTATAGTTAGAGCATACAGTCTACAGTTTGGAGCACACAATCGAGCTTCTGGATTTTTTTGCTATTTACATTATCTTGTATTTTCCTTTCATATGCATTATACTCAAAGTTTTTTATCATAGTGGATTTTATGATGTTCTTGTGGTTATTGTTCATGAGTTATTCATATAGTTATGCTTGTATAGAATTAAAATCACATTTGAAATCCTCCTTGTAGGATCCCAGGATCGAAACCTGGTGTATTGGTGCTGGGAGCAGAGAATGGGGTACTATGGAGGCTCTCGGCATTGGATTCGACGATCGAGAATTTTGTGAACCTGGTTTCCGAGTTTGGGGGCGTGACACCATGAGACCACCGTAATGTATACATTGCATATCTAGCTAGTGGGGCCCATTCAGTGATTCATAAGGCTCACTTATCGTGTACACAGGGCCCACCTGTTGTGCCAGGCCCACCTGCTAGCTGTACATGGCCCATTTAATATATATGAGGCCCTTGAGTGAGGCCCAATTATGATGTATGATTCCACCATGATGTATGTGTATTACACACACTGTCCATTTATTCTTGGGTCGTAGGCCTCATTAACTTAAGAGGCCAACTTGATGTATATGAGGCTCATTGGTGCGGCCTATTGAGCAGCCCATCATGTTGTATATGAAGCCCATGTATTGAGGCCCATGTGATGTATGTATGGCCCATGGGATGCGACCCACTTTGATGTACATGAGGGCCAGGTATGAGGCCCACTTGATTGTATTAGGCCCATGTGATACGACCCACTTGATTGTATTAGGCCCATGTGATGCAGCCCACTTGATGTATTTATAGGCCCATGTGATGCTGCACATTGTGATGTGTATTAGGCCCATGTGTAAGACCCGTATCCTAGTCCGTACTGTTCCTTCAACTCCCGCGATCCTTCCTGTCGAATTCTAATAACCTGTGACCAATAATAGATGTTTGCACGCGAACCTAAGCCGTATCCTATAGAATTGAGTTGGCTTGATCCGAGACTTATACCATTACGACCGCACAGTCGCCACAGTTCCAACGCCGCGACTCATGTACCGATCTGATACCCTGACTAAGAGATGTGAGCCGGAGTTTATTTTGAGAAAACGCCGCATGTTGGCAATCCTAAAAGAATCTCTACAACATGTCAAATCAATCCCATCATTCAATCTCATCAATCACCTCTCATGTCAAGTACAAAGCACCTATGCTTTCTTTCTCCACAAGTCAAGAAACCCCAAAGTCAACCAACCTCTCACCTTACCCATCACTCACCTCACCTATCACTCACTTCCCATCACTCCATCACTCCTTACATCCCATCTCTCTCTCTCTCTCATTTCTCAACCCATCCCAAGAAAGAGAAGGAGCTCACGTCCATGGCTTTCCCAAGTGAGAGAAAAATGTGATTTTGGTGGCCCACTTTCCCATCCCAAAACCTCCATCCTAGCCATCCAAATCTCATCATCCACCATTAAAGTGAAGCATAAGGAGATAGGCTTTCCAACGAACCAAGAAGATTAAGTGGTGGGTGCTTCCATAGCCTAGTTTTTTTAATGTTTTTAAGATGGGCCAAGTGAGGCCTACCGATCAATGGTATGGATCTCACTTGGGACCCTAAGATGTGGCCTATGGCCCACTTTGATCATCATGATCATTCTATGATGGGGCCAATCTCCATGGACCCCATCATGATGTTTATATTTCCTTGTATAAAGAGGTCATATAGACCATTGTTTTTGAGTGGAGAGGGATCTTTACCGTTGATCTTTTATTTGGAGGGCCCATATGCAATGAGACCCATTAATGTATGATTGGATGGTTGAAACAGAGGGCCCATAGTGTCGGAGTCCCTCCATCACACGCGTGTCCCACTCTCTCTCTCTCTCTCTTTTCATTTAATTAATTTTTTATGTGTGATGTAATGGCCATGTAGCCCACTTGGATGGACCCCACCACTAGGTATGTATTGACCCAAGCCATCTAAAAGTGGGGCCCATCTTATATATTGTACTCACACCATCCATTATGTGGTGGCCCACCTAAATAGGGCCCACCTTAAATGTGTTGTTAAGGCCAACAGCGTCCAAACAATAACGTCCAGCGTTTGGACATTGCTGGAAAGAAACACAAATATGAGTTTTTTTTTACATTGGAGAAGGGCTACTTGTATAGGCCCCACCTTGCTCCCTGACTCATTTTAGGTGTTGAGCCAAAAAATGAGGTTGATCGAAGTATCCAGTGGGCCATAGTGTTGAAAACAATATCATTACCGTTGAAGTTCGCCTAGATTTTTCTTACATGCTGAAAAAGGCCCAATATTGGTCTTGATAGACTTGTCTAGGGCCATGGGAGCTAGTGGATGGGGTGGATCTACCTGATGCAGGCCCCACATGATAAAAACCTCAGAAAAATGGGTTTTTAAAAAAAAATAATTAAAAGAAAGCAGTAGCTGCTGCTGTTGTCAGCAGCGCAGGCCGGGCTAGCGGCGGGCGGATGATGGGCAGGGACCCTCGGCCCTGTGCTTGGGCCCCACCTTGATTTTTATCTGCCATCTAAATCGTCCATATGGTGGACGCCTACCTGAAGCAGGCCTCACCAAAAATTTAGGCCCATCCAAGGCTCAGGTGACGCACATCAGAGGAAACAGTGGTGACTTAAAGCCTACCATTGAAACCATTTTTGGGCCCACGAAAGTTTTGAATCAAGCTGAAATTTATTTTCCTCCTCAATCCAGGTCTGCATGACCTTATCAACGGTTTGGATGGCTTAGAAACATTATAGTGGGCCCCACTTGGGACCCAAAGTTAAGTATGTGTTTTATTCACACCGTCAGTGGACGGTGGGAGCCCTTTATGATGTATCTGTTTCAATCACACCATCTAGCGGACGGTGGGACCCCCCCCCCCCCGTGTTCACGTGTGTTATATTCATGCGGTTCATCTATATGGCCCATCATGATGCATGTGTTGCATCTAAGCCATCCAGCCAATTGGAAAGCTCATGTTAAGGCTTGAGCTTAAAGAATTAGGCATATCTAGGATCAAGTGGACCATGTGGCAAAAACAGTGGGGATTGAGCGTCTGCCACTTGAATATTTTTGTTTCACAGAAGTTTTGGATCACTAGGGAATTCATTTCCTCTTAATCTAAGTCTATGTGACCTTATGGCCAGATTATATGGGAAATAAATAGTACATTGGGCCTTGAGAACTTTAATGGTGGAAATCATTTTCACCACTGTTAATTGGAGTACAATCCAGTTGATCTTTTGATATACTCCATTACATGTATATATATTTATTATGGATGTACTCATGGTCGTCTATTGAGGCCCACTTTGATGGATGTAAGGCTCATTTTATGAGGCCTATTATGATGTATTTCAAGGCCCGTGGGTTATGCACCATTGCAATGTACATAAGGCTCGCTGGTGAGGACCATTAATGCAACCCATTTGATGAATGTAAGGTCCATCTGATACGGCCCATTCAATGTATCCGAGGCCCATGGGTCGAGGCCTAACGGGATGTCCTTAGAGTCCATTGCAATGTGTGATTTTCATGGTTCATGTAATGATATTTATGGTGGGTCGTGCCTTAGGAGCAATGATGGTTTGACGTCCACATTGTATGTACAATGTTGGTTAAATGTTCGCATTGTAACTCTCCTTACGGCCCATTGATAGGCCCATACTCGTTAATATTCATCACTTTATAACATGCTTAATATAATCCCATGACTCATGTCCATACGCATCATATGTATGCTTGATATGAGAAGTGACTGATCATAGCATACGCCATTGGGCAGACCATTTTCGGGACTCATTATGAGACAGAGTGCCCCACATGATTGCGCAGCACGCGCTGGATTGTTGCATGATTTGACGGTGTGATTCATGCATCTCGCATATGTATGACTTGATCACTGCATGCCCTAGTGATATCAGGGCCGTGGCTCCACAGGTACATCGTGGATGGCCGTATTGGATACGGAAAATGCTTGGTTCTAGCACTATGGGCACTTAGGATGTCCTTGGGTGAAAGTCTCAGAACCTTTTTGGTACCATGAGATAGTCCAACATCTAGACCGAGTGAATACACTAGCGCCTGAGTGCCGAATACCAGTAGGCCGCATCTCCCACTGTGTCGTGGTCTGTTGAAAGGGGGTGTGGCCTTATCCGACTGAGTGAGGGGGCTATAAGCTAGGCTGAGTTTGACCAGCTCGTAAATGAGTCTGCTATCGACGAGCAGGGTAGGTATTGGCAGACTACCGGTCAGGCAGATAGTGAGGTCTATTCCACTTACTTGACTGTGCAGCTAGGGAGGTGGCAGTCATTGCGAAGTGTATTAGACCCCGGTGATATCTAGAGAGGAACTGTACTGATATGTGTACTTGATGAGTACCAACTTGCTTGGATTGCATTTCGCATATGACATTCGGCTATGTAGGCCTCACATTTGCATCGGTGTGGCCGATAGCATTCATGTCTCACATCGCATGGCCTTGGTACGGCCGGTGGCATTCATGCCTTGCATTACATAGCATTGGTATGATTGGTTTTATTCATGGACTTACCGCATACTTCTGCATTACTCTGATATTGTATACTTGACGTTTTCCTTGCACACACACTTACACTACCCTCTAAGCTTTTATAAGCTTATGCACGACCGTTTCTTGCAGGTAGCATTGGACAGCAGCAGTGCTGAGGTAGGAGTGTGCATTGTCTATTTTAGAGCTTTTTGATCACCTTGTATTTCCCTTTTCGCATTGCACTTAAAGTTTTTGATATAGTGGATATGTGGTGATGTTATTTTGTGACTTGGTTATGCTTGTGGTTATGCTCCATTATAAAAAAAATTATTCTAAAAATCCTCCTTGTAGGGTCCCAGGATCGAAATCTGGCATATGATTACCAGGAGCCGAGAACGGGGCACTACGAAGGCTGTCGGCACAGGATTCGACGATCGGAATTCCTGTGAATCTGATTTTCGGGTTTGGGGCGTGACACCATGGGACATGACCCATTGTGATGTATCTTTGGCCCATATGATGAGGCCCATTGTAACATATTTTTGGCCCATGGGTTATGACCCACTGAGATGTATTTTTGACCAATGTGATGGGGCCCACCTGTTGTGTATTTATGGCCCATATGACGTGGCCCATTGTGATATATTTGAGGCCCATGAGTTGTGGCCCATCGTGATGTATTTGAAGCCCAGTTATAAGGACCATAGTGATGTATATGCAGCACAGATATGAGGCCCATTATGATGTGTTTTCAGCTCATTTGAAGAGGCCCATTATGGTGTATTTATGGCCCATTTGGCAAGGCCGGATGTGATGTATGTGTGACCCATGTAATGCGACCCGTTATGATGTATTTGTGGCCCATTTGGTGAGGCCCATTATAGTGTATATGTGGACCTTGAGTGAGGCCCATTGTGATGTATATTAGGCCTTTGTGTGAGTCTATGGGCCTACTTTATGTTTGGCTCTATGTGGGCTACTGCTTAGGAGTAATGTTGGTTGAATGTCCACATTGATGGATAATGATGGTTAAATGTCCACATTGTGACCTTTCCTTAAGCCCTTTGTTAGGTCAATCTCGATTATTGAGACCAATTCTGATTGTCGAGGTTGATTCCAATTGTCATGGTCGACTCCAATTATTGAGGTCGATTCCGATTGTCGAGGCTGATTCTGATTTTCAAGGCCATTTCCGATTATTGGGGGTGATTTCGATTGCCAAGGCTAATTGTTGAGTCCAATTCTGATGGTCGAGGCTAGATATTGAGGCCAATTGTCGAGGCTCAATATGATGTATATGCGGCCTGTATTTGAGGCCCATTGTGATATGCATTTGGCCTCAACTTAATGCATATGAGGCCTATGTGATGCATTTGAGGGTTAGGCGATGGAGCCCGTTTTGATGTATATTAGACCTATGAGAGAGGCCCATCATGATGTGTATTAAGCTCTTGAGTGAGGCCCATGGTGTTGTATATTAGGCCCTTATGTGAGGCCATGGGTCCACTATATGTTAGGATTTATGTGGGCCATTCCTTGGGGGCAATGTTGGTTAAATATCCACATTGTCGAGGTTGATTGTTAATGCTGGTTATTGATACCGATTATGAGATGTGAAAATATACCATCATGATACATTCCATACGCATCATCTGCATGTTTATTATGAGATATGATTTACCATTGCATATGTTATAGTGTTGGTGGTTTATGAGACTCCTTGATAGGCGGAGATCGTCTCACATGAGCACACGTATGCACATGATTGATGTATGACTAGATTGAATGATTCATGCATCTTGCATTGTGTCTTGTAATTACTATACGCCCTAGCAACATTAGGGTCACAGTCTTCCACAGTTATGTTGTAAGACCCGTAACCTAGTCCGTACTATTCCGTAGGCTTTCGCGGTCCTCTCGGTTGAATTCTGACAACCCTCGACCTGTATCTGACATTTGCACGCGATCTTAAGCCCGGTTCCACATACCGAAGTTAGCTCGAACCGAAACTTGTACCTTGGCGACTGCGCTGTTGCTACGGTTCCAATGCTACGACTCACACACCGAACTGATACCCAGGCTAGAAGTTATGGGCCCGCGTTCATTCCGAAGGAACACCGCGCGTTGTAAATTTTGAGAGAATCTCTATAACATGTCACATCAAATTATGTCAAGTATAAGCCATACCCCAAGTATAATAACCCATCCCTTATTTTCCTTAAGTCAACTCTCTCTCTCCCCTCACCATCCCTCTTTTACAATTTTCAAACAAACCCATCTCCTTTTTCCAAAAAAATCAAACAACAGCTTACTTCCCATCCCTTTTCCTTACACCCACCACTCCAACCATTCCTTTTATTATTCTTTTCCCTCATTTCTCAAAGATCTCCCAAGAAACCTAAAATTTATACACGTCTCAAGCCTTCCCAACTCTCCCAAGATCAACAAGTGTGGCCGACCCTCTCATCTCTCATCCCCACCATCAAGGCTTCATCATCCACCGTTAAACGTTGAGCACAGGTGCATACAAGCCTAAGGGAGTAAGGAGAAGGCCTAAAGGTGGGTGATTCAACCTTAAATTCTTGTTTTAGGACCCACTTGTTAGTGGGACCCATTTTGATGTATGTAACATATCCATGGAGGGCCCATAGTGGCGGGGTCCCTCCCCTCCATCACCGTCTCTCCTCTCTCTCTCTCTCTCTCTCTCTCCATTGTGATGGTGTGGATCCCACCAATATGTATTATATCTACCCCGTCCATCAACATCAGATGATGTGGCCCACCCTATTGCAGATGATGATCCACACCATCCACTGTTTAAATGGATCCAATGCCCTTCTTGTTATATATTATATTATATATATGATATATATAATATAAGTGTAGGTGGGCCACGTCCATGTGGAACCCACCATGATGCCTGTGTTTACGCCGTCCAGCGTCCCTGGATGCTGGACATGAGGTGGCTAACATGGAGTGCGTGTACTGCCATGGGTGTAAGCTAACGTGAGTGGGTGGCTGAGGATGAAGTGTAGACTCCTCATGCAGGCCCCACCTTGATGAATGTTTATAATCCAAGCCATCCATCCTATTTCCTAGATCATTTTACGCTTTGAGCAAAAATTTGGGACCAATCTGATTCTTGGGCGGGCCATACCATAGGAAATAGCTGTAATACCGCTAAAACCCATCTTGAATCTTCTATTCGCCTAGAACACGTTATATATTGGTCTCATTTGGTCGATCAAGGGCTGTAAAATCCAATGGCTGGGTTGGATCTTTTAGATGTGGGCCCTAACTATGGAAAACCACAGATTTTTTTTTAAAAAAAAAACATTAAATAAGGTAGCAGCGCTTGCTGCTGCCGCTGACACAAGGACGCCAGAATGTCCTTGGATGGTGGTGGACGGGGACCACGGGTCCAAATTGTGGGCTCCACCATGATGTGTGTTGAGCATCCACACCATGCATTAGTGGGCCCCTTAAGGTAGTGGGTCCCCCTTCCAAAATCAGCCATATACATGGCTCAGGTGGCCCACTTCATAGGAAATAGGGGTGATTGAACGACTGCCATCGAAGCCCCTTTTGGACAATGCAGAAGTTTTGGATCAATATGAAATTTGTTTTTCCTATCCATTTAGGTCCCTGTGACCTTATCAACCGTTTGGATTGCATATAATCATTATGGTGGACCACATGTTTATGTGGCCTTGTCAACAGATTGGATGATAAATAAACATGATGGTGGGCCCCAGGTCTAAGTGACCTCATCAACTAGTTGGGTGGAAATAAATGTTACAGTGGGTCCCATGTTTGTGTGACCTTGTCAACAGATTGGGTGGAAAATAAACATTATGGTGGGCCCCATGTGGGACCCATTGATGTATGTGTGCCACACCTTCCATCAGTGTGACCCCCCCCCCCCCCCAATCATGAGGAATGTGCTTTACCTATATTGTCCATCCATGTGGGACCCAACATGATGCATGAGTTTCATCTAAACCGTTCAACCATTTTGGGAGATTCTTTTAAGGCCTGTGATGGAATAAAAATGAGACAGATCTAAGATCAGGTGGACCACATTATAAGAACCAGTGGGTATAAATGTCCACCATTAAAACTCTTGGGGCTATTAGGTTTGGATGAAAATGATATTTGTTTTCATTTAGAACCAGGCCTTTATGACCTTATGATCAGATTGGATGGGAAATAAATGTTTTGGCGGGCCTTAGGAATTTTAATAGTGGTAATTATTATCACCACTTACATTTGGGGTGTGGCCCATTTATTATACACGGGGCCCATTGATGTAGCCCATTTGATAAACATATGGCCCATGTGATTAGGCCCATCTTGATGTAGTTGTGGCCCATCCGTTAAGGCCCATCTTGATATATACGAGACCCATGTACATGAGGCCCATTTGATGTATTGGAGGCCCATGGGTCAAGGCCCAATAGGACGTACATAAGGCCTATTATAGTGCGATTCCACCATGGTTTATGTGTTGACCTTTATAGCGGGTTATGCCTTGGGAGCAATGATGGTTTGACACCCACATTGTAAGTACAATGTTGGTTAAATGTCCACATTATGACTCTCCCTAGGGTCCAATGATAGGTTCATACTTGTAGTGTGTTGACCGCCTAGGCCCATCTTCATTATGAATAGGGCCCATCTTCATTATGAATAGAGCCCATCACTACATAACATGTTTAGTATAAATCCATGATTCATGATCATATGCATCATATGTATGCTTGATGTGAGGAGTGACTGATCATAGCATACACCATTGGGTAGACTATTCCTGGGACCCACCTTGATGATGTGTTGTATATCCACTCCGTCCATGGCAGGTGAGACCCACCTTGATATACATGCTCTATATTCTCCTGTCCATCCGGACGTGTGGCGTAAGGCCACCATGATGTATTGTTATATCTAATCGCCCTTCCGCTTGAGGATGTGGACTCTACTTGAATGTATGTGGTTCTCTAGTCATCCATTGGTCCAGGGTGGTGTGGGAACCCACCGTGATGTATGTATTCACCACGCCACCCATCGGCATGGGGGGTACACCATGATGAATATGTTTCAACCACACTGTCCATCTATTTTATTAAACCATGGACTACCTCATTTGGCCCACTTAATATATATGGGGCCCACCTATTTTGTATTTGAGGCCCATGGGTTGTAGCCTATTGTGACGTATTGAGGCCCATGAGTTATGGCCCATTGTGACACATTCGAGGACCAGGTGGTGCAGCCCATTATGATGTATTCGAGGCCCATGGGACATGGCACATTGTGATATAATTAAGGGCCATAGGATGTGGCCCCTCATGAGGTATATTAGACCCATGTTAGAGGCCCATTGTGATGTATTTATGGCCTAAGGGCAAGGACCATTGTGATATGTATTAGGCCCATGATGTGTGGCCCACTTGATGTATTTTGAGGCCCAGGTATGTGGCCCATTTGATGTAGATGAGACCCATTAATGCGATCCACTTGATGTATATTGAGGCCCATGAGTCGTAGCCCATTATGATGTATTTGAGGACCATGGGTCATGGCCCATGGTGATGTATATTAAGCCCGCGTATTTGACCCATTGTGATGTATATTAGACCCTTGTATGAGGCCATGGGTCCACTGTATGTTCAGCCCTATGTTGGTCACTCCTTAGGAGCAATGTTGGTTGAATGTCCACATTAATGCACAATGATGGTTAAATGTCCACATTGTGACCTTCCCTCAGGCCTCGTTAGGCCAATTATCAATGTTGATTATGAGTGTGTGATAGCATAGCATCATAATACATGCCCATAAGCATCATCTGTATGTTTATTATGAGATATGATTGACTAATGCATGTGTCAATGGGTAGATGACTTATGAGACTCCCTGATAGGTGGAGTTATCCCACATGAGAGCACAGTGTGCACAGGATTGATGCATGATTAGACTACATGACTTAAGCATCTTTCATTGTATGATTGTGATTAATGTACACCCTTGTAACATCAGGGTTATGACCTCCATAGGCTTGTCGTGAATGGCTAGATGGGACACCGAAAATGTTTGGTTTGAGCATCTGAGCACTTTGGATGTCTGTGGCTGAAAGTTCCTAAACCTCCGAGGCCAAGAGACGCCCCAACATCGAAACTGAGTGGATACATGAGCGCCTGATTGCCGAATACCAGGAGGGCGTGTCTCCCACTGTGTCATGGTCAGCTGGGAGGGGGTGTGGCCTTACCCGCCTGAGTATAAGTGTAACGCCCTGAAAAAATCCGTACTTGGACTCGAGTACCAACTCGACCAGAAATTGCGTAGGATTAATTCCTTTAGAAAATAAGTGTAAGTTAGCTAGCGCAACGCTAGAGTAGCTGGGAAATAGTCCCTGATCACTTTAAATACATTCTACAAGACCCAAAGTGAGTAGAACCAATGACGCTATAATACTCTAAAACCTGGGATCAAACTCTAAACCGGTTTGTTCTCTAGACCTCTTAGAAACTTTGTATTGGATCTAGACCGAGCGTCGAAAGTCCGATACTTACAATCTTAGACCGTTAGAACCGCCTAGCTGGACTTGATAATTATTTCGAAAATCAAGTCCAACCGACATTCGCAGGCTATTTCATTGAGCCTGGACTGAAGAGAGTGAGAATAGGGCTAGATTTAGAATTTGAAATTCAAATCTGGCACACGACTTGACGCATCAGTATTAAGCATTCTGACCGCCAGAATTCAGCCAAATTACACCCTTGGATCAGGAAAAATTTCTATTTCATATCATGAGACTTGTAGGCCTGATCTACGTACGGTGACCGCTGAACTGAAACTGGACCGCCACGTGCGATCTACGAACACGACTGGTCTGAAAATGGGATGAGAGCGACATCCGACGTGCATGAACTTAAGTCCGATCGTGTTCTTCCAGGGGACCACCAGAAATGTCCTTTTGGACCGAAACAGCCCCGATTTGGTTAGGCATCAGGTAAACTTTGTTCCCAAGCTTGTTTTAGGCATGATTGGGCTTATAAAAGGGCTTGAAATCCTCACTCCTCTCTCCCATCCGAATTTGGAAAAATCCCTAGATTGAGAGAGAGAAAATGTGAGAGATTATGAGAGAGAGTGGAAGAGAATTCCCTGCTGCTTATGCCACGTGCTACACGTGTTTAAGCCACGCAATCCAATCACTTTGCCGTTGATTTCTCCGCGTTTCTATATAAGAAAATACCCTAAACTCTTCCTGATTTGCTGATCCTTCGTTTCCATAGCGAGATAGCTGATGCATCTTGTAAATTAGGTTGCCTATTCGCCGTAGACGAAACGTATACGCTCCGTTCGAATTGATACACCTATAGGAGATAAGGTGTGGATTTTAGACGCTTTGATTGACTGTTTCCAATGCTTTCACTGTCATTTAATAGTAGATTATCAACGGCAACGCCGTTTGACATGTACAACATGCTGTCCGTTTCCTGTTTTGTAAGCAGACGAAGAGTATGAGATTTAGGGCATTTTAGTCATTTGTAGGAAATACTGTTTTCATCCATAATTTGCTGATGTGATTGACATGGCTTCTTGTCGCATTAGGATGCTAGGAATGCGTGCATATTTAGTTTGGCGAAGAGATTCGCCTAAATGCGCACTTTGAGTCGACATACTATATGTAGACTTAAGTGTGTAGTTTAAGTGTTTGTATAAATGCTTGTATTAGTATGTATTGAATTAAATGGTGTTATGAATTAGTTTGAGATTGATTTCTCAATTAATATGCTGATGTAAATGACTTCCTACATGTTAGCTATATGCATGATTTCATTATATGTATGAAATGCATGTGCTTGATGATTCACTTAAGTTGTATGTTATAACATGTGTTAACATGCTCACATTGTTGTATTTCATTTCCAATACTCTTACATAATTGCTGATGTGGATCCATCATTGTTTGGGACTATACCTAGTCCAGGCAGTCGGCAACTGAGCAAGTTCGTGGTTGGCTTATCTTTGCCACGAACGACGAGTCGATGAACGCGAGTCGTGTTTTGGAGTTGGCGGCATTGGTTAGGCCACATGAGGTGTTTTACGCACTTCATGTCGTTTGACTTGAGATGTGCTCGTGCTAGTCGAGCCCGTCAAGTAACCCGACTGGCCATTGTATGTTCACCTTGTTTGAGTCATAACTGCTTGAACCTAGAGTACTGAACTTACTATTGCAAACCCTGTCAACCATGGTACCTTGATCCACGAAGACTCATGAGCTAGGCATGGTGGTATGGGACACCGTCGTCGAGCTTTCAGCCTACGCTGGGGCCACAAACCTCCCCGTAGTGACCACTGAGCACCTATGTCTCGTGAGTAGATTATGGTGGTATGGGACACTATATTCTTACTGTCGGCCTACACTGATGTAACATCCCGAAAATCGGGGGGTCGAGCAAAAACCCAACTCCCGAGTTCCAAAATGTTATTTATGCAACATAGATATGTATGATTGAATGTTGTCTGTGATAATGTATTAAACATGAGTGAAATTAAGCCAGAACAGCATATCCTACTCCAGAGACAGTTAAATTAACCAGCGGAAGTCTGTAATAGTATGTATAACATATATAAACTGTTGTATGTCTCCAGAGTGTGAACATGTTACCAGGTTATATACATACATGTATACTCCAAAAGTAGATGAAACGAATATACATGAGTGCGCTACAAAATATAAAATGACAAATGTCAAAGTATCTAATCAACCTCCCTGTAATCCCGTCGATCAGAACATGCATAAAGGAGGGATCCTCCTCCTCATCATCAAGTCCAGCTCCGCCTCGCAGGCCGCGCCATCATCTGCAATCACAAAAGGTCTGGTGGGTGTCCAGGAACACCGTCCCGTAACGTGGGAGTGAGTAGCTAACTCAGTGGAATAATAGAGCAAAGATTAACATGTTATCAAATCAATCATGCGATAATAGTAACGCAGTAAATCAAACAATCCTAATACTGTTGTTAATGCAATTATGATATGACGTGATGTATGCCCTCACCGACGATCACCCTCATGCGGCAACATCTTACGACCGCGGCATGCCACACTCCCTAGAGTGCTCCACATCTTCCAGGCACATGCAATGCTATGGTGATATGATTACCGAGTTGTTATTAGTCCTTTTCATACAGCAATATTGGGAAACTAAGGTACCTCCCTTATATCAATCCCAACACAGATCCTGTCTAGGGTCGTCACTCCTAGTAGTCTCATACGATGTATATTTTGTAGGTCGCTGCAAGGGCTGCCAGGGCTGTTGCACGCACTCGTTGCTCCGCTCCCCCATCACCTTATCAATACAGGCCTACTGTACTCTACTGCTACGGAAGGGTCGTCGCCTCCCGTAGACTCAGAATACGCTCGCGGTCACTACAAAGGGCTGCCAGGGCTGTTGCTCGCACTCGTTGCACCGCTCCCCCATCACCTTATCAGTGTAGGCCGACAGCAAGAATATAGTGTCCCATACCACCATAATCTGCTCACGAGTCATAGGTGCTCACTGGTCACTACGGGGAGGTTTGTGGCCCCAGCGTAGGCCGACAGCTCGACCACGGTGTCCCATACCACCATGCCCGGCTCATGAGTCTTTATGGATCAAGGTACCATGGTTAACAGGGTTTACAATGGTAAGTTCAGTACCCTAGGTTCAAGCAGTTATGACTCATACAAGGTGAACATACAACGGCCAGTCGGGTTACTTGACGAGCTCGACTGGCACGAGCGCATCGCAAGTCGAACGACATGAAGTGCGTAAAACACTTCGCGTGGCCTAACCACTGCCGCCAACTCCAACACGACTCGCATTCATCGACACGTCCTTCGTGGCCAAGATAAGCTAACCACGAATTCTTTCGGTTACCGACTGCCTGGACTAGGCATAGTCCCAAACAATCATAGGATCACATCAGTAGTTGTGTAAGGGTAATGGAAATGAAATGGAACCATGTGAGCATGTTAACACATGTCATTACATACAACTTAAGCAAGTCTTCAAACACATGCCTTTCATACATATAATGAAATCATACATATCGCCAACATATAGGAAATCATCACCATCAGCGTATTAATTGAGAATTCAATCTCCAACTAAGTCATAAGAAACTCATCAAGCACATATTATAACATACCACTTAAATGAATCATTAAGCACATGCATTTCATACATATAATGAAATCGTACATATGGCTAACATGTAGGAAATCATTCACATCAACATATTCATTGACAAATCAATCTCACACTAATCCATATCACCATTTAAGCCAATACATACTAATACAAGCATTTATACAAACACTTACACTACACACTTAAGTCTACATATAGTATGTCGACCCGAAGTGCGCATTTAGGCGAATCTCTTCGCCAAACTAATTATGCACGCATTCCTAACTTCCTAATGCGACAACAAACCATGTCAATTACATCAGCAAAATATGAATGTAAACTGTACTTCCTACAAATGACTAAAATGCCCTAAATCTCATATTCTTCGTTAATTTACGAAACAGAAAACGGAGAGCATGTTGTACATGTCAAACGGCGTTGCCGTCAAGAATCTACTATTAAACGACATTGAAAGCTTTGGAAACAGTCAATCAAAGCGTCTAATATCCGCACCTTATGTCTTGTAGACTCGGAAATTGAAACGGAGCGTATATGCTTCGTCTACGGCGAATAAGGAACCTAATACACAAGATTCATACGCTACATCGCTATGGAAACAAGGGAAACTCAAATCAACAACTATTTAGGGTTTTTACTTACCTAGGATCGCGGTGGAATCGCCGGGAAAGCGGTAGAGGTGTGTTGCTTAAGCACGTGCAACGCGTAGTACAAGTGGCAGGAAGAACTCTCCCACACTCTCACAATCTCCCACCTTTTTCTCTCTCCCAAGCTAGGGTTTCTCTCAAATTCGGATGGAAGAGAGGAGTGAGGGTTTCAACCCCTTTTATAGCCAACAACATGCCCAAAATAGGCTTGGGAACAATGTTTACTTGGTGCCTAACCAAATCGGGGCCGTTTCGGTCCAAAAGGGCATTTCTGGAGGTCCCCAGGCCAAATGCGGTCGGACTTAAGCTCATGCATACTGGATCTAGCACACATCCAGTTTTCAGACCGGTTGGGTTCCCAGATCGCACGTGGCGGCCCAGTTTCAGTTTAACGGTCACCGTACCAAGATCAGGCCTATAAGTCTCGTGATATATAATAGATATTTTTCCTGATCCAAGGGTGTAATTTGGCTGTATTCTGACGGTCAGAACGCTCAATACTGATGCGTCAAATTTGTGTGCCAGATTTGAATTTGAAATTCCAACTATGTCCCTATTCGCACTCTCTTCGGTCCGGGCTCAATGAAATAGCCTGTGATTATCGGTTTGACTTGATTTTCGGAATGAGTGTCAAGTCCAGCTAGACGGTTCTAACGGTCTAAGATAGGAGGTATCGGACTTTCGACGCGCGGTCTAGATCCAATACAAAGTTTCAAGGAGGTCCCGAGGACAAACCGGCTTAGAGTTTGATCCGAGGCTTTAGAGCATTATAGCACCCTTGGTTCCACTCGCTTTGGGCCTTGTAGAACGTATTTAAAGTGATCAGGGACCATTTCCCAGCTATTCTAACGTTGCACTAGCTAACTTAGTCATATTTTCTAAAGGAATTGATTCTAAGTGGTTTCTTTGGCTATGGAATTGGGTTCTAAGCAATTTTCCAGGTGTTTCAATTGACCCATTGTCTAAGGACGTCAAATCTCAGATTGGCCGAAATTCGGGGTGTTACAACTGATCAGGTGACGAGTCCTTTGTAGTGACCGCGAGTGTATTCTGAGTCTACGGGAGGCGACGACCCTTCCGTAGCAGTGAGAGTACAGTAGGCCTGTATTGATAAGGTGATGGGGGAGCGGTACAACGAGTGCGAGCAACAGCCCTAGCAGCCCTTGCAATGACCTACAAAATATACATCGTAAGAGATTACTAGGAGTGACGACCCTAGACAGGATCTGTGTTGGGATCGATATAAGGGAAGTACCTTAGTTTCCCAATTCTTCTGTTTGAATGGACTAATAATAACTCAGAAATCATATCACCATTACATTGCATGTGCATGGAAGATGTGGAGCACTGTGGGATGATTGCATGCCATGGTCGTAAGATGGTGCCGTATGAGGAAGATCGTCGGTGAGGGCATCCATCACGTCATGTCATATTGCATTAACAACAGTATTAGAAATGTTTGATTTACTCCTTTACTATTATCGCATGATTGATTTGAGAACATGTTAATCCTTGCTCTATTATTCCACTGAGTTAGCTACTCACTCCCACGTTACGGGATGGTGTTTGCAACACCCACCAGATCCTGTCTTAGATGCAGGTGAGGCAAAGATCCAGGAGGTAGAGCCGGACTATGATGAGGACCAGGACGAGTTCTCATACATGCAGTACCACGACGGCTTTGCTTAGGTAGCCTGGATTGTTGGGACTTCTCAGTGGGACTATTTTGACATTTTATTTCTATTTATTTACATGTATATGAGACTCAAAGATGTATTCATACTTTGGAGATAGTCGAGATCTACTTTATTTTTTCAGACAGTGATATATATATTCTTTAGTCTTCCTGTTGCTTTTATCACTGAATCTGGAGTATGAATTGTAGTTTTGGTATATTTTTACTCATGTGAATGCTTTAACTCAGAAAACATTGAATCATAATCATTTTTGTTGCATAAGTGACGGTCTGGAACAAGGGAGTTGAGTTTATACACGACCCCCGATTTTTAGGGTGTTAAAAGTTGGTATCATAGCATGAATGAGATTATACCGGGCCTGGGTTATGGTCACGCGACGTATGATGTCACTTCCTTTGACTTAGGTGGGTGCGAGAAGGGTCTATAAATACTTATAGGATCGCAGATTCGCCAATAGGCGAAGTCTATTCGTATCGATCGCATGATCGAGTCCGTAACGCATTTAGGGTCACGTGAAGCGACCTAAGTAGCTCCTAGGTTGTAGGTAGGTGGGTTGAGACGTTCTTTGAATGGTTCTAAACCCATAAATGTGAATCCTTGGGCCGTGGGACAACCACAACCCTTACATTCAATCGCTTGCGCTTAAAAACCCCGTTTCACCTAAATTCTTCAAAATTCTTCTTCTCACCACTCCATTCTTCAATCATTTCTTATTATTTTCATGTTAGGCATTGATACTAATGTGAAAATGATATAAAACTATACTTTGATAAAATTTTACAGTGAATAGTAAAATTTCATGAAAATTGGCCATAAGGCCATTTTAAGTTTGCAATATTTAGCAACTAATGGGCTAAATAGATGTATTAGCTCCTTCTACCCCAAAATCATATGCTGCATGATAGGGGATTACATTCAGGTTTACAGATTGACCTCAAAAAACCTCGAATGCATGTTTGGACCTCCCTAGGGCAATCTACAATGAACGAAGGTGGGGCCCACATATTTTTGGAGTCCTTGGGGCAGGGGGACCCGACCCATGTGGTCCCACTGGCCACCTTGCAAGATGGCCGGCGATGCATCGCCACTCGGTGGACCCCACTTGATGTGAAATTTGGTGCGTGGGGGTATTTTGGGTAATACACCCCCCCCCATGTATGGTCCGTCCATAGAAAACCCCTAAATGGGGTACTTCCTTCACAACAGCCCCCTTCCCTAGCTCCATTTTCATTTTCTTGCTGCCCTATCTCAAGACCGTGATCCCAAATCCTTCCCAAACCCATTCCTTGCTGAAAATGACCCCATTCCATCACTCCATTGCAGTTTGCAACTCTCCCTCTTGCAAATCTTGTCTGTTGGAGCTCCTACAACCCCCAAAATGAGCTGAAATCATGAGGAGCTCCATTCCCCTATTTCATTCTCTTTTCTCTTTGAAAATCCATCCTAGGGGATCTTGAAGCATCCCTCTACAACACCTAGATCTCCCTTTTCTAGTTTGGGTAGCCATTTCTCTACATTTTCCCCATTTTTCATGGCTTTTGTTGAAACCATTTTGGGTCTTTTATCTCTCTCCACCTTCCTCTCTTTGATGAGAAAGAGAAAGACGGCAGCGGATGAGGCTAGGCCTAGTCGCCCTACTCAATTAAGAAGACCGAGGGGTGGCGCCGCTAGCTCAAGCGCCGCCGTAAGTCCAAGCACAGCCCGAGAGTTCCATACAAAGCAGGATTTGGATCTCCATACTCAACTTGGGTGAGTGATATTAGCAGAGATGCCTCACGGTGAATATACTGACCATAAGGTGTTGTTTGAGGCAGACGTGGAAGGACGACTCTTCGGCGAATTCCTGTTATTCAAGCGCATTGAAGCTGCGCACTGGGGTCCGCTCTTTAAAGCTCGTGCTCGTGCTAATGTGAGCACCGTTCGTTCCTTCTACGCTCGTATCCAGAATCCTACGCTGGAGCCATTACAGTTCAAGATTCCTTTTGGTAGAGACCGGATGGCTACGATCAATGTTCGGTTGATAGCGTGACTTTTGAATGTGCCCCTTGGTGATGTTCATCCCAGTGCGAAGAATTTGAGGAGTAGGTGTGAGCGAGATCACCGTACCAGGTTCCTATGCGGTAAACTGGTTCCATGGCAGCCTAACAATAGTCTCAAGGCATCTCATATGTCTGATGATTTGCGCCTGCTGCACCACATTTGCACGTTCAACGTGTATCCCAGGTCAAAAAATCGCATTGAGTGTACGCGCCTTATGGTTGATTTCTTGTATCAGGTGGCCTAGGGAGAAAATGTATGTATGGCCACTTTTGTGTTGTGATAGATTATCCTCATAGCGAAATCAAGAAGAACGTCTGAGTCGCTTCCTTTTGGCCGACCCATATGCAAGATCGTGCTCGAGTTTGCTTACAGACTTGGGCCGGAGTTGCCAGTTCCGATTCACAGCATTGGTGAGTTTACCATGGTCAAGATGAAGATCGGGTCTCAGTACCGTGAGACAGCTTGAGGAGGATAGCGAGGAAGATTTTGATGATGAAGAGGATCCAAGTGAGGGAGAACCTGGAGCAGAAGTTGAGGAAGAAGTCCAGGAAGAGGTAGAAGAGGAGGCTCAGGATACAGATGAGAGCCCTCCTCCTTCTGCTCAGGCTACTGGTGATGATTGCATTTCCCGAATTGAGGAGAGCCAGATCGCCTTGCGAAGGGAAGTTCAGGAACTACGGACTGAGGTCGAGGATACCAAGGCCGTTATGAAGAGGAAATTCGGCAAGGTGACTCGCACCTTAAAGGCGATCCTGTGCTGCTTGCAGGATAAGGGTGCTCCTCCTCCGTCACCCGACTCAGACTAGCGATGATTTTAGATGTTGTTGTTAGTAGTTAGTCATTTCCTGCTTTAAGTTGTGTAAGCCTGTTAAGGCTAGTATTTTACTTATGTTGCTGTTGAGGCTTTAACTATCTTAGTTCCCATGTACTTCTTGTCATGATGCTTGTAAGGAGATATCCCTTGTATTGTGACAATTTTGATTAAATGAAATGCATGGAATGCCTTTGACTCCTTATGTGAATGATTACGGTGTGTTGTGCTATTGAGACTGACAAGGTTGCGCCATATTTTGAATATATGGAATGCCGCCGAAGGCTACACGGAGCACAGCTCGGCTTACATTGGGTGAGCCTATGGATCAGGCTCCTTCGCAGTCTGACGCTCATGCAGACCCTACTGTGGGCCCGATTCCTGAGACAGCACGTACGTCTCAGCCTACTATTGGTCTTACAGTTGGACCATCGCCTTTCACACCACCCATCAGAGAGCAGTACCGTGCATCTTCTTCGACGCAGTACATGCCTCAGCCTGCTCCACCTCCAGATAGATTTGAGCAGATGATGGCTATGATGCAGCAGCAGCAGCAGCTCCTGACTACTTTGGTGGGGGCTCTAGCCCAGGGTGGGAGTGTGCCTCCACCTGCACCACCTGCGCATCCAGCTGAGGATGCCGATACATATGCTCAGGATGAGGGCATGGTTCATCCTGTACTACCTGCTTACCCTGTGGGGAATGCCGCAGACACACGGAGCTTATTGGGCGATTTCAGCGCTTACGGCCTCCCACTTTTACCGGTTCTCATAAACCCGAGGAGGCCGAGTATTGGCTCGACCGTGTGTCGAAGATACTGCGGATGCTACATTGTTTAAAGGCTGAGCAGGTCGAGTTGGCTACATTCTTGTTCGAACGAGAGGCCAGCTTATGGTGCGACAGTGTGTTGCCCACCATTGCCACCGATTACATATGGACCTGGGCAGCATTTGAGTTCTGCTTCCACGAGAAATGTTATCCCCAGACGTACAGGCATGATCGAGAGAATGAGTTTGTGACACCCTGAAAATCGGGGGTCGTGTATAAACTCAACTCCCGAGTTCCAGACCGTCACTTATGCAACAAAAATGGTTATGATTCAATGTTGTCTGATTTAAAGCATTCACATGAGTAAAAGTATACCAAAACTGCAATTCATACTTCAGATCCAGTGATAAAAGCAAGCGGAAGACTAAACAAGATATATATCACTGTATGGAAAAACAAAGTAATCTCAACTGTCTCCAAAGTATGACTACATCTCTGAGTCTCATATACATGTACATAACAAAAGAATAATGTTCAAAAATAAAAGTCCCACTGATGTCCCCTCGATCCAGGTCACCTACGGAAAGCCGTCATGATACTGCATATACGAGAACTCATCCTGGTCCTCGTCATCATCTAGCTCCACCTCCTGGATCTCATCGTCACCTGCAACTACAACAGGGTCTGGTGGGTGTTGCAAACACCATCCCGTAACGTGGGAATGAGTGATCAACTCAGTGGAATCATAGAGCAAAGATTAGCATGTTCACAATTCAGTCACGCGATAATAGTAAAGCAGTAAATCAGACAAGTCCTAATACTGTTGTTAATGCAAGATGATATGACGTGATGTATGCCCTCACCGACGATCACCCTCATACGGCAACATCTTACGACCGCGGCATGCCACACTCCCTAGAGTGCTCCACATCTTCCAGGCACATGCAATGCTATGGTGATATGATTACCAAGTTGTTATTAGTCCATTCAAACAGCAGGATTGGGAAACTAAGGTACCTCCCTTGTATCAATCCCAACACGGATCCTGTCTAGGGTCGTCACTCCTAGTAATCTCATACGATGTACATTTCGTAGGTCACTGCAAGGGCTGCCAGGGCTGTTGCTCGCACTCGTTGCACCGCTCCCCCATCACCTTATCAATGCAGGCCTACTGTACTCTACTGCACGGAAGGGTCGTCGCCTCCCGTGAACTCAGAATACGCTCGCGGTCACTACAAAGGGCTCGTCGCCTGATCAGTGTAGGCCGACAGCTAGAATATAGTGTCCCATACCACCATAATCTGCTCACGAGTCTAGGTGCTCACTGGTCACTACGGGGAGGTTTGTGGCCCCAGCGTAGGCCGACAGCTCGACCACGGTGTCCCATACCACCATGCCCGGCTCATGAGTCTTCGTGGATCAAGGTACCACGGTTAATAGGGTTTACAATGGTAAGTTCAGTACCCTAGGTTCAAGCAGTTATGATACATACATGGTGAACAAACATCGGCCAGTCGGGTTACTTGACGGGCTCGACTAGCGCGATCGCATATCGAATTGAACGACATGAAGTGCGTAAAACACTTCGCGTGGCCTAACCACTGCCGCCAACTCTCAACACGAATCACATTCATCGACGCGTCGTTCGTGACTATGACCAGTCAGCCACGAATTCGCTCGGTTACCGACTGCCTGGACTAAGTCAAGTCCCACACATCTATGGAATCACTATAAAAGTATTGGAATTGAAATACATCATGTGAGCATGTTAGCACATGTTATAACATTCAACTTAAGCAAATCTTCAAGGCATACTTCCCATGCATATTCAACTTAAGCAAATCCTCAAGCACATACATTCCATGCATGTAATGAAATCATGCATTTTGTCAACATGTAGAAAATCATTTAGGTTGGCATAATAATTGAAAAATCAATCACAAAGTATCAAATAACATCATTTAATTCAATACATACTAATACAAGCATTTATACAAACACATGCACTACACACTTAGGTCTACATATAGCATGTCGACCCAAAGTGTGCAACTAGGCGAATCTCTTCGCCAAACTAATTATGCACGCATTCCTAACTCCCTAATGCGACAACAAACCATGTCAATCACATCAGCAAAATATGAATGCAAACAGTACTTCCTACAAATGACTAAAATGCCCTAAATCTCATATTCTTCGTTAGCTTACGAAACGGGAAACGGAGAGCATTTTGTACATGTCAAACGGCGATGCCGTCAAGAATCTACTATTAAACGACATTGAAAGCATTGGGAACCGTCAATCCAAGCGTCTAAAATCCTCACCTAGTGTCTTGTAGACTCGGGAATTGAAGCGGAGTGTATATGCTTCGTCTACGGCGAGTAAGGAGCCTAATACATAAGATCCATAAGCTACATCGCCATGGAAACAAGAAAAACTCAAATCACCAACTATTAAGGGTTTTTACTTACCTAGGATTGCGGTGGAATCGCCGGGAAAGCGGTAGAGGAGTGTCGCTTAAGCATGTGCAACACGTAGCGCAAGTGGCGGGAAGAACTCTCCCACTCTCTCACAATCTCTCACTCTTTTTCTCTCTCCCAAGCTAGGGCTTCTCTCAAATTCGGATGGGAGAGAGGAGTGAGGGTTTCAACCCCTTTTATAGCCTAAAACATTCCCAAAATAGGCTTGGGAACAATGTTTACTTGGTGCCTAACCAAATCGGGGCCGTTTCGGTCCAAAAGGGCATTTCTGGAGGTCCCCAGGCCAAGTGCGGTCGGACTTAAGCTCATGCATACTAGATCTAGCATACATCCAGTTTTCAGACCGGTTGGGTTCCCAGATCGCACGTGGCGGCCCAGTTTCAGTTTAACGGTCACCGCATCAAGATCAGGCCTATAAGTCCCGTGATATATAATAGATATTTTTCCTGATCCAAGGGTGTAATTTGGCTGTATTCTGACGGTCAGAATGCCTAATACTGATGCGTCAATTTTGTGTGCCAGATTTAAATTTGAAATTCCAACTATGTCCCTATTCACACTCTCTTCGGTCCGGGCTCAATGAAATAGCCTGTGATCATCGGTTTGACTTGATTTTTGGAATGAGTGTCAAGCCCAGCTAGACGGTCCTAACGGTCTAAGATAGGAGGTATCGGACTTTCAACGTGCGGTCTAGATCCAATACAAAGATTCAAAGTGGTCCAGAGAACAAACCGGCTTAGAGTTTGATCCGAGGCTTTAGAGCATTATAGCACCCTTAGTTCCACTCGCTTCGGGCCTTGTAGAACGTATTTAAAGTGATCAGGGACCATTTCCCAGCTATTCTAACGTTGCACTAGCTAACCTAGTCAAATTTTCCAAAGGAATGAATTCTACGCAAATTCGGGTCGAGTTGGTACTCGAGCCCAAGTATGGATTTTTCACGGGCGTTACAGAGTTTCTGTGCCTCAGACAGGGAGGCATGACAGTGACTGAGTATGAGCATCGGTTCACTGAGTTGGGCAGATACGTCCCGACTATTCTTGCAGATGAGCAGATGCGCATACGGTGCTTTTCTGAGGGTTTGCGATCGGATATTCGGTCGAAGATGTGTTGCGTGAGCATTCCCTCCTATGCAGAGCTGATTCACATGTCCATGCGGGCAGAGCAGGACGTGGATCGACTTACGCGATCTCGTGGCCCTATTGCTCCTAGGCCACGACCGGAGTTGCAGGACAGGCCCTTTGCGGGCAAGAAGCCTCGCGCCGACCCTCCTTCTAGGGCTACAGTGCCAGTACCCCTGATGCGGCGCCCTGATTTATTATGTACATATTGTGGGAGAGTGGGCCATTTGGCACAGAGTTATTTTTCTCGGATGCGGGATAGTGGGTTCTCACCGTCGCAGAAGATCGACCGTACACGCTCACAGGCTATATCAGCACCGCCTTTACGGTTGGCTCCTGCGCACCCTTCCTTCAGACCTCCGGTATCTTAGATCAGGCCGCTCTACGGCCCATGGCACAGCGGCCGAACCAGCCATAGCAGGCGCGGGTGCATGTCTTGACAGCTGAGGCAGCTGCGACAGAGACTTCTCAGCATTCGGCCTTTGAGGTCACTGCCCACATTGGAGGTATTTCTATTCTTATGATGGTGGACACAGGGTCCATGATTTCATTGATATCACGTGCCATAGTCAGGCGCATTGGGCTACCGACTATTAAGATGGATGGGGTGCGAGTTTATACAGCTCACGGGTCCTTTACAGATGTCACCCTGATGTGTGAGGGCTGTTTGGTGGATCTGGGGGGCAAGACGATGGCTCTTAATCTTGTCGTCGACCCCTCTCTTGTTTATCTCGACGTCATTCTTGGCATGGACTGGTTGACTGCAGTGAGGGCCGAGATTGATTGCGAGACTCGTATAGTGACTGCCTACGAGCCAGAGGGCGCATCCTTTACATTTCTAGTGTGGGTAAATCTCCCCTTCCGCATACTTAGCTACGCTACTTTGCTACGGGACACTGGTGCCCAGATGCTTGAGCATACGCCAGTCGTTTCTGATTTTGGGGATCTGTTCAGGAAGATCCCTGGTTTGCCGCCTCGACGAGAGATTGATTTCACTATCGATCTGGTGCCTGGTTCCATGCCCGTCTCACTGCCGATGTATCGCATGGCACCGTGTGAGATGGAGAAGTTGAGTACGCAGATTGATGGTCTGTTGGAGCTTGGCCTTATACGGCCTAGTGTGTCTCCTTGGGGAGCACCAGTCCTGTTCGTAAGGAAGAAGGATGGTTCGATGCGATTGTGTATTGATTATCACAGACTGAACCAGATCACGGTGAAGAACAAGTACCCTTTACCCAGGATTGATGACTTATTTGATCAGTTGAGAGGAGCCCAGTACTTCTCGAAGATTGATCTTCAGTCAGGATATCATCAGTTGCGCGTCAGGGATGAGGACGTGCAGAAGACAGCATTCAGTACCAGCTTTGGCCACTACGAGTTCCTTATGATGTCGTTCGGTCTCATGAACGCACCAGCCGTGTTCATGGATCTGGTGAACCGGGTATTTCGGCCTTTCCTCTATCGATTCGTCGTTGTGTTCATTGACGACATTTTGGTATACTCCAGGAGTCGAGAGAAGTATGAGGAGCACTTGTGCTTGGTCCTAGATACGCTCAGACAGCATCAGTTGTTCGCACAGTACAAGAAGTGTGACTTCTGGAAGTAGAAAGTGAAGTTCCTGGGACACGTGGTGTCCAAGGATGGCATGGCAGTTGACCTGTCTAAGGTAGCTGCAGTTTAGGACTGGGAGCAGCCTGGTTCTGTCACTGAGGTGAGGAGTTTCTTGGGTCTCGCTGGCTATTATAGACGCTTCATTCAGGATTTCTCGAAGATGTTTATCTCAGTTGACACGGAAGGACGTGAGTTCGCCTGGAATAACAAGGCGGAGTCAGCTTTTTAGGAGCTGAAGGATAGACTTACGTCCGCCCCTGTGCTAGTATTGCCAGAGCAAGGGGTTAGATATACTATATACACTGACGCGTCTAGCGTTGGTCTAGGTTGTGTCCTTATGTAGAGGGACAGGGTAATTTCGTATGCCTCGAGACAATTAAGGAAGCACGAGGAGAATTACCCTACACACGACCTAGAGTTGGCAGCCGTCATATTCGTACTGAGACTCTGGAGACATTACCTCTATGGAGAGGAGTTCTAGCTCTTTTGCGACCACAAGAGCCTCAAGTACATATTCACGCAGCGAGACTTGAATATGAGGTAGCGGCGATGGATGGAGACTTTGAAGGACTTCAAGTTCGAAGTCTCTTACCATCCTGGGAAGGTGAACCTTATGGATGACACGTTGAGCCGCAAGAAGGCGATAGAGTATGTGGCTCCGCTGATGGTTGCTGAGTGGGATATAGTTGAGTTTTTGTGAGACTTTGAGCTGAAACTCAGTGTGGAGGAGCCATATGAGTTCATCGCACATGTGCAGGTGCGATCTCAAATCGATGACCGGGTCATCGAGGCACAGAGGGATGATACGCATCTTACTGAGCTTCAAGAGCAGGCCAGTGATGATGCAGACGCTGAGTGGCGAGTTGGCATGGATGGGGGCTTACGTTATCGTGGCCGCCTATGCGTCTCAGATATCCCTGACTTGAGACGAGAGATTCTCGAGGCTGCGCATTGTACCAGACTTGCGATGCATCCAGGCAGTACGAAGATGTATCGTGACGTGAAGAGGACCTATTGGTGGGAACGTATGAAGACCCACATAGCAGAGTTCGTGTCCCGTTATCTTACTTGCCAGCAGGTGAAGGCAGAGCATCGCCGACCACCTGGACTCTTGCAGCCTATGCCGATCGCAGAGTGGAAGTGGGACTTCATTTCCATGGATTTCATTTCAGGGCTGTCGAAGACCAGGAAGGGACATGATTCCATATGGGTTATTGTCGACCTTCTGACGAAGTCGGTGCACTTCCTACCGATCAGAGTTACGAACTCTGCAGACGAGCTGGCTAGACTATACATCAGGGAGATTGTACGTCTACATGGAGTTCTGTTGGAGATCGTGTCGGACAGAGACATGCGGTTCACTTCTATTTTCTGGACTCACATTCAGGAGGCTATGGGTGTGAAGTTGAAGTTCAGTACTGCCTTCCACCCACAGACAGAAGGACAGACAGAGCGAGTGAACCAGATCTAGAGGACATGTTACGAGCTTGCGCATTGGACTTCAAGGACAGTTGGGATGACTGTTTTGTATATGCGTAGTTCGCGTACAACAATAATTTTCAGGCGAGTATCGGTATGGCACCTTACGAGGCACTGTATGGGAGACCTTGTTTCTATGCTGAAGAAGTACATTTCTGATCCTTCCCATATCATCAGATGGGAGCAGGTGCAGTTAGGAGAGGATGTTACATATATCCTGCGACCGACGCGTATCCTAGACAGGAAGGAGCAGGTACTGCGTAGCAAGGTGATTCCCCTTGTGAAGGTATTGTGGACGCATCACTCTGAGGAAGAGGCTACCTGGGAGACAGAAGCCGAGATCAGAAAGAACTACCCACAGTTTCTCGAGGAGTACGAAAAGGTACAAATTTCGAGGATGAAATTATTTGTTAAGGGGGGTAGATTGTAATGCCCTGGAAAAATCCGTGCTTGAACTCGAGTACCAACTCGACCAGAAATTGCGTAGGATTAATTCCTTTAGAAAATAAGTGTAAGTTAGCTAGCGCAACGCTAGAGTAGCTAGGAAATAGTCCCTGATCACTTTAAATACATTCTACAAGACCCAAAGCGAGTAGAACCAATGACGCTATAATACTCTAAAACCTGGGATCAAACTCTAAACCGGTTTGTTCTCTAGACCTCTTTGAAACTTTGTATTGGCTCTAGACCACGCGTCGAAAGTCCGATACCTACAATCTTATACCGTTAGAACCGCCTAGCTGGACTTGACAATCATTTCGAAAATCAAGTCCAACCGACATTCGCAGGCTATTTCATTGAGCCTGGACTGAAGAGAGTGAGAATAGGGCAAGATTTGGAATTTAAAATTCAAATCTGGCACACGACTTGACGCATCAGTATTAAACATTCTGACCGTCAGAATTCAGCCAAATTACAACCTTGGATCAGGAAAAATTTCTATTTTATATCATGAGACTTGTAGGCCTGATCTACGTGCGGTGACCGGTGAACTGAAACTGGACCGCCACGTGCTATCTACGAACACGACTGGTCTGAAAATGGGATGAGACCGACATCCGACATGCATGAACTTAAATCCGATCGCATTCGACCAGGGGACCACCAGAAATGTCCTTTTGGACCGAAACAGCCCAGATTTGATTAGGCATCAAGTAAACTTTGTTCCCAAGCCTGTTTTGGGCATGATTGGGCTTATAAAAGGGCTTTAAACCCTCACTCCTCTCTCCCATCCGAATTTGGAAAAAGCCCTAGATTGAGAGAGAGAAAAGGTGAGAGATTGTGAGAGAGAGTGGAAGAGAATTCCCTGCTGCTTGTGCCACGTGCTACACGTGTTTAAGCCATGTAATCCAATCACTTTGCCGATGATTTCTCCGCATTTCTAGGTAAGAAAATACCCTAAACTCTTGTTGATTTGCTGATCCTTCATTTTCATAGCGAGATAGCTGATGCATCTTGCAAATTATGTTGCCTATTCGCCGTAGACGAAGCGTATACGCTCCGTTCGAATTGATACACCTATAGGAGATAAGGTGCAGATTTTAGATGCTTTGATTGACTGTTTCCAACGCTTTCAGTGTCGTTTAATAGTAGATTATCGACGACAACGCCGTTTGATATGTACAACATGCCGTCCGTTTCCTGTTTCGTAAGCAGACGAAGAATATGAGATTTAGGGCATTTTAGTCATTTGTAGGAAATACTGTTTTCATCCATAATTTTCTGATGTGATTGACATGGCTTCTTGTCGCATTAGGATGCTAGGAATGCGTGCATATTTAGTTTGGCAAAGAGATTCACCTAAATGCGCACTTTGAGTCGACATACTATATGTAGACTTAAGTGTGTAGTTTTAGTGTTTGTATAAATGCTTGTATTAGTATGTATTGAATTAAATGGTGTTATGAATTAGTTTGAGATTGATTTCTCAATTAATATGCTGATGTAAATGATTTCCTACATGTTAACTATATGCATGATTTCATTATATGTATGAAATGCATATGCTTGATGATTCACTTAAGTTGTCTGTTATAACATGTGTTAACATGCTCACATTGTTGTATTTCATTTCCAATACTCTTACATGATTGCTGATGTGGATCCATCATTGTTTGGGACTATACCTAGTCCAGGCAGTCGGCAACTGAGCAAGTTCGTGGTTGGCTTATCTTTGCCACGAACGACGAGTCGATGAACGCGAGTCGTGTTTTGGAGTTGGCGGCAGTGGTTAGGCCACACGAGGTATTTTACACACTTAATATCGTTCGACTTGAGATGCGCTCATGCTAGTCGAGCCCGTCAAGTAACCCGACTGGCCATTGTATGTTCACCTTGTATGAGTCATAACTGCTTGAACCTAGGGTACTGAACTTACCATTGCAAACCCTGTCAACCATGGTACCTTGATCCACGAAGACTCATGAGCCGGGCATGGTGGTATGGGACACCGTGGTCGAGCTGTCGACCTATGCTGGGGCCACAAACCTCCCCGTAGTAACCACTGAGCACCTATGTCTCGTGAGCAGATTATGGTGTTATGGGACACTATATTCTTACTGTCGGCCTACACTGATCAGGCGACGAGTCCTTTGTAGTGACCGCGAGCGTATTCTGAGTCTACGGGAGGCGACGACCCTTCCGTAGCAGTGAGAGTACAGTAGGCCTGTATTGATAAGGTGATGGGGGAGCGGTGCAACGAGTGTGAGCAACAGCCCTGGCAGCCCTTGCAGCGACCTACAAAATATACATCGTATGAGATTACTAGGAGTGACGACCCTAGACAGGATCTGTGTTGGGATTGATATAAGGGAAGTACCTTAGTTTCTCAATTCTGCTGTTTGAATGGGTTAATAATAACTCGAAAATCATATCACCATTACATTGCATGTGCATGGAAGATGTGGAGCACTGTGGGACGATTACATGCCGTGGTCGTAAGATGGTGCCGTATGAGGGAGATCGTTGGTGAGGGCATCCATCACGTCATGTCATATTGCATTAACAACAGTATTAGGAATGTTTGATTTACTGCTTTACTATTATCGCATGATTGATTTGAGAACATGTTAATCCTTGCTCTATTATTCCACTGAGTTAGCTACTCACTCCCACGTTACGGGATGGTATTTGCAACACCCACCAGACCCTGTCTTAGATGCAGGTGAGGCAGCGATCCAGGAGGTAGAGCCGGACTATGATGAGGACCAGGACGAGTTCTCATACATGCAGTTCCACGACGGCTTTGGTTAGGTGGCCTGGATTATTGGTACTTCTCAGTGGGACTATTTTGACATTTTATTTCTGTTTATTTACATGTATATGAGACTCAGAGATGTATTCATACTTTGGAGACAGTCGAGATCTACTTTATTTTTCCATACAGTGATATATATATTCTTTAGTCTTCCGCTTGCTTTTATCACTGAATCTGGAGTATGAATTGCAGTTTTGGTATATTTTTACTCATGTGAATGCTTTAACTCAGACAACATTGAATCATAATCATTTTTGTTGCATAAGTGACGGTCTGGAACTCGGGAGTTGAGTTTATACACGACCCCCGATTTTCAGCGTGTTACAATAAGGAGTATAGCTAAGCTGAGTTTGATTAGCTCATGAATGGGTTCACTATCGACATGCCGAATAGGTATTGACAGACTATTGGCTAGGAGGATAGTGAGGTTTCTTACACTTAGACTGTGCGGCTAGGAGAGACAGTGTCATTTGAAGTGTACTAAATCTCGGTGATGATCCCAGAGATGATCAGTACTGTTATGTGGACTCGTTGAGCTGGAGTTGCATACTCATTCATTCCTTCATTCACTATCCACTTGGGTTGGTGGTGCACAACCATTTGTTATGTGTACCCATGCAATGGCCAGGATTTTAGTTGGGGCACGCGACTAACCTGAGATCAAGAGGCTACCACATTGAGTCTGACTATTCGAATTTGTTATGGGATTAGTTTGGATAGAAGTCGCTTGTAATGGACCCCATAGCCTGCGATACTACGTACTATCATCCCAACTTCACTCTCCAGCATAGTCATTTCATTCGCATTGCATATTGCACTACATCCGTAGGCAAATGACACTTAAGGTTACTGTGTTTTTACATTTATATGGTCTGGATACGGCTAATAGTATTCATAAACTTATCAAGAATTATATATTACCTTTCATCATCGGCATCTGATATTTTGCTCTTATTTGTATAGCTGATCTATATTGTGCATTTTGATATTGATTGACTCATGGACTTGTCAGTATTTTCACTCACTTTGATATCGTATGATTCATGATCTTACTAGTATTTCTGATATTGTATGCCTATGGCATTGTATTGAATACTTGACACTTACCGCGTGTACACACTTACACCACCCTCTAAGCTTTCTATAAGCTTATGCACGATAGATGCGTGCAGGTGATTTAGGATGTAGCAGTGTGGCGCTTAGAGCATCTAGTGGACTTTTGGAGCTTTGATTTTTTATATATGTATTTCTCATCCTAAACTGTATTCAAAATTTTATATTAGTAGATATATGATGGTGATATTGCTCTTAGGATTTGGGTATACTTGTGATTATGCTTCTTATGAGATAAATGTACATTAAAAAATTCTCCTAGTAGGATCCCAGGATCGAAACTGGTGCATGTGTGCTAGGAGCTGATGATGGGGTACTACGGAGGTTGTCGGTAGCAGATTCGGTGAACGAGAATTTTGTGAGTCCAGTTTCTGAGTTTGGGGCGTGACACATGTCATGGATGGCCTGATGGGACACCAAAAATCTATTACTAGCATCGGGCCACCATAGATGGCCTTGGGTGAAAATTCTTAAACCTTCTTGGTTCTAGAGGACACCCCAATGTTGAGACCGAGTGGATACATGAGCTCCTGAGTGTCAAATATCAGGAGGTCGCATCTCCCACTGTGTTGTGGTCAGTTGGGAGGATGTGTGGCCTTACCCACCCGAGGGTAGGGGCATAGCTAGGCTGAGTTTGACCGGCATATGAATGGGTCTGCTATCGACATGCTAGGTAGATATTTACTGACTACTGTCCAGGTGGATAGTGAGGTCTCTTCCACTTGCATGGTCATGCATTAGTGGGTGGCGATTGCATCTAGAGTATACTAGACCTCGATGATGATCCCAGAGATGTACAGTACTAATATGTGGACTTATTAAGAAGGCATTGCATACTCATTTATTCATTTATTCACTATCCCCTCAAGCTGGTAGTGCATGACTATTTGTTATATGTACCTTTGTAATGGGTAGGATTTTGGTTGGGGTGCATGATTAACCTGAGATCAGGAGTTTACCACATTGAACCTAACTATCCAAATTTAGGAACAAGACTGGTTTGGATAGAAGTCCCTTGTGGTGGACCCTGTAGCCTGCGATACTACGTACTATCATCCCGACATCACACTCCAGCTTGATCATTTCATTCGCATCACATATTACATTACATCCACAGGCATATGGCATTTTGGGTTATTATGTTTCTAGACTTATATGGCATAGATGGACTCAAATTGTATTGTACCCTCGGCATATGATATTTAACTCTCTTGAACTCCTCATTTGCATAGCTGATTTGTATTGCGTACTCTGATATTGTATGACTCATAGACTTGTCAGTATTTCTTCTTACTCTGATATTGTATAGTTCGTGGACTTATCAGTGTCTCCATTTATTCTGACATTACATTCTGAGCACGCATATACTGCTCACACACTTACACCATCCTCTAAGCTTTCTATAAGCTTATGCATGATAGATGTGTGCAGGTGGCATAATGATGCAGCCGAGCTGAGGTAAGAGCATGCGGTTGAGCTTTTGGAGTTTTCTTTAATATTTCTATATTGTATTTTCCTTTCAGTATTGTACTCAAATGATTATATTAGTGGATATGTGTTGATGATGTTGTTCTTGTGATCTGGGTATACTTGTGGTTATGTTTCTTATGAGAAAAATTCATATTGAAAATCTTCCTTGTAGGATCCTAGGTTCAGGATCTGATGTATGAGCGCTAGGAGTCGAAAATGGGGTACTACAGAGGCTGTTGGCACTGGATTTGGTAATCAAAAATTTTGTGAACTCGATTTTTGAGTTTAAGGCATGACATACAGATACTATTTTTTTCCATTCGCTTGGATTCTTTGAGTATTGTATTAAGGGGGAGTGACCAGTTTTTCTCTAGTGCATGATTCTTTATTGATCTAACTAATGCATGATTCTTTATTGATCTAACTGGTGCATAACTCTTTATTGATCTAACTAGTGCATGATTCCTTAGTCTTGTTTTGTCACAAATTTAACAAAGGGGGAGATTGTAAATGCTATCCTTTCTAGCTACTAGTTTTGTCAATTTTTTTAATGTTAAAACCTCTTGGAATCTGTATCTTGTTTAGTGCTTATTGTAAGATCAACTTCATGTCATCCTTGTCTACAAGATCAAGACACTCACTTTCAACATCAAGAAGTTCAAGTACAATATCAAGAAGTTCTCTTTCAAGAACAAGAAGTTCAAGTACAAGATCAAGAGGTTCAAGAACAAGAAGTTCATGTATTGGATCAAGTCTTCAAGCTTCAACTACTTGAAGAGAATGATATGTGATGAATCAATCCCACAAGGTTTGTTTGACCTTAGACTGACCTTAGGATAGGTCATACAATATTATAAGTCATTTATAGGTCATTTTTCGACTAGTCCTAGTCATGGTTCAATTAGTCCAGACATTGGCTCGACCAGTCCAAGAATTCCCTCGACCAGTCTAAGGTTTGTTATGAATTTTTGGGATTTTCTATTGGACCCTCGACTAGTCCTGGAGACTGATCGACCAGTCGAGTGAACAGTGCTTAACCAGTCGAGCAAGCTCAACTCAAAGTCCAACAACATTTCTGGGTCCCACTCGACTAGTCGAGTGCAGGGCCCAACCAGTCGATCAGGCCACTCGACCAGTCGAGTAGTGATCTTATCTTATTGCACTAGGCATTTTGAAATGTTGTTAGTCCTTCGACCAATCAAGCTGACCTCTAGGACAGTCGAGTGAACAACATTTTTGCCTATAAATTGAGGACGATTTTATGAGTTTTTCAATTAAATTCAAAGCTATTTAAGTCACAACTCTAAGAAACTTGTCCCCACATTCTAAAAGCTAATTGGTTAGTATTTAAGATTCTTTTAGTAGCTTTTTTACATTTGATTTTGAGATTTCTATTCAATTTTATTTTTTTGAAAAGGGAATATTGATTTTACCCTTTGTGAGATCAAAATCAAAACAAGCTAGCCCAGGTTGATTTAATTTAAAAATCATTTAGACCTAAAAACCCTTTCTTATGTGAGATTGGACATTGAACATCTATATCGAATTGGTTTTATGGGGCTTCATCAGAAGGAGAATATTCAGATAAGTACATTTCAATTTTCTATATTTGGTTTGTAAGATTGCCTTGAAATATTTCGTTTTGGTTTTGACCGAGATAGCCAGAAAATCTCAGTGAGCTAGGTTTTTAATTGTGGTAGCCCTTTGAAAACACAATTGTGAAGGTTTTAGGGGAACCTTGGAAAACCTATTTCATTGTGAAAGTCAATATCCCATGGGTGAGGATATTTGGAGTAGAATAGGTGTGGCTATTTTCTAATAGTTGGTGTACATACAAGTGAACCACTATAATTGATGGAGTTATGGTGAATGTTATCTTTGTGCATTTTCGGTGAATGATTATAATTTACTTTCTGCACATGTGGTGAATGGTGTAATAGCAGTAGATATTTATTTCTGTTTTATTCTTTATTCCTCTTCATTGGTTTGGGACTTTGATACACAGACTGTTCTAGTAATTAGGTTGTCCTACCATAAGCCATTGGTTTTTAGTGTAAGGTTGTCCTTAAAACAACATTTGTATCAACCTCTGAATACTTTTGCATTTGAGGTTGTTATTTATTTCTGCTATTTGGGATTGATTAGTGCTATCTTCTTTTAGTTTTTTCTTATTCCACATTTAATTTTTAATTTGGCATATCTTATTCACCCCCCCTCTAGGACTTCTAGCTCGACCTTTTCATGGGTTAGTCACATTTAGTGATGGGAGCCATTAAAAAATAATTGGCCAGGGTATGGTTCGACTCTTCAATCTTCCTCCTTTTGAAAATATTTTATTCGTAGATGGTCTTAAGCATAATCTTTTGAGTATTTCTCAAATCTACGATAATAAGCATAGTGTCAATTTCACTAATCAAGGATGTAAGATCTCAAATGAGAAAGGTTGTGTGATATTTAATGGTCGAAGAACATTTGAGAGTTGCTATATTGTAAGTGATTCTACCTCATCTAACTTATCTTGTTACATTCTCCAAACTAATGAAACTGAGTTATGGCACGAACGCCTTAGGCATGTAAACTACTAGAATCTATATAGACTGAGTAAGGCTGATCTAATAAGAGGTCTAGCCAAATTGAAGAAACAGGATAAAATTTGTGGTGAATGTCAAATCAGAAAATAATCGAGTAGTCACAAGAAAGTGAACTCCTTCACCACATCTAAACCCCTTGAACTCCTCCATATGGATCTTATTGGACCAACTAAAATGGAGAGTCGAGGTGGAAAGAAATACTTTCTGGTAATTGTAGATGATTTTACTAGATTTAGATGGGTAGCTTTCATGAGAGAAAATTTTAAAACTCTCGATGAAGTGAAAAGGATACTTAAGCGTATCCAAACTGAAAAAGAAATGAATATCTTTAAAATTCAAAGTGACCATGGATCGAAGTTTGAAAATATAAATTTTGAGAAGTTTTGTAGCGATCATGGAATATCGCATGATTTTTTTACACCTAAGACACCTCAACAAAATGGGGTTGTTAAAAGGAAAAACCATGTGCTTCAGGAAATGGCTAATGTAGTGTTGAATAGCATGAAGTTACCTAAAAATCTATGGGCTGAAGTTATTAACACCATATGATATATAATAAACTAAGTTTTTATCAAAAAACTTAAAGATAAAACAGCTTATGATTTTTGGTTTAACAAGAAGCCCACGGTTAAATACTTTCAAGTTTTTGAAAGTAAGTGTTATATTTTGCGTGACTGCGAAAATTTAGAAAAGTTCGACACTAAAAGTAACGAAGGGATCTTCCTGGGGTATGCTCTAAATAGCCAAGCGCATCGTGTTCTTAACAATAGAACAAGTGTCATTCAGGAATCCATAAATATGGTTATTGATGATCACCTGAATACACCAACCACAGGTTTAGAAGATGATAAAGTCAATATAATTGACAATCCTAACTCCCCATCTAGTCAAATCAACACTAAGCTTCGATCATTTAAAGACCATCCAACTAATTAAAATACTAGGTAACCCTCTCACTGGTGTGCAGACTCGTAAATAATTAGAAAACATATGTAATTATGTGTGTTTTGCCTCCCAAATTGAACTGGCCAATGTAAAAGAGGCACTTAGTGATGAAAAATGGATAATAGCTGTTGATGACTAAATCTGGATGACTCTCCACCCCAATCCATGAACTCCAAGCCGCTTCAACATCTTGGACTTGCACACTCGCAATGAGCAAAGGAGACACTAGTCTAAGAAGGGGACCCTCCGCTGCCTTAAGTCAGGTCAAGGGAATCCGAGTTTAAGTTTGGGTGTAGTGAGAGAGTGCTAGATGTTGCGTACCAATAGTAATGTGATCTCCTTGTATTTATACCTACCTTTTGGACGGTCTAGGTCCGTTAATCTCGACCTGATTCACTCAATTAGTGGGATACTATGATCGTGAAAATATTGTCCGTAGTCCAGGGATTGTGTGGCATATCGTGCCTTAGAGAAGCGTATCTATGGGTGAGATATTTGGTAGTATTTGCCTAAGGTTGTTTCTAAGTTCAGTGCGTGGAATGTTCACGTCCGACCTTAGCCTTAACTTGGGATCTCAGACTAAAGAAGCCCCGACTCCGAGTTTCGGACTGGGACCAGTATACCTATGGACTTGATCTGTTGAGTTGTTAAGCGAAGACTACGTCCAGAGTCCGAGACGAGCTTTGGTTTAGACTTATGGTGGATTCGGCCTTACTTGTCTGTTGTATATCTCTAAGTTTTCCCCTCCAAGCACTGAGGCAGGTAGCGGCCTTAACTAACTCGTTTAGTTGAGTTTTCCCGTAACGGGCAACATGCAGATGTGGGTGGTTGGATGATTCGTCTCTAGTCGAGCTCTAGTGGGACGGCCCGAGGTCTTGTAAGTACATTCTAATCTGAGCTTCACATTGACTGCACCGGCCTCAGATTATTCTGAACTGAGAGCCTTGGAGCAGGAGTACAATTGGGGCCGAGCCGAGAAACATTTTTCCCTCCAGTTTTTTCACCATCCCAGATTATCTCTTATGCATCCGATCGGATTAAGAAGGCGTCGGACCTTAGAATTGAAGAGGCTCAGATCTTCCCATAACAGTAGCCATGCAAGATGAACTAAATCAATTCATTTGAAATAATGTATGGTATTTGGTTCTAAGACCATCTGATAAACATATTATTGGAACCAAGTGAATTTTAAAAAATAAATCTGATGAATTTGAAAACATTATAAGAAACAAGGTTAGACTGGTTTTACATGGGTACACTCAGATAGAAGGAATCGACTATGATGAAACCTTTGCCCCAGTAGCTCGTCTTGAATCTATCAAATTGTTCATATCATTTGCTTGTTTTAAAAAGATTAAAATCTATCAAATGGATGTGAAAAGTTCTTTCTTAAATGGTGATCTACATGAAGAAGTATAAGTTGAACAACCTACTAAATATTTTGATCATGTGTATTGCCTTAAAAAGGTACTTTATGGTTTGAAACAAGCTCCCAGGGCATGGTATGAGAAATTGACAAAGTTTTTGCTAAGTCATGATTTAGTTATGAGGACTGTTGATAAAACTTTTTTGGTTAAGAAGCATAATGAACACATACTTATAGTACAAATCTATGTTGATGACATTACATATGGTCTTACATGTTCTAACCTGTCTATTGAGTTTGTAGAGTTAATGAAATCCAAGTTTGAAATGAGCATGGTGGGAGAATTGAATTACTTTATAGGTTTAAAAGTTAAACAACTTAACGATGGTATTTTCATTTCTCAAACTAAGTATGCTCTAAATCTAGTGAAGAAATTTGAATTTGAAAATGAAAAAAATTTCGATACTCCTACAAGTACAACTCTTAAGCTTTCTAAGGATGAAACAGGTAAAAGTGTAGATCCTTGGTTATAGCGCATCATGATTGGTAGCTTATTACATTTAATTGCAAGCTGACTTGATATAGCATTTAGTGCAGGCATTTGTACTAGATATCAATCAGATCCTAAGGAATCACACCTTATTGCCGTCAAGGGAATTATAAGATATGTTGCAAGTTTGGCCAATCTAGGTCTATGGTATCCACGTGATACTAATATTAAATTAGTTAGTTATATGGATGTTGACTAGGCTGGGAATATAGATGATAGAAAGTCTACCAGCGGTGGATGTTTTTATGTCAGGAGCTGTTTAGTTTCATGGAATAGTAAGAAACAAAGTTCTGTATTGCTATCCATAGCTGCAGCTGAATATATTGCAACTAAAAATGCATGCACTCTGCTTGTGTGGATGAAAAGAATGTTAAATGACTATGGGTTTGCACAAGATACTATGATTCTATATTGTGATAATACTAGCGCAATTAATATTTCTAGGAATCCCATTTAACATTCCCTAACCAAACATATTGACATTAAATATTATTACATTTGGGAATTAGTGGAAGATAAAATTATTTCATTGGATTATGTTCAAACTGAAAATCAACTTGTGGACATATTCACTAAACCGCTTACAGAAATAGGTTCTCTTAAAAATGGATATTCGTATGTGTAATTCGATCCGAGTTATCATGTTTGCATGTTCTATTTTTATATTTTTTTTATAAATTTTAGTTTTTAAAAATTAATAAAATTATGCATTTTTTTGCTTGCATGACCGGTCGTGTACATAGTCAACTAGTCATGGTGCACGGTAGGAGAGCTTTTTAATGTGTAAAAATCACTTTTTCTCCATTTCTTTCTTCTTCTTCACCAGCCCCTTCTTCGACTGGTCTAACCTACCTTCGATTATTATTTGGTATGTGCAACATTTTCATTTTTCTTTCGGATTTGGATTCTTTGATTTTCGTATAGAATGATTCTTGCCTTTATTTCAAGTTTCCTTGTGATTTCCTTGGAGTTTTAGGGAAAAATCTTTTGGGTTTGAAACCCTTAAATCCTTTCTTACATTTTCTTATTTACTATTGGAATATAAGGTAGACTGAAGAAGAAACATACTAGAGCATCTTCTTCTAGTTCCATTTTGGTACGTACTCTTTGACCACCTAAAGAGGACCTGGAATATGTGCGGGATATCCATCACCGCATCAAAATTGTTGAGGCGACTATTAATGTAAACCATCTTGTTCAATTCAACATTATTTCCCTCCTTGTTGTTGTAGGATAGGATAACACTCTGAATTGGGGTGGATTGACATACCGATCCATTGCACAAGCAATGTATGCGTGTATAGGTGATATTTCTATTGAAGATTTGACCTTCACTATCATGTTTAGAGAAAGTTCATATAAAGTAGATCGTCACTTAATTTCTAGATTAATGAACATTCAAGTGAATGATGAAGGCATTCCTATTTCGACATTGGCTAAAAGATTGAATGAGTTAGAAAATTTTTTATTAACCAAAAGTTTACGCAACATGGACTCAGAATAGAGTTCTGAGAATGCACTCTAGGCCAATTAGATGTTGCCCAGATATAAATTATTACATCGCATCTTTATTTCCAGTGTTTAACCTAAATTTGGTAACAAGGCTGAATTAACTACCTTTATGGTGTGTATTCTTCATTCTATTATGTCTGGCATTCTGTTGGGTCTTCCTTCGTTAATTTGTTATTTCATTATCCAATTTTGACTTCATTCGGGGCATGGTGATATTCCATTTACTTATTTAATAACCACCCTTTCTTTACATTGTTCTGTGGTCATGCCACCTAGAGAAGTTCCTACTTCTCATCTTCCTTTCAACAATTCAAATATCAATAAGATGAATTTGAAGTTAGCACCTGTTCAAATAGATAGGGGTGTTGGAGAAGTTAGAGAAGAAATTGGAGAGGAAGATGCACTGTCAGTTGACGCCGATATGGATGATATTTTTAATGAATTGGAATTTGATGACGTTGAGGCTGATCCTGATTTTCAGTCTTCTAGTTTTGATGAGTTCCTTAAAGTCTTAGAAGAGAAGGTGGATGGATTGACAATATCCCAAGAAAATCAAATGAAATATATGCATAAGTATTTTAGACACATTACTAAGGGATTACATCAGACAGATCCGTCTGTCCCACCTTCATCTCCGTTTGGCTCTGAGTAGTATGCATTACTTGATATTTTGCTTTTAGACTTGTATTAAGGATTACTTTCACTACATGATAGTTGGACATGTATAACTCTTATAAGTTGATTCTTTCATACTTTATGGTTTAATCTTCTACGCTTTTATTCTCTTTCTATTTATCCTTTTCATTTATAATATCATGTTTATGCTTGATTCTATATATCTTCCTTTGTCATATTGTGATAAAAGGGGGGAGAAATTTGTGTAGATGATGGATATGTTTGGTGAAGGTTACGATGCATGAGAAGCATTTATGTAGATTTTTTTTAGAAATGTATTTGTAAATACAGGGCTCTACAAGTCACAAAGCTCATAGTGAGTGAGTAGATTGAGAGGGAGTTTTGAATTTTTTTTAAAGATTGATTTGATTGTGAATCTCTATATTGAATAGGTTGATTCTCTAAATTGGTTTTGTCACAAATTTCACAAAGGGGGAGGTTGTAAGTTCTATATTTTAGATCTAGCACCCTGTGTTGTCAAATTTTGTAGTGAAAAAACACTTAAGAGTGATTGATGAAATTTTACCTTCAAGTTTAATAGATGGAAAGTTCACCTTCATTCGAAGATGAGTTTTTATGTCATCTACATCAACAATCTGAAGCTTTTACATCTTCAAGTTGAAGAGCATGTTCAACTGTCAAAGATCATACACAAGTCACAGTGAAAGTATGACTTCATACACAAGCTCAAGTATAAGTAAATAAGATCAAGTCTAAGCTCAAGTGCAAGTACACAAGCTCAAGCTCAAGTGCTCATGTAACATCCCGAAAATGAGGGGTCGAGTAGAAACCCAACTCCCGAGTTCCAGAACATCACTTATGCAACATAAATGCTTATGATTGGATGTTGTCTATGTTGGTGTATTAAACATGAGTGGGATTAAGCCAAAATAGCATATCATACTCCAGAGACAGTTAAATTAGCAAGTGGAAGACTGTAATAAATACATAAAATATATAATTGATTGTAAGTCTCCAGAGTGTGAACATGTTACCAGGTTAATCATATACATGTATACTCCAAAAATGGTAAGAAAAGAATATACATGAGTGCTCCAATGTAACAGCCCAGATTTTGGCCAACCTGGGATTAGACGTCCTTAGGCAATGGGTCGACTAAAACACCTGGGAAATCGCTCAGAACCCAATTCCATAGCCAAAGAAATCACTTAGGATTAATTCCTTTAGAAAATAAGTGTAAGTTAGCTAGCGTAACGCTAGAGTAGCTGGGAAATAGTCCCTAATCACTTTAAATACGTTCTACAAGACCCAAAGCGAGTAGAACCAATGACTCTATAATACTCTAAAACCTCGGATCAAACTCTAAACCGGTTTGTCCTCTAGACCTCTTTGAAACTTTGTATTGGATCTAGACCACGTGTCGAAAGTTCGATACCTACAATCTTAGACCGTTGTAACCGCCTAGCTGGACTTGACAATCATTTCAAAAATCAAGTCCAACCGACATTCACAGGCTATTTCATTGAGCCTGGACTGAGGAGAGTGAGAATAGGGTTAGATTTGGAATTTGAAATTCAAATCTGGCACACGACTTGACGCGTCAGTATTAAGCATTCTGACCGTCAGAATTCAGCCAAATTACACACTTTGATTAGGAAAAATTTCTATTTCATATCATGAGACTTGCAGGCCTGATCTACGTGCGGTGACCGCTGAACTGAAACTGGACCGCCACGGGCGATCTACGAACACTGATGGTCTAAAAACGGGATGTGAGCGACATCCGACATGTACGAACTTAAGTCCAATCGCATTCGGCCAGTGGACCACCAGAAATGTCCTTTTGGATCGAAACAGCCCCGATTTGGATATAACTTAAGTATACATTGTTCCCGAGCCTATTTCGGGCATGTTTGGGCTTATAAAAGGGCTTGAAACCCTCACTCCTCTCTCCCATCCGAATTTGGAAAAAGCCCTAGATTGAGAGAGAGAAAAGGTGAGAGATTGGGAGAGAGAGTAGGAGAGAATTTTCCTACTGTCGTGCTACCTGTTGCACGTGATTGAGCAACACGCTCCAATCACTTTGCCGATGATTTCTCCACTTTTCTAGGTAAGAAAATACCCTAATTAGTTGCTGATTCTTAGTTTCCATAGTCTGGTAGCTGATGGATCTTGTAAATCAGGTTGCCTAGTCGCCGTAGACGAAGCGTATACGCTCCGTTCGAATTGATACACCTATAGGAGATAAAGTGCGGATTTTAGATGCTTTGATTGACTGTTTCCAACGCTTTCAATGTCGTTTAATAGTAGATTATCGACGGCAATGCCGTTTGACATGTACAACATGCTGTCCGTTTCCTGTTTCGTAAATAGACGAAGAATATGAGATTTAGGGCATTTTAGTCATTTGTAGGAATTACTGTTTTCATCCATATTTTACTGATGTGATTGACATGGCTTCTTGTCGCATTAGGATATTAAGAATACGTGCATAATTAGTTTGGCAAAGAGATTCGCCTAAATGCGCACTTTGAGTCGACATACTATATGTAGACTTAAGTGTGTAGTATAAGTGTTTGTATAAATGCTTGTATTAGTATGTATTGAATTAAATGGTGTTATGAATTAGTTTGAGATTGATTTCTCAATTAATATACTGATGTAAATGATTTCCTACATGTTATCTATATGCATGATTTCATTATATGTATGAAATGCATGTGCTTGATGATTGACTTAAGTTGTATGTTATAACATGTGTTAACATGCTCATATGGTTGTATTTCATTTCCAATACTCTCATACGATTGCTGATGTGATTCCATGTTTGGGACTATACTTAGTCCAGGAACTCGGCAACCGAGCAAATTCGTGGTTGGCCTATCTTTGCCACGAACGACGTATCGATGAACGCGAGCCGTGTTTTGGAGTTGGCGGCAGTGGTTAGGCCACACGAAGTGTTTTACGCACTTCATGTCGTTCGACTTGAGATGCGATCATGCTAGTCGAGCCCGTCAAGTAACCCGACTGGCCGTTGTATGTTCACCCTGTATGAGTCATAACTGCTTGAACCTAGGGTACTGAACTTACCATTGTAAACCTTGTCAACCATGATACCTTGATCCACGAATACTCATGAGCTGGGCATGGTGGTATGGGACATCGTGGTCGAGATGTCGGCCTACGCTGGGGCCACAAACCTCCACGTAGTGAACAGTGAGCACCTATGACTCGTGAGCAGATTATGGTGGTATGGGACACTATATTCTTGCTGTCGGCCTACATTGATAAGGTGATGGGGGATCGGTGCAACGAATGCGAGCTACAGCCCTGGCAGCCCTTTGTAGTGACCGCGAGCGTATTCTGAGTCTACGGGAGGCGACGACCTTTCCGTAGCAGTGAGAGTACAGTAGGCCTGTATTGAAAAGGTGATAGGGGAGCGGTGCAACGAGTATGAGCAACAACCCTGGAAGCCCTTGCAGCGACCTACAAAATATACATCGTATGAGATTACTAGGAGTGACGACCCTAGACAGGATCTGTGTTGGGATTGATATAAGGGAAGTACCTTAGTTTCCCAATCCTGCTGTTTGAATGGACTAATAATAACTTGGAAATCATATCACCATTACATTGCATGTGCCTGGAAGATGTGGAGCACTTGAGGGATGATTGCATGCCGCGGTCGTAAGATGGTGTCGTATGAGGGAGACCGTCGGTGAGGGCATCCATCACGTCATGTCATATTGCATTAACAATAGTATTAGGAATGTCTGATTTACTGCTTTACTATTATCGCATGATTGATTTGAGAACATGTTAATCCTTGCTCTATTATTCCACTGAGTTAGCTACTCACTCCCACGTTACGGGATGGTGTTTTCGGACACCCACCAATCCCTATTTTGGTTGCAGATGATGGCGCTGCTTGAGAAACGGAGCTGGACTTGATGATGATGAGGAGGATCTCTCCTTTATGCGTGTTCTGATTGACGAGATTACAAGGAGGTTGATTAGATGCCTTGACACTTGTCATTTTATATTTTTAGCGCACTCATGTATATTCATTTGGTTTACTTTTGAAGTATACATGTATGTATATAACCTAGTAACATGTTCACACTCTGGAGACATACAACAGTTTATATATGCTATACATACTATCACAGTCTTCCGCTTGTAAATTTAACGGTCTCTGGAGTATGATATGCTGTTTTGGCTTAATCTCACTCATGTTTAATACATTAACACAGACAACAATCATACATATCTATGTTGCATAAATAACATTTTGGAACTCGAGAGTTGGGTTTTTACTCGACCCCCGATTTTTGGGATGTTACATCCAAAAATATAAAATGACAAGTGTCCAGACATCTACTCAACCTCCCTATAATCCCATCGATCAGAACACAGAGGAGAAGTCCTCCTCATCATCATACAAGTCCAGCTCCGCTTCTCAAGCAGCGCCATCATCTGCAACTAAAATAGGGACTGGTGGGTGTCCGGAACACCATCCCGTAACGTGGGAGTGAGTGTTCAACTCAGTGGGAGAATAGAGCAAAGATTAGCATGTTATCAAATCAGTCACGCGTTAATAGTAAATCAAACAATCAAACATTCCTAAATACTGTTATTAATGCATACATGAAATGACATGATGGATGCCCTCACTGACATACTCCCTCATACGGCACCATCTTACGCCCGCAGCATGCTTACGTTCCTCAATGCTCCACATCTTTCAGGCACATGCAATGCGATATGGATAATGATTATCGAGTTGTTATTAGTCCTTTCATACAGCAGGATTGGAAAACTAGGGTACCTTGCTTATATCAATCCCAACACAGATCCTGTCTAGGGTCGTCACTCCTAGTAATCTCATACGATGTTATATTTGTAGGTCGCTGCAAGGGCTGTCAGGGTTGTTGCTCGCACTCGTTGCACCTCTCCCCCATCACCTTATCAATACAGGCCTAGTTATATCCTTAAGATTTCATCAGGACTCGTCGCCCCCATGCGGTGTCAGGATAAACTCAAGGTCACTATAAAGGGCTCGTCACCTAATCAGTGTAGGCCGACAGCAAGAATATAGTATCCTATACCACCATAATTTACTCAGAGTAGGGTGCTCACTGGTCACTACGGGGAGGTTTGTGGCCCCAGCGTAGGCCGACAGCTCGACATGGTGTCCCATACCACCATGCCCGGCTCATGAGTCTTTATGGATCAAGGTACCATGGTTAACAGGATTTCCAATGGTAAGTTCAGTACCCTAGGTTCAAGCAGTTATGACTCATACATGGTGAACATACAAAGGCCAGTCGGGTTACTTGCCGAGCTCGACTAGTATGAGCGCATCTCAAGCTGAACGACATGAAGTGCATGAAACACTTCATGTGGCCTAACCACTGCCGCCAACCCAAAACACGACTCGCGTTCATCGACGTGTCCTTTGTGGTACATAGAAACCAACCACGAATTCAATCCATTACCTACTGCCTGGACTAGGTCATAGCCCCAAGCATTTGTAAACCAACGTCAGTAAACACATGAGAGTAACAAGAATGCATATAAATAATATAAGCATGTTGTTAGAGGTTATAACATACCACATAAGCAAATCCTCCAACACATGCATTTCATATATATAATGAAATCAATACATATAGCCAACATGATGGAATTCACATACATCAGCATATTAATTGAGAATTCAATCTCAAAACTAATTCACAACACCATTTTACTCAATACATACTAATATAAACATTTATACAAACACTTAGTCTACACACTTTAGTCCACATAGCGTATGTCGACTCAAAGTGGGCATTAGGGCGAATCTCTTTGCCAAACCGATCATACACGTATTTCTAATATCATAACACGATAAATCTACATGTTAAGCATTTCAGCAAAATACGGACGTATACAGTATTTTCTATAAATGCCTAAAATACCCTAAATCTCATATTTACCATACATTTACGAAACAGAAAACGGACAGCATGTTGTACATGTCAAACGGTATTGCCATCGATAATCTACTATTAAACGACATTGAAAGCCTTGAAATCAGTCAATCTAAGCGTCTAAAATCCTCACCTTTTGCCTTAGACGTGTATCGTTTCGAATAGAACGTCTACGCTTCGTCAACGGCGTAAATGCGACCTAATATACAAGATACATAAGCTATTTCGATATTTGAATTGAAAGAATCCCAAAACAACAAGTAGTTAGGGTTTTTCTTACCTAGGAGTGCGTTGGAATCACCAGGAAAGTGATTGGAGTGCGGTGCTTTGGCACGTGCAAAAGCTGCAGCAAGTGGCGGGAATTCTCTCCCACTACTCTCTCAAAATCTCTCACTTTCTCTCTCTCTCTCTCTCTATCTAGGGTTTGTTGTAAATTCGGATGGGAGGGTTGTGAGAGGGTTTAAAGCCCTTATATAGGCTAAAACATAACCTAAATAGACTTGGGAACAAAGTATATTTATTTTATGTCCAAATACGGATTGTTCCGTCTCAACGAAGCATTTCTGGAGGTCCCCTGGCCGAATGCGGTCGGACTTAAGCTCATGGATACTAGATCCTGCTCATATCAAGTATTCAGTCTGGTAGTGTTCCCAGATCGCATGTGGCGGACCAGTTTCAGTTCAACGGCTATGGGTACTCGATCAGGGCCACAAGTGCGTTGACATGTAAGGGCCACCTATCCTGATCCGAGGGTAAAATTTGATCGAATTCTGACGGTCAAAATGCTTAAAAAATGTCGCGCAAGTGACACGTGCCAGATTTCATAAATTTTATTAATTTCTAACATTTCTCACACTCTTCACTCTGGACTCAAGGAAATCATCGTGGGATATCATTTGGACTTAATTTTTGAGGTGATTGTCAAGTCCAGCTAGGCAGTCAGGATTGTCTAAGTTCGGGGTAATCGGAATTCCGACGTGCGGTCCAGAGCCGATACAAAGTTTCAAGGTGCTCCCGAGAGAAATTGAGAATAGAGTTTGATCCTAGGTTTTACGGTATTGTAGCATCACCTATCCTATACGTTTTGACTCTAGAAGATCGTATTGAAAGCGATTGGTGAGAATTTCACAGGTCATCTAGTGTTGTGCTAGTTGATTCTCGTTGGATTTCTAAAGGAAGTAGCCGTTATTGGTTTTTGTTTGAGATGAGATTTAAAGGGTGGAGCGAGGGTGTTTGAAAACGGAAGAAGGAAGAGTTTGAAAAGGTGGTTTTTGCCAAAAATCAAACGTTTTGGTGAGAAAGGAGAGCTTGGAGGGTCACTTTGTGAAGGAAGTACCTGATCGGGGAAGTTTTAACGGACGGACAATATACTAGGGGGCTACCCTAGCCCCTAAACACCTCCGGCCCGAAGTCCGGACCCAACCGAGGAATTTGACCGGCGATGCATCGCGGAATCGGCGATGCCATCGTCGACCAAACTCACATCTGGCGATGGCCGCCCTATGGGGCTAGTTCCCCTTGTCCTAGGGACCCCAAATGTATGTTGCTCCCACCTTGGTTCATTGTATTTGGGCTTGGATAGGCCCAAAACTCTATTTGGGACGTTTCGGGGCCAGTTTGTAAACCAGAATGAGTTTATGCATCAAGTGGCATATGATTTTGTGGTAAGAGAGGCTAATCCATCCAACTAACCCATCTATTTTGTTATATTCCAAAAGGTTAAGGGTCGAAACCCATTTTACCCATTTATTTACTATTCACGGTAATTTTTAGCTTCGGTATTGTTCTTCATCATTAATACCCTAGGATTGGTGTTCTTTACTATTTAAACTTGAGGAGTTGTGTCTAATATGAAAGTACTTGGTGAAATTTGAAGAATGAGGTGGTGAATGGTGAGTTTTGAAGGAAATGGATTGAAAAGCGATTTCTTTGGGATTGGGATTGAGCTCTGAAAGTGTTATGGTTGACCCATTGCCTAAGGACGTCTAACTCCAGGTTGACAAAAAATCTGGGGTGTTATAGGTCAAGCTTAATTTCAAGCATTCAAGCTCAAGCTTCAAAGTGTAAAAGTTTTAAACTTTAAAGTACTTCAAGTATTTTATCTACCGAAGCAATCGAGTTGACAAGTTCAATGCTCACATTTCAAGTATACGTGACCCTAGAAAGACCTTAGGATTAGGTCATTAATGTTGTACGTTTATATTGGGTCATAGTACTTATTTTAGGATTTCCTTCGGTTATCATAATCATTGTTCGACTAGTCCAGGCACTGGCTCGACCAGTCTAGGATTTTACTTAAAAAATCAGATAAAGTTGTTTGGTCTATGACCAGTTGAGTACCTTGCTCGACCGGTTGTGGAGACTGGCTGGACCAGTCGATCAGGACTCGACTCGAACTCCAACAATGCGAATTTTGCCCACTCGACCAATCGAGAGTATGTTTTATCCAATCGTGCCAAAAAAATTGAAAGTTAGTTCTGCCAGGACCAGACGATCCCAGTCCGATCGAGTTTCCAGATCGACCGTGGCGGACCATTTTCAATTCATTGTGGGCCACAAGTATTTTGACATGTGTGGGCCATCTTCCATGATCCAAGGGTGAATTTGGGTTAGAAACCAACGGTCAGAATGCTTATAATCGGTGCGCAAGTGACATGACTCAGATTACTTAAATTCATACTTAATTTTATAAAAACCTTCACTTTCACACACTCTTCACTCCGGACTCAAGAAAATAACCTCAGGACATCGTCTGGACTTGATTTTTGAGGTGATTGTCAAGTCCAACTAGGGGTCATAATTGTCTAAGCTCATCGCTATTAGACTTTCGATGTGCGGTCCAGGTCTGATACGAAGTTTCCGAATGCTCCCGAGAGCAACTAGGTTTAGAGTTTACTCCTAGATTTTAAGGTAATGTAGCATTAACAATTCTATAGGTTTTAGGTCTACAAGATCATATTAAAAGTGATTGGTGATAGTTTCACAGGTAATCTAGTTTAATGCTAGTTAATTCACGTTAAATTTCTAAGGGATTAGGTTCTAAAGGATTTCTACTAGAGGTGGCACTCGAGTCTATGTATGAATTTTTTCAGGACGTTATAATATACTCCCCTTAAAAGAAAATTTTCATCCTCGAAATTTGTACCTTTTCATACTGTAACGCCTTGAAATTCAGGGGTCGAGCAGAAGCTCAACTCCCGAATTCCAACGCATCACTTATGCAATATAGATAATGATGATTGAATGTTGTTTATATTAATGCATTAAACATGAGTAGGATTATACCAAAATAGCATATCATACTCAAGAGAGAGTTTATTTTGCAAGCGAAAGACTGTGATAGATATATAAAATATATAAACTGTTGTAAGTCTCCAGAGTGTGAACATGTTACTAGGTTAAATATATATATGTATACTAAAAAACGAACAAGATGAATATACATGGGTGTTCCAAAGGTGCAAGCTAACAATTGTAATGACATCTAATCAGCATCCCTATAAGCCAGTTGATCAAAACATGGTCTACAAAGACCCGCCTGATAACTGTATATATGAGAAACCCTCCTCATCATCATAAAAGTCCAGCTCTACTTCACAAGCATCGCCATCATCTGAAACTAAAACAGGGACTGGTAGGTGTTTCAAACACCATTCCGTAACGTAGGAGTGAGTGATCAACTCAGTGGAACTATACAACAAAGGTTAACATGTTATCAATTCAATCAAGAAGTAATGATAAAGCAGTACAATCAAACATGTCCTAATTACTCTTGTTAATGCAAGAATGATATGAGGAAATGATGCATGCCCTCACCACAAACTCCCTCTTGCGACATCATCTAACGATCGCGGCATGAATCACTACCACTATGCTCTACACTAAAGCCAACGGCACATGCAGTGCGATGTTATGAGCATAATTACCAAGTTCTTATTAGTTCTTTTCATATAATAGGATTAGGAAGCTAAGGTACCTCCCTTATACCAATACCCAAACAATGATCCATTCTAGGTTCGTCAGTCCTAGTAAATCTCATACGATATTACTGTTCTCGGTCGTTGTAAAGGGCTCGTCACCAATCAATACAGGCCTAGTATACCTTAGTTACTATAAAAAGGTTCGTCGCCTACCTGCAGTGTCAAGGTATGCTCGAGGTCACTACAGAGGACTCGTCACCAATCAATGTAGGCCGACAACAAGAATATAGTGTCCCATACCACCATAATTGGCTCACGAGTCTAGGTTGCTCACTGGTCACTATGGGGAGGCTCGTCGCCCTAGCATAGGCCGACAGCTCGACCACGGTGTCCCATACCACCATGTCCGCCTCATGAGTCTTAGGGGATCGTGGTACCAAGGTTAACAGGATTTCACTAGTGAGTTCGATACCTTAGATTCAAATGGTAGCATCCAAAAATGGTGAACATACATCAGTCAATCAGGTTAATTGAAGAGCTCGACTAGGACAAGCGCACATTGAGTTGATCGATATGGAATGCATAAGCACTCCGTGTGGCCTAACCACTGTCGAACATCCCAAGTACGACTCAGATTCCTCAAACACATCCTGCCTGGTGTAAATAATTTCAACCACCAGTTTGAGAAGAATTGTCGATTACCTGGACTATAATAAAGTCTCAATCATGTACAAGCTCAATAATAGACAATTGATTCAAATCCTACATTCATATGAACATGTTATGAAATATAACTTAAACATGAATACGGTACATGGAGGAAATCATACACACAGTTAACATGAATAAATAGGCTAAACAGTTCATGGAGGAAATCATACACACAACCAAGGTAATTAAGATTCATATCTCAATAACCTTATAAATCACACTTTATTGAATACTAACTCATTCAGGCATTTTTACAAACACTTAGACTACACTATTCAACATACATCACGTATGTCGACCATATTGCATATTAGGGCAAATCCTTTAGCCAAGGAGTTGTCACATACATAACAATCTTGTAATAACGACAATTAAACATGAAAATCATAACATCAAATTCCTTTTGCATACAAACATTCTAACAAATACATGAAATACTCTATTTACAACATAGGTTATACATATATGTAAAATAAAATAAATAACGCATTTGGCATGGTTAATAACATCTACGTCAGTAATAAATCATTATCTAACATTGAAAGTCTTGAAAACCATAACCTAAACATATATAGTCCGCACCTTAAACCGAAAAACGCTTAACGGATATGATTTAGACGATAAGTCTTCGTCAATGGCGGATTGGCAACCTAGAACATGAAATAGGTTAGCTACATCATCACTTAAACTATATTAAGCCTTAAAACAAGTTAGGGTTAGGATTTCTTACCCAAGAATGGAGTCAGAAACGCCAGAATAGTGATACAGATAGGTGGATTAGGCACATAGTAAAGCTGAGAAGAATCCCAGGAAGAATCACCAACTTCTCTCTCTCTTTCTCTCTCTTTTTCTTCTCTTTCTTAGCTAGGGTTTTAGAATTCGTATGGATTATGGGAGTGAGGGTTTAAGGCCTTTATATAAGTCCAGAATTGACGGAAATAGCCGTAAGGCCAAGGTATACTTAGTTTATAACCAAATCGGGCTTCTTTTAATCCAACGAAACACTTCTAGAGGTCCTCTTATTAAATGTGGTCAGACTTAAACTCACTAATATTGGATCTTAAGAAATTTAAGTTTTCAGTCCGATCGGGTTTTTAGATCGACCGTGGCGGACTAGTTTCACTTCAACGGTCATCGAAACTCGATCAGGGTAATAAGTACATGGGCATGTGTGGGTCATCTTCCCTGACCCAAGGGTGAATTTGGGTCAAAAACCAACGGTCAGAATGCTTATAATCGGCGCGCAAGCGACATGAATCAGATTACTTAAATCCATATTTAATTTTATAAAAAACTTCACTTTCTCACACTCTTCACTCCAGACTCAAGGAAATGGTCTCAGGACATCATCTGAACTTGATTTTCGAGGTGATTGTCAAGTCCAACTAGGCAGTCATAATTTTCTAAGTTCATCGCTATCGGACTTTCGACGTGCGATCTAGGTCCGATACGAAGTTTTCAAATTCTCCCGAGAGCAACTGGGTTTAGAGATTGATCCTAGGTTTCAGGGTAATGTAGCATTAACAATTCTATAGGTTTTGGGTCTTGCAGATCATATTTAAAGTGGTTCAAACTAATTCTAGTAAATACGATCGTATTTAAAGTGGTTCAAGCTAATTTTACTGAGTATTCAGTTTAGTACTTAACCAAATTTTACCCTAATTATGGCAGAATACGGTCCCAGGGCCATTCTATGCCCGATTTTGGAACTTCTAGTTGTTATATTATTTTAATTATTTTTTTAGTAGTTCATCATCAAGTTTACCCCGTCTCCACCAAATTTCATGAGTTTCCAAAAACCCAATAGTCAAAATCCCAATTTATTCATGTATTTAACATTTACAGTAAGTTTTAGTTTAAGTATAGTTCTTCACCTTTTAAACTTTAGGATTTGTGTCCAACATGAAAGTACTTGGAGAAATTTAAAGAATGAGGTGGTGAAAGGTGAGATTTTGAAGGAAATAAGTTGAAAAGAGATTTTTAGACTTTGAGATTGAGTTATGAGAAGTTACCAATATGTTATGGTTGACTCATTGCCTAAGGACGTCTAATTCCAGGTTGGCAAAAATTCGGTGTGTTACAATCTACCCCCCTTAAAAATAATTTCATCCCCAAAATTGGCTAAGAGTAATGAGTAAAGATTCTATTATTCCTTTTTCCTAAACTTTATTGATTCAAGTTTATATGCGTGGTGGGGTATATACATCTATACTAGTCTGGTGCATTTTTATCATCCTCCTTAAAAATTTACTCTTTACCTCTTTCTTATACCCTGATAGTTTGTTATAATTTATTTCTTTATCAATTTGGAGTCTTGACGACGATTCACAACTACTTAGAGTAAGATATATGTTTTCAATGGTCGACCAGTACGGAGAGACAGTTGTAGTGAGCTCGATCCTAATACTTCGATCGCCTATCTGACCAGGGTAGAAGACTCATCATATCCCTTCCTAGTCCTGGTAGATCCTGGTCTTCTGTCCGGTCAAGTAGTGAGTCCATTGGTAGTCTGTCAGGATTGATAATTGGGTCAAGCCACGAATACTTCGCAGTTATATATTTCAGTAACTCCGTAGTCCAATCACTCTAGAAGCTTAGGGAATGCCCATCACTGAAAGGTTCAAATTTTCTATTTATAAGGTTGCCCTTTGGGTCTTGGTTTAGGAGAGTCCTCGTCTGAATCTATGTCCACGGTAGGGGTTAATAAGCACCTTAATAGATCATCCTAAAAGGATTTCTGTTCGTATAGAGTTGGCCAAGGCTTCTATTATGTTTATATTTAATGAATAGATTTGTGGATACACCAACCTCCGCTTGTTCCCATTGTTAGGCCTATGATTTAATATGAATGGGTTCAACACTTAAGCCCTAATTGTTTCCCTTTAAAGACTTCATTATTGACATTGTAAGGAAGATTCAGATCCTAATTAATGACCTAATCTTACATATAACTTGAATTAATTTCCTTCGATCCTGGGCCAGTGGGGAAGGGGCCAACCACGCTTTCGCTGCGCCACTTTGATACAACGGTTGTATTAACTGACCTAACTAGATTGGGCTCATAAAGTTCTACCCCACTGATGTTTTAATTTAAACCAATTTGATTTAAATGATTTTAACTTGCAAGTATACGAATCAGATGTAAATATGATACGTATTACGAGATCGTTCCCATGAGGACTGGTTGTCACAATTCGAAATTTAAGACTCTTCTTAACTAATCCAACAAATATTTTAGCAAACTAATAAGTAAACTAATACAAATCTATGAAAAATAACTGAGAATTATGAGAAAAATTCAATCCAGGAGAAGACTAGGACTTTCGAATCCACCCCTAATTATCTTAACCCTTATTTTACCTGTTGATTCACCCTAATTCAGATTGATATCAAAATAAATAAAGTACACTCTATGTCCTTGGTCGGGCACACAAAATGTATAATCCTTTAAAGCATATGGATCACATCTTTCCATCCATGGTCAGGCATGGAGAGATGTAAATCTTGTTTCTTCCTCTATAGGGGACCTGTTCATGGTCAAACACAAGCACCTAGAATAATATTCCAAACAACATCCATATCTAGACTTTGGTCGAGCTCATAGAATGGAGAAGTACGGAAATCTCAGGAAAGCACACTAGAAAAAGAAACAAATCAATCCAATTAAAATAAATTCAACATAAACAAGAGTCAATCAAATTAGGGGCTTCATCTCAGCCCTAGCTAAGAAGTTTAACAATGCATAAAATTAATTAGGTAAAAGGAAATAAAAAGTAAAAATATTAAAAACATCTCCCTTATCTCTCTTCTTCCTTCTTCTCTCTCTCCTCCTTGGCTCTGGATCTTCCTTTCCAAGGTCCGAATGAATGTTCTCTACATCCAAAACCTCCTTATATAGCTGCTGGAGTGGTGAAAATCAAATTTGAATCAGATTTGGAAAGTTATGCATGCCCATTGAAAGCTTTTTCGCAGCCAAGTTCGGTACCTCGAAACACGCCACTTTCCTCGCTTAAATTCTAAAGAAACACCGTCTCTTAGGACTTTCTTGGGTCCTCTACATGATAGATGGTTCAGATCTACCATATGATCAAAGATGGTGGGCCAAAACTGCCTGAAAAAGTCAGTTTTCACGGATGTGCGAAACCTTTCGCACAATTTCGCTGTTGTGATTGGTGGGCCCCACAGAAGCATTTTCTAGACAATCCACCCCATCCATTGGATTCAGAATGAAATTTCAATCAAGAATGAGTGGTTTTGAACATCCATTGACGTGGCCCAGAGAAGAAATCACAAAAGGATCAGTTTTAAATGCTACAGGGCAACCTTTTTGTGGCCCCTATGTATCACACATGTGATTGCATGGGTGAAAATGATTAGCATGGTTTTGAAGTTCTCGAGCCCGTCTACACGGTGGACGACTTGGATTATTCGTACATACAATGGGTGGGGCCCATAACCGTCCGTAAGACGGACAGCGTCCGTGCGTTACGCGGTGCGTAAGAAGGAAAGCTCCTTCTTTCTATTTTTCTTCGGTCAGAGACTGTCAAACAGTCTCTGTCGTGGCTGTGCATGGCTAGTGTACTTATGCACTATACACACCCATCTCATATGGGGTCCATTGCACTGTTTTGGAGAAATCTGCACCGTACATCTGTTTTGACTCCGTCTTTAAGGCGTTGACTCCAAATTTGAGTCAGTTACGGATATCAGGTGGGCCCCAAATTTGAGATTAATGGTCTAATCTATCCGTTGGATAACTTTTCAAAATCTTCAATGGCTGAAATTTAATATGTACGGTTAATTTATGGCCCCCATCATATGTGTGAAGTTTCAGGTTAATCGGATAGTAGAAAACATGTGATCTTGCATTTTGGACCAATTTTGGGCCTCTTTAACGTGAACGAATCGATTTTCTCGGATCCCTGGCATGTAAATTCATTGATCTCAGTCCTTTAAAGTCTGTCCTTTGCTTTGGTTACTTCGGAACGTCAGATCCACACTTTTAATATCTTTTTTCAATCAACGCTCCTGATTTCATCATGTAACAAAAATACAATTAAAATACGACATTAAACATTATCATATACGTCAAATTAGGTATTTATCGGGGTCTGATATGCAATATTCGACCCTCATCGCAACCCCCAACCAGCATTTTTCTAGTCCCGAGCAAAACATGCGAAAAAATAATTTCAGAAATAAGAGACAATTCCTGTAAACTCAAGTGACTTGTGAACAGATAGTTAAAATGTAAAAATTCTAAGATTCATGAATGGTATGTGGAATTTTCTCCAGGAATCAAGCTCATAGTGAATTACATGAACAAGTTCAAAACATTAATCCATTAATTAGAACATTCTAAACATTGAGTTCCACGAGTGTATAGTGTAATCTCGGCTCACAATTATTAAGAGATCTGATTGTCAATTTCATGATATCATTGGAATTCATGACAATCAAACCTGAAACCAACACTAGCATTACAGATTAACTTTTCATTTTACCAGCCTTTGATTTTCTTGAACAGTAACGCCAAAGAGGAGAATCAAATCCTCACCCATAGGGAGCAAACCTATGGTGAAAACTTGTCACCTAACTTCTTTTCTAACTATCAACCATGGGGGATCGAATCTACACCCATAGGGAGCAAACCTATGGTAAAGATTATGCGACTTACCCTTTTTATTGTTCTTTATTGCACATGAAATTTTATTTTGGCTGGTTCCTTTCATGCTTTGTGATTACCAAGTTAATCATTCAATATCGAATCGAAACCTTAATGTGTAAACGAGATGTGATATGCAAAATCATGACTTAATCAATGTTTAAAGCTTCTAATCACGGGTTAACAAGCCAAACTTAAATGTGAAATCTAACAGACAACTGAATCCAAGAGTCATAAATTACCAACATCACGTATCTTTTAATTTTAAAATCACAACTATCCTTCAAAGTCACTTCAAATTCATAAGAAATTTCATAAAATTTCAAAAAAATTTAAAAAAAATTTTCACACTTTTTGCTCAAGACCAAGAAAATACTGATTAGGTTACCTAATCTCCCACCCCCAACCTAAAATCTACATTGTCCTCAATATAAAAGAAATAAGCATGCAATGCACATAGGACAATGAAAGTAAAAGAGGAATGATGAAAAGAGTGTACCTGGAACAGAGAATCAAGAGGCTTTCCCAAAAATATCAATGTAAAATCGAGTCAGCACAAGAGAGAAATCAACAAAAAGAAAATCATAAAAAGAAAATCCTACCTATACCACTTTCGCAGGTACTCTCGATTGCATTTAGCGTATGCAACAAGCCTTTAAACCCCTAGGTTACCCCTAGTGGACGAGTTGTAGTCTCGTGAGGGTTTGCGGAAATGTTACCCACAAACATTGAATCAACTAACTAGGAAAATGAAATAGAATGAAAAGCTGGGTTGCCTCCCAGGAGCGCTAAGTTTAACGTCTTCAGCCAGACAAAAATGGACCATGACTTAATCAATCTTGAAAACCTGGGTCCTCCAAATTAACTTCTTTAACATCTTGATTAACCAAATCCTCCAAATAAGGTTTCAGTCTTTGACCATTTACTTTGAAAATATTTTTGTCCTTAAGATTGTTAATCTTAACTCCTCCATGAGGAAATACTTTTACTACCTGATAAGGACCATACCATCGCGAACGTAGTTTTCCAGGAAAGAGGCGTAACCTGGAATTATACAATAAGACTTTCTGACCCGGTTCAAATGTCTTGCGAAGAATTGATTGGTCATGAAAAAATTTCGTTCGTTCTTTATAAATTTTCGCATTCTCATATGCCTCATTTTGAATTTCTTCTAACTCATTGAGTTGAAGTTTATGGTGTGATCCAGCCTTGTTCAAATCAAAATTAAAGGTTTTGATGGCACAATAAGCATGATGTTCTAATTCCACAGGTAAGTGACATGCTTTCCCAAAGACAAGCCTATAGGGAGACATTCCAATCGGGGTTTTGAATGCTGTACGATACGCCCAAAGAGTATCATTCAAACGTTGCGACCAATCCTTACGATCAGGGCGAATTGTTTTCTCTAAAATTTGTTTAATCTTCTGATTCGAAACTTCTACTTGACCACTTGTTTGTGGATGGTATGGAGTTGCAACTTTATGGGTGATGGAATATTTGTTCATTAAAGATTCAAACGGTTTATTGTAAAAATGAGTACCACCATCACTTATGATTGCCCGAGGAGTACCAAAATAAGAAAAGATATTTTCTTTCAAGAAGCGGACCACAACTTTATGATCATTCATTTTACATGGCACTGCTTCCACCCAATTATAGACATAATCGATAGCCACAAGGATATACATATAACCGAATGATGGGGGAAACGGACCCATGAAGTCAATACCCCAAACATCAAATATCTCAATAATGAGAATATTGGTAAGTGGCATCATGTTTATACGGGAAATATTACCCATACGTTGGCATCGATCACATGTAGAACAAAAGGCATGTGTGTCTCGAAAAAGTGTAGGCCAATAAAATCCACTTTGTAAAACTTTTGCAGTTGTTTTCTTTGAACCAAAATGACCACCACATGCATAGTCGTGACAAAAGGAGATTATACTATAAAACTCACTCTCAGGTACACATCTCCTAATGACCTGGTCAGGACAGAGTTTGAATAGGTATGGATCATCTCAGAAGAAATGTTTAACCTCAGCAAGAAATTTAGATTTATCCTGTTTAGTCCAATGAGAAGGAATCTGACTTGTAACAAGATAATTTACGATGTCAGCATACCAAGGTATTTGAGAAATAGCTAAAAGTTGTTCATCAGGGAAAGACTCGTTCATTGGCACAAGATCCACTGTGGGCTCCAAGACAAGTCTAGACAAATGGTCGGCTACCACATTTTCGGAACCCTTTTTATCCTGAATTTCAATGTCAAATTCTCGTAGCAAGGGAATCCAACGAATCAATCGAGGTTTAGCATCTTTTTTAGAAAGAAGATATTTCAATGCTGCATGATCTGAAAACACTATAACCTTCGATCCAATGAGAAATGACCTGAATTTGTCTAGAGCAAATACCACTGCCAACAACTCTTTTTCAGTGGTAGAGTAGTTCAGTTGAGCATCATTTAGAGTCCTACTAGCATAATAAATGACATGAGGTATTTTGTCCAATCGTTGCCCTAAGACGGCTCCAACAGCATAATCAGAAGCATAACACATAAGCTCAAAAGGTAAACTCCAATTAGGTGGTTGGATGGTTGGAGCAGAAGTTAATAAAAGCTTTAACTTGTCAAAAGCTTTCCGACAATCATCATCAAGGTCAAATGCAACATCCTTAGCTAATAAACTGCACAAGGGTCGAGAAATTTTGCTAAAATCCTTAATGAATCTCCTGTAGAATCCTGCATGCCCTAAAAATGATCTAATTTCCTTCACCGTTCTAGGTGGAGGAAGACTAGAAATTAAATCAATCTTGGCTTTATCAACTTTAATGCCTTTACTTGAAATAACATGCCCGAGTACAATCCCTTTTTGAACCATAAAATGACACTTTTCCCAATTCAATACTAGGTTCGTTTCTTTACATCTTTCCAAAACTAGAGATAGATGGTATAAGAATTCATCAAAGGAAGAGCCAAAAATGGAAAAATCATCCATGAAAATCTTGAGGAACGCTCAACCATGTCTGAAAAAATACTCATCATGCATCGTTGAAAAGTAGCAGGCGCATTACATAGCCCAAATAGCATACGCCGATAGGCATATGTACTAAAAGGACATGTAAATGTGGTTTTCTCTTGATCCTCGGGAGCAATGGGAATCTGATTGTACCCAGAATAACCATCCAGGAAACAATAATAGTTATGCCCTGCCAATCTCTCAAGCATCTGATCTATGAAAGGAAGAGGAAAGTGATCCTTCCTTGTGACTAGGTTCAGTTTACGGTAATCAATACAAACTCGCCAGCCCGTAGTCATGTGGGTTGGTACTAATTCATTATCATCATTTTTTATCACCATAATCCCAGACTTTTTTGGACTAACTTGGACTGGGCTGACCCACGTGCTATTCGAAATAGGGTAAACGATACCAACATCTAACAATTTAAGCACCTCCGCCCGTACGACCTCTTTCATGTTAGGATTAAGCCTCCTCTGCATTTCACGTGACATTTTTACATTTTTCTCAAGATGAATATGATGCATACACACAGTGGGGCTTATTCCCTTTATGTCCAATATTGTCCACCCAATAGCTGTCCTATGTTCTCTAAAAATATTAAGCAACTTGCCCTCCTGTTCCTTATCGAGGTTAGAAGCTATGATGACAGGTAGGGTCTTAGAAGGACCTAAAAATGTATACCTGAGAGTTTCAGGTAATTGTTTAAGGTCAAGTTCGGGTGGTTTCTCAACAGAAGGGACCGGTTTAGACTCAGATGGTGGAAGAAGTTCCACTTTCGTTTTCCATTTTGTAGTATCCATTATAGAATTAGAGTCGAGCAATGCATTGACTTCTTCGATGGAACTTTCTATGTCAAAATCTGTGCCAAAATGTGCTAGACAAGTCTCTAGTGCATCTTCGAAAGATTTAAAGAAAGAGTCATGCACTAGACTATCAATCATGTTCACCTCAAAAATATCATTCGAGTCTGCCGGTTGTTGTCCAGCATTGAAAACATTAAGTTTAATCTTCATGTTACCAAAAGACAACTTCATGACTTCATTCCTGTAATTTATAATAGCATTGGATGTAGCTAAGAATGGACGTCCCAAGATAACCAGGATTTGACTAGTAGGATTCGGGACAGACTGAGTATCAAGAACGATGAAATCCACTGAAAAATAAAACTTATCAACCTGGATTAACACGTCCTCAATAATACCACGGGGCACCTTGACAGATCTATCAGCTAGTTGTAGTGTTATTTTAGTTGATTTCAGTTCACCAAGTCCTAGCTGCTCATATACAGAATATGGCAACAAATTAACGCTCGCCCCTAAATCGAGCAATGCCTTCTCAACCTTATGATCTCCTATGACGCAAGAAATGGTAGGAGCTCCTGGATCCCTAAATTTAGGAGGGGTGTTGTGTTGAATCATAGAGCTGAGTTTCTCTGCAAGGAAGACCTTCTTATGAACATGCATCTTACGCTTCTGAGTGTATAAATCTTTAAGAAACTTAGTGTAAGCAGGGACTTGCTTGATAGCATCAAGCAATGGAATGTTAATTTGCACTTGCTTAAACATCTCCAATATCTCATTAAAGTTGTTTCCTTTCTTAACTGGTGTCAGATGTTGAGGAAAAGGTGCTTTAGGTACATAGGATGACACAGGAGTAGTTTCTGGAGGGTCAGAGTACTTTTGGACTCTAGATGCAATAGTATGTCTCTCCGCTTCATTTTGTTCTTCCGGTTTGGAATTTGATTCTTCCCTAGGCATTTCTACTTTGTTCTCGATCTGTTTACCAGACCTAAGGGTAATGATAGATTTGGCTTGCTCATGATATTGTTCCTGGTTTGAATTAGAGCCAATCTCAAACTGTCCTTTTGGATTTGCCACAGGTTGGCTAGGGAACCTCCCCTTCTCTCTCTCACTCACTGTGGCAGCAAGTTGACCCAATTGAACTTCCAGCTTGGCAATAGATTGAGCACTCGCATGTACGCTTTGCTGGTTAGCTAGTAAAGTTTGTTGGGTGTCTTTTTGAAATTGAAGAGAACTCTGCATAAAAAGATTGAGTGTATCCTCAAGAGATGGTTTCCTAGATTATGCAGGAGCTTGTTGATATTGCGGAAACTGTTGAGTTTGTTGACATCAACTTGTGGGTAAGGTTGCATAGGAGGATTTCCAGATGGTTCTCCTTGTTATGGTCCTTTTGCCCAAGAAAGATTTGGATGTCTAGCCCACCCTAGGTTGTAGGTATTTGAGTAAGGATCATTACCAGGTCTCCGAAAGGTGTTCATAGCATGTACTTGTTTGGAGAGAAATTCAGGAAATGCTGCACCAGATGGACACGACTGCGTAAGATGGCCAAGACTAGAACATATAGCACATGACTCGATTTGAGTTGTTTGTGGAGGTCCATTATTCAACATCAGAGCATCGACTTTCTGTGTCCGGCTATCAAGTATGGTATAAATATTTGGCGTGACTCCTATCTCATATATACCACCTTTCTTTGGCAGTTGGGGATTTCTTTCACCTCTATTTGAGTAGTCCCATTGTTGAGAATTTTCGCACAAGGTTTCAAAGAAATTCCATGCTTCGACATCACTTTTGGTCATGAATGACCCTCCACTGCTGGCATCAACCATGCGACGGTTTTGAGGTGTCAAACCGTCATAGAAGTATTAAAATTGTTGTCACTTCTCAAAGCCATGGTGTGGACATTTAAGGAACAAGTCCTTCCATCTTTCCCAACATTCATGAAAGTGTTCTCCCTCTTTTTGTGTGAAATTAGTGATTTCTCTAGGAGAGCATTCGTTTTGTGAACAGGAAAGAATTTGTTTAAGAACTTCTTAGATAATTGATCCCATGTAGTGATCGTCCCAACTCCTAGAGAATTCAACCATGCTTTTGCCTTATCCTTCAAAGAAAAAGGAAAAAGGCACAAACGGATCGAATCATCTGAGAAGTTTTGAAACCTAAAGGTCGAGCAAATGTCTAAAAATTCTTTTACATGATGATATGGATCCTCTTTGTCTAAACCATAGAAAGATGGTAACAACTGTATGACCCCTGGTTTAAGTTCAAAGTCTGCTGCCGTGGTGGCTGGAAACACTATGCATGAAGGCGCATTAAATTGGACAGGAGCTGAATAATCTCTAACCGCTTTAATTGCATTCTCGTCCGTCATTTCTAATAGGATATTTCTAGATCTTTTACGAAAGGTTCTTTCTATTTCAGGATCAAAGGGTGCTAGTTCTATGTTCAAAGATCTACGCCCTAACATAAACTGAATAACTGAAATGTAGGAAAGAAAACTAAACTAAACTAAGATGCAACCTAAGAGAAATAAGACTAGAACTAAAAATTATGAATTCCTAAAAATAAGAGAAATCTATGTAAACAAGAATTAGAAGAAAGAACTCGGAAAAGAAGATGATGGATGTCTGAAGATTTGGTAGCTTCTCCTTTTGAAGACAATCTTATTTAACAGCTTCCTTCTTCAATTCCTATAAAAATAAAAATAAAAATAAAAGCAATTTTCTAAAATAATGCTAGAAAGAAAAAAAAAATCTTAAGCAACGGTTAGTTTCTAAAAAGGAAAAAATTTCTAAAACTAGAAAATAGAAAGTTAATTGAAAGAAGAATCTAAATCTAAAATTAAAAATTAAAAAATTTCTAAGAAGAAAGCCTAGAATTAGAAAATTCATAAAAAATAAAAATTAGAAAAAGTAGAGAATTTTAGAAAGGGATTACCAAAATTAGAAGTTCAAGTCAAGACCCTATAAAACAGGAAAGCTGTTAGTTTCTAAAATAAAATAAAATAACTTTAACCTATAGTTACTAAAATCCTAAGGCTATGAATTATGATAAGAGAATCTTAAATCTAATTTGGACTGAAACAGTCCCCGGCAACGGCGCCAAAAACTTGATGTTTTAATTTAAACCAATTTGATTTAAATGATTTTAACTCGCAAGTATACGAATCAGATGTGAATATGGTACGTATTACGAGATCGTTCCCACGAGGACTGGTTGTCACAATTCAAAATTTAAGACTCTTCTTAACTAATCCAACAAATATTTTAGCAAACTAATAAGTAAACTAACACAAATCTATGGAAAATAACTGAGAACTATGAGAAAAATTCAATCCAGGAGAAGACTAGGACTTTCGAATCCAGCCCTAATTATCCTAACCCTTATTTTACCTGTTGATTCACCCTAATTCAGATTGATATCAAAATAAACAAAGTACACTCTGTCCTTGGTCGGGCACACAGAATGTATAATCCTTTAAAGCATATGGATCACATCTTTCCATCCATGGTCAGGCATGGAGAGATGTAAATCCTGTTTCTTCCTCTATAGGAGACCTGTTCATGGTCAGACACAAGCACCTAGAATAATATTTCAAACAACATCCATATCTAGACTTTGGTGGAGCTCATAGAATGGAGAAGTACGGAAATCTCAGGAAAGCACACTAGAAAAAGAAACAAATCAATCCAATTAAAATAAATTTAACATAAACAAGAGTCAATCAAATTAGGGGCTTCATCTCAGCCCTAGCTAAGAAGTTTAACAATCCATAAAATTAATTAGGCAAAAGAAAATAAAAAGTAAAAATATTAAAAACATCTCCCTTATCTCTCTTCTTCCTTCTTCTCTCTCTCCTCCTTGGCTCTGGTTCTTCCTTTCCAAGGTCTGAATGAATGTTCCCCACATCTAAAACCTCCTTATATAGCTGGTGGAGTGGTGAAAATCAGATTTGAATCGGATTTGGAAAGCTATACATGCCCATTGAAAGCTTTTTCGCAGCCAAGTTCGGTGCCTCGAAACACGCCACTTTCCTCGCTTAAATTCCAAAGAAACATCGTCCCTTAGGACTTTCTTGGGTCCTCTACATGATAGACGGTTCAGATCTGCCATATGATCAAAGATGGTGGGCTAAAACTGCCTGAAAAAGTCAGTTTTTGTGGATGTGTGAAACCTTTTGCACCATTTCGCTGTTGTGATCGGTGGGCCCCACAGAAGCATTTTCTAGAAAATCCACCCCATCCATTGGATTTAGAACGAAATTTTAGTTAAGAATGAGTGGTTTTGAACGTCCATTGACGTGGCCCAGAGAAGAAATCACAAAAGGATCAGTTTTAAACGCTACAGGGCAGCCTTTTTGTGGCCCCTGTGTATCACACGTGTGATTGCATGGGTGAAAATGATTAGCATGGTTTTGAAGTTCTCGAGCCCGTCTACACGGTGGACGGCTTAGATTATTCGTACGTACAATGGGTGGGGCCCACAATCGTCCGTAAGACGGACAGCGTCCGTACGTTAAGCGGTGCGTAAGAAGGAAAGCTCCTTCTTTCTATTTTGCTTTGGTCAGAGACGGTCAAACAGTCTCTGTCGTGGCCGTGCACGGCTAGTGTACTTATGCACTATACACACCCATCTCATATGGGGTCCATTGCACTGTTTTGGAGAAATCTACACCGTCCATCTATTTTGACTCCGCCTTTAAGGCGTTGACTCCAAATTTGAGTTAGTTACGGATATCAGGTGGGCCCCAAATTTGAGATTAATGGTCTAATCTGTCCGTTGGATAACTTTTTGAAATCTTCAATGGCTGAAATTTAATATGTATGGTTAATTTATGGCCCCCATCACATGTGTGAAGTTTTAGGTCAATCGGATGGTAGAAAACATGTGATCTTGCATTCTGGACCAATTTTGGGACTCTTTAACGTGAACGGCTCGATTTTCTCGGATCCCTGACATGTAAATTTGTAACACCCCGAATTTTGGCCAATCTGGGATTTGACGTCCTTAAGCAGTGGGTCAATTAAAATACCTGAAAAATCGCTCAGAACCCAATTCCATAGCCAAAGAAATCACTTAGGATTAATTCCTTTAGAAACTAAGCATAAGTTAGCTAGCGTAACGCTAGAGTAGCTGGGAAACAGTCCCTGATCACTTTAAATACGTTCCACAAGACCCAAATCGAGTAGAACCAATGAAGCTATAATACTCTAAAACCTCGAATCAAACTCTAAGAAGGTTTGTTCTCTGGACCACTTTGAAATTTTGTATTGGATCTAGACCGCACGTCGAAAGTCCGATACCTGCTATCTTAGACCGTTAGAACCGTCTAGCTGGACTTGACAATTATTTCGAAAATCAAGTCCAACCGATAATCACAGGCTATTTCATTGAGCCCAGACTGAAGAGAGTGCGAATAGGGACAGATTTGGAATTTAAAATTTAAATCTGGCACACAACTTGACGTGTCAGTATTAAGCGTTCTGACCGTCAGAATTCAGCCAAATTACACCCTCGGATTAGAAAAAATCTCTATTTCATACATGAGATTTCTAGGCCTGATCTACGTGCGGTGACCGCTGAACTGAAACTAGACCGCCACGTACGATCTGCGAACCCTGCCAGACTGAAAACTTGATGTGTGCTAGATCCAGTATGCATGAGCTTAAGTCCGACTGCATTCAGCTAGGGGACCACCAGAAATGTCCTTTTGGACAGAAACAGCCCCGATTTGGTTACCCCTCAAGTGAACCTTGTTCCCGAGCCTATTTCGGACAAGTTTGGGCTTATAAAAGGGGTTGAAACTCTCACTCCTCTCTCCCATCCGAATTTGTAAAAATTCCTAGATTGGGAGAGAGAAAAGGTGAGAGTTTGTGAGAGAAGGTGGGAGAAAATTCCTTGCTGCTTATGCCATGTGCTGTACGTGCTTAGGCAATGCACTCCGATCACTTTTCCGGCGATTCCTCCTCGTTTTCAGGTAAGAAAATACCCTAGAAGTTGCTGATTTGAGGTTCCTTTCATTTCCTAGTGAAGTAGCTAATAGAACTTGTGTATTATGTTCTCTAATCACCGTAGACGAAGCGTATACGCTCCGTTCTAATTTACACATCCATAAGAGACAAGGTGCAGATTTTAGACGCTTTGATTGACTGTTTCCAACGCTTTCAATGTCGTTTAATAGTAGATTATCGACGGCAACGCCGTTTAACATGTACAACATGTTGTCCGTTTCCTGTTTCGTAAACCGACGGAGAATATGAGATTTAGGGCATTTTAGTCATTTGTAGGAAGTACTGTTTTCATTCATATTTTGCTGATGTAATTGACATGGTTTATTGTCGCATTAGAATGTTAGGAATGCGTGCATAATTAGTTTGGCAAAGAGATTCGCCTAAATGCACACTTCGGGTCGACATACTATATGTAGACTTAAGTGTGTAGTGTAAGTGTTTGTATAAAAGTTTATATTAGTATGTATTGAATTAAATGGTGTTATGAATTAGTTTGAGATTAATTTCTCAATTAATATACTGGTGTAAATGGTTTCCTACATGTTAGCGATATGCATGATTTCAATATATGGATGAAATGCATGTACTTGATGATTCGCTTTAGTTGTATGTTATAACATGTGCTTGATGATTTCATTATGATTTAGTTTGAGATTGAATTCTCAATTAATATGCTGATGGAAATGATTTCCTATATGTTGGCGATATGCATAATTTCACTATATGTATGAAAGGCATGTGTCAGATGATTTACTTAAGTTGTACGATATAACATGTGTTAACATGCTCACATGATTGCTGATGTGGATTCATATGTGTTTGGGACTATACTTAGTCCAGGCAGTCAGTAACAGAGAAAATTCGTGGCTAGCTGGTATTTGCCACGAACGACGCGTCGATGAACGCGAGTCGTGTTTTGGAGTTGGCGGCAGTGGTTAGGCCACGCGAAGTGTTTTACGCACTTCATGTCGTTCGACTTGAGATGCGATCGCGCTAGTCGAGCCCGTTAAGTAACCCGACTGGCCGTTGTATGTTCACCCTGCATGAGTCATAACTGCTTGAACCTAGGGTACTAAATTTACCATTGTAAACCCTGTTAACCATGGTACCTTGATCCACGAAGACTCATGAGCCGGGCATGGTGGTATGGGACACCGTGGTCGAGCTGTCGGCTTACGCTGGGGCCACAAACCTTCCCGTAGTGACCAGTGAGCACCTAGTCTCGTGAGCAGATTATGGTGGTATGGGACACTATATTCTTGCTGTCAGCCTACACTGATCAGGCGAAGAGTCCTTTGTAGTGACCGCGAGCGTATTCTGAGTCTACGGGAGGCGACGACCCTTCAGTAGCAGTAGAGTACAGTAGGCCTGTATTAATAAGGTGATGGGGGAGCAGAGCAACGAGTGCATGCAAAGCCCTGACAGCCCTTGCAGCGACCTATAAAATATACATCATATGAGATTACTAGGAGTGACGACCTTCGACAGGATCTGTGTTGGGATTCATATAAGGGAAGTACCTTAGTTTTCCAATCCTGCTGTTTGAATGGACTAATAACAACTCGAAAATCATATCACCATTACATTGCATGTGCCTGGAAGATGTGGAGAACTTAAGGGAGTGTGGCATGCCGCGGTCGTAAGATGGTGCCGTATGAGGGAGATCGTCGGTGAGGGCATACATCACGTCATGTCATATTGCATTAACAACAGTATTAGGATTGTCTGATTTACTGCTTTACTATTATCGCATGATTGATTTGAGAACATGTAAATCCTTACTTTATTATTCCACTGAGTTAGCTACTCACTCCCACGTTACGGGACGGTGTTCCTGGACACCCACCAGACCCTTTTGTGATTGCAGATGATGGCGCGGCCTGCGAGGCGGAGCCGGACTTGATGATGATGATGAGGAGGAGGATCCCTCCTTTATGCGTGTTCTGATCGACGGGATTACAGGGAGGTTGATTAGATGCCTTGACACTTATCATTTTATGTCTTCAGAGCACTCATGTATATGTTTTCTTTCTATTTTGAGGTATACATGTATATGTTTAACCTGGTAACATGTTCACACTCAAGAGACACACAACAGTTTATATATGTTATACATACTATCACAGACTTCCGCTGGATAATTTAACTGTCTCTGGAGTATGATATGCTGTTCTGGCGTAATCCCACTCATGTTTCATACATTAACATAGATAACACTCAATTATACATATCTATGTTGCATAAATAACATTTTAGAACTCGGGAGTTGGGTTTTTACTCGACCCCCCGATTTTCGGGATGTTACAAAATTCATTGATCTCAGTCCTCTAAAGTCCGTCCTTTGTTTTGGTTACTTTGGAACGTCAGATCCACGTTTTTAATATCCTTTTTCAATCAACTCTCCTGATTTCATCCTTAACAAAAATATAATTAAAATACGACATTAAACATTATCATATACGTCAAATTAGGTATTTATCGGGGTCTGATATGCAATATTCGACCCTCATCACCCCCTTAAAAACTTATTTCTACTCTCAAGGCTCAAGAATTTATGTCCTGATCCGTATGTTGGAATAAGGTATAATTCAGGACCTATCCTTAACATGGAATGGGATACGATCTCCTAATACATTGGTCTTCCTTTCGTTGATGATACGTACTATGGCATTGGTACCTATTATTATAGAAAGGAGCAAAAAAATGATCGGTGTTGTGGTTGATTCCAGGGATGAGTGAGAGTTTACGGCAAGATGCCTAATCTCTATTAGCTATATGCCCTTAACACTTCCCAAGGGAAAAGTAGTAAGCTTTTGGTTTTAAGTGGTCGAGCCAACACGGAAGAAAAGTTGTGTAGTGGGTCTGAGCTAGATACAAGACTTTCTTCCTAGCTAAGACATAAAATTTGTTATATCAGTTCTTAATCCTAGTCGATCCTGATCTTCAGCTTGATCAGAGCATAGAGTTCATTGGTAACTACTAGGATTGAGAATTCGATTCAAACCGTGAATACTTCACTTATATATAGTTTCTCCACTCCGTGTTCCCGATTGTAACAAGTCCTTGGGAACGTAATTTTAAAGGGGTGTATTGATTTGACCTAAGTTCAATCCGAGGGATATATAAGTTTCTCTAAGCATGAATAGTTTCTAAGTCAAAACAAGCTTCCTAAGAGTTACTAAAGAAGCCCATAAGTATTAAGGGGATTCGACGAAGGGATGAGGTCTCACTCTAACCTAATCAAGCCAACTAACTAAGTCTATTTTTCGATCACCTTAGAATAATCAGTCTTTTACATTCCTTAGTCTAACCAGTAGCCTCGCCTTAACTTATGAGTAGCGGTAATTCACTAGTTGTAATCCAAAGTCTATGTTTATATACTAGATGCTTTCATACAATTTCTAATACAAGGAATTGTTTTATCACTTAGGGTCAAAGGTCGTCTAATTAAATTTGAGTTGCTCAAACTTGAATTTAATTGCACTCGAGCACTACACATATGCTCATACCAACTAAGGAGGTCCTAGGATTCATGTAATTACTTTTTTGGATTTCCTATACAGTTAGATCTTTCAAAATCTAGGAGTACCAACTCTAGGTCCAAAACTCTAGATGTTCCAGCACTTGAGGGTCACTGTTTATGGACTAAGCTACAATGTTTGGTCTCGCCTGTCGGTGGAAGCGTAGGGATCAAGAAGATGGCTGTAACTAGCTCAAAAAGAGCCATGGAAAAGGAGAGAAAATGGGGATTTGGATGGGCTATTTTGGGTTCCCAAAAATTTGAGATAAAAGGGGTTTGGGATGCTCAATTGAGAGGGAAAGGAAGGAGAGACAACTGTGGGAGAGGGTTTTAAGAGGGTGGTGTAGGTGGTGCACGAAAATGGGAAAAGAGAGTGCTTGGAGGGTGATTTTTGTGAAGATTTAAGAAATATTTTGAAGAAAGAAGATCTTGGCAGGATGGTTTGTGAAGGGAAGACGTTGTAGGAGGGGTTTTATTAACCAACCGTGGAAGAGTGGGCCACACCAGGCCCTAGGAGAATCGGCATGAAATTTGGATTTATGCTTGCCATGATTTTCGGTCATGGATATATTCTTGTGGTATATATGACAACCCCTCAGTGAAAGGACTTTCCCTAATTCATGTTATAGCCAACATACGTCATGTATGTTATAGTGTATAGTCTAAGTGTTTGTTGAAATGACTGAATGAATATAGATTCATGATTTGTGCCTGCCATGTGTATGGAAGGTAAGAACATGATTGATGTGTATTAAGCAACTCCTCGGTGAAAGGATTTTCCCCATTACATGTTGAAACCAACATACGTCATGTATGTTGGTTATGTGTAGTCTAAGTGTTTGACAAAATGCCTAAATGAGTTGTTGCTAGATGAACTGTAATTAATTAGGTTGTTGAGATGGGATTCTCAACCGCCTTAGCTATGTACATAAATTCCTTCAAGTAGCTAGAAATCTATATGGTGTGCTTGAGCATATTAGATATATGTAAAATGGCATGTTGTACGTGTTTCATTGTATTTTCAAATGTCATCCATGGTTGTAATGGTTGTTAAGTATTGTATGAATACCACATGTACATATTTCTTACATCATAATTTGTTTGGGACTATAGTATAGTTCTGGCAATCGGTAATAGGTCCTGACTTGGTGGCTGAGGTTGTTGCGCCACACAAGACGTGTTCGATGAATTCGAGCGGTACTTCGGTTGTCGACAGTGGTTAGGCCATACGGAGTTCTTACGCACTTCATGTCGATCATCTCAATGTATGCTCGTACCAGTCGAGCTCGTCAAGTAACCCGATTGACCCAATGTATGTTCACCATGTATGGACGCTACTGCTTGAACCTAAGATACCAAACTTACCAGTGAAATGCCCGTTTAACCCTGGTACCACGATCCACTAAGACTCATGAGCTGGGCATGGTGGTATGGGACACCGTAGTTGAGCTGTCGGCCTATGCTGGGGCGACGAGCCTTCTCGTAGTGACCAGTGAGCAACTTAGACTCGTGAGCCAAATATGATGATATGGGACATTGTATTCGAGCTGTCGACCTACACTGGCGCAGCCTAGCTGTGGTCCTTAGTCGGGTTGGTGATGAGCCTTCGAAAATAAACAGCCAGTTGGTAGGGCATTAGTGGAGTGACCTCGAGTATAAATAGGCCTACCTTGGCGCAGCCTGGCTGTGGTCCCCAGTCGGGTTGGTGACGAGCCTTCGAAAATAGACTACCAGTTGGCAGGGCGTTGGTGGTAGTGACTTGAACTTGCCTATTGTATGTGATTAACTAGGATTGATGACCTTAGATGGATCAATGTTGGGCAAATGATATAAAGGGTGGTACCTTAGCTTCCTAATCCTGCTGTATGAAAAAGACTAATAAGAACTTGGTAATCATGCTCCTAATATCGCACTGCATGTGAAGTTGGCGTTAGTGTAGAACACAGTGGCAGTGATTCATGTCGCGATCGTTAGATATTGTCGCAAGAGGGAGTTCGGATGAGGGCATGCATCATTACCTCATATCATTCTTGCATTAACAAGAGTATCTAGGACATGCTTAATTAAATTACTTTATCATTATTGCTTGATTGAATTGATAACATATTAACCTTTGCTGTATAGTTCCACTGAGTTGATCACTCACTCCCACGTTCTGGGACGGTGCTTAAACACCAACCAGACTCTGACTTAGCTGTAGGTGATGATGTGACACTCGAGGTAGAGCCAGAGTTTGATGATGATGAGGAGGCATTCTCGTTCATGCAGTTCTCAGGTGAGTTCATAGGAGTCATGTCCTGATTGACAGAAATTCAGGGATTATACTTATAGAGGACTATTACATTCCTTTTGACATTTTGTATCTTGACACAATACTACTAAATATTGACCTGACAACGCTTACATACTCTGGGGACTTATATTGGTTTACATATTCATTTCAGTCTCTCGCTCGCATATTACAACTGTCCCTAGATTATGTTTTGTTGTTTTGACTTAATCTACTTCATGTTTTATGCAATATTGCAGCCAACATTCATCCATCATTGAAAATGTTACATAAATGATGTTTTGGAACTCCGGAGCTAAGTTATACTCCACCCCCAATTTTCAGGGCGTTACAACCATAATCGGCTCACGAGTCTGGGTTGCTCACTGGTCACTATGGGGAGGCTCGTCACCCCAGCGTAAGCCGACTGCACGACCACGGTGTCTCATACCACCATATCCGCTCATGAGTCTTAACGGATCGAGGTACCATGGTTAATAAAGTTTCATTAGTGAGTTTGGTACCTTAGATTCAAATAGTAGCATCTAAACATGGTGAACATACATCGGTCAATCGGGTTAATTGACGAGCTTGACTAGGACGATCACACGTTGAGTTGATCGACATGAAATGCATAAGTACTTCGTGTGGCCTAACCACTGTCGAACATCCCAAGTACGGCTCAGATTCGTCAAACACATCCTGCGTGGCGAAAACAAGCTGAGCCACTAGTTTAAGGACTGTTACCGATTACCTAAACTGTAATACAGTCCTAACTATGTACAATCACAATAATAAACATGTAAGTTAAATCTTACAGTCATATGAGCATGTTATGACATATAACTTAAACATGAATACCCCATACATGGAGGAAAACATACACACAGTTAACATGAATAAGTAAGCGAAACAGTTCATGGAGGAAATCATACACACAGTTAAACATGAATAAACAAACTATACAGTACATGGAGGAAATCATACACACAGTTAAGATAATTGAGATTCATATCTTAACACCCTTATAAATCACACTTTACTAACTACTAACTTATTCAGACATTTTCACAAACACTTAGACTACGCTTTCCAACATACATCACGTATGTCGGCCGTATTACGTATTAGGGCAAATCCCTTTACCAAGGAATTGTTACATACATAATAAGAATATATCAATGACAATTAATCATGGAAATCATAGCATCAAATTCCTTATGCATACAAACATTTCAACAAACACATGAAATACACTATTTACAACATAGGTTATACATATACGTAAAATAAAACAGATATCGCATTTAGCATGTGTAATAGTGTCCACGTTAATAATAAATCATTACCAGACATTGAAAGTCTTGAAAACCATAACCTAAACGTATATAGTCCGCACCTTAAACTGGAAAATGCGAAACAAATATGATTTAAACGATGACTCTTCGTCAACGGCGGATTGACAACCTAAAGTATTAAATAGCTTAGTTACATCAACACTTAGACTATTCTAAGCTCCAAAATAGGTTAGGGTTTGATTGTCTTACCCAAAAATGGAATTAGAATCGCTGGAATAACAATTCAGATAGGTGGATTTGGTGCGTAGAGAAACCGGGAAGAATCCTAAGATGAATCACCAACTTCTCTCTCACTCTCTCCCTTTTTCTTCTCTATCTTAGCTAGGGTTTGGGAATTCGTATGGAATATGTGAGAGAGGGTTTAAGGCCCTTATATAGGCCCAAAACTGACGAAATTAGTCCCAGGGCCATGGTATACTTAGGTTATAACCAAATCGGGCTTATTCTGATCTAACGGAGCATTTCTGGAAGTCCCTTTACTGATTGCGGTCGGACTTAAGCTCACAGATACTGGATCTTGATCAAGTTAAGTTTTCATTCCGATCGGGTTTCCAGATCGACCGTGGCAGACCAGTTTCAATTTAGCAGTCACTGAAACTTGATCAGGGCCACAAGTATTTTGACATGTGTGGGCCATCTTCCTTGATCCAAGGGTGAATTTGGGTCAGAAACCAACGGTTAGAATGCCTTTAATCGGCGCACAAGTGACACGACTTGGATTACTTAAATTCATATTTTATTTTATAAAAACCTTCACTTTCTCACACGCTTCACTCTGGACTCAAGAAAATAGCCTCAGGACATCGTTTGGACTTGATTTTCGAGGTGATTGCCAAGTCTAACTAGGCGGTCATAATTGTTTAAGCTCATTGCTATTGGACTTTCGATGTGCGGTCCAGGTCTGATATGAAGTTTCCAAATGCTCCCAAGAGCAACTGGGTTTAGAGTTTACTCCTAGATTTCAGGGTAATGTAACGTTAACAATTCTATAGGTTTTGGGTCTTGCAGATCATATTAAAAGTGATTGGTGATAATTTCATAGGTTATCTAGTTTAGCGTTAGTTAATTCACGTTAAATTTCTAAGGGATAAGGTTGTAAAGGATTTCTGCTAGAGGTGGTACTCGGGTCTATGTATGGGTTTTTCCAGGACGTTACATCAACATAAGAAGATATGCTAGCGCAGCATATCTTCGACCGGATCTCGGGCCACAGACCCTCAGAAAAATGCCGCATCCGTAACGGTTGATCACCCAAAAGCAAAGGAGCATATCTGGCCAGCTTCGTAAACCGGTTCTCGTACTTCGTCATCGACATCCCTTCCTGACGGAGGCGAAGGAACTCACTCTCCTTCTCGTGTCGGTAAGTGACCGAAAAATACTTCTCGTGGAAGCAAGCCTCGAATGCCTCCCATGTCCACACAAAACCCTCCGTAACTGTGCGAAGAACACTATCCCACCATAAATTGGCCTCCTTCTCAAACAGGAAGGTGCCAAGCTCGACTTTCTCCACCTCAGAACAGTGTAGTCGGAGGCCGCAAGCGTTGGAATCGCTCAAATGTGCCGCTGGCACTAGCGTTCCCAACTGGGTGCATAGGTGAAGCAGGTGGAGTCGCCCCCATCGACTGAGCAAAGATACTAACCATGGAGGTCAAGAACTATTGCTGCTGCTGGATCTGATACTGTTGCTACTACTGCTACTGTTGTATCTGTTGTTGCTGCATCAACAACATCATCTACTCTAGCCTATCAGGAGGCGGAGCGGATTGTGATGTATGAGGCGTCGACGTAGACGCACGGTTCTACTCAGGAACCGAAGGTGTGACAGGAGGGACCATAGATGGTGTCACAGGAGTCGGCCCAGTAGTAGGGCCAGAAGCTGGTTGAGAATCCGACATAGGATCTGAGTGAGATGGGCCCGAATGGGAGTTCGTATAGCTATCGCTCAGGGGAGGGGCCCCGTCAAGCGACCCACCTAAAGAGAGATGGGCAAAGGTCCTCGTGCCCTTAGGTGGCATACCCTACATACAACAGAGGGTGAAACCAGTAAGATTAAGCATTCACACAATCCATCCACACAGCATGAACATCACAACTCAAGGAATCAACATGTATTTCATTTAAAAAATTGTCACAATACATGAAGTGTAGCATTACATGAATTGCGATAGAGAATGCATGTGAGCTAATTCAACTAAGCTTCAACACTAAAACAACTATCAAACTACTACACCTATAAAGGCTACACATAAGAACAAGCAACAAAATAAACAAACAACGACTACATATAGGACTATTCGTCAAATCTGGCAAGGAGGTGGGACACCCTTATCCTACAGACAACACAGGATAGACTTCAAAGTGCGAGTTACTTTCTTGAACTTGTGCTTCACGAGGCCCCGCAGATCTATGATATCCTGTCGTTGGGTGGCTTGGCCCTCCTCAAGCCTAACTAAATGGGCTTCCCTATCAGCCTGATCAGGATAATGCTCCTGAGTCGCAGGAAGAGGACTCTCATCCGTATCCTGGGCCTCCTCTTCCTCGTCCTGCTCTTCTTCTTCTTCTATTTCAGCTCCACCTTCTTCATTACTCTCTTCCTCTTCGCTCTCAGTCTCATCCTCACTCTCTTCAAGTAGGGCTTGTCATTGCTGAGGCCTGATATCCATCTGATTGAGAGTAGTCTTAGTGATTAATGGATCACCGCCGGTAATTCTGCCCCAAGTCTGTAGCCAAACTCAAGTGCAATCCTGTATATGAGTCGGTCGAACGGGAGAGATTCAGTCCTTCTATTAGAACATGCGATAAGGACTATCTGTTATAGGACATACGTACGCACACACAACTTCTCTCGCTATCCCACCTGGTACAGGAAGTCCACCATCAAGCGCGTGCACTCACTAAGGTTGCTCCGCCTAGGATAGTCGTTGAACGTGCAGATGTGGTGAAGCAGGCGGAAGTCGTCCGTCATATTGGTCGCTAAAAGGCTTTTGTTAGGTTTTCATTCAACCAGACACCATAAAGGAACTGTGTGCGACGATCCCTTTCACTTGCACTATTCAGATTCTTCTCACTTGTATGAACCTCGCCAAGTGGCATGTTTAGAAGCCGAGATATCAAACCAATGTTGATTGTGGCCTCCCGATCTCTTTCAAATGGTATTTTAAACTACAAGGGCTCCAATGTTGGCTCTCGAATGTGGGTGTTAAAGGCTCCAACAGTGCCCACATTTGCATGGTGCTCACCCTCAAATAGCGGACCCCACTTGGCTTCTACCAGGCGCTCGAATAACAAGAACTCTCCAAATAGCCGTGCATCTACATAAGCTTCAAAGAGGACCCTACGGGCCTCATAAAGTCCATGAGAAAGCTCCGCCAACAAAGCCCTTCCTATGGGAGCATGGGGATCTAGATCCCTCTTCGTCTGCAACTCTTTCTGGGCGCTTGAACTTGCGGCGGCACGTCTCGGCCTTCTTGAACGAGTTGGGTGACTAGGTCCAGCTTCATCTACAGGAGCTCTCTTCTATCTCATGAAAGAGAGAATGATAGAAATAGAAAATTGGCCGTAATAAGCTCAAATAGGCCATAGAAAATGAAAGAAACAAGAAGAATGGGATGAGATAGAAGGTTCCTATGAATTTGAGACTCAAAGTAGGGATTTGAGTGCTCAAATGGAAAGAAAAAAAAGGGAATTTAGCAATGGAGGTGGGTTTTGAAATGGGTATAGAGAGGATACATGAAAATGTAAGAAGAAAGGGTTTGGAGAGGGATTTTGTGAAGTTTTGAGAAAAAAATTGGAGAAAGGAGAGCTTGGAGGGGTGATTTGTGATGATGAAGTGATTTGGGAGGGGTTTTAATTGACCAACCATGGAGGAGTGGGCCACACTAGGCCCTAAGAGCATCGACCCGAGCCGACTTGCCCAGCCTGACCCGCTGGGCGATAAGGCCTCGCCGGTCTCTGGACTAACCAGCGATGGTTCGCCAGTGGGGCGAGGTCCTCCCCCCTAAGTCCAAAAATGCATGGGTCTCACCCTGGGTCCCCCTGGATGTAACGCCCGTGAAAAATCTGTACTTGGGTTCGAGTACCAACTCGACCCGAAATCACGTAGAATTAATTTTCATGGAAATTAAGCGTAAGTTAGCTAGTGCAACGCTAGAGTAGCTGAGAAATAGTCCCTGATCACTTTAAATATGTTCAACAAGACCCAAATCGAGTAGAACAAACAACTCTACAATACTCTATAACCTCGGATCAAACTCTAAGCAGGTTTGTTCTCTGGACCACTTTGAATTCTTGTATTGGATTTAGACCGCGCGTCGAAGGTCCGATACCTCCTATCTTAGACCTTTAGAACCGGCTAGCTGGACTTGACAATCATCTCGAAAATCAAGTCAAACCGATAATCACAGACTATTTCGTTGAACCCGGACGGAAGAGACCGGGAATAGGGACAGAATTGGAATTTCAAATTCAAATCTGGCACACGACTTGACGCGTCAGTATTAAGCGTTCTGACCATCGGAATTCATCCAAATTACACCCTCGGATCAGGAAAAATTTCAATTTATTATCATGAGACTTTCAGCCCTGATCTACGTGCGGTGACCGCTGAACTGAAATTGGTCCGCCACGTGCGATCTGCGAATCCTGCCAGACTGAAAACTTAATACGTGCTACATCTGGTACGCATGAGCTTAAGTCCGATCGCAATCGACCAGGGGACCACCAGAAAGCAACTTTTGGACCGAAACAGCCCCGAAATGGATAGGCACCAAGTAAACTTCGTTCTGGAGCCTATTTTCGGCATTTTTAAGCTTATAAAAGGGGTTGAAACCCTCATTTCCCTCTCCCATCCGAAAATTGTAAACCCTAGGATAAAGGAGAGAGAGTTTGAGAGAAAGAGTAGAAGGAATTTTTCCCGCTTTCTAGCCACCGATTGCTGTTGCTTCAGCAACTCTTCCCAATCTCCTGGCTGGTGATTTCTCGGTTCTTTCAGGTACAAAACAACCCTATAACTTACTAATTTAGGGTTTATCCAGATTTAGGGCGTGTTAGCTAACGTACTTCATAAATCAGGTCCTCCTACTGCCGTAGACGAAGCATACACGCTCCGTTCGAAATCACGCTTTCGTAAGACATAAGGTGAGGATTTTAGATGCTTGGATTGACGGTTTACAACGCTTTCAATGTCGTTTAATAGTAGATTATCGACGGCACCGCCGTTTGACATGTACAACATGCTCTCCGTTTCCTGTTTCGTACATTAACGAAGAACATGAGATTTAGGGCATTTTAGTCATTTGTAGGAAGTACGGTCTACATTCATATTTTGCTGACGTGATTGACATGGTTTGTTGTCGCATTAGGGAGTTAGGAATTCTTGCATAATTAGTTTGGGGAAGAGATTCGCCTAGTTGCGCACTTTAGGTCGACATATTATATGTAGACTTAAGTGTGTAGTGTATGTGTTTGTATAAATGCTTGTATTAGTATGTATTGAATTAAATGATGTTATGTAGTAGTTTGAGATTGATTTCTTAGTTAATATGCTGACCTAAATGATTTCCTACATGTTGACCATATGCATGATTCCATTACATGCATGGAATGTATGTGTTTGAAGATTTGCTTAAGTTGAATGTTATAACATGTGTTAACATGCTCACATGATTGTTTCTAAATTCCAATACCTTTACATATATTGCTAATGTGATTCCATAGATGTGTGGGACTAGAGTTAGTCCAGACAGTCGGTAACCGAGCGAATTCGTGGCTGACTGGTCATAGCCACGAATGACGCGTCGATAAATGTGATTCGTGCTTGGAGTTGGCGGCAGTGGTTCGGCCACGCGAAGTGTTTTACGCACTTCATGTCGTTCGACTTGAGATGCGATCGCGCTAGTCGAGCCCGTCAAGTAACCCGACTGGCCGATGTATGTTCACCTTGTATGTGTCATAACTGCTTGAACCTAGGGTACTGAACTTACCATTGTAAACCCTGTTAACCATGGTACCTTGATCCAAGAAGACTCATGAGCCGGGCATGGTGGTATGGGACACCGTGGTCGAGCTGTCGGCCTACGCTGGGGCCACAAACCTCCCCGTAGTGACCAGTGAGCACCTACACTCGTGAGCAGATTATGGTGGTATGGGACACTATATTCTAGCTGTCGGCCTACACTGATCAGGCGACGAGTCCTTTGTAGTGACCGCGAGCATATTCTGAGTCCACGGGAGGCGACGACCCTTCCGTTGCAGTAGAGTACAGTAGGCCTGTATTGATAAGGTGATGGGGGAGCGGTGCAACGAGTGCGAGCAACAGCCCTGGCAGCCCTTGCAGTGACCTACGAAATATACATCGTATGAGATTACTAGGAGTGACGACCCTAGACAGGATCTGTGTTGGGATTGATACAAGGGAAGTACCTTAGTTTCCCAATCCTGCTGTTTGAATGGACTAATAACAACTTGGAAATCATATCACCATAGCATTGCATGTGCCTGGAAGATGTGGAGCACTCTAGGGAGTGTGGCATGCCGCGGTCGTAAGATGTTGGCGTATGAGGGAGATCGTCGGTGAGGGCATACATCACGTCATATCATCTTGCAATAACGACAGTATTAGGATTGTCTGATTTACTGCTTTACTATTATCGCATGATTGAATTGTGAATATGCTAATCCTTGCTCTATGATTCCACTGAGTTGATCACTCACTCCCACGTTACAGGATGGTGTTTGCAACACCCACCAGACCCTGTTGTAGATGCAGGTGAGGCCGAGATCCATGAGGTGGAGCCAGAGATAGACGAGGACCAGGATGAGTTCTCGTATATGCAGTATCACGACGGCTTCCCGTAGACGACCTGGATCGATGGGGTTTCAGTGGGACTATTTGGAACATCACCTTTTTTGTTCATGTATATGTATTTGAGACTCAGAGATGTATTCATACTTTAGAGACAGATGAGATTTACTTGTTTTTTTCATACAGTGATATACATATTGTTTAGTCTTCCGCTTGCTTTTATCACTGGATCTGAAGTATGAATTACAGTTTTGGTATACTTTTACTCATGTGAATGCTTTAAATCAGACAACATTGAATCATAATCATTTTTGTTGCATAAGTGACGGTCTGGAACTCGGGAGTTGAGTTTATACACGACCCCCGATTTTCAGAGTGTTACAAGTTGGTATCAGAGAATGAATGAGAGTATACTGGGCCTGGGTTATGGTCTCGTGACGTACATTGTCACTTCCTTTGACTTAGGTGGGTGCGAGAAAGGTCTAGAAACACTTCTAGGATCACAGATTCGTCGATAGGCGAAGTCTATTAGAATCGATCGCAAGATCGAGTCAGTAACGCATCTTGGGTCGCGTAAAGCAACCCGAATCGCTTTAAAGCTGTAGGAAGTCGGGTTGAGACGTCCTATGAGTGGTTTTAAACCGCAAAAGTGAATCCTTGGGCCGTGGGATGACCACGACTCCTGTAATCAATCGCCAGGGCTTAAAAACCCCGTTTCACCAAAAATCTTTAAAATTTCTCCTCTAAACACTCCGACCTTCATTTCTTTCTTATCCATTTCATGTTAGGTATCAAACCTAATGTGAAAATAACACAAATTAATACTTTCACAAAATTTTACAGTGAATAGTAAAATTTCATGAAAAATGGCCATAAGGCCATTCTAACTTCACTTTCTTTAGAAAATAAGGATCTAGATAGATGTACTGGCTCCTTCTACCCTAAATTCATATGCTGCATCATAGGGTTTGGTATTCGGAATTGCGGAGTGGTCCCGGAAAGCCCCGAACACATATTTGGGCTCATACAGATCAAAATACAATGAACCAGGGGGTGGGTCACATATTTTTGGAGTCCCTGGACCATGGGGGACCAGACCCATGTGGTCCCACCAGCCAACTTGGAGGTTGGCCGGCGATGCCATCGCCGGTCCGGCGATGCATCACCAACCAATGGGGCCCGTTGGTAGTAATTTTTGGGCGCACGCCCTTAAATGGGGTGCACATTATCCCCATATACCTCCCATCCCACGAAAATCCCTAAAACACCCCCCTCCTTCACAAACAGCCCTCCCCTAAGCCCTATTCTCATTTTCTAGCAGCCATTTCCAAATTCTGGCGTCCCAAATCACTCCTAGGTCCCTCCTTGGCCAAAATCAACCACCACCCATCACTTATTGGGAGTTGGCAACCCTTTCTCTTAAAGATTTCACCATTTGGAGATCCAAAAATCCTCAAATAGAGCTGAAATCGTGAGGTGCTCCATTTCACTTTTTTGTTTGCATTTCTCCTTGAAAATATAGCCTTGGGAAGCTTGAAGCATCCCTCTATGACGCCTAGATCTCCTTTTTTCAGATTGGGCAGCCACTTCTCTGCATTTTTGCCATTTTCTATGGCTTTCGTGGAAGCCATTTTAGGCCTTTTATCACTCTCATCCATCATATCTTTGATGGGTAAGAGGAAAACCGCAACAGATGAGGCTGGGCCAAGCCGTCCTGCTCAATCGAGAAGACCGCGGGGTGGTGCCGCAAGTTCAAGCGCCGCCGCAGGTCCAGCTACAGTCCTGGAGTGCCGTACAAAGCAGGATTTGGATCCCCATGCACACCTTGGGCGAGCAATTTTATCAGAGATGCCTCATGGCCAATACACTGATCGCAAGGCATTATTTGAGGTGGAAGTAGATGGATGACTATTCGGTGAATATCTATTGTTCGAGCGCATTGAAGCTGCGCATTGGGGTCCGATCTTTGAAGCTCACGCTCGTGCTAATGTGAGCACCGTTCGTGCCTTCTACGCAAGTATCCAGAATCCTACCTTGGAGCCTTTGTAGTTCAAAATCCCTTTTGGTAGAGATCGTATGGCTACGATCGACGTTCGGTTGATTGCGCGACTTCTCAACGTGCCTCTAGGTGATGTGCATCCTAGTGAGAAGAATCTGAGGACTAGACGTGAACAAGATAGCCGCACCAGGTTTCTGTACGGTAAGTTGGTTCCATGGTAGCCTAATAATAGCCTCAAGGTGACATATATGTCTGAGAATTTGCGCCTGCTGCACCATATCTGCACGTTCAATGTTTATCCCAGGTCGACAAACCACATTGAATGCACACGTCTTATGGTCGATTTCTTATATCTGGTGGCCCAGGGAGAGAACGTATGTATGGCCACTTTCATCTTATGGCAGATAGTCCTCATAGCCAGGTTAGGAAGAACATCTGAATCGCTTCCCTTTGGCCGACTGATTTACAAGATTGCGCTTGAGTTTGCCTATAGACTTGGGCTAGAATTGCCGGTATCGATTCATACCATTGATGAGTCGACAATGGTCAAGATGAAGATTGGGTCACAATACCGTGAAAATCAACTTGAAAGGGATAGTGAGGATGACTTTGATGATGAGGAAAATCAAAGCGAAGAAGAACCTAGAGCAGAGGTTCAGGAAGGAGCTTAGGAAGAGGCAGAAGAGGAGGCTCAGGATACTGATGAGAGCCCTCCTCCTTCTGCGCAGGCTACTATCGATGATCGCATTGCTCGGATGGAGGAGAGTCAGACCGCTTTGCGAAGGAAAGTCCAAGAACTTCGCGCAGAAGTCGCGGATGCCAAGGCCGTTACAAAGAAGAAATTTGGCAAGGTGACTCGCACCTTGAAGGCGATCCTGTGTTGCTTACAGGATAAGGGTGCTCCTCCTCCGTCACCAGACTCCGACTAGCGATGCGATCTTTGATGTTATTATCAGTAGTTAGTCATTTCCTGCTTTATGTGTGTAAGCCTGTTAGGGCTAGTGCTTTGCTCATGTTGCTGTTGCTTAACTGTCTTAATTCCCATGTATTTCTCGTCATGATGTTTGTAAGGATGTATCCCTTGTATTGTGACAATTTTGATTAATTGAAATGCATGGAATGCCTTTGACTCTTTATGTGAATGATTGCGGTGTATTTGTGCTAATAAGACTGACAAGGTTGCACCCTATTTTGAATATAGGGAATGCCGCCTAAGGCTACGCGGAGCACGGTTCGGCTTGTATTGACAGAGCATATGGATCAGACTCCTTCGCAGTCTGGCACCCATGCGGACCCTTCTTTGGGCCCGATTCCTGAGGCAGTTCGATCGTCTCAGCCTGCCGCTGGTCCTACAGATGGACCACCGCCATTTACGCCATTAGTCAGAGAGCCACATCGCGCATCTACTTCCACACAGCATCCGCCACAGCCTGCTCCACCCCCTGACAGATTCGAGCAGATGATGGCTATGATGCTGCAGCAGCAGCAGCTTCTGACTACCATAGTGGGGACATTAGCCCAGGGTGGGGGTGCGGCTCCATCTACACCACCTGCACCACCTGCGCATCCAGCTGAGGATGCCTATACATACGCCCAGGATGAGGGCATGGCTCATCCTGCGCCGCCTGCTTTCCCTGCGAGGAATCCTACCGATACACGGGGCCTATTGGAGCGATTTCAGTGCTTGCGGCCTCCTACTTTCACGGGTTCTCACAGACCCGAGGAGGCTGAGTACTGGCTCGACCGGGTGTCGAAAATTTTATGGATGTTGCATTGCACCGAGGCCGAGCAGGTAGAGCTGGCTACCTTCCTGTTTGAGAGAGAGGCCAGCATGTGGTGGGATAGCGTACTGCGGACCGTTGCCGCAGACTTTGTATGGACGTGGGCAGCATTTGAGTTTCGCTTCCATGAGAAGTATTATCCCTAGACTTACATGCACGATAGGGAGAATGAGTTTCTCCGTCTCAGACAGGCAGCGATGACAGTTACAGATTATGAGCATCGGTTCACGGAGTTGGGCAGATACGTCCCGACGATCTTGGCTGATGAGCAGATGCGCATACGGCGCTTTTTGGAGGGTTTGCGACCCGATATTCGGTCGAAGATGTGTTGTGTTAGCATTCCCTCTTATGCGGAGTTGATTCACATGTCCATGCGGGCAGAGCAGGACATGGATCGACTTGCGCGATCTCGTGGCCCGGCTGCTTCTAGGCCACGACCAGACTTACCAGATAGGCCTTTTGCGGGCAAGAGACCTCGCATTGATCCTCCTATTAGGACTACGACGCCTGTACCACCATTTCGGTGCCCTGATTTGACGTGCACATATTGTGGGAGGTCAGGCCACTTGGCGCTGAGCTGCTTTTCTAGGGTGCGGGACAGTGGGTTCTCGCCGCCGCAGAAGATTGACCGTGTACGTCCACAGGCGATATCAGCACCGCCCATACGGTCAGCTCCTGCGCATCCTTCTTTCAGACCTTCGGTATCACAGATTAGATAGCCTCCTCGGCCCTTGACATAGCGGCCGAACCGGCCACAGTAGGCTCGGGTTCATGCATGGACAGCTGAGGCAGCTGCGACGCTGACTTTTCAGCATTCAGCCTTCGAGGTCACGACCCATATTGGAGGTACTCCCGTTCTTGTCATGGTGGACACTGGTTCCACGATTTCTTTGATATCGCGTGCCGTAGTTAGGCGTCTTGGGTTACAGACTATCACTATGGATAGCGTGCGAGTCTTTGCAGCTCATGGGGATTATTCGGATGTCACCTAGATGTGTGAGGGTTGTTTAGTTGATCTGGGAGGCAGGACGATGACTCTTGATCTTGTCGTCGATCCCTTGCTCGTTTATCTCGACGTCATCCTTGGCATGGACTGGTTGACTGCAGCGAGAGCCAAGATTGACTGCGAGGCTCGTATGGTGTCGGTGTACGAGCCTGAGGGCACGCCTTTCACGTTTTCAGTGCGGGTAAATCTTCCTTTCCGTATACTTAGTTACGCCACTTTATTGCGCGACGCTGGTGCCCAAATACTCGAGCATGTGCCAGTCATTTTCGAGTTCGGGGATCTGTTCAGGAAGATCCCTGGTTTGCCTCCCCGGCGTGAGATCGACTTCACTATCGATCTGGTTCTTGGTTCTACACCCGTCTCACTGCCGACGTATCGCATGGCACCATGTGAGATGGAGGAGTTGAGGACGCAGATTGATGGTCTGCTAGAGCTTGGCCTTATACGGCCTAGTGTGTCTCCTTGGGGAGCACCGGTCCTATTCGTGAGGAAGAAGGACGGTTCGCTGCGATTGTGTATTGATTATCGCAGGCTAAACCAGCTCACGGTGAAGAACAAGTACCCTTTACCCAGGATCGATGACTTGTTTGATCAGTTGAGAGGAGCACAGTACTTCTCGAAGATTGATCTTCAGTTGGGATATCATCAGTTGCGCGTCAGGGATGAGGACGTGCAGAAGACAGCATTCAGGACCAGTTTTGGCCACTATGAGTTCCTCGTGATGTCGTTCGGTCTCACGAACGCGCCATCCGTGTTCATGGATCTGATGAACCGGGTATTTCGGCCTTTCCTATATCGATTCGTCGTTGTCTTCATTGACGACATTTTGGTGTACTCTAGGAGTCGAGAGGAGCATGAGGAGCACTTGCGTTTGGTCCTGGATACGCTCAGACAGCATCAGTTGTTCGCATAGTACAAGAAGTGCGACTTCTGGAAGCAGGAGGTGAAGTTTCTGGGACACGTGTTGTCCAAGGATGGCATGGCAGTTGACCTGTCTAAGGTAGCTGCGGTGCAGGACTGGGAGCAGCCTGGTTCTGTCACTGAGGTGAGGAGCTTCTTGGGTCTCGCTGGCTACTATCGGCGCTTCATTCAGGACTTCTCGAAGGTCGCGAGACCCTTATCTCAGTTGACACGGAAGGACGTGAAGTTCGCCTGGAATGATAAGGCAGAGTCAGCTTTTCAGGAGCTGAAGGACAGACTTACGTCCGCCCCTGTGCTAGTATTGCCAGAGCAAGGGGTTAGATACACTATATACACTGACGCGTCTAGCGTTGGTTTGGGTTGTGTCCTTATGCAGAGGGACGGGATAATTTCGTATGCCTCGAGACAATTAAGGAAGCACGAGGAGAATTACCCTACACACGACCTAGAGTTGGCAGCCGTTATATTCGCACTGAGACTCTGGAGACATTACCTCTACGGAGAGGAGTTCGAGCTCTTTTGCGACCACAAGAGCCTCAAGTACATATTCATGCAGCGAGACTTGAATATGAGGCAGCGGCGATGGATGGAGACGTTGAAGGACTTCAAGTTTGAAGTCTCTTACCATCTTGGGAAGGCGAACCTTGTGGCTGATGCGTTGAGCCGCAAGAAGGCGATAGAGTTTGCGGCTCCGCTAATGGTTGCCGAGTGAGATATGGTTGAGTTTTTGCGAGACTTTGAGCAGAAACTCACCGTAAAGGAGCCGTTTGAGTTCATCGCACATGTACAGGTGCGATCTCAGATTGATGACCGAGTCATCGAGGCGCAGAGGCACGATGCGCATCTTACTGAGCTTCGAGAGCAGGCCAGTGATGATGCCGACGCCGACTGGCGAGTTAGTATGGATGGGGGCTTACGTTACCGTGGCCGCCTATGCGTCCCAGATGTCCCTGACTTGAGACGAGAGATTCTCGAGGCTGCGCATTCTACTAGACTCGCGATGCATCCAGGCAGTACAAAGATGTATCGTGACGTGAAGAGGACGTATTGGTGGGAAGGTATGAAGACCCACATAGCTGAGTTCGTGTCCCGTTGTCTCACTTGTCAGCAGGTGAAGGCAGAGCATCACCGACCACCTGGACTTTTGCAGCCTATACCGATTGCAGAGTGGAAGTGGGATTTCATTTCCATGGACTTCATTTCTGGGTTGCCGAAGACGAGGAAGGGATATGATTCCATTTGGGTGATCGTCGACCGATTGACGAAGTCGGCGCACTTCCTACCGATCAGAGTTACGAACTCTGCAGACGAGTTGGCTAGATTGTACATCAGAGAGATCGTGCGTCTGCATGGAGTTCCATTGGAGATCGTGTCGGACAGAGACACGCGGTTCACTTCTATTTTCTGGACTCGCATTCAGGAGGCTATGGGTGTGAAGTTGAAGTTCAGTACTGCCTTCCACCCACAGACGGACGGACAGATAGAGCGAGTGAACCAGATCCTGGAGGACATGTTGCGAGCTTGCTCATTGGACTTCAAGGACAGTTGGGATGAGTGTCTTGCATATGCGGAGTTTGCGTACAACAATAGCTTCTAGGCGAGTATCGGTATGGCACCTTATGAGGCATTGTATGGGCAACCTTGTCGCGTACCGCATTGCTGGTTAGAGGTCGGTGAGCGTAGCTTGATTGGCCCAGAGTTGGTGCAGGCGACGTCAGAGAAGATTGATATTATTCGACGTCAGCTTCTTACAGCGCAGAGCAGACAGAAGAGCTACGCCGATACGAGACGACGGCCACTAATGTTCAGAGTCGGGGATCACGTGTTTTTGCGAGTTTCCCCTATGAAGGGAGTCCTTCGGTTCGAGAAGAAGGGGAAGCTGGCACCGCGTTCCAAATTCTCGATCGTGTGGGAGCGGTGGCTTACCGATTGGCTTTACCCACGCCCCTCGCGAGCGTTCACAACGTATTTCATGTTTCTATGCTGAAGAAGTACGTTGCTGATCCTTCCCATATCATCAGATGGGAGCAGGTGCAGTTAGGAGAGGATGTTACTTATATCCTGCGACCGACACGCATCTTAGACAGGAAGGAGCAGGTACTGCGTAGCAAGGTGATTCCCCTTGTGAAGGTATTGTGGACGCATCATTCTGAGGAGGAGGCTACTTGGGAGACAGAAGCCGAGATCAGAAAGAACTACCCACAGCTTCTCGAGGAGTACGAAAAGGTATAAATTTCGAGGACGAAATTATTCGTTAAGGGGGGTAGATTGTAACGCCCGTGAAAAATCCGTACTTGGGTTCGAGTACCAACTCGACCCGAAATCGCGTAGAATTAATTTCCATGGAAATTAAGCGTAAGTTAGCTAGCGCAACGCTAAAGTAGCTGGGAAATAGTCCCTGATCACTTTAAATACGTTCTACAAGACCCAAATCGAGTAGAACAAACAACTCTACAATACTCTATAACCTCGGATCAAACTCTAAGCAGGTTTGTTCTCTGGACCACTTTGAATTCTTGTATTGGATTTAGACCGCGCGTCGAAGGTCCGATACCTCCTATCTTAGACCGTTAGAACTGCCCAGCTGGACTTGACAATCATTTCAAAAATCAAGTCAAACCGATAATCACAGACTATTTCGTTGAACCCGGACTGAAGAGACCGCGAATAGGGACAGAATTGGAATTTCAAATTCAAATCTGGCACACGACTTGACGCGTCAGTATTAAGCGTTCTGACCGTCGAAATTCATCCAAATTACACCCTCGGATCAGGAAAAATTTCTATTTATTATCATGAGACTTTCAGCCCTGATCTACGTGCGGTGACCGCTGAACTAAAATTGGTCCGCCACGTGGGATCTGCGAACCCTGCCAGACTGAAAACTTAATACGTGCTACATCTGGAACGCATGAGCTTAAGTCCGATCGCAATCGACCGGGGGACTACCAGAAAGCCTCTTTTGGACCGAAACAGCCCCGAAATGGATAGGCACCAAGTAAACTTCGTTCCGGAGCCTGTTTCCGGCATTTTTAAGCTTATAAAAGGGGTTGAAACCCTCATTTCCCTCTCCCATCCGAAAATTGCAAACCCTAGGATAAAGGAGAGAGAGTTTGAGAGAAAGAGTAGAAGGGATTTTTCCCGCTTCCGAGCCACCGATTGCTGCTGCTTCAGCAACTCTTTCCAATCACCTGGCTGGTGATTTCTCCATTCTTTCAGGTACAAAACAACCCTATAACTTGCTGATTTAGGGTTTATCCAGATTTAGGGCGTGTTAGCTAACGTACTTCATAAATCAGGTCCTCCTACTGCCGTAGACGAAGCATACACGCTCCGTTCGAAATCACGCTTTCGTAATACATAAGGTGAGGATTTTAGATGCTTGGATTGACGGTTTACAACACTTTCAATGTCGTTTAATAGTAGATTATCGACGGCACCGCCGTTTGACATGTACAACATGCTCTCTGTTTCCTGTTTCGTAAATTAACGAAGAACATGAGATTTAGGGCATTTTAGTCATTTGTAGGAAGTACGGTCTACATTCATATTTTGCTGACGTGATTGACATGGTTTGTTGTCGCATTAGGGAGTTAGGAATGCTTGCATAATTAGTTTGGCGAAGAGATTCGCCTAGTTGCGCACTTTAGGTCGACATATTATATGTAGACTTAAGTGTGTAGTGTATGTGTTTGTATAAATGCTTGTATTAGTATGTATTGAATTAAATGATGTTATGTAGTAGTTTGAGATTGATTTCTTAGTTAATATGCTGACCTAAATGATTTCCTACATGTTGACCATATGCATGATTCCATTACATGCATGGAATGTATGTGTTTGAAGATTTGCTTAAGTTGAATGTTATAACATGTGTTAACATGCTCACATGATTGTATCTAAATTCCAATACCTTTACATATATTGCTAATGTGATTCCATAGATGTGTGGGACTAGACTTAGTCCAGGCAGTCGGTAACCGAGCGAATTCGTGGCTGACTGGTCATAGCCACGAATGACGCGTCGATAAATGTGATTCGTGCTTGGAGTTAGCGGCAGTGGTTAGGCCACGCGAAGTGTTTTACGCACTTCATGTCGTTCGACTTGAGATGCGATCGCGCTAGTAGAGCCCGTCAAGTAACCCGACTGGCCGATGTATGTTCATGTAACACCCCGGATTTTGGCTAATCTGGGATTTGACGTCCTTAGGCAGTGGGTCAATTAAAACACCTGAAAAATCGTTCAGAACCCAATTCCATAGCCAAAGAAACCACTTAGGATAAATTTCTTTAGAAATTAAGCATAAGTTAGCTAGCGCAATGTTGGAGTGGCTGGAAAACAGTCCCTGATCGCTTTAAATACGTTCTACAAGACCCAAATCGAGTAGAACAAACAACTCTACAATACTCTATAACCTCGGATCAAACTCTAAGCAGGTTTGTTCTCTGGACCACTTTGAATTCTTGTATTAGATTTAGACCGCGCGTCGAAGGTCCGATACCTCCTATCTTAGACCTTTAGAACCGGCTAGCTGGACTTGACAATCATCTCGAAAATCAAGTCAAACCGATAATCACAGACTATTTCGTTGAACCCGGACGGAAGAGACCGGGAATAGGGACAGAATTGGAATTTCAAATTCAAATCTGGCACACGACTTGACGCGTCAGTATTAAGCGTTCTGACCATCGGAATTCATCCAAATTACACCCTCGGATCAGGAAAAATTTCAATTTATTATCATGAGACTTTCAGCCCTGATCTACGTGCGGTGACCGCTGAACTGAAATTGGTCCGCCACGTGCGATCTGCGAACCCTGCCAGACTGAAAACTTAATACGTGTTACATCTGGTACGCATGAGCTTAAGTCCGATCGCAATCGACCAGGGGACCACCAGAAAGCAACTTTTGGACCGAAACAGCCCCGAAATGGATAGGCACCAAGTAAACTTCGTTCTGGAGCCTATTTTCGGCATTTTTAAGCTTATAAAAGGGGTTGAAACCCTCATTTCCCTCTCCCATCCGAAAATTGCAAACCCTAGGATAAAGGAGAGAGAGTTTGAGAGAAAGAGTAGAAGGAATTTTTCCCGCTTTCTAGCCACCGATTGCTGTTGCTTCAGCAACTCTTCCCAATCTCCTGGCTGGTGATTTCTCCGTTCTTTCAGGTACAAAACAACCCTATAACTTACTAATTTAGGGTTTATCCAGATTTAGGGCATGTTAGCTAACGTACTTCATAAATCAGGTCCTCCTACTGCCGTAGACGAAGCATACACGCTCCGTTCGAAATCACGCTTTCGTAAGACATAAGGTGAGGATTTTAGATGCTTGGATTGACGGTTTACAACGTTTTCAATGTCGTTTAATAGTAGATTATCGACGGCACCGCCGTTTGACATGTACAACATGCTCTCCGTTTCCTGTTTCGTACATTAACGAAGAACATGAGATTTAGGGCATTTTAGTCATTTGTAGGAAGTACGGTCTACATTCATATTTTGCTGACGTGATTGACATGGTTTGTTGTCGCATTAGGGAGTTAGGAATGCTTGCATAATTAGTTTGGGGAAGAGATTCGCCTAGTTGCGCACTTTAGGTCGACATATTATATGTAGACTTAAGTGTGTAGTGTATGTGTTTGTATAAATGCTTGTATTAGTATGTATTGAATTAAATGATGTTATGTAGTAGTTTGAGATTGATTTCTTAGTTAATATGCTGACCTAAATGATTTCCTACATGTTGACCATATGCATGATTCCATTACATGCATGGAATGTATGTGTTTGAAGATTTACTTAAGTTGAATGTTATAACATGTGTTAACATGCTCACATGATTGTATCTAAATTCCAATACCTTTACATATATTGCTAATGTGATTCCATAGATGTGTGGGACTAGACTTAGTCCAGGCAGTCGGTAACCGAGCGAATTCGTGGCTGACTGGTCATAGCCACGAATGACGCGTCGATAAATGTGAATCGTGCTTGGAGTTGGCGGCAGTGGTTCGGCCACGCGAAGTGTTTTACGCACTTCATGTCGTTCGACTTGAGATGCGATCGCGCTAGTCGAGCCCGTCAAGTAACCCGACTGGCCGATGTATGTTCACCTTGTATGTGTCATAACTGCTTGAACCTAGGGTACTGAACTTACCATTGTAAACCCTGTTAACCATGGTACCTTGATCCAAGAAGACTCATGAGCCGGGCATGGTGGTATGGGACACCGTGGTCGAGCTGTCGGCCTACGCTGGGGCCACAAACCTCCCCGTAGTGACCAGTGAGCACCTACACTCGTGAGCAGATTATGGTGGTATGGGACACTATATTCTAGCTGTCGGCCTACACTGATCAGGCGACGAGTCCTTTGTAGTGACCGCGAGCATATTCTGAGTCCACGGGAGGCGACGACCCTTCCGTTGCAGTAGAGTACAGTAGGCCTGTATTGATAAGGTGATGGGGGAGCGGTGCAACGAGTGCGAGCAACAGCCCTGGCAGCCCTTGCAGTGACCTACGAAATATACATCGTATGAGATTACTAGGAGTGACGACCCTAGACAGGATCTGTGTTGGGATTGATACAAGGGAAGTACCTTAGTTTCCCAATCCTGCTGTTTGAATGGACTAATAACAACTTGGAAATCATATCACCATAGCATTGCATGTGCCTGGAAGATGTGGAGCACTCTAGGGAGTGTGGCATGCCGCGGTCGTAAGATGTTGGCGTATGAGGGAGATCGTCGGTGAGGGCATACATCACGTCATATCATCTTGCAATAACGACAGTATTAGGATTGTCTGATTTACTGCTTTACTATTATCGCATGATTGAATTGTGAATATGCTAATCCTTGCTCTATGATTCCACTGAGTTGATCACTCACTCCCACGTTACAGGATGGTGTTTGCAACACCCACCAGACCCTGTTGTAGATGCAGGTGAGGCCGAGATCCATGAGGTGGAGCCAGAGATAGACGAGGACCAGGATGAGTTCTCGTATATGCAGTATCACGACGGCTTCCCGTAGACGACCTGGATCGATGGGGTTTCAGTGGGACTATTTGGAACATCACCTTTTTTGTTCATGTATATGTATTTGAGACTCAGAGATGTATTCATACTTTAGAGACAGATGAGATTTACTTGTTTTTTTCATACAGTGATATACATATTGTTTAGTCTTCCGCTTGCTTTTATCACTGGATCTGAAGTATGAATTGCAGTTTTGGTATACTTTTACTCATGTGAATGCTTTAAATCAGACAACATTGAATCATAATCATTTTTGTTGCATAAGTGACGGTCTGGAACTCGGGAGTTGAGTTTATACACGACCCCCGATTTTCAGGGTGTTACACTGGAAGTGCCCCGATTGGGCCCCTACTCCATTTCGACTAGTTTTAGGTCATTTCGAATAGAACCTGATACATATTCACATATACCTGTTTTTAACGGCTGGAATAGGATGAAACACGGTCTAAACCCATCGATTAATGGTCTAAAAGTGATTTAGGGTCATTGTGTGTGATCAGGAGTGTGCACGAACTCAATCTTGGTGATTGTTTACAGTAATCCTTCGCCAATTATCGAAACTGGGAGTCCTAAACTTATTTCTAGATTTTTCTCACACCCTCCTACGTCAAATTAGCATTAGCGTGCGTCGTGTGACCATAACCTAGGTCCAGTTTAATCCAGATCATGCTCTGATACCAACTTATAACGCCCTGAAAATTGGGGGTCAAGCATAGCTCATCTCCCTAGTTCCAAAACATAACTTATGCAACATATTTAATGATGGATGTATGTTGTCTATATTAGTGCATAAAACATGAAGTAGATTAATCCAAATTAGCAAACATAATCTAGGGATAGTTAGAATACACAAGCGAAAGTCTGAAATAAATATATAAACGAGTACAAGTCTCCAAAATATGAGTGCTCTGCCAAGTCAATAAGTATAAGTCTCATCTCAAAATACATATATCAAAATGTGATAGATCACTATAAACATAGCCCTAAATCCCCGTCAATCACGACATGGCTCACATGAAACCGCCTGAGAACTGCATGAACGAGAATGCCTCCTCGTCATCATCAAACTCCGGTTTTGCCTCACAGGCATCGCCATCACCTGCAGTAAAGTCGGAGTCTGGTTGGTGTTTAAGCACTATCCCAGAACGTGGGAGTGAGTGATCAACTCAGTGGAACTATACAACAAAGGTTATCATGTTATCAATTCAATCAAGCAGTAATGATAAAGCAATATAATCAACCATCCCTAATTACTCTGGTTAATGCAAGTATGTATGAAGTAATGATTCATGCCCTTGCCTACACTAGCTCTGCGATCTTCATCTTACGGTCGCACATGTCAGTCACTTCCTTAGTGCTCTGCCCAACGCCAAACGGCACATGTAATGCAGTGCATGTACATGATTACCAAGTTCTTATTAGTCCTTTTCATATAACAGGATTGGAAAGCTAAGGTACCTCCGTTATATCAATACTCAAAAAATTATTTATTATAGGGTTGTCAGTCCTAGACAATCTCATACGATGTTATGATTCTAGATTGTTGTAAAGGGCTCGTCACCAATCAATACAGGCCTAGTTATATCCTAGATACTATGATAAGGCTCGTCACCCCAATGCAGTTTCAGGATATACTTGAGGTCACTACAAAGGGCTCGTAACCAATCAGAGTAGGCCGACAACTCGAATACAGTGTCCCATACCATAATAATCGACTCACGAGTCTAAGTTACTCACTGGTCACTACGGGGAGGCTCGTCACCCCATCGTAGGCTGACAGTACAACCACGGTGTCCCATACCACCATGTCCATCTCATGAGTCTTAGGGATCATGGTACCAAGGTTGACAGGGTTTCACTGGTGAGTTCAGTACCTTAGATTCAAACAGTAGTGCCCAAACATGGTGAACATACATCGGTTAATTAGGTTAATTGACAAGCTCGACTAGGACGATCGCACGTTGAGTTGATCGACATGAAATGCATAAGCACTCCATGTGGTCTAACCACTGTCGAACATCCCAAGTACGGCTCAGATTCGTTGAACACATCTTGAGTGGCGAAAACATCCTCAACCACCAGTTTAAGGACTATTAGCGATTACCTGGACTGTGATATAGTCCCAACAATGTACAATCACAATAATAAAAATGTAAGGTAAATTCTACAGTCATATGAACATGTTATGACATATAACTAAAACATGAATACACTATACATGGAGAAAATTATACAAATAGTTAACATGAGTAAGTAAGCTAAACAGTTTATGGAGGAAATCATACACACAAGCAAGGTAGCTAGGATTTCATATCTCAACTCCCTCATAAATCACACTTTACTAACTACTAACTCATTCAGACATTTTCACAAACACTTAGACTACACTTTTCAACATACATCACGTATGTCGGCCATATTACGTATTAGGGCAAATCCTTTTGCTGAGGGGTTGTCACATACGTAACAATCATATGCCTACGACAAGTAATCATGGCAATCATAACATCAAATTCCTTATGCATACAAACATTTCAACAAACACATGAAATACCCTATTTACAACATAGGTTAGACATATATGTAAAACAAAACAGATAGCGCATTTAGCATGTGTAATAGCGTCCACGTCAATAATAAATCATTATTAGACATTGAAAGTCTTGAAAACTATAACCTATACATATATAGTCCGCACCTTAAACCGAAAAGTGCGTAACAGATATGATTTAGACGATAAGTCTTCGTCAACGGTGGATTGGCAACCTAAGGCATGAATTAGGTTAGCTACATCAACACTTAGACTATTCTAAGCTCCAAAACAGGTAAGGGTTTGATTGTCTCATCCAAATATGGAATTAGAATCGCTGAAATAATGATTCAGATGCGATGGATTAGGCAGGTAGAGTAGCTAGGAAGAATCCCAAGATGAATCACCAACTTCTCTCTCACTTTCTCTCTTTTTACTCTCTTTCTTAGCTAGGGTTTGAAAATTTGTATGGATTATGTGAGAGAGGAAGACCATTATGTAGGCACAAAAGTGACGGAAACAGTCCCAGGGCCATGACATACTTAGGTTATAACCAAATCGGGCCCATTCTGATCCAACGGAGCATTTCTGGAGGTCCCTTTACTGAATGTGGTCGGACTTAACCTCATTAATATTGGATCTTGATCAAGTTAAGTTTTCAGTCCAATCGGGTTTCCAGATCGACCGTGGTGGACCAGTTTCAATTCAAAGGTTACCGAAACTTGATCAGGGCCACAAATACATAGACATGTGTGGGACATTTCCCCTGATCCGAGGGTAACTTTGGGTCAAATTCCAACGGTCTGAATGCTTATAATTGGTCTGCAAGCGACATGACTCAGATTACTTAAATTCATATTTAATTTCCTAAAAACCTTCACGTTCTCACACTCTTCACTCTAGACCCAAGAAAATCGTCTCAGGACCTCATCTGGACTTAATTTTTGAGGTGATTGTCAAGTCCTATCAAGCGGTCATAATTGTCTAAGTTCATCGCTATCGGACTTTCGACGCACGGTCTAGGTCCGATACGAAGTTTCTGAATGCTCCCGAGAGTAACTGGGTTTAGAGGTGGATCCTAAATTTCAGGGTAATGTAATGTTACTAATTCTATAGGTTTTGGGTCTTGCAAACCGTATTTAAAGTGGTTGGTGCTAATTTCATAGGTAATCTAGTTTAGCGCAAGTTAACTCTCGTTAAATTTTTAAAGGATTAGGTTCTAAAGGATTTCTGCTAGAGGTGGTACTCGGGTCTTTGTACGGATTTTTCCAGGGCATTACACCTATCTTGATGTATGTTGTTAAATTTTGATTTTCCTCTATCCTTTAGGGCATCGATTTGAAACCTGCCAATTGAATGTTATGATCCTCGGTTTGTAGATATGCAAATGCATTTTGGGTACAATACATGTACGGTGGATCATCTAATAATGTTAGCAGACGCCACAAGAAAGATTGAATTAAACAACTAAATTGTGAACATAGAGACGCAAAACTTTAGGCCTCGTAGGAAAGTTCAAATTTAGTTGTTTGAACGTAAAAATTCAATTTAGATTCCCATTATGAATTATTAGTTGTCTGAACTCAAAAGTTAAACACTAGGTCCCCTTAGGAAATTATTAGAAAAGTCATTTGAATTTATTTACATCTCCCTTGGAATTATGAAAAATTTTGAACATAGATACTCAAAATGTTAGGCTCCTTTGAAATTTCAAGATATAGTTATTTGAATCTTAGAAACTAAATTTAGGAACCATGAAGGAATGAATAAACCACTATGGTGTACATGATACTAAACAAGAACATTTCTTGAATTAGACACCCTATGAACATTTGTGGAAATCTAAGATCTAAACTGTTCCCATGATTTTCCTTCGTTGAAATAACATATTCACAACTCTCAGAGAGTGAAACGAACTTAAGCATCATAGGAAAGTCTTTACCATTACATCGTGCATTAGATCAAAGTTAAGCATTCCCTCGACTTGGGGAAACGTACTAGGAATTACAATTTAATTTTCCTAATACATATCTCTAGCTATAGATAATATTTCTTACTAATTCTAGCGCTTAAAGTCATTAAAGGTAGGGTTATAAAATGTTGGACAAATTTTCAGCATAGACTGGGCATATGGGGGACTAATTTTGAAAAGTTAGATAAATATAACAAAATTTCATGTAAGAATTTCGGTCCTGAAGTTCTCAAGGAGTTACGTAATTTGAATGCACGACGAAAGAGCAAAGGTCATCTAGGTCTATTCACATAGATTTCGTGTACCTTTATTGTAGAAATATAAAATTTCATTATATCACCCAAGAGTCTGAATTAATTAGGACCACGAACTGATGAAATCATATTTTAAGCAAAGCATATGTTGTTTGATCCAAATTCCATATCCTAACAAATTCCAATGATCTCAATGCCCTAATCAGGAAAAAGATCGAGAGTTACCAGGATTGGGAAATGATACAGTAAATCCTATGTTCCGCGCAGGCGAAGGATCGATGTATCAGGCTCAAACTCACTACAACCACCCATTCGTGATAACTCAAGCACTGAAAGTGGAAAATTTCACTATACTTTAGATAGTGAGAAACTAACATTAAAAGTAAGAGAAAATGAAAGGACAAGCATAATGTGGTTACATGTCACCTAACTAAACTTGTAAGCATAATATATATACTTTAAGAAATTGTAAACTTTCTAGGCATTAAACTAAATCCCTAGCCTTAGAAGATTCCAAAATGGCTTTCGGTTCTTAAGGTTACACATATAAATTGGTCGATTTGTTAGAATAAAAGTATAAAAGGAAATGGGTGAAATGAGATATAACCTATCAAAGCCAAGTTGTGATTGTACTTTTGGACATATAAGGAATATGGTACACCACTAGGACGATATAATGACTTATAATGGTAAAATTGAGCTATATGTTATTAAATCTCGAGGTTGAGATTTTCTTTGAGGGGGGTAGATTATAACGGCCCAAATTTTAATGGTGGTTACATACGTCGGTACCTACAAATATGCCTCCTGAAGAAAGTAGTGAATGATTACAAACACTGTAAAAGAAATATCCTTGTCCACAGTATGATAGGACCGTTGAATTTTGAGGACGAAATTCTCTTTAAGGAGGCTTGTAACGACTTAGAAAAATTCGTACAAAGACCCGAGTACCAACTTAGTCAGAAATCCCTCGGGATTAAATCCTTTAGAAATTAGACGAGAATTGCTAAGTACTAACCTAGATTACCTGTGAAATTAACACCAATCACTTTAAATATGATCTGTAAGAACTAAATCCTGTAGAATTAATAACGCTATGCTACTCTAAAATCTAGGATCCAACTCTAAACCCAGTTGCTCATGGGAGCACTTTGAAACTTCGTATCAGACTTGGACCGCACGTCGAAAGTCCGATTGCGATGAACTTAGAAGATACTGACCGTGTAGTTGGACTTGACAATCATCATGAAAATCATGTCCAAACGATGCTCTGGGACTATTTCCTTGAGTCCGGAGTGAAGAGTGTGAGAAACTGAAGATTTTTAAGAAATTAAATATGATTTTAAGAAATCTGAGTCTTGTCGCTTGCGCGACATTTATAAGCATTCTGACCATTGGATTTTGATCCAAATTCGCCCTCAGATTAGGGATGATGGCCCACTCATGTCAAATTATTTGTGGCCTTGATCGAGTTTTGATGACCGCTGAACTGAAACGGGACCGCCATGGTTGATCTAGAAATCCGATTGAACTGAAAACTTAACTTGATCAAGATCCAGCATCTATGAGCTTAAGTCCGACCCCACTCAGTAACAGGACCTCCAGAAATGCTCCGTTGGATCAGAAGAAGGCCGATTTGGTTATAACCTAAGTATACCTTGCCTTAGGGCTATTTTTGTCGATTTAGGACTTATAAAAAGGCCTTAAACCCTCTTTCATTTTCTCCATACGAATTTAAGAGAAACCAGAGGAGAGTGAAGAGAGTAAAGAGAGAGAAAGTGAGAGAGAAGTGGTGTTTTCCTCTTGTCATTCCACCTAGTTGCACTACGTGCCAACTTCCATCCATTTGAATCATTATTTCGACGATTCTGATTCCACACTTGGGTAAGAAAATCAAACCCTAACCTATTTTAAGGTTTGATATAGACGGAGTAATGAAATATCTAACCTAGTTCATGTTATAGGTTGCTAAACCTCCGTTGACGAAAGCTTACGGCTTAGAATCATATACGTTACACTTCTACGGCGTAAGGTGCGGATTATAGAAATATAGGTTATGGTTTTTAAAGCTTTCAATGTCAGATAATGATTTATTATTGACGTGGATGTTATTTCACATGCAAAACGTGTCGTTTGTTTTGCGTTACGAATACGTATGAAATATGTATACCGTAGTGCATTCTATGTATTTGTTGAAATACCTATATACGTATAAATTTTGGATCTGTGATTGCCATGATAAATCATTGTTAGTATATGCTTGTTATGTATGCGACAACTCCTTAGCAAAAGGAATTGCCCAAGTATGCAATATGTCAACATACGTGATGTATGTTGAATAGTGTAATCTAAGTGTTTGTGTAAATGTCTGAATGAGTTAGAAACAGGTAAAGTATGATATTTAAGTGTATTGAGAGATGACTCTCAATCACCTTGCTAGTATGTATGATTTCCTTCATGTTGTATTTAGCCTATTTCAATTCATGCTAATTATGTGTATGATTTCCTCCACGTATTGTGTTCATGTTTAAGTTATATTTCATAACATGCTCATATGTATGTGGAATTTGAATCGAATGTCTACTATTGATAGTGTACATGATTGGGGCCATATTATGGTCCAGGCATTCAGTAACAGACTGAAATTCATGGCTAAGATTGATTCATTACGTAAGACGTGTTTGACGAACCCGGGTCGTACTAGAGTTGTCGGCAGTGGTTTGGCCACACGAAGTGTTTACACACTTTATGTCGATTCACTTGACGTGCGCTCATGCTAGTCGAGCCCGTCAAGTAACCCAATTGACCCGATGTATGTTCACCATGTATGGATGCTCCTGTTTGAACCTAAGGTACCAAATCACCATTGAAAAGCCCTTCTAACCTTGGTACCTCGATCCGCTAAGACTCATGGGCCAATTATAGTGGTATGGGACACTATATTCGAGTTGTCGGCCTACTCTGATTGGTGATGAGCCCTTTGTAGTGACCAGTGAGCACCTATACTCATGAGCCGATTATGGTGGTATGAGACACTATATTCGAGTTGTTGGCCTACTCTGATTGGTGACGAGCCCTTTGTAGTGACCTCGAGTATATCCTAAAACTGCATTGGGGCGACGAGCCTTGTTGTAGTCTATAGGATATAACTAGACCTGTATTGATTGGTGACGAGCCCTTTACAGCCATCTAAAACTATAGTATCGTATGAGATTGTCTCGGACTGACGACCTGAGAATGGATCATCATTTGGGTAATGATACAAGGGAGGTACCTTAGCTTCCCAATCCTGCTGTATGAAAGGACTAATTATAACTCTGTAATCATGTTCATATCATCGCACTGCATGTGCCGACGATGAAGTGTACAGAGGGCTGGAAGCATGCCGCGAACGTAAGATGGTGTCGAACGAGGGAGTGTAGGTGAGGGCATGCATTCATGAAACATCTCATCCCTGCATTAATAATAGTATTTAGGAATGGTTGATATGTTTGCTTTATCATTACTGCTTGACTGAATTGATAACATGTTAATCTTTACTCTATGATTCCAGTGAGTTGATCACTCACTCCCATGTTCTGGGATGGTGTTCTGAACACCCACCAAACTCTGTCTTAGTTGCAGATGAGGATGAGACTCAGGAGGCGGAGCCTGACTATTACGACGATCAGGATGAGTTCTCTTATATGCAGTTCTCTGACGGTTTTGCTTAGGCCGTACTGATCGACAGGGCTACAGGGATTATCAGTGTAGTTGGACTATTCTTTTGACATTTTGTTTTTGCACTATTACATGTATAGGATGACTCGGTGATGTATTCATACTCTAGCAGATCGATAGTGATCTTTGATTTCCTATTCGTTTATATATATCTTTAAGTCTTCCGCTTGTGTTATTTAAACTGATCTGGAGTATGAATTACTTTTTTGGTGTAAGCCCACTCATGTTTAATGCACTACCATGAACAACATTTAATCATCTTCATTTATGTTGCATAAGTGATGCATTGGAACTCGGGAGCTGCGCATCTACTCAACCCCCGATTTTCAGGGCGTTATAAGGGTAGGTTGTAACACCCCGTACTTTTACATACTTGGGTATTGTAATTTAATCATTGGAAGTATTTAGGTCTATGGGAACACATAATATAAATATCATCATCGGTTAATTCACGAAGAAACTATCTTTGAAAATCATGAACAATTCTAGAAAAATTCATTAGTCATAACTGTAACATCCCGAAAATCGGGGGGTCGAGTAAAAACCCAACTCCCGAGTTCCAAAATGTTAATTATGCAACATAGATATGTATGATTGAATGTTGTCTATGTTAATGTATTAAACATGAGTGAGATCAAGCCAGAATAGCATATCATACTCCAGAGACAGTTAACTTTACAGGCGAAAGACTGTGATAGTATGTATAACATATATAAACTGTTGTATGTCTCCAGAGTGTGAACATGTTACCAGGTTATATACATACATGTATACTCCAAAAGTAAACAAAAAGGATGTACATGAGTGCTCTAAAAATATAGAATGACAAGTGTCAAGGTATCTAATAAACCTCCCTGTAATCCCGTCAATCAGAACACGTATAAAGGAGGAATCCTCCTCATCATCATCAAGTCCAGCTCCGCTTCTCAAGCAGCGCCATCATCTGCAATCACAAAAAGGGACTGGTGGGTGTCCGAAAACACCATCCCGTAACGTGGGAGTGAGTGATCAACTCAGTGGGATAAGAGAGCAGAGATTAGCATGTTATCAAATCAATCATGCGATAATAGTAAAGCAGTAAATCAAACAATCCTAATACTGTTGTTAATGCAATATGACATGATGTGATGTATGCCCTCACCGACGATCTCCCTTATACGACACCATCTTACGACCGTGGCATGCAATCGACCCTCAAGTGCTCCACATCTTCCAGGAACATGTAATGGTATGGTGATATGATTTCTGAGTTGTTATTAGTCCATTCAAACAGCAGGATTGGGAAACTAAGGTACTTTTCTTATATCAATCCCAACACAGATCCTGTCTAGGGTCATCACTCCTAGTAATCTCATACGATGTATATTTTGTAGGTCGCTGCAAGGGCTGCCAGGGCTGTTGCTCGCACTCGTTGCACCGCTCCCCCATCACCTTATCAATACAGGCCTACTGTACTCTACTGCTACTGAAGAGTCGTCGCCTCCCGTAGACTCAAAATACACTCGCGGTCACTACAAAGGGCTGTCAGGGCTGTTGCACGCACTCGTTGCTCCGCTCCCCCATCACCTTATCAATGTAGGCTGACAGCAAGAATATAGTGTCCCATACCACCATAATCTGCTCACGAGTCATAGGTGCTCACAGTCACTACGGGGAGGTTTGTGGCCCCAGCGTAGGCCGACAGCTCGACCACGGTGTCCCATACCACCATGCTCGGCTCATGAGTCTTTGTGGATCAAGGTACCATGGTTGACAGGGTTTACAATGGTAAGTTCAGTACCCTAGGTTCAAGCAGTTATGACTCATGCAGGGTGAACATACAATGGCGAGTCGGGTTACTTGACGGGCTTGACTAGCACGATCGCATCTCAAGTCGAACGACATGAAGTGCTTAAAACACTTCGTGTGGCCTAACCACTGCCACCAACTCCAAATACGACTCCCGTTCATCGACGCGTCGTTCGTGGCCAAGATAAGCCAACCACGAATTCGCTCGGTTACCGACTGCCTGGACTAAGTATAGTCCCAAACAATTATGGAATCACATCAGCAAATCATATGAGAGTATTGGAAATGGAATACAAACATGTGAGCATGATAACACATGTTATAACGTACAACTTAAGTAAATCATCTTACACATGTCTTTCACACATATAATGAAATTATGCATATCGCCACATATAGGAAATCATCACCATCAGCGTATTAATTGAGAATTCGATCTCAAACTAAATCATAAAGAAATCATCAAGCACATGTTATAACATACCACTTAAGTGAAACATCAAGCATATGCATTTCATACATATAATGAAATCATGCATATAGCTATCATGTAGGAAATCATTTACATCAGCATTTTAATTGAGAAATCAATCTCAAACTAATTCATAACACCATTTAATTCAATACATACTAATACAAACATTTATACAAACACTTACACTACACACTTAAGTCTACATATAGTATGTCGACCCGAAGTGCGCATTTAGGAGAATCTCTTCACCAAACTAATTATGCACGTATTCCTAACATTCTAATGCGACAATAAACCATGTCAATCACATCAGCAAAATATGAATGAAAACAGTACTTCCTACAAATGACTAAAATGCCCTAAATCTCATATTCTTCGTTGGTTTACGAAACAGGAAATGGACAGCATGTTGTACATGTCAAACGGCGTTGCCATCAAGAATCTACTATTAAACGACATTGAAAGCGTTGAAAACAGTCAATCAAAGCGTCTAATATCCGCACCTTTTCCCTTATAGATGTGTGAATTCGAACGGAGCGTATATGCTTCGTCTACGACGAATAGGAAACCTAATACACAAGCTACATAAGCTACATCGCTAATGGAATTGACGGAAGCTTAAATCAGCAAGTGTTGAAGGTTTTCCTCACCTAGAAGTGCGTTGAAATTGCCGGAAAAGTGATTGGAGTGCGTCGCCTAAGCACGTACAGCAGCAGCAGCAGGTGGCAGGAAGATCTCTCCCACCTTCTCTCACAAACTCTCACCTTTTCTCTCTCCCAATCTAGGGCTTTTTACAAATTCGGATGGGAGAGAGGAGTGAGGGTTTCAACCCCTTTTATAAGCTTAAAAGTGCCCAAAATAGGCTCCACGTCAAGGTATACTTGAGGTATGTCCAATTCGGGGCTGTTTCGGTCCAAAAGATGCTTTCTGGTGGTCCCCTGGCCAACTGCTGTCGGACTTAAGCTCATGCATACTGGATCTAGCATACATCAAGTTTTCAGTCCGGCAGGGTTCGCAGATCGCACGTGGCGGTCCAGTTTCAGTTCAGCGGTCACCGCACGTAGATCAGGCCTGCAAATCTCATGATATGAAATAGAAATTTTTCCTGATCCGAGGGTGTAATTTGGCTGAATTCTGACGGTCAGAACGCTTAATACTGACACGTCAAGTCGTGTGCCAGATTTGAATTTCAAATTCCAAATCTGTCCCTATTCGCACTCTCTTCAGTCCAGGCTCAATGAAATAGCCTGTGATTATCGGTTGGACTTGATTTTCGAAATGATTGTCAAGTCCATCTAGGCGGTCCTAACGGTCTAAGATTGAAGGTATCGGACTTTTGACGCGCGGTCTAGATCCAATACAAAGTTTCAAAGAGGTCCAGAGAATAAACCGGTTTAGAGTTTGATCCCAGGTTATAGAGTATTATAGCACCATGGATTCTACAAGTTTTGGGTCTTGTAGAACGTATTTAAAGTGATCAGGGACTATTTCCCAGCTACTCTAGCGTCGCGCTAGCTAACGTATGCTTAGTTTATAAAGGAATTAACCCTAAGTGATTTCTTTGGCTATGGAATTGGGTTCTGAGCGATTTTCTAGGTGTTTTAATTGAATCATTGCCTAAGGACGTCTAATCCCAGGTTGGCCAAAATCCGGGGTGTTACAATAACTCTCACCGAGTCAAGTCAAAGGTCATTCTAAGAGTCCATTGAAGCTTAAGAAAAATCCTACTCACCAACCACTTTATAAAATGGGGAAATCAGTAATCCAATATCTACATCGTAGTGTGCATATATACAATGCTAGTCATATAATCAACTCCACTAACCTTTACTATTTCAGACCACCTAAACTATAAGTCTAGTTAATCTTCTCACCAAAGGAAGTAACTAAAACAATAAAATAAATGTGTGGCTCAGTTGCTCAGGTCTACCTTTAAAATCATACCACAACTAAAATAAACACCAATTTACTATGTTAAAACCCCAAATAATAAACTCCAAAAATAATGATACTAGGAAATTTTAACCTACAGTGCTTTGTGGACCCCACGTCTGATCTGTGCATGTGTACAGATAACGTGCACATGCCATGCATAGTACCTAGCATCAGGTTAAAATACTGTTGACCCCATGAAAAAATGAAATTTCAATTTTTTAAAAAAACTCCCACCCGTCGTTTGTTCAAATTGGACCCCATTTGTCGATGCAATCACCACCCATATGAATACAAAAACAAAATCCACACGATCCATCTAATTTGTAGGGTCCTACTGACCACGACCATGATGAGATTCCAAATTGAAAACCACCTTCGTCGTCTCTGTTAATCACTCAACAAATGACGCACAAGGACGTTGCTGACAAGGAAGCTATGTCTACATCTACCACACCTCTGACCAATCTGACCGTTAGAAACGGTCAGATGGAAGCCACATACGCGGAGAAAGGCCGCGTCACCCCTACCATTTCCGGTTATAGCCCTCTTCTCAGCAAAAAGCAGAAAGAAACCTTTCCATTCTTAGCAACTACCAGTCCCGTCGATCTCTCAACTTCTGGAAGCTTCATCCAAGTGATCTTGAGCATCCAAAATAGGGCAACCTGATATTTTTTGGAGCAGCCGAGAAAATGGCGAGAACTTGAAGCGGTGCCTTAGTTTTCTCTTACAATAAGATTATCTTAATCAATGGCCCTCCTTGCACCATGAGGTGGACCCCACATCACTATTAGGCCATATCAGGCCCGTCCAAATGGCCCTGATTTATCGATAAACCGCCCAGTTGAAAAATGCCATTTTCATCTTCCATCTTCCTTAAACTGACTGTGAAACCCACCTTCTGTAAAAACTAGCTCATTCACTCATCCGGGCCATTCATCGTGTGGGTCACCCCATTTAAAATCCATCTGGACAGTCGTTTAGTACCCTACAGTAGGACCCAATACATTGGATGGCCTTGATGGCTGGCCATTCTCTACAACTATACGTTACAACATGTTAATCACCGGGATTAGCTATGGATAGCTCTAGAAATAGAAACGCCTATAAAAGGCCGAGAATTAGGGCATCTCCTAAGGAAAACCTAAAGAAAGAAAGGGGAAAGCAATAGAGAGAGAGAGAGAGCCAGCCGCTGGAATGATTTCTAGCAGCGACCCAACTTAGTCCCAATGAGTGTCAAGCCATAATCATATCTGGTTGTCCATTTGCTAAGAGAAGAAGGAGAGAGTTTGGGTGAGGAAGGAAGATTCCTCTACCTCAAACAACCCCTGCCTCATTCGACAATGTGAACCCATCGCCTAGCTGACTCAGTAATGTTGCAGGATTTTCAGACCGACTCACCACCAATTCTGATTATTCTAGCTCGAATCAGCAATGTCGTTTATCGTATATCGAGAGAAACCAATCAGCTGTGAGGAATTTTTGACCATTGGACGATTCAGGTAATCTGACCGCTATCCCAACCAAGTCCTTGAGACTGAGTCATAATCGAGTCAGTAGTTTTCTGACTCGACCGAACCTGTATTTTAGGATGAAACCCTGATCAAATTTGGAGAATCGTTTCACCCCAATCTGTATACCACATCATGTGGCCCGACTCAAATCCCAAATCTCAACTAGTTTGGGTTTGGGAAGTTCCAACCGAGTCAACTTAGTAACAACTCATTACAGCCATGGAAAGAGTCATTCAGGTACCACTTACAACAACCCTTCTTGAGGAACAACCCTTCCTTCAATAGAGTTTTGAAACAAGCAAACTACCTAAAGCCGTACCCAACTAGATGAAAATTGAGCAGTCCAACCGAGTCAACTTGGTCATGGCTCACTAGTATCTTCTAATGTGACAACCAAGTGTTGATCTCTACTGTTTGTCGTAAAGAATACTCTCCTTCAATTAGTCCAAACCAGATCATCACACTCATTTCATAGGATCATTACAAATCAGAGAAAGTACCCCAAGGTGAGGAATATCCCACATGGTTCCATCACTTCATGGAATTCTAAAATAATTGTAGAAAGATATTATGATTGTGAAAATAGTAGTTGTGGTCCTTTAACTTTGAATTAACTTAAACAAAAATGTGGGAATGCCTCAATTTATGTTACCCCAACATATCTTATGAGAATTGCTTTAAGATCACCATGCCACATTTGAAATTACTTAAATACATATATACATGTTCTAGTTGCATTAAATGTAAGAGTTCTTGCTTCCACTACAATAATAAGCTTGCTCCATTTCTCATTATATGGGTTAGAAATGTTATAGTTTGATACAAATGAATATCTCATTTCTTAAGATGTATAGTAAACCTATTACTATCCTGATGTGGTTGAAATGTCATATTTGAGCCTTCCTTTGGACCTTGGGAAAATAAATGTATTTATGTTGTGTTCATACTTGAATATTTGAGCCTTCCTTTCTCATTAAATGTATTTATGTTGTGTTTATCCTATTAAAAGACCGTGAGCCTTGACCACATTTATGAAAGCATTCTTCTTACTCCTATGAAGTGTACATGTATATCATGGTACATGACATTCATGCATGACACATGACCTTTTCTGAGTGCTCAATGTAAGTGTAACGTCCTGAAAAAATTCATACAAAGATCCAAGTACCGCCTTAGGCAGAAATCTCTTAGGACCAAATCCTTTAGAATTTAAACGAGAAATAACTAGCGCTAAACTAGATTACCTAGAAAATTAACACCAATCACTTTAAATATGATCTACAATACCCAAAACTTGTAGAATTATTAACGTTACATTACCCTGAAACCTAGGATCCATCTCTAAACCAGGTTGCTCTCCGGAGCACATTGAAACTTCGTATTAGACCTGGACCACATGTCAAAAGTCCGACAACGACAAACTTAGACAAATATGACCGCCTTGTTGGACTTAACAACCACCTCAGAAATTAAGTCCAAACAGTATCCCATGACGATTTACTTGAGTTTGGAGCGAAGTTTGTGAGAAAAGTGAATGTTTTAAGAAATTAAATACAAATTTAAGTAATCTGAGTCGTGTCAGTTGCGGGCCAATTATAAGCATTCTGATAGTCAAAATTTGACCCAAATTCACCCTCAGATTAGGGTAAATGTCTCACTCATGCCAATGTACTTGTGGCCCTGATCGAGTATCGGTGACCGTTGAACTAAAACTTGTCTGCCACGGTCGATCTGTAAACCCGATCTGACTAAAAACTAAGCTTGACTAAGATCCAATATCTATGAGCTTAAATCCGACCACGTTCAGCAAAGGGACCTCCAAAAATGCTCCGTTGGATCAGAATAAGCCCGACTTGGAAATAACCTAAGTATATCATGGCCATGGGGCTGTTTCCATCAGTTTTGGGCCTGTATAAGGGCTTTAAACACCCTGTCTCATATTCCATACGAATTTCAAAACCCTAGCTAAGAAAAGAGAGAGAAAGAGAGAGAGTGAGTTGGTGATTCATCGTGGGATTCTTCCCAGCTACACTATGTGCCAAATCTGCCTATTCATATCGCTACACAGGCGATACCAATTCCATACTTGGGTAAGAAATCCTAACCCTAATCTGCTTTAGGGCTTTCAAATACTTTAAGTGACGATGTAGCTAACCTACTTTGTGCTCTAGGTTGTAAATCCGCCGTTGACAAAGACTAAATGTCTAAATCATATCCATTACACGTTTATCAGTTTAAGGTGCGGACTATATACATTTAGGTTATGGTTTTCAAGACTTTAATGTCAGATAATGATTTATTACTAACATGGGTGTCATTACACATGCCAAATGCGCTATCTGTTTTGTTTTATGTAAATGTATAAAATATGTTGTGAATAGAGTATTTTATGGGTTTGTTGAAATATTTTTATGCATTTGGAATCTGATGTTGTGATTGCCATGAGTAATTGTCATAGATACATGGTTGTTATGTATGCGACAACTCCTTGGCAAAAGGATTTTCCCTAATGCGTAATATGGCTAACATATGTGATGTATATTGAAAGGTGTAGTCTAAGTGTTTGTGAAAATGTCTGAATGAGTTAGTAGTTAGTAAAGTGTGATTTATAAGGGAGTTGAGATATGAATCCCAACTATCTTAATTGTGTGTATAATTTCCTCCATGAACTGTATAGCCTACTTATTCATGTTTAACTGTGTGTATGATTTCCTCCATGTACTGTGTATTCATGTTTAAGTTATATTCCATAACATGCTTACATGATCGTAAGATTTGACTTAAGTATTCATTATTATGATTGCACATGATTTGGACTATATCATAATCTAGGTAATCGGTAATAGTTCTCAAACTGGTGGCTAAGGTTATTTTCGCCACGTAGGGTGTGTTCAATGAATCCGAGCCGTACTTGGGATGTTGGCAGTGGTTAGGCCACACGTAGTTCTTATGCATTTCATGTCAACCAACTTAACATGTGATCGTCCTAGTCGAGCTCGTCAATTAACCCAATGTATGTTCACCATGTTTGGATGTTACTGCTTGAATCTAAGGTACCAAACTCACCAGTGAAACCCTATTAACCTTGGTACCTCAATCTGCTAAGACTCATGAGTCGGACATGGTGGTATGGGACATCGTGGTCGAGCTATCGGCCTACGCTGGGGCAACGAGCCTCTCCGTAGTAACCAGTGAGCAACCCAGACTCGTGAGCCGAATACGGTGGTATAGAACACTGTATTCGTGCTGTCGGCCTAAATTGATTGGTGACGAGCCCTTTGTAGTGACCTCGAGCATACCTTGAAAATGCATTAAGGCGTCGAGCCTTTTTGTAGTAACTAAGGTATAACTAGGCCTGTATTGATTGGTGATAAGCCCTTTATAGTGACCTAGAACTGTAACATCGTATGAGATTTACTAGGACTGACGACCCTAGAATGGATCATTGTTTGGGAATTGATATAAGGGAGGTACGTTAGCTTCCCAATCCTGCTGTATGAAAAGGATAATAAGAACTTGGTAATCATATACATGCACCGCACTGCATGTGTAACACCTCAGATTTTTACCAACCTGGAGTTAGATGTCCTTAGGCAATGGGTCAACCATATCACTCTTAAAGCTCAATTCCAAAGCCAAAGAAATCATTTAGAACTAAATTCCTTAGAAATTTAACGTGAATTAACTAGCGCTACACTAGTTTACCTGCGAAAGTAGCACCAACCACTTTAAATATGATCTGTAAGACCCAAAACCTATAGAATTATTAACGCTATGTTACCCTAAAATTTAGAATCCAACTCTAAACCCAGTTGCTCTCGGGATCACTTTGAAACTCCGTATCGGACCTAGACCGCACGTCGAAAGTCCGATAGCGATAAACTTAGAAGATATTGACCGCGTAGTTGGACTTGACAAGCACCATAAAAATCACGTCCAAACGATGCTCTGGGACGATTTCCTTGAGTCCGGAGTGAAGAGTGTGAGAAAATGAAGATTTTTAAGAAATTAAATATAATTTTAAAAAATTTGAGACGTGTCGCTTGCTCGTTATTTCTAAGCGTTCTAACCGTTGGATTTTGATCCAAATTTATCCTCGGATCAGGATAGGTGGCCCTTACATGTCATAACACTTGTGGCCTTGATCGAGTTTCGGTGACCGCTGAACCGAAACTGGTCTGCCACGGTCGATCTGAAAACCCGACCGGACTGAAAACTTAAATCGATCAAGATACAACATTTATGAGCTTAAGTCCGACCGCATTTAGTAACAGGACCTCCAGAAATGCTTTGTTGGATCGGAATAAGGTCAATTTGGTTATAACCTAAGTATACCTTAGCCATAAGGCTATTTCTGTCGATTTAGAGCCTATATAAGAGGCTTAAAGTCCCTCTCTCATATCCCATACGAATTTGAGAAAAACCCAGGAGAGAGGAGAGAGTAAAGAGAGAGAAAGTGTGGGAGAAGTGGGAAGATCTCCCTGATACTCTATCCTACTGCTACACGTGCTTAACCATCACGATCTAATCGCTATTTCGGCGATTCTGACTTCGTTTCTAGGTAAGGAAACCTAACCCTAATATTTTTTAGGGTTTCGATAGTTGCAAGTAGTGAAATGGCTGACTTACCTCGTGTTATAGGTGGTCATATCAACGTTGACGAAGACTTAGAGATTCCATCGACTTCTTTACCCTTCTAAGGCATAAGATGCGGACTATAGATGTTTAGGTTATCATTTCTCAAGGCTTTCAATGTCGTTTAATGATAGATTCCTGACGTGAATGCTATTTCACATGTAAAACATGCTATCCGTTTTCCATTTCGGTTAAATACAAAGAATATGGAATTTTGTGTATTCTATGTATTTGTAGAAAATACCGTATCCATATAAATTTTACTGATATAATTGCCATGAGTATTTTCCATGTATATATGCTAGTTATGGATGCATGACCTGTTTGGCGATAGGATTCACACTAATTCACATTTTGGCCAACATAGCTTATGCAGGCTAATGTGTGTAGTCTAAGTGTTTATTGAAATGACTAAATAAATATGAATTTATGATTTATGCCTACCATATGTATTGAATGTAAGAACATGATTGTTGTGTATGAGACAACCCCTTGATATAAGGATTTGTCATATTCTATGTTGAAATCAACATACGTCATGTATGTTGGAGTTGTGTAGTCTAAGTGTTTGATAAGATGCCTATGTGAGAAATTGTGTGGCGAACTAAATTTAATAGTGGTGTTGAGATAGGATTCTCAACAATCTTAATGATGTTTATGATTTCCTCCATGCAAGTGTTTGATTTAACCACTTTACTTATGAAATATTTGTGTATGGTTTCATGTACATGTTGTATCTTCTAACATGTTCGATATCACGCTTGAATTACTTGATTATTTTGATTATGTTTGTTCATATGCTTATTGGTTCAGATTGAAAGTGTTTGGGACTATACCATAGTTCAGGAAATTGGTAATCGGACTTGAGTTCGTGGCCGAATTGTATTCGTCATGCAGAACATGTTTGACGAACCCGAGTCGTGCGCTGCTTGTCGACAGTGGTTAGGCCACACGAGGTGCTTATGCACTTCATGTTGATCAACCCAACAGGCGCTCATACTAGTCAAACTCGTCATGTAACCCGATTAGCCCGATGTATGTTAACCATGTATGGACGCTACTGCTTGAATCTAAAGTACCAAACTTACTAGTGGAAATCCCGTTAACCATGGTACCTCGATCCGTTAAGACTCATGAGCCGGGCATGGTGGTATGGGACACCATGGTCGAGCTGTCGGCCTACGCTGGGGCGACGAGCCTCCCCGTAGTGACCAGTGAGAAACCAGAGCTCGTGAGCTGAATACAGTGATATGGGACTAAAACACCATGAAAATCGGGGGTCGTGTAGAAACCCGACTCCCAAGTTTCAGACCATCACTTATGCAACATACATTCTTATGATTCAATGTTGTCAGAGTTAGAGCATTAACATGAGTAAGATTATACCAAAACTGCAATTCATACTCCAGATCCAGTGATAAAAAGCAAGCGGAAGACTGAAGAATATATATATCACTGTATGAAAACAAAATAATCTCGAACTGTCTCCAAAGTATGAATACATCTCTAAGTCACATATACATGTATCAAACCAAAAATAAAATGTCGTATAACAGTCCAACTAGTAGAATCCCGCTGATCCAGGCCACCTATGCGAAGTCGTCAGAGAACTGCATGTATGAGAACTCGTCCTGGTCCTCGTAGAAGTCCGGCTCCAGCTCCTGGATCTCCTCATAATCTGGATCTAAGACAAAGTCTGGTAGGTATTGCAAACACCGTCCTGTAACGTGGGAGTAAGTGATCAACTCAGTGGAATCATAGAGCAAAGATTAGCATGTTATCAAATCAATCACGAGTTAATAGTAAAGCAATCAATCAGACATTCCTAGATACTTTTGTTAATGTAAGCATGTAATGACATGATGGATGCTCTCACCGACATACTCCCTCATGCGACACCATCTTACGTCCACGACATGCTTTCTTCCCTCAGTGCTCCACATCTTCCAGGCACATGCAGTGTGATGTGGATATGATTACCAAGTTGTTATTAGTCCTTTCATACAGCAGTATTGAGAAACTAAGGTACCTTCCTTATATCAATCCCAACACGGATCCTTTCTAGGGTCGTCACTCCTAGTAATCTCATACGATGTTATATTTCTAGGTCACTGCAAGGGCTGTCAGGGCTGTTTCTCGTACTTGTTGCACCGCTCCCCCATCACCTTATCAATACAGGCCTAATTGTACTCTTGTTGCTACGGAAGGGTCGTCGCCTCACGTAGACTTAGAATACGCTCGAGGTCACTACAAAGGGCTCGTCACCAATCCGAGTAGGCCGGCAGCTCAAATGTAGTGTCCCATACCATCACAATCAGCTCACGAGTCTAAAGTGCTCACTGGTCACTACGGGGAGGTTTGTGGCCCAAGCGTAGGCCGACAGCTCGACCACGGTGTCCCATACCACCATGCCCGGCTCATGAGTCGTTATGGATCAAGGTATCATGATTACCAGGGTTTCCACTGGTAAGTTCAGTACCCTAGGTTCAAGCAGTTATGACCAATACAAGGTGAACATACAATGGTCAATCGGGTTACTTGATGAGCTCGACTAGTACGAGCGCACCTCAAGCTGAACGATGTGAAGTTCATAAAACACTTCGTGTGGCCTAACCACTGCGCCAACCCAAAGCACAACTCGCGTTCATCGATGCGTCCTTCGTGGCAAATAGAAGCCAACCACGAATTGAATCTATTACCTACTGCCTGGACTAGAGCATAGCCCTAAGCACTTGTAATTCTACATCAGTGATCATATGAGAATGACAGAAAAGAACCACAATTAATCCAAGAATACTAACATGTTATAACATACGACATAGGCAAATCAACCCAACACATGCATTTCATATACATAAGGAAATCAATTCATATAGCCAACATGGTGGAAAAAATATACATCAACATATTAATTGAGAATTCGATCTCAAATCTAATCTACAACAACATTTTCTCAATACATACTAATACAAACATTTATACAAACACTTAGTCTACACACATTTGTCCACATAGTGCATGTCGACACAAAGTGTGCATTAGGGCGAATCTCTTCGCCGAACAGATCATGAACGCCTAACTAATATCATAACATGACAATTTCACATGGCAATCATTTCAGCAAAATACAGACGTATACAATATTTCCTATAAATGCCTAAAATAGCCTAAATCTCATATTCACCGTACGCAGTCGAAATGGAAAACAGACAGCATGTTCTACATGTAAAATGGTGTTCTTGTCGATAATCTACTATTAAACGACATTGAAAGCTTTAAAATCAGTCAACCTAAGCATCTAGAATCCTCACCTTTCGTCGTAGAAGCGTAACGAATTGAATAGAAACTCTACGCTTCCTCAACGCCTGTATGACGACCTATATCATAAGATTAATCAGCTACTTCGCTACTTGTATCTATGGAATCCCTAAAACAGGTTGAAGTTAGGGTTTTCTTACCTTGAATGAAGTTGGAATCACCGGAAGAGTGATTAGAACATGGTGGTTAAGCGCGTGTAGAAGTAGGATCGAATGCCAGGGACTTTCCCTCACACTTTCACACAATCTCTCTCTTTTCTCTCTTCTCCTTTCTAGGGTTTTTGTAAAATTCGTATGGGAGGGGTGTGAGAGGGTTTAAGGTCTTTAAATAGGTTAGAAACTCACCGATTTAGACTTGGAATAAAGGTATACCTGGGTTATAACTAAATCGGGTCTTTTTCGATCCAAAAGGACACTTCTGGAGGTTCCCTGGCTAAATGCGGTCAGACTTAAGCTCATGGATATTGGACGTTATAGAGTCAATAGTTCCACAAGTTTTGGGTCTTGTAGAACATATTTAAAGCAATCAGTACTAATTTCACAGCTAATCTAACATGGCGCTAGTTAACTTATGCTTATTTTCTAAGGGAAATAATCCTAAGTGATTTCTGATCGAGTTGGTACTCGGGTCTTTGTACAAATTTTTCAAGACGTTACAATCTACCCCCCTTAAACAATAAATTTTATCCTCAAAATTTGTACCTTTTCGTACTCCTTGAGAAGCTGTGGGTAGTTCTTTCTGATTTCGGCTTCCGTCTCCCATGTAGCCTTTTCTTCAGTATGATGCGTCCACAATACTTTCACAAGGGGGATGACCTTGCTATGCAGTACCTGCTCCTTCCTGTCTAATATACGCATCGGTCGCAGTACATTTGTAACATCCTCACCTAACTGCACCTGCTCTCATCTAATGATATGGGAAGGATCAGGAACGTATTTCTTCAACATAGAAACATGAAATACGTTGTGTACGCTCGCGAGAGGAGTAGGCAAAGCCTGACGATATGCTACTGCACCCACATGGTCAAGAATCTGGAATGGACCAATGAATCGCGGTGCTAGTTTCCCCTTCTTCCCGAATCAAAGAACTCCCTTCATAGGGAAAACTCTCAAAAATACATGATCCCAAACCGCGAACTCTAGCGGGCGCCATCTCGTATCGGCATAACTCTTCTGTCTACTCTGCGCTATAAGAAGCCGGCGTCTGATGATGTCAATCTTCTCTGAGGTCGCTTGCACTATCTCTGGGCCAATCAATCTGCACTCACCGACCTCTGCCCAGCAATGCGGTGCTCGGCAAGGACGCCCATACAAGGCCTCATAAGGTGCCATACCGATACTCCCCTGAAAATTGTTGTTATACGTGAACTCTGCATATGGAAGACAACTATCCCAACTGTCTTTGAAATCCAACATGTATGCCCGCAGCATGTCCTCTAGAATCTGGTTCACCCGCTCTGTCTGTCCGTCCGTCTGTGGGTGGAAAGCAGTACTGAACTTCAACTTCACAACCATAGCTTCCTGGATGCGAGTTCAGAAAATAGAAGTAAAGCGCGTGTCTCTTTTCGCCATGATCTCCGAGGGAACTCCATGTAGACACACTCTCTCTGATATATAGCCTGGCCAACTCGTCTGCAGAGTTCATAACTCTGATCGGTAGGAAGTGCGTCGACTTCGTCAAACGGTCGACGACCACCCAGATAGAATCATGTCCCTTCCTCGTCTTCGATAGTTCCGAAATGAAATCCATAGAAATAAAGTCCCACTTCCACTCAGTTATAGGGATAGGCTGAAGGAGACCAAGAGGTCGGCGATGCTCTATCTTCACCTGCTGGCAAGTGAGACAACGGGAAACGAAGTCTGCGATGTGGGTCTTCATACCCTCCCACCAATATGTCCTCTTCACGTCGCGATACATCTTTGTGCTGCCCGGATGCATCGCAAGTCTGGAACTGTGCGCAGCCTCGAGAATCTCTCGTCTCAAGTCAGGGATATCTGGGACGCATAGGTGGCCATGATAACGTAAGCCTCCATCCATTCCAACTCGCCACTCGGCGTCTATATCATCACTGGCCTGCTCTCGAAGCTCAGTCAGACGCTCGTCATCCATCTGCGCCGCGATGACTCTGTCATTGATAAGAGGTCGCACCTGAACATGTGCGATAAACTCAAATGGCTCCTCCACAGTGAGTTTTTGCTCAAAGTCTCGCAAAAACTCAATCATGTCCCACTCGGCTACCATCAGTGGAGTCGCAAACTCTATCACCTTCTTGCGGCTCAACGCGTCAGCCACAAGGTTCGCCTTGCAAGGATGGTAGGAAACTTCGAACTCAAAGTCCTTCAAAGTCTCCATCCATCGCCGCAGCCTCATATTCAGGTCACGCTGCGTGAATATGTACTTGAGGCTCTTGTGGTCGTAAAAGAGCGCGAACTCCTCTTCATAGAGATAATGTCTCTAGAGCTTCAATGCGAAAATACAACAGCCAACTCAAGGTCGTGTGTAGGGTAATTCTCCTCGTGCTTCCTTAATTGTCTCGAGGCATACAAAATTACCATGTCCTTCTGCATAAGGACACAACCTAGACCAACGCTAGACGCGTCAATGTATATCGTGTATTTAACCCCTTGCTCTGACAATACTCGCACAGGGGCAGACGTCAGCTTGTCCTTCAGCTCCTGAAAAGCTGCCTCCACCTTATCATTCCAGGCGAACTTCAGATCCTTCCGTATCAGCTGAGTCAAGGGTCTGGCTATCTTGGAGAAGTCCCGAATGAATCGTCGATAGTAGCCTGCCAATCCCAGAAAACTCCTCACTTCAGTGACTGAACCAGGCTGCTCCCAGTCCTGCACCGTGGCTACCTTAGCAAGGTCCACCGCCATCCCATCCTTGGACACCACATGTCCTAGGAACTTGACTTCCTCCTTCCAGTAGTCGCACTTCTTATATTATGAGAACAACTGATGTTGTCTCAGTGCATCCAGGACTAATTGCAAGTGCTCCTCATGCTCCTCTCGACTCCTGGAGTATACCAAAATGTCGTCTATAAACACGATGATGAATCGATAGAGGAATGGCCGAAATACCCTGTTCATCAGATCCATGAACACGACTGGTGCGTTTGTAAGACTGAAGGACATCACGAGGAACTCGTAGTGGCCAAAGCTGGTCCTGAAAGCTGTCTTCTGCATGTCCTCATCCCTGACGCTTAACTGGTGATACCCTGACCGTAAATCAACCTTCGAGAAGTACTGCGCTCCTCTCAGTTGATCGAACAGGTCATTAATCCTAGGTAAAGGGTACCTATTCTTCACCGTGATCTGATTCAACCTACGATAATCAATACACAATCGCAATGAACCATCCTTCTTCTTCACAAACAACACGGGTGCTCCCCAAGGAGACACACTCGGCCGTATGAAACCAACCTCCAACAGATCATCGATCTGTTTTCTCAACTCCTCCATCTCACACGGGGCCATGCGATACATCAACAGTGAGACGGGCATCGAACCAGGTACCAGGTCGATCGTAAAATTGATCTCACGCTGAGGTGGCAACCCAGGAATCTTCCTGAACAGATCCTCATAGTCACGAACTACTGGCGTGCGCTCAAGTGTCGGGGCATCAACATCCCTCAATAAGGAAGCATAACACAACACTCGAAAGGGAAGATTAACCTACACTGGAAATGTAAAGGACGTGCCCTCTGACTCATAGACTGTCACTATACGGGCCTCGCAGTCAATCTCGGCCCTCCCTGCAGTCACTCAATCCATGCCAAGAATGACGTCGAGATAAACAAGAGAGGGGTCGACGATAAGGTTAAGAACCATCGTCCTGCCCCCTGGATCCACCAAACAACCCTCACACACATGGTGGCATCAGAAAAAGTCCCGTGCACGGTAAAAACTCGTACCCCATCCATCCGAGTAGTCAGTAGCCCAAGGCGCTTGACTACTGAATGCGATATTAATGAAATCGTGGATCCTGTATCCACCAACACGAATATAGGAGTACCTCCAATGTGGGTTGTGACCTCAAAGGCCAAGGGCTGAGTAGTCTCTGTCCCGGATGCCTCTACTGTCAATGCATGTACCCTTGCCTGCTGTGGACGGTTCAGCCACGGTACTATGGGCCGTTGAGGTGACCAGAACTGAGGTACTGGAGGTCTGAAAGAAGGATGCGCAGGAGCCCACTGTAACGACAGAGCAGATAAATCCTGTGGACAAGGACGGTCGATCTTCTACGGCAGCGAAAACCCGCTATCCCTCATCCGAGCAAAACAACTCTCTGCAGTGTGACCAGGTCTCCCACAGTAAGCACAAGTCACGCCTGGGCACCTCATCGGAAGTACTAGCACTGCAGCCCTAGGAGGAGGGTCGATGCGAGGCCTCTTGCCAAGGAATGACCTGTCCTGAGTATCTTGTCGTGGCCTAGTAACCACAAGGCCACGAGAACGTGTCAGTCGATCAACATCCTGATCTGCTCTCATGGACATATGTATCAGCTCTACATAGGAGGGTATGCTGACACAACACATCTTCGACCGAATGTCAGGTCGCAAGCCCTCAGAAAATCGCCGTATGCGCATCTGCTCGTCGGTAAGTATCGTAGGGACATATCTGCCCAACTCTCTGAACTGATGCTCATACTCTATAACTGACATGCCTCCCTGCCTAAGGCATAGAAACTCGTTCTCCCTCTCATGCCGGTAGGTCTGGGGATAGTATTTCTCATGGAATCAGAACTCGAATGCTGCCCAAGTCCAGACGTAGCCAACAGTAACCGTCCGCAATACACTATCCCACCACAAAATGGCCTCTCGCTCGAACATGAAAGTGGCCAACTCAACCTGCTCAGACTCCAAGCAGTGCAGCATCTTCAGTATCTTCGAGACACGGTTGAGCCAATACTCGGCCTCCTCGGGTCTGTGAGAACCCATAAAAGTAGGAGGCCACAAGCACTGGAATCGCTTAAGTAGGCCCCGAGTATCAGCAGTGTTCCCGGTAGGGTAAGCAGGCGGTGTAGGATAAGCCATATCCTCATCCTGAGTCGAAGTCCCAGCATCCTCAGCTGGATGCACAGGAGGCACAGGTGGAGTCGCACTACCACCCTGGGCTAAGGCCCCTGCAATAGTAGTAAAAAGCTGCTGATACTGTTGGTGCATCATGATCATCAACTGCTCAAACTTATCAGGAGGTGGAGCAGGCTGAGGCACATACTGCGTCGAGCAAGCCGCACGGTACTGCTCTCTAAATGGCGGTGTGAAAGGTGGTGGTCCGACTATAAGACCCGCAGAAGGTTGAGACTCAGGTGCAGTCTCATGAATCGGGCCCACAGTAGGGTCCGTATGATCATCACTCTGGGGAGGAACCCGATCCATCGGCTCACCCAGCGTAAGACATGCTGTGCTCCGAGTAGCCTTAGGCGGTAGTCCCTATATTCAAAATAGGGTGCAACCTAGTCAGTTTCCGCAATAGCACAAACACACTACAATCATTCACATAACAAACCGAAGAAACTCCATGCATTTCATTAAATCAAAATTTGTCACAATACTAGAGATATATCTTTACATGCATCATGACAAGAAACACATGGGAAACCGAGTTATCTAAGCTACAACTGCTACACAAACTAACTACTAAGCCTTCTCAAGCTCACACACAGAAAACAGAAAACAACCTAACTATGACCAACGACCATCTAAAACCTAATCACTAGTCTGAGTCTAGCGATGGAGGAGGGGCACCCTTATCCTACAGACAACACAGGATGGCCTTCAAGGTGCGAGTCACCTTGCCAAAATTTCGCTTCATGATGGCCTTGGTATCCTCAGGCTCTTGTTTTACCTCGGCCCGGAGTTCTTGGACTTCTCGTCGCAAGGCAACCTGAATCTCCTCAAGTTAGGCTACGTGAGCATCCCTAGCAGCCCGAGTCATAGGAGGAAGACTCTCATCAGTATCTTGAGCCTACTCTTCTTCTTCTTCCTGGCTTTCTTCCTCTATTTCTGCTCCACCCTCTTCTTCACTTTCATCCTCCTCGCTATCATATTCGCCCTCACTGTCATCATCAAGCTGAGCCTCACGCTGCTAAGGCCCTATCCTCATATGGTTCATGATAGCCTCATTGATGAAATGAATCGGCACAGGCAACTCCGGCCCAAGTCTATAAGCAAACTCAAGTGCAATCTTACATATGAGCCGGCCAAAGGGAAGTGACTCAGACGTTCTTCTTGACTTCGTTATGAGGACGATCTGTAGCAACACAAAGGTGGGCATGCACACGTTCTCTCCCTGGTCCACTTGATACAGGAAATCAACCATGAGACGCGTACATTCACTACGGTTAGTCGACCTGGGATACACATTGAACGTGCAAATGTGGTGCAACAGGCGAAAATCATCCTACATGCGGGTCGCTAGGAGGCTCTTGTTATGCTACCACTCAACTAAACCACCGCATAGAAGCCTGGTGCGGCGATCTCGCTCACGAACACTCCTCAGGTTCTTAGCACTTGGATGTACCTCACCAAGAGGCACGTTCAGAAGTCGAGCTATCAACCCGATCGTGGCTTCCTGGTCTCTATCAAAGGGAATCCTGAACTGCAATGGCTCCAACGTAGGATCCCGAATATGAGCATAAAAGGCACGAACAGTGCCCACGTTCAAACGAGACTAGCCTTCAAAGAGCGGACCCCACCTGGCAGCTTCGATGCGCTCAAACAATAAAAAATTGCCAAAGAGCCGCTCATCCACATGCACCTCAAACAGAACCTTGCGATCCGTATACACGCCGTGGGCCAAGTTTGCCAACAGTGCTCTCCCTATATGAGTAAGGGAATCTAAATTTCACTTCGTGTGTAGCTCTCTCCCAATGTTTGGACTAGCGACGATACTTGAACTAGCGGTGCCACCTCTCGGCTTCCTTGAATGTGAAGGGTGACTAGGCCCAGCTTCATCAGCGGCGGTCTTCCTCTTTCCCATCAGAGAGAGGATGGTGGAAAGGGAGAAAAAGGCTAAAATAGCCTCTAAAAAGGCCATGGAAAATGAAGGGAAGGGGGAGGAATGGTTGACCTAGTGGGCTAACACGAATCTTGGTCCTATAAAGGAGTGAAACAGGCCCTCAAATGCTAGGATTGCAAAGGGAAAAGGGTGAGATGGGTTGGGTTTGAAGCTCACATGATTTCTAGCCTCCAATGGAGGATGGGAGAGCTCCAACGGATGAAAATGGAGAGAGAAGGAAGTGCGTACAGCTGTGAACGATGGAGGGGCGTCGGTTGTAGCAAAAAATAGGAATGGGAGTGATTTGAAACGGGATTTGAGAGGGAAGACAGCAAAGACGTGAGGAAGGGAGAGCTTGAGAGGGGTTTTTGTAAAGGAGGTGGGTCTTTGGGGTGGTTTTAATGGACAACCCCTATGCACAGGGGCTACACTAGCCCCCAAATGGCGTTGGCCCAACGGCCCGACCGAGATGGGCCCATTGTACGGCAAGGCCTCGCCACTCTCTGTACTAAACGGCGATGCCTCGCCATTTTGGCGTGATCTTCCTGCCCTGGGGGCCCAAAATACATGTGGGTCCCACCCTGGATCATGCTATATAAGTGTGGATAGGCCCACGACTCCGTTTGAAGCTATTTCAGGACATTTCGGGTACTATCTGATGCATATTCGCATTTAACAATTTTTAATGGCTGGGATAGGGTCCAGAGAGGTATAGACCCATCCACACACGAAATAGAAGTGTTCCAGGCTCGTTTCATGTGACCACGGATGCACACGGACTCGATCAAAATGATCGATTTGAGTGAACTTCGCCAATTGGAGAAACTGGGGTCCTATGAGTGGTTCTATGTTTCCCTCGCACCCACCTAAGTCAAAAGGGTGACAGCGTATGTCGTGTGTCCACAACCCAGGTCCGGTTTAATATAAATCATGCTCTGATACCAACTTGTAACACCCTGAAAATCAGGGGTCGTGTAGAAACCCGACTCCCGATTTTCAGACCATCACTTATGCAACATATATGCTTATGATTCAATGTTGTCGGAGTTATAGCATTAACATGAGTAAGATTATACCAAAAATGCAATTCATACTCCAGATCCAGTGATAAAACACAAGCGGAAGACTGAAGAATATATATATCACTGTATGAAAAAAAAATAATCTCGAACTGTCTCCAAAGTATGAATACATCTCTGAGTCACATATACATGTATCAAACAAAAAATAAAATGTCATATAACAGCCCAACTAGTAGAATCCCGTCGATCCAGGGCACCTATGCGAAGCCGTCAGAGAACTACATGTACGAGAACTCGTCCTGGTCCTCGTAGAAGTCCGGCTCCAGCTCCTGGATCACCTCACAACCTGCATCTAAGACAAAGTATGGTAGGTGTAGCAAACACCGTCCCGTAACGTGGAAGTGAGTGATCAACTCAGTGGAATCATAGAGCAAAGATTAGCATGTTATCAAATCAATCACGCGTTAATAGTAAAGCAATCAATCAGACATTTCTAGATACTATTGTTAATGCGAGCATGTAATGACATGATGGATGCCCTCACCGACATACTCCCTCATGCGACACCATCTTACATCCGCAACATGCTTTCTTCCCTCAGTGCTCCATATCTTCCAGGCACATGCAATGCGATGTGGATATGATTACTAAGTTGTTATCAGTCCTTTCATACAGCAGTATTGGGAAACTAAGGTACCTTCCTTATATCAATCCTAACACGGATCCTGTCTAGGGTCGTCACTCTTAGTAATCTCATACGATGTTATATTTTTAGGTCGCTTCAAGGGCTGTCAGGGATGTTGCTCGCACTCGTTGCACCGCTCCCCCTTCACCTTATCAATACAGGCCTAGTTGTACTCTTGTTGCTATGGAAGGGTCGTTGCCTCACGTAGACTTAGAATACACTTGAGGTCATTACAAAGGGCTCGTCACCAATTAGAGTAGGCAGACAGCTTGAATGTAGTGTCTCATACCACCACAATCGGCTCACGAGTGTAAAGTGCTCACTGGTCACTACGGGGAGGTTTGTGGCCCAAGCGTAGGTCGACAGCTCGACCACGGTGTCCCATACCAACATGCCTAGCTCATAAGTCTTTATGGATCAAGATACCATGGTTAAAAAGGTTTCCACTGGTAAGTTCAGTACCCTAGGTTCAAGCTGTTATGACCAATACAAGGTAAACATACAATGGTCAATCGGGTTACTTGACGAGCTCGACTAGTACGAGCGCACCTCAAGCTGAACGACATGAAGTGCATAAAACACCTCGTGTGGCCTAACCACTGCTGCCAACCTAAAGCACGACTCGCGTTCATCGACGCATCCTGCGTGGCAAATAGAAGCCAACCATGAATTGAATCTATTACCGACTGCCTGGACTAGAGCATAGCCATAAGCACTTGTAATTCTACATCAGTGATCATATGAGAATGACAGAAAAGAACCACAATTAATCCAATCATATTAACAACATTTTCTAACATACGACATAGGCAAATCAACCCAACACATGCATTTCATATACATAAGGAAATCAATTCATATAACCAACATGGTGGAAATCATATACATCATCATATTAATTGAGAATTCGATCTCAAATCTAATCTACAACAACATTTGCTCAATACATACTAATACAAACATTTATACAAACACTTAGTCTACACACATTTGTCCACATAGCGTATGTCGACACAAAGTGTGCATTAGGGCGAATCTCTTCGCCAAACAGATCATGCACGCCTAACTAATATCATAACATGACAATTTCATATGGCAATCATTTCAGCAAAATACAGACATATACAGTATTTCCTATAAATGCCTAAAATAGCCTAAATCTCTTATTCACCGTACGCAGTCGAAATGGAAAATAGACAGCATGTTCTACATATAAAACGACATTCTTGTCAATAATCTACTATTAAATGACATTGAAAGCTTTGAAATCAGTCAACCTAAGCATCTAGAATCCTCACCTTTCGTCGTAGAAGCGTAACGAATTGAATAGAAACTCTACGCTTCGTCAACGCCTGTATGATGACCTATATCACAAGATTAATCAGCTACTTCGCTACTTGTATCTATAGAATCCATAAAACAGGTTGAAGTTAGGGTTTTCTTACCTAGAATGAAGTTGGAATCACCGGAAGAGTGATTAGAACGTGATGGTTAAGCGCGTGTAGAAGCGGGATCGAATGCCAGGGACTTTCCCTCACACTTTCACATAATCTCTCTCTTTTCTCTCTTCTCCTTTCTAGGGTTTTTGCAAAATTCGTATGCGAGGGGGGTGAGAGGCTTTAAGGTCTTTAAATAGGTTAGAAACTCACCTATTTAGACTTAGAATAAAGGTATACCTGGGTTATAACCAAATCGGGTCTTTTCCAATCCAAAAGGACACTTCTGGTGGTTCCCTCACTAAATATGGTCAGACTTAAGCTCATGGATATTGGATCCTGATCACATTAAGTTTTCAGTCCGGTAGTGTTCCCAAGTCACACATGGCGGACCAGTTTCAATTCAGCGGTCACGGAGATTTGATCAAGGATTCTAAGTACACTGACCTGAGTGAGAAATGTTTCCTGTTCTGATGGTGTATTTGGGTCAGATTCCGATGGTCTGAATGCTTATACTTAACCCGCAAGAGAAACGTGCCAGATTTATTTAAATGACATTTAATTTTTAAAGAATTTCACTCTTTCTCACACTCCTTGCTCCAGGCTCAATGAAATAGCCTTAGAACATCAGTTGAGATTAATTTTCGAAGCGATTGTCAAGTCCATCTAAGCAGTCATAATGGTCTAAGATTGTAGATATCGGACTTTCGACACGCGGTCTAGATCCAATACAAAGTTTCAAAGGGTTCCTGAGAGCAAATAGGTTTAGAGATTGATCCTAGGTTTCAGGACGTTATAGCGTTAACAGTTCCACAAGTTTTAGGTCTTGTAGAACGTATTTAAAGCAATCAGTACTAATTTCACAGCTAATCTAACATGGTGCTAGTTAACTTATGCTTATTTTCTAAGAAAATTAATCCTAAGTGATTTCTGATCGAGTTGGTACTTGGGTCTCTGTATGGATTTTTCTGAGATGTTATAGGGACACTGTATTCGAGCTGTCGGCCTACACTGATAAGGTGATGGGGAAGCGGTGCAACGAGTGCATGTAACAGCCCTGACAGCCCTTTGTAGTGGCCTCGAGCATACTCTGAGTCTACATGGAGGTGACGACCCTTCCGTAGCAACAAGAGTATAAACTAGGCCTGTATTGATAAGGTGATGGGAGAGTGGTGTAACGATTGCGTGTAATAGCCCTAACAGCCCTTGCAGCGACCTAGAATCACACTTCGTATGAGATATGCTAGGACTGACGACCCTATACTGGATCATTATTGGGAATTGATATAAGGGAGGTACATTAGCTTCCCAATCTTGCTGTATGAAAAGGACTAATAGAAACTCGGTAATCATGTTCATATCGCACTGCATGTGCCTGGAAGATGTGGAGCACTGAGGGATGAAAGCATGCCACTAACGTGAGATGGTGTCGCATGAGGGAGTATGTAGGCAAGGGCATGTATCATTATTGCATCTCATTTTTACATTAACAAGAGTATCTGGAAATGTTTGATTGTACCGCTTTATCATTACCGCTTGACTGATTTGATAATATGTTAATCTTTTCTCTATTATTCCACTGAATTAGCTACTCACTCCCACGTTACGGGACGGTGTTCTACACACCAACCAGACCCTTAGTTTCAGGTGAGGGCGATGCTTGTGAAGTGGAGCTAAACTTTACTTTTTGATGATGAGTTCTCCTGCATGTAACTCTCTGGCGGGTCTATTTGACCTGGAGTTGCACCGACGGGGCTTCAGTATTTTGGATAGAAGACATTACATTTTTCTCATTTTGTACATTTTGTAATCAAACTTGTAATTATTAACCTAGTGACATTCATACTCTGAGGGCTTACTATCACTCTTATCTAGTTTAAATACTTATCACAGTCTTCCGCTAGCATAATTTAAATACTTTTGGAGTATGATATGCTATTTTTGGTATAATCCCAATCATGTTTAATGCCCTTCTACAAATTACATTCATTCATCATTATCTATGTTGCATAAGTGTTGTTTTGGAACTCGAGAGTTGGGTTTCTACTCGACCCTCAATTTTCAGGATGTTACAACATGTGCCATTTGGCATTGGGCAGAGCACTGAGGAAGTGACTGACATGCACGACCGTAAGATGAAGATCGCAGAGGGAGTGCAGGCGAGGGCATGCATGATTCCTTCATACATTCTTGCATTAATCAAAGTAATTAGGGATGTTTGATTGTATTGTTTTATCATTACTGCTTGACTGAATTGATAACATGTTAACCTTTGCTGTATAGTTCAACTGAGTTGATCACTCACTCCCACATTCTGGGACGATGTTTAAACACCAACCAGACTGTCTTAGATACAGATGTTGATGCGTCCCATGAGGCAGAGCCGGAGTTCGAGGATGACGAGGAGGCATTCTCGTGTATGTAGTATCAGGCAGGTTCACTTAGACCGTTCTTAATCATCGGGGCTTCAGGGTTCATACTTTATAGAGGACTATTATATTTTGACATTTCTATTTTTAAATAATACTTGTAACTATTGACCTAGTAGAGCATACATATTTTGGGGACTTGTACTGGTTTATAGATTCATTTCAGTCTTCCGCTTGCGTATTATAACTGTCCCTGGATTATGTTTTACTGATTTGGCTTAATCTACTTCATGTTTTATGCACTAATACAGACAACATGCATCCATCATTAAAAATGTTGCATAAGTGATGTTTTGGAACTCGGGAGCTGAGTTATGCTCGACCCTCTATTTTCAGGGCATTATAAGTTGGTATCAGAGCTTAATTTGGATTAAAATGGACCTAGGTTATGGTTACACGACGTACACTGACACCAATTTAACGTAGGAGGGTGCGAGAAAAATTTAGAAATAAGTTTAGGTTTCCCAGTTTCACCAATTGGCGAAGGATTACTATAAATGATCGCCAAGATCGGGTCTGTACATACTTGTGATCACGTGAAATGATCCCAACGTACTTCTAGACCATTAATCGATGTGTATAGACCATGTTTTATCCTATCCCAACCGTTTAAAAAATCGATACACTTGTATATATATATCAGAAATTACCCGAAAGGACCCGAAATGACCCAAAACTGAGTAGGGGGGCAAACGAGGTACTTCCAGGGGGACACAAGGTGGGACCCACATGTTTTTAGACCTGGGGGGGGAGGACATTGCCCCACCGGCGAGCCCTTGCCGAGATGTCTAGAGACCGACGAGGATCTCGCTCCCCAGCGGGCCCCGTCGGGCAGGCCAGCTCGGGCCGATTCTTCCACGGCCTTGTGTGGGCCACTGATGCATGGTGAGTCGATTTTAAACTGTCCCACAACATTCCCTCTTCATAATTCACCTCTCCAAGCTTTCCTTTTGCTCCAAAATTTCTTGTTTCTCTCCCAAACCTCCCCTCCATTCTCTCTTTCCCTCATTTTTCTTTAAGCTTCACACCCCTCTACCGTTTTCAACAACACCCACCTCCCAACCCCCTTATTTCCTTCCATTTGGGCATGCAAATCCCATTTTGAGTCTCAAATTCGTGGAAACCCCATAAACTTCCCATTTCCCTTTTTTCTTTCCTTTTCCATGACCTTATTCGATCTTGTTACGACCATATTTTCGATTTCCACCATTCTCTCTTTCATGGGAAAGAAGACAACTTCCGTGGATGAAGTCGAGCCTACTCGCCCCACCCGTTCTAGGAGGCCGAGAGGTACCGTCGTGAGTTCAAGCACCAATCGAGAGTTGCAGACAAAGTAGGATCTAAATCCCCAAGCTCTCATAGGAAGGGCTTTGTTGGCGGAGTTATCTCATGGAATTTATGAGGGTCGTAGGATCCTTTTTGAAGCTCATGTGGATGCGTGGCTATTTAGAGAATACTTGTTGTTCGAGCGCTTGGTAGAAGCCAAGTGGGGTCCGCTATTTGATGGTGAGCACCATACAAATGTGAGCACTTTTCAAGCTTTTTATGCTCACATTCGAGAGCAAATGTTGGAGCCCTTATAGTTCAAAATTTCATTTAGAAGAGATCGGGAGGCCGCAATCAATGTTGCTTTGATATCTCGACTTATGAATGTGCCTCTCGACGAGGTGCATGCAAGTGAGAAGAATCTAAGGAGTGCACGTGAAAAGGATCACTGCACACGGTTCCTTTGTGGTTGTCTGGTCCAATGGCAGCCAAATAATAGCCTTTTAGTGACCAATATGATGGATGACTTCCGCCTACTTCACCACATCTTCACATTCAATGTCTACCCCAATGAGCAATCATAGTGAGTGCACGCGCCTGATAGTGGATTTCTTGTACCAAGTGGGATAGGGAGAGAAGTTTTGTGTGCCTATGCATGTCCTATGACAGATAGTCCTTACTGCACGTTTTAATAAAAGGACTGAATCGCTTCCATTCGGCTGACTCATATGCAAGATTGCTCTCGAGTTTGGCTACAGACTTGGGGGGAAATTAGCGGTGCTAATCCATTACATCAACGAGACTACTCTTAATTAGATGGATATCGGGCCACAGCAACAACAATCCCTACTTGAGGAAAGTGAGGATGAGACATAAAGCCAAGAGGAAGAGAGTGAAGAAGAAGGTGGAGCTGAAATAGAAGAAGAGAAGAGTGAAGAAGAAGAGGAGGCCCAGGATATGGATGAGAGCCCTTATAACGCCCTGAAAATCGGGGATCGAGTAGAAACTCAGCTCCCGAGTTCTAACACATCACTTATGCAACATAGATAATGATGATTGAATGTTGTTCATATTAGTGCAGTAAACATGAGTGGGATTAGACCAAAATAGCATATCATACCCCAGAGACAGTTAAGTTTCGCAAGTGGAAGACTGTGATAAATATAAAATGTATAATTTACTGTAAGTCTCCGGAGTATGAACATGTTATCAAGTTAATTATATACATGTATACTCCAAAAATGAAAAAAAATATATACATGGGTGTTTAAATAAAATGCAAAATACCAAGTGTATTGGCATCTAATCATTAACCCTTTAACCCCGTCGATCAGAACCTGCATATAGGAGAAATCCTCCTCAACATCATAAAGTCCGGCTCTGCTTCGTAAGCATCGCCATCATCTGAAACTAAAATAGGGACTGTTTGGTGTTTCAAACACTGTCCCGTAACGTGGGAGTGAGTGATCAACTCAGTGGAACTATATAGCAAAGGTTAACATGTTATCAATTCAATCAAGCAGTAATGATAAAGCAGTACAATCAAACATGACCTAGATACTCTTGTTAATGGAAGAATGATATGAGGGAATGATGCATGCCCTCACCACAATCTCCCTCTACGATCTTCATCTTACGGTCGCATATGTCAGTCGCTTCCTCAGTGCTCTACACCAACGCCAACAACACAAGCAGTACAATGTTATGAGCATGATTACCAAGTTCTTATTCGTCCTTTTCATACAACAGGATTGGGAAGCTAAAGTACCTCCCTTATATCAATTTCCAAACAATGATCCATTCTAGGGTCGTCAGTCCTAGGAAATCTCATACGGTGTTAATATTTTAGATCGCTGTAAAGGGCTCGTCACCAATCAATACAGGTTTAGTTATATCCTGGATACTATAATAAAGCTCGTCACCCATATATAGCGTCAGGATATACTCGATGTCGCTACAGAGGTCTCGTCACCAATTAGTGTAGGCCGACAGCACGAATATAGTGTCCCATACCACTATAATCAGCTCACAAGAGTAAGGTGCTCACTGGTCACTATGGGGAGGTTCATCGCCCCAGCGTAGGTCGATAGCTTGACCACGGTGTCCCATACTACCATGTCCGGCTCATGAGTCTTAGGGGATCATGCTACCAAGGTTAAGAGGGTTTCCACTAGTAAGTTTGGTACCCTAGATTCAAACAGTGGCGACCAAACATGGTGAACATACATCGGTCAATCAGGTTAGTTGATAAGCTCAACTAGGCCAAGCGCACGTCGAAATGATTGACATGGAATGCATAAGCACTCTGTGTGGCCTAACCACTGTTGAACATTCCAAGTACAACTCAGGTTCGTCGAACACATCCTGCGTGGTAAAAATAACCTCAACCACCAGTTTAAAGACTGTTACAGATTACCTGGACTATACAATAGCACCAATCACATTCAATTATGACAGGTTATCCGATGATATAGTCAAAGAAGTAAATGGATCATATTTCAAATCATACAATCAAGGTCCGATATTGTCCGTTTTAGGGCTGTCAGGGCTGTTGCATGGAATCGTTACACCACTTCCCCATCACTCTTCACGGCTTTGTTTCTACATGTTATGGAATACAACTTAAACATGAATCCACACATATGTAATATAAAATACATGGAGGAAGTCACACACATAGACAAGGTAGTTGAGAAGCGTATCTCAACACGCATACAGGTACACCTTACTAACTACTAACTCATTAAAATATTTTTACAAACATTTATCCTACACATTCCATCATATGTGATATATATAAGTTTATCATACATATTAGGGCCAACCCTCTCGTCAAAGGGTTATCTCCTATACAACAATCATATATCCATGCCAGTTAGTCATGACGAGCACGAAAGCGAATTCTATACTCATTCATTTATTTTCACAATTACTTAGATTACACAATATAATATACGCAACGTATGTTGATAAAACATGTACTTGGCTAATCCGTTCACCCAGAAGTTGATACACATGCATCTAGCATACATAGACAACAATTAATCATAGCAAGCACAAATCTGAATTTCATACTTATACGGTATTTTCTACAAATACGAGGAATACAATATATTTAACATAGTTAACGTATAATTAAAAAATGAAATAAACAACACTTTATACATGTGAAATAACATCCACATCAGTAATATATCATTAACCAACATTGAAAGTCTTGTAAACCATAACCTAAACGTATATAGTCCGCACCTTAAACCAGAAAATGCAAAATAGATATGATTCAGACGATAAGTCTTCGTCAACGGGAGATAGGCTACCCAAGGCATGAAATAGGTTAGCTAAAACATCACTTAAACTATTCTAAGCTAGAAACAGGTTAGAGTTTGATTAACTTACCCAAGAATGGAATTAGAATCACCGGATTAACAATTCAGAGATGATGGATTTGATGTGTAGAAGAATTGGGAAGAATCCCAAGAAGGAACAACAGGTTCTCCCTTACTTTCTCTCTCTTTTCTCTCTCTTAGATTGGCTAGGGTTTAGAATTCGTATGAGATTTGAGAATGGGGGTTTAAGGCCTTTTTATAAGCCCAAAAGCGACGAAAATAACCCTAGGGCCAAGGTGTACTTAAGTTATAACTAAATCGGGTATGTTTCGATCCAACGGAGCACTTCTGGAGGTCCTGTTACTAAATGCGGCCAGACTTAAGCTCTTTAATATTTGATCTAGGTCAAGATAAGTTTTCAATCCGATTGGGTTTCCAAATCGACCGTGGTGGACCAGTTTCAGTTCAACGGTCACCGAAACTCGATCAGGGCCACAAGTACTTCGACATGTATGGGCCACCTTTCCTGATCGAGGGTGAATTTGGGTTAAAAACTAACGGTCAGAATGCTTATAAATACCGTGCAAGCGACACGACTCAGATTACTTACAATCATATTTAATTTCTTTAAAATCTACACTTTCTCACTCTCATCACTCTGGACTCAATGAAATGGTCTCAAGACATCGTTTAGGCTTGATTTTCGAGGTGATAGTCAAGTTCAACTAAGCAGTCATAATTGTCTAAGTTCATCACTATCAAACTTTTGACGTGTGGTCCAGGTCCGATACGAAGTTTCTGAATGATCTCGAGGGCAACTGGGCTTAGAGTTAGATCCTAGATTTTAGGGTAACATAGCGTTAACAATTCTACAGGTTTTGGGTCTTACAGATCGTATTTAAAGTGGTTGGTGCTAATTTTGTAGGTAATCTAGTGTAACGCAAGTTAATTCATGTTAAATTTCTAAAGAATTTAGTCCTTAATGATTTCTTTGGCTTTGGAATTGAGTTATGAGAAGTTACCAAGGTGTTATGGTTGACCCATTACCTAAGGACATCTAACTCCAGGTTGGCAAAAATTCGGGGTGTTATAATCTACCCCCCTTAAAAATAATTTTGTCCCCGAAATCGGCAAGCGTAATGAGTAAAGATTCTATTATTCCTTTTTCTTAAACTTTATTGATTCAAGTTTATATACATGGTGGGGTATATACATCTATACTAGTCTGACGCATTTTATCTATCCTCAAAAACTTACTCTTTATCTCTCGCTTATACCTTGATGGTTTTCTCCAATTTATTTCCTTATCTATTTGAAGTCTTGACGACAGTTCCCATTGTTAGGCTTATAATTTAATACGAATAGGTTCGACACTTAAGCCCTAATTGTTCCCCTTTAAAGATTTCACTATTGACATTCTAAGGAAGATTCAGTCCCTATTTAATGACCTAACTTTACGTATAACCTAAATCAATTTCCTTCGATCCTGGGCTAATGGGGAAGGGGCTAACCACGCTTTCGCTGTGCCACTCTGATCTAACGGTTGTATTAGCTGACCTAACTAGATTGGGCTCATAATGTTCTACCCCCCTTAAAAATTATTTCTACCCTCAAGGCTCAAGAACCTATATCTCGATCCATATGTCGAAACGAGGTGTAATTTAGGACCTATCCTTGACATGAAGTGGGAAACAACCTCTCAATATATTGATCTTCCTTTCATTGATGATGTGTACTATAGCATTGGTACCTATGGTTATAAGAAGGAGCTAAAATGATGGGTGTTGTGGTTGATTCCAGGGATGGGTGTGAGCTTGCAACAAGATGTCTAATCTCTATTGGCTATATGTCCTTAACATTTCTCAAAGGTAAAGTAATAACTTTCGATTGTAGGTGGTCGGGCCAACATGGAAGAAAAGTTGTGTAATGGGTCTGAGCCGGATACATAGACTTTCTGCCTAGCTAGGATAGAAAATTTGTTGTATCAATTCTTAATCCTAGTTGATCTCGATCTTCTGCTTGATCAGAGCATTGAGTTCATTGGTAACTACTAGGATTGAGAATTCGATTCAAACCGCGAAACTTCGCTTATATACAGTTCCTTTACTCCACGTTCCTAATTGTAATAAGTCCTTAGGAGGGCAATTCTAAAGGGCGTGCTAGTTTATCCTAGCGTTCATTTGAGGGATATATAAGTTTCTCTATGTATGAATAGTTTTTAAGTCAAAACAAACTTCCTAAGAGTTACTAAAGAAGCCCATAAGTATTAAGGGGATTCGACGAAGGGATGAGTTCTCACTTTAACCTAATCAAGCCAACTAACTAAGCCTATTACTTAGTCTAACCAGTAGCCTTACCTTAACTTATGAGTAGCAGTAATTGAAAGGGCCTAGCTATATGCCCTAGAGGGGGGGGGGGGGGGGGGGGGGTGAATAGGGCAATGCCAAATAAAAATAAAAATAGCGGAATAATAAAAGAAATAAAGCACAATGCTGAATTGAAAGTAATCTCAATAGCCTAAAATATACAGAATGATACTTTATCAGTTCTAAGGACAACCTTACACCAAAAACCAAAGGTTTAAGGTAGGACAACCTTATTTCTAGAACGTCCTTTGTATCACAAACCAATGAAGAATAAAAAGAAAGGAAATCAAAATAACTTACAGCAATAAATCCTAAGTTATTACAACATTCCCCACACTTGCTTGGAATAAAAAGAATATAACATTCATCCACGAATACAATCTACAAAACTGAATGAACAAAGAATAATGCACATCCACAACATAACGATATATAGTGGTTCGCGTGTGTGTACACCAACTGTTATCCAACAGCCACACAGAATGCTACCCCACTCCTAATATCCTCACACAGGGGATATTAGCAAGCACTATCAAAATAGGTTTCACAGGTTCACCTAAAACCTTCATAATTGTGTCTTTGATCTCGGGCTTACACAATCCAAAAACTCACACAATCTGAGTTTTCTAGCTCTCCTCAGATAATCAATACAATGAGATTTTTTCTGGAAAATCTCAAACAAAACCAAAGAAAGTAAATTACACAAATGTAAAATACTTGAATCTCCTTTTGAAGTAGCCCAGTAGAACCAATCGGAGTAGAAGTTTGATTCAATCTTCAAAGTCCAATACTCACTTTAAGAATGGTTCTAAGTCTAATAGATTTTAAATCAAAAGGGCTAGTTCTATTTGATTTTGAATCTAAGAAGAAGGAATATCAGAAATTCTCCTTTTTTTAATAAGATTGGAATGTAGATCAAAATTAAATAATAAACAAGCTAGCAAAAGGAATATTAAATGAGCACAAAGTAGCTTAAAACAAACATAAACTTATCTCAGAGTATAGACTAAAGATTTCTTGAATAGAGTTGAATTGAATTGCTAAAACTCTGAAGTTTGTGCTCTATTTATAGCCTGAAAAATCCTATCTACGATGGTCTTAGGATCCTAGGACTGCTCGTAACTTCAAATATTTTCAAAGATTTCTGCGGGATAAGGATTTGCTATTCCACGACCAGTCCTGGGAAGCCTACGACCAGTCGTGGGCCACCTACGACTGGTCGTGGGTCAAATACGACCAGTCATCGGACCCCCAGTTTCGTTGCTGGATTTTGAGTCGTAGGGCTAAGACTGGTCGAAGGACGAGTCGTACAGCTCACAAGACTGGTCGTAGGATAACCAGAAAGATTTAAAAATCTTCAACAACCTAGGACCGGTCCTGAAAAACTTAAGACTGGTCGTAGCAGAGATAGGACTGGTCTTGAAGTACCTAGGACTGGTCTTAGAACAGCCTGAACAAGCATATTAAAATATATGAATTATGTATCCAAAATGACCTACAATAAAGCCCATCCTAAGGTCAATCTAAGGTCAAACAAATCTTAAAAGTGAGATGGACATTGATAGTTTGTACACTCAGATGACCCTTAAGAGAAGCTTGAGAATTTACGAATCTTGTTGTAGGCCGTCTTGAGCTTGATCCTTTCTTGAGTTGACAAAGTCTTCTACAATACTTGTACTTGTATGAATCTTGAACATTCATACTTGAAGACTTCTATTCTTGAATTCTTCATCCATGACTTGAAAACTTTCTTCATTTAAGTTCTTGTCTTGAAATGCAATGTCTTGAAGTAAAGAATAGTCTCAAACATGAAACACAAGATATACAAGACATAAATATAGGTTTTGGCACCACAAAATTTAAGAACCAAAGGGATATGAAATCATTGCACTTACAATCTCCCCCTTTGTCAAATTTGTGACAAAACACATAGCAAAGGATAAGAGCATGTAACGCCCTGGAAAAATCCGTACTTGGGCTCGAGTACTAACTCGACCAGAAATCGCGTAGGATTAATTCCTTTAGAAAATAAGTGTAAGTTAGCTAGCGCAACGCTAGAGTAGCTAGGAAATAGTCCCTGATCACTTTAAATACGTTCTACAAGACCCAAAGCGAGTAGAACCAATGACGCTATAATACTCTAAAACCCGGGATCAAACTCTAAACCGGTATGTTCTCTGGACCTCTTTGAAACTTTATATTAGATCTAGACCATGCATCGAAAGTCCGATACCTACAATCTTAGACCATTATAACCGCCTAGCTGGACTTGACAATCATTTCGAAAATCAAGTCCAACCGACATTCACAGGCTATTTCATTGAGCCTGGACTGAAGAGAGTGAGAATAGGGTTAGATTTGGAATTTGAAATTCAAATCTGGCACACGACTTGACGCGTCAGTATTAAGCATTCTGACCGTCAGAATTCAGCCAAATTACACCCTTGGATCAGGAAAAATTTCTATTTCATATCATGAGACTTGTAGGTTTGATCTACGTGCGGTGACTGCTGAACTGAAACTGGACCGCCATGTGCGATCTACGAACACTACTGGTCTGAAAATGGGATGAGAGCGACATCCGACATGTATGAACTTAAGTCCGATCGTTCGGCCAAGGGACCACCAGAAATGTCCTTTTGGACCAAAACAGCTCCGATTTGGTTAGGCATCAAGTAAACTTTGTTCCCAAGCCTGTTTTGGGCATGTTGGGGCTTATAAAAGGGCTTGAAACCCTCTCATATCTCTCCCATCCAAATTTAAAAAAAGCCCTAAGATGAGAGAGAGAAAAGGTGAGAGATTGTGAGAGAGTGGGAGAGAATTTCCTGCTGCTTGTGCCACCTGTTGCACACGTTTAAGACAGGCGCTCCAATCACTTTGCCGGTGATTTCTCCACGATTCTAGGTAAGAAAATACCCTAAATAGTTGCTGATTTTTTGTTCCTTTGTTTCCATAGCGAAGTAGCTGATGCATCTTGTAAATTAGGATGCCTATTCGCCGTAGACGAAGTGTATACGATCCGTTTGAATTAATACACCTATAGGAGAAAAGGTGCGGATTTTAGACGCATTGATTGACTGTTTCCAACGCTTTCAATGTCGTTTAATAGTAGATTATCGACGGAAATGCCGTTTGACATGCACAACATGCCGTCCGTTTCCTGTTTCGTAAGCAAACGAAGAATATGAGATTTAGGGCATTTTAGTCATTTGTAGGAAATACTGTTTTCATCCATAATTTACTGATGTGATTGACATGGCTTCTTTTCGCATTAGGATACTAGGAATGCGTGGATAATTAGTTTGGCGAAGAGATTCACCTAAATGCGCACTTTGAGTCGACATACTATATGTAGACTTAAGTGTGTAGTTTAAGTGTTTGTATAAATGTTTGTATTAGTATGTATTGAATTAAATGGTGTTATGATTTAGTTTGAGATTGAATTCTCAATTTATATGCTGATGTAAATGATTTCCTACATGTTAGCTATATGCATGATTTCATTATATGTATGAAATGCATGTGCTTGGTGATTTACTTAAGTTGTATGTTATAACATGTGTTAACATACTCACATGGTTATATTTCATTTCCATTACTCTTACATGATGGCTGATGTAAATTCATAATTGTTTGGGACTATACCTAGTCCAGGCAGTGGGCAACTGAGTAAATTCGTGGTTGGCTTATCTTTGCCACGAACGACGCGTCGATGAACGCGAGCTGTGTTTTGGAGTTGGCAGCAGTGGTTAGGCCACACGAGGTGTTTTATGCACTTCATGTCGTTCGACTTGAGATGCGCTCGTGCTAGTCAAGCCCATCAAGTAACCCGACTGGCCATTGTATGTTCACCCTGTATGTAACACCCTGAAAATCGGGGGTCGTGTCTAAACTCAACTCCCGAGTTCCAGGCCGTCACTTATGCAACAAAAATGATTATGATTCAATGTTGTCTGATTTAAAGCATTCACATGAGTAAAAGTATACCAAAACTGCAATTCATACTTCAGATCCAGTGATAAAAGAAAGCGGAAGACTAAACAATATATATATCACTGTATGGAAAAACAAAGTAAACCTCATCTGTCTCTAAAGTATGAATACATCTCTGAGTCTCATATACATATACATGAACAAAAAAAAATATCCAAAATGGTCCCACTGAAGTCCCATCGATCCAGGTCGCCTACGCGAAGCCATCGTGATACTACATGTACGAGAACTCGTCCTGGTCCTCGTCAAAGTCTGGCTCCACCTCCTGGATCTCAGCCTCACCTGCATCTACAACAGGGTCTGGTGGGTGTTGCAAACACCATCCCGTAACGTGGGAGTGAGTGATCAACTCAGTGCAATCATAGAGCAAGGATTAGCATGTTCACAATTCAATCATGCGATAATAGTAAAGCAGTAAATCAGACAATCCTAATACTGTTGTTAATGCAAGATGACATGACGTGATGTATGCCCTCACCGACGAACTCCCTCATACGGCAACATCTTACGACCGCGGCATGCCACACTCCCTAGAGTGCTCCACATCTTCCAGGCACATGCAATGCTATGGTGATATGATTTTCAAGTTGTTATTAGTCCATTCAAACAGCGGGATGAGAAACTAAGGTACTTCCCTTGTATCAATCCCAACACAGATCCTGTCTACGGTCGTCACTCCTAGTAATCTCATACGATGTATATTTCGTAGGTCACTGCAAGGGCTGTCAGGGCTGTTGCTCGCACTCGTTGCACCGCTCCCCCATCACCTTATCAATACAGGTCTACTGTACTCTACTGCAACGGAAGGGTCGTCGCCTCCCGTGGACTCAGAATACGCTCGCGGTCACTACAAAGGACTCGTCGCCTGATCAGTGTAGGCCGACAGCTAGAATATAGTGTCCCATACCACCATAATCTGCTCACGAGTCTAGGTGCTCACTGGTCACTACGGGGAGGTTTGTGGCCCCAGCGTAGGCCGACAGCTCGACCACGGTGTCCCATACCACCATGCCCGGCTCATGAGTCTTCGTGGATCAAGGTACCATGGTTAACAGGGTTTACAATGGTAAGTTCAGTACCCTAGGTTCAAGCAGTTATGACTCATACATGGTGAACATACATCGGCCAGTCGGGTTACTTGACGGGCTCGACTAGCGCGATCACAGCTCAAGTCGAACGACATGAAGTGCGTAAAACACTTCGCGTGGCCTAACCACTGCCGCCAACTTCAAACACGACTCGCGTTCATCGACGCGTCGCTCGTGGCTAAGACCAGTCAGCCACGAATTTGCTCGGTTACCGAATGCCTGGACTAAGTCTAGTCCCAAACACTTATGGAATCACATCAACAAATTATGTAAGAGTATTGAAATTTAAATACAATCATGTGAGCATGTTAACACATGTTATAACATTCAACTTAAGTAAATCTTCAAGCACATATATTTCATGCATGTAATGAAATCATGCATATAATCAACATGTAGGAAATCATTTAGGTCAGCATATTAATTGAGAAATCAATCTCAAACTATCTAATAACATCATTTAATTCAATACATACTAATACAAGCATTTATACAAACACATACACTACACACTTAAGTCTACATATAGTATGTCGACCCGAAGTGCGCAATTAGGCGAATCTCTTCGCCAAACTAATTATGCACGTATTCCTAACTTCCTAATGCGACAACAAACCATGTCAATCACATCAGCAAAATATGAATTTAAACAGTACTTCCTATAAATGACTAAAATGCCCTAAATCTCATATTCTTCGTTAGTTTACGAAACGGGAAACGGAGAGCATTTTGTACATGTCAAACGGCGATACCGTCAAGAATCTACTATTAAACGACATTGAAAGTGTGGGAACCGTCAATCAAAGCGTCTAAAATCCTCATCTTATGTCTTGTAAACTCGTGAATTGAAACGGAGCGTATACGCTTCGTCTACGACGAATAGGGAACCTAATACACGAGATCCATAAGCTACATCGCTATGGAAATAAAGGAAACTCAAATCAGCAACTATTTAGGGTATTTACTTACCTAGAATCACGGTGAAATCACCGGGAAAGCGGTAGAGGTGTGTTGCTTAAGCACGTGTAACACGTAGCACAGGTGGTAGGAAGAACTCTCCCACTCTCTCTCACAATCTCTCACCTTTTTCTCTCTCCCAAGTTAGGGTTTCTCTCAAATTCGGATGGGAGAGAGGAGTGAGGGTTTCAACCCCTTTTATAGCCTAAAACATGTCCAAAATAGGTTTGGGAATAATGTTTACTTGGTGCCTAACCAAATCGAGGCCGTTTCGGTCCAAATGAGCATTTCTGAAGGTCCCCTGGCCAAATGCGGTCGGACTTAAGCTCATGCATACTGGATCTAGCACACATCCAGTTTTCAGACCGGTAGGGTTCCCAGATCGCACGTGGCGGTCCAGTTTCAGTTTAACGGTCATCGCACCAAGATCATGCATATAAGTCTCGTGATATGTAATAGATATTTTTCCTGATCCAAGTGTGTAATTTGGCTGTATTCGGACGGTCAAAACGCTTAATACTGATGCGTCAAAACGTGTGCCAGATTTGAATTTCAAATTCCAATTCTAACTCTATTCTCACTCTCTTCACTCCAGGCTCAATGAAATAGCCTCTGAATGTCAGTTGGACTTGATTTTCGAAACGATTGCCAAGCCCAGCTAAATGGTCATAACGGTATAAGATGGTAGGTATCGAACTTTCGACGCGCGGTCTAGATCCAATACAAAGTTTCAAGGAGGTCCTGAGAATAAACCGGCTTAGAGTTTGATCCGAGGCTTTAGAGCATTATAGCACCATTGGTTCCACTCGATTTGGGCCTTGTAGAACGTATTTAAAGTGATCAGGGACCATTTCCCAACTATTCTAACGTTGCACTAGCTAACCTAGTCATATTTTCTAAAGGAATGAATTCTACGCAATTTCGGGTCGAGTTGGTACTCGAGCCCAAGTACGGATTTTTCACGGGCGTTACAATCTACCCCCCTTAACAAATAATTTCATCCTCAAAATTTTATACCTTTTCGTACTCCTCGAGAAGCTGTGGGTAGTTCTTTCTGATCTCGGCTTCTGTCTCCCAGTGTAACATCCCGAAAATCGGGGGGTTGTGTAAAAACCCAACTCCCGAGTTCCAAAATGTTATTTATGCAACATAGATATGTATGATTGAATGTTGTCTGTGATAATGTATTAAACATGAGTGAGATTAAGCTAGAACCGCATATCATACTCCAGAGACAGTTAAATTAACCAGCGAAAGTCTGTAATAGTATGTATAACATATATAAACTGTTATATGTCTCCAGAGTGTGAACATGTTACCAGGTTATACACATACATGTATACTCCAAAAGTAGATGAAACGAATATACATGAGTGCGCTAAAAATATAAAATGACAAATGTCAAAGTATCTAATCAACCTCCCTGTAATCCCGTCGATCAGAACACACATAAAGGAGGGATCCTCCTCATCATCATCAAGTCCAGCTCCGCCTCGCAGGCCGCGCCATCATCTGCAATCACAAAAAGGTCTGGTGGGTGTCCAGGAACACCGTCCCGTAACGTGGGAGTGAGTAGCTAACTCAGTGGAATAATAGAGCAAGGATTAACATGTTCTCAAATCAATCACGCGATAATAGTAAAGCAATAAATCAAACAATCCTAATACTGTTGTTAATGCAATTATGAGATGACGTGATGTATGCCCTCACCGACGATCACCCTCATGCGGCAACATCTTACGACCGCGGCATGCCACACTCCCTAGAGTGCTCCACATCTTCCAGGCACATGCAATGCTATGGTGATATGAATTCCAAGTTGTTATTAGTCCATTCAAACAGCAGGATTGAGAAACTAAGGTACTTCCCTTGTATCAATCCCAACACAGATCCTGTCTAGGGTCGTCACTCCTAGTAATCTCATACGATGTATATTTCGTAGGTCGCTGCAAGGGCTGCCAGGGCTGTTGCTCGCACTCGTTGCACCGCTCCCCCATCACCTTATCAATACAGGCCTACCGTACTCTACTGCAACGGAAGGGTCGTCGCCTCCCGTGGACTCAGAATACGCTCGCGGTCACTACAAAGGGCTCGTCGCCTAATCAGTGTAGGCCGATAGCTAGAATATAGTGTCCCATACCACCATAATCTGCTCACGAGTCTAGGTGCTCACTGGTCACTACGAGGAGGTTTGTGGCCCCAGCGTAGGCCGACAGCTCGACCACGGTGTCCCATACCACCATGCCCGGCTCATGAGTCTTCGTGGATCAAGGTACCATGGTTAACAGGGTTTACAATGGTAAGTTCAGTACCCTAGGTTCAAGCAGTTATGACTCATACAAGGTGAACATACATCGGCCAGTCGGGTTACTTGACGGGCTCGACTAGCGCGATCGCATCTCAAGTCGAACGACATGAAGTGCGTAAAACACTTCGCGTGGCCTAACCACTGCCGCCAACTCTAAACACGAATCACGTTCATCGACGCGTCGTTCGTGGCTATGACCAGTCAGCCACGAATTCGCTCGGTTACCGACTGCCTGGACTAAGTCTAGTCCCACACATCTATGAAATCACATTAACAATATATGCAAAGGTATTGGATTTGAAATACAATCATGTGAGCATGTTAACACATGTTATAACATTCAACTTAAGCAAATCTTCAAACACCTACATTCCATGCATGTAATGGAATCATGCATATGGTCAACATGTAGGAAATCATTTAGGTCAGCATATTAATCAAGAAATCATTCTCAAACTACTACATAACATCATTTAATTCAATACATACTAATACAAGCATTTATACAAACACATACACTACACACTTAAGTCTACATATAGCATGTCGACCCAAAGTGCACAACTAGGCGAATCTCTTCGCCAAACTGATTATGCAAGCATTCCTAACTCCCTAATGCGGCAACAAACCATGTCAATCACGTCAGCAAAATATGCATGTAGACCGTACTTCCTACAAATGACTAAAATGCCCTAAATCTCATATTCTTCGTTAATTTACGAAACGGGAAACGGAGAGCATGTTGTACATGTCAAACGGCGATGCCGTCGATAATCTACTATTAAACGACATTGAAAGCGTTGTAAACCGTCAATCAAAGCGTCTAAAATCCTCACCTAGTCTCTTACGGAAGCGTGATTTTGAACGGAGCGTGTACACTTCGTCTACGGCAAATAGAGAACCTAATTTGCAAGATCTATCAGCTAACATACTTTGAAAGCAAGAAAACCTTAAATCAGCAACTTATTAGGGTGTTTTCTTACCTGAAAATGTGGAGGAATCGCCGGAAAAGTGATTGGAGTGCGTCGCCAAAGCACGTACAGCAGCAGCAGCAGGTGGTAGGAAGATCTCTCCCACCTTCTCTCGCAAACTCTCACCTTTTCTCTCTCCCAATCTAGGGTTTTTGCAAATTCGGATGGGAGAGAGGAGTGAGGGTTTCAAGCCCTTTTATAAGCCCAAACTTGCCCGAAATAGGCTCGGGAACAAGTTTCACTTGAGGGGTAACCAAATCGGGGCTGTTTCGGTCCAAAAGATGCTTTCTGGTAGTCCCCTGGTCGAATGCGATCGGACTTAAGCTCATGCGTACCAGATCTAGCACGCATTAAGTTTTCAGTCCGGCAGGGCTCGCAGATCGCACGTGGCGGACCAGTTTCAGTTCAGCGGTCACCGCACGTAGATCAGGGCTGAAAGTCTCATGATAATAAATAGAAATTTCTCCTGATCCGAGGGTGTAATCTGGCTGAATTCTGACGGTCAGAACGCTCAATACTGACGCGTCAAGTCGTGTGCCAGATTTGAATTTGAAATTCCAATTCTGTCCCTATTCGCACTCTCTTCGGTCCGGGCTCAATGAAATGGCCTGTGATTATCGGTTTGACTTGATTTTCGAAATGAGTGTCAAGTCCATCTAGGCGGTTCTAACGGTCTAAGATAGGAGATATCGGACTTTCGACGCGCGGTCTAGATCCAATACAAAATTTCAAAGTGGTCCAGAGAACAAACCCGCTTAGAGTTTGATCCGAGGTTATAGAGTATTGTAGAGTCATACGTTCTACTAGATTTGGGTCTTGTAGAACGTATTTAAAGTAATCAGGGACTGTTTCCCAGCTACTCCAGGGTTGCGCTAGCTAACTTATGCTTAGTTTCTAAAGGAATTAACCCTAAGTGATTTCTTTGGCTATGGAATTGGGTTCTAAGCGATTTTTCAGGTGTTTTAATTGACCCACTGTCTAAGGACGTCAAATCCCAGATTGGCCAAAATCCGGGGTGTTACACCCAGGTAGCCTCTTCCTCTGTGTGATGCGTTCATAATACCTTCACAAGGGGAATCACCTTGCTACGCAGTACCTGCTCCTTCCTGTCTAGGATACGTGTCGGTCGCAGGATATATGTAACATCCTCTCCTAACTGCACCTGCTCCCATCTGATGATATGGGAAGGATCAGCAACGTACTTCTTCAGCATAGAAACATGAAATACGTTGTGAACGCTCGCGAGAGGCGTGAGTAAAGCCAATCGATAAGCCACCGCTCCCACACGATCGAGGATCTGGAATGGACCAATAAATCGCGGTGCCAGCTTCCCTTTCTTTCCGAACCGAAGGACTCCCTTCATAGGAAAAACTCGCAAAAACACATGATCCCCAACTGTGAACTCTGGTGGCCTCCGTCTCGTATCGGCGTAGCTCTTCTGTCTGCTCTGCGCTGTAAGAAGCCGACGTCGAATAATATCAATCTTCTCTGACGTCGCCTGCACTAACTCTGGGCCAATCAAGCTACGCTCACCGACCTCTAACCAGCAATGCGGTGCGCGACAAGGTCGCCCATACAGCGCCTCATAAGGTGCCATACCGATACTCGCCTGAAAGCTGTTGTTGTACGCAAACTCTGCATAAGCAAGACAATCATCCTAACTGTCCTTGAAGTCCAATGCGCAAGCTCGCAACATGTCCTCCAAGATCTGGTTCACCCGCTCTATCTGTCCGTCTGTCTGTGGGTGGAAGGCAGTACTGAACTTCAACTTCACACCCATAGCCTCCTGAATGCGAGTCCAGAAAATAGAAGTGAACCACATGTCTCTGTCCGACACGATCTCCAGCTGAACTCCATGCAAACGCACAATCTCTCTGATATACAATCTAGCCAGCTCGTCTGCAGAGTTCGTAACTCTGATCGGTAGGAAGTGCGCCGACTTCGTCAGACTGTCGACGATCACCCAAATGGAATCATGTCCCTTCCTCGTCTTCGGCAACCCAGAAATGAAGTCCATGGAAATGAAATCCCACTTCCACTCTGCAATCGGCATAGGCTGCAAAAGTCCAGGTGGTCGGCGATGTTCTGCCTTCACCTGCTGACAAGTGAGACAACGGGACACGAACTCTGCTATGTGGGTCTTCATACCTTCCCACCAATACGTCCTCTTCACGTCACGATACATCTTTGTGCTGCCTGGACGCATCGCGAGTCTGAGTCTGGGGACGGAGGAGGAGCACCCTTATCCTGTAAGCAACACAGGATCGCCTTCAAGGTGCGAGTCACCTTGCCTAATTTCTTCTTTGTAACGGCCTTGGCATCTGCGACTTCTGCGAGAAGTTCTTGAACTTCTCTTCGTAATGCGGTCTGACTCTCCTCCATCCGAGCAATGCGATCGTCGATAGTAGCCTGCGCAGAAGGAGGAGGGCTCTCATCTGTATCCTGAGCCTCCTCTTCTACCTCTTCCTGAGCTTCTTCCTGAACCTCTGCTCCAGGTTCTTCTTCGATTTGATCTTCCTCATCATCAAAGTCATCCTCGCTGTCTTCCTCAAGCTGGTTTTCATGGTACTGCGACCCAATCTTCATCTTGACCATAGTCGACTCATCAATGGTATGAATCGAAACTGGTAATTCTAGCCCAAGTCGGTAGGCAAACTCAAGCGCAATCTTGCAAATCAGTCGGCCAAAAGGAAGCGATTCGGATGTTCTTCTCGACTTGGCTATGAGGATTATTTGTCGTAAGATGAAGGTAGCCATGCATACATTCTCTCCCTGGGCCACCAGATACAGGAAATCAACCATAAGGCATGTACATTCAATGCGATTCGTCGACCTAGGATACACATTGTACGTACAGATATGGTGCAGCAGGCGCAAATCATCAGACATGTACGTCGCCTTAAGACTATTATTAGGCTGCCATGGAACCAACTTACTGCACAGAAACCTGGTGCGGCGATCCCGTTCATGCCTACTCCTCAGATTCTTCTCACTAGGATGAACATCACCAAGAGGCACGTTCAGAAGTCGCGCAATCAGTCGCACATCAATCGTAGCCATCCGATCTCTACCAAAAGGGATTTTAAACTGCAATGGCTCCAAGGTAGGACTCTAGATACTAGCGTAGAAGGCACGAACGGTGCTCACATTAGCACGAGCGCGAGCTTCAAAGATCGGACCCCAATGCGCAGCTTCAATGCGCTCGAACAACAAAAATTCACCGAACAGTCGCCCTTCCACGTCCGCCTCAAATAACACTTTGCGATCAGTGTATTGGCCATGAGGCATCTCTGATAAAATTACTCGCCCAAGGTGTGCATGGGGATCCAAATCCCGCTTTGTACGGCACTCTAGGACTGCAGCTGGACCTGCGGCGGTGCTTGAACTTGCGGCACCACCCCGCGGTCTTCTCGATTGAGCAGGGCGACTTGGCCCAGCCTCGTCTGTTGCGGTTTTCCTTTTACCCATCAAAGATATGATGGATGAGAGTGATAAAAGGCCTAAAATGGCTTCCACGAAGGCCATGGAAAACGGTGAAAATGCGGAGAAGTGGCTGCCCAATCTGAAAAAAGGAGATCTAGGCATCGTAGAGGGATGCTTCAAGCTTCCCAAGAGTGTATTTTCAAGGAAAATTGAAAATGAAAAAGTGGAATGGAGCACCTCACGATTTCAGCTCGATTTGGGGGTTTTTGGAGCTCCAAATGATGAAATCTTCAAGAGGAAGGGCTGCTAACTCCAAAGAAGTGATGGATGATGGTCGTTTTTGGCCAAGGAGGGATCTAAAGGCGATTTGGAATCCCAGATTTTGGAAACGATTGCTGGAAAATGAAAATGGAGCTATGGGGAGGGCTGTTTGTAAAGGAGGGGTGTGATTTGGGGGTTTTCTTTGGACGGGAGACCCATGGGGAGGGTTTACATACCATTTAAGGGCGTGCGCCCGAAAAGCACCTCAAAGGGGCCCACCTGTACGGCGATGCATCGCCGGATCGGCGATGGCATCGCCGACCGGTGGTGCATCCGGCCAGTGGGGCCAGATGGGTTCGGTCCCCCATGGTCCAAGAGCCCCAGATCTATAAGGTTCGACCCCTGGTTCATAGTATTTTGGCTTATGTGAGCTCAAATATGTGTTCGGGGCTTTCCGGGACCACTCTGCAATTCAAAATACCAAACCCTATGATGCAGCATATGAATTTAGGGTAGAAGGAGCTAGTACATCCATCTAGATCCTTAGTAGCTAAAGAAAGTGAAGTTAGAATGGCCTTATGGTCATTTTTGATGAAATTTTACTATTCACTGTAAAATTTTGTGAAAGTGTCATTTTATGTTATTTTCATATTAGGTTTGATGCCTAACATGATTTTGATAAGAAAGAAATGAATATTTGAGTGGTGAGAGGAAGAATTTTGAAGATTTTTGGCGAAATGGGGTTTTTAAGCCCTGACGATTGATTACAGGAGTCGTGGTCATCCCACGGCCCAAGAATTTACTTTTACAGGTTTAAAATCATTCATAGGATGTCTCAACCCGACTTCCTACGGCTTAGAAGCTATTCGGGTTGCTTTACGTGACCCAAGATGCGCTACAGACTCGATCGTGCGATCGATCCGAATAGACTTCGCCTATCGGCGAATCTACGATCCTAGAAATGTTTCTAGACCCTTCTCGCACCCACCTAAGTCAAAGGAAGCGATAGCGTACGTCGCGAGACCATAACCCAGGCCCAGTATACTCTTATTCATGCTCTTATACCAACTTGTAACACCCTGAAAATCGGGGGTCGTGTCTAAACTCAACTCCCGAGTTCCAGGCCGTCACTTATGCAACAAAAATGATTATGATTCAATGTTGTTTGATTTAAAGCATTCACATGAGTAAAAGTATACCAAAACTGCAATTCATACTTCAGATCCAATGATAAAAGCAAGCGGAAGACTAAACAATATATATATCACTGTATGGAAAAACAAAGTAAACCTCATCTGTCTCTAAAGTATGAATACATCTCTGAGTCTCATATACATATACATGAATAAAAATAAATATCCAAAATGGTCCCACTGAAGTCCCATCTATCCAGGTCGCCTACGCGAAGCCATCGTGATACTCCATATACGAGAACTCGTCCTGGTCCTCGTCAAAGTCTAGCTCCACCTCCTGGATCTCAGCCTCACCTACACCTACAACAGGGTCTGGTGGGTGTTGCAAATACCATCCCGTAACGTGGGAGTGAGTGATCAACTCAGTGCAATCATAGAGCAAGGATTAGCATGTTCACAATTCAATCATGCGATAATAGTAAAGCAGTAAATCAGACAATCCTAATACTGTTGTTAATGCAAGATGACATGATGGGATGTATGCCCTCACTGACGAACTCCCTCATACGGCAACATCTTACGACCGCGGCATGCCACACTCCCTAGAGTGCTCCACATCTTCCAGGCACATGCAATGCTATGGTGATATGATTTCCAAGTTGTTATTAGTCCATTCAAACAGCAGGATTGGGAAACTAAGGTACTTCCCTTGTATCAATCCCAACACAGATCCTGTCTACGGTCGTTACTCCTAGTAATCTCATACGATGTATATTTCGTAGGTCACTGCAAGGGCTGCCAGGGCTGTTGCTCGCACTCGTTGCACCGCTCCCCCATCACCTTATCAATACAGGCCTACTGTACTCTACTGCAACGGAAGGGTCGTCGCCTCCCATGGACTCAGAATACGCTCGCGGTCACTACAAAGGACTCGTCGCCTGATCAGTGTAGGCCGACAGCTAGAATATAGTGTCCCATACAACCATAATCTGCTCACGAGTCTAGGTGCTCACTGGTCACTACGGGGAGGTTTGTGGCCCCAGCGTAGGCCGACAGCTCGACCACAGTGTCCCATACCACCATGCCCGGCTCATGAGTCTTCGTGGATCAAGGTACCATGGTTAACAGGGTTTACAATGGTAAGTTCAATACCCTAGGTTCAAGCAGTTATGACTCATACAAGGTGAACATACATCGGCCAGTCGGGTTACTTGACGGGCTCGACTAGCACGATCGCAGCTCAAGTCGAACGACATGAAGTGCGTAAAACACTTCGCGTGGCCTAACCACTGCCGCCAACTTCAAACACGACTCGCGTTCATCGACGCGTCGCTCGTGGCTAAGACCAGTCAGCCACGAATTTGCTCGGTTACCGACTGCCTGGACCAAGTCTAGTCCCAAACACTTATGGAATCACATCAACAAATTATGTAAGAGTATTGGAATTGAAATACAATCATGTGAGCATGTTAACACATGTTATAACATTCAACTTAAGTAAATCTTCAAGCACATATATTTCATGCATGTACTGAAATCATGCATATAATCAACATGTAGGAAATCATTTAGGTCAGCATATTAATTGAGAAATCAATCTCAAACTATCTCATAACATCATTTAATTCAATACATACTAATACAAGCATTTATACAAACACATACACTATACACTTAAGTCTACATATAGTATGTCGACCCGAAGTGCGCAATTAGGCGAATCTCTTCGCCAAACTAATTATGCACGTATTCCTAACTTCCTAATGCGACAACAAACCATGTCAATCACATCAGCAAAATATGAATTTAAACAGTACTTCCTACAAATGACTAAAATGCCCTAAATCTCATATTCTTCGTTAGTTTACGAAACGGGAAACGGAGAGCATTTTGTACATGTCAAACGGCGATACCGTCAAGAATCTACTATTAAACAACATTAAAAGCGTTGGGAACCGTCAATCAAAGCGTCTAAAATCCTCACCTTATGTCTTGTAAACTCGTGAATTGAAACGGAGCGTATACGCTTCGTCTACGGCGAATAGGGAACCTAATACACGAGATCCATAAGCTACATCGCTATGGAAACAAAAGAAACTCAAATCAGCAACTATTTAGGGTATTTACTTACCTAGAATCGCGGTGAAATCACCGGGAAAGCGGTAGAGGTGTGTTGCTTAAGCACGTGCAACACGTAGCACAGGTGGTAGGAAGAATTCTCCCACTCTCTCTCACAATCTCTCACCTTTTTCTCTCTCCCAAGTTAGGATTTCTCTCAAATTCGGATGGGAGAGAGGAGTGAGGGTTTCAACCCCTTTTATAGCCTAAAACATGCCCAAAATAAGCTTGGGAACAATGTTTACTTTGTGCCTAACCAAATCGGGGCCGTTTCGGTCCAAATGAGTATTTCTGAAGGTCCCCTGGCCAAATGCGGTCGGACTTAAGCTCATGCATACTGGATCTAGCACACATCTAGTTTTCAGACCGGTAGGGTTCCCAGATCGGACGTGGCGGTCCAGTTTCAGTTTAACGGTCATCGCACCAAGATCAGGCCTATAAGTCTCGTGATATGTAATAGATATTTTTCCTGATCGAAGGGTGTAGTTTGGCTGTATTCTGATGGTCAGAACGCTTAATGCTGATGCGTCAAAACGTGTGCCAGATTTGAATTTCAAATTTCAATTCTAACCCTATTCTCACTCTCTTCACTCCAGGCTCAATGAAATAGCCTCTGAATGTCAGTTGGACTTGATTTTTGAAATTATTGCAAAGCCCAGCTAAGTAGTCATAACGTCTAAGATGGTAGGTATCGGACTTTTGACGCGCAGTCTAGATCCAATACAAAGTTTCAAGGAGGTCCCGAGAATAAACCGGCTTAGAGTTTGATCCGAGGCTTTAGAGCATTATAGCACCATTGGTTCCACTCGCTTTGGGCCTTGTAGAACGTATTTAAAGTGATCAGGGACCATTTCCCAGCTATTCTAACGTTGCACTAGCTAACCTAGTCATATTTTCTAAAGGAATGAATTCTACGCAATTTCGGGTCGAGTTGGTACTCGAGCCCAAGTACGGATTTTTCACGGGCGTTACACTGTATGAATCATAACTGCTTGAACCTAGGGTACTGAACTTACCAATGTAAACCCTGTCAACCATGGTACCTTGATCCATAAAGACTCATGAGCAGGGCATGGTGGTATGGGACACCGTGGTCGAGCTGTCGGCCTACGCTGGGGCCACAAACCTCCCCGTAGTGACCAGTGAGCACCTAGACTCGTGAGCAGATTATGGTGGTATGAGACACTATATTCTAGCTGTCGGCCTACACTGATCAGGCGACGAGTCCTTTGTAGTGACCGCGAGCGTATTCTGAGTCCAGGGGAGGCGATGACCCTTCCGTTGCAGTAGAGTACAGTAGGCCTGTATTGATAAGGTGATGGGGGAGCGGTGCAACGAGTGCGAGCAACAGCCCTGACAGCCCTTGCAGTGACCTACGAAATATACATCGTATGAGATTACTAGGAGTAACGACCGTAGACAGGATCTGTGTTGGGATTGATACAAGGGAAGTACCTTAGTTTCCCAATCCTGCTGTTTGAATGGACTAATAATAACTCGGTAATCATATCACCATTACATTGCATGTGCCTGGAAGATGTGGAGCACTGTGGGATGATTACATGCCGCGGGCATAAGATGGTACCGTATGAGGGAGATCGTCGGTGAGGACATCCATCATGTCATGTCATATTGCATTAACAACAGTATTAGGATTGTTTGATTTACTGCTTTACTATTATCGCATGATTGATTTGAGAACATATTAATCCTTGCTCTATTATTCCACTGAGTTAGCTACTCATTCCCACGTTTCGGGATGGTGTTTGCAACACCCACCAGACACTGTCTTAGATGCAGGTGAGGCAACGATTCTGGAAGCAGAGCCGGACTATGATGAGGAACAGGACGAGTTCTCATATATGCAGTACCACGACAGCTTTTCTTAGGTGGCCTAGATTGTCGGGACTTCTCAGTGGGACTCTTTTTAGACATTTGATTTTATTTATTTACATGTATATGAGACTCAGAGATGTATTCATACTTTAGAGACAGTCGAGATCTACTTTGTTTTCCATACAGTGATATATATATTCTTTAGTCTTCCGCTTACTTTTATCACTGAATTTAGAGTATGAATTGCAGTTTTGGTATACTTTTACTCATGTGAATTCTTTAACTCAGACAACATTGAATCATAATCATTTTTGTTGCATAAGTGACGGTCTGGAACTCGGGAGTTGAGTTTATACACAACCCCCGATTTTTAAGGTGTTACAAGTTGGTATCAGAGCATGAATGAGATTATACCGGGCCTGGGTTATGGTCACGCGATGTACGCTGTCGCTTCCTTTGACTTAGGTGGGTGCGAGAAGGGTCTACAAACACTTATATGATCGCAGATTCGCCAATAGGCGAAGTCTATTCGTATCTATCACATGATTGAGTCCGTAACGCATTTAGGGTCACGTGAAGCGACCTAAGTAGCTCCTAGGTTATTGGTAGGTGGGTTGAGACGTTCTTTGAATGGTTATAAACCTGTAAATGTGAATCCTTAGGCCGTGGGACAACCACAACCCTTGCATTCAATCGCTAGGGCTTAAAAACCCCGTTTCACCTAAATTCTTCAAAATTCTTCTTCTCACCACTCTATTCTTCAATTATTTCTTATTATTTTCATGTTAGGCATTGATCCTAATGTGAAAATGATATAAAATCATACTTTGACAAAATTTTACAGTGAATAGTAAAATTTCATGAAAACTGGCCATTAGGCCATTCCAAGTTTGTAATCTTTAGCAAATAATGGGCTAGATGGATGTATTAGATCCTTATACCCCAAAATCATATGCTGCATGATAGGGGATTGCATTCAGGTTTGTAGATTGGCCCCTGAAAGCCCCGAATGCATGTTTGGGCCTCCCTAGGGCAATCTACAATGAACGAAGGTGGGGCCCACATATTTTTGGAGTCCTTGGGGTAGGGGGGACCCGACCCATGTGGTCCCACCAGCCACCGTGCAAGATGGTCGGCTATGCCATCCCCGATCCGGCGATGCATCGCCGTCCGGTGGGGCCCACTTGATGTAATTTTTGGGCGCGTGGGTTATTTTGGGTAGTATACCCCTCCCACGTATGGTTCGTCTATAGAAAACCCCTAAATGGGGTACTTCCTTCACAACAGCCCCCTTCCCTAGCTCCATCTCACGTTTTCTTGCTGCCCTCCCTCAAACCGTGGCTCCAAATCCTTCCCAAACTCATTCCTTACTGAAAACAATCCCATTCCATCACTCCATTGCAATTTGCAACTCCTCTTCTTACAAATCTCGTCCATTGGAGCTCCTACAACCCCCAAAATGAGCTGAAATCGTGAGGAGCTCCATTCTCCTTTTTCATTCTCTTTTCTCTTTGAAAATCCATCCTGGGGGAGCTTGAAGCATCCCTTTACAATGCCTGGATCTCCCTTTTTCAATTTGGGCAGCCATTTCTCTGCATTTCCCCCATTTTTCATGACTTTTGTTGAAGCCATTTTAGGTCTTTTATCTTTCTCCACCATCCTCTCTTTGATGGGAAAGAGAAAGACCGCAGCGGATGAGGCTGGGCCTAGTTGCCCTGCTCAATTAAGAAGATTGAGGGGTGGTGCCGCTAGCTCAAGGGCCGCCGCAAGTCCAAGCACAGCCCGAGAGTTCCATGCAAAGCGGGATTTGGATCCCCATACTCAACTTGGGCGAGTGATATTAGCAGGGATGCCTCACGGTGAATACACTGACCGTAAGGTGTTGTTTGAGGCGGACGTGGAAGGATGACTCTTCGGCGAATTCCTGTTATTCGAGCGCATTGAAGCTGCGCATTGGGGTCCGCTCTTTGAAGCTCGTGCTCTTGCTAATGTGAGCACCGTTCGTGCCTTCTACGCTTGTATCCAGAATCCTACACTGGAGCCATTGCAATTCAAGATTCCTTTTGGTAGAGACCGGATGGCTACGATCGATGTTCGGTTGATAGCGTGACTTCTGAACGTGCCCCTTGGTGATGTTCATCCCAGTGCGACGAATTTGAGGAGTAGGCGTGAGCGAGATCGCTGTACCAGGTTTCTATGCGATAAACTGGTTCCATGGCAGCCTAATAATAGCCTCAAGGCGTCTCACATGCTTGATGATTTACGCCTGCTGCACCACATTTGCACGTTCAACGTGTATCCCAGGTCAACAAATCGCATTGAATGTATGCGCCTTATGGTTGATTTCTTGTATCTGGTGGCCCAGGGAGAAAATGTGTGTATGGCCACTTTCGTGTTGCGACAGATTATCCTCATAGCGAAATCAAGAAGAACGTCTGAGTCGCTTCCTTTTGACCGACTTATATGCAAGATCACGCTTGAGTTTGCTTACAGACTTGGGCCAGAGTTGCCAGTTCCAATTCACAGCATTGATGAGTCTACCATGGTCAAGATGAAGATTGGGTCTCAGTACCGTGAGACTCAGCTTGAGGAGGATAGCAAGGACGATTTTGATGATGAAGAGGATCCAAGTGAGGGAGAACCTGGAGCAGAAGTTGAGGAAGAAGTCCAGGAAGAGGTAGAAGAGGAGGCTCAGGATACAGATGAGAGCCCTCCTCCTGCTCAGGCTACTGGTGATGATCACATTGCCCGAATTGAGGAGAGCTAGGTCGCCTTGCGAAGGGAAGTTCAAGAACTTTGGGCTGAGGTCGAGGATATGAAGGCCGTTATGAAGAGGAAATTCGGCAAAGTGATTCGCACCTTGAAGGCGATCCTATGCTGCTTGTAGGATAAGGGTGCTCCTCCTCCGTCAGCCTACTCAGACTAGAGATGAGATTTTAGATGTTGTTGTTAGTAGTTAGTCGTTTCCTGCTTTAAGTTGTGTAAGCCTGTTAAGGCTAGTAGTTTACTTATGTTGTTGTTGTAACTTTAACTGTCTTAGTTCCCATGTACTTCCTGTCATGATGCTTGTAAGGAGATATCCCTTGTATTGTGACAATTTTGATTAAATGAAATGCATGGAATGCCTTTGACTCTTTATGTGAATGATTGCGGTGTGTTTGTGCTATTGAGACTGACAAGGTTGTGCCCTATTTTGAATATAGGGAATGCCGCCGAAGGCTACACAGAGCACAACTCGGCTTACATTAGGTGAGCCTATGGATCAGGCTCCTTCGCAGTCTGATGCTCATGCGAACCCTGTTGTGGGCCCGATTCCTGAGACTGCGTGCGTCTCGGCCTACTACTGGTCCTGCAGTTGGACCACCGCCTTTCACACCGCCCGTCAGAGAGCAGTACCGCGCTTCTTCTTCGACGCAGTACATGCCACAGCCTGCTCCACCTCCAGATAGATTTGAGCAGATGATGACTATGATGCAGCAGCAGCAGCAGCTCCTGACTAGGATTGTGGGGGCTCTAGCCCAGGGTGGGAGTGTGCCTCTACCTGCACCACCTGTGCATCCAGCTGAGGATGCCGATACATATGCTCAGGATGAGGGCATAGTTCATCCTGTACCACCTACTTACCCTGCAGGGAATGCCGCAGACACACGAGGCTTGTTAGAGCGATTCCAGCGCTTACGGCCTCCCACTTTTACGGGTTCTCATAGACCCGAGGAGGTCGAGTATTGGCTCGACCGTGTATCGAAGATATTGCCGATGTTGCATTGTTCAGAGGCTAAGCAGGTCAAGTTGGCTACGTTCTTGTTCGAGCGAGAGGCCAGGTTATGGTTGGACAGTGTGTTGCGGACCGTTGCAGCCGATTACATATGGACTTGGGCAGCGTTCGAGTTCCGCTTCCACGAGAAATACTACCCCCAAACGTATAGGCATGATCGGGAGAACGAGTTTCTGTGCCTCAGACAGGGAGGCATGACGGTCACTGAGTATGAGCATCGGTTCACTAAGTTGGGCAGATACGTCCCGACTATACTGGCAGATGAGAAGATGCACATACGGTGCTTTTTTGAGGGTTTACGACTGGATATTCGGTCGAAGATGTGCTGCGTGAGCATTCCCTCCTATGTAGAGCTGATTCACATGTCCATGTGGGCAGAGCAGGATGTGGATGGACTTGCGCGATCTCGTGGCCCTGTTGCTCTTATGCCACGACCAGAGTTGCAGGACAAGCCCTTTTCTGGCAAGAGACCTCGCGCCGACCCTCCTACTAGGGCTACAGTGCCAGTACCCCTGATGCGGTGCCCCAATTTATCATGTACATATTGTGGGAGATCGGGACATTTGGCACAGAGTTGTTTTGCTCGAATGCGGGACAGTGAGTTCTCGCCGACGCAGAAGATCGACCGTACACGCTCACAGGCTATATCAGCACCGCCTTTACGGTTGGCTCCTGCGTACCCTTCCTTCAGACCTCCGGTATCTCAGATCAGGCCGCCTCTACAGCCCATGGCACAATGGCCGAACCAGCCACAACAGGCACGGGTGCATGCCTTGACAGCTGAGACAGCTGCGACAGAGACTTCTCAGCATTCGGCCTTTGAGGTCACTGCCCACATCGGAGGTATTCCTATTCTTGTGATGGTGGACATAGGGTCCACGATTTCATTGATATCACGTGCCATAGTCAGGCGCATTGGGCTACCGACTATTAGGATGGATGGGGTGCTAGTTTATACAGCTCACGGGTCCTTTACAGATGCCACCCTGATGTGTGAGGGCGGTTTGGTGGATCTGGGGGGCAAGAAGATGGCTCTTGATCTTGTCGTCAACCCCTCTCTTGTTTATCTTAACGTCATTCTTGGCATGGACTGGTTGACTGCAGCAAGGGCCGAGATTGACTGCGAGACTCGTATAGTGACTGCCTACGAGCCAGAGGGTGCATCCTTCACATTCCCAGTGCGGATAAATCTCCCCTTCCGCATACTTAGCTACGCTACTTTGCTACGAGATGCTGGTGCCTAAATGCTTGAGCATACGCCAGTCGTTTGCGAGTTTGGAGATCTGTTCAGGAAGATCCCTGGTTTGCCACCTAGACGAGAGATTGATTTCACTATCGATCTGGTGCCTGGTTCCACGCCCGTCTCACTGCCGAAGTATCGCATGGCACCGTGTGAGATGGAGGAGTTGAGGACGCAGATTGATGGTCTGTTGGAGCTTGGCCTTATATGGCCTAGTGTGTCTCCTTGGGGAGCACCAGTCTTGTTCATAAGGAAGAAGGATGGTTCGATGCGATTGTGTATTGATTATCGCAGGCTAAACCAGATCACGGTGAAGAACAAGTACCCTTTACCTAGGATCGATGACTTGTTTGATCAGTTAAGAGGAGCGCAGTACTTCTCGAAGATTGATCTTCAGTCAGGATATCATCAGTTGCGCGTCAGGGATGAGGACGTGTAGAAGACAGCATTCAGGACCAGCTTTGGCCACTACGAGTTCCTTGTGATGTCGTTCGGTCTCACGAACGCACCAGCCGTGTTCATGGATCTGATGAACCAGGTATTTCGGCCTTTCCTCTATCGATTCGTCGTTGTGTTCATTGACGACATTTTGCTATACTCCAGGAGTTGAGAGGAGCATGAGGAGCACTTGCGCTTGGTCCTGGATACACTTAGACAGCATCAGTTGTTCGCATAGTACAAGAAGTACGACTTCTGGAAGCAGGAAGTGAAGTTCTTGGGACACGTGGTGTCCAAGGATGGCATGGCAGTTGACCTGTCTAAGGTATCTGTAGTTCAGGACTGGGAGCAGCCTGGTTCTGTCACTGAGGTGAGGAGTTTCTTGGGTCTCGCTAGATATTATCGACGCTTCATTCGGGATTTCTCGAAGATCGCGAGACCTCTATCTCATTTGACACGGAAGGACGTGAAGTTCGCCTGGAATGACAAGGCGGAGTCAGCTTTTCAGAAGCTGAAGGACAGACTTACGTCCGCCCCTGTGCTAGTATTGCCAGAGCAGGGGGTTAGGTACACTATATACACTGACGCGTCTAGCGTTGGTCTGGGTTGTGTCCTTATGCAGAGGGACAGGGTAATTTCATATGCCTCGAGACAATTAAGGAAGCACGAGGAGAATTACCCTACACACGACCTAAAGTTGGCAACCGTCATATTCGTACTGAGACTCTGGAGACATTACCTCTATGGAGAGGAGTTCGAGCTCTTTTGCGACCACAAGAGCCTCAAGTGCATATTCATGCAGCGAGACTTGAATATGAGGCAGCGGTGATGGATGGAGACTTTGAAGGACTTTGAGTTCGAAGTCTCTTATCATCTTGGGAAGGCGAACCTTGTGGCTAACACGTTGAACCGCAAGAACGCGATAGAGTTTGTGGCTCCGCTGATGGTTGCTGAGTGAGATATGGTTGAGTTTTTGCGAGACTTTGAGCAGAAACTCACTGTAGAGGAGCCGTATGAGTTCATCGCACATGTGCAGGTGCGATCTCAAATCGATGACCGGGTCATCGAGGCGCAGAGGGATGATGAGCATCTGACTGAGCTTCGAGAGCAGGCCAGTGATGATGTGGACGCCGAGTGGTGAGTTGGCACGGATGGGGGCTTAAGTTATCGTGGCCGCCTATGCGTCCCAGATATCCCTGACTTGAGACGAGAGATTCTCGAGGCTGCGCATTGTACCAGACTCGCTATGCATCCAGGCAGTATGAAGATGTATAGCGACGCGAAGAGGACTTATTAGTGGGAAGGTATGAAGACCCACATAGAAGAGTTCGTGTCTCGTTGTCTCACTTATCAGCAGGTGAAGGCAGAGCATCGCCGACCACCTGGACTCTTGCAGCCTATGCCGATCGCAGAGCGGAAGTGGGATTTCATATAACATCTCGAAAATCGGGGGGTCGAGCAAAAACCCAACTCCCGAGTTTCAAAATGTTATTTATGCAACATAGATATGTATGATTGAATGTTGTCTGTGTTAATGTATTAAACATGAGTGAGATTAAGCCAGAACAGCATATCCTACTCCAGAGTCAGTTAAATTAGCAAGCGGAAGACTGTGATAGTGTGTATAACATATATAAACTATTGTATGTCTCCAGAGTGTGAACATGTTACCAGGTTATATACATACATGTATGCTCCAAAAGTAAACCAAAAGGATATACATGAGTGCTCTCAAAATATAAAATGACAAGTGTCAAGGTATCTAATCAACCTCCTTGTAATCCCGTCAATCAGATCATGTATAAAGGAGAGATCCTCCTCATCATCATCAAGTCCAGCACTGCCTCGCAGGCCGCGCCATCATCTGAAATCACAATAGGGACTGGTGGGTGTCCGAAAACACCATCCCGTAACGTGGGAGTGAGTGATCAACTCAGTGGGATAAGAGAGCAGAGATTAGCATGTTATCAAATCAATCATGCGATAATAGTAAAGAAGTAAATCAAACAATCCTAATACTGTTGTTAATGCAATATGACATGACGTGATGTATACCCTCACCGACGATCTCCCTCATACGGCACCATCTTACGACCGCGGCATGCAATCGTCCCTCAAGTGCTCCACATCTTCCAGGCACATGCAATGGCATGGTGATATGATTTTCAAGTTATTATTAGTCCATTCAAACAGCAGGATTGGGAAACTAAGGTACTTCCCTTGTATCAATCCCAACACAAATCCTGTCTAGGGTCGTCACTCCTAGTAATCTCATACGATGTATATTTCGTAGGTCACTGCAAGGGCTGTCAGGGCTGTTGCTGGCACTCGTTGCACCGCTCCCGCATCACCTTATCAATACAAGCCTACTGTACTCTACTGCAACGGAAGGGTCGTCGCCTCTCGTGGACTCAGAATACGCTCGCGGTCACTACAAAGGACTCATCGCCTGATCAGTGTAGGCCGATAGCTAGAATATAGTGTCCCATATCACCATAATCTGTTCACGAGTCTAGGTGCTCACTGGTTTGTGACCCCAGCGTAGGCCGACAGCTCGAACACGGTGTCCCATACCACCATGCCCGGCTCATGAGTCTTCGTGGATCAAGGTACCATGGTTAACAGGGTTTACAATGGTAAGTTCAGTACCCTAGGTTCAAGCAGTTATGACTCATGCAGGGTGAACATACAACGGCCAGTCGGGTTACTTGACGGGCTCGACTAGCACTATCGCATCTCAAGTCGAACGACATGAAGTGCGTAAAACACTTCGTGTGGCCTAACCACTGCCGCCAACTCCAGAACACGACTCGCGTTCATCGACGCATCGTTCGTGGGGAAGATAAGCTAACCATGAATTCGTTCGGTTACCGACTGCCTGGACTAGGCATAGTCCCAAACAATCATAGAATCACATCAGCAGTTGTGTAAGGGTAATGGAAATGAAATACAACCATGTGAGCATGTTAACACATGTTATTACATACAACTTAAGCAAATCATCTTACACATGTCTTTCACACATATAATGAAATTATGCATGTCGCCAACATATACGAAATCCTCTCCATCAAAATATCAATTGAGAATTCAATCTCAAACTAAATCATAAGGAAATCATCAAGTACATGTTATAGCATACCACTTGACTACAACATCAAGCATATGCATTTCATACATATAATGAAATCGTACATATGGCTAACATGTAGGAAATCATTTTCATCAGCATATTAATCGAGAAATCAATCTCAAACTAATTCATAACACCATTGAACTCAATACATACTAATACAAACATTTATACAAACACTTACACTACACACTTAAGTCTACATATAGCATGTCGACCCGAAGTGCGCATTTAGGCGAATCTCTTCGCCAAACTAATTATGTACGTATTCCTAACATTCTAATGCGACAATAAACCATGTCAATCACATCAGCAAAATATAAGTAAAAACAGTACTTCCTACAAATGACTAAAATGCCCTAAATCTCATATTCTTCGTTGGTTTACGAAACAGGAAACGGACAGCATGTTGTACATGTCAAACGGCGTTGCCGTCAAGAATCTACTATTAAACGACATTGAAAGCTTTGGAAACAGTCAATCAAAGTGTCTAAAATCCGTACCTTTTTCTCCTAGAAGCGTATCAATTCGAACGGAGCGTATACGCTTCGTCTACGGCGAATAGGGAACCTAATACACAAGCTACATAAGCTACATCGCTAATGGAATTGACGGAAGCTTAAATCAGCAAGTGTTGAAGGTTTTCCTCACCTAGAAGTGCGTTGGAATCGCCGGGAAAGTGATTGGAGTGCGTTGCTTAGGCACTTGCAGCAGGTGGCACGAGCAGCAAGAAATTCTCTCCTACTCTCTCTCACAAACTCTTCCCTTTTCTCTCTCCCAATCTAGGGATTTTTGTAATTTCGGATGGGAGAGAGGAATGAGGGTTTCGACCCCTTTTATAAGTTTAAAAACGTCGAAAACAGGCTCCGGAACGAAGTTTACTTAGTGCATATCTAATTCTGGGCTGTTTCGGTTCAAAAGATGTTTTCTGGTGGTCCCCTGGTCGAATGCGATCGGACTTAAGCTCATGCGTACCAGATCTAGCACGTATTAAGTTTTCAGTCCGGCAGGGTTCGCAGATCGCACGTGGCGGGCCAGTTTCAGTTCAGCGGTCACCACACGTAGATCAGGGCTGAAAGTCTCATGATATAAAATAGAAATTTCTCCTGATCCGAGGGTGTAATCTGGATGAATTCTGATGGTCAGAACGCTTAGTACTGACGCGTCAAGTGTCACGCCCCAAACTCGGAAACCGGGCTCACAAAATTTCCGATCGCCGAATCCGGCGCCGACAGCCTCCGTAGAACCCCATTCTCGGCTCCTAGCTCCCATTCGCTAGGTTCCGATCCTGGGATGCTACCAGGAGGATTTCAAATACCAGTTTGTTTCGTAATAAGCATAACCAAAGGCATAACCCACAAACAACAACCAAGAACTCCATCACATTTCCACTATGATAAAAAACTTTACAAGTACAATGGGCATAAAGGGAAATACAATTGTAAATAACAGAAAACTCCAAAATGATCAGCAACGCGCTCCTGCGTCAACGCTGCTGCAGTCCAACGTCACCTGCACGCAACGGTCGTGCATAAGCTTACAGAAAGCTTAGAGGGTGGTGAAAGTGTGTGTACAAGGTAGAATATGATCATGTAATATCAGAGTAATGCGGAATATGCAGATGGAACTATAATATCATGAGCCGTACCAAGGCTTATGCGATGCAAGACCTGAATGGTATTGGCCACCCCAAGGCCATGCAATGTGCAATGCAACTCAAGCATACAGATCCTCATCAATGTCCACATATCAGTACAGCTCAAAGTATGGAATATCACCGGGGTCTAATACACTCTAAACCAGATTGCCGCCACATCGCGCACAATAAGGTAAGTGGAAGAGACCTCGCTATCCGTCTGCCAATATCGGGCTCGACTCGTCGATAGCGGACCCATTCCTCGAGCTGGTCAGACTCAGCCTAGCATTGCCCCCTACACTCGGGCGGGTAAGGCCGTACCCCCTTCCAACCGACCACGACACAGTGGAGAGCACAACCGACTGGTATTCGGCACTCAGTACTCATCTACCCACTCGGTCTAGACGTTGGAGCAACCTCTTGGTACCATAAGGGTTTAGGGACTTTCACCCAGGGATATCTATAGTACCCCATGTAGAACAAGATTTCCGGTATCCAATCCTGCCAACCACGATCTGTCTGTGGAGGCTACGGCCCTGATGTCGCTAGGGCGTACAGTAACCATGTCACACAAATGCGGAATGCATGAATCACACTATCCAGTCATGCAACCAATCCTGCGCATAACGTGCGCTCATGTAGGGCAACACCGCCTAACCGGGAGCCCATAAACAACCTGCCCGAAGGCAAATGCTATGATCAGACAACTCTCACGTCAAGCATACATATGATGCGTATGATCATGAGTCATGGAACTGTACTAACATGTTATAATCAAGATGGACTTTGCGTATAACTGAGATGGGCCGAGATAGCCTACTTACTACAAGTATAGGTCTATTAGTGGGCCTTAGGGAGAGTGACAATGCGGACATTTAACCGACGTCATCCTTACAATGTGGGCATCTAACCATCATTGTTCCTAAGGCATTACTTACTATAAATATCGTTATATGCCATAGAGGGATCACGCATTGCAATGGACCTAGTTGAACTCAATTGGGTCTTAAGTACATCAATTAGGCCGTATCATATGGGCCTTACATTCATCAAGCGAATCACCTCAATGAGCCTCACCAATGGGCCTGAGGTCCTTTGCAATGGGTCATAACCCATGGGCCTTAGAATTCATAAAAAAAAATGAGCCCAATCACATGAGCTTTATGGGCCTAATCACATAGGCCTTATACCAAAGTGGGCCTCAACAATGGGGCACAAATACATCAATTGGGCCTACACACATGGGCCCATAAATAACAAAGTGGGCCTTAGTGGGCGGGCCACAAATACATTAAGATGGGCCTCAACAATGGCCTTAAAATGATCTCAAAATGGTTGGACGGTTTAGATGAAACTCATGCATCATGGTAGACTCCCATGTGGGCCCACTATAACATTTATTTTCCAGCCAATCCTGGGCCCACTGAAATGCTTATTTGCCGCCCAACCTGTTGTTAAGGCCGTGTGGCAAGGAGCCCACCAAAATGTTTATTTTACATCCCACCTGTTGATAAGGCCATGTAGCAAGGGGCCCACCAAAATGTTTATTTGTAATCTAACCCTTCCATTACGTGTGTCCCACCTGTTTGAGGGTTCACACCAAGTTTCAGCTACATTCAAAATTCAGGTAGGCCCCACCAAGTGTTTTTATATGATTTAGGCATGTCTTCACATGATTTGGATGGCATGGCCCACCTGAGTTCAGTTTGTGGATGATTTTTGGAGTTAACGCACCATTCAAGGGGACCTATTAAATGAACGGTATAGATGTAAAATATACACCATGGTGGAGTCTACAAGAGGGCCAATGCGGCCACCCTTTTTAACGTGGACGTCTCTGGACTCATGACACAAATTCATGCCAAAAAAGAAAATTATTTTTTTATCCTAGGTGCGACCCACATTAACCAAATCTACCCCATCCATTGCATGTGTTCCACAAAATTAGGCGTCCAAACCAAGTTTCAGCCACGTCCAAATTTCAGATAGGCCCCACCAAATGCTTTTGTATGTTTCAGGCATGTCGTCATATGATTTTAGATGGTATGGCCCACTTGAGTTCCGGATTGGTCCCAAATTTTGGCTCAACGCCTAAATTAATCTGAGGAAGATGGTGGAAGGCTTGGATTAAATACATGCATTAAGTTGGAGCTTGCAAGAGTGGCCCACCATTTTCCTTTTTTTCCTTTCTTTCTCTGGACGTAAAGTAGGCAAAAGCATGCATGAAATTTTTTTATTTTTGTTTTCCTAGGTGGGACCCACATTAAATAAATCTATCCCGTCCATTGCATGTTTCTCACAAAAATAGGGGTCCAAAACAAGTTTCAGGTAGGTCCAAGCTTCTGGTGGACCCCATAAATCATTTTTTTCAAGTTTTAAAGGAAGATACTAGTATTCTTAATGTCACGGCCCGCCAGATAATTGGATCGATCTCATTTTTCGGCTCAACGCCTAAAACGATCCCGAGAATAAAATGAATGGCTTAGATTAAAAATATACATCAAGGTGGGGCCATGTTGGAGCAGCCCATCATTTCCCTTTTCTTTTTCTTTCTTCCTTCATTCTCTTTCTGTTGAAACGTCCAGCGTCCCAGACGCTGGACGGTCTTTTGTTAAGACCCGTATCCTGGTCCGTACCTTTCCGTACACTTCCGCGGTCGTACCGGTCGAATTCCGGCAACTTTCGACCCTTAAATAATATCGACGCGCGACCTGGATTCATGTACCGACAACCCGAGTCGACTCAACTCGAGACCTATACCATAGCGACCGCGCCGTCATTGCGGTTCCGATACCGCGACTCACGCGCCGAGGCGATACCCTGATCAAGAGATATGGGCCAACGTTCGGTGCGAGAAAACGCCGCGCGTTGCGAAAACCAAGGGAATCTCAACGATGTGTCACATCAATCACATCAATCCCATCAATCAATCACCCATCAAGCCATCACATGTCAAGTACACATCACTTCCATCCCTTTTTCCCAAGCAACCACAAAAGTCTCCCAAACCCATACCTCTCTTACACAAAAGCCAACAAAGTCTTCTCAACCCATACCTTTCTTACACAAAAAGACACAAAAGTCTTCCTAACCCATACTTTTCTTACACAACCATCACTCACCCATCCATCCATCACTCTCTCTCTCTCCCTTTACATCACTCTCTCTCTTTCTCTCTTTCTCATTTCAAAGAAAAAGCTCCAAGCAAACATCCCACGTATGGAATTTAGAGCATTATAGCACCCTTGGTTCCACTCGCTTTGGGCCTTGTAGAACGTATTTAAAGCGATCAGGGACCATTTCCCAGCTATTCTAACGTTGCACTAGCTAACTTAGTCATATTTTCTAAAGGAATTGATTCTAAGTGGTTTCTTTGGCTATGGAATTGGGTTCTAAGCAATTTTCCAGGTGTTTCAATTGACCCATTGCCTAAGGACGTCAAATCTCAGATTGGCCAAAATTCGGGGTGTTACAATCTACCCCCCTTAAAACACAATGTCGTCCCCGACATTGGCGAAGGGCAAGGAGTACCTAGAGGGACTTTAGTATTGACATTCTAAGGAAGGTTCAAATCCTACTTAATAACCTAACCGTACATATAACCTAAATCAAATGTTTCGATCTTGGGCCAGTGGGGAAGAGCCTAACCACGCTTCCGCTGCGCCACTCTAATCGAACGGGAGCGTTGACTAACCTAACCAGATTGGACTCTATACGTTCTACCCCCCTTAAAACTTGGTTTTACTTAAGTTCAAGAATCTATGCATCGCTCCGTATATCGGAACAAGGTGCAACTTAGGGGCTATCCTTGACATAAATTGGGAACAACCTCTCATTACAGTGGTTTTCCTTTGCTAATGATGCGTTCTATGGCATTGGTATCTATGATCATAGAGATGAGCCTAATCTCTATTGTGGTTAAGGTCAGGGGCAGGTATGAATTGGTGGCAAGATGCCTAATTCTCTACTGGCTTTAAGTCCTCGCCATTTCCCAAAAGGCAATGTGATCCCGTTTGGTTGTAGGTGGTTGGGCCATCACAGAATAAAGGTTATGTAGTAGGTCTGAGCCGGATACATAGACTTTCTGTCTAGCTAGAACAGAAGATTTATTGTATCAATTCTTAATCCGAGTCGATGCCGATCTTCTGCTTGATCAGAGCATTGGATTTATTGGTAACCACTAGGATTAAGAAGTCGATTCAAACCGCGAATACTTCGCTGATAATTGCATTTCCTTTATTCCGCGTTCCCGAATGCAATAAGCTCTTGGGAAAGGCAATTCTAAGGGGCGTGTTAGTACATTCTAAGTTCAATCTGAGGGAGTTATAAATGTTCCCTGAGAGTGAATGGTTCCTTCCTATGGGCAACAACAGAAGTCTATAAGTCATAAGGGGATCTGTCGAAGGAATAAGGTTCTGCTTCAACCAATCTAACCTACAATTCCTTAACATATACAGGCTTTACACTACTTAAGGTAACTAGTAGGCTAGTCTGTAACTCAGTAGCTATAATCTAAAGCTTAAGATTATACGGTAAATGGCTTTCCATACCGTTTCTACTACAGAGAGTTGTTCTATCGCTTAGGGTCAAGATTGTCTAAATGAAATTGGATTTCTTATGTCGTCAGATCCTTCAAATCTAGGAGTACTAACACTAGGTTCCAAACGCCTAAAGCCTATGTGGCCGGTAGCGCTTAGTTGTATTAAATGGAACCGCATTCCTAGTCCCATGGCGGGATTGGAAGTGGCATGCTTGGTAGGAGGGTGGGGTGGGATAAAAACTAATTTGTAAGCTGAATTCCGGAAGTTATAATACTCCCAATCTAGGGACAATATTTTATAGCGAAATGAAACAACATGCATTCCATTCGACAAATTTTGGCTATATTAAGCCCAAACCACAACACAAACACATTTTTCTACCTAACAACAAAACAACACAGAAATTTCAACAGTAGTCAAACAAGCTAAAGGGCAACGACATAGATGCCTAATTCTACCAAAGGACTTCTACCAGGGTCCCGACTGACCTTCTTGAATACTATCAAGTTCAATACTGTCAGTTGCCCATTAGAGCTCTATCGGCCATGTGTTTTCAATACTTCTCAAACGGAGAAAGTTGAGAAATGGGATTTGAGGTTAGCATGATTCTGAGACCCAAAAAGGGGGTAAAGGCTCAAATAAAAGGGACATGAGAGAGAGAACGATGGAAAGGGAGGAAAAAGGCTGAAACAGCCTTAACAATAGCCATGGAAAATGGAGGAAATGCGAAGAAATGGTCGCCCAAAGGGACAGAATGAAATCTAGGCGTTGTAGAGGGATGCTTCAAGCTTCCCTAGGATGTATTTTCAGAAAGAAATGAAAATGAAAAAGGGGAATGGAGCACCTCACGATTTCAGCTCGATTTTGGGGTTTTAGGAGCTCCAACGGATGAAATCTTCAAGAGGGAGGGCTGCCAACTTCAAAGGAATGACGGAGGGTGGTCGTTTTTGGCAGGGAATGGATCTAGGGTGGTTTGGAATCACGAATTTTTGGGATAGGGCAGCTGAAAACGAAAATGGGGCTAGGGGAGGGGCTGTTTGTGAAGGAAGTACCCATATTTGGGGTTTTCTTGGGGTGGGAGGTGCATAGGGGTGATGTGGACCCTGTTTAAGGGGGTGCGCCCGAAGGACGGCCCCATCGGAGCTCGCCGGCCGGCGATGCATCGCCGAACCGGCGATGGCATCGCCGGTGAAGTTACAAACTGGCCTCTAAGGCCATATGGGATGGATTCCTCTTGCCCTAGGGATTCCAAAAAGGTATGGTGCACACTCTAGTTCATTGTAGATTGCCCTAGGGAGGCCAATACATTTTTAACATCCATTCGAGGATTTTTGGGTCCAAAATTCAATCCCGAATACAAAACCCTATCATGCAGCATATGATTTTGGGGTAGAAGGATCTAGTACATCCATCTAAACTATTAGTTGCTAAAGAAAGTGAATTTAGAATGGCCTTATGGCCATTTTTCATGAAATTTTACTATTCACTGTAAAATTTTGTGAAAGTACTAATTTGTGTTATTTTCATATTAGGTTTGATGCCTAATACGAAATGGATAAGAAATAATTGAAGATTGGGGTGGTGAGAGGAAGAATTTCGAAGATTTTCGGCGAAACGGGGTTTTTAAGCCCTGGCGATTGAATACAGGAGTCGTGGTTGTCCCACGGCCCAAGGATTCACATTAACGGTTTAGAATTGTTCAAATAATAGCTCAACCCACTTACCTACAACCTAGGAGCTATTCGGGTTGCTCTACGCGACCCTAGATGCGATACGGACTCGATCACGCATTTGAAATGAATAGACTTCGCCTATTGGCGAACCTGGGATCCTAGAAGTGTTTCTAGACCCTTCTCGCACCCACCTAAGTCAAAGGAAGCGACAGCGTACGTCGCGTGACCATAACCCAGGCCCGGTTTAATCCAAATCATGCTCTGATACCATCTGTAACATCCCGAAAATCGGGGGGTCGAGCAAAAACCCAACTCCCGAGTTCCAAAATGTTATTCATGCAACATAGATATGTATGTTTGAATGTTGTCTGTGATAATGTATTAAACATGAGTGAAATTAAGCCAGAACAGCATATCATACTCCAGAGACAGTTAAATTAACCAGCGGAAGTCTGTAATAGTATGTATAACATATATAAACCATTGTATGTCTCCAGAGTGTGAACATGTTACCAGGTTATATACATACATGTATTCTTCAAAAGTAACCAAAAGAATATACATGAGTGCTCTAAAAATATAAAATGACAAGTGTCAAGGTATTTAAGCAACCTCCCTGTAATCCCGTCAATCAGAACACGCATAAAGGAGGGATCCTCCTCATCATCATCAAGTCCAGCTCCGCCTCATAGGCCGCGCCATCATCTGCAATCACAAAAGGGTCTGGTGGGTGTCCAGGAACACCGTCCCGTAACGTGGGAGTGAGTAGCTAACTCAGTGGAATATTAGAGCAAGGATTAACATGTTCTCAAATCAATCACGCGATAATAGTAAAGCAATAAATCAAACAATCCTATACTGTTGTTAATGCAATTATGACATGACGTGATGTATGCCCTCACTGACGATCACCCTCATGCGGCAACATCTTACGACCGCGGCATGCCGCACTCCCTCAAGTGCTCCACATCTTCCAGGCACATGCAATGTCATGGTGATATGATTACCGAGTTGTTATTAGTCCTTTTCATACAGCAATATTGGGAAACTAAGGTACCTCCCTTATATCAATCCCAACACAGATCCTGTCTAGGGTCGTCACTCCTAGTAGTCTCATACGATGTATATTTTGTAGGTCGCTGCAAGGGCTGCCAGGGCTGTTGCACGCACTCGTTGCTCCGCTCCCCCATCACCTTATCAATACAGGCCTACTGTACTCTACTGCTACGGAAGGGTCGTCGCCTCCCGTAGACTCAGAATACGCTCGCGGTCACTACAAAGGGCTGCCAGGGCTGTTGCTCGCACTCGTTGCACCGCTCCCCCATCACCTTATCAGTGTAGGCCGACAGCAAGAATATAGTGTCCCATACCACCATAATCTGCTCACGAGTCATAGGTGCTCACTGGTCACTACGGGGAGGTTTGTGGCCCCAGCGTAGGCCGACAGCTCGACCACGGTGTCCCATACCACCATGCCCGGCTCATGAGTCTTTATGGATCAAGGTACCATGGTTAACAGGGTTTACAATGGTAAGTTCAGTACCCTAGGTTCAAGCAGTTATGACTCATACAAGGTGAACATACAACGGCCAGTCGGGTTACTTGACGAGCTCGACTGGCACGAGCGCATCGCAAGTCGAACGACATGAAGTGCGTAAAACACTTCGCGTGGCCTAACCACTGCCGCCAACTCCAACACGACTCGCATTCATCGACACGTCCTTCGTGGCCAAGATAAGCTAACCACGAATTCTTTCGGTTACCGACTGCCTGGACTAGGCATAGTCCCAAACAATCATAGGATCACATCAGTAGTTGTGTAAGGGTAATGGAAATGAAATGGAACCATGTGAGCATGTTAACACATGTCATTACATACAACTTAAGCAAGTCTTCAAACACATGCCTTTCATACATATAATGAAATCATACATATCGCCAACATATAGGAAATCATCACTATCAGCGTATTAATTGAGAATTCAATCTCCAACTAAGTCATAAGAAACTCATCAAGCACATATTATAACATACCACTTAAATGAATCATTAAGCACATGCATTTCATACATATAATGAAATCGTACATATGGCTAACATGTAGGAAATCATTCACATCAACATATTCATTGAGAAATCAATCTCACACTAATCCATATCACCATTTAAGCCAATACATACTAATACAAGCATTTATACAAACACTTACACTACACACTTAAGTCTACATATAGTATGTCGACCCGAAGTGCGCATTTAGGCGAATCTCTTCGCCAAACTAATTATGCACGCATTCCTAACTTCCTAATGCGACAACAAACCATGTCAATCACATCAGCAAAATATGAATGTAAACGGTACTTCCTACAAATGACTAAAATGCCCTAAATCTCATATTCTTCGTTAGCTTACGAAACGGGAAACGGAGAGCATTTTGTACATGTCAAACGGCGATGCCGTCAAGAATCTACTATTAAACGACATTGAAAGCGTTGGAAACAGTCAATCAAAGCGTCTAATATCCGCACCTTATGTCTTGTAGACTCGAAAATTGAAACGGAGCGTATACGCTTCGTCTACGGCGAATAGAGAACCTGATTTACGAGATCCATAAGCTACATCGCTATGGAAACAAGGGAAACTCAAATCAACAACTATTTAGGGTATTTACTTACCTAGAAAAGCGGAGAAATCACCGGCAACGTGATTGAGTTGCGTTGCTTAGGCACTTGCAACAGGTAGCACAAGCGGCAAGGAATTCTCCTCCAATCTCCCTCACAAACTCTCACCTTTTCTCTCTCCCAATCTAGGGATTTTTGCAAATTCGGATGGGAGAGAGGAGTGAGGGTTTCAACCCCTTTTATAAGCCTAAACATGCCCAAAATAGGCTCCAAGTCAAGGTATACTTAAAGTATATCCAAATCGGGGCTGTTTCGGTCCAAAAGAGCATTTCTGGAGGTCCCCTGGCCAAATGCGGTCGGACTTAAGCTCGTGCATACTGGATCTAGCACGCATCCAGATTTCAGGCCGGTAAGGTTCCCAGATCGCACGTGGCGGCCCAGTTTCAGTTTAACGGTCACCGTACCAAGATCAGGCCTATAAGTCTCGTGATATATAATAGATATTTTTCCTGATCCAAGGGTGTAATTTGGCTGTATTCCGACGGTCAGAACGCTCAATACTGATGCATCAAATTTGTGTGCCAGATTTGAATTTGAAATTCCAACTATGTCCCTATTCGCACTCTCTTCGGTCCGGGCTCAATGAAATAGCTTGTGATTATCGGTTTGACTTGATTTTCGGAATGAGTGTCAAGTCCAGCTAGACAGTTCTAACGGTCTAAGATAGGAGGTATCGGACTTTCGACGCGCGGTCTAGATCCAATACAAAGTTTCAAGGAGGTCCCGAGGACAAACCGGCTTAGAGTTTGATCCGAGGCTTTAGAGCATTATAGCACCCTTGGTTCCACTCGCTTTGGGCCTTGTAGAACGTATTTAAAGCGATCAGGGACCATTTCCCAGCTATTCTAACGTTGCACTAGCTAACTTAGTCATATTTTCTAAAGGAATTGATTCTAAGTGGTTTCTTTGGCTATGGAATTGGGTTCTAAGCAATTTTCCAGGTGTTTCAATTGACCCATTGCCTAAGGACGTCAAATCTCAGATTGGCCAAAATTCGGGGTGTTACAATCTACCCCCCTTAAAACACAATGTCGTCCCCGACATTGGCGAAGGGCAAGGAGTACCTAGAGGGACTTTAGTATTGACATTCTAAGGAAGGTTCAAATCCTACTTAATAACCTAACCGTACATATAACCTAAATCAAATGTTTCGATCTTGGGCCAGTGGGGAAGAGCCTAACCACGCTTCCGCTGCGCCACTCTAATCGAACGGGAGCGTTGACTAACCTAACCAGATTGGACTCTATACGTTCTACCCCCCTTAAAACTTGGTTTTACTTAAGTTCAAGAATCTATGCATCGCTCCGTATATCGGAACAAGGTGCAACTTAGGGGCTATCCTTGACATAAATTGGGAACAACCTCTCATTACAGTGGTTTTCCTTTGCTAATGATGCGTTCTATGGCATTGGTATCTATGATCATAGAGATGAGCCTAATCTCTATTGTGGTTAAGGTCAGGGGCAGGTATGAATTGGTGGCAAGATGCCTAATTCTCTACTGGCTTTAAGTCCTCGCCATTTCCCAAAAGGCAATGTGATCCCGTTTGGTTGTAGGTGGTTGGGCCATCACAGAATAAAGGTTATGTAGTAGGTCTGAGCCGGATACATAGACTTTCTGTCTAGCTAGAACAGAAGATTTATTGTATCAATTCTTAATCCGAGTCGATGCCGATCTTCTGCTTGATCAGAGCATTGGATTTATTGGTAACCACTAGGATTAAGAAGTCGATTCAAACCGCGAATACTTCGCTGATAATTGCATTTCCTTTATTCCGCGTTCCCGAATGCAATAAGCTCTTGGGAAAGGCAATTCTAAGGGGCGTGTTAGTACATTCTAAGTTCAATCTGAGGGAGTTATAAATGTTCCCTGAGAGTGAATGGTTCCTTCCTATGGGCAACAACAGAAGTCTATAAGTCATAAGGGGATCTGTCGAAGGAATAAGGTTCTGCTTCAACCAATCTAACCTACAATTCCTTAACATATACAGGCTTTACACTACTTAAGGTAACTAGTAGGCTAGTCTGTAACTCAGTAGCTATAATCTAAAGCTTAAGATTATACGGTAAATGGCTTTCCATACCGTTTCTACTACAGAGAGTTGTTCTATCGCTTAGGGTCAAGATTGTCTAAATGAAATTGGATTTCTTATGTCGTCAGATCCTTCAAATCTAGGAGTACTAACACTAGGTTCCAAACGCCTAAAGCCTATGTGGCCGGTAGCGCTTAGTTGTATTAAATGGAACCGCATTCCTAGTCCCATGGCGGGATTGGAAGTGGCATGCTTGGTAGGAGGGTGGGGTGGGATAAAAACTAATTTGTAAGCTGAATTCCGGAAGTTATAATACTCCCAATCTAGGGACAATATTTTATAGCGAAATGAAACAACATGCATTCCATTCGACAAATTTTGGCTATATTAAGCCCAAACCACAACACAAACACATTTTTCTACCTAACAACAAAACAACACAGAAATTTCAACAGTAGTCAAACAAGCTAAAGGGCAACGACATAGATGCCTAATTCTACCAAAGGACTTCTACCAGGGTCCCGACTGACCTTCTTGAATACTATCAAGTTCAATACTGTCAGTTGCCCATTAGAGCTCTATCGGCCATGTGTTTTCAATACTTCTCAAACGGAGAAAGTTGAGAAATGGGATTTGAGGTTAGCATGATTCTGAGACCCAAAAAGGGGGTAAAGGCTCAAATAAAAGGGACATGAGAGAGAGAACGATGGAAAGGGAGGAAAAAGGCTGAAACAGCCTTAACAATAGCCATGGAAAATGGAGGAAATGCGAAGAAATGGTCGCCCAAAGGGACAGAATGAAATCTAGGCGTTGTAGAGGGATGCTTCAAGCTTCCCTAGGATGTATTTTCAGAAAGAAATGAAAATGAAAAAGGGGAATGGAGCACCTCACGATTTCAGCTCGATTTTGGGGTTTTAGGAGCTCCAACGGATGAAATCTTCAAGAGGGAGGGCTGCCAACTTCAAAGGAATGACGGAGGGTGGTCGTTTTTGGCAGGGAATGGATCTAGGGTGGTTTGGAATCACGAATTTTTGGGATAGGGCAGCTGAAAACGAAAATGGGGCTAGGGGAGGGGCTGTTTGTGAAGGAAGTACCCATATTTGGGGTTTTCTTGGGGTGGGAGGTGCATAGGGGTGATGTGGACCCTGTTTAAGGGGGTGCGCCCGAAGGACGGCCCCATCGGAGCTCGCCGGCCGGCGATGCATCGCCGAACCGGCGATGGCATCGCCGGTGAAGTTGCAAACTGGCCTCTAAGGCCATATGGGATGGATTCCTCTTGCCCTAGGGATTCCAAAAAGGTATGGTGCACACTCTAGTTCATTGTAGATTGCCCTAGGGAGGCCAATACATTTTTAACATCCATTCGAGGATTTTTGGGTCCAAAATTCAATCCCGAATACAAAACCCTATCATGCAGCATATGATTTTGGGGTAGAAGGATCTAGTACATCCATCTAAACTATTAGTTGCTAAAGAAAGTAAAGTTAGAATGGCCTTATGGCCATTTTTCATGAAATTTTACTATTCACTGTAAAATTTTGTGAAAGTACTAATTTGTGTTATTTTCATATTAGGTTTGATGCCTAATACGAAATGGATAAGAAATAATTGAAGATTGGGGTGGTGAGAGGAAGAATTTCGAAGATTTTCGGCGAAACGGGGTTTTTAAGCCCTGGCGATTGAATACAGGAGTCGTGGTTGTCCCACGGCCCAAGGATTCACATTAACGGTTTAGAATTGTTCAAATAATAGCTCAACCCACTTACCTACAACCTAGGAGCTATTCGGGTTGCTCTACGCGACCCTAGATGCGATACGGACTCGATCACGCATTTGAAATGAATAGACTTCGCCTATTGGCGAACCTGGGATCCTAGAAGTGTTTCTAGACCCTTCTCGCACCCACCTAAGTCAAAGGAAGCGACAGCGTACGTCGCGTGACCATAACCCAGGCCCGGTTTAATCCAAATCATGCTCTGATACCATCTGTAACATCCCGAAAATCGGGGGGTCGAGCAAAAACCCAACTCCCGAGTTCCAAAATGTTATTCATGCAACATAGATATGTATGTTTGAATGTTGTCTGTGATAATGTATTAAACATGAGTGAAATTAAGCCAGAACAGCATATCATACTCCAGAGACAGTTAAATTAACCAGCGGAAGTCTGTAATAGTATGTATAACATATATAAACCATTGTATGTCTCCAGAGTGTGAACATGTTACCAGGTTATATACATACATGTATTCTTCAAAAGTAACCAAAAGAATATACATGAGTGCTCTAAAAATATAAAATGACAAGTGTCAAGGTATTTAAGCAACCTCCCTGTAATCCCGTCAATCAGAACACGCATAAAGGAGGGATCCTCCTCATCATCATCAAGTCCAGCTCCGCCTCATAGGCCGCGCCATCATCTGCAATCACAAAAGGGTCTGGTGGGTGTCCAGGAACACCGTCCCGTAACGTGGGAGTGAGTAGCTAACTCAGTGGAATATTAGAGCAAGGATTAACATGTTCTCAAATCAATCACGCGATAATAGTAAAGCAATAAATCAAACAATCCTATACTGTTGTTAATGCAATTATGACATGACGTGATGTATGCCCTCACTGACGATCACCCTCATGCGGCAACATCTTACGACCGCGGCATGCCGCACTCCCTCAAGTGCTCCACATCTTCCAGGCACATGCAATGTCATGGTGATATGATTACCGAGTTGTTATTAGTCCTTTTCATACAGCAATATTGGGAAACTAAGGTACCTCCCTTATATCAATCCCAACACAGATCCTGTCTAGGGTCGTCACTCCTAGTAGTCTCATACGATGTATATTTTGTAGGTCGCTGCAAGGGCTGCCAGGGCTGTTGCACGCACTCGTTGCTCCGCTCCCCCATCACCTTATCAATACAGGCCTACTGTACTCTACTGCTACGGAAGGGTCGTCGCCTCCCGTAGACTCAGAATACGCTCGCGGTCACTACAAAGGGCTGCCAGGGCTGTTGCTCGCACTCGTTGCACCGCTCCCCCATCACCTTATCAGTGTAGGCCGACAGCAAGAATATAGTGTCCCATACCACCATAATCTGCTCACGAGTCATAGGTGCTCACTGGTCACTACGGGGAGGTTTGTGGCCCCAGCGTAGGCCGACAGCTCGACCACGGTGTCCCATACCACCATGCCCGGCTCATGAGTCTTTATGGATCAAGGTACCATGGTTAACAGGGTTTACAATGGTAAGTTCAGTACCCTAGGTTCAAGCAGTTATGACTCATACAAGGTGAACATACAACGGCCAGTCGGGTTACTTGACGAGCTCGACTGGCACGAGCGCATCGCAAGTCGAACGACATGAAGTGCGTAAAACACTTCGCGTGGCCTAACCACTGCCGCCAACTCCAACACGACTCGCATTCATCGACACGTCCTTCGTGGCCAAGATAAGCTAACCACGAATTCTTTCGGTTACCGACTGCCTGGACTAGGCATAGTCCCAAACAATCATAGGATCACATCAGTAGTTGTGTAAGGGTAATGGAAATGAAATGGAACCATGTGAGCATGTTAACACATGTCATTACATACAACTTAAGCAAGTCTTCAAACACATGCCTTTCATACATATAATGAAATCATACATATCGCCAACATATAGGAAATCATCACTATCAGCGTATTAATTGAGAATTCAATCTCCAACTAAGTCATAAGAAACTCATCAAGCACATATTATAACATACCACTTAAATGAATCATTAAGCACATGCATTTCATACATATAATGAAATCGTACATATGGCTAACATGTAGGAAATCATTCACATCAACATATTCATTGAGAAATCAATCTCACACTAATCCATATCACCATTTAAGCCAATACATACTAATACAAGCATTTATACAAACACTTACACTACACACTTAAGTCTACATATAGTATGTCGACCCGAAGTGCGCATTTAGGCGAATCTCTTCGCCAAACTAATTATGCACGCATTCCTAACTTCCTAATGCGACAACAAACCATGTCAATCACATCAGCAAAATATGAATGTAAACGGTACTTCCTACAAATGACTAAAATGCCCTAAATCTCATATTCTTCGTTAGCTTACGAAACGGGAAACGGAGAGCATTTTGTACATGTCAAACGGCGATGCCGTCAAGAATCTACTATTAAACGACATTGAAAGCGTTGGAAACAGTCAATCAAAGCGTCTAATATCCGCACCTTATGTCTTGTAGACTCGAAAATTGAAACGGAGCGTATACGCTTCGTCTACGGCGAATAGAGAACCTGATTTACGAGATCCATAAGCTACATCGCTATGGAAACAAGGGAAACTCAAATCAACAACTATTTAGGGTATTTACTTACCTAGAAAAGCGGAGAAATCACCGGCAACGTGATTGAGTTGCGTTGCTTAGGCACTTGCAACAGGTAGCACAAGCGGCAAGGAATTCTCCTCCAATCTCCCTCACAAACTCTCACCTTTTCTCTCTCCCAATCTAGAGATTTTTGCAATTTCGGATGGGAGAGAGGAGTGAGGGTTTCAACCCCTTTTATAAGCCTAAACATGCCCAAAATAGGCTCCAAGTCAAGGTATACTTAAAGTATATCCAAATCGGGGCTGTTTCGGTCCAAAAGAGCATTTCTGGAGGTCCCCTGGCCAAATGCGGTCGGACTTAAGCTCGTGCATACTGGATCTAGCACGCATCCAGATTTCAGGCCGGTAAGGTTCCCAGATCGCACGTGGCGGCCCAGTTTCAGTTTAACGGTCACCGTACCAAGATCAGGCCTATAAGTCTCGTGATATATAATAGATATTTTTCCTGATCCAAGGGTGTAATTTGGCTGTATTCCGACGGTCAGAACGCTCAATACTGATGCATCAAATTTGTGTGCCAGATTTGAATTTGAAATTCCAACTATGTCCCTATTCGCACTCTCTTCGGTCCGGGCTCAATGAAATAGCTTGTGATTATCGGTTTGACTTGATTTTCGGAATGAGTGTCAAGTCCAGCTAGACAGTTCTAACGGTCTAAGATAGGAGGTATCGGACTTTCGACGCGCGGTCTAGATCCAATACAAAGTTTCAAGGAGGTCCCGAGGACAAACCGGCTTAGAGTTTGATCCGAGGCTTTAGAGCATTATAGCACCCTTGGTTCCACTCGCTTTGGGCCTTGTAGAACGTATTTAAAGCGATCAGGGACCATTTCCCAGCTATTCTAACGTTGCACTAGCTAACTTAGTCATATTTTCTAAAGGAATTGATTCTAAGTGGTTTCTTTGGCTATGGAATTGGGTTCTAAGCAATTTTCCAGGTGTTTCAATTGACCCATTGCCTAAGGACGTCAAATCTCAGATTGGCCAAAATTCGGGGTGTTACAACTCCATACGTTCTACCCCCCTTAAAACTTGGTTTTACTTAAGTTCAAGAATCTATGCATCGCTCCGTATATTGGAACGAGGCGCAACTTAGGGGCTGTCCTTAATCTAAAATGGAAACAACCTCTCATTACAGTGGTTTTCCCTTCGCTAATGATGCGTTCTATGGCATTGGTATCTATGATCATAGAGATGAGCCTAATCTCTATTGTGGTTAAGGTCAGGGGCAGGTATGAGTTGGTGGAAAGATGTCGAATTTTCTACTGGCTTTAAGTTCTTGCCATTTCCCAAAGACAATGTGATCCCGTTTGGTTGTATGTGGTCGAGCCAACATGGAAGAAAAGTTGTATAGTGGGTTTAAGCTGAATACGTTGAACTTTCTGTCTAATCAGGACAGAAAATGCGTTGTATCAGTTCTTAATCCGAGTCGATGCCGATCCTCTGCTTGATCAGAGCATTGGATTTATTGGTAACCACTAGGATTAGGAAGTCGATTCAAACTGCGAATACATCGCTTACATGTAGTTCCTTTATTCCGCGTTCCCGAATGCAATAAGCCCTTAGAGAAGGCAATTCTAAGGGGCGTGCGAGTACATTCTAAGTTCATTCTAAGGGATTTATAAATGGTCCCTAAGAGTGAATGGCTCCCTCCTATGGGCAACAACAGAAGTCTATAAGTCATAAGGGGATCTATCGAAGGAAGGGAGTCCCATTCCAACCAAATCTAACCTACTATCCCTTAGCATATATAGGCCTTACACTGCCTAAGACAACTAGTAGCCTAGTCTGTAACTCAGTAGTTATAATCCAAAACCTAAGTTTATACGTTAAATGGATCCATACTATTTCTACTACAGGAAATTCTTCTATTGCTTAGGGTCAAGATTATCTAAATGGAATTGGATTTCTTATGTCGTCAGATCCTTCAAATCTAGGAGTGCTATCGCTAGGTCCAAAACGTCAAGGGCCTATATGGCCAGTAGCATTAAGTTGTATTAAATGGAACCGCATTCCTAATCCCATGTTGGGATAGGGAGTGGCATGGTTGGTAGGAGGGTGGGGTGGGATAAAAATTCATTTGTAGACTGAATCCCGGGAGTTACTATACTCCCAATCTAGGGACAATACCTTACAGCGAAATGAAACGGCATGTTTTCCATCTAACCAAATTTCATCACAATATATGGAATAAAGTTCCACATGGATTATGACAGAGATGCATTCGGCTATGCTAAGCCCAAACCACTGACGCAACACATTGTCTACCAGTGACATCACTAGACCCAATAATAACAAAACACAGAAATCCTTAAAATAAAAATCAAACAATCTACAGGGCAAAGGCATAGATGCCTAACTCTACCAAAGGACTTTACCACAGTCCCGACTTACCTTCTTTATCCCTGTCGAGTCTAATACTGTCTGTTGCTCACTAGAGCTCTCTCGGCCATATATTTTCAGTATCCCTTAAGCAAAGAAAATGGAGAAATAGGATTGAGAGGGAGGATGGTGAAAAGAGAGAAAAAGGCTAAAGCAGCTTAATAATAGCCATGGAAAATGGGGGAAATGTAAGGAAATGGCTAACCAAACTAGAAAAGGGAGATCTAGGCATTGTAGAGGGATGCTTCAAGCTCCCCTAGGATGTATTTTCAGAAAGAAAAGAGAATGAAAAAGGGAAATGGAGCACCTCACGATTTCAGCTCGATTCGGGGGTTGTAAGAGCTCCAAACAACGAGATCTTCAAGAGAAAAGGCTGCAAACTTCAATGGGATGATGGAGTGTGGTCGTTTTAGGCCAGGAATGGATTTGGGGGTGGTTTGGAACCACGGATTTGGGAGAGGGCAGCGAGAGAACGAAAATGGAGCTAGGGATGGGGCTTTTTGTGAAGGATGTACATCTTTTGGGGGGTTTCAAGGTACAGACCGCATACCAGGGGGCTACCCTAGCCCCCAAACTCCTCCAGCCCAAAGCCCAGACCAAACGGAAGAGTTTGACCGGCGATGCATCGCCGAATCGGCTATGGAATCGCCGGTGAAGTTGTAAATTGGCCATTGAGGCCATATGGGATGGGTTCCCCTTGCCCTAGGGATTCCAAAAAGGTATGGTTCCCCCTTTGGTTCATTGTAGATTGCCCTAGGGAGGCCCAAACATCCATTCGGGGCTTTTCGGGGCTAATCTGCAATCCCGAATACAAAACCCTATCATGAAGCATATGATTTTGGGGTAGAAGGAGCTAGTACATCCATCTAGCCCATTAGTTGCTAAATAAAGTGAAGTTAGAATGGCCTTATGGCCATTTTTCATGAAATTTTACTATTCATTGTAAAATTTTGTGAAAGTATAATTTTATGTTATTTTCACATTAGGATTGATGCCTAACATGAAAAGGATAAGAAAGAATTGAATATTGGAGTGGTGAGAGGAAGAATTTTGAAGTTTTTTGGTGAAACGGAGTTTTTAAGCCCTGACGATTGAATACAGGAGTTGTGGTCATCCCACGGCCCAAGGATTTACTTTTACAGGTTTAAAATAGTTCAAAGAACGTCTCAACCTAACTTCCTACGACCTAGGAGCTATTCGGGTTACTTTACGCGACCCTAAATGCGCTACGGACTCGATCACGCGATCGAAATGAATAGACTTCGCCTATTGGCGAATCTGGGATCCTAGAAGTGTTTCTAGACCCTTCTCACACCCACCTAAGTCAAAGGAAGTGACAGCGTACGTCGCGTGACCATAACCCAGGCCCGGTTTAATCCAAATCATGCTCTGATACCATCTGTAACATCCCAAAAATCGGGGGGTCGAGCAAAAACCTAACTCCCGAGTTCCAAAATGTTATTTATGCAACATAGATATGTATGATTGAATGTTGTCTGTGTTAATGTATTAAACATGAGTGAGATTAAGCCAGAACAGCATATCTTACTCCAGAGTCAGTTAAATTAGCAAGCGGAAGACTGTGATAGTGTGTATAACATATATAAACTATTGTATGTCTCCAGAGTGTGAACATGTTACCAGGTTATATACATACATGTATGCTCCAAAAGTAAACCAAAAGGATATACATGAGTGCTCTCAAAATATAAAATGACAAGTGTCAAGGTATCTAATCAACCTCCCTGTAATCCCGTCAATCAGATCATGCATAAAGGAGAGATCCTCCTCATCATCATCAAGTCCAGCACTGCCTCACAGGCCGCGCCATCATCTGAAATCACAATAGGGACTGGTGGGTGTCCGGAAACACCATCCCGTAACGTGGGAGTGAGTGATCAACTCAGTAGGATAAGAGATCAAAGATTAGCATGTTATCAAATCAATCATGCGATAATAGTAAAGCAGTAAATCAAACAATCCTAATACTATTGTTAATGCAATATGACATGACGCGATGTATGCCCTCACCGACGATCTCCCTCATACGGCACCATCTTACGACCGCGGCATGCAATCGTCCCTCAAGTGCTCCACATCTTCCAGGCACATGCAATGGCATGGTGATATGTTTTCCAAGTTATTATTAGTCCATTCAAACAGCAGGATTGGGAAACTAAGGTACTTACCTTGTATCAATCCCAACACAAATCCTGTCTAGGGTCGTCACTCCTAGTAATCTCATACGATGTATATTTCGTAGGTCACTGCAAGGGCTGCCAGGGCTGTTGCTCGCACTCGTTGTACCGCTCCCCCATCACCTTATCAATACAGGCCTACTGTACTCTACTGCAACGGAAGGGTCGTCGCCTCCCGTGGACTTAGAATACGCTCGCGGTCACTACAAAGGACTCGTCGCCTGATTAGTGTAGGCCGACAGCTAAAATATAGTGTCCCATACCACCATAATCTGCTCACGAGTCTAGGTGCTCACTGGTCACTACGGGGAGGTTTGTGACCCCAGCGTAGGCCGACAGCTCGACCACGGTGTCCCATACCACCATGCCCGGCTCATGAGTCTTCGTGGATCAAGGTACCATGGTTAATAGGGTTTACAATGGTAAGTTCAGTACCCTAGGTTCAAGCAGTTATGACTCATGCAGGGTGAACATACAACGGCCAGTCGGGTTACTTGACGGGCTCGACTAGCACGATCGCATCTCAAGTCGAACGACATGAAGTGCGTAAAACACTTAGTGTGGCCTAACCACTGCCGCCAACTCCAGAACACGGCTCGCGTTCATCGACGCGTCGTTCGTGGTGAAGATAAGCTAACCATGAATTCGTTCGGTTACCGACTGCCTGGACTAGGCATAGTCCCAAACAATCATAGAATCACATCAGTAGTTGTGTAAGGGTAATGGAAATGAAATACAACCATGTGAGCATGTTAACACATGTTATTACATACAACTTAAGCAAATCATCTTACACATGTCTTTCACACATATAATGAAATTACGCATGTCGCCAACATATACGAAATCCTCTCCATCAACATATCAATTGAGAATTCAATCTCAAACTAAATCATAAGGAAATCATCAAGTACATGTTATAGAATACCACTTGACTACAACATCAAGCATATGCATTTCATACATATAATGAAATCGTACATATGGCTAGCATGTAGGAAATCATTTTCATCAGCATATTAATCGAGAAATCAATCTCAAACTAATTCATAACACCATTGAACTCAATACATACTAATACAAACATTTATACAAACACTTACACTACACACTTAAGTCTACATATAGCATGTCGACCCGAAGTGCGCATTTAGGCGAATCTCTTCGCCAAACTAATTATGTACGTATTCCTAACATTCTAATGCGACAATAAACCATGTCAATCACATCAGCAAAATATAAGTAAAAACAGTACTTCCTACAAATGACTAAAATGCCCTAAATCTCATATTCTTCGTTGGTTTACGAAACAGGAAACGGACAGCATGTTGTACATGTCAAACGGCGTTGCCGTCAAGAATCTACTATTAAACGACATTGAAAGCTTTGGAAACAGTCAATCAAAGTGTCTAAAATCCGTACCTTTTTCTCCTAGAAGCGTATCAATTCGAACGGAGCGTATACGCTTCGTCTACGGCGAATAGGGAACCTAATACACAAGCTACATAAGCTACATCGCTAATGGAATTGACGGAAGCTTAAATCAGCAAGTGTTGAAGGTTTTCCTCACCTAGAAGTGCGTTGGAATCGCCGGGAAAGTGATTGGAGTGCGTTGCTTAGGCACTTGCAGCAGGTGGCACGAGCAGCAAGAAATTCTCTCCTACTCTCTCTCACAAACTCTTCCCTTTTCTCTCTCCCAATCTAGGGATTTTTGTAATTTCGGATGGGAGAGAGGAATGAGGGTTTCGACCCCTTTTATAAGTTTAAAAACGCCGAAAACAGGCTCCGGAACGAAGTTTACTTAGTGCATATCTAATTCTGGGCTGTTTCGGTTCAAAAGATGTTTTCTGGTGGTCCCCTGGTCGAATGCGATCGGACTTAAGCTCATGCGTACCAGATCTAGCACGTATTAAGTTTTCAGTCCGGCAGGGTTCGCAGATCGCACGTGGCGGGCCAGTTTCAGTTCAGCGGTCACCACACGTAGATCAGGGCTGAAAGTCTCATGATATAAAATAGAAATTTCTCCTGATCCGAGGGTGTAATCTGGATGAATTCTGATGGTCAGAACGCTTAGTACTGACGCGTCAAGTCGTGTGCCAGATTTGAATTTGAAATTCCAACTGTCCCTATTCGCACTCTCTTCGGTCCGGGCTCAATGAAATAGCCTGTGATTTTCGGTTTGACTTGATTTTCGGAATGAATGTCATGTCCAGCTAGGCGGTTCTAACGGTCTAAGATAGGAGGTATCGGACTTTCGACGAGCGGTCTAGATCCAATACAAAGATTCAAAGTGGTCCAGAGAACAAACCTGCTTAGAGTTTGGTCCGAGGTTATAGAGTATTATAGAGTCGTTGGTTCTACTCGATTTGGGTCTTGTAGAACGTATTTAAAGTGATCAGGGACTATTTCCCAGCTACTCCAGCGTCGCGCTAGGTAACTTACACTTATTTTTCAAAAGAATTAATCCTACGTGATTTCTTTGGCTATGGAATTGGGTTCTAAGCGATTTTTCAAGTGTTTTAGTTGACCCATTGCCTAAGGACGTCTAATCCCAGACTGGCCAAAATCCGGGGTGTTACAATCTACCCCCCTTAAAACACAATGTCGTCCCCGACATTGGCGAAGGGCAAGGAATACTTTTCCAAGGGAGGTTCAATCCTACTTAATAACCTAATCGTACGTATATCCTAACTCAAAGGTTTCGATCTTGGGCCAGTGGGGAAGAGGCCGACCACGCTTCCGCTGCGCCACTCTGATCGAACGGGAGCGTTGACTAACCTAACCGGATTGGACTCCATACGTTCTACCCCCCTTAAAACTTGGTTTTACTTAAGTTCAAGAATCTATGCATCGCTCCGTATATTGGAACGAGGCGCAACTTAGGGGCTGTCCTTAATCTAAAATGGAAACAACCTCTCATTACAGTGGTTTTCCCTTCGCTAATGATGCGTTCTATGGCATTGGTATCTATGATCATAGAGATGAGCCTAATCTCTATTGTGGTTAAGGTCAGGGGCAGGTATGAGTTGGTGGAAAGATGTCGAATTTTCTACTGGCTTTAAGTTCTTGCCATTTCCCAAAGACAATGTGATCCCGTTTGGTTGTATGTGGTCGAGCCAACATGGAAGAAAAGTTGTATAGTGGGTTTAAGCTGAATACGTTGAACTTTCTGTCTAATCAGGACAGAAAATGCGTTGTATCAGTTCTTAATCCGAGTCGATGCCGATCCTCTGCTTGATCAGAGCATTGGATTTATTGGTAACCACTAGGATTAGGAAGTCGATTCAAACTGCGAATACATCGCTTACATGTAGTTCCTTTATTCCGCGTTCCCGAATGCAATAAGCCCTTAGAGAAGGCAATTCTAAGGGGCGTGCGAGTACATTCTAAGTTCATTCTAAGGGATTTATAAATGGTCCCTAAGAGTGAATGGCTCCCTCCTATGGGCAACAACAGAAGTCTATAAGTCATAAGGGGATCTATCGAAGGAAGGGAGTCCCATTCCAACCAAATCTAACCTACTATCCCTTAGCATATATAGGCCTTACACTGCCTAAGACAACTAGTAGCCTCGTCTGTAACTCAGTAGTTATAATCCAAAACCTAAGTTTATACGTTAAATGGATCCATACTATTTCTACTACAGGAAATTCTTCTATTGCTTAGGGTCAAGATTATCTAAATGGAATTGGATTTCTTATGTCGTCAGATCCTTCAAATCTAGGAGTGCTATCGCTAGGTCCAAAACGTCAAGGGCCTATATGGCCAGTAGCATTAAGTTGTATTAAATGGAACCGCATTCCTAATCCCATGTTGGGATAGGGAGTGGCATGGTTGGTAGGAGGGTGGGGTGGGATAAAAATTCATTTGTAGACTGAATCCCGGGAGTTACTATACTCCCAATCTAGGGACAATACCTTACAGCGAAATGAAACGGCATGTTTTCCATCTAACCAAATTTCATCACAATATATGGAATAAAGTTCCACATGGATTATGACAGAGATGCATTCGGCTATGCTAAGCCCAAACCACTGACGCAACACATTGTCTACCAGTGACATCACTAGACCCAATAATAACAAAACACAGAAATCCTTAAAATAAAAATCAAACAATCTACAGGGCAAAGGCATAGATGCCTAACTCTACCAAAGGACTTTACCACAGTCCCGACTTACCTTCTTTATCCCTGTCGAGTCTAATACTGTCTGTTGCTCACTAGAGCTCTCTCGGCCATATATTTTCAGTATCCCTTAAGCAAAGAAAATGGAGAAATAGGATTGAGAGGGAGGATGGTGAAAAGAGAGAAAAAGGCTAAAGCAGCTTAATAATAGCCATGGAAAATGGGGGAAATGTAAGGAAATGGCTAACCAAACTAGAAAAGGGAGATCTAGGCATTGTAGAGGGATGCTTCAAGCTCCCCTAGGATGTATTTTCAGAAAGAAAAGAGAATGAAAAAGGGAAATGGAGCACCTCACGATTTCAGCTCGATTCGGGGGTTGTAAGAGCTCCAAACAACGAGATCTTCAAGAGAAAAGGCTGCAAACTTCAATGGGATGATGGAGTGTGGTCGTTTTAGGCCAGGAATGGATTTGGGGGTGGTTTGGAACCACGGATTTGGGAGAGGGCAGCGAGAGAACGAAAATGGAGCTAGGGATGGGGCTTTTTGTGAAGGATGTACATCTTTTGGGGGGTTTCAAGGTACAGACCGCATACCAGGGGGCTACCCTAGCCCCCAAACTCCTCCAGCCCAAAGCCCAGACCAAATGGAAGAGTTTGACCGGCGATGCATCGCCGAATCGGCTATGGAATCGCCGGTGAAGTTGCAAATTGGCCATTGAGGCCATATGGGATGGGTTCCCCTTGCCCTAGGGATTCCAAAAAGGTATGGTTCCCCCTTTGGTTCATTGTAGATTGCCCTAGGGAGGCCCAAACATCCATTCGGGGCTTTTCGGGGCTAATCTGCAATCCCGAATACAAAACCCTATCATGAAGCATATGATTTTGGGGTAGAAGGAGCTAGTACATCCATCTAGCCCATTAGTTGCTAAATAAAGTGAAGTTAGAATGGCCTTATGGCCATTTTTCATGAAATTTTACTATTCATTGTAAAATTTTGTGAAAGTATAATTTTATGTTATTTTCACATTAGGATTGATGCCTAACATGAAAAGGATAAGAAAGAATTGAATATTGGAGTGGTGAGAGGAAGAATTTTGAAGTTTTTTGGTGAAACGGAGTTTTTAAGCCCTGACGATTGAATACAGGAGTTGTGGTCATCCCACGGCCCAAGGATTTACTTTTACAGGTTTAAAATAGTTCAAAGAACGTCTCAACCTAACTTCCTACGACCTAGGAGCTATTCGGGTTACTTTACGCGACCCTAAATGCGCTACGGACTCGATCACGCGATCGAAATGAATAGACTTCGCCTATTGGCGAATCTGGGATCCTAGAAGTGTTTCTAGACCCTTCTCACACCCACCTAAGTCAAAGGAAGTGACAGCGTACGTCGCGTGACCATAACCCAGGCCCGGTTTAATCCAAATCATGCTCTGATACCATCTGTAACATCCCAAAAATCGGGGGGTCGAGCAAAAACCTAACTCCCGAGTTCCAAAATGTTATTTATGCAACATAGATATGTATGATTGAATGTTGTCTGTGTTAATGTATTAAACATGAGTGAGATTAAGCCAGAACAGCATATCTTACTCCAGAGTCAGTTAAATTAGCAAGCGGAAGACTGTGATAGTGTGTATAACATATATAAACTATTGTATGTCTCCAGAGTGTGAACATGTTACCAGGTTATATACATACATGTATGCTCCAAAAGTAAACCAAAAGGATATACATGAGTGCTCTCAAAATATAAAATGACAAGTGTCAAGGTATCTAATCAACCTCCCTGTAATCCCGTCAATCAGATCATGCATAAAGGAGAGATCCTCCTCATCATCATCAAGTCCAGCACTGCCTCACAGGCCGCGCCATCATCTGAAATCACAATAGGGACTGGTGGGTGTCCGGAAACACCATCCCGTAACGTGGGAGTGAGTGATCAACTCAGTAGGATAAGAGATCAAAGATTAGCATGTTATCAAATCAATCATGCGATAATAGTAAAGCAGTAAATCAAACAATCCTAATACTATTGTTAATGCAATATGACATGACGCGATGTATGCCCTCACCGATGATCTCCCTCATACGGCACCATCTTACGACCGCGGCATGCAATCGTCCCTCAAGTGCTCCACATCTTCCAGGCACATGCAATGGCATGGTGATATGTTTTCCAAGTTATTATTAGTCCATTCAAACAGCAGGATTGGGAAACTAAGGTACTTACCTTGTATCAATCCCAACACAAATCCTGTCTAGGGTCGTCACTCCTAGTAATCTCATACGATGTATATTTCGTAGGTCACTGCAAGGGCTGCCAGGGCTGTTGCTCGCACTCGTTGTACCGCTCCCCCATCACCTTATCAATACAGGCCTACTGTACTCTACTGCAACGGAAGGGTCGTCGCCTCCCGTGGACTTAGAATACGCTCGCGGTCACTACAAAGGACTCGTCGCCTGATTAGTGTAGGCCGACAGCTAAAATATAGTGTCCCATACCACCATAATCTGCTCACGAGTCTAGGTGCTCACTGGTCACTACGGGGAGGTTTGTGACCCCAGCGTAGGCCGACAGCTCGACCACGGTGTCCCATACCACCATGCCCGGCTCATGAGTCTTCGTGGATCAAGGTACCATGGTTAATAGGGTTTACAATGGTAAGTTCAGTACCCTAGGTTCAAGCAGTTATGACTCATGCAGGGTGAACATACAACGGCCAGTCGGGTTACTTGACGGGCTCGACTAGCACGATCGCATCTCAAGTCGAACGACATGAAGTGCGTAAAACACTTAGTGTGGCCTAACCACTGCCGCCAACTCCAGAACACGGCTCGCGTTCATCGACGCGTCGTTCGTGGTGAAGATAAGCTAACCATGAATTCGTTCGGTTACCGACTGCCTGGACTAGGCATAGTCCCAAACAATCATAGAATCACATCAGTAGTTGTGTAAGGGTAATGGAAATGAAATACAACCATGTGAGCATGTTAACACATGTTATTACATACAACTTAAGCAAATCATCTTACACATGTCTTTCACACATATAATGAAATTACGCATGTCGCCAACATATACGAAATCCTCTCCATCAACATATCAATTGAGAATTCAATCTCAAACTAAATCATAAGGAAATCATCAAGTACATGTTATAGAATACCACTTGACTACAACATCAAGCATATGCATTTCATACATATAATGAAATCGTACATATGGCTAGCATGTAGGAAATCATTTTCATCAGCATATTAATCGAGAAATCAATCTCAAACTAATTCATAACACCATTGAACTCAATACATACTAATACAAACATTTATACAAACACTTACACTACACACTTAAGTCTACATATAGCATGTCGACCCGAAGTGCGCATTTAGGCGAATCTCTTCGCCAAACTAATTATGTACGTATTCCTAACATTCTAATGCGACAATAAACCATGTCAATCACATCAGCAAAATATAAGTAAAAACAGTACTTCCTACAAATGACTAAAATGCCCTAAATCTCATATTCTTCGTTGGTTTACGAAACAGGAAACGGACAGCATGTTGTACATGTCAAACGGCGTTGCCGTCAAGAATCTACTATTAAACGACATTGAAAGCTTTGGAAACAGTCAATCAAAGTGTCTAAAATCCGTACCTTTTTCTCCTAGAAGCGTATCAATTCGAACGGAGCGTATACGCTTCGTCTACGGCGAATAGGGAACCTAATACACAAGCTACATAAGCTACATCGCTAATGGAATTGACGGAAGCTTAAATCAGCAAGTGTTGAAGGTTTTCCTCACCTAGAAGTGCGTTGGAATCGCCGGGAAAGTGATTGGAGTGCGTTGCTTAGGCACTTGCAGCAGGTGGCACGAGCAGCAAGAAATTCTCTCCTACTCTCTCTCACAAACTCTTCCCTTTTCTCTCTCCCAATCTAGGGATTTTTGTAATTTCGGATGGGAGAGAGGAATGAGGGTTTCGACCCCTTTTATAAGTTTAAAAACGCCGAAAACAGGCTCCGGAACGAAGTTTACTTAGTGCATATCTAATTCTGGGCTGTTTCGGTTCAAAAGATGTTTTCTGGTGGTCCCCTGGTCGAATGCGATCGGACTTAAGCTCATGCGTACCAGATCTAGCACGTATTAAGTTTTCAGTCCGGCAGGGTTCGCAGATCGCACGTGGCGGGCCAGTTTCAGTTCAGCGGTCACCACACGTAGATCAGGGCTGAAAGTCTCATGATATAAAATAGAAATTTCTCCTGATCCGAGGGTGTAATCTGGATGAATTCTGATGGTCAGAACGCTTAGTACTGACGCGTCAAGTCGTGTGCCAGATTTGAATTTGAAATTCCAACTGTCCCTATTCGCACTCTCTTCGGTCCGGGCTCAATGAAATAGCCTGTGATTTTCGGTTTGACTTGATTTTCGGAATGAATGTCATGTCCAGCTAGGCGGTTCTAACGGTCTAAGATAGGAGGTATCGGACTTTCGACGAGCGGTCTAGATCCAATACAAAGATTCAAAGTGGTCCAGAGAACAAACCTGCTTAGAGTTTGGTCCGAGGTTATAGAGTATTATAGAGTCGTTGGTTCTACTCGATTTGGGTCTTGTAGAACGTATTTAAAGTGATCAGGGACTATTTCCCAGCTACTCCAGCGTCGCGCTAGGTAACTTACACTTATTTTTCAAAAGAATTAATCCTACGTGATTTCTTTGGCTATGGAATTGGGTTCTAAGCGATTTTTCAAGTGTTTTAGTTGACCCATTGCCTAAGGACGTCTAATCCCAGACTGGCCAAAATCCGGGGTGTTACAATCTACCCCCCTTAAAACACAATGTCGTCCCCGACATTGGCGAAGGGCAAGGAATACTTTTCCAAGGGAGGTTCAATCCTACTTAATAACCTAATCGTACGTATATCCTAACTCAAAGGTTTCGATCTTGGGCCAGTGGGGAAGAGGCCGACCACGCTTCCGCTGCGCCACTCTGATCGAACGGGAGCGTTGACTAACCTAACCGGATTGGACTCCATACGTTCTACCCCCCTTAAAACTTGGTTTTACTTAAGTTCAAGAATCTATGCATCGCTCCGTATATTGGAACGAGGCGCAACTTAGGGGCTGTCCTTAATCTAAAATGGAAACAACCTCTCATTACAGTGGTTTTCCCTTCGCTAATGATGCGTTCTATGGCATTGGTATCTATGATCATAGAGATGAGCCTAATCTCTATTGTGGTTAAGGTCAGGGGCAGGTATGAGTTGGTGGAAAGATGTCGAATTTTCTACTGGCTTTAAGTTCTTGCCATTTCCCAAAGACAATGTGATCCCGTTTGGTTGTATGTGGTCGAGCCAACATGGAAGAAAAGTTGTATAGTGGGTTTAAGCTGAATACGTTGAACTTTCTGTCTAATCAGGACAGAAAATGCGTTGTATCAGTTCTTAATCCGAGTCGATGCCGATCCTCTGCTTGATCAGAGCATTGGATTTATTGGTAACCACTAGGATTAGGAAGTCGATTCAAACTGCGAATACATCGCTTACATGTAGTTCCTTTATTCCGCGTTCCCGAATGCAATAAGCCCTTAGAGAAGGCAATTCTAAGGGGCGTGCGAGTACATTCTAAGTTCATTCTAAGGGATTTATAAATGGTCCCTAAGAGTGAATGGCTCCCTCCTATGGGCAACAACAGAAGTCTATAAGTCATAAGGGGATCTATCGAAGGAAGGGAGTCCCATTCCAACCAAATCTAACCTACTATCCCTTAGCATATATAGGCCTTACACTGCCTAAGACAACTAGTAGCCTCGTCTGTAACTCAGTAGTTATAATCCAAAACCTAAGTTTATACGTTAAATGGATCCATACTATTTCTACTACAGGAAATTCTTCTATTGCTTAGGGTCAAGATTATCTAAATGGAATTGGATTTCTTATGTCGTCAGATCCTTCAAATCTAGGAGTGCTATCGCTAGGTCCAAAACGTCAAGGGCCTATATGGCCAGTAGCATTAAGTTGTATTAAATGGAACCGCATTCCTAATCCCATGTTGGGATAGGGAGTGGCATGGTTGGTAGGAGGGTGGGGTGGGATAAAAATTCATTTGTAGACTGAATCCCGGGAGTTACTATACTCCCAATCTAGGGACAATACCTTACAGCGAAATGAAACGGCATGTTTTCCATCTAACCAAATTTCATCACAATATATGGAATAAAGTTCCACATGGATTATGACAGAGATGCATTCGGCTATGCTAAGCCCAAACCACTGACGCAACACATTGTCTACCAGTGACATCACTAGACCCAATAATAACAAAACACAGAAATCCTTAAAATAAAAATCAAACAATCTACAGGGCAAAGGCATAGATGCCTAACTCTACCAAAGGACTTTACCACAGTCCCGACTTACCTTCTTTATCCCTGTCGAGTCTAATACTGTCTGTTGCTCACTAGAGCTCTCTCGGCCATATATTTTCAGTATCCCTTAAGCAAAGAAAATGGAGAAATAGGATTGAGAGGGAGGATGGTGAAAAGAGAGAAAAAGGCTAAAGCAGCTTAATAATAGCCATGGAAAATGGGGGAAATGTAAGGAAATGGCTAACCAAACTAGAAAAGGGAGATCTAGGCATTGTAGAGGGATGCTTCAAGCTCCCCTAGGATGTATTTTCAGAAAGAAAAGAGAATGAAAAAGGGAAATGGAGCACCTCACGATTTCAGCTCGATTCGGGGGTTGTAAGAGCTCCAAACAACGAGATCTTCAAGAGAAAAGGCTGCAAACTTCAATGGGATGATGGAGTGTGGTCGTTTTAGGCCAGGAATGGATTTGGGGGTGGTTTGGAACCACGGATTTGGGAGAGGGCAGCGAGAGAACGAAAATGGAGCTAGGGATGGGGCTTTTTGTGAAGGATGTACATCTTTTGGGGGGTTTCAAGGTACAGACCGCATACCAGGGGGCTACCCTAGCCCCCAAACTCCTCCAGCCCAAAGCCCAGACCAAACGGAAGAGTTTGACCGGCGATGCATCGCCGAATCGGCTATGGAATCGCCGGTGAAGTTGCAAATTGGCCATTGAGGCCATATGGGATGGGTTCCCCTTGCCCTAGGGATTCCAAAAAGGTATGGTTCCCCCTTTGGTTCATTGTAGATTGCCCTAGGGAGGCCCAAACATCCATTCGGGGCTTTTCGGGGCTAATCTGCAATCCCGAATACAAAACCCTATCATGAAGCATATGATTTTGGGGTAGAAGGAGCTAGTACATCCATCTAGCCCATTAGTTGCTAAATAAAGTGAAGTTAGAATGGCCTTATGGCCATTTTTCATGAAATTTTACTATTCATTGTAAAATTTTGTGAAAGTATAATTTTATGTTATTTTCACATTAGGATTGATGCCTAACATGAAAAGGATAAGAAAGAATTGAATATTGGAGTGGTGAGAGGAAGAATTTTGAAGTTTTTTGGTGAAACGGAGTTTTTAAGCCCTGACGATTGAATACAGGAGTTGTGGTCATCCCACGGCCCAAGGATTTACTTTTACAGGTTTAAAATAGTTCAAAGAACGTCTCAACCTAACTTCCTACGACCTAGGAGCTATTCGGGTTACTTTACGCGACCCTAAATGCGCTACGGACTCGATCACGCGATCGAAATGAATAGACTTCGCCTATTGGCGAATCTGGGATCCTAGAAGTGTTTCTAGACCCTTCTCACACCCACCTAAGTCAAAGGAAGTGACAGCGTACGTCGCGTGACCATAACCCAGGCCCGGTTTAATCCAAATCATGCTCTGATACCATCTGTAACATCCCAAAAATCGGGGGGTCGAGCAAAAACCTAACTCCCGAGTTCCAAAATGTTATTTATGCAACATAGATATGTATGATTGAATGTTGTCTGTGTTAATGTATTAAACATGAGTGAGATTAAGCCAGAACAGCATATCTTACTCCAGAGTCAGTTAAATTAGCAAGCGGAAGACTGTGATAGTGTGTATAACATATATAAACTATTGTATGTCTCCAGAGTGTGAACATGTTACCAGGTTATATACATACATGTATGCTCCAAAAGTAAACCAAAAGGATATACATGAGTGCTCTCAAAATATAAAATGACAAGTGTCAAGGTATCTAATCAACCTCCCTGTAATCCCGTCAATCAGATCATGCATAAAGGAGAGATCCTCCTCATCATCATCAAGTCCAGCACTGCCTCACAGGCCGCGCCATCATCTGAAATCACAATAGGGACTGGTGGGTGTCCGGAAACACCATCCCGTAACGTGGGAGTGAGTGATCAACTCAGTAGGATAAGAGATCAAAGATTAGCATGTTATCAAATCAATCATGCGATAATAGTAAAGCAGTAAATCAAACAATCCTAATACTATTGTTAATGCAATATGACATGACGCGATGTATGCCCTCACCGACGATCTCCCTCATACGGCACCATCTTACGACCGCGGCATGCAATCGTCCCTCAAGTGCTCCACATCTTCCAGGCACATGCAATGGCATGGTGATATGATTTCCAAGTTATTATTAGTCCATTCAAACAGCAGGATTGGGAAACTAAGGTACTTCCCTTGTATCAATCCCAACACAAATCCTGTCTAGGGTCGTCACTCCTAGTAATCTCATACGATGTATATTTCGTAGGTCACTGCAAGGGCTGTCAGGGCTGTTGCTGGCACTCGTTGCACCGCTCCCGCATCACCTTATCAATACACGCCTACTGTACTCTACTGCAACGGAAGGGTCATCGCCTCTCGTGGACTCAGAATACGCTCGCGGTCACTACAAAGGACTCATCGCCTGATCAGTGTAGGCCGATAGCTAGAATATAGTGTCCCATATCACCATAATCTGTTCACGAGTCTAGGTGCTCACTGGTTTGTGACCCCAGCGTAGGCCGACAGCTCGAACACGGTGTCCCATACCACCATGCCCGGCTCATGAGTCTTCGTGGATCAAGGTACCATGGTTAACAGGGTTTACAATGGTAAGTTCAGTACCCTAGGTTCAAGCAGTTATGACTCATGCAGGGTGAACATACAACGGCCAGTCGGGTTACTTGACGGGCTCGACTAGCACTATCGCATCTCAAGTCGAACGACATGAAGTGCGTAAAACACTTCGTGTGGCCTAACCACTGCCGCCAACTCCAGAACACGACTCGCGTTCATCGACGCATCGTTCGTGGGGAAGATAAGCTAACCATGAATTCGTTCGGTTACCGACTGCCTGGACTAGGCATAGTCCCAAACAATCATAGAATCACATCAGCAGTTGTGTAAGGGTAATGGAAATGAAATACAACCATGTGAGCATGTTAACACATGTTATTACATACAACTTAAGCAAATCATCTTACACATGTCTTTCACACATATAATGAAATTATGCATGTCGCCAACATATACGAAATCCTCTCCATCAAAATATCAATTGAGAATTCAATCTCAAACTAAATCATAAGGAAATCATCAAGTACATGTTATAGCATACCACTTGACTACAACATCAAGCATATGCATTTCATACATATAATGAAATCGTACATATGGCTAACATGTAGGAAATCATTTTCATCAGCATATTAATCGAGAAATCAATCTCAAACTAATTCATAACACCATTGAACTCAATACATACTAATACAAACATTTATACAAACACTTACACTACACACTTAAGTCTACATATAGCATGTCGACCCGAAGTGCGCATTTAGGCGAATCTCTTCGCCAAACTAATTATGTACGTATTCCTAACATTCTAATGCGACAATAAACCATGTCAATCACATCAGCAAAATATAAGTAAAAACAGTACTTCCTACAAATGACTAAAATGCCCTAAATCTCATATTCTTCGTTGGTTTACGAAACAGGAAACGGACAACATGTTGTACATGTCAAACGGCGTTGCCGTCAAGAATCTACTATTAAACGACATTGAAAGCTTTGGAAACAGTCAATCAAAGTGTCTAAAATCCGTACCTTTTTCTCCTAGAAGCGTATCAATTCGAACGGAGCGTATACGCTTCGTCTACGGCGAATAGGGAACCTAATACACAAGCTACATAAGCTACATCGCTAATGGAATTGACGGAAGCTTAAATCAGCAAGTGTTGAAGGTTTTCCTCACCTAGAAGTGCGTTGGAATCGCCGGGAAAGTGATTGGAGTGCGTTGCTTAGGCACTTGCAGCAGGTGGCACGAGCAGCAAGAAATTCTCTCCTACTCTCTCTCACAAACTCTTCCCTTTTCTCTCTCCCAATCTAGGGATTTTTGTAATTTCGGATGGGAGAGAGGAATGAGGGTTTCGACCCCTTTTATAAGTTTAAAAACGCCGAAAACAGGCTCCGGAACGAAGTTTACTTAGTGCATATCTAATTCTGGGCTGTTTCGGTTCAAAAGATGTTTTCTGGTGGTCCCCTGGTCGAATGCGATCGGACTTAAGCTCATGCGTACCAGATCTAGCACGTATTAAGTTTTCAGTCCGGCAGGGTTCGCAGATCGCACGTGGCGGGCCAGTTTCAGTTCAGCGGTCACCACACGTAGATCAGGGCTGAAAGTCTCATGATATAAAATAGAAATTTCTCCTGATCCGAGGGTGTAATCTGGATGAATTCTGATGGTCAGAACGCTTAGTACTGACGCGTCAAGTCGTGTGCCAGATTTGAATTTGAAATTCCAACTGTCCCTATTCGCACTCTCTTCGGTCCGGGCTCAATGAAATAGCCTGTGATTATCGGTTTGACTTGATTTTCGGAATGAGAGTCAAGTCCAGCTAGGCGGTTCTAACGGTCTAAGATAGGAGGTATCGAACTTTCGACGAGCGGTCTAGATCCAATACAAAGATTCAAAGTGGTCCAGAGAACAAACCTGCTTAGAGTTTGGTCCGAGGTTATAGAGTATTATAGAGTCGTTGGTTCTACTCGATTTGGGTCTTGTAGAACGTATTTAAAGTGATCAGGGACTATTTCCCAGCTACTCCAGCGTCGCGCTAGCTAACTTACACTTATTTTTCAAAGGAATTAATCCTACATGATTTCTTTGGCTATGGAATTGGGTTCTAAGCAATTTTTCAGGTGTTTTAGTTGACCCATTGCCTAAGGACGTCTAATCCCAGACTGGCCAAAATTCGGGGTGTTACATTTCATTTCCATGGATTTCATTTCAGGGCTGCCGAAGATAATGAAGGGACATGATTCCATATGGGTGATCGTTGACCGTCTGATGAAGTCGTCGCATTTCCTACCGATCAGAGTCACGAACTCTGCAGACGAGCTGGCTAGACCGTACATCAGAGAGATCGTGCGTTTGCATGGAGTTCCGTTGGAGATCGTGTCGGAAAGAGACACGCGGTTCACTTCTATTTTCTGGACTCGCATTAAGGAGGCTATGGGTGTGAAGTTGAAGTTCAGTACTGCCTTCCACCCACAGATAGATGGACAGACAGAACGGGTGAACCAGATCTTAGAGGACATGTTGCAAGCTTGCGCATTGGACTTCAAGCACAGTTGGGATGACTGTCTTGCATATGCGGAGTTTGCGTATAACAATAGTTTTCAGGCGAGTATCGGTATGGCACCTTACGAGGCGTTGTATGGGCGACCTTGTCGCGCACCGCATTGTTGGGCAGAGGTCGGTGAGCATAGCTTGATTGGCCCAGAGTTAGTGCAGGCGACGTCAGAAAAGATTGATATTATTAGACGTCGGCTTCTCACAGCGCAGAGCAGACAGAAGAGTTATGCCGATACGAGACGGCGGCCGCTAGAATTCACAGTTGGGGATCATGTATTTTTGCGAGTTTCTCCTATGAAGGGAGTCCTTAGGTTTGGGAAGAAGGGGAAGCTAGCACCACGATTCATCGGTCCATTCCAGATCCTCGATCGTGTGGGAGCAGTGGCTTACCGTTTGGCTTTACCCACGCCTCTCGCGAGCGTTCACAACGTATTTTATGTTTCTATGTTGAAGAAGTACGTTTCTGATCCTTCCCATATTATCAGATGGGAGCAGGTCCAGTTAGGAGAGGATGTTACATATATCCTGCGACCGACACGTATCCTAGACAGGAAGGAGAAGGTACTGCGTAGCAAGGTGATTCCCCTTGTGAAGGTATTGTGGACGCATCATTCTGAGGAAGAGGCTACCTAGGAGACAGAAGCCGAGATTAGAAAGAACTACCCACAGCTTCTCGAGGAGTACGAAAAGGTACAAATTTCGAGGATGAAATTATTTGTTAAGAGGGGTAGATTGTAACGCCCTGGAAAAATCCATACTTGGGCTCGAGTACTAACTCGACTAGAAATCGCGTAGGATTAATTCCTTTAGAAAATAAGTGTAAGTTAGCTAGCGCAACGCTAGAGTAGCTGGTGTCACGCCCCAAACTCGAAAACCGGGCTCACAAAATTTCTGATCGCCGAAAGCCTCCGTAGAACCCCATTCTCGGCTCCTAGCTCCCATTCGCCAGGTTCCGATCCTGGGATGCTACGAGGAGGATTTTAAATATCAGTTTGATTCATAATAAGCATAACCAAAGGTGTAACACCCTGAAAATCGGGGGTCGTGTATAAACTCAACTCCCGAGTTCCAGACCGTCACTTATGCAACAAAAATGGTTATGATTCGATGTTGTCAGATTTAAAGCATTCACATGAGTAAAAGTATACCAAAACTGCAATTCATACTTCAGATCCAGTGATAAAAGCAAGCGGAAGACTAAACAAGATATATATCACTGTATGGAAAAACAAAGTAATCTCAACTGTCTCCAAAGTATGACTACATCTCTGAGTCTCATATACATGTACATAACAAAAGAATAATGTTCAAAAAGAAAAGTCCCACTGATGTCCCCTCGATCCAGGTCGCCTACGGGAAGCCGTCATGATACTGCATATACGAGAACTCATCCTGGTCCTCGTCATCATCTAGCTCCACCTCCTGGATCTCGTCGTCACCTGCAACTACAACAGGGTCTGGTGGGTGTTGCAAACACCATCCCGTAACGTGGGAATGAGTGATCAACTCAGTGGAATCATAGAGCAAAGATTAGCATGTTCACAATTCAATCACGCGATAATAGTAAAGCAGTAAATCAGACAAGTCCTAATACTGTTGTTAATGCAAGATGATATGACGTGATGTATGCCCTCACCGACGATCACCCTCATACGGCAACATCTTACGACCGCGGCATGCCACACTCCCTAGAGTGCTCCACATCTTCCAGGCACATGCAATGCTATGGTGATATGATTACCAAGTTGTTATTAGTCCATTCAAACAGCAGGATTGGGAAACTAAGGTACCTCCCTTGTATCAATCCCAACACGGATCCTGTCTAGGGTCGTCACTCCTAGTAATCTCATACGATGTACATTTCGTAGGTCACTGCAAGGGCTGCCAGGGCTGTTGCTCGCACTCGTTGCACCGCTCCCCCATCACCTTATCAATACAGGCCTACTGTACTCTACTGCACGGAAGGGTCGTCGCCTCCCGTGAACTCAGAATACGCTCGCGGTCACTACAAAGGGCTCGTCGCCTGATCAGTGTAGGCCGACAGCTAGAATATAGTGTCCCATACCACCATAATCTGCTCACGAGTTAAGGTGCTCACTGGTCACTACGGGGAGGTTTGTGGCCCCAGCGTAGGCCGACAGCTCGACCACGGTGTCCCATACCACCATGCCCGGCTCATGAGTCTTCGTGGATCAAGGTACCACGGTTAATAGGGTTTACAATGGTAAGTTCAGTACCCTAGGTTCAAGCAGTTATGATACATACAAGGTGAACAAACATCGGCCAGTCGGGTTACTTGACGGGCTCGACTAGCGCGATCGCATCTCGAATTGAACGACATGAAGTGCGTAAAACACTTCGCGTGGCCTAACCACTGCCGCCAACTCTCAACACGAATCACATTCATCGACGCGTCGTTCGTGGCTATGACCAGTCAGCCACGAATTCGCTCGGTTACCGACTGCCTGGACTAAGTCAAGTCCCACACATCTATGGAATTACATTAACACTATAAAAAGGTATTGGAATTGAAATACATCATGTGAGCATGTTAGCACATGTTATAACATTCAACTTAAGCAAATCTTCAAGGCATACTTCCCATGCATATTCAACTTAAGCAAATCCTCAAGTACATACATTCCATGCATGTAATGAAATCATGCATTTTGTCAACATGTAGAAAATCATTTAGGTCGGCATAATAATTGAAAAAAATCAATCACAAACTATCAAATAACATCATTTAATTCAATACATACTAATACAAGCATTTATACAAACACATACACTACACACTTAAGTCTACATATAGTATGTCGACCCAAAGTGTGCAACTAGGCGAATCTCTTCGCCAAACTAATTATGCACGCATTCCTAACTTCCTAATGCGACAACAAACCATGTCAATCACATCAGCAAAATATGAATGTAAACAGTACTTCCTACAAATGACTAAAATGCCCTAAATCTCATATTCTTCGTTAGCTTACGAAACGGGAAACGGAGAGCATTTTGTACATGTCAAACGGCGATGCCATCAAGAATCTACTATTAAAAGACATTGAAAGCGTTGGGAACCGTCAATCAAAGCGTCTAAAATCCTCACCTAGTGTCTTGTAGACTCGGGAATTGAAGCGGAGTGTATATGCTTCGTCTACGGCGAGTAAGGAGCCTAATACATAAGATCCATAAGCTACATCGCTATGGAAACAAGGAAAACTCAAATCAACAACTATTTAGGGTTTTTACTTACCTAGGATTGCGGTGGAATCGCCGGGAAAGCGGTAGAGGAGTGTTGCTTAAGCATGTGCAACACGTAGCACAAGTGGCGGGAAGAACTCTCCCACTCTCTCACAATCTCTCACTCTTTTTCTCTCTCCCAAGCTAGGGCTTCTCTCAAATTCGGATGGGAGAGAGGAGTGAGGGTTTCAACCCCTTTTATAGCCTAAAACATTCCCAAAATAGGCTTGGGAATAATGTTTACTTGGTGCCTAACCAAATCGGGGCCGTTTCGGTCCAAAAGGGCATTTCTGGAGGTCCCCAGGCCAAATGCGGTCGGACTTAAGCTCATGCATACTAGATCTAGCATACATCCAGTTTTCAGACCGGTTGGGTTCCCAGATCGCACGTGGCGGCCCAGTTTCAGTTTAACGGTCACCGCACCAAGATCAGGCCTATAAGTCTCGTGATATATAATAGATATTTTTCCTGATCCAAGGGTGTAATTTGGCTGTATTCTGACGGTCAGAATGCTTAATACTGATGCGTCAAATTTGTGTGGCAGATTTGAATTTGAAATTCCAACTGTGTCCCTATTCACACTCTCTTCGGTCCGGGCTCAATGAAATAGCCTGTGATCATCGGTTTGACTTGATTTTTGGAATGAGTGTCAAGTCCAGCTAGACGGTTCTAACGGTCTAAGATAGGACGTATCGGACTTTCGACGCGCGGTCTAGATCCAATACAAAGTTTCAAGGAGGTCCCGAGAACAAACCGGCTTAGAGTTTGATCCGAGGCTTTAGAGCATTATAGCACCCTTGGTTCCACTCGCTTCGGGCCTCGTAGAACGTATTTAAAGTGATCAGGGACCATTTCCCAGCTATTCCAACGTTGCACTAGCTAACCTAGTCACATTTTCTAAAGGAATGAATTCTACGCAATTTCGGGTCGAGTTGGTACTCGAACCCAAGTATGGTTTTTTCACGGGCGTTACAATCTACCCCCCTTAACAAATAATTTCATCCTCGAAATTTTGTACCTTTTCGTACTCCTCGAGAAGCTGTGGGTAGTTCTTTCTGATCTCGGCTTCTGTCTCCCAAGTAGCCTCCTCCTCAGTATGATGCGTCCATAGTACCTTCACAAGGGGAATCACCTTGCTACGCAGTACCTGCTCCTTCCGGTCTAAGATGCGTGTCGGTCGCAGGATATAAGTAACATCCTCTCCTAACTGCACCTGCTCCCATCTGATGATATGAGAAGGATCAGCAACGTACTTCTTCAGCATAGAAACATGAAATACGTTGTGGACACTCGCGAGGGGCGTGGGTAAAGCCAATCGGTAAGCCACTGCTCCCACACGATCGAGGATCTGAAATGGACCAATGAATCGCGGTGCCAGCTTCCCCTTCTTCCCGAACCGAAGGACTCCCTTCATAGGGGAAACTCGCAAAAACACATGATCCCCGACTGTGAACTCTAGTGGTCTCCGTCTCGTATCGGCGTAGCTCTTCTGTCTGCTCTGCGCTGTAAGAAGCCGACGTCGAATAATATCGATCTTCTCTGACGTCGCCTGCACCAACTCTGGGCCAATCAAGCTGCGCTCACCGACCTCTAACCAGCAATGCGGTGCGCGACAAGGTCGCCCATACAGCGCCTCATAAGGTGCCATGCCGATACTCGCCTGGAAGCTATTGTTGTACGCAAACTCCGCATATGCAAGACAGTCATCCCAACTGTCCTTGAAGTCCAATGCGCAAGCTCGCAACATGTCCTCCAGGATCTGGTTCACTCGCTCCGTCTGTCCGTCCGTCTGTGGGTGGAAGGCAGTACTGAACTTCAACTTCACACCCATAGCCTCCTGAATGCGAGTCCAGAAAATAGAAGTGAACCGCGTGTCTCTGTCCGACACGATCTCCAACGGAACTCCATGCAGACGCACAATCTCTCGGATATACAATCTAGCCAGCTCGTCTGCAGAGTTCGTAACTCTGATCGGTAGGAAGTGCGCCGACTTCGTCAATCGGTCGACGATCACCCAAATGGAATCATGCCCCTTCCTCGTCTTCGGCAACCCAGAAATGAAGTCCATGGAAATGAAATCCCACTTCCACTCTGCAATCGGCATAGGCTGCAAAAGTCCAGGTGGTCGGCGATGCTCTGCCTTCACCTGCTGATAAGTGAGACAACGGGACACGAACTCAGCAATGTGGGTCTTCATACCTTCCCACCAGTACGTCCTCTTCACGTCACGATACATCTTCGTGCTGCCAGGATGCATCGCGAGTCTAGTAGAATGCGCAGCCTCGAGAATCTCTCGTCTCAAGTCAGGGATATCTGGGACGCATAGGCGGCCACGGTAACGTAAGCCCCCATCCATGCCAACTCGCCAGTCGGCGTCAGCATCATCACTGGCCTGCTCTCGAAGCTCAGTAAGATGCGCGTCGTCCCTCTGCGCCTCAATGACACGGTCATCGATCTGGGATCGCACCTGTACGTGTGCGATGAACTCAAATGACTCTTCTACGGTGAGTTTCTGCTCAAAGTCTCGCAAAAACTCAACCATATCCCACTCGGCAACCATCAGCGGAGCCGCAAACTCTATCGCCTTCTTGCGGCTCAACGCATCAGCCACAAGGTTCGCCTTCCCAGGATGGTAAGAGACTTCAAACTTGAAGTCCTTCAGCGTCTCCATCCATCGCCGCTGCCTCATATTCAAGTCCCGCTGCGTGAATATGTACTTGAGGCTCTTGTGGTCGCAAAAGAGCTCGAACTCCTCTCCGTAGAGGTAATGTCTCCAGAGTCTCAGTGCGAATATAACGGCTGCCAACTCCAGGTTGTGTGTAGGGTAATTCTCCTCGTGCTTCCTTAATTGTCTCGAGGCATACGAAATTACCCTGTCCCTCTGCATAAGGACACAACCCAAACCAACGCTAGACGCGTCAGTGTATATAGTGTATTTAACCCCTTGCTTTAGCAATACTAGCACAGGGACGGACGTAAGTCTGTCCTTCAGCTCCTGAAAAGCTGACTCCGCCTTATCATTCCAGGCGAACTTCACGTCCTTCCGTGTCAACTGAGATAAGGGTCTCGCGATCTTCGAGAAATCCTGAATGAAGCGCCGATAGTAGCCAGCGAGACCCAAGAAACTCCTCACCTCAGTGACAGAACCAGGCTGCTCCCAGTCCTGCACCGCAGCTACCTTAGACAGGTCAACTGCCATGCCATCCTTGGACACCACGTGTCCCAGAAACTTCACCTCCTGCTTCCAGAAGTCGCACTTCTTGTACTGTGCGAACAACTGATGTTGTCTGAGCGTATCAAGGACCAAACGCAAGTGCTCCTCATGCTCCTCTCGACTCCTAGAGTATACCAAAATGTCGTCGATGAAGACAACGACGAATCGATAGAGGAAGGGCCGCAATACCCTATTCATCAGATCCATGAACACGGCCGGTGCGTTCGTGAGACCGAACGACATCACGAGGAACTCGTAGTGACCAAAACTGGTCCTGAACGCTGTCTTCTGCACGTCCTCATCTCTGACGCGCAGCTGATGATATCCTGACTGAAGGTCAATCTTCGAGAAGTACTGCGCTCCTCTCAACTGATCAAACAAGTCATCGATCCTGGGCAAAGGGTACTTGTTCTTCACTGTGAGTTGGTTCAGCCTGCGATAATCAATACACAATCGCAGTGAACCATCCTTCTTCTTCACGAACAAGACCGGTGCTCCCCAAGGAGACACGCTAGGCCGTATAAAGCCAAGCTCTAGCAGGCCATCAATCTGCGTCCTCAACTCCTCCATCTCACATGGTGCCATGCGATACGTCGGCAGTGAGACGGGTGTAGAACCAGGAATCAGATCGATAGTGAAATCGATCTCACGTCGGGGCGGCAAACCAGGGATCTTCCTGAACAGATCCCCGAACTCAGAAACATCTGGCGTCTGCTCAAGTACCTGGGCACCAGCGTCACGCAATAGAGTGGCGTAGCTAAGGATGCGGAAAGGAAGATTTACCCGCACTGAAAATGTGAAAGGCGTGCCCTCAGGCTCGTACACCGTCACCACACGAGCCTCGTAGTCAATCTCGGCTCTCGCTGCAGTCAACCAGTCCATGCCAAGAATGACGTCGAGATATACGAGCGAGGGATCGACGACCAGATCAAGAATCATCGTCCTGCCTCCCAGATCAACTAAACAACCCTCACACATCTGGGTAACATCCGAATAATCTCCATGAGCTGCAAGGACTCGCACGCTACCCATAGTGATAGTCTGCAACCCAAGACGTCTGACTACGGCACGCGATATCAAAGAAATCGTGGAACCAGTGTCCACCATGACAAGAACGGGAGTACCTCCGATATGGCCCGTGACCTCGAAGGCTGAATGCTGGAAAGTCGGCGTCGTAGCTGCCTCAGCGGTCAGTGCATGAACTCGAGCCTGCTGTGGCCGGTTCGGCCGCTGTGTCAAGGGCCGTGGGGGCTGTCGAATCTGCGATACTGTGGGTCTGAAAGAGGAATGCGCAGGAGCTGACCGTATAGGCGGTGCTGATATCGCCTGTGGACGTACACGATCAATCTTCTGCGGCGGCGAGAACCCACTGTCCCGCATCCTCGAAAAGCAACTCTGCGCTAGGTGGCCCGTCCTCCCACAGTATGTGCATGATAAATCAGGACGCCGAAATGGTCCTACTGGCGCCGTGGTCCTGGTAGGAGGATCAATGCGAGGCCTCTTGCCCGCGAAGGGCCTATCTGGCAACTCCGGTCGCGGCCTGGAAGTAGTCGGGCCTCGTGACCGCGCAAGTCGATCCACGTCCTGCTCTGCCCGCATGGACATGTGAACCAACTCCGCATAGGAGGGAAAACTGATACAGCACATCTTCGACCGAATATCCGGTCGCAAGCCCTCCAAAAAGCACCGTATGCGCATCTGCTCATCAGCTAGAATCGTCGGGACGTACCTGCCCAACTCTGTGAACCGATGCTCATACTCGGTAACCGTCATCGCTGCCTGCCTGAGACGGAGAAACTCATTCTCCCTCTCGTGCCTGTAGGTCTGAGGATAATACTTCTCATGGAAGCGAAACTCGAATGCTGCCCATGTCCATACGAAATCTGCGGTAACAGTCCGCAATATACTATCCCACCACATACTGGCCTCTCTCTCAAACTGGAAGGTAGCCAGCTCTACCTGCTCTGCCTCAGTACAGTGCAACATGCGCAGAATCTTCGACACTCGGTCGAGCCAAAACTCAGCCTCCTCGGGTCTGTGAGAACCCGTGAAAGTAGGAGGCTGCAAGCGCTGAAATCGCTCCAGAAGGCCCCGTGTGTCGGCAGGATTCCCCGCAGGGAAAGCAGGCTGCGCAGGGTGTGCTATGCCCTCATCCTGGGCGTAAGTATAGGCATCCTCAGCTGGATGCGCAGGTGGTGCAGGTGGAGTAGATGTAGTCGCACCCCCACCCTGGGCTAAAGTCCCGACTATAGTAGTCAATAGCTGCTGCTGCTGTAGCATCATAGCCATCATCTGCTCGAATCTATCAGGTGGTGGAGCAGGCTGTGGCGGATGAGGTGCGGAAGTAGATGCGCGCTGTGGCTCTCTAACTGATGGTGTAAATGGCGGTGGTCCATCTGTAGGACCAACAGTAGGCTGAGACGACCGAACCGTCTCAGGAATCGGGCCCACAGCAGGGTCCGGACGAGTGCCAGACTGAGAGGGAGCCTGATCCATCTGCTCTGACAATGAAAGCCGAACCGCGCTCCTCGTAGTCTTAGGTGGCATTCCCTATATTCAAAATAGGGCGCAACCTTGTCAGTCTCAATTGCTCAAATACACCACAATCATTCACTAAAGAGTCAAAGGCATTCCATGCATTTCAATTAATCAAAATTGTCACAATACAAGGGATATATCCTTACAAGCATCATGACTAGAATGACATGAAAATTAAGACAGTTAAGCAACAGCAACATAAGCAAAGCACTAGCCCTAATAGGCTTTACACACATAAAACAGAAAATGGCTAACTACTCATAACAACATCAAAGATCGCATCGCTAGTCAGAATCTGGTGACGGAGGAGGAGCACCCTTATCCTGTAAGCAACACAGGATTGCCTTCAAGGTGCGAGTCACCTTACCAAACTTCTTCTTTGTAACAGCCTTGGCATCAGCTACTTCCGCTCGAAGTTCTTGGACTTCCCTTCGCAACGCGGTCTGACTCTCCTCCATTCGAGCAATGCGGTCGTCGATAGTAGTCTGCGCAGAAGGAGGAGGGCTCTCATCAGTATCCTGAGCCTCCTCTTCTGCTTCTTCCTGAGTCTCTTCCTGAACCTCTGCACTAGGTTCTTCTTCGCTTTGATCTTCCTCTTCATCGAAGTCGTCCCCACTATCCCTTTCAAGTTGATTTTCACGATATTGCGACCCAATCTTCATCTTAACCATCGTCGACTCATCGATGGTGTGAATCGATACCGGCAATTCGGGTCCAAGTCTATAGGCAAACTCAAGCGCAATCTTGCAAATGAGTCGGCCAAAGGGAAGGGATTCGGATGTTCTCCTCGACCTGGCTATGAGAACTATCTGCCGTAAGATGAAAGCGGCCATACATACGTTCTCTCCCTGGGCCACCAGAAATAAGAAATCGACCATAAGACGTGTACATTCAATGCGGTTCGTCGACCTAGGATAAACATTGAACGTGCAGATGTGATGCAGCAGACGCAAATCCTCAGACATGTACGTCGCCTTGAGGCTATTATTAGGCTGCCATGGAACCAACTTACCGCACAGAAACCTGGTGCGGCGATCTCGTTCACGTCTAGTCCTCAAATTCTTCTCACTTGGATGTACATCACCTAGAGGCACGTTGAGAAGTCGCGCAACCAACCGGACGTCGATCGTAGCCATCCGATCTCTGCCAAAAGGGATTTTGAACTGTAAGGGCTCTAAGGTAGGACTCTGGATGCTAGCATAGAAGGCACGAACAGTGCTCACATTAGCACGAGCGCGAGCTTCAAAGATCGGTCCCCAGTGCGCAGCTTCAATGCGTTCGAACAACAGATATTCGCCGAACAATCGCTCATCTACGTCCGCCTCAAATAACACTCTACGATCAGTGTATTCACCATGAGGCATCTCTGATAGGATGGTTCGTCCAAGATGTGCATGGGGATCCAAATCCCGCTTTGTACGGCACTCCAGGACTGCAGCTGGACCTGCGGCGGCGCTTGAACTTGCGGCACCACCCCGCGGTCTTCTCAATCGAGCAGGGCGGCTCGGCCCAGCCTCCTCTGTTGCAGTTTTCCTCTTACCCATCAAAGACAGGATGGATGAGAGTGACAAAAGACCCAAAATAGCTTCCACGAAAGCTATGGAAAACGCCGAAAATGCAGAGAAATGGCTGCCCAATCTGACAAAAGGAAATCTAGGCGTCGTAGAGGGATGCTTCAAGCTTCCCAAGGCTGTACTTTCAGGGAAAAATAAGAACAAAAAGATGGAATGGAGCTGCTCACGATTTCAGCACTATTTGGGGGATTTTGGAGCTCCAAATGGGGAAATCTTCAAGGAAAGGGGCTGCCAACACCCAATAATCGATGGGTGGTGGTCGGTTTTGGCCAAGGAAGGGTTTAGGAGGGGTTTGGGTTACCGGGGTTTGGAATGGAGTGCTGAAAATCAAATCTAGGGTATGCAAGGGGGCTGTTTGTGAAGGAGAGGGGGGTTTTAGGGGTTTTCGTGGGATGGGAGGTAGCTAGGGGTGATGTGGGGGGTATTTAAGTGGGTGCGCCCAAAGGGCAGCACCAACAGAGGTGGCCGGCCGGCGATGCATCGCCCGGCCGGCGATGGCATCGCCGGCCAACCTTCAGGTTGGCCAGCGGGACCCCATGAGTCTGGTCCCCCATGGTCCCAGGGCCCCAAAAAGTCAGGTCCCACCCCTTGGTTCATTATATTTTGGTCCCTATGAGCCCAAACATGTGTTCGGGGCTTTCCGGGTTCACATCGCAATCCCGAATACCAAACCATATGATGCAGCATATGAATTTGGGGTAGAAGGATCCAGTACATCTTTCTAGCTCCTTAGTTGCTAAAGAAAGTGAAGTTAGAATGGCCTTATGGCCATTTTTCATGAAATTTTACTATTCACTGTAAAATTTGGTGAATGTACTAATTTGTGTTATTTTCACATTAGGTTTGATGCCTAACATGAAATGGATAAGAAAGAACTGAAGGTTGAAGTGTTTAGAGAAGGAATTTTGAGAATTTTTGGCAAAACGGGGTTTTTAAGCCCTGACGATTGATTACTGGAGTCGTGGTCATTCCACGGCCCAAAGATTCACTTTTGCGGTTTAAAACCGCTCATAGGACGTCTCCACCCGACTTCCTACAGCTTAGAAGTGATTCGGGTCGCGTAAAGCGTTACAGACTCGATCTTGCGATCGATCCTTATAGACTTCGCCTATCGGCGAATCTGTGATCCTAGGAGTGTTTCTAGACCCTTCTCGCACCCACCTAAGTCAAAGGAAGCGACAGCGTACGTCGCAAGACCATAACCCAGGCCCAGTATACTCTCATTCATGCTCTGATACCAACTTGTAACACCCTGAAAATCGGGGGTCGTGTATAAACTCAACTCCCGAGTTCCAGACCGTCACTTATGCAACAAAAATGGTTATGATTCGATGTTGTCAGATTTAAAGCATTCACATGAGTAAAAGTATACCAAAACTGCAATTCATACTTCAGATCCAGTGATAAAAGCAAGCGGAAGACTAAACAAGATATATATCACTGTATGGAAAAACAAAGTAATCTCAACTGTCTCCAAAGTATGACTACATCTCTGAGTCTCATATACATGTACATAACAAAAGAATAATGTTCAAAAAGAAAAGTCCCACTGATGTCCCCTCGATCCAGGTCGCCTACGGGAAGCCGTCATGATACTGCATATACGAGAACTCATCCTGGTCCTCGTCATCATCTAGCTCCACCTCCTGGATCTCGTCGTCACCTGCAACTACAACAGGGTCTGGTGGGTGTTGCAAACACCATCCCGTAACGTGGGAATGAGTGATCAACTCAGTGGAATCATAGAGCAAAGATTAGCATGTTCACAATTCAATCACGCGATAATAGTAAAGCAGTAAATCAGACAAGTCCTAATACTGTTGTTAATGCAAGATGATATGACGTGATGTATGCCCTCACCGACGATCACCCTCATACGGCAACATCTTACGACCGCGGCATGCCACACTCCCTAGAGTGCTCCACATCTTCCAGGCACATGCAATGCTATGGTGATATGATTACCAAGTTGTTATTAGTCCATTCAAACAGCAGGATTGGGAAACTAAGGTACCTCCCTTGTATCAATCCCAACACGGATCCTGTCTAGGGTCGTCACTCCTAGTAATCTCATACGATGTACATTTCGTAGGTCACTGCAAGGGCTGCCAGGGCTGTTGCTCGCACTCGTTGCACCGCTCCCCCATCACCTTATCAATACAGGCCTACTGTACTCTACTGCACGGAAGGGTCGTCGCCTCCCGTGAACTCAGAATACGCTCGCGGTCACTACAAAGGGCTCGTCGCCTGATCAGTGTATGCCGACAGCTAGAATATAGTGTCCCATACCACCATAATCTGCTCACGAGTTAAGGTGCTCACTGGTCACTACGGGGAGGTTTGTGGCCCCAGCGTAGGCCGACAGCTCGACCACGGTGTCCCATACCACCATGCCCGGCTCATGAGTCTTCGTGGATCAAGGTACCACGGTTAATAGGGTTTACAATGGTAAGTTCAGTACCCTAGGTTCAAGCAGTTATGATACATACAAGGTGAACAAACATCGGCCAGTCGGGTTACTTGACGGGCTCGACTAGCGCGATCGCATCTCGAATTGAACGACATGAAGTGCGTAAAACACTTCGCGTGGCCTAACCACTGCCGCCAACTCTCAACACGAATCACATTCATCGACGCGTCGTTCGTGGCTATGACCAGTCAGCCACGAATTCGCTCGGTTACCGACTGCCTGGACTAAGTCAAGTCCCACACATCTATGGAATTACATTAACACTATAAAAAGGTATTGGAATTGAAATACATCATGTGAGCATGTTAGCACATGTTATAACATTCAACTTAAGCAAATCTTCAAGGCATACTTCCCATGCATATTCAACTTAAGCAAATCCTCAAGTACATACATTCCATACATGTAATGAAATCATGCATTTTGTCAACATGTAGAAAATCATTTAGGTCGGCATAATAATTGAAAAAAAATCAATCACAAACTATCAAATAACATCATTTAATTCAATACATACTAATACAAGCATTTATACAAACACATACACTACACACTTAAGTCTACATATAGTATGTCGACCCAAAGTGTGCAACTAGGTGAATCTCTTCGCCAAACTAATTATGCATGCATTCCTAACTTCCTAATGCGACAACAAACCATGTCAATCACATCAGCAAAATATGAATGTAAACAGTACTTCCTACAAATGACTAAAATGCCCTAAATCTCATATTCTTCGTTAGCTTACGAAACGGAAAACGGAGAGCATTTTGTACATGTCAAACGGCGATGCCGTCAAGAATCTACTATTAAACGACATTGAAAGCGTTGGGAACCGTCAATCAAAGCGTCTAAAATCCTCACCTAGTGTCTTGTAGACTCGGGAATTGAAGCGGAGTGTATATGCTTCGTCTACGGCGAGTAAGGAGCCTAATACATAAGATCCATAAGCTACATCGCTATGGAAACAAGGAAAACTCAAATCAACAACTATTTAGGATTTTTACTTACCTAGGATTGCGGTGGAATCGCCGGGAAAGCGGTAGAGGAGTGTTGCTTAAGCATGTGCAACACGTAGCACAAGTGGCGGGAAGAACTCTCCCACTCTCTCACAATCTCTCACTCTTTTTCTCTCTCCCAAGCTAGGGCTTCTCTCAAATTCGGATGGGAGAGAGGAGTGAGGGTTTCAACCCCTTTTATAGCCTAAAACATTCCCAAAATAGGCTTGGGAACAATGTTTACTTGGTGCCTAACCAAATCGGGGCCGTTTCGGTCCAAAAGGGCATTTCTGGAGGTCCCCAGGCCAAATGCGGTCGGACTTAAGCTCATGCATACTAGATCTAGCATACATCCAGTTTTCAGACCGGTTGGGTTCCCAGATCGCACGTGGCGGCCCAGTTTCAGTTTAACGGTCACCGCACCAAGATCAGGCCTATAAGTCTCGTGATATATAATAGATATTTTTCCTGATCCAAGGGTGTAATTTGGCTGTATTCTGACGGTCAGAATGCTTAATACTGATGCGTCAAATTTGTGTGCCAGATTTGAATTTGAAATTCCAACTATGTCCCTATTCACACTCTCTTCGGTCCGGGCTCAATGAAATAGCCTGTGATCATCGGTTTGACTTGATTTTTGGAATGAGTGTCAAGTCCAGCTAGACGGTTCTAACGGTCTAAGATAGGAGGTATCGGACTTTCGACGCGCGGTCTAGATCCAATACAAAGTTTCAAGGAGGTCCCGAGAACAAACCGGCTTAGAGTTTGATCCGAGGCTTTAGAGCATTATAGCACCCTTAGTTCCACTCGCTTCGGGCCTCGTAGAACGTATTTAAAGTGATCAGGGACCATTTCCCAGCTATTCCAACGTTGCACTAGCTAACCTAGTCACATTTTCTAAAGGAATGAATTCTACGCAATTTCGGGTCGAGTTGGTACTCGAACCCAAGTATGGATTCACGGGCGTTACAAAAGGCATAACCCACAAACAACAACCAAGAACTCCATTACATTTCCACTATGATCAAAAACTTTCCAAAGGCATAAACTGTTCATAGGGCCCACGGTCAGGGGTAAGTCCCACCGTTCCAAATGAATGGTGCGGATGTAACACATAAAACATGGTGGGGCCCACCGTCTAGGGATGGACGGTGCAAATAGAACACATACATCACAAGGGCCCCACCGTCCGCTGGACGGTGGAGACCCCACATACAGAAGGTGGGTGCCACCGTCTGTCCGGACGGTGGACTCAACACATACATCTTTGTGGGTCCCATGTGGGGCCCACCTAGTAATATTTAAGTACCATCCGACCCATTCATAAGGTCGCTCGGACCTGGATGAAGGGACCACATAAATTTCATCTTGATCCAAAACTTCTGTGGGCCCCAAAAATCTTTCAATGGTAGAATTCAACCCACACTGTTTCACGTGGTGTGGGCCACCTGAGTTTCGGATTTAATTGAAATTTGGAGGGGGCCCACCTGAGAAGGGGACCCACCTAATGGACAGATTGGATGACAAACAACCATCAAGGTGGGGCCCACGGCTAGAGCCGTGGGTCCCTTGCTGGATGCCACCGCCCGTGCGTGGGTGCTGCTGCTGCAGCACCTGTCAAAAGCAAGAGGCAAGGCCTCTTGCAATTTTGGGAAAATACTATCTTTTTGGAGTTTTTTGCGCAAGGGGCCCGCTGCACCAAAATCTGTCCCGACCATTGCGTTCAGTGGCTTGAGGCCGTCCAAATGAGTCCAGAGTTCAAATTTTTATAAGCTTAGGAAGTGAAATAAAAAAAAAATAGTATTTGAATGGTGAGGACGCAATATTTGGCGCTATGGCCCACCAGGTGCTCCGTTCAATCTCATTTTCTAGCTCAACGCCTAAAATGAGATGGTGAAAGGGATGGACAGCTTGGATTAGAACGATACATCAGGGTGGGGCCTATGCAAGGGGACCACCCAAAAGCTTCCCTTTTTCTTTCTTCCTTTTTCTTCTTTCCTTTAAAACGTCCAGCATCTGGGAGGCTGGACGGTTTTATATTATTATTATTTTTTTAAAAGAGTGTGGGCCCTGATGAAGTGGGCCACCACTGATGGGTGCCATGGGTTCAACGTCTAAGGTGGGCCCCACTTGAATAAAAATAATTACATCAAGGTGGGATCCATTCAAGTGGGCTACACAATCCTATAGCATAAAAATAAAATAAAATAAAATAAAATAAAATAAAATAAAAGAAATAAAAGAGAGAGAGAGACATGGAGATTGGGACAGGCCTTGTGATGGAGGGACCCAGACATTATGGGCCCTCCCTTGCAACGAATCATACAAATAACGAATCCCTTTTAACATGAGACCATCAAAAATGTAAATCAACGGTGGAGATCCATTCCCCACCGATATGGACGGTCTAGATGACCTTTTTAAATGAACTAAACATCATGATGGGGTCCATGGAGAATGGCCCCATCATGGAATGATCATGATGATCCAAGTGGTCCATCGGCCACATCTTAGGGTCCCAAGTGAGATCCACACCATGGATCGGTGGGCCTCACTTGGCACATCATAAAAATAAGAAAAAAATAGAATGATCTAGCACCCACCGTCCGATCTTCTTGCTCCTAGGAGTTCCTTGGCACCTTAGCTTCAACTTCAATGGATGAGATGAAGAATGGAGGGTTGAGATGGGAGATGATGGGGTAGGAAGGTGGGTCACACTTGGAGTTTAGGGAGCTTGGAGAATTCCATACGTATGGACTCTTGAAATTTGAAATGAGAAAGAGAGAAAGAGAGAGAGTTGTAAAGGGAGAGAGAGAGAGAGTGATGGATGGATGTGGTGAGTGATGGTTGTGTAAGAAAATATTACTTTTGAGGCTTTTGTGTAAGAGAGGTATGGGTGGTGAAGACTTTTGTGGCTTTTTGTGTAAGAGAGGTATGGTTTTGGGAGACTTTTGTGGTTGTTTGGGAAAATGGAATAAAGTGATGTGTACTTGACATGTGATGGATTGATGGGATTGATGTGATTGATGGGACACATCGTAGAGATTCTCTTGGGTTTTGCAATGCGCGGCGTTTTCTCGCACCGAACGTTGGCCCACATCTCTTGACCAGGGTATCGCCTTGGCGCGCGAGTCGCGGTATCGGAACAGCAATGACAACGCGGTCGCTATGGTATTGTTCTCGGGTTGAGTCGACTCGGGTTGTCGGCATATGAATCAGGGTCGCGCGTCGATATTGGTTAAGGGTCAAAGGTTGCCGGAATTCGACCGGTAAGACCGCGGAAGTCTACGGAAAGGTACGAATAAAGATACGGGTCTTACAGAAATAGTCCCTGATCACTTTAAATACATTCTACAAGACCCAAAGTGAGTAGAACCAATGACGCTATAATACTCTAAAACTTGGGATCAAACTCTAAACCGGTTTGTTCTCTGGACCTCTTTGAAACTTTGTATTGGATCTAGACCGTGCATCGAAATTCCGATACCTACAATCTTAGACCGTTATAACCGCCTAGCTGGACTTGACAATCATTTGGAAAATCAAGTCCAACCGACATTCGCAGGCTATTTCATTGAGCCTGGACTGAAGAGAGTGAGAATAGGGTTAGATTTGGAATTTGAAATTCAAATCTGGAACATGACTTGACGCGTCAGTATTAAGCGTTCTGACCTTCAGAATTCGGCCAAATTACACCCTTGGATCAGGAAAAATTTCTATTTCATATCATGAGACTTGTAGGCCTGATCTACGTGCGGTGACCGCTGAACTGAAACTGGACCGCCATGTGCGATCTACGAACACTACTGGTCTGGAAATGGGATGAGAGCGACATCCGACATGTATGAACTTAAGTCCGATCGCGTTCGGTCAGGGGACCACTAGAAATGTCCTTTTGGACCGAAACAGCCCCGATTTGGTTGGGCATCAAGTAAACTTTGTTCCCAAGCCTGTTTTGGGCATGTTTGGGCTTGTAAAAGGGCTTGAAACCCTCTCATATCTCTCCCATCCGAATTTGAAAAAAGCCCTAGGTTGAGAGAGAGAAAAGGTGAGAGATTGTGAGAGAGAGTGGGAGAGAATTTCCTGCTGCTTGTGCCACCTGTTGCACGCGTTTAGCCACGCACTCCAATCACTTTGCCGGTGATTTCTCCACGAGTCTAGGTAAGAAAATACCCTAAATAGTTACTGATTTATTGTTCCTTTGTTTCCATAGCGAAGTAGCTGATGCATCTTGTAAATTAGGTTGCCTATTCGCCGTAGACGAAGTGTATACGCTCCGTTCGAATTAATACACCTATAGGAGAAAAGGTGCAGATTTTAGATGCTTTGATTAACTATTTCCAACACTTTCAATGTCGTTTAATAGTAGATTATCGACGAAAATGCCATTTGACATGTACAACATGCCGTCCGTTTCCTGTTTCGTAAGCAAACGAAGAATATGAGATTTAGGGCAGTTTAGTCATTTGTAGGAAATACTGTTTTCATCCATAATTTGCTGATGTGATTGACATGGCTTCTTGTCGCATTAGGATACTAGGAATGCGTGCATAATTAGTTTGGCGAAGAGATTTGCCTAAATGCACACTTTGAGTCGACATAAAATATGTAGACTTAAGTGTGTAGTGTAAGTGTTTGTATAAATGTTTGTATTAGTATGTATTGAATTAAATGGTGTTATGATTTAGTTTGAGATTGAATTCTCAATTTATATACTGATGTAAATGATTTCCTACATGTTAGCTATATGCATGATTTCATTATATATATGAAATGCATGTGCTTGGTGATTTACTTAAGTTGTATGTTATAACATGTGTTAACATGCTCACATGGTTGTATTTCATTTCCATTACTCTTACATGATGGCTGATGTAAATTCATAATTTGTTTGGGACTATACCTAGTCCAAGCAGTCGATAACTGAGTAAATTCGTGGTTGGCTTATCTTTGCCATGAACGACGCGTCGATGAACGCGAGCCGTGTTTTGGAGTTGGCGGCAGTGGTTAGGCTACACGAGGTGTTTTACGCACTTCATATCGTTCGACTTGAGATGCGCTCATGCTAGTCGAGCCCGTCAAGTAACCGGACTGGCCATTGTATGTTCCCCCTGTATGAATCATAACTGCTTGAACCTAGGGTACTGAACTTACCATTGTAAACCCTGTTAACCATGGTACCTTGATCCATAAAGACTCATAAGCCGGGCATGGTGGTATGGGACACCGTGGTCGAGCTGTCGGCCTACGCTGAGGCCACAAACCTCCTCGTAGTGACCAGTGAGCACCTATGTCTCGTGAGCATATTATGGTGGTATGGGACACTATATTCTTGATGTCGGCCTACACTGATCAGGCGACGAGTCCTTTGTAGTGACCGCGAGCGTATTCTGAGTCTACGGGAGGCGACGACCCTTCCGTAGCAGTGAGAGTACAGTAGGCCTGTATTGATAAGGTGATGGGGGAGCGGTGCAACGAGTGTGAGGAACAGCCCTGGCAGCCCTTGCAGCGACCTACAAAATACACATCGTATGAGATTACTAGGAGTGACGACCCTAAACAGGATCTGTGTTGGGATTGATATAAGGGAAGTATCTTAGTTTCCCAATCCTGCTGTTTGAATGGACTAATAATAACTCGGTAATCATATCACCATTACATTGCATGTGCCTGAAAGATGTGGAGCACTGTGGGATGATTGCATGCCGCGAGCATAAGATGGTGTCGTATGAGGGAGATCGTCGGTGAGGGCATCCATCATGTCATGTCATATTGCATTAACAACAGTATTAGGATTGTTTGATTTACTGCTTTACTATTATCACATGATTGATTTGAGAACATATTATTTCTTGCTCTATTATTCCACTGAGTTAGCTACTCATTCCCACGTTTCGAGATGGTGTTCGCAACACCCACCAGACCCTGTCTTAGATGCAGGTGAGGCAGCGATTCAGGAGGCAGAGCCAGACTATGATGAGGACCAGGACGAGTTCTCATATATGCAGTACCATGACAACTTTGCTTAGGTGGCCTGGATTGTCGAGACTTCTCAGTGGGACTCTTTTTGGACATTTGATTTTGTTTATTTACATGTATATGAGACTCAGAGATGTATTCATACTTTAGAGACAGTCGAGATCTACTTTGTTTTCCATACAGTGATATATATATATTCTTTAGTCTTCCGCTTGCTTTTATCACTGAATCTAGAGTATGAATTGCAGTTTTGGTATACTTTTACTCATGTGAATGCTTTAACTCAGACAACATTGAATCATAATCATTTTTGTTGCATAAGTGACGGTCTGGAACTCGGGAGTTGAGTTTATACAAGACCTCCGATTTTCAGGGTGTTACAGAGCAACATTTGGCAAAAAAAATAATCATGAGCCATAAAAGCAAGCACAAATTACTCTACTCCCCCTGAGTAATACGAGTACTGCTCATATAAAAAGTAAACAACAGATCTAAAATAACCAAAATAAAAGACAAGTTAATGTTATACAATATCCAAGATAATACAATATCCAAAATAAAAGATAAGTTAATGTTATACAATTCAAAAGATAATTCACCTAATCAGATCCAGAGGGAGTAGGGATAGTCGGATCAATCTAGTGTAAGCCGCTATTAATGCGACGAAGATATTTTTGTATGTACTTAAATTACATATCGTGGGCTATACTCATGTTATCAACCTTCTCTTCCATTGCACGAAGGCGTGCATCATAACACGATGGATCATAATCAGGATCATTTGGCAAATCAGATTCTATCTCATCAAATATGTCATCCATATTAACATCCTGTTGAGGAAGATCGCCAGCTTCCCCTTCATTTTCGGCTTCACCACCAACACCACCTTCATCAACTTGGCCAGGAAGAAAATCCAACTTCATCTTATTAAGATTGGAATTGTTGAAAATAAGATGATGAATTGGTGCCTCATTAATAGGTTTATCGACAAGCATGTGAGTGGCTAAAACAGTCATAAGATAACCAAACGGAATATCACTATGACCCGGATGGAGACGAAACTGTATAATAAAATGACAGATCAAAGAAGGAAGGCAGACCATAGTACCAGAAGCAATAGAATGTAACACACGAACCATGAAAGAAGTCAACTTAGTTTTATTACCAGATCGAGGATAGACATTTGAAATGAAAAAGTGATGTAACACTGTGTATCTAGGTAACAAATACTTTGAAGGGAGCGCATTCCGTTTGTGTGTCCATTGTGCATCAATTTTGCATACGTCTCTTGTTAACATGCATTTTTCCGATTCAGATGGTTTGTCATATAGAGTATGAATTGGTATACCTTCATCATTAACAGGTATATCCATAATACCTGATATCAAATGACGGTCTACTTCAAATTTTCCTTCTCTAGTATCAATTGAAAAAGTTAAGTTGTCAAGGGAGAATTCTGAGATACATCCAACCATTGATTGTGTAATAGAAAGGTATGCATGTAACACCCTGGATTTTTTCCAACCTGGGATTAGACGCCTTTAGGCAATGGGTTGACCATAACACCTTGGTAACCTCTCAGAACCCAATTCCAAAGCCAAAGAAATCATTTAGAACCTAATTCTTTAGAATTTAACGTGAATTAGCCAGCGCTACACTAGACTTCCTGCAAAATTAGCACCAACCACTTTAAATACGATCTGTAAGACCCAAAACCTCTAGAATTGTTACCGCTACGTTACCCTAAAATCTAGGATCAAGCTCTAAACCCATTTATACTCAGAAACCCTTTGAAACTTCGTATTGGATCTAGACCGCGTGTCGAGAGTCTGATATCTACAATCTTAGACCATTACGACCGCTTGGTTGGACTTGACAATCGTTTCGAAAATCAAGCCCAACCGATGTTCAGTCGCTATTGTACTGAGCCTGGACCAAAGAGTGTGAGAAAGAGTAAAATCCTTTAAAAATTAAATGTGATTTAAATAAATCTGGCACATTTCGCTTGCGGGTTAAGTATAAGCATTCAGATCGTTGGAATCTGACCCAAATACACCCTCGGATCCGGGAACATTTGTCACTCAGATCAGTGTACTTGGAATCCTCGATCGAGTCTCCGTGACCGCTGAACTGAAACTGGTCCGCCACGTGCAATCTGGGAACTCTACCGGACTGAAAACTTGGTGTGAGCAGGATCCAATGTCCATGAGCTTAAGTCCGACTGCGTTCGGCCAGGGGACCTCCCAAAATGCTCTTTTGGATCGGGAAAGACCCGATTTGGCTATAACCCAAGTATACCTTGACTTAAGATCTATTTTGGTTATGTTTGGGCTTATAAAAGGAGCTTAAACCCTTAGCCTTATAACCCATACGAATTTGGAGAAAACCCTAGGAGAGAGCAGAGAAAAGAGAGAGAAAGTGAGGGAGAAGCTGGTGATTCTTCCAGGGAGTCTTCCCTGCTACTCCTCGTGCCAAAGCCACCTACCTGCATCGTTATTCCGGCGATTCTGCTTTCATTCTAGGTAAGAAAACCCAAACCCTAACCTGTTTTAGGGATTCCTTCGATACAAGTAGCGAAGTAGCTGACCTATCTTGTGAATTAGGTCGCCATATCGACGTTGACGAAGCGTAGACTTTCTATTCAAATCGATACGCTTCTGTGGCGAAAGGTGCGGATTTTAGATGCTTAGATTACCATTTTTCAAAGCTTTCAATGCCGTTTAATGGTAGATTGCTGATGAGGATGCTGTTTGACATGTACAACATGCTGTCCGTTTTTCATTTCGCATATGTATGAAGAATATGAGATTTAGGATATTTTAGGTATTTGTAGAAAATACTGTATATGTATGTATTTTGCCGGTATGATTGCCATGAGTATTTGCCGTGTACCTATGCTAGTTATGCGTGTATGATCTGTTTGGCGAAGAGATTCGCCCTAATGCACATATTGGCCGACATATGCTATGTAGACTAATGTGTGTAGACTAAGTGTTTGTTGAAATGCCTAAATCAATATGATTTATGCCTGCCATATGTTTTGAATGTAAGAACATGATTGTTGTGTATTAGACATCTCCTTGATATAAGGATCTGTCATATTATATGTTGAAATCAACATACGTCAAGTACATTGAAGTTGTGCAGTCTAAGTGTTTGTATAAATGCTTGCGTGAGTAAGCACTTAGTAAATAGTGTTGTAGACTAGTGTTGAGATAGGATTCTCAACCATTTTGATGATGTATATGATTTCTTCCATGGGTGTTATAATTGAATTGATTATCTTATATATATATATATGAAATGCTTGTGTATGGTTAAATTGCTTATGTTGTACCTTATAACATGTTGCTAACATGCTTGAATTATTTGTTATTTCAATATTATTTATCTCATTTGATTACTAATTCACATCTTTATGCTTGGGGCTATACTCTAGTCCATGCAGTCGGTAAAAGTTTAGAATTAGTGGTTGGATTCTATGCTCCACGAAGGATGTGTATGATGAATCCGAGTCGTACTAGAGTCGTCGGCAGTGGTTAGGCCACACGAAGTGCTTGTGCACTTCATGTCAGTCGATTCAACGTGCGCTCGTGCTAGTCGGACTCATCAAGTAACCCGACTGACCATTGTATGTTCACCTTGTATTCGTCATAACTGCTTGAACCTAGGGTACTAAACTTACCATTGGAAAGCCCCTCTAGCCTTGGTACCTCGATCCCCTAAGACTCATGAGCCGGGCATGGTGGTATGAGACACCGTGGTCGAGCTGTCGGCATATGCTGGGGCCACAAACCTCCCCGTAGTGACCAGTGAGCACCCTACTCTGAGCAGATTATGGTGGTATGGGACACTATATTCTTGTTGTCGGCCTACATTGATAAGTGATGGGGGAGTGGAGCAACGAGTGCGAGCAACAACCCTGACAACCCTTTGTAGTGACCTTGAGTTTATCCTGACACCGCATGGGGGCGACGAGTCCTGATGCAGTCTTAAGGATATAAACTAGGCATGTATTGATAAGGTGATGGGGGAGCGGTGCAACGAGTGTGTGCAACAGCCCTGGCAGCCCTTGCAGCGACCTAAAAATATATCATCGTATGAGATTACTAGGAGTGACGACCCTAGACAGGATCATTGTTTGGGTATTGATATAAGAGAAGTACCTTAGTTTCCTGTATGAAATGGACTAATAACAACTCGGTAATCATTATCCATATTGCATTGCATGTGCCTAGAAGATGTGGAGCACTGAGGAAAGAAAGCATGCCGTGGACACAGATGGTGCCGCATGAGGGAGTATGTTAGTGAGGGAATCCATCATGTCATTTCATTTATGCATTAATCACAGTATTTAGGAATGTTTGTTTTGTTTGCTTTATCATTATTTTGTGATGGATTTGATAACATGTTAATCTTTCTTTTATGATTCCACTGAGTTAGCTACTCACTCCCACGTTACGGGATGGTGTTCCAGACACCCACCAGTCCCTATTTTAGTTTCAGATGAGGGCGCTGCTTTTGGAGTGGAGCTGGACTTGTATGATGCTGAGGAGGACTTCTCCTCCGTGTTTTGATCGACGGGATTATAGGGAGGTTGATTAGATGCCATGACACTTGTCATTTTATATTTTTGGAGCACTCATGTATATTCTTTTCTTTTTATTTTGGAGTATACATGTATTTAGTTAACCTGGTAATATGTTCACACTCTGAAGACTTACAATCATTTATATATTTTATATATCTATCACATTCTTTCGCTTGCTAATTTAACTATCTCTGGAGTATGATATGCTGTTTTGGCTTAGTCTCAATCTTTTTTAATGCCATTTTACAGACAACATGCATTTATTATTATCTATGTTGCATAAGTGATGTTCTGGAACTCGGGAGTTGGGTTTCTACCCGACCCCCGATTTTCGGGGCGTTACAATGTAGGCCCACCCCAAAGAAAAATTTTAGACCAACCAACAGATTCATGGAGAGGGACAATACCAAATGGAGCAATGTGATTGAGATCAGCGGTATGCTCAACGATAACTTTACGGACACGCAAATCCCGTACATCTTGAGAATCATCTTCGGGTGACCGAAGGTGCCGTTTTTTTATCAGTGTAGATCTAGATGAAGATGGACCACGGGATGTTTTCTTCTTTCCTCTGGCATCCATATTCAAAAAGATATACAAAGAGCAAGAGAAATGCACAAATGGGAGGATGGGTTTTCTCTAGATTAGTAATATGAGAAGAAACCCTTGAAAAAACCCAACAAAAGATGAAATCTAGCTACACAATGATCAAATCAAAGCATATAGAGCATGAATCTTTAAGAAAAATGAAGAAATAGGACTAACCTTGAAGAAATACAAGAAATCCTGTGACTGGTCGAGCCACGACTCGTCGTAGGTCAGAGTGGAAATGAAGAAGGAGATTTTCTCAAATTATATCATATTCACGAGCTCCATGACTGGTCGAGTGCAGAGCACGACCAGTCGTACCATGACTGGTCGTGAACAGCTACGACCGGTCGAGTATCGACCAAAAATATAATTTTAATGAAAAAATTAAAATTTAAACACAAATAATATTAAATACCATACACTATGATACATGCAAGCAAGAATACTCAATGTAAAATGCACATACCAAGATCAAATTTCAATTTATTAAACCTGCTTTTGTTGAGTGATTTAGTAAATATATCAGCAAGTTGATTTTCGGTTGATATATATTCCAAAGAAATAACTTTTTCTTCAACCAACTCACGTATATAATGATACCTAATGTCAATGTGCTTAGTACGTGAATGCTGGATTGGGTTTTAGGAAATGTTTATAGCACCGAAATTATCACAATGTAAGATCATTGAATCTTGATTAATTCCATAATCGCATAGCATGCGTTTCATCCAAACTAGTTGTGTACATGCATAGACAGCTGTAATATACTCAGCCTCAGTAGTGGAGAGCGATATTGAGCTTTGCTTCTTGCTGAACCAAGAAACTAAGCAATTTCCAATGTAAAAACAACCACCACTGGTTGATTTTCTATCATCGATATTACCGGCCCAATCAGCATCTGAGTACCTAGCTAATTGAACACTAGTATCAAAAGGATACCATAGACCCTGATTTATAATACTTGCGACATATCTAATAATCCGTTTAACAGCAGTAAGATGTGATTCCTTAGGATTAGACTGATATCTTGCACAAATACCAACACTTAACGCGATATCAGGTCTACTTGCAGTTGGATACAACAAACTACCAATCATACTACGATATAGTTTAGGATCTATATCTTTACCTGTAGAGTCTTTTGAGAGTCTTAACGTTGTACTCATAGGAGTATTAAAGTTCTTACCATTCTCAAATCCAAACCTCTTAACCAAGTTTGAAGCATATTTGGTGTGGGAAATGAAAATTCCATCAGGTTGTTGTTTTACTTGCAACCCTAGGAAATAGTTTAGTTCGCCAACCATGCTCATTTCGAAACTTGATTTCATTAACTCTACAAACTCAATAGACATGTTAGTGCAAGTTGATCCATAAATAATATCATCAACATAAATTTGAACCATCAAAATATCATTGTTATGCTTCTTAACAAAGAGCGTCTTATCGACACTTCCTACTTGAAAGCTATGACTAAGCAAGAATTTAGTCAATTTCTCATACCATGCCCTGTGCGCTTGTTTTAGACCATAGAGAACCTTTTTGAGAAGAAATACATGGTCAGATAACTTGGAGTCTTCAAACCCTGAAGGTTGTTCAACATACACCTCTTCATGTAAATCGCCATTCAAGAAGGCACTCTTTACATCCATCTGATAAATCTTAAATTTTCTAAAGCATGCGATGGAAATAAAAAGTCTGATTGACTCAATGCGAGCGACTGGAGTAAAGGTTTCATCGTAATCAATGCCTTTAATCTGAGTGTACCCTTGTACAACCAGTCTAGCCTTATTTTCTATTATATTTCCAAGTTCATCAGACCTATTTTTAAAGATCCATTTTATTTCAATAATGTGTTTATCTTTAGGTCTAGGAACAAGATACCAGACATCATTACGAACAAATTAATTAAGTTCATCCTGCATAACAACTATCCAATTTTTGTCAGAAAGTGTTTCTTTCACATTGACCGGTTCTATTTGGGATGTAAAATAAACATAATTGCATATGTTCTCAAGTTGTTTGCGAGTACGAACTCCAGTGAGAGGGTTTCCAAGTATTTGATGGTTGGATGATAGTAACGCCTCGAAAAAATCCGTACAGAGACTCGAGTACCAACTCGATCAGAAATCAATTAGGATTAATTCCTTTAGAAAATAAACGTAAGTTAACTAGCCCTACGTTAGAGTAGTTGTGAAATTGTCCCTGATCGCTTTAAATACGTTCTGCAAGACCCAAACCTTGTAGAATCGATGACGCTATAATACCCTGAAACCTTGGATCAAACTCTAAACCCATTTGCTCTCAGGAACCCTCTGAAACTCTGTATTGGATTTAGACAGCACGTCGAAAGTCCGATATCTACAATCTTAGGCCGTTATGACCACTTAGCTAGACTTGACAATCATTTCGAAAATCATGCCCAACCGATGTTCTGAGGCTATTTCATTGAGCCTGGACTGAAGAGATTGAAAATAGGATAAAGGTTTAGGAAATTAATTCCAAATCTGGCACGTGTCATTGCACGTTATTATTAAGTGTTCTGACCATCAGAATTCAGCCAAATTTCACCCTCGGATCAGAAAAAATTTCTCTTTCATATCATGAGACTAGTAGACCTGATTTAGGTACGATGACCGCTGAACTGAAACTGGACCACCACATGTGATCTGGGAACTCTACCAGTCTAAAAACTTCATGTGAGCAAGATCCAGTAAGCATGAGCTTAAGTCCGACCGCGTTCAGCCAGGGGACCTATCGAAACACTCTTTTGGATCGGAAAAGTCCTGATTTGGTTATAACTCAAGTATACTTTGTTCCCAAGTCTATTTAGGTTAGTTTTTAACCTATATAATGGCTTTAAACCCTCTCATATCTCTCCCATCCGAATTTGCTTGAAACCCTAAAAAGAGAGAGAGAGAGAGAGAAAGTGAGAGATTGTGAGAGACTTTGTGAGAGGACTTCCTGCCGTTTGCTCCATCTTTTGTACGTACCAAAGCAACGCATTCAAATCACTTTTCCGGTGATTTTCAATGCACTTTTAGGTAAGAAAACCCTAACCACTTGCTGATTTAGGGATTCCTTTGATTCAATAGCGAAGTATCTTACGTATCTTGTGCATTAGGTCCCCGTTACGCCGTTGATGAAGCGTATACGTTATATTCGAATCGATACACATCTAAGGCGAAAGGTGCGGATTTTAGACGTTTTGATTGAATGATTTCAAAGCTTTCAATGTCGTTTAATAGTAGATTATCGACGAGCATGCCGTTTGATATGTAGAACATGCTGTCCGTTTTCTATTTCGACTGCATATGGAAAGTATGATATTTAGGGTATTTTAGTCATTTGTAGGAAATACTGTTTACGTCCATATTTTGTTGAAATGTTTGTCATGGTTATTTGTCATGTTAGGATCCTAGGAATGCGTACATGATCTGTTTGGTGAAGAGATTCGCCCTAATGTGTACTTTGAGTCGACATACGCTATGTAGACTAAAGTGTGTAGACTAAGTGTATGTATAAATGTTTGTATTAGTATGTATTGAGTAAATGGTGTTGTGAATTAGTTTTGAGATTCAATCCTCAATTAATATGTGGAAGTATGTGATTTCCATCATGTTTGCCATATGAATTGATTTCCTTATATGTATGGAATACATGTGTTGGATTGATTTGCTTACTTTGTATGCTATAACATGTGTTAACATGCTTGTATTGTTGTATTTCATTTCTATTACTCTCATATGATTGTTGATGTGGATTTACAAATACTTGGGGCTATGATGTAGTCCATGCAGTCGGTAATGGATTGAATTCGTGGTTGGCTTCTATTTGCCACGAAGGACGCGTCGATGAACACGAGTCGTGTTTTGAGTTGGCGACAGTGGTTAGGCCACACGAAGTGTTTTATGCACTTCATGTCGCTCAGCTTGAGATGTGCTCGTACTAGTCGAGCCCGTCAAGTAACCCGACTGGCCACTGTATGTTCACCCTGTATGAGTTATAACTGCTTGAACCTAGGGTACTGAACTTACCATTGGAAACCCTGTTAACCATGATACCTTGATCCATAAAGACTCATGAACCGGGCATGGTGGTATGGGACACCGTGGTCGAACTGTCGGCCTACGCTGGGGCCACAAACCTCCCCATAGTGACCAGTGAGCACATTTGACTCGTGAGCCGATTATGGTGGTATGGGACACTACATTCGAGCTGTTGGCCTGCTCTGATTGGTGACGAGCCCTTTGTAGTGACCGTGAGCGTATTCTGAGTCTACGGGAGGCGACGACCCTTCCGTAGCGACGAGAGTACGTTAGGCCTGTATTGATACGGTGATGGGGGAGCGGTGCAACGTGTGTGAGCAACAGCCCTGACAGCCCTTACAGTGACCTACAAATATAACATCGTATGTGATTAGTAGGAGTGACGACCCTAGACAGGATCTGTGTTGGGATTGATATAAGGAAGGTACCTTAGTTTCCCAATCTTGCTGTATGAAAAGGACTAATAATAACACGGTAATCATTATCCATATCGCACTGCATGTGCCTGGAAGATGTGGAGCATTGCGGGAAGAAAGCATGCCGCGGACGCAGATGGTGTCGCATGAGGGAGTATGTTGGTGAGGACATCCATCATATCATTTCATGCTTGCATTAACAACAGTACCTAGGGATGGTTGATTGTTTATTTTACTATTAATGCGTGATTGATTTGATAATATGCTAATCTTTGCTCTATTATTCCACTGAGTTGATCACTCACTCCCAGGTTACGGGACGGTGTTTGCAACACCATCAGACCCTGTCTTAGATGCAGGTGATGAGGCGATTTAGGATGCTGAGCCGGATTACTGCGAGGATCAGGATGATTTCTCGTATATGCAGTTCTCCAACGGCTTTATGTAGGTGGCCTGGATCGGCGGGACATGCTAGTTGGACTATCACCTGACATTTATTTCTTGCTTTATGACATGTATATGAGACTCACTGATGTATTCATACTTTGAAGACAATTTGAGATTATTTTGTTTTTGTACAGTGATATATATATATTTTTCAGTCTTTCGCTTGCGTTTTATCACTGAATCTGGAGTATGAATTGCAGTTTTGGTATAATCTTACTCATGTGAATGCTTTAACTCAGATAACATTGAATTATAATCATATTTGTTGCATAAGTGATGGTCTGGAACTCGGGAGTCGGGTTTTTACACGACCCCCGATTTTTAGGGTGTTACAAGTTGGTATCAGAGCATGATTTGGATTAAACCGGACCTGGGTTATGGTAACACAATGTATACTGACACACTCTGACTTAGGAAGGGGGCGATGGAAATTTAGAAAACACATTAGAATCCCAAGTTTCACCGACAGGTGAGACTATACGGTGATTGAGTCCATAACATGTCATCGGTCGCGTGAAGCGACCTAAGTCGCTTTTAGGTCATTAGTCGACGGGTTTGAGACGTTCCCTGAAAAATTCTAAACACAGAAATGCATGTCCTTGGGTTGTAGAGCAACCACAACCCTTACACTCAATTTCAAGGCTTAAAACCCCTTTTCATCCAATTCCTTCAGAATTTTTCCTTTCACCACCCCATTCTTCAACTTTTTCTAAGTCATTTCTTACTACACATAAATCTTACTGTGTGAAGGATAGTGAATCATACTTAAATAAAAATTTTACTATAAATAGTAATATATATAATAATTGGACTTTTGGCCATTCTAATTATGGAATCTCCTATAATAAATAAGTTAGTTAGATGGATTAGTCTCTCCTACCCCAAAATCATATGCTACATGATGCATAAATTCATTCCGATTTACAAACGGAGTCATGGGCCTATCCAGGCTAAAATCTAATGAACTAGGGTGGGACCCACACATATTTAGGACCTCCAGGATAGGGGGAACCCAGCCCATGTGTTCAAAATCACCAGATTGCGATTTCACCGACGAGGACCTCATCGGTTCGGCGAGGGCTTGCCGTATGGTGGGCCTCACTTGGGCTGAACTTCGGGTCGACGCCCTTAGATGGGTAGGGCACCCCTCCCATATGTGGGTCGACCCTTAAATCATCCCCAAAACCTCACTTCCTTCACAAAAACGTCCTCCAAGCTCTCCCTTTTCAGTTTTCTTGCTGCCTCTCTCTCAAATCCTGGTGTCAAACCTCTCCCTTCCCATTTTCTCCCTCAACCGACGCCAATCCATCCATTTACAGCTGTTCACAGTCCCTTTCCTCTCCATTTTCATCCGTGGAAGCTCTTCCAACCTCCATTGAAGGCTGAAAATTGTGTGGACCTCCATTCCATCTTATCTTGCTCTTTTCTCTTTGAAAATCCAGCCTTTGGGAACTTGATTTGCCCCTCAACAGGGCCTAGATTTGATTCAGTCCATTAGGTCAGCCCTTTCTCTCCATTTCCTCTACTTTTCATGGCTTTTGTTGAGGTTATTTTAGCCTTTTTCTCTCTTTCTACCATCCTCTCTCTCATGGGAAAGAGGAAGACCACCGCAGATGAAGATGGGCCTAGTCGCCCTTCACGTTCGAGGAAGCCAAGAGGTGGTGCCACTAGCTCAAGCACCGCCGCAAGTCCAAGTGCCGCTCGTGAGTTTCACACAAAGCGAGATTTGGATCCCCATGCTCACATAGGGCGAGCACTGTTGGCAGACTTGGCTCATGGTGCGTATACTGATTGCAAGGTTCTGTTTGAGGTGCATATGGATGAGCGGCTCTTTGGTGAATTTCTGTTGTTTGAGCGCATTGAAGCTGTCAATTGGGGTCCGCTCTTTGAAGCCCAGTCTCGTGCAAATGTGAGCACTGTTCGTGCCTTCTATGCTCATATTTGGGCTCCTACGTTGGAGCCATTACAGTTCAGGATTCCCTTTGATAGAGACCGGGAAGCCACGATCGATGTTCGATTGATAGCTCGACTTTTGAAGGTGCCTCTTGGCGAGGTACATCCAAGCGCTAAGAATCTGAAGAGTATTCGTGTGCAAAATTGCCGCACCAGGTTCCTATGTGGTGGTTTGGATTCATGGCAGCGTAACAAGAGCCTCTTAAGGTCCCAAATGTTGGATGATTTCTGTCTTCTGCATCACATTTGCACGTTCAATGTGTATCCTAGGTCGACCAACCGCAGTGAATGTACGCATCTCATGGTCAATTTCCTGTATCAAGTGGACCGGGGAGAGAATGTGTGCATGGCCACCTTTGTGTTGTGACAGATCGTCCTCATAGCGAAGTCGAGAAGAACGTCTGAATCACTTCCCTTTGGTCGACTCATATGCAAGATCACGCTTGAGTTTGCTTACAGACTTGGGCCGGAGATGCATGTGCTGATTCACTTCATTGATGAGGATACTATGAACCAGATGAAGATAGGGCCTCGACAGCGTGAGGCTCAGCTTGATGATGACAGTGAGGGAGAATATGATAGTGAAGAGGATGCTAGTAAAGAAGAAGCTGGGGCAGAAATAGAGGAAGAAGTCCAGGAAGAAGAGGAAGAGGAGGCTCAGGATACTGATGAGAGTCCTCCTACTACGACTCGGGCGGCTAGGGATGCTCATATAGCCCGACTTGAGGAGAGTCAGATTGCTTTGTGATGGGAAGTCCAAGAACTCCAGGCTGAGGTGAAACAGGATCTTAAGGATACCAAGGCTGTCATGAAATGGAAATTCGGCAAGGTGACTCGTACTTTGAAGGCCATCCTGTGTTGTCTGCAGGATAAGGGTGCTCCTCCTCCATCGCCAGACTCGGAATAGCGATTAGGTTTTCGATGTTGTTGGTTGTAGTTGGTTTGTTTCCTGCTTTCTGTGTGTAAGCCTGAGAAGGCTAGTAGTTTGCTTATGTTACAATTGTAGCTTCGGCTAACTTAGTTCCCATGTGTTTCTTGTCATGATGCATGTAAGGATATATCTCTTGTATTGTGACAAATTTTTATTTAATGGAATGCATGGAATTCTGCTGTTTGTTATGTGAATGATTGCAGTGTGTTCGTGCTATTACTGAAACTGACGTGGTTGCGCCCTATTTTGAATATAGGGAATGCCGCCTAAGGCTACGCGAAGCACGACACGACTTACACTGGGAGAGCCTATGGATCGGGTTCCTCTCCAGACTGTTGAGCATATAGATCTGGCTGTGGGCCTGATTCCTGAGACTACACATGAGTCTCAGCCTTCTACAGGTCCTACAGTTGGACCGCCGACTTTCACACCGCTTGTCAGAGAGCAGTATCGTGCATCTTCCTCGACGCAGTATGTGCCGCAGCATGCTCCACCTCTTGATAGGTTTGAGTAGTTGATGGCCATGATGCATCAGCAGCACCAGCAGCTCTTGACTACAATAGCAGGGGCCATAGGCCAGGGTGGGAGTGCGACTCCACCTGCACCATCTGTGCATCCAGCTGAGGATGCTGGTACTTTGACTTAGGATGAGGGCATGGCTCATCTTGCACCCTCTGCTTACCTTATGGGGTATACTGCTGATTCACGAGGCCTACTAGAGCGATTCCAGCGCTTGTGGCCTCCTACTTTTAAGGGTTCTCACAGACCCGAGGACGCCAAGTATTGGCTCGACCGGTTGTCGAAGATACTGAGGATGCTGCACTGCTCGGAGTCTGAGCAGGTTGAGTTGGCCACGTTCATGTTCGAGCGAGAGGCCAGTCTATGGTGGGATAGTGTATTGCAAACAGTGGCTGCTGACTACGTCTAGACTTGGGCAGCATTCGAGTTCCGTTTCCACGAGAAATACTATCTCCAGACTTACAGGCACGAGCGGGAGAAAGAGTTTCTATGCCTCAGGCAGGGAGGCATGTCAGTTACAAAGTATAAGCATCGGTTTACTGAGTTGGGCAGATATGTCCCGACTATACTTACTGACGAGCAGATGTGCATACGCTAATTTTTTGAGAGCTTACGACCGGACATTCGGTCAAAGATGTGCTACATCAGCATACCTTCCTATGCAGAGTTGATACATATGTCCATGAGGGCAGAGCAGGATGTTGATCGGTTGGCATGATCTCGTGGCCCTATGGTTACTAGGCCACGACCGGATATGCAGGAAAGGCCATTTGTTGGCAAGAGGCCTCGCATCGACCCTCCTCCTAGGGCTACAGTGCCAGTACTTCTAACGAGGCGCCCCGATTTGTCATGTACTTATTGCGGGAGACCGGGTCACACTGTGGGGAACTGTTTCGCTCAGATGAGAGACAGCGGGTTTTCGCCACCGCAGAAGATCGACCGTCCCTCCCACAGGCTTTATCTGCTCTACCCCTACGGTCGGCTCCTGTGCATCCTTCCTTCAGACCTCCCGTACCTCCATTTCGACCACCTCAATGGCCCATGGTACGATGGCCGAACCATTCACAGCAGGAACGGGTACATGCCTTGACAGTTGAGGCAGCCGAGACAGAGACTACTCAGGCCTTGGCTTTTGAGGTCACCGCCCATATTGGAGGTACTCCTATACTTGTGATGGTGGATACAGGATCCATGATTTCATTGATATCGCATTCCATAGTCAGGCGTCTTGGGCTACCGACTATTCGAATGGATGGGGTGCGAGTTCTCTCAGCTCACGGGACCTTTTCTGAGGCCACCATGATGTGTGAGGGTTGTTTGGTGGACCTAGGGAGTAGGACGATAGCTATCGATCTTGTCGTCGACCCCTCTCTTGTTTATCTCGAGATCATTCTTGGCATGGATTGGTTGACTGCAGGGAGGGCCAAGATTGACTGCGAGACCCATACGGTGACAGTTTACGAGCCGGAGGGCACGTCCTTTACATTTTCAGTGCGGGTAAATCTCCCCTTCCGCATACTTAGCTACACATCCTTATTGTGAGACGTCGATGCCCCGACACCTGAGCATACGCCTGTAGTTCGTGAATTTGTGGATCTGTTCAGGAAGATTCTTGGTTTGCCACCTCAGCGAGAGATCGATTTTACTATGAATTTGGTGCCTGGTTCCACGCCCGTCTCACTGCAGACGTATCGCATGGCACCGTGTGAGATGGAGGAGTTGAGGAAACAAATTGATGATCTGTTGGAGGTTGGTTTCATTCGACCGAGTGTGTCTCCTTGGGGAGCACCAGTACTGTTTGTGAAGAAGAACGATGGTTCTATGCGATTGTGTATTGATTATCGCAGACTGAACCAGATTACCGTGAAGAACCGATATCCCTTACCCAGGATAGATGACTTGTTTGATCAATTGAGAGGGGCCCAGTACTTCTCAAAGAATGATCTTCAGTCAGGGTATCACCAGTTGCGCGTCAGGGATGAGGACGTATAGAAGACAGCTTTCAGGACCAGCTTTGGCCACTACGAGTTCCTAGTGATGTCGTTCGGTCTTACAAACGCACCGGCCATGTTCATGGATCTGATGAACAGGGTATTTCGGTCATTCCTCTATCGATTCGTCATCGTGTTCATAGACGACATTTTGGTATACTCCAGGAGTCGAGAGGAGCATGAGGAGCACTTGCGATTGGTCCTGGATACACTGAGACAGCATCAGTTGTTCGCACAGTATAAGAAGTACGACTTTTGGAAGCAGGAAGTGAAGTTCCTGGGACATGTGGTGTCCAAGGATGGGATGACAGTTGACTAGTCTAAGGTATCTGCAGTTCAGGACTGGGAGCAACCTGGTTCTGTCACTGAGGTGAGGAGTTTCTTAGGTTTGGCAGGCTACTATAGACGTTTCATTCGAGATTTCTCAAAGATCGCCAGACCTCTATCTCAGCTGACACGGAAGGATGTGAAGTTCGCCTGGAATGATAAGGCGGAGACAGCTTTTCAGGAGCTGAAGGACAGGTTGACGTCCGCCCCTATGCTAGTATTGTCAGAGCAAGGGGTTAGATACATGATATATACTGACGCGTCTAGTGTTGGTTTGGGTTGTGTCCTTATGCAGAAGGACAGGATAATTTCGTATGCCTCGAGACAATTAAGGAAGCACGAGGAGAATTACCCTACACACGACCTTGAGTTGGTAGCTGTCATATTCGCATTGAAGCTCTGGAGACATTAACTCTATGGAGAGGAGTTCGAGCTCTTTTGCGACCACAAGAGCCTCAAGTACATATTCACGCAGTGAGACTTGAATATGAGGCAGAGCCGATGGATGGAGACTTTGAAGGACTTCAAGTTCGAGGTTTCCTACCATCCCGGCAAGGCGAACCTTGTGGCTGACGCATTAAGCAGCAAGAAGGCGATAGAGTTTGTGGCTCCGCTGATGGTTGCTGAGTGGGATATGGTTGAGTTTTTGCGAGACTTTGAGCAGAAACTCATTGTGGAGGAGCCGTATGAGTTAATCGCACATGTGCAGGTGCGATCTTTTATCGATGACAGAGTCATTGTGGTGCAGAGGGATGATGCGCGTCTGACTGAGCTTCGAGAGCAGGCCAGTGATGATGCAGATGCCGAGTGGTGAGTTGGCACTAATGGGGGCTTACGTTACCATGGCCGCCTATGCGTTCCAGATGTCCCTGACTTGAGACGAGAGATTCTCGAGGTTGCGTACAGTACTAGACTTGCGATGCATCCAGGCAGTACCAAGATGTATCGTGACATGAAGAGGACTTATTGGTGGGAGGGTATGAAGACCCACATCACAGAGTTCGTGTCCCGTTGTCTCACTTGCCAGCAGGTGAAGGCAGAGCATCGCCGACCTCCTAGACTCCTTTAGCCTATACCTATAGCTGAGTGGAAGTGGGATTTCATTTCCATGAATTTCATCTTGGGATTGCCGAAGATGAGGAAGGGACTTGATTCTATTTGGGTGATCGTCGACTGTCTGAGGAAGTCGGTGCACTTCCTACCGATCAGAGTTACGAACTCTATAGACGAGATAGCCAGGCTATATATCAGAGAGATAGTGCGTCTGCATGGAGTTCCTTTAGAGATCATGTCGGACAGAGACACGCGCTTTACTTCTATTTTCTGGACTCGTATTCAGGAGGCTATGGGTGTGAAGTTGAAGTTCAGTACTGCCTTCCACCCACAGATAGACGGACAGACAGAGCAGGTGAACCAGATTCTAGAGGACATGTTGCGGGCTTGCGTATTGGACTTCAAAGATAGTTGGGATGATTGTCTTGCATATGCAGAGTTCACGTACAAAAATAATTTTCAAGCGAGTATCGGTATGACACCTTATGAGGCCTTGTATGGGCGACCTTGTCGAGCACCGCATTGCTGGGCAGAGGTCAGTGAACGCATATTGATTGGCCCAGAGTTAGTGCAGGCGACTTCGAAGAAGATTGATATTATCAGACGTCGGCTACTTACAGCGCAGAGCATACAGAAGAGTTATGCAGATACGAGACGGCGCCCGCTAGAGTTCGTGGTTGGGGATCACGTGTTTTTGAGAGTTTCTCCTATGAAGGGATTCCTTCGGTTCGGGAAGAAGGGGAAACTAGCACCCGATTCATTGGTCCATTCCAGATTCTTGACCGTGTGGGTGCAGTGGCTTACCGTCTGGCTTTTCCTACACCTCTCGTGAGTGTACACAACGTATTTCATGTTTCTATGCTGAAGAAATACGTTCCTGATCCTTCCCATATCATTCGATGGGAGCAAGTGCAGTTAGGTAAGGATGTTACATATGTACTACGACCGGCGCGTATACTAGACAGGAAGGAGAAGGTACTGCGTAGCAAGGTCATCCCCCTTGTGAAGGTGTTGTGGACGCATCACTCTGAAGAAGATGCTACTTGGGAGACGGAAGCCGAGATCAGAAAGAACTACCCACATCTTCTCGAGGAGTACGAAAAGGTACAAATTTCGAGGATGAAAATTATTATTAAGGGGGGTAGATTAGTTAAGGGGGTTAGATTATAACACCTCGAAAAAATCCGTACAGAGACTCGAGTACCAACTCGATCAGAAATCACTTAAGATTAATTCCTTTAGAAAATAAGCGTAAGTTAACTAGCGCTACGTTAGAGTAGCTGTGAAATTGTCCCTGATAGCTTTAAATAAGTTCTGCAAGACCCAAAACTTGTAGAATGAATGACGCTATAATACCCTAAAACCTTGGATCAAACTCTAAACCCGTTTGCTCTTAGAAACCCTCTGAAACTCCCTATTGGATTTATACCGCGCGTCGAAAGTCCGATATCTACAATCTTAGACCGTTATGACCGCTTAGCTGGACTTGAAAATCATTTCTAAAATCATGCCCAACCGATGTTCTGAGGCTATTTCATTGAGCCTAGACTGAAGAGAGTGAAAATAGGGTAAAGGTTTAGGAAATTAATTCCAAATCTGGCACGTGTCGTTGCTCGTTATTATTAAGCGTTCTGACCGTCAGAATTCAGCCAAATTTCACCCTCGGATCAGGAAAAATTTCTCTTTCATATCATGAGACTGGTAGACCTGATTTAGGTACGATGACCGCTGAACTGAAATTGGACCGCCACGTGCGATCTGGGACATCTACCGGTCTGGAAACTTCATGTGAGCAAGATCCAGTAGGCATGAGCTTAAGTCCGACCGCGTTCGGCGAGGGGACCTCCCGAAACACTCTTTTGGATCGAAAAAGTCTTGATTTGGTTATAACTCAAGTATACTTTGTTCCCAAGTCTATTTAGGTTGGTTTTTAACCTATATAAGGGCTTTAAACCCTCTCATATCTCTCCCATCCGAATTTGCTTGAAACCCTAAAAAGAGAGAGAGAAAGTGAGAGATTGTGAGAGACTTTGTGAGAGGACTTCCTGCCGTTTCCTCCATCTTTTGCACGTACCAAAGCAACGCATTCAAATCACTTTCTCGATTATTTCCAATGCACTTTTAGGTGAGAAAACCCTAACCACTTGCTGATTTAGGGATTCCTTTGATTCAATAGCGAAGTAGCTTACGTATCTTGTGCATTAGGTTGCCGTTACGCTGTTGACAAAGCGTATACGTTCTATTCGAATCGATACACGTCTAAGGCGAAAGGTGCAGATTTTAGATGCTTTGATTGACTAATTTCAAAGCTTTCAATGTCGTTTAATAGTAGATTATCGACGAGCACGCCGTTTGACATGTAGAACATGCTGTCCGTTTTCCATTTCAACTGCGTATGGAAAGTATGAGATTTAGGGTATTTTAGTCATTTGTAGGAAATACTGTTTACGTCCATATTTTGCTGAAATGTTTTTCATGGTTATTTGTCATGTTAGGATATTAGCATTGCGTGCATAATCTGTTTGGTGAAGAGATTCGCCCTAATGCGCACTTTGAGTCGACATACGCTATGTAGACTAAAGTGTGTAGACTAAGTGTATGTATAAATGTTTATATTAGTATGTATTGAGTAAATGGTGTTGTGAATTAGTTTTGAGATTCAATCCTCAATTAATATGACGATGTATATGATGTCCATCATGTTTGCCATATGAATTGATTGCCTTATATATATGGAATACATGTGTTGGATTGATTTGCTTACTTTGTATGCTATAACATGTGCTAACATACTTGTATTTTTGTATTTCATTTCTATTACTCTCATATGATTATTGATGTGAATTTATAAATACTTGGGGCTATGACCTAGTCTAGGCAGTCGGTAATGGATTGAATTCGTGGTTGGCTTCTATTTGCCACGAAGGACGCGTCGATGAACGCGAGTCGTGTTTTGAGTTGGCGGCAGTGGTTAGGCCACACGAAGTATTTTATGCACTTCATGTCACTCAGCTTGAGATGCACTCGTACTAGTTAAGCCCGTCAAGTAACCCGACTGGCCACTGTATGTTCACCCTGTATGAGTCATAACTGCTTGAACCTAGGGTACTGAACATACCATTGGAAATCCTGTTAACCATGGTACCTTGATCCATAAAGACTCATGAGCCGGGCATAGTGGTATGGGACACCGTGGTCGAGCTGTCGGCCTACGCTGGGGCCACAAACCTCCCCGTAGTGACCAGTGAGCACATTTGACTCGTGAGCCGATTGTGGTGGTATGGGACACTACATTCGAGCTGTCGGCCTGCTCTGATTGGTGACGAGCCCTTTGTAGTGACCGCAAGCGTATTCTGAGTCTACGGGAGGCGACGATCCTTCCGTAGCGACGAGAGTACATTAGGCCTGTATTGATAAGGTGATGGGGGAGCGGTGCAACGAGTGCGAGCAACAGCCCTGGCAGCCCTTGCAGCGACCTACAAATATAACATCGTATGTGATTACTAGGAGTGACGACCCTAGACAGGATCTGTGTTGGGATTGATATAAGGAAGGTACCTTAGTTTCCCAATCCTGCTGTATGAAAAGGACTAATAACAACACGGTAATCATTATCCATATCGCACTGCATGTGCCTGAAAGATGTGGAGCACTACGGGAGGAAAGCATGTCGCGGACGCGGATGGTGCTGCATGAGGGAGTATGTCGGTTAGGGCATCCATCATGTCATTTCATGCTTGCATTAACAACAGTACCTAGGGATGGTTGATTGTTTGTTTTACTATTAATGCGTGATTGATTTGATAACATGCTAATCTATGCTCTATTATTCCACTGAGTTGATCACTCACTCCCACGTTATGGGACGGTGTTTGCAACACCACCAGACCCTGTCTTAGATGCAAGTGATGAGGCGATTCAGGACGTTGAGCCAGATTACTGCGAGGATCAGGATGAGTTCTCTATATGCAGTTCTCTGACGGCTTTGCGTAGGTGGCCTGGATCGGCGGGACATGCTAGTTGGACTATCACCTGACATTTATTTCTTGCTTTATGACATGTATATGAGACTCAGTGATATATTCATACTTTGGAGACAGTTTGAGATTATTTTGTTTTTGTACAGTGATATTTATATTTTTCAGTCTTTCGCTTGCATTTTATCACTGGATCTGGAGTATGAATTGCAGTTTTGGTATAATCTTACTCGTGTGAATGCTTTAACTCACACAACATTGAATTATAATCATATTTGTTGCATAAGTGATGGTCTGGAACTCGGGAGTCGGGTTTCTATACGACCCCCGATTTTCAGGGTGTTACAATAATCTTTGACAGTCCTTGGTTCAGATTCTTTTTGACTTGATGAGGTATCTTGATTATCGATAATAAGAGCTTCATCATCAACTGAACTCGGAGCTCGTGTTTTCAAATGATCATCAATGACCACATTGATGGACTCTTGAATCACACCAGTTCTCTTATTTAGAACCCTATAAGCTCTACTGTTCAAAGAATAACCAAGAAAAATACCTTCATCACTCTTTGTATCAAACTTCTCAAAATTTTCATGATCACGTAAAATATAACACTTGCTGCCAAAAACCTGAAAGTATTTGACAGTAGGTTTCTTTTTAAACCATAATTCATAAGCAGTCTTATTATCAGATTTACTGGTATAAACCCGATTAATAATATAACCTGTGGTATTAACTGCTTCAGCCCAAAGATTTCTAGAGAGCTTCATGCTATTCAACATAACATTAGCCACATCCTGAAGCACTCTGTTTTTTCTTTCAACTATACCATTTTGTTGCGGTGTTTTGGGCGTAGAGAATTCATGTGATATTCCCTGATCGCTACAAATTTTTCAAAACTACTGTTTTCAAATTCGGATCCATGATCACTACGGATCTTACTAACATGTGAACCTTTCTCATTTTGGATTCGTTTAATGACCCTTTTTCACTTCATCCGGGATTTCAGTTTTGTCTTTTAAGAACGATAACCAAGTGAATCTGGTATAGTCATCTACGATAACCAAGATGTATTATTTACCTCCTCGACTCTCCATTCTGGTTGGTCCAATTAGATCCATGTGGAGAAGCTCGAGTGGTATAGATGTGGTATTGGAGTTCGCTTTCTTGTGAGAGCTCCTAATCTGTTTGCCCAACTAGCATTCACTACATATTTTGTCTACTCTTTACAATTTGGGTAGACCTCTAATTAGTTCTCTTTTGCTCAATCTAAATAAGTTCCGGTAGTGAACATGTCCAAGGCGTTTATGCCATAATTTAGTCTCATCGGTATGGACCATGTAACATGATTGAGTAGATGAGCTAGTATAACTAACGATGTAACAGTTTTCAGAAGTTCTGGGAGCAGTTAATATAGCAGAACCCTTTTTATTAAGAATCTCATAACCTTGATTAGAAAACTTCACACTATGGTTGTTATCGTATATCTGAGAAATGCTTAGTAGGTTGTGTTTCAAGCCTTCAACATATAAAATATTCTTAAATAAGGGAAGGTTATAAAGTTGAACCGTACCTTGGCCAATGATCTTGTAAATGCTTTCAACACCAAATGTGACTGACCCGTCAGTCATATCTTTTAGATCGGTGAATAAAGCCTTGTCGCCTGTCATATGCCTAGAGCAACCACTATCTAGGTACCACTTTGAATGACTTGTAGCTTTGAAAGTAGTGTGGGCAACCAAGCAGGCAACTTTAGGAACCCATTTCAGAACTGTTTTGGGTTTAGGAGTATAGATGGTTTTTTTCTGTCTGTTGTTATAAGAGAGACCTATAGAGCTAGACTTTAATAGCGCCTTGAGTAGATCAATTATTTTTTCAGCCAATGGATATCGGTTTTGAAAATCAAAGTTGACATGACAACCTTTTGGTTTTTAAAAAGTCCTTGAATTTTTAGAAAAACCTTGAGAAGTATTCTTTTCTTTTGAGATTGAAGACTCTCCTTTTACAAATTTAGGAGCAATATTCTTTTGTTTAGGACATGTATTCTTATCATAGCCTAACCCAGATCGATCGCCACATTTTCTTGATCCGGACAATAATTTTTTCAATTTAGGATCACCATGGGCATATCTCCATGTGTCTTTCAAACTCTGAAGAGAACCTACCTCATTTTTGAGTTTCTCATTTTCGGATCTCAAATCTTCAATTTTGGGAGTTTTGAAATCTAAATCACATTTGGTCTTTTCAAAAGAATCAGAAATGTGAGACTTTTCTAAAACACGAGACTCATAATCTTCCTTATGCTTAGAAAATTTTTCTTTTTGTAATTTAAGCTTGACGGCAATTTTACAACTCTCCTTATAAAGGACATTATAAGCATCCTGAAGATCATCTTCATTATCACAATCACTATTCAGATTTTCTTCACTAGATATATCATCATTATCTGAAAAAGTGATCTTGGCTAGAGTCATAAGGGCTTTAACATCATCGCTCGACTCGGTTTCAGAATCTTCTGATTTAGAAGAAGATTCAGAATCAGACGATTCATCCCAAGTAGCCATCATGCTTTTCCTTTTTGATTTGTCCTTTTTAGGACATTTGTTAGCTAAGTGCCCATACTCTTGACAGTTGTAACATTGACTATCTTTCAAAGATTTTTGAGTTCTGGGTTTAGATCTTCTCTTATCATTTGACTTTTGAAAATCAACTTTTTTCTTGCTTTAGAAAATTTTGTAAAACTTTTTTGCTAAAAATGCCATATCATCTTCAGAATTTTTAAATCCGAAGTGCTCTCTTGAGAAACATTTTTAGATGATTTGAGAGAAATTAATTTTCCTTTAGGAGCTTTAAAGGACAACTCGTAGGTTTGAAGTGAACCAACTAGTTCCTCAACCCTCATGGTATCCGTATCACGAAGTTCCTGAAGTTCAGTTACTTTAGAATTGAACCGTTCAGTAAGTGAGCGTAGTATTTTTACGCACACTTTACTTTTGGGGATTCTATCACCAAGACCCCACATAGAGTTCATAATATCATTTAATCTAGTGTAGAAGTCCATAAACATCTCATTCTCCTCCATATGAATTTCTTCAAATTTAGTTGTAAGGAGTTGGACTTTAGATTTCTTGACAATATATGTACCCTCGTGTGTCATTTCTAATACATCCCATGCTTGTTTTGCATTTTTACAAGAGATGATTCTTTTGAATTCATTTGGTGATAATGCACAAGTAATTGCATTTAGTGGTTTTGCATTGGCACTACTCTCACTTTACTGAAGTGTGGTCCAAAGAGAAAAGGTCGTTACTTTTATTGATTTTGAACCATCATCATTAGTTACTTCAGTGATAGGAGGGTTCCATTCATTCACTGTGGCCAGCCACACACTTTCATCCAAGGATTTGAGGAAGATCCTCATCCTGGCTTTCCAATAGGCATAGTTTGTGCCATTAAAGGGTGGTGGCCTAGTGACTGATAGATTATTAAAACTTGACATCTCAATATAGCTTAGATCGTTAGCTCAGGAAATAAATCCAATAAATAAACAATAAGCACGAGCTATTAGGCTCTGATACCACTTAAAAGGGCCTAGCTATATGCCCTAAAGGGGGGGTGAATAGGGCAATGCCAAATAAAATTAAAAACAGCGGAATAATAAAAGAAATAAAGCACAATGCTGAATTGAAAGTAATCTCAATAGCCTAAAATATAGAGAATGATACTTTATCAGTTCTAAGGACAACCTTACACTAAAAACCAAAGGTTTAAGGTAGGACAACCTTATTTCTAGAACGTCCTTTGTATCACAAACCAATAAGGAATAAAAAATAAGGAAATCAAAATAACTTACAACAATAAATCCTAAGTTATTATAACATTCCCCACACTTGCTTGGAATAAAAATATTATAACATTCATCCACGAATAGAATCCACAAAACTGAATGAACAAAGAATAAAGCACATCCACAACACAATGATATATAGTGGTTCGCCTGTGTGTACACCAACTGTTATCCAACAGCCACACAGAATGCTACTCCACTCCTAATATCCTCACACGGGGGATATTACCATGCACTATCAAATTAGGTTTCACAGGTTTACCTAAAACCTTCACAATTGTGTCTTTGATCTCGGGCTTACACAATCTGAGTTTTCTGGCTCTCCTCAGATAACCAATACAATGAGATTTTTCTGGAAAATCTCAAACAAAATCAAAGAAAGTAAATTACACAAATGTAAAATACCTGAATCTCCTTTTGAAGTAGCCCGGTAAAACCAATCGGAGTAGAAGTTTGATTCAACGTTCAAAGTCCAATACTCACTTTAAGAATGGTTCTAAGTCTAATAGATTTTAAATCAAAAGGGCTAGTTCTATTTGATTTTGAATCTAAGAAGAAGGAATATCAGAAATTCCCCTTTTCTTAATAAGATTGGAATGTAGATCAAAATTAAATAATAAACAAGCTAGCAAAATGAATATTAAATGAGCACAAAGTATCTTAAAACAAATACAAACTTATCTCAGAGTATAGCCTAAAGATTGCTTGAATAGAGTTGAATTGAATTGCTAAAACTTTGAAGTTCGTGCTCTTTTTATAGCCTGAAAAATCCCATCTACGACTGGTCTTAGGATCCTAGGACTGGTCGTAGCTTCTAATATTTTCAAATATTTCCACGGGATAAGGATTTAATGTTCCAGGACCGGTCCTGGGAAGCCTACGACCGGTCGTGGGCCGCCTACGACTGGTCGTGGGTCACATACGACCGGTCGTAGGACCCCCAGTTTAGTTGTTGGAGTTTGAGTCGTAGGGCTAAGACTGGTCGAAGGACGAGTCGTACAGCTCACATGACTGGTCCTAGGATGTCCAGGACTGGTCGTAGGACAACCAGAAAGATTTAAAAATCTTCAACAACCTAGGACTGGTCTTGAAAAACTTAAGACTGGTCGTAGCAGAGCTAGGACTGGTCTTGAAGTACCTAGGACTGGTCTTAGAACAGCCCGAACAAGCATATCAAAATATATGAATTATGTATCCAAAATGACCTACAGTAAAGCCCATCCTAAGGTCAATCTAAGGTCAAACAAACCTTAAAAGTGAGATGGACATTGATAGTTGTACACTCGGATGACCCTTAAGAGAAGCTTGAGAATTTACGAATCTTGTTGTAGGCCATCTTGAGCTTGATCCTTTCCTGAGTTGACAAAGTCTTCTACAATACTTGTATGAATCTTGAACATTCATACTTGAAGACTTCTATTCTTGAATTCTTCATCCATGACTTGAAAACTTTCTTCATTTAAGTTCTTGTCTTGAAATGCAATGTCTTGAAGTAAAGAATAGTCTCAAACATGAAACACATAGATATAGGTTTTGGCACCACAAAATTTAAGAACCAAAGGGATATGAAATCATAGCACTTACAGTAATTCACTAGTTGTAATCCAAAGTCTATGTTTATACGCTAGATGCTTTCATATAATTTTTAATACAAAGAATTGTTTTGTCACTTAGGGTCAAAGGTCATCTGATTAAAATTGAGTTGCCCGAACCTAAATTTAATTGCACTCGAGTACTTCATATATGTACATACCAGTTAAGGAGGGCCTAGGATTTATGTTATTAATTTATTAAGATTTCCTATACTGTCAGATCTTTCGAAATCTAGGAGTACCAGATCTAGACAGTCATTGCTTATGGACTAAACTACAGTGTTTGGTCTCACCCGTTGGTAGAAGCATAAGGATCGAGAAGATGGCTGTAACTAGCTCAAAAGAGCCATGGAAAAGTGAAGAAAAGGAAAGAAAGGAATGATCTATTTGGGTCTCCTTGGATTTGAGCCTCAAAGAGAGTGTAAAGGCTCAAATGAAGGGGATATAGAGAGAAAAATGACAAACTAGGATAGGCTAATGGGTTTACACAAATTCGAGACTTAAATGGGGGGTTTAGGAGTTCAAAAAAAAGGAAATGAAAGTGTAACATCCCGAAAATCGGGGGTCGAGTAAAAACCCGACTCCCGAGTTTCAAAATGTTATTTATGCAACATAAATATATATGATTAAATGTTGTCTGTGTTAATGTATTACACATGAGTGGGATTACACCAGAACAGCATATCATACTCCAAAGACAGTTAAATTAACAAGCGGAAGACTGTGATAGTATGTATAACATATATAAACTGTTGTATGTCTCCAGAGTGTGAACATGTTACCATGTTATATACATACCTGTATACTCTAAAAGTAAATAAAAAGAATATACATGAGTGCTCTAAAAATATAAAATGACAAGTGTCAAGGCATCTAATCAACCTCCCTATAATCCCGTTAATCAGAACACGCATAAAGGAGGGAACCTCCTCATCATCATCAAGTCCAGCTCCACTTCTCAAGCATCGCCATCATCTGTAACCAAAATAGGGACTGGTGGGTGTTCGGAAACACCATCCCATAACGTGGGAGTGAGTAGCTAACTCAGTGGAATAATAGAGCAAAGATTAGCATGTTCTCAAATCAATCATACGATAATAGTAAAGAAGTAAATCAAACGTTCCTAAAATTGTTGATAATGCAATATGACATGACATGATGGATGCCCTCACCGACATTCTCCCTCATACGGCACCATCTTCGTCCGCGGCATGCTTGCATACCGCTCAGTGCTCCACATCTTCCAGGCACATGCAATGTGATGTTGATATGATTACCGAGTTATAATTAGTCCTGTTCATACAACAATATTAGGAAACTAAGGTACTTTCCTTATATCAATCCCAACACAGATCCTGTCTAGGGTCGTCACTCCTAGTAATCTCATACGATGTATATTTTGTAGGTCGCTACAAGGGCTGTCAGGGCTGTTGCTAGCACTCGTTGCACTGCTCCCCCATCACCTTATCAATATAGGCCTACTTTATTCTCACTGCTACGGAAGGGTCGTCGCCTCCCGTAGACTTAGAATACGCTCGCGGTCACTACAAAGGACTCGTCGCCTGATCAGTGTACGCCGACAGCAAGAATATAGTGTCTCATACCATCATAATCTGTTCACGAGTCATAGGTGCTCACTGGTCACTACAGGGAGGTTTGTGGCCCCAGCGTAGGCCGACAGCTCGACCACGGTGTCCCATACCACCATGCCTGGCTCATGAGTCTTTGTGGATCAAGGTACCATGGTTGACAGTGTTTTCAATGGTAAGTTCAGTACCCTAGGTTCAAGCAGTTATGACACATATATGGTGAACATACAATGGCCAGTCGGGTTACTTGACGGGCTCGACTAGCACAAGCGCATCTCAAGCTGAGCGACATGAAGTGCATAAAACACTTCGCGTGGCCTAACCACTTCCGCCAACTCCAAAACACGACTCGCGTTCATCGACGCGTCGTTCGTGGCAAAGATAAGTCAACCACGAATTTACTCAGTTACCGACTGCTCGGACTAAGTATAGCCCCAATCATTTGTGAATCCACTTCATCAATCATATCAGAGTAATGGAAATGAAATACATCAATATGAGCATGTTAACACATGTCATAACATACAACTTAAGTAAATCATCTAACACACGCATTTCATACATATAATGAAATCATACATATAGCTAACATAAAGGAAATCATTTATATCAGTGTATTATTTGAGAATTCCATCTCAAACTAATTCATAACACCATTTAATTCAATACATACTAATACAAACATTTATACAAACACTTAGACTACACACTTAAGTCTACATATAGCATGTCGACTCAAAGTGCGCATTTAGGCGAATCTCTTCGCCAAACTAATTATGCACGCATTCCTAATATCCTAATGTGACAAGAAGCCATGTCAATCACATCAGCAAAATATGGATGAAAACAGTACTTCCTACAAATGACTAAAATGCCCTAAATCTCATATTTTTCGTCTGCTTACGAAACAGGAAACGGACAGCATGTTGTACATGTCAAACGGCATTGTCGTCGATAATCTACTGTTAAACGACATTGAAAGTGTTGGAAACAGTCAATCAAAGCGTCTAAAATCTGCACCTTTCACTTTAGATGTGTATCGTTTCGAACGGAGCGTATACGCTTCGTCTACGGCGAACAGACAACCTATTTCACAAGCTACATAAGCTACACCGCTAATGGAATTGACGGAATGCTAAATCAGCAAATGGTTAGGGTTTTCCTTACCTAGAAATGCATTGGAATTGCCGGGAAAGTGATTGGAGTGCGTCGCTTAAGCACATACAGCAGCAGCAGCAGGTGGCAGGAAAATCTCTCCCACCTTCTCTCACAAACTCTCACTTTCTCTCTCACTCTTGCTAGGGTTTCTAGCAAATTCGGATGGGTGAGAGGAGTGAGGGTTTAAGCCCCTTTTATAACCTAAAACATGCCCAAAACAGGCTTGGGAACAAAGTACACTTGATGCCTAACCAAATCGGGGCTGTTTCGGTCCAAAAAGACATTTCTGGAGGTCTCCTGGCCGAACGCGATCGGACTTAAGCTCATGCATACTGGATCTAGTACACATCAAGTTTTCAGTCCAGTAGAGTTCGCAGATCGCACGTGGTGGTCCATTTTCAGTTCAGCGATCATCGCACCTAGATCAGGTCTACAAGTCTCATGATATGAAATAGAAATTTTTCCTGATCCGAGGGTTTAATTTGGATGAATTCTGACGGTCAGAACGCTTAATACTGACGCGCCAAGTCGTGTGCCAGATTTGAATTTCAAATTCCAAATCTAACCCTATTTTCACTCTCTTCACTCCAGGCTTAATGAAATAGCCTCTAAATGTCGGTTGGACTTGATTTTCGAAATGATTGTCAGGTCCAGCCAAGCGGTCATAATGGTCTAAGATGGTAAATATCAGACTTTCGACGCGTGTCTAGATCCAATACAAAGTTTCAAAGAGGTCCTGAGAACAAACTAGCTTAGAGTTTGATCCGAGGTTTTAGAGTATTATAGCGTCATTGATTCTACAAGTTTTGGGTCTTGCAGAACGTATTTAAAGCGGTCAGGGACAATTTCACAGCTACTCCAGCGTAGCGCTAGCTAACTTATGCTTAGTTTCTAAAGGAATTAATCCTAAGTGATTTCTTTGGCTATGGAATTGGGTTCTGAGCGATTTCCCAGGTGTTTTAGTTGACCCATTGCCTAAGGACGTCTAATCCCAGGTTGGAAAAAATTCGGGGTGTTACAGAAAGAGTTGAAAGATGGGTATTGCTGAGAACGGTGGAAGGGTATGAGGCTTGAAGGAAAATGAAAGAAAGAAGGATTGAAAGGACGATTTGAGAGAGATAGGAGCTGTTTTGAAAAAAAAGGAAAGCTTGGAGGTGGATTTTGTGAAGGAAGTATGTATTTGGGAGGGTTCTAATCGAAGGACCATGGACCAGTGGGGTCCACAAGTCCCCAAACACCATCAACCCGACGGCCCGACCCATCTGAGCCAGCCAGTCGGTGAGGGCCTCGCCGGTCTCTGGACCTCCCAGCGAGGCCTCACCCCACCGATGAGGTCCTCCCCCCCCCCCCCCCCCCCCCCCCCCCCCCCATGGGTCTAAATTGATATGGGTCCCACCTTGGGTCCCTCTAAAATAGCCCTGATTGGGCCCTTACCTCGGTTTGACTCGTTTTGGGTCGATTCGGAACAAAACCGATACACATGGATATTTACCAATTTCTAATGGCTGAAATGGATTGAAACATGATCTAAACCTATCAATTGATGGTCTAGAAGTGATTTGGGGTCGTCATGTGTGATTAGGAGTGTGCACGGACTCGATCTCGGTGATCGTTTTCAGTAAACTTTCACCGATAGACAGAACTGGGAATTCTAAACTCATTTCTAGATTTTTCTCACACCCTTCTACATTAAATTGGCGTCAGCGTGCGGTGTGACCAAAATCCAGGTCCATTTTAATCCAAATCATGCTCTGATACCATCTTGTAACACTCTAAAAATCGATGGTCGAGTAGAAACTCAGCTCCCAAGTTCCAACGCATCACTTATGCAACATAGATAATGACGATTGAATGTTGTTCATATTAGTGTAGTAAACATGAGTGGGATTAGACCAAAATAGCATATCATACTCCAGAGACAGTTAAGTTTCACAAGCGGAAGACTGTGATAAATATAAAATGTATAACTTAATATACGTCTCCGGAGTGTGAACATGTTACCAGGTTAACTGTATACATGTATACTCCAAAACTGAAAAAAAGAATATACATGGGTGTTTAAATAAAATACAAAATACCAAGTGTATTGGCATCTAATCAGTAACCCTGTAACCCAGTCGATCAGAACCTGTATATAGGAGAAATCCTCCTCAACATCATAAAGTCCAACTCTGCTTCGCAAGCATCGTCATCATCTGAAACTAAAACAGGGACTGGTTGGTGTTTCAAACATCATCCCGTATCGTGGGAGTGAGTGATCAACTCAGTGGAACTATACAGCAAAGGTTAACATGTTATCAATTCAATCAAGCAGTAATGATGAAGCAATACAATCAAACATGACCAAGATACTCTTGTTAACGTAAGAATGATATAAGGGAATGATGCATGCCCTCACCACAATCTCCCTCTGCGATCTTCATCTTACGGTCGCACATGTCAGTCACTTCCTCAGTGCTCTACACCAACGCTAACAGCACATGTAGTGCAATGTTATGAGCATGATTACCAAGTTCTTATTAGTCCTTTTCATACAGCAGGATTGGGAAGCTAAGGTACCTCCCTTATATCAATTCCCAAACAATGATCCATTCTAGGGTCGTCAGTCCTAGGAAATCTCATACGATGTTACTATTCTAGATCGCTGTAAAGGGCTCGTCACCAATCAATACAAGTCTAGTTATATCCTAGATACTACAATAAGGCTCGTCGCCCATATGCAATGTCAGGATATACTCGAGGTCACTATAGAGGGCTCGTCACCAATCAGTGTAGGCCGATAGCACGAATATAGTGTCTCATACCAACATAATCGGCTCACGAGTCTAGGTTGCTCACTGGTCACTATGGGGAGGCTCGTCGCCCCAGTGTAGGCCGATAGCTCAACCACGGTGTCCCATACCACCATGTCTGGCTCATGAGTCTTAGGGGATCACAGTACCAAGGTTTAGAGGGTTTCCACTAGTAAGTTTGGTACCCTAGATTCAAACAGTGGCGTCCAAACATGGTGAACATACATCGGTCAATCGGGTTAGTTGATAACCTCAACTAGGCCAAGCGCATGTTGTAATGATCGACATGGAATGCATAAACACTCCATGTGGCCTAACCACTATCGAACATCCCAAGTATGACTCGGGTTCGTCAAACACATCCTGCGTGGTGAAAACAACCTCAACCACCAGTTTAAAGACTGTTACCGATTACCTGGACTATACAATAGCCCCAATCACATTTAATTATGACAGGTTATCCAATGATATAGTCAAAGAAGTAAATGGATCATATTTCAAATCATACAATCAAAGGTCCGATATTGTCCGCTTTAGGGCTATCAGGGCTGTTGCACGGAATCGTTACACCAATCCCCAATCACCCTTCACGGCTTTGTTTCTGCATGTTATGGAATACAACTTAGACATGAATCCACACATATGCAATATAAAATAAATGGAGGAAGTCATACACATAGACAAGGTAGTTGAGAAGCATATCTTAACACACATACAGGTACACCTTACTAACTACTAACTCATTAAAACATTTTTACAAACACTTAGCCTACACATTCCATCATATGTGATATATATAAGTTTATCATACGTATTAGGGCCAATCCTCTCGTCAAAGGGTTATCACCTATACAACAATCATATATCCATGGCACGAAAGCGAATTCTATACTCATTCAGTCATTTTCATAATTACTTAGACTACTCAATATAATATATACAACGTATGTTAATAAAACATGTATTTAGCTAATCCGTTCACCCAGAAGTTGATAGACATGCATCTAACATACATAGACAACAATTAATCATGGTAAGCAGAAATTTGAATTTCATACATATACGGTATTTTCTACAAATATGAGGAATAAAGTATATTTAACATAGTTAACGTATAACTGAAAAATGAAACGTACAACACTTTATACATGTGAAATAGCATCCACGTCAGTAATATATCATTAACCGACATTGAAAGTCTTGAAAACCATAACCTAAATGTTTATAGTCCGCACCTTAAACCAAAAAACGTGTAATAGATATGATTCAGATGATAAGTTTTCGTCAACTGCAGATAGGCTACCTAAGGCATGAAACAGGTTAGCTAAAACATCACTTAACCTATTCTAAGCTAGAAATAGGTTAGGGTTTGATTAACTTACCCAAGAACGGAATTAGAATCGCTAGATTAACGATTCAGAGACGATGGATTTGATATGTAGAAGAACTAGGAAGAATCCCAAGAAGGAACAACAAGTTCTCTCTTAATTTCTCTCTCTTGGATTGGCTTGGGTTTAGAATTTGTATGGGATTTGAGAATGGGGGTTTAAGGCCTTTTTATAATCCCAAAAGTGACAGAAATAACCCTAGGGCCAAGGTATACTTAGGTTATAACCAAATCAGGTCTGTTCTGATCCAACAGAGCACTTTTGGAGGTCCTGTTACTAAATGCGGTTAGACTTAAGCTCTCTGATATTGGATCTAGGTCAAGCTAAGTTTTCAATCCGATTGGGTTTCCAGATCGACCGTGGCGGAGCAGTTTTAGTTCAATAGTCACCGAAACTTGATCAGGGCTACAAGTACTTCGACATGTATGGTCCACCTTCCCTGATCCGAGGGTGATTTTGGGTCAAAAACCAATGGTCAGAATGCTTATAAATAACGTGAAAGCGACACGACTCAGATTACTTAAAATCATATTTAATTTCTTAAAAAATCTACACATTCTCAGTCGCTTCACTCCGAACTCAATTCTCTGGATATCGTTTGGGCTTAACTATCGAGGTGATAGTCAAGTCCAACTAGGTGGTCATAATTGTCTAAGTTCATCACTATTAGACTTTCGACGTGTGGTCCAGGTCCCATACGAAGTTTCTGAATGATCTCGAGGGCAACTGGGCTTAGAGTTGGATCCTAAATTTTAGGGTAACATAGCATAAACAATTCTATAGGTTTTGGATCTTATAGATCGTATTTAAAGTGGTTGGTGCTAATTTCGTAGGTAATCTAGTGTAGCGCTAGTTAATTCACATTAAATTTTTAAATAATTTAATCCTTAATGATTTCTTTGGCTTTGGAATTGAGTTATGAGAAGTTACTAAGGTGTTATGGTTGATCCATTGCCTAAGGACATCTAACTCCTGGTTGGAAAAAATTTGGAGTGTTACAGTCCTCCTCCTACGACACGAGAGCATGACCCTGATCAGGCTGATAGGGAGGCTCGCTTAGCTCGACTTGAGAAGGGCTAGGCTACCCTACGACAGGATATTATCGATGTTTGGGCCCTTGTGAAATATAAGTTTAAGAAAGTGACTCGCACTTTGAAGTCTATCCTGTGCTGTCTGCAGGATAAGGGTGCCCCTCCATCACCAGATTTTGAAGAATATTCGCATATGTAGTTGTCGTTTGTTTACTTTGTTGTTGTTCTTATGTGTAGCCTTTATAGGCATAGTAGTTTGATAGTTATTTTAGAGTTTGAAGCCTTAGTTGTATTAGCTCACATGCATTCTCTGTCGTGATCCATGTAATACTACACCTCGTGTATTATGATAATTTTGTTAAATGAAATGCATGATGTTTCATTGAGTTGAGATGTGAATGTTGTGTGGATGGATTGTGTGTATGTTAAATCTCACGGGTTGCACCCTATGTCGTATGCAGGGCATGTCTGAAAGGGCCTAGCTATATGCCCTAGAAGGGGGGTGAATAGGGCAATGCCAAATAAAACTTATAATAGCGGAATAATAAAAGAAATAAAGCACAATACTGAATTTAAAGTAGCCTAAATAAAGAGATTGATACTTTATCAATTCTAAGGACAACCTTACACCAAAAACCAAAGGTTTAAGGTAGGACAACCTTATTTCTAGAACGTCCTTGGTATCACAACCCAATGAGGAATAATAAGCAAGGAAATCAAAATAACTTGCAGAAAATAAATCCTAAGTTATTACAATATTCATCCACACTTGCTTGAAGTGATTACAACATCCATCCACAAACACTCTCCTCAAAACAGAATGAAGAAAAGAATGAAAGAGTAAAACACATCCACAACACAACGATATATAGTGGTTCACCTGTGTGTACACCAACTGTTATCCAACAGCCACACAGATTGCTACTTCACTCCTAATATCCTCACACAGGAGATATTAGCATGCACTATCAAAATAGGTTTCACAGGTTCATATAAAACCTTCACAATTGTGTCTTTGATCTCGGGCTTACACAATCCAAAAACTCCATAATCTGAGTTTTTTGGCTCTCCTCAGATAACCAATATAATGAGATTTTTCTGGCGAATCTCAAACAAAAACTAGAGAAAGTAAATTACAAAAAATGTAAAATACCTGAATCACCTTTTGAAGAAGCCCGGTAGAACCAATCGGAGTAGAAGTTTGATTCAACCTTCAAAGTCCAATACTCACTTTAAAAATGGTTCTAAGTCTAATTGATTTTAAATCAAAAGGGCTAGTTCTATTTGATTTTGAATCCAAGAAGAAAGAATATCAGAAAGTCCCCTTTTCTAATAAGATTGGAATGTAGATCAAAATCAAATAAAAATAAGCTAGCAAAAGGAATATTAAATAAGCACAAAGTAGCTTAAAACAAACACAAACTTATCTCAGAGAATAGCCTAAAGATTGCTTGAAACGAGTTGAATTGAATTGTTAAAACTCTGAAGTTCGTGCTCTATTTATAGCCTGAAAAATCCCATATACGACTGGTCTTAGGATCCTAGGACTGGTCGTAGCTTCAAAGATTTTCAAAGATTTTCACGGGATTGGATTTTCTGTTCCACGACCAGTCCTGGGCCACCTACGACTGGTCGTGGGACACTTACGACTGGTCGTAGGACCCTAAAAATGCTTGCTGGAGTTTGAGTCGTAGAACTACGACTGGTCGAAGGATGAGTCGTAGAAATCACGGGACTGGTTGTAGGATGTCCAGGACTGGTCGTAGGATAGCCAGAAAGATTCGTAAATCTTCAACAACCTAGGACTGGTCCTGAAAAACTGAAGACTGGTCATAGCAGTGCTAGGACTGGTCTTGAAGTCCCTAGGACTGGTCTTAGAACAGCCCAAACAAGCATATTAAAATATATGAGTTATGTATGCAGAATAACCTACTGTAAAGCTCATCCTAAGGTCAATCTAAGGTCAAACAAACCTTAAAAGTGAGATGGACTTGAAAGTCTGAACACTCAGATGACCCTTAAGAGAAGCTTGAGAATATACAAAACTTGTAGTAGGCCTTCTTGAGCTTGATCTTGACTTGAAAAATTCTTCTAATATACTTGAACTTGATTGAATCTTGAACATGCAAACTTGAAAACTTCAATTCTTGAATTCTTCATCCATATCTTGTAAACTTTCTTCATTTAAGATCTTGTCTTGAAATGCGATGTAATGAATAGTCTTCAAACATAAAACACAAGATATACAAGACATAGATATAGGTTTTGGCATCACAAAATTTAACAACTAAAGGGATATGAAATCATAGCACTTACAATCTCCCCCTTTGTTAAATTTGTGACAAAACACATAGCATAAAAGATAATAAGGAATCATGAGCCATAAAATTACAAATCACTGTACTCCCCGTGAGTAATACGAGTGCTGCTCATGAAAAAAATCAATAACATCAATACTACATATTCTCATCCACATATCCTTCTTAATCAATTCAAACAAATTACTCCTTTCCATACAACTCCCCCTTTAAGCTTTAACTCTTACTACTCCCCCTTTTTGTCACAAAATGATAAGGGAAAGGCACAATAGGAAGGAGAACATATAGAGGAATAAGCAGATAATGAGAAAGAGATATGAAAGGACATAATATAATCCTGAAGCATCAAGTCATAATCCATAATCCAAAATACAATATCCAAAAGATAATGTTATCAAACCATAATCCATAATACATATCCAAAATAAAATATAATGTGATACTATCCAGAAGATAATTCACCTAATTTGATCCAGAGGAGGGAGCAGGGATAGTCGGATCAATCTAGTGTAACCCCTTATTAATGCGACGAAGATATTTTCGCATGTACTTAAATCGCATATCATGGGCTAATTCATATTATCAACCTTTTCTTCCAATGCACGAAGGCGTGCATCAAAACCAGATGGATCATAATCTGGATCATTAGGTGAATCAGTTTCTATATCATCAAATAAGTTATCCATATTAATATCTTGTTGAGGAAGATTTCGTTTCCATCATCACCACCTTCATCAACTTGGCCAGGGAGCAGATCCAATTTCATCTTATTAAGATTGGAATTGTTGAAAATAAGATGATGAATTGGTGCCTCATTAACAGGTTTATCGACAAGCATGTGAGTAGCTAAAACAGTCATAAGTTAACTGAATGGAATATCACTATGACCCGGATGGAGATGAAACTGAATAATGAAATAACAAATCAAAGAAGGAAGACAGACCTTGGTACCAGAAGCAATAGATAGCAACACACGAACCATGAAAGAAGTCAACTCGATTTTATTACCAGACCGAGGATATACATTGGAAATGAAGAAATAATGTAACACTCTATATCTAGGTAACAGATACTTTGCAAGGAGGGCATTCGCTTTATGTGTCCATTGTACATCAATTTTGCATAAATCTCGTGTTAATATGCGTTTTTCTGATTCAGATGGTTTGTCATATAAAGTATGAATCGGTATACCTTCATCATTAACAGGTATATCCATAATACCTGATATCAAATGACAGTCTATTTCAAATTTTCCTTCTCTAGTATTAATTAAAAATGTTAAATTATCAAGAGAAAATTCAGAGATGCATGCAACCATTAATTGGGCAATGGACTGGTATGCAGGCCCACCCCAAAGCAAAATGTTAGTCCAGCCAACAGATTCAAGGAGGGGGACAATACCATATGGAGCAATGTGATTGAGATCAGAGGAATGCTCAACGATAATATTACGGACACGTAAATCTCTTACATCTTGAGAATCATCTTCGGGTGACCGAAGGTGCCATTTAGTTATCGGTGTAGATCTAGAAGAAGATGGACCATGAGATATTTTCTTTTTTCCTCTAGCATCCATATTAAAAAGGATATACAAAGAGCAAGCAAGATCCACAAAAGAAAGATGAGTTTTCTCTAAATCAGTAAATTGAGAGGAAACCCTTGAAAAACCCAACAAGAGATGAAATCAAGCTATACTATGAACAAATCAAAGCATAGAGAACATGAATCTTCAAGAAAGATGATGAAATAGGACTTACCTTGAAGAAAAATAGGAAATCTTATGACTGGTCGAGCCACGACTCGGCGTAGGTCGGTGTGGAAATGAGGAAGAAGAGGATTTTCTCCAAATATATCACATTCACGAGATCCATGACTGGTCGAGTGCGGTTCACGACCGGTCGAACCACGACTGGTCGTGTACAACCACGACCGGTCGAGTATCGACCAAAAATGTATTTTTAATGAAAAAATTAAAATTTAAACACAAATAATACTAAATATAGTACACTATGATACATGCAAGAAAGAATATTCAATGTAAAATGCACATACCAAGATCAAATTTTAATTTATTAAACCTGCTTTTGTCGAGCGGTTTAGTAAATATATTAGCAAGTTGATTTTCGATTGATATATATTCCAAAGAAATAACTTTTTCTTCAACCAACTCACGTATATAATGATACCTAATGTCAATGTGCTTAGTATGTGAATGCTGGATTGGATTTTTGGAAATGTTTATAGCACTGAAATTATCACAATGTAAGATCATTGAATCTTGATTAATTCCATAATCGTTAAGCATGCGTTTCATCCAAACTAGTTGAGTACATGCATATCCAGCTACAATATACTCAGCCTCAGCAGTGGAGAGCGATATTGAGCTTTACTTCTTGCTGAACCAAGAAACTAAGCAATTTTCAATGTAAAAACAACCACCACTAGTTGATTTTCTATCATCAATATTTCTGGCCCAATCAGCATCTGAGTACCTGGCTAATTGAACACTAGTATAAAAAAGATACCAAAGTCCCAAATTTATAGAACTTGTGACATATCTAATAATCCGTTTAACAGTAGTAAGATGTGATTCCTTAAGATTAGACTGATATCTCACACAAATTCCAACACTTAATGCAATATCAGGTTTACTTGCAGTAAGATACAACAAACTACCAGTCATACTACGATATAGTTTAGGATCTATATCTTTGCCGGTAGAATCTTTTGAGAGTCTTAATGTTGTACTCATAGGAGTATCAAAGTTCTTACCATTCTCAAATCCAAACCTTTTAACCAAGTTTGAAGCATATTTGGTCTGGGAAATGAAAATTCCATCAGGTTGTTGTTTTACTTGCAACCCTAGGAAATAATTAAGTTCGCCAACCATGCTCATTTCGAACCTTGATTTCATTAACTTTGCAAACTCAATAGATATGTTAAAATAAGTAGATCCATAAATAATATCATCAACATATATTTGAACCATCAAAATATCATTGTTATACTTCTTAACAAAAAGTGTCTTATCGACACTTCCTACTTGAAAGCTATGACTAAGCAAGAATTTAGTCAATTTCTCATACCATGCCCTGGGTGCTTGTTTTAGACCATAGAGAGCTTTTTTGAGACGAAATACATGGTCAGATAACTTAGGGTCTTCAAACCCTGAAGGTTGTTCAACATACACTTCTTCATATAAATCGTTATTCAAGAAAGAACTCTTTACATCCATCTGATAAATCTTAAAATTTCTAAAGCATGCGATGGAAATAAAAAGTCTGATTAATTCAAGGTGAGCGACTGGAGCAAAGGTTTCATCGTAATCGATGCCTTCAGTCTGAGTGTACCCTTGTACAACCAGTCTAGCCTTGTTTCGTATATATTTCCAAGCTCATCAGACTTATTTTTAAGGATCCATTTTGTTCCAATAATGTGTTTGTCTTTAGGTCTAGGAGCAAGATACCAGACATCATTACGAACAAATTGATTAAGTTCATCCTGCATAGCAACTATCCAATTTTTGTCAGAAAGTGCTTCTTTTACGTTGACCGGTTCTTTTTGGGATGTAAAACAAACATAATTACATATGTTCTCAAGTTGTTTGTGAGTACAAACTCTAGTGAGAGGGTTTTCAAATATTTGATTGGTTGGATGATCTTTAACAATCCTTGGTTCAGATTCTTTTTGACTTGATGAGATATCTTGATTGTCAATAATAAGAGCTTCATCATCATCTAAAATTGGGGCTGGTGTATTCAAATGATCATCAATGACCACATTGATGGACTCTTGAATCACACCAGTTCTCTTATTTAGAACCTTATAAGCTCGACTGTTCAAAGAATAACCAAGAAAAATACCTTCGTCACTTTTCGTATCAAACTTATCCAAATTTTCACGATCCCGTAAAATATAACACTTGCTGTCAAAAACCCGAAAATATTTAGCAGTAGGTTTCTTTTCAAACCATAATTCATGAGCAGTCTTATTATCAGATTTACTGGTATAAACCCGATTAATAATATAACATGCAGTATTAACTGCTTCAGCCCAAAGATTTCTAGAGAGCTTCATGCTATTCAACATAACATTAGCCATATCCTGAAGCACTCTATTTTTCCTTTCAACAATACCATTTTGTTGCGGTGTTTTGAGCGCAGAGAATTCATGTGATATTCCCTGATCACTACAGAATTTCTCAAAACTACTGTTTTCGAATTCGGATCGATGATTACTACGGATCTTACTAACATGAGAACTTTTCTCATTTTGGATTCGTTTGATGACCTTTTTCACTTCATCCAGGGTTTCAGTTTTGTCTTTTAAGAATGATACCCAAGTGAATCTGGTATAGTCATCTACGATAACCAAGATGTATTTTTTGCCTCCTCGACTCTCTGATCTGGTTGGTCCAATAAGATCCATGTGGAGAAGCTCGAGTGGTCTAGATGTGGTATTGGAGTTCACTTTCTTGTGAGAGCTCCTAATCTATTTGCCTAACTGGCATTCACCACATACTTTGTCTACTTTTTACAATTTGGGTAGACCTCTAATTAGTTCTCTTTTGCTTAATCTAAATAAGTTCCGATAGTGTACATGTCCAAGGCGTTTATGCCATAATTCAGTCTCATCGGTATGGACCATGTAACAAGATTGAGTAGATGAGCTAGCATCACTAACGATGTAGCAGTTTTCAGAAGTTCTGCGACCAGTTAATATAACAGAACCCCTTTTATCAAGTATCTCACAACCTTGATTAGAAAACTTCACATTATGGTTGTTATCGCATATCTGAGAAATGCTTAATAGGTTGTGTTTTAAGCCCTCAACATATAAAACATTCTTAAATAAGGGAAGGTTATAAAGCTGAACCGTACCTTAGCTAATAATCTTGTAATTGCTTCCATCACCAAATGTGACTGACCCGTCATTCCTATCTTTAAGATCGGTGAATAAAGCTTTATCACCTGTCATATGCCTGGAGCAACCACTATCTAGGTACCATTTTGAATGGCTTGTAGCTTTGAAAGCAGTGTGGGCAACCAAGCTGGCAACTTTAGGAACCCATTTCAGAACTATTTTGGGTTTAAGAGCATAGATGGTCTTTTTCAGTCTGTTGTTATAGGAGTGACCCATAGAGTTAGACTTTAATAGCTCCTTGAGTAGATCAATTATTTTTTCAGCTAAAGGATTTCGGTTTTAAAAATTAAAGTTGACTTGGCTACTTTTAGGTTTTTGAAAAGGCCTTGAATTTTTAGAAAATCCTTGATAGGTATTCTTTTCTTTTGAAGTTGAAGACTCTCCTTTTATAAATTTAGGAGCAATGTTCTTTTGTTTAGGAGATGTATTCTTATCATACCCCAACCCGGATCAATCACCACATTTTCTTGATCCGGACAATAATTTTTTCAATTTTGGATCACCTTGGGCATATCTCCATGTGTCTTTCAAACTCAGAAGAGAAGCTACCTCATTTTTGAGTTTTTATTTTTTTGATTTCAAATCTTCAATTTGGGAGGTTTTAAAATCTAAATCACATTTGGTCTTTTCAAAATAATTGAAAATATGAGACTTTTCTAAAACAAGAAACTCATAATCTTCCTTAAGCTTAGAAAATTTTTCTTTTTGTAATTTAAGCTTAACGACAATTTTACAACTCTCTTTATAAAGGGCATTATAAGCATCTTGAAGATCATCTTCATTATCGTAATCACTATTCAGATTTTCTTCACTAGATATATCATCATGATCTGAATAGGTGATCTTGGCTAGAGTCATAAGGGCTTTAACATCATCGCCCGACTCGATTTCAGAATCTTCTGATTTAGAAGAGAATTCGGAATCAAACGATTCATCTGAAGTAGCCATCATGCTTTTCCTTTTTGATTTGTCCTTTTTAGGACATTTGTTAGCTAAGTGCCCATATTCTTGACAGCTGTAACATTGACTATCTTTCAAGGATTTACGAGTTCTAGGTTTAGATCGTCTCTTATCATTTGACTTTTGAAAATCAGTTTTTTTCTTGTTTTTGAAAATTTTGTAAAACTTTTTTGCTAAAAGCGTCATATCATCTTCAGAATTTTCTAAATCTGAAGTGCTCTCTTGTGAAGCATTTTTAGATGATTTCAGAGCAATTGATTTTCCTTTAGGAGCCTTAAAGGATAACTCATAGGTTTGAAGTGAACCAACTAGTTCCTCAACCCTCATGGTATCTGTATCACGAAGTTCCTGAATCGCGGTCACTTTAGAATTGAATCATTCAGGAAGTGAACGTAGTATCTTTGCACACACTTTACTTTCTGGGATTCTATCACCAAGACCCCACATAAAGTTCACAATGTCATTCAATCTAGTGTAGAAGTCCATAAACATCTCATTCTCCTCCATATGAATTTCTTCAAATTTAGTTGTGAGGGGTTGAATTTTAGATTTCTTGACAATAGATGTAACCTCGTGTGTCATTTCTAATACATCCCATGCTTGTTTTGCATTTTCACAAGAGATGATTCTTTTGAATTCATCTGGTGATAATGCACAAGTAATTGCATTTAGTGCTTTAGCATTGGCATTACTTTCACTTTTCTGAAGTGTGGTCCAAAGAGAATAAGACGTTACTTTCATAGTTTTTGAACCATCGTCATTAGCAACTTCAGTAATAGGAGGATTCCAATCATTCACTGTGGCCATCCACACACTTTCATCCAAGGATTTAAGGAAGATCCTCATCCTGGCTTTCCAATAAGCATAGTTTGTGCCATTAAAAAGTGGTGGCCTAGTGACTGATAGGCTTTCAAAATTTGACATCTTAATATAGCTTAGATCGTTAGTTCAGGAAATAAATCCAATAAATAAACAATAAGCACGATCTATTAGGCTCTGATACCACTTGAAAGGGCCAAGCTATATGCCCTAGAGGGGGGTGGATAGGGCAATGCCAAATAAAACTTATAATAGCGGAATAATAAAAGAAATAAAGCACAATGTTGAATTTAAAGTAGCCTAAATAAAGAGATTGATACTTTATCAGTTCTAAGGACAACCTTACACCAAAAACCAAAGGTTTAAGGTAGGACAACCTTATTTCTAGAACATCCTTGGTATCATAACCCAATGAGGAATAATATGCAAGGAAATCAAAATAACTTGCAGAAAATAAATCCTAAGTTATTACAACATTCATCCACACTTGCTTGAAGTGATTACAACATCCATCCACAAACACTCTCCTCAAAACAGAATGAATAGAAGAATGAAAGAGTAAAACACATCCACAACACAACGATATATAGTGGTTCGCCTGTGTGTACGCCAACTGTTATCCAACAGCCACACAGTTTGCTACTCCACTCCTAATATCCTCACACAGGGGATATTAGCATGCACTATCAAAATAGGTTTCACAGGTTCACATAAAACCTTCACAATTGTGTCTTTGATCTCGGGCTTACACAATCCAAAAACCCCACAATCTGAGTTTTCTGGCTCTCCTCAGATAACCAATACAATGAGATTTTTCTGGCGAATCTCAAACAAAAACCAGAGAAAGTAAATTACAAAAAATGTAAAATACCTGAATCACCTTTTGAAGAAGCCCGGTAGAACCAATGGGAGTAGAAGTTTGATTCAACCTTCAAAGTCCAATACTCACTTTAAGAATGGTTCTAAGTCTAATTGATTTTAAATCAAAAGGGCTAGTTCTATTTGATTTTGAATCCAAGAAGAAAGAATATCAGAAAGTCCCCTTTTCTAATAAGATTGGAATGTAGATCAAAATCAAATAAAAATAAGCTAGCAAAAGGAATATTAAATAAGCACAAAGTAGCTTAAAACAAACACAAACTTATCTCAAGAATATCCTAAAGATTGCTTGAAAAGAGTTGAATTGAATTGCTAAAACTCTGAAGTTCGTGCTCTATTTATAGCCTGAAAAATCCCATCTACGACTGGTCTTAGGATCCTAGGACTGGTCGTAGCTTCAAAGATTTTTAAAGATTTTCGTGGGATTGGATTTTCTGTTCCACGACCGGTCCTAGGCTACCTACGACTGGTCGTGGAACCCTAAAAATGCTTGCTGGAGTTTGAGTCGTAGAACTACGACTGGTCGAAGGATGAGTCGTAGAAATCACGGGACTGGTTGTAGGATGTCCAGGACTGGTCGTAGGATAGCCAGAAAGATCCAAAAATCTTCAACAACCTAGGACTGGTCCTGAAAAACTTAAGACTGGTCGTAGCAGAGCTAGGACTGGTCTTGAAGTCCCTAGGACTGGTCTTAGAACAGCCTAAACAAGCATATTAAAATATATGAGTTATGTGTGCAGAATGACCTACTGTAAAGCTCATCCTAAGGTCAATCTAAGGTCAAACAAACCTTAAAAGTGAGATGGACTTGAAAGTCTGAACACTCAGATGACCCTTAAGAGAAGCTTGAGAATATACAAAACTTTTAGTAGGCCTTCTCGAGCTTGATCTTGACTTGATAAATTCTTTTAATATACTTGAACTTGATTGAATCTTGAACATGCAGACTTGAAGATTTCAATTCTTGAATTCTTCATCCATATCTTGTAAACTTTCTTCATTTAAGATCTTGTCTTGAAATGCGATGTAATGAATAGTCTTCAAACATAAAACACAAGATATACAAGACATAGATATAGGTTTTGGCACCACAAAATTTGACAACCAAAGGGATATGAAATCATAACACTTACAATGCCACCTAAGGGTATGGGGACTTCGGTCCATATCTCTTTGGGCTAGTCGCTTGATGGGGCCTCTCCCCTAAGTGATAGCCAGATGGACCCCATTCGGGCTCGTCTCACTTCGACTCTATGCCGGATTCTCAGCCGACTATTGGCCCCGCTGCTGGGCTGAAATTTGTGGCACCGCCTGTGGTACGACCTTTCACACCTTCAGTTCTCGAGCAGAATCGTGCGTCTGCATCGACTCCACATACATCTCAGTCTGCTCCGCCTCCTGATAGGCTAGAGAAGATAATGTTGTTGATGCAGCAACAGCAGCAGCAATAATTTTTTACCTCCATGGCTGGCATCTTTGCTCAGACGATGGGGGCGACTCCACCTGCCTCACCTATGCACCTAGCTGGGAATGCTAGTGCTAGTGGCACATTTGAGGATTTCAATGCTTACGGCCTCCCACTTTCGTGGGTACTCATAGACTTGAGGAGGCTGAGTACTGGATTGACCACATCTTTAATATGCTAAGGCCGCTACACTGTTCTGAGGTGGAGCAGGTCGAGCTTGCCACCTTCATGTTTGAGAAGGAGGCTAGTTTGTGGTGGGGTAGTGTTCTCTGCACTGTTGCCAAAGGATTTGTATGGTCATGGGAGGCATTTGAGACCCGCTTCCACGAGAAGTATTTCCCAGTCACCTATCGACACGAGAAGGAGAGCGAGTTCCTTCACGTCCGTTAGGGAGGGATGTCGGTGATGGAATATGAGAACTGATTTATGGAGCTGGGCAGGTATGCTCCTTTGTTCTGGGTGACCAGCTGATGCGGATGCTGCATTTTTTTGAGGGTCTATGACCCGAGATCCGGTCGAAGATGTGCTATGCTAGCATATCTACTTATGCCGAGCTAGTGGGCATGTCCTTGCGAGCTGAGGAGGATGAGACAGATTGTCCTGTATGCGAGCACCTATGGCTCCCAGACTTCGACCTGATTTTCCAAGCAGGCTAATCCTCAGTAAGAGGCCTCGTGTAGACTCACCACCGAGGCTCGTGGCATCTCCTGCCCCTGTGAGTTGACCAGATGTGTGGTGTGCTTAGTGCAAGAAGCCAGGACACACAGAGATAAATTATTTCACTAGAATGTGAGACAGTGGCTTTTCACTGCCTGAGAGGATCAACCGTCCGATGGCTCAGGCCATTTTCGCTCCACCCCTTCGATCAGTACCAGCTCACCCATCTTTCAGGCCACACGCACCTTGCTTCAGGCTACCTCAACGGCCCATGGTACCACAATCGAACCGTTTACAGCAGGCTCGGGTACACGCGCTAACAGCTGAAGCACCCAAGGCAGACTTAGCACTGAGATCTTTTAAGGTTCTAGCTCATATCCAAGGTACACCTGTCTTCTTATTGGTGGACACTAGGTCCACTATTTCAATCATCTCTTGCACTGCGATCAAGCAACTAGGGTTGGATACTGCTCCTAGGAAGAAAGTGAGACTCACTACCGCTACAGGGACCTTTTTAGATATTACTCGGACCTGTGAGTCTTGCTCAGTAGATTTGGGTAGCAAGACAGTGGTTGTTGACCTGATTGTCGCTCCACTGTGTCACTACGACATTATTCTCGGGATGGATTGACTCACTAGGATGAGAACAAGATTGATTGCGAGGCCTGAGTCATGACAGCCTACGGACCTGAGGGCATGTTCTTTACATTTCTGGTTCAGGTCAGTTGGTCCTGTCGAGTTAGTAGCTACGTTTCCTTATTAGAGAGTATTGATGATCCGATGTTGGAAGATACGCCTGTGGTTCAGGACTTCCCAAACGTATTTGAGAAGATCCTAGGACTTCCTCTTCGGCGCAAGATCGACTTTACTATCGATCTTGTGCACTGTGCGACCCCTATTTCCTTGTCGACATATCGTATGCCTCCATGTGAGATGGAGGAACTGAGTAGATAGATTGATGTATTGTTAGAGGCAGGATTCATACGACCGAGTGTGTCCCCTTGGGGAGTGCCTGTATTGTTTATAAAGAAGAAGGACGGTTCCCTGCGATTATGTATTGATTATCGCAAGTTTAACCTGGTGACGGTGAAGAAAAAGTATCCCTTGCCAAGGATTGATGATCTATTTGATTAGTTGAAGGGGGAACGATATTTTTTGAAGATAAATTTACAGTCAGGGTATCATCAGTTGCGCGTCAGGGATGAGGACATGCAGAAGACAGCCTTCAAGACTAGTTTTGGTCATTACGAGTTCCTTGTGATGTCGTTTGGACTCACAAACGCTCCGGCTGTATTCATGGACCTTATAAACAGGGTGTTTCGGCCATTTCTATTTCGATTCATCATCGTGTTTATTGATGACATTCTGATATATACCAAGAGTCGGGAAGAGCATGAAGAGCATCTGCGAGAAGTCTTCGAAACTCTCAAGAAGAACCAGTTGTTCACACAGTATAAGAAATGCGACTTCTGGAAGGAGGAAGTTGAGTTCTTGGGACATGTGGTGTCCAAGGAAGGTATAGCAGCGAACCTCGCTAAGGTAGCAGCGGTTCAGGATTGGAAGCAGCCCGGTTCAGTTACTGAGGTGAGGAGTTTTCTTGGTCTAGCAGGGTACTACCGGCGATTCATTCGGGACTTTTCCAAGATTGCCAGACTGCTATCTCAGTTGACATGGAAGGATCTAAAATTCACCTGGAATGAGAAAGTGAAAGCAGCTTTTTAGGAGCTGAAGGACAAGCTAACATCTCCCTTGTGCTAGTATTGCCAGAGTAAGGGGTTAGGTACGCTATATACACTGACGCGTCTCACGTTGGTTTGGGTTGTGTTCTTATGCAGAAGGATAGGGTGATTGCATACGCCTCGAGACAGTTGAGGAAGCATGATGAGATTTACCCTACACACGACCTAGAGTTGGCAACTATTATCTTCACACTGAAGCTCTGAAGACATTATCTCTACAGAGAGGAGTTTGAGCTCTTTTGTAACCACAAGAGCCTTAGATACATATTCTCTCAGCTAGACTTGAATATAAGGTAACGCCGATGGATGGAAACCTTGAAGGACTTTAAGTTCGAGGTTTCCTACCATCTGGGCAAGGCAAACCTTGTGGCAGACGCTTTGAGCCGTAAGAAGACCATAGAGTTTCTGGCTCCGCTAATGATAATAGAATGGGACATGGTGGAGTTTGTACGAGACTTTGAGCAGAAACTCAGGGTAGAGGAGCCGTATGAGGTTCTCGCACATGTTCTAGTACAGCCCCTCACTGACGACAGGATTATCGCGGTCAAGCAGACGATGAGCGATTGGTGAAGATGAGAGAGCGGGTTAGTACAGATGAGGACTTCGCATGGAGTGTTGGTTCAAATGGGGCCTTACGTTATCGTGGCCGCCTATGCATCCCAGACGTTAATGACTTGAGACGGGAGGTTCTCGAGTTAGCCCATAGTTCGAGGCTTGCAATGCATCCTAGTATCATGAAGATGTATCAAAACATGAAAAGATCGTACTAGTGGGATAATATGAAGGTTCACATTACAGAGTTTGTCTCATGTTGTCTCACATGCCAGCAGGTCAAAGCAGAGCATCGTCGACCTCATAGACTACTTTAGCCCATGCCCATAGCTGAATGGAAGTGGGATTTCATCTCTATGGACTTTATATCAGGACTGCCTAAGACGAGTAAGGAACATGACTCCATTTGGGTGATCGTTAACCGATTGACGAAATTGGCTCATTTCCTACTGATCAGAGTTATGAACTCTGCAGACGAGTTGGCCAGGTTGTACATCAAGGAGATTGTACATCTGTATGAAGTTTCCTTGGAGATCATGTCAGACCGAGACACGCAAATCCACATCTATCTTTTGGACTCATATCCAGGAAGCGATGGGTGTGAAGTTGAAGTTCAGCACCACGTTCCATCCACAGACAGATGGGCAAACGGAACGTGTGAATCAGGTGCTAGAAGATATGTTGGGATGACTGTCTTCCTTATGCAGAGTTCGCGTATAACAACAGCTTTCAGGCGAGTATTGGCATGACTCCCTATGAGGCACCGTATGGCCGCCCATGTAGAGCACCGCATTGCTGGACAGAAGTGGGCGAGAAGACTCTGATTGGCCCAGAGTTAGTTCAGGCAACCTCAGAGAAGATCGACATTATTAGGTATCGACTTCTATCAGCACAGAGCAGGCAGAAGAGCTACGTCGATAAGGGACGACGACCAATTGAGTTTGAGGTCGGGGACCATGTATTCCTTAAGGTTTCCCCCATGAAGGGAGTCCTTTGGTTTGGTAAGAAAGGGAAGCTCACGTCGAGATTTATTGGCCCATTTCAAATACTAGACCAAGTAGGGGCAGTAGCATATCGCCTTGCTTTGCCCACACCACTCGTTGGCGTGCAGAACGTATTCCATGTGTCCATGTTGAAAAAGTACATTCCTGATGTAAGGCCCAATATGATATATACGAGGGCATTACTCAAGGGCCACATATACACAATAGGTGGGCCCTACTCATGGGCCTCAAATATGATATATTTAAGGCCCGTGGGTGAGGCCCATTATGATATATTAGAGGCCCATGAGCGAGGCCCATTGTGATGTATTCGTGGCCCATGGGCAAGGTCCATTGTGATGTATATTAGGCCCATGAGGCATGGCATATTTAATGTATTCGAGACCCATGTGCAGGGCCCACATGTCATGTATTTGAGGCCCATGAGTAGGGCCCACCTATTATGTATATGTGGCGCTTGAGTAATGCCCAATGTGTCATATATTAGGCCTTTGTGGGGGGCCATGAGCCCATTATATGTTTGATTCTATGTGGGTCATTCCTTGGGAGCAATGTTAGTTAAATGTCCACATTGTCGAGGCCAATCGTTGATACCGATTATGAGTATGTGACGGCATAACATTATGATACATGCCCATACGCATCATCTACATGTTTGTTATGAGATGTGATTGACCATTGCATATGTCATTAGGCAAGATGACATGAGACTCGATAGGCAGGGTTACCCCACATGAGCGCATGGTATGCGCATGATTTATGCATGATTGCATTGTATGACTCATGCATCTCACATTTGTGTGACATGACCACTGCACGCCCTAACTACATCAGGGCTGTAGCCTCCACAGGCATATCTTGAATGGCCAGATGGGACACTAAAAATCTGTTCTACATGGGGTGTTATAGATATCCTTGGGTGAAAGTCCCAGAACCCTCTCGGTTCGAGAGGTTACTCCAACGTCTAGACTGAGTGGATGCATGAGCGCATGAGGGGTGTATACCGTTAGGCCGCGTCTCCCACTGTATCGTGATCGGTTGGAAGGGGGTACGGCCTTACCTGCCCGAGAGGAGGGGGCAATGCTAGGATGAGTCTGACCAGCTCGAGAAATGGGTCCACTCTCGACGAGCCTGACTTGATATTGGCAAGCAGATAGTGAGGTCTCTTCCACTCACCTTGTTGCGTGCGATGGGGCAGCAATCTGGTTTGGAGTGTAATAGACCCCGATAATTTCCTAGAGAGGAACCGTACTGATATGTAAACTTATTGAGTAGGAGTTGCATGATCATCCATTCATTAATTCACTATCCACTCGGGCTGGTGGTGCACAACTAATTGTTTTGTACCTTCATTATGGCAATGATTTTGGTTCGGCGCGCAACTAACCTGAGATCAGGAGTTTACCACGTTGAGTATGACAATCCAAATTTAGGTATGGAACTGGTTTGGATAGGAGACCCTTGTGGTGGACCCCATAGCCTGTGATATTACGTATTATCATCCCGACTTCACACTCCAGCATGGTCATTTCATTCGCATAGCATATTGCACTACATCAGCAGGCATATGGCATTTTCAGTTACTATGTTTCTATACTTATATGTCCTAGACAGACTTAGCAGGATTTGTATATTACATTGCATCCTCGACATCTGATATTTGGCTCTTTATGACTCCTTATTGCATAGTTATTTTATATTATGTATTCTGATATTGATTAACTTATGAACTTGTCCATATTTTTACTTACTCTGATAATTCATGATCTTGTCAGTATTTATGCTTATTCTAATAATGTATGATTTATAGATTACCAGTAATTTCGGTATTGTATGATGATGACATTGTATTGAATACTTGATGCTTACTTTGTGCACACACTTACACCACCCTCTAAGCTTTTTATAAGCTTATGCACGATAGATATGTGCAGGTGATGTTAGGTTGCAGAAGTGTTGAGCTTAGAGCGTGCAACGGTCTTCTGGAGTTTTGATTTTAACATATGTATTTCCCTTTCAGCATTGTATTCAAATGCTTATATTAGTGGATATGTGATGATGATGTTGCCTTTGTGATTTGGGTAAAATTGTGGTTATACTTATTATGAGTTAAACGTATATAAAAAAAATCTCCCTTGTATGACCCCAGGATTGAAATCTGGCGTATGGACGCTGGGAGCTGAGAATGGGTTACTAAGGACGCTATCGGCACCGGATTCAACGATCAGAATTCTTGTGAATCCAATTTTCAGATTTAGGGCATGACAGAAGTTGGTATCAGAGCATAACTTAGGATTACCTGAAGATAACATCACATGTCTACTGATAGCTAGCCTGCACTCTATGATTGTTAAGAACCTAGAATGGTAAGATCCCCGAGTTTGAATAACTTGGAGATTTTTTGATATAGCTCCCTACTGTTGAAATTGTGAGGCTGCATAGCATTCCATTTTCGATCATTTTTTATTCCGGATCTGAAGATTAGTAGGATCACCATAGTGTTGATGAGGAGTCTTGGGAGTAAGAAGCTGAGATTCGTAGGTGTTATCCTCATCCCTTAGGTGTTTGATTATGTTGGTATGGATTGTTTTGATTATATCTATAGTGACAGGTTTTCTCTCCCTTGGTAATCTTTGTATTAGTTGTATTTGTGATTTAAATTTCGTGGATAAAATTTTTATTAGGCGGGGAGAGCTGTATGGCCCATATCCTAGTTCATACTGTTTCGTCAACTTCCGCGGTCCTCTCGGTCGAATTCCGATAACCTTCAACCTTTATCCAATGTTTGCGCGATATCATAAGCCTAGTCTTTTCAACTCGAGTCGACTTTACTCAAGACTTGTACCCTAGTGACGGCATCGTCGCCACGATTCTGATGCCGCGTCTCACGCACCGAGGCAATACCCAGGCCAGGAGATGTGGGCTCGCATTCAGTTCGGGGAAAACACCGCGCATTGTGAAATCCAAGAGAATCTCTACCGAATGTCACATCCATCAATTAATGAATCCCATCAAGGGTCAAGTACACCATCACCTCACACTCATCCCCAAGCAACCCCTAAAGTCAAAAGTTCTTACACAAGCCCATACCCTTTCTTACACAACCTACCCCTAAAGTCAACAAACTCTTACACCACCCATCCCTCTCTCTCCCATCCATCACTCCTCTCCCATATTCTCTCTCTCTCTCTCTCTCTCTCTCTCTCTCTCTCTCTCTCTCTCTCTCTCTCATTCTCTCTTCAATCAAGCAACTCCCAAGAGAAGCCAATGTCCAAGCTCTCCATGTGAAGAGTCATGTGTGGCCCACTCTATACCACCCTATCTCACATCTCCACCCTTAGATCATCATCTCTACCGTTAAAGGAGCACTTCTGGAGCATTGGAAGGCTAGGGAGGAAGAAGAAGGATAGGTGGGTGCTTCTCTCTCTCTCTCTCCTTCCTTTATTTTGTGGCCCATTCGATGAGTGGTGTCCAAATCGTCCATCACATGGACCCTATGGGCATCCAAACATGGGGACCGACCCACTTTGCTACCTCTCTTAGAGGGTCTAGATGATGGGAAAAGACAAATATCGGATTGATCCAAACCAAGTAGGCCACGTCCATGTGGGACCCACTTTGTTAATGTATTCACAACGTCCGTCCAGCGTCCCTAGACGCTGGACGTGGACTAAGTGAAGTGTCCACAGACACTGGGATGTCAGTGGTGTTGTGTGGAAAATAAAAATATAAGTTTGGTCTAAGCTTTTAGGTGGGCCGCTCATGTAGGCCCCACCTTGATTTATGGGACTAATCCACACTGTCTATCCCACTCCCATAGTCATTTTAGGCGTTGATCTGAGATTTGAGACCAATCCGATTCTCGGGCGGGCCATACCTATAACGCCCTGAGATTCGGGGGTCGAGCATAAATCAGCTCCCAAGTTCCAAAACATCACTTATGCAACATATTCAATGATGGATGTATGTTGTCTGTATTGGTGCATAAAACATGAGGTAGATTAAGCCAGTTTAGCAAACATAATTCAGGGACAGTCTGAAAACGTAAGTGGAAGACTGAAATACATATATAAACCAACATAAGTCCCCAAGATATGTACACTCTACCAGGTCATAATTACAAGACGTGTCTCAAAATACATATAACAAAATGTGATAAATCGCTACAAACATAGCCCTGAATCTCCATCAATCAGGATATAACTCACATGAACCCGCCTGAGAACTGCATGAATGAGAATGCCTCCTCGTCCTCATCGAACTCCGGTTCCACCTCACAGGCATCACCATAACTTGCAGCTAAGTCAGAGTCTGGTTGGTGTTTAAGCACCATCCCAGAATGTGGGAGTGAGTGATCAACTCAGTGGAACTATACAACAAAGGTTAACATGTTATCAATTCAATCAAGTAGTAGTGATAAAGCAGTACAATTAAACATGTCCTAAATACTCTTGTTAATGTAAGAATGATATGAGGTAATGATGCATGCCCTCACCACAAACTCCCTCTTGCGACATCATCTAACGATCGCGGCATGAATTGTTACCACTATGCTCTACACCAATGCCAACGACACATGCAGTGTAATGTTATGAGCATGATTATCAAGTTCTTATTAGTCCTTTTTATACAGCAGGATTGAGAAGCTAAGGTACCTCCCTTATATCAATTTTCAAATAATGATCCATTCTAGGGTCGTCAGTCCTAGTAAATCACATACGATATTATAGTTCTAGATCACTGTAAAGGGCTCGTCACCAATCAATACAGGTCTAGTTATATCCCAGATACTGCAATAAGGCTTGTCACCCAAATGTAGTGTCGGGATATGCTCGAGGTCATTATAGAGGGCTCGTCACCAATCAATGTAGGCCGACGGCATGAATATAGTGTCTCATACCACCATAATCGGCTCACGAGTCTAGGTTGCTCACTAGTCACTACGGGGAGGCTCGTCGCCCCAACGTAGGCCGACAGCATGACCACGGTGTCCCATACCACCATGTCCTGCTCATGAGTCTTAGGGGATCGAGGACCAAGGTTAACGGGATTTCAATGGTAAGTTTGGTATCCTAGATTCAAACAATAGAGTCCAAACATGGTGAACATACATCGGTCAATCGAGTTATTTAACAAGCTCAACTAGGACAAGTGCACGTTGAGTTGATCGACATGGAATGCATAAGCACTCCGTGTGGCCTAACCACTGTCGAACATCCCAAGTACAACTCAGATTCGTCGAACACATCCTGTGTGGCGTAAATAATTCTAAGCACCAGTTCGAGAATAATTACCGATTATGTAACGTCTCGAAAAAATCTGTACAGAGACCCGAGTATCACCTCAGGCAGAAATCACTTAGGATTAATTTCTTTAGAAATTAAGCATAAATTAGCTAGCGCTAAGCTATATTAGTTGTGAAATTAGCACTGTTCGCCTTAAATTCATTCTACAAGACCCAAAACTTGTGGAATCATTGATGCTATAACATCCTGAAACCTAGGATCAAACTCTAAACCCGTTTATTCTCGGGAACCCTTTGAAACTTTGTAATGGACTTGGACCGCTCGTCATGAGTCCAGTAACGATGAACTTAGACCATTATGACCACATATTTGGACTTGACTACCACCCCGGAAATCAAGCTCAAATGATGTCCTGGGACTATTTCATTGAGCCCGGAGAAAGGAGTGTGTGAAAGCGTAGAATTCTTTATAAATTAAATATAATTTAAGTAATCTGGCACGTGTCTCTTGTGGGCTAATTATAAGCATTCAGACCGTTGGAATCTGACCCAAATACACCCTCGGATCAGGGAACATTTCTCATTCATGTTAGTGTACTTGGAATCCCTGATCGAGTCTTAGTGACCGCTGAATTGAAACCAGTCTGCCATGTGCGATCTGAAAACCCGATCGAACTGAAAACTTAACGTGATCAGGATCCAACATTCATAAGCTTAAGTCTGACCGTATCAGTCAGAGGACCTCCAAAAATGCACTTTTGGATCGGAAAAGACCCGATTTGGTTATAACCTAAGTATACCTTGGTCCTAAGTCTAAATAGGTGAGTTTTTAGCCTATATAAGGATCTTAAACCCTCTCCCATCCCTCACATATGAATTTGAGAGAAACCCTAGGAGAGAGAAGAGAGAAAAGAGAGAGATTATGTGAGAGTTGTGAGAGAAAGTTCTTGTCACTCTATCCTGCTACTATACGTACTTAACCATCACGATCTAATCACTTTTTTGGTGATTCTGACTTCATTCTAAGTAAGAAAATCCTAACCTTAACTTGTTTTAGGGTTTCTATCGGTACAAGTAGTGAAGTAGCTGACTTACCTTATGATATAGGTCATCATATTGACATTGATGAAGCATAGAGTTTTTATTCGATTCATTACGCTTCTACGGCGTAAGGTGCTGATTTTAGATGCTTAGGTTACCTGTTTTCAAAGCTTTCAATGCCGTTTAATGGTAGATTTTTGACAAGGATGTTATTTGACATGTAGAACATGCTGTCTATCTTTCATTTCGAATACGTACGAAGAATATGAGATTTAGGGTATTTTAGGTATTTGAAGGAAATATTGTATACGTACGAATTTTGCCGATATGATTGCCATGAGTATTTGTCGTGTATCTATGGTACTTATGCGTGTATGATCTGTTTGGTAAAGAGACTAATTTTTGGCTGACATATGCTTTGTAGACTAATGTGTGTAGACTAAGTGTTTGTATAAATGTTTGTATAAGTAAGTATTGAGTAAATGAGGTTGTAGATTAGTGTTGAGATGGGATTTTCAACTATTTTGATGATGTATATGATTTCCTCCATGTTTGATATATTTGAATTGATTATCTTATATATATGAAGTGCTTGTGTATGGTTAAATTGCTTATGTTGTATCTTATGACATGTTGCTAACATGCTTGAATTACTTATTATTTCAATTCTATCTATCTCATATGAGTACTGATTCAGATTACATGTGCTTGGGGCAATACTATAGTCTAGGCAGTCGGTAACAGATTTGAATTCGTGGTTGAATTCTAATCGCCACGAAGGACGCATCGATGAACCCGAGTCGTGCTTTGGTTGACAGCAGTGGTTAGGCCACACGATGTGTTTATGCACTTCATGTCGTTCAGTTTGAGGTGCGCTCATACTAGTCGAGCTCTTCAAGTAACCCGACTGACCATTGTATGTTCACCTTATATTACTCCTAACTGCTTGAACTTAAGGTACTAAACTTACCAGTGATAACCTTGATAACCGTGGTACCTTGATCCACTAAGACTCATGAGCTGGGCATGGTGGTATAGGACACCGTGGTAGAGCTGTCGGCCTACACTGTAGCGACGAGCCTCCCCGTAGTGACCAGTAAGCACCTCAGACTCATGAACAGATTGTGGTGGTATGGGACACTACATTCGAGCTGTTGACCTACTCTGATTAGTGACGAGCCCTTTGTAGTGACCTCGAGCGTATTCTGAGTCTACGTGAGGCGACGACCCTTCCGTAGCAATAAGAGTACAACTAGACCTGTATTGATAAGTTGATGGGGGAGCGGTGCAACGAGTGCATGCAACAGCCCTGGAAGGCCTTGCAGTGACCTAGAAATATATCATCGTATGAGACTACTAGGAGTGACGACCCTAGACAGGATCTTTGTTAGGAATGATATGAGGGAAGTACCTTAGTTTCCCAATCCTGCTATGTGAAAGGACTATTAACAACTCAGTAATCATATTCATATCGCACTGCATGTGCCTGGAAGATGTGGAGCACTGAGGGAAGAAAGCATGCCACGAATGTGAGCTGGTGTCGCATGAGGGAGTACGTAAGTGAGGGCATGCATCATTATTGTATCTCATCCTTGCATTAATTACAGTATTTAGGAATGTTTGATTGCTTGCTTTACCATTATCGCGTGATTGATTTGATAACATGCTAATCTTTACTCTATGATTCCACTGAGTTGATCACTCACTCCCACGTTACCGGACGATGTTTGGAACACCTACCAAACTCTGTCTTAGATGCAGATAGCAAGGTGATTCAGGAGCTAGAGCCGGACTACTGTAAGGACCTGGACGAGTTCTCGTACATGCAGTTCTCTGACGGCTTCGCATAGGTGGCCTGGATCGGCTGGATTTTGCTAGTTGGACTATCATATGACATTTGATTTTGGTTGATATATGTATATGTGACTCAGAGATATATTCATACTTTGGAGACAGATTGAGATTGTTTTATTTTACTTACGGTGATATATATATCTTCCAGTCTTCCGCTTACATTTTATCACTAGATGTGGAGTGTGAATTGTTGTTTTGGTATAACCTCACTCATGTTAATGCACTAACTCAGACAACATTTGATCATCATTATTTATGTTGCATAAGTGATAGTTGAAACTTAGAAGTTGAGTTGCTACTTGACTCCCAATTTTCAGGGCATTATAAGTTGGTATCAGAGCATGATTTAGATTAAACTGGACCTAGGTTATGGTCACACAACGTACGCTGTCACCCTTCTACTTAGGTGGGTGTGAGAAAAACATAGAAACATTCATAGGATCCTAATTTCGCCAGTTGGCGAAGTTCACTCAAATCGATCATTTTGATCGAGTCCGTGTACATCCGTGGTCGCATGAAACGACCTCGGACCACTTCTAGTTCATTTATTAAGGACTTTAGACCCTTATTGATCCTATCCCAGGTGTTAAAGATCGCTAAATGCGAATGTGCAATAGTTAGTACCCGAAATGACCCGAAATGGTTCGAAACGGAGTTGGGGCCCAAATCTAACACTTCTAGTGGGACCTAGGGTGGGCCCCACATGTTTTTGGCCATCAGGGGGCAGGAGGACCTCGCCTAAATGGCTAAGCCTCACCAAACAGTCCAGAGGTTGGCGAGGACCTCACCGGTTCGGCGAGGCCTCGCCGGTACTGGGCCAGGATGGGCCGGGCCTTTGGGCCGATGGAGTTTGGGGGTTAGGGTGACCCCCTGATGTGTGGGCCATCCCTTAAAACATCCCCGATCAGTCACTTCAATCATAAAATGCACCTCCAAGCTCTCTCTTTCTCTCAAACTTGTTGTTTTCTCTCTCAAACCTCCCTTCCAATCACTCCCTTCATCATTTTCTGCCACAACCCACGCCCCTTCATCGTTTGCAGTGGTACACACTCCCCTCTCTTTCCATTCTCTCTCATTTTGGGCTCTTACATCCTCTATTCGAAGCAAAAATCGTGTAAGCTTCCAACCCAACCCATCTCCTCATTTTCCCTTCTTCAATCTCTGTATCTTGGGCCTTTACAACCCCTGTTGAGGCTCAAACACGTGGAGAATCAAAAACCCCAACCTTTATTCCCCATTTCCTTCACTCTCCATGGCCTTCTTCGAGTTTGTGGCGGCTATGTTCTCAATTTCCACTGTCATCTCTCTCATGGGAAAGAGGAAGGGTGCCGCTGATGAGGCTGGGCCTAGTCGTCCCGCTCGTTCGAGGCGGCCTAAAGGAGCTACCGCAAGTCCAAGCATTGGGAGAGAGTTGCATATGAAGCGGGATTTGGATCCCCAAGCACCTTTTGGAAGGGCGTTGTTGGTGGAGTTAGTTCATGACGCATATAAGGATCGCAGGGTTCTTTTTGAAGTGCATGTGGATGGGTGGCTCTTTGGTGAGTATTTGTTGTTCAAGCATATCGAAGCTGCCGGGTGGGGTCCGCTATTTAAAGGTGAGTCTCGTTCTAATGTGAGCACTGTTCGTGCCTTCTATGCTCATATCTGGGACCCTACGCTGGAGACACTGTAGTTAAAGATCCCCTTTGGCAAAGATTGGGAAGCCATAATCGATGTTTAGTTGATAGCTCAACTTCTGAACATGCCACTCGGTGAAGTACATCTACGTGCTAAGAATATGAACAGTGTTCGTGATAGAGATCGCCGCACCAGGTTTCTATGTGGTCATTTATTTGAGTGGCAGCGTAATAAGAGCCTCCTAACGACCCATATGTCGGGTGATTTTCATCTGCTTCATCACATTTGCACGTTTAATGTTTATCCCAGGTGGAGCAATCGCACTGAATGCACGCGTCTCGTGGTAGATTTTCTGTATCAAGTGGGGCAGGGAGAGAATGTGTGCATGCCTATGTTTGTGCTGCGACAGATCATCCTCATAGTGCGATCGAGAAGGATGTCTAAGTCGTTTCCCTTTGGCCGGCTTATATGCAAGATTACGCTTGAGTTTACCTATAGGATTGGGGCTGAGTTGCCTGTGTCAGTTCATTATATCAACGAGGCTACTCTGAACCAGATGAAGATGGGACCTCGGCAGCTTGAGGCCCAACTTGATGATGACAGCGATGGTGAGTATGATAGTGAAGAGGAAGAAAGTGAAGAAGAATGTGGGGCAAAGATAGAGGAAGGAGAGCAGGACGAAGAAGAAGAGGAGACTGAGGATACTGATGAGAGTACTCCTCCTACGACTCAGGAGCCTGATCCTGTGCAGGTTGATAGGGATGCCCGTATTGTGTGACTCGAGGAGGGTCAGGCTGCTCTTCGACAGGATATTGGGGATTTACAGGATCTTATGAAGAATAAGTTCAAGAAGATAACCTGCACGCTGAAGACCATCCTGTGTTGCCTGAAGGATAAGGGTACCCCTCCTCCACAGCCAGACTCGGGCGAGTGATCATATCGCAGATGTTGTTGGTCGTATTTAGGCTGTTTTATGTTTTCTGTGTGTGAGCCTTAGAAGGCTCAATAGTTGATTTATGTTGCAGTTATAGGTTTGGCTAGTTTACTTTCCCATGTGTTTCTTGTCATGATGCATGTAAAGTATATCTCTTGTATTGTGAAAAATTTTGATTAAATGAAATGTATGGAGTTTCTTCAGCCTGGTATGTGAATGATTGTTGTGGTGTATATGTGCTATTGCTGAAATTGACTGGGTTGCACCCTATTTTGAATATAGGGAATGCCACTTAAGGTTACTCGGAGCACGACACGTCTTACGCTGGGTGAGCTGATGGATCAGGCCCCTCCCCAGAGTGATGATCATATGGACCCTACTGTGGGCCTGATTCATGAGACTATACCTGAGTCTCATCCTTCTACAGGTCCTGCAGTCGGACCACCACCTTTCACACCACCGGTTCATGAGCAGTACCAGGAGTCTTCCTCGACGTAGTACATGCCTCAGCCTGCTCCACCTCCTAATAGGTTTGAGCAGTTGATGACTAAGATGCACCAGCAACATCAGCAGCTTTTGACTACTATCGCAGGGGTCTTAGCCCAGGGTGGGAGTGCGACTCCACTTGCACCATTTGTGCATCTAGCGGAGGATGCTAGGACTTCGACTGAGAGTGTGGGTGTGACTCATCCTGCACCTTCTGCCTACCCTATGGGGAATACTGCTGATATTAGAGGCCTACTTGAACGATTCCAGCGCTTGCGGTCTCCTACTTTTGTGGGTTCTCACAGACCCGAGGAGGCCGAGTATTGGCTCAATCACATCTCGAAGATGCTGAAGATGCTGCACTGCTCGGAGTCTGAGCAGGTTAAGTTAGCCACTTTCATGTTCGAGAGAGAGGCCAGCTTATGGTGGGATAGTATACTGCGGACGATTTTAGTTGGCTACATATGGACATGGGCAGCATTCGAGTTCCGTTTCCATGAGAAATACTATCCGCAGAGCTACCGACATGAGAGGGAGAATGAGTTTTTGTGCCTCAGAGAGGGAGGCATATCAGTTACGTAGTACGAGCATCGATTTACAGAGTTAGGCAGATACGTCCCTACAATACTTGCTGACGAGCAGATGCGGATACCACGTTTTTCTGAGGGTTTGTGACCTGATATTTGGTCGAAGATGTGCTGTGTCAGCATACACTCTTATGCCGAGTTGATACACATGTCTATGCGGGCAGAGCAGGATGTAGATCGATTGACACGTTCACTTGGCCCTATGGTTGTTAAGCCATTACCAGATACCCAGAGCAGGCCATTCCTCGGCAAGAGGCCTCGCATCGACTCTCCTCCTAGGATCACAGCACCAGTACTTCCAATGAGGTTCCCAGGTGTGACCTGTACTTATTGAGGAAAACCGGGTCACCCTGCAGAGAGCTGTTTTGCTCGGATGAGAGATAACAGGTTTTCACCACTGTAGAAGATCAATCGTCCTCTCCCACAGGCTCTATCCGCTCCAACGTTACGGTCAGCTCCTGCGCATCCTTCATTCAAACCTCCTGTACCTCAGTTCTGGCTGCCTGAACGGCCCATGGCACCGCAACCGAATCGACCACACCAGGCTCGGGTGCATGCACTGACGACTAAGACATCCGGGATAGAGACCGCACCACCCTTGGCCTTTGAGGTCACAGCTCACATTGTAGGTACTCCTATATTTCTATTGGTGGATACGGGATCCACTGTCTCATTAATATCTTATTTAGTAGTCAAGCACCTGTTTCAACAAAGAAAAAAATGCATTTGATTTGGGAGATTATCTTATTCAAACATAACAGAGAAAGAGTACTAGGAACATTCGTCACATTTTATTGATACTGAGTTCATTTACATCCTCTTTACATCCCTTGATTCTAAGATAGATCATTTAGAAATAAAGGACTTGTGCTTTAAGTATCAAAAGTTAATTTTGACAGCCTTTCGGTGCCTGATTCGATCATCTCCTAGGACTTAGGAGGAATGTCGATCCGATCGATGGGTCTTTAATGAAATAAAGATTTTAGCAGCATAACAGCGCCTGTTTCAACCATCCTCTGGGACTTAGGAGGAATGTCAATTCGATCAACTGATCTTTCTCCTTTGAACTCATGAATAGGAGAAAGCTCAGAGAAAGAAAGCCTGGCCCACGGATTTTGGCAACATGATGGCCTTTGGACTTCATAGAATGCAGGGCATCCTGGTTGCATGGACCCGGACAACTGACACCGGTTGCGCGGTCCTGCGCAACTACCAGGAGACTTCTCTCCTACCTTTTGTCTTCTGCTCCGCTCCGCTCCTCTTGAAAATCTTCAATTACCCTTCATGAAGGAGAGGAAGGAGTATTTATATACCCTCGCACGTGTGAAAATCCTGATCTTAGTGATGTGGGACTATTTTTCAGTGCTTTAGATCATTCTGAACGAAGCCCTTTATGCAGTACACTTAGAGGTCCCGCGCAACTGATATTTCCTTTGCGCGGACCTGCGCAACTGGGATCGATTGCACGGAACCGCGTAACTTATAGTGGTTGCATGGACCTGCACACTCTCATGAAAGCTATCTCTATCTTCTTCTTTTCGAAAGTTCTTCCTATCTCTTTTCCTTTCCTTGCTTGATTCTTTCACCATTTTTTTATGCCTCAACAGATGCCCCCTTGATCCTTTCTTTGTTTCCTCAAGAAACAAAAAAAGATCAAAATTCCTACTTTTCATTTGAATTACGCGGACCCACGCAACTGGCCGTGTACACACTCGACCGCAGCGGCATATAAATACAGCACCCCCTTCTCACATCCTGCATTTCTCATTATGTGGTGAAACTTTTCTTCTCTGGTGATTTTCCGCTCAACCGACATCGTCTACGCTGACCCGTGCAATGGATCTTCCGTCCGTGCAAGTTTACTAAGTGTAGCGACACTCCGCGCAACTACTTTCTACTGCGCAGACCCGTGCAACCAGGACTTAGCCTCTTTTTCCAATCTTCAAACTTTTCCCTACAATCTTCTTTGTGTTTTTTGAACCTTCTTTCTTTCATGGCCCACATCAAGAGGACCCTTCGTCCCGTAGACCATCCAACTGACCATCCTTCTCATCCCGACGCACCCGATACATCTCCTCATCGCCCGTCTCCTTCCGCTGATCAACCACCGACTAAACGTACCAAAACCACCACTCAAACTCCCGCATATTTCAAAGAGCCAGTACTCCTAACTTTTGATTTTACTGATTTCATTGAATCGCTTTCCTCTCTTATTCACCGGGCTATAATCATGGGGAACATATAACTTCCTCCAAAGCATGGTCGTGAATATGATTGGGAAGAATGGTTGAAAACAACCGCCCATATCCGAACGGATAGTGATAGACCCCCTGCCAGAGAAGATACCCCGCCTGCTTCTCGCTTCAAGAAAACTTGTCGAAATAAGGCGAAGGAGATTGAAGAAAAGATAAAGGAGCATAATAAGAAGAAGCTCCAAAACTCTTGAGAATCTGTTAGAATAATCGAGGGCGTCATGAAATTCGACAACCCTCATTCAGAAGGCATGACAATAATTCCCATCAACGTTCGTCATCACCAGTCCATCCTTGAATGTGAACCCACAGATCACATGGACGGAGAAAAACTGATGTATACCGAATCATGGACGACGCGAGAACCTCGAATTCTCAAAGGTAAAATGCAGATGCAGAAACCACGGCAGATCATCGGAGAAGCCCACCCCATGATCTTCCTCACTCCCTTTCACAGTCCGCAAAATCTCTTTCCAACATATTTCTATGAGACTATCAGACAACGGTACAAGGATTACGATCCTCTATAGGGATCGGAAGATTTTCGAACAAGGGGCCTGCTGACTTCTCATCGCTATTATTCTGATTGAGCAGAGGCAATCCTGAAGAAACACATGAGTACTCTTACTAAAGTAGGCCTTTATGATGCGATAGAGGTCACATCCAAATACTTTTACAAGGAACCCTCCGTGCTGAAAGGATTCCTCGAATATTGGTCTCCCACCACCAATTCTCTTCACTTGCCATTTGGAGAAATGAGCATAACGCTATGGGATCTGCATCACATAGCAGGTCTCCCGCTTACAGGAAGATTTTATGACGAGTTTATCCCGACGAATGCAGAATTGACATTTATATCCTCTCCTGACCGCAGACCTTCTATCTCTGAAACCACAGTCGAACTTTTCAGAGAGATGGGAAAGTTTCTGAATTTTCACAAACTATCCCCTCTGCAATGGTTGGCTCATTTTTCTAAAATGCTCAGGTATTCCAGACCTAAAGATTAGCATTTTCCTTCTCATCACATACTCCGGCATATTAACTCTTTTTTCATTTTGCAGATTTCGTTACAGTCGTTGTAAGGAACTAATGACTCTTCATGACAATATGAAGGAACGACCAGATTATAGTTTCTTTGGGAAACTTACAGCCTTCCTAGCTTACTGGCTAAGCATAGTTGCTCTTCCTAGTTCCAAGTGGGTAGATGCTATTCGTCCCACCACCTTCGTTGTCGCTGGAGCTCTAGTGGAAGGTCAGAAATATTCTATTGCGCCCCCTGTGCTATTTTCCATTTATCGGGCCTTTGGAGAAATCTCTACACACGTTAAAAATCCCACCCTGGGATCTTCATCAGCATATACTGCCTGGAATTACTTCACTGGATGGTTAGGAGTCTATTTCCCCTGGACTTTTGAAGCACCAGAGAAGGCTTATGTCAACCCTTCTCATCTTCCTCTCTGGTTTTTTCAACAAAGGGCCATGGCCAGAAGATCGTATGAATGGGTGATCAACAAGATCTAGAATTTTGATCAAGTGGACTTCTCCCAGTTCCGCCTTCATCTCTACATTCAAGATACAGATATGGTGGATCAGGGGCACTAACTGTAGCGAAAAGGGCCTTTTTTCTTTCTATTCATTCTTGCAGTTTGCCTCTTAGGGAAGGAACAAAATTTTGGAGAGAACCCTACTATCCCAGTCGTTTAGCTCACCAATTTGGCTATGACCAAGCCGTGCCAGAAGATTGTGAGCTGGTTACTAAGAGAATGTGCTGCTATGGAACAGATCCTTTGAACTGGGCCATAATATGGAAACAACTATTAGGTGGCCGTGTCAACTCTTCTTTCATCATCCATAGCTGGGACCGGATAGTCCATACTTCTTATAGCTGGATGAGGTGGTGGGACCATCAATCATTTCTGATCAACAAACGCCTACCAGTGGACTCTCTTCTCTTTCTCCATCCACCTCGGCTTGGGGACAGAAAAATTGAGAACGGAATTGGCTTCATTCCAGAGAAAAGTCGCGCTCCTCATCATGATAAAATTTGCAGAAAGATTTCGACGGAAGAGCTAATCCGTGAGAGAAAACCAATTAATACTTTAGATGGTTGGTTTGTTCATGGAGTCCTGGCAGAATTTGAACATGTCCCCCACGACCTTGGTGGCCGAGCTTCAGAAAATGTTGCAAGAGCATCCTCCCCTATTCCTGAAGAGATTACTACAGCTGAGGAGGGTCCGGCTCGAAATGAACCTGCCCCTTCTTCACAACCTCTTCCCCCTAGCTCATCATCTCCGATGACTAGATCACGAGCACGTCTGCAAACGTCATCACCCACTCTTCAGGAAGAGGCAAGACAGGTCTCTTCATCTCCCTTGATTCTAGTTGGCGGGAGATCTCCAAGAGAAAGCAACCAGCCTGTCTCCTATAAAGGAAAATAAGTCATGGTTGCAGAAGTAGAAGAGGAAGATCTGGCAAGCGAAAGTTCATCTTCTACATCAGGAGATTCCACTCCCCTGGGATCTGGAGATGATGATAACGATGATGATGATGGAAATGATGGAGCTCAGGACGACAATATGAAGAAGGGGAGGTCAACATAGATGATGAGGAAAATACGGCCACTGAAAATATAGAAGAGGAACATCTCCCCCCGGCTCCCGAAATTTCCGTTGCCACTTCTGTTCCTGGCAAGACGCATGCGGTAACCGAAGAGGATGAAGAACTCTTGGACTATGGGGAATATGGATATTTACCTGGTAAGGGAATCTGAATTTCTTAGACACTCACATGCTTATCTAGTGATCACTATCTTATCATCACTGTCATTTCCTTTTTAGGTACGAATGTGGCTAATATCGAGACGAGTGCTGCCCCCTCAGTAGATCTTCACCCTGCTACACCAATGGCTTCACCACAGATTTCTTTGGCTCCTTTGGTGGCACCGAAAAGTGTGGCCCATGAAATTGTATTCCCTGTCGAGGCTACTGACCTACCGACTCCTACTACCAGAGATTCGAGCACAGAAGTGGGGGCACCTTCTCTTGCTGACATGTTAGAAGCTGGTACTTCTGCAGCCCCAGAAGTTCCCTCACTTATTGTTTACACCTCTGCGGCAGGTATATATATTAATTTGAAGAGCCGCCAATCCTTCATCTTGCGTTGTTTACTCTAACTTTATCTCTCATTTATGTTATAGGAATTCTTCCCTGCAGCGGGGCGGCCAGCTCCGAATCTGTGGCCACTGTCTCTGAGCTACCATTTCCCTCAAAGATTCCCGCTCACAAAATTCTTTTGGTGAAGAATTCTTTATCAACAATAATCCACATCTTCAAAGATCATGAGTAGTGGTCAGACCTAGACATTGCGATCGAGATTCTAGAGAGCTCTGCAAAGATGGTGAAGATTAACATTTCTGTTTTACGTGACTCCCTCCTCAGATTTCATGACTTGATAGCTTCTTTGGCATCAACGAAAAATATCACGATTGCTCCAGAAGTTCTAGAATACAGGAAGTAGTTAACTTTGTCTAAGGAGATGGCTTCACTTATTTCTTCCACCATATCTGAATTACACCAGGAGCAGTTATCTTTGCAAGAATAGATGAAGACCCTTACTGATGATAAGGTACTCATTCAAGATCATATTGCGGCTCTAAGAGAAGAGATTTCGTAGCTAGAACTGCAAGGTCATGAGAAGGAACTGTCTATACAGGAGGTTAAAGAGAAACTTGATTTCAATATTCGGTCTACTGATGCTGAAAAGTTTGAATTACTCAGGAGCAAGGAAATGATCACATCTTTAGAAGAAAAATTAGCTAGCCTTCCTGATCAAACAAAGATTATTCTTGAAGAGAAATCAAAGCATGATGCAGCTAAGCTTCAATTAAAGGAAAACTTGCGGCAATATATGAATATAGTAGGCATTACAGAGGAATTATAAGCATGTAATCCCCCCTTCTTTTTTCTTTTTTTTTTGTATACATACTTTTGCTTCTTTCTTTCTTCTTCTTCTCTTCTTTTTTTTTATATTTGAGTGCATGTCCTCTTTTGACTTTCAATAGTAAATTTCAGTAACTTTTTCATGCAGTTCTACATTATGCATTATTCCAGACATATTGTCTATGTCATAACTTCAACATGAGTTTATTGCATTTTGAACATTACACATAGTTTATCATGACATTCTATGAAACTAATCATAAAGCACCAGTATTTTATTCTTGTCAGTATGGGATTTCCTACATGACTTCATTCATTCATATTTTGTTAGCGGTGCTAAGTTTCAATTCAGTCAGTTGCACACAGTTTAGGCTCTTAAGTAGTGGAGCGAATTTACTTGGCGAATTTACTTAGACTCTAATTAGAGTCGGGTCTTACGTGATGGTCTCTGTAACTCTCTAGAGTTCGCTGGACTTCTCACTGCCTAGGGAGTTCACAAACCGTGATCCATAAGAGGGGCCTAGTGAAGCTACCGGGGCCGTGAACTCGATTGGTTTTACGCACAAGGTTGGCCACAGTAACTCTCTAGAGTTCACAGAGCTCACAAGGCTACCTTTGGAGGTACCAAATCCATGATTGTCGATCCATCGATGAGTAGGTTTAAGCCCTTCCTCATGAGTTAGTATCGGAATCGAACCACAAATCTGGGGGGTCTTATGCATGGTTGGCCTATCTAAAGCGCACACTGCAGCCCTCATTTTCTTCGCCTGTAATGTCGGGCCCATTCATGGGAGGGCTTCTCCTCCATTCCCCGTGACACTGCCAGAAAGCTATACAGACGGCACAGGGGTTACGCTGACTGGTCATTTGAGAACTTTTAGCACTTTAGCTTTTAGTCGACTTTTTAGTCTTTTGGCTTTTGGTCATTGAGGACTTTTAGCTCTTGGCTTTTTGTCAAATTTTGGCCTTCTGGTTTTTGGTTATTGACTCTGTCAACTGTCCGCATGGGTATGCGTACGAGGACCTTCATGGGCTTTTTAGGGCCAGCAGTTTCTCGCCGCTACCCGAATGACGATCTTCATAGGTCTCATGCACAGCGGGCCAATAGCTTGACTGGGCTGCCTTTTTATAATCATAGGTCTTATGCGTAGCCGGTCCCTTTCAATATTTAATCCTTTTAGGATTTGGCCTTTTTAGGTCTTCGAGACTTGGTCCTTTTTTCTCTCTTTTTTTTTCGAGACATGTGGCTAGACCGCCTTTTTATGATCAGTAGTCATTACTGTCGCCAATTTTATATAGTTGGCTGTATGATTCATCATATGGTTTGAACAATAATTGACATTTCGCTGTTGCTGACAATGTCATAAGGGCTTTTGTATAATGTTTAAAGCAATGTATCAGCTTAGCGATGATGGCAATTTTGATGAGCGATTGATCAGCAACAATGATAGTTGTTCTCTTTTCTTTTTATGATCATCGATACCTGATGATTCTAATTTCGATGGAGATTTTTCTATTGGCGATGATCGTCAATGCTTGATAGCGATCATCGACACTTTTTGTTGCTATCTTCAAATGTCTTGGAAGACTAAAGACTTTTGGCGATGATCTAGCATGCTGTCTTGGAAGACGATGATAGGTATTTTAGCCTGAAATTGTTTATCTGTATCATTTTTTTGTATTGTTTGTAATATACCAGCTTGATAGTGATATCAATTTCAGGCAAAATTTTGTAGAACTCTCTTGATGGCGCTCACCTTCTTCGTCTTTCTTTATTTGCTATCATATGATCTTGATATACTTTATCATATGATTTTGATATTCTTGCGAACTTCTTCCTTATTCATCCTATTCATCTTGCCCCCTTTTGATACAGAATTATTATCTTGATAATGTTCTGTATCAAAATCAGTAGCGCCTTCGGAAGCAATTTCCTTTTTGCCAACGCGAGTATAGGCCAACATAGGCTTTCATTTACTTCTTTGAAGAATTTTGCTTTCATTGATCACACCTTATCTCATTTGGCTTTGAACTTGCCCCCTGGATATGATTGTGACTGTTATTGGAAATATATTTTTCGTTCTTAGAGATATTGAGGCAGTATATTTTTGTGGGAGGCTACACGATTGTAATCGTATTCACTGACTAGCTTGCCCCCAACCCTTGAAATTTTCTACCCTTCTCCTGATCGACCCTAATGGGGACTTGAATTCTCTTCCCATGGTTTAAGCCAACGGGTTTTTCATAATCAAAGCCCATGTTTTTCATAATTTTTTTACTTGTCGGACTATACTTTTGGAGGTCTTACGGCGTCAACCTACCACGGTAGTCATTACTTTGAGTTTCTCCTCTTGTCCTTACTGCTTCTGAAATATAGAACTCGATTGGCTTAGGATATTTTTCACTCGCCTTAACTTGAAATCTTGTTGGAGCGGCCGAAAATGACTTATTTCTTTCAGCATACAGCAGTGGCACCGTATAATTTTTAGTTGTTCAGATGACAACAGGGTTAATGGTGGTTCTCCCGGTTGCCTTAAATGTTTTGGCACAAAATAGAACTTCTTTCTTATTTCCGCAGTTTCAGATGGCACTACTTTTTCTGCTATCTCCGTAATTGCACTTTCCCGATCATTCTTTAGGACACCACCTTCATCCTTATTCATTTTTTCGATAGCGAATTCTTTATAATAGCTAGCATCTGCAAAGAAGGACTCAGCTTCTGTATACGGTCTTGCATCGGCTAGCACTTTATGTTGTACTCCGTCTTTACAGTATTTGAAACACTGATGCAGAGTAGAGGTTTTATGATATTGTACTGATGTATCCATGGCCTTCCTTAGAGAAGGTTGTATGTCGTCACTACACTTATGACGTGACAAACAACGTCAGTAGTCAATTTTCCTATTTTCAACGTTACCGTAATCTTGCCAAGTGCGCGCTGCCCATCTTGATTAAAACCTTGTATCATCATTCCGTTGGGGCGTAGTTTTGAGTGACGGTAGTTTAATTTATTTAACATTGAGTGTCAAAAGATTTACTACAGACCCATTATCTATCATAATCTGTTTGACTTTCTTCCCACGAATATGGCCTTCTATCATTAGTGGTCTGTTATGGTCTTCCTCGCAGATCAGATCATTATCAGAAAAAGAAATGACCGGGAAACAATCCTCATGTTCATCGAGTTCTTCATGTTCTAACTCTGCCAGTAAGGTTTCCCTAATGTCATGATCAGATAAAGCCTGGATCAAACTTTGTCGAAATTCTTCTGATAGCTTCAGTGCATCATAAACGCTTAATCGGGCTGGTATTCCTTTTAGATGATTTACCACGTCATAAGTTACTCTCGTCATGTCATTCTTCACCTTTATCTTACCGCTATTACTCTCTTTTGTAATTATTTCTTTCCTAGTGACTTCTGATTTCTGTTTTGTAGGGCTTACCACCTTCTTACCTAACCATAGTGTGATCACCGCAACCTTCTTTACAGCTTTACCACTTCCTGCGTTATTCGCATCTTGGTCCTTCTTTCGGACTGTAAGCATGTTTACGGTTGCCATGGAGCCCCTCTCTCTTTCTTTCTCCAATACTATCTCGCCCCTATTGATTAGTCGCTGTATTATACATTTCAAAGTATAACAGTTCTCTGTTGGATGCCCCACTAGACGATGATAACGACAAAAATCCTTTTCTCTGGTTCTTATTACATCTTCTGGGCGCTTAGGCTCCGGCAATACTATCGTGCCAGCTTTTAATAACTATTCCATCATAGGGGCGATATCTTCTTTTTCAAATGCGAACCCCTCATGAGAATTCAGCATTCTAGGCCTCTTCTCATTATACCTATTTCTTGACTTATCACCTTCTTCAAGTTGGTCCGGTCTTCTTTCTCTCGAGTCCTTTGTGTCTTTTCCACTTCTGTCATGATCGACAGCGTTCACAGCTATCCTGCCAGACACTCTCCTAGTTATATCATGGTGAAATGCTGGGATCTTGGGAGTCATCAGCTCCAACGCGTGGGCTTTAGTAGCCAAATCACAAAAAGTTCTGATATCGGCGCTAGTCAGTCCGAACGCAATTCCTGTCCCCATAGAATTTAGACACATTTTAACTTGTTCTTTTTCCTCTGGTAGTTGTCTACATGAAGCCCCTAATGTTTTTCACCTGTCTATAGACTTCTCTACTGGCTCTCCTTCTCTCTACCGAATAGAGGCCAGCTCCGTAATACTGACGTCACGTTCTGAGGAGAAGAAGTTTGACATGAAAACCTCCTACATTTATTCCCAGGTACGTATTGATCTAGGTGTCAAACTAGAATACCATCGAAATGCTTTGTGTGTTAGTGATGAACCAAATAACCGCAAGCAGTACTGTGGTATCATAAAAAAATTTCCCATACTAGTGATGAAGTGCATCAAATGCTCCTCCAGGGATCCTTCTCAATTGAACTTTTAAAAATTCGGATGCTTGAAATTGGCCAGAAAAGGGATGTCTTCTACTTCCCTTGGTGTAACACCCTGAAAATCGGGGGTCGTGTATAAACTCAACTCCCGAGTTCCAGACCGTCACTTATGCAACAAAAATGGTTATGATTCGATGTTGTCTGATTTAAAGCATTCACATGAGTAAAAGTATACCAAAACTGCAATTCATACTTCAGATCCAGTGATAAAAGCAAGCGGAAGACTAAACAAGATATATATCACTGTATGGAAAAACAAAGTAATCTCAACTGTCTCCAAAGTATGACTACATCTCTGAGTCTCATATACATGTACATAACAAAAGAATAATGTTCAAAAAGAAAAGTCCCACTGATGTCCCCTCGATCCAAGTCGCCTACGGGAAGCCGTCATGATACTGCATATACGAGAACTCATCCTGGTCCTCGTCAATCTCCGGCTCCACCTCCTGGATCTCGTCGTCACCTGCAACTACAACAGGGTCTGGTGGGTGTTGCAAACACCATCCCGTAACGTGGGAATGAGTGATCAACTCAGTGGAATCATAGAGCAAAGATTAGCATGTTCACAATTCAATCACGCGATAATAGTAAAGCAGTAAATCAGACAAGTCCTAATACTGTTGTTAATGCAAGATGATATGACGTGATGTATGCCCTCACCGACGATCACCCTCATACGGCAACATCTTACGACCGCGGCATGCCACACTCCCTAGAGTGCTCCACATCTTCCAGGCACATGCAATGCTATGGTGATATGATTACCAAGTTGTTATTAGTCCATTCAAACAGCAGGATTGGGAAACTAAGGTACCTCCCTTGTATCAATCCCAACACGGATCCTGTCTAGGGTCGTCACTCCTAGTAATCTCATACGATTTACATTTCGTAGGTCACTGCAAGGGCTGCTAAGGCTGTTGCTCGCACTCGTTGCACCGCTCCCCCATCACCTTATCAATACAGGCCTACTGTACTCTACTGCACGGAAGGGTCGTCGCCTCCCGTGAACTCAGAATACGCTCGCGGTCACTACAAAGGGCTCGTCGCCTGATCAGTGTAGGCCGACAGCTAGAATATAGTGTCCCATACCACCATAATCTGCTCACGAGTCAAGGTGCTCATTGGTCACTACGGGGAGGTTTGTGGCCCCAGCGTAGGCCGACAGCTCGACCACGGTGTCCCATACCACCATGCCCGGCTCATGAGTCTTCGTGGATCAAGGTACCACGGTTAATAGGGTTTACAATGGTAAGTTCAGTACCCTAGGTTCAAGCAGTTATGATACATACAAGGTGAACAAACATCGGCCAGTCGGGTTACTTGACGGGCTCGACTAGCGCGATCGCATCTCGAATTGAACGACATGAAGTGCGTAAAACACTTCGCGTGGCCTAACCACTGCCGCCAACTCTCAACACGAATCACATTCATCGACGCGTCGTTCGTGGCTATGACCAGTCAGCCACGAATTCGCTCGGTTACCGACTGCCTGGACTAAGTCAAGTCCCACACATCTATGGAATCACTATAAAAGGTATTGGAATTGAAATACATCATGTGAGCATGTTAGCACATGTTATAACATTCAACTTAAGCAAATCTTCAAGGCATACTTCCCATGCATATTCACTTAAGCAAATCCTCAAGCACATACATTCCATGCATGTAATGAAATCATGCATTTTGTCAACATGTAGAAAATCATTTAGGTCGGCATAATAATTGAAAAATCAATCACAAAGTATCAAATAACATCATTTAATTCAATACATACTAATACAAGCATTTATACAAACACATGCACTACACACTTAAGTCTACATATAGTATGTCGACCCAAAGTGTGCAACTAGGCGAATCTCTTCGCCAAACTAATTATGCACGCATTCCTAACTTCCTAAAGCGACAACAAACCATGTCAATCACATCAGAAAAATATGAATGTAAACAGTACTTCCTACAAATGACTAAAATGCCCTAAATCTCATATTCTTCGTTAGCTTACGAAACGGGAAACGGAGAGCATTTTGTACATGTCAAACGGCGATGCCGTCAAGAATCTACTATTAAACGACATTGAAAGCGTTGGGAACCGTCAATCAAAGCGTCTAAAATCCTCACCTAGTGTCTTGTAGACTCGGGAATTGAAGCGGAGTGTATATGCTTCGTCTACGGCGAGTAAGGAGCCTAATACATAAGATCCATAAGCTACATCGCTATGGAAACAAGGAAAACTCAAATCACCAACTATTTAGGATTTTTACTTACCTAGGATTGTGGTGGAATCGCCGGGAAAGCGGTAGAGGAGTGTTGCTTAAGCATGTGCAACACGTAGCACAAGCGGCGGGAAGAACTCTCTCACTCTCTCACAATCTCTCACTCTTTTTCTCTCTCCCAAGCTAGGGCTTCTCTCAAATTCGGATGGGAGAGAGGAGTGAGGGTTTCAACCCCTTTTATAGCCTAAAACATTCCCAAAATAGGCTTGGGAACAATGTTTACTTGGTGCCTAACCAAATCGGGGCCGTTTCGGTCCAAAAGGGCATTTCTGGAGGTCCCCAGGCCAAATGCGGTCGGACTTAAGCTCATGCATACTAGATCTAGCATACATCCAGTTTTCAGACCGGTTGGGTTCCCAGATCGCACGTGGCGGCCCAGTTTCAGTTTAACGGTCACCGCACCAAGATCAGGCCTATAAGTCTCGTGATATATAATAGATATTTTTCCTGATCCAAGGGTGTAATTTGGCTGTATTCTGACGGTCAGAATGCTTAATACTGATGCGTCAAATTTGTGTGCCAGATTTGAATTTGAAATTCCAACTATGTCCCTATTCACACTCTCTTCGGTCCGGGCTCAATGAAATAGCCTGTGATCATCGGTTTGACTTGATTTTTGGAATGAGTGTCAAGCCCAGCTAGACGGTCCTAACGGTCTAAGATAGGAGGTATCGGACTTTCGACGCGCGGTCTAGATCCAATACAAAGTTTCAAGGAGGTCCCGAGAACAAACCGGCTTAGAGTTTGATCCGAGGCTTTAGAGCATTATAGCACCCTTGGTTCCACTCGCTTCGGGCCTCGTAGAACGTATTTAAAGCGACCAGGGACCATTTCCCAGCTATTCCAACGTTGCACTAGCTAACCTAGTCACATTTTCTAAAGGAATGAATTCTACGCAATTTCGGGTCGAGTTGGTACTCGAGCCCAAGTATGGATTTTTCACGGGCGTTACAATCTACCCCCCTTAACAAATAATTTCATCCTCGAAATTTTGTACCTTTTCGTACTCCTCGAGAAGCTGTGGGTAGTTCTTTCTGATCTCGGCTTCTGTCTCCCAAGTAGCCTCCTCCTCAGTATGATGCGTCCATAGTACCTTCACAAGGGGAATCACCTTGCTACGCAGTACCTGCTCCTTCCGGTCTAAGATTCGTGTCGGTCGCAGGATATAAGTAACATCCTCTCCTAACTGCACCTGCTCCCATCTGATGATATGAGAAGGATCAGCAACGTACTTCTTCAGCATAGAAACATGAAATACGTTGTGGACGCTCGCGAGGGGCGTGGGTAAAGCCAATCGGTAAGCCACTGCTCCCACACGATCGAGGATCTGAAATGGACCAATGAATCGCGGTGCCAGCTTCCCTTTCTTTCCGAACCGAAGGACTCCCTTCATAGGGAAAACTCGCAAAAACACATGATCCCCGACTGTGAACTCTAGTGGTCTCCGTCTCGTATCGGCGTACCTCTTCTGTCTGCTCTGCGCTGTAAGAAGCCGACGTCGAATAATATCAATCTTCTCTGACGTCGCCTGCACCAACTCTGGGCCAATCAAGCTGCGCTCACCGACCTCTAACCAGCAATGCGGTGCGCGACAAGGTCGCCCATACAGCGCCTCATAAGGTGCCATGCCGATACTCGCCTGGAAACTATTGTTGTACGCAAACTCCGCATATGCAAGACAGTCATCCCAACTGTCCTTGAAGTCCAATGCGCAAGCTCGCAACATGTCCTCCAGGATCTGGTTCACTCGCTCCGTCTGTCCGTCCGTCTGTGGGTGGAAGGCAGTACTGAACTTCAACTTCACACCCATAGCCTCCTGAATGCGAGTCCAGAAAATAGAAGTGAACCGCGTGTCTCTGTCCGACACGATCTCCAACGGAACTCCATGCAGACGCACAATCTCTCGGATATACAATCTAGCCAGCTCGTCTGCAGAGTTCGTAACTCAGATCGGTAGGAAGTGCGCCGACTTCGTCAATCGGTCGACGATCACCCAAATGGAATCATGCCCCTTCCTTGTCTTTGGCAACCCAGAAATGAAGTCCATGGAAATGAAATCCCACTTCCACTCTGCAATCGGCATAGGCTGCAAAAGTCCAGGTGGTCGGCGATGCTCTGCCTTCACTTGCTGACAAGTGAGACAACGGGACACGAACTCAGCAATGTGGGTCTTCATACCTTCCCACCAGTACGTCCTCTTCACGTCACGATACATCTTCGTGCTGCCAGGATGCATCGCGAGTCTAGTAGAATGCGCAGCCTCGAGAATCTCTCGTCTCAAGTCAGGGACATCAGGAACGCATAGGCGGCCACGGTAACGTAATCCCCCATCCATGCCAACTCGCCAGTCGGCGTCAGCATCATCACTGGCCTGCTCTCGAAGCTCAGTAAGATGCGGGTCGTCCCTCTGCGCCTCGATGACACGGTCATTGATCGGGGATCGCACCTGAACATGTGCGATGAACTCAAATGGCTCCTCTACGGTGAGTTTCTGCTTAAAGTCTCACAAAAACTCAACCATATCCCACTCGGCAACCATCAGCGGAGCCGCAAACTCTATCGCCTTCTTGCGGCTCAACGCATCAGCCACAAGGTTCGCCTTCCCAGGATGGTAAGAGACTTCAAACTTGAAGTCCTTCAGCGTCTCCATCCATCGCCGCTGCCTCATATTCAAGTCCCGCTGTGTGAATATGTACTTGAGGCTCTTGTGGTCGCAAAAGAGCTCGAACTCCTCTCCGTAGAGGTAATGTCTCCAGAGTCTCAGTGCGAATATCACGGCTGCCAACTCCAGGTCGTGTGTAGGGTAATTCTCCTCGTGCTTCCTTAATTGTCTCGAGGCATATGAAATTACCCTGTCCCTCTGCATAAGGACACAACCCAAACCAACGCTAGACGCGTCAGTGTATATAGTGTATTTAACCCCTTGCTCTGGCAATACTAGCACAGGGGCAGACGTAAGTCTGTCCTTCAGCTCCTGAAAAGCTGACTCCGCCTTATCATTCCAGGCGAACTTCACGTCCTTCCGTGTCAATTGAGATAAGGGTCTCGCGATCTTCGAGAAATCCTGAATGAAGCGCCGATAGTAGCCAGCGAGACCTAAGAAACTCCTCACCTCAGTGACAGAACCAGGCTGCTCCCAGTCCTGCACCGCAGCTACCTTAGACAGGTCAACTGCCATGCCATCCTTGGACACCACGTGTCCCAGAAACTTCACCTCCTGCTTCCAGAAGTCACACTTCTTATACTGTGCGAACAACTAATGCTGTCTGAGCGTATCAAGGACCAAACGCAAGTGCTCCTCATGCTCCTCTCGACTCCTAGAGTATACCAAAATGTCGTCGATGAAGACAACGACGAATCGATAGAGGAAAGGCCGCAATACCCGGTTCATCAGATCCATGAACACGGCCGGTGCGTTCGTGAGACCGAACGACATCACAAGGAACTCGTAATGACCAAAACTGGTCCTGAACGCTGTCTTCTGCACGTCCTCATCTCTGACGCGTAGCTGATGATATCCTGACTGAAGGTCAATCTTCGAGAAGTACTGCGCTCCTCTCAACTGATCAAACAAGTCATCGATCCTGGGCAAAGGGTACTTGTTCTTCACTGTGAGTTGGTTCAGCCTGCGATAATCAATACACAATCGCAGTGAACCATCCTTCTTCTTCACGAACAAGACCGGTGCTCCCCAAGGAGACACGCTAGGCCGTATAAAGCCAAGCTCTAGCAGGCCATCAATCTGCGTCCTCAACTCCTCCATCTCACATGGTGCCATGCGATACGTCGGCAGTGAGACGGGTGTAGAACCAGGAATCAGATCGATAGTGAAATCGATCTCACGTCGGGGCGGCAAACCAGGGATCTTCCTGAACAGATCCCCGAACTCAGAAACAACTGGCGTCTGCTCAAGTACCTGGGCACCAGCGTCGCGCAATAGAGTGGCGTAGCTAAGAATGCGGAAAGGAAGATTTACCCGCACTGAAAATGTGAAAGGTGTGCCCTCAGGCTCGTACACCGTCACCACACGAGCCTCGCAGTCAATCTCGGCTCTCGCTGCAGTCAACCAGTCCATGCCAAGAATGACGTCGAGATATACGAGCGAGGGATCGACGACCAGATCAAGAGTCATCGTCCTGCCTCCCAGATCAACTAAACAACCCTCACACATCTGGGTGACATCCGAATAATCTCCATGAGCTGCAAGGACTAGCACGCTATCCATATTGATAGTCTGTAACCCAAGACGTCTGACTACGGCACTCGATATCAAGGAAATCGTGGAACCAGTGTCCACCATGACAAGAACGGGAGTACCTCCGATATGGCCCGTGACCTCGAAGGCTGAATGCTGGAAAGTCGGCGTCGTAAATGCCTCAGCGGTCAGTGCATGAACTCGAGCCTGCTGTGGCCGGTTCGGCCGCTGTGTCAAGGGCCGTGGGGGCTGTCGAATCTGCGATACTGTGGGTCTGAAAGAGGACTGCGCAGGAGCTGACCGTATAGGCGGTGCTGATATCGCCTGTGGACGTACACGATCAATCTTCTGCGGCGGCGAGAACCCACTGTCCCGCATCCTCGAAAAGCAACTCTGCGCTAGGTGGCCCGTCCTCCCACAGTATGTGCATGATAGATCAGGGCGCCGAAACGGTCCTACTGGCGCCGTGGTCCTGGTAGGAGGATCAATGCGAGGCCTCTTGCCCGCAAAGGGCCTATCTGGCAACTCCGGTCGCGGCCTGGAAGTAGTCGGGCCTCGTGATCGCGCAAGTCGATCCACGTCCTGCTCTGCCCGCATGGACATGTGAACTAACTCCGCATAGGAGGAGAAACTGATGCAGCACATCTTCGACCGAATATCCGGTCGCAAGCCCTCCAAAAAGCGCCGTATGCGCATCTGCTCATCAGCTAGAATCGTCGGGACGTACCTGCCCAACTCTGTGAACCGATGCTCATACTCGGTGACCGTCATCGCTGCCTGCCTGAAACAGAGAAACTCATTCTCCCTCTCGTGCCTGTAGGTCTGAGGATAATACTTCTCATGGAAGCGAAACTCGAATGCTGCCCATGTCCATACGAAGTCTGCGGTAACAGTCCGCAATACACTATCCCACCACATACTGGCCTCTCTCTCAAACTGGAAGGTAGCCAGCTCTACCTGCTCTGCCTCAGTACAGTGCAACATGCGCAGAATCTTCGACACTCGGTCGAGCCAAAACTCAGCCTCCTCGGGTCTGTGAGAACCCGTGAAAGTAGGAGGCCGCAAGCGCTGAAATTGCTCCAGAAGGCCCCGTGTGTCGGCAGGGTTCCCCGCAGGGAAAACAGGCTGTGCAGGATGTGCTATGTCCTCATCCTGGGCGTAAGCATAGGCATCCTCAGCTGGATGCGCAGGTGGTGCAGGCGGAGTAGATGCCGTCGCACCCCCACCCTGGGCTAAAGTCCCGACTATAGTAGTCAATAGCTGCTGCTGCTGTAGCATCATAGCCATCATCTGCTCGAATCTATCAGGTGGTGGAGCAGGCTATGGCGGATGAGGTGCGGAAGTAGATGCGCGCTGTGGCTCTCTAACTGATGGTGTAAATGGCGGTGGTCCATCTGTAGGACCAGTAGCAGGCTGAGACGATCGAACAGTCTCAGGAATCGGGCCCACAGCAGGGTCCGGACGAGTGCCAGACTGAGAGGGAGTCTGATCCATCTGCTCAGACAACGAAAGCCGAACCGCGCTCCTCGTAGTCTTAGGTGGCATTCCCTATATTCAAAATAGGGCGCAACCTTGTCAGTCTCAATTGCTCAAATACACCACAATCATTCACTAAAGAGTCAAAGGCATTCTATGCATTTCAATTAATCAAAATTGTCACAATACAAGGGATATATCCTTACAAGCATCATGACTAGAATGACATGGAAATTAAGACAGTTAAGCAACAGCAACATAAGCAAAGCACTAGCCTCAACAGGCTTACACACATAAAACAGAAAATGGCTAACTACTCATAACAACATCAAAGATCGCGTCGCTAGTCGGAGTCTGGCGACGGAGGAGGAGCACCCTTATCCTGTAAGCAACACAGGATTGCCTTCAAGGTGCGAGTCACCTTGCCAAACTTCTTCTTCGTAACGGCCTTGGCATCAGCGACCTCTGCTCGAAGTTCTTGGACTTCCCTTCGCAAAGCGGTCTGACTCTCCTCCATCCGAGCAATGCGATCGTCAATAGTAGTCTGCGCAGAAGGAGGAGGTCTCTCATCAGTATCCTGAGCCTCCTCTTCTGCTTCTTCCTGAGTCTCTTCCTGAACCTCTGCACTAGGTTCTCCTTCGCTTTGATCTTCCTCTTCATCAAAGTCGTCCCCACTATCCCTTTCAAGTTGATTTTCACGATATTGCGACCCAATCTTCATCTTAATCATCGTCGACTCATCGATGGTGTGAATCGATACCGGCAACTCGGGTCCAAGTCTATAGGCAAACTCAAGCGCAATCTTACAAATGAGTCGGCCAAAGGGAAGAGATTCGGATGTTCTTCTCGACCTGGCTATGAGAACTATCTGCCGTAAGATGAAAGTGGCCATACATACGTTCTCTCCCTGGGCCACCAGAAATAAGAAATCGACCATAAGACGTGTACATTCAATGCGGTTCGTCGACCTAGGATAAACATTGAACGTGCAGATGTGATGCAGCAGACGCAAATCCTCAGACATGTACGTCGCCTTGAGGCTATTATTAGGCTGCCATGGAACCAACTTACCGCACAGAAACCTGGTGCGGTGATCTCGTTCACGTCTAGTCCTCAAATTCTTCTCACTTGGATGTACATCACCTAGAGGCACGTTGAGAAGTCGCGCAACCAACCGGACGTCGATCGTAGCCATCCGATCTCTACCAAAAGGGATTTTGAACTGCAAGGGCTCCAAGGTAGGACTCTGGATGCTAGCATAGAAGGCACGAACAGTGCTCACATTAGCACGAGCGCGAGCTTCAAAGATCGGTCCCCAGTGTGCAGCTTCAATGCGTTCGAACAACAGATACTCGCCGAACAATCGCCCATCTACGTCCGCCTCAAATAACACTCTACGATCAGTGTATTCACCATGAGGCATCTCTGATAGGATGGTTCGTCCAAGATGTGCATGGGGATCCAAATCCCGCTTTGTACGGCACTCCAGGACTGCAGCTGGACCTGCGGCGGCGCTTGAGCTTGCGGCACCACCCCGCGGTCTTCTCAATTGAGCAGGGCGGCTCGGCCCAGCCTCGTCTGTTGCAGTTTTCCTCTTACCCATCAAAGACAGGATGGATGAGAGTGACAAAAGACCCAAAATAGCTTCCACGAAAGCCATGGAAAACGCCAAAAATGCAGAGAAATGGCTGCCCAATCTGACAAAAGGAAATCTAGGCGTCATAGAGGGATGCTTCAAGCTTCCCAAGGCTGTACTTTCAGGGAAAAATAAGAACAAAAAGATGGAATGGAGCTGCTCACGATTTCAGCACTATTTGGGAGATTTTGGAGCTCCAAATGGGAAAATCTTCAAGGAAAGGGGCTGGCAACACCCAATAATCGATGGGTGGTGGTCGGTTTTGGCCAAGGAAGGGTTTAGGAGGGGTTTGGGTCGCCGGGGTTTGGAATGGAGTGCTGAAAATCAAATCTAGGGTATGCAAGGGGGCTGTTTGTGAAGGAGAGGGGTGTTTTAGGGGTTTTCGTGGGATGGGAGGTAGCTAGGAGTGATGGGGGGGGTGTTTAAGTGGGTGCACCCAAAGGGCAGCACCAACCGAGGTGGCCGGCCGGCGATGCATCGCCCGGCCGGCGATGGCATCGCCGGCCAACCTTCAGGTTGGCCAGCGGGACCCCATGGGTCTGGTCCCCCATGGTCCCAGGGCCCCAAAAAAGTTGGTCCCACCCCTTGGTTCATTATATTTTGGTCCCTATGAGCCCAAACATGTGTTCGGGGCTTTCCGGGTCCACATCGCAATCCCGAATACCAAACTATATGATGCAGCATATGAATTTGGGGTAGAAGGATCCAGTACATCTTTCTAGATCCTTAGTTGCTAAAGAAAGTGAAGTTAGAATGGCCTTATGGCCATGTTTCATGAAATTTTACTATTCACTGTAAAATTTGGTGAATGTACTAATTTGTGTTATTTTCACATTAGGTTTGATGCCTAACATGAAATGGATAAGAAAGAACTGAAGGTTGAAGTGTTTAGAGAAGGAATTTTGAGAATTTTTGGCAAAACGGGGTTTTTAAGCCCTGGCGATTGATTACTGGAGTCGTGGTCATTCCACGGCCCAAAGATTCACTTTTGCGGTTTAAAACCGCTCATAGGACGTCTCCACCCGACTTCCTACAGCTTAGAAGTGATTCGGGTCGCTTTACGCGACCCGAGATGCGTTACAGACTCGATCTTGCGATCGATCCTCATAGACTTCGCCTATCGGCGAATCTGTGATCCTAGGAGTGTTTCTAGACCCTTCTCGCACCCACCTAAGTCAAAGGAAGCGACAGCGTACGTCGCAAGACCATAACCCAGGCCCAGTATACTCTCATTCATGCTCTGATACCAACTTGTAACACCCTGAAAATCGGGGGTCGTGTATAAACTCAACTCCCGAGTTCCAGACCGTCACTTATGCAACAAAAATGGTTATGATTCGATGTTGTCTGATTTAAAGCATTCACATGAGTAAAAGTATACCAAAACTGCAATTCATACTTCAGATCCAGTGATAAAAGCAAGCGGAAGACTAAACAAGATATATATCACTGTATGGAAAAACAAAGTAATCTCAACTGTCTCCAAAGTATGACTACATCTCTGAGTCTCATATACATGTACATAACAAAAGAATAATGTTCAAAAAGAAAAGTCCCACTGATGTCCCCTCGATCCAAGTCGCCTACGGGAAGCCGTCATGATACTGCATATACGAGAACTCATCCTGGTCCTCGTCAATCTCCGGCTCCACCTCCTGGATCTCGTCGTCACCTGCAACTACAACAGGGTCTGGTGGGTGTTGCAAACACCATCCCGTAACGTGGGAATGAGTGATCAACTCAGTGGAATCATAGAGCAAAGATTAGCATGTTCACAATTCAATCACGCGATAATAGTAAAGCAGTAAATCAGACAAGTCCTAATACTGTTGTTAATGCAAGATGATATGACGTGATGTATGCCCTCACCGACGATCACCCTCATACGGCAACATCTTACGACCGCGGCATGCCACACTCCCTAGAGTGCTCCACATCTTCCAGGCACATGCAATGCTATGGTGATATGATTACCAAGTTGTTATTAGTCCATTCAAACAGCAGGATTGGGAAACTAAGGTACCTCCCTTGTATCAATCCCAACACGGATCCTGTCTAGGGTCGTCACTCCTAGTAATCTCATACGATGTACATTTCGTAGGTCACTGCAAGGGCTGCCAGGGCTGTTGCTCGCACTCGTTGCACCGCTCCCCCATCACCTTATCAATACAGGCCTACTGTACTCTACTGCACGGAAGGGTCGTCGCCTCCCGTGAACTCAGAATACGCTCGCGGTCACTACAAAGGGCTCGTCGCCTGATCAGTGTAGGCCGACAGCTAGAATATAGTGTCCCATACCACCATAATCTGCTCACGAGTCAAGGTGCTCATTGGTCACTACGGGGAGGTTTGTGGCCCCAGCGTAGGCCGACAGCTCGACCACGGTGTCCCATACCACCATGCCCGGCTCATGAGTCTTCGTGGATCAAGGTACCACGGTTAATAGGGTTTACAATGGTAAGTTCAGTACCCTAGGTTCAAGCAGTTATGATACATACAAGGTGAACAAACATCGGCCAGTCGGGTTACTTGACGGGCTCGACTAGCGCGATCGCATCTCGAATTGAACGACATGAAGTGCGTAAAACACTTCGCGTGGCCTAACCACTGCCGCCAACTCTCAACACGAATCACATTCATCGACGCGTCGTTCGTGGCTATGACCAGTCAGCCACGAATTCGCTCGGTTACCGACTGCCTGGACTAAGTCAAGTCCCACACATCTATGGAATCACTATAAAAGGTATTGGAATTGAAATACATCATGTGAGCATGTTAGCACATGTTATAACATTCAACTTAAGCAAATCTTCAAGGCATACTTCCCATGCATATTCACTTAAGCAAATCCTCAAGCACATACATTCCATGCATGTAATGAAATCATGCATTTTGTCAACATGTAGAAAATCATTTAGGTCGGCATAATAATTGAAAAATCAATCACAAAGTATCAAATAACATCATTTAATTCAATACATACTAATACAAGCATTTATACAAACACATGCACTACACACTTAAGTCTACATATAGTATGTCGACCCAAAGTGTGCAACTAGGCGAATCTCTTCGCCAAACTAATTATGCACGCATTCCTAACTTCCTAAAGCGACAACAAACCATGTCAATCACATCAGCAAAATATGAATGTAAACAGTACTTCCTACAAATGACTAAAATGCCCTAAATCTCATATTCTTCGTTAGCTTACGAAACGGGAAACGGAGAGCATTTTGTACATGTCAAACGGCAATGCCGTCAAGAATCTACTATTAAACGACATTGAAAGCGTTGGGAACCGTCAATCAAAGCGTCTAAAATCCTCACCTAGTGTCTTGTAGACTCGGGAATTGAAGCGGAGTGTATATGCTTCGTCTACGGCGAGTAAGGAGCCTAATACATAAGATCCATAAGCTACATCGCTATGGAAACAAGGAAAACTCAAATCACCAACTATTTAGGATTTTTACTTACCTAGGATTGTGGTGAAATCGCCGGGAAAGCGGTAGAGGAGTGTTGTTTAAGCATGTGCAACACGTAGCACAAGCGGCGGGAAGAACTCTCTCACTCTCTCACAATCTCTCACTCTTTTTCTCTCTCCCAAGCTAGGGCTTCTCTCAAATTCGGATGGGAGAGAGGAGTGAGGGTTTCAACCCCTTTTATAGCCTAAAACATTCCCAAAATAGGCTTGGGAACAATGTTTACTTGGTGCCTAACCAAATCGGGGCCGTTTCGGTCCAAAAGGGCATTTCTGGAGGTCCCCAGGCCAAATGCGGTCGGACTTAAGCTCATGCATACTAGATCTAGCATACATCCAGTTTTCAGACCGGTTGGGTTCCCAGATCGCACGTGGCGGCCCAGTTTCAGTTTAACGGTCACCGCACCAAGATCAGGCCTATAAGTCTCGTGATATATAATAGATATTTTTCCTGATCCAAGGGTGTAATTTGGCTGTATTCTGACGGTCAGAATGCTTAATACTGATGCGTCAAATTTGTGTGCCAGATTTGAATTTGAAATTCCAACTATGTCCCTATTCACACTCTCTTCGGTCCGGGCTCAATGAAATAGCCTGTGATCATCGGTTTGACTTGATTTTTGGAATGAGTGTCAAGCCCAGCTAGACGGTCCTAACGGTCTAAGATAGGAGGTATCGGACTTTCGACGCACGGTCTAGATCCAATACAAAGTTTCAAGGAGGTCCCGAGAACAAACCGGCTTAGAGTTTGATCCGAGGCTTTAGAGCATTATAGCACCCTTGGTTCCACTCGCTTCGGGCCTCGTAGAACGTATTTAAAGTGACCAGGGACCATTTCCCAGCTATTCCAACGTTGCACTAGCTAACCTAGTCACATTTTCTAAAGGAATGAATTCTACGCAATTTCGGGTCGAGTTGGTACTCGAGCCCAAGTATGGATTTTTCACGGGCGTTACACTTGGATACAGCATTTGATACCTAAAACGTCCGGTATTTTCACGTTCTCTTTCTGCTCTAACTGCTCTTCGACCACTTTCCTTACTTCTTCTTGTGTCATAGTTCTCGCCGCAGGGATAGACCCTAGTGACCCTGCCCCCTGTGGTGGGAGGACATCAGGTTGATTTTCTTGCCCTTTCGTTGCATTTTGGGGGATTGTCATTCGGGCTATGTTGTGTGCGAGGGTTGCCAGTGCTTCTCTGAGATTTCTGCATTCTTCCATTAATGCATTTTGGGCTTCTGTCATTGCATTGAAACGATCCTCTGTAGTTGTTCTATAATCTAGATTTGTTCCTGTCATGAATACTTCAACTTCTTCACTTTTCGACGAAGCAGTAATCGAAGGAGAACAAGAGAATGCTAATGTGACAGGGCATGCAGAACAGGGAGGGGATACAGTTTCATCAGGCCTTTTCGTGCTCCCTATGGTATCAGTTGATTGAAATGACGCCGATACTGGTGAATCTTTTCGGGATGGCATTGACGATCTAATGACCAATGCTTTTTCCTTTTGTTCTCTTGTTCGTTCAGCCATTGAGGCATTTAAAGTTGGGAAGTCTTGTACTGTCAACTGGGAAACTGTTTGCATTGTTTGCAATATCCGTGCTGGATATATTACCGGAGGAGCAAGTTTAGGATTTCTTTTAACTGTGCTTCGCGTTATGGGCTCTCTGATTCTTAATGAAGGCTGATTCATTCCCGAATTTCTGAAGTTTCGTGTTCTTGCCTTACGAGAGGTCACGACGGTTCAGCTTGCATTGTCTTCTAATGACTGGGGTGAAGCAGAAATGACCCCAGCCGTAACTTGAGCCCTGCTACTTTTACACACATGACTCGGTGCGTATTCTATCAAGAACCCTATCGGGGTGAATCGGAAGTTTACTTTTCTTATGGGGATCGCCATGGGTAATAAGTCGTAATCGGATTTTCAAAACCTTCAATCATGAAACATAATTATAATTAGTAATTGAACGATTAGAGTGATCTATCTTAGAGATGAAGGGGAGGACTTCCCACTGAGAGTCGCCTATGGACGCCAAACCGTGACGAATGTTCGTAAAAACTTCACTGTTAATATTTAAAATAAGACAATAAGATAGGGTCCCCAGCAGAGTCACCATTTTATTTCGACAAAGAAACAAATGCATTTGATTTGGGAGATTGTCTTATTCAAACATAACAGAAAAAGAGTACTAGGAACATTTGTCACATTTTATTGATACTGAGTTCATTTACATCCTCTTTACATCCCTTGATTCTAAGATAGATCATTTAGAAATAAAGGACTTGTGCTTTAAGTATCAAAAGTTCATTTCAACAGCCTTCCGGCGCCTGATTCGATCATCTCCTAGGACTTAGGAGGAATGTCGATCCGATCGACGGGTCTTTAATGAAATAAAGATTTCAGGAGCATAACAATGCCTATTTCAGCCATCCTCTGAGACTTAGGAGGAATGTCGATTCGATCAACTGATCTTTCTCCTTTGAACCCATGAATAGGAGAAAGCTTGGAGAAAGGAAGCTTGGCCCACAGATTTCTGCAGCATGACGGCCTTTGGACTTCACAGACTGCAGGGCAGCCTGGTTGCACAGACCCACGCAACCGACATCGGTTGTGTGGTCCTACGCAACTGCCAGGAGACTTCTCTCCTACCTTCTGTCTTCTGCTCCGCTCTGCTCCTCTTGAAAATCTTCAATTACCCTTCATGAAGGAGAGGAAGGGGTATTTATAGACCCTCTCACGTGAAAAAATCCTGATCTTAGCGATGTGAGACTATTTTTCAGTGCTTTATATCATTCTGAATGAAGCCCTTTATGCAGTACACTTTGAGGTCTCGTGCAAATGATATTTCCTTTACGTAGACCTGTGCAACTGGGATCTATTGCGCGGAACCACGTAACTTATAGTGGTTGCGTGGACCTGCGCACTCTCATGAAAGCTATCTCTATCTTCTTCTTTCTGAAAGTTCTTCCTATCTCTTTTCCTTTCCTTGCTTGATTCTTTCACCAATTTTTTATGCCTCAATGGCGCCTTGGGCTACAGACTACTCGGATGGTTGGGGTGCGAGTTCTTTCAGCACACCGAACTTTTTCTGATGCCACTATGATGTGTGAGGGTTGTTTGTTGGATCTAGGGAACAGGACGATGGCCATTGACCTTATCGTCGACTCCTCTCTCTATCATTTTGATGTCATTTTGGGCATGGATTGGCTAACTGCAGGGAGAGATGAGATTGACTGCGAGACCCATTTATTGACAGTTTACGAGATAGAGGGCATGTACTTTACATTTCTGGTGCAGGTCAGTCACCCCTCTCGAGTGCTTTGTTATGCTTCCTTATTAAGGAATATTAATGTCCCGACACTTGAGAGCATGCAGTAGCCTGTGATTATGAGGATGTGTTTAGAAAGATACCTAGGTTACCTCCTCAGCGCGAGATCAATTTTATTATCGACCTAGTTCCCGGTTCGACGCCCATCTCACTGCCGACGTATCGCATGGCCCCGTGTGAGATGGAGGAGTTGAGGAAACAGGTCGATGATTTGTTGGAGGCTGGCTTCATACGGCCAAGTGTGTCTTCTTGATGAGCACTGGTGTTAAGGATGGCTAACTGTGATTATGTATTGATTATCGCAGGCTGAATCAGATTACAGTGAAGAATAAGTACCCTTTGCCCAGGATTGATGACCTGTTGATCAGCTAAGAGGAGCGCAGTACTTCTCGAAGATTGATCTGTAGTCAGGGTATCACCAGCTGCGCGTCAAGGATGAGGACGTGCAGAAGATGACTTTCAAGAATAGCTTTGGCCATTATAAGCTCCTCGTGATGTCATTCGGTCTTGTGAACGCACTAGCCGTGTTCATGGACCTGATGAACTGGGTATTTCAGCCGTTCCTCTATCGATTCGTCATTGTATTTATAGATGACATTTTGATATACTCCAGGAGTCGAGAGGAGCATGAGGAGCACTTGTGATCGATCCTAAATACTCTGCGACAGCATCAGTTATTTTCACAGTATAAGAAGTGCGACTTTTGGAAAGAGAAAGTCAAGTTCTTGGGACACGTAGTGTCTAAGGACGGGATAGCAGTTGACCTTGCTAAGGTAGCTGCAGTACAGGACTAGAAAAAGCTCAATTCGGTTATCGAGGTGAGAAGTTTCCTTAGTCTGGCAGGGTACTATCGGCGATTCATCCATAACTTCTCGAAGATAGCCAAACCCTTAACTCAGTTTACACATAAGGATCTGAAGTTCGCCTGGAATGAGAAGGCGGAGGCATCTTTTCAGGCGTTGAAGGACAGGCTGACGTCCACCCCTGTGCTAGTATTGTCAGAGCAAGGGGTTAAATATATGATATACACCGACGTGTCTAGCGTTGGTTTGGGTTGTGTCCTTATGCAGAAGGACAAGGTGATTTCATATGCCTTGAGACAGTTGAGGAAGCACGAGGAGAATTACCCTACACATGACCTAGAGTTGGCAGCTGTCATTTTTGTATTGAAGCTCTGGAGACATTAACTCTACGGAGAGGAGTTCGAGCTCTTTTACGACCACAAGAGCCTTAGATACCTATTCACTCAGCGGGACCTGAATATGAGGCAGTGGCGATGGATGGAGACCTTGAAAGACTTTAAGTTCGAGGTTTCCAACCATCCTGGCAAGGCTAACCTGGTGGCTAACGCCTTGTGCCGTAAGAAGGCGATAGAGTTTGTGGCTCTACTGATGGTAGCTGAGTGGGACATGGTTGATTTTTTGTGAAACTTTGAGCAGAAACTCACTGTGGAGGAGCCATTGAAGTTTATCACACATATTCAGGTGCGACCTCTTATCGATGACAGGGTCATCGCGGCACAGAGGGACGATGAGCGTCTGACTGAGCTTCGAGAGAAGGCCAGTGATGATGCAGATGCCGAGTGGCGAGTTGGAACGGATGGGGGCTTATGTTATCGTGGCCGCCTATGCGTCCCAAATGTCCCCGACTTGAGGCGAGAGATTCTCGAGGCTGCGCACAGTTCTAGGCTCGCGATGCATCCAGGCAGCACAAATATGTATCGTGACATGAAGAGGAACTATTGGTGGGATGGCATGAAGACCCACATCGTAGACTTTGTGTCTCATTGTCTCACTTTTCAACAGGTGAAGGTAAAGCATCGCCGACCTCCTGGTCTCCTTCACCCTATGCCTATAGCTGAGTGGAAGTGGGACTTTATTTCTATGAATTTCATTTTGGCACTGCCAAAGATGAGGAAGGGTTACGACTCTATATGGGTGATCGTCGACCGTTTGACGAAGTCGGCGCACTTCCTACCGATCAGAGTTACGAACTCTGCAGACGAGTTGGCCAGGCTATACATCAGAGAGATTGTGTCTGCATGGAGTTCCCTTAGAGATCGTGTCTGATAGAGACAGGTGTTTTACTTCTACTTTCTGGACCCGCATCCAGGAAGCGATGGGTGTGAAGTTGAAGTTCAGTACTGCATTCCACCCACAGACAGACGGGTAGATAGAGCGGGTGGACTAAATTTTGGAGGACATGCTACGGGCTTGCACTTTGGACTTCAAAGACAGTTAGGATGACTGTCTTCCACATGCGGAGTTCGCGTACAACAACAGTTTTCAGGCCAGTATCGGTATGGCACCTTACGAGGCCTTGTATGGGCGTCCTTTGCCGAGCACCACATTGCTGGGCAGAGGTTGGTGAGCGCAGTTTGATTGGCCCAGAGTTAGTACAGGAGACCTTGGAGAAGATTGAATCATCAGGAGTCGACTTCTTACAGCGCAGAGCAGGCAGAAGAGTTATGCCGATATGAGGCGGCGGCCGTTAGAGTTCGCGGTTGGAGATCACATATTTTTGAGAGTTTTTCCTATAAAGGGAGTTCTTCGATTCGGCAAGAAGGGGAAGCTCACACCACAATTCATTGGCCCATTCCAGATACTCGATCGTGTGGGTGTAGTGGCATATCACATAGCTTTGCCTACACCTCTCACGAGCGTACACAACGTACTTCATATTTCTATGCTGAAGAAATACGTTCCTGATCCTTCCCATATCATTAGATGGGAGCAGGTGCAGTTAGGTGAGGATGTTACATACATACCGCGACCGACGGATATAGTAGACAGGAAGGAGCAGGTATTGCGTAGCAAGGTCATCCCCCTTGTGAAGGTATTGTGGACGCGTCACACTGAAGAAGAGACTACTTGAGAGACAGAAGCCGAAATCAGAAAGAACTACCCATAGCTTCTCGAGGAGTACGAAAAGGTACAAATTTTGAGGACGAAATTTATTGTTAAGGGGGGTAAATTGTAACATCTCAGAAAAATTTATACAGAGACCCGAGTATCACCTCAGGAAGAAATCACTTAGGATTAATTCCTTTAGAAATTAAGCGTAAATTAACTAGCGCTAAGTTAGATTAGCTGTGAAATTAGCATTGTTCACTTTAAATTCATTCTACAAGATCCAAAACTTGTGGAATCATTGACGCTATAACATCCTGAAACCTAGGATCAAACTCTAAACCTGTTTATTCTCGAGAACCCTTTGAAACTTTGTAATAGACTTGGACCGCGTGTCATGAGTCCGGTAGCGATGAACGTAGACCATTATGACCGCATAGTTGGACTTGACTCTACCCCGACAATCAAGCTCAAATGATGTCCTGGGACTATTTCATTGAGCCCAGAGCAAGGAGTGTGAGAAAGCGTAGAATTCTTTATAAATTAAATATAATTTAAGTAATCTGGCACGTGTCGCTTGCGGGATAATTATAAGCATTCAGATCGTTGGAATCCTTGATCGAGTCTCAGTGACCGCTGAACTGAAATCGGTCCGCCATGTGCGATCTGGAAACCCGATCGAACTGAAAACTTAAAGTATCAGGATCCAGCATTCATAAGCATAAGTCCGACCGTATTCAGTCAAAGGACCTCTAGAAATGCTCTTTTAGATCGGAAAAGACCCGATTAGGTTATAACCTAAGTATACCTTGGTCCTAAGTCTAAATAGGTGAGTTTTTAGCCTATATAAGGATCTTAAATCCTCTCCCATCCCTCACATACGAATTTGAGAGAAACCCTAAGAGAGAGAAGAGAGAAAAGAGAGATTATGTGAGACTTGTGAGAGAAAGTTCCTGTCACTCTATCCTGCTACTATACGTACTTAACCATCGCGATCTAATCACTTTTCTGGTGATTCTGACTTCATTCTAGGTAAGAAAACCCTAACCTTAACCTGTTTTAAGGTTTCTATCGATACAAGTAGCGAAGTAGCTGACTTACCTTGTGATATAGGTCGTCATATTGACGTTGACGAAGCATAGAGTTTCTATTCGATTCATTACGCTTCTACAGCATAAGGTATGGATTTTAGATGCTTAGGTTACCTGTTTTCAAAGCTTTCAATGCCGTTTAATGGTAGATTGTTAACAAGGATGCTGTTTGACCTGTAAAACATGCTGTCTGTCTTTCATTTCGAATACGTACGAAGAATATCACATCTAGAGTATTTTAGGTGGTTGTAGGAAATACTGTATACGTACGAATTTTTCTGATATGATTGCCATGAGTATTTACCATGTATCTATGCTAGTTATGCGTGTATGATCTGTTTGGCAAAGAGATTCACCCTAATGCACATTTTTGGCCGACATATGCTATGTAGACTAATGTGTGTAGACTAAGTGTTTGTATAAATGTTTGTATAAGTAAGTATTGAGTAAATGAGGTTGTAGATTAGTGTTGAGATGGGATTCTTAACTATTTTGATGATGTATATGATTTCCTCCATGTTTGATATATTTGAATTGATTATCTTATATATATGAAGTGCTTGTGTATGGTTAAATTGCTTATTTTGTATCTTATGACATGTTGATAACATGCTTGAATTACTTGTTATTTCAATTCTGTCTATCTCATATGAGCACTAATTCAAATTATATGTGCTTGGGGCTATACTATAGTCCAGGAAGTCGGTAACAGATTTGAATTTGTGGTTGAATTCTATTCACCACGAAGGACGCGTCAACGAACCCAAGTCATGCTTTGGTTGACGGCAGTGGTTAGGCCACATGAGGTGTCTATGCACTTCATGTCGTTCAGTTTGAGGTATGCTCGTACTAGTTGAGCTCATCAAGTAACCCGACTGACCATTATATGTTCATCTTGTATTACTCATAACTGCTTGAACCTAGGGTACTAAACTTACCAGTGATAACCTGATAACCGTGGTACCTTGATCCACTAAGACTCATGAGCCGGGCATGGTGGTATGGGACACCGTGGTGGAGCTATCGGCCTACGTTGTGGTGACGAGCCTCCCCGTAGTGACCGTGAGCACCTCAGACTCGTGAGCCGATTGTGGTGGTATAGGACACTACATTCGAGCTGTCGGCCTACTCTGATTGGTGACGAGCCCTTTGTAGTAACCTCGAGCGTATTCTGAGTCTACGTGAGGCGACGACCCTTCCATATCAATAAGAGTACAACTAGCCCTGTATTGATAAGGTGATGGGGGAGCGGTGCAACGAGTGCGTGCAACAGCCCTGGAAGCCCTTGCAGTGACCTAAAAATATATCATCGTAGGAGACTGCTAGGAGTGACGACCCTAAACAGGATCTTTATTGGGAATGATATAAGGGAAGTACCTTAGTTTCCCAATCCTACTGTGTGAAAGGACTAATAATAACTCGGTAATCATATTCATATCGCACTGCATGTGCCTGAAAGATGTGAAGCACTGAGGGAAGAAAGCATGTCGTGAACGTGAGATGGTGTCGCATGAGGGTGTACGTAAGTGAGGGCACTCATTATTATTGCATCTCATCCTTGCATTAATTACAGTATTTAGGAATGTTTGATTGCTTGCTTTACCATTATCGCATGATTGATTTGATAACATTCTAATCTTTGCTCTATGATTCCACTGAGTTGATCACTCACTCCCACGTTATAGGATGGTGTTTGCTACACCTACTAGACTGTGTCTTAGATGCAGATAGTGAGGCGATTCAGGAGTTGGAGACGGACTACTGCGAAGACCAGGACGAGTTCTCGTCCATGCAGTTCTCTGACAACTTCGTATAGGTGGCCTGGATCGGCGGGATTTTGCTAGTTGGACTATCATATAACATTTGATTTTGGTTGATATATGTATATGTGACTCAGAGATATATTCATACTTTGGAGACAGATCAAGATTGTTTTGTTTTACATACAGTGATATATATATCTTCCAATCTTCTGCTTGCATTTTATCACTGGATCTGGAGTATGAATTTTTGTTTTGGTATAATCTCACTCATGTTAATGCACTAACTCAGACAGCATTTAATCATCATTATTTATGTTGCATAAGTGATGGTCTGAAACTCGAAAGTTGAGTTACTACTTGACCCCCGATTTTTAGGGCGTTATAGATTACTTGGACTGTAATATAGTCCCAATCACGTACAAGCTCAAAAATAGACATTTAAATCAAATCTTACATTAATATGAACATGTTATGAAATATAACTTAAACATGAATACAGTACATGGAGGAAATCATACACACAGATAACATGAATAAATAGACTAAACAGTTCATGGAGGAAATCATACACACAGTTAACATGAATAAATAGACTAAAAAGTTCATGGAGGAAATCATACACACAAGTACGGTAATTGAGATTTATATCTCAATACCCTTATAAATCACACTTTACTGAATACTAACTCATTCAGGCATTTATACAAACACTTGGACTACACTATTCAACATACATCACGTATGTCGGCCATATTACATATTAGGGAAAATCCTTTCACCAAGGAGTTGTTGCATACATAACAATCATGTACTAACGACAAATAATCATGGAAATCACAACATCAGATTTCATACGCATACAGACATTCTAACATATACATGAAATACTCTATTTACAACATAGGTTATACATATACGTACACCAAAATAGATAACTCATTTAGCATGTATAATAGCGTCCACATCAAGAATAAATTATTATTAACATTGAAAGTCTTGAAAACCATAACCTAAATGTATATAGTCCACAACTTAAACCGAAAAACATGAAACGAATATGATTTAGACGATAAGTCTTCGTCAACGGTGGATAGGCAACCTAAAGCATGAATCAAGTTAGCAACAACAACACTTAGACTATTCCAAGCTCCAAAACAGGTTAGGGTTTGATTGACTTACCTAAAAATGGAATTAGAATCGCAAGAATAATGATTCAGATATGATGGATTGATGCGTTGAGGAACTGGGAAGAATCCCAAGATGAAACACCAACTTCACATTCACTTTCTCTCTCTTATATTAGCTAGGGTTTAGAATTCGTATGGGATTTATGAGAGAGGGTGTAAGGCCTTTATATAAGCCCAAAACCGATGGAAATAGCCCTAGGGCCAAGTTATACTTAGGTTATAACCAAATCGGTCTTTTTCTGATCCAACGGAACACTTCTGGAGGCCCTCTTATTAAATGCGATCAGACTTAAGCTCACTAATATTGGATCTTAAGCAAGTTAAGTTTTCAGTCCGATCGGGTTTCCAAATCGACCGTGGCAGACCAGTTTCAATTCTACGGTCACCGAAACTCGATCAGGGCCATGAGAACTTTGACATGTGTGGCCAACTTCCCTGATCTGAGGGTGAATTTGGGTCAAAAACCAACTGTCAGAACGTTTATAAATGGCACGCAAGCGACACGACTCAGATTACTTAAATTCTTATTTAATTTTATAAAAATCGTCACTTTCTCACACTCTTCACTCTGGACTCAAGAAAATGGTCTCAGGACATCGTTTAGGCTTGATTTTTCAGGTGATAGTCAAGTCCAACTAGGTGGTCATAACTATCTAAGTTCATCTCTATCGGACTTTCGACGTGCGGTCCAGGTCTGATACGAAGTTTCTGAATGCTCTCGAGAGCAACTGGGTTTAGAGTTGGATCCTCGATTTTAGGGTAATGAAGCGTTAACAATTCTATAGGTTTTGGGTCTTACAGATCATATTTAAAGTGATTGGTGCTAAATTCACAAATAATCTAATTTAGCGCTAGTTAATTCACGTTAAATTTCTAAAGGATTTGGTTCTAAATGATTTCTGCGAATGGTGATACTTGGGTATACGTACAGATTTTTCCAAGACGTTACAATACCATAGGAAAAAGTACTATTACCGTTAAAACCCACCTTGATTCTTCTATTTACCAAAAACACATCGCATATTGGTCTCATTTGGTCTATCATGGGCCGTATAATTCAATGGTTGGGGTGGATTCTACTGATGAGGGCCCTACCTAAGAAATTCCTCAGAAAAATATATTTTCAAAAAAAAAAACAACATTATCAGTAGCAAACGCTGCAGCCGTTGATGACATAAGGACGCCAGCACAGAAGGACACGGGCGTTGGAAGCAAGGGTCCGAACCGTGGGTCCCACCGTGATGTATGTTGTCGTCAACACCGTGCATTTAGGTGGGCCCCATCTAGGTAGTGGACCCCCCTAAAAATCAGTCACAGGTGGTGCTTAGGTGGGCCACATCACAAGGAACAGTGTGAGTGAACCTCTGCCATTGAAACCCTCTTTCGATTGTCACATATGTTTTGGATTATGAAATTTGTTTCCTCTTCATTCAGGGTCTGTGGGACCCCATCCATGTGTTCCATCCATATGGGCCAAGCCATGATGCATGTGACGTCTCCACCATCCCTGGACGATGGGACCCAACCCATGTGTGGGGCCACCTTGGTGCGTGCATCCATCCAGGCCGTCCAGGGCCTGGACATTATGCACATATTCAATATAATATTAATATATTATATTATACTAATATAATAAATGATATATATATTATATTATATTATAATATAATATAATATAATATCTCATACATGTTGAGGGTGGGCCCTACGTGGGAACCACCTCTGCCCCCTTTTTAATGTTGATAAAGATGCACTGAAAGCAGCTATAATATATATATATATATATATATATATATATATATATATATATATATATATATATATATATATATATATATTAAACGTATTATATTATATACTTTTTATATGTAAAAGGGTAGGCCTACGTGGACCCACCTCTGCCTTTTTTCAATAGCAGTAGCTGCATATACACGGTAGCTATATTACTGCTATGTACGACAGCAAGTGGACCCCACCTGCAGCTGTTGTACACGGCGGCAAGTTCTGTGGGTCCCACCTATTCCATCCATGTCGTCTATCTATGGGACCCACCATGATGCATGTGTCATATCTAAACCGTCCAACCATTTTGAAAGCTCATTTTAGGCCTGAGATCTGCCCATCAAGTGGACCACATAGCCAAAAAGTAGTGTTGGATTGAACGTCTGCCATTGAAACCCATTTGGGTTTTCACGGCAGTTTTGGATCATTATGTAATTTTATTTTTCCTCTTTATCCAGGTCTGCATGACCTCATTAGTAGATTGGATGGCAGATGAACGTTATGGTGGACCCCCACGTGGGACCCACCTGTAATGGATTGGATTGGCACGTGTACCACACACTAGCCATATGGCTATGATGTGGCAAGTTATGTGGAGCCCACCTTGGTGACACGTGTGAGACCCTCATTGATGTATGTACTGTATCCAAACTATCCATCTAATTGGCAAGCCCATCTTAGGCTTAAGACTAAATATGAGGCAGATTTATTAGGTGGACCACACCATAGAAAACAGTGGAGAGATGAATGCTTACCATTGGAGCCATTTTGGACCTCAACAGTTTTGGATCAACTTGATGTATGTTTTTCCTCCCAACCTTATCTGTGTGACCTTATAATCAGATTGAATGGAGAAATAGAAAATATGGAGGGCCTTGAGAAATTTAATGGTGGAAATCCTTATCACCACTTATATTTGGGTGTGGCCCATTTGATATACATATGGCCCATGTGATGTGGCCCACTTGCCATATTTATGGCCCATTGTTGGGGCCCACCTTAATGTGTATGAGGCCGTTGTTGAGGCCCACCTTTATATATATGAGGCCCATTGTGATGTATGCAAGGCCCATGTGTAGGGCACACTTATTATGTATTTAAAGCCCATGGGTTGTGGCTCATAGTGATGTATATCAAGCCCATGGGTTGTGGCCCATAGTGATGTATATTAGGCCCATGTGATGTAGCCATAGTGATGTATATTAGGCCCATGTGATGTAGCCATAGTAATGTGTATTAGGCCCAGGTACCCACCTGTGAAGTACATTTGAGGCCCACTTACGATTTTTTTAGGCCCAGGGGCAAGGCTTGGTGCGATGTATATGTGGCTCATTGAGATTGTTCGAGGCACATGGGAAGTGGCCCATTGTGATATATCCGAGGCCTATGGGCGTGGCCCATCGAGATGTATCTGAGGCCCAAGGGCGTGGCCCATTGTGATACGTTTGAGGCCTTTGAGAAAGGCCCATTTTAACGTATTCACAGCCAATGGGCTAGGCCCTTTGTGATGTATTTAGAGCCCATGGGTAGAGGCCTATAGTGTTGTGTATTTGGCCCAATCGACTCGGCCTATTTGACTCGGCCTATTCGACTCGGCCCATTTGACTCGACCCATTCAACTTGGCCATTTGACTCGACCTATTTGACTCAGCCATTTGACTCGATCTATTTGACTCGGCCTATTCGACTCAACCCATTTGACTCGGCCTATTTGACTCGGCCCATTCGGCTTGGCCTATTCAGCTCGGCCCATTTGAATCAGCCCATTTGATGAGGCCCATTGATTCGGCCCACCTGAATCGACCTATTTAATTCAGCCCATTTGATTGAATCATTTGAGTTAGCCCATTTGATTTGGCCCATTTGATCAGCCCATTTGATTAACCCATTTGATTTATATGAGGCCCGTGGGTAAGGGCCAATGTGATGTATTCGAGGCCCGTGGGCAAGGCCCAAGGTGGTGTATTCGAGGTTCATGGGTGAGGCCCAAGGCGATGTATTCAAGGCCCATGGGTGAGGCCCAATATGATAATTTTGAGGCCCATGAGCGAGGCCCATTGTGATGTATTCATGGCCCATGGGCAAGGTCCATTGTGATATATATTAGGCCCATGAGGCATGGCCTATTTGATGTATTCAAGACCCATGTACAGTGCCCACATGTCATGTATTTGAGGCCCATGAGTAGGGCCCACCTATTGTATATATGTGGCCCTCGAGTAATGTCTAATGTGTCGTATATTAGGCCTTTGTGTGGGGCCATGGGCCCATTATATATTTGATTCTATGTGGGTCATTCCTTGGGAGCAATGTTGGTTAAATGTCCACATTGTCGAGGCCGATCGTTGATACCTATTATGAGTATGTGATGGCATAGCATCATGATACATGCCCATACGCATCATCTGCATGTTTGTTATGAGATGTGATTTACCATTGCATATGTCATTGGGCAGGATGACATGAGACTCCCTGATAAGCGGGGTTGCCCCACATGAGCGCACGGTATGTGTAGGATTTATGCATGATTACACTGTGTGACTCATGCATCTCACATTTGTGTGACATGACCACTGTACGCCCTAGCGACATCAGGGCTGTATCCTCCACAGGCATATCGTGGATGGCCAGATGGGACACCGAAAATCTATTCTACATGGGGTGCTATAAATATTCATGGGTGAAAGTCCCAGAACCCTCTTGGTTCCAGAGGTTACTCCAACGTCTAGACCAAGTGGATGCATGAGCGCATGAGGGGCGTATACCATTAGGCCACGTCTCCCACTGTGTCTTGGTTGGTTGGAAGGGAGTACAGCCTTACCTGCCCTAGAGGAGGGGGCAATGCTAGGCTGAGTCTGACCAGCTCGAGGAATGGGTCCGCTATCGATAAGCTGGGCCCGATATTGGCAGGCGAATAGTGAGGTCTCTTCTACTCACCTTGTTATACGCGATGGGGTGGCAATCTAGTTTGGAGTGTAATAGACCTCGGTGATTTCTCAGAGAGGAACCGTATTGATATGTGGACTTATTGAGTAGGAGTTGCATGATCATTCATTCATTCATTCACTATCCACTCGGGCTGGTGGTGCGTAACTAATTGTTGTGTACCTTCGTTATGGAAATGATTTCGGTTTGGCGCGTGACTAACCTGAGATCAGGAGTTTACCACGTTGAGTCTGACTATCCAAATTTAAGTATGAGACTGGTTTGGATAGGAGACCCTTATGGTGGATCCCTAGCCTGCGATACTACGTACTATCATCCCGACTTCACACTCCAGCATGGTCATTTCATTCGCATCGCATATTACACTACATCTGCAGGCATATGGCATTTTCAGTTACTATATTTCTACATTTATATGTCCTAGATAGACTTAGGAGGATTTGTATATTACATTGCATCCTTGGCATTTGATATTTGGCTCTTTATGACTCCTTATTCCATAGTTGTTTTATATTGCGTATTCTGATATTGATTGACTTATGGAATTGTCGATGTTTCTGCTTACTCTGATAATTCATGATCTTATCAGTATTTCTGCTTATTCCAATAATGTACGATTTATAGATTACCAGTAATTTTGGTATTGTATGATGATGACATTGTATTGAATACTTGATACTTACTTTGCGCACACACTTACACCACCCTCTAAGCTTTTTATAAGCTTATGCACAATAGATACGTGGTTATGTTAGGTTGCAACAATGTTGAGCTTGGAGCGTGCAACAGTCTTCCGGAGTTTTAATTTTAACACATGTATTTTTCTTTTAGCATTGTATTCAAATGTTTATATTAGTAGATATGTGATGATGATGTTGCCTTTGTGATTTGGGTAAACTTGTAGTTATGCTTATTATGAGTTAAACGTACATAAAAAAAATCCTCCTTATATGACCTCAGGATCGAAATCTGGCGTATGGACGCTGGGAGCCGAGAATGGGTACTACGGAGGCCGTCGGCACCATATTTGGTGATCGGGATTCCTGTGAATTCGATTTCTAAGTTTGGGGAGTGATAAAAGTTGGTATCTGAGCATAACTTGAGAATACCTAAAGATAACATCACATGTCTACTAATAGCTAGCCTGTACTCTATGATTGTTGAGAACCTAAAATGGTTAGATCCCTGAGTTTGAATAACTTAGAGATTTTCTGTTATAGCTCCTTACTGTTGAAATTGTGAGGCTACATAACATTCCATTTTTTATCATTTTTTATTCTGGATCTGAAGATCAGTAGGATCACCATAGTGTTGATGAGGAGTCTTGGGAGTTAGAAGCTGAGATTCGTAGGTATTATCCTCATCCCTTAGGTGTTTGATTATGTTAGTATGGATTGTTTTGATTATATCTATAGTAATAGGTTTTCTCTCCCTTGGTAATCTTTGTATTAGTTATATTTGTGATTTAAATTTTGAGGACAAAATTTTTATTAGGTGGGGAGAGATGTAAGGCCCATATCCTAGTTCATACTGTTCCGTCAATTTCTGCGGTCCTCTCGTTCCAATTCTGGTAACCTTCGACCTTTATCCGATGTTTGTGCGCGATCATAAGCCTAGTCTTTTCAACCCGAGTCGACTTAACTTAAGACTTGTACCCTAGTGACCGTATTGTCTCCGCGATTCCAATGCCGTGTCTCACTCGCCGAGGCAATACCCAGGCCATGAGAAGTGGGCCCACGTTCAGTTTGAGGGAAACACCACGTGTTGCGAAACTCAAAAGAATCTCTACCGAATGTCACATCCATCAATCAATCAATCCCATCAATGGTCAAGTACACCATCACCTCACACCCATCCTCAAGCAACCCATAAAGTCAAAAGTTCTTACACAAGCCCATACCCTTTCTCACATAACCTACCCCTAAAGTCAACAAACTCTTACACCACCCATCCCTCTCTCTCTCCCATCCATCACTCCTCTCCTATCATCTCTCTCTCTCTCTCTCTCTCTCTCATTCTCTCTTCACTCAAGCAACTCCCAAGAGAAGCCAATGTCCAAGATCTCCATGAGAAGAGCCATGTGTAGCCCACTCTATACCACCCTATCTCACATCTCCACCCTTGGATGATCATATCCACCGTTGTAGGAGCACTTTTGAAGTATTGGAAGGCTAGGGAGGAAAAAGAAGGATAGGTGGGTGCTTCTCTCTCTCTCTCTCTCTCTCTCTCTCTCTCTCTCTCTCTCTCTCTCTCTCTCTCTTTCTCTCTCTCTCCTTTATTTTGTGACTCATTCAAAAAGTGGTGTCCAAACCGTCCATCACATGGACCCTATAGCCATCCAAACATGAGGACCGATTGTAAGTGCTATGATTTCATATCCCTTTAGTTGTCAAATTTTGTGGTGCCAAAACCTATTTCTATGTCTTGTATATCTTGTGTTTTATGTTTAAAGTCTATTCATTGCAATCAAGACATATCAAGACATCGCATTTCAAGACAAGATCTTAAATGAAGAAAGTTTTCAAGTCTTGGATGAAGAAATCAAGAATAGAAGTTTTCAAGGTTGCATGTTCAAGATTTGATCAAGTTCAAGTTTACTAGAAGACTTTGTCAAGTCAAGATCAAGCTCATGAAGGCCTACTACAAGTTTTGAATATTCACAAGCTTCTTTTAAGGGTCATCTGAGTGTACAGACTTTCAAGTCCATCTCACTTTTAAGGTTTGTTTGACCTTAGATTGACCTTAGGATGAGCTTTATTGTAGGTCATTCCGCATACATAACTCATATATTTTTATATGCTTGTTTGGAGTGTTCTAAGACCAGTCCTAGGGACTTCAAGACCAGTCCTAGCTTTGCTACGACCAGTCTTAAGTTTTTCAGGACAAGTCCTAGGTAGTTGAAGATTTTCAGATCTTTCTAGCTGTCCTACGACCAGTCCTGGACATCCTACGACCAGTCATGTGAGTTCTACGACTCATCCTTCGACCGGTCGTAGCCCTACGACTCAAACTCCAGCAACCATTTTTGGGGTCATACGACCGGTCATAGGTGTCTCACGACCAGTCGTAGGAGGCGCACAACTGGTCGTAGACCACCCAGGACCGGTCGTGGAACTGAAAATCAAATCCCACATAAATCTTTCAAAAATCTTTGGAGCTACAACCAGTCCTAGGATCCTAAGACCAGTCGTAGACGGGATTTTTCAGTCTATAAATTGAGCACGAACTTCAGAGTTTTAGCACTTCAAATCAATTCTATTCAAGCATTCTTTATGCTATTCTCTGAGATAAGTTTGTGTTTATTTTAAGCTGCTTTGTGCTTATTTAATATTCATTTTGCTAGCTTATTCTTATTTGATTTTGATTTACATTCCAATCTTATTAGAAAAGGGGAATTTTTGATATTCCTTCTTCTTGGATTCAAAATCAAATAGATCTAGCCCGTTTGATCTAAAATCAATTAGACTTAGAACCATTCTTAAAGTGAGTATTGGACTTTGAACGTCGAATCGAACTTCTACTCCGATTGGTTCTACCGGGCTTCATCAAAAGATGATTCAGGTATTTTACATGTTTTGTAATTTAGTTTCTCTAGTTTTTGTTTGAGATTCGCCAGAAAAATCTCCTTGTATTGGTTATCTGAGGAGAGCTAGAAAACTCAGATTGTGGGGTTTTTGGATTGTGTAAGCCCAAGATCAAAGACACAATTGTGAAGGTTTTAGGTGAACCTGTGAAACCTATTTTGATAGTGCATGCTAATATCCCCTGTGTGAGGATATTAGGAGTGGAGTAGCAATCTGTGTGGCTGTTGGATAACAGTTGGTGTACACACAGGCGAACCACTATATATTGTTGTGTTGTGGATGTGCTTTATTCTTTCATTCTTTTATTCATTCTGTTTTGTGGAAGAGTGTTTGTGGATGAATGTTGTAATCACTTCAAGCAAGTGTGGATGAATGTTGTAATAACTTAGGATTTATTTTTCGCAAGTTATTTTGATTTCATTGCTTATTATTCCTCTTTGATTTGTGATATAAGGACGTTTTAGAAATAAGGTTGTCCTACCTTAAACCTCTGGTTTTTGGTGTAAGGTTGTCCTTAGAACTGATAAAGTATCAATCTCTTTATTTTAGGCTATTGTGATTGTTTTATATTCAGCATTGTGCTTTAAATCTTTTATTATTCCGCTGTTATTAGTTTTATTTGGCATTGCCCTATTCACCCCCCCTCTAGGGCATATAGCTAGGCCCTTTCAAGTAGTATCAGAGCCTAATAGCTCGTGCTTATTATTTATTTATTGGATTTATTTCCTGAGCTAACGATCTAAGCTATATTAAGATGTCAAATTTCGATAGCCTATTAGTCACTAGGCCACCACCTTTTAATGGCACAAACTATGCCTATTGGAAAGCCAGGATGAGGATCTTCCTTAAATCCTTGGATAAAAGTGTGTGGCTGGCCACAGTGAATGAATGGAACCCTCCTATCACTGAAGTAACTAATGGCGATGGTTCAAAATCTATGAAAGTAACGGCTTATTTGCTTTGGACCACACTTCAGAAAAGTGAAAGTAGTGCAAATGCAAAAGCACTAAATGCAATTACTTGTGCATTATCACCAGATGAATTCAAAAGAATCATCTCTTGTGAAAATGCAAAAAAAGCATGGGATATATTAGAAATGACACACGAGGGAACATTTATTGTCAAGAAATCTAAAGTCCAACTCCTCACAACTAAATTTGAAGAAATTCATATGGAGGAGAATGAGATGTTTATGGACTTCTACACTAGATTGAATGACATTGTGAACTCTATGTGGGGTCTTGGTGTAACATCCCGAAAATCGGGGGGTCGAGCAAAAACCCAACTCCCGAGTTCCGAAATGTTATTTATGCAACATAGATATGTATGATTGAATGTTGTCTGTGATAATGTATTAAACATGAGTGAGATTAAGCTAAAACAGCATATCACGCTCCAGACACGGTTAAATTTACAAGTGGAAGACTGTGATAGTATGTATAACATATATAAACTGTTGTATGTCTCCAGAGTGTGAATATGTTACCAGGTTATATACATACATGTATACTCTAAAAGTAAACGAAAAGGATATACATGAGTGTTCTAAAAATATAAAATGACAAGTGTCAAGGTATCTAATCAACCTCTCTGTAATCCTGTCAATCAGAACACGCATAAAGGAGGAATCCTCCTCATCATCATCAAGTTCAGCTCCACCTCGCAGGCCGCGCCATCATCTGCAATCACAATAGGGACTGGTGGGTGTCTGAAAATACCATCCTATAACGTGGGAGTTAGTGATCAACTCAGTGGGATAAGAGAGCAGAGATTAACATGTTATCAAATCAATCATGCGTTAATAGTAAACCAGTAAATCAAATAATCCTAATACTGTTGTTAATGCAATATGACATGACGTGATGTATGCCCTCACCGACGATCTCCCTCATACGGCACCATCTTACGACCGCGGCATGTAATCGACCCTCAAGTGCTCCATATCTTCCAGGTACATGTAATGGTATGGTGATATGATTTTTGAGTTGTTATTAGTTTATTCAAACAGCAGGATTGGGAAACTAAGGTACTTCCCTTATATCAATCCCAACACAGATCCTGTCTAGGGTCGTCACTCCTAGTAATCTCATACGATATATATTTTGTATGTCGCTGCAAGGGCTGCCAGGGCTGTTTCATGCACTCGTTGCTCCGCTCCCCCATCACCTTATCAATACAGGCCTACCGTACTCTACTGCTACTGAAGGGTCGTCGCCTCCCGTAGACTCAGAATACGCTCGCGGTCACTATAAAGGACTCATCGCATGATCAGTGTAGGCCGACAACAAGATATAGTGTCCCATACCACCATAATCTGCTCACGAGACTAGGTGCTCACTGGTCACTACGGAGAGGTTTGTAGCCCCAACGTAGGCCGACAGCTCGACCATAGTGTCCCATACCACCATGCCCGGCTCATGAGTCTTCGTGGATCAAGGTACCATGGTTAACAGGGTTTACAATAGTAAGTTCAGTACCCTAAGTTCAAGCAGTTATGACTCATGCAGGGTGAACATACAATGGCCAGTCGGGTTACTTGACGGGCTCGACTAGCACGATCGCATCTCAAGTCGAATGACATGAAGTGCATAAAACACTTCGCGTGGCCTAACCACTGCCGCCAACTCCAAAACACGGCTCGTGTTCATCGACGCGTCGTTCGTGGCAAAGATAGGCTAACCACGAATTTGCTCGGTTACCGACTGCCTGGACTAGGCATAGTCCCAAACATATACGAATTCACTTCAACAAATCATATGAGAGTATTGGAATTGAAATACAACCATGTGAGAATGTTAGCACATGTTATAACATACAATTTAAGCAAATCTTCCAACACATGCATTCCATACATGTAACGAAATCATGCATTTAGCTAACATGTAGGAAATCATTTACATTAGCATATTAATTGAGAAAACAATCTCAAACTAATCCATAACACCATTTAATTCAATACATACTAATACAAGCATTTATACAAACACTTACACTACACACTTAGGTCTACATATAGTATGTCGACCCGAAGTACGCATTTAGGTGAATCTCTTCCCCAAACTAATTATGCACGTATTCCTAACATTCTAATGCGATAATAAACCATGTCAATCACATCAGCAAAATATGAATGAAAACAGTACTTCCTACAAATGACTAAAATGCCCTAAATCTCATATTCTCTGCCGGTTTACGAAACAGGAAATGGACAGCATGTTGTACATGTCAAACGGCGTTGCCGTCGATAATCTACTATTAAACAACATTGAAAGCATTGAAAACAGTCAATCAAAGCGTCTAATATCCGCACCTTATCTCTTATAAACGTATTGTTTTGAACGAAGCGTATACGCTTCGTCTACGGCGACTAGAGAACCTGTTTTACGAGATTTATCAGCTAACATGCTATGAATCCAAGGTAACCTCAAATCAGCAACTTCTAGGGTATTTTCTTACCTGAAAATGCAGAGAAATCACTGGCCAGGTGATTGAGGTGTGTTGCTTAGGCACTTGCAACAGGTGGCGCAACGGCAGGTAAATTCTCTCCTACTCTCTCTCACAAACTCTCACCTTTTCTCTCTCCCAATCTAGAGCTTTTTGTAAATTCGGATGGGAGAGAGGAGTGAGGGTTTCAACCCCTTTTATAAACATAAAAATGCCCGGAATAGGCTCGGGAACAAAGTTTACTTGATGTATATCCATTTCGAGGCTGTTTCGGTCCAAAAGTACATTTCTGGTGGTCCCCTGGCCAAATGCGGTCGGACTTAAGCTCATGCATACTGGATCTAGCATACATCAAGTTTTCAGTCCGGCAGGGTTTGCAGATCGCACGTGGAGGTCCAGTTACAGTTCAGCGGTTACCGCACGTAGATCAGGTCTGTAAGTCTCATGACATGAAATAGAAATTTTTCCTGATCCGAGGGTGTAATTTGGCTGAATTCTGACGGTCAGAACGCTTAATACTGACACGTCAAGTCGTGTGCCAAATTTAAATTTTAAATTCCAAATCTGTCCCTATTCTTACTCTCTGCAGTCCAGGCTCAATGAAATAGCCTGCGAATGTCAGTTGGACTTGATTTTCGAAATGATTGTCAAGTCTAGCAAGGCGGTCCTAATGGTCTAAGATAGGAGGTATCGGACTTTCGACGCGCGGTCTATATCCGATACAAAGTTTCAAAGCGGTCCAGAGAACAAACCGATTTAGAGTTTGATCCCAGGTTATAGAGTATTATAGCACCATGCATTCTACAAGTTTTGGGTCTTGTAGAACGTATTTAAAGTGATCAGGGACTATTTCCCAGCTACTCTAGCGTCGCGCTAGCTAACTTATGCTTAGTTTCTAAAGGAATTAACCCTAAGTGATTTCTTTGGCTATGGAATTGGGTTCTGAGCGATTTTCCAGGTGTTTTAATTAACCCATTGCCTAATGACGTCTAATCCCAGGTTGGCCAAAATCCGAGGTGTTACACTTGGTGATAGAATCCTGAAAAGTAAAGTGTGCACAAAAATACTACGTTCACTTCCTGAACGGTTCAATTCTAAATTGACCGCGATTCAGGAACTTCGTGATACGGATACCATGAGGGTTGAGGAATTAGTTGGTTCACTTCAAACCTATGAGTTATCCTTTAAGGCTCCTAAAGGAAAATCAATTGCTCTCAAATCATCTAAAAATATTTCACAAGAGAGTACTTCGGATTCAGAAAATACCGAAGATGATATGGCACGTTTAGCAAAAAGGTTTTACAAAATTTTTAAAAACAAGAAAAAGGTTGATTTTCAAAAATCAAATGATAAGAGATAATCTAAACTTAGAACTCGTAAATCCTTGAAAGATAGTGAATGTTACAACTGTCAAGAGTATGGACACTTATCTAACAAATATCCTAAAAAGGACAAATCGAAAAGGAAAAGCATGATGGCTACTTGGGATGAATCATCTAATTTTGAATCCTCTTCTAAATCAGAAGATTCTGAAACTGAGTCGGGCAATGGTGTTAAAGCCCTTATAACTCTAGCCAAGATCACTTATTCAGATCATGATGATATATCTAGTGAAGAAAATCTGAATAGTGATTGCGATAATGAAGATAATCTTCAAGATGCTTATAATGCCCTTTATAAAGAGAGTTGTAAATTTGTTGTCAAGCTTAAATTACAAAAAGAAAAATTTTCTAAGCTTAAGGAAGATTATGAGTCTCTTGTCTTAGAAAAGTCTCATATTTCTGATTCTTTTGAAAAAACTAAAAATGATTTAGATTTCAAAACCTCCCAAATTGAAGATTTGAAATTCGAAAAAGAGAAACTCAAAAATGAGGTAGCTTCTCTTTTGAGTTTGAAAGACACATGGAGATATGCCCAAGGTGATCCAAAATTGAAAAAATTATTGTACGGATCAAGAAAATGTGACAATCGATCCGGGTTGGGCTATGAAAAAAATACATCTCCTAAACTAAAGAACATTGCTCTTAGATTTGTTAAAGGAGAATCTTCGACCTCAAAAGAAAAGAATACTTTTCAAGGTTTTTCTAAAAATTCAAAAACCTAAAAGTGGCCATGTTAACTTTGATTTTCAAAACCGAAATCAATTAGCTGCAAAATTATTGATCTTCTCAAGGAGCTATTAAAGTCGAACTCTATAGGTCGTTCCTATAACAATAGACAGAAAAAGACCATCTATACTCCTAAACCCAAAACAGTTATGAAATGGGTTCCTAAAGTTGTCAGCTTGGTTGCCCACACTGCTTTCAAAGCAACAAGCCATTCAAAGTGGTACCTAGATAGTGGTTGCTCCAGGCATATGACAGGTGACAAAGCTTTATTCACCGATCTTAAAGATATGACTGACGGGTTAGTTACATTTGGTGATGGAAGCAATTGCAAGATTATTGGCCAAGGTACAGTTCAACTTTATAACCTTCCCTTATTTAAGAATGTCTTATATGTTGAGGGTTTAAAACACAACTTATTAAGCATTTCTCAGATATGTGATAACAACCATAGTGTAAAGTTTTCTAATCAAGGTTGTGAGATAGTTAATAAAAGGGGTTTTGTTATATTAACTGGTCACAGAACTCTGAAAACTGCTACATCGTTAGTGATGTTAGCTCATCTACTCAATCATGTTACATGGTCCATACCGATGAGACTGAATTATGGCATAAATGCCTTGGACATGTACACTATCAGAACTTATTTAGATTAAGCAAAAGAGAACTAATTAGAGGTCTACCCAAATTGTAAAAAGTAGACAAAATATGTGGTGAATGCCAGTTGGGTAAATAAATTAGGAGTTCTCACAAGAAAGTGAACTCTAACACCACATCCAGACCACTCGAGCTTCTCCACATGGATCTTATTGGACCTACCAGATCGGAGAGTCGAGGAGGCAAAAAATATATTTTGGTTATCGTAGATGACTATACAAGATTCACTTGGGTATCATTCTTAAAAGATAAAACTGAAACCCTGGATGAAGTAAAAAAGGTCATCAAACGAATCCAAAATGAGAAAAGTTCTCATGTTAGTGAGATCCGTAGTGATCATGGATCTGAATTCGAAAACAGTAGTTTTGAGAAATTCTGTAGCGATCAGGGAATATCACATGAATTCTCAGTGCCTAAAACACCGCAACAAAATGGTATAGTTGAAAGGAAAAATAGAGTGCTTCAGGAAATGGCTAATGTTATGTTGAATTGTATGAAGCTTTCTAAAAATCTTTGGGCTGAAGCAGTTAATACCGCATGCTATATTATTAATCGAGTTTATACTAGTAAATCTGATAATAAGACTACTTATGAATTATGGTTTGAAAAGAAACCTACTGTCAAATACTTTCGGGTTTTTGGCAGCAAGTGTTATATTTTACGGGATCTTGAAAATTTGGGTAAGTTTGATACGAAGAGTGACGAAGGAATTTTTCTTGGTTATTCTTTGAATAGTCGAGCTTATAGGGTTCTAAATAAGAGAACTGGTGTGATTCAAGAGTCCATCAATGTGGTCATTGATGATCATTTGAATACATCAGCCCCAAGTTCAAATGATGATAAAGCTCTTATTATTGACAATCTAGACATCTAATCAAGTCAAAAAGAATCTGAACTAAGGACTGTTAAAGATCATCCAACCAATCAAATACTTGGAAATCCTCTCACTAGAGTTCGTACTCGCAAACAACTTGAGAACATATGTAATTATGTTTGTTTTACATCCCAAATAGAACCGGTCAACGTAAAAGAAGCACTTTTTGACGAAAATTAGATAGTTGCTATGCAGGATGAACTAAATCAATTTGTTCGTAATGATGTCTAGTATCTTATTCCTAGACCTAAAGACAAAAACATTATTGGAACAAAGTGGATCTTTAAAAATAAGTCTGATGAACTCAGAAATATTATACAAAACAAGACTAGACTGGTTGTACAAGAGTACACTCAGATTGAAGGCATCGATTACGATGAAACCTTTGCTCCAGTCGCTCGCCTTGAATCAATCAGACTTTTTATTTCCATCGCATGTTTTAGAAAATTTAAAATCTATCAGATGGATGTAAAGAATGCTTTCTTGAATGGCGATTTACATGAAGAAGTGTATGTTGAACAACCTTCAGGGTTTGAAGATCCTAAGTTATCTAACCATGTATTTCATCTCAAAAAGGCTCTCTATGGTCTAAAACAAGCACCCAGGGCATGGTATGAAAAATTGACTAAATTCTTATTTAGTCATAGCTTTCAAGTAGGTAGTGTCGATAAAACGCTTTTTGTTAAAAAGAATAACAATGATATTTTGATGGTTCAAATATATGTTGATGATATTATTTATGGATCTACTTGTTCTAACATGTCTACTGAGTTTGTAGAGTTAATGAAATCAAGGTTCGAAATGAGCATGGTTGGCGAACTTAACTATTTCCTAGGTTTGCAAGTAAAACAACAACCTGATGGAATTTTCATTTCTCAGACCAAATATGCTTCAAACTTGGTTAAAAGGTTTGGATTTGAGAATGGTAAGAACTTTGATACTCCTATGAGTACAACATTAAGACTCTCAAAAGACTGTACAGGTAAAGATATAGATCCTAAACTATATCGCAGTATGATTGGTAGTTTGTTATATCTTACTGCTATTAGACCTGATATCGCATTCAATGTTGGTATTTGTGCGAGATATCAGTCTGATCCTAAGGAATCACATCTTATTGTTGTTAAACGGATTATTAAATATGTCGCAAGTTCTATAAATTTGGGACTTTGGTATCCTTTTGATACTAATGTTCAATTAGCCGGGTATTCAGATGCTGATTGGGCCGGAAATATTGATGATAGAAAATCAACCAGTGGTGGTTGTTTTTACATTAGAAATTGCTTAGTTTCTTAGTTCAACAAGAAGCAAAGCTCAATATCGCTCTCTACTGCTGAGGCTGAATATATTGCAGCTGGATATGCATGTACTCAACTAGTTTGGATGAAACGCATGCTTAGCGATTATGGAATTAATCAAGATTCAATGATCTTACATTGTGATAATTCCAGTGCTATGAACATTTCCAAAAATCCAATTCAGCATTCACGTACTAAGCATATTGACATTAGGTATCATTACATTCGTGAGTTGGTTGAAGATAAAGTTATTTCATTAGAATATATACCAACCGAAACTCAACTTGCTGATATATTTACTAAACCGCTCAACAAAAGCAGGTTTAATAAATTGAAATTTGATCTTGGTATGTGCATTTTACATTGAATATTCTTACTTGCATGTATCATAGTGTATTATATTTCATATTAAAATTGTTTAAATTTCAAATTTTTTCATTTAAAATACATTTTTGGTCTATGCTCGACCGGTCGTGGTTGTACACGACCAGCTGTGGTTCGACCGGTCGTGAACCGCACTTGACCGGTCGTGGATCTCGTGAACATCATATAATTTGAGAAAAATCCCCTTCTTCTTCATTTCCACACCCACCTACGACGAGTCGTGGCTCGACCAGTCATAGGATTTTTACTTTTTCTTCAAGGTAAGTCCTATTTCATCATTTTTCTTGAAGATTCATGATCTCTATGCTTTGATTTGTTCATAGTATAGCTTGATTTCATCCCTTGTTGAGCTTTTCAAGGGTTTCCTCTCTATTTGCTGATCTAGAGAAAACCCATCTTTCATTTGTGCATCTTGCTTGTTCTGTGTATATCTTTTTGAATATGGATGCTAGGGGGAAAAAGAAAACATCCTGTGGTCTATCTTCATCTAGATCTGGACCAATAACTAAATGGCATCTTCGGTCATCTGAAGATGATACTCAAGATGTACGGAATTTGCGTGCCCGTAACATTATCATTGAGCATACCGCTGATCTAAATCACATTGCTCCATATGGTGTCATTCCCCTTCTTGAATCTGTAGGCTGGACTAACATTTTTCTTTGGGGTGGGTCTGCATACCAGTCCATTGCTCAATCAATGGTTGCATGCATTTCAGATTTTTCTCTTGATAATTTAACATTTTCAATCGCTACTAGAGAAGGAAAATTTGAAGTAGACCGTCATTTAATATCTGGTATTATGGATATACCTGTTAATGATGAAGGAATACCGATTCATACTTTATACGACAAACCTTCAGAATCGGAAAAATGCATGTTAACCAGAGATTTATGCAAAATTGATGTGTATTGGACTCACAAAGGGAATGTGCTCCCTGCAAAGTATCTGTTACCCAAATACAGAATATTACATTGTTTCTTCATTTCTAATGTATATCCTCGGTCCGGTAATAAAACCGAGTTAACTTCTTTCATGGTTCGTGTGTTGCATTCTATTGCTTCTGGAATCAAGGTGTGTTTTCTTTCTTTGATTTGTCATTCCATTATACAATTTCGTTTCCATCTGGGTCATAGTGATATTTCATTTGGTTATCTTATGAATGTTTTAGCCACTCACATGCTTGTCAATAAACCTGTTAATGAGGCACCAATTCTTCATCTCATTTTAAACAATGTCAATCTTAATAAGATGAAATTGGAACTGCTCCCTGGCCAATTTGATGAAGCTGGTGTTAGTGGTGTTGGTGGTGATGGTGGTGATGCTGGAAACGAAGAGGAAGTTGGTGATCTTCCACAACAAGATGTTAATATGGATGACTTATTTGATGACATAGAAATTGATTCACCTAATGAACCAGATTATGATCCTTCTGGTTTTGATGCACGCCTTCGTGCATTGGAGGAAAAACTTGATAATATGAATATAGCCCATAACATGAGATTCAAGTACATGCGAAAATATCTTCGTCGCATAAATAAGGGCTTACACCAGATTCATCCATCTATTCCTGCTCCCTCCTCTGGATCAGATTAAGTGAATTATCTTCTGAATAGTATAACATTTCTTTTACTCTGGATATGTATTATGGATTTTGGTTTCATAACATTTTCTTTTGGATATTGTACTTTGGATTATGGATAATGGCTTGACACTTCAGGTTTATTTTATGTCCTTTCATATAACCTTCTCATTATTTGCTCTCTATATTCTCCTTTATATTACCTTGTCATTTTGTGACAAAAAGGGGGAGTAGTAAGCATTGCTAAAAGGGGAGTAATACGGATAGGGAGAGTAAATTTGTTTGTTTGTATTGATTGAGAAGGATATGTGGATTGTTGGATATGTGGATTGAAGTTTTGAGGTTTTCATGTTATGTATTGATTATATGAGCAATACTCGTATTACTCATGGGGAGTAGAGTATTTTGTGGTTTCATGACTTATCATTCCTTATTATCTTTGATGCTATGTGTTTTGTCACAATTTGACAAAGGGGGAGATTGTAAGTGCTATGATTTCATATCCCTTTAGTTGTCAAATTTTGTGGTGCCAAAACCTATTTCTATATCTTGTATATCTTGTGTTTTATGTTTGAAGTCTATTCATTGCAATCAAGACATATCAAGGCATCGCATTTCAAGACAAGATGTTAAATGAAGAAAGTTTTCAAGTCTTGGATGAAGAAATCAAGAATAGAAGTTTTCAAGGTTGCATGTTCAAGATTTGATCAAGTTCAAGTTTACTAGAAGACTTTGTCAAGTCAAGATCAAGCTCATGAAGGCCTACTACAAGTTTTGAATATTCACAAGCTTCTTTTAAGGGTCATTTGAGTGTACAGACTTTCAAGTCCATCTCACTTTTAAGGTTTGTTTGACCTTAGATTGACCTTAGGATGAGCTTTATTGTAGGTCATTTCGGATACATAACTCATATATTTTTTTATGCTTATTTGGAGTGTTCTAAGACCAGTCCTAGGGACTTCAAGACCAGTCCTAGCTTTTCTATGACCAGTCTTAAGTTTTTCAGGACCAGTCCTAGGTAGTTGAAGATTTTTGAATCTTTCTAGCTGTCTTACGACCAGTCCTGGACATCCTACGACCAATCCTGTGAGTTCTACGACTCATCCTTCGACCGGTCGTAGCCCTACGACTCAAACTCCAGCAACCATTTTTGGGGTCCTACGACCGGTCGTAACTGTCTCACAACCAGTCGTAGGAGGCCCATGACCGGTTGTAGACCACCCAGGACCGGTCGTGGAACTGAAAATCAAATCCCGCGAAAATCTTTCAAAAACCTTTAGAGCTACGACCAGTCCTAGGATCCTAAGACTAGTCGTAGACGGGATTTTTCAGTCTATAAATTGACAACGAACTTCAGAGTTTTAGCACTTCAAATCAATTCTATTCAAGCATTCTTTATGCTATTCTCTGAGATAAGTTTGTGTTTATTTTAAGCTGCTTTGTGCTCATTTAATATTCATTTTGCTAGCTTATTCTTATTTGATTTCGATCTACATTCTAATCTTATTAGAAAAGGGGAATTTTTGATATTCCTTCTTCTTGGATTCAAAATCAAATAGATCTAGCCCGTTTGATCTAAAATCAATTAGACTTAAAACCATTCTTAAAGTGAGTATTGGACTTTGAAAGTCGAATCGAACTTCTACTCCGATTGGTTCTACCGGGCTTCATCAAAAGGTGATTCAGGTGTTTTACATGTTTTGTAATTTAGTTTCTCTGGTTTTTGTTTGAGATTCGCCAGAAAAATATCCTTGTATTGGTTATCTGAGGAGAGCCAGAAAACTCAGATTGTGGGGTTTTTGGATTGTGTAAGCCCGAGATCAAAGACACAATTGTGAAGGTTTTAGGTGAATCTATGAAACCTATTTTGATAGTGCATGCTAATATCCCCTGTGTGAGGATATTAGGAGTGGAGTAGCAATCTGTGTGGCTGTTGGATAACAGTTGGTGTACACACAGGCGAGCCACTATATATCGTTGTGTTGTGGATGTGCTTTATTCTTTCATTCTTTTATTCATTCTGTTTTGTGCAAGAGTGTTTGTGGATGAATGTTGTAATCACTTCAAGCAAGTGTGGATGAATGTTGTAATAACTTAGGATTTATTTTACATAAGTTATTTTGATTTCATTGCTTATTATTCCTCTTTGGTTTGTGATACAAGGACGTTCTAGAAATAAGGTTGTCCTACCTTAAACCTCTGGTTTTTGGTGTAAGGTTGTCCTTAGAACTGATAAAGTATCAATCTCTTTATTTTAGGCTATTGTGATTATTTTATATTCAGCATTGTGCTTTAAATATTTTATTATTTCGCTGTTATTAGTTTTATTTGGCATTGCCCTATTCACCCCCCCCCCCCCCTCTAGGGCATATAGGTAGGCCCTTTCACCGACCCACTTTGCTACCTCTCTTAGAGGGTCTGGATGATGGGAAAAGAGAAATATCGGATTGATCCAAACTAAGTAGGCTACGTCCATGTGGGACCCACCTTGTTAATGTATTCACAACATCCGTCTAGCGTCCCTGGACACTGGACGTGGACTAAGTGAAGTGTCCACAAACACTAGGACGTCAGTGGTGCTGTGTGGACAACAAAAATATAAGTTTGGTCTAAGCTTTTGGGTGGGCCCCTCATGTAGGCCCCACCTTGATGTATGGGACTAATCCACACTGTCTATCCCTCTCCCCTAGTCATTTTAGGCATTGATGCAAGATTTGAGACCAATCCGATTTTCGGGCGGGCCATACCATAGGAAATAGTAGTATTACCGTTAAAACCCACCTTGATTCTACTATTTACCAAAAACACGTCGCATATTGGTCTCATTTGGTCTATCATGTGCCGTAGAATTCAATGGCTGGGGTGGATTCTACTGATGAGGGCCCCACCTAAAAAATTCATCAGAAAAATATATATATATTTTAAAAAAAAAACATTAGCAGTAACAGACGCTGCTTTCGCTTACGACCCAAGGACGCCAGCGCAGAAGGATGCGGGTGTTGGAAGCAGGGGTCCCAACTATGGCCCCACCGTTATGTATGTTGTCATCAACACCGTGCATTTGGGTGGGCCATATCTAGGTAGTGGACCCCCCTAAAATCAGTCACAAATGTTGCTCAGGTGGCCCACATCACAAGGAACAGTGTGAGTGAACCTCCGCCATTGAAACCCTCTTTCAATTGTCACAGATGTTTTGGATTATGAAATTTGTTTCCTCTTCATTCAGGGTCTGTGGGACCCCATCCACGTGTTCCATCCATATGGGCCACGCCATGATGTATGTGACGTCTCCACCGTCCCTGGACGGTGGGACCCAACGCACGTGTGGCGTGCGTCCATCCAAGCCGTCCAGGGCCTGGACGTCATGCCCGTATTCAATGTAATATTAATATATTATATTATACTAATATAATTTATGATATATATTTTTATATTATATTATAATATAATATAATATCTCATACGTGTTGAGGGTGGGCCCTACGTGGGACCCACCTCTGCCCCCTTTTAATGCTGATAAAGCTGCACTGAAAGTAGCTATAATATATATATATATATATATATATATATATATATATATATATAACATATTATATTATGTACTTTATATATGTATAAGGGTGGGCCTACATGGACCCTCCTCTACCTCTTTTCAACAGCAGCAACTGCATATACACGACAGCTATTTGCTGCTATGTACAGCAGCAAGTGGACCCCACCTGCAGCTGTTGTACACGGCGGCAAGTTCCGTGGGTCTCACCAATTCCATCCATGTCGTCTATCTATGGGACCCACCATGATGCATGTGTCATATCCAAATCGTCCAACCATTTTGAAAGCTCATTTTAGGCCTAAGATCGGCTCATCAAGTTGACCACATAGTTAAAAAGTAGTGTTGGATTGAACGTCTGTCATCGAAACCCATTTGAGTTTTCACGAAAGTTTTGGATCATTATGTAATTTTGTTTTTCCTCTTTATCTAGGTGTTGATGACCTCATTAGTAGATTGGATGGCAGATGAATGTTATGGTGGACCCCCACGTGGGACCCACCTGTAATGGATTGGATTGGCATGTGTACCACACACTAGCCTTATGGCTATGATGTGACAAGTTATGTGGAGCCCACCTTGGCGACACGCGTGAGACCCTCATTGATGTATGTATTGTATCCAAACCGTTCATCTAATTGGCAAGCCCATCTTAAGCTTAAGACTAAATATGAGGCAGATTTATTAGGTGGACCACACCACATAAAACAGTGGAGAGATGAACGCTTACCATTGAAGCCATTTTGGACCACAACAGTTTTGGATCAACTTGATGTATGTTTTTCCTCCCAACCAAGTCTGTGTGACCTTATAATCACATTGAATGGAGAAATAGACGATATGGTGGGCCTTGAGAATTTTAATGGTGGAAATCCTTATCACCACTTATATTTGGGTATGGCCCATTTGATATACATATGGCCCATGTGATGTGGCCCACTTGCCATATTTATGGCCCATTGTTGGGGCCCACCTTAATGTGTATGAGGCCGTTGTTGAGGCCCACCTTTATATATATGAGGTCCAATGTGATGTATGCAAGGACCATGTGTAGGGCCCACCTATTGTGTATTTAAAGCCCATGGGCTGTGGCTCATAGTGATGTATATCAAGCCCATGGGTTGTGGCCCATAGTGATGTATATTAGGCTCATGTGATGTGTAACACCCTGAAAATTGGGAGTCGTGTATAAGCTCAACTCCCGAGTTCCAGACCGTCACTTATGCAACAAAAATGATTATGATTCAATGTTGTCTGAGTTAAAGCATTCACATGAGTAAAAGTATACCAAAACTGCAATTCATACTCCAGATCCAGTGATAAAAACAAGCGGAAGACTAAAGGATATATATATCACTGTATGGAAAAACAAAGTAGATCTCAACTGTCACTAAAGTATGAATACATCACTGAGTCTCATATACATGTAAAGGAACAAAAATAAATGTCCAAAATAGTCCCACTATGAAGTCCCGTCAACCCAGGTCACCTAGGCAAAGCCGTCGTGGTACTGCATGTATGAGAACTCGTCCTGGTCCTCATCGAAGTCCGGTTCTACCTCCTGCATCTCAGTATCACCTGCATCTACAACAGGATCTGGTGGGTGTTGCAAACACCATCCCGAAACGTGGGAATGAGTAGCTAACTCAGTGGAATAATAGAGCAAGGATTAACATGTTCTCAAATCAATCATGCGATAATAGTAAAGCAGTAAATCAGACAATCCTAATACTGTTGTTAATGCAATATGACATGACGTGATGTATGCCCTCACCGACGATCTCTCTCATACGGCACCATCTTACGACCACGACATGCCACACTCCCTTAAGTGCTCCACATCTTCCAGGAACATGCAATGTAATGTTGATATGATTTCCGAGTTATTATTAGTCCATTCAAAAAGCAGGATTGGAAAACTAAGGTACTTCCCTTGTATCAATCCCAACACAGATCCTGTCTAGGGTCGTCACTCCTAGTAATCTCATACGATGTATATTTTGTAGGTCGCTGCAAGGGCTGTCAGGGCTGTTGCACGCACTCGTTGCTCCGCTCCCCCATCACCTTATCAATGTAGGCCGACAGCAAAAATATAGTGTCCCATACCACCATAATCTGCTCACGAGTCTAGGTGCTCACTGGTCACTACGGGGAGGTTTGTGGCCCCAGCGTAGGCCGACAGCTCAACCACGGTGTCCCATACCACCATGCCTGGCTCATGAGTCTTCGTGGATCAAGGTACCATAGTTAACAGGGTTTACAATGGTAAGTTCAGTACCCTAGGTTCAAGCAGTTATGACTCATGCAGGGTGAACATACAACGGCCAGTCGGGTTACTTGACGGGCTCGACTAGCATGATCGCATCTCAAGTCGAACGACATGAAGTGCGTAAAACACTCCGCATGGCCTAACCACTGCCGCCAACTCCAAAACACGGCTTGTGTTCATCGACGCGTCGTTCGTGGCCAAGATAAGCCAACCATGAATTCGCTCGGTTACCGACTGCCTGGACTAAGTATAGTCCCAAACAATTATGGAATTACATCGGCAAATCATATGAGAGTATTGGAAATGAAATACAACCATGTGAGCATGTTAGCACATGTTATAACATACAACTTGAGTAAATCTTCCAAGCACATGCATTTCATACATATAATGAAATCATGCATTTAGCTAACGTGTAGGAAATCATTTACAACAGCATATTAATTGAGAAAACAATCTCAAACCAGTTCATAACACCGTTTAATTCAATACATACTAATACAAGCATTTATACAAACACTTACACTACACACTTAAGTCTACATATAGTATGTCGACCCGAAGTGCGCATTTAGGCGAATCTCTTCGCCAAACTAATTATGCACGTATTCCTAACATTCTAATATGATAATAAAACATGTCAATCACATCAGAAAAATATGGATGAAATCAGCACTTGCTACAAATGTCTAAAATGCCCTAAATCTCATATTCTTCGTTAGTTTACGAAACAGGAAGCGGACAGCATGTTGTACATGTCAAACGGTGATGCCGTCGATAATCTACTATTAAACGACATTGACAGCATTGGAAACAGTCAATCAAAGCGTCTAAAATCTGCACCTTATCTCTTATAGATGTGTGAATTAGAACGGAGCGTATACGCTACGTCTACGGCGAATAGAGGACCTGTTTTACAAGATCTATTGGTTAACAAGCTATGGATCCTAGTGAACCTCAAATCAGCAACTTCTAGGGTTATTTCTTACCTGAAAATGTGAAGGAATCACCGGCTTGGTGATCAGAACGTGTTGCTGAAGTACGTGCAACAGGCGGCACAACGGCAGGAAAATTCTCTCCTACGCTCTCTCACAAACTCTCACCTTTTCTCTCTCCCAAGCTAGGATTTTCCTCAAATTCGGATGGGAGAGAGGAGTGAGGGTTTCAACCCCTTTTATAAGCCTAAAAATGCCCAGAATAGGCTCAGGAATAAAGTTCACTTAGGGCATATCCAAATCGGGGCTGTTTCGGTCCAAAAGATGATTTCTGGTGGTCCCCTGGCCGAACGCGATCGGACTTAAGCTCATGCATACAGGATCTAGCACGCATTAAGTTTTCAGTCTGGCAGGGTTTGTAGATCGTCCGTGGCGGTCTAGTTTCAGTTCAGCGGTCACCGCATGTAGATCAGGGCTGCAAGTCTCATGATATGAAATAGAAATTTTTCCTGATCTAAGGGTGTAATCTGGCTGAATTCTGACGGTCAGAATGCTTAATACTGACACGTCAAGTTGTGTGCCAGATTTGAATTTCAAATTCCAAATCTGTCCTCATTCGCACTTTCTTCAGTCCGGGCTCAATGAAATAGCCTGTGATTATCGGTTGGACTTGATTTTTGAAATGATTGTCAAGTCCAGCTAGGCGGTTCTAACAGTCTAAGATAGTAGGTATCGAACTTTCAACGTGCGGTCTAAATCCAATACAAAGTTTCAAAGTGGTCCAGAGAACAAACCTGCTTAGAGTTTGATCCGAGGTTATAAAGTATTGTAGAGTCATTTGTTCTACTCGATTAGGGTCTTGTAGAACGTATTTAAAGTGATCAGGGACTATTTCCCAGCTACTCTAGCATTGCGCTAGCTAACTTACGCTTATTTTCCATGGGAATTAATCCTACGCGATTTCTGGTTGAGTTGGTACTCGAGTCCAAGTACGGATTTTTCACGGGCGTTACATGATGTAGCCATGATGATGTATATTAGGCCCATGTGATGTGTATTAGGCCCTTGTATATGACCCACCTGTGAAGTACATTTGAGGCCCACTTGGGTATTTTTTAAGGCCCAGGGGCAAGGCCTGGTGCGATGTATATGTGGCACGTTGAGATTGTATGAGGCCCATGGGAAGTGGCCCATTATGATATATCTGAGGCCCTTGGGCGCGGCCCATCGAGATGTATCTGAGGCCCATGGGTGTGGCCCATTGTGATACGTTTGAGGCCCTTGAGCAAGGCCCATTGTGATGTATTCGCGACCTATGGGCTATACCCATTGTGATGTATTTAGAGCCTATGGGTAGAGGCCCATAATGTTGTGTATTCGGCCCATTCAACTTGGCCTATTTGACTCAGCCTATTCGACTCGGCCCACTTGACTCAGCCCATTCGACTCGGCCATTTGACTCGACCTATTTGACTCGACCATTTAACTCGACCTATTTAACTCAGCTTATTCGACTCAGCATATTTGACTCAGCCATTCGGCTCAGCCCATTTGAATCGGTCCATTTGATTCGGCCCATCGATTCGGCCCACCTAAATCGACCTATTTGATTCAACCCATTTGATTGACTTATTTGAGTCAGCCCATTTGATTCGGTCCATTTGATCAGCCCATTTGATTGACCCATTTGATTTATATGAGGCCCATGGGCAAGGCCCAATGTGATGTATTTGAGGCCCGTGGGAGAGGCCTAAGGTCGTGTATTCGAGGCTCGTGGGCGAGGCCCAAGGTGATGTATTCAAGGCCCGTGGGTGAGGCCCAATATGATATATTCGAGGCCCATAAGCGAGGCCCATTATGATGTATTAGTGGCCTATGGGCAAGTCCTTTGTGATATATATTAGGCCCATGAGGCATGGCCTATTTAATGTATTCGTGACCCATGTGCAAGGCCCACATGTCATGTATTTGAGGCCCATGAGTAGGGCCCACCTATTGTGTATATTTGGCCCTTGAGTAATGCCCAATGTGTCATTAATTAGGCCTTTTTATGGGGCCGTGAGCCCATTATATGTTTGATTTTATGTGGGTCATTCCTTGGGGGCAATGTTGGTTAAATGTTCACATTGTCGAGGCCGATCGTTGATACTGATTATGAGTATGTGATGGCATAGCATCATGATACATGCCCATACGCATCATCTGTATGTTTATTATGAGATGTGATTGATCATTGCATATGTCATTGGGCATGATGACATGAGACTCCCTGATAGGCAGGGTTTCCCCACATGAGAGCACGGTATGCGTAGGATTTATGCATGATTGCACTGTGTGACTCATGCATCTCACATTTGTGTGACATGACCATGTACGCCCTAGCGACATCAGGGTTGTAGCCTCCACAGGCATATCGTGGATGGCCAGATGGGACACTGAAAATATGTTCTACATAGGGTGCTATAGATATCCTTGGGTGAAAGTCTCAGAACCCTCTTGGTTCCAGAGGTTGCTTCAACATCTAGACCAAGTGGATGCATGAGCGCATAAGGGCTGTATACCGTTAGGCTGTGTCTCTCACTGTGTCGTGGTCGGTTGGAAGGGGGTGCATCCTTACCTACCCGAGAGGAGGGGGCAATGCTAGGCTGAGTCTAACCAGCTCGAGGAATGGGTCCCCTATCGATGAGTCAGGCTCGATATTGGCAGGCAAATAGTGAGGTCTCTTCCGCTCACCTTATTGCCCGCAATGGGGCGACAATCTAGTTTGAAGTGTAATAGACCCCGGTGATTTCTCAGAGAGGAACCGTATTGATATGTGGATTTATTGAGTCAGAGTTGCATGATCATTCGTTCATTCATTCACTATCCACTCGGATTGATGGTGCGTAAGTAATTATTGTGTACCTTCGTTATTGCAATGATTTCAGTTCGAGATCAAAAGTTTACCATGTTGAGTCTGATTATCCAAATTTAGGTATGGAACTGGTTTGGATAGGAGACCCTTATAGTGGACCACGTAACTTGCGATACTTCGTACTATCATCTCGACTTCACACTCCAGCATGGTCGTTTCATTCGCGTCCCATATTACACTACATCCACGGGCATATGACATTTTTGGTTACTATGTTTCTACTCTTATATGTCCTAGATAGACTTAGTAGGATTTGTATATTGCATTGCATCCTTGACATCTGATATTTGGCTCTTTATGACTCCTTATTGCATAGGAGACCCTTGTGGTGGACCCCGTAGCCTGCGATACTACGTACTATTATCCCGACTTCACACACCAGCATGGTCATTTTATTCGCGTCACATATTGCACTGCATCTGCAAGCATATGGCATTTTCAGTTACTATATTTCTACACTTATATGTCCTAAACAGACTTAGCAGGATTTATATATTGCATTGCATCCTCTGCATTTGATATTTGGCTCTTTATGACTCCTTATTACATAGCTATTTTATATTGCGTATTCTGATATTGATTGATTTATGGACTTGTTCATGTTTCTGCTTACTCTGATAATTCATGATCTTGTCAGTATTTCTGCTTATTCTAATAATGTACAATTTATAGGTTACTAATAATTTCGGTACTACATGATGATGACATTGTATTGAATACTTGACACTTACTTTGCGCACATACTTACACCACCCTCTAAGCTTTTTATAAGCTTATGCACGATAGATACGTGCAGGTGATGTTAGGTGGCAGCAGTGTTGAGCTTGGAGCGTGCATCGGTCTTTTGGAGTTTTAATTTTAACATAGTTATTTCCCTTTCAGCATTTTATTCAAATGTTTATATTAGTGGATATGTGATGATGATGTTTCCTTTGTGATTTGGGTAAACTTGTGGTTATGCTTATTATGAGTTAAACATATATAAAAATAAATCCTCCTTATATGACCCCAGGATCGGAATTTTGTGTATGGACGCTGGGAACCGTGCATGGGGTACTACGGAAGCTGTCGGCACCGGATTTGGCGATCGGAAATCCTGTGAATCCAATTTCTGGGTTTGGGACGTTACACCTAATCCTTTGCACATTATCAGTTGGGAGTAGATGCAGTTGAGCAAGGATGACACATGTACTGCGACCGACGTGTATCCAGGATAGGAAGGAGCAGGTATTGCGCAGCAAGGTTATCCCACTTGTCAAGGTACTGTGGATGCATCACAGTGAAGAAGAGGCTACTTGGGAGACTGAAGCTGAGGTCAGAAAGAACTACCTTCAGATCCTCGAAGAGTACGAAAATGTACAAATTTTGTGGATGAAAATTTTCCTTTAAGGGGGGTAGATTGTAACATCCTAGAAAAATTCGTACAAAGATCCAAGTACCGCCTTAGGCAGAAATCTCTTAGGACCAAATCCTTTAGAAATTAAACGAGAACTAAGTAGCGCTAAACTAGATTACCTAAGAAATGAACCCCAATCACTTTAAATACAATCTGCAAGACCCAAAACATGTAGAATTATTAACGCTACATTACCCTGAAACCTAGGATCCATCTCTAAACCCAGTTGCTCTCCGGAGCACATCGAAACTCTGTATCGGACCTGGACGAACTTAGACAAATATGACCACCTTGTTGGACTTGACAACCACCTCAAAAATCAAGTCCAGACAGTATCTCACGACGATTTACTCGAGTCCAGAGCGAATTGTGTGAGAAAAGTGAATGTTTTTAGAAATTAAATACAAATTTAAGTAATCTGAGTCGTGTCGCTTGCAGGCTAATTATAAGCATTCTGACCGTTAGAATTTGACCCAAATTCACCCTCAGATCAGGGGAAATGTCCCACACATGCCAATGTACTTATGGCCCTGATCAAGTATCGGTGACCGTTGAACTGAAACTAGTCCGCCACGGTCGATCTGTAAACCCGATCGGACTGAAAACTTATCTTGACCAAGATCCAATATCTGTGAGCTTAAGTCCGACCACATTTAGCAAATGGACCTTCAGAAATGCTCTGTTGGATCGGAACAAGCCCGATTTGGATATAACCTAAGTATACCATGGCCCTGGGGCTGTTTCTATTAGTTCTGGGCCTATATAAGGGCTTTAAACACCCTCTCTCATATTCCATACGAATTCCAAAATCCTAGCTAAGAAAAGAGAGAGAGAGAGAGAGATGAGTTGGTGATTCATCCTGGGATTCTTCCTAGCTACACTACATGCCAAATCTTCCTATTCGTATCGCTACACGGGCGATATCGATTCTATACTTGGGTAAGAAATCCTAACCCTAATCCACTTTAGGGCTTTCGATTAGTTTAAGTGACGATGTAGCTAACCTACTTCGTGCTCTAGGTTGTAAATCTGCAGTTGACGAAGACTAAACATCTAAAGCATATCCGTTACGCGTTTATCGGTTTAAGGTGCGGACTATATACGTTTAGGTTATGGTTTTCAAGACTTTCAATGTCAGATAATGATTTATTACTGACGTGGGTGTCAGATAATGCGCTATTTGTTTCGTTTTACGTAAATGTATAAACTATGTTGTGAATAGAGTATTTCATGGGTTTGTTGAAATGTTTCTATGCATTTGGAATATGATGTTGTGATTGCCATTATTAATTGTCGTAGGTACATGGTTGTTATGTATGTGACAACTCCTTGGCAAAAGGATTTGTCCTAATGCGTAATATGGCTAACATACATCATGTATGTTGAAAGGTGTAGTCTAAGTGTTTGTGAAAATATCTAAATGCGTTAGTAATTAGTAAAGTGTAATTTATAAGGAAGTTGAGATATGAATCCCAACTACCTTAACTGTGTGTATGATTTCCTCCATGAACTGTATAACCTATTTATTCATGTTTAACTGTGTGTATGATTTCCTCCATGTACTGTGTATTCATGTTTAAGTTATATTCCATAACATGCTTACATGATTGTAGGATTTGACTTAAGTATTCATTATTATGAATGCATGAGATTTAGACTATATCATAGTCCAGGTAATCGGTAATAGTTCTCAAATTGGTGGCTGAGATTGTTCTCGCCACGCAGGATGTGTTTGATGAATCCGAACCGTACTTGGGATGTCGACAGTGTTTAGGCCACACGGAGTGCTTATGCACTTCATGTCGATTAACTCAACATGCGCTCATCCTAGTCAAGCTCGTCAATTAACCCGATTGACTCGATGTATGTTCACCATATTTGAATGTTACTGCTTGAATCAAAGGTACCAAACTCACTAGTGAAATCCTGTTAACCTTAGTACCTCAATCCGCTAAGACTCATGAGTCGGACATGGTGGTATGGGACACCGTGGTCGAGCTGTCTACCTACATCGTCACTTAAACTGCATTGAGGTGACGAGCCTTTTTGTAGTAACTAAGGTATAACTAGGTATATTCATGCTGTCGGCCTACATTGATTGGGACACTGTATTCATGCTGTGGTATGGGACATTGTATTCATGCTGTCAGCCTACATTGATTGGTGACAAGCCCTTTTTAGTGACCTCGAGCATACCTTGAAACTGCATTGAGGTGATGAGCCTTTTTGTAGTAACTAAGTTATAACTAGGTGTAACGCCCTAAAATTCGGGGGTCAAGCATAACTCAGCTCCTGAGTTCCAAAACATCACTTATGCAACATAAATAATGATGGATGTATGTTGTCTGTGTTAATGCATAAAACATGAAATAGATCAAGCCAGATCAGCAGACATAATTCAGGGATATTGAGGAAATGTAAGCGGAAGACTTAAATACATATATAATTTAAAAATAATCTCCAAAAGATGCGTGCTCTATCCATGGTAATATATACAACTGTGTCTAAAAATACATGTATCAACTGCGTAAAATCACCATATACATATCCCAGAATCCCCGCTGGTCAGGACAAGGCTCACATGAACCCACTTGAGAACTGTATAAATGAGAACGCCTCCTCGTCCTCATCAAAATCTGGCTCTGCCTCGCAAGCATCGCCGTCACCTACAGCTAATTCAGAGTCTGGTTGGTGTTTAAGCACCATGACCGAAAGTGGGTGTAACACCCCGAATTTTTGCCAACCTGGGGTCAACCATAACACCTTGGTAACCTCTCAGAACCCAATTCCAAAACCAAAGAAATCACTTAGATTAATTCCTTTAGAAATTAAGCATTAGCTAGCTAACGCTACGTTAGAGTAGCTGTGAAATTGTCCCTGAATACTTTAAATACGTTCTGCAAGACCCAAAACTTGTAGAATCAATGACGCTATAATACCCTGAAACCTATGATCAAACTCTAAACCCATTTTCTCTCAGGAACCCTTTGAAACTTTGTATTGGATCTACACTGTGCGTCGAAAGTCCGATACCTACAATCTTAGACCGTTATGACCGCTTAGCTGGACTTGACAATCATTTCGAAAATCAAGCCCAACCGACGTTCAGAGGCTATTTCATTGAGCCTGGAGTGAAGAGAGTGAAAAAGGGTAAGGATTTAGAAATTTTAATCCAAATCTAGCACGTGAATTTACCCATTATTATTAAGTGTTCTGACCGTTAGAATTCAGCCAAATTTTACCCTCGGATCAGGAAAATTTTCTCTTTCATATCATGAGACTTGTAGACCTGATTTAGGTACGATGACCGTTGAACTGAAACTGGACCGCCACGTGCGATCTACGAACTCTACCGGACTGAAAACTGGGTGTGAGCAACATCCAGTGACCATGAGCTTAAGTCCGATCGCGTTCGACTGGGGGACCTCCCGAAATGCTCTTTTGGACCAAAACAGCCCCGATTTGGTTATAACCCAAGTATACTTTGTTCCTGAGTCTAAAAGGGTGAGGTTTTAGCCTATATAAGGGCCTTAAACCCTCACATTTCTCACCCATCCGAATTTGCTAGAAACCCTAGCTAGAGAGAGAGGGAAAGTGTGAGATTGTGAGAGAGTGTGGGAGAAATCTTCCTGCCACTTGCACTAGTTTTTGCACGTGCTAAAGCGACGCGTTCAAATCACTTTTCCTATGATTTCAATGCACTCCTATGTAAGAAAAACCCTAACTACTTGCTGATTTAGGGTTCTTTCGATTCAAATAGCAACATAGCTTATGTATCTTGTGCATTAGGTCGCCTGTACGCCGTTGACAAAGCGTATATGTTCCGTTCGAAACGATACACGTCTAGGACAAAAGGGTGAGGATTTTGGATGCTTTGATTGACTGATTTCAAAGCTTTCAATGTCGTTTAATAGTAGATTATCGACGGTAACGCCGTTTGACATGTACAACATGCTGTCCATTTTTCGTTTCATAAACGTACGCTAAATATGAGATTTAGGGTATTTTAGGCATTTATAAAAATTATTGTATACGTCCGTATTTTGCTGAAATACTTGACATATAAATTCATTGTGTTACTATATTATGTATGCGTGTATAATCTGTTTGGCGAAGAGATTCTCCCTAATGCTCACTTTGGGTCGAGCTATCAGCCTATGCTGGGGCCACAGACCTCCCCGTAGTGACCAGTGAGCACCCTACTCTGAGCAGATTATGGTGCTATGGGACACTATATTCTTACTGTCGGCCTACATTGATAAGGTGATGGGGGAGTGGAGCAACGAGTGCGAGCAATAGCCCTGGCAGCCCTTTGTAGTGACCTTGAGTTTATCCTGACACTGCATGGGGGCGACGAGTCCTGATGCAGTCTTAAGGATATAAATAGGCCTGTATTGATAAGGTGATGGGGGAGCGGTGCAACGAGTGCGAGCAACAGCCCTGACAGCCCTTGCAGCGACCTACAAATATAATATCGTATGAGATTACTAGGAGTGACGACCCTAGACAGGATCTGTGTTGGGATTGATATAAGGAAGGTACCTTAGTTTCCCAATCCTGCTGTATGAAAAGGACTAATAACAACCCGGTAATTATTATCCATATCGCACTACATGTGCCTGGAAGATGTGGAGCGCTATGGGAAGAAAGCATGCCGCGGACGCAGATGGTGCCGAATGAGGGAGTATGTCGGTGAGGGCTTCCATCATGTCATTTCATGCATACATTAACAATAGTATCTAGGAATGTTTGATTGACTGCTCTACTATTATCGCGTGATTGATTTGATTACATGCTAATCTTTGCTCTATGATTCCACTGAGTTAATTACTCACTCCCACGTTACGGGACGGTGTTTCGGACACCACCAGACCTTTTGTAATTGCAGATGATGGCGCGGCCTGCGAGGCGGAGCCAGACTTGATGATGATGAGGAGGATCCCTCCTTTATGCGTGTTCTGATCGACGGGATTACAGGGAGGTTGATTAGACGCCATGACACTTGTCATTTTATATTTTTGGAGCACTCATGTATATTCTTTTCTTTCCATTTTTGGAGTATACATGTATTTAATTAACCTGATAACATGTTCATACTTTGGAGACTTACAATCAATTATATATTTTATATATTTATCATAATCTTCCGCTTGCTAATTTAACTCTCTCTGGAGTATGATATGCTATTTTGGCTTAGTCTAAGTCTTGTTTAATGCCATTCTACAGACAACATGCATTTATCATTATCTATGTTGTATAAGTGACGTTCTGGAACTCGGGAGTTGGGTTTCTACCTGACTCCCAATTTTTGGAATGTTACAGATGGTAGCAGAGCATGATTGAGATTAAACTGGACCTAGGTTATAGACACGCGACGTACGCTGTCGGCCCTTTAACTTAGGTGGGTGTGAGAAGAATCTATAAACACTCATAGGACTTCAGTTCGCCAATAGGCGAAGTTTACTCAAGTCGATCATTTCGATCGAGTCCATAACGTATCTTTGGTCGCGTGAAGCGACTTAAGTCACCTCTAGGTCATTATTTAATGAGTTTGAGACATTCCTAGAAGAATTCCAAACCCAGAAATGCATGTCCTTGGGTTGTGGGGCAACCACAACCCTTACACTCAATCTCAAGCCTTGAAAACCCCGTTTTCTCCAATTCTTTCAGAGTCATTCCTCTTACCACCCCATTCTTTAACTTTTTCTAAGTATTTTCATACTAGGAATAAATCCTAATGTGTAAAAGATACAAAATCATACTTAGACAAAAATTTACTATAAATAGTAAATATAGGTAAGAATTGGATATTTTGCCATTCTAATTGTGTAATCTCTTATAACAAATAAGTTAATTGGATGGATTAGCTTCTCCTACCCCAAAATCATATGCTACATGATGTATAAACGTATTTTATTTTACAAACTAGCCCCAGAACACCCCAAATGGAGTTTTGGGCCTATCTAGGCCAAAATACAATGAACTAGGGTGGGTCCCACATATATTTGGGGTCCCTAGGGTAGGACGAACCTGACCCATATGGCCGGGCCGGTCGAAGTGCAAGTTGGCTGGCGATGGCATCGCCGTACAGTGGGCCCCACTTGATCTGAAAATTGGGTCGACGCCCTTTTGTGGCTAGGGCTCCTCCCCCATGGGTGGTTCGCACCTTTAAACCCCCTAAAACCCATACTCCCTTCACAAAAAACGTCCCCAAGCCCTCCCTTTTCAGTTTTCTTGCTGCCTCCCTCTCAAATCACGTCTCCAAACCACTCCCAATCCCATTTTCTGCTAAAAACGATCTCACTCCATCGTCCACGGCAGTAGGCAGTCCCCTCTCTCTCCATTTTCGTTGTTTGAAGCTCCCATAACCTCCAATCAAGGTTGAAATCGTGTGAGCTTCCATTCCCATTTAGATTTCTCTTTTTCCTTTGAGAATCCAGCCTTTGGAAGCTTGATTCATCCCTCTACAGTACCTAGATTTGCTTCAATCCGTTTGGGTAGTCGTTTCTCCTCATTTCCCTCTTTTTTCATGGCTCTTGCTGAGGCTATTTTAGCCTTTTTTTCCCTTTCCACCATCCTCCCTCTCATGCAGTTATTTGAGCCTTTACACTCTTTTTGGTCTCAAAATCGTGCAAACCCCAAATCCCATTTCTCCATTTTCTTCGCTTGAGGAGTAGTGAAAATACATGACCGATAGAGCTCTAATGGGCAACAGGCAGTGTTAAACTAGACAGTATTAAAGAAGGTAAGTCGGGACCGTGGTAAAAGTCCTTTGGTAGAATTGGGCATCTATACCGTTGTTCTATAGATTGTTTGTTTACCATTTTAGAGATTTTTGTGTTTTGTTGTTGTTGGGTCTAGTGAAGTCATTGGTAGAAAATGTGTTTTTGTATTGTTTTGGGTTTAGCATAGCCGAATTCGTTCCTGTCATAGTTCATGTGAAACTTTATTCCATACATTGTGACAAATTTCGTTAAATGGAGTGCATGCCATTTCGTTCACTGTAAGGTATTGTCCCTAGATTGGGTGTATCCTATGGTTTCCACTGCCATGTTGTAAATCCCGGGATTAAGCCTACAAAATTAGTTTTTATCCCACCCCACCCTCCTACTAAGCATGCCACTCCCAATCCCGACGTAGGATTAGGAAAGCAGTTTCATTTCATATAACTTAATGCTACCAGCCATATAGGCCCTTGGCGTTTTGGACCTAAAGTTAGTGCTCCTAGATTTGAAAGGTTTGACGATATAGGAAATCCAATCCCATTTAGACAATCTTGACCCTAAGCGATACAGCAATTCCCTGTATTAGTAATGGTATGAAACCATCTAACGTATAAGTATAGATTTTGGATTATGGCTAGCAAGTTACAGACTAGTCTACTAATTACCTTAAGTAGTGTAGAGCCTGTATATGTTAAGGAATAGTAGGTTAGATTTGGTTGGAGTGGGACTCCCTTTCTTGGGTAGATCCTCATAACATTCATAGGCTCCTTTAGTAACTCTCAGGAAGCTTATTTAACTTAGAACCATTCACTCTCAAGGAAAACTTATAAATCTCTCAGATTGAACTTAGAATAAACCAGCATGCCCCTTAGAATTCCTCTTAGAATTGCCTTCCCAAGGATTTATTGCATTCGGGAACGCGGAGTAAAGGAACTGTATATACAAGCGATGTATTCACGGTTTGAATCGACTTCTTGATCCTAGTGGTTACCAATAAATTCAATGCTCTGATCAAGCAGAAGATCGTTATCGACTCGGATTAAGAACTGATACAACGAATTTTCTATCCTGATTAGATAGAAGGTCAATGTATCTGGCTCAGACCCACTACACAACTTTTCTTCCGTGTTGGCTCGACCACATACAACCAAAAGTTATTGCTTTGCCTTTAGGAAATGTTGAGGACATCTAGCCAATAGAGAGTAGGCTTATTTCTACAACCATAGGTACCAATGCCATAGAACGCATCACTAACAAAGGAAGACCAATGTAGTGAGAGGTTGTTTCCCATTTTATGTCAAGGATAGCCCCTAAGTTGCACTTCGTTCCGATATACGGATCGATACATAGATTCTTGAACCTTAAGTAGAACTAAGTTTTAAGGAGGGTAGAACATTTTGAGTCTAATCTATTTAGGTCAGCCAATGCAACCATTAGATCAGAGTGGCACAGCGGAAACGTGGTTAGCCTCTTCCCCACTGGCCCAGGATCGAAACAGTTGATTTAGGTTATACGTAAGGTTAGGTCATTAAATAGGATTTGAACCTTCCTTAGAACGTCAATACAAAAGTCTCTTTAAGTACTCATTTGTAACACCCCAGATTTTGGCCAACCTGGGATTAGACGTCCTTAGGCAATGGGTCAACTAAAACACCTGGGAAATCGCTCAGAACCCAATTCCATAGCCAAAGAAATCACTTAGGATTAATTCCTTTAGAAACTAAGCATAAGTTAGCTAACGCTACGCTGGAGTAGCTGTGAAATTGTCCCTGATCACTTTAAATACGTTCTACAAGACCCAAACCTTGTAGAATCAATGGTGCTATAATACCCTGAAACCTCGGATCAAACTCTAAACCGGTTTGTTCTCTGGACCTCTTTGAAACTTTGTATTGGATCTAGACCGCGCGTCGAAAGTTCGATACCTACAATCTTAGACCGTTATAACCGCCTAGCTGGACTTGACAATCATTTCGAAAATCAAGTCCAACCGACATTCACAGGCTATTTCATTGAGCCTAGAGTGAAGAGAGTGAGAATAGGGTTAGATTTGAAATTTAAAATTCAAATCTGGCACACGACTTGACGTGTTAGTATTGAACGTTCTGACCGTCAGAATTCAGCCAAATTACACCCTTGGATCAGGAAAAATTTCTATTTCATATCATGAGACTTGTAGACCTGATCTAGGTGCGATGACCGCTGAACTGAAACTGGACCGCCACGTGCGATCTGCGAACTCTACCGGTCTGAAAACTTGATATGTGCTAGATCCAGTATGCATGAGCTTAAGTCCGATCGTGTTCGGCCAGGGGACCTTCAGAAATGCTCTTTTGGACTGAAACAGCCCCGATTTGGTTACCCCTCAAGTAAACATTGTTCCCGAGCCTAATCTAGGAAGTTTTTAGGTTATAAAAGGGGCTTAAACCCTCACTTCTCTCACCCGTCCGAATTTGCTAGAAACCCTAGCTGGTGTGAGAGAAAAGGTGAGAGATTGTGAGAGAAGGTGGGAGAGATTTTCCTACCACCTGCTGCTGCTGCTGTACGTGCTTAAGCGACGTATCCCAATCGCTTTCCTGGCGATTCCGCCGCATTTCAAGGTAAGAAAAGACCCCAAACACTTTCTGATTTAAGGTTCCTTCGGTTCCTTAGCATGGTAGCTTATAGATCTTGTGTATAAGGTTGTCTGTTCGCCGTAAACGAAGCGTATACGCTCCGTTCGAATCAATACACTTCTAGGATAAAAGGTACAGATTTTAGACGCTTTGATTGACTGTTTTCAACGCTTTCAATGTCGTTTAATAGTAGATTATCGACGGCAACGCCGTTTGATATATACAACATGCTGTCCGTTTCCTATTTCGTAAGCAGACGAAAAATATAAGATTTAGGGCATTTTAGTCATTTGTAGGAAATATTGTAAACATCCATATTTTGCTAAAATGATTGACATGGCTTTTTGTCGCCTTAGGATAATAGGAATGCGTGCATAATCTGTTTGGCGAAGAGATTCGCCCAAATGCGCACTTTGAGTCGACATACACTATGTAGACTTAAGTGTGTAGACTAAGTGTTTGTATTAGTATGTATTGAATTAAATGGTGTTGTGAATTAGTTTGAGATGGAATTCTCAAATAATACGCTGATGTAAATGATTTCCTTCATGTTGGCTATATGTATGATTTCATTATATGCATGAAATGCATGTGGTAGATGATTTACTTAAGCAGTATGTTATAACATGTGTTAACATGCTCACATTATTGTATTTCATTTCCATTACTCTTATAAGATTGCTGATGTGGATTCATGAATGATTGGGGCTATACTTAGTCCAGGCAGTTGGCAACCGAGTAAATTAGTGATTCGCTTATCTTTGCCACGAACGACGCGTCGATGAACGCGAGTCCTATTTTGGAGTTGGCGGCAGTAGTTAGGCCACACGAGGTGTTTTATGCACTTCATGTCGTTCGACTTGAGATGCGCTCGTGCTAGTCGAGCCCGTCAAGTAACCCGACTGGCCATTGTATGTTCACCATGTATGTGTCATAACTGCTTGAACCTAGGGTACTGAAATTACCATTGTAAACCCTGTCAACCATGGTACCTTGATCCACAAAGACTCATGAGCCGGGCATGGTGGTATGGGACACCGTGGTCGAGCTGTCGGCCTACGCTGGGGCCACAAACCTCCCCGTAGTGACCAGTGAGCACCTATGACTCGTGAGCAAATTATGGTGGTATGGGACACTATATTCTTGCTGTCGGCCTACACTGAACAGGCGACGAGTCCTTTGTAGTGACCGCGAGCGTATTCTGAGTATACGGGAGGTGACGACCCTTTCGTAGCAATGAGAGTACAGTATGCCTGTATTGATAAGGTAATGGGGGAGCGGTGCAACGAGTGCGAGCAACAGCCCTGACAGCCCATACAGCGACCTACAAAATATACATAGTATGAGATTACTAGGAGTGACGACCCTAGACAGGATCTGTGTTGGGATTGATAAGGGAAGTACCTTAGTTTCCCAATCCTGCTGTTTGAATGGACTAATAATAACTCGGCAATCATATCACCATCACATTGCATGTGCATGGAAGATGTGGAGTACTGAGCGGTACGCAAGCATGCCGCGGGCGTAAGATGGTGCCGTATGAGGGAGAACGTCGGTGAGGGCATCCATCATGTCATGTCATATTGCATTAACAATAGTATTAGGAATGTTTGATTTACTGCTTTACTATTATCGCATGATTAATTTTAGAACATGCTAATCCTTGCTCTATTATTCCACTGAGTTAGCTACTCACTCCCACGTTAATGGATGGTGTTTTCAGACACCCACCAGTCCTTATTTTGGTTGCAGATGATGGCGCTGCTTGAGAAGCGGAGCTGGACTTGATGATGAGGAGGAGGATCCCTCCTTTATGCGTGTTCTGATTGACGGGATTACATGGAGGTTGATTTGTTGCCTTGACACTTGTCATTTTATATTTTTAGAGCACTCATGTATATTCTTTTTGTTTACTTTTGGAGCATACATGTATGTATATAACCTGGTAACATGTTCACACTCTGGAGACACACAACAGTTTATATATGTTATACATACTATTACAGTCTTCCGCTTGTTTATTTAACTGTCTCTGGAGTATGAAATGCTGTTCTGGCGTAATCCCACTCCTGTTTAATACATTAACATAGACAACATTCAATCATACATATCTATGTTGCATAAATAACATTTTGGAACTCGGGAGTTGGGTTTTTACTCGACCCCTGATTTTCGGGATGTTACATCATTACCCTTAGCCAATTTTGGGGATGAAATTTTGTTTTAAGGGGGGTAGATTGTAACACCCTGAATTTTTTCCAACCTGGGGTTAGACGTCCTTAGGCAATGGGTCAACCATAACACCTTAGTAACCTCTTAGAACCCAATTCCAAAGCCAAAGAAATCACTTAGGATTAATTCCTTTAGAAATTAAGCATAAGTTAGATAGCGCTACGCTAGAGTAGCTGTGAAATTGTCCCTGAACACTTTAAATACGTTCTGCAAGACCCAAAACTTGTAGAATCAATGACGCTATAATACCCTGAAACCTATGATCAAACTTTAAACCCGTTTGCTCTCAGGAACCCTTTGAAACTTTGTATTGAATCTAGACAGCGCGTCGAAAGTCCGATACCTACAATCTTAGACCGTTATGACCGCTTAGCTGGACTTGACAATCATTTCGAAAATCAAGCCCAATCGACGTTCAGAGGCTATTTCATTGAGCCTGGAGTGAAGAGAGTGAGAAAGGGCAAGGATTTGGAAATTTTAATCCAAATCTGGCACGTGACTTTGTGCATTATTATTAAGCGTTCTGACCGTCAGAATTCAGCCAAATTTTATCCTCAGATCAGGAAAAATTTCTCTTTCATATCATGAGACTTGTAGACCTGATTTAAGTACGATGACCGCTGAACTGAAACTGGACTGCCACGTGCGATCTACGAACTCTACCGGATTAAAAACTGGGTGTGAGCAACATCCAGTGACCATGAGCTTAAGTCCGATCGCGTTCAACCGAGGGACCTCTCGAAATGCTCTTTTGGACCAAAACAGCCCTGATTTGGTTATAACCCAAGTATACTTTGTTCCTGAGTCTAAAAGGGTGAGGTTTTAGCCTATATAAGGGCCTTAAACCCTCACATTTCTCACCCATCCAAATTTGCTAGAAACCCTAGCTAGAGAGAGAGGGAAAGTGTGAGATTGTGAGAGAGTGTGGGAGAAATCTTCCTGCCACTTGCACTAGTTTTTGCACGTGCTAAAGCGACGCGTTCAAATCACTTTCCCAATGATTCCAACGCACTCCTATGTAAGAAAAACCTTAACTACTTGCTGATTTAGGGTTCTTTCGATTCAAATAGCAACATAGCTTATGTATCTTGTGCATTAGGTCGCCTGTACGCCGTTGACGAAGCGTATACGTTCCGTTCGAAACGATACACGTCTAGGGTAAAAGGGTGAGGATTTTAGACGCTTTGATTGACTGATTTCAAAGCTTTCAATGTCGTTTAATAGTAGATTATCGACGGCAACGCCGTTTGACATGTACAACATGCTGTCCGTTTTTCATTTCGTAAACGTACGGTAAATATGAGATTTAGGGTATTTTAGGCATTTATAAAAATTATTGTATACGTCCGTATTTTGCTGAAATGCTTGACATGTAAATTCATCGTGTTACTATATTATGTATGCGTGTATAATCTGTTTGGCAAAGAGATTCACCCTAATGCGCACTTTGGGTCGACATACGCTATGTAGACTAAAGTGTGTGGACTAAGTGTTTGTATAAATGTTTGTATTAGTATGTATTGAATAAATGGTGTTGTAAATTAGTTTTGAGAATGAATTCTCAATCCACATGATGTCGTATATGATTTCATACATGTTTGTTATATGAATTGATTTCCTTATATGTATAGAATATATGTGTTGGTTGATTTGCTTACTTTGTATGCTATAACATGTGTTAACATGCTTTTATTGTTGTATTTCATTTCTATTACTCTCATATGATTACTGACATTGGTTTACAAATGCTTGGGGCTATGACCTAGTCCAGGCAGTCGGTAATGGATCGAATTCGTGGTTGGTTTTTATTTTCCACGAAGGACGCGTAGATGAACGCGAGTCGTGTTTTGGGTTGGCGGCAGTGGTTAGGCCACATGAAGTGTTTCATGCATTTCATGTCATTCAACTTGAGAAGCGCTCGTGCTAGTCGAGCCCGTCAAGTAATCCGACTGACCATTGTATGTTCACCTTATATTTGTCATAACTGCTTGAACCTAGGGTACTGAACTTACTATTGGAAACCCTGTTAACCATGGTACCTTGATCCATAAAGACTCATGAGCCGGGCATGGTGGTATGGGACACCGTGGTCGAGCTATCGGCCTACGCTGGGGCCACCAACCTCCCCGTAGTGACCAGTGAGCACCCTACTCTGAGCAGATTATGGTGGTATGGGACACTATATTCTTGTTGTCGGCCTACATTGATAAGGTGATGGGGGAGTGGAGCAACGAGTGCGAGCAACAGCCCTGGCAGTCCTTTGTAGTGACCTTGAGTTTATCCTGACACCGCATGGGGGTGACGAGTCCTGATGCAGTCTTAAGGATATAAATAGGCCTGTATTGATAAGATGATGGGGGAGCGGTGCAACGAGTGCGAGCAACAGCCCTGGCAGCCCTTGCAGCGACCTACAAATATAATATCGCATGAGATTACTAGGAGTGATGACCCTAGACAGGATCTGTGTTGGGATTAATATAAGGAAGGTACCTTAGTTTTCCAATCCTGCTATATGAAAAGGACTAAAAATAGCCCGGTAATCATTATCCATATCGCACTGCATGTGCTTGGAAGATGTGGAGCACTGCGGGAAGAAAGCATGCTGCGGACGCAGATAGTGTCGCATGAGGGAGTATGTCGATGAGGGCATCCATCATGTCATTTCATGCATGCATTAACAACAGTATCTAGGAATGTTTGATTGACTGCTCTACTATTATTGCGTGATTGATTTGATAACATGCTAATCTTTGCTCTATGATTCCACTGAGTTAATTACTCACTCACACGTTACAGGACGGTGTTCCGGACACCACCAGACCTTTTGTAATTGCAGATGATGGCACGGCCTGCGAGGTGGAGCTAGACTTGATGATGAGGAGGAGGATCCCTCCTTTATGCGTGTTCTGATCGACGGGATTACAGGGAGGTTGATTAGACGCCATGACACTTGTCATTTTATATTTTTGGAGCACTCATGTATATTCTTTTCTTTCCATTTTTGAAGTATACATGTATTTAATTAACCTGGTAACATGTTCACACTCTGGAGACTTACAATCAATTATATATTTTATGTATTTATCATAGTCTTGCGCTTGCTAATTTAACTCTCTCTGGAGTATGATATGCTTTTTTGGCTCAGTCTCCATCTTGTTTAATGCCATTCTACAGACAACATGTATTTTTCATTATCTATGTTGCATAAGTGACGTTCTGGAACTTGGGAGTTGGGTTTCTACCCGACCACCAATTTTTGAGATGTTACAGTGGGAGTGAGTGATCAACTCAGTGGTACTATACAGCAAAGGTTAACATGTTATCAATTCAATCAAGCAGTAATGATAAAGTAGTACAATCAAACATATCCTAGATACTCTTGTTAATGCAAGAATGATATGAGGGAATGATGCATGCCCTTACCACAAACTCCCTCATGCGACATCATCTAACGATCATGGCATGAATCACTACCACTTTGCTCTCACACCAACGCCAATGGCACATGCAGTGCGATGTCATGAGTATGATTACCAAGTTCTTATTAGTTCCTTTTATACAGCAGGATTGGAAAGATAAGACACCTTTATATCAATTCTCAAACATTGATCCATTCTAGGGTCGTCAGTCATAGAAAATCTCATACGATGTTACGGTTCTAGGTCACTGAAGTGTGGGCAACCAAAAATCGGGGGTCGGGGATAAACTCCACTCCCGAGTTCCAGAACATCACCTACGCAACATTTTCAATGATGAATGAATGTTGGCTATAATAGTGCATAAAACATGAAGTGGATTAAGCCAAAACAACATATCATACTCCAGAGACAATTAAATTAGCAAGCGGAAGAATGTGATAGATATATAAAATATATGAACTGTTATAAGTCTCCAGAGTGTGAACATGTTACCAGGTTAAACATATACATGTATACTCCAAAAATGATCAAAAAGAATATACATGAGTGCTCCAAAAATATAAAATGACAAGTGTCATGGCGTCAAATCAACCTCCCTGTAATCCCGTCGATCAGAACACTGTCTACCTAGACCCACCTGATAACCGCCTATAGGAGAAATCCTCATCATCATCAAACAAGTCCGGCTCCACTTCACAAGCAGCACCATCATCTGAAACTAAAATAGGGACTGGTTGGTGTGTACAACACCGTCCCGTAATGTAGGAGTGAGTGGCCAACTCAGTGGAATCATAGAACAAAGGTTAACATGTTATCAAATCAATCAAGCGATAATGATAAAGCAAGCAAATCAAACATTCTTAAATACTTTAATTAATGTAAGAATGAAATGACATGATGGATGCCCTCGCCAACATACTCCCTCATGCGACACCATCTTACGTCCGCAGCATGCTTTCTTCCCTCAGTGCTCCACATCTTCCAGGCGCATGCAGTGCAATATGAATATGATTACCGAGTTGTTATCAGTCCTTTTCATATAGCAGGATTGGAAAACTAGGGTACTTCCCTTATATCATTCCCAACAAGGATCCTATCTAGGGTCGTCACTCCTAGTAGTCTCATACGATGATATGGTTCTAGGTCACTGCAAGGGCTGCCAGGGCTGTTGCACGCACTCGTTGCACCGCTTCCCCATCACCTTATCAATACAGGCCTAGTTGTACTCTTGTTGCTACGGAAGGGTCGTCGCCTCACGTAGACTCAGAGTACGCTCGAGGTCACTACAAAGGGCTGTCAGGGCTGTTGCACGCACTCGTTGCACCGCTCCCCCATCACCTTATCAGTGTAGGCCGACAGCTCGAATATAGTGTCCCATACCACCATAATCAGCTCACGAGTCTGAGGTGCTCACTGGTCAATACGGGGAGGCTCGTCGCCACAGCGTAGGCCGACAGCTCCACCACGGTGTCCCATACCACCATGCCTGGCTCATGAGTCTTAATGGATCAAGGTACCACGGTTATCAGGGTTATTACTGGTAAGTTCAGTATCCTAGGTTCAAGCAGTTATGACCAATACAAGGTGAACATACAGTGGTCAGTCGGGTTGCTTGACGAGCTCGACTAGTACGAGCGCACCTCAAGCTGAACGACATGAAGTGTATAAACACCTCGTGTGGCCTAACCACTGCCGTCAACCAAAGCACGACTCGAGTTTGTCGACGCATCCTTCGTGGTGAATAGAATCCAACCACGAATTCAAATCTGTTACCAACTGCTTGGACTAGAGTATAGCCCCAAACACTTGTAATCTAAATCAATAATCATATGAGAGAGACAATTGAAATACAAGTAATTTCAGCATGTTATCAGCATGTTATAACATACATCATAAGCAGTTAACCATACAAGAGTATTTTACACATAAGGTAATCAATTCAAATACAACAAGCATGAAGGAAATCATGTACATCATCAAATTAGTTGAGAATCCAGTCTCAACGCTAATCTACAACACCATTTACTCAATACTTACTAATGCATACATTTATACAAACACTTAATCTACACACATCAGTCTAAATAGCATATGTCGGCCAATAATGTGCATTAGGGTGAATCTCTTCGTCAAACAGATCATACACACATAACTAGTATAGGTACACGGCAAATACTCATGGCAATCATATCAGCAAAATATGTACGTATACAGTATTTTCTACAAATACCCAAAATATCCTAAATCTCATATTCTTCGTACGTATTCAAAATGAAAAATAGACAGCATGTTCTACATGTCAAACAGCATTCTTGTCAACAATCTACCATTAAACGGCATTGAAAGCTTTGAAAACATAATCTAAGCATCTAAAATCCGCACCTTACACCGTAGAAGTGTAACGAATTTAATAGAGACTCTAAGTCTTTTTCAATGACTGATTGACAACCTACTATATGATTTAGGTTAGCTACTTCACCACTTGCACCAATTGAAACCCTATAACAGGTTAGGGTCCGATTCAAAGTTTCTGAATGCTCCCGAAAGCAACTGGGTTTAGAGATTGATCCTAGGTTTCTAGGTAACATAGGGTTAGCAATCCTACTCATTTTGGGTCTTCTAGTTCATATTTAAAGTGGTTCAAGTCAATTCTACTGAGTACTCAGTTTGGTACTTAATCAAATTCTACCCTAATTATGGTAGAATACGGTCCTAGGTCCATTCTATGACCCATTTTGGAAACTTCTACGTATCATATTATTTTAAATATTTTTTTAGTGGTTTATCATCAAGTTTAACCTGACTCCACCAAATTTTATAATATTTTGAGTTGTAAAAAAATTCTAAATATTTTAGAAGCAGAAGCTATCCAACAAGTGATTATCGGATAGTTGTTCACAACGACCTAATTTAAACTATATTATATATTTTATTATATTTTTTACATATTTTTATATAACATTAGACTCATTGACCTTCAACCTAGTTTTTGAATGACCTAAATTGGAGTTATAATGAAGGAGATATAGTTTTTAACTTTTGATAAAATGTACAAAAAAAATGCCGAAACTGGGCTACCTGTCTGCTGTATGGACGAGGCCTCGCCGATGCCACGAGGACCTCGCCGGTCACTGATTTATTTTGTGAGGGATCGCCCCATGTGTGAGGTCCTCACCCCCCAGGGAAGCCAGAAATATGTGGGGCCTGTAAGTGCTATGATTTCATATCCCTTTGGTTGTCAAATTTTATGGTGCCAAAACCTATATCTATGTCTTGTAAATCTTGTGTTTTATGATTGAAGACTATTCATTGCAATCAAGTCATCGCATTTCAAGACAAGATCTTAAATGAAGAAAGTTTTCAAGACATGGATAAAGAATTCAAGTATTGAAGTCTTCAAGTTTGTATGTTCAAGATTCAATCAAGTTCAAGTTTAGTAGAAGACTTTGTCAAGTCAAGATCAAGCTCAAGAAGGCCTACTACAAGATTTGTATATTCTCAAGGTTCTCTTAAGGGTCATCTGAGTGTACAGACTTTCAATGTCCATCTCACTTTTAAGGTTTGTTTGACCTTAGATTGACCTTAGGTAGGGCTTTACAGTAGGTCATTCTGGATACATAACTCATATACTTTATTATGCTTGTTTGGAGTGTTCTAAGACTAGTCCTATCTTTGCTACGACCAGTCTTAAGTTTTTCAGGACCAGTCCTAGGTTATTGAAGATTTTTAAATCTTTCTAGCTGTCCTACGACCAGTCCTGGACATCCTACGATCGGTCATATCCCTATAACTCAAACTCCAATAACCATTTTTGGGGTCATACGACCATTTAGGTGTCTCATGACCAGTCGTAGGTGGCTCACGACCCGTCGTAGACCGCCTAGGACCGGTCGTGGAACAGAAAATCTTATCCCATGAAAATCTTTGGAGCTACGACCAGTCCTAGGTTCCTAAGACCAGTCGCAGACGGAATTTTTTAGGCTATAAATAGAGCACGAACTTCAGAGTTTTAGTACTTCAAATCAATTCTATTCAAGCATTCTTTAGGCTATACTCTGAGATAAGTTTGTGTTTATTTTAAGCTGCTTTGTGATTATTTAATATTCCTTTTGCTAGCTTATTCTTATTTGATTTTGATCTACATTCCAATCTTATTAGAAAAGGAGAATTTCTGATATTCCTTCTTCTTGGATTTAAAATCAAATAGATCTAGCCCGTTTGATTTAAAATCAATTAGACTTAGAACCATTCTTAAAGTGAGTATTGGACTTTAAACGTCGAATCGAACTTCTACTCCGATTGGTTCTACCGGGCTTCTTCGAAAGGTGATTCAGGTATTTTACATGTTTTGTAATTTACTTTCTTTGGTTTTTGTTTGAGATTCGCCAAAAAAATCTCATTGTATTGGTTATCTGAGGAGAGCCAGAAAACCCAGATTGTGGGGTTTTTGGATTGTGTAAGTCCGACATCAAAGACACAATTGTGAAGGTTTTAGGTGAACCTGTGAAACCTATTTTGATAGTGCATGTTAATATCCCCTGTGTGAGGATATTAGGAGTGGAGTAGCAATCTGTGTGGCAGTTGGATAACAGTTGGTGTACACACAGGTGAACCACTATATATCGTTGTGTTGTGGATATGTTTTACACTTTCATTCTTTTATTCATTCTGTTTTGTGGAGAGTGTTTGTGGATGAATGTTGTAATCACTTCAAGCAAGTGTGGATGAATGTTGTAATAACTTAGGATTTATTTTCTGCAAGTTATTTTGATTTTCTTGCTTATTATTCCTCATTGATTTGTGATACAAAAGACGTTCTAGAAATAAGGTTGTCCTACCTTAAACCTCTGGTTTTTGGTGTAAGGTTGTCCTTAGAACTGATAAAGTATCAATGTAACACCCTGAAAATCGGGGGTCGTGTATAAACTCAACTCCCGAGTTCCAGACCGTCACTTATGCAACAAAAATGATTATGATTCAATGTTGTCTGAGTTAAAGCATTCACATGAGTAAAAATATACCAAAACTACAATTCATACTCCAGATTCAGTGATAAAAGCAAGCGGAAGACTAAAGAATATATATATCACTGTATGGAAAAATAAAGTAGATCTCGACTGTCTCCAAAGTATGAATACATCTCTGAGTCTCATATACATGTAAATAAACAGAAATAAAATGTCAAAATAGTCCCACTGAGAAGTCCCGTCAATCCAGGCCACCTAAGCAAAGCCGTCGTGGTACTTCATGTATGAGAACTCGTCCTGGTCCTCATCATAGTCCGACGCTGCTTCCTGGATCACTGCCTCACCTACATCTAAGACAGGGTCTGGTGGGTGTTGCAAACATCATCCTGTAACGTGGGAGTGTGTAGCTAACTCAGTGGAATAATAGAGCAAGGATTAATATGTTCTCAAATCAATCATGCGATAATAGTAAAGCAGTAAATCACACAATCCTAATACTGTTGTTAATGCAATATGACATGACATGATGGATGCCCTCACCGACAGTCTCCCTCATACGACACCATCTTCGTCCGCGGCATGCTTGCGTACCGCTTAGTGCTCCATATCTTCCAGGCACATGCAATATGATGGTGATATGATTACCGAGTTATTATTAGTCCATTCAAACAGCAGGATTGGGAAACTAAGGTACTTCCCTTATATCAATCCCAACACAGATCCTGTCTAGGGTCGTCACTCCTAGTAATCTCATACGATGTATATTTTGTAGGTCGCTGCAAGGGCTGCCAGGGCTGTTGCTCGCACTCGTTGCACCGCTCCCCCATCACCTTATCAATACAGGCCTACTGTACTCTCACTGCTACGGAAGGGTCGTCGCCTCCCGTAGACTCAGAATACGCTCACGGTCACTACAAAGGACTCGTCGCCTGATCAGTGTAGGCCGACAGCAAGAATATAGTGTCCCATACCACCATAATCTGCTCACGAGACATAGGTGCTCACTGGTCACTACGGGGAGGTTTGTGGCCCCAGCGTAGGTCGACAGCTCGACCACGGTGTCCCATACCACCATGCCCGGCTCATGAGTCTTTGTGGATCAAGGTACCATGGTTGACAGGGTTTACAATGGTAAGTTCAGTACCCTAGGTTCAAGCAGTTATGACTCATACAGGGTGACATACAATGGCCAGTCGGGTTACTTGACGTGCTCGACTAGCACGAGCGCATCTCAAGTCGAACGACATGAAGTGCGTAAAACACCTCGCGTGGCCTAACCACTGCCGCCAACTCCAAAACACGGCTCGCGTTCATCGACGCGTCGTTGGTGGCAAAGATAGGCCAACCACGAACTTACTCGGTTGCCGACTGCCTGGACTAGGTATAGTCCCAAACATTTATGAATTCACATTAGCAATCATGTAAGAGTAATGAAAATGAAATACAACTATGTGATCATGTTAACACATGTTATAACATACAACTTGAGTGAATCATCTAACACTTGCATTTCATGCATATAATGAAATCATGCATATAGTCAACATGTAGGAAATCATTTACATCAGCATATCATGTGAGAATTCAATCTCAAACCAATTCATAACACCATTTAATTCAATACATACTAATACAAACATTTATACAAACACTTAGTCTACACACTTAAGTCTACATATAGTATGTCGACTCAAAGTGCGCATTTAGGCGAATCTCTTCACCAAACTAATTATGCACGCATTCCTAGTATCCTAATGCAACAAGAAGCCATGTCAATCACATCAGCAAAATATGGATGAAAACAGTATTTCCTATAAATGACTAAAATGCCCTAAATCTCATATTCTTCGTCTGCTTACGAAACAGGAAACGGACAGCATGTTGTACATGTCAAACGGCGTTGCCGTCGATAATCTACTATTAAACGACATTGAAAGCGTTGGAAACAGTCAATCAAAGCGTCTAATATCCGCACCTTATCTCCTATAGGTGTATCAATTCAAATGGAGCGTATACGCTTCGTCTACGGCGAATAGGCAACCTAATTTAGAAGATGCATCAGCTATCTCACTATGGAAACGAAGGATCAGCAAATCAGCAAGAGTTTAGGGTATTTTCTTACCTAAAAACGCGGAGAAATCACCGGCAAAGTGATTGGATTGTGTGGCTTAAACACGTGTAGCACGTTGCACAAGCAGGAAGGAATTCTCTTCCACTCTCTCTCACAATCTCTCACCTTTTCTCTCTCTCAATCTAGGGCTTTTTCCAAATTCGGATGGGAGAGAGGAGTGAGGGTTTCAAGCCCTTTTATAAGCCCAAACATGCCCAAAACAGGCTTGGGAACAAAGTTTACTTGATGCCTAACCAAATCGGGGCTGTTTCGGTCCAAAAAGGCATTTCTGGTGGTCTCCTGGCCGAACGTGATCGGACTTAAGTTCAAACATGTCGGATGTCGCTCTCATCCCATTTTCAGACCAGTAGTGTTCGTAGATCGCACATGGCGGTCCAGTTTCAGTTCAGCGGTCACCGCACGTAGATCAGGTCTACAAGTCTCATGATATGAAATAGAAATTTTTCCTGATCCAAGGGTGTAATTTGGCTAAATTTTGACGGTCAGAATGCTTAATACTGATGCGTCAAGTCATGTGACAAATTTGAATTTCAAATTCCAAATCTAGCCCTATTCTCACTCTCTTCAGTCCAGGCTCAATGAAATAGCCTGTGAATGTCGGTTGGACTTGATTTTTGAAATGATTGTCAAGTCCAGCTAGGCGGTTATAACAGTCTAAGATTGAAGGTATCGGACTTTTGACGCGCGGTCTAGATCCAATATAAAGTTTCAAAGAGGTCCGGAGAACAAACCAGTTTAGAGTTTGATCCGAGGTTTTAGAGTATTATAGCGTCATTGGTTCTACTCGCTTTGGGTCTTGTAGAACGTATTTAAAGTGATCAGGGACTATTTCCCAGCTACTCTAGCGTTGCGCTAACTAACTTACACTTATTTTCTAAAGGAATTAATCCTACGCAATTTCTGGTCGAGTTGGTACTCGAGTCCAAGTATGGATTTTTCGAGGGCGTTATAATCAATCTCTTTATTTTAGGCTATTGTGATTGTTTTATATTCAGCATTGTGCTTTATATCTTTTATTATTTCGTTGTTATAAGTTTTATTTGGCATTGCCCTATTCACCCCCCCTCTAGGGCATATAGCTAGGCCCTTTCAAGTGGTATCAGAGCCTAATAGCTCGTGCTTATTGTTTATTTATTGGATTTATTTCCTAAGCTAACGATCTAAGCTATATTAAGATGTCAAATTTTGAAAGCCTATCAGTCACTAGGCCACCACTTTTTAATGGCACAAACTATGCTTATTGGAAAGCCAGGATGAGGATCTTCCTTAAATCCTTAGATGAAAGTGTGTGGATGGCCACAGTGAATGAATGGAATCCTCCTATCACTGAAGTTGCTAATGACGATGGTTCAAAAACTATGAAAGTAACGGCTTATTCTCTTTGGACCACACTTCAGAAAAGTGAAAGTAGTGCTAATGCTAAAGCACTAAATGCAATTACTTATGCATTATCACCAGATGAATTCGAAAGAATCATCTCATGTGAAAATGCAAAACAAGTATGGGATGTATTAAAAATGACACACGAGGGTACATCTATTGTCAAGAAATCTAAAGTCCAACTCCTCATAACTAAATTTGAAGAAATTCATATGGAGGAGAATGAGATGTTTATGGACTTCTACACTAGATTGAATGACATTATGAATTCTATGTGGGGTCTTGGTGATAGAATCCTAGAAAGTAAAGTTTGCGCAAAGATACTACGTTCACTTCCTGAACGATTCAATTCTAAAGTGACCGCGATTTAGGAACTTCGTGATACGGATACCATGAGGGTTGAAGAACTAATTGGTTCACTTCAAACCTATGAGTTATCCTTTAAGGCTCCTAAAGGAAAATCAATTGCTCTCAAATCATCTAAAAATGTTTCACAAGAGAGTACTTCGGATTCAAAAAATACCGAAGATGATATGGCGCTTTTAGTAAAAAGGTTTTATAAAATTTTCAAAAACAAGAAAAAGGTTGATTTTCAAAAATCAAATGATAAGAGACGATCTAAACCTAGAACTCGAAAATCCTTGAAAGATAGTCAATGAGTATGGGCACTTAGCTAACAAATGTCCTAAAAAGGACAAATCTAAAAAGAAAAGCATGATGGCTACTTGGGATGAATCGTCTAATTCTGAATCCTCTTCTAAATCAGAAGATTTTGAAGCCGAGTCGGGCGATGATGTTAAAGCCCTTATGACTCTAGCCAAGATCACCTATTCAGATCATGATGATATATCTAGTGAAGAAAATATAAAATGTGATTGCGATAATGAAGATGATCTTCAAGATGCTTATAATGCCCTATAGAAAGAGAGTTGTAAAATTACAGTTAAGCTTAAATTACAAAAAGAAAAAAATTTTAAGCTTAAGGAAGATTATGAGTCTCTTGTTTTAGAAAAGTCTCATATTTTCGATTCTTTTGAAAAAATCAAATGTGATTTAGATTTCAAAAACTCCCAAATTGAAGATTTGAAATTCGAAAAAGAAAGACTCAAAAATGAGGTAGCCTCTCTTCTGAGTTTGAAAGACACATGGAGATATGCCCAAGGTGATCCAAAATTGGAAAAATTATTGTCCGGATCAAGAAAATGTGGCGATCGATCCGGGTTGGACTATGATAAAAATACATCTCCTAAACAAAAGAACATTGCTCCTAAATTTTTTAAAGGAGAATCTTCGACCTCAAAAGAAAAGAATACCTATCAAGGTTTTTCTAAAAATTCTAGGTCTTTCCAAAAACCTAAAGGTGGCCATGTCAAATTTAATTTTTAAAACCGAAATCCATTGGCTGAAAAAATAATTGATCTACTCAAGGAGCTATTAAAGTCTAACTCTATGGGTCACTCCTATAACAACAGTCAGAAAAAGACCATCTATGCTCCTAAACCTAAAACAGTTCTGAAATGGGTTCCTAAAGTTGCCAGCTTGGTTGCCCACACTACTTTCAAAGCTACAAGCCATTCAAAGTGGTACCTAGATAGTGGTTGCTCCGACATATGACAGGTGAAAAAGCTTTATTCACTGATCTTAAAGATATGACTAACGAGTCAGTCACATTTGGTGATGGAAGCAATTGCAAGATTATTGGCCAAGGTACGGTTCATTTTTATAACCTTCCCTCATTTAAGAATGTTTTATATGTTGAGGGTTTAAAACACAACCTATTAAGCATTTCTTAGATATGCGATAATAACCATAATGTCAAGTTTTCTAATCAAGGTTGTGAGATACTTGATAAAAGGGGTTCATGTTATATTAACTGGTCGCAGAACTTCTAAAAACTGCGACATCATTAGTGATGCAAGCTCATCTACTCAATCATGTTGCGTGGTCCATACCGATGAGACTGAATTATGGCATAAACGCCTTGGACATGTACACTATCGGAACTTATTTAGATTGAGCAAAAGAGAACTAATTAGAGGTCTACCCAAATTACAAAAGGTAGACAAAATATGTGGTGAATGCCATTTGGGCAAACAGATTAGGAGCTCTCACAAGAAAGTGAACTCCAATACCACATCTAGACCACTCGAGCTTCTCCACATGGATCTTATTGGACCAACCAGATCGGAGAGTCGAGGAGGCAAAAAATACATCTTGATTATCATAGATGACTATACCAGATTCACTTGGGTATCATTCTTAAAAGATAAAATTGAAACCCTGGATGAAGTGAAAAAGGTCATCAAATGAATCCAAAATGAGAAAGGTTCTCTTGTTAGTAAGATCCATAGTGATTATGGATCCGAATTTGAAAACAATAGTTTTGAGAAATTCTATAGTGATCAGGGAATATCACATGAATTCTTTGCGCCCAAAACACCGCAACAAAATGGTATAGTTGAAAGAAAAATAGAGTGCTTCAGGATATGGCTAATGTTATGTTGAATAGCATGAAGCTCTCTAGAAATCTTTGGGCTGAAGCAGTTAATACCGCATGTTATATTATAATCGGGTTTATACCAGTAAATCTGATAATAAGACTGCTTATGAATTATGGTTTAAAAAGAAACCTACTGTCAAATACTTTCGGGTTTTTGGCAGCAAGTGTTAAATTTTGTGTGATCGAGAAAATTTGGAAAAGTTTGATACGAAGAGTGATGAAGGTATTTTTCTCGATTATTCTTTAAACAGTCGAGCTTATAGGGTTCTAAATAAAAGAATAGGTGTGATACAATAGTCCATCAATTTGGTCATTGATGATCATTTGAATACACCAGCTCCGATTTCAGATGATGAGGAAGCTCTTATTATCAACAATCAAGATACCTCATCAAGTAAAAAAGAATCCGAACCAAGGACTGTTAAAGATCATCCAACCAATCAAATACTTGGAAACCCTCTCACTGGAGTTCGTACCCGCAAACAACTTGAGAACATATGTAATTATGTTTGTTTTACATCCCAAATTGAACCGATCAATATGAAAGAGGCACTATCTGACGAAAATTGGATAGTTGCTATGCAGGATGAACTTAATCAATTTGTTCATAATGATGTCTGGTATCTTGTTCCTAGACCTACCGATAAACACATTATTGGAACAAAATGGATCTTTAAAAATAAGTCTGATGAGCTTGAAAATATTATACGAAACAAGGATAGACTGGTTGTACAAGGGTACACTCAGATTGAAGGTATCGATTATGATGAAACCTTTGCTCCAGTCGCTCACCTTGAGTCAATTAAACTTTTTATTTCCATCGTATGCTTTAAAAAATTTAAAATATATCAGATGGATGTAAAGAGTGCTTTCTTGAATGGCGATTTACATGAAGAAGTGTATATTGAACAACCTTTAGGGTTTGAAGACCCAAAGTTATCTAACCATGTATTTCGTCTCAAAAAGGCTCTCTATGGTCTAAAACAAGCACCCAGAGCATGGTATGAAAAATTGACTAAATTCTTACTTAGTCATAGCTAAGAAGTAGGAAGTGTCGATAAGACGCTTTTTGTTAAGAAGAATAACAATGATATTTTGATGGTTCAAATATATGTTGATGATATTATTTATGGATCTACTTACTCTAACATGTCTATTGAGTTTGCAGAGTTAATGAAATCAAGGTTCGAAATGAGCATGGTTGGCGAACTTAACTATTTCCTTGGGTTGCAAGTAAAACAACAACCTGATGGAATTTTCATTTACTAGACCAAATATGCTTCAAATTTGGTTAAAAGGTTTGGATTTGAGAATGGTAAGAACTTTGATACTCCTATGAGTACAACATTAAGACTCTCAAAAGACTCTACAGGTAAAGATATAGATCCTAAACCAGATCGCAGTATGATTGGTAGTTTGTTGTATCTTACTGCAAGTAGACCTGATATCGCATTTAGTGTTAGAATTTGTGCGAGATATCAGTCTAATCCTAAGGAATCACATCTTACTGCTGTTAAACAGATTATTAGATATGTCGTAAGTTCTATAAATTTGGGTCTATGGTATCCTTTTGATACTAGTGTTCAATTAACCGGGTACTCAGATGCTGATTGGGCCGGTAATATTGATGATAGAAAATCAACCAGTGGTGGTTGTTTTTACATTAGAATTTGCTTAGTCTCTTGGTTCAGCAAGAAGCAAAGCTCAATATCACTATCCTTTGCTGAGGCTGAGTATATTGCAGCTGGATATGCATGTAATCAACTAGTTTGGATGAAATGCATGCTTAGCGATTATGGAATTAATCAAGATTCAATGATCTTACATTGTGATAATTCTAGTGCTATATACATTTCCAAAAATCCAATCCAGCATTCACGTACTAAGCATATTGACATTAGGTATCATTACATACGTAAGTTGGTTGAAGAAAAAGTTATTTCTTTGGAATATTTATCAACTGAAAATCAACTTGCTGATATATTTACTAAACCGCTCGACAAAAGCAGGTTTAATAAACTGAAATTTGATCTTTGTATGTGCATTTTACATTGAATATTCTTGCTTTCATGTATCATAGTGTACTATATTTAGTATTATTTGTATTTAAATTTTAATTTTTGTATTAAAAATTATTTTTTTGGTCGATACTCGACCGGTCGTGGATGTACACGACCAGTCGTGGTACGACCGGCCGTGCACAGCACTCGACCGGTCGTGGAGCTCGTGAGCATGCTATAATTTGGGAAAAATCCCCTTCTTCTTCATTTTCACTCCCACCTACGATGAGTCGTGGCTCGACCAGTCATAGGATTTCTTATTTTTTCCTCAAGGCAAGTCCTATTTCATCATTTTTCTTGAAGATTCTTGCTCTCTATGCTTTGATTTATTCATAGTATAGCTTGATTTCATCTCTTCTTGGGATTTTCAAGGGTTTCCTCTCTATTTTCTGATCTAGAGAAAACTCATCTTTCATTTGTGCATCTTGCTTGCTCTTTGAATATCTTTTTGAATATGGATGTTAGAGGGAAAAAGAAAACATCCTGTGGTCCATGTTCATCCAGATCTGCACCGATAACTAAATGGCACCTTCGATCACCTGAAGATGATTCTCAAGATGTAAGAGATTTATGTGTCCGTAACATTATCGTTGAGCATACCGCTGATCTCAATCACGTTGCTCCACATGGTGTTATTCCTCTCCTTGAATCTATAGGCTGGACTAACATTTTTCTTTAGGGTGGACCTGCATACCAGTCCATTGCTCAATCGTTGGTTGCATGCATCTCTGATTTTTCTCTTGATAATTTAATTTTTTCAATTGATACTAGAGAAGGAAAATTTGAAGTAGACCGTCATTTGATATCAGGTATTATGGATATACCTGTTAATGATGAAGGTATACAGATTCATACTTTATATGACAAACCATCTGAATCAGAAAAATGTATGTTAACACGAGATTTATGAAAAATTGATGTGCAATAGACACATAAAGCGAATGCGCTCCCTGCAAAGTAACTGTTAACTAGTTATAGAGTGTTACATCATTTCTACATTTCAAATATATATCCTCGGTCCAGTAATAAAATCAAGTTGACTTCTTTCATGGTTCGTGTGTTGCATTCTATTGCTTCTGGTACCAAGATCTATCTTCCCTCTTTGATTTGTCATTTCATTATTCAGTTTTGTCTCCATCCAGGTCATAGTGATATTCTGTTTGGTTATCTTATGACTGTTTTAGCCACTCACATGCTTGTCGATAAACCTGTTAATGAGGCACCAATTTCTCATCTTATTTTCAACAATTCCAATCTTAATAAGATGAAATTGGATCTGCTCCCTGGCCAAGTTGATGAAGGTGGAGTTGGTGGTGTTGGTAGTGATGCTGGAAACGAAGGAGAAGCTGGCGATCTTCCACAACAAGATGTTAATATGGATGACTTATTTGATGATATAGAAACTGATTCACCTAATGATCCAGATTATGATCCATCTGGTTTTGATGCACGCCTTCGTGCATTGGAAGAAAAGGTTGATAATATGAATATAGCCCATGATATGCGATTTAAGTACATGCGAAAATATCTTCGTTGCATTAATAAGGGGTTACACCAGATTGATCCGACTATCCCTGCTCCCTCCTCTGGATCAGATTAGGTGAATTATCTTCTGGATAGTATCACATTATCTTTTTTTTTGGATATGTATTATGGATTATGGTTTGATAACATTGTCTTTTGGATATTGTATTTTGGATTATGGATTATGACTTAATACTTCAGGATTATATTATGTCCTTTCATATCTCTTTCTCATTATCTGTTTATTCCTCTATATGTTATCCTTCCTATTGTGCCTTTCCCTTGTCATTTTGTGACAAAAAGGGGGAGTAGTAAGCTAAAGCTAAAAGGGGAGTAGTATGGAAAGGGGGAGTAAATTTGTTTGAATTGATTAATTGAGAAGGATATGTGGATTGAAGTCTTGAGGTTTTTATGTTGTGATTATATGAGCAATACTCGTATTACTCAGGGGGAGTAGAGTATTTTGTGATTTCATGGCTCATGATTCCTTATTATCTTTTATGCTATGTGTTTTGTCACAAATTTGACAAAGGGGGAGATTGTAAGTGTTATGATTTCATATCCCTTTGGTTGTCAAATTTTGTGGTGCCAAAACCTATATCTATGTCTTATACATCTTGTGTTTTATGATTGAAGACTATTCATTGCAATCAAGTCATCGCATTTCAAGACAAGATCTTAAATGAAGAAAGTTTTCAAGACATGGATGAAGAATTCAAGTATTGAAGTCTTCAAGTTTGTATGTTCAAGATTCGATCAAGTTTAAGTTTAGTAGAGGACTTTGTCAAGTCAAGATCAAGCTCAAGAAGGCCTACTACAAGATTTGTATATTCTCAAGCTTCTCTTAAGGGTCATCTGAGTGTACAGACTTTCAATGTCCATCTTACTTTTAAGGTTTGTTTGACCTTAGATTAACCTTAGGTTGGGCTTTACAGTAGGTCATTCTGGATACATAATTCATATACTTTATTATGCTTGTTTGGAGTGTTCTAAGATCAGTCCTCGGGACTTCAAGACCAGTCCTAGCTCTACTACGACTAGTCTTAATTTTTTCAGGACCAGTCCTAGGTTGTTGAAGATTTTTGGATCTTTTTAGCTGTCCTACGACCAGTCCTGGACATCCTACGACCAGTCCTGTGAGTTTTACGACTCATCCTTCGATCGGTCGTTGCCCTACGACTCAAACTCTAACAACCATTTTTGGGGTCCTACGACCGATCGTAGGTGTCTCACGACCAGTCGTAGGTGGCCCATGACCGGTCGTAGACCGCCCAGGACCGGTCGTGGAATAGAAAATCTTATCCCGCGAAAATCTTTCGAAAATATTTGGAGCTACGATCAGTCCTAGGTTCCTAAGACCAGTCGTAGACGGGATTTTTTAGGCTATAAATAGAGCACGAACTTCAGAGTTTTAGTACTTCAAATCAATTCTATTCAAGCATTCTTTAGGCTATACTCTGAGATAAGTTTGTGTTTATTTTAAGCTGCTTTGTGCTTATTTAATATTCCTTTTGCTAGCTTATTCTTATTTGATTTTGATCTACATTCCAATCTTATTAGAAAAGGAGAATTTCTGATATTCCTTCTTCTTGGATTTAAAATCAAATAGATCTAGCCCGTTTGATTTAAAATCAATTAGACTTAGAACCATTCTTAAAGTGAGTATTGGACTTTGAACGTCGAATCGAACTTCAACTCCGATTGGTTCTACTGGGCTTCTTCGAAAGGTGATTCAAGTATTTTACATGTTTTGTAATTTACTTTCTCTGGTTTTTGTTTGAGATTCGCCAGAAAAATCTCATTGTATTGGTTATCTGAGGAGAGATAGAAAGCTCAGATTGTGGGGTTTTTAGATTGTGTAAGCCCGAGATCAAAGACATAATTGTGAAGGTTTTAGGTGAACCTGTGAAACCTATTTTGATAGTGCATGCTAATATCCCCTGTGTGAGGATATTAGGAGTAGAGTAGCAATCTATGTGGCTGTTGGATAACAGTTGGTGTACACAAAGGCGAACCACTATATATCGTTGTGTTGTGGATATGTTTTACTCTTTCATTCTTTTATTCATTTTGTTTTGTGGAGAGTGTTTGTGGATGAATGTTGTAATCACTTCAAGCAAGTGTGGATGAATGTTGTAATAACTTAGGATTTATTTTTTGCAAGTTATTTTGATTTTCTTGCTTATTATTCCTCATTGATTTGTGATACAAAGGACGTTCTAGAAATAAGGTTGTCCTACCTTAAACCTCTGGTTTTTTGTGTAAGGTTGTCCTTAGAACTGATAAAGTATCAATCTCTTTATTTTAGACTATTGTGATTGTTTTATATTCAGCATTGTGCTTTATATCTTTTATTATTTCACTGTTATAAGTTTTATTTAGCATTGCCCTAGTCACCCCCCCTCTAGGGCATATAGCTAGTCCCTTTCAGGGCCCACCTTGGATCCCCCCAAATTAAGTCGTTTGGGCCCATGAGTCCGTCGAGGCATTTATCGAGTCTCATTTGTAAACTAGAATGAGTTACGCAATGTACAATATATGATTTTGGGATAGAAGAAGGTAATCCATCCAAATAACCTATCTAAATCATGAATTCTAAATATTAAATAGTAAAAATCCCATTTTATGTATGTATTTACCATTTATAGTAAGTTTTAGTTTAAGTATAGTTCCTCACCTTTTAAACTTTAGGTTTATGTCTAATATGAAAGTACTTAGAGAAATTTGAAGAATGGGATGGTGAAAGGTGAGATTTTGAAGGAAATGGGTTGAAAAGTGATTTCTAGACTTTAGGATTGATCTCTAAGAGTGATATGGTTGACCCATTGCCTAAGGACGTCTAATTCTAGGTTGGTAAAAATTCGAGGTGTTACATGCACAAAATCGTTACACCACTCCCCCATCACCAAATCAATACAGGCCTAGCTTATACTCTTGTTACTACGGAAGGGTCGTCGCCCTCACGTAGACTCAGAGTATGCTCGAGGTCACTACAAAGGGCTCGTCACCTGATCAGTGTAGGCTGACAGCTCAAATGTAGTGTCCCATACCACCACAATCGGCTCACGAGACAAAGTTGCTCACTGGTCAGTATGGGGAGGCTCGTCGCCCTAGCGTAGGCCGACAGCTTGGCCACCTTGTCCCATACCACCATGTCCAGCTCATGAGTCTTAGGGTATCATGGTATTAAGGTTAACGGGAGTTTCACTGGTGAGTTCAGTGCCTTAGATTCAAACAGTAACGACCAAACATGGTGAACATACATCGGTCAATCGAGTTAGTTAATAAGCCCAACTAGGTCAAGTGCACGTTGAGTTGAACGATATGGAATGCATAAGCACTCTGTGTGCTCTAACCACTATCGAACATCCCAAGCACGACTCAGATTCGTTAAACTCATCCTGTGTGGTGAAAACGACCTTAATCACTATTTGCAGAACGGTTACCGATTACCTGGACTGTAATATAGTTCCAATGACATATAAGATCAACAACAGGCATATGATTCATATCCTACATTCATACGATCATTCATGATATATAACTTGAACTTGAATATAGTACATGGAGCAAATCATACACACAATTAATATGAATAATCTAGGTTACACAATTCATGGAGGAAATCATACACATAGTTAAAGTGATGGAGATTCATTTCTCAACAACCTAAAAAGTTATACTTTACTAACTACTAACTCATTTAAGCATTGAAACAAACACTTAAACTACACTATTCAACATACATCACGTATGTCAGCTCCATTACTTATTAGGGGAAGTCCTTTCACCAAGGAGTTGCCACATACATATCAAGCATATATCAATGACAAATAATCATGATAATCATAACAGCATATTCCAGACATATACAAGTATTCTAACATATACATGAAATACTCTATTTCTAACATAACTTATACATATATGTACATCGAAACAGATAGCGCATTTGGCATGTGTAATAGCATTCATGTCATGAATAAATCATTATCTAACATTGAAAGTCTTGAAAACCATAACCTAAACGTATATAGTCCGCACCTTAAACCATAAAATGCGTATAAGATGTGATTCAGATGATATGTCTTCGTCAACGGTGGATACACTACCTAAGGCATGAAATAGGTTAGCTACAACTTCACTACAGCTATTCTAAGCTCCAAAACAGGTTAGGGTTTGCTTAACTTACTCAAGAATGGAATCAGAATCTCCAGAAGAACGATTCAGATACGCAGGTTCGATGTGTAGATGAACTGGGAAGAATCCCACGGAGAATCAGCAGGTTCTCTCTTGCTTTCTCTCTCTTAAGTGGCTAGGGTTTAGGAAATTTGTTTGAAATGTGGGAATGAGGGTTTAAAGCCTTTTTTTAAGCCTAAAGTCAACGGAAACAGCCTTAGGGCCAAGGTATACTTAGGTTGTAACCAAATCGTGATCTTTCTAATCCAACAGAGCACTTCTGGAGGTCCTCTTATCAAATGCGATCGGACTTAAGCTCACTAGTATTGGATCTTAAGTAAGTTAAGTTTTCAGTCCGATCGGGTTTCCAGATCGTCTGTGGTGGACCAGCTTTAATTCAACGGTTACCAAAATTCGATCAGGGCCACCTTTCCTGATCCGAGGGTGAATTTGGGTTGAAATCTAATGGTCAGAACGCTTAGAAATATCGTGCAAGCGAAACGATCCAGATTACTTAAAATCATATTTAATTTTTAAAAAATCTTTATTTTCTCACTCTTCACTCTGGACATAAGGAAATGGTCTCATGTAACGTCTCGAAAAAATTCATAGATAGACCCGAGTACCACCTCAGGTAGAAATCACTTAGGATTAATTCCTTTAGAAATTAAGCGTTAGTTAACTAGTGCTAAGCTAGATTAGCTGTGAAAATAGCACTGTTCGCTTTAAATTCATTCTACAAGACCCAAAACTTGTGGAATCATTAACGCTATAACATCCTAAAACCTAGGATCAAACTCTAAACCCGTTTGTTCTCGGGAACCATTTGAAACTTTGTAATGGACTTGGACCACGCGTCATAAGTCCGATAGCGATGAACTTAGACCATTATGAACGCATAGTTGGACTTGACTACCACCCCAAAAATTAAGCTCAAATGATGTCCTGGGACTATTTCATTGAGCCCGGAGCAAGGAGTGTGAGAATGCGTAGAATTCTTTATAAATTAAATATAATTTAAGTAATCTGGAACGTGTCACTTGCGGGCTAATTATAAGCATTCAGACCATTGGAATCTGACCCAAATACACCCTCCAATCAGGGAACATTTCCCACTCATGTCAGTGTACTTGGAATCCCTGATCGAGTCTTAGTGACCACTAAACTGAAACTGGTCCGGCACGTGCGATCTGGAAACCCGATCGAATTGAAAACTTCACATGATCAGGATTCAACATTCCTACGCTTAAGTCTGACCGCATTCAGTCAGAGGACCTCCAGAAATGTTCTTTTGGATCGAAAAAGACCTGATTTGGTTATAACCTAAGTATACCTTGGTCCTAAGTCTGAATTGGTGAGTTTTTAGCCAAATAAGGATCTTAAACCCTCTCTCATCCCTCATATATGAATTTGAGAGAAACCTTAGGAGAGAGAAGAGAGAAAAGAGAGATTGTGTGAGAGTTGTAAGAGAAAGTTCCTGTCACTCTATCCTGCTACTATACGTACTTAACCATCGCGATCTAATCACTTTTTTGGTGATTCTGACTTCATTCTAAGAAAGAAAATCCTAACCTTAACCTGTTTTAGGATTTCTATTGGTACAAGTAGCGAAGTAGCTGACTTACCTTGTGATATAGGTCGTCATATTGACGTTGACGAAGCATAGAGTTTCTATTCGATTCATTACACTTCTACGGCGTAAGGTGCAGATTTTAGATGCTTAGGTTACCTATTTTCAAAGCTTTCAATGCCATTTAATGGTAGATTTTTGACAAGGATGTTGTTTGACATGTAGAACATGCTGTCTGTTTTTCATTTTGAATACGTACGAAGAATATGAGATTTAGGGTATTTTAGGTATTTGTAGGAAATACCGTATATGTATGAATTTTGCTGACTAGATTTCCATGAGTTTTTGCCTTGTATCTATGCTAGTTATGCGTGTATGATCCGTTTGGCAAAGAGACTCGCCCTAATGCACATTTTTGGCCGACATATGCTATGTAGACTAATGTGTGTAGACTAAGTGTTTGTATAAATGTTTGTATAAGTAAGTATTGAGTAAATGAGGTTGTAGATTAGTGTTGAGATGGGATTCTCAACTATTTTGATGATGTATATGATTTCCTTCATGTTTGATATATTTGAATTGATTATCTTATATATATGAAATGTTTGTGTATGGTTAAATTGCTTATGTTGTATCTTATAACATGTTGCTAACATGCTTGAATTACTTGTTATTACAATTTGGTTTATCTCATATGATTACTAATTCACAATACATGTGCTTGGGGCTATACTCTAGTCCAGGCAGTCGGTAACAGATTAGAAATCGTGGTTGGATTCTATTCGCCACGGAGGACGCGTTGACTAACCCAAGTTGTGCTTTGGTTGACTATAGTGGTTAGGCCACACGAGGTGTTTTTGCACTTCATGTCATTCAGCTTGAGGTGCGCTTGTACTAGTCGAGCTCGTCAAGTAACCCGACTTACTATTGTATGTTCACCTTGTACTGGTCATAACTGTTTGAACCTAGGGTACTAAACTTATCAGTGAAAACCCTGATAACCATGGTACCTCGATCCATTAAGACTCATGAGCTGGGCATGGTGGTATGAGACACCGTGGTCGAGCTGTCGGCCTACGTTGTGGCGACGAGCCTCCCCGTAGTGACCAGTGAGCACCTTCATGAGCCGATTATGGTGGTATGAGACACTATATTCAAGCTGTCGGCCTACTCTGATTGGTGATGAGCCCTTTGTAGTGACCTCGAGCATACTTTGAGTCTACATGAGGCGACGACCCTTCCATTATAATAAGAGTACAAACTAGGCCTGTATTGATAAGGTGATGGGGGAGCGATGCAACATATGCGTGCAACAGCCCTGACAGCCCTTGTAGTGACCTAGAAATATATCATCGTATGAGACTACTAGGAGTGAAGACCCTAGACAGGATCTTTGTTGGGAATAATATAAGGGAAGTACCTTAGTTTCCCAATCCTGCTGTGTGAAAGGACTAATAACAACTCGGTAATCATATTCATATCGCACTGCATGTGCCTGGAAAATGTGAAGCACTGAGGGGAGAAAGCATGCCATGAACGTGAGATAGTATCGCATGAGGGAGTACATAAGTGAGGGCATGCATCATTATTTCATCTCATCCTTGCATTAATTACAGTATTTAGGAATGTTTGATTGCTTGCTTTATCATTATCGAGTGATTGATTTGATAACATGCTAATCTTTGCTCTATGATTCCACTGAGTTGATCACTCACTCCCACGTTACGGGACGGTGCTTGCAACACCTACCAGACTCTTTCTTAGATGCAGATAGCGAGGCGATTTAGGAGTTGGAGCCGGACTACTACGAGGACCAGGACGAGTTCTCGTACATGAAATTCTCTGATGGCTTTGCATAGGTGGCCTGGATCGGTGGGATTTTGCTAGTTGGACTATCATATGACATTTGATTTTGGTTGACATATGTATATGTGACTCGGGGATATATTCATACTTTGAAGACAGATCGAGATTGTTTTGTTTTACATACAGTGATATATATATCTTTCAATATTTCGCTTGCATTTTATCACTGGATCTGAAGTATGAATTGTTGTTTTGGTATAATCTCACTCATGATTAATGCACTAACTCAGACAACATTCAACCATCATTATTGATGTTGCATAAGTGATGGTCTGAAACTCAGAGGTTGAGTTGCTACTCGACCCCCGATTTTCATTACGTTACAAGTTGGTATCAGAGCATGATTTGGATTAAACTGGACCTGGGTTATGGTCACACGACGTATGCTGTCGCCCTTCGACTTAGGTGGGTGCGAGAAAAAAAATATAGAAACATTCATAGGATCCCAGTTTTGCCAATTGGCGAAGTTCACTCAAATCGATCATTTTGATCGAGTTCATGTGCATCCATGGTTGCATGAAATGACCCTGGAACACTTTTAGATCGATTATCGATGGGTCTAGACCCCTATTGATCTTATCCCAGCTATTAAAGATTGCTAAATGTGAATGTGCAACAGTTAGCATTCGAAACGACCCGAAACGGCTCGAAACAGAGGTGGGGCCCAAATCGAACACTTCCAGTGGGACCCAGGGTGGGCCCCACATATTTTTAGACATAGGCGGGTAGGAGGGTCTTGCCCAAATGGCAAGGCCTTGCCAGACACTCCAGGGAGTGGCGAGGACATCCCCGGTTCGGCGAGGCCTCACCGGTCAATGGGCCAGGTTCGGTCGGGCCTTCGGGCTGATCATCTTTGGGGGTTAGGGTGACCCCTTGGTATGTGGCCCATCCCTTAAATCAACCCCAAACAACCACTTCCTTAGTAAACCTCACCTCCAAGCTCTCCCTTTCCTCTGAAATTGTTATTTTCTCTCTCATACCTCCCTTCCAATCACTCCCTTCGTCATTTTCTACCATAACCCACGTCCCTTCATCATTTGCAGTGGTACACACTCCCTTCTCTCTCCATTCTCTCTCATTTTGGGCTCTTACATCCTCTATTCGAAGCAAAAAATTGTGTAAGCTTTCAACCCAACCCATCTCCTCATTTTCCCTTCTTCAATCTCTGTACTGTGGGCCTTTACAACCTCTGTTCAGGCTCACATTTGTGGAGAATCAAAACCCTAGCCTTTATTCCCCCTTTCCTTCACTCTCCATGGCCTTCTTCGAGTTCGTGGCAGCCATGTTCTCGATTTCCACCATCTTCTCTCTCATGGGAAAGAGGAAGGGTGCCACTGATGAGGCTGGGCCTAGTCGTCCCGCTCATTCGAGGTGGCCTAGACGAGCTACAGTAAGTCCAAGTATTGGGAGAGAGTTGCATACGAAGCGGGATTTGGATCCCCGAGCACCTTTTGGAAGGGCGTTGTTGGCAGAGTTGGCTCATGGCGTGTATACAGATCGCAGAGTTCTTTTTGAAGCGCATGTGGATGGGCGGCTCTTTGGTGAGTATTTGTTGTTCGAGCGTATCGAAGCTGCTAGGTGGGGTCCGCTATTTGAAGGCGAGTCTCATGCTAATGTGAGCACTGTTCGTGCCTTCTATGCTCATATTCGGGACCCTACACTGGAGCCACTGCAGTTCAAGATCCCCTTTGGCAGAGATCGGGAAGCCACAATCGATGTTCGGTTGATAGCTCGACTTCTAAACGTGCTACTTGGCGAGGTACATCCAAGTGCTAAGAATTTAAACAGTGTTCGTGAGAGAGATCGCCGTACCAGGTTTCTATGTGGTTGTTTATTTGAGTGGCAGCATAACAAGAGCCTCCTAGCGACCCATATGTTGGGTGATTTTCGTCTGCTTCATCACATTTGCACGTTTAATGTTTATCCCAGCTGGAGCAATCGTAGTGAATGCACACGTCTCATGGTAGATTTTCTGTATCAAGTGGGGCAGGGAGAGAATGTGTGCATGCCTACGTTTGTTCCGTGACAGATCATCCTCATAGCGCGATCGAGAAGGATCTCTAAGTCGCTTCCCTTTAGCCGGCTCATATGCAAGATTGCTCTCGAGTTTGCCTATATGCTTGGGGCTGAGTTGCCTGTACCAGTTCATTATATCAACGAGGCTACTCTGAACCAGATGAAGATGGGACCTCGACAGCTTGAGGCCTAACTTGATGATGACAGCGAGGGTGAGTGTGATAGTGAAGAGGAAGAAAGTGAAGAAGGGGGCAGAGATAGAGGAAGGAGAGCAGAAAAAAGAAGAAGAGGAGGCTGAGGGTACTGATGAGAGTACTCCTCCTACGATTCAGGAGCCTGATCCTACTCAGGTTGATAGGGATGCCCGTATTGTGCGACTCGAGGAGGGTCAAGCTGCTCTTCGACATGATATTGGGGATTTGCGGGATCTCGTGAAGAATAAGTTCAAGAAGGTAACCCACACTCTGAAGACCATCCTGTGATGCCTAAAGGATAAGGGTGCCCTCCTCCATCGCCAGACTCAGGTGAGTGATTGTATCGCAGATGCTTGTTGGTCGTATTTAGGCTGTTTTATCTTTTCTGTGTGTGAGCCTTATGAGGCTTAGTAGTTGATTTGTGTTGCAGTTGTAAGCCTGGCTAGCTTAGTTTCCCATGTGTTTCTTGTCATGATGCATGTAAAGATATATCTCTTATATTGTGACAGTTTTGATTAAATGAAATACATGGAGTTTATTCGGCTTGATATGTGAATGATTGTTATTGTGCATGTGTGCTTCTGCTGAATCTGACTGGGTTGCACCCTATTTTGAATATAGGGAATGCCACCTAAGGTTACATGAGCACGACATGTCTTACACTGGGTGAGCCGATGGATCAGACGCCTCCCCAAAGTGGTAATCATATGGACCCTAATGTGGACCTGATTCGTGAGGCTTTACTTGAGCCTCAGCCTTCTACAGGTCCTGCAGTCGGGCCGCCACCTTTCACCCCACCGGTTCATGAGCAGCACCGTGCGTCTTCCTCGTCACAGTACATGCCTCAGCCTGCTCCACCTCCTAATAGGTTTGAACAGTTGATGACTATGATGCATCAGCTGCATCAACAGCTTCTGACTACTATCATAGGGGCCTTAGCCCAGGTTGGGAGTGCGACTCCACCTGCGCCATCTATGCATCCAGCTGAGGATGATGGGACTTCGACTCAGGTTGAGGGTATGGCTCATCTTGTACCTTCTGCCTACCCTAGGGGAATACTGTTGATACCAAAGGCCTACTTGAGAGATTCAGCGCTTACGGCCTCCTACTTTTACGGGTTCTCACAGACCCGAGGAGGCCAAGTACTGGCTCGACCGCATCTCGAAGATTTTGAGGATGCTGCACTGCTCAGAGTCTAAGCAGGTTGCGTTGGCCACTTTCATGTTTGAGAAGGAGGCCAGCTTGTGGTGGGATAACATACTGTAGACTGCTGCGGTTGGTTACATATGGACCTGGGCAGCATTTGAGTTCCACTTCCATGAGAAATACTATCCTCAGACCTACTGGCACGAGAGGGAGAATGAGTTTTTGCGCCTCAGGCAAGGAGGCATGTCAGTTACTGAGTACGAGCATCGATTTAAAGAGTTGGGCAGATACGTCCCGACTATCCTTGCTGACGAGCAGATGCGGATGCGACGTTTCTCGGAGGGCTTGCGACCTGACATACAGTTGAAGATGTGCTGTGTTAGCATGCCATCTTATGCCAAGCTAGTGCACGTGTCCATGCGAGCAGAGCAGGACGGAGATCGACTGGCACGTTCTCGTGGCCCTATGGTTGTTAGGCAAAGACCAGATATCCAGAGTAGGCCATTCCTCGGAAAGAGGCCTCACATCGACTCTCCTCCCAGGATCACAGCGACAGTACTTCCGATGAGGCACCCAGGTGTGACTTGTACTTACTGCAAAAAATTGGGTCACCCTGCAGAGAGCTGCTTTGCTCAGATGAGAGATAGTGGGTTTTCACCACTGCAGAAGATCGACCGTCCTCTCCCACAGGCTCTATCCGCTCTACCATTACTGTCAGCTCTTGCGCATCCTTCCTTCAGACCTCCTGTACCTCAGTTCCAGCCACCTCTATGATCCATAGCACCATGACCGAATTGAGTACAGCAGGCTCGGGTGCATGTACTAATGGCTGAGGCATCTAGGACAGAGACCACACCACCCTTGGCCTTTGAAGTCACAGCTCACATTGGAGGTACTCCTATATTTCTGTTGGTGGATACGGGATTCACTGTCTCATTGATATCTTATTCAGCAGTCAAGCACCTTGGGCTACAGACTACTCGAATGGTTAGGGTGCGAGTTCTTTCAGCACACGGGACTTTTTCTGATGCCACTATGGTGTGCGAGGATTGTTTGCTAGATCTAAGGAACAGGACGATGGCCATTGACCTTATCGTCGACTCCTCTCTCTATCATTTCGACGTCATTCTGGGCATGGATTGGCTAACTGCAGGGAGGGCTGAGATTGACTGCGAGACTCGTTTAGTGACAGTTTACAAGCTGGAGGGCACGTCCTTTACATTTTCGATGCAAGTCAATCACCCCTCTCGAGTGCTTTATTATGCTTCCTTATTAAGGAATGTTGATGTCCCATCACTTGAAAGCACGCTAGTAGTCCATGATTATGAAGATGTGTTCAAAAAGATACCTGGGTTACCACCCCAGTACGAGATCGATTTTCCTATCGACTTGGTACCCATTTTGATGCCCATCTCATTACCGACGTATCGCATAGCCCCCTGTGAGATGGAGGAGTTAAGGAAACAGATCGATGATTTGTCAGAGGCTAGTTTCATACGACCAAGTGTGTCTCCTTGGGGAGCACCTGTGTTGTTCGTGACGAAGAAAGATGACTCGTTGCGGTTATGTATTGATTACCGCAAGCTGAATCAGATTACAGTAAAGAACAAGTACCCTTTGCCCAGGATAGATGACATGTTTGATCAACTGAGAGGAGTGCAGTACTTCTTGAAGATTGATCTACAGTCAGGGTATCACCAGCTGTGCGTCAGGGATGAGGACATACAGAAGATGGCTTTCAGGAATAGCTTTGGCCATTATGAGTTCCTTGTGATGTCGTTCGGTGTTACAAACGCACTAGCCATGTTCATAGACCTGATGAACCAGGTATTTCAGCCATTCCTCTATTAATTCGTCATCGTATTTATAGATGACATTTTGATATACTCTAGGAGTCGAGAGGAGCATGAGGAGCACTTGCGATCGGTCCTGGATACTCTAATACAGCATCAGTTATTTGCACAGTACAAGAAGTGTGACTTCTGGAAAGAGGAGGTCAAGTTCTTAGGACACGTAGTGTCTAAGGACGGGATTGCAGTTGACCTTGCTAAGGTAGCTGCAGTAGAGGACTGGGAGCAGCCCGGTTTGGTTACTGAGGTGAGGAGTTTCTTTGGTCTGTCAGTGTAACACCCTGAAAATCGGGGGGTCAAGTAAAAACTCCACTCCCGAGTTCCAAAATGTTATTTATGCAACATAGATATGTATGATTGAATGTTGTTTGTGATAATGTATTAAACATGAGTGAGATTAAGCCAGAACAGCATATCATACTCCAGAGACTATTAAATTTGCAAGCAGAAGACTGCGATAGTAGGTATAACATATGTAAATTGTTGTATGTCTCCAGAGTGTGAACATATTACCAGGTTATATACATATATGTATGCTCCAAAAGTGAACAAAAAGGAATATACATGAGTGCTCTAAAAATATAAAATGACAAGTGTCAAGGTATCTAATCAACCTCCCTGTAATCCCGTCAATCAGATCACGCATAAAGGAGGAATCCTCCTCATCATCTTCAAGTCCAGCTCTGCCTCGCAGGCCGCGCCATCATCTGCAATCACAATAGGGACTGGTGGGTGTCCGGAAACACCATCCCGTAACGTGGGAGTGAGTGATCAACTCAGTGGGATAAGAGAGCAGAGATTAGCATGTTATCAAATCAATCATACGATAATAGTAAAGCAGTAAATCAAACAATCCTAATACTGTTGTTAATGCAATATGACATGACGTGATATATGCCCTCACTGACGATCTCCCTCATATGGCACCATCTTCGTCCGCGGCATGCAATCGACCCTTAAGTGCTCCACATCTTCCAGGAACATGCAATGGCATGGTGATATGATTTCCGAGTTATTATTAGTCCATTCAAACAACAGGATTGGGAAACTAAGGTACCTCCCTTATATCAATCCCAACACAGATCCTGTTTAGGGTCGTCACTCCTAGTAATCTCATACGATGTATATTTTGTAGGTCGCTGCAAGGGCTGCCAGGGCTGTTGCTCGCACTCGTTGCACCGCTCCCCCATCACCTTATCAATACAGGCCTACTGTACTCTACTGCTACGGAAGGGTCATCACCTCCCGTAGACTCAGAATACGCTCGCGGTCACTACAAAGGGCTGCCAGGGCTGTTCCTCGCACTCGTTACACCCTTCCCCCATCACCTTATCAATGTAGGCCGACAGCAAGAATATAGTGTCCCATACCACCATAATCTGCTCACGAGTCTAGGTGCTCACTGGTCACTACGGGGAGGTTTATGGCCCCAGGGTAGGCCGACAGCTCGACCACGGTGTCTCATACCACCATGCCCGGCTCATGAGTCTTCGTGGATCAAGGTACCATGGTTAACAGGGTTTACAATGGTAAGTTCAGTACCCTAGGTTCAAGCAGTTACGACTCATGTAGGGTGAACATACAATGGCCAGTCGGGTTACTTGACGGGCTCGACTAGCACGATTACATCTCAAGTTGAACGACATGAAGTGCGTAAAACACTTCGTGTGCCTTAACCACTGCCGCCAACTCCAAAACACGACTCGCGTTCATCGACGCGTCATTCGTGGCGAAGATAAGCTAACCACGAATTCGCTCGGTTACCGACTGCCTGGACTAAGTATAGTCCCAAACATGTGGAATCACATCGACAAAGCATGTGAAAGTATTGGAAATGAAACACAACCATGTGAGCATGTTAACACATGTTATATCGTACAACTTAAGTAAATCATCTGACACATGCCTTTCGTACATATAATGAACTTATGCATATCGCCAACATATAGGAAATCATTTCCATCAGCATATTAATTGAGAATTCAATCTCAAACTAAATCATAATGAAATCATCAAGCACATGTTATAACATACAGCTTAAGAGAATCGTCAAGCACATGCATTTCATTCATATTATGAAATCATGCGTATGGCTAACATGTAGGAAACCATTTACACCAGCATATTAATTGAGAAATCAATCTCAAAGTAATTCATAACACCATTTAATTCAATACATACTAATACAAGCATTTATACAAACACTTACACTAAACACTTAAGTCTACATATAGCATGTCGACCCGAAGTGCGCATTTAGGCGAATCTCTTTGCCAATCTAATTATGCACGTATTCCTAACATTCTAATGCGACAATAAACCATGTCAATCACATCAGCAAAATATGCATAAAAACAGTACTTCCTACAAATGACTAAAATGCCCTAAATCTCATATTCTTCGTTGGTTTACGAAACAGGAAACGGATAGCATGTTGTACATGTCAAATGGCATTGCCGTCAAGAATCTACTATTAAACGACATTGAAAGCTTTGGAAACAGTCAATCAAATCGTCTAAAATCCGCACCTTGTCTCTTATGGATGTGTAAATTCGAACGGAGCGTATACGCTTCGTCTACAGCGATAAGAGAACCTAATTCACGAGTTACGTCAGCTAACAAGCTGTGAATCCTAGTAAACCTCAAATCAGTAACTTTCTAGGGTTATTTCATACTTGAAAAAGTGGAGGAATCGCCGGGAAAGCGATAGAGGTGCGTTGCTTAAGCACGTGCAACACGTAGCACAAGTGGCAGGAAGAACTCTCCCACCTTCTCTCACAAACTCTCACCTTTTCTCTCTCCCATTCTAGGGATTTTTTCAAATTCGGATGGGAGAGAGGAGTGAGGGTTTCAACCCTTTTTATAAGCTTAAAAATGCCGAAAACAGGCTCCGGTACAAAGTTTACTTAGTGCATAACCAATTCGGGGCTGTTTCGGTCCAAAAGATACTTTCTGATGGTCCCCTGGCCGAATGCGATCGGACTTAAGCTCATGCGTACCAGATCTAGCACGTATTAAGTTTTCAGTCCGACAGGGTTCACAAATCACACGTGGCGGACCAGTTTCAGTTCAGCGGTCACCGTACGTAGATCAGGGCTGAAAGTCTCATGATAAAAAATTAGAAATTTCTCCTGATCCGAGGGTGTAATCTGGATGAATTCTGATGGTCAGAACGCTCAATACTGACGCGTCAAGTCGTGTGCCAGATTTGAATTTGAAATTCCAATTCTGTCCCTATTCACACTCTCTTCGGTCCGGGCTCAATGAAATAGCCTCTGATTATCGGTTTGACTTGATTTTCGAAATGAGTGTCAAGTCCAGCTAGGCAGTTCTAACGGTCTAAGATAGGAGGTATCGGACTTTCGACGTGGTCTAGATCCAATACAAAATTTCAAAGCGGCCTAGAGAACAAACCGATTTAGAGTTTGATCCCAGGTTATAGAGTATTATAGAGTCATTGGTTCTACTCGATTTGGGTCTTGTAGAACGTATTTAAAGTGATCAGGGACTGTTTCCCAGCCACTCCAGCGTCGCACTAGCTAACTTGTGCTTAGTTTCTAAAGGAATTAATCCTAAGTGATTTCTTTGGCTATGGAATTGGGTTCTAAGCGATTTCTCAGGTGTTTTAGTTAACCCATTGCCTAAGGATGTCTAATCCCAGATGAGCCAAAATTCGGAGTGTTACAATCTACCCCCCTTAAAACACAATGTCGTCCCCGACATTGGCGAAGGGCAAGGAATACTTTTCTAAGGGAGGTTTAATCCTACTTAATAACCTAATCATACGTATATCCTAACTCAAAGGTTTCGATCTTGGGCCAGTGGGGAAGAGGCCGACCACGCTTCCGCTGCGCCACTCTGATCGAACAGGAGCGATGACTAACCTAACCGGATTGGACTCCATACGTTCTACCCCCCTTAAAACTTGATTTTACTTAAGTTCAAGAATCTATGCATCACTCCGTATATCGGAACGAGACGCAACTTAGGGGCTATCCTTAACCTAAAATGGAAACAACCTCTCATTACAGTGGTTTTCCCTTCGCTAATGATGCGTTCTATGGCATTGGTATCTATAATTATAGAGATGAGCCTAATCTCTATGGTGGTTAAGGTCAGGGGCAGGCATGAGTTGGTGGCAAGATGTCGAATTCTCTACTGGCTTTAAGTCCTCGCCATTTCCCAAAGGCAATGTGATCCAGTTTGGTTGTAGGTGGTTGGGCCATCACGGAAGAAAGGTTGTGTAGTGGGTCTGAGCCGGATACATTGACCTTCTGTCGAGACTCTAATAGAAAATTCTTCGTATCAGTTCTTAATCCTAGCCGATGCCGACCCTCTGCTTGATCAGAGCATTGGATTTATTGGTAACCACTAGGATTAAGAAGTCGATTCAAACCGCGAATACATCGCTTATATGTAGTTCCTTTATTCCGCATTCTCGAATGCAATAAGCCCTTGGGGAAGGTAATTTTAAGGGGCGTGCTAGTACATTCTAAGTTCAATCTGAGGGAGTTATAAATGTTCCCTGAGAGTGAATGGTTCCTTCCTATGGGCAACAACAACAGTTTATAAGTCATACGGGGATCTATCGAAGAAATAAGGTTCTACTTCAACCAAATCTAACCTACAATTCCTTAGCATATACAGGCTTTACACTGCTTAAGATAACTAGTAGGCTAGTTTGTAACTCAGTAGCTATAATCCAAAGCCTAAGTTTATACGTAAATGGTTCCATACCATTTCCACTACAGGGAGTTGTTCTATTGCGTAGGGTCTAGATTGTCTAAATAGAATTGGCTTTCCTATATCGTCAGATCCTTCAAATCTAGGAGCGCTATCTCTAGGTCCAAAACGCCAAGGGCCTATGTGGCCAGTAGCATTAAGTTGTATTAAATAGAACCGCATTCTTAGTCCCATGGCGAGATTGGAAGTGGCATGCTTGGTAGGAGGGTGGGGTGGGATAAAAAAAACTAATTTGTAGGCTAAATCCCGGGAGTTACAATACTCCCAATCTAGGGACAATACCTTACAGCGAAATGAGACGGCATGCATTCCATTCAACAAAATTTGGCTATTTTAAGCCCAAACCACTAACACAAACACATTTTCTACCTATAACTTCACTAAACCTAACAACAACAAAACATGAAAATCCTTAAAATAGTAATCAAACAAGCTACAGGGCAACGACATAGATGCCTAATTCTTCTACTATGGTCCCAACTAACCTTCTTGAATGCTATCTAGTTTAGTACTGTCAGTTGCCCACTAGAGCTCTATCGGCCAGGTATTTTCAATACTTCTCAAACGGAGAAAGTTGAGAAATGGGATTTGAGGTTAGCACGATTTTGAGACCCAAAAAGAGGGTAAAGGCTCAACTAAAAGGGACATGAGAAGGAGGATGGTGGAAAAGGAGAAAAAGGCTGAAACAACCTTAACAATAGTCATGGAAAGCGGAGGAAATGCGGAGAAATGGTCGCCCAAATGGACAGAATGAAATCTAGGCATTGTAGAGGGATACCTCAAGCTTCCCTAGGATGTATTTTCAAGGAGAAATGAAAATGAAAAAGGGGAATGGAGCACCTCACGATTTCAGCTCGATATGGGGGTTTTTTTTAGAGCTCCAAGAGACAAAATCTTCAAGAGGGAGGGCTGCCAACTGAAATAGATTGATGGAGGGTGGCCGTTTTTGGCCAAGGATGGATCTAGGGTGGTTTGGAATCACGAATTTTTGGAGATAGTTGCTAGAAAACGAAAATGGGACTAGGGAAGGGGCTGTTTGTGAAGGAAGTGCAAGTTTTAGGGGTTTTCTATGAACGAACCCTACATGGGGGGTGTACACGACCCAAGATAGGGCGTGCGCCCGAAATTTGCAGCAAGTGGGCCCACCTGTACGGCGATGCATCGCCGGATCGGCGATGGCATGGCCGATTGGTGGTGCATCTGGCCGGTGGGACCACATGGGTTTGGTCCCCCATGGTCTAAGGACCCCAGATATGTATGGTCCCAACCTTGGTTCATTGTATTCTGACCTATATAGGCCCAAACATGTGTTTGGGGCTTTCCGGGACCAATCCACAATCCTGAATATAAAACCCCATCATGCAGCATATGATTTTAGGGTAGAAGGATCTAGTACATCCATCTAGACTCTTAGTTGCTAAAGAAAGTGAAGTAAGAATGGCTTTATGGCCATTTTTCATGAAATTTTACTATTCACTATAAAATTTTCTGAAAGTATTATTTTATGTTATTTTTACATTAGGTTTGATGCCTAACATAAAATGGATAAGAAAGAAATGAAGATTGGAGTGGTGAGAGGAAGAATTTTGAAGATTTTTGGTGAAACGGGGTTTTTTTAAGCCCTGGCGATTGAATACAGGGGTTGTGGTTATCCCACGGCCCAAGGGTTTACTTTTACGGGTTTAAAATCATTCAAAGAACGTCTCAACTCGACTTCCTACGACCTAGGAGCTATTCGGGTTGCTTCACGCGACCCGATATGCGTTACAGACTCGATCGTGCGATCGAAATGAATAGACTTCGCCTATTGGCGAATCTTAGATCTTATAAGTGTTTCTAGACCCTTCTCGCACCCACCTAAGTCAAAGGAAGTGACAGCGTACGTCGCGTGACCATAACCCAGGCCCGATTTAATCCGAAACTTGGCTCTAATACCATCTGTAACACCCTGAAAATCGGGGGGTCGAGTAAAAACTCCACTCCCGAGTTCCAAAATGTTATTTATGCAAAATAGATATGTATGATTGAATGTTGTTTGTGATAATGTATTAAACATGAGCGAGATTAAGCCAGAACAGCATATCATACTCCAGAGACTATTAAATTTGCAAGCGAAAGACTGCGATAGTAGGTATAACATATGTAAATTGTTGTATGTCTCCAGAGTGTGAACATATTACCAGGTTATATACATACATGTATGCTCCAAAAGTGAACAAAAAGGAATATACATGAGTGCTCTAAAAATATAAAATAACATGAGTACATATACATGTATGCTCCAAAAGTGAACAAGGTATCTAATCAGCCTCCCCGTAATCCCTTCAATCAGATCACGCATAAAGGAGGAATCCTCCTCATCATCATCAAGTCCAGCTCCGCCTCGCAGGCCGCGCCATCATTTGCAATCACAATAGGGACTGGTGGGTGTCCGAAAACACCATCCCGTAACGTGGGAGTGAGTGATCAACTCAGTGGGATAAGAGAGCAGAGATTAGCATGTTATCAAATCAATCATGCGATAATAGTAAAGCAGTAAATCAAACAATCCTAATACTGTTGTTAATGCAATATGACATGACGTGATGTATGCCCTCACTGACGATCTCCCTCATACGGCACCATCTTCGTCCGCGGCATGCAATCAACCCTCAAGTGCTCCACATCTTCCAGGCACATGCAATGGCATGGTGATATGATTTCCGAGTTATTATTAGTCCATTCAAACAACAGGATTGGGAAACTAAGGTACCTCCCTCATATCAATCCCAACACAGATCCTGTCTAGGGTCGTCACTCCTAGTAATCTCATACGATGTATATTTTGTAGGTCGCTGCAAGGGCTGCCAGGGCTGTTGCTCGCACTCGTTGCACCGCTCCCCCATCACCTTATCAATACAGGCCTACTGTACTCTACTGCTACGGAAGGGTCATCGCCTCCCGTAGACTCAGAATACGCTCGCGGTCACTACAAAGCGCTGCCAGGGCTGTTGCTCGCACTCGTTGCACCGCTCCCTCATCACCTTATCAATGTAGGCCGACAGCAAGAATATAGTGTCCCATACCACCATAATTTGCTCACGAGTCTAGGTGCTCACTGGTCACTACGGGGAGGTTTGTGGCCCCAGCGTAGGCCGACAGCTCGACCACGGTGTCTCATACCACCATGCCCGGCTCATGAGTCTTCGTGGATCAAGGTACCATGGTTAACAGGGTTTACAATGGTAAGTTCAGTACCCTAGGTTCAAGCAGTTATGACTCATGCAGGGTGAACATACAATGGCCAGTCGGGTTACTTGACGGGCTCGACTAGTATGATCGCATCTCAAGTTGAACGACATGAAGTGCGTAAAACACTTCGTGTGGCCTAACCACTGCCGTCAACTCCAAAACATGACTCGCGATCATCGACGCGTCATTCGTGGCGAAGATAAGCTAACCACGAATTCGCTCGGTTACCGACTGCCTGGACTAAGTATAGTCCCAAACATGTGGAATCACATCGACAAAGCATGTGAAAGTATTAGAAATGAAACACAACCATGTGAGCATGTTAACACATGTTATATCGTACAACTTAAGTAAATCATCTAACACATGCCTTTCGTACATATAATGAACTTATGCATATCGCCAATATATAGGAAATCATTTCTATCAGCATATTAATTGAGAATTCAATCTCAAACTAAATCATAATGAAATCATCAAGCACATGTTATAACATACAGCTTAAGAGAATCGTCAAGCACATGCATTTCATTCATATTATGAAATCATGCATATGGCTAACATGTAGGAAACCATTTACACCAGCATATTAATTGAGAAATCAATCTCAAACTAATTCATAACACCATTTAATTCAATACATACTAATACAAGCATTTATACAAACACTTACACTAAACACTTAAGTCTACATATAGCATGTCGACCCGAAGTGCGCATTTAGGCGAATCTCTTTGCCAATCTAATTATGCACGTATTCCTAACATTCTAATGCGACAATAAACCATGTCAATCACATCAGCAAAATATGCATAAAAACAGTACTTCCTACAAATGACTAAAATGCCCTAAATCTCATATTCTTCGTTGGTTTACGAAACAGGAAACGAATAACATGTTGAACATGTCAAATGGCATTGCCGTCAAGAATCTACTATTAAACGACATTGAAAGCTTTGGAAACAGTCAATCAAATCGTCTAAAATCCGCACCTTGTCTCTTATGGATGTGTAAATTCGAACGGAGCGTTACGCTTCGTCTACAGCGATAAGAGAACCTAATTCACGAGTTACGTCAGCTAACAAGCTGTGAATCCTAGTAAACCTCAAATCAGTAACTTTCTAGGGTTATTTCATACTTGAAAAAGTGGAGGAATCGCCGAGAAAGCGATAGAGGTGCGTTGCTTAAGCACGTGCAACACGTAGCACAAGTGGAAGGAAGAACTCTCCCACCTTCTCTCACAAACTCTCACCTTTTCTCTCTCCCAATCTAGGGATTTTTGAAAATTCAGATGGGAGAGAGGAGTGAGGGTTTCAACCCTTTTTATAAGCTTAAAAACTCCAAAAACAGGCTCCGGTACAAAGTTTACTTAGTGCATAATCAATTCGGGGCTGTTTCGGTCCAAAAGATGCTTTCTGATGGTCCCCTGGCTGAATGCGATCGGACTTAAGCTCATGCGTACCAGATCTAGCACGTATTAAGTTTTCAGTCCGACAAGGTTCGCAGATTGCACGTGGCGGACCAGTTTCAGTTCAGCGGTCACCGCACGTAGATCAGGGCTGAAAGTCTCATGATAAAAAATTAGAAATTTCTCCTAATCCGAGGGTGTAATCTGGATGAATTCTGACGGTCAGAACGATTAATACTGACGCGTCAAGTCGTGTGCCAGATTTGAATTTGAAATTTCAATTCTGTCCTTATTCGCACTCTCTTCGGTCCGGGCCCAATGAAATAGCCTGTGATTATCGGTTTGACTTGATTTTTGAAATGAGTGTCAAGTCCATCTAGGCGGTTCTAACGGTCTAAGATAGGAGGTATCGGACTTTCGACGCGCGGTCTAGATCCAATATAAAATTTCAAAGCGGTCTAGAGAACAAACCGGTTTAGAGTTTGATCCCAGGTTATAGAGTATTATAGAGTCATTGGTTCTACTCGATTTGGGTCTTGTAGAACGTATTTAAAGTGATCAGGGACTGTTTCCTAGCCACTCTAGCGTCGCACTAGCTAACTTGTGCTTAGTTTCTAAAGGAATTAATCCTAAGTGATTTCTTTGGCTATGGAATTGGGTTCTAAGCGATTTCTCAGGTGTTTTAGTTAACCCATTGCCTAAGGACGTCTAATCCCAGATGAGCCAAAATCCGGGGTGTTACAGTCAGGGTACTATTGGTGATTTATCTGGGACTTCTCAAAGATAGCCAGACCCTTGACTCAGTTGACACGAAAGGATTTGAAGTTCTCCTGGAATGAGAAGGCAGAGGTAGATTTTCAGGAGTTGAAGGACAGGCTGACGTCCGCCCCTGTGCTAGTATTGCCAGAGCAAGGGGTTAAATATACAATATACACCAACTCGTCTAGCGTTGGTCTGGGTTATGTCCTTATGTAGAAGGACAGGGTGATTTCATATGCCTCGAGATAGTTGAGGAAGCATGAGGAGAATTACCCTACAAACGACCTGGAGTTAGCAGCTGTCATTTTCGAATTGAAGCTCTGGAGACATTACCTCTACGGAGAGGAGTTCGAGCTCTTTTGTGACCACAAGAGCTTCAGATACATATTCACTCAGCGAGACCTGGATATGAGGCAACGGCGATGGATGGAGACCTTGAAGGACTTTAAGTTCGAGGTTTCCTCCCATCCTAGCAAGGCCAACCTGGTGGCTAACACCTTGAGCCGCAAGAAGGTGATTGTAAGACCCGTATCCTTACCCGTACCATTCCGTATACCTTCGCGGTCCTCCCGATCGAATTTCGACAACCTACGATCTGTTATCAGCGTTAGCGCGTGATCCGGAGTCGTGTCTCGCATTCCAGATTTGGCTCAACTTGAGACTTGTACCCTTACGACCGCACCATCGCCTCAGTTTCGACGCCGCGTCTCGCTCGCTGAGGCAATACCCGTGCCAGGATATGTGGGCCCGCATTCAGTTCGAGGAAAACACCGCGCATCATAATTCCCAAGAGAATCTCTACCTGGGTATCACATCAATCCATTAATGAGAGTCAAGTACACAACCTTACCTATCCATTCCCTTTTCACCAACAAGGAATGTCACACATTACTCTTTTCACCCAAAAGTCAACAAAAACCATCACCCATCACACCCATTCCTCTCCTTTCCCATCATCTCTCTCTCTCTCTCTCTCTCTCTCTCTTTCTCTCTCTCTCTCTCTCTCTCTCTCTCTCTTTCATTCTCTCTCATTTTTTCTCCAAAGAAACCCACGTCCATGTGAGCTCCATGAGAAAAACCTTGAGTGGCCCACTTTGTACCTCTCATCTCCACCATCCAAAGAACATCTTGATCGTTAAAATCATCTCCTTGGTGCTCTAGATCATGTTGGCGGATGAAGGAAGAAGAAATCAAAGGTGGGTGCTTCTCTTTTCCCTATTTCCTTGCTTTTTTTTTCTTTCTTCAATTTGTGGCCCACCTGATGATGTGTGTAACATCTAGATCATCCATCCAATGGGATCGGTCCACCTTGCTGCCCATCATCTAGCAGCCTTGCTGTCTGATTTTTGGGCCGGTCTGGCTAGGGAAAATCACTAATATTAGCTTAATCCGTGGGGTGGCCCACCCTTCTGTGGACTCCACCATGCATACATGTTATCCATGTCGTCCGTTCTTGGACTGGACCCCACCTTTAATGAACGTGTTTCTTTTTCCGCCCATCCTCCCGGCGTTGGAATCCACCGTGATGTTTTTGTTTATACAAGCCATCCAGTGTCCCTAGACGCTGGACTGGTAGCGTTAACACGCTGTTTTTTTTAAAAAAAAGAATGGGAAAGGGTAGTTTTGGGAGGGCTGCACATGTAGGCCCCACCTCAATGTATGTATTCAATCCACGCCGTCTATTCCGTTTCTAAGTTCATTTTAAGCGTTGAGCCAGAGAATGAGGTCAATCCGATGATCAGGCGGGCCATACCATAAAAAACAGTATTTTTACCCTTCAAAGGCTATTAGGACCCATCTTGTTGTTTCTACACGCCAAATAAATGCCAAACATTGAATTTTTACGGCATGTTTGGGCCCTAAAATCTAGTGGCCGGAGCGAATTTACTAGGAGTGGGCCTCACATGTGATCTTTTTCAAAAAAAAAAAGAAAAAAAAGAGGACGCTGCAGCTGTCAGTGCTACCAGCGCCAGGCGGACGGACTAGCCACCCACGGCTGCTGCCGTGGACCCCACCATGATGTATATGTATCATCCATGCCTCTCATGTGGTGAGCCACTCCCTGAAGCGGGTCCCCTCCAAAAATGAGGCCGATCTGACGCTCGAGTTGCCCACACTGTGGGAAACAGTGGGATTGAACCTCTACCATTGAGACCCTTTTTTTGGGCCCCAGAAGTTTTGGATCAAGGTGAAATTTGTGCTTTCCTTTCATTCAGGTCCGTGTGACCTTGTCAACAGGCTGGATGGAAAATATATATTACGGTGGGCCCTATGTGGGACCCGCAATGATGTATGTATTTTGTTCACACCGTCCACCAGGGACAGTGGACTCTACCATGGTGCATGTGTTGGCCATACACCGTCCAGGGTTGGACGGTGGGACCCCACATGTATGCTGCCACATTCACGTCAGCATGCTCAGGCGGTCCCATCACGAGATATGTTTTATGATCCAAACCGTCTGTCCATTTGTGCCCCCCCCCCCCCCCCCCACCCCCGCTGTACGTGTGCAATATCCGCACCATTCATCCACTGTGCAGGCCCTGCCCTGGCATATTTGTAGTCACGCCGTCCATCAGGTGGAACGTGCGGACCCCACCTTGATGTGTGTTTCGTATCCAGGCCGTCAAGGGCCTGGACGGCCTGGACGATTCTGTATGTAATGTATTACATATTATATAATATATTACATGTAATGTGTAGTGATATATTATATATTATATAATATAATATATATTATATCTGGTGGGCCCCACATGGGATCCACCTTTAATGCTTGTATTTTGCATATGCACTGTCTACCTGGACAGTGCCAAGAAGGCACGCTGTTGCGTGTGTGGGCCACATGTGTGGGACCCACATGAAGTATACGTTATATCCCTACTATCCATCTGCTTTATCCAAGCTGTCCACATGCCTGGACGTGATCAAGGACCCCACCAATGTGGCTGCTGTACTGACATCAGTCAGTGGGTCTGACTTGAGGTATGTGTTATTCTCACACGTCCATCCATTTGGCAAGAGAGGCCCACCATGATATGTGTTTCATTCACGTCGTCCATCAGAAGGTGGGACCCACCGTGAAATATGTGTTTTACCACACCGTCCAGACCCTAGACGGTGGGGCCCTCATCTGATGTATGTGTTATATCTCACCATCCATCAGCAGCATTTTTGCTACTGTGAAGATGTCAGTACGTTCCGTGGGTCCCGCCTTGATTGCATGTATTTTGTATCAGCCATCCATCTGACAGGCTATGTGGGGCGCACCGTAATGCATTTGTGATCCACACCGTCCAGCTATCAGTGGACCACATAGTAGAAAATATTAGAGAACTGAACGGCTACTCTTGACGCCCTTTTTAGGTCACAGAAGCTCTAGATCTGTATGAAATTTGTTTTACCTCTGATTGTCTTTGTGACCTTACAATCAGATTGGATGGAGAGTATACAGTGGGCCCTACCTTGATGTATTTATGGCCCATCCATGGGGCCCACTCGGATGAATTTGTGGCCCATCCATGAGGCCCACCCTGATATATTTGAGGCCCATCTTGCAGGGTCCACCCGTTGTATATTGAAGCCCATGCGTTATGGCCCATTGTGATGTATTTCTGGCCAGATGGTAAGGCCTAATGTGATGTACGAGAGGCCCATGGTTGTGGCCCATTGTGATGTATTCGAGGCCCATGTGATGTGGCCCATCATGACGTGTATTAGGTCCATATAATGCGGCCCATGTGATGTGGCCCACTTGACATAAGAGGCCCATTGTGATATATTTGAGGCCCAGGTATAGGGCCCACCTGTTGTGTAATCAAGGCCCGATGTGATGTTTAATTTTGTCGTAATGTATGTAATGATGTTTATGTGGGCCACTCCTTGAGAGTAATATTGGTTAAATGTCCACATTGATGGGCAATGGTGGTTGAATGTCCCAATTGTGACCTTTTCTTAGGCCCTGTTCGGCCGATTATCATGACCGATTACTGATCATGGCCGATTGTCGATTAACGTGGCCGATTGTCGATTCTACTTGTCGTGGCCGATTGACCGGTTACCAATCGAGGCCGATTATCGTTACCGGTTACCGATCGAGGTCGATTATCGTGACCGATTACCAATCGAGGCTGATTATTGTGACCGATTACCAATCGAGGCCAATTATCGTGATCGATTACCAGTCGAGGCCGATTATCGTGACTGATTACCGATCGAGGCCAATTATCGTGACCGATTACCGATCATGGCCGATTGTCGATTGACGTGGCCGATTGCCGATTTTTCTTGTCGTGGTTGATTGACCGATTACCGATTGAGGCCGATTATCGTAATCGATTACCGATCATGGCCGATTGTTGATTGACGTGGCTGATTGCCGATTCTGATTTGTCGTGGTAGATTGCCGATCATCGATCGAGGCTGATTACCGATTCTGATTTGTCGTGGTCGATTGCTGATGCCGGTTATTGATACCGATTATGAGTATGTGACTGCATGCATCATGATTCATGCCCATATGCATCATCTGCATGTTTGTTATGAGATATGATTGACCATTGTATATGTCATAGTGCTGGTTGTTATGAGACTCCCTGATAGGCGGAGATTGTCTCACATGAGCGCAGGGTTTGCGTACGATTGATGCATGACTGGATTGTATGACTCATGCATCTTGCATTGTGTGCTGTGATTACTGTATGCCCTAGCGACATCAGGGTCGTAGCCTCCACAGACATATCGTGGATGGCCAGATGGGACACCAAAAATCTGTTCTACATGGGGTGCTATTGATATCCCTGAGTGAAAGTTCCTAAACCCTCTTGGTTCCAGAGGTTGCTCCAACGTCTAGACCGAGTGGGTAGATGAGCGTTGAGTGCCGATTACCAGATGGTTACGCTCTCTACTGTGTCATGGTCGGTTGGAAGGGGGTGCGGCCTTACCTGCTCGAGAGTAGGGTGCAATGCTAGGCTGAGTCTGACCAGCTCGAGGAATGGGTCCGCTATCGACGAGTCGAGCCCGACATTGGCAGACGGATAGTGAGGACTCTTCAACTTACCTTATTGCGCGCGATGTGGAGGCGATCTGGTTTAGAGTGTACTAGACCCCGGTGATTTTTCAGAGGAACCGTACTGATATGTGGACTTATTGAGTAGGAATTGCATGCTTATTCATTCATTCATTCATTCACTATCCACTCGGGCTGGTGGTGTGCAACTAATTATTGTATATCTTCGTTGTGGCAAGGATTTCGGTTGGGCGCGCGACTAACTTGAGATCAGGAGTTTACCAAGATGAGTCTGACTATCCAAATTTAGGTATGGGACTGGTTTGGATAGAAGTCTCTTGTGGTGGACCCCATAGCCTGGATAGAGTCTGACTACCACTCCAGCATGGTTATTTCATTCGCATCACATATTGTATTGCATCCGCAGGCATATGGCATCTTGGGTTGCTATTTCTGCACTTATATGGCCTAGATGGATTTAACAGGATTTGTATATTGCATTACATCCTCGGCATTTGATATTTGCCCTTTTATGACTCCTTATTGCATAGCTATTCTATATTGCATATTCTGATATTGATTGACTCATAGACTTGTCCATACTTTCGCTTACTCTGTTATCATGTGAGATATATCTTGTCAGTATTTTTGCTTACTCTGATAATTCCTGCTCTTGTCAGTGTTTCTGCTTATTCAGACATTGTATGGTTTTTGGATTACTAGTTTTCTTTTGCTATTTATGATTATGACATTGTATTGAATACTTAGCACTTACCTTGTGCACACACTTACACCACCCTCTAAGCTTTCTATAAGCTTATGCACGATAGATGCGTGCAGGTGATGTTAAGCTGTAGCAGTGTTAAGCTTGGAGCATGCGGTGGTCTTCTAGGGCTTGATTCTCTATTTATATATTTTCCTTTCAGTATTGTATTCAAATGATTATTTTAGTGGATACGTGATGACGATGTTGCCGTTGTGAATTGAGTAACCTTGTGGTTATGCTTATTACTAGATAAATGTACATTTTTTTTAAAAAAAAATCCTCCTTGTAGGATCTCAAGATCGGAATTTGGCATATGAATGCTAGGAGCCGAGAATGGGGTACTACGGAGGCCGTCGGCACCTGATTCGGCGATCGGGATTCGTATGAATCTGATTTCTGGGTTTGGCGCGTGACAGTGATATAGTTTGTTGCTCCACTGAAGGTAGCTGAGTGGGACATGGTTGAGTTTTTACGTGACTTGGAGCAAAAACTCACTGTGGATGAGCCAGTTGAGTTTATCACACATGTTTAGGTGCGACCTCTTATCGATAACAGGGTCATCGCGGTGCAGAGGGATGATGAGCGTCTAACTGAGCTTCAAGAGTAGGCCAGTGATGATGCAGATGCCGAGTGGCGAGTTGGAATGGATGGGGGCTTACGTTATCGTGGCCGCCTATACGTCCCAGATGTCCCTGGCTTGAGACGAGAGATTCTCGAGGCTGCGCACAGTTCTAGGCTTGCGATGCATTCGGGTAGCACAAAGATGTATCGTGACGTGAAGATGACCTATTGGTGGGATGGCATGAAGACCCACATCGCAGATTTTGTGTCCCGTTATCTCACTTGCTAGTAGATGAGGCAGAGCATCGCCGACCTCCTGGTCTCCTTCAGCCTATGCCATAGCTGAGTGGAAGTGAGACTTTATTTCTATGGATTTCATTTCAGGACTGCCGAAGACAAGGAAGGGTTATGACTCTATATGGGTGATCGTCGATCATTTGACGAAGTCGGTGCACTTCTTACCGATCAGAGTTACGAACTCTGCAGACGAGTTGGTCAGGCTATACATTAGAGAGATTATACGTCTGCATAGAGTTTCCTTAGAGATCATGTCGGACAGAGACACGCGATTTACTTCTATTTTCTGGACCCGCATCCAGGAAGCGATGGGTGTGAAGTTGAAGTTCAGTACTGCATTTCACCCACAGATCGACGGGCGAAAAGAGCGGGTGAACCAAATTTTGGAGGACATGCTGCAGGCTTGTGCGTTGGACTTCAAAGACAGTTGGGATGATTGTCTTCCATATGCGGAGTTCGCGTACAACAACAGTTTTTAAGCCAGTATCGGTATAACACCTTATGAGGCCTTATATGGGCGTCCTTGCCGAGCACTGCATTGCTGGGCAAAGGTTGGTGAGTGTAGTTTGATTGGCCCAGTGTTAGTACAGGCGACCTTGGAGAAGATTGACGTCATCAGACATTGACTTCTTACATCGCAGAGCAGGCAAAAGAGTTATGCCGATACGAGGCGGCGGCCGCTAGAGTTTGTGGTTGGAGATCACGTATTTTTAAGAGTTTCCCCTATGAAGGGAGTTCTTCGGTTCGGGAAGAAGGGAAAGTTCCCACCGCGATTCATTGGCCCATTCCAGATACTCGATCGTGTGGGTGCAGTGGTATATCGCCTAGCTTTGCCTACACCTCTCTCAAGCGTACACAACATATTTCATATTTTTATGCTGAAGAAATACGTTCCCGATCCTTCCCATATCATTAGATGGGAGTAGGTGCAGTTAGGTGAGGATGTTACATATATACTGTGACCGATGCGTATATTAGACAGAAAGGAGCAGGTATTGCGTAGCAAGGTCATCCCCCTTGTGAAGGTATTGTGGATGCATCACACTAAAGAAGAGGCTACTCGGGAGACAAGCCGAAATCAGAAAGAACTACCCACAGCTTCTCGAGGAGTACGAAAAGATACAAATTTTGAGGATAAAATTTATTGTTAAGGGGGGTAGATTGTAATGTCTCAGAAAAATTTGTACATAGACCCGAGTACCACCTCAGGCAGAAATCACTTAGGATTAGTTCCTTTAGAAATTAAGCGTAAGTTAACTAGCGTTAAGCTAGATTAGCTGTGAAATTAGCACTGTTCGCTTTAAATTCATTCTACAAGACCCAAAACTTGTGGAATCATTGACGTTATAATATCCTGAAACCTAGGATCAAACTCTAAACCTGTTTGTTCTTGGGAACCCTTCAAAACTTTGTAATTGACTTGGTCCGCGCGTCATGAGTCCGGAGCGATGAACTTAGACCATTATGACTGCATAGTTGGACTTGACTACCACCCCGAAAATCAAGCTCAAATGATGTCCTGGGACTATTTCATTGAGCCCGGAGCAAGGAGAGTGAGAAAGCGTAGAATTCTTTATAAATTAAAAATAATTTAACCAATCTGGCACGTGTCGCTTGCGGGCTAATTATAAGCATTTAGACCATTAGAATCTGACCCAAATACACCCTCCGATTAGGGAACATTTCCCACTCATGTCAGTGTACTTGGAATCCCTGATCGAGTCTCAGTGACTGCTGAACTGAAACTGGTCCGCCACATGCGATCTGGAAACCCGATCGAACTGAAAACTTAATGTGATCAGGATCCAGCAATCATAAGCTTAAGTCCAACCGCATTTAGTTAGAGGACCTCCAGAAATGTTCTTTTGGATCGGAAAAGAACCGATTTGGTTATAACCTAAGTATACCTTGGTCCTAAGTCTGAATTGGTGAGTTTTTAGCCTATATAAGGATCATAAACCCTCTCCCATCCCTCACGAATTTGAGAGAAACCCTAGGAGAGAGAAAAGAGAAAAGATAGAGATTGTGTGAGAGTTGTAAGAGAAAGTTCCTGTCACTCTATCCTGCTACTATAAGTACTTAACCATCATGATCTAATCACTTTTCTGGTGATTCTGACTTCATTCTAGGTAAGAAAATCCTAACCTTAACCTGTTTTAGGGTTTCTATCGGTACAAGAAGCGAAGTAGCTGACTTACCTTGTGATATAGGTTGTCATATTGACGTTGACGAAGCATAGAGTTTCTATTCAATTCATTACGCTTCTACGGCGTAAGGTGTGGATTTTAGATGCTTAGGCTACCTGGTTTCAAAGCTTTCAATGCTGTTTAATGGTAGATTGTTGACAAGGATGCTGTTTGACATGTAGAACATGCTGTCTGCTTTTCATTTCGAATACGTACGAAGAATATGAGATTTAGGATATTTTAGGTATTTGTAAGAAATACCGTATACATATGAATTTTGATGACAAGATTTCCATGAGTTTTTGCCGCGTATCTATGCTAGTTATGCGTGTATGATCCGTTTGGCGAAGAGATTCACCCTAATGCACATTTTTGGCCGACATATGTTATGTAGACTAATGTGTGTAGACTAAGTGTTTGTATAAATGTTTGTATAGGTATTGAGTAAATGACGTTGTAGATTAGTGTTGAGATGGGATTCTTAACTATTTTGATGATGTATATGATTTCCTCCATGTTTGATATATTTGAATTGATTATCTTATATATATGAAATGCTTGTGTATGGTTAAATTGCTTATGTTGTATCTTATAACATGTTGCTAATATGCTTGAATTACTTGTTATTTCAATTTTGTTTATCTCATATGATTACTGATTCACATTACATGTGGTTGGGGCTATACTCTAGTCCAGGCAGTCGGTAACAGATAAGAAATCGTGGTTGAATTCTATTCGCCACGAAGGACGCGTTGACGAACCCGAGTCGTGCTTTGGTTAACGACAGTGGTTAGGCTACACGAGGTGTTTTTGCACTTCATATTGTTCAGCTTAAGGTGTGCTCGTACTAGTCGAGCTCGTCAAGTAACCAGACTGACCGTTGTATGTTCACCTTGTACTTGTCATAACTGTTTAAACCTAGGGTACTGAACTTACCAGTGAAAACCCTGATAACCATGGTACCTTGATCCATTAAGACTCATGAGCCGGGCATGGTGGTATGGGACACCGTGGTCGAGTTGTCAGCCTACGCTGTGGCGATGAGCCTCCCCGTAGTGACCATGTAACACCCCGGATTTTGGCCAATCTGGGATTTAACGTCCTTAGGCTATGGGTCAACTAAAACACCTGGAAAATCGCTCAGAACCCTATTGCATAGCCAAAGAAACCACTTAGGATTAATTCCTATGGAAATTAAGCGTAAGTTAGCTAGCGCAATGCTGGAGTAGCTGGAAAATAGTCCCTGATCACTTTAAATACGTTCTACAAGACTCAAATCGAGTAGAACCAATGACTCTATAATACTTTATAACCTCGGATCAAACTCTAAGCCGGTTTGTTCTCTGGACCACTTTGAAATTTTGTATTGGATCTAGACCGCGCGTCGAAAGTCCGATATCTCCTATCTTAGACCGTTAGAACCGCCTAGCTGGACTTGACGCTCATTTCAAAAATCAAGTCAAACTGACAATCACAGGCTATTTCATTGAGCCCGGACTGAAGAGAGTGCGAATAGGGACAGATTTGGAATTTTAAATTAAATCTGAGACACGACTTGACACGTCAGTATTAAGCTTTCTGACTGTCAGAATTCATCCAGATTACACCCTCGGATCAGGAAAAATTTCTATTTTATATCATGAGACTTTCAGCCCTGATCTACGTGCGGTGGCCGCTGAACTGAAACTGGTCCGCCACGTGCGATCTGCGAACCCTGCCAGACTGAAAACTTAATACGTGGTATATCTGCTACGCATGAGCTTAAGTCCGATCGCAATCGACCAGGGGACCACCAGAAAGCATCTTTTGGGCCGAAACAGCCCCGAATTGGACATACTTCAAGTGTACCTTGACCTGGAGCCTGTTTTGGGCACATTTGGGCTTATAAAAGGGGTTGAAACTCTCACTTCTCTCACCCATCCGAATTTGCTAGAAACCCTAGCAAGAGTGAGAGAGAAAGTGAGAGTTTGTTAGAGAAGGTGGGAGAGCTTTTCCTGCTGCTGCTGCACGTGCTTAAACGGCGTATTCCAATCACTTTGCCGGTGATTTCTCCGCGTTTCTAGGTAAGAAATAACCCTAACAAGTTGCTGATTTGGGATTCTTTCCGTTCCATAGCATGTAAACTGATAGAACTCGTAAATTAGGTTCTCTATTCGCTGTAGACGAAGCGTATACGCTCCGTTCAAATTCTCACCCCTAAAAGGGAAAAGGTGCGGATTTTAGACGCTTTGATTGACTGTTTCCAAAGCTTTCAATGTCGTTTAATAGTAGATTCTTGACGGCAACGCCGTTTGACATGTACAACATGCTGTCCGTTTCCTGTTTCGTAAACTAACGAAGAATATGAGATTTAGGGCATTTTAGTCATTTGTAGGAAGTACTGTTTTCATGCATATTTTGCTGATGTGATTGACATGGTTTATCGTCACATTAGAATGTTAGGAATGCGTGCATAATTAGTTTGGCGAAGAGATTTGCCTAAATGCACACTTTGGGTCGACATACTATATGTAGACTTAAGTGTGTAGTGTATGTGTTTGTATAAATGCTTGTATTAGTATGTATTGAATTAAATGATGTTATGTAGTAGTTTGAGATTGATTTCTTAGTTAATATGCTGACCTAAATGATTTCCTACATGTTGACCATATGCATGATTCCATTACATGCATGGAATGTATGTGTTTGAAGATTTGCTTAAGTTGAATGTTATAACATGTGTTAACATGTTCACATGATTGTATCTAAATTCCAATACCTTTACATATATTGCTAATGTGATTCCATAGATGTGTGGGACTAGACTTAGTCCAGGCAGTCGGTAACCGAGCGAATTCATGGCTGACTGGTCATAGCCACGAACGACGCGTCGATGAACGTGATTCGTGTTTAGAGTTGGCGGCAGTGGTTAGGCCACGCGAAGTGTTTTACGCACTTCATGTCGTTCGACTTGAGATGCGATCGCGCTAGTCGAGACCGTCCAGTAACCCGACTGGCCGATGTATGTTCACCTTGTATGTGTCATAACTGCTTGAACCTAGGGTACTGAACTTACTATTGTAAACCCTGTTAACCATGGTACCTTGATCCACGAAGACTCATGAGCCAGGCATGGTGGTATGGGACACCGTGGTGGAGCTGTCGGCCTACGCTGGGGCCACAAACCTCCCCGTAGTGACCAGTGAGCACCTAGACTCGTGAGCAGATTATGGTGGTATGGGACACTATATTCTAGCTGTCGGCCTACACTGATCAGGCAACGAGCCCTTTGTAGTGACCGCGAGCGTATTCTGAGTCCACGGGAGGCGATGACCCTTCCGTTGCAGTAGAGTACGGTAGGCCTGTATTGATAAGGTGATGGGGGAGCGGTGCAACGAGTGCGAGCAACAGCCCTGGCAGCCCTTGCAGCGACCTACAAAATATACATCGTATGAGATTACTAGGAGTGACGACCCTAGATAGGATTTGTGTTGGGATCGATACAAGGGAAGTACCTTAGTTTCCCAATCCTGCTATTTGAATGGACTAATAACAACTTGGAATTCATATCACCATAGCATTGCATGTGCCTGGAAGATGTGGAGCACTCTAGGGAGTGTGGCATGCCGCGGTCATAAGATGTTGCCGCATGAGGGTGATTGTCGGTGAGGGCATACATCACGTCATGTCATAATTGCATTAACAACAGTATTAGGAATGTTTGATTTATTGCTTTACTATTATCGCATGATTGATTTGAGAACATGTTAATCCTTGCTCTATTATTCCACTGAGTTAGCTACTCACTCCCACGTTACGGGACGGTGTTCCTGGACACCCACCAGACCTTTTGTGATTGCAGATGATGGCGCGGCCTGTGAGGTGGAGCTGGACTTGATGATGATGAGGAGAATTCCTCCTTTATGCGTGTTCTGATTGACGGGATTACAGGGAGGTTGATTAGATACTTTGACACTTGTCATTTTATATTTTTAGCGCACTCATGTATATTCGTTTTGTCTACTTTTGGAGTATACATGTATGTATATAACCTGGTAACATATCCACACTCTGGAGGCATACAACAGTTTATATATGTTATATATACTATCACAGTCTTCCGCTTGTTAATTTAACCGTCTCTGGAGTATGATATGCTGTTCTAGCTTAATCTCACTCATGTTTAATGCGTTATCACAGACAACATTCAATCATACATATCTATGTTGCACAAATAACATTTTGGAACTCGGGAGTTAGGTTTTTGCTCGACCCCCCGATTTTTGGGATGTTACAGACCAGTGAGCACCTCAGATTATGGTGGTATGAGACAATATATTCGAGCTGTCGGCCTACTCTGATTGGTGACGAGCCCTTTATAGTAACCTCGAGCATACTCTAAGTCTACGTGAGGCGAAGACCCTTCCGTAGCAACAAGAGTACAAACTAGGCCTGTATTGATAAGGTGATGGGGGAGCGATGCAACGAGTGCGTGCAACTGTCCTGACAGCCCTTGCAGTGACCTAAAAATATATCATCGTATGAGATTACTAGGAGTGATGACCCTAGACAGGATCTTTGTTGGGAATAATATAAGGGAAGTACCTTAGTTTCCCAATCCTGTTGTGTGAAAGGACTAATAACAACTTGGTAATCATATTCATATCGCACTGCATGTGCATGGAAGATGTGGAGTACTGAGGGAAGAAGGTATGCCGCGAACGTTAGATGGTGTCGCATGAGGGAGTACGTAAGTGAAGGCACACATCATTATTGCATCTCATCCTTGCATTAATTACAGTATTTAGGAATGTTTGATTGCTTGCTTTACCATTATCACATGATAGATTTGATAACATGCAAATCTTTGCTCTATGATTCCACTGAGTTGATTATTCACTCCCATGTTACGGGATGGTGTTTGCAACACCTACCAGACTCTGTCTTAGATGCAGATAGCGAGGCGATTCAGGAGTTGGAGCCGGACTACTATGAGGACCAGGACGAGTTCTCGTACATGCAGTTCTCTGACGGCTTCTCATAGGTGGCCTGGATCGACGGGATTTTACTAGTTTGACTATCATATGAGATTTGATTTTGGTTGACATATGTATATGTGACTCAGAGATATATTCATACTTTGGAGACAGATCGAGATTTTTTTGTTTTACATACAATGATATATATATCTTCCAGTCTTCCGTTTGCGTTTTATCACTGGATCTGAAGTATGAATTGTTGTTTTGGTATAATCTCACACATGATTAATGCACTAACTCAGACAACATTTAACCATCATTATTTATGTTGCATAAGTGATGGTTTGAAACTCGGAGGTTGAGTTGCTACTTGATCCCCGATTTTCAAGCCGTTACATCTCAGGACATCGTTTGGGCTTGATTTTTGAGGTGATAGTCATGTCCAACTAAGCGATCATAGTGGTCTAAGTTCATCGCCATCAGATGTTCGACATGCGGTCTAGGTCCAATATGAAGTTACAAAGTATTCCTGGGAGCAACTGGGTTTAGAGTTGGATCCTAGATTTCAGAGTAATATAGCGTCAACGATTCTATAGGTTTTGGGTCTTACAGATCATATTGAAAGTTATTGGTGCTCATTTCACATGCAATCTAGTTTAGCACTAGCTAAAACACATTAAATTTCTAAGAGATTAAGGTCTAAATGATTTCTGCTAAAGGTGATACTTGGGTCTAAGTACGAATTTTTCTAAGTCGTTACAATCTACCCTCTAAAGAAAAAATTTCGTCCTCAAAATTCGTACCTTCTCATACTCCTTGAGGATCTGGGGGTAATTCTTCCTGACCTCAGCTTCAGTCTCTCATGTAGCTTCTTCTTCGCTGTGATGCGTCCACAGTACCTTCACAAGTGGGATAACCTTGCTACGCAATACCTGCTCTTTCCTATCCAAAATACGTGTCGGTCGCAGCTCATAAGTGGCATCCTCGCTCAACTACACCTTCTCCAATCTGATAATGTGCGAAGGGTCGGGAACATATTTCTTCAACATGGACACATGCAAAACATTATGCAAGCCTGCGAGTGGTGTGGGCAAAATAAGGCGATATGCTACTGCCCCCACTCGATCAAGTATCTGGAATGGACTAATAAATCTTAAACTGAGCTTCCCCTTCTTACTAAACTTAAGAACTCCTCGCATAGGAAAAACCTTAAGGAACACGTGGTCCCTAACATCAAACTCAAGCGGTCGCCGTCTCGTATCGGCATAGCTCTTCTGCCTGCTCTGTGCTGAGAGCAGTCGGCGATGAATAATGTCGATCTTCTCTGAAGTCACCTAAACCAACTTTGGGCCAATTAAAGTCTTCTCGCCCACTTCTACCCAACAATGCAGCACTCTACACGGGTGACCATACAGTGCCTCATAGGGAGCCATACTAATACTCGCTTGGAAGTTGTTGTTATACGCGAACTCTGCATAAGGAAGACAGTCATCCCAATTGTCCTTAAAGTCCAACACGCAAGCTCGCAACATATCCTCTAAAATCTGATTCACACACTCCGTCTGTCCGTCTGTCTGCGGATGGAACGCGGTACTGAACTTCAACTTCATACCCATCGCTCCTAGATACGAGTCCAGAAGATAGATGTGAATCGAGTGTCTCTATCCGACACAATCTCTAAGGAAACTCCATGCAGGAATACAATCTCCCTGATATACAATCTAGCCAACTCATCTGCAGAATTTGTGACTCTGATCAGTAGGAAATGAGCTGACTTTGTCAACCTATTGTTTCGACAAAGAAACAAAGGCATTTGATTTAGGGAGATTGTCTTATTTAAACATAACAGAGAAAGAGTACTAGGAACATTCATCACATTTTATTGATACTGAGTTCATTTACATCCTCTTTTCATCCTTTGATTCTAAGATAAATCACTTAGAAATGAAGGACTTGTGCTTTAAATATTAAAAGTTCATTTTGACAGCCTTCCGGCGCTTGATTCGATCATCTCCTAAGACTTAGGAGGAATTTCATTCCGATCGACGAGTCTTTAATGAAATAAAGATTTCAGCAGCATAACCGCGCCTATTCCAACCATCTTCTGGGACTTAGGAGGAATGTCGATTAGATCGACTGATCTTTCTCCTTTGAACCCATGAAGAGGAGAAAGCCCAGAGAAAGGAAGCTTAGTTCATGAACTTCAACAGCATAATGACCCTTGGACTTCACAGACTGCACGGCAAACTGGTTACGCGGACCCACGTAACTGATACTGGTTGCGCGGTCCTGCACAACTGCCAGGAGGCTTTCTTCTACCTTCTGTCTTCTGTTCCGCTCTGTTTCTCTTGAAAATCTTCAAGTTCTCCTTAATGAAAGAGGGGAGGGGGTATTTATAGACCCTCGCATGTGCGAAAAACCTGATCTTAGCAATGTGAGACTATTTTTTTAGTACTTTAGGTCATTCTGAACAAAGCCCTTTATGTAGTACATTCCGAGGTCCCGCGCAACTGATACTTTCATTGCGCGAGCCCGTGTAACTTATATTGTCTGCGCGGATCCGTGCAACCTATAATCGCTGCGCGGACCTGCGCACTCCTGTGAAGGCTATCTCTTTCTTCTTCTTTTCGAAAGTTCTTCTTTATCTCTTTTCCCTTCCTTACTTGATTCCTTCACCATTTTTTATGCCTCAACAGATGCCCCCTCGATCCTTCTTTGATTGATTCCTGAAATTAAATGGAGGATCGATCTTCCTCTGCTTGAAGATCTTGAAGTAACTGCAACTGAATAATGACACTCGAACAGAAGACCGGGAGGCTCGTGCTTGAACAGGGGATTCTCGCGCTCGAATGAAGGGCTCGAATGATTGCATCCGACTGGCAGACTTGAAGGAGAACACTCGAGCGGAAAACTAGAATGATGGTACTCGAGCTAAAGACTTAAACGCCCTTAGTCAGCAGTATCAAGCAGATGCTTCAATTATAGAAGATAATTCTCCTTTTATTGAAGCACTCTTCTTCAACAGCTGTGATAGCTTCATCTTCTGCATCAGAAAATTCCACTTCCCTGGTATCTGGAGATGACAATGATGGTGATGGCCATGATGGAGCCCAGGACGATGATTACGAAGAAGGGGAGGTCAACATAGATGACAAGAAAAATATAACCACCGAAAATATAGAGGAAGAACATCTCCCCACGGCTCTTGAAACTTCCCTTACCACTTCCGTTCCTAGCAAGCCACAGGCGGTAGCCGAAGAGGATGAAGAACTCTTGGACTATGGGGAATATGGGTATTCACCTGGTAAGGGAGCCCAAATTCTTTAAACATTTACGTGCTTGTCCAGTGATCACTATCTTAACACCACTATCATTTCCTTTTTAGGTACCCATGTGGCTTGCATCGGAACGAGCGCTGGCCCCTTTACAGATCTTCATCCAGCTATACCAATGGTCTCCTCACAGGTTTTGTTGGCCCCTCTGGTGGCGCCGAAGAGTGTGGCCCGTGAAATTGTATTTCTAGTCGAGACTACTGATCTACCAACTCCTACTACCAGAGATTCCAGCACATAAGTGAGAGTGCCCTCTCTTGCTGATATGTTGGAAGCTGGTACTTCTGTAGCCCCAGAAGTTCCCTTACTTACTGGTCACACCTCTATGGCAGGTATGTATATTAATTTGAAGAAATGCGAATTTCTTCATTTTATATTTCTCGTTCTAACTCGATCTCCTATCCATATTACAGGAATTCTCCCCTGCAGTGGGGCGGCCAGCTCCGAATCTGTGGCCACTGTCTCTGAGCTACCATTTCCTTCGAATATTCCCACTCACAAAATTCTTTTGACGAAAAACTCTTTGTCAGCGGTGGTTCATATCTTCAAGGATCCTGAACAATGGCCAGACCTGGATATTGCCATCAAAATTCTGGAAAACTCTGCAAAGATGGCGAGGATTAATATTTCTATTTTGCGCGATTCCCTTCTCAGATTCCGTGATTCGATATCTTCTTTAGTATCAGCGGAGAATATTACGATTGCTCCAGAAGTTCTTGAATATGGGAAGCAATTAACTTTGTCTAAGGAGAGGGCTTCACTCATTACTTCCACCATATCTGAATTAGACCAGGAACAATTATCGTTGTAAGAACAATTGAAGACCCTTACTGATGACAAGGCACTTATTCAAGATCGTATCGCGGCTTTAAGAGAAGAGATTTTGCAGATGGAACTGCAAGGTCATAAGAAGGAGCTATCTATACAGAAGGTTAAAGAGAAGCTTGATGTCAATATTCAGTCTGTTGACGTTGAAAAGTTTGAATCACTCAAGAGCAAGGAAATGATCTCATCTCTAGAAGACAAATTAGCTGGCCTTCCTGATCAAACAAAGATTATTCTTGAAGAACAATCAAAGCATGATGCAGCTCAGCTTGAATTAAAGGAAAACTTGCGGCAATATATGAATGTAATAGGCATCACAGAGGAATTATAAGCATGTAATCCCTCCCTTTTTTATTCATACTTTTGTTTCTTCCTTTCTTCTTCTTCTTTCTCTATTTTTTTTTTTTTTTTTTTTTTTTGAGAGTATGTTCTCTTTTGATTTTCATTAGTAAATTTTAGTAACTTTTCATGCATTTTTACATTATGCATTATTCCAGACGTATTATCTATGTCATAACTTCAACATGAATTTGCTGCATTTTGAATGTTGCACATAGTTTACAGTTTGTCATAACATTTTATTGAACTAATCATAAAGCACAAATATTTACGCCTGTCAGTATCAGATTCCCTACATGACTTCATCCATTTATATTTCATTGGCGGTGCTAAGTTTTAATTCAGTCAGTTGCACACAGTTTAGGCTCTTTTAGTAGTAGAGCGAATTTACTTGGCGCATTTACTTGGACTCTAGTTAGAGTTGGGTCTTACTTGATGGTCTCTGTAACTCTCTAGAGTTCACTGGACTTTTCACTGCCCAGGGAGTTCACAAAGCGCGATCCATCATAGGAGCCCAGTGAAGCTACTGGGGTCGTGAACTCGGTTAGTTTTATGCATAGGGTTGGTCACTGTAACTCTCTAGAGTTCACTGAGCTCGCAAGGCTACCTTTGGGGGTACCAAATCCATGGTTGACGATCCATCGATGAGTAGGTTTGAGCCCTTCCTCATGAGTTGGTACCGAAATCAAACCACAAATCTGGGGGGTCTTATGCATGGTTGGCCTGTCCTGCGCACACTACAGCCCTCATTTTCTTCTCCTGTAAGGTCGAGCCCATTCATGGGAGGGCCTGTCTTCCGTTTCCCGTGACGCTGCCAGAAAGCTATACATATGGCATGGGTGTTACGCTTGATTGGTCATTTGAGGACTTTTAGCACTTTGGCTTTTAGTCAACTTTTTGGCCTTTTGCTTTTGGTCTTTCGGTTGACTTTTGACTCTTTTGGCTTTTATTCTTTTGAAGACTTTTAACTCTTTTGGCCTTTGGTCATTTGAAGACTTTGAGCTCTTGGCTTTTTGTCAACTCTTGGCCTTGTGGCTTTTGGTCATTGACTCCGTCAGCTGCCCGCATGGGTATGCGTAAGATGGCCTTCCCGGACTTTTTAGGGCCACTGGCTTCTCGCCACTGCCCGAATGGCGATCTTCATAGGTCTTATGCGTAGGTGGTCCCTTTTGAGATTTGGTCCTTTTAGGACTTAGTTTTTCTTTTCTTTTCTTCTCTCTCTTCTCTTTTTTTTCGGGACTTGACTAGGCTGCCTTTTTTATGATAAACAGCCATCGCTATTACCAATTATGTATATACAGTTGACTGTATGATTCATTCTTCTATTATCATATGGCCGATCAATAATTGACATTTTGCTGCTGCTGATAATGTCATAAGGACTTTTATATCGTGTTCAAAACAATGTATCAACTTGGCGATGATGGCAACTTTGATGAGCGATTGATCAGCAATAGCGATAGCTGTTTTCTTTTTCTTTTTATTATCATTGATACCTGATAATTTGATTTCGATGGAGATTTTCTATCGGCGATGAACGTCATACTTGATAGCGATCATTGGCGCTTTTTGTTCGGTTACGATTTAATATGCTATCTTCAAATGTCTTGGAAGACTGAAGACTTTTAGCGATGATCTAGCACGCTGTCTTGAAATTCGATGATGGGTATTTTTCCCTGAAATTATTTATTTGTAACGTTTGTCTGTATTTTTTGTAATATACCAGCTTGATGGTGATATCAATTTCAGGAAAATTTTTGTAGAACTCCCTTGACGGCGCTCACTTTCTTCGTCTTTCTTTATTTGCTATCACATGATCTTGATATGCTTTATCATATGATTTTGATATGCTTGCGAGCTTCTTCCTTATTTGTCCTGTTCATCTTGCCCCCTTTTGATACAAAATTATTATCTTGGTAATGTTCTGTATCAAAATTAGTGGCGTCTTCGGAAGCAATTTCCCTTTTTGTCAACGCGAGTATAGGCCAACATAGGCTTTCATTTACTTCTTTAAAGAATTTTGCTTTCATTGAGCACACTTTACCTCATTTAGCTTTGAATTTACCCCCTGGATATGATGGTGACCGTTATTGGAGATACATTCTTTGTTCTTGGAGACATTGAGGCAATATATTTCTGCAGGAGGCTATACGATTGTAATCGTATTCATTGACTAGTTTACCCCCTTTTGATGCAGAATCATAAATCTGATAATCTTCTGGGGCAAAATCAACAAATACACTTACAAACGATATCTCTTAAGGAAGCGAGCGTTGACTGGTATACCGATTCCCTGTCCGTCTTGATCTATAACTCGATATGCTCCATTAGAATATACTTCTTTTATTATGTAAGGGCCATCCCATTTAGGCTCAAATTTGCCTCCTATTCGATGGGTGACCACGATTGGTCGTTTCAACATTAGCACCATATCCCCTTTTTTGAAAGAACGATATTTAACTTGCTTATCAAATGCGGCTGATATTCTTGCTTGATATGCTTGCAGATGCTGTTGTGCAGCCAGGCATCTCTCGTCAAGCAAATCCAATTCCTTCAATCTTATTTCCGCATTATCATCATCAGTTATAGACCGATGCACTGCCACTCTTAGTGACGCTACTTGTATTTCGATTGGAATCATTGCCTCCACACCATAGACTAATGAATATGGTGTTGCCCTTATGGAGGTTCGATGAGTAGTTCTGTACGCCCATAACGCTTCCTGTAACCTTTCATCACAATCACGTTTGTTTCCTGTCACTGTTTTCTTCAATATTTTGACTATTGTTTTGTTGAATGCCTCTGCAAATCCGTTAGCCGACGAATAGTAAGGCGTTGAGAACTAGTGATGGATTTTGAACTTCTGACATAGTTTTTCCATTCCTTTATTTTTGAAAGGAGTGTCATTGGCTGTAACAATTTTCTTTGGGATACCATGTCGGTATATTATGACGTGGCGGATGAAATTAACCACATCTTTTTCTTTGATATTTCGCAAGGCAACTGCTTCAATCCACTTGGAGAAATAATCGGTTGCTGCCAGAGAAGGGCCAAGAGGCAATAGACTGGTGCAAATCTTCCGGAGGCATGTGTATAACATCTCCATGAATTTGGCATTCAGGGCACCGCTTCGCATAATCTATCGCGTCTTTAAACATAGTCGGCCAATAATATCTCATTCTATGTATTCGATGAAATAAATTTTGACCAGCTTGATGTGCCCGACACTCTCCAGAGTGTGCTTCCTGTAGCACCTGGATCGCTTCTTGCTTATTTAAACAACGTAGCAACACTCCGTTGTAAGATTTTTTATATAATACCCTACTGCAAATAACGAACCTACTTGACCGCTGTCTGATTTGCTGCCTTTGCGCGGATTTTTCTGGGAGAATGTTGAATTTGAGATAATCAATGAAAGGCTGACACCAATCATCTATTGTAATTTCCAAGCATGATACAGGAAGGACTTCAGTAACTTCTTCAACAATCTTTGTTGTTGGTAAAAATCTTCTTTCCTCTATGGTTACTTGAAGAGGGCTTCGATTAGGGCAAGACAGAGCTGCTGCCAAACTGGCTAAGGCATCGGCTTTTGCATTCTCTGACAAGGGAATATGCTTGACTTCAACATAGGAGAAATATTCCAATAATTGTTGTGCCTTCTGGCAATATGGCAAAAGTTCTTTCTTTCTTATTTCGAATTCAGTCATCAATTGATTTATAATCAATTTAGAATCTCTGAAAATATGTAATACTCTTATCTCCATTTCTTTAGCCATCTCCATTCCAATAATCAGGGCTCTATACTCGACCTTATTGTTCATGCATGCAGTTCCCAATGCAAAGGAGTAAGGTAATAAATTGCCTTGGGGAGTAATGAATATCACTCCTACCCCTGCTCCTGATGTTCGAGATGCGCCATCAAAATACATCTGCCACGGATTCTGTGATTCAGTCAGCATGACTTGCTCATCTGGAAAATCATCATTGATGGCTTCAGATTCTGCCACGGGGTGCGCCGCTAAAAAATCTGCCACTGCCTGTCCTTTCACAGCTTTTGCCGGTTCATATGTAATAGTATACTCTGAAAGTAATAATATCCATTTATCCAACCTTCCAGACAACATCGGCCTTATCATCAGAAACTTTATCGGGTCAGCCCTTGAAACCAATGTTATATCGTGCGATAGACAATAATGCCTCAACTTCTGTACTGCAAATATCAACGCTAAACATTCCTTCTCAATTGGAGAATAATTGCACTCTGCACCTATCAAAGTTCGACTCAAGTAATAGAGGGTTGTTTCTTTTCCAAATTCATTCTTTCGTGCTAATAGAGCTCCTAAGGAATGGTCGGCTGCAGACGTGTACAAGATAAACGGCTTCCCTTTTATTGGAGCTGTCAGTACTGGTGGCTTTTTCAGCAACTCCTTTATCGAGTCGAATGCACTCTGACAGGCTTGACTCCACACAAATTCTGTATCTTTTTTCATTAAATGAGAGAACGGCTGACATCTCCCAGCCAGATTTGAAATGAATCGTCGGATATATGTTAATTTTCCTTGCAAACTCTTCAGCTCCTTTACTGTTTTTCGAGGCGGCATATCCTGAATAGCTTTGACTTTCCCAGGGTCAATCTCAATACCCCTATGCCGAACAACAAAACCTAAAAATTTTTCGGAGGACACTCCGAATGCACACTTAGCGGGGTTCATCTTTAACTGTTTCTTTCTAAGTCGCTGGAAAATCGACACCAAGTGTTTGCGATGTTCCTGATGATTTCCTGACCTGACCACCAAGTCGTCAATATAACACTCAACGTGCTTATGCATCATATCTTTAAAAATACTTTGCATCGCCCTCTGATATGTTGCCCCAGCATTTTTAAGCCCAAATGGCATCACCTTATAACAGAAAATTCCCAATGAAGTTCTGAACACAGTTGCCTCTTCATCCTCAGGAGCCATTCGAATTTGATTATATCCCGCATAGTCGTCCATAAAGGACATAACAACATACTGGGTCGTACTATCAATTAGCAATTCGGTAATCAGGAGAGAAAAATCATCCTTCGGGCAGGCTTCATTCAGGTCTCTAAAATCGACGCACACTCTGACCTGTCCATTTTTCTTTCTTACCGAGACGATATTCGATATCCACTTAGGATACTTGACTTCCCTAATAAATATGACCTTTATCAACTTATTAACTTCTTCCTCGATGAGGGGAACCAGATCTGGATGAAATTGTCTTTGTGCCTGTTTAACCGGCCTTTTCTCTTTAGAGATATTTAGACGGTGTAACGCCACGAAAGGCTCCAATCTGGGCATTTCTGCATACGTCCAGGCGAATACATCTTTGTTTTCTCTAAGAAGTTGAACGTATTCTGCCGACTCTTGTTCAGAGAGGTTGGCGCTAATGAACGTGTTTCGTATTTCCTCTTCTGTACCCAAGTTTATTTCTAACAGGTTGTCTGTCGTCTGTTGCCCCTCGTCCTCCATTTGCTTCGGAACTATCTCAGGACGTTCGACTACTTCAGCACTTTCCTTCACTGGTTCTTTTGCTGTAACCATGTTTACTGACGACCTTGCACCCATGTCTTCAAATTTTCTTCTCTTTCCTGGCCGATCCCAATTGAAATTCCTTTTTCATGATTTAAGCCACTGGAGTCTTCGCAATCGAGACCCATACCTTTCATGACCTCCTTGTTTGTCCTATCTTCGATAATTATCTGATTCCTGTGTATCATCCTCTGTATAATACACTTCAGCGTGTAACAATTCCCTGTTGGATGTCCCACTAGACGATGGTAACGGTAAAAATTTCGCTCCCTGTGCCTTGTCGCCTCCTCGGGACGTTTAGGCTCTGGCAATTCTATTGCGTTAACTTTCAACAACTGTTCCATCATTGGGATGACATCTTCTTTATCGAAAGCAAATCCCTCATGAGAATTAAGCGTTCGGCCCTTTTTATTTCTTTTTTGATGGAGCCAAGTCCTCTTTTTGCTTTGCTCTTTCTTCCTTGAAACCTTTCATACTTTTACGTCACTGACAGCAATCACTGGTATTTGCTGCTATCCTACTAGGATCTTTTCGAGCTGCATCATGGTGAGATTTTGACACTAATTCCAAAGCATGAGCCTTTGCAGCCAAATCATGAAGAGTGTTAATATTGAAATTGGCCAGTCCCATTACGAATTCCTTTTTCATAGAGTTCAGACATATCTTGACTTACTCAGTTTCTTTTAATAACAGTTTGCACAAAACTCCCAATGCCCTCCATCTATCCATGTAATCCCTTGCCGACTCATCTTTGCCTTGTCGTACAAAAGTCAGCTCAACAATATTAACGTCGCGACTTATAGAGAAAAATCGAGATGTGAAAGCGTCTTGCATCTGCTTCCAAGTGCGGATAGAACCCGGAGCCAAATTGAAATACCATCGGAATGCACTACCTGTCAGCGATGTCCCGAACAGTTGCAAACAATATTGTGGTACTGCAGAAAGATCTCTCATACTAGTAGTGAAGTGCATCAAGTGTTCTTCAAGGGATCCTTTCCCATCAAAATTTTAAAAAATCTGGACACCTGAAACTGGCTGGGAAGGGAATGTCATCCACTTCTCCTGGATATGGTGCATGGTATCTAAAACGTCTAGTATTTTCTTGTTTCTTCTCCATTTGGCTATCCTTTTCAATGACCGTCATTTGAGTTGCATTATGCATGAAAGTTGCCAAGGCTTCTTTGAGACTTCTGCATTCTTCCATTAATGTATTTTGGGCTTCTGTCATCGCATTGAAACGATCCTCCATAATTGTTCTATAGTCTGGATTCGTTCTAGCCATGAATACTGTGGATTTTCCACTTTTCGACGAAGCAGTCATTGAAGGAGAGTAAGAGAATGCAGATGTGACGGGGCTTGCAGAAAAGGGAGGGGACAGAGTTTCATTGGGCCTTTTCATGCTCCTGGCGGCATCAATTGACTGAGATGACGCCGATATTGGTGATCCTCTTAGGGACGGTATTGGCGATCTGATGACCAATGCTTTTCCCTTTCGTTCTCCTGTTCGTTCAGCCACTGAAGCATTTAGAGCCAGAAAGTCACCCGCTGTCAACTGGGGAACTGTTTGCGCCAGATAAATCACCGAAGGCACAAGTTCAGGGTTTCTTTTAACTGTGCTTCGCATTACAAGCCCTCTGATTCTTAATGAAGGCTGATTCATTCCTGAAATTCTGAAGTTTCTTGTTCTTGTCTTACGAGAGGTCACGACGGTCCAGCCTGCATTGTCTTCTGATGACTGGGGCGAGGCAGAAATGACCCCAGCTATTGCTTGAACCATGCCGGTACTCACATGACTTGATGCGTATTCTATCACGAACCCTGTCAGGGTGAATCGGAAGTTCACTTTTCTTACGGGGATCGCCATGAGTAATAAGTGGTAGTCGAATTTTCAAACTTCTTCCTTTAATCATGAAATAAAGTTATAATTAGTAGTTGAAAGATTAGAGTGTTTTATCTTAGAGATGAAGGGGAGGACTTCCCACTGAGAGTCACCATTTTGGCGTCCGTAAGACGCCAAACCATGGCGAATGTTCTGTAACACCTCGGATTTTGGCCAACCTGGGATTTGACGTCCTTAGGCAATGGGTCAACTAAAACACTTGGAGAATCGCTCAGAACCCAATTCCATAGCCAAAGAAACTACTTAGGATTAATTCCTTTAGAAACTAAGCATAAGTTAGCTAGCGCAACGCTAGAGTAGCTGGGAAATAGTCCCTGATCACTTTAAATACGTTCTACAAGACCCAAATCGAGTAGAACCAATGACTCTTTAAAACTCTATAACCTCGGATCAAACTCTAAGCAGGTTTATTCTCTAGACCGCTTTGAAACTTTGTATTGGATCTAGACCGCGCGTCGAAAGTCCGATACCTACAATTTTAGACCGTTAGAACCGCCTTGCTGGACTTGACAATCATTTCGAAAATCAAGTCCAACCGACATTCGCAGGCTATTTCATTGAGCCTGGATTGAAGAGAGTGAGAATAGGGTTAAAATTAGAATTTGAAATTCAAATCTGGCACACGACTTGACGCATCAGTATTGAGCGTTCTGACCGTCAGAATTCAGCCAAATTACACCCTCGGATCAGGAAAAATTTCTATTTCATATCATGAGACTGGTAGACCTGATCTACGTGCGGTGACCACTGAACTGAAACTGGACTGCCACGTGCGATCTATGAACCCTGCCAGAATGAAAACTTGATGTATGCTAGATCCAGTATGCATGAGCTTAAGTCCGACCGCATTTGGCCAGGGGACCTCAAGAAATGCTCTTTTGGACCGAAACAGCCCCGATTTGGATAAACCTCAAGTGAACTTTGTTCCCGAGCCTATTTCGGGCATTTTTATGCTTATAAAAGTGGTTGAAACCCTCACTCCTCTCTCCCATTCGAATTTGAGAAAAACCCTAGATTGGGAGAGAGAAAAGGTGAGAGTTTGTAAGAGAAGGTGGGAGAGAATTCCCTGCTGCTGGTGTCAGATCACCTGGCCGGTGATTTCTCCACATTTTTAGGTAAGAAATAACCCTAATAAGTTGTTGATTTGGGATTCTTTCTGTTCCATAGCATGTAAACTGATAGAACTCGTAAATTAGGTTCTCTATTCGCTGTAGACGAAGCGTATACGCTCCGTTCGAATCACTTCACCTATAAGGGAAAAGGTGCGGATTTTAGACGCTTTGATTGACTGTTTCCAAAGCTTTCAATGTCGTTTAATAGTAGATTATCGACGGCATCACCGTTTGACATGTACAACATGCTGTCCGTTTCCTGTTTCGTAAACCGGCGAAGAATATGAAATTTAGGGCATTTTAGTCATTTGTAGGAATTACTGTTTTCATTCATATTTTGCTGATGTGATTGACATGGTTTATTGTCGCATTAGAATGTTAGGAATACGTGCATAATTAGTTTGGCAAAGATATTCGCCTAAATGCGCACTTCGAGTCGACATACTATATATAGACTTAAGTGTGTAGTGTAAGTGTTTGTATAAATGCTTGTATTAGTATGTATTGAATTAAATGGTGTTATGAATTAATTTGAGATTGATTTCTCATTTAACATGCTGGTGTAAATGGTTTCCTACATGTTAGCCATATGCATGATTTCATTATATGTATGAAATGCATGTGCTTGATGATTTACTTAATTGGTATGTTATAACATGTGCTTGATGATTTCATTATGATTTAGTTTGAGATTGAATTCTCAATTAATATGCTGACGGAAATGATTTCCTATATGTTGGCGATATGCATAATTTCATTATATGTATGAAAGGCTTGTGTTAGATGATTTACTTTAGTTGTACGTTATAACATGTGTTAACATGCTCACATGGTTGTATTTCATTTCCAATACTCTTACATGAGTGCTGATGTGGATTCATGAATGATTGTTTGGGACTATACCTAGTCTAGGCAGTCGGTAACTGAGTAACTTCGTGGTTAGCTTATCTTTGCCACGAATGACGTGTCGATGAACGCGAGCCATGTTTTGGAGTTGGCGGCAGTGGTTAGGCCACACGAAGTGTTTTACGCACTTCATGTCGTTCAACTTGAGATGCGATCGTGCTAGTTGAGCCCGTCAAGTAACCCGACTGGCCATTGTATGTTCATCCTGCATGAGTCATAACTGCTTGAACCTAGGGTACTGAACTTACCACTGCAAACCCTGTTAACCATGGTACCTTGATCCACGAAGACTCATGAGCCGGGCATGGTGGTATGGGACACCGTGGTCGAGCTGCCGGCCTACGCTGGGGCCACAAACCTCCCCGTAGTGACCAGTGATCACCTATGACTCGTGAGCAGATTATGGTGGTATGGGACACTATATTTTTGCTGTCGGCCTACATTGATAAGGTGATGGGGGAGCGGAGCAACGAGTGCGTGCAACAGCCCTGGCAGCCCTTTGTAGTGACTGCGAGCGTATTTTGAGTCTACGGGAGGCGACGACCCTTCAGTAGCAGTAGAGTACAGTAGGCCTATATTGATAAGGTGATAGGGGAGAGGTGCAACGAGTGTGAGCAACAGCCCTGACAGCCCTTGCAGCGACCTATAAAATATACATCGTATGAGATTACTAGGAGTGACGACCCTAGACAGGATCTGTGTTGGGATTGATATAAGGGAAGTACCTTAGTTTCCCAATCCTGCTGTTTGAATGGATTAATAACAACTCGGCAATCATATCACCATCACATTGCATGTGCCTGGAAGATGTGGAGCACTGAGTGGGATGCACGCATGCCGGGGACGAAGATGGTGCCGTATGAGAGAGAATGTCGGTGAGGGCATCCATCATGTCATGTCATATTGCATTAACAACAGTATTAGGATTGTTTGATTTACTGCTTTACTATTATCACATGATTGATTTGATAACATGCTAATCTCTGCTCTCTTATCCCACTGAGTTGATCAATCACTCCCACATTACGGGATGGTGTTTTCGGATACCCACCAGTCCCTATTGTGATTGCAGATGATGGCGCGGCCTGCGAGGCGGAGCTGGAGTTGATGATGTTGAGGAGGATCTCTTCTTTATGCGTGATCTGATTGACGGGATTACAGGGAGGTTGATTAGATGTCTTGACACTTGTCATTTTTATTTTTAGTGCCCTCATGTATATTCGTTTTGTTTACTTTTGAAGTATACATGTATGTATATAACTTGGTAACATGTTCACACTCTGGAGACATACAACAGTTTATATATGTTATACATACTATCACTGTCTTTCGCTTGCTAATTTAACCGTCTCTGGAGCGTGATATGCTGTTTTAACTTAATCTCACTCATGTTTAATACATTATCACAGACAATATTCAATCATACATATCTATGTTGCATAAATAACATTTTGGAACTCGGGAGTTGGGTTTTTACTTGACCCCCCGATTTTCAGGATGTTACATGTTCGTAACAACTTCACTATTAATATTTTGAATAAGACAAAAACATCCCCAGTGGAGTTGCCATTTTGTTTCGAGAAAGAAACAAAGGCATTTGATTTAGGGAGATTGTCTTATTTAAACATAACAGAGAAAGAGTACTGGGAACATTCATCACATTTTATTGATACTGAGTTCATTTACATCCTCTTTTCATCCCTTGATTCTAAGATAAATCACTTATAAATGAAGGACTTGTGCTTTAAATATCAAAAGTTCATTTTGACAGCCTTCCGGCGCCTGATTCGATCATCTCCTAAGACTTAGGAGGAATGTCATTCCGATCGGCGGTTCTTTAATGAAATAAAGATTTCAGCAGCATAACAGCGCCTATTCCAACCATCTTCTGAGATTTAGGAGGAATGTCGATTAGATCGACTGATCTTTCTCCTTTGAACCCATGAAGAGGAGAAAGCCCAGAGAAAGGAAGCTTAGTTCATGAATTTCAACAGCGCAACTGCCAGGAGGCTTTCTTCTACCTTCTGTCTTCTGCTCCGCTCTGCTTTTCTTGAAAATCTTTAAGTTCTCCTTAACGAATGAGGGGAGGGGATATTTATAGACCCTCACATGTGTGAAAATCCTGATCTTAGCGATGTGGGACTATTTTTTTAGTGCTTTAGGTCATTCTGAACGAAGCCCTTTGTGTAGTACATTTCGAGGTCCTGCGCAACTGATACTTTCATTGCGCGAGCCCGTACAACTTATATTGTCTGCGCGGATCCGCGCAACCTATAATGGTTGTGCGGACCTACGCACTCCTGTGAAGGCTATCTCTTTCTTCTTCTTTCTGAAAGTTCTTCTTTATCTCTTTTCCCTTCCTTGCTTGATTCCTTCACCATTTTTTATGCCTCAATACCTATCAATGTTCACCCAAATAAAGTCATGTCCCTTCCTTGTCTTCGGCAGTCCAGAAATAAAGTGTAACATCCAGAAAATCAGGGGGTCGAGTAAAAACTCCACTCCCGAGTTCCAGAACATCACTTATGCAACATAAATGCATATGATTGAATGTTGTCTGTGTTAATGTATTAAACATGAGTAGGATTAATCCAAAACATCATATCATACTCTAGAGACCATTAAATTAGCAAGCGAAAGACTGTGATAGTATGTATAACATATATAAACTGTTGTATGTCTCCAGAGAGTGAACATGTTACCAGGTTATATACATACATGAATACTCCAAAAGTAGACAAAACGAATATACATGAATGCGCTAAAAATATAATGTAACACCCTGAAAATCGGGGGTCGTGTATAAACTCAACTCCCGAGTCCCAGACCGTCACTTATGCAACAAAAATGGTTATGATTCAATGTTGTCTGATTTAAAGCATTCACATGAGTAAAAGTATACCAAAACTGCAATTCATACTTCAGATCCAGTGATAAAAGCAAGCGGAAGACTAAACAATATATATATCACTGTATGGAAAAACAAAGTAATCACAACTGTCTCCAAAGTATGACTACATCTCTGAGTCTCATATACATGTAAATAGACAAAAGAATAAGTTCAAAATAGTCCCACTGAAGTCCCCCTCGATCCAGGTCACCTACGGGAAGCCGTCGTGATACTGCATATACGAGAACTCATCCTGGTCCTCGTCAATCTCCGGCTCCACCTCCTGGATCTCGTCGTCACCTGCAACTACAACAGGGTCTGGTGGGTGTTGCAAACACCATCCCGTAACATGGGAATGAGTGATCAACTCAGTGGAATCATAGAGCAAAGATTAGCATGTTCACAATTCAATCACGCGATAATAGTAAAGCAGTAAATCAGACAAATCCTAATACTGTTGTTAATGCAAGATGATATGACGTGATGTATGCCCTCACCGACGATCACCCTCATACGGCAACATCTTACGACCGCGGCATGCCACACTCCCTAGAGTGCTCCACATCTTCCAGGCACATGCAATGCTATGGTGATATGATTACCAAGTTGTTATTAGTCCATTCAAATAGCAGGATTGGGAAACTAAGGTACCTCCCTTGTATCAATCCCAACACGGATCCTGTCTAGGGTCGTCACTCCTAGTAATCTCATACGATGTACATTTCGTAGGTCACTGCAAGGGCTGCCAGGGCTGTTGCTCGCACTCGTTGCACCGCTCCCCCATCACCTTATCAATACAGGCCTACTGTACTCTACTGCACGGAAGGGTCGTCGCCTCCCATGAACTCAGAATACGCTCGCGGTCACTACAAAGGGCTCGTCGCCTGATCAGTGTAGGCCGACAGCTAGAATATAGTGTCCCATACCACCATAATCTGCTCACGAGTCAAGGTGCTCATTGGTCACTACGGGGAGGTTTGTGGCCCCAGCGTAGGCCGACAGCTCGACCACGGTGTCCCATACCACCATGCCCGGCTCATGAGTCTTCGTGGATCAAGGTACCACGGTTAATAGGGTTTACAATGGTAAGTTCAGTACCCTAGGTTCAAGCAGTTATGATACATACAAGGTGAACAAACATCGGCCAGTCGGGTTACTTGACGGGCTCGACTAGCGCGATCGCATCTCGAATTGAACGACATGAAGTGCGTAAAACACTTCGCGTGGCCTAACCACTGCCGCCAACTCTCAACACGAATCACATTCATCGACGCGTCGTTCGTGGCTATGACCAGTCAGCCACGAATTCGCTCGGTTACCGACTGCCTGGACTAAGTCAAGTCTCACACATCTATGGAATTACATTAACACTATAAAAAGGTATTGGAATTGGAATACATCATGTGAGCATGTTAGCACATGTTATAACATTCAACTTAAGCAAATCTTCAAGGCATACTTCCCATGCATATTCAACTTAAGCAAATCCTCAAGCACATACATTCCATGCATGTAATGAAATCATGCATTTTGTCAACATGTAGAAAATCATTTAGGTCAGCATAATAATTGAAAAATCAATCACAAACTATCAAATAACATCATTTAATTCAATACATACTAATACAAGCATTTATACAAACACATACACTACACACTTAAATCTACATATAGTATGTCTCCCAAAATGTGCAACTAGGCGAATCTCTTCGCCAAACTAATTATGCACGCATTCCTAACTTCCTAATGCGACAACAAACCATGTCAATCACATCAGCAAAATATGAACGTAAACAGTACTTCCTACAAATGACTAAAATGCCCTAAATCTCATATTCTTCGTTAGCTTACGAAACGGGAAACGGAGAGCATTTTGTACATGTCAAAAGGCGATGCCGTCAAGAATCTACTATTAAACGACATTGAAAGCATTGGGAACCGTCAATCAAAGCGTCTAAAATCCTCACCTAGTGTCTTGTAGACTCGGGAATTGAAGCGGAGTGTATATGCTTCGTCTACGGCGAGTAAGGAGCCTAATACATAAGATCCATAAGCTACATCGCTATGGAAACAAGGAAAACTCAAATCAACAACTATTTAGGGTTTTTACTTACCTAGGATTGCGGTGGAATCGCCGGGAAAGCGGTAGAGGAGTGTTGCTTAAGCACGTGCAACACGTAGCACAAGTGGCGGGAAGAACTCTCCCACTCTCTCACAATCTCTCACTCTTTTTCTCTCTCCCAAGCTAGGGCTTCTCTCAAATTCGGATGGGAGAGAGGAGTGAGGGTTTCAACCCCTTTTATAGCCTAAAACATTCCCAAAATAGGCTTGGGAACAATGTTTACTTGGTGCCTAACGAAATCGGGGCCGTTTCGGTCCAAAAGGGCATTTCTGGAGGTCCCCAGGCCAAATGCGGTCGGACTTAAGCTCATGCATACTGGATCTAGCACACATCCAGTTTTCAGACCGGTTGGGTTCCCAGATCGCACGTGGTGGCCCAGTTTCAGTTTAACGATCACCGCACCAAGATCAGGCCTATAAGTCTCGTGATATATAATAGATATTTTTCCTGATCCAAGGGTGTAATTTGGCTGTATTCTGACGGTCAGAATGCTCAATACTGATGCGTCAAATTTGTGTGCCAGATTTGAATTTGAAATTCCAACTGTCCCTATTCACACTCTCTTCGGTCCGGGCTCAATGAAATAGCCTGTGATCGTCAGTTGGACTTGATATTCGAAACGATTGCCAAGCCCAGCTAAGTGGTCATAACGGTCTAAGATGGTAGGCATCTGACTTACGACGCGCGGTCTAGATCCAATACAAAGTTTCAAGGAGGTCCCGAGAACAAACCGGCTTAGAGTTTGATCCGAGGCTTTAGAGCATTATAGCACCCTTGGTTCCACTCGCTTCGGGCCTTGTAGAACGTATTTAAAGTGATCAGGGACCATTTCCCAGCTATTCTAACGTTGCACTAGCTAACCTAGTCAAATTTTCCAAAGGAATGAATTCTACGCAATTTCGGGTCGAGTTGGTACTCGAGCCCAAGTATGGATTTTTCACGGGCGTTACATATAAAATGACAAGTGTCAAGACATCTAATCAACCTCCCTGTAATCCCGTCAATCAGAACACGCATAAAGGAGAGATCCTCCTCATCATCATTAAATCCAGCTGCGCCTCGCAGGCCACACCATCATCTGCAATCACAATAGGGACTGGTGGGTGTCCGGAAACACCATACCGTAACGTGGGAGTGAGTGATCAACTCAGTGGGATAAGAGAGCAGAGATTAGCATGTTATCAAATCAATCATGCGATAATAGTAAAGCAGTAAATCAAACAACCCTAATACTGTTATTAATGCAATATGACATGACATGATGGATGCCTTCATCGACGTTCTCCCTCATACGGCACCATCTTATGCCCGCGGCATGCTTGCATCCCGCTCAGTGCTCCACATCTTCTAGGCACATGCAATGTAATGATGATATGATTACCGATTTATTATTAGTCCATTCATACTGCAGGATTGGGAAACTAAGGTACTTCCCTTATATCAATCCCAACACAGATCCTGTCTAGGGTCGTCACTCCTAGTAATCTCATACGATGTATATTTTGTAGGTCGATGCAAGGGCTGTCAGGGCTGTTGCTCACACTCGTTGCACCGCTCCCCCATCACCTTATCAATACAGGCCTACTGTACTCTCACTGCTACGGAAGGGTCGTCACCTCCCGTAGACTTAGAATATGCTCGCGGTCACTACAAAGGACTGCCAGGGCTGTTGCTCGCACTCGTTGCACCGCTCCCCCATCACCTTTTCAATGTAGGCCGACAACAAGAATATAGTATCCCATACCACCATAATCTGCTCAGGAGTCATAGGTGCTCACTGGTCACTACGGGAAGGTTTGTGGCCCCAGCGTAGGCCGACAGCTCGACCACGGTGTCCCATACCACCATGCCCGACTCATGAGTCTTTATGGATCAAGGTACCGTGGTTAACAGGGTTTACAATGTTAAGTTCAGTACCCTAGGTTCAAGCATTTATGACTCATACAGGGTGAACATACAATGGCCAGTCGGGTTACTTGACGGGCTCGACTAGCACGATCGCATCTCAAGTCGAACGACATGAGGTGCGTAAAACACCTCATGTGGCCTAACCACTACAACCAACTCCAGAACACGGCTCGCATTCATCGACGCTTCGTTCGTGGCAAAAATAAGCCAACCACGAACTTGCTCGGTTGCCGACTGCCTAGACTAGATATAGTCCCAAACAATTATGGAATCACATCATCCATCATGTAAGAGTAATGAAAATGAAATACGACCATGTGAGCATGTTAACACATGTTATAACATACAACTTAAGTAAATCTTCAAGCATATGCATTTCATACATATAATGAAATCATGCATAAAGCTAACATGTAGGAAACCATTTACATCAGCATATTAATTGAGAAAATCAATCTCAAACTAATTCAAAACACCATTTAATTCAATACATACTAATACAAGCATTTATACAAACACTTAAACTACACACTTAAGTCTACATATAGTATGTCGACCCGAAGTGCGCATTTAGGCGAATCTCTTCGCCAAACTAATTATGCACGCATTCCTAGTATTTTAATGCGACAAGAAGCCATGTCAATCACATCAGCAAAATATGAATGAAAACAGTACTTCCTACAAATGACTAAAATGCCCTAAATCTCATATTCTTCGTCTATTTACGAAACAGGAAACACACAGCATGTTGTACATGTCAAACGGCGTTGCCGTCGATAATCTACTATTAAACGATATTGAAAGCGTTGAAAACAGTCAATCAAAGCATCTAATATCCGCACCTTTTCTCCTAGAAGCGTATCGTTTCGAACGGAGCGTATTCGCTTCGTCTACGGCGACTAGACAACCTGATTTACAAGATCTATCAGCTAACATGCTATAGAATGAAGGAAACACTAAATCAGCAACTAAATAGGGTATTCTCTTATCTAAAAATGTGGAGAAATCACCGGCCAAGTGATTGGAGCGTGTTGCTAAAGCACGTGCAATAGGTAGGGCAACAGCAGGAAAATCTCTCCTACTCTCTCTCACAAACTCTCACCTTTTCTCTCTCCCAATCTAGGATTTTTCTCAAATTCGGATGGGAGAGAGGAATGAGGGTTTCAACCCCTTTTATAAGCCCAAATGTGCCCGAAATAGGCTCGGAAACAATGTATACTTGATGTATATCCAATTCGGGGCTGTTTCGGTCCAAAAGACCATTTTTGGTGGTCCCCTGGCCGAACGCGATCGGACTTAAGTTCGTACTTGTCGGATGTTGCTCTCATCCCATTTTCATACCATCAGTGTTCGTAGACCGCCCGTGGCGGTCCAGTTTCAGTTCAGCGGTCACCGCACGTAGATCAGGACTACAAATCTCATGATATGAAATAGAAATTTTTCCTGATCCGAGGGTGTAATTTGGCTGAATTCTGACAGTCAGAATGCTTAATACTGATGCGTCAAGTCGTGTGTCAGATTTGAATTTCAAATTCTAAATCTAACCCTATTCTCACTCTCTTCAGTCTAGGATCAATGAAATAGCCCGCGAATGTCGGTTGGACTTGATTTTCGAAATGATTGTCAAGTCCAGCTAGACTGTTCTAACGGTCTAAGATTGTAGGTATCGAACTTTCGACGCGCGGTCTAGATCCAATACAAAGTTTCAAAGAGGTCCAGAGAACAAACCGGCTTAGAGTTTGATCCGAGGTTTTAGAGTATTACAGCACCATGGATTCTATAAGTTTTGGGTCTTGTAGAACGTATTTAAAGTGATCAGGGACTATTTCCCAACTACTCTAGCGCTGCGCTAGCTAACTTATACTTAGTTTCTAAAGGAATTAATCCTAAGTGATTTCTTTGGCTATGGAATTGGGTTCTGAGCAATTTCCCAGGCGTTTTAGTTGACCCATTGCCTAAGGACGTCTAATCCCAGGTTGGCCAAAATCTGGAGTGTTACATAAAGTCACACTTCCATTCAGCTATGGGCATGGGTTGAAGCAATCCAAGAGGTCGGCGATGCTCTACCTTAACCTGCTGACACGTGAGACAACGGGATACGAACTCAGCAATGTGGACCTTCATATTTTTCGACCAGTACGATCTTTTCATATTCTGATACATCTTCTCGAACAGTGGGCTGATTGAAGAATCTCTCGTCTCAAGTCAGGTATGTTTGGAACGCATAGGCGGCCTCAATATCACAAGCCCCCATACGTACCAATAGTCCACTTAGAGTCCCTGTCAATACCAACCCGCTCCTTCATCTTCACCAGAAGCTCATCGCCTGCTTGAGCCTCAATAATGCGGCCATCTACGAGCGGTTGTACACGAATATGTGCCACGACTTCATACGGCTCTTCCACTGTGAGTTTCTGCTCAAAGTCTCATACGAATTCCACCATATCCCATTCTGCAATCATAAGTGGAGTGGTAAATTCTATAGTCTTCTTGCGGCTCAACGCATCTGCCACAAGGTTCGCCTTGCCCGGATGGTAGGAAACCTTTAACTTAAAGTCTTTCAAGCTCTCCATCCATCGACGTTGCCTCATATTCAAATCTCGTTGTGAGAATATATATCTAAGGCTCTTGTGGTCGCAAAAGAGCTCGAACTCTCTCCATAGAGGTAATGTCTCCAGAGCTTTAATGCGAAGATAACAGCCGCCAACTTTAGGTCGTGCGTAGGGTAATTCTCCTCATGCTTCCTTAATTGTTTCGAGGCGTACACAATCACCCTGTCCTTCTGCATAAGGACACAACCCAGACCAACGCGAGACGTGTCAGTATATATCGTATACTTAACCCCTTGCTCTGGCAATACTAGCAAAGGGGCGAACGTCAACTTGTCCTTTAGCTCCTAAAAAGCTGCTTCAGCCTTCTCATTCCAGGCAAACTTCAAGTCCTTCCGTATTAACCGAGACAACGGTCTGGAAATCTTAGAAAAATCTTGAATGAATTGTCGATAGTAACCTGCCAGACCGAGAAAACTCCTCACCTCAGTAACTACACTGGGCTGCTTCCAATCCTGAACCGCAGCTACCTTAGCGAGGTCAACCGCAATGCCTTCCTTGGATACCACATTTCCCAGGAACTTAACTTCTTCCTTCTAGAAGTCGCATTTCTTATACTGCGCGAATAACTGGTTCTCCCTGAGAGTATTCAATACCGTTCTCAGGTGCTCCTCGTGCTCCTCCCGACTCGAGGAGTATATCAAAATGTCATCGATAAAGATAATGACGAACCGGAACAGAAATGGCCGAAACACTTTGTTCATTAGATCCATGAATACGGCCAGAGTATTCGTGAGTCTAAAATACATCACAAGGAACTCATAATGACCAAAACTGGTCCTGAACGTAGTCTTCTGCACGTCCTCATCCCTGACGCTCAACTGATTATACCCAGACTGCAAATCTATCTTCGAGAAATAACGTGCCCCTTCAACTGATCGAACAGATCATCAATCCTGGGTAAAGGATACTTGTTCCTCACTGTCACCTTATTCAGCCTGCGATAATCAATGCACAACCGCAGAGAACCATCTTTCTTCTTCACAAACAAGACAGGCTCTCCCCAAGGTGACACACTCGGTCAAATAAAGCCTGCTTCAAGTAAACCATCAATTTATCTCCTTAACTCCTCCATCTCACATGGAGGCATACGATATGTCGGTAGGGAAATAGGTGTCGCACCGGGCACAAGATCAATAGTGAAGTTAATCTCGCGCCAAGGAGGAAGCCCTGGAATCTTCTTAAACACATAAGAGAAATCGTTAACTACTGGCATATCTTCTAGTGTCGGAACATCATAACTCTCTAACATGGAAGCATAGGTGCTAACACGACATGACCAACTGACCTGAACTGGAAAAGAGAAGGCCGTGCTCTCAGGTCCTTAGGCTGTCACAACTCTAGCCTCGCAATCAATCTCTGCTATCATCTTCGCGAGCCAGTCCATCCCAAAAATAACATCATAATGACACAGTGGGGCAACAATCAGGTCGATGACCACTGTCCTACTACCCAAATCTATCGAGCAAGACTCACAGGTCCGAGTTGTCATGCTCCAAACTCGGAAACCGGGCTCACAAAATTCCTGATCGCCGAATCCGGCGCGACAGCCTCCATAGAACCCCAATCTCGGCCCCTAGCTCCCATTCGCCAGGTTCCGATCCTGGGATGCTACGAGGAGGATTTTCAACGTCAGTTTTATTCGTAATAATCATAACCAAAGGCATAACCCACAAACAACAACCAAGAGCTCCATTACATTTCCACTATGGTCAAAAACTTTACAAGTACAATGAGCATAAAGGGAAATACAATGGTAAAGGACAAAACTCCAAAACGATGTGCAACGTGCTCCTGCTTCAGCGCTGCCGCGAACCAACGTCACCTGCACGCAACGGTCATGCATAAGCTTATAAAAAGCTTAGAGGGTGGTGAAAGTGTGTGCGCAAGGTAGTAATATGAACATGCAATGTCAGAGTAATGCGAAATATTCAGTTGGAACCATAATATCATGAGTCGTACTAAGGCTATGCAATGCAAGACATGAATGGTATCGGCCACCCAAGGCCATGCGATGTGTAATGCAGCTCAAGCATACAGATCCTCATCTATGTCCACACATCAATACAGCTCAAATATGGGATATCACAGGGGTCTAGTACACTCTAAACCAGATTACAGCCACATCACGCCCAATAAGGTAAGTGGAAGAGACCTCACTATCCGTCTGCCAATATCGGGCACGACTCGTCAATAGCGGACCCATTCCTTGAGCTGGTCAGACTCAGCCTAGCATTGCCCCCTACTCTCGGGCAAGTAAGGCCGTATCCCCTTCCAACTGACCATGACACAGTGGAGAGCGTAACCGTTTGGTAATCGGTACACAACGCTCATCTACCCACTCGGTCTAGACGTTGGAGCAACCTCTTGGTGCCATAAGGATTTAGGGACTTTCACCCAGGGATATCTATAGCACCCCATGTAAAACAAGATTTTTGGTATCCAATCCTGCCAACCACGATACGTCTGTGGAGGCTACGGCCCTGATGTCGCTAGGGCGTATAATAACCATGTCACACAAATGCAAAATGTATGATTCACACTGTCCAGTTATGCAACAAATCCTGCGCATATCGTGCGCTCAAGTTGGGCAACACTGCCTAACCAGGAGCCCATAAACAACCTGCCCGAAGGCATATGCTATGATCAGTCAATCCTCATATCAAGCATACATATGATGCGTATGATCATGAGTCATGAAACTATACTAAACATGTAAACGAGTGATGAACCATTCTTACAACGCAAATGGGCCTAGACGGACTATACACAGCAAGTACGGCCCAATAATGGACCCTAAGGAGAGTCGTAATGTGGACATCCAACCAACATTACATTCGCAATGTGGACGTCAAACCAACATTGCTCCCAAGGCTCAATCTTTGTAGACATCGCTACTTAGTCTGTATTGGAATTACACATTGCAATGGACTTTAGGTCCATCCCATTGGGCCTTGCATATATATCAAATGGGTCATATCTTATGGGCCTTTTATTCATCAGATGGGCCACACCAATGGGTCTTATGTGCATTGCAATGGGTCAAAACCCGTGGGCCTTGGATTGCATCAAATGGGTTTAATCTCATGGGTCTTATATGTCTTAAATGGGCCTAACCCATAGGGCTTTTACAAATCAAATGGGCCTAACCCATAGCCCTTTTTACAAATCAATGGGCCTAATCCCATAGGCCTTTTTACAAATCAAATGGGCCTAACCCATAGGCCTTTTTACAAATCAAATGGGCCTAATCCCGTGGACCTTAGTTATAACAAATGGGCTACGCCAATTGGGCCCCATATTTCCATCAAATGGGTCTCAACCCATGGGCCCAGAGGCCCACTGAAATGTTTATTTGTCACCCAGTGTGGGTATGGGCCAGGGGGAGGCCCACTGTAGTGTTTATTTCCATCCAAAATGTTCAGCCAAGGGAGAGGGTGGCGTGAACAACATACGTGCAAGGTGGGCTCCACCGTCTGCTGGACGGTGGAGGTGAAACACAAACATCATGGTGAGAGTCACCGTCCACAGCCTGTGGACGGTGTGAATAATATACAGACATTACTGTGGGTTCCACAGATGTGGCCCACCATAATGTATAATGCCATCTGAGCCGTTCATAAGGTCACTCGGACCTAGATGAAGGGAAAACATAAATTTTATCTTGATCTAAAACTTATGTGGGCCCAAAAAATGGTTTTCAATGGTAGGGGGTGCAGTCCCACTGTTTCATGTGGTGTGGGCAAGTTGAGTTTTAGATTTAGTTGAAATCTGGAGGGGGCCCACCTGAGAAGGGGACCCACCTCATGAACGGCGTAGATAAGGCATATACATCATGTGGGGCCCACGGCAGCAGCCGTGGCTAGCTGACCGCCCGCCCGTTCGTGCGCTGGAAGCGCTCCTTCATTACTTTTCCTTTTTTTTTTTTTTATATTGCCTACGAAATCTCACAGGTGGGGCCCACTGCTCGAAAATTCGAATAGTCCAAAAGATTTTAGGGCCCATAAATGCCGCACAAGTATAATTTTTGGGTTTAAATTGGCGTGTAGAAACAATAAAATGGGCCTTAAAAGCCTTTGAAAGGTTAGAAATACCATTTTCTATGGTATGGCCCGCCTGATCATCAGATTGATCTCATTCTTTGGTTCAATGCCTAAAATGGTCTTGAAAACGGAATAGGCGGCGTGGATTAAATACATTCATCAGGGTAGGGCCTATGAAGGGGGGCTCACCCCAAAAGCCCCCCTTTTTTTTTGTTTACACAGGAACGTCCAGCGTCGCAAACGCTGGACGGGTAGGTCTTTAAAAAAAAAAGAAAAGAAGAAAAAAAGCATTTGTGGTGGGCCCTGATTAGGTGGATGATGTGGGTCTAACATTTAAGGTGGGCCCCACTTGAAGAAAACTTGGACTTAAATAATTGCTTCAAGGTGGGGGTCCATTCAAGTGGGCCACATAAAATAAAATAAAATAAAACAAAAAGCAATAAAAAGGGAGAGAGAGAGAGAGATGGAGAGTGGGACACGCTTTGTGATGGAGGGACCCCGACATTATGGGCCCTCCCTTAAAAGCAAATCATACAATCAAAAGGGTCCCTCAACACATGGGACCACCAAGATCGAGAATCAACGGTGGAGATCCTTTCTCCACCAAGATGGACGGTCTAGATGACCTTTTGCAATGAAATAAACATCATGATGGGGTCCATGGAGAATGGCCCCATCATGGAATGATCATGATGATCTAAGTGGGCCATCGGCCTCATCTTAGGGTCCCAAGTGAGATCCACACCATTGATCGGTGGGCCTCACTTGGCCCATCATAAAAATAAGAAAAACTACCCTATGGAGGCACCCACCGTCCGATCTTCTTGCTCCTAGGGGTTCCTTGGCACCTTAGCTTCAACTTCAATGGATGAGATGAGGAATGGAGGGTTGAGATGAGGAATGGAGGGTTGAGATGGGAGATGGTGGGGTAGGAAAGTGGGCCACTTGGAGCTTAGGAGAGTTTGGAAAACTCCATACGTATGGAGCTTTGTTGCTTGGGATTGAGATGAGAAAATGAGAAAGAGAGAGAGTGTTGTAGAGAGATGGATGGATGAATGAGTGATGGTTGTGTAAGAAGGTCTTGACTTTTGTGGCCTTTTGTGTAAGAGAGGTATGAGAGGTGTAAGAAAAGCTTGAATTTTGTGGCTTTTTGTGTAAGAGAGGTATGGTTTTGGGAGACTTTTGTGGTTGCTTGGGAAAAGGGGTGAAAGTGATGTGTACTTGACATGTGATGGATTGATGGATTGATTGATTGATGGGATTGATGTGATTGATGTGACACATCGTAGAGATTCCCTTGGGTGTCGCAACGTGCGGCATTTTCTCGCACTGAATGTTGGCCCACATCTCTTGACCAGGGTATCGCCTAGGAGCGCGAGTTACGGTATCGGAACCGCAACGACGGTGCGGTCGCTATGGTATTGGTCTCGGGTTGAGTCAACTCGGGTTGTCGGTATATGAATCAGGGTCGCGCGTCGATATTGGTTAAGGGTCGAAGGTTGCCGGAATTCGACCGGTAAGACCGCGGAAGTCTACGGAAAGGTACGGACCAAGATACGGGTCTTACAGCTCTCCCCTCCTTATAAAAATTTCATCCTCGAAATTTACACAAGCACCGCAACTAAGCATTACTCATGAAGAAGAAGCGACATAACATCATCATATAGAATTGGGGACAGCATACAAGATACAATACAAGATCAATCATCAAAGAGATGAAGATAACGCTCTCGAATTTCAGCCTCACACTCCCAAGAAGCCTCCTCTATAGAATGGTGACCCCACTGCACCTTCACCAACTGAATGACCTTGGTTCTGAGGACCTGCTCCTTCCGATCAAGGATACGGACTGGCTGCTCAATGTAAGAAGCGTTCTCACGAACCTCCAGCGGCTGCCAATCAATAACGGGAACTATGTCTGACCCACACTTCCTCAACATGGAGACGTGAAAAACGTCGTGGACGCCAGACAACTGTGATGGCAAGGCAAGCCGATAGGCCATGGCGCCAATGCGTCCAGTGATCTCAAAAGGTCCTATGAATCTCGGGGCAAGCTTGCCCTTCGCTCCAAATCGAACCACGCCCTTCATGGGCGAGACCTTGTGATACACATGGTCCCCTACATCAAACTCCAAGGGACGACGCCGACGATCAGCACAACTCTTCTGTCGTCTCTGAGCTGTGCGCATCCTCTGCCTGATGATGTTAATAGCCTTTGAAGTCTCCTGCACAAGCTCGGGACCTAGGAGACGACGCTCTCCAACCTCGGTCCAACAACTCGGTGATCTGCATGGTCCGCCATATAGTGCCTCAAAAGGAGCCATGCCGATAGTCGCCTGATAGCTGTTATTGTATGCGAACTCAGCCAATCGCAGATGCTCATCCCAGCTACCCCCGAAGTCAATCGTGCAGGCCCGAATCATATCCTCAAGTATCTGGTTGACCCTCTAGGTCTGGCCATCGGTCTGCGGATGGTACGTGGTGCTGAGCTGCAAATCAGTCCTCATCGCTCGCTGGAAGCTCCTCCAAAACTGAGACATGAACCTCGAGTCTCGGTCAGAAATGATCGAGAATGGAACGCCATGTAGTCTCACAATCTCCTCAATAAATAATCTCGCAAGCCGGTCCATAGACCAAGTCGCACGCATCGCAAGGAAATGTGCCGACTTCGTCAGACGATCCACAACAACCCAAATGGCGTCATGACTGCGCTGAGTCCTCAACAAACCCATAATGAAATCAGTCGACACGTGCTCCCACTTCCACATCGGGACGCTCAACGGCTGCAATAGACCAGGAGGTCTCTGATGATCGGCCTTGACACGCTGGCACGCGTCACACTCGACCACAAAACTGGCGATCTGGTGCTTCATCCCCGCCCAAAAATACTGTCGCCTCATATCACGGTACATCTTCGTAGAGCCCGGGTGGATAGAAAACCGCGATCGATGTGCCTCGGTCATAAGATCTCTGCGTAACTCTGGAATATCCGGGAAACATAATTGGCCTCTGAAGCGAAGTCCACCGTCTGTACCAATCTGCCAATCATCCTGACTCTCAAATGCCGCCTCAGCCATATAACTCTGCAACGACTCATCAGCCTGCTGAGCCTCGATCACCCTAGCGATAAGAGAGGGTTGAATCGACAGGTTAGATAACTGTACGATGGAAGACTGCAGGCCGAACTCAAAGTCATACGTTGCAATATCCTCATGCATCCGCCACTTCTGAATCATTATATATGCCACTAGGCCTCGTGGCTGACAGTTGAGGGCATCTGCCACCACATTCGCCTTGCCCGGGTGGTACTGGTGATCAAAATCATAGTCTTTCAAGAGCTCCATCCAATGCCTCTGCCTCATATTCAACTCAGACTGCGAGAAGAGGTACTTCAAGCTCTTGTGATCAGAGAAGAGCTCGAACCTAACCCCATAAAGATAGTGCCTCCACACCTTCAGTGCAAAGACAACTGCAGCCAGCTCTAAGTCATGCGTAGGATAGTTCAGCTCATGGACCTTGAGCTGACAAGACGCAAAGGCCACTGGTCTCCCATGCTGCATCAGGACAGCACCCAAACCGATATGCGAGGCATCAGTGAACACAATAAATCCGTCACTCCCAGAGGGAAGAGTGAGGACAGGAGCGGACATCAGACGGTCCTTCAACTCCATAAATGCTCGCTCGCAGGCGTCACTCCAAATAAACTCTGTGCCCTTCCAGGTCAACCTGGTCAGCGGGACTACAATACGAGAGAAGCCCTCAATGAAACGTCGATAATAGCCCGCTAGAGCAAGGAAACTACGGATCTCTGTCGCAGTCGTGGGCTGACCCCACAGACGCACAGCCTCGACCTTTGAGGGGTCCATTGCGACACCCTCCCTCGTCACCACGTGACCGAGGAACTTCACCTCCTCCTGTCAAAACTCGCACTTCTCCAGCTTCGCATACAGCTAGTGTGCGCAGAGGGTCTGCAAAGTAATCTCTGCTCGTGCTCCTCACGGGTCCTCGAATAGATCAGAATGTCATCGATGAAGACTACAACAAACCGATCCAGATATGGGCGGAAGACTTCGTTCATCAGCTGCATGAAGACCGCGGGTGCATTGGTCAGTCCGAAGGACATGACCTGAAACTCAAAATGACCGTAACGCGTCCTGAATGCCGTCTTCGGAATGTCCTCATCTCGGACCCAAATTTGATGATAGCCGGAACGCAGGTCAATCTTCGAAAAGAACTGTGCACCCTGTAGCTCGTCAAACAAATCATCAATCCTAGGGAGCGGGTACTTGTTCTTGATCGTGACTTTGTTGAGCTCGCGGTAGTCAACGCAGAGCCTCCACGAGTCATCCTTCTTCTTCACGAAGAGTACCGGCGCTCCCCACGGTGAACTGCTCGGACGGATAAAACTCAACTCTCACAACTCGTCCAACTGCTTCTGCAGTTCCCGTAACTCCAACGGTGCCATACGATACGGGGCCTTTGAAATAGGCGCGGTACCGGGCACGAGATCAATCTGGAACTCGGTGAGTCGACGAGGGGGTAATCCCGGAATCTCCTGGAACACATCAGAAAAATCACAAACCACGGGAAAATGGTCGATGCAGGCGGCAACAGGCTCCTCTATGGTGCAGGACATGAGACAAGACAACCGCTCTCCTCTGGCCTCTGCAACGAACTGAAACTGTGGCACGCCGGGTATACAGAACGTGACTGTCCTCACGGCGCAGTCTAATATGGCATAATACTCAGCGAGCCAATCCATGCCCAGGATGACGTCGAACTCAGACATCGGTAAAACAAATAATTCGGCAGGCAGAAAGGTATCCCCAACCAGAACGGGGCAAGATGAGCAAAATCATCCCAACACTGCTGTCCTCCCCAAGGGAGTCGATACTGATAGGCTCTCACTAGCAGACTCCAACGGTAAGCCAGTCGATCGACAGAAGCTCTCGGCCACAAAAGAGTGCGATACACTGGAATCAAACAACACTCGTGCAATGCATGCAGAAACTGGAAGTATACCCTCAACGACTCCTCCAGATGACTGCGGATCCTGCTGAGCTGCATAGAATCTAGCCTGAGCTGGCTGGGGAGGTGCCTGTCCCCTCTAAACGTGCTGTTGCTGCTGCTGGGGTCGTTGAGGAGGTCGAAACTACTGCCTCTGCTGCTGTGGCCTCTGAGGCTGGTGCTGATGCTGATGCTGCTGCTGAGGTGGCCTCAGTGGTGGAGGTTGTTATCGCTGCTGCTGTGGGGGTCTCTGCTACTATGGTGGAGGCTGCTGGGGAGCCCTCTGCTACTGTGAACCTCTTTGCTACTGCTGGGGGCTGGGACACTCCCATGAACGGTGTCCCATCGTATCGCACCTGATGCAAGTGCCGGTGAACTACCTCTGAGGTGGTGGTGGAGGTGCTGCTGGTGCTGATGGTGACGGAAGGCTGGGCGACCTGTACGCCTCTACTGCTATGGTCGACGCTGCTGGGAATCACTGGAAGAAGCCTGCCTCTTTCGGTCTCTCCTCTGACCACGATCAGACTGAGAACTGGCCCACTCAGTCTCATAAATTTGAGCTCTCCGCACCACTGCCTGGAAAGTAGGGAGCTCATGCCAATAACACGACCTCGAAGGCCGTAACGTAAGCTGTGCTCGAAACGACGGGCCTTCTGCCCCTCATCATCAACCATATATGGTGCAAATCTTGATAGTGCCACAAAACGGGCCGCGTACTGTGCCACAGTCATGTCTCCCTGCACCAGAGTCTCGAACTCTAAGGCTCGCTGACGACGAATATGGTCGGGGAATTACTGCTCCTCGAATCGGTCAACAAATTCTGCCCATGTCCAGACATAATCAGGTCCGGCAACACGGGTAACAGAGGTCCACCAATGCTCGGCCTCACCCTGGAAGAGAAATACTGCTAACTGGACGCGCTGCTTGGTCGTACATGACATGGTATCGAAAATCATCTCCACATCAGAGCGCCATCTCTCTGCTGCAGTCGGATCTGGCTCGCCCTGGAAACGTGGGGGATCAAGCCGTCTGAACTCATGAAGTAAGGCGCTCGCGCGCTCCTACTTTGCCTGAGCTGGTGAAACAACTGGGCGTCTGCTCTGTCCCTAGAGTGCGGTTGTCATAGCCTATAACATTTGCTGTAACTGAGAGGCACTCACAGTCACGGTCGGCTCCGCATCGGCCTCAGGTGGAGGAATGTCATCCTCAGGGAAGGGAGCAGGGATCTCTGAGGGTGGAATGGTAGACACAGGTGGTAAAGCTGGAGCCTCCGATGGTGAAGCGGGATCCTCAGGTGGTGGTGCGGGAGTCGATCGGGTAACCCTCCCAGGCGCCATGTCCTACAGGAAAGAGCGAAGGCGCTTATCAACTTCAAAACTCTCGAAAGTACGCACGTTAACGGTCTGTATTGGAAGGTCACGAATCTATCCGAACTTCAGGACTTAGTCATTCCATACTCATAGAAGACATGTAATGTTGTTCTCGGTTATTCCCAAGTTATGCTCTGATACCAACTTTTGTCATGCCCCAAACTCGGAAATCGGGCTCACAAAATTTCCGATCGCCAATCCGGCGCCGATAGCCTCCGTAGAACCCCATTCTCGGCTCCTAGCTCCCATTCTCCAAGTTCCGATCTTGGGATGCTACGAGAAAGATTTTCAACGTCAGTTTTATTCGTAATAAGCATAAACAAAGGCATAACCCACAAACAACAACCAAGAGCTCCATTACATTTTCACTATGGTCAAAAACTTTACAAGTACAATGAGCATAAAGGGAAATACAATGGTAAAGGATAAAACTCCAAAACGATCTGCAACGTGCTCCTACCTCAGCGCTGCTGCGAACAAACGTCACCTGCACACAACGGGAGTGCATAAGCTTATAGAAAGCTTAGAGGGTGGTGAAAGTGTGTGCACAAGGTAGTAATATGAACATTCAATGTCAGAGTAATACGGAATATGCAGTTGGAACCATAATATCATTAGCCGTACCAAGGCTATGCAATGCAAGACATGAATGGTATCGGCCACCCAAGGCCATGCGATGTGCAATGCAACTCAAGCATACAGATCCTCATCTATGTCCACACATCAATACAGCTCAAATATGGGATATCACAGGGGTCTAGTACACTCTAAACTAGATTGCTGCCACATCGCGCCCAATAAGGTAAGTGGAAGAGACCTCACTATCCGTCTGTCAATTCGGGCGCGACTCGTCAATAGCGGACCCATTCCTCGAGCTGGTCAGACTCAGCCTAGCATTGCCCCCTACTCTCGGGCGGGTAAGGCCGCACCCCCTTCCAACCGACCACGACACAGTGGAGAGCGTAACCGTCTGGTAATCGGTACACAACGCTCATCTACCCACTCGGTCTAGACGTTGGAGCAACCTCTTGGTGCCATAAGGGTTTAGGGACTTTCACCCAGGGATATCTATAGCACATCATGTAAAACAAGATTTTCGGTATCTAATCCTGCCAACCACGATACGTCTGTGGAGGCTACGGCCCTGATGTCGCTAGGGCGTATAATAACCATGTCACACAAATGCGGAATGCATGATTCACACTGTCCAGTTATGCAACAAATCCTGCGCATATCGTGCGCTCAAGTTGGGCAACACTGCCTAACCAGGAGCCCATAAACAACCTGCCCGAAGGCATATGCTATGATCAGTCAATCCTCATATCAAGCATACATATGATGCGTATGATCATGAGTCATGAAACTACACTAAACATGTAAACGAGTGATGAACCATTCTTACAACGCAAATGGGCCTAGACGGACTATACACAGCAAGTACGGCCCAACAATGGACCCTAAGGAGAGTCGTAATGTGGACATCCAACCAACATTACATTCGCAATGTGGACGTCAAACCAACATTGCTCCCAAGGCTCAATCTTTGTAGACATCGCTACTTAGTCTGTATTGGAATTACACATTGCAATGGACTTTAGGTCTATCCCATTGGGCCTTGCATATATATCAAATGGGTCATATCTTATGGGCCTTTTATTCATCAGATGGGCCACATAGATAGGCCACACCAATGGGTCTTATGTGCATTGTAATGGGTCAAAACCCGTGGGCCTTGGATTGCATCAAATGGGTTTAATCTCATGGGTCTTATATGTCTTAAATGGGCCTAACCCATAGGGCTTTTACAAATCAAATGGGCCTAACCCATAGCCCTTTTTACAAATCAATGGGCCTAATCCCATAGGCCTTTTTACAAATCAAATGGGCCTAACCCATAGGCCTTTTTACAAATCAAATGGGCCTAATCCCGCGGACCTTAGTTATAACAAATGGGCTACGCCAATTGGGCCCCATATTTCCATCAAATGGGTCTCAACCCATGGGCCCAGAGGCCCACTGAAATGTTTATTTGTCACCCAGTGTGGGTATGGGCCAGGGGGAGGCCCACTGTAGTGTTTATTTCCATCCAAAATGTTCAGCCAGGGGAGGGGGTGGCGTGAACAACATACGTGCAAGGTGGGCTCCACCATCTGCTGGACGGTGGAGGTGAAACACAAACATCATGGTGAGAGTCACCGTCCACGGCCTGTGGACGGTGTGAATAATATACATACATTACTGTGGGTTCCACAGATGTGGCCCACCATAATGCATAATGCCATCTGAGCCGTTCATAAGGTCACTCGGACCTAGATGAAGGGAAAACATAAATTTTATCTTGATCCAAAACTTATGTGGGCCCAAAAAATGGTTTTCAATGGTAGGGGGTGCAGTCCCACTGTTTCATGTGGTGTGGGCAAGTTGAGTTTTAGATTTAGTTGAAATCTGGAGGGGGCCCACCTGAGAAGGGGACCCACCTCATGAACGGCGTAGATAAGGCATATACATCATGTGGGGCCCACGGTAGCAGCCGTGGCTAGCTGACCGCCTGCCTGTTCGTGCGCTGGCAGCGCTCCTTCATTACTTTTCCTTTTTTTTTTTATATTGCCTCTGAAATCTCACAGGTGGGGCCCACTGCTCGAAAATCTGAATTGTCCTAAAGATTTTAGGGCCCACAAATGCCGCACAAGTATAATTTTTGGGTTTAAATTGGTGTGTAGAAACAATAAAATGGGCCTTAAAAGCCTTTGAAAGGTTAGAAATACCATTTTCTATGGTATGGCCCGCCTGATCGTTAGATTGATCTCATTCTTTAGTTCAACGTTTAAAATGGCCTTGAAAATGGAATAGGCGGCGTGGATTGAATACATTCATCTGGGTAGGGCCTATGAAGGGGGGCTCACCCCAAAAGCCCCCTTTTTTTTTTGTTTACACAGGAACGTCCAGCGTCGCAGACGCTGGACGGGTAGGTCTTTAAAAAAAAAGAAAAGAAGAAAAAAAAAAGCATTTGTGGTGGGCCCTGATTAGGTGGGCCACCACTGTTGGATGATGTGGGTCTAAAATTTAAGGTGGGCCCCACTTGAAGAAAACTTGGACTTAAATAATTGCTTCAAGGTGGGGGTCCATTCAAGTGGGCCACATAAAATAAAATAAAATAAAACAAAAAGCAATAAAAAGGGAGAGAGAGAGAGAGAGATGGAGAGTGGGACACGCTTTGTGATGGAGGGACCCCGACATTATGGGCCCTCCCTTAAAAGCAAATCATACAATTAAAAGGGTCCCTCAACACATGGGACCACCAAGATCGAGAATCAACGGTGGAGATCCTTTCTCCACCGAGATGGACGGTCTAGATGACCTTTTGCAATGAAATAAACATTATAATGGGGTCCATGGAGAATGGCCCCATCATGGAATGATCATGATGATCCAAGTGGGCCATCGGCCTCATCTTAGGGTCCCAAGTGAGATCCACACCATTGATCGGTGGGCCTCACTTGGCCCATCATAAAAATAAGAAAAACTACCCTATGGAGGCACCCACCGTCCGATCTTCTTGCTCCTAGGGGTTCCTTGGCACTTTAGCTTCAACTTCAATGGATGAGATGAGGAATGGAGGGTTGAGATGGGAGATGGTGGGGTGGGAAAGTGGGCCACTTGGAGCTTAGGAGAGTTTGGAAAACTCCATACGTATGGAGCTTTGTTGCTTGGGATTGAGATGAGAAAATGAGAAAGAGAGAGAGTGTTGTAGAGAGATGGATGGATGGATGAATGATGGTTGTGTAAGAAGGTCTTGACTTTTGTGGCCTTTTGTGTAAGAGAGGTATGAGAGGTGTAAGAAAAGCTTGACTTTTGTGGCTTTTTGTGTAAGAGAGGTATGGTTTTGGGAGACTTTTGTGGTTGCTTGGGAAAAGGGGTGAAAGTGATGTGTACTTGACATGTGATGGATTGATGGATAGATTGATTGATGGGATTGATGTGATTGATGTGACACATCGTAGAGATTTCCTTGGGTGTCGCAACGTGCGGCATTTTCTCGCACTGAATGTTGGCCCACATCTCTTGACCAGGGTATCGCCTAGGAGCGCGAGTCACGGTATCGGAACCGCAACGACGGTGCGGTCGCTATGGTATTGGTCTCGGGTTGAGTCAACTCGGGTTGTCGGTATATGAATCAGGGTCGCGCGTCGATATTGGTTAAGGGTCGAAGGTTGCTGGAATTCGACCGATAAGACCACGGAAGTCTACGGAAAGGTACAGACCAAGATACGGGTCTTACAGCTCTCCCCTCCTTATAAAAATTTTGTCCTCGAAATTTACACAAGCACCGCAACTAAGCATTACTCATGAAGAAGAAGCGACATAACATCATCATATAGAATTGGGGACAGCATACGAGATACAATACAAGATCAATCATCAAAGAGATGAGGATAACGCTCTCGAATCTCAGCCTCACGCTCCCAAGAAGCCTCCTCTATAGAATGGTGACCCCACTGCACCTTCACCAACTGAATGACCTTGGTTCTGAGGACCTGCTCCTTCCGATCAAGGATACGGACTGGCTGCTCAATGTAAGAAGCGTCCTCACGAACCTCCAGCGGCTGCCAATCAATAACGGGAACCATGTCTGACCCACACTTCCTCAACATGGAGACGTGGAAAACATTGTGGACGCCAGACAACTGTGATGGCAAGGCAAGCCGATAGGCCACGGCGCCAACGCGTCCAGTGATCTCAAAAGGTCTTATGAATCTCGGGGCAAGCTTGCCCTTCGCTCCAAATCGAACCACGCCCTTCATCGGCGAGACCTTGAGATACACATGGTCCCCTACATCAAACTCTAAGGGACGACGCCGACGATCAGCAGAACTCTTCTGTCGGCTCTGAGCTGTGCGCATCCTCTGCCTGATGATGTCAATAGCCTCTGAAGTCTCCTGCACAAGCTCGGGACCTAGGAGACGACGCTCTCCAACCTCGGTCCAACAACTCAGTGATCTGCATGGTCTGCCATATAGTGGTTGCTTGGGAAAAGGGGTGACTTTTGAGAGACTTTTGTGGTTGCTTGAGAAAAGGGGTGAAAGTGATGTGTACTTGACATGTGATGGATTGATGGATTGATTGATTGATGGGATTGATGTGATTGATGTGACACATGGTAGAGATTCCCTTGGGTTTCGCAACGCGCGGTGTTTTCTCACACCGAACGTTGGCCCACATCTCTTGACCAGGGTATCGCCTCGGAGCGCGAGTCGCGGTATCGGAACCGCAACGACGGCACGGTCGTAATGGTATTGGTCTTGGGTTGAGTCGACTCGGGTTGTCGGTATATGAATCAGGGTCGCACGTCAATATCGGTTAAGAGTCAAAGGTTGCCGGAATTCGATCGGTAAGACCGCGGAAGTGTACGGAAAGGTACGGACCAAGATACGGGTCTTACACGAGTAATATCTGACATAGTCCCTTTAGCTGTCGCAAGTCTCACTCCTTTCGCAAGAGCCGTAACCAAACCTAGCCGCTTGACTGCAACACAAGAAATGATCGAAACAATGGACCCAGTATCCACCAACAGGAAGATAGGCATACCTAAGATGTGAGCAAGAACCTCAAATGATGTCGGTATTGAATCTACCTCAGGCGCCTTAGCTGTGAGTGCATGAACCCCAGCCTATTGTGGGCAATGTGGTGGAGGAACCATGGGCTGTTGTGGCGGCCTGAAACGAGGTGTTGGAGGTCTGAAGGAAGGATGAGCTGGTGCTGATCGAATAGGTGGTGCTGAAATAGCCTGAGGCATCGGACGACCGATCCTCTGAGGCGGCGAGAACCCACTGTCTCACATCCTGAAAAAATAAGAAATCTCAGTGTGGCCAGACCTCTTACAATAGCTACACCACACATCAGGATGCCTCAAGAGGGCAGGAGATGTAGAAGACCCCTGCAGTGAATCAAACCGAGGCCTCAAGCCGAGGAAAGGCCTACTCACGAAATCAGGTTGCGGCCTAGGAACCATAGGTGCTCACGTGTGGGACAACCTCTCCTCATCCTGCTCTGCTCGCAAGGACATGCTCACTAGCTCCACATAAGAAGAAATGCTCGCACAACACATCTTCGATCTAATCTCGGGCAGCAAACCCTCAGAAAAATGCCGCATCCTCAACGGTTGATCATCCAGAATCAAAGGAGCATACCTGCCTAGCTTCGAAAACTGGTTCTCATACTCTGTCAATGACATGCCTCCCTGGCGAAGGTGAAGGAACTCACTCTCCTTCTCGTGCCAGTAAGTGACCGAAAAATACTTCTTGTGGAAGCGAAGCGAGCCTCGAATGCCGCCCGCTCCACTCAAATCCCTACATAACTGTGCGGAGAATGCTGTCCCACCATAAGCTAGCCTCCTTCTCAAACATGAAGGTGGCAAGTTCAACCTACTCCACCTCGGAACAGTGCAATGGTCTAAGCATCTTAGAGATGTGATCGATCCAATACTCAGCCTCCTCGAGTCTGTGAGTACCTGAAAATGTTGGAGACCTCAATCGCTGAAATCGCTTGAATGTACCGTTCGCACTAGTATGCCCAACAGGGTGTAGAGGTGAGGCAGGTAGAGTCGCCTCCATCGATTGAGCAAAGATACCAGCCATGGAGGATAAGAACTGTTGTTGCTGCTACTGCTGTATCTGCTGCTGCTGCATCAATAACATCATCTGCTCTAGCCTATCAGGAGGCGGAGCTGATTGTGATGTAGAAGGTATCGACGCAGACGCACGGTTCTACTCGGGAACCGCAGGTGTGACAGGAGGCACCACAGAAGGTGTCACAAGAGGTGGCCCAACAGCAGGGCCAGAAGCCGACTGAGAACTCGGCATGAGATCTGAACGAGATGGGCCTGAATGGGGGTCCATATGAGTGTCGCGTCGAGCGAATCTCCCAGAGAAAGAAGGGCCGAAGATCTTGAACCCTTAGGTGACATACCCTACACACAACAGAGGGTAGCAACCAATGAGATTAGGCATTCACACAGTCTATCCACAACATTAACTTCACAAGCCAAAGAAACAACATGCATTTCATTAATAAAATTGTCACAACACATGATTTGCAGCATTACATGAATCGCGATAGAGAAAGCATGTGAGCAAAATAACTAAACTTCAAACACTAAGCTTCAACACTAAACAACTATCAAACTACCAAACCACTACCAAACCATAAATAAAAACAAGCAAACAACGACTACATAAAGCCTATTCATCGGAATCTGGCGATGGAGAAGGGGCACCCTTATCCTTCAAGAAGCATAGGATAGTCTTTAGCGTGGGGGTTACTTTCTTGAACTTATGCTTTACGAGGCCCCGCAAATTCATAATATCCTATCGAAGAGTAGCCTGACCCTCCTCGAGTCGAACTATACGGACATCCCTATCAGCCTGAGTAGGATCAGGCTCCTGAGTCGAAGGAGGAGGACTCTCATCAGTATTCTGAGCCTCCTCTTCTTCTTCATCCTGCACTTCTTCCTCTATCTCTGCCCCACCTTCTTCTTCACTTTCTTCTTCTTTGCTATCATACTCATCCTCGCTTTCATCAAGTTGGGCCTCACGTTGTCGAGGCACCATCTTCATCTGGTTAAGAGTAGTCTCGCTGATATAATGGACCAGTGCTGGCAACTTCGCCCCAAGTCTGTAGCCAAACTTGAGCCTAATCTTGCATATGAGTCAGCCGAAGGGAAGCGACTCAGTCCTTCTCTTTGATCACGTGATAAGGATGATCTGTAGCAGTACAAACGTAGGCACGAACACCTTCGCTCCCTACCCTACTTGATACAGAAAATCTACCATGAGATGTGTGCATTCACTGCGATTGCTCCACTTGGGATAAACATTGAACGTGTAGATGTGGTGAAGCAGACAAAAATCGCCCGACATATGGGTCACTAAGAGGCTCTTGTTATAGTACCACTTAACTAAATGACCACATAGAAACCTGGTGCGACGATCCCTCTCACGAATACTATTCAGATTCCTTACACTTAGATACACCTCGCCAAGTGGCACGTTTAGGAGTCGAGCTATTAACCTCATGTTGATTGTGGCTTCCCGATCTCTACCGAAGGGGATCTTGAACTGCAACGGCTCTAATGTAGGGTCCTGAATATGAGCATAGAAGTCTCGAACAGTGCTCACATCAGCACGAGACTCACCTTCAAATAGCATACCCCACCTGGCTTCTTCCAAATGCTCGAACAACAAGTTCTCGCCTTAGAGTCGCCCATCCACATGTGCTTCAAAAAGAACCCTGCGATTAGTACCAAATCAGGCTTTTTCTGATCTAATGGAGCACTTCTAGAGGTCCTCTTATCAAATGTGGTCGGACTTAAGATCACTATTATTGGATCTTAAGTAAGTTAAGTTTTCAGTCCGATCGGGTTTCCAAATCATCCATGGCGGACCAGCTTCAATTCAACAGTTACCAAAATTTGATCAGGGCCACCTTTCCTGATCCGAGGGTGAATTTGGGTCAAATCCTAATAGTCAAAACACTTAGAAATATCACACAAGAGAAACGATCCAGATTACTTAAAATCATATTTAATTTCTAAAAAATCATCATTTTCTCACTCTCTTCACTCCGGACGCAAGGAAATGGTCTCAAGACATTATTTGGGCTTGATTTTTGAGGTGATAGTCAAGTCCAACTAAGCATTCATAATGGTCTAAGTTCATCGCCATCAGACTTTCGACGTGCGATTTAGGTCCAATAAAAAGTTACAAAGTATTCCCGGGAGAAACTGGGTTTAGAGTTGGATCCTAGATTTCAGAGTAATATAGCGTTAACGATTCTGTAGGTTTTGGGTCTTACAGATCATATTGAAAGTTATTGGTGCTCATTTCACATGCAATCTAGTTTAGCGCTAGCTAAAACACATTAAATTTCTAAGGGATTGAGGCCTAAATGATTTCTGCTAAAGGTGATACTCGGGTCTAAGTATGGATTTTTTTAAGTCGTTACACTAGGCCTGTATTGATTGGTGACAATCCCTTTATAGTGACCTAAAACCGTAACATCATATGAGATTTACTAGGACTGACGACCCTAGAATGGATCATTGTTTGGGAATTGATATAAGGGAGGTACCTTAGCTTCCCAATCCTACTGTATGAAAAGGACTAATAAGAACTTGGTAATCATATACATGCACTACACTGTATGTGCCATTTGGCGTTGGGCAAAGCACTAAGGAAGTGACTGACATGCGCGACCGTAAGATGAAGATCGCAGAGGGAGTGCAGGCAAGGGCATGCATTATTCCTTCATACATTCTTGCATTAATCAGAGTAACTAGGGATGCTTGATTGTATTACTTTATCATTACTACCTGACTGAATTGATAACATGTTAACCTTTATTATATAGTTCCACTGAGTTGATCACTCACTCCCACATTCTGGGATGATGTTTAAACACCGACCAGACTCTGTCTTAGATGCAGATGTTGATGCGTCCGGTGAGGCAGAGCTGGAGTTCGAGGATGACAAGAGGCATTCTCATGTATGCAGTATTCAGGCGGGTTCACTTAGACCATTCTGAATCATCGGGGCTTTAGGGTTCATACTTTATAGAGGACTATTATATTTTCACATTTCTATTTTGAAACAATACTTGTAACTATTGACCTGGCAGAGCATACATATTTTGAGGACTTGTACTGGTTTATAGATTCATTTTAGTCTTCCACTTGTATATTAAACTATCCCTGGATTATGTTTTGTTGATTTGGCTTAATCTACTTCATGTTTTATGCACTAATACAGGCAACATACATCCATCATTAAAAATGTTGCATAAGTGATGTTTTGGAACTCGGGAGTTGAGTTATGCTCGATCCCTGATTTTCAGGGCATTATAGTAAGTCACACTCTGTCTAATTTGCTATAAGTCCTGTTACTTCAGTTAAACTCCCAGAGCATTTACATTTGTGCCACTTTGGGCGCTCTTTTTTTATAAGAGACTTTTTCTGGATTAGACTCTCCTCGGGCATACCCCGTGTATTTTTCCAGGAGATATCAGTGGGCCCACTCGTCTGAATGGCCTTTTCCAGGTAGTTAACGGTAACATCCCGAAAATTGGGGGGTCGAGAAAAACCCAACTCCCGAGTTCCAAAATGTTATTTATGCAACATAGATATGTATGATTGAATGTTGTCTGTGATAATGTATTAAACATGAGTGAGATTAAGCTAAAACATCATATCACGCTCCAGAGATAGTTAAATTTACAAGCGGAAGACTGTGATAGTATGTATAACATATATAAACTGTTGTATGTCTCCAGAGTGCGAATATGTTACCAGGTTATATACATACATGTATACTCCAAAAGTAAACCAAAAGGATATACATGAGTGTTCTAAAAATATAAAATGACAAGTGTCAAGGTATCTAATCAACCTCCCTGTAATCCCGTCAATCAGAACACGCATAAGGGAGGAATCCTCATCATCATCAAGTCCAGCTCTGCCTCGCAGGCCGTGCCATCATCTGTAATCAAAATAGGGACTGGTAGGTGTCCGAAAACACCATCCCGTAACGTGGGAGTGAGTGATCAACTCAGTGGGATAAGAGAGCAGAGATTAGCATGTTATCAAATCATTCATACGTTAATAGTAAAGTAGTAAATCAAACAATCCTAATACTTTTGTTAATGCAATATGACATGACGTGATGTATGCCCTCACCGACGATCTCCCTCATACGGCACCATCTTACGACCGCGGCATGCAATTGACCCTCAAGTGCTCCACATCTTCCAGGCACATGCAATGGTATGGTGATATGATTTTTGAGTTGTTATTAGTCCATTCAAACAGCAAGATTGGGAAACTAAGGTACTTCCCTTGTATCAATCCCAACACAGATCCTGTCTAGGGTCGTCACTCCTAGTAATCTCATACGAGGTATATTTTGTAGGTCACTGCAAGGGCTATCAGGGCTGTTGCACGCACTCGTTGCTCCACTCCCCCATCACCTTATCAATACAGGCCTACTGTACTCTACTGCTACGGAAGGGTCGTCGCCTCCCGTAGACTCAGAATACGCTCGCGGTCACTATAAAGGACTCGTCGCCTGATCAGTGTAAGCCGATAGCAAGAATATAGTGTCCCATACCACCATAATCTGCTCACGAGACTAGGTGCTCACTGGTCACTACGGGGAGGTTTGTGGTCCCAGCGTTGGCCGAAAGCTCGACCACGGTGTCCCATACCACCATGCCCAGCTCATGAGTCTTCGTGGATCAATGTACCATGGTTAACAGGGTTTACAATGGTAAGTTCAGTACCCTAGGTTCAAGCAGTTATGACTCATGCAGGGTGAACATACAATGGCCAGTCGGGTTACTTGACGGGCTCGACTAGCACGAGCGCATCGCAAGTCGAACGACATGAAGTGCGTGAAACACTTCGTGTGGCCTAACCACTTCCGCCAACTCCAAACACGACTCGCGTTCATCGACGCGTCCTTCGTGGTAAAGATAGGCCAACCACAAACTTGCTCGGTTGCCGACTGCCTGGACTAGGCATAGTCCCAAACAATTGTGAATCCACGTCAGCAATCATGTAAGAGTATTGGAAATGGAATACAACCATGTGAGCATGTTAACACGTGTTATAACGTACAACTTAAGTAAATCATCTAACACATGCCTTTCATACATATAACGAAATTATGCATATCACCAACATATAGGAAATCATTTCCATCTGCATATTAATTGAGAATTCAATCTCAATCTAAATCATAATGAAATCATCAAGCACATGCATTTCATACATATAATAAAATCATGCATAAAGCTAACATGTAGGAAATCATTTACATCAGCATATTAATTGAGAAATCAATCTCAAACTAATCCATAATGCCATTTAATTCAATACATACTAATACAAGCATTTATACAAACACTTACACTACACACTTAAGTCTACATATAGTATGTCGACTCAAAGTGCGCATTTTGGTGAATCTCTTCGCCAATCTAATTATGCACGTATTCCTAACATTCTAATGCGACAATAAACCATGTCAATCACATCAGCAAAATATGAATGAAATCAGTACTTCCTACAAATGACTAAAATGCCCTAAATCTCATATTCTTCGTTGGTTTACGAAACAGGAAATGGACAGCATGTTGTACATGTCAAACGGCTTTGCCGTTGATAATCTACTATTAAACGACATTGACAGCGTTGGAAACAGTCAATCAAAGCGTCTAAAATTCACACCTTATCTCCTAGAAGCGTATCGTTTTGAACGGAGCGTATACGCTTCGTCTACGGTGACTAAACAACCTGATTTACAAGATCTATCAGCTAACATGCTATAGAACGAAAAGAACCCCAAATCAGCAACTTATTAGGGTATTTTCTTACCTAGAAACGTGGAGAAATCACCGGCAAAGTGATTGAGTTGCGTTGCTTAGGCACTTGCAACAGGTAGCACAAGCGGCAAGGAATTCTCTCCTACTCTCTCTCACAAACTCTCACCTTTTCTCTCTCCCAATCTAGAGTTTTTCTCAAATTCGGATGGGAGAGAGGAATAAGGGTTTCAACCCCTTTTATAAGCCTAAAAATGCCCAAAATAGGCTCAGGAACAAAGTTTACTTAGGGCATATCCAATTCGGGACTGTTTCAGTCCAAAAGATGATTTCTGGTGGTCCCCTGGCCGAACGCGATCGGACTTAAGTTCACGGATGTCGGATGTCGCTCTCATCCCGTTTTCAAACCATCAGTGTTCGTAGATCGAAAGTAGTGGTCCAATTTCAGTTCAGCGGTCACCGCAAGTAGATCAGGCCTGCAAGTCTCATGATATGAAATAAAAAAAATTTCTGATCCAAGGGTGTAATCTGGCTGAATTCTGATGGTCAGAATGCTTAATACTGACACGTCAAGTCGTGTGCCAGATTTGAATTTCAAATTCCAAATCTTACCCTATTCTCACTCTCTTCAGTCCAGGCTCAATGAAATAGCCTGCGAATGTCGGTTGGACTTGATTTTCGAAATGATTGTCAAGTCCATCTAGGCGGTTCTAACGGTCTAAGATTGTAGGTATCGGACCTTCGACGCGCGGTCTACATCAAATACAAAGTTTCAAAGAGGTCCAGAGAACAAACCGGTTTAGAGTTTGATCCGAGGTTATAGAGTATTATAGCACCATTGATTCTACAAGTTTTGGGTCTTGTAGAACGTATTTAAAGTGATCAGGGACTATTTTCCAGCTACTCTAGCGTTGCACTAGCTAACTTATGCTTAGTTTCTAAAGGAATTAATCTTACGTGGTTTCTTTGGCTATGGAATTGGGTTCTGAGCGATTCTCCAGGTGTTTTAGTTGACCCATTGCCTAAGGACGTCTAATCTCAGGTTGGCTAAAATCCGGGGTGTTACAATAACCTACCGTGGGTGGTCTGTATGGTCTTGTTCAGGTAGTCTATTACCGCGAGCGATCCTTTATTTTGATAGCCGGATGTGTATCCCCAGATTTGTGACTTAAGCATATATTCATACATTCATACATTTACATTCAAGTTCATATTATTCTCATCATGGTTAATTATGTTTGGTTTAAATTATTTTGGAATAACATAGTATGCATGAATCCTTGTTGGAAGTTTCCACTAAGTTTTCACTCACTCAATCGTGCAGTTACACCAAATAGACATAGGTATGATGACTAGGTGGAGAGTCCTAAGATGGGATCCTAGGAATGGCTACGGTTGATTATAGCGAGGAAGAGTTCTATATACATGTTGTTGAGTCGTTGGAGCTCAAATGATAGTTTATGTTTACAACATTTTAGACTTGTGTTTCACTTAGACTGTAATAAAAATTCACCTTCTGGGGGATTTCATTTTGTTGTCACTTACTTGTATTGAGATGCTTTGTTATCACTTATGATATTCTCAGTTTATGAAATAGTTGCCTTACTTCACGTTAGGAGATTTGTTGTTATTTAGATGTTTATCAGTCCACTTTGTGACGTAATACTCGAGTTCTTAATGAGGAGCGACTATCCTCGGGTTTTTAGAACTAGGGTGTTACATTTTAGGTCCAGCTTCGGTGCCTTGAGGTTAGACGGCAGAGACATTACAACTGTTTGGGGCAATTATTCAAACTGTGGCCTCCACCGATTAACTTCAAGTACTGGCATGGTATTCAGAATGGTCCCTATCTCCTTAATTATATCATCATCAAAATCATGGGAGTGGGCCAAGCATGTATCTAGAGGGTCAGAAGATAAGGTCAGAAGTGTTTTATCTTCCACAAAAGAATCAATCAAGTTAACATTGTGGGCATAGTCATCATCCTCTAACTGTTTGCCCATATTGAAAAAGATATTCAACTCCGATGTCATATTTTAAAAAGACAAACTCATGACTCCATTCCTATAATTAATGATTGCATTTGATGTGGCAAGGAATGGGCGACCAAGAATGATAAGAATTTGAGTGCTCATGTCCACGGTGGGTTGAGTATCCAGGATGATAAAATCTACCAGGTAGTAGAATTTATCAACCTAGATTGACACATCCTTAATTATTCCTCTCGGTACACAAATTGAGCAATTAGAAAGCTGTAATGTGGTTCAGGTGGGTTTTAATTTATCCAAACCTAACTGTTCGTAGACCGAGTAAGGAATCAGATTTACACTCGCTCCTAAATCAAGAAGTGCGTTCTCAATCCGGTGGTTCGCAATTACATAATGGATGGTTGGGCTACCAGGAACCGTATATTTTTGTGACACATCTTCCTTGAGGATAACATTGACTTTTTCCGTTAGAAAATTTTTCTTTTTGATACTTTGTCATCTCTTGGTCGTGCATAGTTCTTTCAGAAATTTGGCATATGAAGGAATTTGTTTCATGGCATCTAGGAGAGGGATGTTGACCTTCATTTATTTAAGAACATCTAGAATGCCCTAAGAGTTAGAGAGAGATTTTGGTGCAATCAACTGTTAGGGGAATGAAGCAATCGGCTTTCTTAGAGGTTCTGGTTCTAATCCATGTGGAGCAATGCTAGGACTATCCTCTGTTTCTTCTTCTGAGTCCTTAGACTCTTCAGTCCTTATCGAAATAGATTTGTCAATTATTTTTCCACTCCTTGGAGTGGTGATAGACTTGGCTTGCTCTATTTTCTTTGAAGAGCTTGGAACACTAATTTCATATTGCAATTTTGGATTGGGAAGAGGTTGAGCTGGTAGGATCCCTTTCTCATCAATTCAATTTTTTATCTCATGCCCTTGTACAACCTTTGAAAGGTCTTGAAGGGTTTGTAATATACTCTAATTGGTAAGCTCTTAGTTTTGAGTATGTTTCCAGACTGGATCCTCTTGAGGGTTCCCTTAATTCAAGAATTGGTCAGGAATTCCTTGAGGAGTAGCAGTTTGTCCATTCCTCCAACTAAAGTTCGGATGATTTCTCCAACTAGTATTGTATGTGTTAGAGATGGGTCCATTGAAAGTTCTTTGGTAGTTGTTCACAGCATTCGATTGCTCATTCAATACCTCTTGAAAAGAAAGTTTTATTGGGAAATTTTTAGTTGTATGTATATTGCAAGCACAGATACCGTAAACAACTTCCTTAGCCTTATCCTTCTTAAGTTCCATGGCTTCAACCTTCCTTATGAGACTGGCCACTTTAGCATTTATATCATCATCCTCTTTTAGCAAGTATATCCCACCCCTCTCCCTTGCTTGAGTAGGCTTAGATGTGGTGCTAGGTTTTGGGGAGATATCCCATGATTGTGCTTTTTCAGTGAGTTTTTCAAAGTAATCCCACCCCTCATAGACATTTTTGTTCATAAACTCCTCATTGGACATCATCTCGATGAATTGGCGCATGGAAGATGTCAGTCCATCGTGGAAGAAAGTTGTTATGCGCCATGTTTCAAAACTGTGTTGTGGGCAGGAACTGACAAGATCCTTGAACTGCTCCTAACATTGGAGAAATGTTTCATCTTCCTTTTGGGCGAAGTTCATGAACGACTTCCTGATGTTCTTTGTCTTATGGTATGAATTTTTTTAATGAAATCCTTCATCATGTCATTCCATGTGCTAATAGATCGTGGACGTAGTGAGTGCAACCACGTCTTAGCTTCTTCTTTTAAGGAGAAAGTAAAGAGTTTCAACCTGACCGTGTCCTCAAACACGTTAGGAAAGTATAAAGTGGCTATAACCTTGTAAAACTCTTGCAAGTGCAGGTATGGACTTTTAGATTCAAGTCTAAGGAACTTTAGAAGGAGTTGGATCACACCAGGCTTGATATCCATGTTTCCTGTGTTTTGTGGAAAAACCATATAGGAAGGGATCCTCACCCCTGCTAGTTGTAAGCAATCTCATAAAGTACGAGGCAGGGGTGCATGGTGCACCTCATTCTCATCCTGGACTTCTGTAACCCATGGTTGCGACTGATTCACCGGTTGATTTACAGGTTAATTTGCAACCATAACCTCAATTAACTCTGTTGATCTCGAGTGGTGTCTAATCCTGTGATGAATAGATAACCTCTCAACCAATCCTCATTCACTCAAGAGACATCGTGTTGTCATAGACCCACTTGGGCATTAAACACTCTCTGCGCTCAAATTTTGAATCTAACCTAAACCTATAAAGAAAAAAAGGAAATAGAAATCTAGAAATAGAAAGAGAGAGAGAGAGAGAGAGAGAGAGAGAGAGAGAGAGAGAGAGAGAGAGAGAGAGAGAGAATTAGAAAGAAGTTACCAAATTAGAAGTTTCTATATTGGGATCTTGCCAAAGAAAAAAAGAAAACAATTAGTTTCTAAAATGGAAATAAGGAAAATAACCTAGTTTCTAAAAATAATAAAAAGGGAAAGTTTCTAAAAATAAAAAATAGAAAGTTTCTAAAAGAAAATTAGTTTCTAAAAAAAATTTAGGAACGTTTCTATCCTAGAATTAGAAAGTAGTTTCTAAAAATAGAAAATGAAAGTTTTAAAACCTATAATTAGAAAGAAAAGTTAGTTTCTAAACTAACTTAGAAAAAATCCTAACCTAAAAATAGAAAGTAGAAAAATCCTAATCTTAACCTAATTCCAAAACTATTTAATATCATAAAAATGTAAGAGTTAATCCTCGACAACGGCGCTAAAAACTTGTTTGTAACCCCAAGTGTAGGGTCGCGATGTAGTAATAATCTCAGTGAGATTGAGGTCGAATCCACAGGGACTGACTTGTACGTATCTTCTGAATTTAACTTGAACTAGAGCTAGATGAAGAACTAAAATTAAATCTATATAATTGAAGAGAGTACTTGTGATTTAAGTAATTAAAACTTGTAAATTTAAAGGTGAGAACTAGGGTGCCAAGGATCCACTTGTAGCAATTGAGATGCTACCTTGCTTAATTAAAGAGATATAACTAGAATCAGAGTCCATTCGTGTAAGACTCCGTCCATTCCAAACCATTTTCTAAGCCTATGTGCAAGATGATCGATGCCCTTGGCAAAACCTGAATTAGCAATGCAGAGTGCACACACAACTAACCAAAATCCCAAGGCCTTGAAACCTATTTCATATCGACTGCCCCATCGTTGCGATCACGGAGGTACCACCCATGCATTTATACGATGCTCCGTTAGCAAGATACACATGAAGAATCGTTAATGTATCATGTACGCATCACACCATATATTCTAATCCACACATGTGCACAACACATGATATGGACACATGCACCATGCCACATATGGGTGAGACAATCTCTACCCATGTGTGTGATGCCATACACCAATACCCCCCTCTCTCATGTGTGCCCAAAGTCAAGTCTTCTCTATACCATATCCGATGTATGACTTCATCACACCATAATACCCCATGTCCCTTTAATACACCATTAAGTCCTAATCATGTATAAATTTCCATAATCCTAGCCTAAGCTTACCATAATCACATTAACCTAACATAACCACATTTTTATCAATTTTTTTACAAATACTCCTCCATCCCTTAACATTTTCACCATTTTTCATATAATGAGAGAGAGAGGAGTGATCTTGGTGGGCCATCAATCTCATCCCTTCCATCCATCTCAACCATCCATCTAGTCCATTAAGGTGAGTACACCTGGCTCCACTTTTAAAGTTGTTTTTTTTCTTGATTATTTGGATGATTAATTGTGGTGATGATATGATGATAATGATAATGATGATGGAATAAGGACTCATTAACCATGGCCCTAACGTGAGCCCATTATAATGTTTATATGCCATCCAAACCATTTAAATATGGCCCATTGGTGTCACGCTCCAAACACGAAAACCAAGCTCACAAAATTCTCGATTGCCGAATATGGTGCCGACAACCTCTATAGCATCCCATTCTGGGCTCTATGTGTCCATATGCCATATTCCCATCCTGGGATCCTACAAGGAGAATTTTCCAACATACTTTATCTCATAAGAAGCATAACCATAAGTGTACCCAAATTACAAAGACAACATCATCATCACATATCCACTAATATAAACATTTGAATACAATACTGAAAGGGAAATACATATATATCGAAATCAAAGCTCCAGAAGACCGCTACATGTCCCAAGCTCAACGCTGCTGCGACCTAACATCACCTACACACATCTATTGTACATACGCTTATAGAAAGCTTAGAGGGTGGTGTAAGTGTGTGCACAAGTTAAGTGCCAAGTATACAATACAATGTCATAATCGTACAATGTCGAAAATACTGGTAAGATCATGAATTATACGATATCAAAATAAGGGGAAATACTGACAAATCCATGAGTCATACAACATCAGAATACGCAATGGAAATCATAATGAACCAAATATCATATACTAAGGAAGCAATGTAAATCATCTATGCAATGTGGATCATCTATGCAAATGTGATGCGAATGAAATCCCAAGCTGGAGTGTAAAGCTGGGATGATAGTACATAGTATCGCAGGCTATGGGGTCCACGAAAAGGGACTTCTATCCAAACCAATCCCATATGTAAATTTAGATAGTCAAACTTAATGTGGTAAACTCCTGATCTCATGTTAATTGCACGGCCCAACCGAAATCCTGGCCATTACGTAGGTACACATAACAAATAGTTCCACACTACCAGCCCGTGTTGATAGTGAATGAATGAATGAAAGAGTATGCAACTCCTGCTCCATAAATTAGTACTATACATCTTTGGAATCATCATCGAGGTCTAGTACACTCTACACCACTTGCCGCCCCATCAAGCACACAATTAGGTAAGTGGAAGAGACCTCACTATCCACCTGCCAATATCGGGCCCGACTAGTCTATAGAGGAACCGTTCCTTAATCTGGTCAGACTCAGCCTAGCATTGCCTACTCCCTCAGGCAAGTAAGGACACACCCCCTCCCAATTGGCCATGACACAGTGGAAGACACGACCTACTGGTATACGGCGCTCATGCACTCAAATACATTCACTTGGTCTAGATGTTGGGGCGTCCTCTGGTACTAAGAGGGTTTAGGAATTTTCACCTAGTGCCATCTATGACAGCCCGGTGCTAAAACAGATTTCTGGGGTCTCATCTAGCCATCCATGATATGCCTGTGGAGGCTACAACCCTGATGTCGTTAAGGCGTACAATAATCACAACACAATGCAAGATGCATGAGTCATACAATCCAATCATCCATCAAACTTGCGCGTACCACGCGCTCATGTGGACAACTCCTCCTATCAAGGAGCCCCATAATAATCTACCCCATGGAATGTGCTATAATCAATCATTCCTCATATCAAGCATACATATGATGCGCATGGGCATGAGTCGAGAAGCTATACTAAGCAACTTATATGATGATGGTGTATTTTCCTTATATCAAGAATAGGCCTAAACAGCCTACTCATAACAAGAATGGGCATCACAATGAGCCCAAGGAAAAGTCACATTTGGACATCTAACCATCATTGCCCATCAATGTGGACATTTAACCAACATCACTCCCAAGCAGTGGCCCACATAGAGCCAGACATAAAGTGGGCCCATGGCCTCACACAAAGTTCTAATATACATCGCAAAGGGACTCATACAAGGGTTATATACACATCACTATGGGCCACATCACATGGACCTCGAATACATCACAATGGGCCTCACTGGTGGGCCTTATATACACAGTAGGTGGGTCCTGCACATGGGCCTCAGATACATCGCATGGCCCACAACCCATGGGCCTAATGCACATCATAATAGGCCTCATTAAATGGGCTTCAAAAACATCATAATGGCCACGCCATATGGGCCGAAAATACATCTCAGTGGCCAACGACCCATGGGCGCCAGTACATCATAATGGGCCGCAACCCATGGCATCAAATACAACAACTGGGTAGCATCAATGGGTCACCCCAATAGGCCTCGTATACATCAAGTGGACCGCATTAATGGGCCTCATATATAAGACTAGTGGACCCTGCACATGGGCCTTAAATACACAGAATGTGGGTCCTGCACATGGGCCTCAAATACACAGAATGTGGGCCCTACATAAGGGTCTCATATACATCAAATGGGCCCTGCACATTGGCCTCATATACATCACATGTGGGCCCTATACATGGGTCTCATATGCATCAAATGGGCCCAGCACATGGGCCTCAAATACATCACACATGGGCCCTACACATAGGTCTCATATGCATCAAATGGGTCACGTATTTGTACCTTGAATACATCAAATAGGCCACACATCATGGGCCTAATACATATCACAATGGGCCTTGCCCATAGGCCACGAATACATCACAATGGGCCTTACCCATGGGCCTCAGTTTCAAGCAGGTGGGCCATATCATACGGGCCTTAAATATAAGGCAGGTGGGCCCCATCATATGAGCCTCAAATATACATCATGATGGGCCTCATGGATGGGTTGTACCAATGGGCCTCAAGTGGGCTTGGACCACACAAAAAATCATTTTAATAATTGCAGGTGTAACATGTGTATCACTATACATTGTCATTCCGTGGGGCACAAGGCCCACTAATGATGATCAGCACCATCCAAACACTTCTCATGTAAATTAGCACCATCCAAACATTGTCCATGTAAACCTGTACCATCTAAACATGTCCAGCACCGTCTAACATGATCTAGATAGTGTGGATGAAAGGCCAGAGAGCAGTTACAATAGCTGGTATGAGGTAATCTAGCCAATCCACTTCTGATCTAGGTGGGTCCCACATAGGGCCCACCAGCATATATTTTATATTATAATATTATAATATTTATTATTATTATTATTATATATTTTTCTTTTTCTCTAAACATTCAACGACATCAATATAGCAGCCAAGCTGCTCGTGGATGCAGAGATGGACGATTAAGATGTTGCTGGCCCCACGTGTAGGCGCCACACACACACACACACACACACACACACCAGCGGACCGCACCAGCAAAACAGATGAACAACGTGGTGTGTAAACACATGCATCATGGTGACTTAGCACCGTCCAGAGGTCTGGACGGTGTGGACTAAACAAATACATCACGGTGTGTCCCACCCGCACGTGTGGGGGTGGGCCACGTCCTCCAGTTGGATGGATGGTTTGGATAAAACAATGCATCATGGTGGAGTCTACCATCTTAGCCAATGGACAGTTGGATGAAACCATATATCATGGTGGCCTACGGAGCTGCGTGCGGTGCTCCAGCCAATCCACATCTATATAAAAAAAGGGGGCCCACTGTGGGATGAATCTCCACCGTCCTAGCTAGTCCAGTAGATGGACAGTTGGATGCACATAAAATTAGGTGGGCTCCACCGTCATCAAAAAAAGAGAGAGAGATCGGGGTAGCGGAGGGACCCTGCCACTATGGGTCCCTCTTTGATAAGAATAGTAGATCAAGATGGGACCCACCATATGTGGGCCCACAAATCATCAAGCCACACAAATCAATACTAGAAAACACCCACTGATCGTCTTCCTAGACTTCTTCTCACACCGATGCATCCTAAAGCTCCATGGAATGCATTTCAATGGTCGAGATGAAGCTCGGATGGTGGAGATGAGAGGTAGGAAGGTGGGCCACACTAAGCTCTCTCATGGAGGTTGGGACTTGGTTTGCTTGGAGAATGAGATAGAGAGGTTGTAAGAAAGAGGGAGGGATGGGATGTGATTAGTGAGGGATGGATGTACTTTGTTGTAAGAGAAAGTTAACTTTGGGGAGGGTGGTTGTACTTCGGGGTGAGTGTGAGTGATAGGAGTGATGTGTACTTGATTGATGTGATGGATGGGATTGATGTGATGTTTCTCTTAGATTTTGCAAAGCGCGATATTTTCCTCAAATTGAATGTGAGCTCACATCTCCTGGCCTGGGTATCACCTCGGTGTGTGAGACATGTCATCAAAACCATGGCGACGACGCAGTTGCACTAGTACAAGTCTTGAGTTGAGCCGACTCTGATATATGGGACACGACTCAAGATTGCGATCAAACACCGATAACAGGTCGTGGGTCACAGAAATTCGACCGGGAGGACCGCAGAAGCCTACAGAACAGTACAAGTTAGGATACTGTCTCATAACTCTCCCCTCCTAATAAAATTTCATCTTCGAAATTTACTATCACGTAGGACAAAGCGAGGGAAGAGAAAGCATATACAAGGCATAATTAAACTATAAACAAATGGAGATATCATTTTCTAATCTTAGCCTTGCGCTCCCAAGACAGCTCCTTAACAGAATGGTGCACCATACTAATCCTTGGATCCCGAGTTAAAAACGATCAAAATGAGAATACTATGCAGCCTCATACTCTCAACAGTAGGGAGCTATGTCAGAAAATCTTTAAGTTATTCGAACTCAGGGATCTAGCCATTCTACCTTCTCAACAATCATAGAGTGTCGAGTAGCTATCAGTAATTATGTGATGTTATCTTTAGGTATTCCCAAGTTATGCTCTGATACCATCTCTGATAACATCTTCTATCATGCCTCAAACTCAAAAACTAGGCTCACAAATTTTTTGATTACCGAATTTGGTGCCAACAGCCTCCGTAGTACCCCATTCTTGGCTCCCTACATCCATGTGCCAAATTCTGATCCCGAGATCCTACAAAGAGGATTTTCTAACCTACTTTTATCTCGTAAGAAGCATAACCATAAGTGTACCTAAATCATAAAGACAACATCATCATCACATATCCACTAATATAAACATTTGAAAACATTGTTGAATGAGAAATACATATATATCAAAATCAAATTTAGAAGACCGCTGCATGTCCTAAGATCAACGCTGCTGCAACCTAACATCACCTACACGCATCTTTCGTACATAAGCTTATAGAAATCTTAGAGGGTGGTGTAAGTGTGTGCACATGGTAAGTGCCAAGTATACAATACAATGCCATAATCATATAATATCGAAAATACTGGCAAGATCATGAATCATATGATATCAGAGTAAGCGGAAATACTGATAAATCCATGAGCCATACAACATCAGAGTACGTAATGCAGATCATAATGAGCCAAATATCATATACTAAGGAAGTAATGTAGATCAGTTATGCAATGCAGATCATCTATGCAAATGTGATGCGAATGAAACGCCTAAGCTGGAGTGTGAAGCTAGGATGATAGTATGTAATAACGTAGGCTATAGGGTCCACCACAAGGGACTTCTATCCAAAATAGTCTCATACCTAAATTTAGATAGTCAGACTCAATGTGGTAAACTCCTGATCTCAGGTTAGTCGCGCGTTCCAACTGAAATCTTGATCATTGCAAAGGTACACGTAATAAATAGTTACACACCACCAACCCGAGTGGATAGTGAATGAATGAATGAATGAGTATGCAACTTCTGCTCCACAAATCAGTATTGTACATCTCTAGGATCATCACCGAGGTCTAGTACACTCTATGCCACCTGTTGCCCAATCAAGCGTACAAATGGATAAGTGGAAGTGTAACATCCTAAAAATCGGGGGTCGAGCAAAAACTCAACTCCCGGTTTCCAGAACGTCACTTATGCAACATAGATAATGATAAATGCATGTTGTCTGTAGAATGACATTAGACAAGATTGAGACTAAGCCAAAACAACATATCATACTCCAGAGACAGTTAAATTAGCAAGTGGAAGACTGTGATAAATAAATAAAATATATAATTGATTGTAAGTCTCCAGAGTGTGAACATATTACCAGGTTAATTAAATACTTGTATACTCCAAAAATCAAAAGAAGAATATACATCAGAGCTCCAAAAATATAAAATGACAAGTGTCAAGGCATCTAATCAACCTCCCTGTAATCTCGTCGATCAAAACACGGAGGAGAAGTCCTCATCATCATCATACAAGTCCAACTCCTCTTCATAAGCAGCGCCATCATCTGCAACTAAAATAGGGACTGGTGGGTGTCCAGAATACCATCCTGTAACGTGTGAGTGAGTAGCTAACTCAGTGGAATAATAGAGCAAAGATTAGCATGTTATCAAATCAATCACGCGTTAATAGTAAAGCAAACAATCAAACATTCCTAGATACTGTTGTTAATGCATGCATAAAATAATATGATGAATGCCCTCACCGACATACTCCCTCATGCGGCACCATCTGCGTCCGCGGCATGCTTTCTTCCCACAGTGCTCCACATCTTCCAGGCACATGCAATGCGATATGGATAATGATTACCTAGTTGTTATTAATCTTTTTCATGCAGCAGGATTGGGAAACTAGGGTACCTTTCTTATATTAATCCCAACATAGATCCTGTCTAGGGTTGCCACTCCTAGTAATCTCATACGATGTTATATTTGTAGGTCGCTGCAAGGGCTGTCAGAGCTGTTGCTCGCACTCGTTACACCACTCCCCCATCGCCTTATCAATACAGGCCTAATGTACTCTCGTCGCTACGGAAGGGTCGTCGCCTCCCGTAGACTCAGAATACGCTCGCGGTCACTACAAAGGGCTCGTCACCTGATCAGTGTAGTCCGACAGCAAGAATATAGTGTCCTATACCACCATAATCTGCTCACCAGTCATAGGTGCTCACTGGTCACTACGGGGAGGTTTGTGGCCCCAGCGTAGGCCGACAGCTCGACCACGGTGGCCCATACCACCATGACCGGCTTATGAGTCTTTATGGATCAAGGTACCATGGTTAACAGGGTTTCCAATGGTAAGTTTAGTACCCTAGGTTCAAGAAGTTATGACTCATATAGGGTGAACATACAATGGCCAGTCGGGTTCTTTGACGGGCTCGACTAGTACGAGCGCATCTCAAGTCGAATGACATGAAGTGCATGAAACACTTCGTGTGGCCTAACCACTGCCGCCAACTCAAAACATGACTCGTGTTCATCGACACGTCCTTCGTGGTAATTAGAAGCCAACCACGAATTCAATCCATTACCGACTGCCTAGACTAACGTATAGCCCCAAGCATTTATAAACAACATCAATTATCATGTGAGTGTGACGTAATTGAAATACAAACAACTAAAGCATATTCACAACATATGATAGCATATAACGTAAGCAAATCATCCAACACCTGCATTTCATATATATAGTGAAATCAATACGTATAGCTAACATGTACGAAATCATATACAACATCATATGGATTGAGAATTCATTCTCAAAACTAATCTACAATACCATTTACTCAATACATACTAATACAAACATTTATACAAACACTTAGTCTACACACCTTAGTCTACATAGCGTATGTCGACCCAAAGTGTGCATTAGGGCGAATCTCTTCGCCAAATAGATTATACACGCATACATAATATCATAACATGATGAATTTACATGTCAAGCAATTCAGCAAAATACGGACGTATGCGGTGTTTCCTATAAATGCCTAAAATACCCTAAATCTCATATTTACCGTACGTTTACGAAACAAAAAACGGACAGCATGTTCTACATGTCAAACGACGCTCTCATCAATAATCTACTATTAAACGACATTGAAAGCTTTGAAATCAGTCAATCAAAGCGTCTAAAATCCTCACCTTTCGCCTTAGACGTGTATTGTTTCGAACGGAACATATACGCTTCGTCAACAGCGTAGCGGCGACCTAATGCACAAGATGTATAAGCTAATTTGCTATTTGAATCGACAGAATCCCAAAACAGCAAGTGGTTAGGGTTTTTCTTACCTAGAAGTGCGTTGGAATCACCGGGAGGGTAATGTAGGCAGGTGGATGTGGCACGAGGAGCAGCAGGGAAGACTCCCAGGAGAGAGCTCCAAATCTCCCTCCCTTTCTCTCTCTTTTCTCTCTTCTCTCCCCAAATTAGTATGGAATGAAAGAGCAAGGGTTTAAGCCCTTTTTATAAGCCCAAATATGACCAAAATAGACTTGGGACCAAGGTATACTTATTTTGTAACCAAAGAGGGCTTGTTCTGATCCAACGGAGCATTTCTGGAGGTCATGTTACTGAATGCGGTCGGACTTAATGTAACACTCCGAAAATCGGGGGTTGGGTAGAAACCCAACTCCCGAGTTTCAGAACGTCACTTATGCAATATAGATAATGATAAATGCATGTTGTCTGTAGAATGGCATTAAACAAGATTGAGACTAAGCCAAAACAGCATATCATACTCCAGAAACAGTTAAATTAGCAAGCGGAAGACTGTGATAAATACATAAAATATATAATTAATTGTAAGTCACCAGAGTATGAACATATTACCAGGTTAATTAAATACATGTATACTCCAAAAATGGAAAGAAAAGAATATACATGAGTGCTCCAAAAATATAAAATGACAAGTGTCCAGACATCTACTCAACCTCCCTGTAATCCCGTCGATCAGAACACAGACGAGAAGGCCTCCTCATCATCATACAAGTCCATCTCCGCTTCTCAAGTAGCGCCATCATTTGCAACTAAAATAGGGACTGGTGGGTGTCCGGAACACCATCCCGTAACGTGGGAGTGAGTGTACAACTCAGTGGGAGAATAGAGCAAAGATTAGCATGTTATCAAATCAGTCACGCGTTAATAGTAAAGAAAACAATCAAACATTTCTAGATACTATTGTTAATGCATGCATGAAATGACATGATGGGTGCCCTCACCGACATACTCCCTCATACGGTACCAGCTTACGCACACGGCATGCTTACGTTCCTCAGTGCTCCACATCTTCCAGGCACATGCAATGCGATATGGATAATGATTACCGAGTTGTTATTAATCCTTTTCATACTAATACAAATACCTAGTCTACACACTTTAGTCCACATAGCGTATGACGACTCAAAGTGCGCATTAGGGTGAATCTCTTCGCCAAACCGATCATACACGTATTTCTAATATCATAACACGATAAATTTACATGTCAAGCATTTCAGCAAATACAGACGTATACAGTATTTTCTATAAATGCCTAAGATACCCTAAATCTCATATTTACCGTACATTTATGAAACAAAAAAGGCATTGCCGTCGATAATTTACTATTAAATGACATTAAAACCTTTGAAATCAGTCAATCTAAGCGTCTAAAATCCTCACCTTTTGCCTTAGACATGTATCGTTTCGAATAGAACGTCTACGCTTCGTCAACGCCTGTATGACGACCTATAGCACAAGATACATCAGTTACTTCGCTACATGTATCGAAGGAATCTCTAAAACAGGTTGAGGTTAGGGTTTTCTTACTTAGAACGAAGCCGGAGTCGCCGGAAAAGCGATGCAGATGGGTGGCTTTGGCACGTGGAGCAGCAGGGAAGAATCCCAGGAGAAAGCTCCAACTTCTTCCTCACTTTCTCTCTCTTTTCTCTCTTCTCTCCCCAAATTCGTATGGAATGAAAGAGCAAGGGTTTAAGCCCTTTTTATAAGCCCAAACATGACCAAAATAGACTTGGGGCCAAGGTATACTTATTTTGTAACCAAAGTGGGTTTGTTCTGATCCAACGGAGCATTTCTGGAGGTCTTATGAGTGAATGCGGTCAGACTTAAGCTCCCTGACATTGGATCTAGGTCAGGCAGAGTTTTCAGTCCGATCGGATATCCAGATCGACCGTGGCGGACCAGTTTCAGTTCAACGGTTACGGGAACTCGATCGGAGCTACAAGTACTATGACATGTAAGGGAAATTTTTCCTAATCCGAGGGTGAAATTTGATTGAATTCTGACGGTCAGAACGCTTTAAAAAAGCGCACAAGCGAACGTGCCAGATTTCATAAATTATATTTATTTCTCACACTCTTCACTCTGGACTCAAGGAAATCGTCGTGAGATATCATTTGGACTTGATTTTTGAGGTGATTGTCAAGTCCAACTAGGCGGTTAGGATTGTCTAAGTTCGGGATAATCGGACTTCTGCCGTGCGGTCCAGAGCTGATACAAAGTTTCAAGGTGCTCCTGAGAGCAATCGGGAATAGAGATTGATCCTAAGTTTTAAGGTATTGTAGCGTCACCTATCCTACACGTTTTGACTCTAGCAGATCGTATTGAAAGTGATTGGTGAGAATTTCATAGGCCATCTAGTGCAGCACTAGTTAATTCTCGTCGGATTTCTAAAGGAAGTAGCATTTATTGATTTTTTTTTAGATGAGGTTTGAAGGGTGGAGCGAGGGTGTTTGGAAACGGAAGAAGGAAGAGTTTGGAGGGGTGGTTTTTGCTAAAAATCAGGCGTTTTGGTGAGAAAGGAGGGCTTGGAGGGTCACTTTGTGAAGGAAATACTTGATCGGGGAGGTTTTAACGGACGAACAACATATCAGGGGGCTACCCTAGCCCCCAAACACCTCCGGCCCGAAGCCCAGACCCAACCGAGCATTTTGACCGGGGATGCATCGCGGAATCGGCGATGCCATCACCGACCAAACTCACATCTGGCGATGGCCGCCCTATGGGGCTGGTTCCTCTTGCCCTAGGGACCCTAAATGTATGCTGCTCCCACCTTGGTTCATTGTATTTGGGCTTGGATAGGCCCAAAACTCCATTTGGGGCGTTTCAGGGCCAGTTTGTAAATCAGAATGAGTTTATGTATCATGTAGCATATGATTTTGGGGTAGGAGACTCTAATCCATCCAACTAACCTATATATTTTGTTAGATTCCAAAAGGTTAAGGGTCGAAACCCATTTTATCCATTTATTTACTATTCATGGTAATTTTTAACTTTGGTATTGTTCTTCATCATTAATACCCTAGGATTGGTGTTCTTTACTATTTAAACTTGAGGAGTCATGTCTAATATGAAAGTACTTGGAGGAATTTGAAGAATGAGGTGGGGAAAGGTGAATTTTGAAGGAAATGGGTCAAAGAGTGATTTCTTTGGCCTTGGGATTGAGCTTTGAGAATGTTATGGTTGACCCATTGCCTAAGGACGTCTAACCCCAAGTTGGCAAAAATCTGGGGTGTTACACTCTACCCCCCTTAAAATAAAATTTCATCCCCGAAATTGGCTAAGGGTAATAAGTACTTAAAAAGACTTTTGTATTGACGTTATAAGGAAGGTTCAAATTATATTTAATGACCTAACCTTACATATAACCTAAATCAACTGTTTCAATCCTGGGCCAGTGGGGAAGGGGCTAACCATGCTTCCGCTGCGCCACTCTGATCTAACGGTTGCATTGGCTGACATAACTAGATTGGAATCAAAATGTTTTACCCCCTTTAAAAATTAGTTCTACTTAAGGTTCAAGAATCTATGTATCGATCCATATATCGGAACGAGGTGCAACTTAGGGGCTATCCTTGACATAAAATGGAAAACAAACTCTCATTACATTGGTCTTCCTTTGTTAGTGATGTGTTCTATGACATTGGTACCTATGGTTGTAGAAATAAGCCTACTCTCTATTGGCTAGATGTCCTCAACATTTTTCAAAGGTAAAACAATAACTTTTGGTTGTATGTGGTCGAGCCAACACGGAAGAAAAGTTATGTACTGGGTCTGAGCCGGATACATAAACCTTCTGCCCTGCGATGACAGAAAATATGTTGTATCAGTCCTCAATCCTAGTCGATGCCGATCTTCCGCTTGATTAGAGCATTGGATTCATTGGTAACTACTAAGATTCAGAAGTCGATTCGAACCGCGAATACATTGCTAATATACAATTCCTTTACTTCGCGTTCCCAATTGTAATAAATCCTTAAGAAGGCAATTCTAAGGGGAATTCTAAGGGGCGTGCTGGTTTATTCTAAGTTCAATCTGAGGGATTTATAAGTTTTCCCTGAGAGTGAATGGTTCTAAGTTAAAACAACTTTCCTAAGGGTTATAAAAGAAGTCTATAAGTATTAAGGGGATCTATCGAAAGAATGAGGTCTCACTTCAACCTAATCAAGCCGACTAACTAAGTCTATATTTCCCTTATCTTAGCAAAATCAGTCTTTTACATTCCTTAGTAACTATTAGCCTAGTCTTAACTTATGGGTAGTGGCAATCCACTAGTTGTAATCTAAAGTCTACGCTGATAGGCGAGATGATTTGATATCATTTCTAAAACACAGAATTTATTTTATCACTTAGGGTGAAAGGTCACCTAATTGGAATTGAGTTGTCCAAACCTAAACATAACTGCGCTCGAGCACTACACATATGCTCATATCAACTAAGGAGGTCCTAGGGTTTACATCATTAATTTCTTAGATTTTCTGTACTGTCAGATCTTTCTAAATCTAGGAATAACAACTCTAGATCCAAAATTCTAAGGGCTGTTTGGGCTAGTGGTATGAAGTTGTATTAAATGGATAGCGTTGCTAATCCCACCTCGGGATTAGGAATAACATATGTGGTAGGAGGGTGGGAGGGGATTGAAATCGATTCATAGACTTTGGAAAATGAGTCTTGTGTCGGGAAGTAGGAGATGGGATTTCCAAATCCCAAGATGAAGAATTTCTACGTGTAATTCATAAGGAAATCCTGGGATTTACTTCTAATTATATACATTCTAAACATGGTATTAAAAATCATGGGATACACCTAATATAGGGGCAATACCTTACACCTGCATCTATGCTTCGGTAGTTAATCTCGCCCGTCGGTGAAACTTGAGATTCTAATATGGTTTCTAGATTCCATCGCCCCCTTCCTAAGTCAGAGTGCGTATGTGTGCATTGTGTTACCATAGTCCGGTTTAATCCAAATCATGCTCTGATACCATCTGTAACACCTCGAAAATCGGGGGTCGGGTAGAAAGCCAACTCTCGAGTTTCAGAACGTCACTTATGCAACATAGATAATGATAAATGCATGTTGTCTGTAGAATGGCATTAAACAAGATTGAGACTAAGCCAAAACAGCATATCATACTCTAGAGACAGTTAAATTAGCAAGAGGAAGACTGTGATAAATACATAAAATATATAATTAATTGTAAGTCGCCAGAGTGTGAACATATTACCAGGTTAATTAAATACATGTATACTCCAAAAATGGAAAGAAAAGAATATACATGAGTGCTCCAAAAATATAAAATGACAAGTATCCAGACATCTACTCAACCTCGTTGTAATCCCGTCGATCAGAACACAGATGAGAAGTCCTCCTCATCATCATACAAGTCTAGCTCCGCTTCTCAAGTAGCGCCATCATCTGCAACTAAAATAGGGACTGGTGGGTGTCCGGAACACCATCCCATAACGTGAGAGTGAGTGTACAACTCAGTGGGAGAATAGAGCAAAGATTAACATGTTATCAAATCAGTCACGCGTTAATAGTAAAGCAAACAATCAAACATTCCTAGATACTATTGTTAATGCATGCATGAAATGACATGATGAATGCCCTCACCGACATACTCCCTCATACGGCACCATCTTACGCCCGCGGCATGCTTACGTTCCTCAGTGCTCCACATCTTCCAGGCACATGCAATGCACTATGGATAATGATTACCGAGTTGTTATTAGTCCTTTTCATATAGCAGGATTGGAAAACTAGGGTACCTTGCTTATATCAATCCCAAAACAGATCCTGTCTAGGGTCGTCACTCCTAGTAATCTCATACGATGTTATATTCGTAGGTCGCTGTAAGGGCTGCCAGGGCTGTTGCTCACACTCGTTGCACCTCTCCCCCATCATCTTATCAATACAGGCCTAGTTATATCCTTAAGACTGCATCAGGACTCGTCGCCCCTATGCGGTGTCAGGATAAACTCAAGGTTACTACACAGGGCTCTTCACCTGATTAGTGTAGGCCGACAGCAAGAATATAGTGTTTCATACCACCATAATCTGCTCAGAGTAGGGTGCTCACTGGTCACTACGGGGAGGTTTGTAGCCCCAGCGTAGGCGGATAACTCGACCACGGTGTCCCATACCACCATGCCCGGCTCGTGAGTCTTTATGGATCAAGGTACCATGGTTAACAGGGTTTTCAATGGTAAGTTCAGTACCCTAGGTTCAAGCAGTTATGACTCATGCAAGGTGAACATACAATGGCCAGTCGGGTTACTTGACGGGCTCGACTAGTACGAGCGCATCTTAAGCTAAACGACATGAAGTGCATGAAATACTTCGTGTGGCCTAACCACTGCCGCCAACCCAAAACATGACTCGCGTTCATCGACACATCCTTTGTGGTACATAGAAACCAACCACGAATTCAATCCATTACCGACTGCCTGGACTAGGTCATAGCCCCAAGCGTTTGTAAACCAACGTCGATAAACACATGAGAGTAACAAGAATGCATATAAACAATACAAGCATGTTGTTACAGGTTATAACATACCACATAAGCAAATCCTCCAACACATGCATTTCATATATATAATGAAATCAATACATATAGCCAACATGATGGAATTCATATACATCAGCATATTAATTGAGAATTCAATCTCAAAACTAATTCACAACACCATTTTACTCAATACATACCAATACAAACATTTATACAAACACTTAGTTTACACACTTTAGTCCACATAGCATATGTCAACTCAAAGTACGCATTAGGAAAAATCTCTTCGCCAAACCGATCATACACATATTGCTAATATCATAACACGATAAATTTACATGTCAAGAATTTCAGTAAAATACTGATGTATACAGTATTTTCTATAAATGTCTAAAATACCCTAAATCTCATATTTACCATACATTTACGAAACGGAAAACGGACAGCATGTTGTACATGTCAAACGGCGTTGTCGTCGATAATTTACTATTAAAAAACATTGAAACCTTTGAAATCAGTCAATCTAAGCGTCTAAAATCCTCACCTTTTGCCTTAGACATGTATCGTTTCGAATAGAACGTCTACGCTTCGTCAACGCCTGTATGACGACCTATAGTACAAGATACATCAGCTACTTCGCTACATGTATCAAAGGAATCTCTAAAACAGGTTGAGGTTAGGGTTTTCTTACCTAGAACGAAGCCAGAGTCGCCGAAAAAGCGATGCAGATGGGTGGCTTTGGCACGTGGAGCAGCAGGGAAGAATCCTAGGAGAAAGCCCCAACTTCTCCCTCACTTTCTCTCTCTTTTCTCTCTTCTCTCCCCAAATTCGTATGGAATGAAAGAGCAAGGGTTTAAGCCCTTTTTATAAGCCCAAACATGACTAAAATAGACTTGAGGCCAAGGTATACTTATTTTGTAACCAAAGTGGGTTTGTTCTGATCCAACGGAGCATTTCTGGAGGTCCTGTGACTGAATGCGGTCAGACTTAAGCTCCCTGACATTGGATCTAGGTTAGACAGAGTTTTCAGTCCGATCGGATATCCAGATCGACCGTGGCGGACCAGTTTCAGTTCAACAGTTACGAGAACTCGATCGGAGCTACAAGTACTATGACATGTAAGGGAAATTTTTCCTAATCCGAGGGTGAAATTTGATTGAATTCTGATGGTCAAAACGCTTTAAAAAAGCACACAAGTGAACGTGCCAGATTTCATAAATTATATTTATTTCTCACACTCTTCACTCTGGACTCAAGGAAATCGTCGTGGGATATCATTTGGACTTGATTTTTGAGGTGATTGTCAAGTCCAACTAGGCGGTCAGGATTGTCTAAGTTTGGGATAATCGGACTTCCGACGTGCGGTCCAGAGCGAATACAAAGTTTCAAGGTGCTCCTGAGAGCAATCGGGAATAGAGTTTGATCCTAAGTTTTAAGGTATTGTAGCGTCACCTATCCTATACGTTTTGACTCTAGCAGATTGTATTGAAAGTGATTGGTGAGAATTTCATAGGCCATCTAGTGCAGCGCTAGTTAATTCTCGTTGGATTTCTAAAGGAAGTAGCCTTTATTGATTTTTGTTTGAGATGAGATTTGAAGGGTGGAGCGAGAGTGTTTGGAAACGGAAGAAGAAAGAGTTTGGAGGGGTCGTTTTTGCCGAAAATCAGGCATTTTGGTGAGAAAGGAGGGCTTGGAGGGTCACTTTGTGAAGGAAGTACCTGATTGGGGTGGTTTTAAAGGACAGACAACATATCAGGGGGCTACCCTAGCCCCCAAACACCTCCGGTCCGAAGGCCGGACCCAACCGAGCATTTTGACCAGGGATGCATTGCGGAATCGGCGATGCCATCGCCGACCAAACTCACATCTGGCGATGGCCGCCCTATGGGGCTGGTTCCCCTTGCCCTAGGGACCCCAAATGTATGTTGATCCCACCTTGGTTCATTATATTTGGGCTTAGATAGGCCCAAAACTCCATTTGGGGCGTTTCGGGGCCAGTTTGTAAACCAGAATGAGTTTATGCATCATGTAGCATATGATTTTGGGGTAGGAGACTCTAATCCATCCAACTAACCTATCTATTTTGTTAGATTCCAAAAGTTTAATGGTCGAAACCCATTTTATCCATTTATTTACTATTCACGGTAATGTTTAGCTTCGGTATTGTTCTTCATCATTAATACCCTAGGATTGGTGTTCTTTACTATTTAAACTTGAGGAGTCGTGTCTAATATGAAAGTACTTGGAGGAATTTGAAGAATGAGGTGGTGAAAGGTGAGTTTTGAAGGAAATGGGTTGAAGAGCGATTTTTTTGGCCTTGGGATTGAGCTTTGAAAATGTTATGGTTGACCCATTGCCTAGTATAACCCCAGGTTGGAAAAAATCTGGGGTGTTACACTTAAGCTCCTCGACATTGGATCTAGGTCAGGCAGAGTTTTCAGTCTGAGAAGATATCCAGATCGACCGTGGCAGACCAGTTTCAGTTCAACGGTTATGGGAACTCGATCGGAGCTACAAGTACTATGACATGTAAGGGAAATTTTTCCTGATCCGAGGGTGAAATTTGATTAAATTCTGATGGTCAGAATGCTTAGAAAAAGTGCATAAGCGAACGTGCCAGATTTCATAAATTATATTTATTTCTCACACTCTTCACTCTGGACTCAAGGAAATCGTCGTGGGAAGGAAATCGTCATGGGACATCATCTGGACTTGATTTTCGAGGTGATTGTCAAGTCCAACTAGGCGGTCATATTCGTCTAAGTCTGGGATAATCGGACTTCCGACTCGCGGTCCAGAACCGATACAAAGTTTCAAGGTGCTCCCGAGGGCAATCGGGAATAGAGTTTGATCCTAGGTTTTACGGTATTGTAGCGTCACCTATCCTATATGTTTTGACTCTAGCAGATTGTATTGAAAGTGATTGGTGAGAATTTCATAGGCCATCTAGTGCAGCGCTAGTTGATTCTCGTTGGATTTCTAAAGAAGGTAGCCTTTATTGGTTTTTGTTTAAGATGAGATTTTGAGGGTGGAGCGAGGGTGTTTGGAAACGAAAGAAGGAAGAGTTTGGAGGGGTGATTTTTACCAAAAATTAGGCGTTTTGGTGAGAAAGGAGAACTTGGAGGGTCACTTTGTGAAGGAAATACCAAATCGGGGAGGTTTTAACGGACGACCCACATACCTGGGGGATACCCTAGCCCCCAAACACCTCCAGCCGGAAGCTTGGATCCAATCGAGGAATTTGACCGGCGATGCATCACGGAATCGGCGATGCCATCGTTGATGAAAATCATCTCCAGCGAGGCTGACCATATGGGCTGGGTTCCCCCTGCCCCCTAGGTCTCAAAAATATGTGGGGCCCACGTTGGATCATTGTGGATTGGCGTGGGTGGGCCCACGACTCCATTCGAGGCATTTCGGGGCCAGTTTGCAAACCAAAATGAATTTTTGCGACATATAGCATTTGATTTTGGGATAGGAGACGCTAATATATCCAACTAACCTATCTATCTTGTTAGATTCCAAAAGGTTAAGGGTCGAAACTCATTTTACTCATTTATTTACTATTCACGGTAATTTTTAGCTTCGGTATTATTCTCCATCATTAATACTCTAGGGTTGGTGTTCTTTACTATTTAAACTTGAGGAGTTGTGTTTAATATGAAAGTACTTAGAGAAATTTGAAGAATGAGGTGGTGAAAGGTGAGTTTTGAAGGAAATAGGTTGAAAAGTGATTTCTTTGGCTTCAGGATTGAGCTCTAAAAGTGTTATGGTTGACCCATTGCCTAAGGACGTCTAACTCCAGGTTGGCAAAAATCCAGGGTATTACAATCTACCCCCCTTAAAACACACTTTTGTCCCCAAAATTGGCTAAGGGTAATGAGTCTCTAGAGAAACTTTAGTACTGACATTCTAAGGAAAGTTTAAATCCTATTTAATGACCTAACCTTACGTATAACCTAAATCAATTATTTCAATCCTAGGCTAGTGGGGAAAAGGCCAACCACTCTTCCACTGTGCTATTCTGATTCAACTGTTATACTAGCTAATCCTAACTAGATTGGGCTCAATACGTTTTACCCCCCTTAAAACTTAGTTCTACTTAAGGTTCAAGAATCTATATCTCGATCCGTATATCGGAACGAGGTGTAACTTAGGCCTATCCTTGACATGAAATGGGAAATAACCTCTCGCTACATTGGTCTTCCTTTGCTAATGATGCGTTCTATGGCATTGGTATCTATGGATATAGAAAAGAACTGAAATGATGCGTGTTGTGGTTGATTTCAGGGATAGGTGTAAGCTTGCCGGCAAGATATCTAATCTCTAATGGCCATATGTCCTCAACACTTTCCAAAGGCAAAGTTATAACTTTTGGTTGCAGGTGGTCGGGGCAACACGGAAGAAAAGTTGTGTAGTGGGTCTGAGCCGGATACATAGACTTTCTGCCTAGACTATGACAGAAATTTGTTGTACCAATTCTTAATCCTAGCCGATACCGATCTTCTACTTGATCAGAGCATTGGATTCATTGAAAACTACTAGGATTGAGAAGTCAATTCAAACCACAATGTAACGCCCGTGAAAAATCCATACTTGGGCTCGAGTACCAACTCGACCCGAAATTGCGTAGAATTCATTCCTTTGGAAAATTTGACTAGGTTAGCTAGTGCAACGTTAGAATAGCTGGGAAATGGTCCCTGATCACTTTAAATACGTTCTACGAGGCCCGAAGCGAGTGGAACCAAGGGTGCTATAATGCTCTAAAGCCTCGGATCAAACTCTAAGCCGGTTTGTTCTCGGGACCTCCTTGAAACTTTGTATTGGATCTAGACCGCGCGTCGAAAGTCCGATACCTCCTATCTTAGACCGTTAGAACCGTCTAGCTGGACTTGACACTCATTCCAAAAATCAAGTCAAACCAATGATCACAGGCTATTTCATTGAGCCCGGACCGAAGAGAGTGTGAATAGGGACATAGTTGGAATTTCAAATTCAAATCTGGCAAACAAATTTGACGCATCAGTATTAAGCATTCTGACCGTCAGAATACAGCCAAATTACACCCTTGGATCAGGAAAAATATCTATTATATATCACGAGACTTATAGGCCTGATCTTGGTGCGGTGACCGTTAAACTGAAACTGGGCCGCTACGTGCGATCTGGGAACCCAACCGGTCTGAAAACTGGATGCGTGCTAGATCCAGTATACACGAGCTTAAGTCCGACCGCATTTGGCCAGGGGACCTCCAGAAATGCTCTTTTGGACCGAAACGGCCCCGATTTGGTTAGGCACCAAGTAAACATTGTTCCCAAGCCTATTTTGGGAATGTTTTAGGCTATAAAAGGGGTTGAAACCCTCACTCCTCTCTCCCATCCGAATTTGAGAGAAGCCCTAGCTTGGGAGAGAGAAAAAGGTGGGAGATTGTGAGAGAGTGGGAGAGTTCTTCCTGCCACTTGTGCTACGTGTTGCACGTGCTTAAGCAACACTCCTCTACCGCTTTCCCGGCGATTCCACCGCAATCCTAGGTAAGTAAAAACCCTAAATAGATGTTGATTTGAGTTTTTCTTGTTTCCATAGCGATGTAGCTTATGGATCTTATGTATTAGGCTCCTTACTCGCCGTAGACGAACCATATACACTCCGCTTCAATTCCCGAGTCTACAAGACACTAGGTGAGGATTTTAGACGCTTTGATTGACGGTTCCCAATGCTTTCAATGTCGTTTAATAGTAGATTCTTGACGGCATCGCCGTTTGACATGTACAAAATGCTCTCCGTTTCCCGTTTCGTAAGCTAACGAAGAATATGAGATTTAGGGCATTTTAGCCATTTGTAGGAAGTACTGTTTACATTCATATTTTGCTGATGTGATTGACATGGTTTGTTGTCGCATTAGGAAGTTAGGAATGCGTGCATAATTAGTTTGGCGAAGAGATTCGCCTAGTTGCACATTTTGGGTCGACATACTATATGTAGACTTAAGTGTGTAGTGTATGTGTTTGTATAAATGCTTGTATTAGTATGTATTGTACTAAATGATGTTATTTGATAGTTTGTGATTGATTTTTCAATTATTATGCTGACCTAAATGATTTTCTACATGTTGACAAAATGCATGATTTCATTACATGCATGGAATATATGTGCTTGAGGATTTGCTTAAGTTGAATATGCATGAGAAGTATGCCTTGAAGATTTGACATGTGCTAACATGCTCACATGATGTATTTCAATTCCAATATCTTGGTATATAATGTTAATGAAATTCCATAGATGTGTGGGACTTGACCTAGTCCAGGCAGTCGGTAACCGAGCGAATTCGTGGCTGACTGGTCATAGCCACGAACGACGCGTCGATGAACGTGATTCGTGTTGAGAGTTGGCGGCAGTGGTTAGGCCACGCGAAGTGTTTTACGCACTTCATGTCGTTCAATTCGAGATGCGATCGCGCTAGTCGAGCCCGTCAAGTAACCCGACTGGCCGATGTTTGTTCACCTTGTACGTATCATAACTGCTTGAACCTAGGGTACTGAACTTACCATTGTAAACCCTATTAACCGTGGTACCTTGATCCACGAAGACTCATGAGCCGGGCATGGTGGTATGGGACACCGTGGTCGAGCTGTCGGCCTACGCTGGGGCCACAAACCTCCCCGTAGTGACCAGTGAGCACCTTGACTCGTGAGCAGATTATGGTGGTATGGGACACTATATTCTAGCTGTCGGCCTACACTGATCAGGCGACGAGCCCTTTGTAGTGACCGCGAGCGTATTCTGAGTTCACGGGAGGCGACGACCCTTCCGTGCAGTAGAGTACAGTAGGCCTGTATTGATAAGGTGATGGGGGAGCGGTGCAACGAGTGCGAGCAACAGCCCTGGCAGCCCTTGCAGTGACCTACGAAATGTACATCGTATGAGATTACTAGGAGTGACGACCCTAGACAGGATCCGTGTTGGGATTGATACAAGGGAGGTACCTTAGTTTCCCAATCCTGCTGTTTGAATGGACTAATAACAACTTGGTAATCATATCACCATAGCATTGCATGTGCCTGGAAGATGTGGAGCACTCTAGGGAGTGTGGCATGCCGCGGTCGTAAGATGTTGCCGTATGAGGGTGATCGTCGGTGAGGGCATACATCACGTCATATCATCTTGCATTAACAACAGTATTAGGACTTGTCTGATTTACTGCTTTACTATTATCGCGTGATTGAATTGTGAACATGCTAATCTTTGCTCTATGATTCCACTGAGTTGATCACTCATTCCCACGTTACGGGATGGTGTTTCCAACACCCACCAGACCCTGTTGTAGTTGCAGGTGACGACGAGATCCAGGAGGTGGAGCTAGATGATGACGAGGACCAGGATGAGTTCTCGTATATGCAGTATCATGACGGCTTCCCGTAGGCGACCTGGATCGAGGGGACATCAGTGGGACTTTTCTTTTGAACATTATTCTTTTGTTATGTACATGTATATGAGACTCAGAGATGTAGTCATACTTTGGAGACAGTTGAGATTACTTTGTTTTTCCATACTGTGATATATATCTTGTTTAGTCTTCCGCTTGCTTTTATCACTGGATCTGAAGTATGAATTGCAGTTTTGGTATACTTTTACTCATGTGAATGCTTTAAATCAGACAACATCGAATCATAACCATTTTTGTTGCATAAGTGACGGTCTGGAACTCGGGAGTTGAGTTTATACACGACCCCCGATTTTCAGGGTGTTACAAGTTGGTATCAGAGCATGAATGAGAGTATACTGGGCCTGGGTTATGGTCTTGCGACGTACGCTGTCGCTTTCTTTGACTTAGGTGGGTGCGAGAAGGGTCTAGAAACACTCCTAGGATCACAGATTCGCCGATAGGCGAAGTCTATAAGGATCGATCGCAAGATCGAGTCTGTAACGCATCTCGGGTCGCGTAAAGCGACCCGAATCACTTCTAAGCTGTAGGAAGTCGGGTGGAGACGTCCTATGAGCGGTTTTAAACCGCAAAAGTGAATCTTTGGGCCGTGGAATGACCACGACTCCAGTAATCAATCGCCAGGGCTTAAAAACCCCGTTTTGCCAAAAATTCTCAAAATTCCTTCTCCAAACACTTCAACCTTCAGTTCTTTCTTATCCATTTCATGTTAGGCATCAAACCTAATGTGAAAATAACACAAATTAGTACATTCACCAAATTTTACAGTGAATAGTAAAATTTCATGAAAAATGGCCATAAGGCCATTCTAACTTCACTTTCTTTAGCAAATAAGGAGCTAGAAAGATGTACTGGATCCTTCTACCCCAAATTCATATGCTGCATCATATGATTTGGTATTCAGGATTGCGATGTGGACCCAGAAAGCCCCGAACACATGTTTGGGCTCATAGGGACCAAAATATAATGAACCAAGGGGTGGGACCTGACTTTTTGGGACCCTGGGACCATGGGGGACCAGACCCATGGGGTCCCACCGGTCAACTTACAAGTTGACCGGCGATGCCATCGCCGGCCGGCCACCTCCGTTGGTGCTGCCCTTTGGGCGCACCCACTTAAATACCCCCCACATCACCCCTAGCTACCTCCCATCTCACAAAAACCCCTAAAAACCCCCTCTCCTTCACAAACAGCCCCCTTGCATACCCTAGATTCGATTTTCAGCACTCCATTCCAAACCCCGGCGACCCAAATCACCTCTACAACCTTCCTTGGCCAAAACCGACCACCACCCATCAGTTATTGGGTGTTGGCAGCCCCCTTCCTTGAAGATTTCCCCATTTGGAGCTCCAAAATCCCCCAAATAGTGCTGAAATCGTGAGCAGCTCCATTCCATCTTTTTGTTTGAATTTTTCCCTGAAAGTACAGCCTTGGGAAGCTTGAAGCATCCCTCTACGATGCCTAGATTTCCTTTTGTCAGATTGGGCAGCCATTTCTCCGCATTTTCGGCATTTTCCATGGCTTTCGTGGAAGCTATTTTGGGTCTTTTGTCACTCTCATCCATCCTGTCTTTGATGGGTAAGAGGAAAAATGCAACAGACGAGGCTGGGCCGAGCCGCCCTGCTCGATGAGAAGACCGCGGGGTGGTGCCGCAAGTTCAAGCGCCGCCGCAGGTCCAGCTGCAGTCCTAGAGTGCCGTACAAAGCGGGATTTGGATCCCCATGCACATCTTGGACGAACCATCCTATCAGAGATGCCTCATGGTGAATACACTGATCGTAGAGTGTTATTTGAGGCGGACGTAGATGGGCGATTGTTCGACGAATATCTGTTGTTCGAACGCATTGAAGCTGCGCACTGGGGACCGATCTTTGAAGCTCGCGCTCGTGCTAATGTGAGCACTGTTCGTGCCTTCTATGCTAGCATCCAGAGTCCTACCTTGGAGCCCTTGCAGTTCAAAATCCCTTTTGGTAGAGATCGGATGGCTACGATCGACGTCCGGTTGGTTGTGCGACTTCTCAACGTGCCACTAGGTGATGTGCATCCAAGTGAGAAGAGTTTGAGGACTAGACGTGAACGAGACCGCCGCACCATGTTTCTGTGTGGTAAGTTGGTTCCATGGCAGCCTAATAATAGCCTCAAGGCGACGTACATGTCTGAGGATTTGCGTCTGCTGCATCACATCTGCACGTTCAATGTTTATCCTAGGTCGACGAACCGCATTGAATGTACACGTCTTATGGTCGATTTCTTATTTCTGGTGGCCCAGGGAGAGAACGTATGTATGGCCACTTTCATCTTACGGCAGATAGTTCTCATAGCCAGGTCGAGGAGAACATCCGAATCCCTTCCCTTTGGCCGACTCATTTGCAAGATTGCGCTTGAGTTTGCCTATAGACTTGGACCCGAATTGCCGGTATCGATTCACACCATCGATGAGTCGACGATGGTTAAGATGAAGATTGGGTCGCAATATCGTGAAAATCAACTTGAAAGGGATAGTGGGGACGACTTTGATGAAGAGGAAGATCAAAGCGAAGGAGAACCTAGTGCAGAAGTTCAGGAAGAGACTCAGGAAGAAGCAGAAGAGGAGGCTCAAGATACTGATGAGAGCCCTCCTCCTTCTGCGCAGACTACTATTGACGATCGCATTGCTCGGATGGAGGAGAGTCAGACCGCTTTGCGAAGGGAAGTCCAAGAACTTCGAGCAGAGGTCGCTGATGCCAAGGCCGTTACGAAGAAGAAGTTTGGCAAGGTGACTCGCACCTTGAAGGCAATCCTGTGTTGCTTACAGGATAAGGGTGCTCCTCCTCCGTCGCCAGACTCCGACTAGCGACGCGATCTTTGATGTTGTTATGAGTAGTTAGCCATTTTCTGTTTTATGTTTGTAAGCCTGTTGAGGCTAGTGCTTTGCATATGTTGCTGTTGCTTAACTGTCTTAATTTCCATGTCATTCTAGTCATGATGCTTGTAAGGATATATCCCTTGTATTGTGACAATTTTGATTAATTGAAATGCATGGAATGCCTTTGACTCTTTAGTGAATGATTATGGTGTATTTGAGCAATTGAGACTGACAAGGTTGCGCCCTATTTTGAATATAGGGAATGCCACCTAAGACTACGAGGAGCGCGGTTCGGCTTTCGTTGTCTGAGCAGATGGATCAGACTCCCTCTCAGTCTGGCACTCGTCCGGACCCTGCTGTGGGCCCGATTCCTGAGACTGTTCGATCGTCTCAGCCTGCTGTTGGTCCTACAGATGGACCACCGCCATTTACACCATCAGTTAGAGAGCCACAGCGCGCATCTACTTCCGCACCTCATCCGCCACAGCCTGCTCCACCACCTGATAGATTCGAGCAGATGATGGCTATGATGCTACAGCAGCAGCAGCTATTGACTACTATAGTCGGGACTTTAGCCCAGGGTGGGGGTGCGACGGCATCTACTCCGCCTGCACCACCTGCGCATCCAGCTGAGGATGCCTATGCTTACGCCCAGGATGAGGGCATAGCACATCCTGCGCAGCCTGTTTTCCCTGCGGGGAATCCTGTCGACACACGGGGTCTTCTGGAGCGATTTCAGCGCTTGCGGCCTCCTACTTTCACGGGTTCTCACAGACCCGAGGAGGCTGAGTTTTGGCTCGACCGAGTGTCGAAGATTCTGCGCATGTTGCACTGCACTGAGGCAGAGCAGGTAGAGTTGGCTACCTTCCAGTTTGAGAGAGAGGCCAGTATGTGGTGGGATAGTGTATTGCGGACTGTTACCGCAGACTTCGTATGGACATGGGCAGCATTCGAGTTTCGCTTCCATGAGAAGTATTATCCTCAGACCTACAGGCACGAGAGGGAGAATGAGTTTCTCCGTCTCAGGCAGGCAGCGATGACGGTTACCGAGTATGAGCATCGGTTCACAGAGTTGGGCAGGTACGTCCCGACGATTCTAGCTGATGAGCAGATGCGCATACGGCGCTTTTTGGAGGGCTTGCGACCGGATATTCGGTCGAAGATGTGCTGTATCAGTTTCCCCTCCTATGCGGAGTTGGTTCACATGTCCATGCGGGCAGAGCAGGACGTGGATCGACTTGCGCGATCACGAGGCCCGACTACTTCCAGGCCGCGACCGGAGTTGCCAGATAGGCCCTTCACGGGCAAGAGGCCTCGCGTTGATCCTCCTACCAGGACCACGGCGCCAGTAGGACCGTTTCGGCGCCCTGAGTTATCATGCACATACTGTGGGAGGACGGGCCACCTAGCGCAGAGTTGCTTTTCGAGGATGCGGGACAGTGGGTTCTCGCCGCCGCAGAAGATTGATCGTGTACGTCCACAGGCGATATCAGCACCGCCTATACGGTCAGCTCCTGTGCAGTCCTCTTTCAGACCCACAGTATCACAGATTCGACAGCCCCCACGGCCCTTGACACAGCGGCCGAACCGGCCACAGCAGGCTCGAGTTCATGCACTGACCGCTGAGGCAGCTACGACGCCGACTTTCCAGCATTCAGCCTTCGAGGTCACGGGCCATATCGGAGGTACTCCCGTTCTTGTCATGGTGGACACTGGTTCCACGATTTCTTTGATATCGCGTGCCGTAGTCAGACGTCTTGGGTTGCAGACTATCACTATGGATAGCGTGCGAGTCCTTGCAGCTCATGGAGATTATTCGGATGTCACCCAGATGTGTGAGGGTTGTTTAGTTGATCTGGGAGGCAGGACGATGACTCTTGATCTGGTCGTCGATCCCTCGCTCGTATATCTCGACGTCATTCTTGGCATGGACTGGTTGACTGCAGCGAGAGCCGAGATTGACTGCGAGGCTCGTGTGGTGACGGTGTACGAGCCTGAGGGCACGCCTTTCACATTTTCAGTGCGGGTAAATCTTCCTTTCCGCATTCTTAGCTACGCCACTCTATTGCGCGACGCTGGTGCCCAGGTACTTGAGCAGACGCCAGTTGTTTCTGAGTTCGGGGATCTGTTCAGGAAGATCCCTGGTTTGCCGCCCCGACGTGAGATCGATTTCACTATCGATCTGGTTCCTGGTTCTACACCCGTCTCACTGTCGACGTATCGCATGGCACCATGTGAGATGGAGGAGTTGAGGACGCAGATTGATGGCCTGCTAGAGCTTGGCTTTATACGGCCTAGCGTGTCTCCTTGGGGAGCACCGGTCTTGTTCGTGAAGAAGAAGGATGGTTCGCTGCGATTGTGTATTGATTATCGCAGGCTGAACCAGCTCACGGTGAAGAACAAGTACCCTTTGCCCAGGATCGATGACTTGTTTGATCAGTTGAGAGGAGCACAGTACTTCTCGAAGATTGATCTTCAGTCAGGATATCATCAGCTGCGCGTCAGAGATGAGGACGTGCAGAAGACAGCATTCAGGACCAGTTTTGGTCATTACGAGTTCCTTGTGATGTCGTTCGGTCTCACGAACGCACCAGCCGTGTTCATGGATCTGATGAACCGGGTATTGCGGCCTTTCCTCTATCGATTCGTCGTTGTCTTCATCGACGACATTTTGGTATACTCTAGGAGTCGAGAGGAGCATGAGGAGCACTTGCGTTTGGTCCTTGATACGCTCAGACAGCATCAGTTGTTCGCACAGTATAAGAAGTGCGACTTCTGGAAGCAGGAGGTGAAGTTTCTGGGACACGTGGTGTCCAAGGATGGCATGGCAGTTGACCTGTCTAAGGTAGCTGCGGTGCAGGACTGGGAGCAGCCTGGTTCTGTCACTGAGGTGAGGAGTTTCTTGGGTCTCGCTGGCTACTATCGGCGCTTCATTCAGGATTTCTCGAAGATCGCGAGACCCTTATCTCAGTTGACACGGAAGGACGTGAAGTTCGCCTGGAATGATAAGGCGGAGTCAGCTTTTCAGGAGCTGAAGGACAGACTTACGTCCGCCCCTGTGCTAGTATTGCCAGAGCAAGGGGTTAAATACACTATATACACTGACGCGTCTAGCGTTGGTTTGGGTTGTGTCCTTATGCAGAGGGACAGGGTAATTTCGTATGCCTCGAGACAATTAAGGAAGCACGAGGAGAATTACCCTACACACGACCTGGAGTTGGCAGCCGTTATATTCGCACTGAGACTCTGGAGACATTACCTCTACGGAGAGGAGTTCGAGCTCTTTTGTGACCACAAGAGCCTCAAGTACATATTCACGCAGCGGGACTTGAATATGAGGCAGCGGCGATGGATGGAGACGCTGAAGGACTTTAAGTTTGAAGTCTCTTACCATCCTGGGAAGGCGAACCTTGTGGCTGATGCGTTGAGCCGCAAGAAGGCGATAGAGTTTGGGACTCCGCTGATGGTTGCCGAGTGGGATATGGTTGAGTTTTTGCGAGACTTTGAGAAGAAACTCACCGTAGAGGAGCCATTTGAGTTCATCGCACATGTTCAGGTGCGATCCCAGATCGATGACCGTGTCATCGAGGCGCAGAGGGACGACGCGCATCTTACTGAGCTTCGAGAGCAGGCCAGTGATGATGCTGACGCCGACTGGCGAGTTGGCATGGATGGGGGCTTACGTTACCGTGGCCGCCTATGCATTCCTGATGTCCCTGACTTGAGACGAGAGATTCTCGAGGCTGCGCATTCTACTAGACTCACGATGCATCCAGGCAGCACGAAGATGTATCGTGATGTGAAGAGGACGTATTGGTGGGAAGGTATGAAGACTCACATTGCTGAGTTCGTGTCCCGTTGTCTCACTTGTCAGCAGGTGAAGGCAGAGCATCGCCGACCACCTGGACTTTTGCAGCCTATGCCGATTGCAGAGTGGAAGTGGGATTTCATTTCCATGGACTTCATTTCTGGGTTACCGAAGACGAGGAAGGGGCATGATTCCATTTGGGTGATCGTCGACCGATTGACGAAGTCGGCGCACTTCCTACCGATCAGAGTTACGAACTCTGCAGACGAGCTGGCTAGATTGTATATCCGAGAGATTGTGCGTCTGCATGGAGTTCCGTTGGAGATCGTGTCGGACAGAGACACGCGGTTCACTTCTATTTTCTGGACTCGCATTCAGGAGGCTATGGGTGTGAAGTTGAAGTTCAGTACTGCCTTCCACCCACAGACGGACGGACAGACGGAGCGAGTGAACCAGATCCTGGAGGACATGTTGCGAGCTTGCGCATTGGACTTCAAGGACAGTTGGGATGACTGTCTTGCATAGGCAGAGTTTGCGTACAACAATAGCTTCCAGGCGAGTATCGGCATGGTACCTTATGAGGCGCTGTATGGGCGACCTTGTCGCGCACCGCATTGCTGGTTAGAGGTCGGTGAGCGCAGCTTGATTGGCCCAGAGTTGGTGCAGGCGACGTCAGAGAAGATCGATATTATTCGACGTCGGCTTCTTACAGCGCAGAGTAGACAGAAGAGCTACGCCGATACGAGACGGAGACCACTAGAGTTCACAGTAGGGGATCATGTGTTTTTGCGAGTTTTCCCTATGAAGGGAGTCCTTCGGTTCGGGAAGAAGGGGAAGCTGGCACCGCGATTCATTGGCCCATTTCAGATCCTCGATCGTGTGGGAGCAGTGGCTTACCGATTGGCTTTACCCACGCCCCTCGCGAGCGTCCACAACGTATTTCATGTTTCTATGCTGAAGAAGTACGTTGCTGATCCTTCTCATATCATCCGATGGGAGCAGGTGCAGTTAGGAGAGGATGTTACTTATATCCTGCGACCGACACGCATCTTAGACCGGAAGGAGCAGGTACTGCGTAGCAAGGTGATTCCCCTTGTGAAGGTACTATGGACGCATCATACTGAGGAGGAGGCTACTTGGGAGACAGAAGCCGAGATCAGAAAGAACTACCCACAGCTTCTCGAGGAGTACGAAAAGGTACAAAATTTCGAGGACGAAATTATTTGTTAAGGGGGGTAGATTGTAACGCCCGTGAAAAATTCATACTTGGGCTCGAGTACCAACTCGACTCGAAATTGCGTAGAATTCATTCCTTTGGAAAATTTGACTAGGTTAGCTAGTGCAACGTTAGAATAGCTGGGAAATGGTCCCTCATCACTTTAAATACGTTCTACGAGGCCCGAAGCGAGTGGAACCAAGGGTGCTATAATGCTCTAAAGCCTCGGATCAAACTCTAAGCCGGTTTGTTCTCGGGACCTCCTTGAAACTTTGTATTGGATCTAGACCGCGCGTCGAAAGTCCGATACCTCCTATCTTAGACCGTTAGAACCGTCTAGCTGGACTTGACACTCATTCCAAAAATCAAGTCAAACCAATGATCACAGGCTATTTCATTGAGCCCGGACCGAAGAGAGTGTGAATAGGGACATAGTTGGAATTTCAAATTCAAATCTGGCACACAAATTTGACGCATCAGTATTAAGCATTCTGACCGTCAGAATACAGCCAAATTACACCCTTGGATCAGGAAAAATATCTATTATATATCACGAGACTTATAGGCCTGATCTTGGTGCGGTGACCGTTAAACTGAAACTGGGCCGCCACGTGCGATCTGGGAACCCAACCGGTCTGAAAACTGGATGCGTGCTAGATCCAGTATACACGAGCTTAAGTCCGACCGCATTTGGCCAGGGGACCTCCAGAAATGCTCTTTTGGACCGAAACGGCCCCGATTTGGTTAGGCACCAAGTAAACATTGTTCCCAAGCCTATTTTGGGAATGTTTTAGGCTATAAAAGGGGTTGAAACCCTCACTCCTCTCTCCCATCCGAATTTGAGAGAAGCCCTAGCTTGGGAGAGAGAAAAAGGTGGGAGATTGTGAGAGAGTGGGAGAGTTCTTCCTGCCACTTGTGCTACGTGTTGCACGTGCTTAAGCAACACTCCTCTACCGCTTTCCCGGCGATTCCACCGCAATCCTAGGTAAGTAAAAACCCTAAATAGATGTTGATTTGAGTTTTTCTTGTTTCCATAGCGATGTAGCTTATGGATCTTATGTATTAGGCTCCTTACTCGCCGTAGACGAACCATATACACTCCGCTTCAATTCCCGAGTCTACAAGACACTAGGTGAGGATTTTAGACGCTTTGATTGACGGTTCCCAATGCTTTCAATGTCGTTTAATAGTAGATTCTTGACGGCATCGCCGTTTGACATGTACAAAATGCTCTCCGTTTCCCGTTTCGTAAGCTAACGAAGAATATGAGATTTAGGGCATTTTAGCCATTTGTAGGAAGTACTGTTTACATTCATATTTTGCTGATGTGATTGACATGGTTTGTTGTCGCATTAGGAAGTTAGGAATGCGTGCATAATTAGTTTGGCGAAGAGATTCGCCTAGTTGCACATTTTGGGTCGACATACTATATGTAGACTTAAGTGTGTAGTGTATGTGTTTGTATAAATGCTTGTATTAGTATGTATTGTACTAAATGATGTTATTTGATAGTTTGTGATTGATTTTTCAATTATTATGCTGACCTAAATGATTTTCTACATGTTGACAAAATGCATGATTTCATTACATGCATGGAATATATGTGCTTGAGGATTTGCTTAAGTTGAATATGCATGAGAAGTATGCCTTGAAGATTTGACATGTGCTAACATGCTCACATGATGTATCTCAATTCCAATATCTTGGTATATAATGTTAATGAAATTCCATAGATGTGTGGGACTTGACCTAGTCCAGGCAGTCGGTAACCGAGCGAATTCGTGGCTGACTGGTCATAGCCACGAACGACGCGTCGATGAACGTGATTCGTGTTGAGAGTTGGCGGCAGTGGTTAGGCCACGCGAAGTGTTTTACGCACTTCATGTCGTTCAATTCGAGATGCGATCGCGCTAGTCGAGCCCGTCAAGTAACCCGACTGGCCGATGTTTGTTCACCTTGTACGTATCATAACTGCTTGAACCTAGGGTACTGAACTTACCATTGTAAACCCTATTAACCGTGGTACCTTGATCCACGAAGACTCATGAGCCGGGCATGGTGGTATGGGACACCGTGGTCGAGCTGTCGGCCTACGCTGGGGCCACAAACCTCCCCGTAGTGACCAGTGAGCACCTTGACTCGTGAGCAGATTATGGTGGTATGGGACACTATATTCTAGCTGTCGGCCTACACTGATCAGGCGACGAGCCCTTTGTAGTGACCGCGAGCGTATTCTGAGTTCACGGGAGGCGACGACCCTTCCGTGCAGTAGAGTACAGTAGGCCTGTATTGATAAGGTGATGGGGGAGCGGTGCAACGAGTGCGAGCAACAGCCCTGGCAGCCCTTGCAGTGACCTACGAAATGTACATCGTATGAGATTACTAGGAGTGACGACCCTAGACAGGATCCGTGTTGGGATTGATACAAGGGAGGTACCTTAGTTTCCCAATCCTGCTGTTTGAATGGACTAATAACAACTTGGTAATCATATCACCATAGCATTGCATGTGCCTGGAAGATGTGGAGCACTCTAGGGAGTGTGGCATGCCGCGGTCGTAAGATGTTGCCGTATGAGGGTGATCGTCGGTGAGGGCATACATCACGTCATATTATCTTGCATTAACAACAGTATTAGGACTTGTCTGATTTACTGCTTTACTATTATCGCGTGATTGAATTGTGAACATGCTAATCTTTGCTCTATGATTCCACTGAGTTGATCACTCATTCCCACGTTACGGGATGGTGTTTGCAACACCCACCAGACCCTGTTGTAGTTGCAGGTGACGACGAGATCCAGGAGGTGGAGCTAGATGATGACGAGGACCAGGATGAGTTCTCGTATATGCAGTATCATGACGGCTTCCCGTAGGCGACCTGGATCGAGGGGACATCAGTGGGACTTTTCTTTTGAACATTATTCTTTTGTTATGTACATGTATATGAGACTCAGAGATGTAGTCATACTTTGGAGACAGTTGAGATTACTTTGTTTTTCCATTCTGTGATATATATCTTGTTTAGTCTTCCGCTTGCTTTTATCACTGGATCTGAAGTATGAATTGCAGTTCTGGTATACTTTTACTCATGTGAATGCTTTAAATCAGACAACATCGAATCATAACCATTTTTGTTGCATAAGTGACGGTCTGGAACTCGGGAGTTGAGTTTATACACGACCCCCGATTTTCAGGGTGTTACACACAAATACTTCGCTTATATATTCAGTTCCTTTACTCCGCGTTCCCAAATACAATAAGTCCTTGGGAAGACAATTCTAAGGGAGTGTATTGATTTGACCTATTACTAATTCCAAGGGATTTATAAGTTCTCTCCCAGCGTGAATAGTTTCTAATCAAACAACCTCCCTAAGAGTTATTAAAGAAGCCTGTAAGTATTATGGGGATTCAACGAAAGAATGAGGTCTCACTTCCACCTAGTCAAGCTGACTAACTAAGTATATATTTCACTTATCTTAGCAAAATCAGTCTTTTACATTCCTTAGTAACTAGTAGCCTAGTCGTAACTTATGGGTAGTGGTAATCCACTAGTTGTAATCTAAAGTCTACGCTCATAAGTGAGATGATTTGATATCATTTCTAATACACAGGATTTATTTTATCACTTAGGGTGAAAGGTCACCTAATTGGAATTGAGTTGCCCAAATCTAAACGTAACTGCGTTCGAGCACTACACATATGCTCATATCAACTAAGGAGGTCCTAGAGTTTACATCATTAATTTATTAGATTTCTTATACTGTCAGATCTTTCTAAATCTAAGAATACCAACTCTAGGTCCAAAATTCTATGGGCCTGTTTGGGCTAGTGGTATGAAGTTGTATTAAATGGATAGCATTGCTAATCCCACCTCGGGATTAGGAATGACATATTTGGTAGGAGGGTGGGAGGGGATTAAAATCGGTTCATAGGCTTTAGAAAATGAGTCTTGTGTTGGGAAGTAGGAGATGGGATTTCCAAGTCCCATGATGATAAATTTCCAAGTGTAATTTGAAAGGAGATATCGAGATTTACTTATAATTACCTACATCCTGAGCATAGTATTAGAGATCATAGGATACACCCAATCTAGGGACAATACCGTACACATGCATTTCTTGCTACTTTTACAATTCCATTGGCCCTAATCCTACCTATTGAAGTTGGTCAAATGGGCCCTACATGTCCCAACATTCGGAGGTTGAGAAGGTTATGGGACTCAAAGGTGTGGGTTCTGTGCCCAAATGAGGGGGGTATAAAGAAGGTGAAGAGTTTTAAAGAATAGAAGGGATATGGGATCATTTCACATGGTCTCGGTTACGCATGGGTTATTCTACGGTAGTTATTCTCGCCCGTCGGCGAAACTTGAGATTCTAATATAGTTTCTAGATTTCATCGCCCCCTTCCTAAGTCAAAGTGCGTCAGTGTGCGTTGTGTTACCATAACCCAGGTCCGGTTTAATCCAAATCATGCTCTGATACCATCTGTAACATCCCAAAAATCGGGGGTCAAGCAAAAACTCAATTTAGATAATGATAAATGCATGTTATCTGTAGAATGGCATTAGATAAGATTGAGACTAAGCCAAAACAACATATCATACTCCAGAGACAGTTAAATTAACAAGCGAAAGACTGTGATAAATATATAAAATATATAATTGATTGTAAGTCTCCAGAGTGTGAACATGTTACCAGGTTAATTAAATACATGTATACTCCAAAAATGGAAAGAAAGAATATACATCACTGCTCCAAAAATATAAAATGACAAGTGTCAAGGAATCTAATCAACCTCCTTGTAATCCCGTCGATGAAAACACGGAGGAGAAGTCCTCCTCATCATCATACAAGTCCAGCTCCGCTTCACAAGCAGCGCCATCACCTGCAACTAAAATAGAGACTGGTGGGTGTTCGAAACACCATCCCGTAATGTGGGAGTGAGTGATCAACTCAGTGGTGTAAGAGAGCAAAGATTAGCATGTTATCAAATCAATCACGCGTTAATAGTAAAGAAAACAATCAAACATTCCTAGATACTGTTGTTAATGCATGCATGAAATGACATGATGAATGCCCTCACCGACATACTCCCTCATGCGGCATCATCTGCGTCCGCGGCATGCTTTCTTCCCACAGTGCTCCACATCTTCCAGGCACATGCAATGCGATATGGATAATGATTACCAAGTTGTTATTAATCTTTTTCATGCAGCAAGATTAGGAAACTAGGGTACCTTTCTTATATTAATCCCAACATAGATCCTGTTTAGGGTCGTCACTCCTAGTAATCTCATACGATGTTATATTTGTAGGTCGCTGCAAGGGCTGTCAGGGCTGTTGCTCACACTCGTTGCACCGCTCCCCCATCACCTTATCAATATAGGCCTAATGTACTCTCATCGCTATGAAAGGGTCTTCGCCTCCCGTAGACTCAGAATACGCTCGTGGTCACTACAAAGAGCTTGTCACCTGATCAGTGTAGGCCGACAGCAAGAATATAGTGTCCTATACCACCATAATCTGTTCACGAGTCATACGTGCTCACTGGTCACTACGGGGAGGTTTGTGGCCCCAACGTAGGCCGACAGCTCGATCACGGTATCCTATACCACCATGCCCGGATCATGAGTCTTTATGGATCAAGGTACCATAGTTAACAGGGTTTCCAATGGTAAGTTTAGTACCCTAGGTTCAAGTAGTTATGACTCATATAGGGTGAACATACAATGGCCAGTCTGGTTATTTGACGGGCTCGACTAGTACGAGCGCATCTCAAGTCGAACGACATGAAGTGCATGAAACACTTCGTGTCGCCTAACCACTGCCGCCAACTCAAAACACGACTCGCGTTCATCGATGCGTCCTTCGTGGTAATTAGAAGCCAACCACGAATTCAATCCATTACCGACTGCCTGGACTAACATATAGCCCCAAGCATTTATAAACAACATCAATGATCATGTGAGTGTGACGTAATTGAAATACAAACAACCAAAGAATATTCACAACATGTGATAGCATACAACGTAAGCAAATCATCCAACACCTGCATTTCATATATATAGTGAAATCAATACGTATAGCCAACATGTAGGAAATCATATACAACATCATATGGATTGAGAATTCATTCTCAAAACTAATCTACAATACCATTTACTCAATACATACTAATACAAACATTTATACAAACACTTAGTCTACACACCTTAGTCTACATAGCGTATGTCGACCCAAAGTGTGCATTAGGGCGAATCTCTTTTCCAAATAGATTATACACGCATACATAATATCATAACACGATGAATTTACATGTCAAGCATTTCAGTAAAATACAGACGTATGTGGTGTTTCCTATAAATGCCTAAAATATCTTAAATCTCATATTTACCGTATGTTTACGAAACAAAAAACGGACAACATGTTCTACATGTCAAACGGCGCTCTCATCAATAATCTACTATTAAACGACATTGAAAGATTTGAAATCAGTCAATCAAAGCGTCTAAAATCGTCACCCTTTGCCGTAGACGTATATCGATTCGAATAGAACGTAAATGCTTCGTCAACGGCGTTCAGGCGTCCTAATGCATAAGATACATAAGCTACTTCGCTATTTGAATCGAAAGGATCCTTAAAACAGTTATAGGTTAGGGTTTTCTTACCTAGAACGGAGTTGGAATCACCAGAAGAGCGATGCAGGCAGGTGGATGTGGCACGTGGAGCAGCAGGGAAGACTCCCAGGAGAGAGCTCCAAATCTCTCTCCCTTTCTCTCTTTTTTCTCTCTTCTCTCCCCAAATTCGTATGGAATGAAAGAGCAAGGGTTTAAGCCCTTTTTATAAGCCCAAACATGACCAAAATAGACTTGGGGACAAGGTATACTTATTTTGTAACCAAAGAGGGCTTGTTCTGATCCAACAGAGCATTTCTGGAGGTCCTGTGACTGAATGCGGTCGGACTTAAGCTCCCTGACATTGGATCTAGGTCAGGAAGAGTTTTCAGTCTGAGCGGATATCCAGATCGACCGTGGCAGACCAGTTTCAGTTCAACAGTTATGGTAACTCGATTGGAGCTACAAGTACTATGACATGTAAGGAAAATTTTTCCTGATCTGAGGGTGAAACTTGATTGAATTCTGACGGTCAGAACGCTTAGAAAAAGCGCACAAGCGAACGTGCCAGATTTCATAAATTATATTTATTTCTCACACTCTTCACTCTGTACTCAAGAAAATCATCGTGGGACATCATCTGGACTTGATTTTTGAGGTGATTGTCAAGTCCAACTAGGCGGTCATATTCATCTAAGTCTAGGGTAATCGGACTTCTGACGCGCAGTCCAGAGCTGATACAAAGTTTCAAGGTGCTCCCGAGGGCAATCGGGAATAGGGTTTGATCCTAGGTTTTACGGTATTGTAGCGTCACCTATCCTATACATTTTGACTCTGGCAGATCTTATTGAAAGTGAATGGTGAGAATTTCATAGGTCATCTAGTGCAGCGCTAGTTGATTCTCGTTGGATTTCTAAAGGAAGTAGCCTTTATTGGTTTTTTTTTGAGATGAGATTTGGAGGGTGGAGCGAGGGTGTTTGGAAACAGGAGAAGGAAGAGTTTGGAGGGGTGGTTTTTCCCAAAAATCAGGAATTTTGGTGAGAAAGGAGAGCTTGGAGGGTCACTTTGTGAGGGATGTACCTGATCGGGGAGGTTTTAACGGACGGCCCACATACCTGGAGGCTACCCTAGCCCCTAAACACCTCCAGCCCGAAGCCCGGACCCAACCGAGGAATTTGACCGGCGATGCATCGCGGAATCGGCGATGCCATCGTGGATAAAAATCATCTCCGGCGAGGCCGGACATATGAGCTGGGTTCCCCCTATCCCCTAGGTTCCAAAAATATGTGGGGCCCACGTTGAATCATTGTGGATTAGCGTGGGTGGGCCCACGACTCCATTCGAGGCATTTCGGGGCCAGTTTGCAAACTGAAATGAATTTCTACAGCGTATAGCATATGATTTTGGGGGTAAGAGATGCTAATCTATCCAACTAACCTATCTATCTTGTTAGATTCCAAAAGGTTAAGGGTCGAAACCCATTTTACTCATTTATTTACTATTCACGATAATTTTTAGCTTTGGTATTGTTCTTCATCATTAATACTCTAGGGTTGGTGTTCTTTACTATTTAAACTTAAGGAGTCGTGTTTAATATGAAAGTACTTGGAGAAATTTGAAGAATGAGGTGATGAAAGGTGAGTTTTAAAGGAAATGGGTTGAAAAGCGATTTCTTTGGCTTCAGGATTGAGCTCTGAAAGTGTTATGGTTGACCCATTGCCTAAGGATGTCTAACTCCCAGTTGGCAAAAATCCAGGGTATTACAGGAAGAGACCTCACCATCTGCTCACCAATAACGGGCCCAGCTCGTCGATAGTGGACCCATTCCTCAAGCCGGTTAGACTTAACCTAGCATTGCCTACTCCCTCAGGTTGGTAAGGCCACACCCCCTCTCAACCAACCACTACATAGTGGGGGCGCGGCCTACTAGTATACGGCCCTCATGTGCTCAAATACATTCACTCGGTTTAGACATTAGGGCATCCTCTGGTACTAAGAGGGTTTATGATTTTTCACCCAGGGCCATCTATGGTGGCTCAATGCTAAAATAGATTTTTAGTTTTCCATCTGGCCATCCACGATATGTCTATGGAGGATACAACACTGATGTCGCTAGGACGTACAGTAATCATAACACACAATGCAAGATGCTTAAGTCATACAATCTGGTCTGTATTAAACCTACACGTACCGTGTGCTCATTTGGACAACTTCTATCAGGAAACCCTGTAATAATTTTCCGAATGGCTTGTGCTATGATCAATCATTCCTTATATCAGGTATACATATGATGCGTATGGGCATGAGTCATGAAGCTATACATGCATGTTATATGATGATAGTGTAATCTCCTCATATCAAGGATGGGCCTAGGCAACCTACTTATAACAAGAATGAGCCTCACAATAGGCCCAAGAGAAGGTTACAAAAGTGGACATCTAACCATCATTGCCAATTAATGTGGACATTTAACCAACATCGCTCCCAATCAGTGGCCCACATATAGAGCCAGACATAAAGTGGGCCCATGGCCTCACATAAAGGCCTAATATACATCGCAATGGGCCTCATACAAGGGCTATATACACATCACTATGGGCCACATCACATGGACCTCGAATACATCACAATGGGCCTCACTTGTGGGCCTTATATACACAACATGTGGACCCTGCACATGGGTCTCAGATACATCGCACGGGCCAGAACCCATGGGCCTAATACATATCATAATAGGCCTCGTTAAATGGGATACAATAACATCACATTGGCCATGCCATATGGCCCGAAAATACATCTTAATGGGCCATGACCCATGGGCCCCAGTACATCATAATGGGCCGCAACCCATATTCCTCAAATACAACGAGTGGACCACATCAATGGGCATCACCAATAGGCCTCATATACATCAAGTGGACTACATTAATGGGCCTCATATACACGATAGGTGGGCCCTGCACATGAGCCTTAAATACTCAGCATGTGGGCCCTACACATGGGTCTCATATACATCAAATGGGCCTCAAATATATCACATGTAGGTCTTACACATGGGTCTCATATGCATCAAATGGGCCACCTATCTAGGACTCGAATACATCAAATGGGCCACATATCATGGGCCTTGCCCGTAGGCCATGGATACATCATAATGGGCCTTGCCCATAGGCCTTAGATTCAAGCAGGTGGGCCCCATCATATGAGCCTTAAATACAAGGCAGGTGGGGCTCAAATATACATTATGATGGGCCGCACCAATGGGCCTCAAGTGGGCTTGGACCACACCAAAAATCATTTCAATAGTTGTAGGTGTGGCATGTTGTAACGACTCAGAAAAATTCGTATAGAGACCCGAGTACCACCTCAGGAAGAAATCTCTAAGGACCAAATCCTTTAGAATTTAAACGAGAATTAACTAGTGTTATACTTGATTACTTATGAAATTAGCACTAATGACTTTAAATACGAGCTGCAAGATCCAAAACTTGTAGAATCATTAATGCTACTTTACCCTGAAATCTATAATCAATCTTTAAACTAGTTGTTCTCGGGAGCACCTTGAAACACCGTATCTGTAACATCCCGAAAATCGGGGGGTCGAGTAAAAACCCAACTCCCGAGTTTCAAAATATTATTTATGCAACATAGATATGTATGATTGAATGTTGTCTGTGTTAATGTATTAAACATGAGTGAGATTAAGCCAGAACAGCATATCCTACTCCAGAGACAGTTAAATTTACAAGCGAAAGACTGTGATAGTATGTATAATATATATAAACTGTTGTATGTCTCCAGAGTGTGAACATGTTACCAGGTTATATACATACATGTATACTCCAAAAGTAAATAAAAAGAATATACATGAGTTCTCTAAAAATATAAAATGACAAGTGTCAAGGTATCTAATCAATCTCCCTGTAATCCCGTCAATCAGAACACGCATAAAGGAGGGATCCTCCTCATCATCATCATCATCAAGTCCGGCTCTGCCTCGCAGGCCATGCCATCATCTGCAATCACAAAAGGGTCTGGTGGGTGTCCAGGAACACCGTCCCGTAACGTGGGAGTGAGTAGCTAACTCAGTGGAATAATAGAGCAAGGATTAACATGTTCTCAAATCAATCATGCGATAATAGTAAAGCAGAAAATCAAACAATCCTAATACTGTTGTTAATGCAATATGACATGACATGATGGATGCCCTCACCGACGATCTCCCTCATACGGCACCATCTTACGACCGCGGCATGCTGCACTCCCTCAAATGCTCCACATCTTCCAGGCACATGCAATGTAATGGTGATATGATTGTCGAGTTGTTATTAGTCCATTCAAATAGCAGGATTGGGAAACTAAGGTACTTCCCTTGAATCAATCCCAACATAGATCCTGTCTAGGGTCGTCACTCCTAGTAATCTCATACGATATATATTTTGTAGGTCGCTGCAAGGGCTGCCAGGGCTGTTGCTCGCACTCGTTGCACCTCTCCCCCATCACCTTATCAATACAGGCCTACTGTAATCTACTGCTACGGAGGGGTCGTCGCCTCCCGTAGACTCAGAATACGCTCGTGGTCACTACAAAGGGCTGTCAGGGCTGTTGCACGCACTCGTTGCTCCGCTCCCTCATCACCTTATCAATATAGGCCGACAGTAAAAATATAGTGTCCCATACCACCATAATCTGCTCACGAGTCATAGGTGCTCACTGGTCACTACGGGGAGATTTGTGGCCCCAGCGTAGGCCGACAGCTCGACCACGGTGTCCCATACCATCATGCCCGGCTCATGAGTCTTTGTGGATCAAGGTACCATGGTTAACAGGGTTTACAATGGTAAGTTCAGTACCCTAGGTTCAAGCAGTTATGACTCATGCAGGGTGAACATACAACGGCTAGTCGGGTTACTTGACGGGCTCGACTAGCACAATCGCATCTCAAGTCGAATGACATGAAGTGCGTAAAACACTTCGTGTGACCTAACCACTGCCGCCAACTCCAGAACACGGCTCGCGTTCATCGACGCGTCGTTCGTGGCTAAGAAAAGCTAACCACGAATTCACTCGGTTACCGACTGCCTGGACTAAGTATAGTCCCAAACACATATGAATCCACATCAGCAATCATGTGAGAGTATTGGAAATGAAACACAACCATGTGAGTATGTTAACACATGTTATATCGTACAACTTAAGTAAATCATCTGACACATGCCTTTCATACATATAGTGAAATTATGCATATCACCAACATATAGGAAATCATTTCCATCAGCATATTAATTGAGAATTCAATCTCAAACTAAATCATAATGAAATCATCAAACACATGTTATAACATACAACTTAAGCGAATCATCAAGCACATGCATTTCATTCATATAATGAAATCATGCATATGGCTAACATGTGGGTAACCATTTACACCAGCATATTAATTGAGAAATCAATCTCAAACTAATTCATAACATCATTTAATTCAATACATACTAATACAAACATTTATACAAACACTTACACTACACACTTAAGTCTACATATAGTATGTCGACCCGAAGTGCGTATTTAGGCGAATCTCTTCGCCAAACTAATTATGCACGCATTCCTAACATTCTAATGTGACAACAAATCATGTCAATCACATCAGCAAAATATGAATGAAATCTGTACTTCCTACAAATGACTAAAATGCCCTAAATCTCATATTCTTCGCTAGTTTACGAAATAGGAAACGGATAACATGTTGTACATGTCAAACAGCGTTGCTGTCAATAATCTACTATTAAACGACATTGAAAGCATTGGAAACAGTCAATCAAAGCGTCTAAAATCCGCACCTTGTCTCTTATGGATGTGTAAATTCGAACAGAGCGTATACGCTTTGTCTACGGCGAATAGAGGACCTAATACACAAGTTCTATTTGCTACTTCGCTAGGAAACGAAAGGAACCTCAAATTAACAACTTCTAGGGTATTTTCTTACCTGAAAATGCAGAGGAATCACCGGGAAAGTGATCGGAGTGCGTTGCCTAAGCACGTACAGCACGTGACACAAGCAGCAGGAAATTCTCTCCTACCTTCTCTCACAAGCTCTCACCTTTTCTCTCTCCCAATCTAGGGCTTTTTGCAAATTCGGATGGGAGAGAGGAGTGAGGGTTTCAAGCCCTTTTATAAGCCTAAACATGCCCAAAATAGGCTCCAGGTCAAGGTATACTTAAAGTATATCCAAATTGGGGTTGTTTCGGTCCGAAAGGATATTTCTGGTGGTCCCCTGGCCGAACGCGATCGGACTTAAGCTCATGCATACTGAATCTAACATACATCAAGTTTTCAGTCCGGCAGGGTTCGCAGATTGCACATGGCGGTCCAGTTTCAGTTCAGCGGTCACCGCACGTAGATCAGGGCTGCAAGTCTCATGATATGAAATAGAAATTTTTCCTGATCTGAGGGTGTAATTTGACTGAATTCTGACGGTCAGAACGCTTAATACTGACACGTCAAGTTGTGTGCCAGATTTGAATTTCAATTCCAAATCTGTCCCTATTCTCACTCTCTTCGGTCCAGGCTCAATGAAATAGCCTGTGAATGTCGGTTGGACTTGATTTTTGAAATGATTGTCAAGTCCATCTAGGCGGTTCTAACGGTCTAAGATAGTAGGTATCGGACTTTCGACGCGCAGTCTAGATCCAATACAAAGTTTCAAAGTGGTCTAGAGAATAAACCGGTTTAGAGTTTGATCCCAGGTTATAGAGTATTATAGCACCATGCATTCTACAAGTTTTGGGTCTTGTAGAACATATTTAAAGTGATTAGGGACTATTTCCCAGCTACTCTAGCGTAGCGCTAGCTAACTTATGCTTAGTTTCTAAAGGACTTAATCCTAAGTGGTTTCTTTGGCTATGGAATTGGGTTCTGAGCGATTTCTCAGGTGTTTTAATTAACCCATTGCCTAAGGACGTCTAATCCTAGGTTGGCCAAAATCTGGGTGTTACAGTATCGGGCCTGGACCATGCGTTGAGTGTCTGATTACCCCAAATCTATACAAATATGACTGTCTTGTTCAACTTGACAACCACCTCGGAAATCAAGTCCAGATAGTACCTGAAGCTATTTTCTAGAGCCCGGACCGAAGTGTATGAGCAACATTAATATCTTTAGAAAATGAACTGAAACTTAAGTAAATCAAGTCTATTTACTTGTAGGACAAATCTATGGATTCAGACTGTAAGAAACTAACCCAATTATACCCTCGGATTAGGGAAATTTTCTAACACATGGTAGTATGCTTGTGGCCCTAATCGAGTTCCAGTGACTGTTAAACTAAAATCGATCCACCGCGGTCGATCTGTAAATTCGATCGGACTAAAAACTTAGCTTGACCTAGATTAAATGTCAGGGAGCTTAAATCTGACTGCATTCAGTAAATGGGCCTCCAGAAGTGCTTCGTTGGATCGAAACAGACCCTATTTGGCTATGACCTAAGTATACCTTGGCCCTGAGGCCATTCCCATCAGTTTTAGGCCTATATAAAGGCCTAAACCCACCCCATCTCTATTTCATACGAATTCTCTAAAACCTTAGGAGAGAAAAGAGAATAAAGAGAAGGAAAGAGAGAGAAAAGTGTTTAGATACGAAGTTTTCCATATATTACATATAGATATAAAACTATGTCGATGATAATGCATTCCATGTGTTTGTTGAAATGCATGAATGAATATGGAATTATGATTTGTATTTTTCATGTTTACTCACTAGGAATACCTGATTGTTGTACAATGGTGAACCCTTTTGTAAAGGGTTCTGCTATAATACCTGTTACAACTACTTTAGTACATGTATTTGATATGTGTAGCCTAAGTGTTTGATAAAATGCCTGAATGTGAAAATTGTTTTTTTAAAATGTATGTACTGAGGGTGTTGAAATGAGATTCTCAATTCTTGTAGCTGTGGTTATAGTACCCTTATATATAACCCTATGTGTTGTATAGATGAAATTCCTATGTATGATAGTGTGTAGCATGTGTTTGTTAAATTGCTCAAGTAGGATTTAAATCTGATTTCAGTTGTCACATGCTGTTTAGATTACTTTATGTGAATGCTATCATTTGGAGTGTGTTTGGGGCAATGATGTGATCGGTGGCTGAACTGTTTAGCAACGACAGCCACGCTCGATGAATCCAAGACGTACACTGCTTATTGGTAGTGGTTAGGCCACATGGAGTTGCTTGTGTGCTCCATGTCGATCGACTCGATGTATGCTCGTACCAATAGAGTTTTTCAAGTGACCTGATTGGCCCAATGTATGTTCACCATGTATGGACACTACTGCTTGAATATAGGGTACCAAGCTCACCAGTGAAAACCCGTTAACCTTAGTACCTCGATCTGCTAAGACTCATGAGCCAGACATGGTGGTATGGGACATCGTGGTCGAGCTATTGGCCTATGCCGGAGTGACAAGCCCACCCGTAGTGACCAGTGAGAAACTCAAACTCGTGACCCGAATACGGTGGTATGGGACATTATATTCGAGTTGTCAGCCTACACTTATCAGGTGACGAGCCCTTTATAGTGACCTCGAGCATACTCTGAGGCTGCGTTGAGGTTACGAGCCTTTCCGTAGTAACTAGAGTGTAAACTAGGCCTACACTGATCAGGTGATGAGCCCTTTGTAGCAACCTAGAACCACAACATCGTATGAGATTTTCTAGGACTGATGACCCTAAAATGAATCATTATTGGAAATTGATATAAGGGAGGTACCTTAGCTTCCCAATCCTGCTGTATGAATAAACCTAAGTATGAACATGGCTAATCATCGTGTATGCACCGCATTACATGTGCGTTTGGCGTAGCAGGTCAAGCATTGAGGAAGTGTTACATGCACGATCATGAGATGAAGTCACTGAGGGAGCGTAGACGAGGGCATGCATCATTATTTCATATCATTCTTACATTAACAAGAGTACTTAGGATCTGATTGTTGTATTGCATTATCATTACTACTTGAATGCATTGATAACATGTTAACCTTTGCTTTATTGTTTCACTGAGTTGATCACTCACTCCCATGTTTCGGGATGTTATTTTTCACACTAACCAAACTCTATCTTAGCTGCAGATGGCGACGCAACGTATAAGGCGAAGCCTGACTTCCTTGACAATGAGGAGGAATTCTCATATATGTAGTTCTCTAGCGGATTCACTTAGACCGTAAGGATCGATGGGGGCTATCTTGAAATTTTATATTTTTTTGAACTAATACATGTAATCATTCGACTTGGTAATGTATTCATACTCTGGAGAGCAGATATGGATCACGTGTTCTATGGATGCTTCTATACATCTTTTAATCTTCCGCTTGTGTTATTTAACTATGGCTAGAGTATGCTCTGTTGTTTGGTGTAATCCCACTCATGTTTAATGTACTTGTATAGACAACAGTCAATCATCATCATATATGTTGCGTAAGTGATGTTTTGAAACTTGGGAGTCAAGCTCCTGCTCGACCCTTAATTTTTAGGGTGTTACAAGTTGGTATCAGAGTATGATTTGGGTTAGACTGGACTTGGGTTATAGTCACACTACGTTCACTGACACACTATGACGTGGGAGGGTGCGAGGAATGTAAAAACAGTCATAGAATTCTCACTTTCGCCAAACACCAAAATCGATTGCAATCGATCAAAGAACTTGAATCCCTAGGATTTCTCAATTGTCAAGTAGGTTTTCCCATTTGCGTGAAACAATACCGCCTCATTTCTAGACCATTAATCGATGGGTTTAGACGGTGTAGTGACCCATTCCAACCTCAAGCGACCCGGACGACGCGATTGTCCATAAGATAGGACCGAAACAGTTCGGACGAACTCTGGGGCCAAGATCGTACAAATCATGGGGACCCCGAGTGGATTTTGTATGTTTTTGGCACCCGTCGAGGGGGGTGGCCACTTCCCGACCACAGTCGCACTACGCCCGTGGCCTGGCGGGCTGGTGTTGAACCGGTGTCGGGCCAGCATCCCTACATGTGTGGGGCCCACCAAATCACGTGTGGTCCCCCTTTTATACCACATTTGCTCCCTCTCTTCTCATATACCCTTCCAAGCTCTCCAAACCTCAAGAAATTTCAGGTTTCCTTCTCAAATCCTCCCCCAATCTCCTAGTTTCTTCATCTTCTTCACTCCCTTTCCCTTTCTTCATCACACCCTTCAAACCCATCTCTTATATTTCCTCATTTTCCTTATTTTCTACCCATTTAGGCATAGGGTCTATACTTTTGCTCCAAACCTCCCTTTCTTAATTTCCTTCTTCTTTTCCTCCTTCTTTTCCTTCTATCCATGGCTCTTTTTGAGCTTATAACGACCATTTTCTCACTTTCCACCATCCTTTCCCTTATGGGGAAGAAGAGAGCTCCTACAGATGAAGCTAGGCATAGTCACCTTACTCATCCAAGGAAGATGGCGCACGCCAAGGCTAGCACTAGCGCCGCCCAAGAGTGGAGGTCAAAGTGGGATCTCGATCCCTGATTCCCACTTAAGAAAATGCTACCAGCAGCTTTAAGCATGAACGTTTTGGTGGCCATAGAGTAGTGCTTGAGGCCCACATAGAATAGAAGCTATTTGGGCATCACCCGATCATGGATTACTTGGTGGACTCCAGGTGGGGTCTCATATTCAAGGGTGAGTATCACACATATGAGAACATGGTTCGTGCCTTCTACGCGCATATACAGGACCCTACGCTGGAGCCTTTATAGTTCACGATCCCATTTGGAAGGCGAGAAGCGATGATTGATGTGGAATTGGTATCCCGACTCATGGGAGTCCCACGTGGTGAGGTGCATGCTAGTGATGAGCCCCTCAAGAATGCGTGAGAAAGGGATCACCGCACGTGCTACCTCTACGGCCATTTAGCTCATTGGAAGGAAGGAAGAAGCCTCCCGACATCAGAAATGATAGACAATTTTTTCTTGCTTCACCACATCTTCACGTACAAAGTGTACCCTAGGTGGGAAAACTGCACTTAATGCACTCGACTGATGGTAGATTTCATGTATAGGGCTGGGCACAGAGACAAGCTATGTCTTCCTACGTACACCCTATTACAAATAGTCCAGATGGTGCTTTCTCTTAGGAATGACCTCTCGCTTCCATTTGGCCGACTCATATGCAAGATTGCTCGGGAGTTCGTCTATAGCCTCAATATAGATGATCTTGTGCCGATCCACTACATTACTGAGACTACGCTCAATAACATGGGGATTGGCCCGCGACAACGTCAAGCCCAACTTGATGAGTTTGGGGACGAGACCGAGGGTGAGGAAGAAGAAGGCCGTGAAGAAGAAGAGCAGGTTGAGGAAGATGAGAAGGCACGAGATACTGATGGGGGCTCTCCTCATGACAGTGATCGGGTTACCAGGGAGGCCTACTTGGCTCAACTGGAAGAGGGCCAAGCTGCCCTGCGATAAGAGATTTCACATATCCGAACCAAGGTGGAGGAGACCGAGTCTTTCATGAAAAAAAAATTTAAGGTGTCCTACACCCTGAGGGCCATCCTGTGCTATGTATGGGATAAGAGTGCACCTCCACCATCACCAAATTCTGATGACTAGTTCTATACGTAGTCATCCTTTTAGTTGTTTTGTGTGTTTTCTTATCTTGTTGCTTGTATGGCCTTGATAGGCTTAGTCGTATGGTGGTTTGGTAGCTTAAGTTGTAGTTGCTCACATGCATTTTCTGTCATAAGTCATGTAACGTTGTATCTCATGTACTGTGATAATTTTTAGGTAAATGAAATGCATGAAGTTTCTTTAATCTGTGTGTGAATGCTGCATGCTTGAGGTGGTGAGTATGCTGAAACTGACTTGAGTTATACCCTATGTTATATATAGGGAATGCCACCTAAGGCCGCATGAAGTTCGACATGTCTCACCTTTGGCGATTCGACTGACAGGGCACCTCCCCTAAGCAATAACTAGATGGACCCTAGTACGAGCCCGACTCACGCTGCTATGCCGGATCCTCAGTCGGCCACTGGCCCCACCAATGGGCCTGCACCTGCTGCACCAACAGTTCCTGAGCTAAATCACGCATCTACCTCGACGCCTCACATGCCACAATCTTCTCCCCCTCCAGATAGGTTAGAGCAAATGATGTTGTTGATGCAGCAGTAGTAGATGCAAAAATAGCAGCAGTAGATACAAAAATAGCAGCAGTAGATACAGTAATAACAGTAGCAGCAACAGTTCTTGATTACCATCGCAGGAGTCTTTGCCCAGGGTGTGGGCATGACTCCACCTACATCACTTATGCATCCTACTGGGGACGCGAGTTCTGACGGCACATTTGAGCGATTCCAACGCTTGTAGCCTCCTACGTTCACCGGTACTCATAGACCCGAGGAGGCTGAATATTAGCTTAACCGCATCTCTAAGATACTGAAGCCACAACACTATACTGATGTAGAGCATGTTGTGCTAGTCACCTTCGTGTTTGAGAAGGAGGCCAGCCTTTGGTGGGACATCATCCTACGGACTGTTGCAATCAGATACGTGTGGACATGGGTAGCTTTTGAGACCCGCTTCCATGAGAAGTATTATCCCCTCACATATCACCACGAGAAAGAGAGTGAGTTCCTTTGCCTCCGACAGGGAGGGATGACGGTGGTTGAGTATGAGAATAAATTCACGAAGCTAGGCAGGTACACTCCATTGATATTGGCCTAGAGATAGTGCAGGAAACCTCGGAGAAGATTGACATCATCAGACACCGACTTTTTACAGTGCAGAGCAGGCAAAAGAGTTATGCCGATACGAGACGGCGCCCGCTAGAGTTCGGGGTTGGAGATCACATATTTTTATAAGTTTTCCCAATGAAGGGAGTTCTTTGGTTCGGGAAGAAGGGGAAGTTAACACCGTAATTTATTGGTCCGTTCTAGATTCTTGACCATGTGGGTGCAGTGGCATATCGTCTGGCTTTGCCTACGCCTCTCGCGAGCGTACACAACATATTTCATATTTCTATGCTGAAGAAATACGTTCCTGATCCTTCCCATACCATTAGATGGGAGCAGGTGCAGTTAGGTGAAGATGTTGCATATATACTGCGACTGGTGCGTCTATTAGACAGGAAGGAGCAGGTATTGGGTAGCAAGGTCATCCCCCTTGTGAAGGTGTTGTGGACGCACCACATTGAAGAAGAGGCTACTTGGGAGACAGAAGCCAAAATAAAAAAGAACTACCCGCAGCTTCTCGAGGAGTACGAAAAGGTACAAATTTTGAGGATAAAATTTATTGTTAAGGGGGGTAGATTGTAACGTCTCGAAAAAATCCGTACAGAGACCCGAGTACCACCTTAGGCAGAAATCACTTAGGATTGATTCCTTTAGAAATTAAGCGTAAGTTAACTAGCGCTATGTTAGATTAGCTATGAAATTAACACTGATCGCTCTAAATACATTCTACAAGACCCAAAACTTGTGGAATCGTTAATGCTATAACATCCTGAAACCTAGAATCAAACTCTAAGCCCGTTTGTTCTTAGGAACCCTTTGAAACTTTGTATTGGATCTAGACCGCGCATCGAAAGCCCGATATCTACAATCTCAGACCATTATGACCGCTTGGTTGGACTTGACAATCGTTTCAAAAATCAAGCCCAACTGATGTTCTGAGGCTATTTCATTGAGCCTGGAGCAAGGAGTGTGAGAGAGAGTAGAATTCTTTATAAATTAAATGTGATTTAAATAAATCTTGCACGTGTCGCTTGCGGGTTAATTATAAGCATTCAGACCGTTGGAATCTGACCCAAATACACCCTCGGATAAGGGAACATTTCCCACTCAGGTCAGTGTACTTGGAATCCTCGATTGAGTCTCAGTGACCGCTGAACTGAAACTGGTCCGCCATGTGCGATCTGGAAACTCGATCGAACTGAAAACTTAATGTGATGAGGATCCAGCATCCATAAGCTTAAGTCCGACCGCATTCAGTCAGGGAACCTCCAGAATTGTTCTTTTATATCGAAAATGACCCGATTTGGCTATAACCCAAGTATACCTTCGTTTAAAGTCTAAATGGGTGAGTTTCTAACCTATTTAAGGACCTTAAACCCTCTCACATCCCTCCCATATGAATTTGCAAGAAACCCTAGGAAAGAGAAGAGAGAAAAGATAGAGATTGTGTGAGAGTTGTGAGGGAAGGTTCCTGTCATTCGATCCTGTTTCTACACGTACTTAACCACCGTGTTCTAATCACTCCTCTGGTGATTCTGACTTCATTCTAGGTAAGAAAACCCTAACCGTAACCTGTTTTAGGAATTCTATCGATACAAGTAGCGAAGTTGCTGACTTATCTTGTGATATAGGTCGTCATATCGACGTTAACGAAGTATAGAGTTTCTATTCAATTCGATACGCTCCTACGGCGTAAGGTGAGGATTTTAGAGGCTTAGGTTATCTATTTTCAAAGCTTTCAATGCCGTTTGATAGTAGATTAGTGACAAGGATGCTGTTTGACATGTAGAACATGCTGTCTGTTTTCCGTTTCGAATACGTACGAAGAATATGAGATTTAGGGTATTTTAGGTATTTACAGAAAATACTGTATACGTATGTATTTTTCTAATATGATTTCCATGTGAATTTGTTGCATTCCTATACTGGTTATGCATGTATGATCTGTTTGGCGAAGAGATTCACCCTAATGCACATTTTTGGTCGACATATGCTATGTTGACAAATGTGTGTAGACTAAGTGTTTGTATAAAAGTATGTATTAGTAAGTATTAGGTAATTGTTGTTGTAGATTAGTTTTGAGATTGGATTCTCAATTAATATGATGATGTACATGATTTCCTCCATGTTTGTTATATGAAATTGATTTCCGTATATATATGAAATACTTATGTTTGGTTGATTTTCTTATGTTGTTTGTTATAACATGTTGTTAACATGCTTGGATTATTTGTGCTTCAATTCCGTCACTCTCATATGATCATTGATTCAGATTACCAGTGTGTGGGGCTATACTCTAGTCCAGGAAATCGGTAACAGATTTGAATTCGTGGTTGGCTTCTATTCGCCACGAAGGACGCTTCGACGAACCCGAGTTGTGCTTGGGTTGACGGCAGTGGTTAGGCCACACGAGGTGTTTATGCACTTCGTGTCGTTCAGCTTGAGGTGAGCTCGTACTAGTCGAGCTGGTCAAGTAACCCGACTGACCATCGTATGTTCACCTTGTATTGGTCATAACTGCTTGAACCTAGGGTACTGAACTTACCAGTGAAAACTCTGATAACCATGGTACCTTGATCCATTAAGACTTATGAGCAGGGCATGGTGGTATGGGACACCGTGGTCGAGCTGTCAGCCTACGCTGGGGCCACAAACCTCCCCGTAGTGACCAGTGAGCACCTTAGACTCGTAAGCTAATTGTGGTGGTATGGGACACTACATTTGATCTGTCGGCCTACTCTGATTGGTGACGAGCCCTTTGTAGTGACCTCGAGCGTATTCTGAGTCTACGTGAGGCGACGACCCTTCCGTAGCAACAAGAGTATAACTAGGCCTGTATTGATAAGGTGATGGGGGAGCGGTGCAACGAGTGCGAGCAACAACCCTGACAGCCCTTGCAGCGACCTAGAAATATATCATCGTATAAGACTACTAGGAGTGACGACCCTAGATAGGATCTGTGTTGGGAATGATATAAGGGAAGTACCTTAGTTTTCCAATCCTGCTGTTTGATTGGACTAATAACAACTCGATAATCATATCCACATCGCACTGCATGTGCCTGGAAGATGTGGAGCACTGAGGGAAGAAAGCATGTCGTGGACGCAAGATGGTGTCGCATGAGGGAGTATGTCGGTGAGGGTATGCATCATTACTGCATCTCATACTTGCATTAATAACAGTATCTAGGAATATCTGATTGTTTGCTTTACTATTATCGCGTGATTGATTTGATAACATGCTAATCTTTGCTCTATGATTCCACTGAGTTGATCACTCACTCCCACGTTACGGGACGGTATTTGTAACACCTACCAGACTCTGTCTTAGATGCAGATAGCGAGGTGAATCAGGAGCTAGAGCTAGACTACTACGAGGACCACGACGAGTTCTCGTACATGCAGTTTTCTGACGGCTTCGCATAGGCGGCCTGGATCAGTGGGATTTTGCTAGTTGGACTATCACATGAACTTTAATTTTGGTTTGTTATATGTATTTGTGACTCAGATTTATATTCATACTTTGAAGATAGATCAAGATTGTTTTATTTTACATACAGTGATATATATATCTTTCAATCTTCCGCTTGCGTTTTATCACTGAATCTAGAGTATGAATTACAGTTTGGTAAAATATCACTCATGTCAATGCACTAACTCAGAAAACATTTAATCATAAGCATATTTGTTGCATAAGTGATGGTCTAGAACTCGGGAGTTGGGTTTCTACATGACCCCCGATTTTCTGGGCGTTACACACTACCATCGTGCTCTACACCAACACTAACGGCAGATGTAGTATGATGTTATGAGTGTTATGGGAAATCCGAGCTCACGGTACAACACTGCCCCAAGCGCCCGTCCGAGTCGAGGCATGATCCATCTGACCTGCTTCGGGACGTGATCCATCCGAGCAGACGACACAGTTGGTGCGCAACTCGGAATCATACTCCGATCGGATGACCTTCGATGCCTTAACCACATCGCTTATTGAAGCCAGCCCTGCCAGCCATGGTGGAACCAACTGAGCCGACTAGGCAGATCGGACTGGTGGTATCCTTAGATAAGCCGAGCCGAGCAGACTCTCCGACGTGCATATCCCACTCGTTCAATATGGAAACTGCCATATCGAGATGTGGCCGGTAACTTTGCTCGCAGGAGCGCACGATCCACCAGATACGCTGCGCGATTAGTAGATTGAGGGCAATATCTCCATGATCCTAGAATCCCTCTGATCGTGCCGAGATTATCGGACTCAGATCGCCTTATAGGCAGGTATAAATAGTACGCATCACCATATCTATAGGTACGTAAAATCGAGTTATCTTCTACTCTCTACTCAGACCCTGATTCCCTTGTCATGACTTAGGCATCGGAGGGTCCCCCGGCTTAGTGTAACACCCTGAAAATCGGGGGTCGTGTATAAACTCAACTCCCGAGTTCCAGACCGTCACTTATGCAACAAAAATGATTATGATTCAATGTTGTCTGAGTTAAAGCATTCACATGAGTAAAAGTATACCAAAACTGCAATTCATACTCCAGATCCAGTGATAAAAGCAAGAGGAAGACTAAAGAATATAAATATCACTGTATGGAAAAATAAAGTAGATCTCAACTGTCACTAAAGTATGAATACATCACTGAGTCTCATATACATGTAAAGGAATAAAAATAAATGTCCAAAATAATCCCACTATGAAGTCCCGTCAACCCAGGTCACCTAGGCAAAGCTGTCGTGGTACTGCATGTATGAGAACTCGTCCTGGTCCTCATCGTAGTCCGGCTCTACCTCTTGGATCTCAGCATCACCTGCATCTAAAACAGGGTCTGGTGGATGTTGCAAACACCATCCCGTAACGTGGAAATGAGTGATCAACTCAGTGGAATCATAGAGCAAAGATTAGCATGTTCACAAATCAATCATGCGATAATAGTAAAGCAGTAAATCAGACAATCCTACTACTGTTGTTAATGCAATATGACATGACGTGATGTATGCCCTCACCGACGATCTCCCTCATACGGCACCATCTTACGACCGCGGCATGCAATCGACCCTCAAGTGCTCCACATCTTCCAGGCACATCAATGGTATGGTGATATGATTTTCCAGTTGTTATTAGTCCATTCAAACAGCAGGATTGGGAAACTAAGGTACTTCCCTTGTATCAATCCCAACACATATCCTGTCTAGGTTCGTCACTCCTAGTAATCTCATACGATGTATATTTTGTAGGTCGCTCCAAGGGCTGCCAGGGCTGTTGCTCGCACTCGTTGCACCGCTCCCCCATCACCTTATCAATACAGGCCTACTGTACTCTACTACTACTGAAGGGTCGTCGCCTCCCGTAGACTCAGAATACGCTCGCGGTCACTACAAAGGACTCGTCGCCTGATCAGTGTAGGCCGACAGTAAGAATATAGTGTCCCATACCACCATAATCTGCTCACGAGACTAGGTGCTCACTGGTCACTATGGGGAGGTTTGTGGCCCCAGCGTAGGCCGACATCTAGACCACGGTGTCCCATACTACCATGCCCGGCTCATGAGTCTTCGTAGATCAAGGTACTATGGTTAACAGGGTTTACAATGGTAAGTTCAGTACCCTAGGTTCAAGCAGTTATGACTTATGCAGGGTGAACATACAACGGCCAGTCGGGTTACTTGACGGGCTCGAGTAGCGCGATCGCATCTCAAGTCGAATGACATGAAGTGCGTAAAACACTTCGTGTGGCCTAACCACTGCCGCCAACTCCAAAACACGGCTCGCGTTCATCGACGCGTCGTTCTTGGCCAAGATAAGCCAACCACGAATTTGCTCAGTTACCGACTGCCTGGACTAAGTATAGTCCCAAACAATTATGGAATCACATCAGCATTCATATGAGAGTATTGAAAATGAAATAAAACCATGTGAGCATATTAACACATGTTATAACATACAACTTAAGCAAATCTTCAAGCACATACATTTTATGCATATAATGAAATCATGCATATAGTCAACATGTAGGAAATCATTTATGTCAGCATATTAATTGAGAAATCAATCTCAAACTAATCCATAACACCATTTAATTCAATACATACTAATACAAGCATTTATACAAACACTTACACTACACACTTAAGTCTACATATAGTATGTCGACCCGAAGTGCACATTTAGGCGAATCTCTTCGCCAAACTAATTATGCACATATTCCTAACATTCTAATGCGACAATAAACCATGTCCTGCAAGCAGCACAGGATCGCCTTCAAGGTGCGAGTCACCTTGCCAAGTTTTCTCTTCGTAACGGCCTTGGCATCCTCGACTTCAGCACGAAGTTCCTGAGCTTCCCTTCGTAAGGCGACCTGGCTCTCCTCGATTCGGGCAATGCGATCATCGCCAGTAGTCTGAGCAGAAGGAGGAGGGCTCTCATCTGTATCCTGAGCCTCCTCTTCTACCTCTTCCTGGACTTCTTCCTCAACTTCTGCTCCAGGTTCTCCTTCACTTGGATCCTCTTCATCATCAAAATCGTCTTCGCTATCCTCCTCAAGCTGAGTCTCACGGTACTGAGAGCAGATCTTCATCTTGACCATGGTAGAATCATCAATGCTGTGAATCGAAACTGGCAACTCCGGCCCAAGTCTGTAAGCAAACTCAAGCCGATCTTGCATATAAGTCGGCCAAAAGGAAGCGATTCTGACGTTCTTCTTGATTTTGCTATGAGGATTATCTGTCACAAGATGAAAGTGGTCATACACACATTCTCTCCCTGGGCCACTAGATACAAGAAGTCAACCATAAGGCACGTACACTCAATGCGATTTGTCGACCTGGGATACACGTTGAACGTGCAAATGTGGTGCAGCAGGCACAAATCATCAGACATATAAGACGCCTTGAGGATATTTTTAGGCTGCCATGGAACCAATTTACTGCACAAGAACCTGGTACGGCGATCTCGCTCACGCGTACTCCTCAAATTCTTTGCGCTGGGATGAACATCGCCAAGAGGCACGTTCAGAAGTCACGCAATCAACCGAACATCGATCGTAGCCATCCGATCCCTACCAAAAGGAATTTTGAACTGCAATGGCTCCAAGGTAGGATTCTGAATATGAGCGTAGAAGGAACAAATGGTGCTCACATTGGCACGAGCATGAGCTTCAAAGATCGGACCCCAATGCGCAGCTTCAATGCGCTCGAACAACAGAAATTCACCGAATAGTCGTCCTTCCACATCCGCCTGAAACAACACCTTGCGGTCAGTGTATTGGCCGTGAGGCATCTCTGCTAAAATCACTCGCCCAAGTTGATTATGGGGATCCAAATCCCGCTTTATATGGAACTCTCGGGCTGTGGTTGGACTTGCTATGGCGCTTGAGCTAGCGGTGCCACCCCACGGTCTTCTTGATTGAGCAGGGCAACTAGGCCCAGCCTCATCCGCTGTGGTCTTTCTTTTACCCATTAAAGAGAGGATGGTGGAGAGTGACAAAAGACCCAAAATGGCTTCAACAAAAGCCATGGAAAATGGAGAAAATGCTAAGAAATGGCTATCCAAACTGGAAAAGGGAGATCTAGGCATTGTAGAGGGATGCTTCAAGCTCCCCTAGGATGTTTTTTCAGAAAGAAAGGAGAATGAAAAAGGGGAAGGGAGCACCTCACGATTTCAGCTTGATTTGGGGGTTTTAAGAGCTCCAAACGACGAGATCTGCTAGAGGGAGGGCTGCAAACTTCAATGGAACGATGGAGTGTGGTCGTTTTAGGCCAGGAATGGATTTGGGAGTGGTTTGGAACCACGGTTTTGGGTTAGGGCAGCTGAAAAATGAGAATGGGGCTTGTAAAGGGGCTGTTTGTGAAGGAAGTGCCCCTATTTGGAGTTTTCTATGGACGAACCGCACCTGGGGGGTGTGTATTACCCAAAACACCCCTAGATCCCAAACCATACATCAAGTGGACCACAGTGGCTGGCGATGGCATCGCCGACCATCTCTCTGGTCGGGCTGTGGGACCACATGAGTTTGGTCCCCCATGGTCCAAGGACCCCAAATAACTATGGGCCCCACCTTGGTTCATTCTATATTGCCCTATATAGGCCCAAACATGCGTTCGGGATTTTTTGGGGCCAGTCTACAAACACGAATACAATTCCCTATCATTCAGTATATGATTTTGGGGTAGAAGGAGCTAGTACATCCATCTAGCTCATTAGTTGCTAAAGAAAGCAAATTTAGAATGGCCTTATGGCCATTTTTCATGAAATTTTACTATTCACTATAAAATTTTGTTAAAGTATGATCTTATGTCATTTTCACATTAGGATTGATGCCTAACATGAAAAGGATAAGAAAGAATTGAAGAATGGAGTGGTGAGAGGAAAAATTTTGAAGATTTTAGGTAAAATGGGGTTTTTAAGCCCTGACGATTGAATACAGGAGTCGTGGTTGTCCCATGGCCTAAGGATTCACATTTACGGGTTTAGAATCAGTCAAAGAATGCCTCAACCCACTCACCTACAACCTAGGAGTTATTTGGTCGCTTCACGCGACCCTAGATGCGTTACGGACTCGATCGCGCGATCGATGTGAATAAACTTCGCCTATTGGCAAATCTGTGATCCTAGAAGTGTTTCTAGACCCTTCTCGTACCCACCTAAGTCAAAGGAAGCAACAGCGTATGTCGCATGATCATAACCCAGGCCCAGTATACTCTTATTCACGCTCTGATACCAACTTGTAACACCCTGAAAATTGGGGGTCGTGTATAAACTCAACTCCCGAGTTCCAGACCGTCACTTATGCAAAAAAATGATTATGATTCAATGTTGTCTGAGTTAAATCATTCACATGAGTAAAATTATACCAAAACTGCTATTCATACTCCAGATCCAGTGATAAAAGCAAGCGGAAGACTAGAGAATATATATATCACTGTATGGAAAAACAAAGTAGATCTCAACTGTCACTAAAGTATGAATACATCACTAAGTCTCATATACATGTAAAGGAATAAAAATAAATGTCCAAAATAGTCCCACTATGAAGTCCCGTCAACCCAGGTCACCTAGGCAAAGCCGTCGTGGTACTGCATGTATGAGAACTCATCCTGGTCCTCATCATAGTCCGGCTCTACCTCCTGGATCTCAGCATCACCTGCATCTAAAACAGGGTCTGGTGGGTGTTGCAAACACCATCCCGTAACGTGGGATGAGTGATCAACTCAGTGGAATCATAGAGCAAAGATTAGCATGTTCACAAATCAATCATGCGATAATAGTAAAGCAGTAAATTAGACAATCCTAATACTGTTGTTAATGCATTATGACATGACGTGATGTATGCCCTCACCGACGATCTCCCTCATACGGCACCATCTTACGACCGCGACATGCAATCGACCCTCAAGTGCTCCACATCTTCCAGGCACATGTAATGGTATGGTGATATGATTTTCGAGTTGTTATTAGTCCATTCAAACAACAGGATTGGGAAACTAAGGTACTTCCCTTGTATCAATCCCAACACAGATCCTGTCTAGGGTCGTCACTCCTAGTAATCTCATATGATGTATATTTTGTAGGTCGCTGTAAGGGCTACCAGGGCTGTTGCTCGCACTCGTTGCACCGCTCCCCCATCACCTTATCAATACAGGCCTACTGTACTCTACTGCTACTGAAGGGTCGTCGCCTCCCGTAGACTTAGAATATGCTCGCGGTCACTACAAAGGACTCCTCGCCTGATCAGTGTAGGCCGATAACAAGAATATATGTCCCATACTACCATAATCTGCTCACGAGACTAGGTGCTCACTGGTCACTACGGGGAGGTTTGTGGCCCCAGCGTAGGCCGACAGCTCGACCACGGTGTCCCATACCACCATGCCCGGTTCATGAGTCTTCGTGGATCAAGGTACCATGGTTAACAGGGTTTACAATGGTAAGTTCAGTACCCTAGGTTCAAGCAGTTATGACTTATGCAGGGTGAACATACAACGGCCAGTCGGGTTACTTGACGGGCTCGACTAGAGCGATCGCATCTCAATTCGAACGACATGAAGTGCGTAAAACACTTCGTGTGGCCTAACCACTGCCGCCAACTCCAAAACACGGCTCGCGTTCATCGACGCGTCGTTCGTGGCCAAGATAAGCCAACCACGAATTCGCTCGGTTACCGACTACCTGGACTAAGTATAGTCCCAAACAATTATGGAATCACATCAGCATTCATATGAGAGTATTGGAAATGAAATACAACCATGTGAGCATGTTAACACATGTTATAACATACAACTTGAGCAAATCCTCAAGCACATACATTTCATGCATATAATGAAATCATGCATATAGTCAACATGTAGGAAATCATTTACGTCAGCATATTAATTGAGAAATCAATCTCAAACTAATCCATAACACCATTTAATTCAATACATACTAATACAAGCATTTATACAAACACTTACACTACACACTTAAGTCTACATATAGTATGTCGACCCGAAGTGCGCATTTAGGCAAATCTCTTCGTCAAACTAATTATGCACATATTCCTAACATTCTAATGCTACAATAAACCATGTCAATCACATCAGCAAAATATGAATGAAATCAGCACTTCCTACAAATGACTAAAATGCCCTAAATCTCATATTCTTCGCCTATTTGCGAAACAGGAAACAGATAGCATGTTTTACATGTCAAACGGCGATGCCGTCGATAATATACTATTAAACGACATTGAAAGCGTTGGAAACAGTCAATCAAAGCGTCTAAAATCCGCACCTTTTCTCTTATAGGTGTGTCGTTTCGAACGGAGCGTATACGCTTCATCTACGGCAAATAGAGAATCTGATTTACAAGTTCCATCAACTTACATGCTATGGAACGAAAAGAATCCCAAATCAGCAACTTATTAGGGTTATTTCTTACCTAGAAACGTGGAGAAATCATCGGCCAGGTGATCGGAGTATGTTGCTAAAGCACGTGCAACAGGTTGCACAACGGCAGGAAAATCCTCTCCTACTCTCTCTCACAAAATCTCACCTTTTCTCTCTCTCAATCTAGGGCTTTTTACAATTTTGGATGGGAGAGAGGAATGAGGGTTTCAACCCCTTTTATAAGCCCAAAAGTGCCTAGAATAGGCTCAGGAACAAAGTTCACTTAGGGCATATCCAAATCGGGGCTGTTTCGGTCCAAAAGATGATTTCTGGTGGTCCCCTGGCCGAACACGATCGGACTTAAGTTCACGGATGTCAGATGTCGCTCTCATCCCGTTTTCAGACCATCATCGTTCGTAGATCGCAAGTAGCGGTCCAGTTTCAGTTCAGCGGTCATCGCACGTAGATCAGGGCTGCAAGTCTCATGATATGAAATAGAAATTTTTTCTGATCCGAGGGTGTAATTTGGCTGAATTCTGACGGTCAGAACGCTTAATACTGACGCGTCAAGTCGTGTGCCAGATTTGAATTTCAAATTCCAAATCTGTCCCTATTCGAACTCTCTTCAGTCCGGGCTCAATGAAATAGCCTATGGTTATCGGTTGGAGTTGATTTTCGAAATGATTGTCAAGTCCAGCTAGGCGGTTCTAACGGTCTAAGATAGTAGGTATCGGACTTTCGACGCGCGGTCTAGATCCAATACAAAGTTTCAAAGTGGTCCAGAGAACAAACCTGCTTAGAGTTTGATCCGAGATTTTAGAGTATTATAGAGTCATTGGTTCTACTCGATTTGGGTCTTGTAGAACGTATTTAAAGTGATGAGGGACTATTTCCCAGCTACTCTAGCGTTGCGCTAGCTAACTTACACTTATTTTCTAAAGGAATTAATCCTACGCGATTTCTGGTCGAGTTGGTACTCGAGTCCAAGTACGGATTTTTTCCGGGTGTTACACTTAGCCAGGGTCACCTTTGCCTGCTTTCCTGGTGTAGGTTACAGGGATTATACGTGGTGGTCGATGTGGAGGGAGGGCCGACCGGATTTTGGCATCAACATTTTTTGGCGCCGTCTGTGGGAACCTGAAACTAGAAGTCAGTTTCTCAATTTTCCAAGCAATGGCGAAGAAGAAGAAAGCTGCAGTGGTGCAGTCGCAACTCAATGAGCAGACTCGGCCATCATCATCGCTTCATGCCGAGTCCGTACCAGGGCTTTCCCAGCGTTCGCGTAATCGGTCGAGCAAGTATCGCACCATGCAGAACGAGATCCAGGCCCTGCGCGACGAGATAAATCGAATGAAACAGAGAGAGCTAGAGCCACGCCCTACTCAAGAACAACCCGTCCTCGAGCCGGTAGGGTTGTTCGTGGAAACTCGCTCCGTACCGAGTGTGAGGCCCGAAGCCCCCCAACACTCGGGGGTACCGTATTCGGGTCAAAATCTTCCTACGGCACATGCGGAGGTATCCGCGTGGAACCCCACTACTCGGGCTCCGACGACCGTTCATTCAGCGACATCTGCCCTACCACCCTCGGATCTCTGTCATCAACTGGAACGAAGGAGAGAGAGAGGAACGCCATAGGTCGAACATGAGCCAGAGGTCGTCATTAAAAATAAGGATCCCTGGGAAGCGTGCTTTGGGAACTGAAGGATAAGTTCCTGATATTGGAGAAAAAGCAAGATCAATCGACAGTTTCGACCACGATCCAGGCGATGATGGAAGAGACCGAGCTTCCCTTCACCTCGGCCATCATGGCTGAAGTGATGCTGCAGAGGTTTCGGATGCTTCCCGTCATCCAGTATTCAGGATCTGGGGACCCATTCGAACACTTGGAGTCCTACAGATCATGGATGCAGATCCAGACTGCAACGGATGCGATGATGTGTAGAGGGTTTTCTATCACCCTCACCGGATCCGCTCGGATTTGGTATCACCAGCTGAAACCAAATTTCGTAGGCTCATTCGCGGAATTGAGTCGACTATTCCTCACGCAATTCATAAGCGGTAAGAGAAGTCGGAAGCCCAACACCCACCTGCTCACCATTAAGCAAACCCCGAAGGAGTCGTTGAAGGATTACATCACCCGCTTCAACGAAGAAGCATTGCATGTCGAGGACTACGGTGATAAGATGGCCCTCACCGCCATTCTGAGCGGACTGAAAGAAGGAAAGTTTTCCTTCTCCATCTGAAAGAATCCAGCAAAGACACTAGCGGACTTCATGACAAAAGCTCAGAAGTACACTAACGCAGAGGAGTTCACCAATGCGCGAAAGGGCACACAGGTATCTGACTCGACGAACAAGGGGAAGAGACCCCAGAACAAAGACTCCCAGCCGGCTAGCAAAGGGATGGAAGACCGCGCTTCTCACGATTGTCGTCCGAGCCGTAGGCCGGAAGGAAAATTCCGTTCCTACAATCCTCTTATACATCCGCCAAGCAGATCCTGCTAGACATCCCAGGAGAAAGGCTACTCAATTGGCCGGTTTGTATGAGAGCTGATCTAGAACACAGGGATAAGTGAAAATTCTGCCACTTCCACCGGGACCATGGTCACAACACGGACGACTGTGTGGATCTGAAGGACGAGATTGAGTCCCTCATCCGCAAAGGACATCTACGTCGTTATGCCAAAAAGGAGAAATCCTCTTAGAGAGAAGAACGGCCGCAAAAGCAGTCGAACAACCCCCCAGAGGAGCCCGCCAAAATTCACACCATCTTCGGGGGCTCAGCTGGGGGAGGGGATTCGAACAGGGCACGGAAAGCCCATTCCCGGAGCTCCGAGTCGGAATACCACATTCGCCTGACGGAACGTCCCAGCAAGGAACTCCGTGTCGCTCCGTGCAGCCTGACCTTCACAAAAGATGATGCACGTGGGATCCAGCATTCGTACGATGACGCGCTAGTGGTCACTATGACCATAGCCAATCACAAAGTGTACCGCATCTTGGTTGACACCGGGAGTTCGGCTGACGTCATGTATTCCGAGGCGTTCGAGAAGATGGAAATTCCACGGTCCAAGCTCTGACCTGTGAAGACTCCCTTGCACGGCTTTTCTGGAGAGAGAATCATCTCCGAAGGGGCCATCTCCCTCCCAGTAACAGTGGGAGAAGGGCTACATCAAGTCACGCTTTTGGTTGACTTTTTAGTTGTCAATGTTCCATCAGTCCACAACGTGATTCTGGGCCGACCCTCTCTCAATGCGACGAGGGCGGTCGTCTCAACTTATCATCTGATGATGAAGTTCCCAGCCGAAGGTGGGATCGGTTATCTCCGAGGCGACCAACGCGAGGCCCGGAGGTGTTATGCGATAGCCGTAAGGAAAGGGGTCGCCAAACAAACGCTCGTAGTGGACGCCTTGGACCCTCGGGGATCGACAGAAGAAAGTTCCTCAGTCAAAAATTTGATAAGAGTGCCGCTCGATTAATCAGATCCGAGCAAAACTGTTCAGCTCGGATCATCACTGAATCCCGAGCGGAGGAACGAGTTATTGGTCTTCTTGAGACAACACCGAGACGTCTTCGCATGGTCACATGTAGATATGCCGGGGATCTCACCCGATGTGCAAGTCCACAGGCTGAACGTGGACTGTAACATCCCAAAATTTGGCCAATCTGGGATTTGACGTCCTTAGGCAGTGGGTCAATTAAAACACCTGGAAAATCGTTCAGAACCCAATTCCATAGCCAAAGAAACCACTTATGATTAATTCCTTTAGAAATTAAGCGTAAGTTAGCTAGCGCAACACTGGAGTAGCTGGGAAATAGTCCCTGATCACTTTAAATACGTTCTACAAGACCCAAATCGAGTAGAACCAATGACTCTATAATACTCTATAACCTTGGACCAAACTCTAAGCAGGTTTGTTCTCTGGACCACTTTGAATGTTTGTATTGGATCTAGACCGTGCGTCGAAAGTTCGATACCTCCTATCTTAGACCGTTAGAACCGTCTAGCTGGACTTGACACTCATGTCGAAAATCAAGTCAAACCGATAATCACAGGCCATTTCATTGAGCCCGGACCGAAGAGAGTGCGAATAGGGACAGAATTGGAATTTCAAATTCAAATCTGGCACATGACTTGACGCGTTAGTATTGAGCGTTCTGACCGTCAGAATTCAGCCAGATTACACCCTCGGATCAGGAGAAATTTCTATTTTATATCATGAGACTTTTAGCCCTGATCTACGTGCGGTGACTGCTGAACTGAAACTGGTCCGCCACGTGTGATCTGCGGACCCAGCCGGACTGAAAAATTAATACGTACTAGATCTGGTACGCATGAGCTTAAGTCCGATCGCATTCGGTCAGGGGACCACCAGAAAGTATCTTTTAGACCGAAACAGCCCCGAATTAGTTATACACTAAGTGAACTTTGTACCGGAGCCTATTTTGGGCATTTTTAAGCTTATAAAAGGGGTTAAAACCCTCACTCCTCTCTCCCATCCGAATTTGAGAGAAACCCTGGATTGGGAGAGAGAAAAGGTGAGAGTTTGTGAGAGAAGGTGGGAGAGAATTCCCTGCTGCTTGTGCCACGTGCTGTACGTGCTTAGGCAACTCACTCCGATCACTTTCCCGACGATTCCTCCGCATTTTCAGGTAAGAAAATATCCTAGAAGTTGCTAATTTGAGGTTCCTTTCGTTTCTTAGCGAAGTAGCTAATAGAACTTGTGTATTAGGTTCTCTAATCGCCGTAGACGAAGCGTATACGCTCCGTTCAAATTTACACATCCATAAGAGACAAGGTGCAGATTTTAGACGCTTTGATTGACTGTTTCCAAAGCTTTCAATGTCGTTTAATAGTAGATTATCGACGGAAATGCCGTTTGACATGTACAACATGCTGTCCGTTTCCTGTTTCGTAAACCGGTGAAGAATATGAGATTTAGGGCATTTTAGTCATTTGTAGGAAGTACTGATTTCATTCATATTTTGCTGACGTGATTGACATGATTTGTTGTCGCATTAGAATGTTAGGATTACGTGCATAATTAGTTTGGCGAAGAGATTCGCCTAAATGCGCACTTTGTGTCGACATACTATATGTAGACTTAAGTGTGTAGTGTAAGTGTTTGTATAAATGCTTGTATTAGTATGTATTGAATGAAATAGTGTTATGAATTAGTTTGAGATTGATTTCTCAATTAATATGCTGGTGTAAATGGTTTCCTACATGTTAGCCATATGCGTGATTTCATATTATGAATGAAATGCATGTGCTTGACGATTCGCTTAAGCTGTATGTTATAACATGTGCTTGATGATTTCATTATGATTTAGTTTGAGATTGAATTCTCAATTAATATGCTGATGAAAATGATTTCCTATATGTTGGCGATATGCATAAGTTCATTATATGAACGAAAGGCATGTGTCAGATGATTTACTTAAGTTGTACGATATAGCATGTGTTAACATGCTCACATGGTTGTGTTTCATTTCCAATACTCTCACATGATCACTGATGTGGATTCATATGTGTTTGGGACTATATGTAGTCCAGGCAGTCGGTAACCGAGCGAATTCGTGGTCGGCTTATCTTTGCCACGAACGATGCGTCGATGAACGCGAGCCGTGTTTTGGAGTTGGCGGCAGTGGTTAGGCCACACGAAGTGTTTTACGCACTTCATGTCGTTCAACTTGAGATGCGATCGTGCTAATCGAGCCCGTCAAGTAACCGGACTGGCCGTTGTATGTTCACCCTGCATGATTCATAACTACTTGAACCTAGGGTACTGAACTTACCATTGTAAACCCTATTAACCATGGTACCTTGATCCACGAAGACTCATGAGCCAGGCATGGTGGTATGGGACACCGTCGTCAAGCTGTCGGCCTACGCTGGGGCCACAAACCTCCCCGTAGTGACCAGTGAGCACCTATGACTCGTGAGCAGATTATGGTGGTATGGGACACTATATTCTTGCTTTCGGCCTACACTGATAAGGTGATGGGGGAGCAGTGCAACGAGTGCGAGCAACAGCCTTGGCAGCCTTTTGTAGTGACCGCGAGCGTATTCTGAGTCTACGGGAGGCGACGACCCTTCCGTAGTAGTAGAGTACAGTAGGCCTGTATTGATAAGGTGATGGGAGAGCGGTGCAACGAGTGCGAGCAACAGCCCTGGCAGCCCTTGCAGCGACCTACAAAAATATACCTCGTATGAGATAACTAGGAGTGACGACCCTAGACAGGATCTGTATTGGGATTGATATAAGGGAAGTACCTTAGTTTCCCAATCCTGCTGTTTGAATGGACTAATAACAACTCGAAAATCATATCACCATACCATTGCATGTGCCTAGAAGATGTGGAGCACTTGAGGGTCGATTGCATGCCGCGGTCGTAAGATGGTGCCGTATGAGGGAGATCGTCGGTGAGGGCATACATCACGTCATGTCATAATTGCATTAACAACAGTATTAGGAATGTTTGAATTACTGCTTTACTATTATCGCATGATTGATTTGAGAACATGTTAATCCTTGCTCTATTATTCCACTGAGTTAGCTACTCACTCCCACGTTACGGGATGGTGTTTCCGGACACCCACCAGTCCCTATTGTGATTGCAGATGATGGCGCGGCCTGCGAGGCAGAGCTAGACTTGATGATGATGAGGGGGATTCCTCCTTTATGCGTGTTCTGATTGAGGAGATTACAGGGAGGTTGATTAGATACTTTGACATTTGTCATTTTATATTTTTAGCACACTCATGTATATTTGTTTCGTCTACTTTTGGAGTATACATGTATGTGTATAACCTGGTAACATGTTCACACTCTGGAGACATATAACAGTTTATATATGTTATACATACTGTCACAGTCTTCTGCTTGTTAATTTAACTGTCTCTGGAGTATGATATGCTGTTCTAGCTTAATCTCACTCATGTTTAATGCATTATCACAGACAACATTCAATCATACATATCTATGTTGCATAAATAACATTTTGGAACTCGGGAGTTGGGTTTTTGCTCTCGACCCCCCAATTTTCGGGATGTTACAGATGGTATCAGAGCATGATTTGGATTAAACCGGGCCTGGGTTATGGTCACACGACATACGCTGTCGCTTCCTTTGACTTATGTGGGTGTGAGAAGGGTCTAGAAACACTTCTAGGATCCCAGATTCGCCAATAGGCGAAGTCTATTCATTTCGATCGCGTGATCGAGTCCGTAGTGCATCTAGGGTCGCGTAAAGCAACCCGAATAGCTCCTAGGTTGTAGGTAAGTGGGTTGAGACATTCTTTGAATGATTCTAAACCTGTAATGTGAATCCTTGGGCTGTGGGACAACCACAACCCCTGTATTCAATCGTCAGGGCTTAAAAACCCCGTTTCACCTAAAATCTTCAAAATTCTTCCTCTCATCATTCCAATCTTCAATTCTTTCTTATCCTTTTCATGTTAGGCATCAATAATAATGTGAAAATAACATAAAATCATACTTGGACAAAATGTTACAGTAAATAGTAAAATTTCATGATAAATGGCCATACGGACATTCTAACTTAGCTTTCTTTAACAACTAATGAGCTAGATAGATGTACTAGCTCCTTCTACCCCAAAATCATATGCTGCATGATAGGGTTTTGTATTCGGGATTGCGGATTAGTCCTGGAAAGCCCCGAACACATGTTTGGGCCTATATAAGTCAAAATACAATGAACCAAGGTTGGGACCATACATATCTGGGGTCCTTGGACTATGGGGGACCAAACCCATGTGGTCCCACCGGCCGGATGCACCACCGGTCGGCGATGCATCCCCGTACAGGTGGGCCCACTTGCTACAAATTTCGGGCGCACGCCCTATCTTGGGTCGTGTACACTCCCCATGTAGGGTTCGTCCATAGAAAACCCCTAAAACTTACACTTCCTTCACAAACAGCCCTCCCCATAGCTCCATTTTCATTTTTCAGCAACTATCTCCAAAATTCATGATTCCAAACCACCCCTAGATCCATCCTTGGTAAAAAACGACCACCATCCATCATTCCTTTGAAGTTGGCAGCCCTTCCTCTTAAAGATTTCATCTTTTGGAGCTCCAAAAACTCCCAAATCGAGCTGAAATCGTGAGGTACTCCATTCCACTTTTTCATTTTCATTTCTCCTTGAAAATACATCCTTGGGAAGCTTGAAGCATCCCTCTACGACGCCTAGATCTCCCTTTTTCAGTTTGGACAGCCACTTCTCTGCATTTTTTTCGTTTTTCATGGCTTTCGTGGAAGCCATTTTAGGCCTTTTATCACTCTCCTCCATCTTATCTTTGATGGGTAAAAGAAAGACTGCAGTAGACGAGGCTGGGCCAAGTCACCCTGCTCAATCGAGAAGATCATGGGGTGGTGCCGCAAGTTCAAGCGCCGCCACAGGTCCAGCTACAGCCCGAGGGTACCGTACAAAGCGGGATTTGAATTCCCATACTCACCTTGGGCGAGTAATTCTATCAGAGATGCCTCACGACCAATAGACTGATCGCAAAGTGTTGTTTGAGGTGGACGTGGAAGGGCGATTGTTCGGTGAATTTTTGTTGTTCGAGCGCATTGAAGCCGCGCATTGGGGTCCGATCTTTGAAGCTCGCACTCGTGCTAATGTGAGCACCATTCATGCTTTCTATGCTTGTATTCAGAATCCTACCTTGGAGCCATTGCAGTTCAAAATCCCTTTTGGTAGAGATCGGATGGCTACGATTGATGTGCGACTGATTGCGTGACTTCTGAACGTGCCTCTTGGTGATGTTCATCCTAGTGAGAAGAATCTGAGGAGTAGGCATAAACGAGATCGCCGCACCAGGTTTCTGTGTAGTAAGTTGGTTCCATGGCAGTCTAATAATAGCTTCAAGGCGACGTATATGTCTGATGATTTGCGCCTGCTGCACCATATCTGCACTTTCAATGTTTATCCCAGGTCGACGAATCGCATTGAATGTACACGCCTTATGGTCAATTTCTTGTATCTGGTGGCCCAGGGAGAGAACGTATGTATGGCCACTTTCATCTTGCGGCAGATAATCCTCATAGCCAAGTCAAGAAGAACATCCGAATCGCTTCCTTTTGCCCGATTGATATGCAAGCTCGCGCTTGTGTTTGCTTACAGACTTGGGCCAGAATTTTCAGTTTCGATTCATAGCATCAATGAGTCGATAGCGATGATCGCATTGCCCGGATTGAGGAGAGCCAGATCGCCTTGCGAAGGGAAGTGCAGGAACTTCGCGCTGAAGTCGAGGATTCCAAGGCCGTTACGAAGAGAAAATTTAGCAAGGTGACTCGTACCTTGAAGGTGATCCTGTGTTGCTTGCAGGATAAGGGTGCTCCTCCTCCGTCACCCGACTCAGACTAGCGAGATCTATGATGTTGTTATTAGTAGTTAGTCGTTTCCTGCTTTATGTTGTGTAAGCCTGATAAGGCTAGTAGTTTTCTTATGTTGCTGTAGTAGCTGACTGACTTAGCTCCCATGTACTTCTCGTCATGATACTTGTAGGGAGATATCCCTTGTATTATGACAGTTTTGGTTTAATGACATGTATGATATTTTTTAGCTTGATATGTGAATGTTTGTGTTGTGGTTTAGGCTTAATATAGCCGAATTTTGTTGAATGGAGTGCGTGCTGTTCGTTTGTTGTCAGGTATTGTCCCTAGATTGGGAATATTGCAACTCCCGGGACTCAGTCTACAAATTAAATTTTTATCCCACCCCACCCTCCTACCAAGCATACCACTTCCAATCCCGCCATGGGACTAGGAATGCAGTTCCATTTGATACAACTAAACGCTGCTGGCCACATAGGCCCTTGGCGTTTTGGTCCTAGAGTTAGCACTTCTAGATTTGAAGGGTCTGACGACATAAGAAATCCAATTCCAGTTAGACAATCTTGACCCTAATCGATAGAACAATTCCCCGTAGTAGAAATGGTATAGGAAAGCCATTTACTGTATAATCTTAGGCTTTGGATTATAGCTACTGCGTTACGGACTAGTCTATTAGTTATATTAAGTAATGTAAAGCCTGTATATGCTAAGGAATTGAAGGTTAGATTTGGTTGAAGTAGAACCTTATTCCTTCGATAGATCCCCTTATGACTTATAGACTTCTGTTGTTACCTATAGGAAGGAACCATACACTCTCAGGGAACATTTATAACTCCCTCAGATTGAACTTAGAATGTACTGGCACGCCCCTTAGAATTGCCTTCCCCAAGGGCTTATTGCATTCAGGAACGCGGAATAAAGGAAATGTAATTATCAGCGAAGTATTCGCGGTTTGAATCGACTTCTTAATCCTAGTAGTTACCAATGAATCCAATGCTCTGATCAAGCAGAAGATCGGCATTGACTAGGATTGAGGACTGATACGATAACTTTTCTGTCATCGCGGGGCAGAAGGTTTGTGTATCCGGCTCAGACCCATTACATACTATTCTTCCTTGTTGGCCCGACCACCTATAACCACAAGTTATTGCTTTGCCCTTGGTAAATGTTAAGGACTTCAAGCCAGTAGGGGATTCGACATCTTGCCACCAATTCATACCTGCGCCTGAACTTAACCACAATAGAGATTAGGCTCATCTCTATGATCATAGGTTCCAATGCCATAGAACGCATCATTAGTAAGGAAAACCATGTAGAGAAAGGTTGTTTCCATTTTAGGTTAAGGATAGCCCCTAAGTTACGCCTCGTTCCGATATACGGATCGATGCAACGATTCTTCAACCTTAAGTAAAACCAAGTTTTAAGGGGGGTAGAACGAATTAAGTCCAATCCAGTTAGGTTAGTTAATGCTGCCGTTCGATCAGAGTGGCGCAGAGGAAGCGTGGTTAGGCTCTTCCCCACTGGCCCAAGATCGAAATATTTGATTTAGGTTATATGTACGGTTAGGTTATTAAATAGGATTTGAACCTTCCTTAGAAAAAGTACTCCTTTCCCTTCGCCAATTTCGGGGATGAAATTTTGTTTTAAGGGGGGTAGATTGTAACACCCCGAAATTTGGCCAATCTGGGATTTGATGTCCTTAGGCAGTGGGTCAATTAAAACACCTGGAAAATCGTTCAAAACCCAATTCCATAGCCAAAGAAACCACTTAGGATTAATTCCTTTAGAAATTAAGCGTAAGTTAGCTAGCGCAACGCTGGAGTAGCTGGGAAATAGTCCCTGATCACTTTAAATATGTTCTATAAGACCCAAATCGAGTAGAACCAATGACTCTATAATACTCTATAACCTCGGACCAAACTCTAAGCAGGTTTGTTCTCTAGACCACTTTGAATCTTTGTATTGGATCTAGACCGTGCGTCGAAAGTCCGATACCTCCTATCTTAGACCGTTAGAACCGCCTAGCTGGACTTGACACTCATTTCAAAAATCAAGTCAAACCGATAATCACAGGCCATTTCATTGAGCCCGGACCGAAGAGAGTGCGAATAGGGACAGAATTGGAATTTTAAATTCAAATCTGGCACATGACTTGATGCGTCAGTATTGAGCGTTCTAACCGTCAGAATTCAGCCAGATTACACCCTCGGATCAGGAGAAATTTCTATTTTATATCATGAGACTTTCAGCCCTGATCTACGTGCGGTGACCGTTGAACTGAAACTGGTCCGCCACGTGCGATCTGCGGACCCAGCCGGACTAAAAACTTAATACGTGCTAGATCTGGTATGCGTGAGCTTAAGTCCGATCGCATTCGGTCAGGGGAACACCAAAAAGCATCTTTTAGACAGAAACAGCCCCGAATTAGTTATACACTAAGTGAACTTTGTACCGGAGCCAATTTTGGGCATTTTTAAGCTTATAAAAGGGGTTAAAACCCTCACTCCTCTCTCCCATCCGAATTTGAGAGAAACCCTGGATTGGGAGAGAGAAAAGGTGAGAGTTTATGAGAGAAGGTGGGAGAGAATTCCCTGCTGCTTGTGCCACGTGCTGTACGTGCTTAGGCAACGCACTCCGATCACTTTCCCGGCGATTCCTCTGCATTTTCAGGTAAGAAAATACCCTAGAAGTTGCTGATTTGAGGTTCCTTTCATTTCTTAGTGAAGTAGCTAATAGAACTTGTGTATTAGGTTCTCTAATCGCCGTAGACGAAGCGTATACGCTCCGTTCAAATTTACACATCCATAAGAGACAAGGTGCGGATTTTAGACGCTTTGATTGACTGTTTCCAAAGCTTTCAATATCGTTTAATGTAGATTATCGACGGCAACGCCGTTTGACATGTACAACATGCTGTCCATTTCCTGTTTCGTAAACCGGCGAAGAATATGAGATTTAGGGCATTTTAATCATTTGTAGGAAGTACTGATTTCATTCATATTTTGCTGACGTGATTGACATGATTTGTTGTCGCATTAGAATGTTAGGATTACGTGCATAATTAGTTTGGCGAAGAGATTCGCCTAAATGCGTACTTCGGGTCGACATACTATATGTAGACTTAAGTGTGTAGTGTAAGTGTTTGTATAAATGCTTGTATTAGTATGTATTGAATTAAATGGTGTTATGAATTAGTTTGAGATTGATTTCTCAATTAATATGCTGGTGTAAATGGTTTCCTACATGTTAGCCATATGCGTGATTTCATAATATGAATGAAATGCATGTGCTTGACGATTCGCTTAAGCTGTATGTTATAACATGTGCTTGATGATTTCATTATGATTTAGTTTGAGATTGAATTCTCAATTAATATGCTGATGGAAATGATTTCCTATATGTTGGCGATATGCATAAGTTCATTATATGTACGAAAGGCATGTGTCAGATGATTTACTTAAGTTGTACGATATAACATGTGTTAACATGCTCACATGGTTGTGTTTCATTTCCAATACTCTCACATGATCGCTGATGTGGATTCATATGTGTTTGGGACTATACATAGTCTAGGTAGTCGGTAACTGAGCGAATTCGTGGTCGGCTTATCTTTGCCACAAACGACGCGTCGATGAACGCGAGCCGTGTTTTGGAGTTGGCGGCAGTGGTTAGGCCACACGAAGTGTTTTACACACTTCATGTCGTTCAACTTGAGATGCGATCGTGCTAGTCGAGCCCGTCAAGTAACCGGACTGGCCGTTGTATGTTCACCCTGCATGAGTCATAACTACTTGAACCTAGGGTACTAAACTTACCATTTGTAACGCCCGTGAAAAATCCATACTTAAGCTCGAGTACCAACTCGACCCGAAATTGTGTAGAATTAATTCTTTTAGAAAATATGACTAAGTTAGCTAGCGCAATGCTGAAGTAGCTGGGAAATAGTCCCTGATCACTTTAAATACGTTCTACAAGACCCAAATCGAGTAGAACCAACGACTTTATAACACTCTATAACCTCAGACCAAACTCTAAGCAAGTTTATTCTCTGGACCACTTTGAATCTTTGTATTGGATCTAGACCGGGCGTCGAAAGTCCGATACCTCCTATCTTAGACCGTTAGAACCGCCTAGCTGGACTTGACACTCATTCCGAAAATCAAGTCAAACCGATAATCACAGGCTATTTCATTGAGCCCGGACCGAACAGAGTGCGAATAGGGACAATTGAAATTTCAAATTCAAATCTGGCACACGACTTGACGCGTCAGTATTGAGCATTCTGACCGTCAGAATTCAGCCAGATTACACCCTCGGATCAGGAGAAATTTCTATTTTATATCATGAGACTTTTAGCCCTGATCTACGTGCGGTGACCGCTGAACTGAAACTGGTCTGCCACGTGCGATCTGCCAACCCTGCCAGACTGAAAACTTAATACGTGCTAGATTTGGTACGCAAGAGCTTAAGTCCGATCGCATTCGACCAGGGGACCACCAGAAAGCATCTTTTGGACAGAAACAGCCCCGAATTGGATATGCACTAAGTAAACTTCGTTCCCGGGCCTATTTCGAGCGTTTTGAAGCTTATAAAAGGGGTTGAAACCCTCATTCCTCTCTCCTATCCGAAATTGCAAAAACCCTAGATTTGGGAGAGAGAAAAGGTGAGAGTTTGAGAGAGAGAGAGTAGAGGGGATTTTTCCAGTCTTCGTGCCACCTGTTGCTAGTGCCTAAGCAACACCTCCTGATCACCAAGCCGGTGATTCTTCCACGTTTTCAGGTAATAACTAACCCTAGAAGTTGCAGATTTGGGGATCCATAGCTTTTTAACCAATAGATCTTGTAAAATAGGTTCTCTTATCGCCGTAGACGAAGCGTATACGCTCCGTTCGAAATCACGAGTCTACAAGAGACTAGGTGAGGATTTTAGACGCTTCGATTGACGGTTTACAATGCTTTCAATGTCGTTTAATAGTAGATTATCGACGGCATCTCCGTTTGACATGTACAACATGCTTTCCGTTTCCCGTTTCGTAAATCAACGAAGAATATGAGATTTAGGGCATTTTAGTCATTTGTAGGAAGTACAGTTTACATTCATAATTTGCTGATGTGATTGACATGGTTTGTTGTCGCATTAGGAAGTTAGGAATACGTGCATAATTAGTTTGGCTAAGAGATTCGCCTAATTGCGCACTTCGGGTCGACATACTATATGTAGACTTAAGTGTGTAGTGTATGTGTTTGTATAAATGCTTGTATTAGTATGTATTGAATTAAATGATGTTATGAGATAGTTTGAGATTGATTTCTCAATTAATTTGCTGACCTAAATGATTTCCTACATGTTGATTATATGCATGATTTCATTACATGCATGAAATATATGTGCTTGAAGATTTACTTAAGTTGAATGTTATAACATGTGGTAACATGATCACATGATTGTATTTCAATTCCAATATTCCAATATAAATTGCTGATGTGATTCCATAATTGTCTGGGACTATGCTTAGTCCAGGCAGTCGGTAACCGATCGAATTCATGGTAGGCTGGTCTTGGCCACGAACGACGCGTCGATGAATGCGAGTCGTGTTTGGAGTTGGCGGCAGTGGTTAGGCCACGCGAAGTGTTTTACGCACTTCATGTCGTTCGACTTGATATGCGATCGCGTTAGTCGAGCCCGTCAAGTAACCCGACTGGCTGATGTATGTTCACCCTGTATGAGTCATAACTGCTTGAACCTAGGGGACTGAACTTACCATTGTAAACCCTGTTAACCATGGTACCTTGATCCACGAAGACTCATGAGCCGGGCATGGTGGTATGGGACACCGTGGTCGAGCTGTCGGCCTACGCTGGGGCCACCAACCTCCCCATAGTGACCAGTGAGCACCTAATCTCGTGATCAGATTATGGTGGTATGAGACACTATATTCTAGCTGTCGGCCTACACTGATCAGGCGACGAGTCCTTTGTAGTGACCGCGAGCGTATTCTGAGTGTACGGGAGGCGACAACCCTTTAGTAGCGATAGAGTACAGTAGGCCTGTATTGATAAGGTGATGGGGGAGCGGTGCAACGAGTGCGAGCAACAGCCCTGGCAACCCTTGCAGCGACCTACGAAATATACATCGTATGAGATTACTAGGAGTGACGACCCTAGACAGGATCTGTGTTGGGATTGATACAAGGGAAGTACCTTAGTTTCCCAATCCTGCTGTTTGAATGGACTAATAAAAACTCAGAAATCATATCACCATAACATTGCATGTGCCTGGAAGATGTGGAGCACTCTAGGGAGTGTGGCATGCCGCGGTCGTAAGATGTTGCCGTATGAGGGAGATCGTCGGTGAGGGCATACATCACGTCATATCATCTTGCATTAACAACAGTATTAGGATTGTTTGATTTACTGCTTTACTATTATCGCATGATTGAATTGTGAACATGCTAATCTTTGCTCTATGATTCCACTGAGTTGATCACTCATTTCCACGTTACGGGATGGTGTTTGCAACACCCACCAGACCCTGTTGTAGATGTAGGTGAGGCTGAGTCCAGGAGGTAGAGCCAGACTTCGACGAGGACCAGGACGAGTTCTCGTACATGCAGTATCATGATGGCTTTGCGTAGGCGACCTGGATTGATGGGACTTCAGTGGGATTATTTTGAACATTACATTTTGTTCATGTATATGTATATGAGACTCAGAGATGTATTCATACCTTAGAGACAGATGAGATCTACTTTGTTTTTCTATACAGTGATATATATATTGTTTAGTCTTCCGCTTGCTTTTATCACTGGATCTGGAGTATGAATTGCAGTTTTGGTATATTTTTACTCATGTGAATGCTTTAAATCAGACAACATTGAATCATAATCATTTTTGTTGCATAAGTGACGGTCTGGAACTCGGGAGTTGAGTTTATACACGACCCCCGATTTTAAGGGTGTTACACCATTGTAAACCCTGTTAACCATGGTACCTTGATCCATGAAGACTCATGAGCGGGGCATGGTGGTATGGGACACCGTGGTCGAGCTGTCGGCCTACGCTGGGGCCACAAACCTCCCTGTAGTGACCAGTGAGCACCTATGACTCGTGAGCAGATTATGGTGGTATGGGACACTATATTCTTGCTGTCGGCCTACATTGATAAGGTGATGGGGGAGCGGTGCAACGAGTGCGAGCAACAGCCCTGGCAGCCCTTTGTAGTGACCGCGAGCGTATTCTGAGTCTACGGGAGGTGACGACCCTTGGGTACTAGTAGAGTACAGTAGGCCTGTATTGATAAGGTGATGGGGGAGCGGTGCAACGAGTGCGAGAAACAACCCTAGCAGCCCTTGCAGCGACCTACAAAAATATACCTCGTTTGAGATAACTAGGAGTGACGACCCTAGACAGGATCTGTGTTGGGATTGATATAAGGGAAGTTCCTTAGTTTCCCAATCCTGCTGTTTGAATGGACTAATAACAACTCGGAAATTATATCACCATACCATTGCATGTGCCTGGAAGATGTGGAGCACTTGAGGGTCGATTGCATGCCGCTGTCGTAAGATGGTGCCGTATGAGGGAGATCGTCGGTGAGGGCATACATCACGTCATATCATCTTGCATTAACAACAGTATTAGGATTGTCTGATTTACTGCTTTACTATTATCGCATGATTGAATTGTGAACATGCTAATCTTTGCTCTATGATTCCACTGAGTTGATCACTCATTTCCACGTTACAGGATGGTGTTTGCAACACCCACCAGACCCTGTTGTAGATGCAGGTGAGGCTGAGATCCAGGAGGTAGAGCCAGACTTCGACGAGGACCAGGACGAGTTCTCGTACATGCAGTATCATGATGGCTTTGCGTAGGCGACCTGGATTGATGGGACTTCAGTGGGACTATTTTGAACATTACATTTTGTTCATGTATATGTATATGAGACTTAGAGATATATTCATACTTTAGAGACAGATGAGATCTACTTTATTTTTTCTTACAGTGATATATATATTGTTTAGTCTTCCGCTTGCTTTTATCACTGGATCTGGAGTATGAATTACAGTTTTGGTATACTTTTACTCATGTGAATGCTTTAAATCAGACAACATTGAGTCATAATCATTTTTGTTGCATAAGTGACGGTCTGGAACTCGGGAGTTGAGTTTATACACAACCCCCGATTTTAAGGGTGTTACACCATTGTAAACCCTGTTAACCATGGTACCTTGATCCATGAAGACTCATGAGCCGGGCATGGTGGTATGGGACACCGTGGTCGAGCTGTCGGCCTACGCTGGGGCCACAAACCTCCCTGTAGTGACCAGTGAGCACCTATGACTCGTGAGCAGATTATGGTGGTATGGGACACTATATTCTTGCTGTCGGCCTACATTGATAAGGTGATGGGGGAGCGGTGCAACGAGTGCGAGCAACAGCCCTGGCAGCCCTTTGTAGTGACCGCGAGCATATTCTGAGTCTACGGGAGGTGACGACCCTTGGGTACCAGTAGAGTACAGTAGGCCTGTATTGATAAGGTGATGGGAGAGCGGTGCAACGAGTGCGAGCAACAGCCCTGGCAGCCCTTGCAGCGACCTACAAAAATATACCTCGTATGAGATAACTAGGAGTGACGACCCTAGACAGGATCTGTATTGGGATTGATATAAGGGAAGTACCTTAGTTTCCCAATCCTGCTGTTTGAATGGACTAATAACAACTCGAAAATCATATCACCATACCATTGCATGTGCCTAGAAGATGTGGAGCACTTGAGGGTCGATTGCATGCCGCGGTCGTAAGATGGTGCCGTATGAGGGAGATCGTCGGTGAGGGCATACATCACGTCATGTCATAATTGCATTAACAACAGTATTAGGAATGTTTGAATTACTGCTTTACTATTATCGCATGATTGATTTGAGAACATGTTAATCCTTGCTCTATTATTCCACTGAGTTAGCTACTCACTCCCACGTTACGGGATGGTGTTTCCGGACACCCACCAGTCCCTATTGTGATTGCAGATGATGGCGTGGCCTGCGAGGCGGAGCTGGACTTGATGATGAGGAGGAGGATTCCTCCTTTATGCGTGTTCTGATTGACGGGATTACAGGGAGGTTGATTAGATACTTTGACATTTGTCATTTTATATTTTTAGCGCACTCATGTATATTCGTTTCATCTACTTTTGGAGTATACATGTATGTGTATAACCTGGTAACATGTTCACACTCTGGAGACATACAACAGTTTATATATGTTATACATACTATCACAGTCTTCCGCTTGTTAATTTAACTGTCTCTGGAGTATGATATGCTGTTCTAGCTTAATCTCACTCATGTTTAATGCGTTATCATAGACAACATTCAATCATACATATCTATGTTGCATAAATAATATTTTGGAACTCGGGAGTTGGGTTTTTGCTCGACCCCCCGATTTTCGGGATGTTACATGGACCCAGACCACCGGCCAGTTAAGCAAAAAAGAAGGTCGTTCGATGCCGAACGATATGAAGCCATTGCCGAGGAGGTCTCCGTCCTGCTCGATGCGGGCTTCATAGAAGAAGTATACTACCTTGACTGGATAGAAAATGTTGTGCTCGTCAGGAAGTCAAACGGGAAGTGGCGGATCTGCATAGACTACTCCGATCTGAATAAGGCGTGTCCCAAAGACAGCTTCTCATTACCTCGGATCGACCAATTGGTGGACAGCACGGCCGGACACGAGTTACTCTCGATTCTGGACGCTTACTCCGGGTACAACCAGATCGCCATGCATCCCCCATATAGGCAGAAGACCACCTTTGTCATGGACAGGGCACTCTACTGTTACCGGGTCATGCTATTTGGCCTGAAAAATGCTGGGGCAACGTATCAGAGACTGTTAAATCAGATGTTCGCCAAACAAATTGGACACACCATGAAGGTGTATGTGGACGATATGCTGGTGAAGAGTATCAAAGCCTCCGACCACCTTGTTGATCTCGAAGAAACATTCAACGTCCCCCGTGAATACCAGATGAAGCTTAACCCCGCCAAGTGCGTGTTTGGAGTTGAGTCAGGGAAATTCCTGGGCTTCCAAGTCAGCCAGCAGGTTATCGAGGCGAACCCAAACAAGATCAAAGCCCTCCTGGACAAGAACTCGCCTCGGACTCTTAAGGAAATACAATGTCTCATGAGAAGAGTCGCAGCCCTCAGACGCTTCATATCCAGGGCTACGGATAAATGCCTTCCCTTCTTCCAGCAGCTGAAGGGTCACAAGAGGGTGGAGTGGACGTAGGAATGCGAGCAAGCCTTACAGCAATTAAAAAAATACTTGGGTTCACCACCCCTACTGACCAAGCTTGAAGAAGGGGAACATTTGTTCCTCTACCTCGCCGTCTCAGCCTCAGCTGTCAGTTCGGCTCTGATCAGAGAAGTCGGAGGTAAGTAGTACCCTGTCTATTATGTAACCAAAGCCATGGTACCAGCCGAAACAAGGTACCAGTCTTTGGAGAAATTGGCGATGTGCCTCGTCGTCTCAGCCAGAAGACTGCGGCCATATTTCCAAGCCCACTCCATAGTTCTGCTAATAGACTCTCCTCTGAGGCAGATCCTCCAGAGACCCGAAGTGTCAGGTCGAATGACCAAATGGGCCGTAGAACTCAGAGAGTTTGATATCCAATTCCGACCCAGGACAACACTCAAGGGTTAAGCCGTAGCCGACTTTATCGTCGAATTCACAACTCCGGATGAAGAGCAAGTCAGAAAGGAAGTTGAAATGACACCGTCTGTCCCGCTGAACAATCAAGAAGCAGCGTCGGATCTGGGTTGGGTCCTTGATGTTGATGAATCTTCTAACATTAAAGGAGATGGAGCCGGTGTCATCCTAGTTACACCTGATTCAACAACAATCCAATTTGCCATCAGGCTCGGGTTCAAAGTTTCAAATAACGAGGCCGAGTACGAGGTACTGTTAGTCGGGCTCAGGTTGGCAGCGAGCCTAGGCGTTCAAACTCTGCAAGTCCATTGTGACTCACAGCTGGTAGTGAACCACATCTCCTCGGAGTATGAAGCTAAGGAAGCCAGAATGATAGCCTACCTTGAGGAAGCGAGGAAATTGATTGGAAAAATTTGGAGTTGCACCATCCGGCAGATCTCCAGAGCCGAGAACTCATGGGCCGATGCCCTAGCGAGGCTCGCCTCGGCCTCCGAGGGGAAGGTCTCACGCTTTATTCCTATCGAGCTCATTGAACACCCAAGCATTAGCCAGTCAGAGAAAGTACTGTCCAGTCCATTCCTAGTTGGATGGACCTGATTTTCAATTACCTATCAACCGGTGAGGCCCCCTAGGATAAATTAGAGGCGTGGCGACTTAGGGTCTGAGCGGCTTAGTACGCCATATTGGACGAAGTGTTGTACAAGAAGGGGCATTCTCAGCCTTACCTTAGATGTCTCCGACCAGATGAAGCCGACTATGTGATTCAGGAGATTCACGAGGGAATCTGCGAAAACCATTCTGGCAGTCGTGTCTTTGCCATAAAGATACTTCGTCAAGGGTATTTTTGGCCAACCCTTAAGCAAGACTCCAAGAATTTTGTTTGGAAGTGCGACAAGTGCCAGCATTTTTCTTCTGTACCGAGGCAACCAGCAGAAGAAATGACCCCCATGAGTGGGCCATGACCGTTCGCTCAATGGGGGATCGACATCATCGGTCCCTTGCCCACTGGGAAGGGACAGGTCAAGTTCGCTATAGTCGCGGTCGATTACTTCACCAAGTGGGCTGAGGCCGAGTCAGTCACAAAGATCACCGAGTAGAAAGTAATTGATTTTTTGTGGAAAAATATCATCTGCCGTTTTAGGATTTCGAGAACCATCGTTTCTGATAACGGCCGCCAATTCAACAATGATAAGTTTCGCAGTATGTGTCAAGGGTTTGGGATTGTGAACGCCTACTCATCACCTCGGCACCCACAGTCGAACGGACAGGTAGATGCGGTCAATAAGATTATCAAACACCATCCTAAGACAAGGCTACAAAAAGCAAAAGGAAATTGGGCCGAAGAGCTCCCCTTCGTCCTCTGGGGCTACAAGTCTACAGCCCAGACTTCGACGGTCGAAACCCCATTTTCGTTATCCTACGGCTCGGAGGCAATGGTGCCGGTGGAAATCGGACTCCCTACGGCGCGGGTTAGGGGTTTTGAAGAAAGTCAGAACTCTGAGCAGATGGCGACTAATCTGGATTTGCTCGAAGAACTCAGAGAAATTTTCAAGCTCCGAACATAGGCTGGGCACCAGCAAGTTACGCGCTTTTACAATTCCAAAGTCAGAGTCAGGCACTTCCGACCACGGGACTTAGTCCTCCGGTGGGTTTTCCAGAACACGGCCGAGCTAGGGGCAGGAGCGCTTGGACCCAATTGGAAAGGTCCATATCGTGTGGTCAGATCTGCCAAACCGGGCTCGTACCACCCGGAAGACCTCGAAGGCCGTCATCTCCCTCATCCTTGGAACGTCGAGCACTTGAAGATCTACTACCCGTGAGGAAATAGCCTTTAAGGCTCATAATAAAATGTATGCCTCCGACCGACTGGCCTTTAAGGCTCTTAATAAAAGATCGATTCTACCTTTGAATGCTTGTCTGATTGCCCTATCCGCACAAGCATGAATTAAATGGTCCGATCCTTTAAGGAATCGGAACCTAACCTTACCAAAGATTAACAAGGCATCCCTCCAAGGAAAAAAAGCCTAATAAATGGTCCGATCCCTTAAGGAATCGGAACCCAACTTTGCGAAAGATCGACAAGGCATCCCTCAAAGGGAAAAAAACATAATAAATGGTGCGATCCCTTAAGGAATCGGAACCCAACCTAACGAAAGATCGACAAGGCATCCCTCTAAGGGAAAAAAGCCTAATAAATGGTCCGATCCCTTAAGGAATCGAAACCCAATCTAACGAAAGATCGACAAGGCACCCCTCCAAGGGCAAAAGCCTAATAATAACTCGACCCTCCGGTTAGGTGTTCGGCTCGGCATACAACAAAATAAAGGCGACGAGCTGGGCATCCAAAGAGATCGTACCCAACTAAAACTTGGGCCGAGAAGGCTCGGACAATCGACCCTAAAAACTAACTAAACGGTAGCTGACTAAACCCATAAAGAAACTAGCTCGACATACAAATAAACAATGTAAAAAGAATGTTCTTCATTGAATCCCCTCGGAGGGACAAAAGTACATGGTTGAAAGTACATTGATAGTTTTTTTTTTTTTAAAAAAAAGAAGCAAAATGATAGTCTTCACGCTGGAGGAGGAGCTTGGGCATCAGGAGCATGGGCGTCAGGAGCTGGATCCGAACGGACGACTTCGACCGGGGCATCTTCAGAGTCGTCAGACAGGAGGGAATCAAGGTCAAGGTCTGGGTATAAACCCAGGACTGCCTCGAGACAAGCGTCGAAGCTGCGATTGTAGAATGTTGCAGCTTCAGCGTCCCTCTCCTTGGAAGTCTTGAAGCTTTTGATAGTAGCAGCAACCGCTGCGGCCAAAGAAGCCTCATCCTTCGTTCACTGGGCTTCCACGGCCTGATTCAAGGCTCGTGTCCATTCTTCAGTCGTCTCGACCTTGGTGCGGTTCAGAGCTTCTCCGAGCCGAGCGGTCTCCATGGCCAAGGAGTCCGCGTGGGCCCTGGCACAGGTCAGCTCAGTGGTCTCCGCATCGCCAGTCTTCTTGAAGTCATCTGCCTTATCCTGCAGCTGCAGCTCCCTGCCCTCCAAGCTAATGATAACACCTTACAGCCGCCTAACCTTAGCCCTCTCGCCTGCGAGCTGTTGGTACAGGCTAGTTTGCTCAGCCTTCATGGCCTCTGCCTCGGCTTGTAGGGCCTCCAACTCTGCCTCCGTCTCTTTGCGCTCCCGCACTCTCTGACAAATGGAGAGCAGCATCGGACGGCCTGAACAGAAAATAAAGATCAAAATCTACAGTGCATAACAACAAAAGAAAGAAAGAAAAAAGAGGGAGACATACCATGTAGCACACGGAGGCGAAGTCGTTCAAGAAGCCGCCCTCCGACTGCTCAAGAGTCTGAGCGATATCCTCCTCCTTAGCATGCTTGGCAGCCCACGGACCCAAGCAAGCCATATGATAACCGGGCTCAAACCTCCCGCCACTTGTGCCCGCATGGGCAGAAGCCTCAGCCCCCTCGGCCCCTACCCTAATGCCGGTCGAGTTTTGACCTTCGGCGCGGACCTCCCCCCCGACCTGGGGGGGGGGGAAGCGCATTATCAGCTATTTTATTGGCCTCCTCCCATTCGGAGGAGGAAGGCACAACGATAGGGGCCTCATGGACCGCGGCAGGCACCTCCATTGTGGGGGGAATGGCGGTGGAGGGAGATCGAGGATCAACGGTGCTCGGCATGACAGGGGTGCCGACCACAGTCATCTAGACGAGCCTGGGCGGAAGACGTACCACCGGGCGCAAGACTACCGAGGGAACCGCGATGGTGTCAGGGTGCCAGAGTCGGTGGTACGGAGGACGAGCCAACTGGCCTCAGTGTTGGGGCTGATGGAGTTGGTGCAGCAGAAGATTTCTCCACGGTTGGGGCTGATGGAGTTAGTGCAGCAGAAGATTCCCCCACGTGGGGGAGGGTCGGCTTCTTCCAAGTGATCTTCACTCGGGTGGCTTCTTTGAGCAACTCCGCCGCCGTTGGAGTTTCTTTCCTCTTCCGAGCCCCGGACTCCTCGACCATACCTGTAAAAAACAAATCATGTCAACTACTAAATAACCAAAAGAAAGCTCATCGAAAAGATCAAGGCAACTTACTAAGGCATGAAAGTAGAGGCTGGGATTTACAGAGCCCGGACCAGTAGAGGTTGGCTGCAGTGATCAGATCGACCCAGGAGCGAAGCGACTCCGACCGCGCCCTGGCCCTTGCAACCTAATTTTTTTGGTCTAAGTCGAGGAGCGGCAGCCCCTTTTGGAAAACTGCAAAAGGAGAAAATGTTACTTTGACTGAAGTAAAAATCAAAGTAATAACTCGAATGTAAAATGAAGTTCGACCTGGCTTGGTAAAATGGGTCAGAACCCGGGCAGTTGGGGTCCTAAACTCAGCCGCTGACGCCTCCCAATCACCCACCAACCAGAACCACCTGTTCTTTCAGTCTTTGTTGGAAGACGGCAGGTGCATTACCAACCCCGACCCTTTGCTCTCCCGAGTCACGAAATAGTACCATGGGTCGTTGCTATCATGCTTGACCATGTACAGGCTCAGTAGCTCCTCTGGGGTCAGCTCGGGGTTCCCAAATTACTTCTAAATTATGTAGGCTGAGATCATCACCCTCCATGCATTCGGAGCAAACTGTCCAAGGGCCAACCCGAGGTAGGTCGCTACCTTCCGGATGAAGGGATGTAGTGGTAGTCGGACCCCGTACTACAGCACGCATAGGAAGATAGCCACCTCTCTCTTAGCTGGGGCGCCAGCAACGTCCAAGGGATAGTGAGCCCTTATCTGAACGGAGTTTGGGATCTGGAACTCCAAGCGGATCCACTCCATTTGAGATTCTGACATGACAGAACTGTAAGTGCTATGATTTTATATCCCTTTAGTTGTCAAATTTTATGGTGCCAAAACCTATATCTATGTCTTGTATATCTTGTGTTTTATGTTTGAAGACTAGTCATTGCAATCAAGACATATCAAGACATCGCATTTCAAGTCAAGATCTTAAAAAAAGAAAGTTTTCAAGTCTTGATGAAGAAATCAAGAATAGAAGTTTTCAAGGTTGTATGTTCAAGGGTTGACCAAGTTCAAGCTCACTAGAAGACTTTGTGAAGTCAAGATCAAGCTTATGAAGGCCTACTACAAGTTTTGAAAATTCACAAGCTTCTCTAAAGGGTCATTTGGGTGTACAGACTTTCAATGTCCATCTCACTTTTAAGGTTTGTTTGACCTTAGATTGACCTTAGGATGGGCTTTATTGTAGGTCATTCCGGATACATAACTCATATATCTTTATATGCTTGTTCGGAGTTTTCTAAGACCAGTCCTAGGGACTTCATGTAACACCCCAGATTTTGGCCAACCTGAGATTAGACGTCCTTAGGCAATGGATTAATTAAAACACCTGGAAAATCATTTAGAACCCAATTCCATAGCCAAAGAAATCACTTAGGGTTAATTCCTTTAGAAACTAAGTATAAGTTAGCTAGCGCAACGCTAGAGTAGCTGGGAAATAGTCCCTGATCACTTTAGATACGTTCTACAAGACCCAAATCGAGTAGAACAAATGACTCTACAATACTCTATAACCTCAGATCAAACTCTAAGCAGGTTTGTTCTCTGGACCACTTTGAAACTTTGTATTGGATCTAGACCGCGCGTCGAAAGTCCGATACTTACTATCTTAGACCGTTAGAACCGCCTTACTGGACTTGACAATCATTTCAAAAATCAAGTCCAACCGATAATCACAGGCTATTTCATTGAGCCCGGACTGAAGAGAGTGCGAATAGGGACAGATTTGGAATTTGAAATTCAAATCTAGCACATGACTTGACGCATCAGTATTAAGCGTTCTGACCATCAGAATTCAGCCAAATTATACCCTCGGATTAGGAAAAATTTCTATTTCATATCATGAGACTTGCAGGCCTGATCTACGTGCGGTGACCGCTGAACTGAAAATGGACCGCCACATGCGATCTGCGAACCCTGCCGGACTGAAAACTTGATGTATGCTAGATCTAGTATGCATGAGCTTAAGTCCGACCACATTTGGCCAGAGGACCTCCAGAAATGCTCTTTTGGACCGAAACAGCCCCGATTTGGATAAACCTCAAGTGAACTTCGTTCCCGAGCCTATTTCAGGCATTTTTATGCTTATAAAAGGGGTTGAAACCCTCACTCCTCTCTCCCATCTGAATTTGAGAGAAACCCAAGATTTGGGAGAGAGAAAAGGTGAGAGTTTGTGAGAGAGAGTAGGAGAGAATTTACCTGCCGTTGCATCACCTATTGCAAGTGCCTAAGCAACACACCTCAATCACCTGGCCGGTGATTTCTCTGCATTTTCAGGTAAGAAAATACCCTAGAAGTTGCTGATTTGAGGTTACCTTGGATTCATAGCATGTTAGCTGATAAATCTCGTAAAACAGGTTCTCTATTCGCCGTAGACGAAGCGTATACGCTCCGTTCGAATTCACACCCCTAAAAGGGAAAAGGTGCGGATTTTAGACGCTTTGATTGACTGTTTCCAAAGCTTTCAATGTTGTTTAATAGTAGATTATCGACAGCAATGCCGTTTGACATGTACAACATGCTGTCCGTTTCCTGTTTCGTAAACCAACGAAGAATATGAGATTTAGGGCATTTTAGTCATTTGTAGGAAGTACTGATTTCATTCATGTTTTGCTGATGTGATTGACATGGTTTATTGTCGCATTAGAATGTTAGGAATACGTGCATAATTAGTTTGGCGAAGAGATTCGCCTAAATGCGCACTTCGGGTCGACATACTATATGTAGACTTAAGTGTGAAATGTAAGTGTTTGTATAAATGCTTGTATTAGTATGTATTGAATTAAATGGTGTTATGGATTAGTTTGAGATTGATTTCTCAATTAATATGCTGATGTGAATGATTTCCTACATGTTAGTTATATGCATGATTTCATTGTATGTATGAAATGCATATGCTTGATGATTTACTTAAGTTGTATGTTATAACATGTGTTAACATGCTCACATGGTTGTATTTCCTTTCCAATGCTCTCACATGATTTGCTGATGTGATTCCATGTGTTTGGGACTATACCTAGTCTAGGCAGTCGGTAACCGAGCAAATTCGTGGTTGGCCTATCTTTGCCACGAATGACGCGTCGATGAACGCGAGCCGTGTTTTGGAGTTGGCGGCAGTGGTTAGGCCACACGAAATGTTTTACGCACTTCATGTCGTTCAACTTGAGATGTGATCGTGCTAGTCGAGCCCGTAAAGTAACCCGACTGGCCGTTGTATGTTCACCCTGCATGAGTCAAACTGCTTGAACCTAGGGTACTGAACTTACCATTGTAAACCCTGTTAACCATGGTACCTTGATCCACAAAGACTCATGAGCCGGGCATGGTGGTATGGGACACTGTGGTCGAGCTGTCGGCCTACGCTGGCGCCACAAACCTCCCCGTAGTGACCAGTGAGCACCTATGACTCGTGAACAGATTATGGTGGTATGGGACACTATTTTTTTACTGTCGGCCTACATTGATAAGGTGATGGGGGAGCGGAGCAACGAGTGCGTGCAACAACCCTGACAGCCCTTTGTAGTGACCGCGAGCGTATTCTGAGACTACGGGAGGCGACGACCCTTCAGTAGCAGTAGAGTACAGTAGGCCTGTATTGATAAGGTGATGGGGGAGCGGTGCAACGAGTGCGAGCAACAGCCCTGGCAGCCCTTGCAGCGACCTACAAAATATACATCGTATGAGATTACTAGGAGTGACGACCCTAGACAGGATCTGTGTTGGGATTGATATAAGGGAAGTACCTTAGTTTCCCAATATTGCTGTATGAAATGGACTAATAATAACTCGGCAATCATATCACCATTACATTGCATGTGCTTGGAAGATGTGGAGCACTGAGCGAGATGCACGCATGCCGCGGACGAAGATGGTGCCGTATGAGGAAGAACGTCGGTGAGGGCATCCATCATGTCATGTCATATTGCATTAATAACAGTATTAGGTTTTTTTGATTTACTGCTTTACTATTATCGCATGATTGATTTGAGAACATGTTAATCCTTGCTCTATTATTCCACTGAGTTAGCTACTCACTCCCACGTTACGGGATGGTGTATTCGGACACCCACCAGTCCCTTTTTGTGATTGCAGATGATGGCGCGGCCTGCGAGGCGGATCTGGACATGATGATGATGAGGAGGATTCCTCCTTTATGCGTGATCTGATTGACGGAATTACAGGGAGGTTGATAGATACCTTGACACTTGTCATTTTATATTTTTAGGACACTCATGTATATCCTTTTGGTTTACTTTTGGAGTATACATGTATGTACATAACCTGGTAACATATTCACACTCTGGAGACATACAACAGTTTATATATGTTATACATACTATCACAGTCTTTCGCTTGTAAATTCAACCGTCTCTGGAGCGTGATATGCTGTTTTAGCTTAATTTCACTCATGTTTAATACATTATTACACACAACATTCACTCATACATATCTATGTTGTATAAATAAAATTTTGAAACTCGGGAGTTGGGTTTTTGCTCGACCCCCCGATTTTCGGGATGTTACACTTCAAGACCAGTCCTAGCTTTGCTACGACCAGTCTTAGGTTTTTCAGGACCAGTCCTAGGTAGTTGAAAATTTTTGGATCTTTCTTGCTGTCCTACGACCAGTCTTGTGAGTTCTACGACTCATCCTTCGACCTGTCGTAGCCCTACGACTCAAACTCCGGCAACCATTTTTGGGGTCCTACGACCGGTCGTAGGTGTCTCATGACCAGTCGTAGATGGCCCACGACCAGTCGTAGACCACCCTCGACCAGTCGTGGAACTGAAAATCAAATCCCGCAGAAATCTTTTGAAAATCTTTGGAGCTACGACCAGTCCTAGGATCCTAAGACCAGTCGTAGACGGGATTTTTAAGTCTATAAATTGAGCACGAACTTCAGAGTTTTGGTACTTCAAATTAATTCTATTCAAGCATTCTTTAGGCTATTCTCTGAGATAAGTTTGTGATTATTTTAAGCTGCTTTGTGCTTATTTAATATTCATTTTTCTAGCTTATTCTTATTTGATTTTGATCTACATTCCAATCTTATTAGAAAAGGGGAATTTCTATTATTCCTTCTTCTGGATTCAAAATCAAATAGATCTAGCCCGTTTGATCTAAAATCAATTAGACTTAGAACCATTCTTAAAGTGAGTATTGGACTTTGAACGTCGAATCGAACTACTACTCCGATTGGTTCTACTGGGCTTCACCAAAAGGTGATTCAGGTATTTTACATGTTTTGTAATTTACTTTCTCTGGTTTTTGTTTGAGATTCGCCAGAAAAATCTCATTGTATTAGTTATCTGAGGAGAGCCAGAAAACTCAGATTGTGGGGTTTTTGGATTGTGTAAGCCGGAGATCAAAGACACAATTGTGAAGGTTTTAGGTGAACCTGTGAAACCTATTTTGATAGTGCATGCTAATATCCCCCGTGTGAGGATATTAGGAGTGGAGTAGCAATCTGTGTGGCTGTTGGATAACAATTGGTGTACACACAGGCGAACCACTATATATCGTTGTGTTGTGGATGTGCTTTATTCTTTCATTCCTTTATTCATTCAGTTTTGTGATTTGTGTTTGTGGATGAATGTTGTAATCACTTCAAGCAAAGTGTGGATGAATGTTGTAATAACTGAGGATCTATTTTCCGCAAGTTATTTTGATTTCATTGCTTATTATTCCTCTTTGATTTGTGATACAAGGACGTTCTAGAAATAAGGTTGTCCTACCTTAAACCTCTGGTTTTTGGTGTAAGGTTGTGTCACGCCCCAAACTCGGAAACCGGGCTCACAAAATTCCCGATCGCCGAATCCTGCGCCGACAGCCTCCGTAGAACCCCATTCTCGGCTCCTAGCTCCCATTCGCCAGGTTCCGATCCTGGGATGCTACGAGGAGGATTTTAAATACCAGTTTGTTTCGTAATAAGCATAACCAAAGGCATAACCCACAAACAACAACCAAGCACTCCATTACATTTCCACTATGATCAAAAATTTTACAAGTACAATGAGCATAAAGGGAAATACAATGGTAAATAACAGAAACTCCAAAATGATCAGCAACGCGCTCCTGCCTCAACGCTGCTGCAGTCCAACGTCACCTGCACGCAACGGTCGTGCATAAGCTTACAGAAAGCTTAGAGGGTGGTGAAAGTGTGTGCGCAAGGTAGTAATATAAATGCAATGTCAGAGTAATGCGGAATATGCAGATGGAACCAAAACGTCATGAGCCGTACCAAGGCTATGCAATGCAAGACATGAATGGTATCGCCCATCCCAAGGCCATGCAATGTACAATGCAACTCAAGCATACAGATACTCATCAATGTCCACATATCAGTACAGCTCAAAGTATGGAATATCACCGGGGTCTAGTACACTCTAAACCAGATTGCCGCCACATCGCGCACAATAAGGTAAGTGGAAGAGACCTCACTATCCGTCTGCCAAAATCGGGCGTGACTCGTCGATAGCGGACCCATTCCTCGAGCTGGTCAAACTCAGCCTAGCATTGCCCCCTACTCTCGGGCGGGTAAGGCCGCACCCCCTTCCAACCGACCACGACACAGTGGAGAGCGTAACCGTCTGGTAATCGGCACTCAACGCTCATCTACCCACTCGGTCTAGACGTTGGAGCAACCTCTTGGTACCATAAGGGTTTAGGGACTTTCACCCAGGGATATCTATAGTACCCCATGTAGATCAAGATTTCCGGTATCCAATCCTGCCAACCACGATGCGTCTGTGGAGGCTACGGCCCTGATGTCGCTAGGGCGTATAATAACCATGTCATACAAATGCAGAATGCATGAATCACGCTATCCAGTCATGCAACCAATCCTGCGCATACCGTGCGCTCATGTAGGGCAATACTGCCTAACCTAGAGCCCATAAACAACCTGCCCGAAGGCGATTACTATGATCAGTCAGTCCTCATATCAAACATACATATGATGCGTATGATCATGAGTCATGAAACTATACTAAACATGTTATAATGAAATGAACTATTTAACAATGCAGATGGACCTGGACGGTCAATACACAGCAAGTACGGCCTGGTGATGGGCCCTAAGGAGAGTCGTAATGTGGACATCCAACCAACATTACACTCGCAATGTGGACGTCAAACCAACATTGCTCCCAAGGCACGATCTTTGTAAACATCAACACTCAATCTGTAATGGATTTACACATTGCAATGGACCGTAGGTTGTCCCCATTGGACCTTATATATGTATCAAATGGGCCATATCCTATGGGCTCTCATTCATCAGATGGGCCACATAAATGGGCCAAACCAATGGGCCTTGAGTGCATTGCAATGGGTCAAACCCATGGGCTTGGATTGCATCAATTGGACCTAGTCATATGAGTCTAATATGTACCAAATGGGCCACACCAATTAGGCCCCCAAATGTATATCAAATGGGCCTCAACCAAGAGGCCTTACATGAGTCGAATGGGCCTAAATCCTTAGGCCTTAAACAATTCTAATGGGCCTATTCCATGAGTTTGCATGCGTATCAAAGTGGGCCTAATCCCAGAGACCCTTTTATAATCAAATGGGTTTAGTCCCATGGGCCTTACAATATATCAAGTGGCCTACTTCCATAGGCATTGTAAAATTTCAACAAAAGGTTCAATTACATGGGCCTTGAAGTACATTAAATGGGCCTAGGATCTTAGGCCTTAAGTGGACCCAATGGGCCTAGCCCATAAGCATTTCATAAGCCAAGTGAGCCTGGACCATAGCCCTTTTTTTTAAAAAAAAAATTCAATTGGGCCTAGCCCATAGGCATATTACAATTTAAATGGGCCAAACCCAAATGAATGGCTCACCCACCTAATAATTCATGCATTAAAAATGGTCTCACTAAGTGGATGGACGGTTTAGATACATTACATGCATTATGGTGGGTCCCACTGTCCAATGGACAGTGCAGATAATACACATACATTTCCCAGGGCCCCACCGTCCGCTGGACGGTGGAGGCACGCAAGCAAGGAGGGGGGCGCCATCACGGTGAGTGCCACCGTCCGTTTGGACGGTGGACTTGGCATACATCCACGTGGGTCCCACAAATGTGGCCCACCCTAATGTTTATTTGGAATCCAACTCGTTCATAAGGTAACTCAGACCTGTATGAACGGAAAACAAAAATTTCAGCTTGATTCGAAACTTCAGTGGGCCTCAGGAAGAGTTTCAATGGTGGGTACTCATTCACATTGTTTCTTACTGTGTGGGCCGCATGAGTTTTGGACCAACCTGGAATTCGAAGGGGGCCCACCTAAGATGGGGACCCACCCAATGGACGGCTTGAATAGTATACAAACATCAAGGTGGGGCCCACGGCTGGGGCCGTGGGTCCCTCTCTGGACGCCACCGCCCGCCTGTACGCACGCCAGCACGCTGCTGGCGTGCAGCTTCTCTGGATTGTCAGAAGCAAGAGGCCTTGCCTCTTGCAATTTTGGAGGAAAATTCGTTTCTTGGAGATTTTTACACGCGGGGCCCGCTACATCGAAATCCAACCCAGCCATTACGATCAGTGGCTCGATGCCGTCCAAAAGAGTCTAAAGTTCAAAATTTTTTGATGAAAGAAAAGGGAATAAATAAAAAAAAATGATGTTTGAATGGTGAGGGTACGATCTTTGACGCTATGGCCCACCAGGTGATTGGATCAGCTCCAAACTTCTACCCAACGGCTAAAATGCCGTGAGTAAGAGGATGGACGGCTTGGATCGATTATAAACATCAAGGTGGGGCCTGTGCAAGTGGGCCACCAAAAAGGCTTCCCTCTCTTTCTTTTTTTTTTTTTTTCCTTCACAACGTCCAGCGTCCCAGACGCTGGACAGTTACGTAACTCCTTCCTTTTTTTTTTTTTGAAATGGTGGGCCCCGATGAAGTGGGCCACCACATGATAGGCAGCATGAGAATAACGTCTAAGGTGGGCCCCACTTGAATAAAATAAATACATCAAGATGGGATCCGTTCAAGTGGGCCACACCATCCTTTTGCAATAAATAAAATAAAATAAAATAAAATAGAGAGAGAGGCATGGAGAGTGGGACACGGCTTGTGATGGAGGGTCCCCGTCCTTATGGGCCCTCCCTTGCAATGAAACATACAATAAATGGATCCCTTGCACATGGGACCATTAGAAATGTAAATCAACGGTGGAGATCCATTCTCCACCGATATTGACGGTCTAGATGACCTTTCTAAGTGAAAATAAACATCATGATGGGGTCCATGGAGATTGGCCCCATCATGGAACGATCATGATGATCCAAGTGGTCCATCGGCCACATATTAGGGCCCCAAGTGAGATCCACACCATTGATCGGTGGGCCTCACTTGGTCCACCATAAAAACAAGGAAAACTATACTATAGATGCACCCACCGTCCGATCTTCTCGCTCCTAGGGGTTCCTTGGCACCTTGGCTTCAACTTCAACGGTTAGGATGAAGAATGGAGGGTTGAGATGGGGGATTTTGGGGTAGGAAGGTGGGCCACTTGAAGCTTAGAGGGACTTGGGAAATTCCATACGTGGGAGCCCTTTGGAATTGTTGTTGCTTGGAAATTTTGAAATGAGAAAGAGAGAGAGAGAGAGAGAGAGTGATGTAAAGGGAGAGAGAGAGAGTGATGGATGGATGGGTGAGTGATGGTGGTGTAAGAGAAATTTGACTTTTGTGGCTTTTTGTGTAAGAAAGGTATGGGTTGAGAAGACTTGGTTGGCTTTTGTGTAAGAGAGGTATGGGTTTGGGAGACTTTTGTGGTTGCTTGGGAAAAAGGGATGGAAGTGATGTGTACTTGACATGTGATGGCTTGATGGGTGATTGATTGATGGGATTGATGTGATTGATGTGACACATCGTTGAGATTCCCTTGGTTTTCGCAACGCGCGGCGTTTTCTCGCACCGAACGTTGGCTCATATCTCTTGATCAGGGTATCGCCTAGGCGCGTGAGTCGCGGTATCGGAACCGCAACGACGGCGCGGTCGCTATGGCATTGGTCTCGGGTTGAGTCGACTCGGGTTGTCGGTACATGAATCCAGGTCGCGCGTCGATATTGTTTAAGGGTCGAAAGTTGCCGGAATTCGACCGGTACGACCGCGGAAGTGTACGGAAAGGTACGGACCAAGATACGGGTCTTACAGCTCTCCCCTCCTTATAAAAATTTCATCCTCGAAATTTACACAAGCGTCGCAACTAAGCATAACTCGCGAGGAAGAAGAAACATAACGTCATCATATAGAATCAGGGACAACGTACAAAATACAATACATGATCATCAACCATCAAAGAGATGAGGATATCGCTCTCGAATCTCAGCCTCACGTTCCCAAGAAGCCTCCTCAACAGAATGGTGACCCCACTGCACCTTCACCAACGGAATGACCTTGGTTCTGAGGACCTGCTCCTTCCGATCAAGGATACGAACTGGCTGCTCAATGTAAGAAGCGTCCTCATGAACCTCCAACGGCTGCCAATTAATAACGGGAACTATGTCTGACCCACACTTCCTCAACATGGAGACGTGAAAAACGTTGTGGACGCCAGACAACTGTGATGGTAAGGCAAGCCGATAGGCCAAGGCGCCAACGCGCCTAGTGATCTCAAAAGGTCCTATGAATCTCGGGGCAAGCTTGCCCTTCGCTCCAAATCGAACTACGCCCTTCATAGGTGAGACCTTGAGATACACATGGTCCCCTACATCAAACTCCAAGGGACGACGCCGACGATCAGCAGAACTCTTCTGTCGGCTCTGAGCTGTGCGCATCCTCTGCTTGATAATGTCGATAGCCTCTGAAGTCTCCTGCACAAGCTCGGGACCTAGGAGACGGTGCTCTCCAACCTCGGTCCAACAACTCGGTGATCTACATGGTCTGCCATATAGTGCCTCAAAAGGAGCCATGGCGATGGTCGCCTGATAGCTGTTATTGTATGCAAACTCAGCCAATCGCAGATGCTCATCCCAGCTACCCCCGAAGTCAATCGCGCAGGCCCGAAGCATGTCCTCAAGTATCTGATTGACCCTCTCGGTCTGGCCATCGGTCTGCGGATGGTACGCGGTGCTGAGCTGCAATTCAGTCCCCATCGCACGCTGGAAGCTCTCCCAAAACTGAGACGTGAACCTCGAGTCTCGGTCAGAAACGATCGAGACTGGAACGCCATGCAGTCTCACAATCTCTTCGATAAACGGTCTCGCAAGCCGGTCCATAGACCAAGTCGCACGCATCGCAAGGAAATGTGCCGACTTCGTCAGACGATCCACAACAACCCAAATGGAGTCATAACCGCGCTGAGTCCTCGGCAAACCCATAATGAAATCAGTCGACACGTGCTCCCACTTCCACATCGGGACGCTCAACGGCTGCAAAAGACCAGGAGGTCTCTGATGATCGGCCTTGACACGCTGGCACGTGTCACACTCGGCCACAAAACTGGCGATCTGGCGCTTCATCTCCGCCCAAAAATACTGTCGCCTCATGTCACGGTACATCTTCGTCGAGCCCGGGTGGATAGAAAATCGCGATCGATGTGCCTCGGTCATAAGATCTCTGCGTAACTCTGGGATATCCGGGACACATAATCGGCCTCTGAAGCGAAGTCCACCGTCTGTACCGATCTGCCAATCAGTCTGACCCTCAGATGCCGCCTCAGCCATATAACTCTGCAACAACTCATCAGCCTGCTGAGCCTCGATCACCCTAGCGACAAGAGAGGGTTGAATCGACAAGCTCGATAACTGTACAATGGAAGACTGCAGGCCGAACTCAAAGTCATACGCAGCAATATCCTCAAGCATCCGCCACTCCTGAATCATCATATGCGCCACTAGGCCTCGTGGCTGACGGCTGAGGGCATCTGCCACCACGTTCGCCTTGCCCGGGTGGTACTGAAGGTCAAAATCATAGTCTTTCAAGAGCTCCATCCAGCGCCTCTGTCTCATATTCAACTCAGACTGTGAGAAGAGGTACTTCAAGCTCTTGTGATCAGAGAAGAGCTCGAACCTAATCCCGTAAAGGTAGTGCCTCCACACCTTCAGTGCGAAGACAACTGCAGCCAGCTCCAGATCATGTGTGGGATAGTTCAGCTCATGGACTTTGAGCTGACGAGACGCAAAGGCCACTGGTCTCCCGTGCTGCATCAGGACAGCACCCAAACCGATATGCGAGGCATCGGTGAATACAATAAAGCCGTCACTCCCAGATGGAAGAGTGAGGACAGGAGCGGACGTCAGACGGTCCTTCAACTTCGTAAATGCTCGCTCGCAGGCGTCACTCCAAATAAACTCTGCGCCCTTCCGAGTCAACCTGGTCAGCGGGGCTGCAATACGAGAGAAGCCCTCAATGAAACGTCGGTAATAGCCCGCCAAGCCAAGGAAACTACGGATCTCTGTCGCAGTCGTGGGCTGGCTCCACTGACGCACTGCCTCGACCTTCGAGGGGTCCACTGCGACGCCCTCCCTCGTCACCACGTGACCGAGGAACTTCACCTCCTCCTGCCAAAACTCGCACTTCTCCAGCTTTGCATAAAGCTGGTGTGCGCGGAGGGTCTGTAAAGTAATCTCCAAGTGCTGCTCATGCTCCTCACGGGTCCTCGAATAGATCAGAATGTCGTCGATGAAGACTACAACAAACTGATCTAGATATGGGCGAAAAACCTCGTTCATCAGCTGCATGAAGACCGCGGGTGCATTGGTCAGTCCGAAGGACATGACCTGAAACTCAAAATGACCGTAACGCGTCCTGAATGCTGTCTTCGGAATGTCCTCATCTCGGACCCGAATCTGATGATAACCGGAACGCAGGTCAATCTTCGAAAAGAACTGAGCACCCTGCAGCTGGTCAAACAAATCATTAATCCTAGGGAGCGGGTACTTATTCTTGATCGTGACTTTGTTGAGCTCGTGATAGTCAACGCAGAGCCTCAACGAACCATCCTTCTTCTTCACGAAGAGTACCGGTGCTCCCCACGGAGAACTGCTCGGACGGATAAAGCCTAACTCACGCAACTCATCCAACTGCTTCTGCAGTTCCCGTAACTCTAACGGTGCCATACGATACGGGGCCTTCGAAATAGGCGCGGTACCGGGCACAAGATCGATCTGGAACTCGGTGAGTCGACGAGGCGGTAATCCCGGAATCTCCTGGAACACATCGGGAAAATCGCAAACTATCGGTAAATGGTCGATGCAAACAGTGACATGCTCCTCTATGGCACACGACATCAAACAAGACAACTGCTCTCCTCTGGCCTCTGTAACGAACTGAAACTGTGGCACGCCGGGTATACAGAACGTGACGGTCCTCGCGGCGCAGTCCAAAATGGCATAGTACTCGGCGAGCCAATCCATGCCCAAGATAACGTCGAACTCGGACATCGGCAAAACAAACAAATCAGCAGGCAGGAAGGTATCCCCGACTAGAACGGGACAAGACGAACAGAATCGTCCCAACGCTGCAGTCCTCCCCAAGGGAGTCGATACTGATAGACTCTCACCAGCAGACTCTAACGGTAAGCCAGCCGATCGACAGAAGCTCTCGGCCACAAAAGAATGCGATGCACCAGAATCAAACAGTACACGTGCAATGCATGCAAAAACTGGCAATATACCCTCAACGACTCCTCCGGATGACTGCGGATCCTGCTGAGCCGCATAAAACCTAGCCTGAGCTGGCTGGGGAGGTGCCTGTCCCCTCTGAACGTGCTGCTGCTGCTGCTGAGGTCGCTGAGGCGGTCGAAACTGCTGCCTCTGCTGCTGCGGCCTCTGAGGCTGGTGCTGATGCTGATGCTGCTGCTGAGGTGGCCTCGGTGGTAGAGGCTGCTGTCGCTGCTGCTGTGGGGGTCTCTGCTGCTGCGGTGGAGGTCTCTGTTGCTGTGGACCTCTCTGCTGCTGCTGGGGACTGGGACACTCCCATGAACGGTGTCCCGTCACACCGCACCTGAAGCAAGTGCCGGTGAACTGTCTCTGAGGTGGTGGTGGAGGTGCTGATGGTGCTGATGGTGCACGGAAAGCTGGGCGACCAGTGCGCCTCTGCTGCTGTGGTCGACCCTGCTGGGAATGACTGGAAGAAGCCTGCCTCTTCCGGTCTCCCCTCTGACCACGATCTGACTGAGAACCGGCCCACTCAGTCTCGTATATCTGAGCCTTCCACACTACTGCCTGGAGGTAGGGAGCTCATGCCCAATGACACGACCTCGAAGGCCGTAACGTAAGCCGTGCTCGAAACGGCGGGCCTTCCGCCCATCATCATCAACCATGTATGGTGCGAATCTCGATAGTGCCATGAAACGGGCCGCGTACTGTGCCACGGTCATATCTCCCTGCACCAGAGTCTCGAACTCTAAGGCTCGCTGACGACGGATGTGGTCAGGGAAGTACTGCTCCTCAAATCGGTCCACAAAGTCCTCCCATGTCCAGACATAATCAGGTCCAGCGACACGGGCGACAGAGGTCCACCAATGCTCGGCCTCACCGTGGAAGAGAAATACTGCTAACCGGACGCGCTGCTCGGTCATGCACAACATGGTATCGAATATCTTCTCCACATCGGAGCGCCATCTCTCGGCTGCAGTCAGATCCGGCTCGCCCTGGAAACGAGGGGGATCATGCCGTCTAAACTCACGAAGTACGGCGCTCGCGCGCTCCTGCTCCGCCTGAGCTGGTGAAACAGCTGGGCGTCTACCCTGTCCCTGTAGTGCAGCTGTCACAGCCTGCAACATCTGCTGTAACTGAGAGGCACTCACAGTCACAGTCGGCTCCTCATCAGTCTCAGGTGGAGGAATGTCATCCTCATGGGAAGAAGCAGGAATCTCTGAGGGTGGAATGGGAGACGCAGGTGGTAGAGCTGGAGTCTCCGATGGTGAGGTAGAATCCTCAGGTGGTGGTGCGGGAGTCGATCGAGTAACAGGCGCCATACCCTACAGGAAAGAGCGAAAGCGCCTATCAACTTCAAAACTCTTGAATGTACGCACGTTAACGGTCTGAATCAGAAGGTCGTGAAGTTATCCGAACTTCAGGACTTAGCCATTCTTCACTCATAGCAAACATGTAATGTTGTTCTCGGTTATTCCCAAGTTATGCTCTGATACCAACTTCTGTCACTCCCCAAACTCGGAAACCGGGCTCACAAAATTCCTGATCGCCGAATCCGGCGCCGACAGCCTCCGTAGAACCCCATTCTCGGCTCCTAGCTCCCATTCACCAGGTTCCGATCCTGGGATGCTACGAGGAGGATTTTAAATACCAGTTTGTTTCGTAATAAGCATAACCAAAGGCATAACCCACAAACAACAACCAAGCACTCCATTACATTTGCACTATGATCAAAAATTTTACAAGTACAATGAGCATAAAGGGAAATACAATGGTAAATAACAGAAACTCCAAAATGATCAGCAACGCGCTCCTGCCTCAACGCTGCTGCAGTCCAATGTCACCTGCACGCAACGGTCGTGCATAAGCTTACAGAAAGTTTAGAGGGTGGTGAAAGTGTGTGCGCAAGGTAGTAATATAAATGCAATGTCAGAGTAATGCGGAATATGCAGATGGAACCAAAACGTCATGAGCCGTACCAAGGCTATGCAATGCAAGACATGAATGGTATCGCCCATCCCAAGGCCATGCAATGTACAATGCAACTCAAGCATACAGATACTCATCAATGTCCACATATCAGTACAGCTCAAAGTATGGAATATCACCGGGGTCTAGTACACTCTAAACCAGATTGCCGCCACATCGCGCGCAATAAGGTAAGTGGAAGAGACCTCACTATCCGTCTGCCAAAATCGGGCGCGACTCGTCGATAGCGGACCCATTCCTCGAGCTGGTCAAACTCAGCCTAGCATTGCCCCCTACTCTCGGGCGGGTAAGGCCGCACCCCCTTCCAACCGACCACGACACAGTGGAGAGCGTAACCGTCTGGTAATCGGCACTCAACGCTCATCTACCCACTCGGTCTAGACGTTGGAGCAACCTCTTGGTACCATAAGGGTTTAGGGACTTTCACCCAGGGATATCTATAGTACCCCATGTAGATCAAGATTTCCGGTATCCAATCCTGCCAACCACGATGCGTCTGTGGAGGCTACGGCCCTGATGTCGCTAGGGCGTATAATAACCATGTCATACAAATGCAGAATGCATGAATCACGCTATCCAGTCATGCAACCAATCCTGCGCATACCGTGCGCTCATGTAGGGCAATACTGCCTAACCTAGAGCCCATAAACAACCTTCCCGAAGGTGATTACTATGATCAGTCAGTCCTCATATCAAACATACATATGATGCGTATGATCATGAGTCATGAAACTATACTAAACATGTTATAATGAAATGAACTATTTAACAATGCAGATGGACCTGGACGGTCAATACACAGCAAGTACGGCCTGGTGATGGGCCCTAAGGAGAGTCGTAATGTGGACATCCAACCAACATTACACTCGCAATGTGGACGTCAAACCAACATTGCTCCCAAGGCACGATCTTTGTAAACATCAACACTCAATCTGTAATGGATTTACACATTGCAATGGACCGTAGGTTGTCCCCATTGGACCTTATATATGTATCAAATGGGCCATATCCTATGGGCTCTCATTCATCAGATGGGCCACATAAATGGGCCAAACCAATGGGCCTTGAGTGCATTGCAATGGGTCAAACCCATGGGCTTGGATTGCATCAATTGGACCTAGTCATATGAGTCTAATATGTACCAAATGGGCCACACCAATTAGGCCCCCAAATGTATATCAAATGGGCCTCAACCAAGAGGCCTTACATGAGTCGAATGGGCCTAAATCCTTAGGCCTTAAACAATTCTAATGGGCCTATTCCATGAGTTTGCATGCGTATCAAAGTGGGCCTAATCCTAGAGACCCTTTTATAATCAAATGGGTTTAGTCCCATGGGCCTTACAATATATCAAGTGGCCTACTTCCATAGGCTATGTAAAATTTCAACAAAAGGTTCAATTACATGGGCCTTGAAGTACATTAAATGGGCCTAGGATCTTAGGCCTTAAGTGGACCCAATGGGCCTAGCCCATAAGCATTTCATAAGCCAAGTGAGCCTGGCCCATAGCCCTTTTTTTAAAAAAAAAATTCAATTGGGCCTAGCCCATAGGCATATTACAATTTAAATGGGCCAAACCCAAATGAATGGCTCACCCACCTAATAATTCATGCATTAAAAATGGTCTCACTAAGTGGATGGACGGTTTAGATACATTACATGCATTATGGTGGGTCCCACTGTCCAATGGACAGTGCGGATAATACACATACATTTCCCAGGGCCCCACCGTCCGCTGGACGGTGGAGGCACGCAAGCAAGGGGGGGGCGCCATCACGGTGAGTGCCACCGTCCGTTTGGACGATGGACTTGGCATACATCCACGTGGGTCCCACAAATGTGGCCCACCCTAATGTTTATTTGGAATCCAACCCGTTCATAAGGTAACTCAGACCTGTATGAACAGAAAACAAAAATTTCAGCTTGATTCGAAACTTCAGTGGGCCTCAGGAAGAGTTTCAATGGTGGGTACTCATTCACACTGTTTCTTACGGTGTGGGCCGCATGAGTTTTGGACCAACCTGGAATTCGAAGGGGGCCCACCTAAGATGGGGACCCACCCAATGGACGGCTTGAATAGTATACAAACATCAAGGTGGGGCCCACGGCTGGGGCCGTGGGTCCCTCTCTGGACGCCACCGCCCGCCTGTACGCACGCCAGCACGCTGCTGGCGTGCAGCTTCTCTGGATTGCCAGAAGCAAGAGGCCTTGCCTCTTGCAATTTTGGAGGAAAATTCGTTTCTTGGAGATTTTTACACGCGGGGCCCGCTACATCGAAATCCAACCCAGCCATTGCGATCAGTGGCTCGATGCCGTCCAAAAGAGTCTAAAGTTCAAAATTTTTTTGATGAAAGAAAATGGAATAAATAAAAAAAAATGATGTTTGAATGGTGAGGGTACGATCTTTGACGCTATGGCCCACCAGGTGATTGGATCAGCTTCAAACTTCTACCCAACGGCTAAAATGCCGTGAGTAAGAGGATGGACGGCTTGGATCGATTATAAACATCAAGGTGGGGCCTGTGCAAGTGGGCCACCAAAAAGGCTTCCCTCTCTTTCTTTTTTTTTTTTTTTCCTTCACAACGTCCAGCGTCCCAGACGCTGGACAGTTACGTAACTCCTTCCTTTTTTTTTTTTTTTTGAAATGGTGGGCCCCGATGAAGTGGGCCACCACATGATAGGCAGCATGAGAATAACGTCTAAGGTGGGCCCCACTTGAATAAAATAAATACATCAAGATGGGATCCGTTCAAGTGGGCCACACCATCCTTTTGCAATAAATAAAATAAAATAAAATAAAATAGAGAGAGAGGCATGGAGAGTGGGACACGGCTTGTGATGGAGGGTCCCCGTCCTTATGGGCCCTCCCTTGCAATGAAACATACAATAAATGGATCCCTTGCACATGGGACCATTAGAAATGTAAATCAACGGTGGAGATCCATTCTCCACCGATATTGACGGTCTAGATGACCTTTCTAAGTGAAAATAAACATCATGATGGGGTCCATGGAGATTGGCCCCATCATGGAACGATCATGATGATCCAAGTGGTCCATCGGCCACATATTAGGGCCCCAAGTGAGATCCACACCATTGATCGGTGGGCCTCACTTGGTCCACCATAAAAACAAGTAAAACTATACTATAGATGCACCCACCGTCCGATCTTCTCGCTCCTAGGGGTTCCTTGGCACCTTGGCTTCGACTTCAACGGTTAGGATGAAGAATGGAGGGTTGAGATGGGGGATTTTGGGGTAGGAAGGTGGGCCACTTGAAGCTTAGAGGGACTTGGGAAATTCCATACGTGGGAGCCCTTTGGAATTGTTGTTGCTTGGAAATTTTGAAATGAGAAAGAGAGAGAGAGAGAGAGTGATGTAAAGGGAGAGAGAGAGAGTGATGGATGGATGGGTGAGTGATGGTGGTGTAAGAGAAATTTGACTTTTGTGGCTTTTTGTGTAAGAAAGGTATGGGTTGAGAAGACTTTGTTGGCTTTTGTGTAAGAGAGGTATGGGTTTGGGAGACTTTTGTGGTTGCTTGGGAAAAAGGGATGGAAGTGATGTGTACTTGACATGTGATGGCTTGATGGGTGATTGATTGATGGGATTGATGTGATTGATGTGACACATCGTTGAGATTCCCTTGGTTTTCGCAACGCGCGGCGTTTTCTCGCACCGAACGTTGGCTCATATCTCTTGATCAGGGTATCGCCTAGGCGCGTGAGTCGCGGTATCGGAACCGCAACGACGGCGCGGTCGCTATGGTATTGGTCTCGGGTTGAGTCGACTCGGGTTGTCGGTACATGAATCCAGGTCGCGCGTCGATATTGTTTAAGGGTCGAAAGTTGCCGGAATTCGATCGGTACGACCGCGGAAGTGTACGGAAAGGTACGGACCAAGATACGGGTCTTACAGGTTGTCTTTAGAATTGATAAAGTATCAATCTCCTTATTCTAGGCTATTGCAATTGTTTTATATTAAGCATTGTGCTTTAATTCTTTTATTATTCCGCTGTTATTAATTTTATTTGGCATTGCCCTATTCACCCCCCCTCTAGGGCCTATAGCTAGGCCCTTTCAAGTGGTATCAGAGCCTAATAGATCGTGCTTATTGTTTATTTATTGGATTTATTTCCTGAGCTAACGATCTAAGCTATATTAAGATGTCAAATTTTGATAGCCTATCAGTCACTAGGCCACCTCCTTTTAATGGCACAAATTATGCCTATTGGAAAGCCAGGATGAGTATCTTCCTCAAATCCTTGGATGAAAGTGTGTGGCTGGCCACAGTGAATGAATGGAACCCTCCTATTACTGAAGTTGCAAATGACGATGGTTCAAAAACTATGAAAATAACAGCTTATTCTCTTTGGACCACACTTCAGAAAAGTGAAAGTAATGCTAATGCAAAAGCACTAAATGCAATTACTTGTGCATTATCACCAGATGAATTCAAAAGAATCATCTCTTGTGAAAATGCAAAACAAGCATGGGATATATTAGAAATGACACACGAGGGTACTTCTATTGTCAAGAAATCTAAAGTCCAACTCCTCACAACTAAATTTGAAGAAATTCATATGGAGGAGAATGAGATGTTTATGGACTTCTACACTAGATTGAATGACATAGTGAACTCTATGTGGGGTCTTGGTGATAAAATCCCTGAAAGTAAAGTGTGCGCAAAAATACTACGTTCACTTCCTGAACGGTTCAATTCTAAAGTGACCGCGATTCAGGAACTTCGTGATACGGATACTATGAGGGTTGAGGAATTAGTAGGTTCACTTCAAACCTAAGAGTTATCCTTTAAGGCTCCTAAAGGAAAATCAATAGCTCTCAAATCATCTAAAAATATTTCTTAAGAGAGCACTTCGGATTCAGAAAATACCGAAGATGATATGGCACTTTTAGCAAAAAGGTTTTACAAAATTTTCAAAACAAGAAAAAGGTTGATTTTCAAAAATCAAATGATAAGAGACGATCTAAACCTAGAACTCGTAAATCCATGAAAGATAGTCAATGTTACAACTGTCAAGAGTATGGGCAGTTATCTAACAAATGTCATAAAAAGGACAAATCGAAAAGGAAAAGCATGATGGCTACTTGGGATGAATCATCTGATTCTGAATCCTCTTCTAAATTAGAAGATTCTGAAACCGAGTCGGGCGATGGTGTTAAAGCCCTTATGACTCTAGCCAAGATTACCTATTCACATCATGATGATACATCTAGTGAAGAAAATCTGAATAGTGATTGCGATAATGAAGATGATCTTTAAGATGCTTATAATGCCCATGTATAAAGAGAGTTGTAAAATTGTTGTCAAGCTTAAATTACAAAAAGAAAAAAATTTTAAGCTTAAGGAAGATTATGAGTCTCTGGTCTTAGAAAAATCTCATATTTCTGATTCTTTTGAAAAAACCAAAAATGATTTAGATTTCAAAACCTCTCAAATTGAAGATTTGAGATCCAAAAAAGAGAAACTCAAAAATGAGGTAGCTTCTCTTCTGAGTTTGAAAGACACATGGAGATATGCCCAAGGAGATGTGAAATTGGAAAAATTATTGTCCGGATCAAGAAAATGTGGCGATCTATCTGGGTTGGGCTATGATAAAAATACATCTCCTAAACAAAAGAATATTTCTCCTAGATTTGTTAAAGGAGAGTCTTCGACCTCAAAAGAAAAGAATACCTATCAAGGTTTTTCCAAAAATTCTAGGTCTTTCCAAAAACCTAAAAGTGGCCATGTCACTTTAATTTTTTAAACCAAAATCAATTAGCTGAAAAAATTATTGATCTTCTCAAGGAGTTATTAAAGTCGAACTCTATAGGTCGTTCCTACGACAATAGACAGAAAAAGACCATCTATACTCCTAAACCCAAAACAGTTATGAAATGGGTTCCTAAAGTTGCCAGCTTGGTTGCCCACACTGCTTTCAAAGCAACAAGCCATTCAAAGTGGTACCTAGATAGTGGTTGCTCCAGGCATATGACAGGTGACAAAGCTTTATTCACCGATCTTAAAGATATGACTGATGGGTCAGTCACATTTGGTGATGGAAGCAATTGTAAGATTATTGACCAAGGTACGGTTCAACTTTATAACCTTCCCTTATTTAAGAATGTCTTATATGTTGAGGGTTTAAAACAAAACCTATTAAGCATTTCTCAGATATGTGATAACAACCATAGTGTAAAGTTTTCTAATCAAGGTTGTGAGATAGTTAATAAAAGGGGTTCTGTTATATTAACTGGTCGCAGAACTTCTGAAAACTACTACATTGTTAGTGATGCTAGCTCATCTACTCAATCATGTTACATGGTCCATACCGATGAGACTGAATTATGGCATAAACGCCTTGGACATGTACACTATCGGAACTTAATTAGATTGAGCAAAAGAGAACTAATTAGAGGTCTACCCAAATTGTAAAAAGTAGACAAAATATGTGGTGAATGCCAGTTGGGCAAACAAATTAAGAGTTCTCACAAGAAAGTGAACTCTAATACCACATCTAGACCACTCGAGCTTCTCCACATGGATCTTATTGGACCTACTAGATCGGAGAGTCGAGGAGGCAAAAAATACATTTTGGTTATCGTAGATGACTATACAAGATTCATTTGGGTATCATTCTTAAAAGACAAAACAGAAACCCTGGATGAAGTGAAAAAGGTCATCAAACGAATCCAAAATGAAAAAGGTTCTCATGTTAGTAAGATCCGTAGTGATCATGGATCCGAATTCGAAAACAGTAGTTTTGAGAAATTCTGTAGTGATCTGGGAATATCACATGAATTCTCAGCGCCAAAACACCGTAACAAAATGGTATAGTTGAAAGGAAAAATAGAGTGCTTCAGGAAATGGCTAATGTTATGTTGAATAGCATGAAGCTCTCTAGAAATCTTTGGGCTGAAGCAGTTAATACCGCATGCTATATTATTAATCGGGTTTATACCAGTAAATCTGATAATAAGACTACTTATGAATTATGGTTTGAAAAGAAACCTACTATCAAATACTTTCGGGTTTTTGGCAGCAAGTGTTATATTTTACGGGATCGTGAAAATTTGGGTAAGTTTGATACGAAGAGTGACGAAGGAATTTTTCTTGGTTATTCTTTGAACAATCAAGCTTATAGGGTTCTAAATAAGAGAACTGGTGTGATTCAAGAGTCCATCAATGTGGTCATTGATGATCATTTGAATACACCAGCCCCATGTTCAGATGATGATGAAGCTATTATTATTAATTATCTAGATATCTCATCAAGTCAAAAAAAATCTGAACCAAGGACTGTTAAAGATCATCCAACCAATCAAATTCTTGGAAATCCTCTCACTGGAGTTCGTACTCACAAACAACTTGAGAACATATGTAATTATGTTTGTTTTACATCCCAAATAGAACCGGTCAACGTTAAAGAAGCACTTTCTGACGAAAATTGGATAGTTTCTATGCAGGATGAACTTAATCAATTTGTTCGTAATGATGTCTGGTATCTTGTTCCTAGACCTAAAGATAAAAACATTATTGGAACAGAGTGCATCTTTAAAAATAAGTCTGATGAACTCGGAAATATTATACGAAACAAGGCTAGACTGGTTGTACAAGGGTACACTTAGATTGAAGGCATCGATTACGATGAAACCTTTGCTCCAATCGCTCGCCTTGAATCAATCAGACTTTTTATTTCCATCGCATGTTTCAAAAAATTTAAAATCTTTCAGATGGATGTAAAGAGTGCTTTCTTGAATGGCGATCTACATGAAGAAGTGTATGTTGAACAACCTTCAGGGTTTGAAGACCCTAAGTTTTCTGACCATGTATTTCATCTCAAAAAGACTCTCTATGGTCTAAAACAAGCACCTAGGGCTTGGTATGAAAATTTGACTAAATTCTTACTTAGTCATAGCTTTCAAGTAGGTAGTGTCGATAAGACGCTTTTTGTTAAAAAGAATAACACTGATATTTTGATGGTTCAAATATATGTTGATGATATTATTTATGGATCTACTTGTTCTAACATGTCTACTGAGTTTGCAGAGTTAATGAAATTAAGGTTCGAAATGAGCATGGTTGGCGAACTTAACTATTTCCTAGGGTTGCAAGTAAAACAACAATCTGATGGAATTTTCATTTCTCAGACCAAATATGCTTCAAACTTGGTTAAAAGGTTTGGATTTGAGAATGGTAAGAACTTTGATACTCCTATGAGTACAACATTAAGACTCTCAAAAGACTCTACAGGTAAAGATATAGATCCTAAACTATATCGAAGTATGATTGGTAGTTTGTTATATCTTACTGCTAGTAGACCTGATATCGCATTCAGTGTTGGAATTTGTGCGAGATATCAGTCTAATCCTAAGGAATCACATCTTACTTCTGTTAAACGGATTATTAGATATGTCACAAGTTCTATAAATTTGAGACTTTGGTATCCTTTTGATACTAATGTTCAATTAGCCGGCTATTCAGATGCTGATTGGGCCGAAAATATTATGATAGAAAATCAATCAGTGGTGGTTGTTTTTACATTAGAAATTGTTTAGTTTCTTGGTTCAGCAAGAAGTAAATCTCAATATCGCTCTCTACTGCTGAGGCTGAATATATTGCAGCTGGATATGCATGTACTCAACTAGTTTGGATGAAACGCATGCTTAGCGATTATGGAATTAATCAAGATTCAATGATTTTACATTGTGATAATTCCAGAGCTATAAACATTTTCAAAAATCCAATCCAGCATTCACGTACTAAGAATATTGACATTAGGTATCATTATGAGTTGGTTGAAGAAAAAAAATCATTTCATTGGAATATATACCAACCGAAACTCAACTTGCTAATATATTTACTAAACCGCTCGACAAAAGCAGGTTTAATAAATTGAAATTTGATCTTGGTATGTGCATTTTACATTGAATATGGATGCTAGAAGAAAAAAGAAAACATCCCATGGTCCATCTTCATCCAGATCTGGACTAATAACTAGACGGCATATTTGGTCACCCGAAGATGATACTCAAGATGTACGGGATTTGCGTGCCTGTAACATTATCGTTGAACATACCGCTGATCTAAATCACATTGCTCCATATGGTGTCATTTCCCTTCTTGAATCTGTAGGTTGGACTAACATTTTGTTTTGGGGTGGGTTTGCATACCAGTCCATTGCTCAATCAATGGTTGCATGCATTTCAGATTTTTCCCTTGATAATTTAACATTTTCAATTGATACAAGAGAAGGGAAATTTGAAGTAGACCGTCATTTAATATCAGGTATTATAGATATACCTGTTAATGATGAAGGAATACCAATTCATACTTTATACATCAAACCTTCAGAATCGAAAAAACGCATGTTAACTAGAGATTTATGCAAAATTGATGTGCATTGGACTCACAAAGGGAATGCGCTCCCTACAAAGTATCTGTTACCCAAATACAGAATACTACATCATTTCTTCATTTCAAATGTATATCCACGATCCAGTAATAAAATTGAGTTAACTTCTTTCATGGTTCGTGTGTTGCATTCTATTGCTTCTGGAATCAAGGTCTGTCTTCCTTCTTTGATTTGTCATTCTATTATACAATTTCATTTCCATCCGGGTCACAGTGATATTCCATTCGGTTATCTTATGAATGTTCTAGCCACTCACATGCTTGTTGATAAACCTGTTAATGAAGCACCAATTCTTTATCTTATTTTCAATAATGCCAATCTTAATAAGATGAAATTGGAACTGCTTCCTGCCCAATTTGATGAAGCTAGTGTTAGTGGTGTTGGTGGTGATGGTGGTGTTGCTAGAAACGAAGAGGAAACTTGTAACACACCGGATTTTTGCCAACCTAGGATTAGACGTCCTTAGGTAATGGGTCAACCAAAACACCTTGGTAACCGCTCAGAACCCAATCCCATAGCCAAAAAATCACTTATGATTAATTCCTTTAGAAACTAAGCATAAGTTAGCTAGCGCGACGCTGGAGTAGCTGTGAAATTGTCCCTGATCGCTTTAAATACGTTCTACAAGACCCAAAGTGAGTAGAACCAATGAAGTTATAATACTCTAAAATCTCGGATCAAACTCTAAACCGGTTTGTTCTCAGGACCTCTTTGAAACTTTGTATTGGATCTATACCACGCGTCGAAAGTCCGATACCTAGAATCTTAGACCGTTATGACCGCTTGGCTGGACTTGACAATCGTTTCAAAAATCAAGCCCAACCGACGTTCAGAGGCTATTTCATTGAGCCTGGAGTGAAGAGAGTGAGAATAGGGTTAGATTTGGAATTTGAAATTCAAATCTGGCACACGACTTGGCGCGTTATTATTAAGCATTTTGACCATCAGAATTCAGCCAAATTACACCCTCGGATCAGGAAAATTTTTTATTTCATATCACGAGACTTGTAGACCTGATCTATGTGTGATGACCGCTGAACTGAAACTGAACCGCCACGTGCGATCTACGAACACTACTGGTCTGAAAACTTGATGTGTGCTAGATCCAGTATGCATGAGCTTAAGTCCGACCGCGTTTGGCCAGGGGACCTCCAGAAATGCTCTTTTGGACCAGAACAGCCCCGAATTGGTTAGACCTCAAGTAAATATTGTTCCCAAGCCTAATCAGTTTGGCGAAGAGATTCGCCTAAATGCGCACTTTGAGTCGACATACTATATATAGACTTAAGTGTGTAGTCTAAGTGTTTGTATAAATGTTTGTATTAGTATGTATTGAATTAAATGGTGTTATGAACTAGTTTGAGATTGAATTCTCAAATGAGATGCTGATGTAAATGATTTCCTACATGTTGGCTATAAGCATGATTTCATTATATGTATGAAATGCATGTGTTAGATGATTTACTTAAGTTATATGTTATAACATGTGTTAACATGCACACATTGTTGTATTTCATTCCATTACTCTTATGTGATTGCTGATGTGAATTCATAAATGTTTGGGACTATACCTAGTCCAGGCAGTCGGTAACCGAGTAAATTCATGGTTGGCTTATCTTTACCACGAACGACGCGTCTATGAACGCGAGTCGTGTTTTGGAGTTGGCGACAGTGGTTAGGCCACACGAAGTGTTTTATACACTTCATGTCGTTTGACTTGAGATACACTCGTGCTAGTCGAGCCCGTCAAGTAACCCAACTGGCCATTGCATGTTCACCTTGTATGAGTCATAACTGTTTGAACCTAGGGTACTGAACTTACCATTGTAAACCCTATTAACCATGGTACCTTGATCCATAAAGACTCATGAGCCGGGCATGGTGGTATGGGACACCGTGGTCAAGCTGTCGGCCTACGCTAGGGCCACAAACCTCCCCGTAGTGACCAGTGAGCACCTATGACTCGTGAACAGATTACGATGGTATGGGACACTATATTCTTGCTGTCGGCCTACACTGATCAGGCGACGAGCCCTTTGTAGTGACCGCGAGCGTATTCTGAGTCTACGGGAGGCGACGACCCTTCCGTAGCAATGAGAGTACAGTAGGCCTATATTGATAAGGTGATGGAGGAGCGGTGCAACGAGTGCGAGCAACAGCCCTGACAGCCCTTGCAGCGACCTACAAAATATATATCGTATGAGATTACTAGGAGTGACGACCCTAGACAGGATCTGTGTTGGGATTGATATAAGGAAGGTACCTTAGTTTCCCAATCCTGCTGTATGAATGGACTAATAATAACTCGGTAATCATATCACCATCACATTGCAAGTGCCTGGAAGATGTGGAGCACTGTGGGAAGAAAGCATGCCGTGGACGTAAGATGGTGCCGCATGAGGGAGATCGTCGGTGAGGGCATCCATCATGTCATGCATATTGCATTAACAACAGTATTAGGAATATTTGATTTACTGCTTTACTATTATCGCATGATTGATTTGAGAACATGCTAATCTTTGCTCTATTATTCCACTGAGTTAGCTACTCACTCCCACGTTACGGGATGGTGTTTTCGGACACCCACCAGTCTCTATTTTGGTTACAGATGATGGCGCTGCTTGAGAAGCGGAGCTGGACTTGATGATGATGAGGAGGATCCCTCCTTTATGCATGTTCTGATTGACGGGATTACAGGGAGGTTGATTAGATACCTTGACACTTGTCATTTTATATTTTTAGAGCACTCATGTATATTCTTTCTTTCTATTTTGAGATATACATGTATATGTTTAACCTGGTAACATGTTCATACTCTGGAGACACACAAAAGTTTATATATGTTATACATACTCTCGCAGTCTTCCGCTTGTTAATTTAACTGTCTCTGGAGTATGATATGCTGTTCTGGCGTAATCCCACTCATGTTTAATACATTAACACAGACAACATTCAATCATACATATCTATGTTGCATAAATGTCATGCCCTAAACTCGGGAATCGGATTCATAAGAATCTCGATTACCGAATCTGGTACCGACAGCTTCCGTAGTACCCCATTCTCGGCTCCTAGCATTCATATGCCAGATTCTGATCCTGGGATCCTATAAGGAGGATTTTTTTTGTACATATAACTAGTAATAAGCATAACCACAAGATTACCCAATCCACAAAGGAAACATCATCATCACATATCCACCAATATAATCGTTTGAGTACAATACTGAAAGGGAAATACATAAATAAAAATCAAGCTCCAGAAGACCACTGCACACTCTAAGTTCAATACTGCTGCAACCTAACATCACCTGCACGCATCTATCGTGCATAAGCTTATAGAAAGCTTAGAGGGTGGTGTAAGTGTGTGCACAAGGTAAGTGCCAAGTATTCAATACAATGCTATAACCATACAATACCGGAAAAATTGAAAATCCATAAACCATATAATGTCTAAATAAGCAAAAACACTAACAAGAGCAGGAATTATCAGAGTAAGCAGAAATACTGACAAGTCTATAAGTCAATCAATATCAGAATACGTGATATAGAATAGATATGCAATGAGGGGTCATAAAGAGCCAAATATCAGATGCTGAGGATGCAATGCAATATACAAATTCTGCTAAATCTGTCTAGGCCATGTAAGTGTAGAATTAGCAACCCAAGATGTCATATGCTTGCGGATGTGTGCAACATATAATGTGAATGAAACAACCATGCTGGAGTGTGAAGTCGGAATGGTAGTACGTAGTATCGCAGGCTATGGGGTCCACCACAAGGGACTCCTATCCAAACCAATCCCATACCTAAATTTGGATAGTCAGACTCAACGTGGTAAACTCCTGATCTCAGGTTAGTCACGCGCCTAACCAAAATCTATGCCATAACGAAGGTACACAATAATTAGTTGTGCACCACCAGCCCGAGTGGATAGTGAATGGATGAATGAATGAGCATGCATCTCTTACTCAATAAGTCCACATATCAGTACGGTTCCTCTCTGAGAAATCACCAGGGTCGATTACACTCCAAACCACATTGCCGCCCCATCGCGCGCAACAAGGTGATTGGAAGAGACCTCACTATCCGCCTGCCAATAATTGGGCCCGGTTCGTCGATAGCGGACCCATTCCTCGAGCTGGTCAGACTCAACCTAGCATTGCCCCCTCCCCTCGGGCAGGTAAGGCCGTACCCCCTTCCAACCGACCACGATACAGTGGAGAGCGCAGCCATCTGGTAACTGGCACTCAACGCTCATCTACCCACTCGGTCTAGACGTTGGAGCAACCTCTGGAACCAAGAGGGTTTAGGGACTTTCACCCAGGGATATCTATAGCACCCCATGTAGAACAGATTTTCGGTGTCCCATCTGGCCATCCACGATATGCCTATGGAGGCTACGACCCTGATGTCGTTAGGGCATGTAGTAATGACAGCACACAATGCAAGATGCATGAGTCATACAATCCAGTCATGCATCAATCCTGCGCAAACCGTGCGCTCATGTGAGACAATCTCCAACTATCAGGGAGTCTCATAACAACCAGCACTATGGTATATGCAATGGTCAATCATATCTCATAACAGACATACAGATGATGTGTATGGGCATGTATCATGATGCTATACAGTCACATACTTATAATTGGTATCAATAACCGGCACTAACAATCGGCCTCGACAAAGTGGACATCTAACCAACATTGCTCCCTAAGGAACGACCCACAAAAGAACCAAACACATAGTGGGCCCCACGGCCTCGTACAAGGGCCTAATATAAATCAAATGAGCCCCATAAATATATCAAGGGATGTACTAATGAGCCGCATCATTGGGATGTACAAGGGCCTAATCAAATGGGCCTCACGTACAACAACTAGGCCACATCATTGGGATGTACTAAAGAGCCCCATAAATATATCAAGGTAAGCCTCACAGATAAGCCACAAGTATATCAAGGTGGGTACCTCGAACGGACCATAAAATACATCAAAGTGGGCTTGATGGATGGGCCACAAAGTACTTTAAAGTTGGCCTGATAAATGGGCCACAAAGTACATTAAATTTGGCCCGATAAATGGGCCGCAAAATACATTGAGGTGAGCCCAATCACATGGGCCTCAGATACATCATACGGGCCACAACTCATGGGCCTTAAACACACAATCGATGGCCCTACACATGGGCCTATTATAATCAATTGGGCCCCATACCTGGGCCTCCAATATATATCTCAATGGGTCTCAACCCATGGGCCCCAAATACATCATTTTGAGCCTCGAATGCATCGCAATAGGCCACAATCCATGGGCCTAATACCCAATAGGTGGGCCACATCCACGGGCCTCCATATATAACCATGGGTCTCCCTCACGGGCCTAATATTCATCGTGATAGGCCTCTATACATGGACTGAAAATATATCACAATGGGCCATGTTGATGGGCCATAAATACACCATGATGGGTCACAACCTATGGGCCTCAAATACACAACACGTGAGCTGCATCAATGGGCCGCACCAATGGACCTCAAATTCATAACAGGTGGGTCCTACTCATGGGTCTCGAATGCATCGAAGGGGCCACATATATGGGTCTTGAATACATCGAATGGGCCACACGTTATGGGCCAAAAATGCAACATGATGGGCCTCAAGGATGGACCGCACTAATGGGCCTTACACATCAAGTGGACCGTGCCCATGGGTCTCTCCAATGGGCTTCATATATATCAACTGGGCTATATTAATGGCCGCCTATACAACAAGTGGGCCACATCAATGGGCCACCTATATAGCAAGTGGACCGCATCAATGGTCACACTAATGGGCCTCAAATACATAATAGGTGGACTCAAATACATCAAATCGGTTCCACCGTTCTAGTAATGAGCTATCTACATCATACATCTATTTAACATATCATTTTAGAACATTAACAAAATGAATCATATCAAAGGTCATCTGGACCATATCATAAATAACAGTGGAGATAATGATCTTCACTATTAGATTAATCACAGGGCCCACCATAAAGTTTATTCTCCATCCAATCTGATCACAAGGTCATAAAGACCCGGATCAAGAGGGTAAACAATTATCGTATAGATCCAAAGCCCCTCTGACCCAAGAAGGGTTTCAATTGTGGGCATTCAATCTTCACTATTTTTGGAAGTGTGGTCCACTGATATACAGATCTGCCTTATTTTTTGTCTCAAGCCCTTGCCAAAATGATGGACGGTTTGGATATAACACATATCTTTGATCAGACCCACATATCCTGCTGTCCTCCGCACAACAGCAAGGTGGGGTCCCTACCATCAAGATAAATGGTTGGGATTAAAGTACATATAACATGGTGGGGTCCACGGTACAAGAGGGACCTACAAAACTTACTGACACCTACAGTGATGGTTCCCACTATCCAGATGGACGGTGGACAGTGAGGATCATCCACATGGGAACCACGTCCGACTGGACTAAATGGCGTGGATATATAGCACATACATCACATGTGGGCTCCATGGGAAGACGGTGTTGATAAGTACATGCATCTCGGTCCACCCCACCGTCCAATGATTTGGATGGTGAAAATAAAACACATATATCATGGTATGGCCCACACATCATATCGTCTAGATGGACGGTGTGAATACAGAATATACATCAAGGTGGGTCCCACTCCACACGTGTGGGTGAGTCCCACACCTAGACAGATGGATAAAATAAAATAAAATTTATCACGGTGGGCTGCACCTAACACCATCCAAACATGGACCATGTGGCTAGAAAATAACTATATCAAGGTGGGTCCCACCCCACACACATGTCACACATGTAGGTGGGCCATGCTTCAACAGGTGGATGGCGTGGAGAAACATGCACCTCAAGGTGGCCCACATAACTAGCTGATGTCAGTCGGCACCTAAGTGGCTGGTGCCCACCGTCCGATAGGCTGGACGTTGTAGATAAGCATATACAACTGGTGGTGTCCATCGTCCAGAAAATGGACAATGGAGGTATCACATATATCATGGTGGTCCCTACACATGTGGTAGGTGTAAGCCACGTATACATCTCAGCAGGCCTCACCGTCCATCTTATCTGGATGGTAAGGATAAAATACATATTTATGTTTGGGTCCACAGTCCTGCTGACGTCAATATAGCAGTGGGCAACACCGTTTGGACGGTAAGATGAACGATTGAACACCTATTTCAAGGTGTGCTCCACACACGTGGCAGGTGAGCTCCACACGTTCATCATGGCTGGCCTCACACGAATGCACGTCCAAGGCGGGCCCCCTGCTGCTATGACCTAAAAAGGGTTTCAAGGGCACCCGTTCAATCCCACTGTTTCACGCGATGTGAGCCACCTGAAAGTCATATCGGCCTGATATTTTGAGAGGGCCCACCTCAGGAGGTGTCCCAACAAATGAACGGTGCAGATACATAGCATACATCATGGTGGGGCCCACGGCTGGGATCGTGAGTCCTAGCTTGTTCGCTCGTCCGCCAGCGCAGGACGCTGGGACGTCCTTTGGTTTGGTTGATGGCAATAGCAGCACCTGCTGCTGTTTTTTTATTTTATTTTTTATTTTTTTAAAAAATGATTCTCTGTGGTTTTTCATAAACGGGGCCCGCATCAAGTGGATCCACTCCACCCATTGGATTCCTTAGCCCGAGATGGACCAAACAAGTCCACTATCCAATATTTGTTTTGATGTATAGAACATCAGAAGTGTATTTCAACAGTAACAATGTTGTTTGCTATGTTATGGCCCACCCGAAAATTGGATTAACCCCATATTTTGGCTCAACACCTAAAATAAGTTAGAAAATGGAATGGACGGTGTGGATCCGATTCACGCATCAAGGTGTGGCCTACATGAGTAACCCACTCAAAAGTTTTAAAAATCAAGTTTATTTATTTATTTATTTTATTTTATTCTTCTCTACTACTGCAGTTGGCCTTGTCCAGCGTCCAGGGACGCTGGACGGTCCCCATATAAAACATATTAAGGTGGGCCCCACCTACTAGATGGCTTGGGAAAAATGTTTACTTCATGGTGGGGTCCATTTAGGTGGGACACATATCTATATCACCACTTAAAATGAGAAAGAAAGGGCAAGAGAGAAGCACCCACTTCATGATCTTCTTCTCCTTCTTTCGCCAAAGAATCGTAGAGCTTCAATAGACGAACTTTAACGGTGGAGATTGGATCATGGACGGCGGAGATGGGAGTAAGGAAGGTGGGCCACACAAAGCACTCCTCTCCTTGGAAGCCATGGACGTCCTCTCTCCCTTGGGGTTGCTTGGGAGAATGAAAGAGAGAGATGAGAGAGAGAGGTGTAAGAGAGAGAGAGAGATGGGTGTGATGGGTGTGAGTGAGTGATGGAGTGATGGGTGTACTTGACTAGGTATGGGTGGAGAGAGAGAGAGAGAGTTGACTTAGGGTTGCTTGTACTTGATATGTGAAGTGATTGATGGAATTGATTGATGTGACATTTCATAGAGATTCCCTCGATACAAGCAACGCGTGGTGTTTTCTTGAACTGAACGTGGGCCCACATCTCCTGGCCTGGGTATCGCCTCGGCGCGCGAGACGCGCCATCACAACCGCGGCGACGACGCGGTTGCTAGGGTACAAGTCTCGGGTTGAGTCGACTCGGGTTAACGGCGTGTGAATCCGGATTACGCACAAATGCCGGTTAAGGGTCGAGGTTGCTGAGATTCGACCGGGAAGACCGCGGAAGTCTACCGAACGATATGGTTTAGGATACGGGTCTTACAATAAATAACATTTTGGAACTCGGGAGTTGGGTTTTTACTCGACCCCTAATTTTTGGGATTTTAAAGATGGTATCAGAGCATGAATGAGATTATACCGGGCTTGGGTTATGATCACGTGATATACGCTGTCACTTCCTTTGACTTAGGTGGGTGCGAGAAAGGTCTAGAAACACTTATAGGATCGCAGATTCGCCAATAGGCGAAGTCCATTCGTATCGATCGCTTGATTGAGTCCTTAACGCATCTAGAGTCGCGTGAAGAGACCTAAGTAGCTCCTTGGCGGTAAGTAGGCAGGTTTGAGACATTCTCTAAAAGGTTATAAACCCGTAAATGTGAATCCTTGGGCTGTGGGGCAACCACAACCCTTACTTTCAATCGCTAGGGCTTAAAAACTCCGTTTCGCCTAATTCCTTCAAAATCCTTCCTCTCACCACTCCATTCTTCAATTATTTCTCTGAATTTTCATGTTAGGCATTGATCTTAATGTGAAAATGATATAAAATCATACTTCGATAGAATTTTACAGTGAATAGTAAAATTTCATGAAAACTGGCCATTTGGCCATTCTAAATTTGTAATATTTAGTAACTAATGGCTAGATGGATGTATTAGCTTCTCCTACCCCAAAATCATATGCTGAATGATAGGTGAATGTATTCAGGTTTACAGATTGGCCCAGAAATGCCCCGGAGGGAAGTTTGGGCCTCCCTAGGCCAATCTACAATGAACTAAGGTGGGGCCCATACATATTTGAGGTCCCTGAGGCAGGGGGGACCCAACCCATGGGGTCCCACCAGCCGGATCAGAAGATGGCCAGCGATGCCATCACCGATCCAGCGATGCATCGCCGTCCGGTGGGCCCCACTTGCACTGAATTTCGGGCGCACGGTCTTTCTTAGGTAGGGCATCCCTCCCATGTGCGGTCTGTCCGTCGAAAACCCCAAAAAAGGGTACTTCCTTCACAAACAGCCCCCTCCCAAGCTCCCTTGCTCGTTTTTCTTGCTGCCCTATCTCAAAACGTAGCTCCAAATCCCTTCCAATCCCATTTCTTGCTAAAGCCGACCCTATCCCATCCCTTCATGGTGATTTGCTACTCCTCTTTCAAAACTCGCCCGTTGGAGCTCCTACAACCCCCAAATATGGCTGAAATCGTGTGGAGCTCCATTCCCCTTTATAGTTCTCTTTTCCCTTTGAAAATCCAGCCTTTGGGAGCTTGATGCATCCCTCTACAGGGCCTAGATTTGTTTCAGTCCATTTGGGCAACCATTTCTCCGCATTTCCTCCGCTTTCCATGGCTATTGTTAAGGCTGTTTTAGCCTTTTTTCTCCCTTTCCACCATCCTCCTTCTCATGTCCCTTTTATTTAATCCTCAGACTCATGAAAACCTGCTTATCCATCCCATTTCTCCACGTTCTTCGCTTGTTTGATTACCGTTTTGAGATTTCTGTGTTTTGTTGTTGTTAGGTTTAGTGAAGTCAAAGGTAGAAAATGTGTTTGTGTTAGTGGTTTGGCCTTATCATAGCCGAATGCATTCCTGTCATAATCCATGTGGAACTTTATTCCATGTAGTGTGACAAATTTTGTTGAATGGAGTGTATGCCATTTCGTTTGCTGTAAGGTATTGTCCCTAGATTGGGTGTATCCTATGGTTTTCACTGTCATGTTGTAAATCCCGAGATTAAGCCTACAAAATTAGTTTTTATCCCACCCCACCCTCCTACCAAGCATGCCACACCCAATCCCGACGTGGGATTAGGAATGCAGTTCCATTTAACACAACTTAATGCTACTGGCCATATAGGCCCTTGGCGTTTTGGACCTAGTGTTAGCACTCCTAGATTTGAAGGATCTGACGACATAGGAAATCCAATTCCATTTAGATAATCTTGACCCTAAGTGATAGAACAATTCCCTGTATGAGAAATGGTATGAAACCATTTAACGTATAAGCTTAGGCTGCATATTACAGACTAGTCTACTAGTTACCTTAAGTAGTGTAAAGCCTATATATGTTAAGGAATAGTAGGTTAGATTTGGTTGGAATGGGACTCCCTTCCTTGGGTAGATCCTTATAACATTCCTAGTGCCTTTAGTAACTCTCAGGAGGCTTATTTACCTTAGAACTATTCATTCTCAGGGAAAACTTCTACATCCCTAAGATTGAACTTAGAATAAACCAACACACCCCTTAGAATTGCCTTCCCCAAAGGCTTATTGCATTCGGGAACGCGGAGCAAAGGAACTGCACGTAAGCGATGTATTCGCGGTTCGAATCGACTTCTTAATCCTAGTGGTTACCAATAAATCCAATGCTCTGATCAAGCAGAAGATCGGCATCGACTCGGATTAAGAATTGATACAATAAATCTTCTGTCCTAGCTAGACAGAAAGTCTATGTATCCGGATCAGACCTACTACACAACTTTTCTTCCGTGTTGGCCCGACCACATACAGCGAAAAGTTATTGCTTGCCTTTGGGAAATGTTGGGGACATCTAGCCAATAGAGAGTAGGCCTATTTCTACAACCATAGATATCAATGCCATAGAACGTATCATTAGCAAAGGAAAACCACTGTAATGAGAGGTTGTTTCCCAATTCATGTCAAGGATAGCCCCTAAGTTGCGCCTCGTTTCGATATACGGATCGATGCATAGATTCTTGAACCTTAAGTAGAACTAAGTTTTAAGGGGGGTAGAACGTATTGAGTCCAATTCAGTTAGGTCAGCCAATACAACTGTTCGATCAGAGTGGCACAGAGGAAACGTGGTTAGCCTCTTCCCCACTGGCCCAGGATCGAAACAGTTGAGTTAGGTTCTACGTAAGGTTAGGTTATTAAATAGGATTTGAACCTTCCTTAGAAAAAGTACTCCTTACCCTTCGTCAATTTTGGGGACAAAATTATGTTTTAAGGGGGGTAGATTGTAACACCCCAGATTTTTGTCAACCTGGGATTAGACGTCCTTAGGCAATAGGTCAACCAAAACACCTTGGTAACCGCTCAGAACCCAATCCCATAGCCAAAGAAATCATTTAGGATTAATTCCTTTAGAAACTAAACATAAGTTAGCTAGCGCGACGCTGGAGTAGCTGTGAAATTGTCCCTGATCGCTTTAAATACGTTCTACAAGACCCAAAGCGAGTAGAACCAATGAAGCTATAATACTCTAAAACCTTGGATCAAACTCTAAACCGGTTTGTTCTCAGGACCTCTTTGAAACTTTGTATTGGATCTAGACCGCCCGTCGAAAGTCTGATACATCGTTTCGAAAATCAAGCCCAACTGACGTTCAGAGGCTATTTCATTGAGCCTAGAGTGAAGAGAGTGAGAATAAGGTTAGATTTGAAATTTGAAATTCAAATATGGCACACGACTTGGCGCGTTATTATTAAGCGTTCTGACCGTCAGAATTCAGCCAAATTACACCCTCGGATCAGGAAAAATTTCTATTTCATATCACGAGACTTGTAAACCTGATCTACGTGCGATGACTGCTGAACTGAAACTGAACCGCCACGTGCGATCTACGAACACTACTGGTCTGAAAACTTGATGTGTGCTACATCCAGTATGCATGAGCTTAAGTCCGACCGCGTTTGGCCAGGGGACCTCCAGAAATGCTCTTTTGGACCAGAACAGCCCCGAATTGGTTAGACCTCAAGTAAATATTGTTCCCAAGCCTAATCAGTTTGGCGAAGAGATTCGCCTAAATGCGCACTTTGAGTCGACATACTATATATAGACTTAAGTGTGTAGTCTAAGTGTTTGTATAAATGTTTGTATTAGTATGTATTGAATTAAATGGTGTTATGAACTAGTTTGAGATTGAATTCTCAAATGAGATGCTGATGTAAATGATTTCCTACATGTTGGCTATAAGCATGATTTCATTATATGTATGAAATGCATGTGTTAGATGATTTACTTAAGTTGTATGTTATAACATGTGTTAACATGCTCACATTGTTGTATTTCATTCCCATTATGCTTATGTGATTGCTGATGTGAATTCATAAATGTTTGGGACTATACCTAGTCCAGGCAGTCGGTAACCGAGTAAATTCATGGTTGGCTTATCTTTGCCACGAACGACGCGTCGATGAACGCGAATCATGTTTTGGAGTTGGCGGTAGTGGTTAGGCCACACGAAGTGTTTTATGCACTTCATGTCGTTCGACTTGAGATGCGCTCGTGCTAGTCGAGCCTGTCAAGTAACCCGATTGGCCATTGCATGTTCACCTTGTATGAGTCATAACTGTTTGAACCTAGGGTACTGAACTTACCATTGTAAACCCTATTAACCATGGTACCTTGATCCATAAAGACTCATGAGCCGGGCATGGTGGTATGGGACACCGTGGTCGAGCTGTCGGCTTATGCTGGGGCCACAAACCTTCCCGTAGTGACCAGTGAGCACCTATGACTCGTGAGCAAATTACAGTGGTATGGGACACTATATTCTTGCTGTCGGCCTACACTAATTAGGCGACGAGCCCTTTGTAGTGACCGCGAGCGTATTCTGAGTCTACGGGAGGCGACGACCCTTCCGTAGCAATGAGAGTACAGTAGGCCTGTATTGATAAGGTGATGGGGGAGCGGTGCAACGAGTGCGAGCAACAGTCCTGACAGCCCTTGCAGTGACCTACAAAATATACATTGTATGAGATTAGTAGAAGTGACGACCCTAGACAAGATCTGTGTTGGGATTGATATAAGGAAGGTACCTTAGTTTCCCAATCCTGTTGTATGAATGGACTAATAATAACTCGGTAATCATATCACCATCACATTGCATGTGCCTGGAAGATGTGGAGCACTGTGGGAAGAAAGCATGCCGCGGGCGTAAAATAGCGCCGTATGAGGGAGATCGTTGGTGAGGGCATCCATCATGTCATGTCATATTGCATTAACAACAGTATTAGGAATGTTTGATTTACTACTTTACTATTATCGCATGATTGATTTGAGAACATGCTAATCTTTGCTCTATTATTCCACTGAGTTAGCTACTCACTCCCACGTTACGGGATGGTGTTTCCAGACACCCACCAGTCCCTATTTTGGTTGCTGATGATGGTGCTGCTTGAGAAGCAGAGCTGGACTTGATAATGATGAGGAGGATCCCTCCTTTATGCGTGTTCTGATTAACGGGATTACAGGGAGGTTGATTAGATACCTTGACACTTGTCATTTTATATTTTTAGAGCACTCATGTATATTCTTTCTTTCTATTTTGAGGTATACATGTATATGTTTAACCTGGTAACATGTTCACACTCTGGAGACACACAAAAGTTTATATATGTTATACATACTATCATAGTCTTCCGCTTGTTAATTTAACTGTCTCTGGCATATGATATGCTGTTCTGGCATAATCCCACTCATGTTTAATACATTAACACAGACAACATTCAATCATACATATCTATGTTGCATAAATAACATTTTGAAACTCGGGAGTTGGGTTTTTACTCGACTCTCGATTTTTGGGATGTTACAAAACTGGTGATCTTCCACAATAAGATGTTAATATGGATGACTTATTTGATGATATAGAAACTGATTCACCTAATGATCCAGATTATGATCCTTCTGGTTTTGATGCACGCCTTCATGCATTGGTGGAAAAACTTGATAATATGAATATAGCCCATGACATGAGATTCAAGTACATGCGAAAATATCTTCGTCGCATAAATAAAGGCTTACACCAGATTAATCCATCTATTCCTGCTCTCTCCTCTCGATCAGATTAAGTGAATTATCTTCTGAATAGTATAACATTTCTTTTACTCTGGATATGTATTATGGATTCTGATTTCATAACATTTTGGATATTGTACTTTGTGGTATGGATTATGTCTTGACACTTCAGATTTATTTTATGTCATTTCATATCACCTTCTCATTATCTGCTCTCTATATTCTCCTTTATATTGTTCCTTTCCCTTGTCATTTTGTGACAAAAAGGGGGAGTAGTAAGCATTGCTAAAAGGGGAGTAATACGGATTAGGGGAGTAATTTTGTTTGTATTTATTGAGAAGGATATGTGGAATGATGGATATGTGGATTGAAGTTTTGAGGTTTTCATGTTATGTATTGATTATATGAGCAATACTCGTATTACTCAGGGGGGGTAGAGTATTTTGTGGTTTTATGACTCATCATTCATTATTATCTTTGATGTTATGTGTTTTGTCACAATTTAACAAAGGGGGGGATTGTAAGTACTATGATTTCATATCCCTTTAGTTGTCAAATTTTGTGGTGCCAAAACCTGTATCTATGTCTTGTATATCTTGTGTTTTATGTTTGAAGACTAGTCATTGCAATCAAGACATATTAAGACATCGCATTTCAAGTCAAGATCTTAAAAGAATAAAGTTTTCAAGTCTTGGTGAAGAAATCAAGAATAGAAGTTTTCAAGGTTGTATGTTCAAGGGTTGATCAAGTTCAAGCTTACTAGAAGACTTGGTGAAGTCAAAATCAAGCTTATGAAGGCCTACTACAAGTTGTGAATATTCACAAGCTTCTCTAAAGGGTCATCTGAGTGTACAGACTTTCAATGTCCATCTCACTTTTAAGGTTTGTTTGACCTTAGATTGACCTTAGGATGGGCTTTATTGTAGGTCATTCCGGATACATGACTCATATATCTTTATATGCTAGTTTGGAGTTTTCTAAGACCAGTCCTAGGGACTTCAAGACCAGTCCTAACTTTGCTACGACCAGTCTTAGGTTTTTCAAGACCAGTCCTAGGTAGTTGAAGATTTTCGGATCTTTCTAACTGTCCTACGACCAGTCTTGTGAGTTCTACGACTCATCCTTCGACCGATCGTAGCCCTGCGACTCAAACTCCAGCAACCATTTTTGGGGTCCTACGACCGGTCGTAAGTGTCTCACGACCAGTCGTAGATGGCCCACGACTGGTCGTAGACCACCCTCGACCGATCGTGGAACTGAAAATCAAATTCCGCAGAAATCTTTCGAAAATCTTTGGAGCTACGACCAGTCCTAGGATCCTAAGACCAGTCGTAGACGGGATTTTTTAGTCTATAAATTGAGAACGAACTTCAGAGTTTTGGTACTTCAAATCAATTCTATTCAAGCATTCTTTAAGCTATTCTCTGAGATAAGTTTGTGTTTATTTTAAGCTTCTTTGTGCTTATTTAATATTTATTTTGCTAGCTTATTCTTATTTGATTTTGATCTACATTCCAATCTTATTAGAAAAGGGGAATTTCTGTTATTCCTTCTTCTGGATTCAAAATCAAATAGATCTAGCCCGTTTGATCTAAAATCAATTAGACTTAGAACCATTCTTAAAGTGAGTATTGGACTTTGAACGTCGAATCGAACTACTACTCCGATTGGTTCTACCGGGCTTCATCAAAAGGTGATTCAGGTATTTTACATGTTTTGTAATTTACTTTCTCTGGTTTTTTTTTTTAGATTCGCCAGAAAAATCTCATTGTATTGGTTATCTGAGGAGAGGCAGAAAACTCAGATTGTGGGGTTTTTGGATTGTGTAAGCCCGAGATCAAAGACACAATTGTGAAGGTTTTAGGTGAACCTGTGAAACCTATTTTGATAGTGCATGCTAATATCCCCTGTGTGAGGATATTAGGAGTGGAGTAGCAATCTGTGTGGCTGTTGGATAACAGTTGGTGTACACACAGGCGAACAACTATATATCGTTGTGTTGTGGATGTGCTTTATCGTTTCATTCCTTTATTCATTCAGTTTTGTGATTTGTGTTTGTGGATGAATGTTTGAATCACTTCAAGCAAAGTGTGGATGAATGTTGTAATAACTTAGGATCTATTTTCTGCAAGTTATTTTGATTTCATTCCTTATTATTCCTCTTTGGTTTGTGATACAAGAACGTTCTAGAAATAAGGTTGTCCTTCCTTAAACCTCTGGTTTTTGGTGTAAGGTTGTCCTTAGAACTGATAAAGTATCAATCTCCTTATTCTAGGCTATTGCAATTGTTTTATATTAAGCATTGTGCTTTAATTCTTTTATTATTCCGCTGTTATTAATTTTATTTGGCATTGCCCTATTCACCCCCCCTCTAGGGCATATATCTAGGCCCTTTCAAGAACCCCCGGGGACTACCTCTGTGATACGAAGATTCGCAGGCATCTCAGTGGTGGTAGCGGTCTCTGCTCGGTGGGGTCAGGAGGTTGTCTTCTTACTGGGCTGATTGGTCTTAGAAGCCAATGTTTTTTGCTTCCGAGGCGGGGGATACGGTAAAGTGGTCTTGAAAGGGCCTTTGGATGACTCACTCTCACTTTCAGTAGTCCCCGGCTCGGAATCATCACCGTATCCACGGACCATTTCCAGATCGGAAGACATGGCAGAAAAAAGAGCGAAGGTCAACGAGACTCACCGGGTGGTTGCCGGAAATCGCCTACTGACGAAAACTTTGAAGTCGGCCGGAATCACCTCTCGTCGAAAATTGCCTCTCCGGTATGATCTTATGAAACGGAATGTAAAATGCTATGCGAAGGTTTGGGGCGCCCTTATATAGGCTGCGAACGATTTCTGCATTGATGGCAAACCTTAATGGCAGCAGCCGAATCGGCATGAGCCTATCTCCAAGCACACATGACAACACCGCATTGGACGCGTATCGAACCGTCGGTACGGTGCCTGACATCGGGCAGTTCGCCTTGATACCCGAAGCAGCGCCACAACAGTCGGAGCATTATGGGAAGCCTTCTCAGGTCTACGTGGCGGCTTCTCACAGGCTGAGAAGGGATGAGGGATCGTAACTGTCACCACGCGTTAACCGAAGCGACGAGCACGTGCGTGATTCGATATCTGTCATCATTACGATGAGGGTGGGAGATTTCCTGCCTAAGTACTCTCCTAGCCCGCGAGCAAGCTCGAAGAGTAGGGGGCTTCTGTTATGGGAAATCCTAGCTCACGGTATAACACTGCCCCAAGCGCCCGTCCGAGCCGAGGCATGATCCATCTGACCTGCTTCGGGACGTGATCCATCCAAGCAGACGATACGGTTGGTGCGCGACTCAGAATTATACTCCGATCGGATGACCTCCGACGCCTTAACCACACCGCTTATTGAAGTCGGCCCTGCCAGCCATGGTGGAACCAACTGAGCCGACTAGGCGGATCGGACTAGTGGTATTCTTAGCTAAGCCGAGCCGAGCAGACTCTCCGACGTGCATATCCCACTCGTTCAATATGGAAACTGCCATATCGAGACGTGGCAAGTAACTTCGCTCTTAGGAGCGCACGATCCACCAGAAACGCTGCGCGATCAGTAGATTGCGTGCAATATCTCCATGATCCTAGAATCCCTCTGATCGTGCCGAGATTATCGGACTCAGACCGCATCATAGGTAGGTATAAATAGTACGCATCGTCATATCTACAGGTATGTAAAATCGAGCTCTCCTCTACTCTCTACTCAGACCCTGATTCCCTTATCCTGACTTAGGCATCGGAGGGTCCTCCGGCTTAGCAAGGGTCACCTTTTCCTGCTTTCCTGGTGCAGGTTCCAGGGATTATACGTGGTGGTCGACGTGGAGGGAGGGCCGACCGGATTTTGACATCAACAATGAGCATGATTACCAAGTTCTTATTAGTCTTTTTCATACAGCAGGATTGGGAAGCTAAGGTACCTCCCTTATATCAATTCCGAAATAATGATCCATTCTAGGGTCGTCAATCCTAGCTAATCTCATACGATATTATAGTTCTAGATCACTGTAAAAGGCTCGTCACCAATCAATACGGGTCTAGTTATATCCTAGTTACTACAGTAAGGCTCGTCGTCCCAATGCAGTTTTAGGATATACTCAAGGTCACTACAAAGGGCTCATCACCAATCAAAGTAGACCGACAACTCGAATATATTGTCTTATACCATAATAATCGGCTCACGAGTCTAAGTTGCTCACTGGTCACTATGGGGAGGCTCGTCTCCCCAGCGTAGGCCGACAGCACGACCACGGTGTCCCATACCACCATGTCCGGCTTATTAGTCTTAGCGGATCGAGGTACCATGGTTAATAGGGTTTCATTAGTGAGTTTAGTACCTTAGATTCAAACTACAACGCCCAAACATGGTGAACATACATTGGTCAATCGGGTTAATTGATGAACTTGACTCGGACGATCGCATGTTGAGTTGATCGACATGGAATGCATAACCACTTCATGCGGCCTAACCACTGTCGAACATCCCAAGTACAGTTCGAAATCGTCGAACACATCCTGCGTGATGAGAGCAATCACAGCCACCAGATTGAGAACTGTTGTCGATTACCTAGACTGTTATATAGTCCCAACCACGTGCAATCACAATAATACATATTCAAGTCAAATCCTACGATCATATGAGCATATTATGGAATATAACTTACATATGAATACATAGTACATGGAGGAAATTATACACACAGTTAAACATAAATAAACAAACTATACAATATATGGAGGAAATCATTCACACAGTTAAGGTAATCGAGATTCATATCTCAACACTCTTATAAATCACGCTTTACTTGCTACTAACTCATTCAGACATTTTCAAAAACACTTAGACTACACTTTTCAACATACATCACGTATGTTGGCCGTATTGTGTATTAGGGAAAATCCCTTTTCCAAGGAGTTGTCGCATATATAACAAGCATATATCAACGACAATTAATCATGGTAATCATAGCATCAAATTCCTTATGCATACAAACATATCAACAAACATATGAAATACACTATTTACAACATACGTTATACATATACGTAAAACAAAATAAATAGCGCATTTAACATGTGTAATAGCATCCACGTCAGTAATAAATCATTATCAGACATTAAAAGTCTTGAAAACCATAACTTAAACATATATAGTCCACACCTTAAACCAATAAACGTGTAACGGATATGATTTAGACGATAAGTCTTTGTCAACGGCGGATTGGCAACCTAAAGCATGAAATAGGTTAGCTACATCAACACTTAGACTATTCTAAGCTCCAAAATAGGTTAGGGTTTGATTGTCTTATCCAAAAATAGAATTAGAATCGCCGGAATAACGATTCAGATAGGTGGATTGGGCATGTAGAGAAACTGGGAAGAATCCCAAGAAGAATCACCAACTTCTCTCTCACTTTCTCTCTCTTTACTCTCTCTTATCTTAGCTAGGGTTTAGAATTTGTATGGAATATGTGAGAGACGGTTTAAGGCCCTTATATAGGCTCAGAACTGACGGTTATAACCAAATCGGGATTATTCCGATCTAATGGAGTGTTTCTGGATGTCCTCTTACTAAATGCAGTCAGACTTAAGTTCACAATTACTGGATCTTGACCAAGTTAATTTTTCAGTCCGATTAGGTTTCTAGATCGGCCGTAGCGGACCAGTTTCAGTTCAAGGGTCACTGAAACTCGATCGGGCCATAAGTATTTTGACATGTGTGGGCCATCTTCCCTGATCCGAGGGTGAATTTGGGTCAGAAACCAATGGTCAGAATGTTTATAATCGGCGCTCAAGCGACACGACTCTGATTACTTAAATTCATATTTAATTTTATAGAAAACCTTTACTTTCTCACACTCTTCACTTCGGACTCAATAAAATAGCCTCAGGACATCGTCTGGACTTGATTTTCGAGGCAATTTTCAAGTCTAACTAGGCAGTCATAATTGTCTAAGCTCATCGCTATCGGACTTTCGATGTACTGTCCAGGTCCGATATGAAGTTTTCGAATGCTCCCGAGAGCAATTGGGTTTAGAGTTGGATCCTAGATTTCAGGGTAATGTAGCGTTAACAATTTTTTAGGTTTTGGGTCTTGCAGATCATATTTAAAGTGATTGATGATAATGTCACAGGTAATCTAGTTTAACGCTAGTTAATTTATATTAAATTTCTAAAGGATTTGGTTCTAAATGATTTCTACTAGAGGTGGTACTCGGGTCTATGTATGAATTTTTCTAGGACATTACACTTACGGACCATTAATACTCAATGTTAGTTTATACATGGGTCGTACCTGTAAAGAACTATACAAATTCAATAAATCAACCGTAGAAAGCCGATGAACCCGCCCGAGCACTAAGTGTCAAGTTTATCCTCACAATATGTTCGCATAGGGCCCAAATCTAACCACCTACCACTGATTAATCAAGACATTCATAACTAAATTAAAATATTTACTCGAAGTCGAATTAGATAAGGTTCGGATCTTAACTAATGGACTAAATCAACCCAATTACTCTTTTAGCCTAAAACTGATAGTTTAGAGTAATCATGACCAAATCTCTACTTTCACTAATTTCGAATAGGCCATACTGTGAACCTATTTAATCCATACTTTAACAACTGCGCCCAAGAAATCTCCCTACCTAATTTATTCCAGAAATGCCCCGATTACCCGAACAACCTCTAGACTACTCGTTAGTGGGCCACTAGTTTCAAAATTGTAGAGTAATGTCCATCTCACTGGGCTTGATGTCCCACACAGACACCAGACTCTAGATATGTTGAGAAATAGTCAAATTCCGTTACCCAGTTGGCACTTACAAACTGCGAGTCTCTTAGCCTAATTTGGTGGAAGTCAAAAATTTACCTATTTGGCCTTGTAACTGATGTTAAAATTGTGGGCTTTCCGACCGTTGAATATTTTCCAAATTTACATTAAAGGATGGAAATAAATTTAGGACCACACCTACAAAATCTAGTCGTTGATCATGGAACGGTGACTATTGATCGTGAACTGGGATGCTGCAGTAAAACCCCACCTCCATTTTCGATCAAACTTCACCTAGCCCTTCATAGGGCCATAGACCACCTATTCTATATATTTCATGGCCAGGGGGCATCAGGGCATTCTTAGCAGCTAAAAAGGGGAGTCCCATGTAAGTGTTATGATTTCATATCCCTTTGATTGTCAAATTTTGTGGTGTCAAAACCTATATCTATCTTGTATGTCTTGTGTTTTATGTTTGAAGACTATTCATTGCAATCAAGACATATCAAGTCATTGCATTTCAAGACAAGATCTTAAATGAAGAAAATTTTCAAGATATGAATGAAGAATTCAAGAATAGAAGTTTTCAAGATTGCTTGTTCAAAGATTCGATCAAGTTCAAATTTAGTAGAAGACCATGTCAAGTTAAGATCAAGCTCAAGAAGGCCTACTACAAGATTTGTATATTCTCTATCTTCTCATAAGGGTCATCTAAGTTTACAGACTTTCAATGTCCATCTCACTTTTAAGGTTTGTTTGACCTTAGATTGACCTTAGGATGGGTTTTACTGTAGGTCATTCTGGATACATAACTCATATATTTTAATATGCTTATTTGGAGTGTTCTAAGACCAGTCCTAGGGACTTCAAGACCAATCCTAGCTTTGCTACGACTAGTCTTAGGTTTTTCAGGACCAGTCCTGGGTAGTTGAAGATTTTTGAATCTTTCTGGCTATCCTACGACCAGTCCTGGATATCCTACGACCAGTCCTGTGAGTTCTACGACTCATCCTTCGACCGGTCGTAGACCTACGACTCAAACTCCAGCAACCATTTTTGGGGTCCTACGACCGGTCGTAGGTGACCCACGACCAGTCGTAGGTGACCCACGACCGGTCATGAAACATAAAATCTTATCCCGCGGAAATCTTTCGAAAATATTTGAAGCTACGACCAGTCCTATGATCCTAAGACCAGTCGTAGACGGGATTTTTCAGGCTATAAATAGTGCACGAACTTCAGAGTTTCAGTACTTCAATTCAATTCTATTCAAACATTCTTTAGGCTATTCTTTGAGATAAGTTTGTGATTATTTTAAGCTGCTTTGTGCTTATTTAATATTCCTTTTGCTAGCTTATTCTTATTTGATTTTGATCTACATTCCAATCTTATTAGAAAAGGGGAATTTCTGATATTCCTTCTTCTTAGATTCAAAATTAAATAGATCTAGCCCGTTTGATTTAAAATCAATTAGACTTAGAACCATTCTTAAAGTGAGTATTGGACTTTGAACGTCGAATCGAACTTCTACTCTGATTGGTTCTACCGGGCTTCTTCGAAAGGTGATTCAGGTATTTTACATGTTTTGTAATTTACTTTCTCTGGTTTTTGTTTGATATTCGCCAGAAAAATCTCATTGTATTGGTTATCTGAGGAGAGCTAGAAAATTCAGATTGTGGGGTTTTTGGATTGTGTAAGCCCGAGATCAAAGACACAATTGTGAAGGTTTTAGGTGAACCTGTGAAACCTATTTTAATAGTGCATGCTAATATCCCCTGTGTGAGGATATTAGGAGTGGAGTAGCAATCTGTGTGGCTGTTGGATAACAGTTGGTGTACACACAGGCGAACCACTATATATCGTTGTGTTGTGGATGTGTTTTACTCTTTCATTCTTTTATTCATTCTGTTTTATGGAGAGTGTTTGTAGATGAATGTTGCAATCACTTCAAGCAAGTGTGGATGAATGTTGTAATAACTTAGGATTTATTTTCTGCAAGTTATTTTAATTTTCTTGCTTATTATTGCTCGTTGATTTGTGATACAAAGGACGTTCTAGAAATAAGTTTGTCCTACCTTAAACCTCTGGTTTTTGGTGTAAGGTTGTCCTTAGAACTGATAAAGTATCAATCTCTTTATTTTAGGCTATTGTGATTGTTTTATATTCAGCATTGTGCTTTATATCTTTTATTATTCCGTTGTTATAAGTTTTATTTGGCATTGCCCTATTCACCCCCCCCCCCCCCCCCCCCTCTAGGGCATATAGCTAGGCCCTTTCAAGTGGTAGCAGAGCCTAATAGCTCGTGCTTATTGTTTATTTATTGGATTTATTTCCTGAGCTAGCGATCTAAGGTATATTAAGATGTCAAATTTTGAAAGCGTATCAGTCACTAGGCTACCACTTTTTAATGGCACAAACTATGCTTATTGGAAAGCCAGGATGAGGATCTTCCTTAAATCCTTGGATGAAAGTGTGTGGATGGCCACAGTGAATGAATGGAATCCTCCTATCACTGAAGTTGCTAATGACGATGGTTCAAAAACTATGAATGTAACGGCTTATTCTCTTTGGACCACACTTCAGAAAAGTGAAAGTAGTGCCAATTCTAAAGCACTAAATGCAATTACTTGTGCATTATCACCAGATGAATTCAAAAGAATCATCTCATGTGAAAATGCAAAACAAGCATGGGATGTATTAGAAATGACACACGAGGGTACATCTATTGTCACGAAATCTAAAGTCCAACTCCTCACAACTAAATTTGAAGAAATTCATATGGAGGAGAATGAGATGTTTATGGACTTCTACACTAGATTGAATGACATTGTGAACTCGTTGAGGAACTAGTTGGTTCACTTCAAACCTATGAGTTATCCTTTAAGGCTCCTAAAGGAAAATCAATTGCTCTCAAATCATCTAAAAATGTTTCACAAGAGAGTACTTTGGATTCAAAAAATACCGAAGATGATATGCCGCTTTTAGTAAAAAGGTTTTACAAAATTTTCAAAAATAAGAAAAAGGTTAATTTTCAAAAATCAAATGATAAGAGACGATCTAAACCTAGAACTTGAAAATCCTTGAAAGATAGTCAATGTTACAACTGTCAAGAGTATGGGCACTTAGCTAATAAATGTCCTAAAAAAGACAAATCAAAAAAGAAAAGCATGATGGTTACTTGGGATGAATCATCTGATTCTGAATCCTCTTCTAAATCAGAAGATTCTGAATTCGAGTCAGGCGAAGATGTTAAAGCCCTTATGACTCTAGCCAAGATCACCCTTTCAGATAATGATGATATATCTAGTGAAGAAAATCTGAATAGTGATTGCGATAATGAAGATGATCTTCAGGATGCTTATAATGCCTTTTATAAAGAGAGTTGTAAAATTGCTGTCAAGCTTAAATTACAAAAAGAAAAATTTTCTAAGCTTAAGGAAGATTATGAGTCTCTTGTTTTAGAAAAATCTCATATTTCTGACTCTTTTGAAAAGACCAAATGTGATTTAGATTTCAAAACCTCCAAATCTGAGATCCGAAAATGAGAAACTCAAAAATGAGGTATCTTCCCTTCAGAGTTTGAAAGACACATGGAGATATGCACATGGTGATCCTAAATTGGAAAAATTATTGTCCAGATCAAGAAAATGTGGCGATCGATCCGGGTTGGGCTATGATAAGAATACATCTCCTAAACAAAAGAACATTGCTCCTAAATTTGTAAGAGGAGAGTCTTCAAACTCAAAAGAAAAGAATACTTTTCAAGTTTTTTTCAAAAATTCAAGGACTTTTCAAAAACCTAAAGGTAGCCATGTCAACTTTAATTTTCAAAATCGAAATCCATTGGCTGAAAAAATAATTGATCTTCTCAAGGAGCTATTAAAGTCTAACTCTATAGGTCTCTCCTATAACAATAGACAGAAAAAGACCATCTATACTCCTAAACCCAAAACAGTTCTGAAATGGGTTCCTAAAGTTGCCAGCTTGGTTGCCCACACTGCTTTCAAAGCTACAAGCCATTCAAAGTGGTATCTAGATAGTGGTTGCTCCAGGCATATGACAGGTGACAAAGCTTTATTCACTGATCTTAAAGATATGACTGAAGGGTCAGTAACATTTGGTGATGGAAGTAATTGTAAAATCATTGGCCAAGGTACGATTCAACTTTATAACCTTCCTTTGTTTAAGAATTTTTTATATGTTGAGGGCTTAAAACATAACCTTCTAAGCATTTCTCAGATATGTGATAACAACCATAGTGTAAAGTTTTCTAATCAAGGTTGTGAGATAGTTAATAAAAGGGGTTCTGTTATATTAACTGGTCACAGAACTTCTAAAAATTGCTACATCGTTAGTGATGTAAACTTATCTACTCAATCATGTTACATGGTCACTACCGGTGAGACTGAATTATGGCATAAACGCCTTGGACATGTACACTATCGGAACTTATTTAGATTGAGCAAAAGAGAACTAATTAGAAGTCTACCAAAATTGTAAAAAGTAGACAAAATATGTGGTGAATGCCAGTTGGGCAAACAGATTAGGAGCTCTCACAAGAAAGTGAACTCCAATACCACATCTAGACCACTCGAGCTTCTCCACATGGATCTTATTGGACCAACCAGATCGGAGAGTCGAGGAGGCAAAAAATACATCTTGGTTATCGTAGATGACTATACCAGATTCACTTGGGTATCATTCTTAAAAGACAAAACTGAAACCCTGGATGAAGTGAAAAAGGTCATCAAATGAATCCAAAATGAGAAAGGTTCTCTTGTTAGTAAGATCCGTAGTGATCATGGATCCGAATTCGAAAACAGTAGTTTTAAGAAATTCTGTAGCGATCAGGGAATATCACATGAATTCTCTATGCCCAAAACACTGCAACAAAATAGTATAGTTGAAAGAAAAAATAGAGTGCTTCAGGATATGGCTAATGTTATATTGAATAGCATGAAGCTCTCTAGAAATCTTTGGGCTGAAGCAGTTAATACCGCATGTTATATTATTAATCGGGTTTATACCAGTAAATTTGATAATAAGACTGCTTATGAATTATGGTTTGAAAAGAAACCTACTGTCAAATACTTTCAAGTTTTCGGCAGCAAGTGTTATATTTTGCGTGATCGAGAAAATTTAGAAAAGTTTGATACAAAGAGTGATGAAGGTATTTTTCTCGGTTATTCTTTAAACAGTCGAGCTTATAGGGTTCTAAATAAAAGAACAGGTGTGATACAAGAATCCATCAATGTGGTCATTGATGATCATTTGAATACACCAGCTTCGAGTTCAGATGATGAGGAAGCTCTTATTATCAACAATCAAGATACCTCATCAAGTCAAAAAGAATCTGAACCACGGACTGTTAAAGATCATCCAACCAATCAAATACTTGGAAACCCTCTCACTGGAGTTCATACCCACAAATAACTTGAGAACATATGTAATTATGTTTGTTTTACATCCCAAATTGAACCGATCAATGTTAAAGAGGCACTATCTGACGAAAATTGGATAGTTGCTATGCAGGATGAACTTAATCAATTTGTTCGTAATGATGTCTGGTATCTTGTTCCTACACCTAAAGATAAACACATTATTGGAACAAAATGGATCTTTAAAAATAAGTCTGACGAGCTTGAAAATATTATATGAAACAAGGCTAGACTAGTTGTACAAGGGTACACTCAGATTAAGGTATCGATTATGATAAAACCTTTGCTCCAGTCGATCTCCTTGAGTCAATCAGACTTTTTATTTCTATCGCATACTTTAGAAATTTTAAAATATATCAGATGGATGTAAAGAGTTCTTTCTTGAATGGTGATTTACATGAAGAAGTGTAAGTTGAACAACCCTCAGGGTTTGAAGACCCAAAGCTATCTGACCATATATTTCGTCTCAAAAAGGCTCTCTATGGTCTTAAACAAGCACCTAGGGTATGGTATGAGAAATTGACTAAATTTTTAGTTAGTCATAGTTTTCAAGTAGGAATTGTCGATAAGACACTTTTTGTTAAGAAGAATAACCATGATATTTTGATGGGTCAAATATATGTTGATGATATTATTTATGGATCTACTTGTTCTAACATGTCTATTGAGTTTGCAGAGTTAATGAAATCAAGGTTCGAAATGAGCATGATTGGCGAACTTAATTATTTCCTAGGGTTGCAAGTAAAACAACAACCTGATGGAATTTTCATTTCTCAGACCAAATATGCTTCAAATTTGGTTAAAAGGTTTGGATTTGAGAATGGTAAGAACTTTGATACTCCTATGAGTACAACATTAAGACTCTCAAAAGACTCAACAGGTAAAGATATAGATCCTAAACTATATCGCAGTATGATTGGTCGTTTGTTGTATCTTACTGCAAGTAGACCTGATATCGCATTGAGTGTTGGAATTTGTGCGAGATATCAGTCTAATTCTAAGGAATCACATCTTACTGTTGTTAAACGGATTATTAGATATATCGCAAGTTCTATAAATTTGGGTCTATGGTACCCTTTTGATACTAGTGTTCAATTAGCCGGGTACTCAGATACTGATTGGGCTGAAAATATTGATGATAGAAAATCAACCAGTGGTGGTTGTTTTTACATTGGAAATTGCTTAGTTTCTTGGTTCAGCAAGAAGCAAAGTTCAATATCGCTCTCCACTGCTGAGGCTGAGTATATTGCAGCTGGATATGCATGTACTCAACTTGTTTGGATGAAACACATGCTTAGCGATTATGGAATTAATCAAGATTCAATGATCTTACATTGTGATAATTCCAGTGCTATAAAAATTTCCAAAAATCTAATCCAGCATTCACGTACTAAGCATATTGATATTAGGTATCATTACATACGTGAGTTGGTTGAAGAAAAAGTTATTTCTTTGGAATATATATCAACCGAAAATCAACTTACTGATATATTTACTAAACCACTCGACAAAAGCAGGTTTAATAAATTGAAATTTGATCTGGGTATGTGTATTTTACATTGAATATTCTTTCTTGCATCATAATGTATTATATTTCATATTATATTTGTTTTAATTTTAATTTTTTTTTTTTGCATAAAATGTGTATTTTTGGTCGATACTCGACCGGTCGTGGATGTACATGACCAGTCATGGTACTCGTGAGCATGATATAATTTGGGAAAAATCCTCTTCTTCATTTTCACTTCCACCTTCAATGAGTCGTGGCTCGACCAGTCATAAGATTTCTTATTTTTCTTCAAGGTAAGTCCTATTTCATCATTTTTTTTGAAGATTCATGGTCTCTATGCTTTGATTTGTTCATAGTATAGCTAGATTTCATCTCTTATTGGTTTTTTTCAAAGGTTTCCTCTCATTTTGTTGATCTAGAGAAAACCCATTTTTCTTTTCTGCATCTTTCTTGCTCTTTGTATATCTTGTTGAATATGGATGCTAGATGGAAAAAGAAAACATCCCGTGGTCCATCTTCATCCAGATCTGCACCGATAACTAAACGGCACCTTCGCTCACCCGAAGATGATTCTCAAGATGTAAGAGATTTACATGTCCGTAACATTATCGTTGAGCATACCGCTGATCTCAATCACATTGCTCCATATGGTGTGGTCCCCCTCCTTGATTCTGTTGGCTGGACTAACATTTTTCTTTGGGGTGGGCCTGCATACCAATCTAGTGCTCAATCAATGGTTGCATGCATCTCTGAATTTTCTCTTGATAATTTAACATTTTCAATTGATACAAGAGAAGGAAAATTTGAAGTAGACCGTCATTTGATATCAGGTATTATGCATATACCTGTTAATGATGAAGGAATACATTATACAACAAACCATCTGAATCGAAAAAATGCATGTTAACTAGAGATTTGTGCAAAATTGATGCACAATGGACTCACAAAGGGAATGCACTCCCTGCAAAGTATCTGTTACCTAGTTACAGAGTGTTACATCATTTCTTCATTTCAAATGTATATCGTCGGTCCGGTAATAAAACTGAGTTGACTTCTTTCATGGTTCGTGTGTTACATTCTATTACTTCTGGTACCAAGGACTGCCTTCCTTCTTTGATTTGTTATTTCAATATTCAGTTTCGTCTCCATCCAGGTCATAGTGATATTCCGTTTGGTTATCTTATGACTATTTTAGCCACTCAAATGCTTGTCGATAAACCTGTTAATGAGGCTCCAATTCATCATCTTATTTTCGATAATTCCAATCTTAATAAGATGAAATTGGATCTGCTCCCTGGCCAAATTGATGTTGGTGGTGATGGTGGTAAAGCTGAAAACTAAGAGAAAGCTAGCGATCTTCCACAACAAGATGTTAATATGGATGACTTATTTAATGATATAGAAACTGATTCACCTAATGATCCAGATTATGATCCACCTGGATATGATGCACGCCTTCGTGTATTAGAGGAAAAGGTTGATAACAAGAGTATAGCCCATGTTATGCAATTTAAGTACATGCGAAAATATCTTCATCGCATAAATATGGGCTTACACCAGATTGATCCGACTATCCCTGCTCCCTCCTCTGGATCAGATTAGGTGAATTATCTTCTGGATAGCTTTATATTTTGGATATGTATTATGGATTCTGATTTGATAACATTATCTTTTGGATATTGTATTTTGGATTATGGATTTTGGCTTGATACTTCAGGTTTATATTATGTCTTCTCATATCTCTTTCTCATTATCTGCTTTTTACTTTCTATGTTCTCTTTCCTATTGTGCCTTTCCCTTGTCATTTTGTGACAAAAAGGGGGAGTAGTAAGAGAGCTAAAAAATGCTAAAAGGGGGAGTAATACGGAAAGGGGGAGTAAATTTGTTTGAATTGTTTGATTGAGAAGGATATGTGGATTGAAGTCTTGAAATTTTCATGTTGTGTACTGTTTATATGAGCAGTATTCGTATTACTCAGGGGGAGTAGAGTATTTTGTGATTTCATGGTTCATCATTCCTTATTATCTTCTTAGCTATGTGTTTTGTCACAAATTTGACAAAGGGGGAGATTGTAAGTGCAATGATTTCATATCCCTTTGATTGTCAAATTTTGTGGTGTCAAAACCTATATCTATCTTGTATGTCTTGTGTTTTATGTTTGAAGACTATTCATTACAATCAAGACATATTAAGTCATTGCATTTCAAGACAAGATCTTAAATGAAGAAATTTTTCAAGATATGAATGAAGAATTCAAGAATAGAAGTTTTTAAGATTGCTTGTTCAAAGATTCAATCAAGTTCCAGTTTAGTAAAAGACTGTGTCAAGTCAAGATCAAGCTCAAGAAGGCCTACTACAAGATTTGTATATTCTCTAGCTTCTCTTGAGGGTCATCTAAGTATACAGACTTTCAATATCCATCTCACTTTTAAGGTTTTTTGACCTTAGATTGACCTTAGGATGGGTTTTACTGTAGGTCATTCTGGATACATAACTCATATATTTTAATATGCTTATTTGGAGTGGTCTAAGACCAGTCCTAGGGACTTTAAGACCAGTCCTAGCTTTGCTACGACCAGTCTTAAGTTTTTCAGGACCAGTCCTGGGTAGTTGAAGATTTTCAAATCTTTCTGGCTATCATACGACCAGTTCTAGACATCCTACGACCAGTCCTGTGAGTTCTACGACTCATCCTTCGACCGGTCGTAGACCTACGACTCAAACTCTAGCAACCATTTTTGGGATCCTACGACCGGTCGTAGGTGACCCACGACCAGTTGTAGGTGACCCACGACCGATCGTATACCACCTAGGACTGGTCGTGGAACAGAAAAACTTATCCCGCAGAAATCTTTCGAAAATATTTGAAGCTACGACTAGTCCTAGGATCCTAAGACCAGTCGTATACGGGATTTTTCAGGCTATAAATAGTGCAGGAACTTCAGAGTTTCAGTACTTCAATTCAATTCAATTCAAACATTCTTTAGGCTATTCTCTGAGATAAGTTTGTGATTATTTTAAGCTGCTTTGTGCTTATTTAATATTCCTTTTACTAGCTTATTCTTATTTGATTTTGATCTACATTCCAATCTTATTAGAAAAGGAGAATTTCTGATATTCCTTCTTCTTTGATTCAAAATCAAATAGACCTAGCCCGTTTGATTTAAAATCAATTAGACTTAGAACCATTCTTAAAGTGAGTATTGGACTTTGAATGACGAATCGAACTTCTACTCCGATTGGTTCTACCGGGCTTCTTCGAAAGGTGATTCAGGTATTTTACATGTTTTGTAATTTACTTTCTTTGGTTTTTATTTGAGATTCGCCAGAAAAATCTCATTGTATTGGTTATCTGAGGAGAGCTAGAAAACTCAGATTGTGGGGTTTTTGGATTGTGTAAGCCCGAGATCAAAGAAACAATTATGAAGGTTTTAGGTGAACCTGTGAGACCTATTTTGATAGTGCATGCTAATATCCCCTGTGTGAGGATATTAGGAGTGGAGTAGCAATCTGTGTGGCTGTTGGATAACAGTTGGTGTACACACAGGCGAACCACTATATATCGTTGTGTTGTGGATGTGTTTTACTCTTTTATTCTTTTTTCATTCTATTTTGTGGAGAGTGTTTGTGGATGAATGTTGTAATCACTTCAAGCAAGTGTGGATGAATGTTGTAATAACTTAGGATTTATTTTCTGCAAGTTATTTTGATTTTCTTGTTTATTATTCCTCATTGATTTGTGATACAAAGGACGTTCTAGAAATAAGGTTGTCCTACCTTAAACCTCTGGTTTTTGGTGTATGGTTGTCCTTTGAACTGATAAACTATCAATCTCTTTATTTTAGGCTATTGTGATTGTTTTATATTCAGCATTGTGCTTTATATCTTTTATTATTCCGCTGTTATAAGTTTTATTTGGCATTGCCCTATTCACCCCCCCTCTAGGGCATATAGCTAGGCCCTTTCATCCCACGGGCCATTTGATCATGAATCAGGCCATTTCAATAAAACCCCACGTCTATTTTCAATCAAACTTCACCCAACCCTTCATCAGGCCTTAAGGCACCTATCCCATAAATTAGATGGGCCAGGGGGGCATCAAAGCAACCCCTATAATCTAAATCAAGTCCTATTTGGCCATTTTTTAGATTTTTCAAACCTTAAGGACAACTGAAATAATCCCACCCATATAAGCTCAAATCTTCTCTTTCTCAGCCGTTTCCAGTAGCTGAGAGAGAGAGAGAGACGAGAGAGAAAGTGGGAGTCGCCACCTTGCATGCACCCCCGGTGGCCGGATCACTCCATCCAATCCATGTGCTTGCTGGATTCGTGCAAGACTTCGTCTCTATTCCCGATCTCATGTCTTTCACAGATGAAATCTAAATATTTTAGGTTAGATTCTCCACTCACTTTCTAGGTAAGAAAATTTCCTACATGTCTTTCCGTCTCTTTCTTTCATTTCTTTCATTTGAGTCACTAGGTTTAGAAACCCCACTTTATTTTTATCAATTCTCGCAAATCCTAATATTAGGATTGAGTATATTAGGGCTTTAAGTTATAATTACTAATCGAAGTGGTTCATACTCTTACGGGAGTCGTAATCGGGCCTTATTCCATTACGGTTTCAATTGTACGCCGATTACGAGTCCCAATTTGTCGAACCAAGTTGATGGATCAACCAAATTAATTTAATTCATTTTTTAATATTTAATTAGGACTAAATCTATGTCATCAACAATAGTCTTATACTTTAATTTAGGTTTAGTGCATTTTCCCCAAAATTCCTGACTCTAGGGCCACATCCAAGTCTAGGATTTTGACTCAAAGATGAAGACATCCCCCCAATCTTCTACTCTGCATTTTAGAATTATTAATTATATTTATTTACTTTTTGATTGATTACATGCTTGATTAAATACTTGAATGACATGAAACTCTTAATATTATAAAAATTCTTAAATGTTGATGTAACACCCCGAATTTTTGCCAACTTAGGATTAGACGCCCTTAGGCAATGGGTCAATTATAGCACCTTGGTAACCTCTCAGAACCCAATTCCAAAGCTAAAGAATTCATTTAGAACCAAATTCTTTAGAAATTAAGCATAAGTTAACTAGCACTACGTTAGATTAGCTGTGAAATTGTCCCTGATCGCTTTAAATACGTTCTGCAAGACTCAAAACTTGTAGAATCAATGACGCTTTAATACCCTGAAATTCAGGATCAAACTCTAAATCTGTTTGTTCCCAGGAACCCTTTGAAACCTTGTATTGGATCTAGACCGCGCATCGAAAGTCCAATATCCGCAATCTCAGACCATTAGGACCGCTTAGCTGGACTTGACAATCGTTTCGAAAATCAAGCCCAACCGATGTTCTGAGGCTATTGTACTGAGCCTAGAGCGAGGAGTGTAAGAAAGAGTGAAATTCATAAAAATCTAAATGTGATTTAAATGAATCTGGCACGTTTCATTTGCGGGATCAGTATAAGCATTTAGACCGTCGGAATCTGACCCAAATACACCCTCGGATCAGGAAATATTTCTCACTCAGGTCAGTGTACTCGAAATTCTCGATCGAGTCTCCATGACCGCTGAACTGAAACTGGTCCGCCACGTGCGATCTGGGAACTCTACCGGTCTGAAAACTTCGTGTGAGCAAGATCCAGTAGGCATGAGCTTAAGTCTAACCGGGTTCGGCCAGGGGACCTCCCGAAACACTCTTTTGGATCAGAAAAGTCCTGATTTGGTTATAACTCAAGTATACTTTGTTCCTAAGTCTATTTAGGTTAGTTTTTAGCCTATATAAGGGCTTTAAACCCTCTCATATCTCTCCCATCTGAATTTGCTTAAAACCCTAAAAAGAGAGAGAGAGAGAGAGAGAGAGAGAGAGAGAGAGAGAGAGAGAGAAAGTGAGAGATTGTGAGAGACTTTGTGAGAGGACTTCCTGCCGTTTGCTCCATCTTTTGCACGTATCAAAGCAACGCATTAAATCACTTTCCTGATGATTTTCAATGCACTTTTAGGTAAGAAAACCCTAACCACTTGTTGATTTAGGGATTCCTTTGATTCAATAGCGAAGTAGCTTAGTATCTTGTGCATTAGGTCACCGTTACGCCGTTGATGAAGCGTATACGTTCTTTTCGAATCGATACACGTCTAAGGCGAAAGGTGTGGATTTTAGACACTTTGATTGACTGATTTCAAAGCTTTCAATGTCATTTATTAGTAGATTATCGACGAGCACGCCGTTTGACATGTAGAACATGCTGTCCGTTTTCCATTTCGACTGCGTATGGAAAATATGAGATTTAGGGTATTTTAGTCATTTGTAGGAAATACTGTTTACGTCCATATTTTACTGAAATATTTGTCATGGTTATTTGTCATGTTAGGATACTAGGAATGCGTGCATGATCTGTTTGGCGAAGAGATTCGCCCTAATGCGCACTTTGAGTCGACATACGCTATGTAGACTAAAGTGTGTAGACTAAGTGTATGTATAAATGTTTGTATTAGTATGTATTGAGTAAATGGTGTTGTGAGTTAGTTTTGAGATTAAATTCTCAATTAATATGCTGATGTTTATGATTTTCATCATGTTGGCTATATGTATTGATTTCATTATATATATGAAATGCATGTGTTGCTTGATTTGCTTATGTTGTAAGTTATAACATGTGTCAACATGCTTGTATTGTTTATATACATTTCTATTACTCTCATATGATTATTGATGTGGATTTACAAATACTTGGGGCTATGATCTAGTCCAGGCAGTCGGCAATGGATTGATTCGTGGTTGGTTTCTAATTGCCACGAAGGACGCGTCGATGAACGCAAGTCGTGTTTTGGGTTGGCGGCAGTGGTTGGGCCACACGAAGTGTTTTATGCACTTCATGTCGCTCAGCTTGAGATGCGCTCGTACTAGTCGAGCCCGTCAACTAACCCGACTGGCCATTGTATGTTCACCCTGTATGAGTCATAATTGCTTGAACCTGGGTACTAAACTTACCATTAGAAACCCTGTTAACCATGGTACCTTGATCCATAAAGACTCATGAGCCGGGCATGGTGGTATGGGACACCGTGATCGAGCTGTTGGCCTACGTTGGGGCCAAAAACCTCCCCGTAGTGACCAATGAACACATTTGACTCGTGAGCTGATTGTGGTGGTATGGGACACTACATTCGAGCTATCGGCCTGCTCTGATTGGTGACGAGCCTTTTATAGTCACCGCGAGCGTATTCTGAGTCTACGGGAGGCGACGACCCTTTCTTAGCGAAGAGAGTACATTAGTCCTGTATTGATAAGGTGATGGGGGAGTGGTGCAACGAGTACGAGCAACAACCCTGGCAACCCTTGCAGCGACCTACAAATATAACATCGTATGTGATTACTAGGAGTGACGACCCTAGACAGGATCTGTGTTGGGATTGATATAAGGAAGGTACCTTTGTTTCCCAATCCTGCTGTATGAAAAGGACTAATAACAACCCGGTAATCATTATCCATATCTCACTGCATGTGCCTGGAAGATGTGAAGCACTGCGGGAAGAAAATATGCCGCGGACGCAGATGGTGCTGCATGAGGGAGTATGTCGGTGAGGGCATCCATCATGTCATTTTATGCTTGCATTAACAACAGTACCTAGGGATGGTTGATTGTTTGGTTTACTATTAACACGTGATTAATTTGATAACATGCTAATCTTTGCTCTATTATTCCACTGAGTTGATTACTCACTCCCACGTTGCGGGATGGTGTTTGTAACACCACCAGACCCTGTCTTAGATGCAGGTGATGAAGCGATTTAGGACACTGAGCCAAATTACTATGAGGATCAGGATGAGTTCTCGTATATGCAGTTCTCCGATGGCTTTGCGTAGGTGGCCTGGATCGGCGGGACATGCTAGTTGGACTATCACCTGACATTTATTTCTTGCTTTATGACATGTATATGAGACTCAGCGATGTATTCATACTTTGGAGACAGTTTGAGATTATTTTATTTTTGTACAGTGATATATATATTTTTCAGTCTTCCGCTTGCATTTTATCACTGGATCTGGAATATGAATTGTAGTTTTGGTATAATCTTACTCATGTGACTGCTTTAACTCAGACAACATTGAATCATAATCATATTTGTTGCATAAGTGATGGTCTAGAACTCGGGAGTCGGGTCTCTACACAACCCCCGATTTTCAGGGTGTTACAGTTGAATGCTTAGAAATACTAGGATAATTTAATTATTTTATTACAGTGGATCGAGCTTTGTAATTTTTGTAAAATTATAAATAACTCACTTCAGGGAGGCCATCCCAGGCTTATACAGCTGATTGGAGTTGACCAATGTAACACCCCAGATTTTTTACCAACTTGGAATTAGACATCCTTCGGTAATGGGTCAACCATTTCACTCTCAATGATCAATCCCAAGGTCTAAAAATCAATTTTTTCCTGTTTCCTTCAAAATCTCACCCTTCACCACCTCATTCTTTGAATTTCTCTAAGTGCTTCCATATTAGACACAAATCCTCAAATGTAAATAGTAAAGACCACTAATCATAAGGTATTCATGATGAAGAACCTAAAAACACTAATAGGATCACAGTTTCGCCAATAGGCGAAGTCTACACAACTCGTTCGTTTCGATCGAGTCCATAATGCATCTCAGGTCGTGTGAGGTGACCTAAGTAGCTAGTAGGTTGTTAGGAGGCAAGTTTGTGATGATCCTAGGAGAATTCCAAACCCAAAAATACATGTCCTTGGGTCGTGGGACAACCACAACCCTTACACTCAATCGCTAGGGCTTAAAAACCCCGTTTCACTCAATTCCTTCAAAATCTTTCCTCTCACCACCCCATTCTTCAATTATTTCTCAGTATTTTCATTTTACACATTAATACTAATGTTAAAATGATATAAAATCATACTTAGATAAAATTTTACAATGAATAGTAAAAATACGTGAAAATTACCCTTTTGGCCATTCCAAATTTGAATTCTTTTGTAACAGATGGGTTAGTTGGATAGATTAGCTTCTACTCCAAAATCATATGTTACATGATGCACAAGTTCAATCTAGTTTATAGACTGGCCTTGGAACACCCAAAATGGAGTTTTGGGCCTCTATAGGCCAAACCACAATGAACCAAGGTGCGCCCCATACTTTTTTGGGACCCTGGGGGGCAGGGAGAACCCAGCCCACATGGCCAGAGTTACCAGATTACAACTTCATCGGTGATGGCATCGTCGATTCCATGATGCATCCCTAGTCAAATTCATCGTCTAGGCCGGAGCTTTGGGCTGAAGGTGTTTGGGGTCTTGTATAGCCCCCTGGTATGCGGGCCGTTCGTTAAAAATACCCCAATCAAGTACTTCCTTTACAAAGTGACCCTCCAAGCTCTCCTTTTGCTCCAAACGTCCGATTTTTGGTAAAAAATACCCCTCCAAACTCTTCCTTCTTTCGTTTCCAAACACCATCGCTCCACCCTCCAAATTTCATCTCAAACAGAGATCATTATAGGCAACTTCCTTTGGAATCTAAAGAGAATCACCAGCGCTGCACTAGACGACCTGTGAAATTCGCACCAATCACTTTCAATACAATCCGCTAGAGCCAAAACGTAGAGGATAGGTGACGCTACAATACCGTAAAGCCTGTGATCAAACTCTATTCCCAATTGCTCTCTGGAGCACCTTGAAACTTTGTATTGGCTCTGGACCGCATGTCGGAAGTCCGATTATCCCAAACTTAGACGAATATGACCGCCTAGTTGGACTTGACAATCACCTCAAAAATCAAGTCCAGATGATGTCCCACGACGATTTCCTTGGGTCTAGAGTGAAGAGTGTGAGAAATAAATATAATTTATGAAATCTGGCACATTCGCTTGTGCGCTTTTTCTAAGCGTTCTGACCATCAGAATTCAGCCAAATTACACCATCGGATCAGGAAAAATTTCTCTTTCATATCATGAGACTTGTAGACCTGATCTAGGTGTGATAACTGCTGAACTAAAAATGGACCGCCACGTACGATCTACCAACTCTACCAGACTGAAAATGGGGTGTGGAAAACATCCAGAGACCATGAGCTTAAGTCCGATCGCATTCAGCCAGGGGACCTCCCGAACTTCCTTTTTGGATCAAAACAGCTCCGTTTTGGTTATAACTTAAGTGTACTTTGTTCCCAAGCCTAATTTGGAAAGGTTTGAGCTTATAAAAGGGCTTTAAACCCTCTCATATCTCTCCCATCCAAATTTGCTAAGAACCCTAGATTGGGAGAGAGAGAAAGTGAGAGATTTTAAGAGAGTGTGGGAGTGATCTTCCTGCCACTTGCTGCACCTGCTACACGTGCTAAAGCTACTCATCCCAATCACTTTGTTTGTGATTCCGACACACCTATAGGTAAGGAAGAACCCTAACCACTTGCTGATTTGGAGTTTCCTTCGATTCATTAGCGATGTAGCTTATGTAGCTTGTTTATTAGGTCGCCTGTTCGCCGTAGACGAAGCGTATACGCTCCGTTCAAATCGATACACATATAGGGTAAAAGGTGCGGATTTTAGATGCTTTGATTAGCTGTTTTCAACGCTTTCAATGTCGTTTAATAGTAGATTATCGATGGCAATGCCGTTTGACATGTACAACATGCTGTCCATTTTCCGTTTCGTAAACATATGAAAAATATGAGATTTAGGGCATTTTAGTCATTTGTAGGAAATACTGTAAACATCCATATTTTGCTGAAATGATTGACATGGCTTTTTGTCGCAATAGGATATTAGGAATGCGTGCATAATCAGTTTGGCGAAGAGATTCGCCCAAATGTGCACTTTGAGTCGACATACACTATGTAGACTTAAGTGTGTAGACTAAGTGTTTATATTAGTATGTATTGAATTAAATGGTGTTGTGAATTAGTTTGAGATTGAATTCTCAAATAATATGCTGATGTAAATGATTTCCTTCATGTTGGCTATATGTATGATTTCATTATATGTATGATTTCATTATATGTGTTAGATGATTTACTTAAGTTGTATGTCATAATATGTGTTAACATGCTCACATTGTTGTAATGCATTTCCATTACTCTTATATGATTGATGAAGTGGATTCACAAATGTTTGGGACTATACCTAGTCCAGGCAGTCGGTAAAAGAGTAAGTTCGTGGTTTGCTTGTATTTGCCACGGAGGACGCGTCGATGAACGCGAGTCGTGTTTGAGTTGGCGGCAGTGGTTAGGCCACACGAAGTGTTTTACGCACTTCATGTCATTTGACTTGCGATGCGCTCGTACTAGTCGAGCCCGTCAAGTAACCCGACTGGCCGTTGATTGTTCACCATGTATGAATCACAACTGCTTGAACCTAGGGTACTGAACTTACCAATGGAAACCCTGTTAACCATGGTACCTTGATCCATAAAGACTCATGAGCCGGGCATGGTGGTATGGGACACCGTGGTCGAGCTGTCGGTCTACGCTGGGGCCACAAACCTCCTCGTAGTGACCAGTGAGCACATTGACTCGTGAGCAGATTATGGTGGTATGGGACACTATATTATAGCTGTCGGCCTACACTGATCAGGTGACGAGCCTTTGTAGTGACCGCGAGCGTATTCTGAGTCTACTGGAGGCGATGACCCTTCCGTAGCAATGAGAGTACAGTAGGCCTGTATTGATAAGGTGATGGGGGAGCAGTGCAACGAGTGCGAGCAACAGCCTTGGTAGCCCTTGCAGCGACCTATAAAATATAACCTCGTATGTGATTTCTAGGAGTGACGACCCCAGACAGGATCTGTGTTGGGATTGATATAAGGAAGGTACCTTAGTTTCCCAATCCTGTTGTATGAAAAGGACTAATAACTACTTGGTAATCATATCTACATCACATTGCATGTGCCTGGAAGATGTGGAGCACTGTGGGAAGAAAGCATGCCGCGGGCGTAAGATGGTGCCGTATGAGGGAGATCGTCGGTGAGGGCATCCATCATGTCATGTCATATTGCATTAATAATAGTATTTAGGAATATTTGATTTATTGTTTTACTATTATCGCATGATTGATTTGATAACATGCTAATCTCTGCTCTATTATTCCACTGAGTTGATCACTCACTCCCACGTTACGGGATGGTGTTTCCGGACACCCACCAGTCTTTATTTTAGTTGAAGATGATGGCGCTCCTTGTGAAGCGGAGCCGGACTTGATGATGAGGAGGAGGATCCCTCCTTTATGCGTGTTCTGATCGACGGGATTTCAAGGAGGTTGATTAAATACATTGATACTTGTCATTTTATAGTATTGGAGCACTCATGTATATTGTAACACCCCGGATTTTGGCCAATCTGGGATTTGACGTCCTTAGGCAGTGGGTTAATTAAAACACCTGAAAAATCGCTCAGAACCCAATTCCATAGCCAAAGAAACCACTTAGGATTAATTCCTTTCGAAACTAAGCATAAGTTAGCTAGCGCAACGCTGGAGTAGCTGGGAAATAGTCCCTGATCACTTTAAATACGTTCTACAAGACCCAAATCGAGTAGAACCAATGACTCTATAATACTCTATAACCTCGGATCAAACTCTAAGCAGGTTTGTTCTCTGGACCACTTTGAAATTTTGTATTGGATCTAGACCGCGTGTCGAAAGTCTGATACCTCCTATCTTAGACCGTTAGAACCGCCTAGCTGGACTTGACACTCATTTCGAAAATCAAGTCAAACCGATAATCACAGACTATTTCATTGAGCCCGGACTGAAGAGAGTGCGAATAGGGACAGATTTGGAATTTGAAATTCAAATCTGGCACACGACTTGACGCGTCAGTATTAAGCGTTCTGACCATCATAATTCAGCCAGATTACACCTTCGGATCAGGAGAAATTTCTATTTTATATCATGAGACTTTCAGCCCTGATCTACGTGCGGTGACCGCTGAATTGAAACTGGTCCGCCACGTGCGATCTGCTGACTCAGCCGGACTGAAAACTTAATACGTGCTAGATCTGGTACGCTTGAGCTTAAGTCCGATCGCATTCGGTCAGGGGACCACCAGAAAGCATCTTTTGGACCGAAACAGCCCCGATTTGGATATGCACTAAGTGAACTTTGTACCGGAGCCTATTTCGGGCAAGTTTGGGCTTATAAAAGGGGTTGAAACCCTCACTCCTCTCTCCCATCCGAATTTGCAAAAATCCCTAGATTGGGAGAGAGAAAAGGTGAGAGTTTGTGAGAGAAGGTGGGAGAGAATTCCCTGCTGCTTATGCCACGTGCTGTACGTGCTTAGGCAACGCACTCCGATCACTTTCCTGATGATTCCTCCACATTTTCTGGTAAGAAAATACCCTAGAGATTGCTGATTTGAGGTTCCTTTCGTTTCCTAGCGAAGTAGCTAATAGAACTTGTGTATTAGGTTCTCTAATCGCCGTAGACGAAGCGTATACGCTCCGTTCGAATTTACACATCCATAAGAGACAAGGTGCGGATTTTAGACGCTTTGATTGACTGTTTCCAAAGCTTTCAATGTTGTTTAATAGTAGATTATCGACGGCAACGGCGTTTGACATGTACAACATGCTATCCGTTTCTTGTTTCGTAAACCGGCAAGAATATGAGATTTAGGGCATTTTAGTCATTTGTAGGAAGTACTGATTTCATTCATATTTTGCTGACGTGATTGACATGATTTGTTGTCACATTAGAATGTTAGGATTACGTGCATAATTAGTTGGTGAATAGTAAAATTTCATGAAAAATGGCCATAAGGCCATTCTAACTTCGCTTTCTTTAGCAACTAATGAGCTAGATGGATGTACTAGCTCCTTCTACCGCAAAATAATATGCTGCATGATAGGGTTTTGTATTCAGGATTGCAGATTGGCCCCAAAAAGCCTCGAATGGATGTTTGGGCCTCCCTAGGGCAATCTACAATTAACCAAAGTGGGAACCATACCTTTTTGGAATCCCTAGGACAAGGGGAACCCATCCCATATGGCCTCAATGGCCAATTTACAAGTTCACCGCCGATGCCATCGCCGATTCGGCGATGCATCGCCGGTCAAACTCTTCCGTTTGGTTTGGGCCTTGGGCTGGAGGAGTTTGGGGGCTAGGGTAGCCCCCTAGTATGCGGTCCGTACCTTGAAACCCCCCAAAAGATGTACCTCCTTCACAAAATGCGCCTCTAAGCTCTCCTTTCTTCACATTTTTGCTGCCTTCCCCTCAAATCTCGATGTCAAACCTCTCCCAATCTCATTTTCGGTCACAACCGACCCTACTCCATCACTCACAGCCGTTGGCACTCCCTTTCCTCTCCACTTTTATCATTTGGAGCTCCCACAATCTTCATAGAAGGCTGGAAATCGTGTGGTACTCCATTCTCCTTTTTCATTCTCTTTTCTCTCTGGAAATACATCCTACGGGAGCTTGAAGCATCCCTCTACAACGCCTAGATCTCCCTTTTCTACTTTGGTTAGCCATTTCCTTGCATTTCTCCCATTTTTCATGGCTATTGTTAAGCTGTTTTAGCCTTTTTTTTCTCTTTCCACCATCCTCCCTCTCAATCCTATTTCTCCATTTTCTTTTCTTAAGGGATACTGAAAATATATGGCCGAGAGAGCTCTAGTGAGCAACAGACAGTATTAGACTCGACAGTGATAAAGAAGGTAAGTCGGGACTGTGGTAGAGTCCTTGGGTAGCATTAGGCATTTGTGACGTTGTCTTGTAGATGTTTGATTACTGTTTGAGATCTCTGTGTTTTGTTGTTGTTAGGTTTAGTGACGTCAGAGGTAGAAAGTGTGGAACTTTGTTCCATGTATTGTGACTAGCATGCCACTCCCAATCCCAACATGGGATTAGGAATGTAGTTTCGTTTCATAGGCCCTTGGCGTTTTGGACCTAGTGTTAGCACTCCTAGATTTGAAGGATCTGATGATATAGGAAAGCCAATTTTATTTCGATAATCTTGACCCTAAGCAATAGAACAAATCCCTGTAGTAGAAATGGTATGGAACCATTTAACGTATAAACTTAGGCTTTGGATTATAAGTACTGAGTTACAGACTAGGCTACTAGTTGACTTAGGCAGTGTAAGGCCTATATATGCTAAGGGATAGTAGGTTAGATTTGGTTGGAATGCGACTCCCTTCCTTCGATAGATCCCCTTATGACTTATAGACTTCTGTTGTTGCCCATAGGAAGGAACCATACACTCTCAGGGAACATTTATAACTCCCTCAGATTGAACTTAGAATGTACTAGCACACCCCTTAGAATTGCCTTCCCCAAGAACTTATTGCATTCGGGAACGCAGAGTAAAGGAACTACATGTAAGCGATGTATTCGCGGTTTGAGTCGACTTCTTAATCCTAGTGGTTACCAATGAATCCAATGCTCTGATCAAGCAAAGGATCGGCATCGACTCGGATTAAGAACTGATACAACGCATTTTCTGTCCTGATTAGACAGAAGGTTCAACATATCCGTCTTAGACCCACTACACAACCTTTCTTCTGTGATGGCCCAACCATCGACAACTAAACAGGATCACATTGTCTTTGGGAAATGGCGAGGACTTAAAGCCAGTAGAGAATTAGACATCTTGCCACCAACTCATACCTGCCCCTGAATTCAATCATAATAGAGATTAGGCTCATCTCTATGATCAGAGGTACCAATGCCATAGAACGCATCATTAGCAAGGATAACCATATAGAGAAAGGCTGTTTCCATTTTAGGTTAAGGATAGCCCCTAAGTTGCGCCTCGTTCCGATATACGGATCGATGCAACGATTCTTCAACCTTAAGTAAAACCTAGTTTTAAGGGGGGTAGAACGAATTAAGTCCAATCCAGTTAGGTTAGTCAACGCTACTGTTCGATCAGAGTGGCGCAGTGGAAGAGTGGTTGGCCTCTTTCCCACTGGCCCAGGATCGAAAATTTTGATTTAGGTTATATGTACGGTTCGGTTATTAAATAGGATTTGAACCTTCCTTAGAAAAAGTACTCCTTGCCCTTCGCCAATTTCGGGGACAAAATTTTGCTTTAAGGGGGGTAGATTGTAACACCCCGGATTTTGGCCAATCTGGGATTTGACGTCCTTAGGCAGTGGGTTAATTAAAACACCTGAAAAATCGCTCAGAACCCAATTCCATAGCTAAAGAAACCACTTAGGATTAATTCCTTTAGAAACTAAGCATAAGTTAGCTAGCGCAACGCTGGAGTAGCTGGGAAATAGTCCCTGATCACTTTAAATACGTTCTACAAGACCCAAATCGAGTAGAACCAATGACTCTATAATACTCTATAATCTCGGATCAAACTCTAAGCAGGTTTGTTCTCTGGACCACTTTGAAATTTTGTATTGGATCTAGACCGCGTGTCGAAAGTCTGATACCTCCTATCTTAGACCGTTAGAACCGCCTAGCTGGACTTGACACTCATTTCGAAAATCAAGTCAAACCGATAATCACAGACTATTTCATTGAGCCCGGACTGAAGAGAGTGCGAATAGGGACAGATTTGGAATTTGAAATTCAAATCTGGCACACGACTTGACGCGTCAGTATTAAGCGTTCTGACCATCACAATTCAGCCAGATTACACCCTCGGATCAGGAGAAATTTCTATTTTATATCATGAGACTTTCAGCCCTGATCTACGTGCGGTGACCGCTGAACTGAAACTGGTCCGCCACGTGCGATCTGCTGACCCAGCCGGACTGAAAACTTAATGCGTGCTAGATCTAGTACGCATGAGCTTAAGTCTGATCGCATTCGGTCAGGGGACCACCAGAAAGCATCTTTTGGACCGAAACAGCCCCGATTTGGATATGCACTAAGTGAACTTTGTACCGGAGCCTATTTCGGGCAAGTTTGGGCTTATAAAAGGGGTTGAAACCCTCACTCCTCTCTCCCATCCGAATTTGTAAAAATCCCTAGATTGGGAGAGAGAAAAGGTGAGAGTTTGTGAGAGAAGGTGGGAGAGAATTCCCTGCTGCTTATGCCACGTGCTGTACGTGCTTAGGCAACACACTCCGATCACTTTCCCGGCGATTCCTCCACGTTTTCAGGTAAGAAAATACCCTAGAGATTGCTGATTTGAGGTTCCTTTCGTTTCCTAGCGAAGTAGCTAATAGAACTTGTGTATTAGGTTCTCTAATCGCCGTAGACGAAGCGTATACGCTCCGTTCGAATTTACACATCCATAAGAGACAAGGTGCGGATTTTAGACGCTTTGATTGACTGTTTCCAAAGCTTTTAGTGTTGTTTAATAGTAGATTATCGACGGCAACGGCGTTTGACATGTACAACATGCTGTCCGTTTCCTGTTTCGTAAACCGGCGAAGAATATGAGATTTAGGGCATTTTAGTCATTTGTAGGAAGTACTGATTTCATTCATATTTTGCTGACGTGATTGATATGATTTGTTGTCGCATTAGAATGTTAGGATTACGTGCATAATTAGTTTGGCGAAGAGATTCGCCTAAATGCGCACTTCGGGTCGACATACTATATGTAGACTTAAGTGTGTAGTGTAAGTGTTTGTATAAATTCTTGTATTAGTATGCATTGAATTAAATGGTGTTATGAATTAGTTTGAGATTGATTTCTCAATTAATATGCTGGTGTAAATGGTTTCCTACATGTTAGCCATATGCATGATTTCATAATATGAATGAAATGCATGTGCTTGACGATTCGCTTAAGCTGTATGTTATAATGTGTGCTTGATGATTTCATTATGATTTAGTTTGAGATTGAATTCTCAATTAATATGCTGATGGAAATGATTTCCTATATGTTGGGGATATGCATAAGTTCATTATATGTATGAAAGGCATGTGTCAGATGATTTACTTAAGTTGTACGATATAACATGTGTTAACATGCTCACATGGTTGTGTTCTATTTCCAATACTCTCACATGATCGCTGATGTGGATTCATATGTATTTGGGAGTATACGTAGTCCAGGCAGTCGGTAACCGAGCGAATTTATGGTTAGCTTATCTTCGCCACGAATGACGCGTCGATGAACGCGAGTCGTGTTTTGGAGTTGGCGGCAGTGGTTAGGCCACATGAAGTGTTTTACGCACTTCATGTCGTTCAACTTGAGATGCGATCATGCTAGTCGAGCCCGTCAAGTAACCCGACTGGCCATTGTATGTTCACCCTGCATGAGTCATAACTGCTTGAACCTAGGGTACTGAACTTACCATTGTAAACCCTGTTAACCATGGTACCTTGATCCACGAAGACTCATGAGCCGGGCATGGTGGTATGGGACACCGTGGTCGAGCTTTCGGCCTACGCTGGGGCCACAAACCTCCCCGTAGTGACCAGTGAGCACCTATGACTCGTGAGCAGATTATGGTGGTATGGGACACTATATTCTTGCTGTCGGCCTACATTGATAAGGTGATGGGGGAGCGGTGCAACGAGTGCGAGCAACAGCCCTGACAGCCCTTTGTAGTGACCGCGAGCGTATTCTGAGTCTACGGGAGGCGACGACCCTTCCGTAGCAGTAGAGTACAGTAGGCCTGTATTGATAAAGTGATGGGGGAGCGGTGCAACGAGTGCGAGCAACAGCCCTGACAGCCCTTGCAGCGACCTACAAAATATACATCGTATGAGTTTACTAGGAGTGACGACCCTAGACAGGATCTGTGTTGGGATTGATATAAGGGAGGTACCTTAGTTTCCCAATCCTGCTGTTTGAATGGACTAATAATAACTTGAAAATCATATCACCATACCATTGCATGTGCCTAGAAGATGTGGAGCACTTGAGGGTCGATTGCATGCCGCGGTCGTAAGATGGTGCCGTATGAGGGAGATCGTCGGTGAGGGCATACATCACGTCATGTCATATTGCATTAATAACAGTTTTAGGATTGTTTGATTTACTGCTTTACTATTATTGAATGTTGATTTGAGAACATGTTAATCCTTGCTCTATTATTCCACTGAGTTAGCTACTCACTCGCACGTTACGGGACGGTGTTCCTGGACACCCACCAACCCTTTTGTGATTGTAGATGATGGCGCAGCCTGTGAGGCGGAGCCGGACTTGATGATGACGAGGAGGATCCCTCCTTTATGCGCATTCTGATCGACGGGATTACAGGGAGGTTGATTAAATACCTTGACACTTGTCATTTTATATTTTTAGAGCATTCATGTATATTCTTTTGTTTACTTTTGAAGTATACATGTATGTATATAACCTGGTAACATGTTCACACTCTGGAGACATACAACAGTTTATATATGTTATACATACTATCACAGTCTTCCGCTTGTAAATTTAACTGTCTCTGGAGTATGATATGCTGTTCTGGATTAATCTCACTCATGTTTAATACATTAACATAGACAAAATTCAATCATACATATGTATGTTGCATGAATAACATTTTGGAACTCGGGAGTTGGGTTTTTGCTCGACCCCCCGATTTTCGGGATGTTACATATATTCTTTTGATCATTTTTGGAGTATACATGTATATATTTAACCTGGTAACATGTTCACACTCTGGAGACATACAACAGTTTATATAGGTTATACATACTATCACAGTCTTCCACTTGCAAATTTAACGGTCTCTAGAGTATGATATGATGTTTTGGATTAATCCCAATCTTGTTTAATGCCTTTTTATTGACAACATGCATCTAACATTATCTATGTTGCATAAATAACATTTTGGAACTCGGGAGTTGGGTTTCTACCCGACCCCCAATTTTTGGGGTGTTACAAATGGTATCAGAGCATGATTTAGATTAAACTGGACTTGGGTTATTGTAACACAATGCATACCTATGCACTCTGACTTAGGAAGGGGGCGATGGAATCTATAAACCATATTAGAATCCCAAATTTCGCCGACGGGCGAGATTTACTACCGAAGAATAGATGCAGGTGTAAGGTATTGCCCCTAGATTAGGTGTATCCCATGATTTTTTAATACCATGTTTAGAATGTACATAATTAGAAGTAAATCTCAAAATTTTCCTTTTAAATTACACTTAAAAATTCTTCATCTTGGGATTTGAAAATCCCATCTCCAAGTTCCCAACACCAGACTCATTTTTCAAAGCCTATGAAATTGAATTTTAATACCAACACACCCTCCTACCAAACATGCCATTTCCTAATCCCGAGGTGGGATTAGCAATGCTAGCTCTTGTGTATACCTTAATGCCACTAGCCAAACAGGTCCTTAGAGTTTTGGACCTATAGTTGGTATTCCTAGCTTTAGAAAGATCTGACAGTATAGGGGATCCGATAAAGTGATAACATGAACCCTATGATTTCCTTAGCTAGTATGGACATATGCAAATTTTTACTTCTAAGATAAGACTAGGCTATTAGCTGAATTAAGAAGTGTAGCTAAGGAATAGTAGGATAGATTTGGTTGGAGTAGAACTTCGTTCCTTCGATAGATCCCCTTAATGTTTATAGACTTCTGTTATAACCCTTAGGAAAGTTGTTTTCACTTAGAACCATTCATTCTCAGGGGAAAACTTATACATCCCTAACATTGACCTTAGAATGAGTCAGCACGCCCCTTAGGATTCCCCTTAGAATTGCCTTCCCCAAGGGCTTATTGCATTCGGGAACGCGGAATAAAGGAAATGCATTTATCAGCGAAGTATTCGCGGTTTGAATCGACTTCTTTATCCTAGTAATTACAAATGAATCCAATGCTCTGATCAAGCAGAAGATCGACATCGACTAGGACTGAGGACTGATACAACAAATTTTCTGTCATCGCGGGGCAGAAGGTTTATGTATCCGGCTCAGACCCATTACACAACTATTCTTCCGTGTTGGCCCGAACACCTACAACCAAAAGTTATTGCTTTGCCCTTGGTAAATGTTAAGGACATATAGTTAGTAGAGTAGCCAGTAGAGAATTAGATATCTTGCCACCAACACATACCTGCCCCTGAACTTAACCACAATAGAGATTAGGCTCATCTCTATAATCATAGGTACCAATGCCATAGAATGCATCATTGGCAAGGGAAGACCAATGTAGTAAGAGGTTGTTTTCCATTTCTTGTTAAGGAGAGGCCTTAAGTTGCACCTCGTTCTGATGTACGGATCGAGACATAGATTCTTGAACCTTCAGTAGAACCAATTTTTAAGGGGGATAGAACGTATTGAGCCCAATCTTGTTAGGTCAGCTAATGCAATTGTTAGATCAGAGTGGCGCAACGGAAGCGTGGTTAGCCCCTTCCTCACTGGCCCAGAATTGAAACAGTTGATTTAGATTATACGTAAGGTTAAGTCATTAAATAGGACTTGAACCTTCTTTAAGATGTCAATACGAAAGTCTTTCTAGGGACTCATTACCCTTAGCCAATTTCGGGGATGAAATTTTATTTTAAGGGGGGTAGATTGTAACACCCCGAATTTTTTGTCAACCTGGAATTAGACATCCTTAGGCAATGGGTCAACCATTTCACTCTCAATGATCAATCCCAAGGTCTAAAAATAAAATTTTCCCTGTTTCCTTCAAAATCTCACCCTTCACCACCTCATTCTTCGAATTTCTCTAAGTGCTTCCATATTAGACACAAATCCTCAAGTGTAAATAGTAAAGACCACTAATCCTAAGGTCTTCATGATGAAGAACCTAGAAACACTCAGTTTCGCCAATAGGCGAAGTCTACACAACTCGTTCGTTTCGATCGAGTCCATAATGCATCTCAGGTCGTGTGAGGTGACCTAAGTAGCCAGTAGGTTGTTAGGATGCAGGTTTGTGATGATCCTAGGAGAATTTCAAATCCAAAAATACATGTCCTTGGGTCGTGGGACAACCACAACCCTTACACTCAATCTCTAGGGCTTAAAAACCCCGTTTCACTCAATTCCTTCAAAATCTTTCCTCTCACCACCCCATTCTTCAATTATTTCTCAGTCTTTTCATGTTATGCATTAATAATAATGTTAAAATAATATAAAATCATACTTAGATAAAATTTTACAATGAATAGTAAAAATATATGAAAATTAGCCTTTTGGCCATTCCAAATTTAACATATTTTGTAACAGATGGGTTAGTTGGATAGATTAGCTTCTCCTACCCCAAAATCATATATTACATGATGCATAAGTTCATTCTGGTTTACAGACTAGCCCTGGAACACCCTAAATGGAGTTTTGGGCCTCTCTAGGCCAAACCACAATGAACCAAGGTGCGCCCCATACTTTTTTGGGACCCTGGGGGCAGGGAGAACCCAGCCCACATGGCCGTAGTTGCCAGCTTGCAACTTCATCAGCGATGGCATCGCCAATTCCGTGATGCATCCTCAGTCAAATTCATCGTTTGGGCCGGAGCTTTGGGTTGGAGGTGTTTGGGGTGTTGTATAGCCTCCTGGTATGTGGGCCGTTCGTTAAAAATACCCCAATCAAGTACTTCCTTCAAAAAGTGACCCTCCAAGCTCTCCTTTTGCTCCAAACGTCCGATTTTTGGTAAAAACCACCCCTCCAAACTCTTCCTTCTTTCGTTTCCAAACACCCTCGCTCCACCTTCTAAATTTCATCCCAAACAGATATCATTATAGGCTACTTCCTTTGAAAATCTAAAGAGAATCACCAGCGCTGCACTAGACGACCTGTGAAATTCACACCAATCACTTTTAATACGATCCGCTAGAGCCAAAACGTAGAGGATAGGTGACGTTACAATACCGTAAAGCCTGGGATCAAACTCTATTCCCGATTGCTCTCTGGAGCACCTTGAAACTTTGTATCGGCTCTGGACCGCACGTTGGAAGTCCGATTACCCCAAACTTAGACGAATATGACCGCCTAGTTGGACTTGACAGTCACCTCGAAAATCAAGTCCAGATGATGTCCCACGACGATTTCCTTGGGTCCAAAGTGAAGAGTGTGAGAAATGAATATAATTTATGAAATCTGGCACATTCGCTTGTGCACTTTTTCTAAGCGTTCTGACCGTAAGAATTCAGCCAAATTACACCATCGGATCAGAAAAAATTTCTCTTTCATATCATGAGACTTGTAGACCCGATCTAGGTGTGATAACCGCTGAACTGAAAATGGACCGCCACGTGCGATCTACGAACTCTACCAGACTGAAAATGGCGTGTGGAAAACATCCAGAGACCATGATCTTAAGTTCGATCGCATTCGTCCAGGGGACCTCCCGAATAGCCCTTTTGGATCGAAACAGCTCCATTTTGGTTATAACTTAAGTGTACTTTGTTCCCAAGCCTAATTTGGGAAGGTTTGAGCTTATAAAAGGGCTTTAAACCCTCTCATATCTCTCCCATCCGAATTTGCCAAGAACCCTAGATTGGGAGAGAGAGAAAGTGAGAGATTTTGAGAGAGTGTGGGAGTGATCTTCCTGCCACTTGCTACACCTGCTACACGTGCTAAAGCTATGCATCCCAATCACTTTGTTGGTGATTCCGACACACCTATAGGTAAGGAAAAACCCTAACCACTTGCTGATTTGGAGTTTCCTTCAATTCATTGGCGATGTAGCTTGTGTATTAGGTCACCTGTGTGCCGTAGACGAAGCGTATACGCTCCGTTCGAATCGATACACATCTAGGGTAAAAGGTGCGGATTTTAGACGCTTTGATTAGCTGTTTTCAACGTTTCAATGTCGTTTAATAGTAGATTATCGACGGAAACTCCGTTTGACATGTACAACATGTTGTCCGTTTCCCGTTTCGTAAACATATGAAAAATATGAGATTTAGGGCTTTTAGTCATTTGTAGGAAATACTGTAAACATCTATATTTTGCTGAAATGATTGACATGGCTTTTTGTCGCAATAGGATATTAGGAATGCGTGCATAATCAGTTTGGCGAAGAGATTCGCCCAAATGCGCACTTTGAGTCGACATACACTATGTAGACTTAAGTGTGTAGACTAAGTGTTTGTATTAGTATGTATTGAATTAAATGGTGTTGTGAATTAGTTTGAGATTGAATTCTCAAATAATATGCTGATGTAAATGATTTCCTTCATGTTGACTATATGTATGATTTCATTATATGTATGAGATGCATGTGTTAGATGATTTACTTAAGTTGTATGTCATAATATGTGTTAACATGCTCACATTGTTGTAATGCATTTCCATTACTCTTATATGATTGATGAAGTGGGTTCACAAATGTTTGGGACTATACCTAGTCCAGGCAGTCGGTAACAGAGTAAGTTCGTGGTTTGCTTCTATTTGCATTGGAGGACGCGTCGATGAACGCGAGTCGTGTTTGAGTTGGCGGCAGTGGTTAGGCCACACGAAGTGTTTTACGCACTTCATGTCGTTTGACTTACGATGTGCTAGTACTAGTCGAGCCCGTCAAGTAACCCGACTGGTCGTTGATTGTTCACCCTGTATGAATCACAACTGCTTGAACCTAGGGTACTGAACTTACCAATGGAAACCCTGTTAACCATGGTACCTTGATCCATAAAGACTCATGAGCCGGGCATGATGGTATGGGACACTGTGGTCGAGCTGTCAGCCTACGCTGGGGCCACAAACCTCCCCGTAGTGACCAGTGAGCACATTGACTCGTGAGCAGATTATGGTGGTATGGGACACTATATTCTAGCTGTCGGCCTACACTGATCAGGTGACGAGCCCTTTGTAGTGACCGCGAGCGTATTCTGAGTCTACGGGAGGCGACAACCCTTCCGTAGCAATGAGAGTACAGTAGGCCTGTATTGATAAGGTGATGGGGGAGTGGTACAACGAGTGCGAGCAATAGCCTTAGTAGCCCTTGCAGTGACCTACAAAATATAACCTCATATGTGATTTCTAGGAGTGACGACCCGAGACAAGATCTATGTTAGGATTGATATAAGGAAGGTACCTTAGTTTCCCAATCTTGCTATATGTAAAGGACTAATAACTACTTGGTAATCATATCTGCATCACATTGCATGTGCCTGGAAGATGTGGAGCACTGTGGGAAGAAAGCATGCCGCAGGCGTAAGATGGTACCGTATGAAGGAGATCGTCGGTGAGGGCATCCATCATGTCATGTCATATTGCATTAATAACAGTATTTAGGAATATTTGATTTATTGCTTTACTATTATCGCATGATTGATTTGATAACATGTTAATCTCTGCTCTATTATTCCACTGAGTTGATCACTCACTCCCACGTTATGGGATGGTGTTTCCGGACACTCACCAGCCCCTATTTTAGTTGCAGATGATGGCGCTACTTGTGAAGCAGAGCCAGACTTGATGATGAGGAGGAGGATCCCTCCTTTATGCGTGTTCTGATCGATGGGATTTCAAGGAGGTTGATTAGATGCCTTGATACTTGTCATTTTATAGTATTGGAGCACTCATGTATATTCTTTTGATCATTTTTGGAGTATACATGTATATATTTAACCTGGTAACATGTTCACACTCTGGAGACATACAACAGTTTATATAGGTTATACATACTATCACAGTCTTCCGCTTACAAATTTAACGGTCTCTAGAGTATGATATGATGTTTTGGATTAATCCTAATCTTGTTTAATGCCTTTTTATTGACAACATGCATCTAACATTATCTATGTTGCATAAATAACATTTTGGAACTCGGGAGTTGGGTTTCTACCCGACCCTCGATTTTTGGGGTATTACAAACAAGGACGATCGACAGTAGTTGGAGCTACACGAGATATTTTACACCCAATGTCGGTTTTCCCGGGGTCCTCCGTAGTCGATCATCTAAATCTAATGCAAGCTTAATAATTCTTGTGCTTGGTGACTATATAACATTCAATAGAATCTAGGATACCAGTCTTACCATTGATTTAGTCTACTCATAACCATTATTGATACAATCCTAAGACTGATGAGCTAGGCATGGTGATATGTGACACCGTGTTCAAGCTGTCGGCCTATGTTGGGGTGACGAGCCTCCCCATAGTGACCATTGAGTAACTAAGACTCACGAGCTGGGCATGGTGGTATGGGACACCGTGTGTAAGTTGTTGGCCTATGCTAAGGTGACAAGCCTCCCCATAATGATCAGTGAGCACTAATGGAGGTGATAAACCATTGTTAGAATGGCCCCCGTCAAATTACCCGACCGATGGTTACATGCTAGAGTGTCGTTCGAACGACACAGGTGTGAATGGAATTGGGTGACGAGCCATTTTTTTATTGTAATTTGGTTTTTATGTGATAAGCCTGCACCTCTATAACACCCCAGCCACTGTTCATCCAGGCTATGGTCCGAGCATGGGTTGGGATGCACCGTCTGATCTAGACCCCCTTCGAAAATAACTCTAGTCGGTCGGGGCAGCGCGCTGTGGGCTGTTAGGACCTTGGAACTGAGTGATCATATTCGGTGTGAGTGACGACACATAATGGGTTGATCCTCATACATTTAGGGATCATACCGTACCTTTGGAATTGTTAATTTATGAGAAAAATGGGTGACATCTAAATTTGGATCAAGGGACACTGGTAAGGAGTCGCTACATGCGGCAACGAACCATGTGATCCGGATAAGGACTCATGATATAACATCGGTATCCTAGCTTCACCAATATGCTGGATGAATTGAATTTAATAATTGTTTAGCTAACATAATCATTTACCGCATTGCATTAGCTTAGAATTTAGCAAAACAGGCGTGGTTGTCGCATGATGAGGGAGTGTTATCATTTGCGAACCAAGTGGTCGGAGTCGTGTGTGAGGGAGTGTTGTTTGAAAAGGGCATGCATCATGTCATATCTTCATATACGCATTTAACAAGAGTATTTATGAATTGTTTGATTTCTTATGTATCATCAACTGTGCTGATTGTGTTGGTAACATGTGTAACCTATTTGATAATTGTGCATTAAAGATAACATGCTTGAGTGTATAACATGTATCAATATGTATTTGTTGTAAACCTGCTAATCACTAAAATGTCCCAATTAACAATCTTAGGGGATATTTCTTCACTATGTTGGCATTTGACGCCTTCCATTCGACATATGAAGATAACTCAACAAGAGGACCATTCGGTGGTGCGCTCGGGGCGCCCAGTAGATCTCTAGCTTCCTCCTAATTGGTAGTTGTTCTTTTGTTCCTATTACAATTATTGTGATTTGTATAATCTCATTTTGGATGATCATCACAATCGGAACTGTATTTTTAACTTTTGGCCCTATATTTATAAATCTATTATTATCTCTACCTTGCTTTGGATCTACTAATTCCAATTGTGTTACTTTGATTATCTATGTGTGAAATGAATTTGAATCTGAATAAGGACACATGTGCCTTTTCATTTGGTTAACACCTGAGAACTCATGATTGAAGTCTATGTACTCGGGTGTCGATTTTTAGGGCGTTACATCATTTTGATTGGTCTGATGATATTTGTGAATATTGCATCTGCACGCATGCATACATGTACTTGCATCATGGATGAGGTGTACATGGTGTGCATAGTTTGATCATGCAAAGATCATATGCATGTGGTAGAGGATGTTGTTGAGGGTTGCACATGATGAAGTATGTGCAGATGTTATCTGGTCTGAGAGATCACGGGCTTGGTCCCTGGGTTGAAGTCCCTAAGTGAATATATCGGGCATACTCCATGGGTTGAAGTCCTTAAGCGAAAATATCGGGCACGTTCCCTGGGTTAGAGTTCCAAAAGCTCACTTAATGTTACATTGCAATTTATATTTATGTTGATGCTGATATTACATGTATATCCTTTCCACAATGAGCGTGGATTTCAGATCAAATGTGGTTAGCAGAGGAGCCCGATTGGTATTAAGGTTGCCTCGTATGCATATGTGTCTTACATCATAGCATTGCTTAAGTGCAATTATATTGCACACCGTGCTTGTGGATTATCATTGCATTTTGCATAGCATCCTCATGAGATGGATTGAACACCACAAAAACATTGTGATTATACTGATGAGACCACCTCAACGGCATCGTGGTTGGTATTTTGTGGACAACAGAAATTTAGGTTTCTTATACTAGGTCCTAGACCCCTGGATGAAATTCCCTAAATCTCGAGTGGTACCTTAAGCCTCATAGTCAAGACCAGGCGGATGCCATGGGTCACCTGATGTTGAAGACCATAGTAGGCCTGACTCCCATCGACGCGGTTGGGCGAGAAGAGGTTCAACCACACTTAGCTGAAGAGTTGGAGCAAATGTGGTTGGGTTTGACTAGCCCCTGAAACAGGTCTGCTACCGGCATACCGGGTGGGTGTGTGAGGCCTCTATTGAACAAGTTTTGGACTTGTTCTGGATACTAGGCCCCAATGATTCCCAATGATGATAACTATATTCTGAGGTGGATTTTTAGATGTGGACCTGCATGCATACATATATCCATCATACATTTGCATATCATCACTTGCATTGCATCATGCCCTCTTGGCTAATGTAGCATTACTTGGTTACCTTGCTTTAGTTTCTGTACTCTGATATTTTTTAGGACAGGAGTAACTTGGAGGACATAGCTTTCTCGATGCATTGTATCTATTTTATTATTTGGCAATATTGACGTTGTGTACCCTTTTGGAAAAGCATTGTACTTGTAACCATTAGGATTTATAATGGAGACTGTTACTAGTATTGTGATTACGGATCATCATGCTTAGGTATTATTATTGAAAAAAATTCAGTCAAAAGTCTTCCTTGTGGTGCACCGAACTTAGGACTTGGTGTATAGAAGTTGAGTGCCAGATTTGGGGCATCATGGAACTGTCCGTCCCCAGATTTGGGGTGTGACATATCATATCTAGTTAGAAGAAGAGACAGTCAAATCTCTGAACTTCTCATCGATCTAGCCTCAATGAAGGAGAATTGTGGTGAATTAGAAGGGTTTCCATCACCCAACAATGCCTAGGAGACAATGGCAAACAATGGGATTTACCAAATCCACAATCTCAAATAGAAAAGAAAATATTTAAAGCTATTGCAGACTTATTATAATTTGAGTCACAACAAACCATTAAAAGCTGAAAATATTCCATAGAATCAACTAGAATTCAATGAAGTTCAGACATAGACATGAATCAAAGAAAAGTAAACATCCCAATCATGCTACAAGCTTCACCTCTTACCCCTAACTAAGAGGTTTAGCCAACCATAGACATGATTGAACTAAAGTCTCTTAAAAAAAAAGCATAAAAGCTAAACAACCAAAGAAGATGAAGAAAGGCTCTTGACAGCTGCTCTCCATGCTTTTACTCCACTCCTCAAACCCTAGATGATGCCTAGGAATTCCAAAGGACTCCTATTTATAATTGTGAATCCCCCTCTTACGCACCGACTTGGAATTTTCGCAAACTGCTTGTGAAAGGCCTCAAATTACACAATCCACGCTAACTTCGGTGGCACAGTAGTTGGCTTGTGAAATTTATCACTTTTGAAATTGTTTGTTCAGAGTACTTAAGTGGCACCAAAATAGTAGTAGGTGGCACCAAAATTGCAATAGATAACACCAAAATTAGTTCTAGTGGCACCAAATTATGCTTAGGTGACACTGAATTAAGCTGTTTTCTTACTAGACTGTTTCGTGCACTTTCGGTGGCACCAAAATTGGCTTAGGTGGCATCGAAATTGGCTATTTTTCTGCTGTTTAACTTGTGTTTTTGCCAATCTTTTCTTCATCCTTTACACTTGGTTTCCTTGGATCTCTAGTATGAAAAGTCTTTGTTCTTGGTCTCCTAAGATCCCACCTTTGCCTTGGTGATTCTTGAGCATTAAATCCTTGCTTTCAGCATTCTTTTTAATCCAAGCTCCTAGATTCACCTTGCAGCACAAACATGATTAAAATAGAACATTAAGCATTATCATGTTCATAAAACCAAGAAATAAATGGGGGATAATATGCAATATTTGACACTCAATAGTGATCGAAGGCCCATCTTCGACTAGTCAAGCAGTCTGCGAAGTAACGGAAAATCCATTTTTCTGAGTTTAAATTAAGACTGGTCGAGAAATGCTTATACTAGTCGAACAATAGCTTAGACTAGTCAAACCTAAGCTTAGACTAATCAAACTTTAGCCTAACATAAGCATAAAAACCCATTTTATTTTATGTTTCGAAAGAAACTAAGCCTAAGGTCTTTCTAGGGTTTGTTATACCTGATATGACTGAACTTTGAAGTAACTTGAAGTTCGTGGAACTTGTTCTTCTACTTGAATTTTTAATAGACCTTGAAGTTGAAGATGGAGCTTTTTAATGCCTCGTCCAAAAAGGAATAGTGTCCAAAGCGCTCACGTGCGAACCAACGAATGACCAAATAATTCGACCACAATTGTAGGTCTATTACATATAAATTAATCCAAATTTTTCCATTGATGTGGTTAAATCAAATCATGGCCTGGTCAAGCATGGGTCGTAGAGCAAGATGTCCAAGTTACACTTGGCAATTATCCATATGTGCCTTATATCACCCGAGGAAGGATCAGAAACTCCGACACTTTAGCAGGCCAAGGCCCTCACTGGGTTTGTGATCTCAAGTGGATGTCAGACTTAAATGATGCTTAGAAATGGGTAAACTATGCCATACATCCAGCACTTGAAACTCACGAGTCACCAGGCCTAAAGAAGAAAATTTTGAAATTTAAATTAATTGGCCATGTTTCTTGAGTCAGCAAATGCGGGCATTTTAACCATTGGATTTCTTCTAAATTCACACCGAAGGTCAGAAATAATTCCCTGCCCTTGCCCATAAAACTGACCATTGATCCCATAACGGTGATCGTTGATCGCGAATTGGGCCTCTACGGCAAAACCCTGCATCTATTTACGAACTTTGTCCAACACTTCATTGGGTCGTGGGGCATGTGTTTCACAAATCAGATGGGCTAGTGGGCCATTAGGACAGCCCCAATAATAAAAAATGGGCCCACAGGGCCATTAGAGGAAATAACCAAATAGCAGGGTTGACTGTTATAATTTTAGACATATAAAAGTCCAGCCCTCTCCTTCATTTGGTGAAATTTTAACAATAGAAATTCTGAGAGAGAGAGAGGGAGAGTGAGCAGATTTGGTGGTGATTGTGGTTTGTGATGCTTAGGATTTAGGAACCTACACCTTCCAATTGTCTAAAAGCGCCAACCCAATTACCGTTAGAGAAAAACCCCTTTCAATCCAAGGGAAGATTGAGCTCCAGACAATTTCTCCCTAAATTCAATTCACATGCATGTAATTTACCACCACTCCATGCAATGAAGGGCCCTGACGCGTCGAGCTTACATATCTGGCGTCGTTAGGACAATCTCAGCAACTTCCGGTCAACAATAAGTGCAGACCATTACCTTTAGGTGGTCGATTATCGTGCCTAGTATAGGTTCCGTGAATGTGTATGATGCATCATTAGTGCATGTTGCTGAATTTTTATTTGGGTTGCATAATTAGGATAATGGACTACAAATTACTGAAATTTTGGAAGGGGATTAGACCCTAATACCCCAAATCTATGACTTGTGCATTTGCATGCTCATGTAGGGTGCAAATATCTAACTTTCCCCAAATGTATGCTAGTTGATTGTTGGTTTCCTGATTTGGTGCTAGCAATGCTTAAACAATGACATGAATTGTTGTAAATTGCTGATTGTTGGTTGAATTGTTGCTACATGTCAATTATGCTAGGAGTAAAGGCGTGGAATGTTGTCACATTGCTGATTTGTTGAACTGCTTGTTTGATTTCCTTGATTTATAGCTGAATTATGTGATTTATGTTAACTCATGGAAAACTAGTTGTTGTATGTTGGTGCATGGCCGCCCTTATGGTTGTATATGTTGGAATATGATGAACATGACCCATATGGGTTAGCGGAACTTAATATATTGTTGTCCATGAACTATATCTAAATTTGAAAATACATATTATGTATTATTGCATAAACCCTTATGGATGGGTCGATTAGCTGAAATTACTTAGGCAACCTCTTTCGTTGGACCTGCTCATGAGTAATCTGGCCTGAATAGTTGAACTATAGGTTGTTGGTCGTAGTTGGACTACACGAGACAGTGTTCTCAGGGTGATTAGCTACGGTTCAGCCCGTTGGGGCATATTTATTCTTAGGTCAATCATCCTTGTATGTTAACCATGTTTGATCACGCCTGTATGAACCCGAAGTACCTTAAAACCATTACGCCCACTATTAGTTATAATTTGCGGCCCACAAAGACTCATGAGCCAAGGATGGTGGTATGGGACATTATGCCTGTACTGTCGGCCCACGCTGGGGTGACGAGCCTCTATGTAGTGTCCAGTGAGCACTTAGACTCGTGAGCTGGGAAGGGTGGTATAGGGCATTGTGCCCATTCTTTTGGCCTATGCAGGGATGATGACCTCCCCATAGTGACCATGAGTAGGACATTTAAGTCCCATTTGTGTTTCATCTGAGATTATGGTTTTTGAGATTGACAACCCTATATAGGGCTAAGGATTGTGAGAGTCGTATGACAACGACCCTTGAGCCGCACGATCGGATTAAGGCAACAACTTCACTAAGGGTATTCCCATTTTCCCAATTTGTTGGATGAATGATTTTAATTAATCAATCGGGCTAACATATTTTATGACATTTGCATTATTATTGTGGCGATTAAGTAGTCAAGGTCACAATTTGAGGGAGTGTTGGTCATTGCGAACATCAGATGTTGTCGCTTGAGGGAGAGTTGGTAGTGAGGGGCATGCATCATATCATTGAGTCATGCATTTGCATTAACAACAATATTTAAGATTCTATGTTGTAAGCTATTCATTAAATGTATTATATATATGATAATTTATGTGGCCTATTGCTAATGGTACCATTGAGTTAGCTACTCACTCCCACTCTAGGACAATGTTCTAAAACACTAACCAGAATCCGATATAGATGCAGGAACCCTAGAGAAGGACACACTAGACGATGTCGATGCCGACGACAGCAAGGAACAAACGTATTTCCTAGCATTTGGTGGACCTAATTAGCACGATGGATGGTTGTAAGATTGGGTCAGAGCCCATATCATTTTGGGGATTGACATGTAAAAGGGACAAGGTCCCTAGGCGATGACATTCTAGATTATCAGAATTATTTATCTATGGATAGTTATGAATTTATGTTGAGATGTTTATTTAACTTAGTAACACTTGAATCCTTTTTAAATGATCTAATATTAATTATGCTTAGTTTAATTCTTCAACATTTCTAATACCTGATAATTGTATGCATTTGTGACTCAATTATGCACACGTGGCAGTTGGGAATTTGGGAGATGAGTTGCTACTCGGTCCTCAAATTTTGGGGTGCTATAACTCAGTATCAAAGCATGATTTAGATTAAACCGGGACTATGATAACAGGTTTATCGCGACGCACTCTAACTTAGGAGGGAGCAACTGAATTTAAAGACAATACCAAGATCCCGAAACTTTGCCTAATCGGCGAGATCGACCCTTTTAAGCTAGCCTAGGATAGTAAGTAGGACCACTTAAGTTGTATAAAATGATCCAAGTCACTTCTAACTAGAAATTAGACGGTCTAAGTTGACCAAGGTTAAATAACATAAGTCTAAGCTGCTTTAATAGCTCAGAAGACTTCCACAGTCTGGTCTGTGGATTCAATGAGCCCATTTGATGCTGGATTGATTCAATCACAGCTAGAATGGACCAAGGACTTGTCTATATCCAATTCAACCCATCGGAGCTAGCACGCTCAGCTTACGAACTCCCATTTAAGCAGAAAATAGTCCCTAGACTATAGTACATGCACTAACTCAACTTAAAAATGAAACGGATCCATTCTGGGGGGTTTGAGGGGTCCAGCATGATGAAAACACAAACCCTAGGGGGTAGCCACTATCGAATGATGGAGACACTGCTAAAACCTCAAGAGAGGTGTGGTGGCACTGCCACTTCGGTGGCACACCTCCGTTAGCCCGATCAAGTGGGGTCCCTCCCATTTGTGGGGCCCCCTTTACACATCCCTACACCCTTTAACACCCCCCCCCCCCCCCCCCCCCAACTCCTCTTTTCCCACTCATTTGCACCCTCTAAACCTCCCCTAAACCCTTCCTCACTCTCAAATCACCATTTCTAAAGATCCTTAGTACATTTTCCTCATTGCATGCTCCATCTCTAAACCTCAATCCATCTTAATATTCCTAAATCCTCCTTGCACATCCCCATTCTCACCCATTTTGGCACCATAACTCTCATTTCTTCAAAAGAATCACTCCATTCCCTAAGCACTTCTTCTCGATGGCCTTCTTTGAGATGGTGACCTCCATCTTCTCCATTTCTATGCTTTTTCTCTCTTATGGGGAAGAAGTGAGTGGCCTCGGATGAAGCCGAGTCGAGCCGATCGAGAGGATCCAAGAAGAAGCCAAGTGCCGGTGCAGGTCCAAGCGTCGAAAGGAGGTCAAAGTAGGATCTTGATACCCAAGTCCCAATTGAGAGGTCACCACCATCGGGTATCGAGCACGATAGGTTCCGCCACCATAAGATTGTGTTCGAGGTCCATGCAGATGAGAAGCTTTTTGGCGAATATCCATTGTTTGATCACCTTCTAGCAAATGGATGGGGTCTAATGTTCGAGGGGAAGTCTCAGGCCAGTGAAGACCTTGTATAAAAAAATTTATGCACCTCCAACAGGGAGGTATGTTGGTGGCTGAGTATGAGAACCGATTCACTGAGTTGTCTTGATAGGCTCTGAAAATTGTGGCCGACGAAGAAACTCTAATGAGACGTTTTACCGAGGGACTGAGGGCTGGAATTCACACTAAAATGTGTTGTGCATTTTTTTAGACTTATGTTGAACTAGTAGAAATGTCCCTGTGGTCGGAATAGGATGGCAAGAGGGTCTCTCAGACACATATTCAAGCTAAATCCCAAGGAAGAGCTGGAGGATAACCTTTGTACTCCTCAGGAAGAGGGTACCACCTAATGCGCCTCCCCAGTACACACTGCCTCCACCTGCATACACCTATCCTGATTGTGTGTAGGTATTGTCGAAAGGTGGGGCATTCATAGGCCTACTATTTTTTGAAGATGAGGGACCATGGATATATAACCCCACAATGCATGAGCCATCCACCACAACTAGCATTGTCGACACCTCCTCAACAAGCTGCGAGCTTCTCTCAGAAGATTCGTAGGTTGCCGGCACCTCAGGTTGGGCCACCGCTTCAACCTATGCACCAGCCCAACCAACCACAACAAGCTCGGGTTCACACTCTGACAGACGAGGGCGTTGATGCAGCTGTGACCACTCCTACATCATTTGAGGTTATGGCCCATGTTCAAGGAACCCCTGTCTTTCTTCTTGTGGACATTAGGCTCACCACTTCACTCATATCATCCATGACTATTAGGAGTCTAGGACTACCAATTGCTCTCATGTCAGGAGTGAGAATTATAGTGGTAGCCGGAACCTTCACCAAAGCTACATCCATCTACCGAGGTTGTCCCATAGACTTGGGAAGAAAAAGGATTCATGTGGATCTTATAGTCACGAAGGTCTTCCATTACGACATAATCTTGGGAATGAACTGGCTTTCAACAATGAGAGCCAAGATCGATTGCGAAGACCGGATGGTGACGATCTATAAGGATGGTAACTGTCCTTTTACATTCCCAGTTCAGGTCAGCTACCCACAACGAGTCCTCTGTTATGGTCACTAGAAGAAGGTAGTGAAGAGATTTCACTGGCACGCACACTTATTGTGAGTGATTTTGTTGATGTGTTCAAGAGCATTTCGGGACTCCCTCCCTAGTGGGAGATTGACTTCATCATCAATTTGGTGTGGGGCATGACACTCATTTCTCTCCCAACTTATCGGATGCTTCTGTATGAAATGCAGGAACTTCGAGTCCAAAGTGATGGACTATTGGTCACGGGTTTTATCCAACTTAGTATATCCTGTAAGGGCTATGGTCTCTTGCTCCTATGATTATCATATTTTATAGTGCCAAAACCATTATTTGTGTCTTGTGTAGCACATTGAATTGTTTAAGGAAATGCATCTCAAGTTCAATGACAATGCCTCAAGACAAGAACAAGATCTACGTCAAAGGATTGCAAGATCAAGTACATTGTTCTCATCTTAAGCTTTAAAGCTCAATGTCTCAAAGCAACATCGAAAATCAAGAGAACTAATCATACTCAAGACTCAAGATGATCGACAACTCAAGTACTACAAAATCAAGCTTTAAAGGATCACAAATTCAAGCTTCATCATCTATTGAGAACTCAAGCTTCATGAACTTCAAAGGTCGTCTACTATCTAAAGAAAAGAAGGTTTAATGTTCATATGTCATTTTCAAGGTATGAAAGACCTTAGGGTAGGTCATTCTGGATACATAATTTAATTACTTATTTTATAAGTGTTTTGGTCTGTTCTTAGACTAGTCATGAACTTTGTTCGACTAGTCCTATAACTGTCTCGACCAGTCCAATAAATTCCTTGACCAGTCCTAAGATTGTTGTAAATTTTCAGAATTGTTTTGTTAAGCCGCGATCAGTCCTGGAGACTGCTCGACCGGTTGTGTGAACAATGCTCGACTCGTCCTCGACCAGTCCTGCACCTACGACTCAAACTCTAACAACTATTATAGGTTCCACACGACCAGTCGTGGATGGCCTACAACCAGTTGTGGAACAGTTTTATCCAATCGCGCTTAAAATTTAAAAAATCTGTTCATCATACGACCAGTCGTAGTGTCCACAGGACCAGTTGAAGGTGCGACTTCTGCACTTATAATAGAGGACGATTTTCAGAGTTTGATATCTAATTCAAGTAAAATCAAGACATCACTTTGAGAGATAAGTTAGTCATTTATTTAAGCTATATTGTGCTCATTTAATATTCTATTTTTATAATTGCATTTGATTTTGGATTTCCACATCTCAATTATTTTTGAAAGAAGAATTGAGGTATTCCCATTTCTTAGAATCAAAATCAAATCAAGCTAGCCCAATGTGCTTTAAACTCTAAAATCAATTTAGAACTTAGAACCATTTCATAAGTGAGTATTGGACATTGAACTTTTATTCGAATGTCTACTCCGATTTGGTTCTTCCGAGCTACAAGAAAAGGAGAAATCTAGGTATTTTACATTTGTGTAAATCTTTTGTTTTTGGTTTCTTTTGAGATTAAGCTAGAAATCTCATTTTTTTAGTTATCTGAGGAGATCCAAAAAACTTAGAGAGTGGGCTTTTTGAATTGTGTAAGCCCACTTGAAAGACACAATTGTGAGGGTTTTAGGTGAACCTAGAAAAACCTATTTTCATAGTGAACGCTAATATCCACTGTGTGAGGATATTCAGAGTTGAGTAATTGCGTGGCTGTTGTTTGACAGTTGGTGTACACATAGGCGAACCACTATAATTCTTTGTGTTTGGATGTGTGATTTAATTTTTATATCTTTTATCATTCAATATTGTAGAATGTATTTGTGGATGTGAATGTTGTAATCTTTTACATTTCAAGCTTTGTGGGGAATGTTCGCCCCAAACTCAGAAACCATACTCACAAAATTCCCGATCGCTGAATTCAACGCCGACAGCCTCTGTAGAACCCCATTCTCAGCTCCCAGCGCCCAACCGCCAGGTTCCGATCCTGGGATACTACGAGGAGGATTTTTAATATCAGTTTGATTCGTAATAAGCATAACTAAAGTCATAACCCACAAAAAATAACCAAAAACTCCGTCACATTTCCACTATGATCAAAATTTATAAGTACATTGTGCATAAAGGGAAATACAATGATGATAGACACAAGCTCCAAAGTGATCTACCACGTGCTCTAGTCTTAACACTGCTATGATCTAATGTCGTCTACACGTAACGGTCATGCATAAGCTTATGAAAAGCTTAGAGGGTGGTGAAAGTGTGTGCGCAAGGTAGTAATACAATTATGTAGTATCAGAATAATGCGGAATATGCTGATGAATCTATGAATACTATTAGCCGTACCAAGGCTATACGATGCAAGGTATGAATGATATTAGCCATACCAAGGCCAAGCGATGCAAGATGCAACTCAAGCATACGAATCATCATCTAAGTCCATATATCAATACAGTTCAACCCTGAAATATAACCGAGGTCTAGTACACTCCAAGCCATATTGCCGCCCCATCGTACTCAACATGGTGAGTGGAAGAGACCTTACTATCCGTCTACTAATATCAAGTCCAACTCATCGATAGCAGACCCATTCCTCGAGCTAGTCAAACTTAGCATAGCTTTACCCCCTCCTCTTGGGCGGGTAAGGGCGCAACCCCTTCTAATTTACCATGACACAGTGGCAAGTTTCATCCTTCTTGTAATTGGCACTCGGTGCTTATGTACCCACTCGGTCTAGACGTTGGAGCAATCTCTTGGTACCATAAGGGTTCAGGGACTTTCACCTAAGGATATGAATAACATCCTATGTAGAATAAGATTTTTAGTATCCAATCCTGCCAACCATGATACGCCTGTGGAGGCTACGGCCCTGATGTCACCAGGGTGTACAGTAACTATATCACACAATGCGAAATGCATGAATCACACTATCCAGTCATGCAACAATCCTACGCATATCGTGCGCTCATGTAGGATAACACTGCCTATCCAAGATCCTATAAACAATCTGCCCGAAGACATATGCTATGATCAGTCACTTCTCATATCAAGCATACATATGATGCGTATGATTATAAATCATGGAACTATACTAAACATGTTATATGGTGATGGATTCTGTTCATAATGAAGATGGGCCTAGATGGCCTACAAGTATGGGCCTAACCATGGGCCCTGGGGAGAATTATAATGCGGACATTTAACCAATATTATTCTTACAATGTGGATGTCAAACCATCATTGCTCCTAAGGCACGATCGCCATAAACATCATTACACAAACTATGGTAGAGTCACACATTGTAATGAACTTATATACATCCTATTGGGCCTCGACCCATAGGCCTTAAATACATTAAATGGGCCGCATAACATGGGCCTCATGTATATCAGGTGGGCCTCAATGGATGGGCCATAACTACATCAAGATGGGCCTAATCATTTGAGCCACATATATATATCAAGGTGGACCTCAACAACGGGATTCGTATATCACATCAGCCTAATCAAATGGGCCGAATCAATGGGCTTAATCAAATGGGCCTAGTCGAATGGACCAAGCCCAACTCATCTAGTTTAGAAATCAAAATATATAAAAGAAATGAATTATATCAAAAGATCAATTGGACCATATCACAGATAGTAGTGGAGATAATGATTTTCACCGTTATAAAAATTCTAGGGCCCACCATCAAGTTCATTCTCCATCTAGTCTATTAGTAAGGTCACAAAGACCTGGTTGGGAAGAAAACAAATATTAATTTAACCCAAAACTGTCAAGGTCTAAAGGACTTCAATGGTAGGCGTTCATCTCTCCACTGTTTTCTATGCTGTGGTCCACTTGATATTGGATCTGCCTCATTCTTTAGCTCATGGCATAAAATAAGCTTTCAAAATGGTTGGACGACTTGGATGCAACACATGCATCATGGTGGGTCCCACCCTCCAGTGGTGTGGATGATGTGGATAGAACACATACATCGCTGGGTCCCACCTGAGGCCCACCCTAATGTTTATCTGCCGTCCAAACTGTTGATAACGTCACACGGACCTGGATGAAAAGGAAAAACAAATTTCATATGGATCTAAAACTTTTACGGCACCTAAAAGGGTTTCAATGGCAGACGTTCAATTCACCATTATTTCCTAGCCGTGTGGGCCACTGAGCTCCTAGTACAGCTAATTTTTAGGGGGCCCCACTGTCTTAAGGGCCCCATCAAAATGCACGGTGTGGATGTCAACACACATCACGGTGGGACCCACGGCTAGGACCTGCCATCCTTGCCTACATCAGTCCTCAGTGTAGCAGCGTTACTATGCCTGCTACTGTATATTATATATTTTTTTGAAAAAATAGTACTTTTGGGGTTTTTCATAGGTGGGGCCTGTATCAGAAGAATCTACCCCACCCATTGGATTCCACAGCCCACAACAACAACCCCCAATATTGAGCATGTTTCGGTGTATAGAAACATGAGGGTGGATTTGAACAGTAAAAATACTATTTTCTATGCTATGGCCAGCTAGATAGTCGGATTGGTTTCATTTTTTTTCTCAACGCCTAAAATAATCTAGGAAATAGGATGGATGGAGTGGATTTGATCCTTACATCAAGGTGGGGCTTGCATGAGCAGCCCACTCAAAACCTTTAAATATTATATTTTTTATCAGAACACCCACTATCTGTTCAAACTTCACAACCACGTCCAACGTCCTTAGACGCTGGACAGACGGTGTATATATACAATTCATCAAGGTGGGTCACACATGGACGTGGCCCACTTGATGGGATCAATCTAGTATTTGTGTTTTCCATCACCAAAGGGTAGGGCCCACATGGCCTGAATGGCCATTGGGTCCATTCGATGGATGGTTTGGACAACACATACACTCACTAAATGGGCCACAAAATAAAGGAAGGAGAGAGAGAGAGAGAGAGAGAGAGAGAGAGAGAGAGAGAGAGAGAGACGTGATGATGGAGGGCTCTGCCACTATGATCCCTCCCTTGCATTCAATCATACATCAAGTGGGTCCCAATACATGTGGGCCCACCAAATAAAAAATTAACAGTGGAGATTACTTCTCCACCAAAATGGAAGGTTTAGTTGGCCTTTTTAAATCTTCAAAAAGTAAACATCATGATGAGGTCCATGGAGAATGGCCCCATCATGGAATGATCATGTGAAACAAGGTGGGCCATCAGCCACACCTAGGGTCTAAAGTGAGATCCATACCATCAATTGGTAGGCCTCACTTGGCCCATCATCAAAAAAATGAAATCTAAGCCTATAGAAGCACCCACCGTTCGATCTTCTTGGTCCGATGGAATGTCGAGCTCCTTGTGCTTCTCTTTGATGAAATATGATGAGAGATGAAGGACTAGTATGATAGATCTAGTGATAGGAAGTGGGCCACACACATACACTCTTTTCTCACATGGAAAGGCTTGAACGTCACTCTTTTACTTGGAAGATGTGAAGAGAAAGAGAGAGAAAGGGTTGTGAGGAGAGAGAGTAATGGGTGATGGATGTGAAGTGAATGATGGATGTGAGGTGATAGTGTACTTGACTTGAGAGTTGACTTGGGTGGTTGCTTGACTTGGGGAGAAAGAAAGCATGGGTTGCTCTTGTACTTGACATGAGGGGATTGATTAATTGATTGATGGGACATATTGTAGATATTCTCTTCGGATTGCAAACGCGTGACGTTTTCTTCGAAATAAACACCAGCCCACATCTCCTGACCAGGGTATCGGATCAGTGTGGATGATGTGGCGTTGGAACCACAATGACGGTGCAGTTGCAATAATACAAGTCTCGGATTAAGTAGACTCAAATATACAGGATACAACTTAAGGTCGTGTGCAAACATCGATTATATGTCGCGGGTTGTTTAAATTCAACGGGAAGGATCGCGGGAGTCGACGGAATAGTACGGTCTAGGATACGGGTCTTACAGGGAATGTTGTAATAACTTAGATTTCATTTTCTGTTATTTATTTATTTATTTATTCCTCTATATCAAGTTTGAGTTTTTGATACAAAGACCTTTCTAAAAATTAGGTTGTCCTACCATAAACCTTAGTTTTTAGTGTAAGGTTGTCTTTAGAACAACATTTGTATAAATCTCTCAATCCTCATACATTTGGGGCTACTTTACATTTCAGTATTATGGATTTATTAAAGTGCTATCTTTCCTTTAATTGTTTAAATTTTATTGTTATCATTTTAAATTTGGCATAGTCCTATTCACCCCCCCTTCTAAGACATATAACTCGGCCTTTTCAAGTGGTATCAAAGCCTAATAGCTCATTTTAATTGTTATATTTTTTTATTTATTTCCTAAGCTAATCGATCCAAGCTATTTATAAGATGTCAAATTTTGATAGCCTCTCAGTCACTAGGCCTCCATCATTTGATGGCTCCAATTATGCCTATTGGAAAGCTAGGATGAGGATTTTTCTTAAATCCATAGATGAGAGCGTGTGGCAAGCCACAATGACTGAATGGACCCCTCCTACCACTGAAGTGACTAATATCGATGGATCCAAATCTATGAGAGTAACACCTTATTTCTCATGGACCACACTTCAGACAAATGAGAGTAGTGCCAATGCAAAAGCACTAAATGCAATCAGTTGCGCACTATCATCAGATGAATTTAAAAGAATTATATCCTGTGATACTACAAAGCATGCTTGGGATATTTTGGAAATGACACACGAGGAAACATCAATTGTCAAGAAATCTAAAATCCAACTCCTCATAACCAAATTTGAGAAAATACATATGGAAGAAAATGAAATGTTGTAACGCCCGTGAAAAAATCCATACTTGGGCTCAAGTACCAACTCGACCCGAAATTGCATAGAATTAATTCTTTTAAAAAATATGACTAAGTTAGCTAGCGCAACGCTGGAGTAGCTGGAAAATAGTCCCTGATCACTTTAAATACGTTCTACAAGACCCAAATCGAGTAGAACCAACGACTCTATAATACTCTATAACCTCGGACCAAACTCTAAGCAGGTTTGTTCTCTGGACCACTTTGAATCTTTGTATTGGATCTAGACCGCGCGTCCAAAGTCCGATACCTCCTATCTTAGACCGTTAGAACCACCTAGTTGGACTTGACACTCATTTCGAAAATCAAGTCAAACCGATAATCACAGGCTATTTCATTGAGCCCGGACCGAAGAGAGTGCGAATAGGGACAGAATTGGAATTTCAAATTCAAATCTGGCACACGACTTGATGCATCAGTATTAGGCGTTCTGACCATCAGAATTCAGCCATATTACACCCTCGGATCAGGAGAAATTTTTATTTTATATCATGAGACTTTCAGCCCTGATCTACGTGCGGTGACCGCTGAACTGAAACTGGTCCGCCACGAGCGATCTGCGAACCTTGCCGGACTGAAAACTTAATACGTGCTAAATCTGGTACGCATGAGCTTAAGTCCGATCACATTCGACCAGGGGACCACCAGAAAGTATCTTTTGGATCGAAACAGCCCTGAATTGGATATGCACTAAGTAAACTTCGTTCCGGAGCCTATTTTCGATAATTTTGGGCTTATAAAAGGGGTTGAAACCCTCACTCCTCTCTCCCATCCAAAATTGTAAGAAACCCTAGATTTGGGAGAGAGAAAAAGGTGCGAGTTTGTGAGAGAGAGTGGGATAGATTTTTCCAGTCTTCGTGCCATCTGTTGCTAGTGCCTAAGCAACCCTTCCTGATCACCAAGCCAGTGATTCTTCTGCATTTTCAGGTATAAAACAACCCTAGAAGTTGCTGATTTAAGGTTTACTTGGATTCGTAGCATGCTAGCTAACGTAACTCGTAAATCAGGTTCTCTTATTGCCGTAGACGAAGTGTATACGCTCCGTTCAAAATCACGCATCCATAAGAGATAAGGTGAGGATTTTAGACGTTTTGATTGACGGTTTCCAACGCTTTCAATGTCATTTAATAGTAGATTATCGACGACATCGCCGTTTGACATGTACAACATGCTATCCGTTTCCTGTTTCGTAAATCAACGAAGAATATGAGATTTAGGGCATTTTAGTCATTTGTAGGAAGTACTGATTACATTCATATTTTACTGATGTGATTGACATGGTTTGTTGTCGCATTAGGAAGTTAGGAATACGTGCATAATTAGTTTGGCGAAGAGATTCACCTAATTGCGCACTTCGGGTCGACATACTATATGTAGACTTAAGTGTGTAGTGTATGTGTTTGTATAAATGTTTGTATTAGTATGTATTGAATTAAATGATGTTATGAATTTGTTTGAGATTGATTTCTCAATTAATATGCTGACGTAAATGATTTTCTACATGTTGACTATATGCATGATTCCATTATATGCATAAAATGTATTTGCTTGAAGATTTGCCTAAGTTGTATGTTATAACATGTGTTAACATGCTCACATGATTGTATTTCAATTCCAATACTCCTACATAAATTGCTGATGTGATTCCATAATCGTTTGGGACTAGACTTAGTCCAGGCAGTCGGTAACCGAGCGAATTCGTGGTTGGCTGGTCTTGGCCACGAACGACACGTCGATGAACGCGAGCCGTTTTTGGAGTTAGCGGCAGTGGTTAGGCCACGCGAAGTGTTTTACGCACTTCATGTCGTTCGACTTGAGATGCGATCGCGCTAGTCGAGCCCGTCAAGTAACCCGACTGGCCGATGTATGTTCACCCTGTATGAGTCATAACTGCTTGAACTTAGGGTACTGAACTTACCATTGTAAACCCTGTTAACCATGGTACCTTGATCCATGAAGACTCATGAGCCGGGCATGGTGGTATGGGACACCGTGGTCGAGCTGTCGGCCTACTCTGGGGCCACAAATCTCCCCGTAGTGACCAGTGAGCACCTAGTCTAGTAAGCAGATTATGGTGGTATGGGACACTATATTCTAGCTGTCTGCCTACACTGATCAGGCGACGAGTCCTTTGTAGTGACCGCGAGCGTATTCTGAGTCTATGGGAAGCGATGACCCTTCAGTAGCAGTAGAGTACAGTAGGCCTATATTGATAAGGTGATGGGAGAGCGGTGCAACGAGTGAGAGCAACAGCCCTGGCGGCCCTTGCAGTGACCTACGAAATATATATCGTATAAGATTACTAGGAGTGACGACCCTAGATAGGATCTGTGTTGAGATTGATACAAGGGAAGTACCTTAGTTTCCCAATCCTACTGTTTGAATGGACTAATAACAACTCAGAAATCATATCACCATAACATTGCATGTGCCTGGAAGATGTGGAGCACTCCAAGGCGTGTGGCATGCCGCGGTCGTAAGATGTTGCCGTATGAGGGAGATCGTCGGTGAAGGCATACATCACGTCATGTCATCTTGCATTAACAACAGTATTAGGATTGTCTGATTTACTGCTTTATTATTATCGCATGATTGATTTGTGAACATGGTAATCCTTGCTCTATGATTTCACTAAGTTGATCACTCACTCCCACATTACGGGATGGTGTTTGCAACACCCACCAGACCCTGTTGTAGATGCAGGTGATGCTGAGATCCAGGAGGCAGAGCCAGACTTCGACGAGGACCAGGACGAGTTCTCGTACATGTAGTATCATGATGGCTTTGCGTAGGCGACCTGGGTTGATGGGACTTCAGTGAGACTATTTTGAACATTTGATTTTGTTCATGTATATGTATATGAGACTCAGATATGTATTCATACTTTAGAGACAGATGAGATCTACTTTGTTTTTCCTTACAGTGATACATATATTGTTTAGTCTTCCGCTTGCTTTTATCACTGGATCTGGAGTATGAATTGCAGTTTTGGTATACTTTTACTCATGTGAATGCTTTAAATCAGACAACATTGAATCATAATCATTTTTGTTGCATAAGTGACGGTCTGGAACTCGGGAGTTGAGTTTATACATGACCCCTGATTTTCAGGATGTTACAAGTTGGTATCAGAGCATGAATAAGAGTATACTGGGCCTGGGTTATGGTCTTACGACGTACGTTGTTGCTTCTTTTAACTTACGTGGGTGTGAGAAGGGTCTAGAAACATTTCTAGGATCGCAGATTCGCCAATAGGCGAAGTCTATTTGAATCGATCGCACGATCGAGTCTGTAACGCATCTCGGGTCGCGTGAAGTAACCCGAATAGCTCTTAAGTCATAGAAAGTCGGGTTGAGACATTCTTTGAACAATTTTAAACCCGTAAAAGTAAATCCTTGGGCCGTGGGATGACCACGACTCCTGTATTTAATCGTCAGGGCTTAAAAACCCCGTTTCACTAAAAATCTTCAAAATTCTTCCTCTCACCACTCCAATATTCATTTCTTTCTTATCCATTCTATGTTAGGCATCAAACCTAATGTGAAAATAACACAAAATAATAATTTCATAAAATTTTATAGTAAATAGTAAAATTTCATGAAAAATGGCCATAAGGCCATTCTAACTTCACTTTATTTAGCAAATAAGGGTATAGATAGATGTACTAGATCCTTATACCCCAAAAGCATATGCTGCATGATAGGGTTTTGTATTCAGGATTGCGAATTGTTCCTGAAAAGCCCCGAACATATGTTTGGGCCTATGTAGGTCAAAATACTATGAACCAAGGTTGGGACCGTACATATCTGGGGTCCTTAGACCATGGGGGACCAAACCCATGTGGTCCCACCGACCGAATAGGTGGTCGGCCGGCGATGCCATCGCCGGTCCGGCGATGCCATCGCCGGTCCGGCGATGCATCGCCGACCAACCTTCCCCGTTGGATGTGGGCTTTGAGATGTGGGGGTGTTTTGGGTACTACATACCCCCCACGTGCTGCCCGACCGACGAAAACTCCTAAAACTTGCATCTCCTTCACAAACAACCCTCCCCATAGCCCTATTTACATTTTCCAGCAACTATCTCTAAAAATTCATGATTCTAAACCACCCTAGATCCATCCTTGGCCAAAAAAAACCACCCTCCATCATTCCTTTGAAGTTGGCAACCCTCCTTCTTGAAGATTTCATCTTTTGGAGCTCCAAAAACTCCCAAATCGAGCTGAAATCGTGAGCTGCTCCATTCCACTTTTTCATTTTCATTTCTCCTTGAAAATACATCCTTAAGAAGCTTGAAGCATCCCTCTACAACACCTAGATCTCTCTTTTCCAGTTTGGACAGCCACTTCTCCGCATTTTCTCCATTTTACATGGCTTTCGTGGAAGCCATTTTAGGCCTTTTGTCACTCTCTACCATCTTATCTTTGATGGGTAAAAGAAAAACTGCAGTAGATGAGGCTGGGCCAAGTCACCCTGCTCAATCGAGAAGACCGCGGAGTGGTGCCACAAGTTCAAGCGCCGCCACAGGTCCAGCTACAGCCCGAGAGTGCCGTACAAAGCGGGATTTGGATCCCCATACTCACCTTGGGTGAGTAATTCTATCAGAGATGCCTCACGGTCAATACACTGATCACAAAGTGTTGTTTGAGGTGGATGTGGAAGGGCGACTGTTCGGTGAATTTTTGTTCTTCGAGCGCATTGAAGCTGCGCATTGGGGTCCGATCTTTGAAGCTCACACTCGTGCTAATGTGAGCACCGTTCGTGCCTTCTACGCTAGTATCCAGAATCCTACCTTGGAGCCATTGCAGTTCAAAATCCCTTTTGGTAGAGATCGGATGGCTACGATTGATGTGCCACTGATTGCGCGACTTCTGAATGGGCCTCTTGGTGATGTTCATCCTAGTGAGAAGAATCTGAGTAGGCATGAACGAGATCGCCGCACCAGGTTTCTGTGCGGTAAGTTGGTTCCATGGCAGCATAATAATAGCCTCAAGGCGACGTATATGTCTGATGATTTGCGCCTGCTGCACCATATCTGCACGTTCAATGTTTATCCCAGGTCGACGAATCACATTGAATGTACACGCCTTATGGTTGATTTCCTGAATCTGGTGGCCCAGGGAGAGAACGTATGTATGGCCACTTTCATCTTGCGACAGATAATCCTCATAGCCAAGTCAAGAAGAACGTTTGAATCGCTTCCTTTTGGCCGACTGATATGCAAGATCGCGCTTGAGTTTGCTTACAGACTTGGGCCAGAATTGCCAGTTTTGATTCATAGCATTGATGAGTCGACTATGGTCAAGATGAAGATTGGATCTCAGTACCGTAAAAATCAGCTTGAGGAGGATAGCGAAGATGACTTTGATGATGAGGAAGATCAAAGCGAAGAAGAACCTGGAGCAGAAGTTCAGGAAGAAGTTCAGGAAGAGGCAGAAGAGGAGGCTCAGGATACAGATGAGATCCCTCCTCCTTCTGCGCAGGCTACTAGCGATGATCGCATTACTCGGATCGAGGAGAGTCAGATCGCCTTGTGAAGGGAAGTTCAGGAACTTCGCGCTGAAGTCAAGGATGCCAAGGCCGTGACGAAGAGGAAATTCGGCAAGGTGACTCGCACCTTGAAGGCCATCCTATGTTGCTTGCAGGATAAGGGTGCTCCTCCTCCGTCACCCGACTCAGACTAGCGATGCGACCTTTGATGTTGTTGTTAGTAGTTAGTCATTTCCTGCTTTATGTGTGTAAGATTATTAGGGCTAGTGCCTTGCTTATGTTACTGTTGTAATTTTAACTGTCTTAGTTCCCATGTATTTCTCGTCATGATGCTTGTAAGGATATATCCCTTATATTGTGACAATTTTGATTAAATGAAATGCATGGAATGCCTTTAACTCCTTGTGTGAATGATTGCGGTGTATTTGTGCTATTGAGACTGACAAGGTTGCACCTTATTTTGAATATAGGGAATGCCGCCTAAGGCTACGCGGAGCACGGTTTGGCTGGCATTGAGTGAGCATATGGATCAGACTCCTTCGCAGTCTGACACCCATGCGGACCCTGCTGTGGGCCCGATTCTTGAGACAGTTCGTGCATCTCAGCCTACTGCTGGTCCTACAGTTGGACCACCGCCGTTCACACCGTCAGTCAGAGAGCCTTATCGTGCATCTACTTCGACGCAACACCCGCCACAGCCTGCTCCACGTCCTGACAGATTTGAGCAGATGATGGCTATGATGCAGCAGCAACAGCAGCTTCTGACTACCATTGTGGGGACATTAGCCCAGGGTGGGGGTGTGACTCGACCTGCACCACCTGCGCATCCAGCTGAGGATGCTTATACATACGCCCAGGATGAGGGCATGGCTCATCCTGTACCACTTGCTTACCCTGCGGGGAATGCCGCAGATACACAGCGCCTATTAGAGTGATTTTAGCGCTTACGGCCTCCCACTTTTATCGGTTCTCATAGACCCGAGGAGGCCAAGTACTGGCTCGACCGTGTGTCAAAGATATTGCGGATGCTTCATTACACAGGGGCCGAGCAGGTAGAGCTGGCTACATTCCTGTTTGAGAGAGAGGCCAGCCTGTGGTGGGATAGCGTATTGCGGACTGTTGCCGCTGACTTTATATGAACATGGGCAGCGTTTGAATTCTGCTTTCACGAGAAGTATTATCCCCAGACTTACATGCATGATCGGGAGAATGAGTTTCTCCACCTCTGACAAGGAGCCATGACAGTCACGGAGTATGAGCATCGGTTTACTGAGTTGGGCAGATATGTCCCGACTATTTTGGCTGATGAGCAGATGCGCATACGGCGCTTTCTGGAGGGTTTACGAGCGGACATTCGGTCGAAGATGTGCTGTGTAACCATTCCCTCATATGCAGAGTTGATTCACATGTCTACGCGGGCAGAGCAGGATGTGGATCGACTTGCGTGATCTTGTGGCCCTGTTACTTCTAGGCCACGACCAGACATGCAGGACAGGCCCTTCGCGGGCAAGAGGCCTCATGTCGACCCTCCTACTAGGGCTACAGCGCCTGTACCACCGTTTTGGCGCCCCGATTTGACGTGTACATATTGTGAGAGGACGGGCCACTTGGCGCAGAGCTATTTTTCTTAGATGCGGGACAGTGGGTTCTCACCGCCGCAGAAGATTGACCGTGCACGTTCACAGGCGATATCAGCACCACCTATACGGTTAACTCCTGTGCACCGTTCTTTCAGACCTCTGGTATCGCAGATCAGACCGCCTCCACAGCCCTTGACACAGCGGCCGAACAGGCCACAGCAGGCACAGGTTCATGCATTGACAGCTGAGGTAGCTGCGACACTGACTTTTCAGCATTCAGCCTTCGAGGTCACAGCCCATATTGAAGGTACTCCTATTCTTGTGATGGTGGACACTGGTTCCACGATTTCTTTGATATCACGTGCTGTAGTCAGGCGTCTTGGGTTACAGACTATTACCATGGATAGGGTACGAGTACTTACAGCTCATGGAGATTATTCAGATGTTACCCAGATGCGTGAGGGTTGTTTGGTGGATCTGGGAGGTAGGACGATGGCTATTGATCTTGTCGTCGACCCCTCTCTTGTTTATCTCAACATCATTCTTGGCATGGATTGGTTGACTGCAGCGAGGGCCGATATTGACTGCGAGACTCGTATAGTGACTGTGTACGAGCCAGAGGGTGCATCCTTCACATTTTCAGTGCGGGTAAATCTCCCTTTCCGCATACTTAGTTACGCCACTTTATTGCGAGACGCTGGTGCCCAGATACTTGAGCATACGCCAGTCATTTCCAAGTTCGGATATCTGTTCAGGAAGATCCCTGGTTTACCGCCCCGACGAGAGATCGATTTCACTATCGATCTGGTTCCTGGTTCTACGCCCGTCTCACTGCCGACATATCGCATGGCCCCGTGTGAGATGGAGGAGTTGAGGACGCAGATTGATGGTTTGCTAGAGCTTGGCCTTATACGACCTAGTGTGTCTCCTTGGGGAGTACTGGTCCTATTCGTGAGGAAGAAGGACGGTTCGATGCGATTGTGTATTGATTATCGCAGGCTGAACCAGGTCACGGTGAAGAACAAGTACCCTTTACCCAGGATCGATGACTTGTTTGATCAGCTGAGAGGAGTGCAGTACTTCTCGAAGATTGATCTTCAGTCAGGATATCATCAGTTCCGCGTCAGGGATGAGGACGTGCAGAAGACAGCATTCAGGACCAGTTTTGGCCACTACGAGTTCCTCGTGATGTCGTTCAGTCTCACGAACGCACCAGCCGTGTTCATGGATCTGATGAACCAGGTATTTCGACCTTTCCTCTATCGATTCGTCGTTGTATTCATTGACGACATTTTGGTGTACTCTAGGAGTCGAGAGGAGCATGAGGAGCACTTGCGTTTGGTCCTAGATACGCTCAGATAGCATCAGTTGTTCGCACAGTACAAGAAGTACGACTTATGGAAGCAGGAGGTGAAGTTCCTGGGACACGTGGTGTCCAAGGATGGCATGGCAGTTGACCTGTCTAAGGTAGCTGCGGTGCAGGACTGGGAGCAACCTGGTTCTGTCACTGAGGTGAGGAGTTTCTTGGGTCTCGCTGGCTACTATCGGCGCTTCATTCAGGACTTCTCGAAGATCGCGAGACCCTTATCTCAGTTGATATGGAAGGACGTGAAGTTCGCCTAGAATGACGAGGAGGAGTCAGCTGTTCAGGAGCTGAAGGACAGACTTACGTCCGCCCCTGTGCTAGTATTGCCATAGCAAGGGGTTAGATACACTATATACACTGACGCGTCTAGCGTTGGTCTGGGTTGTGTCCTTATGCAGAGGGACAGGGTAATTTCGTATGCCTCGAGACAATTAAGGAAGCACGAGGAGAATTACCCTACACACGACCTAGAGTTGGCAGCCGTTATATTCGCACTGAGACTCTGGAGACATTACCTCTACGGAGAGGAGTTCGAGCTCTTTTGCAACCACAAGAGCCTCAAGTACATATTCATGCTGCGAGACTTGAATATGAGGCAGCGGCGATGGATGGAGACGTTGAAGGACTTCAAGTTTGAAGTCTCTTACCATCCTGGGAAGGCGAACCTTGTGGCTGATGCGTTGAGCCGCAAGAAGACGATAGAGTTTGCGGCTCCGCTGATGGTTGCTGAGTGGGATATGGTTGAGTTTTTGCGAGACTTTGAGCAGAAACTCACCGTAGAGGAGCCGTTTGAGTTTATCGCACATGTACAGGTGCGATTCCAGATCGATGATCGAGTCATCGAGGCGCAGAGGGACGATGCGCATCTGACTGAGCTTCGAGAGCAGGCCAGTGATGATGCAAACGCCGACTTGCAAGTGGGTATGGATGGGGGCTTACGTTATCGTGGCCGCCTATGCGTCCCAGATGTCCCTGACTTGAGACGAGAGATTCTCGAGGCTGCGCATTGTACTAGACTCGCGATGCATCCAGGCAGTACGAAGATGTATTGTGACGTGAAGAGGACGTATTGGTGGGAAGGTATGAAGACCCACATAGTAGAGTTCGTGTCCCGTTTTCTCACTTGTCAGCAGGTGAAGGCAGAGCATCGCCGACCACCTGGACTTTTGCAGCCTATGCCGATCGCAGAGTGGAAGTGAGATTTCATTTCCATGGACTTCATTTCTGGGTTGCCAAAGACGAGGAAGGGACATGATTCCATTTGGGTGATCGTCGAGCGTTTGACGAAGTCGGTGCACTTCCTACCGATTAGAGTTACGAACTCTGCAGACGAGCTGGCTAGACTGTACATCAGAGAGATTGTGCGTCTACATGGAGTTCCGTTGGAGATCGTGTCGGACAGAGACACGCGGTTTACTTCTATTTTCTGGACTCGCATTCAGGAGGCTATGGGTGTGAAGTTGAAGTTCAGTACTGCCTTCCACCCACAGACAGACGGACAGACAGTGGGTGAACCAGATCTTAGAGGACATGTTGCGAGCTTACGCATTAGACTTCAAGGACAGTTGGGATGATTGTCTTGCTTATGCGGAGTTTGCGTACAACAACAGCTTTCATACGAGTATCGGTATAGCACCTTATGAGGCGCTGTATGGGCGACCTTGTTGCGCACCGCATTGCTGGGTAGAGGTCGGTGAGCGTAGCTTGATTGGCCCAGAGTTGGTGCAGGCGACGTCAGAGAAGATCGATATCATTAGGCGTCGGCTTCTTACAGCGCAGAGCAGACAGAAGAGTTATACCGATACGAGACGACGGCCACTAGAGTTCACAGTTGGGGATCATGTGTTTTTGTGAGTTTTCCCTATGAAAGGAGTCCTTCGGTTCGGGAAGAAGGGGAAGCTGGCACCGCGATTCATTGGTCCATTCCAGATCCTCGATCGTGTGGGAGCAGTGGCTTACCGATTGGTTTTACCCACGCCTCTCGCGAGCGTTCACAACGTATTTCATGTTTCTATGCTGAAGAAGTACGTTGCTGATCCTTACCATATCATTAGATGGGAGCAGGTGCAGTTAGGAGAGGATGTTACTTATATCCTGCGACCGACACGTATCCTAGACAGGAAGGAGAAGGTACTGCGTAGCAAGGTGATTCCCCTAGTGAAGGTATTGTGGACGCATCACTCTGAGGAGGAGGCTACCTGGGAGACAGAAGCCGAGATCAGAAAGAACTACCCACAGCTTCTCGAGGAGTACGAAAAGGTACAAATTTCGAGGATGAAATTATTCGTTAAGGGGGGGTAGATTGTAACGCCCCTGAAAAAATCCATACTTGGGCTCGAGTACCAACTCGACCCGAAATTGCGTAAAATTAATTCTTTTAGAAAATATGACTAAGTTAGCTAGCGCAACCCTGAAGTAGCTGGAAAATAGTCCCTGATCACTTTAAATACGTTCTACAAGACCCAAATCGAGTAGAACCAACGACTCTATAATACTCTATAACCTCGGACCAAACTCTAAGCAGGTTTGTTCTCTGGACCACTTTGAATCTTTGTATTGGATCTAGACCGCGCGTCGAAAGTTCGATACCTCCTATCTTAGACCGTTAGAACCGCCTAGCTGGACTTGACACTCATTTCGAAAATCAAGTCAAACCGATAATCACAGGCTATTTCATTGAGCCCGGACCGAAGAGAGTGCGAATAGGGACAGAATTGGAATTTCAAATTCAAATCTGGCACATGACTTGATGCATCAGTATTAGGCGTTCTGACCGTCAGAATTCAGCCAGATTACACCCTCGGATTAGGAGAAATTTCTATTTTATATCATGAGACTTTCAGCCCTGATCTACGTGCGGTGACCGCTGAACTGAAACTGGTCCGCCACGTGCGATCTGCGAACCCTGCCAGACTGAAAACATAATACGCGCTAGATCTGGTATGCATGAGCATAAATCCGATCGCATTCGACCAGGGGACCACCAGAAAGTATCTTTTGGACCGAAACAGCCCCGAATTGGATATGCACTAAGTAAACTTCGTTCCGGAGCCTATTTTCGGTAATTTTGGGCTTATAAAAGGGGTTGAAACCCTCACTCCTCTCTCCCATCCGAAATTGCAAGAAACCCTAGATTTGGGAGAGAGAAAAAGGTGAGAGTTTGTGAGAGAGAGTGGGATAGATTTTTTCAGTCTTCGTACCATCTGTTGCTAGTGCCTAAGCAACCCTTCCCGATCACCAAGCCGGTGATTCTTCCACATTTTCAGGTATAAAACAACCCTAGAAGTTTCTGATTTAAGGTTTACTTGGATTCGTAGCATGCTAGCTAACGTAACTCGTAAATCAAGTTCTCTTATTGCCGTAGACGAAGCGTATACGCTCCGTTCGAAATCACGCATCCATAAGAGATAAGGTGAGGATTTTAGACGCTTTGATTGACGGTTTCCAATGCTTTCAATGTCGTTTAATAGTAGATTATCGACGGCATCGCCGTTTGACATGTACAACATGCTATCCGTTTCCTGTTTCGTAAATCAACGAAGAATATGAGATTTAGGGCATTTTAGTCATTTGTAGGAAGTACTGATTACATTCATATTTTGCTGATGTGATTGACATGGTTTGTTGTCGCATTAGGAAGTTAGGAATACGTGCATAATTAGTTTGGCAAAGAGATTCGCCTAATTGGGCGCTTCGGGTCGACATACTATATGTAGACTTAAGTGTGTAGTGTATGTGTTTGTATAAATGTTTGTATTAGTATGTATTGAATTAAATGATGTTATGAATTTGTTTGAGATTGATTTCTCAATTAATATGCTGACGTAAATGATTTCCTACATGTTGACTATATGCATGATTCCATTATATGCATAAAATGTATTTGCTTGAAGATTTGCCTAAGTTGTATGTTATAACATGTGTTAACATGCTCACATGATTGTATTTCAATTCCAATACTCCTACATAAATTGCTGATGTGATTCCATAATTGTTTGGGATTAGACTTAGTCCAGGCAGTCGGTAAGCGAGCGAATTCGTGGTTGGCTGGTCTTGGCCACGAACGACGCGTCGATGAACGCGAGCCGTGTTTGGAGTTGGCGGCAGTGGTTAGGCCACGCGAATTGTTTTACGCACTTCATATCGTTCGACTTGAGATGCGATCGCGCTAGTTGAGCCCGTCAAGTAACCCGACTGGCCGATGTATGTTCACCCTGTATGAGTCATAACTGCTTGACCTAGGGTACTGAACTTACCATTGTAAACCCTGTTAACCATGGTACCTTGATCCACGAAGACTCATGAGCCGGGCATGGTGGTATGAGACATCGTGGTCGAGCTGTCGGCCTGCACTGGGGCCACAAACCTCCCCGTAGTGACTAGTGAGCACCTAGTCTAGTGAGCAGATTATGGTGGTATGGGACACTATATTCTAGCTGTCGGCCTACACTGATCAGGCGACGAGTCCTTTGTAGTGACCGCGAGCGTATTCTGAGTCTACAGGAGGCGACGACCCTTCAGTAGCAGTAGAGTACAGTAGGCCTGTATTGATAAGGTGATGGGGGAGCGGTGCAACGAGTGCGAGCAACAGCCCTGACAGCCCTTGCAGTGACCTACGAAATATATATCGTATGAGATTACTAGGAGTGATAACCCTAGATAGGATCTGTGTTGGGATTGATACAGGGGAAGTACCTTAGTTTCCCAATCCTGCTGTTTGAATGGACTAATAACAACTCGGAAATCATATCACCATAACATTGCATGTGCCTGGAAGATGTGGAGCACTCTAGGGAGTGTGGCATGCCGCGGTCGTAAGATGTTGCCGTATAAGGGAGATCGTCGGTGAGGGCATACATCACGTCATGTCATCTTGCATTAACAACAGTATTAGGATTGTCTGATTTACTGCTTTACTATTATCGCATGATTGATTTGTGAACATGCTAACCCTTGCTCTATGATTCCACTGAGTTGATCACTCACTCCTACGTTATGGGATGATGTTTGCAACACCCACCAGACCCTGTTGTAGATGCTGGTGATGCTGAGATCCAGGAGGCAGAGCCAGACTTCGACGAGGACCAGGACGAGTTCTCGTACATGTAGTATCATGATGGCTTTGCGTAGGCGACCTGGGTTGATGGGACTTCAGTGGGACTATTTTGAAAATTTGATTTTGTTCATGTATATGTATATGAGACTCAGAGATGTATTCATACTTTAGAGACAGATGAGATCTACTTTGTTTTTCCTTACAGTGATACATATATTGTTTAGTTTTCCGCTTGCTTTTATCACTGGATCTGGAGTATGAATTGCAGTTTTGGTATACTTTTACTCATGTGAATGCTTTAAATCAGACAACATTGAATCATAATCATTTTTGTTGCATAAGTGACGGTCTGGAACTCGGGAGTTGAGTTTATACACGACCCCCGATTTTCAGGGTGTTACAAATGTTCATGGACTTCTATACAAGATTAAATGACATTGTGAACTCTATGTGGGGTCTTGGCAATAAAATCTCTGAAAGTAAAGTGTCTGCAAAGATACTACGCTCACTACCTGAACGGTTAAACTCAAAGGTGAACGCAATCCAACAACTTGTGATAAGGATAATATTATAGTAGAAGAATTAGTTGGCTCTTTACAGACTTATGAGTTAACTTTTAAAGCTCCTAAAGGTAAATCAGTCACCCTTAAATCTTCTAAAATTGTTTCTTAAGAAAATAGTAGTAATTCTCATTTAGAAAACTCTGAAGATGATATGGTCCTTCTAACTAAAAATTTTTACAAAATTTTCAAAAGTAAAAAGAGGGTTAATTTTTAAAAATCAAATGATAAGAAAAGATCTAAATCTAAAACTTGGAAATCTTTAAAAGATAGTCAATGTTACAACTGCCATGAATATGGGCATCTAGTAAACAAGTGTCTTAAAAAGGATAAACCTAAAAAGAAAGGAATGTTCCCTACATGGGATGAATCTTCTGGCACTGACGCCTCTTTTGAATCAAAAGATTCTAAAACCGAGTCGGGTAATGAAGTCAAAGCCCTTATGACTCTAGCCAAGTTCACTTTTCAGATCATGATGATTTAACTAGTGAAGAAAATTTGAATAGTGATCATGAAAATGAAGAAGATCTTTAAGATGCTTACAATGCCCTATACAAGGAAAGTTGCAAGATTACAGTAAAACTAAAACTTCAAAAAGAAAAGAAAACTTTAAGAAAATTTTGATTCTCTTATTTTAGAAAAATCCCACATTTTAAATTAATTTAGATTTCAAAACCTCCCTTATTGAAAATCTTAAATCTGAAAATGAAAAATGTAAAGTTAAAGTCTCTTCACTTTTAAGTTTAAAGGATACATGGAGGTATGCCCAAGGTGATCCAAAGTTAGAAAAGCTTTTGTCTGGATCAAGAAAATGTGGCGACCGATCCGGTTTGGGCTACGATAAAAATGTTCCTCCTAAACAAAAGAATACTCCTCTTATGTCTGTGAAAGGAGAATCTTCAAACTCAAAAGGGAATAGTTTAAATCAAAAGTTTTCTAAAAATACTAAAACCTTTCAACCTTTTAAACTTAAAAGCAACCATATCAACTATAAAAATCATAACCAAAATCCTTTAGCTAGGAAAATAGTTGATTTACTTAAGGAGCTCTTACAATCTATCTTAGTAGGTCATTCGTACTCCAACTACAAATACAAGAAGACCAACTATACTCTTAAACCCAAAACAGTTATGACATGGGTTCCTAAAGTTACTAGCTTGGTTGCCCACATTGCTTTTAAATCTTCAAACCATTCAAAGTGGTATCTAGACAGTGGATGCTCCAAGCACATGACTAGTGACAAAGGTCTATTCACCACTTTTAAAGACACGATTGATGGATTAGTCACATTTGGTGATGGTAGCAACTGCAGAATTATTGGCCAAGGTACGATTCAACTTTCTAACCTCCCTTTATTTGAGAATGTCTTATGTGTAGAAGGTTTAAAACATAACTTATTAAGCATTTCTCAAATATGCGATAAAAATCATAGCGTAAGATTTTCTAACCTAAGGTGTAAAATTTTAAATAAAAATGGTTCAATAATATTAACTAGTTGTGAACGTTTGAAAACTGCTACATCATAAGTGATTCTAGCTCTTCTAATCAATCGTGTTATGTGGTTCATACCAATGAAACCGAGTTATGGCATAAATGCCTTGGACATGTACATTACCGCAAATTGTATAGATTGAGCAAAAGAGAACTAATAAGAGGTCTACTTAAACTACAGAATGTAGATAAAATATGTGGTAAATGCCAGATTGGCAATCAAATTAGGTGTTCTCACAAAAAGGTGGACTCCAATGGCACATTTAGACCACTAGAACTTTTCCACATCGATCTTATATGACCAACCAGGATAGAGAGTCGAAAAGGTAAAAAATACATTCTGGTAATTGTGGATGATTTTACCAGATTCACTTGGGTATCCTTCATAATGGATAAATCAGAAACTCTTGATGAAGTAAAAAGAGTTCTCAAACAGGTTCAAATGGAAAAAGTTTCTCAAGTCTGTAAGATCCGTAGTGATCATGGATCAGAATTTGAAAATAGTAGTTTTGAAAAATTCTATTGCGATCGGGGAATAGTACAAGAATTCTCTGAACCCAAAACATCTAAACAAAATGGAATTGTTGAAAGAAAAAAAGAGTGCTTCAAGAAATGGCAAATGTAATGTTGAATAGTATGAAGCTCCCTAAAAATCTATGAGTTGAAGCCATAAAAATTGCTTGTTATATAATCAACTAGGTTTATATAAGTAAGTCAAACAATAAAATGGCTTATGAAATGTAGTTTGATAAGAAGCCTATTGTCAAATGCTTTCGAATTTTTGGCAGCAAGTGCTATATTTTACATGACCGTGAAAATCTGGGAAAGTTTGACACCAAAAGTGATGAAAGGATTTTTTTAAGATATGCTTTGAATAGTCGAGCGTATCGAGTGCTGAATAAGAGGACCAGTGTAATTCAAGAGTCCATCAATGTGGTCATTGACGATCACTTGAATACACCTGCTTTAAATTCAGATAATAATGAAGTTCTCTTAATTGACAAATCAGATACTTTTTCAAGTCAAAATAACTCTGAACTAAGGACTGTCAAAGATCATCCAACCACTCAAATTCTTAGAAACCCTCTCACTGGTGTGCACACTCATAAACAACTAGAAGATATATATAATTACATGTGCTTTACATCTCAGATCGAACCGATAAATGTAAAAGAAGTCCTTACAAATGAAAACTGGATAATTGCGATGCAAGATGAGCTTAATCAATTTATTAGAAATGATGTTTGGTATCTTGTTCCTAGACCTAAAGATAAACATATTATCAGAACTAAGTGAATTTTCAAAAATAAGTCTAATGAACTTAGTAATATAATTTGAAACAAGGCTAGACTAGTTGTACAAGGGTATACTGAAATTGAAGGCATCGATTATGATGAAACCTTTGCCCTAGTAGCTTGTCTTGAATCAATCAGACTATTTATATCCATTGCATTCTTTAAAAAGATCAAATTATATCAAATGGATGTAAAGAGTGCTTTCTTAAATGGCAATGTGCATGAATAAGTGTATGTTGAACAACCAATGGGTTTTGAAGACCCTAAGAATGTCAATCATGTATATCACCTAAAAAAGGCTCTCTACAGTTTGAAACAAGCTCCCAAGGCATGGTACAAAAAATTGACTAAGTTTCTAACTAAGTCATAATTTTCTAATGGGAAGTGTTGATAAGACTCTTTTTGTTAAGAAACATAACGATCATATCTTAATGATGCAAATCTATGTTGATGATATTATTTATGGATCCACCTGTACTAACATGACTGTTGAGTTTACAGATCTTATGAAGTCTAAATTCAAAATGAGTATGGTTGGGTAATTAAATTATTTCCTATGGTTTTAAGTAAAACAACAACCTAATGGTATCTTTATTTCTCAAACCAAATATGCTCTGAACTTAATTAAAAATTTTAGATTTGAGAATGGAAAAAATTTTGATAATCATATGAGTACAACATTAAGACTCTTAAAGGACTCTAGGTAAAAGTGTGGAACCTAAATTATATTATAGTATGATTGGCAGATTACTTTATTTAATTGCAAGTAGACCTGATATTGCTTTTAGCATTGAAATTTGTACTTGATATTAATTTGATCCTAAAGAGTCACATTTAACTGTTGTTAAGCAGATTATGTAATATGTCGTAAGTTCGGCTAATCCGGGTCTTTGGTATCCACATGATACTAGTGTTAAATTAGCTGGCTACACTGATGCTTATTAGGCTGAAAATATCGATCATAAGAAATCAACTAGTGGTGGTTGTTTCTATATTGAAAACTATTTAGTATCTTGGTTTAGCAAGAAACAAAGTTCCATATCACTCTCAACTACTGAGGCTGAATACATCGTAGCTAGAAATGCATGTACTCAGCTTGTATGGATGAATAGAATGTTAAGTGATTATGGAATTGCACAGGATTAAATGATCTTATATTGTGATAATTCTAGTGCAATTAATATATCTAAAAATTCAACCCAGCATTCACGAACCAAGCACATTGATATTAGATATCACTACATTCGTGAATTAGTGGAAGAAAAGACAATTTCATTGAAATATATTCCGACTGAGACTCAACTTGCTGACATTTTCACTAAACTGCTCGATAAAAGTAGGTTTAATAAATTAAAATTTGATCTTAGATGTTTAACTTAAATTGATTATTCATGCATTTCTGTATTATAGAAAATTTATTTGTTAATTTATTTTTCTAAATTTCAAAATTATATGAAAAATACAAGTTTTTGTCTATGCACGACTAGTCGAGGACGTACTCGATCGGTCTGGCACAACCGGTCGAGGACATCACACGACCAGTTGTGTAGTGCATTGGTTCTTTTAATTTGGGGAAAAATCCATTTTTCCCTCATTTTCTCTTCTTCTCCAATGAGCCTACACCCAACCAGTCATACCCACCTTCCTAGAACTTCAAGGTTAGTGCATCATTTGCATTTTTCTTGTAGATTTATGTCAATACTACTTCATTTTCACTACTAGAGTAATTTATTGTGTTTCCTAGAGTTTTTGGGGTTTTCTTTTATAAAATCTGATCTAGCAAAACTCCACTCTACATCCTTTGTAATCTCTTAATTCTTTGTATTCTTAATTACAAATGAATGCTAAAGGTAGGAAGAAAATTTCTCATGGTGTGTCATCTTCTAGATCGATAGCTATCACATGGCACCACCTTCGGTCACCCGAAGATGATCCTCCCTATGTGAGAGATTTGAGGATACACAATGTGATTGTTGAGCGACCTGTAGATGTTATAATATTGCTCTTTTTGATCTCCTTCTGCTTCTACAATCTGCAGAATGGGATAACATTCTACATTGGGGTGGGCCGGCATACCTGTCTATTGCCTAGTCTATGTTTGCATGCATTTCTGATTTCTCCATAGAAAATTTAACTTTTACAATTGCTACTAGAGAAGGCCCATTTGAAGTTGATCTTCATCTAGTATCTGGCCTAATGAGTTTACCTGTCAATGATGAGGGTATTCCTATTAGTTCTCTAGTTGAGAAACCTTCTAAATCAGAAAAACATATGCATACTAAGGCATTATACAAAATATATGTGCGATGGAGTCAGAATGGGAATGTGCTTGCTTCAAGGTACTTGTTACCCTAATATAGAGTCCTTCATAGGATTTTTATTTCAAATGTCTATCCTCGGTCTGATAACAAAATCGAACTTACTTCTTTCATGGTTTGAATTTTGCATTCCATCATATCTAGTGTTAGTGTCTGTCTTCCTTCATTAATTTGTCATTCTATTATCCAATTCCGTGTCCATCCTGGCCATAACGATATTCCTTTTGCATACCTTATGACTATGTTGGCCAACAATATCTTAGTAGCTATGCCTATTGGAGAGGCACCCATTCATCACCTCATCTTCAAAAATAAAATTATAAAAAAGATGAAGTTGCAATTGGCTGAAGGTCAAGTAAATGAAGGTGGTGGGGGAGCTGAAGCAGTGAATAAAGAAGAAGGTGGTTTACCTGACGATGTTAACATGGTTGATATATTTGATGAGCTTGAGTCAGATTCTGAGGTTAACCCTGACTATCAGCCTTCTGATTTTGCTGAGAGGTTGCATTCTCTTAAGGAACAGGTTGCTCAAATACCTGTAACCCAGGTTCTTAATTTTCTTATATGCATAAATATATGAGGCGTATTAACAAGAGTTTACACCAAATTAATCTATCTATTCTTGCTCCCTCTTCTAAATCTGATTAAGTGTTTTCTTTTCATATGGCCTGTAATAACTCTTATGATACTTTACTTTATTTCAATTTGTATGACTAACTTTGGATGCCTTTGGTTCATGTTGGTTAGTTATTTATGCAGATTATTTGCTTATGTCTTGACTTGTTTTCTCCCTTATTCCTCTTTTGTATATTTTTCCATATCTTGTTTCCTTCCTTTGTCATATTGTGACAAAAAGGGAGAGAAGCTTGGCATGCCTTATATAATATATGGAGGTTTGTGGTATATATTTTAGTATATTGGCATGGATTGTAGTTAAGTAGTTTTTTTTTTTTTTTTTTTTTTTTTTATGAAAAGGGGAGGAGTAAAGTAAGGGGGAGAAGTGTTGATGCAAGTTGATGATAACTAGTGCATGATTCTTTAACCAGGCTGTAACGAGTTTCTTTTGATAACTGGTGCATCATTCTTTATGTATATTGGTTATGTTATTGTGAAATGTGTTTTGTCACAAATTTGACAAAGGGAGAAATTGTAAGTGCTATGGTCTCTTTCTACTTTGATTGTCAAAGTTTATAGTGTCAAAACCACTATTTGTGTCTTGTGTAGCACATTGAATTGTTCAAGACAATGCATCTCAAGTTCAAGGACAATGCTTCAAGACAAGAACAAGATCTACGTCAAAGAATTGCAAGATCAAGTACATTGTTCTCATCTTAAGCTTTAAAGCTCAATGTCTCAACATAACATCGAAAATTAAGAGAATTGATTGTACTCAGGACTTAAGATGATCGACAACTCAAGTACTACAAAATCAAGCTTCAAATGACAACTCAAGTACTACAAAATCAAGCTTCAAAGGATCACAAGTTCAAGCTTCAACATGTATCGAGAACTCAAGCTTCATGAACTTCAAAGGTCATCTGCTATCTGAAGAAAAGAAGGTTCAATGTTCATGCGTCATTTTCAAGGTTTGAAAGACCTTAGGGCAAGTCATTTCGAATACATAATTCAATTACTTATTTTATAAGTGCTTTGGTCTGTTCTTGGACTAGTCTTGAACTCTGTTTAACTAGTCCTAGCATTGGCTCGACTAGTCCAAGAAATTCCTCAACCAGTCCTAAGATTGTTGTAAATTTTCAAAATTTTTGGTTGGGCCACGACCAGTCCTAGAGACTGATCGACCGGTCGTGTGAACAGTGCTCGACTCGTCCTCGACCAGTCCTGAAGCTATGACTCAAACTCTAGCGACTATTCCAAGTTCCACACGATCAATCGTGGAACAGTTTTCTCCGATCATGGTCAAAATTTCAAAAATCTGTTGGTCCTACGACCAGTCATGATGTCCATGGGACCAGTCAAAGGTGCGACCTTTGCACTTATAAATAGACCACAATTTTCAGAGTTTGATATCCAATTTAAGTAAAATCAAGTCATCACTCAAAGAGATAAGTTAGTCATTTATTTAAGCTATATTGTGCTCATTTAATATTCTCTTTTTGTAGCTTTCTTTGCACTTGATTTTGAATTTTCACATTCTAATTATATTTGAAAGAGGAATTGAGGTATTCCCATTTCTTGAAATAAAAATCAAATCAAGCTAGCCCAAGGTGCTTTAAATTCTAAAATCAATTTAGAACCTAGAACCATTTCATAAGTGAGTATTAGACATTGAACTTGTATTCGAACTTCTACTCTAATTTAGTTCTTTCGGGCTACAACAAAAGGAGAAATCCAGATATTTTACATTTGTCTAAATCTTTTATTTTTGGTTTCTTTTGAGATTGAGACAGAAAAATCTCATTGTTTTGGTTATCTGAGGAGATCCAAAAAACTCAGAGAGTGGGGTTTTTGAATTGTGTAAGCACTTGAAAGACACAATTGTGAGGGTTTTAGGTGAACCTAGAAAAACCTATTTTCATAGTGAACACTAATATCTACTGTGTGAGGATATTAGGAGTGGAGTAGGTGTGTGGCTGTTGTTTAACAGTTGGTGTACACACAGGCGAACCACTATAAGTCTTTGTGTTTGGATGTGAGGTTTAATTTTTATATCTTTTATCATTCAATATTGTGGAATGTATTTGTGGATGTGAATGTTGTAATCTTTTACATTTCAAGTTTTTTGAGGAATGTTATAATAACTTAGGTTTCATTTCTTTGTTATTTATTTATTCCTCTATATCAAATTTGAGTTTTTGATATAAAGACCTTTGTAGAAATTATGTTGTCCTACCATAAACCTTGGTTAAGGTTGTCCTTAAAACAACATTTGTATCAATCTCTCAATACTCATACATTTGAGGTTGCTTTACATTTTAGTATTGGGGATTAATTAAAGTGCTATCTTTCCTTTAATTGTTTAAATTCTACTGTTATCATTTTAAATTTGGCATAGTCCTGTTCACTCCCCCCCCCCCCCCCCCCCCAAAGGACATATAGCTCGGCCTTTTCATATCCCTATGGGGAGCCCCGGTTGTGTTTGTAAGAAAGAAGGATGGCTCCCTACGGTTATGCATTGATTACCGATGACTGAATTGGGTCACGGTAAAGAATAAGTACCCTTTGCCTCAGATCGATGATTTGTTCGACCAATTCAGAGGTGCTCAATACTTCTCAAAGATTGACCTGCAGCCCGAGTACCATTAACTGCGGGTTAAAGCTAAATATGTGTCAAAGACAACATTTATGACCAGTTTTAGTCAATATGAGTTCTTGGTCATGCCTTTTGGACTCAATAATGCACCGAATGTGTTCATGGATTTAATGAACAAAGTCTTCAGACCGTTTCTATATCGATTTGTCATCGTGTTCATAGATGACATTATGATATATTCCAAGAGCTACAAGGATCATGAGGAACATCTACGAGCAGTTCTAAAAATGCTCAAGTGGAACAAGTTGTATGCCCAGTTCTAGAAGTGCGACTTTTTGAAAGAAGAAGTCAAATTTCTGGGCCACGTGGTGTCTAAAGAATGCATCTCCATGGACTTGGCCAAAGTAGCAGCGATACAAGACTGGAAACGATCGAGCTCAGTTATGGAGGTTAGGAGCTTCTTGGGTTTGGCGCAATATTACCATCGGTTCATTAAAGATTTTTCTAAAAGTGTCCAACCTTTGTCCTAACTCACTAGGAAGGAGCTTAAGTTCGCCTAGAATGAGAAGGCGGAAGCAGCCTTCAAGGAATTCAAGGAAAGGTTGACCTTGGCCCCAGTACTCATCCTACCTGAGCAAGGGATCAAGTACACTAAGCAAGGGATCAAGTACACAATTTTTACAAACGCGTCCTGCTTTGGGATAGGTTGTGTCCTTATGCAGAAGGACTAAGTTATTGCCTATGCTTCACAACAATTGAGGAAACATGAAGAAAATTACCCTGCTCATGATCTCAAATTGGCTATAGTCATTTCACCTTGAAAATATGGAGACATTATATTTTGGGGATGAATTTAAGCTCTTTTATGAGCACAAGAGCCTCAAATACATCTTCACCTAGAGAGATCTAAATATGAGGCAACATTGTTGCATGAAGACCTTAAAGGATTTCAAATTTAAAGTTTCTTACCATCCTAGTAAAGCTAATTTAGTAGCAGATGCATTGAGCCGAAAGAAGATTTTCAAGTTTATGGCTCGATTAATGGTGGGAGAATGGAATATGGTGGAGTGTGTGCAAGACTTCGAGCTAAAACTAAGAATAGAAGAGCCATACGAAGTCATTGCACATGTTCACGCCTAACCAATGATCAATGGCCAGATCATTAAGGCCCAAAGGGGCGATGAATTGTTGGTAAAGATGAGAGAACTTGTGGCCATCTAAAGTGATTCTGAGTGGAGAATCGACACTGATGGAGCATTATATTTTTAAGGCCGCCTTTGCATCCCAGACTATCCTAAGCTGAAAGAGGTGCTGCTAGTTGAGGCCCATAACTCTAAGCTAGCCATGCACCCTAGAAGTACAAAGATGTACCAGGACCTCAAGGGCAATTACTGGTGGGACAACATGAAGAGAGAGATAGCTAGCTATGTATCTCGGTACCTTACATGTCAGCATGTGAAGGCAGAGCATCGTCGATTGTCAAGCCTCTTACAACCCATGCCACTTGCCGAATGGAAATGAGATTACATTTCTATGGATTTCATTACAGGTTTGCCCAAGATGAAGAAAGGGCATGATTCAATTTGGGTGATCGTGGACCGATTGACTAAATAGGCTCATTTTCTCCCTATCCGAGCTTCATACTCTGCCGATGACTTAGCCAATTTATATATCAAGGAAATATTTCAGCTTCACGGTGTTCCTTTAGAAATTATGTCAGACTGGGTGTAACGTCTTGGAAAAATCCGTACATAGATCCGAGTACCACCTCTAGCAGAAATCCCTTAGAACTAAATCCTTTAAAATTTTAACGTGAATTAACTAGCACTATACTAGATTACCTATGAAATTATCACCAATAACTTTAAATAAGATCTGCAAGATCCAAAACCTATAGAATTAGTAACGCTACATTACCCTAAAATCTAGGAGTAAACCCTAAACACAGTTGCTCTCGGGAGCATTCGAAAACTTCATATCAGACCTGGACCGCACGTCAAAAGTCCAATAACAATGAACTTAGACAATTATGATCGCCTAGTTGGAATTGACAATCACCTCAGAAATCAAGACCAAACGATGTCCTGAGACGATTTGCTTGAGTTCAGAGTGAAGAGTGTGAGAACGTGAAGGTTTTTATAAATTTAAATATGAATTTAAGTAATCTGAGTCGTGTCGCTTGCGTGCCATTTATAAGCATTCTGACCATTGGTTTTTGACCCAAATTCTCCCTCAGATCAGGGAAGATGGCCCACACATGCCTAAGTACTTGTGGCCCTAATCGAGTTTCGGTGACCGTTGAACTGAAACTGGTCCGCCACGGTCGATCTGGAAACCCGATCGGACTAAAAATATAACTTTCTTAAGATCTTATATTGAGCTTAGATCTGACCACTTTTAATAAAAGGACCTCTAGAAATGTTCCGTTGGATCAGAATAAGCGCGATTTGGTTATAACCTAAGTATACCTTGGCTCCAGGACTGTTTTCATCAATTCTGGGCCTATATAAGGGCCTTAAACCCTCTCTCACATATTCCATACGAATTCTAAACCGTAGCTAAGATAAGAGAGAGTAAAGAGAGAGAAAGTGAGTGAGAACTTGGTGATTCATCTTGGGATTCTTCCCAGTTCCTCTATGCAACAAATCCATCGTATCTGAGTCGTTATTCCTTCGATTCTAATTCCATTTTTGGGTAAGACAATCAAACCCTAACCTGTTTTGGAGCTTAGAATAGTCTAAGTGTTATTGTAGCTAACCTATTTCATACTTTAGGTTGCCTATCCGCCGTTGACGAAGACTAATCATCTAAATCATATCTGTTACGTGTTTTCTAGTTTAAGGTGCAGACTATATACGTTTAGGTTATGGTTTTCAAGACTTTTAATGTTAGATAATGATTTATTATTGACGTGGACACTATTACGTATGCCAAATGTATCTGTTTTGTTTTACGTATATGTATAACCTATGTTGTAAATAGAGTATTTCATGTGTTTGTTAAAATGTTTGTATGCATATGAAATCTGATGTTATGCTTGTCATGATTAATTGTTGTTATTACTTGATTGTTATGTATGCGAAAACTCCTTGGCTAAAGGATTTGCCTTAATATGCAATATGGTCGACATACGTGATGTATGTGGAATAGTGTAGTCTAAGTGTTTGTAAAACTATCTGAATGAGTTCGAAGTTAGTAAAGTGTGATTTATAAGGGAGTTGAGATATAAATCTCAATTACCTTACTTGTGTATATGATTTCCTCCATGAACTGTTTAGCCTATTTATTCATGTTAACTTGTGTGTATGATTTCCTCCATGTACTGTATTCATGTTTAAGTTATATTTCATCACATGTTCATATGAATGTAGGATTTGAATGAATTGTCTATTATTGAGCCTGTACGTGATTGGGACTATATTACAGTCCAGGTAATTGGTAATTGTTCCCGAACTTGTGGTTGGAATTATTTATGCTACGCAGGATGTGTTCGACGAATCCGAGTCGTACTTGAGATGTTCGACAGTGGTTAGGCCACACGGAGTGCTTGTCAATTAACCCGATTGACCGATGTATGTTCACCATGTTTAGACGCTACTGTTTGAATCTAAGGTACCAAACTCACCAATGAAACCCTATTAACCATGGTACTGTGATCCCCTAAGACTCATGAGCAAGACATGGTGGTATGGGACACCGTGGTCGATCTATCGGCCTATGATGGGGTGACGAGCCTCCCCGTAGTGACCAGTGAGCAATCCAGACTCGTGAGCTGATTACGGTGGTATGGGACATTATATTCATGTTGTCGGCCTACATTGATTGGTGATGAGCCCTCTGTAGTGACCTCGAGCATATCTTGACAATGCAGACAAGTAACGAGCCTTTTTGTAGTAACTAAGGTATACTGGGCCTATATTGATTGGTGACGAGCCCTTTACAGCGACCTAGAATAGTAATATCATATGAGATTTACTAGGACTGAAGACCCTAGAATGGATCATTGTTCGGGAATTGATATAAGGGAGGTGCCTTAGCTTCCCAATCCTGCTGTATGAAAAGGACTAATAAGAACTTGGTAATCATGTTGATAACATCGCACTACATGTGTCGTTGGTGTTTGTGTAGAATACAGTGGTTATGATTCATGCCACGATCATTAGATGTTGTCGCAAGAGGGAGTTTGCGTGAGGGCATACATCATTTCCTCATATCATTCTTATATTAGTAAGAGTAATTAGGATATATTTGATTGTACTGCTTTATCATTACTGTTTGATTAAATTGATAACATGTTAACCTTTGCTGTATAGTTCCACTGAGTTGATCACTCACTCTCACGTTCTGGGATGGTTCTTAAACACCAAACAGACTCTTACTTAGCTGCAGGTGATGGTGATGCCTGTGAGGTAGAGCCGGAGTTCGATGATGACAAAGAGGCATTCTTGTTCATGCAGTTCTCAGGTGGGTTCATGTGAGTCATGTCCTGATTGACGGGGATTCAGGGCTATGTTGTAGTGGTTTATCACATTTTGATATATGTATTTTGAGACATGACTTATACTTATTGACCAGGCAGAGCACTCATATTTTGTGGATTGTATTGGTTTATATATTTATTTCAGACTTTCGCTTACGTATTCTAACTATCCCAGAATTATGTTTGTTGATTTGGCTTAATCTACTTCAGGTTTTATGCACTAATATAGACAACATATATCTATCATTAAATATGTTGCATAAGTGATGTTTTGGAACTCGTGAGCTGAGTTATGCTCGACCCCCAAATTTTAGGGCGTTACAAGTTGGTATCAGAGCATGATCTGGATTAAACTAGACCTGGGTTATGGTCACATGATGCACGCTGACTCCACTTTAGCATAGGTGGATGTGAGAAAAATTAGAAATAGGTTTAGGACTCAGTTTCGTCAATTGGCAAAAGTTTACTGAAAACGATCACCGAGATCGAGTCCGTGCACACTCCTGATCACACACGACGACCCCAAACCACATTTAGACCATCAATTGATGGGTTTAGACCATATTGCATCCCATTCCAGCCATTAAAAATTGATAAATGTGAATATGTATCAGATTTGATTCGAAATGACCCGAAACGAGTCGAAACGAAGTAGGGGCCTGATAGGGGTATTTCTAGGGGGACCTAGGGTGGGACCCACATCATTTTTGGACTTTGGGGGGGGGGGGGGGGGGGGGGAGGACCTCGACCTATCGGTGAGTCATCGTCGAAATGTCCAGCGACCTGCGAGGCCCTCGCTGGTTCGGCGAGGCCTCGCCGCCCAGCTGGTCAGGTCGAGGGATCTGGCCTGGGCCAAAGCTCTTAGGGCCTAGTGTGGCCCACTACTTCATGGTTTCTTATTTAAAACCCCTGCTAGCTCGTCTTTCCTCCACAAATCACCCTCCCAAGCTTTCCTTTTCTTGAAAAATTCCTCAAATCTCCACAAAATCCCTCTCTAAACCCTTTCTTCTTCCATTTTCGTGCATCCCCTTTCTACCCATCTCAAAACCCACCTCCATTATTGATTTTCCTTTCTTTTCTCTCCATTTGAGCACTCAAATCCTTACTTTGAGTCTCAAATTCATAGAAACCCCATCACCCATCCCATTCTTCTTATTTTTTTCATTTTTCATGGCCCTATTCGAGATTGTTACAGCCATATTTTTCATTTTCACCATCCTCTCTTTCATAGGGAAGAAGAGAGCTCCCGTAGATGAAGCCGAGCCTAGTCGCCCAACCCATTTAAGAAGGCCGATAGGTGCCACCGCAAGTTCAAGCGCCACTCGAGAGTTACAGACGAAGCGGGATCTAGATCCCCATGCTCCCATAGGAAGGCTCTTGTTGGCAGAGTTGTCTATGGGGTTTTTGAAGGCCGTAGGGTCCTCTTTGAAGCTCGTGTAGGTGCACGGCTATTTAAAGAATTCTTGTTGTTTGAGCGCCTAGTAGAAGCCAAGTGGGAGCACCATACAAATCTGGGTACTGTTCGTGCTTTCTATGCCCACATCCGAGAGCCAATGCTAGAGCCCTTGTAGTTTAGAATTCTAGTTGGAAGAGATCGGGTGGCCATAGTCGATGTTGGTTTGATATCTCAGATTCTGAATGTGCCACTTGGCAAGGTTCATGGAAGTGAGAAGAATTTGAGTAGTGCATGTGAAAGGGATCACCGCACACGGTTCCTTTATGGTAATCTATTTGAATGGTAGCCTAACAAAAGCCTCTTAGTGACAAATATGACGGACGACTTCCGCTTGCTTCACTACATCAGCACGTTCAACGTCTATCCCAGGTGGAGCAACCACAGTGAGTGCACGCGCCTGATGGGCAGGGAGAGAAGATTTGTGTGCCTACGTATGTCTTGTGACAAATAGTCCTTATTGCATGTTTAAATAGAAGGACTAAATCTCTCCCATTCAACCGACTCATATGCAGGATTGCACTTGAATTTGGCTACAGACTTGGGGCAAAATTGCCGACACCAATCCATTACATCACCGAGACTACTTTAAATCAGATGGAGATTGGGCCACGACAGTGGCAAGCCTTACTTGAGGAGAGTGAGGAGGAGTTAGAAAGTGAAGAGGAAGAGAGTGACGAAGAAGCAGGAGCTGAAATAGAAGAAGGAGAAGAGCAGGATGAAGAAGAAGGGGAGGCTCAGGATACTAATGAGAGTCCTCCTCCTGTGACTCAGGAGCATGATCCTGATAGGGCTGATAGAGAAGCCTATTTAGTTAGGCTTGAGGAGGGCCAGGCCACTCTGCGGTAGGATATTATCGACCTATGAGGCCACATGAAGCACACGTTTAAGAAAGTAACCCACACTTTGAAGTCGATCCTGTGTTGTCTGTAGGATAAGGGTGCCCCTCCTTCATCGCCAGATTATGATGAATAGTCCTATCTGTAGTTATTGTTTATTTGTTTGTTTCTTGTTCTTGTGTGTAGCCTTTCTAGGCTTAGTAGTTTGGTATTTGTTTTAGTGTTTGAAGCTTAGTTGTTTTTCTCACATGCTTTCTCCGTTACGATTCATGTAATGTTGCACATCATGTATTATGAAAATTTTGTTAAATGAAATGCATGTTATTTCCTTGGCTTGTGAAGTGAATGTTGTGTGAATGCTTAATCTCACTGGTTGCACCCTCTATTGTATGTAGGGTATGCCACCTAAGGGCTCGAAGACTTCGGCCCGTCTCTCTCTGGGTGAGTCGCTTGACGGCGCCCTTCCCCTGAGCGATACCCATATGGACCCCCATTCGGGCCGGTCTCGTTCTGATCCTATGTCGAATTCTTAGCCGACTTCTAGCCCTGCTGCTGGGCTGACTCTTGTGACACCATCTAATGTCCCTCCTATCACACCTTCAGTTCCCGAGCAGAACCATGTGTCTGTGTCGATGCCTTATGTATCACAGTCCACTCCGCTTCCTGATAGGCTAGAGCAGATGATGTTGTTGATGCAGCAGCAGCAGCAGTTCTTGACCTCCATGGCTGGTATCTTTGTTCAGTCGATGGAGGCAGCTCCACCTGCCTCACCTATACACACTTTTGGGAATGCTAGTGCCAGCGGCACATTTGAGCAATTCCAGTGCTTGCGGCCACCTACTTTTGTGGGTACTCACAGACCCGAGGAGGTTGAGTATTAGATTGGCCGCATCTCTAAGATGCTGAGGCCGTTACACTATTCCTAGGCGGAGCAGGTTGAGCTTACCACCTTCATGTTTGAGAAGGAGGCCAGCTTATGGTGGGATAGTGTTCTTCGCACAGTTGCAGAGAGTTTTGAGTGGACGTGGGAGGCGTTTGAGTCCCTCTTCCACGAGAAGTATTTCCTGGTCACTTACCAACACGAGAAGGAGAGTGAGTTCCTTCACCTCCATCAGGGAGGAATGTCGGTGATAGAATATGAGAACCATTTCACAGAGCTGGGCAGGTATGCTCCTTTGCTTCTGGGTGATCAGTCATTGCAGATGCGGCATTTTTCTGAGGGTCTGTGGCCCGAGATTCTATTGACGATGTGTTGTGCGAGCATCTCTTCTTATGCCGAGTTGGTGAACATGTCCCTGCAAGTTGAGCAGAATGAAGACAGGTTGTCCCGTATGTGAGCACCTATGGCTCCTAGGCTGCGACCTGACTTTCCGAGCAGGCCTTTTCTCAGTAAGAGCCCTCGTGTAGATTCACCGCTAAGGTTCTTACAATCTCCTGCTCCTGTGAGGCTACCAGACATGTGGTGCAACTATTGTAAGAAGCCAGGCCACACTGAGGTGACTTGTTTCTCCAGGGTGCGAAATAGTGGGTTCTCGCCGCCTCAGAGGATCAACCATCCAATGCCTCAGGCTATTTCAGCATCACCCCTTCGATCAGAACCAGCTCATCCTTCTTTCAGACCGCCCGCACCTCATTTCAGGCCACCACAATGGCCCATGGTACCTTCACCGCATCGCCCACGACAGGCTCGAGTTCATGCGCTTACAGCTGAGGCGCCCGAGGCAGATTCAGCACCGACATCTTTTGAGGTTCTCGCTCATATCCAAGGTATGCCTGTCTTCTTATTGGTGGACACTGGGTCCACTATTTCGATCATCTCTTGCCCTGTGGTCAAGCAGTTAGGTTTGGTTACGGCTCCTACGAAGAGAGGGAGACTCACTACAGCTATGGGGACCACTTCAAACATTACTCAGACCTGTGAGTCTTGCTTAGTAGATTTAGGTAGCAGGACAGTGGTTGTTAACCTAATTATAGCCCCACTGTGTCACTATGACGTTATTTTTGGGATGGATTGACTCACGAAGATGAGGGCACAGATTGATTGCGAGGCCAGAGTCGTGACAGCCTACGGACCTGAGGGCACGGTCTTTACATTTCCAGTTCAAGTCAATTGGTCCTATTGTGTTAGCAGCTACGCTTTTTTGTTAGAGAGTTCTCATGATCTGATGTTGGGAGATATGCCAGTGGTTCAAGATTTCCCCGATGTGTTTGAGAAGATCTCGGGACTTCCTCCTAAGCGTGAGATCAACTTTACTATCGACCTTATGCCCGGTGTGACACCTATTTCCTTGTCGACGTTTCGTATGCCTCCATGTGAGATAGAGAAATTGAGGAGATAGATTGATGTATTGTTAGAGGCAGGCTTTATTCGATCGAGTGTGTCACCTTGGGGATCGCCTGTATTGTTTGTGAAGAAGAAAGACGGTTCCCTGCGGTTATGTATTGATTATCGTAGGTTGAATCAGGTGATAGTGAAGAACGAGTATCCCTTGTCAAGGATTGATGATCTGTTTGATCAGTTGAAGGGGGCACGTTATTTCTCGAAGATATATTTGCAGTCTGGGTATCATTAGTTGCGCGTCAAGGATGAGGATGTGCAAAAGACTGCATTCAGGACCAGCTTTGGTCATTACGAGTTCCTTGTGATGTCGTTTGGACTTACAAATGCTCTGGCCGTGTTCATGGGTCTGATGAACAGAGTGTTTCGGCCATTTTTATTCTGATTCGTCATCGTCTTTATTGATGACATTTTGATATACTCCACGAGTCGGGAAGAGCACGAGGAGAACCTGAGAGTGGTATTGAATACTCTCAGGGAGAAACAGCTTTTGGCGCAGTATAAGAAGTGCGATTTCTAGAAGGAAGAAGTCAAGTTCCTAGGACATGTCGTGTCCAAGGAAGGTATAGCAGTTGACCTCGCCAAGGTAGTTGCAGTACAGGATTGGAAGCAGCCCAGTTCAGTTACTAAGGTGAGGAGTTTTCTTGGTCTGGCAGGTTACTATCGACGATTCATTCGAGACTTTTCCAAGATTGTCAGACCGTTGTCTCAGTTGACACGGAAGGATTTGAAGTTTGTATGGAATGAGAAGGCTGAAGCAACTTTTCAGGAGCTAAAGGGCAAAATGACATCCCCCCCTGTGCTAGTATTGTTAGAGCAAGGGGTTAAGTATACTATATATACTGACATGTCTCGCGTTGGTTTGGGTTGTGTCTTTATGTAGAAGGACAGGGTGATTGCTTATGCCTCGAGACAGTTGAGGAAACACGAGGAGAATTACCCTACACATGACCTAGAGTTGGCAGCCATCATTTTTGCATTAAAGCTCTAGAGACATTACCTCTATGGAGAGGAGTTCAAGCTCTTTTGCGACCACAAGAGCCGTAGATATATATTCTCACAGCGAGACTTGAATATGAGGCAGCGCCGATGGATGGAAACCTTGAAGGACTTTAAGTTTGAGGTATCCTACCATCCGAGCAATGTAAACCTTGTGTGTCACGCCCCAAACTCGGAAACCGAGCTCATAAAATTCCTGATCGTCGAATCCGGCGCCGACAGCCTCCGTAGAACCCCATTCTCGGCTCCTAGCTCCCATTCGCCAGGTTTCTATCCTGAGATACTACGAGGAGGATTTTCAATGTCAGTTTGATTCGTAATAAGCATAACCAAAGGCATAACCCACAAACAACAACCAAGAACTCCATTACATTTCCACTATGATCAAAAACTTTACAAGAACAATGAGCATAAAGGGAAATACAATGGTAAAGAAACAAAAACTCCAAAACGCTCTGCAACGTGATCCTGCCTCAGCGCTGCTGCGATCCAACGTCACTTGCACGCAACGGTCGTGCATAAGCTTACAGAAAGCTTAGAGGGTGGTAAAAGTATGTGCGCAAGATAGTAATATGAACATGCAATGTCGGAGTAAAGCGGAATATGCAGATGGATCTATAATATCATGAGCCGTACCAAGGCTTATGCGATGCAAGACATGAATGGTATCAGCCATCCCAAGGCCATGCTATGTGCAATGCAACCCAAGCATACAGGTCCTCATCTATGTCCACATATCAATACAGCTCAAATATGGAATATCACCGAGGTCTAGTCCACTCTAAACCAGATTGCCACCACATTGCACGCAATAAGGTAAGTGGAAGAGACCTCACTATCCATCTGTCAATATCGGGCGCGACTCGTCGATAGCGGACCCATTCCTCGAGCTGGTCAAAATCATCCTAGGATTGCCCCCTACACTCTGGAGGGTAGGGCCGCATCCCCTTCCAACCGACCAGAACATAGTGGAGAGCACAGCCAACTAGTATTCGGCACTCAGCGCTCATCTACCCACTCGGTTTAGACGTTGGAGCAACCTCTTGGTACCATAAGGGTTTAGGGACTTTCACCCAGGGATATCTATAGTACCCCATGTAGAACAAGATTTTCGGTATCCAATCCTGCCAACCACGATACATCTGTGGAAGTTACGACCCCGATGTCGCTAGGGCGTACAATATCCATGTCATACAAATGCGATATGCATGATTCACGTTATCCAGTCATGCATCAAATCCTGCGCATATTGTGTGCTCATGTAGGGTAACACTTCCTAACCAGGAGCCCATAACAACCTGCCCGAAGGCATATGCTATGATTAGACAATCCTCATATCAAGCATACATATGATGTGTATGATCATGAGTCATGAAACTATGCTAAATATGTAAATGAGTGAGGAACCATTCATCCAACGCGGATGGGCCTAGACGGCCTATACACAGCAAGTACGGCCCAGTAATCGGCTTTAAGGAGGGTCATAATGTGGACGTCTAACCAACATTACACTCGCAATGTGGACGTCAAACCAACATTGCCCCCAAGGCACGATCGCTGTAAACACTGCCACATAATCTGTATTGGGAATACACATTGTAATGGACCTTAGGTACATCCCATTGGACCTTAAATATATCTAATAGGCCATGATATATGGGCCTTATATTTTTCAAACGGGCCACACAAATGGACCACACCAATGGGCCTTAGGTATATTGCAATGGGTCATAACCCATGGGCCTTGGATTGCATCAATTGAGCTTAGTTTCATGAGTCTAGTATGTGACCAATGGGCCACACCAATTGGGTCCCACATGTAGATCAAGTGGGCCTCAACCCATAGACCTAACATGAGTCGAATGGGCCTAAACCCCTAGGCCTTAATCAAATAAAATGGGCCTAACTCATGGGTCTCAAACGAGTCCAATGGGCCTAATCCCATGGACCCTTTTTATAATCAAATGGGTTTAGTCCCATGGGCCTTACAATGTATCAAATGGCCCAGTCTCATGGCCTTAGAACATATCAATTGGGCCTAAACCCATAGGCCTTAAATATCAAGTGAGTTTAAGTTCATAGGCTTTACATATCAAGTGGGCCCAAATTCTTAGGCCTTAAATGAATCAAATGGGCCTAGCCCATAAGCATTTCGTAAATCAAATGGGCCTAGCCCATAGCCCTTTTGAAATTCAAATGGGCCTAGTCACATGGCCTTGGAACATATCAAGTGGGCCCAATCCCATGGCCTAGAGGCCCACTAAAATATTGTTTGCCATCAGAAATGGTAAGGGTCCACTGTAATGTTTATATGTCACCCAGTGTGGGTATGGGCCAGGGGGAGACCCACTGTAGAGTTTATTTCCGTCCAAAATGTGCAGTTAGGGGAGGGGGGTGGTGTGAACAACACACGTGAGAGGTGGGCTCCACCGTCTGCTGGACGGTGGAGGTGGAGCACAAACATCATGGTGAGAATCACCGTCCACGGCCTGTGGACGGTGTGAATAAAATACATACATTACTGTGGGCTCCACAGATGTGGCCCACCCAATTGCATAAATGCCATCTGAGCTGTTCATAAGGTCACTCGGACCTAGATGAAGGGAAAACATAAATTTTATCTTGATCCAAAACTTATGTGGGCCCAAAAAATGGTTTTCAATGGTAGGGGTACAGTCCCACTGTTTCATGTGGTGTGGGCCACTTGAGTTTTGGATTTATTTGAAATTTGGAGGGGGCCCACCTGAGAAGGGGACCCACCTAATGAACGGCGTAGATAAGACATATACATCGCATGGGGCCTACGGCTGCAGCCGTGGGTGACTGCACGACCGACCGTGCACGCAGCGCCTGCTGCTGCCGTGCACGGTCAAAGGCAGAGGCAATGCCTCTTGCTTTTGATTTTTTTTTTCGAAAAATAAGAAAATCTGAGGATTTTCATAGGTAGGGCCCACCATCAGGAAATCTAACCCATCCATTGGCTTCACCGGCTCGATACCGACAAACAGAGTCCAAACTTGGGCTTGTTTCGGTGCATAGAAGAAATCTGGGGGACTTTAAACGGTGGAGATCACTATTTTCTAAGGTATGGCCCACCAGAAAGTCGGATCAGCTTTATATTTTTTTTCAATGCCTAAAATGATATGGGTAAGAGGATGGACGGCTTGGATTGAACATATACATCAAGGTGGGGCCTACACTAGGGACCACCCCAAAGGCTTCTCCTTTTCTTTCCTTTTTTTTTTTTTTTTTGATTTTGGTACAGGGACGTCCAGCGTCCCAGACGCTGGACGGTGAGCCTCCTTTAAAATGTACATGGTGATGGGCCTTCTTGAAGTGGGCCACCACTAATGGATGATGGGGGTACAACATGCAAGGTGGGCCCCACTTGAAGGACTCTTGGACAAAATAAATACCTCAAGGTGAGGTCCATTCAAGTGGGCCACACAACCCTTGCATAAAAAAAATAAAATAAAATAAAATAAATTAAAATAAAATAAAAGAAATAAAAGAGAGAGAGAGACATGGAGAGTGGGACACGCTTTGTGATGGAGGGACCCCGACATTACGGGCCCTCCCTTACAATGAATCATACATCAAGTGGGCTTTAAAGCATGAGGGACCATCAAAATCCAAAATCAACGGTGGAGATCCTTTTCCCACCAACATGGACGGTCTAGATTACCTTTGAAAAGAAAATAAACATCATGATGGGGTCCATGGAGAATGGCCCCATCATGGATGATCATGATGATCCAAGTAGGCCATCGGCCTTATCTTAGGATCCCAAGTGAGATCCACATTATTGATCGGTGGGCCTCACTTGGCACATCATAAAAATAAGAAAAACTAGAATGATCTAACACCCACTGTCCGATCTTCTTGCTCCTAGGAGTTCCTTAGCACCTTAGCTTGGTTTTCAACGGTTAAGATGAGGAATGGAGGGTTGAGATGGGAGATCTTGGGATGAAGAGGTGGGCCACATTTGGAGTTTAGGAAGAGAGGGAGAATTCCATACATATGGGCTCTTGAAATTTTTCTTGGAGATTTGAAATGAGAAAGAGAGAAAGAGAGAGAGTTGTAAAGGGAGAGAGAAAGAGTGATGGATGGATGTGGTGAGTGATGGTTGTGTAAGAAAAGCTTGACTTTTGAGGCTTTTGTGAAAGAGAGGTATGGGTGGTGAAGACTTTTATGGCTTTTTGTGTAAGAGAGGTATGGGTTTGGGAGACTTTTGTGGTTGCTTGGGAAAAGGGATGAAAGTGATGTGTACTTGACATGTGATGGCTTGATAGATTGATTGATTGATGGGATTGATGTGATTGATGTGACACATCGTAGAGATTTTCTTGGTTTTCGCAACGCGTGGCGTTTTCTCACACCGAACGTTGGCCCACATCTCTTGACCAGGGTATCGCCTCGGCGCACGAATCGCGGCATCGAAACCACAACGACGGCGCGGTCGCTATGGTATTGGTCTCGGGTTGAGTCGACTCGTATTGTCGGTATATGAATTAGGGTCGCCTGTCGATATCAGTTAAGGGTCGAAGGTTGCCGAAATTAGACCGGTAGGACCGCGGAAGTCTAAGGAAAGGTACAGACCAAGATACGGGTCTTACATTGTGGTAGACGCATTGAGCCGCAAGAAGACTATAGAGTTTGCGGCTCCGCTTATGATTGCAGAATGGGATATGGTGGAGTTCGTGCGAGACTTTGAGCAGAAACTCATGGTGGAGGAGCCGTATGAAGTCGTCACACATGTTTATGTACAGCCCCTCATTGATGGCAGGATTATCGAGGCTCAGGTAGGCGATGAGCTTTTGGTGAAGATGAGAGAGCAGGTTGGTACAGATGAGGACTCAGAGTGGATTATTGGTACAGATGGGGGCTTACATTATCATGGCTGCCTATGCATCCCAGACGTTCCTGACTTGAGGCGAGAGGTTCTTGAGTTTGCCCACAGTTCGAGGCTTGCGATGCATCCAGGTAGCACGAAGATGTATCAAAACATGGAGAGATCGTACTGGTGGGACAATATGAAGGTCCACATTGCAGAGTTTGTGTTCCATTGTCTCACGTGCAAGCAGGTTAAGGCAGAGCATCGCTGACCTCCTAGAATGCTTCAACCCATGCCCATAGATGAATGGAAGTGGGATTTCATTTCTATGGATTTTATTTCATGACTGCCTAAGATAAGGAAGGGACATGACTCTATTTGGGTGATCGTTGATAGGTTGATGAAGTCAGCTCATTTCTTACCGATCAGAGTTATGAATTCTATAGATGAATTGGCCAGATTGTACATCAAGGAGATTGTCCGTCTGTATGGAGTTCCCTTGGTGATTGTGTTAGATCGAGACACGCGATTCACATCTATCTTCTAGACTCGTATCTGGGAAGTGATGGGTGTGAAGTTGAAGTTCAATACCGCATTCCATCCGCAGACAGACGGGCAGACGAATCGTGTAAATTAGGTGCTAGAAGATATGCTACGAGCTTGTGTGTTGGATTTCAAGGATAGTTGGGATGACTGTCTTCCCTATGCAGAGTTCGAGTATAATAACAGCTTTCAGGTGAGTATTGACATGTCTCCCTATGAGGCACTGTATGGTCACCCTTGTAGAGCACCGCATTGCTGGGCAGAAGTGGGTGAGAGGCCTAGAGTTGGTTCAGGCGAACTCAGAGAAAATCGACATTATTAGGCGACGACTGCTATTAGCACAGAGTAGGCAGAAGAGCTACACCGATAATAGGCGATAAACGCTTGAGTTTGAAGTTGGGGACCATGTATTCCTTAAAGTTTCCCCGATGAAGAGAGTCCTTCGATTTGATAAGAAATGGAAGGTCATACCGAGATTCATTGGCCCATTTCTGATACTTGATCGAGTGGGGGCAGTAGCGTATCGCTTTACTTTTCCCACACCACTCGCAGGCGTGCATAGCGTATTCCATGTGTCCATGTTGAAGAAGTGTATTCCTGATCCTTCGCATATTATCAGTTGGGAGCATGTGCAGTAGAGCGAGGATGCCACATATGAACTGTAACCGATGCATATTTTAGATAGGAAGGAGCAAGTATTGCGTAGTAAGGTCATCACACTTGTGAAGGTACTGTGGACGCATCACAGTGAAAAAGAGGCTACTTGGGAGACTGAAGCTGAGGTTAGAAAGAACTACCCTCAGATCCTTGAGGAGTCTGAGAAGGTATAAAATTTTGAGGACGAAATTTTTCTTTAAGGGGGGTAGATTGTAACTTCTTGGAAAAATCCATACAAAGATCCGAGTACCACCTCTAGCAGAAATCCCTTAGAAGCAAATCCTATAGAAATTTAACGTGAATTAACTAGCACTATACTAGATTACCTATAAAATTATCACTAATAACTTTAAATACGATCTGCAAGACCCAAAACCTATAGAATTAGTAACGCTACATTTTCCTAAAATCTAGGAGTAAACCCTAAACCCAGTTGCTCTCGGGAGCATTCGAAAACTTCGTATCAGACCTGGACCGCACGTCGAAAGTTCGATAGCGATGAACTTAGACAACTATGACTGCCTAGTTAAAATTGACAATCACCTCAAAAATCAAGACCAAACAATGTCCTGAGACGATTTTCTTGAGTCTGGAGTGAAGAGTGTGAGAACGTGAAGGTTTTTATAAAATTAAATATGAATTTAAGTAATCTGAGTTATGTCGCTTGCATGCCATTTATAAGCATTCTGACCATTGGTTTTTGACCCAAATTCACCCTCGGATCAGGGAAGATGGCCCACACATGCCTAAGTACTTATGGCCCTAATCGAGTTTTGGTGATCGTTGAACTGAAACTGGTCTGCCACGGTCGATATGGAAACCATATCGAACTAAAAACTTAACTTGCTTAAGATCCTATATTAGTGAGCTTAAGTCTGACCACATTTAATAAAGGACCTCTAAAAATGTTCCGTTGGATCAGAATAAGTGCGATTTGGTTATAACCTAAGTATACCTTGGCTTTAGGACTATTTTTGTTAGTTCTGGGCCTATATAAGGGCCTTAAACCTTCTCTCACATGTTCCATATGCATTCTAAACCCTAGCTAAAGATAAGAGAAAGTAAAGAGAGAGAAAGTGAGTGAGAACTTGGTGATTCATCTTGTGAGTCTTCCCAGTTCCTCTACGCACCAAATCCATCGAATTTTGAATCATTATTCCTGTGATTCTAATTCTATTTTTGGGTAAGACAATCAAACCCTAACCTGTTTTGGAGCTTAGAATAGTCTAAGTGTTGTTGTAGCTAACCTATTTCATACTTTAGGTTGTCTATCCGCCGTTCACGAAAACTTGTCTTCTAAATCATATCCGTTATGTGTTTTCTGGTTTAAGGTGCGGACTATATACGTTTAGGTTATGGTTTTCAAGACTTTCAATGTTAGATAATGATTTATTATTGACGTGGACGCTATTACACATGCTAAATGCGTTATTTATTTTATTTTACGTATATGTATAACCTATGTTATAAATAGAGTATTTCATGTGTTTGTTAAAATGTCTGTATGTATATGAAATATGATGTTGTGCTTGTCATGATTAATTGTCATTATTACATGATTTTTAGGTATGCGACAACTCCTTGGCTAAAGGATTTGCCCTAATATGCAATACGATCGACATACGTGATGTATGTTGAATAGTGTAGTCTAAATGTTTATAAAACTATCTGAATGAGTTCGTAAAGTGTGATTTATATGGGAGTTGAGATATAAATCTCAATTACCTTGTGTGTATGATTTCCTCCATGAACTATTTAGCCTATTTATTCATGTTAACTTGTGTGTATGATTTCCTCCATGTACTGTATTCATGTTTAAGTTATATTCATAACATGTTCATATGAACGTAGGATTTGAATCAATTGTCTATTATTGAGCCTGTAGCTGATTGGGGCTATATTACAGTCCAGGTAATCGGTAATTGTTCCCAAACTGGTGGTTGGAATTATTTATGCCACGCAGGATGTGTTCGACAAATCCAAGTCGTACTTGGGATGTTCGACAGTGGTTAGGCCACACGGAGTGCTTATGCATTCCATATCGATCAACTCAATGTGCGCTTGACCTAGTTGAGCTCATCAATTAACCCAATTGATCGATGTATGTTCACCATGTTTGGACGTTACTGTTTGAATCTATGGTACTAAACTCACCAATAAAATCCTATTAACCTTGGTACCGCGATCTTCTAAGACTCATGAGCCGGACATGGTAGTATGGGACATCGTGGTCGAGCTGTCGGCCTACGCTGGGGCGATGAGCCTCCCCGTAGTGACCAGTGAGCAACCCAGACTCATGAGCCGATTATGGTGGTATGGGATACTATATTCATGCTGTTGGCCTACATTGATCTGTGATGAGCCCTCTGTAGTGACCTCGACCATACCTTGACACTGCAGATAGGTAACGAGCCTTTTTGTAGTAATAAGGTATACTAGGCCTGTATTGAATGGTGAACAGTAATATCGTATGAGATTTACTAGGACTGACGACCCTATAATGGATCATTATTCAGGAATTAATATAAGGGAGGTGCCTTAGCTTCCCAATCCTGCTATATGAAAAGCACTAATAAGAACTTGGTAATCATGTTCATAACATCGCACTGCATGTGCCGTTGGAGTTGGTGTAGAGCATAGTGGTAGCGATTCATGCCGGGATCGTTAGATGTTGTTGCAAGAGGGAGTTTACGTGAGGGCATACATCATTTCCTCATATCATTCTTGCATTAATAAGAGTAATTAGGACATGTTTGATTGTACTATTTTATCGTTACTACTTGATTGAATTGATAACATGTTAACCTTTGTTGTATAGTTCCATTGAGTTGATCACTCACTCTCACATTTTGGGATGGTACTTAAACACCAACCAGACTCTGACTTAGCTGTAGGTGATGGTGATGCCTATGAGGTGGAGCCAGAGTTCGATGACGAGGAGGAGGCATTCTCGTTCATACAGTTCTCAAGTAGGTTCATGTGAGTCATGTCCTGATTGACGCGAATTCAGGGCTATGTTGTAGTGGTTTATCACATTTTGATATATGTATTTTGAGACATGACTTATACTTATTGACCAGGAAGAGCACTCATATTTTGGGGATTGTATTGTTTATATATTTATTTCAGACTTTCGATTGCGTATTCTAACCATCCCTGAATTATGTTTGTTGATTTGGCTTAATCTACTTCATGTTTTATGCACTAATATAGACAACATACATCCATCATTAAATATGTTGTATAAGTGATGTTTTGGAACTCGGGATCTGAGTTATGCTTGACCCCCAAATTTCAGGGCGTTACACTGTGACACACGATTCACCTTGATGTTCTGGACATGAATACAGGAAGCCATGGAAGTTAAGCTGAAGTTTAACACTGCTTTCCACCCTCAGACCGATGGGCAGACAAAATGGGTGAACCGAATACTAGAAGACATTTTGAGAGTGTGTGCATTAGATTTCTTAGATAATTGGGATGTATGCCTCCCCTACGCTGAGTTTGCTTATAACAATAACTTTCACGCTAACATCGACATGGTGCTTTACAAGGCCTTATATGGACACCTATGTCAAGCTCCTCATTATTGGGCTAAAGTTGGTGAGAAAAGCATGTTGGGACCAGATTTAGTCCAGACTACCACCAAGAAGATCAAAATTATTAGTCAACGCCTATGAACGGCCCAGAGCAGGCAGGAAGCTATTCAGACACATAAGACGAAGGGAGTTCTTGTAACATCCCGAAAATCGGGGGGTCGAGCAAAAACCCAACTCCCGAGTTCCAAAATGTTATTTATGCAACATAGATATGTATGATTGAATGTTGTCTGTGATAATGTATTAAACATGAGTGAAATTAAGCCAGAACAGCATATCATACTCCAGAGACAGTTAAATTAACCAGCGGAAGTCTGTAATAGTATGTATAACATATATAAACTGTTGTATATCTCCAGAGTATGAACATGTTACCAGGTTATATACATACATGTATACTTCAAACGTAAGCAAAAGAATATACATGAGTGCTCTAAAAATATAAAATGACAAGTGTCAAGGCATCTAATCAACCTCCCTGTAATCCCGTCGATCAGAACACGCATAAAGGAGGGATCCTCCTCCTCATCATCAAGTCCGGCTCCGCCTCACAGGCCGCGCCATCATCTGCAATCACAAAAAGGTCTGGTGGGTGTCCAGGAACACCGTCCCGTAACGTGGGAGTGAGTAGCTAACTCAGTGGAATAATAGAGCAAGGATTAACATGTTCTCAAATCAATCACGCGATAATAGTAAAGCAATAAATCAAACAATCCTAATACTGTTGTTAATGCAATTATGACATGACGTGATGTATGCCCTCACCGACGATCACCCTCATGCGGCAACATCTTACGACCGCGGCATGCTACACTCCCTAGAGTGCTCGACATCTTCCAGGCACATGCAATGCTATGGTGATATGAATTCCAAGTTGTTATTAGTCCATTCAAACAGCAGGATTGGGAAACTAAGGTACTTCCCTTGTATCAATCCCAACACAGATCCTGTCTAGGGTCGTCACTCCTAGTAATCTCATACGATGTATATTTCGTAGGTCACTGCAAGGGCTGCCAGGGCTGTTGCATGCACTCGTTGCTCCACTCCCCCATCACCTTATCAATACAGGCCTACTGTACTCTACTGCTACTGAAGGGTCGTCGCCTCCCGTAGACTCAGAATACGCTCGCGGTCACTACAAAGGACTCGTCGCCTGATCAGTGTAGGCCGACAGCTAGAATATAGTGTCCCATACCACCATAATCTGCTCACGAGTTTAGGTGCTCACTGGTCACTACGGGGAGGTTTGTGGCCCCAGCGTAGGCCGACAGCTCGACCACGGTGTCCCATACCACCATGCCCGGCTCATGAGTCTTTATGGATCAAGGTACCATGGTTAACAGGGTTTACAATGGTAAGTTCAGTACCCTAGGTTCAAGCAGTTATGACTCATACAAGGTGAACATACAATAGCCAGTCGGGTTACTTGACGAGCTCGACTGGCACGAGCGCATCGCAAGTCGAACGACATGAAGTGCGTAAAACACTTCTCGTGGCCTAACCACTGCCGCCAACTCCAACACGACTCGCGTTCATCGACACGTCCTTCGTGGCCAAGATAAGCTAACCACGAATTCTTTCGGTTACCGACTGCCTGGACTAGGCATAGTCCCAAACAATCATAGAATCACATCAGTAGTTGTGTAAGGGTAATGGAAATGAAATGGAACCATGTGAGCATGTTAACACATGTCATTACATACAACTTAAGCAAGTCTTCAAACACATGCCTTTCATACATATAATGAAATTATACATATCGCCAACATATAGGAAATCATCACCATCAGCGTATTAATTGAGAATTCAATCTCCAACCAAGTCATAAGAAAATCATCAAGCACATGTTATAACATACCACTTAAATGAATCATTAAGCACATGCATTTCATACATATAATGAAATCGTACATATGGCTAACATGTAGGAAATCATTCACATCAACATATTCATTGAGAAATCAATCTCAAACTAATCCATAACACCATTTAATTCAATACATACTAATACGAGCATTTATACAAACACTTACACTACACACTTAAGTCTACATATAGTATGTCGACCCGAAGTGCGCATTTAGGCAAATCTCTTCGCCAAACTAATTATGTACGCATTCCTAACTTCCTAATGCGACAACAAACCATGTCAATCACATCAGCAAAATATGAATGTAAACTGTACTTCCTACAAATGACTAAAATGCCCTAAATCTCATATTCTTCGTTAATTTACGAAACAGGAAACGGAGAGCATGTTGTACATGTCAAACGGCGTTGCCGTCAAGAATCTACTATTAAACGACATTGAAAGCTTTGAAAACAGTCAATCAAAGCGTTTAATATCCGCACCTTTTCCCTTTTAGGGATGAGAATTCGAACGGAGCGTATACGCTTCGTCTACGGCGAATAAGGAACCTAATACACGAGATCCATAAGCTACATCGCTATGGAAACAAAGGAAACTCAAATCAGTAACTATTTAGGGTACTTTCTTACCTAGAAAAGCGGAGAAATCACCGGCAACGTGATTGAGTTGCGTTGCTTAGGCACTTGCAACAGGTAGCACAAGCGGCAAGGAATTCTCCTCCAATCTCTCTCACAAACTCTCACCTTTTCTCTCTCCCAATCTAGGGATTTTTGCAAATTCGGATGGGAGAGAGGAGTGAGGGTTTCAACCCCTTTTATAAGCCTAAACATGCCCAAAATAGGCTCCAAGTCAAGGTATACTTAAAGTATAACCAAATCGGGGCTGTTTCGGTCCAAAAGAGCATTTCTGGAGGTCCCCTGGCCAAATGCGGTCGGCCTTAAGCTCGTGCATACTGGATCTAGCACGCATCCAGATGTCAGGCCGGTAGGGTTCCCAGATCGCACGTGGCGGCCCAGTTTCAGTTTAACGGTCACCGCACCAAGATCAGGCCTAAAAGTCTCGTGATATGTAATAGAAATTTTTCCTGATCCAAGGGTGTAATTTGGCTGTATTCTGATGGTCAGAATGCTTAATACTGATGCGTCAAATTTGTGTGCCAGATTTGAATTTGAAATTCCAACTATGTCCCTATTCACACTCTCTTCGGTCCGGGCTCAATGAAATAGCCTGTGATCGTCAGTTGGACTTGATATTCGAAACGATTGCCAAGCCCAGCTAAGTGGTCATAACGGTCTAAGATGGTAGGCATCTGACTTACGACGCGCGGTCTAGATCCAATACAAAGATTCAAAGTGGTCCAGAGAACAAACCTGCTTAGAGTTTGGTCCGAGGTTTTAGAGCATTATAGCACCATTGGTTCCACTCGCTTTGGGCCTTGTAGAACGTATTTAAAGTAATCAGGGACTGTTTCCCAGCCACTCCAACGTTGCGCTAGCTAACTTATGCTTAGTTTCTAAAGAAATTTATCCTAAGTGGTTTCTTTGGCTATGGAATTGGGTTCTGAACGATTTTTCAGGTGTTTTAATTGACCCACTGCCTAAGGACGTCAAATCCCAGGTTAGCCAAAATCCGGGGTGTTACAGTTCTGCATTTTGGTAAAAAGGGGAAACTTACCCCACGATACATTGGTCCTTTCCAGATCATGGATTGGATAGGACCGGTCACGTATCATTTGGCCTTTCCCACTCCCTTCATCGGTGTACAAAATGTGTTTCACGTCTCCATGCTTAAAAAGTACGTTCCTAACCTTTTGCATGTCATTCGATGGGAGCATGTGGAACTCAAGGACAACACCACGTACATCCTTAAGCTCACTAGAATCTTGGACAAGAAGCAGCGAGTGCTACGAAACAAGGTGATCCCATTAGTGAAGGTGTTATGGACGCATCACGGGGAAGAAGAAGCCACTTTGGAAACTGAGGCTGAAGTGCCCAAACACTATCCCAACTTGCTTAAGTAATACGAACAGGTATAAATTTTGAGGACAAAATTTATTTATAAGGGAGGTCGATTGTAACACCCCATCCAAGAAGGAATAGTGTCTTGAGGCGTTCACATGTGAACCGACACAGGACCGAATGATTCGACCGCATGTGTGGGTATATTACTAATAAATTAATCCAAATTTAGTCATTGATGTGATTAAATCAAATCATGGATAGGCCGAGCACAGGCCGTAGGGCCAGATGCCTAAGCTACACTTAGCGACTGTTCGTATGAGCCATGTATCGCCCGAGGAAGGACCAGAAACTCTGACACTTTGGCAGGCCAAGGGCCTCACTGGGCTTGTGATCTCACGTGGATGTTAGGCTCAGACGATGCCTAGAAATGGGTAAACTATGTCATATAATCAGCACTTGAAACTCGCGAGTCACCAGGCTTAAAGAAGAAAATTCTGAAATTTAAATCAATTAGCCCTGTTTCTTGAGTCAGAAAATCTAAGAATTTTAGACATAGGATTTCTTCTAAATTCACACCAAAGGTCACAAATAATTCCCTGCCCTTGCCCACAAAATCTGACCATTGATCATGGAATGGTGACCAGTGATTGCGAATCAAGCTGCGCGGTAAAACCCCACATCCATTTGTGATCAAACTTTGTCCAACCCTTCATCAGGTCGTGGGGCATGTGTTCTAGGAATCAAATGGGTCAGGGGGACATCAGGACAACCCCAATGATAAAAAATGGGCCCATAGGGCCATTGAAGGAAATTACCAAACAAGGTCAACTAATATAATTCTAAACATATAAAAGGTCCAACCCTCTCCCTCATTTGCCGAAATTTGAGCAATAGAAATTTTGAGAGAGGGAGAGAGGGAGAGAGAGAGAGAGAGAGAGAGAGAGAGAGAGAGAGAGAGAGAGAGAGAGAGAGAGAGAGAGTGTGTGTGTGTGATGGGATTTAGTGGTGATAGTGGTTTGTGGTGCTTAGGATTTAGGAATCCCCATACATACACTTTCCAATTGCCGGAAAGCACCAACCCAATTGCCATTGGAGTGAAACCCCTTTCAAGCTAAGGCATGAATGACCTTTTGACCATTTCTCCCTAAATTCAAGCCACATGCATGTAACTTACCGCCACTCCATGCAATGATGGGCACTGATGCGTCAAGCTTGCAGACCCATCACCGTTAGGACGATCTCAACAACTTTTGGTCAATAATAAGTGTAAACCATTACCAAGTTTATGCTAGTTGATTATTGATTTCCTGATTTGGTGCTAACTATGCTTAAACAATGACATGAATCGCTGTAAATTGTTGATTGTTAGTTGAAATGTTGCTACATGTCAATTATGTTAGGAGTAAAGCCATGGAATGTTGTCACATTACTGATTTGTTGAACTACTTGCTTGATTTTATTGATTTATAGCTGAATTATGTGATTTATATTAACTCATGGAAGACTAGTTGTTGTATATTAGTGAATGGCTGCCCTTATGGTGTATATGTTGGAACATGAAGAACATGACTCATATGGGTTAGTGGGACTTAATATGTAAGACCCGTATCCTAGACCGTATCGTTTGGTAGACTTCCGCGGTCTTTCCGGTCGAATCGCAGCAACCTCGACCCTTAACCAGCATTTGCGCGTGACCCTGATTCATATGCCGTTAACCCGAGTCGACTCAACCCGAGACTTGTACCAGTGCGACCGCGCCATCGCTGCGGTTCCGATGCCGTGTCTTGCACGCCGAGGCGATACCCGGGCCAGGAGATGTGGGCCCGCGTTCAGTTCGAGGAAAACGTCGCGCGTTGCAATCCCAAGAGAATGTCCCATCAATCGCATCAAGTTTCAAGTACTCCATTCCATCAAGTCAAGTACATCACCCATACCCCATGCCACCTCACCTCCCTCACAAGTCAACTCTCCCTCTCCCCACCCATACCTCCTTTACACAAAATTCAACCCAACCCATCCTTTTACTTACACACCCATTACTCTCTTCCTATATCACTCATCTCTCTCATTTCTCTCTCATTCCAAGCAATTTCAAGAGAGATCCAATGTCCTCACCTCCATGAGAAGAGCCATGTGTGGCCCACTCTATACCACCCTATCTCCCATCTCCACCCTTGGATCGTCATCCTCACCATTGTAAGAGCACTTTTGGAGCATTGGAAGGCTAAAGAGGATGATGAAGGATAGGTGGGTGCTTCTCTCCTTTCTCTCTCTCTCTCTCTCACTCTCTCACTCTCTCTCTCTCTCTCTTTTCCATTTTTTTTATGATGCATGGCCCACTTGGATGGATCCCACCTTAATATATGTCTTATCTAACCATCCAAACCATGTGGGCCCTACCTAAATGAGGATGGGAAAACACAAATATCAGATTGATTTAGTGGGCCATGTCCATGTGAGACCCACCAGTCATGGTCCCCACACATGGGACCCACCTTGATGACATGAATACCCAGGCCATCCGTCCAGGACGTTATGGAGAGTAAACTGACGGTGAGGTGTATTCTGAGAGAAAAAAAAAAAGGTTTGATTTTTTTTTAGCTTTTTGGGTGTGCCACTACTGCAGTCCCCACCTTGATGTATTGATAAAATCCACGCCATCCATCCCATTCCCTAGATCATTTTAGTCGTTGAGCTGAAAATTGAAGGTGATCCGATAATCGAGTGGGCCTTACCATAGGAAACAGTGGTGTTTGCCGTTAAAACTTTGGAAAATGATCGCTGGGGTCCATATGAAGGTTGGACCCACATGAAATTTGGTTTGGACCCCTAATTTTGTGGGACACATATAATGGACGGGGTAGATCTGGTTAATGTAGGTCCCACCTAGGATAACAAAAAAAAAATATATGACAAAAAGGTGGCAAGCACCTTGCTGTCATGGAGTTCACGTAAAGGGGTGGATCTCCATTGGCCCTAGTTGTGGACCCCACCGTGATGTGTGTTCTAAATCCTTGCCGTCCATTTGTTGGGACCCCTTTGTTGAGGCGTTGGTTCTAAAAATGAGAATAAAAATCAGCCGCGTGTGGGACTCAGGTGGCCCACACGACAGGAAATAGTGAGGATTGGGCGTCTACCATTGTAACTCTTTTTACGGTTACAGAAATTTTTGATCACTAGGAAATTTGTTTTTCCTTTCCATTCAGGGTCTGTGTGACCCTACCAACGGCTTGGATGGAGAATAAACGCCATGGTGTACCCCACATGGGACCCACTTCCATGAAGTGGGTTGGTTCTGTACCGTGTACAGCAGCGTTATAGCTGCTGTATCAACGCCAGTAAGCTCAATGCGTCTGAACATGAGGCACGTGTTATATTCATACTGTCCACAGCCGTGGACCTCACCTAATGTATGCATCCTATTCTTGCCATCGTGATGTGTAGGATGGTGGGACCCACCTGACCCATGTATTTCACCTACATGCAATCCAGGCCGTCCATCCTTGTTGGACGATGTTTGGACGGTGCTGTGGACTATACCATGATTTATGCTTTTCATCCACACCGTCCGCAATGTTTGATGGTGCTAGGAAGAGTTTTGGTGGTACTGTGGGGCCCCACAATGATGTATGTGTTGATCCACACCGTCCATTCACGACCCACCTTTGATGTCTTTTATCCAAACCGTTCATCTGATGGGCCAGCAGTTGCAGCTGCTGTGCAGCGTCAGCAAGACTGGCGTGACCGTCCATCTGCTTCATTGATGTCAGCAGAGGGGCTGACAATGAGATGTGTTTATCCAACCATTCACCCATTTGCGTGGAACCCATTCCACACGTGTGACTTGTGTGAGGATGGGGCCCACCAGACGTGCGTGCCTTATATCCAAGCCGTCCGTCCAGCAGAGTTGGGATGGCAAGCCACCTTAATGCATGTATTTCGTCCAGCCGTCCACTTGGACACTGGACGTTGTGTTTTTTTTTTTTTTACAAAAGATATATATATTATAATATTATATTATATTATGATATATAATATGATATAATATTATATTGATATATATATATATATATATATATATATATATATATATATATATATATATGTATTATAACAGTACATTATACTTGCTCAGGTGGGGCTCATGTTGTGTACGCTGGCCAGCAGCCAGCCACATGCCACTATATGCAGCAATTGCGGTGGGCCACCACCTGGCACCCACCTTGGTGATGCGTTGCATCCACCGTCCAGCTCATGGACGGTGGATTCCAACCATGATGCATGTGTAATATCTTTTCCATCCACCCATTCAGATGGTGGGACCCACCTGCATTTAACGTTAGCAAGTTCTGCAGGTCCCACGTGATGTATATGTATTCCCCAGCTGTCCTGATGGTGGGACCCACTGCTGGATGATATTTGAATGGTGCTGATTTATATAGACAATGTGTGAGCAGTGCTGGTCATCATTAATGGGCCATGTGCCCAATGCATTGATAGTGTACAATGGTACGCATGTTACACCTACAACTATTTAAATGATTTTGGTGTAGTCTAAGCTCACTTGAGGCCCAATGGTGCGGCCTATTGTGATGTATTTTGGCATGTGCGAGAGGCCCATTTTGTTGTATTTTGTGGCCCATTTAGTGAGACCCATGTAATATATTTGAGGCCCATGTGCAGGGTCCACCTATTGTGTGTTTGAAGCACATGGGCTAGGCCCATTGTGATGTATTCGAGGCCCATAGGCGAGGCCCGTTGTGATGTATTCGAGGCCAATGGGCAAGGCATGATGTGATGAACTTATGACCCATGTGTTGAGGCCCATTATGGTGTATTTCCAGCCCATTGCGAGGTGTATGGTGATGTATATCAGGCCCGATGTAATGTATATGTGGCCCCTTGAGTGGGGCCCATTTTGATATATATGGCCCTTGTGTGTGGCCATGGGCCCACTATATATGTTTGGTTTGACCTTATGAGGGCCACTCCTTGGGAGCAACGTCGGTTAAATGGTCACATTGTTGGGCAATGTTGGTTAGATGTCCACATTGTGACCTTCCCTTAGGCCTATTTTGATTTGTCGTGGCTGATTGCCGATTATCGATCGAGGCTGATTACCGATTCTGATTTGTTGTGACCGATTGCCGATTATCGATCGAGGCTGATTACCGATTCTGATGGTCAATTGCTGATTATTGATCGAGGCTGATTATCGATCAAGGCCGATTGCCGATTATCGATCGAGGCTGATTATCGATCAAGGCCGACTACCTATTTTGATTTGTCGTGGCCGATTACCGATTATCGATTGAGGCTGATTATCGATTTTAAATTGTCATGGCCGATTGCCGATTCTGATTGTCGAGGCCCAATGTGATGAACATGCGACCCGTATTCAAGACCCGACGTGATGTGTATTCAACCCGTATCTAAGGCCCAATGTGATGTATATTGAGGCCTAAATGATGAGGCCCATTGTGATTCATTCGAGGGTCAGGCAAAAGAGCCCATTGTGATGAATGTTAGGCCCATGAGCAGGGCCCACCTGTTGTGTACATGTAACCCTTGAGTAAGGCCCATTATGTTGTATATTAGGCCCTTGTGTGAGGCCGTGGGCCCATTATATGTTTGGATCTGTGAGGGTCACTCCTTGGGGCAATGTTGGTTAGATGTCCACATTGTCGAGGCCGATTGTTGATGCCAGTTATTGATACCGATTATGAGTATGTGACTGCATAACATCATGATCCATGCCCATACGCATCATCTGCATGTCTGTTATGAGATATGATTGACCATTGCATATGCCATAGTGCTGATTGTTATGAGACTCCCTGATAGGAGGAGATTTTCTCACATGAGCGCACGGTTTATGCAGGATTGATGCATGACTGGATTGTATGACTCCTGCATCTTGCATTGTGTGCTGTGATTATTGTATGCGCTAGCGACATCAGGGCCGTAGCCTCCACAGGCATAACGTGGATGGCTAGATGGGACATCAAAAATTTGTTCTACATGGGGTGCTATAGATATCCTTGGGTGAAAGTCCCAGAACCCTCTTGGTTCCAGAGGTTGCTCCAACGTCTAGACCGAGTGGGTAGATGAGCGCCGAGTGCCGATTACCAGATGGTTGTGCTCTCCACTGTGTTGTGGTCAGTTGGAAGGGGGTGCGGCCTTACCTGCCCGAGAGGAGGGGGAAAAGCTAGGCTGAGTTTGACCAGCTCGAGGAATGGGTCCGCTATCGACGAGCCGGGCCCGATATTGGCAGGCGGATAGTGAAGTCTCTTCCACTCGCCTTGTTGCGCGCGATGGTGCGGCAATCTGGTTTGGAGTGTAATAGACCCCGGTGATTTTCCAGAGAGGAACCGTACTGATATGTGGACTTATTGAGTAGGAATTGCATGCTCATTCATTCATTCACTATCCACTCGGGCTGGTGGTGCGTAACTAATTATTGTGTACCTTCATTATGGCAAGAATTTTGGTTGGGCGCGTGACTAACCTGAGATCAGGAGTCTACCACATTGAGTCTGACTATCCAAATCTAGGTATGGGACTTTCGGATAGAAGTCCTTGTGGTGGACTCCGTAGCCTGCAATACTATGTACTATCATCCCGACTTCACACTCCAGCATGGTTATTTCATTCGCATCGCATATTATATTACATCCGCAGGCATATGGCATCTTGGGTTGCTATTTTTGCACTTATATGGCCTAGACAGATTTAGCAGGATTTATATATTGCATTGCACCCTCTGCATTTGATATTGGTTGATTCATAGACTTGTCCATACTTTCACTTACTCTATTATCATGTGAGTTATATCTTGTCAGTATTTCTGCTTACTCTGATAATTCCTGCTCTTGTCAGTGTTTCTGTTTATTCAAACATTGTATGGTTTACGGATTATTTGCTTTCCGGTATTGTATGATTATGACATTGTATTGAATACTTGACACTTACTTTGTGCACACACTTACACCACCCTCTAAGCTTTCTATAAGCTTATGCACGATAGATGCGTGCAGGTGATGTTAGGCTGCAGCAGTGTTGAGCTTGGAGCGTGCGGTGGTCTTCTGGAGCTCGATTCTCTATTTATGTATTTCCCTTTCAGTATTGTACTCAAATGATTATATTAGTGGATATGTGATGATGATGTTGTTTTTTTGTGATTTGGGTAATCTTGTGGTTATGCTTATTACTAGTTAAATGTACATTTAAAAAAATAAAAAATAAAAATCCTCCTTATAGGATCCCAGGATCGGAATCTGGCGTGTGAATGCTAGGAGCTGAGAATGGGGTACTATGGAGGCTGTCGGCACCGGATTCGGCAATCGAGATTCTTGTGAATTCGATTTTTGGGTTTGGGGCGTGACATAATATATTGTTGTCCATGTACTTAAAAAGCAGATTTATGCCTGACATGGGTGAACTATCTCTGAATTTGACAATACATGTTGTGTATTATTACATAAACTCTTATGGATGGGCTGATTACCTGGAATTACTTGGGTAACCCCTTTCATTGGACCTGCCCGTGAGCAATCTGGCTCGAATAGTTGTAATGCCCGTGAAAAATTCGTACTTGGGCTCGAGTACCAACTCGACCCGAAATCGCGTAGAATTAATTTCTATGGAAATTAAGCGTAAGTTAGCTAACATAACGCTAGAGTAGCTGGGAAATAGTCCCTGATCACTTTAAATACATTCTACAAGACCCAAATCGAGTAGAACAAATGACTCTACAATACTCTATAACCTCGGATCAAACTCTAAGCAGGTTTATTCTCTGGACCGCTTTGAATCTTTGTATTGGATCTAGACCATACGTCGAAAGTCCGATACCTCCTATCTTAGACCGTTAGAACCGCCTAACTGGACTTGACAATCATTTCGAAGATCAAGTCAAACCGATAATCACAGACTATTTCATTGAGCCCGGACTGAAGAGAGTGCGAATAGGGACAGAATTGAAATTTCAAATTCAAATCTGGCACACGACTTGACGCGTCAGTATTAAGCGTTCTGACCGTCGGAATTCAGTCAGATTACACCCTCGGATCAGGAAAAATTTCTATTTTATATCATGAGACTTTCAGCCCTGATCTACGTGCGGTGATCGCTGAATTGAAACTGGTCCGCCACGTGCGATCTGCGAACCCTGCCGGACTGAAAACTTAATACGTGCTAGATCAGGTACGCATGAGCTTAAGTCCGATCGCATTCGACCAGGGGACCACCAGAAAGCATCTTTTGGACCGAAACAGCCCTGAATTGGATATGCACTAAGTAAACTTCGTTCCGGAGCCTGTTTTCAGCGCTTTTAAGCTTATAAAAGGGGTTGAAACCCTCATTCCTCTCTCCCATCCGAAATTGCAAAACCCTAGCTTTGGGAGAGAGAAAAGGTGAGAGTTTGAGAGAGAGAGTAGAAGGGATTTTTCCCGCCTTCGTGCCACCTGTTGCACGTGCTTCAGCAACTCATCCCAGTCACCTCGCCGGTGATTCCTCCACTTTTTCAGGTCTGAAATAATCCTATAAGTTGCTGATTTAAGGTCTACTTAGATTTATAGCGTGTTAGCTAACGTAACTCGTAAAACAGGTTCTCCTACTGCCGTAGATGAAGCATATACGCTCCGTTCGAATTCACGAGTCTACAAGAGACTAGGTGAGGATTTTAGACACTTTGATTGACGGTTTACAACGCTTTCAATGTCGTTTAATAGTAGATTATCGACGGCATCGCCGTTTGACATGTACAACATGCTATTCGTTTCCCATTTCGTAAATTAACGAAGAATATGAGATTTAGGGCATTTTAGTCATTTGTAGGAAGTGCTGATTTCATTCATATTTTGCTGATATGATTGACATGATTTGTTGTCGCATTAGGATGTTAGGAATGCGTACATAATTAGTTTGGCAAAGAGATTCGCCTAATTGCGCACTTCGGGTCGACATACTATATGTAGACTTAAGTGTGTAGTGTATGTGTTTGTATAAATGCTTGTATTAGTATGTATTGAATTAAATGATGTTATGAATTAGTTTAAGATTGATTTCTCAATTAATATGCTGACCTAAATGATTTCCTACATGTTGAGTATATGCATGATTTCATTACATGCATGAAATATATGTGCTTGAAGATTTACTTAAGTTGAATGTTATAACATGTGTTAACATGCTCACATGATTGTATTTCAATTCCAATATTCCAATATAAATTACTGATGTGATTCCATAATTGTCTGGGACTATACTTAGTCCAGGCAGTCGGTAACCGATCGAATTCGTGGTTGGCTGGTCTTGGCCACGAACGACGCGTCGATGAATGCGAGTCGTGTTTGGAGTTGGCGGCAGTGGTTAGGCCACGCGAAGTGTTTTACGCACTTCATGTCGTTCGACTTGAGATGCGATCGCGCTAGTCGAGCCCGTCAAGTAACCCGACTGGCTGATGTATGTTCACCCTGTATGAGTCATAACTGCTTGGACCTAGGGTACTGAACTTACCATTGTAAACCCTGTTAACCATGGTACCTTGATCCACGAAGACTCATGAGCCGGGCATGGTGGTATGGGACACCGTGGTCGAGCTGTCGGCCTACGCTGGGGCTACAAACCTCCCCGTAGTGACTAGTGAGCACCTAGTCTCGTGAGCAGATTATGGTGGTATGGGACAATATATTCTAGCTGTCGGCCTACACTGATCAAGCGACGATTCCTTTGTAGTGACCGCGAGCGTATTCTGAGCCTACGGGAGGCGACGACCCTTCAGTAGCAGTAGAGTACAGTAGGCCTGTATTGATAAGGTGATGGGGGAGCGGTGCAATGAGTGCGAGCAACAGCCCTGACAGCCCTTGCAGCGACCTACGAAATATACATCGTATGAGATTACTAGGAGTAACGACCCTAGACAGGATCTGTGTTGGGATTGATACAAGGGAAGTACCTTAGTTTCCCAATCCTGCTGTTTGAATGGACTAATAACAACTCGAAAATCATATCACCATAGCATTGTATGTGCCTGGAAGATGTGAAGCACTCTAGGGAGTGTGGCATGCCGCGGTCGTAAGATGTTGCCATATGAGGGAGATCGTCGGTGAGGTCATACATCACGTCATGTCATCTTACATTAACAACAGTATTAGGATTGTCTGATTTACTGCTTTACTATTATCGCATGATTGAATTGTGAACATGCTAATCTTTGCTCTATGATTCCACTGAGTTGATCACTCATTCCCACGTTACGGGATAGTATTTGCAACACCCACCAGACCCTGTTGTAGATGCAGGTGAGGCTGAGATCCAGGAGGCAGAGCCAGACTTCGACGAGGACCAAGACGAGTTCTCATACATGCTGTATCACGATGGCTTTGCGTAGGTGACCTGGATTGATGGGACTTCAGTGGGACTATTTTGAACATTTAATTTTGTTCATGTATATGTATATGAGACTCAGAGATGTATTCATACCTTAGATACAGTTGAGATCTACTCTGTTTTTCCTTACAGTGATATATATATTGTTTAGTCTTCCGCTTGCTTTTATCACTGGATCTGAAGTATGAATTACAGTTTTGGTATACTTTTACTCATGTGAATGCTTTAAATCAGACAACATTGAATCATAATCATTTTTGTTGCATAAGTGACGGTCTGGAACTCGGGAGTTGACTTTATACACGACCTCCATTTTTAGGGTGTTACTAGTTGGTATCAGAGCGTGAATAAAAGTATACTGGGCTTGGGTTATGGTCTCGCGACATACGCTGTTGCTTCCTTTGACTTAGGTGGGTGCGAGAAGGGTCTAGAAACTCTTCTAGGATCGCAGATTCACCGATAGGCGAAGTCTATTTGAATCGATCGCACGATCGAGTCTGTAACGCAACTCGGGTCGCGTAAAGCAACCCGAATAACTCATAGGTTGTAGGAAGTTGGGTTGAGATGTTCTTTGAACGATTTTAAACCCGTGAAAGTGAATCCTTGGACCGTGGGATGACCATGACTCCTGTATTCAATCGCTAGGGCTTAAAAACCCCGTTTCACCAAAAATCTTCAAAATTCTTCCTCTCACCACTCCAATCTTTATTTCTTTCTTATCCAATTCAGGTTAGGCATCAAACCTAATGTGAAAATAACACAAAATAATACTTTCACAAGATTTTACAGTGAATAGTTAAATTTCATGAAAAATGGCCATAAGGCCATTCTAACTTCACTTTCTTTAGCCGCTAAGGGTCTAGATGGATGTACTAGATCCTTCTACCCCAAAATCATATGCTGCATGATAGGGTTTTTTATTCAGGATTACGGATTGGTCCCAGAAAGCCCTGAACACATGTTTGGGCCTATGTAGGTCAAAATACAATGAACCAGGGGTCGAACCGTACATATCTGGGGTCCTTGGACCATGGGGGACCAAACCCATCTAGCCCCACCGGCTGGATGCATCACCAGTCGGCGATGCTATCGTCGATCCGGCGATGTATCGCCGTACAGGTGGGCCCATTTGAAGTGGTTTTCGGGCGCACGCCCTTAAATGTCATGTACACCCTCCCCATAGGTGTCCCGTCCAAAGAAAACCCTCAAAACATACCTCTCCTTAACAAACAGCCCTCCCCATAGCCCTATTTGCATTTTCCAGCAACCATCTCCAAAATCTGAGATTCCAAATCATCCCTAGATCCATCCTTGGCCAAAAATGACCATCATCCATCATTCCTTTGGAGTTGGCAGCCCTTCCTCTTGAAGATTTCATCATTTGGAGCTCCAAAAATCTCCAAATCGAGCTGAAATCGTGAGGTGCTCCATTCCACTTTTCCATTTTTATTTCTCCTTAAAAATACATCTTTGGGAAGCTTGAAGCATCCCTCTACGACACCTAGATTTCCCTTTTCCAGTTTGAACAGCCACTTCTCCGCATTTTCTTCGTTTTCCATGGCTTTCGTGGAAGCCATTTTAGGCCTTTTATCACTCTCCTCCATCATATCTTTGATGGGTAAAAGGAAAACTGTAATAGATGAGGCTGGGCCAAGTCACCCTGCTCAATTGAGAAGACCACGGGGTGGTGCCGCAAGTTCAAGCGCCGCTGCAGGTCCAGCTACAGCCCTAGAGTGCCATACAAAGCGGGATTTGGATCCCCATGCTCACCTTGGGCGAGTAATTCTATCAGAGATGCCTCATGGCCAATACACTGATCGTAAAGTGTTGTTTGAGGCGGACGTGGAAGGGCGACTGTTCAGAGAATTTTTATTGTTTGAGCGCATTGAAGCTGCGCATTGGGGTCCGATCTTTGAAGCTCGTGCTCGTGCTAATGTGAGCACCGTTCGTGCCTTCTACGCTTGTATCCAGAATCCTACCTTGCAGCCATTGCAGTTCAAAATCCCTTTTGGTAGAGATCGGATGGCTACGATTGATGTGCGCAATTTACGCGACTTCTGAACGTGCCTCTCGGTGATGTTCATCCTGGTGAGAAGAATCTGAGGAGTAGGCATGAACGAGATCGCCAAACCAGGCTTCTGTGCGGTAAGTTGGTTCCATGGCAGCCTAATAATATCCTAAAAGTGACGTATATGTCTGATGATTTACGCTTGTTGCACCATATCTGCACGTACAATGTTTATCCCAGGTCGACAAATCGCATTGAATGTACACGCCTTATGGTCGATTTCTTGTATCTGGTGGCCCAGGGAGAGAATGTATGCATGGCCACTTTCATCTTACGATAGATAATCCTCATAGCTAAGTCAAGAAGAACATCCGAATCACTTCCTTTTGGTCGACTGATATGCAAGATCGCGCTTGAGTTTGCCTACAGACTTGGGCTGAAATTGTCAATTTTGATTCATACCATTGATGAGTCGACTATGGTCAAGATGAAGATTGGTTCTCAGTACCGTGAGAATCAGCTTGAGGAGGATAGCGAGGATGACTTTGATGATGAGGAAGATCAGAGTGAAGAAGAACCTGGAGCAGAAGTTCAGGAAGAAGTCCAGGAAGAGGCAGAAGAGGAGGCTTAGGATACAGATGAGAGCCCTCCTCCTTCTGCGCAGGCTACTAGCGATGATCGCATTGCTCGGATCGAGGAGAGTCAGACTGCCTTGCGAAGGGAAGTTCAGGAACTTCGCGCTGAAGTCGAGGATGCCAAGGCCGTTACAAAGAGAAAATTCGGCAAGGTGACTCGCACCTTGAAGGCGATCCTGTGTTGCTTGTAGGATAAGGGTGCTCCTCCGTCATCAGACTCAGACTAGCGATGTGACCTTTGATGTAGTTGTCAGTAGTTAGTCATTTCCTGCTTTATGTGTGTAAGCCTGTTAGGGCTAGTGCTTTGCTTATGTTGTTGTTGTAATTTTAACTGTCTTAATTCCCATGTATTTCTCGTCATGATGCTTGTAAGGATATATCCCTTGTATTGTGACAATTTTGATTAAATGAAATGCATGGAATGCCTTTGACTCCTTGTGTGAATGATTGCGGTGAATTTGTGCTATTGAGACTGACAAGGTTGCGCCCTATTTTGAATATAGGGAATGCCGCCTAAGGCTACGCGGAGCACGGTTCGGCTGGCATTGAGTGAGCATATGGATCAGACTCCTTCGCAGTCTGACACTCATGCGGACCCTGCTGTAGGCCCGATTTCTGAGACACTTCGTGCATCTCAGCCTGCTGCTGGTCCTACAGTTGGACCACCGCCGTTCACACCGTCAGTCAGAGAGCCTCATCGTGCATCTACTTCGACGCAGCATCCGCCACAGCCTGCTCCACCTCCTGACAGATTTGAGCAGATGATAGCTATGATGCAGCAGCAGTAGCAGCTTCTGACTACCATTGTTGGGACATTAGCCCAGGGTGGGGGTGTGACTCCACCTGCACCACCTGCGTATCCAGCTGAGGATGCTTATACATACGCTCAGGATGAGGGCATGACTCATCCTGCACCGCCTGCTTACCCTGCGGGGAATGCCGCTGATACACGGGGCCTATTAGAGCGATTTTAATGCTTACGGCCTCCCACTTTTACAAGTTCTCATAGACCCGAGGAGGCTGAGTACTGGCTCGACTGTGTGTCGAAGATTTTGCGGATGTTACATTGCACAGAGGCCGACCAGGTAGAGATGGCTACATTCCTGTTTGAGAGAGAGGCCAGCCTGTGGTGGGATAGCATACTGCGGACCGTTGCCATCGACTTTGTATGGACATGGGCAGCGTTTGAGTTCCGCTTCCACGAGAAGTATTATCCCCAGACTTACATGTATGACAGGGAGAATGAGTTTCTCCGCCTCAGACAGGTAGCCATGACAGTTACGGAGTATGAGCATCGGTTTACGGAGTTAGGCAGATACGTCCCGACTATTTTGGCTGATGAGCAGATGCGCATACGGTGCTTTTTGGATGGTTTGCGACCGGATATTCGGTCAAAGATGTTGCTTCTAGGCCGTAACCGGACCTGTAGGATAGGCCCTTTGTGGGCAAGAGGCCTCACGTCGACCCTCCAACTCGGGCCATAGTGCCAGCACAATCGTTCCGGTGCCCCGAGTTATCGTGCACATACTGTGGGAGGACGGGCCATTTGGTGCAGAGTTGCTTTTCTCGGATGCGGGACAGTGGGTTCTCGCCGCCGCAGAAGATTGACCGTGCATGTCCACAGGCAATATCAGCACCGCCTATACGATTAGCTCCTGCGCACCCTTCTTTCAGACCTTCGGTATCGCAGATCAGACAGCCTCCACGGCCCATGACACAGCGGCCGAACCGGCCACAGTAGGCTCGGGTTCATGCATTGACAGCTGAGGCAGCTGCGACACCGACTTTTCAGCATTCGGCCTTCGAGGTCACAGCCCATATTGGAGGTACTCCTATTCTCGTGATGGTGGACACTGGTTCCATAATTTCTTTGATATCGCGTGCTGTAGTCAGGCGTCTTAGGTTACAGACTATCACTATGGATAGCGTACGAGTCCTTGCAGCCCACGGAGATTATTCAGATGTTACCCAGATGTGTGAGGGTTGTTTGGTTGATCTGGGAGGCCGGACGATGGCTATTGATCTTGTTATCGACCCCTCTCTTGTTTATCTCGACGTCATTCTTAGCATGGATTGGTTGACTGCAGCGAGGGCTGAGATTGACTGCGAGACTCGTATAGTGACTGTGTACGAGCCTGAGGGTGCATCCTTCACATTTTTAGTGCGGGTAAATCTCCCTTTTCACATACTTAGTTACGCCACTTTATTGCGCGACGCTGGTGCCCAGGTACTCGAGCATGTGCCAGTCGTTTTCGAGTTCGGGGATCTGTTCAGGAAGATCCCTGGTTTGCCGCCCCGACGTGAGATCGATTTCACTATCGATCTGGTTCCTGGTTCTACGCCCGTCTCACTGCTGACGTATCGCATGGCACCATGTGAGATGGAGGAGTTGAGGACGCAGATTGATGGTCTGCTAGAGCTTGGCCTTATACGGCCTAGTGTGTCTCCTTGGGGAGCACCGGTCTTGTTCGTGAGGAAGAAGGATGGTTCGATACGATTGTGTATTGATTATCGTAGGCTGAACCAGGTCACGGTGAAGAACAAGTACCCTTTACCCAGGATCGATGACTTGTTTGATCAGCTGAGAGGAGCGCAGTACTTCTCGAAGATTGATCTTCAGTCTGGATATCATCAGTTGCGCGTCAGAGATGAGGACGTGCAGAAGACAGCATTCAGGACCAGTTTTGGCCACTACGAGTTCCTCGTGATGTCGTTCGGTCTCACGAACGCACCAGCCCTGTTCATGGATCTGATGAACCGGGTATTTCGACCTTTCCTCTATCGATTCGTCATTATATTCATTGACGACATTTTGGTGTACTCTAGGAGTCGAGAGGAGCATGAGGAGCACTTGCGTTTGGTCCTGGATACGCTCAGACGGCATCAGTTGTTCGCACAATACAAGAAGTGCTACTTCTGGAAGCAGGAGGTGAAGTTTCTGGGACACGTGGTGTCCAAGGATGGCATGGCAATTGACCTGTCTAAGGTAGCTGCGGTGCAGGACTGGGAGTAGCCTGGTTCTGTCACTGAGGTGAGGAGTTTCTTGGGTCTCGCTGGCTACTATCGGCGCTTCATTCAGGACTTCTCGAAGATCGTGAGACCCTTATCTCAGTTGACACGGAAGGACGTGAAGTTCGCCTGCAATGACAAGGCGGAGTCAGCTTTTTAGGAGCTGAAGGACAGACTTACGTCCGCCCCTGTGCTAGTATTGCCAGAGCAAGGGGTTAGATACACTATATACACTGACGCGTCTAGCGTTGGTTTGGGTTGTGTCCTTATGCAGAGGGACAAGGTAATTTCGTATGCCTCGAGACAATTAAGGAAGCACGAGGAGAATTACTCTACACACGACGTAGAGTTGGCAGCCGTTATATACACTGACGCGTCTAGCGTTGGTTTGGGTTGTGTCCTTATGCAGAGGGACAAGGTAATTTCGTATGCCTCGAGACAATTAAGGAAGCACGAAGAGAATTACTCTACACACGACGTAGAGTTGGCAGCCGTTATATTCGCACTGAGACTCTGGAGACATTACCTCTACGGAGAGGAGTTCGAGCTCTTTTGCGACCACAAGAGCCTCAAGTACATATTCACACAGCGAGACTTGAATATGAGGCAGCGGCGATGGATGGAGACGTTGAAGGACTTCAAGTTTGAAGTCTCTTACCATCCTGGGAAGGCGAACCTTGTGGCTGACGCGTTGAGCCGTAAGAAGGCGATAGAGTTTGCAGCTCCGCGGATATGGTTGAGTTTTTACGAGACTTTGAGCAGAAACTCACCGTAGAGGAGCCGTTTGAGTTCATCGCACATGTACAGGTGCGATCTCAGATCGATGACCGAGTCATCGAGGCGCAGAGGGACGATGCGCATCTGACTAAGCTTCGAGAGCAGGCCAGTGATGATGCTGACGCCGACTGGCGAGTTAGTATGGATGGGGGCTTACGTTATCGTGGCCGCCTATGCGTCCCAGATGTCCCTGACTTGAGACGAGAGATTCTCGAGGCTGCGCATTGTACTAGACTCGCGATGCATCTAGGCAGTATGAAGATGTATCGTGACGTGAAGAGGACATATTGGTGGGAAGGTATGAAGACCCACATAGCTGAGTTCGTGTCCCGTTGTCTCACTTGTCAGCAGGTGAAGGCAGAGCATCGCCGACCACCTGGACTTTTACAGCCTATGCCAATCGCAGAGTGGAAGTGGGATTTCATTTCGATGGACTTCATTTCTGGGTTGCCGAAGATGAGAAAGGGACATGATTCCATTTGGGTGATCGTCGACCGACTGACGAAGTCGGCGCACTTCCTACCGATTAGAGTTACGAACTCTGCAGACGAGCTGGATAGACTGTACATCAGAGAGATTGTGCGTCTACATGGAGTTCTGTTGGAGATCGTGTCGGACAGAGACACGCGGTTCACTTCTATTTTCTAGACTCGCATTCAGGAGGCTATGGGTGTGAAGTTGAAGTTTAGTACTGCTTTTCACCCACAGACGGACGGACAGACAGAGCGGGTGAACCAGATCTTAGAGGACATGTTGCGAGCTTGCACATTGGACTTCAAGGACAGTTGGGATGATTGTCTTGCATATGCGGAGTTTGCGTACAACAACAGCTTTCAGGCGAGTATCGGTATGGCACCTTATGAGGCGCTGTATGGGCGACCTTGTCGAGCACCTCATTGTTGGATAGAGGTTGGTGAGCGTAGCTTGATTGGCCCAGAGTTGGTGCAGGCGACGTCAGAGAAGATTGATATTATTCGACGTCGGCTTCTTACAGCGCAGAGCAGACAGAAGAGTTATGCCGATACGAGACGAAGGCCACTAGAGTTCACTGTTGGGGATCATGTGTTTTTGCGAGCTTCCCCTATGAAGGGAGTCCTTCGGTTCAGGAAGAAGGGGAAGCTGGCACCGTGATTCATTGGTCCATTCCAGATCCTCGATCGTGTGGGAGCGGGGGCTTACCGATTGGCTTTACCCACGCCTCTCGCGAGCGTTCACAACGTATTTCATGTTTCTATGCTGAAGAAGTACGTTGCTGATCCTTCCCATATCATCAGATGGGAGCAGGTGCAGTTAGAAGAGGATGTTACTTATATCCTGCGACCGACACGTATCCTAGACAGGAAGGAGCAGGTACTGCGTAGCAAGGTGATTCCCCTTGTGAAGGTATTGTGGACGCATCACTCTGAGGAGGCTACCTGGGAGACAGAAGCCGAGATCAGAAAGAACTAGCCACAGCTTCTCGAGGAGTACGAAAAGGTACAAAATTTCAAGGACGAAATTATTTATTAAGGGGGGTAGATTTTAACGCCCGTGAAAAATCAGTACTTGGGCTCGAGTACCAACTCGACCTAAAATTGCGTAGAATTAATTTCTATGGAAATTAAGCGTAAGTTAGCTAGCGTAATGCTAGAGTAGCTGAGAAATAGTCCCTGATCACTTTAAATACGTTCTACAAGACCCAAATCGAGTAGAACAAATGACTCTACAATCTCGGATCAAACTCTAAGCAGGTTTGTTCTCTGGACCGTTTTGAATCTTTGTATTGGATCTAGACCGTACGTCGAAAGTCCGATACCTCCTATCTTAGACCGTTAGAACCGCCTAGCTGGACTTGACAATCATTTCGAAAATCAAGTCAAACCGATAATCACACACTATTTCATTGAGCCCAGACTGAAGAGAGTGCGAATAGGGACAGAATTGGAATTTCAAATTCAAATCTGGCACACGACTTGACGCGTCAGTATTAAGCGTTCTGACCGTCGGAATTCAGTCAGATTACACCCTCGGATCAGAAAAAATTTCTATTTTATATCATGAGACTTTCAGCCCTGATCTACGTGCGGTGACCGCTGAACTGAAACTGGTCCGCCACGTGTGATCTACGAACCCTACCAGACTGAAAACTTAATACGTGCTAGATCAGGTACGCATGAGCTTAAGTCCGATCGCATTCGACTAGGGGACCACCAGAAAGCATCTTTTGGACCGAAACAACCCCGAATTGGATATGCACTAAGTAAACTTCGTTCCGGAGCCTGTTTTCGGCATTTTTAAGCTTATAAAAGGGGTTGAAACCCTCATTCCTCTCTCCCATCCGAAATTGCAAAACCCTAGCTTTGGGAGAGAGCAAAGGTGAGAGTTTGAGAGAGAGAGTAGAAGGGATTTTTCCCGCCTTCGTGCCACCTGTTGTACGTGCTTCAGCAACTCATCCCAGTCACCTGGCCAGTGATTCCTCCGCTTTTTCAGGTATGAAACAACCCTATAAGTTGCTGATTTAAGGTCTACTTAGATTTATAGCGTGTTAGCTAACGTAACTCGTAAAACAGGTTCTCCTACTGCCGTAGACGAAGCGTATACGCTCTGTTCGAATTCACGAGTCTACAAGAGACTAGGTGAGGATTTTAGACGCTTTGATTGACGGTTTACAACGCTTTCAATGTCGTTTAATAGTAGATTATCGACGGCATCGCCGTTTGACATGTACAACATGCTATTCGTTTCCCGTTTCGTAAATTAACGAAGAATATGAGATTTAGAGCATTTTAGTCATTTGTAGGAAGTGCTGATTTCATTCATATTTTGTTGATGTCTTTGACATGATTTGTTGTCACATTAGGATGTTAGGAATGCGTGCATAATTAGTTTGGCGAAGAGATTCGCCTAATTGCGAACTTCGGGTCGACATACTATATGTAGACTTAAGTGTGTAGTGTATGTGTTTGTATAAATGCTTGTATTAGTATGTATTGAATTAAATGATGTTATGAATTAGTTTGAGATTGATTTCTCAATTAATATGCTGACCTAAATGATTTCCTACATGTTGATTATATGCATGATTTCATTACATGCATGAAATATATGTGCTTGAAGATTTACTTAAGTTGAATGTTATAACATGTGTTAACATGCTCACATGATTGTATTTCAATTCCAATATTCCAATATAAATTGCTGATGTGATTCCATAATTGTCTGGGACTATACTTAGTCCAGGCAGTCGGTAACCGATCGAATTCGTGGTTGGCTGGTCTTGGCCATGAATGACGCGTCGATGAATGCGAGTCGTGTTTGGAGTTGGCGACAGTGGTTAGGCCACGCGAAGTGTTTTACGCACTTCATATCGTTCGACTTGAGATGCGATCGCGCTAGTTGAGCTCGTCAAGTAACCCGACTGGCCGATGTATGTTCACCCTGTATGAGTCATAACTGCTTGGACCTAGGGTACTGAACTTACCATTGTAAACCCTGTTAACCATGGTACCTTGATCCACGAAGACTCATGAGCCGGGCATGGTGGTATGGGACACCGTGGTCGAGCTGTCGGCCTACGCTGGGGCCACAAACCTCCCCGTAGTGACTAGTGAGCACCTAGTCTCGTGAGCAGATTATGGTGGTATGGGACACTATATTCTAGCTGTCGGCCTACACTGATGAGGCGACGAGTCTTTTGTAGTGACCGCGAGCGTATTCTGAGCCTACGGGAGGAGACGACCCTTCAGTAGCGGTAGAGTACAGTAGGCCTGTATTGATAAGGTGATGGGGGAGCGGTGCAACGAGTGCGAGCAACAGCCCTGGCAGCCCTTGCAGCGACCTACGAAATATATATCGTATGAGATTACTAGGAGTGACAACCCTAGACAGGATCTGTGTTGGGATTGATACAAGGGAAGTACCTTAGTTTCCCAATCCTGCTGTTTGAATGGACTAATAACAACTCGAAAATCATATCACCATAGCATTGCGTGTGCCTGGAAGATGTGGAGCACTCTAGGGAGTATGGCATGCCGCGGTCGTAAGATGTTGCCGTATGAGGGAGATCGTCGGTGAGGGCATACATCACGTCATGTCATCTTGCATTAACAACAGTATTAGGATTGTCTGATTTACTGCTTTACTATTATCACATGATTGAATTGTGAACATGCTAATCTTTGCTCTATGATTCCACTGAGTTGATCACTCATTCCCACGTTACGGGATGGTGTTTGCAACACCCACCAGACCCTGTTGTAGATGCAGGTGAGGCTGAGATCCAGGAGGCAGAGCCAGACTTCGACGAGGACCAGGACGAGTTCTCGTACATGCAGTATCACGATGGCTTTGCGTAGGCGACCTGGATTGATGGGACTTCTGTGGGACTATTTTGAACATTTACTTTTGTTCATGTACATGTATATGAGACTCAGAGATGTATTCATACCTTAGAGACAGTTGAGATCTACTCTGTTTTTCCTTACAGTGATATATATATTGATTAGTCTTCCGCTTGCTTTTATCACTGGATCTGAAGTATGAATTGCAATTTTGGTATACTTTTACTCATGTGAATGCTTTAAATCAGACAACATTGAATCATAATTATTTTTGTTGCATAAGTGACGGTCTAGAACTCGGGAGTTGAGTTTATACACGACCCCCGATTTTCAGGGTGTTACAATAGTTGAACTATAGGTTGTTGATCGTAGTTGGACTACACGAGACAGTGTTCTCAGGCCGATTAGATATGATTCAGGTCGTCAGGAAATATGGACTCTTAAGTTGACCATCCTTGTACCTTAACTATGTCTGATAACGTTTGTATGAACCCGAAGTACCCTAAGGCCATTGCGCCCACTATTAACTATAATTTATGGCCCAAAAAGACTCATGAGCCAGAGATGGTGGTATGGGACACTATGCCTGTACTATCGGCTTAAGCTAGGGCGACGAGCCTCCTCGTAGTGTCCAGTGAGCACTTAGACACGTGAGCCGAGAACAGTGGTATGGGACATTGTGCTTGTGCTGTCGGCTTGTTCTAGGGTGACGAACTCCCCATGGTGACCACGAGTAGGACATTTAAGTCCCAATTGTGTTTCATATGAGATTATGGTTTCCAAGATTGAGGACCCCATATAGGGCTAAAAATTATGAGAGTCATATGACCATGGCCCTTGAGCCACGCAATAAGGCTAGGGAAACAACTTTACTAAGGGTATTACAGTTTTCCTAATTTTCTAGATGAATGAACTAATTAATCAATCGGGCTAACATATTTCATGACATTTGCATTATTATTATGGCGAATAAGCAATTGAGGTTGTAATTTGAGGGAGTGTTGGTCATTACAAACATCATATGTCGTAGCTTGAGGGAGAGTTGGTAGTGAGGGGCATGCATCAATTATTGAGCCATGCATTTGCTTTAACAACAGTATTTAGGATTTTATGCTATTTTCTACTCAATAAATGTATTCAATGTATGATAATATGTGTGGCCTATTGCTAATCGCACCACTGAGTAAGCTACTCACTCCCATTTTAGGATGGTGTTCTAAAACACCAACCAGTAATATAGATGCAGGTACCCTGGAGCAAGACGCACTGGACGATGTCGGTGCTGACGACGATGAGGAACGAATGTATTTCCAAGCATTTAACAGACCTTATTAGCGTGATGGATGGCTGCAGGATTGGGCCAGAGCCCAGATTCATTTTGGGGATTGATATGTAAAAGGGATTGGGTCCCTAGGCGATGACATTCTATATTATCCGATTTATTTGTCTATGGATTATTATGAATTTATGTTGAGATGTTTATTTAACATAGTCGCACTTGAATCCTTTCTGAATTATCTAATATTAATTACACTTAGTTTAATTCTTCATCATTTCTAATACCTGATAATTGTATGCATTTGTGACTCATTTATGCACACGTGGTACTTGGGAATTTGGGAGCCGAGTTGCTACTCGATCCTTGAATTTCGGGGCGCTACAAGATTAATCTTTTACTAGAACTTTAGTAGAACTTGAATTGAATCATCTTGAACTTAGTAGAACTTAAACTTTCCATCTTGATCTTGAACTTTAGTAGAGTCTTGAACTTTCCATCTTGATCCACATTGAAAAGTGAAAAGCAAGGGCATATCAAGTAGGGGAATGCGAGTATATAAGTTGAGTGCCATGGACAACTAGGGCAATTTCAAAGTGCCATGGTTTTTCAATTAATGTGACATATAAGTCTGAGAATCTAGTGAGCTCCATATGAAGACTATAAGCTGAAGACTCAACAAGTGAATGTATGCAAAAGTCTCCAAAGGTAAATGAAACCTCACATCCCATGGCCAAAACACAATAGGCAATAAATCCCCTTAAAAATTGCTCTAATCTATCATACAATCTTCTAGGAATGTACTTCTGGTAGATTAGAAAATGGAAAACACAATTGCAAGAACAAATGAAATTATACAAAGTTATTCTGCAACTATTTGATGACATCGAATAACAATTCAATAACATCCAAACACATGTTTTGATGACATTGAGATATATTCGATGACATCGAGTTTGTGCCCAAATATGTCTAACAATCATTTGACATGTCTCTGGAATTATTTAATGAAATCGAGCTTCATTTGATGTCATTGAAATTTAAACTTCAATGACATCAAGGAAAGCTCAATGCATCAAAATATGGGCACAAAATGTCCAGCAAGCTTTAAAGGAAGATCATGATTTATTCGATGACATCGAATTTCAAACTTCAATGACATTAAGAAAAATTTGATGTCATCGAAATTGGGACCAATCTGTCCAAAGAGTTTGTAAAGAAAAATCAGGAATTATTCAATGTCATCGAATTTCAATCTTCAATGTGATCAATATTTGAATTCTATTATTCTCCAAGCAAACCTTGAAGTTCTCCTAGTAAGAAAAACTCAATAACATCGGCGTCTGTTCGAGTCATCGAATGAAGCTTTAATGACATTGATCAACCTTTGATGACATTGAATGCAGACAAATTTTTGCCCACTTTTTTACTATTTGAACTTTATTTCCTTTTTAAAGAGGCTTGCTCTTTAGATTCCTCAGTTAGAAAAAGAGTGAGATTTAAGAGAGTCATTAATACAAGTCGATTTGCCCTCCTTCTTAAATCTCTTTTCTCATGGGAGTTCATCTTTCAATCCCTTCTTAAATGCAATCATTGTAAAATCAATAAATTGGATTGAAGAATGAACTCCACCATTCAAGGAATCTTTTAACAACTCTTAACGGTAAATTATTGAGTTAAAATCGTTTAAATGGAGAATATTTTAGAATCTCTCCTTCCCTTAATGACCAACATTTAATAAAGAAGATTCATTAGAATACCCTGACCTAACACCAAAAACCTATATTGGAGCATCTACAATGTTGCGGATCAAGAGAGCTGAAGATACTTCATCAACAAGGAAGGTCACCTTCAACACGTGCTAATCAACGGGGCTCACCTGCTTACAAGTAAGTCATTAGAGTCTAGTGACCCTGAAGATCCTTCGTTGTGTAAGACTGATATTCAGTGGTTAAAATACCAAGACCTTCATAGGCCTCTAATGAGAGAATACGTCAAGTTCTTATGTAGGACTTATTAGCCTTGTGTAAGCTTTGACTTGTGTAGGCATTTTTAAGCATTGTGTAGGCTTTGCCGTGTGTAAGCATAGTTAGCCTTGTGTAGGCTCCTAGTTATGTCCTTGAGTAAGACTTAGTTGCCTTGTGTAGGAATTTAAGGTTACCTTGTGTAAGCTCCTTAGTTAACTATATGTAGGATGTGAAGGTTAGTGGTTAAATTGATTTAAAACCATTTAATAGTGAAAATCCTGCACATTCCAAGGGGAAGTGCGTCAGCCGGGAGTGGAGTAAGCACATAGTCGAACCACTATATATTGTTGTGTTTTGTGATGATTATTTAGGCTTATATATGTTGAGTGATTGAATGCTTAAATTATGCATTGTACGCGTTTTGATACAATGCGAATATTAGTTTTTCACTACTCAAGTTGTCTTCTTAGCTCTTGTCAAAATTGGTAGAATTTTTCCATTAAGAAGGGTTAAAATTTTAAAAATCCTATTCACCCCCCTCTAAAACACTTGGTCATATATCCATTCTTCAGTAAATAGCAGTTATACCATAATTTCAATTGGTATCAGAGATAGGTTCCTCTTAAAAGGTTTAACAACCTAGAGGGAGATCCTAACTGAAGTTGAATTTATGGCCTCCACCACACCTACCATTCTAGATCTAAAAGACATTGAGGAGATAAATGAGCAAGAAATTATCAATACATTTCCCTCAGATGAAGAAGAAGAAGAAAGCATACATGATGCGTATAATCAACTATACATCACATCATCAGTATCCTCAAAAACCTTGACATTGTTGAAAATAAAAACATGCAATTGTAAAAAGATCTTAATAAAGCCTTAGCCATAAACATGCATTTGATCAATGATCTTCAACAATACCATGTCAACAACGACAAGCTTAAGAGGACAACATCAAATCATATTTCAGAAATAAAAGAGTTGAACAAATAAATTAATCAATTAGAATTTGAAAAAGACAAACTGACATCAGAAAACTCACATCTAATCTCTGAGAATCATAAACTAAAAATAGATGTGTAGCATCCCGAAAATCGGGGGTCGAGCATAAACTCCACTCCCGAGTTCCAGAACATCACTTATGCAACATTTTCAATGATGGATGAATGTTGTTCATATTAGTGCAGAAAACATGAGTGGGATTAGACCAAAACAGCATATCATACTCCAGAGACAGTTAAGTTTCTCAAGCGGAAGACTGTGAAAAATATATAAAATGTATAATTGATTGTAAGTCTCCAGAGTGTGAACATGTTACTAGGTTAACTAAATACATGTATACTCCAAAAATGGAAAGAAAAGAATATACATGGGTGTTTAAATAAAAAGTAAAAATACTAAGTGTATTAGCATCTAATCAGTAACCCTGTAAACCCATCGATCAAAACCTGCATATAGGAGAAATCCTCCTCGACATCATCAAGAAAGTCTACCTCGCAAGCATCGTCGCCATCTGAAACTAAAACAGGGACTGGTTGGTGTGGCCAACACCGTCCCGTAATGTGAGAATGAGTGATCAACTCAGTAGAATCTATATACAGCAAAGGTTAACATGTTATCAATCCAATCAAGCAGTAATGATAAGGAAGTACAATCAAACAGGTCCTAGAAACTCTTGTTAATGCAAGGATGATATGAAGAATGATGCATGCCCTCACAACAATCCCCTCTGCGACAACATCTAACGATCGCGACATGACTCACTTCCTCAGTGCTCTATCACCAACACCGTTAGCACATGCAATGCGATGACATGAGCATGATTACCAAGTTCTTATTAGTACTTTTCATACAGCAGGATTGGGAAGCTAAGGTACCTCGCTTGTATCATTACCCAAACAGTGATCCATTCTCGGGTCGTCAGTCCGAGATAATCTCATACGATGTTACGGTTCTAGGTCACTACAAGGGCTGCCAGGGCTGTTGCTCGCAATCGTTGCTCCTCTCCCCCATTATCTTATCAATACAGGCCTAGTTATATCCCACATACTGCAACAAGATTCGTCGTCCTTATGCACTATCAGGATATACTCGAGGTCACTACAGAGGGCTCGTCACTAATCAATGTAGGCCGACAGCAAGAATATAATGTCTCATACCACCATAATCTGCTCACGAGTATAGGTGCTCACTGGTCACTACAAAGGGCTCATCAACAATCAGAGTAGGCCGACAACACGAATATAGTGTCCCATACCACCATAATCGGCTCATGAGTCGTAGCGGATTGAGGTACCAAGGTTAGAGGAGCTTTTTACTGGTAAGTTTAGTACCTTAGGTTCAAGCAGTAGCGATTAAACATGGTGAACAAACATCGGTCAATCAGGTTAGATGGTAAGCTCAACTAGGCCAAGAGCACGTTGAATTGAACGACATGGGATGTATAAGCACTCCGTGTGGCCTAACCACTGCCGAACATCCCAAGCACGACTCAGATTCGTTAAACTCATCCTACGTGGCAAACAACCTCAACCATCATTTGGAGTACGCTTACCGATTTCCTGGACTGTAGTACAGCCCCAATCACATACAAATTTCATAACAGGCAAATGAAGCATATCCTACAATCATGTGGACATTCATGAAGTATAACTTAAATGTAAATACAGTACATGGAAAAAATCATATACACCTTTGACATGATTTATCTAAGTTAATCAATTCATGGAGGAAATCATATACTCAAGTATTGTGATTGAGATTCATATCTCAACAACCTTAGCAATCACATTTTTACTAACTACTAACTCATTCAGACACTTTTACATACACTTAGTCTACACTTTGCATCATACATATTATGTAGTCATTAGCATACGTATTAGGACAAATCCTCTCGTCAAAGGGTTATCGCCCATACAACAATCATATATCCATGACAATTAGTCATGGGGAGCACGAAAGCAAATTTCATACTCATTCAATCATTTTCACAAACACTTAGGCTACACATACTAACTACATACCGTATGTTGATATATCATGTATTTAATCAAATCTTTTCACTAGAGAGTTGCCCCATATATCACTTTTATATACCCACGACGGATAATCATGGCATGCATAAATCTGGGTTCTCTATTCATTTAAATATTTTCACAAACACGTGAGCTACACACTTTTACCTATATAGCGTATACTGGCTGTGGCGTGATTTAGGGTAAGTCCTTTCGATAAGGAGTTATCACACATGTAACAAGCATATGTTCACGGAAAATAATCATGTTAAGCAAAAATCCAAATTCTATACGTATAAGGTATTTTCTACGAATACGAGGAATACGGTATATTCAACATAATTAACGTATAACTGAAAAATGAAACAGACAACACTTTATACATGTGAAATAACATCCTAAGCAAGAATAAATCATTACTTAACATTGAAAGTCTTGAAAACCATAACCTAAACGTATATAGTCCGCACCTTAAACCAGAAAACGCGTATAAGATGTGATTGAGACGATAAGTCTTCATCAACGGCAGATAGACAACCTAAGGCATGAAATAGATTAGCTATAACATCATTGGAACTATTCTAGGCTTCAAAATAGGTTAGGGTTAGGATTTCTTATCTAAGAACGAAGTTGGAATCACCAGAATAGTGATGCAGAAGGATGGATGAGGCACGCAGAGAGACTGGAAGGAATCCCTGGAAGAAAACTTCAATTTCTCCCTCACTTTCTCTCTCTTTTCTCTCTTTTAATTTTGGCTAGGGTTTGAAATTTGTATGGGATTTGTGAGAGAGGGTTTAAGCCCTTTTTATAAGTCCAAAAGCGATGAAAATAGACTTGGGGCGAAGGTATACTTAGGTTATGTCCAAATCGGGTCTGTTCCAATCCAATGGAGCGTTTCTGGAGGTCCTGTTACTAAATGCGGTCGGACTTAAGCTCTCTAATATCAGATCTAGGTCAAGCTAAGTTTTCAGTCCGGTCGGGTTTCCAGATCGACCATGGCGGATCAGTTTCAGTTCAACAGTTACGGGAACTCGATCGGAGCTACAAGTACTATGACATGTAAGGGCCACCTATCCTGATCCGAGGATAAATTTAGGTCGAATTCTAATGGTCAGAACGCTTAGAAATATCACGCAAGTGAACCGTTCCAGATTTCATAAAAATAGAATTAATTTTCTAAAAATCTTCATTTTCCTACCCTCTTTACTCTGGGCTCAATAAAATGATCTTAGGACATCAGTTGGGCTTAATTTTCTAAGTAATCGTCAAGTCCAACTAGGCGGTCATAATGGTCTAAGTTTATAGCTATCGGACTCTCGATGCGTGGTCTAGAATCAATACAAAGTTACAAAACATTCCCAAGAGCATCTGGATTTAGAGTTGGATCTTAGATTTCAGGTAACGTAGCGTTCACAATTCTAGAGGTTTTGGGTCTTACAAATTTTATTTAAAGTGGTTGGTGCTGATTTTATAGGAAATCTAGTGTAGAGCTGGCTAATTCAAGTTAAATTTCTAAAGAATTAGGTTTTAAATGATTTCTTTGGCTTTGGGATTGAGTTCTAAGAGGTTACCAAGGTGTTATGGTTGACCCATTGCCTAAGGACGCCTAACTCCAGGTTGGTAAAAATCTGGGGTGTTACAATCTACCCCCCTTAAAAATATTTTCGTCCTCGAAATTGGCTATGGGTAATGAGTACAGGTTCTATTATTCCTTTTTGCCTAAAGGCTTGTTTAATGGTCGACTCATACGGAGAGACGATTGTAGTGGACTTGATCTCGATACGTCGAATGTCTGCCTGACCAGGGTAGACAGCGTTGTATCCCTTCCTAATCCTGGTGGATCTTGGTCTTCTGCCTAGTTAGGCAGTGAGTCCATTAGTAGTCTGCCAGGATTGAGAATTGGGTCAAGCCGCGAATGTCTCACACTTGTGCGTTTCAGTAACTCCGTAATCCGATCACTCTAAAAACTTAGGGAAAGCCAATCACTAAAAGGTTCAAAAGTCCTATTAATAGGGTTGAGCTTTAGGTCTTGATCACTCTATCTAGGAGAGTCCTCGTCTGAATCTATGTCCAAGGTGGGGATTAATAAACACTCTAATAGAGTATCCTAAGGGGCTTCTAATCATACAGAATCGGCCAAGGCTTCTATTATGTTCGATTTAACGAGTAGGCTTATGGATACACTGACCTTCGCCCTAATTATTTCCCTAAATTTCCTTCGATCTTGGGCCAGTGGGGAAAGGGCCAACCTCGCTGTCGCTGCGCCACTCTGATCTAATGGTTGTATTAACTAGATTGGGATCATAAGGTTCTACCCCCCTTAAAAATATTTCTACACAAGGCTCAAGAACCTGTCTTGATCCGTATGTCGGAATCCTTGACATGAAATGGGAAACAAACTCTCTCTACATTGGTCTTCCTTTACTAATGATGCGTTCTATGGCATTGGTACCTATGGTTGTAGAAAGGAGCCTAATCTCTATTGTGGTTAAGTTCAGGGGCAGGTGTGAGCTTGCGGCAAGATGTCTAATCTCTATTGGCTATATGTCCTCAACATTTCCCAAAGGCAAAGAAATAACTTTTGATTATAAGTGGTCAGGCCAACACAGAAGAAAAGTTGTGTAGTGAGTCTGAGCCGGATACATAGACTTTCTGTCTAGCTTGGACAGAAAATTTATTGTATCAGTCCTTGATCCTAGTCGATGCCGATCTTCTACTTGATCAGAACATTGGATTTATTGGTAACTACTAGGATTGAGAATTTGATTCAAACTGTGAATACTTCGCTTGTATACAGTTCCTTTACTCCGTGTTCCCAATCGTACTAAGTCCTTGGGAAGGCAATTTCTAAGGCGTATGTTGGTTTATCCTAACGTTTCATCTGAGGGGTATATAAGTCTTCCCTACACGTGACTAGTTCTAAGTTAAGCAAGCTTCCTGAGAGTTTCTAAAGGAGCCTTTGAGTATTATGGGGATCTATCGAAGGAATGAAGCCCTACTCCAACCAAATCTAACCTATTATTCCTTAGTATTTACAGTCTTTACACTACTTAATATAACTCATAGCCTAGTCTGTAACTCACTAACTGTAATCCAAAGTCTAAGCTTATACGCTAGATGGTTTCATACCATTTCTACTACCAGAAATTATTTTATCGCTTAGGATCAAAAGTTGCCTAATTGAAATTGAGTTGCTCGGACTTGAATTTCGCTACGCTTGAGCACTATCCATATGCTCATACTTTCTAAGAAAGTCCTAGGGTTCACGTTATTCATATTATTAATTTATTGAATTTCCTACACTGTCAAATCCTTTGAAATCTAAGCATACCAACTTTTGGTCTAAACTCTAGGGGCCTGATTGGTTATTAAGTTGTATTACATGGATTGTGTTGCTTAGCCCACTTCGGGATTGGAATTGACATGTTTGGAAGGAGGGTGGGGTGAGATTAAAATTAATTTAATAGGCTTTGGAAAATGAGCCTTGTGTTGGAAAGTGTGAGATGGGATTTTTAAATCCCATGATGAAGAATTTCTAAGTGTAATTTGAAAGGAAAATCCCGGTATTTATTGTTAATTGCATACATTCCAACCATGGCATTGGGAACCATGGGATACACCCAATCTAGGGACAATACCTTACACATGCATTTCTTTATACTTTTACAATTCCATTGGCCCTAATCTTACCTAATGCAGTTGGTCGAACGGGCCCAAAATGTCCCATCATTTGGAGGTGGTGCAGGTTATGGGACACAAAAATGTGGGTTTCGTGCCCAAAGGAGGGGGGTATAAGGAATGTGAAGAGTTGTAAAGAATAGTGGTGGATGGGTGTATGGGCTATTCTACGGTAGTTAATCTCGCCCGTCGGTGACACTTGGGATGCTAATGTGGTTTCTAGATTCCATCGCCCCCGTCCTAAGTCAGAGTGCGTCAGTGTGCATCGTGTTACCATAACCTAGGTCCAGTTTAATCCAAATCATGCTCTGATACCACGTGTAACATCCTGAAAATCGGGAGTCGAGCATAAAATTCACTCCCAAGTTCCAGAACATCACTTATGCAACATTTTCAATGATGGATGAATGTTGTTCATATTAGTGCAGAAAGCATGAGTGGGATTAGAACAAAATAGCATATCAGACTCCAGAGACAGTTAAGTTTCTCAAGCGGAAGACTGTGATAAATATATAAAATGTATAATTGATTATAAGTCTCCAGAGTGTGAACATGTTACCAGGTTAACTAAATACATGTATACTCCAAAAATGGAAAGAAAAGAATATACATGGGTGTTTAAATAAAAAGTAAAAATACCAAGTGTATTGGCATCTAATCAGTAACCCTGTGAACCCATCAATCAAAACCTGCATATAAGAGAAATCCTCCTCGACATCATCAAGAAAGTCTGCCTTGCAAGCATCGTCGCCATCTGAAACTAAAACAGGGACTGGTTGGTGTGGCCAACACCGTCCCGTAACATGGGAGTGAGTGATCAACTCAGTAGAATCTATATACAGCAAAGGTTAACATGTTATCAATCCAATCAAGCAGTAACGAAAAGGCAGTACAATCAAAAAGGTCCTAGAAACTCTTGTTAATGCAAGGATGATATGAAGAATGATGCATGCCCTCACAACAATCCCCTCTGCGACAACATCTAACGATCGCGACATGACTCACTTCCTCAGTGCTCTATCACCAACACCGTTAGCACATGCAATGCGATGACATGAGCATGATTACCAAGTTCTTATTAGTACTTTTCATACAGCAGGATTGGGAAGCTAAGGTACCTCCCTTGTATCATTAACCAAATGGTGATCCATCTCGGGTCGTCAGTCTGAGATAATCTCATACAATGTTACGGTTCTAGGTCACTGCAAGGGCTGTTGCTCGCAATCGTTGCTCCTCTCCCCCATTATCTAATCAATACAGGCCTAGTTATATCCCACATACTGCAACAAGACTCGTCGTCCTTATGCACTATCAGGATATACTCGAGGTCATTACAGAGGGCTCGTCACCAATCAATGTAGGCCGACAGCAAGAATATAGTGTCCCTTACCACCATAATCTGCTCACGAGTATAGGTGCTCACTGGTCACTACAAAGGGCTCATCACCAGTCAAAGTAGGCCGAAAACACGATTATAGTGTCCCATACCACCATAATCGGCTCATGAGTCGTAGCAGATTGAGGTACCAAGGTTAGAGGGGCTTTTCACTGGTAAGTTTGGTACCTTAGGTTCAAGCAGTAGCGACCAAACATGGTGAACAAACATCGGTCAATCGGGTTAGATGGTAAGCTCAACTAGGCCAAGCGCACGTTGAATTGAACGACATGGGATGCATAAGCACTCCGCGTGGCCTAACCACTGCCGAACATCCCAAGCACGACTCAGATTCGTTAAACTCATCCTACATGGCAAACAACCTCAACCATCATTTGGAGTATGCTTACCGATTTCCTGGACTGTAGTACAGTCCCAATCACATACAAATTCCATAACAGGCAAATGAAGCATAACCTACAATCATGTGGACATTCATGAAGTATAACTTAAATGTAAATACAGTACATGGAAGAAATCATATACACCTTTGACATGATTTATCTAAGTTAATCAATTCATGGAGGAAATCATATACACAGTTAATACAAATAATCTAAGTTACACATTGTATGGAGGAAATCATATACTTAAGTATTGTGATTGAGATTCATATCTCAACAACCTTAGCAATCACATTTTTACTAACTACTAACTCATTCAGACACTTTTACATACACTTAGTCTATACATTGCATCATACATATTATGTAGTCATTAGCATACGTATTAGGGCAAATCCTCTCGTCAAAGGGTTATCGCCCATACAACAATCATATATCCATGACAATTAGTCATGGCGAGCACGAAAGCAAATTTCATACTCATTCAGTCATTTTCACAAACACTTAGGCTACACATACTAACTACATACTGTATGTTAATATATCATGTATTTCATCAAATCCTTTCACTAGGGAGTTGCCCCGTATATCACTTACATATACCCACGACGAATAATCATGACATGCATGAATCCGGGTTCTGTATTCATTTAAACATTTTCACAAACACGTGTGCTACACACTTTTACATATATAGCGTATACCGGCTGTGACGTGATTTAGGGCAAGTCCTTTCCCTAAAGAGTTGTCACACATGTAACAAGCATATGTTCATGGCAAATAATCATGTTAGGCATAAATCCAAATTCTATACGTATACGGTATTTTCTACGAATACGAGGAATACAGTATATTCAACATAATTAATGTATAATTGAAAAATGAAACAGACAACACTTTATACATGTGAAATAACATCTTAAGCAAGAATAAATCATTACTTAACATTGAAAGTCTTGGAAACCATAAGCTAAATGTATATAGTCCGCACCTTAAACCAGAAAATGCGTATAAGATGTGATTGAGACGATAAGTCTTCGTCAACGGCCGATAGACAACCTAAGGCATGAAATAGATTAACTATAACATCATTGGAACAATTCTAAGCTCCAAAAAAGGTTAGGGTTAGGATTTCTTACCTAAGAACAGAGTTGGAATCACCAGAATAGCGATGCAGAAGGATGGATGAGGCACGCAGAGAGACTGGAAGGAATCCCTGGAAGAAAACTCCAACTTCTCCCTCACTTTCTCTCTCTTTTCTCTCTCTTGATTTTGGATAGGGTTTGAAATTTGATGGGATTTGTGAGAGAGGGTTTAAGCCCTTTTTATAAGCCCAAAAGCGACGAAAATAGACTTGGGGCCAAGGTATACTTAGGTTATGTCCAAATCGGGTTTGTTCCGATCCAACAGAGCATTTCTGGAGGTCCTGTTACTAAATGTCATCGGAGTTAAGCTCTCTAATATCAGATCTAGGTCAAGCTAAGTTTTCAATCCGGTTGGGTTTCCAGATCGACCGTGGCGGACCAATTTCAGTTCAACGGTTACGGGAACTCTATCAGAGCTACAAGTACTATGACATGTAAGGGCCACCTATCCTGATCCGAGGGTAAATTTGGGTCAAATTCTAACGGTCAGAATGCTTAGAAATATCGCGCAAGTGAACCGTTCCAGATTTCTTAAAAATATAATTAATTTTCTAAAAATCTTCATTTTCATACCCTCTTTACTCTGGGCTCAATAAAATAGTCTCAGGACATCGGTTGGGCTTGATTTTCTACGTGATTGTCAAGTCTAACTAGGCGGTCGTAATGGTCTAAGTTCATAGCTATTAAACTCTTGATGTGCGGTCTAGAACTAATACAAAGTTACAAAGCATTTCCGAGAGCAACTGGGTTTAGAGTTGGATCCTAGATTTCAGGGTAACGTAGCGTTAACAATTCTAGTGGTTTTGGGTCTTACTGATCATATTTAAAGTGGTTGGTACTAATTTTGTAGGAAATCTAGTGTAGTGCTAGCTAATTCACGTTAAATTTCTAAAGAATTAGATTGTAAATGATTTCTCTGGCTTTGGGATTGAGTTCTAAGAGGTTACCAAGGTGTTATGGTTGACCCATTGCCTAAGGACGCCTAACTCCAGGTTGGTAAAAATCCGGGGTGTTACAAGATGTGAAAAATCAAGACACTCAATTGAACTCAGTCATGGTTCTCCCAAAGCAATGAAAAACTTGAAAAACTTCTAGGATTGGTAAGAAATCTTAGGGATAAGAGAGGACTAGGATATGAACCATGTAAATCAAGCCCCTCTCTTGCAACTCCTATGACTACGAAATTTGTTGCTTTTGCTAACAATACTCAAAACACTCATATCTACCATGCATGTGGAGATTTGGTACATTACAAATTCAAATGTCTTACTTATGGTAGGTCTCACTCCACTTTCGGGTTGAACTATACAGGAAAATTCAAACCAACCAGAAAAACTATGTAGAAATCTAAAAGTCCTTCAAAATAATATTAAATGATTGAAGGAAACATCCCTCTCCACCTAAAATGAATAAAAGGATGGAGGAGCCGCTAAAACAGGTAGCTCAACTAAATTAGAAAACCAAAAAATTGATGATACAAGGAAATCTAGTTAAGTCACCTAAAAAATCCAAAGCACTCATAAACTATCAACTTCAAGGGGAGAATAAGAATTCTTCATCTTCAAAGAGGAAGGTAATTAAATAGGTGATAAAAAATAAGAACAACTGCCTTGTAATTCATACCACTCTAAAACAGGCAATTATTCTAAATGGTATCTTGATAGAAGATGTTCAAGATATATGACAGGTGACCGGTCCCACTTTTATGATTACTCAGAATTTGATGGTGGGACAATTACATCTGAGGATGGGAGCTCTACCAAGATAGTTGGACAAGAGACAATAGTTGGGGCTGGTTTACCCAAAATTGAGAATGTTCTTTACGTAGAGGGATTAAAACACAACCACTTAAGCATTTCCCAGATTTGAGACAAAGAACACTCAAATACCTTCATAAAAGACATGTGCAAGATCTCAAACCTTATAGGAAAACCAATCATGAATGGTCTTCGCACAAGTGATAATTGCTATATAATTGAAAGCAGAGTAGTGTTGAGTGTCAAATATTGCATATTTTTTCCTAATTATATCTTATTTTTATGAACATGATACTTCTTAAGGTTACATTCTATACATGTTTGAATTGCAAGGTGAATCTGAGAGCTTGGATTGAAAAGAATGTTAAAAGCGTGGAATTAATGTTCAAGAATCACCAAGCTAAAGATTGGATCTTAGAAGACCAAGAATGAAGAATTCATATGCCAAAGATACAAGAAAACCAAGTGAGGAAGGAAGAGAGTCGAACACTTGAAGTGTAGAAAAAGAATCTTAAAAGTTTTCCTACTTCGACTAGCCCTGAGTCTGCTTCGACCAGCTCTGGCTTTGGTTCAACTAGTTTAGGAAACCTCAGCTCGAACTCTAGTAACATTATCTTTTAAATCCGCGTGATCCTTGACCAGTCAAAGACTATCCATGACTAGTCAAGGGTGATGCTCGACTAGTCGAGGGTGTCTCTCGACCAGTTTAAGGTTACGCAAATTTTGTGCAGAATGCATAAATTGATGACAGTTTCCGGACTTTTTCAACTCGGTGAGAAAGTTAGAATTCTCCAACTATAAATAGGATTTCCTACGATGTTCCTAAGCATCTCGTAAGGTTTAAGGAGTGGAGTAAAAGGGTGGAGAGCCAACACTGATAGTTTTTCTTCTTCTTCCTTAGTTGTTTTGTTTGAGAGACTTTACTTCAGTCATGTTTATGGTTGGGTAAACCTCTTAGCTAACGCTAAGAGGTGAAGCTTGTAGCATTATTGGGATGTTTGTTTCACTCTGATTCATGTTTATTTTGAACTTCATTGATTTCTAGTTGATTTTAAGGAATATTTTCAGTTTTTAATGGTTTGTTGTGATTCTAATTATAATAGATCTGCGATAGCTTTGAATATCTTCTTTTCCTCTTTGAGATTGTAGGATTGGTAAATCCTGTTGTTCACCATCGTCCCTTGGGCATGGTAAGGTGATGGAATTCCTTCCAAATTTTCATAAATCTCTTCCATTGAGACTGGATCTATGAGAAGTTTAGAGATTTGGCCATCTCTTTTTCTAACTGGATAAGATAGGACTTTGATTCCAATTGGATTTCTTGACTCATGCAAGGTAGCATCTCAATTGCTACAAGTGGATCCTTGGCACCTTAGTTCCCACATTTCAATTGTCATTTTAATCAATATTCACAATTACTCACTTTATTTCCAAATTTCAAACTTAGATCTTCTTCTACTTTTACTTCTAGTTACTTTTAGAATATGCATAAGTTTAGTCCCTGTGGAGTCGACCTTGGTCTCACCGAGATTATTACTATATCACGACCCTACACTTGGGGTTGTAAACAAGTTTTTGGCACTATTACCAATGACTACGTGATGTTTTTTTGAGATTAATTAGTGTTAGAAAATGTTAAGATTAGGACTAACTTTCTATTCGGTTTCTAGTTTAGGATTTTTTTTTTTTGATTTGTTTTTAGAAACTAATACTGTTTTCTATTTTGTAGGGTCGTAATAGAGAAATACGATCCGGTAACGTTCTTCTAACTTCTTCCCTCTATTTGCTTTCCATACTTATTAAAGGAATTTGTAACATCTTGGAAAAATCAGTACTTAGACCCAAGTACCACCTTTAGCACAAATCATTCAGGCCTAAAATCTTTAGAAATCTAATGTGTATTAACTAGCGCTAAACTAGATTACTTGTGAAATTAGCACCAACCACTTTTAATACGATTCGTAAGACCCAAAACCTATAGAATTGCTAACACTATATTACTCTGAAATTTAGGATCTAACTCTAAACCTAGTTGCTCCCGTGAGTACTTTGAAATTTCATATCAGACCTGGAGCGCACTTTCAAAGTCTTATAGCGATGAACTTAGACAATTATGACCGCCTAGTTAGACTTGACTATCACCTCGAAAATCAAGCTCAAACGATGTCCTGAGACCATTTCCTTGAGTCCGGAGTGAAGAGTGTGAGAAAGTGTAGATTTTTAAGAAATTAAATATGATTTTAAGTAATCTGAGTTGTATCGCTTGCGCATTATTTCTAAGCGTTCTGACCATTGGTTTTTGTCCCAATTTCACCCTCGGATCAGGGAAGGTGGCCCATACATGTCAAAGTACTTGTGGCCCTGATCGAGTTTCGGTGACCATTGAACTGAAACTGGTCTGCCACGGATGATCTAGAAAGCCGATCAGACTGAAAACTTAACTTGCTTAAGATCCAATACTAGTGATCTTAAGTCCGACCGCATTTGATAAGAGGACCTCCAAAAGTGTTCCGTTAGATCAAAAAGAGCCCGATTTGGTTATAACCTAAGTATACCTTGGCCCTAGGACTATTTACATCGATTTTAGGCTTATAAAAAGGCCTTAAACCCTATTTCTCAAATCCCATACGACTTTCCTAAACCCTAGCTAATATAAGAGAGAGACAAGAGAGATAAAGTAAGAGAGAACTTGGTATTTCTTCGTGGGATTCTTCCAGTTCTTCTACGTATCGATCCTGCGTATCTGAATCATTATTTTGGCGATTCTGATTCCATTCTTAGGTAAGTTAATCAAACCCTAACCTGTTTTGAAGCTTAAAATAGTTGAAGTGATGTGGTAGCTAACCTGTTTCATGCCTTAGGTAGCGTATCGGCCATTGACGAAGACTTATCATCTAAATCATATCTATTTCGCATTTTCTGGTTTAAGGTGTGGATTATATACGTTTAGGTTATGGTTTTCAAGATTTTCAATGTTAGATAATGATTTATTCTTGTTGTGGATGCTAATACACATGCTAAATGTGCTATCCGTTTTGATTTATGCATATGTATAACCTTTTAAATCGAGTATTTCATGTATATGTTATAATACCCGTATACGTATGAAATTTGTTGTTATGATTTCCGTGATTATTTGTCATAGATATGTGATTGATATGTATGCGGCAACTCTTAGGTGAAAGGATTTTTCCTAATATGTGATGTGGTCGACATACGTGATGTATGTTGAATAGTGTAGTCTAAGTGTTTTTAAAAATGCCTGAATGAGTTAGTATTTGGTAAAAGCATGATTTTGAGGGTATTGAGATATGGGACTATATTACAGTCCAGGTAATCGGTAACCGTTCTTCAAATGGAGGTTGAGGTTATTTTCACCACGCAGGATGTGTTCAACGAAACTGAGTCGTGCTTGGGATATTCGATAGTATTTAGGCCACACGGAGTGCTTATGCATTCCATATCGATTAACTCAACGTGCGCTTGGCCTAATTGAGCTTATCAACTAACTTGATTGACCGATGTATGTTTACCATGTTTGGTCGCTACTGTTTGAATCTAGGGCACTGAACTCACTAGTTAAAACCCTCTTAACCTTAGTACCGTGATCCTCTAAGACTCATGAGTCAGACATGGTGGTATGGGACACCATGGTTGTGCTGTCGGCCTATGCTGGGGCGACGAGCCTCCCCGTAGTGACCAGTGAGCACCCTACTCTCGTGAGCCAATTATGGTGGCATGAGACACTATATTCGTGCTGTCGGCCTACATTGATTGGTTGTCGAGCCCTCTGTAGTAACCTCGAGTATATCCTAACACTGCATAAGGGCGACGGGCCTTATTGTAGTCTCTAGGATATAATTAGACCTGTATTAATTGGTGACGAGCCCTTTACAGTGATCTTGAGCCGTAACATCGTATGAGATTTCCTAGGACTGATGACCCTAGAATGGATTAGTGTTTGGGAGTTGATATAAGGGAGGTGACTTAGCTTCCCAATCCTGCTATATGAAAGGACTAATAAGAACTTGGTAATCATACTCATAACATTGCACTGCATGTGCTGTTGGCATTGGTGTAGAGCACTGAGGAAGTGACTAACATGCGGGACCGTAAGATGAAGATCGTAGAAGGAGATTGTGGTGAGGGCATGCATCATTCCCTCATATCATTCTTGCATTAACAAGAGTATCTAGGTCATGTTCGATTGTACTGCTTTATCATTACTGCTGATTAAATTGATAACATGTTACCCTTTACTATATAGTTCCACTGAGTTGATCACTCACTCCCATGTTCTAGGACGGTGCTTAAACACCAACTAGACCCTGACTTAGCTGTAGGTGTCAGTGATGCCTGCGAGGCGGAGCCAGAGTTCGATGAGGACAAGGAGGCTTTCTTGTTCATGCAATTCTCAGGTGGGTTCATGTGAGCCTTGTCCTGACTGGCGGAGATTTTGGATTATGATTGTATTGATTTATTACAGTTTGATACAAGTATTTTGAGACACAGTTTGTACTTATTGTCTAGGCATAACACACATATTTTGGGGATTGTTTTGGTTTATATATTTATTTAAGACTTCCGCTTGCATTTTCTTACTATCCCTGAATTATGTCTGCTGATTTGACCTAATCTACTTTATGTTTTATGCACTAATACAGAAAACATACATCCATCATTAATTATGTTGCATAAGTGATGTTTTGGAACTCGGGAGCTGAGTTATGTTCGACCCCCAAATTTCAAAGCGTTACAAGTTGGTATCAGAGAATGATCTGGATTAAACTGGGCCTAGGTTATGGTCACACGATACACGTTGATGCCACTTTAGTATAGGAGGGTGCAAGAAAAATCTGGAAACAAGTTTAGGATTCCCAATTTTTTTTACTGGTGAAAGTTTACTGAAAATAATCACCGAGATTGAGTCTGTGTACACTCCTGATCACACATGACGACCCCAAATCACTTTTAGACTGTTAATTGATGGGTTTCGATCATGTTCCAATCAATTTCAGCCGTTAAAAATTGGTAAATATCAATATGTATCAGTTTTGTTCCAAATTGACCCGAAACGAGTCAAACAGAGGTAAGGTCCCAATCGGGGCTGTTTTAGAGGGACCCAGTGTGGTACCCATATCAATTTGGACGCTAGGAGGGGAGGATGTCACCGGTGGGGTGAGCCCTCGCCGACCGGCCGACTCAGATGGGTTGGGCCTTCGGGCCGATCATGTTTAGAGACTTGTGGACCCCACTAGTCCATGGTCCTTCTATTAAAACCCTCCCAAATACATACTTTCTTAACAAAATCCACCTCTAAGCTCTCCCTTTTCTTCAAAACAGCTCCTATCTCTCTCAAATCGTCCTTCTAATCCTTCTTTCTTTCATTTTCCTTCAAGCCTCACATCCTTCCATCGTCCTCAGCAATACCCATCTTCCAACCCTTTCATTTCCTTTGTTTTGAGCTCCTAAATCCCCCATTTAAGCCTCAAATTCGTGCAAACCCACTACTCATCATATTTTGTCATTTTCTTTTCTTAATATCCCTTTCTTTTGAGCCTTTACAACCTCTTTGAGGCTCAGATCCGTGGAAACCCATATAGCTCATCCCTTTCTTTCATTTCCTTCGCTTTTCCATGGCTTTCATGGAGTTTATTGTGGCCTTATTCTCCATTTCCTCCATCCTTTCTTTCATGGGGAAGAAGAGAGCCCCCGTTGATGAAGCCGGGCCTAGTCGCCCAACCCGTTCTAGAAGACCGAGGGGTGTCGCCGCTACTTTAAGCGCCACTCATAAATTGCAGACGAAGCGGGATTTAGATCCCCATGCTCCATTAGGAAGATCCCTATTGGTGGAGTTATCCCATGGTGTTTATGAAGGCCGTAAAGTCCTTTTTGAAGCTCATGTTGATGCGTGGTTATTTGGAGAATTTCTATTGTTCGAGCGCATAGTTGAAGCCAGGTGGGGTCCATTATTTGAAGGTGAGCATCGTGCTAATGTGGGTACTATTCGAGCTTTTTATGCCACATCCGAGAGCCAACCCTGAAGCCCTTTGTCATGCCCCAAACTCAGAAACCGGGCTCACAAAATTCACGATCGCCGAATCCGGCACCGACAGCCTCTGTAGAACCCCATTCTTGGCTCCTAGAGCCCATTCACCAGGTTCCGATCTTGGGATGCTACGAGGAGGATTTCAACGTCAGTTTGATTCGTAATAAGCATAACCAATGGCATAACCCACAAACAACAACCAAGAAATCCATTACATTTCCACTATGATCAAAAACTTTACAAATACAATGAGCATAAAGGGAAATACAATGGTAAAGAACAAAAACTCCAAAACGGTCTGCAACGTGTTCCTGCCTCAACGCTGCTGCGAACCAACGTCACCTGCACGAAATGGTCATGCATAAGCTTATAGAAATCTTAGAGGGTGGTGAAAGTGTGTGCGCAAGGTAGTAATATGAACATGCAATGTCAGAGTAATGAGAAATATGCAGATGGAACCATAATATCATGAGCCGTACCAAGGCTATGCAATGCAAGACATAAATGGTATCGGCCACCCAAGGCCATGCAATGTGCAATGCAATTTAAGCATACAGATCCTCATCTATGTCCACACATCAATACAGCTCAAATATGGGATATCACCGGGGTCTAGTACACTCTAAACCAGATTGCCGCCACATCGCGCGCAATAAGGTAAGTGGAAGAGACCTCACTATCCGTCTGCCAATATCGAGTGCGACTCGTCGATAGCGGACCCATTCCTCGAGCTGGTCAGACTTAGCCTAGGATTGCCCCCTACACTCGGGCGGGTAAGGCCACACCCCCTTCCAACCGACCACGACACAGTGGAGAGTACAACCAACTGGTATTCGGCACTCAGCGCTCATCTACCCACTTGGTCTAGACGTTGGAGCAACCTCTTGGTACCATAAGGGTTTAGGGACTTTCATCCAGGGATATCTATAGCACCCCATGTAGAACAAGATTTTCAGTATCCAATCCTGCCCACCACAGTGTGTTTGTGGAGGCTCCGGCCCTGATGTCACTAGGGCGTACAATAACCATGTCACACAAATGCGAAATGCATGATTCACACTGTCCAGTCATGCAACAAATCCTACGCATATCGTGCGCTCATGTAGGGCATCACCGCCTAACCAGGAGCCCATAAACAATCTGTCCGAAGGCTTATGCTATGATCAGTCAATCCTTATATCAAGCATACATATGATGCGTATGATCATGAGTCATGAAACTATACTAAACATGTAAGTGAGTGATGAACCATTCTTACAACGCAGATGGGCCTAGACGGCCTATACACAGTAGTACGGCCCAACAATGGGCCCTAAGGAGAGTCGTAATGTGGACATCCAATCAACATTACACTCGCAATGTGGACGTCAAACCAACATTGTACCCAAGGCACGATCGTCGCAATTATCGTCACATAATCCGTGTTGGGCTCACACATTACAATGGACCTTAGGTACGTCCCATTGGGCCTTAAATACATCAAATGGGCTCTATCATATGGGTCTTTTATTCATCAATGGGTCACATCAATGGGTCACACCAATGGGCCCTAAGTACATCGCAATGGGTCAAAACCCGTGGGCCTGGGATTGTATCAATTGGGCCTAGTCTCATGAGTCTAATATGTAACAAATGGGTTACACCGATTGGGCCCCATATGTACATCAAATGGGCCTCAACCCATAGGCCTTAAATTACATCAAAAGGGGCCTGATCCCATGGGCTTTAAATTACATCAAATGGACCTAATCCCATGGGCTTGGAACACACCAAATGGGTCCAATCCCCTGGGCCTTGGGATATATCAAATGGGCCTAGTCCCATGGACGTGAAACATATCAAGTGGGCCTAAACCTATAGGCCTTAAATATCAAGTGGGCCTAAGCCCATAGGCTTTACATATCAAGTGGGCCCAAGTTCATAGGCCTTATATGAATCAAATGGGCCTAACCCATAAGCATTTCATAAATCAAATAGGCCTAACCCATAGTCCTTTTGTAATTCAAATGGGCCTAGCCCATAGGTCTGTTACAAATCAAATGGGCCTAACCCATATATGAGCGGCCCACCCAACCAACAACTCATCATTTTTTTTTATTATTTTTTTTTTTAAAAAAAAAGATTTCACCAAGGGCCCCACCGTCCGCTGGACGGTGGGAGTATGAATGCATTAAGGTGGGTGCCACCATCCACCTGGACGGTGGACTCATAAATCACAAATCATTGTGGGTCCCATGTGGGGTCCACTGAAATGCTTAGATGCCATCCAGTCCGTTCATGAGGTCCCTCGGGCCTGGATGAAGGGAAAACATAAATTTCAGCTTGATCCAACACTTCTGTGGGCCCCAAAAAGATTTCAATGGTAGATATTCAGTTTCACTGTTTCATGTGGTGTGGGCCACCTGAGTTTTGGATCTGTCTCATTTTTGGAGGGGGACTCACTACTGGGGTGGCCCACCTCATGAGCAAATTGGATAACAAATAAACATTATGGTGGGGCCCACACGCAGGGCCGTGGGCCCCTGCGTCCGTCCGCCATTCTAATGGCTGCACGCAGCAGCGTGCTGCCGCTGCCCGCTGACAGAGGCAGAGGCAAAGCCTCTGCCATGATGATTTTCAAAAAAAAGTAAAAACCCATTTTTTTTGGAGTTTTTTGCACGTGGGGCCCGCTTTACAAAGATCTACCCCAGCCATTGTGTTCAGTGGCATGTAACAGGCGAAATGAGTCTGAAGTTTGAATTTTTTTATGATCAGAAAATGAAATAAAATCAGAATAGGATCCTTGAATGGTAATGATGCGTTCTTCGATGCTATGGCCCACCAGGTCTTCCAATCGGCTCCAAACTCCTGCCCAACGGCTAAAATACTGTAGGTAAGAGGATGAGCAGCTTGGATTGTTTAAATACGTCACGGTGGGGCCTAAGCAAGTGGACCACCCAAAGGACTTTCTTTTCTTCATTCCCTTTCTTCTTTCTTTTTTTTTTCTCTGAAACGTCCAGCGTCCCAGACGTTGGACGATTTAGTCCCTTTAAAAATACATTGTGGTGGGCCCTGATGAAGTGGGCCACCACTGATGGGTGACGTGAGTACAACGTATATGGTGGGCCCCACTTGAATAAAAACTTGAACAAAATAAATCTCAAGGTGGGATCCATTCAAGTGGGCCACACAATCCTATTGCATAAGATAAAATAAAATATAATAAAAATAATAAGGGAGAGAGACATGGAGAGTGGGACACGCTTTGTGATGGAGGGCTCCGCCACTATGAGCCCTCCCTTGTAAGAAACTATACAATAAATAGATCCCTTTGTACATGGGACCATCGAAAATGAAAATCAACGGTGGAGATCCATTCCCCACCGATATGGACGGTCTAGATGACCTCTCAAATGCAATGGAGTAAACATCATGATGGGGTCCATGGAGAATGGCCCCCATCATGGAATGATCATGATGATCCAAGTGGGCCATCGGCCTCATCTTAGGGTCCCAAGTGAGATCCACACCATTGATCAGTGGGCCTCACTTGGCCCATCATAAAAATAAGAAAAACTACCATATAGAGGCACCCACCGTCCGATCTTCTTGCTCCTAGGGGTTCCTTGACACCTTAGCTTCAACTTCAATGGATGACATGAGGAATAGAGGGTTGAGATGGGAGATGGTGGGATAGGAAAGTGGGCCACTTGGAGCTTAGGAGAGTTTGGAGAATTCCATACGTGGGATTTTCTTTTGCATGGAGTTTTTACAAATGAGAAAGAGAGGAGTTGTAAAGGGAGAGAGAGAGTGATGGATGGATGTGGTGAGTGATGGTTGTGTAAGAAATCTTTGACTTTTGTGGCCTTTTGTGTAAGAGAGGTATGGGAGGTGTAAGAAAAGCTTGACTTTTGAGGTCTTTTGTGTAAGAGAGGTATGGGAGGTGAAGACTTTTGTGGTTGCTTGGGAAAAGGAGTGAAAGTGATGTGTACTTGACATGTGATGGATTGATAGATTGATTGATTGATGTAATTGATGTGACACATCATAGAGATTCCCTTGGGTTTCACAACGCGTGGCGTTTCCTCGCACCGAACGTCGGTCTACAACTCTTGACCAGGGTATCGCCTCAGCGCGTGAGTCACGGCATCAGAACCGTAACAACGGCGCGGTCACTATAGTATTGGTCTCGGGTTGAGTCGACTCGGGTTGTCGGTGTATGAATCAGGGTCGCACGTTGATATCGGTTAAGGGTCGAAGGTTGTCGGAATTCGACCGGTAAGACTGCGGAAGTCTACGGAAAGGTACGGACCAAGATACGGGTCTTACACCCTTACAGTTTAGGGCCTATTTGGCCAGGCAGATACCATGGTATTAGGAGGGATGGGATCAATTTTAAGGTAATGATGGTGATGCCAGTGGATTGTCTTAAGATCGATAGGATGGCACATATCTCGAGATAAGTTCACTAGACTTATTCGGCTCGTCATGCCTATCCAAGGATATTACCGATCCCATCCCTCCTAATACCATGAGATCTGTCTGGCTAAACAGGCCCTTAGAATCTCAGTTGGAAGAGATCGGGTGGCTACAGTTGATGCTGCTTTGATATCTCAGATTCTGAATGTGCCACTTTGAGAGGTTCATGTCGATGAGAAGAATCTGAATAGTGCACTTGAGAGGAATCTTCGCACACGGTTCCTTTGTGGTCGTCTAGTTGAATGGTAGCCTAATAGAAGCTTCTTAGCAATGAATATGATAGACGACTTCCATTTGCTTCACCACATCTGTGCGTTCAATGTTTATCCAAGGTGGAGCAACCGCAGTGAGTGCACGCACCTGATGGTGGATTTCTTGTATCAGGTGGGACAGGGAGAGAAGATTTGTGTTCCTACATATGTCTTATGACAGATAGTCCTTATCACACATTTGAATAGAAGGACTGAATCTCTCCCGTTCGGTCGACTCATATAAAGGTTGAGTTTGGCTACAGGCTTGGGGCAAAGTTCATGGTGCCAATCCATTACATTACCAAGACTACTCTCAATCAGATGGAGATCGAGCCTCGGCAGTGGCAAGCCCTCCTTGAGGAAAATGAGGATGAGTCTGAGAGTGAAGAAGAGGAAAGCAATGAAGAAGGTGGACCAGAGATAGAAGAGGAAGGAGAGCAGGACGAAGAAGAAGAGGAGGCTCAGGATACCGATGAGAGTTCTCCTCCTGTGACTTAGGAGCATGATCCTGATAGGGCTGATAGAGAAGCCCGTTTGGTTAGGCTTGAGGAGGGTCAGGCCACTCTTCGATAGGATATTATGGATTTATGTGGTTACATGAAGCATAAGTTCAGGAAAGTAACTCGCACTTTGAAGACATTCCTATATTGTCTGCAGGATAAGGGTGCCCCTCCTCCATCGTCAGATTCTGAGGAATAGTCCTTTATGTAGTCATTGTTTACTTATTTGTTGCCTGTTCTTATGTATGGTTTGGTAGTTGTTTGGTAGTTTGGTAGTTGTTTAGTGTTTGAAGATTAGTTTTTTTGCCCACATACTTTCTCCATCACGATTCATGTAATGCTGCACATCATGTATCATAACAATTTTGTTAATGAAATGCATGTTGTTTCTTTGGGTTGTGAAGTTAATGCTGTGGATGGACTGTGTGAATGCCTAATCTCATTAGTTACTACCCTCAGTTGTATATAGGATATGCCACCTAAGGGCTCGAGATCTTCGGCCCGTCTCTCTCTGGGTGATTCTCTTGACGGGGCTCTTGCCCTGAGCGATAGTCATATGGACCCCCATTCGGGCCCATCTCTTTCTGATCCCATGCCGGGTTCTCAGCCGGCTTCTGGCCCTGCTGCTGGGCCACCTCCTGTGATACCTTCCGTGGTGCCTCCTGTCACACCTTCGGTCCTTAGCAGAACGGTGTGTCTACTCGACATCTTATACACAGTCCGCTCCACCTCCTGATAGGCTAGAGCAGATGATGTTGTTGATGCAGTAGCAGTAACAACAGTTTTGTCCTCCATGGTTGGTATCTTTGCTCAGTCGATGGGGGCAACTCCACCTTCCTCACCTCTATACCCTTTTACGAATACTACTGTCAGCAACACATTCGAGCAATTTCAGCGCTTGTGCTCTCCTACATTTGCGGGTACTCACAGACCCGAGGAAGCTGAGTATTGGATCGACCGCATCTCTAAGATGCTGAGACCGTTGCACTATTCCTAGGAGAAGCAGGTTGGGCTTGCCACTTTCATGTTTGAGGAGGCTAGCTTATGGTGGGAAAGCATTCTCCGCATAGTTGTGGAGGGATTTGTTTGGATGTGGGCGGCGTTTGAGACTCACAGGCATTCCTGACTTAAGTCGAGAGGTTCTCGAGTCAGCCCACAGTTCGAGGCTTGCAATGTATTTAGGTAGCACGAAGATGTATCAAAACATGATAACATTGTATTGGTGGTACAATATGAAGGTTCACATTGCTAAGTTCGTGTCCCGTTGTCTCACGTGTCAGCAGGTTAAGACAGAGCATCGCCAACCTCCTGGATTGCTTCAACCCATGCCCATAGCTGAATGGAAGTGAGACTTTATTTCTATGGATTTTATTTCTGAACTGCCAAAGACGAGGAAGGGCATGACTCTATTTGGGTGATTATTGATAGGTTGACGAAGTCAGCTCATTTGCTACTGATCAGAGTTATGAATTCTGCAGACGAGTTGGCTAGATTGTATTATCAAGGAGATTGTACGCCTGCATGGAGTTCCCTTGGAGATTGTGTCAGATCGAGACACACAATTCACATCTGTCTTCTGGACTCGTATCCAAGAAGTGATGGGTGTGAAGCTGAAGTTCAGTACCGCGTTCCATCTGCAGACAGACGGGCAGACGGAGCATGTGAATCAGGTATTAGAAGATATGCTGCGAGCTTGTGTGTTGGATTTCAAGGACAGTTAGGATGACTGTCTTCCTTATGTAGAGTTCGCGTATAAGAATAGTTTTTAGGCGAGTATTGGTATGGCTCTCTATGAGGCATTGTATGGTCGCCCGTGTAGAGTGTCGCATTATTGGGCAGAAGTGGACGAGAAGACTCTGGTTGGTCCAGAGTTAGTTCAGGCAACATCAGAGAAGATCGACATTATTCGGTGTCGACTTCTCTCAGCACAGAGAAGGCAGAAGACCTACACCGATATGAGACGGCGACCGCTTGAGTTTGGTGTTGGGGACCATGTATTCCTTAAGGTTTCCCCTATGTGAGGAGTTCTTCGGTTTGGTAAGAAAGGGAATTTCACGTCAAGATTTATTGTCCCATTCCAGATACTTGATCGAGTGGGGGGTAGTAGCGTATCGCCTTGCTTTGCCCACACCACTCGCAGGCATGCATACTGTTTTCTATGTATCCATGTTAAAGAAGTACATTCCCGATCTTTCAAACATTACCAAATGAGAGCAGGTGCAGTTGAGCGAGGATGCCACTTATGAACTGTGACCGATGCGTATTTTAGATAGGAAGGAGCAGGTATTGCATAGTAAGGTTATCCCACTTGTGAAGGTACTGTGGACGCATCATAGCAAAGAAGAAGCTACTTGGGAGACTGAAGCTTAGGTCAGGAAGAATTACCCCCAGATCCTCGAGGAGTATGAGAAGGTATAAATTTCGAGGATGAAATTTTTTCTTTAGGGGGATAGATTGTAACGTCTTGGAAAAATCCATCCTTAGACCCGAGTACCACCTTTAGCACAAATCATTCAGGCCTAAAATCTTTAGGAATCTAATGTGAATTAACTAGCGCTAAACTAGATTACTTGTGAAATTAGCACCAACCACTTTTAATACGATTCGTAAGACCCAAAACCTATAGAATTGCTAGCGCTATATTACTCTGAAATCTAGGATCCAACTCTAAACCCAGTTGCTCCCGGGAGTACTTTGAAACTTCGTATCGGACCTGAAGCGCACGTTGAAAGTCTGATAGCGATGAACTTAGACAATTATGACCGCCTAGTTGGACTTGACTATCACCTTGAAAATCAAGCCCAAACGATGTCCAAAGACCATTTCCTTGAGTTCAGAGTGAAGAGTGTGAGAAAGTGTAGATTTTTAAGAAATTAAATATGATTTTAAGTAATCTGAGTTGTATTGCTTGCGCATTATTTCTAAGCGTTCTGACCGTTGGTTTTTGTCCCAATTTCACCCTCGGATCAGGGAAGGTGGCCCATACATGTCAAAGTACTTGTGGCCCTGATCGAGTTTCGGTGACCATTGAACTGAAACTGGTCTGCCACGGATTATCTGGAAAACCGATCAAACTGAAAACTTAACTTGCTTAAGATCCAATACTGGTGAGCTTAAGTCCGACCGTATTTGATAAAAGGACATCCAAAAGTGTTTCGTTGGATCAAAAAGATCCCGATTTGGTTATAACCTAAGTATACCTTGGCCCTAGGGCTATTTTTATCAATTTTAAGCTTATAAAAAAGCCTTAAACCCTATTTCTCAAATCCCATACGACTTTCCCAAACCCTAGCTAATATAAGAGAGAGACAAGAGAGATAAAGTAAGAGAGAACCTGGTATTTCTCCGTGGGATTCTTCCAGTTCTTCTAAGTATTGATCCTGCGTATCTGAATCGTTATTCTGGCGATTCTGATTCCGTTCTTGGGTAAGTTAATCAAACCCTAACTTGTTTTGAAGCTTAGAATAGTTGAAGTGATGTTGTAACTAACCTGTTTCATGCCTTAGGTAGCGTATCGACCATTGACGAAGACTTATCGTCTGAATCATAACTATTTCACATTTTCTGGTTTAAGGTGTGGATTATATACATTTAGGTTATGGTTTTCAAGACTTTCAATGTTAGATAATGATTTATTCTTGTTGTGGATGCTAATACACATGCTAAATGTATTATCCGTTTTGATTTATGCATATGTATAACCTTGTAAATCGAGTATTTCATGTATATGTTAGAATACCCGTATACGTATGAAATTTGCTGTTATGATTGCCATGATTATTTGTCATAGATATGTGATTGATATGTATGCGGCAACTCTTAGGTGAAAGGATTTTCCCTAATATGTGATGTGGTCAATATACGTGATGTATGTTGAATAGTGTAGTCCAAGTATTTTTAAAAATGCCTGAATGAGTTAGTATTTGGTAAAAGCATGATTTAAGGTTCCGTCGATTCCAATAGCGAAGTAGCTTATACATCTTGTGTATTAGGTCGCCTGTTCACCGTAGACGAAGCGTATACCTCCGTTCGGAACGATACACATCTAGGGTAAAAAGGTGAGGATTTTAGACGCTTTGATTGACTGATTTTAAAGCTTTCAATGTCGTTTAATAGTATATTATCGACGGTAACGCCGTTTGACTTGTACAACATGCTGTCCGTTTTTCGTTTCGTAAACGTACGGTAAATATGAGATTTAGGGTATTTTAGTCATTTGTTGGAAATACTGCTTATGTCCATATTTTGATAAAATGTTTGCCATGGCTATTTATCGTGTTAGAATATTAGGAATGTGTGCATGATTGGTTTGGCGAAGAGATTCTCCCTTAAGCGCACTTTGAGTCGACATACGCTATGTAGACTAAAGTGTGTAGTCTAAGTGTTTGTATAAATGTTTGTATTAGTATGTATTGAGTAAATGATGTTGTGTAGGAGTTTTGAGATTGAATTCTCAAGTAATATGCTGATGTAAATGATTTCCATCATGTTGGCTATATGTATTGATTTCATTATATACATGAAATGCATGTGTGGGATGATTTGCTTAAGTTGTATGTTATAACATGTGTCAACATGCTTACAATGTTGTACTTCATTTCTGTTACTCACCTATGCTTATTGATGTTGATGCACTAATGCTTGGGGCTATGACCTAGTCCAGGTAGTCGGTAATGGATCGAATTCGTGGTTGGTTTCTAGGTACCATAAAAGACGCGTCGATGAACGCGAGTCGTGTTTGGGTTGGCGGTAGTGGTTAGGCCACATGAAGTGTTTCATGCACTTCATTTCATTCAGCTTGAGATGCGCTCGTGCTAGTCGAGCCCGTCACGTAACCCGACTGGCCATTATATGTTCACCATGTATGAGTCATAACTGCTTGAACCTAAGGTACTGAACTTACTATTGAAAACCCTGTTAACCATGGTACCTTGATCCAATAAGACTCATGAGCCGGGCATGGTAGTATTGGACACCGTAGTCGAGCTGTCGGCCTACGCTGGGGCCACAAACCTTCCCGTAGTGACCAGTGAGTACCCTACTCTGAGCAGATTATGGTGGAATGGAACACTATATTCTTATTGTCGGCCTGCACTGATTGGTGACGAGCCCTTTGTAGTGACCTTGAGTTTATCCTGACACCGCATGGGGGCGACGAGTCCTGATGCAGTCTTAAGGATAATTAGGCCTGTATTGATAAGGTGATGGGGGAGCGGTGCAACGAGTGCGAGCAACAGCCCTTGCAGCCCTTGCAGTGACCTACAAATATAACATCATATGTGATTTCTAAGAGTGACGACCCTAGACAGGATCTGTGTTGGGATTTATATAAGCAAAGTACCTTAGTTTCCCAATACGGCTGTATGAAAAGGACTAATAATAACTCAGTAATCATATCAACATGACATTGCATGTGCCTGGAAGATGTGGAGCACTGAGCGGTACGTAAGCATGCCGCGGACGCAGATGGTGCCATATGAGGGAGAATGTCGGTGAGGACATCCATCATGTCATGTCATATTGCATTAACAACAGTATCTAGGAACGTTTGATTAATTGCTTTACTATTATCGCATGATTGATTTGAGAACATGCTAATCTTTGCTCTATGATTCCACTGAGTTAATTACTCACTCCCACGTTACGGTACGGTGTTGCGCACACTAAACAGTTCCTATTTTAATTGCAGATGATGGCGATGCTTGCGAAGCAGAGTTAGACTTGATGATGAGGAGGAGGATCCCTCCTATATGCAGGTTCTGATTGACGGGGTTACAGGGTTACTGATTAGATGCCAATATACTTGGTATTTTTTCTTTTTCTTACACACTCATGTATATTCTTTTTATAATTTTTGGAGTATACATGTATATGTTTAACCTGGTAACATGTTCACACTCTGGAGACCCACAACAGTTCATATACTTTATATATCTATTACATTCTTCCGCTTGCTAATTTAACTGTCTCTGGAGTATGATATGATGTTTTGGTCTAATCCCACTCATGTTTTCTGCACTAATATGAACAACATTCATCCATCATTGAAAATTTTGCATAAATGATGTTCTGTAACTCGGGAGTGGAGTCTTTGCTCGACCCTTGATTTTTGGGATGTTACATTAACCATACATAAGCATTTCGTATATATAAGGTAATCAATTCAAAAAAACAAACATGGAGAAAATCATATACATCACCCAAAAGAGTTGAGAATCCTATCTCAATGCTTATCTACACCCTCATTTACTCAATACTTACTTATACAAACAGTTAGACTACACAACTCCAACGTACTTGACGTATGTTGATTTCCACATATAATATGACAGATCCTTATATCAAGGAGGTCTCTAATACACAACACTCATGTTCTTACATTCAAAACATATGGCAAGCATAAATCATATTGATTTAGGCATTTCCACAAACACTTAGTCTACACACATTAGTCTACATAGCATATGTCGGCCAATAAGTGCATTAGGGAAAATCTCTTTGCCAAACAGATCATACACGCAAAACTAGCATAGGTACATGGCAAATACTCATGGCAATCATACCGAAAAAATACGTACGAATACAGTATTTCCTACAAATATCCAAAATACCCTAAATCTCATATTCTTCGTACGTATTCGAATTAAAAAACAGACAGCATGTTCTACATGTCAAACAACATTCTGATCAGCAATCTACCAGTAAACGGCATTGAAAGCTTTGAAAACAGGTAATCTAAGCGTCTAAGATCCTCACCTTTCGTCGTAGAAGTGTAACGAATCGAACAGGAAGTCTACGCTTCGTCAACGGCGATATGACGACCTAAGTCACAAGATACATCAGCTACTTCGCTACTTGTATTGATAGAATCCCTAAAACAAGTTAAGGTTAGGGTTTTCTTACCTAGAACGAAGCCGGAGTCACCGGAAAAGCGATGCAGGTAGGTGGCTTCGGCACGTAGCGCAGTAGGGAAGAATCCCAGGAGAAATCACCCACTTCTCCCTCACTTCTCTCTCTTTTCTCTCTTCTCTCTCCTAAGGTTTTTTCCAAATTCATATGGGTTAGAAAGCTAAGGGTTTAAGCCCCTTTTATAAGCCCAAACATAACCAAAACAGACTCCAAGTCAAGGTATACTTGGGTTATAGCCAAATCGGGTCTTTTTCGATCCAAAAGAGCATTTCGGGAGGTCCCCTGGCCAAATGCGGTCGGACTTAAGCTCATGGATATTGGATCCTGCTCACACCAAGTTTTCAGTCCAGTAGAGTTCCCAGATTACACGTGGCGGACCAATTTCAGTTCAGCGATCACGAAGACTCGATCGAGGATTCCAAGTACACTGACCTGGGTGAGAAATGTTCCCTGATCCGAGGGTGTATTTGGGTCAGATTTTGACGATCTGAATGCTTATACTTAACCCGTAAACGAAACGTGCCAGATTTATTTAAATCACATTTAATTTTTAAAGGATTTTACTCTTTCTCACACTCTTTGCTCCAAGCTCAGTACAATAGCGATTGGACATCGTTTGGGCTTGATTTTCGAAACGATTGTTAAGTCTAACCAGGTGGTCGTAATGGTCTAAGATTGTAGATATCGGACTCTCGACGCGCGGTTTGGATCCAATACGAAGTTTCAAAGGGTTCCTGAGGGCAAACGGGTTTAGAGTTTGATCCTAGATTTTAGGGTAACGTAGTGTCAACAATTCTAGAGGCTTTGGATCTTACAGATCGTATTTAAAGTGGTTGGTGACGATTTTGCAGGAAATCTAGTGTAACGCTGGCTAATTCACGTTAAATTCTAAAGAATTAGGTTCTAAATGATTTCTTTAGCTTTGGAATCAAATTTTGAGAAACTACCAAGGTACTATGGTTGACCCATTGCCTAAGGACGTCTAACCCCAGGTTGGAAAAAATCTGGGGTGTTACAATCTACCCCCCTTAAAATAAAATTTCATCCTCGAAATTGGCTAAGAGTAATGAGTCCCTAGAGAGATTTTATATTGGCATTCTAAGGATGGTTCAAATCCTATTTAATGACCTAACCTTACGTATAACCCAAATCAACTGTTTCGATCCTGGGCCAGTGGGGAAGAGGCCTACCATGCTTTCGCTGCACTACTCTAATCTAACGGTTGTACTAGATAATTCGAAGTAGATTGGGCTCACTACGTTCTACCCCCCTTAAAACTTAGTTCTACTTAAGGTTTAAGAATCTATGCCTCGATCGGTATATCGGAACAAGGTGTAACTTAGGGCCTATCTTTAATATGAAATGGAAAACAACCTCTCACTACAATGGTCTTCCTTTGCTAACGATGCGTTCTATGGCATTGGTACCTATGGCTGTAGAAAAAAGCTGAAGTGATGGGTGTTGTGGTTGATTTCAAGGACGGATGTGAGTTTGTGGCAAGAGGTCTAATCTGTATTGGCTGTATGTCCTCAACATTTCCTAAAGGCAAAGTAATAACTTTTGGTTGTAGGTGGTCGGGCCAACATGGAAGAAAAGTTGTGTAGCGGGTCTGAGCCGGATACATTGAACCTTCTGTCTAATCAGGATAGAAAATTCATTGTATCAGTTCTTAATCCGAGTCGATACCGATCTTCTGCTTGATCAGAGCATTGAATTCATTGGTAACTACTAGGATTAAGAAATCGATTCAAACCGCGAATACATCGCTTACATATACAGTTCCTTTACTCTGTGTTCCTGAATACAATAAGTCTTTGGGAAGGCAATACTAAGGGGCGTGCTAGTTTATTCTAAGTTCAATCTGAGGGATTCATAAGTTTTCCCTGAGAGTGAATGGTTCTAAGTTAAAACAACTTTTCTAAGGGTTATAACAGAAGTCTATAAGTATTAAGGGGATCTATCGAAGGAATGAGGTTCTACTCCAACCAAATTTAACCTACTAATCCTTAGCATATACAGGCTTTACACTACTTAAGGTAACTAGTAGACTGGTCTGTAACTCACTAGCTGTAATCTAAAGCCTAAGCTTATACGCTAAATGGTTTCATACCATTTCTAATACAGGGAATTGTTCTATCGCTTAGGGTCACGATTGTCTAAATGGAATTAGATTTCCTATATCGTCAGATCTTTCAAATCTAGGAGTACTAACTCTAGGTCCAAAACGTCAAGGGCCTATATGGCCAGTGGTCTCAAGTTGTGTTAACTGGGACCGCATTACTAATCCCATGTCGGGATTGGGAGTGGCATGCTTGGTAGGAGGGTGGGGTGGGATAAAATTTATTTGTAAGCTTAATCCTGAGATTTACTTTTAATCGTATACATTCCAATCATGGTAGTGGAAATCATAGGATATACCCAATCTAGGGACAATACCTTACAGCGAACGAAACGGCATGCACTTCATTTACCAAAATATGCCACAATACATGGAATAAAATTTCATATGTAGTATGACAGAGACGTCTGCGGCTATGCTAAGCTCAAACCACTAAACACAACACATTTTCTACCTATGACATCACTAGACCCATCAACAACAAAACACAGAAATCCTTAAAACGGTAATCAAACAATCTACAGGACAATGGCATAGATGCATAATTCTACCAAAGGACTTCTACCACGGTCCCGACTTACCTTCTTTAACACTGTCTAGTTTAATACTGTCTGTTGCCTATTAGAGCTCTATCGGCCATGTATTCTCATTACTCCTCAAGCGAAGAAAGTGGAGAAATGGGATGGGTAAGTAGGTTTCCATGAGTTTGAGGCTCAAATGAGAGCTTAAGAGCTCAAATGAGCCATGGAAAGTGAAGGAAATGAAGAAAAAGGGCTAACCTAATGAGATAAAATGAATATAGGCCCTATAGAGGAGTGAATCAGGCCCCCAAATGCTAGGATTGCAAAGTGAAAAGAGCGAAATAGGTTGGGATGGAGGCTCACATGAATTTTAGCCTCCAATGGAGGATGGGAGAGCTCCAAACAATGAGAATGGAGAGAGAGGGGAGTTTGTATGGCTGTGAGTGATGGAGTGGCGTCGGTTGTGACCGAAAATGGGAATGGAAGTGATTGGAGGGGTATTTTTTGCCAAAACTCAGACATTTGAGAGAGAAAGGAGAGAATGGAGGGGTTTTAACGGACGACCCACATACCAGGGGGCTACCCTAACCCCCAAACACCTCCGGCCCGAAGGCCCGACCAAATGGGGCCCACTGTACGGCGAGGCCCTCACCGGTCAACTTGTAAACCGGTGATGCTCGGCCATCTGGGCGTGGTCCCCCCATCCCCTAGGTCCCAAATGTATGTGGGGCCCACCTTAGATCATTGTGGATTAGCGTGGGTAGGCCCACGACTCTGCTTCGCCCTATTTCTGGTCATTTTATAAATTAGAATTATTTTATACATCATGTAGCATATGATTTTGGGGTAGGAGAGGCTAATCCATCCAACTAACCCATTTATTCCATGATATTCCATGATTGGAATGATCGGAAGTCCAATTTATGCATATATTTACTATTTATAGTAAAATTTTGCTTAAGCATGATTTTCCATCATTTACACACTAGGATTTATGTCTAATGTGAAAGGACTTAGAAAAAGTTGAAGAATGGGGTGGTGAAAGGAGAGATTCTGAAGGAATTGGATGAAAAGGGGTTTTAGGACTTGAGACTGAGTGTAAGGGTTGTGGTTGACCTACCACCTAAGGACATTCATTTTTGGGTTTGAAATGGAATGAAACATGGCCTAAACCCTTCGATTGACGGTTTAGAAGTGATTTGGGTCGTTGGGTGTGATCAGGAGTGTGAACGGACTCGATCTTGGTGATCGCTTTCAATAAAATTTCGCCGACAAACAAACTAGGGCTCCTTAACTTGTTTCTAGATCGTTCTCACACCCTCCTATATTAAATTGGCGTCAGCGTGCGGTGTGTGACATAACCCAGGTCTAGTTTAATCCAAATCATGCTCTGATACCATCTGTAACGCCCCGAAAATCGAGGGTAGGGTAAAAACCCAACTCCCGAGTTCCAGAACATCACTTATGCAACATAGATAATGATAAATGCATGTTGTCTATAAAATGACATTAAACAAGATTGAGACTAAGCCAAAACAACATATCATACTCCAGAGACAGTTAAATTAGCAAGCGAAAGAATGTGATAGATATATAAAATATATAAATGATTGTAAGTCTCCAGAGTATGAACATGTTACCAGGTTAACTAAATACATGTATACTCCAAAATAGAAAGAAAAGAATATACATGAGTGCTCCAAAAATATAAAATGACAAGTGTCATGGCATCTAATCAACCTCCATGTAATCCCATCCATTAAAACACGGAGGAGAAGTCCTCCTCAGCATCATACAAGTCCAGCTCCGCTCCACAAGCAGCGCCCTCGTCTGAAACTAAAATAGGGACTGGTGGGTGTCTGGAACACCATCCCGTAACGTGGGAGTGAGTAGCTAACTTAGTGAAATCATAAAACAAAGATTAACATGTATCAAATCCATCACGTGATAATGATAAAGCAAACAAAATAAACATTCCTAAATACTGTGATTAATGCATGGATGAAATGACATGATGGATGCCCTCACCGACATACTCCCTCAAGTGGCACCATCTGCGTTCGCGGCATGCTTTCTTCCCACAGTGCTCCACATCTTCCAGGCACATGCAGTGCGACGTGGATATGATTACCGAGTTGTTATTAGTCCATTTCATATAGCAGGATTGGGAAACTAAGGTACCTCCCTTATATTAATACCCAAACAATGATCCTATCTAGGGTCGTCACTCCTAGTAATCTCATACGATGATATATTTCTAGGTCGCTGCAAGGGCCGTCAGGGCTGTTGCACGCACTCATTGCACCGCTCCCCCATCACCTTATCAATACAGGCCTAGTTTATATCCTTAAGACTGCATCAGGACTCGTCGCCCCCATGCAGTGTCAGGATAAACTCAAGGTCACTACAAAGGGCTGTCAGGGCTGTTGCTCGCACTCGTTGCTCCACTCCCCCATCACCTTATCAATGTACACCGATAGCAAGAATATAGTCTCCCATACCACCATAATCTTCTCAGAGTAGGGTACTCACTGGTCACTACGGGGAGGTTTGTGGCCCCAGCGTAAGCCGACAGCTCGACCATAGTGTCCCATACCACCATGCCCGGCTCATGAGTCTTAGGGGATCGAGGTACTAAGGTTAGAGGGGCTTTCCAATGGTAAGTTTAGTACCCTAGGTTCAAGCAGTTATGAAAAATACAAGGTGAACATGCAATAGTCAATCGAGTTACTTGATGAGTTCGACTAGAGTGAGCGCACGTCGAATCGACCGACATGAAGTGCACAAGTACTTCGTGTGGCCTAACCACTGTCGACGACTCTAGTACGACTCGAGTTCATCATACACATCCTTCGTGGCAAATAGAATTCAACCACGAATACAAATCTGTTACCGACTGTCTGGACTAGAGTATAGCCCCAAACACATGAAATGTGAATCAGTACTCATATGAGATAGACAAAATTGAATAATAAGTGATTCAAGCATGTTAGCAACATGTTATAAGATACAACATATGTAATTTAACCACACACAAGCATTTTGTATATATAAGGTAATCAATTCAAAAAAACAAACATGGAGGAAATCATATACATCACCCAAAAAAGTTGAGAATCCTATCTCAACGCTTATCTACACCCTCATTTACTCAATACTTACTCATACAAACAGTTAGACTACACAACTCCAACGTACTTGACGTATGTTGATTTCCACATATAATATGATAGATCCTTATATCAAGGAGGTGTCTAATACATAACACTCATGTTCTTACATTCAAAACATATGGCAAGCATAAATCATATTGATTTAGGCATTTCCACAAACACTTAGTCTACACACATTAGTCTACATAGCATATGTCGGCCAATATGTGCATTAGGGTAAATCTCTTCACCAAACAGATCATACACACATAACTAGCATAGGTACATGGCAAATACTCATGGCAATCATACCGGCAAAATATGTACGTATACAGTATTTCCTAAAAATATCCAAAATACCCTAAATCTCATATTCTTCGTGCGTATTCGAATTGAAAAATGGACAACATGTTCTACATGTCAAACAACATTCTGATCATCAATCTACCATTAAACGGCATTGAAAGCTTTGAAAACAGGTAATCTAAGTGTCTAAAGTCCGCACCTTTCGCCGTAGAAGTGTAATGAATCGAACAGGAAGTCTACGCTTCGTCAACGGCGATATGACGACCTAAGTCACAAGATACATCAGCTACTTCGCTACTTGTATTGATAGAATCCCTAAAATAGGTTAAGGTTAGGGTTTTCTTACCTAGAACGAAGCCGGAGTCGCCGGAAAAGCGATGCATGTAGGTGGCTTCGGCACGTAGAGCAGCAGGGAAGAATCCCAGGAGAAATCACCCACTTCTCCCTCACTTCTCTCTCTTTTCTCTCTTCTCTCTCCTAGGGTTTTTTCCAAATTCGTATTGGTTAGAAAGCTAAGGGTTTAGGCCCCTTTTTATAAGCCCAAACATAACCAAAACGGACTCCAAGTCAAGGTATACTTGGGTTATAGCCAAATCGGGTCTTTTCCGATCCAAAAGAGCATTTCGGGAGGTCCCCTGGCTGAATGCGGTCGGAATTAAGCTTATGGATATTGGATCTTGCTCACACCAAGTTTTCAGTCAGGTAGAGTTCCTAGATCGCACATGGCGGACCAGTTTCAATTCAGCGGTCACAGAGACTCGATCGAGGATTCCAAGTACACGGACCTGGGTGAGAAATGTTCCCTGATCCGAGGGTGTATTTGGGTCAGATTCCGACAGTCTGAATGCTTATACTTAACCCGCAAGCGAAACGTGCCAGATTTATTTAAATCACATTTAATTTTTAAAGGATTTCACTCTTTCTCACACTCCTTGCTCCAGGCTCAGTACAATAGCGACTGGACATCGGTTGGGCTTGATTTTCGAAACGATTGTCAAGTCCAACCAGGTGGTCGTAATGGTCTAAGATTGTAGATATCAGACTCTCGACGCGCTGTCTAGATCCAATACAAAGTTTCAACGGGTTCCTGAGGGCAAACGGGTTTAGAGTTTGATCCTAGATTTTAGAATAACGTAGCGTCAACGATTCTAGTGATTTTGGATCTTACAGATCGTATTTAAAGTGGTTGGTGACGATTTTGCAGGAAATCTAGTGTAATGCTGGCTAATTCACGTTAAATTCTAAAGAATTAGGTTCTAAATGATTTCTTTGGCTTTGGAATCGAATTTTGAGAAACTACTAAGGTACTATGGTTGACCCATTGCCTAAGGACGTCTAACCCCAGGTTGGCAAAAATTCGGGGTGTTACACATGTGGATATCAGAGACTGAGATTAACAGTACTTGCGACATATTGCATAATTTGCTTGATAGTAGTCAAGTGCGATTCTTTAGGATCAGACTGATATCTAGTGCAAATATCAACACTTACAGTAATATTGGGTCTACTGGCAGTTAAATACAGTAAACTACCAAACGTACTCTGATATAATTTTAGATCCATATTTTTTCCTACAGAATCTTGTGAGAGTTTCAAAGTTGTACTCATAGGAGTATCAAAATTCTTACTATTGTCAAATCCAAATCTTTTAATCAAATTCATAGTATATTTGGAATGAGAAATGACCATTCCATCAGGATCTTATTTTACTTGCAACCCAAGAAAATAATTCAATTCCCCAACCATGCTCATTTCAAATTGAGATTTCATCAAATCTGTAAACTCAATAGTCATGTCAGTACAGGTAGATCCATAAATGATATCATCAACATAAATTTGTAATATTAAAATGTGATCATTATTTTTTTTGACAAACAGAGTTTTATCAACACATCCCATTTGAAAATTATAGCTTAATAGAAACTTTGTTTGTTTCTTGTACCATGCCCTAGGAGCTTGTTTCAAGCTGTAAAGAGCCTTTTTAAGGCGATACACCTGATCAACATTTTTGGAGTCTTCAAAACCCATTGGTTGTTCAACATAGACATCCTCATGCAGAACGTTATTTAAAAATGCACTTTTCACATCCATTTGATAAATTTTAAATTTTTTAAAACAAGCAATGAATACAAAAAGTTTGATTGATTCTAGACGAGCTACTGGTGTAAAGGTTTCATCATAATCAATACCTTCAATTTGAGTAAAACCTTGTACAACCAGGCTAGCCTTCTTTCTAATTATATTGCCAAGCTCGTCAGACTTATTTTTGAAAATCCATTTGGTTCCAATGATGTGTTTATCTTTAGGTCTAGGTACAAGATATCAAACATCATTTCTCACAAATTGGTTAAGTTCTTTTTACATCACAACAATCCAGTTTTCATCAACAAGAGCTTCTTTTACGTTAGATGGTTCTATCTGAGATGTAAAACATATGTATCCTCAAGTTGTTTACGGGTACGAACACCAGTGAGAGAGTTTCCAAGAATCTATGCGGCAAGATGATCTTTAACAGTCCTCAGTTCAGAATTAGTCTGATTAGATGAAGTGTAACACCTTAGATTTTTTGCCAACCTAGAGTTAGACGTCCTTAGGCAATGGGTCAACCATAACACCTTGGTAACTTCTCAAAACTCAATTCCAAAGCCAAAGAAATCATTTAGAACTAAATTCTTTAGAAATTTAATGTGAATTAACTAGTGCTAAACTAGATTACCTATAAAATTAGCACCAACCACTTTAAATATGATCTATAAGACCCAAAAAGATCCAAAACCTATAGAATTGTGAACGCTATATTACCCTGAAATCTAGGATCCAACTCTAAGCCCAGTTACCCTCGAGATCATTCAGAAACTTCGTATCAGACCTAGACCGTAGGTTAAAAGTCTGATAGTGATGAACTTAGACAATTATGACCGCTTAGTTGGACTTGACTATCACCTCGAAAATCAAGACCAAACGATGTCCTGAGACCATTTCCTTGAGTCCGGAGTGAAGAGAGTGAGAAAGAGAGATTTTTAAGAAATTAAATATAATTTTAAGTAATCTGAGTCGTGTCGCTTGCGCGTTATTTATAAGCATTCTGACTGTTGGTTTTTGTCCCAAATTTACCCTCAGATCAGGGAAGGTGGCCCATACATGTCAAAGTACTTGTGGCCCAGATCGAGTTTCGGTGACTGTTGAACTGAAACTGGTCCGCCACGATCGATCTGGAAACCCGATCGGATTGAAAACTTAACTTGCTTAAGATCCCATACTAGTGAGCTTAAGTCCGACGACATTTGATAAGAGGACCTCGAGAAGTGTTCCGTTAGATCAGAAAGAGCCTGATTTGGTTATAACCTAAGTATACCTTGGCCCTAGGGCTATTTTCGTCGCTTTTGGGCTTATAAAAAGGCCTTAAACCCTCTTTCTTAAATCCCATACGAATTTCCAACCCTAGCTAAGTTAAGAGAGAGAAAAGAGAAAGAATGTAAGTGAGAACCTAGTGTTTCATCGTGGGATTCTTTCCAGTTCTTCTACGCATCGATCCATTGAATCTGGATCGTTATTCCGGGGATTCTAGTTTCATTCTTGGGTAAGTTAATCAAACCCTAACCTGTTTCTAGCTTAGATTAGTTTAAGTGATATTTTAGCTAACCTATTTCATGCCTTAGGTAGGCTATCTGCCGTTGACGAAGATTTATCATCTTAATCATATCTGTTACACGTTTTACGGTTTAAGGTGCGGACTATATACGTTTAGGTTATGGTTTTCAAGACTTTCAATATTAGATAATGATTTATTACTGACGTGGATGCTATTTCACATGTAAAATGCGATGTCCGTTTCGCCTTTCTGTTATACGTGAACTATGTTGAATATACTGTATTACATGTATTTATAGAATAGCCGATATACGTATGGAATATGAATTTGAGTTTTTCATGATTAACTGCCATCTATGTATGCTAGATGTATGTATAAAAACTCTTCGGTTAAAGGTTTAGTCCAAATACATGATATACCAACATACGATATGTATGTAGTATGTGTAGCCTAAGTGTTTGTGAAAATGATTGAATGAGTATAGACTTTGTATTCATGTTTTCCATGACAAATTGTCATGGATATATGATTGTTTTATGGGCGACAACCCTTTGATGAAAGGATTTGCCCTAATACGTATGCTATTAATATACAATATGTATGATGTAATGTGTAGACTAAGTGTTTGTAAAAGTGTCTAAATGAGTTAATAGTTGGTAAAATATACCTGTATGCGGATTGAGATATGATTCTCAACTACATCAATGATGTGTATGATTTCCTCCACGTATAACTTATTCTGATGTTTGCTTGATTATGAATTGAATGTGTGTGAATTCATGTTTATAATGCACTTCAGAACATGTTCATTTGATTGTATGATTTGTAATATTGATCCATTACTTCTTTGACCATCTCATAGGACATCATGTTGTATTTGAATGTGTTTGGGGCTATGACATAGTCCAAGTAATCAGTAACAGCCCTTGAACTGGTGGTTGAGGTTATTTACGCCACGCAGGATAAGTCCGACGAATCCGAGTCGTACTTGGGAGGTTCGACAGTGGTTAGGCCACACGAAGTGCTTATGCATTCCATGTCAATCAACTCAATGTGCGCTTGGCCTAGTTAAGCTTATCAACTAACCCGATTGACTCGATATTATTCACCATGTATGGTCGCTCTTGTTTGAATCTAGGGTCCTGAACTTACCAGTGAAATCCCGTTAACCTTGGTACCTCAATCCGCTAAGACTCATGAGCCAGCCATGGTGGTATGGGACACCATGGTCCAGCTGTCAACTTACGCTGGGGTGACAAGCCTCCCCGTAGTGACCAGTGAGCAACCTAGACTCTTGAGCCGATTATGGTGGTATGGGACACTATATTCATGCTATCGGCCTACATTGATTGGTGACGAGCCCTCTATAGTGACCTTGAGCATACCTTGACACTGTAGATAGGTGATGAACCTTTTTGTAGTAACTAAGGTATACTGGGCCTGTATTCATTGGTGATGAGCCCTTTACAGCAACCTAGAACAGTAATATCGTATGAGATTTACTAGGACTGACGACCCTAGAATGGATTATTGTTTGGGCAATGATATAAGGGAGGTACCTTAGCTTTCCAATCCTGCTGTATGAAAAGGACTAATAATAACTCGGTAATCACGTTCATAACATCGCACTGCATGTGCCCCGGGTTGAAGAGCACAGAGGGAAGAAAGCATGCCACAGACATAAGATGGTGTCACACGAGGGAGTGCAGGCGAGGGCATGCATCAAGAAAACATCTCATTCTTGCATTAACAAGAGTATCTAGGAATGTTTGATTGTACTACTTTATCATTACTGCTTGATTGAATTGATAACATGTTAACCTTTGCTGTATAGTTCCACTGAGTTGATCACTCATTCCCACGTTACGGGACGGTGTTTGAAACACCGACCAGTCTCTGTTTTAGTTTTAGATAATTGCGATGCTTACGAAGAAGAGCCGGACTTTATGATGTTGAGGAGGATTTTTCCTATATGCAAGTTCTGATCGAAGGGGTTATAGGGTTACTGATTAGATGTTATACACTTATTATTTTACATTTTTTTTTAAATACCCATGTATATTCATTTTTTGTTCATTTCGGGGTATACATGAATATAGTTAACTTGGTAACATGTTCATACTCCGGAGACTTACAACAAATTTATACATTTTATATATTTATCACAGTCTTCTGCTTGCAAAATTAAACTGTCTCTAGAGTATGATATGCTGTTTTGGTCTAATCCCACTCATGTTTAATGCATTAATATGGACAACATTCAATCATCATTATCTATGTTGCATAAGTGATGCATTGGAACTCGGGAGTGGAGTTTATGCTCGACCCCTGATTTTCAGGGCGTTACATTAAGTATCAGGTTTATCAATTATAAGAACTTCATCATTATCTGAACTTGAGACTGGTGTGTTTAAGTGATCATTAATGACCACATTGATGGACCCTTGAATCACACCGGTCCTTTTGTTCAGAACCCTATAAGCACGATTATTTAAAGAATATCCTAGAAAGATCCCTTCATCACTCTTCGTATCAAACTTTCCCAGATTTTCACTATCTCATAAAATATAGCACTTGCTGCCAAAAACTCGAAAGTATCTAACAGTACGCTTTTTATCGAACCACATTTCGTAAGCCATTTTATTATTGCCTTTACTAGTGTAAACCCGGTTAATGATATAACAAGCGGTATTGACTGCTTCAGCCCAAAGATTCGTAGAGAGCTTCATGCTATTCAACATGACATTAGCCATTAGTTGAAGCACTCAGTTTTTCCTTTCAACTATACCATTTTGTTGCGGAGTTTTGGGTGTTGAGAATTCATTTAACATTCCCTGGTTGCTACAGAACTTCTTAAAACTGCTATTCTCAAATTCAGATCCATGATCACTACAAATCTTACTGATTTGAGAATCTTTTTCAGTTTGAATCCTTTTGAGAACTTTTCTTACTTTTTCAAGGGTTTTAGATTTATCCCTTAAGAAGAATACCCAAATATATCTGGTAAAATCATCTACAATTACCAGGATATATCTTTTGTCACCTCGACTTTCCATCCTGGTAGGTCGTTCAAGATCCATATAGAGAAGCTCGAGTGGTCTTGATGTGGCATTGAAGTTCAATTTTTTGTGTGAGTTCCTTATTTTTTTGCCAATCTGGCATTCGCCACCTATTTTATCTATTTTTTATAGTTTAGGTAAACCTCTTATAAGTTCCTGTTTGCTCAATCTATATAGATTTCAGTAATGTACATGTCCAAGACGTTTGTGCCACAAAACAGTCTCATCTGTATGGACCATGTAATATGATTGATTAGATGAGATGGATTCACTAACAATATAGCAATTTTTAGACACTCTTCATCCAATTAGTATTATAGAACCCTTGTTGTTTAGAATCTCACAGCTTTAATTGGAAAACTTTACATTGTGATTATTATCACATATTTGAGATATGCTAAGCAAGTTATGTTTTAGTCCTTCAACATATAAAACATTCTTGAATAAAGGAAGGTTATAAAGTTGAACCGTACCTTGGCCAATAATATTGTAATTGCTACCATTGCCAAATGTGACTGGACCATCAGTCATATCTTTGAGATTGGTGAATAATCCTTTATCACCAGTCATATGCCTTGAACATCCACTGTCTAGGTACCACTTTGAATGGCTTGATGCTTTAAAAGCAGTGTGGGTAACCAAGCAGTAGACCTTAGGAACCCATTTCATAACAGTTTTAGGTTTAGGAGTATAGTGGGTCTTCTTTTGATTATAGTTACAGTGACCCACTGAGTTAGATTTTAAGAGCTCCTTAAGAAGATCAACTATTTTCTCAACTAAAGGGTTTCGGTTGTGATGTTTATAATTGTTTTTCAGTTTTTGAAAAGAAGTTTTTTAAAAAAACTTGATTTATACTTTTCCCTTTTAAGTTCAAGGTCTCTCCTTTTACAAACTTAAGAGACGTGTATGCTTATGTTTAAGAGGAACATTTTTCTCGTAGCCCAAACCAGATCGATTGCCACATTTCCTTGATCTAGATAAAAGTTTTTCTAAGTTTGGATCTCCTTGAGCATATTTTCATGTATCTTTCAAATTTAAAAGAGAAGAGACTTCAATTTTAAGGATTTCATTTTTAGATTTCAGATTTTCAATCTGGGAGGTTTTGAAATCCAAATCACATTTGTATTTTTCAAAACAGTTTAAAATATGAGATTTTTCTAAAACTAGGGATTCAAATTTTTCTCTAAGCTTTGAAAATCTTCCTTTTTGAAGTTTAAGTTTAACAACAATTTTATAACTTTCCTTATATAAGGCATTGTAAGCATCTTGAAGATCATCTTCATTTTCACATTCACTATTTAGATTTTCTTCACTTATTGAATCATTATCTGAAAATGTGAATTTGGGTAGAGTCATAAGGGCTTTCACTTCATTACCCGACTCGGTTTCAAAACCTTCCGAATCAGAAGAGGCTTCAGAATCAGAAGATTCATCCCAAGTAGCCAACATCCTCTTCTTTTTGGGTTTGTCCTTTTTAGGACACTTGTTTGCTAAATGCCCATATTCTTAGCAGTTGTAACATTGACTATCTTTTAAAGATTTCTAAGGCTTAAATTTAGATATTGATCTTTTCTTCTCATTAGCGTTTTGAAAATCAACCCTCTTTTTTCTTTAAAAAATTTTATAAAACTTTTTCGCTAAAAGGGCCATATCGTCTTCAGAATTTTCTAAATAAGAATTATTTTCTTAAGAAACATTTTTGAAGACATAAGGAAAATAGATTTTCCTTTAGGAGCTTTAAAATTTAACCTATAGGTTTATAAAGACCCAACTAATTCTTCTACCCACATACTATCCGTATCACGAAGTTCTTGGATTACAGTTACCTTAAAATTAAACCGTGAAGTGAGTGTAATATTTTTGCACACACTTTACTTTCTGGGATTTTATCTCTAAGGCCCCACATAGAGTTTACAGTGTCATTTAATCTAGCGTAGAAGTCCATAAACATTTCATTTTCTTCCATATGTATTTTCTCAAGTTTGGTTGTGAGGATTTGGACTTTAGATTTCTTAACAATTGATGTACCCTCGTGTGTTGTTTCTAAAATATCCCAAGCTTTCTTTGCAGATTCACAGGATATAATTCTTTTGAATTCATTCGGTGATAGTGCGTAAGTGATTGCATTTAGTGCTTTAGCATTTGTACTACTCTCACTTTTCTGAAGTGTGGTCCATGAGAAATAAGGTGTTATTCTCATTGATTTTGAACCATCGATCCCAATTACTTCAGTGGTAGGAGAGGTCAATTCATTCACTGTATCTAACCACATACTTTCATCCATGGATTTGAGGAAGATCCTCATCCTGGCTTTCCAATAGGCATAATTGGTGCCATCGAAAGGTGAAGGCCTAGTGATTGAAAGGCTAACAAAATTTGACATCTCAAATATAGCTTAGATCGTTAGATCAGGAAATAAATCCAAATAAAAAGAATTAAAATTAGCTATTAGGCTCTGAAACCACTTGAAATGGCCAAGCTATATATCCTGGGGGGGGGGGGAGGGGGGGGGGGGGGGGGGGGGGTGAATAGGACTATGCTAAATTTAAAAAAATAACAGCGAAATTAAAGAAAGAAAGATAGCTAAATAAAGAAATCAATTCACAATGCTGTATTAAAATGCAACCTCAAAATTCAAGTCTTGAGAGGTTGATACAAATGTTGTTCTAAGGACAACCTTACACCAAAAACCAGAGTTTATGGTAGGACAACCTTATTTCTAGAAAGGTCTTTGTATCAAAAACTCAATCTAAAGAGGAATAAAAAAATAGCAAGGAATAGAAATCCTATATTATTACAACATTCCCCACTGTGCTTGAAATGTAAATATTATAACATTCACATTCACATATACATCCCACAAATCTAAATGATCAAAGATAGAAAATATAAAGTACACATCCACAAAATACAAAGAGTTTATAGTTGTTCGCCTATGTGTACATGAACTGTTAAAAAACAGCCACACAGATTGCTACTCCACTCCTAATATCCTTACACAGGGGATATTAGTGTTCACTATCAAATTAGGTTTTCACAAGTTCACCCAAAACCTTCACAATTGTGTCTTTTAGAAAAAGGGCTTACACAATTCAAAAACCCACTTCTGAGTTTTCTGGCTCTCCTCAGATAACCAACACAATGAGATTTTTCTAGTAAATCTCAAAAGAAACCAAAAAGAATTGAATTTACAATAAATGTAAAATACTTGAATTTCTCCTTTGTTGTACCAGCTCGGAAGAACCAAGTTGGATTAGAGATTCGAATGTCAAAGTTCAATATCCAATACTCACTTTACAATGGTTCTAAGTTCTAATTCATTTTAAATTAAACCAGATGGGCTAGTTATATTTTATTTTTATTCTAAGAATAAAGAATATCACAGTTCTTCTTTTCAATTAAGATTGAAATGTAGAAACAAAATCAAATTAAATAAAGCTAACAAAAGAGTATAAATTATGCACAAAGTAGCTTAAAATGAACACAAACATATCTCAGAGTGATCCCTTGATTTTACCTGAATTTCTAAATAAAACTTTGAAATTCGTGCTCTATTTATATTTGCAGAAATCGCACCTTCGATTGGTCCAGAGATATCTACAACTGGTCATAGAACCAATCGATATTTGAAATTTCGGGCGTGGAAAGATAAGGCGGTTTCACGATTGGTTGAAGGTAGTCTATGACTGGTCGTAGGTCACCTTCGACTGGTCATAGGTTGCTCATGACTAGTCGAAGCTAGTCGAATTTCAACATTGTAGTTCGAGTCATAATTTCATGACTGGTCGAAGGAGCAGTTGTGTAACACTCTAAATTTTTTCCAATCTAGAGTTAGACGTCCTTAGGTAATGGGTCAACCATAACACCTTGGTAACCTATTAGAACCCAATTCCAAAGCCAATGAAATCATTTAGAACCTAATTCTTTAGAAATTTAACGTGTATTAGCTAGCGCTACACTAGATTTCCTGTAAAATTAGCACCAACCACTTCAAATACGATCTGTAAGACCCAAAATCTATAGAATAGTTGATGCTATATTATCCTAAAATTTAGGATCCAACTCTAAACCCAGTTGCTCCCGGGAATACTTTATAACTTTGTATTGGTTCTAGACCGTGCATCGAGAGTCCGATAGCTATGAACTTAGACCATTACGACCGCCTACTTAGACTTGTCAATCACCTAGAAGATTAAGCCCGAACGATGTCCTAAGACCATTTTATTGTGTCCAAAGTAAAGAGGGTAGGAAAATGAAGATTTTTAAAAAATTAATTATATTTTTATGAAATCTGGCACGTTTCACTTGCGCGTTATTTTTAAGCATTCTGACCGTTAGAATTCGACCAAATTTCACCCTCGGATCAGGATAGGTGACCCTTACATGTCATAGTACTTGTAGCTCTGATCGAGTTCCCGTAACCACTAAACTGAAACTGGTCCGCCACGATCAATCTGGAAACCCGACCAGAACAAAAACTTAGCTTGACCTAGATCCGTTGTTAGAGAGCTTAAGTCCTACCACATTTAGTAACAGGACCTCCAGAAGTGCTCCGTTGGATCGGAACAGACCCGATTTGGTTATAACCGAAGTATACCTTGGCCTCAAGTCTATTTTTATCACTTTTGGGCTTATAAAAAGGCCTTAAATCCTCTCTCCTTTGCTCTATACGAATTCAAGAGAAACCCTAGGAGAGAGAAGAGAGAAAAGAGAGAGAAAGTGAGGGAGAAGTTGGTGCTACTTCCTGAGATTCTTCCCAGTCTCTCTACGTGCCTCATTCACCCTTCTGCATCGCTATTCCGGCGATTTCAACTCCGTTCTTAGGTAAGAAACCCTAACCCTAACCTGTTTTGGAGCCTAGAATAGTATCAATGAAGTTGTAGCTAATCTATTTCATGTTCTAAGTTGTCAATCCGCCGTTGACGATGACTTATCGTCTGAATCATACCCATTTCACATTTTCTGGTATAAGGTGCGGACTGTATACGTTTAGGTTATGGTTTTTAAGACTTTCAATGTTAAGTAATGATTTATTCTTGCCCAGGATGCTATTTCACATGTACAAAGTGTTGTCCGTTTCGAATTTCAGTTATACTTTAATTATGTTGAATATACTGTATTCCTCGTATTTGTAAAAAATACCGTATACGTATGAAATATGAATTTGTGTTTATCATGATTAATTATTGTCTAGGTATACTAGATGCATGTGTATCAACTTCTGGGTGAATGGATTTGTCTAATACATGTTATATTAACATACGTCGTATGTTATAATGCGTAGCCTAAGTGTTTATTAAAATGACTAAATGAGTATAAACCCTGTGTTAGTGTACGCTATGAATAACCATCGTAGTTGTCTGATTGTTGTGTAGGCGACAATCCTTTGACGAAAGGACTTGTCCTAATATGCAATAGAGATGACATACGTGATGTATGTTGAATAGTGTAACCTAAGTGTTTGAATAAATGCCTAAGTAAGTTATTAGTTAGTAAAGTGCGATTGCTGTGGTGGTTGAGATATGGATCTCCATCACAATACTTGAGTCTAGGATTTCCTCCATGAATCATGTAACTTAGGTTATCCATGCTAAATGAGTGTATGATTTCCTCCATGAATTGTGTACTTAGTTGAAGCATGTTAAATGTGTGTATGAATCCCTGCATGTACTGTTTACATTCAAGTTATACTTCATGATTGTTCATATGGATGCAGGATATGAATCATATGCTAGTTGTTAGATTTGTATGTGAATGAGGCTATACTACAGTCCAGGCAATCGGAAACCGTTCTATAAACAGTGGTTGAGGTTGTTTTCACCACACAGGATGAGTTTAGCAAATCTGAGTCACGCTTGGGATGTTCGGCAGTGGTTAGGCCACACGGAGTGCTTATCCATTCCGTGTTGTTCAACTCAACGTGCGCTTGGCCTAGTTGAGCTTATCAACTAACCCAATTGATCGATGTTTGTTCACCATCTTTGGTCACTACTGCTTGAACCGAAGGTACCAAACTTACTAGTGAAAAGCCCCTCTAACCTTGGTACCTCGATCCATTAAGACTCATGAGCCGATTATGGTGGTATGGGACACTATATTCGTGCTGTCGGCCTACATTGATTGGTGACGAGCCCTTTGTAGTGACCAGTGAGTACCTATACTTGTAAGCAGATTATGGTGGTATGGGACACTATATTCTTGTTGTCGGCCTACATTGATTGGTGACGAGTCCTCTATAGTGACCTCGAGTATATCCCGATAGTGCATATGGACAAAGAGACTTGTTGCAGTATGTGGGATATAACTAGTCCTGTATTGATAAGGTGATGGGGGAGAGGAGCAACGAGTGCGTGCAACAGCCCTTGCAGTGACCTAGAAATATATCATCGTATGAGATTATCTCGGACTGACGACCCGAGAATGGATCACTATTTGGGTAATGATACAAGGGAGGTACCTTAGCTTCCCAATCTTGTTGTATGAAAAGGACTAATAAAAACTCGGTAATCATGTTCATAATGCACTGCATGTGCCTGGAAGATGTGGAGCACTGAGGGAAGAAAGCATGTCGTGGACGTAAGATGGTGTCGCATGATGGAGTATGTCGGTGAGGGCATGCATCATTATCGCATCTCATCCTTGCATTAATCATAGTATTTAGGAATGTTTGGTTTGCTTGCTTTATCATTACTGCTTGATGGAATTGATAACATGATAACCTTTGCTGTATATAGCTTCCACTGAGTTGATCACTCACTCCCACGTTACGGGACGGTGTTGGCCACACCAACCAGTCCCTATTTTAGTTTCGGATGATGGCGATGCTTGCGAACCAGAGCCGGACTTGATGATGTTGAGGAGGATTTCTCCTATATGCAGGTTCTGATCGATGTGGTTTACATGGTTATTGATTTGATTCCAATACACTTGGTATATCGCCTTTTATTTAAACACCCATGTATATTTTTTTTGTTCATTTTTTGAGTATACATGTATATATTTTACCTGGTATCATGTTCACCCTCTAGAGACTTACAACAGTCTATATATGTTATATATACTATCACAGTCTTTCGCTCGCATAATTTAACTGTCTCTAGAGTATGATATGTTGTTTTGGTCTAATCCCACTCATGTTTTCTACATTAACATGAACAACATTCATCCATCATTGAAAATGTTGCATAAGTGATGTTCTGGAACTCAGGAGTGGAGTTTATGCTTGACCCTCGATTTTCGGGATGTTACAAGTTGACCTTGTTCATACGACTACTCGAACAATCCCCATTACTGGTCGAAGCTTAACAAAAAATTCTTAATTTTTATAACAAACTTACGACTGGTCTAGAAATATTTTGGACTGGTCGAGGTAGTGCTAGGACTAGTCGAACAAAGTCCAAGACTAGTCTTAGAATAGACCAAACTTATATAAAACATATGAATTATGTATCCAAAATGACCTACTCTAAAGGTCAACCTAAGGTCAAACATAACTCAATAGTGAAGTAAGGACATTGAAGTTTAAAGATGAGTGACCTTTGTGAATAATGACGCTTGAAATGTTGTTGATGCTTGAACTTGAAAGTTTCTTGAGATCTCGATGTCGAACTTGAAAACTTCTTGAGATCTTGAATTAGACTCGTCTTCTCAAGTCTTGACTTGTGATTAGTGCTTATCTATAGAAGCTGATCTTGTGAGACTTTAGTCGTGACTTCGCATGAGTTTCTTCACATTCTTCACATATACAAGCTTCATAACAAGATACAAACAGTGTCTTTGGTACCATAAATTTGACAATATAAAGGGGCTATCAACTATGACACTTAATTTTTTTTATTTCGGGTTTGCTTGATGTTAATGTAAATGATGATGGTATTCTGATACCAACCTTAGCTGAAAAAATGACTGAATTGGAACGTCGATCGCTAACCCGTAAATTATGTCGCATGGACTCTTAATGGAGTACGGGGAATGTGCTTCGGGCCAATCATATGTTTCCTAAATATAGGGTACTTCGTCGCATTTTCATTGTGAATGTTTATCCCCGTTTTGGCCACAAAGCTGAATTGACTTCTTTCATGGTTCATATTGTACATTTAATTGTGTTAAGTATTCCTATTTGTCTTATGTCCTTAATTTGTTATATTATCATTCAATTCTGTCTTCATCCGGTTCACGAATATATTCCATTTGCCTACTTGATAACCACTCTGGCTTTACATTGTAATGTGGTCATCCCACCCAGTGAAGCTCCTATTACGTTTCTTCCTTTCAAAAATTCTAATATTATTAAGATGAACCTGAAGCTCAATCCTGACCAAAGAGATGAGGAAGCAAAGGAAGTTGAAGAAGAAGACACCTTGCCAACCGACACAAAGATGGATGATATTTTTAATGAACTAGAATCAAATGATGTTAAGGTTGACATTGATTTTCAGCCACCTCAGTTTGATGAGCGCCTTTGCGCTTTAGAGGAGAAGGTGAATGTAACACCCCAGATTTTTGTCAACCTGGGGTTAAACGTCCTTAGGCAATGGGTCAACCATAGCACCTTGGTAACCTCTCAGAACCCAATTTCAAAGTCAAAGAAATCACTTAGGATTAATTCCTTTAGAAAATAAGCGTAAGTTAACTAGCGCTACGTTAGATTAGCTGTGAAATTATCCCTGATCGCTTTAAATACGTTCTGCAAGACCCAAAACTTGTAGAACCAATGACGCTATCTTACCCTGAAATCCAGGATCAAACTCTAAACCGTTTGTTCCCAAGAACCCTTTGAAACCTTGTATTAGATCTAGACCGCGCGTCGAAAGTCCGATATCTACAATCTTAGACCGTTATGACCGCTTGGCTGGACTTGACAATCGTTTCGAAAATCAAGCCCAACCGATGTTCTTAGGCGATTTCATTGAGCCTGGAGTGAAGAGAGTGAGAAAGAGTAAAGATTTGGAAATTTAATTCAAAATCTGGCACATGTCATTGCGTGTTATTATTAAGTGTTCTGACCGTCAGAATTCAGCGAAATTTCACCCTCGGATCAGAAAAAATTTCTCTTTCATGTCATGAGACCTGTAGACTTGATTTAGGTACGATGACCGCTGAACTGAAATTGGACCGCCACGTGCGATCTGGGAACTCTACCGGACTGAAAACTTTATGTGATCAACATCCAATATACATGAGCTTAAGTCCGACCGTGTTCAGCCAGGGGACCTCCCGAAACACTCTTTTAGCTCGAAAAAGTCCCGATTTGGTTATAACTCAAGTATACCTTGTTCCCAAGTTTATGTAGGTTAGGTTTTAGCCTATATAAGGGCTTTAAACCCTCTCATATCTCTCCCATCCGAATTTTCTATAAACCCTATAAAGTGGTAAGAGAGAAAGAGAGAGATTGTGAGAGAGTTGTGGGAGAGATTTCCTGCCACTTACACCAGCTATTGCACGTACCGAAGCACCGCATTCAAATCACTTTCCCTGTGATTCCAACGCACTTCTAGGTAAGAAAATCCTAACCACAAGCTGTTTTAGGGATTCCTTTGTTACAAGTAGCGATGTATCTTATTGTCTTGTGATATAGGTCACCATGACGCCGTTGACGAAGCGTAGACGTTCTATTCAAATCGATACACGTCTAAGGCAAAAGGTGAAGATTTTAGACGCTTTGATTGATTGATTTTAAAGCTTTCAATGTCGTTTAATAGTAGATTATCGAAGAGAAAGCCGTTTGACATGTAGAACATGCTGTCCGTTTTCTGTTTTGACTGCGTACGGGAAATATGAGATTTAAGATATTTTAGGTATTTGTAGGAAATACTATTTACGTCCATAATTTTCTGAAATAATTGCCATGGCTATTTGTCATGTTGTGATATTAGGAATGCATGTATGATCTGTTTGGTGAAGAGATTCGCCCTAATGCGCACTTTGGGTCGACATACGCTATGTAGGCTAAAGAGTGTAGACTAAGTGTTTGTATAAGTGTTTGTATTAGTATGTATTGAGTAAATGGTGTTGTGAATTAGTTTTGAGATTGAATTCTCAATTAATAGGCTGATGTATATGATTTTCACCATGTTGGCTATATGAATTGATTTCATTATATATATGGAATGCATGGGTTGGTTGATTTGCTTATGTAGTATGTTATAACATGTTTCAACATGCTTGGATTGTTTATATTTATTTCTATTACTCACATATGCTTACTGATGTTAATACACAAATGCTTGGGGCTATGACCTAGTCCAGGCAGTCGGTAATGGATTGAATTCGTGGTTGGCTTCTATGTACCACGAAGGACGCGTCGATGAACGTGAGTCGGGTCTTGGGCAGGCGGCAGTAGTTAGGCCACACGAAGTGTTTTATGCACTTCATGTCGCTCAGCTTGAGATGCGCTCGTACTAGTCGAGCCCGTCAAGTAACCCGACTGGCCATTGTATGTTCACCATGTATGAGTAATAACTGCTTGAACCTAGGGTCAACCATGGTACCTTGATCCATAAAGACTCATGAGCTGGGCATGGTAGTATGGGACACCGTGGTAGAGCTATCGGCCTACACTGGGGCCACAAACCTCCCCGTAGTGAGCCGATTGTGGTGGTATGGGACACTACATTCGAGCTGTCATCCTACACTAATTGGTGACGAGCCCTTTGTAGTGACCTCGAGCGTATTCTAAGTCTACGGGAGGCGATGAGCCCTTGTATTGATAAGGTGATGGGGGAATGGAGCAACGAGTGCGAGCAACAGCCCTGGCAGCCCTTGCAGCGACCTACAAATATAACATCGTATGAGATTACTAGGAGTGACGACCCTAGACAGGATCTGTGTTGGGATTGATACAAGGAAGGTACCTTAGTTTCCCAATCCTACTGTATGAAATGGACTAATAACAACTCGGTAATCATTATCCATATCGCATTGCATGTTCCTGGAAGATGTGGAGCACTGAGGAATGCAAGCATGTCGTGGACGCAGATGGTGCCGCATGAGGGAGTATGTCGGTGAGGGCATCCATCATGTCATTTCATCCATGCATTAATCACAGTATTTAGGAATGTTTGTTTTGTTTGATTTATCATTATCACGTGATGGATTTGATAACATGTTAATCTTTGTTCTATGATTCCATTGAGTTAGCTACTCACTCCCACGTTACGGGATGGTGTTCCGGACACCCACCAGTCCCTATTTTAGTTTCAGATGATGGCGGTGCTTGTGGAGCGGAGTTGGACTTGTATGATGCTGAGGAGGACTTCTCCTCTATGTTTTGATCGACGGGATTATAGGGAGGTTGATTAGATGTCATGACACTTGTCATTTTATATTTTTGGAGCACTCATGTATATTCTTTTCTTTCTATTTTGGAATATACTTGTATTTAGTTAACCTGGTAACATGTTCACACTCTGGAGACTTACAATCATTTATATATTTTATATATCTATCACATTCTTCCGCTTGCTAATTTAACTGTCTCTGGAGTATGATATGCTGTTTTGGTTTAGTCTCAATCTTGTTTAATTCCATTCTACAGACAATATGCATTTATCATTATCTATGTTGCATAAGTGATGTTCTGGAACTAGGGAGTTGGGTTTCTACCCGACCCCCGATTTTTGGGGCGTTACAATGGATGAACTGAAAATTTCTCAGGAAAATCTGCATGAGAGCCACAAATTATCTATGAAATATATGCGTAAGTACTTTCATTGCATAACTAAGGGACTCCATCAGATTGATTCATCCATTCCACTCCTTCATCTGGATAAGACTAGTTTTATTTCTTGATGTTTGGCCATGTATAACTTTAACTCTATTTTTCACTTTTTCACTAGTTATGTATGACATGATGATGATGACACTCTGGTTTATGATTATGTTCTGTATGCGAACTCTTTTTTCTGTTATTATCTTCATAATCACATTTACATTCGATCTCTATAATTATATCTTCCTTTGTCAAGTTGTGACAAAAAAGGGAGAGAGCATTGTGGTTATGTTCATTGATTGTATGGTGTAGAGTGGAGTTGTGTTTTTTTTTTTCTTTTTGGATATTTGTATTTACTAATATAGGTGCTCCACATGTCACTATGCTCAGTTTGACAGAGAGTGGACTAAGGGGGAGTTTTATGAAGTTTGTGAACATGTGCATTTTGTGAAGTTTGTATTATAATCTTCTAAGTTGGTTTTGTCATGAATTTGACAAAGGGGGAGATATTAAGTACAATGTTTTATATCAAGCACCCTATGTTCTCAAATTCTGTTCTGATTAACCACTTTAGAATGATGTACTTGTTCAAAGATGGAAAGTTCACCTTTATAAGAAGTTGTGCTACAAAACTCATGTCATGAAGATTGTTCTACCTTGTTTAAGATCAACTTCTAGTACTACTTTTAGTTCAAGTGCAAGCTCTATTTCAAAGTTCAAGTTAAAGTGCATCTTCAAGTTCAAGAGCTAGACTAAGTTCAAGTGCTACTTCAAGTCGAAGTGCACTCTATGGTCAAGATCAAGATCAAGCTTCAAGTGTACAAGATCAAGCTTCATGTAAATCAAGTTGAAGATCAGCCAAAGCAACTGAAGCTACAAGTTCAATGTTCAATATTTCAGGTATAAATGACCCTAGAAAGACCTTAGGTTTAGGTCATTCATATTACACATTTAGTATGGGTAATTGTTCGTGTTATAGGCTCTATTTCGACTACTCCTAGCAAATGTTCTACTAGTCCAGGCTCTAGATCGACCAAGTCAGGGTTTTTTCTCAACTAGTCCAAGATTTGTTGAAAAATTATGAATTTTTTTGGTAGGGCCATGACCAGTCGAGCACCCTTCTCGATTAGTCGTGGACACCAGCTCGACCAATCATGGACCACTCGACTCGAAGTCTAGCAACATCTTTTTGGGTCCCACGACCGATTGTGGACCACACTCAACTAGTTAAGTTGGCTACTTGACCAGTCGAGCAGCACACTTGACTAGTCGTAGGTTGATTTTATCTGACTGCGACAAAAAAGTTAAAATTTGGTTGAACCTTAGAACAATCGAAGGAACCGATTTTCATCCTACAAATATAGAACTTTTCTCATTTTTTTTTCATTTAAAAAAAGCCAAATCAAGCCTCCTCTTTGAGAGAAAATCCCTCGTGATTGTCAAGCTATTGTCTAGTAAATTAAGATTCTCTATATAACTTTTTAATTTCTAATTTCATGATCTCTCTTTTCTTCAATCTAATTTTATAAAAGGGTGTTCTTCTTTACCCCTTTTGAGATCCAAGGAATTAAATTAAAGTAGCCTAAGGTTGGATTAATTTAAAATTCATTTAGACCTAGAACCCTTATATATGTGTGATTGAACATTGAACATCTTCAACTTCAAAAGAAGCAGTTTTACGGGGCTACATCAAGCAGAATCTTTAGAAAAGTATTTTGTTTAAATTGCATGTGGTTTTTGAGATTGCAAGAAAATCTCTATTGTGGTTTTGACTGAGATAGCCAGAAAATCTCAGCGTGGGGTTTATAATTGTGGTAGCCCATTAAAAACACAATTGTAAAGGTTTTAAAGTGAACCTTGGAAAACCTTCTTTCTTAGTGAAAGCCAATATCATGTGGGTTGTGAATATTAGGAGTAGAGTAGGTGTGGCTGTTTGAGAATAGTTGGTGTATACACCAAACCACTATAATTTTTGGTGTTTTGTGGATTGATGTACGTGATGTATGAGTGGTGAATGAATGTTATAATAGCTAGATTTCATTATTTTGCCTCTTGTTTTATGTTGGATTTTTTATCCTTATTGAGTTTAAGAAATCAGGTTATGCTACCATAAACTTTAGTCTTTGGTGTAAGGTTGTTCTTTGAACAACGCTTGAATCAACTGTTCAATACTATTGCAATTGAGATTATTATTTCATTCAGCTATCTTCATTTTATATTTCATAATTATTTTTATTTGGAATAGTCCTATTCACCCCCCCCCCCCCCCCCCCCCCCCCCCAAGTAGGACTGAGAGCTCGCCCTTTTTACACACCACCTGTTACGACGATACGTAATGAGAATGAAGTGTATAGAGCTCCACCGGTTCGAACTTTACAAGATTATTTATCACAGCCTAGACCCAATAATCTTAGAATACCGCTATAATTATCAGATCTGGAGCACGATAAGTCAAACTCCGGGATTGGTACCCGATGCTCACACATTAAGCCCCAATCTCGGCATCCAGCAAGGTAATGTAAAGGATAATCTCACTATTCATTCTTCACAAAAGAAACATCGGAGATAAGATAAGTAACATCTGCATATAAGTAAAACGGGTACTACAAAATTCTAAGAGTACAACATCTGTCTACGTGATACATATATTCATCATGTATAATTCAGAATTTTCAAAAGTCAAATCAGTTCCCTTGACGTGGCACCTAACTCGTAGTCGCTACTTGTTTTTCTTCTTTAGGTCCTTTACTTGAGTGATTAAAAGACAAGTAAGTCTTATAACTTCACAAGTGCAAAGTCTTCATGGTAAGTACACAAGATAGGTTAACATAAAAAATATATATAATGAAAGAACTGTCAAAAGTAATAAACTGTGAAAAGCGATGTCTTAATGAATGGAGCATGATTATCTGTGAAATGCATAACATAATTGTATGCTAACTGTAGAAACACCTGCCAATAGTCCTCTCACCATGGACTTGACCGTACTACTCCTGAACATCATCATATCGACTATGATCAATATATTGTTGGAACTTAGGATCCATCGGGGTCGATGCCCATGCGCCAGACACCAGCAATCGACCTCACTACCCACCAATGGGGTTACTACCAACATCGTGTACACTAGTAGCGGACCTCGTTCACGCTTCTCCTCGCCAGCGGTTCAAACCGGTCCCCGTTTGCCACCTCAGCCTTAAGGCGGGCCAGACATACCCCTTCTCAACCTGGCCTCATTAGTGGGAGTCAAATCCATGGCCCATGTATCCACTCAGCCCAACAGTGAGGCATCCCAAGGTACCATGGGGGTTTAGGGTCTCTCAACTCAAGGGGCACATCATCCCCTACTATTTTCATATTTTCGGTGTCTATGATTCAATATCATCATCCTTATCATAATACGATCAATTTGTGATGTTGTAAAGAATTTGGTTACTATTTCTCATCATATATCATGCTATGGAATGCTTAGTGATGCTAATGACAAGCGACTCAAGGATAACTAGAGCTCAATGTATACTGATATGTAGGGTGCAATATTATTAAAGAGCCGTGTACCTAGGTAAACCAATTCCTACATGATGTTGTAAACTTATGGCCTAGTAGCTTGGTACTTTCAACTACAAAATACTTTTCTCTTCTTGTTTTAATCATGACTAATCGAATTGTAGTCCTTGTAATTTCTAAACTATGGTACTTGATCGTAAATTTAGTTATGATTCATTTTTATAAATTAACATCCCTTCTTATATATGAATATCCTACTAACAATATAATTGTATACTTCACAATTTGATCATTGCATTGTATTGGATGATTTAGATGCCTAGTATGACTATTTAAGATAATTATGAAATTGGGCCACAAATTTCTATCATGTAGGGTGACTATAAGTCCAATACACAACGAAGTTTTCATGGTGAGCTTATATGGGCTTTGGATTGGGCTTTGATGAGGAGAACATATAGTTATTGAGAGGACCAAAATTTAGTTCCACCATATATGTATTATGTATATACACCCTGATCCATAGCACCGGTGGTATACTGAGTGAAAGATACCCCATTTCAACACTTAGGTATTGGTATGGATCCTTAGTGGCGGTGGCTAATAGTGAAGTGTGAACTAATAGTGGGGCATACTAATCAGCTAACAATTTTATACATGATGTGTGCTAAACATGTGCCCCATCAGTTAGATGCACCATTCCATGGTAGGCCCAGGGTTTAAAATCAAGTCAGTTAGTGACTTGTGTGGGCCAAACTACCATTGTTGAGAGGTTTACCCTCCATAAAAATGTTCATAATCATTTATTGGGCCCTCATAGCGTGGATCACAAATCCAGCCCATCCATTATGTGTGTCCCACTTGGTTGAGGGGTTAAACTAAGGTTCAGATACATCCAAATTTTAGGTGGAACAATTCAAGGAGATTAAAGTTACATGGGTTTTAAAGTGATGTATTTATTATACCTGCACCGTTCATCTATTTTTAGAGATTTATCTCACTAAATGGATGGACGGTTTAGATACCATGCATACCTCGTGATCTGTCCTACAAAACCTTTTATTTTATTTTTATTTCATTTTATCTTTACATGGTTTTAGATGGTGTGGACCACCTGAGTTCGATTTATGGTTGATTTTTGGGATGACCCAATTTTTTAGGGAACTCATCAAATGAATGGTGTAGATAATCCACATACATTAAGGTGGAACAAGTAGTGGGACCCACCCTTCCTTCAGCATCCAGCGACAAGATGCTATTGGTTGCAGCGTCTTGAGGACGCCGACAGTAGTAGCATCTATTGTATATATTTGTGTTTTTTTTTAATTTTTTTCATGGTTTTTCAGTGGTGGGGCCTACATCAGGATGATCTAACCCATCTACTAGGTTCTCTAGCTCCGAACAGGTCAAATGAGCCCAATATTCAATATTTTTGTGAAGTGTAGAAACATTACAGTAGGCCCTAACAAACTTTAACCATAATTATTACTGTTTTCTATAATGTGGCCCACCAATGATTCAGATTGACTTTATTTTCTTACTCAACGCCTAAAATGATGTGAAAAATAAGATGGACAGTTTGGATTAAATACATACATCATGGGGGTGTCATAGTGGGCCTCACATCCATTTGTAAGAAAAGGACTAGGCATCTCTCTCTCTCTAAACAATGTCCAGAAAGGACGTCCCTTACCCCTCTCTCTCTATGTTTAAAGATTTTCAACGGTATCCATTAATAGACATCCAATCACTATTGTTTCAACAATGCAGCCCACCCATACTTAGATCTGATCACCTTTGCACTCATGTTCTAAAATAACTTGGGAAAACGGATGGCAAGTGTGGATCTAACGTAAATACTTTGGTTTGGCCTTATGTGGGCCCACACTTTTCATTTATCTCCATGGTATAGTAGCATTGATATGGGATGCTGCCACGTCATTATATATACACACACACAATAGGTGTGGCATGTGTAGGCTTTGGACAAACAAATACATCATGTGGGCCGTTGGGTGACCGTGTAGACAGGTTGGATGGCTGCTAGACATTAAGGTGGGGCCATGGTTAGTGGATCCCACACAAACTCCAAATCAGGTTAAAATTTGTGTTTTTCCATCATCTAACCCATTAATTACTACAAACAGTCTACATGATGTGTAGTCTCCAAAATAGAGCCCACATCAATGAGCCCTACACCTACATCATATAGAAGGAAAGAAACGAATCAAAGAGAAGGGAAGTTGAAGGGGTTGTACTCACCTTGAAGAACTAGATGGACGGTTGAGATGGATGGAAAGGATGAAATTGATGGTTGAGATAGATGGGAGAGATGGGATTGATGGCCCACCAAGATCACTCCTCTCTCTCTCTCTCTCTAGTTATAGAAAAAAAAAATGGTGAAAAGGCTAAATGGTGGAGGGGTTTATGTAGAGAAATGGATAAGAATATGGTTAGGTTAGGCTAATGTGATTAATCTTAACTTAGGCTAAGATTATGAGAATTTGTACATGATTAAGAATTAGTGTGGATTAAAGGGGCATGGGATAACATGGTGTGATGATGTCATGCATGAGATATGGTAAGGAGGAGAGTTGACTTTGGAGTGTACATGAGAGATGAGAGGTATGGGTGTGTGACATCACACACATGGGTAGAGATTCTCTCACCCATGTGTGGCATGTGCATGTGTATGACATGTGTTGTGCACATGTGTGGAGTGGAGTACATAGCGCCTTGCACACATAATACACTAATTATTCTTCATAGAATATCTCACAAATGAAGTATCGTATAGACGCACAGGTGGTACCTACGCGATTGTAGCGATGGGGCGGTCGATATGAGATATGTTTCGAGGTCTTGGAGTTTCAGTCAGCCGGGTGTGTACTATTCACGACCGATTTAGGTCTGGCCAAAAGAGTCGATCATCATGCACATAGGCATAAAAAGTGGTATGGAATGGTCAGGGTGGTCATCATGGTATCAGTTTCAGTTATTTATGGTCGCGTTATGAGGGGTGCACTATAAGGGGTTCTTTTGAGTATTTAAATTGTACATGTAGGTATTATCGAGTTTTATTTCAGAAGGTGAGTCTCACCTACTAACTAGTCGGTCGTACTTATAGGATGGATCGGGTGTTATATTATTTACAATTAGTGAGAACAAGTTCACCTTCCTGCATAATTCTCCCAATCAATACAGGAATTGTCAACTTCAAACTTGAGATAATCCAATTACTTCCTAAGTTTGATGGACTTGATTCATAAAATCCATATATGCATATTAAAGAATTTGAAGAGATTGTTATAACCATACATTTTAATGATGTTTCTTCTAATACAATTAGCCTTAAATTATTTCCATTTTCTCTAAAAGAAAAGGCTAAATCATGATTATATTCATTAAGGGATAGATCCATTTGCACATGTGTAAAGATGAGCTAGGAATTCCTTAAAAATTTCTTCCCGGCTCATAAAACCAATGCTATTAGATGGGAAATAATGAAATTCTCCTAAAAAAATAATGAGACCTTCTTTGAATGTTGCTTTGAATGTTGGGAATGGTTTAAAGACTTACTTCTCGCTTACCCACACCACGGTTACGAAACTTGGCGAATAATTGATCTTTTTTTATAATGGACTCAGTCTAAACATACGCCAATTCGTAAAAATGATGTACAATGGTGAGTTCATGGATAAGAAACCAGAAGATGCATGGGATTACTTTAACATGCTAACTGAAAATGCTTAATCATAGGACACATCAAACTAAGCTAGGACTCCCAAGGAAGTGCCAAGAGAGATGGGAATACATGTACTCAAGGAGGAGGATGATATTAATGTATGGTTGGCAATTCTCACATGAAAAATGGAGGACTTGGAATTTAGGAAGTGATCAACTCCACCCAAAGCAGTCATCGAAACTATATGTGAAATTTGTGAGAGCAATGTACACCCAATCAAAGATTGGCTTATAATCCCAGCTTTTTAAGAGGTGTTTTAAGTTTAAGAAGATACTACAAACATGTATCAATGACTACTTATTGCACCAAATTCTGACACTCACACTCCTGATGAGTGGAACCTTAATTGGAGAAATGAACCAACTGCAAATGTAACCAATTATCCACAAGGGCCATCTAGTGGACTTCCACCAAGGAGAACCCTTGAAGATACATTAGAGGCATTTAGGCAGGAGCAACTGTAGGCTATAAATGAGCTTAGAACTTCGGTTGCAAGGCTTGAGACACAACTAAATGTTATGGAGACTGGGATCTTTCTAGCCCAACCGCAACCTAACCTAAAAAGACAATGTGAGATATGTGATCTGAACTCTTCCACTCTGCATCTAGAACATGTTAAAACCATTACTATCTTGAAAAGTGGAAAGGAAATAGACAGAGTTTCCAAGGAAGGTTGAGAAACCTAAAGAGTCCAAAAATTTAAAGGATAGTGTTGAATCTAGCAATGCTCCATATAACAAAGAGCCATTGCAGGGATATAAACTCGTGGCCCCATTTCCCCAAGGCCTCATCACATCAAAAAGGCTAAGTGAGAATCAAAATATTCTAGAGATTTTTTAACAAGTCAAGATCAACACCCCCTTATTGGATAAAATTAAACAGTTCTCATCTTATGTCAAATTCTTGAAAGATTTGTGTGATAAAGCAGAAGTTGAACGTACACAAGAAAATATTTTTAATTGAACAGGTGAGTGCCATAATTAATCAAAACACTCCCCTGAAATATAAGGATCCTGGAAGTCCTACAATCTCATGTGTGATCCGAAACCTCAGTGTTAATAACGCACTTTTAGACCATGGGGCAGGTGTTAATCTTTTACCATACTTGATATATGAATTGTTAGGCCTCGATGAGTTGAAACCCACTAAAATAACATTACAACTATTAAATTGCTCGACTAGAAAATTGAGAGGTATGATAGAAGATGGGTTGGTCCAAGTCGATAGATTCTACTACCTAGTAGATTTCATCATCGTGAACACACACTCAGCTTCAAATATGGGCGCTCAAATTTTGATCATATTAGGCAAGCCATTCCTGGCCACTGCCAATGCCAATGCCATCATAAATTGCTAGAATGGAGTAATGAAAATATCATTTGGGAATATGATGGTAGAATTCAATGTGTTTCATTTGCACAAGCCATAAGAGGATGAGGACTTGACCGATGAAAATGAACTTAATAGATACATTTGAAGATGATGAGTGTCTTTTAACTAAAACTCCTAAATCTCTGGATGTCTGCCTGACACACTTTGTGGATTTAAACGATTATAATGGCCAGGAAGTTAATTTCACTCCTTTCACTAACACTAAATTATTACCATTACAAGTGGAGGAGATAGATTCTGAAGCAGAGCCTACGACTTTGAATTTTAAAGGGACCATGGCAAATAACTTTTTTGTTATTCGGTTGTTTATGGTCTCTCATTCACCTCAGCCTACTAATATTGAGAAATTATCTTCTACAACTGAATCATATAGTCTGTGGAAACCTTCAAATTCTGAGCACAAACATGTTTCTAAGGTTTTTAAATTTCTCTGGACATTCATGCTCTAGGACATTCAAACCTATTACAAAATGAAATTTTGGATGATCTTGTTGAGAAAACTACTGAGAAATTTATCAAGATATTGGCCGGAGGAAGAACCTGAATGCACAACTGAGTATCTTTCCCTCTCTTTCATAGTTTATAACTAGAATTTTTTACTTTCATAGGATTAGGGTAATTTTCTTTTGGTTTTTCTAGACTTTGTGCCAACCCATCTTCACACTAAGATCCTTGGAATAGCATAAATTCTACTTCTTCAGGTATTACCTTTCTATCACTTCTCCTTTATTTTCATTGTCTCATATGCATTACATGCTTCTTCTTCTTCTTCTTCTTCTTTTTCTTTTTTATTTTTATTTTTATTTTTATTTTATTTTACATTGAGGACAATGTAGATTTTAGGTTGGGGTGTAGATTAAGTAAACTAATCAACGTTCTCTTAGTTTTGAGCAAAATTTGTGGATTTTTTTTTTAATTTTTTTTTCCTAATAACACCTGTTTGGAAATTGATAATTTGTGTATTTAGGGATGCTTTAAGTATGATAAGATAAAGATTGAATTTTGAATTGTTGGAGCTTGATCAACTAAGTAGCACATCACTTACGGTTCTTACACTCAATTGATTAAGAGGAAGTTTAAATATTATGTGAATGGTACTAGATTTTTTGATTGTTGGTATGATGATCATTGAAAGAAGAGAATCAAGTCTAGAGAATTTTATCCACCTTTAAAGAAGAAAAGAACTAGTTAAAAAATAGGAAATAGACAAAAAGGACATGTATGGTAAAAAGATTGAAAAAGTTTAAAAATTGAAAAATCTGAAAGAAAAGAGAAAAGATGAAAAGACTGAATGAATAAAAATGGCCATCGATATAAAATAATAATAAATCCTGAAAAAAGAAGGAAAAGGGGATAATTTCAGAATCAGTACTTAAGTTTTCAACCAATCTTGAAATGATGATCATGGCGAACATTATGAAATGGTAGTATTTTTCTAAGAAGTAAGTTGATTTGCACTTAACACATTGGAAAACTTTGTATATGAACTTATGCGCTGAATTAAATGATAAAGAACATGCTTGATTGATTGCTTATGTTACTCAACTCTAGGTTTTCAAAACCTCACTTTCTCACCTTAATTCTACTCATTCATACTTAATTGCGCAAAAGATTGATTTTTGAAAAAGATTTGAACATTGAGAATTGAAGATTATTTCATGCATGTTTTGCTTGTTTTGCTCAGGACTAGAAAATTGCTGGTTAGGGAGTGTGTTGAGTGTCAAATATTGCATATTTTCCCCTATTTATGTGTTGGTTTTATGAACATGATATTGCTTAATGTTATATTTTATACATGTTTGTGTTATAAGGTGAATCTGAGAGGTTTGATTGAAAAAATGCTAAAAGCATGGATTTAATGATTAAGAATCACCAAGCCAAAGATTAGATCTTAGAAGACCAATAATGAAGAATTCACATACCAAAGATCCAAGAAACCCAAGTGAGGAACAAAGAGAATCGAAGACTTGAACTGTAGAAAAGGAATCCTTAAAATTCATGTGCTTCAATCAGCCCTAGCTCTACTTTGACTAGCCTTATCTCTGGCTCGAATAGTTTAAGAAACTTTTGCTCAAACTCCAACAATGTTATCTTTTAAATTCACGTGATCCTTGACCAGTCGAAGACTGTCCTCGACTAGTCGAAGGTGACACTCAACCAGTCGATGGTGTCTCTCGACTAGTCGAAGGTTATGCAAATTTTGCTTGGATTATGTAAATTTGAATTGGTTTCCGAACTTTTTCAACTATAAATAGGAGTTCCTATGATGTTCGTGGGCATCTTCCAGGGTTTAAGGAGTAGTAAAAAATAGGGATTCCAAGTTCACTGACCTTGGGTCAGATTTCAACGGTCTGAATGCTTATAATTAACCCGCAAGCGACACGTGCCAGATTTATTTAAATCACATTTAATTTAGAAAGAATTCTACTCTCTCTCACACTCCTTGCTCCAGGCTGAATGAAATAGCCTCAGAACATCAGTTGGGCTTGATTTTCGTAATGATCGTCAAGTCCAACTAAGCGGTCATAATGGTCTGAGATTGTAGATATCGGGCTTTCGACACGCAGTCTAGATCCGATACAAAGTTTCAAAGTGTTCCTGAGAACAAACGGGCGTAGAGTTTGATCCTAGGTTTCAGGACGTTATAGCGTTAACGATTCCACAAGTTTTGGGTCTTGTAGAACGTATTTAAAGCGATCAGTGCTAATTTCACAACTAATCTAACATAGCGCTAGTTAACTTACGCTTAATTTCTAAAGGAATCAATCCTAAGTGATTTCTTCCCGAGGTGGTACTTGGGTCTCTGTATAGATTTTTTCGAGACGTTACAGATATGCTCTCTCCACATGCTTTAAATATTCTGTATGATGTTCACCAAGGAATCCAAGTTTGTCTACCCACTCTCATCTTGCGACGGTTACTCCTTCTGGTGTTCAAAACCTGTGTAGGGTCGCAGTGTAGTAATAATTTTAGTGAGACCAAGGTCGAATCCATAGGGATTAATCTCGTGTGTATTCTGAAAGTAACTAGAAGTAGAACTAGAAGAAGATGTAAATCTAAATCTAAAATTAAAGGAAGTAATTGTGACGTATTTAATTAGAAACTTAAGAATTCAAAGGTGTGAACTAGGATTTCCAAGGATCCACTTATAATAATTAGGGAGATTTATTACTTGATTCAAAGATACAACTGGAATCAGAGTCCTATCTTATCCAGTTGGAAGATATCTCAATAAAACCAAATCTGAACTTCCCTTGATCTGATCCTTAATGGATGAGAGTTGTGAGGAATGGAAGTGATTCTATCACCTAGTCATGCCTAGGAAACAATGGCAAACAATAGGATACACCAATTCCACAATTAATCATAAGAGGATTGTGATGGTTAGAAGGGATTCCATCATCCGACCATACTCAAGGGATGATGGTGAATAACAGGATTTCCTAATTTCACAATCTCAAAGCATGAAAAGAAAAGACTCAAAGCTATTGCAGATCTATTGTAATTTGAGTCACAACAAACCATTAAGAACTAAAAGTATTCCTTAAATATCAAACTAGAATCAAAGAGAATTTTACATGAATCAAAGTAATAGAAACATCTCATCACAGTACAAGCTTCGGCTCTTAGCCTTAACAAAGAAGTTTAGCCAACCATTAACATGATTTGATCTAAAACCCTATAAGAAAATATGAAAAACTAAGGAAAAAAAAAAGAAAAACGTTTGGCAACAGCTCTCCACCCTTATGTTTTATTCCTCTAAACCCTAGATAGATGCCCAATGATGCCCTGGGAACTCCTATTTATAGTTGTGCAACACCTCCTTTCGCACTCCCTTGGAAAAATTTGCACACTCTTCATATTTTTGCGTAACTTTGCGTAAGTGGTTCAATGACATCGAACTACCTTCAATGTCATCGAAGGTGACTTTTATACATGCTTTTTTCTGCACTACGTAACTTCGTCCAGACTGCGTAATCTGCTATATCATCTGAGGTTTCTTTGATGTCATTGAGTATTGTTCGAGGAATCGATAATGCATCCAAAACAGTCCAATGAGTTAATTCAATTTCTTAATAAACTCAATGTCATCGAAGAGGCCTTCGATGTTATTGAGGAAGGCTTCGAGTCATCAAACAAGTCCTCGACTCATCGAAAAATGTCTTTAATTTGTCCAGCGACTAACTCTATTTTCTTTCATAAATTCGATGTCATCGACCCATGTTCGATGTCTTCTAATGTGTCTTCGATGTCATCGAACGATGATCAATAACACAGTCAATGTGAATTCTGCACTTGTCCTTTCGACTTCATTCCTTCTCCACTTGGTTTTATTGAATCTTGAGACATTGAAATCTTTAATCTCTATCTCTTAAGATTCATTCTTTGCCTTGTTTATCTTTGAGTGTCAAATCCATGCTTTTAACACATTTTCTGATCCAAGCTCTTAAATTCATCTTGCAACACAAACATGAGTAAAATAGGACATTAAGAAGTATCATGTTCATAAAATCAAGATATAATTAGGGGATAATATGCAATATTTAACCTTCAACACAATCCCTGACCAATATTTTGCTTGTCTCGACCAAAGTATGCGTGAAATAAATCTCAATGCTCAATGTTCAAAACCTTTTTTAGAAAATAATCTTTTGTTCACTCAAATATGAATGGGTAGAAATAAGATATAAAAGTGAGATTTTGAAAACCTAGAACCCAATCACATAAGCAACCAATCAAATAAGTTCTTTGTCCATTAAATCGAAGCATAATTTGCATATCAAGTTTTTCAATGTGCTTAGTGAAAGTCAACTTACTTCCCATACGAATACTATCAATTCATCATATTAGCCATACTCATCACTTCAATATCAATTTAAAATTCAAGTACTGATTTCAAACTTATCCCCTTCTCCTTTTTTTTTTCTATTTTTTAATTTTATATCGACGATCAATTTTTATTCATTCTTTTTATTTTTGCATTCTTTTCTAAATTTTTCACCATGCATGGCTTTTTGTCAATCTCCTATTTTTTAACTGGTTCTTTTCTTCTTTTAAGGTGGATAAAATTCTCTAGACTCAATTATCACCATCTACCAATGATTCACATATTAACAATCAGAACTTCTAGTATGTGTTATTGAAGACAAATTGAAGGTGTTTTGTGATTCAAATTAACATGATATTTAAACTTCCTCTTAATCAATTAAGCACAAGAACTTAGGTGATAGGTTACTTAGATGATTAGACTATAACAATTCAAAATTCAATATTTATCTTATCATACCGCAAGAATTCTTAAGTATACAATTCATTGCTTCTCGAACAGATTTCAACTTGAAACATTGAAAATCTTCAAAAAATTTTGCTCAAAACAAAGAAAACACTGATTAGTTTACCTAATCCTCCATCCCCAATTAAAAAACCTACATTGTCCTTAATTTAAAAGAATTAAACATATAATGCAAAGAGGCAATGAAAAGAAATGGGAAGTGATGGAAAGGTAATACTTGAAGAAGGAATTTTGAGGCTTTTCCAATGATCTTAGTGTGAAGATGAGTTAGTACAATAATTAAACCAACAAAAAGCAAACTATCTTAAAACAATGGAAAGCAAACTATCTTAAACATATGTATATGAAAGCAATAAACCTAACTATACCTCCGTCAAACTAAGAGGTCAATCCTGGTAAATAAGATCAATTAGAGGTATGGACATCTCTCTGAATCAAATTTCTCAACAAATGGCTTTAACCGATGTCCATTCACTTTGAAAATATTACCATTTTTTGGATTCTGAATCTCAATGGCCTCATGAGGATAGACATTAGTAATGGTTAAAGGGTCGGTCCAACGAGATCGAAGTTTACCTGGAAAAAGATGTAATTGAGAAATATACAAAAGAACTTTCTAACTTAGTGTGAATGATTTCTGAAGATGTGATAGTCATGAAACACCTGCATTCTATCCTTGTAAATTCTAGAGTTCTCATATGCATTGTTCCGAATTTCTTCAAGTTCATTAACTGAAGTTTACGCAGTGAGCCAGCATTGTCCAAATTCAAGTTCAGATTTTTAATAGCCCAGTAGGCCCTATGTTCTAACTCCAAAGGCAAGTAACAAACCTTCATATAGACAAGTCTAAAGGGAAATATTCCAATAAGGGGCTTAATTGTAATACAGTAAGCTCATAAAGCATCAGTCAAGAAGATTGACCAATCCTTACGGTCAGGGTTAACTATTTTCTCCAAAATATGTTTAATTTACCTGTAAAAAATCTCATCCTGTCCACTTGTTTGTGGGTGGTATGGAGTGCTCATTTTTTAGGAGATGCAATATTTCTTCATTAAGTTCACAAATGGCTTATTACAAAAATGTAAACCTCCATCACTAATGATGGCTCGAGGTGTTCCAAACCGAGAAAGGATGTTTTCTTTTAAGAATTTAATGACCTTTTGATGATCATTATTCTGGCACGGGATCACCGCGACCCATTTAGTGACATAGTCTACCAAAAGCAAAATATATAAATTTCTAAAAGATTGGGGGAATGGTCTCACGAAATTGATGCCCTGTCAATCAAATGCTTAAATGATCAAAATGGGGTTCAAAGGCATCATATTTCGATGGGACAATGCTCCCAATTTCTGACAATGCTTGCAAGCTTTGTAAAACTCATAAGTGTCCTTGAACATAGTGGGCTAGTAAAAGCCATACTATAGAATTTTAGCTGTGGTCTTTTTAACAAAAAAGTGACCACCACAAGCCCGAGAATGATAGAAGGAGATGACACTTTGGTGTTCATTGTCTAGCACACATCTCTTTAAGATTTGGTCTGGGTAATATTTAAACAAATATGGGCCATCTCAAAAGAATTTACGTACCTCGGTGAAGAATTTTTGGGTATTATTATTATTATTATTTTCTTATCTTCCACAGTCTAATGTGTTGGCGTGATACCTGTAGCAAAATAACTAGCAATATACACAAATCAAGTTGAATGAGAGACTTTGAACAATTGTTCGTGAGGAAACATGTCATTTATATGTATCATTTCAAGGGAATCAGAGAAATCAAGGCGAAAAAGATAGTCAGCCACTACGTTCTCTACTCCCTTTCAATCTTTTATTTCTAAATCAAATTCTTGGAGTAGGAGGATCCATATTATCAGAAGGGGCTTAGTATCATTCTTAGAAAGAAGATACTTGAGCGCCGCATGATCTGTGTAGATGATGATCTTGTATCCGATCAAGTAGGACCTAAATTTGTCTAAAGCGAATACTGCAGCTAAGAGTTCCTTTTCCGTAGTCGAGTAGTTCACTTGGGCAGGATTTAGAGTTTTACTTGCATAGTGTATAATATAGGGCTTCTTCTCTTTTCTCTGGCTTAAAACCACCCCAAGAGCATAATCAGACACATCACATATAATTTCAAAAGGAAGGTTCCAGTTGAGTGGCTGCATGATAGGTGTTGTGGTTAACATGCCCTTAAGCTTAGAAAAAGCTTTCTGGCATTGCTCAGTCCACTCATATGGTGCATCCTTTTGAAGTAGATTACATAAGGGACGAGAGAGGTGACTAAAGTCCTTTATGAATCTTCTATAAAATTTGGCATGTCCTAGGAAGGATCGCATGTCTCGTATGTTCTTGGGTGGAGGTAAGTTAGAGATATGATCAATCATAGCCTTATCTAACTCAATTCCTTTAGATGAGATGATATGTCTAAGGACAATTCCCTTACGAACCATGAAATGACATTTCTCACAATTCAGTACCAAGTTCTTTTCCTCACATCGCTTCAGCACACATTTAAGATTCTCTAAACAATTGCTAAAGGATGGACCAAAGATATAGAAGTCATCCATGAAGACCTCTAAATATTTTCCTACCATGTCCGATAAAATACTCATCATACATCACTAAAAAGTGGTAGGGGCATTACATAGTCCGAATGACATATTTTGTAAGCAAAGGTGTCAAAGGGACATGTGAATGTGATCTTATCCTAATCTTCAAGGGCTATCTTTATCTGGTTGTAGCCCGAATACCTGTCAAGGAAGCAATAGTATGAGTGAAGCCTTTTCAAAATTTGATCAATGAATGGTAAAGGAAAGTTGTCTTTCCTTGTGATGGTATTCAATATCTTGTAGTCAATGCACATTCTCCAACTAATAGTAACACTAGTTGGCACAAGTTTATTGTTAGCATTAGCTACGATGGTGATTCTGGACTTCTTAGGAACCACCTGAGTATGAATCACCCATTGACTATCAAATATAGGGTAAATGATACCCACATCCAATAACTTAAGAACCTCGGCCTTAACCATTCCTTCATGTTTGGATTTAAACTACATTATGGTTATCGAGAGGTCTTCACATTATCCTCTAAATAAATGTGGTGAGTACAAATCAAAGGATCAATTTCCTTGAGATCTGCAATTGACCATCCAAAGGCACCTTTATGCTTAATGAGAGTAGAGACAAGCATACTCTCCTGTTCTTGCTCAAGGTGGGAAGAAATCACCATCAGGTATGTCTCATCATGACCTAAATAGACATATTTCAATTCAAAGGCCAAAAGTTTTAGGTCAAGTTTCGATGCATTGAGGTTAGACGGTAGAAGCGTTACATCAGAATGGGATAATTTTTCAAATTGTGGGTTCCACCGGTTAACTTCAAGTACCGGCACAGTATCAAGCATGGTTCCCATCTCTCTAATCATATGATCATCTAAATCATGGGAGTGAGCCAAGCATGTCTCTAAAGAGTCAGAGGATAAGGTCAAAAGTGTTCTATCTTCCACAAAAGAATTAATCAAATTAACATCATAGGCATCGTCATCATCCTCTGTCTGTTTTCTTATGTTGAAAAAAATATTGAGCACCAATGTCATATTCCCAAAAGATAAATTCATGACTCCATTCCTACAATTGATGAATGCATTTGATGTGGCAAGGAATAGGCAACTAAGGATGACAGGAATTTGAGTGCTCATATCCATGATAGATTGAGTATCCAAGATAATAAAATCTACAGAGTAGAATTTATCAACCTAGACCAATACATCCTCAATTACCCCTCTCGGTACACGGATTAAGCAATCGGCAAGTTGTAATGTGGTCTAGGTGGGTTTTAATTCATCAAGACACAGTTGTTTGTAGACCGAGTATGGGATCAGATTTATGCTTGCTCCTAAGTCAAGAAGTGCATGCTCAATCCAGTAATTCCTAATTACACATGCAATGGTTGGGCTACCGGGATCTTTGTACTTTTGTGGCACATCTTGCTTTAGAATGACACTTACTTTTTCTATCAAAATTATTTTCTTTTGAATGTTTTATCATATTTTGGTTGTACATAAGTCTTTCATAAATTTGGCATATGAAGGTATTTATTCAATGATATCTAGTAGAGGAATGTTGACCTTCACTTGTTTAAGTACCTATAGAATGTCTTGAGAGTTAGAGAGAGGTTTTGGTGCAATTAACCATTAGGGAAATGGAGCAATCGGCTTGCCTTGGGGTTTCGATTCTAACTCATGTTGAGTGTTGTTAGGTCTATCAATTTCATCTATTTTTGGGTCCTTAGACTTCTCGGCCCTTATCGGAATAGATTTTTCAACTGTTTTCCCACTCTTAAGAGTGGCGATAGACTTAGCCTGCTCCATTTGATTTGAAGAGCTCAGGGTGCTAACTTCATATTACTGTTTTGGATTGGGAAGAGGTTGAACTGGAAGGTTTCCTTTTTTTTCCAATCACATTTTTTATCTCAAACCCTTGTATGGCCTTTGTAAGGTCTTGAAAGGCTTGAAGCATACCCTAATTGAAATGTTTTTGATTTTGAAGATGCTTTATAACTGGATCCTCTTGAGGATTCCCTTGATTTAGAATTTGATTAGGAAATCCTTAAGGAGAAGCAGTTTGTCCATTCCTCCAACTGAAATTTGGTTGATTTATCAAATTAGGATTGTATGTATTTGAAGTAGATCCACTAAAAGGTCTTTGATAATTATTCATGGCATTAGATTAGTCATTCAGTACTTCTTGAAAAGCAAGTATGTTTAGACAATTTTCAGTTGTGCGAATGTTACAAGCACAAATGCCGCAAATAGTTTCCCTAGCCTTATCCTCCTTTAGTTCCATGTCCTCGAGTTTTCTTATGAGATTAGCCACTTTAGCATTTATACTATCATCTTCTTTCAGAAGATAAATTCTGCCCCTATCCTTTGATTGAATAGGTCTAGAAGTGGTGCTTAATTTTGGGGAGATGTCCCATGATTATATGTTTTCAGCAAGCTTGTCAAAATGATCCCACACATATTGACCACTTTGTTCATGAATTACCCAATGCACATTGTCTCGACCATTTGACGCATGAAAAAGTTAGCCCATCATAAAAAAAATTTTAAAAAAACTTGTTATTCACCAAGTTTCAAAACCATGCTGTGGGCATGAATTGATAAGATCCTTGAACTGCTCCCAACATTGGAAGAATGTCTCATCTTCCTTTTAGACGAAATTTAAGATTGATTTTTCTAAGGGCATTCATTTTATGATATGGGAATAATTTCTTAATGAACTCCTCTTCACAACCCCAAGTGTAGGGTCGCGATGTGGTAATAATCTCAGTAAGACTGAGGTTAAATCCACAAGGACTGAAACCTATACATTTCTGAAATTAACTAGAAGTAGAACTAGAAGAAGATGTGAAACTAATTTTCAAGTATTCGAGAGAGTAATTGTGAATAGAGTAATTAAAACTAAGAATTTAAATGTGAAAAGTAGGGTGCCAAGGATCCACTTGTAGTGATCAGAGAGCCCTCTTGCTTAATTCAAGTAACATAATTAAAATTGATGTCCTGTCCTATCCAATTAAAAAATATATCAATAAAACTAAATCTGAACTTCCATTGACCTAATTCTCAATGAAGGAGAACTACGATAATTGGTAGGGATTCCATCACTAAACTATGCCCAGGAGATGATGGAAAACAACAGGATTTACTAATCCTATAATCTCAAAGTAGGAGAATTGTGAAGATTACGAATGATTTCATGACCCTACCATGCCCAAGGGATGATGGTGAACAACAGGACTTACCAATTTCACAATCCCAAATCAGGAAAAGAAGATACTCAAGGCTATTACAGATCTATTGTAATTTGAGTCACAATAAACTATTAAAAACTGAAAGTATTCCTTAAATATCAAATTAGAATCCGTATAGTTCAATGTAAACCTTAATTAAAGTAATAAAAACATCCCATCGTGCTACAAGCTTCACCTCTCAGCCTCAACTAAGAGGTTTAGCCAACCATAGACATGATTGGACCAAAGTCTCTTACGAAAAATATGAAAACAATTAAGGAAGAAGAAGAAATGCTCTTGGTGATGGCTTCTCCACCCTTTTTCTCCACTCCTTAAACCCTAGAAGATGCCTAGGAACATCCTAGGGAGTCCTATTTATAGTTGTGGAACTCCAACATTCGTACCTATTGGGAAAACTGTAGAAACCGCCTCAAACTTATACAGTTTGCTAAAATAGACTTTACTTTGGGTATTTTCCCAAAAGAAACTTCACTCTATGCAATTTCACAAAATGACCCAGAGTTTCAAAATATGCTTTTTCATGACGATTTTAGGATTCTTTTTCCTCACTTCAAATATTTGATTATCTTCATTCCTCACTTAGTTTTCTAAGATCTTTGGCATGTAAATTATTCAATCTTGGTCTCCTAAGAACCATCCCTTGCCTTGGTGATTCTTGAGCATCAAATCCATTCTTTTAGCATCCTTTTTTATCTAAGCTCTTAAATTCACCTTGCAACACAAACATGAGTAAAATAGAACATCAAGCATTATCATGTTCATAAAACCAAGATATAAATGGGGGATAATATGCGATATTTGACCCTTAACACAATCCCCAACCAACAATTTTCTAGTCCCGAGCAAAGTATGTAAAAAATATTTTTGAGAACCACCAAATAATTTCTATAAGCTCAAGTGGTAAAGAAAAAATAATCCAGATAGTAGAATTCTAAAAGATATCAATGTTTTGCATTACCGTCTCATAAACTCTAACACTCGATAAGTTTCATAATCAAGTTCAAAGCATTAATTGTCCAATTAGAACAATTCCAAACATTAAGTTCCATAGGTGAAGGTTTAATTCTTCACTTTCATGATAACATTGATAATTAAAAGAGCATTTAGGACAACCAAAACCAAAAACAAAACTTTCCTTCTAGTTCATTTTTTAATTGCCTCTTTTATTCCTCCAGCTTTTAATTTTTCTATCGATGGCTTTCACGTTATGTCAACCTTTTTAAAGATCTTTAATAGGTGGCCCTTTCGAAGACAACTATTTTTTGGCTGGGTATTATTATTATTATTATTATTATTTTAACATGATGGACAAATTCCCTAGGTGGGTTCCATTCATGTTAAATAATCGCCAAGTTAACAATTCAATGTTGATTGAAGGTTTAATGTGACTGATAGATATGGCATGTGAAATCATGACTCAATCAATGTTTAAAACATCTACTCATGGATTAATTACTCGAACTTAACTTTGAAATCCCTATGTAACTGAATCCAAGGGATATAAATCATCAACATTAAGCATCTTATACTTTTATTTTTTTTTTAATTTCTAATTTTCTGCGCTTTTTTTTTCACAAAATTTTCTCAAAGACTAGGAGAACAACTGATTAGGTAACCTAATCCCCCATCCCCAACCTAAAATCTACATTATCCTCAATGTAAAAGAAATAATCATGTAATGTAAGAGAGGCAACAGAAAGAAAAGGGAAGTGATGAAAAGATAGTACCTGAACAAGGAATTTTAAGGCTTTTCCAATGATCTCAGTATGAAGATGGATTAGCACAAAAGACTCGAATAGATAATAAGCAAATTATCCTAAAACGGGGGGAAGCAAACTATCCTAAACAACGAAAAGCGGTAAACCTAACTACACCTCCGTCAAACTAGGAGGCAAATCCTGATAAACAAGATCATTCAGAGGTATAAACATGTCCTTTGAATCATTTTTTTTAATAAATGTCTTTAAATGGTGTCCATTCACTTTGAAATTATTACCATTGTTTGTGTTCCGAATCTTGACGGACCTATGAGGATAGACATTAGTAATAGTGATAGGGCCGGTCCAACGAGATATGAGTTTACCCAGAAAAAGATGTAATCGAGAAATTATAAAAGGACCTTCTAACCTGGTGTGAATGATTTCTGAAGAATGTGTTAGTCATGAAACACCTTCATTCTGTCCTTGTGAATTCTCAAGTTCTCATATGCATCGTTCTGGATTTCCTCAAGTTCATTCAATTGAAGTTTACGTAGCAAGGCATCGTTGTCCAAATTAAAGTTTAGATTTTTAATCACCTATTAGGTCCTATGTTCCAACTACATAGGTAAGTTGCAAGCCTTCCCATAGACAAGCATAAAGGGACATGTTCCAATAGGAGTCTTAAATGTAGTACAGTAAGCCCATAAAGCATCGGTCAAGTGAATTGACTAATCCTTGCGGTCAGAGTTAACCACCTTTTTCGGTATGTGTTTAATTTCCCTATTGGAAATCCTAGCTTGCCCACTTGTTTGTGGGTGGTTTGGAGTGCTCACTTTACTAGAGATGCCATATTTCTTCATTAAATTTATGAATGGCCTATTGCAAAAGTGTGATCCTACATCACTAATGATGGCTCGAGCCATTTCGAACCAGAAAATGATGTTTTCTTTTGAGAATTTAATGACGGTTTGATAGTCATTATTTCGGCATGGGATCGCTTCGACCCATTTACTGACATAGTCTACTGCTATAAAAATATATAAATTTCGAAAGGATTGGGGGAATGGTCCCATGAAATCGATGCCCCAGCAATTAAATGCTTTTATGATAAGAATGAAGTTTAAAGGCATCATATTTCTATGGGACAATACTCCTAATTTTTTATAATGCTCACAAGCTTTACAAAACTCATGACTATCCCTGAACATAGTGGGGCAATAAAAGCCACACTGCAGAATTTTGGCCATGGTCTTTTTAGTAGAAAAGTGACCACTATAAGCCTGAGAGTGATAAAAAGAGAATACTTTGGTGTTCATTGTCTAGCACACATCTCCTTAGTATTTGGTCTGGTAAATATTTGAATAAATATGGATCATCCCAGAAGAATTTGTGTACCTCGATAAAGAATTTCTTTTTATCATGTGCAGTCTAATGTGTCAGTGTGGAACCTATGATAAGATAATTAGCAATATACATGAACTAAGGTGATTGAGAGACTTTAAATAATTGTTCTTCATGGAATATGCCATTTATATGTGTCGTCTCAAGGGAATCAAAGAATAAAGGTAGGAAAGGTGGTCAACCACTACATTTGCTACTTTCTTTTTATCTTTAATTTCTAAATCAAATTCCTGGAGTAGAAGGATCCATCTTATCAAGCGGGGCTTAACATCATTCTTAGAAAGAAGATACTTGAACACTGCATGATCTGTGTAGATGATGATCTTAGATCCAATTAGGTAGGACCTAAATTTGTCCAAAGCGAATACTACGACTAAGAGTTCCTTTTCCGTAGTAGTGTAATTCACTTCGGCAGGATTTAAGGTTTTTCTTGCATAATGTATAACGTAGGGCCTCTTATCGTTTCTCTAACCTAATACTACTGCACGAGTATAGTCAGACGCATCGTACATAAGTTCAAAAGGAATGCTCCAATCGGGTGGCTGCATGATAGGTGCGGTAGTTGATATGCCCTTGAGCTTAGAAAAAGCTTCCTGGCATTACTTAGTCTACTCGTATGTTACATCCTTTTGAAGTAGATTGCATAAAGGACAAGAGAGGTGACTAAAGTCCTTTATGAATTCTTTATAAAATTCGGCGTATCCTAAGAAGGATCGCATGTCACGTATGTTCTTATGTGGAGGTAAGTTAGAGATAAGATCAATCTTAGACTTATCTACCTCAATTCCTTTGAAAGAGATAATATGTCCCAAGACAATTCCCTTATGAACAATGAAGTGGCACATCTCCAAGTTAAGTATCAAATTCTTTTCCTCACATCGCTTCAGCACATGTTTTTTTTAATTTCTAAACATTCGCAGAAGGATGGACCAAAGAGCGACAAGTCATCCATGAAAACCTTTAAATATTGCTCCACCATATCAGTAAAAATACTCAACATATATCGCTGAAAAGTGGTAGGAGAATTACATAGTCTGAATGACATCCTTAGGTAAGCAAATGTGCCATAAGGACATGTAAATGTCATCTTTTCCTGATCTTCAAGGGCTATCTCTATCTGATTATAGTCTGAATATCCATCAAGGAAATAGTAATAGGAATGACCAGCTACCCTTTCTAAAAATTGATCGATGAAGGGCAAAGGAAAGTGGTCTTTCCTTGTGATGGTATTCAACTTCTTGTAGTCAATGCACATTCTCCAACTAATAGTGATCCTAGTTGGTACAAGTTCATTGTCGGCACTGACTATGATGGTGATTCCTAACTTTTTAGGAACCACCTGAGTTGGACTCACTAATTGCTTATTGGATATTGGGTATATGATACCCACATCTAATAGCTTAAGAACCTCAACCTTAATCACTTCCTTCATGTTTAGATTTAGTTTACGTTGTGGTTACCGGGAGGTCTTTGCATTATCCTTGGGATGAATGCGGTGAATACAAATCAAAAGGTCAATTATCTTGAGGTCTGAAATCAACCATCCAAGGGCTCCTTTGTGGTAAATGAGAGTAGAGCTAAGCATACTCTCCTGTTCTTAGTCAAGGTGGGAAGAAATCACCACCAGGTATGTCTCATCTTGCCTAAATTGACATATTTCAAGTCAGATGGCAAAGGTTTTAGGTCAAGCTTTAGTGTTTTGAGGATAGACGGTAAAGACACTGCATCAATTTGGGGCAATTCTTCTAATTGTGGCCTCCACCAGTTAACTTTAAGTACCAGCACAACATCAAGCATGGCACATGTCACTTTAATTGTATCATCATCCAAATCATGGGAGTGAGCTAAGCATGTCTTTAGAGGGTCAAAGAATAAGGTCATTAGAGTTCTATATTCCACGAAAGAATCAATCAAGTTAACATCATAGGCATCGTCATCATCCTTTGCCTGTTTACTCATATTGAAAAATATATTGAGCTCCAATGTCATATTCCTAAAAGACAAATTCATAACTCTATTCCGATAATTGATGATTGCATTTGATGTAGCAAGGAATGGGTAACCAAGGATGATAGGAATTTGACTGCTCATATCTATGATAGGTTGAGTATCCAGGATGATAAAATCTACTGGATAGTAGAATTTGTCAACCTAGACCAACACATCCTCAATTATCCCCCTTGGCACACGAACTGAGTTATCGACCAGTTATAATGTTGCCTGAGTGGGCTTTAATTTCCCTATACCTAGTTGTTCATAGACTGAGTATGAGATCACATTTATGCTCGCTCCTAAGTCAAGAAGTGCATGCTTAATCCGGTAATTCTCAATTACACAGGCGATGGTTGGGCTACCAGGATCTTTGTACTTCTTTAGTACATCTTGCTTTAGGATGACACTCACTTTTTCGGCTAAAAAGATTTTCTTTTGAATGTTTTGCTGTCTTTTGGTCGTAGATGAATCTTTTAGAAATTTGGCATATGATGGTATCTGTTTTATGACATTCACTAAAGGAAAGTTGACCTTCATTTTCTTAAGAACCTCTAGAATATCCTGAGAGTTAGAGAGAGGTTTCGGTGCTATCAACTGTTGGGGAAATGAAGCAATTAGTTTACTTTGAAATTATGGTTCTACCTTATGTGGAGCATTGCTAGGTCTATCGTTCTCATCTACATCTAGGTCCATAGGCTTCTCAGCCCTTACTAGAATAGATTTGTTAATTATCTTCCCACTCCTAAGAGTTGTGATAGACTTAACTTGCTCCATTAGATTTAAAGAGCTTGATTCACTAACTCTGTATTGCGGTTTAGGATTGGGGATAGGTTGGGCTGAAAGCATCCCTTTGTTCATAATCGTAATGCGTGAATCTATCTTTGTATGACTTGAAGAGTACTTTGCTGGATGAGCTCTTGAGGATTTTGAACCAATTCCTCTTGAGGTTTCCCTTGATTTAAGAATTGATTAGGGATTCCTTGAGGTATAGCAAATTGTCCATTCCTCTAACTGAAATTCGGATGATTTCTCTAGCTGGACTTGTATGTGTTCGAAGTGAGTCCATGAAAGGCCTTTGGAAGTTGTTTATGGCATTTGATTGCTCATTTAATATTTCTTGAAACGTAGGTATTGTTAGGCAATTTTTTGTTGTATGAATGTTACAAGCACAAATACCGCAGAGAACTTCCTTATTCTTATCCTTCCTAAGTTCCATGGCCTCGAGCTTCCTTGCGAGACTAGCCACTTTAGTATTAATATCATCCTCCTCTTTCAAAAGATATATTCCACCTCTCTCCTTTAATTGAGTAGGCTTAAATGCGATGCTCGTTCTTTGGGAGATATCCCATGATTGTGCGGTTTCAGAAAGTTTTAAAGTAATCCCACACTTCATCAACATCTTTGTTCAGGAATTCTCCATGGCACATTGTCTTGACAAATTAGCGCATGGAAGATGTCTGTCCTTCATGGAAAAAATTATTTATGCATCTCATTTTAAAACCGTGTTGTAGGCATGAACTGACAAGATCCTTGAACCACTCCGAACATTGAAAGAATGTTTCATCTTCCAATTGGGCGAAGTTCATGATTGACTTTCTGACGGTATTCGTTTTATGGTATGAGAAGCATTTCTTTATGAACTCCCTTGTCATGTTATTCCATCTGCAAAAGATCATGGACATAGTGAATGTAACCACGTCTTAGCCTTTTCTTTTAGGGAGAAAGGAAAGAGTTTCAGGCTGATCGTGTCCTCAGACACATTAAGAAAGTATAAAGTGGCTATGATCTAATCTAACTCTTTCAAGTGTAAATATAGATTTTTAGATTTAACCTTAGGGCACTTTAGAAGGAGTTGGATTACTCCTGGCTTGATGTTTACGTTTCCTGTATTTTCTGAAAAAACCATACAGGAAGGGGTGCTCAACCCCGCCCGTTGCAAATAGTCTCATAAAGTATGAGGTGGTGGTGCTCGATGCACCTAGTTCTCATCCTAGATTTTATCCACCCTAGGTTAGGGTGGATTTGGAGGTTGAATGGCCAGTTGATTTACAGTCATAACTTTAGTTAACTATGTGGATCTCGAGTGGCGTCTAATCGTATAATGGATTGATAACCCCTTAACCAATCCTCCTCCACTCAAGAGACATCAAGTGTTGTCATTGACCCACTTGGGCATGAAACAGTCTCAACCCTTAATTTTAGAATCTAAAATAAACCTAAAAAGAAAGAGGAAAATAGAAATCTAGAAGTAGAAAGAGAGAGGATTATAAAGAAGTTTCTAAATTGGGATCTTGCAGAAGAAAAAGGAAAGTGAGCTAGTTTCTAAAAAAAGAACTAAGAAAGCAACATAGTTTCTAATAAAAAAAAAGAAAAAAGGAAAGTTTCTAAAAATAGAAAGTAAGTTTCTAAAAAAGAAAAAGGAAATTAAACTAGTTTCTAAAAAACATAAAAGAAAGGAAATTAGTTTATAAAAATAGATTGAGAAAGTTTCTAAAAACAGAAAAGGAATGTTTGTAAACTTAGAAATAGAAAGCTAAGTTAATTTCTAAAATAATTCAAAAAAAACTCTAACCTAAAAATACAAAGTAGAAAAATACTAATCTTAAACTAATTCCAAAACTAGTTAATCTTAGAAAAACAAAACCATTAGTCCCCGTCAACGGCGCCAAAAGCTTGTTCACAACCCCTAGTGTAGGGTCACGATGTAGTGATAATCTCGGTAAGACCGAGTTTGAATCCATAGGGACTGAAACTTGTACAATTCTGAAATTAACTTGAAGTATAACTAAAAGAAGATGTGAAACTAATTTTGAAGTATTTGAGAAAGTAATTGTGAATAGAGTAATTAAAACTAAGAATTTAAAGATGGAAAGTAGGGTGTTAAGGATCCACTTGTAGTGATAATTTAAGTAACACAATTAGAATTGGAGTCTTATTCTATCCAATTAGAAAATATATCAATAAATAAAATCTGAACTTCCATTGACCTAATTCTCAATGAAGAAGAACTATGATAATTGGAAGGGATTCCATCAGTAAACCATGCCCAGGAGACAATGATAAACAACTAGATTTACCAATCCCATAATTTCAAAGAAGGAGAATTGTGAAGATTGGGAAGGATTCCATCACCCTACCATCTTCAAGGGATGATGGTGATCAACAGGACTTACAAATTTCACAATTACAAATCAGGAAAAGAAGATACTCAAAGCTATTACAGATCTATTATAATTTGAGTCACAATAAACCATAAAAAACTGAAAGTATTCCTTAAATATAAAATTAAAATCCATGGAGTTCAACATAAACATGAATCAAAGTAATAAAAACATCCTATCATGTTACAAGCTTCACCTCCTAGCCCCGACTAAGAGGTTTACCCAACCATAGACACGATTAGATTAAAGTCTCTTATGAAAACCATGAAAACAACTAAGGAATAAGAAGAAAAACTCTTGGTGATGGCTTCTCCACCCTTTTGCTCCATTCCTTGAACCCTAGAAGATGCCTAGGAACATTCAAGGGAGTTCTATTTATAGTCGTGGAACTCCAACTTTCGTACCTATTTGTAAAACTCTAGAAACTGCCTCAAATTTACATAATTTGCTAAAATAGACTTTACTCTACATATTTTTCCAAAATAAACTTCACTCTGTGCAATTTCATGAAATGACGTAAAGTTTCAGAATAAATTTTTTTAGGACGATTTTAGGATTCCTTTTCTTCACTTCAAATCTTTAATTCTCTTCATTCCTCACTTAGTTTTCTTAGATCTTTGGCGTGTGAATTCTTCAATCTTGTTCTCCTAAGATCTATCCTTTACCTTGGTGATTCTTGAGCATCAAATCCATGCTTTAGAATCCTTTTCAATCCAAGCTCTTAAATTCAACTTGCAATACAAACATGAGTAAAATAGAACATTAAGCATTATCATATTTATAAAACTAAGATATAAATGGGAGATAATATACAATATTTGACGCTCAACAACTCCCTTGTCATGTTATTCCATCTACCAATAGATCGTGAATGCAACTATGTCTTAGCTTTCTCTTTTAAAGAAAAGGAAAAGAGTATCAGCTTGACCATGTCATCGGACACATTAGGAAAATATAAAGTACTTATGATCTCATCAAACTCTTTTAAGTGTAAATATGGATTTTCATATTAAAGTTCATGAAATTTTGGATTAAGTTGGATCACCCATGGCTTGATATCAATATGTCCCGTATTTTCTAGAAAAATCATGCAAGAGGGCATGCTCACCCCCGCCGGTTGTAAATAGTGTTGTAAACTATGAGGCGGGGTGCATGATGTACCCCATTCTCATCCTGAATTTCCTCAACCCTAGGTTAAGGTGGATTTGGAGGTTGATTGGCTAATTGATTGGCAGCTATAACTTCAGTTGATTCTATGGATCTTGAGTGGTGTCTAATCTTGTGATGGATAGATAACCCCTCAACTAATCCTCCTTTACTTAAGAGATGTCGAGTGTTGTCAAGGACCCACTTGGGTATGAAACACTCTTAGCCCTCTAATTCAGAATCTAACCTAAACTTAAAAGGAAAGAGGGAAATAAAAATCTAAAAATAGAAAGAAGTTACCGAATTAGAAGTTTCTATATTGGGATCCCGTGAAAGAAAAAGGAAAGTGAATTAGTTTCTTAAAAAAGAAATAAGAAAGCAACCTAGTTTCTAAAAATGAGAAAGGAAAGTTGTAAAAAAGAAAGGAAAGTAGATTAGTTTTTAAAAATAAAAAAGGAAAGTAAATTAGTTTATAAAAATAGAAAAGGAAAGTTTCTAAACTAAGAAATAGAAAGCTAAGTTAGTTTCTAAAATAATATAGAAAAAAAACCCTAACCTAAAAAATAGAAAGTAGAAAACCCTAATCTTAAACTAATTCCAAAACTGGTTAATCTCAAAAAAATGCAACCATTTTTCCCTAGCAACGGCGCCAAAAACTTATTCATAAACCCAAGTGTAGGGTCCCAATGTAGTAATAATCTTGGTGAGATCGAGGTCGAATCCACAAGGACTAATCTCGTGTGTATTCTAAAAGCAACTAAAAGTAGAACTAGAAGAAGATGTAAATCTAAATATGAAATTAAAGGAAGTAATTGTGAGGTATTTAATTAGAAACTTAAGAATTCAAAGGTGGGAACTAGGGTTTCTAAGGATCCACTTATAGCAATTAAGGAGATCTATTACTTAATTCAAGGATGTAATTGGAATCAGAGTCCTATCTTATCCAGTTGGAAGATATCTTAATAAAACCAAATATGAACTTCCCTTGATCTAATTCTCAATGGATGAGAGTTGTGAGGATTGGAAGTGATTTCATCACCTAGCCATGCCCAAGAAATAATGGCAAACAACAGGATATACCAATTCCACATTCAATCATCAAAGGTCATGAAGGTTAAAAGGGATTCCATCATCTAACCATGCCTAAGGGACGATGGTGAACAACTGGATTTCCTAATTTCACAATCTCAAAGCATTAAAAGAAAAAACTCAAAGTTATTGCAAATCTATCATAATCTGAGTCACAATAAACCATTAAGAAATAAAAGTATTCCTTAAATATCAAAGAGAATTCAACATGAATCAAAGAAATAAAAACATCTCAGCACACTACAAGCTTCACGTCTTAGCCCTAGCTAAGATGTTTAGCCAACCATAGTGTCACGCCCCAAAACTCAAAAATTGGGCTCACAGAATTCTCAATCGCCAAATCTAGCCCCCCAAAACTCCAACACCCATATACTAGATTCTAATCCTAGGATCCTACAAGGGGCATTTTTAACAAGAATTTTTTTTATAAAAAGCATAACTATAAGTATAACCCAGATACAAACAATAACATCACTACATATCTACTATAATAATAATAATAATAAAACTTTAGAGTACAATATATAAAGGGAAAATACAAGATAGATATCAAAACTCTAGAAGCTCAGCCGCAAGCTCCTGCCTCAGCTTGTCTATGTCCTATCGTCACCTGTACGTATCTATCGTGCATAAGCTTACAGGAAGCTCAGAGGGTGGTGTAAGTATGTTTGTAATATACATGCCGAGCATACAATATTAGAGTAATATGAAAAGTGTTGTTAAGTCCATGAGTGGGAAAAATGCTGGCAAGTTCAAGAATGCTATCATGTCACGCCCTAAACAAGGAAACCGGGCTTATAAAATTCTCGATCACCTAATCCAGTGCCGACAGCCTCCGTAGTACCCCATTCTCAGCTCTTGACACCCATACACCAGGTTTCAATCCTAGGATTCTACAAGGAAGATTTCTATAACATAAGTATGACTCATAAAGAGCATACCCAAGATCATGACACCATAACCACAAAAAAATAACCACAAGAATAACATTGTAAAATCCACTAATAATTTAAACTTTTCATAAGTATAAGGCTCAAGGGGAGGATTACAAAGGTTATACAAGAACAACTCCAAAGAGGTTCAACGACATGCTTCATGCTCCTGCTCAGCTATTGCTCCTGCCTAGAATCACCTACACGCATCAAACATGCATAAGCTTATAGAAAGTTAAGAGGGTGGTGTAAGTACGTGTAGGATAGGTGCCATGTATGGAATATCAGAATATGTGAAAAAAGTGGTAAGACCATGAATACCACTGACTGTCACAAGGCTAAGCAAATACAAGGAAGGAATACCATCTGCCAACTAAGGGCCATGCAACTCAATGCTAGATACCATCAGCCAATCCAAGGCTGTGCAATGCGAGGCTATACAGCCAAGTGCCACATGTAATGTGCAATGCGATCATGCTTATCCTCATATCAAGTCCATAAATCAGCAAAGTTCCTCTTGGGGAATCATCGGGGTCAAATACACAACCTACTGACTGCCGCTCTCCAAGCCACACAGCCTAGCGAGCATAAGAGACCTCACTACCTGCCTGTGGACAGCCAACACCAACAAGGCACGACTGTAGCAGACCCATTTATGAGCTAGTCAGACTTGGCCTAACTACTGTCCCCTCACCCAGGCAGGTAAGGCTACACCCCCTCCTAACTGACCATGGTATAGTGGGAGACACGGCCTAATGGCAAAGGCACTAGCACTTAAGTTTTCCACTCGGTCACAATGTTGAATCATCTCCTAGTACTATGAAGGTTATGGAACTTTCACCCAAGGACATCATACGTTCCCACAATGCTTAAAATAATATTTTTGGTGTCCAAATCTAGCCATCCATAGTATACCTATGGAGGCTACGGTCTTAATGAAACTAGGACGAATATCAATGTGCTATGCTAGATGTATGAATCACACTAATCAATCATGCATCAAATCCTACGCATCTAGCGCACTTAAGTGGGGAAACTCCATCACTCAGGGAGTCCCATAACAGCCTGCCCAATGGCATAATGCCATGACAAATCAACCATCCACCAAGCACACAAATGATGCTTAAGAGTCATGAAAATGACTAAGTGTGTCATGAGATGATGTACTCTCCTTGGGTCCAGGTACTTAGACAAATTTTCCCATGGATAGGAAGGAACACAACCACTAGTGGAGGCCTAATAGCTTGGGGTAACCCACAAGACTAAGTAGACAATGCCATGGGCCTAAATGATGAGAATGGGCATAGCAACGGGTCCAAGGTGGACATTCAACCATGAATAGATGAAAATGGGCCTAATAAATGGGCCTAGAGGGGTCCTCAATGGGGACATTTAACCACCATTGTCTCCTAACAAGGCAGCCCAACAATAATCTACCTAGAAGCAAGGCCCAAGGCCCAAATATCACCATAAAAATGGGTAGCCACATAGATATACATATTTCTCACATAATGGCTTAGAGAAAATGTCCCAAGCCTACATCTAACAACATGGGCCCATAGGGAAGATTATGGCCCAATAACAATGTCATCAAATCCATGCATTATGTTGGACTTAGTGGGTAGCCCATAAACCCAAGTACATAGGAAAAAAAATCATATCTAAGTTGGGAAAAATGGGCTTTACAACATCAGCCCAAAAACTGGTAAATTAGGTGGGTAATCAAGGACCCAATCACATCTATATTTTAGCCCAACTAGTCTAGCATAATGATGGAAGTAGCCTATATACACAACTGGGCCAAGCTCGGACATCCCAGCCCATCTAGGCCTACTGGACATCCAAAACTTTTGGTCCATATACTTCGGGCTCAACCAACAAAAGGGTGAGCGTTTCTTACCACTAATTAAGCCTAAAAGCCTTAGAATTAAAAGTATATATATGCACACATTATTTCTCCACTTGGTGGGCCCCACTTCTTAAAATATCCAGCCACATATATGATTTCTTTAATAACACTTTGCTGGACCTATAGCCCACCTAGCTTCCTAGGCCTGCTGATGCCATGCAAAAAATGATTTTTGGGAGATAAAAATTTTATGGTGGTCCCTGATCATCATGGTGGGCCCTAACAGATAGAGAATGTGGATAGAACACATAAACTTAAGTGGGCTTGCTGCTGGACTGCAAGTCCAGTAGCATCCCAAAAAGCCTGAACATCCCAGGTGGGCCTGGGTGTCCCAAAGGCCTCGATGGCCAGCCAAGATCACATCAAGGTGGGCTCCACAGGTGGACATCCCACCAAGGGATGGTCTACACGAGGGAGAACCTGTGGGAAGAAACACATACATCAAGGTGGATCACAAGGGGTGGACAGCCAGCCTATGGCTGGATGTCAGCCCAGCTGGACGTCCAACATGGTGCTACTGTCCCAGCCCTAAAAGCCCCAAAGTTTGAGGATTTAGGTGGCCCACATGCACCTGAAGTGGGTCCCCACAAGTGGGCTACAAAATGGGGGAAGGAGTATGACCATAAACACTTCCAAATAATTTTAATACAAATGTACAACAAGGTTGTAAAAAGTCTGTTGCTGGAAAAATGTTGCTAGCCCCATCTTATGCACCCAATGGGGAGGGCCCAGGCCTGCAGAATTAAAGGAAAAATGGGTGGATTGCAAGCACCCATATATGAACAACATGTGGGGTCCACTAGAGTGGCCCACTATCCCAAAAACTAGGCTGGTATAGGGGCATTTTTTACGTGCAGGACTACTAGATAGTCCAAAAAATTTGGACTGTCCAGCCCTCTTGGGGCCACTCTATGGAGCTCAAATTAAGGGTAGATGGTATGGGCTCTATCCTACATCAAGGTGGAGTCCACACCTAAGAGAATACTAAAATAACTGAAAGTAAAGCATTGTAAACAGGACCTACAACAATGTAACGCCCTAAAAATTGGCACCCGAGTACATAGAATCCGATCCCGAGTTCCCAGGTGTTAACCAAATGAAAACACACGTATGTCCTTATTCAAATTCAAATTCGTTTCACACACAGATAATTAGAGTAGCACAATTCGAATTAGTAGATCCAAAGAAAGGCAGAGATAACAATAGATTCATAAATATAAGGCCAAGAGTTAAAAATACAGTTCTAAATCACAATATTTGTAATAGGAATAAAAGAACAACTACCAAGCAGGAAGAAGTTAGAGATCTACTGGGCACCACGAGCGTACCACCGAATGGTCCTATTGTTGAGTTATCTGCATATGTCGAATGGAAGGCGTCAAATGCCAACATAGTGAAGAAATATCTCCAAGATTGTTGCTTGGGACATTTTAATGATTAACAGGTTCACAACAAATACATATTAATATGTATTATACACTCAAGCATGTTATCTTTAATACACAATTATTAAATAGGTTACACATTTACCAACACAATTAGTGTAGTTAATGATAAACAAGAAATTAAACAATTTCTAAATACTCTTGTTAAATGTGCATATGAGATATAACATGATGCATGCCCTTTCCAAACAACACTCCCTCACACATGACTCCGACCACCTAGTTCACAAATGATAATACTCCCTCATCACGTGAAAACATGCTGGTTTTGCCACATTCTAAGCTAATGTAATGCGGTGAATGATTATGTTAGCCGAGTAATTATTAAATTCAATTCATCCAGCATATTAGCGAAGCTAGGATATCGATGTTATATAACGAGTCCTTATCTGCATCATATGGTTCATTGCTGCATGTAACGACTCCTTCGTAGTGTCCTTTGATCCAAATTTAGGTGTCACCCATTTTTCTCATAAATTAACAATTTCGAAGGTATGGTATGATACCTAAATGGATGAGAATCAACCCGGTATGGGTCGTCACCCATACTGAATATTATCACTCAGTTCCAAGGTTGTAAGTGCCCATAACGAGTTGCCCCGACCGACTGGAGCGCTATTTTCGAAGGGGGTTTAGATCAGGTGGCTCACCCCAACCCATGCTCGGACCACAACCTAGTTAAACAATGGCTGGGGTGTTATAAAGGTGCGGGCTTATCATATAAAAACTAAATTACCACAAGAAAAGGGCTCATCGCCCAATTCCATTCACGCCCATGTTGTTCAAACGATACTCTAACACGCAACCATCGGCCGGGTAATTTAACAGAGGTCGTTCTAACAATGGTTTATCACCTCCATCAGTGCTTACTAGTCACTATGGGGAGGCTCGTCACTCCAGCATAGGCCGACAGCTCAGACACGCTGTCCCATACCACCACGCCCGACTCATGAGTCTTAGTTGCTCACTGATCACTATGGGAATGCTTATCACCCCAGTGTAGGAAGACAGCTCGGACACGCTGTCCCATACCACCATGCCCGGCTCACAAGTCTTGGGATCATATCAATAACAGTTATGAGTAGACTAAATCAATGGTAACAGTGGTATCCTTGATTCCATTGAATGTTATATAGTCACCAAGCACAAGAATTATCGACCTTGCATTAGACTGATACGATTGACTACGAAGGACCCCAGATAAACGGGCATTGGGTGCAAAGCATCCCATGTAACTCCAATCGACTGTATAAGAATGGATGGCCTCCTTAAAGCAGACTATCCATATATTTACATAAATTATGAAGCTCAATCCACCACAACAACACAATTCAATTATCCTAGTATTTCTAAGCATTCAACATTCAAGAATTTTTATAATATTAAGAGCTTCATGTCATCCAAGAATTTCATCGAGCATGTTATCAATCAAAAAATAAATAAAATTAATTATTAATTCTTAAATGCTAAGTAAAAGCTTGTGGGTAGATCTTCACATTTGAGTTAAAATCTTAGACTCGGATGTGGCCCTAGCGTTGGGAATATTGGGGAAAATGCTCCAAACCTGAATTAAAGTATAAGACTATTGGTAATGTTACAAATTTAGTCCTAATTAAATATTAAACAATGAATTATGGCTTAACTAAATCAATTTGGTTAATCTATCAACTCGATTCGACAAATCGTGACTTGTAATCTGCGTACAATCGAAACCATAATGGAATAAGACCTGATTACAACTCCCTCAAGAGTATGGACCGCTTTAATTGATAATTATGACTTAAAGCCCTAACATACTCAATCTTAATATTAGGGTTTGTGAGAATTGACAGAAATAAAATGGGGTTTCTAACCCTAATAGTTCAAACTGAAAGAAATGAAAGAAAGAGATGGAAAGACATGTGGGGAAATCTCTTGCCTAGCAAGTGAGTGGAGAATCCAACCTAAAATCTTTGGATTTCATTCAAGGAAGACATGAGATCGAGAATAGAGATGAGTTCTTACACGAATCCAACAAGCACGGGGATTGGATGGTGTGATCCGGCCCCCGAGGGGTGCATGCAAGGTGGTGGCTCCCACTTTATCTCTCCCCTCTCTCTCACTCTCTCTCAGCTACTTGAAATGGCTGAGAGAGAGAAGGGTTGGAGCTTATATGGGTGGGATTATTTCAGTTGGCCCCATGGTTTAAAAAATCTCAAAAATGTCAAAATGGGGCCTAATTTGGATTTTAGGGGTTGCTCTGATGCCCCCTAGCCCATCTAAGCCATTGGATAGATGCCTTAAGGCCTAATGAAGGGTTGAGTGAAGTTTGATCGAAAACGAACGTGGGGTTTTATCGTAATGGCCTGATTTGAGATCTAATGGCCCTATGGAACCCCTTTTTAGCTATTGAGGCTGCCCTGATGCTCCCCTGGCCATGAAATTTATAGGATAGGTGGTCCATGGCCTGATGAAGGGCTAGGTGAAGTTTGATCGAAAATGGACTCGGGGTTTTGTCGTAGCAGCCAGGTTCATGATCAATAGTCACCATTCCACGATTAATGGCCAGATTTTGTAGGCATGGTCCTAAATTTATTTCCATCCTTTAATGTAAATTTGGCAAAGATTCAATGGACAGAAAGCCTGCAATTGCAACATCAGTTATAGGGGTAAATAGGTAAATTTTAGACTTTTCCCAAATTAGGTCGGGCAACTCGGAGTTTGCAAGTGTCGACTGGGTAACATAATTTGACTATTTCTGGGCATTTTCAGGGACTGGTGTTCATGTGGGACATCAAGCCTAGTGAGATGGACATTACTCTACAATTTCGAAACTAGTGGCCCACTAACGAGCGGTTTAGAGCTTGTTCAGGCAATCGGTGCATTTTTGGAATAAATTGGGTAGGGAGATTTCTTGGGCATAGTTTTTGATGTATGGATTAACTAAGTTCACAGTATGACCTATTCAAAATTAGTGAAATTGGAGGTTTGGTCATGATTACTCTAAACCATCGGTTTTAGGCTAAAAGAGTAATCGGGTTTATTTGATCCATTAGTCAAGATCCAGACCTTATCTGACTCAGCTTCAGGTAAATCTTTTAATTTAGTTACATTTTCCTTGATTAATCAGTGGTAGGTTGGTTAGATTTGGGCCCTATGTGAACATATCATGGGGATAAACTCGATACTTAGTGCTCAAGCGGGTTCATCGGCTTTCTACGATTGATTTATTGAATTTGTGCAGTTCTTTACTAGTACCACTCATGTATAAGCATTGAGTATTAATGATTAGTAAGTGATAATATAAGTTAATTATATAAAAAATTCAAGGACTTTTGAAAATCCAAAACAATGAAAAACCAGGACGTTACGTCCAAAACCATACAACAATGGGCCTGAAATCTAGACAACAACATGTGGTGTCCATTTCCAGCCCATTGTGAAATTAATAGAGGGATTAAAGTTAGATTAAACAAGTGGGGTCCACCTAGATGGGACACAAATATTCCAAACCTAAGCTCCTTATAGAAACATCCAAGAAATCATGCCGCAATGGCCATCCAACCCATACAACCAAGATGGGCCTGGATGTCCCAAAATCTGGATGGTATGGGATGTTATGGTCACATCAGGTGGGCCACATTCATCAGGGACAAAAGTGGGTAAGAGAGAGAGAGAGAGAATCATGGCCATGGGACTCGGCCACAATGATTCCTCCAACAATCCAAAACTTACATCATAGGTCAATGCATACATAGATTCTTACATCCAAAGAAAATCTAAGGTGGGGTTGTCATCCCCACCATTCAATCTTGGGTCTAGATGAACCAACAACCATAGATCAAAGGGATAAATCATCATGATGGGGTCCATGTAGAATGGCCCCATCATGGCAACATGCATGCATGAAGTGAGCCACTAGCCATACTCATAGAGTCATATAGGATCTCCGCCATTGGTTGGTGGGTCCTACAAGCTCCAAAGAATGAGAAACAAGATTACAAGAAGGAAAATAAGAAAACTAATCCTAGAAGTACACCCACCTCTAAGATCTTCCTTGTTCTTCTAGCCTTAGGTTATATAGCTCCAATGGTGAGGTTTTAATGGTGAGGATGGGATTTAGAGGGTTAGATTAGGAGGATTTTTGGGTGAAAGGGGCTGGAGAAAGAGATCTCTCCCATGGACGTCCAAGGGCTAGAGAAGAGAATGAGAGAAAAGAGAGATATGAGAAGGAGGAAATGATAGCTAGAGAAAATAAATGATGAGTTTTGGGAGAGTGGGAGAATGCTTGCAATCATGGAAACCAAGGCATGCTTAAGGATGACATCATGCTAGGGTGTTAGGGTGGATACAGGCTAGTTGTAGCTTACATGGGGAATGTGAAACACTAGGTTGGGCCCACATGGGAAAACGTGCACATGGGTAAAGTGGGTCTCATATCGTGATCAAGGGCCCAAAAATGGTGCGGGTCACAACTTTGGATCTACACCTCAGTTTGACACACGAGATGCGATGTTGGAACCGCTGCATCGATGCGGTTGCAACGGTCTAGGTTTTGGATTGATCCAGGTCAGGTTTACATGATATGACTTAAGGATGATCGTAAATGAAATCTACAGGTCGCGGGTCATCGAAATTTGACTGGTTGGACAGCGTGACCTAATGGAACAAAATGGACACTAAGAATAAGGGTTTTACATCTCTCCCCTCCTACAAAGAAATTTCATCCTCAAAATTTGCAGCATCCAGGGCAAAACACGGGATAAGGCAAAATCTCATCGCATATATATAAATATATCAATCATCATAAAGTAGTACATGATACAATGCAATCATTCAATCAATAAACAGATGAGGATAGAACTCACTGATCTTTGCTTCTCACTCCTAAGATGCCTCTGCCTTTGAATGATGACCCTACTGAACCTTCACTCGGGAAATGACCTTGGTCTGAAGAACCTACTCCTTCCGATCAATGATACGAATCGACTGCTCAATGTAAGAAGCATCCTCAAGGACCTTGAGGGGCTTCCAATCAATAACTGGAATAATATCTGACCCATACTTCCGCAACATCGATACCTGGAACACATTGTGGATACTAGACAACTCAAAAGGTAAGGCGAGCTTGTAGGCCACGGTGCCCACACGCGTAATGATCTTAAAAGGTCTTACGAATCTCGGAGTGAGCTTTCCCTTCACTCTAAATCACACCACGCCCTTCATGGGTCAGACCTTAAGATACACCATGTCCCAAACTGTAAACTCGAGGAGTCGACACCGATGATCAGCAAAACGCTTCTGCCGACTCTGAGTTGTACGGATCATCTGCCTGATGATGTTGATGACCACTGATGATTGCTGCACAAGTTCGGGACCTAGGAGACTGTAACATCCCGAAAATTGGGGGGTCGAGTAAAAACCCAACTCCCGAGTTCCAAAATGTTATTTATGCAACATAGATATGTATGATTGAATGTTGTCTGTGTTAAGGTATTAGACATGAGTGAGATTAAGTCAGAATAACATATCATACTCCAGAGACAGTTAAATTTACGAGCAGAAGACTGTGATAGTATGTATAGCATATATAAACTGTTGTGTGTCTCTAGAGTGTGAACATGTTACCAGGTTAAACATATACATGTATACCTCAAAATAGAAAGAAAGCATATACATGAGTGCTCTGAAAATATAAAATGACAAGTGTCAAGGCATCTAATCAACCTCCCTGTAATCCCGTCAATCAGAAGACGCATAAAGGAGGGATCCTCCTCCTCATCATCAAGTTCGGCTCCGCCTTGCAGGCCGCGCCATCATCTGCAATTACAAAAGGGTCTGGTGGGTGTCCAGGAACACCGTCCCGTAACGTGGGAGTGAGTAGGTAACTCAGTGGAATAATAGAGCAAGGATTAGCATGTTCTCAATTCAATCATGCGATAATAGTAAAGCAGTAAATCGAACAAACCTAATACTGTTGTTAATGTAATATGACATGACATGATGGGTGCCCTCACCGACGATCTCCCTCATACGGCACCATCTTACGCCTGCGGCATGCCACCCTCCCTCAAGTGCTCCACATCTTCCAGGCACATGCAATGTAATGGTGATATGATTTCCGAGTTGTTATTAGTCCATTCAAACAGCAGGATTAGGAAACTAAGGTACTTCCCTTATATCGATCCCAATACAGATCCTGTCTAGGGTCGTCACTCCTAGTAATCTCATACGATGTATATTTTGTAGGTCGCTGCAAGGGCTGCTAGGGCTGTTGCTCGTACTCGTTGTACCGCTCCCCCATCACCTTATCAATACAGGCCTACCGTACTCTACTGCTACTGAAGGATCGTCGCCTCCCGTAGTCTCAGAATACGCTCGAGGTCACTACAAAGGGCTGTCAGGGCTGTTGCACGCACTCGTTGCTCCGCTCCCCCATCACCTTATCAATGTAGGCCGACAGTAAAAATATAGTGTCCCATACCACCATAATCTGCTCACGAGTCATAGGTGCTCACTGGTCACTACGGGGAGGTTTGTGGCCCCAGCGTAGGCCGACAGCTCGACCATGGTGTCCCATACCACCATGCCAGGCTCATGAGTCTTCGTGGATCGAGGTACCATGGTTAACAGGGTTTACAATGGTAAGTTCAGTACCCTAGGTTCAATCAGTTATGACTCATACAGGGTGAACATGCAGTGGCCAGTCGGGTTACTTGACGGGCTCGACTAGCACGATCGCATCTCAAGTCGAACGACATGAAGTGCACAAAACACTTCGCGTGGCCTAACCACTGCCGCCAACTCCAAACACGACTCGCGTTCATCGACGCGTCTTTCATGAGAAAGATAAGCCAATCACGAATTTACTCAGTTGCCGACTGCCTAGACTAAGTATAGTCCCAAACAATCATGAATCCACATCAACAATCGTGTAACAGTAATGAAAATGAAATACAACCATGTGAGCATGTTAACACATGTTTTAACGTACAACTTAACTAAATCATCTAACACATGCCTTTCATACATATAATGAAATTATGCATATCGCCAACATATAGGAAATCATTTCCATCAACATATTATTTGAAAATTCAATCTCAAACTAAGTCATAATGAAATCATCAAGAACATGTTATAACATACAACTTAAGTGAATCATCAAGCACATGCATTTCATACATATAATGAAATCATGCATATGGCTAACATGTAGGAAACCATTTACACCAGCATATTAATTGAGAAATCAATCTCAAATTAATTCATAACACCATTTAATTCGATACATACTAATACAAGCATTTATACAAACACTTAAACCACACACTTAAGTCTACATATAGTATGTCGACCCAAAGTGCGCATTTAGGCGAATCTCTTCGCCAAACTAATTATGCACGCATTCCTAATATCCTAATGCGACAAGAAGCCATGTTAATCACATCAGCAAATTATGGATGAAAACAGTATTTCCTACAAATGACTAAAATGCCCTAAATCTCATATTCTTCGTCTATTTACGAAACAGGAAACGGACAGCATGTTGTACATGTCAAACGGCGTTGCCGTCAATAATCTACTATTAAATGACATTGAAAGCATTGGAAACAGTCAATCAAAGCGTCTAAAATCCGTACCTTTTCTCCTAGAACCGTATTGTTTCGAACGGAGCGTATATGCTTCGTCTACGGCGACTAGGCAACCTGATTTACAAGATCTATCAGCTAACATGCTTTGAAATCAAGGAAACCACAAATCAACAACTTATTAGGGTGTTTTCTTACCTAGAAAAGTGGAGAAAGCACTGGCAAAGTGATTGAAGCGTGTTGCTAAAGCACGTGTAACAGGTGGCACGACAGTGGGAAAATTCTCTCCTACTCTCTCTCACAAACTCTCACCTTTTCTCTCTTCCAATCTAGGGTTTTTCTCAAATTCAGATGGGAGAGAGGAGTAAGGGTTTCAACCCCTTTTATAAGCACAAAAATGCCCGAAATAGGCTCGGGAACAAAGTTTACTTGATGTATATCCAAATCGGGGCTGTTTCAGTCCAAAAGACCATTTCTGGTGGTCCCCTGGCCGAACGCGATCGGACTTAAGTTCATACATGTCGGATGTCACTCACATCCCGTTTTCAGACCATCAGTGTTTGTAGATCGCCCGTGGTGGTCCAGTTTCAGTTCAGCGGTCACCGCACGTAGATCAGGTCTGCAATTCTCATGATATGAAATAGAAATTTTACCTGATCCGAGGGTGTAATTTGGCTGAATTCTGACGGTCAGAACGCTCAATACTGACGCGTCAAGTCGTGTGCTAGATTTGAATTTCAAATTCCAAGTCTAACCCTATTCTCACTCTCTTCAGTCCAGGCTCAATGAAATAGCCTGTGAATGTTGGTTGGACTTGATTTTCGAAATGATTGTCAAGTCCAACTAGGCGGTTCTAATGGTCTAAGATTGTAGGTATCGGACTTTCGACGCGCGGTCTAGATCCAATACAAAGTTTCAAAGAGGTCCAGAGAACAAACCTGCTTAGAGTTTGATCCGAGGTTTTAGAGTATTATAGAGTCATTGGTTCTACTCGATTTGGGTCTTGTGGAACGTATTTAAAGTGATCAGGGACTATTTCCCAGCTACTCTAGCATTGCGCTAGCTAACTTATGCTTAGTTTCTAAAGGAATTAATCCTAAGTGATTTCTTTGGCTATGGAATTGGGTTCTAAGCGATTTTTCAGGTGTTTTAGTCGACCCATTGTCTAAGGACGTTTGTTCCCAGGTTGGCCAAAATTCGGGGTGTTACAGAGACGATGCTATCCAACCTTAGTCTAACAACTATGAGATCTACACGGTCTGCCATATATAGGGTTGTTCATGAGTCAAGCTAGCTCAAAAAACTCACTCGACTTCGCTCAAGTTAGCTCAGATCAACTCGGCTTGAATGGCCAATTCGGACAGATTCAAGCTAATTATTTGAAGCTCGAGTTGAGTTCGAGCCGAGTTCGACCACAGGGCATTTTTACTTGACATGACTCGACATGAAGCTTGAACTCAAGCTCAACTCGGCTCGATTAATAAAATATATTAAAGTTGGGGGGAATGCGGAGAAAGTTGAAGTGGGATCTCTTTGCTTTCACCCCAATAGTGAAGAGTTTGATGTTAGTGTTGACGATCTCTTGAATCCAAAATGGTATATTGTATGGAGCACTCACATGAATAGACATATCCTTCCTGAATATGTTGTGAGCTACAAGTCCTCAAATCATCTACAAGGTAACGAAAACTGTGCTTTTTTCTTAGTAGCATTAATACAGGTGGGTCCCACTTTTTTGTGGTCCCAGGTCTATTCAAAATCCTATCCATTGGAAAGTTTGGCCTTGATGATAGGTAATTCAGAACATATAATTGAGGATGCTTTTGGCCCATGGTTCTTCTATCATAAGGCCCACATAGATGGATTTTATGGACTATTGAAAGATGGAATACACCTTGTTTCTATTGGCCAGCTAAACTAAAAATAAATTTTTCTTGGTGGAGCGTCATGTAAAATGCATCTTTAAAATTTATTTAATTTTTTATTTAGCTTCTCTTCCGAATCAATAGAGGAGGATCAAGAACAAAATCCATTACTCTCTCACCCAAGAAGCTTGAGCTTGACTTAAGGTAAACTTGACTTGACTCGATAGCTTTGGCAAACAAGTTAACTTCAATGTTGAGCACAAGTTGCAGCTCGAACTAGAGTACAGCATGGACAAGCTGAGTCAATCTTGTCCCACCTCAACTTGACTCGACTCGATGCCCACCCCTAGCCATATAGGGCCTCAAAAGGAGCTATGTCAATTGCAATGTCTCAGAAAAATCCGTACAAAGACCCAAGTACCACCTCAAGCAGAAATCGCTAAGGATCAAATTATGTAGAAATTAGACAAAAATTAATTAAGTACTGAACTAAATCAATTAATAAATTATCTTAAACCGCTTTCTGTACGAACTGTAGGACCTAAAACTAGTAGAATTGCTAACTCTACATTACCTAAAAAATTAGGAGAAATCTCAAAACCTAATTGCTCTCGGGAGCACATTAAAACTCCGTATCTGACCTAGACCGCGCATAAAAAGTCCGATGACCGTGAAACTATAAGGTTATGACTATCATACTGGGCTTAACAACCATCGTGGGAATCGAGTTTAAATAGTATCCAGAAACGTACAACTAGAGCCCATAGCGAAGAGTGTGAGAAACGCGAATATCTTTAGAAAATGAACTTAAACTAAAGTGATTTGTGCCTTTCAGTTGCATGACAAATTTAAGGTTTCAGACCGTCAAATTTTGACCCAACTACACCCTTGGATCAGGGAAATTTCCCTACACATGTCAGTGTACTTGTGGGCCTGATCGAGTGGCGATAGTCGTTAAACTGAAACTGATCCTCCACGGTCGATCTACAAATCCGATCGAACCGAATTCTTAAATTGACATATATCCATTATCAGGAAACTTTCTCTACATCGTATGTAGGTGATGGACCTCCAAATGAGCTCCGTTGGCCCGAAACAGATGCTTTTTTGCTATAACCTAAGTATACCATGGCCCTTGGGCCATTGGAACTAGTTATGGGCCTATATAAGACCCTTAAACCACCCCTCTCTCATTCCATATGAATTTTCCTAACCTTAGGAGAGAGAAGCGAGAAAGAGGAGAAAAGAGTAGGAGAAGTGTGAGAGACCTGTAGTTTGTTGATAGGATTCACTCTCACCACTCCACGTATCGAATCGTCTCTCCCATATTGCTACACCATCGATTTGAAAATCTATTTTTGGGTAAGAAATCCTAACCATAATCTCGTTCTTCGAATCAAAAAATAGGAATCAGTAAAATAGCTAACCTATTTCAATGTTTAGGCAGCCATTTAACTGTAGACAACGACGTAGTGTATAAACTGAGTTCATAACGAGTAAACCAATGAAAGGTGCGGACTATAAACATTTAGGTTATAGTTTTTAAGGCTTTCAATGTTAGTTAATGATTTATGACTGACTTAATTATTGTCACATGTACTTAAATGCGATGTTTTTCGTGTATTATACATATATATGAACTATGTTGAATATAATGCATTCCATGTGTTTATTGAAATGTTTAAATGAATATGGAATTATGATTTGTGACTGCCATGATTATTAATTGAGAATACATGATTTTTGTATGTGTGACGGCTCCTTTGTGAAAGGATTTTCTATAATATATGTTATAACTAATTTATTACATGCATGTTGATATGTGTAATATAAGTGTTTGATAAAATATCTGAATTAAAAGTTGTTTGTTGAAATGTATTTAATAAGGGCATTGAGATAGGATTCTCAATTACCATATCTATACTTACAGTTTCCTTTATGTAACCTATCTCGCTAGTACGTGAGTTATGGATGAAATGCCTATGTATGATAACATATGCCCTATGTGTCTGTTAAAATTTTTAAATGAGATTTATATTTGAATTGGTTGTCACATAGTGTTTTGACTATCACATATGAATGCATATTGTATTTGAGTATGATTGGGACTAATCCGTAGTCCAGGCAATCGGTAACGGTTTACGATCAGTGGCGAACTAGTTTCGGCATAATGGATACGTTCGATTAATCTTAGTCGTACGGTGATTATCGAGAGTGGTTAGGCCATGATGAGTGCACATACACTCCATGTCGATTGATTTAACGTGCACTTGTACTAGTCGAGCTTATCAAGTAACCCAATTGACCTAATGTATGTTCATCATGTATGGACGCTACAGTTTGAATCTAAGGTACCACTTACCAGTAAAAAACTCGTTTAATGTTGGTACCACGATCCACTAAGACTTATGAGCCGAACATGGTGGTATAAGACACCTGAAATAGCGGTGAAGACTTCTTGAGTTGAAGTAGGAATATACCAATATGTCCTAGAGGGTGATGAATAGGACTTTTTAAAGTTTTATAATATATTTAAAAATCCTATTGCACTAATCTTATCTAATATACAATTATCAGGATTACTCAAATGTAACTCTTCTGGCTTCTAAGCCTAGTTGAGGATCCAATCACAAACACTTTGAAAGATAAACAAGTTGCGTACAAGATTGTTATGGATATGACTGTGTGTGTATGGGGTGTGATCTTCGACAATCAAATATAAAAGCATGTAAGGAATATCACACAAATAAAAAAATAATAACAATCTTAAACATACTCATTTTTATAGTTGTTGGACTACTTGTCTACTCCACTTCTGGCTGCCGCACTCAACCCCTAAGTGTACTGAATTTCACTAAGGAGGTTTCTAAGTGTTCAATCAAACCTAATGTTTTTAATCAGGTTCACCTTCAACCTTTACACAGAGGTTTCTACTCGGTTTACCTCTAACCCTGGAGTTTTACCGGTTCACTCCTAACCAGATGTTTATGCTCTCCACAGAGCAAAGGTCCACACAACGCACCTGGATGTTTATGCTCTCCACGGAGTAAGGGTCCACGTAATGCACCCCCTACGTACACTTTCGCCGGAGGCCTCCTATGAAGACTTCAAAGGGTGAGCAACACTTAGGACCCAATCCTAGAAAGGAATGATCATAAGTGTCCTCTGGACTCTAGATACTTATAGATAAGTTGATGAGTCTCATTCAGCGCAATGATGAAGATCTCCTCCTTGTTGTTAAAGAATCTTTAGCTCCCTTGATCCGCAAAACAAAAGATGTACCAGTAGTTGGCTTCGAGTTGGGTCAAGGTTATAATGAAAATCCACTCTCTTAGAATTTTCCTATAAGGAAGATTGAGTGATTCCCATCATCTATTCATTCAAGGCATTCCAGCTTAATGATATGCTATTAATATAGTTGCTGGAGGATCCATGAATGTGAAAGTTCATTTCCCAATCCACTCTATTGAATGTCAATGAATAAGAGTGGATTGGAAGATGAACTCCCATGAGAGAAAGGGCTTTAGGTATATGATCTAAAGGTAAAACACACAAAAGTACTCTCTTCTTTCTCTATCAGCAATATAGACAGGTCTCTCTTTATATAGGCAAAAGGTTCTAATGGATATAAAACAGTCATATTTATGACAGAGTTTGATATCATTAAGTAGGGTCAATATCATCGAGCGTATACTCTTGAATAGGATTGACTGTCCGCTCGATAACACAAACTCAAATGTCAATACGCTTTTGAAACCCTTTGTCAGCTGGTCGATGGGATAGATACTGGTGTCGATGTCAATGGATTTCGAACTCTGATTCCATCGATACTAGGATTGATCTATTGATATTTGAAGCATGAGAGACACAAGTCTTGAAATATTTCAGGTTTTTAAAATATGATCGGGGAACAACCGATGTCATCAAAATTTGCATATCAATGATATCGGACGCCGTGTCGATGAGATCGATAAATCATATAGATTTACCTGTAAGCTCGCTGGACAGTTTGTGTCCAGTCTCGATCCAATCGACTCGACCTTGATAGCATCGACATAAGAATATCAATTTCCTCGAGTGGCCCCCGATCAAAGTTAAAAACAACCTGAAATATTTACTGCAAGAAATGTGCGCCCACAATCGATATGATCGATGGCCTTCCGATATTATCGAGATTTGAATTCAGATTGAATCGAAAAAGACAATGATATATCGAAGCACATAGTGATTTTCTTTAAAAAACAAGGGCGCCAAAAACCTTCCTGTCGATATTATCGAGCCACTTTCGATGGGCTCGATATTTGAATATCAATGATATCGATATATCGATAAATCCGTCGAGATGAGTATGCGGTTGTTGGACACTTTTAGTCCTCTTATCGACAGTATCAATCAAGTGTCGAGGACATCGACAGCGCAGGTCGATCATATCGAAATGTGTATCGATACAATCTACAGGGCAAGAAAACTTAGAGATTTTTCTGATGTTTGAAAAAGTTCACTTACCCAAAAATCCTCATATGTTCTAAGTTATTTTTAAGGGTTTTAATCACCTGGTGTTTTGGGACATGGAATGTGAGGTTATGATTTACCTATGGCGAGCTTCCACACATCCAGTTGAGACAGGCGCTTTAATTGGAGGCTCTGTAGTCGGACTGACTCAACACTCATGGTAATTGACAAACCATGGCACTAGCAGGTGCACTTTCAACACCGTGAATGAGTTTTCAGCCTACGCTAGGATGACGAGCCTTCCCGTAGTATCTATTGAGCAACCCAAACTCGTGAGCCGAATACGGTGGTATGAGACACTGTATTTGAGATGTTGGCCTACTCTAAGGTGACGAGCCTTTCCGTAGTGACCACGAGTATAAATTAGGCCTATGAGAAGATGATGTGCCTCCTCGTAGTGACCTGAACTTACCTATCTACTGCTTTTCAATCAGGGTTGATGTTGCCCTATAACTTGCCTATCTTATGTGATTAACTAGGATTGACGGACCTAGATGGATCATTATTTAGGTAAATGATATAAAGGGAGGTACCTTAACTTTTTGAATCTGTTGTATAAATAAGCCTGATTAAATATTGCTAACACGACCATGCACCGAATTACATGTGCTTTGGCGAGGAAGCGCACGTGTTTGGAGTGGTGTATGCATGATCGTGAGATGATGTCACTGAGGGAGTGAAGACGAGGGCATGTATCATTATCGCATACCATTCTTGCATTAACAAGAGTACTTAGGATATGATTGTTGTATTGCCTTATCATTACTGCTTGACTCAATTAATAACATGTTAACCTTTAACTTATAGTTCCACTAGGTTTATCACTCACTCTCACTCTGGGACAATATTTTAAAACACCAACCAGAGTCTGTTGTAGCTGTAGGTGATGGCGAGACTTACAAGATGGAGCCTGACTCTTATGATGATGAGGAGGAGTTCTCCTACATGTAACTCTCTGTCGAGTCTATGTAGACCTGGAGTTGCGTCGCCGGGATTACAGGGATATGGATTAGACGACTATTAAATTTTATCATTTTGTAAATTTTAAAAATATACATGTAATTATTTATCTCGGTGACATATTCATACTCTGGGGACTTACAATCACTTATGTGTTTTATATATTTATCACAGTCTTCTGCTTGTGTAATCTAATTGTCTCTGTAGTATGATATGATATTTTAGTATAATCTCACTCATGTTTAATGCACTAATATGGATAACATTTAAGCATCATTTTCTATATTGTATAAGTGATGCTTTGAAACTCGGGAGTTAAGCTTCTGCTCGACCCTCGATTTTCAAGGTGTGACACCAATGGTCGCCTGATAACTATTATTGTACGCGAACTTAGCCAGGTGTAAATGCTTATTCTAGCTACCCGCGAAGTCAATCACACAAGCTCTAAGCATATCCTCGAGGATCTGATTGACCCTTTCGGTTTACCCATCGATCTGTGGATGATAAGCGATGTTGAGCTATAAAGTAGACCCCATTACCTACTAAAAGCTACTCGAAAGCTGAGACGTAATCCTGGGGTCTCGGTCTGAAATGATCAAAACTAGAATGGCATGCAGTCTCGCTATCTCCTCAATAAATACCTTTGAAAGGATTTACTATAATATATGTTATGACTAATTTATTACATGTATGTTGATATGTGTGGTCTAAGTGTTTGATAAAATGTCTGAATTAGAAATTGTTTGTTGAAATGTATTTAAAAATGGTGTTGAGAAAGGATTCTTAATTTTCATATCTATAGTTACAGTTTCCTTCATGTAACCTATCTCGCTACTATGTGATTTATGAATGAAATGTCTATGTATGATAACATGTACCCTATGTGTTTGTTAAAAATGCTCAAATTAGATTTATATTTGAATTGGTTGTCATATGTGTTTTGACTATCACATATGAATGCCTATTGTATTTGGGTATGATTGGGACTAATACGTAGTCCAGGCAATTGATAACGGTTTATGATCAGCGGCAAACTAGTTTCACCACAACAGATACATTCGATGAATCTGAGTTGTAAGGTGATTATCGATAGTGTTTTGACTATCACATATGAATGCCTATTGTATTTACTCACTAGAGCTCTCTTGGCCATATATTTTCAGTATCCCTTAAGCAAAGAAAATGGAGAAATAGGATTGAGAGGGAGGATGGTGGAAAGAGAGAAAAAGGCTAAAACAGCTTAACAATAGCCATGAAAAATGGGAGAAATGCAAGGAAATGGCTAATCAAACTAGAAAAGGGAGATCTAGGCGTTGTAGAGGGATGCTTCAAGCTCCCCTAGGATGTATTTCTAAAAAGAAAAGAGAATGAAAAAGGGGAATGAAGCACCTCACGATTTCCAGCCTTCTATGAAGATTGTGGGAGCTCCAAATGATAAAAGTGGAGAGGAAAGGGAGTGCCAACGGCTGTGAGTGATGGAGTAGGGTCGGTTGTGACCGAAAATGAGATTGGAAGAGGTTTAACATCGAGATTTGAGGGGAAGGCAGCAAAAATGTGAAGAAAGGAGAGCTTAGAGGGGCATTTTGTGAAGGAGGTACATCTTTTGGGGGGTTTCAAGGTACGGACCGCATACCAGGGGGCTACCCTAGTCCCCAAACTCCTCCAGCCCAAGGCTCAGACCAAACGGAAGAGTTTGACCGGCGATGCATCGCCGAATCGACGATGACATCATCGGTGAACTTGTAAATTGGCCATTAAGACCATATGGGATAGGTTCTCCCTGCCCTAGGGATTCCAAAAAGGTATGGTTCCCACTTTGGTTCATTGTAGATTGCCCTAGGGAGGCCCAAACATCCATTCGAGGCTTTCAGGGCCAATCTGCAATCTTGAATACAAAATCCTATCATGCAGCATATGATTTTGGGGTAGAAGGAGCTAATACATCCATCTAGCCCATTATTTGCTAAAGAAAGCAAAGTTAGAATGGCCTTATGGCCATTTTTCATAAAATTTTACTATTCACTGTAAAATTTTGTGAAAGTATGATTTTATGTTATTTTCACATTAGGATTGATGCCTAACATGAAAAAGATAAGATAAAATTGAAGATTGGAGTGGTGAGAGGAAGATTTTCAAAAAATTTCGGTGAAACAGGGTTTTTAAGCCCTGACGATTGAATACAGAGGTCGTGGTTGTCCCACGGCCCAAAAATTCATATTTACAGGTTTAGAACCATTCAAAGAATATCTCAACCCACTTACCTACAACCTAGGAGCTATTCGGGTTGCTTCACGCGACCCTAGATGCGTTACGGACTCGATCCCGCGATCGAAATGAATAGACTTCGCATATTGGCGAATCTGGGATCCTAGAAGTGTTTCTAGACCCTTCTCGCACCCACCTAAGTCAAAGGAAGCGACAGCATATGTCGCGTGACCATAACCCAGGCCCAGTTTAATCCAAATCATGCTCTGATACCATCTGTAACATCCCAAAAATCGGGGGGTCGAGCAAAAACTCAACTCCCGAGTTCCAAAATGTTATTTATGCAACATAGATATGTATGATTGAATGTTGTCTGTGATAACACATTAAACATGAGTGAGATTAAGCTAGAACAGCATATCATACTCCAGAGACAGTTAAATTAACAAGCGGAAGACTGTGATAGTATGTATAACATATATAAACTGTTGTATGTCTCCAGAGTGTGAACATGTTACCAGGTTATGCACATACATGTATACTCCAAAAGTAGACGAAACGAATATACGTGAGTGCGCTAAAAATATAAAATGACAAATGTCAAAGTATCTAATCAACCTCCCTGTAATCCCGTCAATCAGAACACGCATAAAGGAGGAATCCTCCTCCTCATCATCAAGTTCAGCTCCGCCTCGCAGGCCGCGCCATCATCTGCAATCACAAAAGGGTCTGGTGGGTGTCCAGGAACACCGTCCCGTAACGTGGGAGTGAGTAGCTAACTCAGTGGAATAATAGAGCAAGGATTAACATGTTCTCAAATCAATCATGCGATAATAGTAAAGCAATAAATCAAACAATCCTAAAACTGTTATTAATGCAATATGACATGACGTGATGTATGCCCTCACCGACGATCTCCCTCATACGGCACCATCTTACGACCGCGGCATGCAATCGACCCTCAAGTGCTCCACATCTTCTAGGCACATGCAATGGTATGGTGATATGATTTCCGAGTTATTATTAGTCCATTCAAACAGCATGATTGGGAAACTAAGGTACCTCCCTTATATCAATCCCAACACAGATCCTGTCTAGGGTCGTCACTCCTAGTAAACTTATACGATGTATATTTTGTAGGTCGCTGCAAGGGCTGCCAGGGCTGTTGCTCGTACTCATTGCACCGCTCCCCATCACCTTATCAATACAGGCCTACTGTACTCTACTGCTACTGAAGGGTCGTCGCCTCCCGTAGACTCAGAATACGCTCGCGGTCACTACAAAGGACTCGTCGCCTGATCAGTGTAAGCCGACAGCAAGAATATAGTGTCCCATACCACCATAATCTGCTCACGATACTAGGTGCTCACTAGTCACTACGGGGAGGTTTGTGGCCCCAGCATAGGCCGACAGCTCGACCACGGTGTCCCATACCACCATGCCTGGCTCATGAGTCTTCGTGGATCAAGGTACCATGGTTAACAGGGTTTACAATAGTAAGTTCAGTACCCTAGGTTCAAGCAGTTATGACTCATGCAGGGTGAACATACAATGGCCAGTCGGGTTACTTGACGGGCTCGACTAGCACGATCGCATCTCAAGTTGAACGACATGAAGTGTGTAAAACACTTCATGTGGCCTAACCACTGCCGCCAACTCCAAAACACGACTCGCGTTCATCGACGCGTCATTCGTGGCGAAGATAAGCTAACCACGAATTCGCTCGGTTACCGACTGCCTGGACTAAGTATGGTCCCAAACATGTGGAATCACATCGGCAGAGCATGTGAAAGTATTGGAAATGAAATACAACCATATGAGCATGTTAACACATGTTGTAACATACCACTTAAGCAAATCACCTGATACATGCCTTTCATACATATAATGAAATTATGCATATCGCCAACATAAAGGAAATCATTTCCATCAGCAAATTAATTGAGAATTCAATCTCAAACTAATCCATAACATCATTTAATTCAATACATACTAATACAAACATTTATACAAACACTTACACTACACACTTAAGTCTACATATAGTATGTCGACCCGAAGTGCGCAATTAGGCGAATCTCTTCGCCAAAACTAATTATGCACGCATTCCTAACACTTTAATGTGACAATAAACCATGTCAATCACATCAGCAAAATATGCACGAAAACAGTACTTCCTACAAATGACTAAAATGCCCTAAATCTCATATTCTTCGCCAGTTTACGAAATAGGAAACGGACAGCATGTTGTACGTGTCAAATGGTGATGCCGTCGATAATCTACTATTAAACGACATTGAAAGCTTTGGAAACAGCCAATCAAAGCGTCTAAAATCCGCACCTTGTCTCTTATGGATGTGTTAATTCGAACGGAGCGTATACGCTTCATCTACGGCGATTAGAGAACCTAATACACAAGTTCTATTAGCTACTTCGCTAGGAAACAAAAGGAACCTCAAATCAGCAATCTCTAGGGTATTTTCTTACCTGAAAATGTGGAGGAATCACCGAAAAAGTGATCGGAGTGCGTGCCTAAGCACGTACAGCACGTGGCATAAGCAGCAGGGAATTCTCTCCCACCTTCTCTCACAAACTCTCACCTTTTCTCTCTCCCAATCTAGGAATTTTTGCAAATTCGGATGGGAGAGAGGAGTGAGGGTTTCAACCCCTTTTATAAGCCCAAACTTGCCCGAAATAGGCTCCAGTACAAAGTTCACTTAGTGCATATCCAAATTGGGGCTGTTTCAGTCCAAAAGATGCTTTCTGGTGGTCCCCTGACCGAATGCGATCGGACTTAAGCTCACGTGTACCAGATCTAGCACGACTTAAGTTTTCAGTCTGGCTGGGTCCGCAGATCGTACGTGGCAGACCAGTTTCAGTTCAGCGATCACCACATGTAGATCAGGGTTGAAAGTCTCATGATATAAAATAGAAATTTTTCCTGATCCGAGGGTGTAATCTGGCTGAATTCTGATGGTCAGAACGCTCAATACTGATGCGTCAAGTCATGTGCCATATTTGAATTTGAAATTCCAATTCTGTCCCTATTCGCACTCTCTTCGGTCTGGGCTCAATGAAATGGCCTGTGATTATCGGTTTGACTTGATTTTAGAAATGAGTGTCAAGTCCAGCTAGGCGGTTCTAACGGTCTAAGATAGGAGGTATCAGACTTTCGACGCGCGGTCTAGATCCAATACAAAATTTTAAAGTGGTCCAGAGAACAAACCTGCTCAGAGTTTGGTCCGAGGTTATAGAGTATTATAGAGTCATTGGTTCTACTCGATTTGGGTCTTGTAGAACGTATTTAAAGTGATCAGGGACTATTTCCCAGCTACTCCAGCGTTGCGCTAGCTAACTTACGCTTAATTTCTAAAGGAATTAATCCTAAGTGGTTTCTTTGGCTATGGAATTGGGTTTTGAACGATTTTCCAGGTGTTTTAATTGACCCACTGCCTAAGGACGTCAAATCCCAGATTGGAAAAAATTCGGGGTGTTACAATTGTGCTCCGCCAATGACGGGTGCAGTAAATGGACATGAAAGCCATATTGAACGCTCTCATCCACAAGGGGCAGGATCAAGAGGATTTGATCCAGCTGCAAAGACTATAACACAAGACAATGTAAGACAAGTCGTCGAAGAAGCTGTCAGAATAGAAAGAGAGCGGGTAAATACTGGTTGTTTCAGGTACCGGACACCGTACTCAAGGGAAGTAGTAGATCCCCTTTCCAGCTAACTTCAAGCATCCGGACTTTCAGAAGTTAAGGGAGAAGGATCTCCATAAGAGCACTTAATGCACTTCATCACCAGCATGGGAAATTTTTCTACAATACCTTAGTATTGCTTACGATTATTCAGATCGTCATTGATGCACAAAGCATTCCGATGGTATTCTAATTTAGCTCCAGGGTCCATACGTACGTGGGAGGAGATGCAAGACGTCTTTATGTGAAACTTCTTCTCTTCAGAATGTGACATTAACATCACAAAATTGGCTTTTGTACGGCAAAGAGAAGGAGAACCAGTGGAAAAGTTTATAGACAGGTGGAAGACATTAGGAGCTTCGTGTAGGCAATTGTCAGAAGAAAAGGAACAAGTCAAGATGTACCTGAATTCTATGGAAATGGGAATCGCAATTGGACTCACCAACGCCGATATCCGAACCTTCCATGACCAAGCCACCAAGGCTCATGCCTTGGAATTGATGTCCCATAAGATGCCAGCATTACACCATGAGTTAGGTAAGAGAGTACCCAACAGGATGGCCATAAATATAGTCGAGCATGATAAAAGAAGTAAGGATACTAGGGATTTAAGAGACAAGAGGCAAGGACGTAAAGAAGAATGGCAACAGCCAAGAAATAGATACTAAAGAAAAAGGGTTAGGGTGATTAACTCCCATGAAGGGTTCGCTTTCGACAAAGAAGATGTCATTCCTATGATGAATCAACTGCTGAAAGTCGGCACAATATCATTAACAGAACCCAAACATCCTAAAGATGTGACAAAAACAAGGGAAAGGGATTTCTGCCGTTATCATCGTCTGGTAGGACACCCGACGGAGAATTGCTATACCCTGAAGTGTATAATACAGCGAATGATAAACAAGGGTGAAATAGTAATCGTTGAGGAAAAAGAAAGGGGTATTGTGGCAATGGTGAATATGCTCACAATTCGAGAAAAGGCTCAAAATGAAAAGGAGAAAAAGGATAATAATGCAATAAAGAAGGTAGCAACGATCACACTGAGATAAGGAAAGAAGATAATAAGTCCCACAAAATAGAAATAGAAGGCATAAGAAGAGAAGCCATTGAAAGATAGAATAATGATGACCGGAATGAAATGATGAAGGTGACTTACGATGTAGTAAGTCATTTGAAAGGCATCCCGGCTCGGCTAAGCGTCTACGATGCGCTTAAATTGTCAAAAGAATTTCGACAAAGCTTAGCCCAAGCATTGTTTGACCATGATGCCAGAGAGACTTTACTGGCAGAGATGGAGCATGGAAAGGATAATAGGCAAGAAGATTGTTTACTAGTCGTCTCATTTTTCGATGACGATTTGATCTATGAGGTAGAGCATAACAGGCCGTTAATGATAGAAGGTCATATCCAGGGGAAGAAAGTTAAACGAATTATGATAGACAATGGATTGACAGTGAATCTCCTGCCACTGTTAATGTTGAATAAGTTGGGCTACAGTCAGTCGAATCTGTGCCCTAGTGGAATGATGATACAAGGTTTCAACCAAGATGGACAACGTGCACTTGGCAAGATTACAGTGATGTTGGAAATAGGAGAGCTGATTACTAATGTCATATTTCATGTTATAAATGCCACGACGACATATAATCTCCTCCTAGGGAGGCTATGAATACATCAGTATAGCATTGTGCCCTCTACTCTGCATCAGTGTTTTAAATACTGTAAAGATGGAATACCGTATAAAGTAATGGCTGACGCAAAGCCATATACAGAAGCTGAATCCTTCTTCGCAGATGCCAGCTATTATAAAGGGTTTGCCAAAGAAGAAAGAATGATGAAAGTAAAGCCCTAAACAACACTCAAATAAATGCGATAAAACAAGAAGCAGATGAAGCAGGACTAGGTAGAACTGCTGAGACAAAGAAGAAATTCTATTTTGTGTCGAAACATCTAAGACACCTGGGGCAATTTCCATTTACCTTGTTTTCACCAGAGTAGTTAAAAATCTTGCAATCCAATTACACAATGCCTTTGTCGCATGTTAAAAGTAATAAACCATTCTTGACCACTCTAGGAAGATTTCAAGTCAAGCCCAGTGCAAAGCATTAAGAACCAATAGAATTTTACACTATGGTGGAATCAAGGGCCGAAGAAGAGACTGAGAATAATGTGTATCACGGTAGGCTAACACCGCAAGATCTCAAAAAGTATAGTCCGAAAAGTAGAGAGATTATGAAAAATATGGGATTTGATTGGGAAGAGCCCACTGGCTTAAATCATGGCAGAGGGATCCAGATTCCTATCGGGATTAGTCAAGAAAAATGAAGAAAGTTATTCATCAGTGTCGGTCTTTCCGAACAGGAATCTGAGGAATATGTTCAACTTCTAAGAGAAAATAAAGACATCTTCACTTGGACATATGCAGAGATGTCGAGCTTAAAACCTTCTGTAGCAATGCATCGATTAAACATATCCAAAGAGAAAAGACTGATTAAACAAGCGCAAAGGCGATTTCATCTGAACCCGGTTCCCTTGATAGAAGAAGAAGTGAATAAGTTAATAAAAGTTGGGTTTATCGGGAAAGTTAAATATCCCAAATGCATATCAAACATTGTCCCAATGAAAAAGAAAAATGGGCAGGTCAGAGTGTGTGTTAACTTCAGAGATCTAAATGTAGCCTATCCAAAAGATGATTTTCCCCTTCTGATAACTGAACAACTGATTGATAGCACAACTCAGTATGTTATCATGTTTTTCATGGATGGTTATGCAGGGTATAATCAGATTAGAATGGCACCTAAAGATGAAGAAACGACAGCATTCAGAACGTCATTGAGAATTTATGGTTATAAAGTCATGCCGTTTGGTTTTAAAAATACTAGAGCGACATATTAGAGGGCGATGCAGAATATCTTCCAAGACATGATGCACAAGCATAATAAATGTTATGTTGATGACTTAGTGGTCAGGTCAGGAGATCATCGGGAGCATCGTGAACATTTGGCATCAGTTTTTCATCGGCTTAGAAGGAAATAGTTAAAAATGAATCCAGCTAAATGTGCATTTGGAGTATCTTCAGGAAAGTTTCTCGATTTTGTTATCCGGCATAGGCACATCGAGATTGATCCAGGGAAAATCCAAGCTATTCAAAATATGCCGCCTTCGAAAATATTAAAGGAATTGAAAAGTTTGTAAGGAAAGCTAGCATACATTTGCAGTTTTATTTTAAATCTTGCAGGGAGATGTCAACCGTTTTCCCATCTGATGAAGAAAGATACAGAATTTGTGTGGGACCAAGCCTGCCAGAACACATTTGACTTAATCAAAGATTTACTGAAATGGCCGCTAGTACTGACTGCTCCAATAAAAGGGAAGCCGCTGATTTTGTACATATCTACGGCTGAAAGTTCTTTAGGAGCTTTATTGGGTCAGCTGAATGAAGCTGGAAAAGAAACCGCTCTCTATTATTTGAGCTAAACTTTGACGGGTGTAGAATGTAACTATTCACCAATTGAGAAGGAATGCCTAGCGTTGATATTTACAGTACAGAAGTTAAGACACTATTGTCTCTCTCACGCCATAACTTTGATCTTGAGGGCAGATCCTATAAATTTTTTGATGATGAGGCCGATGTTGTCTGGAATATTAGCCAAATGGATGTTGTTTCTTTCGGAATATACTATTACGTATGAGCCGGCAAAAGCAGTAAAAGGACAAGCAGTGGTAGACTTCCTTACAGCGCATCCCACAATAGAACATGAAACCATCAATGATGATTTTCCAGATGAACAAGTTATGTTGCTTGAATCACAAAGCCCATGGCAGATGTATTTCGATGGTGCCACTCGAGCATCAGGAGCAGGGGCAGGAGTGATTTTATTACTCCTCAAGATGACTTATTACCTTACTCCTTTTTGTTAGGCGCTACATGCATGAATAATGAGGCAGAGTACAGAGCCCTCATTATAAGAATGGAAATGGCTCAAGAAATGAAGATAAAAATGCTGTATTTCTTCCAACATTCTAAGTTGATTATAAATCAATTGACAACTGAATTCAGAGTGAGAAAGCAAGAACTGTTGCAGTACTGCCAAAAAGCGCAACAATTACTAGAACAATTCTATCATGTTGAGATCAAACATGTGCCACGGTCTGAAAATGCGAGGGTAGATGCTTTAGCCAAGCTAGCAGTAGCCTTGTCCTGCTCAAATCTAAGTCCTCTTCGAGTAACTGTAGAAGAAAGAAGATTTTTATCATCTGCACTAGTCATTGAGGAGATCGTTGAAACACTTCCCGTATTATGTTTGGAGATAACTGTAAATGATTAGCATTAGCCTTTCATCGATTATCTCAAATATGACATCTTTCCAGAAGAACTAGCAGAGAAACAAAAAATCAAGCAACGATTGAAAAGATTCATTCTATGCAGTGAAGTATTATACAAAAAGTTGTACAATGGAATGTTGTTACGTTGCTTAGACGAACGAGAGGCAAGTCACAAGTTGTGAGAAGCGCACTCTGGGGAATGTGGAGTACATCAAGCTGGTCGAAATTTATTCCGTAGAGTACATCGAATGGGATATTATTGTCCCTTCATGTTCAAAGATGCGATAAATTATGCGAAGCGGTGTCATGATTGCCAGATTCATGAAGATGTCATAAACGTTCCTCCAGAGGACTTGCATTAGTCAGTCGCCTCTTGGCCTTTTTCCGCTTGGGGACTGGATGTCATTGGTCCTATAAATGCGCCTTTGTCCAAAGGAAAGCCGTATATATTAGCGGTAATAGATTATTTTTTCAAATGGACAGAAGCAATTGCCTTACACAATGTTAAAGAAAAGGACGTCGTTAATTTCATCCGGCATGCAATCATATACCACCATGGTATCCCGAAGAAGATTGTTACAGATAATGGCACTCCCTTTAAGAATAGAGGCATGGAAAAGCTCTGTCAGAAGTTCAGCATTCATCACTCATTTTCAACAGCTTACTATCCACCGGCTAATGGATTAACAGAGGCGTTTAATAAAAAAATAGTCAAGATACTGAAGAAGATAGTGATCGGGATTAAACGTGGCTGGGACGAAAGATTGCAAGAAGCTTGTGGGCATATCGAACTACTCATCGGACAGTGACGAGAGCAACGTCGTATTCTCTGGTATATGGCATGGAAACAGTGATCCTGATTGAAATACAAGTAGCATCACTCAGAGTGGCAGTGCACCAGTCCATAACAGATGATGCGAATGCAAAGATAAAGCTGAAATAGCTGGATTTGCTTGATGAGAAATGGCTGGCAGCCTAACAGCGACTGCAATCATATCAAGCCAGGATATCAGCCACCTTCGACAAACATGTTAAATATCGTTCCTTCAGGAAAGGGGATATGATGCTGATGCTGAAAAGACCTATAGTAGTCACCCGTCAAACAGGGGGCAAATTTGAGCCTAAATGGGACGGGACTTATATAATAAAAGAAGTATGCTCAAATGGCGCATGCAGAGTTGTAGTTCAAAAGGGATAGGGGATCAGTATACCAGTCAATGCTCGCTTCATAAAGAGATACCATCTCTAAAGATGTTACTAATTTTGATCCAGAACATTACTAGCATAATGGTCCTAAATCAAAAGGGGGCAAGAATGAACAAGACCATGTCTATATGTCATCGAAAGAATGAATAAAGAAGAAGTTTGCGAGCATATCAAGACTAGATATCGAATAAGTAGTGTAAAAAGAAGTGACCATCGTTATTATCAAGCGAGCTCTGAAAAATCCCATCAGAATTGGTATCGTCACCATGCCGATATATTATAAACAACACAGACAGGTTCTCCTGGGTTCCTCTAAAAATATTAGCAAGAGTGGTGACATATCAATCCTAATCAGAATGGTTTATCATTCTTGCAGTGCAACAATGATGATCATTCCCAATCAGAAAGGATTATCGTTCTCGCACCGCCATAACGATGATCATACCCATTATTGCCGTTTAAGGCATTTTAAGGCAGTCTAGCCAAGTCTTAAAGACGACTAAGTCCTAAAAGGATCAAGTCTTAAAAGGACTGGCTATGCATAAGACCTATCATTTTCACCATCCGAGAAGCAATGAGAAGCTAGTGGCCCTAAAAAAGCCCGTGAAGACCATCATATGCATACCCATGCGGGCAGCCGATGAAGCCAGTGACTAAAAGCCCAAAGGACCAAAAGTCTTTAACAACTAGTCATGCGTGTAAGACCAATGTCATGTGTATAACTTTCTGGCAGCGTCATGGGGAACGGAGGTAAATGCCCTCCCGTGATGGGCCCGACCTTGCAAACGAAGAAAAAGTGGGCCGCAGTGTGAGCTTTTTGGGCTATGTCAATATATAGGCCAACCGTGCTTGAGACCCCCAAATTTAGGGTTATTGATTTCAGTACTAACTCATGAGGAAGGGCTTAAACATACTCATTGACGGACTGACGACCTTGGATCTGGTAACCTAAAGGTCATCTTGTGCACTCTGTGAACTCTAAAGAGTTACCGCGGCCAACCCTATGCATAAATCCAATCGAGTTCACGGCCCCAGTAGCTTCACTAGGTCCCTCTGATGGATCGCGATTTGTGAACTCACTAGGTAGTGAGAAGTCCAGTGAACTCCTAAGAGTTACAGAGACCATCACATAAGACCGCTTGACTTCACTACCTAAGAGTCTGAAAAACTATGTGTGCTCCACTACTCAAGAACTTAAATTGTGTGTGACTGATTAGTTTGAAATTTAGTACCGCCAACTAAGACAAGGATCATCTAGGAAATCCCTTACTAACAAATCATAAAAGGATATAAAAAAGTATAATACAATAATAATATAACAGTAATCAAAGAATTGTGCAAATAAAGCAAAAGCATCATTATCAAAATATCATGAGAAACTTGTATAATTTAAAATTCTAAAAATAGTTACAGTAGAAAAACAAAACAAAACAATCTTATAATTCCCCTGTAATGCATAACGCTACTAAGTGTTGTTGTAAATTCTCTTAAAAATTAACTTGAGCAGCAGCATGTTCTAGGCGAGAATTCGAAATCATTCTCGCAGGATCAGGGAGACTAGCTAATTTCTATTCCAGTAATGCAATTAGTTCTTCATTCTTAATCAGTTCAGATCTTCAGAATGAAGGCTGCACTCTATCTTTTCTTGCACTTTTTCAATATTTAGCTTCTCCTTCGAACTTTGTTTCTCCAATTGCACAATCTCTTGCTTCGAAAGAGAAATGCGATTTTGGATAGTTGTTTCATTATCAACAAAAGTCTTCAGTTGCTCTCACAGAGATAATTGCTCTTAATCATGGCGAGACACAATCGGAGCAAGCTAAGAAAGATTCTCTTTGGAGTACGCAAGTTGCTTCTTATATTCCAAGGTTTCGGGTGGGACAGTCACGGTTTCAGTCGAAGACAGAGCAGTTATTGAATTATGAAACCTTAAGAGAGAATTACGTATGAAAGAAACATCAACTTTGACCATCCGTGTAGTGTTATCCAGTACATCCAATACAGCAATCAAATTAGACCATTAATTAGGGTCCTTGAACATTTCAATGATCGTCAATACAAAATTCTTGATCAGTGCCAATTTATATGAAGAAACTTTCTCAAAAGATAACACATTTGATGAGGTTCCAATAAATTCAGAGCTTGTTGCACCGCTTTGATGTACATTTCCTATTAAGAAATAAGAAATATAAAGTTATAATAAAATTATATGTGTAGGCAATATAGAGAATGCAGACAAGAAAAAGAAATATTTTCTATTAATGTCTGAATAACAAGCGGTTGAGTCTCTCTAATGAGAGGAGACTTAGGTGCTACCATCTCATCAAAGGAGGGAGCCATATCTTCGGTACTTGAAGTGACTGTGGTAGAAGTAAGCAGCACAGTTGGCTCCACTGGAGAAGCCATATCACGTTTAGTACTTGAAGCAATCGTGATAGGAGTAGGCAAATCAATTGACTCCATTGGGAAAGCGATCTCGCGTGCCACTGATAATGGAGGTATTGAGAATCTTGGTGAAGCTCTTGATGCAGCAGGGGGAAAATTCAGAGGAGAGGCACTGTTTACCTCTGTATTTGTAGCTTAATTACCTGAGATAGAATGTAAGATTAGAAGAAAAGAAAGAAAGAACAAAAGTAAACGATGATAGCAAAACTTTCTTACATGATGAATGTTTATATTCCCCATAATCAAGGAGTTCTCCTTCTTCTTCCCCTGCGATAGATGAAACTTCGGTAGGTATGGCTTTAGAGGTAGGAAGTGTATGTCCCTCGTCAGCTGGAGCATCTTCCATAGTAGTATCATTGTTGTTGCCAACATCGACTTCCCCCTCTTCATAATCAGCATCCTGGTGTTCTTCTTCTTCTGTTTCGCTCTCATCAGAAGCAGTACGTTCAGATGAAGAAGTTGAACTTCCATCACTTGAATCTATTTCGTTTGACTCCTCAATAATCACCTGTTTCCCTTTGGAAGGAGGAGACTGTTGACCTTTTGGTTCAATCTCCGTGGTGGCTAAAATTGGTGAAACAGTGGCTGTAGTCCCTTTATAGGGAGAAAATTGGGCACGTGTTCGGGATCTAGTCATCGGAGAAGAAGTGAACTGCTGTGGAGAAAGGCGGGTCCTTAAAATAGGGGAAGATGTTGGCTGTTGCTAAGGATGAGTGGAAAAAGAGGGTTGGTCTGGAGGATCGGTAATATTCTCTGGTTGAGGGACAACCTCTTTTGCAACTCATCTTCGTGGATGCTAGAAAGAAATTTGTTCAAATTCATGAGTGTCCAGCCTTCAAGAGTATTATCAGGTTTTATTTCATGAATGGGCTCATCTATAGAGATATATACACAACAATAACCAGTCGATGGGGCATGACTTATTTCTGTGATGAAACCGACTCTTGTTTCAATGACATGACCCTTAAGTGTAGGAGGAGGAAGCCATATAGGCCTATTCATCGGTAGACTTTTTCTGACTAGGTAGGATTGGTGCACCCAGCATCTCATATGGTTGTATGATGCCCTTGGTGTATGATTACAACTCAGAATGATAAAGGAACAGTTGGCCTGGCCCAATAATTGTTTCTAGATCTGTAACGCCCTGAAAATTGGGGGTCGAGCATGAACTCCACTCCCGACTTCCAACGCATCACTTATGCAACATAGATAATGATGATGGAATGTTATCCATATTAATGCATTAAACATGAGTGGGATTAAACCAAAATAGCATATCATACTCCAGAGACGGTTTAATTTCGTAAGCGGAAGACTGTGATAAATATATAAAATGTATAAATTTATTATAAGTCTCCAGAGTGTGAACATGTTACTAGATTAACTATATTCATGTATACTCCAAAATGAACAAAAAAAATGAATATACATGGGTATTTTAAAAAATCCAAAATAGCAAGTGTATAACATCTAATCAGTAACCATGTAACCCTATCGATCAGAACCTGCATGAAGGAGAAATCCTCCTCATCATCTTAAAGTCCGGCTCTACTTCGCAAGCATCACCACCATCTGAACCTAAAACAGGGACTGGTTGGTGTTTCAAACACCGTCCCGCAACATGGGAGTGAGTGATCAACTCAGTGGAACTATACAGCAAAGGTTAACATGTTATCAATTCAATCAAGCAGTAATGATAAAGTAGTACAATCAAACATATCCTAGATACTCTTGTTAATGCAAGAATGATATGAAATAATGATACATGCCCTCACCACAAAATTCCTCTTGCGACAACGTCTAACGATCGCAGCATGAATCACTACCACTGTACTCTCACACCAATGCCAATGGCACATGCAGTGCGATGTTATGAGCATGATTACCAAGTTTTTATTAGTCTTTTTCATACAGCAGGATTGGGAAGCTAAGGCACCTCCCTTATATCAATTCCCAAACAAAGATCCATTCTAGGGTGGTTTGTCCTAGGAAATCTCATACAATGTTACTGTTCTAGATCATTGTAAAGGGCTCGTCACCATTCAATACAGGTCCGGTTATATCATAAATACTGCAACAAGGCTCGTCACCCTTGTGCAGTGTCAGGATATACTCGAGGTCACTACAAAGGGCATGTCACCAATCAATGTAGGCCGACAGCATGAAAATAGTGTCCCATACCACCATAATCGGTTCATGAGAGTAAGGGGTTCACTGGTCACTATGGGGAGGCTCGTCGCCCCAGCGTAGGCCGATAGCTCGACCATGGTGTCCCATACCACCATGTCCTGCTCATGAGTCTTAGGGGATCACGGTACCAAGGTTAATGAGATTTTCACTAGTGAGTTCAGTGCCTTAGATTCAAACAGTAGTGAGCAAACATGGTGAACAAATATCGGTCAATAGGGTTAGTTGATAAGCTCAACTAGGTCAAGCACACTTTGAGTTGAACGACATGGAATGCATAAGCACTCCGTGTGGCCTAACCACTGTCGAACATCCCAAATATGACTCGGGTTCGTCGAACACATCCTGTGTGGTGAAAACAACCTCAACCACCATTTGAAGCACGGTTGCCAATTACCTAGACTATACAATAGCCCCAATCACATTCAATTATGACATGTTATCCGATGATATAGTCAAGCAGTAAATGGATCATATTTCAAATTATACAATCAAAGGTCCGATATTGTCCGCTTTAGGCTACGAGGGCTGTTGCACGGAATCGTTACACCACTCCCCCATCACCCTTCACGGCTTTGGTTCTGTATGTTATGAAATACAACTTAAACATGAACCCACACATACGCAATATAAAATACATGGAGGAAATCATACACATCATTGATGTAGTTGAGAATCATATCTCAACCTGCATATGGGTACATCTCACTAACTACTAACTCATTTAGACACTTTTATAAACAGTTAGTCTACACATTACTTCATATATATTGTGAATTAATTAGCATATGTATTAGGGCAAATCCTGTCGTCAAAGGGTTATCGCCTATACAACAATCATATATCCATGACAGTTAGTCATGAGGAGCACGAAAGTGAATTTTATACTCATTCAGTTATTTTCACAATCACTTAGACTACACAATATAATATACGCAACGTATGTTGATAAAACATGTATTAGGCTAATCCGTTCACCCAAAAGTTGATACATATGCATCTAGCATACATAGACAGCAATTAATCATGGCAAGCACAAATCTGAATTTCACACGTATACGACGTTTTCTATAAATACGAGGAATACAGTATTTTCAACATAGTTAACGTATAACTGAAAAATGAAACGGACAACACTTTATAATGTGAAATAGCATCTACATCAGTAATATATCATTAACCGACATTGAAAGTCTTGAAAACCATAACCTAAACGTATATAGTTCGCACCTAAAACCAGAAAATACAAAATAAATATGATTCAAACGATAAGTCTTCTTCAACGGTGAATATGCTACCTAAGGTATGAAACAAGAGATCTAAAACATCACTTAATCTATTCTAAGCTAGAAACAGGTTAGGGTTTCATTAACTTACCCAAGAACGGAATTAGAATCGCCAGATTAACGATTCAGAAATGATGGATTTGATGTGTAGAAGAACTGGGAAGAATCTCAAGAAGGAACAACAGGTTCTCTCTTACTTTCTCTCTCTTTTCTCTCTCTTAGATTGGCTAGGGTTTAGAATTCGTATGGGATTTGAGAATGAGGGTTTAAGGCCTTTTTATAAGCCCAAAATTGATAAAAATAGCACTAGGGCCAAGGTATACTTAAGTTATAACCAAATCGGGATCTTTTTGGTCCCACAGAACACTTCTGGAGGTCCTGTGTAACACCCTGAAAATCGGGGGTCGTGTATAAACTCAACTCCCGAGTTCCAGACCGTCACTTATACAACAAAAATGATTATGATTCAATGTTGTCTGATTTAAAGCATTCACATGAGTAAAAGTATACCAAAACTGCAATTCATACTTCAGATCCAGTGATAAAAGCAAGCGGAAGACTAAACAATATGTATATCACTGTATGGAAAAACAAAGTAAATCTCATCTGTCTCCAAAGTATGACTACATCTCTGAGCCTCATATACATACACATGAACAAAAATAAAATGTTCAAAATAGTCCCACTAAAACCCCATCGATCCAGGTCGCCTACGGGAAGCCGTCGTGATACTGCATATACGAGAACTCGTCCTGGTCCTCGTCGATCTCTGGCTCCACCTCCTGGATCTCGGCCTCACCTGCATCTACAACAGGGTCTGGTGGGTGTTGCAAACACCATCCCGTAACGTGGGAATGAGTGATCAACTCAGTGGAATCATAGAGCAAGGATTAGCATATTCACAATTCAATCACGCGATAATAGTAAAGCAGTAAATCAGACAATCCTAATACTGTTGTTAATGCAAGATGACATGACGTGATGTATGCCCTCACCGACGATCACCCTCATGCGGCAACATCTTACGACCGCGGCATGCCACACTCCCTAGAGTGCTCCACATCTTCCACGCACATGCAATGCTATGGTGATATGATTTCCAAGTTGTTATTAGTCCATTCAAACAGCAGGATTGGGAAACTAAGGTACTTCCCTTATATCAATCCCAACACAGATCCTGTCTAGGGTCGTCACTCCTAGTAATCTCATACGATGTATATTTCGTAGGTCACTGCAAGGGCTGCCAGGGCTGTTGCTCGCACTCGTTGCACCGCTCCCCCATCACCTTATCAATACAGGCCTACCGTACTCTACTGCAACGGAAGGGTCGTCGCCTCCCGTGGACTCAGAATACGCTCGCGGTCACTACAAAGGGCTCGTCGCCTGATCAGTGTAGGCCGACAGCTAGAATATAGTGTCCCATACCACCATAATCTGCTCACGAGTCTAGGTGTCACTGGTCACTACGGGGAGGTTTGTGGCCCCAGCGTAGGCCGACAGCTCGACCACGGTGTCCCATACCACCATGCCCGGCTCATGAGTCTTCGTGGATCAAGGTACCATGGTTAACAGGGTTTACAATGGTAAGTTCAGTACCCTAGGTTCAAGCAGTTATGACTCATACAAGGTGAACATACATCGGCCAGTCGGATTACTTGACGGGCTCGACTAGCGCGATCGCATCTCAAGTCGAACGACATGAAGTGCGTAAAACACTTCGTGTGGCCTAACCACTGCCGCCAACTCTAAACACGAATCACGTTCATCGACGCGTCGTTCGGTGCTATGACCAGTCAGCCACGAATTTGCTCGGTTACCGACTGCCTGGACTAAGTCTAGTCCCAAACATTTATGGAATCACATTAGCAACATATGTAAAGGTATTGGAATTGAAATATAATCATATGAGCATGTTAACACATGTTATAACATTCAACTTAAGCAAATGTTCAAGACATACTTTCCATGCATGTAATGGAATCATGCATAAGGTCAACATGTAGGAAATCATTTAGGTCAGCATATTAACTAAGAAATCAATCTCAAACTACTACATAACATCATTTAATTCAATACATACTAATACAAACATTTATACAAACACATACACTACACCCTTAAGTCTACATATAGCATGTTGACCCAAAGTGCGCAACTAGGCGAATCTCTTCGCCAAACTAATTATGCAAGCATTCCTAACTCCCTAATGTGACAACAAACCATGTCAATCACGTCAGCAAAATATGAATGTAGACCGTACTTCCTACAAATGACTAAAATGCCCTAAATCTCATATTCTTCGTTAATTTACGAAACAGGAAACGGAGAGCATGTTGTACATGTCAAACGGCGATGCCGTCGATAATCTACTATTAAACGACATTGAAAGCGTTGTAAACTGTCAATCAAAGTGTCTAAAATCCTCACCTAGTCTCTTACGGATGCGGGATTTTGAACGGAGCGTGTACGCTTCGTCTACGGCAGTAGGAGGACTTGATTTATGAAGTACGTTAGCTAACACGCTACGAATCCAAGTAATCCCTAAATCAGCAACTTTTAGGGTCGTTTCATACCTGAAAAAGCGGAGAAATCACCGTCCAGGTGATTGGGAAGAATTGCTGAAACAGTAACAATCGGCGGCTCGGAAACGGGAAAAATCCCTTCCAATCTCTCTCTCAAACTCTCTCTCCTTTTCTCTAGGGTTTGCAATTTTCGGATGGGAGAGAGAAATGAGGGTTTCAACCCCTTTTATAAGCTTAAAAATGCCGAAAACAGGCTCCGGAACGAAGTTTACTTGGTGCCTATCCATTTCGGGGCTCTTTCGGTCCAAAAGCTGCTTTCTGGTGGTCCCCTGGTCGATTGCGATCGGACTTAAGCTCATGCGTACCAGATGTAGCACGTATTAAGTTTTCAGTCTGGCAGGGTTCGCAGATCGCACGTGGCCGACCAGTTTCAGTTCAGCGGTCACCGCACGTAGATCAGGGCTGAAAGTCTCATGATAATAAATCAAAATATTTCCTGATCCAAGGGTGTAATCTGGATGAATTCTGACGGTCAGAACGCTTAATACTGACGCGTCAAGTCGTGTGCCAGATTTGAATTTGAAATTCCAATTCTGTCCCTATTCGCGGTCGCTTCAGTCCGGGTTCAACGAAATAGTCTGTGATTATCGGTTTGACTTGATTTTCGAGATGATTGTCAAGTCCAGCTGGGCGGTTCTAACGGTCTAAGATAGGAAGTATCGGACCTTCTACGCGTGGTCTAAATCCAATACAAGAATTCAATGTGGTCCAGAGGACAAACCCGCTTAGAGTTTGATCCGAGGTTATAGAGTATTGTAGAGTTGTTTGTTCTACTCGATTTGGGTCTTGCAGAACGTATTTAAAGTGATCAGGGACTATTTCCCAGCTACTCTAGCGTTGCGCTAGCTAACTTACACTTAATTTCCATGGAAATTAATTTTACGCGATTTCGGGTCGAGTTGGTACTCGAGCCCAAGTACGGATTTTTCACGGGCGTTACATCCTTTTATCAAATACGGTTGAACTTAAGCTCACTAGTATAGGATCTTAAGCAAGTTAAGTTTTCAGTCTGATCGGGTTTCCAGATCAGCCATGGCGGACCAGTTTCTGTTCAACGGTCACCGAAACTCTTTCAGGGCCACAATTACTTTGACATGTATGGGCCACCTTCCCTGATCCGAGGGTGAATTTAGGACAAAAACCAATGATCAGAATGCTTAGAAATAATGCGCAAGCAACATGACTCAGATTACTTAAATTTTTATTTAATTTCTTAAAAATCTTCGCTTTCTCACTCTCTTCACTCCGGACTCAATGAAATGGTCTTCGGACATCGTTTGGGCTTTATTTTTAAGGTGATAGTCAAGTCTAACTAAGTGGTCATAATTGTCTAAGTTCATAGTTATCGGACTTTCGAAGTGCGATCCAGGTCTGATACGAAGTTTCACGATACTCCCAAGAGCAATTGGGTTTAGAGACTGATTCTAAGTTTCTAGGTAATGTAGCAGTAGTGATCCTACTCATTTTTTATCTTGTAGTTCGTATTTAAAGTGGTTCAAGCTAATTCTACTGAGTATTCAGTTTAGTACCTAACTAAATTCTTCCCTAATTATGGCAGAATACTGTCCTAGGGCCATTCTATGTCCCATTTTTGGCACTTTTAGTTGTTATATTATTTTAATTTTTTTTAGTAGTTCATCATCAAGTTTACCCCATCTCCACTAAATTTCATGAGATTTCGTGTTGCAAAAAAATTCTAAAAATTCCAGAAGCAGCAGCTATCTAAGAAGTGATTTTCAAAAAATTGTCACAACGACCTAATTTAAACTATATTAAATATTTTATTATATTTTTCACATTTTTTTATATACAACTAGACTCATTTATCTTCAATCTAGTTTTTGAATGACCTAAATCAGAGTTATAACGAGGAAGATATAATTTTTCAAAGTTAGACAAAATGTGCAAAAAAAATGCAGAAAACAAGCTGCTTAATCCGCTGTACGGACGAGGCCTCGCCAAACCGGCGAGCCCCTCGCCGGTTACTGGACTGTTTGGCGAGGGCTCACCCCAAGGGTGATGTCCTCCCCCTCCCCCTCCCCCCCCCCCCCCCCTCCCCCCCCCCCGGGGATGCCGGAAACATGTGGGACCCACCTCGGGTCCCCCCGAAATGGGTCGTTTGGGCCTACGGGTCCGTCGAAGTGTTTATAGGTCTCATTTGCAAACCGGAATGAGTTATGCAACGTACAATGATTTTGGAGTAGGAGAAGCTAATTCATCCAAATAACCTATCTAAATCATGAAATTTTATAAATTTAATAGTCAAAATCCCGTTTTATTCATGTACGTACCATTTATAGCAAGTTTTAGTTTAAGTATAGTTCTTCACCTTTTAAACTTTAGGATTTATGTCTAATATGAAAGTACTTAGAGAAATTTGAAGAATAAGGTGGTGAAGGGTGAGATTTTGAAGGAAATGGGTTGAAAAGTGATTTTTAGACTTTGGGATTGAGCTTTGAGAGTGATATGGTTGACCCATTGCCTAATGACGTCTAACTTCAGGTTGGCAAAAATATAGGGTGTTACAATCTACCCCGCTTAAAAAATAATTTCATCCCAAAAATTGGCTAAGGGTAATGAGTAAAGATTCTATTATTCCTTTCACCTAAGCTTTACTGATTTCAAGTTTATATGCGTGGTGGGATATATACATCTATACTAGTCTGAATTATTTTTGTCTATCCTCCTTTAAAAATTTACTCTTTATCTCTTGCTTATACCCTAATGGTTTGCTCCAATTTATTTCCTTATTTATTTGGAGTCTTGATGACGGTTCCCATTGTTAGGCCTATGATCTAATATGAATAGGTTCAACACTTAAGCCCTAATTGTTCCACTTTAAAGATTTCACTATTGACATTCTAAGGAAGATTCAGATCCTATTTTAATGACCTAACCTTACGTATAACCTGAATTAATTTCCTTCGATCTTGGGCTAGTGGGGAAGGGGCCAACCACGATTCCGCAGTGCCACTCTGATCTAACGATTGTATTAGCTGACCTAACTAGATTGGGCTCATAATGCTCCACCCCCCTTAAAAATAATTTCAACTTAAGGCTCAAGAATCTATGTCTCGATCCGTATGTCAGAATGAGGTGTAATTTAGGACCTATCCTTGACATGAAATGAAAAACAACTTCTCAATACATTGGTCTTCCTTCGCTAATGATGCGTACTATGACATTGGTACCTATGATTATAAAAAGGAGTTAAAAATGATGGGTGTTGTGGTTTATTCAAGGGACGGGTGAGAGCTTGCGCCAAGATGTCTAATCTCTATTAAATATATGTCCTTAACACTTCCCAAAGGCAAAGCAATAACTTTTGGTTGTAGGTAGTTGGGCCAACACGGAAGGAAAGTTGTGTAGTGGGTCTGAGCCAGATACATAGACTTTCTTCCTAGATAGGACAGAAAATTTGTTGTATCAATTCTTAATCCTAGTTGATCCCGATCTTCTGCTTGATCAGAGCATTGAGTTCATTGGTAACTACTAAGATTGAGAATTTGATTCAAACCGTGAGTACTTCGCTTATATACAGTTCCTTTACTTCGCATTCCCGATTATAATAAGTCCTTGGGAGAGCAATTCTAAGGGGCGTGCTGGTTTATCCTAGCATTTCATCTGAGGGGTATATAAGTCTTCCCTAAACGTGACTAGTTCTAAGTCAAGCAAGTTTTCTGAGAGTTACTAAAGGAGCCTTTGAGTATTAAGGGGATCTATTGAAGGAATGAAGTCTTACTCCAACCAAATCAAACCTACTACTCCTTAGTATATTTAGTCTTTACACTGCTTAGTATAACTAGTAGCTTAGTCTGTAACTCACTAGCTGTAATTCAAAGTCTAAGCTTATACGCTAGATGGTTTCATAATATTTCTACTACAGGGATTTGTTCTATCGCTTAGGGTTAAGATTGTCTAATTAGAATTGGATTTCATATATTGTCAGATCTTTCGAAATCTAGGAGTACCAGTTCTAGATGGTCACTGCTTATGGACTAAGCTACAGTGTTTGGTCTCACCTGTCGGTAGAAGCGTACGGATCAAGAAGATGGCTGTAACTAGCTTGAATAGGGCCATGACAAATGAAAGAAATGAAGGAAACGGGATGGGTATTGGGGTTTCCACAATTTTGAGACTTAAATGGCAAGTTTAGGAGCTAAAATCAAAGGAAATGAGGGGATTGGAAGCTGGGTGTTGCTGAGAATGGTAGAAGGGTGTATGGCTTAACAAAAAATGAAAGAAAGAGGGATTGGAAGGGTGATTTAAGAGAGAATGGAGCTAAAATGGGGGGAATGGAAGCTGGGTGTTGCTGAGAATGGTGGAAGGGTGTATGGCTTAATGAAAAATGAAAGGAAGAGGGATTGGAAGGGTGATTTAAGAGAGAATGGAACTGTTTTGAAGAAAAGAGAGAGCTTGGGAGGGGATTTTGTGAAGGAAGTAGCTATTTGGGGGTGTTTTAAACGAAGGACCATGGACTAAAGGGTCCCACTAGACCCCATGTGCCATCGGGCTGAAGGCCCGATCCCGACAAGCCCACCAGTCGGCAAGGCCCTTGCCGGCCACTGACCAAACCAGCGAGGCCTCGCCCCTTAGGTGAGGACCTCCCCATTCCTTGGGTCCAAAAAAGTATGGGTCCCACCTTGGGTCCCCCTGGAAGTGGTCCGTTTGGTCCCCGCTTCCAATTCGAGCCGTTTCGGGTCGTTTTGGAACAAATCTAATACATATGGATATTTACAGAATTCTAACGGCTGAAATGGATTGAAACACGATCTAAACTCGTCAATTGATGGTTTAAAAGTGATTTGGGGTCGTCGTGTGTGATCAGGAGTGTGCATGGACTCGATCTCGGCGATCGTTTTAGTAAACTTTCGCCAAAAGATGAAACTGAGAATTCTAAACTCGTTTCTAGATTTTTCTCGCACCCTCCTATATTAAATTGGCTTCAGCGTGCGGTGTGTGACCATAACCCAGGTCCAGTTTAATCCAGACCATGCTCTGATACCATCTTGTAATGCCTTAAAAATCGAGGGTCGAGTATAAACTCCACTCCCGAGTTCCAACGCATCACTTATGCAATATAGATAATGATGATTGAATGTTGTCCATATTAATGCATTAAACATGAGCAGGATTAGACCAAAACAACATATCATACTCCAGAGAGTTTAATTTCGTAAGCGGAAGACTGTGATAGATATATAAAATGTATAAAATTGTTATAAGTCTCTGGAGTGTGAACATGTTACAAAGTTAACTATATTCATGTATACTCCAAAATGAACAAAAAAAAAATGAATATACATGGGTATTTTAAAAAATGCAAAATAGCAAGTGTATAACATCTAATCAGTAACCCTATAACCCCGTTGATCAGAACCTGCATAAAGGAGAAATCCTCCTCATCATCTTAAAGTCCGGCTCTGCTTCGCAAGCATCGCCACCATTTGAAACTAAAATAGGGACTAGTTGGTGTTTCAAACACCGTCCCGTAACGTGGGAGTGAGTGATCAACTCAGTGGAACTATACAACAAAGGTTAACATGTAATCAATTCAATCAAGCAGTAATGATAAAGCAATATAATCAAACATGTCCTAGATACTCTTGTTAATGCAAGAATAATATGAAATAATGATGCATACCCTCACCAAAAACTCCCTCTTGCGATAACGTCTAACGATCGCGGCATGAATCACTACCACTGTGCTCTTACACTAACGTCAATAGCATATGCAGTGCATTGTACTGAGCATGATTACCAAGTTCTTATTAGTCTTTTTCATACAGTAGGATTGAGAAGCTAAGGCACCTCCCTTATATCAATTCCCAAACAATGATCCATTATAGGGTCGTCAGTCTTAGGAAATCTCATACGATGTTACTGTTCTAGATCACTATAAAGGGCTCGTCACCAATCAATTCAGGTCTAGTTATATCCTAAATACTGCAACAAGGCTCGTCGCCCTTATGCAGTTTCAGGATATACTCGAGGTCACTACAAAGGGCTCGTCACCAATCAATGTAAGCTGATAGCACGAATTTAGTGTCCCATACCACCATAATCGGCTCATGAGAGTAAGGTGCTCACTGGTCACTATGGGGAGGCTCGTCACCCCAACGTAGGCTGATAGCTCGACCATGGTGTCCCATACCACCAAGTCCGGCTCATGAGTCTTAGGGGATCACGGTACCAAGGTTAACGGAATTTTCACTAGTGAGTTCAGTGTCTTAGATTCAAACAGTAGTGACCAAACATGGTGAAAAAACATCGGTCAATAGGGTTAGTTGATAAGCTCAACTAGGCCAAGCACACTTTGAGTTGAACGACATGGAATGCATAAGCACTCCGTGTGGCCTAACCACTGTCACACATCCCAAGTATGACTCGGGTTCGTCGAACACATCCTGTGTGGCGAAAACAACCTCAACCAACATTTGAAGCACAGTTACCGATTACCTGGACTATACAATAGCCCCAATCACATTCAATTATGACATGTTATCCGATAATATAGTCAAGCAGTAAATGGATCATATTTCAAATTATACAATCAAAGGTCCGATATTGTCCGCTTTAGGGTTGCCAAGGCTGTTGCACGGAATCGTTACACCACTCCCCCATCACCCTTCACGGCTTTGGTTCTGCATGTTATGGAATACAACTTAAACATGAACCCACACATACGCAATATAAAATACATGGAGGAAATCATACACAGCATTGATGTAGTTGAGAATCATATCTCAACCCACATACGGGCACATCTTACCAACTACTAACTCATTTAGACACTTTTACAAACAGTTAGTCTACACATTACATCATATATATTATGAATTAATTAGCATACGTATTAGGGAAAATCCTTTGGTTAAAGGGTTATCGCCTATACAACAATTATATATCCATGACAGTTAGTCACGGGGAGCACGAAAGAAAATTTTATACTCATTCAATCATTTTCACAATCACTTAGACTACACAATATAATATACGCAACGTATGTTAATAAAACATGTATTAGGCTAATCCGTTCACCCAGAAGTTGATACATATGCATCTAGCATACATAGACAACAATTAATCATGGCAACACAAATCTGAATTTCATACTTATATAGTATTTTGAACATAGTTAATGTATAACTGAAAAACGAAACGGACAATATTTTATACATGTGAAATAGCATCCACGTCAGTAATATATCATTAACTGACATTGAAAGTCTTGAAAACTATAACCTGAACGTATATAGTCCGTACCTTAAATAAGAAAATGTGTAATAGATATGATTCAGACAATAAGTCTTCATCAACGGCGGATATGCTACCTAAGGCATGAAATAGGTTAGCTAAAACATCACTTAAGCTATTCTAAGCTAGAAACAGGTTAGGATTTGATTAACTTACCCAAGAACAAAATTAGAATCACCCAATTAACGATTCAAAGATGATGGATTTGATGTGTAGAAGAACTGGGAAGAATCCCAAGAAGGAACAACAGGTTCTCTCTTACTTTCTCTCTCTTGGATTGGCTAGGGTTTAGAATTTGTATGAGATTTGAGAATGAGGTTTTAAGGCTTTTTTATAAGCCTAAAAGCGATGGAAATAGCCCCTGGGCCAAGGTATACTTAGGTTATAACCAAATCGGGCTCCTTCTGGTCCAACGGAACACTTCTGGAGGTCCCCTTATCAAATGCAGTTGGACTGCTCACTAATATAGGATCTTAAGCAAGTTAAGTTTTTAGTCCGATCGGGTTTCAAGATCAGCCGTGGCAGAATAGTTTCTGTTTAAAGGTCACCAAAACTCGATCAAGATCAAAAGTACTTTGACATGTATGGGCCTCCTTCCCTGATCCAAGGGTGAATTTGGGACAAAAACCAATGGTCAGAATGCTTAGAAATAACGCACAAGCGACACGACTCAGATTACTTAAATTTTTATTTAATTTCTTAAAAATCTTCGCTTTCTCACTCTCTTCACTCCGGACTCAATGAAATGGTCTCAGGACATCGTTTGGACTTAATTTTTGAGGTGATAGTCAAATCAAACTAAGAGGTCATAATTGTCTAAGTTCATCGCTATCAGACTTTCGGCGTGCGGTCCAGGTCCGATACGAAGTTTCACAATGCTCCCAAGAGCAACTGGGTTTAGAGATTGATCCTAGGTTTCTAGGTAATGTAGAATTTTCTGCCCTACTCTTTTTGGGTCTTTTAGTTCATATTTAAAGTGGTTCAAGCTAATTCTACTGAGTATTTTGTTTAGTACCTAACCAAATTCTACCCTAATTATGGTAGAATACTGTCCTAGGGCCATCTATGTCCCTTTTTTAGCACTTCTAGTTGTTATTTTATTTTAATTATTGTTTTAATTTTTCATCATCAAGTTTTCCCCGTCTCCACCAAATTTCATAAGATTTCGTATTGTACAAAAATTCTAAAAACTCCAGAAGCAGCAGCTGTCCAACAAGGGATTTTCAGAAAGTTGTCAAAATGACCCACTTTAAAATATATTATATTTTTTTACATATTTTAATATAATAATATACTCATTTATATTCAATCTGGTTTTTGAATTACCTAAATCGGAATTATAACGAGGGAGATATGATTTTTCAAAGTTAGATAAAATGCATAAAAAAATACAGAAAACCAGCTGCCTAATCCACTGTACGGACGAGGCCACGCCGGTCACTAGACTTTTTAGCAAAGGTTTACCCTAGGGGCGATGTCCTCCCCCCCCCCCCCCCCCCCGGGGATGCCGAAAACATGTGGGACCCACCCCGGGTCCCCCCAAAATGGGTCGTTTGAGCCCACGAGTCTATCTAGGCGTTTATAGGGTCTCATTTGCAAACTGGAATGAGTTACGCAATGTACAATATGTGATTTTGGGGTAGGAGAAGTTAATCGATCCAAATAACCTATCTTCATCATGATATTCCAAAAATTCAATAATCAAAATCCCATTTTATTCATGTACATACCATTTATAGTAAGTTTTAGTTTGAGTATAGTTCTTCACCTTTTAAACTTTAGGATTTATGTCTACTATTATGAATGTACTTGGAGAAATTTGAAGAATGAGTTGGTGAAGGGTGAGATTTTGAAGAAAATGGGTTGAAAAGTGATTTTTAGACTTTGGGATTGAGCTTTGAGAGTGATATGGTTGACCCATTGCCTAAGGATGTCTAACTCCATGTTGGCAAAAATTCATGGTGTTACAAGATCATTGCCCAATTAAATGGACCAGTACCGTAACTCTTCCTTCTTCTGGTGACTAGCCCACAATCTTCCAGTACTGTTTAATCAAAGCCGAACTGATAGGCGAAACGACTCGGATAATATGGCTCTTGCCAGAATTCAGTTCCTTCTCTCAACAGGAGACTGCATGATCTGATTGATATAAAAAATCCTCTTTCCTCTGAAGAGAGGGATTACGTGTCCGCTTTCTTTGTATCTACAATATAAGGGGGCAAGCCAAAATGAAAGTAGTTTATTTTGGCATCAAAAGTAATGACATCCTTCCCCCAGTCATAAGATCTCTTTACCATAGATCTCTTTTGAAAGAAGTGGAGAGGAACCTGAGAAGGGTGGACATAAGCCTTTTTTGGTGCTTCAAAAGCCTAGGGGAAGTAAATGCCAAGCCAGCTAAGGAAATAATGCCATGACATGTACGTTGAAGCAGAACCAAAAAATGTGCTTTTTACATGGCATGCAATCTCTCCAAGGCCTCTATAGATCGAACAAAGAACTGGGGGAGCAAGAGAAAACTTAGCTCTTTCAGCCATAACACCCGCAACGATAAACAATGATGGATGGATGGCGTCCGCTGATTTGGAATTAGAGAAGACAACCACACTTAGCTAATATGCGATAAATGCCGCAAGCTCCCCATAGATAGAATGTTCAGCATAGCCTTTTATATTCTTTTAGAGACGTTCGAGCTCCCATGAACATTCACCATTAAACCTAAAAGGATGAGCAAATGAAGGCAAGGTTATATATATCTCAAGCTATAATAAGAAGAGATTGAAGAAAAGAATTCTTACTTGAAAGCCCTACTGAAATGGGCCAGCCATTGCATATGATGAATTTTGTAGATGTTAGGGAACTTAGACATTTCCCTGAAAAGATTAGTGGTCGACTCCAAAATGGAAGGGATGCGATCAGGCGAGGATAGGAAAGCAAGTTCCTCGTTGGTGGGGGTAAATTCATCAAAGAATTTTCTAGTTATTGGCAAGTCGGTGATCTTGTAAATATCCCAAAGAGTGATACTCATTTCTCCTTCTGGAAGATGGAAAGAATTGGTGGAAGGGCACCAATAGTTGAGAAATGCTTTTAAAATAGAAGCTTCCTTATAAAAGGGGAACGATGTCGCTTCGATTGCATGGAAGATATTAATCTTTGACAAAGTTCCAGCATATTTCACCAATATTACGGTGGCCTATTCAAAATAATAGTTACGAGGTGTAAGAAGACCTCTCATTCTAAATTCTTTCGGGCTCCATATGAGGTTGCGGTGGCTAAAACGCTGCTTGAGTGTCTCGTAGAAGTAGGTTCCAGCATATTTCATCAATATTGATGTCGCCTGCTATACTGTCTCGGTCTCGATGACTGCAAAATACCTTCCAATAGTCTTGGCTCCTTAAATGACCAAGATTCCCTATATGCCAATCTTTCTTCAGTAAGGTGATCTTTAGGTTTGCAAACCAGCATGGAGAGATGGTGGTGAATGTTGATCGAAATTGAGACGAAGCACTGTCTTTATGGGTTGTCAAATTTTATGGAACCTCGAATGGCATAGACTGACTCCCAGGAGTTGTAGAGCTTCTTTCTGTTGTGTTCCTTAATCTTCTCTTGGAATTCTTGAGCTTTGTTGCGGCGATGCTTCGTATGCCTAAAAGGAGGAGGGGTGTGCTCTCTAGCAGGTGGCCTTTGACTGGTCGTTTGATAGTGTGTTGTCATCTTTAACCCATTCTCCCAGTCGTACTGATGACCATGCTTTAGAGGCCTCTCAAGATTGCCCATGGAGATGGCTCTGTGAATAGGAGATGATAATGTTGCGATACGTGAAGAAAAATTGAATGTAGGGAGTACGGGTTCTTTTATGTAGGTAGGGCATCTAGGGGTTGTCTTGAATCACTTACGCGAAGGTTGAGCTAAAGAGGAAGGAGATTCTGTTGCTGGAGGCGGTGCAGCCTGGAAAGGTTTGGTGTTTGGTAGCTCTTGATGAGAAGGGTGGTTAGAAGGAGGCTTTATAGCGGTGAAGGTTCTTTTTGTACGGGCCATGGTTGGGAGAAGTTCGAAATGTGGTGTGCACAACGGTAAAAAAAATAGATTTTGGCGTGCGGAAAATGGTTGCGTGGATTGTGCAACGGTTGGACGGTTGTGTGGATGGTGCAATGTTTCAAGCCCTTGCATGACGAAAAGTTATTACACGGATAGTGAAGCACTTACTGGTTGCGCGAGGAGAAAATGTAGAGATAGTTTTGGTACTGCAAAGAGGAATGAAGAAAAATGACAAGTGCTGGACTATTTATAGAGGATAGGGTCAAGTACCAACTTGGGTGGCCATTGCGCGAGATGCACAACGACCCTAAGGAAAGAAGAATTTTTTAAAGATTGATCCATATTCTCTGATTCAAGGGAACAAAAGAATGGATCAAGGGGCATCTGTTGGAGCATAAAAAATGATGAATTATGAAGGAAGATTCAAAGTTAGAAAAAAAGATAGACATAAAGTGAAGAAATGGGAAAGGAAGCATTTCTGTTGTGCTAATCGTGCAACTAGATGAGTTGTTGCGCGATTGGCGCAACCAGCTATAAAGGTCTCAAGGATCGCGCAGCAAGTCAAGGCATTGTGTGAATGACACAGATTGTTTTATCCTTGCGTGGACCACGCATCAAAGAAAATCATTCCACAGCCCGTGCGGCTAACTTTACTGTTGCACGGGTAGGGCATTCAAGAAGAGAAGTTGATCAAGATGAATGGTCGAATTTGATACAAAGTGGGACCCATGGCATAAAGGCCGAGGGTTGGCACGTGTGGGGGGCATATAAATACCCTACTCAGTTAAATTTTTCTGGAGAGGAGAGGAGCTCTGAAAGAAGATAGAAGGTGAGGAGCCGAAGAAAGAGTCTGTTACACTGATCGCACAGCTCAAGCACTGAGCTGTGATGATCATGCAACATGAGAGCAAAGCTGCGCAGATCGCGTGACTCGGGCAATAGGTTACGCTGACTGCACAATGGGTAATTCAGTTGCATCGGTCGTGCAACCAGGTCACCATGTGGCCAAGGCTAAAAAGGGGCTGAAATGCTACCGGAATCATGTAAAGCATTCAAGTTCAATCTTCATTGCTTTAGGCCTTCTCCTTTGCACAACAGACAAATTCAAAAGAGAGATCAATTGATTAAGTTCAACATTCCTCCTAAGTTATAGGAGATGACTGAAGCCACTATCAAAATACTGCTGAATTCAAGATTTGACATACAAGCTTTATTGATTACAATATTGTTCATGTCAAAGTATTCTGTCTTGGAATCAAGGGATTTAGAAGGGATGTAGATAAACTCAAAATTAATAACACCATGATTGTTGTATGAAATCTCTTTGTTATACTTGAATAAAGTAATTTCCCTGAATCAGATGCATTTGTTTCTTGTTTGAAACAGCATGGCGGTATGGGCCACCGTGATCTAGCTGTTGGCTTACACTGGGGTGACGAGCCTCCCGTAGTGTCCACAGAGCAATCCAAACTCGTGAGTTGAATACAGTGCTTTGGGACACTGTATTCGAGTTGTCGGCATATGCTAAGGTGATGAGCCTTTCTGTAGTGACCTCGAGTATAAACTAGGCCTATGCTAAGGTGACGAGCCTCCCCTTAATGACCTGAACTTGCCTATGCACTGCTTTTCAATCAGGGGTGATGTTACCCTATAAGTTGCCTATCGTATGTGATTAACTAGGATGATGACCCTAGATGGATCATTGTTTGGGTAAATGATATAAAGGGATGTTCCTTAGCTTCCCGAATTTGTTGTATGAATAAGCCTAATTAAATATTAGCTAACACGACCATGCACCGTATTTCATGTACTTTGATGAGGAAGAGCACGTGTCCGGAGTGGTGCATGCGCGATCATGAGATTATGTCGCTGAGGGAGTGCAAGTGAGGGCATGCATCATTATCGCATACCATTCTTACATTAACAAGAGTACTTAGGATATGATTACTGTATTGCCTTATCATTAGTGCTTGACTGAATTGATAAAATGTTAACTTGTGCCTTATGGCTCTACTGAGTTAATCACTCACTCCCACTCTAGGACGGTGTTTTAAAACACCAACCAGACTCTATTGTAATTGCAGGTGATGGCGAGGCTTATGAGATGGAGCCTGACTTTTATGACGATAAGGAGTTCTCCTACATGCAACTTTCTGGCGGGTCTATGTAGACTTGGAGTTACGTCGACAGGATTACAGGGATACGGATTAAACGACCATTACATTTTATCATTTTGTAAATTTTAAAACTATACATAAAATTATTTAGCCTAGTGACATGTTCATACTTTGGGGACTTACAACCACTTATGTGCTTTATATATTTATCACAGTCTTTCGCTTGCATAATCTAATTGTCTCTGGAATATGATATGTTGTTTTAGTATAATCTCAATCATTTTTAATGCACTAATATGCACATGATTTAAATATCATTATCTATATTACTTAAGTGATGCGTTGAAACTCGGGAGTTGAGCTTTTGCTCGACCTTCAATTTTTGGGGCGTGAGAAGTTCGTATCAGAGCATGATTTGGATTAAAATGGACCTAGGTTATGGTAACAAGATGCACACTGACGTACATTGACTTAGAAGGGGGCGATAAAAACATAGAAATGAACGTAGGATTCTAAGTTTCACCGCTGGGCGAAACTGACCGTTGAATTATGACCCATATACATCCGTGATCATGTGAGATGATCCCAATTCTTTTCTATACCGTCAATCGACGGGTTTAGACAATGATTTGGCATATTTCACACTCAAATGACCCGAAAAGCATGAATATGCGTGAGATGGAATCTAAAAACGTCTTAATTGGACTTCGGGGCCTAAATGACAGAAATCGAGGAGAAACAAAGTGGCCCCCATACATTTTTGGCACCCCAAGAGGGGGATGCCACCACCCCCAGGGCGAGCAATCGCCCAAGGGTCCAGTGGACCATGATGGCATCGTGCTTACCGCGAGACCTCGTGGTCCAGGTCCAGCAGGTCGGGCGGGCCATAGCGGGCCCCGTTGGACCAATCTTTGCACTTATGTGGGGGCCACGAAATCATGTGGGACCTTCTATTTGGCCCTTTTTACTTCATTTCAACCCCCACCTAGCTTCTACACCCTTCAAACCTCTAAAAACTCACTTTTCTTCTCAAATCTCCCTACCATTCTCGTATCTTCTTCTTCTTCTTCTTCTTAATTACATACCCACCCTCTATTTTCCTCAAACCCATCTCATACAACTTCCCATTTTCCCTATTTCCTACCTATTTGAGCATAAAACCTACACCTTTGTATCTCAAACACACAAGCCTCATAATCCACCTTATTCCCAAGCTTTTTCGACTTCCATGGCTCTTTTCGAGCTAGTGGCTACAATCTTCTCTCTCTACACACTTCTTTCCCTCATGGGAAAGAAGAGGGCTTCCAAAGATGAAGTTGGGCCTAGCCGCCCAACTCGTCCAAGGTAGAAATCAGGCATCGAAGAAAGTACAAGTGTCGTACTAGAGCAAAGGGCAAAGCGGGATCTCAATCCCTAAATTCTGCTAGAAAGGGCCCTATAGCCGGGCGTCGCACATGATAGGTTCTAGGGTGGTAGAGTTTTCTGTGAAGCACACGTGGACGAAAAGCTATTTGGGTTATATCTAGTGATGAACCCCCTCCTGGATGTCAGATGGGGTCCCATATTTGAAGGCAAGTCACATGCTTGTGAGAGCACTATCGGAGCATTCTACACCCACATATGGGACCCACTGCTGGAGCCTCTACAGTTCACTATTCCCGTGGGAAGGCGGGAAGCCACAGTTGATGTTGGGGTGATAGCTTGGATTATGGGGATGGGACGTGGTGAGGTTCATGCTAGTGAGAAGAATCTCAAGAGTGTGCATGAAAGAGATCATCGTACATGATTTCTTTGCAACCGATTGATCCACTGGAATTGAGGCAACTGCCTCCCAGTAACCAAGATGACTAACGACTTCCGACTACTCCACCACATATTCACACACAATGTGTATCTTAGGTGGAGCAATCGCTCTGAATGCAAGCGTTTGATGGTGGACTTTCTATACAAAGCTAGGCAGGGAGACAAGCTGTGTCTGCCTACATTTGTCCTGCTATAAATAGTACGGACTGCATGCTCTGTTAGGGGAGATATTTCACTCCCAATTGGCTCACTCATATGCAAGCTTACTCGAGAGTTCGACTACCGACTTGACATGAAGCTTGTACCGATCCACTACATTAATGACACTACGTTCAACAACATGGGAATTGACCCTCGACAACATCATGCCCGACTCGATGAGAGTGGGGATGAGACGGGAAGTGAAGAAGAAGAAATTAATGAAGAAGAGGACGAAAATGAAATAGAGGAAGAGGGAGAGCAGGAAGAGGAAGAAGAGGAGGCCTAAGACTCTACTGGGGGCTCTCCTCTTGCTACACATGAGCGCCACCATGATCGAGCTGCTTTAGAAGCTCACTTGGCTCAGATTGAGGAGGGCCAAGTCACCCTATGACAGGAGGTCAGAGAGACTCGGGCCGAACTTGAAGAGAATAGGGCCCACATGAAACAGAAATTTAAGAATGTGTCTTGCACCTTGAAGGCTATCCTGTGCTGTATGTAGGACAAGGGTGCTCCTCCTCCATCACCAGAGTCGGACGACTAGTCATATGTTATATTCGTCTTTGGGTTTTCTTTATTTTATTGTTTTCTATGTTATAGCCTTGATAGGCTTAATAGTATGGTAGAGTGGTTGGTATATTTTAGTGTTTAAAACTTTGTTTAGATTAGTTCACATGCATCTTCTATCATGATCCATGCAAGACTACATCTCTTGTATTGCGATAATTTTGGTTAAATGAAATGCATGAAGCTTCTTTTGATTTGGAATGTAAATGATGTTTAGATGAGTGTGAGTTCTTATGTTGAATCTCACACATGTTGCAGCCTATGTTGTATATAGGGAATGCCACCTAAGGCCACTCGGAGTATGACACGTCTTACACTTGGCAAATCGAGTGATGGGGCACCTCCCCTAAGTAATAGCCATACGGACCCTAGTTTGGCCCTGAATCATGAGACTATGCCAGATTCACAGTCTGCCACTGGCACCACCAATGATCTAACACCTTTTGCACCACCAGTTCCAGAACAGAACTGTGTGTCTACCTCGATGCCACACATGCCTCATGCGACTTCTCCTCTGGATAGGTTGGAGCATATGATGCTCCTTATGTAGCAGCAGTAGCTGATTTGGACCACCATCACTGAGGCCCTTGCCCAGAACATGAATGTAGTTCCGCCTGCACAACCTGTGCACCCTGCAGGAAACCTGAATGCCAGCAGCTTATTTGAGCGATTTAAGTTCTTCCAACCTCCCACTTTTGCTGGGTACTCATAGACTCAAGGTGGCCGAATATTTTCTTAACTAAATCTCTAAGATGCTGAAGCCACTGCACTGCACCGAGGCAAAGCAGGTTGAGTTGGTCACATATATGTTTGAGAAGGAAGCTAGTTTCTGGTGGGACAGCATCCTTCAGACCGTTCCCTAGGGGTATGTGTGGACATGGGATACTTTTGAGACCCGCTTCCATAGAAAGTATTTCCCCCTCACTTACCATAACGAGGAGGGTGAATTCCTTCACCTTCGTCAGGGAGGAATGACTATGGCCATGTATGAGAATAGGTTCACGGAGCTGGTTAGATACGTCTCCTTGATATTAGCAGACGAGCCGATGCGAATGCCACGATTTTTTGAGGGTCAGCGTCTTGAGATACGTACGAAGATGTGTTACGCTAGCATTCTCAACTATGCTGAGCTAGTGAACATGTCTCTGTGAGCTGAGCAGGATGGAGACAGACTATCCCGTACACGCGTACCCATGGATCTAAGGCCTCGACCAGATTTGGTGAGCAGACCGTTCCTTAGTAAGAAGCCACGAACGGATTCGCTTCCTTGGCTTACGGCTCCATGGACCCACCTGAGGCGATCAGATCTGTGGTGCACCTACTACAAGAGGTCGAGCAATGAAGATACTTACTGCTTCACCAAGATGAGGGATAACGACTTTTCGTCGCCTCAGAAGATCAATCGCTAGCTTCCCCAAGCTATCTCAGTTCCATCTCTATGTTCAGTACCACCAGCACAGCCTTTCTATAGGCCTAATGTACCTCGTAGTAGGCCGCCTCAACGACCTATGGTACCCCAACCAAATCATCCTCAACAAGCTCATGTGCACTCACTTACAGCTGAGGCGTATGAGACATCAACCGCAGCACCAATGGCTTTCGAAGTCATGACACACATCTAAGTTACACCCGTGTTTCTGTTGGTAGACACCAAGTCCACTATCTCAATCATATTATGCGCAACAGTCAAGTGACTAGTGTTGGAAACTATTCCTATGGTTGGGATGAGACTCCTTACTACCACAGGGACCTTATCAGACTCCATCAAGACTTGTAGAGGTTGCTTGATAGACTTAGGGAGCAGAATAATGCTCGTTGACCTGATGGTCGCCCCATTATGTCATTATGACATCATTCTTAGTATGGATTGGCTCACCGAGATGAAGGCAGAGATCGATTGCAATACTAGAGTGGTGATAGCCCATGGATCTGAGGGCACGACCTTTACTTTTCTAGTTCAGGTAAGTTAGTACTACCGTGTTAGTTGTTATGCTACCTTCTTAGAGCATGTTGATGGTCCGACACTTGGGAGCACACCTGTAATCTGAGATTTCTTGGATGTGTTCAGGACGATACTTGGACTACCTCCTCGGCATGATATCAATTTTACCATCGACCCAGTGCCAGGTGCGACACCTAAATCTCTACTAATGTATCACATGCTGTAACACCCCGAAAATCAGGGGTCGAGTAGAAACTCAACTCTCGAGTTCCAGAACGTCACTTATGTAATATAGATAATGATAAATGCATGTTGTCTGTAGAATGACATTAAACAAGATTGAGACTAAGCCAAAACAACATATCATACTCTAGAGACAGTTAAATTAGCAAGCGGAAGACTGTGATGAATACATAAAATATATAATTAATTGTAAATCTCCAGAGTGTGAACATGTTACCAGGTTAATTAAGTACATGTATACTCCAAAAATGGAAAGAAAAGAATATACATGAGTGCTCCAAAAATATAAAATGACAAGTGTCGAGGCGTCTAATCAACCTCCCTGTAATCCCGTCGATCAGAACACGCATAAAGGAGGGATCCTCCTCATCATCATCAAGTCTGGCTCCGCTTCACAAGCAGCGACATCATCTGCAACTAAAATAGGGACTGGTGGGTGTCCGTAACACCATCCCGTAACGTGGGAATGAGTAATCAACTCAGTGGAATCATAGAGCAAAGATTAGCATGTTATCAAATTAATCACGTGATAATAGTAAAGCAAACAATCAAACATTCCTAGATATTGTTGTTAATGCATGCATGAAATGACATGATGGATGCCCTTATCGACATACTCCCTCATATGGAACCATCTTACGCCCGTGGCATGCTTTCTTCCCGCAGTGCTCCACATCTTCCAGACACATGCAATGCGATATGGATAATGATTACCGAGTTTTTATTAGTCCTTTCATTCAGTAGTATTGGGAAACTAAGGTACCTTCCTTATATCAATCCCAACACAGATCCTGTCTAGGGTCGTCACTCTTAGTAATCCCATACGATGTTATATTTGTAGGTCGCTGTAAGGGCTGTTGCTCGCACTCGTTGCACCACTCCCCCATCACCTTATCAATACAGGCCTAATGTACTCTTGTCGCTACGGAAGGGTCGTCGCCTCCCACAGACTCAGAATAAGCTCGAGGTCACTACAAAGGGCTCGTCACCTGATCAGTGTATGCCGACAGCAAGAATATAGTGTCTCATACCACCATAATCTGCTCACGAGTCTTGGTTGCTCACTGGTCACTACGGGGAGGTTTGTGGCCCTAGCGTAGGCCGACAGCTCGACCACGGTGTCCCATACCACCATGCCCGGCTCATGAGTCTTTATAGATCAAGGTACCATGGTTAACAGGGTTTTCAATGGTAAGTTCAGTACCCTAGGTTCAAGCAGTTATGACTCATGCAAGGTGAATATACAATGGCCAATCGGGTTACTTGACGGGCTCGACTAGTATGAGCGCATCTCAAGCTGAGCGACATGAAGTGCATAAAACACTTCGTGTGGCCTAACCACTGCCGCCAACCCAAAACACGACTCGCGTTCATCGACGCATCATTCATGGCAATTAGAAACCAACCACGAATTCAATCCATTACCGACTACCTGGACTAGGTCATAGCCCCAAGCACTTGAATATCAACATCAGTAATCATATGAGAGTAACAGAAATGAAATACAACAATGTAAGCATGTTGACACATGTTATATCATACTACGTAAGCAAATCAACCAACATATGCATTCCATATATGTATAATGAAATCGATTCATATAGCCAACATGTGGAAACCATATACATCAGCATATTAATTGAGAATTCAATCTCAAAACTAATTCACAACTCCATTTACTCAATACCTACTAATACAAACATTTATACAAACACTTAGTCTACACACTTTAGTCTACATAGCGTGTGTCGACTCAAAGAGCGCATTAGGGCGAATCTCTTCGCCAAACAGATCATGCACGCATTCCTAATATCATAACATGACAAATAGCCATGGCAATCATTTCAGCAAAATACAAACGTATACTGTATTTCCTACAAATACCCAAAATGCCCTAAATCTCATATTTTCCATACGTTTACGAAATGAAAAACGTACAGCATGTTCTACATGTCAAATGGCGTTCTCTTCGACAATCTACTATTAAACAACATTGAAAGCTTTGAAATCATTCAATCAAAGTGTCTAGAATCCTCACCTTTTGCCCTAGACGTGTATCGAATCGATTTGAACGCATACGCTTCGTCAACGGTGTAAAGGCAATCTAATGCACAAGATATATAAGCTACTTCGCTATTTGAATCGAAGGAATCCTAAAACAGTAAGTGGTTCGAGTTTTTCTTACCTAAAAGTGCGTTGGAATCACCGAAAAAGTGATTCGAACGCGGTGAATGAGCACGGGTAGCATCTGTAGCATGTGGCGGGAAATCTCTCCCACAACTCTCTCACAATCTCTCACTTTTTCTCTCTCTCTCTTTCTAGGGTTTACTCCAAATTCAGATGGGAGATATATGAAGGGGTTTAAGGCCCTTATATAGGCTAAAACCTAATGTAAATAGACTTGGAAACAAGGTATACTTGGGTTATAGCCAAATCGGGACTTTTCTGATCCAAAAGAGCGTTTCGGGAGGTCCCTTGGCCGAATGCTGTCGGACTTAAGCTCATGTGTATTGGATCCTACTCACCCAAAGTTTTCAGACTGGTAGAGTTCCCAGATCGCACGTGGCGGTCCAGTTTCAGTTCAGCGGTCACGGAGAATCGATCGAGGATTCCAAGTACACTGACCTGAATGAGAAATGTTTCCTGATCCGAGGGTGTAATTGGGTCAGATTTCGACGGTCTGAATGCTTATGCTGATCCCACAAACGAAACGTGCCAGATTTATTTAAATCTCATTTAATTTTAAATAAATTTCACTCTTTCTCACACTCCCTTCTCCAGGCTCAATGAAATAGCCTCAGAGCATCGGTTGGGCTTGATTTTCGAAACGATTGTCAAGTCCAGCTAAGCGGTCATAACGGTCTAAGATTGGAGGTATTGGACTTTCGACGCGTGGTCTAGATCCAATAAAAAGTTTCAAAGGGTTCCTGAGAACAAACTGGTTTAGAGTTTGATCATGGATTGTAGGGTAACATAACGTCAACGATTCTAGAGATTTTAGGTCTTACAGATCGTATTTAAAGTGGTTGGTACTAATTTCATAGGTAATCTAGTGTGGCACTGTCTAATTCACGTTAAATTCTAAAGAATTAGGTTCTACATGATTTCTTTGGCTTTGGAATTGGGTTCTGAGAGGTTACCAAGGTGTTATGGTCGACCCATTGCCTAAGGACGTCTAATCCCAGGTTGACAAAAATCTGGGGTGTTACACATGCCTTTCTGTGAGATGGTGGAACTGAGGAGACAGATCGTTGATCTGTTAGATGCAGGCTTTATACGACCGAGTGTATCTCCTTGGGGAGCACATGTGTTGTTCGTGAAGAAGAAGGAAGGATCGCTGCGATTATGTATTGGTTATCGCATGTTGAACTAATTGAACGTGAAGAACAAGTATCCTTTACATAGGATCGGTGATCTATTCGATAAGTTGAAAGGGGGCACAGTATTTTTCAAATATCAAATTATATTCAGGGTATCACCAGTTACATGTTAGGCATGAAGATGTGCAGAAGACAGCGTTCAGAACCAACTTTGGGCACTATGAGTTCCTTATGATGTCATTTGGACTCACAAACGCACCTGTCGTGTTCATGGACATTATGAACCAGGTGTTTCTTCCATATCTGTACCGATTCATTAGCAGATTTTTTATCTCGTTGCCTCATGTGCAAGTAGGTCAAGGCCGAACATCGCCGACCTCGTAGTTTTCATCAGCCCATGCCTATAGCTGAATGAAAATGGGATTTCATCTCTATGGATTTCATTTCAGGGTTGCCGAAGACAAGAAAGGGACATGACTCCATTTGGGTGATTGTGGACCGGTTGATGAAATCGGCTCATTTCCTCCCGATTAGAGTCTAAAACTCAGCAGATGATTTGGCCAGGCTATACATCAAGGGGATAGTATGGAGTACCTATGGAGATTGTATCGGATTGAGACACGCGATTCACGTCTATCTTTGTAACGCCCTGAAAATTGGGGGTTGAGCATAACTCAGCTCCCAATTTCCAAAACATCACTTATGCAACATTTTCAATAATGGATGAATGTTGGCTGTATTAGTGTATAAAACATGAAGTAGATTAAGCCAAATTAGTAAACATAAACTAGGGACAGTTATAATACACAAGCGAAAGACTAGAAGAAATATATATAACGATATAAGTCCCCAAGATATGTATGCTCTGCCAGGTCATAATTACATGTATTTTCTCAAAATACAAATATCAAAATGTGATAGACCACTAAAAACATAACCCTGATTCCCTGTCAATCAGGACATGGCTCACATGAACTCACCTGAATATTGCATGTAGGAGAACGCCTCCTCATCATCCTCATACTCCTGCTCTGCCTCGTGGTTCGCATCATCATCTACAACTAAGACAGAGTCTGGTTGGTGTTTAACACCATCCCAGAACATGGGAGTGAGTGATCAACTCAGTGGAGCTATACAACAAAGGTTAGCATGTTATCAATTCAATCAAGTAGTAATGAGAAAGCAGTACAATCAAACATGTCCTAGATATTCTTTTTAATGCAAGGATAATATGAGGTAATGATGCATGCCCTCGCCTGCACTCTCTCTTACGATAATATCTAACGATCGTGGCATGAATCACTACCACTGTGCTCTACACCAACGCCAACGGTACATGCAATGCGATGTTATGAGCATGATTACCAAGTTCTTATTAGTCCTTTTCATATAACAGGATTGGGAAGCTAAGGTACCTCCCTTATATCAATTCTTAATCAATGATCCATTCTAAGGTCGTCAGTCCCAGACAATCTCATACAATGTTATGGTTCTAGGTCGCTGCAAAGGGCTCGTCACCAATCAATGCATGCCTAGTTATACCCTAGTTACTATAATAAGGCTCGTCGCCTCAATGCAGTGTCAAGGTATGCTCGAGGTCACTACAAAGGGCTCGTCACCAATCAATATAGGCCGACAGCACGAATACAGTGTCCCATACTACCGCATTCGGCTCACGAGTCTGGGTTGCTCACTAGTCACTACGAGGAGGCTCATCACCCCAGCGTAGGCCGACAGCTCGACCACGGTATCCCATACCACCATGTCCGGCTCATGAGTCTTAGCAGATCGAGGTACCAAGGTTAACAGAGTTTCACTAGTGAGTTTGGTACCTTAGATTCAAGCAATAACGTCCAAACAAGGTGAACATGCATCGGGTCAATCGGGTTAATTAATAAGCTCAACTAGGAGGATCACACATTGAGTTGAATGACATGAAATGCATAAGCATTTCGTGTAGCCTAACCACTTTCGAACAACCCAAGTACAGCTCGGATTCGTCGAACACATCCTACGTGGCGAAAATAACCTTAGCCACCAGTTTGAGGACTGTTAACGATTACCTGGACTGTGATATAGTCCCAATCATGTACATTCATCACAAGTAAGCATATGAGATATTCAAAGCAGTAATAAACACTTTAGTAAATTCCTACAATCATGTGAGCATATTATGGAACACATACATGGAGGAAATCATACACATAGTTAACATGAATAAGTAGGCAAAACAGTTCATGGAGGGAATCATACACACAAACAAGGTATTTGGGATTTCATATCTCAACTCCCTCATAAATCACACTTTACTAACTACTAACTTATTCAGACATTTTTACAAACACTTAAACTACGCTTTTCAACATACATCATGTATGTGGGCCATATTACATATTAGGGCAAATCCTTTTGTCAAAGAGTTGTCGCATACATAACAATCATGTTCCTACAACAATTAATCATGGAAATCACAATATCAGATTTCAAATGCATACAAACATTTCAACAAAAATAAGAAACAGCTTATACACAACATAGTTCATACGTATACGTAAAATGAAACAGATATCGCATTTGGCATGTGAAATGACACCCATGTCAGTAATAAATCATTATCTGACATTGAAAGCCTTGAAACCCATAACCTAAATGTATATAGTTCGCACCTTAAATCGATAAACACGTAATGGATTTGATTTAGACGATAAGTCCTTGTCAACGGTGGATTTACAACCTAAAGCACGAATTTGGTCAGCTATATCATCACTTAAACTATTAGAAACCCTAGAACAGGTTAGGGTTAGGATTTCTTACCCAGATATAGAATTAGAATCACCGGAATAACGATTCAGATAGATGGATTAGACACGTAAAGAGACTAGGAAGAATCCCTGGAAGAAACTCTAACTTCTCTCTCACTTTCTCTCTCTTTTTCTCTCTCTTTTCTTAGCTAGGGTTTAGAATTCATATGGAATATGTGAGAGAGGGTTTAAGGTCCTTATATAGGCCTAAAACTAACAAAATTAGTCCCATGGCCATGGTATACTTAGGTTATAACCAAATCGGGCTTGTTCTGATCCAACGAAGCATTTCTGGAGGTCCCTTTACTGAATGCGATCGTACTTAAGCTCATAGATACTGGATCTTGATCAAGTTAAGTTTTCAGTCCGATCGGGTTTCCAGATCGACCGTGGCAGACCAGTTTTAGTTCAGAGGTCATCGAAACTCGATCAGGGCCACAAGTATATAGGCATATGTCGGACATTTTTCCTGATCCGAGGGTAAATTTGGGTCAGATTCCATTGGTCAGAATGTTTATAATTGGCCCGCAAGCGACATGATTTAGATTACTTAAATTCATGTTTAATTTCTAAATATATTCACTTTTCTCACACTCTTCGCTTCGGACTCAAGTAAATAATATTAGGACATCATCTGGACTCAATTTTTGAGGTGATAGTCAAGTCCAACTAAGCGGTTATAATTGTCTAAGTTCATCGCTATCAGATTTTCAATGTGCGGTCCAGGTCCGATACGAAGTTTCATTGTGCTCCCAAGAGCAACTGGGTTTAGAGTTTGATCCTAGATTTTAGGGTAATGTAGCGTTAATGATTATACAAGTTTTGGGTCTTGCGGATCATATTCAAACTGATTGGTGCTAATTTCATAGGTAATCTAGTTTATCACTAGTTAATTGTCACGCCCCAAAGTCGAAAATCGGGCTCATAAAATTTTTGATCACCGAATCCGGCACCGACAGCCTCCGTAGAACCCCATTCTCGGTTCCTAGCGCCCATTCGCCAGGTTCCGATCCTGCGATGCTACGAGGAGGATTTTCAACGTCAGTTTGATTCGTAATAAGCATAATTAAAGGCATAACCCACAAACAATAACCAAAAACTCGATTACATTTTCACTATGATAAAAAAACTTTACAAGTACAATGAGCATAAAGGGAAATACAATGATGATGAACAAAACTCCAAGATAATCTACAAGTGCTCCTGCCTCAGTGCTGTTGCGCCCCAACGTCACCTGCACGTAACAGTCATACATAAGCTTATAGAAAGCTTAGAGGGTGGTGAAATTGTTTGCGCAAGGTAGTAATATGATCATGCAATATCAGAGTAATGCGGAATATGCAGATGGATCCATAATATCATGAGTCGTACCAAGGCTATGTGATGCAAGATGCAAGTCAAGCATACAATCCTCATCCAAGTCCACATGTCAATACAACTCAACTCTGGGATATCACCGGGGTCTAGTACACTCTAAACCAGATCGCCACCTCATCGCGCTAATAAGGTAAGTGGAAGAGGCCTCACTATCCGTCTGCCAATATCGGGCTCGACTCGTCGATAGCGGACCCATTCCTCGAGCCGGTCAAACTCAGCCTAGTATTTCTCCCTACACTCGGGCGGGTAAGGCCGTACCCCTTTACAACCTACCACGACACAGTGGAGAGCGCAACCATCTGGTATTCGGTACTCAACGCTCATCTACCCACTCGGTCTAGACGTTGGAGCAACCTCTTGGTACCATAAGGGTTTAGGGACTTTCACCCAGGGATATCTAAAGCACCCCATGTAGAACAAGATTTTCGGTATCCAATGCTACCAACCACGATTCGCCTGTGGAGGCTACGGCCCCGATGTCGTTAGGGCGTACAATAACCGTGTCACACAAATGCGAAATACATGAATCACGCTATCCAGTCATGCAATAAATCCTACGCATATCGTGTGCTCATGTAGGGCAACATCGCCTAATTGGGAGCCCATAAACAACCTGCCCGAAGGCATAAGCTATGATCAGTCACCTCTCATATCAAGCATACATATGATGCGTATGATCATGAGTCATGGAGCTATAGTAAACATATTATAAAATAATGCACTATTCTTTCAAAGCAGATGGGCCTAGACGGCCTACACACAACAAGTATGGGCCTATTAATGGGCCTTAGGGAGAGTTGTAATGCGGACATTTAACCAACATAAAACTTGCAATGTGAATGTCAAACCAACATTACTCCCAAGGCGTTACCCGTAGTGAATATTGTCACGCCCCAAACCCGAAAATCAGATTCACAGGAATCCGGATCACCGAATCCGGTGCCAACAGCCTCCATAGTATCCTATTCTCGGCTCCCAGCGCAGCATACTCCAGATTTCGATCCTGAGATCCTACAAGGAGGATTTTTCAACGTACATTTATCTTGTAATAAGCATAACCACAAGTTTACCCAAATCATAAAGGCAACATCTTCATCACATATCCACTAATATAAACAGTTTAATACAATGCTAGAAGGAAAATACATATGTATAAAAATCAAGCTCCTGAAAATCGCTGCATTCTCCGAGCTCAACGCTGCTGCAACCTAACGCCACCTGCACGCATCTATCGTGCATAAGTTTACAAAAGCTTAGAGGGTGGTGCAAGTGTGTGCAAGGTAAGTGTCAGGTATACAATAAAGCTCATAAATCATACATCATCGGGACAAACAGAAATACTGACAAGATCATGAATCATACGATATCAGAGTGATGCGAAAATATGCGGTAAGTCCATGAATACAATCAGCTGTACCAAAGCTATGTGATGCAAGGCATGAATGTTATCGGCCATACCAAGGCCATACAATGAAAAACTTAATAAGACAATAACAGTTGCTGAGGATGCAATGCAATATGCAAATCCAGACGAGCCATAAAGACTATCAATATCATCTAGGCCATATAAGTGCAAAACATCGTAACCCAAAATACTAAGTACGGCAGATGCAATGTAATATGAGGTGCGAATGAAATGACCATGCTAGAGTGTGAAGTCGGGATGATAGTACGAAGTATCATAGGCTACAGGGTCCACCACAAGAGACTTCTATCCAAACCAGTCCCATACCTAAATTTGGATAGTCAGACACAATGTGGTAAACTCCTGATCTCAGGTTAGTCGCGCACCCAACCAAAATCCTGACCATTGTGAAGGTACACATAGTAAATAGTTACGCACCGCCAGCCCGAGTGGATAGTGAATGGATGAATGAATGAGTATGCAACTCCTCAGTAGCTTGTCAGTACAGTAGCCTGCCAACCGCTGGTAGCTCACCCAGTGTGGTAGCTCACCCAGGCCTCAGCCCCGCACACATCACACCTGCCCAAATCAGCGTCTGCCCACATGTACAACAGTGACGGTATGTCATAATATCATGTCAGTCCTCATATCAAGTCCATATATTAGTACGATTCGTCTTTGGGAAATCACTGGGGTCTATTACACTCCACAATGACTGCCGCCTCCCTAGCCGCACAGCCCAGCGAGTGGAAGAGACCTCACTATCTGCCTAGCTAGCAGTCTACCAATACCTACCCGGCTTGTCGATAGCGGACCCATTTACGAGCTGGTCATACTTAGCCTAGCTTATAGCCCCCTCACTCAGGCGGATAAGGCCACACTCCCTCCCAACCGACCACGACACAGTAGGAGACGCGGCCTACTGGTATTCGGCACCCAGGCGCTCATTTTCCACTCGGTCTAGACATTGGGGCTACTCTTGGCCTTAGAGGTTCTGGGACTTTCACCCAAGGACATCCTAAGTGCCCACAGTGCTAGATCCAAGTATTTCTGGTGTCCCATTTAGCCATCCATGATGTGCCTGTGGAGACCACGACCATGATGTCACTAGGGCGTATAATGATCAAGTCACATATATGGAGGATGCATGAGTCACACTATCCAGTCATGTAACAATCCTGCGCGTACGACGCGATAATGTGGGAACTCCGTCTCATAAGGAGTCCCGTAACTAGTCTTCCCAATGGCATGTGCTATGATCAAACAGTCCTCATATCAGGCATACATATGATGCGTATGAACATGAATTATGGAGTTACACTAAGCATGTTATAAGGTGATGAACTGCTCTCACAACGAAGATGGGCCTAGACGGCCTACACACAACAAGTTTGGGCCTATCAATGGGCCCTAGGGAGATTCATAATGCGGACATTTAACCAACATTATCCTTACAATGTGGACGTCAAACCAACATTGCTCCCAAGGCACGGCCTGCCATAAACATCATTGCCTGCAATATAGTGAAATCACACATCACATCGGGTGCATATTCCTCACCTTAAGCCACATGTACACCACATCAGGCCTAGCCATGCTGGTCAAAAATACCTCAAGATGGGCCTCATCACATGGGTTGAAAATATATCAAATGGGTCACAACGTATGAGCCAGAAACACATCATAATGGGCCTTAACCCATGGGTCCTGATACATCACAATGGCCTTAACCCATAGGTTCCAAATACATCACAATGGGCCTTACATTCATAGCAAGGTGGGCCTCAAAAATGGCCTCATACACCTCATGGTGGGCCTCAACAATGGGCCATACATATGAGCTACAAATGCATCAAGATGGGCCTCCATGGATAGCCACAAGTACATCCATAAGGGCACCATCACGTGGATCTTATATAAATCCATGGGCCACACCAATGGGGCCTATGTATACTTCAAATGGGCCATACATATGAGCTACAAATGCATCAAGATGGGCCTCCATGGATATCCACAAGTACATCCATAAGGGCACCATCACATGGATCTTATATAAATCCATGGGCCACACCAATGGGCCCTATGTATACTTCAAATGGGCCACACCCTAAATATAAGTGGGATAATGATTTCCACCATTAAAATTTCTAAGGCCCACCATGACATTTATTTCCCACACAATCTGTTCATAAGGTCACAAAGAACTTGGTGGCCTAAGGACCTAATGGTGGGATTCAAACCCACTGTATAATGTGGTCCACGTGATAAATAGATTTGTATTATTTTTGAACTCAAGCCTTAAAATTATCTGTCAAAATGGCTGGATAGTTTGGATGCAACACATGCATCGAGGTGGTTCCTTAGATGGATAGCAAGGGTGAAGCAGGTGGGGGCCCACATAACTTGGTGACATCACATACACTATTAATATAGTTGGTGTGTGGCACTCTAGCCAACCTGCTTCCTAAGGTGGGTCCACACGGGTGGCCCACCAATACATTTATTTTTCATCCAACGATGATAAGGTCACATAGACTTGGATAAATAGGGAAAATAAATTTCACAACCCAAAAGGGGTTCCAATGGTAGACGTTTAATCCACACTGTTGCCTGCTATGTGGCCCGCCTGATTGACGGCTGGATGGCATGGATAGAACACGTACATCACGGTGGGTCCCACCGTCCAGTACGGTGGACGGTGTGGACTAAACACATAAATCATGGTGGTTCCCACCATCCACTGCTGTGGACGGTGTGACTGAACCACGTACATCATGGTGGATTCCACCGTCCACGAGAGAACACATATATCTCGGGGTCCCACATGTGGCCCACCTTAATGTTCACTTGTCGTCCAACCTGTTGACAAGGTCACGCTGACCTGGATAGAAGGAAAAACAAATTTCATATTAACCCAAAACTTCTGTGAAACTAAAAATGGGTTTTCAATGGTAGAATTCAATCACTGCTGTTTCCAATGGTGTGGGCCACCTGAGTCTTAGACATCGCTGAAATTTGGATGGGGCTCACCCAATGAACAGGTTGGATGACAAATATACATCATGATGGGGCCCATGGTTGGGGCCGTGGGTACCTGGGTGTTGCACGCTGACGCTAGCAGCTTCCTGCCTCACATCAAGCGCTGCACCCTTCTTCCCTCTTTTTTTTTTTTGAAAGAAAACTATTTTTGTACAGTTTTTCGGGTATGGGGCCTACATCAAGTAAATCCAACCCATTCATTGCACTCTGTGGCTCAAGACCGTCCAAACGAGTCCAATATCCGATGTTTTTCTGACGTATAAAAATGTCAGGGTGACTTTCAACGGTAAAAACCACTGTTCTACATGCTATGGCCCACCTGAAGATCAGATGGAATTCATTTTTTGGCTCAACGCCTAAAATGGTCTGAGAAATAAAATGGATGGCATGGATTATATTCATATGCTATGGTGGAGCCTGTAGGAGTAGCCCACTCAAAAGTTTAAAATGAAACTGATATTTTTGTTTTGCCTGAACATCCACCGTCTATTGACGTTCCAACAACCACGTCCAGCGTCCCTGGACGCTGGATGGACGACGTGTACATGCCATTCATCAAGGTGGGTCCCACATAGGCGTGGCCCACTTCATTGTATCAATTTAATATTTGTGTCTTCTCATTGCCATACGATAGGGCCCACATGGTTTGGATGGTGTAGCTCCAACACGTTCATCAAGTGGGTCCCACGAAGGCAGACATCATAGATACGTTGCCTACATCATAGGGCTAATAACAAAGGAAAAGGGAGGAAGAAAGAGAGAGATCGAGTGATGGAGGGGCCCCGCCACTATGGGCCCCTCAAAAATTCCCTCAAAAATTCACAACATACATTAACAGGCCCAAAATTAGGTGGACCATACATCAAAAATCTGGTGGGGAAATCCTATTTCCACCACATAAATTAGAGCCTAAGTGGCCTTCATGCACTAGAAATTCAAATCAAACATCATGGTGGGGTCTATAGACAATGGCCCCACCATGGATTCATGCATGCAAGCTAAGGTGGGCCATTGGCCACACTTAGAGGTCAAGATAGAATCCTCACCATTGATTGGTGGGTCCTAGTTGCCTCATGCTAGAAAAGTTAAAAAATCCAAGCAAGAAAACACAAATCCAATCTTAAAAGAGCACCCACCTATCGATCTTCTCGGTCCGTTGGAAAGCTACACTCCTAGAGCTTCACTTTGATGGTGGAGATGGAAAATGGATGGCTAGGATGATGGATTTTGGAGTGGGAAGTGGGCCACCAAAATCACATTTCTCTCATTGGAAGCCTTGGACTTGGGATCTCTTGGTTGCTTGGAATTGTGGCTTAGGAAATGAGGGAGAGAGAGAGGGTTGTAAGGAGATGTGAGAGATGGGTGATGGATGTGAGTGATGGGTGAGGTGATGGTGTACTTGACATGAGAGTTGACTTGGTGGTTGCTTGACTTGTGGAGAAAGAAGGCATGGTTGCTTTGTACTTGACATGAGAGGTGATTGATGGGATTGATTGATGTGATTGATTTGACACTTTGTAGAGATTCTCTTGGAAATGTAAATGCGCGACATTTTCTCGAAATAAATGCTAGTTCACATCTCTTAGTCAGGGTATCGGATCGGTACATGAGTCGCGACGTTAGAACCGTGGCGACGGTGCAGTCGCAATGATACAAGTCTCGGATTAAGCCGACTCAATTCTATAGGATACGGCTTACGGTCGTGTGCAAAGTCGATTACAGGTCACAGGTCGCCGAAATTTGACAAGAAGGACGCGGGAAGTGACAGAACAGTACAGATTAGGATACGAGTCTTACAAATATCATGAACTAGGTTGGGATCACATATTGCAATGGGCCTCAGGTATATCCCATTGGGCCTTAAATACATCAAATCAGCCATATTAGATAGGCCTTACATTCTTCAAGCGGGCCACATCAATGGGTCGAACCAATGGGCCTTATGTGCATTGTAATGGGTCATAACCCGTTGGGCCTTGAATGCATCAATTGGGCCTAAACCCGTAGGCCTTATACAAATCAAATGGGCCTAACCCATAGGCCTTGGAATACTTCAAAATGGGTCCAATCCCATGGGCCTTACATCCACATCAAAGTGGGCCCCAATAAACTGTCACAAATACATTAAGATGGACCTAAGATGGACCTCAAATCATGTCAAGATGGGGTCCACTTAGACTGTGGATCTGGCTCATTCTTTGACTCATTCCATAAAATGATCTTTAAAATGGATGGACGGATTAGATGCAGCACCTGCATCAATGGTGGGGGCCCACATGAAAGCCCACCATCATGTATATTATAAAATATATAAATTACATATAGTATACACACACACACACACACACACACACACACACACACACACACACACACACACACACACACACACACATGCATAACCCCACACGTACACACACACCCACACATATGCACACATGCATATGCACCACATCGGGCGGACGGTGGATGCAGCACACATACATCATGGTGGGTACCACCGTCCGCCTGGACGGTGGATACAAACACATACATCACTGTGGGGCCCACCTCAATGCTTACATGCCATCCAATCCGTTCATAATGTCACTCAGACCTGGATGAAGTAAAAATAAAAATTTTAGATTGATTCGGAACTTCGGTAGACCCAAATTTGGGTTTCAAAAGCAGAGGTTCAATCCCACTGTTTTGTGTGGTGTGTACCACTTGAGTTTTGGATTTGGTTAAGACTTGGAGGGGGCCCACCTCATGAACGGTTTAGATGGCATATAAAATCATGGTGGGGCCCACGGCTGGAGGATGTGGGTCTCTGTCGTCCGCCCGGCTGCCTAGCAATAGCGCAAGCGCTGCCTGCGCTGTCTGACAACAGCAGCAAGCAGCTGCTTCTTTGAAAGGGCCTAACTATATGCCCTAGAGGGGGGGTGAATAGGGCAATGCCAAATAAAACTTATAACAGCGGAATAATAAAAGATATAAAGCACAATGCTGAATATAAAACAATCACAATAGTCTAAAATAAAGAGATTGATACTTTATCAGTTCTAAGGACAACCTTACACCAAAAACCAGAGGTTTAAGGTAGGACAACCTTATTTCTAAAACGTCCTTTGTATCACAAATCAATGAGGAATAATAAGCAAGAAAATCAAAATAACTTGCAGAAAATAAATCCTAAGTTATTACAACATTCATCCACACTTGCTTGAAGTGATTACAACATTCATCCACAAACACTCTCCACAAAACAGAATGAATAAAAGAATGAAAGAGTAAAACACATCCACAACACAACAATATATAGTGGTTCGCCTGTGTGTACACCAACTGTTATCCAACAGCCACACAGATTGCTACTCCATTCTTAATATCCTCACACAGGGGATATTAGCATGCACTATCAAAATAGGTTTCATAGGTTCACCTAAAACCTTCACAATTGTGTCTTTGATCTCGGGCTTACACAATCCAAAAACCCCATAATTTGAGCTTTCTGGCTCTCCTCAGATAACCAATACAATGATATTTTTCTGGCGAATCTCAAACAAAAACCAGAGAAAGTAAATTACAAAACATGTAAAATACCTGAATCACCTTTCGAAGAAGCCCGGTAGAACCAATCGGAGTAGATGTTCAAAGTCCAATACTCACTTTAAGAATGGTTTTAAGTCTAATTGATTTTAAATCAAATGGGCTAGATCTATTTGATTTTGAATCCATGAAGAAGGAATATTAGAAATTCCCCTTTTCTAATAAGATTGGAATGTAAATCAAAATCAAATAAGAATAAGCTAGCAAAAGGAATATTAAATAAGCATAAAGCAGCTTAAAATAATCACAAACTTATCTCAGAGAATAGCCTAAAGAATGCTTGAATAGAATTGAATTGAAGTGCTGAAACTCTGAAGTTCGTGCACTATTTATGCCTGAAAAATCCCATCTACGACTGGTCTTAGGATCATAGGACTGGTCGTAGCTTCAAAGATTTTTGAAAGATTTTCGCGGGATAAGATTTTCTGTTCCACGACCGGTCCTAGATGGTCTACGACCGGTCATGGGTCACCTACGACGGGTCGTAGGACCCCAAAAATGGTTGCTGGAGTTTGAGTCGTAGGTCTACGACCGGTCGAAGGATGAGTCGTATAACTCACAGGACTGGTCGTAGGATGTCCAGGACTGGTCGTTAGACAGCCAGAAAGATCTGAAAATCTTCAACTACCTAGGATTGGTCCTGAAAAACTTAAGACTGGTCGTAGCAAAGCTAGGACTAGTCTTGAAGTCCCTAGGACTGGTCTTAGAACACTCCAAACAAGCATATTAAAATATATGAGTTATGTATCCAGAATGACCTACGGTAAACCTCATCCTAAGGTCAAACAAACCTTAAAAGTGAGATGGACATTGAAAGTCTGTACACTCAGATGACCCTTAAGAGAAGCTTGAGAATATACAAATCTTGTAGTAGGCCTGCTTGAGCTTGATCTTGACTTGACACAGTCTTCTACTAAACTTGAACTTGATCGAATCTTTGAACAAGCAATCTTGAAAACTTCTATTCTTGAATTCTTCATTCATATCTTGAAAACTTTCTTCATTTAAGATCTTGTCTTGAAATGAAATGACTTGATATGTCTTGATTGCAATGAATAGTCTTCAAACATAAAACACAAGACATACAAGATAGATATAGGTTTTGACACCATAAAATTTGACAATCAAAGGGATATGAAATCATAGCACTTACAATCTCCCCCTTTGTCAAATTTGTGACAAAACACATAGCTAAGAAGATAATAAGGACTGATGAACCATGAAATCACAAAATACTCTACTCCCCCTGAGTAATACGAATACTGCTCATATAAACAGTACACAACATGAAAATTTCAAGACTTCAATCCACATATCCTTCTCAATCAAACAATTCAAACAAATTTACTCCCCCTTTCCATATTACTCCCCTTTTTAGCGTTTAGCTCTCTTACTACTCCCCCTTTTTGTCACAAAATGACAAGGGAAAGGCACAATAGGAAAGAGAACATAGAAAGTAAAAAGCAGATAATAAGAGGACATAATATAAACCTGAAGTATCAAGCCAAAATCCATAATCCAAAATACAATATCCAAAAGATAATGTTATCAAACCAGAATCCATAATACATATCCAAAATATAAAGCTATCCTGAAGATAATTCACCTAATCTAATCCAGAGGAGGGAGCAGGGATAGTCGGATCAATCTGGTGTAAGCCCCTATTTATGCGACGAAGATATTTTTGCATGTACTTAAATTTCATATCATGGGCTATACTCATGTTATCAACCTTTTCCTCTAATGCACAAAGGCGTGCATCATATCCAGGTAGATCATAATCTGGATCATTAGGTGATTCAGTTTCTATATCATCAAATAAGTCATCCATATTAACATCTTGTTGTGGAAGATCGCCAGCTTCCTCTTCGTTTCCAGCTTCACCACCATCACCACCAACAACAATTTGGCCAGGGAGCAGATCCAATTTCATCTTATTAAGATTGGAATTATTGAAAATAAGATAATGAATTGGTGCCTCATTAACAGGTTTATCGACAAGCATGTGAGTGGCTAAAACAGTCATAAGATAACCGAACGGAATATCACTATGACCCGCATGGAGACGAAACTGAATAATGAAATAACAAATCAAAGAAGGAAGGTAGACCTTGGTACCAGAAGCAATAGAATGCAACACATGAACCATGAAAGAAGTCAACTTAGTTTTATTACTAGACCGAGGATATACATTTGAAATGAAGAAACGATGTAATACTCTGTAACTAGGTAACAGATACTTTGCAGGGAGCGCATTCCCTTTGTGAGTCCATTGTGCATAAATTTTGCACAAATCTCTAGTTAACATGCATTTTTCTAATTCAGATGGTTTGTCGTATAAAGTATGAATCAGTATTCCTTCATCATTAACAGGTATATCCATAATACCTGATATCAAATGACGGTCTACTTCAAATTTCCCTTCTCTTGTATCAATTGAAAATGTTAAATTATCAAGAGAAAATTCAGAGATGCATGCAACCATTGATTGAGCAATGGACTAGTATGCAGGCCCACCCCAAAGCAAAATGTTAGTCCAGCCAACAGAATCAAGGAGGGGGACAAAACCATATGGAGCAATATGATTGAGATCAGCGGTATGCTCAACGATAATGTTATGGACACGTAAATCTCTTACATCTTGAGAATCATCTTTGGGTGACCGAAGGTGCCGTTTAGTTATCGGTGCAGATCTGGATGAAGATGGACCACGGGATGTTTTCTTTTTCCCTCTAGTATCCATATTCAAAAAGATATACAAAGAGCAAGAAAGATGCACAAAAGAAAGATGGATTTTCTCTAGATTACCAAAATGAGAGGAAACCCTTGAAAAAACCCAACAAGAGATGAAATCTAGCTATATTATGAACAAATCAAAGCATAGAGAGCATGAATCTTTAAGAAAAATGATGAAGTAGGACTTACCTTGAAGAAAAACAAGAAAGCCTATGAATGGTCGAGCCGCAACTCGTCGAAGGTGGAAGTGAAAATGAAGAAGAAGAGAATTTTTCCTAAATTATACAATGCTCACGAGTACCACGACCGGTCGAGTGTTGTGCACGACCGGTCGTACCACGACTGGTCGTGTACATCCATGACCGGTCGAGTATCGACCAAAAAAAAAAAACATTTTATGCAAAAAAATTTTAAAATTAAAACAAATATAATATGAAATATAATACACTATGATGCAAGCAAGAATATTCAATGTAAAATGCACATACCCAGATCAAATTTCAATTTATTAAACCTGCTTTTGTCAAGTGGTTTAGTAAATATATCAGCAAGTTGATTTTCAGTTGATATATATTCCAAAGAAATAACTTTTTTTTCAACCAACTCACGTATGTAATGATACCTAATGTTAATATGCTTAGTACGTGAATGTTAGATTGGATTTTTGGAAATGTTTATAGCACTGGAATTATCACAATGTAAGATCATTGAATCTTGATTAATTCCATGATTTCTAAGCATGCGTTTCATCGAAACAAGTTGAGTACATGCATATCTAGCTGCAATATACTTAGCCTCAGTAGTGGAGAGCGATATTGAACTTTGCTTCTTGCTGAACTAAGAAACTAAGCAATTTCCAATGTAAAAACAACCACCACTGGTTGATTTTCTATCATCAATATTTTCAGCCCAATCAACATCTGAGTACCCGGCTAATTGAACACTAGTATCAAAAGGGTACCATAGACCCAAATTTATAGAACTTGCGACATATCTAATAATCCGTTTAACAGCAATAAGATGTGATTCCTTAGGATTAGACTGATATCTCGCACAAATTCCAACACTAAATGCGATATCAGGTCTACTTACAGTAAGATACAACAAACTACCAATCATACTGCGATATAATTAAGGATCTATATCTTTACCTGTAGAGTCTTTTGATAGTCTTAATGTTGTACTCATAGGAGTATCAAAGTTCTTACCATTCTTAAATCCAAACCTTTTAACCAAATTTGAAGCATATTTGGTCTGGAAAATGAAAATTCCATCAGGTTGTTGTTTTACTTGCAACCCTAGGAAATAATTAAGTTCGTTAACTATGCTCATTTCGAACCTTGATTCCATTAACTCTGCAAACTCAATAGACATTTAGAACAAGTAGATCCATAAATAATATCATCAACATATATTTGAACCATCAAAATATCATTGTTATTCTTCTTAACAAAAAGCGTCTTATCGACACTTACTACTTGAAAGCTATGACTAAGTAAGAATTTAGTCAATTTCTCATACCATGCCCTAGGTGCTTGTTTAAGACCATAGAGAGCCTTTTTGAGACGAAATACATGGTCAGATAGCTTTGGGTCTTCAAACCTTGAAGGTTGTTCAACATACACTTCTTCATGTAAATCGCCATTCAAGAAAACATTCTTTACATCCATCTGATATATTTTAAATTTTCTAAAGCATGCGATGGAAATAAAAAGTTTGATTGACTCAAGGCGAGCGACTGGAGCAAAGGTTTCATCATAATCGATACCTTCAATCTGAGTGTACCCTTGTACAACCAGTCTAGCCTTGTGTCGTATAATATTTCCAAGCTCATCAGACTTATTTTTAAAGATCCATTTTGTTTCAATAATGTGTTTATGTTTAGGTCTAGGAACAAGATACCAGACATCATTACGAACAAATTGATTAAGTTCATCCTGCATAGCAACTATCCAATTTTCGTCAGATAGTGCCTCTTTCACATTGATCGGTTCAATTTGGAATGTAAAACAAACATAATTACATATGTTCTCAAGTTGTTTGCGGGTCAAACTCCAGTGAGAGGGTTTCCAAGTATTTGATTGGTTGGATGATCTTTAACAGTCCTTGGTTCAGATTCTTTTTTACTTGATGAGATATCTTGATTGTTGATAATAAAAGCTTCATCATCATCTGAACTCGGAGCTGGTGTATTCAAATGATCATCAATGACCACATTGATGGACTCTTGTATCACACTTGTTCTTTTATTTAGAACCCTATAAGCTCGACTATTTAAAGAATAACCTAGAAAAATACCTTCATCACTCTTCGTATCAAACTTTCCCAAATTTTCTCGATCACGCAAAATATAACACTTACTGCCGAAAACCCGAAAGTATTTGATAGTAGGTTTCTTTTCAAACCATAATTCATAAGCAGTCTTATTATCAAATTTACTGGTATAAACCCGATTAATAAAATAACATGCGGTATTAACTGCTTCAGCCCAAAGATTTCTAGAGAGCTTCATGCTATTCAACATAACATTAGCCATATCCTGAAGCACTCTATTTTTTCTTTCAACTATACCATTTTGTTGCAGTGTTTTGGGTGCAGAGAATTCATGTGATATTCCCTGATCGCTACAGAATTTCTCAAAACTACTGTTTTCGAATTCGGATCCATGATCACTATGGATCTTACTAACAAGAGAACCTTTCTCATTTTCAATTCGTTAGATGACCTTTTTCACTTCATCCAAGTTTTCATTTTTGTCTTTTAAGAACGATACCCAAGTGAATCTGGTATAATCATCTACGATAACCAAGATGTATTTTTTGCCTCCTCGACTCTCCGATCTGGTTGGTCCAATAAGATCCATGTGGAGAAGCTCGAGTGGTCTAGATGTGGTATTGGAGTTCACTTTCTTGTGAGAGCTCCTAATCTGTTTGCCCAACTAGCATTCACCACATATTTTGTCTACTTTTTGCAATTTTGGTAGACCTCAAATTAGTTCTCTTATGCTCAATCTAAATAAGTTCCGATAGTGTACATGTCCAAGGCATTTATGCCATAATTCAGTCTCACCGGTATGGACCATGTAACATGATTGAGTAGATGAGTTTACATCATTAACGATGTAGCAATTTTCAGAAGTTCTGTGACCAGTTAATATAACAGAACCCCTTTTATTAACTATCTCACAACCTTGATTAGAAAACTTTACACTATGGTTGTTATCACATATCTGAGAAATGCTTAGAAGGTTATGTTTTAAGCCCTCTCTATATAAAACATTCTTAAACAAAGGAAGGTTATAAAGTTGAATCGTACCTTGGCCAATGATTTTACAATTGTTTCCATCACCAAATGTGACTGACCCTTCAGTCATATCTTTAAGATCGTGAATAAAGCTTTGTCACTTGTCATATACCTGGAGCAATCACTATCTAGATACCACTTTGAATGGCTTGTAGCTTTAAAAGCAGTGTGGGCAACCAAGCTGGCAACTTTAGGAACCTATTTCAGAACTATTCTGGGTTTAAGAGTATAGATGGTCTTTTTCTGTCTATTGTTATAGGAGAGACTTATAGAGTTAGACTTTAATAGCTCCTTGAGAAGATCAATTATTTTTTCAGCCAATGGATTTCAGTTTTGAAAATTAAAGTTGACATGGCTACCTTTAGGTTTTTGAAAAGTCCTTGAATTTTTGGAAAAAACTTGAAAAGTATTCTTTTCTTTTGAGTTTGAAGACTCTCCTCTTACAAATTTAGGAGCAATGTTCTTTTGTTTAGGAGATGTATTCTTATCATAGCCCAACCCGGATCGATCGCCACATTTTCTTAATCCGGACAATAATTTTTCCAATCTAGGATCACCATGGGCATATCACCATGTGTCTTTCAAACTCTGAAGGGAAGATACCTCATTTTCGAGTTTCTCATTTTCGGATCTCAGATCTTCAATTTTGGAGGTTTAGAAATCTAAATCACATTTGGTCTTTTCAAAAGCGTCGAAAATATGAGATTTTTCTAAAACAAGAGACTCATAATCTTCCTTAAGCTTAGAAAATTTTTCTTTTTGTAATTTAAGCTTGACAGCAATTTTACAACTCTCTTTATAAAGGGCATTATAAGCATCCTGAAGATCATCTTCATTATCGCAATCACTATTCAGATTTTCTTCACTAGATATATCATCATTATCTGAAAGGGTGATCTTGGCTAGAGTCATAAGGGCTTTAACATCTTCGCCTGACTTGGATTCAGAATCTTCTGATTTAGACGATTCATCCCAAGTAGCCATCATGCTTTTCTTTTTTGATTTATGCTTTTCTTTTTTGATTTATCCTTTTTAGGACATTTGTTAGCTAAGTGCCCATACTCTTGACAGTTGTAACATTGACTATCTTTCAAGGATTTTCGAGTTCTAGGTTTAGATCGTCTCTTATCATTTGATTTTTGAAAATCAACCTTTTTCTTGTTTTTGAAGATTTTATAAAACTTTTTTGCTAAAAGTGCCATATCATCTTCGAAATTTTCTACATACGAAGTGCTCTCTTGAGAAATATTTTTAGATGATTTGAGAGCTATTGATTTTCCTTTAGGAGCCTTAAAGGATAACTCATACGTTTGAAGTGAACCAACTAATTCTTCAACCCTCATGGTATCCGTATCACGAAGTTCCTGAATCGCGGTCACTTTAGAATTGATCCGTTCAGGAAGTGAACGTAGTATTTTTGCGCACACTTTACTTTCTGGGATTCTATCACCAAGACGCCACATAGAGTTCACAATATCATTCAATCTAGTGTAGAAGTCCATAAACATCTCATTCTCCTCCATATGAATTTCTTCAAATTTAGTTGTGAGGAGTTGGACTTTAGATTTCTTGACAATAGATGTACCCTCGTATGTCATTTCTAATACATCCCATGCTTGTTTTGCATTTTCACAAGAGATGATTCTTTTAAATTCACCTGGTGATAATGCACAAGTAATTGCATTTAGTGCTTTTGCATTAGCACTACTTTCACTTTTCTGAAGTGTGGTCCAAAGAGAATAAGCCGTTACTTTCATAGTTTTTGAACCATCGTCATTAGCAAGTTCAGTGATAGGAGGATTTCATTCATTCACTATGGCTATCCACACACTTTCATCCAAGGATTTAAGGAAGATCCTCATCCTAGCTTTCCAATAAGCATAGTTCGTGTCATTAAAAGGTGGTGGCCTAGTGACTGATAGGCTTTCAAAATTTGACATCTTAATATACCTTAGATCGTTAGCTCAGGAAATCAATCCAATAAATAAATAATAAGCACGAGCTATTAGGCTCTGACAACACTTGGAAGGGCCTAGCTATATGCCCTAGAGGGGGGTGAATAGGGCAATGCCAAATAAAACTTATAACAGCGGAATAATAAAAGATATAAAGCACAATGCTAAATATAAAACAATCACAATAGCCTAAAATAAAGAGATTGATACTTTATCAGTTCTAAGGAAAACCTTACACCAAAAACCAGAGGTTTAAGGTAGGACAACCTTATTTCTAGAACGTCCTTTGTATCACAAATCAATGAGGAATAATAAGCAAGAAAATAAAAATAACTTGCAGAAAATAAATCCTAAGTTATTACAACATTCATCCACACTTGCTTGAGGCGATTACAACATTCATCCACAAACACTCTCCATAAAACAGAATGAATAAAAGAATTAAAGAGTAAAACACATCTACAACACAACGATATATAGTGGTTCACCTGTGTGTACACCAACTGTTATCTAACAGCCACACAGATTGCTACTCCACTCCTAATATCCTCATACAGGGGATATAGCATGCACTATCAAAGTAGGTTTCACAGGTTCACCTAAAACCTTCACAATTGTGTCTTTGATCTCGGGCTTACACAATCCAAAAATCCCACAATCTGAGTTTTATGGCTCTCCTTAGATAACCAATACAATGAGATTTTTCTGGCGAATCTCAAACAAAAACCAGAGAAAGTAAATTACAAAACATGTAAAATACCTAAATCACCTTTCGAAGAAGCCCGGTAGAACCAATCGGCGTAGACGTTCAAAGTCCAATACTCACTTTAAGAATGGTTCTAAGTCTAATTGATTTTAAATCAAACGGGCTAGATCTATTTGATTTTGAATCCAAGAAGGAATATCAGAAATTCTCCTTTTCTAATAAGATTAGAATGTAAATCAAAATCAAATAAGAATAAGCTAGCAAAAGGAATATTAAATAAGCACAAAGCAGCTTAAAATAATCACAAACTTATCTCAGAGAATAGCCTAAAGAATGTTTGAATAGAATTGAATTGAAGTGCTGAAACTCTAAAGTTCGTGCACTATTTATAGCCTGAAAAATCCCGTCTATGACTGGTCTTAGGATCCTAGGACTGGTCGTAGCTTCAAAGATTTTCGAAAGATTTCCGCGGGATAAGATTTTTTGTTCCACGACCGGTCCTGGGTGGTCTACGACCGGTCATGGGTCACCAACGACGGGTCGTAGGACCCCAAAAATGGTTGCTGGAGTTTGAGTCGTAGGTCTATGACCGGTCGAAGGATGAGTCATAGAACTCACAGGACTGGTCGTAGGATGTCCAGGACTGGTCGTAGGACAGCCAGAAAGATCCAAAATTCTTCAACTACCTAGGACTGGTCCTGAAAAACTTAAGACTGGTCGTAGCAAAGCTAGGACTGGTCTTGAAGTCCCTAGGACTGGTCTTAGAATACTCCAAACAAGCATATTAAAATATATGAGTTATGTATCCAGAATGACCTACGGTAAAACCCATCCTAAGGTCAATCTAAGGTCAAACAAACCTTAAAAGTGAGATGGACATTGAAAGTCTGTACACTCAGATGACCCTTAAGAGAAGCTTGAGAATATACAAATCTTGTAGAAGGCCTTCTTGAGCTTGATCTTGACTTGACACAGTCTTCTACTAAACTTGAATTTGATCAAATCTTTGAACAAGCAATCTTGAAAACTTGTAACACCCCGGATTTTGGCCAATTTGGGATTTGACGTCCTTAGGCAGTGGGTCAACTAAAACACCAAAAAAATCGCTCAGAACCCAATTCCATAGCCAAAGAAACCACTTAGGATTAATTCCTTTAGAAACTAAGCATCAGTTAGCTAGCGCAACATTGGAGTAGCTGGGAAACAGTCCCTGGTCACTTTAAATACGTTCTACAAGACCCAAATCGAGTAGAACGTATGACTCTATAATACTCTATAACCTTGGATCAAACTCTAAGCCAGTTTGTTCTCTGGACCACTTTAAAATTTTGTATTGGATCTAGACCGTGCGTCGAAAGTCCGATACCTCCTATCTTAGACCGTTAGAACCACCTAGCTGGACTTGACAATCATTTCGAAAATCAAGTCCAACCGATAATCATAGGCTATTTCATTGAGCCCGGACTGAAGAGAGTGCGAATAGGGACAGATTTGGAATTTGAAATTCAAATCTAGCACACGACTTGACGCGTTAGTATTAAGCGTTCTGACCGTCAGAATTCAGCTAAATTACACCCTCGGATCAGGAAAAATTTCTATTTCATATCATGAGACTTGCAGGCCTGATCTACGTGCGGTGACCGCTAAACTGAAACTGGTCCGCCACGTACGATCTGCGAACCCTGTCGGACTGAAAACTTAATACGTGCTAGATCTGGTACGCATGAGCTTAAGTCCGATCGCATTCGGCCAGGGGACCACCAGAAAGCATCTTTTGGACTGAAACAGCCCCGAATTGGATATGCACTAAGTAAACTTCATTCCCGAGCCTATTTCGGGCGTTTTTAAGCTTATAAAAGGGGTTGAAACCCTCACTCCTCTCTCCCATCCGAATTTGTAAAAATCCCTAGATTGGGAGAGAGAAAAGGTGAGAGTTTGTAAGAGAAGGTGGGAGAGAATTCCCTGCTACTTGTGCCACGTGCTGTACGTGCTTAGGCAACGCACTCCGATCACTTTCCCGGTGATTCCTCCACGTTTTCAGGTAAGAAAATATCCTAGAAGTTTCTGATTTGAGGTTCCTTTCGTTTTCTAGCGAAGTAGCTAATAGAACTTGTGTATTAGGTTCTCTATTCGCCGTAGACAAAGCGTATACGCTCCGTTCGAACTCACACCCCTAAAAGGGAAAAGGTGCGGATTTTAGATGCTTTGATTGACTATTTCCAAAGCTTTCAATGTCGTTTAATAGTAGATTATCGACGGCATCGCCATTTGACATGTACAACATGCTGTCCGTTTCCTATTTCGTAAATCAACGAAGAATATGAGATTTAGGGCATTTTAATCATTTGTAGGAAGTACAGATTTTATTCATATTTTGTTGATGTAATTGACATGGTTTATTGTCGCATTAGAATGTTAGGAATACGTGCATAATTAGTTGGCGAAGAGATTCGCCTAAATGCGCACTTCGGGTCAACATACTATATGTAGACTTAAGTGTGTAGTGTAAGTGTTTGTATAAATGCTTGTATTAGTATGTATTGAATAAAATGATGTTATGGATTAGTTTGAGATTGGTTTATCAATTAATATGCTGGTGTAAATGGTTTCCTACATGTTAGCCATACGCATGATTTCATTATATGAATGAAATGCATGTGCTTGATGATTCACGTAAGTTGTATGTTATAACATGTGCTTGATGATTTCATTATGATTTAGTTTGAGAGTGAATTCTCAATTAATATGTTGATGGAAATGATTTCCTATATGTTGGCGATATGCATAATTTCATTTTATGTATGAAAGGCATGTGTCAGATGCTTTACTTAAGTTGTACGATATAACATGTGTTAACATGCTCACATGGTTGTATTTCAATTCCAATACTCTCATATGATTTGCTGATGTGATTCCTTAATTGTTTGGGACTATGCTTAGTCCAGGTAGTCGGTAACCGTGCGAATTCGTGGTTAGCTTATCTTCGCCACAAACGACGCATCGATGAACGCGAGTCATGTTTGGAGTTGGCGGCAGTGGTTAGGCCACGCGAAGTGTTTTACGCACTTCATGTCGTTCGACTTGAGATGCGATCGCGCTAGTCGAGCCTGTCAAGTAACCCGACTGGCCGATGTATGTTCACCCTGTATGAGTCATAACTGCTTGAACCTAGGGTACTGAACTTACCATTGTAAACCCTATTAACCATGGTACCTTGATCCACGAAGACTCATGAGCTGGGCATGGTGGTATGGGACACTGTGGTCGATCTGTCGGCCTACGCTGGGGCCACAAACCTCCCCGTAGTGACCAGTGAGCACTTAGTCTCTTGAGCAGATTATGGTGGTATGGGACACTATATTCTAGCTGTCGGCCTACACTGATCAGGCGACGAGTCCTTTGTAGTGACCGCGAGCGTATTCTGAGTCTACGGGAGGCGATGACCCTTCAGTAGCAGTAGAGTACAGTAGGCCTGTATTGATAAGGTGATGGGGGAGCGGAGCAACGAGTGCGTGCAACAGCCCTAGCATCCCTTGCAGCGACCTACAAAATATACATCGTATGAGATTACTAGGAGTGATGACCCTAGACAGGATCTGTATTGGGATTGATATAAGGGAAGTACCTTAGTTTCCCAATCCTGCTGTTTGAATGGACTAATAACAACTCGGAAATCATATCACCATAGCATTGCATGTGCTTGGAAGATGTGGAGCACTCTAGGGAGTGTGCTATGCCGCGGTCGTAAGATGTTGCCGTATGAGGGAGATCGTCGGTGAGGGCATACATCACGTCATGTCATAATTTCATTAACAACAGTATTAGGAATGTTTGAATTACTGCTTTACTATTATCGCATGATTGATTTGAGAACATGTTAATCCTTGCTCTATTATTCCACTGAGTTAGCTACTCACTCCCACGTTACGGGACGGTGTTCCTGGACACCCACCAGACCTTTTTGTGATTGCAGATGATGGCGCGGCCTGCGAGGCGAAGCTAGACTTAATGATGATGAGGAGGATTCCTCCTTTATGCGTGTTCTGATTGACGGGATTACAGGGAGGTTGATTAGATACTTTGACATTTGTCATTTTATATTTTTAGCACACTCATGTATATTCGTTTCATCTACTTTTAGAGTATACATGTATGTGTATAACCTGGTAACATGTTCACACTCTGGAGACATACAACAGTTTATATATGTTATACATACTATCACAGTCTTTCGCTTGTTAATTTAACTATCTCTGGAGTATGATATGCTGTTCTAGCTTAATCTCACTCATGTTTAATGCGTTATCACAGACAACATTCAATCATACATATCTATGTTGCATAAATAACATTTTGGAACTCGGGAGTTGGGTTTTTGCTCGACCCCCCAATTTTCGGGATGTTACAAAACTTCTATTCTTGAATTCTTCATTCATATCTTGAAAACTTTCTTCATTTAAGATCTTGTCTTGAAATGCAATGACTTGATATGTCTTGATTGTAATGAATAGTCTTCAAACATAAAACACAAGATATACAAGATGGATATAGGTTTTGACACCACAAAATTTGATAATCAAAGGGATATGAAATCATAGCACTTACATTCTTCCTTTCTCTCTCTCCTCTATTTTTTGTTTTTCTGTAGTTTTCCATAGGTGGGGCCCATATTTGAACAATCCATTCCAGCCATGGGATTCTTCAGCTCGTAACAAGCCAAATGAGTCCAAAGTTTGAAATTTTTGAATGATTGGAAACAGCAGGCAATGCTTTTAATGGTAACCACCAAAGTTTCTGATATTATGGCCCACTGGATGATCACATCAGCCTCATTCTTCGGCTCAACGGTTAAAATGACCCAGAGAATAGAATGAACTGTGTGGATTAAGAACATGCATCAAGGTGGGGCCTGCATGAGCAGCCCACCCTATTAGCCTTGAACCAAGGCTGATATTTGTATTTTCCTCTCAACTTCCACCGTCCAAGGACGCTGGACGACTGCGTATTTCAGGTGGTCTACACACGTGGGCCACCAAATGATGGGTGGTGTGAAAATAACTCTTTTAAGGTGGGCCCCACTTGAAGGTAGCTTGGATAAAATATAAACTTCATGGTGGGGTCCAACCGAGTGGGCCACACAAGTACATCATCATAAAAAAAATATGAAAAAGAGGGGGAGAGAGGGAAAGAGAGAGATAGAGAGTGGGACACGCGTATGATGGAGGGACCCCGACATTATGGGCCCTCCCTTGTAATGAATCATACATCAAGTGGGCCTTAAAGCATGTGGGACCATCGAAAGCTAAAAGCAGCGGTGGAGATCCTTTCCCCACCAACATGGACGGTCTAGATGACCTTCCTATTGCAATGAAATAAACATCATGATGGGGTCCATGGAGAATGGCCCCATCATGGATGATCATGATGATCGAAGTGGTCCATCGGCCACAACTTAGGGGCCCAAGTGAGATCCAAACCATTGATCGGTTGGCCTCACTTGGCCCATCTTAAAAATATGAAAAACTACTAACATCAAGCACCCACCATCCGATCTTCTTGCTCCTATGGGTTCTTTAGCTCCTTAGCTTTGATTTTAATGGAGGAGATGAGAAATGGATGGCTAGGATGGGAGATCTTGGGATGGAGAGGTGGGCCACACTTAGAGTTTTTGGATGCTTGGAGAATTTCATATGTATGGAGGGTTCTTGATTGGATTTTTTTGAAAATGAGAAAGAGAGGAGTTGTAAAGCGAGAGAGAGAGAGTGATGGGTGATGGAGTGATGGATGGGAGAGAGATGGGTGTAAGAACTTTTTAACTTTGGTGGCCTTTTGTGTAAGAAAGGCATGGGTTTGTAAGACCTTTTTTAACTTTTGTGGTAGCTTTGGTAAAGGTGAAAGGTGATGTGTACTTGACATGTGATGTGATGAGATTGATAGGACATGATTTGAATTCTCTCTTGGGTTTACAATTGCGCGGCATTTTCCTCGCACCGAACGCTGGCCCACATCTCTTGACCAGGGTATCGCCTCGGCGCGCAAGTCGCAGTATCAGAACCGCAGCGATGGCACGGTCGATATGGTAATGGTCTTGAGTTAAGTCGGCTCGGGTTGACGGCAGACGAATCAGGGTCGCGCGTAAATATGGTTAAGGGTCGAAGGTTGCCGAATTCGACCGGTAAGACCGCGGAAGTCTACGGAATAGTACGGTCTAAGATATGGGGCTTACATTAATTGTTGTTTAATTTTTAAAGGATTTAGTCTTAAGTGATTTCTGTTTGAGGTGGTACTTGGGTTTTCGTACAGATTTTTCTAGGACATTACAATCTTCTGGACTCGTATCCAGGAAGCCATGGGGTGAAACTGAAGTTCACTACTGCGTTCCACCTACAGACTGATGGGCATACAGAACAGGTAAATTTGGTGTTAGAAGACATGTTGCGGGCATGTGTGCTTAACTTCAAGGACAGTTGGGATGACTCCTTATGATGAGTTTGCTTATAATAACAACTTTTAAGCGAGTATTGGCATGGCTCCCTACGAAGCACTGTATGGATGCCCATGTTGGGCACCACATTATTGGGCAAAAGTTGGTGAGAAGAATCTGATTGGCCCAGATTTAGTATAGGAGACCACAAAGAAGATTGACATTATCAGGTGTCAACTTCTTATAGCACAGAGCAGACAAAAGAGTTACGCCGATACGAGGTGGCGACAGCTAGAGTTTGAGGTTGGGGACCATGTATTCTTGAAGGTTTCCCCAATGAAGGGAGTCCTTCGATTTGGAAAGAGGGGAAAACTTACACCATGATTTATTGGTCCATTCTAGATTCTAGACCGAGTAGGTGTAGTAGCGTACTGCCTTGCTTTACCCACACCACTCACAGTCGTGCACAACATATTTCACGTATTGGTGCTAAAGAAATACATTCCTGATCCTTCCCACATTATCAAATGGGAACAGGTATAGTTGAGTGAAGATGCTACTTATGTGCTAAGACCGATGCATATCCTAGATAGGAAGGAACAAGTGTTGCGCAGTAAAGTTATCCCACTTATGAAGGTACTGTGGACACACCACACCGAGGAAGATACTACTTGGGAAACAGAAGGCGAGGTCCATAAGAACTACCCTTAGATTCTTGAGGAGTATAAAAAGGTACTAATTTTGAGGATAAAATTTTTCTTTAAGGGGGGTAGATTGTAACGCCTCAGAAAAATTTGTACAAAGACCTAAATACCACCTCTGGCAGAAATTGCTAAGGATTAAATTATGTAGAAATTAGATGAAAATTAATTGAGTACTAAACTGAATTAATTAGTAGATTCGCTTGAACCACTTTTTATACGAATTACAAGACCTAAAATCGGTAGAATCGTTAACTCTGCATTACCTAAAAACCTAAGAGAAATCTCAAAACCTGGTTGCTCTCAGGAGCACATTGAAAATCCGTATCGGACCTGAACCGCGTGTCAAAAGTTGGATGGCCGCAAAACTATAAGGTTATGACCACCTTACTAGGCTTGATAACCATCGTGGGAATTGAGTCCAAATAGTATCCAGAAACGCACAACTTGAGCCCTTAGTGAAGAGTGTAAGAAACGCGAATATCTATAGAAAATGAACTCAAACTTAAGTAATTTGGGTCGTTCACTTGCAGACCAAATTTAAGGTTTCAAACGGTCAGATTCTGACCCAACTACACCCTTGGATAAGGAAAATTTCCCTACATATGTCAGTGTACTTATGGCCATGATTGAGTGACGATGGTCGTTGAACTAAAACTGGCTCTCCACGATCGATCCACAAATCCGATCAGACTGAAATCTTAACATGACATAGATCCATTGTCAGGAAACTTTCTATGGACTGTATGCAGGTGATGGACCTCCAGATAAGATCCGTTAGCCTGAAACAAATGCTTTTTGGCTATAACCTAGGTATACCATGGCCCTTGGGCCATTTGAACCAGTTATGGGCCTAGATAAGACCCTTAACCCACCCCTCTCTCATTTCATATGAATTTTCCTGACCCTAGGAGAGAGAATAGAGAAAAGAGGAGAAAAAAGTGGGAGAAGTGTGAGAGACCTGTGGTTTGTTACTACGATTCACTCCCACCACTCCACATACCGAATCATCTCTTTCATATCGCTACACTGTCAATTTCAAATCCATTTTTGGGTAAGGAATCCTAATCCTAATCTCGTTCTTAAAATTCAAATAGAGGAATTAGTGAAATAGCTAACCTATTTCAATGTTTAGGTAGTTGTTGTGCCGTAGACAAAGACGTAGTGTATGAACCGAGTTCATAACGAGTAAACCAACGAAAGGTATGGACTATAAAAGTTTATGTAGCCATTTTATATCCGTTGGAACTTGTTGACATTGCTAGTATATAAAGAAGAGAGTACTTTTGTGTGTTTTACTTTTAGATCATATACCCAAAGCCCTTTCTCTCACGGGAGTTCATCTTCCAATCCACTCTCATTCATTGACATTCAATAGAGTGTATTGGGAAATGAACTTCAGCATTCAAGGATCCTTCAACAACTATCTTAACAACATATCATTAAGCTAGGATGCCTTGAATGAATCGATGATGGGAATCACTCTATCTTCCTTATAGGAAATTTCTAAGAGAGTGGATTTTCATCCTAACCTTGACCCAACACAATGCCAAGTACTGTTACATCTTATGTGTTGTGGATCAAGGGAGCTGAAGATTCTTCAACAACAAGGAGGAGATCTTCATCATTGCACTGAATGAGATTCATCAACTTATCTATAAGTATCTATAGTCCAGAGGACACTTGTGATTATTCCTTTCTAGGATTAGGTCTTAAGTATTGCTCACCCTTTGAAGTCATCATAGGAAGCCTCCGGTGGGAGTGTACGTTGTGGGTGGGTTGTGTGGACCCTTGCTCTATGTGGGCATAAACATCTGGTTGGGAGTGCACCAGTAAAACTCCAATGTTAGAGGTGAATCGAGTAGAAACTTTCGTGTAAAGGTTGAAGGTGAACTTGATTTAAAACCTTAGGTTTGAGGTGAACCCTAGGAAATCTCCGTAGTGAAATTCGGTACACTCAAGGGTTGAGTGCGACGGCCGAGAGTGGAGTAGACAAGTAGTCGAACCACTATAAAAATGACTGTGCTTGAGATTGTTATTATTTTTCATGTGTGTGATATTCCTTACATGCTTTTATATCTGATTGTCTAAGATCACACCTAATATACACACATAGTCATATCCATCATAATCTTACATGTGACTTATTTTATCTTTTAAGAAGTTTGTGATTGGATCCTCTACTAGGCTTGAAAGCTAGTAGAGTACATTTGAGTAATCTTGTTAATTGTAAATCTGATAGGATTAGTATAATAGGTTTTTAAATACACTATAAAACTTTAAAAAATCCTATTCACCCCCCCTCTAAGACATATTAGCATATTCCTACTTCAACTCAAGCGGTCTTTACTGCTATTTTCAATTGGTATCAGAGTGGGTCTCTCTTTAAGGGCTTCACTGCCTAGAGAGTGATCTTGACTAAAGTTTAGGAGTAGTGCCAAAGGAGAGGGCTCATCAATCACTAGACATCCAGTATTTGATGGTTCAAATTATGCATACTCGAATGCTAGAATGTATTACTTCCTGAGATCTTTGGATCATGATGTTTGAGAGGTAGTTGAAAAGGGATATGTGTTACCATCTAAACAGATCATACTTGAAGATGAAACTACCATCACTAAACCCAAACCCAAAGAAAAGTGGACGGCGTTCGATAAAGAACAATGAACTACTGAAGCAAAAGTAATGAACACCATCTATTTTGTCGTGTCTCAGGATATATTCAATCAGATAAGTATGTGTGAGACATCTAAGAAAGCATAGGATCTACTGAAAACAACCCATGAAGGCACAAGCACTATGAAGAGGTCTAAACTACAACTTCTGACTTCACAATTCAAAAATCTCGGGATGGAAGAGCCCGAGACATTTATGGAGTTTTTTACCAAATTGAATATTATTTGTAACTCCATGGGTGGATTTGGAGAAAAAGTTTCAGTACCTAAAATATTTAGAAAAATCTTAAGATCCCTACCGGAACGATTTAATCCCAAGGTAACAACAATTGAGGAGTGTAAAAATATTGATGAGATGAAAGTAGAAGAACTAGTAGGTTCCCTACAAACTTTTGAACTACACTTCACTCAATCCCAAAAATCTAAAAACACTGTCCTAAAAACTTCTAAGAAAAAAAAATATGAGGACAGTGAGAATGAAAAAGAAGATGAAGATGAGGAAGTAGCTTTGCTAGCACAGAGATTTAGAGGATTCTTTTAAAAGAATCACGACTGTCCCTCTAGAGGTAGAAAGGTGGATGACAAACCTTCTACAGGCAAATTTGGGAAAAGAACCAAAGAACTACAATGCTACCCTTGTCGGGAGTATGGACACCTATCTACCGAATGCCCAAACAGAAAAACTAAGGGCAAGGCAATGGCCGCCACGTGGGATGATACGGAGGAGTCAAATTCAGAATCAAGTGACTCAGAAAGTAATGGGAACCAAAAATCCTTAAAAATACTTATGGTCTCCACTGCTTCGATCATTCTAACTGAATCTGAGGAAGAACAACAAGCTACTAAATCATTTCCATCTGAAAATGAGGAAGAAAGAGAACAAGATGAATTACAAGATGCTTATAATCAGCTTTACATTCATAGCGTCAATGTTGTCAAAAGACTTGGAATTGTTGAGAACAAAAAGGAATTGCTGCAACTAGATCTAGACAAAACCTTAAATATCAATACTCATCTGATTAATGACTTGCAGCAACATCACTTGGATAATGATAGACTTAAGAGAATTAACTTTTTTCTTAAATTTGAATCTAAAAAACTAAACAAACAGGTTGAGCAATTAAAAGATGAAAATATGTTCCTTCAGAATGAAAATCACACACTCCTGTTTGATTTGGAGGAATCCAGAAGAATTGTCAAGATAAACTGTAAGTTTTTCCAAAGTGGAACGAAGCTAGAAAAACTGTTGGGAATGGGAAAACCTAGGAAGGATAAAAGTGGGCTAGGATATGAAAAATATAAATCAAAGACTGAATGTGCAGCTCCTGGAACTGAAAATTTTGCCACTAGAAGCAAAACCATAAAAACTCCAGTATGTCATGTGTGTGGTGATGTGGGTCATTGTGAGTTTAAATGCTTAACATCTAGAAAAACTTTACAAAACTCTAATAAAAACCACACTGTCAAATTAATCAGAGAAACTCAGAATGCTAAAAGTCCACCTAGGAGAAACACTTATCCATCACCAACTAAAGAAAAAGAAGAATAAAGAAGTCTGCCTCAAAATGGGTAATTAAAGAAAAGAAAATTTGTCTTGCTACTCACTCAAATCAGTTATTAGGAAATGACACCAAGTGGTACCTAGATAGTGGTTTCTCAAGGCATGTCACAGGTGATAAATCCCTTCTATCAAACTATTAGAATCTGCACAATGGGCTAGTCACTTACGGAGATGGAACCACTGCTAAAGTAATTGGACAGGGTGTCATAATAGGGATTAGTCTGCTTACAAATGAGAATGCTTTCTGCATAAAAGGTCTGGTTCATAATCTCCTTAGCGTATCACAGATCTGTGATAATGGGCATATGGTCAAATTCAACAAAGAAGAATGTGAGATCCTAGATCAATCAGGAAAACCTATTATGAAGGGTCTTTGCACAAATAACCACTACTACATTATTATAGGAAAAGAAAGGAGTAATATTGAGGAACATTGAGAATGAAGAAACTCGTTTAGATCATACATCAAGATCTAAACATGTGCTGAAATGAGATATATATATATATATATTATTTTTTTTTTGCTGAGCTTTCAATGTTACATCTGAGGTTGCACACCTCAAACTTTTTGAATATAAACATTATCATGTTTATAATTTTTGAGCTGTATAGAACTTGTACAAAATTTTGTGAAGAATATTTCTCAAATCAATATATGCTTATCTGTGTGTCGAAATGGTGAATATCGATTTTATCGACCAAGGATCGATACAATCGACAACTCTTCAAAATATGAAAAGTCGTATGACCATGGTTGACATCGAGGACAGACTTGATAGAATCGATCAGAAACTTCTCGATAACATCGAAACAATGATCGATTCGATCGACAGATGGCACAAAATAAAAGGTTATTGAGTGAAAAAATTTTACTTTTTACAGTAGAAAGTCCTGTCTCGCTGCCCCAACTTTTCCTTTGGTTTATTTTCTCAAAGCCCTGATGAGAAAATCCCAGCATCCAAATGAAGCAAGGAAGATGGATAAAGGAAAAGGTAAGGCTCTCTTAGCAAAATCTTCCAATATTAAGAAATGAAAAAATATTAGACCACCTCAAAACCAATCTGATTGGGAACAAGTTACGATCGTCGACCGTACCATTCTCCCTAGTGCTATCAAGCCCAATGGGGTAGATCTCATGATGGAAACTATTGGGTGAAAGAATATGCTTGCTATGGGTGGTCCATATCAGTTTGAAATGATCCAACAGTTCTTCAACTGTTGTCATGTTGTTCAAGTTTATCCACCATGTGTGCGTCTGGAATTCATACAACACACTAAGAAAATTACTCCAACGGTCCTTGGTCGTGTTCTACACACTGAGGTGACCCAAATCCCTGTCACTAGTAGAAATCTAAATGAATTGGGTAGATGGGGAGAAATTACTCAAGCACTGTGTCAGGGTATGACAATTCCTAAAAATGATGACAATATTCTTTAGGTTAAACATCTAGGAACCTTGTTTCGACTCCTTCATAGTATCTTCAGTACGAATGTGTACCCATGTGATGCAAACAACACATACCTGAGCCCCTTTGTGCTCAATGTCCTGTATGATGTCTGTCAAGAGGTGTATGTCTACCTACTCTCATTCTAGATCAACTAATTAAGGTAGTCAAAAGTGACCACCTTGAAATACTACCCTTCTCATCTATTGTTTGCAAGCTCGCACACCGAGCAGGACTGCCGGAAACAATAGATAAGGTATATCCTGAAGTATTGTTTGACCATGATGCAGCCCAACAGGTGTATGTCTCTGTCTCATCTCATACTAAGAACCCTTCACCTGTTGGAGACAGTGGTCCCGTGCCTAATGAAGAAACTCTTTGGGGATCCAACCGAACTCCTGAGTATAGTCCTGCTTCTGTCACTAATCGTCAATGTCATGTGCTTGAGCGCCAATTTTTAAACAATCTCACTGGAATTGATGAGTGGCTCCATCACTGTGAGCAACTACTATCAGGAATAGAAAACAGGATGGAAGCTCTCCAACATTTTGTGCAACAGATTCTTGAGCTACTAACGACTGTCGGGCCTTCTATGTGTTAAAAGAAGACAGTTGTTTTGGAAGTGTGTCTAGCTATGAACACTAGTTTTTGCACTCATTCCTGTTTATTCGTTTTAGGTATCCCTACATGGGTTTGATATCTTTGTTTGATGGTTGATAGTCTACTATCATTTGGGGCAGTACGTGTTTTTGGATGATGATTTTTTGTTAAAAAATGGCTACATATAACTCTATTCTACTACCATAGCGATATATGAAATCCCCTAATTACATGGAGTTTCTGCTATGAAATGCATGTGATTTTCATGATTATCTTACCTAACCTGTTTAATATGCATTCATATCTTCTGAAGATAATGTATGGCTTAAAATGTTCTCATCTTTTGTAACACCCTGGAAATTGGGGGTCGAGCATAGCTTAGTTCTCGAGTTCCAAAACATCACTTATGCAATATATTTGATGATGGATGTATCTTGTATGTATTAGTGCATAAAACATGAAGTAGATTAAGTCAAATTAGTAAACATAATCCAGGGACAGTTAGAATACACAAGCGAAAGTCTAAAATAAATATACAAACCAGTACAAGTCCCCAAAATATGAGTGCTTTTCCAGGTCAATAAGTACAAGTCTTGTCTCAAAATACATATACCAAAATGTGATAGACCACTACAAACATAGCCTTGAATCCTCGTCAATCAGGACATGGCTCACATGAAACCACTTGAGAACTGCATGAATGAGAATGCCTCCTCGTCATCATCAAACTTCGGCTTTGCCTCATAGGCATCACCATCACCTGCAACTAAGTCAGAGTCTAGTTGGTGTTGAAGCACCATCCCAGAATGTGGGAGTGAGTGATCAACTCAGTGGAACTATACAGTAAATGTTAACATTTTATCAATTTAATCAAGCAGTAATGATAAAACAATGTAATCAAACATCCCTAATTACTCTGATTAATGCAAGTATGCATGAATTAATGATGCATGCCCTCACCTACATTCCCTCTGCGATCTTCATCTCACGGTTGTGCATGTCAGTCACTTCCTCAGTGCTCTGCCCAATGCCAAATGGCACATACAGTGTGGTGTATGTACATGATTACCAAGTTCTTATTAGTCCTTTTCATACAACAGGATTATGAAGCTAAGGTACCTCCCTTATATCAATTCCCAAAAAATGATCCATTCTAGGGTCATCAATCCTAAACAATCTCATACGATATTATAGTTCTAGATTTTTGTAAAGGGCTCGTCACCAATCAATACAGATCTAGTTATATCCTAGATACTGCAATAAGGCTTGTCACCCCAATGCAGTTTCAGGATATACTCGTGGTCACTACAAAGGGATCATCACCAATCAGAGTAGGCCGATAGCTCGAATATAGTGTCTCATACTACCATAATCGGCTCACGAGTCTAGGTTGCTCACTGGTCACTACGGGGAGGCTCATCGCAATAGCGTAGGCCAACAACATAACCACGGTGTCCCATACCACCATGTCCGGCTCATGAGTCTTAGGGATCGTGGTACCAAGGTTGACAAGGTTTCACTGATGAGTTTGGTACCTTAGACTCAAACAGTAGTGCCCAAACATGGTGAACATACATCAGTTAATTGGGTTAATTGACAAGCTCGACTAGGACGATTGTATGTTGAGTTGATCGACATGAAATGCATAAGCACTGCGTGTGGCCTAACCACTGTCGAACATCCCAAGTACGGCTCGAAATCGTCGAACACATCCTGCGTCATAAAAACATCCTCAACCACCAGTTTAAGGACTATTACCGATTACCTGGACTGTGATACAATCCCAACAACATACAATCACAATAATAAACATGTAAGGTAAATCCTACATTCATATGAACATGTTCTGACATATAACTTAAACATGAATACACCATACATTATAACGCCCGTGAAAAATCCGTACTTGGGCTCGAGTACCAACTCGACCCGAAATTGCGTAGAATTCATTCCTTTAGAAAATATGACTAGGTTAGCTAGTGCAACGTTAGAATAGCTGGGAAATGGTCCCTGATCACTTTAAATATGTTCTACAAGGCCCAAAGCGAGTGGAACCAATGGTGCTATAATGCTCTAAAGCCTCGGATCAAACTCTAAGCCGGTTTATTCTCGGGACCTCCTTGAAACTTTGTATTAGATCTAGACCGCGCGTCGAAAGTCCGATACCTACCATCTTAGACCGTTATGACCACTTAGCTGGGCTTGGAAATCGTTTCGAAAATCAAGTCCAACTGACATTCAGAGGCTATTTCATTGAGCCTGGAGTGAAGAGAGTGAGAATAGGGTTAGAATTGAAATTTGAAATTCAAATCTGGCACACGATTTGACGCATTAGTATTAAGGGTTCTGACCATCAGAATACAGCCAAATTACACCCTTGGATCAGGAAAAATATCTATTACATATCACGAGACTTATAGGCCTGATCTTGGTGCGATGACCGTTAAACTGAAACTGGACCGCCACGTGCGATCTGGGAACCCTACCGGTCTGAAAACTGGATGTGTGCTAGATCCAGTATGCATGAGCTTAAGTCCGACCACATTTGGCCAAGGGACCTTCAGAAATGCTCATTTGGACCGAAACGGCCCCGATTTGGTTAGGCACCAAGTAAACATTGTTCCCAAGCCTATTTTGGGCATGTTTTAGGCTATAAAAGGGGTTGAAACGCTCACTCCTCTCTCCCATCCGAATTTGAGAGAAACCCTAACTTGGGAGAGAGAAAAAGGTGAGAGATTGTGAGAGAGAGTGGGAGAGTTCTTCCTGCCACTTGTGCTACGTGTTGCACGTGCTTAAGCAACACACCTCTACCGCTTTCCTGGTGATTTCACCGCGATTCTAGGTAAGTAAATACCCTAAATAGTTGTTGATTTGGGTTTCCTTTGTTTCCATAGCGATGTAGCTTATGGATCTCGTGTATTAGGTTCCCTATTCGCCGTAGACGAAGCGTATACGCTCCGTTTCAATTCACGAGTTTACAAGACATAAGGTGAGGATTTTAGACTCTTTGATTGACGGTTCCCAACGCTTTCAATGTCGTTTAATAGTAGATTCTTGACGGTATCGCCGTTTGACATGTACAAAATGCTCTCCGTTTCCCGTTTCGTAAACTAACGAAGAATATGAGATTTAGGGCATTTTAGTCATTTGTAGGAAGTACTGTTTACATTCATATTTTGCTGATGTGATTGACATGGTTTGTTGTCGCATTAGGAAGTTAGGAATACGTGCATAATTAGTTTGGCGAAGAGATTCGCCTAATTGCGCACTTCGGGTCGACATACTATATGTAGACTTAAGTGTGTAGTGTATGTGTTTCTATAAATGCTTGTATTAGTATGTATTGAATTAAATGATGTTATGAGATAGTTTGAGATTGATTTCTCAATTAATATGCTGACCTAAATGATTTCCTACATGTTGATTATATGCATGATTTCATTACATGCATGAAATATATGTGCTTGAAGATTTACTTAAGTTGAATGTTATAACATGTGTTAACATGCTCACATGATTGTATTTCAATTCCAATACTCTTACATAATTTGTTGATGTGATTCCATAAGTGTTTAGGACTAGACTTGGTCCAGGCAGTCGGTAACCGAGCAAATTCGTGGTTGACTGGTCTTAGCCACGAGCGACGCGTCGATGAACGCGAGTCGTGTTTGAAGTTGGCGGCAGTGGTTAGGCCACGCGAAGTGTTTTACGCACTTCATGTCATTCGACTTGAGATGCGATCACGTTAGTCGAGCCCGTCAAGTAACCCGACTGGCCGATGTATGTTCACCTTGTATGAGTCATAACTGCTTGAACCTAGGGTACTGAACTTATCATTGTAAACCCTGTTAACCATGGTACCTTGATCCACGAAGACTCATGAGCCGGGCATGGTGGTATGGGACACCGTGGTCGAGCTGTCGGCCTACGCTGGGGCCACAAACCTCCCCATAGTGACCAGTGAGCACCTAGACTCGTGAGCAGATTATGGTGGTATGGGACACTATATTGTAGCTGTCGGCCTACACTGATCAGGTGACGAGTCCTTTATAGTGACCGCGAGCGTATTCTGAGTCCACGGGAGGCGACAACCCTTCCGTTGCAGTAGAGTACAGTAGGCCTGTATTGATAAGGTGATGGGGGAGCGGTGCAACGAGTGCGAGCAACAGCCCTGGCAGCCCTTGCAGTGACCTACGAAATATACATCGTATGAGATTACTAGGAGTGATGACCCTAGACAGGATCTGTGTTGGGATTGATACAAGGAAAGTACCTTAGTTTCCCAATCCTACTGTTGGAATAGACTAATAACAACTTGAAAATCATATCACCATAGCATTGCATGTGCCTGGAAGATGTGGAGCACTCTAGGGAGTGTGGCATGCCACGGTCGTAACATGTTGCCGTATGAGGGAGTTCGTCGGTGAGGGCATACATCACGTCATGTCATCTTGCATTAACAACAGTATTAGGATTGTCTGATTTACTGCTTTACTATTATCGCATGATTGAATTGTGAACATGCTAATCCTTGCTCTATGATTCCACTGAGTTGATCACTCACTCCCACGTTACGAGATGGTGTTTGCAACACCCACCAGACCCTGTTGTAGATGCAGGTGAGGCTGAGTCCACTAGGTGGAGCCAGACTTTGACGAGGACTAGGACGAGTTCTCGTACATGCAGTATCACGATGGTTTCGCGTAAGTGACCTGGATCGATGGGACTTCAGTGGGACCATTTTGGATATTTATTTTTGTTCATGTATATGTATATGAGACTCAGAGATGTATTCATACTTTAGAGACAGATGAGGTTTACTTTGTTTTCTATACAGTGATATATATATTGTTTAGTCTTCCGCTTGCTTTAATCACTGGATCTGAAGTATGAATTGCAGTTTTGGTATACTTTTACTCATGTGAATGATTTAAATCAGACAACATTGAATCGTAATCATTTTTGTTGCATAAGTGACGGCCTGGAACTCGGGAGTTGAGTTTAGACACGACCCCCGATTTTCAGGGTGTTACAAGTTGGTATCAGAGCATGAATAAGAGTATACTGGGCCTGAATTATGGTCTCGTGACGTACGCTGTCGCTTCCTTTGACTTAGGTGGGTGCGAGAAGGGTCTAGAAACATTTCTAGGATCGCAGATTCGCCGATAGGCGAAGTCTATTCGGATCGATCACACGATCGAGTCTGTAGCGCATCTCGGGTCGTGTAAAGCAACCCGAATAGCTTCTAAGCCATAGGAAGTCAGGTTGAGACGTCTTATGAACGATTTTAAACCTGTAAAAGTAAATTCTTGGGCCGTGGGATGACCACGACTCCTGTAATCAATCGCCAGGGCTTAAAAACCCCGTTTCACCAAAAATCTTCAAAATTCTTCCTCTCACCACTCAAATCTTCATTTCTTTCTTATCCAAATCATGTTAGGCATCAAACCTAATGTGAAAATAACATAAAATGATACTTTCATAAAATTTTACAGTGAATAGTAAAATTTCATGCAAAATAGCCATAAGGCCATTCTAACTTCACTTTCTTTAGCAACTAAGGATCTAGATAGATGTAATAGCTCCTTCTACCCTAAATTCATATGCTGTATCATAGGGTTTGGTATTCTGAATTACGGAGTGGTCCCGAAAATCCCCGAACACATGTTTGGGCTCACATAGGCCAAAATACTATGAACCAGGGGTCGAACCTTATAGATCTGGGGCCCTTCGACCATGGAGGACCGAACCCATCTGGCCCCACCGGTCGGATGCACCACCGGTCGACGATGCCATCGCCGATCTGCCGATGCATCGCCGTACAGGTGGGCCCCTTTGAGGTGCTTTTCGGGCGCACGCCCTTAAATGGTATGTAAACCCTCCCCATGGGTCTCCCGTCCAAAGAAAACCCCCAAATCACACCCCTCCTTCACAAACAGCCCTCCTCATAGCTCCATTTTCATTTTCTAGCAACCGTTTCTAAAATATGGGATTCCAAATCGCCTCTAGATCCCTCCTTGGCAAAAAACGACCATCATTCATCACTTCTTTGGAGTTAGCAGCCCTTCCTCTTGAAGATTTCATCATTTGAAGCTCCAAAAACCCCCAAATCGAGCTGAAATCGTGAGGTGCTCCATTCCACTTTTTCATTTTCATTTCTCCTTGAAAATACACTCTTGGGAAGCTTGAAGCATCCCTCTATGATGCCTAGATCTCCTTTTTCCAAATTGGACAGCCACTTCTCCACATTTTTGCCATTTTCCATGGCCTTCGTGGAAGCCATTTTAGGCCTTTTATCACTCTCATCCATCATATCTTTGATGGGTAAAAGGAAAACCGCAACAGACGAGGCTGGGCCAAGCCACCCTGCTCAATCGAGAAGACCGTGGGATGGTGCCGCAAGTTCAAGCGCCGCCGCAGGTCCAGCTGTAGTCCTGGAGTGCCGTACAAAGCGGGATTTGGATCCCCATGCACACCTTCGGCGAGTAATTTTATCAGAGATGCCTCATGGCCAATTCACTGATCACAAAGTGTTATTTGAGGCGGACGTGGAAGGGCGACTGTTCGGTGAATTTTTATTGTTCGAGCGCATTGAAGCTGCGCATTGGGGTCTGATCTTTGAAGCTCGCGCTCGTGCTAATGTGAGCACCATTCGTGCCTTCTACACTAGTATCCAGAGTCCTACCTTGGAGCCATTGCAGTTTAAAATCCCTTTTGGTAGAGATCGGATGGCTACGATTGATGTGCGACTGATTGCGCGACTTCTGAACGTGCCTCTTGGTGATGTTCATCCTAGTGAGAAGAATCTGAGGAGTAGGCGTGAACGAGATCGCCGCACCAGGTTTCTGTGCGGTAAGTTGGTTCCATGGCAGCCTAATAATAGTCTTAAGGCAACGTACATGTCTGATAATTTACGCCTGCTGCACCATATCTGCACGTACAATGTGTATCCCAGGTCGACGAATCGTATTGAATGTACACGCCTTATAGTTGATTTCCTGTATCTGGTGGCCCAGGGAGAGAATGTATGCATGGCTACCTTCATCTTACGACAAATAATCCTCATAGCCAAGTCGAGAAGAACATCCGAATCGCTTCCTTTTGGCCGACTGATTTGCAAGATTGCGCTTGAGTTTGCCTACCGACTTGGGCCAGAATTGCCAGTTTCGATTCATACCATTGATGAGTCGACTATGGTCAAGATGAAGATTGGGTCGCAGTACCATGAAAACTAGCTTGAGGAAGACAGCGAGGATGACTTTGATGATGAGGAAGATCAAAGCGAAGAAGAACCTGGAGTAGAGGTTCAGGAAGAAGCTCAGGAAGAGGCAGAAGAGGAGGCTCAGGATACAGATGAGAGCCCTCCTCCTTCTACGCAGGCTACTATCGACGATCGCATTGCTCGGATGGAGGAGAGTCAGACCGCATTACGAAGAGAAGTTCAAGAACTTCGCGCAGAAGTCGCGGATGCCAAGGCCGTTACAAAGAAGAAATTAGGCAAGGTGACTCGCACCTTGAAGGAGATCCTGTGTTGCTTACAGGATAAGGGTGCTCCTCCTCCGTCCCCAGACTCAGACTAGCGATGCGACCTTGATGTAGTTGTCAGTAGTTAGTCATTTCCTGCTTTATGTGTGTAAGCCTGTTAGAGCTAGTGCTTTGCTTATGTTGCTGTTACAATTTTAACTGTCTTAGTTCCCATGTATTTCTCGTCATGATGCTTGTGAGGATATATCCCTTGTATTGTGACAATTTTGATTAAATGGAATGCATGGAATGCCTTTGACTCCTTGTGTGAATGATTGTGGTGTATTTGTGCAATTGAAACTGACAAGGTTGCGCCCTATTTTGAATATAGGGAATGCCGCCTAAGGCTACGTGGAGCACGGCTCGTCTTGCACTGACTGAGCATATGGATCAGACTCCTTCGCAGTCTGGCACCCATGCGGACCCTGCTGTGGGCCCGATTCCTGAGACAGTTCGTGCGTCTCAGCCTGCTGCTGGTCCTACAGTTGGACCACCGCCATTTACACCGTCAGTCAGAGAGCCATATCGTGCATCTACTTCCACACAGCATCTTCCACAGCCTGCTCCACCTCCTGACAGATTTGAGCAGATGTTGGCTATGATGCAACAGCAGCAGCAGCTTCTGACTACCATCGTGGGGACACTAGCACAGGGTGGGGGTGTGGCTCTACCTGCACCACCTACGCGTCCAGCTGAGGATGCTTATACACACGCCCAGGATGAGGGCATGGCTCATCCTGCGTCGCCTGTTTACCCTGCGGGGAATCCCGCCGATACACGGGGCCTATTAGAGCGATTTCAGCGCTTACGGCCTCCCACTTTCACGGGTTCTCACAGACCCGAGGAGGCTGAGTACTGGCTCGACCGTGTGTCAAAGATTTTACGAATGCTTCATTGCACAGAGGCCGAGCAGGTAGAGATGGCTACATTTCTATTTGAGCGAGAGGCCAGCCTGTGGTGGGATAGCGTACTGCGGACCGTTGCCGCCGACTATGTATGGACGTGGGCAGCGTTTGAGTTCCGCTTCCATGAGAAGTATTATCCCCAGACTTACAGGCACGACAGGGAGAATGAGTTTCTCCGTCTCAGACAGGCAGCTATGATAGTTACAGAGTATGAGCATCGGTTCACGGAGTTGAGCAGATACGTCCCGACCATTTTAGCTGATGAGCAGATGCGCATACGGCGCTTTCTGGAGGGTTTGCGACCAGATATTTGGTCGAAGATGTGCTGTTTGACCATTCCCTCTTATGCGGAGTTGATTCACATGTCCATGCAGGCAGAGCAGGATGTGGATCAGCTTGTGCGATCTCGTGGCCCTGTTGCTTCTAGGCCACGACCAGACTTGCAGGACAGGCCCCTCGCGGGTAAGAGGCCTCGCATTGATCCTCCTACTAGGACTACAGTGCCTGTACCACCGTTTTAGCTCCCTGATTTGACATGTACATACTGTGGGAGGACAGGCCACTTGGCACAGAGCTGTTTCTCTTGGATGCGGGACAGCGGGTTCTCGCCGCCGCAGAAGATTGACCGTGCTCGTTCACAGGCGATATCAGCACCACCTCTACGGTTAGCTCCTGCGCACCCTTCTTTTAGACCTCCGGTATCGCAGATCAGACAGCCTCCACGGCCCTTGACACAGCGGCCGAACCGGCCACAGCAGGCTCGGGTTCATGCATTGACAGCTGAGGCAGCTGCGACACCGACTCTTCAGCATTCAGCCTTCGAGGTCACAGCCCATATTGGAGGTACCCCTATTCTTGTGATGGTGGACACTGGTTCCACGATTTCTTTGATATCACGTACTGTAGTCAGGCGTCTTGGGTTACAGACTATCACTATGGATAGTGTGCGGGTATTTGCAGCTCATGGGGATTTTTCGGATGTTACCCAGATGTGTGAGGGTTGTTTAGTTGATCTGGGAGGCAGGACGATGGCTCTCGATCTTGTCGTCGATCCCTCGCTCGTTTATCTCGACGTCATTCTTAGCATGGATTGGTTGACTGCTGGGAGGGCCGAGATTGACTGCGAGGCTCGTATGGTGACGGTGTACGAGCCTGAGGGCACGCCTTTCACATTTTCAGTGCGGGTAAATCTTCCTTTCCGCATACTTAGTTACGCCACTTTATTGCGCGACGCTGGTGCCCAGATACTCGAGCATGTGCCAGTTGTTTCTGAGTTCGGGGATCTGTTCAGGAAGATCCCTGGTTTGCCGCCCCGACGTGAGATCGATTTCACTATCGATCTGGTTCCTGGTTCTACGCCCGTCTCACTGCCGACGTATCGCATGGCACCATGTGAGATGGAGGAGTTGAGGACGCAGATTGATGGTCTGCTAGAGCTTGGCCTTATACGGCCTAGTATGTCTCCTTGGGGAGCACCGGTCCTATTCGTGAGGAAGAAGGATGGTTCGATGCGATTGTGTATTGATTATCGCAGGCTGAACCAGGTCACGGTGAAGAACAAGTATCCTTTACCCAGGATCGATGACTTGTTTAATCAGTTGAGAGGAGCGCAGTACTTCTCGAAGATTGATCTTTAGTCGGGATATCATCAGTTGCGCGTCAGAGATGAGGACGTGCAGAAGACAGCATTCAGGACCAGTTTTGGCCACTACGAGTTCCTCGTGATGTCGTTCGGTCTCACGAACGCACCAGCCGTGTTCATGGATCTGATGAACCGGGTATTTCAGCCTTTCCTCTATCGATTCGTCATTATTTTCATTGACGACATTTTGGTGTACTCTAGGAGTCGAGAGGAGCATGAGGAGCACTTACGTTTGGTCCTGGATACGCTCAGACAGCATCAGTTATTCGCACAGTACAAGAAGTGCGACTTCTGGAAGCAGGAGGTGAAGTTTCTGGGACACGTGGTGTCCAAGGATGGCATGGCAGTTGACCTGTCTAAGGTAGCTGCGGTGCAGGACTGAGAGCAGCCTGGTTCTGTCACTGAGGTGAGGAGTTTCTTGGGTCTCGCTGGCTACTATCGGCGCTTCATTCAGGACTTCTCGAAGATCATGAGACCCTTATCTCAGTTGACACGGAAGGACGTGAAGTTCGCCTGGAATGACAAGGCGGAGTCAGCTTTTCAGGAGCTGAAGGACAGACTTACGTTCGCCCTTGTGCTAGTATTGCTAGAGCAAGGGGTTAAATACACTATATACACTGACGCGTCTAGCGTTGGTTTGGGTTGTGTTCTTATGCAGAGGGACAGGGTAATTTCGTATGCCTCGAGACAATTAAGGAAGCACGAGCAGAATTACCCTACACACGACCTAGAGTTGGCAGCCGTTATATTCGCACTAAGACTCTGGAGACATTACCTCTACGGAGAGGAGTTCGAGCTCTTTTGTGACCACAAGAGCCTCAAGTACATATTCACGCAGCGAGACTTGAATATGAGGCAGCGGCGATGGATGGAGACGTTGAAGGACTTCAAGTTTGAAGTCTCTTACCATCCTGGGAAGGCGAACCTTGTGGCTGATGCATTGAGCCGCAAGAAGGCAATAGAGTTTACGGCTCCGCTGATGGTTGCCGAGTGGGATATGGTCGAGTTTTTGCTAGACTTTGAGCAGAAACTCACCGTAGAGGAGCCGTTTGAGTTCATCGCACATGTACTGGTGCGATCTCAGATCGATGACCGAGTCATCGAGGTGCAGAGGGACGATATGTATCTTACTGAGTTTCGAGAACAAGCCAGTGATGATGCTGACGCCGACTGGCGAGTTGGTATGGATGGAGGCTTACGTTATCGTGGCCGCCTATGCGTTCCAGATGTCCCTGACTTGAGACGAGAGATTCTCGAGGCTGCGCATTCTACTAGACTCGCGATGCATCCAGGCAGCATAAAGATGTATCGTGACGTGAAGAGGACGTATTGGTGGGAAGGTATGAAGACCCACATAGCAGAGTTCGTGTCCCGTTGTCTCACTTGTCAGCAGGTGAAGGCAGAGCATCGCCGACCACCTGGACTTTTGCAGCCTATGCCGATTGCAGAGTGGAAGTGGGATTTCATTTCCATGGACTTCATTTCTGGGTTGCCGAAGACGAGGAAGGGACATGATTCCATTTGGGTGATCGTCGACCGTCTGACGAAGTCGGCGTACTTCCTACCGATCAAAGTTACGAACTCTGCAGACGAACTGGCTAGATTGTATATCAGAGAGATTGTGCGTCTGCATGGAGTTCCGCTGGAGATCGTGTCGGACAGAGACACGCGGTTCACTTCTATTTTCTGGACTCGCATTCAGGAGGCTATGGGTGTGAAGTTGAAGTTCAGTACTGCCTTCCACCCACAGACAGACGGACAGATAGAGCGGGTGAACCAGATCTTGGAGGACATGTTGCGAGCTTGCGCATTGGACTTCAAGGACAGTTGGGATGATTGTCTTGCTTATGCGGAGTTTACGTACGACAACAGCTTTCAGGCGAGTATCGGTATGGCACCTTATGAGACGCTATATGGGCGACCTTGTCGCGCACCGCATTGCTGGTTAGAGGTCGGTGAGCGTAGCTTGATTGGCCCAGAGTTAGTGCAGGCGACGTCAGAGAAGATTGATATTATTCGACGTCGGCTTCTTACAGCGCAGAGCAGACAGAAGAGCTACGCCGATACGAGACGGAGGCCACTAGAGTTCACAGTTGGGGATCATGTATTTTTGCGAGTTTCTCCTATGAAGGGAGTCCTTCAGTTCGGGAAGAAAGGGAAGCTGGCACCGCGATTCATTGGTCCATTCCAGATCCTCGATCGTGTGGGAGCGGTGGCTTATCGATTGGCTTTACCCACGCCTCTCGCGAGCGTTCACAACGTATTTCATGTTTCTATGCTAAAGAAGTACGTTGCTGATCCTTCCCATATCATCAGATGGGAGCAGATGCAGTTAGGAGAGGATGTTACATATATCCTGTGACCGACACGTATCCTAGACAGGAAGGAGCAGGTACTGCGTAGCAAGGTGATTCCCCTTGTGAAGGTATTATGGATGCATCACACTGAGGAAGAGGCTACCTGGGAGACAGAAGCCGAGATCAGAAAGAACTACCCACAGCTTCTCGAGGAGTACGAAAAGGTACAAAATTTCGAGAACGAAATTATTTGTTAAGGGGGGTAGATTGTAACGCCCGTGAAAAATCCGTACTTGGGCTCGAGTACCAACTCAATCCGAAATTGCGTAGAATTCATTCCTTTAGAAAATATGACTAGGTTAGCTAGTGCAACGTTAGAATAGCTGGGAAATGATCCCTGATCACTTTAAATACGTTCTACAAGGCTCAAAGCGAGTGGAACCAATGGTGCTATAATGCTCTAAAGCCTCGGATCAAACTCTAAGCCGGTTTATTCTCGGGACCTCCTTGAAACTTTGTATTGGATCTAGACCGCGTGTCGAAAGTCCGATACCTACCATCTTAGACCGTTATGACCACTTAGCTGGGCTTGGCAATCGTTTCGAAAATCAAGTCCAACTGACATTCAGAGGCTATTTCATTGAGCTTAGAGTGAAGAGAGTGAGAATAGGGTTAGAATTGGAATTTGAAATTCAAATCTGGCACACGATTTGACGCATCAGTATTAAGCGTTCTGACTGTCAGAATACAGCCAAATTACACCCTTGGATCAGGAAAAATATCTATTACATATCACGAGACTTATAGGCCTGATCTTGGTGCGATGACCGTTAAACTGAAACTGGACCGCCACGTGCGATCTGGGAACCCTACTGGTCTGAAAACTGGATGTGTGCTAGATCCAGTATGCATGAGCTTAAGTCCGACCGCATTTGGCCAGGGGACCTTCAGAAATGCTCATTTGGACCGAAACGGCCCCGATTTGGTTAGGCACCAAGTAAACATTGTTCCCAAGCCTATTTTGGACATGTTTTAGGCTATAAAAGGGGTTGAAACCCTCACTCCTCTCTCCCATCCGAATTTGAGAGAAACCCTAACTTGGGAGAGAGAAAAAGGTGAGAGATTGTGAGAGAGAGTGGGAGAGTTCTTCCTGCCACTTGTGCTACGTGTTGCACGTGCTTAAGCAACACACCTCTACCGCTTTCCCGGCGATTTCACCACGATTCTAGGTAAGTAAATACCCTAAATAGTTGCTGATTTGAGTTTTCTTTTTTTCCATAGCGATGTAGCTTATGGATCTCGTGTATTAGGTTCCCTATTCGCCGTAGACGAAGCGTATACGCTCCGTTTCAATTCACGAGTTTACAAGACATAAGGTGAGGATTTTAGACGCTTTGATTGACGGTTCCCAATGCTTTCAATGTCGTTTAATAGTAGATTCTTGACGGTATCGCCGTTTGACATGTACAAAATGCTCTCCGTTTCCCGTTTCGTAAACTAACGAAGAATATGAGATTTAGGGCATTTTAGTCATTTGTAGGAAGTACTGTTTACATTCATATTTTGCTGATGTGATTGACATGGTTTGTTGTCGTATTAGGAAGTTAGGAATACGTGCATAATTAGTTTGGCGAAGAGATTCGCCTAATTGCGCACTTCGGGTCGACATACTATATGTAGACTTAAGTGTGTAGTGTATGTGTTTGTATAAATGCTTGTATTAGTATGTATTGAATTAAATGATGTTATGAGATAGTTTGAGATTGATTTCTCAATTAATATGCTGACCTAAATGATTTCCTACATGTTGATTATATGCATGATTTCATTACATGCATGAAATATATGTGCTTGAAGATTTACTTAAGTTGAATGTTAAAACATGTGTTAACATGCTCACATGATTGTATTTCAATTCCAATACTCTTACATAATTTGTTGATGTGATTCCATAAGTGTTTGGGACTAGACTTGGTCCAGGCAGTCGGTAACCGAGCAAATTCGTGGTTGACTGGTCTTAGCCACGAGCGACGCGTCGATGAACGCGAGTCGTGTTTGAAGTTGGCGGCAGTGGTTAGGCCACGCGAAGTGTTTTACGCACTTCATGTCGTTCGACTTGAGATGCGATCGCGCTCGTCGAGCCCGTCAAGTAACCCGACTGGCCGATGTATGTTCACCTTGTATGAGTCATAACTGCTTGAACCTAGGGTACTGAACTTATCATTGTAAACCCTGTTAACCATGGTACCTTGATCCACGAAGACTCATGAGCCGGGCATGGTGGTATGGGACACCGTGGTCGAGCTACCGTCCTACGCTGGGGCCATAAACCTCCCCGTAGTGACCAGTGAGCACCTAGACTCGTGAGCAGATTATGGTGGTATGGGACACTATATTCTAGCTGTCGGCCTACACTGATCAGGCGACGAGTCCTTTGTAGTGACCGCGAGCGTATTCTGAGTCCACGGGAGGCGACGACCCTTCCGTTACAGTAGAATACAGTAGGCCTGTATTGATAAGGTGATGGGGGAGCGGTGCAACGAGTGTGAGCAACAGCCCTGACAGCCCTTGCAGTGACCTACGAAATATACATCGTATGAGATTACTAGGAGTGACGACCCTAGACAGGATCTGTGTTGGGATTGATACAAGGGAAGTACCTTAGTTTCCCAATCCTGCTGTTTGAATGGACTAATAATAACTTGAAAATCATATCACCATAGCATTGCATGTGCCTGGAAGATGTGGAGCACTCTAGGGAGTGTGGCATGCCGCGGTCGTAAGATGTTGCCGTATGAGGGAGTTCGTCGGTGAGGGCATACATCACGTCATGTCATCTTGCATTAACAACAGTATTAGGATTGTCTGATTTACTGCTTTACTATTATCGCATGATTGAATTGTGAACATGCTAATCCTTGCTCTATGATTCCACTAAGTTGATCACTCACTCCCATGTTACGGGATGGTGTTTGCAACACCCACCAGACCCTGTTGTAGATGCAGGTGAGGCTGAGATCCAGGAGGTGGAGCCAGACTTTGACGAGGACCAGGACGAGTTCTCGTACATTGAGTATCACGATGGCTTCGCGTAGGCGACCTGGATCGATGGGACTTCAGTGGGACCATTTTGGATATTTATTTTTGTTCATGTATATGTATATGAGACTCAGAGATGTATTCATACTTTAGAGACAGATGAGGTTTACTTTGTTTTCCATACAGTGATATATATATTATTTAGTCTTCCGCTTGCTTTTATCACTGGATCTGAAGTATGAATTGCAGTTTTGGTATACTTTTACTCATGTGAATGCTTTAAATCAGACAACATTGAATCATAATCATTTTTGTTGCATAAGTGACGGCCTGGAACTCGGGAGTTGAGTTTAGACACGACTCCCGATTTTCACGGTGTTACATACATGGAGGAAATCATACACATAGTTAACATGAATAAGTAAGCTAAAAAGTTCATGGGGGAAATCACACACAAGCAAGGTAGCTGGGATTTCATATCTCAAATCCCTCATAAATCACACTTTACTAACTACTAACTCATTCAGACATTTTCACAAACACTTAGATTACGCTATTCAACATACATCACATATGTCGGCCGTATTACATGTTAGGGCAAATCCTTTTGCCAAGGAGTTGTCACATATGTAACAATCATATACCTAAGTCAAATAATCATGGCAATCATAACATCAAATTCCTTATGCATACAAACATTTCAACAAACACATGAAATACCCTATTTACAACATAGGTTAGACATATACGTAAAATAAAACAGATAGCGCATTTAACATGAGTAATAACGTCCACGTTAATAATAAATCATTATCATACATTGAAAGTCTTGAAAACCATAACTTATATGTATATAGTCCGCACCTAAAATCGAAAAGTGAGAAACAGATATGATTTAGATGATAAGTCTTCATCAACGATGGATTGGCAACCTAAGTCATGAATTAGATTAGTTACATCAACACTTAGACTATTCTAAGCTCCAAAACAGGTTAGGGTTTAATTGTCTTACCCAAATATGGAATTAGAATCGCTGGAATAACGATTCAGATGCGATGGATTAGGCATGTAGAGTAGCTGGGAAGAATCCCAAGATGAATCACCAACTTCTCTCTCACTTTCTCTCTCTTTACTCTCTCTTTCTTAGCCACGGTTTGAAAATTCGTATGGATCATGTGAGAGAGGGTTTAAGACCCTTATATAGGCACAAAACTGACAGAAACAGTCCTAGGGCCATGGTATACTTAGGTTATAACCAAATCGGGCTCATTCCGATCCAACGGAGCATTTTTGGATGTCCCTATATTGAATGCGGTCAGACTTAAGCTCAAAGATATTAGATCTTGATCAAGTTAAGTTTTCAGTCCAATCGAGTTTCCAGATTGACCGTGGCAGACCAGTTTCAGTTCAACGGTCACCGAAACTAGATCAGGGCCACAAATACATAGACATGTGTGGGACATTTCCCCTGATCCGAGGGAAACTTTGGGTCAAATTCCAACGGTCTGAATGCTTATAATCAATCCACAAGCGACGCAACTCAGATTACTTAAATTTATATTTAATTTTCTAAAAACCTTCACGTTCTCCCACTCTTCACTCCGGACTTGAGAAAATAGTCTCAAGACCTCATTTGGACTTGATTTTTAAGGTGATTGTCAAGTCCAATCAAGTGGTCATAATTGTCTAAGTTCATCACTATCAGACTTTCGACGCGCGGTCCAGGTCCGTTACGGAGTTTCTAAATGCTCCCGAGAGCAATTGGGTTTAGAGGTGGATCCTAAATTTCAGGGTAATGTAGTATTACTAATTCTATAGGTTTTGGGTCTTGCAGACTGTATATAAAGTGATTGGTGCTAATTTCACAAGTAATCTAGTTTAGCACTAGTTAACTCTCATTAAATTTCTAAAGGATTAGGTTCTAAAGGATTTCTGCTAAAGGTGGTACTCGGGTCTTTGTACAAATTTTTTCAGGACGTTACATCTTTATACATCTCTATCTGTGGTTCTCTCATATGCTTCTTCAGTCAATATCTACTTCTTTACCTTTGCCAATGACTGACAAAAAGGGGGAGAACATTTCAAAACACCCCATGCGGAAAAATTATGTCTTTGAATGGTGTTGCAGGTGTTAGGGGGAGCAGCTGCACCAAGAAAGGGGGAGAAAATACTGGTTGTGTACATGGTTGTATTAGAATTTATAAAATTGTGTAAAAACATGTACACATAATTTAGGATGTGTCTGTCTAGATATTATCCTAGGGTTTTTGGGTATTTTTTTGTAACGTAATTGACAAAGGGGGAGATTAAAAGTGTACCTACTAGTGCCCTGATTTGTCAATTAGCATGTGTGTTGAGTCAGTCGGACTATAGAGCCTCACAGGAAGAACAATTCAAGCGCCTGGCTCAACCGGATATGTGGAAGCTCATCATAGGTAAATCATAGCCTCACATCCCATGTCCTAAAACACCAAGTGATTAAAACCCTTAAAAGCAACTTAGAACATATGAGGGTTTTTGGGTAAGTGAACTTTTTCAAACATAAAAGAATCTCTAAGTTTGCTTTCCTTATCGATTATATCGATACACATTTTGATATGATCGACCTGCTCTGTCGATGTCCTCGACTCTTTATCGATACTATCGATAAGATGACTAAAAGTGTCCAGCAACCGCATACTCATCTGGACGGATTTATCGATATATCGATACACCTATCAATATCATCGATATTCAAATTTCGAGCTCATCAAAAGTGCCTCGATAATATCGACAGGAAGATTTTCGGCACCCCTATTTTCTTAAAGAAAATTACTATGTGCTTCGATATATCAATGCTCTTTTCTAATTTAATCTGAATTCAAATATCGATCATATCAGAAGGCTGTCAATCATATCGATAGTGGGCACAAATTTCTTCTAACAAATATTCGAGGATGTTTTTCACTTTGATTGGGGGTCACTCGAGGAAATTGAGATTCTATGTCAATGCTATCGAGGTCTAGTCGATTGGATCGAGACTGGACACAAACTGTCCAGCGTGCTTATAGGTAAATCTATAGGATTCATCGATCCTATCTACACGGCCTCGATATCATCGATATTTAAATTCTGATGACATCGATTGTTCCCCGATCATATCCTAAAAACCTGAAATATTTCAAGGCTAGTCTCTCTCATTTTTCAAACGTCGATAGATCGATCCCAGTATCGATAGAATCGGAGTTCAAAATCTAATGACATCGACACCAGTATCGATCCCATCGACCAGCTGACAATAGGTTTCAAAAGCGTATGACATTTAAGTTTATGTTATTGAGCGGACAGTCGATCCTATCGAGAGTATCGCTCGATGATATCGAACTCTGTCATAAATATGACCATTTTATATCCGTTGAAACTTGTCTATATTTCTTGTAGAGAAAGAAGAGAGTGCTTTTGTGTGTTTTACCTTTAGATCATATACCCAAAGACCTTTCTCTCACGGGAGTTCATCTTCCAATCCACTCTCATTCATTGACATTCAATAGAGTGGATTAGGAAATGAACTTTCACATTCAAGGATCCTTCAACAACTATGTTAACAGCATATCATTAAGCTGGGATGCCTTGAATGAATAGATGACGGGAATCATTCTATCTTATATGAAAATTCTAAGAGAGTGGATTTCCATCCTAACCTTGACCCAACCTGAAGCCAAGAACTGGTACATCTTATGTGTTGTGGATCAAGGGAGCTGAAGATTCTTCAACAACAAGGAGGAGATCTTCATCATTGTGTTGAATGGGACTCATCAACTTATCTGTAAGTATCTAGAGTCCAGATGACACTTGTGATCATTCCTTTCTATGATTGGGTCTTAAGTGTTGCTTACCCTTTAAAGTACTTATAAGAGGCCTCTGGCGGGAGTGTATGTTGTGTGTCCGTTGTGTGGACCCTTGCTCTATGGAGAGCATAAACATCCGGGTGGGTTGTGTGAACCCTTACTCTATGTGGGTATAAACATCTAGTTAGGAGTACACCAGTAAAACTCCAGAGTTAGAGGTGAACTGAGTTGAAACCTCCGTGTAAAAGTTAAAGGTGAACCTGATTTAAAACCTTAGGTTTAAGGTGAACCCTGGGAAACCTCTTTACTGAAATCTGGTACACTCAAGGGTTGAGTGTGACAACTGGGAGTGGAGTAGACAAGTAGTCGAACCACTATAAAAATGACTGTGTTTGAGATTGTTATTATTTTTCATTTATGTGATATTCCTTACATGCTTTTATATTTGATTGTCTAATATCACACCTCATATACACACACAGTCATATCCATCACAATCTTACATGCAACTTGTTTTATCTTTTAAAAACTTTGTGATTGGATCCTCTACTAGGCTTGGAAGCCAGTAGAGTTACATATGAGTAATCCTGTAAATTGTATATCTGATAGGATTAGTGTAATAGGATTTTTAAATACACTATAAAACTTTAAAAAAATCCTATTCAACCCCCCCCCCCCCCCCTCCCAGGACATATTGGCATATTCATACTTCAACTCAAGTGGTCTTCACCACTATTTTCATGTTGAATATAATGCATTCCATGTCTTTGTTGAAATGTTTGAATGAATATGAAATTATGATTTGTGCTTTCTATGATTATTGATTGAGAATACATGATAGTTGTATGTGCAACAACTCCTTTGTGAAAGAATTTGTTATAATATATGTTATAACTAATTTATTACATGTATGTTGATATGTATAGTCTAAGTGTTTAAGAAAATGTCTAAATTAGAAGTTGCTTGTTGAAATGCATTTAATAAGGGCGTTGAGATTATATTCTCAATTACCATATCTATAGTTATATTTTCCTTCATGTAACATATCTCGCTACTACGTGATTTATGGATGAAATGCCCATGTGTGATAACATGTGCTAGACCCACCTCGAGAATACATGACTCAACTGTATACAAGCAAGAACAGCCTAACTCAAGCTATAGCTGGGGTGGTATCTGCTTCGCCTCAACCGCCAGAAGGAGATAAAGACTGGACCCTAGTGATGACTCGCAGGACGAAGTACGAAATGTAAGGAATCTTCAAATAAACCCTCCTTCACCGAGAGTTAAGGGCCCTATGACGTGCAATGCAACTAAAAGAAATCCTGAACTCGCTCCCCCTGTAATTTATCCCAAGTGAGTAGTTTCGTAGTTAACGTTACGCGACTTTCTAGCTTTATTTGCCCCAAGGGCCAGGTGGATGAAAGAACAAAAAGGTAAAGCAATAATGATGAACTCACCAATGCCCGTGTCACCCCAGGAAAGTTCGCCAATGTCTGTATCTCCCCGATCGATCGATAGCACAGGAAGTACACAAAAGTCAAACAATACTCTACTCTCTCATCTCTTTGTAAGCCCTATGATGTTAGCGTACTCTCGCCCTACTCCAGCTACGGCTTCGTCGAAAAGTAGAGAAGTCGTGTTATATATGGCCGAGACGAATCAGGAAAATAGGTCGACTACAGAAGATCATATCAATGAAATGGTAGAAGCACAAAGAGTGCTAATGGATGAATGTAGAAACCTCAGGGAAGCACTAGCGACTCTCACACATAATGTGGCCGAGATTACGGCTCCACCAATAACGGGTGCAGTAAATGGACATGAAAGCAATCCTGAACTCTCTCATTGATAAGGGGTAGGATCAAGGGGATCTGTTCCAGCAGCGAAGACTATAACACAAGATGATGTAAGACAAGTCATCGAAGAAGCTGTCAGAATAGAAAGAGAGCACGTAAAACTTCAAACATCCTGACTTTCAGAACTTTAACGGAGAAGGATCGCTAAAAGAGCACTTAATACAGTTAATCACCAAAATGGGAAATTTTTTTACAATACCTCAGTATTGCTTACGGTTATTTGAATCGTCACTGACGCACAAAGCATTCCGATGGTAATCCAATTTAGCTCCAGGGTCCATACGTATGTGGGAGGAGATGCAAGATGCCTTTATGTCAAACTTCTTCTCTTCAGAACGTGACATTAACATCACAGAATTGGCTTCTTTACAACAAAGAGTAGGAGAACCAGTGGAAAAGTTTATAGACAGGTGGAAGACATTAGGAGCTTCGTACAGGTAATTGTTAGAAGAAAAGGAACAAGTCAAGATGTGCCTAAATTCTATAGAAATGGGAATCGCATTTGGACTCACCAGCACCGATATCCAAACCTTCCGTGACCTAGTCACCAAGGCTCATGCCTTGGAATTGATGAGATGTAAGATGCCAACCTTTCACCATGAGACAGGTAAGAAGTACCCAACAGGATGGCCATAAATACTGTCGAGCATGATAAAAGAAGTAAGGATACTAGGGATTTAAGAGACAAGAGGCAAGGAAGTAAAGAAAAATGGCAATAGCCAAGAAATAAATACGACAAAAAAAGGGTCAGGGTGCTTAACTCTCATGAAGGGTTCACTTTCGACAAAGAAGATGTCATTCCTACGATGAATCAGCTGCTGAAATCCGGCACAATATCATTACCAGAACCCAAACGTCCTGAAGATGTGACAAGAACAAGGGAAAGGGATTTTTGCCGTTGTCATCATCTGGTAGGACACCTGACGGAGAATTGCTATACCCTGAAGTGTATAATACAGCGAATGATAAACAAGGGTGAAATAGTAATCGGTGAGGAAAAAGAAAGGGGTACCATGGCAACGGTGAATATGCTCACAATTCGAGAAAAAGATCAAAATGAAAAAGAGAAAAAGGATCATAAGGCAATAAAGAAGGTAGCAATGATCACACTGAGATCATGAAAGAAGATAATAAGTCTCGTAAAACAGAAAGCAGAGAGCATAAGAAAAGAAGCCACTGAAAGACAGAACAATGATGACCGGAATGAAAAGAGGAATGAAATGATGAAGGTGACTTACGATGTAGTAAGTCATTTGAAAGGCATCCCGGCTTGGCTAAGCGTCTACGATGCACTTAAATTGTCAGAGGAATTTTGATAAAGCCTGGTCCAAGCATTGTTTGACCATGATGTTAGAGAGACTTTACTGGCAGAGATGAAGCATGCAGTGGATAATAAGTAAGAAGATTGTTTACCAATCGTTTCCTTTTCTGATGATGATTTGATCTGTGAGGTAGAGCATAACTGGCTGTTAATGATAGAAGGTCATATCCGGGGGAAGAAATTTAAACGGATTACGATAGACAATGGATTCGTAATGAATTTCCTACCACTCTCAATGTTAAGTAAGTTGGGCTACCACCGGTTGGATCCGCGCCCTAGCGGAATGATGATACAAGGTTTCAACCAAGATGGACAACATGCACTTGCCTAGATTATAGTGATGCTGAAAATAGGAGAGCTGATTACCGACGTCATATGTCATGTTATAAACGCCATGATGTCATATAATCTCCTCCTAGGGAGGCCATGGATACATCAGTACATCATTGTGCTCTTTACTCTACATCAGTGTTTCAAATATTGTAAAGATGGAATTCCATATAAAGTAATGGCCGACGCAAAGCCATATACAGAAGCTGAATCCTTCTTCGCAGATGCTAGCTATTATAAAGGGTTCACCAAAGAAGAAAGAAAGAATGATGAAAACGAAGCCGTAAACAACACTCAAATAAATGCGATAAAAGAAGAAGCAGATGAAGCAGGACTAGCCAGAACTGCTGAGACAAAGAAGAAATTCTATTTTGTGTTGAAACATCTAAGACATCCGGGGCAATTGCCGCTGACCCTGTTGTCACTAGAGTAGTTAAAAATCTTGCAATCCAATTACACATTTCCATTACTGCATGTTAAAAGGAATAAACCATTCTCGATCGCTCCAGGAAGATTTTAAGTCAAGGTCAGCGCAAAGCATCAAGAACCAATAGAATTTTACATTGCGGTGGAATCAAGGGCCGAACAAGAGACCGAGAATAATGTGTATCATGGTATGATAACACCGCAAGATCTCAAAAATATAGGTTTTGATTGTGAAGAGCCCACTGGCTTAAATCATGGAAGAGGGATCCAGATTCCTATCGGGATTGGTCTGGAAAAGCAAAGAAAGTTTTAAGGACTAGAGGCAGAGTCATCAGTAAATACAATTACAGTTGGGTAGTCGTCAGAAGAAGATCCCAAGACGATTGAATACCCTGAAATAACACCAAAACTGATAGAAGACAGGGGATAGCCAACGATTGATAGTTTGTAAGAGATAAATTTAGGTACGAAAAAGGAGCCAAGAAATACATTCATCAGTGTCGGTCTTTCTGAACAGGAGTCTGAGGAATATATTCGACTTCTCAGAGAAAATAAAGACGTCTTCACTTAGACATATGCAAAGATGTTAGGCTTTGAACCTTCTGTAGCAATGCATAGATTAAACATATCCAAAGAGAAAGACCGATTAAATAAGTGCAAAGGAGATTTCATCTGGACCCGGTTCCCTTGATAGAAGAAGAAGTGAATAAGTTAATAAAAGTTGGGATTATCAGGGAAGTTAAATATCCCAAATGGATATCAAACATTATCTCGGTGAAAAAGAAAAATGGGTAGGTCAGAGTGTGTGTTGACTTCAGAGATCTAAATGAAGCCTCTCCAAAAGATGATTTTCCCCTTTCGATAACTGAATTACTGATTGATAGCACAACTCGGTTTGTTATCATGTTCTTCATGGATGGTTACGTAGGGTATAATCAAATTAGAATGGCACTTGAAGACGAAGAAGCGACAACATTCAAAATGTCATTGGGAATTTATGGTTATAAAGTCATGTTGTTTGGTCTTAAAAATGTCGGAACAACATATCAGAGGGTGATGCAGAATATCTTCCAAGACATGATGCACAAGCATGTTGAATGTTATGTTGATGACTTGGTGGTCAGGTCAGGAGATCATCAAGAGCATCGCGAACATTTGGCATCAGTTTTTCATCGGCTTAGAAGGAAACGGTTAAAAATGAATCCAACTAAATGTGCGTTTGGAGTATCTTCAGGAAAGTTCCTCGATTTTGTTATCCGGCATAGGCACATCGAGATTGATCCAGGGAAAATCCAAGCCATTCAAAATATGCCGTCTCTGAAAATATTAAAGGAATTGAAAAGTTTATAAGGAAAGCTAGCATACATTCGCTGTTTTATTTCAAATATTACAGGGAGATGTCAACCGTTTTCCCATATGATAAAGAAAGATACAAAATTTATGTGGAACCAAGCTTGCCAGAATGCATTTGACTCAATCAAAGATTTACTAAATAGCCACCAATACTGACTGCTCCAATAAAAGGGAAGCCGCTGATTTTGTACATATCTGCAGTTAAAAGTTCTTTAAGAGATTTATTGGCTTAGGTGAATGAAGCTGGAAAAGAAACCTCTCTCTATTAATTGAGCCAAACTTTGATGGGTGTAGAATGTAACTATTCCACGATCGAGAAGGAATGCCTAGCGTTGATATTTGCAGTACAGAAGTTAAGACACTATTGTCTCTTTCACACCATAACTTTGATCTCGAGGGCAGATCCTATAAAAATTTTGATGACGAGGTCGATATTGGCTGGAAGATTGGCCAAATGGATGTTGTTACTTTTGGAATATACTATTACATATGAGCCGGCAAAAATAGTAAAAGGACAAGCAGTGGCATACTTCTTTGCAGTGCATCCCGCAGCAGAACATGAAAACATCAATGGTGATTTTCTATATCAACAAGTTATGTTGGTTGAATCGTAAAGCCCATGGAAGATGTATTTTGACGGCGTCACTCGAGCGTCAGGAGTGGGGGCAGGAGTGATATTTATTATTCCTTAGGGTGACTTGTTACCTTACTCCTTTACGTTGGGCGCTACATACACGAATAATGAGGTAGAGTATAGAGCCCTCATTATTGGAATGGAAATGGTTCAAGAAATGAAGATAAAAATGCTGCATATCTTTAAAGATTCTAAGTTGATTATAGATCAATTGACAACCGATTTTGGAGTGAGAAAGTTGAAAGTGCACTTATTACGTGCCCTGGTTTGTCAATTACGTTGTATGTTGAGTCAGTCGGACGACAACACCTAACAAGAAGATCAAGTCAAGCGTCTGCCTCATCTGGATGTGTGGAAGCTCACCAAAAGGTAAATCATAGCCTCACATCCCATGTCCCAAAACACCAGGTGATTAAACCCTTAAAAAGAACTAGAACATCTTAGGATTTATGTGTAAGAAAACTTTTTATCTAAAAATTTTTTTTCTAAGTTTTTCTTACACTGTCGATTATATCGATTCCCCTTTCGATATGATTGACCAGCTTTGTCGATGTCCTCGACATATCAATTGATACAATCGAGTGAGAACAAAAAGCGTCCAGCAAACAAACAATCTTCTAGACGATTTATCGATATATCGACCTTCTAGTCGATATCATCGATATTAAAAAATTGATCATATCCAAGGAGGATAGATCGTCTCGACAGACTGCTTCCGGCGCCCCTGTTTTTCTAAAGAAAACTATCATCTGCTTCGATATATCGATGACTGTCCGATTCAATCTGAACTCAAATATCGATCATATCGGGAGTCAGTCGATCATATCGACTGTGGGGCGCATCTTCTCTCCAGCATGAATTTCAAGTTGCTTTTAATGTTGATCGGGGTGCCTGTCGATAAATCGATATTCATATATCGATCATATCAAGACCAAGTCGATTGGATCGAGTCAGGACATAATTCGTCCAGCAAGCTTATATGTAAAATCTATACGATTTTCGATCCCATCGAATGGTCGCTGATATGATCGATGTACAAATTCCGATGACATCGACTAGTTCCCCGATCATATCTATGATCCTGAAATTCTTCAAGACTTCTCTCTTATTTTTCAACTGTCGATAGAATCGAACCATCACTCGATGGAATCGGAGTTCGAAATTCGATAACATCGATGCATGTCTCGATCCCATCGACCAGTCGGCAGAAGGTTTCCAAAAGCGAAATGACAATTGAGTTCTTATCATCGAGAGGTCGACCGATACAATCGAGAGTATACGCTCGATCATATTGACGACTGGTCGATGATATCGAACTCTGTCATAAATATGACCGTTTATATCCGTTGGAACCTTTTTCCTATAAATAGAGAGAGTTGTCTTCATTGCTAGTAGAGAGAAAGAAGAGAGTGCTTTAGTGTGTTTTAACCTTCCTATCATTTACCTAAGCCCTTTCTCTCGGGAAGTTCATCCTCCAATCCACCCTCATCATTGATATCTTATATAGTGGATTGGGGAATGAACTTCTGCATTCAAGGATCCTTCAGCTACTGCTTTAATGACATATGATTGATCTGGGATGCCTTGAATGCATAGATGATGAGAACCTCTCTATCTTCCTTATAGGAAAACCTTTAGAGAGTGGTAGTCCATCATAACCTTGACCCAACCTAAGCCTAGCATTTATATATCTTCATGTTGTGGATCAAGGGAGCTGAAGACTCTTGATCAACAAGTAGAAGGTCTTCATCATTGTGCTGAAAGGGACTCATCAACTTATCTGTAAGTACTAAGAGTCTAGAGGACACTTGCGATCATTCCTTTTTAGGATTGGGTTTTAAGTGTTGCTCATCATTTAAAGTCCTCGAAGGAGGCCTCCGACGGGAGTGTACGTGCGGGGTGCGTTGTGTGGACCCTTGCTCTGTGGAGAGCATAAACATCTGGTTAGGAGTACGCCAGTAAAACTCCAAGGTTAGAGGTTAACCGAGTAGAAACCTCAGGGTGCGTTGTGTGGACCCTTGTCCTGTGTGGGCATAAACATCTGGTTAGGAGTACGTCAGTAAAACTCTAAGGTTTGAGGTGAATCGAGTAGAAACCTCTATAAAGGTTGAAGGTGAACCTGATTTAAAACCTTAGTTTTGAGGTGAACCATGGGAAACCTCCTTAGTGAAATCCGGTCACTCAAGGGTTGAGTGTGGAAGCCGGGAGTGGAGTAGACTAGTCGTCGAACCACTATAAAATGACTGTGTTTGAGTTTGATATTACCTCTCATTTATGTGATTACCTTGCATGTCTTTATATATATGATCACATTCTATAGACACACACACAATCATATCCATCACAATCTCATCTACATTGTTTGTCTTTTAAATAGGTTGTGATTGGACCCTCTATTAGGCTTGGAAGCTAATAGAGTTAATTCTTGAGTAATCCTAATTTATACTCTGTGATAGGATTAGCGGGATAGGACTAGAAAATAACGTATAAATCTTTAAAAAGTCCTATTCACCCCCCTCTAGGATATACTGACCTATTCCTACTTCAACTAAAGCGGTCTTCACCGCAATTTCAAAAGTAAGAACTATTGTAGTACTGCCGAAAAGCTCAACAATTGCTAGAACGATTCTATGAAGTTGAGATCAAACATGTGCCACGGTCTAAAAATGCGAAGGTAGATGCTTTAGCCAACCTAGCAGCAGCCTTGTCCTGCTTAAATTGAAGTCCTCTTTAAGTAACCATAGAAGAAAGAAGAATTTTACCATCTGCAGAAGTCATCGAGGAGACTGTTAAAACACTTCCTGTATCATGTTTGGAGATAACTGCAAATGATTGGTGTTAGCCTTTCATCGATTATCTCAAATATGACATCTTGCAAGAAGAATTAGCAGAGAAACAACAAATCAAACAACAGTCGAAAAGATTCATTTTATACAGTGAAGTATTATACAGAAAGTCGTACAATGGAATACTGTTACGTTACTTAGATGAACGAGAGGCAAGTCACACGTTACGAGAAGCGCACTCTGGGGGATGTGGAGCACATCAAGCCGGTTAAAATTTGTTCCGTAGAGTATATCGAATGAGATATTATTGGCCCTCCATGTTCAAAAATGCTATAAATTATGCAAAGCGGTGTCATGAATGTCAGATTCATGGAAATGTCATACATGTTCCTCCAGAGGACTTGCATCAGTCAGTTGCCTCTTGGCCCTTTTCAGCTTGGGGACTAGACGTCATTGGTCCTATAAATCTGCCTTCGTCCAAGGGAAAGCAGTATATATTGACGGTAACAGATTATTTCTCCAAATGGACAGAAGCAATTGCTTTATGCAATGTTAAAGAAAAGGACGTCGTTAATTTCATCTGTCAAGCAATCATATACCGCCATGGTATCCTAAAGAAGATTTTTAAAGATAATGGTACTCCCTTTAAGAATAGAGGCATGGCTTCCTACCACCTCTGATGTAGTGTTTCCAAAAGTATGGTTTAACAGTGATGCAGCACAGGTTGCACAACAGTTGTGTCCTCACTTGTCTCTCCTCGGGCATAGGCTCCCCATGCCAAGGGACGTCCAACATGCTCCACCATCGATTTGGCCTACACATGGTGGGTCAAATTGCATGCCAATGGTTAGCCTTGAGTCAATCACCAACCGCTAATCTCATCACCTCAAACGTCACTTACTAAATGGGATGGCTGGAATAGACGATCGCCTGAACAATTGTGAAAGGCGCTCATTGCAATTGAAGAGAAACTCGATGTCCTCCAAGAAACCACTTAGCAAGTGGTGGTCCTGCTTATACCTCATCATCCTCAAGGGCATTGAGCATCGGTCGATACGTATCGTTGCACATCTAGGGCCGTGTTGTGTTTTTGGATGCTTATACCTCTACTGCTGTCTATGGCAATATGTTTTTGGTTATTTTTTAATATGGCTGCATATAATTCTATTCTTACAGCCATAGTGATATATGAAATTCCCTGGCTTATAGAGTATTTGATATGGATTGCATATGTTTTTCCTGATTATCTTATCTTATTTTGTCAAGTTTTATTTCATGCATTCATACTACCTGCCAATGATGTATGCTTAACACTGTTAAAAATCTTTATACATCTATATATGTGATTCTCCCATATGCTTCTTTAACTTCAGTCAATATCTACTGCTTTATCTTTGTCAATGACTAACAAAAAGGGGGAGAAAAGTTAAAACACCCCGTGTGAAAACTTGGATCTTTGCTCTTATTTGTTGCAGGTGTTAGGGGGAGCAACTGCACCAAGAAAGAGGGAGTTTTATAGTAACGGGGAGAAAATACTGGTTGTGTACATGGGATTATTAGAATTTGTAAAATTATGTAAATTGCATGTACACATAATTTAGGATGTGTCTGTCTAGATATTATCCTAGGGTGTTTTGATATTTTTTGATGTAATTAACAAAGGGGGAGATTGAAAGTGTGCCTGATAGTGTCCTGATTTGTCAATTACCATGTGTGTTGAGTTAGTCGGTCTAAAGAGCCTCACAGGAAGAACAATTCAAGCACCTGCCTCAATCGGATGTGTGGAAGCTCGCCGTAGGTAAATCATAGCCTCACATCCCATGCCCCAAAACACCAGGTGAATAAAACTCTTAAAAACTTGCTATACATCTTAGGGTTTTATGGTGAGAAAACTTTTTATCAAACAAAAAATCTCTAACTTTTCTTGCCTGTTGATTGTATCGATACATATTTCGATACAATCGACCTACGCTTTCGATGTCCTTGACACTTGATCGATACTATCTATAAGTGGACTAAAAGTGTCTAGCAACTACATACTCCTCTAGACAGATTTATCGATACATCGATACAGCCATCGATATCATTGATATTCAAATATCGAGCCCATTGAAAGTGGCTCGATAATATTGACAGGGAGATTTTCGACGTCCCTATTTTTTTAACAAAATCATTATGTGCTTCGATATATCAATGTCTTTCCCGATTCAATCTGAATTCAAATCTCGATCATATATGAAGGTCATCGATCATATCGATAGTGGGTGCACATTTCTTCTAACAAATATTTCAGGTTATTTTTAACTTTGATCGGGGGCCCACTCGAGGAAATCGATATTCTTATGTCGATTCTATCGAGGTTTAGTCAATTGGATCGAGACTGGACACGAACTGTCCAGCGAGCTTATAGGTAAATCTATAAGATTTATCGATCCCATCAACACGGCCTCTGGTATCATCGATATGCAAATTCCGATGACATCAGTTGTTCTCCGATCATATCCTAAAAACCTGAAATACTTCAAGGCTAGTCTCTCCATGCTTCAAATGTCAATAGATTGATCCCAGTATCAATGGAATCAGAGTTTGAAATCCATTGACATCGACACCAGTATCGATCCCATCGACCAGTTGGCAAAAGGTTTCAAAAGCGTATGACATTTGAGTTTGTATTATCGAGTAGACAATCAATCTCATTAAGAGTATACGCTCGATGATATCGAACTCTATCATAAATATGACCGTTTTATATCCGTTGAAACCTTTTGCTTATATAAAGAGAGACTTGTCCATATTGCTGACAGAGAAAGAAGAGAGTGCTTTTATGTGTTTTACCTTTAGATCATATAACCAAAGTCCTTTCTTTCACGTGAGTTCATCTTCCAATCCACTCTCATTCATTGACATTCAATAGAGTGGATTGGAAAATGAACTTTCGCATTCAAGGATCCTCCAACAACTATCTTAATAGCATATCATTAAGCTGGGATGCCTTGAATGAATAGATGATGAGAATCACTCTATCTTTCTTATAGGAAAATTCTAAGAGAGTGGATTCTCGTCCTAACCTTGACCTAACTCGAAGCCAAGTACTGATACATCTTTTGTGTTGTGGATCAAGGGATCCGAAGACTTTTCAATATTAAAGAGGAGATCTTTGCCATTGCACTGAGTGGGACTCATCAACTTATCTGTAAGTATCTAGAGTCCAGAGGACACTTATGATCATTCATTTTTAGGATTCGATCTTGAGTGTTGCTCACCCTTTGAAGTCCTCATAGGAGACCTCCGACAGGAGTCTATGTAGGGGGTGCGTTGTGTGGACCCTTGTTCTATGGAGAGCATAAACATCCGGGTGCGTTGTGTGGACTCTTGCTCTATGGAGAGCATAAACATATGGTTAGGAGTGAACCACTAAAACTCTAGGATTAAAGGTGAACTGAGTAGAAACCTCTGTGTAAAGGATGAAGGTGAACTTGATTTAAAACCTTAGGTTTGAGGTGAACCCTGGGAAACCTCCTTAGTGAAATCTGGTACACTCAAGGGTTGAGTGCAGCTGCCGGGAGTGAAGTAGAAAAATAGTTGAACCACTATAAAAATGATTGTGTTTACGATTAGTTTGTTTGTGTGATTTGCTTTATTATTTCAATATCTAAATTTCTGAGATAACACCTCACACACATACACAGTCATATCTAGCATGAACTAAGTTCTATATTACTATCTTTTGAATAGTTTGTGATTGGACCCTCTACTAGGCTTGGAAGCCAGTAGAGTTACATTTGAGTAATCCTGATAATTGTCTATCTTTTTAAATACATTATAAAACTTAAAAAGTCCTATTCACCCCCCTTTAGGACATATTGGCATATTCCTACTTCAACTCAAGTGGTCTTCACCGTTATTTCACCCTAAGGAAAGAATTTTTTTTTTGAAGATTGATACGTTTTCTTTGATTCAAGGGAACAAAAGAATGGATTAAGGGGGCATCTGCTGGAGCATAAAAATCATGAATCATGAAGGAAAATTCAAAGTTAGAAAAAAGATAGACAGAAAGTGAAGAAATCTGAAAGGAAGCATTTATGTTGCGCCCATGCATCAAAGAAAATCATTGCGCAGCCCGCGCGACTAACTTTACTGTTGCATGGGTAGCGCATTCAAGAATAGAAGTTGATCAAGATGAACGGTTGGATTTGATACAAAGTGGGACCCATGGCACAAAGTCCGAGGGTTGACACTTGTGGGGGGCCTATAAATACCCTGCTCCCCTCCTTATTTGGAGAGAGGATATCTGAAGGAAGACTGAAGGTGAGGAGCAGAAGAAAGAGTCCGTTGCGCGGATCGCGTAGCTCAAGCACTGAGCTACGTTAATCACGCAACATGGGAGCAAATCTACCCAGATCCCACAACTCAGGCAACAGTTTACGCTGACCGCGTAACGGGTAATTTAGTTGTGCCGGTTGCGCAACCAGGTCACAATGTGGTCAATGCTAAAAAGGGGCTGAAATACTGCCGGAATCGTGAAAAGCATTCAAGTTCAATCTTCATTGCTTTAGGCCTTCTCCTTTGCACAACGGATAAATTCAAAAGAGAGATTAGTTGATTAAGTTTGACATTCCTCCTAAGTTATAGGAGATGACTGAAGCTACTGTCGAAATACTGTCGAATTCAAGATTTGACATATAAGCTTTATTGATTACAATATTGTTCATGTCAAAGTATTCTGTCTTGAAATCAAGGGATTTAAAAGAGATGTAGATAAGCTAAGAATCAATAACACCATAATTGTTGTATGAAATCTCTTTATTATATTTGAATAAAGTAATTTCCCCAAATCAGATGCATTTATTTCTTATTCAAAATATCATGGTGGTATGGGGCACCATGATCGAGCTATCGGCCTACGCTGGGGTGACGAGCCTCCCCGTAGTGTCCTTTGAGTAAGCGAAACTCGTGAGCTGAATACAGTGGTATGGGACACTGTATTCGAGCTGTCGGCCTATGCTAAGGTGACGAGTCATTTCGTAGTGACCCCAAGTATAAACTAGGCCTACGCTAAGCTGACAAGCCTCCCCTTAGTGACCTGAACTTTCTTATCCATTACTTTTCAATCAAGGGTGATGTTACCCTATAAGTTTCCAATCATATGTGATTAACTAGGATTGTTGACCCTAGATGGATCATTGTTTGGGTAAACAATATAAGGGGAGGTATCTTAGCTTCCCGAATTTGTTGTATGAATAAGTCTAATTAAATATTGGCTAACACGACCATACACTGCATTGCATGTGCTTTGGTGAGGAAGAGCACGTGTCTGGAGTGGTGTATGTGTGATCGTGATATGATGTCACTGAGGGAGTGCAGGCGAGGGCATGCATCATTATCGCATACCATTCTTACATTAACAAGAGTACTTAGGATATGATTACTGTATTGCCTTATCATTAGTGCTTGACTGAATTGATAAAATGTTAACCTTTGCCTTATAGCTCCACTGATTTGATCACTCACTCCCACTTTAGGATGGTGTTTTAAAATACCAAACAGATTCTATTGTAACTGTAGGTGATGGCAAGGCTTACGAGATGAATCCAGACTTTTATGATGACAAAGAGAAGTTCTCCTGCGTACAACTTTCTGGCCGGTCTATGTAGACCTGGAGTTGCGTTGATAGGATTACAGGGATACAGATTAAACGACCATTACATTTTATCATTTTACAAATTTTGATAGGCACATATAATTATTTAGCCTTGTGACATGTTCATAATCTAGGGACTTACAACCACTTATGTGCTTTATATATTTATCACAATCTTTCACTTGCATAATCTAATTGTCTCTGGAGTATGATATGTTATTTTAGTATAATCTCAAAAATTTTTAATGCACTAATATGGATAAGATTTAAACGTCATTATCTATGTTGCTTAAGTGATGTGTTAAAACTCAAAGTTAAGCTTCTGCTCAACCCTCGATTTTTGGGGCCTGACAAGTTTGTATCAGAGCATGATTTGGATTAAATTGGACTTGGGTTATGGTAACACGACCCACACTGGCATACATTGACTTAGGAGGGGGCGATAAAAATGTAAAAACAAACGTAGGATTCCAAGTTTCACCGACGGGCGAAACTGACTGTTGAATTATGACCCGTATACATCCGTGATCATGTGAGATGATCCCAATTCTTTTCTAGACCATTAATCAATGGGTTTAGATGATAATTTGACATATTCCACACTCAAATGACTCAGAAAGCATGAATATGCGTGAGATGGACTCTGAAAATGCCTCAAACAGGCTCCGGGGCCTAAACGGCAGAAATCGAGGAGAAACAAAGTGGCCCCCATACATTTCTGGCACCCCGAGAGGGGGATGCCATCACCCCTAGGGCGAGCCATTGCTCAAGGGTCCAGTGGACCATGATGACATCATGCTTACCGTGAGGCCTCGTGGTCCAGGTTCAGCGGGCCCCGTCGAGCCGACCTTGTGCACTCATGCGGGGTCACGAAATCATGTGGGACCTTCTATTTGGCCCTTTTTGCTTCATTTCAACCCCTACCTAGCTTCTACACCCTCCAAACCTCTGAAAAATCTCACTTTTCTTCTCAAATCTCCCTACCATTCTCATATCTTCTTCTTCTTCTTCTTCTTAATTACATACCCACCCTCCATCATATTCCTCAAACCCATCTCATACAACTCCCCATTTTCCCTATGTCCTACCTATTTGGTCATAAAGCCTACACCTTTGTATCTCATTACACACAAGCCTCACAATCCACCCTATTCCCAAGATTTTTCAATTTTCATAGCTCTTTTTGAGCTAGTGGCTGTGATCTTTTCTCTCTCCACACTTCTTTCCCTCGTGGGAAAGAAGAGGGCTTCCACAAATGAAGTTGGGCCTAGCCACCCAACTCGTCCAAGGAAGAAATCAGGTGCTGAAGAAAGTACAAGTGTCACATGGGAGCAGAGGACGAAGCGGGATCTCGATCCCCAAATTCTACTAGAAAGGGCCCTACAGCCAGGTGTCGTATATGGTAGGTTCCAGGGTCGTAGAGTTCTCTGTGAAGCACACTTGGACGAAAATCTATTTGAGTTATATCTAGTGATGGACCTCCTCCTGGATGTCGAATGGGGTCTCATATTTGAAGGCAAGTCACGTGCATGTAAGAGCACTATCGGAGCATTCTACACCCACATACAGGACCCACTGCTGGAGCCTCTACAGTTCACTATTCCCGTGGGAAGGCGAAAAGCCACAGTTGATGTTGGTGTGATAGCTCGGATTATGGGGATGGGGCGTGGTGAGGTTCATTCTAGTGAGAAGAATCTCAAGAGTGTGCATGAAAGAGATCATCATACGTGATTTCTTTGCAGCCGACTGATCCACTAGAATTGAGGCAACTGCCTCCCAGCAACCAAGATGACTAATGACTTCCGCCTACTCCACCACATATTCACACACAATGTGTATCTTAGGTGGAGCAATCGCTCCGAATGCAAGTGTTTGATGGTGGACTTTCTATACAAAGCTAGGCAGGGAGACAAGTTGTGCCTGCCTACATTTGTCCTGCTACAAAGAGTACAGACCGCATGCTCTATTAGGGGAGATATTTCAATACCATTTGGCGCACTCATATGCAAGCTTGCTTGAGAGTTCAGCTACCCTTGACGGGAAGTGAAGAGGAAGAAATTAATGAAGAAGAGGATGAATATGAAATAGAGGAAGAAAATGAGGAAGAGGGAGAGCAGGAAGAGGAAGAAGAGGAGGCCGAAGACTCTACTGGGGGCTCTCCTCTTGCTACACATGAGCGCCACCATGATCGGGCTACTTTAGAAGCTTGCTTAGCTTAGATTGAGGAGGGCCAAGTCGCCCTACGACAGGAGGTCAGAGAGACTCGGGCCGAACTTGAAGAGAATAGGGCCCACATGAAACAGAAATTTAAGAATATCTCGCACCTTGAAGGTTATCCTGTGCTGTATGTAGGACAAGGGTGCTCCTCCTCCATCACCAGAGTCGGACGACTAGTCATATGTTATAGTCGTCTTTGGGTTTTCTTTGTTTTATTATTTTCTATGTTATAGCCTTTATAGGCTTAGTAGTATGGTAGAGTGGTTGGTATATTTTAGTGTTTAAAACTTTGTGTAGATTAGTTCACATGCATCTTCTATCATGATCCATGTAAGACTACATCTCTTGTATTGCGACAATTTTGGTTAAATGAAATGCACGGAGCTTCTTTTGATTTGGAATGTAAATGATGTTTAGATGAGTGTGAGTTCTTATGTTGAGGTGGAGTAATCGCTCTGATTGCAAGCATTTGATGGTGGACTTCCTATACAAAGCTAGGTAGGGAGACAAGCTGTGCCTGCCTACATTTGTCCTGCTATAAATAGTACAGACCGCATGCTCTGTTAGGGGAGATATTTCACTCCCATTTGGCAAACTCATGTGCAAGCTGGCTCGAGAGTTTGTCTACTGACTTAACATGAAGCTTATGCCGATCCACTACATTAATGACACTACGCTCAACAACATGGGAATTGGCCCTCGACAACGTCATGCCTGACTCGATGAGAGTGGGGATGAGACAGGAAGTGAAGAGGAAGAAATTGATGAAGCAGAGGATGAAAATGAAATAGAGGAAGAAAGTGAAGAGGGAGAGCAGGAAGAGGAAAAGAGGAGGCCTAAGACTCTGTTGGGGGCTCTCCTCTTGCTACACATGAGTGCCACCATGATTGGCTTACTTTAGAAGCCCACTTGGCTGAGATTGAGGAGGGCTAAGTCACACTGCGACAGGAGGTCAGAGAGACTCTAGCCGAACTTGAAGAGAATAGGGCCCACATAAACAGAAATTTAAAGTGTCTCGTACCTTGAAGGCTATCCTATGTTGTATGCAGGACAAGGGTGCTCCTCCTCCATCACTAGAGTCGGACAACTAGTCATATGTTGTAGTCATCTTTGGGTTTTCTCTGTTTTATTGTTTTCTATGTTATAGCCTTGATAGGCTTAGTAGTATGGTAGAGTGGTTGGTATGTTTTATTTTTTAAAACATTGTTTAGATTAGCTGAAATGTATCTTATGTCATGATCCATGCAAGACTACATCGCATGTATTGCAACGATTTTGGTAAAATGAAATGCACGAATCTTCTTTTAATTTGGAATGTAAATGATGTTTGGATGAGTGTGAGTTCTTATGTTGAATCTCACACATGTTAAATCCTATGTTGTATATAAGGAATGCCACTTAAGGCCACTCGGAGTACGACATGTCTTACACTTGACAAATCGAGTGATGGGGCACCTCCCCTAAGTGATAGCTATATGGACCCCAGTTTGGGCCTGAATCACTAGACTATACCAGATTCACAGTCTACCACAGGTGTAACACCCTGAAAATCAGGGGTCGTGTATAAACTCAACTCCCAAGTTCCAGACCGTCACTTATGCAACGAAAATGATTATGATTCAATGTTGTCTGAGTTAAAGCATTCGCATGAGTAAAAGTATACCAAAACTGTAATTCATACTCCAGATTCAGTGATAAAAGCAAGCGGAAGACTAAAAGATATACATATCACTGTATGGAAAACAAAATAGATCTCAACTGTCTCCAAAGTATGAATATATCTCTGAGTCTCAAATACATGTAAATAAACAGAATCAAAATGTCAAAAATAGTCCCACTGAGAAGTCCCACCAATCCAGGCCACCTAAGCAAAGCCGTCGTGGTACTGCATATATGAGAACTAGTCCTGATCCTCATCATAATTCAGCTCTGCCTCCTGAATCGCTGCCTCACCTGCATCTAAGACAGGGTCTGGTGGGTGTTATAAACACCATCCCGTAATGTGGGAGTGAGTAGCTAACTCAGTGGAATAATAGAGCAAAGATTAGCATGTTCTCAAATCAATCATGCGATAATAGTAAAGCAGTAAATCAAAATTCCTAATACTGTTGTTAATGAAATATGACGTGACATAATGGATGCCCTCACCGACGATCTCCCTCATACGGCACCATCTTATGCCCGCGGCATGCTTTCATCCCACAGTGCTCCACATCTTCCAGGCATATGCAATGTGATGCTGATATGATTACCGAGTTATTATTAGTCCATTCAAACAGCAGGATTGGAAAACTAAGGTACTTCCCTTATATCAGTCCCAACATCGATCCTGTCTAGGTTCGTCACTCCTAGTAATCTCATACGATGTATATTTTTTAGGTTGCTGCAAGGGCTGTCAGGGCTGTTGCTCGCACTCGTTGCACCGCTCCCCCATCACCTTATCAATACAGGCCTACTTGTACTCTTGTCGCTACGGAAGGGTCGTCACCTTCCGTAGACTCAGAATACGCTCTAGGTCACTACAAAGGGCTACCAGGGCTGTTGATCGCACTCGTTGCACCGCTCCCCCATCACCTTATCAATTTAGGCCGACAGCAAGAATATAGTGTCCCATACCACCATAATCTGCTCACGAGTCTGGGTTGCTCACTGGTCACTACGGGGAGGTTTGTGGCCCCAACATAGGCCGACAACTCTACCACGGTGTCCCATACCACCATGCCTGGCTCATGAGTCTTTATGGATCAAGGTACCATGGTTAATAGGGTTTACAGTGGTAAGTTCAGTACCCTAGGTTCAAGCAGTTATGACTCATACAAGGTGAACATACAATGGCCAGTTGGGTTACTTGACGGGCTCGACCAGCACGAGAGCATCTCAAGTCGAATGACATGAAGTGCATAAAACACCTCGTGTGGCCTAACCACTGCCGCCAACTCCAAAACACAACTCGCGTTCATCGACGGGTCGTTCGTGGCAAAGATAAGCCAACCATGAATTTTCTCGGTTGCCGACTGCCTGGACTAGGTATAGTCCGGAGCATTTATGAATCCACATCAGCAATCATGTAAGAGTAATGGAAATGAAATACAACAATGTGAGCATGTTAACACATGTTATAACATACAACTTAAGTAAAACATCTAACACATGCATTTCGTACATGTAATGAAATCATGCATATAGCCAACATGTAGGAAATCATTTACATCAGCATATTAATTGAGAATTCAATCTCAAACTAATTCATAACACCATTTAGTTCAATACATACTAATACAAACATTTATACAAACACTTAGTCTACACACTTAAGTCTACATATAGTATGTCGACTCAAAGTGCGCATTTGGGCGAATCTCTTCGCCAAACTGATTATGCATGCATTCCTAATATCCTAATGGGACAAGAAGCCATGTCAATCACATCAGCAAAATATGGATGAAAACAGTATTTCCTACAAATGACTAAAATGCCCTAAATCTCATATTTTTCGTCTGCTTACGAAACAGGAAACGGATAGCATGTTGTACATGTCAAATGGCGTTGCCGTTGATAATCTACTATTAAATGACATTGAAAGCGTTGAAAACAGTCAATCAAAGCATCTAAAATCCGCACCTTTTATCCTAGAAGTGTATTGATTCGAACGGAGCATGTACACTTCGTCTACGGTGAACCGGGAACCTAATACACAAGATCTATAAGCTGTCATGCTAAGGAACCGAAGGAACCTTAAATCAGCAAGTGTTTGGGGTATTTTCTTACCTAGAAACGTGATAAAATCGCCGGGAAAGTGATTGAGGCGCGTTGCTTAAGCACGTGCAACACGTAGTGCAAGCAGCAGGAAATTCTCTCCCACTCTCTCTCACAATCTCTCACCTTTTCTCTCACACCAGCTAGGGTTTCTAGTAAATTCGGATGGGTGAGAGAAGTGAGGGTTTAAGCCCCTTTTATAACCTAAAACTTGCCCAAAACAGTCTTGGGAACAATGTTTACTTAATGCCTAACCAAATCGGGGCTGTTTCGGTCTAAAAAGACATTTCTGGTGGTCCCCTGGCCGAACGTGATCGGACTTAAGCTCATGCACGTCGGATGTCGCTCACATCCCATTTTCAGACTAGTAGTGTTCGTAGATCGCACGTGGCGGTCCAGTTTCAGTTCAGCAGTCATCGCACGTAGATCAGGTCTACAAGTCTCATGATATGAAATAAAAAAATTTCATGATCCAAGGGTGTAATTTGGCTGAATTCTGACAGTCAGAACGCTTAATAATAACGCACCAAGTCGTGTGCCAGATTTGAATTTCAAATTCTAAATCTAACCCTATTCTCACTCTCTTCACTCCCGGCTCAATGAAATAGCCTCTGAATGTCGGTTGGACTTGATTTTTGAAATGATTGTCAAGTCCAGCTAGGCGATTATAACGGTCTAAGATTGTAGGTATCGGACTTTCGACGCGCGGTCTAGATCCAATACAAAGTTTCAAAGAGGTCCTGAGAACAAACCGGTTTAGAGTTTGATTCGAGGTTTTAGAGTATTATAGTGTCATTGGTTCTACTCACTTTGGGTCTTGTAGAACGTATTTAAAGTGATCAGGGACTATTTCCCAGCTACTCTAGCATTGCGCTAGCTAACTTACACTTATTTTACAAAGGAATTAATCTTACACGATTTCTGGTCGAGTTGGTACTCGAGTCCAAGTACGGATTTTTCCAGGGCGTTACAACAGGCCCCACCAATGGGACAACACCTTTTGCACCACCGGTTCCAGAATAAAACCGCGTGTCTACCTCGAGTCTAAACATGCCTCAGGCGACTTCTCCTCCTGATAGGTTAGAGTAGATGATGTTCCTTATATAACAGCAGTAGTTGATTTGGACCACCATTACTGAGGCCCTTGCCCATAACATGAATGTGGTTCCGCCTGCACCTCCTGTGAATCCTACTGGAAACCTGAATGTCAGCAGCTTATTTGAGTGATTTAAGCGCTTCTAACCTCCCACTTTTGCGAGTACTCATAGACCCAAGGAGGCCGACTATTTGCTTGATCGAATCTCTAAGATGCTGAAGTCGCTGCACTGCACTGAGGCAGAGCAGGCTGAGTTGGTCACATATATATTTGAGAAGGAAGCCAGTCTCTGGTGGGACAACATCCTTCAGACCTTTCTCTAGGGGTATGTGTGGACATGGGATGCTTTTGAGACCCACTTCCATAGAAAGTATTTCCCCCTCACTTACCGTAACGAGGAGGGTTAATTCCTTCACCTCCGTTAGGGAGGAATGACTGTGGCCGAGTTTGAGAATAGGTTCATGGAGCTGGTCAGATACGCCCCCTTAATATTAGTAGATGAGCTGATGTGAATGCGACAATTTTCTGAGGGTCAGCAGCCTAAGATACGCACGAAGATGTGTTGTGCTAGCATTCTCAACTATGCTGAGCTAGTGAACATATCTCTGCGAGCTGAGCAGGACGGAGTCAGACTATCCTGTACATGGGAACCCATGGATCCAAGGCCTCGACCAGATTTGGCAAGGAGACCATTCCTTTGCAAGAAGCAATGAGAAAATTCACTTCCTTGGCTTACGGGTCCACGGACCCAGCTAAGGCGATCAGATTTCTGGTGCACCTACTGTAAGAGGTCGGGCAATGCAGATACTTACTACTTCACCAAGATGAGGGATAACGACTTCTTGCCACCTCAGAAGATCAATCGCTAACTTCCCCAAGCTATCTCAGCTCCACCTCTACGTTTAGTGCCACCAGCATAACCTTTCTATAGGCCTAATGTACCTCGTAGTAGGCCGCCTTAACAACCCATGGTACTACAGCCAAATCATCCTCAACAAGCTTGTGTGGACTCACTTACAGCTAAGGCGTATGAGACATCAACTGCAGCACTAATGGTTTTCGAAGCCACGACACACATCCAAGGCACACCCGTGTTTCTATTAGTAGACACCAGGTCTTTTATCTCAATCATATCATACGCAGCAATCAAGTGACTAATGTTGGAAACTGCTCCTATGGTTGGGGTGAGACTCCTTACTGCCAGAGGGACCTTCTCAGACTCCACCAAGACTTGTAGAGATTTCTCGATAGACTTAGGGAGCAGAACAATGCTCGTTGACCTGATCGTCGCCCCATTATGTCATTATGACATCATTCTTGGTATGGATTGGCTCACCAAGATGAAGGCAGAGATCGATTGCAATACTAAAGTGGTGATAGACCATGGATCTGAGGGCATGACCTTTACTTTCTCAGTTCAGGTCAGTTGGTACTACCGTGTTAGTTATTATCTACCTTCCTAGAGCATGTTGATGGTCAGACACTTGGGAGCACACCTGTAATCCGAGATTTCTTGGATGTGTTCAGGATGATACCTGGACTGCCTCCTCGGTGTGAGATTGATTTTACCATCGACCTAGTGATAGGTACGACACCTATATCTCTACTGATGTATCACATGCCTTCGTGTGAGATGGAGGAACTGAGGAGACAGATCGATGATCTGTTGGATGCAAGCTTCATACGACCGAGTGTATCTCCCTGGGGAGCACACGTGTTATTTGTGAAGAAGAAGGATGGATCGCTGCGATTGTGTATTGGTTATTGCATGTTGAACTAAGTGACAGTGAAGAACAAGTATCCTTTGCATAGGATCAGTGATTTGTTCGATCAGTTGAAAGGGGCACAATTTTTTTCAAAGATCAACTGACAGTTAGGGTATCACGACTTGCGTGTCAAGGATGAAGATGTGTAGAAGACAGCATTCAGAACCAACTTTGGACACTACGAGTTCCTTGTGATCTCATTTGGACTCACAAATGCACTCGCTGTGTTCATGGACCTTATGAACCGGGTGTATCGGCCATATCTGTACTGATTCGTCATTATATTCATAGACGACATCCTGATATACTCCAAGAGTTGAGAGGATCATGAGGAGCAACTACGAGCAGTCTTTGATACGCTAAGGAAGAACCAGTTGTTTACCCAGTACAAGAAGTGCAATTTCTGGAGAGGAGAAGTCAAGTTCTTGAGACATGTGGTATCTAATGAAGGAATAGTTGTGGACCTTGCTAAGGTGACGGCAGTTCAGGACTGGGAGAAGCCCGGGTCTGTTACTGAAGTCAGAAGTTTCCTTGGCCGGCAGGTTACAATGTTGAAGTATAAAAATCATGAATCATGAAGGGAGATTCGAAGTCAGAAAAGAACGAACAGAGTGAAGGAAATAGTTTTGTTGCGCTAATCACGCAACTAGATAAGGTGTTGCGCGGCTAGCGCAACTATCTATAAAGGTCTCAAGGCTTGCACAACAAGATTAAGGTGTTGTGTGAATGAGAAAGATTGTTTAATGCTCACACAGATCGCGCATCAACGAAAAAGGTTGCGCGGATCACACAACTAACATTATGGTTGCGCGGGTAGCGCAATCAAGAATAGGAATTGATCAAAGATGAGCTGTTAGATTTGATACGAAGTGGGACTCATGGAACAAAGACCGAGGGTAGGCACATGTGGGGGCCTATAAATACCCCACTCCCCTCCTCATTTGGCAGAGGAAAATTTTCTGGAGAAGAGCGGAGTTCTGAAGAAACATTGAAGGTGAGCCATAAAAGGGTGTGGATCGCGCAGCTCAAATGCTTAAATGCATTGGTCGCGCAACACAGAAGAAATGCCGCGTGGGTGGCGTGACTAAGGCAGCAGGCTGCGCTGACCGCACAACATGTAATCCAGTTGCGCTGGTCGCACAACCTGGTCACCATGTGGCCAAAGCTAAAAGTGGTTGAAATATTGCCAGGATTGTAGGAGGCATCCTAGTTCAATCTTCATTGCCATAAGCTTTCTCCTTTAAAGAACGGACAAGTTCAAAAGAGAGATTAGTTAATTGAAGTTCGATATTCCTCCTAAGTTATAGGAGATGACTGAAGCCATAGTCAAAATGCTGTCAAATTTAAGATTAAACATATGAGCTTTATCAGTTATAATATTGTTCATTTTACAATATTCTATCTTAGAATCAAGGGATCTAGAAGGGATGTAAATATACTCAGAATCAATAAAGCCATGATTATTGTATGAGATCCTCTTGTTGTCTTTGAATAAAATAATCTCTCCAAATTAGATGCTTTTGTTTCTTTGTCAAAATAAAATGGCGACTCTGCTGGGGATCTTAGTTTTTTTAATTTCAATGATGACATTGAGAGTATCATACGATTTTTGTGGCATTTTTGGCGTCTTCTAACGCCAAATTGGTGACTCTCAGTGGGAACATCCCCTCCTTCATCTCTAAGATAGATTACTTACCTTCTAGACACTAATCATAAATATGTTTTGTCACTGGAGGTTTTCGAATCAAGCTACAAATTGCAATCAATGGCAACTTCTGCGAGAAAAGTAAGCTTTTGTTTCACTCCAACTAGGTTCATGATAGAATACGTGCCAGACCCACCTCGGGAACACATGACTCAACTGTTTGCAAGAAAGAATAGCTTGACTCAAACCACAACTGGGGTGGTATCTGCTTCGCCTCAGCCATCGGAAGGAGATAAAGACTGGACCTTAGTAATGACTCGCAGGACGAGAGTACGGAATGCAAAGAATCTTCGAGCAAACCTATCCCCAAGGAGAGTTAAAGGCCCTGTAACGTGCAATGCAGCTAAAAGAAACCTTGAACTAGCTCCCCCTACAATTTATCCTGAGTGGTTCTGCAATTAACACTACACAACTTTCCGGCTCTAGTTACCCCGAGGGCCAAGTGGACAGAAGAACAAAAGGGTAAAATGATAATGATGAGTTCACCAATGCCCATGTCACCTAAGGTAAGTCCGTCGATGTCTGTATCGCCTCAATAGGTCAATAACACAGGAAGTACACGAAATTTGAACGATACTTCACTCTCCTCTCTACATAAGTCCTTTAACATCAACATACTCTCGCCCTACTCCAGATACTACTTCATTAAAAAGCAGAGAAGCCACTGTATATATGGCCGAGATGAATTAGGAAGATAGTTTGACTACAGAAGATCGCATCAATGAGATGACAGAAGCACAAAGAGTGTTAATGGATGAATGTAAAAACCTCAGGGAAGCGCTAGCAACTCTTGCGCATAACGTGGCCGAGATTGCGGCTCCTCCAATGATAGGTGTAGTAAATGGGCATGAAGGTTGTCCTGAACACTCTCACCCACAAAGGCCAGCATCGAGAGAATCTGTTCTAAGAGTGAGGACTGTAACTCAGGACAATGTAAGACAAGTCATCGAAGAAGCTGTCAGAATCGAAAGAGAGTGTACAAATACTGGCCGTTTTAGGTACCGGACGTCATATTCAAGAGAAGTAGAAGATATCCCTTTTCCAGCCAACTGTAAGCATCTGAATTTTCAGAAGTTCAATGGAGAAGGATCGCCAGAAGAGCATTTAATGCACTTCATCACCAGCATGGGGAATTTTTTGACAATACCTCAGTATTTCTTACGGTTATTCAGATTGTTGCTGATGCACAAAGCACTCCGATGGTATTCTAGTCTAGCTCTAGGATCTATACGTACGTGGGAGGAGATGTAAGATGCCTTTATGTCTAATTTCTTCTCTTCAGAATGTGACGTTAGTATCACAGAATTGGCTTCTGTACAGCAAAGAGAAGGAGAACTAGTGAAAAAGTTGATAGACAGGTGGAAGACATTAGGAGCTTCGTGCAGGTAATTTTCAGAAGAAAAGGAACAAGTCACGATGTGCCTGAATTTCATGGAAACAGGAATTGCATTTCAAGTGCTGATATCCAAACCTTTTGTGACTTAGCCATCAAGGCTCATGCATTAGAATTAATGACCCGTAAGATGTCGGCCTTTATCCATGAAACAGGTAAGAGAGCATCCAACAGGGTGGCCGTGAATACTGTCAAGCGTGATAAAAGAAGTAAGGATAGTAGGGATTCAAGAGACAAGAGGTAAGAACGTAAAGAAGAAAGGCGACAGCCAAGAAATAGATATGGCAATAGAAAAAGAGTCGGGGTGCTTAACTCTCATTAGGGGTTCGCTTTCGACAAAGTAGATGTCATTCCTATGATGAATCAATTGTTGAAAGCCAGCACAATATCATTACCAGAACCCAAACGTCCTGAAGATGTAAGAAGAACAAGGGAAAGGGATTATTACCGTTATCATCGCCTGGTAGGACACTCGACGGAGAATTGTTATACCTTGAAGTGCATAATACAACGAATGTTAAACAAGGGAGAAATAGTAATCAGTGAAGAAAAAAGAAAGGGGTACTATAGCAACAGTAAATATGCTCACAATCCAAGGAAAGGCTCAAGATAAAGAAGTGAAAAAGGATTAGAAGGCGATAAAGAAAGTAACAATGATCACATTAAGATCAGGAAAGAAGATAATAAGTCCTGCAAAACAAAGGGCAGGGTTCTTAAGAAAAGAGGCCACTGAAAGACAAAACAATGATGATCGGAATGAAAAGAAGAATGAAATGATGAAGGTAACTTACGAACTTGTAACACCCTGAAAATCGGGGGTCGTGTATAAACTCAACTCCCGAGTTCCAGACCGTCACTTATGCAACAAAAATGATTATGATTCAATGTTGTCTGATTTAAAGCATTCACATGAGTAAAAGTATACCAAAACTGCAATTCATACTTCAGATCCAGTGATAAAAGCAAGCGGAAGACTAAACAATATATATATCACTGTATGGAAAAACAAAGTAAATCTCATCTGTCTCTAAAGTATGAATACATCTCTGAGTCTCATATACATATACATGAACAAAAGTAAATGTCCAAAATAGTCCCACTGAAGTCCCATCGATCCAGATCGCATACGCAAAGCCATCGTGATACTGCATGTACGAGAACTCGTCCTGGTCCTCGTCAAAGTCTGGCTCCACCTCCTGGATCTCAGCCTCACCTGCATCTACAATAGGGTCTGGTGGGTGTTGTAAACACCATCCTGTAACGTGGGAGTGAGTGATCAACTCAGTGGAATCATAGAACAAAGATTAACATGTTCACAATTCAATCATGCGATAATAGTAAAGCAGTAATTCAGACAATCCTAATACTGTTGTTAATGCAAGATGACATGACGTGATGTATGCCCTCACCGATGATCTCCCTCATACGGCAACATCTTACGACCGCGGCATGCCACACTCCCTAGAGTGTTCCACATCTTCCAGGCACATGCAATATTATGGTGATATGATTTCCAAGTTGTTATTAGTCCATTCAAATAGCAGGATTGGGAAACTAAGGTACTTCCCTTATATCAATCCCAACACAGATCCTGTCTAGGGTCGTCACTCCTAGTAATCTCATACGATGTATATTTCGTAGGTCACTGCAAGGGCTGCCAGGGCTGTTGCTCGCACTCGTTGCACCGCTCCCCCATCACCTTATCAATACAGGCCTACTGTACTCTACTACAACGAAAGGGTCGTCGCCTCCCGTGGACTCAAAATACGCTCGCGGTCACTACAAAGGACTCGTCGCCTGATCAGTGTAGGCCGACAGCTAGAATATAGTGTCCCATACCACCATAATCTGCTCACGAGTCTAGGTGCTCACTGGTCACTACGGGGAGGTTTGTGGCCCCAGCGTAGGCCGACAGCTCGACCACGGTGTCCCATACCACCATGCCCGACTCATGAGTCTTCGTGGATCAAGGTACCATGGTTAACAGGGTTTACAATGGTAAGTTCAGTACCCTAGGTTCAAGCAGTTATGACTCATACAAGGTGAATATACATCGGCCAGTCGGGTTACTTGACGGGCCCGACTAGCGCGATCGCATCTCAAGTCGAACGACATGAAGTGCGTAAAACACTTCGTGTGGCCTAACCACTGCCGCCAACTCCAAACACAAATCGCGTTCATCGACGCGTCGTTCGTGGCTATGACCAGTTAGTCACGAATTCGCTCGGTTACTGACTGCCTGGACTAAGTCTAGTCCCAAGCACTTATGGAATCACATCAGCAATATATGTAAAAGTATTGGAATTGAAATACAATCATGTGAGCATGTTAACACATGTTATAACATTCAACTAAAGTAAATCTTCAAGCACATATGTTTCATGCTTGTAATGAAATCATGCATACAATCAACATGTAGGAAATCATTTAGGTCAACATATTAGTTGAGAAATCAATCTCAAACTACCTCATAACATCATTTAATTCAATACATACTAATACAAGAATTTATACAAACACATACACTACACACTTAAGTCTACATATAGTATGTCGACCCGAAGTGCGCAATTAGGCGAATCTCTCTGCCAAACTAATTATGCACGTATTCCTAACTTCCTAATGCGACAACAAACCATGTCAATCACATCAGTAAAATATGAATGTAAACAGTACTTCCTACAAATGACTAAAATGCCCTAAATCTCATATTTTTCGTTAGTTTACGAAACGGGAAACAGAGAGCATTTTGCACATGTCAAACGGCGATACCGTCAAGAATCTACTATTAAACGACATTGAAAGCATTGGAAACCATCAATCAAAGCGTCTAAAATCCTCACCTTCAGTCCTGTAGACTCGTGAATTGAAACGGAGCGTATACGCTTCGTCTACGGCGAATAAGGAACCTAATACACGAGATCCATAAGCTACATCACTATAGAAACAAAGAAAACTCAAATCAGCAACTATTTAGGGTATTTGCTTACCTAGAATCGCGGTGAAATCGCCGGGAAAACGGTAGAGGTGTGTTGCTTGAGCACGTGCAACACGTAGCACAAGTGGCAGGAAGAACTCTCCCACTCTCTCACAATCTCTCACCTTTTTCTCTCTCCCAAGCTAGGGTTTTTCTCTAATTCGGATGGGAGAGAGGATTGAGGGTTTCAACCCCTTTTATAGCCTAAAACATGCCCAAAATAGGCTTGGGAACAATGTTTTCTTGGTGCCTAACCAAATCGGGGCTGTTTCGGTCCAAAAGGGCATTTCTGAAGGTCCCCTGGCCAAATGCAGTCGGACTTACACTCATGCATACTGGATCTAGCACACATCTAGTTTTCAGACCGGTAGGGTTCCCAGATCGCACATGGCGGTCCAGTTTCAGTTTAACGGTCATCGCACCAAGATCAGGCCTATAAGTCTCGTGATATGTAATAGATATTTTTCCTGATCCAAGGGTGTAATTTGGTTGTATTCTGACGGTCAGAACGCTTAATACTGATGCGTCAAATCGTGTGCCAGATTTGAATTTTAAATTCTAATTCTAACCCTATTCTCACTCTCTTCGGTCCGGGCTCAATGAAATAGCCTGTGATTATCGGTTTGACTTTGATTTTCGAAACGAGTGTCAAGTCCAGCTAGGCGGTTCTAACGGTCTAAGATAGGAGGTATCGGACTTTCGACGTGCGGTCTAGATCCAATATAAAGATTCAAAGTGGTCCAGAGAACAAACCTGCTTAGAGTTTGGTCCGAGGTTTTAGAGCATTATAGCACCATTGGTTCCACTCGCTTTGGGCCTTGTAGAACGTATTTAAAGTGATCAGGGACCATTTCCCAGCTATTCTAACGTTGCACTAGCTAACCTAGTCATATTTTCTAAAGGAATGAATTCTACGCAATTTCGGGTCGAGTTGGTACTCGAGCCCAAGTACGGATTTTTCACGGGCGTTACAATGTAGTAAGTCATTTGAAAGGTATCCCGGCTCGGTTAAGCGTTTACGATGCTCTTAAGTTGTCAGAATAATTTTGGTAAAGTTTGGCCCAAGCATTGTCCGACCTTGATGTCAGAGAGACTTTACTAGCAGAAATGAAGCATGCAGAAAACAATGAACAAGGAGATTGTTTGTCAGTCGTTTCCTTTTCCGATGACGATTTGATCTTTGAAGTAAAGCATAACAGACCACTAATGATAGAAGGTCATATCCAGGGAAAGAAAGTTAGGCAGATTATGATAGATAATGGCTCTTCGGTTAATCTCCTGCTACTCTCAATGTTGAGTAAGTTCGGCTACTGCCAGTCGAATCTGCACCCTAGCAGGATGATGATACAAGGTTTCAACCAAGACGGACAACGTCCGCTCGGTAAGATTACGATGATACTAAAAATAGGAGAGTTGACTACTAATGTTGTGTGTCATGTCATAAATGCCACAAGGACATATAATCTCCTTTTGGAGAGGCCATGGATACATCAGTACAACATTGTGCCCTCTACTCTGCATCAGTGTTTCAAATACTATAAAGATGGGATATCACATAAAGTAATTGCCAACGCGAAACCTTATACAGAAGTCGAATCCTTCTTCGCAGACGCTAGTTATTACAAAGGGTTCACAAAAGAAGAGAAATGAGAGGATGAAAGCGAAGTCCTAAAAAAAACTCAGATAAATATGATAAAAGAGGAAGCAGATGAAGTAAGACTAGCCGGAACTGCTAAGACAAAGAAGAAATTCTATTTTGTGCCGAAACATTTAAGACATCTTGGTCAATTGCCACTAACCTGATTGTCACAAGAGCAGTTAAAAATCTTACAATCCAATTACACAATGCCGTTGCCGCATGTTGAAAGGAATAAACCATTTTCGACCACTCCAGGAAGGTTTCAAGTCAAGGCCAGCGCCAAGCATTAAGAACCGATAGAATTTTACATTGTGGTTGAATCAAGGGCTGAAGAAGAGACCGAGAATAATGTGTATCATGGTAGGCTAACACCGCAAGATCTCAAAAAGTATAGTCTGGAAAGCAGAGAGATTATGAAAAATATGGACTTTGATTGTGAAGAGCCCACTGGCTTGAATCATGGGAGAGGGATCCAGGTTCCTATCGAAATTAGTCAGGAAAAGAGAAGAAAATTCCAAGGGCTAGGGACAGAATCATCAGTAAATACAGTTACAGTTAGGCAGTCGTCAAAAGAAGAGCCCAAGACAATTGAATGCCCTAAGATGACACCGAAACAAATAGAAGATGGGGGGCAGCCAACGATAGATAGTTTGCAAGAGATAAATTTAGGGACGGAAGAAGAGCCGAGAAATACATTCATCAATGCCTGTATTTCTAAACAGGAGTCTGATGAATATATTCGACTGCTCAAGGAAAATTAAGATGTCTTCACTTGGACATATTCAGAGATGTCGGGCTTAGAACCTTCTATAGCAATGCATCGATTAAACATATCCAAAGAGAAAAGATCGGTTAAACAAGCGGCAATGGCGATTTCATCCGGACTTGGTTCCCTTGATAGAAGAAGAAGTGAATAAGTTAATAAAAGTTGGGTTTATCTGGGAAGTCAAATACCCAAATGGATATCAAACGTTGTCCCGGTGAAAAAGAAAAATGAGCAAGTCAGAGTGTGCGTTGACTTCAGAGATCTAAATGAAGCCTATCTGAAAGATGATTTTCCCCTTCTGATAACTGAATTACTGATTAATAGCATAACTCAGTATGTTGTCATGTCCTTCATGGACGGTTACACGGGGTATAATCAGATTAGAATGGCACCTGAAGATGATGAAGCGACAACATTCAGAATGTTGTTGAGAATTTATTGTTATAAAGTAATGTCGTTTGGTCTTAAAAATGTCGGAGTAACGTATCAGAGGGTGATGCAGAATATCTTTCAAGACATGATGCACAAGCATGTTGAATGTTATGTGGATGATTTTGTGGTCAGGTCAGGAGATCATCAGGAACATCGCGAACATTTGGCATCAATTTTTCATCGGCTTAGAAGGAAACAGTTAAAAATGAATCCAGCTAAATGTGCGTTTGGAGTATCTTTAGGAAAGTTCCTCAGTTTTGTTATCCAGCATAGGGGTATCGAGGTTGATCCAAGGAAAATCCAGGCTATTCAAGATATGCCACCTCTGAAAACATTAAAGGAACTGAAAAGTTTGCAAGGAAAGTTAGCATACATTCACTGTTTTATTTCAAATCTTGCAGGGAGATGTCAATCGTTTTCTCATCTGATGAAGAAAGACACAGAATTTGTGTGAGACCAAGCCTGCCAGAATGTGTTTGACTCAATCAAAGACTTTTTGAAATGGCCGCCAGTGTCGACTGCTCCAATAAAAGGGAAGCCGCTGATTTTGTACATTTCTGCGGCTGAAAGTTCCTTAAGACCTTTATTGCCTTAGGTGAATGAAGCTGGAAAAGAAACCACTCTCTATTATTTGATCTGAACTTTGATGGGTGCAGAATGTAACTATTCCTCGATTGAGAAAGAATGCCTAGCGTTGATATTTGCAGTACAGAAGTTAAGACATTACTGTCTCTCTCATCCAAAACTCTGATCTTGAGAGCAGATCCTATAAAGTTTTTAATGACAAGACCAATGTTGTCTGGGAGGTTGGCAAAATGGATGTTGTTGCCTTTGGAATATACTATTACATATTAGCCTGCAAAAGTGATAAAAGGACATGCAGTAACAGACTTTCTTGGAGTGCATCCCGTAGCAAAGCATGAGACTGTCAATGATAATTTTCCAGATGAACAAGTTACGTTGGTGGAGTCTCAAAGCCCGTGGTAAATGTATTTTGATGGCGCTGCTCGAGCATCAAGAGCGGGGGCAGGAGTGATATTTATTACTCCTTAAGGAGACTTGTTGCCTTACTCCTTTACATTAGCACCACATGCACAAATAATGAGGAAGAATACAGAGCCCTCATTATTGGAATAGAAATGGCTCAAGAAATGAAAATAAAAATACTGCATATCTTCGAAGATTTCAAGTTGATTATAAATCAATTGACAACTGAATTCGGAGTGAGAAAGCAAGAACTACTGTAGTAATGCCGGAAAGCGCAACAATTGCTAGAACAATTTTGTCATGTTGAATTCAAACATGTGCCACGGTCTGAAAATGCAAAGGTAGATGCTTTAGCCAGCCTAGCAGCAGCCTTGTCCTGCTCAAATCGAAGTCCTCTTCAAGTAACCATTGAAGAAAGAGGATTTTTACCATCTGCAGAAGTCATAGAGGAAATCATTGAGACGCTTCCTGTATCCTGTTTAGAGATAACTGCAAATGATTGGCATCAGCCTTTCATCGATTATCTCAAATATGACATTTTTCCAGAAGAAGTAGCAGAGAAACAACAAGTCAAGCAGTGATTGAAAAGATTCATTCTATGTAGCGATGTATTATACAGAAGGTCATACAATGGAATGTTGTTGCATTGTTTAGACGAACGAGAGGTAAGTCACATATTGAGAGAAGCGCACTCTTGGGAATGTAGGGCACATCAAGCCGATCAAAATTTGTTCCACAGAGTACATCGCATGGGATATTATTGGCCCTCTATGTTCAAGGATGCAATAGATTATGCGAAGCGATGTCATGAATGCCAGATCCATAGGGATGTCATACACGTTCCTTCGAAAGACTTACATCAGTCAACTGCCTCTTAGCCCTTTTCATCTTGGGGACTAGACGTCATCGGTCCTATAAATCCACCGTCGTTTAAAGGAAAGCAGTATATATTGGTAGCAACGGATTACTTCTCTAAATGGACAGAGGCAATCATAAAGAAGTAACATTGCAATGCACCAGTCCATAACAGATGATGCGAATGTAAAGATTGGACTGTAAGAACTAGATTTTCTTGATGAAAAATGGCTGACAGCCTAACAACGACTACAATCATATTAAGCCAAAATATCGGCCACCTTTGACAAACATGTTAAATATCGTTCCTTCAAGAAAGGGGATATGGTGCTGATGTTGAAAAGACCCATAGTAGTCACCTGTCGAGCAGGGGGAAATTTTGAGCCTAAATGGGACGGGCCTTATATAATAAAAGAAGTATACTCTAATGGCACATACAGAGTTGTAGATCAAAAGGGACAGGGGATCGGTATACCAGTCAATGCTCGCTTCATAAAGAGATACTATCCCTGAAGATGTCATTAGTTTTGATCCAGCACATTACTGGCATTATGGTCTTGAATCAAAAGGAGGTAAGAATGAACAAGACCATGACTGTATATCATCGAAAGAATGAATAAAGAAGAAGTTTGCAAGTATATCAAGACTAGATATCGGATAAATAGTGTAAAAAAAGTGACCATCGTTATTTTCAAGTGAGCACGAAAAAATCCTGTTAGAATTGGTATTATTACCAGGCTGATATATTATAAACACAGACAGGCTCTCCTGAAAATATTGGTGACATATCAATCTCAATTAGAAGTTTATCATTTTCGCAGTGCCATAACGATAGTCACACTTATTATTGCCTTTTAAGAAATTTTAAGGCAGTCTAGCCAAGTCCTAAAAAAGCCAAGTTCAAAAAGGACCAAGTCTTAGTTCAAAAAAGAAGTTTTATAAGGACCAGCTACGCATAAGACCTATCATTTTCACCATTCAGGCAGTAATGAGAAGCCACGGGCCCTAAAAAGCCCATGAAGACCATCATCTGCATACCAATGCGGGCAACTAATGAAGCCAATCGACTAAAAGCCTAAAAGGCCAAAAGTCCTCGATGGCTAGTCCCGCGTGTAAGACCAATGCCGTCCGTATAGCTTTCTAACAGCGTCACGGGAAACGAAGGTAAATGCCCTCCCATGAATGTGCCTGACCTTACAAACGAAGAAAAAATGGGCCACAGTGTGAGCTCTTTGGGCCATGTCCATAAATAGGCCAACCGTGCATAAGACCCCCCAGATTTAGGGTTATTGATTTTAGTACTAACTCATGAGGAAGGGCTTAAACCTACTCATTGATGGACTGGCAGCCCTAGATCTGGTACCCCAAAGGTAGCCTTGTCGTTCTGTGAACTCTAGAAAGTTACCGTGGCCAACCCTGTGCGTAAATCCAACCGAGTTCACGGCCCCGGTAGCTTCACTAAGCCCCTCTGATGGATCGCGGTTTGTGAACTCACTAGGCAGTGAGAAATCCAGTGAACTCCTAAGAGTTACAGAGGCTATCATATGAGACCACCTGACTCCACTACTCAAGAGTCTGAAAGACTGTGTGCTCCACTACTCAAGAGCTTAAATTGTGTGTGCTCCACTACTTAAGAGCTTAAATTATGTGTGCTCCACTACTCAAGAGCTTAAACTGCGTGTGTGCTCCACTACTCAAGAGCTTAAACCATGTGTGACTGACTAAATTAAAATTTAGTACTGCCAATTGTGACAAGGATCATCTAGGAGAAAAAAAGGTATAATATATCAATAATATAGTAGTAATGAAAGCATTGTGCAAAATAGAGAAAAACATCATTGTCAAAATATCATGAAAAACTTGTATGATTTACAAACTAAAAAGATATTATAGTAGCAGAATAAAGTAATTTATAGTTTCCCTGTAATGCCAAACGCTGCTAAGTATTGTTGTAAATTCTCTTAAAAATTAACTTGAATAGCAGCATGTTTCCAGGCAGGCAGTCGAAATCATTCTCGCAGGATCAGGGAGACCAGCCAATTTCTCTTCCAGTGAGGCAATTAGTTCTTCATTCTTAATTAATTCAGATCTTTCAAAATTCACAGAATGGAGGCTGCACTCTATCTTCTCCTGCACTCTTTCAATATTTAGCTTCTCCTCTGAACTTTGTTTCTCTAGCTGGGCAATCTCTTGCTTTAAGAGTGTAAGACCCGTATCCGAGGTCATACCATTTCATAGGCTCCCGTAGCCTTCCCGGTCGAATTTCGATGACCCACGACCTACGGATTTCATTTGCGATGACCCTTAAGTTCAATCATGTAAGCCCGACCCAGGTCAACTTGAAAATCAGCGCCATAGCAACCGTCTTATCTCCATGGTTATAACGTCACGTTTCATGTGGCAATCTGAGTTGTACATCAAAAGATATAGGTCGTGCTCTATTTAGACCATTGATTATGTTTGGTGGGACCCACCTATCACAATGACACTTTTCTTAAGGCTAGGGTGACATCACCCTAAGCCATCTATAATTTCTAGTCAAAGCAATAATGACCCTAGCCCATAATTACTCCCTTTTCCACAAAACACTTATTACCTAGCTAAGAGAGAGAGAGAGAGAGCTATCATCATTACTCTCTCCTTCATCTCTCTCTTCCCTTTTCGATTCTCCATTACACCATTGTAGCAAGACCATTCACGTCCCAGGATCTCAAAGATTTTCAACTTCTCTCACCTTAGATCCCCCATATCCTACCATTAAAAAACTTATCTCCACCATTGAAGGAGCCTCATTGGAGCTTTGGAGCATCAAGGAGGAATAAGGAAGGTGGGTGCTTCTTTCTCTCTTTCTCTCTCCCTCTCTTTGTATTTATTTATTTTTGTGTGTGATGATATGGCCGTGTGGCCCACTTGGATGGATCCCACCATGAAGCGTGTATTGGACCCAAGTTATTTGTAGGTGAGGCCCACTTTATATGTGTTATTCCACACCACCCAACCATGTGGTGGCCCACCTTGAACGTTCATGTGAGCTAGAAAGTCTAGTGTCCCTAGACGCTGGATGTGAAAACAAAAGTATTAGCTTGATTCCAAAGCTTTGGAGAGGGCCACTCATGAAAGCCCCACCTTGATGCATGTTGTTAATCCACATCGTCCATTGCCATTTTAGCCGTTTATATGAAAAACGAAGCTGATCCGAGTATCTGGTGGGCCATAGCATAGAAAACAGTGGTTTTCACCGTTAAAAAGTTAGCTGATATTTCTATGCGCCAAAACACATCATATATTAGGCTCGTTTGGCTCGTCTTAAGTCATAGCGACCAATGGTTGGGTCTAAAATAGCGGTGAAGACCACTTGAGTTAAAGTAGGAATATGCCAATATGTCCTAGAGGGGGGGGGGGGGGGGGGTGAATAGGATTTTTATTTAAGTTATATAATGTATTGAAAAATCCTATGATACTAATCCTTTCAGATAGACAATTATCAGGATTGCTCAAATGTAACTCTACTGGCTTCCAAGCCTTGTAAAGGATCCAATCACAAATTATTCAGAAGTGAACAATATGCAAACTAGTTTATGATGGATATGACTGTGTATGTGTGTGAGGTATGATCTCAGATATTCAGATATTAAAATACTAAAGCAAATCATACAAACAAAAGAATAGCAATCACAAAAATAATCATTTTATAGTGGTTCGACTACTTGTCTACTCCACTCTCGGTAACTGCACTCAACCCTTGAGTGTACCAGATTTCACTAAGGAGGTTTCCCATAGTTCACCTTTAACCTAAGGTTTTAAATCAGGTTCACCTTTAACCTTTACAACATACACTGAGGCTGACTGTTTATGCTCTCACGAGTAAGGGTCAACACATCGCACCCAATTTTAGGCACACTAGCCAAGGATCTTCCCTAAGACCCTAACAGAGGTTTCACTCGATTCACCTCAAAACCCAAGGTTTTACCCGATTCACCTCAAACTGAAGGTTTTACCCGGTTCACCTCAAACCGAAGGTTTTACTGGTTCACCTCTAACCATATGTTTATGCACTCCATAGAGCAAGGGTCCACATAATGCACCCACCACATACACTCCCATCGGAGCCCTCCTTGAGGACTACAAGGGTGAGAAACACCTTAGACCCAATCCTACAAAGGAATGATCAAAGGGCCCTTTGGACTTTAGGTACTTATAGATGAGTTGATGAGTCTCATTCAGCGTAGTGGCGAAGATCTCCTCCTTGTTGACGAAGAGTCTTCAGCTCCCTTGATCTGCAACAAATGATGTACCAATATAAGGCAACGGTTTGGGTCAAGGTTAATGATGGAATCCTACTCTCTAAATGTTTTCATATAAAAGAGATAGAGCAATTCCAATCATCTAAGCATTCAAAGCATCTCAGCTTAATGATTTGTCATTAAGATGGTAGCTGAAGGATCCCTGAATGCAGAAGTTCATTCCCCAATCCACTCTATTAGACGTCAATGATGAGGGTGGATTGGAGGATGAACTCCCATTAGAGAAAGGGCTTTGGGTATATGATCTAAAGGTAAAACACTTAAAAGCACTCTCTTCTTTCTCTACCAGTAATATGGACAAGTCTCTCTTTATATACGTAAAATGTTCTAACGAATATAAAATGATCATATTTATGACAGAGTTCAATATCATCGAGCAGGGTCAATATCATCGATCGTATACTCTCGATGGGATTGACTGTCCGCTCTATAACACAAACTCAAATGTCATACGCTTTTGAAACCTTTTGCTAGTTGGTTGATGGGATCGATACTGGTGTCAATGTCATCAAATTTTGAACTCCGATTCCATCGATACTAGAATCGATCTATCGACATTTGAAGCAAGAGAGAGACTAGCCTTGAAATATTTCAGGCTTTTAGGATATGATCGGGGAACAACTGATGAATTTTCATATCGATAATATCAGAGGCCATGTCGATGGGATCGATAAATCATATAGATTTACCTATAAGATCGTTGGACAGTTTGTGTCCAGTCTCGATCCAATCGACTAGACCTCGATAGCATCGACATAAGAATATTGATTCCGTCGAGTGGCCCCCGATCAAAGTTAAAAATAGCCTGAAATATTTGCTGGAAGAAATGCACACCTACTATCGATATGATTGATGGCCTTCCGATATGATCAAAATTTGAATTCAGATTGAATCGAGAAATACATCGATATATCAAAGCACATAGTGATTTTCTAAAAAAACAGGGGTGCCGGGAATCTTCCTGTCGATATTATCGAGCCACTTTCGATGGGCTCAATTTTTGAATATCGATGATATGATGGGTGTATCGATATATCAATAAATCTATCCAAATGAGTATGCATTTGCTGGACACTTTTAGTCCTCTTATCGATAGTATCGATCAAGTGTCGAGGACATCGACAGCGTAGGTCGATCATATCGAAATGTGTATCGATACAATTGACAGGCAAGAAAACTTAGAGATTTTCTGTTTGATAAAAAGTTTTCTCACCATAAAACCATAAGATGTCTAACAAGTTTTTAAGGGTTTTATTCACCTGGTGTTTTGGGCTATGGGATGTGAGGCTATGATTTACTTATGGCGAGCTTCTACACATCCAATTGAGGCAGGTGCTTGAATTGTTCTTCCTGTGAGGCTCTGCAGACCGACTAACTCAACACACACGGTAATTGACAAACTAGGGCACTAGTAGGTACACTTTCAATATCCCCCTTTGTCAATTACGTGAAAAATACCAAAACAACCTAAGATAATATCTAGTCAGACACATCCAAAATTTTGTGTACATGCAATTTACAAAATTTTACAAATTCTAATGATCTCATGTACACAACCAGTATTTGCTCTCCCTTACTGTAAAACTCCCCCTTTCTTGGTGCAACTACTCCCCCTGACACCTACAACACCATTGAAACATATACAATTTCCAATGGGGTGTTTTTCCTTTTCTCCCCCTTTTTGTCAATCATTGACATGGGCATAGCAGGTGATATTGACTAAAGATTTGAAGGCATATGGGAGAACCAAGATTCAGTAAGCATATATAAATGTGTAATGGTTAAATTAATTCAAGAAAACATCATTTTCAAAAACTATGGATGCATATCATATCAATTAGACCAGTGATAAAAGCAGATAAAATAACCATGGCAGTATACCGACAGAATTCACAATCCGAGTCTCAACCTTTAAAAGATATTTAATAATTTTTAAGAGAGTAGTCTGAATAAGGGATACCAGTTGCAACCATCATTCCACAGATAAGCAATATATATTTAGATAAGATGATTCATGGATATCAAATAAATAGATGAATATGTCAGAATAACTGACATCAAGGATAAATATATATGTATCATCAAGCCAACCAGAATATCCTAAACAGAAACTACCCAAGCTTGGCAATGTCCACCTATTCAAAATAAAAGATCCGTAATATACTACCCAAGATGTGGCAGGATCTCACCATCCATCCCAAACCATCACAACCAAGTATCTGGCCCAACCATGGTCATATTTAACCGAAACTGTATGTTAAAATTTTGAAAGTTTTTAAACTTTTACTCTTCTTTGACATACATAATGGGCAATGGTTAGTAGAAGGAAATATGCGTATTTTGCACATGTACATTCAACCAAAGCCAAACAATTTCTTTGTTCTGTTTTTTTGTTAAAAAAAAGAAAAAAAAAAGAGAGAACCTCAGTTCTTAGATGTGCCAATTTAGCCGATTTTTCCTGTGTATTTTATCAAATCGCACATATTCCAATAGGATTTTGGAGGTCACCAAATCTATTAGCATCAAGGGGCTTTGTTAGGATGTTAGAAAGTTGTCTTTTTGTAAACATATAGTCCAACACAATGATCTTTTCTTCAACAAGTTCTTGGATAAAATGATAACAAATGTCAATATGCTTGGTCCGAGAAACATGATTTTTGAAATATTGATGGCATTAGTGTCGTCACAGAAGAGAGTCATTATGGATTGCTCAATCCCATAATCTAGTAGTATTTATTACATCCAAAGGAGTTGTGCATAGCAACTACCTGCAGTAATATATTCGACCTTGGTGGTAGACAGACATATTGAATTTTTCTACTTGCTTTTTCAAGAACCCGAACAATTTTCAATAAAGAAGCAGCCACAACTGATTGATTTTTGATCATCTATATTTTCAGCCCAATCGGCATCAGAGTACCCAGTAATAAATGTAGATGTTTCAAATGGGTACCATAAACCGAAGATGGTTGGAAACCACATACTTGATGATCCTTTTAACTACTGATAGGTGTGATTTCTTTAGATCTGCTTGATATCGTGTACATGCACCTATGCTTCTGATTTTATGAGACCTTCGATGTTACTGAACTTTTCTCGAAGTCATCAAGGAGTCATTTGATTCATCGACTGACTTATCGGAGAGAAGAGTATGACATTGATCTGTGTACTTCGATGACCTTTTAGATATGCATATCATAAAATATTTTCTTATCAGCTAGTATATATAGAAAAATTTGTAGAAAAAGTTGTGAAACCACAAATATAAGCATTAGCTATGCTTATGCACCAAAAGAGTTTTGGAGGTATAAAAACCTCAGATATATCATGATAATTGCCAAAAATGCATCATTTCACACATTCATCTAGGTCTTGATGCCATGACCTTATTTTCCATGCTCAATTGTTACTGGGCATATGGATCTTCATTTTTTATGACATAGCAGTGAGTACTGGTGCGAAGACCCTTCAAAACTTCTTTTCTTAATAAGTCTAGGATCTTGCACTATAGCTTGTCGAATGTAACCTCATGCTTGTTGTCACATATTTAATGCTTAGAAGGTTGTGTGTCATCCCTTCTACCAGGAGAGCATTCTCATTTTTTAGCATTTCTAATCTGATAATAATAGTCCCATACCCCATTACCTTAGCGATGCTTCTGTCTCCAAATGTGACCATCCCATCATCAAGATTTGAATAATTTGTAAGAAGGAATTTGTCACCTGTTACATGTCTTGAGCAACCACTATCTAGGAACCCCTTAGCACAATTACCTATTTTTCTTGAATACGTTGCTTTTGTTTGGGCACATTTGATAACTGAATCACATTCCCTTGATTGATAAAAATTTTCTAATTCAGTTGGGCCACTTAATTCAATAACTCATCCATTTTCTTTATCATTCTTGGTGGAGACGGATGTTTCTTACCTCTTACCATGTACCTTGGTGGACCCTTAACATTTTGCATTGCAAAATTTAATTGAGTCCATCCAATTGTAAGGGATTCAAATTTGTAGTGGCCTGAGTCTCCACATAAATGACAAATAAGAGTGGCCCTAGTTCTACTTCGTAATGCAGCTGATTTCTCAAGTGTTTGTGCTACATTTTTTGAGCTTGGTTTGCCTTTTACATATCCCAACACACTCTTGTCTTTACTAGGTCTTTCCATCCCTAAAAGTCTTTCTAATTTGTCATTACTCAGGGAAAATTTGTAGTTTAGCCTAACAGTTTTTCTAGATTATTCTGCATCAATTTTGAGCGTATGATTTTCATTCTTAAGCCATATGTTTTCATCTTTCAGCAGTTTAACCTGTTTGATCAATTTCAAGGATTCAGATTTTAGGGATAGATTCATTCTTTCTCATCATTAGATGGAAATGACTCTTTAATTTAGGGTTCATCAATTTTCTCATTTAATACTGGGATGTTTGTGAAAGAGGAGGCCATAAGTATTTTCAATGATTTTTAGTCTCCCTTACTTTCTGAATTACTGAAGTCAGAGTTTGATTATTCAGTGTCATCCCAAGTAGCTGCCATGGCTTTTCCTTAGTCTTCCTATTAGAGCATTCAGTGGACAGATGTCTAAATTTTCTACAATTCTAGCACTGAGGCTCTTTGGACTTTTTAACAGATTTTCCTGTATTGTGCTTACTTTCCATCTGATTGCCTTTAAAAGATTGGCCAGGTTCTTATTGAAGAATCTTTTGAACCTTTGAGTCAAGAGAGCCATTTCCTCATCCTCATTATTTTTACTTCCTCATTTGTTATGTTCTTTGTAATTTTGAGGACAATATTTTTTGGATTTATGAGTTTGTTTGAAGTGTAGTTCAAAAATTTAAAGGGAACCTACTAGTTCTTCTATTTTCATTTCATCCATATTCCTGCACTTTTCAATGGTTGAAACTTGTGAGTTGAAACGTTTTGGTAGGGATCTCAGTATTTTCCTACAAATTTTTAGACCAGAACTTTCTTTCTTAATCCACCCATGAAATTACAAATGATATTTAGTTTTAAAAAAATTCCATGAAGGTCTCATCATCCTCCATTCTGATGTGTTCAAATTAAGATGTTAAGAGTTGTACCTAGGACCTTTTTACTGTGCTCTCTCCCTCATGGGTTATTTCCAATAGATCCCATGCCTCTTTAGATTTATCACATGAATACTTCTTGGGACACAACACAGTAAATAACATTCATTACTTTTGTTTGTTTTTCTTTCTCAATTGCAGTCGTTGGATTTAGGTTTGGAGATAGTTGTGCCATTTTCAGGAATCTCTTGGTGGCACATATCCAGTTTCAACTGTGTCCAAACATCATGATCCAAATAGTGCATCCTAGACTTTCAATAAGCATAATTTGAACCATCAAATACTGGAGGTCTAGAGACCGATGAGCCCTCTCCTTTTGCCATATTCCCAACTTCAGTCAAGATCACTCTTTAGGTGGTGAAGCCCATAAAGAGAGATCCGCTCTGATACCAATTGAAATAACGGTGAAGACCGCTTGAGTTGAAGTAGGAATATGCCAATATGTCCTAAAGGGGGGTGAATAGGATTTTTTTAAAGTTTTATAATGTATTTAAAAATCCTATTACACTAATCCTTTCAGATAGACAATTATCAGGATTACTCAAATGTAACTCTACTGGCTTCCAGGCCTGGTAGAGGATCCAATCACGAACTATTCAGAAGTGAAAAATATGCAAACTAGTTTGTGATGGATATGAATGTGTATGTGTGTGAGATGTGATCTCAGATATTCGAATATTAAAATACTAAAGCAAATCACATAAACAAAAGAATAGCAATTGTAAACATAGTCATTTTTATAGTGATTCGACTACTTGTCTACTCCACTCTCGGTAACTGCACTCAACCCATGAGTGTACCGAATTTCACTAAGGAGGTTTTCCATGGTTCATCTCTAACCTAAGGTTTTAAATCAGGTTCACCTTCAACCATTACAACCTACACTGAGGCTAACTGTTTATGCTCATATGAGCAAGGGTCAACACATTGCACCCACTTTTAGACACACCGGCTAAGGATCTTCCCTAAGACCCTAACAGAGATTTCACTCGGTTCACCTCAAAACCAAGGTTTTACCCAGTTCACCTCAAACTGAAGGTTTTACCCAGTTCATCTCAAACCGAAGGTTTTACTGGTTCACCTCTAGCCAGATGTTTATGCTCTCCATAGATCAAGGGTCCACACAACGCACCCACCACGTACACTCCCGCCGGGGGCCTTCTTAAGGACTTCAAGGGTGAGAAACACCATAAACCCAATCCTACAAAGGAATGATCAAAGGGTCCTCTAGACTCTAGATACTTACAGATAAGTTGATGAGTCCCATTCAGCGCATTGGCGAAGATCTCCTCCTTATTGACGAAGAGTCTTCAGCTCCCTTAATCTTCAACAAATGATGTACCAATATAAGGTAACGGTTTACGTCAAGGTTAATGAGGAATCCTACTCTCTAAATGTTTTCATATAAAGAATATAGAGCAATTCTAATCATCTAATCATTCAAGGCATCCCAGCTTAATGATTTGCCATTAAGATGGTAGCTGAAGGATCCTTGAATGTGGAAGTTCATTCCCCAATCCACTCTATTAGATGTCAATGATGAGGGTGGATTGGAGGATGAACTCCTGTGAGAGAAAGGGCTTTGGGTATATGATCTAAAGATAAAACACTCAAAAGCACTCTCTTCTTTCTTTACCATCAATATGAACGAGTCTCTCTTTATATAGGAAAAAGGTTCCAATGGATATAAAATGGCCATATTTATGACAGAGTTCGATATCATCGAGCAGGGTCGATATCATCGATCTTATGCTCTTGATGGGATCCACAGTCCGCTCGACAACACAAACTCAAATGTCATACGCTTTTAAAACGTTTTGCCAACTGGTCGATGGGATCGATACTGGTGTCGATGTCATCGGATTTCAAACTCTAATTCCATTGATACTGGGATTGATCTATCAACATTTGAAGCATGAGAGAGACTAGCCTTGAAATATTTCAGGTTTTTAAGATAAGATCGGGGAACAATCATGTCATCAAAATTTGCATATCGATGATATCGGAGGCCATGTCAATGGGATGGATAAATTGTATAGATTTACCTATGAGCTGGCTGGACAGTTTGTGTCCAGTCTCGATCAATCGACTAGACCTCGATAACATCGACATAAGAATATCGATTTCCTTGAGTGGTCCTCAATCAAAGTTAAAAACAACCTAAAATATTTGTTAAAAGAAATGCGCGCCCACTATCGATATGATCGATGGCCTTCCGATATGATCAAGATTTGAATTCAGATTGAATCGGGAAAGACATCGATATATCGAAGCACATAGTAATTTTATAAAAAAATCAAGGGCACCGAAAATCTGCCTGTCGATATTATCGAGCCACTTTCGATGGGCTCGATTTTTGAATATCGATGATATTGATGGGTGTATCGATATATCGATAAATCTATCCATGTGAGTATGCGGTTGCTAGACACTTTTAGTCCTCTTATCGATAGTATCGATCAATTGTCAAGGACATTGATACAGGTCGATCATATCGAAATTTGTATCGATACAATCGACATGTAAGAAAACTTAGAGATTTTCTGTTTGATAAAAAAAAATTTCTCACCATAAAACCCTAAGATGTCAAGCAAGTTTTTAAGGGTTTTATTCACCTGGTGTTTTGGGGCATGGGATATGAGGCTATGATTTACCTATGGTGAGCTTCCACACATCTGATTAAGGCAGGTGTTTGAATTATTCTTCCCGTGAGGCTCTGCAGACCGACTAACTCAACACACACGGTAATTGACAAACCAGGGAACTAGCAGGTGCACTTTCAGGGTCGGACCCACCTGACGTGGGCTCTACATGGAAAAATCCCCAAGAAAACTCCATTTTAAAAAAAAAATGAAATTAATGCAGCAGGCACCGCTGCTGTCAGAGCGCAGGCAGCGCCTGCGCTGTAGGAGTGCAGGAGGAAGGTAGGGACCCACGGCCCCTGACGTGGGCCCCACCATGATGTATGTTTGTCATCTAAACCATTCAAATGGTGGGCCACTTCTTAAAGTGGGCCCCCTCCAAATATCAGGCCGATCTGACTCTCAGGTGGCCCTCATCATGGGAAACAATGCGATTGAACTTCTAGCCTTGAAACCATTTTGGGTGCCACAGAAGTTTTGGATGATTATGAAATTTATTTTTCCTATTCAGTCAAGGTCTGTGTGCCTTATTAACAGGTTGGATTTCTTATAAACACAATGGTGGGCCCCCACATGGAACCCACAGTGATGCATGTGTTTAATTCCCACCGTCCACGGACGGTGAAGCCCACCTTGGGGTATGCGTTTTATGCATGTCTTCCACCCGTTCTACAGGACAGTGGGTTCCACTGCTGTTGGCATCAGCAGGGTCTGTGGGACCCACCATGATGTATGTGTTGTATCCATACGTCCCACCTATCCTCTTAAATGCAGAAAACTGCAAGGCAATAGCTATTGTATTATACATATATACTATTATATTATATTATATATTATATATATATATATATATATATATATATATATATATATATATATATATATATATATATATATATATATATATTTATGGGTGGCCCCAACATGGGACCCACCTCTGTTTTTCTTTGAGTAGTAATAACTGCAACCATGGCAGACATATAACTGTCCTATGGACATCCTTACTGCTATACATTGCGGCAAGTTCCGTGGGTCCCACCTTTTCCATCCATGCCGTTTAACTATGGGACCCACCATGATTCATGTGTTGTATCCAAACCGTCCAACCATTTGAGATATCATTTTATGACATGAATACAAGAATGGGTTAGATCTAAAGTTCAAGTGGGCCCCACCATTTAAATAGTGGACAGTGACATCCACCGCTGCAACTTCTCAGGGCCATAGTAGTTTTTTTTACTTCATCTATCTCTGTGTTAACTTAAGAATAGGTTGGATCTCAAATACATTACGGTGGGCCACACCATGATGTGATCATCCATTGATCAGGTGGACCACACCACAGAAATAGTGGAAGATTATACGTCTATCACTGAAACCCACTTGGGTCATGGAAGTTCTAGGTCAATGGGGAATTGTTCTCCCTCTTAATCCAGGTATTTATGACCTTAGGATTAGATTGGTTGGAAGGTAAACTTTATGGTGGGCCATATGATTCATTTAACAGTGCATGTTTATTATCTCCACTGCAATTTGTGGCATGGTTCAAATGTTCCTTCCATATGATACCATTTTTTTTGAAGATGTATAAGGCCCACCTTGATATATATGAGGCCTATGTGATTAGGCCCATCTTGACATATTTGTGGCCATCCGTTGAGGCCCACCTTAGTATATATGAGGCCCATGTGATATGACCCATTTGATGTATTTGTGGTCCATGGGTTAAGGCCCATTGATCCAGCCCACTTGATGTGTATGAGGCCCATTAGTGCGGCCCATTGATGCAGCCCACTTAATGTGTATGAGACCCATTAGAGAGGCCCACTCGATGTATATGAAGGCCCATTAGTGCGGCCCATTGATGCAGCCCACTTGATGTGTATAAGACCCATTAGTGCGGCCCATTGATGCGGCCCACTTGATGTATATGATGACCCATTAGTGCGGCCCATTGATGCAACCCACTTGATGTGTAAGAGGCCCATTAGTGTGGTCCATTGATGCCGCCCACTTGATGTGTATGAGGCCCATTAGTATGGCCTATTGATGCAACCCACTTGATGTGTATGAGGCCTATTAGTGCGGCCCATTGATGTAAGGTCCATGATGCGTGGCCCATTTGATGTGTTCAGGGCTCAACTACGTGGCCCATTCGATGTATATGAGACCCATGTGTAGGGCCCACATGTTATGTATTTGAGGCCCATAAGAAGGGCCCATCTGAGGTGTATATAAGGCCCATTGATGCATCTCACTTGTATTTGAGGCTCGTGGGTGGTGGCCCATTATGATGTACTGGGGCCCATGGGTCATGGCCCATTGAGATGTATACTTGGCCCATACGTCGTGACCCATTGTGATGTATTTCTGACCTATTTAGTGAGGCCCATTGTTGTATATGCCTGCTCATAGGCCTATTGAGATGTATTCCCTGCCCATACGATGTGGGCCCATAGCGATGTGCATTAGGCCCATGTGATGTGACCCACCTGATTTATGAAACCATTGTGTGAGGCCATGGGCCCACTATATGTTTGGCCCTATGTGGGCCACTCGTTGGGAGCAAGGTTGGTTAGATGTCCACATTGATCGGCAATGATGGTTAAATATCCTCATTGTGACCTTCCTTTAGGCCTTGTTAGGCCATTCTCATCGATGTCAATTGCCAATTCCGATCATTGAGGCCGATTTTAATTACCAAGGTTGATTATCAAAACCTATATGATGTGTATGCAACCCATAGTTAAGGAACATTATGATGTATTTAAGGCCCATTATGATGTATTCGTGGCCTGTGGGCAAGGCCCATTGTGATATATATTAGGCCTTTGATGGATGTCCCATTTGATGTATTCGAGACCCATGTGTAGAGCCCACATGTCTTGTATTTAAGGCCCATGAGCAGGGCCTACCTGTTGTGTATATGTGGTCCTTGGGCAAGGCCACTGTGTTGTATATTAGGCCTTTGTGTGAGGCCATCGGCCCATTATGTGTTTGATTCTACGTGGGAATTCCGTGGGGCAATGTTGGTTAAATGTCCACATTGTCAAGGCTGATTGTTAATGCTGGTTATTGACATCGATTATGAGTATGAGACAGCATAACATCATAATACATACGCATCATCTGCATGTTTGTTATGAGATGTGATTGACCATTGCATATGCCATAGGGAAAGTTTTTCATGGGGCTCCCTGATAGGCGGAGTTACCTCACATGAGAGCACGATATGGGTAGGATTGATGCATGATTGCACTGTGTGACTCACGCATCTCACATTTATGTGACTAGACCACCGTACGCCCTAGCGACATCAGTGTTGTAGTGTAAGACCCGTATCCTAATCTCTACTGTTCCGTTACTTCCCGCGATCCTTCTTGTCAAATTTCGGCAACCCGCGACCTGTAGTCGACGTTGCGCACGACTGTGAGACGTATCCTATACATTTGAGTCAGCTTAATCTGAGATTTGTACCACTGCGACAGCACCGTCGTCGCGGTTCCAACGTCGCAACTCATGCACCGATCTGATACCCAGACGATGAGATGCGGAACCGCGTTCAGTTCGAGGAAAAACACCGCGCGTTGCAAATCCCAAGAGAATCTCTACAAAGTGTCAAATCAATCCCATTAATCAATCACCTATCAATCACTTTATGTTAAGTACAAGCACCCATGCTTCCTTTCTCCACAAGTCAAGCAACCGCCAAAGTCAACTAATACATCACCTCACCCATCACTCACATCCATCAACCATCACCCCATCACTCACCTCACATCTCCCTACATCTCATCTCTCTCTCTCTCTTTTCTCACACCAAACCCAAGCAACCAAGAGAGCATCACACGTCCAAGGCCTTCCATGAGAGAAAAGTGATTTTTGGTGGCCCACTTCCTACTCCAAAACCCATCATCCTAGCCATCTATTTCCCATCTCCACCATCAAAGTGAAGCTCTAGAAGATAGGCATTCCAACATACTGAGTAAATAATAAGGTGGGTGCTTCTATAGGGTAGTTTACTTATTTTTTTTACGATGGGCTAAGTGAGGCCCACCGATCAAGGATGTGGATCTCACTTGGGACCCTAAGATGTGACTAATGGCCCATCTTGATAATCAAAACTATTCCATGATGGGGCCATTCTCCATGGACCCCCTCATGATGTTTACTTTTCTTGCATTAAGAGGTCATCTAGACCGTTCATTTTTAGTGGAGAGGGATCTCCACCGTTGATCTTTTATTTGGATGGCCCATATGTAATGGGACCCATTGATGTATGATTGGATGGTTGAAACGGAGGGCCCATAGTGTCGGGGTCCCTCCATCACATGTGTCCCACTCTTTTACTCTCTCTCTCTCTCTCTCTCCCTCTCCTTTTTATTTTTTTTTCTTGTATGTTGATGTGGCTGTGTGGCCCACTTGAATGAGCCCCACCATGATATATGTATTTTCTTAAGTCGTCCATGAGTGGAGCCCATCTTAAATGTATCATTTGTGGTGGCCCACCTAAACAGGGCCCACCTTGATTGCATTTGATAAGCCAAAAAAAAAAAAAAAAAACACGTCCAGACGCTGGACGTCGCTGGAAGGAAAACATAAATATTGGCTTAGCTTTACAAGCCATTGAGGTGGGCCACTGTATAGGACCCACCTTGATGTATGTATTCAATCCAATCTGCCCATTCCATTCCTTAGATCATTTTAGGTGTTGAGCCGAAAAATGAGGCTGATCTAACTAGCTGGTGGGCCATACCTTAGCAAAATCGATTTTTACCATTCAAAATTCATTTTTGATTTTTGTACATGTCGGGAGATACCCAACATTGGTCTTGATGGATGGGGCATGGATTGAAAAATTCATTGGATGGGGTAGATTCGTTTGAAGTGGGCCCCACATGCGAAAAACTGCCGAAAAACTATTTGTTTTAAAAACCCAAATATATTTGGAAGGAGGGTGCAGTGCTGCTGCTGATGTGCAGCAGGACGCTGCCAGCGTCCAGGGAGCTGGGCGGACGTGTTTGGGGTCCTGTGCATGGGCCCCACCATGATGTTTGTGTAATATTCAAACCGTCCAAACGGTGGGCCACCTCCTGAAGTGGGTCCCTGCCAAAGATCAAATCCATTTATGGCCTAGGTGATCCACATCACAGGAAACAGGGTGATTGAACGGCCACCTTTGGAGTCCTTTTGGGCAGCACAGAAGTTCTGAATTAATGTGAAATTTGTTTTTCCCTTTCCACCCAGGCCCGTGTGACCTTATGGACGGATTGGATGACAAGTAAACACTATGGTGGGCACCACGTGGAGCCCACAGAGGTGTATGTGTTTCATTTGCACCATCCACTGACGGTGGACGGTGGAGCCCCTCCATGACTTACGTGTTTTATCCACACCGTCCACACTGGACGGTGGGACCCACCCCCATGTGTGGAATGGTGTGTGAGTGTGTGCGTGCTGTGTGTGTGTGTGTATATATATATATATATATATATATATATATATATTATATTATATATAATATTGTATAATATTATATATAATATTGAATATATTATATATTATATGTAGATTATACATTATGTTATATATAATAGGTATTGATGATGGGCCTTTATGTAGACCCCACCATGATGCATGAGTTGCATTCGATTTTCCCCATCCAATTCTGATAAATCATTTTAGTGCATGAGCTAAAGAATGGGCAGATTTAAAGTTTAAACGGACCCCACATTGGCATATGTATGGGGCCCATCTTGATTTACTTATGGCCATCCATTGAGGCCCACCTTGGTGTATATTTAAAGCCCATGGGATTAAGCCCATTTGATGTGCATGGGACGCAAATGAAGTGGCCCATTTGATATATTTAAAGCCCATGTGTGTAGGCCCATCTGATATATTTTAAGGCCCAAGTTGTGAGGCCCACTTTGATGTATTTTAAGGCCCATGGGCCATGAACCATTGCAATGTACATAAGGCTCATTGGTGAGCCCATTAATGCAGCCCATTTGATGAATGTAAGGCCCATGTGATTCGGCCCATTTGATGTATCTAAGGCCCATGGGTCCAGGCCCAACGGGATGACCTTAAGGTCCATTGCAATGTGTGATTTCTCATGGTTCATGTAATGATATTTATGGTGGGTCGTGCCTAAGGAACAATGTTAGTTTGACGTCCGCATTGTAAGTACAATGTTGGTTAAATGTCCGCATTGTAACTCTCCTTAGGGCCCATTGATTAGGCCCATACTCGTTTATATTCATCCCTTTATAACATGCTTAGTATAATCTCATGACTCATGCCCATACGCATCATATGTATGCTTGATATGAGCAGTGACTGATCATAGCATACGCGATTGGACAGACCATTTTTGGGACTTGTTATGAGACAGAGTGCCCTACATGATCGCGCAGTACGCGCTAGATTTCTGCATGATTTGACGTGTGACTCATACATCTCGCATATGTGTGACTTGATCACTGCACGCCCTAGCGACATCAGGGCCGTGGCTCCACAGGTACATCGTGTATGACCGTATCGGATACTGAAAATACTTGGTTCTAGCACTGTGGGCACTTAGGATGTCCTTGGGTGAAAGTTCCAAAACCTTTTTCGTACCAGGAGATGCTCCAACGTCTAGACCGAGTGGATACACGAGCGCCCGAGTGCCGAATACCAGTAGGCCGCGTCTCCCACTGTATCGTGGTCGGTTGGAAGGGGGTGTGGCCTTATCCGCCTGAGTGAGAGGGTTATAAGCTAGGCTGAGTTTGACCAGCTCGTAAATGAGTCCGCTATCGACGAGCCGGGTAGGTATTGGCAGACTACTGGTCAGGCGAATAATGAGGTCTATTCCACTTTCTTGACTGTGCAGCTAGGGAGGTGGCAGTCATTATGAAGTGTATTAGACCCCGGTGATATCCATAGAGGAGCTGTACTGATATATGTACTTGATGAGTACCGACTTGCTTGGATTGCATTTCGCATATGACATTCGGCTATGTAGGCCTTACATTGCATCTGTGTGGCGGATGGCATTCATATCTCGCATCATGCCTTGCATTACATAGCCTTGGTATGGTTGATTTTATTCATGGGCTTACCGCATACTTCCTCATTACCTGATGTTGTACACTCGGCGTTTTCTTTTCGCACACACTTACACCACCCTCTAAGCTTTTGTAAGCTTATGCACGATGGTTGCGTGTAGGTAGCGTTGGACAGCAGCAGCGCTGAGGAAGGAGCACGTACCAGGACCCTTTTGGAGTTTCTTTTGATCACCTTGTATTTCCCTTTCTGCATTTTACTTAAAGTTGTTGATATAGTGGATATGTGGTAATGTTATTTTGTGACTTGGTTATGCTTGTGGTTATGCTCCATTACAAAAAAAATTCATTCTGAAAATCCTCCTTGTAGGATCGCAAGATCAGAATCTGGCAATTTAGGAGCTGAGAATGGGGTACTACGGAGGCTATCGGCACCAGATTCGGCAATCGGGATTCATGTGAATCTGATTTTCTAGTTTGGGGCGTGACAGAAGTTGGTATCAGAGCATAACTTGGGAATACTTGAGGATCACATCACATATCTACTATAAATAGGTTCCGAGTCTGAATGATTTAGCGATTTTCTGACATAGACCCTTAATGTATGTGCCTTCGAGAATTCTCAAGACTGATAGGCCATTGTTCCTTCCTGTAGGAGATGTTATGGCTAGAAGAACGACCCGAGCGAATCCCGCTCCACCACCTGCGACTCCCGCACCACCACCCGCAGCTCCTGCTTTACCACCTGCTACTCCTGCTCCACCACCAGATATTTCTACCTTTGAGCCTGAGGATGCCACTCATTTTTCTGAGACTGGTGCGGATCCGACCGTACCTATGAGTGCCACTCAGTTGCAGCAGATGTTGCAGGCGATGACCGCCATTCTTCAGGGGCAGAGCATGCGTCCCACTGTTACACCAGCCGAGGCTGAGCAGGAGCATGCGAGCGCTCTTCTTAAGGATTTCTGACAGCACGATCCCCCACGTTTCTGGGGTGAGCCAGACCCTACTGCTGTAGAGATATGGTGCTCTGAGGTAGAGAAGATATTTGACACCATGAGATGTACTACCCAGCAGCGAGTTCCATTAGCTGTATTCCTTCTGCAGGGTGAGGCTCAGTATTGGTGGGCATCTATAGCCCGATCGGTAGCCACTGATTTTAGGTGGACCTGGGAGGACTTTATAGGCCGGTTTGACCGAAAGTTCTTTCCTGAGCATGTGCGACAGCAGCGCGCACTAGAGTTTGAGACTTTGGTCTAGGGGGACATGTCTGTGTCCCAGTATGAGGCTCGGTTCGTCGCACTATCCAGATTTATGACATATCTTGTTGATGATGAGGGGCAGAAGGCCCGCCGTTTTGAGAACGGCTTACGTCCTGCCCTCCAGAGCCGTGTGATCGGACACATGCTTCCGACGTTTGAGCAGATAGTGGAGAGAGCCCTAATATATGAGACAGATTGGGCCACTGTGCAGAGAGCCCGTGACCAAAGAGGAGATCAGAAGAGGAAGGATCCCTCCAGTGGCTCCCAGCCGTAGCAGCATCGTCCACAGCAATAACGCACGACCCACCTAGCATTTTGAGCACCAGTAGCACCCCCAGTACCACCTTCAGGACCGTTCACTGGTACCTGCTTTAGATGCGGTAGGACAGGACATTGTGTGCATGAGTGTCCCCATCTGCAGCAACAGCAGCCGAGAGCACCACCTCAGCCTCCGCGACAGTCACCACAGCATCAGCAGCCGAGGACACCGTATCAGCCTCCACGATAGCCCCCACAATAGCAGCAGCAACCTCATCACCAGCCTCCGGGACCTCCACCGCGGCAACAGAGACCTCAGAGGGGACCTGCACCTCCCCAGCAAGCCCAGGGTAGATTTTATACTGTCCAGCAGGACTCTCAGTCATCAGGAGCATTCGTCGATGATTCGTGTGACTTGACCCCTACACTTCTAGCTAGATTACTCATTAATGAGGCATCTTAAGAGTTAGAGCCTGAAAATAGTGAGTGTTATCCTCATCTCTAAGGTGTTTGATTTTGATGATATGGTGTGTTTTGATCATTTATGATTATAAGTTCCCTATCCTCTTATGAGTTGTGTGTAGCTGTGATGATAGTGCAAATTTCGAGGATGAAATTTTTATTAGGTGGGGAGAGCTGTAAGACCCGTATCCTAATCTTTACTGTTCCGTTACTTCCCGCGATCCTTCTCGTCAAATTTCGGCAACCCGCGACCTGTAGTCGACGTTCCACATGACTGTGAGACGTATCCTATACATTTGAGTCGGCTTAATCTGAGATTTGAACCACTGCGACCGCACCGTCGCCGCGGTTCCAACGACGCAACTCACGCACCGATCCGATACCCAGACGATGAGATGCGGACCCGCGTTCAGTTCGAGGAAAAACACCGCGCGTTGCAAATCCCAAGAAAATCTCTACAACGTGTCAAATCAATCCCATCAATCAATCACCCATTAATCACTTTATGTCAAGTACAAGCACCCATGCTTCCTTTCTCCACAAGTCAAGCAACCACCAAAGTCAACTAATACATCACCTCACCCATCACTCACATCCATCAACCATCACCCCATCACTCACCTCACATCTCCCTACATCTCATCTCTCTCTCTCTCTCTTTTCTCACACCAAACCCAAGCAACCAAGAGAGCATCACACGTCCAAGGCCTTCCATGAGAGAAAAGTGATTTTTGGTGGCCCACTTCCCACTCCAAAACCCATCATCCTAGCCATCTATTTCCCATCTCCACCATCAAAGTGAAGCTCTAGAAGATAGGCGTTCCAACGGACCGAGTAGATCATAAGGTGGGTGCTTCTATACGGTAGTTTACTTGTTTTTTTTACGATGGGCTAAGTGAGGCCACCGATCAATGGTGTGGATCTCACTTGAGACCCTAAGATGTGACCAATGACCTATCTTGATCATCAAAACTATTCCATGATGGGGCCACTCTCCATGGACCCCCTCATAATGTTTACTTTTCTTGCATTAAGAGGTCATCTAGACCGTCCATTTTTAGTGGAGAGGGATCTCCACCGTTGATCTTTTATTTGGATGGCCCATATGTAATGGAACCCATTGATGTATGATTGGATGGTTGAAACGGAGGGCCCATAGTGTCGGGGTCCTTCCATCATGCGTGTCCCACTCTTTTACTCTCTCTCTCTCTCTCTCTCTCTCTCCCTCTCCTTTTTATTTTTCTTTTCTTGTATGTTGATGTGGCTATGTGGCCCACTTGAATGAGCCCCACCATGATATATGTATTTTCTTAAGTCATCCATGAGTGGAGCCCATCTTAAATGTATCATTTGTGGTGGCCCACCTAAACAGGGCCCACCCTGATTGCATTTGATAAGCCAAAAAAAAAAAAAAACACGTCCAGACGCTGGACGTCGCTGGAAGGAAAACATAAATATTGGCTTGACTTTACAAGCCATTGAGGTGGGCCACTGTATAGGACCCACCTTAATGTATGTATTCAATCCAATCCGCCCATTCCATTCCTTAGATCATTTTAGGCGTTGAGCGAAAAAATGAGGCTGATCTAAATAGCTGGTGGACCATACCTTAGAAAAAATGATTTTTACCATTCAAAAATCATTTTTGATTTTTGTACATGTCGGGAGATACCCAATATTGGTCTTGATGGATGGGGCATGGACTGAAAAATTCATTGGACGGGGTAGATTCGTTTGAAGTGGGCCCCATATGTGAAAAACTGCCGAAAAACTATTTGTTTTAAAAACCCAAATATATTTGGAAGGAGGGTGCAGCGCTGCTGCTGATGTGCAGCAGGACGCTGCCAGCGTCCAGGGAGCTGGGCGGACGTGTTTGGGTCCTGTGCATGGGCCACACCATGATGTTTGTGTAATATTCAAACCGTCCAAACGGTGGGCCACCTCCTGAAGTGGGTCCCTGCCAAAAATCAAATCCATCTATGGCCTAGGTGATCCACATCACAGGAAACAGGGTGATTGAACGGCCACCTTTGGAGTCCTTTTGGGCAGCACAGAAGTTCTGAATTAATGTAAAATTTGTTTTTCCCTTTCCACCCAGGCCCGTGTGACCTTATGGACGGATTGGATGACAAGTAAACACTATGGTGGGCCCCATGTGGAGCCCACAGAGATGTATGTGTTTCATTTGCACCGTCCACTGACGGTGGACGGTGGAGCCCCTACATGACTTACATGCTTTATCCACACCGTCCACATTGGACGGTGGGACCCACCCCCATGTTTGGAATGGTGTGTGAGTGTGTGCGTGCTGTGTGTGTGTGTGTGTATATATATATATATTATATTTTATATAATATTGTATTATATTATATATAATATTGAATATATTATATATTATATGTAGATTATATATTATGTTATATATAATAGGTATTGATGATGGGCCTTTATGTAGACCCCACCATGATGCATGAGCTGCATCCGATTTTCCCCATCTAATTCTGATAAATCATTTTAGTGCATGACTAAAGAATGGGCAGATTGAAAGTTCAAACGGACCCCACATTGGCATATGTATGGGGCCCATCTTGATTTACTTATGGCCATCCATTGAGGCCCACCTTGGTATATATTTAAAGCCCATGGGATTAAGCCCATTTGATGTGCATGGGACGCAAATGAAGTGGCCCATTTGATATATTTAAAGCCCATGTGTGTAGGCCCATCTGATATATTTTAAGGCCCAAGTTGTGAGGCCCACTTTGATGTATTTTAAGGCCCATGGGCCATGAACCATTGCAATGTACATAAGGCTCATTGGTGAGCCCATTAACGCAGCCCATTTGATGAATGTAAGGCCCATGTGATTCGGCCCATTTGATGTATCTAAGGCCCATGGGTCGAGGCCCAACGGGATGACCTTAGGGTCCATTGCAATGTGTGATTTCTCATGGTTCATGTAATGATATTTATGGTGGGTCGTGCCTAAGGAACAATGTTAGTTTGACATCCGCATTGTAAGTACAATGTTGGTTAAATGTCCGCATTGTAACTCTCCTTAGGGCCCATTGATTAGGCCCATACTCGTTTATATTCATCCCTTTATAACATGCTTAGTATAATCTCATGACTCATGCCCATACGCATCATATGTATGCTTGATATGAGCAGTGACTGATCATAGCATACGCGATTGGACAGACCATTTTCGGGACTTGTTATGAGACCGAGTGCCCTACATGATCGCGCAGTACGCGCTAGATTTTTGCATGATTTGACGTGTGACTCATGCATCTCGCATATGTGTGACTTGATCACTGCACGCCCTAGCGACATCAGGGCCGTGGCTCCACAGGTACATCGTGTATGGCCGTATCGGATACCGAAAATGCTTGGTTCTAGCACTGTGGGCACTTAGGATGTCCTTGGGTGAAAGTCCCAGAACCTTTTTGGTACCAGGAGATGCTCCAACGTCTAGACCGAGTGGATACACGAGCGCCCGAGTGCCGAATATCAGTAAGCCGCGTCTCCCACTGTGTCGTGGTCGGTTGGAAGGGGGTGTGGCCTTATCCGCCTGAGTGAGGGGGCTATAAGCTAGGCTGAGTTTGACCAGCTCGCAAATGAGTCCACTATCGATGAGCCGGGTAGGTATTGGCAGAATACTGGTCAGGCGGATAGTGAGGTCTATTCCACTTTCTTGACTGTGCAGCTAGGGAGGTGGCAGTCATTGTAAAGTGTATTAGACCCCGGTGATATCCAGAGAGGAACTGTACTGATATATGTACTTGATGAGTACCGACTTTCTTGGATTGCATTTCGCATATGACATTCAGCTATGTAGGCCTCACATTGCATTGGTGTGGCCGATGGCATTCATATCTCGCATCATGCCTTGCATTACATAGCCTTGGTATGGTTGATTTTATTCATGTGCTTACCGCATACTTCCTCATTACCTGATATTGTACACTCGGCGTTTACCTTTCGCACACACTTACACCACCCTCTAAGCTTTTGTAAGCTTATGCACGATAGTTGCGTGCAGGTAGCGTTGGACAACAGCAGCGCTGAGGCAGGAGCACGTACCAAGACCCTTTTGGAGTTTCTTTTGATCTCCTTGTATTTTCCTTTCCGCATTGTACTTAAAGTTGTTGATATAGTGGATATGTGGTGATATTATTTTGTGACTTGGTTATGCTTGTGGTTATGCTCCATTACAAAAAAAAAATATTCATTCTGAAAATCCTCCTTGTAGGATCGTAGGATCGGAATCTGACAATTGATTGTCAGGAGCCGAGAATGGGGTACTACGGAGGCTGTCGGCACCAGATTTGGCAATCAGGATTCATGTGAATCTAATTTTCTGGTTTGGGGCGTGACATGTAGCCTCCACAGGCATATTGTGGATGGCCAGATGGGACACCAAAAATCTATTCTACATGAGGTGTTATAGATATCCTTAGGTGAAAGTCATAGAACCCTCTTGGCTCCAGAGGTTTCTCCAACCTCTAGACCGAGTAGATGCATGAGTGCATGAGGACCGTATACCGTTAGGACACGTCTTTCAATGTGTCATGGTTGGTTGGAAGTGGGTATGGCCTTACCTGCCCGAGAGGAGGGGATAATGTTGGGCTGAGTCTGACCAGCTCAAGGAATGGGTCTGCTATTGACAAGCCAGGCCCGATATTGGCAGGCAGATGGTGAGGTCTCTTCCACTCACCTTGTTGAGCGCGATGTGGCGGCAATCTAGTTTGGAGTGTAATAGACCCCGGTGACTTCCTAAAGAGGAACTGTACTGATATGTGGACTTATTGAGTAGGAGTTACATGCTCATTCATTCATTTATTCACTATCCACTCGGGCTGGTGGTGCGTAACTAATTATTATGTACCTTCGCTATGGCAAGGATTTCGGTTGGGCATGCGACTAACTTGAGATGAAGAGCTTACCACATCGTGTCTGACTATCTATATTTAGGTATGGGACTGGTTTGGATAAAAGTCCCTTGTGATGGACTCCATAGCCTGTGATACTATGTACTATCATCCTGACTTCACACTCTAGAATGTCATTCCATTCACACCATATATTGCATTACATCTGTGGCATATGACATTTTGGGTTATTGTGTTTCTGCATTTATATGGTCTAGATATGGCTGACGCTATTCGTGAACTCATTAGGAATTACATATTGCATTGCATCCTTAGCATCTGATATTTGACTCTTTATGACTCCTCATTTGCATAGTTATTCTATATTGCACATTCTAATATTAATTGACTCATAGAATTGTCCGTATTTCTGCTTACTCTGTTATCGTATGATTTATGATCTTGTCAGTATTTTTGTTTGCTCTGATAGTTCATGATCTTGTTTGTATTTCTACTTATTCCGATGTTGTACGATTTATGGATTACTAGCATTTTCGGTATTGTATGATGACGGCATTATATTGAATACTTGGCACTTACCTTATGCACACACTTACACCACCCTCTAAGCTTTCTATAAGCTTATGCATAATAGATGTGTGCAGGTGATGTTAGGTTGTAACAGCATTGAACATGGAGCGTGCAGCTGTCTTATGGAGCTTTGATTTTATTTTAACATATGTATTTCCCCTTTCAGCATTGTATTCAAAGCTTATATTAGTGGATATGTGATGATGATATTGCCTTTGTGATTTGGGTATGCTTATGGTTATGCTTATTACGAGCATATTGAAAAAAAAAATCCTCCTTATAGGATCCCAAGATCGGAATCTGGTGTATGGACACTAGGAGCCGAGAATGGGGTGCTACGGAGGTTGTCGGCATCGGATTCAATGATCGAGATTCCTGTGAATCCGATTTCTGGATTTGGGGCATGTTAAAGAGGGAAATGCGATTTTGGATGGATGCATCATTATCAACAAAAGTCTGCAGTTGTTCTCGCAAAGATGATTGTTCTTGATCTTAGCAAGACACAATTGGAGCGAGTTGAGAACCTTCTCTTTGGGGTATGCAAGTTTCTTCTTATATTCCAAGGTTTTAGGGGAAACAGTCATGGTTTCAGCTGAGGATAGGGCAGTTATTGAATTATGAAACCTTAAGAGGAAATTACCTATAGAAGACACATCAACTTTGACCATCCGTGCAACACTCTAGTACATCCAAAGCGGTGATCAAATCGGACCACTCATCAGGATCTTTAAACCTTTCAATGATCGTCAATACAGAATTCTTGATCAATGACAATTTATAGGAAGAAACTTTCTCAAAAGATAACGCATTTGATGAGGTTCTGATAGAGCCGGAGCTTGCCGCACCGCTTTGAGGTACATTTCCTATTAAGAAATCAGAAGTATGAAGTTATAATGAAACTATTTATGCAGACAATATAGAGAATGCAAATAAGAAATGGAAATACTTTCTACTAATGTCAGAATAGCAAGCGGTTGAGTCTCTCTAGCCAGAGGAGACTTAGGTGCTACCATCTCAGCAAAGGAGGGAGCCATATCTTTAGTACTTGAAGTAACAGTAGTAGAAGTAAGTAGCATAGTTAGCTCCACTGGAGAAGCCATTTCATGTTTAGTAAGCGATAGTGAGGGGAGTAGGTAATTCAGTTGACTCCATTGGGAAAGCAATCTCGCGTGCCACTGATGATGGAGGTATTGAGAATCTGGGTGAAGCTCTTGGTGCAACATGGGGCAAATTTGAAGGTGAGGCACTGTTTACCTCCGTATTTGCAGCTTGATCACCTGAGAAAAGAATGTTTAAGATTAAAAGGAAAGAAAGAAATAACAAAAATAGACTATGGTAATGAAACTTTCTTACATGGTGAATGTCCATACTCTCCATAATCAAGGAGTTCTCCTTCTTCTTCCTCTGTGACGGGAAAAACTTCAGCAGGAATGGCTTCAGAGATAAGGAATGTATGTCCCTAGTTAGCTGGAGTATCTTCCACAGTTGCATCATTATTATTCCCAACATCAACTTCCCCCTCCTCATAATCAGTACCCTGGACTTCTTCTGTTTCACTTTCATCAGGATTAGTACTTCCAGATGCAGAAGTTGAACTTCCATCACTCGAATCCATTACACTTGAATCTTCAACAGCCACCTGTTTCCCTTTGGAAGGAGGAGGTTGCTAAATTTCTAGTTCAATCTTTGTGGTGGCTAAAATCGGGGAAACGGCGGCTGTAGTCTTTTCCTGAGGAGAATATTGGGCACGTGTGCGAGACCTATTCATCAGAGAAGAAGTGAACTGTTGTGGAGAAAGGTGGGTCCTTAAAATAGGAGAAGATACAGGGTGTTGCCGAGGATGAGTAGAAGAAGGCTGGTCGGTAGGATTGGAAATATTTCTAGTTGAGTAACAACCTCTTCTGCAACTCTTCTTAGTGGATGTTGGAGCAGAATTTATTCAAATTCACGAATATCACCACATGCCATCCAGCCCTCGAGAGTATTATTAGGTTTTATTTCATGAATGCGTTCATCTACAGAGATATATACGCAGCGATAACCAGCCGAGGGGGCATGACTTGTTTCAGCAATGAAACCAAACCCTGCCTCAATAACAGGACCCTTAAGCATAAGAGGAGGAAGCCATACAGGCCTATTCACCGATAGACTTTTTCTAACCAGATGAGATTGGTGTACTCACCATCTCATATGGTTGTATGATGCCCTTGGGGTATGATTGCAACTTGGAATGATAAAGGAAGAGTTGGCCCATCCCAATAACTGTTTCCAGATCATCGCCCAATTAAATGGGCCAGTTCCGAAACTTTGCATTCTTTTGGTGACTAGCGCACAATCTTTCGGTACTGCTTGATCAAAGCCGAACTGACATGCAAAACAGCTCGGATAATATGGCTCTCGCTAGAATTCTGTTCCTTCTCTTGATGAGAGACTACATGATTTGATCAATATGAAAAATCCTCCTTCTTCTGAGGAGAGGGATTCTGTATCTTCTTTCTCTGTGTCGACAATATAATGGGGCAAGCCGAAATGGAAGTAATTTATTTTAACATTAGAAGCAATGACATCTTTTGCCCAGTCATAAGATCTCTTAGCCATAAATCTCTTTTGAAAGAAGTAGAGAGAAACCTTAGAAGGGTGAACATAAACTTTTTTTGGTGCTTTAAAAGTCCAAGGGATGTAAGCGCCAAGCCAACCAAGAAAATAATGCCATGGCATGTACGTTAAAGAAGAACTAACAGATAGGATTTTTAAGTGACATGCGATCTCTTCAAGGCCTTTATAGATTGAACAAAGAACTAGGGGAGCAAGAGAGAACTTAACTCCTTCAGCCATGGTACCTGCAACGACAAATAGTGATGGACAGATGGTGTCCACTGATTTGGAACTAGGGAAGACTACCACACTTAGCCAATATGTAATAAATGCTGCAAACTCCCCATAGGTAGAATATTCAGCGTGGCCTTTTATATTTCTTTAAAGACGCTCAAGCTCTAGTGAACAGTCGTCGGTAAACCTAAAAGGGTGAGCAAATGAAGGTAAGGTTATATATTTCTCAAGGTATAGTGAGAAGGGATTGAAGAAAAGAAGTCTTACTTGAAAGCTCTACTGAAATGAGCCTAGCCATTATATAGGATGAATTTTGTTGATATTTGGAAACTTAGACATTTCCCTGAAAAGTTCGGTAGTTAACTTTGAAATAAAAGGGATACGATTAGGAGAGGACATGAAAGTAAATTCTTAGTTAGTGGGGACAAATTCATCAAAGAATTTTCCAGTTATTGGCAAGTCGGTGATCTTGTAAATATCCCAAAGAGTAATACTCATTTCTCCTTCTAGAAGATGGAAGGAGTTGGTGGAAGGGCACTAGTAGTTGAGAAAAGCTTTTAAAATAGAAGCTTCCTTGCAAAAAGGGAATGATGTCGCTTCAATTGCGTGGAAGATATTGATCTTCGATAAAGTTCCAGCATACTTCGCCAATATTGTCATGGCCCATTCAGAATAATAATTACGACGAGTAAGAAGGCCTCTTGTTCTAAATTCTTCTGGTCTTCATATGTAACACCCTGAAAATCGGGGGTCGTGTATAAACTCAACTCCCCAGTTCCAGACAGTCACTTATGCAACAAAAATGATTATGATTTAATGTTGTCTGAGTTAAAGCATTCACATGAGTAAAAGTATACGAAAACTGCAATTCATACTCCAGATCCAGTGATAAAAGCAAGCGGAAGACTAAACAATATATATATCACTGTAAGGAAAAAAAATAAAGTAGATCTCATCTGTCTCTAAAGTACGAATACATCACTGAGTCTCATATACATATACATGAACAAAATCAAATGTTCAAAATAGTCCCACTGAAGTCCCATCAACCCAGGTCGCCTACGCAAAGCCATCATGGTACTGCATGTACGAGAACTCGTCCTGGTCCTCGTCAAAGTCTGGCTCTGCCTCCTGGATCTCAGCATCACCTGCATCTACAACAGGGTCTGGTGGGTGTTGGAAACACCATCCCGTAATGTGGGAATGAGTGATCAACTCAGTGGAATTATAGAGCAAAGATTAGCATGTTCACAAATCAATCATGCGATAATAGTAAAGAAGTAAATCAGACAATCCTAGTACCGTTATTAATGCAATATGACATGACGTGATGTATACCCTCACCGACGATCTCCCTCATACGGCACCATCTTACGACCGCGGCATGCAATCGACCCTCAAGTGCTCCACATCTTCCAGGCACATGCAATGGTATGGTGATATGATTTCCAAGTTGTTATTAGTCCATTCAAACAGTAGGATTGGGAAACTAAGGTACTTCCCTTATATCAATCCCAACACAGATCCTGTCTAGGGTCGTCACTCCTAGTAATCTCATACGATGTATATTTTGTAGGTCGCTGCAAGGGCTGCAAGGGCTGTTGCTCGCACTCGTTGCACCGCTCCCCCATCACCTTATCAATACAGGCCTACTGTACTCTACTGCTACTGAAGGGTCGTCGCCTCTCGTAGACTCAGAATATGCTCGCGGTCACTACAAAGGACTCTTCGCCTGATCAGTGTAGGCCGACAGCTAGAATATAGTGTCCCATACCACCATAATCTACTCACGAGACTAGGTGCTCACTGGTCACTACGGGGAGGTTTGTGGCCCCAGCGTAGGCCGATAGCTCGACCACGGTGTCCCATACCACCATGCCCGGCTCATGAGTCTTCGTGAATCAAGGTACCATGGTTAACAGGGTTTACAATGGTAAGTTCAGTACCCTAGGTTCAAGCAGTTATGACTCATACAGGGTGAACATACATCGGCCAGTCGGGTTACTTGACGGGCTCGACTAGCGCGATCGCCTCTCGAGTCAAGCGACATGAAGTGCGTAAAACACTTCGAGTGGCCTAACCACTGCCGCCAACTCCAGAACACGTCCCACGTTCATCGACGCGTCGTTCGTGGCCAAGGCCAGCCAACCACGAATTCGCTCGGTTACCGACTGCCTGGACTAAGTCTAGTCCCAAACAATTATGGAATCACATCAGCAATTTATGTAGGAGTATTGGAATTGAAATACAATCATGTGAGCATGTTAACACATGTTATAACATACAACTTAGGCAAATCTTCAAGCACATACATTTTATGCATATAATGAAATCATGCATATAGTCAACATGTAGGAAATCATTTATGTCAGCATATTAATTGAGAAATCAATCTCAAACTAATTCATAACATCATTTAATACAATACATACTAATACAAGCATTTATATAAACACATACACTACACACTTAAGTCTACATATAGTATGTCGACCCGAAGTGCGCAATTTGGCGAATCTCTTCGCCAAACTAATTATGCACGTATTCCTAACTTTCTAATGTGACAACAAACCATGTCAATCACATCAGCAAAATATGAATATAATCAGTACTTCCTACAAATGACTAAAATGCCCTAAATCTCATATTCTTCGTTAATTTACGAAATAGGAAACGAATAGCATGTTGTACATGTTAAACGGCGATGCCGTCGATAATCTACTATTAAACGATATTGAAAGCGTTGGAAACCATCAATCAAAGCGTCTAAAATCCTCACCTTATCTCTTATGGATGTGTCGTTTCAAACGGAGCGTATATGCTTCGTCTACGGCGATAAGAGAACCTGTTTTACGAGTTACGTTAGCTAACATGCTACGAATCCTAGTAAACCTTAAATTAGTAACTTCTAGGGTTGTTTCATACCTGAAAATGTGGAAGAATCACCGGCTTGGTGATCAGGAGGTGTTGCTACAGCACGTGCAACAGGCGGCAAGAAGACAGGAAAATTCTCTCCTCTCTCTCAAACTCTCACCTTTTCTCCCTCTAAAACTAGGGTTTCTCTCAAATTCGGATGGAAAAGAGGAGTGAGGGTTTCAACCCCTTTTATAAGCCCAAAAACGCTGAAAATAGGCTCCGGTACAAGGTTCACTTAGTGCATATCCAAATCAGGGCTGTTTCGGTCCAAAAGATGCTTTCTGGTGGTCTCCTGGCCGAATACGATCGGACTTAAGCTCATGCGTACCAGATCTAGCACGTATTAAGTTTTCAGTCCTGCAGGGTTCGCAGATCGCACGTAGGGGACCAGTTTCAGTTCAGCGGTCACCGCACGTAGATCAGGGCTGCAAATCTCATGATATAAAATAGAAATTTTTCCTGATCCGAGGGAGTAATCTGACTGAATTCTGATGGTCAGAACGCTTAATACTGACATGTTAAGTCGTGTGCCAGATTTGAATTTGAAATTCCAATTCTGTCCCTATTCGCACTCTCTTCAGTCCGGGCTCAATGAAATAGCCTGTGGTTATCGGTTTGACTTGATTTTCGAAATGACTGTCAAGTCCAGCAAGGCGGTTCTAACGGTCTAACATAGGAGGTATCAGACTTTCGACGCGTGGTCTAGATCCAATACAAAGATTCAAAGTGGTCCAGAGAACAAACTTGATTAGAGTTTGATCCGAGGTTATAGAGTATTGTAGAGTCATTGGTTCTACTCGATTTGGGTCTTGTAGAACGTATTTAAAGTGATCAGAGACTATTTCCCAGCTACTCTAGCGTTGCGCTAGCTAACTTACGCTTAATTTCTATAGGATTTAATCCTACGCGATTTCGGGTCGAGTCGGTACTCGAGTCCAAGTATGGATTTTTCACGGGCGTTACAATCTACCCCCCTTAACAAATAATTTCATCTTCGAAATTTGTACCTTTTCGTACTCCTCGAGAAGCTGTGGGTAGTTCTTTCTGATCTCGGCTTCTGTCTCCCAGGTAGCCTCTTCCTCAGAGTGATGCATCCACAATACCTTCACAAGGGGAATCACCTTGCTACGCAATACCTGCTCCTTCCTGTCTATGATACGTGTCGGTCGCAGGATATAAGTAACATCCTCTCTTAACTGCACCTGCTCCCATCTTATGATATGGGAAGGATCAGCAACGTACTTCTTCAGCATAGAAACATGAAATACGTTGTGAACGCTCGCGAGAGGCGTGGGTAAAGCCAATCGATAAGCCACTGCTCCCACACGATCGAGGATCTGGAATGGACCAATGAATCGCGGTGCCAGCTTCCCCTTCTTCCCGAACCGAAGAACTCCCTTCATAGGGAAAACTTGTAAAAACACATGATCCCCAACTGTGAACTCTAGTGGCCTCCGTCTCGTATCGGCATAACTCTTCTGTCTGCTCTGCGCTGTGAGAAGCCGACGTCGAATAATATCAATCTTCTCTGACGTCGCTTGCACCAACTCTGGGCCAATCAAGCTACGTTCACCGACCTCTGCCCAGCAATGCGGTGCGCGACAAGGTCGCCCATACAACGCCTCGTAAGGTGCCTACCGATACTCGTCTGAAAGTTGTCGTTGTACGCAAACTCCGCATAAGCAAGACAATCATCCCAACTGTCCTTGAAGTCCAATGCGCAAGCTCGCAATATATCCTCTAAGATCTAGTTCACTCGCTCTGTCTGTCCGTCTGTCTGTGGGTGGAAGGCAATACTGAACTTCAACTTCACACCCATAGACTCCTGAATGCGAGTCCAGAAACTAGAAGTGAACCGCGTCTCTGTCCGACACGATCTCCAACGGAACTCCATGCAGAAGCACAATCTCCCTGATATACAATCTAGCCAGCTCGTCTGCAGAGTTCGTAACTCTGATCGGTAGGAAGTGCGCCGACTTCGTCAAACGGTCGACGATCACCCAAATGGAATCATGTCCCTTTCTCGTCTTCGGCAGCCCAGAAATGAAGTCCATGAAAATGAAATCCCACTTCCACTCTGCGATCGGCATAGGCTGCAAAAGTCCAGGTGGTTGGCGATGCTCTGCCTTCATCAGCTGACAAGTGAGACAACGGGACACGAACTCTACTATGTGGGTCTTCATACCTTCCCACCAATACGTCCTCTTCACGTCGCGATACATCTTCGTTCTGCCTGGATGCATCGCGAGTCTAGTACAATGCGCAGCCTCGAAAATCTCTCGTCTCAAGTCAGGGACATCTGGGACACATAGGCGGCCACGATAACGTAAACCCCCATCCATACCAACTCGCCACTCGGCGTCTACATCATCACTGGCCCGCTCTCGAAGCTTAGTCAGATGCGCATCGTCCCTCTGCGCCTCGATGACTCGGTCATCGATCTGAGATCGCACCTGTACATGTGCGATGAACTCAAACGGCTCCTCTACGGTGAGTTTCTGCTCAAAGTCTCATAAAAACTCAACCATATCCCACTCAGCAACCATCAGCGGAGCCGCAAACTCTATCGCCTTCTTACGGCTCAACGCGTCAGCCACAAGGTTTGCCTTCCCAGGATGGTAAGAGACTTCAAACTTGAAGTCCTTCAACGTCTCCATCCATCATCGCTGCCTCATATTCAAGTCTCACTGCGTGAATATGTACTTGAGGCTCTTGTGGTCGCAAAAGAGCTCGAACTCCTCTCCATAGAGGTAATGTCTCCAGAGTCTCAGTGCGAATATAATGGCTGCCAACTCTAGGTCGTGTGTAGGGTAATTCTCCTCGTGTTTTCTTAATTGTCTCGAGGCATACGAAATTACCCTGTCCCTCTGCATAAGGACACAACCCAGACCAACGCTAGACGCGTCAGTGTATATAGTGTATCTAACCCCTTGCTCTGGCAATACTAGCACAGGGGCGAACGTAAGTCTGTCCTTCAGCTCCTGAAAAGCTGACTCCGCCTCGTCATTCCAGGCGAACTTCACATCCTTCCGTGTCAACTGAGATAAGGGTCTCGCAATCTTCGAGAAGTCCTGAATGAAGCGCCGATAGTAGCCAGCGAGACGCAAGAAACTCCTCACCTCAGTGACAGAACCAGGCTACTCCCAGTCCTGCACCACAGCTACCTTAGATAGGTCAATTGCCATGCCATCCTTGGACACCACGTGTCCCAGGAACTTCACTTCCTGCTTCCAGAAGTCGCACTTCTTGTACTGTGCGAACAACTGATGCTGTCTGAGCGTATCCAGGACCAAACGCAAATGCTCCTTATGCTCCTCTCGACTCCTGGAGTACACCAAAATATCGTCAATGAATATAACGATGAATCGATAGAGGAAAGGTCGAAATACCCGGTTCATCAAATCCATGAACACGGCTGGTGCGTTCGTGAGATCAAACGACATCACGAGGAACTCGTAGTGGCGAAAACCGGTCCTGAATGCTGTCTTCTGCACGTCCTCATCCCTGACGTGCAACTGATGATATCCCGACTGAAGATCAATCTTCGAGAAGTACTGCACTCTTCTCAGCTGATCAAACAAGTCATCAATCCTGGGTAAAGGGTACTTGTTCTTCACCGTGATCTGGTTCAGCCTGCGATAATCAATACACAATCGCATCGAACCGTCCTTCTTCCTCACGAATAGGACCGGTGCTCCCCAAGGAGACACACTAGGCCGTATAAGGCCAAGCTCTAGCAGACCATCAATCTGCGTCCTCAACTCCTCCATCTCACACGGTGCCATGCGATACGTCGGCAGTGAGACGGGCGTAGAACCAGGAACCAGGTCGATAGTGAAATCGATCTCTCGTCGGGGCGGCAAACCAGGGATCTTCCTGAACAGATCCCCGAACTCAGAAACGACTGGCGTATGCTCAAGTATCTGGGCACCAGTGTCTCGCAGTAAAGTAGTCTAAGTAAGTATGCGGAAAGGGAGATTTACCCGCACTGAAAACGTGAAGGATACACCCTCTGGCTCGTACACAGTCACTATACGAGTCTCGCAGTCAATCTCGGCCCTCGCTGCTGTCAACCAATCCATGCCAAAAATGACATCGAGATAAACCAGAGAAGGGTCGACGACGAGATCAATAGCCATCGTCTTGCCTCCCAGTCCACCAAACAACCCTCACATATCTGGGTGACATCTGAATAATCCCCATGAGTTGTCAGGACTCGCACCCTATCCATAGTAATAGTCTGTAACCCAATGCGTCTGACTATGGCACGTGATATCAAAGAAATCGTGGAACCAGTGTCCACCATCACGAGAATAGGAGTACCTCTAATATGGGCAGTGACCTCAAAGGCCGAATGCTGAGAATTCAGTGTCGCAGCTGCCTCAGCTGTCAATGCATGAACCCGTGCCTGCTGTGGCCGGTTCGACCGCTGTGTCATGGGCCGTGGAGGCTGTCTGATCTGCGATACCGGAGGTCTGAAAGAAGGGTGCGTAGGAGCTAACCGTATAGGCGGTGCTGATATCGCCTGTGGACAAGCACGGTCAATCTTCTGCGGCGGCGAGAACCCACTGTCCCGCATCCGAGAAAAATGACTCTGTGCCAAGTGGCCCGTCCGCCCACAATATGTACATGATAACTCGGGGCGCCGAAACGATGGTGCTAGTGCTAGAGCCTGAGTAGGAGGGTCGACACCAGGCCTCTTGCCCGCGAAGGGCCTGTCCTGCATGTCTGGTCATGGCCTAGAAGCAACAGGGCCCCGAGATCGCGCAAGCCGATCCACATCCTGCTCTGCCCGCATTGACATGTGAATCAACTCCGCATATGAGGGAATGCTCACGCAGCACATCTTCGACCGAATATCCGGTCGTAAACCCTCCAAAAAGCGCCGTATGCGCATCTACTCATCAGCCAAAATAGTCGGGACGTATCTGCCCAACTCCGTGAACCGATGCTCATACTCCGTAACTGTCATGGCTCCCTGTCTGAGGTGGAGAAACTCATTCTCCCGGTCATGCCTGTAAGTCTGGGGATAATACTTCTCATGGAAGTGGAACTCAAACGCTGCCCATGTCCATATAAAGTCAGCGGCAACGGTCCGCAATACGCTGTCCCACCACAAGCTGGCCCTCTCTCAAACAGGAATGTAGCCAACTCTACCTGCTCAGCCTCTGTACAGTGTAACATCCGCAGTATCTTCGACACACGGTCGAGCCAATACTCAGCCTCCTTAGGTCTATGAGAACCCGTAAAAGTGGGAGGCCGTAAGCGCAAGAATCGCTCTAACAAGCCCCGTGTATCTGCGGCATTCCCTGCAGGATAAGCAGGTGGTACAGGATGAGCCATGCCCTCATCCTGGGCATATGTATCAGCATCCTCAGCTGGATGCACAGGTGATGCAGGTGGAGTCGCACCCCCACCCTGGGCTAATGTCCCCACAATGGTAGTCAGAAGCTGCTACTGCTGCAGCATCATAGCCATCATCTGCTCAAATCTGTCAGGAGGTGGAGCAGGCTGTGGCGTGTGCTACGTCGAAGTAGATGCACGATAAGGCTCTCTGACTGGCGGTGTGAACGGCGGTGGTCCAACTGTAGGACCAGCAGTAGGCTGAGATGCACGAACTGTCTCAGGAATCGGGCCCACAGTAGAGTCCGCATGAGTATCCGACTGCGAAGGAGCCTGATCCATAGGCTCACTCAATGAAAGCCGAGCTGTGCTCCGTGTAGCCTTAGGTGGCATTCCCTATATTCAAAATAGGGCGCAACCTTGTCAGTCTCAATAGCACAAATACACTGCAATCATTCACACAAGGAGTCAAAGGCATTCCATGCATTTTATTTAATCAAAATTGTCATAATACAAGGGATATGTCCTTACAAGCATCATGACGAGAAATACATGGGAACTAAGACAGTTAAAATTACAACAGCAACATAAGCAAAGCACTAGCCTTAACAGGCTTACACAACTTAAAGCAGGAAACAACTAACTACTAACAACAACATCAAAGGTCGCATCACTAGTCTGAGTCGGGTGATGGAGGAGGAGCACCCTTATCCTGTAAGCAGCACAGGATCGCCTTCAAGGTGCGAGTCACCTTGTCGAATTTTCTCTTCGTGACGGCCTTGGCATCCTCGACTTCAGCCCGAAGTTCCTGAACTTCCCTTCATAAGGCGATCTGGTTCTCCTCAATCCAAGCAATGCGATCATCGCAAGTAGCCTGAGCAGAAGGAGGAGGGCTCTTATTTGTATCCTGAACCTCCTCTTCTGCCTCTTCCTGGACCTCTTCCTGAACTTCTGCTCCAGGTTCTCCTTCACTTGGATCCTCCTCATCATCAAAGTCATCCTCGCTATCCTCCTCAAGCTGATTTTCACGGTACTGAGACCCAATCTTCATCTTGACCATAGTCGACTCATCTATGCTATGAATCGAAACTGGCAATTTCGGCCCAAGTCTGTAAGTAAACTCAAGCGCAATCTTGCATATCAATCGGCCAAAAGGAAGCGATTCGGACGTTCTTCTTGACTTGGCTATGAGGATTATCTGTCGCAAGATGAAAGTGGCCATACATACATTCTCTCCCTGGGCCACTAGATACAAGAAATCAACCATAAGGCGCGTGCACTCAATGCGATTCATCGACTTGGGATACACATTGAACGTGCAGATATGGTGCAGCAGACGCAAATCATCAGACATATACGTCACCTTGAGGCTATTATTAGGCTGCCATGAAACCAACTTACCGCATAGGAACCTGGTACGGCGATCTCACTCACGCCTACTCCTCAGATTCTTTACGCTGGGATGAACATTGCCAAGAGGCACATTCAGAAGTCGCGCAATCAGTCAAACATCGATCGTAGCCATCTGATCTCTACCAAAAGGGATCTTGAACTGCAATGGCTCCAGTGTAGCATTCTGGATACGAGCGTAGAAGGCACGAACGGTGCTCACATTGGCACGAGCACGAGCTTCAAAGATCGGACCCCAATGCGCAGCTTTAATGCGCTCGAATAACAGAAATTCACCCAATAGTCATCCATCCACATCCGCCTCAAACAACACTTTGCCATCAGTGTATTGGCCATGAGGCATCTCTGCTAGAATCACTCACCCAAGTTGAGTATGGGGATCCAAGTCCCGCTTTATATGGAACTCTCGGGCTGTGGTTGGACCTGCGGCGGCGCTTGAACTTGTGGCACCACCCCGCAACCTTCTTGATTGAGCAGGGCGACTTGGCCCAGCCTCATCCGCTGCGGTTTTTCTTTTACCCATCAAAGATAAGATGGTGGAGAGTGACAAAAGGCCTAAAATGGCTTCCACGAAAGCCATGGAAAATGGAGAAAATGCGAAGAAGTGGCTGTCCAAACTGGAAAAGGGAGATCTAGGCATTGTAGAGGGATGCTTCAAGCTTCCCTAGGATGTATTTTCAAGGAGAAATGAAAATGAAAAAGTGAAATGGAGCACCTCACGATTTCAGCTCGATTTGGGGGTTTTTGGAGCTCCAAAAGATGAAATCTTCAAGAGGGAGGGCTGCCAACTTCAAAGGAACGATGGAGGGTGGTCGTTTTTGGCCAAGGATGGATCTAGGGGTGATTTGGAATCACGAATTTTGGAGATAGCTGCTGGAAAATGAAAATGGAGCTATAGGGAGGGCTGTTTGTGAAGGAAGTGCACGATTTATGGGTTTTCTACCCACGAACCATACATGGGGGTGTGAAATACCCAAAATACCCTCAGATCTCGGACCATGCATCCAACCGACCACATTGGTCGGCGATGGCATCGCCGACAAAACCTCTGTTCAGGTGGTGGGACCACATGGGTTTGGTCCCCCATGGTCCAGGGACCCCAAATAACTACGGGCCCCACCTTGGTTCATTGTATTTTGACCTATATAGGCCCAAACATGAGTTTGGAGCTTTCCGGGACCAATCTGCAATCCCGAATATAAAACCCTATCATGAAGCATATGATTTTGGGGTAAAAGGAGCTAGTACATCCATCTAGACTATTAGTTGCTAAAGAAAGTGAAATTAGAATGGCCTTATGGCCATTTTTCATGAAATTTTACTATTCACTGTAAAATTTTATGAAAGTATGATTTTATGTTATTTTCATATTAGGATTGATGCCTAACACGTATTAAGTTTTCAGTCCGGCAGGGTTCGCAGATCGCACGTGGCGGACCAGTTTCAGTTCAGCGGTCACCGCACGTAGATCAGGGCTGCAAGTCTCATGATATAAAATAGAAATTTTTCCTGATCCGAGGGTGTAATTTGACTGAATTCTGACGGTCAGAACGCTTAATACTGACACGTTAAGTCGTGTGCCAGATTTGAATTTAAAATTCTAATTCTGTCCCTATTCGCACTCTCTTCAGTCCAAGCTCAATGAAATAGCCTGTGGTTATCGGTTTGACTTGATTTTCGAAATGATTGTCAAGTCCAGCAAGGCGGTTCTAATGGTCTGAGATAGGAGGTATCGGACTTTCGACGCGCGGTCTAGATCCAATATAAAGATTCAAAGTGGTCCAGAGAACAAACCTGCTTAGAGTTTGATCCGAGGTTATAGAGTATTGTAGAGTCATTGGTTCTACTCGATTTGGGTCTTGTAGAACATATTTAAAGTGATCAGGGACTATTTTCCAGCTACTCTAGCGTTGCGCTAGCTAACTTAAGCTTAATTTCTATAAGATTTAATCCTACGCGATTTCGGGTCGAGTCGGTACTCGAGTCCAAGTACGAATTTTTCACGAGCGTTACATCATATCAGGGTGTGGTGGCTAAAACGCTGTCTGAATGTCTATAGAAGCAGGTTGGAAAAAGGTTGTGAATGTCATTGGAGGGAACAAGGAAAATCATGGGATGAATGTCGCCTACTTGCTGTCTTAGTCTTGGCGGCTGCAGAATGCCTTCCAATAGTCATGGATCCTTAAATGACCAAGACTCTGTATATGCCAATCTTTTTGCAGTGAGGTGATCTCTGGGTTCATAAACAAGCATGGAGAGATGATGGTGCATATGGATCAAAATCGAAATGAGGCCCTGTATGTATAGGTTGTCAAATTTTATGGGGCCCTACACAGTGTGGACTGATTCCCAGGAATTGCCGAGCTTCTTTCTGTTGTGTTCCTTTATCTTCTCTTAAAATTCTTGGGCTTTGTTACGACGATGTTTCATGGGTCTAGAAGGAGGAGGGGTGTCCTCTCCAGCGGGTGGTCTTTGACTAGTCGTTTAATAGTGAGTTGTCATCTTCAACCAATTTTCCCAGTCATACTCATGGCCATGCTTTGGAGGCCTCTCAAGGTTGCCCATGGCAATGGCTCTGTGAATAGGAGATAATAATGTCGCAATACGTGAAGAAAAGTCAAATGTAGGGATTACAGGTTCTTTTACGTAAGCAGGGTGTCTAGGGGTCGTCTTGAATCGTTTACGCGAGGGTTGAGCTGGAGAGGAAGGAGATCCTGTAGCAGGAGACACTACAGCCTGGAAAGGTTTAAAATTTAGTAGCTCTTGATGAGAAGGGTGATCAGAAGGAGGGTTTACAGCAATGAAGGTTCTTTTTGTATGGGCCATGATTGAGGAAACTGAAAAATAGGTTAAGTCTGGAAAATTGGTTAAGTGGCGGTTGCACGGATTGCTCAACGATTCTAGTTACGCGGTTAGCGCAGCAGTATAAGGCCTTGCGCGTGTGAAAAATCGTTTCACAGGAAGAAAACTCATAGACAGAGTTTCACCACAGAGAAGGGAAATGAAGAAAATGAGGAGTGTTGGACTATTTATAGAGGATGGGGTCGAGTACCAAACTCGGGTGTCCATTACGTGAGTCGCGGAATGACCTTAATGAAACCTAAATGTTTTTCTTAAAGATTGATCCATATTCTTTGATTCAAAGGAATAAAGAACGGATTAAGGGGCAACTGTTGAAGCATAAAAATCATGAATCATGAAGGGAGATTCAAAGTTATAAAAGAACAGACAGTGAAGGAAACAGTTTCGTTGCACTAATCGCACTGCCAGATAAGGTGTTGAGCAGCTAGCACGACTATCTGTAAAGGTCCCAAGGCTCGGGAAACAAGATTAGGGCGTTGCGCTAATGAGAAAGATTGTTAATGCTTGTGTGGACCGTACATCAATGAAAAAGGTTGTGCGGATCACGCGACTAACATTATGGTTGCACAGGTAGCGCAATCAAGAACAAGAATTGATCAAAAATGAATGGTTGGATTTGATATGAAGTGGGACCCATGGCACAAAGACCAAGGGTTGACACGTGTGGGGGCCTATAAATACCCCACTCCCCTCCTCATTTGGGAGAGGAAAATTTTCTGGAGAATAGTGAAGTTCTAAAGAAAGGTTGAAGGTGAGCCACAGAAGGAAAAGCTTAGTTGCGCGAATCGCGCAGCTCAAATTCTTAGTTGCGTTGGTCACGTAACATAAAAGAAATGCCATGCGGGTAGTGCGACTTAGGCAGCAGGCTGCGTTGATCGCGTAACATGTAATCTAGTTGCCCTGGTCGTGCAACCTAGTCACCATGTGGCCAGAGCTAAAAGTGGTTGAAATGTTGCCGGGATTGTAGGAGGCATCCAAGTTCAATCTTCATTACTTTAAGCTTTATCCTTTAAAGAATGGACAAGTTCAAAAGAGAGATTAGTTGATTAAAGTTCGATATTCCTCCTAAGTTATAGGAGATGACTGAAGCCACAATCGAAATGCTATCAAATTCAAGATTTAACATATGAGCTTTATCAATTAAAATATTGTTCATTTCACAATATTCTATCTTAGAATCAAGGGATCTAGAAGGGATGTAAATATACTTGGAATCAATAAAGTCATGATTGTTGTATGAGATCCACTCATTGTCTTTGAATAAAATAATCTCCCCAAATCAGATGCTTTTGTTTCTTTGTCAAAAAAAGTATCGTCGATTCATTAGGGACTTTTCTAAGATAGTCAGACCATTGTCTTAGCTCACTCAAAAGGATCTCAAGTTTTCCTGGAATAAGGAGGTAGAAGTAACCTTTTAGGAACTGAAGGACAAGTTGACGTCCGCACTGAAAGGGCCTAGCTATATGCCCTAGAGGGGGGGTGAATAGGGAAATGCTAAATAAAACTTATAACAGCGGAATAATAAAAGAAATAAAGCACAATACTGAATTTAAAATAATCTCAATAGCCTAGAATTAAGAGAATAATACTATATCAGTTCTAAGGACAACCTTACACCAAAAACCAAAGGTTTAAGGTAGGACAACCTTATTTCTAGAACGTCCTTTGTATCACAAACCAATGATGAATAAAAAGTAAGGAAATCAAAATAACTTGCAGAAAATAAATCCTAAATTATTACAACATTCATCCACACTTGCTTGAAATAAAATGATTACAACATTCATCCACAAACACAAACCACAAAACTAAATGAATAAAGGAATGAAAGAATAAAGCACATCCACAACACAATGATATATAGTGGTTCGCCTATGTGTACACCAACTGTTATCCAACAACCACACAGAATGCTACTCCACTCCTAATATCCTCACACAGGGGATATTAGCATGCTCTATCAAAATAGGTTTCACAGGTTCACCTAAAACCTTCACAATTGTGTCTTTTATCTCGGGCTTACACAATCCAAAAATCCCCACAATCTGAGTTTTCTGGCTCTCCTCAGATAACCAATACAATGAGATTTTTCTAGCAAATCTCAAACAAAACCAAAGAAAGTAAATTACACAAATGTAAAATACCTGAATCACCTTTTGAAGTAGCCCGATAGAACCAATCGGAGTAGAAGTTCGATTCAACATTCAAAGTCTAATACTCACTTTAAGAATGGTTCTAAGTCTAATCGATTTTAAATTAAAAGGGCTAGTTCTATTTGATTTTGAATCCAAGAAGAAGGAATATCAGAAATTCCCCTTTTCTAATGAGATTGGAATGTAGATCGAAATTAAATAAAAAAATAAGCTAGCAAAAGGAATATTAAATAATCAAAAAGTAGCTTAAAATAAACACAAACTTATCTCAGAGTATAGCCTAAAGATTGCTTGAATAGAGTTAAATTGAATTGCTAAAACTCTGAAGTTCGTGCTCAATTTATAGCCTGAAAAATCTCGTCTACGACTGGTCTTAAGATCCTAGGACTGGTCGTAGCTTCAAAGATTTTCAAAGATTTCCGCGGGATAAGGATTTGCTGTTCCACGACCGGTCCTGGGTAGCCTACGACCGGTCGTGGGCCACCTATGACTGGTCGTGCGTCACCTATGACCGGTCATAAGACCTTCAGTTTAGTTGCTAGAGTTTGAGTCGTAGAGCTAAGACTGATCAAAGGATGAGTCGTAGGATAACCAGAAAGATCCAAAAATCTTCAACAACCTAGGACTGGTCCTGAAAAACTTAAGACTGGTCGTAGCAGAGCTAGGACTGGTCTTGAAGTCCCTAGGACTGGTCTTAGAACAGTCCAAACAAGCATATTAAAATATATGAATTATGTATCCAGAATGACCTACAGTAAAGCCCATCCTAAGGTCAATCTAAGGTTAAACAAACCTTAAAAGTGAGATGGACATTGATAATCTGTACACTCAGATGACCCTTAAGAGAAGCTTGAGAATTTACGAATCTTGTTGTAGGCCTTCTTGAGCTTGATCCTTTCTTGAGTTGACAAAGTCTTCTACAATACTTGAACTTGTTTGAATCTTAAACATTCATACTTAAAGACTTCTATTCTTGAATTCTTCATCCATGACTTGAAAACTTTCTTCATTTAAGCTCTTGTCTTGAAATGCGATGTCTTGAAGTAAAGAATAGTCTCAAACATGAAACACAAGATATACAAGACATAGATATAGGTTTTGGCACCACAAAATTTGACAACCAAAGGGATATGAAATCATAGCACTTACATGCACCCGCGTTAGTATTACAAAAGTAGGGGGTCAGATATGCCGTTTACACCAACGCCTCTCATGTTGGTTTGGGTTGTGTTCTTATGCAGAAGGACATAGTGATTACCTATGCATCGCGATAGTTGAGGAAACACGAGGAGAACTACCCTACGCACGACCTGGAGTTGGTAGCTGTCATCTTTGCATTAAAGCTCTGGAGACATTACCTCTATGGAGAGGAGTTTGAGCTCTTTTGTGACCATAAGAGCCTCGGATCATATTTACACATAGCGAGTTGAATATGAGGCAGTGACGATGAATGGAAACCTTGAAAGACTTTAAGTTTGAGGTTTCTTACCATCCTGGTAAGGCCAACCTTATGGCAGACGCATTGAGCCATATGAAGAAAATAGCATTTGCAGCTCCGCTGATGATAGAAGAATGGAACATGGTGGAATTCATGAGAGACTTCGAGCAAAAACATTCGATAGAGGAGCCGTTCGAGAGCGTCGTACACATCCATTTGTGGCCAATTATTGATGATCAAATTATTGTGGCTCAGAGAGAAGATGCATGGTTGATGAAAATGAGAGAGCAAGCAACTAACAATAAAGAGTCTGAATGGAGAATTAGTTTGGATGGGGGTTTACGTTATCATGGCCGCCTATGCATCCCAAACCTTCATGACTTGAGAAGAGAAGTTCTCGAAGATGTTCACAATTCAAAGATGGTGATACATCTTAGTAGTACAAAGATGTAACAGGATATGAAGTGTTTGTGCTGGTGGGATAGCATGAAGGCTCACATAACAGACTTTGTGTCCCGTTGCCTCACATACCAGTAGGTCAAGGCCGAACATCATCGACCTCCTAGTTTTCTTCAGCCCATGCCTATAGCTGAATGGAAATGGAATTTCATCTCTATGGATTTCATTTCAGGATTGCCGAAGATGAGGAAGGGACATGATTCCATTTGGGTGATTGTGGATCGGTTGATGAAATCAGCTCATTTCCTCCCTATTAGAGTCTCAAACTCAGCAGATGATTTGGCCAGGCTGTATATCAAGGAGATAGTACGTCAGCATGGAGTGCTTCTGGAGATTGTGTCGGATCGAGACACGATTCACGTCTATCTTCTAGACGCATAGCTAGGAAGCCATGGGGGTGAAACTGAAGTTCACTACTTCGTTCCACCCACGGACTGATGGGCAGACGGAATAGGTAAATTAAGTTTTATAAGACATGTTATGGGCATATGTGCTTAACTCCAAGGATAGTTGGGATGACTGTCTTCCCTATGCTGAGTTCGCTTATAACAACAACTTTCAAGCAAGCATTGGCATGGCTCCCTACGAAGCAATGTATGGATGCCCATGTCGAGCACCGCATTGTTGGGCAAAAGTTGGTGAGAAGAGTCTGATTGGCCCAGATTTAGTACAGGCGACCACATAGAAGATTGACATTATCAGGTGTCGACTTCTTATAGCACAAAGCAGACAAAGAAGTTACGCTGATACGAGGTGGCGACAGCTAGAGTTTGAGGTTGAGGACCATGTATTCTTAAAGGTTTCCCTAATGAAGGGAGTCCTTTGATTTGGCAAGAAGGGAAAACTTATGCCATGATTTATTGGTCCGTTCCAGATTATAGACCGAGTGGATGTAATAGCGTACTGCCTTTCTTTACCCACACCACTCAGAGTCGTGCACAACATATTTCACATATCAGTGCTAAAGAAATACATTCCTGATCCTTCTCACATTATCAAATGGGAGCACGTATAGTTGAGTGAAGATGCTACTTATGTGCTGCGACCGACGCGTATCCTAGACAGGAAGGAACATGTACTGCGCAGTAAAGTTATCTTGCTTGTGAAGGTATTGTGGACACACCACACTGAGGAAGATGATACTTGAGAAACAGAAGCTGAGGACCATAAGAACTACCCTTAGATTCTCGAGGAGTACGAAAAGGAACTAATTTCGAGGATAAAATTATTCTTTAACGGGGGTAGATTATAATACCTCAGAAAAATCCGTACAAAGACCCGAGTACCAACTCAGGAAGAAATTGCTAAGGATCAAATTATGTAGAAATTATATGAAAATTAATTAAGTACTAAACAGAATTAATTAGTAAATTCGCGTGAACGGCTTTCTATATGAACTACAAGACCCAAAACCAGTAGAATCGCTAACTTTGCATTACCTAAAAACCTAAGAGAAATCTCAAAACCTAGTTGCTCTCGAGAGCACATTGAAACTCCGTATCGGACCTGGACCACGTGTCAAAAGTTCGATGACTACAAAACTATAAGGTTATGACCACCTTACTAGGCTCGACAATCATCGTGAGAATCGAGTCTAAATAATATCCAGAAATGCACAACTTGAGCCCTTAGTGAAAAGTGTGAGAAATGCGAATATCTTTAGAAAATGAACTTAAACTTAAGTGATTTGGGCCATTCACTTGTATGCCAAATTTAAGATTTCAGACCGTCAGATTCTGACCCAATTACACCCTTAGATCAAGGAAATTTTCCAACACATGTCAGTGTACATGTGGCCTTGATCAAGTGACGATGGTCGTTGAACTAAAACTGACCTTCCACGGTCGATCCAAAAATCCAATCTGTCACGGCCCAAATCCGAAAATCGGATTCATAAGAATCCCGATCGACGAATCCGGTGCCAACAGCCTCCGTAGAACCCCATTCTCGGCTCCTAGCATTCATATGCCAGATTCTGATCCTGGGATCCTACAAGGAGGATTTTTTGTACATTTAACTAGTAATAAATATAACCACAAGATTACCCAATTCACAAAGGCAACATCATCATCACATATCCACTAATATAATTATTCGAGTACAACACTGAAGGGGAAATACATAAATAAAAAATCAAGCTCCAGAAGACCACTGCACGCTCCAAGCTCAACACTGCTGCAACCTAACATCACCTGCACGCATCTATCGTGCATAAGCATATAGAAAGCTTAGAGGGTGGTGTAAGTGTGTGCACAAGGTAAGTGCCAAGTATTCAATACAATGTCATAATCATACAATACCGGAAAACTGGTAATCCACAAACCATACAATGTCTGAATAAGCAGAAACACTGACAAGAGTAGGAATTATCTGAATAAGAAGAAATACTGACAAGATATAAATCATACGATAACAGAGTAAGCGGAAGTATGGACAAGTCTATAAGTGAATCAATATCAGAATACACAATATAGAATAGCTATGCGATAAGAAGTTATAAAGAGTCCAATATCGGATGCCAAGAATGTAATGCAATATATAATGCGAATGATATGACCATGCTAGAGTGTGAAGTCGAGATGATAATACGTAGTATCACAAGCTACGGGGTCCACCACAAGGGACTTCTATCCAAATCAGTCCCATACCTAAATTTGGATAGTCAGAATCAACGTGGTAAGCCCCTGATCTCAGGTTAGTTGCGCGCCCAACCAAAATTCTTGCCATAACGAAGGTACATAATAATTAGTTGCGCACCACCAGCTCGAGTGGATAGTGAATGAATGAATGAACGAACATGCACTCCTACTCAATAAGTCCACATATCAGTACAGTTCCTCTCTGGGAAATCACCGGGGTCTATTACACTCCATACCAGATTGCCACCCCATCGAGGGCAATAAGGTGAGTGGAAGAGACCTCACTATCCGCCTGCCAATATCGGGCCCGGCTCGTCAATAGCGGACCTATTCCTCGAGCTGGTCAGGCTCAGCCTAGCATTGCCCCCTCCTCTTGGGCAGGTAAGGCCGACACAGTGGAGAGCGTAACCATCTGGTAATCGGCACTCAGCACTCATCTACCCACTCGGTCTAGACGTTGGAGCAACCTCTGGAACCAAGAGGGTTTAGGGACTTTCACACAGGGATATCTATAGCACCCCATGTAGAATAGATTTTCGGTGCCCCATCTAGCCATCCACAATATGCCTGTGGAGGCTACGACCCTGATATCGCTAGGGCATACAGTAATAACAACACACAATGCAAGATGCATGAGTCATACAATCCAGTCATGCATCAATCCTGCGTAAATCGTGCGCTCATGTGAGACAATCTCTTCCTATCAAGGAGTCCCAACACAATGACATATGTAATGGTCAATCATATCTCCTAACAGACATGCAGATGATGCGTATGGGCATGGATCATGATGTTATACAGTCACATACTCATAATTGGTATCAATAACCGGCATCAACAATCGACCTCGACAATGTGGACATCTAACCAACATTGCCCCAAGGAGTGACCCTCACAAATCCAAACATATAATAGGCCCACGGCCTCACACAAGGGCCTAATATACAACACCATGGGCCTCACTTAAGAGTTTAATACACATCACGATGGGCCTTTCACATGGGCCTAACATACATTACAATGGGTTCCATCGCCTAGCCCTCAAATGCATCACAGTGGGCCTCATCACATAATCCGCATATACATCACGTTGGGCCTTAAACACGGGTTGGATACACATCACAACGGGCCTCAAATACAGGTCGCATATACATCACATTGGGCCTCGACAATCAGAATCAGTGATCAGCCACGACAATCAGAATTGACAATCGGCCACGATAATTGGCATCGACCGATAATCGGCCTCGATAATCAGAATCGGTCAATCGGCCATGACAAGCAAAATCGGCAATCGGCCACGTCAATCGACAATCGGCCACGATCGGTAATCGGTCACGATAATCGCCCTCGATCGATAATCGGTCAATCGGCCACGACAAGCAGAGTCGGTAATCGGCCATGTCAATCAATAATCGGCCATAATCGGTAATCGGCCACGATAATCGGCCTCGATCGGTAATCGGTCAATCGGCCATGATAAGCAGAGTCAGTAATCGGCCACGATAAGCAGAGTCGGCAATCGGCCACGTCAATCATAGTCGGCCACGATCGGTAATCGGTCAATCTGCCACGATAAGCAGAGTCGACAATCGGACACGCCAATGGATAATCAGCCACGATCGGTAATCGGCCTCGATCGATAATCGGTCAATCGGCCACGACAAACAGAGTCGGTAATCAGCCACGTCAATCGATAATCGGCCACGATCGGTAATTGGCCTCGATCGGTAATCGGTCAATCGGCCACAATAAGAAGAGTCGGCAATCGGCCATGACATTCGGAATCAATCAGTAATCAGAATCGACAAATCGGTAATAATGGGCCTAACAAGGCCTAAGGGAAGGTTACAATGAGGACATCTAACCATCATTGCCCATTAATGTGGATATTTAACCAACATTGCTTCCAATGAGTGGCCCATATAAGGGATTCATACACCACGTAACGGGCCATACATACATCAAGTGGGTCACATCAATGGTCCGCACCAATGGGCCTCATATACAACAAACAGGCCGCATAAATGGGCCACACCAATGGACCTTAATAATCATATGGGCCTTAACATATGGGCCTAATATTCATCACCATGGGTCACTACCCAGTGCCCTCAAATACATCACAATGGGCCATAATCCATGGGCTCCGAATACATCACAATGGGCCTTACCCATGGGCCTCGGACTAAGCAAGTGGGCCCCTCACATGGGCCAAAAATACATTATAATGGGCCGCACTAATGGCCCTCATAAACATCAAGTAGGCCACATTAATGGGTCGTATCACATGGGCCTAAGGGCAACCCATGATCCACAAAGTGGATGAATGGTGCGTACATAACACATACATTATGGTGGGGTCCACGTCCAGGATAGACGACCTAGATAAAATACGTGGTAGGCCCACGTATAACCTGATGGACGATGTGAATACATCACATACCTTAAGGTGGGCCTTTACCTACCCAGAATTCAGATGGATGGCGAGGTTGAAAACACATACATCGTGTGGCGGGCCTCACCGTCCAAAGGATGGACGATGGCTGGATTTACAGTACATACCTCAAAGAGGGCCCCACCCAGCAAAATGTCCCGTTGAACGGCTGGATGGAACAGATGAACAACGTGGATTTAAAATACATACAACAAGGTAGGCCGCACGGGTGGGCTGTGTAGATAAAACACTTACATTATGGTGGGCCACGTGATGCCAGCACATGCATCTGGTGAATCCCCACAGTCCAGAAACATCCGGACGGTGAGGATGATAAAGTGCATACATCAAGGTGGGTCCTACCTGTGTAGGATATAGGATATAAGCATTAAAGGTGGGTCCCATGTGGGCCCACCAGATATACATATATCTACGTATAAATAAATTATTATATTATTATAATTAGCTTTGAAAATGCCCAGCATCCATATAGATGGACGGCTGGATAGAATATATGCATTGAGGTGGCCCACCGTCCAAACAATGGACGGTGCGGATCCATGAACTACACAACAGATAAAGCACGTACATTAAGGTGTGGCCAACCAGAACTTACTGACGTCCAAGCAGCTCCAGCTGTGGGGCAACAACAGATGGACGGTGTTGGATATGCAACACAAACATCAAGGTATGGCCCACCGTCCAGATCTGTTGGACGGTGAGAGATAGAACAGATACATCATGGTGGTACGCCACTTGCCATATGAAAATGGCTGGACGGTGCGAATGTAAAACCCTTACATCAAGGTGGGTCCACGATGGACGAATGGTTAGGATCTAATACATACATCGCGGGAGGGCCCACGAAGCACCGTCTAAATTGACAATGTGCGTATAAAGCACATACATCACGGAGGGGCTCATGGAACTTACTGACTTCAATTAACAATTCAAGCTACTGGAGCCCACCATCCCTTGGACGGTTTGGATTCAACATTATATCATGGTGGGCCCCACAAAACTTTCTGACTTCAATCAGCCGTCCCCGTCCCCATCTTGAGAATCAGATGGACAACAGGGATATAATAAATACATTATTGTGGGCCTGCCCGTCCAGAACGTACAGACGGCTAGGATATAGAACACATGAATTAGGGTGGACCCCACCTCCACACGTGTGGGGTGGGTTCACGCCATATGAAAAATGGATGGACGGCATGTGCAAAATACATACGTCCCACTGGTCCACTGCACCGTCCCAATGGACGGTGTAGATGAAAAACAGATACATCGAGGTGGGATGCCTCCAACCCAAATGTGTCACACGTGTGGGGTAGGCCCATGCGTCCAAATAGACAGACGGATATAACACATGCGTCATGGTGGTGTTCGCAACACTGTCCCGCACCTTGGATGGTGCAGATGAAATAATTACATTAAGGTGAGTCCCACCACCTGCATGTATGACACGTGCAGGGTGGTCTCCACACCAAAACGGTTAGATATAGAACACGTCATCAAGGTATGCTCCATGGATGGATGGCCCGGAAGAGATATACAGTCCAGGTGGGTCCCATCGTCCTGGGATGGATGGTGTGATTATAACACATACATCACCTTGGGTAGGTGGATGGCATGGATGAAAGACATGCATAAGGTGGGTCCACACATGTGTGGGACCTACCAGCATTAATAAATATGATATTTGTATTTTCCCTTCTACAACGCCCGTTGCTTGGACAGCGCGCGGCCCGGCAGATCACGGCCCATTTGGCCATGCTCTGGACGAGTAACTGATGGACGGCGAGGATGTTACATGCACAAATCATGGTAGGGTTCACTAGGGTGGACCACACAGCTCCAGGACCCGGCTGACATTTGGTTTTTCCCATCCAAATAGGCCTGAGTGGCCGCTGGACATCCAACAACAATGGACAGCAAGGGTGACCTTGTTGCTGGATGGCCCATATTTCTCTCACATCATCAGATGGGCCACGAATATGGGAAAAAGAGATATAGTGAGAGAGAGAGAGAGATACGGTGTAGCGGAGGGGCCCCGCCACTATGGGCCCCTCTTGAGATAAATCATACATCAAGATGGGTCCCTCATATGTGGGCCCTCAAATCATAAAATCAATAAATAAAAACACCCACCTCAAGATCTCTCTTTCCTTCTTCCGCCAATGCATGATAGGGCCCCAATGGGACAATTTCAACGGTTGAGATATGCTTAAGATGGTAGAATCGGGTGGTAGAAAGGTGGGCCACACTACTCTCTCCCATGGGAACCATGGACGTGGGTTGCTTGGAAAAAAATGAGGGAGAGAGAGATGAGAGAGAGATTGTTGTAAGAGAGAGAGGGAGGTGATGTGAGTGATGGAGAGGGATGGTGATGGGTGAAGGGTGTGTACTTGTTGTAAGAAAGAGTTGACTTAGAGGAGAGGTGGTTGTACTTGATATTAATGTGTGATGTGTACTTGACATTTGATATGATTGATGGGATTGATTTGAAAGGTTGTAGAGATTCTCTTGGGATTTTACAAATGTGCGGCATTTTCGCGGACTGAACGCGGGCCCACTTCTTCTGGCCTGGGTATCTCCTCGGTGCGCGAGACACGACATCGGAACTGCGGCGACGACTCGGTCACTAAGGTACAAGTCTCGGGTTGAGTCCACTCGGATTAACAGCGTGTGAATCAGGGTCGCGCGCAAATGTCGGCTAAGGGTCGAGGTTGCTGGGATTCGACCGGGAAGACCGCGGAAGTCTACCGAATGATACGGTCTAGGATACGGGTCTTACATCTCTCCCCTCCTAATAAAAATTTTGTCCTCGAAGTTTACAGAACGGACTAGGGAAGAGAAAATATCATCAACTATATGTATCAAGGCTAAATCATTCTACAAAAGGATGAAGATAGAGCACTCTCTAATATTAACCTCACCTTCCCAAGACTCATTGCCAGCATTATGATGATCTTACTGAACCTCGGAACCTAGATCAGATATGATCGAAACTATGCAGCCTCACAATCTCAACGATTGGGAGCTATATCAGGAAATCTCTATGTGTAACACCCTGAAAATCGGGGGTCGTGTATAAACTCAACTCCCGAGTTCCAGACCGTCACTTATGCAACAAAAATGGTTATGATTCAATGTTGTCTGATTTAAAGCATTCACATGAGTAAAAGTATACCAAAACTGCAATTCATACTTCAGATCCAGTGATAAAAGCAAGCGGAAGACTAAACAAGATATATATCACTGTATGGAAAAACAAAGTAATCTCAACTGTCTCCAAAGTATGACTACATCTCTGAGTCTCATATACATGTACATAACAAAAGAATAATGTTAAAAAAGAAAAGTCCCACTGATGTCCCCTCGATCCAGGTCACCTACGGGAAGCCGTCATGATACTGCATATACGAGAACTCATCCTGGTCCTCGTCATCATCTAGCTCCACCTCCTGGATCTCATCGTCACCTGCAACTACAACAGGGTCTGGTGGGTGTTGCAAACACCATCCCGTAACGTGGGAATGAGTGATCAACTCAGTGGAATCATAGAGCAAAGATTAGCATGTTCACAATTCAATCACGCGATAATAGTAAAGCAGTAAATCAGACAAGTCCTAAAACTGTTGTTAATGCAAGATGATATGACGTGATGTATGCCCTCACCGACGATCACCCTCATACGGCAACATCTTACGACCGCGGCATGCCACACTCCCTAGAGTGCTCCACATCTTCCAGGCACATGCAATGCTATGGTGATATGATTACCAAGTTATTATTAGTCCATTCAAACAGCAGGATTGGGAAACTAAGGTACCTCCCTTGTATCAATCCCAACACGGATCCTGTCTAGGGTCGTCACTCCTAGTAATCTCATACGATGTACATTTCGTAGGTCACTGCAAGGGCTGCCAGGGCTGTTGCTCGCACTCGTTGCACCGCTCCCCCATCACCTTATCAATACAGGCCTACTGTACTCTACTGCACGGAAGGGTCGTCGCCTCCCGTGAACTCAGAATACGCTCGCGGTCACTACAAAGGGCTCGTCGCCTGATCAGTGTAGGCCGACAGCTAGAATATAGTGTCCCATACCACCATAATCTGCTCACGAGTCAAGGTGCTCATTGGTCACTACGGGGAGGTTTGTGGCCCCAGCGTAGGCCGACAGCTCGACCACGGTGTCCCATACCACCATGCCCGGCTCATGAGTCTTCGTGGATCAAGGTACCACGGTTAATAGGGTTTACAATGGTAAGTTCAGTACCCTAGGTTCAAGCAGTTATGATACATACATGGTGAACAAACATCGGCCAGTCGGGTTACTTGACGGGCTCGACTAGCGCGATCGCATCTCGAACTGAACGACATGAAGTGCGTAAAACACTTCGCGTGGCCTAACCACTGCCGCCAACTCTCAACACGAATCACATTCATCGACGCGTCATTCGTGGCTATGACCAGTCAGCCACGAATTTGCTCGGTTACCGACTGCCTGGACTAAGTCAAGTCCCACACATCTATGGAATCACTATAAAAGGTATTGGAATTGAAATACATCGTGTGAGCATGTTAGCACATGTTATAACATTCAACTTAAGCAAATCTTCAAGGCATACTTCCCATGCATATTCAACTTAAGCAAATCCTCAAGCACATACATTCCATGCATGTAATGAAATCATGCATTTTGTCAACATGTAGAAAATCATTTAGGTCGGCATAATAATTGAAAAATCAATCACAAAGCATCAAATAACATCATTTAATTCAATACATACTAATACAAGCATTTATACAAACACATGCACTACACACTTAGGTCTACATATAGCATGTCGACCCAAAGTATGCAACTAGGCGAATCTCTTCGCCAAACTAATTATGCACGCATTCCTAACTTCCTAATGCGACAACAAACCATGTCAATCACATCAGCAAAATATGAATGCAAACAGTACTTCCTACAAATGACTAAAATGCCCTAAATCTCATATTCTTCGTTAGCTTACGAAACGGGAAACGGAGAGCATTTTGTACATGTCAAACGGAGATGCCGTCAAGAATCTACTATTAAACGACATTGAAAGCATTGGGAACCGTCAATCCAAGCGTCTAAAATCCTCACCTAGTGTCTTGTAGACTCGGGAATTGAAGCGGAGTGTATATGCTTCGTCTACGGCGAGTAAGGAGCCTAATACATAAGATCCATAAGCTACATCGCCATGGAAACAAGAAAAACTCAAATCACCAACTATTTAGGGTTTTTACTTACCTAGGATTGCGGTGGAATCGCCGGGAAAGCGGTAGAGGAGTGTCGCTTAAGCACGTGCAACACGTAGCACAAGTGGCGGGAAGAACTCTCCCACTCTCTCACAATCTCTCACTCTTTTTCTCTCTCCCAAGCTAGGGCTTCTCTCAAATTCGGATGGGAGAGAGGAGTGAGGGTTTCAACCCCTTTTATAGCCTAAAACATTCCCAAAATAGGCTTGGGAACAATGTTTACTTGGTGCCTAACCAAATCGGGGCCGTTTCGGTCCAAAAGGGCATTTCTGGAGGTCCCCAGGCCAAATGCGGTCGGACTTAAGCTCATGCATACTGGATCTAGCACACATCCAGTTTTCAGACCGGTTGGGTTCCCAGATCGCACGTGGCGGCCCAGTTTCAGTTTAACGGTCACCGCACCAAGATCAGGCCTATAAGTCTCGTGATATATAATAGATATTTTTCCTGATCCAAGGGTGTGATTTGGCTGTATTCTGACGGTCAGAATGCTTAATACTGATGCGTCAAATTTTTGTGCCAGATTTGAATTTGAAATTCCAACTATGTCCCTATTCACACTCTCTTCGGTCCGGGCTCAATGAAATAGCCTGTAATAATCGGTTTGACTTGATTTTTGGAATGAGTGTCAAGCCCAGCTAGACGGTCCTAACGGTCTAAGATAGGAGGTATCGGACTTTCAACGTGCGGTCTAGATCCAATACAAAGATTCAAAGTGGTCCAGAGAACAAACCGGCTTAGAGTTTGATCCGAGGCTTTAGAGCATTATAGCACCCTTAGTTCCACTCGCTTCGGGCCTTGTAGAACGTATTTAAAGTGATCAGGGACCATTTTCCAACTATTCTAACGTTGCACTAGCTAACCTAGTCAAATTTTCCAAAGGAATGAATTCTACGCAAATTCGGGTCGAGTTGGTACTCGAGCCCAAGTATGGATTTTTCACGGGCGTTACACTATGTTATTTGAACTCGGAGATCTAATCATTCTAAGTTCTCAACAATCACAAAGTGCTTAGTAGCTATCAACAGATATGTGATGTTATCTTCAGGTATTCCCAAGTTATGCTCTGATACCATCTTCTGTCACGGCCCAAACCCGAAAATCGAATTCATAAGAATTCCGATCCACGAATCTGGTGCCAACAGCAGCCGTAGAACCCCATTCTCGGCTCCTAGCATTCATATGCCAGATTCTGATCCTGGGATCCTACAAGGAGAATTTTTTGTATATTTAACTAGTAATAAATATAACCACAAGATTACCTAATTCACAAAGGCAACATCATCATCACATATCCACTAATATAATTATTCGAGTACAACACTGAAGGGAAAATACATAAATAAAAAATCAAGCTCCAGAAGACCACTACACGCTCCAAGCTCAACACTGCTACAACCTAACATCACCTGCACGCATCTATCGTGCATAAGCATATAGAAAGCTTAGAGGGTGGTGTAAGTGTGTGCACAAGGTAAGTGCTAAGTATTCAATACAATGTCATAATCATACAATACCGGAAAACTGGTAATCCACAAACCATACAATGTCTGAATAAGCAGAAACACTGACAAGAGCAGGAATTATCTGAATAAGAAAAAATACTGACAAGATATAAATCATACGATAAAAGAGTAAGCGGAAGTATGGACAAGTCTATAAGTGAATCAATATCAGAATACACAATATAGAATAGCTATGCGATAAGGAGTTATAAAGAGTCCAATATCAGATGCCAAGAATGCAATGCAATATACAATGCGAATGATATGACTATGCTAGAGTATGAAGTCGGGAAGATAGTACGTAGTATCGCAGGCTACGGGTCCACCACAAGGGACTTCTATCCAAATCAGTCCCATACCTAAATTTGGATAGTCAAACTCAACGTGGTAAGCCCCTGATCTCAGGTTAGTCGAGCGCTCAACCGAAATTCTTACCATAACGAAGGTATACAATAATTAGTTACGCACCACCAGCCCGAGTGAATAGTGAATGAATGAACATGCACTCCTACTCAATAAGTCCACATATCAGTATAGTTCCTCTCTGAAAAATCACCGGGGTCTATTACACTCCATACCAGATTGCCGCCCCATCACGCGCAACAAGGTGAGTGGAAGAGACCTCACTATCCGCCTACCAATATCGGGCCCAGCTCGTCAATAGCAGACCCATTCCTCGAGCTGGTCAGACTCAGCCTAGCATTACCCCCTCCTCTCAGGCAGGTAAGGCCGCACCCCCTTCCAACCGACCACGACACAGTGGAGAGCGCAGCCATCTGGTAATCGGCACTCGGCGCTCATCTACCCACTCGGTCTAGACGTTGGAGCTACCTCTGGAACCAAGAGGGTTTAGGGACTTTCACACAGGGATATCTATAGCACCCCATATAGAATAGATTTCTGGTGCCCCATCTGGCTATCCACAATATGCCTGTGGAGGCTACGACCCTGATGTCGCTAGGGCATACAGGTCTCGGGTTAAGTCGACTCGAATTAACGGCATGTGAATCAGGGTCGCGTGCAAATGTCGGCTAAGGGTTGAGGTTACTAGGATTCGACTGGGAAGACCGCGAAAGTCTACCGAACAATTGTATCGAAATCTTAACCTAACATAGATCTATTGTCAGGGAACTTTCTCTAGACTGTATGCAGGTGATGGACCTCCAGATGAGCTCCGTTAGCCTGAACCAGTTATGGGCCTATATAAGACCCTTAACCCACCCCTCTCTCATTCCATACAAATTTTCCTAAACCCAGGAGAGAGAAGAGAGAAAAGAGGTGAAAAGAGTGGGAGAAGTGTGAGATTCCTGTGGTTTGTTACTAGGATTCACTCCCACCACTCCACGTACCGAATCGTCTCTCTTGTATCACTACACCATCGATTTCAATTCCATTTTTTAGTAAGGAATCCTAAACCTAATCTCGTTCTTAGAATCCAAATAGAGGAATCAGTGAAATAGCTAACCTATTTAATGTTTAGGTAGTCGTTGTGCCATAAACAATGACGTAGTGTATGAAACGAGTTCGTAACGAGTAAACCAACGAAAGGTATAAACAATAAACATTTAGGTTGTTGTTTTTAAGGCCTTCAATTTCAATTAATGATTTATGACTGGCTTAATTGTTGTCACATGTACTTAAATGCGATCTTTTCCATGTATTACACACATATATGAAATATGTTGAATATAATGCATTCCATGTATTTGTTGAAATGTTTGAATCAATATGAAATTATAATTTGTGCTTGTCATGATTATTGATTGAGAATATATGATAGTTGTATGTGCGACAACTCCTTTGTGAAAGAATTTGCTATAATATATGTTATAACTAATTTATTACATATATGTTGATATGTGTAGTCTAAGTGTTTGATAAAATGTCTAAATTAGAAGTTACTTGTTGAAATTTATTTAATAAGGGCATTGAGATCGTATTCTCAATTACCATATCTATAGTTACAGTTTCCTTCATGTAACCTATCTCCCTACTACGTGATTTATGGATGAAATGCCTATGTGTTTGTTAAAAATGCTCAAATGAGATTTATATTTGAATTAGTTGTCACATTCTATTTTGACTATCACATAAGAATGCCTATTGTATTTGAGTATGATTGGGACTAATACATAGTCCAGGCAATCGGTAACGGTTTACGATCAGTGGCGAACTAGTTTCACCACAACGGATACGTTCGATGAATCTGAGTCGTACGGTGATTATCGACAGTGATTAGGCCACGATGAGTTTGTATGTGCTCTATGTCAATTGATTTGACGTGCGCTCATACCATTCGAGCTTGTTAAGTAACCCGATTGGCCTAATGTATGTTCACAATGTATGGACACTACTACTTGAATTTAAGGTACCACTTACTAGTGAAAAACCCGTTTAACCTTGGTACCATGATCTTTTAAGACTCATGAGCTGGGCATGTGTTGGAGCATAAAAATTCATGAATATTGAAGGAAGATTTAAAGTTACAAAAAAGATAGACCTAAAGTGAAGAAATGGGAAAGGAAGCATTTCTATTGCGCTAAACGTGCAACCAGAAGAGTTGTTGCACGGTTAGCACAACTAGCTATAAAGGTCTTAAGGATCGCACAACAAGCTCAGGGCATTGCACAAATGACACAGATTTTTTTATCCATGCACGAACTATGCATCAAAGAAAATCATTACGCAGCCCGTGCAGCTAACTTTACTGTTGCCCGGGTAGTGCATTCAAGAACAGAAGTTGATCAAGATGAATGGTCGGATTTAATCATGCCGTTTTCTCCATCCTTTGCATGTACCAAAGCAACGTATTCAAATCACTTTCTCGGTGATTTTCAATGCACATCTAGGTAAGAAAAACCCTAACCACTTGCTGTTTTAGTGATTTCTTTGATTCATTATCGAAATAGCTTATGTATCTTGTGCATTAGGTCGCATTTACGCCGGTGACGAAGCGTATACATCCTATTCGAACTGATACGCATCTAGGGCAAAAGGTGCAGATTTTAGACGCTTTGATTGACTGATTTCAAAGCTTTCAATGTCATTTAATAGTAGATTATCGACGAGCATGCCGTTTGACATGTAGAACATGTTGTCCATTTTTCATTTCGTATACGTACGGTGAATATGAGATTTAGGGCATTTTAGTCATTTGTAGAAAATACAGTATACGTCCGTATTTTTTTGAAATAATTGCCATGGCTATTTGTCGTGTTATGATTTTAGAAATGCGTGTATGATCCGTTTGGCGAAGAGATTCGCCCTAATGCGCACTTTGGGTCGACATATGCTATGTAGACTAAAGTGTGTAGACTAAGTGTTTGTATAAATGTTTGTATTAGTATGTATTGAGTAAATGGCGTTGTGAAGTAGTTTTGAGATTGTATTCTCAATTAACATACTCCTGTATATGATTTCCACCACGTTGGCTATATGAATTGATTTCATTACATATATGGAATGCATGTGTTGATTGATTTGCTTACGTTGTGCGTTATAGCATGTGTCAACATGCTTGTATTGTTTATATTCATTCCTGATACTCACATATGCTTACTGATGTTGATATACAAATGCTTGGGGCTATGACCTAGTCCAGGAAGTCGGTAATGGATCGAATTCGTGGTTGGCTTCTATTTACCATGAAGGACACGTCGATGAACGCGAGTTGTATTTTGGGCAGGAGGCAGTGGTTAGGTCACACGAAGTGTTTTATGCACTTCATGTCGCTCAGTATGAGATGCACTCATACTAGTCGAGCCCGTCAAGTAATCCGACTAGCCATTGTATGTTCACCTTGCATGAGTCATAACTGCTTGAACCTAGGGTACTGAACTTACCATTGAAAACCATGTTAACCATGGTACCTTGATCCATAAAGACTCATGAGCCGAGCGTGGTGGTATGGGACACCGTGGTCGAGCTGTCGGCTTACGTTGGGGCCACAAACCTCCCCGTAGTGACCAGTGAGCAACCCAGACTCGTGAGCAAATTATGGTGGTATAGGACACTATATTCTTGTTGTCGGCCTACACTGATTAGGTGATGAGCCCTTTGTAGTGACCTCGAGCGTATTCTGAGTCTGCGGGAGGCGACGACCCTTCCGTAACGACAAGAGTACATTAGGCCTGTATTGATAAGGTGATTGGGGATTGGTGCAACGAGTGTGAGCAACAGCCCTGATAGCCCTTGAAGTGACCTACAAATATAATGGCGTATGAGATTACTAGGAGTGACGACCCTAGACAGGATCTGTGTTAAGATTGATATAAGGAAGGTACCCTAGTTTCCCAATCTGACTGTATGAAAAGGACTAATAACCACTCGGTAATCATTATCCATATTGCATTGCATGTTCCTGAAAGATGTGGAGCACTGAAGAACGTAAGCATGCCGCGGGCGTAAGATGGTGTCGTATGAGGGAGTATGTCGGTGAGGGCATCCATCATGTCATTTCATGCTTGCATTAACAACAGTATCTAGGAATGTTTGATTGTTTGCTTTACTATTATCGCGTGATTAATTTGATAACATGTTAATCTTTGCTCTATGATTCCACTGAGTTGATTACTCATTCCCACGTTACGGGATGGTGTTCCGAACACCCATCAGTCCCTATTTTAGTTTCAGATGATGGTGCTGCTTGTGAAGCAGAGCCGGACTTGATGATGATGAGGAGGATCCCTCCTTTATGCGTGTTCTGATCGACGGGATTACAAGGAGGTTGATTAGACGCCTTGACACTTGTTATTTTATATTTTTGGAGCACTCATGCATATTCTTTTCTTTTCATTTTTGGAGTATACATATATTTAATTAACCTGGTAACATGTTCACACTCTGGAGATTTATAATTAATTATATATTTTATGTATTCATCACAGTCTTCTGCTTGCTAATTTAACTGTCTCTGAAGTATGATATGCTATTTTGGCTTAGTCTCAATCTTATTTAATGTCATTCCACAGACAACATGCATTTATCATTATCTATGTTGCATAAGTGACGTTCTGGAACTCGGGAGTTGGGTTTCTACCCAACCCCCAATTTTTGAAATGTTACACCTATGTTGTTGAAGATTTTTGGATCTTTCTGGTTGTCCTACGACCAGTCCTGTGAGTTCTACGACTCATCCTTTGACCAGTCGTAGCCGTACGACTCAAACTCCATCAACTAAATTGGGGGTCCTACGACCGGTCGTAGGTGACCCACGACCAGTCGTAGACCACCCAGGACCGGTCGTGGAACAGTAAAATCTTATCCCGCGAAAATCTTTGAAAATATTTGAAGCTACGACCAGTCCTAGGATACTAAGACCAGTCGTAGACGGGATTTTTTAGGCTATAAATTGAGCACGAACTTCAGAGTTTTAGCAATTCAATTCAACTCTATTCAAGCAATCTTAGGCTATTTTCTGAGATAAGTTTGTGTTTGTTTTAAGCTACTTTGTGCTTATTTAATATTCCTTTTGCTAGCTTGTTTATTATTTGATTTTGATCTACATTCCAATCTTATTAGAAAAGGGAAATTTTTGATATTCCTTCTTCTTGGATTCAAAATCAAATAGAACTAGCCCTTTTGATTTAAAATCAATTAGACTTAGAACCATTCTTAAAGTGAGTATTGGACTTTGAATGTTGAATCGAACTTCTACTCCGATTGGTTCTACCGGACTTCTTCAAAAGGTGATTCAGGTATTTTACATTTTTATAATTTACTTTCTTTGGTTTTGTTTGAGGTTTTCTAGAAAAATCTCATTGTATTGGTTATCTGAGGAGAGCCAGAAAACTCAGATTGTGGAGTTTTTGGATTGTGTAAGCCCAAGATTAAAGACACAATTGTGAAGATTTTAGGTGAACCTGTGAAACCTATTTTGATAGTGCATGCTAATATCCCCTGTGTGAGGATATTAGGAGTGGAGTAGCATTCTATGTGGCTGTTGGATAACAATTAGTGTACACACAGGCGAACCATTATATATCGTTGTGTCATGAATGTGCATTATTCTTTCATTCTTTTATTCATTCAGTTTTACGGTGTGTATTCGGGGATGAATGTTGTAATCTTTTTATTCCAAGCAAGTGTGGGGAATGTTGTAATAACTTAGGATTTATTTCTGCAAGTTATTTTGATTTCCTTACTTTTTATTCCTCATTGGTTTGTGATACAAAGGATATTCTAGAAATACGGTTGTCCTACCTTAAACCTTTGGTTTTTGGTGTAAGGTTATCCTTAGAACTGATAAAGTATCATTCTCTTTATTTTAGGCTATTGAGATTACTTTAAATTCAGCATTGTGCTTTATTTCTTTTATTATTCCACTGTTATTAGTTTTATTTAGCATTACCCTATTCACCCCCCCTCTAGGGCATATAGCTAGGCCCTTTTAAGTGGTATCAGAGCCTAATAGCTCGTGCTTATTGTTTATTTATTGGATTTATTTCCTGAGCTAACGATCTAAGCTATATTAAGATGTCGAATTTTGATAGCCTATCAGTCACTAGGCCGCTACCCTTTAATGGCACAAACTATGCTTATTGGAAAGCCAGGATGAGGATCTTCCTTAAATCCTTGGATGAAAGTGTGTGGCTGGCCACAGTGAATGAATGGAACCCTCCTATCACTGAAGTAACTAATATTGATGGTTCAAAATCAATGAAAGTAACTACTTATTCTCTTTGGACCACACTTTAGAAAAGTGAAAGTAGTGCCAATGCAAAAGCACTAAATACAATTACTTGTGCATTATCACCAGATGAATTTAAAAGAATCATCTCTTGTGAAAATGCAAAACAAGCATGGGATGTATTAGAAATGACACACGAGGGTACATATATTGTCAAGAAATCTAAAGTCTAACTCCTCACAACTAAATTTGAAGAAATTCATATGGAGGAGAATGAGATGTTTATGGACTTCTATACTAGATTGAATGACATTGTGAACTCTATGTGGGGTCTTGGTGATAGAATCCCAGAAAGTAAAGTGTGCGCAAAGATACTACGTTCACTTCCTGAACGGTTCAATTCTAAAATGACCGCGATTTAGGAACTTCGTGATACGGATACCATGGGGGTTGAGAAACTAGTTGGTTCACTTTAATCCTATGAGTTGTCCTCTACGGCTCCTAAAGGAAAATCAATTGCTCTTAAATCATCTAAAAATGTTTCACAAGAGAGCACTTCGGATTTAGAAAATTCCGAAGATGATATGGCGCTTTTAGCAAAAAAGTTTTACAAAATTTTCAAAAACAAGAAAAAAGTTGATTTTCAAAAGTCAAATGATAAGAGACGATCTAAACCTAGAACTCAAAAATCCTTGAAAGATAGTCAATGTTACAACTGTCAAGAGTATGAGCACTTAGCTAACAAATGTCCTAAAAAGGACAAATCAAAAAAGAAAAGCATGATGGCTACTTGGGATGAATCGACTGATTCTGAATCCTCTTCTAAATCAAAAGATTCTGAAACCGAGTCAGGCGAAGATGTTAAAACCCTTATGACTCTAGCCAAGATCACCTTTTCAGATAATGATGATATCTCTAATGAAGAAAATCTGAATAGTGATTGCGATAATGAAGATGACCTTCAAGATGCTTATAATGCCTTTTATAAGGAGAGTTATAAAATTGCCGTCAAGCTTAAATTACAAAGAGAAAAATTTTCTAAGCTTAAGGAAGATTATGAGTCTCTTGTTTTAAAAAAGTCTCATATTTTTGATTCTTTTGAAAAAACCAAAAGTGATTTAGATTTAAAAACTTCTAAAATTGAAGATTTGAGATCCGAAAATGAGAAACTCAAAAATAAGGTAGCTTCTCTTCAGAGTTTGAAAGACACATGGAGATATGTCCATGGTGATCCTAAATTGGAGAAATTATTATCCGGATCAAGAAAATGTGGCGATCGATCCGGGTTGGGCTATGATAAGAATACATCTCCTAAACAAAAGATCATTACTCCTATATTTGTAAAAGGAGAGTCTTCAATCTCAAAAGAAAAGAATACTTATCAAGGTTTTTCTAAAAATTCAAGGACTTTTCAAAAACCTAAAAGTAGCCATGTCAACTTTAATTTTCAAAACCGAAATCCATTGGCTGAAAAAATAATTGATCTTTTCAAGGAGCTATTAAAGTCTAACTCTATAGGTCTCTCCTATAACTACTGACAGAAGAAGACCATCTATACTCATAAACCCAAAACAGTTCTAAAATGAGTTCCTAAAGTTGACTACTTGGTTGCCCACACTACTTTCAAAGTTACAAGCCATTCAAAGTGGTACCTAGATAGTGGTTTCTCTAGGCATATGACAGGTGACAAAGCTTTATTCACCGATCTAAAAGATATGACTGACGGGTCAGTCACATTTGGTGATGGAAGAAATTGCAAGATCATTGGCCAAGGTACGGTTCAGCTTTATAACCTTCCCTTATTTAAGAATGTTTTATATATTGAGGGCTTAAAACACAACCTATTAAGCATTTCTCAGATATGCGATAACAACCATAATGTGTAGTTTTCTAATCAAGGTTGTGAGATACTTGATAAAAGGGGTTCTGTTATATTAACTGGTCGCAGAACTTCTGAAAACTGCTACATCGTTAGTGATGCAAGCGGTCCATACCGATGAGACTGAATTATGACATAAACGGCTTGGACATGTACACTATCGGAACTTATTTAGATTGAGCAAAAGAGAACTAATTAGAGGTCTACCCAAATTGTAAGGAGTAGACAAAATATGTGGTGAATGCCAGTTGGGTAAACAGATTAGGAGCTCTCACAAGAAAGTGAACTCTAATACCACATCTAGACCACTCGAGCTTCTCCACATGGATCTTATTGGACCAACCTGATCAGAGAGTCGAGGAGGTAAAAAATACATCTTGGTTATCATAGATAACTATACCAGATTCACTTGGGTATCGTTCTTAAAAGAAAAAACTGAAACCCTGGATGAAGTGAAAAAGGTCATCAAACGAATCCAAAATGAGAAAGGTTCTCATGTTAGTAAGATTCGTAGTGATCATGGATCCGAATTTGAAAACAGTAGTTTTGAGAAATTCTGTAGCGAACAGGGAATATCAGATGAATTCTCTATGCCCAAAATACCACAATAAAATGGTATAGTTGAAAGAAAAACAGAGTGCTTCAGGATATGGCTAATGTTATGTTGAATAGCATGAAGCTCTCTAAAAATCTTTGGGCTGAAGCAGTTAATACCGCATGTTATATTATTAATCGGGTTTATACCAGTAAATCTGATAATAAGACTGCTTATGAATTATGGTTTGAAAAGAAACCTACTGTCAAATACTTTCAGGTTTTTGGCAGCAAGTGTTATATTTTACGTGATCGTGAAAATTTGGATAAGTTTGATATGAAGAGTGATGAAGGTATTTTTCTTGGTTATTCTTTGAACAGTCGAGCTTATAGGGTTCTAAATAAGAGAACTGGTGTGATTCAAGAGTCCATCAATGTGGTCATTGATGATCATTTGAATACACCAGCTCCGAGTTCAGATGATGATGAAGCTCTTATTATTGACAATCAAGATATCTCATCAAGTCAAAAAGAATCTGAACCAAGGACTGTTAAAGATCATCCAAGCAATTAAATACTTGGAAACCCTCTCACTAGAGTTCATACTCGTAAACAACTTGAGAACATATGTAATTATGTTTGTTTTACAAACCAAATAGAACCAGTTAACGTAAAAGAAGCACTTTCTGACGAAAATTGAATTGTTGCTATGTAGGATGAACTTAATCAATTTGTTCGTAATAATGTCTGGTATCTTGTTCCTAGACCTAAAGATAAACATATTATTGGAACAAAATGGATCTTTAAAAATAAGTCTAATGAGCATGGAAATATTATACGAAACAAGGCTAGACTGGTTGTACAAGGGTACACTCAAATTGAAGGCATCGATTACGATGAAACCTTTACTCCAGTCGCTCGCCTTGAATCAATCAGACTTTTTATTTCCATCGCATGCTTTAGAAAATTTAAAATTTATCAGATGGATGTAAAGAGTGCTTTCTTGAATGGCGATTTACATGAAGAAGTGTATTTTGAAAAACCTTCAGGGTTTGAAGACCCTAAGTTATCTGACCATGTACTTCGTCTCAAAAAGGCTCTTTATGGTCTAAAACAAGCGCCTAGGGCATGGTATGAGAAATTGACTAAATTCTTACTTAGTCATAGCTTTCAAGTAAGAAGTGTCGATAAGACGCTCTTTGTTAAGAAGAATAACAATGATATTTTGATGGTTCAAATATATGTTGATGATATAATTTATGGATCAACTTGCTCTAACATGTCTATTGAGTTTGCAGAGTTAATGAAATCAAGGTTCGAAATGAGCATGGTTGGCGAACATAACTATTTCCTAGGGTTGCAAGTAAAACAACAACCTGATGGAATTTTCATTTTTCAGACCAAATATGCTTCAAACTTGGTTAAAAGGTTTGGATTTGAGAATGGTAAGAACTTTGATACTCCTATGAGGACAACGTTAAGACTCTCAAAAGACTCTACAGGCAAAGATATAGATCCTAAACTATATCGTAGTATGATTGGTAGTTTGTTGTATCTTACTGCAAGTAGACCTGATATTGCATTAAGTGTTGGAATTTGTGCGAGATATCAGTCTAATCCTAAGGAATCACATCTTACTGCTGTTAAACAGATTATTAGATATGTCGCAAGTACTATAAATCTGGGTCTATGGTACCCTTTTGATACTAGTGTTCAATTAGCCGGGTACTCAGATGCTGATTGGGCCGGTAATATCGATGGTAGAAAATCAACCAGTGGTGGTTGTTTTTACATTGGAAATTACTTAGTTTCTTGGTTCAGCAAGAAGCAAAGCTCAATATCGCTCTCCACTGCTGAGGCTGAGTATATTGCAGCTGGATATGCATGTACTCAACTAGTTTGGATGAAACGCATGCTAAGTGATTATGGAATTAATCAAGATTCAATGATCTTACATTGTGATAATTTCAGTGCTATAAATATTTCTAAAAATCCAATTCGGCATTCACGTACTAATCACATTGACATTAGGTATCATTATATACGTGAGTTGGTTGAAGAAAAAGTTATTTCTTTGGAATATATATCAACCGAAAATTAACTTGCTGATATATTTACTAAACCACTCGACAAAAGTAGGTTTAATAAACTGAAATTTGATCTTGGTATATGCATTTTACATTAAATATTCTTGCTTGCATGTATCATAGTGTATTATATTTGTTTATATTTTAATTTTTTATATAAAAAATGTATTTTTGGTCGGTACTCGACCGGTCGTGGATGTACATGACCGATCGTGCACCGCACTCGACCGGTCGTGGTACTCGTGAATATGATATATTTGGGGAAAATCTCCTTCTTCTTCATTTCCACTCCGACCTACGATGAGTCGTGGCACGACCAGTCATAGGATTTCTTATTTTTCTTCAAGGTGAGTCCTATTTCATCATTTTTCTTGAAGAATCATGCTCTCTATGCTTTGATTTAATCATTGTATAGATAGATTTCATCTCTTGTTGGGTTTTTCAAGGGTTTCTTCTCAATTTACTGATTTAGAGAAAACTTATCCTTTCTTTTGTGCATTTCACTTGCTCTTTGTATATCTTCTTGAATATGGATACTAGAGGGAAAAAGAAAACATCCCGTGGTCCATCTTCATCTAGATCTGCACCGATAATTAAGCGGCACCTTGGGTCACCCGAAGATGATTCTCAAGATGTACGAGATTTACGTGTCCATAAAATTATCGTTGAGCATACTGCTGATCTCAATCACATTGCTCAATATGGTATTATCCCTCTCCTTAAATCTGTTCGCTGGACTAACATTTTGCTTTGGGGTGGGCCTGCATACCAGTCCATTGCCTAATCAATGGTAGCATGCATCTCAAAATTTTCTCTTGATAATTTAACTTTCTCAATTGATACTAGAGAAGGGAAATTTAAAGTGAATCGTCATTTGATATCAGGTATTATGGATATACCTATTAATGATGAAGGTATACCAATTCAAACTCTATACGAAAAACTATCTGAATCGAAAAAATGCATGTTAACAAGAGATTTATGCAAAATTGATGCACAATGGACACACAAAGGGAATGCGCTTCCCTCAAAGTATCTGTTACCCAGATACAGAGTGGTAAATCGTTTCTTCATTTCCAATGTGTATCCTCGGTCTGGTTATAAAATCGAGTTGACTTCTTACATGGTTCGTATGTTGCATTCTATTGCTTCTGGTACCATGGTCTATCTTCCTTCTTTGATTTGTTATTTCATTATTCAGTTTCATCTCCATCCGGGTCATAATGATATTTCATTCGGTTATCTTATGACTGTTTTAGCCACTCACATGCTTGTCGATAAACTTGTTAATGAGGCACCAATTTATCATCTTATTTTCAACAATTCTAATCTTAATAAGATGAAGTTGAATTTGCTTCCTGGCCAAGTAGATGTAGGTGGTGTTGGTGGTGATGGAGGTGTTGGTGGTGAAGCCAGAAATGAAGGGGAATCTGGCGATCTTCCACAACAAGATGTTAATATGGATGAGATTTTTGATGAGATAGAATCTGATTCACCAAATGATCCAGATTATGATCCATCTGGTTATGATGCACGCCTTCGTGCATTGGAGGAGAAGGTTGATAATATGAATATAGCCCACGATATGCGACTTAAGTACATGCAAAAATATCTTCGTCGCATTAATAGGGGCTTACACCAGATTGATCCGACTATCCCTGCTCCCTCCTCTGGATCAGATTAGGTGAATTATCTTCTAGATAGTATAACATAACCTTTTTATTTTGGATATGTATTATGGATTATGGTTTGATAACATTGTCTTTTGGATATTGTATTATGGATTGATGATGGCTTGATGCTTCAGGTTTATATTTTAAAATATGCTTTTCCTTTCAGATCTCTTTCTCATTATCTGCTTATTACTCTCTATGTTCTCTTTCCTTTTGTGACTTTTCCTTGTCATTTTGCGACAAAAAGGGGGAGTAGTAAGGTAAAAGGGAGTAGCATGGAAAGGGGGAGTAATTTATTTGTTTGAATTGATTGATTGAGAAGGATATGTGGATGAGAATATGTTATTGACTGTTTACATGAGCAATAATCGTATTACTCAGGGGGAGTAGAGTAATTTGTGATTTTATGGCTCATGATTCCTTATTTTCTTCTATGCTATGTGTTTTGTCACAAATTTGACAAAGGGGGAGATTGTAAGTGCTATGATTTTATATCCCTTTGGTTGTCAAATTTTGTGGTGCCAAAACCTATATCTATGTCTTGTATTTCTTGTGTTTCATGTTTGAGACTTTTCTTTACTTCAAGACATCGCATTTCAAGATAAGAACTTAAATGAAGACAGTTTTCAAGTCATGGATGAAGAATTCAAGAATAGAAGTCTTCAAGTTTGCATGCTCAAGATACAAACAAGTTCAAGTATATTAGAAGACCTTGTCAAGTCAAGATCAAGCTCAAGAAGGCCTACTACAAGATTTGTATATTCTCAAGCTTCTCTTAAGGACATCTGAGTGTACAAACTTTCAAATGTCCATCTCACTTTTAAGGTTTGTTTGACCTTAGATTGACCTTATGATGGGCTTTACTGTAGGTCATTCTGGATACATAACTCATATATTTTAATATGCTTGTTTGGGGTGTTCTAAGACCAGTCCTAGGGACTTCAAGACCAGTCCTAGCTCTGCTACGACCAGTCTTAAGTTTTTTAGGACCATTCCTAGGTTGTTGAAGATTTTTGAATCTTTTTGGTTGTCCTACGACCAATCCTTTACATCCTACGACCAGTCCTGTGAGTTCTACGACTCATCCTTCGACCAGTCGTAGCCGTAAGACTCAAACTCTAGCAACTAAATTGGAGGTCCTACGACCGGTCGTAGGTGACCCACGACCGATCGTAAACCACCCAGGACCGGTCGTGGAACAGCAAAATCTTATCCCCCGGAAATCTTTGAAAATCTTTGAAGCTACGATCAGTCCTAGGATCCTAAGACCAGTCATAAACGGGATTTTTTAGGCTATAAATTGAGCACAAACTTCAAAGTTTTAGCAATTCAATTCAACTCTATTCAAGCAATCTTTAGGCTATTCTCTAAGATAAGTTTGTGTTTGTTTTAATCTACTTTGTGCTTATTTAATATTCCTTTTGCTAGCTTGTTTATTATTTGATTTTGATCTACATTTCAATCTTATTAGAAAAGGGGAACTTTTGATATTCCTTCTTCTTGGATTCAAAATCAAATAGAACTATCCCTTTTGATTTAAAATCAATTAGACTTAGAACCATTCTTAAAGTGAGTATTGGACTTTGAACGTTGAATCGAACTTCTACTCCGATTGGTTCTACCGGGCTTCTTCAAAAGGTGATTCAGGTATTTTACATTTTTGTAATTTACTTTCTTTGGTTTTGTTTGAGATTTACCAGAAAAATCTCATTATATTGGTTATCTGAGGAGAGCCAGAAAACTCAGATTGTGGGGTTTTTGGATTGTGTAAGCCCGAGATCAAAGACACAATTGTGAAGGTTTTAGGTGAACCTGTGAGTAACACCCTGAAAATTGGGGGTCGTGTTTAAACTCAACTCCCGAGTTCCAGACCGTCACTTATGCAACAAAAATGATTATGATTCAATGTTGTCTGATTTAAAGCATTCACATGAGTAAAAGTATACCAAAACTGCAATTCATACTTCAGATCCAGTGATAAAAGTAAGCGGAAGACTAAACATTATATATATCACTGTATGGAAAAAATAAAGTAAACCTCATCTGTCTCTAAAGTATAAATACATCTCCGAGTCTCATATACATATACATGAACAAAAATAAATATCCAAAATGGTCCCACTGAAGTCCCATCGATCCATGTCGCCTACGCAAAGCCATCGTGATACTGCATGTACGAGAACTCGTCCTGGTCCTCGTCGAAGTCTGGCTCTGCCTCCTGGATCTCAGCCTCACCTACATCTACAACAGGGTCTGGTGGGTGTTGCAAACACCATCCCGTAACGTGGGAGTGAGTGATCAACTCAGTGGAATCATAGAGTAAAGATTAGCATGTTCACAATTCAATCATGCGATAATAGTAAAGCAGTAAATCAGACAATCCTAATACTGTTGTTAATGCAAGATGACATGACGTGATGTATGCCCTCACCGACGATCTCCCTCATACGGCAACATCTTACGACCGCGGCATGCAATCGACCCTCAAGTGCTCCACATCTTCCAGGCACATGCAATGGCATGGTGATATGATTTCCAAGTTGTTATTAGTCCATTCAAACAGCAGGATTGGGAAACTAAGGTACTTCCCTTGTATCAATCCCAACACAGATCCTGTCTAGGGTCGTCACTCCTAGTAATCTCATACGATGTATATTTCGTAGGTCACTGCAAGGGCTGCCAGGGCTGTTGCTCGCACTCGTTGCACCGCTCCTCTATCACCTTATCAATACAGGCCTACTGTACTCTACTGCAACGGAAGGGTCGTCGCCTCCCGTGGACTCAGAATACGCTCGCAGTCACTACAAAGGACTCGTCGCCTGATCAGTGTAGGCCGACAGCTAGAATATAGTGTCCCATACCACCATAATCTGCTCACGAGTCTAGGTGCTCACTGGTCACTACGGGGAGGTTTGTGGCCCCAGCGTAGGCCGACAGCTCGACCACGGTGTCCCATACCACCATGCCCGGCTCATGAGTCTTCGTAGATCAAGGTACCATGGTTAACAGGGTTTACAATGGTAAGTTCAGTACCCTAGGTTCAAGCAGTTATGACTCATACAAGGTGAATGTACATCGGCAGTCGGGTTACTTGACGGGCTCGACTAGCGCGACCGCATCTCAAGTTGAACGACATGAAGTGCGTAAAACACTTCGCGTGGCCTAGCCACTGCCGCCAACTCCAAACACGACTTGCGTTCATCGACGCGTCGTTCATGGCCAAAACCAGCCAGCCACGAATTCGATCGATTACCGACTGCCTGGACTAAGTCTAGTCCCAAACACTTATGGAATCACATCAACAATTTATGTAAGAGTATTGACATTGAAGTACAATCATGTGAGCATGTTAACACATGTTATAGCATTCAACTTAAGCAAATCTTCAAGCACATATATTTCATGCATGTAATGAAATCATGCATATAGTCAACATGTAGGAAATCATATAGGTCAGTATATTAATTGAGAAATCAATCTCAAACTATCTCATAACATCATTCAATTCAATACATACTAATATAAGCATTTATACAAACACATACACTACACACTTAAGTCTACATATAGTATGTCGACCCGAAGTGCGCAATTAGACGAATCTCTTCGCCAAACTAATTATGCACGTATTCCTAACTTCCTAATGCGACAACAAACCATGTCAATCACATCAGCAAAATATGAATGTAAACTGTACTTCCTACAAATGACTAAAATGCCCTAAATCTCATATTCTTCGTTAATTTACGAAACGGAAAACGGAGAGCATGTTGTACATGTCAAACGGCGATGCCGTCAATAATCTACTATTAAACAACATTGAAAGCGTTGGAAACCGTCAATCAAAGCGTCTAAAATCCTCACCTTATGTCTTGTAGACTCGTGAATTGAAACGGAGCGTATACGCTTCGTCTACGGCGAATAGGGAACCTAATACACAAGATCCATAAGCTACATCGCTATGGAAACAAAGGGACCTCAAATCAGCAACTATTTAGGGTATTTGCTTACCTAGAATCGCAGTGTAATCGCCGAAAAAGCGATAGAGGTGCGTTGCTTAAGCACGTGCAACACGTAACACTAGTAGCAGGAAGAACTCTCCCACTCACTCTCACAATCTCTCACCTTTTCTCTCACACAAGCTAGGGTTTCTAGCAAATTCGGATGTGTGAGAGAAGTGAGGGTTTCAACCCCTTTTATAAGCTAAAACATGCCCAAAATAGGCTTGGGAACAATGTTTACTTGGTGCCTAACCAAATCGGGGTCGTTTCGGTCCAAAAGATCATTTCTGAAGGTCCCCTGGCCAAATGCGGTCGGACTTAAGCTCATGCATACTTGATCTAGCACACATCCAGTTTTCAGACCGGTAGGATTTTCAGATCGCACGTCGCGGTCCAGTTTCAGTTTAACGGTCACCGCACCAAGATCAGGCCTATAAGTCTCATGATATGTAATAGAATTTTTTCCTGATCCAAGGGTGTAATTTGGCTGAATTCTGAAGGTCAGAACGCTTAATACTGATGCATCAAATCGTGTGCCAGATTTGAATTTCAAATTCCAATTCTAACCCTATTCTCACTCTCTTCACTCCAGGCTCAATGAAATAGCCTCTGAATGTCAGTTGGACTTGATTTTCGAAACGATTGCCAAGCCCAACTAAGTGGTCATAACGGTCTAAGATGGTAGGTATTGGACTTTCGACGCGCGGTCTAGATCCAATACAAAGTTTCAAGGAGGTCCCGAGAATAAACCGGTTTAGAGTTTGATTCGAGGCTTTAGAGCATTATAGCACCATTGGTTCCACTCGCTTTAGGCCTTTTAGAACGCATTTAAAGTGATCAGGGACCATTTCCCAGCTATTCTAACGTTGCACTAGCTAACTTAGTCATATTTTCTAAAGGAGTAAATTCAATGCAATTTCGGGTCGAGTTGGTACTCGAGCCCAAGTATGGATTTTTCACGGGCGTTACAATCTACCCCCCTTAACAAATAATTTCGTCCTCGAAATTTTGTACCTTTTCATACTCCTCGAGAAGCTGTGGGTAGTTCTTTCTGATCTCGGCTTCTGTCTCCCAGGTAGCCTCCTCCTCAGAATGATGCGTCCATAATACCTTCACAAGGGGAATCGCCTTGCTACGTAGTATCTGCTCCTTCCTGTCTAGAATACGTGCCGGTCGCAGGATATAAGTAACATCCTCTCCTAACTGCACCTGCTCCCATCTGATGATATGGGAAGGATCAGCAACGTACTTCTTCAGCATAGAAACATGAAATACATTGTGAACGCTCGCGAGAGGCGTGGGTAAAGCCAATTGGTAAGCCACCGCTCCCACACGATCGAGGATCTGGAATGGACCAATGAATCGCGGTGCCAGCTTCCCCTTCTTCCCGAACCGAAGGACTCCCTTCATAGAAAAAACTCACAAGAACACATGATCCCCAACTGTGAACTTTAGTGGCCTCCGTCTCGTATCGGCGTAGCTCTTCTGTCTACTCTGCGCTGTAAGGAGCCGACGTCGAATAATATCAATCTTCTCTGACGTCGCCTGCACTAACTCTGGGCCGATCAAGCTACGCTCACCGACCTCTATCCAGCAATGCGGTGCGCGACAAGGTCGCTCATACAGCGCCTCATAAGGTGTCATACCGATACTCGCCTGAAAACTGTTGTTGTATGCAAACTCCGCATATGCAAGACAATCATCCCAACTGTCCTTGAAGTCCAATGCGCAAGCTCGCAACATGTCCTCCAAGATCTGGTTCACCCGCTCTGTCTGTCCGTCTGTCTGTGGGTGGAAGGCAGTACTAAACTTCAACTTCACACCCATAGCCTCCTGAATGCGAGTCCAGAAAATAGAAGTGAACCGCGTGTCTCTGTCCGACATGATCTCCAGCGGAACTCCATGCAGACGCACAATCTCTCTGATGTACAATCTAGCCAGCTCGTCTGCAGAGTTCGTAACTCTGATCGGTAGGAAGTGCGCCGACTTCGTCAGACGGTCGACGATCACCCAAATGGAATCATGTCCCTTCCTCGTCTTCGGCAACCTAGAAATGAAGTCCATGGAAATGAAATCTCACTTCCACTCTGCGATCGGCATAGGCTGCAAAAGTCCAGGTGGTCGGCGATGCTCTGCCTTCACCTGCTAACAAGTGAGACAACGGGACACGAACTCAGCTATGTGGGTCTTCATACCTTCCCACCAATACGTCCTCTTCACGTCACGATACATCTTTGTGCTGCTTGGATGCATCGCGAGTCTAGTACAATGCGCAGCCTCGAGAATCTCTCGTCTCAAGTCAAGGACATCTGGGACGCATAGGCTGCCACGGTAACGTAAGCCCCCATCCATACCAACTCGCCAGTCGGCGTCATCATCATCACTGGCCTGCTCTCAAAGCTCAGTAAGATGCGCATCATCCCTCTGCGCCTCGATGACTCGGTCATCGATCTGGGATCGCACCTGTACATGTGCGATGAACTTAAACGGCTCCTCTACGGTGAGTTTCTGCTCAAAGTCTCGCAAAAACTCAACCATATCCCACTCAGCAACCATCAGAGGAGCAGCAAACTCTATCGCCTTCTTGCGGCTCAATGCATCTGCCACAAGGTTCTCCTTCCCAGGATGGTAAGAGACTTCAAACTTGAAGTCCTTTAACGTCTCCATCTATCGCCGCTGCCTCATATTCAAATCTCGCTGCGTGAATATGTACTTGAGGCTCTTGTGGTCGCAAAAGAGCTCGAACTCCTCTCCGTAGAGGTAATGTCTAGAGAGTCTCAGTGCGAATATAACGGCTGCCAACTCTAGGTCGTGAGCAGGGTAATTCTCCTCGTGCTTTCTTAATTGTCTCGAGACATACGAAATTACCCTGTCCCACTGCATAAGGACACAACCCAGACCAACGCTAGACGCGTCAGTGTATATAGTGTATTTAACCCCTTGCTCTGGTAATACTAGCACAGGGGTGGACGTAAGTCTGTCCTTCAGCTCCTGAAAAGCTGACTCCGCCCTGTCATTCCAAGCGAACTTCACGTCCTTCCGTGTCAACTGAGATAAGGGTCTCACGATCTTCGAGAAGTCCTGAATGAAGCGCCGATAGTAGCCAGCGAGACCCAAGAAACTCCTCACCTCAGTGACAGAACCAGGCTGCTCCCAGTCCTGCACCGCAGCTACCTTACACAGGTCAACTGCCATGCCATCCTTGGACACCACGTGTCCCAGAAACTTCACCTCCTGCTTTCAGAAGTCGCACTTCTTGTACTGTGTGAACAACTGATGCTGTCTGAGCGTATCCAGGACCAAACGTAAGTGCTCCTCATGCTCCTCTCGACTCCTAGAGTACACCAAAATGTCGTCAATGAATACAACGACGAATCGATAGAGGAAAGGCCGAAATACCCGGTTCATCAGATCCATGAACACGGCCGGTGCATTCGTGAGACCGAACGACATCACGAAGAACTCGTAGTGACCAAAACTAGCCCTGAATGCTGTCTTCTGCACGTCCTCATCCCTGACACGCAACTGATGATATCCTGATTGAAGATCAATCTTCGAGAAGTATTGCGCTCCTCTCAACTGATCAAACAAGTCATCGATCCTGGGTAAGGGATACTTGTTCTTCACCGTGACCTGGTTCAGCCTGCGATAATCAATACACAATCGCATCGAACCGTCCTTCTTCCTCACGAATAGGACCGGTGCTCCCCAAGGAGACACACTAGGCCATATAAGGCCAAGCTCTAGCAGACCATCAATCTGCGTCCTCAACTCCTCCATCTCACATGGTGCCATGCGATACGTCGGCAGTGAGACGGGCGTAAAACCAGGAACCAGATCGATAGTGAAATCGATTTCACATCGGGGCGGCAAACCAGGGATCTTCCTGAACAGATCCCCGAACTCGAAAATGACTGGCACATGCTCGAGTACCTGGGCACCAGCATCGCGCTATAAAGTGGCATAACTAAGTATGCGGAAAGGAAGATTTACCCGCACCAAAAATGTGAAAGACGTGCCCTCAGGCTCGTACACCGTCACCATACGAGTCTCGCAGTCAATCTCGGCCCTCGCTGCATTCAACCAATCCATGCCAAGAATGACGTCGAGATAAACAAGAGAGGGGTCGACGACAAGATCAATAGCCATCGTCCGGCCTCCCAAATCAACCAAACACCCCTCACACATTTGGGTGACATCTGAATAATCTCCGTGGGCTGCAAGGACTCATACCCTATCCATGGTAATGGTCGGTAACCCAAGACGCCTGACTACAGCACACGATATCAAAGAAATCGTGGAACCAGTGTCCACCATCACAAGAATAGGAGTACCTCCAATATGGGCTGTGACCTCGAAGGCTAAATGCTGGAAAGTCGGCATCGCAGCTGCCTCAGTTGTCAATGCATGAACCCGAGCCTGCTGTGGCCGGTTCAGCCGCTGTGTCAAGGGCCGTGGAGGCTGTCTGATCTGCGATACCGGAGGTCTGAAAGAAGGGTGCGCAGGAGCTAACCATATACGCGGTGCTGATATCGCCTGTGAACGAGCACGGTCAATCTTCTGCGGCGGTGAGAACCCGCTGTCCCGCATCCGAGAGAAGCAGCTCTGCGTCAAGTGGCCTGACCTCCCACAGTATGTGCACGATAACTCGGGGCGCCGAAACGATGGTGCTGGCGCTATGGCCCAAGTAGGAGGGTCGACGCGAGGCCTCTTGCCCGCGAAGGGCCTGTCCTACATGTCTGGTAGCGGCCTAGAAGCAACAGGGCCGCAAGATCGCGTAAGTCGATCCACATCCTGCTCCGCCTGCATAGACATTGGAATCAACTCCGCATAAGAGGGAATGCTCAAACAGCACATCTTCGACTGAATATCCGGTCGCAAACCCTCCAAAAAGTGCCGTATGCGCATCTGCTCATCAGCCAAAATCATCGGGACGTATCTGCCCAACTCCGTGAACCGATGCTCATACTTTGTAACTGTCATGGCTGCCTGTCTGAGGCGGAGAAACTCATTCTCCCTGTCGTGCCTATAAGTCTGGGGATAATACTTCTCATGGAAGCGGAACTCAAATGCTGCCCACGTCCATACAAAGTCGGCTGCAACGGTCCGTAGTACGCTATCCCACCACAGGCTGGCCTCTCGCTCAAATAGGAATGTAGCCAGCTCTACCTGCTCGGCCTCTGTGCAATGAAGCATCTGCAATATCTTCGACACACGGTCGAGCCAGTACTCAGCCTCCTCGGGTCTGTGAGAATCCGTGAAAGTGGGAGGCCGTAAGCGCTGAAATCGCTCTAATAGGCCCCGTGTATCTGCGGCATTCCCCGCAGGGTAAGCAGGCAGCGCAGGATGAGCCATGCCCTCATCCTGGGCGTATGTATAAGCATCCTCAGCTGGATGCGCAGGTGGTGCAGGTGGAGCCACACCCCCACCCTGTGCTAATGTCCTCACGATGGTAGTCAGAAGCTGCTGCTGCTGCTGCATCATAGCCAACATCTGCTCAAATCTGTCAGGAGGTGGAGCAGGCTGTGGCGGATGCTGTGTGGAAGTAGATGCACGATGAGGCTCTCTGACTGACGGCGTAAATGGCGGTGGTCCAACTGTAGGACCAGCGGCAGACTGAGACGCACGAACTGTCTCAGGAATCGGGCCCAAAGAAGGGTCCGCATGGGTGCCAGACTGCGAAGGAGTCTGATCCATATGCTCAGTCAGTGCAAGCCGAATCGCGCTCCGCGTAGCCTTAGGCGGCATTCCCTATATTCAAAATAGGGCGCAACCTTGTCAGTCTCAATAGCACAAATACACCGCAATCATTCACATAAGGAGTCAAAGGCATTCCATGCATTTCATTTAATCAAAATTGTCACAATACAAGGGATATATCCTTACAAGCATCATGACTAGAAATACATGGGAATTAAGACAGTTAAAATTGTAACAGCAACATAAGCAAAGCACTAGCCCTAACAGGCTTACACACGTAAAGCAGGAAATGACTAACTACTAATAACAACATCAAGGTCGCATCGCTAGTCTGAGTCTGGGGACGGAGAAGGAGCACCCTTATCCTGCAAGAAACACAGGATCGCCTTCAAGGTGCGAGTCACCTTGCCGAATTTCTTCTTTATGACGGCCTTGGCATCCTCAACTTCAGCGCGAAGTTCCTGAACTTCTCTTCGCAAGGCGATCTGACTCTCCTCGATCCGAGCAATGCGATCATCGCTAGTAGCCTGCGTAGAAGGAGGAGGGCTCTCATCTGTATCCTGAGCCTCCTCTTCTGCCTCTTCCTGAGCTTCTTCCTGAACCTCTGCTCCAGGTTCTTCTTCGCTTTGATCTTCCTCATCATCAAAGTCTTCCTCGCTGTCCTCCTCAAGCTGATTTTCACGGTACTGCGACCCAATCTTCATCTTGACCATAGTTGACTCATCAATGGTATGAATCGATACTGGCAATTCCGGCCCAAGTCTGTAGGCAAACTCAAGCGCAATCTTGCAAATCAGTCAGCCAAAAGGAAGCGATTCGGATGTTCTTCTTGACTTGGCTACAAGAATTATCTGTCGTAAGATGAAAGTGGCCATACATACGTTCTCTCCCTGGGCCACCAGATACAGGAAATCAACCATAAGGCTTGTACATTCAATACGATTCGTCGACCTGGGATAAACATTGTACGTGCAGATATGGTGCAGCAAGCGCAAATCATCAGACATATACGTCGCCTTAAGGCTATTATTAGGCTGCCATGGAACTAACTTACCACACAGAAACCTGGTGCAGCGATCTCGTTCACGCCTACTCCTCAGGTTCTTCTCACTAGGATGAACATCACCAAGAGGTACGTTCAGAAGTTGCGCAATCAGTCGCACATCAATCGTAGCCATCCGATCTCTACCAAAAGGGATTTTAAACTGCAATGGCTCCAAGGTAGGATTCTTGATACTAGCGTAGAAGGCACGAACGGTGCTCACATTAGCACGAGCGCGAGCTTCAAAGATCGGACCCCAATGTGCAGCTTCAATGCGCTCGAACAACAAAAATTCACTAAATAGTCACCCTTCCACGTCCGCCTCGAATAACACTTTGCGATCAGTGTATTGGCCATGAGGCATCTCTGATAGAATTACTCGCCCAAGGTGAGCATGGGGATCCAAATCCCATTTTGTACGGCACTCTAGGGCTGCAGCTGGACCTTCGGCGGCGCTTGAACTTGCAGCACCACCTCGCGGTCTCCTCGATTGAGCAGGGCGGCTTGGCCCAGCCTCGTCTGTTGCGGTTTTCCTTTTACCCATCAAAGATATGATGGATGAGAGTGATAAAAGGCCTAAAATGGCTTCCACGAAAGCCATGAAAAATGGAGAAAATGTAGAGAAGTGGCTATCCAATCTAGAAAAAGGAGATCTAGGCGTTGTAGAGGGATGCTTCAAGCTTCTCAAGGATGTATTTTCAAGGAGAAATGGAAATGGAAAAGTGGAATGGAGCACCTCACGATTTCAGCTCGATTTGGGGGTTTTTGGAGCTCCAAATGATGGAATCTTCAAGAAGAAGGGCTACCAACTCCAAATAAGTGATGGATGATGGTCGTTTTTGGCTAAGGAGGGATCTAGAAGTGATTTGGAACCATAAAATTTGGGGATGGTTGCTGAAAAATGAAAATAGGGCTATGGGGAGGGCTGTTTGTGAAGGAGGGGTGTGATTTGGGGGTTTTCGTCGGACGGGACTTATATGGGGAGGGTACTCATGAGATTTAAGGGCGTGCACCCAAAAATCATAGCAAACCGACCCACCTGTACGGCGATACATCGCCGATCCGGCGATGGCATCGCCGACCGGTGATGCATCTGGCCGGTGGGTCCAGATGGGTTCAGTCCCCCATGGTCCAAGGACCCCAGATATGTACGGTTTGCCCCCTGGTTCATGGTATTTTGGCCTATGTGAGCCCAAACATGTGTTCGGGGCTTTCCGGGACTATTCCATAATCCTGAATACCAAACCCTATGATGCAGCATATGAATTTGGGGTAGAAGGATCTAGTACATCCATCTAGGCTCTTATTTTCTAAATAAAGTGAAGTTAGAATGGCCTTATGGCCATTTTTCATGAAATTTTACTATTCACTGTAACATTTAGTGAAAGTATTATTTTGTATTATTTTCACATTATTTTTGATGCCTAACATAAAATAGATATGAAAGAAATGAAGATTGGAGTGGTGAGAGGAAGAATTTTGAAGATTTTTGGTGAAACGGGGTTTTTAAGCCCTGGCGATTGAATACAGGAGTCGTGGTCATCCCACGGCCCAAGAATTTATTTTTACGGGTTTAAAATCGTTCATAGGATATCTCAACCCGACTTCCTACGGCTTAGAAGCTATTCGGGTTGCTTTACGCGACCCGAGATGTGTTACAGACTCGATCTTGCGATCGATTCGAATAGACTTCGCCTATTGGCGAATCTGCGATCCTAGAAGTGTTTCTAGACCCTTCTCGCACCCACCTAAGTCAAAGGAAGTGACAGCGTACGTCGCGAGACCATAACCCAGGCCCAGTATACTCTTATTCATGCTCTGATACCAACTTGTAACACCCTGAAAATCAGGGGTCGTGTATAAACTCAACTCCCGAGTTCCAAACCGTTACTTATACAACAAAAATGATTATGATTCAATGTTGTCTGATTTAAAGCATTCACATGAGTAAAATTATACCAAAACTGCAATTCATACTTCAGATCCAGTGATAAAAGCAAGCGGAAGACTAAACATTATATATATCACTGTATGGAAAAAAACAAAGTAAACCTCATCTGTCTCTAAAGTATGAATATATCTCTGAGTCTCATATACATATACATGAACAAAAATAAATATCCAAAATGGTCCCACTGAAGTCCCATCGATCCAGGTCGCCTACGCAAAGCCATCGTGATACTGCATGTACGAGAACTCGTCCTGGTCCTCGTCGAAGTCTGGCTCTGCCTCCTGGATCTCAGCCTCACCTGCATCTACAACAGGGTCTGGTGGGTGTTGCAAACACGATCCCGTAACGTGGGAGTGAGTGATCAACTCAGTGGAATCATAGAGCAAAGATTAGCATGTTCACAATTCAATCATGCGATAATAGTAAAGCAGTAAATCAGACAATCCTAATACTGTTGTTAATGCAAGATGACATGACGTGATGTATGCCCTCACCGACGATCTCCCTCATACGGCAACATCTTACGACCGCAGCATGCAATCGAACCTCAAGTGCTCCACATCTTCCAGGCACATGCAATGGCATGGTGATATGATTTCTAAGTTGTTATTAGTCCATTCAAACAGCAGGATTGGGAAACTAAGGTACTTCCCTTGTATCAATCCCAACACAGATCCTGTCTAGGGTCGTCACTCCTAGTAATCTCATACGATGTATATTTCGTAGGAAACTACAAGGGCTGCCAGGGCTGTTGCTCGCACTTGTTGCACCACTCCCCCATCACCTTATCAATACAGGCCTACTGTACTCTACTGCAACGGAAAGGTCGTCGCCTCCCGTGGACTCAGAATACGCTCGCGGTCACTACAAAGGATTCTTCGCCTGATCAGTGTAGGCCGACAGCTAGAATATAGTGTCCCATACCACCATAATCTGCTCACGAGTCTAGGTGCTCACTGGTCACTACGGGGAGGTTTGTGGCCCCAGCGTAGGCCGACAGCTCGACCACGGTGTCCCATACCACTATGCCCGGCTCATGAGTCTTCGTGGATCAAGGTACCATGGTTAACAGGGTTTACAATGGTAAGTTCAGTACCCTAGGTTCAAGCAGTTATGACTCATACAAGGTGAACGTACATCGGCAGTCGGGTTACTTGATGGGTTCGACTAGCGCGACCGCATCTTAAGTCGAACGACATGAAGTGTGTAAAACACTTCGCGTGGCCTAGCCACTGCCGCCAACTCCAAACACGACTCGCGTTCATCGACGCGCCGTTCGTGGCCAAAACCAGCCAGCCACGAATTCGATCGATTACCGACTGCCTGGACTAAGTCTAGTCCCAAACACTTATGGAATCACATCAGCAATTTATGTAAGAGTATGGACATTGAAATACAATCATGTGAGCATGTTAACACATGTTATAACATTCAACTTAAGCAAATCTTCAAGCACATATATTCCATGCATGTAATGAAATCATGCATATAGTCAACATGTAGGAAATCATATAGGTCAGTATATTAATTAAGAAATCAATTTCAAACTATCTCATAACATCATTCAATTCAATACATACTAATACAAGCATTTATACAAACACATACACTACACACTTAAGTCTACATATAGTATGTCGACCCGAAGTACGCAATTAGCCGAATCTCTTCGCCAAACTAATTATGCACGTATTCCTAACTTCCTAATGCGACAACAAACCATGTCAATCACATCAGCAAAATATGAATGTAAACTGTACTTCCTACAAATGACTAAAATGCTCTAAATCTCATATTCTTCGTTAATTTACGAAACGGGAAATGGAGAGCATGTTGTACATGTCAAACGGCAATGCCGTCAATAATCTACTATTAAACGACATTGAAAGCGTTGGAAACCGTCAATCAAAGCATCTAAAATCCTCACCTTATGTCTTGTAGACTCGTGAATTGAAACGGAGCGTATACGCTTCGTCTACGGCGAATAGGGAACCTAATACACAAGATCCATAAGCTACATCGCTATGGAAACAAAGGGACCTCAAATCAGCAACTATTTAGGGTATTTGCTTACCCAGAATTGTGGTGTAATCGCCGGGAAAGCGATAGAGGTGCGTTGCTTAAGCACGTGCAACACGTAGCACAAGTAGCAGGAAGAACTCTCCCACTCACTCTCACAATCTCTCACCTTTTCTCTCACACAAGCTAGGTTTTCTTGCAAATTCGGATGTGTTAGAGAAGTGAGGGTTTCAACCCCTTTTATAAGCTAAAACATGCCCAAAATAGGCTTGGGAACAATGTTTACTTGGTGCCTAACCAAATCGGGGCCGTTTCGGTCCAAAAGAGCATTTCTGAAGGTCCCCTGGCCAAATGCGGTCGGACTTAAGCTCATGCATACTGGATCTAGCACACATCTAGTTTTCAGACCGGTAGGGTTCCCAGATCGCACGTGGCGGTCCAATTTCAGTTTAACGATCACCGCACCAAGATCAGGCCTATAAGTCTCGTGATATGTAATAAAAAAATTTCCTGATCCAAGGGTGTAATTTGGCTGAATTCTGACGGTCAGAACGCTCAATACTGATGCGTTAAATCGTATGCCAGATTTGAATTTCAAATTCCAATTCTAACCCTATTCTCACTCTCTTCACTCCATGCTCAATGAAATAGCCTCTGAATGTCAGTTGGACTTGATTTTCGAAACGATTGCCAAGCCCATCTAAGTGGTCATAACGGTCTAAGATGGTAGGTATCGGACTTTCGACGCGCGGTTTAGATCCAATACAAAGTTTCAAGGAGGTCCCGAGAATAAACCAGTTTTAGAGTTTGATCCGAGGCTTTAGAGCATTATAGCACCATTGGTTCCACTCGCTTTGGGCCTTGTAGAACGTATTTAAAGTGATCAGGGACCATTTCCCAGCTATTCTAACGTTGCACTAGCTAACTTAGTCATATTTTCTGAAGGAGTAAATTCTACGCAATTTCAGGTCGAGTTGGTACTCGAGCCCAAGTATGGATTTTTCACGGGCGTTACACTGTAAAACCTATTTTGATAGTGCATGGTAATATCCCCTGTGTGAGGATATTAGGAGTGGAGTAGCATTCTATGTGGCTGTTAGATAACAATTGGTGTACACACAGGAGAACCACTATATATCGTTGTGTCGTGGATGTGCATTATTCTTTCATTCTTTTATTCATTCAGTTTTGTGGTTTGTATTCGTTGATGAATGTTGTAATCTTTTTATTCCAAGCAAGTGTGGGGGATGTTGTAATAACTTAGGATTTATTTCTGCAAATTATTTTGATTTCCTTGCTTTTTATTCCTCATTAGTTTGTGATACAAATGACGTTCTAGAAATAAGGTTGTCCTACCTTAAACCTTTGGTTTTTGGTGTAAGGTTGTCCTTAGAACTGATAAAGTATCATTCTCTTTATTTTAGGCTATTGAGATTACTTTAAATTCAGCATTGTGCTTTATTTCTTTTATTATTCCACTGTTATTAGTTTTATTTGACATTGCCCTATTCACCCCCCCCCCCCCCCCCCCCTCTAGGGCATATAGCTAGGCCCTTTCAACTGCCAGGACAAATAAAACCTAACCCCCACAACTCGTCCAACTGCGCCTGCGATTCCCATAACCCCATCGGTGTCATATAATACAAGGCCTTTGATATCAGCTGTAACGCTTTGAAAATCGGGGGTCAATCAAAACTCAGCTCCCGAGCTCCTAAACATCACTTGTGTAACATTTTTAATGATGGACGTATGTTGTTTTTATTAGTGCACAAAACATGAATGAGATTAAGCCAAATTAGAATAACATAATTCAGGGACAGTTGTAATATGCAAGCAGAAGACTGAAATGAATATGTATAACTGTATAAACCAGTATGGGTCCCCAAATTATATATGCATTGCTAGGTCAATATTTACAAGTATTATTTTCAAAATATAGAATGTTAAAATGTGATAGTCCACTACAAGTATAACCCTGAAGCCCCGCCGATCAGAACAGTCTATAGAAACCCACCTGATAACTGTATATAGGAGAACGCCTACTCATCGTCCTCGAAATCTACCTCTGCCTCATGGGTCGCATCATCATCTACAATTAAGACAAAGTCTAGTTGGTGTTTAAAACACCGTCCCAGAACGTGGGGGTGAGTGATCAACTCAGTGGAACTATATAGCAAAGGTTAACATGTTATCAATTTAGTCAAGCAGTGTAACAATAAGGTCCTAAGTACTCTTGTTAATGCAATAATGATATGCGATAATGATGCATGCCCTCGGCTACACTCCCTCAGCATCTTCATCTCACGGCGCGCATGGCATCCTCACGAAAGTGCTCTTCCTCACCAAAGCACATGCAATGAGGTGCATGCACAAGATTAGCCAGGTTATTACTTAGGTTTATTCATACAACAGGATTGGGAAGCTAAGATACCTCCCTTATATCAATCCCTAAACAATGATCCATTCTAGGGTAGTTAGTCCTAGTAAATCTCATACAATGTTGCAGTTCTAGGTCGCTGAATGTAACATCCCGAAAATCGGGGGTCGAGTAAAACTCCACTCCCGAATTCCAGAACATCACTTATGCAACATAAATGTGTATGATTGAATATTGTCTGTGATAATGTATTAAACATGAGTGGGATTAATCCAAAACATCATATCATACTCTAGAGACCGTTAAATTAGCAAGCGGAAGACTGTGCTAATATGTAAAGCATATATAAACTGATGTATGTCTCCAGAGTGTGAACATGTTACCAGGTTATATACATACATGTATACTCTAAAAGTAAACAAAAAGAATATACATGAGTGCTCTAAAAATATAAAATGACAAGTGTCAAGGCATCTAATCAACCTCCCTGTAATCCCGTCAATCAGAACACGCATAAAGGAGGGATCCTCCACATCATTATCAAGTCCGGATCTGCCTCGCAGGCCGCGCCATCATCTGCAATCACAATAGGGACTGGTGGGTGTCCGAAAACACCATCCCATAACGTGGGAGTGAGTGATCAACATAGTGGAATAATTGAGCAAAGATTAGCATGTTATCAAATCAATCATGCGATAATAGTAAAGCAATAAATCAAACATTCCTAAATACTGTTGTTAATGCAATATGACATGACATGATGGATGCCCTCATCGACGATCTCCCTCATACGGCACCATCTTACGCCTGCGGTATGCTTTCTTCCCACAGTCCTCCACATCTTCCAGGCACATGCAATGTGATGGTGATATGATTACCGAGTTACTATTAGTCCTTTTCATACAGCAGGATTGGGAAACTAAGGTACTTACCTTATATCAATCCCAACACAGATCCTGTCTAGGGTCGTCACTCCTAGCAATCTCATACGATGTTATATTTATAGGTCGATGCAAGGGCTGTCAGGGCTGTTGCACGCACTCGTTGCACCGTTCCCCCATCACCTTATCAATACAGGCCTAATTATCCTTAAGACTGCATCAGGACTCGTCGCCCCCATGTGGTGTCAAGATAAACTCAAGGTCACTACAAAGGGCTCGTCGCCTGATCAGTGTAGGCCGACAGCAAGAATATAGTGTCCCATACCACCATAATCTGCTCAGAGTAGGGTGCTCACTGGTCACTACGGGGAGGTTTGTGGCCCCAGCGTAGGCCGACAGCTCAACCACAGTGTCCCATACTACCATGCCCGGCTCATGAGTCTTTTTGGATCAAGGTACCATGGTTGACAGGGTTTTCAACGGTAAGTTCAGTACTCTATGTTCAAGCAGTTATGACGCATACATGGTGAACATACAATGGTCAATCGGGTTACTTGACGGGCTCGACTAGTATGAGCGCATCTCAAGATGAACGACATGAAGTGCATGAAACACTTTCTATGGCCTAACCACTGCCGTCAACTCAAACCACGACCCGCGTTCATCGACACGTCCTTCGTGGCAAAGATACGCTAACCATGAATTTACTCGGTTACCGACTTCCTGGACTAAGTATAGTCCCAAACATTTATGAATCCACATCAGCAATCATATAAAGGTAATGGAAATGCATTGCAACAATGTGAGCATGTTAACACATGTTATAACGTACAACTTAAGTAAATCATCTAGCACATGCATTTCTTACATATGATGAAATCATACATATAGCCAACATGAAGGAAATCATTTACATCAGCATATTATTTGAGAATTCAATCTCAAAACTATTTCACAACACCATTTAATTCAATAAATACTAATACAAACATTTATACAAACTTAGTCTACCCACTTAAGTCTACATATTGTATGTCGACTCAAAGTGCGCATTTGGGCGAATCTCTTCGCCAAACTGATTATGCACGCATTCCTAATATCCCAAGGTGACAAAAAGCCATGTCAATCATATCAGCAAAATATGGATGCAAACAGTATTTCCTACAAATGACTAAAATGCACTAAATCTCATATTTTTCGTCTGCTTACAAAACAGGAAACGGACAGCATGTTGTACATGTCTGTAACGCCCGTGAAAAATCCATACTTGGGCTCGAGCACCAACTCGACCCGAAATTGCGTAGAATTCATTCCTTTGGAAAATTTGACTAGGTTAGCTAGTGCAACGTTGGAGTAGCTGGGAAATGGTCCCTGATCACTTTAAATACGTTCTACAAGGCCCGAAGCGAGTGGAACCAAGGGTGCTATAATGCTCTAAAGCCTCGGATCAAACTCTAAACCGGTTTGTTCTCTGGACCACTTTGAATCTTTGTATTGGATCTAGACCGCACGTTGAAAGTCCGATACCTCCTATCTTAGACCGTTAGGACCGTCTAGCTGGGCTTGACACTCATTCCAAAAATCAAGTCAAACCGATTATCACAGGCTATTTCATTGAGCCCGGACCGAAGAGAGTGTGAATAGGGACATAGTCGGAATTTCAAATTCAAATCTGGCACACAAATTTGACGCATCAGTATTAAGCATTCTGACCGTCAGAATACAGCCAAATTACACCCTTGGATCAGGAAAAATATCTATTACATATCACGAGACTTATAGGCCTGATCTTGGTGCGGTGACCGTTAAACTGAAACTGGGCCGCCACGTGCGATCTGGGAACCCAACCGGTCTGAAAACTGGATGTGTGCTAGATCCAGTATGCATGAGCTTAAGTCCGACCGCATTTGGCCTGGGGACCTCCAGAAATGCCCTTTTGGACCGAAACGGCCCCGATTTGGTTAGGCACCAAGTAAACATTGTTCCCAAGCCTATTTTGGGAATGTTTTAGGCTATAAAAGGGGTTGAAACCCTCACTCCTCTCTCCCATCCGAATTTGAGAGAAGCCCTAGCTTGGGAGAGAGAAAAAGAGTGAGAGATTGTGAGAGAGTGGGAGAGTTCTTCCCGCCACTTGTGCTACGTGTTGCACATGCTTAAGCAACACTCCTCTACCGCTTTCCCGGCGATTCCACCGCAATCCTAGGTAAGTAAAAACCCTAAATAGTTGGTGATTTGAGTTTTTTCTTGTTTCCATAGCGATGTAGCTTATGGATCTTATGTATTAGGCTCCTTACTCGCCGTAGACGAAGCATATACACTCCGCTTCAATTCCCGAGTCTACAAGACACTAGGTGAGGATTTTAGACGCTTTGATTGACGGTTCCCAACGCTTTCAATGTCGTTTAATAGTAGATTCTTGACGGCATCGCCGTTTGACATGTACAAAATGCTCTCCGTTTCCCGTTTCGTAAGCTAACGAAGAATATGAGATTTAGGGCATTTTAGTCATTTGTAGGAAGTACTGTTTGCATTCATATTTTGCTGATGTGATTGACATGGTTTGTTGTCGCATTAGGAAGTTAGGAATGCGTGCATAATTAGTTTGGCGAAGAGATTCGCCTAGTTGCACACTTTGGGTCGACATGCTATATGTAGACCTAAGTGTGTAGTGCATGTGTTTGTATAAATGCTTGTATTAGTATGTATTGAATTAAATGATGTTATTTGATACTTTGTGATTGATTTTTCAATTATTATGCCGACCTAAATGATTTTCTACATGTTGACAAAATGCATGATTTCATTACATGCATGGAATGTATGTGCTTGAGGATTTGCTTAAGTTGAATATGCATGGGAAGTATGCCGTGAAGATTTGCTTAAGTTGAATGTCATAACATGTGCTAACATGCTCACATGATGTATTTCAATTCCAATACCTTTTTATAGTGTTAATGTAATTCCATAGATGTGTGGGACTTGACTTAGTCCAGGCAGTCGGTAACCGAGCGAATTCGTGGCTGACTGGTCATAGTCACGAACGACGCGTCGATGAATGTGATTCGTGTTGAGAGTTGGCGGCAGTGGTTAGGCCACGCGAAGTGTTTTACGCACTTCATGTCGTTCAATTCGAGATGCGATCGCGCTAATCGAGCCCGTCAAGTAACCCGACTGGCCGATGTTTGTTCACCTTGTATGTATCATAACTGCTTGAACCTAGGGTACTGAACTTACCATTGTAAACCCTATTAACCGTGGTACCTTGATCCACGAAGACTCCTGAGCCGGGCATGGTGGTATGGGACACCGTGGTCGAGCTGTCGGCCTACGCTGGGGCCACAAACCTCCCCGTAGTGACCAATGAGCACCTTGACTCGTGAGCAGATTATGGTGGTATGGGACACTATATTCTAGCTGTCGGCCTACACTGATCAGGCGACGAGCCCTTTGTAGTGACCGCGAGCGTATTCTGAGTTCACGGGAGGCGACGACCCTTCCGTGCAGTAGAGTACAGTAGGCCTGTATTGATAAGGTGATGGGGGAGCGGTGCAACGAGTGCGAGCAACAGCCCTGGCAGCCCTTGCAGTGACCTACGAAATGTACATCGTATGAGATTACTAGGAGTGACGACCCTAGACAGGATCCGTGTTGGGATTGATACAAGGGAGGTACCTTAGTTTCCCAATCCTGCTGTTTGAATGGACTAATAACAACTTGGTAATCATATCACCATAGCATTGCATGTGCCTGGAAGATGTGGAGCACTCTAGGGAGTGTGGCATGCCGCGGTCGTAAGATGTTGCCGTATGAGGGTGATCGTCGGTGAGGGCATACATCACGTCATATCATCTTGCATTAACAACAGTATTAGGACTTGTCTGATTTACTGCTTTACTATTATCGCGTGACTAAATTGTGAACATGCTAATCTTTGCTCTATGATTCCACTGAGTTGATCACTCATTCCCACGTTACGGGATGGTGTTTGCAACACCCACCAGACCCTGTTGTAGTTGCAGGTGACGATGAGATCCAGGAGGTGGAGCTAGATGATGACGAGGACCAGGATGAGTTCTCGTATATGCAGTATCATGACGGCTTCCCGTAGGTGACCTGGATCGAGGGGACATCAGTGGGACTTTTCTTTTTGAACATTATTCTTTTGTTATGTGTATGTATATGAGACTCAGAGATGTAGTCATACTTTGGAGACAGTTGAGATTACTTTATTTTTCCATACAGTGATATATATCTTGTTTAGTCTTCCGCTTGCTTTTATCACTGGATCTGAAGTATGAATTGCAGTTTTGGTATACTTTTACTCATGTGAATGCTTTAAATCAGACAACATTGAATCATAACCATTTTTGTTGCATAAGTGACGGTCTGGAACTCGGGAGTTGAGTTTATTCACGACCCCCGATTTTCAGGGTGTTACAATGTCAAACGGCGTTATCGTCGATAATCTACTATTAAACGACATTGAAAGCGTTGAAAACAGCCAATCAAAGCGTCTAAAATCCGCACCTTTCACTTTAGATGTGTATCGTTCCGATCGGAGTGTATACGCTTCGTCTACGGTGATCAGGCGACCTAATACACAAGCTACATAAGCTACACCGCTCATGGAATTGATGGAATGCTAAATCAACAAATGGTTAGGGTTTTCCTTACCTAGAAATGTGTTGGAATCGCCGGGAAAGTGATTGGAGTGCGATACTTTAGCACGTGTAGTAGCAGCAGCAAGTGGCAGGAAGATCTCTCCCACACTCTCTCACAAACTCTCACTTTTTCTCTCTCTCAATCTAGGGTTTTAACCAAATTCGGATGGGAGAGAAATGAGAGGGTTTAAGGCCCTTATATAGCCCAAAACCTTCCCAAAATAGACTTGGGAACAAGGTTTACTTGGGTTATAACCAAATCGGGGCTGTTCTGGTCCAAAAGAGCATTTATGGAGGTCCCTTGGCCGAACGCAGTCGGACTTAAGCTCATGCATACTGGATCTAGCACACATCAAGTTTTCAGACCGAAAGAGTTCGCAGATCGCACGTGGCGGTCCAATTTCAATTCAGCGGTCACCGCACATAGATCAAGTCTACAAGTCTCATGATATGAAAGAGAAATTTTTCCTAATCCGAGGGTGTAATTTGGCTGAATTCTGACGGTCAGAATGCTTAATAATAACGCGTCAAGTCACATGCCAGATTTGAATTAAAATTTCCAAATCTAACCCTATTCTCACTCTCTTCACTCCATGCTCAATGAAATAGCCTCTGAACGTCGGTTGGCCTTGATTTTTGAAACGATTGTCAAGTTTAGCCAAGCGGTCATAACAGTCTAAGATTGTAGGTATCGGACTTTCGACGCGCGGTCTAGATCCAATACAAAGTTTTAAAGAGTTTCTGAGAGCAAACAGGTTTAGAGTTTGATCCAAGGTTTTAGGATATTATAGCATCATTGATTCTACGAGTTTTGGGTCTTGTACAACATATTTAAAGCGGTCAGGGACAATTTCACAGCTACTCCAGCGTAGCGCTAGCTAACTTATGCTTAGTTTCTAAAGGAATTAATCCTAAGTGATTTCTTTGGATATGGAATTGGGTTCTGAGCAGTTACCAATTTCTTTTGGTTGAACCATTGCCTAAGGATGTCTAATCCCAGGTTGGCAAAAATCCGAGCTCTGATACCATCTGTAACATCCCGAAAATCGGGGGTCGAGTAAAAACTCCACTCCCGAGCTCCAGAACATCACTTATGCAACATAAATGTGTATGATTGAATGTTGTCTGTGATAATGTATTAAACATGAGTGAGATTAATCCAAAACATCATATCATACTCTAAAGACCGTTAAATTATCAAGCGGAAGACTATGCTAATATGTATAACATATATAAACTGTTGTATGTCTCCAAATGTGAACATGTTACCAGGTTATATACATACATGTATACTCCAAAAGTAAATAAAAAGAATATACATGAGTGCTCTAAAAATATAAAATGACAAGTGTCAAGGCATCTAATCAACCTCCCCGTAATCCCGTCAATCAGAACACGCATAAAGGAGGGATCCTCCTCATCATTATCAAGTCCGGCTCCGCCTCGCAGGCCGCGCCATCATCTGTAATCACAATAGGGACTGGTAGGTGTCCGAAAATACCATCCCATAACGTGGGAGTGAGTGATCAACTCAGTGGAATAATAGAGCAAAGATTAGCATGTTATCAAATCAATCATGCGATAATAGTAAAGCAATAAATCAAACATTCCTAAATACTGTTGTTAATGCAATATGACATGACATGATGGATGCCCTCACCGACGATCTCCCTCATACGGTACCATCTTACGCCCGCGACATGCTTTCTTCCCACAGTGCTCCACATCTTCCAGGCACATGCAATGTGATGGTGATATGATTACCGAGTTATTATTAGTCCTTTTCATACAGCAGGATTGGGAAACTAAGGTACTTACCTTATATCAATCCCAACACAGATCCTGTCTAGGGTCGTCACTCCTAGTAATCTCATACGATGTTATATTTATAGGTCGCTGCAAGGGCTGCCAGGGCTGTTACACGCACTCGTTGCACCGCTCACCCATCACCTTATCAATACAGGCCTAATTATCCTTAAGACTGCATCAGGACTCGTCGCCCCCATGCGGTGTCAGGATAAACTCAAGGTCACTACAAAGGGCTCCTCGCCTGATCAGTGTAGGCCGACAGCAAGAATATATTGTCCCATACCACCATAATTTGCTCAGAGTAGGGTGCTCACTGGTCACTACGGGGAGATTTGTGGCCCCAGCGTAAGCCGACAGCTCGACCACGGTGTCCCATACCACCATGCCCGGCTCATGAGTTTTTATGGATCAAGGTACCATGGTTGACAGGGTTTTCAACGGTAAGTTCAGTACCCTAGGTTCAAGCAGTTATGACGCATACATGGTGAACATACAATGGCCAATCGGGTTACTTGACGGGCTCGACTAGTACGAGCGCATCTCAAGATGAACGACATGAAGTGCATGAAACACTTCGTATGGCCTAACCACTGCCGTCAACTCAAACCACGACCCGCGTTCATCGACACATCCTTCGTGGCAAAGATACGCTAACCATGAATTTACTCGGTTACCGACTTCCTGGACGAAGTATAGTCCCAAACATTTATGAATCCACATCAGCAATCATATAAAGGTAATGGAAATGCATTGCAACAATGTGAGCATGTTAACACATGTTATAACGTACAACTTAAGTAAATCATCTAGCACATGCATTTCTTACATATGATGAAATCATACATATAGCCAACATGAAGGAAATCATTTACATCAGCATATTATTTGAGAATTCAATCTCAAAACTATTTCACAACACCATTTAATTCAATAAATACTAATACAAACATTTATACAAACTTAGTCTACCCACTTAAGTCTACATATTGTATGTCGACTCAAAGTGCGCATTTGGGCGAATCTCTTCGCCAAACTGATTATGCACGCATTCCTAATATCCTAAGGCGACAAAAAGCCATGTCAATCATATCAGCAAAATATGGATGCAAACAGTATTTCCTACAAATGACTAAAATGCACTAAATCTCATACTTTTCGTCTGCTTACGAAACAGGAAACGGACAGCATGTTGTACATGTCAAACGGCGTTGCCGTCGATAATCTACTATTAAATGACATTGAAAGTGTTGAAAACAGCCAATCAAAGCGTCTAAAATCCGTACCTTTCACTTTAGATGTGTATCGTTCCGACCGGAGCGTATACGCTTCGTCTACGACGATCAGGTGACTTAATACACAAGCTACATAAGCTATATCGCTAATGAAATTGATGGAATGCTAAATCAGCAAATGTTTAGGGTTTTTCTTACCTAGAAATACGTTGTAATCACCGGAAAAGTGATTGGAGTGCGCTGCTTTAGCACGTGTAGTAGCAGCAGCAAGCGGCAGGAAGATCTCTCCCACAAACTCTCACAAACTCTCACTTTTTCTCTCTCTCAATCTAGGATTTTAACCAAATTCGGATGGGAGAGAAATGAGAGGGTTTAAGGCCCTTATATAGCCCAAAACCTTCCCAAAATAGACTTGGGAACAAGGTTTACTTGGGTTATAACCAAATCGGGGCTGTTCTAGTCCAAAAGAGAATTTCTAGAGGTCCCCTGGCCGAACGCGGTCGGACTTAAGCTCATGCATACTGGATCTAGCACACATCAAGTTTTCAAACTGAAAGAGTTCGCAGATCGCACGTGGCGGTCCAATTTCAATTCAGCGGTCACCGCACCTAGATCAGGTCTGCAAGTCTCATGATATGAAAGAGAAATTTTTCCTGATCTGAGGGTGTAATTTGGTTGAATTCTGACGGTCAGAATGCTTAATAATAACGCGTCAAGTCACGTGCCAGATTTGAATTAAAATTTCCAAATCTAACCCTATTCTCACTCTCTTCACTCCAGGCTCAATGAAATAGCCTCTGAACGTCGTTTAGCCTTGATTTTTGAAACGATTGTCAAGTCCAGCCAAGCGGTCATAACAGTCAAAGATTGTAGGTATCGGACTTTCGATGCGTGGTATAGATCCAATACAAAGTTTCAAAGAGTTCCTGAGAGCAAACGGGTTTAGAGTTTGATCCAAGGTTTTAGGATATTATAGCATCATTGATTCTACGAGTTTTGGGTCTTGTAGAACATATTTAAAATGGTCAGGGACAATTTCACAACTACTCCAGTGTAGCGCTAGCTAACTTATGCTTAGTTTCTAAAGGAATTAATCCTAAGTGATTTCTTTGGCTATGGAATTGGGTTCTGAGCGGTTACCAATGTCTTTTGGTTGAACCATTGCCTAAGGACGTCTAATCCTAGGTTGTCAAAAATCTGGGGTGTTACACTGCAAAGGGCTCGTCACCTGATCAATGCAGGCCTAGTTTATACCCTAGTGGCTATGAAAAATCTCTCCGTCTCAACGCAGTCTCTAGGTATGTTCAAGGTCACTACAAAGGGCTTGTCACCTAATCAGTGTAGGTCGACAGCTCGAATATAGTGTCTCATACCACCGTATTCGGCTCACGAGTTTGTGTTGCTCACTGGTCACTACGGGTGGGCTCGTCACCCCGGTGTAGGCCGAAAGCTCGACCACAGTATCCCATACCACCATGTTCGGCTCATGAGTCTTAGCGGATCGAGGTACCAAGGTTAAAGGGTTTTCACTGGTGATTTTGGTGCCTTAGATTCAAGCAATAGCGTCCAAACATGGTGATCAAACATCGGGCCAATCGGGTTACTTGACAAGCTTAACTAGCACGAGCGCATGTTAAGTTGATCGACATGAAGTGCATAAGCACTTCGTGTGGCCTAACCACTACCGACATTCCAAGTACGGATCAGATTCATCGTACACGTCCTATGTGGTGAAAACAACCTCAACCACCAGATCAGGGACTGTTACCATTTGCCTAGACTATAATATAGTCCCAACCACGTACAATTACAACAAGTAAGCATATGAGATTGTGAAAGCAGTAATGAATAAATAAGTTCATCCTACAATCATTTGAGCATACTATGGAATATAACTTAAACATGAATATACAGTTCATGGAGGAAATCATACACATAGCTAAGGTAGTTGGGAATCATATCTCAACTCTCCTATAAATCATAATTTACTAATTACTACCTCATTCAGAAATTTTTACAAACACACATAGACTACACATTCCAACATACATGACGTATGTTGGTTTTATTACGTATTAGGGCAAACCCTTTCACTAAGGAGTTGTCGCCAATGCAACAAACATATATGCATGACAAATAATCATCTCAACCATAAATCTAAAATCCATACGTATTCAGTTATTTCAACAAATACATAGAATACATTATACTTGACATAATTCATACGTATTCGTAAAGCGAAACAAACGTCACATTTGGCATGTGAAATGGCACCCACGTCAATAATAAATCATTAACCGACATTGAAAGCCTTGAAAACCATAACCTAAACATATATAGTCCACACCTTACACCAGTAAACGTGTAACGGATTCATTTTAGACGCTCAGTCTTTGTCAATGGCGGATTGGCAACCTATAACACAAATTAGGTTAGCTATTTCATAACCTAGACTATCTGAAACACTAAAAAAGATTAGGGTTAGGTTTTCTTACCCAAGTACGTGGCCAGAAACACCGGAACAATGATATAAATAAACGGATTTGTCACGAGAAGCAGTAGGGAAGAATCCCAGGAATACTCCAACTCTCTCTCACACTTTCTCTCTCTTTCCTTCTCTTTTTCTTCTCCTCTCTTCCTTGGGGTTTAAAATTCGTATGGGATATGAGAGAGAGAGTTTAAAGCCCTTATATAGGCCCAGAACTAATGGGAATGGCCCCATGGCCAAGGTATACTTAGGTTATAGCCAAATTGGGTCTGTTCTGATCCAACAAAGCATTTATGGAGGCCCCTTTACTGAACGCAGTCAGACTTAAGCTCCCTGATATCAGATCCAGGTCAAGCTACATTTTCAATCCAATTGGATTTACAGATCACCCATGGCAGACCCGTTTTAGTTCGACGGTCACTGACATTCAATCAGGGCCACAAGTGCACTGACATGTGTGGGACATTTTTCCTAATCCAAGGGTGTATTTAGGTCAGATTCCGACGGTCTGAATCCTTATATTTGGCCCACAAGTGACACGATTGAGATTACTTAAATTTAGATTTTATTTCTAAACTATTCACGTTTCTCACATACTTCGCTCCGGGCTCAAGTAAATAGTCATGGGATACCATCTGGACTTAATTTTTGAGGTGGTCGTCAAGTCCAACATGACGGTCATATTTGTCTAATTTCGTTGCTATCGAACTTTTGATGTGTGGTCTAAGTCTGATATAGAGTTTCAATGTGCTCCCGAAAGTAACTGAGTTTAGAGATTGATCCTAGGTTTTATGATAGTTTAGCGTTAACGATTTCACATGTTTTGGGTCTTACAGATCGTATTTAAAGTGATTAGTGCTAATTTCATATGAAATCTAGTTTAGCGCCAATTAATTCTCGCTTAATTTCTAAAGGATTTAGTCCTTAGTGATTTCTGCCTGAGGTGGTACTCGGGTCTTTGTATGGATTTTTTCGGGACGTTACAATCTACCCCCCTTAAAGAAAAATTTCATCCTCGAAATTAGTACCTTTTTGTACTATAGAATCCGAGGGTAGTTCTTTCTAACCTCGGCTTTCATCTCCCAAGTAGCCTATTCGTCTCTATGATGCATCCACAGTACCTTCATAAGTGGGATAACCTTTCTCCGTAATACCTACTCCCTATTCGGGATACGTGTCGATCGTAATACATATGTAGTATCCTTACTTAACTGCACCTGCTTCCATCTGATAATGTGTGGAGGATCAGGAATATATTTCTTCAACATAGATATATGAAACACGTTGTGCGCGCCTACGAGTGATGTGGGCAAAGCAAGGCGATATGCTACCGCCCCCACTCGGTCCAGTATGTGGAATGGGCCAATAAATCTCAGCGTGAGCTTCCCCTTCTTGCTAAACTGAAGGACTTCCTTCATGGGGAAAACCCGAAGGAATACATGGTCTCCGACCTCGAACTCTAACGGTCGCCGCCTCGTATCTACGTAGCTCTTCTGTCTACTCTTGCTGCCAAAAGTCGACATCTGATAACGTCGATCTTCTCTGAGGTTTCCTAAACTAACTCTCGGCCAATTAGACTCTTCTCACAAACCTCTGCCCAGCAATGCGGTGCTCTAGAGGGACGCCCATATAAGGCCTCATAGGGTGCCATGCTAATACTCACCTGAAAGCTATTGTTGTACACAAACTCGGTATAAAGAAGACAGTTATCCCAACTGTCCTTAAAATTAAGAACGCAAGCTCGCAACATGTCCTCCAACACCTAGTTTACCCATTCCGTCTGCCCGTCAGTCTGTGGGTGGAACCTGGTACTGAACTTCAACTTCACACCCATTACCTCCTGAATATGAGTTCAGAAGATAGATGTGAATTGCATGTCTCGATCCGACACGATTTTCATGGGAACTCCATTCAGACGTAGAATCTCCTTGATGTATAACCGGGACAACTTGTTTGCAGAGTTCAAAACTCTGATAGGAAGAAAATGAGCTGATTTCATCAACCGGTCCACGATCACCTAAATGGAGTCATGTCCCTTCCTGGTCTTCCGTAGCCCAGAGATGAAATCCATAGAGATAAAGTCTCACTTCCATTCCACTATGGGCATGGGCTAAAGTAGTCCAAGAGGTCGGTGATGCTCTGCCTTGACCTGCTGGCACATGAGACAACAGGACATATACTCTGCTATGTGGACCTTCATGTTATCCCACCAGTACAATCTCTTCATGTCACGATACATCTTCATACTACCAGGATGCATCGCAAGCTTTGAACTGTGGGCTGCCTCAAGAACTTCCCGTCTCAAGTCGTGAACGTCCGGGACGTGTAGGCAGCCACGGTAACCTAAGCCCCCATCCATACCAACTCTCAACTCTGAGTTCTCATCTGCACTAACCCGCTGTCTCATCTTCACCAATAGCTCATTATCTGCCTAAGCCGCGATAATCTTATCGTTAATGAGGGGCCGTACTTAAATATGTGTGATGCCCTCATATGGCTCCTCCACCGTGAGTTTCTGCTCAATGTCTCTCACAAACTCTACCATGTCTCAATCTGTTATCATCAGCGGAGCCACAAACTCTATGGTCTTCTTGTGACTCAACATGTCTGCTGTAAGGTTCGCCTTGCCTGGATGATAGGAAACCTCAAACTTGAAGTCTTTCAAGGTTTCCATCCACTTTCGGTGCCTTATATTCAGGTCCCGCTGAGTGAATATGTATCTGAGGCTCTTATGGTCACAAAAGAGCTTGAACTCCTCTCTATAGAGGTAATGTCTCTAGAGCTTCAGTACGAAGATGACGGCTGCCAACTCTAGGTCATGTGTAGGGTAATTCTCCTCATGCTTCCTCAACTGTCTCGAGGCATAGGCTATCACCCTGTCCTTCTGCATAAGGATAACCCAGACCAACGCGAGACACGTCGGTGTATATATTATACTTGACCCCTTGCTCTAGCAATACTAGCACATGGGCGGACGTCAACTTGTCCTTCAGATCCTGAAAAGCTGCTTCCACCTTCTCATTCCAGGCATACTTCAAATCCTTCCGTGTTAACTGAGATAACAGTCTGAAAATCTTGGAGAAGTCTCAAATGAATCGTCGATAATAACCTGCCAGGCTAAAAAAACTCCTCACCTGAGTAACCGAACCGGGCTACTCCCTATCCTGAACCGTGGCTACCTTAGCGAGGTCGATTGTTATCCCTTACTTGGACACCACATGTCCCAGGAACTTCACTTCCTCCTTTCAGAAGTCGCACTTCTTGTACTGCATGAATAACTGGTTCTTTCTGAGAGTTTCAAAGACTACTCGCAGGTGTTCCTCGTGCTCTTCCTGACTCTTGAAATATATCAGGATGTCATCTATAAAAATGATGACCAATCAAAATAGAAATGGCCGAAACACCCTGTTCATTAGGTCCATGAACACAACCGGTGCATTTGTGAGTCCAAACAACATCACAAGGAACTCGTAATGCCCAAAGCTGGTCCTGAATGCTATCTTCTACATGTCCTCATCCCTGACGCACAACTGATGATACCCCGATTGTAAATCTGTCTTTGAAAAATAATGTGCCCCCTTCAACTGATCAAACAAATCATCAATCCTGGGCAAGAGATACTTATTCTTCACTGTCACTTGGTTCAACCTGCGATAATCAATACATAATCTTAGGGAACCGTCCTTCTTCACAAACAACACAGGCACTCCCCAAGGGGACACACTCGGTCATATGAAGCATGCCTCTACCAAATCATCAGTCTATCTCCTCAATTCCTCCATCTCACATGGAGGCATGCAATATGTCGGTAGTGAAATAGGTGTCGCACCAGGCACAAGATCGATAGTAAAGTCGATCTCGCATCGAGGAGGTAGTCCCGGGATCTTCTCAAATAAGTTTGGGAAGTCCTGAACCACAGGCGTATCTCCCAACGTCAGACCATCAGTACTCTCTAATAGAGAAGCGTAACAACTCAAATGGAAGGGTGGCTAACCTGAACAAGGAAAGTAAAAGTCATGCCCTCAGGTCCTTGGGCGGTCACCACCCTAGTCTCGCAATCTATCTCTGCCCTCACCTTGGTAAGCCAATCCATTACAAGAACAATGTCATAGTGCCAGAGTGGGGTGACAATCAGATCAACGCTCACCGTCCTGCTACCCAAATCTACTACGCAAGCTTCACAAATCTGGGTAACATCTGAAAAGGTCCCTGTAGCGGTAGTGAGTCTCACTCCCTTCATAGTAGTACCTAACCCCAGTCGTTTGACTACTACGCATGACATGATGGAAGTAGTGGACCCGGTGTCCACCAATAAAAAGATGGGAATACCTTGGACACAAGCCATGACCTCAAAGGCCATCGGTGATGTATCTGCTGTCTCAGCTGCCCCCGATGTTAGTGAATGTACCCAAGCCTACTGCTGGCGGTTCGACTGCTATACCATAGGCCGTTGTGGAGGCCTGAAGCGAGGAGCAGGTGGCCTGAAGGATGGATGTGCTGGAGCCGACCGTAGAGGTGGTGCTGATATGGCCTGAGGGAGCGGACGGTTGATCCTCTGAGGTGGTAAAAATCCGTTGTCCCTCATCCTAGTGAAGCAATACCGATCTGTATGACCGGTATTTTCACAGTACGAGCGTCGTAAATCTGTCCATCCCAGCTAAGCTGGTGACATTATAAGCCTCAGAGGTGAATCTGTACGCTGAAAGTGCACCTACTAGTGCCCTAGTTTGTTAATTACCATGTGAGTTGAGTCAGTCAAACTATAGAGCCTAACAGGAAGAACAATTCAAGCGTCTACCTCAACCGGATGTGTGAAAGCTCGTCATAGGTAAATCATAGCCTCACATCCCATGTCCCAAAACACCAGATGATTAAAACCCTTAAAATCAACTTAGAACATATGAGGGTTTTTGGGTAACTGAACTTTTTCAAACAATAGAAAATCTCTAAGTTTGTTTGCCCTGTCGATTGTATCGATACACCTTTCGATATGATCGACCAGAGCTGTTGATGTCCTCGATTCTTGATCAATGAGAGAACTAAAAGTGTCCAGCAACTGCATACTCATCTGGACGAATTTATCGATATATCAATACAACTATTGATATCATCGATATTCAAAAATTGAGCCCATCGGAAGTGGGTCGATAATATTGACAGGCAGATTTTCGGCGCTCCTATTTTTCTAAAGAAAACTACTATGAGCTTTGATATATCGATGACTGTTCCGATTCAATCTGAATTCAAATATCGATCATATAGGAAGTCCATCGATCATATCGATAGTAGGCGCACCTTTCTTCCAGCAAAATATTTTAGGATGTTTTTAACTTTGATCGGGGGCCACTCGAGAAAATCGATATTCTTATGTCGATGCTATCGAGTCCTGGTCGATTGGATCGAGACTGGCCACAAACTGTCCAGCGTGATTATAGGTAAATCAATACGATTTATCGATCCATCGACGTGGTCTCGATATCATCGATATTCAAATTTTGATGACATCGGTTGACCCTCGATCATATCTGATAAAACCTAAAATATTTTTGATAGTCTCTTTCATTTTTCAAATGTCGATAGATCGATCCCACTCTCGATGGAATCGAAGTTCAAAATTTGATAACATCGACACAAGTATCGATCCAATCCATCAGTTGGCAAAAGGTTTCAAAAGCATATGACATTTGACTTTATGTTATCGAGCAGATAGTTGATCCCATCGAGAGTATATGCTCGATGATATCGACCCTACTCGATGATATCGAACTCTGTCATAAATATGACCGTTTTATATCCGTTGGAATCTTTTTCCTATATACAGAGAGACATGTCCATATTCCTGGTAGAGTGTTTTGGTGGTTTTACCTCTAGATCATATACCCAATGCCCTTTCTCTCAAGGGAGTTCATCTTCCAATCCACTCTCATTCATTGACATTCAATAGAGTGGATTGGGAAATGAACTTCCACATTCAAGGATCCTCCACCAACTATCTTTACAGTATATCATTAAGCTGGGATGCCTTGAATGAATAGATGATGAGAATCACTCTATCTTCCTTATAGAAAAATTCTAAGAGAGTAGATTTCCATCCTAACCTTGACCCAACCCTAAGTCAAGTGTTTGTATATCTTTTGTGTTTTGGATCAAGGGAGCTGAAGACTCTTCGACAACAAGAAGGAGATCTTCATCACTGCACTAAAATAGACTCATCAACTAATCTGTAAGTACCTAAAGTCTAGAGGACACTTGTGATCATTCCTTTCTAGGATTGGGTCTTAAGTGTTGCTCACCTTTTGAAGTCCTCATAGGAGGCCTCCGGCTGGAGTGTACACTGTGGGTGCGTTGTGTGGACCCTTGCTCTATGGAGAGCATAAACATCTAGGTGTGAGGTAAACTCTAGGAAACCTCCTTATTGAAATTCGGTACACTCAAGGGTTGAGTGCGACAGCAGGAAGTGGAGTAGACAAGTAGTCGAACCATTATAAAAATAATTATGTTTGAGTTTGTTATTTTTTTTCATTGTGTGATATTCCTTGCATGTTTTTATATTTGATTGTCTAAGATCACACCTCATATACACACACAGTCCAATCCATCATAATCTTGTATGCAACTTGTTTATCCTTCAAATAGTTTGTGATTAGATCCTCTATAAGGCTTGGAAGCCAGTAGAGTTATATTTGAGTAATCTTGATAATTGTATATCTGATAGGATTAGTGGAATATGATTTTAAATATTTCATAAATCTTTAAAAAGTCCTATTTACCACCCTCTAGGACATATTCGCATATTTCTACTTTGACTCAAGCTGTCTTCACCGCTATTTCAATTAGTATCAGAGCCAGGTCTCTCTTTAAGGGCTTCACCGCCTAAAGAGTGATCTTGACTGAAGTTGAGGAATATGAATAAAGGAGAGGGCTCATCAGTTACTAGACCTCCAGTATTTGATGATTCAAATTATACATACTGGAAGGCTAGAATGCACTACTTTTTAAGATCTTTGGATCATGATGTTTGTGATGTAGTTTAAAAGGGATATGTGGTACCATATGAATAATTTGTACTTGAAGATGAAACTACCATCACTAAACCCAAAACCAAAGAAAAGTGGACGGCATTCAACAAAGAATGACAAACTGCTGAAGCAAAAGCAATGAACGCCATCTACTGTGCCGTGTCTCAGGATATATTCAATCAGATGAGTATGTGTGAGACATCTAAGAAAGCATGGGATCTACTGGAAACAACACATGAAGGCACAAGAACTGTGAAGAGATCTAAACTACAACTTCTGACTTCACAGTTCAAAAATCTCAGGATGGAATATCATGAGACATTTATGGAGTTTTTCACCAGATTGAATATTATTTGTAACTCCATGGGTGGATTGGGAGAAAAATTCCTGTACCAAAAATATGTAGAAAAATCTTAAGATCCCTTCCAGAACGGTTTAATCCCAAGGTTACAACAATTGAGGAGTGTAGAAATATTGATGAAATGAAAGTAGAAGAACTGGTAGGTTCCCTACAAACCTTTGAACTACACTTCACTCAATCCCAGAAATCCAAAAACACTGTCCTTAAAACTTTTAAGAAATCAAAACATGAGGACAGTGAAGTGAAAAAGAAGATGAAGATGAGGAAGTGGCTTTACTGGCACAAAGACTCAAAAGATTCTTTCAAAAGAATTGTGACCGTCCCTCCAGAGGTGGAAAGGTGGATGACAAACCTTCTGCAGGAAAATTTGGGAAAAGAACTAAAGTACCACAATGCTACGCCTGTCAGGAGTCTGGACACCTATCTACCGAATGCCCAAATAGAAAAACTAAGGGCAAGGAAATGGCCACCACATGGGATGATACGTAGGAGTCAAATTCAGAATCAAGCGACTTCGAGAGCGATGGAGACCGAAAATTCTTGAAAATACTTATGATCTCCACAGCTTCAATCATTCCAACTGAAACTGAGGATGAGCAGCAAGATACTGAATCATTTCCATCTGATGATGAAAAGACTGTAGAAGAAGAAGAAATTGAAAAGGATAAAGTGCAGAATGCTTATAATTAACTATACATTCATAACATCCATATCCTTAAAAGACATGCTATGTTTGAAAAAAAAAAAGAAGGAATTGTTACCGAAGGACTTGCACAAAACCTTGGAAATTAACACACATTTAGCCAATGATTTGCAACAATATCACTCAGACAATGATAAGTTAGAAAGAGAAAACCTATCCCTAAAAATAAAATTATCAAAACTTATGAACCAGACTAAATTGCTAAGAGATGATAATGCGTAACTCAAAAATGAGAACCACTCACTTTGTATTGACTTAGAAAAATCCAAAAAATTTGCCGAGATAAACTACAAATTTTCTCAGAGTGGTGAAAAAATAGAAAAATTGTTAGGAATGGGAAGACTAGGAAGAGACAAGAGTGGACTAGGATATGAGAAAAGTAAAAAGAAAACTAGAAATAAAGCCCCAACAAAATTGGTTGCTTCAAGTAGCAATATGAGAATTTCTCCAGTTTATCATGTATGTGGTGATGTTGGTCATTATAAATTTGAATGTTTAGCACCTAGACGGACTATATATAACTCTAATCGAAATCACATTGAAAAATTCAAACTAATCAGAGAAACTCAGAATGTTAAAAGTACATCTAAGAGAGACACCCATCCATCATTACCTAAAGAAAAGGACAGAATGAAGAAATCTGTCTCACAATGGGTAGTAAAAGAAAAACTGAACTGTTTGAAGATAAACTTTCATATACCCTGAAATATCAAGCAGAAAATGGAACAAGTCCAGATCATGCATCTAGATACTGCATATTTGGTGAAATGATGCAATTTTGCTGAGCTTTCAATGATTACATCTGAGGTGGCATACCTCGAACTTTCTGTATATATGAACATTATCATGTTTATAATTTTGAGTTGTACAAAACTTGTACAAAATTTTTGTGATGTGCACTGATCAAATCAAGATATGCATAAAAGTGTATCATGGTGAAAAACCTGAAAAATACTCACCTTCGATATAACTGTCGACCGTTTTTCAATTTTATCGACCAAGGGTCGATACAATCGACGGCTCTTCAGAATATGAAAATTCATATGACCATAAAAGACATTGGAGACAGGGTCGATAGAATCGATCAGTAACTTCTCGATAGCATCGAAACTATGATCGATATGATCAACAGATGGCGCCCGATAAAAGTCAGCGAAGTGAAAAAGAAAGTTTAGTTATCAAAGGTTTCTCAGTCACCTTCTCTGCTTGATTCTCTCAGCCAATCACTAGAAGCCATGTTAGGCTACTCAAATCCTTCCACAAATCGGGTAATATCTTTCCAAAAACGTCAAAGGTCCATTTTTTTGAGTATTTTTTTGGTTTGTCAGGTGTTCTTGTCATTTTTCCCAAATTCTTCAAAAGTCTATTAGTCCACATGGGAAAAGACAAAGAAGTTGCATCCAGTTCAGGGGAGGCATCAAGAACTAACCGACAAAAAGTTCTTACCTCAAGAAGAAGGGCGAGTGCCCCGGACCATGGGATCCCCACACGGTAAAGATTACAACAGACCTTACATGGTGGGTCCCAGACCAAAGTTCCTTCACCTCCTCAACCAGCACCACCTCCTCCGACTATCCAACGCGCAACAAAATACACTGATAGGAAGTTAATCCATGAGAGAAAAGTCGATAGGGGTTATTTAGCACCTTACAATCTGAAACCCCTGTTCACTGTAATCGGCTAGCTGCCCATCCTAGATTTCGGAGGGCCGTGTCAACTCGAACAAACATGCAACTTCCTTACAGTGTGTTATTCTCTGGTATCTGACCCTCCTTCATTCATGGTCTCCCTAAATGGTGATGATGCGTTTATCACTCCTACCACAATAGCTCATATTCTCAATCTACAGATGGCTCCAGAAGGTCTTCCAAATTTGGATCTTGATCTTCCTGATGTCCGATCCATGATAACCAAGTACCTATGCCATAATAGAGATATTCCCTGGCATTAAGGGAATGCCTTAAAATCCAAGTATATGGAACCTCCTTTCGGGTTATACATGGGATCTTCACTATAAATTTGTATCCAATGAGTACAAATCGATCAGATCTCACGAGTCTTATGGTCATAATAGTATACTCTGTTGTGAATGGGATAAAGGTTTGCCTTCCAATACTGATTGTCAATCAGTTGGTAAATGCTATACATACATCCAGAGATCTGCATTGGTTGTATCCCTGGATCATAAGCGGAATATGTCAAAGCATTGGTTTTCCTTCTACAAATGATCCTGTACTTCCACTTCAAGTTTTTAATTTCAAAAACATTCACAAAATGGATCTGATCTACCACGAGTACAAAGAAGGAGGCATTCAAGAAGAAGGAGGCGAAGGTGTTGGTGATCCTCATACGGAGGAAACTAAGATGGAAGCTGGTGAATCCACCAGAACCGATCCAGTCCCATATATGTCAATCCCTGGACATATCAAACGATATAAGCGGGACAGGATCGGGGCAATTCAGCGGGACATTCAATCGGTGCAAGAACGACTTACAGTCTTGGAGCGAGTTGTCCACAAGGTACAATAGTTTGTGCAACAGTTGGTCGACCTGATGACTTGTCGTCGAGATGACACGGCTCCATCTCACTCTGCTCCCTAACACTGATTTCTGAATGCTGTCACACACACTCACTCTTTCACTCAGTGTATGAACTGTAGTATCTTTTTAAAAGTTCTACACTTCTTTGAGTGCATGTGACAGCTCTCTATTCTGCACAGGCCAAAAAAAAATTATATGTGCCTACAGATGGGCTGAAATACTGGTTATAATATTTGGGTGCCCTCAAATGGGCTTTATTTTATTCTTTGGATAATGGTTAAACTACTGCTGTCTGGGGTAGTATATTTTTTTTAGATACTGTTGAATATGGTTGCATATAATTCTATTCTTACTGCCACAGTGATATATGGAATCTCCTAGTTAAATGGAGTTTCTGCTATGAATTAATGTGATTTTCATGACTATCTTACCTCACCTGTTTAATATACATTCGTATTCTCTCAAAAATGATGTATGGTTTATAATGATCTCATCTTTATCCATCTCTATCTGAAGTACTCCCATATACTTAAAATCTTCAGTCAATATCACTTGTTATGCCTTTGCCAATGACTGACAAAAAGGCAGAGAAAAGTTAAAAACACCCCATCTGGAAAATTGAATATTTTTGCTCTTATATGTTGCAGGTATAAGGGGGAGTAGCTGCACCAAGAAAAGAGGGTTTTTATAGTAAGGGGGGGCAAATTCTGGTTGTGTACATGAATGTGTTAGAATTTATAAAATTGTGTAAACACATGTATACACAATTTAGGATGTATCTGTCTAGATATTTTCCTAGGGTGTTTTAAGTATTTTGTCATGTAATTAACAAAGGGGGAGATTGAAAGTGCACCTACTAGTGCCCTGGTTTGTCAATTACCGTGTGAGTTAAGTCAGACGAACTACAGAGCCTAACAGGAAGAACAATTCAAGTGTCTGCCTCAACTGGATGTGTGAAAGCTCGTCATAGGTAAATCATAGCCTCACATCCCATGTCCCAAAACACCAGGTGATTAAAACTCTTAAAATCAACTTAGAACACATGAAGGTTTTTGGGTAAGTGAGCTTTTTCAAACAGCAGAACATCTGTAAGTTTGCTTGCCCTATCGATTGTATCGATACACCTTTCGATATGATCGAGTAGCGCTATTGATGTCCTCGATTCTTGATCGATACTATCGATAAGAGGCCTAAAAGTGTCCAGCAACCACATGCTCAACTAGACGGATTTATCGATATATCGATATAACCATCGATATCATCGATATTCAAAAATCGAGCCCATTGGAAGTGAGTCGATAATATCGACAAGAAGATTTTCGGTGCCCCTATTTTTATAAAGAAAACTACTATAAGCTTCGAAATATCGATGGCTGTTCCGATTCAATTTGAATTCAAATATTGATCATATCGAAAGTCCATCATTCATATCAATAGTAGGCGCGTATTTCTTCCAGCAAAATATTTCAGGATGTTTTTAACTTTGATCGGGGGCCACTCGAGGAAATCGATATTCTTATGTCGATGCTATCGAGTCCTGGTTGATTGGATCGAGACTGGCCACAAACTATCCAGCGTGATTATAAGTAAATCTATACGACTTATCGATCCATCGACGCGGTCTCGTTATCATTGATATTCAAATTCCAATGACATCGGTTAACCCTCGATCATATCCTATAAAATCTGAAATATTTCGGATAGTCTCTTGCATTTTTCAAATGTCAATAGATCGATCCCAGTCTCGATGGAATCGAAGTTTAAAATTTGATAACATTGACACAAGTATCAATCCCATCGATCAATTGGCAAAAGGTTTCAAAAGCGTATGACATTTGACTTTGTGTTATCGAGCGGATAGTCGATCCCATCGAGAGATACGCTCGATGTTATCGACCCTACTCAATGATATCGAACTCTATCATAAATATGACTGTTTTATATCCGTTGGAATCTTTTGCCTATATATAGAGAGACCTGTCCATATTGCTGGTAAAGAAAGAAGAGAGTTCTTTTATGTGTTTTACCACTGTATTATATACCCAAAGCCATTTCTCTCAAAGGAGTTCATCTTCCATTCCACTCTCATTCATTGACATTCAATAGAGTGGATTGGGAAATAAACTTTCGCATTCAAGGATCCTTCAGCAACTATCTTAACAACATATCATTAAGCTGGGATGCCTTTAATGAATAGATGACAAGAATCACTTTATCTTCCTTATAGGAAAATTCTAAGAGAGTAGATTTCCATCCTAAGCTTGACCCAACCAGAAGCCAAGTACTGGTATATCTTTTGTGTTGCGGATCAACGGAGCTAAAGACTCTTCAACAACAAGAAGGAGATCTTCATCACTGTGCTAAAAGGGACTCATCAACTTATCTGTAAGTACCTAGAGTTCAGAGGACACTTGTGATCATTCCTTTCTAGGATTGGGTCTTAAGTGTTACTCATCCTTTGAAGTCCTCATAGGAGGCCTCCGGTGGGAGTGTACGTTATGGGTGCGTTGTGTGGACCCTTTCTCTGTGGATAACATAAACATCTGGGTGTGTTGTGTGGACCCTTGCTCTGTGTAGGCATAAACATTTGGTTAGGAGTGTACCAGTAAAACTCTAGGGCTAAAGGTGAACCGAGTAGATACCTCTGTGTAAAGGTTGAAGGTGAACCTGATTTAAAACCTTAAGTTTGAGGTGAACCCTGGGAAACCTCCTTAGTAAAATTCGGTACACTTAAGGGTTAAGTGCTACAGCCAAGAGTGGAGTAGAAAAGTAGTCGAACCACTATAAAAATGACTGTGTTTGAGTTTGTTATTATTTTTCATTATGTGATATTCCTTACATGTTTTTATATTTGATTGTTTAAGATCACACCTCATATATACACACAGTCCTATCCATCACAAGCTTATATGTAACTTATTTATCCTTCAAACAGTTTGTGATTGGATCCACTACAAGGCTTGGAAGCTAGTAGAGTTACATTTGAGTAATCCTGATAATTGTATATCTGATAGGATTAGTGGAATAGGATTTTAAATATTTCATAAAACTTTAAAAAGTCCTGTTCATCCCCCTCTAGGACATATTGGCATATTCCTACTTCGACTCAAGCAGTCTTCACCGTTATTTCATACGCAGCCTCTTGTCGAGAAATGGCTTGCTCGGCATGTCTGCTCATAGTCTCGGAGCCATGGGTGCTCAAATACAGGACTGTCTATCCCCATCTTGCTCCGCTCACATAGACATACTCACTAGCTCAGCATAGTTGGGTATGCTAGCGCAGCACATCTTTGAGAAGATATCGGGTTGCAGACCCTCAAAAAATCACTGCATTCGCATCGGTTCGTTAGCTAGTATCAACGGAGATACCTGCCCAACTCCATAAATCTGTTCTCATATTCAGCCACTGTCATCCCTCCCTGTCGGAGGTGAAGGAACTCACTCTCCTTCTCGTGGTGGTATGTGATGGGATAGTATTTCTCGTGGAAACGGGCCTTAAATGCCTCCCAGGTCCACACATAACCAACATCGGTCGTACGAAGAATGCTATCCCACCATAAGCTAGCCTCCTTCTCAAACATGAAGGTGACCAACTCCACCTGCTTTGCCTCAGTGCAATGCAGCGGCTTTAGCATCTTAGAGATGTGGTCAAACCAATACTAAGCCTCCTCAGGTCTGTGAGTACCCGCAAATGTGGGAGGCCACAAGCGCTGAAATTGCTCAAATGTGCCGCTGACACTCGTGTTCCCAGCTGGGTGCATGGGTGAGGCAGGTGGAGTCACCCCCATACTCTGGACAAAGATACCAGCCATGGAGGTTAAGAACTGCTGCTGCATTAACAACATCATCTTCTCTAGCCTATTAGGAGGCAGAGCGGACTGTGGCATGTGAGGCGTCGAGGTAGATTCATGGTTCAACTCAGGAACTGATGGTTCAACTGGTGCTGCCACAGGTGGTACAGTAGATGACGGTCCATTTGTAGGGTCAGCGGCCGGCTGAAAATCTAGCAGAGAGTCAGTGTGAGATGGGCCCATGCTAGGATCCATATGGCTATCACTTAGGGGAGGTACTTCAACAGTCGGATCGTCAAAGGTGAGACGTGTCGAACTCCGTGCGGCCTTAGGTGGCATTCCCTATATACAACATAGGGTGCAACCCAGGTCAGATTCAGCATATCCAAAAACTCATTTACGCAGCATTCAAACATAGAGTAAAGAAACTGCATGCATTTCATTTAACAAAATTGTCACAATACACAGGATATAACTTTACATGCATCATGACAAGAAACGCATGAGAACTAGCCTACTAAAAGACTTAAACAACAGCACACCATTTGCCACATCTACTACTAAGCCTGTCAAGGCTAAAACATACCAACTAGAAAACAAGTAATAAAGCAACTAAAAGGTGACTACATATAGCTACTCGTCAGAATCGAGCAATGGTGGGGGTGCACCCTTGTCCTGTACGCAGCACAGTATGTCCCTCAAAGTGCGAGACACCTTTTTAAATTTCTATTTCATAAAAGCCTCTGTCTCCTCCACTTTGGCTCGGACCTGCATGATCTCTTGTCGCAGGGTAGCCTGGCCCTCTTCCAGCTGAGCCAAGAGGGCTTCCTTGGCAGCCAGATCATTGTCGTGCTCTCGCGTAGCAGTGGAAGGAGAACCTTCGTCAGTGTCCTGGGCCTCCTCTTCTTCTTCCTGCTCTTCCTGCTCTTCCTCTGCCTCATCACCACTTCCCTCTTCACTCTCTTCCACTAGATCAATACTTTCCTCCCCCTCACTATCAGACTCCTCCCCATACTCGTCGAGTTAGGCTTGAAGCTGTCGAGGGCCGATTCTCATGTTGTTAAGTGTAACATCGTTTATAAACTTAATCGGCACAACATCATCCATGTTAAGTCTATAGCCGACCTCTCGAGCAATCTTACATACTAGCCGACTAAACGGGAGTGATACATCGTTCCTGACAGTGCGCACGATTTGGATTATCTATAGTAGGGTGAATGTGGGCAGGCACAACTTATCCCCATGTCCAACCCTGTACAAGAAGTCTACCATCAAACGAGTGCATTCAGTACGATTGCCCCACCGTGGATACACATTATACGTGAAAATGTTGTGAAGCAAATGGAAATCATCTATCAACTTCGTCACTAGGAGGTAATTGCCTCACGTCCAGGGAACAAGTCGGTCGCAAAGGTATCACGTAAGGTGGTCTCTTTCTCTAACACTCATAAAGAAATTCTCATTGGCATGTACCTCACCATGTGGAATTCCCATAATCTGGGCCACCACATCCATATTGATTTGGTGGTCCCACCTTCTTACAGAAACTATGAACTGGAGAGGCTCCAGCGATGCATCTCGGATATGGGCTTAGAAAGCACGAACCGTATTCTCACATGCGTGAGACTTGCCCGCAAACATTAGACCCCACCCAAAATCCACCAAGAGGTCCATAATCGGGTGTAGCCCGAACAGCCTCTCATATACATGAGCTTCAAGTACAACACTGTGGCCACCAAACCGGCTATATTCGAAGCCTATCGGTAGCGCTCTCTCGATTGGGATTTAGGGATCTAGGTCTCGCTTCAACCTATGCTCTTGGGCGGCACTAGTGCTAGCTTTGGCACACTCTCTCCTCCTTGGACAGGTTGGGCAACTAGGCCTGTTTTCGTCCGAGGGAACTCTTCGCTTTCCCATGAGAGAAAGTATCGAGGAGAGTGAGAAAATGGTTGCTACAAGTTTGAAAAGAGCCATTGTAGTGGAGTGAATTGAGAAGTCAGGATGGGTGGTTGGATTCTAAGATTTTTAAGACACAAAATGATGTTAGTGTACTTAAAAGGGAAGAAGATGAAGGAGATAGGAGAAGAGGCCTAACAGAAATGGTGGAGGGGTGTGTCTTGAAAGAAAATAAGGAAATATAAGAATAGAGGGGAGATTTGAAAGAGGGATAAAGGGTTTTTAGAGAGAATGGAGAGCTTGAAAGGGTGTGTGAGGGAAGAGGGGGGTAAATGAGTAGGAAAAGGTGGTCCCCATGCGATTTTGTGGGCCCCACACATGTCTAGGGACCGGCCCGACGCCAGACTGTTGTGGCCCGTCAGGCCCGACCGAGCCTGACCGCGGTCGAACGCGGTAGGCATGGCACCATCGGGGTCCTCTGGACCCGGCGCGGTGCCGTCAATATGGGGCGATAACAACCCCCCTCCCGGGGTGCCAATGGTGTACGGGGTCCACTCTGGGTCCCCCCGGATGGCACCAATTTGACCCCGACTTTGTTTTGCATCGTTTTAGGTTCCCACTTGCATATATTTACATATTTTTCAGTCTGTTGAGTGTGGGACCCATGAAAATTTCATCTAAACCCATCGATTAATAGTATAGAATGAGGTCGGGGTCGTTTCACGCATTTGGGAAAGCCTACAAGTCTGATTTCTATAGTTCGTTTCATTCGATTTCGCCTCTTGGTGAAATGGGAAATCCTAAGCCTATTTCTAGGTTTCCTTGCATCCTCCTACGTCGAATTTGCATCAACGTATGTCGTGTAACCATAACCCAGGTCCATTTTAATCCAAATCATGCTCTAATACCAACTTGTAACGCCCTGAAAATCGAGGGTCAAGCAAAACTCAGCTCCCGAGTTCTAAAACATCACTTGTGCAACATTTTTAATGATGGATGTATATTGTTTGTATTAATGCACAAAACATGAATAAGATTAAGCCAAATCAGTATAACATAATCGGGACAGTTGTAATACGCAAGCAGAAGACTGAAATGAATATGTATAACTGTATAAACCAATACGGGTCCCCAAAATATGTATGCATTGCCAGGTCAATATTTACAAGTATTGTTTTCAAAATACAGAATGTCAAAATGTGATAATCCACTACAAGTATAACCCTGAAGCCCTGCCGATTAGAATGGTCTATAGAAACCCGCCTAATAACTGAATATAGGAGAACGTCTCCTCATCGTCCTTGAAATCTGGCTCTGCCTCGTGGATCACAATATCAACTGCAACTAAGACAGAGTCTGGTTGGTATTTAAAACACTGTCCCAGAATGTGGGAGTGAGTGATCAACTAAGTGGAACTATACAACAAAGGTTAACATGTTATCAATTCAGTCAAGCAGTAATGATAAAGCAATGCAACAATAAAGTCCTAAGTACTCTTGTTAATGCAATAATGATATGCGATAATGATGCATGCCCTCACCTACACTCCCTCAACGTCTTCATCTCACGGCGCGCATGACATCCTCCTGAAAGCGCTCTTCCTCACCAAAATACATGCAATACAGTGCATGCACATGATTAGCCAGGTTCTTACTTAGGTTTATTCATACAGTAGGATTGGGAAGCTAAGGTACCTCCCTTATATTAATCCCCAAACAATGATTCATTCTAGGGTCGTCAGTCCTAGTAAATCTCATACGATGTTGTGGTTCTAGGTCACTACAAAGGGCTCATCACCTGATTAATGCATGCCTAGTTTATACCGTAGTTGCTATGAAAAAGCTTGCCACCTCAATGTAGTCTCTGGGTATGCTTAAGGTCACTACAAAGGGCTCGTCACATGATCAGTGTAGGCCGACAGCTTGAATACAGTATCTCATACCACTGTATTTGGCTCACGAGTCAGGGTTGCTCACTGGTCACTACGGGTGGGCTCGTCACCCCAGCGTATGCCAACTGCTCAACCACAGTGTCTCATACCACCATGTCTAGCTCATGAGTCTTAGTGGATCGAGGTACCAAGGTTAAAGGATTTTCACTGGTGAGTTTGGTACCTTAAATTCAAGCAGTAGCGTCCAAACATGGTGAACAAACATCGGGCCAATCGGGTTACTTAACAAGCTCGACTAGCACGAGCGCACGTTGAGTTGATTGACATGAAGTGCGTAAGCACTCCGTGTGGCCTAACCACTGCCAACATCCCAAGTACGGCTCGGATTCATCGAACACATCATATATGGTGAAAATAACCTCAGCCCCCAGATCAGGGCCTATTACCGATTGCCTAGACAATAATATAGTCCCAACTACGTACAATTACAACAAGTAAGCATATGAGATTATCAAAGCGGTAATGAATAAATAAGTTCATCATACAATCATTTAAGCATACTATGGAATATAACTTAAACATGAATATACAGTTCATGGAGGAAATGATACACACAGCTAAGGTAGTTGGGAATCATATCTCAACTTCTCTATAAATTACTATTTACTAATTACTACCTCATTCAGACATTTTTACAAACACATAGACTACACATTCCAACATACATGACGTATGTTAGTTTTATTATGTATTAGGGAAAAACCTTTCACTGAGGAGTTGTTGCCAATGCAACAAACATATATGCATGATAAAGAATCATGTCAACCACAAATCCAAAATCCATACTTATTCATTTATTTCAACAAATGCATAGAATACACTATACTTGACATAATTCATACGTATTCGTAAAGCGAAACAAATGTCACGTTTGGCATGTGAAATGGCACCCATGTTAATAATAAATCATTAACCAACATTGAAAGCCTTGAAAACCATAACCTAAACGTATATAGTCCACACCTTACACCGGTAAATTCGTAATGGATTCTTTTTAGACGCTTAGTCTTTGTCAATGGCGGATTGGCAACCTATAACATGAATTAGGTTAGTTATTTCATAACCTACACTGTCTAAAACTCTAAAACAGATTAGGATTAGGTTTTCTTACCCAAGTACGTGTCCAGAAACACCGTAACGATGATACGAATGAACAGATTTTTCACGAGAAGTAGTAGGGAAGAATCCCAGGAATACTCCAACTCTCTCTCACACTTTCTCTCTCTTTCCTTCTCTTTTTCTTCTCCTCTCTTCCTTAGGGTTTGAAATTTGCATGGGATATGAGAGAGAGGGTTTAAAGCCCTTATATAGGCCCATAACTGATGGGAATGGCCCCAGGGCGAAGGTATATTTAGGTTATAGCCAAATCGGGTCTGTTCCGATCCAACAAAGCATTTATGTAGGCCCCTTTAGTGAATGCGGTCAGACTTAAGCTCCCTGATGTCAGATCCAGGTCAAGCTAAGTTTTTAGTCTGATCGAATTTATAGATCGCTCGTGGCGGACCCATTTCAGTTCGACGGTCACCGGCATTATATCAGGGCCACAAGTGCACTGACATGTGTGGGACATTTCCCCTGATCTGAGGGTGTATTTGGGTCAGATTTTGACGGTATGAATCCTTATATTTTGCCTACAAGTGACATGACTCAGATTACTTAAATTTGAAATTTATTTCTAAACCATTCACGTTTCTCACACACTTTGCTCTGGGCTTAAGTAAATAGTCATGAGATACCATTTGGACTTGATTTTCGACGTGGTCGTCAAGTCCAACCAAACAGTCATATTCATCTAATTTCATCGCTATCAGACTTTCGATGTGTGGTCCAAATCCGATACGGAGTTTTAATGTTCTCCTGAGAGCAACTGGGTTTAGATATTGATCCTAGGTTTTAAGATAGTGTAGTGTTAACGATTTCACAAGTTTTGGGTCTTGCGGATCATATTTAAAATGATTAGTGCTAATTTCACAGGAAATTTAGTTTAGCGCCAGTTAATTCTCACTTAATTTCTAAAGGATTTGGTCCTTAGTGATTTCTACCTAAGGTGGTACTCGGGTCTTTGTTTGGACTTTTCTGAGACGTTACATAGGCGCAGTACTGAGCACAAGATCAATCTGAAACTCTATCTACTGACACGGTGATAACTCTGGAATCTCCTGAAACACATCTGAGAACTCACAAACTATCGTCAACTGCTTAAAACATCGGCCATTGACTCCTCAACAACACAGGCCTACAAGGTAGATAATGACTTCCTCTAGGCTCGACAACAAACTAAAATAATGGCAAGTCGGGTATACAGAATATGACTGTCCAGGTGGAACAGTCTAACATGGTATGGTACTTGGCAAGCCAATCCATACCTAGGATAACATCATACTCGATCGTCGACAATACGAACAAATCCACGGGTAGAAACATATCCCCAACTAGAACGAAGCATGATGAACAGAAGTGAACCAAAACTGCAAGCTTCCCCAAGGGAGTCGATACTGATAAAGCCTCACGAGCGGACTCTGACGGTAGACCAGTTAATCGGCATAACTCCTCGGCTATGAATGAATGAGACGCTCCAGAATCTAGCACACGAGCAATAGAAGTGGAGACAAGAAGAATACTCTCAACTACTCCTCCCGATGACTGAGCATCCCATTGAGCGACGCAGAATTTGCCCTGAGCTAGCAAGGGAAACAAGCCTGATGATTGAGGGTCCTAACCCTGCACCTGCTGCGTGGCATAGAATCTGACCTAGGCTGGTAGGGGAGATGCTTGTCCCCTCTGTTGCAATCTCTGTTGTTGTTATGGTCACTGTAGTGGCCTACCCTGCTGCTATCTGCTGTGGAGGAGGCTGGCGCTAGGGTTGTAGCTATTGTTGCTGCTGTGGGGGATAATGAAGGGGCTGTTGTGATGCCCTCTGCTACTAGGGATGGGGACACTAGTGCCTACGATGTCCTGTACGCCCACAACCGAAACAAACTAAAAAGGCTGAGCTAAGAGTCCTAAAGGGGGGGTGGTGGTGAATAGGACTATGCCAAATTAAAAAATTAAATGTAGAATTTAAACAAATATAAATAAAGATAACACTTAAACAATCTCGTAATGTAAAAATGAATAATAACCTCAAATGTACAAGTATTGAAAGGTTAATACAGATGTTGTTATAAGGACAACCTTGCACTAAAAAACTAATGGCTTATGGTAGGACAACCTAATTCCTAAAACAGTCTGTGTATCAAAATCTCAAACCGATGTAGAGTAATAAAGAATAAAATAGCAAAGAAAGAAACTAAGCTATTACAACATTCCCACACTTGCATAAAAAGGATTACAACATTATTCACAAATGCATAAAGGAGAATTTCAACATCCACACAATGCCACAATCAACCAATCACCATAAGACCAGAAATTATAGTGGTTCGCTTGTGTGTACACCAAATGTTTAGTAAAACAGCCACATAACTACTCCACTCCTAATATCCTCACAGAGTGGATATTAGTGTTCAATATGAAATAAGTTTTTTATAGTTCACTTAAAACCCTCACAATTGTGTCTTTCAAGTAGGCTTACACAATTTAAAAACCCCACACTCTGATTTTTTGGGATCACCTCAGACAAACCAAAAAGAAAGAGATTTTCTTACACAATCTCAAAGAAACTAAAAGAATAGATTTATAGAAATGTAAAATACTTATTTGGATATTCTCCTTTGATGCAACCTGGTAGAACCAATTCGGAGTAGATGTTCAACGTAGATGTTCAATGTCCACACTCACTTATGAAAAGGTTCTAAGTTCTAAATGGTTTTTATATTAAATCACCTTGGGCTAGCTTGATTTGATTTTGATTCCAAGCAATGGGAAAATTTTAATCCCTTCTTCAAATAAGATTGGAATGTAGAAACTCAAAATCAAATGTAAAAAAGGAAAATTAAAGAGAATATTAAATGGGCGCTAAATAGCTTAAGAATATCATAAACTTATCTCTCAGAGTGGTGTCTTGATTTTGCTTGAATTGAATATTAAACTCTGAAAATCATCCTTTATTTATAAGTGCAGAAACTACTCACTCGACTGGCCCAGAGGTCAGCTCGACTGGTCGAAGGACTAACAAACTTTTTAAAATTAGGGCGGAATAGGATAAAGTTGTTCCACGACTGGTCGAAGGGCCTGCTCGATTGGTCGAGTGGCCTCCACTCCTGGTCGAGTCCTGTCCACGACTGGTTGTGTGGGACCCAATTTGGTTGCTGGACTTTGAGTTAAACCTACTTGACTGGTCGAGCACTGTTCACTTAACTGGACGAGAAATCTCCAGGATTGGTCGAGGAGATAATAGAAAATCTCAAAAATTAGTAACAAACCTTGGACTAGTTGAGGAATTTCTTGGACTGGCCAAGCTCATACTAGGACTAGTCGAACATAGGCTAAGACTAGTCGAGAAACAGTCTATATACTTATGTAATGACCCACTTAAAGTATGCAATCAATAATAACCTAACATATGGCCAATATAAGGTCTTACATACCTTATAAGCGATGTTTGAACAATGAAACATCTTTTTACTTCTTTTGATTATTGATCTTAACGTACATGAAGCTCGACTTCTTATAACATTTTGAAGCTTGAACTTGAAGTACTTGAGTTGTATTTCACTTTGAGCTTTAAATACCAAAGAGTGTATATTATCTTTGACTTAGATGAAGCTTTGAAAACATGAACCATCAGTTGATGTTGTGCTTAAACTCTTATACTTGTGATGCTTGAATCTTGAAATGAGTCATCTTGAACTTGAACTTGTATGTCTCCAGACCTTGCATTTGAAATTTTTGAGGTAAAAACCTTTGTTCTTGTACATGAGATGCATGACCTTGAATATGTAAATGAGCTACACAAGACACAAATTCTAAGAGGTTTTAGCACTACAAAATTTAACAATTATATGAGCTAGAAAACATAGCACTTACAATCTTCCCCTTTGCTAAATTTGTGACAAAACTCACTTCATTAAAAAAAAAGAGCATAATACGCACAATAAAGAATCATGCACCAGTTACAACCTGGTTAAAGAATCATGTACTAGTTATAAAAATAAATACTCATCAACAATATTCCCCCTTACTCCTCCTTATAAAAAAAATAATGGCTACCTCTATCTGCAATCCGCGTAACACACGCATGATAAAATTCTCCCCCTTTTTGTCACAATATGACAAAGGAAGAAATTAATAAAGATAATGAAAGTAGATAAATAGGGAAGTAAAAGAAGAGTAATGAGGATTAAGAGAATAAATGAACAAGATAATCAAGATAACTAAGTTCATAAGAAAGCAAGTCCAACCACAAAAAACCAAAAGAAGTTCAAGTAACTTAAAAGTTATTACAAACCACATGCTCAAATACTAATATGAACCCGATGAAGGAGCAGGTATGGAAGGATCAATTTGATAAAGTCCCTTGTTAATGTACTTCAGATACTTGTGCATATATTTTAATTACATTTTATGGGACACATTCATACTTTCAACCTTCTCCTCAAGTGAGCGCAAATGCGCATCAAAGTTCGATGGCTGATAATCAAGATCAACATTATCAGCAGCAGAGTCAGATTTGATTTCATCAAAGAGGTCATCCATATTCACATCATCTGGAGGCAAACCACCCTCCTCTTCATTTATAGTTGTAGCTCCATAAACACCCACATCAACCTGGCCCAGGGCCAACTTCAAATTCATCTTTATAATGTTAGAGCTGTTGAATGGTAGTTGAGTAATGGTAGCCTCCCCAACAGGCATAGCGACTAAACTATGGGTGGCTAACACAGTCATAAGATAAGCAAAGGGTATGTCACTGTGACCTGGATGGAGATGGAATTGAATAATGCTATGACAAATTAGAGAAGGAAGACATACAGAGACTTCAGAAATGATGGAATGAAGAAGAAGAACCATAAACGTAGTAAGTTCGATTTTGTTACCAGATCAAGGATAAACATTTAAAATGAAAATCCTATAAAGGATTCTGTATCTGGGTAATAGAAACTTAGAGGCAAGCGTATTTCCAGTATTCCATTATGCATCTATATTGCATAAATCTCTAGTAAGCATTCGCTTCTCAGTTTCAGATGGTTTTGCCACTAGAGTGCTAATGGGAATACCTTCGTCATTGACAAGTATATCCATTAATCCAGGGATAAGATGACGGTCCACATCAATTGGACCTTCTCTGGTCACAATAGTAAATGTCAGATTTTCAGTAAAGAAATCAGTAATGCAAGCATACATAGCCTGTGTAATGGCACAATATGCCAGCCCACCCCAATGTATTATGTTATTCCATCCTACAGACTGAAGGAGAGAAACAATACCAAATGGTGCCACATGAACAAGATTAACAGTTTGTTCTACTATCACATTGTGCAATCGAATATCCCGCACATAATCGAGATCGTCCTCGGGCAACCGAAGGTGGCGCCAGTGATAGGAGACGAATGAGATGTAGAGGGACCACGAGATCCTTTCTTTTTAGTTCTACCCTCCATTTGCAATAAATAAATCAAGGAGTAAAGAGATGGCACAAGAGGTAAAGTTGGTTCCTAGTAGATCAAATTTTTGAATAGAAAACCCTAAAAACCAACATAAAACATGAAATAAACTTCACAAATGAAGAAAATGAAGTGCAGAGGACTTAAATCTATAAGAAAATTAAAAATAATGCACTAACAACGGAGGAATCGAAGATGGGTTCAACTGGTCGAGGTAAGTCTCGCTGGAGAAGACAACCCAAATGAAGAAAAAGTGATTTGACCCAAAATAAAAGGTTAAACCCATGGTTCATGACTGGTCGAGTACATGCTCGACCGGTCGTGTCACAACTGGTCGAGTATGTACTTGACTGGTCGTGCACCGCCTAAAATGTGCAATTTTTCATATAATTTAAATTCTAAAAATTTTAAAGTAACAAATATATACATTATGAAAGAGAAAGACATGAATCATCAATTCATATTGCACATACCAAGATCAAATTTCAATTTAGCAAACCTACTTTTATCGAGTGGTTTTGTGAATATGTCAGCTAGTTGATTTTCGGTCGGAATATAATCTAAAGTAATTGTCCTGTCTTCCACTAATTCACGAATGTAGTGATAACTAATGTCAATATTCTTGGTTCATGAATGTTGGATTAGATTTTTAGAGATATTAATTGTGCTTGAATTATCACAATATAAGACCATAGTATCTTGCACAATTCTGTAATCGCTTAGCATCATTTTCTTCCATACAAGTTGAGTACATGCATTACCTGCAGCAATGTATTCAGCCTCAGCAGTTGAGAGAAATATGGAACTTTATTTCTTACTTAACCAAGAAACTAAATAGTTTCCTACATAGAAACAACCACCACTAGTTAATTTTTTATCATCAATGTTACCAGCCTAATTAGCATCCGTGTAACCAGCTAATTGCACACTGGTATTATGTGGATACCAAAGACCAATATTAGTTGAACTAGTGACATATCACATAATCTGCTTAACAGCAATTAAGTGAGACTCTTTAGGGCCAGATTGATATCTAGTGCAAATTTCAATGATAAATGTAATATCAGGTCGACTTGCAGTTAAATAAAGTAAATATCTATCATACTGTGATACAACTTAGGATCCACACTCTTACCTGTAGAGTCCTTTGAGAGTTTTAAAGTAGTACTCATTGGAGTATCAAAATTTTTGACACTTTTAAATCTAAACTTTTTAACTAAGTTCAAAGTATATTTGGTTTGAGAAATAAAGAAACTATCAGGGAGCTGTTTGACTTGCAACATTAGAAAATAGTTTAATTCTCCAACCATGCATATTTCAAATTTAGAATTCATAAGATCTTCAAACTCAACAGTCATGTTAGCATAGGTAAATCCATAGATAATATCATCAACATAAATTTGCACTATTAAAATGTGATCATTATGTTTCTTTACAAACAATGTCTTAGCAACACTTCCCATTATAAAGTTATAACTTAGTAAAAACTTATTCAACTTTTCGTACCATGCCCTGGGAGCTTGTTTCAAACTATAGAGTACCTTTTTTTAAGCAATAAACATGATCATCATGTTTAGGGTCTTTAAAATCTAATGGTTATTCAACATACACCTCTTCATGTAAATCGATATTTAAGAATGCACTCTTTACATCCATTTGATATATTTTAAACTTTCTAAAGCTTACAATTGATATAAGTAGTTTGATTGATTCAAGACGAGCTACTGGGGAAAAGGTCTCATCATAATCTATGCCTTTAATTTGAGTGTACCCATGTATAACCATCCTAGCCTTGTTTCTAATAATATTACCAAGTTCATCAGACTTATTTTTAAAAATCCATTTTGTTCTAATAATGCGTTTATCTTTCGATCTTTGAACTAAGTACCAAACATCATTTTTAACAAACTGATTAAGCTCTTCTTGCATCACTACAATCCAGTTTTCATCAATAAGAGCTTCTTTTATGTTAGTTGGTTCTATTTGAGATGTAAAGCACACGTAGTTAAACATATCTTCAAGTTATTTACGAATGAGCACACCAGTAAGAGGGTTTTCAAGGATTTGATTAGTTCGATGGTCTTTAATTTTCCTCAGTGCAGTGTTATTTTAACTTGATGAAGAGTCAGGTTTATCAATTAGAAAAACTTCATCATTTTCTGAACTTGAGACAAGTGTATTCAAGTGATCGTCAATAACCATATTAATGGACTCTTGGATTACACTGGTCTTCTTATTAAGAACCCAATATGCTCGACTATTTAGAGCATATCCTAAAAATATCCCTTCATCACTTTTGGTGTTAAACTTACCCAGATTTTCTCGGTCACGTAAAATGTAACATTTACTGCTAACAACTCGAAAGTATTTGACAGTAGGCTTCTTATCAAACCACATTTCATAAGCCATTTTATTATTTGATTTTCTAGTATAAACACATTTAATTATATAACAAGTTTTATTTATTGCTTCGACCCAAAGGTTTTTAGGAAGCTTTATACTATTTAACATAACATTTGCCATTTCTTAAAGAACTCTATTTTTCTTTCTATTACACCATTTTGTTGTGGTGTTTTGGGTGCAAAGAATTCATGTGATATTCCCTGATCACTGTAAAAATTTTCAAAATCACTCTTTTCAAATTTTGAACCATGATCACTACGGATCTTAGAGACTTGAGATTCTTTTTCTGTTTGAATACGCTTCAGTACCCTTTTTACTTCATTGAGAGTTTTTTACTTGTCTCCTAAGAAGACTACCCATGTGTACCTAGTAAAGTCATTAACAATTACCAAAATGTACTTCTTGCCACCTCGACTCTCTGTTCTAGTTGGTCCAATGAAATACACATGGAGAAGTTCGAGTGGTTTAGATGTGGCATTGGAGTTCACCTTTTTATGAGTACATCTAGTTTGTTTGCCAATCTGACATTCACCAAATATTTTATCAATTTTTTATACTTTGGGTAAACCTCTTACCAACTCTCTTTTGCTCAATCTATGAAAGTTGTGGTAGTATACATGTCCAAGGCATTTATGTCATAATTCAATTTCATCAGTATGGACCATGTAACACAATAGATTAGATGAGCTTGAATCACTCATAATGTAGCAGTTTTTAGAAGTTTTGCGACCAGTTAAATTACAAAACCATTTTTATTTAAAATTTCACACCCTTGGTTAGTAAATTTTACACTATAATTATTATCACATATTTGAGAGATGCTTAGTAAATTATGTTTTAACCCTTCAATATATAAAATATTCTAAATAGAGGGAGGTTAAAAAGCTGAACCATACGATGGCCAATAATTCTGCAATTGCTACCATCACCGAATGCGACTGAACCATCAGTCATGTCTTTAAGATTGGTGAACAAACCCTTGTCACCTGTCATATGTCTGAAGCATCCACTATCTAGGTACCACTTTGAATGGCTCGAAGCTTTGAAAGCGATGTGGGCAACCAAGCAAGTAACTTTAGGGACCCATTTTATTACATTCTTGGATTTAGGAGTATAGTTAGTCTTCTTATGTTTGTAGTTATTATAAAACCAACCAATTGAGTTAGATTTTAAGAGCTCCTTAAGTAAGTCAACAATTTTCTCAACTAAATGATTATGATTTTTATTTTTATGGTTGATATGGTTGCTTTTAGGTCTTAAGTTTTGAAAAGTCCTAGTATTTTTAGAATAATTTTGATTTAGACTTTTTCCTTTTGAGTTAGAAGACTCTCCTTTCACAAATGTGAGTGGAGTATTCTTATGTTTGGGAGGAATACTTTTATCATAGCCCAATCCAGATCAATCGCCACATTTTCTTGATCCAGATAAGAGTTTTTCTAACTTAGGATCACCTTGGGCATACCTCCATGTGTCTTGTAAACTCAAAAGTGAAGAGACTTCTAGTTTTAGATTTTCATTTTCAAATTTGAGGTTTTCAACAAGGGAGGTTTTGAAATATAAATCGCATTTAGTTTTTTCAAAACAATCTGAAACGTGTGATTTTTCTAAGACTAGATTATCAAAATTTTCTTTAGGTTTTGAAAATTTTTCTTTTTGAAGTTTTAATTTTACAGCAATTTTACAACTTTCCTTATATAGGGCATTGTAAGCATCTTGAAGATCTTCTTCATTTTCATGATCACTATTCAGATTTTCTTCACTGGTTGAATCATCATTATTTGAAAAAAGTGAACTTGGCTAGAGTCATAAGGGCTTTAACTTTATTGCCCGACTTGATTTTAAAATCTTCTGACTCAGAAGAGGCATTAGAGTAGGAAGATTCATCCCAAGTAGCCAACATTCATTTCCTTTTAAGCTTGTCCTTTTTAGGACATTTGTTTGCCAGATGCCCATATTCATGGCAGTTATAATATTGACTGTCTTTTAAAGATTTACAGGTTTTAGATTTAGATTCTTTCTTTTCATTAGGTTTTTGCAAATCAACCCTCTTTTTACTTGTGAAAATCTTATAAAATTTTTTATCTAAAAGGGCCATATCATCTTCAGAATTTTCTAAATCAAAATTATTACTATTTTCTTGAGAAATACTTTTAGAAGATTTAAGGGTGATGGATTTACCTTTAGGAGCTTTAAAGTTTAACTCATAGGTCTGTAAAGAACCAACTAATTCTTCTACACTCATATTATCCATATCACGAAGTTCCTAGATCACAGTCACCTTTGAATTGAACCATTCAGGCAGTGATCATAGTATCTTTGCATAGACTTTACTTTCTGGGATTCTATCACTGAGACCCCACAAAGAGTAGACAGTGTCATTCAATCTTGTATAGAGGTCCATGAAAGTTTCACTTTCTTCCATACATATTTCCTTAAATTTGGTTATGAGAATTTAGACTTTAGATTTCTTGAAAATTATTGTTCCCTCGTGTGTCATTGTCAAAACATCCCAGGCTTACTTTACAGTATCATAAGATATGATTCTCTTGAATTCATCCGGTGATAGTGCGTAAGTAATAGCATTTAGAGTCTTAGCATTAGCACTACTTTCACTTTTCTGAAGATTGGTCCAAGTAAAATAAGGTGATACTTTTACAGTTACCGATCCATCGGCACCAGTCACTTCAGTGGTAGGAGGGGTCCTGTTGGTCACTGTGGCTTACAACACACTCTCATCCATGGATTTTAAGAAAATTCTCATTTTTGCTTTCCAATAGGCATAATTGGAGTCATCAAATGGTGGAGGCCTAGTAACTGAAAGGCTATCAAAATTTGACATTTTAAAAAGCTCAGATCGATTAGCTCAGGAAATTAATCCAACAAAATAATTAAAGCAAGCTATTAGGCTTTAATTAAATTAAAATTTTTAATAGGACTATGCCAAATTAAAAAAATTAAATGCAGGATTTAAACAAATATAAATAAGATAGCACTTGAACAATCCCATATTGTAAAAATGAATAACAACCTTAAATGTACAAGTATTGAGAGGTTGATATAGATGTTGTTCTAAGGATAACTTTATGCCAAAAACCAATGGCTTATGGTAGCACAACCTGATTCTTAGAATAGTCTGTGTATCAAAGTCTCAAACTAATATAGAGGAATAAAGAATAAAATAGCAAAGAAGGAAACTAAGTTATTCCAACATTCCTATACTTGCATAAAAAGGATTACAACATTCTCTACAAATGCATAAAGGAAACTTAAAACATCCACACAATGCCACAATCAATCAATCACCACAAGACCAGAAATTATAGTGATTCACATGTGTACACTGACTATTTAGAAAAATAGCCACAGAACTACTCCACTCCTAATATCCCCACACAGTGGATATAGTATTCACTATGAAATAGCTTTTTCTAGGTTCACCTAAAGCCCTCCCAATTGTATCTTTCAAGTGGGCTTACATAATTCAAAAACCCCATACTTTAAGTTTTCTGGATCACCTCAGACAAACAAAAAGGAAAGAGATTTTTCTAGCACAATCTCAAAGAAACCAAAAGAATAAATTTATAGAAATATAAAATACTTATCTGGATATTCTCCTTTAATGCAACCAGGTAGAACCAATTCAGAGTAGATGTTCAACATAAATGTTTAATGTCCACACTCACTTATGAAAGGGTTCTAAGTTCTAAATGATTTTTAAATTAAATCACCTTGGGCTAACTTGATTTAATTTTGATTCCAAGTAATTGAAAATTTTCAATCCCTTCTTCAAAAAAGATTGGAATGTAAAAACTCAAAATCAAATGCGAAAAGCTAAATTAAAGAGAATATTAAATGAACACTAAATAGCTTAAGAATATCACAAACTTATCTCTCAAAGTAGTGTCTTGATTTTGCTTGAATTAAAAAACAAACTCTGAAAATCATGCTCTATTTAAAAGTGCAGAAACTGCTCACTCGACTGGCCCAGAAGTCAGCTCAACTGGTCGAAGGACCAACAAACTTTTAAAAATTCAGAAGTGATAAGATAAGCCATTCAACGACTGGTCGAAGGGCCTCCATGACCAGTCGAGTGGCCTCCACGACCGGTCGAGTCCTCTCCACGACTAGTCATGTGAGACCCAATTTGGTTGCTAGACTTTGAGTCGAGCCTACTCGACTTGTCGAGCATTGTTCACTCGACTGGTTGAGCAGTCTCTAGGACTAGTCGACGCAATAATAGAAAATTTTGAAAATTAGTAACAAACCCTAGACTGGTTGAGGAATTTCTTGGACTGGTCAAGCCAGTACTAGGACTAGTCAAACATAGGCGAAGAACAGTCGAGAAACAACCTATACACTTATGTAATGACCCAATTGAAGTATGTAATCAACGATGACCTAACCTATGGTCAATCTGGGGTCTTACATACTTTATAAATGATGTTTGAACATTGAAACATCTTTTTACTTCGGTTGATTATTGATCTTGACATACATGAAGCTTGACATCTTGTAACATTTTGAAGCTTGAACTTGTAGCTTAAACTTGAAGTATTTGAGTTGTATTTCACTTTGAGCTTTAAGTACTAAAGAGAGTATATTGTCTTTGACTTAGATGAAGCTTTGAAAACATGAACCATCAGTTGATGTTGTACTTGAACTCTTATACTTTTGATGCTTGAATCTTGAAATGAGTCATCTTGAACTTGTACTTAAACTTGTATCTCTCTTAATCTTGCATTTAAAATTCTTGAGGCAAAGACCTTTGTTCTTATACATGAGAAGCATGACCTTAAATATGTAGATGAGCTACATAAGACAGATTCCAAGAGCTTTTGATACTATAAAATTTGACAATTATAGGAGCTAGAAAACATAACACTTACACAAACTCCTATGATTGGTCTAGAAGAAGAAGTTGATTGCGAAGAAGACGATTCTTGCAGTGTTGTTGGTGGTTGAAACCATGAATGACCCCTATGCTGACAATGTTGATGCTAGCGGGAGCTATTGGTGTGCGTCTTCCTCTTACGGTCACCTCCTTGATCTCGGGATCTTTGAAAAGTGGCCCAATCATCCTCATAAACTAGGGCCCTGTGCACAATGTTAGTAAATGTTCTAAGAAGATGCCTAACCACTCAACTCCAGAGAGTGGGACGTAAGCCGTTTACAAAAATTCGGGCCTTTCGCATATCATCATCCACTAAGTAGGTCACGAATCAAGATAAGGCAACAAACTGGGCCTCATACTGTGAAACTGTCATATTACCTGAACAAGGGTCTCAAACTCTAAAGTTCTCTACTCCTGAACATGCTTAGGAAAGAACTTTTGGTCAAAATGATCCATGAAGTCCTGCCAGGTCTATGCAAAACATCTCCCAACTAATCTTGAAACAGATGCCCACCAGTGTTGGGCCTCACCCTGAAGAAGAAAAAATGCCAACTGAACTTGCTGTTGTGACATGCATCCCATGGTGTTAAAGATCTTCTCCACCTCGAGATGCCACAACTCAGCTGTAGAAGGATCCGACTCACCCCTGAAATATGGGGGATCTTGCTGATGAAAATCCCAAAGAAGAGCACTCAAACAAATCTGTTCTCTCTGCTTTGGAGTCTCCTCTGACTGTATGCTCTGCCCCTGCAGGGTGAGGGTAACTGCATGGAGCATCTGTTGTAATTACTTGGCTCGAACTGGAATGGTAGGGGCTGGAGGGGCTACACTAGCCTCAGGTGGAAGCATAAGAACGACAGGAGCCTCTAGCATAGGCACGGCAGGCCTCGACGAAGGAATAGGATCAACTGGAGGTGGAATGACAACTTACGGAATAGGATTAGGACTAGGTCCGTAGCAGATGGAGCGGGATGCACTAGGGTCAATTGAGCACCGCGGGTGCCTCTACCTCTCGTGCCTCATCCACGGGTGCCTCGTCTAGGCGACATCGTCTACTGAAAGAAAAAAGGCATCCACAGTTGATGGACATCCGAAAACCAAATTAAAAGAGTACGCATTCGGGAAACTACTTATCCTAAGTTCAAAGCAGATATGTGATGTTGTCTTGAGTTACTTCTAGGTTATTTTATTATACTCTGATACCAACTCTTATCATGCCGTAAACTCAGAAATTGGGCTCACAAAATTCTCGATCGTTGAATCCGGTGCCGATAGCCTCCATAGTACCCCATTCTTGGCTCCTGACACCCATACACTAGGTTCTGATCCTAGGATCCTACAAGGAGGATTTCTATAATATAAGTCCGATTCATAAAGAGTATACTCAAGATCATAACATGATAACCATAAAAAATATATACAAGAACATCATTACAAAATCCACTAAGAATTTAATTGTTTAATAAGTATAAGGCTCAATGGGAGAATTACAAAGGCTATACAAGAACAACTCCAAAAAGGGTCCACAGCGTGCTCCACACTCCTGCTCAGCTACTTCAGCTGCCTAAAATCACTTGCACATATCATTTGTGCATAAGCTTATAGAAAGCTTAGAGGATGGTGTAAGTGTGTAGGACAGGTGCCATGACTGCGATATCAGAATATGTAAAAAATGCAGTAAGACCTTGAATACCACTAGCTGTCACAAGGCTAAGAAAATACAAGGTAAGAATACCATCTGCCAACCAAGGGCTATGCAACTCAATGCAAGATACCATCAGCCAATCCAAGGCTGTGTAATGCGGGGCTATATAGCCAAGTGTCATATGCAATGTGCACTACGATCATACTCATCCTCATATCAAGTTCACAAATGAGTACAGTTCTTATCTGGAGAATCACCAAGGTTAAATACACTACCTGCTGAATGCTGCTCTTAAAGTCGCACAGCCCAGTGAACATAAGAGACCTCACTACCCGCCTATGGATAGCTAACACCAACAAGGCATGACAGTAGTGGACCCGTTTATGAGCCGGTCAAACTCGGCCTAACTATTTCTCCCTCACTCAGGATGGTATGGCCACACCCCCTCCTAACCAACCATGATATAATGAGAGACGCGGCCTAATGGTAAAAGCATTGGCGCTCATGTTTTCCGCTCGTCCTTGGCGTTGGAGCCTCTCCTTGTACTATGAAGGTTCTAGGACTTTCAACCAAGGACATGCTACGTGCCCAGGTGATTAAACTAATGTTTTCGGTGTCCAAATCTAGCCATCCAAGGTATACTTATGGAGACTACGACCATGATGAAGCTAGGGCGAATGTCAACATGATATGCCAGATGCATGAATCACACCAATCAATCATGCATCAAATCCTGCGCATCCAACATGCTCAAGTGGGGCAACATATAACAGCATGCCCAACGGCATAATGCCATGACAAATCAACCATCCACTAAGCACACAAATGATGCTCATGAGTCATGAAAATGACTAAGTGTGTCATGAGATGATATACTCTCCTTGGGTCTAGGTACTTAGATAAATTTTCCCATGGATAGGAAGTAACGCAACCACTAGTGGGGGCCCAATAGCTTGAGGTATCCCACGAGACTAAGTAGACAATGTCATGGGCCTAAATGATGAGAATGGGCCTACCAACGGGTCTAAGGTGGACATTCAGCCACTAATAGATGAGAATGGGCCTAACAAATGGGCCTAGAGGGGTCCTCAATGGGGACATTTAACCACTGTTATCTCCTAACAAGGCGGCCCAACAATAATCTACTTAGAAGTAAGGCCCAAGGCCCACATATCACCAAAAAAATGTGTAACACCCCAAATTTTTTCCTACCAGGGATTAGACGTCCTTAGGCAATGGGTCAACCATATCACTCTCAGAACTCAATTCCAAAGCCAAAGAAATCATTTAGAACTAAATTCTTTAGAAATTTAATGTGTTTTAGCTAGCGCTAAACTAGATTACCTGTGAAATTTACACCAACCACTTTAAATACGATCTGTAAGACCCAAAACCTCTAAAATTATTAACGCTACGTTACCCTAAAACCTAAGTTCAAACTTTAAACTTGTTTGTTCTCAAGAACCCTTTGAAACTTCGTATCGGATCTAGACCGCACGTCAAAAGTCCGATAGTAATGAACTTAGACAAATACAACCGTCTAGTTGGACTTGACAATCATTTCGAAAATCAAGCCCAACCGATATCTTGAGACCATTTTACTGAGTCTGGAGTGAAGAGAGTGAAAAAAAGGAAAATATTTAGAAAAATAATTCATTTTTTTATAAATCTGGCACGTGTCACTTGTGCGACATTTTTAAGAGTTCCGGCCATTGGAATTTGACCAAATTTCACCCTCGGATCAGGATAGGTGGCCCTTACATGTCATAGCACTTGTGGCCCTGATCGAATTTCAGTGACCGCTAAACTGAAACTGGTTCACCACGGTCGATCTGGAAACCTGACCTGATTGAAAACTTAGCTAGACCTAGATCCAATATTAGAGAGCTTCAGTTCGACCGTATTTAGTAACAGGACCTCCAGAAGTGCTCCGTTGGATCGGAACAGACCCGATTTGGTTATAACTTAAGTATACCTTGACTTCGAGTCTGTTTTGATTATGTTTGGGCTTATAAAAGGGTCTTAAACCCTTAGCTTTCTAACCCATACGAATTTGGGGAAAACCTTAGGAGAGAGAGGAGAGAAAAGAGAGAGAAAGTGAGAGAGAGAGTTGGAGCTTTCTCCTGGGATTCTTCCCTGCTGCTCCACGTGCCAAAGTCATCTACCTGCATCGTTATTCTGACGATTCTGGTTTCATTCTAGGTAAGAAAACCCTAACCCTAACCTATTTTAAGGCTCCAATGGGTACAAGTAGCTAAGTAGCTGACTCACCTTGTGTTATAGATTGCCAATCAGTCGTTGACGATGATGTAGAGTTCCTATTCAATTCATTTTGTTTCTACGGCATAAGGTGCAGATTTTAGACGCTTAGTTTACCATTTTTCAAAGCTTTCAATGCCGTTTAATGATAGATTGTTGACAAGAATTTTGTTTGACATGTAGAACATGCTGTCTGTTTTTCATTTCCAATACATACGAAGAATATGAGATTTAGGGTATTTTAGGTATTTGTAGGAAATATTGTATACGTACGTATTTTGCCGATATGATTGCCATAAGTATTTGTCATGTACCTATGTTAGTTATGCGTGTAGGATCTGTTTGGCTAAGAGATTCACCCTAATGCGCATATTGGCCGACATATGCTATGTAGACTAAGTGTTTGTTGAAATGCCTAAATCAATATGATTTATGCCTACCATATGTTTTAAATGTAAGAACATGATTGTTGTGTATTAGACATCTCCTTGATATAAGGATCTGTCATATTATATGTTGAAATCAACATACGTCAAGTACGTTGGAGTTGTGTAGTCTAAGTGTTTGTATAAATGTATATATTAGTAAGTATTGAGTAAATGGTGTTGTAGATTAGCGTTGAGACTGAATTCTCAACTAATTTGATGATGCACATGATTTCCTCCATGCTTGTTGTATTTGAATTGATTACCTTATATATGAAATACTCGTGTATGGTAAAATTGCTTATGATGTACATTATAACATGCTGATAACATGCTGAAATTACTTGTATTTCAATTCTGTCTCTCACATATGATTAATGACTTAGATTACAAGTGTTTGGGGCTATATTCTAGTCTAAGCAGTCGGTAATAGATTAGAATTCATGGTTGGATTCTATTCTCCATGAAGGATGTGCATGACGAATCCGAGTCGTACTAGAGTCGTCGGCAGTGGTTAGGCCACACGAAGTGCTTGTGCACTTCATGTCGGTCGATTCAACGTGTGCTCATGCTAGTCGGACTCGTCAAGTAACCCGACTCACCATTATATATTCACCTTGTATTTGTCATAACTGCTTGAACCTAGGGTACTGAACATACCAATGATAATCCTGATAATCGTGGTACCTTAATTCACTAAGATTCATGAGCCGGGCATGGTGGTATGGGACACCGTGGTCGAGCTGTCGGCCTACGCTGGGGCCACAAACCTCCCCGTAGTGACCAGTGAGCACCTTGACTCGTGAGCCGATTATGGTGGTATGGGACACTATATTCGAGCTGTCGGCCTACACTGATAAGGTGATGGAGGAGCGGTGCAACGAGTGCGAACAACAGCCCTGACATCCCTTTGTAGTGACCTCGAGCTACTCTAAGTCTACGTGAGGCGACGACCCTTCCATAGCAACAAGAGTACAACTAGGCCTGTATTGATAAGGTGATGGAGGAGCGGAGCAACGAGTGCATACAACAGCCCTGATAGCCCTTGCAGCGACCTAGAAATATATCATCGTATGAGACTACTAGGAGTGACGACCCTAGACAGGATCCTTGTTGGGAATGATATAAGGAAAGTACCCTAGTTTCCCAATCTTGCTGTATGAAAAGGACTAATAACAACTCGGTAATCATATTCATATCACACTGCATGTGCCTGAAAGATGTGGAGCACTGAGGGAAGAAAGCATGCCGTGGACGTAAGATGGTGTCGCATGAGGGAATATGTCGGTGAGGGCATCCATCATGTCATTTCATTCTTACATTAATCACAGTATTTAGAAATGTTTGATTTGCTTGCTTTATCATTATCGCTTGATTAATTTGTTAACATGTTAACCTCTGCTATATGATTCTATTGAGTTAGCTACTCACTCCCACGTTACGGGACGGTGTTGCGCACACCAACCAGTCCCTATTTTAGCTTCAGATGGTGGCGATGCTTGCGAAGCAGAGTCGGACTTGATGATGATGAGGAGGATCCCTCCTATATACAGGTTCTGATTGACGGGGTTACAGGGTTAGTGATTAGATGCCAATACACTTGGTATTTTTCTTTTTATTTAAATACCCATGTATATTCTTTTTGCTCATCTTTGGAGTATACATGTATATGTTTAACTTGGTAACATGTTCACACTCTAGAGACTTACAACAGTTCATATATTTTATATATCTTTCACATTCTTCCGCTTGCTAATTTAACTGTCTCTGGAGTATGATATGTTGTTTTGGCTTAGTCTCAATCTTGTTTAATGCCATTCTACAGATAACATGCATTCATCATTATCTATGTTGCATAAGTGACGTTTCGGAACTCGAGAGTTGGGTTTCTACTCGACCCCCAATTTTCGGGATGTTACAGATGGTATCAGAGCATGATTTGGATTAAACTGGACCTGGGTTATGGTCACACACTGCACGCTGATGCCAATTTAATGTAGGAGGGTGCGAGAACAATCTAGAAACAAGTTTAGGACCCCCAGTTTGTTTGTTGGTGAAAGTTTGCTGAAAACGATCGCCGAGATCAAGTCTGTGCACTCTCCTGATCATACACAACAATCCCAAGTCACTCTTAGACCGTCTATCGACTGGTCTAGACCCCTATTGATCCTATCCTAGCCTTCAGAAATCGCTAAAGGCGATTATATTTCAGAAATGACCCAAACTAGCCCGAATAGGCTCAAAACGGAGGTAGGGCCCAATCGGGGCAGTTTTAGGGGGACCCAGGGGGGACCCACATCATTTTGGACATAGGGGGGAGGAGGACCTCACCCAAATGGCAAGGTCTCACCGAACAGTCCAGAGACCGGCGAGGACCTCGCCGACCAACGGGCTCGGTTGGGTCGGGCCATTGGGCCAATCGACTTTGGGGTGTAGCGTGACCCCCTGGTGTACGGTCGGTCATGTAAAACTCCCTAAAAGCTGCCCCTCCTTCACAAAGCACCCCTCCAAGCTCTCCTTTCTCCACAAAGTTTCTGATTTTTCACAGAAAATGCCCCTCCAATCACTCCTTCTTCCGTTTAGGCACCACCGTTGCCACCCATTCGAAAACTCCCTCCTACAGCTGCGATCTCTCTCATGTCCCTTTTATTTGAGCCTTTACACTCTTTTTGGTCTCAAAATCGTGCAAACCTTAAATTCCATTTTCTCCTTCCTAGGAAATTGATTTCCTTCATCATTTTATGCTTCCAACTGGCCTCCACTGTTGCATACATCTCCCATCTCCTTCTTTTCACTTATCTTGAGTTCACAAACCCCTCTTTGTGGCTCATTACCTCACAACTCAACAACCCATCAAACCCGATTCCTTTTATCCCTTTCTTCCACTTCCTATGGCTCTATTTGAGTTCATTACGGCCGTATTTTTTATTTTCACTTTTTTCTTCCTTTCAACTTATACTTAGGAATTCATCATCATGGGATTTAAAAATCCCATCTCACACTTTCCAACACAAGATCCATTTTCCAAAGCCTATGAAATTGATTTGAATCCCAACCCACCCACCTACTAAACATGTAACTCTCAATTCTTAGGTGGGAGTAGGAAAGCAATCTCATTTAACACAACTTGAGACCACTGGACACATATGCCCTTGGAGTTTGGACCTAGAGTGGTGCTCCTAGATTTCGAAAGATCTAATAGGAAATCCAATTCAGTTAGACAATCTTGACCCTAAGCGATAAAACAATCTCCCGTAATAGAAACGGTATGAAACCATTTAGCGTATAAGTTTAGGCATTGGATTACAACTAGTGAGTTACAGACTAGGCTACTAGTTATATTAAATAGTGTAAAGCCTGTATATATTAAGGAATAGTAGGTTAGATTTGGTTGGAGTAGAACCTCATTCCTTTGATAGATCCCCTTAATACTTATAGACTTTTGTTATAACCCTTAAGAAAGTTGTTTTAACTTAGAACCATTCACTCTCAGGGAAAACTTATAAATCACTCAGATTGAACTTAGAATAAACTAGCACGCCCCTTAGAATTCTCCTTAGAATTGCCTTCCTAAGGACTTCTTACAATCGGGAACGCGGAGTAAGGGAACTGTATATAAGTGATGTATTCGCGGTTTGAATCGACTTCTTAATCCTAGTAGTTACCAATGAATCTAATGCTCTGATCAAGCAGAAGATCGACATCGACTCGGATTAAGAACCGATACGGTAAAATTTTCTATCATAGCTAGGCAGAAAGTCTATGTATCCGGCTCAGACCCACTACACAACTTTTCTTCCGTGTTGGCCCGACCACCTACAACCAAAAGTTATTGCTTTGTCCTTGGTAAATGTTAAGGACATATAGCTAATAGAGTAGCCAGTAGAGGATTAGATATCTTGCCACAAACTCACATCCGTCCTTGAAATCAACCACAACACCCATCATTTTAGCTCTTTTCTATAATCATAGGTACCAATGCCATAGAACGCATCATTAACAAAGGAAGACCAATGTAATGAGAGGTTGTTTCCCATTTCATGTCAAGGATAGGCCCTAAGTTACACCTCGTTTCGATATACGGATCGAGACATAGATTCTTGAACCTTAAGTATAACTAAGTTTTAGGGGGGGTAGAACGTATTGAGCCTAATCTACTTAGGATTATCTAATACAACCATTAGATTAGAGTAGCGCAGCGGAAGCGTGTTTGGCCTCTTCCCCACTAGCCCAAGATCGAAGAAAATTCAGGGAAATAATTAAGGCTTAAGTGTTGGACCCATTCATATTAAATCATAGGCCTAGTAGTGTGAGCAGGCGAAGGTCAGTGTATCCATAAACCTACTCGTTAAATACAAGAATAATAGAAGCCTTGGCTGATTCTGTATGATTAGGAATCCTTTAGGATGATCTATTAAAGTGTTTATTAATTGCTACCTTGGACATAAATTCAGGCGAGAACTCTCCTAGATCAAGATCTAAAGCACAACCTTATAAATATAACTTTTAAACCTTTTAGTGATTGACATTCCCTAAGCTTTTAGAGTGATCGGAATACGGAGTTACTGAAATGAACAAATTCAAAACATTCGCAGCTTGACACAAATTCTCAATCCTGGACGACTACCAATGGACTCACTGCTTAGCCGAGCAGAAGACCAGGATCCACCAGGATTAGGAAGGGATACAACGTTGTCTACCCTGGCCAGGCGGACATTCGACGTATCGGGATCAAGCCCACTACAACTGTCTCTCTGTACTGGTCAACCACTGAAAACATATATCTTACTCTAAGTAGATGGGAATTGTCGTCAAGACGCCAAACAGGTAAAGAAATAAATTGTAGCAAACCGTTAGGATGTAAGTAATGTATAAAGAAGTAAGTTTTAAGGGGGGGTAGATCAAAAGGAATCAGACTTATATAGATCGTATACACCCTACCATGTATAGAAACATGAAATCAACAAAACTTAGGTAAAGGAAATGATTAATCTTTCCTCGTTACCCTTAGCCAATTTCAGGGATGAAATTTTATTTTAAGGGGGGTAGATTGTAACACCCCAGATTTTTGCCTACATAGGATTAGACGTCCTTAGGCAATGGGTCAACCATATCACTCTCATAACTCAATTTCAAAACCAAAGAAATCATTTGGAACCAAATTCTTTAGAAATTTAATGTGTTTTAGCTAGAGCTAAACTAGATTACCTGTGAAATTAGCACCAACCACTTTAAATACGATCTGTAAGACCCAAAACCTCTAGAATTGTTAACGCTACGTTACCCTAAAACCTAGGATCAAACTCTAAACCTGTTTGTTCTCAGGAACCCTTTGAAACTTCATATCAGATCTAGACTGCACGTCGAAAGTCCAATAGCGATGAAGTTAGACAAATACGACTGACTAATTAGATTTGACAATCATTTCGAAAATCAAGCCCAACCGATATCCTGAGACCATTTTACTGAGTCTGGAGTGAAGAGAGTGAGAAAAAGGAAAATATTTAGAAAAATAATTTAATTTTTAATAAATCTGGCATGTGTCGCTTGCGCAACATTTTTAAGAGTTCTAGCTTTGGAATTTGACCAAATTTCACCCTCGGATCAGGATAGGTGGCCCTTACATGTCATAGCACTTGTGGCCCTTATCGAATTTCGATGACCGCTGAACTGAAACTGGTTCACCACGGTCGATCTGAAAACCCAACTTGACTGAAAACTTAGCTGGACCTAGATCCAATATTAGAGAGCTTAAGTCCGACCGCATTTAGTAACAGGATCTCCAGAAGTGCTCCGTTGGATCGGAACAGACCCGATTTGGTTATAACTTAAGTATACCTTGACTTCGAGTCTGTTTTAGTTATGTTTGGGCTTATAAAAGGGACTTAAACCCTTAGCTTTCTAACCCATACAAATTTGGGAAAAACCCTAGGAGAGAGGAGAGAAAAGAAAGAAAGTGGGAGAGAGTTGGAGCTTTCTCCTGGGATTCTTCCCTGCTGCTCCAAGTGCCAAAGCCATCCGCCTACATCGTTATTTCGGCGATTCTGATTTCGTTCTAGGTAAGAAAACCCTAACCTGTTTTAAGGCTCCTATGGGTACAAGTAGCTAAGTAGCTGACTCACCTTGTGTTGTAGGTTGCCAATCAGTCGTTGACAACGACGTAGAGTTCCTATTCAATTCATTTCGTTTCTACAGCATAAGGTGCGGATTTTAGACGCTTAGTTTACCATTTTTCAAAGCTTTCAATGCTGTTTAATGATAGATTGTTGATAAGAATGTTGTTTGACATGTAGAACATGATGTCCGTTTTTCATTTCGAATACATACGAAGAATATGAGATTTAGGGTATTTTAAGTATTTGTAGGAAATATTGTATACGTACATATTTTGCTGATATGATTGCCATGAGTATTTGTCATGTACCTATGTTAGTTATGCATGTAGGATCTGTTTAGCGAAGAGATTCACCTTAATACACATATTGGCTGACATATGCTATGTAGACTAATGTGTGTAGACTAAGTGTTTGTTGAAATGCCTAAATCAATATGATTTATGCCTGTCATATGTTTTGAATGTAAGAACATGATTGTTGTCTATTAGACATCTCCTTGATATAAGGATCTGTCATATTATATGTTGAAATTAACATACGTTAAGTACATTGGAGTTGTGTAGTCTAAGTGTTTGTATAAATGTATGTATTAGTAAGTATTGAGTAAATGGTGTTGTAAATTAGCGTTGAGACTGGATTCTCAACTAATTTGATGATGCACATGATTTCCTCCATGCTTGTTGTATTTGAATTGATTACCTTATATGTGAAATACTTGTGTATGGTTAAATTGCTTATAATGTACGTTATAACATGCTGATAACATGCTGAAATTACTTGTATTTCAATTCTGTCTCTCTTATATGATTAATGACTTAGATTACAAGTGTTTAGGGCTATACTCTAGTCTAGGCAGTTGGTAACAGATGAAAATTCGCGGTTAGATTCTATTTACCATGAAGGATGTGTATGACGAACCCGAGTCGTACTAGAGTCGTCGGTAGTGGTTAGGCCACACGAAGTGCTTGTGTACTTCATGTCGGTTGATTCAACATGCGCTCATGCTAGTCGGACTCATCAAGTAACCTGACTGATCATTGTATGTTCACCTTGTATTTGTCATAACTGCTTGAACCTAGGTACTGAACTTACCAGTGATAACCCTGATCACCATGGTACCTGGATCCACTAAGTCTCATGAGTCGGGCATGGTGGTATGGGACACCGTGGTCGAGCTGTTGGCCTACGCTGGGGCCACAAATCTCCCCGTATTGACCAGTGAGCACCTTGAGTCGTGAGCCGATTATGGTGGTATGGGACACTATATTCGAGTTGTCAGCCTACACTGATAAGGTGATGGGGGAGCAGTGCAACGAGTGCGAGCAACAGACCTGACTGCCCTTTGTAGTGACCTCGAGCGTACTCTGAGTCTACGTGAGGCGACGACCCTTTCGTAGTAACAAGAGTACAACTAGTCCTGTATTGATAAGATGATGGGGGAGCGGAGCAACGAGTGCGTGCAACAGCCCTGACAGCCCTTGCAGCGACCTAGAAATATATCATCGTATGAGACTACTAGGAGTGACGACCCTAGACAGGATCCTTGTTGGGAATGATATAAGGAAAGTACCCTAGTTTTCCAATCCTGCTGTATGAAAAGGACTAATAATAACTCGGTAATCATATTCATATCGCACTGCATGTGCCTGAAAGATGTGGAGCACTGAGGGAAGAAAGCATGCCGTGGACGTAAGATGGTGTCTCATGAGGGAGTATGTCGGCGAGGGCATCCATCATGTCATTTCATTCTTGCATTAATCACAGTATTTAGGAATATTTGATTTTCTTGCTTTATCATTATTGCTTGATTGATTTGATAACATGTTAACCTTTGCTCTATGATTCCACTCAGTTAGCTACTCACTCCCACGTTACGGGATGGTGTTACACACACTAACTAGTCCCTATTTTAGCTTCAGATGGTGGCGATGCTTGCGAAGCAGAGTCGGACTTGATGATGATGAGGAGGATCCCTCCTATATACAGGTTCTGATTGACGGGGTTACAGGGTTACTGATTAGATGCCAATACACTTGGTATTTTTCCTTTTATTTAAATACCCATGTATATTCTTTTGGCTCATCTTTGGAGTATACATGTATTGTTTAACCTGGTAACATGTTCACACTCTGGAGACTCACAACAGTTCATATATTTCGTATATCTATCACATTCTTCCGCTTGCTAATTTAACTGTCTCTGGAGTATAATATGTTGTTTTGGTTTAGTCTCAATCTTATTTAATTCTATTCTATAGACAACATGCATTCATCATTATCTATGTTGCATAAGTGACGTTTTGGAACTTGGGAGTTGGGTTTCTACTCGACCCCTGATTTTCGGGATGTTACAAAATGGGTAGCCATATATTTATAAATATTTCTCACATAATGGCCTAGAGAAAATGGCCCAAGCCTACATATAACAACATGGGCCCATAAGGGAGAATATGGCCCAATAACAATGTCACCAAATCCATGCATTATGTTGGACTTAGTGGGCAGCCCATAAGCCCAAGTACATAGGCAAAAAAATCATATCCAAGTTAGATGAAATGGGTCTTACAAAATCAGCCCAAAAAATGGTAAATTATGTGGGAAATCAAGGACCCAATCACATCTATATTTTAACCCAACTAGTCTAGCATAATGATGGAAGCAGCCCATATAGACAACTGGGCCAAGCTCGAACGTCCCAGCCCATCTGGGCCTACTGGACATCCAAAAATTCTAGTCCATTTATTTTGGGCTTAGACAACAAAAGGGTGAGCCTTTCTTTGCACTAATTAAGCCAAAAAGCCTTAGAATTAAAAGTATAGCATATGTACACATTATTTCTCCACTTGGTGTGCCCCACTTCTTAAAATATCCAGTGACATATACCATTTCTTTCATAACACCTTGCTGGACCTACAGCCCACCCAGTTTCCTAGGCCTGATAAGGTCTTGCAGAAAATGATTTTTGGGGACATAAATTTTATGGTGGTCACTGATCATCATGGTGGGCCCCAACAGATGGAGAATGTGGATAGAACAAATAAACTCAAGTGGGCTTGCTGTTGGACTGCAAGTCTACCAGCACCCCAAAAAGCATGGACGTCCCAGGTGGGCTTGGGTGTCCTAAAGGCCTAGATGGCCTGCCAAGATCACATCAAGGTGGGCTCTATATATGGACATCCCACCAAGGGACGGTCCACACTTCAATGGGCCACATAAGGGAGAATCTATGGGAAGAAACACATACATCAAGGTGGATAACAATGGGTGGACAGCTAGCCCATGGCTGGACGTCAGCCCAGCTTGACCTACAGCATGTTGTTGTCATCCCAGCCCTAAAAACCCCAAAGTTTAATGATTTTAGTGGCCCACATGCACCTGAAGTGGGTCCCTAAAAGTGGGTCGTAAAATGGGGGAAGGATATGGCAATAAACACTTCCAAATAATTTTAATACAAATGGACAGTAAGGTTGTAAAAATTTTGCTACTGCAAAAATGTTATTGGCCCCATCTTTTACACCCAATGGGGTGGGCCCAGGCTTGTCAAATCAATGGGAAAATGGGTGAATTGCATGAACCCATATATGAACAACATGTGGTGTCCACTAGAGTGGCTGACTATCCCCGAAACTAGCCTGGTACAGGGGCATTTTTTGCATGTAGGACTGCGGGACAGTTCAGAAAATTTGGACCGTCCAATCGTCTTAGGACCACTCCATGGAGCTCAAATCAAGGGTGGATGATGGGGGATCCATCCTACATCTAGTTAGGATCCACACCTTAGAGAATACTAAAAAAATTCTAAAAGAAAAGCATTGTAAACAGGCTTTACAACAATGTCCAAAACCGTACAACAATGTGCCTAAATCTGGACAGCAACATGTGTTGTCCATTTCCAACCCATTATAAAATTAATAGAGGGATTAAAGCTTATATTAAACAAGTAGAGTCCACCTAGATGGGCTAAAAATATTCCAGACCCAAGCCCCTTACAAAAACATCCAGGAAATCAGTCCTCAATGGTCATCTAATCCATACAACCAAGATGGGCCTGGACGTCCAGCATGGTGGGCCTTGATGTCCCAAAATCTACATGGTTTGGGATGTTATGGTCACATCAGGTGGGCCACATTCATCGATGACAAAAGAGGGTGAGAGAGAGAGAGAGAGAGAAAATCATGGCCATGAGAGGACTTCGCCACTATGAGTCCTCCAATAATCCAAACCTTACATCATAGGTCCATGCGTACATAGATTCTTACATCAAAAGAAAATATGAGGTGGGGATGACAGGTGGGGATGTCATCCCCACCATTCAATCTTGGGTCTAGATGACCCAACAACCATAGATCAAAGGGAAAATCATCATGATGGGGTCCATGGAGCCCCATCAAGGCAACATGCATGCATGAAGTGAGCCACTAACCATACTTATAGAGTCATATAGGATCTCCACCATTGATTGATGGGTCCTACAAGCTCCCAAGAATGAGAAACAAGATTACATGAAGGAGAAATTAGAAAACTAATCCAAGAAGTACACCCACCTCTAAGATCATCCTTCTTTTTCTAGCCTTAGGTTCTATAGCTCCAATGGTGAGGATGGGATTTAGAGGGTTAGATTAGGAGGATTTTTGGTTGAAAGGGGCTGGAGAAAGAGAGCTCTCCTATGAACGTCCAAGGGCTAGAGAAGAGAATGAGAGAAAAGAGAGAGATGAGAAGGAAGAAATGGTAGCTAGAGAAAAGAAATTATGAGTTTTGGGAGAGTGGGAGCATGCTTACAATCATGGCAAGCAAGGCATGCTTAAGGATGACATCATGTTAGGGTGTTAGGGTGGCTATAGGCTAGTTGTAGCTTGCATGGGGAATGTGAAACACTAGGGTGGGCCCACATGAGAAAACGTGCACATGGGTAAAGTGGGTCCCATATCATGATTAAGGGCCCAAAAATGGTGCGGGCCACAACTTTGATCTATAAGTCAGATTGACGCACGAGACACGACGTTGGAACTATGGTGTCGATGCAGTCGTAGCGGTAAAATTTTAGGGTCGATCCTGGTCGGGTTTACATGATGACACTTAAGGATGATCGTAAACGAAATTTACAGGTCACAGGTCAGAATTTAACTGGTAGGACCATATGACCTAATGGAACAAAATTGAGACTGAGGTTAAGGGTTTTACATATCAGTCGTACCAATGCTATTCGATTCAAGGCCTACGTAGCCAAATGTCATATGTAAGATGCGACACAAGCACACTAGTCCTCGGCTGGATCCACATATCAATACAGTTCACCTTTGGAATATCACTAGGTCAAGTGCATTATACACTAGATTGCCACCCAACATAAAGCACACAACTAAGTGGAAGAGACCTCACTATCTGCCTAGATAGTAGTCTGCCAATATCTACCTGGCTCGTTAATAGCGGACCCTTTCCTTGAGCTGGTCAAACTCAACCTAGTTATGCCCCCTTCACCTGGGCGGGTAAGGTCACTCCCAACTGACCATGACACAGTGGGTGACGTGGCTTAAAGGTATTCGACACTTAGCGTTCATACATCCACTCAGTCTTGACATTAGAGCAACCTCCAGGTACCATAAGGGTTTAGGGACTTTCACCCAGGGACATCCTAAGTGCCCCAGTGATCGGAGCAAAATATTTTCAGTGTCCGATCCTTCCATCTATGATATGTCTATGGAGGCCATGACCCTGATGCCCCTAGGGCGTACAATAATCATATCACACAAAAAAGTAAGGTGCATGAGTCACACCATCCAATCATGCATCAAACCTACAAGTACCACGTGCTCATGTGGGGCAACTCTATCTCTTAGGGAGTCCCATAAACAACTCAGCCCAATGGCATATGCTATGATTAATCAATCCTCATAATAGGCACATCTTAGCCCAATGGCGTATATTATGACCAATCACTCCTCATAACAGGCATACAACTGATGCATATGGGCATGTATCATGATGCACTACTAGGTATATCCAACGGTGATGATGTACTCTCCTACAATCAATAGATGGCCGAAATGACATACTTATATCAAGGATAAGCTTAAGTACAAAGAGTGAGTTTCTTCACCCTCTCCATCACATAGTAAACTGGGCTTCTTAGAGGGCCTAATAACCACAAGATGGGCTTTATGGCTTGGACAAATCCATAATACATAGTGGAAGCACATCAACAATGGGGGCCTAATGGTTTGGGTTAGCCCACTAAGAGAAGATGAGAATGGGCCTAACAATGGGCCCTAGGAGAGGTTTACAACATGGACATTTAATCACCATTGCTTCCTAAAGTGTGGCCCGTTATAGAAACTATCTCACAATGGGGCCTATGGCCCTTAAACCATCTAGAAAATGAATGGGCGGCATACATATTATCTCATACATCATGGTGGGCCTCTTGGGCTAGCCAATAGCCAAGAAAATTAATGGTCATACAACATAAGCATCATGGTGGGCCTCATGGGGCAGGCTATATGCTCAAGAAAATGATCGGGTAAGGTGTACATCACATATAACATTGTGGGCTTTACAGGTCAGGCCATAATTAAGTAAAATGGATGGGTAGCCTGCACATAATATGCATACAACAAAGTGGGCTCAATGGTTGGATGCCCAACCCATCTGGGCCCACTGAACGTCCCAAAATCTGGACAGTTTAGTATTTTAATGGATGGTGGGCCTTACAAGGTACTAATGGGGCCCACGATCTCAGGAAGATAGATGTATACTGTGTATGTATTGAACTTTCAACCTAGTGGGTCTCATAACTTTGCAATAAGTAATATCATGCAACAAGTTGGGCCCTTGCTAGACGTCAACCCATTTGAGTCTGCTGGACGTCCAATTGATGGACTTTCTAAGTGAAATACACACTTCATGGTGGCCCATAGACATTAAAGTGGGCCCCACCAGATGAACAACAACAATACAACACATACATTAGGGTGGGCCTGCTGCTGGACGACCAGTCCATCAACGTCCCAGCCCTGCTAGGTGTCTTAGGATGGCTGGATAGCTGGATATACATATACACAAGTTGGGATCCACCTAGAGACGTCCCACCAGAGGGTGGGCCTCATCTAGGTGGGCCTCAAAATGGAAAACGACATGGACACAACACAACATTAAGGTGGCCCATGCATGTTAATGGTCAACCCCTGCTAGACGACGGCCCATTTGGGGCGTCCAGTAGATGGGCTGCCGGCCTGGTTGGGACATCCCATAGTTGGATAGTCCGGATGTCATTCAATCATATAAGGTGGGCCATAAAACTAATATGAAGGGGATAAAACACATACATCAAATGGAGAACTATTAGACAGTCAGTCCAGCAACATCCTGGCCCAAATTGGACATGGATCTACTCTTGTTGGGCCTAGGGCTTTCCTAATATGGGGAAAATAGATGGATGATGTGCATCCTCACGTTTATACTAAGGTGGGGTCCACGTGAGTGGCCCGCCTGAAAGTGCACCTACTAGTGCCCTAGTTTGTCAATTACAGTGTGAGTTGAGTCAGTCAGACTACAGAGCCTAACAGGAAGATCAATTCAAGCGTCTACCTCAACTGGGTGTGTGGAAGCTTGCCTTAGGTAAATCATAGCCTCACATCCCATGTCCCAAAACACCAGGTGATTGAAACCCTAAAAATAACTTAGAACACATGAGGGTTTTTAGGTAATTGAACTTTTTCAAACAACAGAAAATCCTTAAGTTTGATTGCCCTGTCAATTATATCGATTCATTTTTAGATATGCTCGACCTGTTCTGTCGATGTCCTCGGCATCTCAATCGATGCAATCGAGTAAGGGAAAAAAGTGTTTAGCAACCACATACTCATTTGGACGATTTATCGATATATCGAAGTATTAATCGATATCATCGATATTCAAATATCGAGTCCATCGAAAGTGGATCGATAATATCGACAGGAAGTTTTTCGACGCCCCTGTTTTTTTAAAGAAAACTACTATAAGCTTCGATATATCGATGACTGTTCCGATTCAATCCGAATTCAAATAGCGATCATATAGGAAGTCTCTCGATCATATCGACAGTGGGCGTGTATTTCTTCCAACAAATATTTCAGGATGATCTTATCTTTGATCGGGGGCCACTCGAGGAAATCGATATTCTTATATCGATGCCATCGAGTCCTGGTCGATTGGATCGAGTTTGGAACAAACTGTCCAGCGTGCTTATAGGTAAATCTATATGATTTATTGATCCTATCGACAAGGTCTCGATATCATTGACATTCAAATTTCGATGACATCGGTTGACCCTCGATCATATCCTATAGCCTGAAATATTTTAGCCATTTTCTCTCATTCTTCAAGTGTTGATAAATCGGTCTAAGTATCGATGGAATTGGAGTTCGAAATTCGATAACATCGACACATGTATCGATCCCATTGATAAGCTGACAATAGGTTTCAAAAGCGTATGACTTTAGAGTGTATGTTATCGAGTGGTCAGTCGATCCCATCGAGAGTATATGCTCGATGATATCGATACTTCTCGATGATATCGAACTCTGTCATAAATATGACCATTTTATATCCGTTGGAACCTTTTGCCTATGTAAAGAGAAACTTGGTCATATTGCTAGCAGAGAAAGAAGAGAGTGCTTTTGTGTGTCTTTCCTCAGATCATATACCCAAAGCCCTTTCTCTCACAGGAGTTCATCTTCCAATCCACTCTTACCATTGACATTCAATAGAGTGGATTGAGAAATGAGCTTTTGCATTCAAGGATCCTCTAGCAACTATCTTAATAGCATATCATTAAGTTGAGATGCCTTGAATGAATAGATGACAGGAATCACTCTATCTTGGTTATACGAAAATTTTAAGAGAGTGGATTTTCATCCTAACCTTGACTTGACCCAAAGCCAAGTACAGGTACATATTTTGTGTTTCAGATCAAGGGAGCCGAAGACTCTATAACAACAAGGAGGAGATCTCATCAACTTATCTGTAAGTATCTAGAGTCCAAAGGACACTTGTGATTATTTTTTCTAGGATTGGGTCTTAAGTGTTGCTCACCCTTTAAAGTTCTCAAAGGAGGCCTCTGGCGAAAGTGTACGTCTAGGTGCGCTGTGTGGACCCTTTGTAATGCCCTGAATTTCGGGGGTCGAGCATAACTCAGCCCCCGAGTTTCAAAACATCACTTATGCAACATAAATAATGATGGATATATGTTGTCTGTATTGGCGCATAAAACATGAAGTAGATTAAGCTAGATCAACAGACATAATTCAGGGATAGATAGAAAATGCAAGCGGAAGACTTGAGTACATATATAATCTAAAAATAATCCCCAAAAGATGCGTGCTCTGCCTAGGGCAATAAATACAACTGTGTATCAAAATACATGTATCAAACTGTGCAAAATCAACATATACATATCCCAGAATCCCCGCCAGTCAGGACAAGGCTCACATGAACCCGCCTGAGAACTACATGAATGAGAAAGCCTCCTCGTCCTTGTCGAACTCAGCTCCACCTCGCAGGCATCACCGTCACCTGTAGCTAAGTCAGAGTCTGGTTGGTGTTTAAGCACCATCCTAGAACGTGGGAGTGAGTGATCAACTCAGTGGAGCTATACAACAAAGGTTAACATGTTATCAATTCAATCAAGTAGTAGTGATAAAGCAGTACAATCAAACATATCCTAGATACTCTTGTTAATGCGAGAATGAATGAGATAATAATGCATGCCCTCACCACAAACTCCCTCTGCGATCTTCATCTTACGGTCACGCATGTCAGTCACTTCCTCAGTGCTCTTACACCAACACCGATAGCACATGCAGTGCGATGACATGAGTATGATTACGAAGTTCTTATTAGTCCTTTTCATACAGCAGGATTGGGAAGCTAGGACACCTCCCTTATACCAATTCCCAAACATTGATCCATTCTAGGGTCATCAGTCCTAGGAAATCTCATACGATGTATAGTTCTAGATCGCTCTAAAGGGCTCTTCACCAATCAATATAGGTCTAGTTATATCTCAAATATTGCAACAAGACTCGTCGCCCTTATACAGTATCAGGATATACTCGAGGTCTCTACAGAGGGGTCATCACCAATTAATGTAAGCCGACAGCACGAATATAGTGTCCCATACCACCATAATCGGCTCACAAGAGTAGGGTGCTCACTGGTCACTACAGGGAGGCTCGTCGCACCAGCGTAGGCCGAAAGCTCAACCACGGTGTCGCATACCACCATCTCCAGCTCATGAATCTTAAGGGATCTGTAACACTCCAAAAATCGGGGGTCGGGTAGAAACCCAACTCCTGAGTTTCAGAACATCACTTATGCAACATAGATAATGATAAATGCATATTGTCTGTAGAATAGCATTAAACATGATTGAGACTAAGCCAAAATAACATATCATACTCCAGAGACAGTTAAATTAGCAAGCGAAAGACTGTGATATATATATAAAATATATAATTAATTGTAAGTCTCCAGAGTGTGAACATGATACCAGGTTAATTAAATACATGTATACTCCAAATGGAAAGAAAAGAATATACATGAGTGCTCCAAAAATATAACATGACAAGTGTCCAGACATCTACTCAACCTCCCTGTAATCCTGTCGATAAGATCACTCATAAAGGAGGGATCCTCCTCATCATCATCAAGTCCGGCTCCGCCTCGCAGGCCGCGCCATCATATGTAATTACAAAAGGGACTGGTGGGTGTCTGGAACACCATCCCATAACGTGGGAGTGAGTAATTAACTCAGTGAAATAATAGAGCCAAGATTAGCATGTTATCAAATCAATCACGCGTTAATAGTAAAGTAAACAATCAAACATTCCTAGATACTGTTGTTAATGCAAGCATGAAACGACATGATGGATGACCTCACCGACATACTCCCTCATGCGGCACCATTTGCGTCCACGGCATGCTTTCTTCCCGCAGTGCTCCACATCTTCCAGGCACATGCAATGCGATATGGATAATGATTATCGGATTGTTATTAGTCCTTTTCATATAGCAGGATTGGGAAACTAAGGTACCTTCCTTATATCAATCTTAACACAGATCTTGTCTAGGGTCGTCACTCCTAGTAATCTCATACGATGTTATAATTGTAGGTCGCTACAAGGGCTGTCAGGGCTGTTGCTCGCACTCATTGCATCTCTCCTCCATCACCTTATTAATACAGGCCTAATGTACTCTCGTCGCTACGGAAGGGTCGTCGCTTCCAATAGACTCAGAATACGCTCGCGGTCACTACAAAGGGCTCGTCACCTGATCAGTGTAGGCTGACAGCAAGAATATAGTGTCCCATACTACCATAATCTGCTCACGAGTCATAGGTGCTCAGTGGTCACTACGGGGAGGTTTGTGGCCCCAGCATAGGCCGACAGCTCGACCACGGTGTCCCATACCACCATGCCCGACTCATGAGTCTTTATGGATCAAGGTACCATGGTTAACAGGGTTTCTAATGGTAAGTTCAGTACCCTAGGTTCAACCAGTTATGACTCATACATGGTGAACATACAATGGCCAGTTGGGTTACTTGACGGGCTCGACTAGTACGAGCGCATCTTAAGCTGAACGACATGAAGTGCATGAAATACTTCGTGTGGCTTAACCATGGCCTCCAACCCAAAACACGACTCGAGTTCATCGACGCGTCCTTTGTGGTACATAGAAACCAACCACGAATTCAATCCATTACCGACTGCCTGGACTAGGTCATAGGCCCAAGCATTTATAAACCAACGTCAGTAATCATATGAGAGTAATAGAAATGAAATACAACAATACAAGCATGTTAACACATGTTATAGCATACGAAGTAAGCAAATCAACTAACACATGTATTCTCTACATATAAGAAAATCAATTCATATAACAAACATATAGGAAATCATATACAACATCATGTGGATTGAGAATTCATTCTCAAAACTAATTTACAACACCATTTATTCAATACATACCAATACAAACATTTATACAAACACTTAGTCCACACAATACAAGGTTCAATCAATCAATAAAGAGATGAGGATAGCGCTCTCGAATCTCAGCCTCGCACTCATAAGATGCCTCATCAACACTATTGTGACCCCACTGTACCTTCAATAAGTGAATGACCTTGGTCTGGAGGACCTGATCCTTCCGATCAAGGATGTGAACTAGTTGCTCAATCCAAGAAGCATCTTCACAGACCTCTAGGGGCTGCCAATCAATCATAGGAATGGTGTTTGACCCACACTTTCACAACATAGAAATATGAAAAATGTTGTGGATGCTAGATAGCTGAGGTTATAAAGTGAGCCTATAGGCTACGACGTCAACGTGCCTAGTGATTTAAAACAGTCCAATAAATATCAGGGCAAGCTTTCCCTTCACTTTAAATTGAACCACACCCTTCATGGGTACGACCTTGAGATACACACGGTCCCCAACTAAAAACTCCAAGGGGCAATGCCGATGATCGGTAAAACTCTTCTGTCGGCTTTGAGCTATGAACATCCTCTTCCTGATGATATTGATGATCTTTGATGTCTCCTACACAAGCTCGGGACTTAGGAGATGGTGCTTTCCAACCTCGGTCCAACAACTTAGAGATCTACACGACCTGTCATATAGTGCCTCGAATGGAGCCATGTCAATGGTCGCCTAGTAGTTGTTATTATATGCGAATTCAACTAGGCTTAGATCCTCATCCCAACTACTCAAGAAGTCAATCACATAGGCTCAAAGCATATCCTTAAGGATCTGGTTAACCCTCTCGGTCTGCCCATTGGCCTGTAAATGATACGCTGTGCTGAGCTGCAAAACTGACCCCATTGCCCTCTGAAGGCTCCTCCAAAATTAAGACGTGAACCTCGAGTCTTGGTCAGAGACGATCGATACTGAGATACTGTGTAGTCTCACGATCTCATCAATGAATAATGCAGCAAGCCGTTCCAAAGGCTAAGTTGTATGAATCGTGAGAAAATGCACTGACTACGTTAGTCAATCCACAATAACCTAGATGGCGTCACGATGGCACTAAGTCCTTGGAAAACCTATGATAAAGTTTATGGATACATGCCCTTACTTCCACGTCAGGATGCTCAATGGCTGCAACGAACTTGGGGGTCTCTGATAATCGGCCTTAACATGCTAGCACATGTCACACTCATCCATGACACTGGTGATTAGTCTACAATCAGAACCAATCTACCAATTTGATTGACTCTCGGATGCCACCTCTGCTCGATAATCCTGTAACGACTCTTCTGTTTCCTGAGCCTCAATCACCCTTGTGGAAAGATAGGGTTGAATCGACAAGCTCGATAACTGTACAATAGAAGATTACTGTAACATCCCAAAAAATTGGGGGTCGAGCATAAACTCCACTCCCGAGTTTCAAAACATCACTTATGCAACATTTTCAATGATGGATGAATGTTGTTCATATTAGTGCAGAAAACATGAGTGGGATAAGACCAAAACAGCATATCATACTCCAGAGATAGTTAAATTTCTCAAGCGGAAGATAGTAATAAATATATAAAATGTATAAATGATTGTAAGTCTCCAGAGTGTGAACATGTTACCAGGTTAACTAAATACATTTATACTCCAAAATAAAAAGAAAATAATATACATGGGCATGTAAATAAAAGGTAAAATACCAAGTGTATTGGCATCTAATCAGTAACCCTGTAACCCCATCGATCAGAACCTGCATATAGGAGGAATCCTCATCATCATCAAGTTCGGCTCTGCTTCGCAAGCATCGCCATCATCTGTAACTAAAATAGGGACTGGTTGGTGTGTACAACACCGTCCCGTAACGTGGGAGTGAGTAGCTAACTCAGTGGGATCTATACAATAATGGTTAACATGTTATCAATTCAATCAAGTAGTAATAATAAGTTAGTACAATCAAACAGATCTTAGATACTCTTGTTAATGCAAGGATGATATGAAGAATGATGCATGCCCTCACGATAATCCCCTCTGCGACATCATCTAGCGATCACGGCATGACTCACTTCCTCAGTGCTCTATCACCAACATCATTAGCACATGCAATGCGGTGTTATGAATATGCTTACCAAGTTCTTATTAGTCCTTTTCATACAGCAGTATTGGGAAGCTAAGACACCTCCCTTATATCATTTCCCAACATTAATCCATTCTATGGTCGTCAGTCCTACAAATCTCATACGATGTAATGGATTTAGGTCACTGCAAGGGCTGTTGCGCGCAATCGTTGCTCCTCTCCACCATCACCTTATCAATATAGGCCTACTTATATGTAACATCCCGAAAATCGGGGGTCGGGTAGAAACCCAACTCTCGAGTTCCAGAACATCACTTATACAACATTTTCAATGATGGATGAATGTCGGCGGTAATAGTACATAAAACATGAGGTGGATTAATCCAAAACAACATATCATACTCTAGAGACAGTTAAATTAGCAAGCGGAAGTCTGTGACAAATACATAAAATATATAATTGATTGTAAGTCTCCAGAGTGTGAACATGTTACCAGGTTAATTAAATACATGTATACTCCAAAAATGGAAAGAAAAGAATATACATGAGTGCCCCAAAAATATAAAAAAGATAAGTATCAAGGCGTCTAATCAACCTCCCTGTAATCCCGTCGATCAAAACACGCATATAGGACAAATCCTCCTCATCATTTTCAAGTCCGGCTCCACTTCGCAAGCAGCGCCATCATTTGCAACTAAAATAGGGACTGGTTGGTGTGCGCGACACCGTCCCATAACGTGGGAGTGAGTGATTAACTTGGTGGAATCATAGAGCAAAGATTAGCATGCTATCAAATCAATCACGCGATAATAGTAATGCAAGCAATCAGACATTCCTAGATACTGTTGTTAATGCAAGCATGAAATGACATGATGGATGCCCTCACTGACATACTCCCTCATACGGCACCATCTTATGCCCACGACATGCTTTCTTCCCACAGTACTCCACATCTTCGAGGCACATGCAGTGCGATATGAGCAATGATTACCGAGTTATTATTAGTCCTTTTCATACAGCAGGATTGGAAAACTAGGGGACCTTCCTTATATCAATCCCAACTTAGATCCTGTCTAGGGTCATCACTCCTAGTAATCTCATACGATGTTATATTTATAGGTCGCTGCAAGGGTTGTCAGGGCTGTTGTACGCACTCGTTGCTCCTCTCCCCCATCACCTTATCAATACAGGCCTATTTATATCCTTAAGATTGCATCAGGACTCGTCGCCCTATGTGGTGTCAGGATAAACTCAAGGTCACTACAAAGGGCTCGTCACCAATCAGTGTAGGCTGACAGCAAGAATATAGTGTCCCATACCACCATAATCTGCTCAGAGTAGGGTTCTCACTAGTCACTATGGGGAGGTTTATGGCCCCAGCATACTGTAACACCCCGAATTTTCGCCAATCTGGGATTTGATGTCCTTAGGCAGTGGGTCAATTAAAACCCCTGGAAAATCATTCAGAACCCAATTCCATAGCCAAAGAAACCACTTAGGATTAATTCCTTTAGAAATTAAGAGTAAGTTAGCTAGCGCAACGTTAGAGTAGCTGAGGAACAGTCCTTGATCACTTTAAATACGTTCTATAAGTCCCAAATCGAGTAGAACGTATGACTCTATAATACTCTATAACCTCGGATCAAACTCTAAGCAGGTTTGTTCTCTGGACCACTTTGAAATTTTGTATTTGATCTAGACCGCGTGTTGAAAGTCCGATGCCTCCTATCTTAGACTGTTAGAACCGCCTAGCTGGACTTGACACTCATTTCGAAAATCAAGTCAAACCGATAAACACAGGCCATTTCATTGAGCCCGGACCTAAGAGAGTGCTAATAGGGACAGAATTGGAATTTCAAATTCAAATCTGGCACACGACTTGACGTGTCAATATTGAGCGTTCTGACCGTCAGAATTCATCCAGATTACACCCTCGCATCAGGAGAAATTTCTATTTTATATCATGAGACTTTCAGCCCTGATCTACGTGCGGTGACCGCTGAACTGAAACTGGCCCGCCACGTGCGATCTGCGAACCCTGCCGGACTGAAAACTTAATACGTGCTAGATCTGGTACGCATGAGCTTAAGTCCGATCGCATTCGGCCAGGGGACCACCAGAAAGCATCTTTTGGACCGAAACAGTCCCGAATTGGATATGCACTAAGTAAACTTTGTTCCCGAGCCTATTTCGGGCGTTTTTAAGCTTATAAAAGGGGTTGAAACCCTCACTCCTCTCTCCCATCCGAAATTGCAAAAAGCCCTAGATTGGGAGAGAGAAAAGGTGAGAGTTTGTGAGAGAGAGTGGGAGTGATTTTCCTGCCACCTGCTGCTGCTGCTGCACGTGCTTAGGCGACGCACTCCAATCACTTTTTCGGCGATTCCAACGCACTTCTAGGTAAGGAAAACCCTAACCACTTGCTGATTTGAGGATTTCTTCGATTCAAATAGAATAGTAGCTGATGTACATGTGTATCAGGTTGTCTGATCGCCATAGACGAAGCGTATACGCTCCGTTCGAATCACTTCACCTATCAAGAAAAAGGTGCAGATTTTAGACACTTTGATTGACTATTTCCAAAGCTTTCAATGTCGTTTAATAGTAGATTCTTGACGGCAACGCCGTTTGACATGTACAACATGCTGTCCGTTTCCTGTTTCGTAAACCAACGAAGAATATGAGATTTAGGGCATTTTAGTCATTTGTAGGAGGTATTGTTTTCATTCATATTTTGCTGACGTGATTGACATGGCTTCTTGTCGCATTAGGATATTTGGAATGCGTGCATAATTAGTTTGGCAAAGAGATTCGCCTAATTGCGCACTTCGGGTCGACATACTATATGTAGACTTAAGTGTGTAGTGTATGTGTTTGTATAAATGCTTGTATTAGTATGTATTGAATTAAATAGTGTTATGAATTAGTTTGAGGTTGATTTCTCAATTAATATGCTGGTATAAATGGTTTCCTACATGTTAGCCATATGCATGATTTCATAATATGAATGAAATGCATGTGCTTGACAATTCTCTTAAGCTGTATGCTATAACATGTGCTTGATGATTTCATTTTGATTTAGTTTAAGATTGAATTCTCAATTAATATGCTGATGGAAATGATTTCCTATATGTTGGCGATATGCATAAGTGCATTATATGTACGAAAGGCATGTGTTAGATGATTTACTTAAGTTGTACGATATAACATGTGTTAACATGCTCACATGGTTGGGTTTCATTTCCAATACTCTCACATGATCGCTGACGTGGATTCATATGTGTTTGGGACTATACGTAGTCCAGGCAGTCGGCAACCGAGTGAATTAATGGTTAGCTTATCTTTGCCACGAAGTACGCATCGATGAAGGTGAGTCGTGTTGGAGTTGGCGGCAGTGGTTAGGCCACGCGAAGTGTTTTACGCACTTCATGTCGTTCGACTTGAGATGCGATCACGTTAGTCGAGCCCGTCTAGTAACCTGACTGGCCGATGTATGTTCACCTTGTATGAGTCATAACTGCTTGAACCTAGGGTACTGAACTTACCACTGTAAACCCTGTTAACCATGGTACCTTGATCCACGGAGACTCATGAGCCGGGCATGGTGGTATGGGACACCGTGGTCGAGCTGTCGGCCTACGCTGGGGCCATAAATCTCCCCGTAGTGACCAGTGAGCACCTAGACTCGTGAGCAGATTATGGTGGTATGGGACACTATATTCTAGCTATCGGCCTACACTGATCAGGCGACGAGTCCTTTGTAGTGACCGCGAGCATATTCTGAGTCCACGGGAGGCGACGACCCTTCCGTTGCAATAGAGTACAGTAGGCCTGTATTGATAAGGTGATGAGGGAGCGGTGCAACGAGTGCGAGCAACAACCCTGGCAGCCCTTGCAGTGACCTACGAAATATACATCGTATGAGATTACTAGGAGTGACGACCCTAGATAGGATCTGTGTTGGGATTGATACAAGGGAAGTACCTTAGTTTCCCAATCCTGCTGTTTGAATAGACTAATAATAACTTGAAAATCATATCACCATGCCATTGCATGTGCCTGGAAGATGTGGAGCACTTGAGGGACGATTGCATGCCGCGGTCGTAAGATGGTGCCGTATGAGGGAGATCGTCGGTGAGGGCATACATCACGTCATGTCATCTTGCATTAACAACAGTATTAGGATTGTCTGATTTACTGCTTTACTATTATCGCATGATTGATTTGATAACATGCTAATCTCTGCTCTCTTATCCCACTGAGTTGATCACTCACTCCCACGTTACGGGATGGTCTTTCCGGACACCCACCAGTCCCTATTGTGATTGCAGATGATGGCGCGGCCCGCCAGGCGGTGCTGGACTTGACGATGATGAGGAGGATCTCTCCTTTATACATGATCTGATTGACGGGATTACAGGGAGGTTGATTAGATACCTTGACACTTGTCATTTTATATTTTGAGAGCACTCATGTATATCCTTTTGGTTTACTTTTGGAGCATACATGTATGTATATAACCTGGTAACATGTTCACACTCTAGAGACATACAATAGTTTATATATGTTATACATACTATCACAGTCTTCCGCTTGCTAATTTAACTGTCTCTGGAGTATGATATGCTGTTCTATCTTAATCTCACTCATGTTTAATACATTATCACAGACAACATTCAACCATACATATCTATGTTGCATAAATAACATTTTGGAACTCGGAAGTTGGGTTTTTGCTCGACCCCCCGATTTTCGGGATGTTACAGATGGTATCAGAGCATGATTTGGATTAAACCGTGCCTGGGTTATGGTCACGCGACGTACGCTGTTACTTCCTTTGACTTAGGTGGGTGCGAGAAGGGTCTAGAAACACTTATAGGATCCTAGATTCGCCAATAGGCGAAGTCTATTCATTTCGATCGCGTGATCGAGTCCGTAGGCATCTAGGGTCGCGTAAAGCAACCCGAATAGCTCCTAGGTCGTAGGAAGTCAGCTTGAGATGTTCTTTGAACTATTTTAAACCCGTAAAAGTAAATCGTTGGGCCGTGGGATGACCACGACTCCTGGATTCAATCGCCAGGGCTTAAAAACCCCGTTTCACCAAAAATCTTTAAAATTCTTCCTCTCACCGCTCCAATCTTCAATTCTTTCTTATCCTTTTCATGTTAGGCATCAATCCTAATGTGAAAAAAATATAAAATCATACTTTCACAAAATTTTACAGTGAATAGTAAAATTTCATGAAAAATGGACATAAGGCCATTCTAACTTCACTTTATTTAGTAAATAATGGGCTAGATGGATGTACTAGCTCCTTTTATCCCAAAATCATATGCTGCATGATAGGATTTTATATTCGGGATTGCAGATTGGCCCCGAAAAGCCCCGAATGGATGTTTGGGCCTCCCTAGGGCAATCTATAATGAACTAAAGGGGGAACCATACCTTTTAGAATCCCTAGGGCAAGGGGAACCCATCAAATATGGCCTTAATGGCCAATTTGCAACTTCACCGGCGATTCCATCGTCGATTCGGCGATGCATCGTCGGTCAAACTCTTCCGTTTGGTCTGGGCTTTGGGCTGGAGGAGTTTGGGGGCTAGGGTAGCCCCCTGGTATGCGGTCCGTACCTTGAAACCCCCCAAAAGATGTACATCCTTCACAAAAAGCCCCATCCCTAGCTCCATTTTCGTTCTCTCGCTGCCCTCTCCCAAATCCGTGGTTCCAAACCACCCCCAAATCCATTCCTGGCCTAAAACGACCACACTCCATCATCCCATTGAAGTTTGCAGCCTTCCCTCTTGAAGATCTCATTGTTTGGAGCTCTTACAACCCTCGAATTGAGCTGAAATCGTGAGGTGCTCCATTCCCCTTTTTCATTCTCTTTTCTTTCTGAAAATACATCCTAGGAGAGCTTGAAGCATCCCTCTACAACGCCTAGATCTCCCTTTTCTAGTTTGTTAGCCATTTCCTTGCATTTCCCCCATTTTCCATGGCTATTGTTAAGCTGTTTTAGCCTTTTTCTCTCTTTTCACCATCCTCCCTCTCAATCCTATTTCTCCATTTTCTTTGCTTAAGGGATACTGAAAATATATGTCCGAGAGAGCTCTAGTGAGCAACAGACAGTATTAGACTCGACAGGGATAAAGAAGGTAAGTCAGGACTGTGGTAAAGTCCTTTGGTAGAGTTAGGCATCTATGCCTTTGCCCTGTAGATTGTTTGATTTTTATTTTAAGAATTTCTGTGTTTTGTTGTTATTGGGTCTAGTGATGTCACTGGTAGACAATGTGTTGCGTCAGTGGTTTGGGCTTAGCATAGCCGAATGCATCTCTGTCATAATCCATGTGGAACTTTATTCCATATATTGTGATGAAATTTGGTTAGATGGAATACATGCCGTTTCATTTCACTGTAAGGTATTGTCCCTAGATTGGGAGTATAGTAACTCCCGGGATTCAGTCTATAAATGAATTTTTTTCCCACCCCACCCTCCTACCAAGCATGTCACTCCCTATCCCAACATGGGATTAGGAATGCGGTTCCATTTAATACAACTTAATGCTACTGGCCATATAGGCCCTTGGCGTTTTGGACTTAGAGATAGCACTCCTAGATTTGAAGGATCTAACTATATGGGAAAGCCTTCTACCGTATAAACTTAGGCTTTTGATTATAACTACTGAGTTACAGACTAGGCTACTAGTTGTCTTAGGCAGTGTAAAGCCTATATATGCTAAGGGATAGTAGGTTAGATTTGGTTGGAATGGGACTCCCTTCCTTCGATAGATCCCCTTATGACTTATAGACATTTGTTGTTGCCCATAGGAGGGAGCCATTCACTCTTAGGGACCATTTATAAATTCCTTAGAATGAACTTAGAATGTACTTGCACGCCCCTTAGAATTGCCTTCCCCGAGGGCTTATTGCATTTGGGAACGCGGAATAAAGGAACTACATGTAAGCGATGTATTCGCAGTTTGAATCGACTTCCTAATCCTAGTGGTTACCAATAAATCCAATGCTCTGATCAAGCAGAGGATCGGCATCGACTCGGATTAAGAACTGATACAACGCATTTTCTGTCCTGATTAGACAGAAAGTTCAACGTATCCGGCTTAGACCCACTACACAACCTTTCTTCTGTGATGGCCCAACCATCTACAACTAAACAGGATCACATTGTCTTTGAGAAATGGCGAGGACTTAAAGCCAGTAGAGAATTCGACATCTTGCCACCAACTCATACCTGCCCCTGAACTTAACCACAATAGAGATTAAGCTCATCTCTATGATCATAGGTACCAATGCCATAGAACGCATCATTAGCAAGGAAAACCATGTAGAGAAAGGTTTTTTCCATTTTACGTTAAGGATAGCTCCTAAGTTGTGCCTCGTTCCGATATACGGATCGATGCAAAGATTCTTCAACCTTAAGTAAAACCAAGTTTTGAGGAGGGTAGAACGAATTAAATCCAATCCAGTTAGGTTAGTCAACGCTGCCGTTTGATCAGAGTGGCGCAGCGGAAGAGTGGTTAGGCCCTTCCCCACTGGCCCAAGATCGAAACATTTGATTTAGGTTATATGTACGGTTAGGTTATCAAATAGGATTTGAACCTTCCTTAGAAAAAGTACTCCTTGCCCTTCGCCAATTTCGGGGATGAAATTTTATTTTAAGGGGGGTAGATTGTAACACCCCGGATTTTGGCCAATCTGGGATTTGATGTCCTTAGGCAGTGGGTCAATTAAAACCCCTGAAAAATCATTCAGAACCCAATTCCATAGCCAAATAAACCACTTAGGATTAATTCCTTTAGAAATTAAGCGTAAGTTAGCTAGCGCAACGTTAGAGTAGCTGGGGAACAGTCCCTGATCACTTTAAATACGTTCTATAAGACCCAAATCGAGTAGAACGTATGACTCTATAATACTCTATAACCTCGGATCAAACTCTAAGCAGGTTTATTCTCTGGACCACTTTGAAATTTTGTATTGGATCTAGACCGTGCGTCGAAAGTCCGATACCTCCTATCTTAGACCGTTAGAACCGCCTAGCTGGACTTGACACTCATTTCGAAAATCAAGTCAAACCGATAAACACAGGCCATTTCATTGAGCCCGGACCGAAGAGAGTGCAAATAGGGACATAATTGGAATTTCAAATTTAAATCTGGCACACGAGTTGACGTGTCAGTATTGAGCGTTCTGACCGTCAGAATTCATCCAGATTACACCCTCGCATTAGGAGAAATTTCTATTTTATATCATGAGACTTTCAGCCCTGATCTACGTGCGGTGACCGCTGAACTGAAACTGGCCTGCCACTGCGATCTGCGAACCCTGCCGGACTGAAAACTTACTACGTGCTAGATCTGGTACGCATGAGCTTAAGTCCGATCGCATTCGGCCAGGGGACCACCAGAAAGCATCTTTTGGACCGAAACAGTCCCGAATTGGATATGCACTAAGTAAACTTTGTTCCCGAGCCTATTTCGGGCGTTTTTAAGCTTATAAAAGGGGTTGAAACCCTCACTCCTCTCTCCCATCCGAAATTGCAAAAAGCCCTAGATTGGGAGAGAGAAAAGGTGAGAGTTTGTGAGAGAGAGTGGGAGTGATTTTCCTGCCACCTGCTGCTGCTGCTGCACGTGCTTAGGCGACGCACTCCAATCACTTTTCCGGCGATTCCAACGCACTTCTAGGTAAGGAAAACCCTAACCACTTGCTGATTTGAGGATTTCTTCGATTCAAATAGAATAGTAGCTGATGTACATGTGTATCAGGTTGTCTGATCACCGTAGACGAAGCGTATACGCTCCGTTCGAATCACTTCACCTATAAGGAAAAAGGTGCGGATTTTAGACACTTTGATTGACTGTTTCCAAAGCTTTCAATGTCGTTTAATAGTAGATTCTTGACGGCAACGCCGTTTGACATGTACAACATGTTGTCCGTTTCCTGTTTCGTAAACCAACGAAGAATATGAGATTTAGGGCATTTTAGTCATTTGTAGGAAGTATTGTTTTCATTCATATTTTGCTGACGTGATTGACATGGCTTCTTGTCGCATTAGGATATTTGGAATGCGTGCATAATTAGTTTGGCGAAGAGATTCGCCTAATTGCGCACTTCGGGTCGACATACTATATGTAGACTTAAGTGTGTAGTGAATGTGTTTGTATAAATGCTTGTATTAGTATGTATTGAATTAAATAGTGTTATGAATTAGTTTGAGGTTGATTTCTCAATTAATATGCTGGTGTAAATGGTTTCCTACATGTTAGCCATATGCATGATTTCATAATATGAATGAAATGCATGTGCTTGACAATTCGCTTAAGCTGTATGCTATAACATGTGCTTGATGATTTCATTTTGATTTAGTTTAAGATTGAATTCTCAATTAATATGCTGATGGAAATGATTTCCTATATGTTGGCGATATGCATAAGTGCATTATATGTACGAAAGGCATGTGTTAGATGATTTACTTAAGTTGTACGATATAACATGTGTTAACATGCTCACATGGTTGGTTTCATTTCCAATACTCTCACATGATCGCTGACGTGGATTCATATGTGTTTGGGACTATACGTAGTCCAGGCAGTCGGCAACCGAGCGAATTAATGGTTAGCTTATCTTGGCCACGAAGGACACATCGATGAACGCGAGTAGTGTTGGAGTTGGCGGCAGTGGTTAGGCCACGTGAAGTGTTTTACGCACTTCATGTCGTTCGACTTGAGATGCGATCGCGTTAGTCGAGCCCGTCAAGTAACCCGACTGGCCGATGTATGTTCACCTTGTATGAGTCACAACTGCTTGAACCTAGGGTACTGAACTTACCATTGTAAACCCTGTTAACCATGGTACCTTGATCCACGGAGACTCATGAGCCGGGCATGGTGGTATGGGACACCGTGGTCGAGCTGTCATCCTACGCTGGGGCCACAAACCTCCCCGTAGTGACCAGTGAGCACCTAGACTCGTGAGCAGATTATGGTGGTATGAGACACTATATTCTAGCTGTCGGCCTACACTGATCAGGCGACGAGTCCTTTGTAGTGACCGCGAGCGTATTCTGAGTCCACGGGAGGCGATGACCCTTCCGTTGCAGTAGAGTACAGTAGGCCTGTATTGATAAGGTGATGGGGGAGCGGTGCAATGAGTGCGAGCAACAGCCCTGGCAGCCCTTGCAGTGACCTACGAAATATACATCGTATGAGATTACTAGGAGTGACGACCCTAGACAGGATCTGTGTTGGGATTGATACAAGGAAAGTACCTTAGTTTCCCAATCCTGCTGTTTGAATGGACTAATAATAACTTGGAAATCATATCACCATGCCATTGCATGTGCCTGGAAGATGTGGAGCACTTGAGGGACGATTGCATGCCGCGGTCGTAAGATGTTGCCGCATGAGGGAGATCGTCGGTGATGGCATACATCACGTCATGTCATCTTGCATTAACAACAGTATTAGGATTGTCTGATTTACTGCTTTACTATTATCGCATGATTGATTTGATAACATGCTAATCTCTGCTCTCTTATCCCACTGAGTTGATCACTCACTCCCACGTTACGGGATGGTCTTTCCGGACACCCACCAGTCCCTATTGTGATTGCAGATGATGGCGCGGCCCGCCAGGCGGTGCTGGACTTGACGATGATGAGGAGGATCTCTCCTTTATGCATGATCTGATTGACGGGATTACAGGGAGGTTGATTAGATACCTTGACACTTGTCATTTTATATTTTGAGAGCACTCATGTATATCCTTTTGGTTTACTTTTGGAGCATACATGTATGTATATAACCTGGTAACATGTTCACACTCTGGAGACATACAATAGTTTATATATGTTATACATACTATCACAGTCTTCCGCTTGCTAATTTAACTGTCTCTGGAGTATGATATGCTGTTCTATCTTAATCTCACTCATGTTTAATACATTATCACAGACAACATTCAACCATACATATCTATGTTGCATAAATAACTTTTTGGAACTCGGGAGTTTGGTTTTTGCTCGACCCCCCGATTTTTGGGATGTTACACATACGCCGACAGCTCGACCAGGTTGTCCCATACTACCTTGCCCGGCTCATGAGTCTTTATAGATCAAGGTACCATGGTTAACAGGGTTTCCGACTAGTACGAGTGCATCTCAAGTTGACCGACATGAAGTGCATAAAACACTTCATATGGCCTAACCACTACCGACAACCTAAAACACGACTCGCATTCATCGACTCGTCCTTCGTGGTACATGGAAGCCAACCACGAATTCGATCCATTACCGACTGCTTGGACTAGGTCATAGTCCCAAGCATTTGTATATCAACATCAGTAAGCATATGAGAGTAACAGGAATGAATATAAACAATACAAGCATGTTGTCACATGTTATAACATACAACACAAGCAAATCAACCAACTCATGCATTCCATATATAATGAAATCAATACATATAGCCAACATGATGGAAATCACAAATATCAGAATATTAATTAAGAATTTAATCTCAAAAATAACTCACAACACTATTTACTCAATACATACTAATACAAACATTTATATAAACACTTAGTCTACACACTTTAGTCTACATAGCGTATGTCGAATCAAAGTGCGCATTAGTACGAATCTCTTCGCCAAACAGATCATACCCACATTCCTAATATCACAACATAACAAATATCCATGGCAATCATTTCAGTAAAATATGGACGTAAACAGTATTTCTTACAAATACCTAAAATACCCTAAATCTCATATTTCCCGTACGCAGTCGAAACAAAAAACGAACAGCATGTTCTACATGTTAAACGGTGTTCTCTTAGATAATCTACTATTAAACGACATTGAAAGCCTTGAAATCAGGTAATCTAAGCATCTAAAATCTGCACCTTACGCCGTAGGAGCGTAATGAATCGAATAGGGACTCTACGTCATCGTCAACGACTGATTGGCAACCTACAACACAAGGTGAGTCAGCTACTTACCTGCTTGTACCCATAGGAGCCTTAAAACAGGTTAGGGTTAGGATTTCTTACCTAATAATGGATCTGAAAACACCGGAATGGCGGTGCAGAAGCGGCAGCTATGGAACATGGAGCAGCAGGGAAGAATCCCAGGAGAGAGCTCAAATCTCCCTCCCTTTCTCTCTCTTTTCTCTCTTCTCTCTCCAAATTCGTATGGAATGAAAGAGTAAGGGTTTAAGCCCTTTTTATAAGTCCAAAAGCGACGGAAATAGACTTGGGGCCGAAATATACTTATTTTATGTCCAAATACGAACTGTTCCGTCTCAACGGAGCATTTCTGGAGGTCCCCTGGCCGAATGCGGTCGGACTTAAGCTCATGGATACTGGATCCTGCTCAGATCAAGTTGTCAGTCCGGTAGTGTTCCCAGATCGCACGTGGCGGACCAGTTTCAGTTCAACGGCTACCGGTACTCGATCAGGGCCACAAGTGCGTTGACATGTAAGGGCCACCTATCCTGATCCGAGGGTAAATTTTGATTGAATATATGACGGTCAGAATGCTTAGAAAAAGGTGTGCAAGCGACACGTGCCAGATTTCATAATTTATATTAATTTTTAACATTTATCACACTTCACTCTGGACTCAAGGAAATCGTCGTGGGACATCGTCTGGACTTGATTTTTGAGGTGATTATCAAGTCCAACTAGGCGGTCAGGATTGTCTACGTTCGGGGTAATCGGACTTCCGACGTGCGGTCCAGTGCCAATACAAAGTTTCAAGGTGCTCCTAAGAACAATCGGGAATAGAGTTTGATCCTAAATTTTACGATATTGTAGCGTCAACTATTCTATACGTTTTGACTCTAGCAGATCGTATTCGAAGTGATTGGTGAGAATTTCACAGGTCGTCTAATGCAGCACTAGTTGATTCTTATTAGATTTCTAAAGGAAGTAGCCTTTATTGATTTTTGTTTGAAATGAGATTTGAAGGGTAGAGTGAGGGTGCTTGAAAATGGAAGAAGGAAGACTTTGGAGGGGTGGTTTTTGCCAAGAGTCAGGCATTTTGGTGAGAAAGGAGAGCTTGGAGGGTCACTTTGTGAAGGAAGTACCTGATTGAGGAGGTTTTAAGGGACGGCCCACACCTAGGGGAGGTACCTTACCCCCCAAACTGCGTCGACCCGAAGCCCAGACCCAGCCTGGCTCGTTGACCGGCGATGCCTCGTCGAACCGGTGAGGTCCTCGCCGACCGAACTTGGTTTCGACAATGCCCGGCCATCTGGGCTGGGTCCTCCTGCCCTGGGGTACCCAAAAATATGTGGGGCCCACCTTGGATCATTGTGGATTAGCGTGGGTGGGCCCATGACTCCGTTCGAGGTATTTCGGGGCCATTTTGCAAACCGAAATGAATTTTTATGGCATATAGCATATGATTTTGGGGTAAAAGACACTAATCTATCCTAATAACCTATCTATTTTGTTAGATTCCAAAAGGTTAAGGGTCGAAACCCATTTTACCCATTTATTTACTATTCATGGTAATTTTTAGCTTCGGTATTATTATTCATCATTAATACCCTAGTATTGGTGTTCTTTACTATTTAAACTTGAGGAGTCATGTCTAATATGAAAGTACTTGGAGAAATTTGAAGAATGAGGTGGTGAAAGGTGAGTTTTGAAGGAAATGGATTGAAAAGCGATTTCTTTAGCTTTGGGATTGAGCTCTAAGAGTGATAAGGTTGACCCATTGCCTAAGGATGTCTAACCCCAGGTTGGCAAAAATTCAGGGTGTTACAATCGACCCCCCTTAAAAATAATTTCGTCCCCGAAATTGGCTAAGGGTAATGAGTAAAAATCCTATTATTCCGTTCGCCTAAGATTTATTGATTACCTATCCTCCTAAAATCATACTCTTTATTTCTTACTTATATCCTGATGGTTTGCTACAATTCATTGCTTTATCTATTGGGAGTCGTGACGGCGATTCCCATCTACTTAGAGTAAAATATATATTTTCAATGGTCAACCAATACGGAGAAACGGTTGTAATGGGCTTGATCCCGATACTTTGATTATCTACCTTGCCAGGGTAGATGGCTCAATGTATCCCTTCCTAACCCTGGTGGATCCGGGTCTTTTGCTCGGCTAAACAATGAGTCCATTGGTAGCCGTCCAGGATTGAGAATTGGATCAAGCCGCGAATGCTTCACAATCGTGTATTTCAGTAACTCCGTAGAGTCCGATCACTCCAAAGCTTAGGGAATGCCCATCACTGAAAGGTTGAAATTTCCTATTTGGGTCTTGGCTTAATTTATATCCATGGTGGGAGTTAGGGGTTTCTACATTTTCGTCTAACCTGGACCAGTTTCTTTTGATCCTGGGCCAGTGAGGAGAGGGCCAACCACGCTTCGCTACGCAGTTCTAACTCAAATGTTGTATTAGCTGACCTTAGTAGATTGAGCTCATAAGGTTCTACCCCCCTTAAAAATTATTTCTACTCTAAAGGCTCAAGGATCCATGTCATGATCCGTATGTCGAAACAAGGCATAATTTAGGACTTCTCTTGGGTGTTGTGGTTAATTCCAGGGTCGGGTGTGAGTTTGTGGCAAGATATCTATACCCTATCGGCTAAATGTTCCTAATACTTTCCAAGGGCGAATTAACAAACTTTTGGTTGTAAGTGGTCGGGCCAACATGGAAGAAAAGTTGCGTAGTAGGTCTGAGTCGGATACATAGACCTCCTGCCTCGCGATGACAGAAAATTTATCATATCAGTTCTTAATCTAAGTCGATGCCGATCTTCTGCTTGATCAGAGCATTGGATTTATTGGTAACCACTCGGATTAAGAATTCGATTCAAACCGTGAATACTTCGCTTATATATAGTTTCTCTACTCCGCGTTCCCGATTACAATAAGTCCTTGGGAAGGTAATTCTAGGAGGTGTGTTAGTTTATCCTAGCGTTTAATCTGAGAGATATATAAGTTTTCTCTAAGCGCACATAGTTTCTAAGTTAAACAAGCTTCCTAAGAGTCACTAAAGAAGCCTATAAGCATTAGGGGAATTCAACGAAGGAATGAGGTCTCACTCCAACCTAATCAAGTCGACTAACTAAGTCTAAGTCTATCATTCTATTACCTTAGCATAATTAGTCTTTTACATTCCTTAGTATAACTAGTAGCCTAGTCTTAACTTACGAGTAGCGGTAATTCACTAGTTATATTCTAAAGTCTATGTTCATACGCTAAGTGATTTCATACCCTTCCTAATTCAAGAAATTTTTTTTATAGCTTAGGGTCAGAAGTTGTCTAGTTAAATTTGAGTTGCCCGGACCTAAATCTAATTACTCTTGAACACTACACCAATTCACATACCAACTAAAGAGGCCCTAGGGTTCATGTTATTAATTTATTAAATTTCCTACACCATCAAATCCTTTGAGGTCTACGAGTCCACTTCAAGTCTAAAATTCTAAGTTGTATTAAATGGATTTCGTTGCTAATCCCACCGTGGGATTCAGAAACGACATGTTTTGGTAGGAGGGTGGGTTAGGATTAAAAATCGATTCATAGACTTTAGAAAATGCATCATGTGTTGGAAAGTGTGAGATGGGATTTTCAAGTCCCATGATGATAAATTTTCAAGTGTAATTTGAAAGGAGATACTGGGATTTACTTTTAATTACCGACATCCTAAGCATAGTATTAGAGATCATGGGATACACCCAATCTAGGGACAATACCGTACACATGCATTTCTTGCTACTTTTATAATTCCATTGGCCTTCATCCTACCTATTGCAGTTGGTCGAACGGGCCCTACATGTCCCAACATTTGGAGGTTAAGAAGGTTATGGGACTCAAAGGTGTGGGTTCTGTGCCCAAATGAGGGGGGTATAAAGAAGGTGAAGAGTTGTAAAGAATAGTAGGGATATGAGATCATTTCACATGGTCTCGGTTACATGTGGGCTATTCTACAGTAGTTAATCTCCCCCATCGGCAAAACTTGGGATTCTAATATGGCTTCTAGATTCCATCAGCCCCTTCTAAGTTGGAGTGCATCAGTGTGAGTCGTGTAACCATAACCCAGGTCCAGTTTAATCCAACTCATTCTCTGATACCATCTGTAACATCCCGAAAATCGGGGTCGAGTAGAAACCCAACTCCCAAGTTCCAGAACATCACTTATGCAACATTTTCAATGATGGATGAATGTCAGTGGTAATAGTACATAAAACATGAGGTGGATTAAGCCAAAACAACATATCATACTCTAGAGACATTTAAATTAGTAAGCGGAAAACTGTGATAAATACATAAAATATATAATTGATTGTAAGTCTCCAGAGTGTGAACATGTTACCAGGTTAATTAAATACATGTATACTCCAAAAATGGAAAGAAAAGAATATACATGAGTGCCCCAAAAATATAAAAAAGATAAGTATCAAGGCGTCTAATCAACCTCCCTGTAATCCCGTCGATCAAAACACGCATATAGGACAAATCCTCCTCATCATCATCAAGTCCGGCTCTATTTCGCAAGCAGCGCCATCATCTGCAACTAAAATAGGGACTGGTTGGTGTGCGCGATACCGTCCCATAACGTGGGAGTGAGTGATCAACTCAGTGGAATCATAGAGCAAAGATTAGTATGCTATCAAATCAATCACGCGATAATAGTAATGCAAGCAATTAGACATTCCTAGATACTGTTGTTAATGCAAGCATGAAATGATATGATGGATGCCCTCACCTACATACTCCCTCATACGGCACCATCTTACGCCCGCGGCATGCTTTCTTCCCACAATGCTCCACATCTTGCAGGCACATGCAGTGCGATTGAGTAATGATTACCGAGTTATTATTAGTCCTTTTCATACAACAGGATTGGGAAACTAGGGGACCTTCCTTATATCAATCCCAACATAGATCCTATCTAGGGTCATCACTCCTAGTAATCTTATACGATGTTATATTTATAGGTCACTGCAAGGGTTGCTAGGGCTGTTGCACACACTCGTTGCTCCTCTCCCCCATCACCTTATCAATACAGACCTATTTATATCCTTAAGACTGCATCAGGACTCGTCGCTCCCATGCGGTGTCAGGATAAACTCAAGGTCACTACAAAGGGCTCGTCACCAATCAGTGTAGCCCGACAACAAGAATATATTGTCCCATACCACCATAATCTGCTCAAAGTAAGGTGCTCACTGGTCACTACGGGGAGGTTTGTGGCCCCAGCGTAGGCCGACAGCTCGACCACGGTGTCCCATACCACCATGCCCGGCTCATGAGTCTTTATGGATCAAGGTACCATGGTTAACAGGGTTTCCAATAGTAAGTTCAGTACCCTAGGTTCAAGCAGTTATGACTCATACATGGTGAACATACAATGGCCAGTCGGGGTTACTTGACGGGCTTGACTAGTACGAGCGCATCTCAAGTTGAATGACATGAAGTGCATAAAACACTTCATATGGCCTAACCACTGCCGCCAACCCAAAACACGACTCACGTTCATCGACGCGTCCTTCGTGGTACATGGAAGCCAATCACGAATTCGATCCATTACCGACTGCCTGGACTAGGTCATAGTCCCAAGAATTTGTATATCAACATCAGTAAGCATATGAGAGTAACAGGAATGAATATAAACAATACAAGCATGTTGTCACATATTATAACATACAACATAAGCAAATCAACCAACTCATGCATTCCATATATAATGAAATCAATACATATAGCCAACATGATGGAAATCACAAATATCAGCATATTAATTGAGAATTTAATCTCAAAACTACAACACAACACCATTTACTCAATACATACAAATACAAACATTTATACAAACACTTAGTCTACACACTTTAGTCTACATAGCGTATGTCGAATCAAAGTGCGCATTAGGGGGGATCTCTTCGCCAAACAGATCATACCCGCATTCCTAATATCACAACACGACAAATAGCCATGGTAATCATTTCAGCAAAATATGGACGTAAACAGTATTTCCTACAAATACCTAAAATACCCTAAATCTCATATTTCCCGTACGCAGTTGAAACAGAAAATGAACAGTATGTTCTACATGTCAAATGGTGTTCTCTTCGATAATCTACTATTAAACGACATTGAAAGCCTTGAAATCAGGTAATCTAAGCATCTAAAATCTGCACCTTACGCCGTAGGAGCGTAATGAATCGAATAGGGACTCTACGTCGTCGTCAACGACTGATTGGCAACCCACAATATAAGGTGAGTCAGCTACTTAGCCGCTTGTACCCATAGTAGTCTTAAAACAGGTTAGGGTTAGGATTTCTTACCTAAGAATGGAGCTGAAAACACCGGAATGGCGGTGCAGAAGCGGCAGCTGTGGAACATGGAGCAGTAGGGAAGAATCCCAGGAGAGAGCTCCAAATCTCCCTCCCTTTCTCTTTTTTTTCTCTCTTCTCTCTCCAAATTCGTATGGAATGAAAGAGTAAGGGTTTAAGCCCTTTTTATAAGTCCAAAAGTGACGGAAATAGACTTGGGGCCAAAGTATACTTATTTTATGTCCAAATACGGACCGTTCCGTCTCAACGGAACATTTCTGGAGGTCCCCTGGTCGAATGCAGTTGGACTTAAGCTCATGGATACTGGATCTTGCTCACATCAAGTTTTCAGTCCGGTAGTGTTCCCAGATCGCACGTGGCGGACCAGTTTCAGTTCAACGGCTACCGGTACTCGATCAGGGCCACAAGTGTGTTGACATGTAAGGGCCACTTATCCTGATCCAAGGGTAAATTTTGATTGAATTCTGACGGTCAGAACGCTTAATAAAAGGTGTACAAGCGACACGTGCCAGATTTCATAATTTATATTAATTTCTAACATTTATCACACTCTTCACTCTGGACTCAAGGAAATCGTTGTGGGACATCATCTGGACTTGATTTTTGAGGTGATTGTCAAGTCCAACTAGGCGGTCAGGATTATCTAAGTTCGGGGTAATCGGACTTCCGACGTGCAGTCCAGAGCCGATACAAAGTTTCAAGGTGCTCCCGAGAGCAATCAGGAATAGAGTTTGATCCTAAATTTTATGGAATTGTAGCGTCAACTATTTTATACATTCTGACTCTACCAGATCGTATTCGAAGTGATTGGTGAGAATTTCACAGGTCGTCTAATGCAGCGCTAGTTGATTCTCGTTAGATTTCTAAAGGAAGTAGCCTTTATTGATTTTTGTTTGAAATGAGATTTGAAGGGTGGAGTGAGGGTGCTTGGAAACGGAAGAAGGAAGAGTTTGGAGGGATAGTTTTTGTCAAAAGTCAGGCATTTTGGTGAGAAAGGAGAGCTTGGAGGGTCACTTTGTGAAAGAAGTACCTGATCGGGGAGGTTTTAAGGGACGACCCAACCTAGGGGAGGTACCCTACCCCCCAAACTGCGTCGGCCTGAAGCTCGGACCCAGCCTGGCTCATTGACTGGCGAGGTCCTCGCTGACCGAACTTTGTTTCGACGATGCTGGCCCATCTGGGCTGGGTCCTCCTGCCCTGGGGTGCCCAAAAATATGTGGGGCCCACCTTGGATCATTGTGGATTAGCGTGGGTGGGCCCACGACTTCGCTCGAGGCATTTTGGGGCCAGTTTGCAAACCGAAATGAATTTCTATGGCGTATAGCATATGATTTTGGGGTAAGAGACGCTAATCTATCCAACTTACCTATCTATTTTGTTAGATTCCAAAAGTTTAAGGGTCGAAACCAATTTTACCCATTTATTTACTATTCACGGTAATTTTTAGCTTCGGTTTTGTTCTTCATCATTAATACCCTAGGATTGGTGTTCTTTACTATTTAAACTTGAGAAGTCGTGTCTAATATGAAAGTACTTGGAGAAATTTGAAGAATGAGGTGGTGAAAGGTGAGTTTTGAAGGAAATGGATTGAAAAGCGATTTCTTTAGCTTTGGGATTGAGCTCTGAAAGTGATAAGGTTGACCCATTGCCTAAGGAGGTCTAACCCCAGGTTGCCAAAAATTCAGGGTGTTATATTATATCTTCAAGACTGCAATAAGACTCGTCGCCCCTATGCAATGTCAGGATAAACTTAAGGTCACTACAAAGGGCTGTCAGTGCTGTTGCATGCAATCGTTGCTCCACTCCCCCATCACCAAACAGTGTAGGCCGACATCCAGAATATAGTGTCTCATACCACCATAATCTGCTCAGAGTAGGGTGCTCACTGGTCACTACGGGGAGGTTTGTGGTCCCAGCGTAGGCCGACAGCTCGACCACGGTGTCCCATACCAGCATGCCCAGCTCATGAGTCTTAGGGGATCTCGGTATCATGGTTAACGGGAGTTTCACTGGTAAGCTCAGTGCCTTAGATTCAAACAGTGGAGACCAAACATGGTGAACAAACATCGGTCAATCGGGTTAGTTGACAAGCTTAACTAGGCCAAGCGTACGTTGAGTTGAATGACATGGAATTCATAAGCACTCCGTGTGGCCTAACCATTGCCGAACACCCCAAGCACGACTCAGATTCGCTAAACTCATCTTACGTGGTGAACAACCTCAACCAGCATTTACAGAACTATTACTGATTACCTGGACTGTAGCACAGTCCCAATCACATACACATACAATAAGTAGCATATGATTCATATTTTACATCCATATGGACAATCATGAAGTATAACTTAAATGTAAACAGTACATACAGAAAATCATACACACATGTAACATGATTCAATTAAACACATAAGCCATGGAGGAAATCATACACTTATTTAGCATGGATAACCTAAGTTACATGATTCATGAAGGGAATCATACACATCATTGATGTAGTTGAGAATCATATATCAACCTGCATATAAATACATCTTACTAACTAATAACTCATTCAGACACTTTTACATACACTTAGTCTACACATTACATCATACATATTATGTATCCATTAGCATACGTATTAGGGCAAATCCTTTCGTCAAAGGGGTATCGCCCATACAACAATCATATATCCATGACAATTAGTCATGGCGAGCATGAAAGAAAATTCCATACTCATTCAGTGTAACATCTCAGAAAAATCCGTACAGAGACCCGAGTACCAACTCGATCAGAAATCACTTAGGATTAATTCCTTTAGAAATTAAGTGTAAGTTAACTAACGCCATGTTAGATTAGCTGTGAAATTAGCACTGATCGCTTTAAATACGTTCTACAAGACCCAAATTTTGTGGAACTGTTAACGCTATAACGTCATGAAACCAAGGATCAAACTCTAAACCTGTTTGCTCTCAGGAACCCTTTGAAACTTTGTATTGGATCTAGACCGCGCGTCGAGAGTCCGATATCTACAATCTTAGACCATTATGACCGCTTGGCTGGACTTGACAATCGTTTCAAAAATCAAGCCCAACTGATGTTCTGAGGCTATTTCATTGAGCCTGGAGCAAGGAGTGTGAGAAAGAGTGAAATTCATTAAAAATTAAATGTGATTTAAATAAATCTGGTACGTTTCGCCTGCAGGTTAAGTATAAGCATTCAGACCGTCGGAATTTGACCCAAATACACCCTCGGATCAGGGAACATTTCTTACTCAGGTCAGTGTACTTAGAATCCTTGATCGAATCTCCGTGACCGCTGAATTGAAACTGGTCCGTCACGTGCGATCTGGGAACACTACCGGACTGAAAACTTAATATGATCAATATCTGGCACCCATGAGCTTAAGTCTGACGGCATTTGGCCAGGGGACCTCTATAAATGCTCTTTTGGATCGGGAAAGACCCAATTTGTTTATAACCCAAGTATACCTTCCAACATCACTCTTCCGGTGATTCCGACATCATTTTAGGTAAGAAAACCCTAAACTTAACCTGTTTTAGGGATTCCTTCGATACAAGTAGCGAAGTAGCTGATGTATCTTGTGAATTAGGTCGACATACAGGCGTTGACGAAGAGTAGACTTTCTATTCGATTCGTTACGCTTATACAGTGAAAGGTGAGGATTTTAGATGCTTAGATTGACTGATTTCAAAGCTTTCAATGTCGTTTAATAGTATATTATCGACAAGAGCGTCGTTTGACATGTAGAACATGCTGTCTGTTTTCCATTTCGACTGCATACTGTGAATATGAGATTTAGGGTATTTTAGGCATTTGTAGGAAATACTGTATACGTCTGTATTTTTCTGAAATGCTTGCCATGCGTATTTGTTATGTTATTATACTGGACATGTATGTATGATCTGTTTGGCAAAGAGATTCGCCCTAATGCACACTTCGGGTCGACATACGCTATGTAGACCAATATGTGTAGACTAAGTGTTTGTATAAATGTTTGTATTATTATGTATTGAGTAAATGTTGTTGTAGATTAGTTTTGAGATTGAATTCTCAATTAACATGATGATGTATATGATTTCCTCCATGTTTACTATATGAATTGATTTCCTCATATATATGAAATACTTGTGTTGGTTGATTTGCTTACGTTGTATGTTATAACATGTTGTCAACATGCTTGTATTGTTTGTATTTCATTTCTGTTACTCTCACACGATCACTGATGTTGATTACAAATGCTTGGGGCTATACATTAGTCCAGGCGGTCGGTAATAGATTGAATTCGTGGATGGCTTCTATTTACCACGAAGGATGCGTCGACGAACGTGAGTCATACTTTGGGTTGGCGGCAGTGGTTAGGCCACACAAGGTGTTTTATGCACTTCATGTCGTTTAGCTTGAGGTGCGCTCGTACTAGTCGAGCCCGTCAAGTAACCCAACTGGCCATTGTATGTTCACCTTGTATTGGTCATAACTGCTTGAACCTCGGGTACTGAACTTACCAGTGAAACCCCTGATAACCATGGTACCTTGATACATAAAGACTCATGAGCCGGGCATGGTGGTATGGGACACCGAGGTCGAGCTGTCGGCCTACGCTGGGGCCACAAACCTCCCCGTAGTGACCAGTGAGCACCTTAGACTCGTGAGCCGATTGTGGTGGTATGGGACACTACATTCGATTTGTCGGCCTACACTGATTGGTGATGAACCCTTTGTAGTGACCTCGAGCGTATTCTGAGTCTACGGAAGGCGACGACCCTTCCGTAGCAACAAGAGTACACTAGGCCTGTATTGATAAGGTGATGGGGAAGCGGTGCAACGAGTCGAGCAACAACCCTTACAGCCCTTGCAGCGACCTATAAATATAATATCATATGAGACTATTAGGAGTGACGACCCTAGATAGGATCTGTGTTGAGATTGATATAAGGAAGGTACCTTAGTTTCCTAATACTGCTGTATGAAAGGACTAATAACAACTCAGTAATCATTTCCACATCGCACTGCATGTGCCTGGAAGATGTGGAGCACTGAGGGAAGAAAGCATGCCGCGGACATAAGATGGTGTCGCATGAGGGAGTATGTCGGTGAGGGCATCCATCATGTCATTTCATAGTTGCATTAACAATAGTATCTAAGAATGTCCGATTGCTTGCTTTACTATTATCGCGTGATTGATTTGATAACATGCTAATCTTTGCTCTATGATTCCACTAAGTTGATCACTCACTCCCACATTATGGGACGGTGTTTGCAACACCTAGCAGACTCTGTCTTAGATGCAGGATACAAGGCGGTTCAGGATGCGGAGCCAGAATACGAAGAGCACCGGGACGAGTTCTTGTACATGCAGTTTTTCGACGGCTTTGCATAGGTGGCCTAGATCGGCGGGACTTGCTAGTTGGACCATATGACATTTTAATTTTTGGTTTGATATATCTATATGTGACTCAGAGATGTATTCATACTTTGGAGACAGTTCGAGATTATTTTGTTTTTCATACAGTGATATATATACTCTTTCAGTCTTCCGCTTGCGTTTTATCACTGGATCTGGAGTATGAATTGCAGTTTTGGTATAATCTTACTCATGTTAATGTTCTAACTCAGACAACATTGAATCATAAGCATATTTGTTGCATAAGTGATAGTCTGGAACTCGGGAGTCGGGTTTCTACACGACCCCCAATTTTCAGGGTGTTACAAGTTGGTATCAGAGCATGATTTGGATTAAACCGGACCTGGGTTATGGACACGCGACGTACGCTATCACCCTTTTGACTTAGGTGGGTGCGAGGGAAACATAGAACCACTCATAGGGCCCCAGTTTCGCCAATTGGTGAAGTTCACTCAAATCGATCACTTTGATCGAGCCGTGTGCATCCGTGGTCGCATGAAACGACCCCGGACCACTTCTAATTCGTGTGTGGATGGGTCTAGACCTCTCTAGACCCAATCCCAGCCGTTAAAAATTGCTAAATGCAAATATACATCAGATAGTGCCTGAAATGACCCGAAATGGTGTGAAACGGAGTCGTGGGCCTATCCACGCTGATCTAGCATGATCCAGGGTGAGACCCACATGGATTTTGGGTCTTCAGGGAAGGAGGACCTCTCCAAAATGGTGAGGCATCACCGTTTAAGACAGAGAGTGGTGAGGACCTCGCCGGTTCGGCGAGGCCTCGCGGTATGTAACACCCTGAAAATCGGGGGTCGTGTAAAAACCCGACTCCAGAGTTCCAGACATCACTTATGCAACAATTATGATTATGATTCAATGTTGTCGGAGTTAAAGCATTCACATGAGTAAGATTATACCAAAACTGCAATTCATACTCTAGATCCAGTGATAAAACGCAAGCGGAAGACTGGAAGATATATATATTCCACTGTATGAAAACAAAATAATCTTAAACTGTCTCCAAAGTATGAATACATCTCTGAGTCTCATATACATGTCATAAAGTAAAAATAAATGTCAGGTGATAGTCCAACTAGCATGTCCCGCCAATCCAGGCCACCTACGCAAAGCCGTCGGAGAACTGCATATACGAGAACTCGTCCTGATCCTCGTAATAATCCGGCTCCATGACCTGAATCGTCTCGTCACCTGCATCTAAGTAGAGTCTGGTAGGTGTTGCAAACACCATCCCGTAACGTGGGAGTAAGTGATCAACTCAGTGGAATCATAGAGCAAAGATTAACATGTTATCAAATCAATCACACGATAATAGTAAAGCAAGCAATCAGACATTCCTAGATACTGTGTTAATGCATGTATGAAATGACATGATGGATGCCCTCACCGACATACTCCCTCATGCGGCACCATCTGCGGCCCCAGCATACTTTCTTTCCTCAATGCTCCACATCTTCCAGGCACATGCAATGCGATATGGATAATGTTTACCGAGTTGTTATTAGTCCTTTCATACAGCAGTATTGGAAAACTAAGATACCTTCCATGTATCAATCCCAACACAGATCCTGTCTAGGGTCGTCACTCCTAGAAATCTCATATGATGTATATTTGTAGGTCGTTGTAAGGGCTGTCAGGGCTGTTGCTCGCAATCGTTGCAGCGATCCCCTATCACCTTATCAATACAGGCTAATGTACTCTTGTTGCTACGAAAGGGTCGTCGCCTCCCGTAGACTTAGAATACGCTCGAGGTCACTATAAAGGGCTCGTCACCAATCAGAGTAGGCCGACAGCTCGAATGTAGTGTCCCATACCACCACAATCGGCTCACGAGTCAAATGTGCTGACTAGTCACTACGGGGAGGTTTGTGGCCCCATTGTAGGCTGACAGCTTAACCACGGTGTCCCATACCACCATGCCCAGCTCATGAGTCTTAGTGGATCAAGGTACCATGGTTAACAGGGTATTCAATGGTAAGTTCAGTACCCTAGGTTCAAGCAGTTATGGCTCATACAGGTGAACATACAATGGCGAGTCGGGTTACTTGACGGGCTCAACTAGTACGAGCGCATCTCAAGCTAAGTGACATGAAGTGCATAAAACACTTCGTGTGGCCTAACCACTGTCGCCTGCCCAAAACACGACTCGCATTCATTGACGCGTCCTTCGTGGCAAATAGAAGCCAACCACGAATTCAATCCATTATCCACTGCCTGGACTAGGTCATAGCCCCAAGCATTTGTGTATCAACATCAGTAAGCATATGTGAGTAACAGAAATGAATATAAACAATACAAGTATGTTGACACATGTTATAACATACTACATAAGCAAATCCTCCAACACATGCATTCCATATATATAATGAAATCAATTCATATAGCCAACATGTGGAAATCATATACGTTAGCATATTAATTGAGAATTCGATCTCAAAACTAATTCACAACACCATCTACACAATATATACTAATACAAACATTTATACAAACACTTAGTCTACATAGCGTATGTCGACTCAAAGTGCGCATTTGGGCGAATCTCTTCGCCAAACAGATCATACACGCATTCCTAATATCACAACATGACAAATAGCCTTGGCAATCATTTCAGCAAAATATGGATGTAAACAGTATTTCCTACAATTGACTAAAATACCCTAAATCTCATATTTCTCGTACGCAGTCGAAACAGAAAACGGACAGCATGTTCTACATGTCAAACGGCGTTCTCTTCGATAATCTACTATTAAACGACATTGAAAGCTTTGAAATCAGTCAATCAAAGTGTCTAAAATCCTCACCTTTCACCTTAGACGTGTATCGATTTGAACAGAATTTCTACGCTTCGTCAACGGCGTAACGGCGACCTAATGCACATGATACATAAGCTACATCACTAAAGTATCAAAGGAATCCCTAAAACAGCAAGTGGTTAGGGTTTTTCTTATGTAGAAGTGCGTTAGAATCACTGGGAAAATGATTTGAATGCGGTGATTAATCACGGGTAGCAGCTGTAGCAAGTGGCGGAAAAACTCTCCCACACCTCTCTCACAATCTCTCACTTTCTCTCTCTCTCTCTATCTAGGGTTTTAAGCAAATTCGGATGGGAGAGATATGTGAGGGTTTAAGGCCCTTATATAGCCTAAAATCTAACCTAAATAGAGTTGGGACAAATGTATATTTAAGTTATAACCAAATCGGGACTTTTTCGATCCAAAAGGGTGTTTCGGGAGGTCCCCTGGCAAAACGCGATTGGACTTAAGCTCATGGTCACTGGATGTTGTTCACATTAAGTTTTCAGTCCGATAGAGTTCGCAGATCACACATGGCGGTCCAGTTTCAGTTCAGCGGTCATCGTACCTAAATCAAGTCTACAAGTCTCATGACATGAAAGAGAAATTTTTCCTGATCCGAGGGTAAAATTTGGCTGAATTCTGATGGTTAGAATGCTTAATAATAACGCGCAACGACACATGCCAGATTTGGAATTAATTTCCTAAACCTTTAGCCATTTCTCACTCTCTTCAGTCCATGCTCAATGAAATAGCCTCAGAACATCGGTTGGGCTTGATTTTTGAAATGATTGTCAAGTCCAGCTAAGTGGTCACAACGGTCTAAGATTGTAGATATCGGACTTTCGATGCGCGGTCTAAATCCAATACGGAGTTTCAAAGGGTTCCTGAGAACAAACGGGTTTAGAGTTTGATCCTAGGTCTCATGGTATTATAGCGTCATCGATTCTACAAGTTTTGGGTCTTGCAGAACGTATTTAAAGCGATTCATGCTAATTTCACAGCTAAACTAGCGTAACGCTAGTTAACTTACACTTAATTTCTAAAGAAATTAATCCTACGTGATTTCTGATCGAGTTGGTACTCGAGTCTCTGTACGGATTTTTTCAAGGCGTTACATGGTACAATGGGCCCCACTCGGACGGGCTGTCGGGCCGACGAGGTTTGGGGGTTAGGGTAACCCCCCTAGGTGTGGTTCGTCCCTTAAAACACCTCCAATCTACCACCTCCTTCTCAAAAAACCCTCTCAAGCTCTCCCTTTCTCATGTTTTTGCTGCCTCCCCTCTCAAATCCCATTTCAAATCACCCCCATTCTTGTTTTCTGCTACAACCGATGCCCCTCCATCGTTCACAGTCGTACGCACTTCCTTCCCTCTCCATTTTCATCCGTTGGAGCTCTCCCATCCTCCATTGGAGGCTAAAATTCATGTGAGCTTCAAACCCAACCCATCTCACCCTTCTCCCTTTGTAATCCTAGCATTTGGGGGCCTATTTCACTCCTCTATAGGACCTAGATTCGTGTAAGCCCATTAGGTTAGCCATTTCTCCCCCTTTCCTCCATTTTTTATCTTTTTTAGAGGCTATTTTAGCCTTTTTCTCCCTTTCCACCATCCTCTCTCTCATGGGAAAGAGGAAGACTGCCGTAGATGAAGCTGGGCCTAGTCACCCTTCACGTTCAAGGAAGCCGAGAGGTGGCACCGCTAGTTCAAGCGCTGCCGCTAGTCCAAACGTTGGGAGAGAGCTACATACTAAGTGGAATTTAGATCCTCGTGCTCACATAGGGAGAGCACTGTTGGCAGATTTGGCCCACGGTGCGTATACGGATTGCAAGGTTCTGTTTGAGGCGCATGTGGATGAGCCGCTCTTTTGAGAGTTTTTGTTGCTTGAGCGCATCAAAGCTGCCAGGTGGAGTCCGCTCTTTGAAGGCCAGTCTCGTGTGAACGTGGGCACTGTTCGTGCCTTTTATGCTCATATTCGGGATCCTACGTTGGAGCCATTGCAGTTCAGGATTCCCTTTGATAGAGACCGGGTAGCCACAATCGATGTTCAGTTGATATCTCAACTTCTGAACGTGCCTCTTGGCGAGGTACATCCAAGTGCTAAGAACCTGAGGAGTGTTTGTGAGAGAGATAGCCGCACCAGGTTTCTATGTGGTGGTTTAGTTGAGTGGCAGCGTAACAAGAGCCTCTTAGCGTCCCATATGTCAGATGATTTTCTCCTGTTGCACCATATTTACACGTTCAATGTGTATCCCAGGTCGACCAACTGCAGTGAATGTACGCGTCTCATGGTTGATTTCCTATATCAGGTGGGCCAGGGAGAGAACGTGTGCATGCTCACGTTTGTGTTGCGATAGATCGTCCTCATAGCAAAATTGAGAAGAACGTCTGAGTCACTTCCCTTTGGCCGGCTCATATGCAGGATTGCACTTGAGTTTTCTTGCAGACTTGGGCCGGAGTTGCCTGTGCCAATTCATTTCATCAATGAGGCTACCATGAACCAGATGAGGATAGGGCCTCGACAGTGAGGGTGAATATGATAGCGAGGAGGATGAAAGTGAAGAAGAAGGTGGAGCGAAAATAGAGGAAGAAAGCCAGGAAGAAGAAGAAGAGGAGGAGGCTCAATTCGTACGGACCCTGCTGTGGGCCCAATTCGTGAAACTGCACCTGAGTCTCAGCCTTCTGCAGGTCCTACGGTCGGACCACCACCTTTCACACTGCCTGTTAGAGAGCAGTACCGTGCGTCTTCCTAGAAGCAGTATGTGCCTCAGCCTACTCCACCTCCCGATAGGTTTGAGCAGTTGATGATCATGATGCACCAGCACATCAGTAGCTTTTAACTACCATTGCAGGGGCCTTAGCCCAGGGTAGCAGTGCGACTCCACCTGTGCCTCCTGTGCATCCAGCTGAGGATGCTGGGACTTCAACTCAGGATGAGGATATGGTTTATCCTGCACCACCTGCTTACCTTACAGGGAATACTGCTGATACATGGGGCCTACTTGAGCGATTCCAACGCTTGCGGCCTCCTACTTTTATGGGTTTTCACAGACCCGAGCAGGACGAGTATTGGCTCGACCGTGTCTCGAAGATACTGAGGATGCTGCACTGCTCGGAGTCTGAACAGGTCGAGTTGGCCACGTTCATGTTCGAGAGAGAGGCCAGCTTATGGTGGGATAGTGTATTATGGACGGTTGCTGTCGGCTATATCTGGACTTGGGCAGCGTTCGAGTTGCGATTCCACATGAAATACTATCCCCAGACCTACCGGCAAGAGAGGGAGAATGAGTTTCTACGCCTTAGGAAGGGAGGCATGTCAGTTACAAAGTATGAGCATCGGGTTATAGAGTTGGGCAAATATGTCCCTACGATACTTGCCGACGAGCAGATGCAAATATGACATTTTTCTGAGGGCTTGCGACCTGAAATTCGGTCGAAGATGTGCTGTGTCAGTATACCCTCCTATGCAGAGCTGATACATATGTCCATGAGAGAAGAGCACAATGTTGATCGACTGACACATTCTCGTGGCCCTATAGTCGCTAGGCCACGACCAAATACTCAGGACAGGCCATTTCTTGGTAAGAGGCCTTGCATCGACCCTCCTCCTAGGGCTACAGCGCCAGTACTTCCGATAAGGTGCCCCGGTGTGACATGTACTTACTGTGGGAGACCGGGTCACACTGTAGAGAGTTACTTTGCTCGGATGAGGGATAGCGGATTTTTTTCACCCCAGAAGATCGACCGTCCTCGTCCACAGGCATTATCTGCTCCACCCTTACGGTCGGCTCCTACGCATCCTTCTTTCAGACCTCCAGTACCTCAGTTCCGGCCGTCTCAACGGCCCATGGTACGGCGGTCGAACCATCCACAGCAGGCACCGGTACATGCATTGACAGCAGAGGCATCCGGGACAAAGACTACTCAGTCCTTGGCCTTTGAGGTCACAGCCCACATTGGAAGTACTCCTATATTTGTGATGGTGGATACAGGATCCATGATTTCATTGATATCGCATTCAGTAGTCAAGCGCCTTGGGCTACCGACTACTCGGATGGATGGGGTGCGAGTTCTTACAGCGCACAGGACTTTTTCTGATGCCACCATGATGTGTGAGGGTTGCTTGGTGGATCTAGGGGGCAGGACGATGGCTCTTGACCTTATCGTCGACCCCTCTCTCTATTATCTCGACGCCATTGTAACACCCCAGATTTTGGCCAATCTGGGATTTGACGTCCTTAGGCAATGGGTCAACTAAAACACCTGAAAAATCGCTCAGAACCCAATTCTATAGCCAAAGAAATCACTTAGGATTAATTCCTTTAGAAACTAAGCACAAGTTAGCTAGTGCAACGCTAGAGTAGCTGGAAAATAGTCCTCGATCACTTTAAATACGTTCTACAAGACCCAAATTGAGTAGAACCAATGACTTTATAATACTCTATAACCTTGGATCAAACTCTAAGCCGGTTTGTTCTCTGGACCACTTTGAGACTTTGTATTGGATCTAGACTGCGCGTCGAAAGTCCGATACCTCCTATCTTAGACCGTTAGGACGACCTTGCTGGACTTGACAATCATTTCGAAAATCAAGTCCAACTGACATTCGCAGGATATTTCATTGAGCCTGGACTGAAGAGAGTAAGAATAGGGACAGATTTGGAATTTGAAATTCAAATCTGGCACACGACTTGACATGTCAGTATTAAGCATTCTGACCATTAGAATTCAGCCAAATTACACCCTCGGATTAGGAAAAATTTCTATTTCATATCATGAGACTTGTAGGCCTTATCTACGTGCGGTGACCGTTGAACTGAAACTGGACCGCCACGTGCGATCTAAGAACCCTACCAGACTGAAAACTTGATGTGTGCTAGATCCAGTGTGCATGAGCTTAAGTCCGATCGCGTCCGGCCAGGGGACCACCAGAAATATATTTTTGGACCGAAACAGCCCCGCTTTGGATAAACATCAAGTGAACTTTGTTCTCGAGCCTATTTCGGGCAAGTTTGGGCTTATAAAAGGGGTTGAAACCCTCACTCCTCTCTCCCATCCGAATTTGAGAAAAAACCATAGATTGGGAGAGAGAAAAGGTGGGAGTTTGTGAGAGAAGGTGGGAGAGAATTCCCTACTGCTTGTGCCACGTGCTGTACGTGCTTTAGCAACACGCTTCAATCACTTCGCCGGTGATTTCTACGCATTTTCAGGTAAGAAAATAACCCTAATAGTCGCTGATTTGAGGTTCCTTTCGTTCCATAGCTTGTTAACTCATAGATCTTATAAATTAGGTCCTCTATTCGCTGTAGACGAAGCGTATACGCTTCGTTCGAAACGATACGTTTATAAGAGACAAGGTGCAAATTTTAGACGCTTTGATTGACTGTTTCCAACGCTTTCAATGTCGTTTAATAGTAGATTATCGACGTCAATTCCGTTTGACATGTACAAGATGCTGTCCGTTTCCTATTTCGTAAACCGACGAAGAATATGAGATTTAGGGCATTTTAGTCATTTGTAGGAAGTACTGTTTTCATTCATAATTTACTAACGTGATTGACATGGCTTCTTGTCACATTAGAATACTAGGAATGCGTGCATAATTAGTTTGGCGAAGAGATTCGCCAAAATGCGCACTTTGAGTCGACATACTATATGTAGACTTAAGTGTGTAGTTTAAGTATTTGTATAAATGCTTGTATTAGTATGTATTGAATTAAATGGTGTTATGATTTAGTTTGAGATTGATTTCTCAATTAATATGCTGATGTAAATGATATCCTACATGTTAGCTATATGCATGATTTCATTATATGTATGAAATGCATATGCTTGATGTTGCATTTAAGTGGTATGCTATAACATGTACTTGATGATTTCCTTATGGTTTAGTTTGAGATTGAATTCTCAATTAATATGCTGATGGAGAGGATTTCCTATATGTTGGCAATATGCATAATTTCATTATATGTGTGAAAGACATGTGTAAGAGATTTACTTAAGTTGTATGTTATGACATGCGTTAACATGCTCACATGTTTGTATTCCATTTCCAATACTCTTACCTGATTGCCGATGTGAATTGATATGTGTTTGGGACTATACCTAGTCCAGGCAGTTGGTAACCGAGAAAATTCATGGTTGGCCTATCTTTGCCACGAAGGACACGTCGATGAACGCGAGTAGTGTTTGGAGTTGGTGGCAGTGGTTAGGCCACGCGAAGTGTTTCACGCACTTCATGTCGTTCGACTTGCGATGCGCTCGTGCTAGTCGAGCCCGTCAAGTAACCCGACTGGCCGTTGTATGTTCACCCTGCATGAGTCATAACTGCTAGAACCTAGGGTACTAAACTTACCATTGTAAACCCTGTTAACCATGGTACCTTGATCCACAAAGACTCATGAGTCGGGCATGGTGGTATGGGACACCGTGGTCGAGCTGTCGGCCTATGCTGGGGCCACAAACCTCTCCGTAGTGACCAGTGAGCACCTAGTCTCCTGAGCAGATTATGGTGGTATGGGACACTATATTCTTGCTGTCGACCTACACTGATCAGGCGACGAGTCCTTTGTAGTGACCGCGAGCGTATTCTGAGTCTACGGGAGGCAACAACCCTTCCATAGCAGTAGAGTACAGTAGGCCTGTATTGATAAGGTGATGGGGGAGCGAAGCAACGAGTGCGTGCAACAGCCCTGGCAGCCCTTGCAGCGACCTACAAAATATACATCGTATGAGATTACTAGGAGTCACGACCCTAGATAGGATCTGTGTTGGGATTGATATAAGGGAAGTACCTTAGTTTCCCAATCCTGTTGTTTGAATGGACTAATAACAACTCGAAAATCATATCACCATACCATTGCATGTGCCTGGAAGATGTGGAGCACTTGAGGGTCGATTGTATGTCACGGTCGTAAGATGGTGGCGTATGAGGGAGATCGTCGGTGAGGGCATACATCACGTCATGTCATATTGCATTAACAATAGTATTAGGATTGTTTGATTTACTGCTTTACTATTAGCGCATGATTGATTTGATAACATGCTAATCTTTGCTCTCTTATCCCACTGAGTTGATCACTCACTCCCACGTTACGGGATGGTGTTTTCAGACACCCACCAGTCCCCTTTTGTGATTGCAGATGATGGCGCTGCTTGAGAAGCGGAGCTGGACTTGATGATAATGAGGAGGATTCCTCCTTTATGCGTGTTCTGATTGACGGGATTACAGGGAGGTTGATTAGATGCCTTGACACTTGTCATTTTATATTTTTAGAGCACTCATGTATATTCTTTTATTTACGTTTAGAGTATACATGTATGTATATAACCTGGTAATATATTCACACTCTGGAGACATACTACAGTTTATATATGTTATACATACTATCATAGTCTTCCGCTTGTAAATTTAATCGTCTCCGGAGTATAATATGCTGTTTTAGCTTAATCTCACTCATGTTTAATATATTATCACAGACAACATTCAATCATACATATCTATGTTACATAAATAACATTTTGGAACTCAGGAGTTGGGTTTTTGGTCGACCCCCCGATTTTCGGGATGTTACAGTCATTCTTAGCATGGATTAGCTGACTGCAGGGAGGGCCGAGATTGACTGTGAGACCCGTATAGTGACAGTCTACGAGCCAGACGGTACGCCCTTTTCATTTCCAGTGCAGGTTAATCTCCCTTTCAAAGTGTTGTGCTATGCTTCCTTATTGAGGGATGTTGATGCCCTGACACTTGAGCACATGCCAGTAGTTCGTGACTATGAGGATCTGTTCAGGAAGAGTCCTAGGTTACCACCTCAGCGTGAGATCAATTTTACTATCGACCTGGTACCCAGTTCGATGCCCGTCTCACTGCCGATGTATCGCATGGCACTGTGTGAGATGGAGGAATTGAGGAAACAGATTGATGATCTGTTGGAGGCTGGCTTCATACGACCGAGTGTGTCTCCTTGGGGAGCACCAGTGCTATTTGTGACGAAGAAGGATTGTTCACTGCGATTGTGTATTGATTATCGCAGGTTGAATCAGATTACGGTGAAGAATAGGTACCCTTTACCCAGGATAAATGACCTGTTTGATCAAGTGAGAGGAGTGCAATACTTCTCAAAGATTGATTTGCAGTCAGGGTATCACCAGTTACATGTCAGGGATGAGGACATGCAGAAGACAGCTTTGGCCACTAGAGTTCCTCGTGATGTCGTTCGGTCTTATGAACGCACCAGCCGTGTTCATGGATCTGCTGAACAGGGTATTTCGGCCATTCCTCTATCGATTCTTTATTATGTTTATAGATGACATTTTGGTATACTCCAAAAGTCGAGAGGAGCATGAGGAGCACTTGCGATTAGTCCTGGATACACTGAGACAGCATCAGTTGTTCGCACAGCATAAGAAGTGTGACTTCTAGAAGGAGGAAGTCAAGTTCCTGGGACATGTGGTGTCCAAGGATGGGATGGCAGTGGACCTTGCTAAGGTAGCCGCAGTGTAGGACTGGAAGCATCCTGGTTCAGTCACTGAGGTGAGGAGTTTCCTGGGTCTTGCTGGCTACTATCGACGATTCATTCAAGACTTCTCCATGATAGCTAGACCCTTGACTCAGTTGACATGGAAGGATTTGAAGTTTTCCTGGAATGAAAAGGCGGAGGTAACTTTTCAGGAGCTGAAGGACAGGCTTACGTCCGCCCCTGTGCTAGTATTGCCAGAGCAAGGGGTTAAATACACGATATACACAGATGCATCTAGCGTTGGTCTAGGTTGTGTCCTTATACAGAAGGACAGGGTGATTTTGTATGCCTCGAGACAATTAAGGAAGCACGAGGAGAATTACCCTACACACGACCTTGAGTTGGCAGCCGTTATTTTCGCATTGAAGCTCTGGAGACATTACCTCTACGGAGAGGAGTTCAAGCTCTTTTGCCACCATGAGAGCCCCAAGTACATATTCACGTAGCGGGACCTGAATATGAGGCAGCGGCGATGGATGGAGACTTTGAAGGACTTTAAGTTCGAAGTTTCCTATCATCCTGGCAAGGTGAACCTTGTGGTTGACGCTTTGAGCCGCAAGAAGGTGATAGAGTTTACGTCTCCGCTGATGGTAGGTGAGTGGGACATGGTTGAGTTTTTGCGAGACTTTGAGCAGAAACTCACCATAGAGGAGCCATATGAGTTCATCGCACATGTTCAGGTGCCACCTCTTATCGATGACAGAGTCATCGCGGCGCAGAGGGATGATGTGCGTCTGACTGAGCTTCGAGAGCAGGCCAGTGATGATGCAAACGTCGAGTGGTGAGTTGGAACGGATGGGGGCTTACGTTATCGTGGCCACCTATGCGTCCCAGATATCCCTGACTTGAGACGAGAGATTCTCGAGGCTGCGCACAGTTCCAAACTTGCAATGCATCCGGGCAGCACAAAGATGTATCGCGACGTGAAGAGGACCTATTAGTGGGAGGGCATGAAAACCCACATCTCAAAGTTCGTATCCCGTTGTCTCACTTGTCAGCAGGTGAAGGCAGAGCATCGCCGACCTCCTGGACTCCTTCAGCCTATGCCTATAGCTGAGTGGAAGTGGGACTTTATTTCTATGGATTTTATTTTGAGACTACCGAAGACAAGGAAGGGACATGATTCTATCTGGGTGATCGTCGACCATTTGACGAAGTCGGCACACTTCCTACCGATCAGAATTACGAACTCTGCAGACGAGTTACCCAGGCTATATATCAGAGAGAGAGTACGTCTGCATGGAGTTCCCTTAGAGATCGTGTCGGACAGAGACACGCATTTTACTTCTATTTTCTGGACTCACATCCAGGAAGCTATGGGTGTGAAGTTGAAGTTCAGTACTGCTTTCCACCCACAGACAGAGCGGGTGAACCAGATTCTAGAGGACATGCTGCTGTCTTGAGTGTTGGATTTCAAAGACAGTTGGGATGATTGTCTTGTATATGCGGAGTTCGCGTACAACAACAGTTTTCAGGCGAGTATCGGTATGGCACCTTATGAGGCCTTGTATGGGCGCCTTTGCCGAGCACCGCATTGCTGGGCAAAGGTCGGTGAGCGTAGATTGATTGGCCCAGGGATAGTGCAGGCGACCTCAGAGAAGATTGACATCATCAGACACTGGCTTCTTACAGCGCAGAGTAAACAGAAGAGTTATGCTGATATGAGACGGTGCCCGCTAGAGTTCGTGGTTAGGGATCACGTGTTTTTGAGAGTTTTCCCTATGAAGGGAGTTCTTTGGTTCGGGAAGAAAGGGAAACTAGCACCACGATTCATTGGTCCATTCCAGATTCTTGACGGTGTGGGTGCAGTGGCTTATCGTCTGGCTTTGCCTACGCCTCTCGTGAGCATACACAACGTATTTCATATTTCTATGCTGAAGAAATACGTTCCTGATCCTTTCCATATCATCAGATGAGAGCAAGTGCAGTTAGGTGAGGATGCTACATATATACTGCGACCGACACGTATATTAGATAGGAAGGAGCAGGTATTGCGTAGCAAGGTCATCCCCCTTATGAAGGTGTTGTGGACGCATCACACTGAAGAAGAGGCTACTTGGGAGACAGAATCCGAGATAAAAAAGAACTACCCATAGCTTCTCGAGGAGTATGAAAAGGTACAAATTTCGAGGATAAAATTTATTGTTTAAAGGGGGTAGATTGTAACGTCTCGAAAAAATCCGTACAGAGACCCGAGTACCAACTCAATCAAAAATCACTTAAGATTAATTCCTTTAGAAATCAAGCGTAAGTTAACTAACGCCATGTTAGATTAGCTGTGAAATTAGCACTGATCGCTTTAAATACGTTCTACAAGACCCAAAACTTGTGGAACTGTTAACGTTATAACGTCCTAAAACCTAGGTCAAACTCTAAACCCGTTTGCTCTTAGGAACCCTTTGAAAATTTAAATTGGATCTAGACCGCGCGTCGAGAGTCCGATATCTACAATCTTAGACCATTATGACCGCTTGGCTGGACTTGACAATCGTTTTAAAAATCAAGCCCAACTGATGTTCTGAGGTTATTTCATTGAGCTTGGAGTAAGGAGTGTGAGAAAGAGTGAAATTCATTAAAAATTAAATGTGATTTAAATAAATTTAGCACGTTTCACTTGCGGGTTAAGTATAAGCATTCAGACCGTCGGAATCTGACCCAAATACACCCTCGGATCAGGGAAATTTCTCACTCAGGTTGGTGTACTTGGAATCCTTAATTGAATCTCCGTGACCGCTGAATTGAAACTGATCCTCCACGTGCGATCTGGGAACACTACCGGACTGAAAACTTAATATGATCAACATCCGGCACCCATGAGCTTAAGTCTGACCGCATTTGGCCAGGGGACCTCCAAAAATGCTCTTCTGGATCGGGAAAGACCCGATTTAGTTATAACCCAAGTATACCTTGGTTTAGAGTCTGAGTAGGTGAGATTTTAGCCTATATAAGGGCTTTAAACCCTCTCATATCTCTCACCTACGAATTTGCAAGAAACCCTAGAAAGAGAAGAGAGAGAAAGAGAGAGATTGTGAGAGAGTTGTGAGGAAAGTTTCCTGCCACTTGATCCTGCTTTTGCACGTACCGAATCACCATATTCCAATCACTCTTCTGGTGATTCCGACATCATTCTAGGTAAGAAAACCCTAACCTCAACTTGTTTTATGGATTCTTTCGATACAAGTAGCGAAGTAGCTGATGTATCTTGTGAATTAGGTCGACATACAGGCATTGACGAAGAGTAGACTTTCTATTCGATTTGTTACGCTTATACGGTGAAAGGTGAGGATTTTAGATGCTTAGATTGACTGATTTCAAAGCTTTCAATGTCGTTTAATAGTAGATTATCGACAAGAGCACCGTTTGACATGTAGAACATGCTATCTGTTTTCCATTTCGACTGCGTACGGTGAATATGAGATTTAGGGTATTTTAGGCATTTGTAGGAAATACTGTATATGTCTGTATTTTTTTGAAATGCTTTCCATGCGTATTTGTCACGTTATTATACTGGACATGCATGTATGATCTGTTTGGCGAAGAGATTCGCCCTAATGCACACTTCGGGTCGACATACGCTATGTAGACCAATGTGTGTAGACTAAGTGTTTGTATAAATGTTTGTATTATTATGTATTGAGTAAATGTTGTTGTAGATTAGTTTTGAGATTGAATTCTCAATTAACATGATGATGTATATGATTTCCTCTATGTTTGCTATATGAATTGATTTCCTCATATATATGAAATACTTGTGTTGGTTGATTTGCATACGTTGTATGTTATAACATGTTGTCAACATGCTTGTATTGTTTGTATTTCATTTCTATTACTCTCACATGATCACTGATATTGATAATAAATGCTTGGGGGTATACATTAGTCCAGGCGATCAGTAAGAGATTGAATTCGTGGTTGGCTTCTATTTGCCACGAAGGACGCATCGACGAACGCGAGTCGTGCTTTGGGTTGGCGGCAGTGGTTAGACCACACAAGGTGTTTTATGCAATTCATGTCGTTCAGCTTGAGGTGCGCTCGTACTAGTCGAGCCCGTCAAGTAACCCGACTGGCCATTGTATGTTCACCTTGTATTGGTCATAACTACTTGAACCTAGGGTACTGAACTTACCAGTGGAACCCCTGATAACCATGGTACCTTGATTCATAAAGACTCATGAGCCAGGCATGGTGGTATGGGACACCATGGTTGAGCTGTCAGCCTACGCTGGGGCCACAAACCTCCCCGTAGTGACCAGTGAGCACCTTAGACTCGTGAGCCGATTGTGGTGGTATGGGACACTACATTCAAGCTGTCGGCCTACACTGATTAGTGACGAGCCCTTTGTAGTGACCTCGAGCGTATTCTGAGTCTACGAAAAGTGACGACCCTTCCGTAGCAACAAGAGTACACTAGGCCTGTATTGATAAGGTGATGGGGGAGCGGTACAACGAGTGCGAGCAACAGCCCTGACAGCCCTTGCAGCGACCTATAAATATAACATCGTATGTGACTACTAAGAGTGACGACCCTAGACAGGATCTGTGTTGGGATTGATATAAGGAAGGTACCTTAGTTTCCCAATACTGCTGTATGATAGGACTAATAACAACTCGGTAATCATTTCCACATCGTACTGCATGTGCCTGGAAGATGTGGAGCACTAAAGAAAGAAAGCATGCCGCGGACGTAAGATGGTGTCGCATGAGGGAGTATGTCGGTGAGGGCATCCATCATGTCATTTCATAGTTGCATTAACAACAGTATCTAGGAATGTCTGATTGCTTGCTTTACTATTATCGCGTGACGCGTGATTGATTTGATAACATGCTAATCTTTGCTATACGATTTCATTGAGTTGATCACTCACTCCCACGTTACGGGACGGTGTTTGCAACACCTACCAGACTTTGTCTTAGATGCAGGTTGCGAGGCGGTTCAGGATGCGGAACTGGACTATGATGCCGACCAGGATGAATTCTCATACATGCAGTTTTTCGACGGCTTTGTGTAGGTGGCCTGGATCGACGGGACTTGCTAGTTGTACCATATAACATTTTAATTTTTAATTTAATATATGTATATGTGACTTAGAGATGTATTCATACTTTGGAGACAGTTCGAGATTATTTTATTTTTCATACAGTGATATATATACTCTTTCAGTCTTCCGCTTGCGTTTTATCACTAGATCTGGAGTATGAATTGCAGTTTTGGTATAATCTTACTCATGTTAATGCTCTAACTCAGACAACATTGAATCATAAGCATATTTGTTGCATAAGTGATAGTCTGGAACTCGGGAGTCGGGTTTCTACACGACCCCCGATTTTCAGGGTGTTACATTCAGTCATTTTCACAAACACTTAGGCTACGCATGCTAACTACATATCATATGTTGATATATCATGTATTTGAGCAAATCCTTTCACTAGGGAGTTGCCCCATATATCACTTGCATACACCCACAACGGATAATCATAGCATGCATGAATCCGGGTTTCGTATTCATTTAAACATTTTCTCAAACACGTGAGCTACACACTTTAACATATACGGTGTATATTGGCCGTGGCGTGATTTAGGACAAGTCCTTTTGCTAAGGAGTTGTCACACATGCGACAAGCATATATACACGGCAAATAATCATGTTGAACACAAATTCAAATTTTGTACGTATACGGTATTTTCTACAAATACGAGGAATACAGTATATTCAACATAATCAATGTATAACTGAAAAATGAAACGGACGGCACTTTATACATGTGAAATAACATCCTAAGCAAGAATAAATCATAACTTAACATTGAAAGTCTCAGAAACCGTAACCTAAACGCATATAGTCCTCACCTTAAACCAGAAAATGCGAAACAAGAGTTGATTTAGACGATAAGTCTTCGTCAACAGCGGATTGACAACCTATGGCAAGAAATAGATTAGCTATAGCTTCACTACAGCTATTCTAAGCTGAAAAATAGGTTAGGGTTAGGATGTCTTACCTAAGAATGGAGTTGGAATCACCGGAAGAACGATACGGTAGTGGTATTGAAGCACGTGGAGCAGCAGGGAAGAATTCCAGGAGAAAAGCCCCAACTTCTCTCCCACTTTCTCTCTCTTTTCTCTCTTCTCTCTCCTAGGGTTTTCCCCAAATTCGTATAGGAGGAGTGAGTGAGGGCTAAAGGCCTTTTTATAAGCCCAAAAATGACGGAAATAGACTTGGGGCCAAGGTATACTTAAGTTATAACCAAATTAGGTCTGTTCTGATCCAACGAAACATTTCTGGAGGTCCTGTTATCAAATGCGGTCGGACTTAAGCTCACTAACATCGGATCTTTAGTCAGTTAAGTTTTTAGTCCGATCATATTTCCAAATCGTCCATGGTGGACCAGTTTCAATTCAACGGTTACTGAACTCCGATCAAGGCCACAAGTCCTTGGACATGTAAGGGTAAATTTTCCTGATCTGAGGGAGAAATTTGGTCAAATTCTGACGGTCAGAAAGATTAAAAATAACCCGCAAGTGAAACGTTCCAGATTCTAATTTATTTTCTAAAAATCTTCCTTTTCTCACTCTCTTTACTCCGAACGCAAGGAAATGGTCTCAAGACATCGGTTGGGCTTGATTTTCGAAATGATAGTCAAGTCCAACTAGGCGGTCATAATAGTCTAAGTTCATCGCTATCAGACTTTCGACGTGCGGTCTAGATCTAATACGAAGTTACAAAGCATTCTCGGGAATAACTAGGTTTAGAGTTGGATCCTAGATTTTAGGATAACGTAGCGGTAACAATTATAGAGGTTTTGGGTCTTACAGATCATATTTAAAGTGGTTGGTGCTAATTTTGCAGGAAATCTAGTGTAGCGCTAGTTAATACATGTTAAATTTCTAAAGAATTAGGTTTTAAATGATTTCTCTGGCTTTGGAATTGAGTTTTGAGAAGTTACCAAGGTGCTATGGTTGACCCATTATCTAAGGATGCCTAACTCCAGATTGGCAAAAATCCGGGGTGTTACAATTACAGACCAAACTTGAATTCATATGCTATAACATCCTCGAGCATCTTCCACTCCTGAATCATCATATCTGCCACCAGGCCTCGTGGTTGACGACTAAGGGCATCCGCCACCATGTTCACCTTGCCAGGGTAGTACTGCAGATCAAAATCATAGTCCTTCAAGGGCTCTATCCAGTGTCTCTGCCTCATATTCATCTCAGATTGTGAGAAGAGATACTTCAAGCTCTTGTGGTCGGAGAAGTGCTTGAACCTAACCCCGTAAAGATAGTGCCTCCACACCTTTAGTTTGAATACGACTGCTACTAGTGCAAAGTCATGCGTGGGGTAATTCAGCTCATGGACCTTGAGCTGGCGAGACGTGTAGGTCACTGGCTTCTCGTGCTGCATCAGGACGACACCTAAACTAACATGTGAAACATCGGTAAATATCACAAATCCTTCACTCCTAAAGGGAAGAGTGAGGATAGGTGTTCACTCCCCAAGTGCAGGGTTGTGATGTAGTAATAACTCGGTAAGACCGAGGTCGAATCCCAAGGGACTGAAACTTGTACGTATTCTGAAATTAAATAGAACTATAACTAGACTAAGATGAAATATAAATCGATTGAATTTGAAGGAATAGTGGTGAAATATTAAATTAAAACTAAAGAGAAATCAGAGGTAGGGAAACTAGGGATTCAGAGGATCCACTTGTAGAGATCAAGGAGATCTTATGTCAGCTTTAAGAATCATGGAATTTAACTGAACTGTCATTGAAATAGTTTCAAAAAGATGAGAGGTATATGAATTAGAATGGATTCCATCACCAAACCATGCCTAAGAGACTATGGCAAACAATAGAATTAAACTAATTACCAACCCATCACATGTATGAAGGTTAGGAAGGGTACCGACATCTGATCATGCCCAGGAGACTATGGTGAACAACAGGGCTTCCTGACGTCATAAACATAAAGGAGAAAAAGGACATGCTCCAAGCCATTGCAGACCCATTGTAATTTCAGTCACAACAAACCATTAAAGACTAAACAAAACATGCCATTAATAATCAACTAAAATCAACGTCAATTCATGAATTAAAATTAAAATAAAAATATAAAATAAAATCTCCCATCTCACTACAAGCTTCACCCCTTAGCCCTAGCTATGGGGTTTTAGCCTGACATGATGTGGCCAAAATCCAAAATAAACTAAAAGAAAAAGAAGAAGAAAAGAAAGAAAAATAAAAGAAAAAGAAAAAAATCTCTCTCTCCTCCTCTCCCACGTCCAAGCTCGAGCCCTCTGTTGAATGCCTGCTCCCCACGTCCAAAACCTCCTTATATAGCTGCTAGAGTGGTGAAAATTAGATTTGAATCGGATTTGGAAAGCTATGCATGCCCAATGAAAGCTTTTTCGGAGCCAAGTTCCGTGCCTCGAAACACGCCACTTTCCTCGCTCAAATTTCAAAGAAACACTGTCCCTTAGAATTTTATTGGTTCAGATCTGCCATATGATCAAAGATGGTGGGTCAAAACCGCCTAGAAAAGTCAGTTTTTGCGGATGTGCAAAACCTTTTGCACCATTTCGCTGTTGTGATCGGTGGGCCCCACAGAAATATTTTCTGGAAAATTCACCCCTTCCATTGCATTCAGAACGAAATTTCAGTCAAGAATAGGTAGTTTTGAACATCCATTGGCGCTACTCAGAGAAGAAATCACAAAAAGACCAGATTTGAACGCTACAGGGCAGTCCTTTTGTGGCCCCTGTATCTCACACATGTGCTTGCGTAGATGAAAAGTATAAACATAGTTTTGTAGTGCTCGCAGCTATCTATACGGTGGATGGCTTGGATCATCCATACATATCATGGGTGGGGTCCACAACCGTTTGAAAAACCGACCGTCGGTCGGTTACGCAGTTGCTGAAAACGGGACACGGGTCAGCAGTCGTGCAGGCGCTGGTCAGCGCTGCTGACCTGTTTGGTGCTCCTCCCCACTTTATATAGTGTGTATGCACACGTACACTTGTGGGACCAACTGTAATGTTTTTGCAAAATCTGAACCGTTCATCCTTTTTCTCATGTTATTTCAACCGTCAAGAAAAATTTTGAGGTAGTTCCAGATATCAGGTGGGCCCAGAATCAACAGTTTATGGGTTGATCTGTCGGTTGAGGCACTTCCATAGTGATCCAATGGCTGAAATTTTACGTGTACGGTTAATTTATGGCCCTCATCTCATATATGAAGTTTCAGGACAATCGAATGGCGGGAACCCTGTGATCTTGCATTTTGGACCCATTTCGGGCCACTTGAGCTTCAGTTTCTCGATTTTCTCGGATTTCTGACCGTGTAAATCCGTCGATCTTGGTTCCCTGAAGTCTTTCCCTTGCCTTAGTGTCGTCAGAGCATTAAATCCATGCTTTTAGCCTCTTATTTCAGTTCAAGCTCGTAATTACACCTTGCAGCACAAACACGGTTAAAATGGGCCATTAAACAGTATCTTGTTCGTAAATCTAGGCAATAAATGGGGTCTGATATGCAATATTTGACCCTCAACAATAGGTGTGGACATGAGGTGGTCATTCAACTCTACAAATGCTCGTTCACAAGCGTCACTCCACAGAAACTCACCTCCTCATGAGAGAACTCACATTTCTTCGGCTTCGTATAAAGCTGGTGTGCATGGAGGGTCTGCAAAGAAATCTCTAAATGCTACTCATGGTCCTCACAAGCCCTCGAACAAATCAGAATGTCGTAGATGTATATGACAACAAACTGATCGAGATACGGATGGAAGATCTCATTCATCAACTACTTAAAAGCAATGGGCACATTGGTCAGTCCAAAGGACATGACCTGAAACTCAGAATGACTATAACACGTCATGAAGGCTGTCTTTGGGATATCCTCCTCTTGGACCCAAATATAATGATAACTAGACCATAAGTCTATCTTCAAAAAGAACTGTGCACCTTGCAACTGATCAAACAAATCATCAATTTTCAGAAGCAGGTTTTTATTCTTAATCATGACCCTATTGAGCTCGTGGTAATCTACACAAAGCCTTAAAGAGACATCCTTCTTCCTGATGAAGAGTACAAGTGCTCCCTACGGTGAACTGTTCGGATGAATAAATCCTTAGAGTTTTCACAACTCCAAGGGTGTCATCCAATATGTGGCCTTAGAGATAGGCGTGGTACCGGGCACAAGATCGATTTAAAACTCAATATGTCGGGAAGGCGGTAAACCCAGAATCTGCTTAAACACGTCGGGAAAACTATAGACAACTCGTAATTGGTAAATGCTCATAGCAACTGGCTCCTCAATGGCACGTGACATTAGACAAGAAAGCTGCTCTCCTCTAGGCTTGACTATAAATTTTTAGTTTTGAGGCATGCCGAGTATACAGAACGTGACTGTCCTAGTGGAGCAATCTAAGATGGCGTGATACTCGACAAGTCAATCCATACCCAGGATGACATCAAACTTGGACATCAGTGACACGAACAAATCAGTAGGTAAAAATATCTCCTCAACCAAGACAGGGCAAGACAGGCAAAATTGGCCTAACACTGAAGTCTTCCCCAAGGGCGTCGACACTTTCAATCCCTCACGAGTAGACTCTATCGGTAATCTGGTTGATCGACAGAAGTCCTTGAATACAAAAGAGTGTGATGCACCAAAATCAAACAAAACTCGAGCTATACAAGCAGAAACAGGGAGAGTACCCTCAACGACTCCTCCGGATGACTGAGGGTCCTACTGGGCCGTATAAAATTTGCCCTGAGCCAGATGGGGAGGTGCATATCCCCTTTATGGTCACTCCTGTTGTTGCTGCGGTGACCAAAAATGTTACCTCTGCTGCTGCGCCTTGGAGGATCGTGTTACTATTGTGGTGGAGGCTACTATAGTGATCTCAGCTACTATCACTGTTGTTGAAGGCGAGTACACTCCCACCTATGTTGCCTTGTCTCACCATATTCATAACAGGCATTGGTGAACTACCTCAGAGGTGGTGCTGAGGTGTTGTTGGTGCTTGGAAGGCTTGGCGGCCAGTGCGCCTCTACAGTGGTCGATGTTGGTTAGAGCAACTAGAGGGAACCCCCCTGTTCCAGTGTCCTCTGTGGTCATGGACCTTTTGTGAGTCAGCCCACTCTGGCTCGTATAACTAGGCCCTCTGCACCACCTGCTCAAAAGTCAGGAACATGTGTCCAACAACATGGCTCCTGAGGGTAAAACGTAAGTCATTCTCAAAACGGTGGGCCTTCACCCCTCATCATCAACTAGATACATCATGAATCTCGATAGTACGATGAAGTGGGCCTCATATTGGGACACTGTAATGTCCCACTTACACAAGATTCTCAAAGTTAAGTGCACACTGTTGTTGGATGTGGTCAAGTAAAAACTTTCGGTCGAACCGATCTAAAAACTCCTCCCACGTCCATATAAAATCAGCCCCTACAGCATGGGTAACTGAGGCCCACCAATGATTGGCCTCGCCTTGAAGTAGAAATACTTCCAGCAAGATCCGCTGCTTGGGTCATACATCCCATGGTGTTGAAAATCTTCTCCACCCGAGAGTGTCATCTCTCTAATGTGGTCGGGTTAGGCTCTCCCTAGAAGCACGGGGCATTGAGCCATGTGAAGTCTCGTAAAAGGGCGCTCGCATGCTCCTATTCTACATGTTCGGGCATCTTGACAGGTCACCTGCCCTACCCCTAGAGGGTGGCGGTCAGAGCCTGCAACATCTGCTATAACTGATCAGAGCTCATGGATACGGTCGGTGTTGTGCTAGTCTCAGACAGGGGTGCAGATGTCTTAGGTGGGGGAGCGAAAATCTCAAGTGGGGGAGTGGGAGTCACTCAGGACACTCTCTTGGGAGTCATGTCCTATAAGAAGGAGCAAGGGGCCTATCAGCCTTGAGAACTCTCGAAGTGTAACACCTTGAAAATCGGGGGTCGTGTATAAACCCGACTCCCGAGTTCCAGACTGTCACTTATGCAACAAAAATGACTATGATTCAGTGTTGTCTGAGTTAAAGCATTCACATGAGTAAAAGTATACCAAAACTGTAATTCATACTCCAGATTCAGTGATAAAAGCAAGCGGAAGACTAAAGGATATACATATCACTGTATGGAAAACAAAATAGATCTCAACTGTCTCCAAAGTATGAATACATCTCTGAGTCTCATATACATGTAAATAAACAAAAATCAAATGTCAAAAATAGTCCCACTGAGAAGTCCCATCAATCCAGGCCACCTAAGCAAAGCCATCGTGGTACTGCATATATGAGAACTCGTCCTGGTCCTCATCATAATCCGGCTCTACGGCCTGAATCGCTGCCTCACCTGCATCTAAGACAGGGTCTAGTGGGTGTTGCAAACACCATCCCGTAACGTGGGAGTGAGTAGCTAACTCAGTGGAATAATAGAGCAAAGATTAGCATGTTCTCAAATCAATCATGCGATAATAGTAAAGCAGTAAATCAAACATTCCTAATACTGTTGTTAATGTAATATGACGTGACATGATGGGTGCCCTCACCGACGATCTCCCTCATACGGCACCATCTTACGACCGCGGCATGCTTTCTTCCCACAGTGCTCCACATCTTCCAGGCACATACAATGTGATGGTGATATGATTACCGAGTTATTATTAGTCCATTCATACAGCAGGATTGGGAAACTAAGGTACTTCCCTTATATCAATCCCAACACAGATCCTGTCTAGGGTTGTCACTCCTAGTAATCTCATACGATGTATATTTTGTAGATCGCTGCAAGGGCTGCCAGGGCTGTTGCTCGTACTCGTTGCACCGCTTCCCCATCACCTTATCAGTATAGGCCTACTGTACTCTCATTGCTACGGAAGGGTCGTCGCCTACCGTAGAATCAGAATACGCTCGCGGTCACTACAAAGGGCTCGTCGCCTGATCAGTGTAGGCCGACAGTAAGAATATAGTGTCCCATACCACCATAATCTGCTCACGAGTCATAGGTGCTCACTGGTCACTACGGGGAGGTTTGTGGCCCCAACGTAGGCCGACAGCTCGACCACGTTGTCCCATACCACCATGCCCGGCTCGTGAGTCTTTATGGATCAAGGTACCATGGTTAATAGGGTTTACAATGGTAAATTTAGTACCCTAGGTTCAAGCAGTTATGACTCATACAAGGTGAACATACAATGGCCAGTCGGGTTACTTGACGGGCTCAACTAGCACGAGCGCATCTCAAGTCGAATGACATGAAGTGCATAAAACACCTTGTGTGGCCTAACCACTGCCGCCAACTCCAAAACACGACTCGCGTTCATCGACGCGTCGTTCATGGCAAATATAAGCCAACCACGAATTTACTCGGTTACCGACTTCCTGGACTAGGTATAGTCCCAAACATTTATGAATTCACATCAGCAATCACATAAGAGTAATGGGAATGAAATACAACAATGTGAGCATGTTAACACATGTTATAACATACAACTTAAGTAAATCATCTAACACATGCATTTTATACATATAATGAAATCATGCATATAGCCAACATGTAGGAAATCATTTACATCAGCATATTATTTGAGGATTCAATCTCAAACTAATTCATAACACCATTTAATTCAATACATACTAATACAAACATTTATACAAACACTTAGTCTACACACTTAAGTCTACATATAGTATGTCGACTCAAAGTGCGCATTTGGGTGAATCTCTTCACCAAACTGATTATGCATGCATTCCTAATATCCTAATATGACAAGAAACCATGTCAATCATATCAGTAAAATATGGATGAAAACAGTATTTCCTACAAATGACTAAAATGCGCTAAATCTCATATTTTTCGTCTGCTTACGAAACAAGAAACGGACAACATGTTGTACATGTCAAACGGCATTGCTGTCGATAATCTACTATTAAACAACATTGAAAGCGTTGAAATCAGCCAATCAAAGCATCTAGAATCCGCACCTTTTATCCTAGAAGTGAACCGATTCGAACGGAGCGTATACGCTTCGTCTACGGCGAACAGGGAACCTATTTCACAATATGTATAAGCTACCATGCTAAGGAACCGACGGAACCTTAAATCAGCAAGTGTTTAGGGTCTTTTCTTACCTAGAAACGTGGCGAAATCGCCGGGAAAGTGATTGAGGCGCGTTGCTTAAGCACGAGTAATAGGTAGTGCAAGCAGCAGGAAGATCTCTCCCACTATCTCTCACAATCTCTCACTTTTTCTCTCACACCAGCTAGGGTTTCTATAAATTTTGGATGGGTGAGAAAAGTGAGGGTTTGAGGTCCTTTTATAACCTAAAATATGCCCAAAACAGGCTTGGGAATAATGTTTACTTGATGCCTAACCAAATCGGGGCTGTTTCGGTCCAAAAAGACATTTCGGAAGGTCCCCTGGCTGAACGCGATCGGACTTAAGTTCATGCACGTTGGATGTTTCTCACATCCCATTTTCAGACCAGTAGTGTTCGTAGATCGCACAGGGGGTCCAGTTTCAGTTCAGCGGTCATCGCACGTAGATCAGGTCTACAAGTCTCATGATATGAAAGAGAAATTTTTTTCGATCCGAGGGTGTAATTTGGCTAAATTCTGACGGTCAGAACGCTTAATAATAACATGCCAAGTCGTGTGCCAGATTTGAATTTCAAAATTCCAAATCTACCCTATTCTCACCCTCTTCACTCCAGGCTCAATGAAATAGCCTCTGAATGTCGGTTGGACTTAATTTTCGAAATGATTGTCAAGTCCAGCTAGGCAGTTATAACGGTCTAAGATTGTAGGTATCGGACTTTCGACGCGCGGTCTAGATCCAATACAAAGTTTCAAAGAGGTCCTGAGAATAAACCGGTTTAGAGTTTGATCCGAGGTTTTAGAGTATTATAGCGTCATTGGTTCTACTCGCTTTGGGTCTTGTAGAACGTATTTAAAGTGATCAGGGAATATTTCCCAGCTACACTAGCGTTGTGCTAGCTAACTTACACTTATTTTCCAAAGGAATTAATCCTACGCGATTTTTGGTCGAGTTGGTACTTAAGTCTAAGTACGGATTTTTCCAGGGCGTTACAATCTACCCCCCTTAACAAAAAATTTCATCCTCGAAATTTGTACATTTTCGTACTCCTCCAGAAGATGTGGGTAGTTCTTTCTGATCTCGGCTTCTGTCTCCCAGGTAGCCTCTTCCTCAGAGTGATGCGTTCACATATAGTACCTGCTCCGTCCTGTCTAGAATATGCGTCGGTCGCAGGATATATGTAACATCCTTTCCTAACTGCACCTGCTCCCATCTGATGATATGGGAAGGATCAGAAACGTATTTCTTCAGCATAGAAACATGAAATACGTTGTGAACGCTCGCAAGAGGCGTGGGTAAAGCCAAACGGTATGCCACTGCTTCCACACGATCGAGGATCTGGAACGGACCAATGAATCGCGGTGCCAGCTTCCCCTTCTTCCCGAACCGAAGCACTCCCTTCATAAGGGAAACTCATAAAAATACATGATCCCCAACTGTGAACTCTAGCGGCCACCGTCTCGTATCGGCATAACTCTTCTTTCTGCTCTGCGCTGTGAGAAGCCGACGTCTAATAATATCAATCTTCTCCGACGTCACCTGCATTAACTCTGGGCCAATCAATCTATGCTCACCGACCTCTGCCCAGCAATGCGGTGCTCGACAAGGTCGCCCATACAACGCCTCATAAGGTGCCATACCGATACTCGCCTAGAAACTATTGTTGTATGCGAACTCCGCATATGCAAGACAATCATCCCAACTGTTCTTGAAGTCCAATGCGCAAGCTCGCAACATGTCCTCTAAGATCTGGTTCACCCGCTCTGTCTGTCCGTCTGTCTGTGGGTGGAAGGCAGTACTGAACTTCAACTTCACACCCATAGCCTCCTGAATGCGAGTCCAGAAAATAGAAGTGAACCGCGTGTCTCTGTCCGACACGATCTCCAACGGAACTCCATGCAGACGCACGATCTCTCTGATATATGGTCTAGCTAGCTCGTCTGCAGAGTTCGTGACTCTGATCGGTAGGAAGTGCGCCGACTTCGTCAAACGGTCGACGATCTCCCATATGGAATCATGTCCTTTCCTCATCTTCGACAGCCCTGAAACGAAATCCATGGAAATGAAGTCGCACTTCCACTCTGCGATCGGCATAGGCTGAAGAAGTCCAGGTGGTCGGCGATGCTCTGCCTTCACCTGCTGGCAAGTAAGACAACGGGACATGAACTTTGTTATGTGGGTCTTCATACCTTCCCACCAATAGGTCCTCCTCACGTCGCGATACATCTTCGTACTGCCTGGATGCATCGCATGTCTGGTACAATGCGCAGCCTCGAGAATCTCTCGTCTCAAGTCAGGGATATCTGGGAGGCATAGGCGGCCACGATAACGTAAGTCCCCATCAGTGCCAACTCACCACTCGGCGTCTGCATCATCACTGGCCTGCTCTCGAAACTCAGTTAGACGCGCATCATCCCTCTGTGCCTCGATGACTCGGTCATCGATCTGAGATCGCACCTGCACATGTGCAATGAACTCATACGGCTCTTTTACAGTGATTTTCTGCTCAAAGTCTCGTAAAAACTCAACCATATCCCACTCAGCAACCATCAGCGGAGCCACAAACTCTATCGCCTTCTTACGGCACAACGCGTCATCCACAAGGTTCGCCTTCTCAGGATTGTAAGAGGCTTCGAACTTGAAGTCCTTCAAAGTCTCCATCCATCGCCGCTGCCTCATATTCAAGTCTCACTATGTGAATATGTACTTGAGGCTCTTGTGGTCGCAAAAGAGCTCGAACTCCTCTCCATAGAGGTAATGTCTCCAGAGTCTCAGTGCGAATATGACGGCTGCCAACTCCAGGTCGTGTGTAGGGTAATTCTCCTCGTGCTTCCTCAATTATCTCGAGGCATACGAAATTACCCTGTCCTTCTGCATAAGGACACAACCCAGACCAATGCTAGACGCGTCAGTTTATATAGTGTATCTAACCCCTTGCTCTAGCAATACTAGCACAGGGGCGGACGTAAGTCTGTCCTTCAGCTCCTGAAAAGCTGACTCCGCCTTGTCATTCTATACGAACTTCACGTCCTTCCGTGTCAACTGAGATAAAGGTCTCACGATCTTCAAAAAATTCTGAAATGAAGCGTCGATAATAGCCAGCGAGACCCAAGAAACTCCTCACCTCAGTGACAGAACCAGGCTGCTCCCAGTCCTAAACTACAGCTACCTTCGCCAGGTCAACTGCTATCCCATCCTTGGACACCACGTGTCCTAGGAACTTCACTTCCTGCTTCCAGAAGTCTCCTGCTTCTTGTACTGTGCGAATAACTGATGCTGTCTGAGTGTATCCAGGACCAAGCGCAAGTGCTCCTCATGCTCCTCTCGACTCCTGGAGTATACCAAAATGTCGTCAATGAACACAACGACGAATCGATAGAGGAAAGGCTGAAATACCCGGTTCATCAAATCCATGAACACGGCTGGTGCGTTCGTGAGACCGAACGACATCACAAGGAACTCGTAGTGGCCAAAGGTAGTCTTGAATGCTGTCTTCTGCACGTCCTCATTCCTGATGCGCAGCTGATGATATCCTGACTGAAGATCAATCTTCGAGAAGTACTGCGCTCCTCTCAACTGATCAAACAAGTCATCAATCCTGGGTAAAGGGTACTTGTTCTTCACCGTGATCTGGTTCAGTCTGCGATAATCAATACACAATCTCATAGAACCATCCTTCTTCCTTACAAACAGGACTGGTGCTCCCCAAGGAGACACACTGAGTCGAATAAGGCCAAGCTCCAACAGACCATCAATCTTCGTCCTCAACTCCTCCATCTCACACGGTGCCATGCGATACGTCGGCAGTGAGACGGGCGCGGAACCAGGCACCAGATTGATAGTGAAATTAATCTCTCGTTGAGGTGACAAACCAGGGATCTTCCTGAACAGATCCCCAAAATCACAAACGATTGGCGTATGCTCAAGCATCGGGACATCAGCATCCCGAAGTAAAGAAGCGTAGCTAAGTATGCGGAAGGGGAGATTTACCCGAACTGAAAATGTAAAAGGCGCGCCCTCTGGCTCGTACATCAGAGTGGCTCGTACATCAGAGTGGCCAGTGGGGACTGCTGACCATTCGTATGGATGGAGTACGAGTCCTTTCAGCTCATGGAGATTTTTCTGATGCCACCCTAATGTGTGAGGCTTGCTTGGTGGATTTGGGAGGCAGGACGATGGCTCTTGATCTTATCATCGACTCCTCTTTTGTTTATCTCGACGTCATTCTTAGCATGGACTGGTTGACTGCTTGGAGGGCCGAGATTGACTGTGAGAATCGTATGATAAATCTCCCATTCAATCAGAGTGGCGCAGCGGAAGCGTGGTTGGCCTCTTCCCCACTAGCCCAAGATCGAAACCTTTAAGTTCAGATATACGTACGATTAAGTTATTAAGTAGGATTGAACCTCCCTTAGAAAAGTATTCCTTACCCTTCGCCAATGTCGGGGACAATATTGTGTTTTAAGGGGGGTAGATTGTAACACCCCGGATTTTGGCCAATCTGGGATTTGACGTCCTTAGGCAATGGGTCAACTAAAACACCTGGAAAATCGCTCAGAACCTAATTTCATAGCCAAAGAAACCACTTAGGATTAATTCCTATGAAAATTAAGCGTAAGTTAGCTAGCGCAACGCTAGAGTAGCTGGGAAATAGTCCCTGATCACTTTAAATACATTCTACAAGACCCAAATCGAGTAGAACCAATGACTCTATAATACTTTATAACCTCGGATCAAACTCTAAGCCGGTTTGTTCTCTGGACCACTTTGAAATTTTGTATTAGATCTAGACCGCGCGTCGAAAGTCCGATACTTCCTATCTTAGACCGTTAGAACTGCCCAGCTGGACTTGATAATCATTTCAAAAATCAAGTCAAACCGATAATCACAGACTATTTCATTGAGCCCGGACTGAAGAGAGTGCGAATAGGGACAGATTTGGAATTTAAAATTCAAATCTGGCACACGACTTGACACGTCAGTATTAAGCATTCTAACCGTCACAATTCAGCCTTATTACACCCTCGGATCAGGAGAAATTTCTATTTTTATATCATGAGACTTTCAGCCCTGATCTACGTGCAGTGACCGCTGAACTAAAACTGGTCCGCCACGTGCGATCTGCAATCCCTGCCAGACTGAAAACTTAATACGTGTTATATCTGGTACGCATGAGCTTAAGTCCGATCGCATTCGACCAGGGGACCACCAGAAAGCATCTTTTGGACCGAAACAGCCCCGATTTGGTTACCCCTCAAGTGAAACTTGTTCCCGAGCCTATTTCGGGCAAGTTTGGGCTTATAAAAGGGCTTGAAACCCTCACTCCTCTCTCCCATCCGAATTTGCAAAAACCCTAGATTGGGAGAGAGAAAAGGTGAGAGTTTGTGAGAGAAGGTGGGAGAGATCTTCCTGTCACCTATTGCTGCTGCTGTACGTGCTTAGGCAACGCACTCCGATCACTTTCCCGGCGATTCCTCCGCGTTTTCAGGTAAGAAAAACCCTAGAAAGTTGCTAATTTGATGTTTCTTCCGTTCCATAGCTTAATAGTTAGTAAATCTCGTAAAACAGTTTCTCTTATCGCTGTAGACGAAGTGTATAAGATCCGTTCGAATTTCAACATCCATAAGAGACAAGGTGCGAATTTTAGACGCTTTGATTGACTGTTTCCAAAGCTTTCAATGTCGTTTAATAGTAGATTATCGACGACAACGCCGTTTGACATGTATAACATGCTATCCGCTTCCTGTTTCGTAAATCAACGAAGAATATGATATTTAGGGCATTTTAGTCATTTGTAGGAAGTGCTGATTTCATTCATATTTTGCTGATTGATTGACATGAATTGTTGTCGCATTAGAATGTCAGGAATGCGTGCATAATTAGTTTGGCGAAGAGATTCGCCTAAATGCGCACTTCGGGTCGACATACTATATGTAGACTTAAGTGTGTAGTGTAAGTGTTTGTATAAATGCTTGTATTAGTATGTATTGAATTAAATGGTGTTATGAATTCGTTTGGGACTGATTTCTCAATTATTATGCTGGTGTAAATGGTTTCCTACAGTTTAGCCATATGTACGATTTCATTATATGTATGAAATGCATATGCTCGATGTTTCACTTAAGTGGTATGTTATAACATGTGCTTGATGATTTCATTATGATTTAGTTTGAGATTGAATTCTCAATTAGTATGTTGATGGAAGTAATTTTCTATATGTTGGTGATATGCATAACTTTATTATATGTATGAAAGGCATGTGTTAGATGATTTACTTAAGTTGTATGTTATAACATGTGTTAACATGCTCACATGGTTGTATTTCAATTTCAATACTCTCACATGATTTGCTGATGTGATTCCATATCTTTAGGACTATGCCTAGTCCAGGCAATCGGTAACCGAGCGAATTCGTGGTTGGCTTATCTTGGCCACGAAGGACGCGTCGATGAACCCGAGCCGTGTTTTGGAGTTGGCGGCAGTGGTTAGGCCACACGAAGTGTTTACACACTTCATGTCGTTCGACTTGAGATGCGATCGCGCTAGTCGAGCCCGTCAAGTAATTCGACTGGCCGTTGTATGTTCACCCTGCATGAGTCATATCTGCTTGAACCTAGGGTACTGAACTTACCATTGTAAACCCTGTTAACCATGGTACCTTGATCCACGAAGACTCATGAGCCGGGCATGGTGGTATGGGACACCGTGGTCGAGCTGTCGGCCTACTCTGGGGCCACAAACCTCCCTGTAGTGACCAGTGAGCACCTAGACTCGTGAGCAGATTATGGTGGTATGAGACACTATATTCTAGCTGTCGGCCTACACTGATCAGGCGATGAGTCCTTTGTAGTGACCGCGAGCGTATTCTGAGTCCACGGGAGGCGACGACCCTTCCGTTGCAGTAGAGTACAGTAGGCCTGTATTGATAAGGTGATGGGGGAGCGGTGCAACGAGTGCGACCAACAGCCCTGGCAGCCCTTGCAGTGACCTACGAAATATACATCGTATGAGATTACTAGGAGTGACGACCTTAGACAGGATCTGTGTTGGGATTGATACAAGGGAAGTACCTTAGTTTCCCAATCCTGCTGTTTGAATGGACTAATAACAACTTGAAAATCATATCACCATAGCATTGCATGTGCTTGGAAGATGTGGAGCACTTTAGGGAGTGTGGCATGCCACGGTCATAAGATGTTGCCGTATGAGGGAGATCGTCAGTGAGGGCATACATCACGTCATGTCATAATTACATTAACAACAGTATTAGGATTGTTTGATTTACTGCTTTACTATTATCGCATGATTGATTTGAGAACATGTTAATCCTTGCTCTATTATTCCACTGAGTTAGCTACTCACTCCCACGTTACGGGACGGTGTTCCTGGACACCCACCAGACCCTTTTGTGATTGCAGATGATGGCACGGCCTGCGAGGCAGAGCCGGACTTGATGATGATGAGGAGGATCCCTCCTTTATGAGTGTTCTGATTGACGGGATTACAGGGAGGTTGATTAGATACTTTGACACTTGTCATTTTATATTTTTAGCGCACTCATGTATATTCGTTTTGTCTACTTTTGGAGTATACATGTATGTATATAACCTGGTAACATATCCACACTCTGGAGGCATACAACAGTTTATATATGTTATATATACTATCACAGTCTTCCGCTTGTTAATTTAACTATCTCTGGAGTATGATATGTTGTTCTGGCTTAATCTCACTCATGTTTAATGCGTTATCACAGACAACATTCAATCATACATATCTATGTTGCATAAATAATATTTTGGAACTCGGGAGTTGGGTTTTTGCTCGACCCCCCGATTTTCGGGATGTTACAGTGTGTGCATAATATACGTGTCAAGCATATAATATCAGAGTAATGCAGAAAGTGCTGGAAAGTCCATGAATGGAAAAAATGCTGGTAAGTCCATGAATGTTATTAGTCATACCAAGGCTATGCGATACAAGGCCTACGTAACCAAATGTCATATGCAATATGCAACGTAAGCACACCAATCCTCTGATGGATCCACATATCGGTACAATTCACCTCTTAAACATTACCGGGGTCTAATACAATATACACTAGAATGCCACCCAACACAAAGCACACAACTAGGCTAGTGGAAGAGATCTCATTATTCACCTGACCAATAGTCTGCCAATATTTATCGGGCTCATCGATAGCGAACCCATTCCTCGAGCTGGTTAAACTTAACCTAGCTATGCCCCCTTCACCCGGGAAAGTAAGGCCACACCCCCTTCCAACTGACCACGGCATAGTGGGTGACACGGCCTACTGGTATTTGGCACTCAACATTCATACATCTACCCGGTCTCGACGTTGGAGCAACCTCATAGTACCATAAGGGTTTAAAGACTTTCACCCAGGGACATCCTAAGTGCCCCAATGCTCAAACCAAGACATTTTTAGTGTCCAATATTGTCATCCACGATATGCCTGTGAAGGCCATGGCCCTGATGTGCTAGGGTGTACAACAATTATATCACAAAAAATGTAAGGTGCATGAGTCACACCATCCAATCATGCATCAAACCTACGCATATCGTGTGCTCATGTGGGGTAACTCGGCCTCTCAAGGAGTCCTATAAACAACTCAGCCCAATTGCGTATGCTATGATCAATCAATCCTCATAACAAGCACATCTCAACCCAATGACGTATGTTATGACTAATCTCTCCTCATAACAAGCATGCAAATGATGTGTATGGGCATGTATCATAATGATCTACTAGGTATATCCAATGGTAATGATGTACTCTCCTACAGTTAAGGATGGGCCTAAGTACAAAGAGTAGGTTTCTTCACCCTCTCCATCACGTAGTAAATTGGGCTTCCTATGGGGCCCAATAAGCACAAGATGGGCTTTATGGCTTGGACAAATCCACAAGATACGGTGGAAGCACCTCAATAATGGGGGTCCAACGGTTTGGGTTAGCCCACTAAGAGAAGATGAGAATGGGCCTAATAATGGGCTCCAAGGAGGTTTACAACGTGGCCATTTAACAATCATTGCCTCCTAAAGTGCGGCCCGCTATAGAACTATCTCGCGATGGGGCTCGTGGCCATAAACTAGCTAGAAAATGAATGGACAACATACATATTATCACATACATTGTGGTGGGCCTCTTGGGGCAGCCAATGGCCTAGAAAAATAATGGCCAAGGGTACATACAACACATACATCATAGTGGGCCTCACGGGGCAGGCCATATGCTTAAGAAAATGGTCGAGCAAGGTGTGCATCACATATATCATTGTGGACTTTGCAGGTTAGGCCATAAGTTAATAAATTGGATGGGTAACCTGTACATAATATGCATACAACAATGTGGGTCAATGGCTAGACACCCATCCCATCTATGCCTACTAGACATCCAAAAATCTGGACAGTCTAGTATTCAGATGGAGGATGGGCCTTACAAGGTACTAGTGGGGCCCATGATCTCAGAAAGATAGATGTATAGTGTGTATGTATTACATTTTTAACCTAGTGAGTCTAACAGCTTTGCAATAAGCAATATTATGCAGCAAGTTGGGCCCTTGTTGGACATCCAGTAAATTGACTTTCTGGGTGACATACACAATTCATGGTGGCCCATACACATTAAAGTGGGCCCCACTAGATGAACATCAAGAATACAACACATACATCAGGGTAGGCTTGTTGCTAGACAGCTAGTCCAATAACGTCCCAACCCTGTTGGACATCCTAAGATGGTTGGACGGCTGGATATACATATACACAAGGTGGGCTCCACCTGTAGACATCCCACCAGATGGTGGACCTCAAAATGGAGAACGTCGTGTTCACAACACAACATCAAGGTGGCCCATGCAAGGCTAACAATCAGCCCCTGCTAGACGTTGGCCCAGTTGGGTCATCCAGCAAATGGGCTGCTGGCCTGGTTGGGACATCCAACAGTTGGACAACCTGGATGTCATTCAAACACGTAAGATGGGCCAAAAAATTGATAGATGAAGGGGATAAAACACATACATCAAATGGGCAGCTATTGGATAGTTAGTCTAGTAATGTCCTAGCCTAGATTAGGCATTGAACTACATCTGGGTTGGGCCCAAGGCCTACCTAACATGGGGAAAATAAATGGATGATGTGCATCCTCACGTGCACAACAAGGTGGGGTCCACGTGAGTGCCCCACCTACCCCCAAAGATCAACCTGATATTTATATTTTTCCTTCATACAGTGTCACGCTGCAAACTCAGAAATCAGGCTCATAAAATTTTTAATCACCGAATCCGCTGTCGACAACCTCCGTAGTACCCCATTCTTGGCTCCCAGCTCCCATACACTAGATTCCGATCCTGAGATCCTATAAGGAGGATTTTTCAATGTACATTTATCTCATAAGAAGCATAACCACAAGTTTATCCAAATCACAAAGGCAACATCATCATCACGTATCCACTAATATAAACAATTGAATACAATGATAAAAGGGAAATACATATATCAATAATCAAAGCTACAGAAGACAGTTACATGCTCCATGCTCAACGTTGCTGCGACCTAACACCACCTACACGCATCTATCGTGTATAAGATTATAGAAAGCTTAGAGGGTGGTGAAAGTGTATGCTCAAGGTACGTGTCAAGTATGCAATATCAGAACAATATGGAAACATGCTGATAAGTTCATAAATACCATCAGCCTTATCCAGGCTATGCGATGCAAAAACATGATAAACTAATAGCACATACTAAGGAAGTAATGTAGATCACCTATGCAATGCGGAGACACAGTAAGCCATATATCAAATACGGAGGATACAATGCAATATATGATGTGAATGAAATGACCAAGCTGGAGTGTGAAGTCGGGATGATAGTACATAGTATCACAGGCTATGGGTCTATCACAAGAGACTTTTATCTAAACTAGTCTCATACTTAAATTTAGATGGCTAAACTCAATGTGGTAAACTTCTAATCTTAGGTTGGTCGTGCACCCTAAACGAAATCCTAGCCATTACGAAGGTACACACGATGACTTGATTGCACACCACCAGCCCGAGTGGATAGTGAATGAATGAATGAATGAGTCAAATGCTGAATATTCAACTCCCACTTAGTAAGTCCACATATCAGTATAGCTCATCTCTGGGATATCATAGAGGTCTAGTATACTCCACACTAACTGTCACCTCCTAAGCCGCATAGCCTAGTGAGTGGAAGAGACCACACTATCTGCCTTCCAACTATATACCAATGCCTACCAGGCTCATCGATAGTGGACCCATTTTTGAGCTGGTCACACTTAGCCTAGCTTACGACCCCCTCACTCGGGTGGATAAGGCCACACCCCCTTCTAACTAACCATGACATAGTGGGAGACGCGATCTGCTGGTATTCGACACTCGGGCGCTCATGTATCCACTTGGTCTAGATGTTGGAGTATCTTCTGGTACTAAGAGGATTATGGGACTCTCACCCAAGGACATCCTATGTTCCCACAGTGGTAGAACCAAATATTTTTGGTACCCATCTGGCCATCCATGATGAACACATAGAGGCCATAACCTTGATATTACTAGGGCACCAAGTGATCATGTCACACAAATGCAAGATGTATAAGTTATACCATCCAGTCATGCGTCAAACCTATGCGTGTCGTGCAATCATGCAAGGAAACTCCGTCTCTTAGAGAGTCCAATAATAATCGGCCTAATGGCATGCGCTATGATCAAACACTCCTCATATCAAGCATACATATGATGTGCATGTGCATGAATCGTGGAGCTATAATAAGTATGTTATATGTATTCTCCTCGTATCAAGGATGGGCTTAGATGGCCTACTCATATCAAGAATGGGCCTAAGAGAAGGTCACAATGTGGGCATTTAAACATCATTGCTCATCAATGTGGACATTCAACCAACATTGTTCCTAAAGAGTGGCCCTCATATGGCCAAACATATAGAGGGCCCATGGACTCACACAAGAGCCTCACATACAACATAATGGGCCTCACAAAAGAGCCCAATATACATCACAATGGGCCTCACACAAAGGCCTAATATACATCACAATGGCCACTCACTCGGGCTTAATATACATCACAATGGGCCCCATTGTCTGGCCCTCAAATGCATCACAATGGGCCTTATCACTTAAGCCGAATATACATCACAATGGGCCACACAGCAGGGACTTATGTACATCAAGTGGGCCGCATCCACAGGCCACACCAATGGGCCTCATATACATCAAGTGGGCCACATCAATGGGCCGCACCAATGGGCCTCATATACATCAAGTGGGTTGCATCAATAGGCCGCACCATCTACACCATTCGTCTATTTAGGGATCTTTTTAGAGCATTACCCAAAAATCAATCACATCAGAAGATAATCTGGACCGTAGCATAAATAACAATGGAGAAAATGATTTTCACAATTAAAACTCTACAAGGCCCACCATCACATTCATTTTCCATCTAATCTGTTCATACGGTCACAAAAACTTGAATTAAGAGAAAAACAACTTTCATATTGATCTAAAGCTTCAGTGACCCTAACAGTTTCAATGGTGGACGTTCAATTATCCACCGATTTTTTGGTAGTGTGGTCCACTTGAAAAATGGTTTGGATGCAACAACATATACATTGAGGTGGGTCCCACCTGATCAGACCATCAGAACTTGCTATCGTTTGAGCATATGGATGGTTTGGATGGACACATACATCACATGGGCCCCACAGAACTTACCGACTAATACAACAACTATATAGCTGGCAGGGTTATTGACCCACCATCCAAATGACGGATGGTGGGGTATAACACATGCATCATGGTGGGGTACCATTACATGTGGGCCCACCAATTAAAATCATATAAATTATAGTGGGCCATCGGCCACACCTAGGGTCCAAAGTGAGATCTTATTGAGGCATAAAATATATTCCACATTCGGGGGTATTTCGGTAATTTTCACTTCCGGGGTATTTCGGTAATTTTTATGTCCGGGAGTATTTTGGTAAAATTTCATGTCCAGGGGTAGTTTAGGTATTTTAGTAAAAATCCATCTCCAGGGGTAGTTTGGTAAAAAGAGTGCACAGGTGTCATTTTAAGGGAAAGAGCTCGTACACCACCACTTAAGGAGCTTGGTGGACACCATGGTTTAAGAAAAGAAGAAGTTCATATGTGAAGAGAAGTGGTGGTGATCACCACTCAGTAAGAGTGATGGGGCCTATAAATACGCCACTCCTACTCCATTTGAGAGGTTATGTAACACCCCGAAGTTTTGCCAACCTGGAATTTGACGTCCTTAGGCAATGGGTCAACCATAACACCTTGATAACTTCTCATAACTCAATTCTAAAGCTAAAGAAACCGCTTTTCAACCCATTTCCTTCAAAATCTCACCTTTCACCACTTTAATCTTCAAATTTCTCCAAGTACTTTCATATTAGATACAAATCCTAGAGTTTAAATGGTGAAAAACTATACTTAAACTAAAACTTACTGTAAATGGTAAATACATGAATAAAATGGGATTTCGACTATTGACTTTTTGAAATCTCATGAAATTTGGTGGAGATAGGGTAAATTTGATGATGAACTACTAAAAAATAATAATTTAATAATATAATGACTATAAGTGCCCAAAACGGGCATAAAATGGCCCTAGGACTGTATTCTGCCATAATTAGGGTAGAATTTGGTTAAGCACTAAATTGAATACTCAGTAGAATTAGCTTGAACCACTTTAAATAGGAACTACAAGACCCAAAATGAGTAGGACCGCTAGCGCTACGTTACTTAGAAATCTAGGATCCAACTCTAAACCCAGTTGCTCTCGGGAGCATTCAGAAACTTCGTATCGGACCTGGACCGCACGTCAATAATCCGATAACGATGAACTTAGACAATTATGACTACCTAGTTGGACTTGACTATCACCTTAAAAATCAAGACCAAACGATGTCTTGGGATTATTTTCTTAAGTCCGGAGTGAAGAGTGTGAGAAAGTGAAGATTTTTATAAAATTAAATATGGATTTAAGTAATCTGAGTTGTGTCGCTTGCGCACCTTTTATAAGCATTTTAACCATTGGTTTTTGACCCAAATTCACCCTTGGATCAGGGAAGATGGCCCACACATGTCAAAGTACTTGTGGCCCTGATCGAGTTTCGGTGACCGTTGAACTGAAACTGCTCCGTCACGGTCTATAACACCCCGGACTTTTGCAAACCTGGAGTTAGACGTCCTTAGGTAATGGGTCAACCATATCACTCTCAAAGATCAATCCTAAAGTCTAGAAATCATTTTTCAACCCATTTCCTTCAAAATCTTACCTTTCACCACTCCATTCTTTAAATTTCTCCAAGTACCTTCATATTTGACACAATCCTATAGTTTAAAAGGTGAAGAACTATACTTAAACTAAAACTTACTATAAATGGTACGTACATGCATAAAATAGAAATTTAACTATGGAATTCTTGGAATCTCAGGATGTAGAAAGGTTATTTGGATGGATTAGCTTCTTCTACCCCAAAAACATATATTGTACATCGTGTAACTCATTCCGGTTTGCAAATGAGACTCGATAAATGCCTCGACGGACTCGGGGGCCCAAACGACTCAATTTGGGGGGATCCAGCCCCACATATTTCCGACATCCCTGGGGGGTGAGGACTTCACCCCTAGGGTGAACCCAAGCCAAATAGGTCAGTGACCGGCGAGGACCTCTCTGAGTCGGTGAGCCCTCGTCCGTACAGTGGACAGGCAGCCCGGTTTCTGTACTTTTTCTGCACGTTTTATAAAATTTTGAAAAATCATATCTCCTTCGTTATATCTCCAATTTAGGTGATTAAAAAACCATATTGAAGATAAATGAGTCTAGTTTTATAAAAAAATATTTTATAAATATAATAAAATATTTAATATAGTTTAAAGTAGGTCGTTGTGAGTAACTATCCGATAATCACTTGTTGGACAACTGCTGCTTCTGGAATTTTTAGAATTTTTCTATAACTCAAAATCTTATAAAGTTTGGTGACGTCAGGGTAAACTTGATGATGAACCAATAGAAAAATAAATAAAATAATATGATACCTAAAAGTTCTCAAAATGGGGCATAGAATGGCACTAGGACCGTATTATGTCATATATAAGGTAGAATTTGGTTAAGTACTAAACTGAATACTCAGTAGAATTGACTTGAACCACTTTAAATACGAACTACAAGACCCAAAATGAGTAGGACTGCTAACGCTATGTTACCTAGAAATCTAGGGTCAATCTCTAAGCCTAGTTAACCTCAAGACCATTTAGAAACTTTGTATTGGGTCTAGACCGCACGTCGAAAGTCCGATATCTATAATCTTAGACCATTATGACCGCTTAGTTGGACTTGACAATCATTTTGAAAATCAAGCCCAACCGATATCTTGAGACCATTTTACTGAGTCCGGAGTGAAGAGAGTGAGAAAAGGAAAATATTTAGAAAATTAATTCAATTTTTAATAAATCTAGCACTTGTCGCTTGCACGACATTTTTAAGCGTTCTGGCCGTTGGAATTCGACCAAATTTCACCCTCGGATCAGGATAGGTGGCCCTTACATGTCATAACACTTGTAGCTCTGATCGAGTTCCCGTAGCCGCTGAACTGAAACTGTCCGCCACGGTCGATCTGGAAACCCGACCGGATTGAAAACGTAGCTTGACCTAGATCCAATATTAGAGAGCTTAAGTACGACCACATTTAGTAACAGGACCTCTAGAAGTGCTCTGTTGAAATGGAACAGTCAGTATTTGGACATAACCTAAGTATACCTTGACTTAAAGTCTATTTTGGTTATGTTTGGGCTTATAAAAGGGCCTTAAACCCTTAGCTTTCTAACCCATACGAATTTAAAAAAAAACCCTAAGAGAGAGAGGAGAGAAAAGAGAGAGAAAGTGAGGGAGAAGTTGGGGCTTTCTCCTGGGATTCTTCCCTGCTGCTCCTCATGCCAAAGACATCCACCTGCATCGCTATTCTGGCGATTCTGGTTTCATTCTAGGTAAGAAAACCCCAACCTTAACTTGTTTTAGGAATTCTATCGATACAAGTAGTGAAGTAGCTAACTTATCTTGTGAATTAGGTCATCATATCGACGTTGACGAAGTATAGAGTTTCTATTCGATTCGATACGCTTCTATGGTATAAAGTGCAGATTTTAGACGCGTAGATTACCTGATTTCAAAACTTTCAATGCTGTTTAATGGTAGATTGTTGATAAGGATGTTGTTTGACATGTAGAACATGCTGTCCATTTTTCATTTTGAATATGTACGAAGAATATGAGATTTAGGGTATTTTAGGTATTTGTAGGAAATATTGTATACGTATATATTTTGCTGATATGATTGCCATGAGTATTTATCATGTACCTATACTATTTATACGTGTATGATCTGTTTGGCGAAGAGATTCGTCCTAATGTACATATTGGCCGACATATGCTATGTAGACTAATGTGTGTAGACTAAGTGTTTGTTGAAATGCCTAAATCAATATGATTTATGCCTGCCATATGTTTTGAATGTAAAAACATGATTGTTGTGTATTAGACATCTCCTTGATATAAGGATCTGTCATATTATATGTTGAAATCAACATACGTCAAGTATGTTGGAGTTGTGTAGTCTAAGTGTTTGTATAAATGTATGTATTAGTAAGTATTGAGTAAATGGTGTTGTAGATTAGCATTGAGACTGGATTCTCAAGTAATTTGATGATGTACATGATTTCCTCCATGTTTGTTTTATTTGAATTGATTACCTTATATATATGAAATGCTTCTGTATGGTTAAATTGCTTATGTTATATTTTATAACATGTTGCTAACATGCTTGAATTGCTTGTTATTTCAATTTTGTTTATCTTATATGATTATTGATTCACATTACAAGTGTTTGGGGCTATACTCTAGTCCAGGTAGTCGGTAACAGATTAGAATTCGTGGTTGGATTCTATTCGCCACGAAGGATGTGTATGACGAACCCGAGTCGTACTAGAGTCGTCGGCAGTGGTTAGGCCACACGTAGTGCTTGTGCACTTCATGTCGGTCGATTCAACATGCGCTCGTGCTAGTCGAACTCATTAAGTAACCCGATTGACTATTGTATGTTCACCTTGTATTCATCACAACTGCTTGAACCTAGGGTACTGAACTTACCAGTGATAACCCTGATAACCGTTGTACCTTAATCCACTAAGACTCATGAGCCGAGCATGGTGGTATGGGACACCGTGATCGAGTTGTCAGCCTACGCTGGGGCCACAAACCTCCCCGTAGTGACCATTGAGCAACTAAGACTCGTGAGCCAATTATGGTGGTATGGGACACTATATTCGAGCTGTCGGCCTACACTGATAAGGTGATGGGGGAGCGGTGCAACGAGTGTGAGCAACAGTCCTGGCAGCCCTTTGTAGCGACCTCGAGTGTACTCTGAGTCTACGTGAGGTGACGACCCTTCCGTAGCAACAAGAGTACAACTAGGCCTGTATTGATAAGGTGATAGGGGAGTGGAGCAACGAGTGCGTGCAACAGTCCTGACAGCCCTTGCAGTAACCTAAAAATATATCATTGTATAAGACTACTAGGAGTGACGACCCTAGACAGGATCCTTGTTGGGAATGATATAAGAGAAGTACCCTAATTTCTCAATCCTGTTGTATGAAAAGGACTAATAACAACTCAGTAATCATATTCATATCGCATTGCATGTGCCTAGAAGATGTGGAGCACTGAGGGAAGAAAGCATGCCGCGGACGTAAGATGGTATCGCATGAGGGAGTTTGTGGGCGAGGGCATCCATCATGTCATTTCATTCTTGCATTAATCACAGTATCTAGGACCTGTTTGATTGCTTGCTTTACCATTATCGCATGATTGATTTGATAACATGCTAATCTTTTCTCTATGATTCCACTGAGTTAGCTACTTACTCCCATGTTACGGGACGGTGTTGCGCACACCAACCAGTCCCTATTTTAGTTTCAGATGGTGGCGATGCTTGCGAAGCAGAGCCGGACTTGATGATGATGAGGAAGATTTCTCCTATATGCGTGTTCTGATCGACGGGATTACAGGGAGGTTGATTAGATGCCATGACACTTGTCATTTTATATTTTTAGAGCACTCATGTATATTCTTTTTTATCATTGTTGGAGTATACATGTATATGTTTAACCTGGTAACATGTTCACACTTTGGAGACTTACAACAGTTCATATATTTTATATATCTATCACATTCTTCCGCTTACTAATTTAACTGTCTCTGGAGTATGATATGCTGTTTTGGCTTAATCGACTTCATGTTTTATGCACTATTACAGCCGACATTCATTCATCATTGAAAATGTTGCATAAGTGAGGTCCTGGAACTCTGGAGTGGAGCTTATCCTCGACCTTCGATTTTCTAGGCATTACATATGGTATCAGAGCGTGATTTGGATTAAACTGGACCTGGGTTATGATCACACACTGCACGCTGAAGTCAATTTAATGTAGGAGGGTGCAAGAACAATCTAGAAACAAGTTTATGACCCCCAGTTGGTTTATCGGCGAAAGTTTACTGAAAACGATCACCGAGATCGAGTTCGTACACCTCCGTGATCGCTTGAGGCGACCCCGGAACACTCCTAGACAGTCTATCAACGGGTCTAGACCCCTATTGATGCTATCCCAGCCTCCAGAAATCGCTAAAGGTAATTTTACTTCAGAAATGACCCAAACTAGCCCGAATAGGCTCAAAAAGGAGGTAGGGCCCAATCGGGACAGTTTTAGGGGGACCAAGGGGGGATCCACATCATTTTGGACCTAAGGAGGGGGGAGGGCCTCACCGGAATGGCGAGCCCTCACCGGACAATCCAGAGACCGACGAGGACCTCGCCGACCAGCGGGCTCGGCCGGGCGGGCCGGTCGGGCTGACCGAGTTTAGGGAATTGTGGACCCCACTGGTCCACGGTTCCTTGATTAAAACACCCCCGATCAACCACTTCTTTCACAAACTACCCCTCCAAGCTCTCCTTTCTCCACAAAGTTCTAATTTTTCATAGAAAACGCCCCTCCAATCACTCCTTCCGTTTAGTGCACCACCGTCGTCACCCATTCGAAAACTCCCTCCTACAGCTGTAGTCTCTCTCATGTCCCTTTTATTTGAGCCTTTACACTCTCTTTTTAGTCTCAAAATCGTGTAAACCTTAAATCCCATTTTCTCCTTCCTAGGAAATCGATTTCCTTCATCATTTTATGCTTCCAACTGGCCTCCACTGTTGTATACATCTCCCATCTCCTTCTTTTCACTTGTCTTGAGTTCACAAACCCCTCTTTATGGCTCATTACCTCGCAACTCAACAACCCATAAAACCCCATTCCTTTTATCCCTTTCTTCCAATTCCTATGGCTTTATTTGAGTTCATTACGGCCGTATTTTCGATTTTTACTTTTTTATTTCTTTCAACTTATACTTTGGAATTCATCATCATGGGATTTGGAAATCCCATCTCACACTTTCCAACACAAGATCCATTTTCCAAAGCCTATGAAATTGATTTGAATCCCAACGCACCCACCTACTAAACATGTCACTCCCAATTCTTAGGTGGGAGTAGGAAAGCAGTCCCATTTAACACAGCTTGAGACCACTGGCCACATATGCCCTTGGAGTTTTGGACTTAGAGTGGTACTCCTAGATTTTGAAAGATCTGACGATATAGGAAATCCAATTTCAATTAGACAATCTTGACCCTAAACGATAGAACAATCCCCTGTAGTAGAAATGGTATGAAACCATCTAGCGTATAAGCTTAGGCTTTGGATTACAGCTAGTGAGTTATAGACTAGGCAACTAGTTATATTAAGTAGTATAAAGCCTGTATATGCTAAGGAATAGTAGGTTAGATTTGGTTGGAGTAGAACCTCATTCCTTCGATAGATCCCCTTAGTACTTATAGACTTCTGTTATAACCCTTAGAAAAGTTTTTTTTAACTTAGAACCATTCACTCTTAGGGAAAACTTATAAATCCCTCAGATTGAACTTAGAATAAACCAGCACGCCCCTTAGAATTCTCCTTAGATTTGCCTTCCCAAGGAATTATTACAATCGGGAACGCGGAGTAAAGGAACTATATTTATAAGCGAAGTATTCGTGGTTTAAATCAACTTCTTAATCCTAGTAGTTACCAATGAATCTAATGCTCTGATCAAGAAGAAGATCGGCATCGACTAGGATTAAGAACCGATACGGCAAATTTTCTGTCCTAGCTACACAGAAAGTCTATGTATCCGGCTCAGACCAACTACACAACTTTTCTTCCGTGTTGGCCCGACCACCTACAACCAAAAGTTATTGCTTTGCCTTTGAAAAATGTTAAGGACATACAACCAATAGAGATTAGACCTCTTGCCCCAAACTCACATCCGTCCCTAAAATCAACTACAACACCCATCATTTTAGTTCCTTTCTATAATCATAGGTACCAATGTCATAGAACGCATCATTAGCAAAGGAAGACCAATGTAGTGAGAGGTTGTTTCCCATTTCATGTCAAGGATAGGTCCTAAGTTACACCTCGTTCTGATGTACGGATCGAGACATAGATTCTTGAGCCTTAAGTAGAACTATGTTTTAAGGGGGGTAAAACGTATTGAGCCCAATCTACTTAGGATTGTCTAATACAACCGTTGGATCAGAGTAGCACAGCGGAAGCGTGGTTAGCCCTTTCCCCACTGGCCCAGTATCGAAGAAAATTTGGAGAAACAATTAAGGCTTAAGTGTTGAACCCATCCATATTAAATCATAGGCCTAGCAGTGTGAGCAGGCGAAGGTCAATGTATCCATAAACCTACTCGTTAAATACGAGCATAATAGAAGCCTTGGCTGATTCTGTACGATTAGGAATCCTTTAGGATGATCTATTAAAGTGTTTATTAATCCTTACCTTGGACATAGATTCAGGCGAGAACTCTCCTAGATCAAGATCCAAAGCACAACCTTATAAATAGGACTTTTGAACCTTTTAGTGATTGACATTCCCTAAGCTTTTAGAGTGATCGGACTACGGAGTTACTGAAATGAACAAATACAAAACATTCCCAGCTTGACACAAATTCTCAATCCTAGACGACTACTAATGGACTCACTGCTTAGCCGAGCAAAAGACCAGGATCCACCAGGATTAGGAAGGGATACAACGTTGTCTACCCTGGCCAGGCGGACATTCAACGTATAGGGATCAAACCCACTGCAGTCGTCTCTCTGTACTGGTCAAAAACTGAAAATATATATCTTACTCTAAGTAGATGGGAATTGTCATCAAGACGCCAAGTAGATAAAGAAATGAATTGTAGCAAATCGTTAGGGTGTAAGTAATGCATAAAGAAGTGAGTTTTAAGGGGGGTAGACCAAAAGGAACCAGACTTATATAGATCGTATACACTCTACCACGTATAGAAACATGAAATCAACAAAACTTAGGTAAATGAAATGATTAATCTTTCCTCATTACCCTTAGCCAATTTCAAGGATGAAATTTTGTTTTAAGGGGGGTAGATTGCAACACACCGAATTTTTGCCAACCTGGAGTTAGATGTCCTTAGGCAATGGGTCAACCATGTCACTCTCAAAGATCAATCCTAATGTCTAGAAATTATTTTTCAACCCATTTCCTTCAAAATCTTACCTTCACCACTCCATTCTTCAAATTTCTCCAAGTACCTTCATATTAGACACAATCCTAAAGTTTAAAAGGTGAAGAACTATACTTAAACTAAAACTTACCGTAAATGGTATGTACATGCATAAAATAGGATTTTGAATATGGAATTCTTGGAATCTCATGACGTAGATAGGTTATTTGGATGTATTAGATTCTTCTACCCCAAAAACATATATTGTACATCATGTAACTCATTCCAGTTTGCAAATGAGACTCGATAAATGCCTCGTCAGACTCGTGGGCCCAAACGACTCAATTCAGGGGGATCCAAGGTGGGCCTCACATGTTTCTGACATCCCTGGGGGGTGAGGAATTTGCCCCTAGGGTGAACCCAAGCCAAATAGGTCAGTGACCGGCGAGGCCTCGTCCGTACAGTGGACAGGCAGCCCGGTTTCTGCACTTTTTTTCACGTTCTATGAAATTTTGAAAAATCATATCTCCTTCATTATAACTCCGATTTAGGTGATTAGAAAACCAGATTTAAGATAAATGAGTCTAGGTTTATATAAAAATATTTGAAAAATATAATAAAATATTTAATATAGTTTAAAGTAGGTCGTTGTGAGCAACTGTCCGATAATCATAATCACTTGTTGGACAGCTGCTGCTTCTGGAATTTTTAGAATTTTTCTATAACTCAAAATCTTATAAAGATTGGTGGAGTCAGGGTAAACTTGATGATGAATCAATATAAAAATAATTAAAATAATATGATACCTAAAAGTTCTCAAAATGGGGCATAGAATGGCCCTAGGACCATATTCTGCCATAATTAGGGTGGAATTTGGTTAAGTACTAAACTGAATACTCAGTAGAATTGACTTGAACCACTTTAAATACGAACTACAAGACCAAAAATGAGTAGGACTGCTAACGCTATGTTACCTAGAAATCTAGGATCAATCTCTAAGCCTAGTTGACCTCGGGACCATTTGGAAACTTTGTATTGGATCTAGACCGCACGTCGAAAGTCTGATATCTATAATCTTAGTTCATTATGACCGCTTAGTTGGACTTGACAATCATGTCAAAAATCATGCCCAACCGATATCCTGAGACCATTTTACTGAGTCCGGAGTGAAGAGAGTAAGAAAAGAAAAATATTTAGAAAATTAATTCAATTTTTAATAAATCTGGCACGTGTCGCTTGCGTGACATTTTTAAGCGTTCTGGCCGTTGGAATTTGACCAAATTTCACCCTCGGATCAGGATAGGTGGCCCTTACATGTCATAACACTTGTGGCTCTGATCGAGTTCCCGTAGCCGCTGAACTGAAACTTGCGCACACCAACCAGTCCCTATTTTAGTTTCAGATGGTGGCGATGCTTGCGAAGCAGAGCCGGACTTGATGATGATGATGAGGATTTCTCCTATATGCATATTCTGATCGATGGGATTACAGGGAGGTTGATTAGATACCATGACACTTATCATTTTATATTTTTAGAGCACTCATGTATATTCTTTTTTATCATTGTTGGAGTATACATGTATATGTTTAACCTGGTCACATGTTCACACTCTGGAGACTTACAACAGTTCATATATTTTATATATCTATCACATTCTTCTGCTTGCTAATTTAACTGTGTCTGGAGTATGATATGCTGTTTTGGCTTAATCCACTTCATATTTTATGCACTATTACAACCGATATTCAGTCATCATTGAAAATGTTGCATAAGTGATGTCCTGGAACTCGGGAGTGGAGTTTATCCTCGACCCCCGATTTTCAGGGCGTTACACGGTCGATCTGGAAACCCGATCGGACTTAAAACTTAACTTGCTTAAGATCCAATATTAGTGAGCTTAAGTCCAACCGCATTTAATAAAAGGACCTCCAGAAATGTTCCGTTGGATCAGAATAAGCCCGATTTAGTTATAACCTAAGTATACCTTGGCCCTAGGGCTATTTTCGTTAGTTCTGGGCCTATATAAGGGCCTTAAACCCTCAATCCCATAATCCATACGAATTCTCAAACCCAAGCTAAGAAAGAGTGAGTAAAGAGAGAGAAAGTGAGCGAGTAGTTGGTGATTTATCTTCAGATTCTTCCTAGCTACTCTAAGTGCCTAATCCATCGTATTTGAATCGTTATTCCGATGCTTCTAATTTCATATTTTGGTAAGACAATCAAACCCTAACCTATTTTAGAGCTTAGAATAGTCTAAGTGTTCTTGTAGCTAACCTATTTCATACCTTAGGTTGCATATGCGCCGTTGACGAAGACTTATCATCTAAATCATATTCGTTACATGTTTTCTGGTTTAAGGTGCGGACTATATATGTTTAGGTTATGTTTTTCAAGACTTTCAATGTTAGATAATGATTTATTATTGACGTGTACGCTATTACACATGCCAAATGCGCTATCTGTTTTGTTTTACGTATATGTATAACCTATGTTGTAAATAGAGTATTCCATGTGTTGGTTAAAATGTTTGTATGCATATGAAATCTGATGTTGTGCTTGTCATGATTAAATGTCGTTATTACATGATTGTTATGTATGCGATAACTCCTTGGCTAAAGGATTTGCCCTAATATGCAATATGGTCGATATACGTGATGTATGTTGAATAGTGTAGTCTAAGTGATTGTAAAAATGCCTGATGAGTTAGTATTCAGTAAAGTGTGATTTATAAGGTTATTGAGATATAAATCTCAATTACCTTGCTTGTGTGTATGATTTCCTCCATGAACTGTTTAGCTTACTCATTCATGTTAATTGTGTGTATGATTTCCTCCATGTACAATATCCATGTTTAATTTATATTTCCTAACATGTTCGTATGAATGTAGGATTTGAATCAATTGTCTATTATTAATCTTTTACATGATTGGGACTCTATTACAGTCCAAGTAATCGGTAATTATTCTCAAATTGGTGGTTGAGGTTATTTTTTCCACGCAGGATGTGTTCGACAAATTCGAGTCGTACTTGGAATGTTCGACAGTGGTTAGGCCACACGGAGTGCTTATGGATTCCATGTCGATCAACTCAACGTACGCTTTTCCTAGTTGAGCTCGTCAATTAACTCGATTGACCGATGTGTGTTCACCATGTTTGGACGCTACTGTTTGAATCCCGTTAACCTTGATACCTTTATCCGGTAAGACTCATGAGCCAGACATGGTGGTATGGGACACCGTAGTGGAGCTGTCGGCCTGCGCTGGGGCGAGTCACCCCGTAGTGACTAGTGAGTAACCTAGACTCGTGAGCCGATTATGGTGGTATGAGACACTATATTCGTGTTTTTGGCCTACACTGATTGGTGACGAGCCCTCTATAGTGACCTCGAGCATACCTTGACACTGTAGATAGGCGATGAGACTTTTTTAGTAACTAAGGTATACTAGGCCTGTATTGAATGGTGACAAGTCCTTTACAGCGATCTAAAACTATAATATCGTATGAGACTGTATAGGACTGACGACCCTAGAATGGATCATTGTTTGGGTATTGATATACGGGGGATACCTTAGCTTCCTAATCCTGCTATATGAAAAGGACTAATAAGAACTTGGTAATCATGTTTATAACATCATACTGCATGTGCCGTTGGCATTGGTGTAGAGCACAGTGGTAGTGATTCATGCCGCGATCATTAGAGGATGTCGCAAGAGGGAGTTTGTGGTGATGGCTCCTCATATCATTCTTGCATTAACAAGAGTAATTAGCACATGTTTGATTATACTGCTTTATCATTACTGCTTGATCGAATTAATAACATGTTAACCTTTGTTGTATAGTTCTACTAAGTTGATCACTCACTCCCACGTTACGGGACGGTGTTTGCAACACCAACTAGTCTCTGTTTGAGTTTCAGATGATGGTGATGCTTACGAAGCGGAGCCAGACTTTTATGATGATGAGGGTTCCTCCTATATACAGTTATCAGGCGGGTCTTTGTAGACCATGTTCTGATCAATGGGGTTACAGGGATGCTGATTAGATGCCATTACAATTGTTAGTTTGCACTTTTGGAACACCCATGTATATTCATCCTGTTCATTTTTGAGTATACATGTATATATTTAACCTGGTAACATGTTCGCACTCTAAAGACCTACAACAATTTATATATTTTATATATCTATCATAGTCTTCCGCTTGTGAAATTAAACTGTCTTTGGAGTATGATATGTTTTTTTTGGTATAATCTCACTCATGTTTAATACATTAATTTGAACAACATTCAATCATCATTATCTATGTTGCATAAGTGATACGTTGGAACTCGGGAGCTGAGCTTCTGCTCAACCCCCAATTTTCAGGGGGTTACAGGTTAGATCGGTTAGATCAAATAGTGGGCCAAAGAAATGGAGAAGAAGTGAGGATCGAGAGAGAGAGAGAGAGGGCAATGCAGTTGCACAGAACGCACAAGGAAGATCCCTGCTGCGTGAAGCCGCGCAAGGGAAAAGAGCATCCGTGCAAGGAAGACCCAAGCTGCGCGAAGCCGCGCAAGGGAAGAGAGCATCCGCACAAGGAAGACCCCTACTGTGCAAAGCCACACAAGGGAAGAGAGCAACCGCACAAGGAAGATCTCTATTGCTTCCAGCCGGCTGGCCAAATTATCGGCCATGCTTAACAGAGGCAGAACATCTCTCCTTCTGCTGTGCTACCGGTAGTGCCCAGTACAACAGCCTTTTGGGAGATCCACGCCATCCACTATCTTCCCCTTGGAATTTTGATCGAGAATGACTAGTCTTGGTCATCTGATGGCGTGGCCTACTAAGATGATTAAGCTGCAATAGTAGTTGAACGGTCCGCTTGTGATCACTATTGCGATTATACGAACAAGCATGGTCACCAAAGATCAGCATCACCTCGAATGGTTTTTCTCCCTTTATCCGATGGATGACTCGGATTAGCCCTTCACTACACGGTGGCTGCCCACAAGATCCGTCTGCATGCTCTGTTCACGAATAGAGTCGACGCATGTCACACTGTGACGGTCGGTGGGGCCCAGATCGATAATGATGAAGAAATCTACTCCGTCCATTAAATTCATGACGGAAAACCATCCGAAAAGGCCTATTTCTGAAGTAAAATCGGTGCAGCCCATGAGCCTGTCCACTTCACCGTCATTTCATGTTCGAGGGCTAGGATGGTGCAACAGCCTGCATGGTTTCAAATTGCCACTTTGTCAAGGGTTAAATATATCTTCTGAACATAATGGACGGTACAGATCGATGATTTGAGTATGGAGTGGGCCACACTAAGAAAATTGTAAAGTCACAGTGTTTACACTGTTTGCATTTTTGAAATGAAGAAGAAGAAATCGGTCAGCGCCTACTAACCTATTTTGAGAAATTCCATGCACGGCTTGTGCACTCATGCACTATGTACATGCAATTTACGTATTGGCTTCAACAATATGCTCACGGGAAATTTGCTCCATCCATTCACTTGCCCATTGTATTTAACATGTTGAGACCAAATTTGAAGCATATCCAGATATCAGGCGGGCCCCAAATCATGATCTCAGGGGCTGATTTGTCAGTTTGGTCATTTTTACAGGGATTCATAAACTAAAATTTGACTTGTACGGCTAATGTGAGGTTTTAATGTTGCACATAAAGTTTTGGACTGAACGGATGGTGGAAACCACATGATCTTACATTTTGGGAGACTCTTCTTGCTTATTTAGCATGATCGGCTTGATTTCCTCAGGGCTTGGCCACACTTCAACGAACTGCTATATATTTCAAGGAAGAATGACTGGAAGGATGCTCTATTTCATTGAAGACTGGCTTATCAGATCAGCAATTCCTCCTAAATACCTAGGAGATAACCAAAATAGCGTTGAAATGCTACTGAAATTTCTATCTCCTTGAAGACTGACTGATCAGATAAGCAATTCCTCCTAAGTACCTAGGAGATGATCGAAATAGCATCGGAATATGCTGAAATTTTTATTGGACTATCTTCTCTTTAATTGCATTGCATTAATTGTGCTTTATTTTCATAAGCAAGGGAATCAGAGGATGTAAATGAACTTAGATACATGTGATCAATGTTCTCTCATTAAATTCTTTGTTATCATTGAATAAATTTCCCAAATAGAATGCATTTATTTCTTTGTTGAAATAAAATGACGACTCTACTGGGGATAGTTATTATTCGATGATAACTTAGAAAATATTCAGAGAACATTTATCACTTTACAGACGTCAAAATGGCAACTCTCAACGAGAACATCCTCCCCTTCATCTCTGAAAATAAAGTACGACTTTATTTAATAAATTAACTAACATTCTGTTCTGAATGACAAATATACTGCGGTGATCTTTCTCTCGACTACTATAATTGTTTACTTCACATTTAATGGACTCCTACTAAAAAGTGTCAGAAAAGATCAAATCAGTTTCGATCAAAGACAAATAATGCCAGAACGATGAGAGTTTCCAAAGAGAGCTAGCTTCTTGTACTGGAGTGATTTACACAGTCATTAGTCAGCACACATTTCAAGAAGAGGAATAGGTTGCTTTGATCTGGTAGTTCTTTTACAGCATCCTAGCGAATATAATGGCAGAGTTACTTACATGACTTTCTTCTATTTCATTTGAGGAGCCTCAAGATCTGCTAAAATGCTTGTGTAAGATAGTCCAACAGGAAAAACTTCCTCAAAAGTGCTATACGGATCCCACACATGGCTAGTTAATAGATCAAATAGAGAAAGGGTGTGTAACGCCCTGAAATTCGGGGTCAAGCATAACTCAGCTCCCGAGTTTCAAAACATTACTTATGCAACATATTCAATGATGGATGTATGTAGTCTGTATTAGTGCATAAAACATGAGGTAGATTAAGTCATCATAGCAAACATAATTCAGGGACAGTCTAAAAACGCAAGCGGAAGACTGAAATACATATATAAACCAACATAAGTCCCCAAGATATGTACTCTCTGCCAGGTCATAATTACAAGACGTGTCTCAAAATACATATAACAAAATGTGACGTTACAAACATAGCCCTAAATCTCCGTCAATCAGGACATGAATCATATGAACCTGCCTGAGAACTACATATAGGAGAAGCCCTCCTCATCATCATAAAAGACCGGCTCCACTTCACAAGCATCACCACCATCTGAAACTAAAATAGGGACTGGTTGGTGTTTCAAACACCATCCTGTAACGTGGGAGTGAGTGATCAACTCAGTGGAATTATAAAGCAAAGGTTAACATGTTATCAATTCAATCAAGCAATAATGATAAAGCAGTACAATCAAGCATATCCTAGATACTCTTATTAATGCAAGAATGATGTGAGGTAATGATGCATGCCCTCACCACAAACTCCCTCTTACGACATTATCTAACGATCGCGGCATGAATCACCACCACTGTGCTCTACACCAACGCCAACGGACATGCAGTGCGATGTTATGAACATGATTACCAAGTTCTTATTAGTCCTTTTCATACAGCAGGGTTGGGAAGCTAAGGTACCTCCCTTATATTAACACCCAAACAATGATCCATTCTAGGGTCGTCACTCCTAGACAATCTCATACGATATTATAGTTATAGATCGTTGTAAAGGGCTCATCACCAATCAATACAGGTCTAGTTATATCCTATATTCTATAATAAGGCTCGTCACCCCAATGTAGTTTCAGGATATACTCGAGGTCACTACAAAGGGCTCGTCACCAATCAGAGTAGGCCGACAACTCAAATATAGTGTCCCATACCACTATAATTGGCTCACGAGTCTAGGTTGCTCACTGGTCACTATGGGGAGGCTCGTTGCCCCAACGTAGGCTGACAGCTCTACCACGGTGTCCCATACCAGCATAATTGACACACGAGTCTTAGGAGATATGGTACCAAGGTTAACGGGATTATCACTAGTGAGTTCGGTACCTTAGCTTCAAATAGTAGCATCCAAATATGATGAACATACATCTGTCAATCGAGTTAGTTGAAAAGCACAACTAGGCCAAGCGCACTTTGAGTTGATCGACATGGAATGCATATGCACTCCGTGTGGCCTAACCACTGTCGAACATCCCAAGTACGACTTGCATTCGTCGAACACATCCTACGTGGTGAAACACAACCTGAACCACCAGTTTAAGAACAATTACCGATTACCTAGACTGTAATGTAGTCTCAATCACGTACAAGCTCAATAATAGACAATTGATTCATATTCTACATTCACATGAACATATTATGAAATACAACTTAAACATGAATACAGCACATGGAGGAAATCATACACACAGTTAACATGAATAAATTAGGCTAAAAAATTCATGGAGGAAGTCATAAACACGAGCAAGGTGATTGAGATTCATATCTCAATACCCTCAAAAATCATGCTTTTACTAAATACTAACTCATTTAGGCATTTTTACCAACACTTAGACTACACTATTCAACATACATCACGTATGTCGACCACATTACATATTAGGGCAAATCCTTTCACCTAGGAGTTGTCGCATACATATCAATCATATAACTACGACAAATAATCATGACAATCATAACATCAAATTTCATACGTATACGGTATTCTAACATATACATGAAATACTCTATGTATAACATAGGTTATACATATACGTAAATCAAGACGTATAGCACATTTAGCATGTGTAATAGTGTCCACATCAAGAATAAATCATTATCTAACAATTAAAGTTTTGAAAACCATAACCTAAACATATATAGTCTGCACCTTAAACTAGAAAACACGAAACGAATATGATGTAGACGATAAGTCTTCATCAACAGCGGATAGGCAACCTAAGGCATGAAATAGGTTAGATACAACATCACTTAAACTATTCTAAGCTTCAAAACAGGTAAGGGTTTGATTGACTTACCCAAGAATGGAATTAGAATCTCGGAAAAAATGATTTAGATACGATGGATTGGTGCGTAGAAGAACTAGGAAGAATCTCATGATGAAACACTAGGTTTTTTGTTACTTTCTCTCTCTTTTCTCTCTCTCTTATATTAGCTAGAGTTGGAAATTCGTATGGGATTTGGGAGAGAGGGTTTAAGGCATTTTTATAAGCCCAAAACTGACGAAAATAGCCCTAAGGCTAAGGTATACTTAGGTTATAACTAAATCAGGCACTTTCTGATCCAACGGAATACTTCTGGAGGTCCTCATACTAAATGCAGTCGGTCTTAAGCTCACTAATATTAGATTTTAAGCAATTTTAGTTTTCAGTCCGATCGGGTTTCCAGATCGACCGTGGCAGACCAGTTTCAATTCAATGGTCACCGAAACTCGATCAGGGCCACAAGTACTTTGACATGTGTGGGCCACCTTCCCTGATCTGAGGGTAAATTTGGGTCAAAAACCAACGGTCAGAATGCTTGTAAATGGCGCCCAAGCGACACGACTTAGATTACTTAAATCCATATTTAATTTCTTAAAAATCTTTACTTTCTCACACTCTTTACTCCGGACTCAAAGAAATGGTCTCAGGACATCGTCTAAACTTAATTTTCAAGGTGATAGTCAAGTCCAACTAGGCGGTCATAATTGTCTAAGTTCATCGTTATCGGACTTTCAACGTACGGTTTAGGTCTGGTACGAAGTTTCAAAGTGCTCCCGAGAGCAACCGGGTTTAGAGATTGATTTTAGATTTTAAGGTAACATAGCGTTAACGATTCTATAGGTTTTGAGTCTTACAGATCGTATTTAAAGTGGTTCAAGCTAATTATACAAAGTATTCAATTTAGTACTTAACCAAATTCTATCCTAATTATGGCAGAATACGGTCTTAGGGCCATTCTATGCCCCATTTTTTGAACTTCTAGTTTTTATATTATTTTAATTATTTTTCTAGTAGTTCATCATCGAGTTTACCCAGCCTCCTCCAAATTTCATGAGATTTTAAAACGCCAAAAGTTGAAATCCCTTTTTTATTCATGTATTTACCATTTACAGTAAGTTTTAGTTTAAGTATAGTTCTTCACCATTTAAACTTTAGGATTTGGGTCTAATACGAAAGTACTTGGAGAAATTTGAAGAATAAGGTGGTGAAAGGTGAGATTTTGAAGGAAATGGGTTAAAAAGTGATTTCTTTGGCTTTGGAATTGAGTTATGAGAAGTTACCAAGGTGTTATGGTTAACCCATTGCCTAAGGACGTCTAACTCCATGTTGGCAAAAATCTGGGGTGTTACAATCTACCCCCCTTAAAAATAATTTTATCCCTGAAATTGGCTAAGAGTAAGGAGTAAAGATTCTATTATTCCTTTTGCCTAAACTTTATTGATTCAAGTTTATGTGCGTGGTGGGGTATATACATCTATACTAGTTTGGCGCATTTGTCTATCCTCCTTAAAAATTTACTCTTTATCTCTTACTTATACCCTGATGGTTTGCTACAATTTATTTCCTTATCTATTTGGAGTCTTGACGATGATTCTCATTGTTAGGCCTATGATTTAATATGAATGAGTTCAACACTTAAACCCTAATTGTTTCCCTTTAAAAACTTCATTATTGACATTCTAAGGAAGATTCAGATCTTAATTAATGACCTAATCTTACGTATAACCTGAATCAATTTCCTTCGATCCTGGGCCAGTGGGAAAAAACTCAACCACGCTTTCGCTGTGCCACTTTGATCCAATGGTTGTATTAGCTGACCTAACTAGATTGGGCTCATAAAGTTCTACCCCCCTTAAAAATTTATTCTACTCTCAAGGCTCAAGAATCTATGTCTCGATCCGTATGTCGGAATGAGGTGTAATTTAGGACCTATCCTTGACATGAAATGGGAAACAACCTCTTAATACATTGGTCTTCCTTTCGTTAATGAAGCGTACTATGGTATTGGTACCTATAATTATAGAAATGAGCTAAAAATGATAGGTGTTATGATTGATTCCAGGGACGGGTGTGAGTTTGCTGCAAGATGTCTAATTGCTATTGGTTATATGTCCTTAACCCTTCCCAAAGGCAAAGTAATAAACTTTTGGTTATAGGTGGTTGGGCCAACACGGAAGAAAAATTATATAGTGGGTCTGAGCTGGATACATAGACCTTCTGCCTAGCTAGGACAGAAAATTTGTTGTATCAATTCTTAATCCTTGTTAATCCCGATCTTCTGCTTGATCAGAGCAATGAGTTCATTGGTAATTACTAGGATTGAGAATTCGATTCAAATCGTGAATACTTCACTTATATACAGTTCCTTTACTTCGGGTTCCCGTTGTAATAAGTCCTTGGGAAGGCAATTCTAAGGGGCTTAGTGGTTTATCCTAGCGTTCTATATGAGGGATATATAAGTTTTCCCTGAACATGACTAGTTCTAAGTCCAGCAAGCTTCCTGAGAGTTACTAAAGGAGCCTTTAAGTATTAAGGTGCTCCAACAAAGGAATGAAGGCCCACTCTAACCAAATCAAGACAACTAAGTCTATATTTCAATTATTTTAGCATATTCAGTCCTTTACATTCCTTAATATAACTAGTAGCCTAGTCTGTAATTCACTAGTTATAATCCAACGTCTATGTTTATGCACTAGATGGTTTCATACCATTTATAATATAAGGAATTGTTTTATCACTTAGGGTCAAAGGTTGTCTGATTAGAATTGAGTTGCCCGAACTTGAATTTAATTTCGCTCGAACACTACACATATGTTCATACCAGCTAAGGAGGGCCTAGAATTTACATTATTAATTTATTAGGTGTTCTATATTGTCCGATCTTTTGAAATCTAGGAGTACCAGCTCTAGGTCCAAACTCTAGATGTCCCCGCACTAGATGGTCACTGCTTATGGACTAAGCTACAGTGTTTGGTCTCGCCCGTCGATAGAAGCGTAGGGATCAAGAAGATTGCTGTAACTAGCTCAAAAAGAGCCATGGAAAAGGAGAGAAATGAAGGAAATGGGATGGGTATTTTGGGTTCTCATGAATTTGAGACAAAAACGGTTTGAGATGCTCAATTGAGAGGGAAAGGAAGGGAGTGACAACTGTGGGAGAGGGTTTTAAGAGGGTGGTGCACAAAATAGGAAAAGAGAGTGCTTGGAGGGTGATTTTTGTGAAGATTTAAGAAATATTTTGAAGAAAGGAGAGCTTGGAGAGGTGGTTTGTGAAGGAAGGACGAGATAGGAGGGGTTTTAATCGACTAACCATGGAGGAGTGGGCCACACAGGACCCTAGGAGTTTCGGCTCTGGCCGGCCCGCCCGGCATGGCCCGCTGGGCAGCGAGGCCTTACTGGTCACTAGACTAACTGGTGATGACTTACCGGTGAGGCGAGGTCCTCCCCCCCCCCCCCCCCCCCCCAAGTTCAAAAATGATGTGGGTCCCACCCTGGGTCCCCCTAGAAGTGCCCCGATTGGGCCCCTACTTTGTTTCGACTCGTTTTGGGTCATTTCAAATAGAACCTAATACATATGCATATTTACTGATTTTTAGCGGCTGAAAAGGGATGAAACATAGTCTAAACCCATCAATTAACGCTCTGAACATGATTTAGGGTCACTATGTGTGATCAGGAGTGTGAACGGACTCGATCTCGACGATTGTTTTCAGTAAACTTTCACCAACAAATGAAACTGGGAATCTTAAACTTGTTTCTAGATTTTTCTCACACCCTCCTATGTTAAATTTATGTCAATGTGCATCGTGTGACCATAACCCAGGTCTAGTTGAATCTAGATCATGCTCTGATACCATCTTGTAACGCCTTGAAATTTGGGGGTAGAGCATAACTCAGATCCCGAGTTCCAAAACATCACTTATGCAACATATTCAATGATGGATGTATGTTGTCTGTATTAGTGCATAAAACATGAGGTAGATTAAGCCAACTCAGCAAACATAATTCAGGGACGGTCTGAAAATGTAAGCAGAAGACTGAAATACATATATAAACCAACATAAGTCCCCAAGATATGTACGCTCTACCAGGTCATAATTACAAGACGTGTCTCAAAATACATATAAAAAAATGTGATAAATGATTACAAACATAGCCCTGAATCCCTGTCAGTCAGGACATGGCTCACGTGAACCCGCCTGAGAACTACATATAGGAGAAACCCTCCTCATCATCATAAAAGATCAGCTCCGCTTCACAAGCATCGCCACCATCTGAAACTAAAATAGGGACTGTTTGGTGTTTCAAACACCGTCCCGTAACGTGGGAGTGAGTGACCAACTCTGTGAAACTATAAAGAAAAGGTTAACATGTTATCAATTCAATCAAGTGATAATGATAAAATAGTAAAATCAAGCATATCCTAGATACTCTTGTTAATGCAAGAATGATATGAGGTAATGATGCATGCCCTCACCACAAACTCCCTCTTGTGACATCATCTAACGATCGCGGCATGAATCACTACCACTGTGCTCTACACCAACACCAATGGCACGTGCAGTGTGATGTTGTGAACATGATTACCAAGTTCTTATTAGTCCTTTTCATACAATAGGATTGGGAAGCTAAGGTACCTCCCTTATATCAATACCCAAACAAGGATCCATTATAGGGTCGTCAGTCTTAGACAATCTCATATGATATTATAGTTCTAGATCGCTGTAAAGGGCTCGTCACCAATCAATATAGGTCTAGTTATATCCTATATACTATAATAGGGCTCGTAGCCCCAATACAGTTTCATGATATACTCAAGGTCATTACAAAAGGCTCGTCACCAATCAGAGTAGGCTGACAACTCGAATATAGTGTCTCATACCACCATAATTGGCTCACGAATCTAGGTTGCTCACTGGTCACTACGGGGAGGCTCGTCGCCCGAGCGTAGGCCGACACCTCGACCAGGTGTCCCATACCAGCATAATCGGCTCACGAGTCTTAGGGGATGCAGTACCAAGGTTAACGGGATTATCACTAGTGAGTTCAGTACCTTAGATTCAAATAGTAGCATCCAAACATGGTGAACATACATCGGTTAATCGGGTTAGTTGATAAGTTCAACTAGGCCAAGCGCATGTTGAGTTGATCGACATGGAATGCATAAGCACTACGTGTGGCCTAACCACTGTTGAACATCCCAAATACGACTTGCATTCATCGAACACATCCTACGTGGTGAAACACGACCTCAACCACCAGTTTGAGAACAATTACCGATTACCTGGACTGTAATATAGTCCCAATCATGTACAAGCTCAATAATAGACAATTGATTCATAGTCTACATTCACATGAACATATTATGAAATACAACTTAAACATGAATACATCACATGGAGAAAATCATACACACAGCTAACATGAATAAATTAGGCTAAACAATTCATGGAGGAAGTCATACACACGAGTAGGGTGATTGAGATTCATATCTCAATACCCTCAAAAATCATGCTTTTACTAAATACTAACTCATTCAGGCATTTATACAAACACTTAGACTACACTATTCCACATACATCACGTATGTCGACCACATTACATATTAGGGAAAATCCTTTCACCTAGGAGTTGTCACATACATATCAATCATATAATTACAACAAATAATCATGGTAATCATAACATCAAATTCCATAAGTATACGGGTATTCTAACATATACATGACATACTCTATTTATAACATAGGTTATTGTAACACCCTGAAAATCGGGGGTCGCATATAAACTCAACTCCTGAGTTCCAGACCGTCACTTATGCAACAAAAATGATTATGATTCAATGTTGTCTGATTTAAAGCATTCACATGAGTAAAAGTATACCAAAACTGCAATTCATACTTCAGATCCAGTGATAAAAGCAAGCGGAAGACTAAACAATATATATATCACTGTATTAAAAAAACAAAGTAGATCTCATCTGTCTCCAAAGTATGAATACATCTCTGAGTCTCATATACATATACATGAACAAAAGTAAATGTCCAAAATGGTCCCACTGAAGTCCCATCGATCCAGGTCGCCTACGCAAAGCCATCATGATACTGCATGTACGAGAACTCGTCCTGGTCCTCGTCGAAGTCTGGCTCTGCCTCCTGGATCTCAGCCTCACCTGCATCTACAACAGGGTCTGGTGGGTGTTGCAAACACCATCCTGTAACGTGGGAGTGAGTGATCAACTCAGTGGAATCATAGAGCAAAGATTAGCATGTTCACAAATCAATCATGCGATAATAGTTAAGCAGTAAATCAGACAATCCTAGTACTGTTGTTAATGCAAGATGATATGACGTGATGTATGCCCTCACCGACGATCTCCCTCATACGGCAACATCTTACGACCGCGGCATGCCACACTCCCTAGAGTGCTCCACATCTTCCAGGCACATGCAATGTTATGGTGATATGATTTTTGAGTTGTTATTAGTCCATTCAAACAGCAGGATTGGGAAACTAAGGTACTTCCCTTGTATCAATCCCAACACAGATCCTGTCTAGGGTTGTCACTCCTAGTAATCTCATACGATGTATATTTCGTAGGTCGCTGCAAGGGCTGTCAGGGCTGTTGCTCGTACTCGTTGCACTGCTCCCCCATCACCTTATCAATACATGCCTACCGTACTCTACTACAATGGAAGGGTCGTCGCCTCCCGTGGACTCAGAATACGCTCACGGTCACTACAAAGGACTCGTCGCCTGATCAATGTAAGCCGACAGCTAGAATATAGTGTCCCATACCACCATAATCTGCTCACGAGTCTAGGTGCTCACTGGTCACTATGGGGAGGTTTGTGGCCCCAGCGTAGGCCGACAGCTCGACCACGGTGTCCCATACCACCATGCCCGGCTCATGAGTCTTCGTGGATCAGGGTACCATGGTTAACAGGGTTTACAATGGTAAGTTCAGTACCCTACGTTCAAGCAGTTATGACTCATACAAGGTGAACGTACATCGGCCAGTCGGGTTACTTGACGGGCTAGACTAGAGCGATCGCATCTCAAGTCGAACGACATGAAGTGCGTAAAACACTTCGCGTGGCCTAACCACTGCCGCCAACTCCAAACACGACTCGCGTTCATCGACGCGTCGTTCGTGGCTAAGACCAGCCAGCCACGAATTCGCTCAGTTACCGACTGCCTGGACTAAGTATAGTCCCAAATAATTATGGAATCACATCAGCAATTTATGCAAGAGTATTGGAATTGAAATACAATCATGTGAGCATGTTAACACATGTTATAACATTCAACTTAGGCAAATCTTCAAGCACATACATGTCATGCATAGTATGGAATCATGAACTTAGTCAACATGTAGGAAATCATTTATGTCAGCATATAAATTGAGAAATCCATCTCAAACTAATTCATAACATCATTTAATCCAAAACATACTAATACAAGCATTTATACAAACACATACACTACACACTTAAGTCTACATATAGTATGTCGACCCGAAGTGCGCAATTAGGCGAATCTCTTCGCCAAACTAATTATGCACGTATTCCTAACTTCCTAATGTGACAACAAACCATGTCAATCACATCAGCAAAATATGAATATAAACTGTACTTCCTACAAATGACTAAAATGCCCTAAATCTCATATTCTTCGTTAATTTACGAAATAGGAAACGGAGAGCATGTTGTACATGTCAAACGGCGATGCCGTCAATAATCTACTATTAAACGACATTGAAAGCGTTGGAAACCGTCAATCAAAGCGTCTAAAATCCTCACCTTATGTCTTGTAGACTCGTGAATTGAAACGGAGTGTATACGCTTCGTCTACGGCGAATAGGAAACCTAATACATAAGATCCATAAGCTACATCGCTATGGAAACAAAGGAACCTCAAATCAGCAACTATTTAGGGTATTTGCTTACCTAGAATCGCGGTGTAATCGCCGGGAAAGCGATAGAGGTGCGTTGCTTAAGCACGTGCAACACGTAGTACAAGTAGCAGGAAGAACTCTCCCACTCTCTCTCACAATCTCTCACCTTTTCTCTCACACAAGCTAGGGTTTCTAGCAAATTCGGATGTGTGAGAGAAGTGAGGGTTTCAACCCCTTTTATAAGCTAAAACATGCCCAAAATAGGCTTGGGAACAATGTTTACTTGGTGCCTAACCAAATCGGGGCTGTTTCGGTCCAAAAGAGCATTTCTGAAGGTCCCTTGGCCAAATGTGGTAGGACTTAAGCTCATGCATACTGGATCTAGCACATATCCAGTATTCAGACCGGTAGGGTTCCCAGATCGCACGTGGTGGTCCAGTTTCAGTTTAACGGTCACCGCACCAAGATCAGGCCTATAAGTCTCGTGATATGTAATAGAAATTTTTCCTGATCCAAGGGTGTAATTTGGATGAATTCTGACGGTCAGAACGCTCAATACTGATGCGTCAAATCGTGTGCCAGATTTGAATTTCAAATTCAAATTCTAACCCTATTCTCACTCTCTTCACTCCAGGCTCAATGAAATAGCCCCTGAATGTCAGTTGGACTTGATTTTCGAAACGATTGCCAAGCCCAGCTAAGTGGTTATAACGGTCTAAGATGGTAGGTATCTGACTTTCGACGCGGTCTAGATCCAATACAAAGTTTCAAGGAGGTCCCCGAGAATAAACCGGTTTAGAGTTTGATCCGAGGCTTTAGAGCATTATAGCACTATTGGTTCCACTCGCTTTGGGCCTTGTAGAACGTATTTAAAGTAATCAGGGACCATTTCCTAGCTATTCTAACGTTGCACTAGCTAACTTAGTCATATTTTCTAAAGGAATAAATTCTACACAATTTTGGGTCGAGTTGGTACTCGAGCCCAAGTACGGATTTTTCACGGGCGTTACAATCTACCCCCCTTAACAAATAATTTCATCCTCAAAATTTTGTACCTTTTCGTACTCCTCGAGAAGCTGTGGGTAGTTCTTTCTGATCTCGGCTTCTGTCTCCCAGGTAGCCTCCTCCTCAGAGTAATGCATCCATAATACCTTCACAAGGGGAATCACCTTGCTACGCAGTACCTGCTCCTTCCTGTCTAGGATACGTGTGGGTCGTAGGATATATGTAACATCCTCTCCTAACTGCACCTGCTCCCATCTGATGATATGGGAAGGATCAGCAACATACTTCTTCAGCATAGAAACATGAAATACGTTGTGAACGCTCGCGAGAGGCGTGGGTAAAGCCAATCGGTAAGCCACCGCTCCCACACGATCGAGGATCTGGAATGGACCAATGAATCGCGGTCCCAGCTTCCCCTTCTTCCCGAACCGAAGGACTCCCTTCATAGGGGAAACTCGTAAAAACACGTGGTTGCTGGAAAATGAAAATGGGGCTATGGGGAGGGCTGTTTGTGAAGGAGAGGCATGTTTTAGGGGTTTTCTACCCACGAACCACACATGTGGGGTGTGAAAAACCCAAAACACCCTCAGATCTCAAAGCTCACATCCAACGGTGAAAGGTGGTCGTCGATGCATCGCCGGACCGGCGATGGCATCGCCGACCGATCTCATGTTCGGTTGGCCGGACCACATGGGTTGGTCCCCCATGGTCCAAGGACCCCAGATATGTACGGTTTGACCCCTGGTTCATTGTATTTTGACCTACATAGGCCCAAACATGTATTCGGGACTTTCCGGGACCATTCCACAATCCCGAATACCAAACCCTATGATGCAGCATATGAATTTGGAATAGAAGGAGCTAGTACATCCATCTAGACTCTTATTAGCTAGAGAAAGTAAAGTTAGAATGGCCTTATGGCCATTTTTCATGAGATTTTACTATTCACTATAAAATTTTATGAAAGTATTATTTTGTGTTACTTTCACATTAGGTTTGATGCCTAACATGAAATAGATAAGAAAGAAATGAAGATTGGAGTGGTGAGAGGAAGAATTTTGAAGATTTTTGGTGAAATGGGGTTTTTAAGCCCTGGTGATTGAATACAGGAGTCGTGGTCATCCCACGGCCCCAAGAATTTACTTTTATGGGTTTAAAATTGTTCATAGGATGTCTCAACCCGACTTCCTACGGCTTAGAAGCTATTCGGGTTGCTTTACGCGACCCGAGATGCGTTACAAACTCGATTGTGCGATCGATTCGAATAGACATCGCCTATCGGCGAATCTGTGATCCTAGAAGTGTTTCTAAACCCTTCTCACACCCACCTAAGTCAAAAGAAGCGACAATGTACATCGCGAGACCATAACCCAGGCCTAGTATACTCTTATTCATGCTCTGATACCAACTTGTAACACCCTGAAAATTGGAGGTCGAGTATAAACTCAACTCCCGAGTTCCAGACCGTCACTTATGCAACAAAAATGATTATGATTCAATGTTGTCTGATTTAAAGCATTCACATGAGTAAAAGTATACCAAAACTGCAATTAATACTTCAGATCCAGTGATAAAAGCAAGCGGAAGACTAAACAATATATATATATCACTATATGTAAAAAAACAAAGTAGATCTCATCTGTCTCCAAAGTATGAATACATCTCTGAGTCTCATATACATATACATGAACAAAAGTAGATGTCCAAAATGGTCCCACTGAAGTCCCATCGATCCAGGTCGCCTACGCAAAGCCATCATGATACTGCATGTACGAGAACTCGTCCTGGTCCTCGTCGAAGTCTGGCTCTGCCTCCTGGATCTCAGCCTCACCTGCATCTACAACAGGGTCTGGTGGGTGTTGCAAACACCATCCTGTAACGTGGGAGTGAGTGATCAACTCAGTGGAATCATAGAGCAAAGATTAGCATGTTCACAAATCAATCATGCGATAATAGTTAAGCAGTAAATCAGACAATCCTAGTACTGTTGTTAATGCAAGATGATATGACGTGATGTATGCCCTCACCGACGATCTCCCTATTTAGGGTATTTCCTTACCTAGAATCGGGGTGTAATCGCCCGGAAAGGGATAGAGGTGCGTTGCTTAAGCACGTGCAACATATAGTATAAGTAGCAGGAAGAACTCTCCCACTCTCTCTCACAATCTCTCACCTTTTCTCTCACACAAGCTAGGGTTTCTAGCAAATTCGGATGTGTGAGAGAAGTGAGGGTTTCAACCCCTTTTATAAGCTAAAACATGCCCAAAATAGGCTTGTGAACAATGTTTACTTGGTGCCTAACCAAATCGGGGCTGTTTCGGTCCAAAAGAGCATTTCTGAAGGTCCCCTGGCCAAATGCGGTCAAACTTAAGCTCATGCATACTGGATCTAGCATATATCCAGTTTTCAGACCGGTAGGGTTCCCAAATCGCACGTGGCGGTCCAGTTTCAGTTTAACGGTCACCGCACCAAGATCAGGCCTATAAGTCTCGTGATATGTAATAGAAATTTTTCCTGATCCAAGGGTGTAATTTGGCTGAATTCTGATGGTTAGAACGCTCAATACTGATGTATCAAATCGTGTGCCAGATTTGAATTTCAAATTCCAATTCTAACCCTATTCTCACTCTCTTCACTCCAGGCTCAATGAAATAGCCCCTGAATGTCAGTTGGACTTGATTTTCGAAACGATTGCCAAGCCCAGGTAAGTAGTCATAACGGTCTAAGATGGTAGGTATCTGACTTTCTACGCGCAGTCTAGATCCAATATAAAGTTTCAAGGAGGTCCCGAGAATAAACCGGTTTAGAGTTTGATCCGAGACTTTAGAGCATTATAGCACCATTGGTTCCACTCGCTTTGGGCCTTGTAGAACGTATTTGAAGTGATCAGGGACCATTTCCCAGCTATTCTAATGTTGCACTAGCTAACTTAGTCATATTTTCGAAAGGAATAAATTCTACACAATTTCAGGTCAAGTTGGTACTCGAGCCCAAGTACAGATTTTTCATGGGCGTTATAGTTATACATATACATAAATCAAGACGGATAGCACATTTAGCATGTGTAATTGTGTCCACATCAAGAATAAATCATTATATAACATTGAAAGTCTTGAAAACCATAACCTAAATGTATATAGTCCGCACTTTAAACCAGAAAATACGAAACGAATATGATTCAGACGATAAGTCTTCGTCAACGGCGGATAGGCAACCTAAGGCATGAAATAGGTTAGATACAACATCACTTAAACTATTCTAAGCTTCAAAATAGGTAAGAGTTTGATTGACTTACCCAAGAATGGAATTAGAATCGCCGAAAAAAGGATTCAGATACGATGGATTGGTGCATAGAATAACTGGGAAGAATCCCACGATGGAACACTAGCTTCTCTCTTACTTTCTCTCTTTTTTCTCTCTCTTATAGTAGCTAGGGTTGGAAATTCGTATAGGATTTGGGAGAGAGGGTTTAAGGCCTTTTTATAAGCCCAAAACCAACGAAAATAGCCCCAAGGCCAAGGTATACTTAGGTTATAACCAAATCGGGCACTTTCTGATCCAACGGAATACTTCTGGAGATCCTCTTATTAAATGCAGTCGGACTTAAGCTCACTAATATTGAATCTTAAGCAAGTTAAGTTTTCAGTTCGATCGAGTTTTCAGATCAACCGTGACGGACCAGTTTCAGTTCAATGGTCACCAAAACTCGATCAGGGCCACAAGTACTTTGACATGTGTGGGCCACCTTCCCTGATCCGAGGGTGAATTTGGGTTAAAAACTAATGGTCAGAATGCTTATAAATGGCGCACAAGTGACATGACTCAGATTACTTAAATCCATATTTAATTTCTTAAAAATCTTCACTTTCTCACACTCTTCACTCCAGACTTAAGGAAATGGTCTCAAGACATCGTCTGAACTTGATTTTTGAGGTGATATTCAAGTCCAATTAGGCGGTCATAATTGCCTACGTTCATTGCTATCGGACTTTCGACGTACGGTCCAGGTCCGATACAAAGTTTCAAAGTGCTCCCGAGAGCAATTGGGTTTAGAGATTGATTCCAGATTTTAGGATAACACAGCGTTAACGATTCTATAGGTTTTGAGTCTTATAGATCATATTTAAAGTGGTTCAAGCTAATTCTATAGAGTATTCAGTTTACTACTTAACCAAATTCTACCCTAATTATGGCAGAATACGGTCTTAGGGCCATTCTATGCCCCGTTTTTTGAACTTCTAGTTGTTATATTATTTTAATTATTTTTTTAGTATTTCATCATCAAGTTTACCCCGCCTCCACCAAATTTCATGAGATTCCAAAAAGCCATAAGTTGAAATCCCATTTTTATTCATGTATTTACCATTTACAGTAAGTTTTAGTTTAAGTATAGTTCTTCACCATTTAAACTTTAGGATTTGTGTCTAATATGAAAGTACTTGGAGAAATTTGAAGGATGAGGTGGTGAAAGGTGAGATTTTGAAGGAAATAGGTTAAAAAGTGATTTCTTTGGCTTTGAAATTGAGTTATGAGAAGTCACCAAGGTGTTATGGTTGACCCATTGCCTAAGGACGTCTAACTCCAGTTTAGCAAAAATTCGGGGTGTTATAGGGTGGATCACTTGTGAATCTTCCAAGACTAGAAAAAAGAAGCATCCTCTGATGATTCATGGCACAATTATTCAGTGGGGCAGATAAAGGCGTACAAGATACGTTATCCTTTAAGATAAGCTACGATTTTGATGCTTCCAAACCCAAAAAAAAAAAGCATGATAAGCAAAGTCTCAGAATTCCAAATGATGTAATTGTTGACTCCCCGAAATGATAATTGTTTATAATAATTGTCTTTATCTATTATTGTAGGTTAAAAGTTAGGGCTAAAGCAAGCATTGATGATTGCTATCAAGCATTGACGATTGTCACCGACAATTCGAAGACCAAAAGGATTGCGAAAGTTAAGTTGAAGAAGAAAGAAAAGAGAATGGCTTGAAGAACAAGTTGTAGAAGACGATTAATAAAAGCAACATTGTTAAGTTATATGACATAAAAGAAGAAATAAGAGTATACAGGCCTGATTAGTTCGAAAACGGGGGCAAAGCTAATCTTGCACAAAAGTATGAGATGATGCGGCGTCAGTATATTTGTTAAAGGTTGTGACATCATGATTTTGATTACGAAGATTCCCAGAGCAATGCTTCATAATCAAAAGGGGGTAAGACAGGTGAGTAAAAACTGTGAAATATATTTCTCACCATATAATATATTTCTTTTGTGTATATGAATACAATGCAGGCTTTTAAGCATATCAAGTTATTGCCAAATGTGAAGCACCAATGACAATCGCTAAATGAAAAGCCAATCACCAAATTTAGCAACTATCGCTATCGCCATCAATCGCTTATCAAAAATGTTATCATCGCCAAAAATTATTGATCTTAGAATATTATCAACAGTGGTGAAATATCAATTATGGATTTGCCAAAAATTATTGATTCTCAGAATATTATCAGTAGCGGCAAAATATCAGTTATGGATTTACCATTATGGCAGCGAAATAAGCAGTAAAATAAACCTACATGGTCAACCACACAAATCCTACAATGACGATTGCAAAACAGCGATGACAAATGATTATTATGATTATTTAAGGTAGCCTAGTCAAGCCTATATGGCCAACCACACATAAGACCTACAAAGCCTGAAATTGGCCTGCCCAAAATCGGTGGTAAACTATATTGCTCCTTGAGCCTTGCTCGAAATCGGCAGTAAACTATATTGCTCCTTGAGCCCTGCTCAAAATTGGCGATAAACTATCTTGCTCTCTGAACCCAGTATCGAGTCCAGTTCAGTCAAATCTGGTCGTCCAGTTCAGTTAAGTCTAGTCAAGTCAAGTTCAGTTCAAGTTAAGTCTTGTCCAATCAAAGTATGGTCAGTCAAAAGTACACTAGCACTCAAATATGCAATTGCCTGATGAAAATTTTAAACATTGATTAGACAACATGCAAAAATGTGTTTCTCTTGAATCAGGTTCAAATTACATCAATAGTAAATGCCTTCATGATATTGGCGATTATCTACTCAAAAGCTTAAGTCTCCAAGGTTAATTAATATTTTGACAAAAGCTGTGAGGTCTTTTCATCTCTCGCCTTCTTAATGAATAGAGACATTATTGCACAAGGTTCTCAAAAGAGCGCAGAGAATAAACTAGTGAAGAATTATTAATCTCCACCGGACAGTATAAGGACTCGGATATATTCTTTGGAGTCGTTAAAAGAACAGTAAAGATTATCTATCCTTCAAGGTTATCAGCAGGGTTCACTTCAGAAATATTATCTTCTAAAGAAATCTTTATGCAAAGCTGATCTGGAAAGGGGGCAGGATTTAATGTCTTCAAAGTAATCTATGCCTCGGTCTTTATGATAATCTCTTATGTGTGGCGAAGGAATTCATATGTCGATTCATAACTTGTCACTATTCTAGTAATGGTATCGCAAGACTCCAAGTATAGGATCTAACGGAGACAAAGAACAAACGGAATCATCATCATCAGTAACTTCTATGACCTTTGAAAAATTATTAAATAAAAAGTGAAAAGATGTCTTGTCTATTTTTCAATTTTTCAGAATCATCAACGATCCAAGGAAAAGTCTATGAAGAAATGCTAAGGAGCACAAACTATAGAAGACTCAGTAAAAAGACTCAGCGGTTGAACCTTTAGAGCTAAAGATGAAATCTCCAAGAGTGCAATATAAAGAATACAATGCTAAGCACGATGACAAATGCAAAGATTGATTAAACCATATTGCGAATATCACAATCGGCCTAAAAAGAGAAGAAACTCTTAATCTATTTCAAAAATTATCAATGCTTCATAAAGCTATATTGAAAAAAATTATAATGAATTAAGATACTAATTCTGATTAATTTGGTAGGAGAGATCATTATTCAAAAGCTTGGGTCATGCAGATCATGAGGAAAGGAAACAATAAAAAAGTTATTGCGGTAGTAGTAACATTAAAGAACAACCCCAGATCAGAGTTGAAGGAAAGAATTGTTAGAGTTGATTATAGAGGCTGTTGCAGTGACCACGGTGTTGAAAGATAGTTCTCCAATCAAATCGTTCAAAGAAAAAGTCGTCATAGCTGTTGTAGAGATGTGCTTCAATGAAAAGAGAATTTTATCCTCTCTAGTGAAACATTTGCTCGACACTACTGGCTGGGGGCATTGTAGCCTTTCATTCAAGTGCCATCATTCAAGTCTTCTGTTCTAACGCAATCATTCAAGCCTTTTGTTCGAGCACGAGCCTTCCGGTCTTCCGTTCGAGTGCCATTATTCAAGTCTTCCGCTCAAACACAATCATTCAAGTTTTTCGTTCGAGTGCCATCATCAAGTTTTCTGTTTGAACGCCATCATCTAAATCTTCTGTTTAAGCGTGATCATTCAAGTCTTTCATTCAAACGCAATCATTCAAGTCCTTCGTTTGAGCATGAGTATTCCAGTCTTCCGTTTGAATGCAAACATTCCAGTATTCCGATCGAATGCGATCATTCAATCTTCTGGTCGAGTATGATCATCCAGTCTTCCATTCGAGCGCGAGCATTCCAGAATTCCGATCGAATGCGATCATTTAATCTTCTGGTTAAGAATGATCATCTAGTCTGCCATGCAAGCATGATCATCCAGTCATCCTTCAGTTGCAGTTCATTAAAGTTCTTCAGGTAGAGGAAGATCGATCTTCCATTTGATTTCAGGAATCAATCAAAGAAGGATTGAGGGGGCATCTATTGAGGCACAAAAAATATTCCACGTCCGGGGACATTTCGGTAATTTTCACGTCCGGGCTTATTTCGGTAATTTTCACATGCGAGGGTATTTTGGTAATTTCCATGTCCGGGGATATTTAGGTAAAATTCCATGTCTAGTGGTAGTTTAGGTATTTTGGTAAAATCCAGCTCCAGGGGTAGTTTGGTAAAAAGAGTGCAAAGGTATCATTTTAAGGGAAAGAGGTTGTACACCACCACTTAAGAAGGAGCTTGGTGGACACCATGGTTTAAGAAAAGAAGAAGTTCATATGTGAAGAGATAAGTGGTGGTGATCACCACTCTGTAAGAGTGGTGGGGCCTATAAATACCCCACTCCTACTCCATTTGAGAGGTTAGATCGGTTAGATCGGATAGTGGGCCAAAGAAATAGAGAAGTGAGGAGCGAGAGAGAGAGGGCAATGCAGTTGCACGGACCGCGCAAGGAAGACCCTTGCTAAGCGAAGCCGCGCAAGGAAGTAGAGCATCCGCACAAGGAAGACCCCTGCTGCGTGAAGCCACGCAAGGGAAGAGAGCATCCACCCAAGGAAGACCCCTGCTACGCCAAGCCGTGCAAGGGAAGAGAGCAACCGCGCAAGGAAGATCACTGTTGCGCGCAGCCGGCTAGCCGGATTGTCGGCCATGCTTAATAGAGGAAGAACATGTCTCCTTCCGCTGTGCTACCGGTAGTGCCCAGTACAACAGCCTTTTGGGAGATCCACGCCATCCACTATCTTCCCCTTGGAATTTTGATCGGGAAAGACTAGTCTTGGTCGTCTGATGGTGTGGCCTACTAAGATGGTTGGGCTACAATAGTAGCTGAATGGTCTGCTTGCGATCACTATTGAGATCATACGAACGAGCATGGTCACCAAAGATCAGCATCACCTCGAATGGTTTTTCTCCCTTTATCTGATGGATGACTCGGATCAGCCCTTCACTGCACGGTGGTGGCCCACAAGATCCATCTGCATGCTCTGTTCGCGAACAGAGTCGACGCATGTCACACTGTGATGGTCGGTGGGGCCCAGATCGACGGTGATGAAGAAATCTACTCCGTCCATTAAATTCACGAGGAAAAACCATCCAAAAAGGACTATTTCTGAAGTAAAATCGGTGCAGCCAATGAGCCTGTCCACTTCGCCGTCCATTTCATGTTCGAGGGCTAGGATGGTGCAACAGCCTGCATGGTTTCAAATTGCCACTTTGTCAAGGGTTAAATATATCTTCTGAACATAATGGACGGTACAGATCGATGATTTAAGTATGGAGTGGGCCACACTAAGAAAATTACAAAGTCATAGTGTTTACATTATTTGCATTTTTGAAATAAAGAAGAAGAAATTGGTCAGCGCCTACTAACCGATTTTGAGAAATTCCATGCACGGCTTGTGCACTCGTGCACTATGTACATGCGATGTACGTATGGCCTTCAACAAGATGCTCGTGGGAAATCTGCTCCATCCATTCGCTTGCCCATTGTATTTAACGTGTTGAGACCAAATTTAAACCATATCCAGATATCAAGCGGGCCCCAAATCATGATCTCAGGGGTTGATCTGTCAGTTTGGTTATTTCTACAGGGATTCAAAAGCTAAAATTTGACTTGTATGGTTAATTTATGGTTCTAATGCTGCACATAAAGTTTTGGGCTGAACGGATAGTGGCAATCAATGATCTTACATTCTGGGAGACTTTTCAGGCTTGTTTAGCATGATTAGCTCGATTTCCTCAGGGCCTGGCCACACTTCAACGAACTGCTATATATTCTAAGGAAGAATGACCGGAAGGATGCTCCATCTCATTGAAGACTGTCTGATCAGATCAGCAATTCCTCCTAAGTACCTAGGAGATGACCAAAACAGCGTCGGAATGCTGCCGAAATTTTTCATCTCCTTGAAGACTGGCTGATCAGATCAGTAATTCCTCATAAGTACCTAGGAGATGACCGAAATAACGTCGGAATGCTGCCAAAATTTCTATTAGACTATCTTCTCTTTAATTGCATTGCATTAATTGTACTTTATTTTCAGAATCCAGGGAATCAGAGGATGTAAATGAACTTAGATACATGTGATCAATGTTCTCTCATTAAATTTTTTGTTATTCTTGAATAAATTCCCCAAATAAACCACATTTGTTTCTTTGTCGAAACAGATCCGTACCATCAATCGATAGGCTCCACTTAGCCCATCATAAAAAATAAATAAATAATAAAATCTAAGCCTATAAAACACTCACCATTCAATCTTCTTGTTTCGATGGAATGCCAAACTCCTAAACTCTCTCCTTGATGGAGGTTGATGAAGGTTGGAGGGGTGAGATGGGAGATTAGAGGGGTAGGAAGTGGGACAGACTTGGCTCTCTTGGAGCTTGGAGATGCTTGGACATCCACCTCTCTTGTTGCTTGGGAAAGTGAGTGGAGAAAGAGAGAGTGAGAGAGAGAGAGAGAGGGAGGTTGTAAGAGAGGTGATGGGTGGGTGATGGATGTGAGTGATGGGTGTGAATGACATGAGGGTTGACTTAGGGTAGGTACCTTGTGTTGGAAAGAAATAAAGCATGGGTTGGAGATATGATGTGTACTTGACTTAGTTGATTGATGGGAGGGGTTGTAGTGATTCTCTTGGGTTTTGCAAATGTGCGGCATTTTTTTTGAAATATGCGCGGGCCTCAACTCCTAGCCTGGGTATCTCATCAGTTCGCAAGATGCAACATTGGAATAGTGGCGATGGTGCGGTCGCTAAGTTACAAGTCTCGAGGTCAAGTCGACTTAGATATACCAGATGTGAGTTAGGGTTGCAAGCAAATACCGATTATAGGTCAGTTTTCTGGAATTCAAAAGGGAGTATCACGAGAGTCTAAGGAATGGTACGAACTAAGATATAGGCCTGACATACAAGCTACTGGACGGTAACAGAAACCGAACTGTCCAGGCCTGCTGGGCCCACTCCAGGGATGTCCTCCCCTGGCTGGATGGTGTGTATTAAATCATGCATCAAGTTAGGGTCGATATGTCAGTGGGCCACCCCACTCCCATCAAAATCAAGCTGAAATAGGGACATCTCTCCATCTAGACGGTCCAGCGTAACCAGCCAGTCATGCAGGCCCACAATGTCTAGAAACACAGTCCATTTGCTAGATTGAATAGATAAAATGTATACATTAAAGTGGGGTCCATATGGTGGCCCATTGAGCTAGAAAACTAAGCTAATATTTGTGTTCTCTTCCCCATACGAGCCTGTGTGACCCTCCATCCACACAGGCCCAGAAACAGCTAATAGCTAGGCTATTTTATTGGATAATGGGCATCCCCACTACTGAAATATTTGGATGCAACACATACATTATGATATGGTCCACCTAGGTGGGCCACATGGCCCCCAGACCAAGTTGATATCTGTGCTTTTTCCTTATATGCAAAATAAGGCACCAAGGTGGGCGAACCTACATCCAAAAAACTTGACAGCAGGGCTATCACACCTGCTGGATGGTTGGATGTGTTGAACACATCAAGTTGCCACACCATCTGGGAAAAGGAGGAAAGAGAGAGAGAGAGACAGAGAGAGAGAAGAGAGAGAGAGAGAGAGACCATTGTGGGAGGGGCTCCACCACTAGGAGCTCCTCTTGCATTACAATACATGCATGCCATCATGGTGGGTCATTGGCCACACCTAAGGACCAAGATGGAATCCCTACCATTGATTGGTAGGTCCCACTTGCCCTCATGTAAGAAAATGGAAAGATCTATCCTAAAAATGCATCCACCTCTCTTCTTCTTACTCCCTATGGTTCCTTAGCTTCCAAAGTGCTTCTTCAATGGTGGAGATGGGATTACAATGGTTGGATTAGGTGGGATTTAGTTAGGTAGAGGGTTGGTGAGATGGGTTTTCTCTTGTCTTGCTTAGACATACGATCCCTCTCTTGAGTTGAAAATGAGAAAGAAAGGGAGGGAGAGAAAGGGTATAGGGAAGCAATTATGAGTTTGTAATGCAATCATGGTGTTGTAAGAGAGCATGGCATGCTAGTCATCATTGCTAACAAGGCATGGGTGGCTAGGGTGATGTCATCCTAGCCTAGGTAGGCTAGGATGATGTCATAGTCATAATTGTTGTTTTAGAGAATCTTCTCTCTCTAGAATCTTTGGCCTTACAATGTGCAATCTATGGCCAGGATTATCCATAGGTCATATCTCCTAGTTGAGGCATCGCATTAGTGCATGAGATGCGGCATTGGATTCGGGGCGATGGTGCGGTCGCAATGGCATAGGTTTCGGGCTAAGTAGACTCGTGTCTACAGGATGTGACTTAAGGTCTCTCGCAAATGCTGTCTAATACTCGCGAGTTATCGAAATTCGATGGAAAGAATCACGGGGTCCCAAGGAACTGTATGATACTAGGACATAGGCCTTACACATAGACATGATTAGATCTAAAACCCTAGAAGAAAACATGAAAAACTTAGGAAGAAAGAAGAAAAATGTTTGGTAACGGCTCTCCATGTAATGCTCCAAATTCAAAAATTGGGCTCACAAAATTCTCGATCGTCGAATCCAGTACCGACAACCTCCATAGTACTCCATCTCGGCTCCCAGCATCCATATGCCATATTCCGATCCTGGAATTTTACAAGGAGGATTTTTCAATGTACATTTAACTCGTAATAAGCATAAGCACAAGTTTACCTAAATCACAAAGGCAACATCATCATCACATATCCGCTAATATAAACATTTGAATATAATGCTGAAAGAGAAATACATATATCAAAAATCAAGGTTCCAGAAGACCGCTACATGCTCCAAGCTCAACGCTGTTGCAACCTAACACCACCTATATGCCAAGTATTCAATACAATGCCATAATCAGAAATAATGACAAGTCCATGAGTCAACAATATCAGAGTATACAATACCAATCAACTGTACAAATGAGGAGTCATAAAGAATCAAGTATCAGATATCGAGGATGCAATGTAATATGCGGTGCGAATGACCATGTAGGAGTGTAAAGTCGGGATGATAATACGTAATATCACAGGCTATGAGGTCCATCACAAGGGACTTCTATCAAAACCTGTCCCATACCTAATTTGGATAGTCATACTCAATGTTGTAAACTCCTGATCTTAGGTTAGTCGCACGCCCCAACCAAAATCCCGACCATTGTGAAGGTACACGTAAGAAATAGTTGGGTGTGAATAGTGAATGAATGATTAAATGAATATGCAACTCCTACTCAATAAGTCCACATATCAGTACTATATATCTTTGGGATCATCACTGGGGTCTAGTACACTCTACGCCACCTACCACCCCATCAAGCGCACAACTGGGTTAGTGGAAAGAACCTCACTATCCACTTGCCAATATCAGGCCTGACTAGTCGATAGCTGACCCATTCCTCAAGTTGGTTAGACTCAGTCTAGCATTACGTACTCCCTCAGGCGGATAAGGACACACCCCCTCCCAACTGACCAGGACACAGTGGGAGACGCGACCTACTAGTATATGGCCCTCATGCGCTCATATATATCCACTCAGTTTAGACGTCTGGGCATCCTCTAGTACCAACAGGGTTTAGGGATTTTCACCCAGGGCCATATATGGTGTCTTGATGCTAGAAACAGATTTTTAGTGTCCCATCTGGCCATCCATGATATGCCTGTGGAGGCTAAAGCCCTGATGTCACTAGGGCATACAATAATCACAGCACACAATGCAAGATGCATGAGTCATATCATTTAGTCATGCATCAAACTTGTGCCTACTGTGCGCTCATGTGGACAACTCTTCTATCATGGAATCCCATAATAATCAACCCAATGGCATGTGCTATGATCAATCACTTCTCATATCAAGCATACATATGATGTTCATGGGCATGGATCGTGAAGTTATACTAAGCATGTTATAAGATGATGGTTTACTCCCCTCATATTAAGATGGGCCTAAACAGCCTACTCATAATAAGAATGGGCCTCACAATGGGCCTAAGGGAAGGTCACAATGTGGATATCTCACCATCATTTCTTATCAATGTGGACATTTAACCAACATCGCTCCCAAGCAGTGGCCCACATAGAGCCAAACATAAAGTGGGCCCATGGCCTGACATAAAGGCCTAATATACATCAAAATGGGCCTCATACACATCATTATGGGCCGCATCACATATGCCTAATATGCATCATGATGGGCCACATCACATGGACCTCAAATGCATCACAATGGGCCTCGCTCGTGGTCCTTATATACACAACAGGTGGGCCTTACACATGAGCCTCAGTTGCATCGCACAGGCCACAACACATGGGCCTAATGCACATCATAATGGGTATCATTAAATGGGCTACAAAAATATCACAATGGCCATGCCATATGGGTCAGAAATACATCTCATTGGCCCTTACCAAATGGGCCAAAAACACATCACAATGGGCCACGTCATATAGTCCAAAAATACATCTCAATGGGTCATGACCCATGGGCCTTAGTATATCATAATAGGTCACAATCCATGGGCCTCAAATATATCAAGTGGGCCACATCAATGGACCGCCCCAATGGGCCTCATATACATCACGTGGACCGCATCGATGGGCCTCATATACATAATGGGTGGGCCCTGCTCATGGGCCTCAATACATAACATGTGAGCCCTACATATGGGTCTCATATGCATCAAATGGGCTACGTATCTGGGCCTCAAATACATCAAAAGGGCCATGCGTCATAGGCGTAATACATATCACAATGAGCCTTGCTCAAGTCCACGAATACATCACAATGGACCTTACCCATAGGCCTCGAATACATCACAATAGGCCTTATGTAACATCCCAAAAATTGGGGGTCGAGCATAAACTCCACTCCCGAGTTCCAGAACATCACCTATGCAACATTTTCAATGATGGATGAATGTTGTTCTTATTAGTGCAGAAAATATGAGTGGAATTAGACCAAAACAGCATATCATATTCTAGAGACAGTTAAGTTTCTCAAGAGGAGGATTGTAATAAATATATAAAAGTATAATTGATTGTAAGTCTCCAGAGTGTGAACATGTTACCAGGTTAAATATATACATGTATACTCCAAAAATGAACAAAAATAATATACATGAGTGTTTAAATAAAAGGCAAAATACCAAGTGTATTGGCATCTAATCAATAACCCTGTAAACCCGTCGATCAAAACCTACATATAGGAGAAATCCTCCTCAACATCATCAAGAAAGACCGACTCTACCTCGCAAGCATCATCGCCATTTGAAACTAAAACAGGGACTGGTTGGTGTGGCCAACACCGTCCCGTAACGTGGGAGTGAGTGATCAACTTAGTGGAAGCTATATACAGCAAAGGTTAACATGTTATCAATCTAATCAAGCAGTAATGATAAAGCAGTACAATCAAACATGTCCTAGATTCTCTTGTTAATGCAAGGATGATATGAAGAATGATGCATGCCCTCACCACAATCTCCTCTACGACATCATCTAACGATCGCGGCATGACTCACTTCCTCAGTGCTCTATCACCAACGCCGTTAGCACAAGCAATGCGGTGTTATGAATATGCTTACCAAGTTTTTATTAGTCTTTTTCATATAGCAGGATTGGGAAGCTAAGGTACCTCCCTTGCATCATTATCCAAATGGTGATCGATTCTCAGGTCGTCAGTCCGAGATAATCTCATACGATATTACGGTTCTAGGTCACTGCAAGGGCTGTCAGGGTTGTTGCACGTAATCGTTGCTCCTCTCCCCCATTACCTTATCAATACAGGCCTAGTTTTATCCTACATACTGCAACAAGACTCGTCGCCCTTATGCACTATCAGGATATACTTGAGGTCACTACAAAGTGCTCGTCACCAATCAATGTTGGCCAACAGCAAGAATACAGTGTCCCATACCACCATAATCTACTCATGAGTGTAGGTGCTCACTGGTCACTACAATGGGCTCGTCACCAATCAATGTAGGTCGACAACACGAATATAGTGTCCCATAGCACCATAATCGGCTCATGAGTCTTAGCGGATCGAGGTACCAAGGTTAGAGGGGCTTTTCATTAATAAGTTTGGTACCTTAGGTTCAAGCAATAACGTTAAACATGGTGAACAAACATCGGTCAATCGGGTTAGTTGATAAGCTTAACTAGGCCAAGCGCACATTGAGTTGAACGACATGGAATGCATAAGCACTCCGTGTGGCCTAACCCCTGCCGAACATCCCAAGTACGACTCAGATTCGTTTAACTCATCCTGCGTGGCGAAAATAACCTCAACCACCATTTGGAGTACGATTACCGATTAGCTGGACTATACAATAGCCCCAATCACATTCAATTACAATGATCTAGCATATGAGATACTCAAGGCAGTGATGGAACAATGATTCAAATCACACAATCAATTGAGCATGTTATGAAGTACAACATAAACACGAATCCATACTTATGCATTTCTAAGTAAAAGCAATGAGTATGAAACAAAGTATATGGAGGAAATTATACACATCATTAGAGTGGCTAAGAATCCTATCTCCACACCCATCTAAAGAATACTTTACAAGTATTTATTCTTACAGAAATATTTACAAACTCTTAGCATACATGTTATATCGTATACGGTATGTATTAGTTAGCATACGTATTAGGGAAAGTCCTTTTGTCAAAGGATTGTCGCCTACACAACAATCACATAGCTACGATGGTTATTCACGGCGTACACTAACGCAAGGTTTATACTCATTTAGTCATTTTTACAAACACTTAGGCTACGCATTGTAACATACACGACGTATGTTAATATAACATGTATTAGGCAAATCCGTTCACCCAGAAGTTGATACACATGCATCTAGCATACCTAGACGGCAGTTAATCATGGAAAACTCAAATTCAAATTTCATACATATACGGTATTTTCTACAAATACAAGGAATACGGTATATTTAACATAATTAACGTATAACTGAAAAACGAAACGGACAACACTTTATGCATGTGAAATAGCATCCTAAGCAAGAATCAATCATTACTTAACATTGAAAGTCTTGGAAACCATAACCTAAACGTATATAGTCTGCACCTTAAACCAGAAAAGACGTGTTCAAGATGATTTAGACGATGTGTCTTCGTCAACGGAGGATACGCTACCTATGACACAAAACAGATTAGGTATAATGTCATTGGAACTATTCTAGTCTCCAAACAGGTTAGGGTTAGGATTTCTTACCAAAGAACGGGATCAGAAACGCCGAAATAGCTATACGAACAGGTGGATTAGGCATGTAGTAAAGCTGGGAAGAATCCTTGGAAGCAGCACCAACTTCTCCCTCACTCTCTCTCTTTTCTCCCTCTTGGAAAGCTAGCGTTTGAAAATTCGTATGGGATTTGGAATGAGCGTTTTAAACCCTATTTATAAGCCTAAACACGACGAAAATAGACTTGGGGCCAAGGTATACTTAGGTTATAACCAAAACGGGTCTGTTCTGATCCAACGGAGCATTTCTGGAGTTCCTGTTACTCAATGCGGTCAAACTTAAGTTCTCTAATATTGGATCTAGGTCAAGCTAAATTAACAGTCCGGTCGGGTTTCCAGATCGACCCTGTCGGACCAGTTTCAGTTCAAGGGTTACGGGAACTCGATTAGAGGTACAAGTACTATGACATGTAAGGGCCACCTATCCTGATCCGAGGGTGAATTTGGGTTGAATTCTAACAGTCAGAACACTTAAAAATATTGCGCAAGTGAACCGTTCTAGATTTCATAAAAATATAATTAATTTTCTAAAAATCTTTATTTTCCTATCCTCTTTACTCCGGACTCAATAAAATAGTCTCAGGACTTCGTTTGGGCTTGATTTTCTAGGTGATTGACAAGTCCAACTAGGCAGTCGTAATGGTCTAAGTTCATAGCTATCGGACTCTCGATGCACGGTCTAGAACTAATACAAAGTTATAAGCATTCCCAAGAGTAACTGGGTTTAGAGTTGGATCCTAGATTTCAGGGTAATATAGCGTCAACTATTCTATAGATTTTGGGTCTTACAGATCGTATTTAAAGTGGTTTGTACTAATTTGGCAGGAAATCTAGTATAGCGCTAGTTAATACACGTTAAGTTTCTAAAGAATTTAGTCCTAAATGGTTTCTTTGGCTTTGGAATTGCGTTCTGAGAAGTTACCAAGGTGCTATGGTTGACCCATTGTTTAAGTACGTCTAGCTCCAGGTTGGAAAAAATTTGGAGTGTTACAATCTACCTCCCATAAAAATAATTTCATCTCCGAAATTGGCTAAGGGTAATGAGTACAGGTTCTATTATTCCTTTTGCCTAAAAACTTGTTCAATGGTCGACCAATACGAAGAGACGGTTGTAGCGGGCTTGATCCCGATATGTCGAATGTCCACCTGACCAGGGTAAACAACGTTGTATCCCTTCCTAATCCTGGTGGATCCTGGTCTTCTGCCCGGTCAAGCAGTGAGTCCATGGGTAGTCTGCTAGGATTGAGAATTGGGTCAAGTTGCGAATGCTTCGCAATTGTGCATTTCAGTAACTCCGTAATCTGATCACTCTAAAAACTTAGGGAAAGCCAATCACTAAAAGGTTCAAAAGTCCTATTAATAGGGTTGAGCTTTGGGTCTTGATCATCCTATCTAGGAGAGTCCTCGTCTGAATCTATGTCCAAGGTAGGGATTAATAAACACTCTAATAGAGTATCCTAAGGGATTTCTAATCATACAGAATCGGCCAAGGCTTCTATTATGCTCGTATTTAACGAGTAGGTTCATGGATAACTGACCTTCGCTCGCTCCCACTACTAGGCCTATGATTTAATATGAATGGGTTCAACACTTAAGCCTAATTGTTTCCCTGAATTTCCTTCGATCCTGGGCTAGTGGGGAAGGGGCTAACCATGCTTTCGCTACACCACTCTGATCTAACGGTTGTAATAGTTGACCTAACTAGATTGGACTCAAAATATTCTACTCCCCTTAAAAATATTTTTACACAAGGCGCAAGAACTTATGTCTCGATCCGTATGTCGAAATGAGGTGTAATTTAAGATCTATTCGTGACATGAAGTGGGAATCAACCTCTCAATACATTGGTCTTCCTTTGCTAACGATGCGTTCTATGGCATTGGTACCTATGGTTGTAGAAATGGGCCTAATCAGTGATTGAGTTCAGGGTCAGGTATGAGTTGGTGGCGAGATGCCTAATTCTATACCCAATGAGACATTTCTTAAGTCTAAAAAGAAAATTTCCTAATGGCTATAGGTTCTTAACACTTCTTAAAGACAAAGTAATAAACTTCTGGTTGTAGGTGGTCGGGTCAACACGGAAGAAAAGTTGTGTAGTGGGTCTGAGCCGGATACATAAACTTTCTGTCTAGCTAGGACAAAAAATTTATCGTATCAGTCCTTAATCCTAGTTGATGCCAATCTTTTGCGTGATCAGAGCATTAGATTTATTGGTAACTACCAGGATTAAGAAGTTGATTCAAACCGCGAATACTTCGCTTATATACAATTCCTTTACTCCGTGTTCCTGGTTGTACTAAGTCCTTGGGAGGGCAATTATAAGGGGCGTACTGGTTTGACCTAAGTTCATTCCAAAGAATATATAAGTTTCCCTATGCATGAATAGTCTCTAAATCGAAACAGCTTTCCTAATAGTGACTAAAGACGCTGTTGAGTATTACGGGGATCTATCAAAGGAATGAAGTTCTACTCCAACCAAATCTAACCTACTATTCCTTAGCATATACAGGCTTTACACTGCTTAATACAACTAGTAGCCTAGTTTGTAACTCACTAGCTGTAATATAAAGTCTAAGCTTATACGCTAGATGGTTTCATACCATTTCTACTATAGGAAATTTCCCTATCGCTTAAGGTCAATATTGTCTAATTGAAATTGGATTTCCTATATCGTCAGATCTTTCAAAATCTAGGAGTACTTACTCTAAGTCCAAAACTCTAGATGTCCTAGCACTAGATTGTCACTGTTTATGGACTAAGCTACTATGTTTGGTCTCGCCCGACGGTAATGCATAAAGACCGAGAAGATGACTATAACTAGCTCATAAAGAGCCATGGAAAATGAAGAAAATGAAGGGAAGGGCTGAGATCTTTGGATCTCCACGGATCTAGGTCTGAAAGAGGAATGAAATAGGCCCAAAAGATAGGGATTAAAGAAGGGAAAAGGAAGAAATGGGATGAGTTGAGAGCTTACATGATTTTGAGCCTCAAAAGGAGGATGTGAAGCTCAAATGAGAGAAAATGGAGTGGATAAGGGAGTGAGGTTTGCAGTAAATGATAGAGGGCTGTAGATTATAACAGAAAATGACAGAATGGGTGATTGGAGGGGCAGTTTGAGAGAGAAAACAATAATAGTGAAGGAAAGGGAGAGCTTGGGGGTGTATTTTATGAAGGAAATAGGAGATTTTGAATGAACGGAGGGTCGAACCCTATATGGAGGGGTCCCATTTAACCCCAAACTGCATCAGCCCGGGCGGCCGAGCCCGTTGACCAGCGAGGCCCTCGCCACTCCCTAGATAAACTGGCGATGCCTAGACATTTGGGCGAGGCCCTCCTACCCCTTGGGTCCAGAAAAAGTTGGGGTCCCACTCTGGAACCCCCTGAAAGTTGATCGTTTAGGCCCCCCCTCCATTTGAGGCATTTTTAGGGCCAATTTGTAAACCGGAATGAGTTTATATAATGTGTAGCATATGATTTTGGGGTAGGAGACGCTAATCTATCTAACTTATTCCATGAGATTTCATAATTTGAATGGTCAAAAGTCCAATTTATACATATATTTACTATTTATAGTAAATTTTTGTTTAAGTATTATTTTCCATCATTTATATGTTAGGATTTATGTCTAGTATGAAAGGACTTAGAAAAAGTTAAAAAATGAGGTGGTGAAAGGAGAAATTTTGAAGGAAATGGGTTAAACTTTAGGATTGAGTCCTGAGAAGTTATTTTCAATATCTTGGTTGATACTTCATGAGAGTGGTGAGAGTGATGAGGGATGTTACTTGTAGATTAAGAATTGGATGGATGAAGTGGAGATGTTCCTTTGGAGTTTTATGTGATAGTCGCATACCAAATTAACTAATAGCGAGATCTTCTAGGATAACTATAAGACCATTCATGCTTTATGGACCGGAATCTTAGGCTGTCAACCGACAACATGTTCATAGGATGTGTGTAACACCCTGAAAATTGGGGGTCGTGTATAAACTCAACTCCCGAGTTCCAAACCATCACTTATGCAACAAAAATGATTATGATTCAATGTTGTCTGAGTTAAAGCATTCACATGAGTAAAAGTATACCAAAACTGTAATTCATACTCTAGATCCAGTGATAAAAGCAAGCGGAAGACTAAAGAATATATATATATCACCGTATGGAAAACAAAGTAGATCTCAACTGTCTCCAAAGTATGAATACATCTCTGAGTCTCATATACATGTAAATAAGCAAAATCAAAATGCAAAATAGTCCCACTGAGTAGTCCCGTCAATCCAGGCCCCCTAAACAAAGCCGTCGTGGTACTGCATATATGAGAACTCGTCTTGGTCCTCATCATAGTCCGGCTCTGCCTCTTGAATCGCTGCCTCACCTGCATCTAAGACAGGGTCTGGTGGGTGTTACAAACACCATCCGGTAACGTGGGATTGAGTAGCTAACTCAGTGGAATAATAGAGGAAAGATTAGCATGTTCTCAAATCAATCATGCGATAATAGTAAAGCAGTAAATCAAACATTCCTAATACTGTTGTTAATACAATATGACATGACATGATGGATGCCCTCACCGACATTCTTCCTCATACGGCACCATCTTCGTCCGCGGCATGCTTGCATACCGCTCAGTGCTCCACATCTTCCAGGCACATGCAATGTGATGATGATATGATTACCAAGTTATTATTAGTCCATTCAAACAGCAATATTGGAAAACTAAGGTACTTCCCTTATATCAATCCCAACACAGATCCTGTCTAGGGTCGTCATTCCTAGTGATCTCATACGATGTATATTTTGTAGGTCACTGTAAGGGCTGCTAGGGTTGTTGCTCGCACTCGTTGCACCGCTCCTCCATCACCTTATCAATACAAGCCTACTATACTCTCACTTCTACGGAAGGGTCGTCGCCTCCCGTAGACTCAGAATACGCTCGCGGTCACTACAAAGGACTCGTCGCCTGATCAGTGTAGGCCGACAGCGAGAATATAGTGTCCCATACCACCATAATCTACTCACGAATCATAGGTGCTCACTGGTCACTATGGGGAGGTTTGTGGCCCCAACGTAGGCCGACAACTCGACCATGGTGTCCCATACCACCATGCCTGGCTCATGAGTCTTTATGGATCAAGGTACCATGGTTGACAGGGTTTACAATGGTAAGTTCAGTACCCTAGGTTCAAGCAGTTATGACTCATACAGGGTGAACATACAATGGCCAGTCGGGTTACTTGACGGGCTCGACTGAAACGAGCGCATCTCAAGTCAAACGATATGAAGTGCATAAGACACCTCGCGTGGCCTAACCACTGCCGCCAACTCTAAAACATGACTTGCGTTCATCGACGTGTCGTTCGTGGAAAAGATAAGCCAACCACGAATTCACTCGGTTGCCGACTGCCTGGACTAGGTATAGTCCCAAACATTTATGAATACACCTCAACAATCAAGTAAGAGTAATGGAAATGAAATACAACAATGTGAGCATGTTAACACATGTTATAACATGTAACTTAAGTAAATCATCTAACACATGCATTTCATACATACAATGAAATCATGCATATAGCCAACATGTAGGAAATCATTTACATCAGCATTTTAATTGAGAATTCAATCTCAAACTAATTCATAACACCATTCAATTCAATACATACTAATACAAACATTTATTCAAACACTTATACTCCACACGTAAGTCTACATATAGTATGTCGACTCAAAGTGCGCACTTAGGTGAATCTCTTTGCCAAACTAATTATGCACGCATTCCTAGTATCCTAATGCGATAAGAAGCCATGTCAATCACATGAGCAAATTATGGATGAAAACAATATTTTCTACAAATGACTAAAATGCCCTAAATCTCATATTCTTCGTCTGCTTACGAAACAGGAAACGAATAGCATGTTGTACATGTCAAACGGCATTGCCGTTGATAATCTACTATTAAATGACATTGAAAGTGTTGGAAACGGTCAATCAAAGCGTCTAAAATCCATCCCTTTTCTCCTATACGTGCATTGATTTGAACGGAGCGTGTACGCTTCGTCTACGGTGAACCGGGAACCTATTTTACAAGATCTATAAGCTACCATGCTAAGGAAACGAGGGAACATCAAATCAGCAAGTGTTTGGGGTATTTTCTTACCTAGAATCGCGGTGTAATCGCAGGAAAAGTGGTTGAGGCGCGTTGCTTAGGCACGTGCAACATGTAGTGCAAGCGGCAGGAAATTCTCTCCCACAATCTCTCACCTTTTCTTTGACACCAGCTAGGGTTTCTAGCAAATTCGGATGGGTGAGAGAAGTGAGGGTTTAAGCCCCTTTTATAACTAAAAAAATGTCCAAAGCAGGCTTAGGAACAATGTTTACTTGATACCTAACCAAATCGGGGCTGTTTCGGTCCAAAAAGACATTTCTGGAGGTCCCCTGGCCGAACGCGATTGGACTTAAGCTCATGCATACTGGATCTAGCACACATCAAGTTTTCAGACCGGTAGAGTTTCCAGATCGCACGTGCCGGTCCAGTTTCAGTTCAGCGGTCACCGCACGTAGATCAGGTCTACAAGTCTCATGATATGAAATAGAAATTTTTCCCGATTCTAGGGTGTAATTTGGCTGAATTCTGATGGTCAGAATGCTTAATACTGACGCGTCAAGTCGTGTGCCAGATTTGATTTTTAAATTCCAAATCTAACCCTATTCTCACTCTCTTCACTCCAGGCTCAATGAAATAGCCTGTGAATGTCGGTTGGACTTGATTTTTGAAATGATTATCAAGTCCAGCTAGGCGGTTATAACGGTCTAAGACTGTAGGTATCGGACTTTCGACGCGCGGTCTAGATCCAATACAAAGTTTCAAAGAGGTCTTGAGAACAAACCGGCTTAGAGTTTGATCCGAGGTTTTAGAGTATTATAGCGTCATTGGTTCTACTCGCTTTTGGGTCTTGTAGAACGTATTTAAAGTGATCAGGGACTATTTCCCAGCTACTCTAGCATTGCGCTAGCTAACTTACACATATTTTCAAAAGGAATTAATCCTACACAATTTCTGGTCGAGTTGGTACTCGAGTCCAAGTACGAATTTTTCCAGGGCGTTACAATGTATAATTGAAATGGAGATGTTGAGATGGATAGGTGTCAAGATGAGGAATGACAGATATAGAAATGAATGCATTCGAGGGAACTTTGGGGTATCATTCATAGGTAAAGTAGGCATTGATGCTTTGGTCATGTGAAATGGAGACCAATAACAACACCAGTTGGGGTGAGTTGGCATTAAGTTGAAGGTCCTAAATGTATAAAGAGAAGGCCTAAAAGGATACGCTTGGAGGCAAAAAGAAATGACTTGGTGATCTATGGTTTAACTGAGGATGGTCCTGGATAGAGTGGAATGGTGGAATATATGAACTTAAACGTTTTCTTTCCTTTGTGGTCCTAGATTTTATTATTGTTGTGATCCTTTGTGTGGCCTACTGAATTACTTAGTAGCAATAGAGATCCGGTCTGTGGTGGTGGTGAGATTGGGGTATAGCTAGGTATATGAATCTCAACAAAACAAATTAGAAGAACTGTGGACTAAATTACAATATTCAGTCTCGCCTGTCATCGAAACTTGAGATTCTAATGTGGTTTCTAGATTCCATCGCCCCCTTCCTAAGTCAGAGTACGTCAGTGTGCATTGTGTTACCATAACCCAGGTCTAGTTTAATCCAAATCATGCTCTGATACCATCTGTAACATCCCGAAAGTAGAGGGTCGAGCATAAACTCCACTCCCGAGTTCCAGAACATCACCTATGCAACATTTTCAATGATGGATGAATGTTGTTCATATTAGTACAGAAAACATGAGTGAGATTAGACCAAAACAGCATATCATACTGTAGAGACAATTAAGTTTCTCAAGCGGAAGATTGTAATAAATATATAAAATGTATAATTGATTGTAAGTCTCCAGAGTGTGAACATGTTATCAGGTTAAATATATACATGTATACTCCAAAAATGAACAAAAAGAATATACATGAGTGTTTAAATAAAAGACAAAATACCTAGTGTATTGGCATCTAATCAATAACCCTGTAAACCTGTCGATAAGAACCTGCAAATAGGAGAAATCCTCCTCAACATCATCAAGAAAGACCGACTCTACCTCGCAAGCATCGTCGCCATATGAAACTAAAACAGTGACTGGTTGGTGTGGCCAACACCGTCCCGTAACATGGGAGTGAGTGATCAACTCAGTGGAAGCTATATACAGCAAAGGTTAACATGTTATCAATCCAATCAAGCAGTAATGATAATGCGGTACAATCAAACATGTCCTAGATACTCTTGTTAATGCAAGGATGATATGAAGAATGATGCATGACCTCACCACAATCTCCTCTGCGACATCATCTAACGATCGCGACATGACTCACTTCCTCAATGCTCTATCACCAACGTCGTTAGCACATGCAATGCGGTGTTATGAATATGCTTACCAAGGTCTTATTAGTCCTTTTCATATAGCAGGATTGGGAAGCTAAGGTACCTCCCTTGTATCAATACCCAAATGGTGATCCATTCTCGGGTCATCAGTCCGAGATAATCTCATATGATATTACGGTTCCAGGTCACTACAAGGGCTGTCAGGGCTGTTGCACGCAATTGTTGCTCCTCTCCCCCATCACCTTATCAATACAGGCCTAGTTATATCCCACATACTGTAACAAGACTCGTCGCCCTTATGCACTATCAAGATATACTCGAGGTCACTACAAAGGGCTCGTCACCAATCAATGTTAGCCGACAGTAAGAATATAGTGTCCCATACCACCATAATCTACTCATGAGTGTAGGTGCTCACTGGTCACTACAAAGGGCTCATCACCAATCAATGTAGGCCGACAGCACGAACATAGTGTCCCATACCACCATAATCGGCTCATGAGTCTTAGCAGATCGAGGTACCAAGGTTAGAGGGGCTTTTCATTAATAAGTTTGGTACCTTAGGTTCAAGCAGTAGCGACCAAACATAGTAAACAAACATCGACCAATCGGGTTAGTTGATAAGTTAACTAGGACAAGCACACGTTGAGTTGAACGACATGGAATGCATAAGCACTCCGTGTGGCCTAACCACTGCCGAACATCCCAAGTACGACTCAGATTCGTTAAACTCATCCTGTGTGGCGAAAATAACCTCAACCACCATTTGGAGTACGATTACCGATTAACTGGACCATAAAATAGCCCCAATCACATTCAATTACAACGATCTAGCATATTAGATACTCAAGGCAGTAATGGAGCAATGATTCAAATCATACAATCAATTGAGCATGTTATGAAGTACAACATAAACATGAATCCATACTTATGCATTTCTAAGTAAAAATAATGAGTTTGAAACAAAGTATATGGAGGAAATTATATACATCATTAGAGTGGCTAAGAATCCTATCTCAACATCCATTTAAAGAACAGTTTACAAGTATTTATTCATACAGACATATTTACAAACTCTTAGCATATAGTTATATCATAAATGGTATGTATTAGTTATCATACGTATTAGGGCAAGTCCTTTCGTCAAAGGATTGTCGCCTACACAACAATCACATAGCTACGATGGTTATTCACAGCATACACTAACGCAAGGTTTATACTCATTTAGTCATTTTTACAAACACTTAGGCTACGCATTGTAACATACACGACGTATGTTAATATAACATGTATTAGGCAAATCCGTTCACCCAGAAGTTGATACACATGCATCTAGCATACCTAGACGGCAGTTAATCATGGCAAACTCAAATCTGAATTTCATACGTATATCGTATTTTCTACAAATACAAGGAATATAGTATATTCAACATAATTAACGTATAACTGAAAAACGAAACGGATAACACTTTATACATGTGAAATAGCATCCTAAGCAAGAATAAATCATTACTTAACATTGAAAGTCTTAGAAACCATAACCTAAACGTATATAGTCCACACCTTAAACCAGAAAAGATGTATTCAAGATGATTCAGACGATGTGTCTTCGTCAACGGCGGATACGCTACCTATGGCACAAAACAGATTAGCTATAATGTCATTGGAACTATTTTAAGCTCCAAACAGGTTAGGGTTAGGATTTCTTACCTAAGAACGGGATCAGAAATGCCGGAATAACTATACGGATAGGTGGATTAGGCACCTAGCAAAGCTGGGAAGAATCCTAGGAAACAGCATCAACTTCTCCCTCACTTTCCCTCTTGGAAAGCTAGGTTTTAAAAATTCATATGGGATTTGGAATGAGGGTTTTAAGCCCTATTTATAAGTCTAAACACGATGAAAATAGACTTGGGGCCAAGGTATACTTGTTATAACCAAATCGGGTCTGTTCTGATCCATCAGAGTATTTTTGGAGGTCCTGTTACTAAATGCGGTCAGACTTAAGCTCTCTAATATTAGATCTAGGTCAAGCTAAATTTACAGTCTGGTCAGGTTTGCAGATCGACCGTGGCAGACCAGTTTCAATTCAATGGTTACGGGAACTCGATCAGAGGTACAAGTACTATGACTTATAAGGGCCACCTATCCTGATCTAAGGGTGAATTTGGGTTGAATTCTAATGGTCAGAACGCTTAAAAATAATGCGCAAGTGAACCATTCCAGATTTCATAAAAATATAATTAATTTTCTAAAAATCTTCATTTTCCTACCGTCTTTACTCCGGACTCAATAAAATGCTCTCAGGACATCGTTTGGGCTTGAATTTCTAGGTGATTGACAAGTCCAACTACGAGGTCGTAATGGTCTAAGTTCATAACTATTGGACTCTCAATGTGCAGTCTAGAACCAATACAAAGTTACAAAGCATTCCCAAGGGCAACTGGGTTTAGAGTTGGATCCTAGATTTTAGGGTAATATAGCGTAACTATTCTATAGATTTTGGGTCTTACAGATCATATTTAAAGTGGTTCATGCTAATTTGGCAGGAAATCTAGTGTAACGCTAGTTAATACAGTTAAGTTTCTAAAGAATTTAGCCCTAAATGGTTTCTCTAGCTTTGGAATTGCGTTCTGAGAAGTTGCCAAGAAGTTATGGTTGACCCATTGTCTAAGGACGTCTAACTCCAGGTTGGCAAAAATTCTGGTTGTTACACCTTGCCCGTGGGCCTTAGATTCAAGCAGGTGGGCCTTATCATATGGGCCTTAAATACAAGGTAGTTGGGCCCCATCATATGGCCCATAAATACATCATGATGGTCCTTATTGAAGGGCCGCACTAATGGGCCTTAAGTGGACTTGGACCACACCAAAAATCATTTCAATAGTTGTAGGTGTAACATGAGAAAGTTCCTTGGTTTGTCAATTAGTGTGAGTGTTGAGTCAGCAAGACAGAGAAGATCCCTAGGAAGATCAATTAACCATATACCTCAACCAGATGTGTGACTGAACTCGCTACAGGTAAATCTAAACCTTACATCCCATGTCCCAAAACACCAGGTAATTAAAACCCTTAAAACTGATTAAAATATCATACGGTTTTTGGGTTAGAAAACGTTTTCAAAATATCAGAAAATCTCTAAGTTTTCTACCTCTGTCGATTTATCGATAGACTGATGGATATAATCGAGAAGTGCTGTCAATGTCCTCAATGCTCAATCGATACTATCAAAATGGGGAAAAAAATTGTCCAGCAATCACATATTCTTCTAGATGGAATTATTGATGTATCGATACCCCGATCGATATCATTAAAATATAAAACTGGAGTCTATCGAAGTTAACTCAATAAAATCAACAACAGAGAATTTGTGTTCCTATTTTTCTAAAGAAACCATAAAGACCTTCGATATATCGAAGTACTCCTCGATATCCTCGGAATTAAAAAACTGATGATATCGGAAGGTCTTCGATGATATCGTTCTTGGACACAGTTGTTGCGGCATAAAAAATATTCCATATTCGGGGGTATTTTGGTAATTTTCATGTCCACGGATATTTTGGTAATTTTCATGTCCGGCGGTATTTCGGTAATTTCCACGTCTGGGGGTATTTCGGTAATTTTCGTGTATGGTGGTATTTCGGTAATTTCTACATCTGGGGGTATTTTGGTAATTTCAACATCCAGGGTATTTCGGTAATTTTCACGTCCAGGGTATTTTGGTAAAATTCTATGTCCAGGGGTAGTTTAGGTATTTTGGTAAAATTTCATGTCCAAGGATAGTTTAGGTATTTTGGTAAAATTCCATGTCCAAGGATAGTTTAGGTATTTTGGTAAAATTCCATATCCAGGGGTAGTTTAGGTATTTTAGTAAAAAGCATTAGAAATGGTAGTTTGGTAAAAAAAGGGTGTACACGTGTCATTTTAAGGGAGAAAAGTTGTACACCACCATTTAAGAAGGAGCTTAGTGGTCACTATGGTTTTAGAAAAGAAGATTCGTATGTGAAGAGATAAGTGGTGGTGATCACCACTCTGTAAGAGTGGTGGGGCCTATAAATAACCCTTCCTGCTTCATTTGGAGGGGTTAGATCGATTAAATCAGATGGTGGGCTAAAGAAATGGAGAAGAAGTGAGGAGCAAGAGAGAGAGCAATGCAGTTGCGTGGACCGCGCAAGGAAGGAAAAGCACTGCTGCGCCATTCGCGCAAGAGAGATATGGGGTTGTGCCATACACGCAAAGGAGGTTTTTTGTTGCTCAGTCTTCACGACCTGCACAAAAAAAAGCGGGAATTCGACAAAGTGTTGATTCCTGCAAGCCATATAGTACTATTACGTTGTCCGATGAATGGTTCCCATTACGCGAACCGCGCGACTGGCTGGACATTCAGTTGGACGTAAACAGAGGACCTTCATCTTTCCTTTCACTATTTTGTTGGTAAGAGCTAGTACAGACGTCTTTTAAGGAATCCACACCATTCACTGGATTCCTCTCAAGATTTTAACCATGAATGGTGAACTTTGATGATCCGGTGACGTGGCCCACTAAGACAATCAAGCTAAAACAGTAGCTGAATGATATCTTTGTGGTCGATGTAATGATGATAAGGAAGAACAGGATCATGAAAGCTCAGCAAGGTTTTGATGGGTTTTTCCCCTTCTACCTGATGAATGGTTCAGATCCATCTTTCCCTGCATGATGGTGGCCCACAATAGAAGGACGGAAGCTCTGTTTGGCAACAGAGTCGCCGTATGTCGACTCTGTGAATTTTAGTGGCCCATTTATTGAAGTAGTTTGGAAAATCCACTGTCTATTAGATTCAGGGTGAAAAACCATCAAGGAAGGACAACTTTTGAAGTGAAATCAACATAGCCCACAACGTTATTAACTCCTCTGTCCATTCTGTATTCAACGGTTAAGATCTTGAAATCACTTGCACGGGGTTAGAAGTTCATCTAGGTGAGGGTACTACCCATCCTCTGGAGTGACTGGACAGTCCAGAACGACGATTTGAATGATGATCGGGCCACACTAAGTGTAACACCCAGAAAATCGGGGGTCGGGTAGAAACCTAACACCCGAGTTCCAGAACACTTATGCAACATAGATAATGCTAAATGCATGTTGGCATTAAACAAGATTGAGACTAAGCCAAAACAACATATCATACTCCAGAGACAGTTAAATTAGCAAGCGGAAGACTGTGACAAATACATAAAATATATAATTGATTGTAAGTCTCCAGAGTGTGAACATGTTACCAGGTTAATTAAATACATGTATACTCAAAAAATGGAAAGAAAAGAATATACATGAGTGCTCCAAAAATAAAATGACAAGTGTCAAGGCGTCTAATCAACCTCCCTGTAATCCCGTCGATCAAAACACGGAGGAGAAGTTCTCCTCATCATCATATAAGTCTGGTTCCACTTCACAAGTAGTGCCATCACCTGCAACTAAAATATGGACTGGTGGGTGTTCGAAATACCATCCCGTAACGTGGGAGTGAGTGATCAACTCAGTGGGATAAGAGAGTAAAGATTAGCATATTATCAAATCAATCACACGTTAATAGTAAAGCAAGCAATCAAACATTCCTAGATACTGTTGTTAATGCATGCATGAAATGACATGATGGATGCCCTCACCGACATACTCCCTCATATGACACCATCTTACGCCCGTGGCATGCTTGCGTTCCTCAGTGCTCCACATCTTCCAGGCACATGCAATGCGATATGGATAATGATTACCGAGTTGTTATTAGTCCTTTTCATACAGCAGGATTGGGAAACGAGTGATGGGGGACGAGAGTACATTAGGCCTGTATTGATAAGGTGATGGGGGAGCGGTGCAACGAGTGCGAGCGACAGCCTTGACAGCCCTTGCACCGACCTATAAATATAATATCGTATGAGATTTCTAGGAGTGACGACCATAGACAGGATCTGTGTTGGGATTGATATAAGAGAAGTACCTTAGTTTTCCAATACTGCTGAATGAAAGGACTAATAGCAACTCGGTAATCATTATCCATATCGCATTGCATGTGCCTGGAAGATATGGAGCACTGAGGAATGCAAGCATGCCGCGGGCATAAGATGGTGCCGTATGAGGGAGTATGTCGGTGAGGGCATCCATCATGTCATTTCATGCATGCATTAACAACGGTATCTAGGAATGTTTGATTGATTGCTTTACTATTATCGCGTGATTAATTTGATAACATGCTAATCTTTACTCTATTATTCCACTGAGTTGATCACTCACTCCCACGTTACGGGACGGTGTTTCTAACACCACCGGACCCTGTTTTAGATGCAGGTGATGAGGCGATTCAAGACGCAGAGCTAGATTTTTACGAGGATCAGGATGAGTTCTCGTATTTGCAGTTCGCAGATGACTTTGTGTAGGTGGCCTGGATCGGCGGGACTGACTAGTTGGACTATTTTACGACATTTCCTTTTTGTTTATGACATGTATATGAGACTCAGAGATGTATTTATACTTTGGAGACAGTTTGAGATTATTTTGTTTTCATACAGTGATATATATATTTTTCAGTCTTCCGCTTGCGTTTTATCACTGGATCTGGAGTATGAATTGCAGTTTTGGTATAATCTTACTCATGTGAATGCTCTAAACCAGTCAACATTGAATCATAATCATATTTGTTGCATAAGTGATGGTCCGGAACTCGGGACTCGGGTTTATACACGACCCCCGATTTTCAGGGTGTTACAAGTTGGTATCAGAGCATGATTTGGATTAAATCGGACCTGGGTTATAGCCACGCGATGTACGCTGTCGCTCCTTTGACTTAGGTGAGTGCGAAAAGAACCTAGAAACACTTATAGGATCGCAGTTTCGCCAATAGGCGAAGTCTACTCAAATCGATCGTTTTGATCGAGTCCATAATGTATCTTTGGTCGCATGAAGCGACCTAAGTCGCCTCTAGGTTGTTAGTTGGCGGGTTTGAGATGATCCCAAAAGAATTCCAAACCCAAAAATGCATGTCCTTGGGTTGTGGGGCAACCACAACCCTGACACTCAATCTCAAGGCTTAAAAATCCCATTTCATCTAATTCCTTTAGAATCCTGCCTTTCACCACCCCATTCTACAAATTTTTATAAGTCCTTTCTTACCACACATAAATACAAATGTGTGAATGATTGTGAATCATACTTAAAAAAAAATTTTGCTAAATAGTAAATATATGTAATAATTGGACTTTTGGGACTTTTCAATTATGGAATTTCTTGTAATAAATGAATTAGTTGGGTGGATTAGTCTCTCTTACCCCAAAATCATATGCTACATGATGCATAAACTCATTCTGGTTTATAAATTGACCCCGAAACGCCCCAAACGGAGTCATGGGCCTATCTAGGCTAAAAGACAATGAACCAGGGTGGGTCCCACATATATTTGGGACCTCCAGGGCAGGGGGAACCCGACCCACGTGGCCGGTGATGCCGGATTGTAACTTCACCGGCGAGGGCTCGCCGTACGGTGGGCCCCACTCGGACTGATCTTCGGGCCGATACCCTTTTATGGCTAAGGCACCCCATCCATAGGTGGGCCGCACCTCAAAACCCCCAAAAAGTCCTACCTCCTTCACAATCCAAGCCCCCAAGCTCTCCTTTCTTCACCTTCTTGCTGCCTCCCTCTCAAATCACGTCACCAAACCTCTCCCAATACCATTTTCTATTAAAATCGACGCCAACCCATCGTCCACAGCTGTTGGTGCTCTCTTTCCTTTTCATTTTCATCGTGTGGAGCTCCCACAACCTCCATTAGATGCTGAAAATTGGGTGAGCTTCCGTCCCTACCCATTAATCTCTTTTCCCTTTGAAAATCCAGCCTTTGGGAGCTTGATTCATCCCTCTACAGAGCCTAGATTCGTTCCAGTCAATTTGGGCAGCCATTTCTCCCCATTTCCCTCAATTTCCATGGCTTTTGTGGAGGCTATTTTAGCCTTTTTCTCTTTCTCCACTATCCTCTCTCTAATGGGAAAGAGGAAGACCGCTGCAGATGAAACTGGGCCTAGTCACCCTTCACGTTCGAGGAAGCCGAGAGGTGGCGCCGCTAGCTCAAGTGCCGCCACTAGTCCAAGTGTTGGCAGAGAGCTGCATACGAAGCGGGATTTAGATCCCCATACTCACATAGGGCGAGCTCTGTTGGCAGACTTGGCTCACGGTGCGTATACTGATTGCAAGGTTCTGTTTGAGGCGCATGTGGATGGGCGCCTCTTTGGTGAATTTCTGTTGTTTGAGCGCATTGAAGCTGCCAATTGGGGTCCGCTCTTTGAAGCCCAGTCTCGTGCAAATGTGAACACTGTTCGTGCCTTCTATGCTCATATTCGGGCTCCTACGTTGGAGCCATTGCAGTTCAGGATTCCCTTTGATAGTGATCGGGAAGCCACGATCGATGTTCAGTTGATAGCTCACATTCTGAAGGTGCCTCTTGGTGAAGTTCATCCAAGTGCTAAGAATCTGAAGAGTGTTCGTGAGTAAAATTTTCGCACCAGGTTCTTATGTGGTGGTTTGGTTCCATGGCAGCATAACAAGAGCCTCTTAGGGTCCCATATGTCGGATGATTTTCGCCTGCTGCATCACATTTGCACGTTCAATGTGTATCCTAAGTCGACCAACCGCATTGAATGTACGCGTCTCATGGTCGATTTCTTGTATCTAGTGGGCCAGTGAGAGAATGTATGCATGGCCACCTTTGTGTTGTGACAGATCATCCTCATAGAGAAGTCGAGAAGAACGTCTGAGTCACTTCCTTTTGGCCGACTCATATGCAAGATCGCACTTGAGTTTGCTTACAGACTTGGGCCGGAGATGCCTGTGTCGATTCACTTCATGGATGAGGATACCATGAACCAGATGAAGATAGGGCCTCGACAGCGTGAGGCTCAGCTTGATGATGACAGCAAGGGCGATTATGAGAGTGAAGAGGATGCTAGTGAAGAAGAAGCTGGGGCAGAAATAGAGGAAGAAGTCCACGAAGAAGAGGAAGAGGAGACTCAGGATCTAATGAGAGTCCTCCTATTGCGACTCGGGCTACTAAGGATGCTCATATAGCCCGACTTGAGGAGAGTTAGGTTTCCTTGCGACGGAAAGTCCAAGAACTTCGGGCCGAGGTGAAACAATATCTTGATGATAACAAGGCCGTCATGAAGTAAAAATTTGGCAAGGTGACTCGCATCTTAAAGGCCATCCTGTGTTGTCTGTAGGATAAGGGCGCTCCTCCTCCATCCCCAGACTCGGACTAGTGATCTAGACCCAGATGTTGTTGGTCGTAGTTAGTTATTTCTTGCTTTCTGTGTGTAAGCCTGAGAAGTCTAGTAGTTTGCTTATGTTGCAATTGTAGCTTTGATTGGCTTAGTTTTCATGTGTTTCTTGTCATGATGCATGTAAGGATATATCTCTTGTATTGTGATAAATTTTAATTTAATGGAATGCATGGAATTCTGCGGTTTGTTTTGTGAATGATTGCGGTGTGTTTGTGCTGTTGTTGAAATTGACAAGGTTGCACCCTATTTTGAATATAGGGAATACCGCCTAAGACTACAGGGAGCACGGCACGACTTACATTGGGAGAGCCTATGGATCGGGTTCCTCTCCAGACTGATGTTCATACGGACCCTGCTGTGGGCTCGATTCCTGAGACTGCACCTGAGTCTCAGCCCTCTACAGGTCCTACAGTTGGACTGCAGCCTTTCACACCGCCTGTCAGAGAGCAGTATCGTACGTCCTCCTCGACGCAGTATGTGCCGCAGCATGCTCCACCTCCTGATAGGTTTGAGCAGTTGATGGCCATGATGCATCAGCAGCACCAACAACTCTTGACTACGATAGCAGGGGCCTTAGCCCAGGGTGGGAGTGCGACTCCACCTGCACCATCTGTGCATCCAGCTGAGGATGCTGGTACTTCGACTCAGGATGAGGGCATGGCTCATCCTGTACCATCTGCTTACCCTACGGGGCATACTGCTAACTCACGGGGCCTTCTTGAGTGATTTCAGCACTTGCGGCCTCCTACTTTTACGGGTTCTCACATACCCGAGGAGGCTGAGTATTGGCTCGACCGTGTGTCGAAGATTCTGAGGATGTTGCACTGCTCAGAGTCCGAACAGGTTGAGTTGGCTACGTTCATGTTTGAGCGAGAGACTAGCTTGTGGTGGGATAGTGTGTTGCGGACCGTTGCTGTTGACTACGTCTGGACTTGGGCAGCGTTCGAATTTTATTTTCACGAGAAATACTATCTCCAGACTTACAGGCACGAACGGGAGAACGAGTTTCTACGCCTCATGCAGGGAGGCATGTCTGTGACAGAGTATGAGCATCGGTTTACTGAGTTGGGCAGATACGTCCCGACTATACTTGCTGACGAGCAGATTCTCATACGTCGATTTTCTGAGGGCTTGTGACCGGACATTCGGTTGAAGATGTGTTGTGTCAGCATTCCCTCCTACGCAGAGTTGATACATATGTCCATGAGGGCAGAGCAGGATGTTGATCGACTTACGCGATCTCGTGGCCCTATTGTTCCTATGCCACGACCGGATATGCAGGATAGGCCATTTGCTGGCAAGAGGCCTCGCATCGACCCTCCTCCTACGGCTACAGTTCCAGTGCTTCCGATGAGGCACCCTGATGTGTCGTGTACGTATTGTGGGCGATCGGGTCACACAGTAGGGAGTTGTTTTGCTCGGATGCGGGATAGCGGGTTTTCACCACCGCAGAAGATCGACCGTCCACACCCACAGGCTTTATCAGCTCCACCTTTACGGTTGGCTCCTGCGCACCCTTCCTTCAGACCTCCAGTATCTCAGTTCAGGACGCCTCAACGGCCCATGGTACCTCGGCCGAACCGTCCACAGTAGGCTCGGGTACATGCTTTGATAGCAGAGGCAGCCGAGACAGAGACTTCTCAGCCTTTGGCCTTTGAGGTCACCGCCCATATTGGAGGTACTCCCATACTTGTGATGATGGATACTGGATCCACGATTTCTTTGATATCGCATTCTATAGTCAGGCGTCTTGGGCTACCAACTATTCGAATGGATGGAGTGCGAGTTCTTACAGCTTATGGGACTTTTTCTGATGCCACCATGATGTGTGAGGGTTACTTGGTGGATCTAGGGGGCAGGACGATGGTTCTCGATCTTGTCTTCGATCCTTCTCTCGTTTATCTCGATGTCATTCTTGGCATGGATTGGTTGACTATAGGGAGGGCCGAGATTGACTGCAAGACCCATATGGTGCCGGTATACGAACCAGAGGGCACGCCTTTTACATTTCAGTGCGGGTAAATCTCCCCTTGCGCATACTTAGCTACCCTTCTTTACTACGGGACACTGATGCCCCGACACTTGAGCATACGCCAGTCGTCCGTGATTTTGGGGATCTATTCAGGAAGATCCCTAGTTTGCCACCTCAGTGAGAGATTGATTTTACTATCGATCTGGTGCGTGGTTCCACGCCCGTCTCACTGCCGACGTATCGCATGGCACCGTGTGAGATGGAGGAGTTGAGGAAACAGATTGATGATCTGTTGGAGGTTGGTTTCATTCGATCGAGCGTGTCTTCTTGGGGAGCACCAGTTCTATTTATGAAGAAGAAGGATGGTTCTATGCGATTGTGTATTGATTATCGTAGGTTGAACCAGATTACGTTGAAGAACTGATATCCCTTGCCGAGGATAGACGACTTGATTGATTAGTTGAGAGGGGCCTAGTACTTCTTGAAGATTGATCTTCAGTCATGATATCACCAGTTGCGCGTCAGGGATGGGGACGTGCAAAAGACAGCCTTCAGGACCAGCTTTGGCCACTACGAGTTCCTTGTGATGTCGTTCGGTCTTACGAACGCATCAGCCGTGTTCATGGATCTGATGAATAGGGTATTTCGGCTATTCCTCTATCGATTCGTTATCGTGTTCATAGACGATATTTTAGTATACTCCAGGAGTCGAGAGGAGCATGAGGAGCACTTGCGATTGGTCCTGGATACACTGAGACAACATCAGTTGTTCGTACATTATTAGAAGTGCGACTTCTAGAAGCAGGAAGTAAAGTTCTTAGGACATGTAGTGTCCAAGGAGGGTATGACAGTTGACTTGTCTAAGGTAGCTGCAGTTTAGGACTGGGAGAAGCCTGGTTCTGTCACTGAGGTGAAGAGTTTCTTAGGTTTGGCAGGCTACTATAGACGTTTCATTCGATATTTCTCAAAGATCGCCAGGCCTCTATCTTAGTTGACACGGAAGGACGTGAAGTTCGCCTGGAATGATAAGGCGGAGACAGCTTTTCAGGAGTTGAAGGACAGGTTGAAGTCCGCCCCTGTGCTAGTATCGTCAGAGCAAGGGCTTAGATACATGATATATACTAACGCGTCTAGCGTTGGTTTGGGTTGTGTCCTTATGCAGAAGGACAGGGTAATTTCGTATGCCATGTATATGAGACTCAGAGATGTATTCATACTTTGGAGATAGTTTGAGATTATTTTGTTTTCATACAGTGATATATATATTTTTCAGTCTTCTTCTTGTGTTTTATCACTGGATCTGGAGTATGAATTGCAGTTTTGGTATAATCTTACTCATGTGAATGCTCTAACTTAGTTAACATTGAATCATAATCATATTTATTGAATAAGTGATGGTCAGGAACTCGGGAGTCGGGTTTATACATGACCCCCGATTTTCAGGGTGTTACAAAGATAGTCTCGGATGAAAGACTTCTTCAAAAGTGTTGTGTGGCTCCCACACATGGCCATTTAATGGATCGAGCAGAGAAAGGTTGGAGCACTTTTGAATCTTCCAAGACTAGAAAAAGAAAACATCTGGAGTTAGCTATTGATTCGATTATAGCATGTCCAATCGATGAAATATTGGCACAACGCTATTAAAAGAGAATTGAATGATATCGCTGAAGGGACAAGGAAGATGCAACTTTCAGGAGATTTCTCTGATTTGTCAGCTTTCAATGACATGTTACAATTCATTGCCTAAGTATGCATCTTTCATGGCATTGTTGAGGATGAAGTTATATTCCAAGCGGTAGATGGGGAATTATCGTTTGCTCAGGAGCACGCTGAAGAAGAAAGCCAATTCGACAATTTTAAATGCTTGATAGAAAGCATTCAGAGTTCTAGAGCTGATTCAAATTCACCTGGTTTTTATGCAAAACTGTGCTCACATGCTGACCAAATAATGGGTATCATACAGAAGCACTTCCATGGCGAGGAAGTACGGAGAGACGTTGGAAGATCAGGTCACGTTCTTGCTACAGAAATACCTTAGAAACTATATGAGAGGCCTTAACAAGGAAGCTCTCAAGATCGTGCCTGGCAAGGTGATATGGAGCTCACAAATATGCAGCTAAAGCTAGAGGTGCTTAATGCCTTGAAGTTGCCTATGAAAGTTAAGGCGAGATTTCTTGGATCTGTGAAGCTCAAGGTTCCATGGAGCAGGCTAGGTCATGAACCAGTCTTAGTCTATTTAGATCAGATTTTCATATTAGTTGAGCCTACAACACAGGTTGAAGGATGTAGTGAGAACACTGTCCAGGAAGCAAAAAAGACTAGAATAAGGGAAATGGAAATGAGTTGTTGCAGAGTAGGCAACGACTGAAATCTGAAGTGAATACATCATGGATGGGCTTTTTGATCAACACGATAATAGGGAACTTGAAGCTCTCCATTACCAATATGCTCATTAGATATAAGGATCTTGAAAGAAATCTTAGTCATCCATTTGCAGCAGGCGTAACACTAGCAAAGCTTTCAGCAGTAACAGTTGACGATGGTGGAAAAGAAACTTTTATTACAGCAGTTTATTCGGAAGTCTGGGGAACTTGAATGCCTGGCTCTTTATTTCAACTTTAATATTTATCTAGGGAATGTTGACAAACCATGGGAGGGCTTGCTTCCTTCAGAATGGAGTCAGGTATTTGAAATTGTGAGTCAAGATGGTAAACATGATGTCGTGCTTCCAAAAGAGCACAGTTACATTCTTCAACTAGTAACAGGAAATGCCAAGTATTCAAATCTTCGGCCTGATGCATCTCAAAGTGTGGGACAGCCACTACAAACAGAAGTTAACTTGGATGATGTTACATTGTGTTTATCAAAGGATGGAAGTGAACCCGTGCTGTAACATCCCGAAAATCGGGGGGTCGAGCAAAAACCCAACTCCCGAGTTCCAAAATGTTATTTATGCAACATGGATATGTATGATTGAATGTTGTCTGTGATAATGTATTAAACATGAGTGAGATTAATCCAGAACAGTATATCATACTCCAGAGACAGTTAAATTTGCAAGCGGAAGACTGTAATAGTATGTATAACGTATATAAACTGTTGTATGTCTCCAGAGTGTGAATATATTATCAGGTTATACACATACATGTATACTTCAAAAGTAAACAAAATGAATATACATGAGGGCGCTAAAAATACAAAATGACAAATGTCAAAGTATCTAATCAACCTCCCTGCAATCCCGTCAATCAGAACACGCATAAAGGAGAGATCCTCCTCATCATCATCAAATCCAGCTCCGCCTCGCAGGCCGCGCCATCATCTGCAATCACAAAAGGGACTGGTGGGTGTCCGGAAACACCATCCCGTAACGTGGGAGTGAGTGATCAACTCAGTGGGATAAGAGAGCAGGGATTAGCATGTTCACAATTCAATCACGCGATAATAGTAAAGCAGTAAATCAGACAATCCTAATACTGTTGTTAATGCAAGATGATATGACGTGATGTATGCACTCACCGACGATCACCCTCATGCGGCAACATCTTACGACTGCGGCATGCCGCACTCCCTCAAGTGCTCCACATCTTCCAGGCACATGCAATGTCATGGTGATATGATTACCTAGTTGTTATTAGTCCATTCAAACAGCAGGATTGGGAAACTAAGGTACTTCCCTTGTATCAATCCCAACACAGATCCTGTCTAGGGTCGTCACTCCTAGTAATCTCATACGATGTATATTTCGTAGGTCACTGCAAGGGCTGCCAGGGCTGTTGCTCGCACTCGTTGCACCGCTCCCCCATCACCTTATCAATACAGGCCTACTGTACTCTACTGCACGGAAGGGTCGTCGCCTCTCGTGGACTCAGAATACGCTCGCGGTCACTACAAAGGGCTCGTCGGCTGATCAGTATAGGCCAACAGCTAGAATATAGTGTCCCATACCACCATAGTCTGCTCACGAGTCTAGGTGCTCACTGGTCACTACGGGGAGGTTTGTGGCCCCAGCGTAGGCCGACAGCTCGACCACGGTGTCCCATACCACCATGCCCGGCTCATGAGTCTTCGTGGATCAAGGTACCATGGTTATCAAGGTTATCTCTAGTAAGTTCAGTATCCTAGGTTCAAGCAGTTATGACACATACAAGGTGAACATACATCGGCCAGTCGGGTTACTTGACGGGCTCGACTAGTGCGATCGCATCGCAAGTCGAACGACATGAAGTGCGTAAAACACTTCGCGTGGCCTAACCACTGCCGCCAACTCTAAACACGAATCACGTTCATCGACGCGTCGTTCGTGGCTATGACCAGTCAGCCACGAATTCGCTCGGTTACCGACTGCCTGGACTAAGTCTAGTCCCAAACACTTATGGAATCACATCAACAAGTTATGTAAGAGCATTGGAATTGAAATACAATCATGTGAGCATGTTAACACATGTTATATCATTCAACTTAAGCAAATCCTCAAGCACATAAATTCCATGCATGTAATGAAATCATGCATTTAGTCAACATGTAGAAAATCATTTAGGTCAGCATAATAATTGAGAAATCAATCACAAACTATCAAATAACATCATTTAATTCAATACATACTAATACAAGCATTTATACAAACACATACACTACACACTTAAGTCTACATATAGTATGTCGACCCAAAGTGCGCAACTAGGCGAATCTCTTCGCCAAACTAATTATACACGCATTCCTAACTTCCTAATGCGACAACAAACCATGTCAATCACATCAGCAAAATATGAATGTAAACAGTACTTCCTACAAATGACTAAAATGCCCTAAATCTCACATTCTTCGTTAGCTTACGAAACGGGAAACGGAGAGCATTTTGTACATGTCAAACGGCGATGCCGTCAAGAATCTACTATTAAACGACATTGAAAGCGTTGGGAACCGTCAATCAAAGCGTCTAAAATCCTCACCTTATGTCTTGTAGACTCGGAAATTGAAACGGAGCGTATACGCTTCGTCTACGGCGAATAAGGAACCTAATACACGAGATCCATAAGCTACATCGCTATGGAAACAAGGAAAACTCAAATCAACAACTATTTAGGGTATTTACTTACCTAGAGTCGCGGTGAAATCGCCGGGAAAGTGGTAGAGGTGTGTTGCTTAAGCACGTGCAACACGTAGCACAAGTGGCAGGAAGAACTCCCCCACTCTCTCACAATCTCTCACTTTTTTTTCTCTCTCCCAAGCTAGGGCTTCTCTCAAATTCGGATGGGAGAGAGGAGTGAGGGTTTCAACCCCTTTTATAGCCTACAACATGCCCAAAATAGGCTTGGGAACAATGTTTACTTGGTGCCTAACCAAATCGGGGCCGTTTCGGTCCAAAAGGGCATTTCTGAAGGTCCCCAGGCCAAATGCGGTCGGACTTAAGCTCATGCATACTGGATCTAGCACATATCCAGTTTTCAGACCGGTAGGGTTCCCAGATCGCACGTGGCGGTCCAGTTTCAGTTTAACGGTCATCGCACCAAGATCAGGCCTATAAGTCTCGTGATATATAATAGATATTTTTCCTGATCTAAGGGTGTAATTTGGCTGTATTCTGACGGTCAGAACGCTCAATACTGATGCGTCAAATTGTGTGCCAGATTTGAATTTCAAATTCCAATTCTAACCCTATTCTCACTCTCTTCGGTCCGGGCTCAATGAAATAGCCTGTGATTATCGGTTTGACTTGATTTTTGGAATGAGTGTCAAGTCCAGCTAGACGGTTCTAACGGTCTAAGATAGGAGGTATCGGACTTTCGACGTGCGGTCTAGATCCAGTACAAAGATTCAAAGTGGTCCAGAGAACAAACCTGCTTAGAGTTTGGTCTGAGGTTTTAGAGCATTATAACACCATTGGTTCCACTCGCTTTGGGCCTTGTAGAACGTATTTAAAGTAATCAGGGACTGTTTCCCAGCCACTCCAACGTTGCGCTAGCTAACTTATGCTTAGTTTCTAAAGAAATTTATCCTAAGTGGTTTCTTTGGCTATGGAATTGGGTTCTGAACGATTTTTCAGGTGTTTTAATTGACCCACTGCCTAAGGACGTCAAATCCCAGGTTAGCCAAATCCGGGGTGTTACAATCTACCCCCCTTAAAACACAATGTCGTCCCCGACATTGGCGAAGGGCAAGGAGTACTTTCTCTAAGGAAGGTTCAAATCCTATTTAATAACCTAATCGTACATATAACCTAAATCAAATGTTTCGATCCTGGGCCAGTGGGAAAGAGGCCAACCACTCTTCCGCTGCGCCACACTGATCGAACGACAGTGTTGACTAATCCTAACTGGATTGGACTTAATACGTTCTACCCCCCTTAAAACTTGATTCTACTTAAAGTCTAAGAATCGTTGCATCGATCCGTATATCGGAACGGGGCGTAACTTAGGGGCTATCCTTAACCTTTCTCTACATGGTTTTAAGTCCTTGCCATTTCCCAAAGACAATGTGATCCTGTTTAGTTGTAGATGGTTGGGCCATCACAGAAGAAAGGTTGTGTAGTGGGTCTAAGCCGGATACGTTGAACCTTCTGTCTAATCAGGACAGAAAATGTGTTGTATCAGTTCTTAATCCAAGTCGATGCCGATCCTCTGCTTGATCAGAGCATTGGATTCATTGGTAACCACTAGGAGTAAGAAATCGACTCAAACCGCGAATACATCGCTTACATGTAGTTCCTTTACTCTGCGTTCCCGAATGCAATAAGTCCTTGGGAAAGGCAATTCTAAGGGGCGTGCTAGTTCATTCTAAGTTCAATCTGAGGGAGTTATAAATGTTCCCTGAGAGTGTATGGTTCCTTCCTATGGGCAACAACAGGAGTCTATAAGTCATAAGGGGATCTATCCAAGGAAGGGAGTCTCATTCCAATCAAAACTAATCTATCATTCCTTAACATATACAGGCTTTACCCTACTCTAGGTAACTAGTAGGCTAGTCTGTAACTCAGTAGCTATAATCTAAAGCTTAAGATTATACGGTAAATGGCTTTCCATACCATTTCTACTACAGATAGTTGTTCTATCGCTTAGGGTCAAGATTGTCTAAATGGAATTGGATTTCTTATGCCGTCAGACTCTTCAAATCTAGGAGTGCTAACTCTAGGACCAAAACGCCAAGGGCCTATGTGGCCAGTATCATTCAGTTGTATTAAATAGAATCGCGTTCTTAGTCCCATAGTGGGATCGGAAGTGGCATGCTTGGTAGGAGGGTGGGGTGGGATAAAAATTAATTTGTAGGCTGAATCCCGGGAGTTACAATACTCCCGATCCAGGGACAATACCTTACAGTGAAATGAGACGGCATGCACTCCATTCCACAAATTTTGGCTACCTTAAGCCCAAACCACAACACAAACATTCACATAACAAGTCAAAAAGCATCATGCATTTCATTAAACCAAAATTGTCATAATACAAGGGATATCTCCCTATACGTATCATGACAAAAAGTACATGGGAGCTATGTCAGTCAGCTACTACAGCAACATAGGTAAACTACCAGCCTTATCAGGCTTACAAACACAACTTAAAACAGGAAGTGACTAACTACTGATAATAACATCAAAGATCGCATCGCTAGTCGGAGTCTGGTGATGGAGAAGGAGCGCCCTTATCCTGTAAGCAACACAGGATCGCCTTCAAGGTGCGAGTCACCTTGCCAAATTTCTTCTTTGTAACGGCCTTGGCATCAGCGACCTCTGCGCGAAGTTCTTGAACTTCCCTTCGCAAAGCGGTCTGACTCTCCTCCATCCGAGCAATGCGGTCGTCGATAGTAGCCTGCGCAGAAGGAGGAGGGCTCTCATCAGTATCCTGAGCCTCCTCTTCTGCTTCTTCCTGAAGCTCTGCTCTAGGTTCTTCTTCGCTTTGATCTTCCTCTTCATCAAAGTCATCCCCACTATCCCTTTCAAGTTGATTTTCACGGTATTGCGACCCAATCTTCATCTTGACCATTGTCGACTCATCGATGGTGTGAATCGATACCGGCAATTCGGGCCCAAGTCTATAGGCAAACTCAAGTGCAATCTTGCAAATAAGTCTGCCAAAGGGAAGCGATTCGGATGTTCTCCTCGACCTGGCTATGAGAACTATCTGCCGTAAGATGAAAGTGGCCATACATACGTTCTCTCCCTAGGCCACCAGAAATAAGAAATCTACCATAAGACGTGTACATTCAATGCGGTTCGTCGACCTGGGATAGACATTGAACGTGCAGATATGATGCAGCAGGCACAAATCCTCAGACATGTATGTCGCCTTGAGGCTATTATTAGGCTGCCATGGAACCAACTTACCGCACAGAAACCTGGTGCGGCGATCTCGTTCACGTCTAGTCCTCAAATTCTTCTCACTAGGATGTACATCACCTAGAGGCACGTTGAGAAGTCGCGCAATCAACCGGACGTCGATCGTAGCCATCCGATCCCTACCAAAAGGGATTTTGAACTGCAAAGGCTCCAAGGTAGGATTCTGTATGCTAGCATAGAAGGCACGAACAGTGCTCACATTAGCACGAGCGCGAGCTTCAAAGATTGGTCCCCAGTGCGCAGCTTCAATGCGTTCGAACAACAGATACTCGCCGAACAATCACCCATCTATGTCCGCCTCAAATAACACTCTACGATCAGTGTATTCACCATGAGGCATCTCTGATAGAATGGTTCGTCCAAGGTGTGCATGGGGATCCAAATCCCGCTTTGTACGGCACTCCAGGACTGCAGCTGGACCTGCGGCGGTGATTGAACTTGCGGCACCACCCCGCGGTCTTCTCAATCAAGCAGGGCAGCTCGGCCCAGCCTCGTCTGTTGCAGTTTTCCTCTTACCCATCAAAGACAGGATGGATGAGAGTGACAAAAGAACCAAAATGGCTTCCACGAAAGCCATGAAAAACGCCGAAAATGCGGAGAAATGGGTGCCCAATCTGATAAAAGGAAATCTAGGCGTCGTAGAGGGATGCTTCAAGCTTCCCAAGGCTGTACTTTCAGGGAGAAATACAAACAAAAAGATGGGATGAGCACCTCACGATTTCAGCTCTATTTGGGGGATTTTGGAGCTCCAAATGGTGATATCTTCAAGGAAAGAGGCTGCCAACACCCAATAAATGATGGGTGGTGGTCGGTTTTGGCCAAGGAAGGTTCTAGGAGTGGTTTGGGACGCCGGGGTTTGGAATGGGTTGCTGAAAATCAATTCTAGGGCTATGTAGAGGGCTGTTTGTAAAGGAGAGGTGGGATTTGGGGGTTTTCGTGATGTGGGAGGTACCTAGGGATGATGTGGACCCTATTTAAGGGGGTGCGCCCGAAGGACGGCCCAAACGGACACCGCCGGCCGGCGATGCATCGCCCGACCGGCGATGGCATCACCGGACAACTCCCACGTTGGCCGGTGGGACCCCATGGGTCTGGTCCCCCATGGTCCCAGGGTCCCAAAAAGTTAGGTCCCACCCCTTAGTTCACAATAATTTGGTCTGTATGAGCCCAAACATGTGTTCGGGGCTTTTCGGGTCCACATCGCAATCCCGAATACCAAACCATATGATGCAGCATATGAATTTGGGGTAGAAGGATCCAGTACACCTATCTAGCTCCTTAGTTTCTAAATAAAGTGAAGTTAGAATGGCCTTATGGCCATTTCTCATGAAATTTTACTATTCACTATAAAATTTGGTGAATGTACTAATTTGTGTTATTTTCACATTAGGTTTGATGCCTAACATGAAATGGATAAGAAAAAACTGAAGGTTGAAGTGTTTAGAGGAGGAATTTTGAGAATTTTTGGCAAAACGGGGTTTTTAAGCCCTGGCGATTGATTACTGGAGTCGTGGTCATCCCACGGCCCAAGGATTTACTTTTACAGTTTAAAACCGCTCATAGGACGTCTCCACCCGACTTCCTACAGCTTAGAAGTGATTCGGGTTGCTTTACGCGACCCGAGATACGTTACAGACTCGATCTTGCGATCGATCCTTATAGACTTTGCCTATCGGTGAATCTGCGATCCTAGAAGTGTTTCTAGACCCTTCTCGCACCCACCTAAGTCAAAGGAAGCGACAGCGTACATCGCAAGACCATAACCCAGGCCCGGTTTAATCCAAATCATGCTCTGATACCATCTGTAACATCCTGAAAATCGGGGGGTCGAGCAAAAACCCAACTCCCGAGTTCCAAAATGTTATTTATGCAACATGGATATGTATGATTGAATGTTGTCTGTGATAATGTATTAAACATGAGTGAGATTAATCCAGAACAGTATATCATACTCCAGAGACAGTTAAATTTGCAAGCGGAAGACTGTAATAGTATGTATAACGTATATAAACTGTTGTATGTCTCCAGAGTGTGAATATATTACCAGGTTATACACATACATGTACACTTCAAAAGTAAACAAAATGAATATACATGAGGGCGCTAAAAATACAAAATGACAAATGTCAAAGTATCTAATCAACCTCCCTGCAATCCCGTCAATCAGAACACGCATAAAGGAGAGATCCTCCTCATCATCATCAAATCCAGCTCCGCCTCGCAGGCCGCGCCATCATCTGCAATCACAAAAGGGACTGGTGGGTGTCCGGAAACACCATCCCGTAACGTGGGAGTGAGTGATCAACTCAGTGGGATAAGAGAGCAGGGATTAGCATGTTCACAATTCAATCACGCGATAATAGTAAAGCAGTAAATCAGACAATCCTAATACTGTTGTTAATGCAAGATGATATGACGTGATGTATGCACTCACCGACGATCACCCTCATGCGGCAACATCTTACGACTGCGGCATGCCGCACTCCCTCAAGTGCTCCACATCTTCCAGGCACATGCAATGTCATGGTGATATGATTACCTAGTTGTTATTAGTCCATTCAAACAGCAGGATTGGGAAACTAAGGTACTTCCCTTGTATCAATCCCAACACGGATCCTGTCTAGGGTCGTCACTCCTTGTAATCTCATACGATGTATATTTCGTAGGTCACTGCAAGGGCTGCCAGGGCTGTTGCTCGCACTCGTTGCACCGCTCCCCCATCACCTTATCAATACAGGCCTACTGTACTCTACTGCACGGAAGGGTCGTCGCCTCCCGTGGACTCAGAATACGCTCGCGGTCACTACAAAGGGCTCGTCGGCTGATCAGTGTAGGCCAACAGCTAGAATATAGTGTCTCATACCACCATAGTCTGCTCACGAGTCTAGATGCTCACTGGTCACTACGGGGAGGTTTGTGGCCCCAGCATAGGCCGACAGCTCGACCACGGTGTCCCATACCACCATGCCCGGCTCATGAGTCTTCGTGGATCAAGGTACCACGGTTAATAGAGTTTACAATGGTAAGTTCAGTACCCTAGGTTCAAGCAGTTATGACACATACAAGGTGAACATACATCGGCCAGTCGGGTTACTTGACGGGCTCGACTAGTGCGATCGCATCGCAAGTCGAACGACATGAAGTGCGTAAAACACTTCGCGTGGCCTAACCACTGCCGCCAACTCTAAACACGAATCACGTTCATCGACGCGTCGTTCGTGGCTATGACCAGTCAGCCACGAATTCGCTCGGTTACCGACTGCCTGGACTAAGTCTAGTCCCAAACACTTATGGAATCACATCAACAAGTTATGTAAGAGCATTGGAATTGAAATACAATCATGTGAGCATGTTAACACATGTTATATCATTCAACTTAAGCAAATCCTCAAGAACATAAATTCCATGCATGTAATGAAATCATGCATTTAGTCAACATGTAGAAAATCATTTAGGTCAGCATAATAATTGAGAAATCAATCACAAACTATCAAATAACATCATTTAATTCAATACATACTAATACAAGCATTTATACAAACACATACACTACACACTTAAGTCTACATATAGTATGTCGACCCAAAGTGCGCAACTAGGCGAATCTCTTCGCCAAACTAATTATACACGCATTCCTAACTTCCTAATGCGACAACAAACCATGTCAATCACATCAGCAAAATATGAATGTAAACAGTACTTCCTACAAATGACTAAAATGCCCTAAATCTCACATTCTTCGTTAGCTTACGAAACGGGAAACGGAGAGCATTTTGTACATGTCAAACGGCGATGCCGTCAAGAATCTACTATTAAACGACATTAAAAGCATTGGGAACCGTCAATCAAAGCGTCTAAAATCCTCACCTTATGTCTTGTAGACTCGGAAATTGAAACGGAGCGTATACGCTTCGTCTACGGCGAATAAGGAACCTAATACACGAGATCCATAAGCTACATCGCTATGGAAACAAGGGAAACTCAAATCAACAACTATTTAGGGTATTTACTTACCTAGAGTCGCGGTGAAATCGCCGGGAAAGTGGTAGAGGTGTGTTGCTTAAGCACGTGCAACACGTAGCACAAGTGGCAGGAAGAACTCCCCCACTCTCTCACAATCTCTCACTTTTTTTTCTCTCTCCCAAGCTAGGGCTTCTCTCAAATTCGGATGGGAGAGAGGAGTGAGGGTTTCAACCCCTTTTATAGCCTACAACATGCCCAAAATAGGCTTGGGAACAATGTTTACTTGGTGCCTAACCAAATCGGGGCCGTTTCGGTCCAAAAGGGCATTTCTGAAGGTCCCCAGGCCAAATGCGGTCGGACTTAAGCTCATGCATACTGGATCTAGCACATATCCAGTTTTCAGACCGGTAGGGTTCCCAGATCCCTCGTGGCGGTCCAGTTTCAGTTTAACGGTCATCGCACCAAGATCAGGCCTATAAGTCTCGTGATATATAATAGATATTTTTCCTGATCTAAGGGTGTAATTTGGCTGTATTCTGACGGTCAGAACGCTCAATACAGATGCGTCAAATTGTGTGCCAGATTTGAATTTCAAATTCCAATTCTAACCCTATTCTCACTCTCTTCGGTCCGGGCTCAATGAAATAGCCTGTGATTATCGGTTTGACTTGATTTTTGGAATGAGTGTCAAGTCCAGCTAGACGGTTCTAACGGTCTAAGATAGGAGGTATCGGACTTTCGACGTGCGGTCTAGATCCAGTACAAAGATTCAAAGTGGTCCAGAGAACAAACCTGCTTAGAGTTTGGTCCGAGGTTTTAGAGCATTATAGCACCATTGGTTCCACTCGCTTTGGGCCTTGTAGAACGTATTTAAAGTAATCAGGGACTGTTTTCCAGCCACTCCAACGTTGCGCTAGCTAACTTATGCTTAGTTTCTAAAGAAATTTATCCTAAGTGGTTTCTTTGGCTATGGAATTGGGTTCTGAACGATTTTTCAGGTGTTTTAATTGACCCACTGCCTAAGGACGTCAAATCCCAGGTTAGCCAAATCCGGGGTGTTACACGTGCGTTTCAGTGAGGAAGACTAGGAACAATTAAATAAGATCATTAGTTACAGGGAGAGTGTGGATGAGCATTTGGTGGAAATTCAGGACAGGAAAAACTGTAACGTCTCGAAAAAATCCGTACAGAGACCCGAGTACCACCTCAGGCAGAAATCACTTAGGATTAATTCCTTTAGAAATTCAACGTAAGTTACCTAGTGCTAAGCTAGTCTAGCTGTGAAATTAGCACTGTTTGCTTTCAATACGTTCTGCAAGACCTAAAACTTGTGGAATCGTTGACGCTATAATGCCCTGAAACCTAGGATCAAACTCTAAACTCGTTTGTTCTCAGGAACCCTTTGAAACTTTGTAATGGACTTAGACCGCGCATCGGGAGTCCGGCAGCAATGAACTTAGACAATTATGACCGCGTAGTTGGACTTGACTACCACCCCGAAAATCAAGTTCAAATGATGTCCTGGGACTATTTCATTGAGCCTGGAGCAAGGAGTGTGAGAATGGATAGATTTCTTTATAAATTAAATGTGATTTAAGTAATCTGACACGTGTCACTTGCGGGTTAATTATAAGCATTCAGACCGTTGGAATCTGACCCAAATATACTCTCGGATCAGGGAACATTTCCCACTCATGTCAGTGTACTTGGAATCCCTGATCGAGTCCCAGTGACCGCTGAACTGAAATTGGTCCACCACGTGCGATCTAGAAACCCGATCGAACTAAAAACTTAATGTGATCAGGATCCAGCATCCATAAGCTTAAGTCCAATCGCATTCACTCAGAGGACCTCCAAAAATGTTCTTTTAGATCGAAAAAGATTCGATTTGGTTATAACCTAAGTATACCTTGGTCTAAAGTCCAAATAAGTGAGTTTTTAACCTATTTAAGGATCGTAAACCCTCTCTCATCCCTCACATACGAATTTGAGAGAAGCCCTAGGAGAGAGAAGAAAGAAAAGAGAGAGATTGTGTGTGAGTTGTGAGAGAAAGCTCCTGTCACTTTACCCTACTGCTATACATACTTAACCATCGCGATCTAATCACTCTTCCGGTGATTCTGACTCCATTCTAGGTAAGTAAACCCTAACCTTAACCTGTTTTAGGAATTCTATCGATGCAAGTAACGAAGTAGCTGACTTACCTTGTGTAATAGGTTGTCATATCATCATTGGTAGAGGCGTAGAGTTCCTATTCGATTCATTATGCTCCTACGGCGTAAGGTACGGATTTTAGATGCTTAGGTTACCTGTTTTCAAAGCTTTCAATGTCGTTTAATGGTAGATTATTGACAAGGGTGCTATTTGACATGTAGAACATGCTGTCTGTTTTTCATTTCGAATACGTATGAAGAATATGAGATTTAGGGTATTTTAGGTATTTGTAGGAAATACTGTATATGTACGTATTTTGCCGATATGATTGCCATGAGTATTTGTCGTGTACCTATGCTAGTTATGCATGTATGATCTGTTTGGCAAAGAGATTCACCTTAATGCACACTTTTGGCCGACATTTGCTATGTAGACAAATGTGTGTAGACTAAGTGTTTGTATAAATGTATGTATTGGTAAGTACTGAGTAAATGGTGTTGTAGTTTAGTGTTGAGATTAGATTCTCAACTAATTTGATGATGTACATGATTTCCTCCATGCTTGTTGTGTTTGAATTGATTACCTTATGTGTGAAATACTCTTGTATGGTTAACTGCTTATGATGTATGTTATAACATGCTGATAACATGCTGGAATTACTTGTATTTCAATTCTGTCTCTCTCATATGATTATTGATTTGGATTACAAGTGTTTGGGACTATACTCTAGTCCAGGTAGTCGGTAACAGATTTGAATTCATGGTTGGATTCTATTCACCATGAAGGACGCGTCGACGAACCCGAGTCATGCTTTGGTTGATGGCAGTGGTTAGGCCACATGAGGTGTTTATGCAGTTCATGTCATTCAGCTTGAGGTGCGCTCGTACTAGTCGAGCTCGTCAAGCAACCTGACTGACCGGTGTATGTTCACCTTGTATTGGTCATAACTGCTTGAATCTAGGGTACTGAACTTACCAGTGATAACCCTGATAACCGTGGACCTTGATCCACTAAGACTCATGAGCCGGGCATGGTGGTATGGGACACCGTGGTCAAGCTGTCGGCCTACGCTGTGGCGACGAGCCTCCCCGTAGTGACCAGTGAGCACCTCAGACTCATGAGCCGATTGTGGTGGTATGGGACACTACATTTAAGCTATCGGCCTACTCTGATTGGTGACGAGCCCTTTCTAGTGACTGTAAGACCCGTATCTGAGTCTGTACCATTCCGTAGACTTTCACGGTCTTACCGGTCGAATTTCGGTAACATTCGACCCTTAACCGATATTTACGCACGACCCTGATTCATATGCCGTCAACCCGTATCGACTCAACCCAAGACCCTTACCATCTCGACCGCGCCATCGCTGCGGTTCCAATGCTGCGACTTGCACACCAAGGCGATACCCTGGTCAAGAGATATGGGCCGACGTTCGGTGCGAGGAAAACGCCACGCGTTGCGAAACTCAAGAGAATCTCTACGAGGTGTCACATCAATCTCATCAATCAATCAATCCCATCACATCACATGTCAAGTACATGTTAAGTACACATCACTTTTTCACCCTTCTCAAGCAAGCCTCAAAAGTCAAGAATCTCTTACACCTCTCATACCTTTTTTACACAAAAGGCCACCAAAGTCAAAAAGTTCTTACACCCATCACCAACACATCCATCACTCCATCACCCATCACTCTCTCTCTCCCTTTACAACTCTCTCTCTCTTTGTCATTTTCAAAATCCATTTCAAGCAACCAAAAATCCTCCTTACGTATGAACTCTCCAAGCCTCTTCCTCTCTTTCAAAACTTCAAGTGTGGCCCACCTCTCCATCCCAAAATCTCCCATCCCAACCATCCAAACCTCATCTCATCCATTGAAATCAAAGCTAAGGTGCTAAGGAACCCATAGGAGCAAGAAGATCGGATAGTGGGTGCTTGATAATGGTAGTTTTTCCTATTTTTGTGATGGGCCAAGTAAGGCCAACCGATCAATGGTTTGGATCTTACTTGGGACCCTAAAATGTGGTCGATCGCCCACTTTGATAATCATGATCATTCCATGATGGGGCCATTCTCCATGGACCCCATCATGATGTTTATTTCATGGCATTATGAAGGTCATCTAAACCGTCCATATTGTTGGGGAAAGGATCCCCACCGTTGATTTTCAATTTTTGGTGGTCCCATGTGTTAAGGGATTCATTTAATGTATGATTTATTTTACAAGGGAGGGCTCATAATGGCGGAGCCCTCCATCACAAGCGTGTCCCACCTCTTCCTCTCTCTCTCCCCCTCTTTTCATTTTATTTCATGATGATATTGATATGATTGTGGGGCCCACTTAGATGGACCCCACCCTGAAGCATGTATGTTATCCAAGCTATCTCCAAGTGGGGCCCACCTTATATGCATTATATCCACACCACCCATTTTTTGGTGGCCCACGTGTGCAGCCCACTTGAAATGGGAACTGTCCAGTGTCCAGGGACGCTGGACGAATAAATGAAAAACACAAATATGGGCTTGTTTCAAGCCTTGGGGGTGGGCCATTGGTGTAGGGCCCACCTTGACGTATATATTCAATCCACGCCGTCCACCTTATTCCCTGGGACATTTTAACCGTTGAGCCGAAGAATGAGGCTGACGTGATCAACTGGTGGGCCATAACATAAGAAACTTTGGTGGTTACCATTAAAAGTATTTCATGGTGTTTTTAATCATCCAAAAATTTTGAACTTTGGACTCATTTCGCCCGTTATGAGCTGTAGAATCTCATGGCTGGGACAGATTTCTTGGACATGGGCCCCACACTCAAAAATCCTCAAATCAGAGATTTTTTTTTTAAAAAAAATAATGCAGGAGGCATTGCCTCTGCCTATGACACCGCACAGCAGTAGCACGTGCTGCTTGCAGCGGGCTGCCTGGCAGCGTCCCACTGATGCTGCCGTGGGCCCCACCATGATGTTTTTTTTTAAAATCCAAGCCGTTCATGAGGTGGGCCCCCTCCAAGTTTCAACTGAATCCAACGTTCAGGTGGCCCACACCGCAGGAAATAGTGGATTGAACCTCTACCATTGAAACTCCCTTTTGGGCCCACAGAAGTTTCAGATCAAGATGAAATTTATTTTCCCCTTTCGTCCAGGGTTGTGTGACCTTATCAACGGGTTGGATTTCAAATAAACATTTCAGTGGGCCCCACGTGGAGCCCACAGTCATGTATATGTTTTGTTCCACCGTCCGCTGGACGGTCGAGCCCACCTTATGCATGTATTTTATTCACGCCACCCCCTGCTGAATGAAAAATAAACATCACGGTGGGTCCCCTGCCCTGGCCACGTGACCTTGTAAACAGGTTGGAAGGCAAATAAATATCACGGTGGGTCCCCTGCCCTGGCCACGTGACCTTGTAAACAGGTTGGACGACAAATAAATATCACGGTGGGCCTTCCCCTGGCCCACACGCTGGATGGGAAATAAATATCACGGTGGGTCCCCTGCCCTAGCCACGTGACCTTGTAAACAGGTTGGACGGCAAATAAATATCACGGTGGGTCCCCTGCCCTGGCCACGTGACCTTGTAAACAGGTTGGACGGCAAATAAATATCACGGTGGGCCTTCCCTTGGCCCACACGCTGGATGGTAAATAAATATCACGGTGGGCCTTCCCCTGGCTCACACGCTGGATGACAAATAAATATTACAGTGGGCCTTCCCCTAGCCCACAAGCTGGATGACAAATAAACATTGCAGTGGGCCTAGGCCCATGCAACCACATGAACAGTTTGGATGGAAATAAACATCATGTTGGGCCCCAGTTTGGATGAAAAATAAACATTATGTTAGGCCCATAGGATTGGACCCATTTAATGTAATTTAAGGCCCATGGGATTGGACCCATTTGATGTGTTCCAAGGCTCATGGGATTAGGCCCATTTAATGTAATTTAAGGCCCATGGGAGTGGACCCATTTGATGTATTCCAAGGTCCCTGGGATTGGACCCATTTGCCGTATTTTAAAGCCCCTGGGAGTAGGCCCATTTGATATGTATAAGGCCCATGGATCGAGAACCATTTGATGCAATCTAAGGCCCACGGGTTATGACCCATTGCAATGCACATAAGGCTCATTGGTGTGGTCCATTTATGTGGCCCATTTGATGATTAAAAGGCCCATATGACATGGCCCATTTGATGTATTTAAGGCCCAATGGGATGTACCTAAGGTCCATTGCAATGTGTGATCCCAACACGGATTATGTACGATGTTTACGACGATCGTACCTTGGGAGCAATGTTGGTTTGACGTTCACATTGTGAGTGTGATGCTGGTTGGATGTCCACATTACGACTCTCCTTAGGGCCCATTATTAGGCCCATACTTATTGTGTATAGGCCGTCCGGGCCCATCTGCATTGTAAGGATAGTTCATTTCATCATAACATGTTTAATATAGTTTCATGACTCATGATCATACGCATCATATGTATGCTTAATATGAGAGGTGACTAATCATATCATATGCCTTCGTGCAGGTTGTTTATGGGCTCCCGATTAGGCAGCGTTGCTCTACATGAGCGCACGTTACGTGCAAGGATTTGCTGCATGATTGGATAGTGTGATTCATGCATCTCGCACTGTGTGATATGGTTATTGTACGCCCTAGAGACATCGGGGTCGTAGCCTCCACAGACGCATCATGGTTGGCAGGATTGGATACCGAAAATCTTATTCTACATGGGGTGCTATAGATATCCCTGGGTGAAAGTCCCTAAACCCTTATGGTACCAAGAGGTTGCTCCAACGTCTAGACCGAGTGGGTAGATGAGCGTCGAGTGCCGATTACCAGATGGTTGCGCTCTCCACTGTGTCGTGGTCGGTTGGAAGGGGGTGTGGCCTTACCTGCCCGAGAGAAGGGGGCAAAGCTAGGCTAAGTTTGACCAGCTATCGACGAGTCGAGCCCGATATTGGTAGACGGATAGTGAGGTCTCTTCCACTTACCTTATTACGTGCGATGAGGTGGCAATCTGGTTTAGAGTGTACTAGACCCTAGTGATATCCCAGATTTGAGCTGTATTGACATGTGGACTTAGATGAGGATTGTATGCTTGACTTGCATCTTACATCTATAGCCCTGTTATGGCCGACATCATTCATGTTTGGCATTGTATAGCCTTAGTACGGCTCATGATATTTATGGATCCATCTGCACATTCCGCATTACTCTGGCATTGCATGATCATACTACTACCTTGCGCACACACTTTCACCACCCTCTAAGCTTTCTATAAGCTTATGCACGACTATTGCGTGCAGGTGACGTTGGTGCACAGCAGCGCTGGGTAGGAGTGCTTTGCAGATCATTTTAGAGTTTTTATTCTTCATCATTGTATTTTCCTTTATGCTCATTGTACTTATAAAGTTTTTGATCATAGTGGAAATGTAATGGAGTTCTTGGTTGTTGTTTGTGGGCTATGCCTTTGGTTATGCTTATTATGAATCAAACTAATGTTGAAAATCCTCCTCGTAGCATCCCAGGATTGAAACCTGGCGAATGGGTACTAGGAGCTGAGAATGGGGTTCTACGGAGGCTGTCAGCGCCGGATTCAGCGATCGAAAATTTTGTGAGCCCAGTTTTCGAGTTTGGGGCGTGACAGTGACCTCGAGTGTATTCTGAGTATACATGAGGCGACGACCCTTCTGTAGCAACAAGAGTACAGACTAGGCCTATATTGATAAGGTGATGGGGGAGCGGTGCAATGAGTGTGTGCAACAGTCCTAGCAGCTCTTGCAGTGACCTAAAAATTTATCATCGTATGAGACTACCAGGAGTGACGACCCTAGACAGGATCTTTGTTGGGAATGATATAAGGGAAGTACCTTAGTTTCCCAATACTACTGTATGAAAGGACTAATAACAACTCGGTAATCAAATTCATATTGCACTGCATGTGCCTGGAAGATGTGGAGCACTGAGGGAAGAAAGAATGCCGCGGACGTAAGATGGTGTCGCATGAGGGAGTATGTTGGTGAGAACACGCATCATTATTGCATCTCATCCTTGTATTAACAACAGTATTTAGGAATGTTTGATTGCTTGCTTTACCATTATCGGGTGATTAATTTGATAACATGCTAATCTTTGCTCTATGATTCCACTGAGTTGATCACTCACTCCCACGTTACTGGAAGGTGTTTGTAACACCTGTCAGACTCTGTCTTAGATGCAGATAGAGAGGCAATTCATGAGTTGGAGTCGGACTACTACGAGGACAAGGATGAGTTCTTGTACATGCAGTTCTCTGACGGCTTTGTATAGGTGGCCTGGATCAACGGGATTTTGCTAGTTGACTATCATATGACATTTGATTTTGATTTGATATATGTATACGTGACTCAGAGATATGTTCATACTTTGGAGACAGATCGAGATTGTTTTGTTTTATATACAGTGATATATATATCTTCCAGTCTTCTACTTGCATTTTATCACTGGATCTGGAGTATGAATTATTGTTTTGGTATAATCTCACTCATGTAAATGCACTAACTCAGACAATATTTAATTATCATTATTTATGTTGCATAAGTGATGGTCTGAAACTCGAAAGTTGAGTTTCTTCTCGACCCTCGATTTTTAGGGCGTTACAAGTTGGTATCAGAGCATGATTTGGATTAAAATGGACCTGGGTTATGGTCACACGATGTATGCTATCGCTCTTTGACTTGGGTGGGTGTGAGAAAAATATAGAAACACTCATAGGATCCCAGTTTCGCCAATTGGCGAAGTTCACTCAAATCGATCATTTTGATCGAGTCCGTGTGCATCTGTGGTCACATGAAACGGCCCTGGACCACTTCTAGTTCGTTTATTGACAGTCTAGACCCTTATTGACCCTATCCCAGTTGTTAAATATCAGTAAATGCAAATGTGCAACAGTTAGTACCCGAAACAACAAAAAATGGTTCGAAACGGAGTCGTGGGCCTACCCACGCTAATCCAAAAGGACCCAGGGTGGGACCCACATGCATTTGGGGCCCTTGGGGCAGGAGGACCTCGTCGGTCAGTGGGCCCATTTCGGTCGGGCCTTCGGGCTGATTGTGGGTTAGGGTAACCCCCTGGTACATGGGTTGTCCCTTAAAACAACCCCAAACTACTACCTCCTTCACAAACAACACCCCCAAGCTCTCCCTTTCTCTCATGTTTGCTAATTTCTCTCTCAAACCTCATTTTCAATCACTTTCATCATCATTTTCTACCACAACCCACGCCCTTTCATCGTTTGCAGTGGTACACACTCCCCTCTCTCTCCATTCTCTCTCATTTTGGGCTCTTACACCCTCTATTCGAAGTAAAAACGTGTAAGCTTCCAACCCAACCCATCTCTTCCTTTTACCTTCTTCAAACTCTATTTTTGGGGCTTTTACAACCCCTGTTGAGGCTCAAACTTGTGGAAAATAAAAAACCCTAGCCCTTATTCCTCCTTTCCTTCACTTCCCATGGCCATCTTCGAGTTCGTGGCGGCCATATTCTCGATTTCCACCATCTTCTCCCTCATGGGAAAGAGGAAGGTTGCCGCTGATGAAGCTGGGCCTAGTCGTCCCTCACGTTTAAGAAAGCCGAGAGGTGGCGCTGCTAGTTTAAGTGTCGCCGCTAGTCTAGGTGCCACTCAAGAGTTTCAGATAAAGCGGGATATTGATCCCCGGACTCATGCTGGCAGATCTACCCCATGAAATTTATGAGGGTCGTCCGGTCCTTTTTGAAGCTCAGGTGGATAGGCGATGCTTTGGGGAATATCAGTTGCTCGAGCACTTGGAACAGGCCCAGTGGGGTCCACTATTTGATGCCAGGCATCGTGCCAATGCAAGCATGGTCTGAGCTTTCTATGCCAACATTTGTGAGGCTTCGCTGAAACCCTTGCAGTTTTGGGTCTCATGTGGAGTGGATTTATGGGCCACACTTGACGTCAGATTGATATCTCGGCTTCTGAATGTGCCCTTTGGCGAGGTACATGCGAGCGCTAAGAATCTGAATAGTGTACGTGAAAGGGACCGCCGCACACATTCCCTTTGCGGCCGACTGGTTGAGTGGCAGCTGAACTGGAGTCTTCTTGCACTCACATGACAGATGACTTCCCCCTGCTCCACCACATTTTCACATTCAACGTCTACCCTAGGTGGAGTAACTGCAGCGAGTGTACGCGCCTCATGATGGACTTCCTGTATCAAGCAGAGCAGAGGGCGACCTGTGTGTGCCTACATTCGTGTTGCGACAGATAGTTCAGGTTGTACTCTCTAGAAGGAGGACTGAGTCGCTCCCATACGGCCGACTCAGTACTTGAACATACAAACTTGAAGACTTCAATACTTGAATTCTTCATCCATGTCTTGAAAACTTTCTTCATTTAAGATCTTATCTTGAAATGCGATGACTTGATTCCAATGAATAGTTTTCAATCATAAAACACAAGATGTACAAGACATAGATATAGGTTTTGGCACCACAAAATTTGACAACCAAAGGGATATGAAATCATAGCACTTACACAAACGGCTCCTTTCAGACGGTCCATATGGATCCTAGAGAGCTTAAGGATAGGTTTTTTCGAAGCTTTAGGATAGTTTGGGTGGTGGGTTCGGGAGGAGGAGAAAACGGCTAGTTCCTTGGCTGCGGCTGCGAAAATGGAGGAGTGCCCTATCTCTCGATACTTGTGCCCTTTTATTCATCCCCTAACCCTTCCTAGACCATTGGATCAATAGCAAACAGTCCAAATCTTCTCTAGGCGAAACCGCCTTTGAATACCAAGGGTAGGAAAAACCCGGTCGTGGTTTTGTTTGCAGCCCTAAATCACTAGCATCAGACGGCTGAGAGCCTCTTAAATGGAAGGCTGGAATTAGAGGATAAGGGCAGATGCAGAACGCCTAGCTAGCGGTTTTCATTTTTGGAAACAATGTGCTTCCATGCCCTGTTTGCACTGGAGATTGTGTTCACGTACGTGCGCTCCAACACGCGAGAAAGCTAGGTTTTGGCAAGGCCCAAGCCCCAGACACGATGGACGGTCTGGATTGACTATACGAATGATGATGATGGCCATAAACGAACACAAACGCATGCCCGTCCGTTTGCTGTCAACAACAACGAGAGAGAAATCTCTCCTTTTACGGAAAGGGCGGGTCAGCACCCTATTTGAATGTTCGAGTGGACTGGTGCACGTCCTGCACGCCGGTTGTGGTGCACATGCACCCTTGTGTGGGCCCCACCATGATATTTGTAGGAGATTTGATCCGACCACCTCGCTTGATGGGCCCTCGTAATGTTTTTGACTAAAGATATAACAGATCTGACGCTTTAGTTGGCCATAATAATGAAAATAGGGTCCTACTTGGGGATCCTTGTCGATCTAAGGGTCAGATCATCCCGAAATTGAACGTCAACTGCTAAAAAGTCCTAATGGTCCATTTGTATAACTTTCATCACATACTACTAACCAATACGAATATTAACATAGATTTCCTTACTATTATATATTTCTTATAATTAAAATAATTAAAATCTCATACACATATATTCATATAATCTTAATATTAACCTAGTACTATATGCATGCCATTGATCCCCTATAATATATAATTCACAATATACAATCTCATATTATACATGTAAGTGAATTACAATTTATATAATGTCTTATTTAAAAGCACATCGTTAAATAATATAAAATTTTATTCAAATATCTAATAATTTTTGGTATGCAAGTTTATAAAATATTCAATACTACATTAATATTTATAATTCAATTATATATTGTAAAATTATTATTCATTATGTTTAGTCAATATAATATTACTTTCATAATATTTCATATATGTGTGTATCCCTCTATTACAATACAATTTCATACATTATTTATTTGATAATTAAATTATCAAAATACATCCGTAATCTTTTGATCCATGTTTATGTAAGATTTATAATATAATAAATAGTTAAGATAATATACTTAGTATATTTAATTTGTCCACTGGGTGGTTTTATATGTGGATAGGGATTACCTTCGACGGTCATATTTAAACTAGGTTGCACGTGAATGTAAACTAAGCTAGGTTTGCATTTATCCTAAATCTTGGTTATACAGTAACACCCGAGTACTGGAAAGTACGTGGTGTTACAGTCAACCACCCAAATTTTATGATAGTGATGGCAAAATATCATTTAAGGCTGCCTAGTTAAGCCTATATGGCCAACTACGCATAAGACCTATAATCATTTAAGGCTGCCTAGCCAAGCCTATATGGCCAATTACGCATAAGACCTATAATCATTTAAGGCTTCTTAGCCAAGCCTATATGGCCAACTACGCATAAGACCTACAAAGCCTGAAATTGGCAGCCCGAAATCGGTGGTAAACTATAATTGCTCCTTGAGCCTTGCTTGAAATTAGTGGTAAACTATCTTGCTCTTTGAGCCCAGTGTCAAGTCCGGTTCATTCAAATTTGGTCGTCTAGTTCAGTCAAGTCTAGTCTTGTCTGGTCAAAGTATGGTCAGTCAAGAGTACACTATCTTCATTGCTCGAAAGCACAAACTAAGTTTAGCATTCAAAATGTTGCAAATACATATTTCACTATAGATATGCTCAAGCATGCAAAACATAAACTATGCATAGCATTCAAAATGCTGTAGATACATATTTCAATTTAGATATGCTCAAATATGCAATTTTCTGATGAATACTTTAAATATTAATTAGACAATATGCAAAAATATGTTTCTCTTGAATCAGGTTCAAATCAGCAAAGATTATACATCCTTCAAGGGTATCAGCAGACTTCACCTCGAAAATATTATCTTCTGAAGAAATCTTTATGCGACATTGACCGGGAAAGGTGGGCAGGATCTATGTTTCCAAAGTAATCTATACCTTGGTCTTTCTGATAATCTCTTATATGTGGCGAAGGAATTCATATGTTGAGTATTATGAATAATAATATCAATCAGCAAAGATCCAAGGAAAAGTCTATGAAAAAAATGCTAAGGAGCACAAATTAAAGAAGACTCAGTAAAAAGACTCAGTGGTTCAACCTTTGGAGCTAAAGATGAAATCTCCAAGAATGCAATATAAAGAATACAATGCTAAGCACGATGACAAGCGCAAAGATTATTTAAATCATATTACGAATATCACAATTGGCCTAAAAAGAGAAGAAACTCTCAATCTATTTCAAAAATTATCAATGCTTCATAAAGCTACATTGAAGAAATTATAATGAATTAAGATACTAATTCTGATTAATTTGGTAGGAGAGACCATTATTCAAAAGCTTGGGTTATGCTCATCATGAGTAAAGGAAACAATGAAAAAAGTTGTTGCGGCAGGAGCAGCATTAAAGAATGACCCCAGATACAGAATTGAAGGAAATAATCATTTGAGTTGATCAAAGAGACCGTTGTAGCAACAACGGTGTTGAAAGATAGTTCTCTAATCAAATTGCTTAAAGATGAAGTCGTCACAGCTGTTACAGAGATGTGCTTCGATGAAAAGAGTATTTTATCCTCTCTAGTGAACAGTCGCTCGACACTACTGGCTGGGGGCATTCAAGTCTTCCGTTCAAGCGCCATCATTCAAATTTTTCGCTTGAATGCCATCATCAAATCTTCTGTTCAAGTGTGATCATTCAAGTCTATCATTCGAACGTGAGCATTTAAATCTTCCATTCGAGCGCGAGCATTCCAGTATTCTGATCGAACGCGATCATTCAATCTTCTGGTCAAGTATGATCATCCAATCTTCCGTTCGAGTGCGAGCATTCCAGTATTCCGATCGAACGCGATCATTCAATCTTCTGGTTAAGAATGATCATCTAGTTTTCCATGCAAGCATAATCATCTGGTCATCCTTCAGTTCTAGTTCATTCAAGTTCTTCTGGCGAAGGAAGATCGATCCTCCATTTGATTTCAATAATCAATCAAAGAAGGATCGAGGGGGCATCTGTTGAGGAATAAAAAATATTCCATGTCTGGGGATATTTCGATAATTTTCATGTCCGGGGGTATTTTGGTAATTTACACGTCCGGGGATATTTTGGTAATTTCCATGTCCGGGGGGTATTTCGGTAATTTTGACGTCCAGGGATATTTCGATAATTTCCACGTCCGGGGTTATTTTGGTAATTTTCACGTCTAGGGATATTTTGGTAAAATTCCATGTCCAAAGATAGTTTAGGTATTTTGATAAAAAGCATTGGAAAGGGTAGTTTGGTAAAAAAGGGTGCACATGTATCATTTTAAGGGAAAAAGGTTGTACACCACCATTTAAGATGGAGCTTGATGGTTACTATGGTTTAACAAAAGAAGAAGTTCATATGTGAAGAGATAAGTGGTGGTGATCACCACTCTGTTAGAGTGGTGGGGCCTATAAATACCCCTTCCTGCTTCATTTGGAGGGGTTAGATCGGTTAGATCAGATGGTGGGCCAAAGAAATGGAGAAGAAGTGAGGAGCGAGAGTGAGAGAAATGCAGTGGCGCGGAGTGCGCATGGAATAGTGCAGCTGCGCGGACCGCACAAGGAAGGAAAAACACTGCTGCGCCATTCGCGCAAGAGAGATATGGGGTTGTGCCATTCACGCAAAGGAGGTTTTCTGTTGCGCGGTCCGCATGACCTGCTCAAACAGAAGCTGGAATTTGACTAAATGTTGATTGTTGCAAGCCATATAGTACTATTACGTTGTTCGATGAATGGTTCCTGTTGCGTGAACCGCGCGACCAGTCGGACGTTCAGTTGGACGTAAACAGAGGAACATCATCTTTCCTTTCACTATTTTTTTGGTAATAGCTAGAATGGACATCTTTTGAGGAATCCACACCATTCACTGGATTCCTCTCGAGATTTTAACCATGAATGGTGAACTTTGATCATCCGGTGATGTGGCCCACTTAGACAATCAAGCTAAAACAGTAGCTAAATGGTCTCTTTGTGGTCGATGTAACGATCATAAGGAAGAACAGGATCATGAAAGCTTAGCAGGGTTTTGATGGGTTTTTCTCCTTCTACCTAATGAACGGTTCATATCCATCTTTCCCTACATGATGGTGGCCCACAACAGAAGGACGGAAGCTCTGTTTTGCAATAGAGTCGACGTACATCGACTCTATGAATTTCAGTGGCCCATTTATTGAAGTCGTTTGGAAAATTCACTTCGTCTATTGGATTCAGGGTGAAAAACCATCAAAGAAGGACTGCTTTTGAAGTGAAATCAACGCAGCCCGTAAGGTTATCAACTCCGCCGTCCATTTTGTATTCAACAGTTAAGATCTTGAAATCACTTGCACGTGGTTAGAAGTTCATCTAGGCGAGGGTAATACCCATCCTCTAGAGTGACTGGATAGTCCAGATCGACGATTTGAATGACGATCGGGCCACACTAAGAAAATTGCAGAAAGACAGTGAAGATGCTACCTATTCTTTGAAATGAAGAAGGAGTCGGTCAACAGGCGCTGACCGACCTTGAGAGACCCCATGCACGGCTCGTGCACTTGTACTTCATGTACATGCGATGTACATGTGGTCCCAACGTGATGCCCGTGAGAAATCTGCTTCGTCCATACGCTTTACCATTGCATTTAACATGCTGGGACCAAATCTGAAGTATATCCAGATATCAGGCAGGCCCCAAATCATGATCTCAGGGGCTAATTTGTCAGTTTGGCAATTTTTACAAGGATCCACAAGATGAAATTTGGCGTGTACGGCTAATTTGTCGTTCTAATGCTGCACATAAAGTTTCAAGCCAAATGGACGGTGGCAACCCCATGATCTTACATTCTGGAGGACTTTTAGGCCCGTTTAACATGATCGGCCTGATTTCCTCAAGGCCTGGCCACACTTCAACGGGTTGCTGCATATTTCAAGGAAGAATGATCGGAAGGATGCTCTATCTCATTGGAGATTGGCTGATCGATTCAGTAATTCCTCCTAAGTACTTAGGAGATGACCGAAATAGCGTCGGAATGCTGCCGAAAGTTCTATTGGACTATCTTCTCTTTAATTGCATTGTATTAATTTTACTTTATTTTCAGAATCAAGGGAATCAGAGAATGTAAATGAACTCAGATACATGTGATCAATGTTCTCTCATTAAATTCTTTGTTATCATTTAATAAATCCCCCAAATAGAACGCATTTGTTTTCTTGTCGAAACAACTGTCTTCCAGCAACATTTTTCAGGTGGTTTTTTATCTTGGATTGAGGGTCACTCGATAGAATCGATATTTAAATATCGATGATATCGAGGTCGGGTCGATTACATCAAGAAAGGACATAAATTGTCCAACAAGCTTAACTGAAAAATCCTTTAGATTTATCGATGCATAGACACGACTTCGATATCATTGACATTCAAATATCGATATATCAAGTGTACCTTGATCACATCCTTGACCTGAAATATTTCAAAGGCAATGTCTCTCTCATTTTAAAATGTCGAGGAATCGATCTTCGTGTTGATGAAATCGAAGTTCAAAATTTGATGACATTGACGCAGGTTTCGATCTCCTCGACCAACTGGCAAAAGGTTTCAAAAGCGTATGACATTTGAGTTTGTGTCATCGAGCGGCTAGTCGATACAATCGAGAGTATATGCTCAATGATAGCGACCCTGCTCGATGATATCGAACTCTGACATAGATGTGACCATTTTTTATCCGTTGAAACTTTTTTCCTATATATAGAGAACTTGTCTTTAGTTGCTGGTAGAGAAAGAAGAGAGTGCTTTTGAGTGTTTAACCTTATATCATATACCCAAAGCCCTTTCTCTCATGGAAGTTCATCCTCAAATCCACCCTCATCATTGACATTCTATAAAGTGGATTGGGGAACGAGTTCATGCATTCAAGGATCCTCCAACTACCATCTTAATGGCAAATCAGTAAGCTGGGATCCTTTGAATGCATAGATGATTGGAATCACTTTATTTCCCTTATAGGAAAACTTTTTACAGAGTAGGATTCCATTACAAAATTGACCTAACTCATCACCATGCATTGGTATATCTTCTGAGTTGTGGTTCAAGGAAGCAGAAGACTCTTCATCAATAAAGGAGAAGATCTTCAACAATGAGCTAAAAGGGACTCATCCACTTTTCTGTAAGTTATCAGAGTCCAGAGGACCCTTGTGATCATTCCTTTGTAAGATTGGGTATAAGGTGTTTCTCACACCTTGCAAGTCCTTTGGGAGGCCTCTGGCGGGAGTATACGTGGTGGGTGCATTGTATTGACCATTGTTCTATGGAGAGTATAAACAGTTAGGGCCTTGTGGAAGATTCTTGTCCAGTGTACCTAAAAGTGGGTGCTTTGTATTGACCCTTGCTCATGTGAACATAAATAGGAGAGGTTGCTTGTGTGGATCCTTGGCCAATGTGCCTAAAATCGGGTACTACATGTTGCACCTTGCTCATGGGAGCATAAACTGTTAGCCTAGGTGTAGGTCGTAAGGTTTAATGGTGAACCTGATTTAAAACCTTGGGTTTGGTGTGAATCGTGTGACACCTTCTTAGTGAAATCTGGCACACTCAAGGTTGAGTGCGTCTACCGGGAGTGGAGTAGACAAGTAGTCGAACCACTATATAAATGACTATTTTTGTGATTGATATTTGTCTTTGATTGCCTGTGTGATTTCTTTAAATTCTTCAATATTTGATCACACTTCACACACAGTCACATCCATCATAAACTTTAAATTACACCATGTTTATCATTAAATTAGTTAGTAATTGGATCCTCTAATTAGCTTGGAAGCTAGTAGAGTAATCTTAAAGAAATTCTGATTCATGCATATCTATTCAGGACAAGTTTGATAGGATTTTAAATAAACCATGAAAATTTTATAAAAGTCTTATTCACCCCCTCTCTAGGACATATTGGCATATTCAAACTTCAACTAAAGCGATTTTTACAGCAATTTCAATTTGTTTCAGAGCGAGTCTCTCTTTAAGGGCTTCACCACCTAGAGAGTGATCTTGACTGAAGTTAGGAATATGGCCAAAGGAGAGGGCCCATCGGTCTTTAGACCTCCAGTATTTGATAAATCAAATTATGCAGACTGGAAGGCTAGAATGTACTACTTTTTAAGATCTTTGGATTATAATGTTAGGGATATAGTTGAAAGAGGATATGTGTCATCACTTGAACAAATAGTACTTGAAAATGGTACAACTATCTCCAAACCAAAATCCAAAGACAAATGGACAACATTCAATAAGGAAAACCAAACTGCTGAGGCTAAAGGAATGAATGTCATCTACTGTGACGTGTCCCAAGATATTTTCAATCAAATTAGTATGTGTGGGACAACCAAAGAAGCATAGGACTTGTTGGAAACAACTCATGAAGGTACAAACATTGTGAAGAGATTTAAAATGAAACTCCTGACTCTAAAGTTCAAAAATCTCAGAATGGAAGAACAAGAGACCTTCATGGAGTTTTTCACAAAACCAAATATCATTTGCAACTCCATGGGTGGATTAGGTAAGAAAGTTTCGGTTTCAAAAATCTGTAGAAAAATACTAAGATCCTTACCAGAACAGTTCAACCCTAAAGTAACAACCATTGAAGAATGTAGAAACATAGATGAAATGAAAGTAGAAGAACTTGTAGGTTCCCTACAAACATTTGAACTACACTCCAAACAAACTCCAAAATCCAAAAATACTTTCCTCGAAACATCATAGAAAATAACAAATGAGTACATTAAAAGTGAAAGAGAAGATGAAGATGAGGAAGTGGCTCTGTTAGCTCAATGGTTCAAAAAGTTCTTTCAGAAAAATGGTGGTCGTTCACTTAAAGGAAGAAGGGTGGATAACAGACAGTCTGCAGGCAAATTTGGTAAACAGACCAAAGAACCACAATGTTATGCCTATTAAAAGTTTGGACACCTATCCATTGATGCCTAAATAGGAAAACTAAGGGTAAAGCAATGGCTGCCACATGGGATGATACAGAAGAGTCAAACTCAGAATCTAGCGACTTAGAGAGCGACAAAGATCAGAAATCTTTGAAAATCCTTATGGTCTCCACTACTCCATTCATTCCCATTGAAACTGAGAACAAGGAAGAACCACAAGCCATTGAATCATTTCCTTCAGATAATAAGGAAATTGATAGGGAAGAAGAAGAAGAACAAAATAAACTATAAGATGCTTACAATCAACTTTACATCCATAGCATCAACATTGTTAGAAGACTTGGAATATCTGAAAACAAAAAGGAATTGCAGCAAAAGTATTTGTATAAAACTCTGGAAATTAATCAGATCTAATCAATGATTTATAGCAATATCATTCGGATAATGATAGACTTGAGAGAATGAAAACCTTCCTTAAATCCGAGTATGAAATACTAAATAAATAGGTTGAGCAATAAAAAGACAAAAACTTGCTCCTTCAAAATGAAAATCATACACTCCTACTTGATTTAAAAGAATCCAAAAAAAATCTCTAAGCTAAACTATAAGTTTTCCCAGAGTGGTGAGAAGTTAGAAAAACTCTTAGGTATGGGAAGACCTGAAAAGGATAAGAGCGGCTTAGGATATGAAAATTTTAAAACAAAAATTGAAAATACAACATCAATGGCTGAAAAATCTACTGCTTCAGGTACTAACAAAAGAACTACTCCAGTCTATCATTTATGTGGTGATTTGGGTCATTATAAGTTTGAATGTTTATCACCTAAGAGGACATAATAGAATTCTGGACAAAAATTCACATAAACTAGGAAAGTACAAGACATCAATTGTCCACCTAGGAATATGAGAAATCCACAACCATAACCACCTGAAATGAATGATAGAGTGAAGGAAGTATTGAATCAAATGTCTGAGTTAAATAAGAAAACTAATTCTACCACAATAAAAAATTCTGTCACAAAATGGATAGTGAAAGAAAAGAAAAGTTGTCTGATAACTCACTCTATTCATTTGCCCTAAAATATTAAGCATGGAAAGACAAGTCCAGGTCATGCATCGAGATCTAGATATTTGCTGAAATGATGTAATTTTACTGAGCTCTTAATTATACATATGAGGTTCCACACCTCAATCTTTTTGTATATAAACATTCTAATGTTTATAATTTTGAGTTGTACAATGCTTGTACAAAATTTTACTGTGTATGCTATGGATTCAAAGATATACTATACTATACAAGAAAGCCTATCGATCTGTGGAAAAATGAAAATAAAAAATACTCACCTTGGATATATCTGTCAATAAATCATGAACATTTTCGATCAAATCGATCAACAGTCGATATCATCGACATCTCTTCGGAATTTGGAAAGTCACATAATTAAGACTGTTATCGAAGCCATTTTCGATAACATTGAATGAGAACCATCGATATAATCGAAACTATCGAAGGATGCAGCTTGATAAAAGGCGGTCGAGTAGAAGAAAAATTAATTTTTTTTGAAAAGGCATTTCACTTTTTCCTTGCTCATCCCCTCAGCCGGAAGTACATCGGTGGGTCTCGGAACCTATTCAAAACTAGTATTACCCTTTCATTCCTTCTTTTTCAAGATTCCATCTTGTGTTTGGTTTGGATATTTTTAGGTTTTCAAGAGGAATTTTTCTCCAATTTTCTTCAAATCTTTCAAATCTCTGCCTGTATGTGTAAGGACAAAGAAAAGGTGTCTAGTTCTGGAGAGTCCTCTAGAGCCTCTCGACAAAAAACCCTTACTTCAAAAGAGAGAGTAAGAGCTACTGAACGGGGGACCCCCACTCGTCAGAGGACACGATAAACTTCACGTAGCGGGTCCCAATCTGAAATACTAGCCCCTCCTCTGGCTAGAATAAATTCGGTTCTGGCTAAATATACCGGTAGAAAGCTTATCCATGAAAGAAAGGTTGATAGGGACTGTTTAATACCGTACAATCTGGAATACCTTTTTGCAGCAATCGATTGGTTGCGTGTTCTTGACTTTGGTGGGCCATGTCATCTTGAACGAACATGTAACTTTCCTGCCTCTTGTCATTTGCCAGTGTCTAATCCTCCTTCCATCATGATATCTGTTGATGGTGATGATGTAATAATCACTCCTTGGTACTAAGGAAATGCATTGAAATCTAAGTTCATAGGGCTGATGATCTCACCCATCTCCCTGAAATGGACCTCGAAAATGTTGAAATCTAGTCCAGGGTTACTAAATACCTCTATCATGGATAAGACATTCCTTGGTACCAAGGAAATGCATTGAAATCCAAGTTCATGGAACCGCGATTTCAGGTCTTGCATGGTATCTTCGTCTTAAACATCTATCCTAGAAGTACTAACCATTCCAATCTCATAGGGTTCATGACCATGATAGTTTATTCAATAGCCACAGGGATAAAAATCTCTATCCTGACTCTGATTGTAGATCAACTAATCTATGCCATTCATACATTCCACGTTCTTCACCTGCCCTATCCCTAGATTATACACACTGTGTGCAACGCCATCGATTTTCCAACTACCTGTGATCTGGAACTTCCCCTCCAAATCTTCAATAAGAACAACATTTGAAGGATGGACTTGAAGTTCCATAAGTATCCCAAGGATCTAGAGTAAGGTATTCATGAAGGACCAGGAGGTGAAGGTGATGCTCCCACTGAAGGGATTGAGATGGCTGGGACTGAACCTTCTGCGGCCCATTAAGCTCCGTTTACATTAGAGCATGGGCATGGGAAAGGGTTTAAGCTGCATCAAGACAAAATTGGAACAATATAGAAAGATGTCGCCCAGTTGAAAGAGTATGTGAATACACGAGTTACTTTCTTGGAACGCCTGGTAAATGGAATTCAACAAACGGTGTAGCAATTGGTTGATCTACTCACTTGCCGACGCGACGACACGACACCATCTTCCTCAACTCCATAGTACTGGTCTCTAGATGTTGTCACATACACCTCACTCTTATTTCCAAGTATGAGCATTAGTATCTTGTTGGATGCTCTACGTTTCCATGAGTGTATGTGATAACTCACTAACCTACACAATCTAATGGTTTTTTTTATGTGTTGTATTTTGGGTGCCCATGAATGGGATTGGTAAATTTTTTTGGATAACTTTTATACCGCTGCCAAACTGGGGAAACATATACATTGGATATTTTTGGATATGGCTGGTTATAATTCACACATATTTACTGCCATATTTATATCCCCTCTTTTATCTAATCATCACTTAAATGGTGTGGAATGCATGATGTTTTGATCATTATTCTATCTGCTTATATCACTGCTTTATTTGATCTGCTATGCATAAATAGTTTCTGAAAATGATGTCTGGTTAATCAACTATTTTAATCAGTATACATCTATCTTTTAAACAAGTATGTTCTCTGGATGATTGGTTCTCTCAAATACTTCAAACTTCAATCACTATCAAAGTTATACCTTTGTCAATGACTGACAAAAAGATGGAGAACAAATCAAACACCCCGATGAAAAATTTGTATATATCTGTATATGAATGGTGATACAGGTGTTAGGGGGAGCAGCTACACCAAGATAGGGCGAGAATGCTGCTAGGGGGAGCAGCTACTGATCGTGTGTATGGTTTCACTAGACATTGTAAAATTGTGGGGGAGCAGCTACTGATCGTGTGTATGGTTTCACTAGACATTGTAAAATTGTGTAAATTACATGTACGAACAATTTAGGATGTGTTTGTCTAGAGGCTACTCTAGGGTGTTTTGGTATTTTGTCACATAATTGACAAAGGGGGAGATTGAAAGTGCGTTGTTTTGTCGATTAGCGTTAGTATTGAGTCAGCAAGACAGTGAAACTCCATAGGAAGATTAATCAACTATCTGCCTCAACCAGATGTGTGCCCGAACTCGCCACAGATAAATCTAAGCCTCACATCCCATGTCCCAAAACACTAGGTAATTAAAACCCCTAAAAGCGATTAAATATCATAGGGTTTTTGGGTTAGAAAACTTTTTCAAAATATTAGAAAATCTCTAAGTTTTCTACCGTTATCGATTTATCGATAGACTGATCGATATAATCGAGAAGTGCTATCGATGTCCTCAATGCTCAATCGATACTATCGAAATGAGGAAAAAAATTGTCCAGTAATCACTTATTCTTCTAGACGGAATTATCGATGTATCGATACCCCTATCGATATCATTAAAATTTAAAACTTGAGTCTATCGAAGTTGACTCGATAAAATCAACAGTAGAGAATTTATTTCCCTATTTTTCTAAAGAAAATCTTAAAGAATTTTAATATATCGATGTACTCGATATCCTCAAAATTCAAAAACCGATGATATCGGAAGGTCTTTGATGATATCGGTCTTTGATAGTTTTCCAACAACATTTTTAGGTGGTTTTTTATCTTAGATTGAGGGTCACTCGATAGAATCGATATTTAAATATCGATTATATCAAGGCCTTCTCGATTGCATCGAGAAAGGACATAAACTGTCCAACAAGCTTAACTGGAAAATCCTTTAAATTTATCAATACATCGACACGACTTCGATATCATCAATGTTCAAATTTCGAAGATATCGAGTGTACCTCGGTCATATACTTGACCTGAAATATTTCAAAGGCAATGTCTCTCTCATTTTCAAATGTCGAGGAATCAATCTTCGTGTTGATGAAATCGGAGTTTAAAATCCGATGACATCGACGCAAGTTTCGATCTCCTCGACCAGCTGGCAAATGGTTTCAAAAGCGTATGACATTTAAATTTGTTTCATCAACCGGCCAGTCGATATAATCGAGAGTATACGCTCGATGATATCGACCTTGCTCGATGATATCGAACTCTGACATAGATGTGACCATTTTATATCCATTGGGACTTTTTGCCTATATATAGAGAACTTATCTTTATTAGTTGGTAGAGAAAGAAGCGAGTGCTTTTGAGTGTTTAACCTTAGATCATATACCCAAAGCCCTTTCTCTCATGGAAGTTCATCCTCCAATCCACCCACATCATTGACGTTCAATAAAGTGGATTGGGGAATGAATTTCTGCATTCAAAGATCCTTCAGCTACTATCTTAATGTCAAATCAGTAAGCTGGTATCCCTTGATTGCATAAAAGATTGGAATCACTCCATTTCCCTTATAGGAAAACTTTTTACAGAGTAGGATTCCATTACAACCTTGACCTAACCCATCGCCATGCATTGGTATATCTTCTGAGTTGCGGTTCAATGAAGCAGAAGACTCTTCATCAACAAAGCAGAAGATCTTCAACAATGGGTTAAAAGAGACTCATCCGCTTATCTGTAAGTTATCAGAGTCCAGAGGACCCTTGTGATCATTCCTTTATAAGATTGGGTCTAAGGTGTTTCTCACCCCTTGCAAGTCCTCTAGGAGGCCTCCGATGGGAGTGTACATGGTGGGTGCGTTGTGTAAACCCTTGCTCTATAGAGAGCATAAAAAGTTAGGGTCTTGTGGAAGATCCTTGGCCAGTGTACTAAAAAGTAGGTGCTTTGTGTTTACCCTTGCTCATGGGAGTATAAACTATCAGCCTAGGTGTAGGTTGTAAGGGTGTAACGCCCTAAAATTTGGGGGTTGAGCAGAAGCTCAGCTCCCGAGTTCCAATGCATCACTTATGCAACATAAATAATGATGTTTGAATGTTGTTCATATTAGTGCATTAAACATGAGTGGGATTACACCAAAACAGTAATTCATACTCCAGATCAGTTTATATAACGTAAGCGAAAGACCGAAAGATATATATAAATGAATATAAATCCAAAAGATCGCTGTCGATCGCCAGAGTACGAATACATCACTGAGTCATCAATACATGTAATAGTTAAAAAACAAAATGTCAAAAGAATAATCCAACTACAATGATAAAACCTGTAGCCTTGTCAATTAGAATGGCTTAAGTGAAACCATCAGAGAACTGCATATATGAGAACTCATCCTGATCGTCGTAGTAATCAGGCTCCGTCTCCTGAGTCGCATCATCATCGGCAACTAAGACAGAATCTGGTGGTTGTTCAGAACACCGTCCTAAAATGTGGGAGTGAGTGATCAACTCAGTGAAATCATAGAGTAAAGATTAACATGTTATCAATTCAATCTAGCAGTAATGATAAAGTAAACATATCAAACATTCCTAGATACTCTTGTTAATGCAAGGATGGAATGTTTTTATGATGCATGCCCTCACCTACACTCTCTAGTGCGACACCATCTTATGTCTGCGGCATGCTTTCTTCCCTCTGTGCATTTCAATCATGACACATGCAGTACGATGTTATGAACGTGATTACCGAGTTATTATTAGTCTTTTTCATACTGCAGGATTGGGAAGCTAGGGTACCTCCCTTGTATCATTACCCAAACGATGATCCATTCTCGGGTCATCAGTCCGAGGTAATCTCATACAATAGGGTAGTTCTAGATCGCTATAAAGGATTCGTCACCAATCAATATAGGTCTTGTTATATCCTATAGACTACAATAAGGCTCATTGCCCCAATGCAGTTTCAGGATATTCTCGAGGTCACTACAAAGGGCTCGTCACCAATCAGAGTAGGCCAACAACTCGAATATAGTGTCCCATACTACCATAATCGGCTCACCAGTCTAGTTTGCTCACTGATCACTACGGGGAGGCTCGTCGCCCTAGCATAGGTCGACAGCTTGACCACAGTGTCCCATACCACCATGTCTAACTCATGAGTCTTAGCGGATTGAGGTACTAAGGTTGAAAGGATTGCACTGGTAAGTTTGGTACCCTAGATTCAAACAAGAGCATCCATACATGGTGAATATACATCGGGTCAATCGAATTACTTGACGAGCTCGACTAGCACGAGCGCACATTGAGTTGATCGACATGAAGTGTGTAAACACTCCGTGTGGTCAAACCACTGTCGACAACTCTAGTACGGCCAGAGTTCATCAAACACGTCCTACGTAGCAAATTAATCTCAGCCACGAATTCAAGCCCTGTTACCGAATGCCTGGACCATAATATGGCCCTAATCATGTACAACCTTAATAATAGACATATGATTCAACTTCCACATTCATATAAACATGATATGAAATATAACTTAAACATGAATACTATACATGGAGGAAATCATACACACAATTGGCAGGAATGAAATAAGCTAAACATAACATGAAGGAAATCATACACACAATTAGCATGAACGGAATAGACTAAATATAACATAGAGAAAATCATACACACAAGTAAGGTGATTGAGATTCATATCTCAATTCCCTTAAAAATCATACTTTACCTATTTCTAACTCATGCATTTACACAAACACTTAGACTATACTATTCAACATACATCACGTATGTTGGCATATTGCATATTTAAGCAAATCCTTTTGCTAAGGAGTTGTCGCATACCTAGCAAGCATGTACTAACAATGATTTATCATGGCAATCACAGATCTAAAATTTATACGTATACAGGTATTCAAAAAATACATAGAATACACTACGACATACATATTTCATACGTATTCGTAACGCGAAACAAACGACACGTTTTTCATCTAAAATAACATCCACGTCAATAATAAATCATTATTTGACATTGAAAGCTTTGAAAACCATAACCTATATGTCTATAATCCGCACCTTACACCGATAAACGCATAACAAACTCAGTTCGTTCATCACACTTCGTCTACGGCCCAATGGCAACCTATTACATGAAATAGGTTAGCTATTTCATTTCTTCGACTAGTTGAAACCCTAGAACTGATTAGGGTTAGGTTTTCTTACCGAATAGTGTATTTGAAATCATTGGAGTAGTGATTCGCTAACGTTGTGTAAGCACAAAGAGGAACGAGAATCGAATCCCAGGAGTAGTTCCTACTTCTCTCTCACTTTCTCTCTTTTTCTTTTCTTCCTTAGCTAGGGTTTCAAAATTCATATGGTGTATGTGAGGGAGGTTTTAAGGTCCTTATATAAGCTCTAAGTCAATGAAAATAGCCCTAAGGACAAGGTATACTTAGGTTATAACCAAATCGGCCTTGTTCCGATCCAACGGAGCACTTCTGGAGGTCCTGTTACTAAGTGCGGTCAGACTTAAGCTCATAGATGTTGGATCTTAATCAAGTTAAGCTTTCAATCGATCGGGTTTCCAGATCAACCATGGCGGACCAGTTTCAGTTCAGCGGTCACCGAAACTCAATCAGGGTCATGAGTGCTTTGACATGTATAGGCCATCATCCCTTATCCGAGGGTGAATTTGGGTCAAAAACCAACGGTCAAAATGCTTATAAATGGCACGCAAGCGACGCGACTCAGATTACTTAAATTCATATTTAATTTCTTAAATATATTCACCTTTTCACACTCTTCACTCCGGACTCAAGGAAACAGTCTCAGGACATCATTTGGATGTGATTTTCGATGTGATAGTCAAGTCCAACTAGGCGGGCATAATCATTTAAGTTCATCGCTATCGGACTTTCGACGCGCAGTCTAGGTCAGATACGAAGTTTCAAAGTGCTCCCGAGAGCAACAAGGTTTAGAATTGGATTCTAGATTTTTAGGTAATGGAGCGTTAACGATTCTACAGGTTTTGGGTCTTGCCGATCATATTTAAAGTGATTAGTGCTAATTTCACAGGTAATCTAGGTTAGCACTTAGTTAATTCTCATCTAGTTTCTAAAGGATTTAGTCCTGAGGGATTTCTACCTGAGTTAACACTCGGGTCTTTGTATAAATTTTTTCGAGTCGTTACAATCTTCCCCCCTTAAAGAAAAATTTTATCCTCAAAATTAGTACCTTTTCATACTCCTCGAGAATCTGAGGGTAGTTCTTTTTTACCTCGGCCTCTATCTCCTAAGTAGCTTCCTCCTCAGTATGATGCGTCCACAGAACATTCACCAGTGGAATGACCTTACTGCGCAACACCTGCTCCTTCCTATCTAAGATACATGTCGGATGCAGCACATATGTAGCATCCTCACTCAGATGTACCTGCTCGCATCTGATGACATGCGAAGGATTAGGAACGTACTTCTTTAGCATAGATACATGAAATACGTTGTGTACGCCTGCAAGTGGTGTGGGTAAATGTAAGCCCCATATCTTAGACCGTACTGTTCCGTAGACTTCCACGGTCTTATCGGTCAAATTTTGGCAACCTTCGAACCTTAACCGATATTTGCGCGTGACCTTGAATCATACGTCGTTAACTTGAGTCGACTCAACCCAAGACCTTTACTATAGCGACCGGGTCGTCGCCGTGGTTCCGATGCCATCACTCGCTCGTCGAGGCGATACCCTGGTCAGGAGATGTGGGCCAGCGTTCGGTGCGAGGAAAGACGCCGCGCGTTGCAAACCCTGAAGAAAAGAATCTCTACCCAACATCACATCAATCACACCAATCAAATCACTCACCCATACCTCTCCCACCAACTAATTAAAACAACCCATGCTTAGCCTATTTCCCTTATCCCAAAAGTCAAAAAGACCCATACTTCCCATGCCTTATCTCTTACACACCAGTCCTCCCTCTCTCCTATCACTCCTCTCCCATCATCTCTTTCATTCTCTCTCTCATTCTCCCAAGCAACCCCAAGAGGTGAATCATCTAATGCTTCCATGGAGAAAACCATGTGTGGCCCAACTTCCTATCACCCAATCCTAACCTCTAAAGTCAATCTCAACCGTCGAATCTTGTTCCCTTGAAGCTCTACAACATGTTGGTGGAAGAATGAATAGAAGATCAAAGGTGGGTGCTTCTTTCTATCTCTTTTTTCCTCTCTTTTAATATTTTGGTGTGATGATGAGGCCGTGCGGCCCACCTGGATGAACCCCATCTTGATGAATGTCTTATCTAAACCATTCAAGCCATGTGGGCCCTACCCTCGGTGTTGGGAAAACACAAGTATCAGGTTAATCCAATCAATGAGGACATGCCCACGTGGGACTCATCAGCTGTGGTCCTTGATAATGTATTCACATCACCCGTCCAGCGTCCAGGGACGCTAGACGTCGGTTCAATGGAGTGTTAACAGACAGTGAGTCTCACTCACAGCACTGTCAATATATATATATATATATATACACACACACACATTATGCTTGGTTTGTGCTTTTTGGGTGGCCACTTATAAAGGCCCGACCTTGATGTATGTTCATAATCCATGCCGTCCATTCCGTTTCTTAGCCCATTTTAGGCGTTGAGCCGAATTTGAGACCAAACCGATTCTTGGGCGGGCCATACCATAGGTAAGAGTGGTATTATCGTTAAAGCCCACCTTGATCCTTCTATTTACCAAAAATACATCGCATATTGGTCTCATTTTGTCGATCATGTGCCGTAGAATGCAATGGGTGGAATGGATCCACTTGAAACGGGCTCCACATGGGAAAAACCGCCAAAAAACTATTTTTTTAAGAAAAATAAAAAAAATAATCAAGAGAACAGCAGCAGCGCCTGCTGCTGCTGACATACCTGCGCCCAAGCAGGGCATCCCGCGCCATTGGCGGACGAGTAGGCAGGGAACACGGTCCCTTATGTGTGCCTCACTGTGATGTGTTTTGGAGTATCCACACCGTCCATTTTGTAGGCCTTTAGGGAAGTGGGCCGCCCTCCAAAAATCAGCCCGATCTAAATCTCAGATGGCCCACATTACAAGGAACAGTTGGGCTGAACGTTTACCATAGAAACTCCTTTTGAGTGTCCCAGAAGTTTGGATCATTATGAAATTGGTTTTCCCCTTCATCTAGGGTCTGTGTGACCTGATCAACGGTTTAGATGGCAGATAAACATTACAGTGGGCCCCGCATGGGACCCAGTGATGTGTCTTTCCCACAACGTCCATCTATGTGGACCCCACGCAGTTGATTAACTGCTGTTGTACGTCAGCAGGGACTGTGGAGCCCACAGATGTAAGTGTTGTATATCACACCGTCCATTTCTGAACGGTGATTGGTGGGAGCGCACTTTGATGTACTATCCATCCAGACCGTCCATTCACAAGGGGGCCTACCATGATGGATGTATTTCATCCAGCAGCCATACTTCCATTCACACACACATGTAGAATTTATATATAATGCATATATTATATATATACTATATAATATAATATATTATGTATTATACAAATGATGTGGTGGGCCACTGCTACGTGGAACCCACCTTTATCATGATGAATATGGGCAGCCTCCTGCCACGTGCAGATACTTTAACATATAAATTATATTATATAGCATATAATATATTAATAAGAGTATATAGGTGGCACACTCACATGGACCGCACCTTGATTAGGTGAAGTATCCACACCATTCGTCAGATGGTGCTGCTGGACTGACGTCCAGCAGCTGTGGGACGTACCATGATGTATGTGTGTTTCATACCCACGTTGTCCATCTGCATGCAGGGCCCATGTAATGTATGCGTGATATCCACACCACCCAGTAGTTGGACGCTGGGACCCACCTGATGTGTCTACACATCTAGATGGTCTAGCTCTATGGATGGTAAAATTCCTCTGCACGTGTGTAGTGCACTAGATGTGGGACCACTTTTATATGCCTTATTCACATCATCTAGCGTTCTACATGGTGAAGTCCACTTTGATTCCTCAGTGTCCATTGCCCAGACGTGGGGCCTCACCTTGATGAGTGTGTCGCAATCCACACCGTCCACACTAACATGGACCCACCCTGGTAAGTATGAGCTTTATATCTATACCGTCCACCCTGTTTTCCAGGTGGTTTTGTGATGTGGAACCACCTGCATGTAAGTGTTGCATCCATACCATCCAGTCCTTGGGCGAGGACTGGACCCCACCATAATTTGTATCCATGCCGTCCATCTTATTGGCCGCCAGAGTGGGCCTCACCTGTCGTATATACAGGGCCCACCGTGATGTATTTGACCCACACCATTGTAATACCCTGAAAATTGGGGGTCGTGTATAAACTCAACTCCCGAGTTCCAGACCGTCACTTATGCAACAAAAATGATTATGATTCAATGTTGTCTGATTTAAAGCATTCACATGAGTAAAAGTATACCAAAACTGCAATTCATACTCCAGATCCAGTGATAAAAGCAAGCGGAAGACTAAACAATATATATATCACTGTAAGGAAAAACAAAGTAGATCCTATCTGTCTCTAAAGTATGAATACATCTCTGAGTCTCATATACATATACATGAACAAAATCAAATGTTCAAAATAGTCCCACTCAAGTCCCATCAACCCAGGTCACCTACGCAAAGCCATCATGATACTGCATGTACGAGAACTCGTCCTGGTCCTCGTCAAAGTCTGGCTCTGCCTCCTGGATCTCAGCATCAGCTGCATCCACAACAGGGTCTGGCGGGTGTTGCAAATACCATCCCGTAACGTGGGAGTGAGTGATCAACTCAGTGGAATCATAGAGCAAAGATTAGCATGTTCACAAATCAATCATGCGATAATAGTAAAGCAGTAAATCAGACAATCCTAATACTGTTGTTAATGCAAGATGACATGACGTGATGTATGCCCTCACCGACGATCTCCCTCATACGGCACCATCTTACGACTGCGGCATGCAATCGACCCTCAAGTGCTCCACATCTTCCAGGCACATGCAATGGTATGGTGATATGATTTCCTAGTTGTTATTAGTCCATTCAAACCGCAGGATTGGGAAACTAAGGTACTTTCCTTGTATCAATCCCAACACTAATCTCATACGATGTATATTTTGTAGGTCACTACAAGGGCTGCCAGGGCTGTTGCTCGCACTCGTTGCACCGCTCCCCCATCACCTTATCAATACAGGCCTACTGTACTCTACTGCTACTGAAGGGTCGTCGCCTCCCGTAGACTCAGAATACGCTCGCAGTCACTACAAAGGACTCGTCGCCTAATCAGTGTAGGCCCACAGTGTAACGCCCGTGAAAAATCCATCCTTGGGCTCGAGTACCAACTCGACCCGAATTTGCGTAGAATTCATTCCTTTGGAAAATTTGACTAGGTTAGCTAGTGCAACGTTAGAATAGCTGGGAAATGGTCCCTGATCACTTTAAATACGTTCTACAAGGCCCGAAGCGAGTGGAACTAAGGGTGCTATAATGCTCTAAAGCCTCGGATCAAACTCTAAGCCGGTTTGTTCTCTGGACCACTTTGAATCTTTGTATTGGATCTAGACCGCACGTTGAAAGTCCGATACCTCCTATCTTAGACCGTTAGGACCGTCTAGCTGGGCTTGACACTCATTCCAAAAATCAAGTCAAACCGATTATTACAGGCTATTTCATTGAGCCCGGACCGAAGAGAGTGTGAATAGGGACATAGTTGGAATTTCAAATTCAAATCTGGCACACAAATTTGACGCATCAGTATTAAGCATTCTGACCGTCAGGATACAGCCAAATCACACCCTTGGATCAGGAAAAATATCTATTATATATCACGAGACTTATAGGCCTGATCTTGGTGCGGTGACCGTTAAACTGAAACTGGGCCGCCACGTGCGATCTGGGAACCCAACCGGTCTGAAAACTGGATGTATGCTAGATCTAGTATGCATGAGCTTAAGTCCGACCGCACTTGGCCTGGGGACCTCCAGAAATGCCCTTTTGGACCGAAACGGCCCCGATTTGGTTAGGCACCAAGTAAACATTGTTCCCAAGCCTATTTTGGGAATGTTTTAGGCTATAAAAGGGGTTGAAACCCTCACTCCTCTCTCCCATCCGAATTTGAGAGAAGCCCTAGCTTGGGAGAGAGAAAAAGAGTGAGAGATTGTGAGAGAGTGGGAGAGTTCTTCCCGCCACTTGTGCTACGTGTTGCACATGCTTAAGCGACACTTCTCTACCGCTTTCCCGGCGATTCCACCGCAATCCTAGGTAAGTAAAAACCCTAAATAGTTGGTGATTTGAGTTTTTCTTGTTTCCATGGCGATGTAGCTTATGGATCTTATGTATTAGGCTCCTTACTCGCCGTAGACGAAGCATATACACTCCGCTTCAATTCCCGAGTCTACAAGACACTAGGTGAGGATTTTAGACGCTTGGATTGACGGTTCCCAATGCTTTCAATGTCGTTTAATAGTAGATTCTTGACGGCATCGCCGTTTGACATGTACAAAATGCTCTCCGTTTCCCGTTTCGTAAGCTAACGAAGAATATGAGATTTAGGGCATTTTAGTCATTTGTAGGAAGTACTGTTTGCATTCATATTTTGCTGATGTGATTGACATGGTTTGTTGTCGCATTAGGGAGTTAGGAATGCGTGCATAATTAGTTTGGCGAAGAGATTCGCCTAGTTGCACACTTTGGGTCGACATGCTATATGTAGACCTAAGTGTGTAGTGCATGTGTTTGTATAAATGCTTGTATTAGTATGTATTGAATTAAATGATGTTATTTGATACTTTGTGATTGATTTTTCAATTATTATGCCGAACTAAATGATTTTCTACATGTTGACAAAATGCATGATTTCATTACATGCATGGAATGTATGTGCTTGAGGATTTGCTTAAGTTGAATATGCATGGGAAGTATGCCTTGAAGGTTTGCTTAAGTTGAATGTTATAACATGTGCTAACATGCTCACATGATGTATTTCAATTCCAATACTTTTATAGTGATTCCATAGATGTGTGGGACTTGACTTAGTCCAGGCAGTCGGTAACCGAGCGAATTCGTGGCTGACTGGTCATAGTCACGAACGACGCGTCGATGAATGTGATTCGTGTTGAGAGTTGGCGGCAGTGGTTAGGCCACGCGAAGTGTTTTACGCACTTCATGTCGTTCAATTCGATATGCGATCGCGCTAGTCGAGCCCGTCAAGTAACCCGACTGGCCGATGTTTGTTCACCATGTATGTATCATAACTGCTTGAACCTAGGGTACTGAACTTACCATTGTAAACCCTATTAACCGTGGTACCTTGATCCACGAAGACTCATGAGCCGGGCATGGTGGTATGGGACACCGTGGTCGAGCTGTCGGCCTACGCTGGGGCCACAAACCTCCCCGTAGTGACCAGTGAGCACCTAGACTCGTGAGCAGATTATGGTGGTATGGGACACTATATTCTAGCTGTCGGCCTACACTGATCAGGCGACGAGCCCTTTGTAGTGACCGCGAGCGTATTCTGAGTTCACGGGAGGCGACGACCCTTCCGTGCAGTAGAGTACAGTAGGCCTGTATTGATAAGGTGATGGGGGAGCGGTGCAACGAGTGCGAGCAACAGCCCTGGCAGCCCTTGCAGTGACCTACGAAATGTACATCGTATGAGATTACTAGGAGTGACGACCCTAGACAGGATCCGTGTTGGGATTGATACAAGGGAGGTACCTTAGTTTCCCAATCCTGCTGTTTGAATGGACTAATAACAACTTGGTAATCATATCACCATAGCATTGCATGTGCCTGGAAGATGTGGAGCACTCTAGGGAGTGTGGCATGCCGCGGTCGTAAGATGTTGCCGTATGAGGGTGATCGTCGGTGAGGGCATACATCACGTCATATCATCTTGCATTAACAACAGTATTAGGACTTGTCTGATTTACTGCTTTACTATTATCGCGTGACTGAATTGTGAACATGCTAATCTTTGCTCTATGATTCCACTGAGTTGATCACTCATTCCCACGTTACGGGATGGTGTTTGCAACACCCACCAGACCCTGTTGTAGTTGCAGGTGACGATGAGATCCAGGAGGTGGAGCTAGATGATGACGAGGACCAGGATGAGTTCTCGTATATGCAGTATCATGACGGCTTCCCGTAGGTGACCTGGATCGAGGGGACATCAGTGGGACTTTTCTTTTTGAACATTATTCTTTTGTTATGTACATGTATATGAGACTCAGAGATGTAGTCATACTTTGGAGACAGTTGAGATTACTTTGTTTTTCCATACAGTGATATATATCTTGTTTAGTCTTCCGCTTGCTTTTATCACTGGATCTGAAGTATGAATTGCAGTTTTGGTATACTTTTACTCATGTGAATGCTTTAAATCAGACAACATTGAATCATGACCATTTTTGTTGCATAAGTGACGGTCTGGAACTCGGGAGTTGAGTTTATACACGACCCCCGATTTTCAGGGTGTTACAAGTTGGTATCAGAGCATGAATGAGAGTATACTGGGCCTGGGTTATGGTCTTGCGACGTACGCTGTCGCTTCCTTTGACTTAGGTGGGTGCGAGAAGGGTCTAGAAACACATCTAGGATCACAGATTCGCCGATAGGCGAAGTCTATAAGGATCGATCGCAAGATCGAGTCTGTAACGTATCTCGGGTCGCGTAAAGCGACCCGAATCACTTCTAAGCTGTAGGAAGTCGGGTGGAGACGTCCTATGAGCGGTTTTAAACCGCAAAAGTGAATCTTTGGGCCGTGGAATGACCACGACTCCAGTAATCAATCGCCAGGGCTTAAAAACCCCGTTTTGCCAAAAATTCTTAAAATTCCTTCTCTAAACACTTCAACCTTCAGTTCTTTTGTATCCATTTCATGTTAGGCATCAAACCTAATGTGAAAATAACACAAATTAGTACATTCACCAAATTTTACAGTGAATAGTAAAATTTCATAAAAAATGGCCATAAAGCCATTCTAACTTCACTTTCTTTAGCAACTAAGGAGCTAGAAAGATGTACTGGATCCTTCTACCCCAAATCCATATGCTGCATCATATGGTTTGGTATTCGGGACTGCGATGTGGACCCGGAAAGCCCCAAAAACATGTTTGGGCTCATAGGGACCAAAATACTATGAACTAAGGGGTGGGACTAGACTTTTTGGGACCCTGGGACCATGGGGGACCAGACCCATGGGGTCCCGCTGACCAACCTGGAGGTTGGCCGGCGATGCCATCGCCGGCCGGGCGATGCATCGCCGGCCGGCCACCTCGGACGGTGCTGCCCTTTGGGCGCACCCACTTAAATACACCCCCCATCACCCCTATGCACCTCCCACCTCACGAAAATCCCCAAATCCCACCTCTCCTTCACAAACAGCCCCCTTGCATGCCCTAGATTTGAGTTTCAGCGCTCCATTCCAAATCCCGGCGACCCAAACCCATCCTAATCCCTTCCTTGGCCAAAACCGACCACCACCCATTGATTATTGGGTGTTGGCAGCCCCTTTCCTTGAAGATTTTCCCATTTGGAGCTCCAAAATCCCCCAAATAGTGCTGAAATCGTGAGCAGCTCCATTCCACCTTTTTGTTTTTATTTTTCCCTGAAACTACAGCCTTGGGAAGCTTGAAGCATCCCTCTACGATGCCTAGATTTCCTTTTGTCAGATTGGGCAGCCATTTCTCCGCATTTTCGGCGTTTTCCATGGCTTTCGTGGAAGCTATTTTGGGTCTTTTGTCACTCTCATCCATCCTGTCTTTGATGGGTAAGAGGAAAACTGCAACAGACGAGGCTGGGCCGAGCCGCCCTGCTCGATTGAGAAGACCGCGGGGTGGTGCCGCAAGTTCAAGCGCCGCCGCAGGTCCAGCTGCAGTCCTGGAGTGCCGTACGAAGCGGGATTTGGATCCCCATGCACACCTTGGACGAACCATCCTATCAGAGATGCCTCATGGTGAATACACTGATCGTAGAGTGTTATTTGAGGCGGACGTAGATGGGCGATTGTTCGGCGAATATCTGTTGTTCGAACGCATTGAAGCTGCGCACTGGGGACCGATCTTTGAAGCTCGCGCTCGTGCTAATGTGAGCACTGTTCGTGCCTTCTATGCTAGCATCCAGAGTCCTACCTTGGAGCCCTTGCAGTTCAAAATCCCTTTTGGTAGAGATCGGATGGCTACGATCGACGTCCAGTTGGTTGCGCGACTTCTCAACGTGCCTCTAGGTGATGTACATCCAAGTGAGAAAAATTTGAGGACTAGACGTGAACGAGATCGCCGCACCAGGTTTCTGTGCGGTAAGTTGGTTCCATGGCAGCCTAATAATAGCCTCAAGGCGACGTACATGTCTGAGGATTTGCGTCTGCTGCATCACATCTGCACGTTCAATGTTTATCCTAGGTCGACGAACCGCATTGAATGTACACGTCTTATGGTCGATTTCTTATTTCTGGTGGCTCAGGGAGAGAACGTATGTATGGCCACTTTCATCTTACGGCAGATAGTTCTCATAGCCAGGTCGAGAAGAACATCCGAATCCCTTCCCTTTGGCCGACTCATTTGCAGAATTGCGCTTGAGTTTGCCTATAGACTTGGACCCGAGTTGCCGGTATCGATTCACACCATCGATGAGTCGACGATGGTTAAGATGAAGATCGGGTCGCAATATCGTGAAAATCAACTTGAAAGGGATAGTGGGGACGACTTTGATGAAGAGGAAGATCAAAGCGAAGGAGAACCTAGTGCAGAGGTTCAGGAAGAGACTCAGGAAGAAGCAGAAGAGGAGGCTCAGGATACTGACGAGAGCCCTCCTCCTTCTGCGCAGACTACTATTGACGATCGCATTGCTCGGATGGAGGAGAGTCAGACCGCTTTGCGAAGGGAAGTCCAAGAACTTCGAGCAGAGGTCGCTGATGCCAAGGCCGTTACGAAGAAGAAATTTGGCAAGGTGACTCGCACCTTGAAGGCAATCCTGTGTTGCTTACAGGATAAGGGTGCTCCTCCTCCGTCGCCAGACTCCGACTAGCGACGCGATCTTTGATGTTGTTATGAGTAGTTAACTATTTTCTGTTTCATGTGTGTAAAGCCTATTAGGGCTAGTGCTTTGCTTTTGTCGCTGTTGCTTAACTGTCTTAATTTCCATGTCATTCTAGTCATGATGCTTGTAAGGATATATCCCTTGTATTGTGACAATTTTGATTAATTGAAGTGCATGGAATGCCTTGACTCTTTAGTGAATGATTGTGGTGTATTTGTGCAATTGAGACTGACAAGGTTGCGCCCTATTTTGAATATAGGGAATGCCACCTAAGACTACGAGGAGCGCGGTACGGCTTTCATTGTTAGAGCAGATGGATCAGGCTCCTTCTCAGCCTGGTACTCGTCCGGACCCTGCTGTGGGCCCGATTCCTGAGACTGTTCGATCGTCTCAGCCTGCTACTGGTCCTACAGATGGACCACCGCCATTTACACCATCAGTTAGAGAGCCACAGCGCGCATCTACTTCCGCACCTCATCCGCCACAGCCTGCTCCACCCCCTGATAGATTCGAGCAGATGATGGCTATGATGCTACAGCAGCAGCAGCTTCTGACCACCATAGTTGGGACTTTAGCCCAGGGTGGGGGTGCGACTGCATCTACTCCGCCTGCACCACCTGCGCATCCAGCTGAGGATGCCTATGCTTACGCCCAGGATGAGGGCATAGCACTTCCTGCGCAGCCTGCTTTCCCTGCGGGGAACCCTGCCGACACTCGGGGCCTTCTGGAGCGATTTCAGCGCTTGCGGCCTCCTACTTTCACGGGTTCTCACAGACCCGAGGAGGCTGAGTTTTGGCTCGACCGAGTGTCGAAGATTCTGCGCATGTTGCACTGCACTGAGGCAGAGCAGGTAGAGCTGGCTACCTTCCAGTTTGAGAGAGAGGCCAGTATGTGGTGGGATAGTGTATTGCGGACTGTTACCGCAGACTTCGTGTGGACATGGGCAGCATTCGAGTTTCGCTTCCATGAGAAGTATTATCCTCAGACCTACAGACACGAGAGGGAGAATGAGTTTCTCCGTCTCAGGCAGGCAGCGATGACGGTCACCGAGTATGAGCATCGGTTCACAGAGTTGGGCAGGTACGTCCCGACGATTTTAGCTGATGAGCAGATGCGCATACGGCGCTTTTTGGAGGGCTTGCGACCGGATATTCGGTCGAAGATGTGCTGCATCAGTTTCTCCTCCTATGCGGAGTTGGTTCACATGTCCATGCGGGCAGAGCAGGACGTGGATCGACTTGCGCGATCACGAGGCCCGACTACTTCTAGGCCGCGACCGGAGTTGCCAGATAGGCCCTTCGCGGGCAAGAGGCCTCGCATTGATCCTCCTACCAGGACCACGGCGCCAGTAGGACCGTTTCGGCGCCCTGATCTATCATGCACATACTGTGGGAGGACGGGCCACCTAGCGCCGAGTTGCTTTGCGAGGATGCGGGACAGTGGGTTCTCGCCGCCGCAGAAGATTGATCGTGTACGTCCACAGGCGATATCAGCACCGCCTATACGGTCAGCTCCTGCGCAGTCCTCTTTCAGACCCACAGTATCGCAGATTCGACAGCCCCCACGGCCCTTGACACAGCGGCCGAACCGGCCACAGCAGGCTCGAGTTCATGCACTGACCGCTGAGGCAGCTACGACGCCGACTTTCCAGCATTCAGCCTTCGAGGTCACGGGCCATATCGGAGGTACTCCCGTTCTTGTCATGGTGGACACTGGTTCCACGATTTCCTTGATATCGCGTGCCGTAGTCAGACGTCTTGGGTTGCAGACTATCACTATGGATAGCGTGCGAGTCCTTGCAGCTCATGGAGATTATTCGGATGTCACCCAGATGTGTGAGGGTTGTTTACTTGATCTGGGAGGCAGGACGATGACTCTTGATTTGGTCGTCGATCCCTCGCTCGTATATCTCGACGTCATTCTTGGCATGGACTGGTTGACTGCAGCGAGAGCCGAGATTGACTGCGAGGCTCGTGTGGTGACGGTGTACGAGCCTGAGGGCACGCCTTTCACATTTTCAGTGCGGGTAAATCTTCCTTTCCGCATTCTTAGCTACGCCACCCTGTTGCACGACGCTGGTGCCCAGGTACTTGAGCAGACGCCAGTTGTTTCTGAGTTCGGGGATCTATTCAGGAAGATCCCTGGTTTGCCGCCCAGACGTGAGATCGATTTCACTATCGATCTGATTCCTGGTTCTACACCCGTCTCACTGCCGACGTATCGCATGGCACCATGTGAGATGGAGGAGTTGAGGACGCAGATTGATGGTCTACTAGAGCTTGGCCTTATACGGCCTAGCGTATCTCCTTGGGGAGCACCGGTCTTGTTCGTGAAGAAGAAGGATGGTTCGCTGCGATTGTGTATTGATTATCGCAGGCTGAACCAACTCACAGTGAAGAACAAGTACCCTTTGCCCAGGATCGATGACTTGTTTGATCAGTTGAGAGGAGCGCAGTACTTCTCGAAGATTGACCTTCAGTCAGGATATCATCAGCTGCGCGTCAGAGATGAGGACGTGCAGAAGACAGCGTTCAGGACCAGTTTTGGTCACTACGAGTTCCTCGTGATGTCGTTCGGTCTCACGAACGCACCGGCCGTGTTCATGGATCTGATGAACCGGGTATTGCGGCCTTTCCTCTATCGATTCGTCGTTGTCTTCATCGACGACATTTTGGTATACTCTAGGAGTCGAGAGGAGCATGAGGAGCACTTGCGTTTGGTCCTTGATACGCTCAGACAGCATCAGTTGTTCGCACAGTATAAGAAGTGCGACTTCTGGAAGCAGGAGGTGAAGTTTCTGGGACACGTGGTGTCCAAGGATGGCATGGCAGTTGACCTGTCTAAGGTAGCTGCGGTGCAGGACTGGGAGCAGCCTGGTTCTGTCACTGAGGTGAGGAGTTTCTTGGGTCTCGCTGGCTACTATCGGCGCTTCATTCAGGATTTCTCGAAGATCGCGAGACCCTTATCTCAGTTGACACGGAAGGACGTGAAGTTCGCCTGGAATGATAAGGCGGAGTCAGCTTTTCAGGAGCTGAAGGACAGACTTACGTCCGCCCCTGTGCTAGTATTGCCAGAGCAAGGGGTTAAATACACTATATACACTGACGCGTCTAGCGTTGGTTTGGGTTGTGTCCTTATGCAGAGGGACAGGGTAATTTCGTATGCCTCGAGACAATTAAGGAAGCACGAGGAGAATTACCCTACACACGACCTGGAGTTGGCAGCCGTGATATTCGCACTGAGACTCTGGAGACATTACCTCTATGGAGAGGAGTTCGAGCTCTTTTGCGACCACAAGAGCCTCAAGTACATATTCACACAGCGGGACTTGAATATGAGGCAGCGGCGATGGATGGAGACGCTGAAGGACTTCAAGTTTGAAGTCTCTTACCATCCTGGGAAGGCGAACCTTGTGGCTGATGCGTTGAGCCGCAAGAAGGCGATAGAGTTTGCGGCTCCGCTGATGGTTGCCGAGTGGGATATGGTTGAGTTTTTGCGAGACTTTGAGCAGAAACTCACCGTAGAGGAGCCATTTGAGTTCATCGCACATGTTCAGGTGCGATCCCCGATCGATGACCGTGTCATCGAGGCGCAGAGGGACGACGCGCATCTTACTGAGCTTCGAGAGCAGGCCAGTGATGATGATGACGCCGACTGGCGAGTTGGCATGGATGGGGGTTTACGTTACCGTGGCCGCCTATGCGTTCCTGATGTCCCTGACTTGAGACGAGAGATTCTCGAGGCTGCGCATTCTACTAGACTCGCGATGCATCCTGGCAGCACGAAGATGTATCGTGACGTGAAGAGGACGTACTGGTGGGAAGGTATGAAGACCCACATTGCTGAGTTCGTGTCCCGTTGTCTCACTTGTCAACAGGTGAAGGCAGAGCATCGCCGACCACCTGGACTTTTGCAGCCTATGCCGATTGCAGAGTGGAAGTGGGATTTCATTTCCATGGACTTCATTTCTGGGTTGCCGAAGACGAGGAAGGGGCATGATTCTATTTGGGTGATCGTCGACCGATTGACGAAGTCGGCGCACTTCCTACCGATCAGAGTTACGAACTCTGCAGACGAGCTGGCTAGATTGTATATTAGAGAGATCGTGCGTCTGCATGGAGTTCCGTTGGAGATCGTGTCGGACAGAGACACGCGGTTCACTTCTATCTTCTGGACTCGCATTCAGGAGGCTATGGGTGTGAAGTTGAAGTTCAGTACTGCCTTCCACCCACAGACGGACGGACAGACAGAGCGAGTGAACCAGATCCTGGAGGACATGTTGCGAGCTTGCGCATTGGACTTCAAGGACAGTTGGGATGACTGTCTTGCATATGCGGAGTTTGCGTACAACAATAGCTTCCAGGCGAGTATCGGCATGGCACCTTATGAGGCGCTGTATGGGCGACCTTGTCGCGCACCGCATTGCTGGTTAGAGGTCGGTGAGCGCAGCTTGATTGGCCCAGAGTTGGTGCAGGCGACGTCAGAGAAGATTGATATTATTCGACGTCGGCTTCTTACAGCGCAGAGCAGACAGAAGAGCTACGCCGATACGAGACGGAGACCACTAGAGTTCACAGTCGGGGATCATGTGTTTTTGCGAGTTTCCCCTATGAAGGGAGTCCTTCGGTTCGGGAAGAAGGGGAAGCTGGCACCGCGATACATTGGTCCATTTCAGATCCTCGATCGTGTGGGAGCAGTGGCTTACCGATTGGCTTTACCCACGCCCCTCGCGAGCGTCCACAACGTATTTCATGTTTCTATGCTGAAGAAGTACGTTGCTGATCCTTCTCATATCATCAGATGGGAGCAGGTGCAGTTAGGAGAGGATGTTACTTATATCCTGCGACCGACACGCATCTTAGACCGGAAGGAGCAGGTACTGCGTAGCAAGGTGATTCCCCTTGTGAAGGTACTATGGACGCATCATACTGAGGAGGAGGCTACTTGGGAGACAGAAGCCGAGATCAGAAAGAACTACCCACAGCTTCTCGAGGAGTACGAAAAGGTACAAAATTTCGAGGACGAAATTATTTGTTAAGGGGGGTAGATTGTAACGCCCGTGAAAAATCCATCCTTGGGCTCGAGTACCAACTCGACCCGAATTTGCGTAGAATTCATTCCTTTGGAAAATTTGACTAGGTTAGCTAGTGCAACGTTAGAATAGCTGGGAAATGGTCCCTGATCACTTTAAATACGTTCTACAAGGCCCGAAGCGAGTGGAACTAAGGGTGCTATAATGCTCTAAAGCCTCGGATCAAACTCTAAGCCGGTTTGTTCTCTGGACCACTTTGAATCTTTGTATTGGATCTAGACCGCACGTTGAAAGTCCGATACCTCCTATCTTAGACCGTTAGGACCGTCTAGCTGGGCTTGACACTCATTCCAAAAATCAAGTCAAACCGATTATTACAGGCTATTTCATTGAGCCCGGACCGAAGAGAGTGTGAATAGGGACATAGTTGGAATTTCAAATTCAAATCTGGCACACAAATTTGACGCATCAGTATTAAGCATTCTGACCGTCAGGATACAGCCAAATCACACCCTTGGATCAGGAAAAATATCTATTATATATCACGAGACTTATAGGCCTGATCTTGGTGCGGTGACCGTTAAACTGAAACTGGGCCGCCACGTGCGATCTGGGAACCCAACCGGTCTGAAAACTGGATGTATGCTAGATCTAGTATGCATGAGCTTAAGTCCGACCGCACTTGGCCTGGGGACCTCCAGAAATGCCCTTTTGGACCGAAACGGCCCCGATTTGGTTAGGCACCAAGTAAACATTGTTCCCAAGCCTATTTTGGGAATGTTTTAGGCTATAAAAGGGGTTGAAACCCTCACTCCTCTCTCCCATCCGAATTTGAGAGAAGCCCTAGCTTGGGAGAGAGAAAAAGAGTGAGAGATTGTGAGAGAGTGGGAGAGTTCTTCCCGCCACTTGTGCTACGTGTTGCACATGCTTAAGCGACACTTCTCTACCGCTTTCCCGGCGATTCCACCGCAATCCTAGGTAAGTAAAAACCCTAAATAGTTGGTGATTTGAGTTTTTCTTGTTTCCATGGCGATGTAGCTTATGGATCTTATGTATTAGGCTCCTTACTCGCCGTAGACGAAGCATATACACTCCGCTTCAATTCCCGAGTCTACAAGACACTAGGTGAGGATTTTAGACGCTTGGATTGACGGTTCCCAATGCTTTCAATGTCGTTTAATAGTAGATTCTTGACGGCATCGCCGTTTGACATGTACAAAATGCTCTCCGTTTCCCGTTTCGTAAGCTAACGAAGAATATGAGATTTAGGGCATTTTAGTCATTTGTAGGAAGTACTGTTTGCATTCATATTTTGCTGATGTGATTGACATGGTTTGTTGTCGCATTAGGGAGTTAGGAATGCGTGCATAATTAGTTTGGCGAAGAGATTCGCCTAGTTGCACACTTTGGGTCGACATGCTATATGTAGACCTAAGTGTGTAGTGCATGTGTTTGTATAAATGCTTGTATTAGTATGTATTGAATTAAATGATGTTATTTGATACTTTGTGATTGATTTTTCAATTATTATGCCGAACTAAATGATTTTCTACATGTTGACAAAATGCATGATTTCATTACATGCATGGAATGTATGTGCTTGAGGATTTGCTTAAGTTGAATATGCATGGGAAGTATGCCTTGAAGGTTTGCTTAAGTTGAATGTTATAACATGTGCTAACATGCTCACATGATGTATTTCAATTCCAATACTTTTATAGTGATTCCATAGATGTGTGGGACTTGACTTAGTCCAGGCAGTCGGTAACCGAGCGAATTCGTGGCTGACTGGTCATAGTCACGAACGACGCGTCGATGAATGTGATTCGTGTTGAGAGTTGGCGGCAGTGGTTAGGCCACGCGAAGTGTTTTACGCACTTCATGTCGTTCAATTCGATATGCGATCGCGCTAGTCGAGCCCGTCAAGTAACCCGACTGGCCGATGTTTGTTCACCATGTATGTATCATAACTGCTTGAACCTAGGGTACTGAACTTACCATTGTAAACCCTATTAACCGTGGTACCTTGATCCACGAAGACTCATGAGCCGGGCATGGTGGTATGGGACACCGTGGTCGAGCTGTCGGCCTACGCTGGGGCCACAAACCTCCCCGTAGTGACCAGTGAGCACCTAGACTCGTGAGCAGATTATGGTGGTATGGGACACTATATTCTAGCTGTCGGCCTACACTGATCAGGCGACGAGCCCTTTGTAGTGACCGCGAGCGTATTCTGAGTTCACGGGAGGCGACGACCCTTCCGTGCAGTAGAGTACAGTAGGCCTGTATTGATAAGGTGATGGGGGAGCGGTGCAACGAGTGCGAGCAACAGCCCTGGCAGCCCTTGCAGTGACCTACGAAATGTACATCGTATGAGATTACTAGGAGTGACGACCCTAGACAGGATCCGTGTTGGGATTGATACAAGGGAGGTACCTTAGTTTCCCAATCCTGCTGTTTGAATGGACTAATAACAACTTGGTAATCATATCACCATAGCATTGCATGTGCCTGGAAGATGTGGAGCACTCTAGGGAGTGTGGCATGCCGCGGTCGTAAGATGTTGCCGTATGAGGGTGATCGTCGGTGAGGGCATACATCACGTCATATCATCTTGCATTAACAACAGTATTAGGACTTGTCTGATTTACTGCTTTACTATTATCGCGTGACTGAATTGTGAACATGCTAATCTTTGCTCTATGATTCCACTGAGTTGATCACTCATTCCCACGTTACGGGATGGTGTTTGCAACACCCACCAGACCCTGTTGTAGTTGCAGGTGACGATGAGATCCAGGAGGTGGAGCTAGATGATGACGAGGACCAGGATGAGTTCTCGTATATGCAGTATCATGACGGCTTCCCGTAGGTGACCTGGATCGAGGGGACATCAGTGGGACTTTTCTTTTTGAACATTATTCTTTTGTTATGTACATGTATATGAGACTCAGAGATGTAGTCATACTTTGGAGACAGTTGAGATTACTTTGTTTTTCCATACAGTAATATATATCTTGTTTAGTCTTCCGCTTGCTTTTATCACTGGATCTGAAGTATGAATTGCAGTTTTGGTATACTTTTACTCATGTGAATGCTTTAAATCAGACAACATTGAATCATGACCATTTTTGTTGCATAAGTGACGGTCTGGAACTCGGGAGTTGAGTTTATACACGACCCCCGATTTTCAGGGTGTTACACACAGCTAGAATATAGTGTCCCATACCACCATAATCTGCTCATGAGACTAAATACTCACTGGTCACTACGGGGAGGTTTGTGGCCCCAGCGTAGGCCGACAGCTCGACCACGGTGTCCCATACCACCATGCCCGGCTCATGAGTCTTCGTGGATCAAGGTACCATGGTTAACAGGGTTTACAATGGTAAGTTCAGTATCCTAGGTTCAAGCAGTTATGACTCATACAGGGTGAACATATATCGGCCAGTCGGGTTACTTGACGGGCTCGACTAGTGCGATCGCATCTCAAGTCGAATGACATGAAGTGCATAAAACACTTCGCGTGGCCTAACCACTGCCGCCAACTCCAAACACGACTCGCGTTCATCGACGCGTCGTTCGTGGCCAAGACCAGCCAACCACGAATTCGCTCGGTTACCGACTGCCTGGACTAAGTCTAGTCCCAAACAATTATGGAATCACATCAGCAATTTATGTAGGAGTATTGGAATTGAAATACAATCATGTGAGCATGTTAACACATGTTGTAACATTTAACTTAAGCAAGTCTTCAAGCACATACATTTCATGCATAGTATGGAATCATGTACATCGTCAACATGTAGGAAACCATTTATGTCAGCATATAAATTGAGAAATTCATCTCAAACTAATTCATAACATCATTTAATTCAATACATACTAATACAAACATTTATACAAACACATACACTACACACTTAAGTCTACATATAGTATGTCGACCCGAAGTGCGCAATTAGGTGAATCTCTTCGCCAAACTAATTATGCACGTATTCCTAACTTCCTAATGCGACAACAAACCATGTCAATCACATCAGCAAAATATGAATATAATGTGTACTTCCTACAAATGACTAAAATGCCCTAAATCTCATATTCTTCGTTGATTTACGAAACAGGAAACGGATAGCATGTTGTACATGTCAAACAGCGATGTCGTCGATAATCTACTATTAAACGACATTGAAAGCGTTGGGAACCGTCAATCAAAGCGTCTAAAATCCTCACCTTGTCTCTTGTAGACTTGTGATTTGGAACGGAGTGTATACGCTTCGTCTACGGCAGTAAGAGAACCTGATTTACGAGTCACGTTAGCTAACACGCTATGAATCCTTGTAAATCCTAAATCAACAACTTCTAGGGTTGTTTCATACCTAAAAAAGCGTAGGAATCACCGGCCAGGTGATTGGGATGAGCTGCTGAAGCACATGCAACAGGTGGCACGAAGACGGGAAAAATCTATCCCACTCTCTCTCTCAAACTCTCACCTTCTCTCTCTCCCAAATCTAGGGTTTTTGCAATTTCGGATGGGAGAGAGGAGTGAGGGTTTCAACCCCTTTTATAAGCTTAAAAACGCCCGAAATAGGCTCGGGAACGAACTTTACTTAGTGCATATCCAATTCGGGGTTGTTTCGGTCCAAAAGATGCTTTCTGGTGATCCCCTGGCCGAATGCGATCGGACTTAAGCTCATGCATACCAGATCTAGCATGTATTAAGTTTTCAGTCCGGCAGGGTTCGCAGATCGCACGTGACGGACCAGTTTCAGTTCAGCGGTCACCGAACGTAGATCAGGGCTAAAAGTCTCATGATATAAAATAAAAAATTTTCCTGATCCGAGGGTGTAATCTGGCTGAATTCTGACGGTCAGAACGCTTAATACTGAAGCGTCAAGTCGTGTGCCAGATTTGAATTTGAAATTCCAATTATGTCCCTATTCGCACTCTCTTCGGTCCGGGCTCAATGAAATAGCCTGTGATTATCGGTTTGACTTGATTTTTGAAATGATTGTCAAGTCCAGCTAGGCGGTTCTAACGGTCTAAGATAGGAGGTATCGGACTTTCGACGCGCGGTCTAGATCCAATACAAAGATTCAAAGTGGTCCGGAGAACAAACCTGCTTAGAGTTTGGTCCGAGGTTATAGAGTATTATAGAGTCGTTGGTTCTACTAGATTTGGGTCTTGTAGAACGTATTTAAAGTGATCAGGGACTATTTCGCAGCTACTCTAGCGTTGCGCTAACTTAGTCATATTTTCTAAAAGAATTAATTCTACGCAATTTCGGGTCGAGTTGGTACTTGAGTCCAAGTATGGATTTTTCACGGGCGTTACAACCATCCAGCAACCTAGGCCGGTGGGATCCACCATAATGTATAAGTTATGTTTTTACACGATCCATTTGTATGTGTAGGGCCACCTTGACGTAGATGCATGTTGCCCATCTGTTTTGTTGGACGACTGCCCCATTAGTCCCATGACGCGTAGCCCAATGTAATGTATATGGGGTCCATGTGATAAGGCCCAATGAGATGTATGTGAAACCCATGTAATAAGGTCGATGAGATGTATGTATGACGCTTGGGATGTGGCCCACTTTAATGTGCCTGAGGCCCAGGTTTGAGGCCCACTTGATGTATATGAGGCCCATATGATGAGGCCCACTTGCTTGAATCTGAGGCCCATGGGCCAGGCCCCTTGTGATTTATTCGTGGCCTATGGGGCCCATTATGATATGTATTATGACCATTGGTGCGGCCCGTTGCTGCGGCCCACTTGATGTATATGAGAACCATATGATGAGGCCCGACCTGATGTAAACGAGGCCCATTGTGATATGTACTAGGCCCATGAGCAGGACCTACCTACTGTGTATATGTGGCCTTGAGCAAGGCCCATTGTGTTGTATATTAGGTCTTTGTGTGGGGTCATGGGTCCACCATATGTTAGGCTCTATGTAGGTCATTCCTTGGGGCAATGTTGGTTAAATGTCCACATTGTCGAGGCCTATTGTTGATACCGATTATGAGTATGTGACAGCATTGCATCATGATACATGCCCATACACATCATCTGTATGTTTGTTATGAGATGTAGTTGACCATTGCATATGCCATAGTGCTGGTGGTTTATGAGACTCCCTGATAGGCAGAGATTGTCTCACATGAGTACACGGTATGTACAGGATTGATGCATGACTGGATTGTATGACTCATGCATCTTGCATTGTATGTTGTAATTACTGTACGTCCTAGCGACATCAGGGTCGTAGCCTCCACAGGTATTTCATGGATGGCTAGATGGGACACCAGAAATCTGTTCTACATGGGGTGCTATAGATATCCCTGGGTGAAAGTCCCTAAACCCTCTTGGTTCCAGAGGTTGCTCCAACGTCTAAACCGAGTGGGTAGATGAGCGCTGAGTGCCGATTACCAGATGGCTGCGCTCTCCACTGTGTCGTGGTCGGTTGGAAGGGGGTGCGGCCTTACCTGCCTGAGAGGAGGGGGCAAAGATAGGCTGAGTTTGACCAGCTCAAGGAATGGGTCCGCTATCGACGAGTCAGGCCCGATATTGGCAGGCAGATAGTGAGGTCTCTTCCACTCGCCTTGTTGCGCGTGATGGGGCGACAATCTGGTTTGGAGTGTAATAGACTCCGGTGATTTTCCAGAGAGGAACCGTACCGGTATGTGGACTTATTGAGTAGGAGATGCATGCTCATTCATTCATCCGTTCACTATCCACTCGAGCTGGTGGTGCGCAACTAATTATTGTGTACCTTCGTTATGGCATGAATTTCGGTTAGACACGCGACTAACCTAAGATCAGGAGTTTACCACGATGAGTCTGACTATCCAAATTTAGTTATGGGACTGGTTTGGATAGAAGTCCCTTGTGGTGGACCCTAGAGCCTGCGATACTACGTACTATCATCCCGACTTCACACTCCAGCATGGTCATTTCATTCGCATCGCATATCACATTGCATCCGCAGGCATATGGCATCTTGGGTGGCTATGTTTCTGCACTTATATGGCCTAGACAGACTTTACAGGATTTGTATATTGTATTGCATCCTCGGCATTTGATATTTAGCCCTTTATGACTCCTCATCGCATAAATATTCTATATTGCGTATTCTGATATTGATTGACTCATAGACTTGTCCATACTTCCGCTTACTCTGTTATCATATGATTTATATCTTGTCAGTATTTCTGCTTACTTTGATAATTCCTGCTCTTGTTAGTGTTTTTGCTTATTCAGACAATTGTATGGTTTATGGATTACAGGTTCTCCGGTATTATATGATTATGACATTGTATTGAATACTTGACACTTACCTTGTGCACACACTTACACCACCCTCTAAGCTTTCCATAAGCTTATGCACTATAGATGGGTGCAGATGATGTTAGGTTGCAGCAGTGTTGAGCTTGGAGCGCGCAGTGGTCTTCTGGAGCTTGATTTTCTATTTATGTATTTCCCTTTCAGTGTTGTATTCAAACGATTATATTAGTGGATATGTGATGATGACGTTGCCTTTGTGAATTGGGTAATCTTATGGTTATGCTTATTACTAGTTAAATGTACAAAAAAAAAAATCCTCCTTGTAGGATCCCAGGATCGGAATCTGGCAAATGAATGTTGGGATCCGAGAATGGGGTACTACGGAGTCTGTCGGCACCGGATCCGGTGATCGGGATTCCTGTGAATCCGATTTTCTGGGTGTGGGGCGTGACAGTAAAGCCAGGCGATAGGCTACTGCCCCCACTCGATCCAGAAACTGAAATGGACCAATTAACCTCGGTGTGAGCTTCCCCTTCTTACCAAACCACAGGACTCCCTTCATAGGAGAAACTCGAAGGAAAACATGGTCTCCAACCTCAAACTCAAGCGGTCGCCACCTCGTGTCGGCATAACTCTTCTGTCTGCTCTGAGCTGTCAGAACTCGAGCCTGATAATGTCGATCTTCTCTGAGGTCACCTGTACTAACTCTGGTCCAACCAAACTGCGTTAGCCAACCTCTACCCAACAATGCGGTGCTCGGCAAGGGCGCCCATACAAGGCCTCGTAAGGAGCCATGCCAATACTCACCTGGAAACTGTTATTGTAGGCAAACTCTGCATATGGGAGACAGTCATCCCAACTGTCCTTGAAGTCCAAAACATAAGCTCGTAGCATATCCTCTAAAATTTGATTCACCCACTCCGTCTGTCCGTTAGACTATGGTGAAATGCAGTACTGAACTTCAACTTCACACCCATTACTTCCTAGATACGAGTCCAGAAGATAGATGTGAATCTTGTGTCTCTGTCCGACACAATCTCCAAGAGAACTCCATGCAGACGAACAATCTCTTTGATGTACAGCCTAGCCAACTCGTCTACAAAGTTCGTGACTCTGATCGGAAGGAAGTGAGCCGACTTCATCAATCGGACGACGATCACCCAGATAGAATCATGTCCCTTCCTCATCTTCGGTAGCCCTGATATAAAATCTATAGAGATGAAGTCCCACTTCCATTCAGCTATGGGCATGGGATGAAGCAGTCCAGGAGGTCGGTGATGCTCTGTCTTGACCTGCTAGCACGTGAGACAACGGGATACATACTCTACTATGTGGGCCTTCATGTTGTCCCACCAATATGATCTCTTTATATCTCGATACATCTTCATGCTGCCTGGATGCATCGCAAGCTTCGAACTATGCACAGCCTCGAGAACCTCCTGTCTCAAGTCATGAAGATTTGGGATGCATAGGCGGCCGTGGTAGCGTAAGCCCCCATCCATACCAACTCTCCACTCGGCATCCTCATCATCGCTAGCTTTCTCTCGAAGCTCTGACAACCGCTCATCGCCCTTCTGGGCCTCTATAATCCTGTCATCGATAAGCGGCCGCACTAGAACGTGTGCGACGCTCTGAAACTGTTCCTCCATAGTGAGCTTCTGCTCAAAGTCATGAATAAACTCTAGCATACCCCACTCCTCAATCATCAGTGGAGCACCAAAAATGATAGCCTTCTTGTGGCTCAACGCATCTGCCACAAGGTTGGCCTTGCCAGGATGGTAAGAGACCTCGAACTTGAAGTCCTTCAAGGTTTCTATCCATCGACATTGCCTCATATTCAAGTCCCATTAAGTGAATATATAGCAAAGGCTATTGTGGTCACAGAAAAGCTCGAACTCCTCTCCATAGAGATAATGTCTCCAGAGCTTTAATGCAAAGATGACGGCTGCTAACTTGAGGTCTTGTGTAGGGTAATTTTCCTCGTGTTTTCTCAACTGTCTTGAGGCATATGCAATCACCCTGTCCTTCTGCATAAGGACACAACCCAGACCAACTCGAGATGCATCAGTGTATATAGTATACTTGACCCCTTGCTCTGACAATACTAGCACAAGGGTGGACTTCAATCTGTCCTTCAGCTCCTGAAAAGCTGATTCTGTCCTCTCATTCCAGGTGAACTTCGAGTCTTTCCGAGTCAACTAAGACAACAATTTAGCAATCTTTGAGAAGTCCCGAATGAAGTGTCGATAATAGCCTGTCAGGCCCAAAAAACTCCTCACCTCAGTAACTAAACTCGGCTGCTTCCAGTCCTGAACCGCGGATACCTTAGCAAGGTCCACAGCAATCCCTTCCTTGGACACTACGTGTCCTAGGAACTTGACTTCCTCCTGCCAGAAGTCACACTTCTTGTATTGCGTAAACAACTGGTTCTTCCTCAGAGTTTCCAAGACTGCCTAGAGGTGCCTCTCGTGCTCTTCTCAACTTGTAGAGTATATCAGAATATCATCGATAAACACAATGACGAATCGGTATAGAAATGGCTGAAACACCCGATTCATTAAGTCCATGAACACGGCCGGTGTGTTCGTAAGACCGAACGACATCACGAGAAACTCGTAATGACCAAAGCTGGTCCTAAATGCAGTCTTCTGCACGTCTTCATACCTGACGTGCAACTGATGATACCCTGACTGTAGGTCAATCTTCGAAAAGTATCGTGCCCCTTTCAACTGATTAAACAGATCTTCTATCATGGGAAAAGGATACTTATTCTTCATGATCATTTGGTTCAACCTACGGTAATCAATACATAACCGTAGCGACCCATCCTTCTTCTTGACAAACAACATAGATGCTCCCTAAGGAGATACACTAGGTCGTATAAAGCCCTTCTCTACCAGCTCGTCAATCTGTTTCCTCAGTTCCTCCATCTCACATGGCGGCATACGATACATCAGAAATAAAACAGGTATGCACCAGGTACGAGATCAATTGTAAAATTGATCTCACGCCAAGGAGGTAAACCAGGTATCTTACTGAACACTATCTCAAAATTTTAAACCACAGGCGTGATTTCAAGCGCCGAACCAGTAGAACTTTCCAACAGAGCAATATAACAATCATCTCGGTAAGGGTAGCTGACCTGAACAGGAAAAGTAAATGTCACGCCCACAGGTCCATGGGCTGTCACCAGCCTAGTCTCAGAGTCAAGCTCTGCTCTCACCTCAGTGAGCCAAACCATGCCAAGGATAATGTCGTAATAATGTAAAGGTGTAACATACAGGTCAAATACAACTGTCCTGCTCCCTAGATCTATCGAGCAACCCACACAAACCCTAGTAATGATAGAAGAGACCCCTGTAGCAGTAGTGAGTGTCACTCCCGTCGTAGGAGCAGTAACAACGGTAACCATTTGACTAATGCACATGAAAGGAGGGTGGTTAGGGACCCAGTGTCCACTAATAAGAAAACAGGAGTACCTTACACATGTGCAGTGACTTCAAAAGCCATAGGCACTGTAAGTGTTACCTCTGGTGATTCCACTGTGAGTGAATGCACTCGAGCCTACTGCGGGAGATTCGCGAGTGGTACCATGGGCCGTTAAGGCGGCCTAAATCGGGGTGTCGGAGGTCGAAACGATGGATGTGCAGGTGTAGTCCATAGAGGTGGAGCAGATAAACCCTGAGGGTGAGGGCAATCAATCCTCTGTGGCGGCGAGAACCCACTGTCTCTCATACGTGTAAAACAGCTCTCCGCCACATGACCTAGTTTCCCATAATAAGTACAGGGTCACACCAGGTCACCTCATCGGAACTAGTGGCACTGCAATCTTGAGAGGAGAGTCGGTATGGGTCCTCTTACTGAGGAATGGCCTTCTCGACATATCTGGTCATGGCCTAGGGATCATAGGCCCATGAGAACGTGATAATTGATCCCCATCCTGCTCTGCTCGTATAGACATGTGTACTAGCTCAGCATAGGAGGGTATGCTAATACAGCACATCTTCAAGCGAATGTCAGGTCGCAGGCCCTCGAAAAAATGCCATATCCGCATCTGTGCGTCGGTAAGTATAGTCGAGACGTATCTTCTCAACTCGGTAAATCGATGCTCATACTCTCTCACGGTCATGCCTCCCTGTTTGAGGCGTAGAAACTCATTCTCCTTCTCGTGCCGGTACATAAGGGGATAGTATTTCTCATGGAAGTGGGTCTCGAATGCTGCCCATGTCCATACATAGTTAGCTGCCACAGTCCGCAGCACACTATTCCACCACAAGCTGGCTTCCTTCTCCAACATAAAGGTAACCAACTCAACCTGTTATGGCTCTGTACAATGTAGCATCCTCGGCATCTTGGAGATGCGGTCTAGCTAATATTCGGCCTCCACAGGTCTGTGAGACCTTGAAAATCTAGGAGGTCGCAAGCGTTGAAATCGCTCTAGGAGGCCACTCGTACCCGAATTCCCCGTAGGGTATACAACAGGCGTATGCAAGGTCACACCCTCATCCTGAGTGGAAGGCTCTACAGCCTCAACAGGCTGTATAGATGGTGAAGATAAAGTCGTACTCCCACCCTGAGATAGGCTTCCTGCAATGGTGGCCAAGAGCTGCTGCTGCTGGTGCCGCATCCGTTGCTGCTGATGCTACCCCTGCTGATGGTGCATCATCGTCAGCAACTGCTCCAATCTATTTGTAGGTGGAGCTAACGATGCCACATGTTACGTTAAAGAAGACACACGATTTTACTCTCGAACCGGTGGTGTATAAAGTGGCGGCCTAACTGTAGGACCAATCAAAGGCTGAGACTCAGGCATAATCTCACGAACCGGGCCCAAACTAGGGTCCTCACGACCATCACTCTGAGAAGGTGCCTGGTCCATCGAATCACTCAACGTGAGGCGTGTCGTGCTCCGTGTGAACTTAGGTGGCATTCCCTACACAACATAGGGTGCAACCAGATCAGATTCAACATAACCACAAACCTGTAACACCCTGAAAATCGGGGGTCGTATATAAACTCAACTCCCGAGTTCCAGACCGTCACTTATGCAACAAAAATGGTTATGATTCGATGTTGTCTGATTTAAAGCATCCACATGAGTAAAAGTATACCAAAACTGCAATTCATACTTCAGATCCAGTGATAAAAGCAAGCGGAAGACTAAACAATGTATATATCACTGTATGGAAAAATAAAGTAATCTCATCTGTCTCCAAAGTATGACTACATCACTGAGTCTCATGTACATATACATAACAAAAGAATAATGTTCAAAAAAAAGAAAAGTCCCACTGATGTCCCCTCGATCCAGGTCGCTTACGGGAAGCCGTCGTGGTACTGCATATACGAGAACTCATCCTGATCCTCGTCACAATCTAGCTCCACCTCCTGGATCTCGTCCTCACCTGCAACTACAACAGGGTCTGGTGGGTGTTGCAAACACCATCCCGTAACGTGGGAATGAGTGATCAACTCAGTGGAATCATAGAGCAAAGATTAGCATGTTCACAATTTAATCACGCGATAATAGTAAAGCAGTAAATCAGACAATCCTAATACTGTTGTTAATGCAAGATGATATGACGTGATGTATGCCCTCACCGACGATCACCCTCATGCGGTAACATCTTACGACCGCGGCATGCCACACTCCCTAGAGTGCTCCACATCTTCCAGGCACATGCAATGCTATGGTGATATGATTACCAAGTTGTTATTAGTCCATTCAAATAGCAGGATTGGGAAACTAAGGTACTTCCCTTGTATCAATCCCAACACGGATCCTGTCTAGGGTCGTCACTCCTAGTAATCTCATACGATGTACATTTCGTAGGTCACTGCAAGGGCTGCCAGGGCTGTTGCTCGCACTCGTTGCACCGCTCCCCCATCACCTTATCAATACAGGCCTACTGTACTCTACTGCACGGAAGGGTCGTCGCCTCCCGTGGACTCAGAATACGCTCGCGGTCACTACAAAGGGCTCGTCGCCTGATCAGTGTAGGCCGACAGCTAGAATATAGTGTCCCATACCACCATAATCTGCTCACGAGTCAAGGTGCTCACTGGTCACTACGGGGAGGTTTGTGGCCCCAGCGTAGGCCGACAGCTCGACCACGGTGTCCTATACCACCATGCCCGGCTCATGAGTCTTCGTGGATCAAGGTACCACGGTTAATAGGGTTTACAATGGTAAGTTCAGTACCCTAGGTTCAAGCAGTTATGATACATACAAGGTGAACAAACATCGGCCAGTCGGGTTACTTGACGGGCTCGACTAGCGCGATCGCATCTCGAATTGAACGACATGAAGTGCGTAAAACACTTCGCGTGGCCTAACCACTGCCGCCAACTCTCAACACGAATCACATTCATCGACGCGTCGTTCGTGGCTATGACCAGTCAGTCACGAATTCGTTCGGTTACCGACTGCCTGGACTAAGTCAAGTCCCACACATCTATTGAATCACATTAATGCTATATATCAGGGTATTGGAATTGAAACACATCATGTGAGCATGTTAGCACATGTTATAACATTCAACTAAGGCAAATCTTCAAGGCATACTTTCCCATGTATATTCAACTTAAGCAAATCTTCAAGGCGTACTTTCTATGCATGTAGTGTAATCATGCATAAGGTAAGCATGTAGGAAATCATTCAGGTCAGCATATTAATCATGAAATCAATCTCAATCTACTACATAACATCATTTAATTCAATACATAATAATACAAGCATTTATACAAACACATACACTACACACTTAAGTCCACATATAGTATGTCGACCCAACGTGCGCAACTTGGCGAATCTCTTCGCCAAACTGATTATGCAAGCATTCCTAACTCTCTAATGCGGCGACAAATCATGTCAATCACGTCAGCAAAATATGCATGGAGACCGTACTTCCTACAAATGACTAAAATGCCCTAAATCTCATATTCTTCGTTAATTTGCGAAACAGGAAACGGAGAGCATGTTGTACATGTCAAACGGCGATGCCGTCGATAATCTACTATTAAACGACATTGAAAGCGTTGTAAACTGTCAATCAAAGCGTCTAAAATCCTCACCTAGTCTCTTACGGTCGCGGGAATTTGAACGGAGCGTGTACGCTTCGTCTACGGCGGTAAAAGAACCTGATTCATGGATTACGTTAGCTACCATGCTCAGAATCTACGTAAACCCTAAATCAGCAAGTTTTTGGGGTTTTTCTATACCTGAAAAAGTGGAAAAATCACCAGCCAGGTGATTGGAATGAAGTGTTGAAGCAGCACTGTCAGGGACTCGGATGTGGGAAAAATCTCCTCTTCCCTTTCTCTCAAACTCTTTCTCTCTTTTCTAGGGTTTGTGAAATTTGGATGCAAGGAAGGAATGAGGGTTTCAACCCCTTTTATAAGCTTGAAAACGCCGAAAATAGGCTCCGGGACGAAGTTTACTTAATGCCTATCCATTTCGGGGCTGTTTCGGTCCAAAAACTGATTTCTGGTGGTCCCCTGGTCGATTGCGATCAGACTTAAGCTCATGGGTACCAGATGTACCTCGTATTAAGTTTTCAGTCTGGCAGGGTTCGCAGATCGCACGTGGCGGACCAGTTTCAGTTCAGCGGTCACCGCACATAGATCAGGGCTGAAAGTCCCATGATAATAAATAGATATTTTTCCTGATCCGAGTGTGTAATCTGGATGAATTCTGACGGTCAGAACGCTTAATACTGAATGTGGGCATAGAAGGCTCTTGAATGTGGGCATAGAAGGCTCGAACAGTGCTCATGTTTTTACGAGACTCGCCTTCAAATAGCGGACCCCACCCGGCCCCTTCCAGGTCCTCGAACAACAAGTATTCGTCAAAGAGTCGCCCATCCACATGCGCTTCAAAAAGAACCCTACGGCCCTCATAAACACCATGAGATAGCTCTACCAACAAAGCTCTTCCAACGGGAGCCTGGGGATCAAGACCCCGCTTAGTCTGCAACTCTCTCCCAGTGCTTGTACTCGCGGTGGCTCCTCTTGGTCTTCTTGAGCGAGCGGGGTGACTAGGCCCAGCCTCATCCACAGGGGCTCGTTTCTTTCCCATGAGAGAAAGGATGGTGGAAATCGAGAATAGAGCCTCGTCAAGCTCCAAGAAAGCCATGGAAAAATGAAGAAATTGAAGGAAAGAGGTGAGATCTTTGGTTCTCCATGGATTTGGGCTTTACAAGGGGGTGTAAAGGCTCAAATGAAAGGGAATATGGAAGAAGGATAGCAAAATAGGATGGGTTAGTGGACTTACACGAATTTGGGACTCAAATAGGAGATTTGAGAGCTTAAATCAAAGAAAATGAGAGGGTTAGGTGATGGGTATGGCTGAGCACAGTGGAGAGATGTAAACCTTGAAGAAAAATAAGAGAAAGAGAGATTGGAAGGGCGATTTAAGAGAGAATGGAGCAGTTTTGAAGAAAAGGGAGAGCTTGGGAGAGGATTTTGTGAAGGAAGTACTCGTTTGGGGATGTTTTAAGCGTCGAACCATGGACTAGTGGGTCCCACTAGGCCCCACGTGCCATCGGCCCGAAGACTCAGCCCTGACAAACCCGCCGGTCGATGAGGCCTCTCGGACCTCGCCGGTCACTGACCAGTCTGGTGAGGCCTCGCCCTTTGGGCAAGGTCCTCCCCACCCCCTGGGTCCAGAAACGTGTGGGTCCCACCTTGGGTCCCCCTGGAAGTGGTTCGTTTGGCCCTCGCTTCCGATTCGATTCGTTTCGGGTCATTTTGGAACAAATATGATCTTCATTCACATTTACCAATTTTCAACAGCTGGAATGGGATGAAACACGGTCTATACTCATCAATTGATGGTCTAAACTTGATTTAGAGTCGTCGTGTGTGATCAGGAGTGTGGATGGACTTAATCTCGGCGATCATTTTCCATAAACCTTCACCAACAAACAAAACTGGGAGTCCTAAACCTGTTTTTAGATTGTTCTCACACCCTCCTATGCTATAGTTGCATCAACATACATCGTGTGACTATAACCTAGGTCCGGTTTAATCCAAATCATGCTCTGATACCAACTTGTAACGCCCTGAAATTTGGAGGTCAAGAAAAAGCTCAACTTTCGAGTTCTAATGCATCACTTATGCAACATAAATAATGATGTTTGAATGTTGTTCATATTAGTACATTAAACATGAGTGGGATTACACCAAAACAGTAATTCATACTCCAGATCAATTTATATAACGTAAGCGGAAGACTGAAAGATGTATATAAACGAATATAAATCCAAAAGATCGTTGTCGATCGCCAGAGTATGAATACATCACTGAGTCATCAATACATGTAATAGCTCAAAAACAAAATGTCAAAAGAATAGTCCAACTACAATGATAAACCCTGTAGCCCCGTCAATTAAAACGGCCTTAGCGAAACCGTCAGAGAACTGCATATATAAGAACTCGTCCTGATCGTCGTAGTAATCAGGCTCCGCTCCTGAGTCGCACTGTCATCTGCAACTAAAATAGAGTCTGGTGGGTGTTCAGAACACCGTCCCAAAACGTGGGGGTAAGTGATCAACTCAGTGGAATCATGGAGTAAAGATTAACATATTATCAATTCAGTCAAGTAGTAATGATAAAGCAGACATATCAAACATTCCTAGATACTCTTGTTAATGCAAGGATGGAATATTTTCATGATGCATGCCCTCACCTACACTCCCTCGTGCGACACCATCTCACGTCTGCGGCATGCTTTCTTCCCTCTGTGCACTTTAACCATGGTACATGCAGTGCAATGTTATGAACGTGATTAGCGAGTTATTATTAGTCCTTTTCATACAGCAGGATTAGGAAGTTAAGGTACCTCCCTTGTATCATTACCCAAATGATGATCCATTGTCAGGTCATCAGTCCGAGGCAATCTCATATGATGTGTAGTTCTAGATCGCTGTAAAGGGCTCGTCACCAATCAATACAGGTCTAATTATATTTTATAAACTACAATAAGGCTCGTCGCCCCAATGTAGTTTCAGGATATTCTCGAGGTCACTATAAAGGGCTTGTCACCAATTAAAATAGGCCGACAGCTCGACTATAGTGTCCCATACCACCATAATCTGCTCATGAGTCTATTTTGCTCACTAGTCACTACGGGGAGGCTCGTCGCCCCAACGTAGGCCGAAAACTCGACCATGGTGTCCCATGCCACCATGTATTGCTCATGAGTCTTAGCGGATCGTGTAACACCCTGAAAATCGGGGGTCGTGTATAAACTCAACTCCCGAGTTCCAGACCGTCACTTATGCAACAAAATGGTTATGATTCAATGTTGTCTGATTTAAAGCATTCACATGAGTAAAAGTATACCAAAACTGCAATTCATACTTCAGATCCAGTGATAAAAGCAAGCGAAAGACAAAACAATGTATATATCACTGTATGGAAAAATAAAGTAAATCTCATCTGTCTCCAAAGTATGACTACATCTCTGAGTCTCATATACATGTGCATAAACAAAAAATAATGTTCAAAATAAAGTCCCACTGATGTCCCCTCGATCCAGGTCGCCTACGGGAAGCCGTCGTGATACTGCATATACGAGAACTCATCCTGGTCCTCGTCGATCTCCGACTCCACCTCCTGGATCTCGACCTCACCTGCATCTACAACAGGGTCTGGTGGGTGTTGCAAACACCATCCCGTAACGTGGGAATGAGTGATCAACTCAGTGGAATCATAGAGCAAAGATTAGCATGTTCACAATTCAATCACGCGATAATAGTAAAGCAGTAAATCAGACAATCCTAATACTGTTGTTAATGCAAGATGATATGACATGATGTATGCCCTCACCGACGATCACCCTCATGCGGCAACATCTTACGACCACGGCATGCCACACTCCCTAAAGTGCTCCACATCTTCCAGGCACATGCAATGCTATGGTGATATGATTTCCAAGTTGTTATTAGTCCGTTCAAACAGCAGGATTGGGAAACTAAAGTACTTCCCTTGTATCAATCCCAACACAGATCCTGTCTAGGGTCGTCACTCCTAGTAATCTCATACGATGTATATTTCGTAGGTCACTGCAAGGGCTGCCAGGGCTGTTGCTCGCACTCGTTGCACCTCTCCCCCATCACCTTATCAATACGGGCCTACCGTACTCTACTGCAATGGAAGGGTCGTCGCCTCCCGTGGACTCAGAATACGCTCGCGGTCACTACAAAGGGCTCGTCGCCTGATCAGTGTAGGCCGACAGCTAGAATATAGTGTCCCATACCACCATAATCTGCTCACGAGTCAAGGTGCTCACTGGTCACTACGGGGAGGTTTGTGGCCCCAGCGTAGGCCGACAGCTCGACCACGGTGTCCCATACCACCATGCCCGGCTCATGAGTCTTCGTGGATCAAGGTACCATGGTTAACAGGGTTTACAATGGTAAGTTCAGTACCCTAGGTTCAAGCAGTTATGACACATACAAGGTGAACATACATCGGCCAGTCGGGTTACTTGACGGGCTCGACTAGCGCGATCGCATCTCAAGTCGAACGACATGAAGTGCGTAAAACACTTCGCGTGGCCTAACCACTGCCGCCAACTCTAAACACGAATAACGTTCATCGACGCGTCGTTCGTGGCTATGACCAGTCAGCCACGAATACGCTCGGTTACCGACTGCCTGGACTAAGTCTAGTCCCACACATCTATGGAATCACATTAGCAACATATGCAAAGGTATTGGAATTGAAACAGGATCATGTGAGCATGTTAACACATGTTATAATATTCAACTTAAGCAAATCTTCAACCACATACATTCCATGCATGTAATGGAATCATGCATAAGGTCAACATGTAGGAAATCATTTAGATTAGCATATTAATCAAGAAATCAATCTCAAACTACTACATAACATCATTTAATTCAATACATACTAATACAAGCATTTATACAAACACATACACTACACACTTAAGTCCACATATAGTATGTCGACCCAAAGTGCGCAACTTGGCGAATGTCTTCGCCAAACTGATTATGCAAGCATTCCTAACTCCCTAATGCGGCGACAAACCATGTCAATCACGTCAGCAAAATATGCATGTAGACCGTACTTCCTACAAATGACTAAAATGCCCTAAATCTCATATTCTTCGTTAATTTACGAAACAGGAAACGGAGAGCATGTTGTACATGTCAAACGGTGATGCCGTCGATAATCTACTATTAAACGACATTGAAAGCGTTATAAACCGTCAATCAAAGCGTCTAAAATCCTCACCTAGTGTCTTACGGTTGCGGGATTTTGAACGGAGCGTGTACGCTTCGTCTACGGCAGTAGGAGAGCCTGATTTATGGAATACGTTAGCTAACATGTTATGCATCTAAGTAAACCCTAAATCAGCAAGTTTTTGAGGTTATTTTATACCTGAAAAAGTGGAGAAATCACCAGCCAGGTGATTGGAAAGAAGTGCTGAAGCAGCAACTGTCAGGGGTTCGGAAGCGGGAAAATTCTCTTCTTCTCTTTCTCTCAAACTCTCTCTCTTTTTCTCCTAGGGTTGCAATTTTCGGATGGGAGGGAGAAATGAGGGTTTCAACCCCTTTTATAAGCTTAAAATCGTCGGAAATAGGCTCCGGGACGAAGTTTACTTGGTACCTATCCATTTCGGGGCTGTTTAGGTCCAAAAACTTCTTTCTGGTAGTCCCCTGGTCGATTGCGGTCGGACTTAAGCTCATGTGTACCAGATGTAGCTCGTATTAAGTTTTCAGTCTGGCAGGGTTCGCAGATCGCATGTGGCGGACCATTTTCAGTTCAGCGGTCACCGCACATAGATCAGGGCTGAAAGTCTCATGATAATAAATAGAAATTTTTCCTGATCCGAGGGTGTAATCTGGATGAATTCTGACGGTCAGAACGCTTAATACTGACGCGTCAAGTCGTGTGCCAGATTTGAATTTGAAATTCCAAATTCGTCCCTATTCGCGGTCGCTTCAGTCCGGGTTCAACAAAATCGTCTGTGATTATCGGTTTGACTTGATTTTCGAGATGGTTGTCAAGTCCAGCTGGGCGGTTCTAACGGTCTAAGATAGGAGGTATCGGACCTTCGACGCGCGGTCTAAATCCAATACAAAAGTTCAACGTGGTCCAGAGGACAAACCCGCTTAGAGTTTGATCCAAGGTTATAGAGTGTTGTAGAGTTGTTTGTCCTACTCGATTTGGGTCTTGTAGAACGTATTTAAAGTGATCAGGGACTATTTCCCAGCTACTCTAGCGTTGCGCTAGCTAACTTACGCTTAATTTCCATGAAAATTATTTCTACGCGATTTCGGGTCGAGTTGGTACTCGAGCCCAAGTACGGATTTTTCACGGGCGTTACAATCTACCCCCCTTAACAAATAATTTCATCCTTGAAATTTGTACCTTTTCATACTCCTCGAGAAGCTGTGGGTAGTTCTTTCTGATCTCGGCTTCCGTCTCCCAAGTAGCCTCCTCCTCAGTATGATGCGTCCATAGTACCTTCACAAGGGGAATCACCTTGCTACGCAGTACCTGCTCCTTCCTATCTAAGATGCGTGTCGGTCGCAGGATATAAGTAACATCGTCTCCCAACTGCACCTGCTCCCATCTGATGATATGGGAAGGATCAGCAACGTACTTCTTCAGCATAGAAACATGAAATACGTTGTGGACGCTCGCGAGGGGCGTGGGTAAAGCCAATCGGTAAGCCACTGCTCCCACACGATCGAGGATCTGGAATGGACCAATGAATCGCGGTGCCAGCTTCCCCTTCTTCCCGAACCGAAGGACTCCCTTCATAGGGGAAACTCGCAAATACAAGTGATCCCCGACTGTGAACTCAAGTGGCCGTCGTCTCGTATCGGCGTAGCTCTTCTGTCTGCTCTGCGCTGTAAGAAGTCGACGTCGAATAATATCGATCTTCTCTGACGTCGCCGGCACCAACTCTGGGCCGATCAAGCTACGCTCACCGACCTCTAACCAGCAATGCGGTGCGCGACAAGGTCGCCCATACAGCACCTCATAAGGTGCCATGCCGATACTCGCCTGGAAGCTATTATTATACGCAAACTCCGCATATGCAAGACAGTCATCCCAACTGTCCTTGAAGTCCAATGCGCAAGCTCGCAACATGTCCTCCAGGATCTGGTTCACTCGCTCCGTCTGTCCGTCCGTCTGTGGGTGGAAGGCAGTACTGAATTTCAACTTCACACCCATAGCCTCCTGAATGCGAGTCCAGAAAATAGAAGTGAACCGCGTGTCTCTGTCCAACACGATCTCCAACGGAACTCCATGCAGATGCACAATCTCTCGGATGTACAATCTAGCCAGCTCGTCTGCAGAGTTCGTAACTCTGATCGGTAGGAAGTGCGCCGACTTCGTCAATCGGTCGACGATCACCCAAATGGAATCATGTCCCTTCCTCGTCTTCGGCAACCCAGAAATGAAGTCCATGGAAATGAAATCCCACTTCCACTCTACAATCGGCATAGGCTGCAAAAGTCTAGGTGGTCGGCGATGCTCTGCCTTCACCTGCTGACAAGTGAGACAACGGGACACGAACTCAGCTATGTGGGTCTTCATACCTTCCCACCAATAATTTCTCTTCACGTCACGATACATCTTCGTACTGCCTGGATGCATCGCGAGTCTAGTAGAATGCGCAGCCTCGAGAATCTCTCGTCTCAAGTCAGGGACATCTGGGACGCATAGGCGGCCACGGTAACGTAAGCCCCCATCCATACCAACTCGCCAGTCGGCGTCAGCATCATCACTGGCCTGCTCTCGAAGCTCAGTAAGATGCGCGTCGTCCCTCTGCGCCTCGATGACTCGGTCATCGATCTGAGATCGCACCTGTATATGTGCGATGAACTCAAATGGCTCCTCTACGGTGAGTTTCTGCTCAAAGTCTCGCAAAAACTCAACCATATCCCACTCGGCAACCATCAGCGGAGCCGCAAACTCTATCGCCTTCTTGCGGCTCAACGCATCAGCCACAAGGTTCGCCTTCCCAAGATGGTAAGAGACTTCAAACTTGAAGTCCTTTAGCGTCTCCATCCATCGCCGCTGCCTCATATTCAAGTCTCGCTGCGTGAATATGTACTTGAGGCTCTTGTGGTCGCAAAAGAGCTCGAACTCCTCTCCGTAGAGGTAGTGTCTCCAGAGTCTCAGTGCGAATATAACGGCTGCCAACTCTAGGTCGTGTGTAGGGTAATTCTCCTCGTGCTTCCTTAATTGTCTCGAGGCATACGAAATTACCCTGTCCCTCTGCATAAGGACACAACCCAAACCAACGCTAGACGCGTCAGTGTATATAGTGTATCTAACCCCTTGCTCTGGCAATACTAGCACAGGGGCGGACGTAAGTCTATCCTTCAGCTCCTGAAAAGCTGACTCCGCCTTATCATTCCAGGCGAACTTCACGTCCTTCCGTGTCAACTGAAATAAGGGTCTCGCGATCTTCGAGAAATCCTGAATGAAGCGCCGATAGTAGCCAGCGAGACCCAAGAAACTCCTCACCTTAGTGACAGAACCAGGCCGCTCCCAGTCCTGCACCGCAGCTACCTTAGACAGGTCAACTGCCATGCCATCCTTGGACACCACGTGTCCCAGAAACTTCACCTCCTGCTTCCAGAAGTCGCACTTCTTGTACTGTACGAACAACCGATGCCGTCTGAGCGTATCAAGGACCAAACGCAAGTGCTCCTCATGCTCCTCTCGACTCCTAGAGTACACCAAAATGTCGTCAATGAAGACAACGACGAATCGATAGAGGAAAGGCCGAAATATCCGGTTCATCAGATCCATGAACACGGCCGATGCGTTCGTGAGACCGAACGACATCACGAGGAACTCGTAGTGGCCAAAACTGGTCCTGAATGCTGTCTTCTGCACGTCCTCATCCCTGACGCGCAGCTGATGATAACCTGACTGAAGATCAATCTTCGAGAAGTACTGCGCTCCTCTCAACTGATCAAACAAGTCATCGATCCTGGGCAAAGGGTACTTGTTCTTCACCGTGAGCTGGTTCAGCCTACGATAATCAATACACAATCGCAGCGAACCATCCTTCTTCTTCACGAACAAGACCGGTGCTCCCCAAGGAGACACGCTAGGCCGTATAAAGCCAAGCTCTAGCAGACCATCAATCTGCGTCCTCAACTCCTCCATCTCACATGGTGCCATGCGATACATCGGCAGTGAGACGGGTGTAGAACCAGGAATCAGATCAATAGTGAAATCGATCTCACGTCGGGGCGGCAAACCAGAGATCTTCCTGAACAGATCCCCGAACTCAGAAACAACTGGCGTCTGCTCAAGTACTTGGGCACCAGCGTCACGCAATAGAGTGGCGTAGCTAAGTATGCGGAAAGGAAGATTTACCCGCACTGAAAACGTGAAAGGCATGCCCTCAGGCTCGTACACCGTCACCACACGAGCCTCGCAGTCAATCTCGGCTCTCGCTGCAGTCAACCAGTCCATGCCAAGAATGACGTCGAGATAAACGAGCGAGGGATCGACGACCAGATCAAGAGTCATCGTCCTGCCTCCCAGATCAACTAAACAATCCTCACACATCTGGGTGACATCCGAATAATCTCCATGAGCTGCAAGGACTCGCACGCTATCCATAGTGATAGTCTGTAACCCAAGACGTCTGACTACGGCACGCGATATCAAAGAAATCGTGGAACCAGTGTCCACCATAACAAGAACGGGAGTACCTCCGATATGGGCCGTGACCTCGAAGGCTGAATGCTGGAAAGTCGGCGTCGTAGCTGCCTCAGCGGTCAATGCATGAACTCGAGCCTGCTGTGGCCGGTTCGGCCGCTGTGTCAAGGGCCGTGGAGGCTGTCGAATCTGCGATACCGTAGGTCTGAAAGAAGGATGCGCAGGAGCTGACCGTATAGGCGGTGCTGATATCGCCTGTGGACGTACACGATCAATCTTCTGCGGCGGCGAGAACCCACTGTCCCGCATCCTCGAAAAGCAACTCTGCGCCAAGTGACCCGTCCTCCCAAAGTATGTACAAGTCAAATCAGGGCGCCGAAACGGTGGTACAGGCGCCGTAGTCCTAGTAGGAGGATCAATGCGAGGCCTCTTGCCCGCGAAGGGCCTGTCTGGCAAATCCGGTCGTGGCTTAGAAGCAGCCGGGCCTCGAGATCGCGCAAGTCGATCCATGTCCTGCTCTGCCTGCATGGACATGTGAACCAACTCCACATAGGAGGGAAAACTAACACAACACATCTTCGACCGAATATCCGGTCGCAAGCCCTCCAAAAAGCACCGTATGCGCATCTGCTCATCAGCTAGGATCGTCGGGACGTACCTGCTCAACTCTGTGAACCGATGCTCATACTCGGTAACTGTCATCGCTGCTTGTCTGAGACGGAGAAACTCATTCTCCCTGTCATGCCTGTAGGTCTGGGGATAATACTTCTCATGGAAGCGGAACTCAAATGCTGCCCACGTCCATACAAAATCTGTGGCAACAGTCCGCAATACGCTATCCCACCACATACTGGCCTCTCTCTCAAACAGGAAGGTAGCCAGCTCTACCTGCTCAGCCTCGGTGCAGTGCAACATCCGTAGAATCTTCGACACCCGGTCGAGCCAGTACTCAGCCTCCTCGGGTCTGTGAGAACCAGAAAAAGTAGGAGGCCGCAAGCGCTGAAATAGCTCCAGAAGGCCCCGTGTGTCGGCAGGATTCCCAGCAGGGAAAGCAGGCGGCGCAGGATGAGCTATGCCCTCATCCTGGGCGTAAGTATAGGCATCCTCAGCTGGATGCGCAGGTGGTGCAGGTGGAGTAGATGTAGTCGCACCCCCACCCTGGGCTAGTGTCTCCACTATGGTGGTCAGAAGCTGCTGCTGCTGCAGCATCATAGCCATCATCTGCTCGAATCTGTCAGGGGGTGGAGCAGGCTGTGGCGGATGCGGTGTGGAAGTAGATGCGCGATGTGGCTCTCTAACAGATGGTGTAAATGGCGGTGGTCCATCTGTAGGACCAACAGCAGGCTGAGACGATCGAACCGCCTCAGGAATCGGGCCCACAGCAGGGTCCGAACAAGTGCCAGATTGAGAGGGAGTCTGATCCATCTGCTCTGACAATGCAAGCCGAACCGCGCTCCGCGTAGTCTTAGGTGGCATTCCCTATATTCAAAATAGGGTGCAACCTTGTCAGTCTCAATTGCACAAATACACCACAATCATTCACTTAAAGAGTCTAAGGCATTCCATGCATTTCAATTAATCAAAATTGTCACAATACAAGGGATATATCCTTACAAGCATCATGACTAGAATTTCATGGAAATTAAGACAGTTAAGCAACAGCAACATAAGCAAAGCACTAGCCCTAATAGGCTTTACACACATAAAACAGGAAATGGCTAACTATTAAAACAACATCAAAGATCGCATCGCTAGTCGGAGTCTGGTGACGGAGGAGGAGCACCCTTATCCTGTAAGCAACACAGGATTGCCTTCAAGGTGCGAGTCACCTTGCCAAATTTCTTCTTTGTAACGGCCTTGGCATCAGCGACTTCTGCGCGAACTTATTGGACTTCCCTTTGCAAAGCGGTTTGACTCTCCTCCATCCGAGCAATGCGGTCGTCGATAGTAGCCTGCACAGCAGGAGGAGGGCTCTCATCCGTATCCTGAGCCTCCTCTTCTGCTTCTTCCTGAGCTTCTTCCTGAACCTCTGCTCTAGGTTCTTCTTCGCTTTGATCTTCCTCTTCATCAAAGTCATCCCCACTATCCCTTTCAAGTTGATTTTCACGGTATTGTGACCCAATCTTCATCTTGACCATTGTCGACTCATCGATGGTGTGAATCGATACCGGCAATTCGGGCCCAAGTCTATAGGCAAACTCAAGCGCAATCTTACAAATAAGTCGGCCAAAGGGAAGCGATTCGGATGTTCTTCTCGACCTGGCTATGAGAACTATCTGTCGTAAGATAAAAGTGGCCATACATACGTTCTCTCCCTGGGCCACCAGAAATAAGAAATCGACCATAAGACGTGTACATTCAATGCGGTTTGTCGACCTGGGATAGACATTAAACGTGCAGATATGGTGCAGCAGGCATAAATCCTCAGACATGTACGTCACCTTGAGGCTATTATTAGGCTGCCATGGAACCAACTTACCGCACAGAAACCTGATGCGGCGATCTCGTTCACGTCTAGTCCTCAGATTCTTCTCGCTAGGATGCACATCACCTAGAGGCACGTTGAGAAGTCGCGCAATCAACCGAACGTCGATCGTAGCCATCCGATCTCTACCAAAAGGGATTTTGAACTGCAAAGGCTCCAAGGTAGGATTCTGGATGCTAGCATAGAAGGCACGAACGGTGCTCACATTAGTACGAGCGCGAGCTTCAAAGATCAGACCCCAATGCGCAGCTTCAATACGTTCGAACAACAGATACTCGCCGAACAATCGTCCATCTACGTCCGCCTCAAATAACACTTTGCGATCAGTGTATTGGCCATGAGGCATCTCTGATAAAATTGTTCGTCCAAGGTGTGCATGGCGATCTAAATCTCGCTTTGTACGGCACTCCAGGACTGGAGCTGGACCTGCGGCGGCGCTTGAACTTGCGGCACCACCCCGCGGTCTTCTCGATCAAGCAGGGCGGCTCGGCCCAGCCTCGTCTGTTGCGGTTTTCCTCTTACCCATCAAAGATATGATGGATGAGAGTGACAGAAGACCCAAAATGGCTTCCACAAAAGCCATGAAAAATGTCAAAAATGCGAAGAAATGGCTGCCCAATCTGAGAAAAGGAAATCTAGGTGTCGTAGAGGGATGCTTCAAGCTTCCCAAGGCTGTACTTTCAGGGAGAAATACAAACAAAAAGATAGAATGGAGCACCTCACGATTTCAGCTCTATTTGGGGGATTTTGGAGCTCCAAATGGTGAGATCTTCAAGAAGAGAGGCTGCCAACACCCAATAAGTGATGGGTGGTGGTCGGTTTTGGCCAAGGAGGGTCCTGGAAGTATTTTGGGATGCCGGGGTGTGGAGTGGGTTGCTGAAAATCGAGAATAGGGCTATGGAGAGGGATGTTTGTGAAGGAGGGGTAAGATTTGGGGATTTTCGTGATGTGGGAGGTACCTAAGGAGGGTGTGGACCCCATTTAAGGGCGTGCGCCTGAAAAACAACTCCATTGGGCCCCGCCGGTCGGCGATGCATCGCCCGACCGGCGATGGCATCGCCGGCCAACTTCCACGTTGGCCGGTGGGACCCCATGGGTCTGGTCCCCCATGGTCCCAGGGTTCCAAAAAGTCACGTCCCACCCCCTAGTTCATAGTATTCTGGTCTGTATGAGCCCAAAAATGTGTTCGGGGCTTTCTGGGTCCACATCGTAATACCGAATACCAAACCATATGATGCAGCATATGAATTTGGGGTAGAAGGAGCCAGTACATCTATCTAGATCCTTAGTTGCTAAATAAAGTGAAGTTAGAATGGCTTTATGGCCATTTTTCATGAAATTTTACTATTCACTGTAAAATTTTATGAAAATACTAATTCATATTATTTTCACATTAGGTTTGATGCCTAACATGAAATGGATAAGAAGGAACTGAAGGTCGAAGTGTTTAGAGGAGGAATTTTGAGAATTTTTGGCGAAACGGGGTTTTTAAGCCCTGACGATTGATTACAGGAGTTGTGGTCATTCCACGGCCCAGGGATTCACTTTTACGGTTTAAAATCGCTCATAGGACGTCTCCACCTGACTTCCTACAGCTTAGAAGTGATTCGGGTTGCTTTACACGACCCGAGATACGTTACAGACTCGATCTTGCGATCGATCCTAATAGACTTCGCCTATCGGCGAATCTGTGATCCTATAAGTGTTTCTAGACCCTTCTCGCACCCACCTAAGTCAAAGGAAGTGACAGCGTACGTCGCAAGACCATAACCCAGGCCCAGTATACTCTTATTCATGCTCTGATACCAACTTGTAACACCCTGAAAATCGGGGGTCGTGTATAAACTCAACTCCCGAGTTCCAGACCGTCACTTATGCAAAAAAATGGTTATGATTCAATGTTGTCTGATTTAAAGCATTCACATGAGTAAAAGTATACCAAAACTGCAATTCATACTTCAGATCCAGTGATAAAAGCAAGCGAAAGACAAAACAATGTATATATCACTGTATGGAAAAACAAAGTAAATCTCATCTGTCTCCAAAGTATGACTACATCTCTGAGTCTCATATACATGTGCATATACAAAAAATAATGTTCAAAATAAAGTCCCACTGATGTCCCCTCGATCCAGGTCGCCTACGGGAAGCCGTCGTGATACTGCATATACGAGAACTCATCGTGGTCCTCGTCGATCTCCGACTCCACCTCCTGGATCTCGACCTCACCTGCATCTACAACAGGGTCTGGTGGGTGTTGCAAACACCATCCCGTAACGTGGGAATGAGTGATCAACTCAGTGGAATCATAGAGCAAAGATTAGCATGTTCACAATTCAATCACGCGATAATAGTAAAGCAGTAAATCAGACAATCCTAATACTGTTGTTAATGCAAGATGATATGACATGATGTATGCCCTCACCGACGATCACCCTCATGCGGCAACATCTTACGACCGCGGCATGCCACACTCCCTACAGTGCTCCACATCTTCCAGGCACATGCAATGCTATGGTGATATGATTTCCAAGTTGTTATTAGTCCGTTCAAACAGCAGGATTGGGAAACTAAGGTACTTCCCTTGTATCAATCCCAACACAGATCCTGTCTAGGGTCGTCACTCCTAGTAATCTCATACGATGTATATTTCGTAGGTCACTGCAAGGGCTGCCAGGGCTGTTGCTCGCACTCGTTGCACCTCTCCCCCATCACCTTATCAATACAGGCCTACCGTACTCTATTGCAACGTAAGGGTCGTCGCCTCCCGTGGACTCAGAATACGCTCGCGGTCACTACAAAGGGCTCGTCGCCTGATCAGTGTAGGCCGACAGCTAGAATATAGTGTCCCATACCACCATAATCTGCTCACGAGTCAAGGTGCTCACTGGTCACTACGGGGAGGTTTGTGGCCCCAGCGTATGCCGACAGCTCGACCACGGTGTCCCATACCACCATGCCCGGCTCATGAGTCTTCGTGGATCAAGGTACCATGGTTAACAGGGTTTACAATGGTAAGTTCAGTACCCTAGGTTCAAGCAGTTATGACACATACAAGGTGAACATACATCGGCCAGTCGGGTTACTTGACGGGCTCGACTAGCGCGATCGCATCTCAAGTCGAACGACATGAAGTGCGTAAAACACTTCGCGTGGCCTAACCACTGCCGCCAACTCTAAACACGAATCACGTTCATCGACGCGTCGTTCGTGGCTATGACCAGTCAGCCACAAATACGCTCGGTTACCGACTGCTTGGACTAAGTCTAGTCCCACACATCTATGGAATCACATTAGCAACATATGCAAAGGTATTGGAATTGAAACAGGATCATGTGAGCATGTTAACACATGTTATAATATTCAACTTAAGCAAATCTTCAACCACATACATTCCATGCATGTAATGCAATCATGCATAAGGTCAACATGTAGGAAATCATTTAGATCAGCATATTAATCAAGAAATCAATCTCAAACTACTACATAACATCATTTAATTCAATACATACTAATACAAGCATTTATACAAACACATACACTGCACACTTAAGTCCACATATAGTATGTCGACCCAAAGTGCACAACTTGGCGAATCTCTTCGCCAAACTGATTATGCAAGCATTCCTAACTCCCTAATGCGGCGACAAACCATGTCAATCACGTCAGCAAAATATGCATGTAGACCGTACTTCCTACAAATGACTAAAATGCCCTAAATCTCATATTCTTCGTTAATTTACGAAACAGGAAACGGAGAGCATGTTGTACATGTCAAACGGCGATGCCGTCAATAATCTACTATTAAACGACATTGAAAGCGTTGTAAACCGTCAATCAAAGCGTCTAAAATCCTCACCTAGTGTCTTACGGTTGCGGGATTTTGAACGGAGCGTGTACGCTTCGTCTATGGAAGTAGGAGAGCCTGATTTATGGAATACGTTAGCTAACATGTTATGCATCTAAGTAAACCCTAAATCAGCAAGTTTTTGGGGTTATTTTATACCTGAAAAAGTGGAGAAATCACCAGCCAGGTGATTGGAAAGAAGTGCTGAAGCAGCAACTGTCAGGGGTTCGGAAGCGGGAAAATTCTCTTCTTCTCTTTCTCTCAAACTCTCTCTCTTTTTCTCCTAGGGTTGCAATTTTCGGATGGGAGCGAGAAATGAGGGTTTCAACCCCTTTTATAAGCTTAAAATCGCCGGAAATAGGCTCCGGGACGAAGTTTACTTGGTGCCTATCCATTTCAGGGCTGTTTCGGTCCAAAAACTGCTTTCTGGTGGTCCCCTGGTCGATTGCGGTCGGACTTAAGCTCATGTGTACCAGATGTAGCTCGTATTAAGTTTTCAGTCTGGCAGGGTTCGCAGATCGCACGTGGCGGACCATTTTCAGTTCAGCGGTCACCGCACATAGATCAGGGCTGAAAGTCTCATGATAATAAATAGAAATTTTTCCTGATCCGAGGGTGTAATCTGGATGAATTCTGACGGTCAGAACGCTTAATACTGACGCGTCAAGTCGTGTGCCAGATTTGAATTTGAAATTCCAAATTCGTCCCTATTCGCGGTCGCTTCAGTCCGGGTTCAACGAAATCGTCTGTGATTATCGGTTTGACTTGATTTTTGAGATGATTGTCAAGTCCAGCTGGGCGGTTCTAACGGTCTAAGATAGGAGGTGTCGGACCTTCGACGCGCGCTCTAAATCCAATACAAAAGTTCAACGTGGTCCAGAGGACAAACCCGCTTAGAGTTTGATCCAAGGTTATAGAGTGTTGTAGAGTTGTTTGTCCTACTCGATTTGGGTCTTGTAGAACGTATTTAAAGTGATCAGGGACTATTTCCCAGCTACTCTATCGTTGCGCTAGCTAACTTATGCTTAATTTCCATGGAAATTGTTTCTACGCGATTTCGGGTCGAGTTGGTACTCGAGCCCAAGTACGGATTTTTCACGGGCGTTACAGATCGAGGTACCAAGGTTGATGGGATTGCACTGGTAAGTTTGGTACCCTATATTCAAACAAGAGAGTCCATACATGGTGAACATATATTGGATCAATCGGGTTACTTGACGAGCTCGACTAGCACGAGCGCACATTGAGTTTATCGACATGAAGTGTGTAAACACTCCGTGTGGCCAAACCACTGCCGACAACTCTAGTAGGGCTTGGGTTCATCAAACACGTCCTACGTAGCGAATCAATCTCAGCCATGAATTCAAGCCTATTATAGAATGTTTGGACCATAATATGGCCCCAATCATGTACAACCTCAATAATAGACATATGATTCAACTTCCACATTCATATAAGCATGATATGAAATATAACTTAAATATGAATACTATACATGGAGGAAATAATACACACAATTGGCAGGAATGAAATAAGCTAAACATAACATGAAGGAAATCATGCACACAATTAGCATGAACGAAATAGACTAAATATAACATAGAGGAAATCATACACATAAGTAAGGTAATTGAGATTCATTTCTCAATTCCCTTAAAAATCATACTTTATCTATTTCTAACTCATTCATGCATTTGCACAAACACTTAGACTACACTATTCAACATACATCACGTATGTTGGCATATTGCATATTTAGGCAAATCCTTTTGCTAAGGAGTTGTCGCATACATAACAAGCATGTACTAACAATGATTTATCATGGCAATCATAGATCCAAAATTTATACGTATACAGGTATTTCAATAAATACATAGAATACACTATGGCATACATATTCATACGTATTCGTAACGCGAAACAAACAACACGTTTTACATGTGAAATAGCATCCATGTCAATAATAAATCATTATCTGACATTAAAAGCTTTGATAACCATAACCTATACATCTATAATTCTCACCTTATGCCGATAAACGCGTAACGAACTCAGTTCCTTCACTCATGCTTCGTCTACGGCCCAACGGTAACCTATTACTTGAAATAGGTTGGCTATTTCATTACTCTGACTAGTTGAATGTAACATCCCGAAAATTGGGGGGTCGAGCAAAAACCCAACTCCCGAGTTCCAAAATGTTATTTATGCAACATAGATATGTATGATTGAATGTTGTCTGTGATAATGTATTAAACATGAGTGAGATTAAGCCAGAACAGCATATCATACTCCAGAGACAGTTAAATTTGCAAGCGGAAGACTGTAATAGTATGTATAACGTATATAAACTGTTGTATGTCTCCAGAGTGTGAATATATTACCAGGTTATACACATACATGTATACTTCAAAAGTAAACAAAATGAATATACATGAGGGCGCTAAAAATACAAAATGACAAATGTCAAAGTATCTAATCAACCTCCCTGCAATCCCGTCAATCAGAACACGCATAAAGGAGGAATCCTCCTCCTCATCATCAAGTCCAGCTCCGCCTCACAGGCCGTGCCATCATCTGCAATCACAAAAGGGACTGGTGGGTGTCCGGAAACACCATCCCGTAACGTGGGAGTGAGTGATCAACTCAGTGGGATAAGAGAGCAGGGATTAGCATGTTCACAATTCAATCACGCGATAATAGTAAAGCAGTAAATCAGACAATCCTAATACTGTTGTTAATGCAAGATGACATGACGTGATGTATGCCCTCACCGACGATCACCCTCATGCGGCAACATCTTACGACCGCGGCATGCCACACTCCCTAGAGTGCTCCACATCTTCCAGGCACATGCAATGCTATGGTGATATGATTACCAAGTTGTTATTAGTCCATTCAAACAGCAGGATTGGGAAACTAAGGTACTTCCCTTGTATCAATCCCAACACGGATCCTGTCTAGGGTCGTCACTCCTAGTAATCTCATACGATGTATATTTCGTAGGTCACTGCAAGGGCTGCCAGGGCTGTTGCTCGCACTCGTTGCACCGCTCCCCCATCACCTTATCAATACAGGCCTACTGTACTCTACTGCACGGAAGGGTCGTCGCCTCCCGTGGACTCAGAATACGCTCGCGGTCACTACAAAGGGCTCGTCGCCTGATCAGTGTAGGCCGACAGCTAGAATATAGTGTCCCATACCACCATAATCTGCTCACGAGTCAAGGTGCTCACTGGTCACTACGGGGAGGTTTGTGGCCCCAGCGTAGGCCGACAGCTCGACCACGGTGTCCCATACCACCATGCCCGGCTCATGAGTCTTCGTGGATCAAGGTACCATGGTTAATAGGGTTTACAATGGTAAGTTCAGTACCCTAGGTTCAAGCAGTTATGACACATACAAGGTGAACATACATCGGCCAGTCGGGTTACTTGACGGGCTCGACTAGCGCGATCGCATCTCAAGTTAAACGACATGAAGTGCGTAAAACACTTCGCGTGGCCTAACCACTGCCGCCAACTCTCAACACGAATCACGTTCATCGACGCGTCGTTCGTGGCTATGACCAGTCAGCCACGAACTCGCTCGGTTACCGACTGCCTGGACTAAGTCAAGTCCCACACATCTATGGAATTACCTTGACGCTATATACAAAGGTATTGGAATTGAAACACATCATGTGAGCATGTTAGCACATGTTATAACATTCAACTTAAGCAAATCTTCAAGGCATACTTTCCATGCATATTCAACTTAAGCAAATCTTCAAGGCATACTTCCTATGCATGTAATACAATCATGCATAAGGTCAACATGTAGGAAATCATTTAGGTCAGCATTTTAAATCATGAAATCAATCTTAAACTACTACATAACATCATTCAATACAGTACATACTAATACAAGCATTTATACAAACACATACACTACACACTTAAGTCCACATATAGTATGTCGACCCAAAGTGCGCAACTTGGCGAATCTCTTCGCCAAACTGATTATGCAAGCATTCCTAACTCACTAACACGGCGACAAACCATGTCAATCACGTCAGCAAAATATGCATGTAGACCGTACTTCCTACATATGACTAAAATGCCCTAAATCTCATATTCTTCGTTAATTTACGAAACAGGAAACGGAGAGCACGTTGTACATGTCAAACGGCGATGTCGTCGATAATCTACTATTAAACGACATTGAAAGCGTTGTAAACCGTCAATCAAAGCGTCTAAAATCCTCACCTAGTCTCTTACGGTCGCGGGATTTTGAACGGAGCGTGTACGCTTCGTCTACGGCTGTAAGAGAACCTGATTTATGGATTACGTTAGCTAACATGTTGTGCATCGACGTAAAACCTAAGTCAGCAAGTTTTTGGGATTATTCTATACCTGAAAAGGTGGAGAAATCACCAGCCAGGTGATTGGAAGGAAGTGCTGATGCAGCAACCGTTGATGGCTCGGAAGCGGGAAAAATCTCCTCTTCCCTTTCTCTCAAACTCTCTCTCTCTTTTCTAGGGTTTAGTGAAATTCGGATGTGAAGGAGAAATGAGGGTTTCAACCCCTTTTATAAGCTTGAAAACGCCGAAAATAGGCTCCGGGACGAAGTTTACTTAATGCCTATCCATTTCGGGGCTGTTTCGGTCCAAAAACTGCTTTCTGGTGGTCCCCTGGTCGATTGCGATCAGACTTAAGCTCATGGGTACCAGATGTACCTCGTATTAAGTTTTCAGTCTGGCAGGGTTCGCAGATCGCACGTAGCGGACCAGTTTCAGTTCAGCGGTCACCGCACGTAGATCAGGACTGAAAGTCTCATGATAATAAATAGAAATTTTTCCTGATCCGAGGGTGTAATCTGGATGAATTCTGACGGTCAGAACGCTTAATACTGACGCGTCAAGTCGTGTGCTAGATTTGAATTTGAAATTCCCAATTCGTCCCTATTCGCGGTCGCTTCAGTCCGGGTTCAACGAAATACTCTGTGATTATCGGTTTGACTTGATTTTCGAAATGATTGTCAAGTCCAGCGGGGCGGTTCTAACGGTCTAAGATAGGAGGTATCGGACCTTCGACGCGCGGTCTAAATCCAATATAAAAATTCAATGTGGTCCAGAGGACAAACCCGCTTAGAGTTTGATCCGAGGTTATAGAGTATTCTAGAGTCATTGGTTCTACTCGATTTGGGTCTTGTAGAACGTATTTAAAGTGATCAGGGACTGTTTCCCAGCCACTCCAACGTTGCGCTAGCTAACTTATGCTTAGTTTCTAAAGAAATTTATCCTAAGTGGTTTCTTTGGCTATGGAATTGGGTTCTGAACGATTTTTCAGGTGTTTTAATTGACCCACTGCCTAAGGACGTCAAATCCCAGGTTAGCCAAAATCCGGGGTGTTACAATCTACCCCCCTTAAAACACAATGTCGTCCCCGACATTGGCGAAGGGCAAGGAGTACTTTCTCTAAGGAAGGTTCAAATCCTATTTAATAACCTAATCGTACATATAACCTAAATCAAATGTTTCGATCCTGGGCCAGTGGGAAAGAGGCCAACCACTCTTCCGCTGCGCCACACTGATCGAACGGCAGTGTTGACTAATCCTAACTGGATTGGACTTAATACGTTCTACCCCCCTTAAAACTTGGTTCTACTTAAAGTCTAAGAATCGTTGCATCGATCCGTATATCGGAACGGGACGTAACTTAGGGGCTATCCTTAACCTTTCTCTACATGGTTTTAAGTCCTCGCCATTTCCCAAAGACAATGTGATCCTGTTTAGTTGTAGATGGTTGGGCCATCACAGAAGAAAGGTTGTGTAGTGGGTCTAAGCCGGATACGTTGAACCTTCTGTCTAATCAGGACAGAAAATGTGTTGTATCAGTTCTTAATCCAAGTTGATGCCGATCCTCTGCTTGATCAGAGCATTGGATTCATTGGTAACCACTAGGAGTAAGAAATCGACTCAAACCGCGAATACATCGCTTACATGTAGTTCCTTTACTCTGCGTTCCCGAATGCAATAAGTCCTTGGGAAAGGCAATTCTAAGGGGCGTGATAGTTCATTCTAAGTTCAATCTGAGGGAGTTATAAATGTTCCCTGAGAGTGTATGGTTCCTTCCTATGGGTAATAACAGAAGTCTATAAGCCATAAGGGGATCTATTCAAGGAAGGGAGTCTCATTCCAATCAAAACTAATCTATCATTCCTTAACATATACAGGCCTTACCCTACTCTAGATAACTAGTAGGCTAATCTGTAACTCAGTAGCTATAATCTAAAGCTTAAGATTATACGGTAAATGGCTTTCCATACCATTTCTACTACAGAGAGTTGTTCTATCGCTTAGGGTCAAGATTGTCTAAATGTAATTGGATTTCTTATGTCATCAGACTCTTCAAATCTAGGAGTGCTAACTCTAGGACCAAAAAGCCAAGGGCCTATGTGGCCAGTAGCATTCAGTTGTATTAAATAGAACCGCGTTCTTAGTCCCATAGTGGGATCGGAAGTGGCATGCTTGGTAGGAGGGTGGGGTGGGATAAAAACTAATTTGTAGGCTGAATCCCGGGAGTTACAATACTCCCGATCCAGGGACAATAGCTTACAGTGAAATGAGACGGCATGCACTCCATTCCACAAATTTTTGGCTACATTAAGCCTAAACCACAATACAAACATTCACATAACAAGTCGAAAAGCATCATGCATTTCATTAAACCAAAATTGTCATAATACAAGGGATATCTCCCTATAAGTATCATGACAAAAAGTACATGGGAGCTATGTCAGTCAGCGACTACGGCAACATAGGTAAACTACCAGCCTTATTAGGCTTACAAAACACAACTTAAAACAGGAAATGACTAACTACTAATAATAACATCAAAGATCGCATCGCTAGTCGGAGTCTGGTGATGGAGGAGGAGCACCCTTATCCTGTAAGCAACACAGGATTGCCTTCAAGGTGCGAGTCACCTTGCCAAACTTCTTCTTTGTAACGGCCTTGGCATCAGCGACTTCTGCTCGAAGTTCGTGGACTTTCCTACGCAAAGCGGTCTGACTCTCCTCCATCCGAGCAATGCGGTCGTCGATAGTAGTCTGCGCAGAAGGAGGAGGGCTCTCATCAGTATCCTGAGCCTCCTCTTCTGTTTCTTCCTGAACCTCTTCCTGAACCTCTGCTCTAGGTTCTTCTTCGCTTTGATCTTCCTCTTCATCAAAGTCATCCCCACTATCCCTTTCAAGTTGATTTTCACGGTATTGCGACCCAATCTTCATCTTGACCATTGTCGACTCATCGATGGTGTGAATCGATACCGGTAATTCGGGCCCAAGTCTATAGGCAAACTCAAGTGCAATCTTGCAAATGAGTCGGCCAAAGGGAAGCGATTCGGATGTTCTCCTCGACCTGGCTATGAGAACTATCTGCCGTAAGATGAAAGTGGCCATACATACGTTCTCTCCCTGGGCCACCAGAAATAAGAAATCTACCATAAGACGTGTGCATTCAATGCGGTTCGTCGACCTGGGATAGACATTGAACGTGCAGATATGATGCAGCAGGCGCAAATCCTCAGACATGTACGTCACCTTGAGGCTATTATTAGGCTGCCATGGAACCAACTTACCGCACAGAAACCTGGTGCGGCGATCTCGTTCACGTCTAGTCCTCAAATTCTTCTCACTTGGATGCACATCACCTAGAGGCACGTTGAGAAGTCGCGCAATCAACCGGACGTCGATCGTAGCCATCCGATCTCTACCAAAAGGGATTTTGAACTGCAAAGGCTCCAAGGTAGGATTCTGGATGCTAGCATAGAAGGCACGAACAGTGCTCACATTAGCACGAGCGCGAGCTTCAAAGATCGGTCCCCAGTGCGCAGCTTCAATGCGTTCGAGCAACAGATACTCGCCGAACAATCGCCCATCTACGTCCGCCTCAAATAACACTCTACGATCAGTGTATTCACCATGAGGCATCTCTGATAGAATGGTTCATCCAAGATGTGCATGGGGATCCAAATCCCACTTTGTACGGCACTCCAGGACTGCAGTTGGACCTGCGGCGGCGCTTGAACTTGCGGCACCACCCCGCGGTCTTCTCAATCGAGCAGGGCGGCTCGGCCCAGCCTCATCTGTCGCGGTTTTCCTCTTACCCATCAAAGATATGATGGATGAGAGTGACAAAAGACCCAAAATGGCTTCCACGAAAGCCATGAAAAATGCAGAAAATGCGGAAAAATGGCTGCCCAATCTGACAAAAGGAAATCTAGGCGTCGTAGAGGGATGCTTCAAGCTTCCCAAGGCTGTACTTTCAGGGAAAAATACAAACAAAAAGATGGGATGGAGCACCTCACGATTTCAGCTATATTTGGGGGATTTTGGAGCTCCAAATGGTGATATCTTCAAGGAAAGAGGCTGCCAACACCCAATAAATGGTGGGTGGTGGTCGGTTTTGGCCAGGGAAGGTTGTAGGAGTGGTTTGGGACGCCGGGGTTTGGAATGGGTTGCTGAAAATCAAATCTAGGGCTATGTAGGGGACTGTTTGTGAAGGAGAGGTGGGATTTAAGGGTTTTCGTGATGTGGGAGGTACCTAGGGATGATGTGGAGCCTATTTAAGGGGGTGCGCCCGAAGGACGGCACCAACCGACACCGCCGGCCGGCGATGCATCGCCCGACCGGCGATGGCATCGCCGGCCAACTCCCACGTTGGCCGGTGGGACCCCATGGGTCTGGTCCCCCATGGTCCCAGGGTTCTAAAAAATCACATCCCACCCCCTAATTCATAGTAATTTGGTCTGTATAAGCCCAAACATGTGTTCGGGGCTTTTCAGGTCCACATCGCAATACCGAATACCAAACCATATAATGCAGCATATGAATTTGGGGTAGAAGGAGCCAGTACACCTATTTAGATCCTTAGTTGCTAAATAAAGTGAAGTTAGAATGGCCTTATGGCCATTTTTCAAGAAATTTTACTATTCACTGTAAAATTTTATGAAAGTACTAATTTGTATTATTTTCACATTAGGTTTGATGCCTAATATGAAATGAATAAGAAAGAAATTAAGATTGGAGTGTTTAGAGGAGGAATTTTGAAGATTTTTGGTGAAACGGGGTTTTTAAGCCCTGGCGATTGATTACTGGAGTCGTGGTCATCCCACGGCCCAAGGATTCACTTTTGCGGTTTAAAACTGCTCATAGGACGTCTCTACCCGACTTCCTAAAGCTTAGAAGTGATTCGGGTTGCTTTACGCGACCCGAGACGCGTTACAGACTCGATCTTGCGATCGATTCTAATAGACTTCGCCTATCGGCGAATCTGCGACCCTAGAAGTGTTTCTAGACCCTTCTCGCACCCACCTAAGTCAAAGGAAGCGACAGCGTACGTCGCGAGACCATAAGCCAGGCCCGGTTTAATCCAAATCATGCTCTGATACCATCTGTAACATCCCGAAAATCAGGGGGTCAAGCAAAAACCCAACTCCCGAGTTCCAAAATGTTATTTATGCAACATAGATATGTATGATTGAATGTTGTCTATGATAATGTATTAAACATGAGTGAGATTAAGCCAGAACAGCATATCATACTCCAGAGACAGTTAAATTTGCAAGCGGAAGACTGTAATAGTATGTATAACGTATATAAACTGTTGTATGTCTCCAGAGTGTGAATATATTACCAGGTTATACACATACATGTATACTTCAAAAGTAAACAAAATGAATATACATGAGGGCGCTAAAAATATAAAATGACAAATGTCAAAGTATCTAATCAACCTCCCTGTAATCCCGTCAATCAGAACACGCATAAAGGAGGAATCCTCCTCCTCATCATCAAGTCCAGCTCCGCCTCACAGGCCGTGCCATCATCTGCAATCACAAAAGGGACTGGTGGGTGTCCGGAAACACCATCCCGTAACGTGGGAGTGAGTGATCAACTCAGTGGGATAAGAGAGCAGGGATTAGCATGTTCACAATTCAATCACGCGATAATAGTAAAGCAGTAAATCAGACAATCCTAATACTGTTGTTAATGCAAGATGACATGACGTGATGTATGCCCTCACCGACGATCACCCTCATGCGGCAACATCTTACGACCGCGGCATGCCACACTCCCTAGAGTGCTCCACATCTTCCAGGCACATGCAATGCTATGGTGATATGATTACCAAGTTGTTATTAGTCCATTCAAACAGCAGGATTGGGAAACTAAGGTACTTCCCTTGTATCAATCCCAACACGGATCCTGTCTAGGGTCGTCACTCCTAGTAATCTCATACGATGTATATTTCGTAGGTCACTGCAAGGGCTGCCAGGGCTGTTGCTCGCACTCGTTGCACCGCTCCCCCATCACCTTATCAATACAGGCCTACTGTACTCTACTGCACGGAAGGGTCGTCGCCTCCCGTGGACTCAGAATACCCTCGCGGTCACTACAAAGGGCTCGTCGCCTGATCAGTGTAGGCCGACAGCTAGAATATAGTGTCCCATACCACCATAATCTGCTCACGAGTCAAGGTGCTCACTGGTCACTACGGGGAGGTTTGTGGCCCCAGCGTAGGCCGACAGCTCGACCACGGTGTCCCATACCACCATGCCCGGCTCATGAGTCTTCGTGGATCAAGGTACCATGGTTAATAGGGTTTACAATGGTAAGTTCAGTACCCTAGGTTCAAGCAGTTATGACACATACAAGGTGAACATACATCGGCCAGTCGGGTTACTTGACGGGCTCGACTAGCGCGATCGCATCTCAAGTTAAACGACATGAAGTGCGTAAAACACTTCGCGTGGCCTAACCACTGCCGCCAACTCTCAACACGAATCACGTTCATCGACGCGTCGTTCGTGGCTATGACCAGTCAGCCACGAACTCGCTCGGTTACCGACTGCCTGGACTAAGTCAAGTCCCACACATCTATGGAATTACCTTGACGCTATATACAAAGGTATTGGAATTGAAACACATCATGTGAGCATGTTAGCACATGTTATAACATTCAACTTAAGCAAATCTTCAAGGCATACTTTCCATGCATATTCAACTTAAGCAAATCTTCAAGGCATACTTCCTATGCATGTAATACAATCATGCATAAGGTCAACATGTAGGAAATCATTTAGGTCAGCATTTTAAATCATGAAATCAATCTTAAACTACTACATAACATCATTCAATACAGTACATACTAATACAAGCATTTATACAAACACATACACTACACACTTAAGTCCACATATAGTATGTCGACCCAAAGTGCGCAACTTGGCGAATCTCTTCGCCAAACTGATTATGCAAGCATTCCTAACTCACTAACACGGCGACAAACCATGTCAATCACGTCAGCAAAATATGCATGTAGACCGTACTTCCTACATATGACTAAAATGCCCTAAATCTCATATTCTTTGTTAATTTACGAAACAGGAAACGGAGAGCACGTTGTACATGTCAAACGGCGATGTCGTCGATAATCTACTATTAAACGACATTGAAAGCGTTGTAAACCGTCAATCAAAGCGTCTAAAATCCTCACCTAGTCTCTTACGGTCGCGGGATTTTGAACGGAGCGTGTACGCTTCGTCTACGGCTGTAAGAGAACCTGATTTATGGATTACGTTAGCTAACATGTTGTGCATCGACGTAAAACCTAAGTCAGCAAGTTTTTGGGATTATTCTATACCTGAAAAGGTGGAGAAATCACCAGCCAGGTGATTGGAAGGAAGTGCTGATGCAGCAACCGTTGATGGCTCGGAAGCGGGAAAAATCTCCTCTTCCCTTTCTCTCAAACTCTCTCTCTCTTTTCTAGGGTTTAGTGAAATTCGGATGTGAAGGAGAAATGAGGGTTTCAACCCCTTTTATAAGCTTGAAAACGCCGAAAATAGGCTCCGGGACGAAGTTTACTTAATGCCTATCCATTTCGGGGCTGTTTCGGTCCAAAAACTGCTTTCTGGTGGTCCCCTGGTCGATTGCGATCAGACTTAAGCTCATGGGTACCAGATGTACCTCGTATTAAGTTTTCAGTCTGGCAGGGTTCGCAGATCGCACGTAGCGGACCAGTTTCAGTTCAGCGGTCACCGCACGTAGATCAGGACTGAAAGTCTCATGATAATAAATAGAAATTTTTCCTGATCCGAGGGTGTAATCTGGATGAATTCTGACGGTCAGAACGCTTAATACTGACGCGTCAAGTCGTGTGCTAGATTTGAATTTGAAATTCCCAATTCGTCCCTATTCGCGGTCGCTTCAGTCCGGGTTCAACGAAATACTCTGTGATTATCGGTTTGACTTGATTTTCGAAATGATTGTCAAGTCCAGCGGGGCGGTTCTAACGGTCTAAGATAGGAGGTATCGGACCTTCGACGCGCGGTCTAAATCCAATATAAAAATTCAATGTGGTCCAGAGGACAAACCCGCTTAGAGTTTGATCCGAGGTTATAGAGTATTCTAGAGTCATTGGTTCTACTCGATTTGGGTCTTGTAGAACGTATTTAAAGTGATCAGGGACTGTTTCCCAGCCACTCCAACGTTGCGCTAGCTAACTTATGCTTAGTTTCTAAAGAAATTTATCCTAAGTGGTTTCTTTGGCTATGGAATTGGGTTCTGAACGATTTTTCAGGTGTTTTAATTGACCCACTGCCTAAGGACGTCAAATCCCAGGTTAGTCAAAATCCGGGGTGTTACATTGAAATCCTAGAACTGATTAGGGTTAGGTTTTCTTACCCAATAGTGTATTTGAAATCACCAGAGTAGTGATTCGGTAATGATGTGTAATCACAAGGAGTAACGAGAATCGAATCCCAGGAGTGGCTCCCACTTCTCTCTCATTTTCTTCTCTTCCTTAGCTAGGGTTTCAAAATTCGTCTGTGAGAGAGGTTTTAAGGTCCTTATATAAGCTCTAAATCGACGAAAATAGGCCTAAGGCCAAGGTATACTTAGGTTATAACCAAATCAGCCTTGTTTCGATCCAACGGAGCACTTCTGGAGGTCCTGTTACTGAGTGCAGTTGGAATTAAGCTCATAGATGTTCGATCTTAATCAAGTTAAGTTTTCAATTTGATCGGTTTTCCAGATCAACTGTGGCAGACCAGTTTCAGTTCAGCGGTCACCGAAACTCGATCAGGGCCACGAGTACTTTGACATGTATGGGCCATCATCCCGGATCCGAGGGTAAATTTAGGTCAAAAACCAATGGTTAGAATGCTTAAAAATGGCGCGCAAGCGACGCGACTCAGATTACTTAAATTCATATTTAATTTCTTAAATATCTTCACTTTTTCACACTCTTCACTCCGGACTCAATGAAACAGTCTCAGGACATCGTTTGGATGTGATTTTCAAGGTGATAGTAAAGTCCAACTAGGAGATCATAATCGTCTAAGTTCACCGCTATCGGACTTTCGAAGCGCGGTCTAGGTCCGATACGAAGTTTCAAAGTGCTCCCAAGAGCAACTGGGTTTAAAGTTGGATTCTAGATTTTTGGGTAATAGACCATTAACGATTCTATAAGTTTTGGGTCTTGCAGATCATATTTAAAGTGATTAGTACTAATTTCACAGGTAATCTTGGTTAGCACTTAGTTAATTCTTATCTAGTTTCTAAAGGATTTAGTCCTGAGGGATTTCTACCTGAGCTAACACTCGGGTCTTTGTACGTATTTTTTCAAGTCGTTACAAAGTGTTAAAGGTGAACCTGGTTTAAAACCTTGGGTTTGGGGTGAATCATGCGAAACCTCCTTAGTGAAATCTGACACACTCAAGGGTTGAGTGCATTTGTCAGGAGTGGAGTAGACAAGTTGTCGAACCACTATAAAAATGACTATGTTTGTGATTGATATTTATCTTTGATTACCTGTGTGATTTCTTTAAATGCTTCAATATTTGATCACACCTCACACACAGTCACATCCATCATAGACTCTTAATTGTATCATGTTTATCATTAAATTAGTTTGTGATTAGATCTTCTAATTGGCTTGGAAGCCATTAGAGTTATCTTAGAGAAATCCTGATTCATGCATATCTATTTAGGACAAGTTTGATAGGATTTTAAATAAACAAAATTTTTTTTATAAAAGTCTTATTCACACCCCCTTTAGGACATATTGGCATATTCATACTTCAACTAAAGCAATTTTTACTGCAATTTCAATTCGTTTCAGAGCGGGTCCCTCTTTAAGGGCTTCACCACCTAGAGAGTGATCTTGACTGAAGTTGGGAATATGGCCAAAGGAGAGGGCTCATCGGTCTCTAGACCTCCAGTATTTGATAGATCAAATTATGCATACTAGAAGGCTAGAATGCATTATTTTCTAAGATCTTTGGATCATGATGTTTGGGATATAGTTAAAAGAGGATACGTTCCATTACTTGAACAAATAGTACTTGAAAATGGCACAACAATCTCCAAACAAAAATGTAACACCCTGAAAATCGGGGGTCGTGTATAAACTTAACTCCCGAGTTCCAGACCGTCACTTATGCAACAAAAATGATTATGATTCAATATTGTCTGATTTAAAGCATTCACATGAGTAAAAGTATACCAAAACTGCAATTCATACTTCAGGTCCAGTGATAAAAGCAAGCGGAAGACTAAACAATATATATATCACTGTATGGAAAAATAAAGTAGATCTCATCTGTCTCTAAAGTATGAATACATCTCTGAGTCTCATATACATATACATGAATAAAATTAAATGTTCAAAATAGTCCCACTGAAGTCCCGTCAACCCAGATCACCTACGTAAAGCCATCATGATACTGCATGTACGAGAACTCATCTTGGTCCTCGTCAAAGTCTGGCTCTACCTCTTGGATCTCAGCATCACCTGCATCTACAACAGGGTCTGGTGGGTGTTGCAAATACCATCCCATAACGTGGGAGTGAGTGATCAACTCTGTGGAATTATAGAGCAAAGATTAGCATGTTCACAAATCAATCATGCGATAATAGTAAAGCAGTAAATCAGACAATCCTAATACTGTTGTTAATGCAAGATGACATGACGTGATGTATGCCCTCACCGACGATCTCCCTCATACGGCACCATCTTACGACCGCGGCATGCAATCGACCCTCAAGTGCTCCACATCTTCCAGGAACATGCAATGGTATGGTGATATGATTTTCGAGCTGTTATTAGTCCATTCAAACAACAGGATTGGAAAACTAAGGTACTTCCCTTGTATCAATCCCAACACAGATCCTATCTAGGGTCGTCACTCCTAGTAATCTCAAACGATGTATATTTTGTAGGTCGCTGCAAGGGTTGCTAGGGCTGTTGCTCGCACTCATTGCACGGCTCCCCCATCACCTTATCAATACAGGCCTACTGTACTCTACTGCTACTGAAGGGTCGTCGCCTCCCGTAGACTCAGAATACGCTCGCAGTCACTACAAAGGACTCGTCGCCTGATCAATGTAGGCCGACAGCAAGAATATAGTGTCCCATACCACCATAAACTGCTCACGAGGCTAGGTGCTCACTGGTCACTATGGGGAGGTTTGTGGCCCCAGCGTAGGCCGACAGCTCGACCACGGTGTCCCATACCACCATGCCCGGCTCATGAGTCTTCATGGATTAAGGTACCATGGTTAACAGGGTTTACAATGGTAAGTTCAGTACCCTAGGTTCAAGCAGTCATGACTCATACAGGGTGAACATACATCGGCCAGTCGGGTTACTTGACGGGCTCGACTAGTGCGATCGCATCTCAAGTCGAACGACATGAAGTGCGTAAAACACTTCGCGTGGCCTAACCACTGCCGCCAACTCCAAACACGACTCGCGTTCATCGACGCGTCGTTCGTGGCCAAGACCAGCCAGCCACGAATTCGCTCGGTTACCGACTACCTGGACTAAGTCTAGTCCCAAACAATTATGGAATCACATTAGCAATTTATGTAGGAGTATTGGAATTGAAATACAATCATGTGAGCATATTAACACATGTTATAACATACAACTTAAGTAAATCTTCAAGCACATATATTTCATGCATGTAATGAAATCATGCATATAGTCAACATGTAGGAAATCATTTAGGTCAGCATATTAATTGAGAAATCAATCTCAAACTATTTCATAACATCATTTAATTCAATACATACTAATACAAACATTTATACAAACACCTACACTACACACTTAAGTCTACATATAATATGTCGACCCGAAGTGCGCAATTAGGCGAATCTCTCTGCCAAACTAATTATGCACGTATTCCTAACTTCCTAATGCGACAACAAACCATGTCAATCACATCAGTAAAATATGAATGTAATCTGTACTTCCTACAAATGACTAAAATGCCCTAAATCTCATATTCTTTGTTGATTTATGAAACAGGAAATGGATAGCATGTTGTACATGTCAAACGGCGATGCCGTCGATAATCTACTATTAAACGACATTGAAAGCGTTGAAAACCGTCAATCAAAGCGTCTAAAATCCTCACCTAGTCTCTTATGGATGCGTAAATTTGAACGGAGCGTATACGCTTCGTCTACGGCGATAAGAGAACCTGTTTTACAAGACCTATTGGTTAAAAAGCTATGGATCCTAGTGAACCTTAAATCAGCAACTTCTAGGATTGTTTCATACCTGAAAATGCGGAAGAATCACCGGCTTGGTGATCAGGAGGTGTTGCTTAGGCACTAGCAACAGGTGGCACAAAGGCAGGAAAAATCTATCCCACTCTCTCTCACAAACTCTCACCTTTTCTCTCTCTCAAATCTAGGGTTTCTTGCAATTTCGGATGGGAGAGAGGAGTGACCCCTTTTATAAGCTTAAAAAGGCCCGAAATAGGCTCGGGAACGAAGTTTACTTAGTGCATATCCAATTCGGGACTGTTTCAATCCAAAAGATGCTTTCTGGTAGTCCCCTAGTCGAATGCGATCGGACTTAAGCTCATGCATACCAGATCTAGCACGTATTAAGTTTTCAGTCCGGCAGGGTTCTCAGATCGCGCGTGGCGGACCAATTTCAGTTCAGCAGTCACCGCACGTAGATCAGGGCTGAAAGTCTCATGATATAAAATAAAAAATTTTCCTGATCCGAGGGTGTAATCTGGCTGAATTCTGACGGTCAGAACGCTTAATACTGACACGTCAAGTCGCGTGCCAGATTTGAATTTGAAATTCCGATTCTGTCCCTATTCGTACTCTCTTCGATCCGGGCTCAATGAAATAGCCTGTGATTATCGGTTTGACTTGATTTTAGAAATGATTGTCAAGTCCAGCTAGGCAGTTCTAACGGTCTAAGATCGGAGGTATCGGACTTTCGACGCGCGGTCTAGATCCAATACGAAGATTCAAAGTGGTCCAGAGAACAAACCTGCTTAGAGTTGGGTCCGAGGTTATAGAGTATTATAGAGTCGTTGGTTCTACTCGACTTGGGTCTTGTAGAATGTATTTAAAGTGATCAGAGACTATTTCCCAGCTACTCCAGCGTTGCGCTAGCTAACTTACTCTTAATTTCCATAGGAATTAATTCTACGCAATTTCGGGTCGAGTTGGTACTCGAGCCCAAGTATGGATTTTTCACGGGCGTTACAAAAAATCTAAAGAAAAATGGACAACATTCGATAAGGAAAACCAAAGTGTTGAGGCTAAAGGCATGAATGTTATCTACTGTGCAGTGTCCCAAGATATTTTCAATCAAATCAGTATGTGTGGGATAGCCAAAGAAGCATGGGACTTGTTAGAAACCACTCATGAAGGTACAAGCACTATGAAGAGATCTAAACTGCAACTCCTGACTTCATAGTTTGAATGTCACATAATGGAAGAGTATGAGACCTTCATGGATTTTTTCACAAAAATAAATATCATTTGCAACTCCATGGATGGATTAGGTGAGAAAGTTCTGGTTCCAAAAATCTATAGAAAAATACTAAGATCCTTACCAGAATTGTTCAACCCTAAAGTAACAACCATTGAAGAATGTAGAAACATAGATGAAATGAAAGTAGAAGAACTTGTAGGTTCCCTACAAACATTTGAACTACGCTTTAAACAAACCCCAAAATCTAAAAATACTATCCTCAAAACATCAAAGAAAATAACAAATGATGACATTGAAATTGAAAGAGAAGAGGAAGATGAGGAAGTGACTCTGAGAGTGATGGAGATTAAAAATCTTTGAAAATCTTTATGGTCTCCACTACTCCAATCATTCCCATTTAAACTGAGAATGAGGAAGAACCACGAGCCACTGAATCACTTCCTTCCAATAATAAGGAAACTGAAAGGGAAGAAAAAGAAGAACAAAACAAACTACAAGATGTTTACAATCAACTTTACATTCATAGCATCAACATTATTAGAAGACTTGAAATATCTGAAAACAAAAAGGAATTGCCGCAAAAAGATTTGGATAAAACTCTGGAAATTAATACACATCTAATCAATGATTTACAACAATATCATTCAGATAATGATATACTTGAGAGAACTAACACCTTCCTTAAATCTGAGTATGAAAAACTAAATAAACAGGTTGAGCAATTAAAAGACAAAAACATGCTCCTTCAAAATGAAAATCATACACTCCTGTTTGATTTAGAAGAATCCAGAAAAATCTCTAAGCTAAACTATAAGTTTTCCCAAAGTGGTGAGAAGTTAGAAAAACTCTTAGGTATGGGAAGACCTGGAAAGGATAAAAATGGCTTAAGATATGGAAATTTAAAAAAAAAAAATTGTAAATGCAACATCAATGGCTAAAAAATCTGTGGCTTTAGGTAGAAACACAAGAACTACTCCAGTCTGTCATTTATGTGGTGATTTGGGTCATTATAAGTTTGAATTTTTATCACCTAAGAGGACACAACAGATTTCTAGTCAAAAATTCAAATCAACCAAGAAAATACCAGACATCAAGTGTCTACCTAGGAATATGAGAAATCCACACCCATAACCACCTAGAATGAATGATAGAGTGAAGGAAGTATTGAATTAAATGTCTGAGTTAAATAAGAAAACTAATTCTACCACAATAAAAAATTTTGTAACAAAATGGATAGCAAAAGAAAAGAAAAGTTGTCTGATAACTCACTCTGTCCATATGCCCTGAAATATTAAGCATGGAAAGACAAGTCCAGGTCATGCATCTAGATCTAGATATTTGCCGAAATGACACAATTTTGCTGAGGTCTTTATGATACATCTGAGGTTCCTCACCTCAATCTTTTTGTATATAAACATTCTAATGTTTATAATTTTGAGTTGTACAATGCTTGTACAAAATTTTGTTGTGTATACTGTTGATTCAAAGATATACTATACTATAGATGAAATCCTATTAATTTGTGGAAAAATGAAAAAAAAATACTCACGTTCGATATATCTATTGATAAATCATGAACATTTTCGATCAAATCGATCAACAGTCGATATCATCGACATCTCTTCAGAATTTGGAAAGTCACATGATTAAGACTGTTATCAAAGCCATCGTCAATAACATCGAATGAGGACCATTGATATAATCAGAACTAAGTTTGATGATATCAAAGGATGTAGCCCAATAAAAGGTGATCAAGTGGAAGAAAATTTCATTTTTTTTTAAAAGGCTTTTCACTTTTTCCTTACTCATCCCCTCGGTCGAAAGTACATCAGTAGGCCCCGCAAGCTACTCAAAACCGGTATTATCCTTCCATTCCTTCTTTTCAAGATTCCATCTTATGTTTGGTTTGGGCATTTTTAGGTTTTCAAGAGGAAATTTTCTCCGATTTTCCTCAAATCTTTCAAATCTATGTTTGTATGGGTAAGGACAAAGGAAAGGTGTCTGGTCCTAGAGAGTCCACTAGAGCCTCTCGATAAAAAACCCTTGCTTCAAAAGTGAGTAAGAGCTACTGAACGGGGGACCCCCACTCACAAGAGGACACGATAAACTTCACGTGGCGGGTCCCAATCCGAAACTCTAGCCCCTCCTTCGGCTAGAATAAATTCAGTTTTGGCTAAATATATCGATAGGAAGCTTATCCATGAAAGAATGGTTGATAAGGACTATTTAATACCGTACAATATGGAATCCCTTTTTACTGCAATCGATTGGTTGCCTGTTCATGACTTCGGTGGGCCATGTCATCTTGAATGAACATGCAACTTTCTAGCCACCTGTCATTCACCAGTGTCTGATCCTCCTTCCATCACGGTCTCTGTTAATGGTGATGATGTAATAATCACTCCTACGATTGCAAACATCATAGGGCTGATGATGTCACCCGATGGTCTCCCTGAAATGGATCTCGAAAATGTTAAAATCCGGTCCATGGTTACTAAATACATCTGTCATGGTAGTGACATTCCTTGGTTCCAAGGAAATGCATTGAAATCTATGTTCATGGAACTACGATTTCAGGTCTTGCACAGTATCTTCGCCTCAAACATTTATCCTAGAAGTACCAACCGTTCCAATCTCAGAGGGTTCATGACCATTATAGTTTATTCAATAGCCACAGGGTTAAAAATCTCTCTCCCGACTCTGATTGTAGATCAGTTAGTCTATGTCGTTCATACATCCCAGGATCTTCACTTGTCCTATCCCTGGATTATACACATTGTGTGTAAGGCCTTCATTTTTCCAAACTACCCATGATTTAGAACTTCCCCTCCAAGTCTTCAATAAGAACAACATTCGAAGGATGGACTTGGAGTTCTATAAGTATCCCGAGAATCCAGAGGAAGGTCTTCATGAAGGAGCAGGAGGTGACAGTGATGCTCCTACTAAAGGGACTAAGATGGCTGGGAATGAACCTTCTGTGCCCCATCAAGCTCTGTCCACATTAGAGCACGTGTAACACCCTGAAAATCGGGGGTTGTGTAGAAACCCGACTCCCGAGTTCCAGACTATCACTTATGTAACAAATATGCTTATGATTCAATGTTGTCTGAGTTAGAGCATTAACATGAGTAAGATTATACCAAAACTGTAATTCATACTCCATATCCAGTGATAAAATGCAAGCGGAAGACTGAAAGAGTAAATATATCACTGTATGAAAAATAAAATAATCTCGAACTATCTCCAAAGTATGAATACATCTCTAAGTCACATATACATATATCAAACCAAAAATTAAAATGTCATATGGTCCAACTAGAAAGTCCCGCCGATCCAGGCCACCTACGCAAAGCCGTCGGAAAACTGCATGTACGAGAACTCATCCTGGTCCTCGTCATAGTCCGTCTCCGCATCCTGAACCGCCTCGCAACCTGCATCTAAGACCGAGTCTGGTAAGTGTTGCAAACACCGTCCCGTAACGTGGGAGTGAGTGATCAACTCAGTGGAATCATAGAGTAAAGATTAGCATGTTATCAAATCAATCACGCGATAATAGTAAAGCAAGCAATCACACATTCCTAGATACTGTTGTTAATGTAAGTATGAAATGACATGATGGATGCCCTCATCGACATACTCCCTCATGCAACACCATCTTACGTCCGCGGCATGCTTTCTTCCCTCAGTGCTCCACATCTTCCAAGCACATGCAGTGCGATGTGAAAATGATTGCCGAGTTGTTATTAGTCCTTTCATACAGCAGTATTGCGAAACTAAGGTACCTTCCTTATATCAATCCCAACACAGATCATGTCTAGGGTCGTCACTCCTAGTAGTCTCATACGATGTTATATTTATAGGTCACTGCAAGGGCTGTCAGGGCTGTTGCTCACACTCGTTACACCGCTCCCCCATCACCTTATCAATACAGGCCTAGTGTACTCTTGTTGCTACGGAAGGGTCGTCACCTCCCGTAGACTTAGAATACGCTCGAGGTCACTACAAAGGGCTCATCACCAATCAATGTAGGCCGACAGCTCGAATGTAGTGTCCCATACCACCACAATTGGCTCACGAGTCTAAAGTGCTCACTGGTCACTACGGGGAGGTTTATGGCCCCAGCGTAGGCCGACAGCTCGACCACGGTATCCCATACCACCATGCCTGGCTCATGAGTCTTTATGGATCAAGGTACCATGGTTATCAGGGGTTTCACTGGTAAGTTTAGTACCCTAGGTTCAAGCAGTTTGACAAATACAAGGTGAACATACAATGGCCAGTCGGGTTACTTGACAGGCTCGACTAGTACGAGCGCACCTCAAGATGAACGACATGAAGTGCATAAAACACCTCGTGTGGCCTAACCACTGCCGCCAACCCAAAGCACGACTCACATTCGTCGACGGGTCCTTCGTGGCAAATAGAAGCCAACCACGAATTCAATCTGTTACCGACCACCTGGACTAATGTATAGCCCCAAGCATTTGTAATCAACATCAGTGATCATGTGAGAGTAACATAAATGAAATACAAACAATACAAGCATGTTGACAACATGTTATAACATACAACGTAAGCAAATCAACCAACACAAGTATTTCATATATATGAGGAAATCAATTCATATAGAAAACATGGAGGAAATCATATACATCATCATGTTAATTGAGAATTCAATCTCAAAACTAATCTACAACAACATTTACTCAATACATAATAATACAAACATTTATACAAACACTTAATCTACACACATTGGTCTACATAGCGTATGTCGACCCGAAGTGTGCATTAGGGCGAATCTCTTCACCAAACAGATCATACATGCCTCACTAATATCATAACACGAGAAATTCACATGGCAATCATTTCAGTAAAATATAGACGTATACAGTATTCCCTATAAATGCCTAAAATATCCTAAATCTCATATTCTCCGTACGCAGTCGAAATGGAAAACAGACAGCATGTTCTACATGTCAAACAATGCTCTTGTCGATAATTTACTATTAAAATACATTGAAATCTTTGAAAACAGTCAATCTAAGCATCTACAATCCTCACCTTTCGTCGTATATGCGTAACGAATCGAATAGAAAGTCTACTCTTCGTCAACGCCTATATGTCGACCTAATTCACAAGATACATCAGCTACTTCGCTACTTGTATCGAAGGAATCCCTAAAACAGGTTGAGGTTAGGGTTTTCTTACCTAGAATGATGTCGGAATCATCGAAAGAGTGATTGGAATATGGTGATTCGGTACGTGCAAAAGCAGGATCAAGTGGTAGGAAACTTTCCTCACAACTCTCTCACAATCTCTCTCTTTCTCTCTCTTCTCTTTCTAGGGTTTCTTACAAATTCGTAAGTGAGAGATATGAGAGGGTTTAAATCCCTTATATAGGCTAAAATCTCACCTACGTAGACTCTAAACCAAGGTATACTTGGGTTATAACCAAATCGGGTCTTTCCCGATCTAAAAGAGCATTTCTGGAGGTCCCCTGGACAAATGCGGTCAGACTTAAGCTCATGGGTGCCGGATGTTGATCATATTAAGTTTTCAGTCCGTTAGTGTTCCCAGATCGCACGTGGCGGACCGGTTTCAATTCAGTAGTCACGGAGATTCGATCAAGGATTCCAAGTACACTGACCTGAGTGAGAAGTATTTGGGTCAGATTTCGATGTTCTGAATGCTTATACTTAACCCGCAAGCGAAACGTGCCAGATTTATTTAAATCACATTTAATTTTTTATGAATTTCACTCTTTCTCACACTCCTTGCTCCAAGCTCAATGAAATAGCCTCAGAACATCAGTTGGGTTTGATTTTCGAAATGATTGTCAAGTCCAACCAAGCGGTCATAATGGTCTAAGATTGTAGATATCGGACTCTCAATGTGCAGTCTAGATCCAATACAAAGTTTCAAAGGGTTCTTGAGAGCAAACGGGTTTAGAGTTTGATCCTAGGTTTCAGGATGTTATAGCGTTAACAGTTCCACAAGTTTTGGTTCTTGTAGAACCTATTTAAAGCGATCAGTGCTAATTTCACAGCTAAACTAACATGGCATTAGTTAACTTACGCTTGATTTCTAAAGGAATTAATCCTAAGTGATTTCTAATCGAGTTGGTACTCGGGTCTCTGTATGGATTTTTTCGAGACGTTACAGCAAGGGCATGCAAAAAGGTTTAAGCTGCATCAAGACAGAATTGGAGCAATATAGTGAGATGATGTCCAACTGAATGAGTATGTGAATACATGACTTATTGTCTTGGAACGCTCGGTAAATGGAGTGCAACAAATGGTGCAGTAATTAGTTGATCTACTCACTTGCCGGCACGACGACATGACACCATCTTCCTCGGCTCCATAGTGTCGGTCTCTGAATGTTGTCACATAGGTCTCTGGATGCCGTCACATACACCTTACTCTTATTTTCACGTATGAGCATTAGTATCTTGTTGGATGCTCTATGTTTCCATGAGTGTATGTGATAACTCACTAACCTGCACAATCTGACGACTTTTTTTTCTTTTTTTTTTTTTTGTATATGTCCATGGATGGGCTAAATACTGATGGTTGGTTTTGGGTTCCCATGAATGGGATTGGTAATTTTTTTTTTTGAAAACTATTATACTGCTGCCAAACTAGGGCAGTATATGCATTGGATATTTTTGGATATGGCTGGTTATAATTCACACATATTTATTGTCATATTTATATCCCTTGTTTTATCTGATCATCGTTTAAATGGTGTGGAATACATGTAATGTTTTAATCATTATTCTATCTGCTTATATCATTGCTCTATTTGATTTGTTGGGCATACATAGTTTCTAAAAATGATGTCTGGTTAATTAACTGTTTTGATCAGTATACATCTATCTTTTATACATGTATGTTCTCTGGATGATTGGTTCTCTCAAATACTTCTGTAACATCCCGAAAATCGAGGGGTCGAGTAAAAACCCAACTCCCGAGTTCCAAAATGTTATCTATGCAACATATATATGTATGATTGAATGTTGTCTATGTTAATGTATTAAACATGAGTGGGATTAATCCAAAACATCATATCATACTCTAGAGACCGTTAAATTAGCAAGCGGAAGACTGTGATAGTATGTATAACATATATAAACTATTATATGTCTCCAGAGTGTGAACATGTTACCAGATTATATACATACATGTATACTTCAAAAGTAAACAAAACGAATATACATGAGGGTGCTAAAAATATAAAATGACAAGTGTCAATGTATCTAATCAACCTCCCTGTAATCATGTCAATCAGAACACTCATAAAGGAGAGATCCTCCTCCTCATCATCAAATCCAGCTCTGCCTCGCAGGCCGCGCCATCATCTGCAATCACAATAGGGACTGGTGGGTGTCCGGAAACACCATCCCGTAACGTGGGAGTGAGTGATCAACTCAATGGGATAAGAGAGCAGAGATTAGCATGTTATCAAATCAATCATGCGATAATAGAAAAGCAGTAAATCAAACGATCCTAATACTATTGTTAATGCAATATGACATGACATGACGGATGCCCTCACCGACGTTCTCCCTCATACGACACCATCTAATGCCCGCGGCATGCCTACATCCCGCTCAGTGCTCCACATCTTCCAGGCACATGCAACGTAATGGTGATATGATTGCCGAGTTGTTATTAGTCCATTCAAACAGTAGGATTGGAAAACTAAGGTACTTTCCTTATATCAATCCCAACACAGATCCTGTCTAGGGTCGTCACTCCTAGTAATCTCATACGATGTATATTTTGTAGGTCGCTGCAAGGGCTGCCAGGGCTGTTGCTCGCACTCGTTGCACCGCTCCCCCATCACCTTATCAATACAGGCCTACTGTACTCTACTGCTACTGAAGGGTCGTCGCCTCCCGTAGACTCAGAATACGCTCGCGGTCACTACAAAGGGCTGTCAGGGCTGTTGCACGCACTCGTTGCTCCGCTCCCCCATCACCTTATCAATATAGGCAGACAGTAAAAATATAGTGTCCCATACCACCATAATCTGCTCACGAGTCATAGGTGCTCACTGGTCACTACGGGAAGGTTTGTGGCCCCAGCGTAGGCCGACAGCTCACGAGTCAACCAAATCTAACCTATAATTCCTTACCATATGCAGGCTTTACACTACTTAAGGTAACTAGTAGCCTAGTTTGTAACTCAGTAGCTATAATCCAAAGCCTAAGTTTATACGCTAAATGGTTCCATACCATTACTAATATAGGAAATTGCTCTATCGCTTAGGGTCAAAATTATCTAAATAGAATTGGCTTTCCTATATCGTCAGATCCTTCAATTCTAGAGGTGCTAACACTAGGTCCGAAACGCCAAGGGCCTATATGGCCAGTAGCATTAAGTTGTATTAAATGGAACGACATTCCTAGTCCCATGGCGGGATTGGAAGTGGCATGCTTGGTAGGAGGGTGGGGTGGGATAAAATTTAATTTGTAGGCTGAAGCCCAGGAGTTACAATACTCCCAATCTAGGGACAATACCTGACAAAAAATGAACGGCATGCACTCCATTCAACAAAATTCGACTATATTAAGCCCAAACCACTAACACAAACACATTTTTTACCTAACAACAGCAAAACACAGAAATTTCAAACGACAATCAAACAAGCGAAGAACATGGAGAAATGGGATGGGTAAGCAGGTTTCCGCGAGTCGGAGGATGAAATAAAAGGGACATGAGAGAGAGGACGATGGAAAGGGAGGAAAAGGCTAAAATAGCCTTAATAATGGCCATGAAAAGTGGAAGAAATGCGGAAAAATGGTTGTCCAAATGGACAGAATGAAATCTAGGTGTTGTAGAGGGATGCATTAAGCTCCCAAAGGATGTATTTTTAGAGAGAAAAGAGAATGAAAAATGGGAATGGAGCACCTCACAATTTCAGCTCCTTTTGGGGGTTATAAGAGCTCCAAACGATGAGATTTGCAAGAGGGAAGGCTGCAAACTTCAATGGAGTGATGGAGTGTGGTCGTTTTCAACCAAAAATGGGTTTGGGAGTGATTTAGAATCACGATTTTGGGTTAGGGCAGCTGAAAAATGAAAATGGAACTAAGGAAGGGGACCTTTGTGAAGGAAGTACCCCTCTTTGTGGTTTTCTATGGACGAAATGCACATGGGGGTGTACACTACCCAAAATAGGGCGTGCGCCTAAAAATCACATCAAGTGGGCGCCACCGGACGGTGATGCATCACCGAACCGGTAATGGCATCACCGACCATCTCCCTGGTCCAGGGACCCTAAAAAACTATGGGCCCCACCTTAGTTCATTGTAGATTTCCCTATACAGGCCCAAACATGCATTCGGAGATTTTCGGGGCTAGTCTGTAAACCCGAATACAATTCCCTATTATACAGCATATGATTTTGGGGTAGAAGGAGCTAATACATCCATCTAGCCCATTATTTGCTAAAGAAAGCAAAATTAGAATGGCCTAAAGGCCAGTTTTCATGAAATTTTACTATTCACTGTAAAATTTTGTCGAAGCATAATTTTATATCATTTTCACATTAGGATCAATGCCTAACATGAAAAGAATTAGAAAGAATTGAAGATTGGAGTGGTGAGAGGAAAAATTTTGAAGATTTTAGGTGAAACGGGGTTTTTAAGCCCTGGCGATTGAATGCAGGAGTTGTGGTTGTCCCACAGCCCAAGGATTCACATTTAAGGGTTTAGAATCATTCAAAAAATATCTCAAACCACCTACCTACAACCTAGGAGTTACTCAGGTCACTTCACGCGACCCTAGATGCGTTACGGACTCGATCGCGCGATCGATATGAATAGACTTCGCCTATTGGTGAATCTGTGGTCCTATAAATGTTTCTAGACCTTCCTCGCACCCTCCTAAGTCAAAGGAAGCGACATCGTACATCGCGTGACCATAACCCAGGCCCGGTTTAATCCAAATCATGCTCTGATACCATCTGTAACATCTCGAAAATTGGGGGGTCGAGTAAAAACCCAACTCCCGAGTTCCAAAATATTATCTATGCAACATAGATATGTATGATTGAATGTTGTTTATGTTAATGTATTAAACATAAGTGGGATTAATCCAAAACATCATATCATACTCTAGAGACCGTTAAATTAGCAAGCGGAAGACTGTGATAGTATGTATAACATATATAAACTGTTATATGTCTCCAGAGTGTGAACATGTTACCAGGTTATATACATACATGTATACTTCAAAAGTAAACAAAACAAATATACATGACGGTGCTAAAAATATAAAATGATAAGTGTCAATGTATCTAATCAACCTCCCTATAATCCCGTCAATCAGAACACACATAAAGGAGAGATCCTCCTCATCATCATCAAATCCAGTTCCGCCTCACAGGCCGCGCCATCATCTGCAATCACAATAGGGACTGGTGGGTGTCCGAAAACACCATCCCGTAACGTGGGAGTGAGTGATCAACTCAATAGGATAAGAGAGCAGAGATTAGCATGTTATCAAATCAATCATGTAATAATAGTAAAGCAGTAAATCAAATAATCCTAATACTGTTGTTAATGCAATATGACATGACATGATGGATGCCCTCACCGACGTTCTCCCTCATACGGCACCATCTAACGCCTGCGGCATGCGTGCATCCCACTCAGTGCTCCACATCTTCCAGGCACATGCAATGTAATGGTGATATGATTTTCGAGTTGTTATTAGTCCATTCAAACAGCAGGATTCAGAAGCTAAGGTACTTCCCTTATATCAATCCCAACACAGATCCTGTCTAGGGTCGTCACTCCTAGTAATCTCATACGATGTATATTTTGTAGGTCGCTACAAGGGCTGCCAGGGCTGTTGCTCGCACTCGTTGCACCACTCCCCTATCACCTTATCAATACAGGCCTACTGTACTCTACTGCTACTGAAGGGTCGTCGCCTCCCGTAGACTCAGAATATGCTCGCGGTCACTACAAAGGGCTGCCAGGGCTGTTGCACGCACTCGTTGCTCCGTTCCCCCATCACCTTATCAATGTAGGCCGACAGCAAAAATATAGTGTCCCATACCACCATAATCTTCTCACGAGTCATAGGTGCTCACTGGTCACTACGGGGAGATTTGTGGCCCCAGCGTAGGCTAACAGCTCGACCACGGTATCCCATACCACCATGCCCGACTCATGAGTCTTCGTGGATCAAGGTACCATGGTTAACAGGGTTTACAATGGTAAGTTCAGTACCCTAGGTTCAAGCAGTTATGACTCATGCAGGGTGAACATACAACGGCCAGTCAGGTTACTTGACGGGCTCGACTAGCACGATCGCATCTCAAGTGGAATGACATGAAGTGCGTAAAACACTTCGTGTGGCCTAACCACTGCCGCCAACTCCAAAACACGGCTCGCGTTCATCGACGCGTCGTTCATGGCCAAGATAAGCCAACCACGAATTCGCTCGGTTACCGACTGCTTGGACTAAGTATAGTCCCAAACAATTATGGAATCACATCAGCATTCATATGAGAGTATTGGAAATGAAATACAACCATGTGAGCATGTTAACACATGTTATAACATACAACTTAAGCAAATCTTCAAGCACATACATTTCATGCATATAATGAAATCATGCATATAGTCAACATGTAGGAAATCATTTACGTCAGCATATTAATTGTGAAATCAGTCTCAAACTAATTCATAACACCATTTAATTCAATATATACTAATACAAGCATTTGTACAAACACATACACTACACACTTAAGTCTACATATAGTATGTCGACCCAAAGTGCGCAATTAGGCGAATCTCTTCACCAAACTAATTATGCACATATTCCTAACATTCTAATGGGATAATAAACCATGTCAATCACATCAGCAAAATATGAATGAAATCAACACTTCCTACAAATGACTAAAATGCCCTAAATCTCATATTCTCCGTCGGTTTATGAAACAAGAAACGGACAGCATGTTGTACATGTCAAACGGCGTCGCCGTCGATAATCTACTATTAAACGACATTGAAAGCGTTGGAAACAGTCAATCAAAGCGTCTAAAATCCGCACCTTATCTCTTATGGATGTGTGAATTCAAACGGAGCGTATACGCTTCGTCTACAGCGATAAGAGAACCTAATTTGCAAGATACGTCAGCTAACATGCTATGAATCCTAGCGAACCTCAAATCAGCAACTTCTAGGGTTATTTCTTACCTGAAAATGCGGAGAAATCACCGGCCAGGTGATTGAGGTAGGTTGCTATAGCACGTGCAACAAGCGGCACAAAGGCAGGAAAATTCTCTCCTACACTCTCTCACAAACTCTCACCTTTTCTCTCTCCCAATCTAGGGTTTTTCTCAAATTCGGATGGGAGAGAGGAGTGAGGGTTTCAACCCCTTTTATAAGCCCAAATGTGCCCGAAATAGGCTCGGGAACGATGTACAGTTGAGGTATATCCAAATCGGGGCTGTTTCGGTCCAAAAGGACATTTCCAGTGGTCCCCTGGCCGAACGCTATCGGACTTAAGTTCATACATGTCAGATGTCACTCACATCCTGTTTTCAGACCATCAGTGTCCGTAGATCGCACGTGGCGGTCCAGTTTTAGTTCAGCGGTCACCGCACGTAGATCGGGCCTACAAGTCTCATGATATGAAATAGAAATTTTTCCTGATCTAAGGGTGTAATTTGGCTGAATTCTGACGATCAGAATGCTTAATACTGACGCGTCAAGTCGTATGCCAGATTTGAATTTCAAATTCCAAATCTAACCCTATTTTCACTCTCTTCAGTCCAGGCTCAATGAAATAGCCTACGAATGTCGGTTGGACTTGATTTTTGAAATGATTGTCAAGTCCAGCTAGGCAGTTCTAACGGTCTAAGATTGAAGGTATCGGACTTTCGACACGTGGTCTAGATCCAATACAAAGTTTCAAAGTGGTCCAGAGAACAAACCGGTTTAGAGTTTGATCCGAGGTTTTAGAGTATTATAGCACCATTGATTTTACAAGTTTTGGGTCTTGTAGAACGTATTTAAAGTGATCAGGGACTATTTTTCAGCTACTCTAGCGTTGCGCTAGCTAACTTATGCTTAGTTTCTAAAGGAATTAATCCTAAGTGATTTCTTTGGCTATGGAATTGGGTTCTGAGCGATTTCCCAGGTGTTTTAGTTGACCCATTGCCTAAGGACGTCTAATCCCAGATTGGCCAAAATTTGGGGTGTTACAACTTCAAACTTCAGTCAATATCAACTACTATACCTTTGTCAATGACTGACAAAAAGGGGGAGAGCAAATCAAACACCCCGATGGAAAAATTATGTATATCTGTCTATGAATGGTGATACAGGTGTTAGGGGGAACAAATGCACCAAGATAGGGGGAGAATGCTGCTGGGGGGAGCAGCTACTGATCATACGTATGGTTTCACTAGACATTGTAAAATTGTGGGGGAGCAGCTACTGATCGTGTATATGGTTTCACTAGACATTGTAAAATCATGTAAATTACATGTACACACAATTTATGATGTATTTTTTTAGATGTTATTCTAGGGTATTTTGGTATTTTGTCATGTAATTGATAAAGGGGGAGATTGAAAGTGCCCTGTTTTGTCAATTAGTGTTAGTGTTGAGTCAGTAAGACAGAGAAGCTCCATATGAAGGTTAATTAACCATCTACCTCAACCGGATGTGTGCCCGAACTTACCACAGGCAAATCTAAGCCTCGCATCCCATATCCCAAAACACCAGGTAATTAAAACCCTTAAAACTGATTAAAAAATCATAGAGTTTTTGGGTTAGAAAACTTTTTTCAAAATATCAAAAAATCTCTAAATTTTCTACCTTTGTCGATTTATCGATAGACTGATCGATATAATCGAGAAGTGCTGTTGATGTCCTCAATGCTCAATCGATACTATCGAAATGAAGACAAAAATTGTCCAGCAATTACATATTCTTCTGGACAGAAATATAGATGTATTGATACCCCTATCGATATCATCGAAATTTGAAACTCGAGTCTATCAAAGTTAACTCGATAAAATCGACAGTAGAGAATTTGTCTCCATGTTTTTCTAAAGAAAATCATAAAGACCTTCAATATATCGAAGTACTCCCTGATATCCTCAAAATTCAAAACCCGATGATATCAGAAGGTCTTTGATGATATCAGTCTTGGACATAGTTTTTCAGTAACATTTTTCAAGTGGTTTTTTATCTTTGATCGAGGGTAACTTGATAGAATCAATATTCAAATATCATTGATATCGAGACCAGGTTGATTACATTGAAAAAGGACATAAACTGTCCAGTAAGCTTAACTGGAAAATCCTTTGGATTTATCGATGCATCGACATGACTATCGGTATCATTGACATTCAAATTTCAATGATATCGAGTGTACCTCTCATATCCTTGACCTGAAATATTTCAAATGCAATGTCTCTCTCATTTTCAAATGTTAAGGAATCAATCTTCGTGTCGATGAAATCGGAGTTCGAAATTTGATGACATCGACACAGATTTTGATCTCCTCAACTACCTAGCAAAAGGTTTCAAAAGTGTATTAGATTTGAGTCTATCTCATCGAGCGGCCAGTCGATATAATTGAGAGTATATGCTCGATGATATCAATTCTGCTCAATGATATTGAACTCTGTCATAAATGTGACCATTTTATATCCATTGGAACTTTTTGCCTATATATAGAGAACTTGTCTTTAGTTACTGGTAGATAAAGAAGAGAGTGCTTATGATTGTTTAACCTTAGATCGTATACCTAATGCCCTTTCTCTCATGAAAGTTCATCCTCCAATCCACCCTCATCATTGACATTCAATAGAGTGGATTGAGGAATGAACTTCTACATTTAAGGATCCTTCAGCTACTATCTTAATGGCAAATCATTAAGCTGAGATCCCTTGAATGCATAGATGATTGGAATCACTCCATTTTTGTTATAGGAAAACTTTTTATAGAGTAGGATTCCATTACAACCTTGACCCAACCCATCGTCATGCAATGGTACATCGTTTAAGTTGCGGTTCAAGGAAGCAGAAGACTCTTCATCAATAAAGGAGATCTTCAACAACAAGCTAAAAGGAACTCATCCACTTATTTATAAGTTATCAGAGTCCAGAGGACCCTTGTGATCATTGCCTTGTAGGATTCAGTTTAAAGTGTTTCTCACCTTGTGCAAGTCCTCTAGGAGGTCTCTAGCGGGAGTGTACATGGTGGGTGCACTGTGTTGACCATTGCCCTTTGGAGAGCATAAAAAGTTATGGTCTTGTGGAAGATGCTTGGCCAGTGTGCCTGTAACATCTCGAAAATCGGGGGTCGAGCATAAACTTCACTCCCGAGTTCCAGAACATCACTTATGCAACATTTTCAATGATGGATGAATGTTGTTTATATTAGTACAGAAAAACATGAGTGAGATTAGACCAAAATAACATATCATACTCCAGAGATAGTTAAGTTTCTCAAGCGAAGACTGTGATAAATATATAAAATGTATAATTAATTGTAAGTCTCCAGAGTGTGAACATGTTACCAGGTTAAGTAAATACATGTATACTCTAAAAATGAACAAAAAGAATATACATGAGTGTAAATAAAAGGCAAAATACCAAGTGTATTGACTTCTAATCAATAACCCTGTAACCCCGTCGATAAGAACCCACATATAGGAGGAATCCTCCTCATCATCATCAAGTCCGGCTCTGCTTCGCAAGCATCGCCATCATCTGCAACTAAAATAGGGACTGGTTGGTGTGTACAACACCGTCCCGTAACGTGGGAGTGAGTAGCTAACTCAATGGAAACTATACAGCAAAGGTCAACATGTTATCAATTAAAGCAAGCAGTAATGATAAGACAGTATAATCAAACAGGTCCTAGATACTCTTGTTAATGCAAAGATGGTATGAAGAATGATGTATGCCCTCACCACAATCCCCTCTACGACATCATCTAACGATCGCGGCATGACTCACTTCCTCAGTGCTCTATCACCAATGCCGTTAGCACATGCAATGCGGTGTTATGAATATGTTACTAAGTTCTTATTAGTCCTTTTCATACAGTAGGATTGGGAAGCTAAGGTACCTCCCTTGTATCATTACCCAAATGGGGATCCATTCTCGGGGCGTCAGTCCGAGATAATCTCATAGGATGTTACGGTTCTAGGTCTCTGCAAGGGCTATCAAGGCTGTTGCGCGCAATCGTTGCTCCTCTTCCCCATCACCTTATCAATACAGGCCTAGCTATATCCCACATACTGCAACAAGACTCATCGTCCTTATGCACTATCAGGATATACTCGAGGTCACTACAGAGGGTTCCTCACCAATCAATGTAGGCCGACAGCAAGAATATAGTGTCCCATACCACCATAATCTTCTCACGAGTATAGGTGCTCACTGGTCACTATAAAGGGCCCGTCACCAATTAATGTAGGTCGACAGCATGAATATAGTGTCCCATACCACCATAATCGGCTCATGAGTCTTAGCGGATCGAGGTACCAAGGTTAGAGGGGCTTTTCATTGATAAGTTTGGTACCTTAGGTTCAAGTAGTAGCGACCAAACATGGTGAACAAACATCGGTCAATCGGGTTAGTTGATAAGCTCAACTAGGCCAAGTGCACGTTGAGTTGAACAACATGAAATGCATAAGCACTCCATGTGGCCTAACCACTGTCGAACACCCCAAGCACGACTCAGATTCACTAAACTCATCTTGTGTGATGAAAACAACCTCAACCACTATTTACAGAACGGTTACCGATTGCCTGGACTGTAGTATAGCCCCAAGCACGTACAATTTCAATAACAGGCATGTGATTCATATCCTACAATCATATGGACAGTTATGAAAATATAACTTGAATGTAAATACAATACATGAAGGAAATCATACACACAGTTAAGACGAGCAACCTAAGTTACACAATTCATGGAAATCATACACCCAGTTAAGGTGATTGAGATTCATATCTTAACATGTATACAGGTACATCTTGCTAACTACTAACTCATTCAGACGCTTTTACATACACTTAGCCTACACATTACATCATACATATTATGTATCCATTAGCATACGTATTAGGGCGAATCCTTTCGTCAAAGGGTTATCGCCTATACAACAATCATATATCCATGACAGTTAGCCGTGGCGAGCCCGAAAGCGAATTCCATACTCATTCAATCATTTTTACAAACACTTAGAATACATAAATTATCATACATGTATATGTTGATTATACTTGCATTAGGCCAAATTCTTTTACTAGGGAGTAGTCCCATATACCACTTGCATCTACCCACGACGGATAATCGTGGTGTGCATGAATCCGGGTTCCGTATTCATTTACACATTTTCCCAAACACGTGGGCTACACCCTTTAAAGTATAAAGTGTAATTGGCCGTGATGTGATTTAGGGCAAGTCAGTTCGCTAAGGAGTTGTCACACATGTAACAAGCATATGTTCACGGTAAATAATCATGTTAAACACAAATCCAAATTCTATATGTATATGGTATTTTCTACAAATACGAGGAATACAATATATTCAACATAATTAACGTATAACTGAAAAACGAAATAGATAACACTTTATACATGTGAAATAGCATCCTAAGAAAGAATAAATCATTACTTAACATTGAAAGTCTTGGAAACCATAACCTAAACGTATATAATCCGCACCTTAAACCAGAAAATGCATATAAGAGGTGATTCAGACTATAAATCTTCGTCAACGGCGGGTACGCTACCTAAGGCATGAAACAGGTTAGCTACAATGTCATCGAAACTATTCTAAGCTTTAAAATAAGTTAGGGTTATCTTCACTTACCCAAAAATGGAATTAGAAATGCCGTAATAGTGATACAGTAGAGGTGTTGAAGCGCGTGGAGTGGCAGGGTAGAATTCCTAGGAGAAACTCCAACTCTCTATCGCTTTCTCTCCCTTTTCTCTCTTCTCTCTCATAGGGTTTTCCCTAAATTCGTATGGGAGGATAGAGTGAGGGCTTAAGGCCCTTATATAGGCTAAAAACTCACCAAATTAGACCCAGGGCCAAGGTATACTTAGGTTATAACCAAATCGGGTTTGTTCCGATCCAACAAAGCACTTCTGGAGGTCCTTTTACTAAATGCGGTCGGACTTAAGCTCTCTAATATCAGATCTAGGTCAAGCTAAGTTTTCAGTCCGGTCGGGTTTCCAAATCGACCGTGGCGGACCAGTTTCAGTTCAACGGTTACGGGAACTCGATCAGAGCTACAAGTACTATGACATGTAAGGGCCACCTATCCTGATCCGAGGGTAAATTTAGGTTGAATTCTAACAGTCATAATGCTTAAAAATAACGGCAAGTGAACCGTTCCAGATTTCATAAAAATATAATTAATTTTCTAAAAATCTTCATTTCCTACCCTCTTTACTCCAGACTCAATAAAATGGTCTCAACACATCGTTTGGGCTTGATTTTCTAGGTGATTGACAAGTCCAACTAGGCGGTCGTAATGGTCTAAGTTCATAGCTATCAGACTCTCGATGCGCGGTCTAGAACCAATACAAAGTTACAAAGCATTCTCAGGAGTAACTGGATTTAGAGTTAGATCCTAAATTTCAGGGTAACGTAGCGTTAACAATTCTAGAAGTTTTGGGTCTTACAGATCGTATTTAAAGTGGTTGGTGCTAATTTTGCAGGAAATCTAGTGTAACGTCGGTTAATTCACATTAAATTTCTAAAGAGTTAGGTTCTAAATGATTTCTTTGGCTTTGGAATTCAGTTTTAAGAGGTTACCAAGGTGTTATGGTTGACCCATTGCTTAAGGACGCCTAACTCCAGGTTGGTAAAAATCTGGGGTGTTATAGTGCCAAAAAGTGGGTGTTTTGTGTTAACCCTTGCTCATGAGAGCATAAACAGGAGAGGTTCCTTTTGTGAATCCTTGGCTAGTGTGTCTAAAATCGAGTGCTATGTGTTGACCCTTGCTCATGGGAGCATAAACTATCAGCCTAGGTTGTAAGGGTTAAAGGAGAACCTGATTTAAAACCTTGGTTTTACGGTGAAACATGTGTAACCTCCTTAGTGAAATTCGACACACTCAAGGGTTGAGTGCATTTTTCGGGAGTTGAGTAGACAAGTAGTCGACCCACTATAAAAATGACTGTGTTTGTGATTAATATTTGTCTTTGATTACCTGTGTGATTCTTTAAATTCTTTCATATTTGATCACACCTCACACAATCACATCCATCATAAACTCTGAATTGCATCATGTTTATCATTAAATCAATTTTGTGATTAGATCCTCTAATTGGCTTGGAAGCCATTAGAGTTATTTTGAAGAAATTCTGATTCATGCATATCTATTCAGGACAAGTTTGATAGGATTTTAAATAAACCATAAATTTTTTATAAAATTCCTATTTGCCTCCCTCTAGGACATATTGGCATATTCCTACTTCAACTAAAGTGGTTTTTACCACAATTTCAACATGTGTACCACTGTACACAGTCATTCCATGGGGCACATGGCCCACTAATGATGATCAACATTGTCCAAACATTTTTCAGGTAAATCAGCACCATCCAAACACTTCTCATGTAAATCAGCACCATCTAAACATTATCTATGTAAATCTGCACCATCCACACATGTCCAACACCGTCCAACACTATCGGATAGTGTGGAGGAAACAAATACCTCACGTGGGCCCTATGGTGGATGGATGGTTTGGATGTAACACATACATCAAAGAGGGCTCCATGTGCTGGGTGCACACGTCACCAAGGTAGGCTCCACAGAACATGCTGCATCAAACAGTAGCAATAGAGCTGGTGTGTGGTACACCAACCAATCAAATTCCCTTTCACAGGTGGGTCCCACGTGGGGCCCACCATGACGTTTTGTTTCCCATCCTATCTGTTGATAAGGTCACACAGACCTAAATAAAGAGAAAAAATAAATTTCATAGTTATCCAAAACTTCTGGGACCTAAAGAATTTTCAATGGTAGACATTCAACCCCCACTATTAGTTGAAATGTGGACCATTTGAGTTCTGTGTATGACTGATTTTTGTGGTATCCCCATTTTTAAAAGGACCATCAAATGCACAGTATAGATGTTGGACATACATCATGGTGGGATTGATGGTGGGGCCCACAGTCCCTGCGTCTAACTAAGCAGTGGATGCTGCTCGCTATAGCATTCTCTGGATGCTGGCAGCAATAACATCAGCTGTTGTGTATATATATATATATTATTGTTTTATTGGGGTTTTTCATAGGTGGGGCCCACATTAGGACAATCCAGTCCATTGGTTGGATTTTTGGGCTCGGGACGGTTCAAATGAGTCCAATATTGGACATACACTAATGCATAAAAACATCACAGCGGCCCCTAACATTTTATATCACCCAAACTACTACTTTCAATAATAAGGCCCACTAGAGATTCAGATTGGCTTCATTTTTTGGCTCAACACCTAAAATGAGTTGGGAAGTAGGGTGGACAGTGGAGATATAACATACATCTATGTGGGGTCTCGCTTCAAGAAAAATAGATGGATGGTGTTGAATAATACATACCTCAGTCAAACCTACAGAACTTGGTAACATCAATATAGCAACAATATAACTGTTGTAAAGACTCCAGCCAAGCAGCTTCCACATGGTGGGTCCCCCATGTGTGTTTCCACGCTGCTCGGCAGCTAGGACAAAATACATATAGCATGGTGGGTCCCACGCATGGACGACATGGATATGTTACATACTTCATAGGTGGGCCACATTCCATTACTAAATGATAGAGAGAGGGAAAGATAGATAGGGAGAGAGAGACTGGAGTATGGCCCCACCATGTGGACCCTCAAATCACAAAATCAAATAATAAAATCACCCACCTTAAATTCCTTCCTCCTTCCGCCTATAGGCTCTAAAACTTCGATGGGGTCGATCTAATGGTTGAGATCGGCTTTGAAGGGTTAGATTTGGGTGGTAGGAAGTGGGTCACACTAGCTTCTCTCCCATGGAAGCCATGGACAGTTGCTTGGAGAATGATGGAGAGAGAGATTTAAGAGAGAGAGATTGTATGAGAGAGAGGGATGGGTGAGTGATGTGGTGTGATGGGTGATGTGTACTTTGACTTGTAAGGGATGGGTTGCTTGGGGATAGGGTGTTGTACTTGACATATGAGGTGATTGATGGGGGCATTTCTCTTGGGTTTTATAAAGAATTGCATTTTCCTCGAATTGAATGCGGGCCCACATCTCTTGGCCCGGGTATCGCATCAGTGTGCAAGATACAGTGTCGGAACCGCGGTGACAGCATGATCGCACTGGTACAAGTCTTGGGTCAACCCAACTTAGATCTATAGGATGTAACTCATGGATGCCCGCAGCTACTATCTATGCATTGCGGGTCACTGAAATTTGACTAGGAGGACCGCGGAAGCCTATGGAATGGTACGGGCTAAGATACGGGTCTCACACTCCACCCTTGTACTTTGCTCCTCCAAACTCTAGATAGATGCTCAGGGATGCCCTGGGGACTCCTATTTATAGTTGTGCAACACCTCCTTTCGCACTCCCTTAGAAAAATTCAGAAATTGCCTCAAATTTACACACTCTGCGTAACTCCGTGCAACTCTACATAAGTGATTTGATGACATTAAGCTGCCTTTGATGTCATCAAAGGTGTCTTTTATACGTGCTTTCTTCCACGCTGCATTACTTCGTCCGGACTACATAATCTTCTATGTCATCCAACCTACTTTTGATGTCATCAAAGGTGTCCTCGATGTCATCTAGCCTTGTTTGAGGAATCAATAATGCATCCAAAACTATCCAGTGAGTTAATTCAATTTCTTCAATAAATTCGATGTCATCGAAAAGGCCTTTGATGTCATCCAGCAAGGCTTCAAGTCATCGAGCAAGTTCTCGAGTCATCGAAAAATGTCTTCAATTTGTCCAGCAACCAACTCGATTTTTCTTCATAAATTCAATATCATCGACCCATGTTCGATGTCATCGAATGTGTCCTCGATGTCATTGAATGATGCTCGATGACACAGCGAATGTGTATTTTGCACTCGTTCTTTTTTCACTTGGTTTTCTGGAATCTTGGGACCTTGAATTCTTCGATCTTTGTCTCATAAGATCCATTCTTTACCTTGGTGATATTTGAGCATCAAATCCATTCTTTTAGCACCTTTTCTAATCCAAGCTCTTAAATTCACCTCACAACACAAACATGAGTAAAATAAGACATTAAGCAGTATCATACTCATAAAACTAAGATATAATTGGGGGATAATATGTAATATTTAACCCTCAACATCTGGTCATGGGCATACACCATACAACACTCTTTTTCCCAGCCTCATTTGCAAATTTTTAAAATTCATAGGGTTGCCTCCGACGTTCGATCATGTGTATCCATCTGTTTGGTTCAGTCAAGATACCATTCAATCCCTAAATGTGTTTGACAATGTGTATCAAGATAGCCCTGAGCACACTGAAATGATAAGAAATTATGATGCTCAGAACACTCCCCTGTGGACTACTAGGGACTCCTGTCACACTCTGATACCTTTGCAAAGTCCAGACTCAGTGGAATACTCATAAGTTTCTTTAACAAAATGATCTTATCTGGCATCTTCTCGATGGTCAATCGAACATTGAAGGGCAACTCCATTTATGTGAGAATTGACTCTCCAGCATTGAACAATGCCTTGCTTTGGTACATCAAGGACTAGAACACATCACAGAGATGCTCTTAAGTTGTCGCGATACCGGTCTTTCTCCATAGGTTATCTTTTATTAATCGTAAACATGTGTTCATATGTTTAGCTTGGGATGCGATCATAGTTTCTTGCTATATCCTCTCTTTTGGATGTTAGTTATCTCTAGTTTAGATTCTTTTTGGATATTATTTCCCATGCTTGGGGCATTAATTTTGGATGGTAATGCCCATAAAGGCTTCTATGTGATAGTTGCACTCATGTTTGGAGTAGCTTCTTTTATGGCTAAATGATGATATCTTTCTGTGGCATGTGTGTTGACTAGCTTGATTATGCTTGTTGATTTATGATAATTTTATATGATTAGGTGAAGTTAAAAAAATTAACAAATGCTTGCACACACACATATCTATTGGACCCTCTTAAGGCTTGGAAGCCTTAAAGTTTCGTTTTGGTTTCATATCATGAGTGTTATTCATTCCTATATTTCTTGATATAATTCGAACATCCGATATTCTGCAACTTCAATTATGTATTCCACATTGATATTTATAAGCTGACCCTTTGCTAATGATAGACAAAAACAAGGAGAACAAATACCCACCATTTGCATGAATTCTGTATAAGAGAATGATGATGTAGGTAGACAAGGGGAGAGAAAGTCGTAACAATTTTTATTTTTTTTTTAAAGTTTTTTTCATTTTAGGATGAAATATTGTAAATTTGTGTAAAGATGTTGTACACACAATTTAGTTAGTTGCTTTAGGTGTTTTTGTCACGTAATTGACATAGGGGGGGATTGAAAGTGCCCTGATTTGTTAATTAATTTGACATATAAGTCATAGAGTCCAATGAGCCCCATATGAAGACTACAAGCTGAAGACTCAACAAGTGGATGTATGCAAAAGTCTCCAAAGGTAAATAAAATTCTCACATCCCATGACCTAAACACCATAGGTAATAAATCCCCTTAAAAATTGCTCTAATCTATCCTAAAATTTTCTAGGAATACACGTTTGATAAATTAGAAAATGGAAAACATGGTTGCAAGAACAGATGAAATTATACAAAGTTATTCTGCAACTACTTGATGACATCAAAACACATGTTTCACTGAAATCGAGATATATTCAATGACATCGAGTTTGTGCCCAAATATGTCCAGAAACCATTTGACATATCTTTGGAATTATTCGATGAAATTGAGCTTCATTCGATGTCATCGAAATTCAAACTTCAATGAAAACGAGGAAGGCTTGATTACATCGTAATGTGGGCACAAAATGTCCAACAAGCTTTAAAGGAAAATCATGATTTATTCGATGACATCGAACTGGCTTCAATGATGTCAAATTTCAAACTTCAATGATATTAGGGAAAATTCAATGTCATAAAAATTGGGACCAATTTGTACAGAGAGTTTGTAAAGAAAAATTAAGAATTATTCGATGTCATTGAATCTCATTTGATGTCATTGATGTAGTCTCAATAACATTGATGTTTGAATTCTATTACTCTCAAAGAAAACCATAAAGTTCTCCTGATAAGAAAAACTCGATGACATCGGTGCCTATTCGAGTCATCGAAGGAAACTTTGATGACATCAAATGCAAAAAAATTCTGCCCATTTTTTTTATTGTTTGAACTTTATTGCCTATTTAAAGAGGCTTTGTACTTAAGTTCCTCAATGAGAAAAAGAGTGAGATTTAAGAGAGCCATTAATACAAGTTGATCTACCCTTCTTCTTAAATCTCATTTCTCATGGGAGTTCATCTTTCAACCCCTTCTTAAATGCGATCATTGTGAAGTTAATAGATTGGATTGAAGAACGAACTCCACCATTCAAGGAATTTTTCAGCTACTCCTAATGGTAAATTATTAAGATGAAATCTTTGAATGAAGAATATTCTAGAATCTCCCCTAAACTTATTGACCAACATTTAATAGAGAAGATTCATTAGAAAACCCTAACCCAACACCAGAAACCTGTATTGGAGCATCTGTAAAGTTTCGGATCAAGGGAGCTGAAGATACTTCATTAACAAGGAAAGTCACCTTCAGCATGTGCTAATCAATGGGGCTCACCTATTTTTAAGTAAGTCATTAGAGTTTAGTGACCTTAAAGATCCTTCCTTGTGTAGGACTGATATTCAGTGGTTTGCATAGTAAGACCTTCATATGCCTCCGATGAGAGAATACATTAAGTTCTTGTATTGGACTTATTAGCCCTATGTAGGCTTTCCCTTGTGTAGGCATTGTTAAGCCTTGTGTAGCATAAGTAGCCTTGTGTAGGTGGCTCCTAGTTATGTTCTTGAGTAGGACTTGATTTCCAAGTTGCCTTGTGTAGGCTCCTTAGTTAGCCTTGTGTAGATTGTGAAGGTTGATGGTTAACCTGATTTAAAATGATTTGATAGTGAAAATCGGGCACACTCTAAGGGAGAGTGCCTCAGTTGGGAGTAGAGTAGGCATATACCTGAACTACTATATATTGTTACATTTTGTGATGATTATTTATGCTTATATATGTTGAGTGATTGAATGCTCAAATTATGCACTATACATGTTTTGATACAATGTAACAATTAGTTTTTCACTAAAGTTGCCCTCTTAACTCTTGTTTTAATTTGGTAGAATTTTTTAGCTAATAAGGGTTAAAATTTTAAAAGTCCTATTCACCCCCTCTAGGACATTTGTTCATATACCCATACTTTAGTAAACAATGGTTCTATTACAATTTCATAACTTGATGGACCATAATGGACGAAAGACATAATTAGGTACCATGTGTAATGGACTACAAGATTATGACCATAAAGGGAGTAATATCCACCCGATTGGTACCCCTAGGGTACACATTCATAGTGAATATGGCATGAAGAACTTTGTATTTGAAACCCATATGCTTGGACTTCAGGGCATTCCCTTCATGTTAGGGAATGTCCTGTCCACTGCATAGGTATTTTGTGATAGTTGTCTGAATAGTTGGAGAATCAATATAAATGTTGGTCAGGCCAACAAGGGAACATGGTACGCCTTGGATATTTACAACTAGCCCCGAAGTAATAATGGTGGTTGTGTTCCCAATTGTAACTGACACAGCCAGAGGGTCAGCAAAAAGAGAGTGACAATACGCCAAAAAGTGATAAAACATTTCTGTCCTTATTATGCCACCAAAGGCCAAAACTCTTTCTCATCCAACAACAGTCAAGAGAACCTATATCTCATATGGGCGAATGCACTTGAGATCAACATGATGCTCTGGTATTATTTTTTGCCCCCTATATTTCTCCAATATGCTACCGTTGGGGGGCGGTATGGTAGGAATGGGTATATCATGTTAAGGAGTTCCTCGGGCCAGCATCCCCAGCTATGAAGTAAGAGATGTCGGAGTTGAGGACTCCATAGGACCCTTACTCAAGGTCTCGACATGGTCCTCTTTTGTCTAGGAGGGTTGGACGATACCCCTTTCATAGGCACCTTGCTTTTATCATTAGCCATTTGTGCAGGGGCAAGATATATTAGCAAAGATTAAGGAAGAAAAGCACACAATGCAGAGAATCCACAAAACAAATGTTTATTCCCTAAATTGGAATCCAAACGTAAAGAAAAATGGAGATGAAGATGTAATCTTGGATACCTGAACTTAGGAGAGAGAAATAGACAATTTATTTGCTAAGGGAATGTCCACGGAAGGTCCATCGGAGAAGAGAAGAAACATGTAGCCACACGGAAGATATGAGAAATGAAATGAAAAAATAAATAAATTCGTGCGCCCATTATATATTGTTGAGTATCTTCAATGTCATCGAATAGATGTTCAATGACATCGAAGATGATGTTTCGATGTCATCGAATAGATGTTCGGTGACATTGAACCCTCTCCAACAATTCAACTCTTGCAAGCACTTCGATGACATCGAAGGTCTCATCGAATCATTGTGTTTCAATATTTCCACATAGTTTGACTCGAATAATGAGATGTACACAAGTATATACCTATGAATCATGTTTTGTACAATGAACAAAATTTTAAACAAAAATAAAATGTATCATCTTATGTTATGTTAAAAAAGAATTACATAGTCTTGAATCTTCAAATATAGCAATTAAAGCATTTGTGCCAAAGATGAAGTTAGACCACATAGACTCTTGTAAATTTTTTGAGATCTCTAAATCTATTGGTATCCAGTGGTTTTGTTAATATAACGGCAAGTTGTCGCTTGATGGGCATATAATCCAACACAATAATATTATTTTTACAAGTTCACAGATAAAGTGGGGTCGAATGTCTTTGTGCATTGGTCGCGAATGTTGGACTGAATTTTTAGAAATATTAATGGCACTAGTGTTATCACAAAATAGTGTCATTGTTAATTGTTCAATGCCATAATCTAGCAAAATTTGCTTCATCCAAAGAAGCTATGTACAACAACTACCGGCTGTAATGTATTAGGCCTTAGCAATAGACAACGATATTAAATTTTATTTCTTACAATGCCAAGATACAAGACAGTTACCAATGTAAAAACAACCACCTCTAGTTGATTTCAATTCATGTATATTACCAACTCAATCAGAGCATCAGAATACCCAACAATGATGGTAGATGTGTCAAATGGGCACCATAAGCAGAAATCGATAGTCCTAACCACATATTTAATAATTCTTTTAACCACAAACAAGTATGATTCCTTAGGATCGGCCTAAAATCTAGTGCATGCACCTACACTAAAAGCAATGTCTGGCCAACTCGCGATTAAGTATAATAAGCTCCTTATCATATTGTGGTACAAGTGTTGATCCACAATCTTTCCATTTGCATCTTTGGAAAGTTTGAGAGTGGTGCTCATGAGAGTATGATGGGTATGACCAGATTCAACTCCAAATCTTTTTACTAATTCCTTTGCATACTTGGACTACTATATAAAGATCCCATTTTGCATTTGTTTCACTTGTAGCTCCATAAAGAAATTGAGCTCACCAACCATGCTCATTGCAAATTCTAATTTCATTAATTCAGAAAATTCATCTACATAAATATGGGTTGTGGTAAGACATTCTTGATCTTTTATGTAAATAGTGTTTTTATCAATACTCCCCCTACAAAACTATTGGTCTAGTAGAAATTACATCAAGGGCCCATACAATGCTCAGGGTGCTTTCTTAAAACCATAAATCGCCTTACTCAATCAGTATACTTGTTGAGGATGTTTAGGATCAAGAAATCCCTTTGATTGGTCAACGTATAGTTCTTCCTCAAGTACTCCATTGAGGAAGGCGCTCTTCATGTCCATTTGAAACAATTTGAATTGCAATACACATGTAATGAACATAAGAATTCATCAAAATCAATGCCCTCAATTTGTGAATATCCTTGTGCAACAAGTCTTGCCTTATTTCTTACTACATTTCTAGATTCATCAGACTTATTCTTAAAGATCCGTTTGGTTCCAATGGTACTCATTTCTTGTGGCCTAGGAACTAGTTGCCACACCTCATTTCTTTTGAACTGTTACAGCTCATCTTGTATATTTGCAATCTAGTATTTGTCCTTGAGTGCTCTACAATATTTTTTTGGCTCAATTTTTAAGGTAAAGCAAAGATGACTATTAATGCCCTCAAGCTATCGCCAAGTTTTCACACCGGCACTAAGATCTCTAATGATTTGATTGAAGGGATGATCCTTGATAAATGGTATGTTACCTAATAGTTGAGGCTCAAAAGGAGAGGTGGATTTGATATTAGATTTACCTATTATGTATGGATCCACATCATTCTCCACATCAATCAGAGGACCATTTTTATCATGAGGACGGTCATAAACAACCACATTCACCATTTCTTGAATTGTAAGGGTCCTCAAATTGTAAACTCTATGAGCACGACTATTCATAGAATATCCTATAAAAATACCATCGTCACTTTTAGAGTCAAATTTGCTTAGTTGTTCACTGTCTCTAAGAATATAACATTTACTACTAAAGACATGAAAATATTTAACAGTAGGTTATTTTCCACACCACAGCAAATACGGAGTTTTGTTCAATCCTTCTCTAAGGTATACTCTATTGATTATGTAGAAGGCGGGATTGATGGCTTTGTCCTAAAATATTTTTGTCATGTTTTTACTATTCATCATAACCAAGCCCATTTCTTGCAACACTTTATTTTTTCTTTCAACCAATCCATTTTGTTATAGTGTTTTTGAAGCTAAGAATTCATGCTGGATTCCATTTTCACTATAATATTTTTGGAATCGACCATTCTCAAATTCTTCTCCATGATCACGCCGAAAATGTTTTATGCAATGTCCCTTTTCAGTTTGGAGTTGTTTTGCCAGTTTCTTGAATTCTTCAAATGCATCAGATTTTCCTAAAGAAACTCAAGTGAATCTGGAGTAATCATCTATCACTACCAAAAACTATCTCTTTTTACCATGGCTCTCAACTTTGGTGGGACCCACTATATCCATATACAGTAAGTCAAGTGGTTTAGAAGTTTCTACGGTGGTTATCTTTTTATATCCAAATTTTATTGGTTTGCCTTTTATCCCAATTTGGTGGGAGTCCTCTTACCAAAATTTTCGCAGTTAGTTTAGCTATGTTCCGGTAGTTTACATGCCCTAGTCTCTGGTGCCATGACTTAGACTCATTGTTTACGGCCATGTGACATCTTGTGGACGAGTTTTCTTCAATACTTTCAATCACATATCAGTTGTCACTTGTGCGAAGACCTTTCATAATCAATTTACCTACAAGGTTTGAGATCTTGCACATATCTTTGGAGAATGTGAATGAGTGTTCTTTGTCGCAAATATGAGAAATACTTAGAGATTGTATTTTAGTCTCTCAATGTAAAGAACATCTTATATCTTTGGAAAACTAGGCCTAACTATTGTCCCATGTCCTACTATCTTGGCGAAGCTTTCATCTCCAAATGTAACCAATCCACCATCAAATTTCAAGTAATCACAAAAATGGGTCCAGTCACCAGTCATATCCTCGGAGCAACCGCTATCAAGATACTATTTAGAATTATTACCTACTTTAAGTGTGGCATGAATCACAAGGCATTTGTCCTTATTCTTTACCACCAATTTTCTGACCATCCTCTTTAGAGATGATGCTTTCTTTTTGTTTTCACCTTGAGGCTAGTTGTATATCAGTGCATTAAATTTTTGAGGCAACTAATTCATATTCCCTTGCTTCATTATTTCTTTAGTTTTCTGATTAGTTGAGCTACTTGATTTAGCAATTCCTCCATTTTTCTTATTTATTCTAGGAGTGGGATATTTACTCCGCTCATTCGGTATTTTCTTTGGAGGACTCGTTGATTTTTGCACTATCTTTCCGATTGGTCTAAATTTACTTATGGGTCTCAATCCGGAAGTGGAGTGGGCTTGAACAAATGCATGACATTCAAATTTATAGTGTCCAATGTCTCCACAAGCATGGTAAATAGGAGTATCTCTTGTGTTGCTTCCAGAAGTAACAATTTTCTTAGCCATATGAGGTGCAAGAGAGGGGCTTGATTTGCAAAGTTCATAACCCAACCCTCTCTTATCCCTAAGATTTCTTTCCATTTTTAGAAGTCTCTTAAGTTTTTCATTTCTTTGGGAAAACCTATTGTAACGCCCGTGAAAAATCCGTACTTGGACTCGAGTACCTACTCGACCCGAAATTACGTAGAATTAATTCCTTTAGAAAATAAGTCTAAGTTAGCTAGCGAGTAGGTGGGAAATAGTCCCTGATCACTTTAAATACGTTCTACAAGACCCAAATCGAGTAGAACAAATGACTCTATAATACTCTATAACCTCGGATCAAACTCTAAGCAGGTTTGTTCTCTGGACCACTTTGAAACTTTATATTGGATCTAGACCGCGCGTCGAAAGTCCAATACCTACAATCTTAGACCATTAGAACCGCCTTGCTGGACTTGACAATCATTTCGAAAATCAAGTCCAACCGATAATCACAGGCTATTTCATTGAGTCTGGATTGAAGAGAGTGCGAATAGGGACAAATTTGGAATTTAAAATTCAAATCTGGCATACGACTTGACGTGTCAGTATTAAGCGTTCTGACAGTCAGAATTCAGACAGATTACACCCTCGGATCAGGAAAAATTTCTATTTCATATCATGAGACTTGCAGCCCTGATCTACGTGCGGTGACCGCTAAACTGAAACTGGACCGCCACGTGCGATCTACGAACCCTGCCGGACTGAAAACCTAATGCGTGCTAGATCAGGTACGCATGAGTTTAAGTCCGATCACATTCAGCCAGGGGACCACCAGAAATCATCTTTTGCACCGAAACAGCCCCGATTTGGTTATGCACTGAGTGAACTTTGTTCCTGAGCCTATTTTGGGCATTTTTGGGCTTATAAAAGGGGTTGAAACCCTCACTCCTCTCTCCCATCCAAATTTGAGAGAAACCCTAGATTGGGAGAGAGAAAAGGTGAGAGTTTGTGAGAGAGATTGGAGGAGAATTTTCCCGCCTTTGCACCACCTGTTGCAAGTCCCTAAACAACACACTTCCATCACTCAGCCGGTGATTCCTCCACGTTTTTAGGTAAGAACTAACCCTAAAAGTTGCTGATTTGAGGATTACTAGGATTCATAGCATGTTAGCTGACGTAACTCGTAAATTAGGTTCTCTTATCGCCGTAGACGAAGCGTATACGCTCCGTTCGAATTCACGCATCCATAAGAGACAAGGTGAGGATTTTAGACGCTTTGATTGACTATTTCCAACGCTTTCAATGTCGTTTAATAGTAGATTATCGACGGCATCGCGGTTTGACATGTACAACATGCTATCCGTTTCCTGTTTCGTAAATTAACGAAGAATATGAGATTTAGGGCATTTTAGTCATTTGTAGGAAGTACTGGTTTCATTCATATTTTGCTGATGTGATTGACATGGTTTGTTGTCGCATTAGAATGTTAGGAATACGTGCATAATTATTTTGGCGAAGAGATTCGCCTAATTGCGCACTTTGGGTCGACATACTATATGTAGACTTAAGTGTGTAGTGTATGTGTTTGTATAAATGCTTGTATTATTATGTATTGAATTAAATGGTGTTATGGATTAGTTTGAGATTATTTTCTCAATTAATATGCTGACATAAATGATTTTCTACATGTTGACTATATGCATGATTTCATTATATGCATGAAATGTATGTGCTTGGAAGATTTACTCAAGTTGTATGTTATAACATGTCTTAACATGCTCACATGGTTGTATTTCAATTCCAATACTCTCATATGATTTGTTGATGTGATTCCATAATTGTTTGGGACTATACTTAGTCCAGGCAGTCGGTAACCGAGCGAATTCGTGGTCGGCTTATCTTGGCCACGAACGACGCGTCGATGAACGCGAGCCGTGTTTTGGAGTTGACGGTAGTGGTTAGTCCACGCGAAGTGTTTTACGCACTTCATGTCGTTCGACTTGAGATGCGATCGCGCTAGTCGAGCCCGTCAAGTAACCCGACTGGCCGTTGTATGTTCACCCTGCATGAGTCATAACTGCTTGAACCTAGGGTACTGAACTTACCATTGTAAACCCTGTTAACCATGGTACCTTGATCCACGAAGACTCATGAGCTGGGCATGATGGTATGGGACACCGTGGTCGAACTGTCGGCCTACGCTAGGGCCACAAACCTCCCCGTAGTGACCCGTGAGCACCTAGTCTCATGAACAGATTATGGTGGTATGGGACACTATATTCTAGCTGTCGACCTACACTGATCAGGCGATGAGTCCTTTGTAGTGACCGCGAGCGTATTCTAAGTCTACGGGAGGCGACGACCCTTCAACAGCAGTAGAGTACAGTAGGCCTGTATTAATAAGGTGATGGGGGAGCGGAGCAACGAGTGCGTGTAACAGCCCTGGCAGCCCTTGCAGCGACCTACAAAATATACATCGTATGAGATTACTAGGAGTGACGAACCTAGACAGGATCTGTGTTGGGATTAATATAAGGGAAGTACCTTAATTTTTCAATCCTGTTGTTTGAATGGATTAATAACAACTCGAAAATCATATCACCATTACATTGCATGTGCCTGGAAGATGTGGAGCACTGAGCGGGATGCACGCATGTCGCGGACGAAGATGGTGCTGTATGAGGGAGAATGTCGATGACGGCATCCATCATGTCATGTCATATTGCATTAACAACAGTATTAGGATTGTCTGATTTACTGCTTTACTATTATCGCATGATTGATTTGTGAACATGCTAATCTTTGCTCTATGATTCCACTGAGTTGATCACTCATTCCTACGTTACGGGATGGTGTTTGCAACACCCACCAGACCCTGTTGTAGATGCAGGTGATGCTGAGATCCAGGAGGCAGAGCCAGACTTTGACGAGGACCAGGACGAGTTCTCGTACATGCAGTATCACGATGGCTTTGCTTAGGTGACCTGGGTTGATGGGACTTCAGTGGGACTATTTTGAACATTTGATTTTGTTCATGTATATATATATGAGACTCAGTGATGTATTCATACTTTAGAGACAGATGAGATCTACTTTGTTTTTCCTTACAGTGATATATATATATTGTTTAGTCTTCCGCTTGCTTTTATCACTGGATCTGGAGTATGAATTGCAGTTTTGGTATACTTTTACTCATGTAAATTCTTTAACTCAGACAACATTGAATCATAATCATTTTTATTGCATAAGTGACGGTCTGGAACTCGGGAGTTGAGTTTATACACGGCCCCCGATTTTCAGGGTGTTACAAGTTGGTATCAGAGCGTGAATAAGAGTATACTGGGCCTGGGTTATGGCCACACGACGTACGCTGTCATTTCCTTTGACTTAGGTGGGTGCGAGAAGGGTCTAGAAATACTCATAGGATCGCAGATTCGCCAATAGGCGAAGTCTATTCGAATCGATCGCGTGATCGAGTCCGTAACACATTTAGGGTCGCGTGATGCAACCCGAATAGCTCTTAGGTTGTAGGTAAGTGGGTTGAGACATTCTTTGAACGATTCTAGACCCGTAAATGCGAATCCTTGGGCCGTGGGACAACCACGACCCCTGTATTCAATCGCCAAGGCTTAAAAATCCCGTTTTACCTAAAATCTTCAAAATTCTTCCTCTCACCACTCCAATCTTCAATTATTTTTTATCATTTTCATTTTAGGCATCAATCCTAATGTGAAAATAACATAAAATCATACTTTCATAAAATTTTATAGTGAATAGTAAAATTTCATGAAAAATGGCCATATGGACATTCTAACTTTTCTTTCTTTAGCAAATAATGGGCTAAATGGATGTACTAGCTCCTTTTATCCCAAAATCATATGCTGCATGATAGGGAATTGTATTTGGATTTGCAGACTAGCCCTAGAAAGCCCCGAATGCATGTTTGGGCCTCTATAGGGCAATCTAGAATGAACCAAGGTGGAGACCATACATTTTTGGGGTCCCTGGACCAAGGGGGACCAAACCCATGTGGTCCCACCGACCGAACAGATGATCGGTCAGCGATGCCATCGCCGGTTCGGCGATGCATCGCCAACCACCCTCGTCCATTTGAGGTGTGCTTTGTTATGTGGGGGTATTTTGGGTACTACACACCCCCCATGTGTGGTTCGTGTGTAGAAAACCCCAAAATCATGCACTTCCTTCACAAACAGCCCTTCCCATAGCTCCATTCTCATTTTTCAGCTGCTGTCTCCAAAATCTGTGATTCCAAACCACCCTTAAATCCATCCTTGGCCAAAAATGACCACACTCCATCGTTCCTTTGAAGTTGGCAGCCCTCCCTCTTGAATATTTCATCGTTTGGAGCTTTAAAAACCCCAAAATCGAGCTGAAATCGTGATGTGCTCCATTCCCCTTTTTCATTCTTATTTCTCCTTGAAAATACATCCTAGGGAAGCTTGAAGCATCCCTCTACAATGCCTAGATCTCCATTTTCCATTTTGGACAGCCATTTCTTGGTATTTTCTCCATTTTCCATGGCTTTTGTAGAAGCCATTTTAGGCCTTTTGTCACTCTCCACCATCCTATCTTTGATGGGTAAAAGAAAAGCACAGCAGATGAGGCTAGGCCAAGTCACCCTGCTCAATCAAGAAGACCGCAGGGTGGTGCCGCAAGTTCAAGCACCGCCGCAGGTCCAACCACAGCCCGAGAGTTCCATACAAAGCGAGATTTGGATCCCCATACTCAACTTGGGCAGGTAATTTTAGCAGAGATGCCTCACGGCCAATACACTCACCGCAAAGTGTTGTTTGAGGCGGACATGGAAGGATGATTGTTCGGTGAATTTTTGTTGTTCGAGCGCATTGAAGCTGCGCATTGGGGTCCGATCTTTGAAGCTCGTGCTCGTGCCAATGTGAGCACCGTTCGTGCCTTCTATGCTCATATCCAGAATGCTACACTAGAGCCATTACAGTTCAAGATCCCTTTTGGTAGAGACCGGATGGCTACGATCGATGTTCGGTTGATTGCGCGACTTCTGAACGTGCCTCTTGGTGATGTTCATCCTAGTGCGAAGAATTTGAGGAGTAGGCATGAGCGAGATCACCGTACCATGTTTCTATGCGGTAAATTGGTTCCAGGCGGCCTAATAATAGCCTCAAGGCGACTCACATGTCTGATGATTTGTACCTGCTGCACCATATCTGTATGTTTAATGTGTAACCTAGGTCGACAAATCGCATTGAGTGTACGCGCCTTATGGTTGATTTCTTCTATCTGGTGGCCCAGGGAGAGAATGTATGTATGGCCACTTTCATCTTGCGATAAATAATCCTCATAGCCAAGTCAAGAAGAACGTCCGAATCGCTTCCTTTTGGCCGACTGATATGCAAGATCGCGCTTGAGTTTTCTTACAGACTTGGGCCAGAATTGCCAGTTTCGATTCATAGCATTGATGACTCGACTATGGTCAAGATGAAGATTGGGTCTCAGTACCATGAGAATCAGCTTGAGGAGGATAGCGAGGATGACTTTGATGATGAAGCGGATCCAAGTGAAGGAGAACCTGGAGTAGAAGTTCAGGAAGAAGTCTAGGAAGAGGCAGAAGAGGAGGCTCAGGATACAGATGAGAGCCCTCCTCCTTCTGCTCAGGCTACTGGTGATGATCGCATTGCCCGAATTGAGGAGAGTCAGGCCGCCTTACGAAGGGAAGTGCAGGAACTTCGCGCTGAAGTCGAGGATGCCAAGGCCGTTACGAAGAGAAAATTCGGCAAGGTGACTCGTACCTTGAAAGCGATCCTGTGTTGCTTGCAGGATAAGGGTGCTCCTCCTCCATCACACGACTTAGACTAACGAGATCTATGATGTTGTTATTAGTAGTTAGTCATTTCCTGCTTTAAGTTGTGTAAGCCTGTTAAGGCTAGTGCTTTGCTTATGTTGTTGTTGTAATTTTAACTGTCTTAGTTTCCATGTATTTCTCATCATGATGCTTGTAAGGATATATCCCTTGTATTGTGATAATTTTGATTAAATGAAATGCATGGAATGCTTTTGACTCTTGTGTGAATGATTGCGGTGTATTTGTGCTCTTGAGACTGACAAGGTTGCGCCCTATTTTGAATATAGGGAATGCCACCGAAGTTTACACGGAGCACAGCCCGGCTTGCATTGAGTGAGCCTATGGATCAGGCTCCTTCGCAGTCTGATGCACATGCGGATCCTGCTGTGGGCCCGATTCCTGAGACAGTGCGCGCGTCTCAACCTACTGCTGGTCCTATAGTTGGACCACCGCCATTCACACCGCCAGACAGAGAGCCTTATTGTGCGTCTTCTTCGACGCAGCACACGCCACAGCCTGCTCCACCTCCTGACAGATTTGAGCAGATGATGGCTATGATGTAGCAGTAGCAGCAACTCCTGACTACCATTGTGGGGACATTAGCCCAGGGTGGGGGTGTGACTCCACCTGCACCACCTGCGCATCCAGGTGAGGATGCTGATACATACGCCCAGGATGAGGGCATGGCTCATCCTGTACCACCTGCTTACCCTGCGGGGAATGCCGCAGATACATGAGGCTTATTAGAGCGATTCCAACGCTTATAGCCTCCCACTTTTACTGGTTCTCATAGACCCGAAGAGGCCGAGTATTGGCTCGACCGTGTGTCGAAGATATTGCGGATGCTTCATTGCACAGAGGCTGAGCAGGTAGAGTTGGCTACGTTCCTGTTTGAGAGAGAGGCCAGCTTGTGGTGGGACAACATATTGTGGACCGTTGCCGCCGATTTTATATGGATATGGACAGCGTTTGAGTTCCGCTTTCACGAGAAGTATTATCCCCAGACGTACAGGCATGACCGGGAGAATGAGTTTCTCCGCCTCAGACAGGGAGGCATGACAGTTACAGAGTATGAGCATCGGTTCAAGAAGTTGGGCAGATACGTCCCGACTATTTTGGCTGATGAGCAGATGCGCATACGGTGCTTTTCGGAGGGTTTACGACAGGATATTCGGTCGAAGATGTGCTGCGTGAGCATTCCCTCCTATGCGGAGTTGATTCACATGTCTATGCGGGCAGAGCAAGATGTGGATCGACTTGCGCAATCTCGTGGCCCTGTTGCTCCTAGGCCACGACCAGACATGCAGGACAGGCCCTTCGCGGGCAAGAGGCCTCGCATCGACCCTCCTACTCGGGCTATAGCGTCAGCACCATTGTTTCGGCGCCCCGAGTTATCATGTACATACTGTGGGAGGTCAGGCCATTCAGCTCAGAGTTGTTTTGCCCAGATGCGGGATAGTGGATTCTCGCCGCCCCAGAAGATCGACCGTGCACGTCCACAGGCGATATCAGCACCGCCTATACGGTTGGCTCCTGTGCACCCTTCCTTCAGACCTCCGGTATCGCAGATCAGACAGCCTCCACGGCCCACGACACAGCGGCCGAACCGGCCACATCAGGCACGGGTTCATGCCTTGACAGTAGAGGCAGCTGCGACACTGACTTCTCAGCATTCGGCCTTCGAGGTCACTGCCCATATTGGATGTACTCCTATTCTCGTGATGGTGGACACTGGTTCCACGATTTCTTTGATATCACGTGCTATAGTTAGGCGTCTTGGGCTACAGACTATTACTATGGATGGGGTGCGAGTTTATACAGCTCACGGGTCCTTTACAGATGCCACCCAGATGTGTGAGGGTTGTTTGGTGGATCTGGGAGGCAAGACGATGGCTTTAGATCTCGTCGTTGACCCCGTTCTGGTCTATCTCGACGTCATTCTTGGCATGGATTGGTTGACTGCAGCGAGGGCCGAGATTGACTGCGAGACTCGTATAGTGACAGCCTACGAGCCAGAGGGTGTATCTTTCACATTTTCTATGTGGGTAAATCTCCCTTTCCGCATACTTAGTTACGCTACTTTATTGCGCGACGCTGGTGCCCAGATACTTGAGCATACGCCAGTCGTTTCCGAGTTCGGGGATCTGTTCAGTAAGATCCCTGGTTTGCCGCCCCGACGAGAGATTGACTTTACTATCGATCTGGTTCCTGGTTCCTCGCCCATCTCACTGCCGACGTATCGCATGGCACCGTGTGAGATGGAGGAGTTGAGGACGCAGATTGATGGTCTGCTGCAGCTTGGCCTTATATGGCTTAGTGTGTCTCCTTGGGTAGCACCAGTTCTGTTCGTGAGGAAGAAGGACGGTTCGATGCGATTGTGTATTGATTATCGCAGGCTGAACCAGATCACGGTGAGGAACAAGTACCCTTTACCCAGGATCGATGACTTGTTTGATCAGTTGAGAGGTACGCAGTACTTCTTGAAGATTGATCTTCAGTCAGGATATCATCAGTTGCGTGTCAGGGATGAGGATGTGCAGAAGACAGCATTCAGGACCAGTTTTGGCCAATACGAGTTCCTCGTGATGTCGTTCGGTCTCACAAACGCACCAGCCGTGTTCATGGATCTGATGAACCAGGTATTTTGACCTTTCCTCTATCGATTCGTCGTTGTATTCATTGATGACATTTTGGTGTACTCCAGGAGTCGAGAGGAGTATGAGGAGCACTTGCGTTTGGTCCTGGATACGCTCAAACAGCATCAGTTGTTCGCTCAGTACAAGAAGTGCGACTTCTGGAAGCAGGAAGTGAAGTTCCTGGGACACGTGGTGTCCAAGGATGGCATGGCAGTTGACCTGTCTAAGGTAGCTGCGGTGCAGGACTGGGAGCAGCCTGGTTCTGTCACTGAGGTGAGAAGTTTCTTGGGTCTCGCTGGCTACTATCGGTGCTTCATACAGGACTTCTCGAAGATCGCGAGACCGTTATCTCAGTTGACACGGAAGGACGTGAAGCTCGCCTGAAACGACCAGGCGGAGTCAGCTTTTCAGGAGCTGAAGGACAGACTTATGTCCGCCCCTGTGATAGTATTGCCAGAGCAAGGGGTTAGATACACTATATATACTGACGCGTCTAGCGTTGGTTTGGGTTGTGTCCTTATGCAGAGGGACAGGGTAATTTCGTATGCCTCGAGACAATTAAGGAAGCACGAGGAGAATTACCCTACACACGACCTAGAGTTGGCAGCCGTCATATTCGCACTGAGACTCTGGAGACATTACCTCTACGGAGAGGAGTTCAAGCTCTTTTGCGACCACAAGAGCTTCAAGTATATATTCACGCAGCGAGACTTGAATATGAGGTAGTGGCGATGGATGGAGACGTTGAAGGACTTCAAGTTCAAAGTCTCTTACCATCCTGGGAAGGCAAACCTTGTGGCTGATGCGTTGAGCCGCAAGAAGGCTATAGAGTTTGCGGCTCCGCTGATGGTTGCTGAGTGGGATATGGTTGAGTTTTTGCGAGACTTTGAGCAGAAACTCACCGTAGAGGAGCCGTATGAGTTCATCGCACATGTGCAGGTACGATCTCAGATCGATGAACGGGTCATCGAGGCACAAAGGATGATGCGCATCTGACTGAGCTTCGAGAGTAGGCCAGTGATGATGCAGACGCCGAGTGGCGAGTTGGTATGGATGGGGGCTTACGTTATCGTGGCAACCTATGCGTCCCAGATATCCCTAACTTGAGACGAGAGATTCTCGAGGCTGCGCACTGTACCAAACTCGCGATGCATCCAGGAAGTACGAAGATGTATCGCGACGTGAAGAGGACGTATTGGTGGGAAGGCATGAAGATCCACATAGCAGAGTTCGTGTCCCATTGTCTCACTTGTCAGCAGGTGAAGGCAGAGCATCGCTGACCACCTGGACTTTTGCAGCCTATGCCGATCGCAGAGTGAAAGTGGGATTTCATTTCCATGGACTTCATTTCTGGGCTGCCGAAGACGAGGAAGGGACATGATTCCATTTAGGTGATTGTCGACCGTCTGACGAAGTCGGCGCACTTCCTACCAATCAGAGTTGCGAACTCTGCAGACGAGCTGGCTAGACTGTACATCAGAGAGATTGTGCGTCTGCATGGAGTTCCAATGGAGATCGTGTCGGACAGAGACACGTGGTTTACTTCTATTTTCTGGACTCGCATTCAGGATGCTATGGGTGTGAAGTTGAAGTTCAGTACTGCTTTTCACCCACAGACAGACGGACAGACAGAGAGCGGGTGAACCAGATCTTAGAGGATATGTTGCAAGCTTGTGCATTGGACTTCAAGGATAGTTGGGATGATTGTCTTGCATATGCGGAGTTTGCGTATAACAACAACTTTCAGGCGAGTATCGGTATGGCACCTTACGAAGCGCTGTATGGGCGACCTTGTCGCACACCGCGTTGCTGGGAAGAGGTCGGTGAGCGTAGCTTGATTGGCCTAGAGTTGGTGCAGGTGACATCAGAGAAGATTGATATCATTAGACGTCGGCTTCTCATAGCGCAGAGCAGACAGAAGAGTTATGCCGATACGAGGCGGAGGCCACTGGAGTTCACAGTTGGGGATCATGTGTTTTTGCGAGTTTTCCCTATGAAGGGAGTCCTTTGGTTCGGGAAGAAGGGGAAGCTGGCACCGCGATTCATTGGTCCATTCCAGATCCTCGATCGTGTGGGAGGGGCTTATCGATTGGCCTTACCCACGCCTCTCGAGAGCGTTCACAACATATTTCATGTTTCTATGCTGAAGAAGTACGTTGCTGATCTGTAACATCCTGAAAATCGAGGGTCGAGCGAAAACCCAACTCTCGAGTTCCAAAATGTTATTTATGCAACATAGATATGTATGATTGAATGTTGTCTGTGATAATGTATCAAACATGAGTGAGATTAAGCTAGAACAGCATATCATACTCCAGAGACAGTTAAATTAACAAGCGGAAGACTGTGATAGTACGTATAACATATATAAACTGTTGTATGTCTCCAAAGTGTGAACATGTTACCAGGTTATATACATACATGTATGCTCCAAAAGTAAACCAAAAGGATATACATGAGAGTTCTAAAAATATAAAATGACAAGTGTCAAGGTATCTAATCAACCTTCCTGTAATCCCGTCAATCAGATCATGCATAAAGGAGAGATCCTCCTCATCATCATCAAGTCCACCACCGCCTCGCAGGCCGCGCCATCATCTGCAATCACAATAAGGACTGGTGGGTGTCCGGAAACACCATCCCGTAACGTGGGAGTGAGTGATCAACTCAGTGGGATAAGAGAGCAGAGATTAGTATGTTATCAAATCAATCATGCAATAATAGTAAAGCAGTAATTCAAACAATCTTAATACTGTTGTTAATGCAATATGACATGACGTGATGTATGCCCTCACCGACGATCTCCCTCATACGGCACCATCTTACGACCTCGGCATGCAATCGACCCTCAAGTGCTCCACATCTTCCAGGCACATGCAATGGTATGGATGATATGATTTCTGAGTTGTTATTAGTCCATTCAAACAGCAGGATTTTGTAGGTCGTCACTCCTAGTAATCTCATACGATGTATATTTTGTAGGTCGCTGCAAGGGCTGCCAGGGCTATTGCACGCACTCGTTGCTCCGCTCCCCCATCACCTTATCAATACAGGCCTACTGTACTCTACTGCTACTGAAGGGTCGTCGCCTCCCGTAGCTCAGAATACGCTCGCGGTCACTACAAAGGGCTGTCAGGGCTGTTGCTCGCACTCGTTGCACCACTCCCTCATCACCTTATCAATGTAGGCCGACAACAAGAATATAGTGTCCCATACCACCATAATCTGCTCATGAGTCTAGGTGCACACTGGTCACTACGGGGAGGTTGGTGGTTCAAGTAGTTATGACTCATGCAGGGTGAACATACATCGGCCAGTCGGGTTACTTGACGGGCTCGACTAGCACGATCGCATCTCAAGTCGAACGACATGAAGTGCATAAAACACTTCGCGTGGCCTAACCACAGCCGCCAACTCCAAAACACGACTCGCGTTCATCGGCGCGTCGTTAGTGGCAAAGATAAGCTAACCACGATATTTCTCGGTTACAGACTGCCTGGACTAGGCATAGTCTCAAACACATGGAATCACATCAGCAAATCAAGTGAGAGTATTGAAAATGAAATACAACCATGTGAGCATGTTAACACATGTTATAACGTACAACTTAAGTAAATCATCTTACACATGTCTATCAGGCATATAATGAAATTATGCATATCACCAACATATAGGACATCATCTCCATCAGCATATTAATTAAGAATTCGATCTCAACTAGATCATAAGGAAATCATCAAGCACATGTTATAACATACCACTTAAGTGAAACTTCAAGCATATGCATTTCATACATATAATGAAATCGTACATTTGGCCAACATGTAGGAAATCATTTACATCAGCAATTTAATTGAGAAATCAATCTCAAATTAATTCATAACACCATTTAATTCAATACATACTAATACGAGCATTTATACAAACACTTACACTACACACTTAAGTCTACATATAGTATGTCGACCCGAAGTGCGCATTTAGGCGAATCTCTTCGCCAAACTAATTATGCGCGTATTCCTAACATTCAAATGCATCGATAAACCATGTTAATCACATCAGCAAAATGTGAATGAAATCAGTACTTCCTACAAATGACTAAAATGCCCTAAATCTCATATTCTTCGTTGGTTTACGAAACAGGAAACGGACAGCATATTGTACATGTCAAACGGCGTTGCCGTCGATAATCTACTATTAAAAGACATTGAAAGCTTTGAAAACAGTCAATCAAAGTGTTTAAAATCCGCACCTTTTCCCTTATAGATGTGTGAATTCGAACGGAGCGTATACGCTTCGTCTACGGCGAATAGAGAACCTAATACACAAGTTCTATTAGCTACTTCGCTAGGAAACGAAAGGAACCTCAAATCAGCAACTTCTAGGGTATTTTCTTACCTGAAAATGCGGAGGAATCGTCGGGAAAGTGATCAGAGTGCGTTGCCTAAGCACGTACAGCACGTGGCACAAGCAGCAGGGAATTCTCTCCCACCTTCTCTCACAAACTCTCACCTTTTCTCTCTCGCATTCTAGAGATTTTTGCAAATTCGGATGGGAGAGAGGAGTGAGGGTTTCAACCCCTTTTATAAGCTTAAAAATGCCCAAAATAGGCTCCGGTACAAAGTTCACTTAGTGCATAACTAATTCGGGGCTGTTTCGGTCCAAAAGATGCTTTCTGGTGGTCCCCTGGTCGAATGCGATCGGACTTAAGCTCATGCGTACCAGATCTAGCACGTATTAAGTTTTTAGTCTGGCAGGGTTCGCAGATCGCGTGTGGCGGACCAGTTTCAGTTCAGCGGTCACCGCACGTAGATCAGGGCTGAAAGTCTCATGATATGAAATAAAAAATTTTCCTGATCCGAGGGTGTAATCTAGCTGAATTCTAACGGTCAGAACGCTTAATACTGACACGTCAAGTCGTGTGCCAGATTTGAATTTCAAATTCCAAATATGTCCCTATTCGCACTCTCTTCGGTCCGGGCTCAATGAAATAGCCTGTGTTTATCGGTTAGACTTGATTTTTGAAATGATTGTCAAGTCCAGCAAGGCGGTTCTAACGGTCTAAGATAGGAGGTATCGGACTTTCGACGCGCGGTCTAGATCCAATACAAAATTTCAAAGTGGTCCAGAGAACAAACCGGCTTAGAGTTTGATCCAAGGTTATAGAGTATTATGGAGTCATACGTTCTACTCGATTTGGGTCTTGTAGAACGTATTTAAAGTGTTCAGGGACTGTTTCCCAACTACTCCAGCGTTGCGCTACCTAACTTATGCTTAGTTTCTAAAGGAATTAATCCTAAGTGGTTTCTTTGGCTATGGAATTGGGTTCTGAGCAATTTTCCAGGTGTTTTAATTGACCCACTGCCTAAGGACGTCAAATCCCAAATTAGCCAAAATTCGGGGTATTACATGATCCTTCCCATGTTATCAGATGGGAGCAGGTGCAGTTAGGAGAGGATGTTACATATATCTTGCGACCAACGCGTATCCTAGACCGGAAGGAGCAAGTACTGCGTAACAAGGTGATTCCCCTTGTGAAGGTATTGTGGACGCATCACTCTGAGGAAGAGGCTACCTGGGAGACAGAAGCCGAGATCAGAAAGAACTACCCACAGCTTCTCGAAGAGTACGAAAAGGTACAAATTTCGAGGAAGAAATTATTTGTTAAGGGGGGTAGATTGTAATGCCCGTGAAAAATCCGTACTTCGACTCGAGTACCAACTCGACCCGAAATTGCGTAGAATTAATTCCTTTAGAAAATAAGTCTAAGTTAGCTAGCGCAACGCTAGAGTAGCTGGGAAATAGTCCCTGATCACTTTAAATACGTTCTACAAGACCCAAATCGAGTAGAACAAATGACTCTATAATACTCTATAACCTCAGATCAAACTCTAAGCAGGTTTGTTCTCTGGACCACTTTGAAACTTTGTATTGGATCTAGACCGCGCGTCGAAAGTCCGATACCTACAATCTTAGATCGTTAGAACCGCCTTGCTGGACTTGACAATCATTTCAAAAATCAAGTCCAACCGATAATCACAGGCTATTTCATTGAGTCCGGACTGAAGAGAGTGTGAATAGGGACAGATTTGGAATTTGAAATTCAAATCTGGCACACGACTTGACGTGTCAGTATTAAGCGTTCTGACCGTTAGAATTCAGCCAGATTACACCCTCGGATCAGGAAAATTTTCTATTTCATATCATGAGACTTGCAGCCCTGATCTATGTGCGGTGACCGCTGAACTGAAACTGGACCGCCACGTGCGATCTACGAACCCTGCCGGACTGAAAACTTAATGCGTGCTAGATCAGGTACGCACGAGCTTAAGTCTGATCGCATTTGGCCAGGGGACCACCAAAAATCATCTTTTGCACCGAAACAGCCCCGATTTGGTTATGCACTAAGTGAACTTTGTTCCTGAGCCTATTTTGGGCATTTTTGGGCTTATAAAAGGGGTTGAAACCCTCACTCCTCTCTCCCATCCGAATTTGAGAGAAACCCTAGATTGGGAGAGAGAAAAGGTGAGAGTTTGTGAGAGAGATTGGAGGAGAATTTTCCCGCCTTTGCACCACCTGTTGCAAGTCCCTAAGCAACATACTTCCATCACTCAGCCGGCGATTCCTCTGCGTTTTCAGGTAAGAACTAACCGTAGAAGTTGCTGATTTGAGGATTACTAGGATTCATAGCATGTTAGCTGACGTAACTCGTAAATTAGGTTCTCTTATCGCCGTAGACGAAGCGTATACGCTCCGTTCGAATTCACGCATCCATAAGAGACAAGGTGAGGATTTTAGACGCGTTGATTGACTGTTTCCAATGCTTTCAATATCGTTTAATAGTAGATTATCGACGGCATTGCCGTTTAACATGTACAACATGCTGTCCGTTTCCTGTTTCGTAAACCGACGAAGAATATGAGATTTAGGACATTTTAGTCATTTGTAGGAAGTACTGGTTTCATTCATATTTTGCTGATGTGATTGATATGGTTTGTTGTCGCATTAGAATGTTAGGAATACGTGCATAATTAGTTTGGCGAAGAGATTCGCCTAATTTCATACTTTGGGTCGACATACTATATGTAGACTTAAGTGTGTAGTGTATGTGTTTGTATAAATGCTTGTATTAGTATGTATTGAATTAAATGGTGTTATGGATTAGTTTGAGATTGTTTTCTCAATTAATATGCTGACATAAATGATTTTCTACATGTTAACTATATGCATGATTTCATTATATGGATGAAATATATGTGCTTGGAAGATTTACTCAAGTTGTATGTTATAACATGTCTTAACATGCTCACATGGTTGTATTTCAATTCCAATACTCTCATATGATTTGTTGATGTGATTCCATAATTGTTTGGGATTATGCTTAGTCCAGGCAGTCGGTAACCGAGCGAATTCGTGGTCGGCTTATCTTGGCCACGAACGACGCGTCGATGAACGCAAGCCGTGTTTTGGAGTTGGCGGCAGTGGTTAGGCCACACGAAGTGTTTTACGCACTTCATGTCATTCGACTTGAGATGCGATCGCGCTAGTCGAGCCCGTCAAGTAACCCGACTGGCCGTTGTATGTTCACCCTGCATGAGTCATAACTGCTTGAACCTAGGGTACTGAACTTACCATTGTAAACCCTGTTAACCATGGTACCTTGATCCATGAAGACTCACGAGCTGGGCATGGTGGTATGGGACACCGTGGTCAAGCTGTCAGCCTACGCTGGGGCTACAAACCTCCCCGTAGTGACCAGTGAGCACCTAGTCTCGTGAGCAGATTATGGTGGTATGGGACACTATATTCTAGCTGTCGGCCTACACTGATCAGGCGACGAGTCCTTTGTAGTGATCGCGAGCGTATTCTGAGTCTACGGGAGGGGACGACCCTTCAGCAGCAATAGAGTACAGTAGGCCTGTATTGATAAGGTGATGGGGGAGCGGAGCAACGAGTGCGTGCAACAGCCCTGGCAGCCCTTGCAGTGACCTACAAAATATACATCGTATGAGATTACTAGGAGTGACGACCCTAGACAGGATCTGTGTTGGGATTGATATAAGGGAAGTACCTTAATTTACCAATCCTGCTGTTTGAATGGATTAATAACAACTCAGAAATCATATCACCATTACATTGCATGTGCCTGGAAGATGTGGAGCACTGAGCGGGATGCACGCATGCCGCGGACGAAGATGGTGCCGTATGAGGGAGAATGCCGTGAGGGCATCCATCATGTCATGTCATATTGCATTAACAACAGTATTAGGATTGTCTGATTTACTGCTTTACTATTATCGCATGATTGATTTGTGAACATACTAATCTTTGCTCTATGATTCCACTGAGTTGATCACTCATTCCCACGTTACGGTATGGTGTTTGCAACACCCACCAGACCCTGTTGTAGATGCAGGTGATGCTGAGATCCAGGAGGCAGAGCCAGACTTTGACGAGGACCAGGACGGGTTCTCGTACATGCAGTATCACGATGACTTTGCTTAGGTGACCTGGGTTGATGGGACTTCAGTGGGACTATTTTGAACATTTGATTTTGTTCATGTATATGTATATGAGACTCAGTGATGTATTCATACTTTAGAGACAGATGAGATCTACTTTGTTTTTCCTTACAGTGATATATATATATATATATATTGTTTAATCTTCCGCTTGCTTTTATCACTGGATCTGGAGTATGAATTGCAGTTTTGGTATACTTTTACTCATGTAAATGCTTTAACTCAGACAACATTGAATCATAATCATTTTTATTGCATAAGTGACGGTCTGGAACTCGGGAGTTGAGTTTATACACAGCCCCCGATTTTCAGGGTGTTACACCTATGATTAAGTTCAACTAATTGTTTTGATTTTTCCACATCTAGTTTTAGTTTATGGTTTTAAGAATTTAGATCTACATTTTCAGATTTCAACTTTTCATTTTCATATTCTAAATATTTAATCTGTTTGTTTAACTCTTTTATTTTAAAATATGAGATGTTGCTTTCCTTTCAAGTTTGTCATTGTCAATATGGTATTTCTGAAGATCATTAATCAAATAAATATTTATAGCTATTGCTTCATCTAGATCTTTTTTGTAGTTTCTTGTTTTTTTTATCAGCAATGCCAAGCTTTTTTAGGAAATTATTCTATGAGTGTAGAGTTGATCATATGTATCATTTATGTTTTCTCTTTTTTCTTTTTCTGCTTTTTCATCTAAGGAGGGTTCCTTTTTAGTTTGTTGCTCATCTCCTCATTGTCCTTTAGATTGGGGATGACTGTAGTGGTGGAGACCATGAGTATTTTCAATGACTTTTGGTCTCCATCACATTTAGACTCACTATTTTCTTAGTTGGAGTCATTAGTGTCATCCCATATGGCTGCCATAGCCTTTCCCTTTGATTTCTTTATGGGACATTCAATGGATGTAGCAGTTGTAACATTGGGGTTCTTTGGACTTTCTAAAGGATTTACCTATTTAGCGTTTGTTGTCTAATTATTTCCCCTTGTTGAAGAATCTTTTGAACCATTTTACAAAAAGAGCCACCTTCTCATTAACATCTTCGTTCTCACTTTCTTGTTCCTCTATTGTAGTTATGGTTTTAAAGGCCTTAATACATTAATTTTATACTTTTTAGGTGTTTTGAAGTGTAGGTCAAAGGTTTGTAGAGAACCCACCAGTTCCTCTAACTTCATTTCATCAATATTTCCACATTCTTCAATGGTGGTGACTTTGGAATTGAAGCGTTCAGGTAGGGATCTCAAGATTTTCCTAAACACTTTAGGTATTGTTATTCTCTCTCCAAGTCCCCACATGGAGTTGCATATGTCATTTAACTTTGTATAAAACTCCATAAATGTCTCAAATTTCATCATTTTTCATATTTTCAAACCAGGTTGTCAAGAGCTACAACTTTGATCTCGTTACTGTGCTTATTCCTTCATAAGTAGTTTGCAATAAACCTCATGCTTCTTTTGAAGTTCCACACATACAAATTTTCTTAAATTCTTCTTGTGAAACTACACAGCAAATAACATTCATTGCTTTGGCTTCACATGTTTTCATTTATTTTCCGCATTTCTTTAACTTTAAGTCTAGAGATGGTAGTGCCATTATCAAGTATTACTTGTTCAGTTGGTGGCACATATCCATTTTTAACAAATTTCCAAACATCATGGTCTAAGGATTGCAAAAATATGTTCATCCTAGCTTTCTAATATGCATAGTTTGAACAATCAAAGATAGGTGGTCAAGAGACTGATGTCCCTCTCCCTTGGCCATAATTCCAACTTCAATTAGGATCTACCTCTAGGTTGTTAAACCCTTCAAGAGAAACCTACTCTAATACCAATTGAAATTGTAGTAAGACCACTACTATTGAAGTACAGATGTATGACCAAGTTTCCTAGAGGGTTGAATAAGACTTTTAAAGACTTCAATCCTACTAAACCATAAATTATACCAATTTAAAACAATTTGAGCATGATTATCAAGAATTCATTCATATTCATATTCTAAGATAGTGAGAAATCTAATTGTTGCATTATATCAAACATGTATTGTGCATAAAATAAATATTCCAACATTTAATATATATGAGCGAGAGCAATCATCACCAATACAACAATATAGAGTGGTTCGGCTATGTGCCCACTCTACTCCCGGCAAACACACTCCACCTTAGAGTGTGTCAAATTTCACTATAATAGTTTTAATTAGGTTAACCATAAACTTTCACAGCCTACACAAGATATGTATTAGTTCCTTACACAAGGAAAATATGCATGCCTACATAAGGTAAATACTCATGCTTACATAAGGACACTATATGTATTCTCCCATCGGAGGCCTGCGAAAGGTCTTAGCAATTTTGAGAAACAAAGTCTGAATATCAATTCTACATGTAAGACTTGTATCCTAGCTTGTACTGTTTCGTAGGCTTCCGCAGTCCTCTCAGTCAAATTCTGGTGACCGACGATCTGTTATCAGCGTTTGCTCATGATCCTGAGTCGTGTCACATATATCAGAGTCAGATCGACTTAAAACTTGTATCCTTGTGACTGTACCATTGCCGCGGTTCCGATGCCGCATATTACGCGCTGAGGTGATACCCAGGCCAGGAGATGTAGGCATGCATTCAGTTTGAGAAAAACACCGCACATTTGCATACCCAAGACAATCTTTCAAATCAATCACGTCACATCCCATCAATCAAGTACCACATCACCTCACATGTCAAGTACAAACCCTATCCCCAAGCAACCCCAAAGTCAAAGCAACCCATACCCCTCTTACACAATCTACCCCAAAAGTCAACAAATCTCTCACCTCTCCCATCACTCACCTCACCCATCACTCCATCACCCATCCCTCTCTCCTTACAACCCTTTCTCTCTCATTTCTCAAATCCATCTCCCAAGTAACCAAGCTCCAACATATGAGCTTCCTAATCTCTCATGGAGAAGCTATAATATGGCCCACTTCCTACCCTCTCATCTCCCATCTTAACCATCAAAACTTCAACATCATCCGTTGAAATGAAAGCTAAGGAGTTCAGCATTCCATCGGACTAAGAAGAAGGCCAATAGGTGGGTGATCCACGGTTAATTTTCTATTAGAAGGCCCACTTGTGATAGGACCCATTTTTTATGTATGTATTATGATCATGGAGGGCCCATGGTGGTAGGGTCCCTCCATCACCATCTGATCTCTCCTTTTTTTTTCTCTTTCTCTCTTTTCTTTTTGTATGGTAATGATGATGATGAGATGTGTGGCCCACCATGATGTTTACATCTAAGCCTTCTACCAGTGGACCCATCCATGTGGGACACACCATGATGTTTGTATGTCATCCCAATCGTCCATCTAGGACGTGGTACACCCCACATGTGTGGGCGGGGCCCTCCTTGATGTATTTCTTCTAATTCACCCCATCCATTCCCCCTAATTGGTGTGGCCCACCATGATTTATGTATTTTATTGACGCCGTCCATCTGTTTTATCTCGGCCATCTAATGGGCCTAGATGATGAGAAAACACAAATATTAGACCAATCCAAAACAGGTGGGCCATGTGGGACCCACCTTGATGAGTTATATATCCGCACCGTCTATCCAACGTCCCTAGATGCTGGACGTACAAGGGAGATTGGACTGATGGTGGAGCTGGCCAATAGTGAAGTGTGAACGGATAGTGGGGTGTAGCTAATAGTGAAGTGTTAACTGACAGTGGGGTGTAGCTAACAGTGAAGTGTTAACTGACAGTCGGGTGTAACTAACAGTGAAGTGTGAACTGACGGTGGAGTGTACCACCTAGCCAACCCTTTTATTTTCTTTTAAATATAATATAATAAATATTATAATATATATATATATATATATATATATATATATATATATATATATATATATATATATATATATTATACCATCAGGTGGGCCATGTCTATGTGGGACCCACCATGATGTCAGTTTGTATGCATACCTTCCAGCATCTAAGGATGGTAGACATCAGTCGTGTAGTGTGAGCAGACAGTGGGGCATACTACCTAGTTTAATAATAATAATAATAATAATAATAATATATCTTATTAAATGGGAGGGTAGCCCATCACGTGGGACCCACCTCTTTTTTCTTAAAAGAGCTGCAACGTGCAACAACACTTCATCAATAGGGTCCGTGGGACCCAATCACATTGTCCATCCATTGGATGGCCCACACCACATTGCATGTGATGGTGGGACCGACCCCACATGTGGGATACCCCCTTGATGTATGTCACTGTCCATGCCGTCCAAGGTCTGGACGTTGAAATGTATATATTAATATTATATTATATATAGTATATATTATATGTATATATTATATATATTAAATTATATAATATATACATGATGGTGGGCCCTGTGTGGACCCACCTCTACCTTTCCAATGCAGCTAGCTGCATGTACAACAGCTATATAGTTGCTCCTTTGATGGCAGTAAGCCCAAAGGCCCCACATTGATGCATGTATTTTAGCTACACCGTTCACTATTTGGACGGTGGGGCCCACCATGATGCACACACTGTATCCATACCGTCCAAACATTTTAAGATATCATTTTATGGTTTGAGTGCAATGATGAGTCAGATCTAAAGTTCAAGTGGACCCCACCATTTAAATAGTGGACCGTGATATGCACCGTTCAAACTCCTAAGGGCCACAGTAGTTTCCAATTAAGCTGATGTTTGTTTTCATTTCATCTATCTCTATGTTAACTTATGAATAGGTCATATCTCAAAAATACATAAGGGTGAGCCCAATTTGATATACATGAGGCCCATTGGTGTGGCCCGATTTGATATACATGAGGTCCATCAGTGTGGCCTATTTGATATACATAAAGCACATTGGTGTAGCCCATTATAATGTATTTTATCCCATGGGAGGGGCCCACCCATTTGTATCGTTAGGTCCATGTAATGAGGCCCACTTGATATATGAGGCCTAGTATTAAGACCCGCGCGATAAGGCCCATATGATATATTTGAGGCCTAGTATTGAGGCCCACGCGATAAGGCCCATATGATATATTTGAGGCCCAGGTGCAAGGCCCACCTGTTGTGTATTCGAGGCCTAGATACATGGCTCATTTATTGCATATGAGGCCCAAGCAGTGCTGCCCACGTGTTGTATATAAGGCCCAAGTATGAGGCCGATGGTGATGCATTTATGACCCATTTGATGAGGCCCATAGTGATAGCTTGGAGGCCCAAGGGACGTGGCCCATTGTGATATATTCGAGGCCCATGGGTGAGGCCCATTGAGGTGTATCTGAGGCCCATGGGTGTAGCTCATTGTGATATGTTTGAGGCCCTTGTATGAAGCCCAATGAAATATATGAGAGGCCCATGAATGAGGCCCAATGTGATGTACGTGTGGTCGTTACGTTGTGTATGAATCCCTTATGTACGCCACTCCTTGGGAGCAATATTCGTTAAATGTCCACATTTATGGGCAATGGTGGTTAGATGTCCTCATTGTGACCTTCTTGTAGGCCTTGTTAGTCCCATTCACACAATTCTCTAAGTGGGTTAACCTAAATAAGTGGGCCCCATTCACCATAGACAGATGGCTCCGTGCCATCAGATTTGATATAACCACAGTCATGGGCTAATCTTTATATTATGGTTGATCGGCCATCCATTTATGAACCCCGCCTTATTTATTTTTCGATCATCGAGGCTGATTATTGAGGCTGATTTCGATTCCGATTATCGAGGCTGATTCTGATTTCAATTGTCAAGGCTGATTGTTGAGGCCGATTCCGATTGTCTATGCTGATTCTGAATGTCGAGGCCGATTATCGAGGACAATTTTGATTGTCTTTGCCGATTGTTGAGGCTGATTTTGATTTTAATTTTCAAGGTTGATTATCAAGGCCAGATATCGAGGCCGATTGTCGAGGCCCAATATGATGTATATGCAGCCCATATTTGAGGCCCATTGTGATGTGCATTTGGCTCATGTTTGAGGCCCAATGTGATGTATATGCGGCCTATATTTGAGGCCCAATGTGATGTATATGAGGCCTATGTCATGAGGCCCATTGTGGTGCATTTGAGGGTCAGGCGATGAAACCCATCGTGATATATATTAGGCCCATATGAGAGGCCCATCGTGATGTGTATTAAACTCTCGAATGAGGCCCATAGTGTTGTATATTAGGCCCTTGTTTGAGCCCATAGGTCCACTATATGTTAGGCTCTATATGAGTCATTCCTTTGGAGAAATGTTGGTTAAATGGACACATTTTCGAGGTCGATTGTTGATGCCTGTTATTGATATCGATTATAAGTATGTGATAGCATAGCATCATGATACATGCCCATATGCATCATCTATATGTTTATTATGAGATGTGATTGACCAGTGCATATACCATAGTACAAATATTTTATGGGACTCCCTGATAGGTGGATTTATCCCACATGAGCGCATGGTATGCGTAGGATTGATGCACGATTGGACTACATGACTCATGCATCTTGTATTGTGTGATTGTGATTACTATACACCCTACTGACATCATGGCCGTGACCTCCACAGGTATGTTATGGATGAACCAATGGGACACCGAAAATGTTTGAGTTCGAGCATCTGGGCACTTTGGATGTCCATGGGTGAAAGTCTCTAAACCTCCGAGGCCAGGAGACACCCCAATGTCGAGATCGAGTGGATACATGAGCGCCCGAGTGTTAAATACTAGGAGGCCGCATCTCCTACTATGTCGTGGTCGGTTAGGAGGGGGTATGGCCTTATCCTTCTGAGTGAAGGGGCTGTAAGCTAGGCTGAGTTTGACTAGTTCCCAAATGGGTCTACTATCAATGAGCCAGGTAGGTTAGGTGGGTAGTGAGGTCTTTTCCACTCGCTAGGCTACGCAGCCGACTGGGGCAGTAGTCAGCTTGGAGTGTATGAGACCCCAGTGATGATCCTAAAGATGTACAGTACTTATTTGTGGATTGATTGGGCAGGAGTTGTATACTCAACATTATACTCATTCGTTCATTCATTCACTATCCACTCGGGCTGGTGGTGCGCAACTAATTATTATATGTACTTTCATAATGGCTAGGATTTTAGTAGGGGTATGCGACTGACCTGAGATCAGGAACTTACCACATTGAGTCTATCTATCCAAATTTAGATATGGGATTAGTTTGGATAGAAGTCCTTTGTGATAGGCCCCATAGCCTATGATATCACGTACTATCATCCCGACTTCACACTGCAGCTTGGTCATTTCATTCGCAGCGCACCACATATTGCATATTTCATTACATCCTCAACATATGGCATTTTGGGTTGCTATGTTTTTGCATTTATATGACCTAGATGAGGCTGATGATATTCGTAGCTCTTCCGAACTGCATATTGTATTGCATCCTTGATATCTGATATCTGGTTCATTATGTTTCCACATTACATAACCGATTTACATTACTTTCTCAGTATATGACATAAGGCTTGCTATATCTTTTCATCGCATATCCTGGATGAGTATGATGATATTTTTATGGACTTATCAGTATTTTCACTTACTCTTATATGGTATGATTCATGATCTTGTAAGTATTTTCGATATTGTATTATTATGGCATTGTATTGCATACTTGTCACTTACCTTGTGCAAACACTTTCACCACCCTCTAAGCTTTTTATAAGCTTATGCACAATAGATGTGTGCAGATGACATTAAGTTGTAGTAGCGTTGAGCTTGGAGCGTGCAGCGGACTTATGGAGCTTTGATTTTTAATATATGTATTTTTCCCTTTCAACATTGCATTCAAATGATTATATTAGTGGATATGTGATGATGATGTGCCTTTGTGATTTGGTTAAACTTGTGGTTATGCTTCTTATGAGATAAATTTACGTTGAAAAATCCTCCTTATAAGATCCTAGGATCGGAATCTGGTGTATGGGTGCTGGGAGCCGAGAATAGGGTACTGCGGAGGCTGTCGGCACTTGATTTGGTGATCGGGTTTCCTGTAAGTCCGATCTCCGGGTTTAGAGTGTGACACTACATAAGGAAAGGTCTTTAAATTCTATGGACTCTAAGAACTTACTTGTAAGTGAGTGAGCCCTGTTTTTAGTTTACACTAAAGATGATCTCCCTTATTGATGAAGAGTCTTCAGGACCATTAATTTTCAACAGTTATACATGCTTGCAATGCAAGTCACCGGTGTCGAGTCAAGGTATTTTGGGGAATATTCTCTATTGAATGTTGGTCTTTAAGTGTGAATGAGATACTAGAATATTACATTCACAAGATTCTAGCTCAATGATTTGCCAATAAATGAGTTGCTGGAAGATCCTTGAATGGTGGAGTTCATTCTTCAATCCTTGAATGATTGTATTTAAGATAGGGTTGAAGGATGAAATCCTATGAGAAATGACATTTAAGATGGTAGGCAGTATTCTTATAGTAATAACTCTTTTAAATCACACTATTTTTCTCACTCAGGAACCAAGGAAACAACCCTCAATAAATAGCCAACAAAGTCCTAACGGTAAAAAAATGAGCAGAAATCTGTCAGAATTCGATGTCATCTAAGTTTCCTTCGATGACTAAAACTGACTTTGATTGTGTTGAGCCATTGCACAGAAATATTCTTGTAAGTGCTTGGACAGTTCTACTTGATGTCATCGCGTTGTCTTCAATGTTATTGAAGTATACTTTTAATATCCTCAAATGGCTTATCGATGTCATCGAGCTTCCTTCGAAAACTCTCTGAATAGTTTTGTCCCTTTTTTTTTTTCATCAAATGGTCATTTGATGTCATTGAACTTTGAAGTTCAATGACATCAAACATCATTCAATTCATTAATCTTTTTAGAGATTTTCCTGTTGAGCTTGCTAAAAAATTAGGCGACCATTTTTCGATGTCGTTGAACTTGTAGGTTTGATGTCATCGAGAATTTTTTCAGAATTGTCGTTTGGTTGCTAGATATATTTGGAGCACCTTTTTGATGTCATTGAACAATGTTTGATGTCATCAAAACTTAAGTTCCGATGTCATTGAAGAGTGTTAGATATTGACACTTGCAAAAAATCCATTTTCCTTTTCATATAACTTTGCAACTATAACCTTATAATTTTAAGTTTTTCTAAGGAGTTTTCTTAGTTGATTTTGAGCAAACTTTGATTATGAGGGGGTTCTTTTACTTGAGTATTTTGGTTATGGGGTGTGAGACTTAATTTACCTTTGGAGCTACCCTTAACTTTTCCTTCTTGTTGAGATTTCAGCCATATAGTCTTCAATGTGGGGCTCACTTGACTCTATGACTCAACCGTCATATAAATTGACAAACCAGGGTACTTTGATGATATAGATATACAACACACACAAATATATATATGTGTGTATATATATATATATATATATATATATATATATATATATATATATATTGTTATGGGTAAAAATGAATTGACCTAAGGCGACTAGTATAGGAGAATAGTAATCACATGAAATTAACCTATGTTGCATGACTGAGGATGACCTCCATGAGCAACTTGACTGTTTTAGGTCAAATATTGTATATTGAACCCCATTTATATCTTGGTTTTATGAACATAATACTACTTAATGTCCTATTTTACTCATGTTTGTATTGCAAGGTGAATTTAAGAGCTTAGATTGAAAAAGATGCTAAAAGCATGGATTTGATGCTCGAAGATCACCAATGCAAAGAATGGATCTTAGTAGACAAAGATTGAAGATTTCAAGGTCCTAAGATTCAAGAAAACCAAGTGGAGAATGACACATTAATCGTGTCGTCAAACACCATTCGATGACATCGAGGACACATTTGATGACATCGAACATGGGTCGATGACATCAAATTTATGAAGGAAAATCGAGTTGGTCGCTAGACAAATTGAAGACGTTTTTTGATGACTCGAGAACTTATTGATGACATTGAAGGCCTCTTTGATGACATCAAATTTTTTATGGAATTTTGGCAAAACTCGCTGGACATATTGGGCATCATTTTCGATTACTCGAATAAGTCCTCGATGACATCGAATTTATTGAAAAAATTGGATTAATTCTCTGGATTGTTTGGACGCATTATCAATTCCTCAAACAGTTCTCAATGATATCAAAGACCTCTTGATGACATCAAAGCTAGGTTCGATGATATGGAAGGTTACAGAGTCTAGATAAAGTTAAAAAAGTATGGGAAAAGCACGTACAAAAGGCACATTCAATGACATCGAAGGCAGTTCGATGTCATCAAACGAATCACGCGAAGTTACGCAGAGTACATAAATTCGAGGCAGTTTGCAGATTTTTTCAAAGAAGTACGAAAGGAGGTGTTACACAACTATAAATAGGAGTCCCCAGGGCATCCCTGGGCATCTATTTAATCAATCTACAGTTTGAAAGAATGAAGCACAAGGGCGAAAAGCCGTCGCCAAGTGTTATTCTACTTTCTTTCATAGTTTTTCATGCTTTCTTCTAAGGTTTTAGATCCAATCATGTCTATGATTGGCTAAACCTCTTAGCTAGGGCTAAGAGGTGAAACTTGTTGTTCACAACCCCAAGTGTAAGGTCATAATGTAGTAATAATCTCAATAAGACCGAGGTCAAATCTACAGGGACTAATCTAGTGTGTGTTCTAAAAGCAACTAGAAGTAGAACTAGAAGAAGATGTAAACCTGACTCCGGAAGTGTAGAAAGAGTAATTAATAATTATTTAACTAAAAAATTGAAAATTTAAAGGTGCGAACTAGGTTTTTCAGGGATCTACTTGTAGAGATTAAGGAGATATATTCTAGATTCAAGTAACACAATTAAAATTAGAGTCTTATCCCATCCAATTGGAAAATATATCAGTAAAACCAAATATGAATTTACTTTGACTTAATTCTCGATGGATGAGAGTTGTGAGAACTGGAAGTGATTCCATCATCCAACCATGCCCAAGGGATGATGGTGGACAACAAGATTTCCTAATTTCACAATCTCAATACATGAAAAGAACATACTCAATGCATTGCAGATCTATTATAATTCGAGTCACAACAAACCATTAAAAACTGAAAGTATTTCTTAAATATTAAATTATAATCAAAGAGAATTCAATCATAAACATGAATTAAAGAAATAGAAAACATCTCATCATGTTACAAGCTTCACCTCTTATCCCTAGCTAAGAGGTTTAGCCAACCGTAGACATGATTGGAATTAAAACCCTAAAAGAAAGCATGAAAAACTAAGGAAGAAAGAAAAAAAATACTTGGCGATGGCTCTCCACTCTTGTGATTCGCTCCTCCAAACCCTAGAATGGTTAGATGGATTGATAGGTGCCTAGGGATTCCCCGTGGACTCCTATTTATAGTTTTGCAACACCTCCTTTCACACCTCTTTGAAAAAATCCAGAAATTGCCTAAAATTTACGCACTTCGCGTAACTTTGTGCAATCCATTCGATGACATCGAATAGCCTTCAATGTCATCGAAGGTTTCTTTTGTATGTACTTTTTTTTCTACACTTTTGTAGCTTCATCCGGATGCTGCAACCTTTTATGTCAACGAACCTACCTTCGATGTCATCAAAGAGGCCTTCGATGTCATCGGGCATTGTTTTAAGAATCGATAATATCTCTAAAACATTCTAAAGAGTTGTTCCAATTTCTTCAATAAGTTCGATATCATCGAGTAGGTCTTCATTGTCATCGAGGAGTGCTTCTAGAAATCAAAAATTGTGTCCAATATATCCAGTGAGTTTTTTTAAAATTGTAAAGAAAATCTGATGTCATCGAGCAGGTCTTCGACGTCATCGAGTAGAGCTTCAAGTCATCAAAAAATGTCTTCAATTTGTACAGTGACTGACTCGATTTTACTTCATAAATTCGATGTCATCAACCCGTGTTCGATGTCATCGAATGTGTCCTCGATGTCACGAACGATGCTCGATGACACAGTCAATGTGTATTTTGCACTTGTTTTTTCAGTTTTATTCCTTCTCCACTTGGTTTTCTTAAATCTTGGAACCTTGAATTCTTCAATCTTTGTATCCGGAGATCCATTCTTTACCTTGGTGATCTTTGAGCATAAAATCCATGCTTTTACCACCTTTTCTAATCCAAGTTCTCAAATCCACCTTGTAACACAAACATGAGTAAAATAAGACACTAAGCAGTATCATGTTCATAAAACCAAGATATAAATGGGGTCTAATATGTAATATTTGACCCTCAACATAATTCCCGAACAACATGTTAGCCATGTTCGTCACTGCAAAATCAGTTTGAAACTCAAGTACTGATTCCGAACGTATCCTCTTTTCCTTCTTTTTTCAGTTTTTAAATTTATATTGATGGTCAATTTTTACTCATTCTCTTTTTTTTCTTTTTTTTTTTTTGCATTCTTTTCAAGTCTTTTAATTCTTTTCATGACCTCTTTGTCGATCTCCTATTTTTAACTGGTTTTTTTTCTTAAGGTGGATGAAATTCTCCAGACTTGCTTATCACCATCTATTAATGATTCACATACTAACAATCAGAACTTCTAATATATCTTACAGAAGGAAAATTGAGAGTGTTTGTGATTTATATTAACATGATATTCAAACTTCCTCTTAATCAATTGACAGCAAAAACTTAAGTGATAAATTACTTAGATGATTAACTTTAACAATCCAAAATTCAATCTCTATCTTATCATACCCTAAGCACTCTTAAGTATACAATTCATTGCTTCCAAAACATATTTTAACTTGAATCATTGAAAAATTTTAAAATTTTTGCTTAAAACTGAGAAAACACTAATTTGTTTACCTAATCACCCATCCCCAAGCAAAAAATCTACATTGTCCTCAATGTGAAAGAATAAGCATGCAATGTAAAAGAAGCAATGAAAAGAAAAGGGAATTGATGGAAACGTAATACCTAAAGAAGGAATTCTAAGGCTTTTCTAATAATCTTAGTGTAAATATAGATTAGTGCAGAATAAAACTCAAAAGAGTATAAGAAAACTATCCTAAACAGCGGAAGCAAACTACCCTAGTCCTATGAAACCAATAAACCTACATATACCTCAATCATAGTAGGAGATCAATCCTAGTACACAGGATTAGTCAGAGATATGGACATGTCCTCTAAATCAAATTTCTCAAGAAATGGCTTTAATCGACATCCATTCACTTTGGATTCATTACCATTATTTGGATTCTTTATCTCGATAACCCCGTGAGGATAAACATTATTAATAGTAAAAGGGCTGGTCCAACGAGATCTAAGTTTACCTGGAAAGAGATATAACATAGAATTGTACAAAACCTATTAACCTGGTTTAAATGATTTCTGAAGAATGTGTTAGTCATGAAACACCTTCACCGTGTCCTTGTAAATTGTCGAGTTCTCATACACATCATTCCAGATTTTTTCAAGTTCATTCAACTAAAGTTTGTGTAGCGACTTAATGTTTTCCAGATTAAAATTTAGATTTTTAATAGCCCAGTAGGCCCTATGTTCTAACTCCACGGGCAAGTGGCAGGCCTTTCCATAGACAAGTCTAAAGGGCGACATTCTAATAAGGGTTTTGAGTGCAGTATGTAAGCCCATAAGGCATCGGTCAATCCGATTGCCCAATCCTTACGGTCAGGGTTAACTGTCTTTTCCAAGATGTGTTTAATTTCCCTATTGAAAATCTCTGCTTGCCCACTTCGTGGGAGATGCCATATTTCTTGATTCTGTTCGTGAATGGTTTATTACAAAATGGTGAACCTCCATCACTAATGATGGCTCGAGACATTCCGAACCGAGAAACAATGATATCTTTTAAGAATTTAATGACCATTTAATAATCATTATTTCGGCATGAAATTGCTTCGACCCATTTAGTGACATAGTCTACAACGAGCAAAATATATAAATACTCAAAAGATTGGAGGAATGGTTCCATAAATTCGATGTCCCAACAATCAAATGCTTCAATGATCAGAATGGAGTTCAAGGGCATCATGCTTCAATGGGACATTACTCCCAATTTCTAACAACACTTACAAGCTTTACAAAACTTATGAGTGTCCTTGAACACAGTGGCCAAGTAAAAGATGCACTGCATAACTTTGGTCATAGTCTTTTTAGCAGAAAAATAACCACCACAGGCCTGAGAATGGCAAAAGGAGATGACACTATGGTGTTCATTATCTGGCACACATCTCCTTAAGATTTGGTATGAGAAATATTTAAATAGATATGGATCATCCCAGAAGAATTTACGTACCCTAGTAAAGCATTTTTTCTTATCTTGCACAATCCAATGTGTCGGCGTGAAACCTATAGCAAGATAATTAGCAATATCTGCAAACAAAGGTGATTGGGGGACTTTGAATAATTGTTCGTCAAGGAACATGTCATTTATATATGTTATCTCAAGAAAATTAAAGAGATCAAGGTGGGAAAGATGGTCAACCATTACTTTCCCTACTCCCTTTTAATCTTTTATTTTCAAATAAAATTCTTATAGTAGGAGGATCCACCTTATCAGGCGGGGCTTAACATCATTCTTAGAAAGAAGATATTTGAGTGTCGCATGATCTATGTAAATGATGATCTTGGATCCGATCAAGTAGGATTTAAATTTGTCTTAAGCGAACACCACAACTAAGAGTTCCTTTTCCATAGTAGAGTAGTTCACTTGGGTAGGATATAGAGTTCTACATGTGTAATGAATAATGTAGGGCTTCTTTTCTTTTCTCTGGCTCAAAACTTCTCCAAGGGCATTATCAGACACGTCACATATCAGTTCAAACGGAAGGCTCCATTCGAGTGGCTACATGATAGGTATAGTGTTTAACATGCCATTAAGCTTAGTAAAAGCTTACTGGTACTGTTCAGTCCACTCATATGGTACATCCATTTGAAGTAGATTGCATAAAGGATGAGAGAAGTGATTAAAATCCTTTATTAATCTTTTGTAAAATCCAGTGTGTCCTAAGAAGGATCGCACATCTCATATGTACTAGGGTGTAGGTTTGTGTTGAGGGTCAAATATTGTATATTAGACCCTATTTATTACTTGATTTTATGAACATAATAATGCTTAAATGTTCTATTTTAATCATGTTTCTGTTGTAAGGTGAATTTAAGATCTTGGACTGAAAAGGGTGCTAAAGGCATGAATTTGATGCTCAAGAATCACTAAGGCAAGGGAAAAATCTTAGGGGATCGAGATTGAAGAATTCATATGCTAAAGATCCAAGAAAACCCAGTGATTGAAGATAAAGAGGCCCGAAAATCGTCCTGAATGAAAGATCACAGGGTTCCCACCATCCGTTTGGCTCGGAACTTTATATCTAACCTGAGGATTATAAAGTAACCATACACATAAAATTTTAGCCATTAGATCTTTGTGGAAGTGGCCTAACGAAAAGAACATCCACAAAACCATCAATTTAGGGGGGCCCACCTGATCTCTGGATATGCTTCAAACTTGGGCTTAACCCCTTAAATTAGATGAAAGAATGGATGAACGGAGTATATTCCATAAAAAATCACTATGGACCCCACCTTGAGTGGTGTGCGTGTGCACAACACACGTGCATTGGCAGCGCACCATATCATGGAGTTGGTCAAATGTGGTTTGACCTTAATCCTAGCCTTTCTTCTTCCAAAGCTCGCACCACCGTCCATTGTGATGGGTTGTGGCCCACCATCTCGACCTGGACGGGAGATCCAAGCCGTCCAGCATGACCAGGAGGAGATTTTGACGACAACCATGTTGTCTTTCAATAGTTGTACGCACACATAGAAAATTAAGTTCAAATGTAGGTTGGACAATAGGAAAGAAAACGCTCATGGACTACACCGAATCTAACATGTATCACATCATCTCTAACCCAAATTCTAGAGTGGATTTCTCAAAGGATAGGGAATGTGGGCCCCACCAGTTATATAAAATTCGATTTTATCGTGCTTTACGCACGAACATGCGTCCGGATGTCATTATGCGTTGTGGGCCATTATGCGTTCATAGACACATCCATGATCCAGACCGTCCAGAAGCTGCAAAATGTAGGGCTGACCCCATCCATGAAGCTAAAATGCATTCCTCAAGACCGTCTCACATTTTCACTATGAAAGGAACCTTGCTGCGTAAGGTTTACGTACATGGCACTGTTGCTACATAAAGACCCAAGCCGACCTACGTTCTTGCTATAAAGAGAGAGAGAGAGAGAGAGAGAGAGAGAGAGAGAGAGAGAGAGAGAGAGAGAGAGAGAGAGAGTGGAGGAGGAATAATCATCAAACGTGAGCACGAGGAGAAGAGAGAGATAGAGAGAGAGAGAGAGAGAGAGAGAGAGAGAGAGAGTGGAGGAGGAATAATCATCAAACGTGAGCACGAGGAGAAGAGAGAGATAGAGAGAGAGAGAGAGAAGGACGTGGGCCGTCACCAAGAATTTTCTCCTTCTTCCTTTTTCCTTATTTATTTTGTTTTTTAAAGGATTTTTAGCTTAATCATATCTATGATGGGCTAAACCTCTTAGCTAGGGCTAAGAGGTGAAGCTTGTAGTGTGATGGGATGCTCTCTAAGGCTTTGACTCATGTTTGAATTGAACTATCTTTGCTTCTAGTTTGATTATAAGGAATGCTTTTATTTTTAATGGTTTGTTGTGACATAAATTACAATTGATCTGTGATAGCTTTGAGTATATTCTATGCATGTATCAAGGTTGTGAACGTAGGAATCTTGTTGTTCACCATCATCTCATAGACAGAATTGGATGATTGAACCATTCCTAACGTTCATAATTATCTTAGATTGGTTGTAGATTGGTTAAATTCTGTTGTTTGCTTTGTCTCATGGGCATGGTTTTTTGATGGAATTACTTCTAGTTCTCACATCTATCATTCATAGAAAACTAGATCAAAGGAAGTTCATAATTGATTTTTAATGAATTATCTTCCAATTGGATGAAGATGGGACTCTGATTCCAGTTGTGTTCTTGAATCAAGCATAGATCTCCTTGATCTCTACAAGTGGATCATTGGAAACCGTAGTTTTCCACCTTTAAATTTTACAATTTTTAGTTAAATAATTTACATTTATTCTCTTAAATTGTCTAGATTTAGATTACATCTTCTTCTAGTTCTAGTTCTAGTTACTTTCAGAATACGTACATGGTTCAGTCCCCATGGATTCGACCACGGTCTTACTGATATTATTACTACATCGCGACCTACACTTGGGGTTGTGAACAAGTTTTTGGCACCGTTGTTAGGGATTGATGGTTGTGTTTTTCTGAGATTAATAAGTTTTGGAATTAGGTTAAGATTAGGGTTTTTTAATTTTAGGTTTAGGTTTTTCTATTTGATTTTTAGAAACTAACCTAACTTTCTTGCTTTGTAGGATCTTGATATACACTTCCTAAATTGGTAATCCCTGTTTGATCTTTCTATTTTTCTATTTTTAGGATTAAAGTTTTATTTTCTATTTTTAGAAGCTTTCTAATTCTAGGATTTCTTTTATTTTTAGAAACTAACTTGCTTTCTAATTCTAGGGTTTAGAACTTACCTAATCAGTCTTTTAGAAACATTATATTTTCTGTTTTTAGAAATTTTCCTTTTTTAGAAACTAGTTTACTTTCTATTAGAACTTTTAAATTTTAGAATTCCTATTTTAGAAACTAACTTGTTTTGTTTTATTTTGTAGGACCTAACTTTGGAACTTTTAATTAGGTAACTTCTTTCCAACTCTTCTCTCTTTCTATTTCTAGATTTCTATTTCCTTTCTTTCTTTTAGGTTTAGGTTAGAATTTGAAATTGAGGGTTGAGAGTGTTTTATGCCCAAGTGGGTCTGTGAGAACACTCGATGTCTTTTGAGTGAAGGATTGGTTGAGGGGTTAACTATCCATCGCAAGATTAGATTCCACTTGAGATCCCCAGAGTTAATTGAAGTGATGACTGCAAATCAATCGGGAAGATGACCTTAACCTTGGGTTGAGGAAGTCCAGGATGAGAAGAAAGTGTATCGAGCACCCCCGCCTCGTACTTTGCAAGATTATTAAAACCGGCAGGGGTGAGCACGCCGTCATGCATGGTTTTTCTATAAAATAAGGGATACATGAATATGAAGTTAAGGGTGAACCAACTCCTTCCAAAATTCCATGAACTTGAATATGAAAGTCATATTTGTAGTTGAAATAGTTTGATGAGATCATAGCCACTTTATATTTTCCAAATGTGTCTGAGATCACAGACAGGTTGAAACTCTTTCCATTTTCTTTAAAAGAGAAAACTAAGATGTGGATACATTCACCACGTCCCAGATCTATTGGCACATAGAATGACATGATAAGAGAGTTCATAAACAAATTTTTTCCACATCATAAAACGAACACTCTTAAAAAGTCAATCATGAACTTTGCCCAAAAGGAGGAAGAAACATTCTTCCAACATTGGGAAAGGTTCAAGGATCTTGTCAGCTCATGCTCACAACATGGTTTTGAAACGTGGTGCATTATACACTTTTTCTATGATGGTTTGACATCTGTCATGTGCCAATTAGTTGAGAGAATGTGCAAAGGGGAATTCATGAATAAAAATGTTGATGATGTGTGGGACTACTTGGATAGACTTGCTGAAAACACACAATCATAGGACACACAAAATCAAGCACCACTTCTAGGCCCACTCAATTAAAGGGGAGGGGTGGATTATACCTTTTGAAAGATGATAATGATGTCAATTCTAAAGTGTCTAATCTCATAAGAAAATTCGAGGCCATGATCTAAAGAAGGATAAGGTTAAGGAAATTGTTTGCGGTATTTGTGCTTGCAACGTTCACACAACTGAAAATTATCCAACAATACCTACTTTTCAAGAGGTGTTGAATGAGCATTGCCATGAATAATTATTAAAGACCTTTCACTGGACCTACCTCCAATATATACAATCCTAATTAGAGAAATCATCCAAACTTCAGTTGGAGGAATGGACAAACTGCTTGTAACGACCCGAAAAATTTCGTACCAAGACCCAAGTACCACCTCGATCAGAAATCACTTAGGATTAATTCTCTTAGAAATTTAACCTAAGTTACCGAGTGCTATGTTAGAATGGCTGTGAAATAAGTGTTGTTCGCTTTAAATATGCTCTGCAAGACTTAAAACTTGTAGAATTAATGACGCTGTAATACACTGAAATCTAGGATCCAACTTTAAACCCAGTTGTTATAGGGAATGTTTGGAAACTTTGTATTGGATCTAGACTGCGTGTCGAAAGTCCGATATCTACAATCTCAGACCATTATGACCTCTTAGTTGGACTTGACAATCGTTTCGAAAATCAAGCCCAACTGATGTCCTAACACTATTTTATTGAGTTCGGAATGAAGAGAGTGAGAAAAGGAAAAGAATTAAAAAATTAATTCCATTTATATGAAATCTAGCACGTGTCATTTGCATGTTATTTTTAAACATTCTGACCGTCAAAATTCAATCAAATTTCACCCTCGGATTAGGAAAATTGGCCCTTTCATGTCATGGAACTTGTAGCCCTGATTTAGGTTCAGTAACCGTCGAATTGAAACTGGTCCGCCACGAACGATCTGGAAATTCGATCGGACTGAAAACTTCACTGATTAAATATCCGATGTTAGTGAGCTTAAGGCTAACAGCGATTGATAATAGGACCTCCAAAAGCACTCCGTTGGATCAGAAAGATCCCGATTTGGATATAACCTAAGTATACCTTGACTTAAGGTCCGTTTTTGTTATGTTTGGGCTTATAAAAGGGCCTCAAACCCTTAGCTTTCTAACCCATACGAATTTCCCAAACCATAGAGATTCCAAAGAAAGAAAAGAGAGAAACTGTGGGAGAATCCGGTGAAACTCTGTAGGATCCTTCCTAGTGCACCTATACTCTAAACTGGCATATCTGAATCGTTCTTCCTGCCATTCTGATTCTGTTCTTTAGTAAGTTAAGCTAACCCTAACCTGTTTTGAAGCCTAGACTAGCTGCAGTAGAGTGCTAGCTAACCTATTTTATGCCATAGGTAGCGTATTCACCGTTGATGAAGACACGTTGTCTGAATCAACCTAAATACGTCTTTTCTGGTTTAAGGCGCGGACTATATGCGCTTAGGTTATGGTTTTCAACCCTTTCAATGATAGTTAATGATTTATTCATGCTATGGATGCAATTACACATGCCAAATATGCTGTCTATTTTGTCTTCCGTATACGTATGCTGTATATTATAAATACCGTATTTCATGTATATGTTAGAATACACGTCTACGCATGGAATTTGCTGAATTGATTGCCATGATAAATTGTCCTTGTTATATGCTTAATATGTATACAACAACTCCTTGGCGAAAGGACTTGCCCTACTTTGTAACGGTGTCGACATACATGATGTATGTTGAATAGTGTAACCTAAGTGTTTGAATAAATGCCTAAGTGAGTTAGTAGTTAGTAAAGTGTGATTGTTAAGATGGTTGGGATATGGATTTCAACCACAGTATTTGTGTGTATGATTCTCTCCATGAATCATGTAACTTAGGTTGTCCATGTTAAATGAGTGTATGATTTTCTCTATGGATTGTGTACCTAGTTAAATCATGATAAATGTGTGTATTAATTCCTGCATGTACTATTTACATTTTCACGCTATACTTCATTAGTTGTTCATGCGAATGCAGAATATGACTCATATGTTAGTTATTATCCTTGTATGTGAATGGGGCTGTGCCACAGTCCAGGTAATCGGAAAACGTTTCGCAAGTAGTGGTTGAGGTTACTTTTGCCACACAAGATGAGTTCAGCGAATCTGAGTCGTGCTTGGGGAGTTCAGCAGTGGTTAGGCCACACGGAGTGCTTATGCATTCCATATCGTTCAACTTAACGTGCGCTTGGCCTATTTGAGCTTATCAACTAACCCGATTGACCGATGCTTGTTCACCATGTTTGGTTGCCACTATTTGAATCTAAGACATTGAGCTTACCAGTGTAACTCCCGTTAACCATGGTACCAAGATCCCCTAAGACTCATGAGTCGAGCATGGTGGTATGGGACACCGTGGTCATGCTGTCGGCCTACGCTGGGGCCACAAACCTCCCCGTGGTGACCAGTGAGCACCCTACTCTGAGCAGATTATGGTGGTATGAGACACTATATTCTTGCTGCCGGCCTACACTGATTGGTGACGAGCCCTCTGTAGTGACCTTGAGTTTATCCTGACACCGCATGGGGGCAACGAGTCCTGATGCAGTCTTAAGGATATAAATAGGCCTGTATTGATAAAGTGTTGGGGGAGTGGAGCAACGGTTGCATGCAACAGCCCTGGCAGCCCTTGCAGCGACCTAGAACCATACTATCGTATGAGATATCCTAGGACTGACGACCTTAGAAAGGATCAATGTTGGGAAATGATACAAGGGAGGTGTCTTAGCTTTCCAATACTGTTGTATGAAAAGGACTAATAACAACTGGATAATCACGTTCATGACATCGCACTGCATGTGCCATTGGCGTTGGTGTGAGAGCATAGTGGTAGTGATTTATGCCGTGATCGTTAGATGATGTCGCATGAGGGAGATTATGGTGAGGGCATGTATCATTCTTCATGTCATCCTTACATTAATAAGAGATCTAGGACATGTTTGATTGTACTGCCTTATCATTACTGCTTCATTGGATTGATAACATGTTAACTTTCACTGTATAGTACCACTGAGTTGATCACTCACTCCCACGTTATGGGATGGTGTTTAAACACCAAACAAACTCTTCTTTAGATGCAGGTGATGGAGATACTGGCGAGGCAGGGCCAGACTTTGATGAGGATGAGGAGGCGATCTCATACATGCAGTTTTCAAGCGGGTTCGACTGAGCCTTATCCTGACCAGCGGGGAATTTCTGGGAGATGCATTGTATTATTTTGAATGTTTCATGTATGTATTTTGAGACACAGATATATGTATATTGCCCTAGGCAGAGCATGCATCATTTGGGGATTTATTTTGAATCATGTATGTATTTAAGCCTTCAGCTTTCTTTACCTTAATATCAATGAATTATGTCTACTAATCTAGCTTGATCTATATCATATTTTATGCATTAATACAGACAACATACAATCATCATCGAATATGTTGCATAAGTGATGTTTTGGAACTCGGGAGCTGAGTTATACTTGACCCCCGAATTTTAGGGCATTACAAGTTGGTATCAGAGCATAATTTGGATTAATCTAGACCTGGGTTAGGGTCACACACCACACGTTGACGCCACTATAATGTAGGAGGGTGCGAGAACAAGTTAGAAACAGCACTAGGACTCCCGGTTTGTCGTTCGGAGAAAGTTTACTGAAAATGATCGCCGAGATCGAGTTCGTGCACGCTCCTGACCACACACAGAGACTCCAAATCACTTTTAGACCATCAATTGATGGGTATAGTCTGCATTTTAGTCCATTCCAGCCGTTAAAAATCACTAATTTTGAATAGGGATCAGTTTAGCTCCGAAACTACCCGATATGGTTCGAAACGGAGGAGGGAACCAAATCTACTACATCTAAGGGGTTCTAGGGGGGGCCCACATGTTTTTGGCTTTAGGGGGTAGGAGGACCTCTCCCATATGGTGAGGTCTCCCCAGAAACTCTAGAGAGCAACGAGGACCTCACCGGTTCGGCGAGGCCTCGCCGGTTGGCGGGCTTTTCGGGCCGGGCTACCCGGGCTAATGACTTTTGGGGTTAAATGGGGCCCCTTCATACAGGGTTCACCCCTTAGTTCATTCAAAAATACCTACCTCCATAAATCAGCCCTCTAAGCTCTCCTTTCCCTCTATGTTTGCTATTTTCTCTCTCTAACCTCCCTTTCAATCATCCCTTCATTCATTTTCTGCTATTTCCTTTAGCCCTCTACTGGTCTCCACCATATCCAGCAGTCACTTCATCCATTTTTTGCGATTGGAGCTCCCAAGCTCTCATTTGAGGCTCAAAATCATGTGAGCTTCTAACCCCTTATGTTTCTTCCTTTTTCCTTTGCAATCCCAGCCTTTTGGGGCCCGTTTCCCTCCTCTCTTAGACCTAGATTCATGCCAACCCATTAGGCCAGTCCTTTGTCTCCCCTTCATCGTTTTCCCATGGCCTTTATAGACGCTATTGTAGCCTTTTTCTCCCTTTCCACCATCCTCTCTCTCATGGGAAAGAGGAGGAGTGCCGCTGTTGAAGCTGGGCCTAGTTTCCCTTCACGTTCAAGAAAGCCAAGGGGTGGCGTCGCTAGTTCAAGTGTCGCCGCTAGTCCAAGTGTTGGGAGAGAACTACACACGAAGTGGGATTTGGATCCCCATGCTCCCATAGGGAGAGCACTGTTGGCAGACTTGGCCCATGGCGCGTATGCGGATCACAGGGTTCTTTTTGAGGCATAGGTGGATGGGAGACTTTTTGGTGAATTTCTATTGTTCGAGCGCATCGAAGCTTCTAGGTGGGGTCCGCTCTTTGAGGGCGAGTCTCGTACAAATGTGAGCACTGTTCGTGCCTTTTATGCTCATATTCGGGACCCTACGCTGGAACCGCTGCAGTTCAGGATCCCCTTTGGCAGAGATCGACAATTTACAATCGATGTTAGGTTGATAGCTCGACTCCTGAATGTGCCTCTTGGCGAGGTACATCCAAGTGCTAAGAATCTGAAGAGTGTTCATGAGCGAGATCGCCGCACCAGGTTTCTATGTGGTGGTTTAGTTGAGTGGTAGCGTAATAAGAGCCTCTTAGCGACCCACATGTCGGATGATTTTCGTCTGCTTCACCACATCTACATGTTTAATGTTTATCCCAGGTGGAGCAATCGCAGTGAATGCACACGTCTCATGGTATATTTCTTGTATCAAGTGGGCCAAGGAGAGAACGTGTGCATGCCCACGTTTGTGCTGTGACAGATCATTCTTGTAGCGAAATTGAGAAGAACGTCTGAGTCACTTCCCTTTGGCCGACTCATATGCAAGATTGCGCTTGAGTTTGCTTACAGACTTGGGCTGGAGTTACCTGTGCCGGCTCATTACATCAACGAGGCTACTATGAACCAAATGAAGATAGGGCCTCGGCAGCGTGAGGCTCTGCTCGATGATAACAGCGAGGGTGAATATGATAGTGAAGAGGATGAAAGTGAAGAAGAAGGTGGGGCAGAAATAGAGGAAGAAGGCCAGGAAGAAGAAGAAGAGGAGGCTCAGGATACTGATGAGAGTCCTCCTCCTGCGACTCGGGCTGCTAGGGATGCTTACATAGCCCGACTTGAGGAGAGTCAGGTTACTTTGCGACGGGAAGTCTAAGAACTCCGGGCCGAGGTAAAATAAGAGCTTGAGGATACCAAGGCCGTCATGAAGCGAAAGTTTGGCAAGGTGACTCGCACCTTGAAGGCCATCCTGTGTTGCCTGAAGGATAAGGGTTCCCCTTCTCCGTCGCTAGATTCCTATGCATAGGCTTTCTATAGCCATTGTTTGTTAGTTTATTGTTTATTTTAGTGTTTGCTTAGTGTTTGTTTGATTGTTGATTGGTGTTTGTAGTTAGTGTAGAAGCTTCGTGTGTGAATCTTAAGTGTTTTGTTCACATGCTTTCTCTGTCACGATTCATATAATGCTGCAAATCATGTATTGTGACAATTTTGTTAATGAAATGCATGTATTTTCCTTTGTTTGTGAAGTATAGACTGTGAATGGGTTGTACGGATGCCTAATTTCTTCGGTTGCTACCCTCTGTTGTGTGTAGGGCATGCCACTTAAGGGTTCGAGATCGTCGGCCCGTCTCTCTCTAGGTGACTCACTTGACGGGGCTCTCGCCCCGAGAGATACTCCTATGGACCCTCCTGCAGGCCCATCTAGTTCAGAGCCCAGGCCGGGTTCCCAGTGGCTTCTGGTCCTGCTACTGGGCCACCTCCTGTGACACCTTCTGTGGTGCCTCCGGTTACTCCCGTGCCTCCTGAGCAGCATCGTGCATCTGCGTCGATGCCCTCTACTTCACAGTTCGCTCTGTCTTTTGATAGACTTGAGTAGATGATGTTGTTGATGCGGCAGCAACAGATACAACAGTAGCAGCAACAACAAAAGTTCGTGTCCTCCATGGCTGGTATTTTTGCTTAGTCGATGGCAGCGACTCCACCTGCCTCGCCTCTACACCCTGTTGTACAGGCTAGTCGAGCAGTTCTTTTGAGTGATTCCAGCGCTTGAGGCCTCCCACATTTTCAGGTACTCACAGACCTGAGGAGGATGAGTATTAGTTAAATTGCATCTCGAAGATGCTGAGACTGTTGCACTGTTCTGAGGTGGAACAGGTTGAGCTGGCCACCTTCATGTTTGAGAAGGAGGCTAGTCTATGGTAGGACAGCATTCTCCACACAATTACGGAGGGATATGAGTGGACGTGGGCAGCGTTTGAGGCGTGCTTCCATGAGAAGTATTTCCCCATCACGTACCGACATGAGAAGGAGAGTGCGTTCCTTCACCTTCGCCAGGGAGGCATGTCGGTGACAGAGTACGAGAATAAGTTTACAGAGCTAGGGAGGTATGCTCCATTGATTCTGAGTGACCAACAGATGAGGATGCGGCGTTTCTCTGAGGGCTTGGGGCCCGAGATCATATCGAAGATGTTCTGTGCGAGCATTTCTTCAGATGCAAAGTTGGTGAGTATGTCCTTGCATGCAGAGCAGGACGAGGACAGGTCGGCCCACACGCGAGCACCTATGGTTCCTATGCCGCGACATGAGTTCGAGAGTAGGCCTTCCCTCGCTAAGAGTCCTCGATTTGAGACACCACAGGGGTCTTCTGCATCTCCTACTTATATGAGGCATCCTGATGTGTGCTGCTGCTATTGCAAGACGCCTGACCACACCGAGACTTCTTATTTTTCCAGGATGCGAGACAGTGGGTTCTCACCGCCTCATAGGATCGTTCGTCCGATGCCTCAAACCATCTCACCACCACCCCTTCGTTCTACACCAGCTCATCAGTCCTTCTGTAACATCCCAGATTTTGGCTAATCTGGGATGAGACGTCCTTAGGCAATGGGTCAACTAAAACACCTAAAAAATCGCTTAGAACCCAATTCCATAGCCAAAGAAATCACGTAGGACTAATTCCTTTGGAAAATAAGTGTAAGTTAGCTAGCGCGACGCTAGAGTAGCTGGGAAATAGTCCCTGATCACTTTAAATACGTTCTACAAGACCCAAATCGAGTAGAACAAACAACTCTACAATACTCTATAACCTCGGATCAAAATCTAAGCGGGTTTGTCCTCTGGACCACATCGAATTTTTGTATTGGATTTAGACCGCGCGTCGAAGGTCCGATACCTCCTATCTTAGACCGTTAGAACCGCCCAGCTGGACTTGACAATCGTCTCGAAAATCAAGTCAAACCGATAATCACAGACTATTTCGTTGAACCCGGACTGAAGCGACCGCGAATAGGGACAGATTTGGAATTTCAAATTCAAATCTGGCACACGACTGGACGCGTCAGTATTAAGCGTTCTGACCGTCAGAATTCATCCAGATTACACCCTCGGATCAGGAAAAATTTCTATTTATTATCATGAGACTTTCAGCCCTGATCTACGTGCGGTGACCGCTGAACTGAAACTGGTCCGCCACGTGCGATCTGCGAACCCTGCCAGACTGAAAACTTAATACGAGCTACATCTGGTACACATGAGCTTAAGTCCGACCGCAATCGACCAGGGGACCACCAGAAAGCAGCTTTTGAACCGAAACAGCCCAGAAATGGATAGGCACCAAGTAAACTTCGTTCCGGAGCCTATTTCCGGCGTTTTTAAGCTTATAAAAGGGGTTGAAACCCTTATTTCTCTCTCCCATCTGAAAATTGCAAACCCTAGGAAAAGGAGAGAGAGTTTGAGAGAAAGAGAAGAAGGGATTTTTCCCGCTTTCGAGCCACCGACTGCTAGTGCTTCAGCACTTCTTCCCAATCACCTGGCTGGTGATTTCTCCACTTTTTCAGGTATAAAATAACCCTAGAACTTGCTGATTTAGGGCTTACCTAGATTCATAGCATGTTACCTAACGTATTCCATAAATCAGGTTCTCCTACTGTCGTAGACGAAGCGCACAAGCTCCGTTCAAAATTCCGCAACCGTAAGAGACTAGGTGAGGATTTTAGACGCTTTGATTGACGGTTTACAACGCTTTCAATGTCGTTTAATAGTACATTATCGACGGCATCGTCGTTTGACATGTACAACATGCTCTCTGTTTCCTGTTTCGTAAATTAACGAAGAATATGAGATTTAGGGCATTTTAGTCATTTGTAGGAAGTACGGTCTACATGCATATTTTGTTGACGTGACTGACATGGTTTGTTGTCGCATTAGAGAGTTAAGAATGCTTGCATAATCAGTTTGGCGAAGAGATTCGCCTAGTTGCGCACTTTGGGTCGACATACTATATGTAGACTTAAGTGTGTAGTGTATGTGTTTGTATAAATGCTTGTATTAGTATGTATTGAATTAAATGATGTTATGTAGTAGTTTGAGATTGATTTCTTGATTAATATACTGACCCAACTGATTTCCTACATGTTAACCTTATGCATGATTGCATTACATGCATGGAAAGTATGCCTTGAAGATTTACTTAAGTTGAATGTTATAACATGTGTTAACATGCTCACATGATGTATTTCAATTCCAATACCTTTGTATATAGTGCTAATGTGATTTCATAGGTGTGTGGGACTAGACTTAGTCCAGGCAGTCGGTAACCGAGCGAATTCGTGACTGACTGGTCATAGCCACGAACGACGCGTCGATGAACGTGATTCGTGTTTAGAGTTGGCGGCAGTGGTTAGGCCACGCGAAGTGTTTTACGCACTTCATGTCGTTCGACTTGAGAGGCGATCGCGCTAGTCGAGCCCGTCAAGTAACCCGACTGGCCGATGTATGTTCACCTTGTATGTGTCATAACTGCTTGAACCTAGGATACTGAACTTACCATTGTAAACCGTGTTAACCATGGTACCTTGATCCACGAAGACTCATGAGCCGGGCATGGTGGTATGGGACACCGTGGTCGAGCTGTCGGCCTACGCTGGGGCCACAAACCTCCCCGTAGTGACCAATGAGCACCTTGACTCGTGAGCAGATTATGGTGGTATGGGACACTATATTCTAGCTGTCGGCCTACACTGATCAGGCGACGAGCCCTTTGTAGTGACCGCGAGCGTATTCTGAGTCCGCGGGAGGCGACGACCCTTCCGTTGCAGTAGAGTACGGTAGGCCTGTATTGATAAGGTGATGGGGGAGCGGTGCAACGAGTGCGAGCAACAGCCCTGGCAGCCCTTGCAGTGACCTACGAAATATACATCGTATGAGATTACTAGGAGTGACGACCCTAGACAGGATCTGTGTTGGGATTGATACAAGGAAAGTACCTTAGTTTCCCAATCCTGCTGTTTGAATGGACTAATAACAACTTGGAAATCATATCACCATAGCATTGCATGTGCCTGGAAGATGTGGAGCACTCTAGGGAGTGTGGCATGCCGTGGTCGTAAGATGTTGCCGCATGAGGGTGATCGTCAGTGAGGGCATACATCACGTCATATCATCTTGCATTAATAACAGTATTAGGATTGTCTGATTTACTGCTTTACTATTATCGCGTGATTGAATTGTGAACATGCTAATCTTTGCTCTATGATTCCACTGAGTTGATCACTCATTCCCACGTTACGGGATGGTGTTTGCAACACCCACCAGACCCTGTTGTAGATGCAGGTGAGGTCGAGATCCAGGAGGTGGAGCCAGAGATCGACGAGGACCAGGATGAGTTCTCGTATATGCAGTATCACGACGGCTTCCCGTAGGCGACCTGGATCGAGGGGACATCAGTGGGACTTTCTTTTTTTAACATTATTCTTTTGTTATGTATATGTATATGAGACTCAGAGATGTAGTCATACTTTGGAGACAGATGAGATTACTTTGTTTTTCCATACAGTGATATATACATTGTTTAGTCTTCCGCTTGCTTTTATCACTGGATCTGAAGTATGAATTGCAGTTTTGGTATAATTTTACTCATGTGAATGCTTTAAATCAGACAACATTGAATCATAACCATTTTTGTTGCATAAGTGACGGTCTGGAACTCGGGAGTTGAGTTTATACACGACCCCCGATTTTCAGGGTGTTACAAGTTGGTCTCAGAGCATGAATAAGAGTATACTGGGCCCGGGTTATGGTCTTGCGACGTACGCTGTCACTTCCTTTGACTTAGGTGGGTGCGAGAAGGGTCTAGAAACACGTCTAAGATCGCAGATTCGCCGATAGGCGAAGTCTATTAGAATCGATCGCAAGATCGAGTCTGTAATGCATCTCGGGTCGCGTAAGGCAACCCGAATCGCTTCTAAGCTGTAGGAAGTTAGGTTGAGACGACCTATGAGCGGTTTTAAACTGAAAAAGTGAATCCTTGGGCCGTGGGATGACCACGACTCCTGTAATCAATCGCCAGGGCTTAAAAACCCCGTTTCACCAAAAATCTTCAAAATTCCTCCTCTTTCTTATCCATTTCATGTTAGGCATCAAAACTAATGTGAAAATAACACAAATTAGTACTTTCACAAAATTTTACAGTGAATAGTAAAATTTCATAAAAAATGGCCATAAGTCCATTCTAACTTCACTTTCTTTAGCAACTAAGGATCTAGATAGATGTACTGGCTCCTTCTACCCCAAATTCATATGCTGCATCATATGGTTTGGTATTCGGGATTGCGATGTAGACCCAGAAAACCCTGAACACATGTTTGGGCTCATACAGACCAAAATAAGATGAACTAGGGGGTGGGACATACCTTTTTGGAACCCTTGGACCATGGGGGACCAGACCCATGTGGTCCCACCGGCCAACTTGGAAGTTGGCCGGCGATGCCATCGCCGGTCGGGCGATGCATCGCCGACCGGTGGGGCCCATTTGGCACAAAAGTCGGGCGCACACCCTTAAATGATATGTATATCCCCCCTAGGTAGCTCTCATCTCACGAAAACCCCTAAATCATACCCCTCCTTCACAAACAGCCCTCTCCATAGCCCTATTTTCGATTTTCAGCAACCATCTCCAAACTCCGGCGTCCCAAAGCACTTCTAGGTCCCTCCTTGGCCAAAACCGACCACCACCCATCACTTATTGGGTGTTGGCAGCCCCTCTTCTTGAAGATCTCACCATTTGGAGCTCAAAAAATCCCCAAATAGAGCTGAAATCGTGAGGTGCTCCATTCTATCTTTTTGTTTGTATTTCTCCTTGAAATTATAGCCTTGGGAAGCTTGAAGCATCCCTCTACGACGCCTAGATTTCCTTTTCTCAGATTGGGCAGCCGCTTCTTCGCATTTTTACCGTTTTCCATGGCTTTCGTGGAAGCCATTTTGGGCCTTTTATCACTCTCATCCATCATATCTTTGATGGGTAAGAGGAAAACCGCAACAGACGAGGCTAGGCTGAGCCGCCCTACTTGATCGAGAAGACCGCGGGGTGGTGCCGCAAGTTCAAGCACCGCCGCAGGTCCAGCTGTAGTCCTGGAGTACCGTACAAAGCGGGATTTGGATCCCCATGCACACCTTGGACGAACAATTCTTTCGGAGATGCCTCATGGCCAATACACTGATCGCAAAGTGTTATTTGAGGCGGACGTAGATGGACGATTGTTCGGCGAGTATCTGTTGTTTAAACGCATTGAAGCTGCGCATTGGGGTCCGATCTTTGAAGCTCGCGCTCGTGCTAATGTGAGCACCGTTCGTGCCTTCTATGCTAGCATCCAGAATCCTACCTTGGAGCCTTTGCAGTTCAAAATCCATTTTAGTAGAGATCGGATAGCTACGATCGACGTTCGGTTGATTGCGCGACTTCTCAACGTGCCTCTAGGTGATGTGTATCCTAGTGAGAAGAACCTGAGGACTAGACGTGAACGAGATCGCCGCACCAGGTTTCTGTGCGGTAAGTTGGTTCCATGGCAGCCTAATAATAGCCTCAAGGCGACGTACATGTCTAAGGATTTGCGCCTGCTGCACCATATCTGCACGTTCAATGTTTATCCCAGGTCGACGAACGGCATTGAATGTACACGTCTTATGGTCGATTTCTTATTTCTGGTGGCTCAGGGAGAGAACGTATGTATGGCCACTTTCATCTTACGGAAGATAGTTCTCATAGCCAGGTCAAGAAGAACATCCGAATCGCTTCCCTTTGGCCGACTTATTTGCAAGATTGCGCTTGAGTTTGCCTATAGACTTGGGTCGGAATTGCCCTTGTCGATTCACACCATCGATAAGTCGACAATGGTCAAGATGAAGATTGGGTCGCAATACCGTGAAAATCAACTTGAAAGGGATAGTGGGGATGACTTTGATGATGAGGAAGATCAAAGCGAAGAAGAACCTAGAGCAGAGGTTCAGGAAGAAGCTCAGGAAGAAGCAGAAGAGGAGGCTCAGGATACTGATGAGAGCCCTCCTCCTTCTGCACAGGCTACTATCGACGACCGCATTGCTCGGATGGAGAAGAGTCAGACCGCTTTGCGAAGGGAAGTCCAAGAACTTCGCGCAGAGGTCGCTGATGCCAAGGCCGTTACAAAGAAAAAATTTGGCAAGGTGACTCGCACCTTGAAGGCGATCCTGTGTTGCTTACAGGATAAGGGTGCTCCTCCTCCGTCACCAGACTCCAACTAGCGATGCGATCTTTGATGTTATTATCAGTAGTTAGTCATTTCCTGTTTTATGTGTGTAAGCCTGTTAGGGCTAGTGCTTTGTTCATGTTGCTGTTGTTTAACTGTCTTAATTTCTAAGTAATTCTCGTCATGATGCTTGTAAGGATATATCCCTTGTATTGTGACAATTTTGATAAATTGAAATGCATGGAATGCCTTTGACTCTTTATGTAATGATCGCGGTGTAATTGTGCTAATGAGACTGACAAGGTTGCGCCCTATTTGGAATATAAGGAATACCGCCTAAGACTACGCGGAGCACGGCTCGTCTTGCGTCTCGTTTCGATATACGGAGTAATGCATAGATTCTTGAACTCTAAGTAAAACCAAGTTTTAAGGGGGGTAGAACGTATTGAGTCCAATCTAGTTAGGTTAGTCAACGTTACCATTCGATCAGAGTGGCGCAGCGGAAGAGTGGTTGGCCTCTTTTCCACTGGCCCAGGATCGAAACATTGGATTTAGGTTATATGTATGGTTAGGTTATTAAATAGGATTTGAACCTTCCTTAGAAAAAGTACCCCTTGCCCTTCGCCAATTTCGGGTACGAAATTTTATTTTAAGGGGGGTAGATTGTAACATCCCAGATTTTGGCTAATCTGGGATTAGACGTCCTTAGGCAATGGGTCAACTAAAACACCTGAAAAATCGCTTAGAACCCATTTCCATAGCCAAAGAAATCACGTAGGACTAATTCCTTTGGAAAATAAGTGTAAGTTAGCTAGCGCGACGCTAGAGTAGCTGGGAAATAGTCCCTGATCACTTTAAATACGTTCTACAAGACCCAAATCGAGTAGAACAAACAACTCTACAATACTCTATAACCTCGGATCAAACTCTAAGCGGGTTTGTCCTCTGGACCACATTGAATTTTTGTATTAGATTTAGACCGCGCGTCGAAGGTCCGATACCTCCTATCTTAGACCGTTAGAACCGCCCAGCTGGACTTGACAATCATCTCAAAAATCAAGTCAAACCGATAATCACAGACTATTTCGTTGAACCCGGACTGAAGCGACCGCGAATAGGGACAGATTTGGAATTTCAAATTCAAATCTGGCACACGACTGGACGCGTCAGTATTAAGCGTTCTGACCGTCAGAATTCATCCAGATTACACCCTCGGATCAGGAAAAATTTCTATTTATTATCATGAGACTTTCAGCCCTGATCTACGTGCGGTGACCGCTGAACTGAAACTGGTCCGCCACGTGCGATCTGCGAACCCTGCCAGACTGAAAACTTAATACGAGCTACATCTGGTACACATGAGCTTAAGTCCGACCGCAATCGACCAGGGGACCACCAGAAAGCAGCTTTTGAACCGAAACAGCCCAGAAATGGATAGGCACCAAGTAAACTTCGTTCCGGAGCCTATTTCCGGCGTTTTTAAGCTTATAAAAGGGGTTGAAACCCTTATTTCTCTCTCCCATCTGAAAATTGCAAACCCTAGGAAAAGGAGAGAGAGTTTGAGAGAAAGAGAAGAAGGGATTTTTCCCGCTTTCGAGCCACCGACTGCTAGTGCTTCAGCACTTCTTCCCAATCACCTGGCTGGTGATTTCTCCACTTTTTCAGGTATAAAATAACCCTAGAACTTGCTGATTTAGGGCTTACCTAGATTCATAGCATGTTACCTAACGTATTCCATAAATCAGGTTCTCCTACTGTCGTAGACGAAGCGCACAAGCTCCGTTCAAAATTCCGCAACCGTAAGAGACTAGGTGAGGATTTTAGACGCTTTGATTGACGGTTTACAACGCTTTCAATGTCGTTTAATAGTACATTATCGACGGCATCGTCGTTTGACATGTACAACATGCTCTCTGTTTCCTGTTTCGTAAATTAACGAAGAATATGAGATTTAGGGCATTTTAGTCATTTGTAGGAAGTACGGTCTACATGCATATTTTGTTGACGTGACTGACATGGTTTGTTGTCGCATTAGAGAGTTAAGAATGCTTGCATAATCAGTTTGGCGAAGAGATTCGCCTAGTTGCGCACTTTGGGTCGACATACTATATGTAGACTTAAGTGTGTAGTGTATGTGTTTGTATAAATGCTTGTATTAGTATGTATTGAATTAAATGATGTTATGTAGTAGTTTGAGATTGATTTCTTGATTAATATACTGACCCAACTGATTTCCTACATGTTAACCTTATGCATGATTGCATTACATGCATGGAAAGTATGCCTTGAAGATTTACTTAAGTTGAATGTTATAACATGTGTTAACATGCTCACATGATGTATTTCAATTCCAATACCTTTGTATATAGTGCTAATGTGATTTCATAGGTGTGTGGGACTAGACTTAGTCCAGGCAGTCGGTAACCGAGCGAATTCGTGACTGACTGGTCATAGCCACGAACGACGCGTCGATGAACGTGATTCGTGTTTAGAGTTGGCGGCAGTGGTTAGGCCACGCGAAGTGTTTTACGCACTTCATGTCGTTCGACTTGAGAGGCGATCGCGCTAGTCGAGCCCGTCAAGTAACCCGACTGGCCGATGTATGTTCACCTTGTATGTGTCATAACTGCTTGAACCTAGGATACTGAACTTACCATTGTAAACCGTGTTAACCATGGTACCTTGATCCACGAAGACTCATGAGCCGGGCATGGTGGTATGGGACACCGTGGTCGAGCTGTCGGCCTACGCTGGGGCCACAAACCTCCCCGTAGTGACCAATGAGCACCTTGACTCGTGAGCAGATTATGGTGGTATGGGACACTATATTCTAGCTGTCGGCCTACACTGATCAGGCGACGAGCCCTTTGTAGTGACCGCGAGCGTATTCTGAGTCCGCGGGAGGCGACGACCCTTCCGTTGCAGTAGAGTACGGTAGGCCTGTATTGATAAGGTGATGGGGGAGCGGTGCAACGAGTGCGAGCAACAGCCCTGGCAGCCCTTGCAGTGACCTACGAAATATACATCGTATGAGATTACTAGGAGTGACGACCCTAGACAGGATCTGTGTTGGGATTGATACAAGGAAAGTACCTTAGTTTCCCAATCCTGCTGTTTGAATGGACTAATAACAACTTGGAAATCATATCACCATAGCATTGCATGTGCCTGGAAGATGTGGAGCACTCTAGGGAGTGTGGCATGCCGTGGTCGTAAGATGTTGCCGCATGAGGGTGATCGTCAGTGAGGGCATACATCACGTCATATCATCTTGCATTAATAACAGTATTAGGATTGTCTGATTTACTGCTTTACTATTATCGCGTGATTGAATTGTGAACATGCTAATCTTTGCTCTATGATTCCACTGAGTTGATCACTCATTCCCACGTTACGGGATGGTGTTTGCAACACCCACCAGACCCTGTTGTAGATGCAGGTGAGGTCGAGATCCAGGAGGTGGAGCCAGAGATCGACGAGGACCAGGATGAGTTCTCGTATATGCAGTATCACGACGGCTTCCCGTAGGCGACCTGGATCGAGGGGACATCAGTGGGACTTTCTTTTTTTAACATTATTCTTTTGTTATGTATATGTATATGAGACTCAGAGATGTAGTCATACTTTGGAGACAGATGAGATTACTTTGTTTTTCCATACAGTGATATATACATTGTTTAGTCTTCCGCTTGCTTTTATCACTGGATCTGAAGTATGAATTGCAGTTTTGGTATAATTTTACTCATGTGAATGCTTTAAATCAGACAACATTGAATCATAACCATTTTTGTTGCATAAGTGACGGTCTGGAACTCGGGAGTTGAGTTTATACACGACCCCCGATTTTCAGGGTGTTACAAGTTGGTCTCAGAGCATGAATAAGAGTATACTGGGCCCGGGTTATGGTCTTGCGACGTACGCTGTCACTTCCTTTGACTTAGGTGGGTGCGAGAAGGGTCTAGAAACACGTCTAAGATCGCAGATTCGCCGATAGGCGAAGTCTATTAGAATCGATCGCAAGATCGAGTCTGTAATGCATCTCGGGTCGCGTAAGGCAACCCGAATCGCTTCTAAGCTGTAGGAAGTTAGGTTGAGACGACCTATGAGCGGTTTTAAACTGAAAAAGTGAATCCTTGGGCCGTGGGATGACCACGACTCCTGTAATCAATCGCCAGGGCTTAAAAACCCCGTTTCACCAAAAATCTTCAAAATTCCTCCTCTTTCTTATCCATTTCATGTTAGGCATCAAAACTAATGTGAAAATAACACAAATTAGTACTTTCACAAAATTTTACAGTGAATAGTAAAATTTCATAAAAAATGGCCATAAGTCCATTCTAACTTCACTTTCTTTAGCAACTAAGGATCTAGATAGATGTACTGGCTCCTTCTACCCCAAATTCATATGCTGCATCATATGGTTTGGTATTCGGGATTGCGATGTAGACCCAGAAAACCCTGAACACATGTTTGGGCTCATACAGACCAAAATAAGATGAACTAGGGGGTGGGACATACCTTTTTGGAACCCTTGGACCATGGGGGACCAGACCCATGTGGTCCCACCGGCCAACTTGGAAGTTGGCCGGCGATGCCATCGCCGGTCGGGCGATGCATCGCCGACCGGTGGGGCCCATTTGGCACAAAAGTCGGGCGCACACCCTTAAATGATATGTATATCCCCCCTAGGTAGCTCTCATCTCACGAAAACCCCTAAATCATACCCCTCCTTCACAAACAGCCCTCTCCATAGCCCTATTTTCGATTTTCAGCAACCATCTCCAAACTCCGGCGTCCCAAAGCACTTCTAGGTCCCTCCTTGGCCAAAACCGACCACCACCCATCACTTATTGGGTGTTGGCAGCCCCTCTTCTTGAAGATCTCACCATTTGGAGCTCAAAAAATCCCCAAATAGAGCTGAAATCGTGAGGTGCTCCATTCTATCTTTTTGTTTGTATTTCTCCTTGAAATTATAGCCTTGGGAAGCTTGAAGCATCCCTCTACGACGCCTAGATTTCCTTTTCTCAGATTGGGCAGCCGCTTCTTCGCATTTTTACCGTTTTCCATGGCTTTCGTGGAAGCCATTTTGGGCCTTTTATCACTCTCATCCATCATATCTTTGATGGGTAAGAGGAAAACCGCAACAGACGAGGCTAGGCTGAGCCGCCCTACTTGATCGAGAAGACCGCGGGGTGGTGCCGCAAGTTCAAGCACCGCCGCAGGTCCAGCTGTAGTCCTGGAGTACCGTACAAAGCGGGATTTGGATCCCCATGCACACCTTGGACGAACAATTCTTTCGGAGATGCCTCATGGCCAATACACTGATCGCAAAGTGTTATTTGAGGCGGACGTAGATGGACGATTGTTCGGCGAGTATCTGTTGTTTAAACGCATTGAAGCTGCGCATTGGGGTCCGATCTTTGAAGCTCGCGCTCGTGCTAATGTGAGCACCGTTCGTGCCTTCTATGCTAGCATCCAGAATCCTACCTTGGAGCCTTTGCAGTTCAAAATCCATTTTAGTAGAGATCGGATAGCTACGATCGACGTTCGGTTGATTGCGCGACTTCTCAACGTGCCTCTAGGTGATGTGTATCCTAGTGAGAAGAACCTGAGGACTAGACGTGAACGAGATCGCCGCACCAGGTTTCTGTGCGGTAAGTTGGTTCCATGGCAGCCTAATAATAGCCTCAAGGCGACGTACATGTCTAAGGATTTGCGCCTGCTGCACCATATCTGCACGTTCAATGTTTATCCCAGGTCGACGAACGGCATTGAATGTACACGTCTTATGGTCGATTTCTTATTTCTGGTGGCTCAGGGAGAGAACGTATGTATGGCCACTTTCATCTTACGGAAGATAGTTCTCATAGCCAGGTCAAGAAGAACATCCGAATCGCTTCCCTTTGGCCGACTTATTTGCAAGATTGCGCTTGAGTTTGCCTATAGACTTGGGTCGGAATTGCCCTTGTCGATTCACACCATCGATAAGTCGACAATGGTCAAGATGAAGATTGGGTCGCAATACCGTGAAAATCAACTTGAAAGGGATAGTGGGGATGACTTTGATGATGAGGAAGATCAAAGCGAAGAAGAACCTAGAGCAGAGGTTCAGGAAGAAGCTCAGGAAGAAGCAGAAGAGGAGGCTCAGGATACTGATGAGAGCCCTCCTCCTTCTGCACAGGCTACTATCGACGACCGCATTGCTCGGATGGAGAAGAGTCAGACCGCTTTGCGAAGGGAAGTCCAAGAACTTCGCGCAGAGGTCGCTGATGCCAAGGCCGTTACAAAGAAAAAATTTGGCAAGGTGACTCGCACCTTGAAGGCGATCCTGTGTTGCTTACAGGATAAGGGTGCTCCTCCTCCGTCACCAGACTCCAACTAGCGATGCGATCTTTGATGTTATTATCAGTAGTTAGTCATTTCCTGTTTTATGTGTGTAAGCCTGTTAGGGCTAGTGCTTTGTTCATGTTGCTGTTGTTTAACTGTCTTAATTTCTAAGTAATTCTCGTCATGATGCTTGTAAGGATATATCCCTTGTATTGTGACAATTTTGATAAATTGAAATGCATGGAATGCCTTTGACTCTTTATGTAATGATCGCGGTGTAATTGTGCTAATGAGACTGACAAGGTTGCGCCCTATTTGGAATATAAGGAATGCCGCCTAAGACTACGCGGAGCACGGCTCGTCTTGCGTCTCGTTTCGATATACGGAGTAATGCATAGATTCTTGAACTCTAAGTAAAACCAAGTTTTAAGGGGGGTAGAACGTATTGAGTCCAATCTAGTTAGGTTAGTCAACGTTACCATTCGATCAGAGTGGCGCAGCGGAAGAGTGGTTGGCCTCTTTTCCACTGGCCCAGGATCGAAACATTGGATTTAGGTTATATGTATGGTTAGGTTATTAAATAGGATTTGAACCTTCCTTAGAAAAAGTACCCCTTGCCCTTCGCCAATTTCGGGTACGAAATTTTATTTTAAGGGGGGTAGATTGTAACATCCCAGATTTTGGCTAATCTGGGATTAGACGTCCTTAGGCAATGGGTCAACTAAAACACCTGAAAAATCGCTTAGAACCCATTTCCATAGCCAAAGAAATCACGTAGGACTAATTCCTTTGGAAAATAAGTGTAAGTTAGCTAGCGCGACGCTAGAGTAGCTGGGAAATAGTCCCTGATCACTTTAAATACGTTCTACAAGACCCAAATCGAGTAGAACAAACAACTCTACAATACTCTATAACCTCGGATCAAACTCTAAGCGGGTTTGTCCTCTGGACCACATTGAATTTTTGTATTAGATTTAGACCGCGCGTCGAAGGTCCGATACCTCCTATCTTAGACCGTTAGAACCGCCCAGCTGGACTTGACAATCATCTCAAAAATCAAGTCAAACCGATAATCACAGACTATTTCGTTGAACCCGGACTGAAGCGACCGCGAATAGGGACAGATTTGGAATTTCAAATTCAAATCTGGCACACGACTGGACGCGTCAGTATTAAGCGTTCTGACCGTCAGAATTCATCCAGATTACACCCTCGGATCAGGAAAAATTTCTATTTATTATCATGAGACTTTCAGCCCTGATCTACGTGCGGTGACCGCTGAACTGAAACTGGTCCGCCACGTGCGATCTGCGAACCCTGCCAGACTGAAAACTTAATACGAGCTACATCTGGTACACATGAGCTTAAGTCCGACCGCAATCGACCAGGGGACCACCAGAAAGCAGCTTTTGAACCGAAACAGCCCCGAAATGGATAGGCACCAAGTAAACTTCGTTCCGGAGCCTATTTCTGGCTTTTTTAAGCTTATAAAAGGGGTTGAAACCCTCATTTCTCTCTCCCATCCGAAAATTGCAAACCCTAGGAAAAGGAGAGAGAGTTTGAGAGAAAGAGAAGAAGGAATTTTTTCCACTTCCGAGCCACCGACTGCTAGTGCTTCAGCACTTCTTCCCAATCACCTGGCTGGTGATTTCTCCACTTTTTCAGGTATAAAATAACCCTAGAACTTGCTGATTTAGGGCTTACCTAGATTCATAGCATGTTAGCTAACGTATTCCATAAATCAGGTTCTCCTACTGCCATAGACGAAGCGTACACGCTCCATTCAAAATCCCGCAACCGTAAGAGACTAGGTGAGGATTTTAGACGCTTTGATTGACGGTTTACAACGCTTTCAATGTCGTTTAATAGTAGATTATCGACGGCATCGCCGTTTGACATGTACAACATGCTCTCCGTTTCCTGTTTCGTAAATTAACGAAGAATATGAGATTTAGGGCATTTTAGTCATTTGTAGGAAGTACGGTCTACATGCATATTTTGCTGACGTGACTGACATGGTTTGTTGTCGCATTAGAGAGTTAGGAATGCTTGCATAATCAGTTTGGCGAAGAGATTCGCCTAGTTGCGCACTTTGGGTCGACATACTATATGTAGACTTAAGTGTGTAGTGTATGTGTTTGTATAAATGCTTGTATTAGTATGTATTGAATTAAATGATGTTATGTAGTAGTTTGAGATTGATTTCTTGATTAATATGCAGACCCAACTGATTTCCTACATGTTAACCTTATGCATGATTGCATTACATACATGGAAAGTATGCCTTGAAGATTTACTTAAGTTGAATGTTATAACATGTGTTAACATGCTCACATGATGTATTTCAATTCCAATACCTTTGTATATAGTGCTAATGTGATTTCATAGGTGTGTGGGACTAGACTTAGTCCAGGCAGTCGGTAACCGAGCGAATTCGTGGCTGACTGGTCATAGCCACGAACGACGCGTCGATGAACGTGATTCGTGTTTAGAGTTGGCGGCAGTGGTTAGGCCACGCGAAGTGTTTTACACACTTCATGTCGTTCGACTTGAGATGCGATCGCGCTAGTCGAGCCCGTCAAGTAACCCGACTGGCCGATGTATGTTCACCTTGCATGTGTCATAACTGCTTGAACCTAGGGTACTGAACTTACCATTGTAAACCCTGTTAACCATGGTACCTTGATCCACGAAGACTCCTGAGCCGGGCATGGTGGTATGGGACACCGTGGTCGAGCTGTCGGCCTACGCTGGGGCCACAAACCTCCCCGTAGTGACCAGTGGGCACCTAGACTCGTGAGCAGATTATGGTGGTATGGGACACTATATTCTAGCTGTCGGCCTACACTGATTAGGCGACGAGCCCTTTGTAGTGACCGCGAGCGTATTCTGAGTCCACGGGAGGCGACGACCCTTCCGTTGCAGTAGAGTACGGTAGGCCTGTATTAATAAGGTGATGGGGGAGCAATGCAACGAGTGCGAGCAACAGCCCTGGCAGCCCTTGCAGTGACCTACGAAATATACATCGTATGAGATTACTAGGAGTGACGACCCTAGACAGGATCTGTGTTGGGATTGATACAAGGAAAGTACCTTAGTTTCCCAATCCTGCTGTTTGAATGGACTAATAACAACTTGAAAATCATATCACCATAGCATTGCATGTGCCTGGAAGATGTGGAGCACTCTAGGGAGTGTGGCATGCCGCGGTCGTAAGATGTTGCCGCATGAGGGTGATCGTCGGTGAGGGCATACATCACGTCATATCATCTTTCATTAATAACAGTATTAGGATTGTCTGATTTACTGCTTTACTATTATCGCGTGATTGAATTGTGAACATGCTAATCTTTGCTCTATGATTCCACTGAGTTGATCACTCATTCCCACGTTACGGGATGGTGTTTGCAACACCCACCAGACCCTGTTGTAGATGCAGGTGAGGTCGAGATCCAGGAGGTGGAGCCAGAGATCGACGAGGACCAGGATGAGTTCTCGTATATGCAGTATCACAACGGCTTCCCGTAGGCGACCTGGATCGAGGGGACATCAGTGGGACTTTCTTTTTTTAACATTATTCTTTTGTTATGTATATGTATATGAGACTCAGAGATGTAGTCATACTTTGGAGACAGATGAGATTACTTTGTTTTTCCATACAGTGATATATACATTGTTTAGTCTTCCGCTTGCTTTTATCACTGGATCTGAAGTATGAATTGCAGTTTTGGTATACTTTTACTCATGTGAATGCTTTAAATCAGACAACATTGAATCATAACCATTTTTGTTGTATAAGTGACGGTCTGGAACTCGGGAGTTGAGTTTATACACGACCCCCGATTTTCAGGGTGTTACACCTTCAGACCTCCAGCACCTCATTTTAGGCCACCACATCGGCCTATGGTACCGCAGCCAAACCGTCCTCAGCAGGCTCGGGTACATGCATTGACTGCTGAGCCATCCAGGACAGAGACCGCACCACCTTTGGCCTTTGAGATCACAGATCATATTGGAGGTACTCCTATATTCCTATTGGTAGATATGTGATCCACCATCTCATTAATATTGTATTCAGTAGTCAAGTGCCTTAGGCTACCGACTACTCGGATGGATGGGGTGCGAGTTCTTTCAGCACACGGGACCTTTTCTAATGCCACTGTGATGTGTGAGGGTTGTTTACTAGATCTAGGGAATAGGACGATGGCTATTGACCTTGTCGTCGACCCCTCTCTCTATTATTTCGACGTCATTCTTGGCATGGATTGGCTGACTGCGGGGAAGGTCGAGATTGACTGGGAGACTCGTATAGTGACAGTATATGAGCCGGAGGGCACGTCCTTTACATTTCCAGTGCAAGTCAGTTGCCCCTTTCGAGGACTGTGTTATGCTTCCTTATTGAGAGATGTTGATGCCCCGACACTTGAGAGCACGCCAGTAGTCCGTGATTATGAGGATGTGTTCAGGAAGATTCCTGGGTTGCCACCCCAGTGCGAGATCGAGTTTACTATCGACCTGGTACCCGGTTCGATGCCCATCTCATTATCGACGTATCGCATGGCCCCTTGTGAGATGGAGGAGTTGCGAAAACATATCGATGATTTATTAGAGGCTGGCTTCATACGATCGAGCATGTCTCCTTGGGGAGCACCTGTGTTATTTATGACGAAGAAAGATGGCTCCTTGCAGTTGTGTATTGATTACCTTAGACTGAATCAGATTACAGTGAAGAACAAGTACCCTTTGCCCAGGATAGATGACCTGTTTCATCAGTTGAGAGGAGCGCAGTACTTCTTGAAGATTGATCTACAGTCAGGGTATCATCAGCTGCGTGTCAGGAAGGACGACGTGCAGAAGACAGCTTTCAGGACTAGTTTTGGCCATTATGAGTTCCTTGTGATGTCGTTCGGTCTTAAGAATGCACCGGCCGTGTTCATGGACCTGATGAACCATGTATTTCGGTCGTTCCTCTATTGATTTGTCATCGTCTTTATAGACGACATTCTAATATACTCCAAGAGTCGAGAGGATCATGAGGAGCACTTGCGATCGGTCCTGGATACTCTGAGATAAGACCAGTTGTTCGCACAGTACAAGAAGTGTGACTTCTGGAAGGAGAAAGTCAAGTTCCTGGTACATGTCGTGTCCAAGGATGGTTTGGCAGTAGACCTTGCTAAGGTAGCCGCAGTGCAGGATTGGAAGCAGCCTGGTTCGGTTACCGAGGTGAGGAGCTTCCTGGGACTTGCTGGCTACTATCGGCGATTCATTCGGGACTTCTCCAAGATAGACAGACCCTTGTCTTAGTTGACACGAAAGGATCTGAAGTTCTCCTCGAATGAGGAGGAATCAGCTTTTCATGAGCTGAAAGATAGGCTGACGACTGCCCATGTGCTAGTATTGCCAGAGCAGGGGGTTAGATATACGATCTATACGGATGTGTCTCAAGTTATCTTAGGTTGTGTTCTTATGCAGAAGGACAGGGTGAATGCATATGCCTCTAGACAATTAAGGAAGCACGAGGAGAATTACCCTACACATGACCTAGAGTTGGCAGCTGTTATCTTCACACTGAAGCTCCACAGACATTACCTCTATGGAGAGGAGTTCGAGCTCTTTTGTGACCACAAGAGCCTCAAGTATATATTCACGCAGCGAGACCTAAATATGAGGCAGCGACGTTGGATGGAGACCTTGAAGGACTTTAATTTTGAGGTTTCCTACCATCCGGGCAAGGCGAACCTTGTGGCTGACGCGTTGAGCTGCAAGAAGGAAATAGAGTTTGAGGCTCCGCTGATGGTTGCCGAGTGAGACATGGTTGAGTTTTTACGAGACTTTAAGCAGAAACTCATTGTGGAGGAGCCATTCGAGGTTATCACACACATTCGGGTGCGACCTCTTATCGAGATAGGGTCATCACGGCGTAGAGGGACGACGAGCGTCTAACTGAGCTTCTAGAGCAGGCCAGTGATGATACAGATGCTGAGTGGCAAGTTGGGATGGATGGGGGCTTACGTTATCGTGACCGCTTATGCATTCCAGATGTCCCTGACTTGAGATGAGAGATTCTTGAAGCTGCGCACAGTACTAGACTTGCGATGCATCCGGGTAGTACGAAGATGTATCGTGACATGAAGAGGACGTACTGGTGGGATGGCATGAAGACCCACATTGCAGACTTTGTGTCCCGTTGTCTCTCTTGCCAGCAGGTGAAGGCAGAGCATTGCCGACCTCCTGGTCTCCTTCAGTCTATGCCTATAGCTGAGTGGAAGTGGGACTATATCTCTATGGATTTCATCTCGAGACTACCGAAGATGAGGAAGGGACATGATTCTATCTGGGTGATCGTCGACCGATTGACGAAGTCGGCGCACTTCCTTCCGATCAGAGTTACGAACTCTACAGACGAGCTGGCTAGATTGTACATCAGGGAGATTGTTTGTCTGCATGAAGTTCCCTTGGAGATCGTGTCAGATAGGGACAAGCGGTTTACTTCCATTTTCTGGACTCACATCCAAGAAGCGATGGGTGTGAAGTTGAAGTTCAGTACTGCATTCCACCCACAGACCGACGGACAGACAGAGCGGGTGAACTAGATTTTGGAAGACATGTTGCGGGCTTGCCTGTTAGATTTTAAGGACAGTTAGGATGATTATCTTCCATATGTGGAGTTTGCATACAATAACAGTTATCAGGTGAGTATCGGTATGACACCTTATGAGGCCTTATATGGACGTCCTTGTCGAGCATCGCATTGCTGGGTTGAAGTCGGTGAGCGAAAATTGATTGGTCCTGAGTTAGTATAGGTGACCTCAGAGAAGATTGACATCATCAGACGTTGACTTCTCATGGCGCAGAGCAGACAGAAGAGTTATGCTAATACGAGACAACGACTGCTAGAGTTCGCGGTTGGAGATCACGTATTCCTGAGAGTTTCTCCTATGAAGGAAGTCCTTCGGTTCGGGAAGAAAGGGAAGCTCACGTCAAGATTTATTGGCCCATTCCAGATACTTGATCCAGTGGGGGCGGTTGCGTATCGTCTTGCTTTGCCCACGCCACTCACAGGCGTGCATAATGTTTTCCATGTGTCCATGCTGAAGAAGTATGTTCCTGATCCTTCCCATATCATCAGATGGGAGCAGGTGCAGTTGAGCGAGGATGCCACTTATGAGCTGCGCCCGGCGGGTATATTAGATAGGAAAGAACAGGTATTGCATACCAAGGTCATCCCCCTTGTGAAAGTATTGTGGACACATCATACCGAAGAAGAGGCTACCTGGGAGACCAAAGCCGAGATCAGAAAGAACTGCCCACAACTTCTCGAGGAGTATGAGAAGGTACGAATTTCGAGGACGAAATGTTTTTTTTAGGGGGGTAGATTGTAACGACCCGAAAAATTCCGTACCATGACCCAAGTACCACATAGATCAGATATCACTTAGAATTAATTCTCTTAGAAATTTAACCAAAGTTACCTAGAGCTACGTTAGACTGGCTGTGAAATAAGTGTTGTTCGCTTTAAATACGCTCTGCAAGACTTAAAACTTGTAGAATCAATAACGCTGTAATACCCTGAAATCTAGGATCCAACTCTAAACTCAGTTGTTATAGAGAATGTTTGGTAACTTTGTATTGGATCTAGACCGCGCGTCGAAAGTCCAATATCTACAATATCAGACCATTATGACCGCTTAGTTGGACTTGACAATCGTTTCGAAAATCAAGCCCAACTGATGTCCTGACACTATTTTACTGAGTTCGGAATGAAGAGAGTGAGAAAAGGAAAAGAATTAGAAAATTAATTCCATTTTTATGAAATCTGGCACGTGTCATTTGCGCGTTATTTTTAAGCGTTCTGACCGTCAAAATTCAATCAAATTTCACCCTCGGATCAGGAAAATTGGCCCTTTCATGTCATGGAACTTGTAGCCGGATTTAGGTTTGGTAATCGTCAAATTGAAACTGGTCCGCCACGGACGATTTGGAAATCCGATCGGACTGAAAACTTTGCTGATTAAAGATCCGATGTTAGTGAGCTTAAGTCGAACCGAAATTGATAACAGGACCTCCAGAAGCGCTCCGTTGGATCAGAAAGATCCCGATTTGGATATAACCTAAGTATACCTTGACTTAAGGTCCATTTTCATTATGTTTGGGCTTATAAAAGGGCCTTAAACCCTTATCTTTCTAACCCATACGAATTTCCCAAACCCTAGAGATTCGAAAGAAAAAAAAATAGAGAGAAAGTGTGGGAGAATCCGGTGAAACTCCGTAGGATCCTTCCTAGTGCACCTATACTCTAAACTAGCGTATCTGAATCGTTCTTCCGGCGATTCTGATTCTGTTCTTTGGTAAGTTAAGCTAACCCTAACCTGTTTTGAAGCCTAGACTAGCTGTAGTAGAGTGCTAGCTAACCTATTTTATGCCATAGGTAGCGTATTCACCGTTGACGAAGACACGTTGTCTGAATCAACCTAAATACGTCTTTTCTGGTTTAAGGCGCGGACTATATGCTCTTAGGTTATGGTTTTCAACCCTTTCAATGATAGTTAATGATTTATTCATGCTATGGATGCAAATACACATGCCAAATATGTTGTCTGTTTTATCTTACGTATACTTATGCTGTATATTGTAAATATCGTATTTCATGTATATCGTAGAGTACACGTATACGTATGGAATTTGCTGAATTGATTGCCATGATAAATTGTCCTTGTTATATGCTTAATATGTATACGGCAACTCCTTGGTGAAAGGACTTGCCCTACTTTGCAACGGTATCGACATACGTGATGTATGTTGAATAGTGTAACCTAAGTGTTTGAATAAATGCCTGAGTGAGTTAGTAGTTAGTAAAGTGTGATTGTAAAGATGGTTGGGATATGGATTTCAACCACAGAATTTGTGTGTATGATTCCCTCCATGAATCATGTAACTTAGGTTGTCCATGTTAAATGAGTGTATGATTTTCTCTATGGATTGTGTACCTAGTTAAATCATGATAAATGTGTGTATTAATTCCTACATGTACTATTTACATTTTCATGCTATACTTCATTTGTTGTTCATGCGAATGTAGAATATGACTCATATGCTAGTTATTATCCTTGTATGTGAATGGGGCTGTGCCACAGTCCAGGTAATCGAAAAATGTTTCGCAAGTAGTGGTTGAGGTTGCTTTCGCCACACAAGATGAGTTCAGCGAATCTGAGTCGTGCTTGGAGAGTTCGGCAGTGGTTAGGCCACACAGAGTGCTTATGCATTCCATGTCGTTCAACTCAACGTGCGCTTGGCCTAGTTGAGCTTATCAACTAACCCGATTGACTGATGCTTGATCACCATGTTTGGTCGCCACTGTAAGACCCGTATCTTGGTCCGTACCTTTCCGTACACTTTCGTGGTCTTACCGGTCGAATTTCGGCAACTTTCGACCCTTAAACGATATCGACACGCGACCTTGATTCATGTGCCGACAACCCGAGTCGACTCAACTCGAGACCAATACCATAGCGACCGCGCCGTCGTTGCGGTTCCGATGCCGCGACTCGCGCGCCGAGGCGATACCCTGGTCAAGAGATATGGGCCAACGTTCGGTGCGAGAAAACGTCACGCGTTGCGAAACCCAAGAGAATCTCTACGATGTGTCACATCAATCACATCAATCCCATTAATCAATCACTCATCAATCCATCACATGTCAAGTACACATCACTTTATTCCATTTTTCCAAGCAACCATAAAAGTCTTCATCACCCATACCTCTCTTACACAAAAAGCCACAAAAGTCTTCATCTCCCATACCTCTCTTACACAAAAGCCTCAAAAGTCAAGCTTTTCTTACACAACCATCACTCACCCATCCATCCATCACTCTCTCTCTCCCTTTACATCACTCTCTCTCTTTCTCTCTTTCTCATTTCAAAAAAATCCCAAGCAACAAGAGTCCCCACGTATGGAATTTCTCCAAATTCCTAAGCTCCAAGTGGCCCACCTTCCTACCCCAAAATCTTCCATCTCAACCCTCCATTCTTCATCTTAACCATTGAAGTTGAAGCTAAGGTGCCAAGGGACCCCTAGGAGCGAGAAGATCGGACGGTGGGTGCCTCTATAGGGTAGATTTACTTGATTTTATGGTGGAACAAGTGAGGCCCACAGATCCATGGTGTGGATCTCACTTGGGACCCTTATTTGTGGCCGATGGACCACTTGGATCATCATGATCATTCCATGATGGGGCCATTCTCCATGGACCCCATCATGAAGTTTATTTCTTTAAGAAAGGTCATCTAGACCGTCCATTTTGGTGGAGAGAGGATCTCCACCGTTGATTCTCGATCTTAATGGTCCCATGTGTTGAGGGACCCTTTTTTTGTATCATTTGCTTTTAAAGGAGGGCCCACAATGTTGGGGTCCCTCCATCACAAGTCGTGTCCCACTCTCCATGTCTCTCTCCCTCTCTCTTTTATTTATTTTATTTTATTTTAGGCACTAGGATTGTGTGGTCCACTTGAATGGATCCCAACTTGAGATTATTTTATTCAAATTTTTATTCAAGTGGGGCCCACCATGTACATTGAATCCACTTATCACCCATCAGTGGTGGCCCACTTCATCAGGGCCCACCTCTCTCTGAAAAAAAAAAAAAATATTAAAACCGTCCAGCGTCTGGGACGCTGGACGTTTCAAAGGAAAAAGAAGAAAAGGGAAAGAAGAATAGAAGCCTTTGGTGGCCCATTTCTTAGGCCCCATCATGATGTATTTACACAATCCAAGCCGTCCAACCTCTTACCTACAGCATTTTAGCCGTTGGGTAGGATTTTGGGGCTGATTGGAAGATCTGGTGGGCCATAGCATCGAAGAACTCATCATTACCATTCAAAGATCTTTTTTTTTTGGTTTATTTCATTTTCTATCATCAAATAAATTCAAACTTTAGGCTCTTTGGACTTGTTTCGAGCCAGGGAAACCAATGAATGGTGCGGATTTAGGCGGTGTGGACCCCACCTTCGAAAATCCTCAAAACTCAGGATTTTTCAAAAAAAAAAGAAGAAGGAGAGAAGCAGCTACGCTGCTGTGTCAGAGCCGCTGCAGGCAGCGCCTGCAGCGCGTCACGGCGGGCGGGCGGCTGGCTCCCACGGCCTCTAGCCATGGGCCCCACCTTGATGTTTTTATGCCATGCAAACCGTTCATCTAGTGGGACACCCCCTACAGTGGCCCCCTTCTAAAGATCAGACTGATCCGATACTCAGGTGGCCCACATCATGGGAAACAGTGTGAATGAACGTCTGCCATTGAAACTTTATTTGGGGCCCACAGAAGTTTTGAATCAAGCTGAAATTCATGTTTTCCCTTCATTCAGGCCCGAGGAACCTGATGAACGAGCTGGATGGCATCTGGGAAGTGTGGTGGGCCCCACATGGGACCCACAAGTGGTGCACGTGCCTTAAAACCACCGTCCAGTGGACGGTGGCGCCCACCTTGATGTTCCAGCATCTCCACCGTCCAGCGGACGATGGAGCCTTCCTTGTTGCATGTGCCCCGCCTGGCCGGCGGTAGTAGGACCCACCATGATGCCTGTAGTGCATCCAGACCGTCCGTCCACTTGATGAGATCATTTTAAGGCTTGAGCTAGTGGTGAGATGGACCATTCATATATGGGATAGGCCCATTTGATTTATGAAATGTTTATGGGCTAGGCCCATTTGATTCAGCTAAGGCCTATGAACTTGGGCCCACCTGATATGTAAAGCCTATGAGCTTAGGCTTACTTGATATTTAAGGCCTATGGGTTTAGGCCCACTTGATATGTCCCAATTCCATAGGAATAGTCCCATTTGATGTGTTACAAGTTCATGGGACTAGGCCCATTTGATGTACTTCAAGGCCCAGGTAATTGGACCCTTTTGTTGAAATTTAAAGACCATGGAAGTAGGCCATTTGATATATTCAAGGCCTACAGGTTTAGGCCCATGTAATGTACCATAAGGCCTAGGGGTTAGGTCCATTTGAACCCATGTTTAGGTCTATGGGTTGAGGCCACTTGATCTACATATAGGGTCCAATTGGTGTGGCCCATTGGTCAGATAGAAGACCCATGTGAGTAAGCTCATTTGATGTAATCTAAGGCCCACGGGTTTGACCCATTGCAATGCACATAAGACCCATTGGTGTGGCCCATTTATGTAGCCCATCTGATGAATAAAAGGCCCATAGGATATGTCCCATTTGATATAAATGTAAGGTCCAATGGGAAGAACCTACGGTCCATTGCAATGTGTAAATCCATTACAGACTAAGTACCGATGTTTACAAAGATCGTGCCTTGGGAGCAATGTTGGTTTGACGTCCACATTGCGAGTGTAATGTTGGTTGGATGTCCACATTACAACTCCCCTTGGGGCCCATTACTAGGCCGTACTTATTGTGTATAGGCCGTCCAGGTCCTTCTGCATTATAAGATAGTTCATTTTATTATAACATGTTTAGTACAGTTCCATGACTCATGATCATACGCATCATATGTACGCTGGACGTGAAAATTATCTAATCACAGCATTTGCCTTTGGGCAGGTTATTTATGGGCTCCCGGTTAGGCTGTGTTGCCCTACATGAACGCACGATATGCGCAGGGTTGGTTGCATGACTGGATAGCGTGATTCATGCATTCCGCATTGTGTGACATGGTTATTGTACGCCCTAGCGACATCAGGGCTGTAGCCTCCACAGACAGATCGTGGTTGGCAGGATTGGATATCAAAAATCTTGTTCTACATGGGGTACTATAGATATCCCTAGGTGAAAGTCCCTAAACCCTTATGGTACCAAGAGGTTGCTCCAACGTCTAGACCGAGTGGGTAGATGAGCACTGAATGCCGAATACCAGTTGGATGTGCTCTCCACTGTGTCGTGGTCGTTTGGAAGGGGGTGCGGCCTTACCCGTCCGAGTGTAGGGGGCAATGCTAGGCTGAGTTTGACCAGCTCGAGGAATGGGTCCGCTATCGACGAGTCACGCCCGATATTGGTAGACGGATAGTGAGGTCTTTTCCACTTACCTTATTGCGCGTGATGTGGCGACAATCTGGTTTAGAGTGTACTAGACCCCGATGATATTCCATACTTTGAGCTGTATTGATGTGTGGACATAGATGAAGATCTGTATGCTTGAGTTGCATTATACATTGCATGGCCTTGGGATGGCCGATACCATTCATGTCTTGCATCGCATAAGCCTTGGTACAGCTCATGATATTATGGTTCCATCCGCATATTTCTCATTACTCTGAAATTGCATGTTCATATTCTACCTTGCGCACACACTTTCACCACCCTCTAAGCTTTCTGTAAACTTATGCACGACCGTTGCGTGCAGGTGACATTGGATCGCAGCAGCGCTGAGGCAGGAGCACGTTGCAGAGTGTTTTGGAGTTTTTGTTCTACCCCACTGTATTTTCCTTTATGCTCATTGTACTTGTAAAGTTTTTTATCATAGTGGAAATGTAATGGAGTTCTTAGTTGTTGTTTGTGGGTTATGCCTTTGGTTATGCTTATTACGAATCAAACTGACATTGAAAATCCTCCTCGTAGCATCCTAGGATCGGAACCTGGTGAATGGGAGCTAGGAGCTGAGAATGGTGTTCTACGGAGGCTGTCGATGCTGGATTCGACGATCGGGAATTTTGTGAGCCCGGTTTCTGAGTTTGGGGCGTGACAGCCACTGTTTGAATCTAAGACACTGAGCTTACCAGTGTAACTCCCGTTAACCATGGTAACAAGTTCCCCTAAGATTCATGAGCCGGGCATGGTGGTATGGGACACCGTGGTCGTGCTGTCGGCCTACACTGGTGCTACAAACCTCCCGGTAGTGACCAGTGAGCACCCTACTCTGAGCAGATTATTGTGGTATGGGACACTATATTCTTGCTGTCGGCCTACACTGATTGGTGACGAGCCCTCTGTAGTGACCTTGAGTTTATCCTGACACCACATGGGGGCGACGAATCCTGATACAGTCTTAAGGATATAAATAGGCCTGTATTGATAAGGTGATGGGGGAGTGGAGCAACGGTTGAGCGCAACAGCCCTGGTAGCCCTTGCAGTGACCTAGAACCATACTATCGTATGAGATATCCTAGGACTGATGACCCTAGAAAGGATCAATGTTGGGAAATGATACAAGGGAGGTGTCTTAGCTTCCTAATACTGTTGTATGAAAAGGACTAATAATAACTGGATAATCACGTTCATGAAATCGCACTGCATGTTCCATTGCCATTGCTATGAGAGCACAGAGGTAGTGATTCATGCCGCGATCGTTAGATGATGTCGCATAAGGGAGATTGTGGTGAGGGCATGCATCATTCTTCATGTCATCCTTACATTAATAAGAGACCTAGGACATGTTTTATTGTATTGCCTTATCATTACTGCTTGATTGGATTGATAACATGTTAACTTTTGCTGTATAGTACCACTGAGTTGATCACTCACTCCCACATTCTGAGACGGTGTTTAAACACCAACCAGACTCTGCTTTAGATGCAGGTGATGGCGATACTGGCGAGGTAGGGCCAGACTTTGATGAGGACGAGGAGGCGTTCTCATACATGCAATTTTCAGGCGGGTTCGACTAAGCCTTGTCCTCACCAGTGGGGATTTTCTAGGATATGAATTGTATTATTTTAAACGTTTCATGTATGTATTTTAAAACATAGATATATGTATATTGCCCTAGGCAGAGCACGTATCATTTGGGGATTTATTTTAAATCTTGTATGTATTTAGGTCTTCCGCTTGCTTTACCTTAATATCCCTAAATTATGTCTGTTAATCTAGCTTGATCTATATCATGTTTTATGCATTAATACAGACAACATACAACCATCATCGAATATGTTGCATAAGTGATGTTTTGAAACTCGGGAGCTGAGTTATACTCGACCCCCGAATTTCAGGGCATTACACTGCTACTCCTCGAGGTTTCTTTAATCAAATTCAAAATAAAGTGAAACCTCAAGAAGAACTAGTTCAAAATTCCACACAAACTCAAGAGCTTACTCAAGCAATACGAGAACTTATGAAATATATGCAAAAAATAGATTCATGTGTTACGGTTATAGAACAAGGGATGCTTCCCACTTAACCTCTCCCCAATCCTAAACAGCAATACGAGAAAGTGATCCAAGCTCTTCAGATCAGATGGAGCAAGCTAAATCTATCACCACTCTTAAGAGTGGGAAGACCATTGACAAAACTATTTCAGTTAGGGCTGAAGAGCCTAAAGACTTGGAAGAGGACAACAATGATAGACCTAGCATTGCTCAATAAGAATTAGAACCAGAACTTTAAGGCAAGTCAGTTGTTACATTCCCCCAACGGTTGGTTGCGCCAAAACCTCTCTCTAACTCTCAGGACATTCTAAAGGTGTTAAATAAGTGAAGGTCAATATTCCTCTACTTGATGCCGTAAAATAAATACATTCATATGTCAAATTTCTTAAAGACTTGTGTACGACCAAAAGACGACAAAATATTCAAAAGAAAATCTTTTTATCTGAAAAAGTGAGTGTCATCCTAAAGTAAGATGTGCCATAGAAATTTAAAGATCCCAATAGCCCAACCATCGCTTGTGTAATTGGAAATTACAGCATTGAGCATGCACTTCTTGATTTAAGAGTGAGTATAAATCTGATTCCTTACTCAGTCTACAAACAGTTAAGTCTGGGTGAATTAAAACTCACCCTAACCACACTATAACTTATTGATCGCTCAGTTCATGTAATGAGAGGGAAAATTAAGGATGCATTGGTCCAGGTAGATAGATTCTATTACTCGGTAGATTTTATCATCTTAGATATAGAATCCATCAGTAATATGAGCACTCAAATTCCCTTTATTCTTAGTCACCCATTCCTCGCCACTTCAAACGCAATCATTAATTGAAAGAATGGAGTCATGAGTATGTCTTTCGAGAATATGACTTTGGAGTTGAATATCTTTTCAACATTGGCAGACTATTAGATGATGATGACGATTTCCATGACATTAACATGATTGACTCTTTCATGGAAGATAAAACTCTGATGACCTTATCCTCTGACCCTCTAGAGATGTGGTTGGCCCACTCCCATGATTTAGATGATGATATGATTAGGTAGACGGGTGTAATGATCGTTACTACACTGGTACTTGAAGTTAACCGATGGAGGCCACAATTTGAAGAATTGCCGTAAACCGTTGTAGTCCCTCTACCGTCTAGCATCAAGGCACCGAAGCTTGACCTAAACCCTTTGCCCTTTAATTTGAAATATGTCTATTTAGGTCAAGATGAGAAATACATGGTGGTGATTTCATCCCACCTTAAGCAAGAACAAGAGAGTATGCTCATCTCTACTCTCATTCAGAATAAGGGAGCCCTTGAATGGGCGATTGCGGACCTCAAGGGAATTGACTCTTCATTTTGTACTCACCACATTTATCTTAAAGATAATGTGAAGACCTCTCAACAATCACAACATAGACTAAATCAAAACATAAGAGAAGTGGTTAAGTCCGAGGTTCTTAAGATGTTGGATGTGGGTATCATATACCCTATATCTGATAGCTAATGGGTGAGTCCAACTTAGGCGGCTCCTAAGAAGTCCAGAATCACCATCGTAGCCAATGCCAACAATGAACTTGTGCCAACTAGAGTTACTACTGGTTGGAGAATTTGCATTGACTGCAAGAAGTTGAAAACCGTCACTAGGAAGGACCACTTCCCTTTACCCTTCATCAACCAAATTTTGGAAAGGCTAGCTGGTCATTCCTATTACTATTTCCTTGATGGGTATTTAGGCTACAACTAGATAGAGATATCTCCTAAAGATTAGGAAAAGACCACGTTCACATGTTCTTTTGGCATCTTTGCTTACTGAAGGACGCCATTCGGATTGTGTAATGTCCCCTCCACTTTTCAACGATGTATGATGAGCATTTTTTCTGACATGGTGGGAAAATATCTAGAGGTCTTAATGGACGACTTCTCTTTTTTTGGTCCATCCTTCAGTTATTGTTTGGAGAATCTTAAATGTGTGTTGAAGTGATGTGAAGAAAAGAATTTAGTACTCAACTAGGTGAAGTGTCATTTCATAGTTCGTAAGGGAATTGTCCTTAGACATATCATCTTGGCCAAGGAAATTGAGGTAGATAAGGCTAAAATTGATCTTATCTCTAACCTACCTCCACCTAAGAACATACAAGATGTGCGATCCTTCTTAGGATACACCAAATTTTATAGGAGATTCATAAAGGAATTTAGTCATCTCTCTCATCCTTTATATAATCTACTTCAAAAGGATGCACCATTCGAGTGGATTGCATAATGCCAGAAAGCTTTTACTAAGCTTAAGGGCATGTTAACCACTACACCAATCATGTAGCCACCTGATTGGAGCCTTCCCTTTGAACCTATGTGCGATGCATCTGACTATGTTCTTGGGGCGGTCTTAGGCCAGCGAAAAAGTAAGAAGCCCTACGTTATTCATTACGCAGGTAGAACTCTAAATCCTGTCTAAGTGGACTACTCTGCTACGGAAAAGGAACTCTTAGTCGTAGTGTTTGCTTTAGACAAATTTATGTCCTACTTGATCGGGTCCAAGATCATCATTTACATAGATCAAGTGGCACTCAATTATCTTCTTTCTAAGAATGATGCTAAGCCTCGCCTGAATAGATGGATCCTACTCCAAGAATTTGATTTGGAAATAAAGGATAGAAAATGAGTAGAGAACGTAGTGGCTGACCATCTTTCCCACCTTAATCTCCCTAATTCCCTTGATACGACACATATCAAAGATACATTCCCTGATGAACAACTATTCAAAGTCTCTCATTTACCTTAGTTTGCTAAGATTGTTAATTGTCTTATCACAAGTTTCACGCCAACACATTAGACTGCGCAAGATAAGAATAAATTCTTCACAAAGGTGTACAAATTCTTTTAGGATGATTCTTATTTGTTTAAATATTTCCCAGACCAAATCTTAAAGAGATGTGTGCCAAATAATGAAAACCAAAGTTTCATCTCCTTCTGTCACTCTTAGGCCTATGGTGGTCACTTTTTTGCTAAAAAGACTATGGCCAAATTCTGTAGTGTGGTTTTTATTGGCCCATTATGTTCAGAGACACTCATGAGTTTTTCAAACCTTGTGAGTGTTGTCAGAAGTTGGGAGAATTGTCCCATCAAAATATTATGCCCTTGAACCCCATTATTATCATAGAAGCATTTGATTGCTAGGGCATCGATTTCATGGGACCATTCCCCCAATCATTTGAAAATCTATATATTTTTCTCACTGTAGACAATGTCACTAAATGGGTTGAATTGATTCTGTGCCAGAACAATGACCATCAAATGTTCATTAAGTTTCTAAAAGAGAACATCCTTTCCTGATTTGGAATGCCTCGATCCATCATTAGTGATGGGGGCTCACTTTTTTGTAATAGGTCATTTACGAATTTAATGAAGAAATATGGCATCACTAATAAGTTGAGCACTCCATACCACACATAAACTAGTGGGTAAGCTGAGATTTCCAATAGGGAGATCAAACCCATTTTGGAGAAATCGTTTAACCCTGATTGAAAGGATTGGTCAATCAGATTGACCGATGCTTTATGGGCTTACCGTAATGCATTTAAAACCCCTATTAGAATGTCTTCCTTTAGACTTATCTATGGGAAAGCTTGCCACTTGCCTGTGGAGTTGGAATATAGGGGCTATTGGGTGTTCAAAAATCTGAATTTCAATTTGGACAACGTTGTCTCGCTATGAAAATTTCCTGTAACACCCCGCACTTTCACGTACTCGGGTATTACCATGACATCGTAGCTATTTAAACCATTCACATATGCTCTAGTGAAAATCTAACCGTAGGAATGACCTTCGTCTAGACATCAAGCTATCCAACCCATGATTTTTAAAGATAAACCATCGCACCATCACAAAACCCACATTTTAGCCCAAATCTAGCTCTTAAGACTAACCTACAATTATAGATCAAGTCCTTAATGACTAATTGTCCAATCCATCACTGGATCATTAAAATTAATGGTTAAACTATAATTTAGCAAGACTATAACCATGAGAAAACCCTACCCTACATTTAACGCACCAGGATTTCCAACTAACACCACTAAATAGAAGAAACTAACAAGCTAACTAATGGCAATCTATACACATTAAGAGACATCTCTGAGTACGACCCTTTTCAAAACAGAAACAGACTGATCATCAGCCCAGAACAATTTAGAAACCTTGTTGAGGGATCTAACGGCTTAGATCTCACTCACAACTGATTAAGACCTACCCAAAATAGTGACCATGGGCGTGTAGTGACCTTCCAAGGCTGATGGATGGTGCTGATCGGCTAGATCAGATCATGGGACCCACATTTTATATGTGGTTGTACACAGACTGCATACTCACACCGTGCACGAAATGCACCAGTGGGTCAACACAGTCATTGACTCGATGAAAACTAAAAAATCTTAAAATTTCAAGCCAAAGAACTCCCGCCCATCGCTAGCTTAAAACTGGTCGTCCGTCTGACGGTGCAAATAACCATTTTTCAAATACCATATCCCGATCCAGACCGTTCATCTGATAGAAAGGGTCCCACCAACCCTAACCCTAGTGTTACCTGGGATTGAAAGTTCCCTACGCCAGCTCGATTAACGACTGTTCAGGCATTATTTGAGGTGGGGTGCTGATAGGGAGAGTAGATCTATGTGTGTTGCTTCTTTGGAATATCTGACCGTTGAAAACCTTCGAATGGGAGCCACGTACATAGAAGAATCCCAGTCAGCCCTACCTGTTTTCAAAAATGAACCCCTACACACTGGAAGCCAGAAGGAATCATTCCACTTATAGCAACAACCATCCCATCCATCCATTTTCATCTAGAAGCTCCCTCAGTGCTTATCAAGGATGCTGAGATTAGGGCTACCTGGTGTATGTCGTAAGAGAGCCGAGAAATCGGCGAGACACAGCCACGCCTCGAATCAACCCTCAACTTAATAAAAGTACAAATCATCAGCCATCCTTCGCTGTGAAATGGACCCCACATTATGTTTAAGCCTTATCAGGACCGTCCAAATGGCCCTAATTCGAAGATAAACCACTCATTCAAGATCTGCCATTTTTACACCTCATCTTCCTCAAACCAGCTGAGAAACCCAACTTCTGCAAGAGTGACCCATTCACCCATCCGAGACGTCCATCGTGTGGCCCACACCAACTAAAGACCATCAGGGAAAATTGTATGGGCTCATGCTAATGATCACATTCATGGATCGATCCGAACGGTAAGTCATTCTCAGTTGCTTGCGTTAACCAACACGCTAATCCTAGTGATTAACTGTAGAACCATCCAGAAACAGTATGACTATAGATAGTCATTCTATTAGGGCATATCCCAAGAGAGAGGGAGAAAAGAAAGAAAATAGTAAGAGAGAAAGAGAGAGTTCGGTCGCCGCTTGAGTGAGTTGTAGGCCTGGTAGCAACTCGACTCAGCTAAGTCGTCGGTTCTGAGAGAACGCTGAGAGAGAGGATGGAGAATGGAAAAGGGGAAGTAAGGATTGTGGGTGAGATTTGAGGAGTGGTTGCTGGAATCCATTTTTAGCAACTGTTTCGACTCATACTGAATCTACTGAGTTTGCTCTCCAATCCATGTCCAGTGCATCATTTGTTAGTGAAGTCGGTCATCCTGAGCCTTTCGTTAGCAACTGAGGATGACCCCTGATCAGGTAACCACCAACACTTACTCTCTGTTATTAACAATTTCACCCATCTGGCCGACCGGTTTCACTGTCGACTCAAATCGGTTGCGAGTTAAGTGACTCTGTACTGTTCCAATGTGATAAACCCCGATCTAACTCCATGGTGGTGGTCGGTTTGACCCAATATAACCGTACCATTGAGCATCTCCAGTCGATCTTGCCCACTACTGGATCATCACATCAAATCATTAGACAAGTCGACTGAGTTAAGTGGTTTCTGAGTTGTGGACTTACCCACATTTCTAGTGGAACGCTGACTCGGGTCGAACTTGTGGACCCTTCCAAATCCAGCCACTCTTCACCTGCTGGAAAGACCAACAGGTATCAAAACCAAACTCACTTCAATCACAGTTCTATATCTAAACTAGTATGTACCTAATTACCTGATTGGTTTCCCCACTGAGTCAACTCAGTAGCCATAGCCAGGTTGACTCAGTCAGTTTCTAGCTGAGTATAATTGACTTCTGCCGGTTGTGCATGATTCTGGAATGCATTGGGTTCAACAAGCCTTCAATTTAACCCCAAGGCTAACTAGACCCTTAATTATGACTCGGCATAATGGGTAGTTGAAAACTCATCCGAGTCAACTTAGTGCTAATTCACCTGGATGCTATATTCCTCTCATCAGGGACTGGTTGCATCAAATTTATTTGAAGGACATTTACCTTTAATCAATGTCAAACTAGGTGTTCATAGTCGCACATCATCCAATCGAGGTGAGGAGCATCCCCTATAGCTTCTTCCATTTCTTAATTTCCATGTAGATTACATCTCTAATGTAGAGAATGTTAGAGGATTATTAAATCCTAGTTACCCTAATTATCATGATGAAATTACTCTAATATCATATTTCCTTACAATTATGTATGTGATGTATTGCCTTATAAACTCCATGTCACATTTATGATCACTTGCCTATGAATATAACTTTATTAGACATAATAATAAAAGAATGTTCCCACCCTAGATTAGCTGTGAATTGTGTAGTGAAACATCATCTTCATAACTTTCTACTTTCTCGAATCTTTGATTTATTTGGCCCTATCATATGGATAATTCTTAAAATATGGCAAATATGATTCTGTTTACATATAGTGTTCAAAGGGATGATTGGGATTCTATCTTTCATAATTATTATTATTGCTATGAGAAAAAATGCCTCTTGTTATCTTGATATCATGAACAAAACTCTAATGTGATTGACTTGAGCTTCACATGACTCTTGGTGAGCCCTCCTTCGAATGTACAAAAATTATGGAAGTTCATATGGAATGCATAGTTGGATATTGCCTATTTAAAATTGAAGGTCATTACTATTCTATCAAAGTAATGTATCTAGGTGTCATGGTGCATAACATACATGCATGACATGTGAGCTTTTCCGATCGTTCATTGTAAGTCACATTTGTTGGGTTGTGCAAGGTTCTATTACCTAAGTCCAACCATTAGGTTTGTGCACTTGTACACTTTGGGCCACTCTTTCTTTACATGAGGCTTTTCTGAGATTTTATACCTCCTCGGGCATATCCCGAGTATTTTTCCAGGAAGTCATCCTTGGGTGCACTCACTTTCATGGCCTTTTTCAGGTAGTTTACCTACCGCAGGCGGTCTTTTATTTTGACAGCTGGATTGCATACCCAGATTTGTGACTTGAACATACATTCATACATTCATGCAATCGCATTGTTAGTTGTATTTCCATATGAGTTAAATATGAATTGTTGATCTATTTTGGATTTATGTGTTATGGTTGAATCTATGAGGCAAATTCCCACTGAGTTTTCACTCACCCATCATGCGATTGCACCAAATAGATGCATGATTGATGACAGGTGAAGACCCTTATGACAAAATTACAGGGACAACTATGGTGGATTGTGGCGAGGAAGAGTTTTATGTACATGTTGTTGAGCCGTTGGAGCTCAACGATTTACTTGCTTTCATAATTTGGACTTAAAGTTTTGTTTGAGTTGTAATAATAATTTCCCCTGCTGAGGGATTCCATTTTGCTTCCATTTACATGTATTAAACTTTCTTATTGTTATTATGGATATTCTAGTTTACATGGCAATTGTCTTGTTTGACGTCGTGAAATTTTCTAGTGATTAGATGTAAAGCTGGTTACTTCATGGCATAATACTCGGGTTCTCATTGAAGAGCGACTATCCTCGGGTTTTGAGAACTAAGGTGTTACATTTTAGTTGAATGAACTCGAAGAAATTCGAAATGATGCGTATGAGGACTCGAGAATTTACAATGATAGGATGAAGGCATTTCATGAGCAACACATTATTTTAAAATCATTCATGCCAGGTCAAAAGGCCATTTTGTATAATTCTTGATTATGTCTATTTTCGAGCAAACTCCAATCTCATTGGACCAACCCTTTCACTGTTATCAATGTTTATCCTCAGTGGCTATCGAGATTCGGAATCCAAACAATGGCAATGAATTCAAAGTGAATGGATGTAACGCCCGTGAAAAATCCATACTTGGACTCGAGTACCAACTCGACCCGAAATCGCGTAGAATTAATTTCTATGGAAATTAAGCATAAGTTCGCTAGCGCAACGCTGGAGTGGCTGGGAAATAGTCCCTGATCACTTTAAATACGTTCTACAAGACCCAAATCGAGTAGAACCAATGACTCTATAACACTCTATAACCTCGGACCAAACTCTAAGCAGGTTTATTCTCTGGACCACCTTGAATCTTAGTATTGGATCTAGACCACGTGTCGAAAGTCCGATACCTCCTATCTTAGACCGTTAGAACCGCCTAGTTGGACTTGACACTCATTTCAAAAATCAAGTCAAACCGATAATCACAGGCTATTTCATTGAGCCTGGACTGAAGAGAGTGCAAATAGGGACAGAATTGGAATTTCAAATTCAAATCTGGCACACGACTTGACGCGTCAGTATTAAGCGTTCTGACCGTCAAAATTCATCCAAATTACACCCTCGGATCAGGAGAAATTTCTATTTTATATCATGAGACTTTCAGCCCTGATCTACGTGCGGTGACCGCTGAACTCAAACTGGTCCGCCACGTGCGATCTGCGAACCCTGCCAGACTAAAAACTTAATACGTGCTATATCTGGTACGCATGAGCTTAAGTCTGATCGCATTCGGCCAGGGGACCACCAGAAAGCATCTTTTGGACCGAAACAGCCCCGAATTGGATATGCACTAAGTAAACTTCGTTCCGGAGCCTGTTTCCGGCATTTTTAAGCTTATAAAAGGGGTTGAAACCCTCATTCCTCTCTCCCATCCGAAAATTGCAAAAACCTAGCTTAGGGAGAGAGAAAAGGAGAGAGTTTGAGAGAGAGAGTAGAAGGATTTTTCCCGCCTTCGTGTCGCTGATTGCACGTGCTTCAGCAACTCTTCCCAATCACCTGGCCGGTGATTTCTTCACTTTTTCAGGTATGAAACGACCCTTAAAGTTGCTGATTTAGGGATTACTTGGATTAGTAGCGTGTTAGCTAACGTACTTCGTAAAACAGGTTCTCCTACTGCCGTAGACGAAGCGTATACGCTCCGTTTCAATTCACGAGTCTACAAGACATAAGGTGAGGATTTTAGATGCTTTGATTGACGGTTTACAAGGCTTTCAATGTCGTTTAATAGTAGATTATCGACGGCATCACCGTTTGACATGTACAACATGCTCTCCGTTTCCTGTTTCATAAATTAACGAAGAATATGAGATTTAGGGCATTTTAGTCATTTGTAGAAAGTACAGATTACGTTCGTATTTTGCTGATGTGATTGACATGGTTTTTTGTCGCATTAGGATGTTAGGAATACGTGCATAATTAGTTTGGCGAAGAGATTCGCCTAATTGCACACTTCGGGTCGACATACTATATGTAGACTTAAGTGTGTAGTGTATGTGTTTGTATAAATGCTGGTATTAGTATGTATTGAATTAAATGATGTTATGAAATAGTTTGAGATTGATTTCTCAATTAATATGCTGACCTAAATGATTTCCTACATGTTGACTATATGCATGATTTCATTACATGCATGGAATATATGTGCTTGAAGATTTTCTTAAGTTGAATGTTATAACATGCGTTAACATGCTCACATGATTGTATTTCAATTCCAATACTCTTACATAAATTGCTGATGTGATTCCATAAGTGTTTAGGACTAGACTTAGTCCAGGCAGTCGGTAACCGAGAGAATTCATGGCTGACTGGTCTTAGCCACGAACGACGCGTCGATGAACGCGAGTCGTAATTAGAGTTGGCGGCAGTGGTTAGGACACACGAAGTGTTTTACTCACTTCATGTCGTTCAACTTGAGATGCGATCGCGCTAGTCGAGCCCGTCAAGTAACCCGACTGGCCGATGTATGTTCACCCTGTATGAGTCATAACTGCTTGAACCTAGGGTACTGAACTTACCATTGTAAGCCCTGTTAACCATGGTACCTTGATCCACGAAGACTCATGAGCCGGGCATGGTGGTATGGGACACCGTGGTCGAGCTGTCGGCCTACGCTGGGGCCACAAACCTCCCCATAGTGACCAGTGAGCACCTAGTCTCGTGAGCAGATTATGGTGGTATGGGACACTATATTCTAGCTGTCGGCCTACACTGATCAGGCGACGAGTCCTTTGTAGTGACCGCGAGCGTATTCTGAGTCCACGAGAGGCGACGACCCTTCCGTTGCAGTAGAGTACGGTAGACCCATATTGATAAGGTGATGGGGGAGCGGTGCAACGAGTGTGAGCAACAGCCCTGGCAGCCCTTGCAGCGACCTACGAAATATACATCGTATGAGATTACTAGGAGTGACGACCCTAGACAGGATCTGTGTTGGGATTGATACAAGGGAAGTACCTTAGTTTCCCAATCCTGCTGTTTGAATGGACTAATAACAACTTGAAAATCATATCACCATGCCATTGCATGTGCCTGGAAGATGTGGAGCACTTGAGAGTCGATTGCATGCCGCGGTCGTAAGATGTTGCCGTATGAGGGAGATCGTCAGTGAGGGCATACATCACGTCATGTCATCTTGCATTAACAACAGTATTAGGATTGTCTGATTTACTGCTTTACTATTATCACATGATTGATTTGTGAACATGCTAATCCTTGCTCTATGATTCCACTGAGTTGATCACTCACTCCCATGTTATGGGATGGTGTTTACAACACCCACCAGACCCTGTTGTAGATGCAGGTGAGGCTGAGATCTAGGAGGCAGAACCAGACTTCGACGAGGATCAGGATGAGTTCTCGTACATGCAGTATCATGATGGCTTTGCGTAGGCGACCTAGATTGATGGGACTTCAGTGGGACCATTTTGGACATTTACTTTTTTTCATGTATATGTATATGAGACTCAGAGATGTATTCATACTTTAGAGATAGATGAGATTTACTTTGATTTTCCATACAGTGATATATATATTGTTTAGTCTTCCGCTTGCTTTTATCACTGGATCTGAAGTATGAATTGCAGTTTTGGTATACTTTTACTCATGTGAATGCTTTAAATCAGACAACATTGAATCATAATCATTTGTGTTGCATAAGTGACGGTCTGAAACTCGGGAGTTGAGTTTATACACGACCCCCAATTTTCAGGGTGTTACAAGTTGGTATCAGAGCGTGAATAAAAGTATACTGGGCCTGGGTTATGGTCTCACGACGTACGCTGTCGCTTCCTTTGACTTAGGTGGGTGCGAGAAGCGTCTAGAAACACTTCTAGGATCACAGATTCGCCGATAGGCGAAGTCTATTTGAATCGATCGCATGATCGAGTCTGTAACGCATCTCGGGTCGCGTAAAGCAACCCGAATCGCTCCTAAGCCGTAGGAAGTCTGGTTGAGACGTTCTTTGAACAATTTTAAACCCATAAAAGTAAATTCTTGGGCCGTGGGATGACCACGACTCCTGTATTCAATCGTCAGGGCTTAAAAACCCCGTTTCACCAAAAATCTTCAAAATTCTTCCTCTCACCACTCCAATCTTCATTTCTTTCTTATCCAATTCATGTTAGGCATCAAACCTAATGTAAAAATAATATGAAATAATACTTTCACAAAATTTTATAGTGAATAGTAAAATTTCATGAAAAATAGCCATAAGGCCATTCTAACTTCACTTTCTTTAGCAGCTAAGGGTCTAGATGGATGTACTAGATCCTTCTACCCCAAAATCATATGATGCATGATAGGTTTTTGTATTCGGGATTGCGAATTGGTCCCGAAAAGACCCGAACACATGTTTGGGCCTATGTAGGTCAAAATACAATGAACCAGAGGTCGAACCGTACATATCTGGGGTCCTTGGACCATGGGGGACCAAACCCATCTGGCCCCACCAACCGGATGCATCACCGGTCGGCGATGCCATCGCCGATCCGGCAATGCATCGCCGTACAGGTGGGCCCATTTGAACTGGTTTTCGGGCGCTCGCCCTCAAATCCCATGTACACACTCCCCATATATGTTCCGTCCAATGAAAACCCCCAAAACATACCCCTCCTTCACAAACAGCCCTCCCCATAGCCCTATTTTCATTTTTCAGCAGCCATCTCCAAAATTCAGGATTCCAAATCATCCCTAGATCCCTCCGTGGCCAAAAACAACCATCATCCATCATTTCTTTGGAGTTGGCAACCCTTCCTCTTGAAGATTTCATCATTTGGAGCTCCAAAAACCCCCAAATCGAGCTGAAATCGTGAGGTGCTCCATTCCACTTTTTCATTTCCATTTCTCCTTGAAAATGCATCCTTGGGAAGCTTGAAGCATCCCTCTACGACGCCTAGATCTCCTTTTTCCAGATTGGACAGCCACTTCTCCACATTTTCTCTATTTTTCATGGCTTTCGTGGAAGCCATTTTAGGCCTTTTATCACTCTCATCCATCATATCTTTGATGGGTAAATGGAAAACCACAATAGGCGAGGCTGGGTCAAGCTGCCCTGCTCAATCGAGAAGACCGCGGGGTGGTGCCGCAAGTTCAAGCGCCGCCGCAGGTCCAGCTGCAGCCCTAGAGTGTCGTACGAAGCGGGATTTGGATCCCCATGCTCACCTTGGGCGAGTAATTCTATCAGAGATGCCTCATGGCCAATACACTGATCGCAAAGTGTTATTTGAGGCGGACGTGGAAGGGCGACTGTTCGGTGAATTTTTATTGTTCGAGCGCATTGAAGCTGCGCATTGGGGTTCGATCTTTGAAGCTCGCGCTCGTGCTAATGTGAGCACCGTTCGTGCCTTCTACGCTAGTATCCAGAATCCTACCTTAGAGTCATTGCAGTTTAAAATCCCTTTTGGTAGAGATCGAATGGCTACGATTGATGTGCGACTGATTGCGCGACTTCTGAACGTGCCTCTTGGTGATGTTCATCCTAGTGAGAAGAATCTGAGGAGTAGGCGTGAACGAGATCGCCGCATCAGGTTTCTGTGCAGTAAGTTGGTTCCATGGTAGCCTAATAATAGCCTTAAGGTGACGTATATATCTGATGATTTGCGCCTGCTACACCATATCTGCACGTTCAATGTTTATCCCAGGTCGACAAATCGTATTGAATGTATACGCCTTATGGTTGATTTCCTATATCTGGTGGCCCAGGGAGAGAACGTATGTATGGCCACTTTTATCTTACGACAGATAATCCTCATAGCCAAGTCAAGAAGAACATCCGAATCGCTTCCTTTTGGTCGACTGATTTGCAAGATTGCGCTTGAGTTTGCCTACAGACTTGGGCCGAAATTGTCAGTTTCGATTCATACAATTGATGAGTCGACTATGGTCAAGATGAAGATTGGGTCGCAGTACCGTGAAAATCAGCTTGAGGAGGACAGCGAGGATGACTTCGATGATGAGGAAGATCAAAGTGAGGGAGAACCTGGAGCAGAAGTTCAGGAAGAAGTTCAGGAAGAGGCAGAAGAGGAGGCTCAGGATACAGACGAGAGCCCTCCTTCTGCGCAGGCTACTAGCGATGATCGCATTACTCGGATCGAGGAGAGTCAGATCGCCTTACGAAGGGAAGTTCAGGAACTTCGCGCTGAAGTCGAGGATGCCAAGGCCGTTACAAAGAAGAAATTCGGCAAGGTGACTCGCACCTTGAAGGCGATCCTGTGTTGCTTGCAGGATAAGGGTGCTCCTTCTCCGTCACCCGATTCAGACTAGCGATGCGACCTTTGATGTAGTTGTTAGTAGTTAGTCATTTTCTGCTTTTGTTGTGTAAGCCTATTAGGGCTAGTGCTTTGCTTATGTTGCTGTTACGATTTTAACTGTTTTAGTTCTCATGTATTTCTCGTCATGATGCTTGTAAGGATATATCCGTTGCATTGTGACAATTTTGATTAAATGGAATGCATGGAATGCCTTTGACTCCTTGTGTGAATGATTGCGGTGAATTTGTGCTATTGAAACTGACAAGGTTGCGCCCTATTTTGAATATAGGGAATGCCGCCTAAGGCTACGCGGAGCACGGTTCAGCTTGCATTGACTGAGCATATGGATCAGACCCCTTCGCAGTCTGACACTCATGCGGACCCTGCTGTGGGTCCGATTCCTGAGATAGTTCGTGCGTCTCAGCCTGCTGCTGGTCCTACAGTTGGACCACCCCCGTTCACACCGTCAGTCAGAGAGCCTCATCGTACATCTACTTCGACACAGCATCCGCCACAGCCTGCTCCACCTCCTGACAGATTTGAGCAGATGTTGGCTATGATGTAGCAGCAGCAGCAGCTTCTGACTACCATCATGGGGACATTAGCCTAGGGTGGGGGTGTGACTCCACCTGCACCACCTGCGCATCCAGCTGAGGATGCTTATACATACGCCCAGGATGAGGGCATGGCTCATCCTGCGCCACCTGCTTACCCTGCGGGGAATGCCGCAGATACACGGGGCCTATTAGAGCGATTTCAGTGCTTACGGCCTCCCGCTTTCACGGGTTCTCACAGACCCGAGGAGGCTGAGTACTGGCTCGACCGTGTGTCGAAGATTTTGCGGATGTTACATTGCACAGAGGCTGAGCAGGTAGAGCTGGCTACATTCCTGTTTGAGCGAGAGGCCAGCCTGTGGTGGGATAGCGTACTGCGGACCGTTGCCGCCGACTTTGTATGGACATGGGCAGCGTTTGAGTTCCGCTTCCATGAGAAGTATTATCCCTAGACTTACAGGCACGACAGGGAGAATGAGTTTCTCCGCCTCAGACAGGCAGCCATGACAGTTACAGAGTATGAGCATCGGTTCACGGAGTTGGGCAGATACGTCCCGACGATTTTGGCTGATGAGCAGATGCGCATACGGCGCTTTTTGGAGGGTTTGCGACCGGATATTCGGTCGAAGATGTGCTGTGTGAGCATTCCCTCTTATGCAGAGTTGATTCACATGTCCATGCGGGCAGAGTAGGATGTGGATCGACTTGCGCGATCTCGTGGCCCTGTTGCTTCTAGGCCACGACCAGACCTGCAGGACAGGCCCTTCGCGGGCAAGACGCCTCGCGTCGACCCTCCTACTCGGGCCATAGTGCCAGCACCATCGTTTCGGTGCCCCGAGTTATCGTGCACATATTGTGGGAGGTCAGGCCACTTGGCGCAGAGTTGCTTTTCTCGGATGCGGGACAGTGGGTTCTCTCCGCAACAGAAGATTGACTGTGCACGTTCACAGGTGATATCAGCACCGCCTATATGGTTAGCTCCTGCGCACCCTTCTTTCAGACCTGCGGTATCGCAGATCAGACAGCCTCCACGGCCCTCGACACAGCGGCCGAACTGGCCACAGCAGGCTCGGGTTCATGCATTGACAGCTGAGGTAGCTGCGACACCGACTTTTCAGCATTCAGCCTTCGAGGTCACAGCCCATATTGGAGGTACTCCTATTCTTGTGATGGTGGACACTAGTTCCACGATTTCTTTGATATCGCGTGCTGTACTCAGGCGTCTTGGGTTACAGACCATTACCATGGATAGGGTACGAGTCCTTGCAGCACACGGAGATTATTCAGATGTCACCCAGATGTGTGAGGGGTGTTTGGTTAATTTGGGAGGCCGGACGATGGCTATTGATCTTGTCGTCGACCCCTCTCTTGTTTATCTCGACGTCATTCTTGGTATGGATTGGTTGACTGCAGCGAGGGCTGAGATTGACTGCAAGACTCGTATAGTGACTGTGTACGAGCCTGAGGGTGCATCCTTCACATTTCCAGTGCGGGTAAATCTTCCTTTCCGCATACTTAGTTACGCCACTTTATTGCGCGACGCTGGTGCCCAGGTACTTGAGCTTGTGCCAGTCGTTCCGAGTTCGGGGATCAGTTCAGGAAGATCCCTGGTTTGCCGCCTCGACGACAAATCGATTTCACCATCGATCTGGTTCCTAGTTCTATGCCCGTCTCACTGCCGACGTATCACATGGCACCATGTGAGATGGAGGACTTGAGGACGTAGATTAATGGTTTCCTAGAGCTTGGCCTCATACGGCCTAATGTGTCTCCTTGAGGAGCACCGGTCCTATTCGTGAGGAAGAAGGACGGTTCGATGCGATTGTGTATTGATTATCGCAGGCTGAACCAGGTTACGGTGAAGAACAAGTATCTTTTACCCAGGATTGATGACTTGTTTGATCAGTTGAGAGGAACGCAGTACTTCTCAAAGATTGATCTTCAGTCAGGATATCATCAGTTGCGCGTCAGGGATGAGGACGTGCAGAAGACAGCATTCAGGACCAGTTTTGGCCACACGAGTTCCTCGTGATGTCGTTCGGTCTCACGAACGCACCAGCCGTGTTCATGGATCTGATGAATCAGGTATTTCGACCTTTCCTCTATCAATTCGTCGTTGTATTCATTGACGACATTTTGGTGTACTCTAGGAGTCGAGAGGAGCATGAGGAGCACTTGCGTTTGGTCATGGATACGCTCAGACAGCATCAGTTGTTCGCACAGTACAAGAAGTGCGACTTCTGGAAGCAGGAGGTGAAGTTTCTGGGACACGTGGTGTCCAAGGATGCATGGCAGTTGACCTGTCTAAGGTAGCTGCGGTGCAGGACTGGGAGCAGCCTGGTTCTGTCACTGAGGTGAGAAGTTTCTTAGGTCTCGCTGGCTACTATCGGCGCTTCATACAGGACTTCTCGAAGATCGCGAGACCCTTATCTCAGTTGACACGGAAGGACGTGAAGTTCACCTGTAATGACAAGGCGGAGTCAGCTTTTCAGGAGCTGAAGGTGTAACACCCCGAATTTTGGCTAACCTGGGATTTGACGTCCTTAGGCAGTGGGTCAATTAAAACACCTGAAAAATCGTTCAGAACCCAATTCCATAACCAAAGAAACCACTTAGGATAAATTTCTTTAGAAACTAAGCATAAGTTAGCTAGCGCAACGTTGGAGTGGCTGGGAAACAGTCCCTGATCACTTTAAATACGTTCTACAAGACCCAAATCGAGTAGAACCAATGACTCTAGAATACTCTATAACCTCGGATCAAACTCTAAGCGGGTTTGTCCTCTGGACCACATTGAATTTTTATATTGGATTTAGACCGCGCGTCGAAGGTCCGATACCTCCTATCTTAGACCGTTAGAACCGCCCCGCTGGACTTGACAATCATTTCGAAAATCAAGTCAAACCGATAATCACAGAGTATTTCGTTGAACCCGGACTGAAGCGACCGCGAATAGGGACGAATTGGGAATTTCAAATTCAAATCTGGCACACGACTTGACGCGTCAGTATTAAGCGTTCTGACCGTCAGAATTCATCCAGATTACACCCTCGGATCAGGAAAAATTTCTATTTATTATCATGAGACTTTCAGTCCTGATCTACGTGCGGTGACCGCTGAACTGAAACTGGTCCGCTACGTGCGATCTGCGAACCCTGCCAGACTGAAAACTTAATACGAGGTACATCTGGTACCCATGAGCTTAAGTCTGATCGCAATCGACCAGGGGACCACCAGAAAACAGTTTTTGGACCGAAACAGCCCCGAAATGGATAGGCATTAAGTAAACTTCGTCCCGGAGCCTATTTTCGGCGTTTTCAAGCTTATAAAAGGGGTTGAAACCCTCATTTCTCCTTCACATCCGAATTTCACTAAACCCTAGAAAAGAGAGAGAGAGTTTGAGAGAAAGGGAAGAGGAGATTTTTTCCGCTTCCGAGCCATCAACGGTTGCTGCATCAGCACTTCCTTCCAATCACCTGGCTGGTGATTTCTCCACCTTTTCAGGTATAGAATAATCCCAAAAACTTGCTGATTTAGGGTTTACGTCGATGCACAACATGTTAGCTAACGTAATCCATAAATCAGGTTCTCTTACAGCCGTAGACGAAGCGTACACGCTCCGTTTAAAATCCCGCGACCGTAAGAGACTAGGTGAGGATTTTAGACGCTTTGATTGACGGTTTACAACGCTTTCAATGTCGTTTAATAGTAGATTATCGACGGCATCGCCGTTTGACATGTACAACATGCTCTCCGTTTCCTGTTTCGTAAATTAACGAAGAATGTGAGATTTAGGGCATTTTAGTCATTTGTAGGAAGTACGGTCTACATGCATATTTTGCTGACGTGATTGACATGGTTTGTTGTCGCATTAGGGAGTTAGGAATGCTTGCATAATCAGTTTGGCGAAGAGATTCGCCTAGTTGCGCACTTTGGGTCGACATACCATATGTAGACTAAAGTGTGTAGTGTATGTGTTTGTATAAATGCTTGTATTAGTATGTATTGAATTAAATGATGTTTTGTAGTAGTTTGAGATGGATTTCTTGATTAATATGCTGACCTAAATGATTTCCTACATGTTGACCTTATGCATGATTGCATTACATGCATAGAAAGTATGCCTTGAAGATTTGCTTAAGTTGAATATTATAACATGTGTTAACATGCTCACATGATCATGTTTCAATTCCAATACCTTTGCATATGTTGCTAATGTGATTCCATAGATGTTTGGGACTTGACTTAGTCCAGGCAGTCGGTAACCGAGCGAATTCGTGGCTGACTGGTCATAGTCACGAACGACGCGTCGATGAACGTGATTCGTGTTTAGAGTTGGCGGCAGTGGTTAGGCCACGCGAAGTGTTTTACGCACTTCATGTCGTTCGACTTGAGATGCGATCGCACTAGTCGAGCCCGTCAAGTAACCCGACTGGCCGATGTATGTTCACCTTGTATGAGTCATAACTGCTTGAACCTAGGGTACTGAACTTACCATTGTAAACCCTATTAACCATGGTACCTTGATCCACGAAGACTCATGAGCCGGGCATGGTGGTATGGGACACCGTGGTCGAGCTGTCGGCCTACGCTGGGGACACAAACCTCCCCGTAGTGACCAGTGAGCACCTTGACTCGTGAGCAGATTATGGTGGTATGGGACACTATATTCTAGCTGTCGGCCTACACTGATCAGGCGACGAGCCCTTTGTAGTGACCGCGAGCGTATTCTGAGTCCACGGGAGGCGATGACCCTTCCGTGCAGTAGAGTACAGTAGGCCTGTATTGATAAGGTGATGGGGGAGCGGTGCAACGAGTGCGAGCAACAGCCCTAGCAGCCCTTGCAGTGACCTACGAAATATACATCGTATTAGATTACTAGGAGTGATGACCCTAGACAGGATCCGTGTTGGGATTGATACAAGGGAAGTACCTTAGTTTCCCAATCCTGCTGTTTGAATGGACTAATAACAACTTAGTAATCATATCACCATAGCATTGCATGTGCCTGAAAGATGTGGAGCACTCTAGGGAGTGTGGCATGCCGCGGTCGTAAGATGTTGCCGCATGAGGGTGATCGTCGGTGAGGGCATACATCACGTCATGTCATCTTGCATTAACAACAGTATTAGGATTGTCTGATTTACTGCTTTACTATTATCGCGTGATTGAATTGTGAACATGCTAATCCCTGCTCTCTTATCCCACTGAGTTGATCACTCACTCCCACGTTACGGGATGGTATTTCCGGACACCCACCAGTCCCTTTTGTGATTGCAGATGATGACACGGCCTGTGAGGGGGAGCTGGACTTGATGATGAGGAGGAGGATTCCTCCTTTATGCGTGTTCTGATTGACGGGATTGCAGGGAGGTTGATTAGATACTTTGACATTTGTTATTTTGTATTTTTAGCGCCCTCATGTATATTCATTTTGTTTACTTTTGAAGTATACATGTATGTGTATAACCTGGTAATATATTCACACTCTGGAGACATACAACAGTTTATATACGTTATACATACTATTACAGTCTTCCGCTTGCAAATTTAACTGTCTCTGGAGTATGATATGCTGTTCTGGCTTAATCTCACTCATGTTTAATACATTATCACAGACAACATTCAATCATACATATCTATGTTGCATAAATAACATGTTGGAACTCGGGAGTTGGGTTTTTGCTCGACCCCCCGATTTTTGGGATGTTATAGAAGGACAGACTTACGTCCGCCCCTGTGCTAGTATTGCCAGAGCAAGGGGTTAGATACACCATATACACTGACGCGTATAGTGTTGGTCTGGGTTGTGTCCTTATGCAGAGGGACAGGGTAATTTCGTATGCCTCGAGACAATTAAGGAAGCACGAGGAGAATTACCCTACACACGACCTAGAGTTAGCAGCAGTTATATTCGCACTGAGACTCTAGAGACATTACCTCTACAGAGAGGAGTTCGAGCTCTTTTGCGACCACAAGAGCCTCAAGTACATATTCACGCAGCGAGACTTGAATATGAGGCAGCGGCGATGGATGGAGACGTTGAAGGACTTCAAGTTTGAAGTCTCTTACCATCTTGGGAAGGTGAACCTTGCGGCTGATGCTTTAAGCTGCAAGAAGGCGATAGAGTTTGTGGCTCCGCTGATGGTTGCGGAGTGGGATATGGTTGAGTTTTTGCGAGACTTTGAGCAGAAACTCACTGTAGAGGAGCCGTTTGAGTTCATCGCACATGTACAGGTGCGATCTCAGATCGATGACCGAGTCATCGAGGTGCAGAGGGACGATGCGCATCTAACTGAGCTTCGAGAGCAGGCCAGTGATGATGCAGACGCCGACTGGCTAGTTGGTATGGATGGGGGCTTACGTTATCTTGGCCGCCTATGCGTCCCAGATGTCCCTGACTTGAGACGAGAGATTCTCGAGGCTGCGCATTGTACTAGACTCGCGATGCATCCAGGCAGCACGAAGATGTATCGTGACGTGAAGAGGATGTATTGGTGGGAAGGTATGAAGACCCACATAGCTGAGTTCGTGTCCCATTGTCTCACTTGTCAGCAGGTGAAGGCAGAGCATCGCCGACCACCTAGACTTTTGCAGCCTATGCCGATCGCAGAGTGGAAGTGGGATTTCATTTCCATGGACTTCATTTCTGGGTTGCCGAAGACGAGGAAGGGACATGATTCCATTTGGGTGATCGTCGACCGTCTGACGAAGTCGGTGCACTTCCTACCGATTAGAGTTACGAACTCTGCAGACGAGCTGGCTAGATTGTACATCAGAGAGATTGTGCGTCTGCATGGAGTTCCATTGGAGATCGTGTCGGACAGAGACACGCGGTTCACTTCTATTTTTTGGACTCGCATTCAGGAGGCTATGGGTGTGAAGTTGAAGTTTAGTACTGCCTTCCACCCACAGACAGACGGACAGACAGCGGGTGAACCAGATCTTAGAGGACATATTGCGAGCTTGCGCATTGGACTTCAAGGACAGTTGGGATGATTGTCTTGCATATGCGGAGTTTGCGTACAACAACAGCTTTCAGACGAGTATCGGTATGGCACCTTATGAGGCGCTGTATGGGCGACCTTGTCGCGCACCACATTGCTGTATAGAGGTCGGTGAGCGTAGCTTGATTGGCCCAGATTTAGTGCAGGTGACGTCAGAGAAGATTGATATTATTCAACGTCGACTTCTTACAGCGCAGAGCAGACAGAAGAGTTATGCCGATACGCGACCGAGGCCACTAGAGTTCACAGTTGGGGATCATGTGTTTTTGCAAGTTTTTCCTATGTAGGGAGTCCTTCGGTTCGGGAAGAAGGGAAAGCTGGCGCCGCGATTCATTGGTCCATTCCAGATCCTCGATCGTGTGGGAGCGGTGGCTTACCGATTGGCTTTACGCACGCCTCTCGTGAGCGTTCACAACGTATTTCATGTTTCTATGCTGAAGAAGTACATTACTGATCCTTCCCATATCATTAGATGGGAGCAGGTGCAGTTAGGAGAGGATGTTACTTATATCCTGCGACCGACACGTATCCTAGACAGGAAGGACCAGGTACTGCGTAGCAAGGTGATTCCCCTTGTGAAGGTATTGTGGACGCATCACTCTGAGGAGGAGGCTACCTGGGAGACAGAAGCCGAGATCAGAAAGAACTACCCACAGCTTCTCGAGGAGTACGAAAAGGTACAAATTTCGAGGATGAAATTATTTGTTAAGGGGGTAGATTGTAACGCCAGTGAAAAATCCATACTTGGACTCGAGTACCAACTCGACCCGAAATCGCGTAGAATTAATTTCTATGGAAATTAAGCGTAAGTTAGCTAGCGCAACGCTGGAGTGGCTGGGAAATAGTCCCTGATCACTTTAAATACGTTCTACAAGACCCAAATCGAGTAGAACCAATGACTCTATAACACTCTATAACCTTGGACCAAACTCTAAGCAGGTTTGTTCTCTGGACCACTTTGAATCTTAGTATTGGATCTAGACCGCGCGTCGAAAGTCCGATACCTCCTATCTTAGAACCGCCTAGTTGGACTTGACACTCATTTCGAAAATCAAGTCAAACTGATAATCACAAGCTATTTCATTGAGCCCGGACTGAAGAGAGTGCGAATAGGGACAGAATTGGAATTTCAAATTCAAATCTGTCACACGACTTGACACGTCAGTATTAAGCGTTCTGACCGTCAGAATTCATCCAGATTACACCCTCGGATCAGGAGAAATTTCTATTTTATATCATGAGACTTTCAGCCCTGATCTACGTGCGGTGACCGCTGAACTGAAACTGGTCCGCCACGTACGATCTGCGAACCTTGCCAGACTGAAAACTTAATACGTACTATATCTGGTACGCATGAGCTTAAGTCCGATCGCATTCGACCAGGGGACCACCAGAAAGCATCTTTTGGACCGAAACAGCCCCGAATTGGATATGCACTAAGTAAACTTCGTTCCGGAGCCTGTTTCCGGCATTTTTAAGCTTATAAAAGGGGTTGAAACCCTCATTCCTCTCTCCCATCCGAAAATTGCAAAACCCTAGCTTAGGGAGAGAGAAAAGGAGAGAGTTTGAGAGAGAGAGTAGAAGGATTTTTCCCGCCTTCGTGTCGCTGATTGCACGTGCTTCAGCAACTCTTCCCAATCACCTGGCCGGTGATTTCTCCACTTTTTCAGGTATGAAATGACCCTAAAAGTTGCTGATTTAGGGATTACTTGGATTCGTAGCGTGTTAGCTAACGTACTTCGTAAAACAGGTTCTCCTACTGCCGTAGACGAAGCGTATACGCTCCGTTTCAATTCACTAGTCTACAAGACATAAGGTGAGGATTTTAGACGCTTTGATTGACGGTTTACAACGCTTTCATGTCGTTCAACTTGAGATGCGATCGCGCTAGTCGAGCCCATCAAGTAACCCGACTGGCCGATGTATGTTCACCCTGTATGAGTCATAACTGCTTGAACCTAGGGTACTGAACTTACCATTGTAAGCCCTGTTAACCATGGTACCTTGATCCACGAAGACTCATGAGCCGGGCATGGTGGTATGGGACACCGTGGTCGAGCTGTCGGCCTACGCTGGGGCCACAAACCTCCCCGTAGTGACCTGTGAGCACCTAATCTCGTGAGCAGATTATGGTGGTATGGGACACTATATTCTAGCTGTCGGCCTACACTGATCAGGCGACAAGTCCTTTGTAGTGACCGCGAGCGTATTCTGAGTCCACGGGAGGCGACGACCCTTCCGTTGCAGTAGAGTACGGTAGGCCCGTATTGATAAGGTGATGGGGGAGCGGTGCAACGAGTGCGAGCAACAGCCCTGGCAGGCCTTGCAGTGACCTACGAAATATACATCGTATGAGATTACTAGGAGTGACGATCCTAGACAGGATCTGTGTTGGGATTGATACAAGGGAAGTACCTTAGTTTCCCAATCCTGCTGTTTGAATGGACTAATAACAACTTGGAAATCATATCACCATGCCATTGCATGTGCCTGGAAGATGTGGAGCACTTGAGGGTCGATTGCATGCTGCGGTCGTAAGATGTTGCCGTATAAGGGAGATCGTCGGTGAGGGCATACATCACGTCATGTCATCTTGCATTAACAACAGTATTAGGATTGTCTGATTTACTGCTTTACTATTATCGCATGATTGATTTGTGAACATGTTAATCCTTGCTCTATGATTCCACTGAGTTGATCACTCACTCCCACATTACGGGATGGTGTTTGCAACACCCACCAGACCCTGTTGTAGATGCAGGTGAGGCTGAGATCCAGGAGGCAGAGCCAGACTTCGACGAGGACCAGGATGAGTTCTCGTACATGCAGTATCATGATGGCTTTGCGTAGGCGACCTGGATTGATGGGACTTCAGTGGGACCATTTTGGACATTTACTTTTGTTCATGTATATGTATATGAGACTCAGAGATGTATTCATACTTTAGAGACAGATGAGATTTACTTTGATTTTCCATACAGTGATATATATATTGTTTAGTCTTCCGCTTGCTTTTATCACTGGATCTGAAGTATGAATTACAGTTTTGGTATACTTTTACTCATGTGAATGCTTTAAATCAGACAACATTGAATCATAATCATTTGTGTTGCATAAGTGACGGTCTGGAACTCGGGAGTTGAGTTTATACACGACCCCTGATTTTCAAGGTGTTACAATGGACATCGATTAAAGCCATTTGTTGAGAAATTTGATTTAGAGGATATGTCCATACCTCTAGGTGATCTATTTATCAGGATTGATCTCCTAGTTTGATGGAGGTGTAGTTAGGTTTTCTTCTTTCTGTTTTGGGATAATCGGCTTCATGCCATTAGGATAGTTTTCTTTCCAGTTGTTGGTTTAACTCTTGTGCTGACCCACCTTCACGCTGTGATCCTTTTTCAGAAGCTGTATAATTTCCTCATCAAGTACTACCTTTCCATCACTTCTCCTTTACTTTTGTTGTCTCATGTGCCTTGCATGCTTATATATTTTACATTAAGGACAATGTAGATTTTAGGTTGGGGATGGGAGATTAGGTTACCTAATCAGTGTTTTCTCAATCCTGAGCAAAATTTGTGAAAAAGTTTTTAAAATTTTTTAAAATTTTTGTGAATTCGAGTGATTTTGAAAGATATTCTTGATTTAAGAAGTATAAGGTACTTAATGGTGGTGATTTATGATTCTTGGATTTAGTTACCTGTTAGATTTCACAGTTAAGTTCGAATTAATAATCCATGATTAAAAGTTTTAAACATTGATTAAGTCATGATTTCACATGTCACATCTAGTTTGCACATTAAGGTTCAGTTCGATATTGAATTGTTAACTTGGTAATCATTAAGCATGGAAGGAACCAAGCTGGGGAATTTGTCCATCACGTTCAATGAGTGTGTGTGTGTGTGTGTGTGTATTATTGTCGAAAACGACTACTTGTTAAAGATCTTTAAAAAGGTTGACACAGCGTGAAGCTATCAATAGAAAAATCAAAAACTGGAAGAATAAAAAGGCTAAAATGTAAGGCAAGTTTCAGTTTTAGGTTTGGTTATTTGGAATGTTCATTTTTATCAATGATATCATAAAATTTAAGAATTGGACCTTTAATTATGATAAGTATAGGTTACACTATGCACCCATGGAACTCAATGCTTAGAATTGTTCTAATTAATGGATTAATACTTTGAACATGACCATGAAGTTTACGGTGCACTTGAGTTTAGGGGAAGGTAATGCTCAACATTAAAATATCTTAAAATTCTATTTTCTGGATTGCTTTTCAACAATCACATAAATTTATAGAAATTTTCCTGTAATTCTCAAATTATTTTTTGCATATTTTGCTAGAGACTAGCAAAATGCTGGTTGGGAATTGTGTTGAGGATCAAATATTACATATTAGACCCTATTTATTACCTAGTTTTATGAACATAATAATGCTTAAACGTTCTATTTTAATCATGTTTTTGTTGCAAGGTGAATTTAAGAGCCTGGACTGAGAAAGGTGCTAAAGGCATGAATTTGGTGCTCAAGAATTACAAAGGTAATGGATGAATCTTAGGGGATCGAGATTGAAGAATTCACATGCCAAAGATTCAAGAAAACCCATTGATTGAAGATAAAGAGGCTTAAAAATTATCCTGAATGTAAGATCACAGGGTTCCCACCACCATTTGGCTTGAAACTTTATATCTGGCCTGAGGATCATAAGGTAACCATACATGTAAAATTTTAGCCATTAGATCTTTGTGCAAGTGGCCCAACGGAAAGATGAGCCACAAAACTACCGATTTGGGGCCCACCTGATCTCTGGATATGCTTCAAACTTGGGCTCAACCCTTTAACTTTGGATGGAAGAATGGATGAAAGGAGTAGATTCCGTAAAACATCACTGTGGACCCCACCTTGAATGGTGTGAGTGTGCACAGCACACGTGCACTCGGAACGCACCATATGTAATGCCCTGGAAAAATCCGTACTTGGGCTCGAGTACCAACTCGACCAGAAATCACGTAGGATTAATTCCTTTGAAAAATATGTGTAAATTAGCTAGCGCAACGCTAAAGTAGCTGGAAAATAGTCCCTGATCGCTTTAAATACATTCTACAAGACCTAAAGAGAGTAGAACTAATGACTCTATAATACTCTAAAACCTCGGATCAAACTCTAAACCGGTTTGTTATCTGGACCGCTTTGAAACTTTGTATTGGATCTAGACCGCGCGTCGAAAGTCCGATACCTACAAACTTAGACCGTTATAACCGCCTAGCTGGACTTGACAATCATTTCGAAAATCAAGTCCAACCGACATTCACAGGCTATTTCATTGAGCCTGGACTGAAGAGAGTGAGAATAGGGTTAGATTTGGAATTTGAAATTCAAATCTGGCACACAACTTGACATGTCAGTATTAAGTGTTCTAACCATCAGAATTCAGTCAAATTACACCCTCGGATCAGGAAAAATTTCTATTTCATATCATGAGACTTGTAGGCCTGATCTACGTGCGGTGACCGCTGAACTGAAACCGGACCGCCACGTGCGATCTGGGAACTCTACCGGTCTGAAAACTTGATGTGTGCTAGATCCAGTATGCATGAGCTTAGGTCCGACCGCGTTCGGCCAGGGGACCTCCAGAAATGCCTTTTTGGACCGAAACAGCCCCGATTTGGTTAGGCACCAAGTGAACATTGTTCCCAAGCCTATTTCGGGCAAGTTTTAGGTTATAAAAGGGGCTTAAACCCTCACTTCTCTCACCCATCCGAATTTGCTAGAAACCCTAGCTGGTGTGAGAGAAAAGGTGAGAGATTGTGGGAGAGATTTTCCTGCTGCTTGTGCTACCAGTTGCACGTGCCTAAGCAACACACCTCAATCACTTTCCCGGTAATTTCACCACGTTTCTAGGTAAGAAAACACCCCAAACACTTGCTGATTTACTGTTCCCTAGTTTCCTTAGCATGTTAGCTTATGGATCTTGTAAAATAGGTTCCCGGTTCGCCGTAGACGAAGCGTATACGCTCCGTTCGAATCAATACATTTATAGGAGAAATGGTGTGGATTTTAGATGCTTTGATTGACTGTTTCCAATGCTTTCAATGTCATTTAATAGTAGATTATCGACGGCAACGCCGTTTGACATGTACAACATGCTGTCCGTTTCCTGTTTTGTAAGCAGACGAAGAATATGAGATTTAGGGCATTTTAGTCATTTGTAGGAAATACTGTTTTCATCCATATTTTGCTAATGTGATTGACATGGATTCTTGTCGCATTAGGATATTAGGAATGCGTGCATAATTAGTTTGGCGAAGAGATTCGCCTAAACGTGCACTTTGAGTCGACATACTATATGTAGACTTAAGTGTGTAGTTTAAGTATTTGTATAATTGCTTGTATTAGTATGTATTGAATTAAATGGTGTTATGAATTAGTTTGAGATTGAATTCTCAAACAACAAGCTGATGTAAATGATTTCCTACATGTTGGCTATATGCATGATTTCATTGTATGTATGAAATGCATGTGTTGGAAGATTTACTTAAGTTATATGTTATAACATGTGTTAACATGCTCACATTGTTGTATTTCACTTCCATTACTCTTACATGATTGTTGATGTGGGTTCATAACTGTTTGGGACTATAATTAGTCCAGGCAGTCGGTAACTGAGAAAATTCGTGGTTGGCTTATCTTTGCCACGGATGATGCGTCGATGAACGCGAGTCGTGTTTTGGAGTTGGCGGCAGTGGTTAGGCCACACGAGGTGTTTTATGCACTTCATATCGTTCGACTTGAGATGCGCTCGTGTTAGTCGAGCCCGTCAAGTAACCCGACTGGCCTTTGTATGTTCACCTTATATGAGTCATAACTGCTTGAACCTAGGCTACTGAACTTACCACTGTAAATCCTGTCAACCATGGTACCTTGATCCATAAAGACTCATGAGCCGGGCATGGTGGTATGGGACACCGTGGTCGATCTGTCGGCCTACGCTGGGGCCACAAACCTCCCCGTAGTGACCAGTGAGCACCTATGACTCGTGAGCAGATTATGGTGGTATGGGACACTATATTCTTGCTGTCGGCCTACATTGATCAGGCGACGAGTCCTTTGTAGTGACCGCGAGCGTATTCTGAGTCTATGAGAGGCGACGACCCTTCTGTAGCAGTGAGAGTACAGTAGGCCTGTATTGATAAGGTGATGGGGGAGCGGTGAAACGAGTGTGAGCAACAGCCCTGGAAGCCCTTGCAGCAACCTACAAAAATATACATCGTATGAGATTACTAGGAGTGACGACCCTAGACAGGATCTGTGTTGGGATTGATATAAGGGAAGTACCTTAGTTTCCCAATCTTGCTGTTTGAATGGACTAATAATAACTCGACAATCATATCACCATCACATTGCATGTGCTTGGAAGACGTGGAGCACTGAGCGGTACGCAAGCATGCCGCGGGTGTAAGATGGTGCCGTATGAGGGAGAATGTCAGTGAGGGCATCCATCATGTCATGTCATATTGCATTAACAACAGTATTAGGATCATTTGATTTACTGCTTTACTATTATGGCATGATTGATTTGAGAACATGCTAATCCTTGCTCTATTATTCCACTGAGTTAGCTACTCACTCCCACATTACGGGATGGTGTTTGCAACACCCACCAGACCCTGTCTTAGATGCAGGTGAGGCAGCGATTCAGGAGGCAGAGCCGGACTATGATGAGGACCAGGACGAGTTCTCATATATGCAGTACCACAACGGCTTTGCTTAGGTGGCCTGGATTGACGGGACTACTCAGTCGGACTATTTTGACATTTTGATTTTGCTTATATACATGTATATGAGACTCAGAGGTGTATTCATACTTTGGAGACAGTTGAGATCTACTTTGTTTTCCATACAGTGATATATATATTCTTTAGTCTTCCGCTTGCTTTTATCACTGGATCTGGAGTATGAATTGCAGTTTTGGTATATTTTTACTCATGTGAATGCTTTAACTCAGACAACATTGAATCATAATCATTTTTGTTGCATAAGTGACGATCTGAAACTCGGGAGTTGAGTTTATACACGGCCCTCGATTTTCAGGGTGTTACACCATACCAGGGAGCTGGTCAAACGCAGTTTGACCTGACTTCTAGCCTCTCTTCCGCCACCACCTGCACCACTATCCACTGTGATGGATTGTGGCCCACCATCTCGACCCAGACAGGAGATCCGAGCCATCCAGCATGGCCAGGAGGAGATTTTGACCACAACCATGTTGTCCATCTACAACCATGCACACACACACAGGAAAATTAAGTTTAAATGCAGGTTGGATAGGAGGAAAGAAAACTCTCATGGGCCACACTAAATCTGAGATGTATCATGTCATTTCTGATAAAAAAATCCACCAGGAATCCAATGGATGGAGTGGATTTCTCAAAGGACAGGGAATTTGGGCCACACTGGTTACATAAAATTTGATTTTCGCATGCTTTACGCACGGAGGTGCGTCCAGACGCCATTATGCGCTGTGTGCCATTATGCGTTCATAGACATGGTCGGATCCATCATCCGGACAGTCCAAGAGCTGTAAAATGTGGGGCCGACCCCATCCATGAAGCCAAAACTCATTCCTCTGCAAGACTGTCTCGTGTTTTCACTGTGAAAGGAAACTTGTTGCGTAAGGTTTACATACGTGACACTATTACTGCGTTAAAACCCCAATCAACCTACGTTCTTATTATAAAGAGAGAGAGAGAGAGAGAGAGAGAGAGAGAGAGAGAGTTGAGGAGGAATCAGCATCAGACGTGAGCACAAAGAGAAGAGAGAGAGAGAGAGAAAAGGACGTGGGCTGGCGCTAAGAGTTTTCTCCTTCTTCCTTTTCCTCCTTATTTGTTTTTTTTAAGGAGATTTTTAGCTTAATCATGTCTATGATGGGCTAAATCTCTTAGCTAGGGCTAAGAGGTGAAGCTTGTAGTGTGATGGGATGCTCTCTAAGGATTTGATTTATGTTTAAGTTGAACTATCTTTGCTTTTAGTTTGATTATAAGGAATGCTTTTAGTTTTTAATGGTTTGTTGTGACTTAAATTATAATAGATTTGCGATAACTTTGAGTATATTCTGTGCATGTATCGAGTTTGTGAACGTAGGAATCCCATTGTTCACCATGGTCTCATGGACATGGTTGGATGATTGAACCCTTCCTAATGTTCATAATTATCTTAGATTGGTTATGGATTGGTTAAATTTCGTTGTTTTCTTTGTCCCATCGGTGTGGTTTTGTGATGGAATCACTTCTAGTTATCATACCTATCATTCATAGAAAACTAGATCAAAGGAAGTTCAAAATTGATTTTTAATTAATTATCTTACAATTGGATGAAGATAGGACTCTAATTCCAGTTGTGTTCTTAAATCAAGCATTAATCTTCCTGATATCTACAAATGGATCCTTGGAAACCCTAATTTCCTTCCTTTGAATTTTACAAGTTTTAGTTAAATAATTTACAATTATTCTCTTAAATTCTCTAGATTTATATTACATCTTCTTCTAGTTCTAGTTACTTTTAGAAGACGTACAAAGTTCAGTCCTTGTGGATTCGACCTCGGTCTTACCGAGATTATTACTACATCGCAACCCTACACTTGGGGTTGTGAATAGTAAGTTATAGATGAGATTAATCTTAGCCTTCTACCTTAAATCCCTTGGGCGAGATGATATGTCCAAGGACAATTCCCTTACGAATCATAAAATGTCACTTGTTCGAATTCAATTCTAAATTCTTTTCCTCATATCACTTCAGCACACATTTAAGATTCTCTAAACAATTCCTAAAGGATGAGCCAAAGATAGAGAAATCATTTATGAAAACCTCTAAATATTACCCCACCATATCAGAAAAAATACTCATCATGCATCACTGAAAAGTGGTGGAGGCATTACACAGCCCGAATGGCTCCTTTGGTAAGCAAAGGTGCCAAAGGGACATGTAAATGGTGTCTTTTCTTGGTCTTCAAGAGCTATCTCGATCTGATTATACCTCGAATATCTGTCAAGGAAACAGTAATAAGAATAACCAGCTAACCTTTCCAAAATTTGATTGATGAAGGGCAAAGTGAATTGGTCCTTCCTCGTGTTGAGGGTCAAATATTGCATATTAGACCCTATTTATTACTTGATTTTATGAACATGATAATGCATAATATTCTACTTTAATCATGTTTGTGTTGCAAGGTGATTTTAAGAGCTTGGATTGAAAAGGATATTAAAAGCATGAAATTAACGCTCAAGAATCACTAAAGACAAGAGTGGATCTAATGAAACCAAGAATGGAGAATGCACATACTGAAGATCTAAGAAAACCAAGTCAAGAATGAAGAAAATCATAATTTTAAAATAAAATTCGGTGATCCTCAACTAGTCCTGAATCCAATTCGACCAGTCCTGTGTACGTTCGACCAATCTTGGACTCTTCTCGACCAGTCAAGGCTCGACTGGTTAAATGTAACGCCCCAAAAATCGGGGGTCGGGTAGAAACCCAACTCCTGAGTTCCGGAACATCACTTAGATAACATTTTCAATAATGGATGAATGTCGTCAGTAACAGTACATAAAACATGAGGTGGATTAAGCTAAAACAGCATATCATACTCCAGAGACAGTTAAATTAGCAAGCGGAAGACTGTGACAAATACATAAAATATATAATTGATTGTAAGTCTCCAGAGTGTGAACATGTTACCAGGTTAACTAAACACATGTATACTCCAAAATAGAAAGAAAAGAATATACATGGGTGTGGAAATAAAAGACAAAATACCAAGTGTACTGGAATCAAATCAGTAACCCTGTAACCCCATCAATCAGAACCTACATATAGGAGGGATCCTCCTCATCATCATCGAGTCCAGCTCCGCCTCACAAGCAGCGCCATCATCTGCAACTACAACGGGGTCTGGTGGGTGTCCGGAACACCATCCCGTAACGTGGGAGTGAGTAGCTAACTCAGTGGAATCATAGAATAAAGATTAACATGTTATCAAATCCATCACGTGATAATGAAAAGCAAACAAAATAAACATTCCTAAATACTATGATTAATGCATGGATGAAATGACATGATGGATGCCCTCACCGATATACTCCCTCATGCGGCACCATCTGCGTTCGCGGCATGCTTTCTTCCCACAGTGTTCTACATCTTCCAGGCACATGCAGTGCGACGTGGATATGATTACCTAGTTGTTATTAGTCCATTTCATACAGTAGGATTAGGAAACTAAGGTACCTCCCTTATATCAATACCTAAACAATGATCCTGTCTAGGGTCGTCACTCCTAGTAATCTCATATGATGATATATTTCTAGGTCGCTGCAAGGGCTGTTGCATGCACTCGTTGCACCGCTCCCCCATCACCTTATCAATACATGCCTAGTTTATATCCTTAAGACTGCATCGTGACTCGTCGCCCTCATGCGGTGTTAGGATAAACTCAAGGTCACTACAAAGGGCTGTCAGGGCTGTTGCTCACACTCGTTACTCCACTCCCCCATCACCTTATCAATGTAGGCCGACAGTAAGAATATAGTGTCTCATACCACTATAATCCGCTCAGAGTAGGGTGCTCACTGGTCACTACGGGAAGGTTTGTGGCCCCAGCGTAGGCCGACAGCTCGACCACGGTGTCCCATACCACCATGCCCGTCTCATGACTCTTAGGGGATCAAGGTACCAAGGTTAGAGGGGCTTTTCAATGGTAAGTTTAGTACTCTATGTTCAAGCAGTTATGACGAATACAAGGTGAACATACAATGGTCAGTTGGGTTACTTGATGAGTCCGACAGCGCGAGAGCACGTCGAATCGACCGACATGAAGTGCACAAGCACTTCGTGTGGCCTAACCACTGCCGACGACTCTAGTACGACTCGGGTTCATCATACACATCCTTCGTGGCAAATAAAATTCAACCACAAATTCTAAACTATTACTGACTGCCTGGACTAGAGTATAGCCCCAAGCACAAAGATGTGAATCAGTAATCATATAAAATAAACAAAATTGAAATAACAAGTAATCCAAATATGTTAGCAACATGTTATAAGATACAACATAGGCAATTAAACCATACACAAGTACTTCACACATAAGGAAATTAATTGAAATACGATAAGCGTAGAGGAAATCATATATATCATCAAATTAGTTGAGAATCCAGTCTCAACGCTAATCTACAACACCATATACTCAATACTTACTAATACATACATTTATACAAATACTTGACATATACAACATGCTGTCCGTTTCCTGTTTCGTAAACCGACGAAGAATATGAGATTTAGGGCATTTTAGTCATTTTTAGGAAGTACTGTTTTCATTCATATTTTGCTAATGTGATTGACATGGCTTATTGTCGCATTAGAATATTAGGAATATGTGCATAATTAGTTTGGCAAAGAGATTCGCCTAAATGCGTACTTCGGGTCGACATACTATATGTAGACTTAAGTGTGTAGTGTAAGTGTTTGTATAAATGCTTGTATTAGTATGTATTGAATTAAATGGTGTTATGAATTAACTTGAGATTGATTTCTCAATTAATATGCTGATGTAAATGATTTCCTACATGTTAGCTATATGCATGATTTCATTGTATGTATGAAATGCATGTGCTTGAAGATTTACTTAAGTTGTATGTTATAACATGTGCTAACATGCTCACAGTGTTGTATTTCATTTCCAATACTCTCATATGATTGCTGAAGTGAAGTCGTATATGTTTGGGACTATGCCTAGTCCAGGCAGTCGGCAACCGAGCAAGTTCGTGGTTGGCCTATCTTTGCCACGAACGATGCGTCGATGAACGCGAGTCGTGTTTGGAGTTGGCGACAGTGGTTAGGCCAAACGAGGTGTTTTACGCACCTCATGTCATTCGACTTGAGATGCGATCGTGCTAGTCGAGCCCGTCAAGTAACCCGACTGGCCATTGTATTTTCACCCTGCATGAGTCATAACTGCTTGAACCTAGGGTACTGAACTTACCATTGTAAACCCTGTTAACCATGGTACCTTGATCCACGAAGACTCATGAGCCGGGCATGGTGGTATGGGACACCGTGGTCGAGCTGTCGGCCTACGCTGGGGCCACAAACCTCCCCGTAGTGACCAGTGAGAACCTATGTCTCGTGAGCAGATTATGGTGGTATGGGACACTATATTCTTACTGTCGGCCTACACTGATCAGGCGACGAGTCCTTTGTAGTGACCGCGAGCGTATTCTGAGTCTACGGGAGGCGACGACCCTTCAGTAGCAGTGAGAGTACAGTAGACCTGTATTGATAAGGTGATGGGGGAGCGGTGCAACGAGTGCGAGCAACAGCCCTGACAGCCCTTGCAGCGACCTACAAAATATACATCGTATGAGATTACTAGGAGTGACGACCCTAGACAGGATCTGTGTTGGGATTGATATAAGGGAAGTACCTTAGTTTCCCAATCCTGCTGTTTGAATGGATTAATAACAACTCGGCAATCATATCACCATCACATTGCATGTGCTTAGAAGATGTGGAGCACTGAGCAGGATGCAAGCATGCCGCGGGAGTTAGATGGTGCCGTATGAGGGAGAACGTCGGTGAGGGCATCCATCATGTCATGTCATATTGCATTAACAACAGTATTAGGATTGTCTGATTTACTGCTTTACTATTATCGCATGATTGATTTGAGAACATGTTAATCTTTGCTCTATGATTCCACTGAGTTGATCACTCACTCCCACGTTACGGGATGGTGTTTGCAACACCCACCAGACCCTGTCTTAGATGCAGGTGATGCAGAGATCCAGGAGGCAGAGCCGGACTTTGATGAGGACCAGGACGAGTTCTCATACATGCAGTACCACGACGATTTTGTTTAGGTGGCCTGGGTTGACGGGACTCCTCAGTGGGACTATTTTGGACATTTGATTTTGTTTATTTACATGTATATGAGACTCAGTGATGTATTCATACTTTAGTGACAGTCGAGATCTACTTTGTTTTCCATACAGTGATATATATATTGTTTAGTCTTCTGCTTACTTTTATCACTGGATCTGGAGTATGAATTGCAGTTTGGTATACTTTTACTCATGTGAATGCTTTAACTTAGACAACATTGAATCATAATCATTTTTGTTGCATAAGTGACGGTCTGGAACTCGGGAATTGAGTTTATACACAACCCCCGATTTTCAGGGTGTTACACTTATATCAAGGAGATGTCTAATACACAACAATCATGTTCTTACTTTCAAAACATATGGCAAGCATAAATCATATTGATTTAGGCATTTTCACAAACACTTAGTCTACACATATTAGTCTACATAGCATATGTTGGCCAATATGTGCATTAGGGAAAATCTCTTTGCCAAACAGATCGTACATCCATAACTAGTATAAATACACGAAAAATACCCATGGCAATCATATCGGCAAAATACGTACGTATACAGTATTTCCTACAAATACCTAAAATACCCTAAATCTCATATTCTTCGTACGTATACGAAATGAAAAATGGATAGCATGTTGTACATGTCAAATAGCATCCTCATCAGCAATCTACCTTTAAACGGCATTGAAAGCTTTGAAAACAGGCAATCTAAGCATCTAAAATCCGTACCTTTCGCCGTAGAAGCATAACGAATCGAATAGAAACTCTACGCTTCGTCAACGTCGATATGATGACCTAATTTACAAGATACATCAGCTACTTCGCTACTTGCATTGATAGAATTCGTAAAACAGGCTAAGGTTAGGGTTTTCTTACCTAGAACGAAGCCGGAGTCACCGAAAAAGTGATGCAGGTAGGTGGCTTCGGCACGTAGAGAAGCAGGGAAGAATCCCAGGAGAAATTACCAGCTTCTCCCTCACTTCTCTCTCTTTTCTCTCTTCTCTCTCCTAAGGTTTTTCCCAAATTCATATGGGTTAGAAAGCTAAGGGTTTAAGCCCCTTTTATAAGCCCAAACATAACCAAAACAGACTTCAAGTCAAGGTATACTTGGGTTATAGCCAAATCGGGTCTTTTTCGATCCAAAAGAGCATTTCGGGAGGTCCCCTAGCCGAATGTGGTTGGACTTAAGCTCATGGATATTGGATCCTACTCACACCAAGTTTTCAGTCTGGTAGAGTTCCCAGATCGTACGTGGCGGACCAGTTTCAGTTCAGCGGTCACGAAGACTCGATCGAGGATTCCAAGTACACTGACCTGGGTGAGAAATGTTCCCTGATCCGAGGGTGTATTTGGGTCAGATTCTGATGGTCTAAATGCTTATACTTAACCCACAAGCGAAACGTGCCAGATTCATTTAAATGACATTTAATTTTTAATGAATTTCACTCTCTCTCACACTCCTTGCTCCAAGCTCAGTACAATAGCGACTGGACATCGGTTGGGCTTGATTTTTAAAATGATTGTCAAGTCCAACCAGGCAGTCGTAATGGTCTAAGATTGTAGATATCAGACTCTCGACGCGCAGTCTAGATCCAATACGAAGTTTCAAAGGGTTCTTGAGGGCAAACGGGTTTAGGGTTTGATCCTAGATTTTAGGGTAACGTAGCGGTAACAATTCTAGAGGTTTTGGGTCTTACAAATCGTATTTAAAGTGGTTGGTGATGATTTTGCAGGAAATCTAGTGTAAGGCTAGCTAATTCACATAAATTCTAAAGAATTAGGTTCTAAATGATTTCTTTGGCTTTGGAATCAAATTTTGAGAAACTACCAAGATACTATGGTTGACCCATTACCTAAGGACGTCTAATTTCAGGTTGGCAAAAATCTGGGGTGTTACATTAAAGGTGTCTCGACTTGAATTCTAGTGACTAAATACTCAAAAATCCTATCATCCTTGACTAGTCGAAGGAAACCCTCGACCAGTCGAAGGTGACCCTCGACTAATCAATGGATGTCCTCGACCAGTCCAAGGTTACGCAGCCAACACACAAAGTGTGGAAAATTGAAGCGATTTCTGAAAATTTTCAACTCGGTGCAAAAGTCTAAGACCTAAAACTATAAATAGGGGTCCCTAGGGCATCCCTAAGCATCATCTAGGGTTTGAGGAGTGGAGCAAAAGGGTGGAGCCGCCGTTTGGGAGTTCTTCTTTCTCTTTAGTTGATTTTTTTTTTGTTTAAGAGTTTTTAGTTCAATCATGTCTATGGTTGGTTAAACCTCTTAGCTGGGGCTAAGAGGTGAAGCTTGTATTGTGATTGGGATGTTTTCTTTATTTGGATTCATGTTTTGTTAAACTCTCTTGGATTCTAGTTTGATTATTAAGGAATATTTTTTATTTTTAATGGTTTGTTATGACTCAAATTACAATAATTTGTAATAGCTTGAGATATCTTCTTTTCCTAAATTGAAATTGTGAAATTAGGAAATCTTGTTGTTCACCATCGTCCCATAGGCATAGTAGGGTGATGGAATCCTCCCTAACTTTCACAATTCTCTTATGATTGGTTGTGGGTTTGGTAAATTACTGTTGTTTGCCTTGTCTTCAGGGCATGGTTAGGTGATGGAATCACTTCCAAAACCTCTCTACTCTCATCCATTGATCACAATTACTCTCTCAAATATTTCAAATTTAGGTTTTCATCTTCTTCTAGTTATACTTCTAGTTACTTTTAGAAGACAGACAAGTTCAGTCCATGTGGATTCGACCTCGGTCTCACCAAGATTATTACTACATCACAGCCCTACACTTGGGGTTGTGAACACCTCGTGACGGTATTCAACTTCTCATAGACAATGTACATTCTTCGACCAGTAATGACTTTAGTTGAAATAAGTTCATTGTCATCATTGGCTACAATGGTGATTCCGGACTTCTTAGGAACCACTTGAGTTGTACTCACCCATTGGCTATAGGGTATATGATACCAACATCTAATAGCTTAAGAACCTCGGCCTTAACCAGTTCCTTCATGTTTGGATTTAATCTACATTGTGGTTATCGGGAGGTCTTCATATTATCCTCTGGATAAATGCGGTTAATACATATTGAAGGGTCAATTTCTTCAAGGTCTGCAATCGACCATCCAAGGCTCCCTTATGCTCAATGAGAGTAGAGATAAGTACACTCGCTTGTTCTTGCTCAATGTGAAAAGAAATCACTATCGGATATGTCTCATCTTGACCTAAATAGACATATTTCAAATCAGAGGGCAAAGGTTTTAGGTCAAGCTTATGTACCTTGAGGTTAGATGATAGAGGCACTACATCAGTTTGGGCAATTATTTAAATTATGGCCTTCACCGATTAACTTTAAGTACCGGCATGGTATCTAGCCCTTACCGGAATAGATTTGTCAATTATCTTCCCACTCCTAAGAGTGGTGATAGACTTAGCTTGCTCTATTTAATTTCAAGAGCTTGAATCATTTATTTAGTATTGTGGTTTAGGATCGGGGAAAGGTTTGGGCTGGAATAATCCATTTTTCCCCAATCAAATTTTTTATCTCACACCATTGTATGCCCTTTAAAGGTCTTGAAGGGTTTACAATTTACTCTGATTGATAAGCTCATCCAAACCGGATCCTCTTTGGGTTTTAATTGATTCAAGAATTGGTTAGGAATTCCTTGAGGAATATCAGTTTATCCATTCCTCCAACAAAAAGTCATATGATTTCTCCAACTAGAATTGTATGTGTTAGAGATGAGTCCATTGAAAGGTGTTTGGTAGTTATTTACAGCATATGATTGCTCGTTCAATGCCTCTTGAAAAGCAGGTATTGTTGGGCGATTTTCAGTTGTATGTATGTTACAAGCACAGATACTGCAAATAACTTCCTTAGCCTTATCCTTCTTAAGTTTCATGGCCTCGACCTTCTTTACGAGACTGACCACTTTAGCATTTATATCATCATCTTCTTTCAAGAAGTATATCCCACCTCTCTCCCTTGCCTGAGTAGGCATAGATGTGGTGCTCAGTTTTGGAGAGATGTCCCATGATTATGTCGTTTCAATAAGTTTGTCAAAGTAATCCCACACCTTATCGACATTTTTATTCATGAACTCCCCATTGCACATCATCTTGATGAATTAGCGCATGGAAGATGTCATTCTACCTTGGAAGAAAGTTTTTATGTGCCATGTTTCAAAACCTTATTGTGCGCATGAATTGACGAGATCCTTGAACTGCTCCCAGCATTAGAAGAATGTTTTATCTTCCATTTGGGTGAAGTTCATGATCGACTTCTTGATGGTGTTCATTTTATGGTATGGAAAGAATTTTTTTATGAACTCCTTCATCATGTCATTCCATGTGCCAATAGATTACAGACGTAGTGAGTGCAACCATGTCTTAGCTTTTTCTTTCAAGGAGAAAGGAAGAAGTTTCAGTCTAACCGTGTCGTCAGACACATTGGGAAAGTATAAAGTGGTTATAACCTCATCAAACTATTGCAAGTGCAGCTATGGACTTTCAGATTCAAGTCCAAGGAACTTTGGAAGGAGTTAGATCACTCCATGGTTGATATCCATGTTTCTTGTGTTTCCTAGAAAAACCATACAAGAAGTGGTGCTCACCCCTGCCAGTTGTAAGTAATCTTGTAAGGTACGAGGCGGGGGTGTTTGATGCACCTCATTCTCATCCTGGATTTGTACAACTCGAGGTTGCAGCTGATTCACTGGTTGACTTAAAGGTTGATTTGTAGCCATAACCTTAATTAACTCTGAAGATCTCAAGTGATGTCTAATCCTATGATGGATGGATAACCCCTCAACTAATCCTCATTTACTCAAAAGACCTCGACTGTTGTCACGGACCCACTTGGGCATGAAACACTCTCAGCCCTCTATTTCAGATTCTAACCTAACCCTATTTTTTTAAAAAAATAGAAATCTAAAAAAAGAAAGAGAGAGAATTAGAAAGAAGTTGCCAAATTAGAAGTTTTTATATTGGGATCCTGCAAAAGAAAAAAGGAAAGTGAGTTAGTTTATAGAAAGGAAATAAGGAAATCAACCAAGTTTCTAAAAAATGTGAGAAAAGGAAAGTTTCTAAAAAAAAAAAAGAAAGTTTCTATTAAAAAAAAAGTAGGAAAGTCTCTATCATAGAATTAGAAAGTAGTTTCTAAAAATAGAAAATACAAAGTTTTTAAACCTAGAATTAAAAAGAAAAGTTAATTTTTAAAATAACTCAGAAAACCCTAATCTTAAAAATAGAAAATAAAAAACCCTAATCTTAAACTAATTTTAAAACTAGTTAATCTCAGAAAAATGCAATCGTTAGTCCCTAACAAGGGTGCCAAAAACTTGTTCACAACCCCAAGTGTAGGGTCGCGATGCAATAATAATCTCGGTGAGATCGAGGTCAAATCCACAAGGACTAATCTTGTGAGTAATTCTGAAAGTAAATAGAAGTAGAATTAGAAGAAGATGTGAATTTAAATTTGGAAATTAAAGAATGTAATTGTGAGGGATTTAGTTAGAAACTTGTAAATTTAAAGGTGGGAACTAAGGTTTCTAAGGATCCACTTGTAGAGATCTGAGAGATCTATTCGTGATTCAGGACACAACTGGAATCAGAGTCTCATCATATCTAGTTGGAAGATATCTCAGTAAAACTATTTTTGAACTTCCTTTGACCTAATTCTCAATGTATGAGAGTTGTGAGAACTGGAAGTAATTCCATCACAAAACCATGCCTAGGAGACAATGGCTCAGAATATGATATACAAATCTCATAACCAAACATAAGAGAGTAACGAAGATTAAAAGGCATTCCATCATTCAATCATGTCCATGAGACGATGGTGAGACTTATTAGTTTCACTATCTCAAATCAGGAAAAGAAGATACTCAGAGCTATTGCAGATCTATTATAATTTAAGTCACAACAAACCATTAAAAACTGAAAGTATTTCTTAAATGTCAAACTAGAATCAAAGAGAGTTCAACTTAAACATGAACAAAGCAGTAGAAAACATCCCATCGAGCTACAAGCTTCACCTCTAAACCTTAGCTAAGAGGTTTAGCCAACCATGGTCATGATTGGAACTAAAACCCTAAAAGAAAGCATGAAAAACCAAGGAAGAAGAAAGATACTTGGAGACGATGCTCCGCCCTTGTACTTCACTCCTTCAAACCCTAGATTGATTAGATTAATTGATAAATATCTACGAATGCCCTGGGGTAACATCCTGAAAATCGAGGGTCGAGCATAAACTTTACTCCCGAGTTCCAGAACATCACTTATGCAACATTTTCAATGATGGATGAATGTCGGCCATATTAGTGCATAAAACATGAAGTGGATTAAGCCAAAACAGCATATCATACTCCAGAGATAGTTAAATTTCGTAAGAGAAAGACTGTGATAAATATATAAAAATATATAATTAATTGTAAGTCTCCAGAGTGTGAACATGTTACCAGGTTAAATATATACATGTATACTCCAAAAATGGAAAGAAAAGAATATACATGGGTGTTTAAATAAAAGAGCAAAATACCATGTGTACTGGCATCTAATCAGTAACCCTGTAACCCCGTCGATAAGAACCTCCATATAGGAGAAATCTTCCTCATCATCATAAAGTCCGGCTCTGCTTCGCAACCAACGCCGTCATCTGAAATTAAGACAGGGTCTGGTTGGTGTGTATAAAACTGTCCCGTAACGTGGGAGTGAGTGGCCAACTCAGTGGAATCATAGATCAAAGGTTAACATGTTATCAAATCAATCAAGCGATAATGATAAAGCAAGCAAATCAAACATTCCTAAATACTGTAATTAATGCAAGAATGAAATGACATGATGGATGCTCTCGCCAACATACTCCCTCATACGACACCATCTTACACCCGCGATATGCTTTCTTCCCTCAGTGCTCCACATCTTCCAAGCACATGTAGTGCGATATGAATGTGATTACCGAGTTGTTATTAGTCATTTTCATACAGCAGGATTGGAAAACTAGGGTACTTCCCTTATATCATTCCCAACAAGGATCCTGTCTAGGGTTGTCACTCCTAGTAGTCTCATACGATGATATGGTTCTAGGTACTGCAAGGGCTGTCAGGGCTGTTGCACGCACTCGTTGCTCCGCTCCCCCATCACCTTATCAATACAGGCCTAGTTTTTACTCTGGTTGTTACGGAAGGGTCGTCGCCTCACGTAGACTCAGAGTACGCTCGAGGTCACTACAAAGGGATGCTAGGGTTGTTGCACGCAGTCGTTACTCCACTCCCCCATCACCTTATCAGTATAGGCCGACAACTCGAATATAGTGTCCCATACCACCATAATCGGCTCACGAGTCTTGGTTGTTCACTGGTCACTACAGGGAGGCTCGTGGCCCCAGCGTAGGCCGACAGCTCGACCACGGTGTCCCATACCACCATGCCTGGCTCATGAGTTTTAGTGGATCAAGGTACCATGGTTATCAGGGTTATCACTGGTAAGTTCAGTACCCTAGGTTCAAGCAGTTATAACCAATACAAGGTGAACATACAATGGTCAATCGGGTTACTTGATGAGTTCGACTAGCACGACCGCACGTTGAATCGACCGACATGAAGCGGACAAGCACTTCGTATGGCCTAACCACTGCCGACAACTCTAGTACGACTCGGGTTCATCATACACATCCTTCGTGGCGATTAGAATCCAACCACGAATTCAAATCTGTTATCGACTGCCTGGATTAGAGTATAGCCCTAAACACTTGTAATCTAAATCGATAATCATATGAGAGAGACAGAATTGAAATACAAGAAATTTCAGCATGTTATCAGCATGTTATAACATACATCATAAGCAATTAACCATACACGAGTACTTCACACATAAGGTAATCAATTGAAATACAACAAGCATGGAGGAAATCATGTACATCATCAAATTAGTTGAGAATCCAGTCTCAACGCTAATCTACAACACCATTTACACAATACTTACTAATACATACATTTATACAAACACTTAGTCTACACACATTAGTCTACATAGCATATGTCAGCCAATAATATGCATTACAGTGAATCTCTTCACCAAAAAGATTATACACGCATAACTAGCATAGGTACACGACAAATACTCATGGCAATTATATCAGCAAAATACGTACGTATACAGTATTTCATATAAATACCTAAAATACCCTAAATCTCATATTCTTCGTATGTATTCAAAATGAAAAACATACAGGATGTTCTACATGTCAAACAGCATCCTTGTCAACAATCTACCATTAAACGGCATTGAAAGCTTTAAAAAATGGTAACCTAAGCGTCTAAAATTCGTACCTTACGCCATAGAAGTGTAACGAATTGAATAGGTACTCTACGCTTCCGTCAACGTCGATATGACAGCCTATTACACAAGGGAAGTCAGTTACTTCACTAGTTATATCGATAGAAACCCTAAAATAGGTTAATTTTAGAGTTTTCTTACCTAGAATGAAGCCGGAATCGTCGGGATAGCGATCGTAAAGCGATGGGTAAGCACGTAGATCGGCAGGGAAGAATAGCAGGAAGGTTCTCCCACTTCTCTCACACTTTCTCTCTCTTTTCTCTCTTCTCACTCCTAGGGTTTCTCTCAAATTTGTATGGACTGAATGGGAGGGGGTTTAAGGCCTTTTTATAAGCTAAAAACTTACGAAAATAAACTTAAGGCTAAGGTATACTTATGTTATAACCAAATCAGGTCTGTTCCGATCCAACAGAGCACTTCTGGAGGTCCTGTTATCAAATGCGGTCGGACTTAAGCTCACTAGCAACGGATCTTTAGTAAGTTAAGTTTTCAGTCTGATCGAATTTCCAGATCGTCCGTGGTGGACCAGTTTCAATTCAGCGGCTACGAAAACTCGATCAGGGCCACAAGTGCTATGACATGCAAAGGCCACCTATCCTGATCCGAGGGTGAAATTTGGTCCAATTCTAACAGTCATAACACTTAAAAATGTCGCGCAAGCAACACGTGCCAGATTTATTATAAATTGAATTAATTTTCTAAATATTTTCCTTTTCTCACTCTCTTAACTCCGAACTCAGTAAAATGGTCTCAGGATATCTGTTGGGCTTGATTTTTGAAATGATTGTCAAGTCCAACTAGGCAGTCGTAATTATCTAAGTTCATCGCTATCGGACTTTCGACGTGCGGTCCAGGTCCGATACGAAGTTTCTGAATGCTCTCGAGAGCAACTGGGTTTAGAGATTGATCTTAGATTTTTAGGTAACATAGTGTTAGCGGTCCTACTAATTTTGGGTCTTGTAGTTTATATTTAAAGTGATTCAAGTTAGTTCTACTGAGTATTCAGTTTGGCACTTAACCAAATTCTACCGTAATAGGGTAAAATACGGTCCTAGGGCCATTTTATGCCCCATTTTGGGCACTTCTAGTTATTATTTTATTTTTATTATTATTTTGTTGGTTCATAATCAAGTTTACCCTGTCTCCACCAAATTTCATGATATTTTAAGTTGTATAAAAATTCTAAAAATTCCCGAAGCAGCAGCTGTCCAACAAGTGATTTTCGGACAGTTGTCACAACGTCCTACTTTAAACTTTATTAAATATTTTATTATATTTTTCACATATTTGTATATAAAACTAGACTCATTTAGCTTCAATATGGTCATTGAATCACCTAAATCGTAGTTATAACGAAGGAGATTTCATTTTTAAAATTTGACAAAATGCATAGAAAAACATGCACAACTGGGCTGCTTGACCACTGTACGGACGAGATCGGCGAGGCCTCGCCAAACCGGCGAAGCCCTCAACGATTTCTGACCTTTTTGGCAAGGGATTGCCCCAGGGGCGATGTCCTCACCCCCGGGGATGCCAGAAACATGTGGGATCCACCTTGGATCCCCCCGAATTGAGTCGTTTGGGCCCATATGTCCGTCGAGGCGTTTATCGAGTCTCATTTACAAACTGGAATGAGTTACCCAAAATAAAATATATGATTTTAGGGTAGGAGAAGCTAATCTAACCAAATAAGCTATCTACATCATGAGATTCTAAGAATTCCATATTCAAAATCCCATTTTATGCATGTATGAACCATTTATAGTAAGTTTTAGTTTAAGTATAGTTATTCACCTTTTAAACTTTAGGTTTTATGTCTAATATGAAAGTACTTGAAGAAATTTGAAGAATGAGGTGGTGAAAGGTGAGATTTTGAAGGAAATGGGTTGAAAAGTAATTTCTAGACTTTAAAATTGATCTCTTAGAGTGATATGGTTGATCCATTTCCTAAGGACATCTAATTCCAGGTTGTTAAAAATCCAGGGTGTTACACCTGGGGACTCTAATTTATAGTTGTGCAACACCTCCTTTCACACCTCCTTGGAAAATTTTGAAAACTACTCTACATAACTTCATGTGATCCATTTAATGACATCGAACAACCTTCTATGTCATCAAAGGTGTCTTTTGTATGTGATTTTTTCGTGCTTTTGTAGCTTCATCTGGACTATGCGACCTTCTATGTCATCGAACCTACCTTCAATGTCATCGAAAAGGCCTTTGATGTCATCGAGCATTGTTCGAGGAATCGATAATGTGTCCTAAACAGTCCAGGGAGTTAATCCAATTTCTTCAATAAATTTGATGTCATTAAGCAGATCTTCGATGTCATCGAGCAGTGCTTCGAGTAATAAAAAATGGTATCCAATATGTTTAACAAGTTTTTCCAAAATTCCACAAAAAATTCAATCTCAACAAGCAGGTCTTCGATATCATCACAAAATGTCTTCAATTTGTCCAATGGCTAACTTGATTTTTCGTTATACATTCGATGTCATCGACTTGTGTTCAATGTCATCGAATGTGTCCTTGATGTAATCGAATGGTTCTTGATGACAACGTCATTGTGTATTTTACACTTATTATTTTGGCTTTGTTCCTTCTCCACTTAGTTTTATTGAATCCTGGGACCTTGAAATCTTCAATATGTCTCCTAAGATCCATTCTTTGCCTTAGTGATCTTTGAGTGTCAAATCTATGCTTTTAGCACCTTTTCTAATTCAAGATCTTAAATTCACCTTGCAACACAAACATGAATAAAATAAGGAATTAAGTAGTATTATGTTCATAAAATCAAGATATAAATGGGGACCAATATGCAATATTTGACCCTCAATAACTAACGCTAAAATCTTACCATTACAGGCAGAGGAGATAGATTTTGAACCGGAGCTATAACCTTAGATATTAAAGGGACCACGGAGAATAACACTTTTCTTATTTAATTGTTTATGGTCTTTCATTCACCTTAACCTACTAATATCGAGAAATTATCTTCTGCAGGTGAATTGCATATACTTTGGACACCTTAGGAGATTAAAAGGAAACCTTATGCTGAGGTCCCTAAATTTCCCTTGAAATTCATGCTCCAAGGCATCTGAGACTATTCCAAAAGGGGCTTTTGGATGATCTTGTTGAGAAACCTACTAAGGAATTTATCAAGATACTGGCCAGAGGAGGAACTCTACTACATGATTGAGTAGTTTTTCCTTGTTTTCCTAGTTTATGTTTATTGCTTTCATATATTTTAGGATCAGGGTGGTTTGTTTTCCACTGTTTAAGATAGTTTGTTTATCTTCTATCTAAGTCTTTTGTGCTAATCCATCTTCACACTGATATCATTTGAAAACCCTCAAAATTCCTTCTTCATGTATTACCTGTCCATCACTTTCCTTTTCTTTTATTTACCTCTTTTGCATTAAATGCTTATTTCTTTCATAATGAAGACAATGTAGATTTTTAGGTTGGGGATAGGGGATTAGGTAAACTAATCAGTGTTTTATTAGTTTTGAGTAAATTTTTAAAAAATTTCAATTTCAATGTTTCAAGTTGAAATTTGTTTAAGAAGTGATGAATTGTGTACTTAAGAATGCTTTGGGTATGATAATATAGAGATTGAATTTTGGATTGTTAGAGTGATCATCTAAGAAATCTATCACCTAAGTTCTTGCACTGAATTGATTAAGAGGAAGTTTGAATATCATGTTAATCTGAATCACAAGACACATTTAATTTGTCTTTGGTAAGACATATGGGAAGTTCTGATTGTTAGTATGTGAATCATTGATAGGTGGTGAAAATCGAGTCTGTAGAATTTTTCCACCTTAAAAGAAGAAAATAACCATTTAAAAAAATTAAAAAAAAAAAAAAAAAAAAAAAAAAACAGGAGATCGACAAAGCGGTCATTAAAAAGAATGAAAAGAATGAAAAAAAAAAACTAGAAAAGAATGCAAAAATAAAAAGAATGAATAAGAATTGATTATCGATTTAAAATTGAAAGATGGACAAAGAAGGAAAAGGGGAAAGTTTGGAATTAGTACTTGAGTTTCAAACTGTTCTTAAAGTGATTAGCATAGATAACATGATGAATTAACAGTATTCGAACGAGAAGTAAATTGACTTTACTGAGCACATTAAAAAACTTGATATATAAATTATGTTTCGATTTAATGGACAAAGAACTTATTTATTTGGTTGCTTATGTGATTGTGTTCTAGGTTTTTGAAATCTCACTTTTGTATCTTAATTCTACCCATTCATCCTTGAGTACAAAAAAGATTATTTTCAGAAAAAAGATTTCTAACATTAAGCATTGAGATTTATTTTACGCATACTTTTCTTTGGACTAGCAAAATGCAGGTTGGGGGATTGTGTAGAGGGTCAAATATTACATATTAAACACCATTTATATCTTGGTTTTATGAACATGATACTACTTAATGTCCTTTTTTTACTCATGTTAGTGTTGGAAGGTGAATTTAAGAGCTTGGATTGGAAAAGATGCTAAAAGTATGGATTTGACACTCGAAGATCACTAAGGTAAATAATGGATCATAGGAGACAAAGATTGAAGATTTCAAGGTCCCAAAATTCAAGAAAATCAAGTGGAGAAGGAACGAAGTTGAAAAAATAAGTGTGGAATACACATTGACTGTGTCATCGAACACTCTTTGATGACATCGATGACACATTTGATGACATCGAACACAGGTGATGACATTGAATTTATGAAGGAAAATTGAGTTGGTCGCTAGACAAATTGAAGACATTTTTCGATGACTCGAGGACTTGTTCGATGACTCGAGGACTTGCTCGATGACATTGAATTTTTTGTGGTATTTCGGCAAAACTTGCTAGACACATTAGGCACCATTTACAATCACTCAAAACACTCCTCGATGACATCGAAGCTAGGTTCGATGACATGGAAGGTTACGGAGTCTGGATGAAGTTACAAAAGTGTAGAAAAAACATGTATAAAAGGCACCTTCAATGACATCGAAGGCAGTCCGATGTCATCGAACGAATCGCACGAAGTTACACAAAGTTACACAAAGTGCGTAAATTGGAGGGAGTTTCTAGATTTTTCCAAAGAGGTGAGAAAGGAGGCATTGCACAACTATAAATAGGAGTCCCCATGGCATCACAGAGGAACTGTCTAATCAATATAGGATTTGGAGGAGTGAAGCGCAAGGGTGAAGAGCCGTTGCCAAGCGTTTTTCTTCTTTCTTTCTTAGTTTTTCATGTTTTCTTCTAGGGTTTTATATCCAATCATGTCTACGGTTGGTTAAACCTCTTAGCTAGGGCTAAGAGGTGAAGCTTGTAACTTTATTGGGGTGTTAGCTTTATTTTAATTCATGTTTTATTAAACTCTCTTGGATTTTATTTTTCCTATAAGGAATATTTTCAGTTTTTAATGGTTTGTTGTGACAAATTACAATAGATATGCAATTTCTTTAAATATCTTCTTTTCCTGAATTGAGATTATGAAGCTAGCAAGTCCCATTGTTCACCATCATCCCTTGGGCATGGTATGATGATGGAATACTTACTAACCTTCACAATTCTCCTATGTTGGTTGTGGGATGGATAAATCCTGTTGTTTGCCTTCTCCTGGGCATAGTTAGGTGATGGAATCACTTCTAAATCCTCACAACTCTTGTCCATTGATGATTAGATCCATGAGAAATTCAGAGATCTGACAAATCTTTTTTTACCAATTGGATAAGATAGAACTCTGATTCCAGTTGTGTCCTTGAATCGAGCAATGTAGCATCCTAAGAGCCTACAAGTGGATCCTTAGAAACCCTAGTTCTTACTTTTAAATTTACAAGTTGTAGTTAAATCCCTCATAATTACTTCCTTTATTCCCATATTTAGATTTACATCTTCTTCTAGTTATACTTTTAGTTACTTTCAGAATACACACGAGATTAGTCCCTGTGGATTTGACCTCAGTCTCACTGAGATTATTACAACATCGTGACACTACACTTGGGGTTATGAACATCGACGACCCAACCACAAGTAGAGAATCCCACTGCCGCCAAGCTCTTGTTGCTACGACCAACGAGTTACTATATGGGTCAATTTGATCCCAGTTAAACACTTAACTCTAGAAAAATGACATCAGGATGGCATCAAACCTTAGACCTACAGCTCGGCCTCAGCTAGTCGGCCTCAGCTATTTACTACAGTCTTCTCGAGTTTTGACCATTTAACCTTATCGGTAAAGTCATTATAAGATCTCTGCCGAGGATCTTGGAAGACGACTACAACCAAAACTTGCCAAGTAAGGGAATTTTCAATCCACGAAACTCACCCCAAGGATATAAATGAAGTCTAATCTATAGAGAGAACCCAAACATAGATAGATCCAGATTCCTTGTTTAACTTTAGCATCGGAGGGTCCCTAAATTGATCCAAGGTCCCCATTATTGTTTTACTTATGCGGGGATTCAGAGGCCTAGTTAGGATGACCACAAAACTACAACAACAGTTGGCGCCGTCTATGAGAACTCTACAAGTAAATCCACTAGCATTTATCTACTATTTCCAACCATACCATGACAAAAGGCAAGTAGAAGACCTTAGCTACCATCACAACTCCTACACCGACTTCAGTCGATCTTTCTATCTACTTTCAAAATCCACCCTCTCATTATTAGTTGGATTCTACGCCCGCAGTGCCCCCTCCCAGGTCCTATAGCCAGAGTGGTTGACTTGTCTCTATGGAAAACTAGGTCGAGGCTTTAAATGGCAATATGAACTAACCGGTGAGGATCCTTGATAGACAAAACCTACCCCTCAGCCATGAGGCAGAGGCGGACGATGCCACTGAGCAGTTCCAGCCTCCACGAGTCCCCTAGGACCTCTACAGAGCTAGAATATAACTAGGGCAACAAAGCCATGCACCTGCTCGAACTGCAAGAACCGCCACACTCATTGAATCTGACTTGCATTAAACGCTGGAGAACAGGAGGCGTGACAAAGCCCTTGAAGTAGTAGGGGAAAATGAGGTCCCCTGGGAGGAAAAAATCAAGGAGCTACGACTCCTATCAAGGTTATGATGGAGGAGATCGAGCTATCGTTTATCGACTACATCATGGGAACCCAACTCCTGCCCAGATTCTGAATGTCACAGTTTGCCCCTGCTCTAGATCTGACAACCCGACTGAGCATTTGGAATTGTTTAGGGAGTGGAAGGAGCTCCACGGTGCATCGAGCCTTCTACTTAACTCTCTCAAGAGCAATCAGAAGTGGTTTTGACAGTTGAAGCTAAAGTTGATCAGCTTAGTCACACAGCTCAGCAAGACCTTTATTTCACAATTTATTGGAGAGAAGGATGGGTGAAAGTCAATTACTCACCTCCTCGCCTAAATGGAGGATGAACTGCTGAAAGACTATATCATGCATTTCAACCAGTAAGCAATGCAAGTGGAAGGTTATTCATATCAGATAGCCCTGGATGCTATGATAGTTGGTCTCGAAGAAGGAAGATTTCTCTTTTCGATCGGTAAGAACCATCCAACAACCATTGTCGATCTTCTTAATAGAGCCTAAAAATACTCCAACGCCGAGGAGCTTCTCAGTTCACAAAAGACCACTCAAAGAGTCGAGTGCTCGATTAAGGATAAAAAATATAAAGAGGAGGTGCAGCCGTAAGCTGTCAACAATAAAAGGAGAAGGAACGATGACTCGAGAAAAGGTTAACACCCAAACTGATGGCTCAAAAGTAAATTTTGTTCGTACACTCCTTTAAATGTTACCCCTAAGCAGGTCCTCATGGAAGTTCATGACAAGAGGATCTTGTGATGGCCAAATAGGATGCAGACAGATGCTGACAAATGGGACAAGAGGAAGTAGTGTCACTTCCATTGTGACCACAACCATGCCACCTGCGATTGCTTCGACCTCAAGGAAGATCTTGAAGTCCTCATCTGCAATGGACATATGCAGGAGTATGTCTATAGGAGAGGGGAGGAGCAACCAGATCAAAGGATTGAAGAATATATTCAAAGGAACAATAACTAAGCAACAAGAGAAATTCACACGATATTTGGTGGCCTCGTAGGAGGGGGTTACTGTTGAGGGTCAAATATTGCATATTGGACCCCATTTATATCTTGGTTTTATGAACATGATACTGCTTAATGTCCTATTTTACTCATGTTTGTGCTGCAAGGTGAATTTAAGAGCTTGGATTGGAAAAGGTGCTAAAATCATGGATTTGATGCTCAAAGATCACCAAGGCAAATGATGGATCTTAGGAAACAAAGATTGAAGATTTTAAGGTCCTAAGATTCAAGAAAACCATGTAGAGAAGGAATGAAGACGAAAGAACAAGTGTGGAATAAGATTTACTATGTCATCGAACATGAGTCTATGACATCGAATTTATTAAGGAAAATCGAGTTGGTCGCTAGACAAATGGAAGACATTTTTTGATGACTTGAGAACTTGTTCGATGACTCGAAACTTTACTCGATGACATCGAAGATATGCTTGATGACATCAAATTTTCTGTGAAATTTCGGCAAAACTCATTGGACATATTGGGCACCATTTTTTAATTACCTGAAGCATTCCTCAATGACATTGAAGATCTACTTAATGACATCAAATTTATTAAAGAAATTGGCTTAACTCTCTGGACTATTTTTGACACATTATCGATTCCTTGACCAATGCTAGATGACATCGAAGGCCTCTTCGATGACATTGAATGTATGTTCGATGACATAGAAGGTTACAGAGTCCAGATGAAGTTACAAAAGTGCAGAAAAGGCACATATAAAAGACACCTTCGATGACATCGAAGCCTATTTGATGTTATCAAATGAATAGCGTGAAGTTATGTAGAGTTACGCAGAGCACGTAAATTTGAGATAATTTCTGAATTTTTTCAAAGAAGTGCGAAATGAGTTGTACAACTATAAATAGGAGTCCTTAGGGAATCCCTGGGATCTATCTAACCAATCTAGGTTTTGGAGGAGCGAAGCACAAGGGCGGAGAGCTGTCGCCATGAGTTTTTCTTCTTCCTTAGTTTTTCTTGCTTTCTTCTAGGGTTTTAGATCCAATTATGACTATGGTTGGCTAAACCTCTTAGCTAGGGCTAAGAGGTGAAGCTTGTAGCATGATTGGGATGTTAGCTTTATTTTGATTCATGTTTTGTTCAACTCTCTTGGATTCTAGTTTGATTATAAGGAATATTTTTAGTTGTTAATGGTTTGTTGTGACAAATTACAATAGATCTGTAATTGCTTTGAATATCTTCTTTTCCCAAATTGAAATTGGGAAATTAGCAAGTCTTGTTGTTCACCATCATCCCTTGGGCATGGTAGGATGATGGAATCCTTCCTAACCTTTACAATTCTCTTATGATTGGTTGTGGGATTGGTAAATTTGTTATTTGCCTTGTATCTTGGGCATGGTTAGGTGATGGAATAACTTCCAAATCCTCACAACTCGCATCCATTTATGATTAGATCCATGAGAAGCTTAGAGATCTAACAAATCTTTTCTTACCAATTGGATAAGATAGGATTCTGATTCCAGTTGTTTCCTTGAATTAAGTGAGGTAGCATCCCAAGAACCTACGAGTGGATCCTTAGAAACCCTAGTTCCCACCTTTAATTTCTTAAGTTTTTAATTTCATACATCACAATTACTCCCTTTATATCCAGATTTAGATTTGCATCTTTTTTCTAGTTCTACTTCTAGTTTCTTTCAGAACACACAAGATTAGTCCCTATGGATTCGACCTAGGTCTTGCTGAGATTATTACTACATCGCAACCTTACACTTGGGGTTGTGAACAGTTACTCTAATAGAGCACGCCGAGATCATACTATAGGAGTATAAGCGGCAGTAGTCTTGAGCAACAATTAACCTCACCAAAAGGCCTCGGAAAGAATAGAAGATGATGCTCAAGGAGTCTACCATCAGCACGACGACACCCTGGTAGTGGCTATGACGATAGATGAAAGTACGAGCTATATATGTCCTAGAGGAGGGGGTGAATAGAACATTATGAAATATTTCAATATAATGCAGAATAATTAAAAATATACACTTAATTGCTCAGAATATTGAAATCTTGATTTCAAATAGTTCATAAGACAACCTTCACCGAAAGGATTTAGGAAGGACGACCTTATCTCACGACGTCTTTGAAATTAAAAATACCAAACTTAGTAAGAGACAATAAAAAAGAAATAAATAAACATTCACCACCACTACTCAAGAAGTTATAGTAGTTCGGTGCGTAACCCCACACCTACTCCACTCCTAAAATTACTACCTTCGTAATTTTATCTTTCACTATTTCAAGGTTTTCGTAGGGTCACCTTAACAATCTGATATAGTTCTTATGATTTTCACAGGCTAACACAACAAAACCCAATTTGTGATTTTCATGGGATCACCATAAAAAACCCATTGAGATTTCTGGTCTAACCTAGAAAAACCCAGAAGATAATAAAATAAAACGCAGTACTTTTCTTCTGATACCAACTTTAAATCCTAAATTTTCGTAGCCAGAGTTTGTACTTGTACCCGAGAAAAATGGGTGTTAATAATTGAATGAATTGGATGCTTTAAAAATTCCATCATATATTTTTTTTCATTTATAACACATCTAGTTACATTCATGAAGGCAACCACTCACGAGAATAAAATCGACTGTATTTATTATTTCATTAGAGTAAAGAATTCAACAAATTAGTAAATGCTCTCTCAATGGGAGCTTATTACATTATCTAGTTCGTTGTGGTACAAAACTATCTTCTTATTCTTTTATTATAATCTTCTATAGGGAGATGGTCCTCTAGGTCTTTAATCTGTACATCACCTACATCATCTGTACGGTTGGAGATGGTCAACACCCTACTCATAGTGATGGTTATCCTTCAAAATTAACAATAATTTAAGAGATTCATAATAGCATGTATGGATTCTGATATGTCTCGTACTCCGCTATTACGAGGGGTATCAACATACATAAACAACCTACATGAGTGCATGCCTAGCAAAGTGTGTTCGGCTCATCATACGTAGTGATCATCATAACGTGGAATGTAATTCATAGAAAACTCGACTCGACCCACATCTTATAACTATGGTTATTCACTAGTATGTCCTACGCTACCATGAATTTAGGTAAACACCTCGAGGCGGCACAATACATGAATCAGATGAATTATGTGACACGATTTGTTCATAGAGCGACTATTTATAACATTCAATTCTGGAAGTGATGTAACATGCATTACGAATTACTTACATCGATTTGTGCACCACATCACTTGCATCAAAAAGAATGTAAATTGAGTCATGGGGGTTTTGGGATACTAAGACCACCCATGACCAAGCCTTAAAGATAAATAACATAAATTTAACGTCTTCAAAAAATTCATAAAAAGACCCGAGTACCACCTTAGGCAGAAATCACTAAAGATCAAATTCTTTAGAAATTAGATGAAAATTAATTAAGTATTAAGCTAAATTAATCAGTAGATTAGCTTGAACCACTATCTATATGAACTACAAGACCCAAAACCACTAGAATCACTAACTCAACATTACCCAAGAACCCAGGAGCAATCTCAAAACCTGATTACTCTTGAGAGCGCATTGAAGCTCCATATTGGACCTGGACCGCATGTCAAGAGTCTGATTATCACGAAACTATAAGATTATGACCGCCTTATTGGGCTTGATAACATTGTGGGAATTGAGCCCAAATGGTATCCAGAAACGCACAACTTGATCCTTGAGCAAAGTGTGTGAGAAATGCGAATATCTTTAAGAAAAGGACTCAAACTTAAGTGAATTGGACCATTTTCTTATGGGAAAAATTGAAGACTATGGACCATCAGATTCTGGCCAAACTATATCCTTGGATCTGGGAAATTTCCCTACACATGTTAGTAACTTGTGGCCCTGATGGAGTAATGATGACCATTGAACTGAAACAGTTCCTCCATGGTCAATCTACAAATCCGATCGGACCAAAACCTTAACCTAGTTTAGATCCATGGTTAGAGATCTTACTCCATGACCTTGGTGCGTAATGGGCCTCCAAATGAGTCCCGTTTGCCCAAAACAGACGCCTTTTGGCTATAACCCAAGTATATCATGGCCCTGGGGCCATTAACATCACTTCTGAGCCTATATAAGGCCTTTAAACCACCCCATTCCTATCCCATATGAAATTTCTCTAAACTTAAGTGAGAGAAGAGAGAAAAGAGGAGAAAGGAGGGAGAAGGAGAGAGAGTTTGGGAGATCGAGGCAGTGTTTCTCTCGTACGACTACACGTGCGAGATCTTCTCTACGCCAGCTACACGAATCAGTTCAACTCCATTTTGGGTGAGAAATCCTAACCCTAATCTCATTTTAGAAATCCAAATAGATGAATCGATGAAATAACTAACCTATTTCATGATTTAGTTAGTCATTGTGTTGTAGACGGAAGCGTAGTGTACGAACCGTGTTCGTAATGAGCACACCGACGAAAGGTGCAGACTATAAATGTTTAGGTTATGGTTTTCAAGGCTTTCAATGTCAGCAATGATTTATATCTAACTTGATTATTATTATATGATCATAGTTACGATGTATTCGATAAACTATACATGTGTATGAACTATGTGATATATAATGCATTCCATGTGTTTGTTGAAATGCTTGAATGAAAGTGGAATCATGATTTGTGCTTGCCATGACTAGTAATCTAGAATACATGTTCGTTGTATGCATGACAACTCCTTTATGAAAGGATTTGCCATAATATATGTTATATTTAATTCACTTGATGAATGTAGTAATGTGTAGTCAAAGTGAATGATAAATTGTTTGAATGAGTAATTGTTTAGTAAGTTATACTTACTAAGGGTGTTGAGATAGGATTCTCAACTACCTTAAATATATGTATAAATTACTTCATGCAACTTAAATTCAATTACGTGATTTATGTATAAAATACATATGTATGATAATATGTTCTTTATGTGTTTTATAAAATGCCCAGATGATTGCAATGTCTGAATTATTTGTTCAATATTGTTATGACCATCACATGTGATTGCCTATTACATTCGAATGTGATTGGGACTACTATGTAGTCTAGATAATCAGTAATTGTGTCTCAATTGAGTGGTCTAACTAGTTTCACCACATTGGATACATTCGATGAATCCGAGTCGTACGGTGATTGTCGATAGTGGCTAGGCCACATGGAGTGCTTATGTGCTCTATATCAATTAACTCAGTGTGCACTCATACTAATCGAACTTGTCAAATAACTCGATTGGCCTATTGTGTGTTTATCATGTATGGACGCTACTGTTTGAATTTGAGATACCACTTACTAATGAAAAGCCCGTCTCAACCTTGGTACCAAGATCTGCTAAGACTCATGAGCCGAGCATGGTGATATGGGACACCTTGGTTGAGTTGTCGGCCTACGCTGGGTTGACAAGCCTCCCCGTAGTGACCATTGAACAACCTAAACTCATGAGATGAATACGGTGATATGGGACACTATATTGGAGTTGTTAGCCTATGATCAGGTGACGAGACTCTCGTAGTGACCTCGAGTATAAATTAGGCCTATTCTATGGTGACAAGCCTCCAGTAGTGACCTCAAGTGTAAGCTCGTGAACTTGCCTATCCATTGCTTTTAAACAAGAGGTGATGTTGCCCTATAACTTGCCTATCGTATGTGTTTACCTTGGAGTGATAACCCTAGATGGATCATTATTTGGGTAAATGATATAAAGGTAGGTACCTTAGCTTCCTAAATTTACTGTATGAATAAGCTGAATAAATTACTTAGCTAACATGACTATGCACCGCATTGCATATGCTTTGGCGAGGAAGTGCACGTTTAAGGAGTTTACCATGCGCGACTATGAGTTGATGTCACTGAGGGAGTACAAGTGAGGGCATGTATCATTATGTATATCATTCTTACATTAACAAGAGTACTCAGGATATGATTGTTGTATTGCTTTATCATTACCGCTTTACTAAATTGATAACATGTTAACCTTTACCTTATAGTACCACTGAGTTGATCACTCACTCCCACTTCGGGATGGTGTTTTAAAACACCAACCAAACTCTAATTTAGATGTTGTTTGTGATGCAGCTTACATGACGGAGCTTGACTTCTTTGAGGAGGAGGAGTTCTCCTACATTCAGCTTTTAGGCAGGTCTATGTAGACCTGGAGCTGCGTCGCGGGGATTACAAGGATACTGAATTAGTTGAACATTTATATTTTGATATTTTGTACATTTTGAAAAAAACATATGTATATATTCAGCCCGATAGGATGTTTATACGCTGGAGGTTGTGAAACACATATATATACTTTATATATTCATTTTAGTCTTCCTCTTGCTAAATTAAATTAAATATGGAGTATGATGTGATGATTTAGTGTAATCCCACTCATGTTTAATATACTAATATAAACAACATTTAAACATCATTATCTATGTTGCATAAGTGATGCATTAGAACTTAGGAGTTAAGCTATGCTCGACCCCCGATTTTCGAGGCATTACAAGAAGGCTAGTAAAATAAGGAGGAGAGTAGCAATGGCTAACTCAACAAAGAGGAGAGTGGTAATGACTAATTTAACAAAGAGGGAAGTGATAATGTCCAACCCAATAAAGAGAAGAGTAGCAAGGGCTAACTCAACAAAATTGGTAAAGGTAAGGGCAAATCTTGTGTCCATCACCCCACATAAATAAAGATATGCATAATTAAACTTAAACCTTAACTACCATTCTGAAAGGATAAATATGCATTAGTGGTAAATAAAATAATTGCAAGAAGAGAATCATAATAGCATGATAATAGGGCATATAAAAGGCAGAATAAAATATATCAACTTAAATCAAGGTAAGCTTTAAAGGAAAACCCTCACATATATTCAGAAAGATCATGCATAATTAACATCACATCTTAACCATAATTCCCAAAGGATAAGTAATTGATGGGGGTAAATTAAATTTTGCATGGAGGATTCAAAGCATGTGAGGAAACAAAAAATTCATATCAACTCAAGTTAATATAAGCTTAAAGCAATCCCTCACTTGTCAAGAGTTGATTTGTCTCCCGATGATGCTAGAGTTAATTGTACTTCTGAAACTCGACCTATGTTTATCCCAACCCATACTTGACACACTAGGTCGACCCACTGAGTCAATTCAGTTTGACTCTCTCTCTCTCTCTTCTTTTTCTTTTCTTTCTCTTTCTTTTTATTTTCTTTCTTTTTTTCTTTTATTTCTCTCTTTTTCTTTCATTTTTCCTTCTCTATCACTCTCTCCTTCTCTCTTATTTTTTTCAAGCTTAATTAAGACTCAACCCAGCTCATCAGCGAGTTGAGATTGAACGTAGCAGCACCTCGGTCGAGTTAGCTCATTGGACTTGACACGGTGTAACACCACCACACGAACACTCTCTCTTCTTCTTTCTCTCTCATTTCTTTATCTCTTTCTCTCTCCTTCTTGCTGCGTGTGTTCTCTAGGATCGGATGGTGGGGATACTTATAGGTTACCAAGAGTTTTAGGTCCTTCTTAAGTAGTTGTTACATTCCTCATGTTATACCCGAGTGAATAGCACGGGTGCCGTCCACAATCACGTTGGCTCCGTCTTCTTTATTATTGGTCCTTTTCCCTTTTCTTCAAAATATTTAGTTGTATCTGTAAGGGTGTGAGTGTTATAATGTTTAAAGAACACTTCACACCTTGTTTGTCAAATTTTGTGTAGTCAAAACATTTTATTAAGTGATCTTCAAGTATGATTCATGATTAAGGTTCAAGACTAGTTCAAGATCCAGTAGAATATCAAGTTGAAAATAAAGTTGAAGATTAAGCTCGAAACAAAACATGAAGTAGACAACATGAAGTCAAGTTCTACTATTGTTCTAGTAGAAGAACAAGCTCTTTAGAGATGTTCAAGACTCTAAACTACTTCAAGACAATGAGGTTCAGTCCATATAGGTATTATAAACCTTAGAAAGACCTTAGGCTTAAGTGCTTTCAAAATATATTTAAAATTAGTTTTTATGCTTGTATTTACTTGAGTTTTCGACCAACCTAAGTTTTGGCTCGACCAACCTAAGAATTTCTCGACCAATCCTAGCACAAACAAAGTAAAATAGAAAATTTCGTTACTTCTTCGACTAGTCGAGTGGTCTCCTCGACCAGTCGAAGGTCACTCTTTGACCAGTCTAACATTTCTCAGCTCGAAGTCCAACAATTAAAACCGTTCAGATTTTGGCATTTTCAACTAGTTGAAGACCACCTTCGACCAATCAAGCATGGCCTTCGACCAGTCAATGATCTGTTAAATTTTATCCTACTCAAATCTAAAAATCCGTTGAAACTAAATCTTGTGCTTGGGCCAATCGAAGACTACATTAGGCCAGTCAAAGAAACAACTTATTCGCCTATAAATTGAGGTTCTTTCTCAATTCGAAAATATAATTCAATTCTATCAAAATCCTTTTGCAAGAGAGAGAGAGAGAAAAGCCTCAGCTATTGTCAATCTATTGAATGGTATTTATAAATTAATTTATAGCTTTTTTATTTAATTCCTTAATCTCTAATTCTATCATTTTGATTTTAAAAAGAGAGAATACTCTTCTTTTCGAGATTTAAAGGAATTAATACAAATACCCATTATTTTAAATATAATTAAAATTAAAAGAACCCTGGACCTTTTCTATCAGATTGAACATTGAATATTTAACATTCAACATTCAAGAAAAGCGGTTCTTCAGCTACAACTTCTTCTACGGTGAAGATAAGTATACATTTACATTTTGCATTTAGTTTTTCTAAGATAGCCAAAAAATATCAGTGTTGGTTTTTTGAGATAAGCTAGAAAATCTTAGTGAGGAGTTTTATTTTTATTGTGATAGCTCAATAAAATTACAACTATATCAGGTTTTAAGGTAACCATGTGAAAATCTTATTCATAGTGAAAGCTAAGATTACATGGTTAGTAATTTTGAGAGTGGAGTGTGGTTGTTTGAGAATAGTTGTTTACACACTGAACCACTATAATTCTTAGTGTCATGGTGAATGCTTTTATTTCTCTTATGATGAATGGTTGTAATTTTATTTTAGTACAATTGGTGAATGTTTGTAATAATTAGTTTTATTTACTCTTGGTCTGTAACACCCTGGATTTTGGCCAATCTGGGATTAGACGTCCTTAGGTAATGGGTCAACTAAAACACCTGGAAAATCGCTCAGAACCCAATTCTATAGCCAAAGAAATCACTTAGGATAAATTCCTTTAGAAACTAGGCATAAGTTAGCCAGCGCTACGCTAGAGTAGCTGAGAAATAGTCCCTGATCACTTTAAATACATTCTACAAAACCCAAATCGAGTAGAACCAATGGTGCTATAATACTCTATAACCTCGGATCAAACTCTAAGCAGGTTTGTTCTCTAGACCACTTTGAAAATCTGTATTGGATCTAGACCGCGCGTCGAAAGTCCGATACCTGCTATCTTAGACCGTTAGAACCGCCTAGCTGGACTTGACAATCATTTCGAAAATCAAGCCCAACCGATAATCACAGGCTATTTCATTGAGCCCGGACTGAAGAGAGTGCGAATAGGGACAGAATTGGAATTTCAAATTCAAATCTGGCACACGACTTGACGTGTCAGTATTAAGCATTCTGACCGTCATAATTCATCCAAATTACACCCTCGGATCAAGAAAAATTTCTATTTCATATCATGAGATTTGAAGGCCTGATCTACGTGCGATGACCGCTGAACTGAAACTAGATCACCACGTGCGATCTGCGAACCCTGCCGGACTGAAAACTTAATGCATGCTAGATCCGGTACGCATGAGCTTAAGTCCGATCGTATTCGGCCAGGGGACCACCAGAAATCATCTTTTGGACCGAAACAGCCCCGAATTGGACATACCTCAAGTATACATTGTACCCAAGCCTATTTTGGGCACATTTGAGCTTATAAAAGGGGTTGAAACCCTCACTCTCCTCTCCCATCCGAATTTGCAAAAAGCCCTAGATTGGGAGAGAGAAAAGGTGAGAGTTTGTGAGAGACGGTGGGAGAGAATTCTCTGCTGCTTGTGCCACGTGCTGCAAGTGGTTAAGCCACACACTTCAATCATCTGGCCGGTGATTTCTCCACATTTTTAGGTAAGAAAATACCCTAGAAGTTGTTGATTTGAGATTCCTTTCATTCCATAGCTTGTTAGTTAATAAATCTTGTAAAACAGGTTCTCTATTCGCCGTAGACGAAGCGTATACGCTCCGTTCAAATTCACACCCCTAAAAGGAAAAAGGTGCGGATATTAGACGCTTTGATTGACTGTTTCCAAAGCTTTCAATGTCGTTTAATAGTAGATTATCAACGACAACGCCGTTTGACATGTACAACATGCTGTCCGTTTCCTGTTTCGTAAACCGACGAAGAATATGAGATTTAGGGCATTTTAGTCATTTGTAGGAAGTACTGATTTCATTCATATTTTGCTGATGTGATTGACATGGTTTATTGTCGCATTAGAATGTTAGGAATACGTGCATAATTAGTTTGGCAAAGAGATTCGCCTAAATGCGCACTTCGGGTCGACATACTATATGTAGACTTAAGTGTGTAGTGTAAGTGTTTGTATAAATGCTTGTATTAGTATGTATTGAATTAGATGGTGTTATGAATTAATTTGAGATTGATTTCTCAATTAAAATGTTGATGTTAATGATTTCCTACATGTTAGCCATATGTACGATTTCATTATATGTATGAAACGCATGTGCTTGATGATTCACTTAAGTGGTATGTTATAACATGTGCTTGATGATTTCCTTATGATTTAGTTTGAGATTGAATTCTCAATTAATACGCTAATGGAGATGATTTCCTATATGTTGGCGATATGCATAATTTCATTATATGTGTGAAAGACATGTGTAAGATGATTTACTTAAATTGTACGTTATAACATGTGTTAACATACTCACATGGTTGTATTTCAATTCCAATACTCTTACATGAATTACTGATGTGGATTCATAATTGCTTGGGACTATACTTAGTCCAGGCAGTCGGTAACAGAGAAAATTCGTGGCTAGCTTGTATTTACCACGAAGGACGCGTCGATAAACGCGAGTCGTGTTTGGAGTTGACGGTAGTGGTTAGGCCACGCGAAGTGTTTCACGCACTTCATGTCGTTCGACTTGCTAGGCACTCGTGCTAGTCGAGCCCGTCAAGTAACCTGACTGGCCGTTGTATGTTCACCCTGCATGAGTCATAACTGCTTGAACCTAGGGTACTGAACTTACCATTGTAAACCCTGTTAACCATGGTACCTTGATCCACAAAGACTCATGAGCCGGGCATGGTGGTATGGGACACCGTGGTTGAGCTGTCGGCCTACGCTGGGGCCACAAACCTCCCCGTAGTGACCAGTGAGCACTTATGACTCGTGAGCAGATTATGGTGGTATGGGACACTATATTTTTACTGTCGGCCTACATTGATAAGGTGATGGGGGAGCGGAGCAACGAGTGCGAGCAACAGCCCTGGCAGCCCTTTGTAGTGACCGCGAGTGTATTCTGAGTCTATGGGAGGCGACGACCCTTCCATAGCAGTAGAGTACAGTAGGCCTGTATTGATAAGGTGATGGGGGAGCGGTGCAACGAGTGCGAGCAACAGCCCTGGCAGCCCTTGCAGCGACCTACAAAATATACATCGTATGAGATTACTAGGAGTGACAACTCTAGACAGGATCTGTGTTGGGATTGATATAAGGGAAGTACCTTAGTTTCCCAATATTGCTGAATGAAATGGACTAATAATAACTCGGCAATCATATCACCATTATATTGCATGTGCCTGGAAGATGTGGAGCACTGAGCGGGATACACGCATGCCGCGGACGAAGATGGTGCCGTATGAGGGAGAACGTCGGTGAGGGCATCCATCATGTCATGTCATATTACATTAACAACAATATTAGGATTGTTTGGTTTACTGCTTTACTATTATCGCATGATTGATTTGAGAACATGTTAATTCTTGCTCTATTATTCCACTGAGTTAGCTACTCACTCCCACGTTACGGGATGGTGTTTCCGGACACCCACCAGTCCCTTTTTGTGATTGCAGATGATGGCGCGGCCTGCGAGGCGGAGCTGGACTTGATGATGATGAGGAGGATTCCTCCTTTATGCCTGATCTGATTGACGGGATTACAGGGAGGTTGATTAGATACCTTGACACTTGTCATTTTATATTTTTAGAGCACTCATGTATATTCTTTTGTTTACTTTTGAAGTATACATGTATGTATATAACCTGGTAACATGTTCACACTCTGGAGACATACAACAGTTTATATATGTTATACATACTATCACAGTCTTTCGCTTGTAAATTTAACTGTCTCTGGAGTATGATATGCTGTTCTAGCTTAATCTCACTCATGTTTAATACATTATCACAGACAACATTCAATCATACATATCTATGTTGCATAAATAACATTTTGGAACTCGGGAGTTGGGTTTTTGCTCGACCCCCCGATTTTCGGGATGTTACATGGTCAGTTTGGAATTTTAATTTTTATCACATTCATGAAATAAGGTTGTCTTACCTAAACTTGTTTGGGTGAAGGCTGTCCTACCAATTAGTTTGAATCAATATTTCAATACTGGTGCAATTGAGATTTCTGATTTGTTTATTTATTCAACACTTTATTCGATTATTTGGCATAGTCCTATTCACCCCCTATAGGACTACTTTAGCTCTCCTTTTTAAGTGGTATCAAAGCGGGTTGCTTATTTTGGCTCTAACTATTCAAACTGGAAGGCCGTAATGAGGATTTTTCTAAAATCATTAGATGAAACTGTGTGACAAGATACTGTGACCAAATTGAACCTCCTATGACTGAAGTATTAGGTAGTGATGGAACTAAATCTATAAGAGAAACTACATTCTATTTATGGACTGCAGCTCAGAAAAGTGAAAGCAGTGTTAATACTAAAGCCTTAAATGCCATAACTTGTGCTCTATTGCCTGATGAATTTAAAATAATTATTTCATGTGATACGGCTAGGAAAGCATGGGATATTCTCGAAATGAAACATGAAGGAACTTCCACAGTCAAGAAATCAAAAGTTCAAATCCTCACTACCAGATTTGAGTAAATTAATATGGAAGAAAATGAAACTTTCATGAACTTCTATACGAAACTAAATGACATAGTAAATTCCATGTGAGGTCGAAGAGATGGAATCCCAGAAAGCAAGGTTTGTGCAAAAATATTGCGATCTCTTTCTGAGAGATTCAATTCTAAAGTTACTACCATTCATGAATTGAAGAGTTACTTGGTTCTCTTCAAACATATGAGTTAAATTTTGAGGCTCTTAAAGCTAAGTCTATTGCTCTTAAATTTTCTAATTCTATTTTAAAAGAAAATAGTTCTAATTCTGATTTTGAAGAAAATGAATATGATATGGTAATGTTAGTTAATAAATTTTATAGAATTTTTAAAAATAAGAAAAGATCAGATTTTTTAAAATCAACTAATAAAAGAAAAGGGAAATCTATTTCTTGGAAATCTAAAACTAAGGACAATCAATGTTTTAACTGTCATGAATATGTGCATTTGCCAAATAAATATCCTAAAATGGATTGGTAAAAAAGAAAGGGCATGATAGCTACCTGGGATGAATCATTTGACTCTGAAAGCACTTCTGAGTCTGACAGTACAAGAAAATCCAAATACAAATGATGTGAAAGTCTCATGACTATAGTCAGAACTACTTCCTCAGATAGCTGTAAATATCTGAATATGAAATCTCAGGAGTGACCATGAAAATGAAAATGAAAATGATCTTCAAGATGCCTACTGTGAGACCTGTATCCTATCCTGTACCATTCTGCAGGCTTCTGCGGTCCTCCCAATCGAATTCCGGTGACTCACGATGCATAGATAGCAGTTGCGCGCATCCCTCAGTTACATCCTGTTGATCTAAGACGGCTTGACCAGAGACTTGTACCTATGCAACTGCGTCGTCGCCGTGGTTCTGAGTCACGCCTCACACACCGATATGATACCCTGGCTAGGAGATCTGGGCAAGCATTCAGTTCGAGGAAAACACTGCATGTTGTAATCCTAAGAGAATGTCCCATCAATAACATCAAATGTCAAGTACCCCATCCCATCATGACAAGTATAACCACCCCTCCCCTAAAGTCAACTCTCTCCACCCATCACACCCCATCACTCACCCAACCCTCTCTCTCTTACAACCTCTCTCTCTCACCTCCCTCTCCCTCATTCTTCAAGCAATCGTCCATGTCTTCCATGGGAGAGAAGCTAGTGTGGCCCACTTCCGACCACCCAAATCCAACCCTTCAAAGCCGATCTCAACCATTAGATTAACCCCATTGAAGCTCTAAATCCTATAGGTGAAAGGAGGAAGGAAGGAATTTGAGGTGGATGATTTTATTAATTGATTTTATAATTTGAGGACCCACATATGTGGGACCCATCTTGATGTATGCACTATATTGGGAGGGCCCACAGTGGCGGGGTCCCTCCCCTCCTTCACCCTCTCTCTCTCTCTTTCTCTCTCTCTCTATCTCTCTCTCTATCTCTCCCTCTCTCTCTTTCTTTTTAGATGGAATTGATGTGGCTCACCTGATCAGCTGTAACGTCCTAGAAAAATTCGTACATAGACCCGAGTACCACCTCTAGTAGAAATCATTTAGAACCAAATCCATTAGAAATTTAACTTAAATTAACTAGCGCTAAACTAGATTACATGTGAAATTATCACCAATCACTTTTAATACGATCTGCAAGACCCAAAACCTATAGAATTGTTAACGCTACATTAACCTGAAATCTAGGAGCAAACTCTAAACCCAGTTGCTCTCGGGAGCATTCAGAAACTTCGTATCGAACCTGGACCGCACATCGAAAGTCTGATAGCGATGAGCTTAGACAATTATGATTGCCTAGTTGGACTTAACAATCACCTCAAAAATCAAGTGCAGACGATGTCCTGAGGCTATTTTCTTGAGTTCGGAGTGAAGACTGTGAGAAAGTGAAGGTTATTATAAAATTAAATATGAATTTAAGTAATCTGAGTCGTGTCTCTTGTGTACCGATTATAAGCATTATGACTGTTGATTTTTGATCCAAATTCACCCTTGGATCAGGGAAGATGGTCCACACATGTCAAAATACTTGTGGCCCTAATCGAGTTTCGGTGAGAACTGAATTGAAACTGATCCGCCACGGTTGATCTGGAAACCTGATCAGACTGAAAACTTAACTTGATCAAGATCCAGTATCTGTGAGCTTAAGTCCGACCGCAATTAGTAAAGGGACTTCCAGAAATGTTCCGCTGGATCGGAATAAGCCCGATTGGGTTATAACCTAAGTATACCATGACCCTGGGACTAATTTCATCAGTTTTGGGCCTATATAAGGTTCTTAAACCCTCTCTCACATATTTCATATGAATTCCCGAACCCTAGCTAAGATAGAGAAGAAAAAGAGAGAGAAAGTGAGAGAGAAGTTGGTGATTCATCTTGGGATTCTTCCCAGTTTCTCTAAGCACCAAATCCACCTATCTGAATCGTTATTCTAGTGATTCTAATTTCATTTTTGGGTAAGACGATCAAACCCTAACCTGTTTTGGAGTTTAGAATAGTCTATGTGTTGATGTAGCTAACCTATTTCATACTCTAGGTTGCCAATCTTCCGTTGACGAAGACTTATCGTCTAAATCATATCCGTTTCACATTTTCTGGTTTAAGGTGTGAACATATATGTTTAGGTAATGTTTTTCAAGACTTTCAATATTTGATAATGATTTATTACTGACGTGGATGCTATTATACATGCTAAATGCGCTATCTAGTTTGTTTTACCTATATGTATAACTTATGTTATAAATAGTGTATTTCATGTGTTTGTTGAAATGTTTGTATGCATAAGGAATTTGATGCTATGATTGCCATGATTAATTATTGTTGATATATGCTTGTTATGTATGCGATAACTCCTTGGCAAAGGGATTTGCCCTAATACGTAATACGACCGACATACGTGATGTATGATGGAAAGTGTAGTCTAAGTGTTTGTGAAAATGTCTGAATGGGTTAGTAGTTAGTAAAGTGAGATTTATAAGGGTGTTGAGATATGAATCCCAATTACCTTAACTGTGTGTATGATTTCCTCCATGTACTGTATAGTTTGTTTATTCGTGTTTAACTGTGTGTATGATTTCCATCATGTACTATGTATTCATATGTAAGTTATATTCCATAACATGTTCAGATGATTATAGGATTTGACTTGAATATGTATTATTGTGATTGCACATGGTTGAGACTATATAACAGTCTAGGTAATTGGTAACAGTTCTCGATCTGGTGGTTGTGATTACTTTCGCAACGCAGGATGTGTTCGATGAATCCGAGCCGTACTTGGGATGTTTGACAGTGGTTAGGCCACACGAAGTGCTTATGCATTTCATGTCGATCAACTCAACGTGCGATTGTCCTAGTCGAGCTCGTCAATTAACCCGATTGATCGATGTATGTTTACCATGTTTGGACAATACTGTTTGAATCTAAGGTACCAAACTCACCATTGAAACCCTATTAACCATAGTACCTCGATCCGCTATGACTCATGAGCTAGACATGGTGGTATAGGACACTGTGGTCGTGCTGTCAGCCTATGCTGGGGCGACGAGGCTCCCCGTAGTGACCAGTGAGCAACCCAGACTCGTGAGACGATTATAGTAGTATGGGACATTATATTCGAGCTGTCGGCCTACTCTGATTGGTGACAAGCCCTTTGTAGTGACCTCGAGTATATCCTGAAATTGCATTGGGGCGGCGAGTCTTATTGTAGTAACTAGGATATAACTAGACCTGTGTTGATTGGTGACGAGCCCTTTACAGTGATCTAGAACTATAATATCATATGATATTGTCTAGGACTGACGACCTTAGAATAGATCAATGTTTGGGAATTGATATAAGGGAGGTACCTTAGCTTCCCAATCTTGCTGTATGAAAAGGACTAATAAGAACTTGGTAATCATGCTCATAACATCGTACTGCATATGCTGTTGGCATTGGTGTAGAGCACAGTGGTAGTGATTCATGCCGCGATTGTTAGATGTTGTCGTAAGAGGGAGTTTGGGTGAGGGCATGCATCATTACCTCATATCATTTTTGCATTAACAAGAGTATCGAGGACATGTTTGATTGTACTGCTTTATCATTACTACTTGATTGAATTGATATCATGTTAACCTTTGCTGTATAGTTCCATTGAGTTGATCACTCACTCCCATGTTCTGGGACGGTTCTTAAACACCAACCAGATTCTGACTTAGCTACAAGTGAAGGTGATGCCTATGAGGCAGAGCCGGAGTTTGATGAGGACGAGGAGGCATTCTCGTTCATGCATTTTTTGAGCGGATTCGCATGAGCTGAGTCCGGATCGACGGGACTTCAGGGCTTGCACTTTATAGAGGACTAATACATTTTGTTATATGTATTTTGAATCAACAAAACATGTACTTATTGACCTGGCAGAGCACTCATACTTTGGGGACTTGCATTGGTGTATATATGTATTTCAAACTTCCACTTGTATTTTCTAATTGTCCCTGGATTATGATTTGTTGATTTGGCTTAATCTATTTCATGTTTAATGCACTAATACAGACAACATACATCCATCATTAATTATGTTGCATAAGTGATGTTTTGGAACTCGGGAGCTGAGTTATGCTCGACCCCCCAATTTCAGGGCATTACAAGTTAGTATCAGAGCATGTTCTGGATTAAACTGGACTGGAGTTATGGTCACACGATGCACGCTTACACAAATTCAACGTAGGAGGGTGTGAGAAAAATCTAGAAACAAGTTTAGGATTCTCAATTTCGTCTATTGGTGAAAGTTTACTGAAAATTATAAGTGTTATGATTTCATATCCTTTTGGTTGTCAAATTTTGTTGTGCCAAAACCTATATGTAACATCCCGAAAATCGGGGGGTCGAGCAAAAATCCAACTCCGAGTTTCAAAATGTTATTTATGCAACATAGATATGTATGATTGAATGTTGTCTGTGATAACGTATTAAACATGAGTGAGATTAAGCTAGAACCGCATATCATACTCCAGAGATAGTTAAATTAACAAGCGGAAGACTGTGATAGTATGTATGACATATATAAACTGTTGTGTGTCTCCAGAGTGTGAATATGTTACCAGGTTATATACATACATATATACTCCAAAAGTAAATAAAAAGAATATACATGAGTGCTCTAAAAATATAAAATGACAAGTGTCAAGGTATCTAATCAACCTCCCTGTAATCCCGTCAATCAGAACACTCATAAAGGAGAGATCCTTCTCATCATCATCATCATCAAGTTCGGCTCCGCCTCGCAGGCCACGCCATCATCTGCAATCATAAAAAGGTCTGTTGGGTGTCCAGGAACACCATCCCGTAACGTGGGAGTGAGTAGCTAACTCAGTGGAATAATAGAGTAAGGATTAACATGTTCTCAAATCAATCATGCGATAATAGTAAAGCAATAAATCAAGCAATCCTAATACTGTTGTTAATGCAATATTACATGACGTGATGTATGCCCTCACCGACGATCTCCCTCATACAGCACCATCTTACGACCGCGGCATGCCACACTCCCTAAAGTGCCCCACATCTTCCAGGCACATGCAATGTAATGGTGATATGATTTTCGAGTTGTTATTAGTCCATTCAAACAGCAGGATTGGGAAACTAAGGTACCTCCCTTATATCAATCCCAACACAGATCCTGTCCAGGGTCGTCACTCCTAGTAATCTCATACGATGTATATTTTGTAGGTCGCTGCAAGGGCTGCCAGGGCTGTTGCACGCACTCGTTGCACCGCTCCCCCATCACCTTATCAATACAGGCCTACTGTACTCTACTCGCTTCCGGTCACTACAAAGGGCTGTCAGGGCTGTTGCTCGCACTCGTTGCACCGCTCCCCCATCACCTTATCAATGTAGGCCGACAACAAGAATATAGTGTCCCATACCACCATAATCCGCTCACGAGACTAGGTGCTCACTGGTCACTACGAGGAGGTTTGTGGCCCCAGCGTAGGCCGACAGCTCGACCACGGTGTCCCATACCACGATGCCCTGCTCATGAGTCTTCGTGGATCAAGGTACCATGGTAAACATGGTTTACAATGGTAAGTTCAGTACCCTAGGTTCAAGCAGTTATGACTCATGCAGGGTGAACATACAACGGCCAGTCGGGTTACTTGACGGGCTCGACTAGCATGATCGTATCTCAAGTTGAACGACATGAAGTGTGTAAAACACTTCGTGTGGCCTAACCACTGCCGCCAACTCCAAAACACGGCTCGCATTCATCGACGCGTCATTCGTGGCAAAGATAAGCCAACCACGAATTCACTCGGTTACCGACTCCCTGGACTAAGTACAGTCCCAAACATGTGCAATCACATCAGCAAAGCATGTGAAAGTATTGGAAATGAAATACAGCCATATGAGCATGTTAACACATGTTGTAATATATAACTTAAGCAAATCACCTGATACATGCCTTTCATACATATAATGAAATTATGCACATCGCCAACATATAGGAAATCATTTCCATCAGCAAATTAACTGAGAATTCAATCTCAAACTAAATCATAATGAAATCATCAAGCACATGTTATAACATACAACTTAAGCGAATCATCAAGTACATGCATTTCATCCATATAATGAAATCATGCATATGGCTAACATGTAGGAAACCATTTACACCAGCATATTAATTGAGAAACCAATCTCAAACTAATCCATTACATCATTTAATTCAATGCATACTAATACAAACATTTATACAAACACTTACACTACACACTTAAGTCTACATATAGTATGTCGACCCGAAGTGCGCAATAAGGTGAATCTCTTCACCAAACTAATTATGTACGCATTCCTAATATTCTAATGCGACAATAAACCATGTCAATCACATCAGCAAAATATGCATGAAAACAGTACTTCCTACAAATGACTAAAATGCCCTAAATCTCATATTCTTCGCCGGTTTAAGAAACAGGAAACGGACAGCATGTTGTATATGTCAAACGGCGATGCCGTCGATAATCTACTATTAAACGACATTGAAAGCTTTGGAAACAGTCAATCAAAGCGTCTAAAATCCGCACCTTGTCTCTTATAAACGTGTCGTTTCGAACGGAGCGTATACCCTTCGTCTACGGCGAATAGAGGACCTGTTTTACAAGATCTATTAACTATCAAGCTATGGAACGGAAGAAACATCAAATAAAAAACTTTCTAGGATTATTTCTTACCTAAAAATATGGAGAAATCACCGGCCAGGTGATCGAAGTGTGTTGCTTAGGCACTTGCAGCAGGTGGCACGAGCAGCAAGAAATTCTCTCCTACTCTCTCTTACAAACTCTCACCTTTTCTCTCTCCCAATCTAGGGATTTTTGCAAATTCGGATGGGAGAGAGGAGTGAGGGTTTCAACCCCTTTTATAAGCCCAAACTTGCCCGAAATAGGCTCCGGTACAAAGTTCACTTAGTGCATATCCAAATCGGGGCTGTTTCGGTCCAAAAGATGCTTTCTGGTGGTCCCCTGACCGAATGCTATCGGACTTAAGCTCACGCGTACCAGATCTAGCACGTATTAAGTTTTCAGTCCGGCTGGGTCCGCAGATCGCACGTGGCGGACCAGTTTCAGTTCAGCGGTCACCGCACGTAGATCAGGGCTGAAAGTCTCATGATATAAAATAGAAATTTCTCCTGATCTGAGGGTGTAATCTGGCTGAATTCTGGCGGTCAGAATGCTCAATACTGACGCATCAAGTCGTGTGCCAGATTTAAATTTGAAATTCCAATTCTGTCCCTATTCGCACTCTCTTCGGTCCGGGCTCAATGAAATGGACTGTGATTATCGGTTTGACTTGATTTTCGAAATGGGTATCAAGTCCAGCTAGGCGGTCCTAACGGTCTAAGATAGTAGGCATCGAACTTTCGACGCGCGGTCTAGATCCAATATAAAGATTCAAAGTGGTCCAGAGAACAAACCTGCTTAGAGTTTGGTCCGAGGTTATAGAGTATTATAGAGTCATACGTTCTACTCGATTTGGGTCTTGTAGAATATATTTAAAGTGATCAGGGACTGTTTCCCAGCTACTCTAACGTTGCGCTAGCTAACTTACGCTTAATTTCTAAAGGAATTAGTCCTAAGTGGTTTCTTTGGCTATGGAATTGGGTTCTGAACGATTTTCCAGGTGTTTTAATTGACCCACTGCCTAAGGACATCAAATCCCAGATTGGCCAAAATCTGGGGTGTTACAATCTACCCCCCTTAAAATAAAATTTCGTCCCCGAAATTGGCGAAGGGCAAGGAGTACTTTTTTTTTTTTTAAGGAAGGTTCAAATCCTATTTAATAACCTAACCCTACATAAAACCTAAATCAAATGTTTCGATCTTGGGCCAGTGGGGAAGAGCCTAACCACGCTTCCGCTGCGCCACTCTGATCGAACGACAGCGTTGACTAACCTAACTAGATTGGATTTAATTCGTTCTACCCCCCTTAAAACTTGGTTTTACTTAAGGTTGACGAATCTTTGCATCGATCCGTATATCAGAACGAGGCGCAACTTAGGGGCTATCCTTAACCTAAAATGGAAACAACCTTTCTCTACAGGGTTTTCCTTACTAATGATGCATTCTATGACATTGGTACCTATGATCATAGAGATGAGCCTAATCTCTATTATGGTTAAGTTCAAGGGCAGGTATGAGTTGGTGGCAAGATGTCGAATCCTCTACTGGCTTGAAGTCCTTAATATTTACCAAGGGCAAAGCAATAACTTGTGGTTGTAGGTGGTCGGGCCAACACGGAAGAATAGTTGTGTAATGGGTCTGAGCCGGATACACAAACCTTCTGCCCCGCGATGACAGAAAAGTTATTATATCAGTCCTCAATTCTAGTCGATGCCGATCTTCTGCTTGATCAGAGCATTGGATTTAGTGGTAACTACTAGGATTAAGAAGTCGATTCAAACCGCGAATACTTCGCTGATAATTGCATTTTCTTTATTCCGCGTTCCCGAATGCAATAAGCCCTTGGGGAAGGCAATTCTAGGGGGTGTGCTAGTACATTCTAAGTTCAATCTGAGGGAGTTATAAATGTTCCCTGAGAGTGAATGGTTCCTTCCTATGGGCAACAACAGAAGTCTATAAGTCATAAGGGGATCTATCGAAGGAAGGGAGTCCCATTCCAACCAAATCTAACCTACTATCCCTTAGCATATATAGGCCTTACACTGCCTAAGTCAACTAGTAGCCTAGTCTGTAACTCGGTACTTATAATCCAAAGCCTAAGTTTATACGTTAAATGGTTCCATACCATTTCTACTACAGGGAGTTATTCTATTGCTTAGGGTCAAGATTATCGAAATAAAATTGGCTTTCCTATATCGTCAGATCCTTCAAATCTAGGAGCGCTAACACTAGGTCTAAAACGCCAAGGGTCTATGTGGCCAGTAGCGTTTAGTTGTATTAAATGGAACCGCATTCCTAATCCCATATTGGGATAGAGAGCGGCATGCTTGATAGGAGGGTGGGGTGGGATAAAACTAATTTGTAGGCTGAACCCTGGGAGTTACAATACTCCCAATCTAGGGACAATACCTAATAAAAAAATGAACGGCATGCACTCCATTCAACAAATTTCAGCTATATTAAGCTCAAACCACAACACAAACACATTTTCTACCTAACAACAACAAAACACAGAAATTTCAAAACAGTAATCAAACAAGCGAAGAACGTGGAGAAATGGGATGGGTAAGAAGGTTTCCACGAGTTTGAGGATCAAATAAAAGGGACTTGAGAGAGAGGACGATGGAAAGGGAGGAAAAGCTAAAATAGCCTTAACAATAGGCATGAAAAATGAAGGAAATGCGGAGAAATGGTTGCCCAAATGGACAGAATGAAATCTAGGTGTTGTAGAGGGATGCTTCAAGCTTCCCTAGGATGTATTTTCAAGGAGAAATGAAAATGAAAAAGGGGAATGGAGCACCTCACGATTTTAGCTCGATTTGGGGGTTTTTAGAGCTCCAAAAGATGAAATCAATTAAAGGGAGGGCTGCAAACCAAAATAGATTGATGGAGGGTGGTCGTTTTAGGCCAGGAATGGATTTGGGGGTGGTTTGGAATCACGGATCTCGGAGATGGCAGCTGGAAAATGAGAATGGAGCTATGGGGAGGGATGTTTGTGAAGGAAGTGCACGATTTAGGGGTTTTCTACCCACGAACCATACATGGGGGGTGTGTAGGACCCAAAATACCCCCACATATCAAAGCACACCTCCAACGGAGCATAGTGGTCGGCGATGCATCGCCGAACCGGTGATGGCATTGCCGACCGATCACCTGTTCGGTTAGTGGGACCACATGGGTTTGGTCCCCCATGGTCCAGGGACCCCAAAAAGGTACCGTCCCAACCTTGGTTCATTGTATTTTGACCTATATTGGCCCAAACATGAGTTCGGGGATTTTCGGGGCCAATCTGCAATCCTGAATAGAAAAACCTATCATGCAGCATATGATTTTGGGGTAGAGGGAGCTAGTACATCCATCTATACTATTAGTTGCTAAATAAAGTGAATTTAGAATGACCTTATGGCCATTTTTCATGAAATTTTACTATTCACTGTAACATTTTGTGAAAGTATAATTTTATGTTATTTTCACATTAGGATTGATGCCTAACATGAAATGGATTAGAAATAATTGAAGATTGGAGTGGTGAGAGGAAGAATTTTGAAGATTTTGGATGAAACGGGGTTTCTAAGCCCTGACGATTGAATACAGGGGTCGTGGTTGTCCCACGCCCTAAAAATTTACATTTACGGGTTTAGAATCGTTCAAAGAACGTCTCAACCCACTTACCTACAACCTAGGAGCTATTCGAGTTGCTTTACGCGACCCTAGATACGCTACGGACTCGATCACGCGATCGAAATGAACAGACTTCGCCTATTGGCGAATCTGGGATCCTAGAAGTGTTTCTAGACCCTTATCGGACCCACCTAAGTCAAAGGAAGCGACAGCGTACGTCGCGTGACCATAACCCAGGCCCGGTTTAATCCAAATCATGCTCTGATACCATCTGTAACATCCTGAAAATCGGGGGGGTCGAGCAAAAACCCAACTCCCGAGTTCCAAAATGTTATTTATGCAACATAGATATGTATGATTGAATGTTGTCTGTGATAACGTATTAAACATGAGTGAGATTAAGCTAGAACCGCATATCATACTCCAGAGACAGTTAAATTAACAAGCGAAAGACTGTGATAGTATTATGACATACATAAACTGTTGTGTGTCTCCAGAGTGTGAATATGTTACTAGGTTATATACATACATGTATACTCCAAAAGTAAATAAAAAGAATATACATGAGTGCTCTAAAAATATAAAATGACAAGTGTCAAGGTATCTAATCAACCTCCCTGTAATCCCGTCAATCAGAACACTCATAAAGGAGAGATCCTCCTCCTCCTCATCATCATCAAGTTCGGCTTCACCTCGCAGGCCGCGCCATCATCTGCAATTACAAAAAGGTCTGGTGGGTGTCCAGGAACACCGTCCCGTAACGTGGGAGTGAGTAGCTAACTCAGTGGAATAATAGAGCAAGGATTAACATGTTCTCAAATCAATCATGCGATAATAGTAAAGCAATAAATCAAGCAATCCTAATACTGTTGTTAATGCAATATGACATGACGTGATGTATGCCCTCACCGACGATCTCCCTCATACGGCACCATCTTACGACCGCGGCATGCCACACTCCCTAAAGTGCTCCACATCTTCCGGGCACATGCAATGTAATGGTGATATGATTTTTGAGTTGTTATTAGTCCATTCAAACAGCATGATTGGGAAACCAAGGTACCTCCCTTATATCAATCCCAACACAGATCCTGTCTAGGGTCGTCACTCCTAGTAAACTCATATGATGTATATTTTGTAGGTCGCTGCAAGGGCTGTCAGGGCTGTTGCACACACTCGTTGCATCGCTCTCCCATCACCTCATCAATACAGGCCTACCGTACTCTACTGCTACGGAAGGGTCGTCGCCTCCCGTAGACTCAAAATACGCTCGCGGTCACTACAAAGAGCTGTCAGGGCTGTTGCTCGCACTCGTTGCACCGCTCCCCCATCACCTTATCAATGTAGGCCGACAACAAGAATATAGTGTCCCATACCACCATAATCTGCTCACGAGACTAGGTGCTCACTGGTCACTACGGGGAGGTTTGTGGCCCCAGCGTAGGCTGACAGCTCAACCACGGTGTCTCATAGCACCATGCCCCGCTCATGAGTCTTTGTAGATCAAGGTACCATGGTTAACAGGGTTTACAATGGTAAGTTCAGTACCCTAGGTTCAAGCAGTTATGACTCATGCAGGGTGAACATACAAAGGCCAGTCGGGTTACTTGACGGGCTCGACTAGCACGATCGCATCTCAAGTTGAATGACATGAAGTGCGTAAAACACTTCGTGTGGCCTAACCACTGCCGCCAACTCCAAAACACGGCTCGCGTTCATCGACGCGTCATTCGTGGCAAAGATAAGCCAACCACGAATTCGCTCGGTTACCGACTACCTGGACTAAGTACAGTCCCAAACATGTGGAATCACATCAGCAAAGCATGTGAAAGTATTGGAAATGAAATACAGCCATATGAGCATGTTAACACATGTTGTAACATATAACTTAAGCAAATCACCTGATACATACCTTTCATACATATAATGAAATTATGCACATCGCCAACATATAGGAAATCATTTCCATCAGCAAATTAACTGAGAATTCAATCTCAAACTAAATCATAATGAAATCATCAAGCACATGTTATAACATACAACTTAAGCGAATTATCAAGTACATGCATTTCATCCATATAATGAAATCATGCATATGGCTAACATGTAGGAAACCATTTACACCAGCATATTAATTGAGAAACCAATCTCAAACTAATCCATTACATCATTTAATTCAATACATACTAATACAAATATTTATACAAACACTTACACTACACACTTAAGTCTATATATAGTATGTCGACCCGAAGTACGCAATTAGGCGAATCTCTTCGCCAAACTAATTACGCACGCATTCCTAACATTCTAATGCGACAATAAACCATGTCAATCACATCAGCAAAATATGCATGAAAACAGCACTTCCTACAAATGACTAAAATGCCCTAAATCTCATATTCTTCGCCGGTTTACGAAACAGGAAACGGACAGCATGTTGTACATGTCAAACGGCGATGCCGTCGATAATCTACTATTAAACGACATTGAAAGCTTTGGAAACAGTCAATCAAATCGTCTAAAATCCGCACCTTGTCTCTTATAAACGTGTCGTTTTGAACGGAGCGTATACGCTTCGTCTACGGCGAATAGAGGACCTGTTTTACAAGATCTATTAACTATCAAGCTATGGAATGAAAGAAACATCAAATTAGAAACTTTCTAGGGTTATTTCTTACCTGAAAATGCGGAGAAATCACCGGCCAGGTGATCGGAGTGTGTTGATTAGGCACTTGCAGCAGGTGGCACGAGCAGCAAGAAATTCTCTCCTACTCTCTCTCATAAACTCTCACCTTTTCTCTCTTCCAATCTAGGGATTTTTGCAAATTCGGATGGGAGAGAGGAGTGAGGGTTTCAACCCCCTTTATAAGCCCAAACTTGCCCGAAATAGGCTCCGGTACAAAGTTCACTTAGTGCATATCCAAATCGAGGCAGTTTCGGTCCAAAAGATGCTTTCTGGTGGTCCCCTGACCGAATGCGATCGGACTTAAGCTCACGCGTACCAGATCTAGCACGTATTAAGTTTTCAGTCCGGCTGGGTCCGCAGATCGCACGTGGCGGACCAGTTTCAGTTCAGCGGTCACCGCACGTAGATCAGGGCTGAAAGTCTCATGATATAAAATAGAAATTTCTCCTAATCCGAGGGTGTAATCTGGTTGAATTCTGACGGTCAGAATGCTCAATACTGACGCGTCAAGTCGTGTGCCAGATTTGAATTTGAAATTCCAATTCTGTCCCTATTCGCACTCTCTTCGGTCCGGGCTCAATGAAATGGCCTGTGATTATCGGTTTGACTTGATTTTTGAAATGAGTATCAAGTCCAGCTAGGCGGTCCTAACGGTCTAAGATAGTAGGCATCGAACTTTCGACGCGCGGTATAGATCCAATACAAAGATTCAAAGTGGTCCAGAGAACAAACCTGCTTAGAGTTTGGTCTGAGGTTATAGAGTATTATAGAGTCATACGTTCTACTCGATTTGGGTCTTGTAGAACATATTTAAAGTGATCAGGGACTATTTCCCAGCTACTCTAACGTTGCGCTAGCTAACTTACGCTTAATTTCTAAAGGAATTAATCCTAAGTGGTTTCTTTAGCTATGGAATTAGGTTCTGAATGATTTTCTAGGTGTTTTAATTGACCCACTGCCTAAAGACGTCAAATCCCAGATTGGCCAAAATCCGGGGTGTTATACTTTATCTATGTCTTGTATATCTTATGTTTCATGTTTGAGACTATTCTTTACTTCAAGACATTGCATTTCAAAATAAAAACTTAAATGAAGAAAGTTTTCAAGTCATGGATGAAGAATTCAAGAATAGAAGTCTTCAAGTATGAATGTTCAAGATTCATACAAGTACAAGTATTGTAGAAGACTTTGTCAACCCAAGAAAGGATCAAGCTCAAGAAGGGCTACAACAAGATTCATAAATTCTCAAGCTTCTCTTAAGGGTCATCTGAGTGTACAAACTATCAATGTCCATCTCACTTTTAAGGTTTGTTTGACCTTAGATTGACCTTAGGATGGACTTTACTGTAGGTCATTTTGGATACATAATTCATATATTTTAATATGCTTGTTCGGGATGTTCTAAGACCAGTCCTAGGTACTTCAAGACCAGTCCTACCTCTGCTATGACCAGTCTTAAGTTTTTTAGGACCAGTCCTAGGTTGTTGAAGATTGTTAGATCTTTCTGGTTGTCCTACGACCAGTCCTGGACATCCTACGACCAGTCTTGTGAGCTGTACAACTCGTCCTTCGACCAGTCTTAGCCCTACGACTCAAACTCCAACAACTAAAGTGGGGGTCCTATGTGTAACACCCTGAAAATCGGGGGTCGTGTATAAACTCAACTCCCGAGTTCCAGACCGTCACTTATGCAACAAAGATAGTTATGATTCATTGTTGTCTGATTTAAAGCATTCACATGAGTAAAAGTATACCAAAACTGGAATTCATACTTCAGATCCAGTGATAAAAGCAAGCGGAAGACTAAACAATATATATATCACTGTATGGAAAAACAAAGTAAATCTCATCTGTCTCCAAAGTATGACTACATCTCTGAGTCTCATATACATGTACATAAACAAAAGAATAATGTTCAAAAAAAATTCCACTGATGTCCCCTCGATCCAGGTCGCCTACGGGAAGCCGTCGTGATACTGCATATACGAGAACTCATCCTGGTCCTCGTCGATCTCTGGCTCCACCTCCTGGATCTCGGCCTCACCTGCATCTACAACAGGGTCTGGTGGGTGTTGCAAACACCATCCCGTAACATGGGAATGAGTGATCAACTCAGTGGAATCATAGAGCAAAGATTAGCATGTTCACAATTCAATCACGCGATAATAGTAAAGCAGTAAATCAGACAATCCTAATACTGTTGTTAATGCAAGATGATATGACGTGATGTATGCCCTCACCGACGATCACCCTCATGCGGCAACATCTTACGACCGCGGCATGCCACACTCCCTAGAGTGCTCCACATCTTCCAGGCACATGCAATGCTATGGTGATATGATTTCCAAGTTGTTATTAGTCCATTCAAACAGCAGGATTGGGAAACTAAGGTACTTCCCTTGTATCAATCCCAACACAGATCCTGTCTAGGGTCGTCACTCCTAGTAATCTCATACGAGGTATATTTCGTAGGTCACTGCAAGGGCTGCCAGGGCTGTTGCTCGCACTCGTTGCACCGCTCCCCCATCACCTTATCAATACAGGCCTACCGTACTCTACTGCAACGGAAGGGTCGTCGCCTCCCGTGGACTCAGAATACGCTCGCGGTCACTACAAAGGGCTCATCGCCTGATCAGTGTAGGCCGACAGCTAGAATATAGTATCCCATACCACCATAATCTGCTCACGAGTCTAGGTGCTCACTGGTCACTACGGGGAGGTTTGTGGCCCCAGCGTAGGCCGACAGCTCGACCACGGTGTCCCATAGCACCATGCCCGGCTCATGAGTCTTCATGGATCAAGGTACCATGGTTAACAGGGTTTACAATGGTAAGTTCAGTACCCTAGGTTCAAGCAGTTATGACATATACAAGGTGAACATACATCGGCCAGTCGGGTTACTTGACGGGCTCGACTAGCGCGATCGCATCTCAAGTCGAACGACATGAAGTGCGTAAAACACTTCGCGTGGCCTAACCACTGCCGCCAACTCTAAACACGAATCACGTTCATCGACGCGTCGTTCGTGGCTATGACTAGTCAGCCACGAATTCGCTCGGTTACCGACTGCCTGGACTAAGTCAAGTCCCACACATCTATGGAATCACATTAACGATATATGTAAAGGTATTAGAATTTAAATCCAATCATGTGAGCATGTTAACACATGTTATAACATTCAACTTAAGCAAATCTTCAAACACATACATTCCATGCATGTAATGGAATCATGCATATGGTCAACATGTAGGAAATCATTTAGGTCAGCATATTAATAAAAAAATCAATCTCAAACTACTACATAACATCATTTAATTCAATACATACTAATACAAGCATTTATACAAACACATACACTACACACTTAAGTCTACATATAGTATGTCGACCCAAAGTGCGCAACTAGGCGAATCTCTTCGCCGAACTGATTATGCAAACATTCCTAACTCCCTAATGCGGCAAAAAACCATGTCAATCACGTCAGCAAAATATGCACGTAGACCGTACTTCCTACAAATGACTAAAATGCCCTAAATCTCATATTCTTCGTTAATTTATGAAACAGGAAACGGAGAGCATGTTGTACATGTCAAACGGCGATGCCGTCGATAATCTACTATTAAACGTCATTGAAAGCGTTGTAAACCGTCAATCAAAGCGTCTAAAATTCTCACCTAGTCTCTTACGGTTGCGGGATTTTGAACGGAGCGTGTACGCTTCGTCTACGGCAGTAGGAGGACCTGATTTATGAAGTACGTTAGCTAACATGCCATGAATCTAGGTAAACCCTAAATCAGCAAGTTCTAGGGTTATTTTATACCTGAAAAAGTGGAGAAATCACCAGCCAGGTGATTGGGAAGAGTTGGTGAAGCAGCAGCAATCGGCGGCTCGGAAGCGGGAAAAATCCCTTCCAATCTCTCTCTCAAACTCTCTCTCCTTTTCCTAGGGTTTGCAATTTTCGGATGGGAGAGAGAAATGAGGGTTTCAACCCCTTTTATAAGCTTAAAAATGTCGAAAATAGGCTCCGGAACGAAGTTTACTTGGTGCCTATCCATTTCGGGGCTGTTTCGGCCCAAAAGCTGCTTTCTGGTGGTCCCCTGGTCGATTGCGATCAGACTTAAGCTCATGCGTACCAGATGTAGCACGTATTAAGTTTTCAGTCTGGCAGGGTTCGCAGATCGCACGTGGCGGACCAGTTTCAGTTCAGCGGTCACCGCACGTAGATCAGGGCTGAAAGTCTCATGATAATAAATAAAAATTTTTCCTGATCCGAAGGTGTAATCTGGATGAATTCTGATGGTCAGAACGCTTAATACTGACGCGTCAAGTCGTGTGCCAGATTTGAATTTGAAATTCCAATTCTGTCCCTATTCGCGGTCGCTTCAGTCCGGGTTCAATGAAATAGTCTGTGATTATCGGTTTGACTTGATTTTTGAGATGATTGTCAAGTCCAGCTGGGCGGTTCTAACGGTCTAAGATAGGAGGTATCGGACCTTCGACGCGCGGTCTAAATCCAATACAAAAGTTCAATGTGGTCCAGAGAACAGACCTGCTTAGAGTTTGATCCGAGGTTATAGAGTATTGTAGAGTTGTTTGTTCTACTCGCTTTGGGTCTTGTAGAACGTATTTAAAGTGATCAGGGACTATTTCCCAGCTACTCTAGCGTTGCGCTAGCTAACTTACGCTTAATTTCCATGGAATTTAATTCTACGCGATTTCGGGTCGTGTTGGTACTCGAGCCCAAGTACGGATTTTTCACAGGCGTTACACTATGACTGGTCGTATGTGACCCACGACCAGTCGTAGGTGGCCCTGTAACACCCTGAAAATCGGGGGTCGTGTATAAACTCAACTCCCGAGTTCCAGACCGTCACTTATGCAACAAAGATGGTTATGATTCAATGTTGTCTGATTTAAAGCATTCACATGAGTAAAAGTATACCAAAACTGCAATTCATACTTCAGATCCAGTGATAAAAGCAAGCGGAAGACTAAACAAGATATATATCACTGTATGGAAAAACAAAGTAATCTCAACTGTCTCCAAAGTATGACTACATCTCTGAGTCTCATATACATGTACATAACAAAAGAATAATGTTCAAAAAGGAAAGTCCCACTGATATCCCCTCGATCCAGGTCACCTACGGGAAGCCGTCATGATACTGCATATACGAGAACTCATCCTGGTCCTCGTCATCATCTAGCTCCACCTCCTGGATCTCATCGTCACCTGCAACTACAACAGGGTCTGGTGGGTGTTGCAAACACCATCCCGTAACGTGGGAATGAGTGATCAACTCAGTGGAATCATAGAGCAAAGATTAGCATGTTCACAATTCAATCACGCGATAATAGTAAAGCAGTAAATCAGACAAGTCCTAAAACTGTTGTTAATGCAAGATGATATGACGTGATGTATGCCCTCACCGACGATCACCCTCATACGGCAACATCTTACGACCGCGGCATGCCACACTCCCTAGAGTGCTCCACATCTTCCAGGCACATGCAATGCTATGGTGATATGATTACCAAGTTATTATTAGTCCATTCAAACAGCAGGATTGGGAAACTAAGGTACCTCCCTTGTATCAATCCCAACACGGATCCTGTCTAGGGTCGTCACTCCTAGTAATCTCATACGATGTACGTTTCGTAGGTCGCTGCAAGGGCTGCCAGGGCTGTTGCTCGCACTCGTTGCACCGCTCCCCCATCACCTTATCAATACAGGCCTACTGTACTCTACTGCACGGAAGGGTCGTCGCCTCCCGTGAACTCAGAATACGCTCGCGGTCACTACAAAGGGCTCGTCGCCTGATCAGTGTAGGCCGACAGCTAGAATATAGTGTCCCATACCACCATAATCTGCTCACGAGTCAAGGTGCTCATTGGTCACTACGGGGAGGTTTGTGGCCCCAGCGTAGGCCGACAGCTCGACCACGGTGTCCCATACCACCATGCCCGGCTCATGAGTCTTCGTGGATCAAGGTACCACGGTTAATAGGGTTTACAATGGTAAGTTCAGTACCCTAGGTTCAAGCAGTTATGATACATACATGGTGAACAAACATCGGCCAGTCGGGTTACTTGACGGGCTCGACTAGCGCGATCGCATATCGAATTGAACGACATGAAGTGCGTAAAACACTTCGCGTGGCCTAACCACTGCCGCCAACTCTCAACACGAATCACATTCATCTACGCGTCGTTCGTGGCTATGACCAGTCAGCCACGAAATCGCTCGGTTACCGACTGCCTGGACTAAGTCAAGTCCCACACATCTATGGAATTACTATACAAGGTATTGGAATTGAAATACGTCATGTGAGCATGTTAACACATGTTATAACTTTCAACTTAAGCAAATCTTCAAGGCATACTTCCCATGCATATTCAACTTAAGCAAATCCTCAAGCACATACATTCAATGCATGTAATGAAATCATGCATTTTATCAACATGTAGAAAATCATCTAGGTCAGCATAATAGTTGAAAAATCAATCACAAACTATCATATAACATCATTTAATCCAATACATACTAATACAAGCATTTATACAAACACATGCACTACACACTTAGGTCTACATATAGCATGTCGACCCAAAGTGTGCAATTAGGCGAATCTCTTCGCCAAACTAATTATGCACGCATTCCTAACTTCCTAATACGACAACAAACCATGTCAATCACATCAGCAAAATATGAATGCAAACAGTACTTCCTACAAATGACTAAAATGCCCTAAATCTCATATTCTTCGTTAGCTTACGAAACGGGAAACGGAGAGCATTTTGTACATGTCAAACGGCGATGCCGTCAAGAATCTACTATTAAACGACATTGAAAGCATTGGGAACCGTCAATCAAAGCGTCTAAAATCCTCACCTAGTGTCTTGTAGACTCGGGAATTGAAGCGGAGTGTATATGCTTCGTCTACGGCGAGTAAGGAGCCTAATACATAAGATCCATAAGCCACATCGCCATGGAAACAAGAAAAACTCAAATCACCAACTATTTAGGGTTTTTACTTACCTAGGATTGCGGTGGAATCACCGGGAAAGCGGTAGAGGAGTGTCGCTTAAGCATGTGCAACACGTAGCACAAGTGGCGGGAAGAACTCTCCCACTCTCTCACAATCTCTCACTCTTTTTCTCTCTCCCAAGCTAGGGCTTCTCTCAAATTCGGATGGGAGAGAGGAGTGGGGGTTTCAACCCCTTTTATAGCCTAAAACATTCCCAAAATAGGCTTGGGAACAATGTTTACTTGGTGCCTAACCAAATCGGGGCCGTTTCGGTCCAAAAGGGCACTTCTGGAGGTCCCCAGGCCAGATGCGGTCGGACTTAAGCTCATGCATACTAGATCTAGCATACATCCAGTTTTCAGACCGGTTGGGTTCCCAGATCGCACGTGGCGGCCCAGTTTCAGTTTAACGGTCACCGCACCAAGATCAGGCCTATAAGTCCCGTGATATATAATAGATATTTTTCCTGATCCAAGGGTGTAATTTGGCTGTATTCTGACGGTCAGAATGCTTAATACTGATGCGTCAAATTTGTGTGCCAGATTTGAATTTGAAATTCCAACTATGTCCCTATTCACACTCTCTTCGGTCCGGGCTCAATGAAATAGCCTGTGATCATCGGTTTGACTTGATTTTTGGAATGAGTGTCAAGCCCAGCTAGACGGTCCTAACGGTCTAAGATAGGAGGTATCGGACTTTCAACGTGCGGTCTAGATCCAATACAAAGATTCAAAGTGGTCCAGAGAACAAACCGGCTTAGAGTTTGATCCGAGGCTTTAGAGCATTATAGCACCCTTAGTTCCACTCGCTTCGGGCCTTGTAGAACGTATTTAAAGTGATCAGGGACCATTTCCCAGCTATTCTAACGTTGCACTAGCTAACCTAGTCAAATTTTCCAAAGGAATGAATTCTACGCAAATTCGGGTCGAGTTGGTACTCGAGCCCAAGGATGGATTTTTCACGGGCGTTACAATCTACCCCCCTTAACAAATAATTTCGTCCTCGAAATTTTGTACCTTTTCGTACTCCTCGAGAAGCTGTGGGTAGTTCTTTCTGATCTCGGCTTCTGTCTCCCAAGTAGCCTCCTCCTCAGTATGATGCGTCCATAGTACCTTCACAAGGGGAATCACCTTGCTACGCAGTACCTGCTCCTTCCGGTCTAAGATGCGTGTCGGTCGCAGGATATAAGTAACATCCTCTCCTAACTGCACCTGCTCCCATCTGATGATATGAGAAGGATCAGCAACGTACTTCTTCAGCATAGAAATATGAAATACGTTGTGGACGCTCGCGAGGGGCGTGGGTAAAGCCAATCGGTAAGCCACTGCTCCCACACGATCGAGGATCTGAAATGGACCAATGTATCGCGGTGCCAGCTTCCCCTTCTTTCCGAACCGAAGGACTCCCTTCATAGGGGAAACTCGCAAAAACACATGATCCCCGACTGTGAACTCTAGTGGTCTCCGTCTCGTATCGGCGTAGCTCTTCTGTCTGCTCTGCGCTGTAAGAAGCCGACGTCGAATACTATCAATCTTCTCTGACGTCGCCTGCACCAACTCTGGGCCAATCAAGCTGCGCTCACCGACCTCTAACCAGCAATGCGGTGCGCGACAAGGTCGCCCATACAGCGCCTCATAAGGTGCCATGCCGATACTCGCCTGGAAGCTATTGTTGTATGCAAACTCCGCATATGCAAGACAGTCATCCCAACTGTCCTTGAAGTCCAATGCGCAAGCTCGCAACATGTCCTCCAGGATCTGGTTCACTCGCTCTGTCTGTCCGTCCGTCTGTGGGTGGAAGGCAGTACTGAACTTCAACTTCACACCCATAGCCTCCTGAATGCGAGTCCAGAAAATAGAAGTGAACCGCGTGTCTCTGTCCGACACGATCTCCAACGGAACTCCATGCAGACGCACGATCTCTCTAATATACAATCTAGCCAGCTCGTCTGCAGAGTTCGTAACTCTGATCGGTAGGAAGTGCGCCGACTTCGTCAATCGGTCGACGATCACCCAAATAGAATCATGCCCCTTCCTCGTCTTCGGCAACCCAGAAATGAAGTCCATGGAAATGAAATCCCACTTCCACTCTGCAATCGGCATAGGCTGCAAAAGTCCAGGTGGTCGGCGATGCTCTGCCTTCACCTGTTGACAAGTGAGACAACGGGACACGAACTCCGCAATGTGGGTCTTCATACCTTCCCACCAGTACGTCCTCTTCACGTCACGATACATCTTCGTGCTGCCAGGATGCATCGCGAGTCTAGTAGAATGCGCAGCCTCGAGAATCTCTCGTCGCAAGTCAGGGACATCAGGAACGCATAGGCGGCCACGGTAACGTAAACCCCCATCCATGCCAACTCGCCAGTCGGCGTCATCATCATCACTGGCCTGCTCTCGAAGCTCAGTAAGATGCGCGTCGTCCCTCTGCGCCTCGATGACACGGTCATCGATCGGAGATCGCACCTGAACATGTGCGATGAACTCAAATGGCTCCTCTACGGTGAGTTTCTGCTCAAAGTCTCGCAAAAACTCAACCATATCCCACTCGGCAACCATCAGCGGAGCCGCAAACTCTATCGCCTTCTTGCGGCTCAACGCATCAGCCACAAGGTTCGCCTTCCCAGGATGGTAAGAGACTTCAAACTTGAAGTCCTTCAGCGTCTCCATCCATCGCCGCTGCCTCATATTCAAGTCCCGCTGTGTGAATATGTACTTGAGGCTCTTGTGGTCGCAAAAGAGCTCGAACTCCTCTCCATAGAGGTAATGTCTCCAGAGCCTCAGTGCGAATATCACGGCTGCCAACTCCAGGTCGTGTGTAGGGTAATTCTCCTCGTGCTTCCTTAATTGTCTCGAGGCATACGAAATTACCCTGTCCCTCTGCATAAGGACACAACCCAAACCAACGCTAGACGCGTCAGTGTATATAGTGTATTTAACCCCTTGCTCTGGCAATACTAGCACAGGGGCGGACGTAAGTCTGTCCTTCAGCTCCTGAAAGGCTGACTCCGCCTTATCATTCCAGGCGAACTTCACGTCCTTCCGTGTCAACTGAGATAAGGGTCTCGCGATCTTCGAGAAATCCTGAATGAAGCGCCGATAGTAGCCAGCGAGACCCAAGAAACTCCTCACCTCAGTGACAGAACCAGGCTGCTCCCAGTCCTGCACCGCAGCTACCTTAGACAGGTCAACTGCCATGCCATCCTTGGACACCACGTGTCCCAGAAACTTCACCTCCTGCTTCCAGAAGTCGCACTTCTTATACTGTGCGAACAACTGATGCTGTCTGAGCGTATCAAGGACCAAACGCAAGTGCTCCTCATGCTCCTCTCGACTCCTAGAGTATACCAAAATGTCGTCGATGAAGACAACGACGAATCGATAGAGGAAAGGCCGTAGTACCCGGTTCATCAGATCCATGAACACGGCCGGTGCGTTCGTGAGACCGAACGACATCACAAGGAACTCGTAATGACCAAAACTGGTCCTGAACGCTGTCTTCTGCACGTCCTCATCTCTGACGCGCAGCTGATGATATCCTGACTGAAGATCAATCTTCGAGAAGTACTGCGCTCCTCTCAACTGATCAAATAAGTCATCGATCCTGGGCAAAGGGTACTTGTTCTTCACTGTGAGTTGGTTCAGCCTGCGATAATCAATACACAATCGTAACGAACCATCCTTCTTCTTCACGAACAAGACCGGTGCTCCCCAAGGAGATAGGCTAGGCCGTATAAGGCCAAGCTCTAGTAGACCATCAATCTGCGTCCTCAACTCCTCCATCTCACATGGTGCCATGCGATACGTCGGCAGTGAGACGGGTGTAGAACCAGGAATCAGATCGATAGTGAAATCGATCTCACGTCTGGGCGGCAAACCAGGGATCTTCCTGAATAGATCCCCGAACTCAGAAACAACTGGCGTCTGCTCAAGTACCTGGGCACCAGCGTCGTGCAACAGGGTGGCGTAGCTAAGAATGCGGAAAGGAAGATTTACCCGCACTGAAAATGTGAAAGGCGTGCCCTCAGGCTCGTACACCGTCACCATACGAGCCTCGCAGTCAATCTCGGCTCTCGCTGCAGTCAACCAGTCCATGCCAAGAATGACGTCGAGATATACGAGCGAGGGATCGACGACCAAATCAAGAGTCATCGTCCTGCCTCCCAGATCAAGTAAACAACCCTCACACATCTGGGTGACATCCGAATAATCTCCATGAGCTGCAAGGACTCGCACGCTATCCATAGTGATAGTCTGCAACCCAAGACGTCTGACTACGGCACGCGATATCAAGGAAATCGTGGAACCAGTGTCCACCATGACAAGAACGGGAGTACCTCCGATATGGCCCGTGACCTCGAAGGCTGAATGCTGGAAAGTCGGCGTCGTAGCTGCCTCAGCGGTCAGTGCATGAACTCGAGCCTGCTGTGGCCGGTTCGGCCGCTGTGTCAAGGGCCGTGGGGGCTGTCGAATCTGCGATACTGTGGGTCTGAAAGAGGACTGCGCAGGAGCTGACCGTATAGGCGGTGCTGATATCGCCTGTGGACGTACACGATCAATCTTCTGCGGCGGCGAGAACCCACTGTCCCGCATCCTCGCAAAGCAACTCGGCGCTAGGTGGCCCGTCCTCCCACAGTATGTGCATGATAGATCAGGGAACCGAAACGGTCCTACTGGCGCCGTGGTCCTGGTAGGAGGATCAATGCGAGGCCTCTTGCCCGCGAAGGGCCTATCTGGCAACTCCGGTCGCGGCCTAGAAGTAGTCGGGCCTCGTGATCGCGCAAGTCGATCCACGTCCTGCTCTGCCCGCATGGACATGTGAACCAACTCCGCATAGGAGGAGAAACTGATGCAGCACATCTTCGACCGAATATCCGGTCGCAAGCCCTCCAAAAAGCGCCGTATGCGCATCTGCTCATCAGCTAAAATCGTCGGGACGTACCTGCCCAACTCTGTGAACCGATGCTCATACTCGGTGACCGTCATCGCTGCCTGCCTGAGACGGAGAAACTCATTCTCCCTCTCGTGTCTGTAGGTCTGAGGATAATACTTCTCATGGAAGCGAAACTCGAATGCTGCCCATGTCCACACGAAGTCTGCGGTAACAGTCCGCAATACACTATCCCACCACATACTGGCCTCTCTCTCAAACTGGAAGGTAGCCAGCTCTACCTGCTCTGCCTCAGTACAGTGCAACATGCGCAGAATCTTCGACACTCGGTCGAGCCAAAACTCAGCCTCCTCGGGTCTGTGAGAACCCGTGAAGGTAGGAGGCCGCAAGCGCTGAAATCGCTCCAGAAGGCCCCGTGTGTCGGCAGGGTTCCCCGCAGGGAAAGCAGGCTGCGCAGGAAGTGCTATGCCCTCATCCTGGGCGTAAGTATAGGCATCCTCAGCTGGATGCGCAGGTGGTGCAGGCGGAGTAGATGCAGTCGCACCCCCACCCTGGGCTAAAGTCCCGACTATAGTAGTCAATAGCTGCTGCTGCTGTAGCATCATAGCCATCATCTGCTCGAATCTATCAGGTGGTGGAGCAGGCTGTGGCGGATGAGGTGCGGAAGTAGATGCGCGCTGTGGCTCTCTAACTGATGGTGTAAATGGCGGTGGTCCATCTGTAGGACCAGTAGCAGGCTGAGACGATCGAACAGTCTCAGGAATCGGGCCCACAGCAGGGTCCGGACGAGTACCAGACTGAGAAGGAGCCTGATCCATCTGCTCTAACAATGAAAGCCGAACCGCGCTCCTCGTAGTCTTAGGTGGCATTCCCTATATTCAAAATAGGGCGCAACCTTGTCAGTCTCAATTGCACAAATACACCACAATCATTCACTAAAGAGTCAAGGCATTCCATGCACTTCAATTAATCAAAATTGTCACAATACAAGGGATATATCCTTACAAGCATCATGACTAGAATGACATGGAAATTAAGACAGTTAAGCAACAGCGACAAAAGCAAAGCACTAGCCCTAATAGGCTTTACACACATGAAACAGAAAATAGCTAACTACTCATAACAACATCAAAGATCGCGTTGCTAGTCGGAGTCTGGCGACGGAGGAGGAGCACCCTTATCCTGTAAGCAACACAGGATTGCCTTCAAGGTGCGAGTCACCTTGCCAAATTTCTTCTTCGTAACGGCCTTGGCATCAGCGACCTCTGCTCGAAGTTCTTGGACTTCCCTTCGCAAAGCGGTCTGACTCTCCTCCATCCGGGCAATGCGATCGTCAATAGTAGTCTGCGCAGAAGGAGGAGGACTCTCATCAGTATCCTGAGCCTCCTCTTCTGCTTCTTCCTGAGTCTCTTCCTGAACTTCTGCACTAGGTTCTCCTTCGCTTTGATCTTCCTCTTCATCAAAGTCGTCCCCACTATCCCTTTCAAGTTGATTTTCACGATATTGCGACCCAATCTTCATCTTAACCATCGTCGACTCATCGATGGTGTGAATCGATACCGGCAACTCGGGTCCAAGTCTATAGGCAAACTCAAGCGCAATTCTGCAAATGAGTCGGCCAAAGGGAAGGGATTCGGATGTTCTTCTCGACCTGGCTATGAGAACTATCTGCCGTAAGATGAAAGTGGCCATACATACGTTCTCTCCCTGAGCCACCAGAAATAAGAAATCGACCATAAGACGTGTACATTCAATGCGGTTCGTCGACCTAGGATAAACATTGAACGTGCAGATGTGATGCAGCAGACGCAAATCCTCCGACATGTACGTCGCCTTGAGGCTATTATTAGGCTGCCATGGAACCAACTTACCGCACAGAAACCTGGTGCGGCGATCTCGTTCACGTCTAGTCCTCAAATTTTTCTCACTTGGATGTACATCACCTAGAGGCACGTTGAGAAGTCGCGCAACCAACTGGACGTCGATCGTAGCCATCCGATCTCTACCAAAAGGGATTTTAAACTGCAAGGGCTCCAAGGTAGGACTCTGGATGCTAGCATAGAAGGCACGAACAGTGCTCACATTAGCACGAGCGCGAGCTTCAAAGATCGGTCCCCAGTGCGCAGCTTCAATGCGTTCGAACAACAGATATTCGCCGAACAATCGCCCATCTACGTCCGCCTCAAATAACACTCTACGATCAGTGTATTCACCATGAGGCATCTCTGATAGGATGGTTCGTCCAAGGTGTGCATGGGGATCCAAATCCCGCTTCGTACGGCACTCCAGGACTGCAGCTGGACCTGCGGCGGCGCTTGAACTTGCGGCACCACCCCGCGGTCTTCTCGATCGAGCAGGGCGGCTCGGCCCAGCCTCGTCTGTTGCAATTTTCCTCTTACCCATCAAAGACAGGATGGATGAGAGTGACAAAAGACCCAAAATAGCTTCCACGAAAGCCATGGAAAACGCCGAAAATGCGGAGAAATGGCTGCCCAATCTGACAAAAGGAAATCTAGGCGTCGTAGAGGGATGCTTCAAGCTTCCCAAGGCTGTAGTTTCAGGGAAAAATAAGAACAAAAAGATGGAATGGAGCTGCTCACGATTTCGACACTATTTGGGGGATTTTGGAGCTCCAAATGGGAAAATCTTCAAGGAAAGGGGCTGCCAACACCCAATAATCATTGGGTGGTGGTCGGTTTTGGCCAAGGAAGGGATTAGGATGGGTTTGGGTCGCCGGGATTTGGAATGGAGCGCTGAAAATCGAAGATAGGGCATGCAAGGGGGCTGTTTGTGAAGGAGAGGGGTGTTTTAGGGGTTTTCGTGGGATGGGAGGTACCTAGGGGTGTTGTGGGAGACATATAAGTGGGTGCGCCCAAAGGGCAGCACCGTCCGAGGTGGCCGGCCGGCGATGCATCGCCCGGCCGGCGATGGCATCGCCGGCCAACCTCCAGGTTGGCCAGCGGGACCCCATGGGTCTGGTCCCCCATGGTCCCAGGGTCCCAAAAAGTCTAGTCCCACCCCTTAGTTCATAGTATTTTGGTCCCTATGGGCCCAAACATGTTTTTGGGGCTTTCCGGGTCCACATCGCAATCCCGAATACCAAACCATATGATGCAGCATATGAATTTGGGGTAGAAGGATCCAGAACATCTTTCTAGCTCCTTAGTTGCTAAAGAAAGTGAAGTTAGAATGGCCTTATGGCCATTTTTCATGAAATTTTACTATTCACTGTAAAATTTGGTGAATGTACTAATTTGTGTTATTTTCACATTAGGTTTGATGCCTAACATGAAATGGATAAGAAAGAACTGAAGGTTGAAGTGTTTAGAGAAGGAATTTTGAGAATTTTTGGCAAAACGGGGTTTTTAAGCCCTGGCGATTAATTACTAGAGTCGTGGTCATTCCACGGCCCATGGATTCACTTTTTCGGTTTAAAACCGCTCATAGGACGTCTCCACCCGACTTCCTACAGCTTAAAAGTGATTCGGGTTGCTTAACGCGACCCGAGATACGTTACAGACTCGATCTTGCGATCGATCCTTATAAACTTCGCCTATCGGCGAATCTGTGATCCTAGAAGTGTTTCTAGACCCTTCTCGCACCCACCTAAGTCAAAGGAAGCGACAGCGTACGTCGCAAGACCATAACCCAGGCCCAGTATACTCTCATTCATGCTCTGATACCAACTTGTAACACCCTGAAAATCGGGGGTCGTGTATAAACTCAACTCCCGAGTTCCAGACCGTCACTTATGCAACAAAGATGGTTATGATTCAATGTTGTCTGATTTAAAGCATTCACATGAGTAAAAGTATACCAAAACTGCAATTCATACTTCAGATCCAGTGATAAAAGCAAGCGGAAGACTAAACAAGATATATATCACTGTATGGAAAAACAAAGTAATCTCAACTGTCTCCAAAGTATGACTACATCTCTGAGTCTCATATACATGTACATAACAAAAGAATAATGTTCAAAAAGGAAAGTCCCACTGATATCCCCTCGATCCAGGTCACCTACGGGAAGCCGTCATGATACTGCATATACGAGAACTCATCCTGGTCCTCGTCATCATCTAGCTCCACCTCCTGGATCTCATCGTCACCTGCAACTACAACAGGGTCTGGTGGGTGTTGCAAACACCATCCCGTAACGTGGGAATGAGTGATCAACTCAGTGGAATCATAGAGCAAAGATTAGCATGTTCACAATTCAATCACGCGATAATAGTAAAGCAGTAAATCAGACAAGTCCTAAAACTGTTGTTAATGCAAGATGATATGACGTGATGTATGCCCTCACCGACGATCACCCTCATACGGCAACATCTTACGACCGCGGCATGCCACACTCCCTAGAGTGCTCCACATCTTCCAGGCACATGCAATGCTATGGTGATATGATTACCAAGTTATTATTAGTCCATTCAAACAGCAGGATTGGGAAACTAAGGTACCTCCCTTGTATCAATCCCAACACGGATCCTGTCTAGGGTCGTCACTCCTAGTAATCTCATACGATGTACGTTTCGTAGGTCGCTGCAAGGGCTGCCAGGGCTGTTGCTCGCACTCGTTGCACCGCTCCCCCATCACCTTATCAATACAGGCCTACTGTACTCTACTGCACGGAAGGGTCGTCGCCTCCCGTGAACTCAGAATACGCTCGCGGTCACTACAAAGGGCTCGTCGCCTGATCAGTGTAGGCCGACAGTTAGAATATAGTGTCCCATACCACCATAATCTGCTCACGAGTCAAGGTGCTCATTGGTCACTACGGGGAGGTTTGTGGCCCCAGCGTAGGCCGACAGCTCGACCACGGTGTCCCATACCACCATGCCCGGCTCATGAGTCTTCGTGGATCAAGGTACCACGGTTAATAGGGTTTACAATGGTAAGTTCAGTACCCTAGGTTCAAGCAGTTATGATACATACATGGTGAACAAACATCGGCCAGTCGGGTTACTTGACGGGCTCGACTAGCGCGATCGCATATCGAATTGAACGACATGAAGTGCGTAAAACACTTCGCGTGGCCTAACCACTGCCGCCAACTCTCAACACGAATCACATTCATCTACGCGTCGTTCGTGGCTATGACCAGTCAGCCACGAAATCGCTCGGTTACCGACTGCCTGGACTAAGTCAAGTCCCACACATCTATGGAATTACTATACAAGGTATTGGAATTGAAATACGTCATGTGAGCATGTTAACACATGTTATAACTTTCAACTTAAGCAAATCTTCAAGGCATACTTCCCATGCATATTCAACTTAAGCAAATCCTCAAGCACATACATTCAATGCATGTAATGAAATCATGCATTTTATCAACATGTAGAAAATCATCTAGGTCAGCATAATAGTTGAAAAATCAATCACAAACTATCATATAACATCATTTAATCCAATACATACTAATACAAGCATTTATACAAACACATGCACTACACACTTAGGTCTACATATAGCATGTCGACCCAAAGTGTGCAATTAGGCGAATCTCTTCGCCAAACTAATTATGCACGCATTCCTAACTTCCTAATACGACAACAAACCATGTCAATCACATCAGCAAAATATGAATGCAAACAGTACTTCCTACAAATGACTAAAATGCCCTAAATCTCATATTCTTCGTTAGCTTACGAAACGGGAAACGGAGAGCATTTTGTACATGTCAAACGGCGATGCCGTCAAGAATCTACTATTAAACGACATTGAAAGCATTGGGAACCGTCAATCAAAGCGTCTAAAATCCTCACCTAGTGTCTTGTAGACTCGGGAATTGAAGCGGAGTGTATATGCTTCGTCTACGGCGAGTAAGGAGCCTAATACATAAGATCCATAAGCCACATCGCCATGGAAACAAGAAAAACTCAAATCACCAACTATTTAGGGTTTTTACTTACCTAGGATTGCGGTGGAATCGCCGGGAAAGCGGTAGAGGAGTGTCGCTTAAGCATGTGCAACACGTAGCACAAGTGGCGGGAAGAACTCTCCCACTCTCTCACAATCTCTCACTCTTTTTCTCTCTCCCAAGCTAGGGCTTCTCTCAAATTCGGATGGGAGAGAGGAGTGGGGGTTTCAACCCCTTTTATAGCCTAAAACATTCCCAAAATAGGCTTGGGAACAATGTTTACTTGGTGCCTAACCAAATCGGGGCCGTTTCGGTCCAAAAGGGCACTTCTGGAGGTCCCCAGGCCAGATGCGGTCGGACTTAAGCTCATGCATACTAGATCTAGCATACATCCAGTTTTCAGACCGGTTGGGTTCCCAGATCGCACGTGGCGGCCCAGTTTCAGTTTAACGGTCACCGCACCAAGATCAGGCCTATAAGTCCCGTGATATATAATAGATATTTTTCCTGATCCAAGGGTGTAATTTGGCTGTATTCTGACGGTCAGAATGCTTAATACTGATGCGTCAAATTTGTGTGCCAGATTTGAATTTGAAATTCCAACTATGTCCCTATTCACACTCTCTTCGGTCCGGGCTCAATGAAATAGCCTGTGATCATCGGTTTGACTTGATTTTTGGAATGAGTGTCAAGCCCAGCTAGACGGTCCTAACGGTCTAAGATAGGAGGTATCGGACTTTCAACGTGCGGTCTAGATCCAATACAAAGATTCAAAGTGGTCCAGAGAACAAACCGGCTTAGAGTTTGATCCGAGGCTTTAGAGCATTATAGCACCCTTAGTTCCACTCGCTTCGGGCCTTGTAGAACGTATTTAAAGTGATCAGGGACCATTTCCCAACTATTCTAACGTTGCACTAGCTAACCTAGTCAAATTTTCCAAAGGAATGAATTCTACGCAAATTCGGGTCGAGTTGGTACTCGAGCCCAAGGATGGATTTTTCACGGGCGTTACAGGCCCACGACTGGTCGTAGGCTTCCCAGGACCGATCGTGGAACAACAAATCCTTATCCCGTGGAAATCTTTGAAAATCTTTGAAGTTACAACCAGTCCTAGGATCCTAAGACCAGTTGTAGATGGGATTTTTCAGGCTATAAATAGAGCACGAACTTCAGAGTTTTAACAATTCAATTCAACTCTATTCAAGCAATCTTTAGGCTATACTCTAAGATAAGTTTTTGTTTGCTTTAAGCTACTTTGTGTTCATTTAATATTCCTTTTGCTAGCTTGTTTATTATTTGATTTTGATCTACATTCCAATCTTATTAAGAAAAGGGGAATTTCTGATATTCCTTCTTCTTAGATTCAAAATCAAATAGAACTAGCCCTTTTGATTTAAAATCTATTAGACTTAGAACCATTCTTAAAGTGAGTATTGGACTTTGAACGTTGAATCGAACTTCTACTCCGATTGGTTCTACCGAGCTACTTCAAAAGGAGATTCAGGTATTTTACATTTGTGTAATTTACTTTCTTTAGTTTTGTTTGAGATTTGCTAGAAAAATCTCATTGTATTAGTTATCTGAGGAGAGCCAGAAAACTCAGATTGTGTGGGTTTTTGGATTGTGTAAGCCCGAGATCAAAGACACAATTGTGAAGGTTTTAGGTGAACTTATGAAACCTATTTTGATAGTGCATGCTAATATCCCCTGTGTGAGGATATTAGGAGTGGAGTAGCATTCTGTGTGGCTGTTGGATAATAGTTGGTGTACACACAGGTGAACCACTATATATCATTGTGTTATGGATGTGCTTTATTCTTTGTTCATTTAGTTTTGTGGATTGTATTCGTGGATGAATGTTATAATCTTTTTATTCCAAGCAACTGTGGGGAATGTTGTAATAACTTAGGATTTATTGCTGTAATTTATTTTGATTTCCTTGCTTTTTATTCCTCATTAGTTTGTGATACAAAGGACGTTCTAGAAATAAGGTTGTCCTACCTTAAACCTTTGGTTTTTGGTGTAAGGTTGTCCTTAGAACTGATAAAGTATCATTCTCTATATTTTAAGCTATTGAGATTACTTTCAATTCAGCATTGTGCTTTATTTCTTTTATTATTCCACTGTTTTTAGTTTTATTTGGCATTGCCCTATTCCTCCCCCCCCCCCCCCCCTCTAGGGCATATAGCTAGGCCCTTTCAAAAATGATCACCGAGATCGTGTCTGTGCACACTCCTGATCACACACGATGACCCTAAACCACATTTAGACCATTAATTGACGGGTTTAGGCCATGTTTCATCCCATTACAGCCGTTAAAAATTGGTAAATGTGAATATGTATCAGATTTACTTCGAAACGACCCAAAACGAGTCGAAACAGAGTAGGGGCCCAATCGGGGCATTTCTAGGGGGAACCAGCATGGGACCCACATGTTTTTAGATCTAAGGGGAGGACCATGCCGGTGGGGTGAGTCCTCGCGGGATGTCCAGAGACCAGCAAAGCCCTCGCCGGTTTGGCGAGGCCTCGCCACCCAGTAGGCCCGGAGGGGCTGGGCCGATCGGGCTGATAGTTCTAGGGCGTTGTGTGGCCCACTGGTGCTCTGTTGGTTGATTAAAACCCCTTCAACAGCTTCCTTCCTTCATAATATACCCTCCCTAGCTTTCTTTTTCTTGAAAAATCTCTCAAATCTTCTTCAAACCCTTCTTTCTTCCATTTTCATGCACACTCTCCCTACCCATCTTAAAACCCACCTCAATTGCTGATTTCAGTTTCTTTTCTTCCCATTTGATCACTTAAATCCTTACATTGAGTCTCAAATTCATGGAAACCCCATCACCCATCCCATTCTTCTTATTTCTTTTATTTTATATGGCTTTATTCAAGCTTGTCACTGCCATATTTTCCATTTCCACCATTCTCTCTTTCATGGGAAAGAAGAGAGCTTCTGTAGATGAAGTCGGGCCTAGTCACCCCACCCATTCTAGAAGGCCGAGAGGTGCCGCCGTAAGTTCAAGCGCCGCTCGAGAGTTACAGACGAAACGGGATCTAGATCCCCATGCTCCCATAGGAAGGTCCTTGTTGGCGGAGTTGTCTCATGGTGTTTACGAAGGTCGTAGGGTCCTCTTTAAAGCTCATGTATATGCATGACTATTTAGAGAATTCTTGTTGTTCGAGCACCTAGTAGAAGACAAGCCAGGTCTGCTATTTGAGGGTGAGCATCGTGTAAATGTGGGTACTGTCCGAGCTTTCTATGCCCACATTCGAGAGCCAACATTGGAGCCCTTGTAGTTTAAAATACCATTTGGAAGAGAACAGGAGGCCACAATCAACGTTGCTTTGATATCTCTGCTTCTAAATGTGCCACTTGGCGAGGCCCATGCTAATGAAAAGAATCTGAGAGTGCTCGTGAAAGGGATCGTCGCACACGGTTCTTTTATGGTCGTCTGGTTGAATGATAGCCTAACAAAAGCCTTTTAGTGACCAATATGACGGATGATTTCTGTCTGCTTCGCCACATCTGCACATTCAACGTTTAACCTAGGTGGAGCAACCACAGTGAATGCACATGCCTGATGGTGGATTTCTTGTATCAGGTGGGGCAAGGAGAGAAGCTTTGTGTGTCTACGTATGTCCTGCGACTTATCGCAAGTTCTAATAAAAGGACTGAATCTCTCCTGTTCGGCCGACTCATATGCAAGATTGCACTTGAGTTTGGCTATAGACTTGGGGCGAAATTGCCGACGCGAATCCATTACATCACTAAGACTACTCTTAATCAGATGGATATTAGGCCTCGGCAACAACAAGTCCTACTTGAGGAGAGTGAGGATGAGACAGAAAGTGAAGAGGAAGAGAGTGATGAAGAAGGTGGAGTCGAAATAGAAGAAGAAGAAGAGCAGGATGAAGAAGAAGAGGAGGCTCAGGATACGGATGAGAGTCTTCCTCCCGTGACTCAGGAGCATGACCCTGATAGGGCGGATAGAGAAGCCCATTTAGTCAGACTTGAGGAGGGTCAGGCCACTCTGCGGTAGGATATTATCGACCTGCGGGGCCTCCTGAAGCACAAGTTCAAGAAAGTAACCCGCACTTTGAAGTCTATCCTATGCTGTCTGCAGGATAAGGGTGCCCCTCCTCCATCACCAGATTTTGATGAATAGTCCTTTATGTAGTCGTTGTTTATTTGTTTTGTTGCTTGTTCTTATGTGTAGCTTTTATAGGCCTAGTAGATTATAAGTTGTTTAGTGTTTGGATCTTAGTGCTTGAAGCTTAGTTGTATTAGCTCACATGCTTTCTCTGTCATGATCCATATAATATTGCACTTCATGTATTGTGACAATTTTGTTAAATGAAATGCATGTTGTTTCTTTGGTTGTGTGATGTTAATGCTGTGTGGATGGATTGGCTCACCAAGATGAGAGCAGAGATTGATTGCGAGGCCAGAGTCGTGACAACCTACGAACCTGAGGGTACAGTCTTTACATTTCCAGTTCAGGTCAATTGGTCCTATCGAGTTAGTAGTTAAGCTTCATTGTTAGAGAGTTCTGATGATCCGACATTGAGAGATATGCTGGTGGCTTGAGATTTCCCTGATGTATTTGAGAAGATCCCGGGACTTCCTCCTAGGTGCGAGATTGACTTTACTATCAATCTTGTGCCCAGTGCGACACCTATTTCCTTGTCAACGTATCATATGCCTCCATGTGAGATGGAGGAACTGAGGAGATAGATTGATATATTATTAGAGGCAGGCTTCATTCGACCAAGTGTGTCACCTTAGGGAGCGCCTGTATTATTTATGAAGAAGAAAGACGGTTCCCTGCGATTATGAATTGATTATCATAGGTTGAATCAGGTCACGGTGAAGAACAAGTATCCCTTGCCCAGGATTGATGATCTGTTTGATCAGTTGAAGGGGGCACAGTATTTTTCAAAGATAGATTTGTAGTCTGGGTATCATCAGTTGCACGTCAGGGATGAGGACGTGCAGAAGACTGCCTTCAGGACTAGTTTTGGTCATTACGAGTTTCTTGTGATATCGTTTAGACTCACAAATGCTCCGGCCGTGTCCATGGATCTGATGAACAGAGTGTTTCCGTCATTTTTGTTTTGATTCGTTATTGTGTTTATTGACGATATTATAATATTTTTTAAGAGTCGGGAAGAACATGAAGAGCATTTGAGAGCTGTCCTTGACACTCTCAGGAAGAACCAGTTGTTCGCATAATACAAGAAATGTGACTTTTGGAAAGAGGAAGTTAAGTTCCTGGGACATGTGGTGTCCAAGGAAGGTATAGCAGTTGACCTTGCCAAAGTAGCCGCGGTTTAGGATTGGAAGTAGCCCGGTTTAGTTACTGAGGTAAGAATTTTTCTTGGTCTGGAAGATTATTATCGACGATTCATTTGGGACTTTTCCACGATTTCCAGACTGTTGTCTCAGTTGACACGGAAGGATTTGAAGTTTTCCTGGAATGAGAAGGCCGAAACAGCTTTTCAGGAGCTGAAGGACAAGTTGATGTCCACCCTTATACTAGTATTGTTAGAGTAAGGGGTTAAGTATACTATATACATTGATGCGTCTCGCATTGGTCTAGGTTATGTCCTTATGTAAAAGGATAGGGTAATTGTTTACACCTCGAGACAGTTGAGGAAGCACGAGGAGAATTACCCTACACACAACCTAGAGTTGGCAGCCGTCATTTTCGCTTTAAAGCTCTAAAGACATTACCTCTACGGAGAGGAGTTCAAGATCTTTTATGTCACAAGATCCTTAGATACATATTCTCACGGCAAGACTTGAATATGAGGCAACGCCAATGGATGGAAAGCTTAAAGGACTTTAAGTTTGAGGTCCTCTACCATCCGAGTAAGGCAAACCTTGTGGCAGAAGCGTTGAGCCGCAAGAAGACTATAGAGTTTACGGCTCTACTAATAATAGCAGAATGGGACATGGTGGAGTTTGTGCGAGACTTTGAGCAGAAACTCATGGTGGAGGAGCCGTATGAAGTCGTCGCACATATTCGAGTACAACCCCTCATTGATGGCAGGATTATCGAGGCTCAGGCAGATGATGAGTTATTGGCGAAGATGAGAGAGTGGGCTGGTATAGATGAGGACTCCGAGTGGAGTGTTGTTACGAATGGGGGCTTACGTTATCGTGGCCGCCTATGCATCCCAGACGTCCCTGACTTGAGACGAGAGGTTCTTAAGGCAGCCCACAGTTTGAGGCTTGCGATGCATCTAGGTAGCACGAAGATGTATCAAAACTTGAAGAGATTGTACTGGTGGGACAATATGAAGGTCCACATTGCAGAGTTTGTGTCCCATTGTCTCACGTGCTAGCAGGTCAAGGCAGAGCATCACCGAACTTCTGGACTGCTTCAGCCCATGCCCATAGCCAAATGGAAGTGAGACTTCATTTCTATGGATTTTATTTCAGGACTACCTAAGACGAGGAAGGGACATGACTCTATTTAGGTGATCATTGATAGGTTGACGAAGTCAGCTCATTTCCTACCGTTCAGAGTTACGAACTCTGCAGATGAGTTGGCCAGATTGTACGTCTGCATGGAGTTCCTTTGGAGATTATGTCAGATTGAGACACACGATCTATCTTCTGAACTCGTATCCACGAAGCAATGGGTTGAAGTTGAAGTTCAGTACCGCGTTCCATCCGCAGACAGATGGGCAAACGGAGCGTGTAAATCAGGTGCTAGAAGATATGTTACGAGCTTGTGTGTTGGATTTCAAGGATAGTTGGGATGACTGTCTTCCTTATACAGAGTTCTTGTATAACAATAACTTTCAGGTGAGTATTGGCATGGCTCCCTATGAGGCACTCTATGGTCGCCCATGTAGAACACTGCATTGGTAGGCAGAAGTGGGCGAGAAGACTCTAATTGGCCCAGAATTGGTTTAGGCAACCTCAGAGAAAATTGAAATTATTAGGCGTCGACTGCTATCAGCATAGAGTAGGCAGAAGAGCTACGTCGATACGAAACGGCAACCGCTTGAGTTTGAAGTTGAGGACCATGTATTCCTTAAGGTTTCCCCCATGAAGGGAGTCCTTCGGTTTGGTAAGAAAGGAAAGCTCACGCCGAGATTCATTTGGACCATTTCAGATACTTGATCAAGTGGGGGCAGTAGCGTATCACCTTGCTTTGCCCACATCACTCACAGGCGTGCATAACGTATTCTATGTGTCCATGTTGAAGAAGTACGTTCTTGATCCTTCGCATATTATCAGTTGGGATCAAGTGCAGTTGAGCGAGGATGTCACCAATGTACTGCGACAGACACGTATCCTGGATAGGAAGGAGCAGGTACTGTGTAGCAGGTCATCCCACTTGTGAAGGTACTGTGGACACATCATAGTGAAGAAGAGGCTACTTGGGAGACTGAAGATGAAGTCAGAAAGAACTAACCTCAGATCCTCGAGGAGTATGAGAAGGTACAAATTTCGAGGACGAAAGTTTTCTTTAAGAGGGATAGATTGTAACGTCGTGGAAAAATCCATACATAGACCTGAGTACCACCTCTAGAAAAAATCATTTAGAACTAAATCCTTTAGAAATTCAACGTAAATTAACTAGCACTAAACTAGATTACCGGTGAAATTATCACCAATCACTTATAATACAATCTGCATGACCCAAAACCTATAGAATTTTTTATGCTACATTACCCTGAAATCTATCAGTAAACTCTAAACCCAGTTGCTCTCGGGAGCATTTACAAACTTCGTATCGGACCTGGACCGCACATTAAAAGTCCGATAGCAATGAGCTTAGACAATTATGACCGCCTAGTTGGACTTGACAATCACCTCGAAAATCAAGTTCAGACGATGTCCTGATGCTATTTTCTTGAGTCCAGAGTAAAGAGTATGAGAATGTGAAGGTTTTTATAAAATTAAATATGAATTTAAGTAATCTGAGTCGTGTCGCTTGCGCACCAATTATAAGCATTCTCACCGTTGGTTTGTGACCTAAATTCACCCTCGGATCAAGGAAGATGACCCACACATGTCAAATACTTGTGGCCCTAATTGAGTTTCAGTGACCACTGAATTGAAACTGGCTGCCACGATCGATCTGGAAACCCAATTGGACTGAAAACTTAACTTGATCAAGATCCAGTATCTGTGAGCTTAAGTCTGACAGCAATTAGTAAAGAGACTTCCAGAAATGCTCCGTTGGATCGGAATAAGCCCGATTTAGTTAGAACCTAAGTATATCATGGCCCTGGGACTAATTTCATCAGTTTTGGGCCTATATAAGGGCCTTAAACCCTCTCTCACATATTCCATATGAATTCCCAAACCCTAGCTAAGATAGAGAAGAAAAAGAGAGAAAGTGAGAGAGAAGTTGGTGATTCGTCTTGGGATTCTTCCCAGTTTCTCTAAGCACCAAATTCACCTATCTGAATCATTATTCCGGTGATTCTAATTCTATTTTTGAATAAGAAGATCAAACCCTAACCTGTTTTGGAGCTTAGAATAGTCTAAGTGTTGATGTAGCTAACCTATTTCATACTTTAGGTTGCCAATCCGCCATTGACAAAGACTTATCATCTAAATTATATCTGTTTCGCATTTTCTGGTTTAAGGTGCGGACTATATACGTTTAGGTTATGGTTTTCAAGACTTTCAATGTCTGATAATGATTTATTACTGATGTGGACGCTATTACACATGCTAAATGCGCTATCATTTTTATTTTATGTATATGTATAACCTATTTTGTAAATAATGTATTTCATGTGTTGGTCGAAATGTTTGTATGCATAAGGAATTTGATGCTATGATTGCCATGATTAATTGTTGTTGATATATGCTTGTTATGTATGTGAAAAATCCTTGGCAAAGGGATTTGCCCTAATACGTAATACGTCCGACATACGTGATGTATGTTGGAAAGAGTAGTCTAAGTGTTTGTGAAAATGTCTGAATGAGTTAGTAGTTAGTAAAGTGAGATTTATAAGGGTGTTGAGATATGAATCTCAATTACCTTAACTGTGTGTATGATTTCCTCCATGTACTATATAGTTTGTTATTCATGTTTAATTGTGTGTATGATTTCCTCCATGTACTGTATATTCATATGTAAGTTATATTCCATAACATGTTCATATGATTTTAGCATTTGACTTGAATATGTATTATTGCAATTGCACGTGGTTGGGACTATATAACAGTCTAGGTAATTGGTAACAGTTCTCGATCCGGTGGCTGTGATTGTTTTCACCACGCAGGATGTGTTCGAAAAATTCCGTACTTAGGATGTTCGACAGTGGTTAGGCCACATGAAGTGCTTATGTATTTCTTGTTGATCAACTCAACATGCGATCGTCCTAGTCGAGCTCGTCAATTAACCCGATTGACCGATGTATGTGCACCATGTTTGGACACTACTGGTTGAATCGAAGGTACCAAACTCACCGTTGAAACCCTATTAACCATGGTAACTTGATCCGCTAAGACTCATGAACCGGACATGGTGCTATGGGACACCATGGTTGTGCTGTCAGCCTACGCTGGTGTAACACCCCAGATTTTTTCCAACTTGGAATTAGACGTCCATAGGCAATGGGTCAATGATAATACCTTGGTAACTTCTCATAGCTCAATTCTAAAGCCAAAGAAATCATTTAGGACTAAATTCTTTGGAAATTTAACGTGAATTAACAGACGCTACACTAGATTTTCTATAAAATTAGCACCAACCACCTTAAATACGATTCGTAAGACCCAAAGCCTATAGAATTGTTAACGCTATGTTACCCTAAAATTTAGGATCAATCTCTAAGCCCAATTGCCCTCGAGATCATTTGAAAACTCTATATCGGGCCTGGACCGCACGTCGAAAGTCTGATAGCGATGAACTTAGACAATTATGATCGCCTAGTTGGACTTGACTATCACCTCGAAAATTAAGCCCAAACGATGTCTTGAGACCATTTCCTTGAGTCCGGAGTGAAGAGAGTGAGAAAGTGTAGATTTTTAAAGAAATTAAATATGATTTTAAGTAATCTGAGTCGTGTCACTTGCGCGTTATTTTTAAGCATTCTGACCGTTAGATTTGGACCCAAATTCACCCTCGAATCAGGATAGGTAGCCCATACATGTCAAAGTACTTGTGGCCTTGATCGAGTTCCTGTGACCTTTGAACTGAAACTGGTCCGCCACGGTCGATCTGGAAACCCGACCGGATTGAAAACTTAGTTTGACCTAGATCCGATATTAGAGAGCTTAAGTCTGACCGCATTTAGTAACAGGACCTCTAGAAGTGCTCCGTTGGATCGAAACAGACCCGATTTGGCTATAACTTAAGTATACCTTGGCCCTAGGGTTATTTCTATCGCTTTTGGGCTTATAAAAAGGCCTTAAACCCTCTCTCACAAATCCCATACAAACTCCAAACCCTAGCTAAGAAAGAGAGAGAAAGAGCGAGAGAGAGTTGGATTTCACCTAGGGATTCTACCCTGCCACTCCATGTGCTTCAACACCACTACTGTATCGCTATTACTGCGTTTCTGATTTCATTCTTATGTAAGAAATCCTAACCCTAACCTGTTTTGGAGTTTAGAATAGTTAAAGTGTTGTTGTAGCTAACCTATATTCATGCCTTAGGTTACCTACCCACCGTTGACAAAGACTTGTCGTCTAAATCATATCCGTTACGCATTTTCTGGTTTAAGGTACGAACTATATACGTTTAGGTTATGATTTTCAAGACTTTCAATGTCGGTTAATGATATATTACTGACATGGATGCTATTTCACATGTATAAAGCGTTGTTCATATCATTTTTCAGTTATACATTAATTATGTTAAATATACGATATTCCTTATATTTGTAGAAAATACCATATATGTATGAAATTCAGATTTGTGCTTGCCATGATAAATTGTTATCTATGTATGCTAGATGCATGTTCATCATCTTCTGGGTGAACAGATTAGCCTAATACATGTTTTATCAACATACGTCGTGTATATTATATTGTGTAGTCCAAGTGTTTATGAAAATGACTGAATGAGTATAGAATTCACTTTCGTGCTCGCCATGACTAACTGTCATGGATATATGATTGTTGTATAGGCAATAACCCTTTGACGAAAGGATTGACCCTAATATGTATGATAAACTAGTATATATCACATATGATGTAATGTGTAGGCTAAGTGTTTCTAAAAATGTTTAAATGAGTTAGTAGTTTTGTAACACCCCGGATTTTGGCCAACCTGGGATTAGACATCCTTAGGCAATGGGTCGACTAAAACACCTGGGAAATCGCTCAGAACCCAATTTCATAGCCAAAGAAATCACTTAGGATTAATTCCTTTAGAAAATAAGTGTAAGTTAGCTAGCGCAACACTAGAGTAGTTGGGAAATAGTCCCTGATCACTTTAAATACGTTCTACAAGACCCAAATCGAGTAGAACCAATGACACTATAATACTCTAAAACCTCGGATCAAACTCTAAACCGGTTTATTCTCAGGACCTCTTTGAAACTTTGTATTGGATTTAGACCGCACGTCGAAAGTCCGATACCTATAATCTTAGACCGTTCTAGCTGAACTTGACAATCATTTCGAAAATCAAGTCCAACCGACGTTCAGAGGCTATTTCATTGAGCATGGAGTGAAGAGAGTGAGAATAGGGTTAGATTTGGAATTTGAAATTCAAATCCGGCACATGACTTGACGCGTCGTATTAAGCATTCTGACCGTTAGAATTCAGCCAAATTACACCGTTGGACCAGAAAAAATTTCTATTTCATATCATGAGACTTGTAGACCTGATCTACGTGCGGTGACCGCTGAACTGAAACTGGACCACCATGTGCGATCTGGGAACTCTACCGGTCTGAAAACTTGATGTGTGATAGATTCAGTATGCATGAGCTTAAGTCCGACCGCATTCGGCCAGGGGACCTCCAGAAGTATCTTTTTGGACCGAAACAGTCCCGATTTGGTTAGGCACCAAGTGAACATTGTTCCCAAGCCTATTTCAGGCAAGTTTTAGGTTATAAAAGGGGCTTAAACCCTCACTTCCCTCACCCATCCGAATTTTCTAGAAACCCTAGCTGGTGTGAGAGAAAGGGTGAGAGATTGTGGGAGAGAATTTCCTGTTGCTTGCACTACGTGTTGCACGTGCTTAAGCAACGCGCCTCAACCACTTTTTCAGTGATTTCACCGCGATTCTAGGTAAGCAAATACCCCAAATACTTGCTGATTTAGGGTTTCTTTGGCTCCTTAGTATGGTAGCTGATGCATCTTGTAAAATAGGTTCCCGGTTCACCGTAGACGAAGCGTATACAGTCCGTTCGACTCAATACACTTCTAGGATAAAAGGTGCAGATTTTAGATGCTTTGATTGACTGTTTCCAACGCTTTCAATGTCATTTAATAGTAGATTATCGACAGCAACGCCGTTTGACATGTACAACATGCTGTCTGTTTCCTGTTTCGTAAGCAGACGAAAAATATGAGATTTAGGGCATTTTAGTCATTTGTAGGAAATACTGTTTTCATCCATATTTTGCTAATGTGATTGACATGGCTTCTTGTCACATTAGGATATTAGGAATGCATGCATAATTAGTTTGGTGAAGAGATTTGCCTAAATGCGCACTTTGAGTCGACATACTATATGTAGACTTAAGTGTGTAGTTTAAGTGTTTGTATAAATGTTTGTATTAGTATGTATTGACTTAAATGGTGTTATGAACTAGTTTGAGATAGAATTCTCAATTAATATGCTGATGTAAATGATTTCCTACATGTTGGCTATATGCATGATTTCATTGTATGTATGAAATGCATGTGTTGGAAGATTTACTTAAGTTATATATTATAACATGTGTTAACATGCTCACATTGTTGTATTTCACTTCCATTACTCTTACATGATTGCTGATGTGGGTTCATAACTGTTTGGGACTATAATTAGTCCAGGAAGTCGGTAACTGAGAAAATCCGTGGTTGGCTTATCTTTATCACGAGCGACGCGTCGATGAACACGAGTCGTGTTTTGGAGTTGGCGGCAGTGGTTAGGACACACGAGGTGTTTTACGCACTTCATGTCGTTCGACTTAAGATGCGCTTGTGCTAGTCGAGCCCGTCAAGTAACCCGACAGGCCATTGTATGTTCACCTTGTATGAGTCATAACTGCTTGAACCTAGGGTACTGAGCTTACCATTGTAAACCCCGTCAACCATGGTACCTTGATCCATAAAGACTCATGAGCCGGGTATGGTGGTATGGGACACCATGGTCGAGCTGTCGGCCTACACTGGGGCCACAAACCTCCCCGTAGTGACCAGTGAGCACCTATGACTCTGAGTAGATTATGGTGGTATGGGACACTATATTCTTACTGTCGGCCTACACTGATCAGGCGACGAGTCCTTTGTAGTGACCGCGAGCGTATTCTGATTCTACGGGAGGCAACGACCCTTCCGTAGCAGTAAGAGTACAGTATGCCTGTATTAATAAGGTGATGGGGGAGCGGTGCAACGAGTGCTAACAATAGCCCTGACAGCCCTTCCAGCGACCTACAAAATATACATCGTATGAGATTGCTAGGGGTGACGACCCTAGACAGGATCTGTGTTGGGATTGATATAAGGGAAGTACCTTAGTTTTCCAATCCTATTGTATGAAAAGGACTAATAATAACTCGGTAATCATATCAACATCACATTGCATGTGCCTAGAAGATGTGGGGCACTGAGTGGTATGCAAGCATGCCGCGGACGAAGATGGTGCCGTATGAGGGAGAATGTCGGTGAGGACATCCATCATGTCATGTCATATTGCATTAACAACAGTATTAGGAATGTTTGATTTACTGCTTTACTATTATCGCATGATTGATTTGAGAACATGTTAATCTTTGCTCTATTATTCCACTGAGTTAGCTACTCACTCCCACGTTAGGGGATGGTGTTTACAACACCCACCAGACCCTGTCTTAGATGCAAGTGAGGCAGCGATTCAGGAGGCAGAGCCGGACTATGATGAGGACCAGGACGAGTTCTCATATATGCAGTATCACGACGGCTTTGCTTAGATGGCCTGGATTGACGGGACTTCTCAGTGGGACTATTTTTGACATTTGATTTCTATTTATTTACATGTATATGAGACTCAAAGATGTATTCATACTTTGGAGACAGTTGAGATCTATTTTGTTTTCCATACAGTGATATGTATATCTTTTAGTCTTTCGCTTGCTTTTATCACTGAATCTGGAGTATGAATTGCAGTTTTGGCATACTTTTACTCATGTGAATGCTTTAACTCAGAAAAAATTGAATCATAATCATTTTTGTTGCATAACTGACTGTCTGGAACTCGAGAGTTGAGTTTATACACGACCCCCGATTTTCAGGGTGTTACAAGTTGGTATCAGAGCATGAATGAGATTATACCGGGCCTGGGTTATGGTCACGCGATGTACGCTGTTGCTTCCTTTGACTTAGGTGGGTGCGAGAAAGGTTTAGAAACATTTATAGGATCGCAGATTCACCAATAGGAGAGGTCTATTCGTATCGATCGCGCGATCGAGTCCGTAACGCATCTAGGGTCGCGTGAAGCGACCTAAGTAGCTCCTAGGTTGTAGGTAGGTGGGTTGAGACGTTCTTTGAAAGGTTTTAAACCCGTAAATATAAATCCTTGGGCTGTGGGGCAACCACAACCCTTACATTCAATCGCTAGGGCTTAAAAACCCCGTTTCACCTAATTTCTTCAAAATTCCTCCTTTCACCATTCCATTCTTCAATTCTTTCTGTGAATTTTCATGTTAGGCATTGATCCTAATGTGAAAATGATATAAAATCATACTTTGACAAAATTTTACAGTGAATAGTAAAAATTCATGAAAACTGGCCATTAGGCCATCTAAGTTTGCATTATTTAGCAAATAATGGGATAGATGGATGTATTAGCTCCTTCTACCCTAAAATCATATGCTACATGATAGGGGAATGCATTCAGGTTTACAGATTGGCCCCGGAAAGCCCCGAATGAAAGTTTGGGCCTCCCTAGGTCAAATTACAATAATTTGTGGTGGGGACCATACATACTTGGAGTCCTTGGGGTAGGGGGGACCCAACCCATGGGGTCCCACCGGCCGGATTGATGACTGGCCGGCGATGCCATCGCCGATGGGTGGGGCCCACTTGCTGTGAAATTTTGGCGCACGGTCTTTTAGGGGTAGGGCACCCCTCCCATGTGCGGTCCGACCGTAGAAAACCCCTAAAATGAGTACCTCCTTCACAAACAGCCCCCTCCCAAGCTCCCTTGCTCGTTTTCTTGCTGCCCATCTCAAAATCGTGACCTCAAATCACTCTCAAATCCTCCCATTGCTAAAAACGACCATATCCCATACCTCCAACGTGATTAGCAACCCTCTCCCTCTCCGATCTCGTCGTTTGGAGCTCCTACAACCTCCAAAACATGCTGAAATCGTGTGGAGCTCCATTCCCATTTTTCCTTCTCTATTCTTTTTAAAAATCCACCCTAGGGGAGCTTGAAGCATCCCTCTACAACACGTAGATTTCCTTTTTTCTATTTGGGCAGCCATTTCTCTACATTTTTCACATTTTTCATGGCTTTTGTTGAAGCCATTTTGGGTTTTTTCTCTCTCTCCACCATCCTCTGTTCGATGGGAAAGAGAAAGACAGCAGCGGATGAGGCTGGGCCTAGTCACCCTGTGCAATCAAGAAGACTGAGGGGTGACGCCGCTAGCTCAAGCGCCGTCTCAAGTCCAAGCACAGCCCGAGAGTTCTATACAAAGCGGGATTTAGATCCCCATGCTCAAATTGGGCGAGTGATATTAGCAGAGATGCCTCACGGCGAATATACTGACCGTAGGGTGTTGTTTGAGGTGGACGTGGAAGGGCGACTCTTCGGCGAATTCCTATTATTCGAGCGCATTGAAGCTGCACATTGGGGTCCTCTCTTTGAAGCCCGTTCTCATGCTAATGTGAGCACCATTCGTGCTTCTACACTCGTATCCAGAGTCTTACATTGGAGCCATTGCAGTTCAAGATTCCTTTTGGTAGAGACCGGATGGCTACGATCGATGTTTGGTTGATAGCGCGACTTCTGAACGTGCCCCTTGGTGATGTTCATCCCAGTGCAAAGAATTTAAGGAGTAGGCGTGAGCGAGATCACCGTACCAGGTTCCTATGCGGTAGTCTGGTTCCATGGCAGCCTAACAATAGCCTCAAGGCGTCTCATATGTCTGATGATTTGCGCCTGCTGCATCACATTTGCACGTTCAACGCGTATCCTAGGTCGACAAATCGCATTGAATGTATGCGCCTTATGGTTGATTTCTTGTATCAGGTGGCCCAGGGAGAAAATGTGTGTATGGCCACTTTCGTGTTACGACAGATTATCCTCATAGCAAAATCAAGGAGAACGTCTGAGTCGCTTCCTTTTGGCCGGCTTATATGCAAGATCGCGCTTGAGTTTTCTTACAGACTTGGGCCGGAGTTGCCAGTTCCGATTCACTACATTAATGAGTCTACCATGGTCAAGATGAAGATCGGGTCTCAGTACCGTGAGACTCAGCTTGATGAGGATAGCGGGGATGATTTTGATGACGAAGAGGATCCAAGTGAGGAAGAACCTGGAGCTAAAGTAGAGGAAGAAGTCCAGGAAGAGGTAGAAGAGGAGGCTCAGGATACAGATGAGAGCCCTCCTCCTTCTGCTCAGGCTACTAGTGATGATCGCATTGCCCGAATTGAGGAGAGCCAAGTCACCTTGCGAAGGAAAGTTTAGGAACTTCAGGCTGATGTCGAGGATACCAAGGCCGTTATGAAGAGAAAATTCGACAAGGTGACTCACACCTTGAAGGCGATCCTGTGCTTCTTGCAGGATAAGAGTGCTCGTCCTCCATCGCCCGACTCGGACTAGTGATTTAGATCCAGATATCGCGAGTTGTAGTTAGTTGTTTCCTACTTTTTGTGTGTAAGCCTGATAAGGTTAGTAGTTTGCTTATGTTGCTGTAGTAGCTAACTGTCTTAGTTCCCATGTACTTCCTGTCATGATGCCTATAAGGAGATATCCCTTGTATTGTGACAATTTTGATTAAATGAAATGTATGGAATGCATGCCGTTTCGTTTGCTGTAAGGTATTGTCCCTAGTTTGGGTGTATCCTATAGTTTCCACTGCCATATTGTAAATCCCGGGATTAAGCCTACAAAATTTTTTTTATCCCACCCCACCCTCCTACCAAGCATGCCACTTCCAATCCCGACATGGTACTAGGAATGCCGTTCCATTAGGCTGTAGATTACAGACTAGTCTACTAGTTACCTTAAGTAGTGTAAAGCCTGTATATGCTAAGGAATAGTAGGTTATATTTGGTTGGAATGAGACTCCCTTCCTTGGGTAGATCCTCATAACATTCCTAGGCTCCTTTAGTAACTCTCAGGAAGCTTATTTAACTTAGAACCATTCACTCTCAGGAAAATTTATAAATCCCTCAGATTGAACTTAGAATAAACCAACACACCCCTTAGAATTGCCTTCCCCGAGGGCTTATTGCATTTGGGAACGCGGAGTAAAGGAACTGCATGTAAGCGAAGTATTCGCGGTTTGAATTGACTTCTTAATCCTAGTGATTACCAATAAATCCAATGCTCTGATCAAGCAGAAGATCGGCATCGACTCAGATTAAGAATTGATACAATAAATCTTCTGTCCTAGCTAGACAGAAAGTCTATGTATCTGGCTCAGACCTACTACACAACCTTTCTTCTGTGATGGCCCAACCACCTATAACCAAACGTGATCACATTGAATTTGGGAAATGGCGAGGACTTAAAGCCAGTAGAGAGAATTAGACATCTTGCCACTAACTCATGCCTGCCCCTGAACTCAACCACAATAGAGATTAGGCTCATCTATATCGCCATAGATACCAATGCCATAGAACGCATCATTAGCAAAGGAAAACCACTGTAATGAGAGGTTGTTCTCAATTCATGTCAAGGATAGCCCCTAAGTTACACCTCGTTCCGATATACGGATCGATACACAGATTCTTGAACTTTAAGTAGAACCAAGTTTTAAGGGGGGTAGAACGTATTGAGTCCAATCCAGTTAGGTCAGCCCATGCAACCGTTCCATCAGAGTAGCGCAGTGGAAGCATGGTTAGCCTCTTCCCCACTGACCCAGGATCGAAACAGCTGAGTTAGGTCCTACGTAAGGTTAGGTTATTAAATAGGATTGACCCTTCCTTAGAATGTCAATACTGAAGTCTTGCTAGATACTCCTTACCCTTCGCCAATTTCGGGGATGAAATTGTGTTTTAAGGGGGGTAGATTGTAACACCCCGGATTTTGGCCAACCTGGGATTAGACGTCCTTAGGCAATGGGTCGATTAAAACACCTGGGAAATTGCTCAGAACCCAATTCCATAGCCAAAGAAATCACTTAGGATTAATTCCTTTAGAAAATAAGTATAAGTTAGCTAGCGTAACGCTAGAGTAGCTGGGAAATAGTCCCTGATCACTTTAAATACGTTCTATAAGACCCAAAGCGAGTAGAACCAATGACACTATAATACTCTAAAACCTCGGATCAAACTCTAAACCGGTTTGTTCTCAGGACCTCTTTGAAACTTTGTATTGGATCTAGACTGCACGTCAAAAGTCCGATACCTGCAATCTTAGACCGTTATAACCGCCTAGCTGGACTTGACAATCATTTCGAAAGTCAAGTCCAACCGACGTTCAGAGGCTATTTCATTAAGCCCGGAGTGAAGAGAGTGAGAATAGGGTTAGATTTGGAATTTAAAATTCAAATCTGGCACACGACTTGACGCGTCAGTATTAAGCGTTCTGACCATCAGAATTCAGCCAAATTATACCCTTGGATCAGGAAAAATTTCTATTTCATATCATGAGACTTGTAAACCTGATCTACGTGCTACGTGCGGTGACCGCTGAACTAAAACTGGACCGCCACGTGCGATCTGGGAACTCTACCGGTATGAAAACTTGATGTATGCTAGATCTAGTATGCATGAGCTTAAGTCCGACCGCGTTCGGCCAGGGGACCTCCAGAAGTGTCTTTTTGGACCGAAACAACCCCGATTTGGTTAGGAACCAAGTGAACATTGTTCCCAAGCATATTTCGGGCAAGTTTTAGGTTATAAAAGGGACTTAAACCCTCACTTCTCTCACCCATCCGAATTTTTTAGAAACCCTAGCTGGTGTGAGAGAAAAGGTGAGAGATTGTGGGAGAGAATTTTCTGCTGCTTGCACTACGTGTTGCACGTGCTTAAGCAATGCGCCTCAACCAATTTTTCGGCAATTTTGCTGCGATTCTAGGTAAGCAAATACCCTAAATACTTGCTGATTTAGGGTTCCTTTGGTTCCTTAGCATGGTAGCTGATGCATCTTGTAAAATAGGTTCCCGGTTCACCGTAGACGAAACGTATATGCTCCGTTCGAATCAATGCACTTATAGGATAAAAGGTGTGGATTTTAGATGCTTTGATTGACTGTTTCCAATGCTTTCAATGTCGTTTAGTAGTAGATTATCGACGGCAACACCGTTTGACAGGTACAACATGCTGTCCATTTCTTATTTCGTAAGCAGACGAAAAATTTGAGATTTAGGGCATTTTAGTCATTTGTAGGAAATACTGTTTTCATCCATATTTTTCTGATGTGATTGACATGGCTTCTTGTCGCATTAGGATATTAGGAATGCATGCATAATTAGTTTGGTGAAGATATTCGCCTAAATGCGCACTTTGAGTCGACATACTATATGCAGACTTAAGTGTGTAGTTTAAGTGCTTGTATAAATGTTTGTATTAGTATGAATTGACTTAAATGGTGTTATCAACTAGTTTGAGATTGAATTCTCAATTAATATGATGATGTAAATGATTTCCTACATGTTGGCTATATGCATGATTTCATTGTATGTATGAAATGCATGTGTTGGAAGATTTACTTAAATTATATGTTATAACATGTGTTAACATGCTCACATTGTTGTATTTCACTTCCATTACTCTTACATGATTGCTGATGTGGGTTCATAACTGTTTGAGACTATAATTAGTCCAGGCAGTCGGTAACTGAGAAAATCCGTAGTTGGCTTATCTTTGCCACGAGCGACGCGTCGATGAACGCGAGTCATGTTTTGGAGTTGGCGGTAGTGGTTAGGCCACACGAGGTATTTTACACACTTCATGTCGTTCGACTTGAGATGCGCATGTGCTAGTCGAGCCCGTCAAACAACCCGACTGGCCATTGTATGTTCCCCTTGTATGAGTCATAACTGCTTGAACCTAGGGTACTGAGCTTACCATTGTAAACCTTGTCAACCATGGTACCTTGATCCATAAAGACTAATGAGCCGGGCATGGTGGTATGGGACACCGTAGTCGAGCTGTCGGCCTATGCTGGGGCCACAAACTTCCCCGTAGTGACCAGTGAGCACGTATGACTCGTGATCAGATTATGGTGGTATGGGACACTATATTCTTGCTGTCGGCCTACACTGATGTAACACCCCAGATTTTGGCCAATGGGTCAACTAAAACACCTGGAAAATCGCTCAGAACCTACTTCCATAGCCAAAGAAATCACTTCGGATTAATTCCTTTGGAAAATGAGAGTAAGTTAGCTAGCGCAACGCTAGAGTAGCTGAGAAATAGTCCCTGATCACTTTAAATACGTTCTACAAGCCCCAAATCGAGTAGAACCAATGACTCTATAATACTCTATAACCTCGGATCAAACTCTAAGCAGGTTTGTTCTCTGGACCACTTTGAAAATCTGTATTGGATCTTGACCGCGCGTCGAAAGTCCGATACCTACTATCTTAGACCGTTAGAACCGCCTAACTGGACTTGACAATCATTTCGAAAATCAAGTCCAACCGATAATCACAGGCTATTTCATTGAGCCCGGACTGAAGAGAGTGTGAATAGGGACAGATTTGGAATTTGAAATTCAAATCTGGCACACGACTTGACGCGTCAGTATTAAGCATTCTGACCCTCAGAATTCAGCCAAATTACACCCTCGGATCAGGAAAAATTTCTATTTCATATCATGAGATTTGCAGACCTGATCTACGTGCGGTGACCGTTGAACTGAAACTGGACCGCCACGTACGATCTGCGAACCCTGCCGGACTGAAAACTTGATGTGTGCTAGATCTTGTATGTATGAGCTTAAGTCCGATCGTATTCGGCCAGGGGACCACCAGAAATCATCTTTTGGACCGAAACAGCCCCGATTTGGATATACCCCAAGTGAACCTTGTTCCCGAGCCTATTTCGGACAAGTTTGGGCTTATAAAATGGGTTGAAACCCTCACTCCTCTCTCCCATCTGAATTTGAGAAAAACCCTAGATTGGGAGAGAGAAAAGGTGAGAGTTTGTGAGAGAGAGTAGGAGAGAATTTCTTGCTGCTCGTGCCACCTGCTACAAGTTCCTAAGCAACACACTCCGATCACCTGGCCGGTGATTTCTCCGCATTTTCAGGTAAGGAAATACCCTAGAAGTTGCTAATTTGAGGTTATCTTGGATTCATAGCTTGTTAACCAATAGATCTTGTAAAACAGGTCCTCTATTCGCCGTAGACGAAGCGTATATGCTCCGTTCGAAACGACACGTTTATAAGAGACAAGGTGCGGATTTTAGATGCTTTGATTGACTGTTTCCAAAGCTTTCAATGTCGTTTAATAGTAGATTATCGACGGCAATGCCGTTTGACATGTACAACATGCAGTCCGTTTCCTGTTTCGTAAACCGGCGAAGAATATGAGATTTAGGGCATTTTAGTCATTTGTAGGAAGTACTGATTTCATTCATATTTTGCTGATGTGATTCACATGATTTGTTGTCACATTAGAATGTTAGGAATGCGTGCATAATTAGTTTGGCGAAGAGATTCGCCTAAATGCGCACTTCGGGTCGACATACTATATGTAGACTTAAGTGTGTAGTGTAAGTGTTTGTATAAATCTTTGTATTAGTATGTATTGAATTAAATGATGTTATTAATTAGTTTGAGATTAATTTCTCAATTAATATGCTGGTGTAAATGGTTACCTACATGTTAGCCATATGCATGATTTCATTATATGAATGAAATGCATGTGCTTGATGATTCGCTTAAGTTGTTTGTTATAACAAGTGTTTGATGATTTCATTATGATTTAGTTTGAGATTGAATTCTCAATTAATATGCTGATGGAAATGATTTCCTATATGTTGGTGATATGCATAATTTCACTATATGTATGAAAGGCATGTGTCAGATGATTTACTTAAGTTGTACGATATAACATGTGTTAACATGCTCACATGGTTGTGTTTTAATTCCAATACTCTCACATGATTGTTGATGTGGATTCATATGTGTTTGGGATTATACTTAGTCCAGGCAGTCGGTAACCGAGCGAATTCGTGGTTGGCTTATCTTTGCCACGAACGACGCGTCGATGAACGCGAGTCGTATTTTGGAGTTGGCGGTAGTGGTTAGGCCACACGAAGTGTTTTACGCACTTCATGTCGTTCAACTTGAGATGCGATCGTGCTAGTCGAGCCCGTCAAGTAACCCAACTGGCCGTTGTATGTTCACCCTGGATGAGTCATAACTGCTTGAACCTAGGGTACTGAACTTACCATTGTAAACCCTGTTAACCATGGTACCTTGATCCAGGAAGACTCATGAGCCGGGCATGGTGGTATGGGACACCGTGGTCGAGCTGTCGGCCTACGCTGGGGCCACAAACCTCCCCGTAGTGACCAGTAAGCACCTATGACTCGTGGGCAGATTATGGTGGTATGGACACTATTTCTTGCTGTCGGCCTACATTGATAAGGTGATGGGGGAGCGGTGCAACGAGTGTGAGCAACAGCCCTGGCAGCCCTTTGTAGTGATCGCGAGCATTTTCTGAGTCTACGGGAGGCGACGACCCTTCAGTAGCAGTCGAGTACAGTAGGCCTGTATTGATAAGGTGATGGGGGAGCGGTGCAATGAGTGTGTGCAACAGCCCTGACAGCCCTTGCAGCGACCTACAAAATATACCTCGTATGAGATTACTAGGAGTGACAACCCTAGACAGGATCTGTGTTGGGATTGATACAAGGGAAGTACCTTAGTTTCCCAATCCTGCTGTTTGAATGGATTAATAACAACTCGAAAATCATATCACCATTACATTGCATGTGCCTGGAAGATGTGGAGCACTTTAGGGAGTGTGGCATGCCGCGGTCGTAAGATGGTGTCGTATGAGGGAATCGTCGGTGAGGGCATACATCACGTCATGTCATATTGCATTAACAACAGTATTAGGATTGTTTGATTTATTGCTTTACTATTATCGCATGATTGATTTGAGAACATGTTAATCCTTGTTCTATTATTCCACTGAGTTAGCTACTCACTCCCACGTTACGGGATGGTGTTTTCGGACACCTACCAGTCCCTTTTTGTGATTGTAGATGATGGCGCTGCTTGAGAGGCGGAGCTGGACTTGATGATGATGAGGAGGATTCCTCCTTTATGCGTGTTTTGATTGACGGGATTACAGGGAGATTGATTAGATACCTTGACACTTGTCATTTTATATTTTTAGAGAACTCATGTATATTCTCTTTATTTACTTTTAGAGTATACATGTATGTATATAACCTGGTAACATGTTCACACTCTGGAGACATACAACAGTTTATATATATCATACATACTATCACAGTCTTCCGCTTGTAAATTTAACTGTCTCTGGACTAGGATATGTTGTTCTGGCTTAATCTCACTCATGTTTAATACATTAACACAGACAACATTCAATCATATATATATATCTATGTTGCATAAATAACATTTTGGAACTCGGGAGTTGGGTTTTTACTCGACCCCCCGATTTTCGGGATGTTACAACTGATCAGGCGACGAGTCCTTTGTAGTGACAGCGAGCGTATTTTGAGTCTACAGGAGGCGACGACCCTTCCGTAGCAGAGAGAAATACAGTAGGCCTGTATTGATAAGGTGATGGGGGAGCGGTGCAATGAGTGCAAGCAACAGCCCTGACAGCCCTTGCAGCGACCAACAAAATATACATCATATGAGATTACTAGGAGTGACGACCCTAGACAGGATCTGTGTTGGGATTGATATAAGGGAAGTACCTTAGTTTCCCAATCCTACTGTATGAAAAGGACTAATAATAACTCGGTAATCATATCAATATCACATTGCATGTGCCTGGAAGATGTGGAGCACTGTGCGGTACGCAAGCATGCCGCGGACGAAGATAGTGTCGTACGAGGGAGAATGTCGGTGAGGGCATCCATCATATCATGTCATATTGCATTAACAATAGTATTAGGAATGTTTGATTTACTACTTTAATATTATCGCATGATTGATTTGAGAACATGCTAATCTTTGCTCTATTATTCCACTAAGTTAGCTACTCACTCCCACGTTATGGGATGGTATTTTCCACACCTACCAGACCCTGTCTTAGATGCAGGTGAGGCAGCGATTCAGGAGGTAGAGCCGGACTATGATGAGGACCAGGATGAGTTCTCATATATGCAGTATCACGACGGCTTTACTTAGGTGGCCTGGATTGACGGGACTTCTCAGTGGGACTATTTTTGACATTTGATTTCTGTTTATTTACATGTATATGAGACTCAGAGATGTATTCATACTTTGGAGACAATTGAGATCTATTTTGTTTTCCATATAGTGATATGTATATCTTTTAGTCTTCCGCTTGCTTTTATCACTGAATCTGGAGTATGAATTGCAGTTTTGGTATACTTTTACTCATGTGAATGCTTTAACTCAGACAACATTGAATCATAATCATTTTTGTTGCATAAGTGACGGTCTGGAACTCGGGAGTTGAGTTTATACATGACCCCCAATTTTCAGGGTGTTACAAGTTAGTAAGGTGTACATGTATGCATGTTAAGATATGCTTCTTAACTACCTTATCTATGTGTATGATTTCCTCCATGTATTTTATATTGTATATGTGTAGATTCATATTTAAGTTGTATTCCATAACATGCAGAAACAATGCCGTGAAGGGTGATGGGGGAGTGGTGTAACGATTCCGTGCAACATCCCTGATAGCCCTAAAGAGGACAATATCAGACCTTTGAGTATATAATTTGAAATATAATCCATTTACTGCTTTGACTATATCATTGAATAATATGTCATAACTGAATGTGATTGGGGCTATTGGATAGTCCAGGTAATCGGTAACCGTTCTTCAAGTGGTAGTTGAGGTTATTTTGTCACACAGGATGTGTTCAATGAATCTGAGTCATACTTGGGATGTTCGGCAGTGGTTAGGCCACACGCAGTACTTATACATTTCATGTCGATCATTTCAATGTGCGCTTGGCCTAGTTGAGCTTATCAACTAACCCGATTGACCAATGTATGTTCACCATGTTTGGACGCTACTGTTTGAACCTATGGTACCAAACTCACCATTAAAAAGCCCTTCTAACCTTGGTACCTCAATCCGCTAAGACTCATGAGCCGATTATGGTGGTATGGGACACTATATTCGAGCTGTCGGCCTACTCCGATTGGTGACAAGCCCTTTATAGTGACCAGTGAGCACCTATACTCATGAGCCGATTATGGTGGTATGAGACACTATATTCGAGCTGTCGCCCTACTTTGATTAGTGACGTCCTGAAACTATAATGGGGTGATGAGCCTTATTGCAGTATATAGGATATAACTAAACCTGTATTGATTAGTGACGAGCCCTTTACAGCGATCTAGAACTATACTATCATATGAGATTGTCTCGGACTAACAACCCGAGAATGGATCATCGTTTGGATAATGATACAAGGGAGGTACCTTAGCTTCCCAATCCTGCTGTATGAAAAGGACTAATAAAAACATGGTAATCATACTCATATCATCACACTGCATGTGCTATCGGTGTTGGTGTAAGAACACTGAGGAAGTGACTGACATGCACGACCGTAAGATGAAGATCGCAGAGGGAGATTGTGGTGAGGGCATGCATCATTCCCTCATATCATTCTTGCATTAACAAGAGTATCTAGGACATGTTTGATTATACTGCTTTATCATTACTGCTTGATTGAATTGATAATATGTTAACCTTTGCTGTATAGTTTCCACTGAGTTGATCACTCACTCCCACGTTACGGGATGGTGTTTGCAACACCAACTAGTCCCTATTTTAGTTTCAGATGGTGGCGATGCTTGCGAGGCAGAGCCGATCTTTTTGACGATGAGGAGGGTTTGTCCGCTATGCAGTTCTCAGGCGGGTTCACGTGAACAATGCCCTGATTGATGGGGATTCAGGGCTATGTTGGTAGTGATTTATCACTTTTGATATATGTATTTTGAGTCACGACTTGTAATTATGACCTGGCAGAGCATACATATCTTGGAGACTTATGTTGATTTATATATGTACTTCAGTCTTCCGCTCGTGTTTTCAGACTGTCCCTAATTTATGTTTGCTATTTTGGCTTAATGTACCTCATGTTTTATGCCCTGATACAGATTACATTCATCCATAATAATAAATGTTGCATAAGTGATGTTTTGGAACTCGGGAGTTGAGTTATGCTTGACCCCCGATTTTCAGGACGTTACAGCTGGGGCGACGAGCCTCCCCGTAATGACCAGTGAGCAACCTAGACTCGTGAGCCGATTATGGTGGTATGGGACACTATATTCTAGCTGTAGGCCTACTCTGATTGGTGATGAGCCCTATGGAGTGACCTCGAGTTTATCTTAAAACTGCATTGGGGCGACGAGCCTTATTGTAGTAACCGGGATATAATTAGACATGTATTGATTGGTGACAAGCCCTTTACAGCGATCTAGAACTATAATATCGTATGAGATTGTCTAGGACTGATGAACATAGAATGGGTCTTTGTTTGGAAATTGATATAAGGGAGGTACCTTAGCTTCCCAATCCTGCTATATGAAAAGGACTAATAAGAACTTTGAAATCAAGCTCATAACATCGCACTGCATGTGTCGTTGGCGTTGGTGTAAAGCACAATGGTAGTGATTCATGCCGCGATCGTTAGATGTTGTCGCAAGCGGGAGTTTGGGTGAGGGCATGCATCATTACCTCATATCATTTTTGCATTAACAAGAGTATCTAGGATATGTTTGATTGTACTGCTTAATTGAATTGATAACATGCTAACCTTTGTTGTATAGTTCTACTGAGTTGATCACTCACTCTCACGTTCTGGGACAGTGCTTAAACACCAAGCAGACTCTGACTTAGCTGCAGGTAAAGGTGATGCCTGTGAGGTAGAGCCAGAGTTTGATGAGGATGAGGAGGCATTCTCGTTCATGCAGTTTTAGGGTGGATTCGCATGAGCTGAGTCCGGATCGATGGGACTTCAGGGCTTGTACTTTATAGAAGACTAATACATTTTGTTATATGTATTTTGAATCAACAAAACATGTACTTATTGACCTGGCAGAGCACTCATACTTTGGGGACTTGTATTGGTGTATATATTTATTTCATACTTCCGCTTGCATTTTCTAATTGTCTCTGGATTATGATTTGCTGATTTGGCTTAATCTATTTCATGTTTAATGCACTAATACAAACAACATACATCCATCATTAATTATGTTGCATAAGTGATGTTTTGGAACTCGGGAGCAGAGTTATGCTCGACCCCCGAATTTCAGGGCGTTACATCAGCAAATCCAAGATGTCAAGTCCCTGGACATGGTGTGTGGACCCCACCTTAATGTATTTTATATCCTAGTCATCCAGCAGCGTTGGACGGTGGGTACTTTCCATGATGTGTTTGTGATCCACACCATCCATCTGACTGTGGACCCCATTCATATGGGATGCACCTTGATGTTTATATGTTATCCACCCCATCCATGTATGGGACGTGGGGCCCACCTTGATGATGTGATACATAGCACATGGGCCATCATATTGTATGTGTTTTACCCCCGTCATCCATCCTGTTTGGATGATGGTGGGTGAATCCACTATGGTTTACGTATTTTATCCCCTCTGCCTATCCATTTTCTAGGTGAGGGAGCCACCTCACACATGCTACAGGTGTGAGGGTAGGGCCCAACTTGTGATATGTATCCTGCCATTCACATGGGCAGTGGGTCCCAACAGTAGTGGCTGCTAGATGGAAGCCAGCAAGTTCGGTGATCCCATCATGATGTATGTGTTGATCCAAACCATCCATCCATTTTACTGGTGGGCCACACATGTGGACCTCACCATGAGGTATGTGTTTTATCCAAGTCATACCATGGCATAACCCACCTTAATGCATTCTTCATCCACACTGTCCAGGGGGTCTAGACGGTGCTAAAAATGTTTGGACGGTGTTGTATATGTCCACCATGATGTATCTGCTTCATCAACACCATCTAAATTATTTGGACGGTGTTGGACAATATTTCGATGGTGCTGGACGGCGCTGAAAATGTTTGGATGGTGCTGATTTACATCGAAAATGTTTGGATGGTGCTGATTTACGTGAACAATGTTTGGACGGTGCTGATATTATTAGAAGGCCATGTGTCCCATGAAATGATAGTGTACAATGATACACATGTTACACCTACAACCATTGAAATGATTTTTTGGTGTGGTCCAAGCCCACTTATGGCCCATTGGTGTGGCCCATTGATGCGGCCTACTTAATGTATATATGGCTCATTGGTGCGGCCTATTGATGTGGCCCACATGTTGTAGATGGGGCCCATTGGTATAGCTCATTGATATAGCCTATTTAATGACTATAGGGCCCATTGGTGTGGCCCATTGATGCAACCCACTTGTTGTAAATGGGGCCTATTGGTACGGCCCATTGATGTGGCCTACTTGATGTATATAAGACCCATTGGTTATAGCCCATTGTGATGTATTTGAGGACCATGGGCCATGGCCAATAGTGATGTGTATTGGGCTCACATGATGCGGCCCATAGCGATGTGTAGTAGGTTTATGTGAGCGGCCCATAGTGATATGTATTTGGTCCATGTGTGTGGCGCGATGTGTGGTATATGAGGCCCATATGACGAGGCACGATGTGATGTATAAGGCCTATCCATGAGGCCCATCTTGAATGTATTTGTGGCCCATCTGTTAAGGCCCACCTTGATGCAATTGCGGCCCATTTGACAAGGCCAACTGTGATGTATTTCCAGCCCATATATGTGGCCCAATAGGATATTTGTATGGCCCATTGAGTGGCCCATTGTGATATATTAGGCCCACGTTATGTAGCCCATTGTGATGTGTACTAAGCCCAGGTATGTGGCCAGTGTATTTATGGCCCGTATGGCGAGGCCCGATGTGGTGTATATCTGGCCCTTGAGTGAGGCCCAATGCGATGGACATGCGGATTGATGTAATATATGATTTCACTATAATATATGTAATAATGTTTATGTGGGTCACCACCCGGGAGCGATGTTGGTTAAATGTCCACATTGATGGGCAATGATGGTTAGATGTCAACATTGTGACCTTCCCTTAGGCCCATTGTGAGGCACATTCTTGTTATGGGTAGGCTATCTAATCTCATCCTTGATATGAGGAGAGTACACTATCATCTTATAACATGCGTAGTATAGCATCCTGATACATACCCATACGCATCATCTACATGTTTGTTATGAGATGTGGTTAACCATTGCATATGTCATTGGTCAAATTGTTATGAGACTCCCTGATGAGCGGAGATCGTCTCACATGAGCGCATGGTGTACGCGGGATTGATGCATGACTGGATTATATGACTCATGCATCTTGCATTGCGTGTTGTGATTACTGTATGCCTTAGCGACATCAGGGCCATAGCCTCCACTGGCTTATCGTGATGGCTAGATGAGACACCAAAAATCTGTTACTAGCATCGGGCTGCCATAGATGGCCCTAGGTGAAAATTCTTAAACCACCGAGGCCAGGAGACTCCCCAATGTCGAGACCGAGTGGATACGTGAGCACTCGAGTATCGAATACCAACAGGCTGCATCTCCTACTGTGTCATGGTCAGTTGGGAAAGGGTGGTGGCCTTACCCGCCTGAGGGTAGTTGTAACACCCTGAAAATCGGGGGTCGTGTATAAACCCAACTCCCGAGTTCCAGACCGTCACTTATGCAACAAAAATGATTGTGATTCAATGTTGTCTGATTTAAAGCATTCACATGAGTAAAAGTATACCAAAACTGCAATTCATACTTCAGATCCAGTGATAAAAGCAAGCGGAAGACTAAACAATATATATATCACTGTATGGAAAACAAAGTAAATCTCATCTGTCTCCAAAGTATGACTACATCTCTGAGCCTCATATACATATACATGAACAAAAATAAAATGTTCAAAATAGTCCCACTGAAGTCCCATCGATCCAGGTCGCCTACGGGAAGCCATCGTGATACTGCATGTACGAGAACTCGTCCTGGTCCTCGTCGATCTCTGGCTCCACCTCCTGGATCTCAGCCTCACCTGCATCTACAACAGGGTCTGGTGGGTGTTGCAAACACCATCCCATAACGTGAGAGTGAGTGATCAACTCAGTGGAATCATAGAGTAAGGATTAGCATGTTCACAATTCAATCATGCGATAATAGTAAAGCAGTAAATCAGACAATCCTACTACTGTTGTTAATGCAAGATGACATGACGTGATGAATGCCCTCACCGACGATCTCCCTCATATGGCAACATCTTACGACCGCGGCATGCCACACTCCCTAGAGTGCTCCACATCTTCCAGGCACATGCAATGCTATGGTGATATGATTTCCAAGTTGTTATTAGTCCATTCAAACAGCAGGATTGGGAAACTAAGGTACTTCCCTTGTATCAATCCCAACACAGATCCTGTCTAGGGTCGTCACTCCTAGTAATCTCATACGATGTATATTTCGTAGGTCACTGCAAGGGCTACGAGGGCTGTTGCTCACACTCGTTGCACCGCTCCCCCATCACCTTATCAATACAGGCCTACTGTACTCTACTGCAACGGAAGGGTCGTCGCCTCCCGTGGACTCAGAATACGCTCGCGGTCACTACAAAGGACTCGTCGCCTGATCAGTGTAGGCCGACAGCTAGAATATAGTGTCCCATACCACCATAATCTGCTCACGAGTCTAGGTGCTCACTGGTCACTACGAGGAGGTTTGTAGCCCCAGCGTAGGCCGACAGCTCGACCACGGTGTCCCATACCACCATGCCCGGCTCATGAGTCTTCGTGGATCAAGGTACCATGGTTAACAGGGTTTGCAATGGTAAGTTCAGTACCCTAGGTTCAAGCAGTTATGACTCATACAAGGTGAACATACATCGGCCAGTCGGGTTACTTGACAGGCTCAACTAGCGCGATCGCATCTCAAGTCGAACGACATGAAGTGCGTAAAACACTTCGCGTGGCCTAACCACTGCCGCCAACTTCAAACACGAATCACGTTCATCGACGCGTCGTTCGTGGCTATGACCAGTCAGCCACGAATTCGCTCGGTTACCGACTGCCTGGACTAAGTCTAGTCCCAAACAATTATGGAATCACATCAACAATCTATGTAAGAGTATTGGAATTGAAATACAATCATGTGAGCATGTTAACACATGTTATAACATTCAACTTAAGCAAATCTTCAAACACATACGTTCCATGCATGTAATGGAATCATGCATATGGTCAACATGTAGGAAATCATTTAGGTCAGCATATTAACTAAGAAATCGATCTCAAACTACCACATAACATCATTTAATTCAATACATACTAATACAAGCATTTATACAAACACATACACTACACACTTAAGTCTACATATAGTATGTCGACCCAAAGTGCGCAATTAGGCGAATCTCTTCGCCAAACTAATTATGCAAGCATTCCTAACTCCCTAATGTGACAACAAACCATGTCAATCACGTCAGCAAAATATGAATGTAGACCGTACTTCCTACAAATGACTAAAATGCCCTAAATCTCATATTCTTCGTTAATTTACGAAACAGGAAACGGAGAGCATGTTGTACATGTCAAACGGAGATACCGTCGATAATCTACTATTAAACGACATTGAAAGCGTTGTAAACCATCAATCAAAGCGTCTAAAATTCTCACCTAGTCTCTTACGGATGCAGGATTTTGAACGGAGCGTGTACGCTTCGTCTACGGTAGTAGGAGGACTTATTTTACAAGTTACGTTAGCTAACTGTTGAGGGTCAAATATTGCATATTAGACCCCAGATATTGTCTGGATTTACGAATATAATGCTGTCTAATGGCTCGTTTTCTCATTCTTGTTTGGCAAAGTGATTTTATGAGCATGGATGGAAAAAGGACGTTAAAAGTTGAGATTTAACGATCTGATAACGCCAAAGGCAAGGGACACACTCCAGGGGACCAAGATTGACAAATATACACGGTCAGAAATTCGAGAAAAGTTAGAAATTGAAGCTCAAGTGGCCTGAAGGACGTCCAGAATACAAGATCACGAGGTTCCCACCATCCGTTCGGCTCGAAACTTCATACGTCGCCTGAGGACCATAAATTAACCGTACACGTCAAAAATCATCCATTGGATCATTGCGGAAGTGGCCTAACGGGCAGATCAGCCCATCAATCTTCAATTTGGGGCCCACCCGCCAGCTGGATATGATTGATAATTGTTCTCAACGGGTAAAATAATGTGAGGAACAGAATGGGCGGAGTGGATTTCTTAGAAGCTTCACAGTGGACCATATATGTACAGCGTGTGTACATAGTGTACACACGCCCGCCGTGCGCCAAATTTCCCAAAAGTCGGTCAGCTGCGCTGACCGACGTTTCCGTCTATAACTCAAAAAAAAAAAAAAAAAAAAAAAAAACCGTACAGCGGACGAACGGCCACTGGCCGTTTTTGCGATCAGATGTGGGCCCCACACGTGCCCCATAAGCTTAATCCGAACCGTCCACCGTGTAGACAGCCGCGAGAACTACAAAACCATGTTGTCACTTTTCACCCATGCGGGCACACGTGTGAGATACAGAGGCCACAAAAGGGCTGCTCGGTAACGTTCAAAACTGATTCTTTTGTGATTTCTTCTCTGGGCCACGTCAATGGACGTTCAAAACCACCCATTCTTGACTGAAATTTCGTTCTGAATCCAATGGACGGGGTGGATTTTCCAAAAAATGCTTCTGTGGGGCCCACCGATCACAACAGCGAAATGGTGCGAAAGGTTTCGCACATCCGCGAAAATCAATTTTTTCAGGCGGTTTTGGCCCACCATCTTTGATCATATGGCAGATCTGAACCGTCTATCATGTAGAGGACCCAATGAAATCCTAAGGGACAATGTTTTTTTGAAATTTGAGCAAGGAAAGTGGCGTGTTTCGAGGCACCGAACTTGGCTGCGAAAAAGCTTTCAATGGGCATGCATAGCTTTCCAAATCCGATTCAAATCCGATTTTCACCACTCCAGCAGCTATATAAAGAGGTTTTGGACGTAGGGAGCATTCATTCAAGGTCTTAGGAGGAAGAACAGAGGGCTCGAGCTTGGGTTTCAACGTAGGCAGAGGAAAGAGAGAGGAGCTTGGTTTTTTCTTTCCCTTTTCTTTTTCTTTTCTTATTCTCTTTATTTATTTGGATTGAGCCCATCCATGGCAGGCTAAATCCTCCTAGCTAGGGCTAGGAGGTGAAGCTTGTAGTGAGATGAGAGATTATATGCTTTTAATTTAATTTTAATTTTTGAATTGAAGTTGGTTTTAGTTTGATTTTAATGGAAATATTTTTGGTCTTTAATGGTCTGTTGTGACTGAAATTACAATGGGTCTGCAATGCTTTGAATATTTTCTTATCCCTTTTATGTTTATGACGTTAGGACGTCCCGTTGTTCACCATAGTCTCCTGGGCATGGTTGGATGACGGTACCCTTCTTAACCTTCATACATATGATTGGTTGGTAATTAGTTTAATTCTGTTGTTTGCCATAGTCTGTGGGCATGGTTTGGTGATGGAATCCATTCTAATTCATACACCTTTCATCTCTTTGAAAACTAGATCAACGCCAGTTCAGTAATTTCCATGATTTTTGATGCAAGCATAAATTCTCCCTGATCTCTACAAGTGGATCCTCTGAATCCCTAGTTCCCTTCTCCTGATTTCTCTCAAGTTTAGATAATTATTTCACCATTATTTCTTAAATTACATTCAGTTTAGATTTCATCTTAATCTAGTTCTAGTTCTGGTTAGTTTTAGATAACGTACAAGTTTCAGTCCCTTGGGATTCGACCTCGGTCTTACCGAGTTATTACTACATCACAACCCTGCACTTGGGGAGTGAACAAGTTTTTGGCGCCGTTGCCGGGGACTGTCGGCTGCGTTTTTCTAAAATTAATTAGTTTTGGGATTAGTTTAAGATTAGATTTTCTTTAGAATTTTTAATTCTAGGTTTAGTAGTAGTTATTTTCCTTGTTAGAAATTTTTCCTAACGTTAGAAACTTACTATTCTTCATTCTATCTGATTTTTAGAACTAACCTAATTTTTTTCTGTTTTGTAGGAAACTTCTAATTTAGTAAGCTCTTTCTAATTTCTCTTTCTTTAGAATTTTTTTTTTTTTTTCTAGAAATTAGTTTACTCTTAATTAGGACTTTCTATTCTTAGAAACTAACTTATTTTGTTTTATTTTGCAGATTCTTAACCTAGGACTCCAAATTTGGTAACTTCTTTCCATCTTTTCCTTTTATTTTCTAGATTTCTTCTTCCTCTTTTTTAGGTTTAAATTAGAATTTGAGGGCTGAGTGTGTTTTATGCCCCAGTGGGCATGCGACAACACTCGACGTCTCGTGACTGAAGGAGGATTAGTTGAGGGGTTGACTGTCCATCGCAGGACTAGACACCACTTGAATTCTCCTGAGTTAGAGGACGTTATGGCTGAAAATCAACCTCAAGCACTACCCCAACCAGGGGTTGAGGAAGTACATGATGAGAATGAGGTGCATCAGGCACCCCCACCTCGTACTTTACGAGATTATTTACAACCGGCAGGGGTGAGTACGCCCTCATGCATGATTTTTCCTGAGAATACAGGACATATGGACATCAAGCCAGGGGTTATCCAACTCCTTCCTAAGTTCCATGGGCTTGAGTCTGAAGAACCATATCTGCATCTGAAAGAGTTCGATGAAATCATAGGCACCTTATACTTTCCTAATGTATCTGAGGATACTATTAGGCTGAAACTCTTTCCATTCTCCTTGAAAGAAAAAGCCAAGACGTGTTTACATTCATTGCGTCCTAGATCCATTGGCACATGGAATGATTTGCAGAGGGAATTTATAAAGAAATTTTTCCCACATCATAAGACAATTACCCTCAGGAGAGCAATCATGAACTTTGCCCAAAAGGAAGATGAAACATTCTTCCAATGTTGGGAAAGGTTCAAGGATCTGGTTAATGCATGCCCACAACATGGCTTTGAAATATGGCGCATTACGAATTTTTTCTATGATGGGCTAACATCTTCCATGCGCCAAATGGTCGAGACAATGTGTAACGGAGATTTTATTAATAAAAATGTCGACGAGGTATGGGATTACCTCGATAGTCTCGCGGAAAAAACACAATCATGGGACTATTACCTAAGAACGAACACCACGTCTAGGCCGACTCATTCAAGGGAAAAAGGAGGAATATATCTCCTGAAAGAGGATAATGATCTTAACGCTAAGGTGGCCAATCTCACCAGAAAATTTGAAGCCATGGAAGGAAGGAAGGAAAAGGTTAATGAAAGTGTTTGCGGCATCTGTGATTGCAACATTCATACTACTGAAAATTGTCCTTCAATACCTGCCTTTCGAGATGTATTGAATGAACAATCTAATGCCGTAAATAACTATCAAAGACCTTTCAATGGACCACCCTCTAATACATACAATCCTGGCTGGAAAAATCATCCGAATTTTAGTTGGAGGAACGGACAAACTGCTACCCCTCAAGGTTTCTTCAATCAAAATCCAAATCAGGGGAAACCTCAAGAAGAATCGGTTCAATTTTCCATACAAGATCTGGCTCGGACAATGCAAGGAATTTCAGATTTTATGCAAAAAATAGATTCACGTATGACGGCTATGGAAAAAGGGATGCTCCCTGCACAATCACTCCCTAATCCGAAACCGCAATACGAGACAGGTGATCCCAGCTCTTCGAATCAAATGGGGCACGCTAAATCCATCACCACTCTTAGGAGTGAGAAGGTTATTGATAAAACCCTTCCGGTTAGGCCCGAAAAGCCTCAAGAACCAGAAGAGGACAACAATGATGGATCTAGTGGCGCCCCACAAAAATTTGAACCGGAACCTCTAGAAAAGCCAGTTGCTCCGTTTCCCCAACGGTTGGTTGAACCAAAACGTCTATCTAACTCTCAGGACATCCTAGAGGTGTTGAAACAAGTAAAAGTCAATATTCCTCTGCTTGATGTTGTAAAACAGATTCCTTTATATGCTAAATTTCTAAAGGACTTATGTACTACCAAACGACGGAAAAGTGTTCAAAAGAAAATCTCCTTGACTGAGAAAGTGAGTGCCGTCCTAAAACAAGATGTGCCGCAAAAATTCAAAGATCCCGGTTGCCCAACCATATCATGTGTAATTGGGAACTATCGAATTGATCATGCACTTCTTGACTTAGGAGCGAGCGTCAATCTGATTCCCTATTCGGTATACCAACAGTTAGGGTTGGGTGAATTAAAACCCACTCGAACCACACTACAACTTGCTGATCGTTCTGTTCGTATACCAAGAGGGATCATCGAGGATGTGTTAGTCCAGGTGGATAGATTCTACTACCCTGTTGATTTTATCATCTTGGACACCGAACCCATCAACGACACGAGCACTCAGATTCCCGTCATTCTTGGTCGCCCATTCCTGTCCACTTCAAATGCAATTATCAATTGCAGGAATGGTGTCATGACTATGTCCTTTGGAAATTTGACATTAGAATCGAATATCTTTTTCAATAACGGCAGCAACTCAGAGGATGATGACGATTTCCACGATGTTAACATGATTGATTCTTTTGTGGGAGATAGAACATCTCTCACCTTATCCTCTGATCCTCTAGAGACGTGTCTGGCCCACTCCCATGATCTTGATGATGATATAATTAGGGAGACGTGTGCCATGCTTGATACTGCACCGGTACTTGAAGTTAACCGGTGGAGGCCACACATTGAAGAATTGCCCCAAACTTATGTAGTGCCTCTACCGTCTAACCTCAAGCCACCGAAGCTTGACCTAAAACCTTTGCCCTCTGATTTAAAATATGTCTATTTAGGTCAAGATGAGACATATCCGGTGGTGATCTCTGCCCACCTGGAGAAAGAACAGGAGAGTATGCTGATATCTACTCTCATTGAGCATAAGGGAGCTCTTGGATGGACGATAGCGGACCTCAAGGGAATTAACCCATCGATTTGTACTCACCGTATATATCTTGAGGACAATGCAAAGGCTGTTCGGCAATCACAACGTAGACTAAATCCAAACATGAAGGAAGTGGTTAAGGCCGAGGTTCTCAAACTATTGGAAGTGGGGATCATATACCCTATATCCGATAGTCAATGGGTGAGTCCAACTCAGGTGGTTCCTAAGAAGTCCGGGATCACCATCGTAGCCAATGTCAATAATGAACTCGTGCCAACCAGAGTTACTACTGGTTGGAGAATGTGCATTGACTACAGAAAGCTGAATACCGTCACAAGGAAAGACCACTTTCCTTTGCCCTTCATTGATCAAATCCTGGAAAGGCTAGCTGGTCATTCCTATTATTGTTTTCTTGACGGGTATTCAGGTTATAATCAGATTGAAATCGCCCCTGAGGATCAGGAAAAGACCACATTTACATGTCCCTATGGCACCTTTGCTTACAGAAGGATGCCATTCGGGTTATGTAATGCCCCTGCCACCTTTCAGCGATGCATGACGAGTATCTTTTCTGACATGGTGGGGAAATATCTAGAGGTCTTCATGGACGATTTCTCTGTTTTTGGTTCATCTTTCAGCGAATGCTTAGCAAGTCTTAAATGTGTGCTGAAAAGATGTGAAGAAAAAAATTTGGTACTTAACTGGGAGAAGTGCCATTTTATGGTTCAAAAGGGAATTGTCCTTGGGCATATCATCTCGTCCAAAGGAATCGAGGTAGATAAGGCAAAAATTGATCTTATCTCTAACCTACCTCCACCCAAGAATATCAGAGACGTGCGATCCTTCTTAGGACACGCAGGCTTTTACAGACGATTCATAAAGGATTTTAGTCTCCTCTCTCGTCCTTTATGTAATCTTCTTCAAAAGGATACACCATACGAGTGGACTGAGCAGTGCCAAGAAGCTTTCACTAAGCTTAAGGGCATGTTAACCACTGCACCTATCATGCAGCCACCTGACTGGAGTCTTCCTTTTGAACTTATGTGCGACGCCTCTGATTATGCTCTTGGAGCGGTTCTAGGCCAGAGAAAAGATAAGCGGCCTTACGTTATTCACTACGCAAGTAGGACTCTAAATCCTTCCCAAGTGAACTACTCGACTACGGAAAAGGAACTCTTAGCCGTAGTGTTCGCTTTGGACAAATTTAGGTCCTACCTGATCGGATCCAAGATCATCATCTACACAGATCACGCGGCACTTAAGTATCTTCTTTCTAAGAATGATTCTAAGCCCCGCCTGATACGATGGATCCTTCTACTCCAAGAATTTGATTTGGAAATTAAAGATAAAAAGGGAGTAGAGAACGTAGTGGCCGATCATCTTTCTCGCCTTAATACCTCTGATTCCCTTGAGGCGACCCATATCAATGACATGTTCCCTGATGAACAACTGTTTAGAGTTTCTCATTCACCTTGGTTTGCTGATATTGCTAATTATCTTGCTACAGGTGCCATACCGACACACTGGACGTCACAAGATAAGATGAAATTCTTTACCAAGGTGCGTAACTTTTTCTGGGACGATCCATATTTGTTTAAATATTGCCCAGACCAAATCTTAAGGAGATGCGTACCAGACGATGAACATCAGAGTGTCATCTCCTTCTGTCATTCACAGGCCTGTGGTGGTCACTTTTCTGCTAAAAAGACCACGGCCAAGATTTTACAGTGTGGCTTCTACTAGCCCACTATGTTCAGGGACACTCATGAGTTTTGCAAGGCTTGTGAGCGTTGTCAGAAATTGGGAGCATTGTCCCGTCGAAATATGATGCCCTTGAATCCCATCCTTATTATAGAAGCATTTGATTGTTGGGGTATTGATTTCATGGGACCATTCCCCCAATCATTTGGAAATCTGTATATTTTGCTCGCCGTAGACTATGTCACTAAATGGGTCGAAGCAATTCCGTGCCGTAAAAATGACCATCTCACGGTCATTAAATTTTTGAAAGATAATATTCTGTCGCGGTTCGGAACACCTCGAGCCATCATTAGTGACGGGGGCTCACACTTCTGTAATAAACCATTCGAGAGTTTAATGAAGAAATACGGTATCTCGCATAAGGTGAGTACCCCATACCATCCACAAACAAGTGGACAAGCTGAGATTTCCAATAGAGAGATCAAACATATCCTAGAGAAAACGGTTAACCCTGATCGTAAGGACTGGTCAATCCGATTGACCGATGCCTTATGGGCGTACCGTACTGCTTTCAAAACTCCTATTGGAACATCTCCCTTTAGACTTGTCTATGGGAAAGCCTGTCACTTGCCTGTGGAATTGGAACATAAAGCATACTGGGCGATCAAAAATCTGAATTTCAATCTGGACAACGCTGGCTCGCTACGCAAACTTCAGTTAAATGAACTTGAAGAAATCCGGAATGATGCGTACGAAAACTCGAGAATTTACAAGGACAGGATGAAGGCGTTTCATGATCAACATATTCTACGGAAATCATTCACGCCAGGTCAGAAAGTCCTCTTGTATGACTCTCGACTACATCTCTTTCCGGGTAAGCTTCGATCTCGTTGGACCGGCCCTTACATTGTTGTTACTGCTTATCCTCATGGGGCCGTCGAGATAAGAGATCCCGACAATGGCAAGGAGTTTAAAGTTAATGGACATCGATTAAAGCCATTTGTTGAGACATTTGATTCAGAGGACATGTCTATGCCTCTGATTGCTCCTGTTTACCAGGACTGATCTCCTAGTCTGATGGAGGTATAGGTAGGTTTATCGCTTTCAGAGGTTAGTTAGTTCAATGTTTGTGGGTGACATTACTGCAAACCCTCACGAGACTACAACTCGTCCGCTAGGGGTAACCTAGGGATTTAAAGGCTTGTTGCATACGCTAAATGCAATCGAGAGCACCTGCGAAAGTGGTATAGGTAGGATTTTATTTTTTTATTTTTGTTCTGCTTTCTCTCTCTTGCTGACAAGCTTCCATGCCGTGATCTATTGGAAACTCTCTTGATTCGTTATTCAGGTACTATCTTCCCATCACTTCTCATTTACTTCCGTTGTCCCATGTGCATTGCATGCTCATATCTTTTACATTGAGGACAATGTAGATTTTAGGTTGGGGGTGGGAGATTAGGTTTCCTAATCAGTATTTTCTTGGTCTTGAGCAACAATTGTGAAAAAAATTTTTGAATTTTTCTGAAAATTTTTATGAATTCGAAGTGATTTTGACAGATATTCCTAATTTAGATTTTCAAGGTACATAATGGTGGATTTATGACTCTTGGATTTCGTATCTGTTAGATTTCATAGTTAAGTGAATTATTAATCCATGATTAGAAGTTGTAAACATTGATTGAATCATAATTTCCGGACACGTCTTGCTTACACATTAAGACTTCAGTCTGATATTGAAGGGTTAATTTGGTAATCACTAAGCACGAAAGGAACCAGCCTGAAATATCTTGCCATCATGGTATAAAAATTGAACAGGTTGGGCAATTAATCTTCACCATGGGTTTGCTCCCTACAGGTGAAGGTTTGATTCCCCAAGGTTAAACATTCAAAAAAAAAAAAAAAAAAAAATTTTTAGGTAATTGGTCTTTTGCCATAGGTTTGCTCCCTATTGGTAAGGATTTGATTCCTCTTTTTGGCATGACTATTAATGGAAAAATAAAAAGTTGAAAAGATCAAAATATGAAATTTATGAGGCAAGTTTGGTTATCATGAATTCTCTTGCTGGTTATCAATGAGATCCTGAAATAACAAATTCAATCTTAATGTGATTAGCTGAGATTACACTATACATCCATGGATCTCAATGTTTAAAATTTTTCTAATTGATGGATTAATACTTTACACTTGATTATGAAGTCTACAGTGCGCTTGAGCTCAGGAGAATACAATTTCTAACATTCATGAATATTAAATTTCTCATATCTTGTTCAAAATCTCACTCGATTTCATAGAAAGTTCTCATATAAGTCTCAACTTATTTTTCGCATATTTTGCTCGGGACTAGCAAAATGCTGGTTGGGGGTTGTGTTGAGGGTCAAATATTGCATATTAGACCCCAGATATTGTCTGGATTTACGAATATAATGCTGTCTAATGGCTCGTTTTCTCATTCTTGTTTGGCAAAGTGATTTTATGAGCATGGATGGAAAAAGGACGTTAAAAGTTGAGATTTAACGATCTGATAACGCCAAAGGCAAGGGACACACTCCAGGGGACCAAGATTGACAAATATACACGGTCAGAAATTCGAGAAAAGTTAGAAATTGAAGCTCAAGTGGCCTGAAGGACGTCCAGAATACAAGATCACGAGGTTCCCACCATCCGTTCGGCTCGAAACTTCATACGTCGCCTGAGGACCATAAATTAACCGTACACGTCAAAAATCATCCATTGGATCATTGCGGAAGTGGCCTAACGGGCAGATCAGCCCATCAATCTTCAATTTGGGGCCCACCCGCCAGCTGGATATGATTGATAATTGTTCTCAACGGGTAAAATAATGTGAGGAACAGAATGGGCGGAGTGGATTTCTTAGAAGCTTCACAGTGGACCATATATGTACAGCGTGTGTACATAGTGTACACACGCCCGCCGTGCGCCAAATTTCCCAAAAGTCGGTCAGCTGCGCTGACCGACGTTTCCGTCTATAACTCAAAAAAAAAAAAAAAAAAAAAAAAAACCGTACAGCGGACGAACGGCCACTGGCCGTTTTTGCGATCAGATGTGGGCCCCACACGTGCCCCATAAGCTTAATCCGAACCGTCCACCGTGTAGACAGCCGCGAGAACTACAAAACCATGTTGTCACTTTTCACCCATGCGGGCACACGTGTGAGATACAGAGGCCACAAAAGGGCTGCTCGGTAACGTTCAAAACTGATTCTTTTGTGATTTCTTCTCTGGGCCACGTCAATGGACGTTCAAAACCACCCATTCTTGACTGAAATTTCGTTCTGAATCCAATGGACGGGGTGGATTTTCCAAAAAATGCTTCTGTGGGGCCCACCGATCACAACAGCGAAATGGTGCGAAAGGTTTCGCACATCCGCGAAAATCAATTTTTTCAGGCGGTTTTGGCCCACCATCTTTGATCATATGGCAGATCTGAACCGTCTATCATGTAGAGGACCCAATGAAATCCTAAGGGACAATGTTTTTTTGAAATTTGAGCAAGGAAAGTGGCGTGTTTCGAGGCACCGAACTTGGCTGCGAAAAAGCTTTCAATGGGCATGCATAGCTTTCCAAATCCGATTCAAATCCGATTTTCACCACTCCAGCAGCTATATAAAGAGGTTTTGGACGTAGGGAGCATTCATTCAAGGTCTTAGGAGGAAGAACAGAGGGCTCGAGCTTGGGTTTCAACGTGGGCAGAGGAGAGAGAGAGGAGCTTGGTTTTTTCTTTCCCTTTTCTTTTCCTTTTCTTTTTCTCTTTATTTATTTGGATTGAGCCCATCCATGGCAGGCTAAATCCTCCTAGCTAGGGCTAGGAGGTGAAGCTTGTAGTGAGATGAGAGATTATATGCTTTTAATTTAATTTTAATTTTTGAATTGAAGTTGGTTTTAGTTTGATTTTAATGGAAATATTTTTGGTCTTTAATGGTCTGTTGTGACTGAAATTACAATGGGTCTGCAATGCTTTGAATATTTTCTTATCCCTTTTATGTTTATGACGTTAGGACGTCCCGTTGTTCACCATAGTCTCCTGGGCATGGTTGGATGACGGTACCCTTCTTAACCTTCATACATATGATTGGTTGGTAATTAGTTTAATTCTGTTGTTTGCCATAGTCTGTGGGCATGGTTTGGTGATGGAATCCATTCTAATTCATACACCTTTCATCTCTTTGAAAACTAGATCAACGCCAGTTCAGTAATTTCCATGATTTTTGATGCAAGCATAAATTCTCCCTGATCTCTACAAGTGGATCCTCTGAATCCCTAGTTCCCTTCTCCTGATTTCTCTCAAGTTTAGATAATTATTTCACCATTATTTCTTAAATTACATTCAGTTTAGATTTCATCTTAATCTAGTTCTAGTTCTGGTTAGTTTTAGATAACGTACAAGTTTCAGTCCCTTGGGATTCGACCTCGGTCTTACCGAGTTATTACTACATCACAACCCTGCACTTGGGGAGTGAACACTAACACGCCGTGAATCTAAGTAAACCCTAAATCAGCAAGTTCTAGGGTTATTTTATACCTGAAAAAGTGGAGAAATCACCAGCCAGGTGATTGGTAAGAGTTGTTGAAGCAGTAGCAATCGGCGGCTCGAAAACGGGAAAAATCCCTTCCACTCTCTCTCTCAAACTCTCTCTCCTTTTCTCTAGGGTTTGCAATTTTCGGATGGGTGAGAGAAATGAGGGTTTCAACCCCTTTTATAAGCTTAAAAATGCCGAAAACAGGCTCCGGAACGAAGTTTACTTGGTGCCTATCCATTTTGGGGCTGTTTCGATCCAAAAGTTGCTTTCTGGTGGTCCCCTGGTCGATTGTGATCGGACTTACGCTCATGCGTACCAGATGTAGCACGTATTAAGTTTTCAGTCTGGCAGGGTTCGCAGATCGCACGTGGCGGACCAGTTTCAGTTCAGCGGTCACCGCACGTAGATCAGGGCTGAAAGTCTCATGATAATAAATAAAAAATTTTCCTGATCCGAGGGTGTAATCTGGATGAATTCTGAAGGTCAGAACGCTCAATACTGACGCGTCAAGTCGTGTGCCAGATTTGAATTTGAAATTCCAATTCTGTCCCTATTCGCGGTCTCTTCCGTCCGGGTTCAACGAAATAGTCTGTGATTATCGGTTTGACTTGATTTTCGAGATGATTGTCAAGTCCAGCTAGGCGGTTCTAATGGTCTAAGATAGGAGGTATCGGACTTTCGACGCGCGGTCTAAATCCAATACAAAAATTCAAAGTGGTCCAGAGAACAAACCCGCTTAGAGTTTGATCCGAGGTTATAGAGTATTGTAGAGTTGTTTGTTCTACTCAATTTGGGTCTTGTAGAACGTATTTAAAGTGATCAGGGACTATTTCCCAGCTACTCTAGCGTTGCGCTAGCTAACTTACGCTTAATTTCCATGGAAATTAATTCTACGCGATTTCGGGTCGAGTTGGTACTCGAGCCCAAGTACGGATTTTTCACGGGCGTTACAGTAGTGGGCATAGATAGGCTAAGTTTGACCTGCTCATGATTGGGTCCACTATCGAGTGTCAGGTAGATATTGGCTGACTACTGGCTAGGCGAATAGTGAGGTCTTTTTCACTTGCATAGTTGCGTGTCCAGTGGGCAGTAATTGCATGTAGTGTACTACACCCCAGTGATGATTCTAGAGATGTACAAAACTGATACGTGGACTCATTGAGCAGGAGTTGCATATTCATTAATCCACTCGGGCTAGTGGTGCACAACTATTTATTACGTGTACCTTCGCAATGGCTAGAATTTTAGTTGGGGCGCGTGACTAACCTCAGATCAAGAGCCTACCAATTGAGTCTGACTATCCAAATTTAGGTATGAGACTAGTTTGGATAGAAGTCCTTTGTAATGGACCCCATAGCCTATGATACTACGTATTATCATTTGGACTTCACTCCAGCTTGGTCATTTCATTTACACTGCATATTACATTGCATCCGCAACATTTAGCATTTTGGGTTACCATGTTTCTGTATTGATATGGTTATTAGCATTCATGCCTTACATCCCATAGCCTTGGTACGGCTGATGACACTCATGGACTTACCGATATATTTTTGCTTACTCTGATTTCATATGATTCATGATCTTGTTAGTATTCCTGCTTATTCCGATATTGTATGATTTATGGCACTGTATTGCATACCTGACACTTGCCTTGTGCATACACTTTCACCACCCTCTAAGTTTTCTATAAGCTTATATACGATAGATGCGTGTAGGTGGGATTAGGTCGTAGAAGCATTGAGCTTGGAGTGTGCAGCGGTCTTTTGGAGCTTTGATTTTTGATATATGTATTTCCCTTTCAATACTATATTAAAATATTTATATTGGTAGATATGTGATGATGATGTTGCCTTTATGATTTGGGTATACATGTGGTTATGCTTCTTATGAGACAGATTGATGTTGAAAATCCTCCTTGTAGGATATCAGGATTGGAACATGGTGTATGCGCACTGGGAGTTGAGAATGGAGTACTACAGATGCTGTCGACATCGGATTCAACACTTGGGAATTTGATGAGCCTATACAGAGAAAGTTGTAAAATTGTTGTCAAATTGAAAAATCAAAAAGAGAAATATGCTAAATTAAAAGAAGAACTTAAAAATACAATTTTAAAAAATTATCATTTTTAATATTAACATGAAAAAAAAAATAGATTTAAGTTTTAAATCTTTTGAACTGGAAAAATTCAAAATAAAAAATGAGAAACTAAAATTTGAAGTTTCTTCTCTTTTAAGTTCTAAGGACACTTGGAAATATGCCCAAGGTGACCAAAACCTAGAAAAATTGTTAACCTCAGCTAGAAAATGTGGTAACAAGTCTAGTTTGGGTTATATTAAAGGTAATTCTTTGAAATCCAAGGATTCTACTCCTACCTTTGTAAGAGGAGAATCCTCAAAATCTAAAGGTAAGATTTTAAGAGATTTTAATCATAATGATTTCAAAAACTCAAAAACTCAAAACTCTTCCAATTTCGTAAAAATAATAATGCCATCAACTCTAACCATCAAAGGAATAATAAGTCCCCCTTAGCTGAAAAAATTATGGACTTTCTTAAAGAGCTTCTAAAATCCAACTCAAATGAAAATGAAGTTTATAGAAGAAGGAGAAATCCTATGTCATGCCCCAAACTCAGAAACCAAGCTCAGAAAATTTTAAATTGCCGAATTCGGCACCGACAGCCTCCTTGGTACCCCATTCTTGGCTCCCGGCACCCATATATCTGGTTTCAATCCTGGGATCCTACAAGGAGGATTTTTAATATGAATTTATTTCGTAATAAGCATAATCCATAAACAACAACAGTGATCGATGTGCCTTGGTCATAAGATCTCTATGTAATTCTGGAATATCTAGGACACATAATCGGCCTCTAAAGTGAAGTCCACCATCAGAACTAATCTGCTAATTTGACTGACTCTCAGATGTCGTCTCTACTCTATAACTCTATAATGACTCACGATGAGCCTTGATCATCCTTGTGACAAGAGAGGATTGAATTGACATGTTTGATAAGTGTACGATAGAAGACTATAGACTAATCTCTTAGTCATCTGCTGCCACATCTTCAAGCATCTTCCACTCCTGAATCATCATATGTGTCACCAGGCCTCGTGGCTGACGACTAAGGTCATCCGCCACCACGTTTTTCTTACCTGGTTGGTATTGGAAATTAAAATCATAGTCCTTCAGGAGCTCCATCTAGCGTCTCTGCCTCGTCTTTAGATCGAACCGAGACAATAGATACTTCATCAAGCTCTTGTGGTCAGAGAAGAGCTCGAACCTAACCCCATAGAGATGTGCCTCCGCACCTTCAGTGCAAAGACGACTGCTGCTAGCTCCAAATCATACATGGGGTAGTTCAGCTCATAGATCATGAGATGACGAGATGCATAAGCCAGTGGCCTCCCGTGTTGCATCGGGACAACACCCAAACCCACATTTAAAGCATTGGTAAATGCAACAAATCCTTCACTCTCAGAAGGAAGAGTGTGAACAGAAGTAGATGTGAGGCAGTCCTTCTGCTCCATAAATGCTTGCTCATATGCATCACTCTACACAAACTGTACACCCTTTCGGGTCAACCTGGTCAATGGGACTGCAATACGAGAGAAGCCCTCAATGAAACGCCGGTAATAGCCCACTAAACCAAGGAAATTGCAGATCTCGGACACATTCTGTAACACCCCAGATTTTTGCCAAACTGGGATTAAACGTCCTTAGGTAATGGGTCAACCAAAACACCTGGAAAAATGCTCAGAACCCAATTCCAAAGCCAAAGAAATCACTTAGAACCAAATTCCTTTAGAAATTAAGCGTAAGTTAGCTAGCGCTACGCTAAAGTGACTGTGAAATTGTCCTTGATCGCTTTAAATACGTTCTACAAGACCCAAAACTTGTAGAATCGTTGATGCTACGTTACCCTAAAATTCAGGATCAAACTCTAAACCGGTTTATTCTCGAGAACCCTTTCGAAAGTTTGATACCTATAATCTTAGACAGTTATGACCGCTTAAGTGGACTTGACAACTGTTTCAAAAATCAAGGCCAACCGACATTCACAGGCTATTTCATTGAGCCTGGAGTGAAGAGAGTGAGAATAGGGTTAGATTTAGAATTTGAAATTCAAATCTGGCACATGACTTGACACGTTATTATTAAGCGTTCTGACTGTCAGAATTCAGCCAAATTACACCCTCGGATCAGGAAAAATTTCTCTTTCATATCATGAGACTTGTAGACCTGATCTACGTGCGGTGACCGCTGAACTGAAACTGGACCGCCACATGCGATCTGGAAACTCTACCGGTCTGAAAACTTGATGTGTACTAGATCCAGTATGCATGAGCTTAAGTCCGATCGCGTTCGGCCAGGGGACCACCAGAAATACCTTTTTGGACCGAAACAGCCCCAATTTGGTTAGGTATCAAGTAAACATTGTTCCCAAGCCTATTCTGGGCGAGTTTTAGGTTATAAAAGGGGCTTAAACCCTCACTCCTCTCACTCATCCGAATTTGCTAGAAACCCTAGCAAGAGTGAGAGAGAAAGTGAGAGTTTGTGAGAGAAGGTGGGAGAGTTTTTCCTGCTACTTGCACTACCTGCTACACGTGCTAAAGCAACGCATCCCAATCACTTTTCCTGTGATTCCAACTCATTTCTAGGTAAGGAAAACCCTCAACACTTGCTGATTTAAGGTTCCGTCGATTCTAATAGTGAAGTGACCTATACATCTTGTGTATTAGGTCGCCTGTTCGCCGTAGACGAAGCGTATACGCTCCGTTCGGAACGATACACATCTGGGGTAAAAAGGTGCGGATATTAGACGCTTTGATTGACTGTTTTCAACGCTTTCAATGTCGTTTAATAGTAGATTATCGACGACAACACCGTTTGACATGTACAACATGCTGTCCGTTTCCTGTTTTGTAAGCAGACGAAGAATATGAGATTTAGGGCATTTTAGTCATTTGTAGGAAATACTGTTTTCATCCATATTTTGCTGATGTGATTGACATGGCTTCTTGTCGCATTAGGATACTAGGAATGCGTGCATAATTAGTTTGGAGAAGAGATTCGCCTAAATGCGCACTTTGAGTCGACATACTATATGTAGACTTAAGTGTGTAGTTTAAGTGTTTGTATAAATGCTTGTATTAGTATGTATTAATTAAATGGTGTTATGATTTAGTTTGAGATTGAATTCTCAATTAATATGCTGATGTAAATGATTTCCTATATGTTAGCTATATGCATGATTTCATTATATGTATCAGATGCATGTGCTTGATGATTCACTTAAGTTGTATGTTATAACATGTGTTAACATGCTCATATTGTTGTATTTCATTTCCAATACTCTTACATGATTGCTAATGTGGATTCATAATTGTTTGGGACTATACCTAGTCCAGGCAGTCGGCAACCGAGTGAATTCGTGGTTGGCTTACCTTTTTCACGAACAACGCGTCGATGAACGCGAGTCGTGTTTTGGAGTTGGCGGCAGTGGTTTGGCCACACGAGGTGTTTTACGCACCTCATGTCGTTCGACTTGAGCTGCGCTCGTGCTAGTCGAGCCCGTCAAGTAACCCGACTGGCCTTTGTATGTTCACCTTATATGAGTCATAACTGCTTGAACCTAGGGTACTGAACTTACCACTGTAAACCCTGTCAACCATGGTACCTTGATCCATAAAGACTCATAAGTCGGGCATGGTGGTATGGGACACCGTGGTCGAGCTGTCGGCCTACGCTAGGGCCACAAACCTCCCCGTAGTGACCAGTGAGCACCTATGACTCGTGAGCAGATTATGGTGGTATGGGACAATATATTCTTACTGTCAGCCTACACTGATCAGACGAGCATATTCTGAGTCTACGGGAGGCGACGACCCTTCCATAGCAGTGAGAGTACAGTAGGCCTGTATTGATAAGGTGATGGGGGATCGGTACAATGAGTGCGAGCAACAGCCCTGACAGCCCTTGCAGTGACCTACAAAATATACATCGTATGAGATTACTAGGAGTGACGACCCTAGACAGGATCTGTGTTGGGATTGATATAAGGGAAGTACCTTAGTTTCCCAATCCTGCTGTTTGAATGGACTAATAATAACTCGGTAATCATATCACCATCACATTGCATGTGCCTGGAAGATGTGGAGCACTGAGCGGTACGCAAGCATGCCGCGGGGGTAAGATGGTGTCGTATGAGGGAGAACATCGGTGAGGGCATCCATCATGTCATGTCATATTGTATTAACAATAGTATTAGGATCGTTTGATTTACTGCTTTACTATTATCGCATGATTAATTTGAGAACATGCTAATCCTTGCTCTATTATTCCACTGAGTTAGCTACTCACTCCCACGTTACGAGATGATGTTTGCAACACCACCAGACCCTGTCTTAGATGCAGGTGAGGCTGCGATTCAGGAGGCAGAGCCGGACTATGATGAGGACCAGGACGATTTCTCATATATGCAGTACCACGACGGCTTTCCTTAGGTGGCCTAGATTGGCGGGACTACTTAGTGGGACTTTTGACATTTGATTTCTGTCATTTACATGTATATGAGACTCAGAGATGTATTCATACTTTGGAGACAGTTGAGATCTATTTTGTTTTTCATACAGTGATATGTATATCTTTTAGTCTTCCGCTTGCTTTATCATTGAATCTGGAGTATGAATTGCAGTTTTGGTATACTTTTACTCATGTGAATGCTTTAACTCAGACAACATTGAATCATAATCATTTTTGTTGCATAAGTGACGGTCTGGAACTCAGGAGTTGAGTTTATACACGACCCCCGATTTTCAAGGTGTTACACATTCATGGGCTGACCCCACTGACGCACTACATAAACCTTCAAGGGGTCTAGTGTGATACCCTCCCTCATTACCACTTGACCAAGGACTTCACTTTCTCCTACCAAAACTCACACTTCTCCAGCTTCACATACAGCTGGTGGGCTAGAGGTTCTGTAATGCAATCTACAGATGCTACACATGGTCCTCGAGGTCCTTGAATATATCAGAATGCCATCAATGAAGACCACAATAAACTGATCGAGATACAGACGAAATACCTTATCCATCAATTGCATGAATACTGTGGGCGCATTGGTCAGTCCGAAGGACATGACTTGAAACTCAAAATAACCATAGTACATCCTGAATGTTGTCTTTGAAATGTCCTCCTCTTAGTCCTGAATCTAATAATAATTGGAACATAGGTTAATCTTTGAAAAGAACCGAGCACCCTATAGCTTATCAAACAAATCATCAATCCTCAGGAGCAAGTACTTGTTCTTGATCATGACCCGGTTGAGCTCTCGGTAATCTACATAGAGCCTCAATGAGCCATCCTTCTGCCTGATGAAGAGTATCAATGCTTCCCATGGAGAGGCACAAGATCAATTGGAAACTCAATATGTTGGCACGACGACAACCCCAGAATTTCTTGAAATACATCAGGAAAATCTCAAACCACAGGTAACTGATCGTTGCTCACTGATATGGGCTCCTTTATTGCACACGATGTCAAACAAGATAACGACTCTCCTCTGAGCAGGATAATGAACTAGAACTGTGACAAGCTTGGCATATAGAATGTGACTGTCCTCGCAGATCAGTCCAAGATGGCGAGGTACTTGGTAAGAAAATCCATGCCCAGGATAACGTCGAAATCTGACATCAGTAACACAAACTAGTTGGCAGGCAAGAAAATATCTCTCACCAACACGGTGTAAGATAAACAGAAGTGGCCTAACATAGTATTCTTCCTTAAGGGTGTCGACAAAATTAACCCCTCACTAGTAGACTCTACTAGCAATCCAGATGATCGGTAAAAAATCTTTAGATATAAAAGAGTGCGAAGCACTAGAATCAAATAAAACTCGAGCGATGCATGCAGACACTAGAAGTATACCCTCGACAACTCCTCTGGAGGACTGCGGCTCCTACTAAGCAGCATAGAACCTAGCATGAACTCGCTGGGGAGGTGCCTGTCCCCTCTGAGGGTGTTGCTGCTACTACTCCCGCTGTGGTGGACTGTACTGCTATCTTGACTATGGCTAGGGCCTCTACAGTGGAGGTGGCTATAGTTGCCACTGCTGCTATGAAGGCTGATGAAGTGCTCATGGTTATTGCTGCTGAGGGTGGGGGCACTCATTCCTGTGGTGCCCTATCCCACCACATCCAGAACAAGTCCCTGTAAAGGGCCTCTAGGGTGCCACTGATGGTTCTACTAGTGCTCTTGCAAATGGGTGGCTCCTGCTCCTCTGCAGCCACCGATGCTGTCGGGAACTGTCGGAGAGGCCTGCCTCTTTCGGTCTCTCCTTTGATCACGGTCACTTTGCATTTTGGCCCACTCAACCTCATAAATCTGGGCCCTCCGTACTACCACCTCAAAATTTAGGAGCTCATACTCAATAACATAGCCTCGAAGACTGTAACGTAAGTCGTTCTCGAACCGACGGGCCTTTTGCTCCTCATCATCAAACAAATACTGCACAAATCCAGACAAAGCTATAAAATGAGAAACAAATTAATCCACCGTCATATCCCCCTACACCAAAGTCTTGAACTTTAGAGCACACTGTTGTCGAATGTGGTCAGGAAATTACTACCAGTCAAATCGATCTATGAAATCTTCCCATGTCCAGATGAAATCATGCCCTACAGCAAGGGTAAAGGAAGTCCACCAGTGCTCAAACTTACCCTGGAGAAGAAATACAGCTAATTGGACCCGCTGATGGGTCATACATCTCATTGTATAAAATATCTTCTCCACCTCGGAGCGACATCTCTCAGCTTTTGATGAGTCTAGCTCACCCTAGCAGCACGAGGGATCGAGCTATCAAAAGTCTCGAAGAAAGGCGCTCACATGCTCCTTCTCTGCCTGGGCTAGCGTAATAGTAAAGTGCCTGCCTTGCCCCTTGAGGGTGACTGTCACAGATTACAACATCTGCTGTAGCTAGGAGGCAATCATAGGTACGGTCAGATTCACACTGGTCTCGGGTATAGGAGTGGCATCCTTAGGCCGGGGAGTAGGAATCTCCAGTGGTGGAGTGAGAGTCGCAATAGGTAGAGCGGGAGTTGTTCGGGTCACTTTCCTGGGTGGCATGTCCTATATGAAATCAGAAATCGGGCTGATAAAATTCCCAATCGCTGAATCTGACGCCGACAGCCTTCATAGTACCCCACTCTCGACTCTCGATATCCATATACTAGGTTCTGATCCTGGGATCTTACAAGGAAGATTTTCAACATGATTTTGTTTCATAATAAGCATAATCATAAGTATAACCCACAAACAACAACCAAAAACATGATAAAAAACTTTGAGTACAATGCGTAAGGGAAATACAATATTGATAACCAAAAGCTTCAGAAGTTAGTTGTATGCTCCAAGCTCAATGCAGCTGCAGCGTCCTAGTGTCACCTGCACGCAATGGTCGTATATAAGCTTATAGAAAGCTTAGAGGGTGGTGAAATTGTGTACGCAATATAAGCATTCTCAGAATGCAGTATCGGAGTAATGAAGAATATACTAGTAAGTCTATAAATGCAATCGGTCGTACCAAGGCTATGAGATGCAAGGCATGAATGCTATCGACCATATTAAGGCCATGCAATGTAAGGCATTAATGATGTCAGCCATACCAAGGCCATGCGATGAGAGATGTGGCTCAAGCATACCAATCCTCATCTGAATCCACACATCAATGCAGCTCATCATTGGAGCATCAAATATCAGTACAGTTCTGACTCTGGATAATTACCAGGGTCTAGTACACTCCAAATGGCACTGCCCCTTCCCAATGTTTGTAGTCAAAGTAAGTGTAAGAAACCTAACTATCTTCTTGGCCAATAGCCTCACAATACTTATCCGACACATCAATAGCGGACCCATTTATGAGCTGATCTGACTCAGCTTAACAATTATTCCCTGCCCTCGAGCGGGTAATATCACACCCCCTTCCAACCGAACATGACATAGTGGGAGATGTGGCCTCCTAGTATTCGGCCTTCGTGTGCTCATATATCCACTTAGTCTTGACGTTGGAGTCATCCTCTGATACCATCAGGTTTAGAGATTTTCACCTAGGGACATCCATGGCACCCATATGGTAGAAACAGTATTTTCAATGTCCAATCTTACCATCTACGATATGCTTGTGAAGGTTATGGCCCGATGTCGCTAGGGTGTATAGAAATCATATCACACAAATGCGAGATGTGTGAATCATACTATCTAGTCATGCAGTGATCTTACGCGTACCGCCTGCTCATGTGGGTAACTCCTCTTATCAGGGAGTCCCATAATAATCCGCCCAATAGCATGTGCTATAATCAATCACTCCTCATATTAAGCATACATATAATGCGCTTAGGCATGGATCTTGAAGCTATACTAAGCATGTTATATGATGATGATGTACTCTCCTCATATCAAGGATGGGCCTAGACAACCTACTCAAATCAAGAATGGGCCTAACGATCATGGAGGCCCAATGGTTTGTGTTAGCCCACTAAGGGGAGGTGAGAATGAGCTCTAGGGAGAGTTACAATGTGAACATTTAACCATCATTGATCCCAAGGCATGGCCCATCATAAGCATTATTGCACACATCATGGTGGAATCACACATCACATTGGTCCTCATATACATCACTTTGGGCCTCACACTAGGGTTTCACATACATCGCATTAGAACTCACTCATGGGCCTCACACTAGGGTTTCACATACATCGCATTAAAACTCGCTCATGGGCCTCACATGCATCACATTAGGCCTCATACGCATCGCATTGGGCCACATCCCATGGGCCTCAAATATATCTGTAACACCCCAGATTTTTGCCAACCTGGGATTAGACGTCCTTAGGCAATGAGTCTATCCTAACACTTGATTAACTTCTCAAAACTCAATCCAAAAGTCTCAAATCCCTATTTCCTTCGAAAATCTCACCTTTTACTACTTTATCCTTCAAAATTTTCTAAGAGCTCTCACATTAGACACAAATCTTAAAGTTTAGGTGATGTTGATCAATACTTAAGCTAAAAAGTACTATAAATAGTAAATAAATAAATGAAAAGGGTTTTTAGCCATTAACCTTTTGAAGTCTCACTAAATAAGTAGGCTAATTGAATAGATCAGCTTCTCCTACCCCAGAATCATATATTGCATGTCAAATAACTCATCTCAGATTCTAAAATACATCCATTTTAAATATCAGATGGAGAAATCACCCCAAACAGGTCAGTGGTCGGCGATGCATCGCCGAACTCGTCCGTACAGCGAGTTTCTGTACCTTTTTTCCTGTGCATTTCTTTAGACTTTGAAAAATCATATCTCCTTCGTTATAACTCCGATTTAGGTGATTCAAAAACTATATTGAATCTAAATGAGTCTAGTTTTATATAAAAATATGTGAAAAATATAATAAAATATTTAATATAGTTTAAAGTAGGTAATTGTGAGCAACTGTCCGATAATCACTTGTTGGACAGCTGCTGCTTCTGGAATTTTTAGAATTTTTCTACAACTCAAAATCTTATGAAATTTGGAGGAGTTAGGGTAAACTTGATGATGAACTCCAATAAAAATAATAAAAATAATATGATACCTAGAAGTTCCCAAAATGGGGGATAGAATGGCCCTAGGACCGTATTCTGCCATAATTAGGGTAGAATTTGGTTGAGTACCAAACTGAATACTCAGTAGAATTAACTTCGACCACTTTAAATACGTTCTACAAGATCCAAAACGAGTGGAACCAATGACCCTATAACACTCTATAACCTTGGATCAAACTCTAAGCCGGTTTGTTCTCTGGACCTCTTTGAAACTTTGTATTGGATCTAGACCGCGCGTCGGAAGTCCGATACCTACAATCTTAAACCGTTATGACCGCTTAGCTGGACTTGACAATCATTTCAAAAATCAAGTCCAACCAATAAACACAGACTATTTCATTGAGCCCGGACCGAAGAGAGTGCGAATAGGGACAGATTTGGAATTTGAAATTCAAATCTGGCACTCGACTTGACGCGTCAGTATTAAGCATTCTGACCGTCTGAATTCAGCCAGATTGCACCCTTGGATCAGGAAAAATTTCTATTTTATATCATGAGACTTTCAGCCCTGATCTACGTGCGGTGACCGCTGAACTGAAACTGGTCCACCACGCGCGATCTGCGAACCCTGCTGGACTGAAAACTTAATACGTGCTATATCTGGTACGCATGAGCTTAAGTCCGATCGCATTCGACCAGGGGACCACCAGAAATCATCTTTTGAACCGAAACAGCCCCGCTTTGGTTAAGCATCAAGTGAACTTTGTTCCCGAGCCTATTCCGGGCATTTTTAAGCTTATAAAAGGGGTTGAAACCCTCTCATATCTCTCCCATCCGAATTTGGGAAAAGTCATAGATTGAGGGAGAGAAAAGGTGAGAGACTGTGAGAGAGGTGGGAGTGAATTTCCTGCTGCTGGTGCTACCTGCTACACGTGTTCAAGCCACGCGATCCAAGCACTTTCCCGGCGATTCCTCCACGTTTTCAGGTAAGAAATAGCCCTAGAAGTTGCTGATTTGGCATTCGTTCCATTCCATAGCATGTAAACTGATATAACTCGTAAATTAGGTTCTCTATTCGCCGTAGACGAAGCGTATACGCTCCGTTCGAACTCTCACCCCTAAAAGGGAAAAGGTGCGGATATTAGACGCTTTGATTGACTGTTTCCAAAGCTTTCAATGTCGTTTAATAGTAGATTCTTGACGGCAATGCCGTTTGACATGTACAACATGCTGTCCGTTTCCTGTTTCGTAAACTAACGAAGAATATGAGATTTAGGGCATTTTAGTCATTTGTAGGAAGTACTGTTTTCATGCATATTTTGCTGATGTGATTGACATGGTTTATTGTCGCATTAGAATGTTAGGAATGCGTGCATAATTAGTTTGGCGAAGAGATTCGCCTAAATGCGCATTTCGGGTCGACATACTATATGTAGACTTAAGTGTGTAGTGTAAGTGTTTGTATAAATGCTCGTATTAGTATGTATTGAATTAAATGGTGTTATGAATTAATTTGAGATTGATTTCTCAATTAAATTGCTAATGTAAATGGTTTCCTACAAGTTGGCCATATGTACGATTTCATTATTGGTATGAAATGCATATGCTTGATGTTTCACTTAAGTGGTATGTTATAACATGTGCTTGATGATTTCCTTATGATCTAGTTGAGATCGAATTCTCAATTAATATGCTGATGGAGATGATGTCCTATATGTTGGTGCTATGTATAATTTCATTATATGCGTGATAGACATGTGTAAGATGATTTACTCTGGTTGTATGTCATAACATGTGTTAACATGCTCACGTGGTTGTATTTCATTTCCAATACTCTCACTTGATTTGCTGATGTGATTCTATGTGTTTGGGACTATGCCTAGTCCAGGAAGTCGGTAACCGAGCGAATTCGTGGTTAGCTTATCTTCGCCACGAACGACGCGTCGATGAACGCGAGCCGTGTTCTGGAGTTGGCGGCAGTGGTTAGGCCACACGAAGTGTTTTATGCACTTCATGTCGTTCAACTTGAGATGCGATCGTGCTAGTCGAGCCCGTCAAGTAACCCGACTGGCCATTGTATGTTCACCCTGCATGAGTCATAATTGCTTGAACCTAGGGTACTGAACTTACCATTGTAAACCCTGTTAACCATGGTACCTTGATCCATAAAGACTCATGAGCCGGGCATGGTGGTATGGGACACCGTGGTCGAGCTGTCGGCCTACGCTGGGGCCACAAACCTCCCCGTAGTGACCAGTGAGCACCTAGACTCGTGAGCAGATTATGGTGGTATGGGACACTATATTCTAGCTGTCGGCCTACACTGATCAGGCGACGAGTCCTTTGTAGTGACCGCGAGCGTATTCTGAGTCTACGGGAGGCGACGACCCTTCAGTAGCAGTAGAGTACAGTAGGCCTGTATTGATAAGGTGATGGGGGAGCGGAGCAACGAGTGCGTGCAACAGCCCTGGCAGCCCTTGCAGCGACCTGCAAAATATACATCGTATGAGATTACTAGGAGTGACGACCCTAGACAGGATCTGTGTTGGGATTGATACAAGGGAAGTACCTTAGTTTCCCAATCCTGCTGTTTGAATGGACTAATAACAACTCGGAAATCATATCACCATAGCATTGCATGTGCCTGGAAGATGTGGAGCACTCTAGGGAGTGTGGCATGCCGCGGTCATAAGATGTTGCCGTATGAGGGAGATCGTCGGTGAGGGCATACATCACGTCATGTCATAATTGCATTAACAACAGTATTAGGATTGTTTGATTTACTGCTTTACTATTATCGCATGATTGATTTGAGAACATGTTAATCCTTGCTCTATTATTCCACTGAGTTAGCTACTCACTCCCACGTTACGGAACGGTGTTCCAAGACACCCACCAGACCCTTTTGTGATTGCAGATGATGGCGCGGCCTGCGAGGCGGAGCTGGACTTGATGATGATGAGGAGGATCCCTCCTTTATGCGTGTTCTGATTGACGGGATTACAGGGAGGTTGATTAGATACTTTGACACTTATCATTTTATATTTTTAGCGCACTCATGTATATTCGTTTTGTCTACTTTTGGAGTATACATGTATGTATATAACCTGGTAACATATCCACACTCTGGAGGCATACAACAGTTTATATATGTTATACATACTATCACAGTCTTTCGCTTGTTAATTTAACTGTCTCTGGAGTATGATATGCTGTTCTAGCTTAATCTCACTCATGTTTAATGCGTTATCATAGACAACATTCAATCATACATATCTATGTTGCATAAATAACATTTTGGAACTCGGGAGTTGGGTTTTTGCTCGACCCCCCGATTTTCGGGATGTTACAGATGGTATCAGAGCATGATTTGGATTAAACTGGGCCTGGGTTATGGTCACACGACGTACACTGTCACTTCCTTTGACTTAGGTGGGTGCGAGAAGGGTCTAGAAACATTTCTAGGATCCCAGATTCGCCAATAGGCGAAGTATATTCATTTCGATCGCACGATCGAGTCTGTAACGCATTTCGGGTCGCGTAAAGCAACCCGAATAGACCTAGGTCGTAGGAAGTCGGGTTGAGACATTCTTGAACAATTTTAAACCCATAAAAGTGAATCCTTGGGCCGTGGGATGACCACGACTCCTGTATTCGATCGTCAGGGCTTAAAAACCCCGTTTTACCTAAAATCTTCAAAATTCTTCCTCTCACCACTCTATTCTTTAATTCTTTCATCTTATTTTCATATTAGGCATTGATACTAGTGTAAAAATGATACAAAATCATACTTAGACAAAATTTTACAGTGAATAGTAAAATTTCATGAAAAATGGCCATAAGGACATTCTAAATTTGCTTTCTTTAGAAACTAATGAGCTAGATGGATGTACTAGCTCCTTCTACCCCAAAATAATATGCTGCATGATATAGTTTTGTATTCGGGATTGCAGATTGGCCCCGGAAAGCCCCGAATGCATGTTTTGGCCTCCATAGGGCAATCTACAATGAACCAGGGTGGGGGCCAAACATTTTTGGGGTCCCTGGACCATGGGGGACCAAACCCATGTGGTCCCATCAGTCAGATCACCGGCCGGTCGGCGATGCCATCGCCGGTTCGGCGATGCATCGCCGTACAGGTGGGCCCACTTGAGGTAAAATTTAGGGCGTGGGGGTATTTTGGGTAGTACACCCCTCCCACGTATGGTTCATCCATAGAAAACCCCTAAATGGGGTACTTCCTTCACAAACAGCCCCTTTCCTAGCCCCATTTTCGTTTTCCAGCAACTATCTCCAAAAATCCGTGATTCCAAACCACCCTAGATCCATCCTTGGCCAAAAATGACCACCCTCCATCAATCTATTTCAGTTGGCAGCCCTCCCTCTTGAAGATTTCGTCTCTTGGAGCTCCTAAAACCCTCAAATCGAGCTGAATTCGTGAGGTGCTCCATTCCCTTTTTTCCTTCTCTTTTCTTTTTGAAAATCCAGCCTAGGGGAGCTTGAAGTATCCCTCTACAACGCCTAGATCTCCCTTTTCTAGTTTGGTTAGTCATTTCCTTGCATTTCTCCCATTTTCCATGGCTATTGGTAAGCTGTTTTAGCCTTTTTCTCTCTTTTCACCATCCTCCCTCTAAATCCTATTTCTCCATTTTCTTTGCTTAAGGGATACTGAAAATATATGGCCGAGAGAGCTCTAGTGAGCAACAGACAGTATTAGACTCAACAGGGATAAAGAAGGTAAGTCGGGACTGTGGTAAAGTCCTTTGGTAGAGTTAGGCATTTATGCCTTTGCCCTGTAGATTGTTTGATTTTTATTTCAAGGATTTCGGTGTTTTGTTGTTATTGGGTCTAGGGATGTCACTGGTAGACAATGTGTTGCGTCAGTGGTTTGGGCTTAGCACAGCCGAATGCATCTCTGTCATAATCCATGTGGAACTTTATTCCATATATTGTGACGAAATTTGGTTAGATGGAATACATGCCGTTTCATTTCGCTGTAAGGTATTGTCCCTAGGTTGGGAGTATAGTGACTCCCGGGATTCAGTCTACAAATGAATTTTTATCCCACCCCACCCTCCTACCAAGCATGCCACTCCCTATCCCAACATGGGATTAGGAATGCGGTCCCATTTAATACAACTTAATGCTACTGGCCAATAGGCCCTTGGCGTTTTGGACCTAGCGATAGTACTCCTAGATTTGAAGGATCTGACGACATAAGAAATCCAATTCCATTTAGATAATCTTGACCCTAAGCAATAGAAGACTTCCCTGTAGTAGAAATAGTATGGAACCATTTAACGTATAAACTTAGGCTTTGGATTATAACTACTGAGTTACAGACTAGGCTACTAGTTGACTTAAGCAGTGTAAGGCCTATATATGCTAAGGGATAGTAGGTTAGATTTGGTTGGAATGGGACTCCCTTCCTTCGATAGATCCCCTTATGACTTATAGACTTCTGTTGTTGCCCATAGGAAGGAACCATACACTCTAAGGGAACATTTATAACTCCCTCAGATTGAACTTAGGATAAACTAGCACGCCCCTTAGAATTGCCTTCCCCAAGGGCTTATTGCATTCGGGAACGCGGAATAAAGGAACTACATGTAAGCGATGTATTCGCGGTTTGAATCGACTTCCTAATCCTAGTGGTTACCAATAAATCCAATGCTCTGATCAAGCAGAAGATCGGCATCGACTCGGATTAAGAATTGATACAATAAATCTTCTGTCCTAGCTAGACAGAAAGTCTGTGTATCCGGCTCAGACCCACTATACTACTTTTCTTCCGTGTTGGCTCGACCACATACAACCGAACGGGATCACAGTGTCTTTGGGAAATGGCGAGGACTTAAAGCCAGTAGAGAATTCGACATCTTGCCACCAACTCATACCTGCCCCTGAACTCAACCACAATAGAGATTAGGCATATCTCCATCACCATAGATACCAATGCTATAGAACGCATCATTAGCAAAGGAAAACGACTGTAATGAGAGGTTGTTCCCAATTCATGTCAAGGATAGCCCCTAAGTAGCGCCTCGTTCCGATATACGGAGCAATGCATAGATTCTTGACCTTTAAGTAAAACCAAGTTTTAAGGGGGATAGAACGAATTAAGTCCAATCTAGTTAGGTTAGTCAACGCTACCGTTCGATCAGAGTGGCGCAGCGGAATAGTGGTTAGCCTCTTCCCCACTGGCCCAGGATCGAAACATTTGAGTTAGGATATATGTACGGATAGGTCATTAAATAGGATTTGAACCTTCCTTAGAAAAAGCACTCCTTGCCCTTCACCAATTTCGGGGACGAAATTTTATTTTAAGGGGGGTAGATTGTAACACCCCAGATTTTTGCCAACCTGGGATTAGACGTCCTTAGGCAATGAGTCTATCCTAACACTTGATTAACTTCTCAAAACTCAATCCAAAAGTCTCAAATCCCTATTTCCTTCGAAAATCTCACCTTTTACTACTTTATCCTTCAAAATTTTCTAAGAGCTCTCACATTAGACACAAATCTTAAAGTTTAGGTGATGTTGATCAATACTTAAGCTAAAAAGTACTATAAATAGTAAATAAATAAATGAAAAGGGTTTTTAGCCATTAACCTTTTGAAGTCTCACTAAATAAGTAGGCTAATTGAATAGATCAGCTTCTCCTATCCCAAAATCATATATTGCATGTCAAATAACTCATCTCAGATTCTAAAATACACCCATTTTAAATATCAGATGGAGAAATCACCCCAAACAGGTCAGTGGTCGGCGATGCCATCGCCGGTTTGGCGATGCATCGCCGAACTCGTCCGTACAGCGAGTTTCTGTACCTTTTTTCCTGCGCATTTCTTCAGACTTTGAAAAATCATATCTCCTTCGTTATAACTTCGATTTAGGTGATTCAAAAACCAGATTGAATCTAAATGAGTCCAGTTTTATATAAAAATATGTGAAAAATATAATAAAATATTTAATATAGTTTAAAGTAGGTAATTGTGAGCAACTGTCCGATAATCACTTGTTGGACAGCTGCTGCTTCTGGAATTTTTAGAATTTTTCTACAACTCAAAATCTTATGAAATTTGGAGGAGTTAGGGTAAACTTGATGATGAACCCCTATAAAAATAATAAAAATAATATGATACCTAGAAGTTCCCAAAATGGGGGATAGAATGGCCCTAGGACCGTATTCTGCCATAATTAGGGTAGAATTTGGTTGAGTACCAAACTGAATACTCAGTAGAATTAACTTCGACCACTTTAAATACGTTCTACAAGATCCAAAACGAGTGGAACCAATGACCCTATAACACTCTATAACCTTGGATCAAACTCTAAGCCGGTTTGTTCTCTGGACCTCTTTGAAACTTTGTATTGGATCTAGACCGCGCGTCGGAAGTCCGATACCTACAATCTTAGACCGTTATGACCGCTTAGCTGGACTTGACAATCATTTCAAAAATCAAGTCCAACCAATAAACACAGGCTATTTCATTGAGCCCGGACCGAAGAGAGTGCGAATAGGGACAGATTTGGAATTTGAAATTCAAATCTGGCACTCGACTTGACGCGTCAGTATTAAGCATTCTGACCATCTGAATTCAGCCAGATTACACCCTTGGATCAGAAAAAATTTCTATTTTATATCATGAGACTTTCAGCCCTGATCTACGTGCGGTGACCGCTGAACTGAAACTGGTCCACCACGCGCGATCTGCGAACCCTGCTGGACTGAAAACTTAATACGTGCTATATCTGGTACGCATGAGCTTAAGTCCGATCGCATTCGACCAGGGGACCACCAGAAATCATCTTTTGGACCGAAACAGCCCCGCTTTGGTTAAGCATCAAGTGAACTTTGTTCCCGAGCCTATTCCGGGCATTTTTAAGCTTATAAAAGGGGTTGAAACCCTCTCATATCTCTCCCATCCGAATTTGGGAAAAGTCATAGATTGAGGGAGAGAAAAGGTGAGAGACTGTGAGAGAGGTGGGAGTGAATTTCCTGCTGCTGGTGCTACCTGCTACACGTGTTCAAGCCACGCAATCCAAGCACTTTCCCGGCGATTCCTTCACGTTTTCAGGTAAGAAATAGCCCTAGAAGTTGCTGATTTGGCATTCGTTCCGTTCCATAGCATGTAAACTGATATAACTCGTAAATTAGGTTCTCTATTCGCCGTAGACGAAGCGTATACGCTCCGTTCGAACTCTCACCCCTAAAAGGGAAAAGGTGCGGATATTAGACGCTTTGATTGACTGTTTCCAAAGCTTTCAATGTCGTTTAATAGTAGATTCTTGACGGCAATGCCGTTTGACATGTACAACATGCTGTCCGTTTCCTGTTTCGTAAACTAACGAAGAATATGAGATTTAGGGCATTTTAGTCATTTGTAGGAAGTACTGTTTTCATGCATATTTTGCTGATGTGATTGACATGGTTTATTGTCGCATTAGAATGTTAGGAATGCGTGCATAATTAGTTTGGCGAAGAGATTCGCCTAAATGCGCATTTCGGGTCGACATACTATATGTAGACTTAAGTGTGTAGTGTAAGTGTTTGTATAAATGCTCGTATTAGTATGTATTGAATTAAATGGTGTTATGAATTAATTTGAGATTGATTTCTCAATTAAATTGCTAATGTAAATGGTTTCCTACAAGTTGGCCATATGTACGATTTCATTATTGGTATGAAATGCATATGCTTGATGTTTCACTTAAGTGGTATGTTATAACATGTGCTTGATGATTTCCTTATGATCTAGTTGAGATCGAATTCTCAATTAATATGCTGATGGAGATGATGTCCTATATGTTGGTGCTATGTATAATTTCATTATATGCGTGATAGACATGTGTAAGATGATTTACTCTGGTTGTATGTCATAACATGTGTTAACATGCTCACGTGGTTGTATTTCATTTCCAATACTCTCACTTGATTTGCTGATGTGATTCTATGTGTTTGGGACTATGCCTAGTCCAGGAAGTCGGTAACCGAGCGAATTCGTGGTTAGCTTATCTTCGCCACGAACGACGCGTCGATGAACGCGAGCCGTGTTCTGGAGTTGGCGGCAGTGGTTAGGCCACACGAAGTGTTTTATGCACTTCATGTCGTTCAACTTGAGATGCGATCGTGCTAGTCGAGCCCGTCAAGTAACCCGACTGGCCATTGTATGTTCACCCTGCATGAGTCATAATTGCTTGAACCTAGGGTACTGAACTTACCATTGTAAACCCTGTTAACCATGGTACCTTGATCCATAAAGACTCATGAGCCGGGCATGGTGGTATGGGACACCGTGGTCGAGCTGTCGGCCTACGCTGGGGCCACAAACCTCCCCGTAGTGACCAGTGAGCACCTAGACTCGTGAGCAGATTATGGTGGTATGGGACACTATATTCTAGCTGTCGGCCTACACTGATCAGGCGACGAGTCCTTTGTAGTGACCGCGAGCGTATTCTGAGTCTACGGGAGGCGACGACCCTTCAGTAGCAGTAGAGTACAGTAGGCCTGTATTGATAAGGTGATGGGGGAGCGGAGCAACGAGTGCGTGCAACAGCCCTGGCAGCCCTTGCAGCGACCTGCAAAATATACATCGTATGAGATTACTAGGAGTGACGACCCTAGACAGGATCTGTGTTGGGATTGATACAAGGGAAGTACCTTAGTTTCCCAATCCTGCTGTTTGAATGGACTAATAACAACTCGGAAATCATATCACCATAGCATTGCATGTGCCTGGAAGATGTGGAGCACTCTAGGGAGTGTGGCATGCCGCGGTCATAAGATGTTGCCGTATGAGGGAGATCGTCGGTGAGGGCATACATCACGTCATGTCATAATTGCATTAACAACAGTATTAGGATTGTTTGATTTACTGCTTTACTATTATCGCATGATTGATTTGAGAACATGTTAATCCTTGCTCTATTATTCCACTGAGTTAGCTACTCACTCCCACGTTACGGAACGGTGTTCCAAGACACCCACCAGACCCTTTTGTGATTGCAGATGATGGCGCGGCCTGCGAGGCGGAGCTGGACTTGATGATGATGAGGAGGATCCCTCCTTTATGCGTGTTCTGATTGACGGGATTACAGGGAGGTTGATTAGATACTTTGACACTTATCATTTTATATTTTTAGCGCACTCATGTATATTCGTTTTGTCTACTTTTGGAGTATACATGTATGTATATAACCTGGTAACATATCCACACTCTGGAGGCATACAACAGTTTATATATGTTATACATACTATCACAGTCTTTCGCTTGTTAATTTAACTGTCTCTGGAGTATGATATGCTGTTCTAGCTTAATCTCACTCATGTTTAATGCGTTATCATAGACAACATTCAATCATACATATCTATGTTGCATAAATAACATTTTGGAACTCGGGAGTTGGGTTTTTGCTCGACCCCCCGATTTTCGGGATGTTACAGATGGTATCAGAGCATGATTTGGATTAAACTGGGCCTGGGTTATGGTCACACGACGTACACTGTCACTTCCTTTGACTTAGGTGGGTGCGAGAAGGGTCTAGAAACATTTCTAGGATCCCAGATTCGCCAATAGGCGAAGTATATTCATTTCGATCGCACGATCGAGTCTGTAACGCATTTCGGGTCGCGTAAAGCAACCCGAATAGACCTAGGTCGTAGGAAGTCGGGTTGAGACATTCTTGAACAATTTTAAACCCATAAAAGTGAATCCTTGGGCCGTGGGATGACCACGACTCCTGTATTCGATCGTCAGGGCTTAAAAACCCCGTTTTACCTAAAATCTTCAAAATTCTTCCTCTCACCACTCTATTCTTTAATTCTTTCATCTTATTTTCATATTAGGCATTGATCCTAGTGTAAAAATGATACAAAATCATACTTAGACAAAATTTTACAGTGAATAGTAAAATTTCATGAAAAATGGCCATAAGGACATTCTAAATTTGCTTTCTTTAGAAACTAATGAGCTAGATGGATGTACTAGCTCCTTCTACCCCAAAATAATATGCTGCATGATATAGTTTTGTATTCGGGATTGCAGATTGGCCCCGGAAAGCCCCGAATGCATGTTTTGGCCTCCATAGGGCAATCTACAATGAACCAGGGTGGGGGCCAAACATTTTTGGGGTCCCTGGACCATGGGGGACCAAACCCATGTGGTCCCATCAGTCAGATCACCGGCCGGTCGGCGATGCCATCGCCGGTTCGGCGATGCATCGCCGTACAGGTGGGCCCACTTGAGGTAAAATTTAGGGCGTGGGGGTATTTTGGGTAGTACACCCCTCCCACGTATGGTTCATCCATAGAAAACCCCTAAATGGGGTACTTCCTTCACAAACAGCCCCTTTCCTAGCCCCATTTTCGTTTTCCAGCAACTATCTCCAAAAATCCGTGATTCCAAACCACCCTAGATCCATCCTTGGCCAAAAATGACCACCCTCCATCAATCTATTTCAGTTGGCAGCCCTCCCTCTTGAAGATTTCGTCTCTTGGAGCTCCTAAAACCCTCAAATCGAGCTGAATTCGTGAGGTGCTCCATTCCCTTTTTTCCTTCTCTTTTCTTTTTGAAAATCCAGCCTAGGGGAGCTTGAAGTATCCCTCTACAACGCCTAGATCTCCCTTTTCTAGTTTGGTTAGTCATTTCCTTGCATTTCTCCCATTTTCCATGGCTATTGGTAAGCTGTTTTAGCCTTTTTCTCTCTTTTCACCATCCTCCCTCTAAATCCTATTTCTCCATTTTCTTTGCTTAAGGGATACTGAAAATATATGGCCGAGAGAGCTCTAGTGAGCAACAGACAGTATTAGACTCAACAGGGATAAAGAAGGTAAGTCGGGACTGTGGTAAAGTCCTTTGGTAGAGTTAGGCATTTATGCCTTTGCCCTGTAGATTGTTTGATTTTTATTTCAAGGATTTCGGTGTTTTGTTGTTATTGGGTCTAGGGATGTCACTGGTAGACAATGTGTTGCGTCAGTGGTTTGGGCTTAGCACAGCCGAATGCATCTCTGTCATAATCCATGTGGAACTTTATTCCATATATTGTGACGAAATTTGGTTAGATGGAATACATGCCGTTTCATTTCGCTGTAAGGTATTGTCCCTAGGTTGGGAGTATAGTGACTCCCGGGATTCAGTCTACAAATGAATTTTTATCCCACCCCACCCTCCTACCAAGCATGCCACTCCCTATCCCAACATGGGATTAGGAATGCGGTCCCATTTAATACAACTTAATGCTACTGGCCAATAGGCCCTTGGCGTTTTGGACCTAGCGATAGTACTCCTAGATTTGAAGGATCTGACGACATAAGAAATCCAATTCCATTTAGATAATCTTGACCCTAAGCAATAGAAGACTTCCCTGTAGTAGAAATAGTATGGAACCATTTAACGTATAAACTTAGGCTTTGGATTATAACTACTGAGTTACAGACTAGGCTACTAGTTGACTTAAGCAGTGTAAGGCCTATATATGCTAAGGGATAGTAGGTTAGATTTGGTTGGAATGGGACTCCCTTCCTTCGATAGATCCCCTTATGACTTATAGACTTCTGTTGTTGCCCATAGGAAGGAACCATACACTCTAAGGGAACATTTATAACTCCCTCAGATTGAACTTAGGATAAACTAGCACGCCCCTTAGAATTGCCTTCCCCAAGGGCTTATTGCATTCGGGAACGCGGAATAAAGGAACTACATGTAAGCGATGTATTCGCGGTTTGAATCGACTTCCTAATCCTAGTGGTTACCAATAAATCCAATGCTCTGATCAAGCAGAAGATCGGCATCGACTCGGATTAAGAATTGATACAATAAATCTTCTGTCCTAGCTAGACAGAAAGTCTGTGTATCCGGCTCAGACCCACTATACTACTTTTCTTCCGTGTTGGCTCGACCACATACAACCGAACGGGATCACAGTGTCTTTGGGAAATGGCGAGGACTTAAAGCCAGTAGAGAATTCGACATCTTGCCACCAACTCATACCTGCCCCTGAACTCAACCACAATAGAGATTAGGCATATCTCCATCACCATAGATACCAATGCTATAGAACGCATCATTAGCAAAGGAAAACGACTGTAATGAGAGGTTGTTCCCAATTCATGTCAAGGATAGCCCCTAAGTAGCGCCTCGTTCCGATATACGGAGCAATGCATAGATTCTTGACCTTTAAGTAAAACCAAGTTTTAAGGGGGATAGAACGAATTAAGTCCAATCTAGTTAGGTTAGTCAACGCTACCGTTCGATCAGAGTGGCGCAGCGGAATAGTGGTTAGCCTCTTCCCCACTGGCCCAGGATCGAAACATTTGAGTTAGGATATATGTACGGATAGGTCATTAAATAGGATTTGAACCTTCCTTAGAAAAAGCACTCCTTGCCCTTCACCAATTTCGGGGACGAAATTTTATTTTAAGGGGGGTAGATTGTAACACCCCAGATTTTTGCCAACCTGGGATTAGACGTCCTTAGGCAATGAGTCTATCCTAACACTTGATTAACTTCTCAAAACTCAATCCAAAAGTCTCAAATCCCTATTTCCTTCGAAAATCTCACCTTTTACTACTTTATCCTTCAAAATTTTCTAAGAGCTCTCACATTAGACACAAATCTTAAAGTTTAGGTGATGTTGATCAATACTTAAGCTAAAAAGTACTATAAATAGTAAATAAATAAATGAAAAGGGTTTTTAGCCATTAACCTTTTGAAGTCTCACTAAATAAGTAGGCTAATTGAATAGATCAGCTTCTCCTATCCCAAAATCATATATTGCATGTCAAATAACTCATCTCAGATTCTAAAATACACCCATTTTAAATATCAGATGGAGAAATCACCCCAAACAGGTCAGTGGTCGGCGATGCCATCGCCGGTTTGGCGATGCATCGCCGAACTCGTCCGTACAGCGAGTTTCTGTACCTTTTTTCCTGCGCATTTCTTCAGACTTTGAAAAATCATATCTCCTTCGTTATAACTTCGATTTAGGTGATTCAAAAACCAGATTGAATCTAAATGAGTCCAGTTTTATATAAAAATATGTGAAAAATATAATAAAATATTTAATATAGTTTAAAGTAGGTAATTGTGAGCAACTGTCCGATAATCACTTGTTGGACAGCTGCTGCTTCTGGAATTTTTAGAATTTTTCTACAACTCAAAATCTTATGAAATTTGGAGGAGTTAGGGTAAACTTGATGATGAACCCCTATAAAAATAATAAAAATAATATGATACCTAGAAGTTCCCAAAATGGGGGATAGAATGGCCCTAGGACCGTATTCTGCCATAATTAGGGTAGAATTTGGTTGAGTACCAAACTGAATACTCAGTAGAATTAACTTCGACCACTTTAAATACGTTCTACAAGATCCAAAACGAGTGGAACCAATGACCCTATAACACTCTATAACCTTGGATCAAACTCTAAGCCGGTTTGTTCTCTGGACCTCTTTGAAACTTTGTATTGGATCTAGACCGCGCGTCGGAAGTCCGATACCTACAATCTTAGACCGTTATGACCGCTTAGCTGGACTTGACAATCATTTCAAAAATCAAGTCCAACCAATAAACACAGGCTATTTCATTGAGCCCGGACCGAAGAGAGTGCGAATAGGGACAGATTTGGAATTTGAAATTCAAATCTGGCACTCGACTTGACGCGTCAGTATTAAGCATTCTGACCATCTGAATTCAGCCAGATTACACCCTTGGATCAGAAAAAATTTCTATTTTATATCATGAGACTTTCAGCCCTGATCTACGTGCGGTGACCGCTGAACTGAAACTGGTCCACCACGCGCGATCTGCGAACCCTGCTGGACTGAAAACTTAATACGTGCTATATCTGGTACGCATGAGCTTAAGTCCGATCGCATTCGACCAGGGGACCACCAGAAATCATCTTTTGGACCGAAACAGCCCCGCTTTGGTTAAGCATCAAGTGAACTTTGTTCCCGAGCCTATTCCGGGCATTTTTAAGCTTATAAAAGGGGTTGAAACCCTCTCATATCTCTCCCATCCGAATTTGGGAAAAGTCATAGATTGAGGGAGAGAAAAGGTGAGAGACTGTGAGAGAGGTGGGAGTGAATTTCCTGCTGCTGGTGCTACCTGCTACACGTGTTCAAGCCACGCAATCCAAGCACTTTCCCGGCGATTCCTTCACGTTTTCAGGTAAGAAATAGCCCTAGAAGTTGCTGATTTGGCATTCGTTCCGTTCCATAGCATGTAAACTGATATAACTCGTAAATTAGGTTCTCTATTCGCCGTAGACGAAGCGTATACGCTCCGTTCGAACTCTCACCCCTAAAAGGGAAAAGGTGCGGATATTAGACGCTTTGATTGACTGTTTCCAAAGCTTTCAATGTCGTTTAATAGTAGATTCTTGACGGCAATGCCGTTTGACATGTACAACATGCTGTCCGTTTCCTGTTTCGTAAACTAACGAAGAATATGAGATTTAGGGCATTTTAGTCATTTGTAGGAAGTACTGTTTTCATGCATATTTTGCTGATGTGATTGACATGGTTTATTGTCGCATTAGAATGTTAGGAATGCGTGCATAATTAGTTTGGCGAAGAGATTCGCCTAAATGCGCATTTCGGGTCGACATACTATATGTAGACTTAAGTGTGTAGTGTAAGTGTTTGTATAAATGCTCGTATTAGTATGTATTGAATTAAATGGTGTTATGAATTAATTTGAGATTGATTTCTCAATTAAATTGCTAATGTAAATGGTTTCCTACAAGTTGGCCATATGTACGATTTCATTATTGGTATGAAATGCATATGCTTGATGTTTCACTTAAGTGGTATGTTATAACATGTGCTTGATGATTTCCTTATGATCTAGTTGAGATCGAATTCTCAATTAATATGCTGATGGAGATGATGTCCTATATGTTGGTGCTATGTATAATTTCATTATATGCGTGATAGACATGTGTAAGATGATTTACTCTGGTTGTATGTCATAACATGTGTTAACATGCTCACGTGGTTGTATTTCATTTCCAATACTCTCACTTGATTTGCTGATGTGATTCTATGTGTTTGGGACTATGCCTAGTCCAGGAAGTCGGTAACCGAGCGAATTCGTGGTTAGCTTATCTTCGCCACGAACGACGCGTCGATGAACGCGAGCCGTGTTCTGGAGTTGGCGGCAGTGGTTAGGCCACACGAAGTGTTTTATGCACTTCATGTCGTTCAACTTGAGATGCGATCGTGCTAGTCGAGCCCGTCAAGTAACCCGACTGGCCATTGTATGTTCACCCTGCATGAGTCATAATTGCTTGAACCTAGGGTACTGAACTTACCATTGTAAACCCTGTTAACCATGGTACCTTGATCCATAAAGACTCATGAGCCGGGCATGGTGGTATGGGACACCGTGGTCGAGCTGTCGGCCTACGCTGGGGCCACAAACCTCCCCGTAGTGACCAGTGAGCACCTAGACTCGTGAGCAGATTATGGTGGTATGGGACACTATATTCTAGCTGTCGGCCTACACTGATCAGGCGACGAGTCCTTTGTAGTGACCGCGAGCGTATTCTGAGTCTACGGGAGGCGACGACCCTTCAGTAGCAGTAGAGTACAGTAGGCCTGTATTGATAAGGTGATGGGGGAGCGGAGCAACGAGTGCGTGCAACAGCCCTGGCAGCCCTTGCAGCGACCTGCAAAATATACATCGTATGAGATTACTAGGAGTGACGACCCTAGACAGGATCTGTGTTGGGATTGATACAAGGGAAGTACCTTAGTTTCCCAATCCTGCTGTTTGAATGGACTAATAACAACTCGGAAATCATATCACCATAGCATTGCATGTGCCTGGAAGATGTGGAGCACTCTAGGGAGTGTGGCATGCCGCGGTCATAAGATGTTGCCGTATGAGAGAGATCGTCGGTGAGGTCATACATCACGTCATGTCATAATTGCATTAACAACAGTATTAGGATTGTTTGATTTACTGCTTTACTATTATCGCATGATTGATTTGAGAACATGTTAATCCTTGCTCTATTATTCCACTGAGTTAGCTACTCACTCCCACGTTACGGGACGGTGTTCCAAGACACCCACCAGACCCTTTTGTGATTGCAGATGATGGCACGGCCTGCGAGGCGGAGCTGGACTTGATGATGATGAGGAGGATCCCTCCTTTATGCGTGTTCTGATTGACGGGATTACAGGGAGGTTGATTAGATACTTTGACACTTGTCATTTTATATTTTTAGCGCACTCATGTATATTCGTTTTGTCTACTTTTGGAGTATACATGTATGTATATAACCTGGTAACATATCCACACTCTGGAGGCATACAACAGTTTATATATGTTATACATACTATCACAGTCTTTCGCTTGTTAATTTAACTGTCTCTGGAGTATGATATGCTGTTCTAGCTTAATCTCACTCATGTTTAATGCGTTATCATAGACAACATTCAATCATACATATCTATGTTGCATAAATAACATTTTGGAACTCGGGAGTTGGGTTTTTGCTCGACCCCCCGATTTTCGGGATGTTACAGATGGTATCAGAGCATGATTTGGATTAAACTGGGCCTGGGTTATGGTCACACGACGTACACTGTCACTTCCTTTGACTTAGGTGGGTGCGAGAAGGGTCTAGAAACATTTCTAGGATCCCAGATTCGCCAATAGGCGAAGTATATTCATTTCGATCGCACGATCGAGTCTGTAACGCATTTCGGGTCGCGTAAAGCAACCCGAATAGCCCTAGGTCGTAGGAAGTCAGGTTGAGACATTATTGAACGATTTTAAACCCATAAAAGTGAATCCTTGGGCTGTGGGATGACCACGACTCCTGTATTCGATCGTCAGGGCTTAAAAACCCCGTTTTACCTAAAATCTTCAAAATTCTTCCTCTCACCACTCTATTCTTTAATTCTTTCATCTTATTTTCATATTAGGCATTGATCCTAGTGTAAAAATGATACAAAATCATACTTAGACAAAATTTTACAGTGAATAGTAAAATTTCATGAAAAATGGCCATAAGGACATTCTAAATTTGCTTTCTTTAGAAACTAATGAGCTAGATGGATGTACTAGCTCCTTCTACCCCAAAATAATATGCTGCATGATATAGTTTTGTATTCGGGATTACAGATTGGCCCCGGAAAGCCCCGAATGCATGTTTTGGCCTCCATAGGGCAATCTACAATGAACCAGGGTGGGGGCCAAACATTTTTGGGGTCCCTGGACCATGGGGGACCAAACCCATGTGGTCCCATCAGTCAGATCACCGGCCGGTCGGCGATGCCATCGCCGGTTCGGCGATGCATCGCCGTACAGGTGGGCCCACTTGAGGTAAAATTTAGGGCGTGGGGGTATTTTGGGTAGTACACCCCTCCCACGTATGGTTCATCCATAGAAAACCCCTAAATGGGGTACTTCCTTCACAAACAGCCCCTTTCCTAGCCCCATTTTCGTTTTCCAGCAACTATCTCCAAAAATCCGTGATTCCAAACCACCCTAGATCCATCCTTGGCCAAAAATGACCACCCTCCATCAATCTATTTCAGTTGGCAGCCCTCCCTCTTGAAGATTTCGTCTCTTGGAGCTCCTAAAACCCTCAAATCGAGCTGAATTCGTGAGGTGCTCCATTCCCTTTTTTCCTTCTCTTTTCTTTTTGAAAATCCAGCCTAGGGGAGCTTGAAGTATCCCTCTACAACGCCTAGATCTCCCTTTTCTAGTTTGGTTAGTCATTTCCTTGCATTTCTCCCATTTTCCATGGCTATTGGTAAGCTGTTTTAGCCTTTTTCTCTCTTTTCACCATCCTCCCTCTAAATCCTATTTCTCCATTTTCTTTGCTTAAGGGATACTGAAAATATATGGCCGAGAGAGCTCTAGTGAGCAACAGACAGTATTAGACTCAACAGGGATAAAGAAGGTAAGTCGGGACTGTGGTAAAGTCCTTTGGTAGAGTTAGGCATTTATGCCTTTGCCCTGTAGATTGTTTGATTTTTATTTCAAGGATTTCGGTGTTTTGTTGTTATTGGGTCTAGGGATGTCACTGGTAGACAATGTGTTGCGTCAGTGGTTTGGGCTTAGCACAGCCGAATGCATCTCTGTCATAATCCATGTGGAACTTTATTCCATATATTGTGACGAAATTTGGTTAGATGGAATACATGCCGTTTCATTTCGCTGTAAGGTATTGTCCCTAGGTTGGGAGTATAGTGACTCCCGGGATTCAGTCTACAAATGAATTTTTATCCCACCCCACCCTCCTACCAAGCATGCCACTCCCTATCCCAACATGGGATTAGGAATGCGGTCCCATTTAATACAACTTAATGCTACTGGCCAATAGGCCCTTGGCATTTTGGACCTAGCGATAGTACTCCTAGATTTGAAGGATCTGACGACATAAGAAATCCAATTCCATTTAGATAATCTTGACCCTAAGCAATAGAAGACTTTCCTGTAGTAGAAATAGTATGGAACCATTTAACGTATAAACTTAGGCTTTGGATTATAACTACTGAGTTACAGACTAGGCTACTAGTTGACTTAAGCAGTGTAAGGCCTATATATGCTAAGGGATAGTAGGTTAGATTTGGTTGGAATGGGACTCCCTTCCTTCGATAGATCCCCTTATGACTTATAGACTTCTGTTGTTGCCCATAGGAAGGAACCATACACTCTAAGGGAACATTTATAACTCCCTCAGATTGAACTTAGGATAAACTAGCACGCCCCTTAGAATTGCCTTCCCCAAGGGCTTATTGCATTCGGGAACGCGGAATAAAGGAACTACATGTAAGCGATGTATTCGCGGTTTGAATCGACTTCCTAATCCTAGTGGTTACCAATAAATCCAATGCTCTGATCAAGCAGAAGATCGGCATCGACTCGGATTAAGAATTGATACAATAAATCTTCTGTCCTAGCTAGACAGAAAGTCTGTGTATCCGGCTCAGACCCACTATACTACTTTTCTTCCGTGTTGGCTCGACCACATACAACCGAACGGGATCACAGTGTCTTTGGGAAATGGCGAGGACTTAAAGCCAGTAGAGAATTCGACATCTTGCCACCAACTCATACCTGCCCCTGAACTCAACCACAATAGAGATTAGGCATATCTCCATCACCATAGATACCAATGCTATAGAACGCATCATTAGCAAAGGAAAACGACTGTAATGAGAGGTTGTTCCCAATTCATGTCAAGGATAGCCCCTAAGTAGCGCCTCGTTCCGATATACGGAGCAATGCATAGATTCTTGACCTTTAAGTAAAACCAAGTTTTAAGGGGGATAGAACGAATTAAGTCCAATCTAGTTAGGTTAGTCAACGCTACCGTTCGATCAGAGTGGCGCAGCGGAATAGTGGTTAGCCTCTTCCCCACTGGCCCAGGATCGAAACATTTGAGTTAGGATATATGTACGGATAGGTCATTAAATAGGATTTGAACCTTCCTTAGAAAAAGCACTCCTTGCCCTTCACCAATTTCGGGGACGAAATTTTATTTTAAGGGGGGTAGATTGTAACACCCCAGATTTTTGCCAACCTGGGATTAGACGTCCTTAGGCAATGAGTCTATCCTAACACTTGATTAACTTCTCAAAACTCAATCCAAAAGTCTCAAATCCCTATTTCCTTCGAAAATCTCACCTTTTACTACTTTATCCTTCAAAATTTTCTAAGAGCTCTCACATTAGACACAAATCTTAAAGTTTAGGTGATGTTGATCAATACTTAAGCTAAAAAGTACTATAAATAGTAAATAAATAAATGAAAAGGGTTTTTAGCCATTAACCTTTTGAAGTCTCACTAAATAAGTAGGCTAATTGAATAGATCAGCTTCTCCTATCCCAAAATCATATATTGCATGTCAAATAACTCATCTCAGATTCTAAAATACACCCATTTTAAATATCAGATGGAGAAATCACCCCAAACAGGTCAGTGGTCGGCGATGCCATCGCCGGTTTGGCGATGCATCGCCGAACTCGTCCGTACAGCGAGTTTCTGTACCTTTTTTCCTGCGCATTTCTTCAGACTTTGAAAAATCATATCTCCTTCGTTATAACTTCGATTTAGGTGATTCAAAAACCAGATTGAATCTAAATGAGTCCAGTTTTATATAAAAATATGTGAAAAATATAATAAAATATTTAATATAGTTTAAAGTAGGTAATTGTGAGCAACTGTCCGATAATCACTTGTTGGACAGCTGCTGCTTCTGGAATTTTTAGAATTTTTCTACAACTCAAAATCTTATAAAATTTGGAGGAGTTAGGGTAAACTTGATGATGAACCCCTATAAAAATAATAAAAATAATATGATACCTAGAAGTTCCCAAAATGGGGGATAGAATGGCCCTAGGACCGTATTCTGCCATAATTAGGGTAGAATTTGGTTGAGTACCAAACTGAATACTCAGTAGAATTAACTTCGACCACTTTAAATACGTTCTACAAGATCCAAAACGAGTGGAACCAATGACCCTATAACACTCTATAACCTTGGATCAAACTCTAAGCCGGTTTGTTCTCTGGACCTCTTTGAAACTTTGTATTGGATCTAGACCGCGCGTCGGAAGTCCGATACCTACAATCTTAGACCGTTATGACCGCTTAGCTGGACTTGACAATCATTTCAAAAATCAAGTCCAACCAATAAACACAGGCTATTTCATTGAGCCCGGACCGAAGAGAGTGCGAATAGGGACAGATTTGGAATTTGAAATTCAAATCTGGCACTCGACTTGACGCGTCAGTATTAAGCATTCTGACCATCTGAATTCAGCCAGATTACACCCTTGGATCAGAAAAAATTTCTATTTTATATCATGAGACTTTCAGCCCTGATCTACGTGCGGTGACCGCTGAACTGAAACTGGTCCACCACGCGCGATCTGCGAACCCTGCTGGACTGAAAACTTAATACGTGCTATATCTGGTACGCATGAGCTTAAGTCCGATCGCATTCGACCAGGGGACCACCAGAAATCATCTTTTGGACCGAAACAGCCCCGCTTTGGTTAAGCATCAAGTGAACTTTGTTCCCGAGCCTATTCCGGGCATTTTTAAGCTTATAAAAGGGGTTGAAACCCTCTCATATCTCTCCCATCCGAATTTGGGAAAAGTCATAGATTGAGGGAGAGAAAAGGTGAGAGACTGTGAGAGAGGTGGGAGTGAATTTCCTGCTGCTGGTGCTACCTGCTACACGTGTTCAAGCCACGCGATCCAAGCACTTTCCCGGCGATTCCTTCACGTTTTCAGGTAAGAAATAGCCCTAGAAGTTGCTGATTTGGCATTCGTTCCGTTCCATAGCATGTAAACTGATATAACTCGTAAATTAGGTTCTCTATTCGCCGTAGACGAAGCGTATACGCTCCGTTCGAACTCTCACCCCTAAAAGGGAAAAGGTGCGGATATTAGACGCTTTGATTGACTGTTTCCAAAGCTTTCAATGTCGTTTAATAGTAGATTCTTGACGGCAATGCCGTTTGACATGTACAACATGCTGTCCGTTTCCTGTTTCGTAAACTAACGAAGAATATGAGATTTAGGGCATTTTAGTCATTTGTAGGAAGTACTGTTTTCATGCATATTTTGCTGATGTGATTGACATGGTTTATTGTCGCATTAGAATGTTAGGAATGCGTGCATAATTAGTTTGGCGAAGAGATTCGCCTAAATGCGCATTTCGGGTCGACATACTATATGTAGACTTAAGTGTGTAGTGTAAGTGTTTGTATAAATGCTCGTATTAGTATGTATTGAATTAAATGGTGTTATGAATTAATTTGAGATTGATTTCTCAATTAAATTGCTAATGTAAATGGTTTCCTACAAGTTGGCCATATGTACGATTTCATTATTGGTATGAAATGCGTATGCTTGATGTTTCACTTAAGTGGTATGTTATAACATGTGCTTGATGATTTCCTTATGATCTAGTTGAGATCGAATTCTCAATTAATATGCTGATGGAGATGATGTCCTATATGTTGGTGCTATGTATAATTTCATTATATGCGTGATAGACATGTGTAAGATGATTTACTCTGGTTGTATGTCATAACATTTGTTAACATGCTCACGTGGTTGTATTTCATTTCCAATACTCTCACTTGATTTGCTGATGTGATTCTATGTGTTTGAGACTATGCCTAGTCCAGGAAGTCGGTAATCGAGCGAATTCGTGGTTAGCTTATCTTCGCCACGAACGACGCGTCGATGAACGCGAGCCGTGTTCTGGAGTTGGCGGCAGTGGTTAGGCCACACGAAGTGTTTTATGCACTTCATGTCGTTCAACTTGAGATGCGATCGTGCTAGTCGAGCTCGTCAAGTAACCCGACTGGCCATTGTATGTTCACCCTGCATGAGTCATAATTGCTTGAACCTAGGGTACTGAACTTACCATTGTAAACCCTGTTAACCATGGTACCTTGATCCATAAAGACTCATGAGCCGGGCATGGTGGTATGGGACACCGTGGTCGAGCTGTCGGCCTACGCTGGGGCCACAAACCTCCCCGTAGTGACCAGTGAGCACCTAGACTCGTGAGCAGATTATGGTGGTATGTGACACTATATTCTAGCTGTCGGCCTACACTGATCAGGCGACGAGTCCTTTGTAGTGACCGTGAGCGTATTCTGAGTCTACGGGAGGCGACGACCCTTCAGTAGCAGTAGAGTACAGTAGGCCTGTATTGATAAGGTGATGGGGGAGCGGAGCAACGAGTGCGTGCAACAGCCCTGGCAGCCCTTGCAGCGACTTGCAAAATATACATCGTATGAGATTACTAGGAGTGACGACCCTAGACAGGATCTGTGTTGGGATTGATACAAGGGAAGTACCTTAGTTTCCCAATCCTGCTGTTTGAATGGACTAATAACAACTCGGAAATCATATCACCATAGCATTGCATGTGCCTGGAAGATGTGGAGCACTCTAGGGAGTGTGGCATGCCGCGGTCATAAGATGTTGCCGTATGAGGGAGATCGTCGGTGAGGTCATACATCACGTCATGTCATAATTGCATTAACAACAGTATTAGGATTGTTTGATTTACTGCTTTACTATTATCGCATGATTGATTTGAGAACATGTTAATCCTTGCTCTATTATTCCACTGAGTTAGCTACTCACTCCCACGTTACGGGACGGTGTTCCAAGACACCCACCAGACCCTTTTGTGATTGCAGATGATGGCACGGCCTGCGAGGTGGAGCTGGACTTGATGATGATGAGGAGGATCCCTCCTTTATGCGTGTTCTGATTGACGGGATTACAGGGAGGTTGATTAGATACTTTGACACTTGTCATTTTATATTTTTAGCGCACTCATGTATATTCGTTTTGTCTACTTTTGGAGTATACATGTATGTATATAACCTGGTAACATATCCACACTCTGGAGGCATACAACAGTTTATATATGTTATACATACTATCACAGTCTTTCGCTTGTTAATTTAACTGTCTCTGGAGTATGATATGCTGTTCTAGCTTAATCTCACTCATGTTTAATGCGTTATCATAGACAACATTCAATCATACATATCTATGTTGCATAAATAACATTTTGGAACTCGGGAGTTGGGTTTTTGCTCGACCCCCCGATTTTCGGGATGTTACAATATCACAATGGCTACATCCCATGGGTCTTGAATACATCACAATGGGCCACATCCATGGCCGCTCATACATCACATTGGGCCTCATCATATTGGCTAATATGCATCACATCGGGCCTTATCATATGGGCCTCACATACATCATGTTAGGCCTCATCATATGAGCCCCACATACATCATATTGGGCCTCACTAAATGGACCACAAATACATCATATTGGGCTTCATCATATGGGCCTTTTATACATGACATCGGGCCTCACTCATGGGCCACATATACATCACATCGGGCCTCCCATAGGGCCCTTATATACGTCACATCGGGCCACACAAATATCATATTGGAATATCATCTGGACCACACCACAAATAGTAGTGAAGACAATGATTTCACCGTTAAATAATTCACATGGCCCACCATAACATTTATTTTCCATCCAATCTACTCTTAGGTCACAAAGACCTGAATTAAGTGGAAAATAAATTTCATATTGATCCAGTGCTTCTGTGACCCCAAACGGTTTTAATGGTGGATGTTCAATCCTCCATTAATTTTTTGTAGTGTGGTCCACCTGATAGGCTGATCTATGGCATGGATGGATGGTGTGGATGTAACACACCTCATAATCAAACCCACTAAACTCGCAGATATCCATACTGATGGACGGTTTAGATATAACACATATCTCATGATTGTACCCTTAGAATTACGGACATCTAAATAGATGGGCGGTTGGGATAAAACACATGCCTTATGATCAGGCCCATAAGCTTGTTAACGTAAATTCAATAGCCATATATCTGGTGTGAGGATTGCTGGCCCACCATCTAGATGATGGACAATTGGGATATAATGCTTACCTCTTGTGTGGCGTCCACCGTTAAATGGACGGTGTTGATGAAACAGATGGACGACATGGTATGAAATACTTACATCATGCAGGACCCACAGATCTTGCTAATGTCTTATATAACAGTAATATAGATGGTGTGAGGTACTCTAGGTAATCAGCTCCCACCGTCCATAAATTGGATGGTGAAGATACAACACATCCATCATGGTGGGTCCCACTGTCCAAGGTCTGGACGGTGAGGATAAGACTCATACATCACGGAGGAGTCCAAACGTCCATGTGAACGATGGATGTAACACGTACATCATGGCTAGCCCCATAGCACCGTCCATAGATGGACGATGTGGGCATAGAATACATACATTAAGGTAGGGTCCCACATAGACGGTGCTGATTTAATACATGCATTAAGGTGTGCCACATGGGTGGGCCACCAGATCCGACCCAAGTTGATATTTTGTGTTTCTCTTCATTCGGGCTTATGTGACCGATCGGCCATGCAGGCCCCAAACCGAGTAGCAAGGTGGCCCACTTGGTGGATAACATGAATAAAATACGTACATCAGGGTGGCCATTCAAATAGGGAGGGAGGGAGGGAGGGAGGGAGGGAGAGAGAGAGAAAGAGAGAGAGAGAGAGAGAGAGAGAGAGAGAGAGAGAGAGAGAGAGAGAGAGAGAGAGAGAGAGAGAGACGCATGTGATGAGAGGGACCCCGACACTATGGGCCCCTCTTTTCTTACAACACATACATCAAAATAGGTCCCATCACAAGTGGGCCTTACATTAAAATTAAGATCTAATGCTATGAACACCCACTAATTTCGCTCCTTCTTAGCTCCTAAGACTGCTAAGCTCTTAAACTCTCTCTTTTATGGTGGAAGATGAGGATTGAAGGGTTGAGATGAGAGATTAGGGGGTGGGAAGTGGGCCTTAATCTTTTCTCTCCTTAGGATTTACTCTCTTGGAAGCTTAGGAAGTGATGGAGAGAATGAGAGAGGAGAGGCTGTTGTAAGAATGATGGGATGAGAGGGATGGATGTAGTAAGAAGAATAACATAGAGGGTATGACTTGGTTGAATTTTAGATGAGAGAGGGTAGGTGGAGAGAGAGAGAGTTTACTTTGGGGATGGCTTGTGTACTTGAATTATGATTGATTGATTGATGTGAAGGGTTGTAGAGATTCTCTTAGGTTTTACAACACGTGGCATTTTTCTAGAAATAAATGCGGGCCCACAACTCCTAGCTTAGGTATCGCATCGGCGCGGGAGACGCGACATTAGAACCGTGGTGATGGCGCGGTCGAAAGGGCACAAGTCTCGGGTTAAGTTGACTTAGATATACTGGATGTGACTTAGGGTTGTGCACAAATGTAGGTTACAGGTCGCGGGTTGCAAGAATTCGATGGGGAGGATCATGAGAGTTTAAGGAATGGTATGAACTATGATAAGGGCCTTACATCCTAACTCTCAAATGTAGTGAAAATCAACTCCTAAACCTAGAATCATAATGAAATGGGTTCCAAAGTTTAAGTGTCTTATTGTCAACAAAGCTTTTAAAGCCATTAGCCACTCAAGATTGTCACACCCCAAACTCAGAAAACAGGCTCACAAAATTCTCGATCGCTAAATCTGGCACTGACAGCCTCCATAGTGCATCATTCTCGGCTCGTAGAACACATACGCCAGGTTCTGATCCTAAGATCCTACAAGGAGGATTTTTGACATAAATTTGTTTTATAATAAACATAACCATAAGCATAACCCATGAACAATAACATGCACACCACAACATATCCACTATAATAAAAAGATTGAGTACAATGCATAAAGGGAAATACAATGGATAATAAAAGGGTCTGGAAGCTCAGCGACACACTCCTGCTCCTACTCAGCTACGTCTTAGCGTCACCTGCACACAACAATCTTACATAAGCTTATAGAAAGATTAGAGGGTGGTGAAAGTGTGTACGAGGTAGAAATGCAAGTATGCAATATCAGAGTAATGCGAAAATGCTGGTAAGTACATGAATGATATCAGCCATACCAAGGCTATGCAATGTAATACAAGGCCTACATAGCCAATGTCATATGCAAGATGCAACTTAAGCATACTAATCCTCATCTGAATCCACATATCAATCCAAATTATCTCTTGAGAATCATAAATCAGTACAGTTCTCACTCTAGACAATCACTAGGGTCGAGTACACTTTACGCCAGCTTGCCACCCAAATCCAAGCGCAGAGCTGGTAAGTTGAAAGACCTCACTATCCACCTACCAATATCGGGCCTAGCTCATCAATAGCTGACCCATTTCTTAAGTTAGTCAAACTCAACATAGACATTGCCCTTAGGCGGGTAAGGTCACACGCCCTTCCAACCGACCACGGCATAGTGGGATATGCGGGTCTATTGGTATACAACCCTCGTGCGCTCATACATCCACTCGGTCTCGACATTTAAGCATCCTCTTGGTACCATAAGGGTTCGAGGACTTTCACCCAAGGACATCATTGTGCCCTAGTGCTTAGAACCAAGTATTTTCAGTATTTAATCCTACCATCCATGATATGCCTGTGGAGGTCATAACCCTAATGTCGCTAGGGTACATAGTAATCATATCACACAATACAAGATGTATAAGTCATACAATCCAGTCATGCATCAATCCTGTATGTACCGTGTGCTCATGAGGGACAACTCCACCCATCAGGGAGTCCCATAAGCAATTTGCCCAATGGCATAATGTTATGATCAATCACTCCTCATAACAAGCATGCATATGATGCATATGGGCATGTATCATGATGCCATGCTAACACATACTCATAGTCGTTGGCATGTATATATATACCAAATCTGATACCACAGATTCTTCCATCTATGGTAAGGGGTGAAGATGCATCTTCCTCATAAGAAGGATGGGCCTAGATGGCCAACTCATATCAAGAATGAGCCTAAGAATAAAGAGTGGGATTCCAGGTTTGGGGTACTTCTACTAGCATCAATGGGACCCAATAGTTTAGGTTTAACATAAATAGATGAGATAGATCATACTAATAATAGTGGGGGGGTGCATCAATTTGGGTTAGCCCACTAAGGGGAGATGAGAATGGGTGTAATCAGTGGACCCTAGGGAGGATTACGAGGTGGACGTTTAACCACCATTGTTCTTACAATGTGGACATTTAACCATCATTGTTCCTAAGTCATGCCCCGCTAAAATATGTCTTATGAGGGGGGTTCATAAGCCTTATTCTAGTTGGGAGATGGATGGGCATCATAAACATTATCACATACATCATGGTGGAATCACACATCACAATTGGGCCTCACATAAGGCCTCATATACATCATAATGGGCCTTATATACATCACATTGGGCCTCACATACATCACGATGGGCCTCATCATAAGGGCCATCATTCACGTCACATTGGGCCTCACATGAGGGCCACATATACATCATATTGGGCCTCACCACATGGGCCTCATATACATCACATTGGGCCTCATCACATGGACCTCATATACATCACATTGGGCCATACATACACCACACTAGGCCTCATGGGGCAGCCCATGATTTAGTAAATATGGATGGGCATCATGTACAACATACATGTCCAGGTGGGCCCTTCAAATGCAGCAAGTAGGCTTGCACATTCCAGATGGGTAATATGCATGTGACATAAACATCATGGCGACCTGCTAAATGTCCAACCCATCGACGGTCTAGATGAAGTAGATACATATCAAGTGGGCCCCACCATCTGAACAGTGCTGATACAACACATACCTCATGGAAGACCACACCGTCCACGTGGACAGTGGGTGAAATACATACATTTAGGGGACCCACCATCCTTAGCAGCTGGACGGTGTGGATTGCCAGTCTCACCTCCAAGGTTTGAACGGTGTGAATGAAACACCTACATTATGGTTGCTCCCACCATCCAGCAAACAGGACTGTGGATATAATAAATAAATCAAGGTGGGGTCCACGACCCAGCTAGACGGTGGAGACCCCACACGTGTAAGGTGGGTCCCACCATCCCAAGGACGAACAACATGAGTAAAAAATATATATCAGGTGGGTCCACACGTATGGCCCACCTGCTTAATATCGGGTTGAGATTTGTGTTTTCCTTCTTTCATGCCTGGCCAGATGGCTGGGCGAACAGCGTGGATAAAACACTTCATCACGTAGATCCCACATCCAGCCACCAACGGTGTACATGGAATACATAAATCACTGTGGGTCCTATGAATGGATGGTGTGAATACAACACATATATCATGGTGGGGCCCACGAATCAAGCTAATATTTAGGTTTTCTATCATCTGGGCTAGCTCGAAAATAGGCAACAAGGTGGGCCCCGGTTTAGACAGTAGTTAGTCCGCTAAATGAAAAGCGTAGGGTAGCACATGCATCATCAAGGTGGGCCATGAAAATGGGAAAGAGAGAGAGAGAGAGAGAGAGAGAGAGAGAGAGAGAGAGAGAGAGAGAGAGAGAGAGAGAGAGAGAGAGAGAGACGGGTGGAGGGGAGGGACTTCACCACTATGGGCCCTCCCTTTACTAAATACAATGCATACATAAAATGGGTCCCACCACAAGTGGGCCCTCAAATAGAAATCAAAGGTGAAAATCCTAAGATCACCCACGTTGAATCTTCTTCTTGGTTCCTTGGAATGCTCATCTCCTAGGCTTTCTCTTTGATGGAAGATGATTAAGATTGAAGGTGTAACACCCTGAAAATCGGGGGTCGTGTATAAACTCAACTCTCGAGTATTAGGTCAACATATTAATTGAGAAATCAATCTCAAACTACCACATAACATCATTTAATTCAATACATACTAATACAAGTATTTATACAAACACATACACTACACACTTAAGTCTACATATAGTATGTCGACCCAAAGTGCGCAACTAGGCAAATCTCTTCGCCAAACTAATTATGCACGCATTCCTAACTTCCTAATGCGACAACAAACCATGTCAATCACGTCAGCAAAATATGAATGTAAACCGTACTTCCTACAAATGACTAAAATGCCCTAAATCTCATATTCTTCGTTACTTTACGAAACAGGAAACGGAGAGCATGTTGTACATGTCAAACGGCGATGCCGTCAATAATCTACTATTAAACGACATTGAGAGCGTTGTAAACCGTCAATCAAAGCGTCTAAAATTCTCACCTTATGTCTTACGGATGCGTGATTTTGAACGGAGCGTGTACGCTTCGTCTACGGCAGTAGGAGAACCTATTTTACAAGTTACGTTAGCTAACACGCTATGAATCTAAGTAAACCCTAAATCAGCAAGTTCAAGGGTTATTTTATACCTGATAAAGCGGAGAAATCACCGGCCAGGTGATCAGGAAGTGTTGCTGTAGCACGTGGAAGTAGCGACACGGAGGCGGGAAAAATCCTCCCACTTTCTCTCTCAAACTCTCTCCTTTTCTCTCTCCCAAATCTAGGTTTTGCAATTTTCGGATGGGAGAGAGGAATGAGGGTTTCAACCCCTTTTATAAGCTTAAACATGCTGAAAATAGGCTCGGGAACAAAGTTTACTTATTGCATATCCATTTCGGGGCTGTTTCGGTCAAAAAGATGCTTTGTAGTGGTCCCCTGGTCGAATGCGATCGGACTTAAGCTCATGCGTACCAGATATAGCACGTATTAAGTTTTTAGTCTGGCAGGGTTCGCAGATCGCACGTGACGGACCAGTTTCAGTTCAGTGGTCACCGCACGTAGATCAGGGCTGAAAGTCTCATGATATAAAATAGAAATTTTTCCTGATCCGAGGGTGTAATCTGGATGAATTCTGACGGTCAGAACGCTTAATACTGACGCGTCAAGTCGTGTGCCAGATTTGAATTTAAAATTCCAATTTTATCCCTATTCGCACTCTCTTCAGTCCGGGCTCAATGAAATAGCCTGTGATTGTCGGTTTGACTTGATTTTCGAAATGAGCGTCAAGTCCAATAAGGCGGTTCTAACGGTCTAAGATAGGAAGTATCGGACTTTTGACGTGCGGTCTAGATCCAATACAAAAGTTCAAAGTGGTCCAGAGACCAAACCTGCTTAGAGTTCGATCCGAGGTTATAGAGTATTATAGAGTCGTTGGTTCTACTCAATTTGGGTCTTGTAGAACGTATTTAAAGTGATCAGGGACCATTTCCCAGCCACTCCAGCGTTGCGTTAGCTAACTTACGCTTAATTTCCATAGAATTTAATTCTACGCAATTTCGGGTCGAGTTGGTACTCGAGCCCAAGTATGGATTTTTCACGGGCGTTACAATCTACCCCCCTTAACAAATAATTTCGTCCTCAAAATTTGTACCTTTTCGTACTCCTCGAGAAGCTGTGGGTAGTTCTTTCTGATCTCGGCTTCTGTCTCTCAGGTAGCCTCCTCCTCAGAGTGATGCGTCCACAATACCTTCACAAGGGGAATCACCTTGCTACGCAGTACCTGCTCCTTCCTGTCTAGGATACGTGTCGGTCGCAGGATATATGTAACATCATCTCCTAATTGCACCTGCTCCCATCTGATGATATGGGAAGGATCAGCAACGTACTTCTTCAGCGTAGAAACATGAAATACGTTGTGAACGCTCGCGAGAGGCGTGGGTAAAGCCAATCGGTAAGCCACCGCTCTCACACGATCGAGGATCTGGAATGGACCAATGAATCGCGGTGCCATCTTCCCCTTCTTCCCAAATCGAAGGACTCCCTTCATAAGGGAAACTCGCAAAAACACATGATCCCCAACTGTGAACTCTAGTGGCCTCCGTCTCGTATCGGCGTAGCTCTTCTGTCTGCTCTGCGCTGTAAGAAGCCGACGTCGAATAGTATCAATCTTCTCTGACGTCGCCTGCACTAACTCTGGGCCGATCAAGCTACGCTCATCGACCTCTAACCAGCAATGCGGTGAGCGACAAGGTCGCCCATATAGCGCCTCATAGGGTGTCATCCCGATACTCGCCTGAAAGCTGTTGTTGTACGTAAACTCCGCATAAGCAAGACAATCATCCCAACTGTCCTTGAAGTCCAATGCGCAAGCTCGCAACATGTCCTCTAAGATCTGGTTCACCCGCTCTGTCTGTCCGTCTGTCTGTGGGTGGAAGGCAGTACTGAACTTCAACTTCACACCCATAGCCTCCTGAATGTGAGTCTAGAAAATATAAGTAAACCGCGTGTCTCTGTCCGACACGATCTCCAGCGGAACTCCATGCAGACGCACAATCTCTCTGATGTACAATCTGGCCAGCTCGTCTGCAAGTTCGTAACTCTGATCGGTAGGAAGTGCGCCGACTTCGTCAGACGGTCGACGATCACCCAAATGGAATTATGTCTCTTCCTCGTCTTCGGCAACCCAGAAATGAAGTCCATGGAAATGAAATCCCACTTCCACTCTGCAATCGGCATAGGCTGTAAAAGACCAGGTGGTCGGCAATGATTTGCCTTCACCTGCTGACAAGTGAGACAACGGGACACGAACTCAGCTATGAGGGTCTTCATACCTTCCCACTAATACGTCCTCTTCACGTCACAATACATCTTTGTGCTGCCTAGATGCATCGTGAGTCTAGTAGAATGCGCAGCCTCGAGAATCTCTCGTCTCAAGCCAGGGACATCTGGGACGCATAGGCGGCCATGATAACGTAAGCCCCCATCCATACCAACTCGCCAGTCGGCGTCATCATCATCACTGGCCTGCTCTCGAAGCTCAGTAAGATGCGCATCGTCCCTCTGCGCCTCGATGACTCGGTCATCGATCTGAGATCGCACCTGTACATGTGCGATGAACTCAAACGGCTCCTCTACGGTGAGTTTCTGCTCAAAGTCTCGCAAAAACTCAACCATATCCCACTCGGCAACCATCAGCGGAGCCGCAAACTCTATCGCCTTCTTGCGGCTTAATGCATCAGCCACAAGGTTCGCCTTCCCATGATGGTAAGAGACTTCAAACTTGAAGTCCTTCAACGTCTCCATCCATCGCCGCTGCCTCATATTCAAGTCTCGCTGGGTGAATATGTACTTGAGGCTCTTGTGGTCGCAAAAGAACTCGAACTCCTCTCTGTAGAGGTAATGTCTCCAGAGTCTCAGTGCGAATATAACGGCTGCCAACTCTAGGTCGTGTGTAGGGTAATTCTCCTCGTGCTTCCTTAATTGTCTCGAGGCATACGAAATTACCCTGTCCCTCTGCATAAGGACACAACCCAAACCAACGATAGACGCGTCAATATATATAGTGTATCTAACCCCTTGCTCTGGCAATACTAGCACAGGGGCGGACGTAAGTCTGTCCTTCAGCTCCTGAAAACCTGACTTTCCTTGTCATTCCAGGCGAACTTCACGTCCTTCCGTGTCAACTGAGATAAGGGTCTTGTGATTTTCGAGAAGTCCTGAATGAAGCGCCGATAGTAGCCAGCGAGACCCAAGAAACTCCTCACCTCAGTGACAGAACCAGGCTGATCCCAGTCCTGCACCGCAGCTACCTTAGACAGGTCAACTGCCATGCCATCCTTGGACACTACGTGTCCCAGAAACTTCACCTCCTGCTTCCAGAAGTCGTACTTCTTGTACTGTGCGAACAACTGATGCTGTCTGAGCGTATCCAAGACCAAACGAAAGTGCTCTTCATGCTCCTCTCGACTCCTAGAGTACACCAAAGTGTCGTCAATGAATACAACGACGAATCGATAGAGGAAAGGTCGAAATACTCGGTTCATCAGGTCCATGAACACGGCTGGTGCGTTCGTGAGACCGAACGACATCACGAGGAACTCGTAGTGGCCAAAACTGGTCCTGAATGCTGTCTTCTACATGTCCTCATCCCTGACGCGCAACTGACGATATCCAGACTGAAGATCAATCTTCGAGAAGTACTACGCTCCTCTCAACTGATCAAACAAGTCATTGATCTTGGGTAAAGGGTACTTGTTCTTCACCGTGAGCTGGTTCAGCCTGCGATAATCAATACACAATCGCATCGAACCGTCCTTCTTCCTCACGAATAGGACTGGTGCTCCCCAAGGAGACACACTAGGCCGTATTAGGCCAAGCTCTAGCAGACCATCAATCTGCATCCTCAACTCCTCCATCGCACATGGTGCCATGTGATACGTTGGCAGTGAGACGGGCGTAGAACCAGGAACCAGATCAATAGTGAAATCGATCTCACGTCGGGGTGGCAAACCAGGGATCTTCCTGAACAGATCCCCGAACTCGGAAATGACTGGCACATGCTCGAGTATCTGGGCACCAGCATCGCGTAATAAAGTGGCATAACTAAGTATGAGGAAAGGAAGATTTACCCGCACTGAAAACGTGAAAGACGTGCCCTCAGGCTCATACACCGTCACCATACGAGTCTCACAGTCAATCTCGGCCCTCCCAGCAGTCAACCAGTCCATGCCAAGAATGACGTCGAGATAAACGAGCGAGGGATCGATGACAAGATCAAGAGCCATCGTCCTGCCTCCCAGATTAACTAAACAACCCTCACACATCTGGGTAACATCCGAATAATCCCCATGAGCTGCAAAGACCCGCACGCTATCCATAGTGATAGTCTGTAACCCAAGAGGCCTGACTACAGCACGCGATATCAAAGAAATTGTGGAACCAGTGTCCACCATCACAAGAATAGGAGTACCTCCAATATGGGCTGTGACCTCGAAGGCTGAATGCTGAAGAGTCGGTGCCACAGCTGCCTCAGCTGTCAATGCATGAACCCGAGCCTGCTGTGGCCGGTTCGGCCGCTGTGTCAAGGGCCATGGAGGCTGTCTAATCTGCGATACCGGAGGTCTGAATGTAGGGTGCGCAGGAGCTAACCGTATAGATGGTGCTGATATCGCCTGTGGACGTGCACGGTCAATCTTCTGCGGCGGCGAGAATCCACTGTCCCGCATCCTAAAAAAGCAGCTCTGTGCCAAGTGGCCCTCTCTCCCACAATATGTGCATAGTAAATCAGAGCGCCACATCGGGGGTACCGACATGGTAGCCCTAGTAGGAGGGTCGACGCGAGGCCTCTTGCCCGCAAAGGGCCTGTCTGGCAAGTCTAGTCGTGGCCTAGAAGCAACAGGGCCACGAGATCGCGCAAGCCGATCCACATCCTGCTCTGCCCGCATGGACATGTGACTCAACTCCACATAAGAGGGAATGGTCAAACAGCACAGCTTCGACCGAATATCCGGTCGCAAACCCTCCAGAAAGCACCGTATGCGCATCTGTTCATCAGCCAAAATCGTCGGGACGTATCTGCCCAACTCCGTGAACCGATGCTCATACTCTGTAACTGTCATAGCTGCCTGTTTAAGATGGAGAAACTCATTCTCCCTGTCGTGCCTGTAAGTCTGGGGATAATACTTCTCATGGAAGCGGAACTCAAACGCTGCCCACGTCCATACATAGTCGGTGGCAACGGTCCGCAGTACGCTATCCCACCACAGGCTGGCCTCTCGCTCAAATAGAAATGTAGCCAGCTCTACCTGCCCAGCCTCTGTGCAATGAAGCATCCGTAAAATCTTCGACACACGGTCGAGCCAGTACTCAGCCTCCTCGGGTCTTTGAGAACCCGTGAAAGTGGGAGGCCGTAAGCGCTGAAATCGCTCTAATAGTCCCCGTGTATCGGTGGGATTTCCCGCAGGGTAAGCAGGCGGCGCAGGATGAGCCATGCTCTCATCCTGGGCGTATGTATAAGCATCCTCAGCTGGATGCACAGGTGGTGCAGGTGGAGCCACACCCCCACCCTGTGCTAATGTCCCCACGATGGTAGTCAGAAGCTGCTGCTGCTGCTGCATCATAGCCAACATCTGCTCAAATCTATCAGGAGGTGGAGCAGGCTGTGGCAGATGCTGTGTCGAAGTAGATGCACGATATGGCTCTCTGACTGACGGTGTAAATGGCGGTGGTCCAACTGTAGGACCAGCAGCAGGCTGAGACGCACGAACTGTCTCAGGAATCGGGCCCACAGCAGGGTCCGCATGGGTGCCAGACTGCGAAGGAGTCTGATCCATATGCTCAGTCAGTGCAAGACGAGCGGTGCTCCGCCTAGCCTTAGGCGGCATTCCCTATATTCAAAATAGGGCGCAACCTTGTCAGTCTCAATTGCACAAATACACCGCAATCATTCACACAAGGAGTCAAAGGCATTCCATGCATTCCATTTAATCAAAATTGTCACAATACAAGGGATATATCCTTACAATCATCATGACAAGAAATACATGGGAACTAAGACAGTTAAAATTGTAACAGCAACATAAGCAAAGCACTAGCCCTAATAGGCTTACACACATAAAGCAGAAAATGACTAACTACTGACAACTACATCAAGGTTGCATCGCTAGTCTGAGTGTGGGGACGGAGGAGGAGCACCCTTATCCTGTAAGCAACACAGGATCGCCTTCAAGGTGCGAGTCACCTTGCCTAATTTCTTCTTTGTAACGGCCTTGGCATCCGCGACTTCTGCGCGAAGTTCTTGAACTTCTCTGCGTAATGCGGTCTGACTCTCCTCCATCCAAGCAATGCGATCGTCGATAGTAGCCTGCGCAGAAGGAGGAGGGCTCTCATCTGTATCCTGAGCCTCCTCTTCTGCCTCTTCCTGAACCTCTGCTCCAGGTTCTTCTTCGCTTTGATCTTCCTCATCATCAAAGTCATCCTCGCTGTCTTCCTCAAGCTGGTTTTCACGGTACTGCGACCTAATCTTCATCTTGACCATAGTTGACTCATCAATGGTATGAATCGAAACTGGCAATTCTGGCCCAAGTCGGTAGGCAAACTCAAGCGCAATCTTGCAAATCAGTCGGCCAAAAGGAAGCGATTCGGATGTTCTTCTCGACTTGACTATGAGGATTATTTGTCATAAGATGAAGGTAGCCATGCATACATTCTCTCCCTGGGCCACCAGATACAAGAAATCAACCATAAGGCGTGTACATTTAATGCGATTCGACGACCTGGGATACACATTGTACGTGCAGATATGGTGCAGCAGGCGCAAATCATCAGACATGTACGTCTCCTTAAGACTATTATTAGGCTGCCATGAAACCAACTTACCGCACAGAAACCTGGTGTGGCGATCTCGTTCACGGCTACTCCTCAGATTCTTCTCACTAGGATGAACATCACCAAGAGGCACGTTCAGAAGTCACGCAATCAGTGACACATCAATCGTAGCCATCCGATCTCTACCAAAAGGGATTTTAAACTGCAATGGCTCCAAGGTAGGACTCTGGATACTAGCGTAGAAGGCACGAGCGGTGCTCACATTAGCACGAGCGCGAGCTTCAAAGATCGGACCCCAATGCGCAGCTTCAATGCCCTCGAACAACAAAAATTCACTGAACAGTCGCCCTTCCACGTCCGCCTCAAATAACACTTTGCGATCAGTGTATTGGCCATGAGGCATCTCTGATAAAATTACTCGCCCAAGGTGTGCATGGGGATCCAAATCCTGCTTTGTACGGCACTCCAGGACTGCAGCTGGACCTGCGACGGTGCTTGAACTTGTGACACCACCCCGCGGTCTTCTCGATTGAGCAGGGCGGCTTGGCCCAGCCTTGTCTGTTGTGGTTTTCCTTTTACCCATCAAAGATATGATGGATGAGAGTGATAAAAGGCCTAAAATGGCTTCCATGAAAGCCATGAAAAATGGTGAAAATGCGAAGAAGTGGCTGTCCAATCTTGAAAAAGGAAACTAGGCGTCGTAGAGGGATGCTTCAAGCTTCCCAAGGCTATATTTTCAAGGAGAAATGGAAATGGAAAAGTGGAATGGAGCACCTCACGATTTCAGCTTGATTTGGGGGTTTTTGGAGCTCCAAATGATGAAATCTTCAAGAGGAAGGGTTGCCAACTCCCAAGGAATGATGAATGATGGTCGTTTTTGGCCAAGGAGGGATCTAGGGACGATTTGGGACCACAAAATTTGGAGATAGTTACTGGAAAATGAAAATGGAGCTATGGGGAGGGCTGTTTGTGAAGGAGATACACGTTTTAGGGGTTTTCATGGGACGGGACCTATATGGGGAGGGTACACGTGGGATTTAAGGGCGTGTGCCCAAAAATCATGGCAAACCGGCCCACCTGTACGGCGATGCATCGCCGGATCGGCGATGGCATCGCCGACCGGTGATGCATCCGATCGGTGGGGCCAGATGGGTTCGGTCCCCCATGGTCCAAGGGCCCCAGATCTATATGGTTCGACCCCTGGTTCATGGTATTTTGACCTATGTGAGCCCAAACATGTGTTCAGGGCTTTTTGGGACCATTTCACAATTTCGAATACCAAACCCTATGATGCAGCATATGAATTTGGGGTAGAAGGAGCTAGTACATCCATCTAGACTCTTAGTTGCTAAATAAAGTAAAGTTAGAATGGCCTTATGGCCATTTTTCATGAAATTTTACTATTCACTGTAAAATTTTGTGAAAGTATTATTTTGTGTTATTTTCATATTAGGTTTGATGCCTAACATGATTTGGATAAGAAAGAAATGAAGATTTGAGTAGTGAGAGGAAGATTTTTGAAGATTTTTGGCGAAACGGGGTTTTTAAGCCCTGACGATTGATTACAGGAGTCGTGGTCAACCCACGGCCCAAGATTTTACTTTTACAGGTTTAAAATCATTCATAAGACATCTCAACCCGACTTCCTACGGCTTAGAAGCTATTCGGGTTGCTTTACGCGACCCGAGATGCATTACAGACTCGATCGTGCGATCGATTCGAATAGACGTCGCCTATCGGCGAATCCGCGATCCTAGAATGTTTCTAGACCCTTCTCGCACCCACCTAAGTCAAAGGAAGTGACAGCGTACGTCGCGAGACCATAACCCAGGCCCAGTATACTCTTATTCATGCTCTGATACCAACTTGTAACACCCTGAAAATCGGGGGTCGTGTATAAACTCAACTCCCGAGTTCCAGACCGTCACTTATGCAAAAAAAATGGTTATGATTCAATGTTGTCTGATTTAAAGCATTAACATGAGTAAAAGTATATCAAAACTGCAATTCATACTTCAGATCCAGTGATAAAAGCAAGCGGAAGACTAAACAATATATATATCACTGTATGGAAAAATAAAGTAAATCTCATCTGTCTCCAAAGTATGAATACATCTCTGAGTCTCATATACATATAAATGAACAAAAATAAATATCCAAATGGTCCCACTGAAATCCTGTCGACCCAGGTCGCCTACGCAAAGCCATCGTGATACTGCATGTACGAGAACTCGTCCTGGTCCTCGTCGAAGTCTGGCTCTGCCTACTGGATCTCAGCCTCACCTACATCTACAACAGGGTCTGGTAGGTGTTGGAAACACCATCCCGTAACGTGGGAGTGAGTGATCAACTCAGTGGAATCATAGAGCAAAGATTAGCAGGTTCACAATACAATCATGCGATAATAGTAAAGCAGTAAATCAGACAATCCTAATACTGTTGTTAATGCAAGATGACATGACGTGATGTATGCCCTCACCGACGATCTCCCTCATACGGCACCATCTTACGACCGCGGCATGCAATCGTCCCTCAAGTGCTCCACATCTTCCAGGCACATGCAATGGCATGGTGATATGATTTTCAAGTTATTATTAGTCCGTTCAAACAGCAGGATTGGGAAACTAAGGTACTTCCCTTGTATCGATCCCAACACAGATCCTGTCTAGGGTCGTCACTCCTAGTAATCTCATACGATGTATATTTCGCAGGTCACTGCAAGGACTGCCAGGGCTGTTGCTCGTACTCGTTGCACCGCTCCCCCATCACCTTATCAATACAGGTCTACTGTACTCTACTGCAACGGAAGGGTCGTCGCCTCCCGTGGACTCAGAATACGCTCGCGGTCACTATAAAGGACTCGTCGCCTGATCAGTGTAGGCCGACAGCTAGAATATAGTGTCCCATACCACCATAATCTACTCACGAGTCTAGGTGCTCACTGGTCACTACGGGGAGGTTTGTGACCCCGGCGTAGGCCGACAGCTCGACCACGGTGTCCCATACCACCATGCCCGGCTCATGAGTCTTCGTGGATCAAGGTACCATGGTTAACAGGGTTTACAATAGTAAGTTCAGTACCCTAGGTTCAAGCAGTTATGACTCATACAAGGTGAACATACATCGGCCAGTCGGGTTACTTGACGGGCTCGACTAGCGCGATCGCATCTCAAGTCGAAATACATGAAGTGCGTAAAACACTTCGCGTGGCCTAACCACTGCCGCCAACTTCAAACATGACTCGCGTTCATCGACGCGTCGCTCGTGGCTAAGACTAGTCAGCCACGAATTCGCTCGGTTACCGACTGCCTGGACTAAGTCTAGTCCCAAACACTTATGGAATCACATCAGCAATTTATGTAAGAGTATTGGAATTGAAATACAATCATGTGAGCATGTTAACACATGTTATAACATTCAATTTAAGCAAATCTTCAAGCACATATATTCCATGCATGTAATGAAATCATGCATATAGTCAACATGTAGGAAATCATTTAGGTCAGCATATTAACTGAGAAATCTATCTCAAACTACCACATAACATCATTTAATTCAATACATACTAATACAAGTATTTATACAAACACATACACTACACACTTAAGTCTACATATAGTATGTCGACCCAAAGTGCGCAACTAGGCAAATCTCTTCGCCAAACTAATTATGCACGCATTCCTAACTTCCTAATGCGACAACAAACCATGTCAATCACGTCAGCAAAATATGAATGTAAACCGTACTTCCTACAAATGACTAAAATGCCCTAAATCTCATATTCTTCGTTACTTTACGAAACAGGAAACGGAGAGCATGTTGTACATGTCAAACGGCGATGCCGTCAATAATCTACTATTAAACGACATTGAGAGCGTTGTAAACCGTCAATCAAAGCGTCTAAAATCCTCACCTTATGTCTTACGGATGCGTGATTTTGAACGGAGCGTGTACGATTCGTCTACGGCAGTAGGAGAACCTATTTTACAAGTTACGTTAGCTAACACGCTATGAATCTAAGTAAATCCTAAATCAGCAAGTTCTGATAAAGTGGAGAAATCACCGGCCAGGTGATCAGGAAGTGTTGCTGTAGCACGTGGAAGTTGCGGCACGGAGGCGAGAAAAATCCTCTCACTTTCTCTCTCAAACTCTCTCCTTTTCTCTCTCCCAAATCTAGGTTTTACAATTTTCGGATGGGAGAGAGGAATGAGGGTTTCAACCCCTTTTATAAGCTTAAAAATGCCGAAAACAGTCTCCGGAACGAAGTTTACTTATTGCATATCCATTTCGGGGCTGTTTCGGTCCAAAAGATGCTTTCTGGTGGTCCCCTGGTCGAATGCGATCGGACTTAAGCTCATGCGTACCAGATATAGCACGTATTAAGTTTTCAGTCTGGCAGGGTTCGCAGATCGCACGTGGCGGACCAGTTTCAGTTCAGCGGTCACCGCACGTAGATCAGGGCTGAAAGTCTCATGATATAAAATGGAAATTTTTCCTGATCTGAGGGTGTAATCTGGATGAATTCTGACGGTCAGAACGCTTAATACTGACGCGTCAAGTCGTGTGCCAGATTTGAATTTGAAATTCCAATTTTGTCCCTATTCGCACTCTCTTCAGTCCGGGCTCAATGAAATAGCCTGTGATTGTCGGTTTGACTTGATTTTCGAAATGAGCGTCAAGTCCAATAAGGCAGTTATAACGGTCTAAGATAGGAAGTATCAGACTTTCGACGTGCGGTCTAGATCCAATACAAAAGTTCAAAGCGGTCCAGAGACCAAACCTGCTTAGAGTTCGATCCGAGGTTATAGAGTATTATAGAGTCGTTGGTTCTACTCAATTTGGGTCTTGTAGAACGTATTTAAAGTGATCAGGGACCATTTCCCAGCCACTCCAGCGTTGCGCTAGCTAACTTACGCTTAATTTCCATAGAATTTAATTCTACGCAATTTCGGGTCGAGTTGGTACTCGAGCCCAAGTATGGATTTTTCACGGGCGTTACAAAGGGTGAGGATGAGAGATTAGGGGTAGGAAGTGGGACACACACTTGGCTTCTTCTCTCCTTGGAATGTTTGGAAGTTTACTCTCTTAGGTTGCTTGGAAATAGTGGAGCAAATGATAGAGAAAATGGATGTGATGGGATGTCTTGCTTTGTCCACACCACTCGCAGGCATGCATAATGTATTCCATGTGTCCATGTTGAAGAAGTACGTTCTTGATCCTTCGCATATTATCAGATGGGAGCAGTGTAGTTGAGCGAGGATGCCACATATGAACTACGACCGATGTGTATTTTGGATGGGATGGAGCAGGTATTGTGTAGCAAGGTTATCCCACTTGTGAAGGTACTATGGACACATCACTATGAAGAAGAGGCTACCCAGGAGACTAAAGATGTAGTCAGGAAGAACTACCCTCAGATCCTCGAGGAGTATGAGAAGGTACAAATTTCTAGGATGAAATTTTTTATTTATGAGGGTAGATTGTAACGTCCTGAAAAAATCCATATATTGATCTGAGTACCACCTCTAGCAGCAATCCTTTAGAACATAATGCTTTAGAAGTTTAACGTGAATTAACTAGTGCTAAACTCAATTACCTGTGAAATTAGCACCAACCACTTTAAATACGATTTGTAAGACCCAAAACCTATAGAATTTTTAACGCTATATTACCCTGAAATCTAGGATCTAACTCTAAGCCTAGTTGATCTCGAGAGCATTCGAAAACTTCGTATCGGACCTGGACCACACATCGAAAGTTCGATAGCAATGTACTTAAAAAATTACGACCGCCTAGTTGGACTTGACAATCACCTCGAAAAATAAGACCACACGATGTCTTGAGACTATTTTCTTGAGTCCGGAGTGAAGAATGTGAGAACATGAAGGTTTTTAGGAAATTAAATAAGAATTTAAGTAATCTGAGTTGTGTCGCTTGTGCACCATTTATAAGCATTCTGACTGTCAGAATCTAACCTAAATTCACCCTCGGATCAGGGAAGATGGCCCATACATGTCAAAGTACTTGTGGCCCTGATCGAGTTTCGGTAACCGTTGAACTGAAACTGGTCCACCACGGTCGATCTAGAAACCCGATCGGACTGAAAACTTAACTTGCTTAAGATCCAATATTAGTGAGCTTAAGTCCGACTGCATTTAATAAAAGGACCACCAGAAATGTTCCGTTGGATTAGAAAAAGCCCGATTTCGTTATAACCTAAGTAAACTTTGGCTCTAGGACTGTTTTCGTTAGTTCTGGGCCTATATAAGGGCCTTAAACCCTCTCTCACATATCCCATACGAATTCTAAACCCTAGCTAATATAAGAGAGAGTAAAGAGAGAGAAAGTGAGAGAGTACTTGGTGTTTCATCTTGGGATTCTTCCCAGTTCCTCTACACATTAATCCATCGTATCTGAATTATTATTTTGACGATTCTAATTCCATTTTTGGGCAATTCAATCAAACCCTAACCTATTTTGGAGCTTAGAATAGTCTAAGTGTTGTTGTAGCTAACCTGATTCATGCTTTAGGTCGCCTATCCGCCGTTGATGAAGACTTATCATCTAAATCGTACCCGTTACGCGTTTATCAATTTAAGGTGTGGACTATATACATTTAGGTTATGGTTTTCAAGACTTTCAATGTTAGATAATGATTTATTCCTGACGTGGGCGCTATTACACATGCTAAATACGCTATCTGTTTTGATTTTTGTATATGTATAACCTATGCTGTAAATAGAGTATTTTATGTATATGTTAGAATGTCTTTATGCGTATGAAATCTGATGTTGTGATTACCATGATTATTTGTCGTTAATACATGATTGTTATGTATGCGACAACTCCTTAGTGAAAGGATTTGCCCTAATATGTAATATGGCCGACATACGTGATGTATGTTGAATAGTGTAGTCTAAGTGTTTATATAAATGCCTAAATGAGTTAGTGTTTAGGAAAGTGTGGTTTATAAGGGTATTAAGATATGAATCTCAATTACCGTATTTGTGTGTATGATTTTCTCCATGAACTGTTCAGTCTATTTATTCATGTTAACTGTGTGTATGATTTCCTCCATGTACTGTATCCATGATTAAGTTATATTTCATAACATGTTCATATTATGTAGGATTTGATTTAATTGTCTATTATTGAGATTGTACATAGTTAGGACTGTATTACAGTTCAGGTAATGAGTAATTGTTCTCAAACTGGTGGTTGGAGTTATTTACGCTACGCAGGATGTGTTCGACGAATCCGAGTCGTACTTGGGATGTTCAACAGTAGTTAGGCCACACGGAGTGCTTATGCATTCCATGTTGATCAACTCAACGTGCGCTTGTCCTAGTTAATCTCTTCAAATAACCTGATTGACCGATGTATATTCACAATGTTTGGACGTTATTGTTTGAATCTAAGGTACCGAACTCACTAGTGAAATCCCGTTAACCTTGGTATCGTTATCCCCTAAGACTCATGAGTCGGACATGGTGGTATGGGACACAGTGGTCGAGCTGTCGGCCTACGCTGGGGCGACGAGCCTCCCCGTAGTGACCAGTGAGCAACCTAGACTCATGAGCTGATTATGGTGGTATGGGACACTATATTCGTGCTGTCGGCCTACATTGATTGGTGACGAGCCCTTTGTAGTGACCTCGAGTATATCTTGAAACTACATTGGGGTGACAAGCCTTATTGTAGTATATAGGATATAACTAGACCTGTATTGATTGGTGACGAGCACTTTACAGTGATTTAGAACTATAATATCATATGGGATTGTTTAGGACTGACGACCCTAGAATGGATCATTGTTTGGGTATTGATATAAGGGAGGTACCTTATCTTCCTAATCCTACTGTATGAAAAGGACTAATAAGTACTTGATAATCATACTCATAACAGTGCAGTGCATGTGCCGTTGGCGTTGGTGTAGAGCACAGTGGTAGTGATTTATGCCACGATCGTTAGATGTTGTCACCAGAGGGAGTTTGTGGTGAGGGCATGCATCATTACCTCTTATCATGCTTACATTAACAAGAGTATCTAGGACGTGTTTGATTGTACTGCTTTATTATTACTGCTTGATTGAATTGATAACATGTTAACCTTTGCTGTATAGTTCTACTGAGTTGATCACTCACTCCCACATTCTGGGATGGTGCTTTGTCACACCCCAAACTCAAAAACCGGGCTCACAAAATTTTCGATCGCCGAATCCAGCGCTGACAGCCTCTGTAAAACTCCATTCTCGTCTCCTAGCTCCCATTTGCCAGGTTCCGATCCCGGGATGCTACGAGGAGGATTTTCAACGTTAGTTTGATTCGTAATAAGAATAACCAATGGCATAACCCACAAACAATAACCAAGAACTCCATTACATTTCCACTATGATCAAAAACTTTACAAGTACAATGAGCATAAAGGGAAATACAATGGTAAAGAACACAAACTCCAAAACGATCTGCAACGTGCTCCTACCTCAGCGCTGCTGCGAACCAGCATCACCTGTACGCAACAGTCGTGCATAAGCTTATAGAAAGCTTAGAGGGTGGTGAAAGTGTGTGTGCAAGGTAGTAATATGAACATACAATGTCAGAGTAATGTGGAATATGCAGATGGATCCATAATATCACGAGCCGTACCAAGGCTATGCGATGCAAGACATGAATGGTATCGGCCATCGCCATGTGATGTGCAATGCAACTCAAGCATACAGATCCTCATCTATGTCCATACATCAATATAGCTCAAATATGGGATATCACCGGGGTCTAGTACACTCTAAACCAGATTGCCGCCACATCGCGCGCAATAAGGTAAGTGAAAAAGACCTCACTATCCGTCTGTCAATATCGGGCGTGACTCGTCGATAGCGAACCCACTCCTCGAGCTGGTCAGACTCAGCCTAGCATTGCCCCCTACACTCGGGCGGGTAAGGCTGCACCCCCTTCCAACCTACCACGACATAGTGGAGGGCACAGCCAACTGGTATTCGACACTCAGCGCTCATCTACCCACTCGGTTTAGACGTTGGAGCAACCTCTTGGTACCATAAGGGTTCAAGAACTTTCACCCAGGGATATCTATAGCACCCCATGTAGAACTAGATTTTCGGTATCCAATCCTGCCAACCACGATACGTCTGTGGAGGCTACGGCCCTGATGTCGCTAGGGCATACAATAACCATGTCACACAAATGCGAAATGCATGATTCACGCTATCCAGTCACGCAACAAATCCTGCGCATATCGTGCGCTCATGTAGGGCAACACTGCTTAACCAGGAGCCCATAAACAACCTGTCCGAAGGTATATGCTATGATCAGTCAATCCTCATATCAAGCATACATATGATGCGTATGATCATGAGTTATGAAACTATACTAAACATGTAAATGAGTGATGAACCATTCTTACAACACAGATGGGCCTGGACGACCTATACACAGTAAGTACGGCCCAGTAATGGGCCCTAAGGAGAGTCATAATGTGGACATCTAACAACATTACACTCGTAATTTGGACGTCAAACCAACATTGCTCCCAAGCCACAATCTTTGTAAACATCGCTAGTTAGTCTGTATGAAAATTACACATTGCAATGGACCGTAGGTTCATCCCATTGGGCCTTACATATATATCAAATGGGCCATATCTTATGGGCCTTTTATTCATCAGATGGGCCACATAAATGGGTCACACCAATGGGTCTTATGTGCATTGCAATGGGTCAAAACCCGTGGCCCTTGGATTGCATCAAATGAGCTTAACTCATGGTTCTTAAAGGTAATGAATGGGTCACACCAATTGAACCCCATATGTACGCCAAATGGGCCTTAACCCCTAGACCTTACATATGTCAAATGGGCCTACTTCCAAGGGCTTTAAAAATGCATCAAATGGGTCCAATTTCATGGGCCTTGGGCCTAGTCCCATGGACTTGAAACATATCAAGTGGGCCTAAACCCATAGGCCTTAAATATCAAGTGAGCCTAAGCCCATAGGCTTTACATATCAAGTGGGCCCAAGTCCATAGGCCTTATATGAATCAAATAGGCCTAACCCATAAGCCTTTCATAAATCAATTGAGCCTAACCCATAGGCCTTTTGTAATTTAAATGGGCCTAGCCCATACATGAGTGGCCCACCCAACCAGCCACTCATGCCTTAAAATGATTTCACCAAGCGGATGGACGGTCTGGATGCATCACATGCATCATGGTGGGTCCGACTACCGCTGGACAGTGGGGATGACACATGCATTAAGGAGGGCTCCACCGTCCGCTGGACGGTGGAGACAATACTGCATCAAGGTTGGCGCCACCGTCCACTAGAAGGTGGACTTAAACATATACATCATTGTGGGTCTCATGTGGGGCCCACTGTAATGCTCAGATGCCATCCAACCCGTTCATAAGGTCACTCGGACCTGGATGAAGGGAAAACATAAATTTCAGCTTGATCCAACACTTCTGTGGGCCCCAAAAAGATTTCAATGATAGATATTCAATTTCACTATTTCATGTGGTGTGGGCTACCTAAGTTTTGGATCTGTCTCATTTTTAGAGTGGGGGCCCTCTACTGGGGTGGCCCACCTCATGAGCAGGTTGGATAACAAATAAACGTTATGGTGGGGCCCACACACAGGGCCGTGGGCCCCTGCGTCGGTCTGCCCGTTCTAACGGCTGTACGCAGCAGCGTGCAGCTGCTGCTGCTGCAGAGGGAGGCAGAGGTCTGCCTCTTGCAAATCTTTGGAAAAACCCATTTTTCGGGAGTTTTTCACACGTGGGGCCCGGTAAAATGAAATCCGCCCCGGCCATTGCATTCTTCAGCTCGCAACCATTCCAACGGGTTTAATATACAGTATTTTCTATGATTAGAGAATAAAATAAATTAAAAAAAATGATCTTTTGAAAGGTAGGGATGCAACCCACCATGCTATGGCCCACCTGATCTCCCAATCAACCCCAACTCTTGGCTCAACGCCTAAAATTAGATGGAGAATGAGATGGACGGTGTGGATTTCATACTTACATCAAGGTGGGGCCCAAGCAAGTGGACCACCCCAAAAGCCTCTTTTTCCTTTCTTTCTTTTTTTTTTTTTAATTTTTCATGCATGGACGTCCAGCGTCCCAGACGCTGGACGATTCAGTCCTCAAAATGCATTATGGTGGGCCCTGTTGAAGTGGGCCACCACTGATGGATGATGTAGTTACAATATTTTAGGTGGGCCCCACTTGAAGAACACTTGGACACAATGCCTAAGGGTGGGGTCCATTCAAGTGGGCCAAACAAACCTATTACATAAAATAGAATAAAAATAAAATAAAAAGAAATAAGGAGGGAGAGAGACATGGAGAGTGGGACACGCTTGTGATGGAGGGACCCCGACATTATGGGCCCTCCCTTAAAAGCAAATCATACAATCAAAAGGGTCCCTCAACACATGGGACCACTAAGATCGAGAATCAATGGTGGAGATCCTCTCTCCACCAAAATGGACGGTCTAGATGACCTTTTTGTAATGAAATAAACATCATGATGGGGTCCATGGAGAATGGCCCCATCATGGAATGATCATGATGATCCAAGTGGTCCATCGACCATAACTTAGGGTCCCAAGTGAGATCCACACCATTGATCGGTGGGCCTCACTTGGCCCATCATAAAAATAAGAAAAACTAGTATGATCTAGCACCCACCGTCCGATCTTCTTGCTCCTAGGGGTTCCTTGGCACCTTGGCTTGGATTTTAATGGAGAAGATGGAGAATGGAAGGTTAGGATGGGGAGATCATGAGGTAGGGAAGGTGGGCCACATTTGGAGCTTAGGAGGCATGGAGAAATTCCATACGTATGGAGCTCTTTTGCTTGGAGATTTGAAATGAGAAAGAGAAAAAGTGAGAGAGTTGTAAAGGGAGAGAGAGAGAGAGAGTGATGGATGGATGTGGTGATGGGGTGTAAGACACCTTTTGACTTTTGTGGCCTTTTGTGTAAGAAAAGGCATGGGCATGGGAGACTTTTGTAGCATTTGTATAAGAAAGGTATGGGTTAGGTAGACTTTTGTGGTTGCTTGGGAAAAGGGGTGAAAGTGATGTGTACTTGACATGTGATGGATTGATGGATTGATTGATTGATGGGATTGATGTGATTGATGTGACACATCGTAGAGATTCTCTTCGGTTTCGCAACGCGCGGCGTTTTCCTCGTACCGAACGTTGGCGTACAACTCTCGACCAGGGTATCGCCTCGGTGCGCGATTCGTGGCATCAGAACTGCAACGACGGCGCGATCACTATGGTATTGGTCTTGGGTTGAGTCGACTCGGGTTGTCGGCATATGAATCAGGGTTACGCGTCGATATCGGTTAAGGGTTGAAGGTTGCCGAAATTCGACCGGTAAGACCGCGGAAGTCTACGGAAAGGTACGGACCAAGATACGGGTCTTACAGCTCTCCCCTCCTTATAAAAATTTCATCCTCAAAATTTTCACAAGCATCGCAACTAAGCATTACTCGTGAGGAATAAGAAACATAACGTCATCATATAGAATCAGGGGCAGCATAAAAAATACAATACAAGATCAATCATCAAAGAGATGAGGATAACGCTCTCGAATCTCAGCCTCACACTCCCAAGAAGCCTCCTCTACAGAATGGTGACCCCACTGCACCTTCACCAACAAAATGACCTTGGTTCTGAGGACCTGCTCCTTCCGATCAAGGATGCGGACTGGCTGCTCAATGTAAGAAGCGTCCTCACGAACCTCTAGCGGCTGCCAATCAATAACGGGAACAATGTCTGACCCACACTTCCTCAACATGGAGATGTGAAAAACGTTGTGGATGCCAGACAACTGCGATGGCAAGTCAAGCCGATAGGCCACGGTGCCAACGCGCCCAGTGATCGCAAAAGGTCCTATGAATCTCGGGGCAAGCTTGCCCTTCGCACCGAATCGAACTACGCCCTTCATGGGCGAGACCTTGAGATACACACGGTCCCCTACATCAAACTCCAAGGGACGACGTCGACGATCAGTAAAACTCTTCTGTCGGCTCTGATCTGTGCGTATCCTCTGCCTGATGATATCTATAGCCTCTGAAGTCTCCTGCACAAGCTCGGGACCTAGGAGATGGCGCTCTCCTACCTCGGTCCAGTAACTCGGTGATCTGCATGGTCTGCCATATAGTGCCTCAAAAGGAGCCATATCGATGGTCGCCTGATAGCTGTTATTGTATGCGAACTCAGCCAATCGCAGATGCTCATCCCAGCTACCCCCGAAGTCAATCGCGCAGGCCCGAAGCATATCCTCAAGTATCTGATTGACCCTCTCGGTCTGGCCATCGGTCTGCGAATGGTACGTGGTGCTGAACTGCAAATCAGTCCCCATCATTCGCTGGAAGCTCTCCCAAAACTAAGACGTGAACCTTGAGTCTCGGTCAGAAACGATCAAGACTGGAACGCCATGCAGTCTCACAATCTCCTCGATGAATAATCTCGCAAGCCGATCCATAGACCAAGTCACACGCATCGCAAGGAAATGTGCCGACTTCATCAGACGATCCACAATAACCCAAATGGTGTTATAACCGCTCTGAGTCCTCGACAAACCCATAATAAAATCAGTCGACACATGCTCCCACTTCCACATCGGGATGCTCAACGGCTGCAATAGACCAGGAGGTCTCTGATGATCGGCCTTGACACGCTGGCACATGTCACACTCGGCCATAAAACTGGAGATCTGGCGCTTCATCCTTGCCCAAAAATACTGTCGCCTCATATCAAGGTACGTCTTCGTCGAGCCCGGGTGGATAGAAAACCGCGATCGATGTGCCTCGTTCATAAGATCTCTGCATAACTCTGGAATATCCAGGACATATAATCGGCCTCTGAAACGAAGTTCACCGTCTGTACCAATCTGCCAATCTGCCTGACCCTCAGATGCTGCCTCAGCCATATAACTCTGCAACGACTCATCAGCCTACTGAGCCTCGATTGCCCTAGCGACAAGAGAGGGTTGAATCAACAAGCTCGCTAACTGTACAATGGAAGACTGCAGGCCGAACTCAAAATCATACGCTGCGATATCCTTAAGCATCCATCACTCCTGAATCATCATACGCGCCACTAGGCCTGGTGGCTGATGGCTGAGGGCATCTGCCACCACGTTCGCCTTGCCCGGGTGGTACTGGAGATCAAAATCATAGTCCTTCAGAAGCTTCATCTAGCGCCTCTGTCTCATATTCAACTCAGACTGTGAGAAGAGGTACTTCAAGCTCTTATGATCAGAGAAGAGCTCGAACCTAACCCCATAAAGATAGTGCCTCCACACCTTTAGTGCGAAGATAACTGCAGCTAGCTCTAAGTCATGCGTAGGATAGTTCAGCTCATGGACCTTGAGCTGAAGAGAAGCAAAGGCCACTGGTCTCCCGTGCTGCATCAGGACAGCACCCAAACCGATATGCGAGGCAACAGTGAATACAATAAATCCGTCACTCCCAGAGGGAAGAGTGAGGACAGGAGCAGACGTCAGATGGTCCTTCAACTCCGTAAATGCTCGCTCGCAGGCGTCACTCCAAATAAACTCTGTGCCCTTCCGAGTCAACCTGGTCAGCGGGGCTGCAATACGAGAAAAACCCTCGATGAAACGTCGGTAATAGCCCGCCAAACCAAGGAAACTACGGATCTCAGTCGCAGTCGTGGGCTGGCCCCACAGACGCACTGCCTAGACCTTCGAGGGGTCCACTGCGACACCCTCCCTCATCACCACGTGACCGAGGAACTTCACCTCCTCCTGCCAAAACTTGCACTTCTCCAGCTTTGCATACAGCTGGTGTGCGCAGAGGGTCTGCAAAGTAATCTCTAAATGCTGCTCGTGCTCCTCACGGGTCTTCGAATAGATCAGAATGTCATCGATGAAGACTACAACGAACTCATCTAGATATGGGCGGAAGACCTCATTCATCAGCTGAATGAAGACTGCGGGTGCATTGGTCAGTCCGAAGGACATGATCTGAAACTCAAAATGACCGTAACGCGTCCTGAATGCCGTCTTCAGAATGTCCTCATCTTGGACCTGAATCTGATGATAACCAGAACGCAGGTCAATCTTCGAAAAGAACTGTGCACCCTGCAGCTGATCGAACAAATCATCAATCCTAGGGAGCGGGTACTTGTTCTTGATTGTGACTTTGTTGAGCTCGCGGTAGTCAACGCAGAGCCTCAACAAACTATCCTTCTTCTTCACGAAGAGTACCGGTGCTCCCCACGGAGAACTGCTCGGACGGATAAAGCCCAACTCACGTAACTCGTCCAACTGCTTCTGCAGTTTCCGTAACTCCAACGGTGCCATACGATACAGGGCCTTCGAAATAGGTGTTGTACCAGGCACGAGATCAATCTGGAACTCGGTGAGTTCACGAGGTGGTAATCCCGGAATCTCCTGGAACACATCAAAAAAATCGCATACAATGGGCAAATGGTCGATGCAAGCGGCAACAGGCTCCTCTATGGCGCGGGACATCAAATAAGACAACTGCTCTCCTCTGGCCTCTGCAACGAACTGAAACTGTGGCACGCCGGGTATACAGAACGTGACTGTCCTCGCGGCGCAGTCCAAAATGGCATAATACTCAGCGAGTCAATCCATGCCTAGGATGACGTCGAACTCGGACATCGGCAAAACAAACAAATCGGCAGGCAGAAAGGTATCCCCAACTAGAACTGGGCAAGACGAGCAAAATCTGCCCAACACTGCAGTCCTCCCCAAGGGAGTCGATACTGATAGGCTCTCACTAGCAGACTCTAACGGTAAGCCGGTCGATCGGCAGAAGCTCTGGGCCACAAAAGAATGTGATGCACCAGAATCAAACAGTACACGTGCAATGCATGCAGAAACTGGCAGTATACCCTCAACAACTCCTCCAGAAGACTGAGGGTCCTGCTAAGCTACATAAAACCTAGCCTGAGCAAGCTGGGGAGGTGCCTGTCCCCTCTGAGCGTGCTGCTGCTGCCACTGCTGGGGCCGATGAGGCGGTCGAAACTGCTGTCTCTGCTGCTGTGGCCTCTGAGGCTGGTGTTGATGCTGATGCTGCTGCTGAGGTGGCCTTGGTGGTGGGGGCTGTTATCGCTGCTGTTGTGGGGGTCTCTGCTGCTGCGGTGGAGGCTGCTGGGGAGCCCTCTGCTGCTGCGGACCTCTCTGCTGCTGCTGGGGGCTGGGACACTCCCATGAACTGTGTCCCGTCGCACCTCACCTAAAGCAAGTGCTGGTGAACTGCCTCTGAGGTGGTGGTGGAGCTGTTGCTGGTGCTGATGGTGCTCGGAAGGCTGGGCGACCTGTGCGCCTCTGCTGCTGTGGTCGACGCTGCTGGGAATCACTGGAAGAAGCCTGCCTCTTCCGGTCTCTCCTCTAACCACGATCAGACTGAGAACCGGCCCACTCGGTCTCATAAATCTGAGCTCTCCGCACCACTGCCTAGAAAGTAGGGAGCTCATGCCCAATAATACGACCTCGAAGGCCGTAACGTAAGCCGTGCTCGAAACGGCGGGCCTTCCGCCCCTCGTCATCAACCATATACGGTGCAAATCTCTATAGTGCCATAAAATGGGCCGCGTACTGCCCCACAGTCATGTCTCCCTGCACCAGAGTCTCGAACTCTAAAGCTCGCTGACGACGGATATGGTCGGGGAAGTACTGCTCCTCAAATCGGTCAATAAAGTCCTCCCATGTCCAGACATACTCAGGTCCGGTAACACGGGTAATAGAGGTCCACCAATGCTCGGCCTCACCCTAAAAGAGAAATACTGCTAACCGGACTCGCTGCTCGGTCGTACATGACATGGTATCGAAAATCTTCTCCACATCAGAGCGCCATCTCTCTGCTGCAGTCGGATCTGGCTCACCCTGGAAACGTGGGGGATCAAGCCATCTGAACTCACGAAGTAAGGCGCTCGCGCGCTCCTGCTCTGCCTGAGATGGTGAAACAACTGGGCGCCTGCCCTGTCCCTGGAGTGTGCCTGTCACAGCTTGTAACATCTTCTGTAACTAAGAGGCACTCACAGTCACAGTCGGCTCCACATCGGCCTCAGGTGGAGGAATGTCATCCTCAGGAAAGGGAACAGGGATCTCTGAGAGTGGAATGGGAGGCGCAAGTGGTAAAGCTGAAGCATCAGGTGGTGGAGTGAGATCCTCAGGTGGTGGAGCGAGATCCTCAGGTGGTGGTGCGGGAGTCGATTGGGTAACCCTCCCAGGCACCATGTCCTACAGGAAAGAGCGAAGGCTCCTATTAACTTCAAAACTCTCGAAGGTACGCACGTTAACGGTCTGTAACGGAAGGTTGCTAAGCTATCCGAACTTCGGAACTTAGCCATTCTACACTCATAGCAGACATGTAATGTTGTTCTCGGTTATTTCCAAGTTATGCTCTGATACCAACTCCATTCTCATCTCCTAGCTCCCATTTGCCAGGTTCCGATCCTGGGATGCTATGAGGAGGATTTTCAACATCAGTTTGATTCGTAATAAGCATAACCAATGGCATAACCCACAAACAACAACCAAGAACTCCATTACATTTCCAGTATGATTAAAAAATTTACAAGTACAATGAGCATAAAGGGAAATACAATGGTAAAGAATAAAAACTCCAAAATGATCTACAACGTGCTCCTTCCTCAACGCTACTATGAACCAACGTCACCTGCACGCAACAGTCGTGCATAAGCTTATAGAAAGCTTAGAGGGTGGTGAAAGTGTGTGCGCAAGGTAGTAATATGAACATACAATGTCAGAGTAATGCGGAATATGCAGATGGATCCATAATATCATGAGCCGTACCAAGGCTATGCGATGCAAGACATGAATGGTATCGGCCATCCCAAGGCCATGCGATGTGTAATGTAACTCAAGCATACAGATCCTCATCTATGTCCACACATCAATACAGCTCAAATATGGGATATCACAGGGATCTAGTACACTCTAAACTAGATTGTCACCATATCGCGCGCAATAAGGTAAGTGGAAAAGACCTCACTATCCGTCTGCCAATATCAGGCGCGACTCCTCGATAGCGAACCCACTCCTCGAGCTGGTCAGACTCAGTATAGCATTGCCCCCTACACTCGGGCGGATAAGGCCGCACCCCCTTCCAACCGACCATGACACAGTGGAGAGCACAGCCAAATGGTATTCGGCACTCAGCGCTCATCTACCCACTCGGTCTAGACATTGGAACAACCTCTTGGTACCATAAGGGTTTAGGGACTTTAACCAAGGGATATCTATAGCACCCCATGTAGAACAAGATTTTCGGTATCCAATCCTGCCAACCACGATGCGTCTGTGGAGGTTACGGCCCTGATGTCGCTAGGGTGTACAATAACCATGTCACACAAATGAAAAATGCATGATTCACGCTATCCAGTCATGCAACAAATCCTGCGCATATCGTGCGCTCATGTAGGGCAACACTGCCTAACCAGGAGCCCATAAACAACCTGCCCGAAGGTATATGCTATGATCAGTCAATCCTCATATCAAGCATACATATGATGCGTATGATCATGAGTCATGAAACTATACTAAACATGTAAATGAGTGATGAACCATTCTTACAACGCAGATGGGCCTGGACGGCCTATACACAGCAAGTACGGCCCAGTAATGGGCCCTAAGGAGAGTCATAATGTGGACATGTAACCAACATTACACTCGCAATGTGGACGTCAAACCAACATTGCTCCCAAGCCACAATCTTTGTAAACATCGCTAGTTAGTCTGTATGAAAATTACACATTGCAATGGACCGTAGGTTCATCCCATTGGGCCTTACATATATATCAAATGGGCCATATCTTATGGGCCTTTTATTCATCAGATGGGCCACATAAAGGGGTCACACCAATGGGTCTTATGTGCATTGCAATGGGTCAAAACCCGTGGCCCTTGGATTGCATCAAATGAGCTTAACTCATGGTTCTTAAAGGTAACGAATGGGTCACACCAATTGAACCCCATATGTACGCCAAATGGGCCTTAACCCCTAGACCTTACATATGTCAAATGGGCCTACTTCCATGAGCTTTAAAAATGCATCAAATGGGTCCAATTTCATGGGCCTTGGAATACATCAAATGGACCTAGTCCCATGGACTTGAAACATATCAAGTGGGCCTAAACCCATAGGCCTTAAATATCAAGTGAGCCTAAGCCCATAGGCTTTACATATCAAGTGGGCCCAAGTCCATAGGCCTTATATGAATCAAATAGGCCTAACCCATAAGCCTTTCATAAATCAATTGAGCCTAAGCCATAGGCCTTTTGTAATTCAAATGGGCCTAGCCCATACATGAGTGGCCCACCCAACCAGCCACTCATGCCTTAAAAATGATTTCACCAAGCGGATGGACGGTCTGGATGCATCACATGCATCATGGTGGGTCCCACTACCGCTGGACAGTGGGGATGGCACACGCACACTGGACGGTGGAGACAATACTGCATCAAGGTGGCGCCACCGTCCACTAGACGGTGGACTTAAACATATACATCATTGTGGGTCCCATGTGGGGCCCACTGTAATGCTCAGATGCCATCCAACCCGTTCATGAGGTCACTCGGACCTAGATGAAGGGAAAACATAAATTTCAGCTTGATCCAACACTTCTGTGGGCCCCAAAAAGATTTCAATGGCAGATATTCAATTTCACTGTTTCATGTGGTGTGGGCCACCTGAGTTTTGGATCTGTCTCATTTTTGGAAGGGGGGCCCTCTACTGGGGTGGCCCACCTCATGAGCAGGTTGGATAACAAATAAAACATTATGGTGGGGCCCACATGCAGGGCCGTGGGCCCCTGCGTCCGTCCGCCCGTTCTAACGGCTGCATGCAGCGGCGTGCAGCTGCTGCTGCTGCAGAGGGAGGTAGAGGTCTGCCTCTTGCAATTCTTTGAAAAAACCCATTTTCTGGTGGTTTTTCACACGTGGGGCCCGCTAAAATGAAATTCGCCCCGGCCATTGCGTTCTTCAGCTCGCAACCATTCTAACGGGTCTAATATACAGTATTTTCTATGATTAGAGAATAAAATAAATTAAAAAAAATGATCTTTTGAATGGTAGGGATGTAACCCACCACGCTATGGCCCACCTGATCTCCCAATCAACCCCAACTCTTGGCTCAACGCCTAAAATTAGATGGAGAATGGGATGGACGGTGTGGATTTCATACTTACATCAAGGTGAGGCCTAAGCAAGTGGACCACCCCAAAAGCCTCTTTTTCCTTTCTTTTTTTTTTTATTTTTCATGTAGGGACGTCCAGCGTCCCAGACGTTGGACGGTTCAGTCCTCAAAATGCATTGTGGTGGGCCATGTTGAAGTGGGCCACCACTGATGGATGATGTAGTTACAATATTTTAGGTGGGCCCCACTTGAAGAACACTTGGACACAATGCCTAAGGGTGGGGTCCATTCAAGTGGGCCATATGAACGTATTACATAAAATAGAATAAAAATAAAATAAAAAGAAATAAAGAGGGAGAGAGACATGGAGAGTGGGACACGCTTGTGATGGAGGGACCCCGACATTATGGGCCCTCCCTTAAAAGCAAATCATACAATCAAAAGGGTCCCTCAACACATGGGACCACCAAGATCGAGAATCAACGGTGGAGATCCTCTCTCCACCAAAATGGACGGTCTAAATGACCTTTTTGCAATGAAATAAACATCATGATGGGGTCCATGGAGAATGGCCCCATCATGGAATGATCATGATGATCCAAGTGGTCCATCGACCACAACTTAGGGTCCCAAGTGAGATCCACACCATTGATCGGTGGGCCTCACTTGGCCCATCATAAAAATAAGAAAAACTAGTATGATCTAGCACTCACCGTCCGATCTTCTTGATCCTAGGGGTTCCTTGGCACCTTGGCTTGGATTTCAATGGAGGAGATGGAGAATGGAAGGTTAGGATGGGGAGATCATGGGGTAGGGAAGGTGGGCCACATTTGGAGCTTAGGAAGCATGGAGAAATTCCATACGTATGAAACTCTTTTGCTTGGAGATTTGAAATGAGAAGGAGAGAAAGACAGAGAGTTGTAAAGGGAGAGAGAGAGAGAGTGATGGATGGATGTGGTGATGGGGTGTAAGACACCTTTTGACTTTTGTGGCCTTTTCTGTAAGAAAAGGCATGGGCATGGGAGACTTTTGTAGCATTTGTGTAAGAAAGGTATGGGTTAGGTAGACTTTTGTGGTTGCTTGGGAAAAAGGGTGAAAGTGATGTGTACTTGACATGTGATGAATTGATGGATTGATTGATTGATGGGATTGATGTGATTGATGTGACACATCGTAGAGATTCTCTTGGGTTTCGCAACGCGCGGCATTTTCCTCGTACCGAACATTGGCCTACAACTCTCGACCAGGGTATCGCCTCGACGCGCGAGTCGTGGCCTCAGAACCGCAACGACGGTACGGTCGCTATGGTATTGGTCTTGGGTTGAGTCGACTCGGGTTGTCAGCATATGAATCAGGGTCGCACGTCGATATCGGTTAAGGGTCGAAGGTTGCTGGAATTCTACCGGTAAGACCGCGGAAGTCTACGAAAAGGTACGGACCAAGATACGGGTCTTACATGCTTAGACACCAACCAAACTCTGACTTAGCTGCATGTGATGGTGATGCCTGCGAGGCGGTGCCGGAGTTTGATGAGGACAAGGAGGCATTCTCATATATGCAGTTCTCAGGCGGGTTCAGGTGAGACATGTCCTGATTGACGGGGATTCAGGGCTATGTTTGTAGTGATTTATCACATTCTGATATATGTATTTTGAGACACGACTTGTAATTATGACTTGACAGACCATACATATCTTGGGTACTTATGTTGGTTTACATATGTATTTTAGTCTTCCGCTTGCGTTTTCAGACTGTCCCTGAACTATGTTTGTTGTTTTGGCTTAATCTACTTCATGTTTTATGCACTAATACAGACAACATACATCCATATTTAAATATGTTGCGTAAGTGATGTTTTGGAACTCGGGAGCTGAGCTATGCTCAACCCCTGATTTTCAGGGTGTTACATGTAAAAAGGTCATCTGGACCTTACATTTTGGTGGAGAAGGGATCTCCACCATTGATTTTGATTGAAGGGCCCACATGTAATGAGACCCATTAATGTACACATTGTATGATAGAGAGGAGCTCATAGTGGCGAAGCTCCTCTACACTACACGTCGTCTCGTTCCTCTCTCTCCCTCCCTCTCTCTCTCTCTCTCTCTCTCTCTCTCTCTCTCTCTCTCTCTCTCTCTCTCTCTCTCTCCTTTTCCCTGCTTGATGGCCCACCTTAACATATGTATTCTAGATCCACGTCGTTCGCTCATGGGCCCACCTTGCTGCACTGTCCAGCGGGTAGGCTTATTGCTTGTCCATTTGGACAAGCCTTGATGAAAAGAAAACACAAATGACAACTTGTCTCAATGCTGGTTGGCCACACTAGCATGGACCTTACCTTGATAAGTGTATTTCATCTGGACTATTCAGACGGTCTAGATCATCCAGTCCATCTAGACGATTTAGATGGTCTAGACTATCCAAACAGTCTAGACAGAGCTGATCCACCATGATATTTGTATTTTATCAATGCCATCTATCTGTGTGTGGCCCACGTATTGTGGGACCCACATGATATATGTGTTAAGTCCTGACCATCCATTTGTGCACCCCACCAGTAGCAGACAGCTGATGGATTAACGCTAACAAGTTCTGTGGGTCTGCATGATGTATGTATTTCATCCCAATTGTCCATGTGGATGGTGGGGGCCCACTAGTAGATGTAGCTACTGGACAACATCAATAAGTTCTATGGGTCCCGCATGATGTACGTGTTATATCCTGACCGTCCATCTAAGGATGTGGCCCCCCAGTAGTAGGGCTGAGGTATTGACGTCAACAATTTTGTGGGCCCTGATCATAAGTTGTGTTAGATCCAAACCATCCATCCACTGCATGAGCTTGTCTTAAGGGTTGAGAAGAAAAATAAGACATTCATCTATCAGATGGACCACACTACAAAAACCAATGGAGGATTGAACGCCCACCATTAAACCCATTTGGGGTTCCAGAAGTTCTGGATTAATGCGGAATTTGTTTTCCTCTTAATTCAAGTCTCTATGACCTTATGAACAGATTGGATGGAAATAAACGTTATAGTGGGCCTTACGAATTGTTTAACAGTGAAAATCATTATCTCCACTACTATTTGTGGTATGGTCCAGATGATCTTTCGATATGATCCAATTTTTTTAGGTAATGCTCTAAAATGACCTCTAAAAATAGATGAACGGTGCAGATAATCCAGTTAAGACGATGCAGCCCACTTGATGTATATGAGGCCCTGTGTTACGACCCATGTGATGCAGCCCACTGGATGTACATGAGGCCCATTGTTGTGGCCCATGTGATCCAGCCCACTTGATCTATATGAAGCCCATTGTTGCAGCCCATGTGATGTAGCCCACTTAATCTATATGAGGCCCATTGTTGTAGCCCATGAGATGCGGCCCATTGTGATGTATATTAGGCCCATGTGAGAGACCCATTGTGATATATATTAGGCCCATGAGATGAGGCCCTTTGTGATTGTTTATGAGGCCCATTGAATGTGTGAGGCCCACTGTGATGTACGTGCTATATACACACAATCTACCCATTTTTAGGTCGTGACCCCAACCACCTTATGTAGGCCCACCATGTATGAGCACGGGCACGCGCTGTCCATCCATTTCCTAGATAATTGGAGGACCCACATCTCTTGGCCTAGGTATCACCTCGGCGCGCCAGATGCAGCGATGACGTGATCACACTGGTACAAGTCTCGGGTCGAGCCGACTCAAATCGACAGGATGTGACTCAGGGTAGCGCGTAAACGCCGATTACAGAGCGCGGGTTGCCGAAATTCGACCGAGAGGACTTCAGAGGCATATGAAACGGTATAGGCTAGGATACAGGTCTTACAACTCTCCTCTCCTAATAAATATTTCATCCTCAAAATTTAAAACACGACACAATCAATACAGAGTTCACATGCATGGGAAATCCTATCACTATAGTTATAATCAGAACACAGCATACCAACATCATCAAAAACCCAAGAGATGTGGATAACGCCCATAAGCCTCATCCTCGCACTCCCAAGACTCCTGATAAGTACTACGGTGACTCTACTGAACCTCAGATCCTGGATCAGAAATGATCGAAACTGGAATACTATGCATCTTTACAATCTCAACAACAGGGAGCTATATAAAAAAATTTCTAAGTTGTTTGAACTCGAGGATCTAATCATTCTAAGTTCTTAACAATCACAGAGTATAGGGTAGCTATCATTTAACACCCTAGTTCTCACAACCCGAGGATAATCGCTCCTCATTGAGAACCCGAGTATTACGTTATGAGGTGGACCATCATACATCTAATTAATGGAAAATTTCAAAGCATGAAGTAAAGCAATCACTACATAAGTCATGAATAATAAGAGTAATAAAAAAGAAGGCTAATGCATGTAAATGGGAGCAATATGAAATCCCACAACAGGGGAAATATTTTATTACAATTCAAATAAGATACAAAATCTAAAATATGAAAGTAAGTAAATCCTAAATTACCAGTCGAGCTTTAACGGCTCAACTACAATAGCATAGAGGCCCTGCTTGCCTAACTCGACCTCAGTCGTCCCTCGGATCCCATCATAGGTGTCTCTACCTATCATCATACTTGTGTCTATTTGGTGCAACCACATGATTGGGTGAGTGAAAACTCGATGGAAATTTCCTACAAGGATTCATGCATACCATGTCATCCCAAAACAGTTTAAACTAAACATAATCAACCATGATGAGAATAATATAAACTTGAATGTAAATGTATGGATGTATAAATGTATGCTCAAGTCACAGATCCAGGGATGCACATCCAGCTGTCAAAATAAAGGGTCGCTCGTGATAATAGACTACCTGGAAAAGACCATTCAGACCAACCGCGTTAGGTTAACTACTTGGAAAAGGCCATACAGACAAGTGCGCCTAAGGAAATCTCTTGAAAAAATACATAAGGTATGCCCGAGGAGAGTCTAATCCTAGAAAAGCCTCATGTAAAGAAAGAGCACCCAAAGTGGTACAAATGCACATGCTCTGGAGTTTAACTGAAGTAACAGGACTTAAAGCAAATTAGATAGAGTGCGACTTACATTGAGCACTCGGAAAAGCTCATGTGTCATGCGTGAATGTCATGTACCATGATACACATGTACACTTCATAGGAGTAACAAGAATGCTTTCATAAACGTGGTCAAGGCTCACGGTCTTTTAATAGGATATCAAATTCTCAAGTATGAACACAACATAAATACATTTACTTTCCCAAGGTCCAAAGGAAGGCTCAAATATGACATTTCAACCACATGAGGGTAGTAACAGGATCACTACACATCTTAAGAAAAGAGAATTTCATTTGTATCAAACTATAACAATTCTAACCCATATAATGAGAAATGGAGCAAGCTTATTATTATAGTGGAAGCAAGAACTCTTACATTTAATGCAACTAGAACGTGTATATATGTATTTAAGTAATTTCAAATGTGGCATGATGATCTTAAAGCAATTCTCATAAGATATGTTGGGGTAACATAAATTGAGGCATTCCCACTTTTTGGTTCAAGTCAATTCAAAGTTAAAGGAGCACAACTACTATTTGCACAATCATAATATCTTTCTACAATTATTTTAGAATTCCATGAAGTGATGAAGCCATGTGAGATATCCCTCACCTTGGGGTATTTTCTCTGATTTGTAATGATCCTATGAAATGAGTGTGAGGATCTGGTTTAGACTGATTGAAGGAGAGTATTCTTTATGGAAAATAGTAGAGATCAACACCTGGTTGTCACATTAGAAGATACTAGTGAGCTATGACCGAGTTGACTTGGTTGGACTGCTCAATTTTCATCTAGTTGGGTACAACTTTATGTAGTTTGCTTGTTTCAAAACTCTATTGAAGGAATGGTTGTTCCTCAAGAAGGGTCATTGTAAGTAGTGTCGAATGAGTCTTTCCAGGGTTTTAATGAGTCATTACTGAGTTGACTCAGTTGGAACTCCCCAACCTCAACTAGTTGAGAATTAGGATTTGAGTCGTTCTACATGATGTGGTAGATGGATTGGGGTGAAACGATTCTCTGAATCTGATCAAGGTTTCATCCTAAAATGTAGGTTCAGTCGAGTCAGAAAACTACTGACTCGATTATGACTCAGTCTCAAGGACTAGGTTGGGATAGCGGTCTGATTACCTGAATCGTCCGATGGTCGAAATTTCCTCACAACTGATTGGTTTCTCTCGATCTACGACAAAGGACATTGCTGATTTGAGCTGGAATAATCAAAATCGGTAGCGAGTCGGTCTGGAAATCCTGCAACATCACTCAGTCGGCTAGGTGATGGGTTCACATTGTCGAATGATGCAGGGGCTGTTTGAGGTAAAGGAATCTTCCTTCCTCACCCAAACTCTCTTCTTCTTCTTCTCAGCAAATGGACTACTAGATCCGATTCTGGCCTAACACTCATTGGGACTGAGTTAGGTCGTTGCTAGAACTTGTTCCAGCAGCTAGCTCTCTCTCTCTCTCTATTGCTTTCCCCTTTCTTTCTTTAGGTTTTCCTTGGGAGACACCCTAATTCCTAGCCTTTTATAGGGGTTTCTATTTCTAGAGCTATCCACAGCTAATCCCAGTGATTAACGTGTTGTTAACGCATAAAGGTCGAGAACGGCCAGCTATCAGAGTCATCTAATGTATTAGGTCCTGTTGTAGGGTACTAAATGACTGTCCAGATTGATTTTAAATGGGGTGGCCCGCACGATGAATGGCCCGAATGAGTGAATGGGCCCGTTTTTGCAAAAGGTGGGTTTTACAATCAGTTTGAGGAAGATGGAAGATGAAAATGGCATTTTTCAAGTGGGTGGTTTATCCATAAATTAAGGCCATTCGGGCAGTCCTGATATGGCCTAATAGTGATGTGGGGTCCACCTCATGGTGCAAGGAGGGCCATTAATTAAGACAATCTTGTTATAAGCAAAAACTAAGGCGCGGCTTCAAGTTCTAGCCATTTTCTCGGCTGCTCCAAAAAATATCGGGTTGCCCTATATTGGAAGCTCAAGATTACTCGGATGAAGCTTCTAGAAGTTGAGGGATGGATGGGATTAGTAGTTACTAAGAATGGAAAGGTCTCTTTCCTCTTTTCGTTGAGAAGAGGGCTATAACCGGAAATGGTAGGGGTGACGCGGCCTTTCTTCGCGTACGTGGCTTCTGTCTGACCATTTCTAACGGTTGAATTGGATAGAGGTGTGGCAAATGTGGATATAGCTTCCTCTCAGCAGCATCTTTGTGCGTTGTTTGCTGAGTTATTAACAGAGATGGTGAAGGTGGTTTTCAATTTGGAATCTCATCTTGGTCATGGTTGGTAGGACCCTACAAATTAGATGGACATTGTGGTTTTTTTTTGTATTCATATGGGTGGTGATTGCGTCGACAATTGGGGTCCAATTTGAATAGATGATGGGCAGGAATTATTTTTAAAAAAAATTAAAATTTCATTATTTTCATTGGGTCAACAATTGTTTGACCCGATGTTAAGTATTGTGCACGGCATGTGCACGTTATCTGTACACATGCATAGATCAAACGTGGGGTCCCTGCGATGATCTTGGCTAATCCACACCGCTCATTTGTCTTGGAATGTCCACTAATGACCGTTTGACCAAGTATCATACATATTCACCACTCAAATGATCATATAAACCAAAATTCCTGGTTTGAGTGCATATTAGTGTAATTTTAAGGGAAGGTTGTTTAGGAAGTTTGGTAATCAAAGGTTCTTGGGACCTAGGGGTAGATGATGTGAGTAAGAGGGTCACACTACATGATTATAAATTTATTATGACTTGTTAAGGAATTTATGGTCATTTTTATCTAGATTTGTCAATCTTCATAATGTTGATGGTCAGGTAGTTTCTAAACCTAATCTAAAATGATTTTAGGGGTTCAATATTAATGTTGGGTGGTTTGACTTGCAACCCAAGGTGATTGAAATCTCAAAATAAGTTTCTTTATGAATGTAAGGGTCCATCTTAATATAAATTAGTGGGTGGTTGATCCTAATTGCATGTTGTGTCTAAGATTTAAATACAAGTTGTTATACGCCTAAATACTTCCTACAGTTTAATGGTAACACCCAAGTACTTAAAGTATGGGGTGTTACATATCAGCAGATATGTAACGTCTCGAAAAAATCCGTATAGAGACTCGAGTACTACCTCGATCAGAAATCACTTAGGGTTAATTCCTTTAGAAATTAAGTGTAAGTTAACTAACGCTATGTTAGATTAGCTGTGAAATTAGCACTGTTCGCTTTAAATACGTTCTGCAAGACCCAAAACTTGTGGAATCATTGACGCTATAACATCCTGAAACCTAAGATCAAACTCTAAACCTGTTTGCTCTCAAGAACCCATTGAAACTTTGTATTGGATCTAGACCGCGTCGAAAGTCTGATATCTACAATCTTAGACCATTATGACCGCTTAGCTGGACTTGACAATCGCTTCGAAAATCAAGCCCAAATGATGTTCTGAGGCTATTTCATTGAGCCTGGAGCAAGGAGTGTGAGAAAGAGTGAAATTCATAAAAAATTAAATGTCATTTAAATAAATCTGGCACGTTTCTCTTGCGGGTTAAGTATGAGCATTCAGACCGTTGGAATCTGACCTAAATACACCCTCGGATCAGGAAATATTTTCCACTCAGGTCAGTGCACTTGGAATCCTTGATCGAATCTCCGTGACCGCTGAACTGAAATTGGTCTGCCACGTGCGATCTGGGAATACTATCGGACTAAAAACTTGATGTGATCAGGATCCAATATCCATGAGCTTAAGTACGACCGCATTTGGTCAGGGGACCTCCAGAAGCATCCTTTTGGATCGGGAAAGACCCAATTTGGTTGTAACCCAAGTATACCTTTGTTCCAAGTCTATATAAGTGAGTTTCTAACCTATTTAAAGACCTTAAATTCTCTCACACCCCTCCCATACGAATTTGCAAAAAGACCTAGAAAGGAGAAGAGAGAAAAGAGAGAGATTGTGTGAAAGTGTGAGAGAAAGTCCTTGGCATTCGATCCTGCTTCTACACGCGCTTAATCACCGCATTCCAATCACTCTTCCGGTGATTCTGACTTCATTCTAGGTAAGAAAACCCTAACCTCAACCTATTTTAGGGATTCTAGCAATACAAGTAGCGAAGTAGTTGACCTATCTTGTGAATTAGGTCATCATATCGACGTTGACGAAGTGTAGACTTTCTATTCGAATCGATACACGTCTACGACGAAAGGTGAGGATTCTAGATGCTTAGGTTGACTAATTTCAAAGCTTTCAATGTCGTTTAATAGTAGATTATCGACGAGAACGTTATTTGACATGTAGAACATGCTGTCTATTTTCCATTTTGACTGCGTACGGAGAATATGAGATTTATGATATTTTAGGCATTTGTAGGAAATACTGTATACATCTGTATTTTGCTGAAATGACTTCCATTTGTATTTGTCATGTTATGATATTAGTTAGGCGTGCATGATCTGTTTGGCGAAGAGATTCACCCTAATGCACACTTTGGGTCGACATATACTTTGTAGACTAATGTGTGTAGACTAAGTGTTCGTATAAATATTTGTATTAGTATGTATTGAGTAAATGTTGTTGTAGATTTGTTTTGAGAGTGGTTTCTCAATTAAAATGATGATGCACATGATTTCCTCCATGTCATTATATTGAATTGATTTCCTTATATATATGGAATGCATGTGTTTGGTTGATTTGCTTATGTTGTATGTCATAACATGTTGTTAACATTCTTGGATTGTTTGTATTTCATTTCTGTTACTCTCATATGACCACTGATGTTGATTACAAGTGCTTGGGGCTATGCTCTAGTCCAGGCAGTCGGTAATAGATTCAAATTTGTGGTTGGATTCTATTCGCCACGAAAGACGTGTCGATTAACCCAAGTCGTGCTTTGGGTTGACGGTAGTGGTTAGGCCACACGAGGTGTTTTATGCACTTCATGTCGTTCAGCTCGAGGTGCGCTCGTACTAGTCGAGCTCGTCAAGTAACCCGACTGACCATTGTATGTTCACCTTGTATTGGTCATAACTGCTTGAACCTAGGGTACTAAACTTACCAGTGAAAACCCTGATAACCATGGTACCTTGATCCATTAAGACTCATAAGCCGGGCATGGTGGTATGGGACACCGTGGTCGATCTATCATCCTACGCTGGGGCCACAAACCTTCCCGTAGTGATCAGTGAGCACCTTAGACTCGTGAGCCGATTGTGGTGGTATGGGACACTACATTCGAGCTGTTGGCCTACTCTGATTGGTGATGTGCCCTTTGTAGTGACCTCGAGCATATTCTGAGTCTATGTGAGGCGACGACCCTTACGTAGCAACAAGAGTACATTAGGCCTGTATTGATAAGGTGATGGGGGAGCGGTGCAACGAGTGCGAGCAACAGCCCTCGCAGCCCTTGCAGCGACCTAGAAATGTATCATCGTATGAGAATACTATGAGTGACGGCCCTAGACAGGATCTGTGTTGGGATTGGTATAAGGAAGGTACCTTAGTTTCCCAATACTGCCGTATGAAAGGAATAATAACAACTTGGTAATCATATCCATATCGCACTGCATGTGCTTGGAAGATGTGGAGCACTAAGGGAAGAAAGCATGCCGTGGACGTAAGATGGTGTCGCATGAGAGAGTATGTCGGTGAGGGCATCCATCATGTCATTTCATTCTTGCATTAACAACAGTATCTAGGAATGTCTGATTGTTTGTTTTACTATTATCGCGTGATTGATTTGATAACATGTTAATCTTTGCTTTATGATTCCACTGAGTTGATCACTCACTCCCATGTTACGGAACGGTGTTTGTAACACCTACCAGACTCTGTCTTAGATGCAGGTTGTGAGGAGATCCAGGAGCTGGAGCCCGATTTCTACGAGGATCAGGACGAGTTCTCGTATATGCAGTTTTCTGACGGCTACGCATAGGTGGCCTAGATAGTGGGATTTTTGCTAGTTGGACTATTATATGACATTTAATTTTGGTTTATGATATGTATATGTGACTCAGAGATGTATTCATACTTTGGAGACAGTTCGAGATTATTTTGTTTTTCGTACAGTGATATAAATATTCTTCAGTCTTCCACTTGCGTTTTATCACTGGATCTGGAGTATGAATTGCAGTTTTGGTATAATCTCACTCATGTTAATGCACTAACTCAGACAACATTGAATCATCAGCATATTTTTTGCATAAGTGATGGTCTGGAACTCGGGAGTCGGGTTTCTACACGACCCCCAATTTTCAGGGCGTTACAAGATATGTGATGTTATCCTCAGGTATTCCCAAGTTATGCTCTAATACCAAATTCTGTCACCCCCCAAACTCGGAGATCGGAAACACAGGAATCCTGAACAACAAATCTGGTACTGACAGCCTCCACAGTACCTCATTCTCAGCTACTAGCACTCATATGCTAGATTTTGATCCCGGGTCCTATAAGGAGGATTTTTTAACTTATATTTATCTCGTAAGAAGCATAAGAATGATCTTACTTGAATCACAAAGGCAACATGATCATCACATATCCACTAATATAAACATTTGAATACAATGCTGAAAGGGAAATACATATGGAAAAATCAAAGCTCCAGAAGACTAATACACGATCCATACTCAATGTTGTTGCAACCTAATGCCACCTATACACATCTATCATGCATAAGCTTATAGAAAGCTTAGTGGGTAGTGTAAGTGTGTGCACAAGGTAAGTGCCAAGTATTCAATGCAATGCCATAAATCATACAATATCAGAAATACTAGAAAATAAAAAATCATATGATGTCAAATAAGTAGAAATACTGACAAATCCATAAGTCATACAATTTCAAAGTACCCAATACAGATCAGCTATATAAGCAGGGAGCCATATATCAGATGTTGAGGATGCAATGCAATATGCGGTGCGAATGAAATGACCAAGCTGGAGTAAAGTCGAGATGAGAGTATGTAGTATCACATGCTATGGGGTCCATCACAAAGGACTTCTATCCAAACCAGTCTCATACCTAAATTTGGATAGCTAGACTCAATGCAGTGGACTCTTGATATCAGGTTAGTCGCGTGCCTAACTGAAATCCTTATCGTGCGAAAGTATACGTAACAAATGGTAGTGCACCACTAACCTGAGTGGATAGTGAATGAATGAATATGCAACTCCTGCTCAATAAGTCCACATATCAGTATGGTTCCTCTTTCGGATCATCACCAGGTTCTAGTACACTCTACATGAAAATTGCTGCCTGACGCGCTACCATGTAAGTGGAAGAGACCTCACCATCCACCTGGCCAGTAGTCAGCCAATATCTACCCGACACGTCGATAGTGGACCCATTCATGAGCTGGTTAAACTCAGCCTAGCAATGCCCCCTACCCTCAGGTGGGTAAGCCCACACCTCCTCCCAACCGACCACGACACAATGGGAGACGTGGCCTCCTAGTATTCAGCCCTCATGCGCTCATATATATCCACTCGGTCTCAACGTTGGAGCATCCTCCTAGTACTAAGAGGGTTTAGGGCTTTTCACCAGGGCCATTTATGGCAGCCCAATGCTAGTAACAGATTTCTGGTGTCCCATTTGGCCATCCACGGTATGCTTCGGAGGCTACAACCCTGATGTCGCTAGGGCATATGGTAATCACAACACAAAATATAATATGCATGAGTCATAGAATCCAGTCATGCATCAATCCTGCGCATACTGTGCGCTCATGTGAGATAATTTTTACCTATTAGGGAGTCTCATAACAACTGGCACTATGGCATATGCAATGGTCAATCATATCTTATAACAAACATACAGATGATGCGTATGGGCATGTATCATGATGTTATGCTATCAGATACTCATAATCAGTATTAATAACTATCATCGACAATCGACCTCGATAATGTGGACATTTAACCAACATTGCCCCCAAGGAATCGCCCATATAGAGCCTAACATACAGTGGACCCATGGCCTCACATGAGGGCCAAATATACAACACCATGGGCCTCACTCAAGAGCTTAATACACATCATGATGGGCCCCTCACATGGGCCTAATATAAAACACCATGGGCTCCATTGCCTAGCCCTCAAGTGCACCAAACGGGCTTCATCACATAGGCCTCATATACATCACATTGGTCCTTAAACACGGGCTGAATGCACATCACAACCGACGTCAAATACGGGCCGCATATACATCACATTGGGCCTCAAACACAAGCTGAATGTACATCATAATGGGCCTCAAATATGGGCCACATATATGTCACATTGGGCCTCGACAATTGGCCTCAATACTCCAAATCGACAATCGGCCACAACAATCGGAATCGGTAAATAATCGGCCTCAACGATTGGAATCGACAATCAGTCACAACAATCGAAATTGATCGATAATCGGCCACAATAATTGTAATCGATCAATAATCGGCCTCGATGATCAAAGCTAGCAATCATCTATAACAATCAGAATCGATCAATAATCAGTCTCGATGATCGGAATCGGCAATCAGCCACAACAATCGAAATTGATGGATAATCGCCCTCGATAATCAGAATCGAAAATTGGCCACAACAATCAGAATCGATCGATAATTGGAATTGGTGAGCATGGGCCTAACAATGCCTAAGGGAAGGTCACAATGTGGACATCCAACCATCATCGCCCATTAATGTGCACATTTAACCATCTTTCCTCCCAAGGAGTGGCCCACACAATCATCATGGAAAAATCACACATCACATCAAGCATTGAATACACAACAGGTGGGCTCTGCACCTGGGCCTCAAATACATCATAGGGGCCTCATCACATGGGCCTCTAATACACAACAGGTGAGCGCAGCACCTAGGCCTCAAATACGTCACATGGGCCTCTCATATACTTCACATCGGGGCTCGCCAAAGGTCATGAACACATCACGGTGGGCCTCCTTACGTGGGCCATATATATACATCAATGTGAGCCTCACAAAATGGGCATGATATACATCACAATGGGCCGTTCAAATGGGCCTAATACACATAACAGGTGGGCTGCACCAATGGGCCTTGATGTGCAATATAATGGGCCGTAAATATATCATAATGGGCCACATCATATGGCCCATAAATACACTATGATGGGACACAACACATGAGCCTCAATACTTCACAATTAGGCTAAAACACCTAGGCCTCAAATACACAACATGTGGGCCCTGCACATGGGCCTCAAATACATAACAGGTGGGCCCCATTACATGCTCCTATATATATCGCTTGGGCCACTCAATAGGCCGCACTAATGAGCCTCATGTACACCAAGTGGGCCTCATCAATGGGTCCCACCAATGGGCCTAAAAAAATGAATGAACTGTGTGCATGCAACATACACACATCATGGTGGGTTGCACCACTAAACGACATAGATATACAATACATGCATCAATTGTATGCCCCACATGGAATCGTCTAAAGGTGGATGGTGTGAGTATAGGATACATACACCGAGCCCCATCAATGGGCCTAATACACAATGGGCGGGCCCCTTATACACAACAATTGGGCCTGATCAAAACACATACCTCTAACAGGCCTAATCAAAACACATACCTCTAGCTGGCCTGATCAAACACATACCTTTGGTAGGCCTGCAAACTGATGGATGGTGTAGATATAACACACACATCATGGTAGGACCCACATTACCTGGACGGTCTGGATCAGACGGCCCAGCATTGGGTTTCCATCATCGAAATAGTGGACGGTGTGGATATAAAATACATGAATCATGTGTAGGATCCACGTCCATGTGTGGACAGTATGGATAAAGCACTTACATTACGTGTGGGGCTCCACGGATGGGCGGACTGTATAAAACACATTCATCATGACTTGCCCCTTTGTCTACGTGGACAGTGGGGATGTAAACATCCATCAGGGTGGACCCACAAACCCGCTGACACTGCTGGAGGTGCATGACTTCGATTAAACCAAGCATCAAAAGATATTCAAAGCTCTTGCCCGTCCCAACTAAGTAGAAGGACTGTGGGATTATAACATATATAGAAGGTGGGTCCCACCCACCCACACGTGTCATACGTGTGGGGTGGGCCCACACCGTACAATGGATGGGTGACGTGTATACAATACATGTGTCAGGTGGGTGCCACCATCCATAAATGCTGGACTGTGGGGAGTCATACATCAAGGAGGGCTCCATCGTCCAGGAGTTTGGATGGTGGATGGTTTGAATGAAACACATACTACATAGGTGGGTCCACATGTGTGGGATCCACCAGCTTTGACATAAAGCTAATATTTTTGTTTTACCTTCATGCGGTCCAACAGCCTCTACTGATGGACATCCAATGACTGGACGGTGTGAATCGAACACAGGCATCAATGTGGGATCCAAGTACACGTGGCCCACCAGCCACGCACATCAAGGTGGCCCCACATCTAAGTGTTAGACAGTGTGGATGGCACGCGTACAGCATGTGTGGGTCCATGAATCAAGCTGATATTTACAATTTCCCTCTAACAGGGCCTGCCCAAACGGGCAATAATGTGGCCGTGTCGTGGGCCCTGGTTGGAACCACTTGGTTCGACGGTGTGGATCATACATCAAGGTGGGCCATCATTTACAAAGAGAAAGAGAGAGAGAGAGAGAGAGAGAGAGAGAGAGAGAGACAGAGAAATCGAATGGTGATGGAGGGACCCCACCATTATGGGCCCCTCTTGGATATAATGCATACATTAAGATGGGTCCCACCACAAGTGGGCCCTCAAATCATTAAAATCACACAAATCAAACCCTAGAAAAAAACACCCACCGATTCCACTTCTTCTAGGCTCCATGGATTCCTTAGCTCATTGTTTTCAACTTCAATGGAGGAAGATGGGGATTGGATGGCTAAGATGGAAGATTAGGTGGTAGGGAGTGGGCCACACAAAGCTCCTCTCATGGAGCTCTCTTGCTTAGACATTGGGATGCTCTTGGGAGGAAAGGAGAAAAGAGAGAGAGAGAGAGAGAGGAGTGATGTAGTAAATGGAGGGTATGGTGGTTGTTAACTTGTTAGTGAGAAAGGAATGGGATGAGTAAGGGTGTTGTTGACTTTATGTGAGTGAGGGATGGGTAGGGTATGGGTTGTACTTGATTTGTACATTAATTGATTGATGTGATGTAACACCCTGAAAATCGGAGGTCGTGTATAAACTCAACTCCCGAGTTCCAGACCGTCACTTCTGCAACAAAAATGATTATGATTCAATGTTGTCTGATTTAAAGCATTCACATGAGTAAAAGTATACCAAAACTGCAATTCATACTTCAGATCCAGTGATAAAAGCAAGCGGAAGACTAAACAATATATATATCACTGTATGGAAAAACAAAGTAAATCTCATCTGTCTCCAAAGTATGACTACGTCTCTGAGTCTCATATACATATACATGAACAAAAATGTAATGTTCAAAATAATCCCACTGAAGTCCCATCGATCCAGGTCGCCTACGGAAAGCCATCGTGATACTGCATGTACGAGAACTCGTCCTGGTCCTCGTCGATGTCTGGCTCCACCTCGTGGATCTCAGCCTCACCTGCTTCTACAACAGGGTCTGGTGGGTGTTGCAAACACCATCCCGTAACGTGGGAGTGAGTGATCAACTCAGTGGAATCATAGAGCAAAGATTAGCATGTTCACAATTCAATCGTGCGATAATAGTAAAGCAGTAAATCAGACAATCCTAATACTGTTGTTAATGCAAGAAGACATGACTTGATGTATGCCCTCACCGACGATCTCCCTCATACGGCAACATCTTACGACCGCGGCATGCCACACTCCCTAGAGTGCTCCACATCTTCCAGGCACATGCAATGCTATGGTGATATGATTTCCAAGTTGTTATTAGTCCGTTCAAACAGCAGGATTGGGAAACTAAGGTACTTCCCTTGTATCAATCCCAACACAGATCCTGTCTAGGGTCGTCACTCCTAGTAATCTCATACGATGTATATTTCGTAGGTCACTGCAAGGGCTGCCAGGGCTGTTGCTCGCACTCGTTGCACCGCTCCCCCATCACCTTATCAATACAGGCCTACCGTACTCTACTGCAATGGAAGGGTTGTCGCCTCCCGTGGACTCAGAATACACTCGCAGTCACTACAAAGGACTCGTCGCCTGATCAGTGTAGGCCGACAGCTAGAATATAGTGTCCCATACCACCATAATCTGCTCACGAGTCTAGGTGTTCACTGGTCACTACGGGGAGGTTTGTGGCCCCAGCGTAGGCCGACAGCTTGACCACGGTGTCCCATACCACCATGCCCGGCTCATGAGTCTTCGTGGATCAAGGTACCATGGTTAACAGGGTTTACAATGGTAAGTTCAGTACCCTAGGTTCAAGCAGTTATGACTCATACAAGGTGAACATACATCGGCCAGTCGGGTTGCTTGACAGGCTCGACTAGCGCAATCGCATCTCAAGTCGAACGACATGAAGTGCGTAAAACACTTCGCGTGGCCTAACCACTGCCGCCAACCCCAAACACGAATCGCGTTCGTCGACGCGTCGTTTGTGGCTATGACCAGTCAGCCACGAATTCGCTCGGTTACCGACTGCCTAGACTAAGTCTAGTCCCAAACATTTATGGAATCACATCAGCAATTTATGTAAGAGTATTGGAATTGAAATACAATCATGTGAGCATGTTAACACATGTTATAACATTCAACTTAAGAAAATCTTCAAACGCTTATGTTCCATGTATGTAATGAAGTCATGCACATAGTCAACATGTAGGAAATCATTTAGGTCAGCATATTAACTGAGAAATCAATCTCAAACTACCACATAATATCATTTAATTCAATACATACTAATACAAGCATTTATACAAACACATACACTACACACTTAAGTCTACATATAGTATGTCGACCCAAAGTGCGCAACTAGGCGAATCTCTTCGCCAAACTAATTATGCACGCATTCCTAACTCCCTAATGTGACAACAAGCCATGTCAATCACATCAGCAAAATATGAATGTAGACAGTACTTCCTACAAATGACTAAAATGCCCTAAATCTCATATTCTTCATTAATTTACGAAACAGGAAACGGAGAGCATGTTGTACATGTCAAACGGCGATGCCGTCGATAATCTACTATTAAACGACATTGAAAGCATTGGGAACCGTCAATCAAAGCGTCTAAAATCCTCACCTAGTCTCTTGTAGACTCGTGATTTCCTACGGAACGTATACGCTTCGTCTACGGCAGTAGGAGGACCTGATTTATGAAGTACGTTAGCTAACACGCTATGAATCCAAGTAAACCCTAAATCAGCAAGTTCTAGGGTTATTTTATACCTGATAGAGCGGAGAAATCACCAACCAGGTGATTGGGAAGAGTTGCTAAAGGACTAGCAGTCGGTGGCGCTCGGAGACGGGAAAAATTCCTTCCACTCTCTCTCTCCTTTTCTCTCTCCCAAAGCTAGGGTTTTCAAATTTCGGATGGGAGAGAGGAATGAGGGTTTCAACCCCTTTTATAAGCTTAAAAATGCCGGAAACAGGCTCCGAAACGAAGTTTACTTGGTGCCTATCCATTTCGGGGCTGTTTCGATCCAAAAGTTACTTTCTGGTGGTCCCCTGGTCGATTGCGATCGGACTTAAGCTCATGCGTACCAGATCTAGTACGTATTAAGTTTTCAGTCTGGCAGGGTTCGCAGATCACACGTGGCAGACCAGTTTCAGTTCAGTGGTCACCGCACGTAGATCAGGGCTGGAAGTCTCATAATAATAAATAGAAATTTTTCCTGATCCGAGGGTGTAATCTGGATGAATTCTGACGGTTCGAACGCTCAATACTGACGTGTCAAGTCGTGTGACAGATTTGAATTTGAAATTCCAATTCTGTCCCTATTCACGGTCTCTTCAGTCCGGGCTCAATGAAATAGTCTGTGATTATCGGTTTGACTTGATTTTCGAAATGATTGTCAAGTCCAGCTGGGCGGTTCTAACGGTCTAAGATAGGAAGTATCGGACTTTCGACGCGCGGTCTAAATCCAATACAAGAATTCAAAGTGGTCCAGAGAACAAACCCGCTTAGGGTTTGATCCGAGGTTATAGAGTATTGTAGAGTTGTTTGTTCTACTCGATTTGGGTCTTGTAGAACGTATTTAAAGTGATCAGGGACTATTTCCCAGCTACTCTAGCGTTGCGCTAGCTAACTTACGCTTAATTTCCCTAGAAATTAATTCTACGCAATTTCGGGTCGAGTTGGTACTCGAGCCCAAGTATGGATTTTTCACGGGCGTTACAATCTACCCCCCTTAACAAATAATTTCGTCCTCGAAATTTGTACCTTTTCGTACTCCTCGAGAAGCTGTAGGTAGTTCTTTCTGATCTCGGCTTCTGTCTCCCAGGTAGCCTCCTCCTCAGAGTGATGCGTCCATAATACCTTCACAAGGGGAATCACCTTGCTACGCAGTACCTGCTCCATCCTGTCTAGGATACATGTCGGTCGCAAGATATATGTAACGTCCTCTCCTAACTGCACCTGCTCCCATCTGATGATATGGGAAAGATCAGCTACATACTTCTTCAGCATAGAAACATGAAATACGTTGTGAACGCTCGCGAGAGGCGTGGGTAAAGCCAATCGGTAAGCCACCGCTCCCACACGATCGAGGATCTGGAATGGACCAATGAATCGTGGTGCCAGCTTCCCCTTCTTCCCGAACCGAAGGACTCCCTTCATAGGGAAAACTCGCAAAAACACATGATCCCCAACTGTGAACTCTAGTGGCCGTCGTCTCGTATCGGCATAACTCTTCTGTCTACTCTGCGCTGTAAGAAGCCGACGTCGAATAATATCAATCTTTTCTGACGTCGCCTGCACTAACTCTGGGCCAATCAAGTTACGCTCACCGACCTCTAACCAACAATGCGGTGTGCGACAAGGTCGCCCATACAGCGCCTCGTAAGGTGCCATACCGATACTCGCCTGGAAGCTGTTGTTGTACGCAAACTCCGCATATGCAAGACAATCATCCCAACTGTCCTTTAAGTCCAATGCGCAAGCTCGCAACATGTCCTCCAAGATCTGGTTCACCCGCCCTGTTTGTCCGTCTGTCTGTGGGTGGAAGGCAGTACTGAACTTCAACTTCACACCCATAGCCTCCTGAATGCGAGTCCAGAAAATAGAAGTGAACCGCGTGTCTCTGTCTGACACGATTTCCAGCAGAACTCCATGCAGACGTACAATCTCTCTGATGTACAATCTAGCCAGCTCGTCTGCAGAGTTCGTAACTCTGATCGGTAGGAAGTGCGCCGACTTCATCAGACGGTCGACGATCACCCAAATGAAATCATGTCCCTTCCTCGTCTTCGGCAACCCAGAAATGAAGTCCATGGAAATGAAATCCCACTTCCACTCTGCAATCGGCATAGGCTGCAAAAGTCCAGGTGGTCAGCGATGCTCTGCCTTCACTTGCTGACAAGTGAGACAACGGGACACGAACTCAGCTATGTGGGTCTTCATACCTTCCCACCAATACGTCCTCTTCACGTCATGATACATCTTTGTGCTGCCTGGATGCATCGCGAGTCTAGTAGAATGCGCAGCCTCGAGAATCTCTCGTCTCAAGTCAGGGACATCTGGGACGCATAGGCGGCCACGGTAACGTAAGCCCCCATCCATACCAACTCACCAGTCGGCGTCAGCATCATCACTGGACTGCTCTCGAAGCTCAGTAAGATGCGCATCGTCCCTCTGCGCCTCGATGACTCGGTCATCGATCTGAGATCGCACCTGTACATGTGCGATGAACTCAAACGGCTCCTCTACGGTGAGTTTCTGCTCAAAGTCTCGCAAAAACTCAACCATATCCCACTCGGCAACCATCAGCGGAGCCGCAAACTCTATCACCTTCTTGCGGCTCAACGCATCAGCCACCAGGTTCGCCTTCCCAGGATGGTAAGAGACTTCAAACTTGAAGTCCTTCAACGTCTCCATCCATCGCCGCTGCCTCATATTCAAGTCTCGCTGCGTGAATATGTACTTGAGGCTCTTGTGGTCGCAAAAGAGCTCAAACTCCTCTCCGTAGAGGTAATGTTTCCAGAGTCTCAGTGCGAATATAACGGCTGCCAACTCTAGGTCGCGTGTAGGGTAATTCTCCTCGTGCTTCCTTAATTGTCTCGAGGCATACGAAATTACCCTGTCCCTCTGCATAAGGACACAACCCAAACCAACGCTAGACGCGTCAGTATATATAGTGTATCTAACCCCTTGCTCTGGCAATACTAGCACAGGGGCGGAAGTAAGTCTGTCCTTCAGCTCCTGAAAAGCTGACTCCGCCTTATCATTCCAGGCGAACTTCACGTCCTTCCGTGTCAACTGAGATAAGGGTCTCGCGATCTTCGAGAAGTCCGGTATGAAGCACCGATAGTAGCCAGCGAGACCCAAGAAACTCCTCACCTCAGTGACAGAACCAGGCTGCTCCTAGTCCTGCACCGCAGCTACCTTAGACAGGTCAACTGCCATGCCATCCTTGGACACCACGAGTCCCATAAACTTCACCTCCTGCTTCCAGAAGTCGCACTTCTTGTACTGTGCGAACAACTGGTGCTGTCTGAGCGTATCCAGGACCAAACGCAAGTGCTCCTCATGCTCCTCTCGACTCCTAGAGTACACCAAAATGTCATCAATGAATACAACGACGAATCGATAGAGGAAAGGCCGAAATACCCGGTTCATCAGATCCACGAATACGGCCGGTGCGTTCGTAAGACTGAACGACATCACGAGGAACTCGTAGTGGCCAAAACTGGTCCTGAATGCTGTCTTCTGCACGTCCTCATCCCTGACGCGCAGCTGATGATAACCTCACTGAAGATCAATCTTCGAGAAGTACTACGCTCCTCTCAACTGATCAAACAAGTCATCGATCCTGGGAAAAGGGTACTTGTTCTTCACCGTGAGCTGGTTCAGCCTGCGATAATCAATACACAATCGCATCGAACCGTCCTTCTTCCTCACGAATAGGACCGGTGCTCCCCAAGGAGACACACTAGGCCGTATAAGGCCAAGCTCTAGCAGACCATCAATCTGCGTCCTCAACTCCTCCATCTTACATGGTGCCATGCGATACGTCGACAGTGAGACGGGCGTAGAACCAGGAACCAGATCGATAGTGAAATCGATCTCTCGTCGAGGCGGCAAACCAGGGATCTTCCTGAACAGATCTCCGAACTCAGAAACGACTGGTGTATGCTCAAGTACATGGGCCTCAGCGTCATGCAATAAAGTGGCGTAGCTAAGTATGCGGAAAGGAAGATTTACCCACACTGAAAACGTGAAAGGCGTGCCCTCAGGCTCATACACCGTCACCATACGAGCCTCGCAGTCAATCTCGGCTCTCGCTGCAGTCAACCAGTCCATGTCAAGAATGACGTTGAGATAAACGAGCGAGGGATCGACGACAAGATCAAGAGTCATCATCCTGCCTCCCAGATCAACTAAACAACCCTCACACATCTGGGTGACATCCGAATAATCCCCATGAGCTGCAAAGACTCGCACGCTATCCATAGTGATAGTCTGTAACCCAAGACGCCTGACTACGGCACGCGATATCAAAGAAATCGTGGAACCAGTGTCCACCATCACAAGAACGAGAGTAACTCCAATATGGGCCGTGACCTCGAAGGCTGAATGCTGGAAAGTCGGCGTCGCAGCTGCCTCAGCTGTCAATGCATGAACCCGAGCCTGCTGTGGCCGGTTCGGCCGCTGTGTCAAGGGCCGTGGAGGCTGTCTGATCTGTGACACCGGAGGTCTGAATGTAGGGTGCGCAGGAGTTGACCGTATAGGCGGTGCTGATATCGCCTGTGGACGCACACGGTCAATCTTCTGCGGTGGCGAGAACCCATTGTCTCGCATCCTAGAAAAGCAGCTCTGCGCCAAGTGGCCTGACCTCCCACAGTATGTACACGTCAAATCAGGGCACCGAAACGGTGGTACAGGCACTGTAGTCCTAGTAGGGGGATCAATGCGAGGCCTCTTGCCCGCGAGGGGCCTGTCCTGCATGTCTGGTCGCAGCCTAGAAGTAACAGGGCCACGAGATCGGGCAAGTCGATTGTAACGCCCGTGAAAAATCCGTACTTGGGCTCGAGTACCAACTCGACCCGAAATCGCGTAGAATTAATTTTCATGGAAATTAAGCGTAAGTTAGCTAGCGCAACGCTAGAGTAGCTGGGAAATAGTCCCTGATCACTTTAAATACGTTCTACAAGACCCAAATCGAGTAGGACAAACAACTCTACAACACTCTATAACCTTGGATTAAACTCTAAGCGGGTTTGTCCTCTGGACCACGTTGAACTTTTGTATTGGATTTAGACCGCGCGTCGAAGGTCCGATACCTCCTATCTTAGACCGTTAGAACTGCCCAGCTGGACTTGACAATCATCTCGAAAATCAAGTCAAACCGATAATCACAGACTATTTCGTTGAACCCGGACTGAAGCGACCGCGAATGGGGACAGATTTGGAATTTCAAATTCAAATCTGGCACACGACTTGACGCATCAGTATTAAGCGTTCTGACTGTCAGAATTTATCCAGATTACACCCTCGGATCAGGAAAAATTTCTATTTATTATCATGAGACTTTCAGCCCAGATCTATATGCGGTGACCGTTGAACTGAAACTGGTCCGCCACGTGCGATCTGCGAACCCTGCCAGACTGAAAACTTAATATGAGCTACATCTGGTACGCATGAGCTTAAGTCTAATCACAATCGACCAGGGGACCACCAGAAAGCAGGTTTTGGACCGAAACAGCCCCGAAATGGATAGGCACCAAGTAAACTTCGTCCCGGAGCCTATTTCCGGCGTTTTTAAGCTTATAAAAGGGGTTGAAGCCCTCATTTCTCCCTCCTATCCGAAAATTCCAGACCCTAGAGAAAAGGAGAGAGAGTTTGAGAGAAAGAGAAGAAGGGATTTTTCCTGCTTCCGAGCCACCGACAGCTGCTGCTGCAGCACTTCTTTCCAATCACCTGGCTGGTGATTTCTCCCCTTTTTCAAGTATAAAATAACCCTAAAACTTGCTGATTTAGGGTTTACCTAGATTCATAGCATGTTAGCTAACGTACTTCATAAATCAGGTCCTCCTACTGCCGCAGACGAAGCGTACACGCTCCGTTCAAAATCCCGCAACCGTAAGACAATTGGTGAGGATTTTAGACGCTTTGATTGACGGTTTACAACACTTTCAATGTCGTTTAATAATAGATTATCGACGGCATCGCCGTTTGACATGTACAACATGCTCTCCGTTTCCTGTTTCGTAAATTAACGAAGAATATGAGATTTAGGGCATTTTAGTCATTTGTAGGAAGTACGGTCTACATGCATATTTTGCTGACATGATTGACATGGTTTGTTGTCGTATTAGGGAGTTAGGAATGCTTGCATAATCAGATTGGCGAAGAGATTCGCCTAGTTGCGCACTTTGGGTCGACATACTATATGTAGACTTAAGTGTGTAGTGTATGTGTTTGTATAAATGCTTGTATTAGTATGTATTGAATTAAATGATGTTATGTAGTAGTTTGAGAATGATTTCTTGATTAATATGCTGACCTAAATGATTTCCTACATGTTGACCATATGCATGATTCCATTACATGCATGGAATGTATGTGTTTGAAGATTTGCTTAAGTTGAATGTTATAACATGTGTTAACATGCTCACATGATTGTATTTCAATTCCAATACCTTTGCATATATTGTTAATGTGATTTCATAGATGTGTGGGACTAGACTTAGTCCAGGCAGTCGATAACCGAGCGAATTCGTGGCTGACTGGTCATAGCCACGAACGACGCGTCGATGAACGTGATTCGTGTTTAGAGTTGGCGGCAGTGGTTAGGCCACGCGAAGTGTTTTACGCGCTTCATGTCGTTCGACTTGAGGTGCGATCGCGCTAGTCGAGCCCGTCAAGTAACCCGACTGGCCGATGTATGTTCACCTTGTATGTGTCATAACTGCTTGAACCTAGGGTACTGAACTTACCATTGTAAACCCTGTTAACCATGGTACCTTGATCCACGAAGACTCATGAACCGGGCATGGTGGTATGGGACACCGTGGTCGAGCTGTCGGCCTACGCTGGGGCCACAAACCTCCCCGTAGTGACCAGTGAGCACCTAGACTCGTGAGCAGATTATGGTAGTATGGGACACTATATTCTAGCTGTCGGCCTACACTGATCAGGCGACGAGCCCTTTGTAGTGACCGCGAGCGTATTCTGAGTCCACGGGAGGCGACGACCCTTCCGTTGCAGTAGAGTACGGTAGGCCTGTATTGATAAGGTGATGGGGGAGCGGTGCAACGAGTGCGAGCAACAGCCCTGGCAGCCCTTGCAGTGACCTACGAAATATACATCGTATGAGATTACTAGGAGTGACGACCCCAGACAGGATCTGTGTTGGGATTGATACAAGGAAAGTACCTTAGTTTCTCAATCCTGCTGTTTGAATGGACTAATAACAACTTGAAAATCATATCACCATAGCATTGCATGTGCCTGGAAGATGTGGAGCACTCTAGGGAGTGTGGCATGCCGCGGTCGTAAGATGTTGCCGCATGAGGGTGATCGTCGGTGAGGGCATACATCACGTCATATCATCTTGCATTAACAACAGTATTAGGATTGTCTGATTTACTGCTTTACTATTATCGCGTGATTGAATTGTGAACATGCTAATCTTTGCTCTATGATTCTACTGAGTTGATCACTCATTCCCATGTTACGGGATGGTGTTTGCAACACCCACCAGACCCTGTTGTAGATGCAGGTGAGGTCGAGATGCAGGAGGTGGAGTCGGAGATCGACGAGGACCAGGATGAGTTCTCGTATATGCAGTATCACGATGGCTTCCCGTAGGCGACCTGGATCGAGGGGACATCAGTGGGACTTTATTTTGAACATTATTTTTTTGTTTATGCATATGTATATGAGACTCAGAGATGTAGTCATACTTTGGAGACAGATGAGATTTACTTTGTTTTTCCATACAGTGATATATACATTGTTTAGTCTTCCGCTTGCTTTTATCACTGGATCTGAAGTATGAATTGCAGTTTTGGTATACTTTTACTCATGTGAATGCTTTAAATCAGACAACATTGAATCATAACCATTTTTGTTGCATAAGTGACGGTCTCGAACTCGGGAGTTGAGTTTATACACGACCCCCGATTTTTAGGGTGTTACATCGATCCACATCCTGCTCTGCCCGCATGGACATGTGAATCAACTCTGCATAAGAAGGAATGGTCACACAGCACATCTTCGACCGAATGTCTGGTCGCAAACCCTCCAAAAAGCACCGTATGCGCATCTTCTCATCAGTCAAAATCGTCGGGACGTATCTACCCAACTCTGTGAACCGATGCTCATACTCTGTAACTGTCATAGCTGTCTGAGACGGAGAAACTCATTCTCCCTATCGTGCCTGTAAGTCTGGGGATAATACTTCTTATGGAAGCGGAACTCAAATGCTGCCCATGTCCATACATAGTAGGCGGCAACGGTCCGCAGTACGCTATCCCACCACATGCTGGCCTCTCTCTCAAACAGGAATGTAGCCAGCTCTACCTGCTCGGCCTCTGTGCAATGAGGCATCCGTAAAATCTTCGACACACGGTCGAGCCAGTACTCAGCCTCCTCGGGTCTGTGAGAACCCGTGAAAGTGGGAGGCCGTAAGTACTGAAATCGCTCCAATAGGCCCCGTGTATCGACGGGATTCCCCGTAGGGTAAGCAGGCGGCGCAGGATGAGCCATGCCCTCATCCTGGGCGTATGTATAAGCATCCTCAGCTGGATGCGTAGGCGGTGCAGGTGGTGTAGATGGAGCCGCACCCCCACCCTGGGCTAATGTCCCCACGATGGTAGTCAGAAGCTGCTGCTACTGCAGCATCATAGCCATCATCTGCTCGAATCTGTCAGGAGGTGGAGCAGGCTGTGGCGGATGCTGTGTGGAAGTAGATGCGCGATGAGGCTCTCAGACTGGTGGCGTAAATGGCTGTGGTCCAACTGTAGGACCAGCGGCAGGCTGAGACGATCGAACTGCCTCAGGAATCGGGCCCAAAGCAGGGTCCGCATGAGTGTCAGACTGCAAAGGAGTCTGATCCATATGCTCAGTCAGTGCAAGCTGAACCGTGCTCCGCGTAGCCTTAGGCGGCATTCCCTATATTCAAAATACGGCGCAACCTTGTCAGTCTCATTAGCACAAATATACCGCAATCATTCACATAATGAGTCAAAGGCATTCCATGCATTTCATTTAATTAAAATTGTCACAATACAAGGGATATATCCTTACAAGCATCATGACGAGAAATACATGGGAACTAAGACAGTTAAGCAACAGCAACATAAGCAAAGAACTAGCCCTAACAGGCTTACACATATAAAGCAGGAAATGACTAACTACTGATAATGACATCAAAGATCGCATCATTAATCTGAGTCTGGGGACGGAGGAGGAGCACCCTTATCCTGCAAGCAACACAGGATCGCCTTCAAGGAGCGAGTCACCTTGCCGAGTTTCTTCTTTGTAACGGCCTTGGCATCCTCGACTTCAGCCCGAAGTTCCTGCACTTCCCTTCGCAAAGCGGTCTGACTCTCCTCCATCCGACCAATACGATCGTCGATAGTAGCCTGCACAGAAGGAGGAGGGCTCTCATCAGTATCCTGAGCCTCCTCTTCTGCCTCTTCCTGAGCTTCTTCCTGAACCTCTGCTCTAGGTTCTTCTTCGCTTTGATCTTCCTCATCATCAAAGTCATCTTCGCTGTGCTCCTCGAGCTGATTTTCACGGTACTGCGACCCAATCTTCATCTTGACCATAGTCGACTCATCGATACTATGAATCGAAATTGGCATTTTCGACCCAAGTTTGTAAGCAAACTCGAGGGTGAACTTGCAAACCAGTCGGCCAAAAGGAAGTGATTTGGATGTTCTTCTTGACTTGGCTATGAGGACTATCTGCCGTAAGATGAAAGTGGCCATACATACGTTCTCTCCCTGGGCCACCAGATATAAGAAATCGACCATAAGGCGTGTACATTCAATGCGGTTCGTCGACCTGGGATAAACATTGTACGTATAGATATGGTGCAGCAGGCGCAAATCCTCAGACATATACGTCGCCTTGAGGCTATTATTAGGCTGCCATGGAACCAACTTACCGCACAGAAACCTGGTGCGGTGATCTCGTTCATGCCTAGTCCTCAGATTCTTCTCACTAGGATGCACATCACCAAGAGGCACATTGAGAAGTCGCGTAATCAACCGAACATCGATCGTAGCCATCCGATCTCTACCAAAAGGGATTTTGAACTGCAAAGGCTCCAAGGTAGGATTCTGGATACTAGCGTAGAAGGCACGAACGGTGCTCGCATTAGCACGAGCGCGAGCTTCAAAGATCGGACCCCAATGCGCAGCTTCAATGCATTCGAACAACAGATATTCACCGAATAGTCGTCCATCTACGTCCGCCTCAAATAACACTTTGTGATCAGTGTATTGGCCATGAGGCATCTCTGATAAAATTGCTCGCCTAAGGTGTGCATGGGGATCCAAATCCCGCTTTGTACGGCACTCCAGGACTGCAGCTGGACCTGTGGCGGCGCTTGAACTTGCGGCACCACCCCGCGATCTTCTCGATTGAGCAGGGCGGCTCGGTCCAGCCTCGTCTGTTGCAGTTTTCCTCTTACCCATCAAAGATATGATGGATGAGAGTGATAAAAGGCCTAAAATGGCTTCCACGAAAGCCATGAAAAATGGTAAAAATGCCGGAGAAGTGGCTGTCCAATCTGAAAAAAGGAAATCTAGGCGTCGTAGAGGGATGCTTCAAGCTTCCCAAGAGTGTATTTTCAAGGAGAAATGCAAACGAAAAAGTGGAATGGAGCACCTCACGATTTCAGCTCGATTTGGGGGTTTTTGGAGCTCCAAATGGTGAAATCTTCAAGGGGAAGGGCTGCTAACTCCAGAGAAGTGATGGATGATGGTCGGTTTTGGCCAAGGAGGGATCTAGGAGCGATTTGGGACCACGAAATTTGGAGATAGTTGCTGGAAAATGAAAATGGAGCTATGGGGAGGGCTGTTTGTGAAGGAGATGCACATTTTAGGAGTTTTCATGGGACGGGAGCTATGGGGGGACGATGTATATTTTAGGGCGTGCGCCCAAAAACCACACAAAAGGGGCCCACCTGTACGGCGATGGCATCACCGACCGGTGATGCATACGGTCGGTGGGGCCGGATGGGTTCAATCCTCCATGATCCAGGGACCCCAAAAAGGTACGGTCCGACCCCTGGTTCATTGTACTTTGACCTACATAAGCCCAAACATGTGTTCAGGGCTTTTCGGGACCATTATGTAATATCGAATACAAAACCCTATGATGAAGCATATGATTTTGGGGTATAAGGATCCAGTACATCCATCTAGACCCTTATTTGCTAAAGAAAGTGAAGTTAGAATGGCCTTATGGCCATTTTTTATGAAATTTTACTATTCACTGTACAATTTTGTGAAAGTACTGATTTGTATTATTTTCACATTATTTTTGATGCCTAACATGAAATGGATAAGAAAGAAATGAAGATCAGAGTGTTTAGAGGAAGAATTTTGAAGATTTTTGGTGAAACGGGGTTTTTAAGCACTGGCGATTGATTACAGGAGTCGTGGTCATCCCACGGCCTAAGAATTTACCTTTACAGGTTTAAAATCATTCATAGGATGTCTCAACCTGACTTCCTAAGGCTTAGAAGCTATTCGGGTTGCTTTACGCGACCCGAGATACGTTACAGACTCGATCGTGCGATCGATCCGAATAGACTTCGCCTAATGGCGAATCTGCGGTCCTAGAAATGTTTCTAGACCCTTCTCGCACCCACCTAAGTCAAAGAAAGTGACAGCGTACGTCGCGAGACCATAACCCAGGCCCAGTATACTCTTATTCATGCTCTGATACCAACTTGTAACACCCTGAAAATCGGGGGTTATGTATAAACTCAACTCTCGAGTTCCAGACCGTCACTTATGCAACAAAAATGATTATGATTCAATGTTGTCTGATTTAAAGCATTCACATAAGTAAAAGTATACCAAAAATGCAATTCATACTTCAGATCCAGTGATAAAAGCAAGCGGAAGACTAAACAATATATATATCACTGTATGGAAAAACAAAGTAAATCTCATCTGTCTCCAAAGTATGACTACGTCTCTAAGTCTCATATACATATACATGAACAAAAATGTAATGTTCAAAATAGTCCCACTGAAGTCCCATCAATCCAGGTCGCCTACGGAAAGCCATCGTGATACTGCATGTACGAGAACTCGTCCTGGTCCTCGTCGATGTCTGGCTCCACCTCCTGGATCTCAGCCTCACCTGCGTCTACAACAGGGTCTGGTGGGTGTTGCAAACACCATCCTATAATGTGGGAGTGAGTGATCAACTCAGTGGAATCATAGAGCAAAGATTAGCATGTTCACAATTCAATCATGCGATAATAGTAAAGCAGTAAATCAGACAATCCTAATACTGTTGTTAATGCAAGATGACATGACGTGATGTATGCCCTCACCGACGATCTCCCTCATACGGCAACATCTTACGACCGCGGCATGCCACACTCCCTAGAGTGCTCCACATCTTCCAGGCACATGCAATGCTATGGTGATATGATTTCCAAGTTGTTATTAGTCCGTTCAAACAGCAGGATTGGGAAACTAAGGTACTTCCCTTGTACCAATCCCAACACAGATCCTGTCTAGGGTCGTCACTCCTAGTAATCTCATACGATGTATATTTCGTAGGTCACTGCAAGGGCTGTCAGGGATGTTGCTCGCACTCGTTGCACCGCTCCCCCATCACCTTATCAATACAGGCCTACCATACTCTACTGCAACAGAAGGGTCGTCGCCTCCCGTGGACTCAGAATACGCTCACGGTCACTACAAAGGACTCGTCGCCTGATCAGTGTAGCCCGACAGCTAGAATATAGTGTCCCATACCACCATAATCTGCTCACGAGTCTAGGTGCTCACTGGTCACTACGGGGAGGTTTGTGGCCCCAGTGTAGGCCGACAGCTCGACCACGGTGTCCCATACCACCATGCCCGGCTCATGAGTCTTTGTGGATCAAGATACCATGGTTAACAGGGTTTACAATGGTAAGTTCAGTACCCTAGGTTCAAGTAGTTATGACTCATACAAGGTGAACATACATCGGCCAGTCGGGTTGCTTGACGGGCTCGATTAGCGTGATCGCATCTCAAGTCGAACGACATGAAGTGCGTAAAACACTTCGCATGGCCTAACCACTGCCGCCAACCCCAAACACGAATCGCGTTCGTCGACGCGTCGTTCGTGGCTATGACCAGTCAGCCACGAATTCGCTTAGTTACCGACTGCCTGGACTAAGTCTAGTTCCAAACATTTATGGAATCACATCAGCAATTTATGTAAGAGTATTGGAATTGAAATACAATCATGTGAGCATGTTAACACATGTTATAACATTCAACTTAAGCAAATCTTCAAACGCTTATGTTCCATGCATGTAATGAAGTCATGCACATAGTCAACATGTAGGAAATCATTTAGGTCAGCATATTAACTGAGAAATCAATCTCAAACTACCACATAACATCATTTAATTCAATACATACTAATACAAGCATTTATACAAACACATACACTACACACTTAAGTCTACATATAGTATGTCGACCCAAAGTGCGCAACTAGGCGAATCTCTTCGCCAAACTAATTATGCACGCATTCCTAACTCCCTAATGCGACAACAAGCCATGTCAATCACATCAGCAAAATATGAATGTAGACAGTACTTCCTACAAATGACTAAAATGCCCTAAATCTCATATTCTTCGTTAATTTACGAAACAGGAAACGGAGAGCATGTTGTACATGTCAAACGGCGATGCCGTCGATAATCTACTATTAAACGACATTGAAAGCGTTGGGAACCGTCAATCAAAGCGTCTAAAATCCTCACCTAGTCTCTTGTAGACTCGTGATTTCGAACGGAGCGTATACGCTTCGTCTACGGCAGTAGGAGGACCTGATTTATGAAGTACGTTAGCTAACACGCTATGAATCCAAGTAAACCCTAAATCAGCAAGTTCTAGGGTTATTTTATACCTGATAGAGCAGAGAAATAACCAGCCAGGTGATTGGGAAGAGTTGCTGAAGCACTAGCAGTCGGTGGCTTGGAGACGGGAAAAATCCCTTCTACTCTCTCTCTCAAACTCTCTCCTTTTCTCTCTCCCAAAGCTAGGGTTTGCAAATTTCAGATGGGAGAGAGGAATGAGGGTTTCAACCCCTTTTATAAGCTTAAAAATGCCGAAAACAGGCTCCGGAACGAAGTTTACTTGGTGCCTATCCATTTCGGGGCTGTTTCGGTCCAAAAGTTGCTTTCTGGTGGTCCCCTGGTCGATTGCGATCGGACTTAAGCTCATGCGTACCAGATCTAGCACGTATTAAGTTTTCAGTCTGGCAGGGTTCGCAGATCGCACGTGGCGGACCAGTTTCAGTTCAGTGGTCACCGCACGTAGATCAGGGCTGGAAGTCTCATAATAATAAATAGAAATTTTTTCTGATCCGAGGGTGTAATCTGGATGAATTCTGACGGTCAGAACGCTCAATACTGACGTGTCAATTCGTGTGCCAGATTTGAATTTGAAATTCCAATTCTGTCCCTATTCGCGGTCTCTTCAGTCCTGGCTCAATGAAATAGTCTGTGATTATCGGTTTGACTTGATTTTCGAAATGATTGTCAAGTCCAGCTGGGCGGTTCTAATAGTCTAAGATAGGAAGTATCGGACTTTCGACGCACGGTCTAAATCCAATACAAGAATTCAAAGTGGTCCAGAGAACAAACCCGCTTAGGGTTTGATCCGAGGTTATAGAGTATTGTAGAGTTGTTTGTTCTACTCTATTTGGGTCTTGTAGAACGTATTTAAAGTGATCAGGGACTATTTCCCAGCTACTCTAGCGTTGCGCTAGCTAACTTACGCTTAATTTCCATAGAAATTAATTCTACGCGATTTCGGGTCGAGTTGGTACTCGAGCCCAAGTATGGATTTTTCACGGGTGTTACATGTGACGTGTTGTAGAGATTCTCTCAGAATTCACAATGCGACGTCTTCCTCGAAATGAAAGCGGGCCCATATCTCCTGACCTAGGTATCCCCTCAGCGCGTGAGATGCGGCATTAAAACTATGAAGATGGTGCGGTCGCACTGGTACAAATCTTGGGTCGAGCTGACTCAGATTGATGGGATGTAACTCAGGGTCATGTGAAAATGCCGATTACAAATCCTGAGTTTGACTCAGAATTTGACCGGGAGGACCGCGAAAGCATACAGAACAGTACCGGCTAGAATAAGGGTCTTAGATTTCCTAGGGCCCATTGTTAAGACCACTTCTACCCTTACCTAGTGGGCTAACCCAAACCATTAGGTCCCCATTTATATCAGCAATACCCATTGGTTAACCCAAACCATTGGGCCCCCATTGATGATGGTACTTTCCACCATCCTTGCATGGGACCTCGCCTTAGGATATATGATATGCAAGTACCTTGAATAGGTTATGATAGTCTAATATGGACCATTCCATATAGACTTCTATATGTCTAGCGGGGCGTATCATTTAGCCCTTACTCTTGTAAGCAGCATACTAGTTAAGGCCAATCATCGCCTGTTATATCTGATAATTATGCTAGTGAACTTAGATTGGTAGGACACACTAAGAACATGCTTAGTATTGCATCATGATACAAGCTCATACATATTATTTTTATGCCTGTTATGAGGAGTGTTTGATCATAACATACGTTGTTAGGCAGAGACATTATGAGACTCCTTGTGAGACGCAGTGCCCTACATGATCGTGCGGTATGCGCAGGACTAATACATGACTGGATGGTATGACTCATACATCTTGCATCTTATGTGACAAGATCATTGTACGCTCCAGCTACATCAGGGTTGTGGCCTCCATGAGCACATCGTGGGTGACCAGATTGGATACCGAAAATACTTGGTTCTAGCACTGTGGGCACATAGGATGTCCTTGGGTGAAAGTCCCAAAACCTTTTGGTATCAGGAGATGCTCTAACATCTAGACCAAGTGGATACATGAGCACACAAGTATCGAATACCAGTAGGCTACATCTCCCACTGTGTCATAGTCAGTTGGAAGGGGTGTGGCCTTATCCGCCCGAGTGAGGGGGGGTAAGTTAAGCTAAGTTTGACCAGGTCGCAAATGGGTCCTCTATCTACGAGCCAGGTAGGTACTATAAGACTACTAGTTAGGCAGATAGTGTGGTCTCTTCCACTCGCTGGGTTGTGTGGCTAGGAAGGTGACAGTTAGTATGGAGTGTACTAGACCCCTGTAATATCCCAGAGGGGAACTATACTGATATATGTGCTTGATGAGGATTGGTATGCATGCTCTGCATCTTGTATATGACATTTAGCTATGTAAGCTTGGTATCGCATGGGCTTGGTATGGCTGATAGCATTCATTCCTTGCTTCACATAGCCTTGGAACGGCTAATAGTATTTATGGACTTACCAACATATTTTTTCATTACTTAGATATTGCATACCTGGTACTTACCTTGCGCACACACTTACACCACCCTTTAAGCTTTTCGTAAGCTTATGCACTATCGTTGTGTTTAGGTGGTGTTGTATCCCAGCAGAGCTGAGGCAGGAGCGCGTGGCTGATTATTTTGGAGCCTTTTTATCATCTTGTATTTCCCCTTCCACATTGTAATTAAATGTTTCATTATAGTGGATGTGTGGTGATGTTGTTTTCTGACTTGGTTATGCTTGTGGATATGCTCCATTACAAAAAAAAAAAAAATCATATTGAAAATCATCCTTGTAGGATCCCAGGATCAAAATCTGGCATATGAGTGTTGGGAGCTGAGAATGGGGCACTACTAAGGCTGTTGGTGACGGATTTAACAATCGAGAATTCTATGAGCCCGATTTCCAAGTTTAGGGTATGACAAAAGTTGGTATCAAAGCATAACTTGGGAACACCAAAGGATCACATCACATGTCTGCCATGAACATAGAATGAATAAGTCCCGAGATCGAATAACTTAGAGATTTCTGACATAGACCCTAAAAGTGCATGCCTTTAAAAGTTCTCAAGGCTGATAAACCCATGTTCCTTCCTATAGGACATGTCTCCTAGGAGAGCTACTCGAGTAACTCCCGCTCCCTCATCCAGGACCAGTGCCACCCTGACTATATTGGTGAGTGCAGATTAGCTTTAGCAGATGCTACAAGCTATGAACACCCTTCTTGAAGGGCAGGGCAGGCGTTCCACTATTACGCCAGCCTAGGCAGAGTAGGAGTACGTGAGCACCCTTCTTTAAGACTTCCAACATCACGATCCCCCATGCTTTTAGAGTGAGTCAGACCCAACTACACTAGAGCAATGACACTTCGAGGTGGAGAAGATATTCGACACCATGAGATACACGACCCAATAATGGGTCCCGTTAACTATATTTCTTCTCCAGGGAGAGGTTAAGCACTGATGGGCATCAGTCGCTCGAGCAATAGTGGCCGATTTTGAGTGGACCTGGGAGGAATTCATAGACCAGTTCGACCAAAAGTTCTTTCCTGAGCATGTTCGACAGCAGCGTGTATTAAAGTTTAAGATTCTAGTCAAGGGGGACATGTCTGTGTTGCAGTATGAGGCATATTTCATCACACTATCGAGGTTCGCGATGTATCTTATCGATGATGAGGGGCGAAAGGCCCACCGTTTTGAGAACAACTTGCCCTCTGGACTCAGGAGTCGTGTTGTCAGACATATGCTTTAGATGTTTGAGCACGTAGTGTAGAGGGCATAAGTTTACGAGTCAGAATGGGCTAATTCACAGAGGGTTCGCGACCACAGAGGAGACCAGAAGAGGAAGGCGCCCTCCGGTAGCTCCCCACAGTAGCAACATCATCCACAGCAGCGATGCACGACCCGCCCAGCATTCCAATCACCAGTGGCACCCCTAGCACCACCTGAGGGACCATTCCCATATTATTGCTTTTGATGTGGTAGGATAGGACATTGTATGTATGAGTGTCCCCATCCACAATAGCAGTAGCTGAGGGCACCACCACAACAATAATGACCACAACACTAGCCTCTGAGACCTCCCCACAACAGCAGAGTCAGTAGGTCAAGTTGTCACACCTACAACAGCAACAATAGGGATATTAAAGGGGACATGCACCTCCCCACCGGTCAAATGATAGATTTTATGCCGCCTAGCATGACCCTCAGTCATTAGGAGGGGTCGTCGAGGCTACTCTCCCTATTTTTGCATGCATAGCTCGTATATTGTTTGGCTCTAGTGTATCGCATTCCTTTGTGGCTGAGGATTTCTACCGATCGATCGGTTTGCCATTAAATTCTACTCGTGAGGGTTTGCCGGTATCAATGCCCTTGGGGAAAACTACAGTGTTGGGGCAATTTTACTCATCTTGCACCATTCTGGTTGGGGATATCTTTTTTCCTGTTGATCTGTTCATGTTACCGATGTCCGAGTTTGATGTCATTCTGGGCATGGATTGGCTCACCGAATATCACGTCATAATAGACTGCTCCGTGAGGGCAGTCACGTTTTGTATACCCAGCATGTAGTAGTTCTAGTTTGTAGTCAAGCCTAGAGGAAAGTAGCTTTCCTACCTGTTGTGATGTGTCGTTGAGAAGTCAGTTGCTTTTAGTATTGACCAGCTACCAGTCATTTGTGGTTTTCTCGATGTGTTCCAAGAAATTTCTAGTTTACCACCTCACTGGCACACAAAGTTTTAGATTGATCTTGTGCCCGGTACCGCGCCTATTTCGAAGGCCCCATATCGTATTGTACCATTGGAGTTGTGGGAACTGCAAAAGTAATTGGAGGAGTTACATGAGTTAGGCTTTATCCATCCGATTAGTTCACCATGGGGAGAGCCGGTAGTCTTCATGAAGAGGAATGATGGCTCATTGAGGCATTGCGTGGATTACTGCGAGCTCAATAAGGTTACGATTAAGAAAAAGTACCTACTTCCGAGGATTGTTGATTTATTTGATTAGCCGCAGGAGGCACAATTCTTTTTGAATATAGACTTATGGTTGAGCTATCATCAGGTTCAGGTCCGAGAGGAGGATATCCCAAAGACAGCCTTTAGGATGCGCTATAGTCATTTTGAGTTCCAAGTCATGTCCTTCAGACTGACCAGTGCGTCCGTGGTATTCATGCAATTGATGAATGGGGTCTTCCGTCCATATCTCGATCAATTTGTTATAGTGTTCATCGATGACATTCTAATATATTCGAGGACCCATGAGGAGCATGAGCAGCACCTGAAGATTACCTTGCAGACCATCGATGCAAATCAGCTCTATGCGAAGTTGGAGAAGTACAAGTTCTAGCAGGAGGGGGTGAAGTTCCTAGGTCACATGGTGACGAGGTAGGGAGTTGCAGTGGACCCCTCAAAGATAGATGTCGTGCGTCAGTGGGGCCAACCCACGAACGCGTCTGAGATTCACAATTTCCTTAGTTTGGCAGGCTACTACTGGCATTTCATTACAGCCCCATTAACCAAGATGACCCAGAAGGGCACCAAATTTGTTTGGAGCGACGCATGTGATTAGATATTTTCAGAGCTAAAGGACCATCTGACGTCTACACCTGTCCTCACTCCTCCCTCTAAGAGCAATGGATTCATGGTTTTTACTAATGCCTCACATATTGGTTTGGATGCTATCCTGATGCATCACAAGAAACTGGTGGACTTCACGTCTCACCGGGTCAAGGTCCATCAGTAGAACTACCCCAAGCATGATCTAGAGTTGGTTGTCATTGCCTTCACACTGAAGGTGTAGAGGCGCTATCTTTATGGGGTCAGGTTCGAGCTCTTCTCTGACTATAAGAGCTTGAAGTATCCCTTCTCGCAGTCTGAGTTGAAAATGAGGCAGAGGCGCTGGATGGAGCTCCTGAAGGACTACGATTTCGATCTTCAGTACCACCCTAGCAAGGTGAAAGTAGTGGCGGATGCTCTTAACCGTCAGCCATGGGGCCTGGTGGCACATATGGTGGTCAAGGAGTGAAGGATGCTCAAGGATATAACCGAGTATGACTTCAAGTTTGGTCTGCAGTATACTATCGTTCAGCTATCAAGCCTGTTGATTCAACCCTTTCTTGTCATAAGGGTGATCAAGCTCTGTAGGCAGATGAGTCATTATAGGGTTATCGAGCAGAGGCCGCATTTGAGGAGCAGAAAAATTGACAGATTGGTTCTGATGGCAGACTTCGTTTCAGGGGCCAATTTTGTATTCCAGATGTTCTAGAGTTGCGTAGAGATCTGATGATCGAGGCACACTGATCGAGATTTACTATACACAGGATCCATGAAGATGTACCACGACATGAGGAGGCAGTATTTTTGGGTAAGGATGAAGCTCCAGATTGCTAGTTTTGTGGCCGAGTGTGACACATGCCAGCATGTCAAGGCCAATCATCAGAGACCCCCTGGTCCCTTTCAGTCGTTAAGTGTCCCATTGTGGAAGTGGGAGCACGAACCCATAAATTTTATCACAGGTTTACCGAGGACTCAATGCGGTCATGATATTATCTGGTTTGTCGTCGATCAACTAATGAGGTCGCCATATTTTCTTATGATTTGTGTGACCTAGTCTTTGGACCAGCTTGCCAAATTATTCATCGAGGAGATTGTGAGATTACACGAAATTCTAGTTTCGATCATTTCTGACCAAGACATGACGTTCGCATCTCAATTTTGGAGGAGCTTTTAGAGGGCGATGGGGTCTATTTTACAACTCAGCACCGCGTATCATCCGCAAACTATTGGGCAGCGCGATAAGGTCAACCGGATCCATAAGGATATGCTCGGAGCTTGCATGATTGACTTCAGGGGAAGCTGGGATGAGCATCTGTGATTGACTGAGTTCGCATATGACAACACTTATCATAAGACCATTGGCATGGCTCCTTTTGAGACATTATATGGTAGACCATGTAGATCACCGAGTTGTTAGACCAAGGTTGGAAAGCAGCATCTCTTATGATATCGAAACCATCAAGCAACAGATGCGCACAACTCAGAGCCGGAAGAAGAATTTTACTGATCGCCAACGTCGTCCCTTGGTGTTTGTCATTGGGGACCATGTGTATCTCAAGGTCTCACCCATGAAGGGTGTAAGACCTGTATCCTAGACTGTACTGTTCCGTCGACTCCCGTGATCATTCCCGTCAAATTTTGATAATTCGTGACCTGTAATCGACGTTTGCGCACAACCGTAAGTCGTATCCTATACATTTGAGTCATCTTGATCCGAGACTTGTACCATTACGACCGCACAGTTGCCGCGGTTCCAACGCCGTGACTCATGTACCGATCCGATACCCTAACTAAGAGATGTGAGCCGGCATTTATTTTGAAAAAATGTCACACATTTGCAATCTCAAGAGAATCTCTACAACATGTCCCTTCAATCCCATTAATCAATCCCATCAATCACCTCTCATGTTAAGTACAAAGCATTCATGCTTTCTTTCTCCACAAGTCAAGCAAATCCAAAGTCAACCAATCCATCACCTCACCCATCACTCACCTCACATCCATCACTCACATCTCTCCTTACAACTCTCTCTACCTCTCATTTCTTAACATTCTCAAACTAAGCAAGAGCACCCCCATGTCCATGCTTTCTAAGATGAGAAAAGAATTTTTGTGACCCACTTTTCCTTCCCAAGATCTCCCATCCTAGCCATCCATCTTCCATCTTCCACCATCAAAGTGAAGCGTAAGGAGATAGGCTATCCAACGGACTGAGAAGATCGATAGGTGGGTGCTTCGATAGCTTAATTTTTCATGTTTTTAAGATGGGCCAAGTGAAGCCTACCGATCAATGGTATGGATCGCACTTTGGACCCTAAGATGTGGCCGATGGCCCATCTTGATCATCAATATCATTCCATGATGGGGCCATTCTCCATGGACTCCATCATGATGTTTATCTTCCTAGATTGTATATGGGTCATCTAGACTGTCTAATTTCGTAGAGAAGAGATCTCCTCCATTGGATTTTAATTTTTTGGGCCCACGTGTAATGGGACCCACTTGATTTATGATGTAGATCATAGAACGGAGGGCCCATAGTGTTGGGGTCCCTCCATCACACATGTGTCCCACTCTATCTCTCTCTCTCCCTCTCTTTTCATTTATTTATTTATTTTTGTGTGTGATGAAATGGCCTTATGGCCCACTTGGATGGACCCCACAATGGAGCATGTATTGGATCCAAACCATCTAAAGGTGGGGCCCACTTTACATATGTATTATAACCACACCACCTCACCGTGTGGTGGCCCACCGATGAAGGGCCCACCTTAAAGGCCTTACACGCCCAAAAAAAAAAGGAGAGACTCCAGGGACTCTTTGGACGTCTAAAGAAAAATACTAAATATTAGCCTTTTTCAAGGCATTGGAGGTGGGCCATTTGTACAGGACCCACCATGATGTATGTATTCAATCCAGGCCGTCCATCCTCTTCCCCAACTCATTTTAGGCGTTGAGCCGAAAAATGAGGATGATCCGAGTATCTAGTGGGCCAGAGTTTTAAAAACAGTATCATTACCGTTGAAATCTACCCAGATTTTTCTTACATGCTGGAAGAGGCCCAATATTGGTCTCGATAGAATTGTTATGGGCTGAGGAATCCAAGGGCTGGAGTGGATGCGCCTAATGTGGGCCCTATCTAGGAAAAATCGTGAGAAAACTCAGTTTTTTAAAAAATAATAATAATTTCAAAGCAGTAGAGGCTTCTTCCTCTAGACGTCAGGAGAGGAGAGGACACGCAGGCGTCCTGCGCTCAATAGCAAGCAGATGCCAGGGAACCCATGGCTCCAGCCGTGGGCCCCACCTTGATGTTTATTTTCCATCTGACCTGTCCATATGGTAGGCCCCTACCTTAAGCGGGTCCCACCCAAAAATCAGCTTGATCCAAATCTCAGGTGGCCCACACCACGCGAAACATCGATGATTGAACTCTACCATTGAAACCCTTTTTGGGCCCGTGGAAGTCTTGAATCAATCTGATATTTTTTTTTCCCTTTCGTCCAGGTCTGTATGACCCTCTCAACGTGTTGGATGGAAAATAAACATTATGGTGGGCCCCACGTGGGACTCACAGTGATGTATGTGTTTCATTGATGCCGTCCACGGTAGTGGACGGTGGAACCTCACCATTTATATGTGTTTTGTTCGCATCGTCCACATCACTGGACGGTGGGACCCCATTGATGTATGTGTTTTATCAACACAGTCCAGCCATCTGGCTTAGTGCTGGACGGTTAGTGGACCCCACCCTTGATGCATGTGTTGCATCCACACCGTCCAACCTTTATGTGGAGCCCCACCATGATGTATGTGTTACATCCAAACCGTCAATTTATTTTATAAAGCTCATTTTATGGCTTGAGCTAAAATAGAGATGGGTCTGTAGTTCAAATGGCCCCACCTTGGCATAGGTATGGGGCCCATCTTGATTTACTTATGGCCATCCATTGAGGCCCACCTTGGTATATATCTAGGTCCCATATGATTAGGCCCATTTGACATATATAAGACCCATGGGATTAAGCCTATTTGACATATTTAAGGTCCATGGGATTAAGCCCATTTGACATATATAAGGCCTATGGGATTAAGCCTATTTATCATATATAAGGCCCGCGTTATGGGGCCCATTTTGATGCATTCTAAGGCCCATGGGTTATGGACCTTTGCAATGTACATAAGGCTCATTGGTGAGGCCCATTAATGCAGCCCATTTGATGAATGTAAGGCCCATGTGATACGGCCCATTCAATGTATCCAAGGCCCATGGGTCGAGGCCCAATGGGATGTCCTTAGAGTCCATTGCAATGTGTGATTTCCCATGGTTCATGTAATGATATTTATGGTGGGCCGTGCCTAGGGAACAATGATGGTTTGACGTCCACATTATAAGTATAATGTGGGTTAAATGTCCGCATTGTAACTCTCCTTAGGGCCCATTGATGGGCCCATACTTGTTACTAATTCATCACTTTATAACATGCTTAGTATAGCCTCATGATTCATGCTCATACGCATCATATATATGCTTGATATGAGGAATGTTTAATCATAGCATAAGTCGTTGGGCTGAGACACTTACGGGACTCCTTATGAGACAGAGTGCCCCACATGATGGCGCAGTACGCACTGGATTGCTGCATGATTTGACGGTGTGATCCATGCATCTCGTATATATGTGAATTGATCACTTCACGCCCTAGCGACATCAGGGTCGTGGCCTCCACAGGCACATCGTGGATGGCCGTATTGGATACCGAAAATACTTTATTCTAGTAGTGTGGGCACTTAGGATGTCCTTGGATGATTGTTCCAGAATATTTTTGGTACCAAGAGATGTTCCAACATCTGGACCGAGTGGATACACTAGCACCCGAGTGTCGAATACCAGTAGGTCGCGTCTCCCACTGTGTCATGGTCAGTTGGTAGGGGGTGTGGCCTTATTCACCTGAGTGAGGGGGCTATAAGATCGGCTGAGTTTGACCAGCTTGTAAATGAGTCCGCTATCGACGAGCCGAGTAGGTATTGGCAGACTACTGGTCAGGCGGATGGTGAGGTCTATTCCGCTTGCTTGACTGTACAGCTAGGGAGGTGGCAGTCACTACGAAGTGTATTAGACCCCAGTAATATCCAGAGATGAACTGTACTGATATGTGTACTTGATGAGTACCGACTTGCTTGGATTACATTTTGCATATAACATTCGGCTATGTAGGCCTTGCATTGCATCGGTGTGGCCGATGGCATTCATGTCTCGCATCGCATAACCTTGGTATGGCCGATAGCATTCATGCCTTGCATTACATAGCCTTGGTATGGTTGATTGTATTCATGGACTTACCGCATACTTTCGCATTACTCTGATATTGTACACTTTGAGTGAGCCGAGTAGGTATTGGCAGACTACTAATCAGGTGGATGGTGAGGTCTATTCCGCTTGCTTGACTGTGCAGCTAGAGAGGTGGCAGTCACTACGAAGTGTATTAGACCCCAGTAATATCCAGAGAGGAACTGTACTGATATGTGTACTTGATGGTACCGACTTGCTTGGATTGCATTTCGCATATGACATTTGGCTATGTAGGCCTTGCATTGCATCGGTGTGGCCGATGGCATTCATGTCTCGCATCGCATGGCCTTGGTATGGTCGATAGCATTCATGCCTTGCATTACATAGCCTTGGTATGGTTGATTGTATTCATAGACTTACCGCATACTTTCGCATTACTCTGATATTGTACACTTGGAGTTTGCCTTACGCACATACTTACACCACCCTCTAAGCTTTTAAAAGCTTATGCATGACCGTTGCGTGTAGGTAGCATTGGACAACAACGGCGTTGAGATAGGAATGCACATTTGGCTATTTTTAGAGTTTTTGATCACCTTGTATTTCCCTTTCCTATTGTACTTAAAGTTTTTGATATAGTGGATATGTGGTGATGTTTTTTTGTGACTTGGTTATGCTTGTGGTTATGCTCCATTACAAAAAAAAATCATTCTGAAAATCCTCCTTGTAGGATCCCAGGATCAGAAATCTGACATATGTTTGCCAAGAGCCAAGAATGTGGCACTACAGAGGCTGTCGACACCAGATTCGGTGATCGGGTTCCTGTGAATCCGATTTCTGGGTTTAGGGCATGACAAAAGTTGGTATCAGAGCATAACTTGGGAATACCTGAGGATCACATCACATATCTACTATAAATAGGTTCCGAGTCCGAATGACTTAGCGATTTTCCTACATAGACCCTTAACATTTATGCCTTCGAGAATTCTCAAGGTTAATAGGTCATTGTTCCTTCCTGTAGGACATTATGGCCAGAAGAGCGACCCGAGCGAATCTCGCTCTACCACCTGCGACTCCCGCACCATCACTTGCGGCTCTCGCTTTACCACCTACTACTCCTGCTCCACCATTAGATATTCTTACCTTCCAGCCAGAGGATGTCACTCCTTTACCTGAGACTGGTGTAGATCTGACCGTACCTGTGAGTGCTATTCAGCTGTAGCAGATGTTACAGGCGATGATCGCCATTCTTTAAGGGCAGATCAGGCGTCCCACTATTACACCAGCCGAGGTTAAGCAAGAGAGTGTGAGCGCCCTTCTCAAGGACTTTCGACAGCATGATCCTTCTCATTTTTGGGGTGAGCCAGACCCTACTGCTGCAGAGATATAGTGTTCCGAGGTGGAGAAGATATTCGACACTATGAGATGTATGACCTAATAGTGAGTTCCATTTGCTATATTCCTTCTGCAGGATAAGGCTCAGCTGTAACATCCCGAAAATTGGGGGGTCGAGTAAAAACTCCACTCCCGAGTTCCAAAATATTATTTATGCAACATAGATATGCATGATTGAATGTTGTCTGTGTTAATGTATTAAACATGAGTGAGATTAAGCCAGAACAACATATCTACTCCAGAGACAGTGAAATTAACAAGCGGAAGACTGTGATAGTAGGTATAACATATATAAACTGTTGTATGTCTCCAGAGTGTGAACATGTTACCAGGTTATATGCATACATGTATACTCCAAAAGTAAACAAAACGAATATACATGAGTGCGCTAAAAATATAAAATGACAAGTGTCAAGGCATCTAATCAACCTCCCTGTAATCCCGTCAATCAGATCACGCATAAAGGAGGAATCCTCCTCATCATCATCAAGTCCAGCTCTGCCTCGCAGGCTGCACCATCATCTGCAATCACAAAAAGGGACTGGTGGGTGTCCGGAAACACCATCCCGTAACGTGGGAGTGAGTGATCAAGTCAGTGGGATAAGAGAGCAAAGATTAGCATGTTATCAAATCAATCAGGCGATAATAGTAAAGCGGTAAATCAAACAATCCTAATACTGTTGTTAATGCAATATGACATGACGTGATGTATGCCCTCACCGACGATCTCCCTCATACGGCATCATCTTACGACCGAGGCATGCAATCGACCCTCAAGTGCTCCACATCTTCCAGGCACATGCAATGGTATGGTGATATGATTTCCGAGTTGTTATTAGTCCATTCAAACTGCAGGATTGGGAAACTAAGGTTCTTCCCTTGTATCAATCCCAACACAGATCCTGTCTAGGGTCGTCACTCCTAGTAATCTCATACGATATATATTTTTGTAGGTTGCTACAAGGGCTGCCAGGGCTGTTGCACGCACTCGTTGCTCTGCTCCCCCATCACCTTATCAATACAGGCCTACTGTACTCCACTGCTACTGAAGGGTCGTCACCTCCCGTAGACTCAGAATACGCTCGCGGTCACTACAAAGGACTCGTCGCCTGATCAGTGTAGGCTGACAGTAAGAATATAGTGTCCCATACCACCATAATCTGCTCACGAGACTAGGTACTCATTAGTCACTACGGGGAGGTTTGTGGCCCCAGCGTAGGCCGACAGCTCGACCACGGTGTCCCATACCACCATGCCCGGCTCATGAGTCTTCGTGGATCAAGGTACCATGGTTGACAGGGCTTACAATGGTAAGTTCAGTACCCTAGGTTCAAGCAGTTATGATTCATGCAGGGTGAACAATCAATGGCCAGTCGGGTTACTTGACGAGCTCGACTAGCACGAGCGCATCGCAAGTCGAACGACATGAAGTGCGTGAAACACTTCGCGTGGCCTAACCACTGCCGCCAACTCCAAACACGACTCGCGTTCATTGACGCGTCCTTCGCGGCAAATACAAGCTAACCATGAATTTTCTCTGTTACCGACTGCCTGGACTAGGTATAGTCCCAAACAATCATGAATCCACATCAGCAATCGTGTAAGAGTAATGGAAATGAAATACAACCATGTGAGCATGTTAACACATGTTATAGCATACAACTTAAGTAAATCATCTAACACATGCCTTTCATACATATAATGAAATTATGCATACCGCCAACATATAGGAAATCATCTCCATCAGCATATTAATTGAGAATTCAATCTCAAACTAAATCCTAAGGAAATCATCAAGCACATGTTATAACATACCACTTAAGTGAATCATCAAGCACATGCATTTCATACATATAATGAAATCGTACATATGGCTAACATGTAGGAAATCATTTACATTAGCATTTTAATTCAGAAATCAATCTCAAATTAATTCATAACACCATTTAATTCAATACATACTAATACAAGCATTTATACGAACACTTACACTACACACTTAAGTCTACATATAGTATGTCGACCCGAAGTGCGCATTTAGGAGAATCTCTTCACCAAACTAATTATGCACGTATTCCTAACATTCTAATGCGACAATAAGCCATGTCAATCACATCAGAAAAATATGAGTGAAAACAGTACTTCCTATAAATGACTAAAATGCCCTAAATCTCATATTCTCCGTCGGTTTACGAAACAGGAAACAGACAGCATGTTGTACATGTCAAACGGCGTTGCCATCAATAATCTACTATTAAACGACATTGAAAGCGTTGAAAATAGTCAATCAAAGTGTCTAATATCCGCACCTTATCTCTTATAAACGTATCATTTCGAACGGAGCGTATACGCTTCGTCTACGGCGACTAAAGAACCTGTTTTACGAGATTTATCAGCTAACATGCTATGAATCCAAGGTAACCTCAAATCAGCAACTTCTAGGGTATTTTCTTATCTAAAAATGCAGAGAAATCACCGGCCAGGTGATTGAGGTGTGTTGCTTAGGCACTTGCAACAGGTGGTGCAACGGCAGGTAAATTCTCTCCTACTCTCTCTCACAAACTCTCACCTTTTCTCTCTCCCAATCTAGAGCCTTTTGCAAATTCGGATGAGAGAGAGGAGTGAGGGTTTCAACCCCTTTTATAAACATAAAAATGCCCGGAATAGGCTCGGGAACAAAGTTTACTTGATGTATATCCATTTCGAGGCTGTTTTGGTCCAAAAGATCATTTCTGGTGGTCCCCTGGCCGAACGCGGTCGGACTTTAGCTCACGCTCGTCGGATGTTGCTCACATCCCGTTTTCAGTCCGGCAGGGTTCGTAGATCGCACGTGGCAGTCCAGTTTCAGTTCAGCGGTCACCGCACGTAGATCAGGGCTGCAAGTCTCATGATATGAAATAGAAATTTTTCCTGATCTGAGAGTGTAATTTGGCTGAATTTTGATGGTCAGAACGCTTAATACTGACACGTCAAGTCGTGTGCCAGATTTAAATTTCAAATTTCAATTTTGTCCCTATTCTCACTCTCTTCAGTCTGGGCTCAATGAAACAGCCCGTGATTATCGGTTGGACTTGATTTTTGAAATGATTGTCAAGTCCAGCTAGGCGGTTCTAACGGTCTAAGATAGTAGATATCGGACTTTTGACATGCGGTCTAGATCCAATACAAAGTTTCAAAGAGGTCCAGAGAACAAACCGGCTTAGATTTTGATCCAAGGTTATAGAGTATTATAGAGTCATTGGTTCTACTCGATTTGGGTCATGTAGAACGTATTTAAAGTGATCAGGGACTATTTCCCAGCTACTCTAGCGTTGTGCTAGCTAACTTGTGCTTAGTTTCTAAAGGAATTAATCCTATGTGATTTCTTTGGCTATGGAATTGGGTTCTGAGTGATTTTCCAGGTGTTTTAGTTGACCCATTGCCTAAGGACGTCAAATCCCAGATTAGCCAAAATCTGGGGTGTTACATCAGCATTGATGGGCATCTATGGCCCGATCGGTAGCGACTGATTTTAAGTGGACCTAGGAGGACTTTGTAAACCGGTTTGACCGAAAGTTCTTTCCCGAGCATGTGCGACAGTAGCCCGCACTAGAGTTTAAGACTCTAGTCGAGGGAGACATGACAGTGTCCCAGTATGAGGCTCGGTTCGTCACACTATCCAGATTTGTGACGTATCTTGTTGACGATGAGGGGCGGAAGGCCCGCCGTTTTGAGAACGGGTTATGTCCTACCCTCCGGAGTCATGTGATCGGACACATGCTTCCAACATTTGAGTAGATAGTGGAGAGAGATTGGGCTGGTGTGCAGAGAGCCTGTGATCAGAGAGGAGATCAGAAGAGGAAGGCACCCTCTAGTAGTTCCCACCAGCAGCATCTTTCACAGCAGCGGCGCATGACCTACCTAGCATTCCAAGCACCAGCAGTACCCCCAGCACCATCTTCAGTCCCGTTTACAGGTACTTGCTTTGGATGCAGCCGGACAGGACATCGTAGGCACGAGTGTCTCCATACACAGCAGCAGCAGTAGTAGCCGAGGGCACCGCATCCACCTCCACGACAGCCACTACAGCAGCAGTGACCATAACACCAGCCTCCTGTACCTCCCCCATAGCAGTAGAGGAAGCAGATTAGGCCACCACAGTGGCAGCAACATCAGCAGAGACCTCAGAGGGGACCTGTACCTCCCCAGCAGGCCCAGGGTAGATTCTATGCCGCCCAGCAGGACCCTCAGTCATCAGGAGGGGTCATCGAGGGCACTCTCCATGTTTCTGCATGCATTGCATGTGTATTATTTGACTCTGGTGCATCGTATTCCTTTGTGGCCGATGATATCTGCCGATCGACCGGTTTACTGATGGAGTTTGCCTGCGAGGGTTTGTCAGTGTCGACGCCCTTGGGGAAGACTGCAGTATTAGAACGTATTTGCCCGTCTTGCCCCGTTCTGATTGGGGATATCTTCTTGCCTGCCGACCTATTTGTATTGCCGATGTCCAATTTCGATGTTATCCTGGGCATGGATTGGCTTACCGAGTACTATGCCATATTAGACTACTTCACGAGAACAGTCATGTTCTGTATACCCGGCGTACCAGAGTTTCAGTTTGTTACTGAGCCCAGAGGAGAGCAGCTTTCTTACTTGTTATCGTGTGCCATTGAGGAGTCAGTTACTTTGAGTATTGACCAGCTGCCTGTTGTTTGTGGTTTTCTCGATGTGTTCCAGGAGATTCCGGGGTTACCACCTCGTCGGCACATCAGTTTCAGAATGATCTTGTGCCTGGTACCGTGCCTATTTCGAAGGCCACGTATCATATGGCACCGTTGGAGTTACGGGAACTATAAAAGCAGTTGGACGAGTTGCGTGAGCTAGGCTTTATTCGTCCGAGCAATTCACCGTAGGGAGCGCCGGTACTCTTCGTGCAGAAGAATGATGGCTCGTTGAGGCTTTGCATAGATTACCGTGAGCTCAACAAGGTCACGATCAAGAACGAGTACCTGCTCCTGAGGATCGATGACTTGTTTGATCAGCTGCAGGAGGCACAGTTCTTTTTGAAGATAGACTTACGGTCCTATTATCATCAGGTTCAGGTTCGAGATGAGGATATCCCGAAGACAGCCTTCAGGACGCGCTATGGTCATTTTGAGTTTCAGGTCATGTCCTTTGGACTGACCAATGTGCTCACAATATTCATGCAGTTGATGAACGAGGTCTTCCGTCCGTATCTCAATCAGTTTATTGTGGTGTTCATCGACGACATTCTTATATATTCAAGGACCCGTGAGGAGCATGAGTGGCATCTGGAGATTACCTTACAGACCCTCCATGCACACCATCTTTACGCGAAGCTGGAGAAGTGCGAGTTCTGGCAGGAGGAGGTGAAGTTCCTTGGTCATGTAGTGACGAGGCAGGGTGTCGCAGTGGACCCCTTGAAGATTGATGTCGTGCCTCAGTGGGGCCAGCCCATGAATACATTCGAGATCCACAGTTTTCTTGGTTTGGCCAGATATTACTGATGTTTCATTGAGGGATTTTCTCGCATTGCAGCCCCGTTGATCAGGTTGACTCAGAAGGGTGCCGAGTTCATTTGGAGCGACACTTGTGAGCAGGCATTTATGGAGTTGAAGGACCGCCTCAAGTTCGCTCATGTCCTCACTCTTCCCTCTGGTAGTGATGGATTTATTGTATTTACCAATGCCTCACAAGTTGGCTTATGTGCTGTCCTGATGCAGCACGGGAAGCTGGTATGCATCTCGCCAACTCAAGGTCCATGAGCTGAACTACCCTACGCACGATCTAGAGCTGGCAGCGGTTGTCTTTGCACTGAAAGTGTGGAGGCACTATCTTTATGGGGTGAGGTTTGAGCTATTCTCCGACCACGAGAGCTTGAAGTATTTATTCTCTCAGTCTAAGCTGAATATGAGGTAGAGGCGTTGGATGGAACTCTTGAAGGACTACGATTTTGATCTTCAGTAACAACCGGGCAAGGCGAATGTGGTAGCGGATGCCCTCAGCTGTCATCACGAGGCCTGGTGGCGCATATGATGATTCAGGAGTGGAGGATGCTCGAGGATATAGCAGAGTTCAACTTTGAGTTTGATCTGTAGTCATCCATTGTTCTGCTATCGAGCTTGTCGATTCAACCCTCTCTTGTCGTGTAACATCCCGAAAATCGAGGGTCAAGGATAAACTCCACTCCTGAGTTCCAGAACATCACTTATGCAACATTTTCAATGATGAATGAATGTCAGCAGTAATAGTGCATAAAACATGAAGTGGATTAAGCCAAAACAGCATATCATACTCCAGAGACAGTTAAATTAGCAAGCGGAAGAATGCGAACATGTTACCAGGTTAAACATATACATGCATACTCCAAAAATGATAAAAAAGAATATACATGAGTGATCTAAAAATATAAAATGACAAGTGTCATGGCGTCTAATCAACCTCCCTGTAATCCCGTCGATCAGAACACAGTCTACCTAGACCCGCCTGATAACCGTCAATAGGAGAAATCCTCCTCATCATCAAATAATTTTGGCTCTGCTACACAAGTAGGGTCATCACCTGAAACTAAAACAGGGACTGGTTGGTATGTACAACACCGTCCCGTAATGTGGGAGTGAGTGGCCAACTTAATGGAATCATTGAGCAAAGGTTAACATGTTATCAAATCAATCAAGCAATAATGATAAAGTGGGCAAATCAAACATTCCTAAATACTTAATTAATGCAAGGATGAAATGACATGATGTATGCCCTTGCCAACATACTCCCTCATGCAACACCATCTTACCTCCGTGACATGTTTTCTTCCCTCAGTGCTCCACATCTTTCAGGCACATGCAGTGCGATATGAATATGATTACCAAGTTGTTATTAGTCATTTTCATATAACGGGATTGGGAAACTAGGGTACTTCCCTTATATCATTCCCAACAAGGATTCTGTCTAGGGTCGTCACTCCTAGTAGTCTCATACGATGATATATTTCTAGGTCGCTGCAAGGGCTGACAGGGCTGTTGCACGCACTCGTTGCTCCTCTCCCCCATCACCTTATCAATACAGGCCTAGTTTGTACTCTTGTTTCTACGGAAGGGTTGCCCCTCACGTAGACTCAGAGTACGCTCGAGGTCACTACAAAGGGCTTGTCACCAATCAGAGTAAGCCGACAGCTCGAATATAGTGTCCCATACCACCATAATCGGCTCACGAGTCTGAGGTGCTCACTGGTCACTACGGGGAGGCTCGTCGCCACAGCATAGGCCGACAGCTCGACCAAGGTGTCCCATACCACCATGCCCGGCTCATGAGTCTTAATGGATCAAGGTACTACGGTTATCAGGGTTATCACTGGTAAGTTCAGTACCCTAGGTTCAAGAAGTTATGACCAATACAAGGTGAATATACAATGGTCAGTCAGGTTACTTGACGAGCTGGACTAGTACGAGCGCACCTCAAGCTGAATGACATGAAGTGTATAAACACCTCGTGTGGCCTAACCACTGCCGTCAACCAAAGCACGATTCGGGTTCGTCAACGCGTCCTTCGTAGCGAATAGAATCCAACTAAGAATTTAAATCTGTTACCGACTGCCTGGACTAGAGTATAGCCCCAAACACTTGTAATCTAAATCAATAATCATATGAGAGAGATAGAATTGAAATACAAGTAATTCCAGCATGTTATCAGCATGTTATAACAAACATCATAAGAAGTTAACCATACACGATTATTTCACACATAAGGTAATCAATTCAAATACAAAAAGCATGGAGGTAATCATGTACATCATCAAATTAGTTGAGAATCCAATCTCAACGCTAATTTACAACACCATTTACTCAATACTTACTAATACATACATTTATATAAACCCTTAGTCTACACACATTAGTCTACATAGCATATGTCGGCCAATAATGTGCATTAGGGCGAATCTCTTCACCAAACAGATCATACATGCATAACTAGCATAGGTACACGACAAATACTCATGAAAATCATATCAGCAAAATACGTACGTATACATTATTTCCTACAAATACATAAAATACCCTAAATCTCATATTCTTCATACATATTCAAAATGAAAAACAGACAGCATGTTCTACATGTCAAACAGCATCCTTGTCAACAATCTACTATTAAACGGCATTGAAAGCTTTGAAAACAAGTAACCTAAGCATCTAAAATCCGCACCTTACGCCGTAGAAGTGTAACGAATTCAATAGAGACTCTAAGTCTTTGTCAATGACCGATTGACAACCTACAGTATGATTTAGGTTAGCTACTTCACCACTTACACCAATCAAAACCCTAGAACAGGTTAGGGTTAGGCTTTCTTACCTAAGAACGAAGCCGGAGTCGCCGGAAAAGCGATACGGAGCGACGGATTAGGCACGTAACAAAGATGGAAAAAATCCCAGGAAGAATCACCAACTTCTCTCCCACTTTCTCTCTCTTTTCTCTCTCTTGATTTGGGTAGGGTTTGAAATTCGTATGGGATTTATGAGAGAGGGTTTAAGGCCTTTTTATAAGCCCAAACACAACGAAAATAGACTTGAAGTCAAGGTATACTTAAGTTATAACCAAATCGGGTCTGTTCCGATCCAACGGAGCACTTTTAGAGGTCCTGTTACTAAATGTGGTCAGGCTTAAACTCTCTAATATTGGATCTAGGTCAAGCTAAGTTTTCAGTCCGGTTGGGTTTCCAGATCGACCATGGCGGACAAGTTTCAGTTCAACGGTTACAAGAACTCGCTCAGAGCTATAAGGATTATGACATGTAAGGGCACCCGTCCTGATTCGAGGGTGAATTTGGGTCAAAATCTAATGGTCAGAACGCTTAGAAATAGCGCGCAAGTGAACCGTTCCAGATTCCTTTAAAAATATAATTAATTTTCTAAAAATCTTCCTTTTCCTACTCTTTTCACTCCAGACGCAATAAAATAGTCTCAGGACATCGTTTGGGCATGATTTTCATGGTGCTTTTCAAGTCCAACAATGAGGTCAATATCTTCTAAGTTCATCGCTATCAGACTTTCGACGTGCGGTCCAGGTCCGATGCAAAGTTTCTGAATGCTCCCGAGAGCAACTGGGTTTAAAGATTGATCATAGGTTTCTAGGTAACATAGAGTTAGCGATCTTACTAATTTTGGGTCTTGTAGTTTATATTTAAAGTGATTCAAGTTAATTCTACTGAGTATTCAATTTGGTACTTAACCAAATTCTACCCTAATAGGGCAGAATACGGTCCTATGGCCATTCTATGCCCCATTTTGGGTACTTCTAGTTATCATATTATTTTTATTATTTTTTTTAATGGTTCACCATCCATTTTACCCTGTCTTCACCAAATTTCATGAGATTTTGAGTTGTATAAAAATTCTAAAAATTCTTGAAGTAGTAGTTGTCCAAGAAGTGATTTTCGGACAGTTGTCACAATGACTTACTTTAAAATATATTAAATATTTTTTTACATATTTTTATATAAAATTAGACTCCTTTTCCTTCAATATGGTTTTTAAATCACCTAAATCGGAGTTATAACAAAGGAGATATGATTTTTTAAAGTTTGATAAAATGTGCAGAAAAAATGCAGAAACCGAGCTGCCTGTCCGCTGTACGGACGAGGCCTCGCCGATGCCGTGATGAGCTCACCGTTCACTAACTTATTTGATGAGGGATCACCCCATGGGTGAGGTCTTCACCCCCAGGGGTGCCGGAAACATGTGGGGCCCACCTTGGATCCTCCCGAATTGGGTCGTTTGGGCCCACGAGTCCATCGAGGCATTTATCGAGTCTCATTTGCAAACTGGAATGAGTTACGCAACATACAATATATGATTTTGGGGTATAAGAAGCTAATCCATCCAAATAACCTATCTGCATCATGAAATTCTAAATATTAAATGGTAAAAATCCCATTTTATGCATGTATTTACCATTTATAGTAAGTTTTAGTTTAAGTATAGTTCCTCACCTTTTAAACTTTAGGTTTGTGTCTAATATGAAAGTACTTAGAGAAATGTGAAGAATGGGGTGGTGAAAGGTGAGATTTTGAAGAAAATGGGTTGAAAATCGATTTCTAGACTTTAGGATTGATCTCTAAGAGTGATATGGTTGACCCATTACCTAAGGACGTCTAATTCTAGGTTGGTAAAAATTCAGGGTGTTACATGTCGTAAGGATGATCGAAGCTCAGCAGACAGACGAGTCTTTACAGGATTATCGAGCAGAGGCAGCATCTGAGAGTCAGACGGATTAGCAGATTGGTTCTAACGGTAGACTTCGCTTTAGAGGATGATTATATGTCCCGGGTATTCCTGAGTTACGCCGAGATCTTATGACCGAGGCACATCGATCACGTTTCTCTATCCACCCTGGCTCGACGAAGATGTATCACGATATGAGGCGTAAGTATTTTTGGTCAGGGATAAAGCGTCAGATAGCCAGTTTTATGGTCGAGAGTGACACCTGCTAGCTTATCAAGGCTGATCATCAGAGTCCCCCTGGTCTATTGTAGCCGCTGAGCATCCCAATGTGGAAGTGAGAGCATATATCTACCAATTTTATCATGGGTTTACCGATGACTCAGCGCGGTCATGACGCCATCTGGGTTGTTGTGGACCATCTGACGAAGTCGGCACATTTTCTTACAATTCGTGAGACTTGGCATACGGATCGGCTAGCCAAGATGTTTGTTAATGAGATTGTGAGATTGCACGGTGTTCCTGTCCCGATTGTTTCAGACCGAGATCCGAGGTTCACGTCTCAATTTTGGAGGAGCTTCTAGAGAGTGATGGGCACTGATTTGCAGCTCAACACAGCGTATCATCTGCAGACTGATGGGCAGACCGGAAGGGTTAACCAGATCCTTGAGGATATGCTTCGGGCCTGCGTGATTGATTTCTCAGGTAGTTGGGACGAGCACCTGCGATTGGCTAAGTTTGCGTACAATAATAGGTATCAGGCGACCATTGGTATGACTCCTTTTGAGGCATTATACAGCAGACTATACAGATCTCTGAGTTGTTAGACCGAGATTGGAGAGCGACGTCTCCTAGGTCCTAAGCTTATGCTGCAGATGTTAGAGGCTATCGACATCATCAGACAAAGGATGCGTACAGCTCAGAGCCAGCAGAAGAGTTTTGCTGATCATTGGTGTCGTCCCTTGGAGTTTGTAGTTGGGGATCATGTGTATCTCAAGGTCTCACCCTTGAAGAGTGTGGTTCATTTTGGAGCGAAGGGCAAGCTTACCTCGAGATTCATAGGACCTTTTGAGATCACCAGGCGCATTAGCGCAGTGGCCTATCGGCTTGCCTTGCCACCTCAGTTGTCTAACATCCACAATATTTTTCATGTCTCTATGTTGAGGAAGTGTGGGTCAGACATCGTTCCTGTTATTGATTGGCAGCCGTTGGAGGTTCGTGAGGACGCTTCTTATAATGAATAGTCAGTTCGTATCCTCGATCGGAAGGAGCAGGTCCTCAGAACCAAGGTCATTCCCTTGGTGAAGGTGTAGTGGAGCCATCATAGTGTGGATGAGGCGTCTTGGGAGCGCGAGGTGGAGATTCGTGAGCATTATCCCCATCTTTTCGATGTTTGATTATATGATGTATTATGTCTCGATTATATATGATGTTATGTTTTTTATTCCCGTATGAGTTATGTCGTAGCTATGATGGTAGTGTAAATTTTGAGAATGAAATTTTTATTAGGTGGGGAGAGCTGTAAGACCCATATCCTAGACTGTACTGTTTCGTCGACTCCCGTGATCCTTCCCGTCAAATTCTAGCAATCCCCGACCTGTAATCGACATTTGCGCACTACCGTAAGTCATATCTTATACATTTGAGTCAGCTTGATCCGAGACTTGTACCATTACGACTGCACAGTCACCGCGGTTCCAACGCCGCGACTCATGTACTAATCCGATACCCTGACTAAGAGATGTGAGCAGGCATTTATTTCGAGAAAACACAGCGTGTTTGTAATCCGAAGAGAATCTCTACTACATCTCCCATCAATCCCATCAATCACCTCTCATGTCAAGTACAAAGCACCCATACTTTCTTTTTCCACAAGTCAAGCAAACCCAAAGTCAACCAATCCATCACCTCACCCATCACTCACCTCACATCCATCACTCACATCTCTCCTTACAACTCTCTCTCTCCCTCTCATTTCTCAACATTCCCAAGCTAAGCAAGAGCACCCCCACGTCCATGCTTTCTAAGGTGAGAAAAAAATTTGTGTGGCCCACTTTCCCTTCCCAAGATCTCCCATCCTAGCCATCCATCTTTCATCTTACACCATCAAAGTGAAGCGTAAGGAGATAGGCTATCCAACGGACCGAGAAGATCGATAAGTGGGTGCTTCCATAGCTTAATTTTTCAAGTTTTTAAGATGGGCCAAGTGAGGTCTACTGATCAATGGTATGGATCTCACTTTGGACCATAAGATGTGGTCGATGGCCCATCTTGATCATCAATATCATTCCATAATGGGGCCATTCTCCATGGACCCCATCATGATGTTTACCTTCCTAGCTTGTATATGGGTCATCTAGACCGTCTAATTTCGTGGATACGGGATCTCCACCATTGGATTTCAATTTTTTGGGCCCACATGTAATGGGACCCACTTGATTTATGATGTAGATCATGGAACAGAGGGCCCATAGTGTCGGGGTCCCTCCATCACACGTGTGTCCCACTCTCTCTCTCTCCCTCTCTTTTCGTTTATTTATTTATTTTTGTGTGTGATGAAATGGCCTTATGGCCCACTTGGATGGACCCCACAATAGAGCATGTATTGGATCCAAACCATCTAAAGGTGGGGCCCACTTTACATATGTATTGTAACCACACCACCTCACCATGTGGTGGGTGGCCCACCTATGAAGGGCCCACCTTAAAGGCCTTACACACCCAAATAAAAAAAAAGGAGAGAGTCCAGGGACTCTCTGGACGTCTAAAGAAAAATACTAAATATTAGCCTCTTTCAAGGCATTGGAGGTGGGCCATTTGTACAGGACCCACCTTGATGTATGTATTCAATCCAAGCTGTCCATCCTCTTCCCCAACTCATTTTAGGCATTGAGCCGAAAAATGAGGATGATCCGAGTATCTAGTAGGCCATAGTTTTAAAAACAGTATCATTACTATTAAAATATACCCAGATTTTTCCTACACGCTGGAAGAGGCCCAATATTGGTCTCGATAGAATTGTTATGGGCTGAGGAATCCAATGGCTGGAGTGGATGCGCTTAATGCGGGCCCTATCTAGGAAAAATCACGAGAAAACTCGATTTAAAAAAAAAAATTCAAAGCAGCAGAGGCTGCTGCCTCTGGACGTCAGGAGAGGAGAGGACACGCAGGCGTCCTGCACTTAACAACGGGCTGACTCGAGGGAACCACGGCTCCAGCCGTGGGCCCCACCTTGATGTTTATTTGCCATCTGACCCATCCATATGGTGGGCCCCTACCTTAAGTGGGTCCCACCCAAAAATCAGCTTGATCCAGATCTCAGGTGGCCCACACCACGTGAAACAACGGTGATTAAACTCTACCATTGAAACACTTTTTGGGCCTGTGGAAGTCTTGAATCAATCTGGTATTTATTTTTCCCTTTCGTCCAGGTCTGTATGACCCTCTCAACGTGTTGGATGGAAAATAAACGTTATGGTGGGCCCCACGTTAGATCCACAGTGATGTATGTGTTTCATTGACGCCGTCCACGGTAGTGGATGGTGGAACCGCACCATGTATAAGTGTTTCTTCCACACCGCCCACATCACTGGACGGTGGGACCCCATTGATGTATGTGTTTTATCAATGTCATCCAGCTATCTGGCTTAGTGCTGGACGATCAGTGGACCCCACCCTTGATGCATGTGTTACATCCACACCGTCCAACCTTTATGTGGACCCTCACCATGATGTATGTGTTACATCCAAACCGTCAATTTTTTTTATAAAGCTCATTTTATGGCTTGAGCTAAAATAGAGATAGGTCTATAGTTCAAATGGACCCCACCTTGGCATAGGTATGGGGCCCATCTTGATTTTCTTATGGCCATCCATTGAGGCCCACCTTGGTATATATCAGGGTCCATATGATTAGGCCCGTTTGACATATATAAGGCCCATGGGATTAAGCCCATTTGACATATATAAGGTCCATGGGGTTAAGCCCATTTGACATATATAAGGCCCATGGGATTAAGCCCATATATCATATATAAGGCCCATGTTATGGGGCCCATTTTGATGCATTCTAAGGCCCATGGATTATGGACCTTTGCAATGTACATAAGGCTCGTTGGTGAGGCCCATTAATGCAGCCCATTTGATGAATGTAAGGCCCATGTGATACGGCCCGTTCAATGTATCCAAGGCCCATGGGTCGAGGCCCAATGGGATGTCCTTAGAGTCCATTGCAATGTGTGGTTTCCCATGGTTCATGTAATGATATTTATGGTGGGCCATGCCTAGGGAATAATGATGGTTTGACGTCCACATTGTAAGTACAATGTTGGTTAAATGCCCGCATTGTAACTCTCCTTAGGGCCCATTGATAGGCCCATACTTGTTACTAATTCATCACTTTATAATATGCTTAGTATAGCCCCATGATTCATGCTCATATGCATTATATGTATGCTTGATATGAGGAATGTTTGATCATAACATAAGTCGTTAGGTTGAGACACTTACGGGACTCCTTATGAGACGAAGTGCCCCACATGATCCCGTAGTACGCGCTGGATTGCTGCATGATTTGACAGCATGATCCATGCATCTCGCATATATGTGACTTGATCACTACATGCCCTAGCGACATCAAGGTCGTGGCCTCCACAGGCACATAGTGGATGGCCGTATTAGATACTAAAAATACTTTGTTCTAGCACTGTAGGCATTTAGGATGTCCTTGGGTGAAAGTCGCAGACCCTTTTTGGTATCAGGAGATGCTCTAACATCTAAACCGAGTGGATACACGAGTGCCTGAGTGCTGAATACTAGTAGGCCACATCTCCCACTGTGTCGTGGTTGGTTGGAAGGGGGTGTGGCCTTATCCGCCTGAGTGAGGGGGCTATAAGATCGGCTGAGTTTGACCAGCTCACAAATGAGTCCGCTATCGACGAGCCGGGTAGGTATTGGCAGACTACTGGTCAGGCAGATAGTGAGGTCTATTTCGCTTGCTTGACTGTGCAGCTAGGGAGGTGGCAGTCACTGCGAAGTGTATTAGACCCCAGTGATATCCAGAGAAGAAATATATTGATATGTGCACTTGATGAGTACCGACTTGCTTGGATTGCATTTTGCATATGACATTCGGCTATGTATTCCTTGCATTGCATCGGTGTGGCTGATGACATTCATGTCTCGCATTGCATGACCTTGGTATGGCCAATAGCATTCATGCCTTACATTACATAGCCTTGGTATAGTTGATTGTATTCATGGACTTACCGCATACTTCCTCATTACTTTGATATTGTACACTTGGAGTTTGCCTTGCGCACACACACCACCCTCTAAGCTTTTGTAAGCTTATGCACGACCAAAATCCCACATTTCAGATTGTTTTGAAAAATCTAAAGGCAATTTAGATTTCAAAACCTCCCTTATTAAAAATCTTAAATCTGAAAATGAAAAACTTAAACTTGAAGTCTCTTCACTTTTAATTTTAAAGGACACATGGAGTTATGCCCAGGGTGATCCAAAGTTAGAAAAGCTTTTGTCAAGATCTAGAAATGTGGCGACCGATACGGTTTTGGCTACGACAAAAATATTCCTCCTAAATAGAAGAATACTCCTCCTAAGTTTGTGAAAGGAGAGTCTTCAAACTCAAAAAGGAATAGTTCAAATCAAAACTATGCTAAACAGGCTAAAACTTTTCAATCTTTAAAACCTAAATGCAACCATATCAACTATAAAAATTAGAACTGAAATCCTTTAACAGAGAAAATAGTTGATTTACTTAAGGAGCTCTTAAAACCTAACTCAGTACGTCATTCTTAGAACAACTACAAACACAAGAAGACCAACTATACTCCTAAACCCAAAATTGTAATGAAATGGATTCCTAAGGTTACTTGCTTGGTTGCCCACACCGCTTTCAATGCTTTAAGCCAATTAAAATGGTAACTAGACAGTGGTTACTCCAAGCATATGATAGGCGATAGGGGTCTATTCACCAATCTTAAAGATATGAATGATGGTTTAGTTACATTCGGTGATGCTAGCAACTGTAAGATTGTTGGATAAGGTGTAGTTCAACTCTATAACCTTCCTTTATTTGAGAATGTTTTATACGTTGAAGGGTTAAAACACGCCTTGTTAAGCATGTCTCAAATATGTGATAACAATCATAACGTAAAATTTACTAACCAAGGTTATGAAATTTTAAACAAAAAGGGGTTCTATCATGTTAACTGGTCATAAAACTTCTGAAAACTACTACATTGTAAGTGATTCCATCTCATCTAATCAATCATGTAACATGGTCCAAACAAATGAAACTGTGTTATGACATAAATGCCTTGGACATTTACACTACCGCAATTTGTATAGATTGAGAAAAAGAGAACTAATAAGAGGTCTACCTAAATTACAGAAAGTAGAAAAAATATGTGGCGAATGCCAGATTGGCAAACAAACTAGGAGTACTCACAAAAAAGTGGACTCCAATGCCACATCCAAACCACTTGAACTTCTCCACATGAATCTTACAAGACCAATCAGGATGGAGAGTCGAGGTGGCAAAAATACATACTAGGAATCATGAATGATTATACCAGATTCAATTGGGTAGCCTTCTTAAGGGATAAATAAAAAATCCTTGATGAAGTAAAAAGGATTCTCAAACAGATTCAAATAAAAAAAGGTTCTCAAGTCAGTAAGATCCGTAGTGATCATGAATTAGAATTTGAGAATAGCAGTTTTAAGAAATTCTGTTACAATCAGGGAATATCCATTGAATTCTCTGTGCCCAAAACACCGCAACAAAATGGAATGGTTGAAAGAAAAAATAGAGTGATTCAAGAAATGACAAATGTAATGTTGAATAGTATGAAGCTCCCTATAATCAACCAGGTTTATACAAGTAAGTCAACTAATAAAATGGCCTATGAAATATTGTTTGATAAGAAGCCTACTGTCAAATACTTTCAAATTTTTGGGAGTAGATGCTATATTTTATGTGATTGTGAAAATCTGGACAAGTTTGACACCAAAAGTGATGAAGGGATCTTTTTAGGATATGCTTTGAATAGTCGAACATAACGAGTACTGAATAAGAGGACTGGTATAATTCAAGAGTCCATCAATGTGGTCATTGACAATCACTTGAATACACCTGCCTCAAGTTCAGATAACGATGAAGTTCTTCTAATTAACAAATTAGATACTTCATCAAGTTAAAATTACTCTAAACTGAGGATTGTTAAAGATCATCCAACTACTTAGATTCATGGAAACCCTCTCACTGGTGTGCGCACTCGTAGACAACTAAAAGATATATGTAATTACATGTGCTTTACATTTCAAATAGAACCGGCTAACATAAAAGAAGCTCCTATTGACGAAAATTGGATTGTTGTGATGCAAGAAGTGCTCAATCAATTTGTTAGAAATAATGTTTGGTACTTAGTTCCTAGACCTAAACATAAACATATTATCGGACCAAAGTGGATTTTCAAAAATAAATTTGATGGACTTGGTAATATAATTCGAAAAAATGCTAGACTGGTTGTACAAGGGTACACTCGAATTAAAGGCATCAATTATGATGAAACCTTTGCCTCAGTAGCTCGTCTTGAATCAATTAGAGTATTTATATCCATTGCTTGTTTTAAAAAATTCAAAATTTATCAAATGGATGTAAAGAGTGCTTTTTTAAACAGCATTTTACATGAATAAGTCTATGTTGAACAACCAACGGGTTTTGAAGACCCTAAAAATATTGATAATGTCTATCGCTTAAAAAAAGCTCTCTATGGTTTGAAACAAGGTCCCAAGGCATGGTACAAATAATTGACTAAGTTTCTACTAAGTCATAATTTTCTAATGGGAAGTGTTGTGAGACCTTTCTGTTAAGAAGCATAACGATCACATCTTAATAGTGCAGATCTATGTTGATGATATTATTTATGGATCTACCTGTACTAACATGACTGTTGAGTTTACAGATATTATGAAATTTAATTCGAAATGAGCATGGTTGGGGAATTGAATTATTTCCTAGGGTTACAAGTAAAATAACAACCTGATGGTATCTTTATTTCTCAAACCAAATATGCTTCAAACTTAATTAAAAATTTCAGATTTGAGAATGGGAAAAATTTTGATACTTCTATGAGTACAACATTAAGACTCTCAAAAGACTCTACAGGTAAAAGTGTGGATCCTAAATTATATCATAGTAAGATTGGCAGTTTACTTTATTTAACTACAAGTATACTTGATATTTCTTTTAGTGTTGAAATTTGTGCTAGATATCAATCTAATCCTAAAGAGTCACATTTAACTGTTGTTAAGTTGATTATGCGATATGTCACAAGCTCAGCTAATTTAGGTCTTTAGTATCCACATGATATTAGTGTTCAGTTGGCTGCTTACACAGATGCTAATTCAGCTGGTAACATTGATGATACGAAATCAATGAGTGGTGGTTGTTTCTATATTGAAAACTGTTTAGTTTCTTTGTTTAGCAAGAATCAAAGTTCCGTATCGCTCTTAACTGCTGAGGCTAAATACATTGCCGCAGGTAATGTATGCACTCAGCTTGTATAGATTAAAAGAATGTTAAGCGATTACGGAATTGCACAGGATTCTATGGTTTTATATTGTGATAATTCCAATGCAATAAATATATCTAAAAATCCAATCCAACATTCATGAACCCAGCACATTGACATTAGATATCACTACATTCGTGAATTAGTGGAAGAAAAGAGAATTTCTTTGGAATACATTCCAACTGAGAATCAACTTGCTAACATTTTCACTAAACCGAACGACAAAAGCAGGTTTAATAAATTGAAATTTGATCATGGTATGTGCAATTTAAATTGATTATTCATGCATTTCTATATTATAGTGTGTATATATTTATTAATTTATTTCAATTTTATGTGAAAAATGCATTTTTTGGCTGTGCACGACCGGTCGAGGATGTACTCGACCAGTCGTGTAGCGCGTCTGGTGGTTTTAATTTATGGGAAAAACCTTTTTCTTCCTCATTTTCTCATCTTCTCCAATGAGTCTAAGCTCGACCGGTTCATGTTTGTGGGACTAACTTTGGATGAACTTGGTTCATGTTGGTTACTTATATGAGCACATTATTTGCTTGTATCTTGCCTAATTTGTTCCCTTATTCCTCTTTTGTTTATTTTCCTCTTCCATCTCTTAGTTGCTTCCTTTGTCATCTTGTGACAAAAAGGGGGAGAACATTTTGTTGCTTGCTTATGGATATTGATATGGATTGTGAGTATAGTCGCAACATTTTTTTTTGTGTGCTACTCCGGGGGAGTAAGTAAGAAGGTGTTTTGAATATTCTATGATAGTTTATTCTATGATAGATTGTTCTGGTATTATAACTGGTCCATTATACTTTCTAGTGTATATATGGTGCATGATTCTTTATTGAGCATGTAATGCTTCTCTTAATTTTAATGGAGTATGTTTTGTCACAAATTTAACAAAGGGGGAGATTGTAAGTGTTATAGTTTTTTGCTCCTTTAATTGTCAAATTTTGTAGTGCCAAAACCACAATGTGTCTTGTGTAGCATATTGATATATATGTTCAAGGCAGTGCATCACATATACAAGGACAGTGCTTAAAATCAAGAACAAAGATCTATTTTAAAGAAATGCAAGATCAAGTACATTGTTCACTCTTTTAAGCTTCAAAGGTCAATGTTTTAAAGCCACATCAAAAGTCAAGTGAACTGTTTATACTCAAGACTCAAGGTGAAGTACAACACATGTACTATAAATTTAAGCTTCAAATGATCTCAAGTACAAGCTTCATCATGTGTCGAGATCTCAAGCTTCATGAACTTCAAAGATCATCTATCATCTTAAGAAAAGAAGGTTCAATATTCATATATCATGGTTAAGGTATGAAAGACCTTAGATTGACCTTAGGGTAAGTCATTTTGAATACATAATTCAAATTGAATCATTTAATAAGTGTTTGGACTATTCTTCAACCAGTTCTGGACTCTTTTCAACTAGTCCTAGCACTACCTCCACCAGTCCAAGAAATTTCAAGAGCAGTCCTAAGATTGTTGCAAATTTTTAAATTTTTTTATTAAGCCATGACCAATCCTGGAGACTACTTGACCGGTCGTGTGAACAGTGCACGACTCATTCAGGACCAGTCCTGTAGCTACGACTCAAATTTCAGCAAGTGTTTCTAGTTCCACACGACCAGTCGTGGAGGTCACACGACCAGTCGTGCAAGGCTTACGACCATTCGTGGAACAACTTTATCGATCGCACTCAAAATTTCAATAATCCATTGGTCCTTTGACCAGTCGTAATGTCCACAGGACCAGTCAAAGGTGCGACTTCTGCACTTATAAATAGAGCACGATTTTCAGAGTTTGGTAATCCAATTCAAGTATAATCAAAACATCACTCTGAGAGATAAGTTTGTAAACTTCTTAAGTTATATTTTGCATATTTAATATTCTCTTTTATTAGCTTTTTATATTTGATTTTGTATTCTGCATTCCAATCTGATTTGAAATAGGGATTGAAGAATTCCCACTTCTTGGAATCAAAATCCAATAGAGATAGCCCAACTTGATTTAATTTAAGATTAATCTAGAACTTAGAACCATTTCATAAGTTAGTGCGGACATTGAAATTCTATATTCAAACTTCTACTTTGACTTGGTTCTTTCAGGCTGCAACAAAAGGAGAATATCCAGGTATTTTACATTATTATAATTTCCTTTGTTTTGCTTTCTTTTAAGATTGAGCCTGAAAATCTCATTCTTTTGGTTATCTCAGGAGATTTACAAAACTCAGAGTGTGGGGTTTTTTGAATTGTGTAAGCCCACTTGAAAGACACAATTGTGAGGGTTTTAGGTGAACCTGGAAAAACCTATTTTCATAGTGAAAGCTAATATCCACTATGTGAGGATATTAGGAGTGGAGTAGCTGTGTGGCTGTTGTTTAATAGTTGGTGTATACACAGGTGAACCACTATAATTCTTTGTATTTTGTGGATGCGTGGTTCATTTTTAATATCATTTATCATTTAAGATTGTGGGATGTATTTGTGGATGTGAATATTGTAATCTTTACATTTCATCATTGTGGGGAATGTTGTAATAGCTTAGATTTCCATTCCTGCTATTTCCTTTTTATTCCTCTTCATTTTGAGTTTTTGATACACAAATCATTCTAGTGAGGTTGTCCTGATATAAACCCTTAGTTTTTATGGTGTAAGGTTGTCCTTAGAACAACATTTGTATCAACCTCTCAATACTAGAATTTTGAGGTTGTTTTACATTTCTGTATTGTGAATTATTTATAGTGCTGTCTTTCCTTTAATTGATTAAATTTCACAATCATCATTTTAATTTGACGTAGTCCTATTCACCCCCCCCCCCCCCCCCCCCCCCTCTAGGACTCTAGCTCAGACTTTTCAAGTGGTATCAAACCCTAATAGCTCAGTTGAAAATTGATTAATTTCCTGAGCTAATCGATCTGAGCTGTTTGTAAGATGTCAAATTCTGATAGCCTTTCAATCACTAGGCCTCTACCATTTGATGACACTAATTATGCCTATTAGAAACTCAGAATGATGATTTTTTTTAAAAAAAATAAAATCCATGAATGAGAGTGTGGCTAGCCATAGTGACAGAATGGACCCCTCCTACCACTGAAGTAACTGGTATCGATGGATCCGAATCTATGAGAGTAACACCTTATTTTCTTGGATCACTCTTTAAAAAAGTGAGAGTAGTTCCAATGTAAAAGCATTAAATGCAATCACTTGCACACTATCAACGGATGAATTCAAAAGAATTATATCCTATGATTCTGCAAAGCAAGCCTGAGATATTTTAGAAATGACACACAAGGGAACATAAATTGTCAAGAAATCTAAAGTCCAAATCCTCACAACCAAATTTGAGGAAATACGTATGGAAGAAAAAGAAATATTCATGGACTTCTATATAAGATTAAATGACATTGGGAATTCTATGTAGGGTCTTGGTGATAAAATTCTAGAAAGTAAAGTCTGTGCAAGGATACTATGCTCACTTCCTGAACGGTTCAATTCTAAGGTAACAGCGATCCAAGAACTTCTTGATACAGATAATATGAGGGTAGAAGAATTAGTTGGCTCTTTACAGACTTATGAGCTAACTTTTAAAGCTCTTAAGGGTAAATCTATTACCCTTAAATCTTCTAAAAGTGTTTCTCAAAAAAATTATAGTAGTTCTAATTTTGATAATTCTGAAGATGATATGGCCCTTTTAGCCAAAAGGTTTTACAAAATTTTCAAAAGTAAAAAGAGATTTGATTTTCAAAAGTCTAATGATAAGAAAAAAATATAAATCTAAAACTCAAAAAATTTTAAAAGACAGTCATTGTTACAACTGCCATGAATATGGGAATTTAGCAAATAAATGTCTTAAAAAGAACAAGCCTAAAAAGAAAGGAATGTTGGCTACTTGGGATGAATCTTCTATCACTGAAGCCTCTTCTGAATTAGAAGATTCTGAAACTGAATCGGTCAATGAAGTTAAAACCCTTACGACTCTTGGCAAGTTCACTTTTTCAGATAATGATGATTCAACTAGTGAAGAAAATCTGAATAGTGATCATGAAAATGAAAATGATCTTCAAGATGCTTATAATGCCCTTTACAAGGAAAGTTGTAAAATTACTATTAAATTAAAACTTCAGAAAGAAAAGTTTTTGAAACTTAAAGAAAATTTTGATTCTCTTGTTTTAGAAAAATCCCACATTTCAAATTATTTTGAAAAATCTAAAGGCAATTCAATTTCAAAACATCCCTTATTGAAATTCATAAATCTGAAAATAAAAAACTTAAACTTGAAGTCTCTTCACTTTTGAGTTTAAAGGATACATGAAGGTATGCCCAAGGTGATCCAAAGTTAGAAAAGATTTTGTCTAGATCCAGAAAATATGGGGACCAATATGGTTTTGGCTACGATAAAAATATTCCTCCTAAACAGAAGAATACTCCTCCTAAGTTTGTGAAAGGAGAGTCTTCAAACTAAAAAGGGAATAGTTCAAATCAAAACTATGCTAAACAAGCTAAAATTTTTCAATCTTTAAAACCCAAATGCAACCATATCAACTATAAAAATTAGAATCAAAATCCTTTAGCAGAGAAAATAGTTGATTTACTTAAGGAGCACTTAAAATCTAACTCAGTAGGTCATTCTTAAAAAAACTACAAACACAAGAAGACCAGCTGTACTCCTAAACCCAAAACTGTAAAGAAATGGGTTCCTAAGGTTACTTACTTGGTTGCCCACACTGGTTTCAAAGCTTCAAGCCAATCAAAGTGGTACTTAGATAGTGGTTACTTCAAGCGTATGACATGCCACAAGGGTCTGTTCACTAATCTTAAAGATATGACTGATGGTTCAGTCACATTCGGTGATTATAACAACTGTAAGATTGTTGGCCAAGGTACGGTTTAACTCTATAACCTCCCTTTATTTGAGAATGTTTTATATGTTGAAGGCTTAAAACATAACTTGTTAAGCATATCTCAAATATGCGGTGACAATCATAACGTAAAATTTACTAACCAAGGTTGTGAAATTTTAAACAAAATGGGTTCTATCATATTAATTGGTCATAGAACTTCTGAAAAATGCTACATTGTAAGTGATTCTAGCTTATCTATTCAATCGTGTTACATGGTCCATACCGATGAAATTATGTTATGTCATAAATGCCTTGGATATGTACACTACCGCAATTTGTATATATTGAGCAAAAGAAAACTAATAAGAGGTCTACCTAAATTACAAAAAGTAGATAGGCAAACAAACTAGGAGTACTCATAAAAAAGTAGACTCCAATGCCACATCCAAACCACTTGAACTTCTCCACATGGATCTTATAGGACAAATCGGGATGGAGAGTCGAGGTGAAAAAAATACATACTGGTAATCATGGATGATTATACTAGATTCACTTGGGTAGCCTTCAATTCTTAAATGGATTCAAACGGAAAAAGGTTCTTAAGTCAATAAGATCCGTAGTGATCATGTATCAAAATTTGAGAATAGTAGTTTTGAAAAATTTTGTTACTATCAGGGAATATCACGTGAATTCTCTACTACCAAAACACCACAACAAAATAAAATTGAATAGTATGAAGCTCCCTAGAAATCTTTGGGCTGAAGCCGTAAATACTGCATGCTATATAATCTACCAGGTTTATACAAGTAAGTCAAACAATAAAAAGGCCTATGAAATGTGGTTTGATAAGAAGCCTAGTATCAAATACTTTCAAGTTTTTAGCACCAAGTGCTATATTTTACGTGACCGTGAAAATCTAGGCGAGTTTGACACTAAAAGTGATGAAGGGATTTTTTAGGATATGCTTTAAATAGTCAAGCGTATCGAGTACTGAATAAGAAGACCGGTGTAATTCAAGAGTCCATCAATGTGGTCATTGACGATCACTTGAATACACCCACCTCAAGTTCAGGTATTGATGAAGTTCTTCTAATTGACGAACTAGATACTTCGTCAAGTCAAAATAACTCTGAACTGAGGACTGTTAAAGATCATCCAACCACTCAGATTCTTGGAAACCCTCTCACTGGTGTGCACACTTGTAGACAACTAGAAGATATGTGTAATTACGTGTGCTTTACATCTTAGATAGAATCGTCTAACGTAAAAGAAGCTCTTACTGACAAAAACTGAATTGTTGCAATGTAAGAAGAGCTTAATCAATTTGTTAGAAATGATGTTTGGTACTTAGTTCCTAAACCTAACGATAAACTTATTATCAGAACTAAGTGGATTTTCAAAAATAAGTCTGATGAACTTGGTAATATAATTTGAAACAAGGCTAGATTGGTTGTACAAGGGTATACTCAAATTGAAGGCATTGATTATGATGAAACTTTTGCCCCAATAGCTCGTCTTGAATCAATCAGGCTATTTATATTCATTGCTTGATCTAAAAGATTCAAAATTTATCAAATGGATGTAAAGAGTGCTTTTTTAAATGGCGATTTACATGAAGAAGTGTATTTTGAACAACTAACAGATTTTGAATACCCTAAAAATACTGATCATCTCTATCACTTAAAAAAGGCTCTTTACAGTTTGAAACAAGCTCTCAGGGCATGATATGAAAAATTGACTAAGTTTCTACTAAGTAATAATTTTTTAATGGGAAGTATTGATAAGACTCTTTGTTAAGAAGCATAACGATCATATCTTAATAGCGCATATCTATATTGATGATATTATTTATGGATCTACCTGTACTAACATGACTGTTGAGTTTGCAGATCTTATGAAATCTTAATTCGAAATGGGCATGGTTAGGGAGTTGAATTATTTCATAGGGTTGCAAGTAAAACAACAACCTGATGGTATCTTTATTTCTCAAACCAAATATGCTCTGAAATTAATTATAAAGTTCAGATTTGAGAATGAAAAAAAATTTTGATACTCCTATGAGTACAACATTAAGACTCTCAAAAGACTCTACAGGTAAAAGTGTGGATTATAAATTATATCGTAGTGTGATTGACGGTTTACTTTATTTAACTGCAAGTAGACTTGATATTGCTTTTAGTGTTGGAATTTGTGCTAGATTTCAATCTAACCCTAAAGAGTCACATTTAACTATTGTTAAGCAGATTATGCGATATGTCGCAAGCTTAGGTAATTTGGGTCTTTGGTATCCACATGATACTAGTGTTCAGTTGGCTGGTTACACAGATGCTGATTGGGTTGGTAATATTGATGATAGGAAATCAACCAGTGGTGGTTGTTTCTAAATTGAAAAATATTTAGTTTCTTGGTTTAGCAAGAAGCAAAGTTCCATATCGCTCTCAACTGTCGAGGCTGAATACATTGCCGCAAGTAATGCATGCACTCAGCTTGTATGGATGAAAAAAATGTTAAGCGATTACGGAATTGCACAGGATTCTATGGTTTTATATTATGATAATTCCAGTGTGATAAATATATTTAAAAATCCAATCCAGCATTCACGAATCAAGCACATTGACATTAGATATTACTACATTCGTGAATTTGTAGAAGAAAAGATAATCCAACTTCAAAGGTTATTGTTTTAAAGCGACATCGAAAGACAGGTGAACTGGTCATACTCAAGACTCAAGGTGAAGTACAACACATGTACTACAAATTCAAGCTTTAAAAGATCTCAAGTGAAAGTGTCATGGTTTGTCAATTAGCATGAGTGTTGAGTCAACTAGATAGAAATACTCCATAGGAAGATCAACCAGTTGTCTGCTTCAACCAGATTTTTGCCCGAACTCGCCACAGGTAAATCTAAGCCTCACATCGCTTACCCCAAAACACTAGGTGTATAAAACCCTTAAAATTGGTTAAAATATTATAGGGTTTTTAAGTTAGAATTTTTTTTTACAAAATCAGAAATTCTTAAGTTTTCTACCTCTGTCGATTTATCGATATCAAGTTCGATAAAATCGAGGAGTGTTGTCGATGTCTTAAAAATCTCTATCAATAAAATTGAATGAGGACATAAAGTGTCCAGCAACTACATATACATCTAACTGGAATTATCGATGCATTGATACCCCTATTGATATCATCGATATTTGAATCTCAAGTTTATCGAAGTAGACTCGATATAATCGATAGCAGAGTATTTGTTTCCTGGTTTTATAGAAAAATCATGAAGACTTTCGATATATCGAAGTACGATCGATATCCTCGGAATTCAAATCTTGATGATATTGGAAGGCCTTCGATGATATCGGTCTTAGACACAATCTTTCTAGCAACAATTTTTAGGTGGTTTTTATTTCAGATTGAGGGTCACTCGATAGAATCGATATTCAAATATCGTTGATATCGAGGCTGGATCGATTGCATCGAGAAAGGACATAAACTGTCCAGCAAGCTCACTGATAAAATCTATGAATTTATTAATACATTGACTTGACCTTCGATATCATCGACATTCAAATTCTGATGATGTCAAGTGTAACTCGTTCATATCTTTTGACCTGAAAAATTTTAAGGCAAGTCTCTCTCATTTTTTAAATGTCAAGGAATCGATCCTCGTATCAATAATATCGAAGTTCAAAATATGATATCATCGACACGTGTTTCGATGCGCTCGACTAGCTGGTAAAAAGTTTCAAAAGCATATGACATTTGAGTCTGTGTCATCGAGCGGCCAGTCGATGTAATCGAGAGTATATGCTTGATGATATCGACCCTACTCGATGATATTAAACTCAGTCATAAATGTAACTATTTTAAATCTGTTGGAACTTTTTGTTTATATATAGAGAGCTTCTCTTTACTTGCTATGAGAGAAAGAAGAGAGAGCTTTTGAGTGTTTAACCTTAGATCATTTACCCAAAGCCCTATCTCTCAAGGGAGTTCATCCTCCAATCTACCCTCATCATTAATATTCAATAGATTGTGTCACGCCCCAAACTCGGAAACAGGGCTCACAAAATTTTCGATCGCCGAATCCGGCGCCGACAGCCTCCGTAGAACCCCATTCTCAGCTCCTAGCTCCCATTCGCCAGGTTTCGATCCTGGGATGCTACAAGGAGGATTTTCAACGTCAGTTTGATTCGTAATAAGCATAACCAATGGCATAACCCACAAACAATAACCAAGAACTCCATTACATTTCCACTATGATTAAAAACTTTACAAGTACAATGAGCATAAAGGGAAATACAATGGTAAAGAATAAAAAAAAACTCCAAAATGATCTGCAACGTGCTTCTGCCTCAACGCTGCTGCGAACCAACGTCACCTGCATGCAACAGTCGTGCATAAGCTTATAGAAAGCTTAAAGGGTGGTGAAAGTGTATGCACAAGGTAGTAATATGATCATGCAATGTCAGAGTAATGCGAAATATGCAGACGGATTCATAATATCATGAGCCGTACCAAGGCTATGCGATGTAAGACATGAATGGTATCGGCCATCCCAAAGCCATGCGATGTGCAATGCAACTCAAGCATACAGATCCTCATCTATGTCCACACATCAATACAGCTTAAATATGGGATATCACCAGGGTCTAGTACACTCTAAACCAGATTGTCGCCACATCGCGCGCAATAAGATAAGTAGAAGAGACCTCACTATCCATCTGCCAATATCAGGCACGACTCATCGATAGCGGACCCATTCCTCGAGCTAGTCAGACTCAGCCTAGCATTGCCCCCTACACTCAGGCGGGTAAGGCCGCGCCCCCTTCAAACCGACCACGACACAGTGGAGAGCGTGACCTTCTGGTAATCGGAGCTCAACGCTCCTCTTCCCACTCGGTCTAGACGTTGGAGCAACCTCTTGGTACCATAAGGGTTTAGGGACTTTCACCCAGGGATATCTATAGTACCCCATGTAGAACAAGATTTTTGGTATCCAATCCTGCCAACCACGATGCGTCTGTGGAGGCTACGGCCCTGATGTCGCTAGGGCGTACAATAACCATGTCACACAAATGCGAAGTGCATGATTCACGCTATCCAGTCATGCAACAAATCCTGCGCATATCGTGCGCTCATGTAGGGCAACACTGCCTAACCAGGAGCCCAAAAACAACCTGCCCGAAGGCATATGCTATGATCAGTCAATCCTCATATCAAGCATACATATGATGCATATGATCATGAGTCATGAAACTATACTAAACATGCAAATGAGTGATGAACCTTTCTTACAACGCAGATGGGCCTGGACGGCCTATACACAGCAAGTACGGCTCAGTAATGGGCCCTAAGGAGAGTCGTAATGTGGACATCTAACCAACATTACACTCGCAATGTGGACGTCAAACCAACATTGCTCCCAAGGCACAATATTTGTAAACATCGCTAGTTAGTCTGTATGGGAATTACACATTGCAATGGACCGTAGGTTCATCCCATTGGGCCTTACATATATATCAAATGGGCCATATCTTATGGGCCTTTTATTCATCAGATGGGCCACATAAATGGGTCACACAATGGGTCTTATGTGCATTGCAATGGGTCAAAACCCGTGGGCCTTGGATTGCATCAAATGAGCTTAACTCATGGTTCTTAAAGGTAATGAATGGGTCACACCAATTGAACCCCATATGTATGCCAAATGGGCCTTAACCCCTAGACCTTACATATATCAAATGGGCCTACTTCCATGGGCTTTAAAAATGCATCAAAGGGGTCCAATTTCATGGGCCTAAGAATACATCAAATGGGCCTAGTCCCATGGAATTGAAACATATCAAGTGGGCCTAAACCCATAGGCCTTAAATATCAAGTGAGCCTAAGCCCATAGGCTTTACATATCAAGTGGGTCTAAGTCCATAGGCCTTATATGAATCAAATAGGGGTAACCCATAAGCCTTTCATAAATCAATTGAGCCTAACCCATAGGCCTTTTGTAATTCAAATGGGCCTAGCCCATACATGAGTGGCCCACCCAATCAACCACTCATGCCTTAAAATGATTTCACCAAGCGGATGGACGGTCTGGATGCATCACATGCATCATGGCGGGTCCCACTATCACTGGACAGTGAGGACCAAACACATACTTCTCAAAGGGCCCCACCGTCCGCTGGACAGTGGGAGTATAGATACATTAAGGTGGGTGCCACCGTCCACTGGACGGTGGACTTAAGACACATGCATCAGTGTGGGTCCCATGTGGGGCCCACTGTAATGTTTAGGTGTCATCCAACCCGTTCATAAGGTCACTCGGACCTAGATGAAGGGAAAAACATAAATTTCAGCTTGATCCAACACTTCTGTGGGCCCCAAAAAGATTTCATTGGTAGATATTCAATTCCACTGTTTCATGTGGTGTGGGCCACCTGAGTTTTGGATCGGTCTCATTTTTGGAGGGGGACCCACTACTGGGGTGGCCCACCTCATGAGCAGGTTGGATAACAAATAGACATTACGGTGGTGCCCACACGCAGGGCCGTGGGCCCCTGCGTCCGTCCACCCGCCCTTACGGCTGCACGCAGCAGCGTACAGCTGCTGCCGCTGTCAGGGAAGGCAAAGGGTCTGCCTCTTTCCAAAAATTGGGAAATCCGATTTTTTTTGGGGTTTTAGGCATTTGGGGTCCGCATCAACTGGATCCACCCCGTTCATTGCGTTCTTCAGCTCGCAACCAATCCAACGGGTCTAATATACAATATTTTCTATGTTTAGAGAATAAAATAAATTGAAAAATGATCTTTTGAAAGGTAGGGATGCAACCCACAACGCTATGGCCCACTTGATCTCCCAATCAACCCCAACTCTTGGCTCAACGCCTAAAATTAGATAGAGAATGGGATGGACGGTGTGGATTTCATACTTACATCAAGGTGGGGCCTAGGTGAGTGGGTCACCCAAAAGTTCGAAAACAATCTGATATTTACTTTTTGTTTTTTTTACTCCACATCCAGCGTACGCTGGACGTGCATGAAGTAATGCATTAGGGTGGGCCCCACTTAGGTGTGCCACCTCATGAAGATGGCATGTTCATAACATATATAAGGTGGGCCCCACTTGAGAATAACCTGGATAAAATAATACATCAAGGTGGGGTCCATTCAAGTGGGCCACACACACTAACCATGACATAAAATAACATAAATAAAATAAATAAAAATGAAATGAGAAGGGAGAGAGAGATGGAGAGTGGGACACGCGTGTGATGGAGGGCTCCGCCACTATGAGCCCTCTTTTGTAATGAATCATACATCAAGTGGGCCCTAAAGCATGTGGGACCACCAAACTCTACAATCAACGGTGGAGATCCTTTCTCCACCAAAATGGACGGTTTAGATGTCCTTTCTAAGAAATAAACATCATGATGGGGTCCATGGAGAATGGCCCCATCATAGAATGATCATGATGATCCAAGTGGGCCATCGGCCTCATCTTAGGGTCCCAAGTGAGATCCACACCATTGATCGGTGGGCCTCACTTGGCCCATCATAAAAATAAGAAAGAAACTTGTAACATCCCGAAAATCGGGGGGTCGAGCAAAAACCCAACTCCCGAGTTCTGAAATGTTATTTATGCAACATAGATATATATGATTGAATGTTGTTTGTGATAATGTATTAAACATGAGTGAGATTAAGCTAAAACAGCATATCACGCTCCAGAGACGGTTAAATTTACAAGCGGAAGACTGTGATAGTATGTATAACATATATAAACTGTTGTATGTCTCCAGAGTGTGAATTTGTTACCAGGTTATATACATACATGTATACTCTAAAAGTAAACCAAAAGGATATACATGAGTGTTCTAAAAATATAAAATGATAAGTGTCAAGGTATCTAATCAACCTCCCTATAATTCCGTCAATCAGAACACGCATAAAGGAGGAATCCTCCTCATCATCATCAAGTTCAGCTCTGCCTCGCAGACCGCGCCATCATCTGCAATCACAATAGGGACTGGTGGGTGTCCGGAAATACCATCCCGTAACGTGGGAGTGAGTGATCAACTCAGTGGGATAAGAGAGCAGAGATTAACATGTTATCAAATCAATCATGCGTTAATAGTAAAGCAGTAAATCAAACAATCCTAATACTGTTGTTAATGCAATATGACATGACGTGATGTGTGCCCTCACCGACAATCTCCCTCATACGGCACCATCTTATGACCGTGGCATGCTATCGACCCTCAAGTGCTCCACATCTTCCAGGCACATGCAATGGTATGGTGATATGATTTCTGAGTTGTTATTAGTCCATTCAAACAGTAGGATTGGGAAACTAAGGTACTTCCCTTATATCAATCCCAACACAGATCCTTTCTAGGGTCGTCACTCCTAGTAATCTCATACGACATATATTTTGTAGGTCGCTACAAGGGCTGCCAGGGCTGTTGCACGCACTCGTTGCTCTGCTCCCCCATCACCTTATCAATACAGGCCTACTGTACTCTACTGCTACTGAAGGGTCGTCGCCTCCCGTAGACTCAGAATACGCTCGCGGTCACTACAAAGGACTCGTCGCCTGATCAGTGTAGGCCGACAGCAAGAATATAGTGTCTCATACCACCATAATCTGCTCACGAGACTAGGTGCTCACTGGTCACTACGGGGAGCTTTGTAGACCCAACATAGGCCGACAGCTCGACCACGGTGTCCCATACCACCATGCCCGGCTCATGAGTCTTCGTGGATCAAGGTACCATGGTTAACAGGGTTTACAATGGTAAGTTCAGTACCCTAGGTTCAAGCAGTTATGACTCATGCAGGGTGAACATACAACCGCCAGTCGGGTTACTTGACGGGCTCGACTAGCACGATCACATATCAAGTCGAACGACATGAAGTGCATAGAACACTTCGCATGGCCTAACCACTGCCGCCAACTCTAAAACACGGCTCGCGTTCATCGACGCGTCGTTCGTGGCAAGGATAGGCCAACCACGAATTTGCTCGGTTACCGACTGCCTGGACTAGGCATAGTTCCAAACATATATGAATTCACTTCAGCAAATCATATGAGAGTATTGGAATTGAAATACAACCATGTGAGCATGTTAACACATGTTATAACATACAATTTAAGCAAATCTTCCAACACATGCATTCCATATATGTAACGAAATCATGCATTTAGCTAACATGTAGGAAATCATTTACATCAGCATATTAATTGAGAAAACAATCTCAAACTAATCCATAACACCATTTAATTCAATACATACTAATACAAGCATTTATACAAACACTTACACTACACACTTAGGTCTACATATAGTATGTCGACCCGAAGTGCGCATTTAGGCGAATCTCTTCGCCAAACTAATTATGCATGTATTCCTAACATTCTAATGCGACAATAAACCATGTCAATCACATCAGCAAAATATGAATGAAAACAGTACTTCCTACAAATGACTAAAATGCCCTAAGTCTCATATTCTCCGCCGGTTTATAAAACAGGAAACGGACAACATGTTGTACATGTCAAACGGCGTTGCCGTCGATAATCTACTATTAAACGATATTGAAAGCATTGAAAACAGTCAATCAAAGCGTCTAATATCCGCACCTTATCTCTTATAAACGTATCGTTTCGAACGGATCGTATACGCTTCGTCTACGGCGACTAGAGAACCTGTTTTACGAGATTTATCAGCTAACATGCTATGAATCCAAGATAACCTCAAATCAGCAACTTCTAGGGTATTTTCTTACCTAAAAATGTGGAGAAATCATCGGCCAGGTGATTGAGGTGTGTTGCTTAGGCACTTGCAACAGGTGGCGCAACGGCAGGTAAATTCTCTCCTACTCTCTCTCACAAACTCTCACATTTACTCTCTCCTAATCTAGAGCTTTTTACAAATTCGGATGGGAGAGAGGAGTGAGGGTTTCAACCCCTTTTATAAACATAAAAATGCCCGGAATAGGCTCGGGAACAAAGTTTACTTAATGTATATCCATTTCGGGGCTGTTTCGGTCCAAAAGTACATTTCTGGTGGTCCCCTGGCCAAATGCGGTCGGACTTAAGCTCATGCATATTGGATCTAGCATGCATCAAGTTTTCAGTCCGGCAGGGTTCGCAGATCGCACGTGGTGGTCCAGTTACAGTTCAGCGGTCACCGCACATAGATCAGGTCTGTAAGTCTCATGATATGAAATAGAAATTTTTCCTGATCCGAGGGTGTAATTTGGCTGAATTCTGACGGTCAGAACGCTTAATACTGACACGTCAAGTCGTGTGCCAGATTTAAATTTTAAATTCCAAATCTGTCCCTATTCTTACTCTCTTCAGTCCAGGCTCAATGAAATAGCCTGCGAATGTCAGTTGGACTTGATTTTCGAAATGATTGTCAAGTCTAGCAAGGCGGTCCTAACGGTCTAAGATAGGAGGTATCGGACTTTCGACGCGCGGTCTAGATTCGATACAAAGTTTCAAAGCGGTCCAGAGAACAAACCGGTTTAGAGTTTGATCCTAGGTTATAGAGTATTATAGCACCATGCATTTTACAAGTTTTGGGTCTTGTAGAACGTATTTAAAGTGATCAGGGACTATTTCCCAGCTACTCTAGCGTCGCGCTAGCTAACTTATGCTTAGTTTCTAAAGGAATTAACCCTAAGTGATTTCTTTGGCTATGGAATTGGGTTCTGAGCGATTTTTCAGGTGTTTTAATTAACCCATTGCCTAATGACGTCTAATCCCAGGTTGGCCAAAATTCGGGGTGTTACAATCTACCCCCCTTAAAACACAATTTCATCCCCGAAATTGGTGAAGGGTAAAGAGTATCTAGCAAGACTTCAGTATTGACATTCTAAGGAAGGTTCAAATCCTATTTAATGACCTAACCGTACATATAACCTAAATCAAATGTTTCGATCTTGGGCCAGTGGGGAAGAGCCTAACCACGCTTCCGCTGTGCCACTCTGATCGAACGGTTGCATGGGCTGACCTAACTGGATTGGACTCAATACGTTCTACCCCCCTTAAAACTTGGTTTCACTTAAAGTTCAAGAAGCTTTGCATCGATCCATATATCGGAACGAGGCGCAACTTAGGACCTATCCTTGACATAAAATGGAAACAACCTTCCTCTACATGGTTTTCCTTACTAGTGATGCGTTCTATGGCATTGGTACCTATGATCATAGAGATGAGCCTAATCTCCATTATGGTTGAGTTCAGGGGCAGGTATGAGTTGGTGGCAAGATGTCGAATTCTCTACTGGCTTTAAGTCCTTAACATTTACCGAGGGCAAAGCAATAACTTGTGGTTGTAGGTGGTCGGGCCAACACGGAAGAATAGTTATGTAATGAGTCTGAGCCGGATACACAAACCTTCTGTCCCGCGATGATAGAAAAGTTATTGTATCAGTCCTCAATCCTAGTCGATGTCGATCTTCTGCTTGATCAGAGCATTGGATTCATTGGTAACTACTAGGATTAAGAAGTCGATTCAAACCGCGAATACTTCGCTGATAATTGCATTTCCTTTATTCCGCGTTCCCGAATGCAATAAGCCCTTAGGGAAGGCAATTCTAAGGGGCGTGCTAGTTCATTCTAAGTTCAATCTGAGGGATTTATAAATGTTCCCTGAGAGTGAATGGTTCCTTCCTATGGGCAACAACAGAAGTCTATAAGTCATAAAGGGATCTATCGAAGGAATAAGGTTCTACTTCAACCAAATCTAACCTACAATTCCTTAGCATATACAGACTTTACACTACTTAAAGTAACTAGTAGGCTAGTCTGTAACTCAGTAGCTATAATCTGAAGTCTAAGACTATACGTCAAATGGTTCTATACCATTTCTACTACAGGAAATTCTTCTATTGCTTATGGTCAAGATTGTCTAAATGGAATTGGATTTCTTATGTCGTCAGACCCTTCAAATCTAGAAGTGCTAACTCTAGGTCCAAAACGCCAAAGGTCTATGTGACCGGTAGCGTTAAGTTGTATTATTTCTAATCCCAGGTTGGGATAGGGTGTGGCATGCTTGGTAGGAGGGTGGGTTGGGATAAAAACTAATTTGTAGGCTGAATCCCGGGGGTTACAATTCTCCCAAGCTAGGGACAATACCTTACAGCGAAATGAAACGGCATGCATTCCATCTAACCAAATTCGGCTATATTAAGCCCAAACCACAACACAAACATTCACATAACAAGATGAAAAATGCCATGCATTTCATTAAATCAAAATTGTCATAATACAAGGGATATCTCCTTACAAGCATCATGACGAGAAGTACATGGGAGCTGAGTCAAGCTACTACAGCAACATAAGCAAACTACTAGCCTTATCAGGCTACGCAACATAAAGCAGGAAATAACTAACTACAACCCACGATATCTGGATCTAGATCACTAGTCTGAGTCGGGTGACGGAGGAGGAGCACCCTTATCCTGCAAGCAGCACAGGATCGCCTTCAAGGTGCGAGTCACCTTGCCGAGTTTCCTCTTCGTAACGGCCTTGGCATCCTCGACTTCAGTACGAAGTTCCTGAACTTTCCTTCGCAAGGTGACCTGGCTCTCCTCAATTCAGGCGATACGATCATCACCAATAGCCTGAGCAGAAGGAGGAGGGCTCTCATCTGTATCATGAGCCTCCTCTTCTGCCTCTTCCTGGACTTCTTCCTTAACTTCTGCTCCAGGTTCTCCCTCACTTGGATCCTCTTCATCATCAAAATCATCTTCGCTATCCTCCTCAAGCTGAGTCTCACGGTACTGAGACCCGATCTTCATCTTGACCATGGTAGAATCATCAATGCTGTGAATCAAAACTGGCAACTCCGACCCAAGTTTGTAAGCAAACTCAAGCGCGATCTTGCATATCAGTCGGCCAAAAGGAAGCGATTCTGACGTTCTTCTTGATTTTGCTATGAGGATTATCTGTCGCAAGATGAAAGTGGCCATACACACATTCTCTCCCTGGGCCACTAGATACAAGAAATCAACCATAAGGCTCGTACACTCAATGCGATTTGTCGACCTGGGGTACACGTTGAACGTGCAAATGTGGTGTAGCAGGCGCAAATCATCAGACATATGAGACACCTTGAGGCTATTATTAGGCTTCCATGGAACCAGTTTACCGCATAGAAACCTAGTACGGCGATCTCGCTCACGCCTACTCCTCAAATTCTTCGCACTAGGATGAACATCACCAAGAGGCACGTTCGGAAGTCGCGTAATCAATCGAACATCAATCGTAGCCATCCGGTCTCTACCAAAAGAAATTTTAAACTGCAATGGCTCCAGTGTACGATTCTGGATACGAGCGTAGAAGGCACGAATGGTGCTCACATTAGCACGAGCATGAGCTTCAAAGATCGGACCCCAATGCGCAGCTTCAATGCGCTCGAACAACAGAAATTTGCCGAATAGTCGTCCTTCCACATCCGCCTCAAACAACACTTTGCAGTCGGTGTATTGGCGGTGAGGCATCTCTGCTAAAATTACCCGTCTAAGTTGAGTATGGGGATCCAAATCCCACTTTGTATGGAACTCTCGGGCTGTGGTTAGACTTGCGACGGCGCTTGACCTAGCTGCGCCACTTCGCGGCCTTCTTGATTGAGCAGGGTGACTAGGCCCAGCCTCGTCCGTTGCGGTCTTTCTTTTACCCATCAAAGATAGGATGGTGGATAGTGACAAAAGACCTAAAATGGCTTCAACAAAAGCCATGGAAAATGGAGAAAATGCCAAGAAATGGCTGCTCAAACTGGTAAAGGGAGATCTAGGCGTTGTAGAGGGATGCTTTAAGCTCCCCTAGGATGTATTTTCAGAAAGAAATGAAAATGAAAAAGGAGAATGGAGCACCTCACGATTTCAGCTCGATTTGGGGGTTTTAAGAGCTCCAAACGATGAGATCTTCTAGAAGGAGGGCTGCAATCTTCAATAGAATGAAGGAGTGTGGTCGTTTTTGGCGAAGGATGAATTTGGGGGTGGTTTGGAGCTACGGTTTTGGGCTAGGGTAGCTGGAAAATGCAAATAGAGCTAGGGATGGGGCTGTTTGTGAAGGAAGTAGCTATTTTTTGGGTTTTCTACGCACGAACACTACATGGGGGGTGTGTATTACCCAAAACACCCTCACATACCAAATTTTACAGCAAATGGGCTATGGTGGACGGCGATACATCGCCGACCGTCCGATCATCTGGTCGGTGGGACCACATGGGTCTGGTCCCCCATGGTCCAGGGACCCCAAATAACTATGGGCCCCACCTTGGTTCATTCTATATTGCCCTATATAGGCTCAAACATGTGTTCGGGGTTTTCCAGGGACAATCTGTAAACCCGAATACAAAACCCTATCATGAAGCATATGATTTTGGGGTAGAAGGAGCTAGTACATCTATCTAGCCCAGTAGTTGCTAAAGAAAATAAAGTTAGAATGGCCTAATGGCCAGTTTTCATGAAATTTTACTATTCGCCATAAAATTTTGTCGAAGTATGATTTTATGTCATTTTCACATTAGGATTGATGCCTAACATGAAAAGGATAAGAAAGAATTGAAGATTGGAGTGGTGAGAGGAAGAATTTTGAAGATTTTAGATGAAACGGGGTTTTTAAGCCCTGGTGATTGATTGCTGGGGTTGTGGTTGCCCCACAGCTCAATGATTTACATTTACGGGTTTAGAATCATTTAAAGAACGTCTCAACCCACTTACCTACAACCTAGGAGTTACTCAGGTCGCTTCACGCGACCCTAGATGTGTTACGGACTCGATCGCGCGATCGATATGAATAGTCTTCGCCTATTAGCGAATCTGTGATCCTACAAGTGTTTCTAGACCCTTCTCGCACCCACCTAAGTCAAAGGATGCGACAGCGTACGTCGCGAGACCATAACCCAAGCCCGGTTTAATCCAAATCATGCTATGATACCATCTGTAACATCCTAAAAATCGGGGGGTCGAGTAAAAACCCAACTCCCGAGTTCCGAAATGTTATTTATGCAACATAGATATGTATGATTGAATGTTGTCTGTGATAATGTATTAAACATGAGTGAGATTAAGCTAAAACAGCATATCACGCTCCAGAGACGGTTAAATTTACAAGCGGAAGACTGTGATAGTATGTATAATATATATAAACTGTTGTATATCTCCAGAGTGTGAATATGTTACCAGGTTATATACATACATGTATACTCTAAAAGTAAACCAAAAGGATATACATGAGTGTTCTAAAAATATAAAATAACAAGTGTTAAGGTATCTAATCAACCTTCCTGTAATTTCGTCAATCAGAACACGCATAAAGGAGGAATCCTCCTCCTCATCATCAAGTTCAGCTCTGCCTCGCAGGCCGCGCCATCATCTGCAATCACAATAGGGACTGGTGGGTGTCCGAAAATACCATCCCGTAACGTGGGAGTGAGTGATCAACTCAGTGGGATAAGAGAGCAGAGATTAACATGTTATCAAATCAATCATGCGTTAATAGTAAAGCAGTAAATCAAACAATCCTAATACTGTTGTTAATGCAATATGACATGACGTGATGTATGCCCTCACCGACGATCTCCCTCATAGGGCACCATCTTATGACCGCGGCATGCAATCGACCCTCAAGTGCTCCACATCTTCCAGGCACATACAATGGTATGGTGATATGATTTCCGAGTTGTTATTAGTCCATTCAAACAGCAGGATTGGGAAACTAAGGTACTTCCCTTATATGAATCCCAACACAGATCCTGTCTAGGGTCGTCACTCCTAGTAATCTCATACGAGGTATATTTTGTAGGTCGCTGCAAGGGCTGCCAGGGCTGTTGCACGCACTCGTTGCTCTGCTCCCCCATCACCTTATCAATACAGGCCTACTGTACTCTACTGCTACTGAAGGGTCGTCGCCTCCTGTAGACTCAGAATACGCTCGCGGTCACTACAAAAGACTCGTCGCCTGATCAGTGTAGGCCGACAGCAAGAATATAGTGTCCCATACCACCATAATCTGCTCACGAGACTAGGTGCTCACTGGTCACTACGGGGAGGTTTGTAGCCCCAGCGTAGGCCGACAGCTCGACCACGGTGTCCCATACCACCATGCCCGGCTCATGAGTCTTCGTGGATCAAGGTACCATGGTTAACAGGGTCTACAATGGTAAGTTCAGTACCCTAGGTTTAAGCAGTTATGACTCATGCAGGGTGAACATACAACCGCCAGTCGGGTTACTTAACGGGCTCGACTAGCACGATCACATATCAAGTCGAATGACATGAAGTGCATAGAACACTTCGCATGGCCTAACCACTGCCGCCAACTCCAAAACACGGCTCGCGTTCATCGACGCGTCGTTCGTGGCAAGGATAGGCCAACCATGAATTTGCTCGGTTACCGACTGCCTGGACTAGGCATAGTTCCAAACATATACGAATTCACTTCAGCAAATCATATGAGAGTATTGGAATTGAAATACAACCATGTGAGCATGTTAACACATGTTATAACATACAATTTAAGCAAATCTTCCAACACATGCATTCCATATATGTAACGAAATCATGCATTTAGCTAACATGTAGGAAATCATTTACATCAGCATATTAATTGAGAAAACAATCTCAAACTAATCCATAACACCATTTAATTCAATACATACTAATACAAGCATTTATACAAACACTTACACTACACACTTAGGTCTACATATAGTATGTCGACCTGAAGTGCCCATTTAGGAAAATCTCTTCATCAAACTAATTATGCATGCATTCCTAACATTCTAATGCGAAAATAAACCATGTCAATCACATCAGCAAAATATGAATGAAAACAGTACTTCCTACAAATGACTAAAATGCCCTAAATCTCATATTCTCCGCCGGTTTACGAAACAGGAAACGGAAAGCATGTTGTACATGTCAAACGGCATTGCCGTCGATAATCTACTATTAAACGACATTGAAAGCATTGAAAACAGTCAATCAAAGTGTCTAATATCCGCACCTTATCTCTTATAAACGTATCGTTTCGAACGGAGCATATACTCTTCGTCTACTGCGACTAGAGAACCTGTTTTACGAGATTTATCAGCTAACATGCTATGAATCCAAGGTAACCTCAAATCAGTAACTTCTAGGGTATTTTCTTACCTGAAAATGTGATGAAATCACCGGCCAGGTGATTGAGGTGTGTTGCTTAGGCACTTGCAACAGGTGGCGCAACGGCAGGTAAATTCTCTCCTACTCTCTTTCACAAACTCTCACCTTTTCTCTCTCCCAATCTAGAGCTTTTTGCAAATTCAGATGGGAGAGAGGAGTGAGGGTTTCAACCCCTTTTATAAACATAAAAATACTCAGAATAGGCTCGGGAACAAAGTTTACTTGATGTATATCCATTTCGGGTCTGTTTCGGTCCAAAAGTACATTTCTGGTGGTCCCCTGGCCAAATGCGGTCGGACTTAAGCTCATGCATACTGGATCTAGCATGCATCAAGTTTTCAGTCCGGCAGGGTTCGCAGATCGCACATGGCGGTCCAGTTACAGTTCAGCGGTCACCGCACGTAGATCAGGTCTGTAAGTCTCATGATATGAAATAGAATTTTTTTTTGATCCGAGGGTGTAATTTGGCTAAATTCTAACGGTCAGAACGCTTAATACTGACACGTCAAGTCGTGTACCAGATTTGAATTTTAAATTCCAAATCTGTCCCTATTCTTACTCTCTTCAGTCCATGCTCAATGAAATAGCCTGCGAATGTCAGTTGGACTTGATTTTCGAAATGATTGTCAAGTCTAGCAAGGCGGTCCTAACGGTCTAAGATAGGAGGTATCGGACTTTCGACGCGCGGTCTAGATCCGATACAAAGTTTCAAAGCGGTCCAGAGAACAAACCGGTTTAGAGTTTGATCCTAGGTTATAGAGTATTATAGCATCATGCATTCTACAAGTTTTGGGTCTTGTAGAACGTATTTAAAGTGATCAGGGACTATTATAGCATCATGCATTCTACAAGTTTTGGATGAGATGAGGAATAGAGGGTTGAGATGGGAGATGGTGGGGTAGGAAAGTGGGCCACTTGGAGGTTAGGAGTGTTTGGAGAATTCCATACGTGGGATTTTCTTTTGCTTGGAGATTTTTGCAAATGAGAAAGAGAGGAGTTGTAAAGGGAGAGAGAGAGTGATGGATGGATGTGGTGAGTGATGGTTGTGTAAGAAAGTCTTGACTTTTGTGGCCTTTTGTGTAAGAGAGGTATGGGAGGTGTAAGAAATTCTTGACTTTTGAGGCCTTTTGTGTAAGAAAGGTATGGGAGGTGTAAGAAATTATTGACTTTTGAGGCCTTTTGTGTAAGAAAGGTATGGGAGGTGTAGACTTTTGTGGTTGCTTGGGAAAAGGGGTGAAAGTGATGTGTACTTGACATGTACTTGACATATGATGGATTGATGGATGATTGATTGATGGGATTGATGTGATTGATGTGACACATCGTAGAGATTCTCTTGGGTTTCGTAACGCGTGGCGTTTCCTCGCACCGAACGTTGGCCCACATCTCTTGACCAGGGTATCGCCTCGGCACGCGAGTCGCGGCATTAGAACCGCAACGATGGCACGGTCGCTATGGTATTGGTCTTGGGTTGAGTCGACTCGGTTTATCGGCATATGAATCAGGGTCACGCGTCGATATCGGTTAAGGGTCTAAGGTTGCCGAAATTCGACCGATAAGACCGCGGAAGTCTACAGAACGGTACGGACCAAGATACGGGTCTTACAGATTGGATTGGGGAATGAACTTCTGCATTCAAGGATCCTTTAGTTACCACCTTAATGGCAAATCATTAAGTTGGGATGCCTTGAATGCATAAATGATTGGAATCACTCTATCTCCTTTATACGAAAATATTTGAGAGTAGGATTCTATCAGAACCTTAACCCAACCCGTTGCCATACATCGATATATCTTCTTAGTTACTGATCAAGGAAGCAGAAGACTCTTCATCAACAAAGGAGGAGATCTTCAACAATGAGTAAAAAGGGACTCATCTGCTTATCTGTAAGTTATCAAAGTCTAGAGGACCCTTGTGATCATTCCTTTGTAGGATTAGGTTTAAGGTGTTTCTTACCCTTGTAAGTCCTCTAGGAGGCCTACAACGGGAGTATACATGGTGGGTGCATTGTTTTGACCCTTGCTCTATGAGAGCATAAACAGTTAGGGTCTTATGGATGATCCTTGGCTAGTGTGCCTAAAAGTGGGTGCGATGTGTTGACCCTTGCTCGTGAGAGCATAAACAGTTAGCCTAGGTGTAGGTTATAAAGGTTAAAGGTGAACCTAATTTAAACCTTAGGTTTGGGATGAACCATGGGAAACCTCTTTAGTGAAATCTGATACACTCAAGGGTTGAGTGCGATTACCGAGAGTGGAGTAGACAAGTAGTCTAACCACTATAAAAATGACTGTGTTTGAGATTTCTATTCATTTGTCTATGTGATTTACTTTAATATTTTCTTATTTGATTATCTGAGATCATACCTCACACACACGTAATCATATCCATCATAAACTAGTTTGCATATTATTCATCTCTAAAACAGTTTGTGATTGGATCCTCTACCGGGCTTGGAATCCAGTAGAGTTACTCTTGAGTAATCCTAATATATACTCATTATTATGATTAGTGTGATAGGATTTTAAATTATCATAAAATTATTAAAAAGTCTTATTCATCCCCTATAGGATATTTTGGCATATTTCTACTTCAACTAAAGCAATCTTTACCGTGATTTCAATTGGTATCAAAGAGGGTCTCTCTTTAAGGGCTTCACCGCCTAGAGAGTGTTCTTGACTGAAGTTGGTAATATAGCTAGAGGAGAGGGTTCATCGGTTTCTAGATCTCCAGTATTTGATGGATTAAATTATGCATAATGGAAGGCTAGAATGCACTACTTTCTGAGATCCTTGGATCATGATATTTATGATATAGTTGAAAGAGGATATGTGCCACCATCTGAACAAATAGTACGTGATAATGGCACAACTATCACCAAACCAAAACTTAAAGAGAAGTGAACAACGTTCGATAAGGAAAATCAAACTGCAAAGGCTAAAGCCATGAATGCTATCTATTGTGCTATGTCCCACGATATTTTTAATCAAATTAGTATGTGTGGGACATCCAAGGAAGCATAGGATTTGTTGGAAACAACCCATGAAGGAACAAGGACTGTGAAGAGATCTAAACTGCAACTCTTGACTTCACAGTTCGAAAGTCTCAGAATGGAAGAGCTTGAGACCTTTATGGAGTTTTTCACGAAGTTGAATATCATTTACAACTCCATGGTGGATTAGGAGAGAAAGTTCCGGTATCTAAAATCTATAGAAAAATTCTAAAATCCCTACCAGAACGATTCAATCCTAAAGCAACAACCATTGAAGAAGGTAGGAACATAGACGAAATGAAAGTAGAAGAACTGGTAGGTTCCCTACGAACATTTGAACTACACTTCAAACAAACTAAAAAATCCAAAAATATTGTCCTCAAAAATTCAAAGAAGACAATAAATGAGGACATTGAAAGTGAAAGAGAACATGAGGAAGTGGCTTTGTTGACTCAATGATTCAGAAAGTTTTTTCATAAAAATTGTGGCCGTCCACTTAAAGGAAGAAAGATGAACAACAGACCTTCTACAGGTAAATTTGGTAAAAAGACCAAAGAACCACAATGTTATACCTATCAGAAGTTTGAACATCTGTCTACTGAATGGCCAAACAGAAAAACTAAGGGCAAGGCAATGACATCTATATGGGATGATACAGAAGAGTCAAGCTCAGAATCTAGTGACTCAGAGAGTGATGGAGACTAGAAATCCTTAAAAATTCTTATGGTCTCCACTATTCCAATCATTCCCAATAGAAATGAAAATGAGGAACTGTAAGCCACTGAATCATTTCCATTAGATAATGAAGAAACTAAAAAGGAGGTAGAAGAAGAAGAACAGAATAAACTACAAGATGCTTACAATCGACTATACACTCATGACATCAAAGTTATTAAAAGACTTGGATAATTTGAGAACAAAAAGGAATTGCTGCAAAAAGATTTGGATAAAACTCTGAAAATTAATATACACCTAATCAATGATTTACAGCAATATCACTCAGATAATGATAGACCTGAAAGAATTAACACCTTCCATAAATCCGAGTCTGAAAAATTAAACAAACAGGTTGAGCAATTAAAAGACAAAAACATGCTCCTTCAAAATGAAAATCATAGACTCCTGTTTGATTTAGAGGATTCTAGAAAAATTGCTAAGCTAAACTACAAGTTTTCCCAGAGTAGTGAGAAGTTAGTAAAACTCTTAGGGATGGGAAGATGAGGAAAAGACAAGCATGGCCTGAGGTATAATAAAACTAAAATGAGAACTAGAAATGCAGCACCGGTAACTAAAAAATCTACTGCTTCAGGTAGTAATATAAGAACTACTCCAGTCTATCATTTATGTGGTGATTTGGGTCATTATAAGTTTGAATGCTTGTTACTTAGAAGGACTCCACATAACTCTAGTCAAAATCATATTGGTAAATTCAAACCGACCAGAGAAATATAGAATGTCAAAAGTCCACCTAGGAGAAATACTCATTCATCACCACCTAGAATGAATGCTAGAATGAAGGAGTCAGTGGATCAAGTGGGTAAGATAAACATGAAAACTAAATATACCACAGTAAAGAATTTTGTCTCAAAATGGATAGTGAGAAAAGCTGAATTGTCTAATAACCCACTCTATTCATATACCCTGACATATTAAGCATGAAAAGACAGGACCAGGTCATGCATCAAGATCAGGATATTTGCTAAATGATGCATTTTTTCTGAGCACTTAATGATATATTTGAGGTTCTTCACCTCAATCTTTTTGTATATAAACATCCTAATGTTTATAATTTTGATTTGTATAAAGCTTGTACAACATTTTGCTGTGTATACTGATTCAAAGATATTCTATTCTATACATGAGTTTTTGGAAGTGTGGATAAATGAAAATAATTCATCCTCGATATGTCTACCGATAAATCATTCTCGATTAATCGATCAAGGGTCGATATCATCAACACCTCATTGGAATGTGAAGAGCCATATGATTGAGAATGATATCGAAGACGGTCTCGATAACATTGGGGGAGCTACATTGATATTATTGAAACACTGGTCGATGATATCATAGACTGTCGCTCGATAAAAGGCAATCGACCGAAAAAATTTTATTTTTTTGAAAAGGGCATTCTACTTTTTCCTGCTCAACCCCTCAGCCGAAAGTGCATTGGTGGGTCTCGGAGATGCCTCAAAACCGGTATTATCCTTCCATTCTTCCCATTCCAGATTCTATCTTGGTTTTTGGTCTGGTATTTTTAGTTTCGTTAAAAGAGGAATTTCGTCCGTTCTTCCCAAATTTGTCTTTATGGGTAAGGACAAAGAAACGATGTCAGGTCCTATGGAGTCCTCTAAAGCATCTCAATAAAAAACCCTTTATAATGCCCTAAAAATCAGGGGTCGAGCATAACTCAGCTCCTGAGTTCCAAAACATCACTTATGCAACATATTTAATGGTGAATGTATGTTATCTGTATTAGTGCATAAACATGAAGTAGATTAAGCCAAAATAACAAATCATAATTCAAGGACAATCTGAAAACACAAGCAGAATTCTGAAATAAATATATAAACCAATACAATCCCCAAAATATGAGTGCTCTACCTAGTCAATAAGTATAAGTCGTGTCTCAAAATACATATATCAAAAGGTGATAAACCATTACAAACATAGCCCTGAATCCCCGTCAATCAGGACATGGCTCACATGAACCCGCCTGAGAACTGCATGAACGAGAATTCCTCCTCGTCCTCATTGAACTTCGGCTCTGCCTCGCAAGCATCACCATCACCTGCAGTTAAGTCAGAGTCTGGTTGGTGTTTAAGCACCATCCTAGAATGTGGGAGTGAGTGATCAACTCAGTGAAACTATACAGTAAAGGTTAACATATTATTAATTCAATCAAGCAGTAATGATAAAGCAGTACAATCAAATATGTCCTAATTACTCTTGTTAATGCAAGAATGATATGAGAAAATGATGCATGCGCTCATGCAAACTCCCTCTTGCGACATCATCTAACGATCGCGACACGAATCACTACTACTTTGCTCTACACCAATGCCAATGGCACATGTAGTGCAATGTTATGAACATGATTACCAAGTTCTTATTAGTCCTTTTCCTACAACAAGATTGGGAAGCTAAAGAACCTCCCTTATATTAATTTTCCAAACAATGATCCATTATAGGGTCATCAATCCTAGTAAATCTCATACGATATTACTATTATAGGACGCTGTAAAGGTGTAACATCCCGAAAATCGGGGGGTCGAGCAAAAACCCAACTCCCGAGTTCCAAAATGTTATTTATGCAACATAGATATGTATGATTGAATGTTGTCTGTGATAACGTATTAAACATGAGTGAGATTAATCCAGAACAGCGTATCATACTCCAGAGACAGTTAAATTAACAAGCAGAAGACTGTGATAGTATGTATAACATATATAAACTGTTGTATGTCTCCAGAGTATGAACATGTTACCAGGTTATGCACATACATGTATACTCCAAAAGTAGACGAAACGAATATACATGAGTGCGCTAAAAATATAAAATGACAAATGTCAAAGTATCTAATCAACCTCCCTGTATTCCCGTCAATCAGAACACGCATAAAGGAGGAATCCTCCTCCTCATCATCAAGTCCAGCTCCGCCTCACAGGCCGCGCCATCATCTGCAATCACAATAGGGACTAGTGGGTGTCCGGAAACACCATCCCGTAACGTGTGAGTGAGTAGCTAACTCAGTGGAATAATAGAGCAAGGATTAGCATGTTCTCAAATCAATCATGCGATAATAGTAAAGCACTAAATCAAACAATCCTAATACTATTGTTAATGCAATATGACATGACGTGATGTATGCTCTCACCGGCGATCTCCCTCATATGGCACCATCTTACGACCACGGCATGCAATCGACCCTCAAGTGCTCCACATCTTCCCGGCACATGCAATGGTATGGTGATATGATTTCTGAGTTATTATTAGTCCATTCAAACAGCAGGATTGGGAAACTAAGGTACCTCCCTTATATCAATCCCAACACAGATCCTGTCTAGGGTCGTCACTCCTAGTAAACTCATACGATGTATATTTTGTAGGTCGCTGCAAGGGCTGCCAGGGCTGTTGCTCGCACTCGTTGCACCGCTCCCCCATCACCTTATCAATACACGCCTACTGTACTCTACTGCTACTGAAGGGTCGTCGCCTCCTGTAGACTCCGAATACGCTCGCGGTTACTACAAAGGACTCGTTGCCTGATCAGTGTAGGCCGACAGCTAGAATATAGTGTCCCATACCACCATAATCTGCTCACGAGACTAGGTGCTCACTGGTCACTACGGGGAGTTTTGTGGCCCCAGCGTAGGCCGACAACTCAACCACGGTGTCCCATACCACCATGCCCGGCTCATGAGTCTTCGTGGATCAAGGTACCATGGTTAACAGGGTTTACAATGGTAAGTTCAGTACCCTAGGTTCAAGCAGTTATGACTCATGCAGGGTGAACATACAACGGCCAGTCGGGTTACTTGACGGGCTCGACTAGCACGATCGCATCTCAAGTTGAACGACATGAAGTTCGTAAAACACTTCGTGTGGCCTAACCACTGCCGCCAACTCCAAAACACGGCTCGCGTTCATCGACGCGTCGTTCGTGGCAAAGATAAGCCAACCACGAATTCGCTCGGTTACCGACTGCCTGGACTAAGTATAGTCCCAAACACATGTGAATCCACATCAGCGATCATGTGAGAGTATTGGAAATGAAACACAACCATGTGAGCATGTTAACACATGTTATATCATACAACTTAAGTAAATCATCTGACACATGCCTTTCGTACATATAATGAACTTATGCATATCACCAACATATAGGAAATCATTTCCACCAGCATATTAATTGAGAATTCAATCTCAAACTAAATCATAATGAAATCATCAAGCACATGTTATAACATACATCTTAAGCGAATCGTCAAGCACATGCATTTCATTCATATTATGAAATCATGCATATGGCTAACATGTAGGAAACCATTTACACCAGCATATTAATTGAGAAATCAATCCCAAACTAATTCATAACACCATTTAATTCAATACATACTAATACAAGCATTTATACAAACACTTACACTACACACTTAAGTCTACATATAGTATGTTGACCCGAAGTGCGCATTTAGGCAAATCTCTTTGCCAAACTAATTATGCACGTATTCCTAACATTCTAATGTGACAACAAATCATGTCAATCACATCAGCAAAATATGAATGAAATCGGTACTTCCTACAAATGACTAAAATGTCCTAAATCTCATACTCTTCGCCGGTTTACGAAACAGGAAACGGACAGCATGTTGTACATGTCAAACGGCGTTGCCGTCGATAATCTACTATTAAACGACATTGAAAGCTTCGAAAACAGTCGATCAAAGCGTCTAAAATCCGCACCTTTTCCCTTTTAGGGGTGTGAGTTCGAACGGAGCGTATACGCTTCCTCTACGGCGATTAGAGAACCTAATACACAAGTTCTATTAGCTACTTCGCTAGGAAATGAAAGGAACCTCAAATCAGTAACTTCTAGGGTATTTTCTTACCTGAGAACGCAGAGGAATCGCCGGGAAAGTGATCGGAGTGCGTTGCCTAAGCACGTACAGCACGTGGCACAAGCAGCAGGGAATTCTCTCCCACCTTCTCTCACAAACTCTCACCTTTTCTCTCTCCCAATCTAGGGATTTTTGCAAATTTGGATGGGAGAGAGGAGTGAGGGTTTCAACCCCTTTTATAAGCCCAAACTTGCCCGAAATAGGCTCCGGTACAAAGTTCACTTAGTGCATATCCAAATCGGGGCTGTTTCGGTCCAAAAGATGCTTTCTGGTGGTCCCCTGACCGAATGCGATCGGACTTAAGCTCATGCATACCAGATCTAGCACGTATTAAGTTTTCAGTCCGGTAGGGTTCGCAGATCGCACATGGCTGACCAGTTTCAGTTCAGCGGTCACTGCACGTAGATCAGGGCTGCAAGTCTCATGAAATAAAATAAAAATTTTTCCTGATTCGAGTGTGTAATCTGACTAAATTCTGAAGGTCAGAACGCTCAATACTGACGCGTCAAGTCGTGTGCCAAATTTGAATTTGAAATTCCAATTCTGTCCCTATTCGCACTCTCTTCAGTTCGGGCTCAATGAAATGGCCTGTGATTATCGGTTTGACTTGATTTTCGAAATGAGTATCAAGTCCAGCTAGGTGGTTCTAACGGTCTAAGATAGGAGGTATCGGACTCTCGACGCGCGGTCTAGATCCAATACAAAATTTCAAAGTGGTCCAGAGAACAAACCGACTTAGAGTTTGATCCAAGGTTATAGAGCATTATAGAGTCATTGGTTCTACTCGATTTGGGTCTTGTAGAACATATTTAAAGTGATCAGAGACTATTTCCCAGCTACTCCAGCGTTGCGCTAGCTAACTTATGCTTAGTTTCTAAAGGAATTAGTCCTAAGTGGTTTCTTTGGCTATGGAAGTAGGTTCTGAGCGATTTTCCTGGTGTTTTAGTTGACCCACTGCCTAAGGACGTCAAATTCCAGATTGGCCAAAATCTGGGGTGTTATAATCTACCCCCCTTAAAATAAAATTTCGTTCCTGAAATTGGTAAAGGGCAAGGAATACTTTTTCTAAGGAAGGTTCAAATCCTATTTAATAACCTAACCGTACATATAACCTAAATCAAATGTTTCGATCTTGGGCCAGTGGGGAAGAGCCTAACCACGCTTCCGCTGCGCCACTCTGATCGAACGGCAACGTTAACTAACCTAACTGGATTGGATTTAATTCGTTCTACCCCCCTTAAAACTTGGTTTTACTTAAGGTTGAAGAATCGTTGCATCGATCCGTATATCGGAACGAGACGCAACTTAGGGGCTATCCTTAACCTAAAATGGAAACAACCTTTCTCTACATGGTTTTCCTTGCTAATGATGCGTTCTATGGCATTGGTACCTATAATCATAGAGATGAGCCTAATCTCTATTGTGATTGAGTTCAGGGGCAGGTATGAGTTGGTGGCAAGATGTCTAATTCTCTACTAGCTTTAAGTCCTCACCATTTCCCAAAGACAGTGTGATCCTGTTTAGTTGTAGATGGTTGGGCCATCACAGAAGAAAGGTTGTGTAGTGGGTCTAAGCCGGATACGTTGAACCTTCTGTCTAATCAGGACAGAAAATGCATTGTATCAGTTCTTAATCCGAGTCGATGCCGATCCTCTGCTTGATCAGAGCATTGGATTCATTGGTAACCACTAGGATTAAGAAGTCGACTCAAACCGCAAATACATCGCTTACATGTAGTTCCTTTACTCTATGTTCCCGAATGCAATAAGTCCTTGGGGAAGGCAATTCTAAGGGGTGTGCTAGTACATTCTAAGTTCAATCTGAGGAAGTTATAAATGTTCCCTGAGAGTGTATGGTTCCTTCCTATGGGAAACAACAGAAATCTATAAGTCATAAAGGGATCTACCGAAGGAAGGGAGTCCCGTTCCAACCAAATCTAACCTACTATCCCTTAGCATATATAGGCCTTACACTGCCTAAGTCGACTAGTAGCCTAGTCTGTAACTCAGTACTTATAATCCAAAGCCTAAGTTTATACGACACATGGTTCCATACTATTTCTACTACAGGGAATTGTTCTGTTGCTTAAAGTCAAGATTATTTAAATAGAATTGGATTTCCTATATCGTCAGATCCTTCAAATCTAGGAGTGCTAACACTAGGTCCAAAATGCTAAGGGCCTATGAAACGAAACTATATTCCTAATCCCATGTTGGGATTGGGAGTGGCATGTTAGTCACAATACATGGAACAAAGTTCCACACTTTCTACCTCTGACATCACTAAACCTAACAACAACAAAACACAGAGATCTCAAACAGTAATCAAACATCTCCAAGACAACGTCACAGATGCCTAATGCTACCAAAGGACTCTACCACAGTCCCGACTTACCTTCTTTATCACTGTCGAGTCTAATACTGTCTGTTGCTCACTAGAGCTCTCTCGGCCTTATATTTTCAGTATCCCTTAAGCAAAGAAAATGGAGAAATAGGATTGAGAGGGAGGATGGTGAAAAGAGAGAAAAAGGCTAAAACAGCTTAATAATAGCCATGAAAAATGGGGAAAATGAAAGGAAATGGCTAACCAAACTAGAAAATGGAGATCTAGGCGTTGTAGAGGGATGCTTCAAGCTCCCCTAGGATATATTTCCAGAAAGAAAAGAGAATGAAAAAGGGGAATGGAGCACCTCACGATTTCAGCTCGATTTGGGGGTTGTAAGAGCTCCAAACGATGAAATCTTCAAGAGGAAGGGCTACAAACTGAAATAGAATGGTGGAGAGTGGTCGGTTGTGACCGAAAATGAGATTGGGAGAGGTTTAACATCGAGATTTGAGGGGAAGGCAGCAAAAATGTGAAGAAAGGAGAGCTTAGAGGGGCATTTTATGAAGGAGGTACATCTTTTGGAGGGTTTCAAGGTACAGACCACATACCAGGGGGCTACACTAGCCCTCAAACTCCTCCAGCCCAAACGCCAGACCCATCTGATGAGTTTGACCGACGATGCATTGCCGAATCGGCGATGGCATCGCCGATGAACTTGTAAATTGGCCATTGAGGCCATATGTTATGGGTTCCCCTTGCCCTAGGGATTCCAAAAAGGTATGGTTCCCACTTTGGTTCATTGTAGATTGCCCTAGGGAGGCCCAAACATCCATTCAAGGATTTTTGGGGCCAATCTGTAATCCTGAATACAAAATCCTATCATGCAGCATATGATTTTGGGGTAGAAGGAGCTAGTACATCCATCTATCTTATTATTTGCTAAAGAAAGTGAAGTTAGAATGGCCTTATGGCCATTTTTCATGAAATTTTACTATTCACTGTAAAAGTTTGTGAAAGTATGATTTTATGTTATTTTCACATTAGTATTGATGCCTAACATGAAAAATATAAGAGAAAATTGAAGATTGGAGTGGTGAGAGGAAGAATTTCGAAGATTTTCGGTGAAACAGGGTTTTTAAGCCCTGACGATTGAATACAGGGGTCGTGGTTGTCCCACGGCCCAAGGATTCATATTTACGGGTTTAGAATCGTTCAAAGAACGTCTCCACCCACTTACCTATAACCTAGGAGCTATTCGGGTTGCTTTACGTAACCCTAGATGCGCTACGGACTCGATCCCGCGATCGAAATGAATAGACTTCGCCTATTGGCGAATCTGGGATCCTAGAAGTGTTTCTAGACCCTTTTCGCACCCACCTATGTCGAAGGAAATGACAGCGTACGTCGCGTGACCATAACCCAGGCCCGGTTTAATCCAAATCATGCTCTGATACCATCTGTAACATCCCGAAAATCGGGGGGTCGAGCAAAAACCCAACTCCCGAGTTCCAAAATGTTATTTATGCAACATAGATATGTATGATTGAATGTTGTCTATGATAATGTATTAAACATGAGTGAGATTAATCCAGAACAGCGTATCATACTCCAGAGACAGTTAAATTAACAAGAGGAAGACTGTGATAGTATGTATAACATATATAAACTGTTGTATGTCTCCAGAGTGTGAACATGTTACCAGGTTATGCACATACATGTATACTCCAAAAGTAGACGAAACGAATATACATGAGTGCGCTAAAAATATAAAATGACAAATGTCAAAGTATCTAATCAACCTCCCTGTATTCCCGTCAATCAGAACACGCATAAAGGAGGAATCCTCCTCCTCATCATCAAGTCCAGCTCCGCCTCACAGGCCGCGCCATCATCTGCAATCATAATAGGGACTGGTGGGTGTCCGGAAACACCATCCCGTAACGTGGGAGTGAGTAGCTAACTCAGTGGAATAATAGAGCAAGGATTAGCATGTTCTCAAATCAATCATGCGATAATAGTAAAGCAGTAAATCAGACAATCCTAACACTGTTGTTAATGCAATAAGACATGACGTGATGTATGCCCTCACCGACGATCTCCCTCATACGGCACCATCTTACGACCGCGGCATGCAATCGTCCCTCAAGTGCTCCACATCTTCCAGGCACATGCAATGTTATAGTGATATGATTTTTGAGTTGTTATTAGTCCATTCAAACAGCAGGATTGGGAAACTAAGGTACCTCCCTTATATCAATCCCAACACAGATCCTGTCTAGGGTCGTCACTCCTAGTAAACTCATACGATGTATATTTTGTAGGTCGCTACAAGGGCTGCCAGGGCTATTGCTCGCACTCGTTGCACCGCTCCCCCATCACCTTATCAATACAGGCCTACTGTACTCTACTGCTACTGAAGGGTCGTCGCCTCCCGTAGACTCAGAATACGCTCACGGTCACTACAAAGGACTCGTCGCCTGATCAGTGTAGGCCGACAGCTAGAATATAGTGTCTCATACCACCATAATCTGCTCACGAGACTAGGTGCTCACTGGTCACTATGGGGAGGTTTGTGGCCCCAGCGTAGGCCGACAGCTCGACCACAGTGTCCCATACCACCATGCCCGGCTCATGAGTTTTCGTGGATCAAGGTACCATGGTTAACAGGGTTTACAATGGTAAGTTCAGTACCCTAGGTTCAAGCAGTTATGACTCATGCAGGGTGAACATACAACGACCAGTCGGGTTACTTGACGGGCTCGACTAGCACGATCGCATCTCAAGTTGAACGACATGAAGTTTGTAAAACACTTCGTGTGGCCTAACCACTGCCGCCAACTCCAAAACACGGCTCGCGTTCATCGACGCGTCGTTCGTGGCAAAGATAAGCCAACCATGAATTCGCTCAGTTACCGACTGCCTGGACTAAGTATAGTCCCAAACACATGTGAATCCACATCAGCGATCATGTGAGAGTATTGGAAATGAAACACAACCATGTGAGCATGTTAACAGATGTTATATCGTACAACTTAATTAAATCGTCTAACACATGCCTTTCGTACATATAATGAACTTATGCATATCGCCAACATATAGGAAATCATTTCCACCAGCATATTAATTGAGAATTCAATCTCAAACTAAATCATAATGAAATCATCAAGCACATGTTATAACATACAGCTTAAGCGAATCGTCAAGCACATGCATTTCATTCATTTTATGAAATCATGCATATGGCTAACATGTAGGAAACCATTTACACCAGCATATTAATTGAGAAATCAATCCCAAACTAATTTATAACACCATTTAATTCAATACATACTAATACAAGCATTTATACAAACACTTACACTACACACTTAAGTCTACATATAGTATGTTGACCCGAAGTGAGCATTTAGGCAAATCTCTTCGCCAAACTAATTATGCACGTATTCCTAACATTCTAATGTGTCAACAAATCATGTCAATCACATCAGAAAAATATGAATGAAATCAGTACTTCCTACAAATGAGTAAAATGCCCTAAATTTCATATTCTTCGCCGGTTTACGAAACAGGAAACGGACAGCATGTTGTACATGTCAAACGGCGTTGCCGTCGATAATCTACTATTAAAAGACATTGAAAGCTTTGGAAACAGTCAATCAAAGCGTCTAAAATTCGCACCTTTTCCCTTTTAGGGGTGTGAGTTCGAACGGAGCGTATACGCTTCGTCTACGGCGATTAGAGAACCTAATACACAAGTTCTATTAGCTACTTCGCTAGGAAATGAAAAGAAACTCAAATCAGCAACTTCTAGGGTATTTTCTTACTTGAGAACGCGGAGGAATCGCCGGGAAAGTGATCGGAGTGCGTTGCCTAAGCACGTACAGCACGTGGCACAAGCAGCAGGGAATTCTCACCCACCTTCTCTCACAAACTCTCACCTTTTCTCTCTCCCAATCTAGGGATTTTTACAAATTCGGATGGGAGAGAGGAGTGAGGGTTTCAACCCCTTTTATAAGCCCAAACTTGCCCGAAATAGGCTCCGGTACAAAGTTCACTTAGTGCATATCCAAATCGGGGCTGTTTCGGTCCAAAAGATACTTTCTGGTGGTCCCCTGACCGAATGCGATCGGACTTAAGTTCATGTGTACCAGATCTAGCACGTATTAAGTTTTCAGTTCGGCAGGGTTCGCAGATCGCACATGGCGGACCAGTTTCAGTTCAGCGGTCACCGCACGTAGATCAGGGCTGCAAGTCTCATGATATAAAATAGAAATTTTTCCTGATCCGAGTGTGTAATCTGACTGAATTCTGACGGTCAGAACACTCAGTACTGACGCGTCAAGTCGTGTGCCAGATTTGAATTTGAAATTCCAATTCTGTCCCTATTCGCACTCTCTTCGGTCCGGGCTCAATGAAATGGCCTGTGATTATCGGTTTGACTTGATTTTCGAAATGAGTATCAAGTCCAGCTAGGCGGTTCTAACGGTCTAAGATAGGAGGTATCGGACTTTCGACGCGCCGTCTAGATCCAATACAAAATTTCAAAGTAGTCCAGAGAACAAATCGACTTAGAGTTTGATCCAAGGTTATAGAGCTTTATAGAGTCATTGGTTCTACTCGATTTGGGTCTTGTAGAACGTATTTAAAGTGATCAGGGACTATTTCCAGCTACTCCAGCGTTGCGCTAGCTAACTTATGCTTAGTTTCTAAAGGAATTAGTCCTAAGTGGTTTCTTTGGCTATGGAAGTAGGTTCTGAGCGATTTTCCTAGTGTTTTAGTTGACCCACTGCCTAAGGACGTCAATTTCCAGATTGGCCAAAAATCCGGGGTGTTACAAAAGGGCTCGTCACCAATCAATACAGGCCTAGTATACCTTAGTTACTACAAAAAGGCTTGTCTCCTGTTTGCAGTGTCAAAGTATGATCGAGGTCACTACAGAGGGCTCATCACCAATCGGTGTAGGGCGATAGCACTGATATAGTGTCCCATACCACCAAAATTGCCTCAGGAGTCTAAGTTGCTCACTGGTCAGTACAGGGAGGCTCGTCGCCCCAGCATAGGCTGACAGCTCGACCACAGTGTCCCATCCCGCCATGTACGGCTCATGAGTCTTAGCGGATTGAGGTACCATGGTTAATAGGGTATCATTGGTGAGTTTGGTTCCCTAGATTCAAACAGTAGCGTCCAAACATGGTGAACATACATCGGTCAATCGGGTTAATTGACAAGCTCAACTAGGACAAGCGCACGCTGAGTCAATCGACATGGAATGCATAAGCACTCCGTGTGGCCTAACCACTATCGAACACCCTAAGTACGACTCACATTGGCCGAATACATCCTGCGTGGCGTAAAAAATTCCAACCACCAGTTCAAGAATAATTACCGATTACCTGGATTGTAATACAGTCCCAACTACGCATAATCTCAATAATAGACAATTAAATCAAATCCTACATTCATACGAACATGATATGAAATATAACTTAAACATGCATACAGTACATGGAGGAAATCATACACATAGTTAATCATGAAATAAATAGGATAAACAGTTCATGGAGGAAATCATACACACAAGTAAGGTAATTGAGATTTATATCTCAACTCCCTTATATATCACACTTTACTAACAACGAACTCATTCAGACATTTTTACAAATACTTAGACTACACTATTTAACATACATCATGTATGTCAACCATGTTGCATATTAGGAAAAATCCTTTAGCCAAGGAGTTGTCTCATACATAACAATCATGTAATAACTACAATTAATCATGACAAGCACAACATCAGATTTCACATGCATACAGACATTTTGACAAACACATGAAATACTCTATTTACAACATAGGTTATACATATACGTAAAACAAAACAAATAGGCATGTGTAATAGCGTCCACATTAATAATAAATCATTATCTAACATTGAAAGTCTTGAAAATCATAACTTAAATATATATAGTCCTCACCTTAAACTAGAAAATGTGTAACGGATATGATTTAGATGATAAGTCTTCATCAACGGCGGATAGGTAACCTAAGGCATGAAGTAGGTTAGCTACAACAACACTTAGACCATTCTAAGCTCTAAAATAGGTTAGAGTTTCATTGTCATACCCAAAAATGGAATTAGAATCGCTGGAATAACGATTCAGATAGGTGGATTTGGTGCATAGAGAAACTGTGAAGAATTCCAAGATGAAACACCAACTTCTCTCTCACTTTCTCTCTTTACTCTCTCTTATCTTGGTTAGGGTTTAGAATTCATATGGAATAGGTGAGAGAGGGTTTAAGGCCCTTATATAGACACTGAACTGACGAAAACAGTCCCAGGGCCATGGTATACTTAGGTTATAACCAAATCGGGCTCATTCCGATCCAACGGAGCGTTTCTGAAGGTCCTTTTATTAAATGTCGTCGGACTTAAGCTCACTAATATTGTATCTTAAGAAAGTTAACATTTTAGTCCGATTGGGTTTCCAGATCGACTGTGGCGGACTAATTTCAATTCAGCGGTCACTGAAACTTGATCAGGGCCACAAGTATTTTGACATGAGTGGGCTATCTTCCCTGATTCGAGGGTGAATTTGGGTAAAAAACCAACAGTTAGAATGCTTATAAATGGCGCGCAAGCGACACGACTTAGATTATTCAAATCCGTATTTAATTTTATAAAAAAAACTTCACTTTCTCACACTATTCACTCTGGACTCAAGGAAATGGTCTCAAGACATCGTTTGGTCTTGATTTTCGAGGTGATTGTCAAGTCCAACTAAGCAGTCTTAATTGTCTAAGTTCATCGCTATCGGACTTTTGACGTGCGGTCCAAGTCTAATACAAAGTTTCTAAATGCTCCCAAGAGCAACTGGGTTTAGAGTTGGATCTTAGATTTTAGGGTAATGTAGCGTTAACAATTTTATAGGTTTTGGGTCTTGCAGATCTTATTTAAAGTGATTAGTGCTAAATTCACAGGTAATCTAGTTTAGCACTAGTTAATTCTCGTTAAATTTCTAAAGGATTTGGTTCTAAAAGATTTCTGCTAGAGGTGGTACTCAGGTCTATGTATGGATTTTTTCAGGATGTTACAATCTACCCCCTTTAAAGAAAAATTTCATCCTCAAAATTTGTACCTTCTCATACTCCTCAAGGATCTAAGGGTAGTTCTTTCTGACCTCAGCTTCAATATCCCAAGTAGCCACTTCTTCACTGTGATGCGTCCACAGTACCGTAATAAGTGGGATAACCTTGAAATGCTATACCTGCTCCTTCTTATCCAAAATACGCATCGGTCGCAGCTCGTATGTGGCATCTTTGCTCAACTGCACCTGCTCCCAACAGATAATATGCGAAGGATCAGGAACGTACTTCTTCAACATGGACACATGGACATGTTATACATGCCTGCGAGTGGTGTGGGCAAAGCAAGGCGATACACTACTACCCTCACTCGATCAAGTATCTGAAATGGGCCAATGAATCTCGGTGTGAGCTTCCCTTTCCTATCAAATCAAAGGACTCCCTTCATTGGGGAAACCTTAAGGAAAATATGGTCCCTAACTTCAAACTCAAGCGGTCTCCGTCTCATATCAGCGTAGCTCTTCTGCCTGCTCTGTTTTGATAGCAGTCGTCGCCTAATAATGTTAATTTTCTTTGAAGTCGCCTGAACCAACTCTGGGCTAATCAGAGTCTTCTCGCCCACTTTTGTCCAGTAATGCGGCGCTTTACACGGGCGACCATACAGTGCCTTATAGGGAGCCACGCCAATACTCGCCTGAAAGTTATTGTTATACATGAACTCTACATAAGGAAGACAGTCATCCCAACTGTCCTTGAAATCCAACACACAATCAACATATCTTCTAGTACCTGATTTACATGTTCTGTCTACCCATCTATTTACGGATGGAATGCGGTGCTGAACTTTAACTTCACACCCATCGCTTCCTGGATACGAGTCTAAAAGATAAATGTGAATCGCGTGTCTCGATCTGACACAATCTCCAAGGGAACTCCATGTAGATGCACAATCTCCTTGATGTACAATCTGGCCAACTCATTTGCAGAATTTGTAACTTTGATCGGTAAAAAATGAGTTGACTTCGTTAACCTATAACGATCACCCAAATAGAGTCATGTCCCTTCCTGGTCTTATGCAGTCCAGAAATAAAATCCATAGAAATGAAGTCCCATTTCTATTCAACTATGGGCAATGGTTGAAGCAGTCCAGGAGGTCAGTGATGCTCTGCCTTAACCCGCTAACACGTGAGATAACAGAACACAAACTCTGCAATGTGGACCTTTATATTGTCCCACCAGTATGATCTCTTCATGTTTTGATACATCTTCGTGCTACCTAGATGCATCGCAAGCCTCAAACTATGGGCTGACTCGAGAACGTCTCGCCTCAAGTCAGTAATGTCTGGGACGCATAGGCAACCATGATAACGTAAGCCCTCATCTGTACCAACACTACACTTTGAGTCCTCGTCTGTAACAACCCGATCTCTCATCTTCACTAAAAACTCATCATCTGCCTAAGCCTCGATAATCCTGTCATCAATGAGGGGCTGTACACGAACATGTGCGACAACTTCATACGGTTCCTCTACCGTGAGTTTCTGCTTAAAGTGTAACACCCTGAAAATCGGAGGACGTGTATAAACTCAACTCCCAAGTTCCAGACCGTCACTTATGCAACAAAAATGATTATGATTCAATGTTGTCCGAGTTAAAGCATTCACATGAGTAAAAGTATACTAAAACTGCAATTCATACTCCAGATCTAGTGATAAAAGCAAGCGGAAGACTAAAGAATATATATATCACTGTATGGAAAACAAAGTAGATCTCAACTGTCTCCAAAGTATGAATACATCTCTGAGTCTCATATACATGTAAATAAACAGAAATCAAATGTCAAAATAGTCCCACTGAGAAGTCCCGTCAATCTAGGCCACCTAAGCAAAGCCGTCGTGGTACTGCATATATGAGAACTCGTCCTGGTCCTCATCATAGTCCGGCGCTGCCTCCTGAATCGCTGCCTCACCTGCATCTAAGACAGGGTCTGGTGGGTGTTGCAAACACCATCCCGTAACGTGGGAGTGAGTAGCTAACTCAGTGGAATAATAGAGCAAGGATTATCATGTTCTCAAATCAATCATACGATAATAGTAAAGCAGTAAATCAAACATTCCTAATACTGTTGTTAATGTAGTATGACATGACATGATGGATGCCCTCACCGACATTCTCCCTCATACGGCACCATCTTCGTCGGCGGCATGCTTGCGTACCGTTCAGTGCTCCACATCTTCCATGCACATGCAATGTGATGGTGATATGATTGCCGAGTTATTATTAGTCCATTCAAATAGCAGGATTGGGAAACTAAGGTACTTTCCTTATATCAATCCCAACACAGATCCTATCTAGGGTTGTCACTCCTAGTAATCTCATACGATGTATATTTTGTAGGTCGCTGCAAGGGCTTCCAGGGCTATTGCTCGCACTCGTTGCACCGCTCCCCCATCACCTTATCAATACATGCCTACTGTACTCTCACTGCTACGGAAGTGTCGTCGCCTCCCGTAGACTCAGAATACGCTCGCGGTCAGTACAAAGGACTCGTCGCCTGATCAGTGTAGGCCGACAGCAAGAATATAGTGTCCCATACTACCATAATCTGCTCATGAGTCATAGGTGCTCACTGGTCACTACGGGGAGGTTTGTGGCCCCAGCGTAGGCCGACAGCTCGACCACGGTGTCCCATACCAACATGCCCGGCTCATGAGTCTTTATGGATCAAGGTACCATGGTTGACAGGGTTTACAATGGTAAGTTCCGTACCATAGGTTCAAGCAGTTATGACTCATACAAGGTGAACATACAAAGACCAGTCGGGTTACTTGACGGGCTCGACTAGCACGTAGATCAGGCCTACAAGTCTCATGATATGAAATAGAAATTTTTCCTGATCCGAGGGTATAATTTGGCTGAATTCTGATGGTCAGAACGCTTAATAATAACGCGTCAAGTCGTTTGCCAGATTTGATTTTCAAATTCTAAATCTAACCCTATTCTCACTCTCTTCACTCCAGGCTCAATGAAATAGCCTGTGAATGTCGGTTGGACTTGATTTTCGAAATGATTGTCAAGTCCAGCTAGTCGGTTGTAACGGTCTAAGATTGTAGGTATCGGACTTTCGACGCGTGGTCTAGATCCAATACAAAGTTTCAACGAGGTCCAGAGAATAAACCGGCTTAGAGTTTGATCCAAGGTTATAGAGCATTATAGAGTCATTGGTTCTACTCGATTTGGGTCTTGTAGAACGTATTTAAAGTGATCATGGACTATTTCCCAGCTACTCTAGCGTTGTGCTAGCTAACTTACACTTATTTTTCAAAGGAATTAATCCTACGCGATTTCTGGTCGAGTTGGTACTCGAGTCCAAGTACAGATTTTTCCAGGGCATTACAATCTACCCCCCTTAACAAAAAATTTCATCCTCAAAATTTGTACCTTTGCGTACTCCTCGAGAAGCTGTGGGTAGTTCTTTCTGATCTCGGCTTCTGTCTCCCAGGTAGCCTCTTCCTCAGAGTGATGCGTCCACAATACCTTCACAAGGGGAATCACCTTGCTACGCAGCACCTGCTCCTTCCTGTCTAGGATACGCGTCGGTCGCAGGATATATGTAACATCCTCTCCTAACTGCACCTGCTCCCATCTGATGATATGGGAAGGATCAGAAATGTATTTCTTCAACATAGAAACATGAAATACGTTGTGAACGCTCGCGAGAGGCGTGGGTAAAGCCAAATGGTATGCCACTGCTCCCACACTATCGAGGATCTAGAACGGACCAATGAATCTCAGTGCTAGCTTCCCCTTCTTCCCGAACCGAAGGACTCCCTTCATAGGGGAAACTCACAAAAATACATGATCCCCAACTGTGAACTCTAATGGCCGCCGTCTCGTATCGGCTTAACTCTTCTATCTGCTCTGCACTGTGAGAAGCCGACGTCTAATAATATCAATCTTCTCTGACGTCGCCTGCACTAACTCTGGGCCAATCAATCTGCGCTCACCGACCTCTGCCCAGCAATGCGGTGCACGACAAGGTCGCCCATACAATGTCTCGTAAGGTGCCATACCGATACTCGCCTGGAAACTGTTGTTGTACGTAAACTCGGTGTAACACCCCAGATTTTGGCCAATCTGGGATTTGACGTCCTTAGGCAATGGGTCAACTAAAACACCTGGAAAATCGCTCAAAACCCAATTTCATAGCCAAAGAAACCACTTAGGATTAATTCCTATGGAAATTCAGCGTAAGTTAGCTAGTGCAACGCTGGAGTAGCTGGGAAACAGTCCCTGATCACTTTAAATACGTTCTAAAAGACCCAAATCGAGTAGAACGTATGACTCCATAATACTCTATAACCTCGGATCAAACTCTAAGCGGGTTTGTTCTCTGGACCACTTTGAATTCTTGTATTGGATTTAGACCGCGCGTCGAAAGTCCGTTACTTCCTATCTTAGACCGTTAGAACCGCCCAGCTGGACTTGACAATCATTTTGAAAATCAAGTCAAACCGATAATCACAGACTATTTCATTGAGCCCGGACTGAAGAGACCGCGAATAGGGATAGAATTGGAATTTCAAATTCAAATCTGGCACACGACTTGGCACGTCAGTATTAAGCGTTCTGACCGTCAGAATTCATCCAGATTACACCCTCGGATCAGGAAAAATTTCTATTTATTATTATGAGACTTCCAGCCCTGATCTACGTGCGGTAACCGCTGAATAGAAACTGGTCCACCACGTGCGATCTGCAAACCCTGCCGGACTGAAAACTTAATGCGTGCTAGATCTGGTACGCATGAGCTTAAGTCCGATCGCATTCGACCAGGGGACCACCAGAAAGCATCTTTTGGACCGAAACAGCCCCGATTTGGTTACCCCTCAAGTGAAACTTGTTCCCGAGCCTATTTCGGGCAAGTTTGGGCTTATAAAAGGGCTTGAAACCCTCACTCCTCTCTCCCATCCGAATTTGCAAAAACCCTAGATTGAGAGAGAGAAAAGGTGAGAGTTTGTGAGAGAAGGTGGGAGAGCTTTTCCTGCTGCTGCTGCACGTGCTTAAGCGGCGTATTCCAATCACTTTGCCGGTGATTTCTCCGCATTTGCAGGTAAGAAAACGCCCTAGAAAGTTACTGATTTGATGCTTCTTTAGTTCCATAGTTTGTTAGTTGATAAATCTCATAAATCGGGTTCCTTAGTCGCCGTAGACGAAGCGTATACGCTCCGTTCGAATCACTTCACCTATAAGGGAAAAGGTGCGGATTTTAGACGCTTTGATTGACTTTTTCCAAAGCTTCAATGTCATTTAATAGTAGATTCTTGACGGCAATGCCGTTTGACATGTACAACATGCTGTCCGTTTCCTGTTTCGTAAACTAACGAAGAATATGAGATTTAGGGCATTTTAGTCATTTGTAGGAAGTATAGATTTCATTCATATTTTGCTGATGTGATTGACATGATATGTTGTCGCATTAGGATGTTAGGAATACGTGCATAATTAGTTTGGCGAAGAGATTCGCCTAAATGCGCACTTCGGGTCGACATACTATATGTAGACTTAAGTGTGTAGTGTATGTGTTTGTATAAATGCTTGTATTAGTATGTATTGAATTAAATGGTGTTATGAATTAGTTTGAGATTGATTTCTCAATTAATATGCTGGTGTGAATGGTTTCCTACATGTTAGCCATATGCATGATTTCATGATATGAATGAAATGCATGTGCTTGACGATTCGCTTAAGCTGTATGTTATAACATGTGCTTGATGATTTCCTTATGAGTTACTTTGAGATTGAATTCTCAATTAATATGTTGATGGAGAGGATTTTCTATATGTTGGCGACATGCTTAATTTCATTATATGTGTGAAAGACATGTGTACGATGATTTGCTTAAGTTGTATGTAATAACATGTGTTAACATGCTCTCATGGTTGTATTTCATTTCCATTACCCTTACACAACTGCTGATGTGATTCTATGATTGTTTGGGACTATGCCTAGTCCAGGCAGTCGGTAACCGAGCGAATTCGTGGTTAGCTTATCTTCGCCACGAACGACGCGTCGATGAACGCGAGTCGTGTTTGGAGTTGACGGCAGTGGTTAGGCCACGCGAAGTGTTTTACGCACTTCATGTCGTTCGACTTGAGATGCGATCTCGCTAGTCGAGCCCGTCAAGTAACCCGACTGGCCGATGTATGTTCACCTTGTATGAGTCATAACTGCTTGAACCTAGGGTACTGAACTTACCATTGTAAACCCTGTTAACCATGGTACCTTGATCCATAAAGACTCATGAGCCGGGCATGGTGGTATGGGACACCGTGGTCGAGCTGTCGGCCTACGCTGGGGCCATAAACCTCCCCGTAGTGACCAGTGATCAACTAGTCTCGTGAGCAGATTATGGTGGTATGGGACACTATATTCTAGCTGTCGGCCTACACTGATCAGGCGACGAGTCCTTTGTAGTGACCGCAAGCGTATTCTGAGTCTACGGGAGGCGACGACCCTTCAGTAGCAGTAGAGTACAGTAGGCCTGTATTGATAAGGTGATGGGGGAGCGGAGCAACGAGTGTGTGAAACAGCCCTGGCAGCCCTTGCAGCGACCTACGAAATATACATCGTATGAGATTACTAGGAGTGACGACCCTAGACAGGATCTGTGTTGGGATTGATATAAGGGAAGTACCTTAGTTTCCCAATCCTGCTGTTTGAATGGACTAATAACAACTTGGAAATCATATCACCATAACATTGCATGTGCCTGGAAGATGTGGAGCACTCTAGGGAGTGTGGCATGCCGCGGTCGTAAGATGTTGCCGTATGAAGGAGATCGTCGGTGAGGGCATACATCACGTCATGTCATATTGCATTAACAACAGTATTAGGATTGTTTGATTTATTGCTTTACTATTATCGCATGATTGATTTGAGAACATGTTAATCCTTGCTCTATTATTCCACTGAGTTAGCTACTCACTCCCACGTTATGGGATGGTGTTTCCGGACACCCACCAGTCCCTTTTGTGATTGCAGATGATGGCGCGGCCTGTGAGGCGGAGCTGGACTTGATGATGAGGAGGAGGATTCCTCCTTTATGCGTGTTCTGATTGACGGGATTACAGGGAGGTTGATTAGATACATTGACACTTGTCATTTTATATTTTTAGCGCCCTCATGTTTATTTATTTTGTTTACTTTTGAAGTATACATGTATGTGTATAACCTGGTAATATATTCACACTCTGGAGATATACAACAGTTTATATATATTATACATACTATTACAGTCTTCCGCTTGTTAATTTAACTGTCTCTGGAGTATGATATGCTGTTCTAGCTTAATCTCACTCATGTTTAATGCGTTATCATAGACAACATTCAATCATACATATCTATGTTGCATAAATAACATTTTGGAACTCGGGAGTTGGGTTTTTGCTCGACCCCCTGATTTTCGGGATGTTACACTCCGCATATGCAAGACATTCATCCCAACTGTCCTTGAAGTGCAATGCGCAAGCTCGCAACATGTCCTGTAAAATCTGGTTCACCCGCTCTGTCTATCCATCTGTCTGTGGGTGGAAGGCAGTACTGAACTTCAACTTCACACCCATAGCCTCCTGAATGCGAGTCCAGAAAATAGAAGTGAACCGCGTGTCTCTATCCGACACGATCTCCAACGGAACTCCATGCAGACGCACAATCTCTCTAATATATAGTCTAGCCAGCTCGTCTGCAGAGTTCGTGACTCTGATCGGTAGGAAGTGCGCCGACTTCGTTAGACGGTCGACGATCACCCATATGAAATCATATCCCTTCCTCGTCTTCGGCAGCCCTGAAATGAAATCCATGGAAATGAAGTCCCACTTCCACTCTGCGATCGGCATAGGCTGCAAGAGTCCAGGTGGTCGGCGATACTTTGCCTTCACCTGCTGGCAAGTAAGACAACGGGACACGAACTCTGCTATGTGGGTCTTCATACCTTCTCACCAATAGGTCCTCTTCACGTCGCGATACATCTTCGTACTGCCTGGATGCATCGCGAGTCTGGTATAATACGCAGCCTCGAGAATCTCTCATCTCAAGTCAGGGATATCTGGGACGCATAGGCGGCCACGATAACGTAAGCCCCCATCCATGCCAACTCGCCACTCGGCGTCCGCATCATCACTGGCCTACTCTCGAAGCTCAGTCAGATGCGCATCATCCCTCTGCGCCTCGATGACTCGGTCATCGATCTGAGATCGCACCTGCACATGTGCGATGAACTCATACGGCTCCTCTACAGTGAGTTTCTGCTCAAAGTCTCGCAAAAACTCAACCATATCCCACTCCACAACCATCAGCGGAGCCGCAAACTCTATCGCCTTCTTGTGGCTCAATGCGTCAGCCACAAGGTTTGCCTTCCCAGGATGGTAAGAGACTTCGCACTTGAAGTCCTTCAAAGTCTCCATCCATAGTCGCTGCCTCATATTCAAGTCTCGCTGCGTGAATATGTACTTGAGGCTCTTGTGGTCGCAAAAGAGCTCGAACTCCTCTCCATAGAGGTAATGTCTCTAAAGTCTCAGTGCGAATATGACGGCTACCAACTCTAGGTCGTGTGTAGGGTAACCTCGTGCTTCCTTAATTGTCTCGAGGCATACGAAATTACCCTGTCCTTCTGCATAAGGACACAACCCAGACCAACGCTAGATGCGTCAGTGTATATAGTGCATCTAACCCCTTGCTCTGGTAATACTAGCACAGGGGAGGACGTAAGCCTGTCCTTCAGCTCCTGAAAAGCTGACTCCGCCTTGTCATTCTAGGCGAACTTCACGTCCTTCCGTATCAACTGAGATAAAGGTCTCGCGATCTTCGAGAAATCCCGAATGAAGCGTCGTTAATAACCAGCGAGACCCAAGAAACTCCTCACCTCAATGACAGAACCAGGCTGCTCCTAGTCCTAAACTGCAGCTACCTTAGACAGGTCAACTGCCATGCCATCCTTAGACACCACGTGTCCCAGGAACTTCACTTCCTGCTTTCAGAAGTCGCACTTCTTGTACTGTACGAACAACTGATGTTGTCTGAGTGTATCTAAGACCAAGCGTAAGTGCTCCTCATGCTCCTCTCGACTCTTGGAGTATACCAAAATGTCGTCAATGAACACAACGACAAATCGATAGAGGAAAGGCCAAAATACCCGGTTCATCAGATCCATGAACACGGTTGGTGCGTTCGTGAGACCGAACGACATCACAAGGAACTCGTAGTGGCCAAAGCTGGTCCTGAATGCTGTCTTCTGCACGTCCTCATCCCTGACGCGCAACTGATAATATCCTGACTGAAGATCAATCTTTGAGAAGTACTGTGCTCCTCTCAGCTGATCAAACAAGTCATCGATCCTGGGTAAAGGGTACTTGTTCTTCACCGTGATCTGGTTCAGTCTGCGATAATCAATACACAATCGCATCGAACCATCCTTCTTCCTCACAAATAGGACTGGTGCTCCCCAAGGAGACACACTAGGTCGAATAAGGCCAAGCTCTAACAGACCATCAATCTGCGTCCTCAACTCCTCCATCTCACATGGTGCCATGCGATACGTCGGTAATGAGACGGGCATGGAACCAGGCACTAGATCGATAGTGAAATCAATCTCTCGTCGAGGCGGCAAACCAGGGATCTTCCTGAACAGATCCCCAAACTCACAAACAACTGGCTTATGCTCAAGCATCTGGGCACCAGCGTCTCGTAGTAAAGTAGCGTAGCTAAGTATGCGGAAAGAGAGATTTACCCGCACTGGGAATGTAAAGGATGCGCCCTCTGGCTCCTAGGCAGTCACTATACGAGTCTCACAGTCAATCTCTGCCCTCGCTGCAGTTAACCAGTCCATGCTAAGAATGACTTCAAGATAAACAAGAGAGGGGTCGACGACAAGATCAAGAGCTATCGTCTTGCCCCCCAGATCCACTAAACAGCCCTCACACATCAGGGTGGCATTTGTAAAGGACCCGTGAGCTGTATAAACTCACACCCCATCCATCCTAATAGTCGGTAGCCCAATGCGCCTGACTATGGCATGTGATATCAATGAAATCGTGGATCCTGTGTCCACCATCACAAGAATAGGAATACCTCCGATGTGGGCAGTGACCTCAAAGGTCGAATGTTGAGAAGTCTCTGTCGCAGCTGCCTCAGCTGTCAAGGCATGCACCCGTGCCTGCTGTGGTCTGTTCGGCCGCTGTGCCGTGGGCCATAGAGGCGGTCTGAACTGAGATACCGGAGGTCTGAAGGAAGGGTGCGCAGGAGCCAATAGTAAAGGCGGTGCTGATATAGCCTGTGGGCGTGTACTGTCGATCTTCTACGGCGGTGAGAACCCACTGTCCCACATCCGAGCAAAATAACTCTGTGCTGAATGGCCCGATCTCCCACAATAGGTACATGATAAATCAGGGCACCGCAACGGTGGTACTGGCACGGTATCCCTAGAAGGAGGGTCGGTGCCAGGCCTTTTGCCTGCAAAGGGCCTGTCCTGCAACTCTGGTCGTGGCCTAGGAGCAATAGGGCCACGAGATCGTGTAAGTCGATCCACATCCTACTCTGCCCGCATGGACATGTGAATCAGCTCTGCATAGGAGGGAATGCTCACGCAGCACATCTTCGACAGAATATCCGGTCGCAAACCCTCTGAAAAGCACCGTTTGTGTATCTGCTCGTCTGTCAATATAGTTGGGACGTATCTACCCAACTCAGTGAACCTATGCTCATACTCAGTCACTGTCATGCCTCCCTGTCTGAGGTGCAGAAACTCATTCTCCCGATCATGCCTATATGTCTGGGGATAGTACTTCTCGTGGAAGCGGAACTCGAACGCTGCCCAGGTCCACATGTAGTTAGTGGCAACGGTCCGCAACACACTGTCCCACCATAAGCTAGCCTCCCGCTCGAACAAGAACGTAGCCAACTCGACCTGCTTAGTCTCTGAACAATGAAGCGTCCGCGGTATCTTCGACACACGGTCGAGCCAATACTCGGCCTCCTCGGGTCTATGAGAACCCATAAAAGTGGGAGGCCGTAAGCGCTGAAATCGCTCTAATAAGCTCCGTGTGTGTAATACCCCGAATTTTGGCCAATCTGGGATTTGACGTCCTTAGACAGCGGGTCAACTAAAACATCTTAAAAATCGCTCAGAACCCAATTCCATAGCCAAAGAAACCACTTAGGATTAATTCCTATGGAAAATAAGTGTAAGTTAGCTAGCGCAACGTTAAAGTAGCTGGGAAATAGTCCATGATCACTTTAAATATGTTCTACAAGACTCAAATCGAGTAGAACCAATGGCTCTATAATACTCTATAACCTCGGATCAAACTCTAAGCAGGTTTGTTCTCTGGACCACTTTGAATCTTTGTATTGGATCTAGAACGCGCTTCGAAAGTCCGATACCTCCTATCTTAGACCGTTAGAACCGCCATCTGGACTTGACAATCATTCCAAAAATCAAGTCAAACCGATAATCACAGACTATTTCATTGAGCCCGGACCGAAGAGAGTGCGAATAGGGACAGAATTGGAATTTCAAATTCAAATCTGGCACACGACTTGATGCATCAGTATTAGGCGTTCTGATCGTCAGAATTCAGCCAGATTACACCCTCGGATCAGGAAAAATTTCTATTTTTTTATCATGAGACTTTCAGCCCTGATCTACGTGCGGTGACTGCTGAACTGAAACTAGTTCGCCACGTGCGATCTGCGAACCCTGCCAAACTGAAAACTTAATACGTACTAGATCTGGTACGCATGAGCTTAAGTCCGATCGCATTCGACCAGGGGACCACCAGAAAGCATCTTTTGGACCGAAACAGCCCCGAATTGGTTATGCACTAAGTGAACCTTGTACCGGAGCCTATTTTGGGCATTTTTAAGCTTATAAAAGGGGTTGAAACCCTCACTCCTCTCTCCCATCCGAATTTGAGAGAAACCCTAGATTGGGAGAGAGAAAAGGTGAGAGTTTGTGAGAGAGATTAGGAGAGATTTTTCCTTCCTTCGAGCCACCTGTTGCTAGTGCCTAAGCAACACCTCCTGATCACCAAGCCGGTGATTCTTCCCCGTTTTCAGGTAAAAACTAACCCTAGAAGTTGCTGATTTGAGGATCACTAGGATCCATAACTTTTTAACCAATAGATCTTGTAAAACAGGTTCTCTTATCGCCGTTGACGAAGCGTATACGCTCCATTCAAATTTACGCATCCATAAGAGACTAGGTGCGGATTTTAATCGCTTTGATTGACTGTTTCCAAAGCTTTCAATGACGTTTAATAGTAGATTATCGACGGCATCACCGTTTGACATGTACAACATGCTATCCGTTTCCTGTTTCGTAAATCAACGAAGAATATGAGATTTAGGGCATTTTAGTCATTTGTAGGAAGTACTGATTACATTCATATTTTGCTGATGTGATTGACATGGTTTGTTGTCGCATTAGAAAGTTAGGAATACGTGCATAATTAGTTTGGCAAAGAGATTCGCCAAATTGCACACTTCGGGTCGACATACTATATGTAGACTTAAGTGTGTAGTGTATGTGTTTGTATAAATGCTTGTATTAGTATGTATTGAATTAAATGATGTTATGAATTAGTTTGAGATGGATTTCTCAATTTATATGTTGACATAAATGATTTCCTACATGTTGATTATGTACATGATTCCATACTATGCATGAAATGTATGTGCTTGAAGATTTGCTTAAGTTGAATGTTATAACATGTGTTAACATGCTCACATGATTTCATTTTAATTCCCATACACCTACATAAATTGCTGATGTGAATTCATATGTGTTTGGGACTATACTTAGTCCAGGCAGTCGGTAACCGAGCGAATTCGTGGTTTGCTGGTCTTGGCCACGAACGACGCGTCGATGAACGCGAGCCGTGTTCTGGAGTTGGCGGCAGTGGTTAGGCCACGCGAAGTATTTTACGCACTTCATGTCGTTCGACTTGAGATGCGATCGCGCTAGTCGAGCCCGTCAAGTAACCCGACTGGCCGATGTATGTTCACCCTGCATGAGTCATAACTGCTTGAACCTAGGGTATTGAACTTACCATTGTAAACCCTGTTAACCATGGTACCTTGATCCACGAAGACTCATGAGCTGGGCATGGTGGTATGGGACACCGTGGTCGAGCTGTCGGCCTACGATGGGGCCACAAACCTCCCCGTAGTGACCAGTGAGCACCTAGTCTCGTGAGCAGATTATGGTGGTATGAGACACTATATTCTTGCTGTCGGCCTACACTGATCAGGCGACGAGTCCTTTGTAGTGACCGCGAGCGTATTCTGAGTCTACGGGAGGCGACGACCCTTCAGTAGCAGTAGAGTACAGTAGGCCTGTATTAATAAGGTGATGGGGGAGCAGAGCAACGAGTGCATGCAACAGCCCTGACAGCCCTTACAGCGACCTACAAAATATACAATCGTATGAGATTACTAGGAGTGACGACCCTAGACAGGATCTGTGTTGGGATTGATACAAGGAAAGTACCTTAGTTTTCCAATCCTGCTGTTTGAATGGACTAATAACAACTCAAAAATCATATCACCATAACATTGCATGTGCCTGGAAGATGTGGAGCACTTGAGGGACGATTGCATGCCGCGGTCGTAAGATGGTGCCGTATGAGGGAGATCGTCGGTGAGGGCATACATCACGTCATGTCATATTGCATTAACAACAGTGTTAGGATTGTCTGATTTACTGCTTTACTATTATCGCATGATTGATTTGAGAATATGTAAATCTTTGCTCTATTATTCCACTGAGTTAGCTACTCATTCCCACGTTACAGGATGGTGTTTGCAACACCCACCAGACCCTGTTGTAGATGCAGGTGATGCTGAGATCCAGGAGGTAGAGCCAGACTTCGACGAGGACCAGGACGAGTTCTCGTACATGCAGTATCATGATGGCTTTGCTTAGGCGACCTGGGTTGACGGGACTTCAGTGGGACTATTTTGAACATTTATTTTTATTATTTACATGTATATGAGACTCAGTGATGTATTCATACTTTAGTGACAGTTGAGATCCACTTTGTTTTTCCATACAGTGATATATATATATTGTTTAGTCTTCCGCTTGCTTTTATCACTGGACTTGGAGTATGAATTACAATTTTGGTATTCTTTTACTCATGTGAATGCTTTAACTCAGACAACATTGAATCATAATCATTTTTGTTGCATAAGTGACGGTCTGGAACTCGGGAGTTGAGTTTATACATGACTCCCGATTTTCAGGGTGTTACAGTGTGTGTACGGCATTCCCCGCAGGGTAAGCAGGTGGTACAGGATGAGCCATGCCCTCATCCTGAGCATATGTATCGGCATCCTCAGTTGGATGCGCAGGTGGTGCAGGTGGAGGCACACTCTCACCCTAGGCTAGAGCCCCCACTATAGTAGTCAGGAGCTGCTGCTGCTGCTGCATCATAGCCATCATCTGCTTAAATCTATTTAGAGGTGGAGCAGGCTGTGGCATGTACTGTGTCGAAGAAGACGCGCGGTACGGTTCTCTGACGGGCGGTGTGAAAGGCTGTGGTCCAACTGTAGGACTAGTAGTAGGCTGAGACGCACATGCTGTCTCAGGAATCGGGCCCACAGCAGGGTCCGCATGAGCATCGGACTAAAAGGGAACCTGATCCATAGGCTCACCCAATGTAAGCCGAGCTGTGCTCCGTGTAGCCTTCGGCGGCATTCCCTATATTCAAAATAGGGAGCAACCTTGTCAGTCTCAATAGCACAAACACACTGCAATCATTCACATAAAGAGTTAAAGGAATTCCATGCATTTCATTTAATCAAAATTATCACAATACAAGGGATATCTCCTTACAGGCATCATGACAGGAAGTACATGGGAACTAAGATAGTTAAAGCCACAACAGCAACATAAGGAAAGCACTAGCCTTAACAGGCTTACACAACTTAAAGCAAGAAACGACTACTGCTACCAAACAACATCTAAAATCTCATCACTAGTCTGAGTTAGGTGACGGAGGAGGAGCACCCTTATCCTGCAAGCAGCACAGGATCACCTTCAAGGTGCGAGTCACCTTGCCGAATTTTTTCTTCATAACGGCCTTGATATCCTCGACCTCAACCCAAAGTTCCTGAACTCCCCTTCGCAAGGCGATCTGGCTCTCCTCAATTCGGGCAATGCGATCTTCACTAGTAGCCTGAGCAGAAGGAGGAGGGCTCTCATCTGTATCCTGAGCCTCCTCTTCTACCTCTTCTTGGACTTCTTCCCCTTCTTCTGTTCCAGGTTCTCCCTCACTTGGATCCTCTTCGTCATCAAAATTGCCTTCGCTATCCTCATCAAGCTAAGTCTCACGGTACTGAGACCCGATCTTCATCTTGACCATGGTAGACTCATCGATGCAGTGAATCGGAACTGGCAACTCCGGCCCAAGTCTATAAGTAAACTCAAGCATGATCTTGCATATAAGTCGGCCAAAAGGAAGCGACTCAGACATTCTTCTTGATTTTGCTATGAGGATAATCTGTCGCAACACGAAAGTGGCCATACACACATTTTCTCCCTGGGCCACCTGATACAAGAAATCAACCATAAGGCGCGTATACTTAATGCGATTTGTCGATCTGGGATACACGTTGAACATGCAAATGTAGTGTAGCAGGCACAAATCATCAGACATATGAGATGCCTTGAGGCTATTGTTAGGCTGCCATGGAACCAGACTACCGCATAGGAACCTGTTACGGCGATCTCGCTCACGCGTACTCCTCAAATTCTTCACACTGGGATGAACATCACCAAGGGGCACATTCAGAAGTCGCGCTATCAACCGAACATCAATCGTAGCCATCCGGTCTCTACTAAAAGGAATCTTGAACTGTAATGGCTCCAGTGTAGGATTCTGGATATGAGCGTAGAAGGCACGAATGGTGCTCACATTAGCATGAGAATGAGCTTCAAATAGCGGACCCCAATGAGCAGCTTCAATGCGCTCGAATAACAGGAATTCGCCGAAGAGTCGCCCTTCCACGTCCGCCTCAAACAACACCTTATGGTTAGTATATTCGCCGTGAGGCATCTCTGCTAATATCGCTCACCCAAGTTGAGTATGGGGATCCAAATCCCGCTTTGTATGGAACTCTCGGGCTGTGCTTGGACTTGCGGCAGCGCTCGATCTAGTGGCGCCACCCCTCGGTCTTCTTGATTGTGCAGGGCGACTAGGCCCAGCCTCATCCGCTGCGGTCTTTCTCTTTCCCATCAAAGTGAGGATGGTGGAGAGAGAGAAAAAACTCAAAATGGCTTCAACAAAAGTCATGAAAAATGTGGGAAATGTAGAGAAATGGCTGCCCAAACAGAAAAAGGGAGATCTAGGCGTTATAGAGGGATGCTTCAAGCTCCCCTAGGATGAATTTTTAAAAAGAAAAAAGAAGGAAAAAGGGGAATGGAGCTCCACACGATTTCAGCACGTTTTAGGGGTTGTAGGAGCTCCAACGGATGAGATCGGAGAGGGAGAGGGTTGCTAATCACGTTGGAGGTATGGGATAGGGTCGTTTTCAGCAATGGGATGATTTGGGAGTGATTTGGGGTCACAGTTTTGAGATGGGCAGCAAGAAAATGTGAGAAGGAGCTTGGGAAGGGGGATGTTTGTGAAGGAACTACCCCATTTAGGGGTTTTCTATGGTCGGCCCACACATGGGGGGGGGGGGGGGGTATACTAGCCAAAACAACACGTGCGACCAAAATTTATTGCAAGTGGGGCCCACCGGACGGCGATGCATCGCCGGCCATCTCGTAAGGTGGCTGGTGGGACCACATGGGTTGGGTCCCCCCTGCCTCAGGGACCCCAAATATACATGGGCCCCACCTTCGTTCATTGTAATTTGCCCTAAGGAGGTCCAAACTTCTATTCAGGGATTTTCGGGGCCAATCTTCAAACCAGAATGCAATCCCCTATCATGCAGCATATGATTTTGGGGTATAAGGAGCTACTACATCCATCTAGCCCATTAGTTTCTAAATATTACAAACTTACAATGGCCCAATGGCCAGTTTTCATGAAATTCTACTATTCACTATAAAATTTTGTCGAAGTATGATTTTATATCAGTTTCACATTAGGATCAATGCCTAACATGAAAATAATAAGAAATAATTGAAGAATGGAGTGGTGAGAGGAAGAATTTTGAAGAATTTAGGTGAAACGGGGTTTTTAAGCCCTAACGATTGAATGCAAGGGTTGTGGTTGTCCCACAACCCAAGGATTCACATTTATGGGTTTAAAATCATTCAAAGAACGTCTCAACCCACCTACCTACAACCTAGGAGCTACTCAGGTCACTTCACGCGACCCTAGATGCGTTACGGACTCGATCGCGCGATCGATACGAATAGACTTCGCCTATTGGCGAATTTGTGATCCTATAAGTGTTTCTAAACCTTTCTCGCACCCACCTAAGTCAAAAGAAGTGACAGCGTACGTCCCATGACCATAACCCAGGCCCGGTATAATCTCATTCATGCTCTAATACCAACTTGTAACACCCTGAAAATCGGGAGTCATGTATAAACTCAACTCCCGAGTTCCAGACCGTCACTTATGCAACAAAAATGATTATGATTCAATGTTGTCTGAGTTAAAGCATTCAAATGAGTAAAAGTATACCAAAACTGCAATTCATACTCCAGATCCAGTGATAAACGCAAGCGGAAGACTAAAGAATATATATATCACTGTATGGAAAACAAAGTAGATCTCAACTGTCTCCAAAGTATGAATACATCTCTGAGTCTCATATACATGTAAATAAACAGAAATCAAATGTCAAAATAGTCCCACTGAGAAGTCCCGTCAATCCAGGCCACCTAAGTAAAGCCGTCGTGGTACTGCATATATGAGAACTTGTCCTGATCCTCATCATAGTCCGGTTCTGCCTCCTGAATCCCTGCCCCACCTGCATCTAAGACAGGGTCTGGTGGGTGTTGCAAACACCATCCTGTAACGTGGGAGTGAGTAGCTAACTCAGTGGAATAATAAATCAAGGATTAGCATGCTCTGAAATCAATCATGCGATAACAGTAAAGTAGTAAATCAAACATTCCTAATACTGTTGTTAATGCAGTATGACATAACATGATGGATGCCCTCACCGACATTCTCCCTCATACGACACCATCTTCGTCGGCGACATGCTTGCGTACCGCTCAGTGCTCCACATCTTCCATGCACATGCAATCTGATGGTGATATGATTGCGGAATTATTATTAGTCCATTCAAACAGCAGGATTGGGAAACTAAGGTACTTCCCTTATATCAATCCCAACACAGATCCTGTCTAAGGTCGTCACTCCTAGTAATCTCATACGATGTATATTTTGTAGGTCTGTAACACCCCGGATTTTGGCTAATCTGGAATTAGACGTCCTTAGGTAATGGGTTAACTAAAACACCTGAGAAATCGCTCAGAACCCAATTCCATAGCCAAAGAAATCACGTAGGATTAATTCCTTTGAAAAATAAGTGTAAGTTAGCTAGCGCGATGCTAAAGTAGCTGGAAAATAGTCCCTGATCACTTTAAATACGTTCTACAAGGCCCAAAGCGAGTGGAACCAATGGTGCTATAATGCTCTAAAGCCTCGGATCAAACTCTAAGCAGGTTTGTTCTCTGGACCACTTTGAATCTTTGTATTGGATCTAGACCGCTCATCGAAAGTCCGATACCTCCTATCTTAGACCGTTAGAACCGCCTAGCTGGACTTGACACTCATTCCAAAAATCAAGTCAAAAGGATAATTACAGGCTATTTCATTGAGCCCGGACCGAAGAGAGTGCGAATAAGGACATAGTTGGAATTTCAAATTCAAATCTGGTACACGACTTGACGCGTCAGTATTGAGCGTTCTGACCATCAGAATTCATCCAGATTACACCCTTGGATCAGGAGAAATTTCTATTTTATATCATGAGACTTTCAGCCCCGATCTAGGTGTGGTGACCGCTGGACTGAAACTGGCCTGCCACGTGCGATCTGCGAACCCTGCCGGACTGAAAGCTTGATGTACGCTAGATCCAGTATGCATGAGCTTAAGTCCGATCATGTTCGGTCAGGGGACCTCTAGAAATGCTCTTTTGGACCGAAACATCCCCGATTTGGTTAGGCACCAAGTAAACATTGTTTCCAAGCCTATTTTGGGCATGTTTTGGGTTATAAAAAGGGTTGAATCCCTCACTTCTCTCACACATCCGAATTTGCTAGAAACCCTAGCTTGTGTGAGAGAAAAGGTGAGAGATTGTGAGAGAGAGTGGGAGCGTTCTTCCTGCCACTTGTGCTACGTGTTGCACGTGCTTAAGCAACGCACCTCTAACGCTTTCCCGGCGATTACACCACGATTCTAGGTAAGAAAATACCCTAAATAGTTGCTGATTTGAGGTTCCTTTGTTTCCATAGCAAAGTAGCTTATGGATCTTGTGTATTAGGTTCCCTATTCACCGTAGACGAAGCGTATACGCTCTGTTCGAATTGATACGCTTCTAGGAGAAAAAGGTGCGGATTTTAGATGCTTTGATTGACCGTTTTCAATACTTTCAATGTCGTTTAATAGTAGATTCTTGACGGCAACGCCGTTTGACATGTACAACATGCTGTCCGTTTCCTGTTTCGTAAATCAACGAAGAATATGAGATTTAGGGCATTTTAGTCATTTGTAGGAAGTACTATTTTCATTCATATTTTGTTGACGTGATTAACATGGCTTCTTATCGCATTAGGATATTAGGAATGCGTGCATAATTAGTTTGGCGAAGAGATTCGCCTAATTGCGTACTTCGGGTCGACATACTATATGTAGACTTAAGTGTGTAGTGTATGTGTTTGTATAAATGCTTGTATTAGTATGTATTGAATTAAATGGTGTTATGAATTAGTTTGAGATTGATTTCTCAATTAATATGCTGGTGTAAATGGTTTCCTACATGTTAGCCATATGCATGATTTCATGATATGAATGAAATGCATGTGCTTGACAATTCGCTTAAGCTGTATGTTATAATATGTGCTTGATGATTTCATTTTGATTTAGTTTGAGATTGAATTCTCAATTAATATGCTGATAGAAATGATATCCTATATGTTGGCGATATGCATAAGTTCATTATATGTACGAAAGGCATGTGTTAGATGATTTACTTAAGTTGTACGATATAACATGTGTTAACATGCTCACATGGTTGTGTTTCATTTCCAATACTCTCACATGATCGCTGACGTGGATTCATATGTGTTTGGGACTATACGTAGTCCAGACAGTCGGCAACTGAGTGAATTTGTGGTTAGCTTATCTTGGCCACGAAGGACGCGTCGATGAACGCGAGTCGTGTTGGAGTTGGCGGCAGTGGTTAGGCCACGCGAAGTGTTTTACGCACTTCATGTCGTTCGACTTGTGATGCGATTGTACTAGTCGAGCCCGTCAAGTAACCCGACTGGCCGTTGTATGTTCACCCTGCATGAGTCATAACTGCTTGAACCTAGGGTACTGAACTTACCATTGTAAACCCTGTTAACCATGGTACCTTGATCCATAAAGACTCATGAGCGGGGCATGGTGGTATGGGACACCGTGGTCGAGCTGTCGGCCTACGATGGGGCCACAAACCTCCCCGTAGTGACCAGTGAGTACCTAGACTCGTGAACAGATTATGGTGGTATGGGACACTATATTCTTGCTGTCGGCCTACATTGATAAGGTGATGGGGGAGCGGTACAACGAGTGCTAGCAACAGCCCTGACAGCCCTTTGTAGTGACCGCGAGCGTATTCTGAGTCTACGGGAGGCGACTACCCTTCCGTAGCAGTAGAGTACAGTAGGCCTGTATTGATAAGGTGATGGGGGAGCGGAGCAACGAGTGCATGCAACAGCCCTGGCAGCCCTTGCAGTGACCTAGAAAATATACATCGTATGAGATTACTAAGAGTGACGACCCTAGACAGGATCTGTGTTGGGATTGATACAAGGGAAGTACCTTAGTTTCCCAATCCTGCTGTTTGAATGGAATAATAACAACTCAGAAATCATATCACCATAGCATTGGATGTGCCTGGAAGATGTGGAGCACTCTAGGGAGTGTGGCATGCCGCGGTCGTAAGATGTTGCCGTATGAGGGAGATCGTCGGTGAGGGCATACATCACGTCATGTCATATTGCGTTAACAACAGTATTAGGATTGTTTGATTTACTGCTTTACTATTATCGCATGATTGATTTGATAACATGCTAATCTTTGCTCTCTTATCCCACTGAGTTGATCACTCACTCCCACGTTACGGGTTGGTGTTTCCGACACCCACCAGTCCCTATTGTGATTGCAGATGATGGCGCGGCCTGCGAGGCGGAGCTGGATTTGATGATGAGGAGGAGGATCTCTCCTTTATGCGTGATCTGATTGACGGGATTATAGGGAGATTGATTAGATACCTTGACACTTGTCATTTTATATTTTGAGAGCACTCATGTATATCCTTTTGGTTTACTTTTGGAGCATACATGTATGTATATAACCTGGTAACATGTTCACACTCTGGAGACATACAACAGTTTATATATGTTATACATACTATCACAGTCTTCCGCTTGCTAATTTAATTGACTCTGGAGTAGGATATGCTGTTCTGGCTTAATCTCACTCATGTTTAATACATTAACACAGACAACATTCAATCATACATATCTATGTTGCATAAATAACATTTTGGAACTCGGGAGTTGGGTTTTTACTCGACCCCCTGATTTTTGGGATGTTACAAGGTCGCTGCAAGGGCTGCCAGGGCTGTTGCTCGCACTCGTTGCACCACTCCCCCATCACCTTATCAATACAGGCCTACTGTACTCTCACTGCTACGGAAGGGTCGTCGCCTCCCATAGACTCAGAATACGCTCGCGGTCACTACAAAGGACTGGTTGCCTGATCAGTGTAGGCCGATAGGAAGAATATAGTGTCCCATACCACCATAATCTGCTCACGAGTCATAGGTGCTCACTGGTCACTATGGGGAGGTTTGTGGCCCCAGCGTAGGCCGATAGTTCGACCACGGTGTCCCATACCACCATGCCCGGCTCATGAGTCTTTATGGATCAAGGTACCATGGTTGACAGGGTTTACAATGGTAAGTTCAGTACCCTAGGTTCAAGCAGTTATGACTCATACAAGGTGAACATACAAAGACCAGTCGGGTTACTTGACGGGCTCGACTAGCACGAGCGCATCTCAAGTCGAATGACATGAAGTGCATAAGACACCTCGTGTGGCCTAACCACTGCCGCCAACTTCAAAACATGACTCGCGTTCATCGACGCGTCGTTCGTGGCAAAGAGAAGCCAACCACGAACTTGCTCAGTTGCCGACTGCCTGGACTAGGTATAGTCCTAAACATTTATGAATTTACATCTACAATCATGTAAGAGTAATGGAAATGAAATACAACCATGTGAGCATGTTAACACATGTTATAACATACAACTTGGGTGAATCATCTAACACTTGCATTTCATGCATACAATGAAATCATACATATAACCAACATGTAGAAAATCATTTACATCAGCATATCATTTGAGAATTCAATCTCAAACTAATTCATAACACCATTTAATTCAATACATACTAATACAAACATTTTTACAAACACTTAGACTACACCCTTAAGTCTACATATAGTATGTCGACTCAAAGTGCGCATTTAGGCGAATCTCTTCGCCAAACTAATTATGCACGCATTCCTAATATCCTAATGCGACAAGAAGCCATGTCAATCACATTAGAAAAATATGGATGAAAATAGTATTTCCTACAAATGACTAAAATGCCCTAAATCTCATATTCTTCGTCTGCTTACGAAACAGGAAACGAATAGCATGTTGTACATGTCAAACGGCGTTGCCGTCGATAATCTACTATTAAACGACATTGAAAGCGTTGGAAATAGTCAATCAAAGCGTCTAAAATCCGCACCTTTTCTCCTATAAGGGTATTGATTCGAACGGAGCGTATACGCTTCGTCTACGGTGAACTGGGAACCTAATACGCAAGATCCATAAGCTAACATGCTAAGGAAACGAGGGAACAGTAAATCAGCAAGTGTTTGGGGTGTTTTCTTACCTAAAAATGCGGTGAAATCACTGGGAAAGTGATTGAGGTGTGTTGCTTAGGCACGTGCAACAGGTAGCACAAGCAGCAGGAAATTCTCTCCCACTCTCTCACCTTTTCTCTCACACCAGCTAGGGTTTCTGACAAATTCGGATGGGTGAGAGAAGTGAGGGTTTAAGCCCCTTTTATAACCTAAATCTTGTCTGAAATAGGCTTGGGAACAATGTTCACTTGGTGCCTAACCAAATCGGGGCTGTTTCGGTCCAAAAAGGCATTTCTGGAGGTCCCCTGGCCGAACGCGATCGGACTTAAGCTCATGCATACTGGATCTAGCACACATCAAGTTTTCAGACCGGTAGAGTTCCCAGATCACACGTGGCGGTCCAGTTTCAGTTCAGCGGTCATCACATGTAGATCAGGCCTACAAGTCTCATGATATGAAATAGAAATTTTTCCTGATCCGAGGGTGTAATTTGGCTGAATTCTGACGGTCAGAACGCTTAATAATAACGCGTCAAGTCGTGTGCCAGATTTGATTTTCAAATTTCAAATCTAACCCTATTCTCACTCTCTTCACTCCAGGCTCAATGAAATAGCCTGTGAATGTCGGTTGGACTTGATTTTTGAAATGATTGTCAAGTCCAGCTAGGCGGTTGTAACGGTCTAAGATTGTAGGTATCGGACTTTCGACGCGTGGTCTAGATCCAATACAAAGTTTTAACGAGGTCCAGAGAACAAACCGGCTTAGAGTTTGATCCGAGGTTTTAGAGTATTATAGCGTCATTGGTTCTACTCGCTTTGGGTCTTGTAGAACGTATTTAAAGTGATCAGGGACTATTTTCCAGCTACTTTAGCGTTGCGCTAACTAACTTACACTTATTTTCCAAAGGAATTAATCCTACGCGATTTCTGGTCGAGTTGGTACTCGAGTCCAAGTACGGATTTTTCCAGGGCCTTACATAAAGTCTCGCACAAACTCCACTATATCCCATTTTGTAATCATAAGCGGAGCTGCAAACTCTATAGTCTTCTTGTGGCTCAACGCGTCTGTTAAAAGTTTGCCTTGCCCGAATGGTAGGAGACCTCGAACTTAAAGTCCTTCAAGGTTTCTATCTATCGGCGTTGCCTCATATTCAAGTCTAACTATAAGAATATGTATCTAAGGCTCTTGTGGTCGCAAAAGAGCTCGAACTCCTCTCTGTAGAGGTAATGTCTCCAGAGCTTTAATACGAAAATGACGGCTGCCAACTTTAGGTCATGTGAAGGGTAATTCTCCTCGTGTTTCCTCAACTATCTTGAGGCATAAGCAACCACCCTGTCCTTCTACATAAGGACACAACCCAGACCAACGTGAGATGTGTCAATATATATAGTATACTTAATCCCTTGCTCTGACAATACTAGCACAGGGGAGGATGTTAACTTATCCTTCAGCTCCTGAAAAGCTACTTCGGCCTTCTCATTCCAGGCAAACTTCAAATCCTTCCGAGTTAAGTGAGACAATGGTCTAGCAATCTTGGAAAAGACTCAAATGAATCGTCAATAGTAACCTGCCAGACCTAGAAAACTCCTCACCTCAGTAATTGAACTAGGCTGCTTCCGCGGCTACTTTAGCGAGGTTAACTACTATACCTTCCTTAAACACCACATGTCCCAGGAACTTGACTTCTTCCTTCCAGAAATCACACTTCTTATACTGGGTAAAAAATTGATTCTCCCAAAGAGTATTCAATACCACTCTCAGGTGCTCCTCGTGCTCTTCCCGACTCGTGGAGTATATCAAAATGTCATCGATAAAGGCGACGATGAATCGGAACAGAAACGGCCGAAACACTGTGTTCATCAGATCCATGAACACGGCCAAAGAATTTGTGAGTCCTATCGACATCATAAGGAACTCATAATGACCAAAACTAGTCTTGAATGCAGAATTCTTCATGTCCTCAGCCCTAACGTCAGCAAGGAAATAGGTGTCGCACCGGGCACAAGATCGATAGTAAAGTCAATCTCGCTCCGAGGAGGAAGTCCCGGGATCTTTTCAAACACACCAAGGAAGTCTTGAACCACTGGCATAACTCCCAACGTTGGATCATCAAAACTCTCAAACCAATAAGCGTAGTTGCTAACACGACAAGACCAACTGACCTGAACTAGAAATGTAAAGATCGTGCCCTCAGGTCTGTAGGCTATCACGACTCTGGCCTCATAATCAATCTCTACCCTCATCTTTGTGAGCCAATTCATCCTGAAAATAATGTCATAGTGACATAGTGGGGTGACAATCAGGTCGACAACCACTGTCTTGCTACCCAAATCTACTGAGCAAGACTCACAGGTCCGTGTAATGTCAGAAAAAGTCCCTGTAGCTATCGTGAGTCTCACTCCCTTCGTAGGAGCCGTATTCAAACCTGACCACTTGATCGCAGTGGAAGAGATGATCGAAATAGTGGACCCAGTGTCTACCAGTAAGAGGACAGGTGTACCTTGGATATGAGCGAGAACCTCAAAATATGTTGATGTTAAATATGGCTCGAGTGCCTCAGCTGTAAGCGCATGAACACGAACCTGTTGTGGGCGATGCGGTGGAGGTACCATGGGATGTTGTGGAGGCCTGAAATGAAGTGCAGGTAGTTTGAAAGAAGGATGAGTTGGTGCTAATCGAAGGGGTGGTGCAGAAATAGCCTGAGGCATCGGACGGTTGATCCTCTGAGGCAGCGAGAACCCACTATCTCACATCCTGGAGAAACAAGTCACCTCAGTGTGGCCTGGCTTCTTACAGTAGTTACACCACACGTCAGGTCGCTTCACATGGCAGGAGATGCCATAAACCTCGGCGGTGAATCTACACGAGGCCTCTTACTGAGGAAAGGTCTACTCGAAAAGTCAGGTCACAGCCGGGGAGCCATAGGTGCATGCATACGGGAGAACCTGTCCCCGTCCTGCTCAGCTCACAGGGACATGCTCAGCAACTCAGCATAAGAAGAGATGCTCAAAGTACATCTTTGATCGAATCTCAGGCCGCAGACCCTCAAAAAAATGTTGCATCCGTAACGGCTGATCACCCAGAAGCAATGGAGTATACCTGCCCAGCTCCGTGAACCAGTTCTCATGTTCTGTCACTGACATTCCTCCCTGATGGTGGTGAAGGAAATCACTCTCCTTCTCGTGTCAGTAAGTGACCAGGAAAATACTTCTCGTGGAAGCGGGCCTCAAACACCTCCCAATTCCACTCAAAACCCTCCGCAACTGTGCGGAGAACACTATCCCACCATAAGCTGGCCTCCTTCTCAAACATGAAGGGGGAAAGCTCAACCTGCTCCACCTCAAAACAGTGTAGTGGTCTCAGCATCTTAGAGATGCGGTCAATCCAAAACTCAGCCTCCTCGGGTCTATGAGTACAAGTAAAAGTAAGAGGCCGCAAGTGCTAGAATCGGTCAAATGTGCCGCTGGCACTAGCGTTCCCAGTAGGGTGTATAGGAGAGGCAGGTGGAACTGCCCCCATCGACTGAGCAAAGTTATCAGCCATGGAGGTCAAGAACTGTTGTTGTTGTTGCTGCTGTTGTATCTACTGCTACTACATCAACAACATCATCTGCTCTAGCCTATCAGGAGGTGGAGTGGACTGTGATGCATAAGGCATCGACGTAGATGCACGGTTCTGCTTAGGAACCGAAGGTGTGACAGGAGGGACCATAGATGGTGTCACAGGAGTCGGCCCAGCAGCAGGGCCAGAATCCGGCTGAGAAATCGGCATAGGATTAGAATAAGATGGGCCTGAATGGGGGTTCGAATGGCTATTGCTCAGGGGAAGGGTCCTGTCAAGCGACTCACCCAGAGAGAGACGGGCCGAAGTCCTCAAGCCCTTAGGTGGCATACCCTACATATAACAGAGGATGCAACCAGTGCGATTAAGCATTCACACAATCCATCCACACAGCATTCACTTCTCAAGCCTAGGAAACAAAATGCATTTCATTTAACAAAATTATCACAATACATGATGTGCAGCATTACATGAATCACGACAGAGAAAGCATGTGAGCAAAACAACTAAGCTTCAAACACTAAAAAAACTACCAAACTACTATGCCAAGAAAGGCTACACACAAGAACAAGTAACAAACAAATAAACAACAACTACACATAGGACCATTCGTCAGAATCTGGTGATGAAGGAGGGGCACCCTTATCCTGCAGACAACACAGGATCGACTTCAAGGTGCAGGTTACTTTCTTAAACTTGTACTTCACAAGGCCCTGCAGGTGAATAATATCCTATCATAGAGTGGCCAGGCCCTCCTCAAGCCTAACCAAATGGGCTTCTCTATCAATCCTATTAGGATCATGCTCCTGAGCCACAGGAGGAGGACTCTCATAGTATCCTGAGCCTCCTCTTCTTCTTCGTCCTACTCTTCTCCTTCTATTTCTGCTCCACCTTCTTCATCACTCTCTTCCTCTTCACTTTCTAACTCCTCCCCACTCTCCTTAAGTAAGGCTTGTCACTGCCGAGGCCCGATCTCCATCTAATTGAGAATAGTCTCGGTGATGTAATGGATTGGTACCAGTAATTCCCCCCAAGTCTGTAGCCAAACTTAAGTGCAATCCTGCATATGAGTCGGCCGAACGAGGGAGATTTAGTCCTTCTATTCGAACGTACGATAAGGACTATTAGTCGCAAGACATACGTAGGCACACAAAACTTCTCTCCTTGCCCCACCTGATACAAGAAATCCACCATCAGGCGCGTGCACTCACTGCGGTTGCTTCACCTGGGATAAATGTTGAATGTGTAGATTTGGTGAAGCAAACGGAAGTCGTCTGTCATATTTGTTGCTAAGAGGCATTTGTTAGGCTGTCATTCAACTAGACGACTACAAAGGAATCATGTGCGGTGATCCCTTTCACGTGCACTACTCAGATTCTTCTAACTTGCATGAACCTCGCCAAATGGCACATTCAGAATCTGAGATATCAAACCAACGTCGACAGTGGCCACCCGTCTCTTCCAACTGGAATTCTAAACTAAAGGGCTCCAGCGTTGGCTCTCAAATATGGGCATAGAAAGCTCGAACAGTACCCACATTTACACGGTGCTCACCCTCAAATAGCGGACCCCACTTAGCTTCTACTAGGTGCTCGAACAATAAGAACTCTCTAAATATCTATGCATCTATATGAGCTTCAAAAAGGACCTTACGGCCTTCGAAAACACTATGAGACAACTCCACCAGCAAGGACCTTCCTATGGGAGCATGGGGATCTAGATCCCGTTTTCTCTACAACTCGCGAGTGGCACTTGAACTATTGACAACACCCCTCAGCTTCCTTGAACGGGTTGGGGGACTAGGCCCGACTTCATTTACGGGAGCTCTCTTCTTCCCCATGAAAGAGAGAATGGTGGAAATGGAAAAGATGGTTGTCACAAACTCAAAAAGAGCCATTAGAGTGGACTTAAAGGTCGGAATAGGATAGGTTATGGGCTGCCAAAAATTGTTAAAGCACTCAATGGTACTTGTGTGTTCAAAATGAGAAGGAATCAAGGAAAATAGAAGAGAGATTGGTGGGTTTTGGAGTAATGAGCTACCAAAAGGGGATGGGTAAGCTCAAATGGAAGAAAAAGGAGAGGGTAACGACTGTGAAAGAGAGCTTTAAGGGGTGGTGTGGAGTGGTGCTCAAAAATGAAAGGGGAAATGATTGGAGAGGGATTTGGGGGGAAATTTTGAAAGATTTTTGAAGAAAAGAAATCTTGGAGGTGTGATTTTTGAAGGAAGGATGAGATAGGAGGGGTTTTAACCAAGCAACCATGGAAGAGTGGGCCATACAATGCCCGAGGAGCGTGGGCCCGACCGGCCCAGCCTGCCCGAACCCACTGGGCAGTGAGGGCCTCACCAGTCTCTGGACATCCTAGTGAGGGCTCACCCCTCTGGCGAGGTCCTCCCCCCCTTGGGTCTAAAAACATGTGGGTCCCACTCTGGGTCCCCCTAGAAATGCCCCGATTAGGCCCCTACTCCATTTCGACTCATTTTAGGCCGTTTCTAATCAAATTTGATACATATCCACATTTACCAATTTTTTAACAGCTGAAATGGGATGAAACACAGTTTAAACCCATCGATTGATGGCCTAAAAGTGGTTTGGGGTCTTCGTGTGTGAGCAGGAGTATGCACGGACTCGATCTCGATGATCTTTTTCAGTAAACTTTCGCCAACTGACAAAACTGGGAATCCTAAGCTTGTTTCTAGATTTTTCTCACACCCTCTTACGCTAAAGTGGCATCAACATGCATCGTGTGACCATAACCCAGGTCCTGTTTAATCCAGATCATGCTCTGATACCAACTTATAACGCCCTAAAATTCGGGGGTCGAGCATAACTCAGCTCTCGAGGTCCAAAACATCACTTATGAAACATATTTAATGGTGGATGTATGTTTTCTGTATTAGTGCATAAACATGAAGTAGATTAAACTAAAACAACAAATCATAATTCAGGGACAATCTGAAAACGCAAGCGAAAGTTTGAAATAAATATATAAACCAATACAATCCCTAAAATATGAGTGCTCTGCCTGGTCAATAAGTATAAGTCGTGTCTCAAAATACATATATCAAAAGGTGATAAACCACTACAAACATAGCCCTGAATCCCCGTCAATCAGGACATGGCTCACATGAACCCGCCTGAGAACTGCATGAACGAGAATGCCTCCTCGTCCTCATCGAATTCCGGCTCCTCCTCGCAGGCATCACCATCACCTACAGCTAAGTTAGAGTTTGGTTGGTGTTTAAGCACCATCCCAGAACGTGGGAGTGAGTGATCAACTCAGTGGAACTATACAACAAAGGTTAAGATGTTATCAATTCAATCAAGCAGTAATGATAAAGTAGTATAATCAAACATGTCCTAATTACTCTTGTTAATGCAAGAATGATATGAGGAAATGATGCATGCCCTCATGCAAACTCCCTCTTGCGACATCATCTAATGATCATGTCATGAATCACAAACACTGTGCTCTACACCAACGCCAACAACACATGTAGTGCGATGTTATGAACATGATTACCAAGTTCTCATTAGTCCTTTTCATATAGCAGGATTGGGAAGCTAAAGCACCTCCCTTATATCAATTCCCCAAACAATGATCCATTCTAGGGTCGTCAGTCCTAGTAAATCCCATACGATATTACTATTCTAAGTCATTGTAAAGGGCTCGTCACTAATCAATACAGGCCTAGTATACCTTAGTTACTACAAAAGGCTCGTCGCCTGTCTACAGTGTCAAGGTATGCTCGAGGTCACTATAGAGGGCTCATCTCCAATTAGTGTAGGCCGACAACACGAATATAGTGTCCCATACCACCATAATCGGCTCACTAGTCTAGGTTGCTCACTGTCACTACGGGGGGCTTGTCGCCCCAGCGTAGTTCGATAGCTTGACCAAGGTGTCCCATACCACCATGTTTAGGTCATGAGTCTTAGCGGATCGAGGTACCATGGTTAATAGGGTTTCACTGGTGAGTTTGGTGCCCTAGATTCAAATAGTAGCGTCCAAACATAGTGAACATACATCGGTCAATCGGGTTAATTGACGAGCTCAACTAGGACAAGCGCACGTTGAGTCGATCGACATGGAATGCATAAGCACTGCGTGTGGCCTAACCACTGTCGAACACCCCAAGTACGACTCGCATTCGCCAAACACATCCTGCATGGCGTAAATAATTTTACCACTAGTTCAAGAACAATTACCAATTACCTGGACTATAATACAGTCTCAACTATGAATAATCTCAATAATAGATAATTAAATCAAATCCTACATTCATATGAACATGATATGAAATATAGCTTAAACATGGAAACAGTACATGGAGGAAATCATACACACAGTTAATCATGAAATAAATAGGCTAAATAGTTCATGGAGGAAATCATACACACAAGTAAGGTAATTGAGATTTATATCTCAACTCCCTTATAAATCACACTTTACTAACTATAAACTCATTCAGACATTTTTATAAACACTTAGACTACACTATTCAACATACATCACGTATGTCGACCATATTGCATTTATGGCAAATCCTTTAACCAAGGAGTTGTCGCATACATAACAATCATGTAATAACGACAATTAATCATGACAAGCACAACATCAGATTTTATATGCATACAAACATTTTAACAAACACATGAAATACTCTATTTACAACATAAGTTATACATATACGTAAAACAAAATAGATAGCGCATTTGGCATGTGTAATAGCGTCCACGTCAATAATAAATCATTATCTAACATTGAAAGTCTTGAAAACCTTAACTTAAACGTATATAGTCAGTACCTTAAACTAGAAAATGCGTAACGGATATGATTTAGATGATAATTCCTCGTTAACAGTGGATAGGCAACCTAAGGCATGAAGTAAGTTAGCTACAATAACACTTAGACCATTCTAAGCTCTAAAATAGGTTAGGGTTTCATTGTCTTACCCAAAATGGAATTAGAATCACCAGAATAACGATTCAGATAGGTGGATTTGATGCGTAGAGAAAACGGGAAGAATCCCAAGATGAAACACCAACTTCTCTCTCACTCTCTCTCTCTTTACTCTCTCTTATCTTAGCTAGGGTTTAGAATTCGTATGGAATAGGTGAGAGAGGGTTTAAGACCCTTATATTGGCATAGAACTGACGAAAACAGTCTCAGGGCCATGGTATACTTAGGTTATAACCAAATCGGGCTTATTCCGATCCAATGGAGCATTTTTGGAGGTCTTTTTATTAAATGCGGTCGAATTTAAGCTCAATAATATTGAATCTTAAGCAAGTTAAGTTTTCAGTCTGATCGGATTTCCAGATCAACTGTGGCGGACCAATTTCACTTCAGCGGTCACCGAAACTCGATCAGGGCCACAAGTATTTTGCATAAGTGAGCCATCTTCCCTGATTCGAGGGTGAATTTGGGTCAAAAACCAATGGTCAGAATGCTTATAAATGGCGCGCTAGTGACACAACTCGGATTACTTAAATGCATATTTAATTTTATAAAAAACTTCACTTTCTCACACTCTTCACTCTGGACTCGAGGAAATGGTCTCAGGACATCGTCTGGTCTTGATTTTTGAGGTGATTGTCAAGTCTGACTAGGTGGTCATAATTGTATAAGTTCATCGCTATCGGACTTTCGACGTGCAGTCTAGGTCCGATACGAATTTTTTGAATGCTCCCGAGAGCAACTAGGTTTAGAGTTGGATCCTAGATTTTAGGGTAATGTAGCATTGACAATTCTATAGGTTTTGGATCTTGCAGATCATTTTTAAAGTGATTGGTGCTAAATTCACAGGTAATCTAGTTTAGCACTATTTAATTCTCTTTAAATTTCTAAAGGATTTGGTTCTAAAATATTTCTACGAGAGGTGGTACTCGGGTCTATGTACAGATTTTTTCGGGATGTTACACTCTTACTTCAAAAGAGAGAGTAACAGCTCCCGAACGTGGGACCCCCACTCGTCAGAGGTCACGATAAACTTCACGTGGTGGGTACCAGTCCGAACCACCGGCACCTCCTCCGGCTAGAGAAAATCCACTTCCAGGTAAATACACGGGTAGAAAGCTCATTCGTGAGAGGAAGGTAGACAAAGATTGTTTAAAACCGTACAATCTGGAATACTTGTTTGCTGCAATCGGTTGTTTACCTATTCTTGACTTTTTTGGGCCTTGTCATCTTGAGTGCACAGGTAACTTTCTCGCCGCTTGTTACTCACCCGTGTTTGATCCTCCCTCAATCATGGTCTCTCTTGATGGTGATGATGTCCTAATCACTCCTGCCACAATGGCAAACATCCTAAGGCTGGAAATGTCACCAGATGGTCTCCCTAAAATAGACCTCGAAAATGTTGAAGTTTGATCCATGGTTACCAAATACATCTGTCATGGGAGAGACATTCCTTGGTACCAAGGAAATGCATTGAAATCCAAGTTCATGGAACCTCGATTTCAGGTCTTGTATGTTATCTTCACCACAAATATCTATCCTAGAAGTACCAACTGGTCCGATCTCACAGGTTTCATGACCATGATAGTGTATTCAATTGTTAGTGGGATAAACATTTGTCTTCCGACTCTACTTGTCCACCAGTTGGTCTATGCCGTTTACACGTCCCAGGATCTTCACCTGTCATATCCTTAAATCATAGACAGGGTGTCCAACGCCATTGGCTTCCCAACGACCAGTGATCCGGAACTTCCCCTCCAATTCTTCAACAAAAATAACATTCTGAGGATGGACCTGAAGTTCCATAAATATCCCGAGGATCTAGAGGAAGGCATTCAAGAAGAAGTAGCTGGAGGTGGAGGAGATGCTCCCACTACAGAGACTGAAATGGCTAGGGAAGAATAGCCTGTGCCCCATCAAGCACCATCCACATCAGCGATCGGGCATGCAAAGAAGTTCAAGATGAATCAAGACAGAATTGGGGCGATACAGCGTAATGTCACTCAACTGAAAGAGTCCGTGGATACACGACTCTCTGTCTTAGAACACATGGTCAACGGAGTGCAGAAAACTGTGCAACAGCTAGTTGATCTACTCATTTGCTGGGGCGACGACACGATACCATCTTCCTCGACTTCATAGTGTTGGTATCCAGATGCTATCACATACACCTCACTCTTATTTTTGCGTATGAACATTAGTATCTTTTTGGATGTTCTGTGCTCTCATGGGTGTATGTGATACCTCACTAACCTGCATAGTCTAAATAGTTTTTTTGTGTGTTGCCCATGGATGGGCTAAAAACTGATGTTTGATTTTAGGTGCCCATGAATGGGCTTGGTAATTTTGTTTAGATGACTGTAATACTACTGTCAATCTGGGGCAGTCTGTGTCTATGGATATTTTGAATATGGCCGGTTATAATTCACTTCTATTTTCTGCCATGATTATGAGTTAAGATCCCCTATTTTATTTAGTCTTTGATATGGAATGCATGTGATGTTTTGTTATTTTTTCTATATGCTTATATCACTACTCTATTTGGTTTGTTATGCATACATAGTTTCTAAAAGTTCTATCTGCTTAAACTGTTTTGATCATTATACATCTATACCTTATACATGTATGCACTCTAGTTGTTGCTTCTCCCAAGTTGCCTTAACTTTAGTCAATATCAACTTCTATACCTTTGCCAATGACTGATAAAAAGGGGGAGAATAATTTAAACACCCCACAAGAAAATTTTGCATTTCTACTTGAATTGTGATACATGTGTTAGGGGGAGCAGCTGCATCAAGATAGGGGGAGAATGCTGTTAGGGGGAACAGCTACTGGTTATGTGTATGGTTTCACTGGACATTGTAAAATTATGTAAATTACATGTACACACAATTTAGGATATGGCTGTCTAGATGTTGTTCTAAGGTGTTTTGGTATTTTGTCACGTAATTCACAAAGGGGGAGATGGAAAGTGCCCTGGTTTGTCAATTAGTGTGAATGTTGATTCAAATAGATAAAAAAGCTCCATAGGAAGCTCAATCAGCTGTCTACCTCAACCGGATGTGTGCCCAAACTCATCACAGGTAAATCTAAGCCTCACATCCCATGCTTGAAAACACTAGGTATATAAAACCCTTAAAATTGGTTAAAAATCATAGGATTTTTTAGTTAGAAAACTTTTTTACAAAATAAAAAAATCTCAAGTTTTCTACCTCTGTCGATTTATCGATTTCAGGTTCGATAAAATAAAGGAGTGCTGTTGATGTCCTCGAATGCTCAATCGATAAAATCGAATGAGGATATAAAGTGTCCAGCAACTGCATATACATCTGGAAGGAATTATTGATGTATCAATACCCCTATTAATATCATTGATATTTAAATCTTAAGTTTATTGAAGTAGAGTCGATATAATCAACAACAAAGTCTTTGTGTCCTTATTTTTTATTAGAAAATCATAAAGACCTTCGATATATCAAAGTACCCTTAATATCCTCGGAATTCAAATCTCGATGATATTGGAAGGCTTTAGCTGATATCGGTCTTGGACACAATCTTTCCAGCAACAATTTTCTGGTGGTTTTTATTTCAGATCGAGGGTCACTCAATAGAATCGATATTCAAATATTGATGATATTGAGGTCAGATCACTTGCATTGAGAACGGACATTAACTATCCCACCAGCTCACTGATAAAATCCACGGATTTATCGACACATCGACAGGACCTTTGATATCATCGACATTCAAATTACGATGATATCGAGTGTACCTCGATCATATCTTTTGTCCTGAAAATTTTCAAGGTAAGTCTTCTCATTTTTCAAATGTCGAGGAATCGATCCTCGTAACGATAATATCGGAGTTCGAAATTCGATAACATCGACGCGTGTTTTGATGCTCTTGACCAGCTGAAAAAAAGTTTAAAAAGTGTATGACATTTGAGTTTGTGTCATCGAGCAGCCAGTCGATGCAATCGAGAGTATACGCTTGATGATATCGACCATGCTCAACGATATCAAACTCATTCATAAATATGACCATTTTATATCGGTTAGAACTTTTTGCCTATATATAGAGAGCTTGTTTTTAGTTGTTGTGAGAGAAAGAAGAGAGAGTTTTTGAGTGTTTAACCTTAGATCATTTACCCAAAGCCCTTTCACTCAAGAAAGTCCATCTTCCAATCCACCCTCATCATTGATATTCAATAGAGTGAATTGGGGAATGAACTTCTGAAATGACCAAGCTATATGTCCTAGGGGGGGGGGGGGGGGTGAATAGGACTATGCCAAATTAAAATTAAATACAGCGGAATAAAATAAGGAAATAGCCTTACAATAATAAATCAATTCACAATGCTAAAATTAAATCAATCTCAATAAACAAGCATTGAGAGGTTGATACAAATTCAGTTCTAAGGACAACCTTACACCATAATAAACAAGGGCTTATGTTAGGACAACCTTATTTCTAGAACGTCTTTTGAATCAAGAACTCAATCTAAATAGAAAAAAATAAATAATAAGGAATTGAAATAAATTGTAGAAATTTAAATCTAATTTATTACAACATTCCCACACTTGATTGAATTGTAAATCTTTACAATATTCTCATCCACATGTACATTCCACAAATCTGAATGATAAAAGATATAAAGATTAAGCAAGCATTCAATCTATAAGACAATGAGTTATAGTGGTTTGCCTTTGTGTTCACCAACTGTTAAACAACAGTCACACAGAATGCTACTCCACTCCTAATATCCTCACACAGGGATATTAGCGTTCACTATCAAAATAGGTTTCACAGGTTCACCTAAAACCTTCACAATTGTGTCTTTTTAACTTGGGCTTACACAATCCAAAAACCCACACTATTCTGAGTTTTCCAGCTCTCCTCAGATAACCGTACAAATGAAATTTTTCTGGCGAATCCCAAACAAAAATCAAAAGAATGAAAATTTTACAAAAGTATAAAATACCTGTATTTCTCCTTTCGTAGTAGCCCGGAAGAACCAATTTGAGTAGATGTTCAAATATGAAAGTTCGATGTCCAATACTCACTTTACAATGGTTCTAAGTTCTAATTGATTTTAAATTAAATCAGACTGGGCTAGCTCTATTTGATTTTAATTCCAAGAAGAAGAAAAATAATATTTTCTCTTTACAAATTAGATTGGAATATAGAATAAAATCAAATAGTAAAAAGCTAACAAAAGAAAATAGAATTATACACAATATAGCTTAAGAATAAACACAAACTTATCTCAGAGTGGAGCTTCAAATTCACGTAATTTTCAATGAATAACTCTGAAATTCGTGTGTTATTTATAGCTGCAAAAATTCATCTTCGACTGCTCCTAGGGTCACCACGACTAGTTGAAGAAGAAATGGATTTTTGAATTTTCGAGCGCAATCGGATAAAACCGTTACACAACCGGTCGTAGGGAGTCCACGACTGGTCGAAGGCATTCCACGACCGGTCGAGACCCCTCTACGACTAGTCATGTGATACTTGATTTAGTCGGTGGAGTTTGAGTCGTAGCACCACGACTGGTCGAAGGTCGAGTCGAGACCATGCCACGACCGATTGAGTAGACTCCAGGACTGGTCGTATCCGAACAGAAAAAATCTGATAATTTGTAACAAAACTATGACTGGTCTTAGAATTTCTTGGACTGGTCGAACCAGTGTGTAACGCCCGTGAAAAATCCGTACTTGGGCTCGAGTACCAACTTGACCCGAAATCACGTAGAATTAATTTCTATGGAAATTAAGCGTAAGTTAGCTAGCGCAACGCTGGAGTGGTTGGGAAATAGTCCCTGATCACTTTAAATACGTTCTACAAGACCCAAATCGAGTAGAATAAATGACTCTATAATACTCTATAACCCCGGATCAAACTCTAAGCAGGTTTGGTCTCTGGAACGCTTTGAATTTTTGTATTGGATCTAGACCGCACGTCGAAAGTCCGATACTTTCTATCTTAGACCGTTAGAACCGCCTCGTTGGACTTGACACTCATTTCGAAAATCAAGTCCAACCGACAATCGCAGGCTATTTCATTGAGCCCGGACTGAAGAGAGTGCGAATAGGGACAGAATTGAAATTTCAAATTCAAATCTGGCACACGACTTGACGTGTCAGTATTAAGCGTTCTGACCGTCAGAATTCATCCAGATTACACCCTCGGATCAGGAGAAATTTCTATTTTATATCATGAGACTTTCAGCCCTGATCTACGTGCAGTGACCGCTGAACTGAAACTGGTCCGCCACGTGCGATCTGCGAACCTTGCCAGACTGAAAACTTAATACGTGCTATATCTAGTACGCATGAGCTTAAGTTCGATCGCATTCAACCAGGGGACCACCAGAAAGCATCTTTTGGACCGAAACAGCCCCGAATTGGATATGCACTAAGTAAACTTCGTTCCGGAGCCTGTTTCCGGCGTTTTTAAGCTTATAAAAGGGGTTGAAACCCTCATTCCTCTCTCCCATCCGAAATTGCAAAACCCTAGCTTTGGGAGAGAGAAAAGGTGAGAGTTTGAGAGAGAGAGTAGAAGGGATTTTTCCCGCCTTCGTGCCGCTTGTTGCACGTGCTTCAGCAGCTTATCCGAATCACCTAGCCGGTGATTCTTCCACTTTTTCAGGTATGAAACAACCCTAGAAGTTGCTGATTTAGGGTTTACTAGGATTCATAGCGTGTTAGCTAACTTACTTCGTAAAACAGGTTCTCCTACTGCCGTAGACGAAGCGTACACGCTCCGTTCGAAATTACGCATCCGTAAGAGATAACGTGAGGATTTTAGACGCTTTGATTGACGGTTTCCAACGCTTTCAATGTCGCTTAATAGTAGATTAACGACGGCATCGCCGTTTGACATGTACAACATGCTCTCCATTTCTTGTTTCGTAAATTAACGAAGAATATGAGATTTAGGGCATTTTAGTCATTTGTAGGAAGTACAGTTTACATTCATATTTTACTGATGTGATTGACATGGTTTGTTGTCGCATTAGGAAGTTAGGAATACGTGCATAATTAGTTTGGCGAAGAGATTCGTATAATTGCGCACTTCGGGTCGACATACTATATGTAGACTTAAGTGTGTAGTGTTTGTGTTTGTATAAATGCTTGTATTAGTATGTATTGGATTAAATGATGTTATGAATTAGTTTGAGATGGATTTCTCAATTAATATGCTGACCTAAATGATTTCCTACATGTTGACTATATGCATGATTTCATTACATGCATAAAATATATGTGTTTGAAGATTTACTTAAGTTGAATGTTATAACATGTGTTAACATGCTCACATGATTGTATTTCAATTCCAATATTTTTATATGAATTGCTGATGTGATTCCATAATTGTTTGGAACTATACTTAGTCCAGGCAGTCGGTAACTAAGCGAATTCGTGGCTGGCTAGTCTTAGCCACGAACGACGCGTCGATGAACGTAATTCGTGTTTGGAGTTGGCGGCAGTGGTTAGGCCACGCGAAGTGTTTTACGTACTTCATGTCGTTCGACTTGAGAGGTGATCGCGCTAGTCGAGCACGTCAAGTAACCCGACTGGCCGATGTATGTTCACCCTGTATGAGTCATAACTACTTGAACCTAGGGTACTGAACTTACCATTGTAAACCCTGTTAACCATGGTACCTTAATCCACGAAGACTCATGAGCCGGGCATGGTGGTATGGGACACCGTGGTCGAGCTGTCGGCTTACGCTGGGGCCACAAACCTCCCAGTAGTGACCAGTGAGCACCTAGACTCGTGAGCAGATTATGGTGGTATGGGATACTATATTCTAGCTGTTGGCCTACACTGATCAGGCGATGAGTCCTTTGTAGTGACCGCGAGTGTATTCTGAGTCCATGGGAGGCGACGACCCTTCCGTTGCAGTAGAGTACGGTAGGCCTGTATTGATAAGGTAATGGGGGAGCGGTGCAACGAGTGCGAGCAACAGCCCTGGTAGCCCTTGCAGTGACCTACGAAATATACATCGTATGAGATTATTAGGAGTGACGACCCTAGACAGGATCTGTGTTGGGATTGATACAAGGGAAGTACCTTAGTTTCCCAATCCTGCTGTTTGAATGGACTAATAACAACTTGGAAATCATATCACCATGCCATTGCATGTGCCTGGAAGATGTGGAGCACTTGAGGGTCGATTGCATGCCGCGGTCGTAAGATGTTGCCGTATGAGGGAGATCGTTGGTGAGGGCATACATCACTTCATGTCATCTTGCATTAACAACAGTGTCAGGATTGTCTGATTTACTGCTTTACTATTATCGCATGATTGAATTGTGAACATGCTAATCTTTACTCTATGATTCCACTAAGTTGATCACTCACTCCCACGTTACGGGATGGTGTTTGCAACACCCACCAGACCCTGTTGTAGATGCAGGTGAGGCTGAGATCCAGGAGGAGAGCCAGACTTCGACGAGGACTAGGACGAGTTCTCATACATGCAGTATCACGATGGCTTTGCGTAGGCGACCTGGATCGATGGGACTTCAGTGGGACCATTTTGGACATTTACTTTTGTTCATGTATATGTATATGAGACTCAGAGATGTATTCATACTTTAGAGACAGATGAGATTTACTTTGTTTTTCCATACAGTGATATATATATTTTTTAGTTTTTCGCTTGCTTTTATCACTGGATTTGAAGTATGAATTACAGTTTTTGTATACTTTTACTCATGTGAATGCTTTAAATCAGACAACATTGAATCATAATCATTTTTGTTGCATAAGTGACGGTCTGGAACTCAGGAGTTGAGTTTATACACGACCCCCGATTTTCAGGGTGTTACAAGTTGGTATCAAAGCGTGAATAAAAGTATACTAGGCCTGGGTTATGTCTCGCGACGTACGTTGTCGCTTCCTTTGACATAAGTGGGTGCGAGAAGGATCTAGAAACATTTCTAGGATAGCAGATTCGCCGATAGGCGGAGTCTATTCGAATCTATCGCACGATCGAGTCTGTGACGCAACTCGGGTCGCGTAAAGCAACCCGAATATCTCCTAAGTCGTAGGAAGTCGGGTTGAGATGTTATTTGAACAATTTTAAACCCGTAAAAGTAAATCCTTGGGCCGTGGGATGACCACGACTCCTGTATTCAATCGTCAGGGCTTAAAAACCCCGTTTCACCAAAAATCTTCAAAATTCTTCCTCTCTCCACTTCAATCTTCATTTATTTCTTATCCAATTCATGCTAGGCATCAAAAATAATGTGAAAATAACACAAAATAATACTTTCACAAAATTTTACCTTGAATAGTAAACTTTCATGAAAAATGGCCATAAGGCCATTCTAACTTCCCTTTCTTTAGCAAATAAGGGTCTAGATGGATGTACTGGATCCTTATACCCCAAAATCATATGCTGCATGATAGAGTTTTGTATTCGGGATTATGGATTGATCCCGGAAAGCCCCGAACACATGTTTGTGCCTATATAGGTCAAAATAAAATGAACCAAGGGTCGAACCGTACATATCTGGGGTCCTTGGACCATGGGGGACCAAACCCATCTAGCCCCACCAGCCGGATGCATCACCAGTCGGCGATGCCATCGCCGATCCGGCGATGCATCGCCATACAGGTGGGCCCATTTGAAGTGGTTTTCGGGCGCACGCCCTTAAATGTCATGTACACACTCCCCATAGGTGTCCCGTCCAAAGAAAATCCCTAAAACATGCCTCTCCTTCACAAACAGCCCTCCCCATAGCCATATTTTTGTTTTCCAGCAACCATTTTCAAAATTCGAGATTCCAAATCATCCCTAGATCCATCCTTGGCCAAAAATGACCTTCATCCATCATTCCTTTGGTGTTGGTAGCCCTTCCTCTTGAATATTTCATCATTTAGAGCTCCAAAAACCCCCCAAATAGAGCTGAAATCATGCGGTGCTCCATTCCACTTTTTCATTTTCATTTCTCCTTGAAAATATATCCTTGGGAAGCTTGAAGCATCCCTCTACGACGCCTAGATCTCCTTTTTCCAGTTTGGACAGCCACTTCTTTGCATTTTCTCCATTTTCCATGGCTTTCGTGAAAGCCATTTTAGGCCTTTTATCACTCTCCTCCATCTTATCTTTAATGGCTAAAAGGAAGACCGCAACAGACGAGGCTGGGCCAAGTCACCCTGCTCAATCGAGAAGACCGCGGGGTGGTGCCACAAGTTCAAGCACCGTCGCAGGTCCAGCTACAGCCCTAGAGTGCCGTACAAAGCGAGATTTGGATCCCCATACTCACCTTGGGCGAGTAATTCTATTAGAGATACCTCACGGCCAATACACTGATCGCAAAGTGTTATTTGAGGCGGACGTGGAAGGGCGACTGTTCGGTGAATTTTTATTGTTCGAGCGCATTGAAGCTGCGCATTGGGGTCCGATCTTTGAAGCTCACGCTCGTGCTAATGTGAGCACCGTTCGTGCATTCTACGCTAGTATCCAGAATCCTACCTTGGAGCCATTGCAGTTTAAAATCCCTTTTGGTAGAGATCGGATGGCTACGATTGATGTGCGACTGATTGCGTGACTTTTGAGCGTGCCTCTTGGTGATGTTCATCCTAGTGAGAAGAACCTGAGGAGTAAGCGTGAACGAGATCGCCGCACCAGGTTTCTGTGCGGTAAGTTGGTTCCATGGCAGCCTAATAATAGCCATAAGGCGATGTATATGTCTGATGATTTGTGCCTGCTGCACCATATCTGCACGTACAATGTGTATCCCAGGTCGACGAATCGCATTGAATGTACACGCCTTATGGTTGATTTCCTGTATCTTGTGGCCCAGGGAGAGAACGTATGTATGGCCAGTTTCATCTTTCAACAGATAATCCTCATAGCCAAGTCAAGAAGAACATCCGAATTGCTTCCTTTTGGCTGGCTGATTTGCAAGATTGCGCTTGAGTTTTCCTACAGACTTGGGCCGGAATTGCCAGTTTCGATTCATACCATTGATGAGTCGACTATGGTCAAGATGAAGATTGGGTCGCAGTACAGTGAAAATCAGCTTGAGGAGGACAGCGAGGATGACTTCGATGATGAGGAAGATCAAAGTGAGGGAGAACCTTGAGCAGAAGTTCAGGAAGAAGTTCAGGAAGAGGCAGAAGAGGAGGCTCAGGATATAGATGAGAGCCCTCCTCCTTCTGTGCAGGCTACTAGCGACGATCGCATTGCTCGGATTGAGGAGAGTCAGATTGCCTTGCGAAGGAAAGTTCAAGAACTTCGCGCTGAAGTCGAGGATGCCAAGGCCGTTACGAAGAAGAAATTCGGCAAGGTGACTCGCACCTTGAAGGTGATCCTGTGTTGCTTGCAGGATAAGGGTGCTCCTCCTCCGTCACCCGATTCAGACTAGCGATGCGACCTTTGATGTTGTTTTTAGTAGTTAGTCATTTCCTGCTTTATGTGTGTAAGCCTGTTAGGGCTAGTGCCTTACTTATGTTGCTGTTGTAATTTTAACTGTCTTAGTTCCCATGTATTTCTTGTCATGATGCTTGTAAGGATATATCCCTTATATTGTGACAATTTTGATTAAATGAAATGCATGGAATGCCTTTGACTCCTTGTGTGAATGATTGCGGTGTATTTGTGCTATTGAGACTGACAAGGTTGCGCCCTATTTTGAATATAGGGAATGCCGCCTAAGGCTACGCGGAGCACGGTTCGGCTTGCACTGAGCAAGCATATGGATCAGACTCCTTCGCAATCTGACACTCATGCGGACCCTGCTGTGGGCCCGATTCCTGAGACAGTTCGTGCGTCTCAGCCTGCTGCTGGTCCTACAGTTGGACCACCGCCGTTCACACCGTCAGTCAGAGAGCCTTATCGTGCATCTACTTCGACACAGCATCCGCCACAGCCTACTCCACCTCCTGACAGATTTGAGCAGATGTTGGCTATGATGCAGCAGCAGCAGCAGCTTCTGACTACCATCGTGGGGACATTAGCACAGGATGGGGGTGTGACTCCACCTGCACCACCTGCGCATCCTGCTGAGGATGCTTATACATACGCCCAGGATGAGGGCATGGCTCATCCTGCGCCACCTGCTTACCCTGCGGGGAATGCCGCAGATACATGGGGCCTATTAGAGCGATTTCAGCGCTTACGGCCTCCCACTTTCACGGGTTCTCACATACCCGAGGAGGCTGAGTACTGGCTCGACCGTGTGTCGAAGATTTTGCGGATGTTACATTGCACAGAGGCTGAGCAGGTAGAGCTGGCTACATTCCTGTTTGAGCGAGAGGCCAGCTTGTGGTGGGATAGCATACTGCGGACCGTTGCTGTCGACTTTGTATGGACATGGGCAGTGTTTGAGTTCTGCTTTCACGAGAAGTATTACCCCTAAACGTACAGGCATGACAGGGAGAATGAGTTTCTCCGCCTCAGACAGGCAGCCATGACAGTTACAGAGTATGAGCATCGGTTCACAGAGTTGGGCAGATACATCCCGACGATTTTGGCTGATGAGCAGATGCGCATACGGCGCTTTTTGGAGGGTTTGCGACCGGATAGTCAGTCGAAGATGTGCTGTGTGAGCATTCCCTCTTATGCGGAGTTGATTCACATGTCTATGCAGGCAGAGCAGGATGTGGATCGACTTGCGCGATCTCGTGGCCCTGTTGCTTCTAGGCCACGACCAGACCTGTAAGACAGGCCCTTCGCGGGCAAGAGGCCTCGCGTCGACCCTCCTACTCGGGCCATAGCGCCAGCACCATCGTTTCGGTGCCCCGAGTTATCATGCACATATTGTGGGAGGTCAGGCCACTTGGCGCAGAGTTACTTTTCTCGGATGCAGGACAGTGGGTTCTCGCTGCCGCAAAAGATTGACCGTGCACGTTCACAGGCGATATCAGCACCGCCTATACGGTTAGCTCCTGCGCACTCTTCTTTCAGACCTCCGGTATCGCAGATCAGACAGCCTCCACGGCCCTCGACACAGCGGTCGAACCGGCCACAGCAGGCTCGGGTTCATGCATTGACAGCTGAGGCAGCTGCGACACCGACTTTTAAGCATTTAGCCTTCGAGGCACAGCCCATATTGGAGGTACTCCTATTCTTGTGATGGTGGACACTGGTTCCACGATTTCTTTGATATCGCGTGCTGTAGTCAGGCGTCTTGGGTTACAGACCATTATCATGGATAGGGTACGAGTCCTTGTAGCCCACGGAGATTATTCAGATGTCACCCAGATGTGTGAGGGGTGTTTGGTTGATTTGAGAGGCCGGACGATGGCTATTGATCTTGTCGTCGACCCCTCTCTTGTTTATCTCGACGTCCTTCTTGGCATAGATTGGTTGACTGCAGCGAGGGCTGAGATTGACTGCGAGACTCGTATAGTGACTGTGTACGAGCCAGAGGGTGCATCTTTCACATTTCCTGTGCGGGTAAATCTCCCTTTCCAAATACTTAGTTACACTACTTTATTGCGCGACGCTAGTGCCCAGGTACTTGAGCATGTGCCAGTCATTTTCGAGTTCGGGGATCTGTTCAGGAAGATCCCTGGTTTGCCGCCTCTACGAGAGATCGATTTCACTATCGATCTGGTTCCTGGTTCTACGCCCGTCTCACTGCCGACGTATCGCATGGCACCATGTGAGATGGAGGAGTTGAGGACACAGATTGATGGTCTGCTAGAGCTTGGCCTTATACGGCCTAGTGTGTCTCCTTGGGGAGCACCGGTCCTATTCGTGAGGAAGAAGGACGGTTCGATGCGATTGTGTATTGATTATCGTAGGCTGAACCAGGTCACGGTGAAGAACAAGTATCCTTTACCCAGGATCGATGACTTGTTTGATCAGTTGAGAGGAGCGCAGTACTTCTCGAAGATTGATCTTCAGTCAGGATATCATCAGTTGCGCGTGAGGGATGAGGACGTGCGGAAGACAACATTTAGGACCAGTTTTGACCACTACGAGTTCCTCGTGATGTCGTTCGGTCTCACGAACGCACCAGCCGTGTTCATGGATCTGATGAACCGGGTATTTTGACCTTTCCTCTATCGATTCGTCGTTGTATTCATTGACGAAATTTTGGTGTACTCTAGGAGTCGAGAGGAGCATGAGGAGCACTTGCGTTTGGTCCTGGATACGCTCAGACAGCATCAGTTGTTCGCACAGTACAAGAAGTGCGACTTCTGGAAGCAGGAGATTAAGTTCATGGGATACGTGGTGTCCAAGGATGGCATGGCAGTTGACCTGTCTAAGGTAGCTGCAGTGCAGGACTGGGAGCAGCCTGGTTCTGTCACTGAGGTGAGGAGTTTCTTGGGTCTCGCTGGCTACTATCGGCGCTTCATACAGGACTTCTCAAAGATCGCGAGACTCTTATCTCAGTTGACACGAAAGGACGTGAAGTTCGCCTGGAATGACAAGGCGGAGTCAGCTTTTCAAGAGCTGAAGGACAGACTTACGTCTGCCCCTGTGCTAGTATTGCCAGAGCAAGGGGTTAGATACACCATATACACTGACGCTTCTAGCGTTGGTCTGGGTTGTGTCCTTATGCAGAGGGACAAGGTAATTTCGTATGCCTCGAGACAATTAAGGAAGCACGAGGAGAATTACACTACACACGACCTAGAGTTAGCGGCCGTTATATTCGCACTGAGACTCTGGAGACCTTACCTCTACGGAGAGGAGTTCGAGCTCTTTTGCGACCACAAGAGCCTCAAGTACATATTCACACAGCGAGACTTGAATATGAGGCAGCGGCGATGGATGGAGACGTTGAAGGACTTCAAGTTTGAAGTCTCTTACCATCCTGGGAAGGCGAACCTTGTGGCAGATGCGTTGAGCCGCAAGAAGGCGATAGAGTTTGCGGCTCCGCTGATGGTTGCTGAGTGGGATATGGTTGAGTTTTTGTGAGACTTTGAGCAGAAACTCACCGTAGAGGAGCCGTTTGAGTTCATCGCACATGTACAGGTGCAATCCCAGATCGATGACCGAGTCATCGAGGTGCAGAGGGACGATGCGCATCTGACTGAGCTTCGAGAGCAGGCCAGTGATGATGCAGATGCCAACTGGCGAGTTGGTATGGATGGGGGCTTATGTTATTGTGGCCGCCTATGCGTCCTAGATGTCCCTGACTTGAGACGAGAGATTCTCGAGGCTGCGCATTGTACTAGACTCGCGATGCATCCAGGCAGTACGAAGATGTATCGTGACGTGAAGAGGACATATTGGTGGGAAGGTATGAAGACCCACATAGCAAAGTTCATGTCCCATTGTCTCACTTGTCAGCAGGTGAAGGTAGAGCATCGCCGATCACCTGGACTTTTGCAGCCTATGCCGATCGTAAAGTGGAAGTGGGATTTCATTTTCATGGACTTCATTTCTGGGTTGCCGAAGACGAGGAAGGGACATGATTCCATTTGGGTGATCGTCGACCGTCTGAAGAAGTCGGCGCACTTCCTACCGATCAGAGTCACGAACTCTGCAGACGAGCTGACTAGACTATATATTAGAGAGATTGTGCGTCTGCATGGAGTTCCGCTGGAGATCGTGTCAGACAGAGACACGCGGTTCACTTCTATTTTTTGGACTCGCATTCAGGAGGCCATGGGTGTGAAGTTGAAGTTCAGTACTGTAACGCCCGTGAAAAATCCGTACTTGGGCTCGAGTACCAACTTAACCCGAAATTGCGTAGAATTCATTCCTTTAGAAAATATGACTAGGTTAGCTAGTGCAACGTTAGAATAGCTAAGAAATGGTCCCTGATCACTTTAAATACGTTCTACAAGGCCCAAAGCGAGTGGAACCAATGGTGCTATAATGCTCTAAAGCCTTGGATCAAACTCTAAGCCGGTTTATTCTCGGGACCTCCTTGAAACTTTGTATTGGATCTAGACCGCGCGTCGAAAGTCCGATACCTACCATCTTAGACCATTATGACCACTTAACTGGGCTTGGCAATCGTTTCGAAAATCAAGTCCAACTGACATTCAGAGGCCATTTCATTGAGCCTGGAGTGAAGAGAGTGAGAATAGAGTTAGAATTGAAATTTGAAATTCAAATCTGGCACACGATTTGACGCATCAGTATTAAGCGTTCTGACCGTTAGAATACAACAAAATTACACCCTTGGATCAGGAAAAATATCTATTACATATCACGAGACTTATAGGCCTGATCTTGGTGCGATGACCGTTAAACTGAAACTGGACCGCCACGTGCGATCTGGGAACCCTACCGGTCTGAAAACTGGATGTGTGCTAGATCCAGTATGCATGAGCTTAAGTCCGACCGCATTTGGCCAGGGGACCTTCAGAAATGCTCATTTGGACCGAAACGGCCCCGATTTGGTTAGGCACCAAGTAAACATTGTTTCCAAGCCTATTTTGGGCATGTTTTAGGTTATAAAAGGGGTTGAAACCCTCACTCCTCTCTCCCATCCAAATTTGAGAGAAACCCTAACTTGGGAGAGAGAAAAAGGTGAGAGATTGTGAGAGAGAGTGGGAGAGTTCTTCCTCCCACTTGTGCTACGTGTTGCACGTGCTTAAGCAACACACCTCTACCGCTTTTCCGGCGATTTCACCCCGATTCTAGGTAAGTAAATACCCCAAATAGTTGCTGATTTGAGTTTCCTTTGTTTCCATAGCGATGTAGCTTATGGATCTCGTGTATTAGGTTCCCTATTCGCCGTAGACGAAGCGTATACGCTCCGTTTCAATTCACGAGTTTACAAGACATAAGGTGAGGATTTTAGACGCTTTGATTGACGGTTCCCAACGCTTTCAATGTCGTTTAATAGTAGATTCTTGACAGTATCGCCATTTGATATGTACAAAATGCTCTCCGTTTCCCGTTTCGTAAACTAACGAAGAATATGAGATTTAGGGCATTTTAGTCATTTGTAAGAAGTACTGTTTACATTCATATTTTGCTGATGTGATTGACATGGTTTGTTGTCGCATTAGGAAGTTAGGAATACGTGCATAATTAGTTTGGCGAAGAGATTCGCCTAATTGCGCACTTCGGGTCGACATACTATATGTAGACTTAAGTGTGTAGTGTATGTGTTTGTATAAATGCTTGTATTAGTATGTATTGAATTAAATGATGTTATGAGATAGTTTGATATTGATTTCTCAATTAATATGCTGACCTAAATGATTTCCTACGTGTTGATTATATGCATGATTTCATTACATGCATGAAATATATGTGCTTGAAGATTTACTTAAGTTGAATGTTATAACATGTGTTAACATGCTCACATGATTGTATTTCAATTCCAATACTCTTACATAATTTGTTGATGTGATTCCATAAGTGTTTGGGACTAGACTTGGTCCAGGCAGTCGATAACCGAGCAAATTCGTGGCTGACTGGTCTTAGCCACGAGCGACGCGTCGATGAACGCGAGTCGTGTTTGAAGTTGGCGGCAGTGGTTAGGCCACGCGAAGTGTTTTACGAACTTCATGTCGTTCGACTTGAGATGCGATCGCGCTAGTCGAGCCCGTCAAGTAACCCGACTGGCCGATGTATGTTCACCTTGTATGAGTCATAACTGCTTGAACCTAGGGTACTAAACTTACCATTGTAAACCCTGTTAACCATGGTACCTTGATCCACGAAGACTCATGAGCCGGGCATGGTGGTATGGGACACCGTGGTCGAGCTGTCGGCCTACGCTGGGGCCACAAACCTCCCCGTAGTGACCAGTGAGCACCTAGACTTGTGAGCAGATTATGGTGGTATGGGACACTATATTCTAGCTGTCGGCCTACACTGATCAGGCGACGAGTCCTTTGTAGTGACCGCGAGCGTATTCTGAATCCACGGGAGGCGATGACCCTTCCGTTGCAGTAGAGTACAGTAGGCCTGTATTGATAAGGTGATGGGGGAGCGGTGCAACGAGTGCGAGCAACAGCCCTGGCAGCCCTTGCAGTGACCTACGAAATATACATCGTATGAGATTACTAGGAGTGACGACCCTAGACAGGATCTGTGTTGGGATTGATACAAGGGAAGTACCTTAGTTTCCCAATCCTGCTGTTTGAATGGACTAATAACAACTTGGAAATCATATCACCATGCCATTGCATGTGCCTGGAAGATGTGGAGCACTCTAGGGAGTGTGGCATGCCGCGGTCGTAAGATGTTGCCGTATGAGGGAGTTCATCGGTGAGGGCATACATCCCGTCATGTCATCTTGCATTAATAACAGTATTAGGATTGTCTGATTTACTGCTTTATTATTATCGCATGATTGAATTGTGAACATGTTAATCCTTGCTCTATGATTCCACTGAGTTGATCACTCACTCCCACGTTACGGGATGGTGTTTGCAACACTCACCAGACCCTGTTGTAGATGCAGGTGAGGCTGAGATCCAGGAGGTGGAGCCAGACTTTGACGAGACCAGGACGAGTTCTCGTACATGCAGTATCACGATGGCTTCGCGTAGGCGACCTGGATCGATGGGACTTCAGTGGGACCATTTTGGATATTTATTTTTGTTCATGTATATGTATATGAGACTCAGAGATGTATTCATACTTTAGAGACAGATGAGGTTTACTTTATTTTTCCATACAGTGATATATATATATTGTTTAGTCTTCTGCTTGCTTTTATCACTAGATCTAAAGTACGAATTGCAATTTTGGTATACTTTTACTCATGTGAATGCTTTAAATCAGACAATATTGAATCATAATCATTTTTGTTGCATAAGTGACGGCCTGGAACTCGGGAGTAGAGTTTAGACACGACCCCCGATTTTCAGGGTGTTACAAGTACTGCCTTCCACCCACAGACAGACGGACAGACAGAGTGGGTGAACCAGATCTTAGAGGACATGTTGCGAGCTTGCGCATTGGACTTCAAGGACAGTTGGGATGATTGTCTTGCATATGCGGAGTTTGCGTACAACAACAGCTTTCAGACGAGTATCGGTATGGCACCTTATGAGGCGGTGTATGGGCGACCTTGTCGCGCACCTCATTGCTGGATAGAGGTCGGTGAGCATAGCTTGATTGGCCCAAAGTTAGTGCAGGCGACGTCAGAGAAGATTGATATTATACGACGTCGGCTTCTTACAGCGCAGAGCAGACAGAAGAGTTATGCCGATACGAGACGAAGGCCACTAGAGTTCACAGTTGGGGATCATGTGTTTTTGTGAGTTTCCCCTATGAAGGGAGTCCTTCGGTTCGGGAAGAAGGGGAAGCTGGCACCGCGATTCATTGGTCCATTCCAGATCCTCAATCGTGTGGGAGGGGTGGCTTACCGATTGGCTTTACCCACACCTCTCGCGAGCGTTCACAACGTATTTCATGTTTCTATGCTGAAGAAGTACGTTGCTGATCCTTCCCATATCATCAGATGGGAGCAGGTGCAGTTAGGAGAGAATGTTACTTATATCCTATGACCGACACGTATCCTAGACAGGAAGGAGCAGGTACTGCGTAGCAAGGTGATTCCCCTTGTGAAGGTATTGTGGACGCATCACTCTGAGGAGGAGGCTACTTGGGAGACAGAAGCCGAGATCAGAAAGAACTACCCACAGCTTCTCGAGGAGTACGAAAAGGTACAAATTTCGAGGATGAAATTATTTGTTAAGGGGGGTAGATTGTAACGCCCGTGAAAAATCTGTACTTGGGCTCGAGTACCAACTCGACCCGAAATCACGTAGAATTAATTTCTATGGAAATTAAGCGTAAGTTAGCTAGCGCAACGCTGGAGTGGCTAGAAAATAGTCCCTGATCACTTTAAATACGTTCTACAAGACTAAAATCGAGTAGAACAAATGACTCTATAATACTCTATAACCCCGGATCAAACTCTAAGCAGGTTTGGTCTCTGGAACGCTTTGAATTTTTGTATTGGATCTAGACCGCACGTCGAAAGTCCGATACTTCCTATCTTAGACCGTTAGAACCGCCTTGTTGGACTTAACACTCATTTTGAAAATCAAGTCCAACCGACAATCGCAGGCTATTTCATTGAGCCCGGACTGAAGAGAGTGCGAATAGGGACAGAATTGGAATTTCAAATTCAAATCTAGCACACGACTTGACATGTCAGTATTAACCATTCTGACCGTCAGAATTCATCCAGATTACACCCTCGGATCAGGAGAAATTTTTATTTTATATCATGAGACTTTCAGCCCTGATCTACGTGCGGTGACCGCTGAACTGAAACTGGTCCGCCACGTGCGATCTGCGAACCATGCCAGACTGAAAACTTAATACGTGCTATATCTAGTATGCATGAGCTTAAGTTCGATCGCATTCAACCAGGGGACCACCAGAAAGCATCTTTTGGACCGAAACAGCCCTGAATTGGATATGCACTAAGTAAACTTCGTTCCGGAGCCTGTTTCCGGCATTTTTAAGCTTATAAAAGGGGTTGAAACCCTCATTCCTCTCTCCCATCCGAAATTACAAAACCCTAGCTTTGGGAGAGAGAAAAGGTGAGAGTTTGAGAGAGAGAGTAGAAGGGATTTTTCCCGCCTTCGTGCCGCTAGTTGCACGTGCTTCAGCAGCTTATCCCAAACACCTGGCCGGTGATTCTTCCACTTTTTCAGGTATGAAACAACCTTAAAAGTTGCTGATTTAGGGTTTACTAGGATTCATAGCGTGTTAGCTAACGTAATTCGTAAAACAGGTTCTCCTACTGCTGTAGACGAAGCGTACACGCTCCGTTCAAAATCACGCATCCGTAAGAGATAAGGTGAGGATTTTAGACGCTTTGATTGACGGTTTCCAACGCTTTCAATGTCGCTTAATAGTAGATTAACGACGGCATCGCCGTTTGACATGTTCAACATGCTCTCCGTTTCCTGTTTCGTAAATTAACGAAGAATATGAGATTTAGGGCATTTTAGTCATTTGTAGGAAGTACAGTTTACATTCATATTTTGCTGATGTGATTGACATGGTTTTTTGTCACATTAGGAAGTTAGGAGTACGTGCATAATTAGTTTGGCGAAGAGATTCGCCTAATTGCGCACTTCAGGTCGACATACTATATGTAGACTTAAGTGTGTAGTGTATGTGTTTGTATAAATGCTTGTATTAGTATGTATTGGATTAAATGATGTTATGAATTAGTTTGAGATGGATTTCTCAATTAATATGCTGACCTAAATGATTTCCTACATGTTGACTATATGCATGATTTCATTACATGCATAAAATATATGTGTTTGAAGATTTACTTAAGTTGAATGTTATAACATGTGTTAACATGCTCACATGATTGTATTTCAATTCCAATATTCTTATATGAATTGCTGATGTGATTCCATAATTGTTTGGGACTATACTTAGTCCAGGCAATCGGTAAACAAGCGAATTCGTGGCTGGCTGGTCTTAGCCACGAACGACGCGTCGATGAACGCGATTCGTGTTTGGAGTTGGCGGCAATGGTTAGGCCACGCGAAGTGTTTTACGCACTTCATGTCGTTCGACTTGAGAGGCGATCGCGCTAGTTGAGCCCGTCAAGTAACCCGACTGGTCGATGTATGTTCACCCTGTATGAGTCATAACTGCTTGAACCTAGGGTACTGAACTTACTATTGTAAACCCTGTTAACCATGGTACCTTGATCCACGAAGACTCATGAGCCGGGCATGGTGGTATGGGACACCGTGGTCGAGCTGTCGGCCTACGCTGGGGCCATAAACCTCCCCGTAGTGACCAGTGAGCACTTAGACTCGTGAGCAGATTATGGTGGTATGGGACACTATATTCTAGCTGTTGGCCTACATTGATCAGGCGACGAGTCCTTTGTAGTGACCGCGAGCGTATTCTGAGTCCACGGGAGGCGATGACCCTTCCGTTGCAGTAGAGTACGGTAGGCCTGTATTGATAAGGTGATGGGGGAGCGGTGCAACGAGTGCGAGCAACAGCCCTGGCAGCCCTTGCAGCGACCTACGAAATATACATCGTATGAGATTACTAGGAGTGACGATCCTAGACAGGATCTGTGTTGGGATTGATACAAGGGAAGTATCTTAGTTTCCCAATCCTGCTGTTTGAATGGACTAATAACAACTTGGAAATCATATCACCATGCCATTGCATGTGCCTGGAAGATGTGGAGCACTCTAGGGAGTGTGGCATGCCGCGGTCGTAAGATGTTGCCGTATGAGGGAGTTCATCGGTGAGGGCATACATCACGTCATGTCATCTTGCATTAACAATAGTATTAGGATTGTCTGATTTACTGCTTTACTATTATCGCATGATTGAATTGTGAACATGCTAATCCTGGCTCTATGATTCCACTGAGTTGATCACTCACACCCACGTTACGGCATGGTGTTTGCAACACCCACCAGACCCTGTTGTAGATGCAGGTGAGGCTGAGATCCAGGAGGTGGAGCCAGACTTTGATGAGGACCAGGATGAGTTCTCGTACATGCAGTATCACGATGGCTTCGCGTAGGCGACCTGGATCGATGGGACTTCAGTGGGACCATTTTGGATATTTATTTTTGTTCATGTATATATATATGAGACTCAGAGATGTATTCATACTTTAGAGACTGATGAGGTTTACTTTGTTTTTTCATACAGTGATATATATATATTGTTTAGTCTTCCGCTTGCTTTTATCACTGGATCTGAAGTATGAATTGCAGTTTTGGTATAGTTTTACTCATGTGAATGCTTTAAAGCAGACAACATTGAATCATAATCATTTTTGTTGCATAAGTGACGGTCTGGAACTCGAGAGTTGAGTTTATACACGACTCCCGATTTTCAGGGTGTTACACAGTGCTAGGACTAGTCGAACAAGGTCCAGGACTAGTCTTAGAACAGACCAAAATCACTTGTAAAAGATATATGAATTATGTATCCAAAGTGACCTACTCTAAAGGTCAACCTAAGGTCAATCAAACCTCAATAAGTAAGGACATTGAACCTTCATTTGCTTAGACTTTGAACTTTATGAAGCTTGAGTTCTTCTTGATGTAGCTTGAGCACTTCACAAGCTTTGTAGTCAATGTCAATTTGAGTTGCGCTCAGTTCCCTAACTATGCTTGAGTTTTGATCTTGAATATACGTGAACTTTGAGTCTTGAACTTGAACTCGAGCTAGAGTCTTCAACTTGAACTCTTCTTTAATATCGTCAAAATTGGAGTTCATCTTCGTCTCGAAGTGTTGACGTGGTGTCTCGAACATATTTAACAAGATACAAACATAAGACACATATAAAAGTTTTAACACACAAAATTTAACAACCAAAGAGGATTCAAACCATAGCACTTACAATCTCCCCCTTTGTCAAATTTATGACAAAACACACTCCTATAGTTCAATGCACAAAATACAATAAATCAATAAAGAATCATGCACCAGTTGTCATGAGATAACCAAGCATAATACATCCTGTAAGTTTACCAACTCCCCCTGAGTAGTACACCTACCAATCGTCATATGTGTACCAATCATAATATGTGTACCAATCATAATCAATCCCACAATTCTCCCCCCTTTTGTCAAAAATATGACAAAGGAAGAATAAAAAATAGGATAACTAATAAAGGAGTCAGAATACATATCATATCATAAAACGTTATCAAGTCAAGTCAAAGAAACTCAGTCACACAAACAGAGATAAAGCAAAGTCTTATAGTTATTACAAACTAAAGAGTAAAATCCTCAATCTGATCCAGAAGAATGAGTAGGGATGGTAGGATCAATTTGATGAAGGCCTTTTTGTAAGTGCCTAAAATACTTGCGCATATTTTTAAACTGCAGATTATGGCCAACATTCATATTTTTCACCTTCTCCTCTAATGCACTCAGACGTGCGCCAAAATCAGATGGTTCATAGTCAGGATCATTCCCAGAGTCAGAATTAATTTCTTTAAAAATATCATCCATATTGATATCATCTGGAGGAAGAGCATCACCCTCTTCATCATTCCCAACTTCAGTAGCAGCTCCACCCGCACCAATATCAACTTGTCATCGAGCCAACTCCAACTTCATTTTGTTTATGTTGGAGTTGTTGAATATAAGGTGTTAGATAGAAGCCTCTCTAACGGGCATAACGACTAACATGTGAGTGGCTAACACATTCATCAGATACCCAAATGGGATATCACTATGACCAGGATGATCATGGAATTGAATGATATAGTAACAAATCAAAGGGAGCAAATAGATATTAGCACCAGTAACGATTGAGTACAAAATACGAACCGTAAGCAGAGTCAACTCAGTCTTGTTTCCAGAGCGGGGATACAGATTAGAGATAAAGATACGATGTAAGACTCTGTATCTGGGCAACAAATATCTGGTTGTGAGGGCATTCCCAGTTCCATTCCACGGTGCATCCATGTTACGCAATGCTCTAGTATAAACGCGTTTTTCAGATTCTGACACTTTCTCAGCAAGTGTGCTAGGATGAATACCATCATCATTTGATATGTCCATAAGGCCTGAAATTAAATGTCGATTAATAGGAAAAGGCCCTTCTCTGGTAGCAATAGAGAAATTCAGTTGCTCAGTAAAAAATTCAGTAATGCACGCAACCATGGCCTGCGCTATGGACTGTTATGCTGGCTCGCCCCAGCGTAAAATGTTTTCCCAACCTATAGATTAAAGGAGAGAAAAAAGATTGAAAGGAGCGATATGGTTTAAAACAACAGCCTTTTCAACAATCACATTGCACATACACAAATCACGAATATACGGTGGATCATCTTCGGGAGCCCTAAGATGGCGTCTAGTGATAACATTTGATCTAGAAGAAGAAGCACCTCTAGGATTTTTCTTTTTAGCTATAGGGTCCATTTTCTTGAAGAAATACAAGAGATATCAAGAAAATAGAGATGAGTTTCTCTAGAATCAGCAAATGAGGAAGAAAACCCAAAAAACTTGAAGAAAGAGTTGAAATAGACAACAACAATCAAGAAATTTAAGAAAAAAGACTATAATTCTTCAAGAAAAAAAAAGTAAAATGCTCTAACCTGAAGGAATCGAACGCAAGGGTTCGACTAGTCATAGCTCAGCTCGTTGGTGAGGAGGGATAAAATGAAGAAGATGAGATTTTCCCCAAATAAAAAAATTAGCACGCTACACGACTGGTCGTGGGTCGTCCTCGACGGTTGTGACACGAGTGGTCGAGTACGTGCTTGACTGGTCGTGTACCATAAAAAATATGTAATTTTCTTTAAATTTTGAGATTTAATGTATTAAAGTATTTAATATATATATACACTATGATATAGAGATGCATGATCAATCATTTTAAATTACACATACCAAGATCAAATTTTAATTTATTAAACCTGCTTTTGTCGAGCAGTTTAGTGAATATGTCAGCAAGCTGAGTTTCGGTAGGTATGTATTCTAAGGATATTACTTTTTTTTCCACTAATTTATGAATATAATGAAATATAATGTTAATGTGCTTAGTACGTGAATGTTGGATTGGGTTTTTCAAAATATTTATCGCACTGAAATTATCACAGTATAAAACCATTGAATCCTGTGCGATACCATAATCACTCAACATACGTTTCATCCAAACCAGCTGTGTACATGTATTTTCTGTTGCAATGTATTCAGCCTTAGTAGTTGAGAGTGATATGGAACTTTGCTTCTTGTTAAGCCAAGAAACCAAGAAGTTTCCAATGTAAAAATAACCACCACTGGTTGATTTTCTGTCATCGATATTACCAGCCCAATCAGCATCTGAATACCCAGCCAATTGAACACTAGTATCATAAGGATACCAAAGACTCAAATTAATTGAACTTGCAACATATCTAATAATTTTCTTAACAGCAGTTAAGTGAGATTCTTTAGGATTAGACTGATATCTAGCGCAAATTCCAACACTTAAAGCAATATCAGGTCTACTAGCAGTTAAGTAAAGCAAATTACCAATCATGTTGCGATATAATTTAGGATCTACATCTTTACTTGTAGAGTCTTTTGACAGTCTTAGAGTTGTACTCATAGGTGCATTAAAATTCTTACCATTCTCAAATCCGAACCTCTAATCAAGTTCAAAGCATACTTGGTTTGAGAAATAAAAATTCCATCAGGTTGTTATTTTACTTGCAACCCTAGGAAATAATTTAACTCCCCAACCATGCTTATTTCGAATTTAGATTTTATTAACTCTGTAAACTCAACATTCATGTTAGTACACGTTGATCCATAAATAATATCATCTACATAAATCTGAACCATTAGAATATCATCGTTATGCTTCTTAACAAAGAACGTCTTATCGACACTACCCATTTGAAAAGTGTGACTCAGTAAAAACTTAGTCAATTTTTTGTACCATACTCTGGGAGTTGTTTCAGTCCATAGAGAGCTTTTTTAAGACGGTATACATGATTATTAAACTTAGGGTCTTCAAACCCAGTAGGTTGTTCCACATATACCTCTTCATGTAAATCGCCATTCAAAAAGGCACTCTTCACATCCATTTAAAAAATTTTAAACTTCCTAACACATGCGATGGATATAAAAAGTCTGATAGTTTCAAGGCGAGCTACAGGGGCAAAGGTTTCATCATAGTCAATACCTTCAATCTGTGTGTACCCCTGTACAACTAGTCTTGTTTTATTTCGAATAATATTTCTGAGTTCATTAGGCTTGTTTTTGAAAATCCAATTTGTTCCAATTATGTGTCTATCTTTAGGTCTAGGAACAAGATACCAGATATCATTACGAACAAATTAATTAAGTTCTCCCTGTATCGCAACTATCCAGTTTTCATCAGAAAGTGCTTCTTTTACATTTACCGGTTCAATCTGGGATGTAAAACATACGTAATTACATATGTTTTCTATTTGTCTATGAGTGCGCACACCAGTGAGAGGGTTTCTAAGAATTTGAGTAGTTGGATGATCTTTAACAGTCCTTAATTCAGAATTAATTTCACTTGATGAAGTATCTGGTTTTTCAATTACAAGAACCTCATCATTGTCTGAACTAGGGGCAGGTGTATTCAGGTGATCATCAATGACCACATTAATTGACTCTTGAATCATACCAGTCCTGTTGTTCAATACACGATACGCATGACTGTTTAAAGAATATCCTAAAAAGGTCCCTTCATCACTTTTAGTGTCGAACTTTTCCAAGTTTTTACGGTCATGCAAAATGTAGCACTTGCTGCTAAAAACACGAAAGTATTTGACAGTAGGCTTTTTGTCAAATCACATTTCATAAGCCATTTTATTATTTGATTTACAAGTATAAACACGGTTAATAATATAACAGGCAGTATTCACTGCTTCATCCCATAGATTTCTAGGGAGTTTCATGCTATTCAACATAACATTTCCTATTCCTTGGAGCACTCTAATTTTCTTTTCCACAATACCATTTTGTTGTGGTGTTTTGGGCACAGAGAATTCATGCGATATTCCCTGATCACTACAAAATTTTTTGAAACCGCTATTTTCAAATTTGGATCCATGATCACTACGGATCTTACTGACTAGAGAACATTTTTCAGTTTGGATCCGTTTGATGATCTTTTTCACTTCATTAAGGGTTTCTGATTTGTCTCTTAAGAATGAAACCCAAGTGTATCTTTTATAATCATCTACAATAACCAAGTTGTATTTTTTGTCACCTCGACTTTTCGTTCTCGTTGGTCCTATAAGATCCATGTGGAGAAGCTCGAATGGTCTTAATGTGGTATTGGAGTTCACCTTTTTATGAGAGCTCTTGGTTTTTTTACCATACTGGCATTCACCACATATTTTGTCTACTTTTTGTAACTTGGGTAAACCTCTAATTAGTTCTCCTTTGCTCAATCTGTATAAATTCTGATAGTGTACATGTCCAAGTCGTTTATGCCAAAGTTCTGTCTCATTGGTATGGGCCATGCAGCACTTTTGGTTAGATGAACTACCATCACTTACTATATGGCAGTTTTCAAAAGTTCTGCGACCAGTCAATATTACAGAACCCTTTCTGTTTATGATCTCACAACCTTGATTGAAAAATTTCACACTATGGTTGTTATCGCATATTTGAGATATGCTTAACAGGTTGTGTTTTAGCCCCTCAACATATAAAACATCTTTAAATAAAGGAAGGTTGTAAAGTTAAACCGTACCTTTGCCAATAATCTTGCAATTGCTTCCATAACCAAATGTGACTGACCCATCAGTCATATCTTTAAGATCGGTGAATAAAGCTTTGTCAACTGTCATGTGCCTGGAGCATCCACTATCTAGGTACCACTTTAAATGGCTTGTTACTTTAAAAGCAGTGTGGGCAACCAAGCAGGTAACTTTAGGAATCCATTTCAGAACAATTTTGGATTTAGGAGTATAGTTGGTCTTCTTTTGATTGTAGTTGTAAGAATGACCTATTGAGTTAGATTTTAAGAGCTCCTTGAGTAAATCAACTATCTTTTCAGCTAGCGGATTTCTGTTCCAATTTTTGAAATTGACGTAGCTGCTTTTAGGTTTTTGAAAAGTTTTTGTATTTTTAGAAAAATCTCGATAAGTACTTTTCTCTTTTGAGTTTAAGGCTTCTCCTTTCACAAATTTGAGAGGAATATCCTTCTGTTTGGGGTAGGAAACGCTAATCTATCCAACTAACCCATTTATTTCATGAGATTCCATAATTTAAATGGTCAAAAGTCTAATTTAAATATATATATATCTACTATTTATAGTAAATTTTTGTTTAAGTATTATTTTCCATCATTTATTCGTTAGAATTTATATCTAGTATGAAAGGACTTAGAAAAAAGTTAAAAAATGAGGTGGTGAAAGAAGAGATTTTGAAGGAAATGGGTTAGACTTTAGGATTGAGTGTTGAGAAGTTGTTTTCAATATCTTGGTTGATACTTCATGATAGTGGTGAGAGTGATGAGGGATGTTACTTTTAGAGTAAGAGCTGGATGGATGAAGTGGAGATGTGCCTTTAGAGTTTTATGTGATAGCCGCATACCAAATCAACTAATGGCGAGATCTTCGAGGATAGCTACAAGACCATTCATGCTTTATGAACTAGAATCTTAGGTTGTCAACCGACAACATGTTCATAGGATGTGTAGTTGAAATGGGGATGTTGAGATGGATAGGTGTCAAGATGAGGAATGACAGATATAGAAATGAATGCATTCGAGGGAACTTTAGGGTATCATTCATAGGTAAAGTAGGCATTGATGCTTTGGTCATGTGAGATGGAGACCAAAAATAACACCGGTTGGGGGTGAGTTGGCTTTAGGTTGAAGGTTCTAAAAGTGTAGAGAGAAGGCCCAAAAGGATGCGCTTGGAGGCAAAAAGAAATGATTTGATGATTTATGGTTTAACTGAGGATGGTCCTGGATAGAATGGAATGGTGGAACATATGAACTTAAACGTTTTCTTTCCTTTGTAGTCCTAGATTTTATTATTGTTGTGATCCTTTATTTGGCCTACTGAATTACTTCGTAAATAATAAAGATCCGATCTGTGGTGGTGGTGAGATTGGGGTGTAACTGGGTATATGAATCTCAACTAAACAAATTAGAAGAACTGTGGACTAAATTACAATATTCAGTCTCGCTTGTCGGCGAAACTTGGGATTCTAATGTGGTTTCAAGATTCCATCGCCCCTTTCTTAAGTCAGAGTGCGTCAGTGTGCATTGTGTTATCATAACCCAGGTCCAGTTTAATCCAAATCATGCTCTGATACCATCTGTAACATCCCAAAAATCAGGGGTTGAGTATAAACTCCACTCAGAGTTCCAGAACATCACTTATGTAACATTTTTAATGATGGATGAATGTCGGTTGTAGTAGTACATAAAACATGAAGTGGATTAAGCCAAAACAACATATCATACTCCAGAGATAGTTAAATTTCATAAGCGGAAGACTATGATAAATATATAAAATGTATAATTGATTGTAAGTCTCCAGAGTGTGAATATGTTACCAGGTTAACTAAATACATGTATACTCCAAAAATGGAAAGAAAAGAATATACATGAGTGTAAATAAAAGGTAAAATACCAAGTGTATTGACATCTAATCAATAACCCTGTAACCCCGTCGATCAGAACCTGCATATAGGAGGAATCCTCCTCATCATCATCAAGTCCGGCTTTGCTTCCCAAGCATCGCCATCATCTGAAACTAAAATAGGGACTGGTTGGTGTGGCCAACACCGTCCCGTAACATGAGAGTGAGTGATCAACTCAGTGGAAGCTATATACAGTAAAGGTTAACATGTTATTAATCCAATCAAGCAGTAATGATAAGGCAGTACAATTAAACAGGTCCTAGATACTCTTGTTAATGCAAGGATGATATGAAGAATGATGCATGCCTCATCACAATCCCCTCTGCGACATCATCTAACGATCGCGGCATGACTCATTTCCTCAGTACTCTATCACCAATGTCGTTAGCACATGCAATGCGGTGTTATGAATATGCTTACCAAGTTCTTATTAGTCCTTTTCATACAGCAGGATTGGGAAGCTAAGGTACCTCCCTTGTATCATTACCCAAATGGTGATCAATTCTCGGGTCGTCAGTCCGAGATAATCTCATACGATGTTACGGTTCTAGGTCACTGCAAGGGCTGTCAGGGCTGTTGCGCGCAATCGTTGCTCCTCTCCCCCATCACCTTATCAATATAGGCCTAGTTATATCCCACATACTGCAATAAGACTCATCGCCCTTATGAACTATCAGGATATACTCGAGGTCACTACAGAGGGCTCGCCACCAATCAATATAGGCTGACAGCAAGAATATAGTGTCCCATACCACCATAATCTGCTCACGAGTATAGGTGCTCACTGGTCACTACAAAGGGCTCGTCACCAATCAATGTAGGCCGACAGCACGAATATAGTGTCCCATACCACCATAATCGACTCATGAGTCTTAGCGGATCGAGGTACCAAAGTTAGAGGGGCTTTCCATTGGTAAGTTTGGTACCTTAGGTTCAAGCACTAGTGATCAAACATGGTGAACGAACATCGATCAATCGGGTTAGTTGATAAGCTCAACTAGGTCAAGTGTGCGTTGAGTTGAACGACATGGAATGCATAAGCACTCTGTGTGGCCTAACCACTACCGAACATCCCAAGTATGACTCAGATTCGTTGAACACATCCGGTGTGGTGAAACAACCTTAACCATTATTTACACAATGATTATCAATTACCTGGACTGTAGCACTGCCCCAATCACATACAAATTCCATAGCAGGCATATGAGGCATATCCTACAAACATGTGGACATTCATGAAGTATAACTTAAATGTAAATACAGTACATGGAAGAAATCATATACACCTTTAACATGATTTATCTAAGTTAATCAATTCATGGAGGAAATCATATGCACAATTAATACAAATAATCCAAGTTACACAGCGCATGGAGGAAATCATATACTCAAGTGTCGTGATTGAGATTCATATCTCAACAACCTTAGCAATCACATTTTTTACTAACTATTAACTCATTCTGACACTTTTGCATACACTTAGTCTACACATTACATCATACATATTGTGTATTCATTAGCATACGTATTAGGGCAAATCCTTTCGTCAAAGGGTTATCTCCCATACAACAATCATATATCCATGACAATTAGTCATGGCAAGCATGAAATCAAATTCCACACTCATTCAGTCATTTTCACAAACATTTAGGCTACACATACTAACTACATATCGTATGTTAATATATCATGTATTTGACCAAATCCTTTCACTAGGGAATTGCCCCATATATCACTTGCATATACCCATGACAGATAATCATGACATGCATGAATCTGGGTTCCGTATTCATTTAAAAATTTTCACAAACACGTGAGCTACGCACTTATACATATATAGCGTATATTGGATGTGGAGTGATTTAGGGCAAGTCTTTTCACTAAGGTGTTGTCACACGTGGAGTGATTTAGGGCAAGTCTTTTCACTAAGGTGTTGTCACACCTGTAACAGACATATATTTTTGAAAAATAATCATGTTAAGCACAAATCCAAATTTCATACGTATACGATATTTTCTACAAATATGAGGAACATAATATATTCAACATAATTAACGTATAACTGGAAATCGAAACGGACAACACTTTGTACATGTGAAATAGCATCCTAGGCAACAATAAATCATTATCTAACATTGAAAGTGTTAAAAATCATAACCTAAACATATATAGTCCGCACCTTAAACCAGAAAATGCGTATTCGATATGATTCAGACGATGTGTCTTCGTCAATGGTGGATACGCTACCTATGACAAGAAACAGGTTAGCTAGAACACTACTACAACTAGTCTAAGCTTCAAAAAAAGTTAGGGTTAGCTTAACTTACCCAAAAACAGAATCAGAATCATCGGAAGAATGATTCAAAAATGCCGGTTCAATGTATATATGGGTTAGGAAGAATCCTACGGAGTTTCACCTGATTCTCCCACACTTTCTCTGTCTTTTCTTTCTCTTAAATCTCTAGGGTTTGAAAATTCATATGGGATTTGGGAATGGGGGTTTTAAGCCTTTTTATAAGCTCAAAAGTGACGAAAATAGACTTGGGGCCAAGGTATACTTAGGTTATAACCAAATCGGGTCTGTTTCGATCCAACGGAGCACTTCTGGAGGTCCTATTACAAAATGCGATTGAGCTTAAGCTCTCTAATATCAGATCTAGGTCAAACTAAGTTTTTAGACCGGGCGGGTTTCCAGATCGACCGTGGCAGACCAGATTCAATTCAACGGTTATGGGAACTCGATCAGAGCTACAAGTACTATGACATATAAGGGCCACCTATCCTGATCTGAGGGTGAATTTGGGTCAAATTCTAACGATCAGAACGCTTAAAAATAGCACGCAAGTGGAATGTTCCAGATTACTTAAAAATATAATTAATTTTTCTAAAAATCTTCCTTTTTCTACTCTCTTTACTCCGGGCTCAATAAGATGGTCTCAGGATATCGTTTGGGCTTGATTTTCAAGGTGATTGTCAAGTCCAACTAAGCGGTCATAATGGTGTAAGTTCATCACTATCGGACTTTCGATGTGCGGTCCAGGTCCGATACGAAGTTTTCAAATGATCTCGAGGGCAACTGGGCTTAGAGATTGATCCTAGATTTTTGGGTAAGATAGCGTCAATGATTCTATAGGTTTTGGATCTTACAGATCGTATTTAAAGTGGTTGGTACTAATTTGGCAGGAAATCTAGTGTAGCGCTAGTTAATACACAATAAATTTCTAAAGAATTTGGTTCTAAATGATTTTTTTGGCTTTGAAATTGGGTTCTGAGAGGTTAGCAAGGTGTTATGGTTGACCCATTGCCTAAGGACGTCTAATTCCAGGTAGGTAAAAATTTGGGGTGTTACAAGATTAAGCAAGCATTCAATCCACAAGACAAGGAGTTATAGTGGTTCGCCTGTGTGTTCACCAATTGTTAAACAACAGCCACACAGAATGCTACTCCACTCCTAATATCCTTGCACAGGGATATTAGCGTTCACTATCAAAATAGGTTTCACAAGTTCACCTAAAACCTTCATAATTGTGTCTTTTTAACTTGGGCTTACACAATCTAAAAACCCACACTATTCTGAGTTTTCTGGCTCTCCTTAGATAACCATACAAATGAAATTTTTCTGGCGAATCCCAAATAAAAACCAAAAGAATGGAAATTTTATAGAAGTGTAAAATACCTGGATTTCTCCTTTCGTAGCAATCCGGAAGAACCAATTCGAGTAGATGTTCTGTAACACCCCGGATTTTTGCCAACCTAGGGTTAGACGTCCTTAGGCAATGGGTCAACCATATCATTCTCAAAACTCAATTCCAAAGCCAAAGAAATCATTTAGGACTAAATTCTTTAGAAATTTAATGTGAATTAACTAACGCTAAACTAGATTACCTGTAAAATTAGCACCAACCACTTTAAATACGATCTATAAGACCCAGAACCTATAGAATCATTGACGCTACCTTACCCTGAAATCCAGGATCAATCTTTAAACCCGGTTGCTCTCGGGAGCACTTTGAAACTTTGTATTGGATCTAGACCGCACGTCGAAAGTCTGATATCTATAATCTTAGACCCTTATGACTGCCTACTTGGACTTGACAATCATTTCGAAAATCAATCCCAACCGATATCCAGAGACCATTTTATTGAGTCCGGAGTGAAGAGAGTAAGAAAAGGAAAATATTTAGAAAATTAATTTAATTTTTAATAAATCTGGCACGTGTCGCTTGCTCGACATTTTTAAGCATTCTAACCGTTAGAATTTGACCAAATTTTACCCTCGGATCAGGAAAGTTAGCCCTTACATTTCATAGCACTTATGGCCCTGATCGAGTTTCGGTGACCGCTGAATTGAAACTGGTCTGCCACGGTCGATCTGGAAACCCAACCGGACTGAAAACTTAGTTGGACCTAGATCCAATATTAGAGATCTTAAGTCTGACCGCATTTAGTAACAGGACCTCCAAAAGTACTCCGTTGGATCGGAACAGACCCGATTTGGTTATAACTTAAGCATACCTTGACTTCAAGTCTATTTTCATCATGTTTGGAATTATAAAAAGGGCTTAAACCCTCCCTCATTCAGCCCATACAAATTTGAGAGAAACCCTAGGAGAGAGAAGAGAGAAAAGAGAGAGAAAGTGTGAGAGAAGTGGGAGAACCTTCCTGCTATTCTTCCCTGCCGATCTACGTGCTTAACCATCACTTTACAATCGCTTCTCCGGTGATTCTGACTTCGTTCTTGGGTAAGTTAAACCAACCCTAACCTATTTTGAAGCCTAGAATAGTTTCAGTGATGTTGTAGCTAATGTATTTTATGCCTTAGGTTGCATATCCGCCGTTGACGAAGACTTATCATCTGAATCACCTCTTATATGCATTTTCTGGTTTAAGGTGAAGACTATATACGTTTAGGTTATGGTTTTCAAGACTTTCAATGTTAAGTAATGATTTATTCTTGCTTAGGATGCTATTTCAGTTATACGTTAACTATGTTGAATATACTGTATTCCTCGTATTTGTAGAAAATACCGTATACGTATAAAATTTAGATTTGTGTTTGCCATGATTAACTGTCGTCTATGTATGCTAGATGTATGCGTAACAACTCCTTGCCTAAAGGTTTAGTCCAAATACATGATATGCCAACATATGATATGTATTTAGTATGTGTAGCATAAGTGTATATGAAAATGACTGAATGAGTATAGACTTTGTATTAGTGCTTGCCATGACAATCTTTCATGGATATATGATTGTTGTTTGGGAGACTACCCTTTGACGAAAGGACTTGCCCTAATACCTATGCTAACTAATACATATATGTATGACCTAATGTGTATGCTAAGTGTTTGTAAATAGATCCGTATGAATAAATACTTGTAAACTATTCATTAAATAGGTGTTGAGATATGATTCTCAGCCACTCTAATGATGTGTATGACTTCCTCCATTTACTCTATTTTTCTACTCATTGCTTTTACTTAGAAATGCATAAGTATGGATATATGTTTATGTTGTACTACGTAACATGCTCAATTGATTTTATGATTTGGATCATTGCTCCATTACTGCCTTGGGTATCTCATATGCTAGATCATTGTAATTGAATGTGATTGGGGCTATTGTATAGTCCAGGTAATCAGTAATCGTACTCCAAATGGTGGTTGAGGTTATTTTCGCCACATAAGATGAGTTTAACGAACCCGAGTCATACTTGGAATGTTCGGTAGTGGTTAGGCCACGCGGAGTGCTTATGCATTCCATGTCGTTCAACTCAACGTACGCTTGGCCGAGTTGATCTTCTTAACTAACCCGATTGACCGATGGTTGTTCACTATGTTTGGTCGCAACTGTTTGAATCTAATATACCGAGCTTACCAGTGAAACTCCCGTTAACCATGGTACCATGATCCCCTAAGACTCATGAGCCGGGCATGGTGGTATGGGACACCGTGGTCGAGCTTTCGGCCTACACTGAGGTCACAAACCTCCCCGTAGTGACCAGTGAGCACCCTACACTGAGCAGATTATGGTGGTATGAGACACTATATTCTTGCTGTCGGCCTACACTGTTTGGTGATGGGGGAGAGGAGCAACGATTGTGCTCAACAGCCCTGGCAGCCCTCTGTAGTGACCTTGAGTTTATCCTGACACTGCATAGGGGCGATGAGTCCTGTTGCAGTCTTGAGGATATAAGTAGGCCTGTAATGATAATGTGATGGGGGAGAGGAGCAACGATTGCGCGAAACAGCCCTGACAGCCCTTGCAGCGACCTAGAACCATAACATCGTATGGGATTCCTATGACTGACAACCCTAGAATGGATCAACGTTGGAAAATGATATAAGGGAGGTGTCTTAGCTTCCCAATCCTGCTGTATGAAAAGGACTAATAATAACTTGGTAATCAAACTCAGGACATCACACTGCATGTGTCATTGGCGTTGGTGTAAGAACACATTGGTAGTGATTCATGCCGCGATCGTTAGATGATGTCGCATGAGGGAGTTTGTGGTGAGGGCATGCATCATTACCTCATATCATTCTTGCATTAACAAGAGTATCTAGGACATTTTTTATTGTATTGCTTTATCATTACTACTTGATTGGATTGATAACATGTTAACTTTTACTGTATAGATTCCACTGAGTTAATTACTCACTCCCACATTACGGGACGGTGTTGGCCACACCAACTAGTCCTTATTTTAGTTTCAGATGATGTCGATGCTTGCGAGGCAGAGTCGGTCTTTCTTAATGATGTTGAGGAGGATTCCTCTTATATGCAAGTTCTGATCGACGGGGTTACAGGGTTACTGATTAGATGCCAATACACTTGGTATTTGGCCTTTTATTTAAACACTCATGTATATTCTTTTCTTTCCATTTTTGGAGTATACATGTATTTAGTTAACCTGGTAACATGTTCACACTCTGGAGACTTACAATCAATTATACATTTTATATATTTATCACAGTCTTCCGCTTGAGAAACTTAACTGTCTCTGGAGTATGATATGCTGTTTTGGTCTAATCCCACTCATGTTTTCTGCACTAATATGAATAATATTCATCCATCATTGAAAATGTTGCATAAGTGATGTTCTGGAACTCGAGAGTGGGGTTTATGCTCGACCCCCGATTTTTGGGATGTTACAGATGGTTCGGCGAGGCCTCGCCGATCAGCGGGCCATGCCGGCTCCGATCGACTTTGGGGTGTTGTATGACCCCCTGATGTGTGGGTCGTCCCTTAAAAACCCCCAAAACATGCCCCTCCTTCACAAACTACCCCTCCAAGCTCTCCTTTTCCTACAAAGTTGCTATTTTCTCTGTCAAACCTCCCTTCTAATCACTTCTTCCTTTGTTTTTCGTTATTTCCTTCACCCTCCATCGTTTACAGCGATACCTAGCACCTACTCCTTTCATTTTTTTAATTTGAGCTCTCACATCTCCCATGTGAGTCTCAAATTCGTGTAAGTCCTCTAACCCATCCTCTGTTGCTGTTTTTCCTCTTCTTTCCCTTTCATTAGACCCTTTACACTCCCATATCAAGTCCAAATTTGTGGAGACTCAAAGATCTCAGCCCTTCCCTTCATTTCCTTCATTTTCTATGGCTCTTTATGAGCTAGTTATAGTTATCTTCTCGTCTTTATGTATTATCGTCAGGCAAGACCAAACACAGTAGCTTAGTCCATAACATAGTGACCAACTAGTGCTAGGACATCTAGAGTTTTGGACCTAGAGTTAGTACTTCTAGATTTTGAAAGATCCAATAGGGAATCCAATACCAATTAGACAATCGTGACCTTAAGCGATAGAACAATTTCCTGTAGTAGAAATGGTATGAAACCATCTAGCGTATAAACCTAGACCTTGGATAATAGCTAGTGAGTTACAGACTAGGCTACTAGTTGTATTAGGCAGTGTAAAGCCTGTACATGCTAAGGAATAGTAGGTTAGATTTGGTTGAAGTAGAACTTCATTCTTTCGATAGATCCCCGTAATACCCAGAGGCATCTTTAGTAGCTCTTAGGAAAGTTGTTTCAACTTAGAGACTATTCATGCATAGTTAAACCAGCACGCCCCTTAGAATTGCCCTCCCAAGGACTTAGTACAATCGGGGACACGAAGTAGAGAAACTATATATGAGCGAAGTATTCGTGGTTTGAATTGACTTCTTAATCCTGGTAGTTACCAATAATTCAATGCTCTGATCAAGCAGAAGATCAGGATCGACTAGGATTAAGAACCGATACGACAAATTTTCTATCCTAGGCAGAAAGTCGATGTATCCGGCTCAGACCCACTACACAACTTTTGTTCCGTGTTGGCCCGACCACCTACAACCAAAAGCTTATTACTTTGTCTTGAGGAGTGTTAGGAACCTACAGCCAATAGAAAGTTATCTTTTTAGGCTCTAGAAATGTCTCAATGGGCAATAGAAAGTTAAGAATTAGGTCCTAAATCATAGACTATTCTGGTATACATATCGTCCAACTTGCTTTGTCCAACTTCCTTATGTACTAATAATGTATAGATCCTATCATGGTATTAAAGAGGGTAAGTCAGGACCGTAGAAAGAGCCCTTATTGGGTAGAATTAGACATCTTCCTGCCAACTCATACCTGCCCCTGAACTCAACCACAATAGAGATTAAGCTCATCTCTACAACCATAGGTACCAATGCCATAGAACGCATCATTAACAAAGGAAGACCAATGTAGTGAGAGGTTGTTTCTCATTTCATGTCAAGGATAGGTCCTAAGTTACACCTCGTTCCGATATATGGATCGAGACATAGATTCTTGAGCCTTAAGTAGAACTAAGTTTTAAGGAGGGTAGAACGTATTGAGCCCAATCTACTTAGGATTATCTAATACAACCGATGGATTAGAGTAGTGCAGCAGAAGCATGGTTGGCCTCTTCCCCACTGTCCTAGGATCGAAGAAGTTGATTTAGGTTATACATAAGGTTAGGTCATTAAATAGGATTTGAACCTTCCTTAGAATGTCAATACTAAAGTCTCTCTAGGGAATCATTACCCTTAGCCAATTTTGAGAATGAAATTATGTTTAAAAGGGGATAGATTGTAACACCCTGGATTTTTGCTAACCTGGGGTTAGACGTCCTTAGGCAATGGGTTAATCATATCACTCTCATAACTCAATTCCAAAGCCAAAGAAATCATTTAGGACTAAATTCTTTAGAAATTTAACGTGAATTAACTAGCGTTAAACTAGATTACCTGTAAAATTAGCACCAACCACTTTAAATACGATCTTAAGACCCAGAACCTATAGAATCATTGACGCTACCTTACCCTGAAATCCAAGATCAATCTCTAAACCCGGTTGCTCTCAGGAGCACTTTGAAACTTGTATTAGATCTAGACCACACGTCGAAAGTCCGATATCTATAATCTTAGACCATTATGACCGCCTAGTTGAACTTGACAACCATTTCAAAAATCAAGCCCAACCGATATCCTGAGACCATTTTACTGAGTCCGGAGTGAAGAGAGTGAGAAAAGGAAAATATTTAGAAAATTAATTCAATTTTTAATAAATATGGCACGTGTCACTTGGGCGATATTTTTAAGCGTTCTGACCGTTAGAATTCGACCAAATTTTACCCTCGGATCAGGAAAGTTGACCCTTACATGTCATAGTACTTATGGCCCTGATCGAGTTTCGGTAACCGCTGAACTGAAACTGGTCCGCCACGGTCGATCTGAAAACCCGACCGGAATGAAAACTTAGCTGGACCTAGATCCAATATTAGAAATCTTAAGTCCGGACCGCATTTAGTAACAGGACCTCCAGAAGTGCTCCGTTGGATCGGAATAGACCCGATTTGGTTATAACTTAAGCATACCTTAACTTCAAGTCTGTTTTCATCATGTTTGGGCTTATAAAAAGGGATTAAACCCTCCCTCATTTAGCCCATACGAATTTGAGAGAAATCCTAGGAGAGAAAAGAGAGAAAAGAGAAAGAAAGTGTGAGAGAAGTGGGAGAACCTTCCTGCTATTCTTCCCTGCCGATCTACATGCTTAACCATCACTTTACAATCACTTCTCCGGCGATTCCAGCTTCGTTCTTGGGTAAGTTAAACCAACCCTAACTTATTTTGAATCCTAGAATAGTTTCAGTGATGTTGTAGCTAACGTATTTCATGCCTTAGGTTGCCTATCCGTCGTTGATGAAGACTTATCATCTAAATCACCTCTTATACGCATTTTCTGGTTTATGGTGCAGACTATATACGTTTAGGTTATGGTTTTTAAGACTTTCAATGCTAAGTAATGATTTATTCTTTCTTAGGATACTATTTCACATGTATAAAGTGTAATCCGTTTTGTTTTTCAGTTATACATTAACTATGTTGAATATACTGTATTCCTCGTATTTATAGAAAATACCGTATACGTATAAAATTCATATTTGTGTTTGCCATGATTAACTGCCGTCTATGTATGCTAAATGTATGTGTAACAACTCCTGGGCTAAAGGTTTAGTCCAAAAACATGATATGCTAAGATATGATATGTATTTAGTATGTGTAGCTAAGTGTATGTGAAAATGACTGAATGAGTATAGACTTTGTATTAGTGCTTGCCATGAAAATCTGTCTTGGATATATGATTGTTGTTTGGGCGACTACCCTTTGACGAAAGGACTTGCCCTAATACGTATGCTAACTAATACATACATGTATGACCTAATGTGTATGTTAAGTGTTTGTAAATAGATCCGTATGAATAAATACTTGTAAACTATTCTTTAAATGGGTGTTGAGATAGGATTCTCAGCCACTCTAATGATGTGTATGACTTCCTCCATTTACTCTATTTTCATACTCATTACTTTTACTTAGAAATGCATAAGTGTGGATACATGTTTATGTTGTACTACGTAACATGCTCAATTGATTATATGATTTGGATCAATGCTCCATTACTTCCTTGGGTATCTCATATGCTAGATCATTGTAATTGAATGTGATTGGGGCTATTGTATAGTCCAGGTAATCGGTAATCGTACTCTAAATGGTGGTTGAGGTTATTTTCACCACATAGGATGAGTTTAACGAACCTGAGTCGTACTTGGGATGTTCGGCAGTGGTTAGGCCACGGGGAGTGCTTATGCATTCCATGTCATTCAACTCAACATACGCTTAGCCTAGTTGAGCTTATTAACTAACCCGATTGACCGATAGTTGTTCACTATGTTTGGTCGTAACTGTTTGAATCTATGACACCAAGCTTACCAGTGAAACTCCCATTAACCGTGGTACCATGATCTCCTAAGACTCATGAGCCGGGCATGGTGGTATGGGACACCGTGGTCGAGCTGTCGGCTTACGCTGAGGCCACAAACCTCCCCATAGTGACCAGTGAGCACCTTAATCTGAGAAGATTATGGTGGTATGGGACACTAAATTCTTGCTGTCGGCCTACACTGTTTGGTGATGGGGGAGAGGAGCAACGATTGCACGCAACAGCCTTGATAGCCCTCTGTAGTGACCTTGAGTTTATCCTGACACTGTATAGGGGCGATGAGTCCTGTTGCAGTCTTAAGGATATAAGTAGGCCTGTAATGATAAGGTGATGGGGGAGAGGAGCAACGATTGCGCGAAACAGCCCTGACAGCCCTTGCAGCGACCTAGAACCATAATATCGTATGGGATTCCTATGACTGACGACCCTAGAATGGATCAACGTTGGGAAATGATACAAGGGAGGTGTCTTAGCTTCCCAATCCTACTGTATGAAAAGGACTAATAATAACTTGGTAATCATACTTAGGACATTGCAATGCATGTGCTATTGGCGTTAGTGTGAGAACACAATGGTAGTGATTCATGCCGCGATCGTTAGATGATGTCGCATGAGGGAGTTTGTGGTGAGGGCATGCATCATTACCTCATATCATTCTTGCATTAACAAGAGTATCTAGGACATTTTTTATTGTACTGCTTTATCATTACTACTTGATTGGATTGATAACATGTTAACTTTTACTGTATAGATTCCACTGAGTTAATTACTCACTCCCACGTTACGGGACGGTGTTGGCCACACCAACTAGTCCTTATTTTAGTTTCAGATGATGTCGATGCTTGCGAGGCAGAGTCGGTCTTTCTTGATGATGTTGAGGAGGATTCCTCTTATATGCAGGTTCTGATCGATGGGGTTACAGGGTTACTGATTAGATGCCAATACACTTGGTATTTTGCCTTTTATTTAAACACCCATGTATATTCTTTTCTTTCCATTTTTGGAGTATACATGTATTTAGTTAACCTGGTAACATGTTCACACTCTGGAGACTTACAATCAATTATACATTTAATATATTTATCATAGTCTTCCGCTTAAGAAACTTAACTGTCTCTGGAGTATGATATGCTATTTTGGTCTAATCTCACTCATGTTTTCAGCACTAATATGAACAACATTCATCCATCATTGAAAATGTTGCATAAGTTATGTTCTGGAACTCGGGAGTAGGGTTTATGCTTGACCTCCAATTTTTGAGATGTTACATGTTCGAATATGAAAGTTCAATGTCCAATACTCACTTTACATTGGTTCTAAGTTCTAATTGATTTTAAATTAAATCAGACTGGGCTAGCTCTATTTGATTTTAATTCTAAGAAGAAGGAAAATAATATTTTCTCTTTTCAAATCAGATTGGAATATAGAATAATTTCAAATAGTAAAAAGCTAACAAAAGGAAATAGAATTATGCACAATATAGCTTAAGAACAAATACAAACTTAACTCAGAGTGGAGCTTCAAATTCACTTAATTTTCAATGAACAACTCTGAAATTCATGTGTTATTTATAGCTGCATAAATTCGTCTTCGACTGGTCCTAGGGTCACCATGACTGGTTGAAGAAGAAACAGATTTTTGAATTTTCGAGCGCGATCGGATAAAACCCTTACACGACCTGTCGTAGGGAGTCCACGACTGGTCGAAGGCAGTCCACGACCGGTCGAGACCCATCTACGACTGGTCGTGTGACACTTGATTTAGTCACTGGAGTTTGAGTCGTAGATCCACGACTGGTTAAAGGTTGAGTCGAGACCATCCTACAACCGGTCGAGCAGACACTAGGACAGGTCGTAGCCAAATAGAAAAATCTGATAATTTGCAACAAAACTACGACTGGTCTTGGAATTTCTTGGACTGGTCAAACCAGTGCTAAGACTAGTCGAACAAGGTCCAAGACTAGTCTTAGAACAGACCAAAATCGCTTGTAAAAGATATATGAATTATGTATCCAAAGTGACCTACTCTAAAGGTCAACCTAAGGTCAATCAAACCTCAATAAGTAAGGACATTGAACCTTCATTTTCTTAGACTTTGAACTTTATGAAGCTTGAGTTCTTCTTAATGTAGCTTGAACACTTCACAAGCTTTGAAGTCAATGTCAATTTGAGTTGCGCTTAGTTCCCTAACTATGCTTGAGTCTTGATCTTGAATATATGTGAACTTTGAGTCTTGAACTTGAACTCGAGCTATAGTCTTCAACTTGAACTCTTCTTTAATATCGTCAAAATTGGAGTTCATCTTCTTGTCTCGAAGTGTTGACGTGATGTCTCGAACATATTTAACAAGATACAAACACAAGACACATATAGAGGTTTTGACACACAAAATTTGACAACCAAAGAGGATTCAAACCATAACACTTACAACTTCCACATTCAAGGATCCTCCAGCTACCACCTTAATGACAAATCTTGAAGCCGGGATACCTTGAATGCATAGATGATTGGAATCACTCTATCTCCTTTATAGGAAAATATTTGAGAGTTGGATTTCATCAGAACCTTGACCCAACCCGTCGTTATACATCGATATATCTTCTGAGTTACTATTCAAGGAAGCAAAAGACTCTTCATCAACAAAGGAAGAGATCTTCAAAAATGAGCAAAAAGGGACTCATCTACTTATCTGTAAGTTATCAGAGTCCAGAGGACTCTTGTGATCATTCTTTTATAAGATTGGGTCTAAGGTGTTTCTTACCCTTGTAAGTCCTCAAGAGGCCTCTGGCGGGAGTGTATGTTGTGGGTGCATTATTTTGACCATTGTTCTGTGGAGAGCATAAACAGTTCGGGTCTTATGGAAGATCCTTGGCTAGTATGCCTAAAAGTGGGTGCGATGTGTTGACCCTTGCTCGTGAGAGCATAAACAGTCAGCCTAGGTGTAGGTTGTAAAGGTTAAAGGTGAACCTGATTTAAAACCTTAGGTTTGGGATGAACCATGGGAAACCTCCTTAGTGAAATCTGGTACACTCAAGTGTTGAGTGTAGTTACCGAGAGTGGAGTAGACAAGTAGTCGAACCATTATAAAAATGATTGTGTTTGAGATTTCTATTCATTTATCTATGTGATTTACTTTAATATTTTTATATTTGATTATCTAAGATCACACCACACACACACAGAGTCTTATCATCATAAACTAGTTTACATATTGCTCATCTCTCAAGCAGTTTGTAATTAGATCCTCTACCAGGCTTGGAAGCCAGTAGAGTTACTCTTGACTAATCCTAATATATGCTTGTTATCAGGATTTGTGTGATAGGATTTTAAATTATCATAAAATTATTAAAAAAGTCCTATTCCCCCCCCCCCCCCCCCCTCTAGGACATACTGGAATATTCCTACTTCAATTAAAGCGGTCTTTATAGCAATTTCATCAAGTACAAGCTTCATCATGTGTCGAGATCTCAAGCTTCATTGTAATTTTCTGAAATTCAGGAGTCGAGCATAACTCAGCTCCCGAGTTCCAAAACATCACTGATACAACATAATTAATGATGGATGTATGTTGTCTGTATTAGTGCATAAAACATGAAATAGATTAAGCCAAAACAACAAACATAATTCAGGGACAGTCTGAGAATGCAAGCGGAAGTCTGAAATATGAATATAAACAAATATAAGTCCTCAAGGTATGTATACTCGGCCAGGTCATAATTACAAGTCATGTCTCAAAATACATATAACAAAATGTGATCAATCGCTACAATCATAGCCCAGAATCCTTGCCAACCAGGACTTGGCTCACATGAACCCGCCTCAGAACTGTATGAACGAGAATGCCTCCTTGTCCTCATCGAACTCCGGCTCTGCCTCGCAGGCATAACCGTCACCTGCAGCTAAGTCAGAGTCTGGTTTGTGTTTAAGGACCATCTCAGAACGTGGGAGTGAGTGATAAACTTAGTGGAACTATACAACAAAGGTTAACATGTTATCAATTCAATCAAGCAGTAATGATAAAGCAGTACAATTAAATATGTCCTAGATACTCTTGTTAATGCAAGAATGGTATGAGAAAATGATGCATGCCGTCACCACAAACTCCCTCTTGCGACATCATCTAACGATCGCGACATGAATCACTACCACTGTGCTCTACACCACGCCAACGGCATATGCAGTGCAATGTTATGAGCATGATTACCAAGTTCTCATTAGTTCTTTTCATACAGCAGTATTGGGAAGCCAAGGCACCTCCCTTATATCAATTCCCAAACAATAATCCATTTTAGGGTCGTCAGTCCTAGGAAATCTCATACGATATTACTATTCTAGATCACTGTAAAGGGCTCGTCACTAATCAATACAGGTCTAGTTATATCCTAGATACTACAATAAGGCTCGTCGCCCAAATGTAAAGTCAAGATATACTCAAGGTCACTATAAAGGGCTCGTCGCCAATCAGTGTAAGCTGACAGCGCGAATATAGTATCCCATACCACCATAATCGGCTCACGAGTCTCAGATGCTCACTGGTCACTACGGGGAGGCTCGTTGCCCCAGCGTAGGCCGACAGCTCGACCATGGTGTCCCATTCCACCATGTCCGGCTCATGAGTCTTAGGGGATCGCGGTACCAAGGTTAACAGGATTTTCACTAGTGAGTTCAGTACGTTAGATTCAAACAGTAGTGACCAAACATGGTGAACATACATCGGTCAATCGGGTTAATTGATAAGCTCAATTAGGCCAAGCGCATGTTGAATTGATTGATATGGAATGCATAAGCACTCCATGTGGCCTAACCACTGTCGAACATCCCAAGTACGACTCAGATTTGTTGAACACATCCTGCATGGAAAAAATAACCTCTACCACTAGTTTAAAGACAATTACTGATTACCTGGACTGTAACATAGTCCCAATCATGTACAATCTCAATAATAGATAATTAATTCAAATCCTACATTCTTATGAACATGTTATGAAATATAACTTAAACACAAATTCAGTACATGGGGGAAATCATACACATAGTTAACATAAATAAAATAGACTAAATAATTCATGGAGAAAATCATTCACATAAGCAGGGTAATTAAGATTCATATCTCAACAACCTTAAAAATCACACTTTATTGAATACTAACTCATTCAGGCATTTATACAAACACTTAGACTACACTATTCAACATACATCACGTATGTCGACCACATTACATATTAGGGAAAATCCTTTCACCTAGGAGTTGTCGCATACATGTCAATCATATATCAACGACAAATAATCATGGCAATCATAACATCAAATTCCTTATGCATACAAATATTTTAACGTATACATGAAATACCTTATTTATAACATAGGTTATACATATACGTAAATCAAAACGGATAGCGCATATGGCATGTGTAATAACATCCACGTCAAGAATAAATCATTATCTAACATTGTAAGTCTAGAAAACTATAACCTAAACGTATATAATCCACACCTTAAACTGAAAACACGTAACGAATATGATTAAGACGATAAGTCTTCGTCAACGGTGGATAGGCAACCTAAGACATGAAATAGGTTAGCTACGACAACACTTAAACTATTATAAGCTTTAAAATAGGTTAGGGTTTGATTATCTTACCCAAAAATGGAATTAGAATCGTCGAAATAACGATTCGGATACGTTGAATTGGTGCGTCGAGGAAACTGGGAAGAATCCTAAGATGAAATACTAGGTTCACACTTACTTTCTCTCTCTTCTCTCTTATCTTAGATAGGGTTAAAAATTCATATGGGATTTGGGAGAGAAGGTTTAAGGCCTTTATATAAGTCTAAAACCGTTGGAAATAGCCCTAGGGCCAAGGTATACTTAGGTTATAACCAATTCGGGCTCTTTCTAATCCAACGGAACACTTTTGGAGGTCCTCTTATCAAATGCGGTCAGACTTAAGCTCACTAGTATAGGATCTTAAGCAAGTTAAATTTTCAGTCCGATCGGGTTTCCAGATCAACTGTGGCGGACCAGTTTCAATTCAACGGTCACCGAAACTCAATCAAGGCCACAAATACTTTGACATATATGGGCTAACTTTCCTGATCCGAGGGTGAATTTGGGTTATAAACCAACGGTCAGAATGCTTATAAATGGCGTGCAAGCATCATGACTCAGATTACTTAAATTCATAGTTAATTTCTTTAAAATCTTTACTTTCTCACACTCTTCACTCTGGACTCAAGTAAATGGTCTCAGGACATCGTTTGGTCTTGATTTTCGAGGAAATAGTCAAGTCCAACTAGGTGGTCATAACTGTCTAAGTTCATCGCTATCAGACTTTCGACGTGCAGTCCAGGTCCGATATGAAGTTTCTGAATGCTGTCGAGAGCAACTGGGCTTAGAGTTGAATACTAGAATTTAAGATAATATAGCATTAACAATTATATAGGTTTTGGGTCTTACAGATCATATTAAAAGTGGTTGGTGCTAACTTCACAAGTAATCTTGTTTAGTGCCAGTTAATTCACATTAAACTTCTAAACGATTTTAGTCCTGAATGATTTCTGTTAAAGGTGGTACTCGGGTCTAAGTACAGATTTTTCCAAGACGTTACAATCTTCCCCCTAAAGAAAAAATTTCATCCTCTAAATTCATACCTTGTAAGCCCCATATTTTAGACCGTACCATTCCATAGGATTCCACGATCTTTCCGGTCGAATTTCGGCAAGCTTCGACCCTTAACCGGTATTTACGTGTGACCCTGATTCACACGCCGTCAACCCGAGTTGACTCAACCCAAGACATTTACCATAGTGACCGCGTCGTCACCGTGGTTCTGATGCCACGACTCGCGCGCCGAGGAGATACCCTGGTCAGGAGATGTGGGCCAACGTTCGGTACGAGGAAAACACTGTGCATGCGAATTCTGAAAGAATCTCTACGACTTGTCATGTCAATCCATCAATCCATTAATCTCAACATGTCAAGTACACATCACCTCACACCCATCCCCAAGCAACCACAAAAGTCAAAAAGTTCTTACAAAGCCCATACCTTTCTTACACAAAATACCTCCAAAGTCAAAAAGTATCTTACACACCCATCACCACCACATCCATCACTCCATCACCCATCTCTCCTTCTCTCCCTTTACAACTCTCTCTCTCTCTCTCTCTCTCTCTCTCTCTCTCTCTCTCTCTCTCTCTCTCTCTCTCTCTTTTCCAAGCTCATTTCCAAGCAAGAAAAGCACCATATGTATGAGCCTCTCCAAGCCTTCCCAAGCAACAAAGGTGGCCCACTTTCCTACCCTTTCATCTCCCATCTCAACCATCCAAACCTCATCTCCTCCGTTGGAATCAAAGCTAAGGAGCTAAGGAAGCGTAAGGTCCAAGAAGAAGCCGGTGGGTGATTTTTGATTTTTAACTTTCATCTGTTTATTTGATTTAAGGGTCCATGTATGTGTGACCCACCTTAATGTATATTTTGTATCAAAGAGGGGCCCATAGTGGCGAGGCCCCTCCATCACCTCCGTTATATCCAATCTCTCTTTCTCCCTCTCTATCCATGATCATGGCCCACTTATGATGCGTGTACATCATCCATGTCATCTACCTGTGGACCCCATCTATGTGGGACACACCATGATGTTTATATGCCATCCCAATTGTCCATAGGAGGCCCATCTTGAAGTGGCTAATAGTGGGAGTTGGCTAACTGTGAAGTGTTATCTAACGTGGGCCCCAGCTCCACAGCTCACGTGGTGGGCTGAATGAAAGATACCTCGTTTTAACGTTGGGCCCACCCAGCCCCATGGCTCGGTGACAGACCGAGTGAAAGATACCTCGTTTCACGTTAAGGTCCTGGTATCGATCCCTGTGTGAGGTGGCTAACATGGAGTGTGTACTGGCAATGGCTATAGCTATCGGAGGAGTGTGCTGATGGTGGGTCCATGGGACCCATTCCGGTCCTCCACCCCTCCAAATGGCCCACACCAAGATGTATGTGCTTTATCCAAACCGTGCATTGCATTCTGACAGTAGGATCCACGTTGGTGTGGGGACCATTTCCAACGCCCAGATACATAGCTCACTGGTAGACTAAATGGAGGTACCTCGGTTCAACACTTGAGGTCTTGGTGTTGATCCCTGTGAGGGTGGTTAATAATGAAGAGTGACCGGCTGAGGGGTCCGTGGGACCCATCCACGACGTCCATCCGTTTATGTGGGCCACACTGTGTGGCATTGTGCACAAGGATGGTGGGACCCACCCCCACGTGTGGGGCCCTCCCTGATGTATGAAACCGACCAGGTCCTGGATGGCCTGGACGTCAGATATACCATATATATTGTTTATATTATATATATTATATATTATATTATATAATATATATATTATATCTAATATATATGTTGTGGTGGGCCCTATGCGGACCCACACCTATTTGATTAAGAAAAAGAAAAAAACAGAAAAGAGAATTTAGGTTGCAGCCATGATGCTAGTATAAGCAGCCACGTGCTGCTCTCTCTCTCTCTCTCTCTCTCTGGATGTCAGCAATATGTAGGTCCCACATGCACGTGCATTACATAGGCCATCCACCCTTTCTAATGGCGGGCCCTCCATGGTATTTATATGACCTCCAAACCGTCCATCTATTCGGTGAGCGTGGACCCCACCTACTATTGAAGTAGGTTGGCTGGCGCACCTGCAACAGCTAAATAGCTGCTCTATTAAGCCAGCAAGTTTTGTGGGCCCATCGTGGCATGTGTTATATCCACCACGCCTATCTGTCTCTCGAGTGGGACCCACCGCTTATATGCGTGATACATCTAAGCCGTCCATCTAGTTGGCTAGATTTCATCTAGGCTTGGGATGAAAATAAGACAGATCTACTTATTAAGTGGGTCACTTCTAAATACAGTGGAGCATTGAATGTCTACCATTGAAATCCTCTGGGTATCACAGAGAATTTGTATCAACATGAAAATTGTTTTCCTTTATTCAGGTCCGTGTGACCTTATGATCAGATTGGATGAAAAATAAATGGTATGGTAGGCCTTGGGGATTTCAATGGTAAAAATCATTATCACCACTATTATTTGGAGTGCTGTCCAAACAATCTCGTGTTATGATTTATTTAATGTGCTCTTAATTAATCCCTAAGGCTAGATGAATGGGGAGATGGTGCGACTCACTTGATGTATGATAGGCCCCTCTTTGTGAGGTGTATTAGGCCCATTTGAATCGGCTCATTCGATTCGGCCCATTTTATTAGGCCCATTTGATTTAACCTATTTGATCAGCCCATTTTAAATTGACCCATTCGATTCGGCCCATGTGATCGGCCCATTTGAATCACCCCATTCGATTCGGCCCATTCAAACCAGTCCATTTGAGTCGGCCCATTGGATTCGACCCATTCAACCCGGTCGTGCCTTAAAAGCAATGATGGTTTAATATCCACATTGCGAGTATAATGTTGGTTAAATGTCCACATTATGACTCTTCTCAGGTGTAACACCCTGAAAATCGGGGGTCGTGTATAAACCCAACTCCCGAGTTCCAGACCATCACTTATGCAACAAAAATTATTATGATTCAATGTTGTCTGAGTTAAAGCATTCACATGAGTAAAAGTATACCAAAACTGCAATTCATACTCCAGATTCAGTGATAAAAGCAAGCGAAAGACTAAAGGATATACATATCACTGTATGGAAAACAAAATAGATCTCAACTGTCTCCAAAGTATGAATACATCTCTGAGTCTCATATACATGTAAATAAACAGAAATCAAATGTCCAAAAAGAGTCCCACTGAGAAGTCCCGTCAATCCAGGCCACCTAAGCAAAGCCGTCGTGGTACTGCATATATGAGAACTCGTCCTGGTCCTCATCATAGTCCGGCTCTACCTCTTGAATCGCTGCCTCACCTGCATCTAAGACAGGGTCTGGTGGGTGTTGCAAACACCATCCCGTAACGTGGGAGTGAGTAGCTAACTCAGTGGAATAATAGAGCAAAGATTAGCATGTTCTCAGATCAATCATGCAATAATAGTAAAGCAGTAAATCAAACAATCCTAACACTGTTGTTAATACAATATGACATGACATGATGGATGCCCTCACCGACATTCTCCCTCATACGGCACCATCTTCGTCTGCGGCATGCTTGCGTACCGCTCAGTGCTCCACATCTTCCAGGCACATGCAATGTGATGTTGATATGATTACCGAGTTATTATTAGTCCTTTTCATACAGCAATATTGGGAAACTAAGGTACTTCCCTTATATCAATCCCAATACAGATCCTGTCTAGGGTCGTCACTCCTAGTAATCTCATAGATGTATATTTTGTAGGTCGCTGCAAGGGCTGCCAGGGCTGTTGCTCGCACTTGTTACACCGCTCCCCCATCACCTTATCAATACAGGCCTACTGTACTCTCACTGCTACGGAAGGCTCGTCGCCTCCAGTAGACTCAGAATACACTCGCGGTCACTATAAAGGACTTGTCGCCTGATCAGTGTAGGCCGACAGCAAGAATATAGTGTCCCATACCACCATAATCTGCTCACGAGTCATAAGTGCTCACTGGTCACTACGGGGAGGTTTGTGGCCCCAGCGTAGGCCGACAGCTCGACCACGGTGTCCCATACCACCATGCCCGGCTCATGAGTTTTTATGGATCAAGGTACCATGGTTAATAGAGTTTACAGTGGTAAGTTCAGTACCCTAAGTTCAAGCAGTTATGACTCATACAAGGTGAACATACAATGGCCAGTCGGGTTACTTGACGGGCTCGACTAGCACGAACGTATCTTGAGGCAAACGACATGAAGTGCATAAAATACCTCGTGTGGCCTAACCACTACCGCCAACTCCAAAACACGACTCGCGTTCATCGACGCGTCGTTCGTGGCAAAGATAAGCCAACCACAAATTTACTCGGTTGCCGACTTCCTGGACTAGGTATAGTCCCAAACATTTATGAATTCACATCAGCAATCATGTAAGAGTAATGAAAATGAAATACAATAATGTGAACATGTTAACACATGTTATAACATACAACTTAAGTAAATCATCTAACACATGCATTTCATACATATAATGAAATCACGCATATAGCCAACATGTAGGAAATCATTTACATCAGCATAGTATTTGAGAATTTAATCTCAAACTAATTCATAACACCATTTAATTCAATACATACTAATATAAACATTTATACAAACACTTAAACTACACACTTAAGTCTATATATAGTATGTCGACTCAAAGTGCGCATTTAGGCGAATCTCTTCACCAAACTAATTATGCACACATTCCTAATATCCTAATACGACAAGAAGCCATGTCAATCACATCAGCAAAATATGGATGAAAATAGTACTTCCTACAATTGACTAAAATGCCCTAAATCTCATATTTTTCGTCTTCTTACGAAACAGGAAACAGACAGCATGTTGTACATGTCAAACGGCGTTGCCATCGATAATCTACTATTAAACGACATTGAAAGCGTTGGAAACAGTCAATCAAAGTGTCTAAAATCCGCACCTTTTCTCCTATAACTGTATTGATTCGAACGGAGCGTGTACGCTTCGTCTACGGCGAACCGGGAACCTATTTTACAAGATGTATCAGCTACCATGCTAAGGAACCAAAGGAACCTTAAATCAGCAAGTATTTGGGATATTTTCTTACCTAAAATCGTGGTGAAATCGTCGGGAAAGTGAATGAGGCCCGTTGCTTAAGCACGTGCAACACGTAGTGCAAGCAGCAGGAAATTCTCTCCCACTCTCTCTCACAATCTCTCACCTTTTCTCTCACACCAGCTAGGGTTTCTAACAAATTCGGATGGGTGAGAGAAGTGAGGGTTTAAGCCCCTTTTATAACCTAAAACTTGCCCAAAACAGGCTTAGGAACAATGTTCACTTGATACCTAAACAAATCGGGGTTGTTTCGGTCCAAAAAGACATTTCTATAGGTCCCCTGGCCGAACGCGATCGGACTTAAGTTCATGCACGTCGGATGTCACTCACATCCCATTTTCAGACCAGTAGTGTTCGTAAATCGCACGTGGCGGTCCAGTTTCAGTTCAGCGGTCATCGCCCGTAGATCAGGTCTACAAGTCTCATGATATGAAATAAAAATTTTTCCTGATCCAAGGGTATAATTTGGCTGAATTCTGACGGTCAGAACGCTTAATACTGATGTGTCAATTCGTGTGCCAGATTTGAATTTCAAATTCCAAATCTAACCCTATTCTCACTCTCTTCACTCCAGGCTCAATGAAATAGCCTGTGAATGTCGGTTGGACTTGATTTTTGAAATGATTGTCAAGTCCAACTAGACGGTTATAACGGTCTAAAATTGTAGGTATCGGACTTTCGACGCGCAGTCTATATCCAATACAAAGTTTCAAAGAGGTCCTGAGAACAAACCGGTTTAGAGTTTGATCCGAGGTTTTAGAGTATTATAGCGTCATTGGTTCTACTCGCTTTGGGTCTTGTAGAACGTATTTAAAGAAATCAGGGACTATTTCCCCGCTACTCTAGCATTGCGCTAGCTAACTTACACTTATTTTCTAAAGGAATTAATCCTATGCGATTTCTAGTCGAGTTGGTACTCGAGTCCAAGTATGGATTTTTCCAGGGCGTTACATCAGGGCCCATTGATAGGCCCGTACTTGTTGTGTGTAGGCTATCTAGGCCATCTACATTGTAAGGATAATGCATTACTTCATAACATGATTAATATATTTCCATGATTCATGATCATATTCATCATATGTATGCTTATATGAGAAGTGACTGATCATAGAATATGCCTTTGGGCAGATTGTTTAAGGGCTCCCGGTTAGGTGGTGTTGCCCTACATGAGCGGACGATACACGTACAATTACTGCATGACTGGGTAGTGTGATTCATACATTTCGCATTGTGTGACATGGTTACTGTACACCCTAGTGACGTTAAGGTCGTAGCCTCCACATGAGTATCATGGTTGGCAGGATTGGATACCAAAAATCTTATTCTATATGGGGTGCTATAGATATCCCTGGGTGAAAGTCCTTAAACCCTTATGGTACCAAGTGGTTGCTCTAACGTCTAGACCGAGTGGGTACAGGAGCGCCGAGTGCCGATTACTAGACGATCATTCTTTCCACTGTGTCATGGTCGGTTGGAAGGGGGTGCAACCTTACCCGCCCGAGAGTAGGGGAAAAAGCTAGACTGAGTCTGACCAGCTCGAGTATTGGGTCCGCTATCAACGAGCCGAGCCTGATATTGACAGGCGGATAGTGAGGTCTCTTCCACTTACCTTATTGCACGAGATGGGGCGACGATCTGGTTTAGAGTGTACTAGACCCCGGTGATATTTCAGAGTTGAGATGTATTGATATGTGGACTTAGATGAGAATTTTTATGCTTGAGTTGCATTTTGTATCACATGACCTTGGTATGGTCGACATCATTCATGCTTTGTAACGCATGGCCTTAGTACGACCAATAGTATTCATGGATCCATTGGCATATTCTGCATTGCTCTAATATTGCATGATCATATTGTTACTTTGCGCACATACTTTCACCACCCTCTAAGCTTTCTAGAAGCTAATGTACGACCGTTGCGTGTAGGTGACATTGGATCACAGTAGCGCTGAGGCTTGAGCACGTGGCAGATTATTTTAGAGCTTTTGGTCTATCATCATTGTATTTCCCTTTATGCTCATTGTACTTGTAAAGTTTTTTATCATAGTGGAAATGTAATGAAGTTTTTGGTTGTTGTTTGTGGGTTATGCCTTTGGTTATGCTTATTACGAATCAAACTAATGTTGAAAATCCTCCTTGTAGCATCCCAGGATCGGAACCTGGTGAATGGACGCCGGGAGACGAGAATGGGGTTCTATGGAGGCTATTGGTGCCAGATTCATCGATAAGAAATTTTATGAGCCCGATTTCCGAGTTTGGGGCGTGACAAAACTTGGTATCAGAGCATAACTCGGGAATAACTAAGAACAACATTACATGTCTACTATGAATGACCAAGTCCCGAAGTTCTGATGGCTTAGCGACATTCCGTTACAGGCCTTTAACGTGCATGCCTTCGAGAGTTTTCAAGTTGATAGGTGCCTTCGCTCTTTCCTGTAGGGCGAGATGCCCAGGAGAGTGACTCGATCGACTCCTGCACCACCACCTGAGACTCCCGCTCCACCACTGCACTCCCACCCTACCACCTACGATGCCCACTCCACCACCAGGATTCCTACTGCCCAGCCTATGGATGCATCTCCTCCACCAGAGACCAGCACGGACTCGATCGTATCTGTGAGTGCCTCCCAGTTGCAGCAGATATTACAATCTGTGGCAGTTACACTTCATGGGTAGGGCAGGCACCCAGTCATTTCGCTGGCCCAGGCAGAGCAGGAGCACGCGATCGCCCTCCTTCGTGAGTTTCAACAACTCGATCCCCCACGTTTCTTGGGTGAGCTAGACCCACAATAGCGTAGGCAGCTGTTTCAACCACCTCAGTGACCCCAGCAGCAGCAGCAACACACTCAGAAAGGACGGGCACCTCCCCAGCTGGCTCAGGCTAGGTTCTACACAACTCAACAGGATTCACAGTCATCTAGAGGGGTCGTCGAGGGTATGCTTTTAGTCTCTGCATGCATTGCACGTGTATTGTTTGATTTTGGTGCATCTCATTCTTTTATCGCCGAGAGTTTCTATCGATTGACTGGTTTACCATTGGAGTCTGCTCGCGAGGGTCTATCAGTATCGACTCCCTTGGGGAAGACTAGAGTGTTGGGCTGATTTCGCTCGTCTTGTCCCGTTCTAGTCGGGGATACCTTTTTACCTGTCGATCTGTTTGCATTGCCGATGTCCGAGTTCGATGTCATCCTGGGCGTGGATTGGCTTACTGAGTACTATGCCATATTGGACTGCTCCGCGAGGACAGTCACGTTCTGTATACCCAGCGTACTACAGTTCCAGTTCATTATAGAGCACCGAGGGGAGCCATTGTCATGTTTGATGTCATGTGTCATAGAGGAGCCCATAACATGAGCATCGACCAGTTTTCCGTGGTTTACAATTTTCCTGATGTGTTTTAGGAGATTTCGAGATTACCGCCTCATCGACTCATCGAGTTTCAGATTGATCTCGTGCCCAGTACAGTGCCTATCTCGAAGGCCCCGTATCGTATGACACCATTGGAGTTACAAGAACTGCAGAAGCAGTTGGACGAGTTACGTGAGTTGGACTTTATCTGTCTGAGCAGTTCACCGTGGGGAGCACCGATACTCTTCGTGAAGAAGAAAGATGGCTTGTTAAGGCTCTGCGTGGACTACCGCGAGCTCAACAAAGTCAAGATCAAGAACAGGTACCCACTCTATGAGATTGATGATTTGTTTGATCAGCTGCATGGTGCTCAGTTCTTTTCAAAGATTGACCTGCATTTCGGTTATCATCAGATTCGGGTTAGAGATGAGGACATTCTGAAGATGGCGTTACGGTCATTTTGAGTTTCAGGTCATGTCCTTCGGACTGACCAATGCACTCGCGGTCTTCATGCAGTTGATGAATGAGGTCTTCTGTCTATATCTTGATTAGTTTGTTATAGTCTTCATCGACGACATTCTAATCTATTCGAGGACTCGTGAGGAGCACGAGCAGCATTTGGAGATTTCTTTACAGACCCTCCGCGCACACCAGCTATATATGAAGCTGGAGAAGTACGAGTTCTGGCAGGAGGAGGTGAATTTCCTTAGTCACGTGGTAACGAGGGAGGGTGTCGCAGTGGACCCTTCGAAGGTTGAGGCAGTACGTCAGTCGGGTCAGCTGACGACTGCGACAAAGATCCGCAGTTTCCTTGGTTTGGCGGGCTATTATCGGCATTTCATTAAGGGCTTCTCTCGTATTGCAGCCCCATTGACCAGGTTGACTCGAAAGGGTGCAGAGTTTATTTGAAGTGACGCCTACGAGCGAACATTTATGAAGTTAAATGACAGTCTGACGTCCACTCCTGTCCTCACTCTTCCCTCTGGGAGTGACAGATTTATTGTATTTACCGATGCCTCGCATATTGGTTTGGGTGCTGTCCTAATACTGCACGGGAGACCAGTGGCTTTCATGTCTCGTCAACTCAAGGTCCACGAGATGAACTACCCCACGCATGATTTGGAGTTGGCTGCAATTGTCTTCGCACTAAAGGTGTGGAGACACTATCTCTATAAGGTTAGGTTCGAGCTCTTCTCTGACCATAAGAGCTTGAAGTACCTCTTCTCGCAGTCTGAGTTGAATATGAAACAGAGGCGCTGGATGGAGCTCCTGAAAGACTATGATTTCGATCTTCAGTATCACCCGGGCAAGGCGAACATGGTGGCGGATGCCCTCAGCCGTCAACCACGAGGCCTAGTGGCGCACATGATGATCCGGGAGTGGAGGATGCTTGAGGATATCACAGAGTATGATTTTGAGTTTGGCCTACAGTCATATATCGTGCAGTTATCAAGCCTGTCAATTCAACCCTCCCTTATCGCAAGGGTAATCGAGGCTCAGCAGGCTGATGAGTCATTGCAGAGTTATATGGCTGAGGCGGCATCTAAGAGTCAAGCAGATTGGTAGATTGGTACAGACGGTGGACTTCGCTTCAGAGGCCAGTTATGTGCCCCCAATATTCCTGAGTTACGCGGAGACCTTATGACTGAGGCACATCGATCGCAATTTTCTATCCACCCTGGCTGGACAAAGATATACCGTGACATGAGGCAACAATATTTTTGGGCAGGGATGAAGCGCCAGATCACCATTTTTGTAGTCGAGTGTGACACATGCCAACGTGTTAAGGCCCATCATCAGAGACCCCCTGGTCTATTACAGTTGCAGCCGTTGAGCGTCCCAATGTGGAAATGGGAGCATGTGTCGACAGATTTTATTATGGGCTTACCGAAGACTCACGGTCATGATGCCATTTGGGTTGTTGTGGATCGTCTGACGAAGTCAGCACATTTCCTTTCAATGCGTGTGACTTGGTCTATGGACCGGCTTGCGATATTATTTATAGAGGAGGTTGTGAGACTGCATGGCGTTCTAGTCTCAATCGTTTCTGACCAAGATTAGAGGTTCACGTCTCAGTTTTTGAGGAGCTTCTAGAGAGCGATGGGGACTGATTTACAGCTCATCACCGCGTACCATCCCCAGACCGATGGCCAGACCGAAAGGGTCAACTAGATCCTTGAGGATATGCTTCAGGCTTGCTCGATTGATTTCAAGGGTAACTAAGATGAGCATCTACGATTGGCTAAATTCGTATACAACAACAGCTATCAGGCGACCATCGGTATGGCTCCTTTTGAGGCACTATATGGTAGACCATACATATCACCGACTTGCTAGACCGAGGTTGGAGAGCGCCGTCTCGTAGGTCCCGAGCTTGTGCAGGAGATGTTAGAGGCTATTGCTATCATCAGGCAGAGGCGGCGCATAGCTCAGAGCCGACAAAAGAGTTTTGCTGATGGTCGATGTTGTCCCTTGGAGTTTGATGTAGGGGACCATGCGTATCTCAAGGTCTCGTCCATGAAGGGTGTAGTTCAATTTCGAGCGAAGGGCAAGCTTACCGCAAGATTTATAGGACCTTTCGAGATCACTGGGCACGTTGGCGCCATGGCCTTTCGGCTCACCTTGCCACCTTAGTTGTCTAGTGTCCACAACATTTTCCATATCTCTATGTTGAGGAAGTGTGGGTCAGACATAGTTCCTTTTATTGATTGCCAGCGGCTGGAGGTTCGTGAGGACGCTTCCTATATTGAGCAACCAATCCGTATCCTTGATTGGAAGGAGCAGGTCCTCAGGACTAAGGTCATTCCATTGGTGAAGGTTCAGTGGGGTCACCATTCTGTAGAGGAGGCTCTTGGGAGTGCGAGGCTGAGATTCGAGAGAGCTATCCTCATCTCTTTGATGATTGAATATGTGTTGTATTTTGTATGTTATCTCTGATTATATATGGTGATGTCATGTTTCTTCCTCCTCATGAGTTATATCTAGTTGTGATAATTGCATAAATTTCGAGGATGAAATTTTTATTAGGAGGGGAGAGCTGTAAGCCCCATATTTTAGACCTTACCATCCGTAGGATTCCGTAATCTTTTTGGTCGAATTTCGGCAACCTTCGACCCTTAACCGGTATTTGCGCGCGACCCTGATTCACCCACCGTCAACCCAAGTCGACTAAACTCAAGACCTTTACCCTAGCGACCGCGCCGTCCCAGCGGTTCCGATGCCACGACTCGCGTGCGGAGGCGATACCCTGGTCAGGAGATGTGAGCCAGCGTTCGGTGCAAGGAAAATGCCATGCGTGCAAATTCTGAGAGAACCTCTACGACTTGTCACGTCAATCCATCAATCCATCAATCTCAACTTATCAGGTACATGTCAAGTACACATCACCTCACACCCATCCCTAAGCAACCACAAAAGTCAAAAAGTTCTTACAAAGCCCATACCTTTCTTACACAAAATACCTCCAAAGTCAAAAAGTATCTTACACACCCATCACCACCACATCCATCACTCCATCACCCATCACTCCTCTCCCTTTACAACTCTCTCTCTCTCTCTCTCTCTCTCTCTCTCTCTCTCTCTCTCTCTCTCTCTCTCTCTCTCTCTCTCTCTCTCTCTCTTCCAAGCTCATTTCTAAGCAAGAAAAGCACCATACGTATGAGCCTCTCCAAGCCTTCCTAAGCAACAAAGGTGGCCCATTTTCCTACCCTTTCATCTCCCATCTCAACCATCCAAACCTCATCTCCTCTGTTGGAATTAAAGCTATGGAGCTAATGAAGCCTAAGGTGCAAGAAGAAGTCGATGGGTGATTTTTAATTTTTAACTTTCATCCGTTTGTTTGATTTAAGGGTCCATGTATGTGGGACACAGCATGATGTTTATATGTCATCCAAACTGTCCATAGGAGGCCCATCTTGAAGTGGCTAATAGTGGGAGTTGGCTAACTGTGAAGTGTGATCTGACGTGGGCCCAAGCTCCACCGCTCACGTGGTGGGTTGAATGAAAGATACCTCGTTTTAACGCTGGGCCCACCCAGCCCCATGGCTCGGTGGCAGACCGAGTGAAAAATACCTCATTTCACGTTGAGGTCCTGGTATCGATCCCTATGTGAGGTGGCTAACATGGAGTGTGTACTGGCAATGACTATAGCTATCGGAGGAGTGTGCTGACGGTGGGTCCATGAAACCCATTCCCATCCTCCACCCCTCCAAATGGGCCACACCAAGATGTATGTGCTTTATCCAAACCATCCATTGCATTCTGACGGCGGGATCCACGTTGGTGTGGGGACCATTTCCAACGCCCTGATCCATAGCTCACTGGTAGACTGAATGGAGGTACCTCATTTCAACACTTGAGGTCTTGGTGTCGATCCCTGTGAGGGTGGTTAATAGTGAAGAGTGGCCCGACCGAGGGGTCCGTGGGACCCATCCACGACGTCCATCCATTTAGGTGAGCCACACTATGTGGCATGTGCATAGGGACGGTGGGACCCACCCCCACGTGTGGGCCGTCCCTGATGTATGAAACCGTCCAGGCCCTGGATGGCCTAAACGTCAGATATACCATACATATTGTTTATATTATATATTATATATATTATATATATTATATCTATAATATATATATATATATATATATATATATATATGTTATGGTGGGCCCTATGTGGGACCCACCCTTGTTTGTTTAAGAAAAAGAAAATTTAAGTTGCAGCCATGCTGCTAGTATAAGCAGCCACGTGCTGCTCTCTCTCTCTCTCTCTGGACGTTAGCAATATGTTGGTCCCACATGCGCGTGCATTACACAGGCCGTCCACCCTTTCTAATGGTGGGCCCTCCATGGTATTTATATGACCTCCAAACCGTCCATCTATTTGGTGAGCGTGGACCCCACCTACTATTGAAGCAGGTTGGTTGGCGCACCTGCAGCAGCTAAATAGCTGCTCTATTAAGCCAGCAAATTTTGTGGGCCCATCATGGCATGTGTTATATCCACCACGCCCATCTGTCTCTCTAGTGGGACCCACCGCTGATATATGTGATACATCTAAGCCGTCCATCCAGTTGGCTAGATTTCATCTAGGCTTGGGATGAAAATAAAACAGATCTACTTATCAAGTGGGTCACTTCTAAATACAGTGGAGAATTGAATGTCTACCATTGAAATCCTCTGGGTATCACAGAGAATTTGTATCAACATGAAAATTGTTTTCCTTTATTCAGGTCTGTGTGACCTTATGATCAGATTGGATGAAAAATAAATGGTATGGTAGGCCTTAGGGATTTCAATGGTGGAAATCATTATCACCACTGTTATTTGGAGTGTTGTCCAGACAATCTCGTGTTATGATTTATTTTATGTGCTCTTTATTGATCCCTAAGGCTAGATGAATGGGGAGATGGTGCGACTCACTTGATGTATGATAGGCCCCTCTTCGTGAGGTGTATTAGGCCCATTCGAATCGGCCCATTTAATTAGGCCCATTTAATTTGACCCATTGATCGGCCCATTTTGAATTGGCCCATTCGATTTGGCCCATGTGATCGGCCCATTTGAATCGGCCCATTCGATTCGGCTGATTTGATTCGGCCCATTCAAACTAGTCCATTTGAGTCTGCCCATTGGATTCGGCCCATTCGACCCGGTCGTTCCTTAAAAGAAATGTTTTTTAATGTCCACATTACGAGTATAATGTTGGTTAAATGTCCACATTACGACTCTTCCCAAGGCCCATTGATAGGCCCGTACTTGTTGTGTGTAGGCCGTCTAGACCATCTGCATTCTAAGGATAGTGCATTACTTCATAACATGATTAGTATAGTTCCATGATTCATGATCATACGCATCATATGTAGGCTTGATATGAGAAGTGACTGATCATAGCATATGCCTTCGGGCAGATTGTTTATGGGCTCCCGGTTAGGCGGTGTTGCAGCATGGCTGGATAGTGTGATTCACGCATTTTGCATTGTGTAACATTGTTATTGTATGCCTTAGCGACATCAGGGTCGTAGCCTCCACAGGCGTATCGTGGTTGGTAGGATTAGATACCAGAAATCTTGTTCTACATGGGTTGCTATAGATATCCCTGGGCGAAAGTCCCTAAACCCTTATGGTACCAAGAGGTTGCTCCAATGTCTAGACCGAGTAGGTACAAAAGCATCGAGTGCCGATTACCAGACGGTCGTGCTTTCCACTGTGTTGTGGTCGGTTGGAAGGGGGTGCAGCCTTACCCACCCGAGAGTAGGGGGTAAACCTACGCTGAGCTGACCAACTCGAGGAATGGGTCCGCTATCGACGAGCCGAGCCCTATATTGGCAAGCGGATAGTGAGGTCTCTTCCACTTAACCTTATTACACGTGATGAGGCGACGATCTGGTTTAGAGTGTACTAGACCCCGGTGATATTCCAGAGTTGAGTTGTATTGATATATGGGCTTAAATGAGGATTTATATGCTTGAGTTGCATTTCACATCACATGGCCTTAGTATGGCCGACATCATTCATGCTTTGCACCGCATGGCCTTGGTACAACCAATAGTATTCATGAATTTATCAGCATATTCTATATTATTTTGATATTGCATAAATATATTACTACCTTACACACACACTTTCACCACTCTCTAAGCTTTTTATAAGCTTATGTTGACCGTTGCGTGCAGGTGACATTGGATCGCAGCAACGCTGAGGCTTGAGCATGTGACAGATTATTTTGGAGCTTTTGGTCTATTATCATTGTATTTCCCTTTATGCTCATTGTACTTATAAAGTTTTTAATCATAGTAGAAATGTAATGGAGTTTTTGGTTGTTGTTTGTAGGTTATTCCTTTGGTTATGCTTATTACGAATCAAACTGATGTTGAAAATCCTCCTCGTAGCATCCCAGGATCGGACCCTGGCGAATGGGCGCTGGGAGCCGAGAATGGGGTTCTAAGGAGGCTGTTGGTGCCAGATTCGATGATCGGGAATTTTGTGAGCCCGGTTTCTGAGTTTGGGATGTGACATACCTTCTCATACTCCTCAAGGATCTGAGGGTAGTTCTTCTTGACCTCAGCTTCAGTCTCGCAAGTAGCTTCTTCTTCACTATGATGCGTTCATAGTACCTTAACAAGTGGGATAACCTTGCTACGTAATACCTGCTCCTTCCTATCCAAAATATGTGTCGGTCGCAGTTCATAAGTGGCATCCTCGCTCAACTGCACCTGCACCCATCTGATAATATGCGAAGGATCAGGAATGTACTTCTTCAACATGGACACATGGAATACGTTATGCACTCCTGCGAGTGGTGTGGGAAAAGCAAGGCAATACGCTACTACCCCCACTCGATCAAGTATCTGGAATGGGCCAATAAATCTCAGTGTGAGCTTTCCTTTCTTACCAAACTGAAGAACTCCTTTCATAGGAGAAACCTTAAGAAATACACAGTCCCCAACGTCAAACTCAAGTGGTCTTTGTCTCGTATCGGCGTAGCTCTTTTACCTACTGTGCTGAGAGAAGCCGAAGCCTAATAATGTTAATTTTCTCTGAGGTCGCCTGAACTAACTCTGGGTGAATCAGAGTCTTCTCGCCCACTTCTGTCCAATAATGCGGCGCTCTACACGGGAAACCATACAGTGCCTCATAGGTAGCAATACCAACACTCGCCTGAAAACTATTGTTATACGCGAACTCTGTAAAAGGAAGACAGTCATCCCAACTGTCCTTGAAATCCAACACACAAGATCGTAACATATCTTTTGACACTTGATTCACATGCTCCATCTACCCATCTATCTGCGGATGGAACGTGGTAATGAACTTCAGCATCACACCTATTACTTCCTGGATACGAGTCTAGAAGATAAATGTGAAATGCGTGTCTCGATCTGACACAATCTCCAAGGGAACTCCATGCAGATGTACAAGCTCCTTGATGTACAATCTAGCCAACTTGTCTATAGAATTCATAACTCTGATTGGTAGGAAATGAGCGGACTTCGTCAACCTATCAACGATCACCCAAATAGAGTCATGTCCCTTCCTCGTCTTCGACAGTCATGAAATAAAATTTATAAAAATGAAGTCCCACTTCCATTCAGCTATGGGCATGGGCTGAAACAATCCAGGAGGTCAGTCATGCTCTGCCATAACCTGCTAACATGTGAGACAATGGGATACGAACTCAGCAATGTGAACCTTCATATTATCCCACCAGTATGATCTTTTCATGGTTTGATACATCATCACGCTACATGGATGCATCGCAAGCCTCGAACTGTAGGTTGACTTGAGAACCTCTTGTCTCAAGTTAGGAATGTCTGGGACGCACAGGCGGCCTCGATAACGCAAGCCCCCATTTGTACCAATAGTCCACTCAGAGTCCTCAGGTATACTAACCCGCTCCTTCATCTTTACCAAAAGCTCATCGTCTGCCTGAGCCTCGATAATTCGGCTATCAATAAGGGCTGTACACGAACATGTGTGACGACTTCATACGGCTCTTTTACTATAAGTTTCTGCTTAAAGTTTCACACAAACTCCACCATATCTCATTATGCAATCATAAGCAGAGCCATAAATTCTAGTCTTCTTACGACTCAACACATCTGCCACAAGGTTTGCCTTGCTCGGATGGTAGGACACCTCAAACTTAAAGTCTTTCAAGGTTTCCATCCATCGACGCTGCCTCATATTCGAGTCTCACCGAGAGAGAATATATCTAAGGCTCTTGTGATTGGAAAAGAGCTCAAACTCCTCTCCATAGAGGTAATGTCTCCAGAGCTTTAATGTGAAAATGACGACTGCCAACTCTAGGTCGTGCGTAGGGTAATTTTCCTCGTGCTTTCTCAATTGTCTCGAAGCACAAGCAATCACCCTATCCTTTTACATCAGGACACAACCCAGACCAACACGAGACGCATTAGTATATATAGTATACTTTACCCCTTGCTCTGGCAATACTAGCATAGGGGCAGACATCAACTTGTCCTTCAGCTCCTGAAAAGTTGCTTCAGCTTTTTCATTCAAGGCAAACTTCAAGTCTTTCCGTGTCAATTAAGACAACGGTCTGACAATCTTGAAAAAGTTTCGAATAAATCGTCGATAGTAACCTGCAAGACCTAAAAAACTCCTCAACTCAGTAAATGAACCATGCTGCTTCCAATCCTGAACCACAACTACCTTAGTGAGGTCGACTGTTATACCTTCCTTGGACACCACATGTCACAGGAACTTGACTTCTTCCTTCCATAAATCGCACTTCTTATACTATGTAAAAAGCTGATTCTCCCTGAGAGTGTTCAATACCGCTCTCAGGTGCTCCTCGTGCTCTTCCCTACTCGTGGAGTATATCAAAATATCATGGATAAAGACAATGACGAATCGGAACAGAAATGGCCGAAACACTCTGTTCATCAGATCCATGAACACAGCCAGAGCATTAGTGAGTCTAAAAGACATCACAAGGAACTCATAATGACCAAAACTGGTCCTTAACGTAGTCTTCTGCACGTCCTCATCCTTGACGCTCAACTGATGATACCCAAACTACGAATTTATCTTCGAGAAATAACGTGACCCCTTCAACTGATCAAACAGATCATTAATCCTGGACAAGGGATACTTGTTCTTCACTGTCACCTGATTTAGCCTGCGATAACCAATACATAACCACAGGGAACCGTCTTTCTTCTTCATAAATAAGACAGGCGCTCCCCAAGGTGACACACTCAGTCGAATAAAGCTTGCCTCTAACAATACATCAATCTGTCTCCTCAGTTCCTCCATCTCACATGGAGGCATACGATACGTCGGCAGGGAAATAAGTGTCGCACCGGGCACAAGATCGATGGTAAAGTAAATCTCGCGTTGAGGAGGAAGCCCCGGAATCTTCTCAAACACAACAGGGAAATCATGAACCACTGGCATAACTCCCAACATCGGAACATCAGAACTCTCTAATAAAGAAGCGTAAACACGACAGGACCAACTGACCTAAACTGGAAATGTAAAGACCGTGCCCTCAGGTCCATAGGCTGTCACAACTCTGGCCTCCCAATCAATCTCTGCTCTCATCTTCGTGAGCCAATCCATCCGGAATATAACATCATAATGACATATTGGGGCAACAATTAGGTCGACGACTACTGTCCTGCTATCCAAATCTACTAAGTAAGACTCACAGGTCTGAGTAATGTCTGAAGAAGTCCGTGTAGCTGTCGTGAGTCTCACTCCCTTCGTAGGAGCCATAACCAAACCTAGCTGCTTGACCGCAGCGCAAGAGATGATCGAAATAGTGGACCCAGTGTCCACTAATAAGAAGATAGGTGTACCTAGAATGTGAGTCGAAACCTTAAAAGATGTCGGTGCTAAATCTGCCTCGGGTGCCTCAGCTGTGAGTGCATGAACCCGAGCCTGCTGTGGGTGATGTAGTGGAGGTACCATGGGCTGTTGTGGTAGCATGAAACGAGGTATTGGTGGTCTGAAGGAAGGATGAGCTGGTGCTGATCGAAGGGGTGGTGCAGAAATAGCCTGAGGCATCAGACGGTTGATCCTCTAGAGCAGCGAGAAACCATTATTTCGCATCTTGGAGAAACAACTCACCTCAGTGTGGCCTGACTTCTTGCAGTAGTCGCACCACACATCAGGTCACCTCACATGGGCAGGAGATGTCATAAACCCCGGTGGTGAATCAACAAGAGGCCTTTTATCGAGGAATGGCCTACTCAAAAAATCAGGTCATGGCCTCGGAACCATAGGTGCACGCATACGAGACAACCTATCCCCGTCCTGATCAGCTCACAGGGACATGCTCACCAACTCAGCAAAGGAAGAGATACTCGCACAGCACATCTTCGATCAAATCTCGGGCTGCAGACCCTCAGAAAAATGCCGCATTCGCAACGGCTGATCACCCAAAATCAAAGGAGCATACCTGCCCAGTTCCGTAAACCGATTCTCATACTCTGTCACTAACATTCCTCCCTGACGAAGGTAAAGGAACTCACTCTCCTTCTCGTGTCGGTAAGTGATCGAAAAATACTTCTCATGGAAGAGAGCCTCAAATCCTCCCACGTCCAAACAAAACCCTCCTCAATTGTGCGGAGAATACTGTCCCACCACAAGCTGGCCTCCTTCTTAAACATGAAGGTGGCAAGCTCAACGTGCTCTGCCTCGGAACAGTGCAACGGTCTCAGGATCTTCGAGATGTGGTCAATTAAATACTCAGTCTCCTCGGGTCAGTGAGTACCTGTAAATGTAGGAGGCCTCAAGCGCTGAAATCACTCAAATGTGCCGCTGGCACTAGTATTCCTAACAGGGTATAAAGGCGAGGCAGGTGGAGTCGCCCCCATCGACTGAGCAAAGATACTAGCCATGGAGGTCAAGAACTATTATTGTTGTTGCTGCTGCTGTATCTGTTGTTGCTGTATCAACAACATCATCTTCTCTAGCCTATCAGGTGGAGGAGAGGACTGTGATGCATGAGGCATGGATGCAGACGCACGGTTCTTCTCAAGAACCGAAGGTGTGACAGGAGGCACCACAAAAGGTGTCATAGGAGGTGACCCAGCAGCAGGGCCAAAAGCCAGCAAAGAATCCGGCATAGGATCAGAACGAGATGGGCCCAAGTGGGGGTCCATATGGCTATCGCTCGGGGGAAGGGCCCTGTCAACCGACTCACCAAGAGAGAGACGAGCCAAAGACCTCGAACCCTTAGGTGGCATACCCTACATACAACAGAGGGTGCAACCAGTGAGATTAAGCATTCACACAGTCCATCCACACAACATTAACTTCACAAGACAAAGAAACAACATGCATTTCATTAACAAAATGTCACAATACATGAAGTACAGCATTACATGAATCGCAACGGAGAAAGCATGTGAGCAAAACAACTAAGCTTCAAAAACTAGGCTTCAAACACTAAACAACTACCAAACTACCAAACCACACACAAGAATAAGCAACAATCTGACAAACAACAACTACATAAAGGACTATTCATCAGAATCTGGTGATGGAGGAGGGGCACCCTTATCCTGCAGACAACACAGGATCATCCTCAAAGTGTGGGTTACTTTCTTAAACTTATGCTTCACAAGGCCCCGCAGATACATAATATCCTGTCATAGGGTGGCTTGGCCCTCCTCAATCCTAAATAAATGGGCTTCTCTATCAGCCCTATCAGGATCATGCTCCTGAGTAGCAGGAGGAGGACTCTCATCAGTATCCTGAGCCTCCTTTTCTTCTTCATCCTACTCTTCTTCCTCTTCTATCTCTGCTCCACCTTCTTTATTGTTCTCCTCTTCTTCTTCGCTTTCTGACTCATCTTCACTCTCCTCAAGTAAGGCTTGTCACTGTCAAGGCCCGATCTCCATCTGATTGAGAGTAGTCTCGATAATGTAATGGATTGGCATCGATAATTCTGCCCCAAGTCTGTGCCAAAATCAAATGCATTCCTGCATATGAGTCGGCCGAACGGGAGAGATTCAGTCCTTCTATTTGAACGTATGATAAGGACTATCTGTCGCAAGACATATGTAGACACACAAAGCTTCTCTTCCTGCCCCACCTGATACAAGAAATCCACCATCAGGCACGTGCACTCACTGCGATTGCTCCACCTGGGATAGACATTAAACGTACAGATGTGGTGAAGCAAACGGAAGTCATCTGTCATATTTGTCACTAAGAGGCTTCTGTTAGGCTGCCATTCAACTAGACGACCATAAAGGAATTGTGTGTGGCGATACCTCTCACGGGCACTATTCAAATTCTTCTCACTTGCATGAACTTCGGCAAGTGGCACATTCAGAATCTGAGATATCAAAGTAGCATCAACTGTAGCCACACGATCTCTTCCAATTGGAATTCTAAACTGTAATGGCTCTAGCGTTGGCTCTCGGATGTGGACGTAGAAAGCTCAAACAGTGCCCACATTAGCACAACGCTCACCCTCAAATAACGGACCCCACTTGGCTTCAACCAGGCGCTCGAACAACAAGAACTCTCCAAATAGCCGCGCATCAATATGAGCTTCAAAAAGGACCCTACGGCCTTCATACACACCATGAGACAACTCCGCCAACAAGGACCTTCTTATGGGAGCAGGTGGATCTAGATCCTGCTTCGTCTGCAATTCATGAGTGCAACTTGAACTAGTGGTGGCACCTCTCGATCTTTTAGAATGGGTTGGGCGACTAGGCCCGGCTTCATCTACGAGGGCCCTCTTCTTCCCCATGAAAGAAAGGATGGAGAAAATGAAGAATAAGGCCACAATAACCTCCATGAAAGCCATGGAAAAGTGAAGAAAATGAAAAAAAGGGATGAAGTATTTGGGTCTCCACAGATTTGAGCCTCAAAAGAGGGTGTAAAGGCTCAATAGAAGGGGATATAAAGAGAAAAATGACAAAGTAGGATGGGTTAGTGGTTTTACATGAATTTGAGACTCAAATGGGGGGTTGGAAGATAGGTATTATTGAGAACGGTGGAAGGATGTAAGGCTTGAAGAAAAATGAAAGAAAGAGGGATTGGAAGGGCGATTTGAGAGGGAAATGAGATGTTTTGAACAAAAAGGAGAGCTTGAAGGTGGGTTTTGTGAAGGACGGAGATGTTTAGGGGGGTTTTAGATGAGAAACCGTGGACCAGTGGGTCCCACTAGACCCTTAAGGGCGTCAGCCCGACGGCCCGCCCTAGCCTGGCCCGCCTGTCAGTGAGGGCCTCGCCGGTCTTTAGACCTCCCGGTGAGGGTTCGCCCCTCCGGCGAGGTCTTCTCCCCCCTGGGTCCAAAATGATATGGGTCCCACCCTGGGTCCCCCTAAACCAACCCCGATTGGGCCGTTACTTTGGTTCGGCTCGTTTCGGGTCGTTTCGGAACAAAACTGATACATATGCATATTTACCAATTTCTAACGGCTGAGATGGAATGAAACACGATCTAAAAATGTCAATTAATGGTCTAGAAGTGATTTGGGGTCGTCGTGTGTGATCAGGAGTGTGCACGGACTCGATCTCGGTGATCATTTTCAGTAAACTTTCACCAATTGACACAACTGGGAGTCCTAAACTTGTTTCTAGATTTTTCTCACACCCTCCCACGCTAAAGTGGCATCAACATGCATGTGTGACCATAACCCAGGTCCAATTTAATCCAGATCATGCTCTGATACTAACTTGTAATGCCCTGAAATTCGGAGGTCGAGCATAACTCAGTTCCTAAGTTCCAAAACATCACTTATGCAACATAATTAATGATGGATGGATGTTGTCTATATTAATGCATAAAACATGAAATAGATTAAGCCAAAATAGCACACATAATTCTAAGACAGTCTGAGAATGCAAGGGGAAGTCTGAAATATGTATATAAATAATATAAGTCCCCAAGGTATGTATGCACTGCCAAGTCATAATTACAAGACATGTCTCAAAATCCATATAACAAAATATGATCAATCGCTACAATCATAGCCCAGAATCCTCGCCAACCAAGACATGGCTCACATGAACCCGCATGAGAACTGCATGAATAAGAATACCTCCTCGTCCTCATCGAACTCCGGCTCCGCCTCGTAGGCATCACCGTCACCTGCAGCTAAGTCAGAGTCTAATTGGTGTTTAAGCACCATCCCAAAATGTGGGAGTGAGTGATCAACTCAATGGAACTATACAGCAAAGGTTAACATGTTATCAATTCAATCAAGCAGTAATGATAAAGCAGTACAATCAAACATGTCCTAGATACTCTTGTTAACGTAAGAACGGTATAAGAAAATGATGCATGCCCTCACCACAAACTCCCTCTTGTGACATCATCTAACGATCGTGGCATGAATCACTACCACTGTGCTCTACACCGGTACCAACAGCACATGCAGTGCAATGTTGTAACACCCTGTACTTTTAATACTCGAGTGTTACCCTTTAAATCATATAAAACATTTAGGCACGCGAGAAATATGGAATAAAACTATAAAACTATCATCAAAAGACCATTCTTACAACCCATGAATCCTTCTAAAAGATCATATTTGTCTTCAACTCCCCTTGAGTTAAATCTAAGGTCATTTTAAGAGTCCATTGAAAATGGAATCAACCACTAAACTCCTCAACACTATGAACTAACATAAACCTGATAACGAGATCCTAGCCATAAAGAAGATTATATCACCCTTTAAACATGCTTTGGGACCACTAATATGCTCACTGTAGTAGGGGACCAACCATTTAATTGAAATAGACAATCCTTACCAAGGATAGACATCCAAGCATGAACCTTACGAAAATAAGGTTAATAACGTAGGTTATTCGTATTTTCACATCCAACCGTTAATTCAATAAAATAAAATAAAATAAAATAAGTATAATAAATAAATAAATAGATAAATTAGTTTGAAAAAGCCTAGAATACAACTCCTAATAATAGAACCATCATACTTTAATATAAATATTCAATGATTAAAAATATAGTAATAATGAATTTAATAATAATAATAATTATAACATTATTAAAGATATTGTAACAAAAATATTTAAAAATTTAAATACATATTGGACCATCTTATCAGTAATCTAACCATTAATTTCCAAGTGACCCTTGGGACCATTTTGACCGTTGACGTTCAATCTTAGAATGATATGATCATCAGATCGATGAAAATCGTCAGTTAGACTCACAAAATGGAAAGTATGGTCCACCTGAGTTCTTAATCTAGCCCACCTTTATTCTGAGACCTTAGAATAACTGCCCAAGATGAATAGGCGATGCAGATCTCTTAGATCATCATATGGGCCCCACTTTTAAATAATGCAAGTGCACAGAACTATGTACACCCGCTGTACATGGAAGCTAGATATGGGTCAAACAGGCTCTGACCCGAGCCAAATAAAAAAAAAAGGGAAATCTCTCCCGTTTTTCCTGCCTAACGCACGTTCAATCAATACCTTCCATTTGACGTTGCAAATGGTCACCATTCGAATACAAAGGTGTGATCCAAACCGTTGATCATACTCAACAGGGATCATCGACCAAATCCATGGTGAAAACCGTCGGTGATAGTCACGCCTGCAACCACGAGCTAGGGACGAACTCGACTAGCACACGTAGCTTCTGATGGAGGAGAAAAACCATGTCGCATTGCTTCGCTGACAATTTCGTTCGCCTCAGAAACAATCGGAGCCATGTTCGCATGCTCCGTAATAGGTCGAGTCACCTATTACCTTATATGTATATTTCCAGCCAAATCATGTTATCTCCATGCTAATCTTTGTGATTAGTTGTGGATATTTCTAGAAATGGAACGACTATAAATAGCATTGCATTAGGGCAAATTCCAAGGGAAAGAAAAAGAGATGGAATAGAGAAAGAGAGGGGGAACGCCGTTGGTGCGAGTTGCATGCACTGTAGCAACTCGACTCAGTTGGGTTATTGGTTGCTGTGAAGAAGATCGAGAGGGAAGTAGGAGATACTAAGGAGGGAAGTAGGAGATACTGAGGAGGGAAGTAGAAAGAAGGAGAAAGAGAGAGGGAGAGAGAGAGTAAGAGAAGTAGGAAATGTCAGCCTCTGGAATGAGTTTTTAGCAGGCCGGTTGAATCTCCTCAGTTCCAAATCAGGTAACAACAATCGAAATCCATCCAAATCAGGTAACAATAATCGAAATCCTTCCATGTCTGAAATTCATATCAAATTAGTAAATATCCAACCTAAACTCTCTATTATCTCAGCAGACTGTATTCACTGTCACCTCTACTCGGTCACGAGTTGAGTGACTCAGTTACATTTCTAGATGAAAAATCCAGATTGGAACCCATGGCTATGATCGACCTATCGTGCACAGTGACTAGCACCAGAATCCGATCTCTCATGAGTTCGCCCAGTCATTCGCTGTTAGCCAAAGGAAAACGCGGTCGGGTGAGCTAGCGCTGAGTCAGTGACACAGTTCAGTTCTGGGAGAAAAACCCCGACTTAGCTGGGCCTGGGCTGCGGTTCGCCCAGTTAAGCTTGAGCCCGGCCATGAGTATTGTAGGTTTGCCCATTTGGGGACACCATTTTTCCCACTGGGTCAACTCAGTACTCACTATCAGGCTGACTCAGTTAGTTTTTTCAGCTGAGTCAAGCTGACTCCAACCAGTTGCAAATAATTTTGAGGAGCATTGAGACCAATAGACCCATGATGTAACCCTGGGGTTAACAAACCCTTAAAACAGACTATAGTTATTAGTTGAGAACTCCAACTGAGTCAACTCAGGCACCACTCACCATTGCCTTGTTAACATAATCAGGGACTGACTGAAACCACCTATCAAGAAGGACACTTTTTCCTTCAACAAAGTCCCAACAAGATCCCTACATTAGGACATTCCAAATCGGCAAGTAGAGCAACCACCACAGGTGAGGGATATCCCACATGGCTTCATCATTTCCTGGAATTCTAAATAATTGTAGAAAAATATTATGATTGTGTAAATAGTAGTTGTGTTCCTTTAACTTTGAATTGACACGAATAAACATGTGGGAATGCCTCAATTTATGTTACCCCAACATATCTTATGAGAATTGCTTCAAGATCACCATGTCATATTTGAAATGACTTAAATACATATATACATCTTCTAGTTGCATTAAATGTAAGAGTTCTTACTTCTACTACAATAATAAGCTTGTTCCATTTCTCATTATATGGCTTAGAATGGTTATAGTTTGATACAAATGAATATGTCTTTTCTTAAGATTTGTAGTAATCTTGTTACTATCCTAATGTGGTTGAAATGTCATATTGAGCCTTCCTTTGGACCTTGGGAAAGTAAATGTATTTATGTTGTGTTCATACTTGAATATTTGATATCCTATTAAAAGACCGTGAGCCTTGACCACGTTTATGAAAGCATTCTTGTTACTCCTATGAAGTATACATGTGTATTATGGTACATGACATTCACGCATGACATATGAGCTTTTTCGAGTGCTCGATGTAAGTCACACTCTGATGGAATTCCTGAAGGCTCTAGCACTTCAGTTAAACTCACAGAGCACGTGCATTCGTGCCACTTTGGGCACTCTTTCTTTACATGAGGCATTTTCGGGATTAAACTCTCCTTGGACGTATCCCGTGTATTTTTTCAGGAGATATCCTTGGGCGCACTCGTCTGTATGGCATTTTTCAGGTAGTTAATCTACCGCGGACGGTCTGTATGGTCTTTTCCAGGTAGTCTACTACCGCGGGCGACCCTTATTTTGACAGCTGGATGTGCATCCCCAGATTTGTGACTTGAGCATACATCCATACATCCATTCATTTACATATAAGCTCACATTATTTTGATTATGAATTGACATGTTCGTTAAAACTGTTTTGGAATGATATGATATGCATGAATCCTTGCGGGAAGTTCCCACTGAGTTTTCACTCACCCATAGTGCGGTTGCACCAAATAGATGCAGGATTGATGACAGGTGGAGACACCTATGACGGGTTCTGTAACGCCCGTGAAAAATCCATACATGGGCTCGAGTACCAACTCGACCCGAAATTGCGTAGAATTCATTCCTTTAGAAAATATGACTAGGTTAGCTAGTGCAACATTAGAATAGCTGGGAAATGGTCCCTGATCACTTTAAATACGTTCTACGAGGCCCGAAGCGAGTGGAACCAAGGGTGCTATAATGCTCTAAAGCCTCGGATCAAACTCTAAGCCGGTTTGCTCTCGGGACCTCCTTGAAACTTTGTATTGGATCTAGACCGCGCGTCGTAAGTCAGATGCCTACCATCTTAGACCGTTATGACCACTTAGCTGGGCTTGGCAATCGTTTCGAATATCAAGTCCAACTGACGATCACAGGCTATTTCATTGAGCCCGGACCGAAGAGAGTGTGAATAGGGACATAGTTGGAATTTCAAATTCAAATCTGGCACACAAATTTGACGCATCAGTATTAAGCATTCTGACCGTCAGAATATAGCCAAATTACACCCTTGGATCAGGAAAAATATCTATTATATATCACGAGACTTATAGGCCTGATCTTGGTGCGGTGACCGTTAAACTGAAACTGGGCCGCCACGTGCGATCTGGGAACCCAACCGGTCTGAAAACTGGATGTGTGCTAGATCCAGTATGCATGAGCTTAAGTCCGACCGCACTTGGCCAGGGGACCTCCAGAAATGCTCTTTTGAACCGAAACGGCCCCGATTTGGTTAGGCACCAAGTAAACATTGTTCCCAAGCCTATTTTGGGAATGTTTTAGGTATAAAAGGGGTTGAAACCCTCACTCCTCTCTCCCATCCGAATTTGAGAGAAGCCCTAGCTTGGGAGAGAGAAAAAGAGTGAGAGATTGTGAGAGAGTGGGAGAGTTCTTCCTGCCACTTGTGCTACGTGTTGCACGTGCTTAAGCAACACTCCTCTACCGCTTTCCCGGCGATTCCACCGCAATCCTAGGTAAGTAAAAACCCTAAATAGTTGGTGATTTGAGTTTTCCTTGTTTCCATAGCGATGTAGCTTATGGATCTTATGTATTAGGCTCCTTACTCGCCGTAGACGAAGCATATACACTCCGTTTCAATTCCTGAGTCTACAAGACACTAGGTGAGGATTTTAGACGCTTTGATTGACGGTTCCCAACGCTTTCAATGTCGTTTAATAGTAGATTCTTGACGGCATCGCCGTTTGACATGTACAAAATGCTCTCCGTTTCCCGTTTCGTAAGCTAACGAAGAATATGAGATTTAGGGCATTTTAGTCATTTGTAGGAAGTACCGTTTACATTCATATTTTGCTGATGTGATTGACATGGTTTGTTGTCGCATTAGGAAGTTAGGAATGCGTGCATAATTAGTTTGGCGAAGAGATTCGCCTAGTTGCGCACTTTGGGTCGACATACTATATGTAGACTTAAGTGTGTAGTGTATGTGTTTGTATAAATGCTTGTATTAGTATGTATTGAATTAAATGATGTTATTTGATAGTTTGTGATTGATTTTTTTTAATTATTATGCTGACCTAAATGATTTTCTACATGTTGACTAAATGCATGATTTCATTACCTGCATGGAATTTATGTGCTTGAGGATTTGCTTAAGTTGAATGATATAACATGTGTTAACATGCTCACATGATTGTATTTCAATTCCAATGCTCCTTCATAACTTGTTGATGTGATTCCATAAGTGTTTGGGACTAGACTTAGTCCGGGCAGTCGGTAACCGAGCGAATTCGTGGCTGACTGGTCATAGCCACGAACGACGCGTCGATGAACGTGATTCGTGTTGAGAGTTGGCGGCAGTGGTTAGGCCACGCGAAGTGTTTTACGCACTTCATGTCGTTCAGCTTGAGATGCGATCGCGCTAGTCGAGCCCGTCAAGTAACCCGACTGGCCGATGTTTGTTCACCTTGTATGTATCATAACTGCTTGAACCTAGGGTACTGAACTTACCATTGTAAACCCTATTAACTGTGGTACCTTGATCCACGAAGACTCATGAGCCGGGCATGGTGGTATGGGACACCGTGGTCGAGCTGTCGGCCTACGCTGGGGCCACAAACCTCCCCGTAGTGACCAGTGAGCACCTTGACTCGTGAGCAGATTATGGTGGTATGGGACACTATATTCTAGCTGTCGGCCTACACTGATTAGGCGACGAGCCCTTTGTAGTGACCGCGAGCGTATTCTGAGTTCACGGGAGGCGACGACCCTTCCGTGTAGTAGAGTACAGTAGGCCTGTATTGATAAGGTGATGGGGGAGCGGTGCAACGAGTGCGAGCAACAGCCCTGGCAGCCCTTGCAGTGACCTACGAAATGTACATCGTATGAGATTACTAGGAGTGACGACCCTAGACAGGATCCGTGTTGGGATTAATACAAGGGAGGTACCTTAGTTTCCCAATCCTGCTGTTTGAATGGACTAATAACAACTTGGTAATCATATCACCATAGCATTGCATGTGCCTGGAAGATGTGGAGCACTCTAGGGAGTGTGGCATGCCGCGGTCGTAAGATGTTGCCGTATGAGGGTGATCGTCGGTGAGGGCATACATCACGTCATATCATCTTGCATTAACAACAGTATTAGGATTTGTCTGATTTACTGCTTTACTATTATCGCGTGATTGAATTGTGAACATGCTAATCTTTGCTCTATGATTCCACTGAGTTGATCACTCATTCCCACGTTACGGGATGGTGTTTGCAACACCCACCAGACCCTGTTGTAGTTGCAGGTGACGATGAGATCCAGGAGGTGGAGCCGGAGATTGACGAGGACCAGGATGAGTTCTCGTATATGAAGTATCACGACGGCTTCCCGTAGGTGACCTGGATCGAGGGGGACTTCAGTGGGACTGTTTTGAACTTATTCTTTTGTCTATTTACATGTATATGAGACTCAGAGATGTAGTCATACTTTGGAGACAGTTGAGATTACTTTGTTTTTCCATACAGTGATATATATATTGTTTAGTCTTCCGCTTGCTTTTATCACTGGATCTGAAGTATGAATTGCAGTTTTGGTATACTTTTACTCATGTGAATGCTTTAAATCAGACAACATTGAATCATAACCATTTTTGTTGCATAAGTGACGGTCTGGAACTCGGGAGTTGAGTTTATTCACGACCCCCGATTTTCAGGGTGTTACAGGTTCCCAGGGGCGGCTGAGGTGGAGTTTGGTGAGGAAGAACTTTATGCGAACACAGTTGAGCTGTTGGAGCTCAACTAATGTTTTGAGATTTATACATTTTCATGTTTCAGACCTTGCGTTATATTTGAGTTGTATTAATAAATTCCCCTGCTGAGGGATTCCATTTTGCTTCCCTTTACATGTATTTAAACTTCCTTCTTGTTATTATGGATATTCTAGTTACATGGTAATTGTCTTGAAGTTTGCCCCTAATTAGATGTAATGTTAGTCGACTCCATAGTGTAACCCTCGGGTTCTCGTACTCGAGCGACTATCCTCGGGTTTCGAGAACCAGGGTGTTATAAGTTGGTATCAGAGCTAGGTTTAGACAAACCTTGCCTTTGGGAAACAAACTGTGATATTAGAATTTGAGATTTGAACCTAAAAAGATTTCCCCTAGAATTAGGAAAGTTGGAGAATGTAGATTTCCAAACTTAAGTTCACTTGAGAATTGACAAGATCACATTTGAATTCATTTAGTATTCCCTTAAAGTTAGGAACAATTTTGAAAATAGAAAGGAAAAATTCTAGGCTCCTTTGAAAATTTTAGATATAGTGGTTGGAACTTAGAAACCAAACTTAGATTCCATTTGAAAAATTGTTGACTAACCACTCGAACTTATATAGAAATCCTCTAGATTTAGAGAGAGTTTGAGAAAATAGAAACCTAGATTTAAGTCCCCTTGAACTTATTAAGGTAGCCATTCGAACTTGATTGGAATTACTTGAAAAATTGAGAACATAGAAACACAGAACTTTAGGCCCTGTAGGAAAGTTCACGTATAGCTGTTTGGGCGTAGAAATTAAAATTAGATTCCCAGTACTGGATCCCATAATCACATTAGGTTTCGTTGATATACACTCACTCATATCAACACCCTTAATCCAACTACTCTAAGCTGTAAACATCATGTTCTTTAACTAACAATTATTTCTATCCATAACAACATTACTAGTCTGATAGTTATCCTATAAAACTTGACTTCCAATTCAAGTAGGTACACTACTTTCATGTTGCCACGCAAATTGAATTCTGTTATAATATCTTTCTTAAGTAGAATAAACTATAAATATCGTTAATTGAATGATCATAATCTTTGATTTATGAAACTGTGATTATTAAAGGTGAACTGTTAGTTTCATTTCATAAGGATCATTCACTTGATTTTAAGCAATTAGTTGATGATTCATTTTAGTCTAATTATTATTTTATAGGCCATCTAAAGTGGGAACCATTGTGCATGTTTTAGATTGCACATGACACGTTTACAATTTCTGAATACCTGTGTATCATTCACCACTATATCAAGAGTGTTTTCTTATCCACCTTGAAGTATGCAGTTGAATTTTGACTTTCCACTATCCTTCGTGACATTGAACTGAAGCTTGCCAATTAAATGTTATGATCATTGGATATTTTCTTTACAACTGCCCAATAAATGTCCACCCCATTTGGTTGTTTGAATATAGAAATCAAACTTAGTTCCTCATAGAAAATTTTTAGGGAAGACATTTGGATGTATTTAGAGTTCCCTTAGAGTTAAAGGAAATTTTGAACATAGAGACCCAAATTGTAGGCCCCATAGGAAATTTCAGATTTAGTTATTTGAACTTAGAAATTAAATTTAAGTTCCCTTTGGAGTTGATAGGTTAGCCACTTGAAATTACCTAGAATTCCTTTATAGTAAGGAAAATTGTGAACTTAGAGACTCAAAATTTTTAAGGTTCATAGAAAATTGTTTGAATAACCATAGAACCTAAAAATAAGACCTAGGTCTCTACTATAGACTACCCTGATAATTATTGAACTTAGAAATTCGACTTACGTACCGTGGGAGGACAAATGCCCACTATGATGCGATTAAGATCATCAAGAACATTTTTAAAAATCTAGGATTTGAATTTGTTAGAAATAACGGTTTCCATAATTCCACCATGTAGGAATTCTAGTCTAGAAATTTTTAAGTAGTGCATTTATCAGAGTGCGCAGTGGAAGCGTGATGGTCGTTTGTGTATATTCACATAGATTTCGATCACTCTCATTGCTAATTTAGATGATCGCATGATATTCCCTGGAAGTCTAGGATAATCAGGATCACGGGTTGATGGAACTATATTTAAGCAACGTTACGCTGTTTGATCCAAATTCCATATCCTAGAAAATTCCAATGATCTCAATGCCCTGATTAGGCAGAAGATCGAGAGTTACCAGGATTAGGAAGTGATACGGTAAGTCCTATGCTCTGCGCAGGCAAAGGATTGACGTATCAGGCCCAAACTCACTACAACCATCCATTCGTGTTAACTCGAATACTGGAAATAGAAAATCGTATTGTACCCTAAAGATAACCTTACCACTTCTATCGTAATAATTGAGACGCACTATAGAATCTCGTGGGTGAGATTCTTCTTTAAGGAGGGTAGATTGTAACAACCCCAGTTTTAGCAATAGTGGTATACGTTCGCTCTTGCAAACAACCTTCACAGGAAAATGAAGAATGTTTAAAATCACTGCAAATTATATTCTAATTGTCCCTAGACCTATTAGAAGCACTAAATCTCGAGGATGAGATTTTCTTTAAGGAGGGTAGATTGTAACACCCTGTACTTTTAATACTCGGGTGTTACCATTTAAATCATAGAAAACATTTAGGCACGCGAGAAATATGGAATAAAACTATAAAACTATCATCAAAAGACCATCCTTATAACCCATGAATCTTCTAAAAGATCATATTTGTCTTCAACTCCCTTTGAGTTAAATCTAAGCTCATTTTAAGAGTCCATTGAAAATGGAATCAACCACTACACTCCTCAACACTATGAACTAACAAAAACCTGATAACGAGATCCTAGCCATAAAGAAGATTATATCACCCTTTAAACATGCTTTGGGACCACTAATATGCACACTGCAGTAGGGGACCAACCATTTAATTAAAATAGACAATCCTTACCAAGGATAGACATCCAAGCATGAACCTTACGAAAATAAGGTTAATAACGTAGGTTATTCGTATTGTCACATCCAACCATTAATTCAAAAAAAAGAAAATAAAATAAAATGAGTATAATAAATAAATAAATAGATAAACTAGTTTGAAAAAGCCTAGAATACAACTCCTAATAATAGAACCATCATACTTTAATATAAATATTCAATGATTAAAAATATAGTAATAATGAATTTAATAATAATAATAATAACATTATTAAAGATATTGTAACAAAAATATTTAAAAATTTAAATACATATTGGACCATCTTATCAGTAATCTAACCATTAATTTCCAAGGGACCCTTGGGACCATTTTGACCATTGACATTCAATCTTAGAATGATCTAATCATCAGATTGATGAAAATCGTCAGTTAGACTCACAAAATGGAAAGTATGGTCCACCTGAGTTCTTAATCTAGCCCACCTTTATTCTGAGACCTTAGAATAACTGCCCAAGATGAATAGGCGGTGCAGATCTCTTAGATCATCATATGGGCCCCACTTTTAAATAATGCAAGTGCACAGAACCACGTACACCTGCTGTACATGGAAGCTAGATATGGGTCAAAGAGGCTCTAACCCGAGCCAAATAAAAAAAAAGGGAAATCTCCCCCATTTTTCCCGCCTAACACGCGTTCAATCAATACCGTCTATTTGACGTTGCAAATGGTCACCATTCGAATACAAAGGTGTGATCCGAACCGTTCATCATACTCAACAGGGATCATTGACCAAATCCATGGTGGAAACCGTCGGCGATAGTCACGCCTGCAACCACGAGCTAGGGACGAACTCGACTAGCACACGTAGCTTCTGATGGAGGAGAAAAACCACGTCGCATTGCTTCGCTGGCAATTTCTTTTGCCTCAGAAACAATCGAAGCCACGTCCGCATGCTCCGTAATAGGCCGAGTCACCTATTACCATATATGTATATTTCCAGCCAAAAGGTGGAGGGAATATTGCCTTTTTAAGCTAGCGAGATCTTGATCATTCTGCGCCATCTGGAAGGTTCTCTTGGACAATCCTGGATGTCGGTCTTAGGGCGTTTGAAAATTTCGTAGCTAAATGAGAAAATCCCAAGAAACTAATGAGATTAGGATTCGACGCAAACAGCCTTCGTGCGGCTAATCCCACTTTCCTCTTGGCATCCCCTCACCGTTGATAGTGGCCCACAAGCCTAATGGGCATCATCTAAACCACCTGAATGTTCCTGATTAAGGGATCAACCGTCCGACTCGAAGATGCCATTACCAGCCGACCATCTTCCTCAAACCGATTGTGGGACCCATTTTCTGTAATAGAAACTATCCCTTAAATCCAAACCGTCCATCTCGTAGTCCATCCCCTCAAAATTCTATCAGAGATTAAATCTAAGACCCATACACTAGATCTAAGACATTGGGGGATTCCGATGCCAAAACACTCTCGGCTAAATCATGTTATCTCCACGCTAATCTTTGTGATTAGTTGTGGATATTTCTTGAAACGGAACGACTATAAATAGCATTGCATTAGGGCAAATTCCAAGGGAAAGAAAAAGAGATAGAATAGAGAAAGAGAGGGGGAACGCCGCTGGTGCGAGTTGCATGCACTGTAGCAACACGACTCAGTTGGGTTGTTGGTTGCTGTGAAGAAGATCGAGCGGGAAGTAGGAGATACCGAGGAGGGAAGTAGAAAGAAGGAGAAAGAGAGAGGGAGAGAGAGAGAGTAAGAGAAGTAGGAAATGTCAGCCTCTGGAATGAGTTTTCAGCAGGCCGGTTGAATCTCCTCAGTGTAAGTGCTATGATTTCATATCCCTTTGGTTGTCAAATTTTGTGGTGCCAAAACCTATATCTATGTCTTGTATATCTTGTGTTTCATGTTTGAGACTATTCTATACTTCAAGACATCGCATTTCAAGACAAGATCTTAAATGAAGAAGTTTTCAACTCATGGATGAAGAATTCAAGTTTGCATGTTCAAGATTCAATCAAGTTCAAGTATGTTAGAATATTTTGTCAAGTCAAGATCAAGCTCAAGAAGGCCTACTACAAGATTTGTATATTCTCAAGTTTCTCTTAAAGGTCATCTGAGTGTACAGAGTTTCAATGTCCATCTCACTTTTAAGGTTTGTTTGACCTTAGATTGACCTTAGGATGGGCTTTAGTTTAGGTCATTCTAGATACATAATTCATATATTTTAATATGATTATTTGGTCTGTTCTAAGACCAGTCCTAGGGACTTCAAGACCAGTCCTAGCTCTGCTACGACCAGTCTTAAGTTTTTCAGGACCAGTCATAGGTTGTTGAAGATTTTCGGATCTTTCTAGCTGTCCTACGACCAGTCCAGTGAGTTTTACCACTCATCCTTCGACCGGTCGTAGCCCTATGACTCAAACTCCAGCAGCCAAATTGAGGGTCCTACGACTGGTCGTAGGTGGCCCACGACCGGTCGTAGACCACTCAGGACCGGTCTTGGAACCGCAAAATCTTATCCTGCGGAAATCTTTGAAAATATTTGAAGCTACAACAAGTCCTAGGATCCTAAGACCAGTCGTAGACGGGATTTTTTAGGTTATAAATAGAGCACGAACTTCAGAGTTTTAGCAATTCAATACAATTCTATTCAAGCAATCTTTAGACTATTCTCTGAGATAAGTTTGTGTTTATTTTAAGATACTTTGTGCTTATTTAATATTCCTTTTGCTAGCTTGTTTATTATTTGATTTTGATCTACATTCCAATCTTATTAGAAAAGGAGAATTTCTTATATTCCTTCTTCCTGAATTCAAAATCAAATAGAACTAGCCCTTTTGATTTAAAATCAATTAGACATAGAACCATTCTTAAAGTGAGTATTGGACTTTGAACGTTGAATCGAACTTCTACTCCGATTGGTTCTACCGGGCTTCTTCAAAAGGTGATTCAGGTATTTTACATTTTTGTAATTTACTTTCTTTAGTTTTGTTTGAGATTTGCTAAAAAAATGTCATTGTATTGGTTATCTGAGGAGAGGCAAAAAACTCAGATTGTGGGGGTTTTTGGATTGTGTAAGCCCAAACTCAAAGACACAATTGTGAAGGTTTTAGGTGAACCTGTGAAACCTATTTTGATAGTGCATGCAAATATCCCCTGTGTGAGGATATTAGGAGTGGAGTAGCATTCTGTGTGGCTGTTGGATAACAGTTGGTGTGCACACAGGCGAACCACTATATATCGTTGTGTTGTGGATGTGCATTATTCTTTCATTCTTTTATTCATTCAGTTTTGTAGTTTGTATTCGTGGATGAATGTTGTAATCTTTTTATTCCAAGCAAGTGTGGGGAATGTTGTAATAACTTAGGATTTATTTCTGCAAGTTATTTTGATTTCCTTGCTTTTTATTCCTCATTGGTTTGTGATGCAAAGGAAGTTTTAGAAATAAGGTTGTCCTACCTTAAACCTTTGGTTTTTGGTGTAAGGTTGTCCTTAGAACTGATAAAGTATCATTCTCTTTATTTTAGGCTATTGAGATTTCTTTAAATTCAGCATTGTGCTTTATTCTTTTATTATTCCGCTGTTATTAGTTTTATTTGGCATTGCCCTATTCACCCCCCCCCCCCCCCCTCTAGGGCATATAGCTAGGCCCTTTCAAGTGGTATCAAAGCCTAATAGCTCATGCTTATTGTTTATTTATTGAATTTATTTCCTGAGCTAACGATCTAAGCTATATTAAGATGTCAAATTTTGATAGCTTATCAGTCACTAGGCCACCACCCTTTAATGGCACAAACTATGTTTATTAGAAAGTCAGGATGAGGATCTTCCTTAAATCCTTGGATGAAAGTGTGTAGCTGACCACAGTGAATGAATGGAACCCTCCTATCACTGAAGTAACTAATAGTGATGGTTCAAAATCAATGAAAGTAACGACTTATTCTCTTTGGACCACACTTCAGAAAACTGAAAGTAGTGCCAATGCAAAAGCATTAAATGCAATTACTTGTGCCTTATCACCAGATGAATTTAAAAGAATCATCTCTTGTGAAAATGCAAAACAAGCATGGGATGTATTAGAAATGACACACGAGGGTACATCTATTGTCAAGAAATCTAAAGTTCAACTCCTCACAACTAAATTTGAAGAAATTCATATGGAGGAGAATGAGATGTTTATGGACTTCTATACTAGATTGAATGACATTGTGAACTCTATGTGGGGTCTTGGTGATAAAATCCCAGAAAGTAAAGTGTGCGCATAGATACTACGCTCACTTCCTGAACGGTTCAATTCTAAAGCGACAGCGATTCAGGAACTTCGTGATACAGATACCATGAGGGTTGAGGAACTAGTTGGTTCACTTCAAACCTATGAGTTGTCCTTTAAGGCTCCTAAAAAAAAATTAATTGCTCTCAAATCATCTAAAAATGCTTCACAATAAAACACTTCGGATTTAGAAAATTCTGAAGATGATATGACACTTTTAACAAAAAAGTTTTATAAAATTTTCAAAAAAAAGAAAAAAGTTGATTTTCAAAAGTCAAAAGATAAGAGATGATCTAAACCTAGAACTCGAAAATCCTTTAAAGATATTCAATGTTACAACTGTCAAGAGTATGGGCACATAGCTAACAAATGTCGTAAAAAGGACAAATCGAAAAGGAAAAGCATGATGGCTACTTGGGATGAATCGTCTGATTCTGAATCCTCTTCTAAATCAGAAGATTCTAAAACCGAGTCGGGCGAAGATGTTAAAGCCCTTATGACTCTAGTGAAGAAAATCTGAATAGTGATTGCAATAATGAAGATGACCTTCAGGATGCTTATAATGCCCTGTATAAGGAGAGTTGTAAAATTATTGTCAAGCTTAAATTACAAAAGGAAAAATTTTCTAAGCTTAAGGAAGATTATGAGTCTCTTGTGTTAGAAAAGTCTCATATTTCCGATTCTTTTGAAAAAATCAAAAGTCATTTAGATTTCAAAACCTCCAAAATTGAAGATTTGAGATCCGAAAATGAGAAACTCAAAAATGAGGTAGCTTCTCTTTAGAGTTTGAAAGACACATGGAGATATGCCCATGGTGATCCTAAATTGGAAAAATTATTGTCCGGATCAAGAAAATGTGGCGATTGATCCGGGTTGGGCTATGATAAGAATACATCTCCTAAACAAAAGAACATTGCTCCTAAATTTATAAAAGGAGAGTCTTCAATCTTAAAAGAAAAGAATACTTATCAAGGTTTTTCCAAAAATTCAAGGACTTTTCAAAAACCTAAAAGTAGCCATGTCAACTTTAATTTTCAAAACCAAAATCCATTGGCTGAAAAAATAATTGATCTTCTCAAGGAGCTATTAAAGTCTAACTCTATAGGTCTCTCCTATAACATCAGATAGAAAAAGACCATCTATACTCCTAAACCCAAAACAGTTCTGAAATGGGTTCCTAAAGTTGCCAACTTGGTTGCCCACACTGCTTTCAAAGCTAAAAGCCATTCAAAGTGGCACCTAGATAGTGGTTGCTCCAGGCATATGATAAGTGACAAAGCTTTATTCACCGATCTAAAAGATATGACTGACGGGTCAGTCACATTTGGTGATGGAAGCAATTATAAGATTATTGGCCAAGGTATGGTTCAGCTTTATAACCTTCCCTTATTTAAGAATGTTTTATATGTTGAGGGCTTAAAACACAACCCATTTCTCATATATGCGATAACAAGCATAGTGTGAAGTTTTCTAATCAAGGTTGTGAGATACTTGATAAAAGGGATTCTGTTATATTAACAGGTCGAAGAACTTCTGAAAACTGCTACATCATTAGTGATGCTAGCTCATCTACTCAATCATGTTACATGGTCCATACCGATGAGACTGAATTATGGCATAAATGCCTTGGACATGTACACTATCGAAACTTATTTAGATTGAGCAAAAGAGAACTAATTAGAGGTCTACCCAAATTGCAAAGAGTAGACAAAATATGTGGTGAATGCCAGTTGGGCAAACAGATTAGGAGCTCTCAAAAGAAAGTAAACTCCAATACCACATCTAGACCACTCGAGCTTCTCCACAAGGATCTTATTGGACCAACCAGATCGGAGAGTCGAGGAGGTAAAAAATACATCTTGGTTATCGTAGATGACTATACCAGATTCACTTGGGTATCATTCTTAAAAGATAAAACTAAAACCCTAGATGAAGTGAAAAAGGTCATCAAACGAATCCAAAATGAGAAAGGTTCTCATGTTAGTAAGATCCGTAGTGATCATGGATCCAAATTCGAAAACAGTAGTTTTGAGAAATTCTGTAGCAAATAGGGAATATCACATGAATTCTCTGCGCCCAAAACACCACAATAAAATGGTATAGTTGAAAGAAAAAATAGAGTGCTTCAGGATATGGCTAATGTTATGTTGAATAACATGAAGCTCTCTAGAAATCTTTGGGCTGAAGTTGTTAATACCGCATGTTATATTATAAATCGAGTTTATACCAGAAAATCTGATAATAAGAGTGCTTATGAATTATGGTTTGAAAAGAAACCTACTGTCAAATACTTTCAGGTTTTCGACAGCAAGTGTTATATTTTACGTGATTGTGAAAATTTGGGAAAGTTTGATAAGAAGAGTGATGAAGGCATTTGTAACACCCCGGATTTTGGCTAACCTGGGATTTGACGTCCTTAGGCAGTGGGTCAATTAAAACACCTGAAAAATCGTTCAGAACCCAATTCCATAGCCAAAGAAACCACTTAGGATAAATTTCTTTAGAAACTAAGCATAAGTTAGCTAGCGCAACGTTGGAGTGGCTGGGAAACAGTCCCTGATCACTTTAAATACGTTCTACAAGACCCAAATCGAGTAGAACCGATGACTCTAGAATACTCTATAACCTCGGACCAAACTCTAAGCAGGTTTGTTCTCTGGACCACTTTGAATCTTTGTATTGGATCTAGACCGCACGTCGAAAGTCCGATACCTCCTATCTTAGACCGTTAGAACCGTCTAGCTGGACTTGACACTCATTCCAAAAATCAAGTCAAACCGATAATCACAGGCTATTTCATTGAGCCTGGACCGAAGAGAGTGAGAATAGGGTTAGAATTGGAATTTAAAATTCAAAACTGGCACACAATTTGACGCATCAGTATTGAGCGTTCTGACCGTCAGAATACAGCCAAATTACACCCTTGGATCAGGAAAAATATCTATTATATATCACGAGACTTATAGGCCTGATCTTGGTGCGGTGACCGTTAAACTGAAACTGGGCCGCCACGTGCGATCTGGGAACCCAACCGGTCTGAAAACTGGATGTGTGCTAGATCCAGTATGCATGAGCTTAAGTCCGACCGCATTTGGCCTGGGGACCTCCAGAAATGCCCTTTTGGACCGAAACGGCCCCGATTTGGTTAGGCACCAAGTAAACATTGTTCCCAAGCCTATTTTGGGCATGTTTTAGGCTATAAAAGGGGTTGAAACCCTCACTCCTCTCTCCCATCCGAATTTGAGAGAAGCCCTAGCTTGGGAGAGAGAAAAAGAGTGAGAGATTGTGAGAGAGTGGGAGAGTTCTTCCTGCCACTTGTGCTACGTGTTGCACGTGCTTAAGCAACACTCCTCTACCGCTTTCCCGGCGATTCCACCGCGATCCTAGGTAAGTAAAAATCCTAAATAGTTGTTGATTTGAGTCTTCCTTGTTTCCATAGCAATGTAGCTTATGGATCTTATGTATTAGGCTCCTTACTCGCCATAGACGAAGCATATACGCTCCGCTTCAATTCCCGAGTCTACAAGACACTAGGTGAGGATTTTAGACGCTTTGATTGATGGTTCCCAATGCTTTCAATGTCGTTGAATAGTAGATTCTTGACGGCATTGCCGTTTGACATGTACAAAATGCTCTTCGTTTCCCGTTTTGTAAGCTAACGAAGAATATGAGATTTAGGGCATTTTAGTCATTTGTAGGAAGTACTGTTTACATTCATATTTTGCTGATGTGGTTGACATGGTTTGTTGTCGCATTAGGAAGTTAGGAATGCGTGCATAATTAGTTTGGCGAAGAGATTCGCCTAGTTGCGCACTTTGGGTCGACATACTATATGTGGACTTAGGTGTGTAGTGTATGTGTTTGTATAAATGCTTGTACTAGTATGTATTGTATTGAATGATGTTATGTAGTAGTTTGAGATTGATTTCATGATTAAAATGCTGACCTAAATGATTTCCTACATGTTGACCTTATGCATGATTGCATTACATGCATAGGAAGTATGCCTTGAAGATTTGCTTAAGTTGAATATGCATGGAAGGTATGCCTTGAAGATTTGTTTAAGTTGAATGTTATAACATGTGTTAACATGCTCACATGATGTATTTCAATTCCAATACCCTGGTATATAGTGTTAATGTAATTCCATAGATGTGTGGGACTTGACTTAGTCCAGGCAGTCGGTAACCGAGCGAATTCGTGGCTGACTGGTCATAGCCACGAACGACGCGTCGATGAACGTGATTCGGGTTGAGAGTTGGCGGCAGTGGTTAGGCCACGCGAAGTGTTTTACGCACTTCATGTCGTTCAACTTGAGATGCGATCGCGCTAGTCGAGCCCGTCAAGTAACCCGACTGGCCGATGTTTGTTCACCTTGTATGTATCATAACTGCTTGAACCTAGGGTACTGAACTTACCATTGTAAACCCTATTAACCGTGGTACCTTGATCCACGAAGAGTCATGAGCCGGGCATGGTGGTATGGGACACCGTGGTCGAGCTGTCGGCCTACGCCGGGGCCACAAACCTCCCCGTAATGACCCGTGAGCACCTTGACTCGTGAGCAGATTATGGTGGTATGGGACACTATATTCTAGCTGTCGGCCTACACTGATCAGGCGACGAGCCCTTTGTAGTGACCGCGAGCGTATTCTGAGTCCACGGGAGGCGACGACCCTTCCGTGCAGTAGAGTACAGTAGGCCTGTATTGATAAGGTGATGGGGGAGCGGTGCAACGAGTGCGAGCAACAGCCCTGGCAGCCCTTGCAGTGACCTACGAAATATACATCGTATGAGATTACTAGGAGTGACGACCCTAGACAGGATCCGTGTTGGGATTGATACAAGGGAAGTACCTTAGTTTCCCAATCCTGCTGTTTGAATGGACTAATAACAACTTGGTAATCATATCACCATAGCATTGCATGTGCCTGGAAGATGTGGAGCACTCTAGGGAGTGTGGCATGCCGCGGTCGTAAGATGTTGCCGCATGAGGGTGATCGTCGGTGAGGGCATATATCACGTCATATCATCTTGCATTAACAACAGTATTAGGATTGTTTGATTTACTGCTTTACTATTATCGCGTGATTGAATTGTGAACATGCTAATCCCTGCTCTCTTATCCCACTGAGTTGATCACTCACTCCCACGTTACGGGATGGTGTTTCCGGACACCCACCAGTCCCTTTTGTGATTGCAGATGATGGCGCGGCCTGTGAGGCGGAGCTGGACTTGATGATGATGAGGAGGATTCCTCCTTTATGCGTGTTCTGATTGACGGGATTGCAGGGAGGTTGATTAGATACTTTGACATTGTCATTTTATAGTTTTAGCGCCCTCATGTATATTCATTTTGTTTATTTTTTGAAGTATACGTGTATGTGTATAACCTTGTAATATATTCACACTCTGGAGACATACAACAGTTTATATACGTTATACATACTATTACAGTCTTCCGCTTGCAAATTTAACTGTCTCTGGAGTATGATATGCTGTTCTGGCTTAATCTCACTCATGTTTAATACATTATCACAGACAACATTCAATCATACATATCCATGTTGCATAAATAACATTTTGGAACTCGGGAGTTGGGTTTTTGCTCGACCCCCCGATTTTCGGGATGTTACAGCATTTTTCTTGGTTATTCTTTAAACAGTCGAGCTTATAGGGTTCTAAATAAGAGAACTGGTGTGATTCAAGAGTCCATCAATGTGGTCATTGATGATCATTTGAATACACCAGCTCTGAATTCAGATGATGATGAAGCTTTTATTATTGACAATCAAGATATCTCATCAAGTCAAAAAGAATCTGAACCAAGGACTGTTAAAGATCATCCAACCAATTAAATACTTGAAAACCCTCTCACTGGATTTCGTACTCGCAAACAACTTGAGAACATATGTAATTATGTTTGTTTTACATCCCAAATAGAACCGGTTAACGTAAAAGAAGCACTTTCTGATGAAAATTGGATTGTTGCTATGCAGGATGAACTTAATCAATTTGTTCGTAATGATGTCTGGTATCTTGTTCCTAGACCTAAAGATAAACACATTCTTGGAATAAAATGGATCTTTAAAAATAAGTCTGATGAGCTTGGAAATATTATATGAGACAAGGCTAGACTGGTTGTACAAGGGTACATTCAAATTGAAGGCATCGATTATGATGAAACCTTTGCTCCAGTCGCTCGCCTTGAATCAATCAGACTTTTTATTTCCATCGCATGCTTTAGAAAATTTAAAATTTATCAGATGGATGTAAAGAGTGCTTTCTTGAATGGTGATTTACATGAAGAAGTGTATGTTGAACAACCTTTAGGGTTTGAAGACCCTAAGTTATCTGACCATGTATTTCATCTCAAAAAGGCTCTCTATGGTCTAAAACAAGCGCCCAGGGCATGGTATGAAAAATTGACTAAATTCTTACTTAGTCATAGCTTTCAAGTAGAAAGTGTCGATAAGACGCTCTTTGTTAAGAAGAATAACAATGATATTTTGATGGTTCAAATATATGTTGATGATATTATTTATGGATCAACTTGCTCTAACATGTCTATTGAGTTTGCAGAGTTAATGAAATCAAGGTTCAAAATGAGCATGGTTGGCGAACTTAACTATTTCCTAGGGTTGCAAGTGAAACAACAATCTGATGGAATTTTCATTTCCCAGACCAAATATGCTTCAAACTTGGTTAAAAGGTTTGGATTTGAGAATGGTAAGAACTTTGATACTCCTATGAGTACAACGTTAAGACTCTCAAAAGACTCTACAGGCAAAGATATAGGTCCTAAACTATATCATAGTATGATTGGCAGTTTGTTTTATCTTACTGCAAGTAGACCCGATATTGCATTAAGTGTTGGAATTTGTATGAGATATCAATCTAATCCTAAGGAATCACATGTTACTACTGCTAAAGGATTATTGGATATATCGCAAGTGCTATAAATCTAGGTCTATGGTATCCTTTTGATACTAGTGTTCAATTAGCCGAGTACTCAGATGCTGATTGGGCCGGTAATATCGATGATAGAAAATCAACCAGTGGTGGTTGTTTTTACATTGAAAATTACTTAGTTTCTTGGTTCAGCAAGAAGCAAAGTTCAATATCACTCTCCACTGCTGAGGCTGAGTATATTGCAGCTGGATATGAATGTACTCAACTAGTTTGGATGAAATGCATGCTAAGCGATTATGGAATTAATCAAGATTCAATGACCTTACATTGTGATAATTCCAGTGTTATAAATATTTCCAAAAATCCAATCCAGCATTCACATACTAAGCACATTGACATTAGGTATCTTTACATTCGTGAGCTGGTTGAAGAAAAAGTTATTTCTTTGGAACATATATCAACCGAAAATCAACTTGCTGATATATTTACTAAACTGCTCGACAAAAGCAGGTTTAATAAACTGAAATTTGATCTTCGTATGTGCATTTTACATTGAATATTCTTTCTTGCATGTATCATAGTGTATTATATTTCATATTATATTTGTTTAAATTTTAATTTTTTACATAAAATATATATTTTTGGTCGATACTCGACCGGTCGTGGTTGTACACGACCAGTCGTGGTACGACCGGTCGTGAACCGCACTCGACCGGTCGTGGTACTCGTGAACATGATATATTTGGGGAAAATCCCCTTCTTCTTCATTTTCACTCCGACCTACGACGAGTCGTGGCTCGACCGGTCATAGGATTTCTTATTTTTCTTCATGGTGAGTCCTATTTCATCATTTTTCTTGAAGATTCATACTCTCTATGCTTTGATTTGATCATTGTATAGCTAGATTTCATCTCTTGTTGGGTTGTTCAAGGGTTTCTTCTCAATTTGCTGATCTAGAGATAACTCATCCCTTCTTTTGTGCATTTCACTTACTCTTTGTATATCTTCTTGAATATGGATGCTAGAGGGAAAAAGAAAACATCCCTTGGTCCATCTTCATCTAGATCTGCATCAATAATAAAACGGCACCTTCGGTCACCCGAAGATGATTCTCAAGATGTACGAGATTTACTTGTCTTTAATATTATCGTTGAGCATACCGCTGATCTCAATCACATTGCTTCATTTGGTATAGTCCCTCTCTTTGAATCTGTTGGCTGGATTAACATTTTGCTTTGGGGTGGGCCTGCATACCAGTCCATTGCCCAATCATTGGTAGCATGCATCTCAGAATTTTCTCTTGATAATTTAACATTTTCAATTGATACTAGAGAAGGAAAATTTGAAGTAGACCGTTATTTGATATCAGGTATTATGGATATACCTGTTAATGATGAAGGTATACCGAGTCATGTTAACACGAGATTTATGCAAAATTGATGTGCAATGGACGCACAAAGCGAATGCGCTCTCTTCAAAGTATCTGTTACCTAAATATAGAGTGTTACATCATTTCTTCATTTCCTATGTGTATCCTCGGTCCGGTAATAAAACCGAGTTGACTTCTTACATGGTTCGTGTGTTACTCTCTATGTTCTCTTTCCTTTTGTGACTTTCTCTTGTAATTTTGTGATAAAAAGGGGGAGTAGTAAGGTAAAAGGGAGTAGTATGGAAAGGGAGAGTTATTTATTTGTTTGATTGATTGATTGAGAAGGATATGTGGATGAGAATATGTTATTGACTGTTTACATGAGCAGTACTCGTATTACTCAGGGGGAGTAGAGTAATTTGTGATTTTATGCTCATGATTTCTTATTATCTTCTTTGCTATGTGTTTTGTCACAAATTTGACAAAGGGGGAGATTGTAAGTGTTATGATATCATATCCCTTTGGTTGTTAAATTTTATGGTGCCAAAACCTATATCTATGTCTTGTATATCTTGTGTTTCATGTTTGAGACTATTCTTTACTTCAAGACATCGCATTTCAAGACAGGATCTTAAAAGAAGAAGTTTTCAACTCATGGATGAAGAATTCAAGTTTACATGTTCAAGATTCAATCAAGTTCAAGTCTTCAAGTTTGCATGTTCAAGATTCAATCAAGTTCAAGTATGTTAGAAGATTTTGTCGAGTCAAGATCAAACTCAAGAAGGCCTACTACAAGATTTGTATATTCTCAAGCTTCTCTTAAGGGTCATCTGAGTGTACAGACTTTCAATGTCCATCTCACTTTTAAGGTTTGTTTGATCTTAGATTGACCTTAGGATGGGCTTTAGTGTAGGTCATTCTGGATACATAATTCATATATTTTAATATGATTATTTGGGCTATTCTAAGACCAGTCCTAGGGACTTCAAGACCAGTCCTAGCTCTGCTACGACCAGTCTTAAATTTTTCAGGACCAGTCCTAGGTTGTTGAAGATTTTTGGATCTTTCTAGCTGTCCTACGACCAGTCCTATGAGTTCTACGACTCATCTTTCGACCGGTCATAGCCCTACGACTCAAACTCCAACAACCAAATTTTGAGTCCTACGACCGGTCGTAGGCGTCCCATGACCAGTCATAGGTGGCCCACGACCGGTCGTAGACTACTCAGGACCGGTCGTGGAACCGCAAAATCTTATCCCACGAAAATTTTTGAAAATCTTTGAAGCTACGACCAGTCCTAGGATCCTATGACCAGTTGTAGATGGGATTTTTTAGGCTATAAATAGATCACGAACTTCAGAGTTTTAGCAATTCAATACAATTCTATTCAAGCAATCTTTAGGCTATTCTCTGAGATAAGTTTGTGTTTGTTTTAAGCTACTTTGTGCTTATTTAATATTCGTTTTGCTAGCTTGTTTATTATTTGATTTTGATCTACATTCCAATCTTATTAGAAAAGGGAAATTTCTGATATTCCTTCTTCTTGGATTCAAAATCTAGCCCTTTTGATTTAAAATCAATTAGACATAGAACCATTCTTAAAGTGAGTATTGGACTTTGAACGTTGAATCGAACTTCTACTCTGATTGGTTCTACCGGGCTTCTTCAAAAGGTGATTCAGGTATTTTACATTTTTATAATTTACTTTCTTTAGTTTTGTTTGAGATTTGCTAGAAAAATTTCATTATATTGGTTATCTGAGGAGAGCCAGAAAACTCAGATTGTGAGGGTTTTTGGATTGTGTAAGCTCGAGATCAAAGACACAATTATGAAGGTTTTAGGTGAACCTATGAAACCTATTTTGATAGTGCATGCTAATATCCCCTGTGTGAGGATATTAGGAGTGGAGTAGCATTCTGTGTGGCTGTTGGATAACAGTTGGTGTACACACAGGCGAACCACTATATATCATTGTGTTGTGGATGTGCATTATTCTTTCATTCTTTTATTCATTCAGTTTTGTGGTTTGTATTCGTGGATGAATGTTGTAATCTTTTTATTCCAAGAAAGTGTGGGGAATGTTGTAATAACTTAGGATTTATTTCTACAAGTTATTTTGATTTCCTTACTTTTTATTCCTCATTGGTTTGTGATACAAAGGAAGTTCTAGAAATAAGGTTGTCCTATCTTAAACCTTTGGTTTTTGGTGTAAGGTTGTCCTTAGAACTGATAAAGTATCATTCTCTTTATTTTAGGCTATTGAGATTTCTTTAAATTCAGCATTGTGCTTTATTCTTTTATTATTCCGCTGTTATTAGTTTTATTTGGCATTGCCCTATTCACCCCCCCCCCCCTCTAGGGCATATAGTTAGGACCTTTCACTCAGTTCCACTGAAGGTTCTGTTGCTTGTAGCTCAAATCCCCATCCAAATCAGGTAACAACAATCAAAATCCATCCCTGTCTGAAATTCATATCAAATTAGTAAATATCCAACCCAAACTCTCTATTATCTCAGCTGACTGTATTCACTGTCACCTCAACTTGGTCATGAGTTGAGTGACTTAGTTACATTTCTGGATGAAAAATCCAGATTGGAACCCATGGCTATGATCGGCCTACAGTGCACAGTGACTAGCACCAGAATCTGATCTCCAATGAGTTCGCCCAGTCATTCGCTGCTAGCCAAAGGAAAACCCGGTCAGGTGAGCTAGCACTGAGTCAGTGACACAGTTTAGTTCTGGGAGAAAAACCCTGACTTAGCTGGGCCTGGGCTGTGGTTCACCCAGTTAAGCTTGAGCCCGGCCATGAGTATTGCAGGTTTGCCCATTTGGGGACACCATTTTTCCCACTGGGTCAACTCAGTACTCACTATCAGGCTGACTCAGTTAGTTTTTTCAGCTGAGTCAAGCTGACTCCAACCAGTTGCAAATAATTTTGAGGAGCATTGGGACCAATAGACCCATGATGTAACCCTGGGGTTAACGAACCCTTAAAACAAACTATAGTTATTAGTTGAGAACTCCAACTGAGTCAACTCAGGCACCACTCACCATTGCCTTGTTAACATAATCAGGGACTGACTGAAACCACCTATCAGGAAGGACACTTTTTCCTTCAACAAAGTCCCAACAAGATCCCTACATTAGGACATTCCAAATCGGCAAGTAGAGCAACCATCACAGGTGAGGGATATCCCACATGGCTTCATCATTTCCTGGAATTCTAAATAATTGTAGAAAAATATTATGATTGTGTAAATAGTAGTTGTGTTCCTTTAACTTTGAATTGACACGAATAAACATGTGGGAATGCCTCAATTTATGTTACCCCAACATATCTTATGAGAATTGCTTCAAGATCACCATGTCATATTTGAAATCACTTAAATACATATATACATCTTCTAGTTGCATTAAATGTAAGAGTTCTTACTGCTACTACAATAATAAGCTTGTTCCATTTCTCATTATATGGCTTAGAATGGTTATAGTTTGATACAAATGAATATCTCTTTTCTTAAGTTTTGTAGTAATCTTGTTACTATCCTAATGTGGTTGAAATGTCATATTGAGCCTTCCTTTGGACCTTGGGAAAGTAAATGTATTTATGTTGTGTTCATACTTGAATATTTGATATCCTATTAAAAGACCGTGAGCCTTGACCACGTTTATGAAAGCATTCTTGTTACTCCTATGAAGTGTACATGTGTATCATGGTACATGACATTCACGCATGACATATGGGCTTTTTTGAGTGCTCGATGTAAGTCACACTCTGATGGAATTCCTGAAGGCTCTAGCACTTCAGTTAAACTCACAGAGCACGTGCATTCGTGCCACTTTGGGTACTCTTTCTTTACATGAGGCTTTTTCGGGATTAGACTCTCCTCGGGCGTATCCCGTGTATTTTTTTAGGAGATATCCTTGGGCGCACTCATCTGTATGGCATTTTCCAGGTAGTTAATCTACCGCGGACGGTCTGTATGGTCTTTTCCAGGTAGTCTACTACCGCGGGCTACCCTTATTTTGACAGCTGGATGTGCATCCCCAGATCTGTGACTTGAGCATACATCCATACATCCATTCATTTACATATAAGTTCATAATATTTTGATTATGAATTGTCATGTTCTTTTAAACTATTTTGGAATGATATGATATGCATGAATCCTTGCGGGAAGTTCCCACTGAGTTTTCACTCACCCATAGTGCGGTTGCACCAAATAGATTCAGGATTGATGACAGGTGGAGACACCTATGACGGGATCCCAGGGGCGGCTGAGGTGGAGTTTGGCGAGGAAGAACCTTATGCGAACACAGTTGAGCCGTTGGAGCTCAACTAATGTTTTGAGATTTATACATTTTCATGTTTCAAACGTTGCATTATACTTGAGTTGTATTAATAAATTCCCCTGCTGAGGGATTCCATTTTGCTTCCCTTTACATGCATTTAAACTTCCTTCTTGTTATTATGAATATTCTAGTTACATGGTAATTGTCTTGAGGTTTTCCCCTAATTAGATGTAATGTTAGTCGACTCCATAGTGTAACCCTCAGGTTCTCATACTCAAGCGACTATCCTCAGGTTTCGAGAACCAAGGTGTTACAAATGTTATGAGCATGATTACTAAGTTCTTATTAGTCCTTTTTATACAACAGTATTGGGAAATTAAGACACCTCTCTTATATCAATTCCCAAACAATGATCCATTTTAGGGTCGTCAGTCCTAAGAAATCTCATACAATATTACTGTTCTAGATCGCTGTAAAGGGTTTGTCACCAGTCAATACAGGTCTAGTTATATCCTAGATACTACAATAAGTCTCGTCTCTCAAATGCAGTGTCAGGATATACTCAAGGTCACTACAGAGGGCTCGTCACCAATCAGTGTAGGCCGACAATGCGAATATAGTGTCCCATACCACCATAATCAGCTCACGAGTCTAGGATGCTCACTGGTCACTACGGGGAGGCTCATCGCCCCAACGTAGGCCGACAGCTCGACCACGGTGTCCCATGCCACCATGTCCAGCTCATGAGTCTTAGGGGATCACGGTACCAAGGTTAACGGAATTTTCACTAGTGAGTTCGGTACCTTAGATTCAGATAGTAGCAACCAAACATGGTGAACATACATTGGTCAATCTGGTTAGTTAATAAGCTCAATTAGGCCAAGCGCACATTGAAGTGTTTGACATGAAATGCATAAGCACTCCGTGTGGCCTAACCACTGTTGAACATCCCAAGTACGACTCGAATTTGTCGAACACATCCTGCGTGGCGAAAATAACCTCAACGACTAGTTTAAGGACAATTACCAATTACCTGGACTGTAACATTTTCCTAATCACGTACAAGCTCAATAATAGACAATTGATTCAAATCCTACATTTATATGAACATGTTATGAAATATAACTTAAACATGAATTCAGTACATGGAGGAAATCATACACACAGTTAACATAAATAAAATAAACTAAATAATTCATGGAGGAAATCATACACATAAGTAGGGTAATTGAGATTCATATCTCAACAACCTTAAAAATCACACTCAACTAAATACTAACTCATTCAGGAATTTATACAAACACTTAGACTACACTATTCAACATACATCACGTATGTTGACCACATTACATATTAAGGAAGATCCTTTCTCCTAGGAGTTATCGCATACATGTCAATCATATATCGACGACAAATAATCATGGTAATCATAACATCAAATTCCTTACGCATAAAAATATTTCAACATATACATGAAATACCTTATTTATAACATAGGTTATACATATACGTAAATCAAAACAGAGAGCGCATTTGGCATGTATAATAGTATCCATGTCAAGAATAAATCATTATCTAACATTGAAAGTCTTGAAAACCATAACTTAAACGTATATAGTCCGCACCTTAAATCAAAAACGCGTAACGAATATCATTAAGACGATAAGTCTTCGTCAACAGCGGATAGGCAACCTAAGGCATGAAATAGGTTAACTACAACAACACTTAAACTATTTTAAGCTTCAAAAAGGTTAGGTTTTGATTATCTTACCCAAAAATGAAATTAGAATCGCTGGAATAACGATTCAGATACGATGAATTGGTGCGTCGAGAAAACTGGGAAGAATCCTAAGACGAAACACTAGGTTCTCACTTACTTTCTCTCTCTTTTCTATCTCTTATCTTAGATAGGGTTGGAAATTCGTATGGGATTTGGGAGAGAGGGTTTAAGGCCTTTGTATAAGCCTAAAATCAATGGAAATAGCCCTAGGGCCAATGTATACTTAGGTTATAACCAATTCGGACTCTTTCTGATCCAACGGAACACTTCTGGAGGTCCTCTTATCAAATGCAATCGGATTTAAGCTCACTAGTATAGGATCTTAAGCAAGTTAAATTTTCAGTCTGATCGGGTTTCCAGATCAATCGTGGCGGACCAGTTTCAATTCAGCAATCACATAAACTCAATCAGGGCCACAAGTACTTTGATATGTATGGACTACCTTTCCTGATCCGAGGGTGAATTTAGGTCAAAAACCAACGGTCAGAACTCTTATAAATGGCACGCAAGCGACACGACTCAGATTAGTTAAATTCATATTTAATTTCTTTCAAATCTTTACTTTCTCACACTCTTCACTCAGGACTCAAGGAAATGGTCATAGGACATCATTTGATCTTAATTTTTGAGGTGATAGTCAAGTCCAACTAGGCGGTCATAAATGTCTAAGTACATCACTATCAGACTTTCAACGTGCGGTCCAGGTCTAATATGAAGTTTTCGAATGCTTTCGAGAGCAACTGGGCTTAGAGTTGAATCCTAGATTTCAGGATAATATAACATTAACAAATCTCTAGGTTTTGGGTCTTACGGATCGTATTAAAAGTGGTTGGTGCTAATTTCATAGGTAATCTAGTTTAGCGCTAGTTAATTCACATTAAATTTCTAAAGAATTTTAGTCTAGAATGATTTCTGCTAAAGGTGGTACTTGGGTCTAAGTACCAATTTTTTCAAGACGTTACATTTATGAACTTCAAAGTTTATCTATTATCTGAAGAAAAAAAGGTTTAATGTTCATATATCATGGTTAAGGTTTGAAAGACCATAGATTGACCTTAGGGTTGGTCATTTTGAATGCATAATTCAAATTGAATCATTTTATAAGTGTTTGGACCGTTCTTCGACTAGTCCTAGACTCTGTTTGACTAGTCCTAGCATTACCTCAACCAGTCCAAGAAATTTCAAGACTAGTCCTAAGATTGTTGTAAAATTTAAAAATTTTTGTTAAGGCACGACCAGTCCTGGAGACTACTCGACCGGTCGTGTGAACAGTGCAGGACTCGTTCACAACCAATCCTGTAACTATGACTCAAACTCCAGCAATATTTTATGGTTATACACGACCAGTCATGGAGAGGTCACAACCAGTTATGCAAGGCCTACGACCAGTCGTGGAACGACTTTATCTGATCACGCACAAAATTTTAAAATTCGTTGGTCCTACGACCAGTCGTAGTTGTAAGTGCTATGATTTCATATCCCTTTGGTTGTCAAATTTTGTGGTACCAAAACCTATATCTATGTCTTGTACATCTTGTGTTTCATGTTTGAGACTATTCTTTACTTCAAGACATTGCATTTCAAGACAAGATCTTAAATGAAGAAGTTTTCAACTCATGGATGAAGAATTCAAGTTTGCATGTTCAAGATTCAATCAAGTTCAAGTCTTCAAGTTTGCATGTTGAAGATTCAATCAAGTTCAAGTATGTTAGAATATTTTGTCAAGTCAAGATCAAGCTCAAGAAGGCCTACTACAAGATTTGTATATTCTCAAGCTTCACTTAAGAGTCATCTGAGTGTATAGACTTTCAATGTCCATCTCACTTTTAAAGTTTGTTTGACCTTAGATTGACCTTAGGATGGGCTTTAGTTTAGGTCATTCTAGATACATAATTCATATATTTTAATATGATTGTTTGGGCTATTCTAAGACCAGTCCTAGGGACTTCAAGACTAGTCCTAGCTCAGCTACGACCAGTCTTAAGTTTTTCAGGACCAGTCCTATATTGTTGAAGATTTTCGGATCTTTCTAGCTGTCCTACGACCAGTCATGGACATCCTACGACCAGTCTTGTGAGTTCTACGATTCATCTTTCGACCGGTCGTAGCCCTACGACTCAAACTCCAGTAACCAAATTGAGGGTCCTACGACCGGTCGCAGGTGTCCCACGACCAATCGTAGGTGGCCCACGACCGGTCGTAGACCACTCAGGACCGGTCGTGGAACTGCAAAATCTTATCCTGCAGAAATCTTTGAAAATATTTGAAGCTATGACCAGTCCTAGGATCCTAAGACCAGTCGTAGACGGGATTTTTTAGGCTATAAATAAAGCACGAACTTTAGAGTTTTAGCAATTCAATACAATTCTATTCAAGCAATCTTTATGCTATTCTCTGAGATAAGTTAGTGTTTGTTTTAAGCTACTTTGTGCTTATTTAATATTCCTTTTGCTAGCTTGTTTATTATTTGATTTTGATCTACATTCCAATCTTATTAGAAAAGGAAAATTTCTTATATTCCTTCTTCTTAGATTCAAAATCTAGCCCTTTTGATTTAAAATCAATTAGACATAGAACCATTCTTAAAGTGAGTATTGGATTTTGAACGTTGAATCGAACTTCTACTCCGATTGGTTCTACCAGGCTTCTTCAAAAGGTGATTCGGGTGTTTTACATTTTTGTAATTTACTTTCTTTGGTTTTGTTTGAGATTTGCCAGAAAAATTTCATTGTATTGGTTATCTGAGGAGAGCCAGAAAACTCAGATTGTGGGGGTTTTTGGATTGTGTAAGCCCGAGATCAATGACACAATTGTGAAGGTTTTAGGTGAACCTGTGAAAGCTATTTTGATAGTGCATGCTAATATCCCCTGTGTGAGGATATTAGGAGTGGAGTAGCATTATGTGTGGCTGTTGGATAACAGTTGGTGTACACACAGGCGAACCACTATATATCGTTGTGTTGTGGATGTGCATTATTCTTTCATTCTTTTATTCATTCAGTTTTGTGGTTTGTATTCGTGGATGAATGTTGTAATCTTTTCATTCTAAGCAAGTGTGGGGAATGTTGTAATAACTTAGGATTTATTTCTGCAAGTTATTTTGATTTGCTTACTTTTTATTCCTCATTGGTTTGTGATACAAAGGACGTTCTAGAAATAAGGTTGTCCTACCTTAAACCTTTGGTTTTTGGTGTAAGGTTGTCCTTAGAACTGATAAAGTATCATTCTCTTTATTTTAGGCTATTGAGATTTCTTTAAATTCAGTATTGTGCTTTATTTCTTTTATTATTCCGCTGTTATTAGTTTTATTTGGCATTTCCCTATTCACCCCCCCTCTAGGGCATATAGCTAGGCCCTTTCAGTACTGTCCACAGGACCAGTTGAAGGTGTGACTTCTACACCTATAAATAGAGCACGATTTTCAAAGTTTGGTAATCCAATTCAAGTATAATCAAGACATCACTTTGAGAGATAAGTTTGTAAACTTCTTAAGCTATATTATGCATATTTAATATTCTCTTTTATTAACTTTTTATATTTTATTTTGTATTCTACATTCCAATTTGATTTGAAAGATGGATTGAAGAATTCCCACTTATTGGAATCAAAATCAAATAGAGCTTGCCTAACTTGATTTAATTTGAAATCAATCTAGAACTTAGAACCATTTCATAAGTGAGTGTGGACATTGAAATTCTATATTCAGACTTCTATCTCGACTTGGTTCTTTCGGACTACAACAAAAGGTGAATATCCAGGTATTTTACATTATTATAATTTCATTTGTTTTGGTTTCTTTTGAGATTGAGCTAGAAAACTCTCATTCTTTTGGTTATATGAGGAGATCCAAAAAACTTAGTGTGGAGTTTTTTGAATTGTGTAAGCCCATTTAAAAGACACAATTGTGAGGGTTTTACATGAACTTGGAAAAACCTATTTTTATAGTGAAAGTTAATATCCACTATAATTCTTTGTATTTTGTGAGGATATTAGGAGTGGAGAAGCTGTGTGGCTGTTGTTTAACAGTTGGTGTACACATAGGCGGACCACTATAATTCTTTGTGTTTTGTGGATGTGTGGTTTATTTTCTATATCATTTATCATTTAAGATTGTAGGATGTATTTGTGGATGTGAATGTTGTAATCTTTACATTTCAACATTGTAGAGAATGTTGTAATAACTAAGATTTTCATCCTTGCTATATCCTTTTTATTCCTATTCAGTTTAAGTTTTTGATACACAAATCCTTCTAGTAAGGTTGTCCTGCCATAAACCCTTGGTTTTTATGGTGTAAGGTTGTCCTTAGAACAACGTTTGTATCAACCTCTCAATACTAAAATTTTGAGGTTACTTTACATTTCCGTATTTTGAATTGTTTATAGTGCTATCTTTCCTTTAATTAATTAAATTTCACTGTTATCATTTTAATTTAGCATAGTCCTATTCAACCTCCCCCCCCCCCCCCCCCCCCCCCCAGCACTCTAGCTCGGCCGTTTAACTTTCTTCCCAAAGTCAAACCTTATGTCGCTCACACCCATCACCTCTCTCTCTCTCTCTAATTCTCTACCCATTCCCCAAACAACTCCAAGAGTGTGGACATCCAAGCATTCTAAGGAGGGAAAGAGCTTTGTGTGTGGCCCACTTCCTACCCCCAAATCTCCCATCCCAACCCTTCAACCTTCATCAACCTCTAACAAAGAGAGAGCTAAGGAGTTTGACATTTCATACAACCAAGAAGATCTAATGGTGGGTGTTTTATAGGCAGAGATTTATGTTTTGATGATGTGTCCAGTGGGACCTATCAATTGATGGTATGGATCTCACTTTGGACCCTTATAACACCCCGGATTTTTGCCAACCTGGGATTAGACGTCCTTAGGCAATGAGTCAACTAAAACACCTGAAAAATAGCTTAGAACCCAATTCCATAGCCAAAGAAATCACTTAGGATTAATTCCTTTAGAAACTAAGCATACGTTAGCTAACACAACGCTAGAGTAGCTGGGAAATAGTCCCTGATCACTTTAAATACGTTCTACAAGACCCAAAGCAAGTAGAACCAATGACGCTATAATACTCTAAAACCTCGGATCAAACTCTAAACCGGTTTGTTCTCAGGACCTCTTTGAAACTTTGTATTGGATCTAGACCACGCGTCGAAAGTCCGATACCTACAATATTAGACTGTTATAACCGCCTAGCTGGACTTGACAATCATTTCGAAAATCAAGTCCAACCGACATTCAGAGGCTATTTCATTGAGCCTGGAGTGAAGAGAGTGAGAATAGGGTTAGATTTGGAATTTGAAATTCAAATCTGGCACAAGACTTGACACGTTATTATTAAGCATTCTGACCGTCAGAATTCAGCCAAATTACACACTTGGATCAGGAAATTTTTTTATTTCATATCATGAGACTTGTAGACCTGATCTATGTGCGGTGACCGCTGAATTGAAACTGGACCGCCACGTGCGATCTACGAACACTACTGGTCTGAAAATGGGATGTGAGCGACATCTGACGTGCATGAACTTAAGTCCGATCGCGTTCGGCCAGGGGACCTCCAGAAATGTCTTTTTGGACCGAAACAGCTCCGATTTGGTTAGGCATCAAGTGAAAATTGTTTCCAAGCCTATTTTGGGCAAGTTTTAGGTTATAAAAGGGGCTTAAACCCTCACTTCTCTCACCCATCCAAATTTTCTAGAAACCTTAGCTGGTGTGAGAGAAAAGGTGAGAGATTGTGAGAGAGAGTGGGAGAGAATTTCCTGCTGCTTGCACTACCGGTTGCACGTGCTTAAGCAACGCACCTCAATCACTTTCGCGGTGATTTCACAGTGTTTCTAGGTAAGAAAATACCTCAAACATTTGCTAATTTAAGGTTCCTTCGGTTCCTTAGCATGGTAGCTTATAGATCTTGTGTATTAGGTTCCCGGTTCGCCGTAGACGAAGCGTACACGCTCCGTTCGAATCAATACACTTCTAGGATAAAAGGTGCGGATTTTAGACGCTTTGATTGGCTGTTGTCAATGCTTTCAATGTCGTTTAATAGTAGATTATTGACGGCAACGCCGTTTGACATGTACAACATGCTGTCCGTTTCCTGTTTCGTAAGCAGACGAAAAATATGAGATTTAGGGCATTTTAGTCATTTGTAGGAAATGCTGTAAACATCCATATTTTGCTAAAATTATTGACATGGCTTTTTGTTGCCTTAGGATACTAGGAATGCGTGCATAATCTGTTTGGCGAAGAGATTCGCCCAAATACGCACTTTGAGTCGACATACACTATGTAGACTTAAGTGTTTGTATAAATGTTTGTATTAGTATGTATTGAATTTAAATGGTGTTGTAAATTAGTTTGAGATTGAATTCTCAAATAATACGCTGATGTAAATGATTTCCTTCATGTTGGCTATATGCATGATTTCATTATATGTATTAAATGCATGTGTTGGATGATTTACTTAAGTTGTATGTTATAACATGTGTTAACATGCTCATATTGTTGTATTTCATTTCCATTACTCTGATATGATTGATGAAGTGGATTCACAAATGATTGGGGCTATACTTAGTCCAGGCAGTCGCTAACCGAATCAATTCATGGTTGGCTTATCTTTGCCACGAACGACGCGTCGACGAACGCGAGTCGTGTTTTGGAGTTGGCGGCAGTGGTTAGGCCACACGAGGTGTGTTATGCACTTCATGTCGTTCGACTTGAGATGCGCTTGTGCTAGTCGAGCCCATCAAGTAACCTGACTGGCCATTGTATGTTCACCATGTATGTGTCATAACTGCTTGAACCTAGGGTACTGAACTTACCATTGGAAACCCTGTCAACCATGGTACCTTGATCCACAAAGACTCATGAGTCAGGCATGGTGGTATGGGACACCGTGGTCGAGTTATCGGCATACGCTGGGGCCACAAACCTCCCCGTAGTGACCAGTGAGCACCTATGACTCGTGAGCAGATTATGGTGGTATGGGACACTATATTCTTGCTGTCGGCCTACATTGATAAGGTGATGGGGGAGCGGTGCAACGAGTGCGAGCAACAGCCCTGACAGCCCTTTGTAGTGACCTCGAGTGTATTCTGAGTCTAAGGGAGGCGACGACCCTTCCGTAGCGACAAGAGTACAAGTAGGCCTGTATTGATAAGGTGATGGGGGAGCGGTGCAACGAGTGCGAGCAACAGCCCTGGCAGCCCTTGCAGCGACCTACAAAATATACATCGTATGAGATTACTAGGAGTGACGACCCTAGACAGGATCTGTGTTGGGATTGATATAAGGGAAGTACCTTAGTTTCCCAATCCTGCTGTTTAAATGGACTAATAATAACTCGGTAATCATATCACCATCACATTGCATGTGCCTGGAAGATGTGGAGCACTGATCGGTACGCAAGCATGCCGCGGACAAAGATGGTGCCGTATAAGGGAGAATGTCGGTGAGGGCATCCATCATGTCATGTCATATTGCATTAACAACAGTATTAGGAATGTTTGATTTACTGCTTTACTATTATCGCATGATTGAATTGAGAATATGCAAATCTTTGCTCTATTATTCCACTGAGTTAGCTAATCACTCCCACGTTACGGGATGGTGTTTCCGGACACCCACCAGTCCCTATTTTGGTTGTAGATGATGGCGCTGCTTGAGAAGCGGAGCTGGACTTGATGATGATGAGGAGGATCCCTCCTTTATGCGTGTTCTGATTGACGGGATTACAGGGAGGTTGCTTAGACGCCACGATACTTGTCATTTTATATTTTTAGAGCACTCATGTATATTATTTCTTTCTATTTTGAGGTATACATGTATATGTTTAACCTGGTAACATGTTCACACTCTGGAGATATACAACAGTTTATATATGTTATGCATACTATCACAGTCTTCCGCTTGTTAATTTAACCATCTCTGGAGTATGATATGTTGTTTTGGCTTAATCCCAATCTTGTTTAATGCCTGTTTACTGACAACATGCATCTAATATTATCTATGTTGTACAAATAACATTTTGGAACTCGGGAGTTGGGTTTTTACTCGACCCCCGATTTAAAGGGTGTTACAACCCTAGGCGTGGTCGATGGCCTGCCATGATTGATATGTTCATCCCATGATGGGGCCATTCTCCATGGACCCCATCATGATGTTTGTTTTCCTAGTGTAAAAAGGTCATCTAGACCTTGCATTTTGGTGGAGAAGGGATCTCCACCGTTGATTTTTATTGAAGGGCACATGTCATGTCCTAAACTCAGAAACCGGGCCTGCAAAATTCCTGATCACTGAATCTAGTGCTGACAGCTTCCGTAGTACCCCATTCTCGTCTCCCAACGTGCATACGCCAAATTATGATCCTACGATCCTACAATGAGGATTTTTCTAATGTACATTTACTCGTAATAAGCATAACCACAAGTTTACCCAAATCACAAAGGCAGCATCATCACATATCCACTAATATAAACATTTAAATACAATATTGAAAGGGAAATTGTAATGCCCTAAAATTCAGGGGTCAAGCATAACTCAGCTCCTGAGTTCCAAAACATCACTTATGCAACATAATTAATGATGGATGTATGTTGTATGTATTAGTGCATAAAACATGAAGTAGATTAAGCTAAATTAGCAAACATAATTCAGGAATAGTGAGAATATGCAAGTAGAAGTATGAATTAAATATATAAACCAAAACAATCCCCAAAATATGCATGCTCTGCTTGGGCAATAAGAACAAACTGTGTCTCAAAATACATGTATCAGACTATGAAAAATCAATACAATCATAGCCCAGAATCCATGCCAGTCAGGATAAGGCCCACATGAACCCGCCTGAGAAATGCATGAATGAGAATGCCTCCTCGTCCTCGATGAACTCTGGCTCTACCTTGCAGGCATCACCGTCACCTGTAGCTAAGTCAGAGTCTGGTTGGTGTTTAAGCATTGTCCCAGAACGTGGGAGTGAGTGATCAACTCAATCGACCTATATAGTAAAGGTTGATATGTTATCAATTTAATCAAGTAGTAATGATAAAGCAGTATGATCAAACATGTCCTAGATACTCTTATTAATGCAAAGGTGGTATGAGGAAATGATGCATGCCCTCACCACAAACTCCTTTTTGCGACATTATCTAACGATCGCGGCATGAATCACTACCACTATGCTCTACACCAACGCCAACGACACATGCAGTGCAATGTTTTGAGCATGATTACCAAGTTCTTATTGTCCTTTTCATCCAACAGGATTGGGAAGCTAAGGCACCTCCCTCATATTAATTCCCAAACAATGATCCATTCTAGGGTCTTCAGTCCTAGGAAATTTCATACGATGTTACTGTTCTAGATCACTGTAAAGGGCTCGTCACCAATCAATACATGTTTAGTTATATCATAGATACTACAATAAGGCTTGTCGCCCAAATGCAGTGTCAGGATATACTCGAGGTCACTATAGAGGGCTCGTCACCAATCAGTGTAGGCCGACAGTACGAATATAATGTCCCATACCACCATAATCGGCTCAAGAGAGTAGGGTGCTCACTGGTCACTACGGGGAGGCTCGTCCCCCCAGCATAGGCCGACAGCTCGACCACGGTGTCCCATACCACCATGTCCGGCTCATGAGTCTTAGCGGATCGCGGTACCAAGGTTAAGAGGGTTTTCACTAGTGAGTTCAGTGCCTTAGATTCAAACAGTAGCGACCAAATATGGTGAACATACATCGGTTAATCGGATTAGTTGATAAGCTCAACTAGGCCAAGCGCACGTTAAGTTGATCGACATGGAATGCATAAGCACTCCGTGTAGCCTAACCACTGTCGAACATCCCAAGAACGACTCAGATTCGTTGAACACACCCTGCGTGGTGAAAACAATCTCAACCACCATTTGAAGAACGGTTACCGATTACCTACACTGTAATATAGTCCCAATCACGTACAAGCTCAATAATAGCCATTTGATTCATATTCTCCATTCAATGCACATATTATGAAATATAACTTAAACATAAATATAGTATATGGAGTAAATCATAAACATAGTTAACATGAATAATTCAGGCAAAACAATTCATCGAGGAAATCATACACACAAGTAAGGTGATTGAAATTCATATCTCAATACCTTCAAAAATCATGCTTTTATTAAATACTAACTCATTCAGGCATTTTTACAAATACTTAGACTACACTATTCAACATACATCACGTATGTCGACCATATCACGTATAAGGGCGAATCCTTTCACCTAAGAGTTGTTGCATACATATCAATCATATATCTACGTTAAATAATAATGGCAATCATAATAGCAAATTCCATACGTACACGGGTATTCTAGCATATACATGAAATACTCGATTTATAACATAGGTTATACATGTGTAAATCAAAACGGATAGCGCATTTAGCATGTGTATTAGCGTCCATGTCAAGAATAAATCATTATCTAACATTGAAAGTCTTGAAAACCATAACCTAAACGTATATAGTCCGCACCTTAAATCAGAAAATGCGAAACGAATATGATTCAGACGATAAGTCTTCGTCAACGGCGGATAGCAACCTAAGGCATAAAATAGGTTAGCTATGACATCACTTCAACTATTCTAAGCTTCAAAGAAGGTTAGGATTTGATTAACTTACCCAAGAACAGAATTAGAATCGTCGGAAAAATGATTCAGATTCGATGGATCGATGCGTAGAAGAACTGGGAAGAATCCCACGGAGAAATAGCAAGTTCTCTCTTACTTTCTCTCTCTTAAATTGGCTAGGGTTTAGGAAATTCATATGGGATTTGAGAAAGAGGGTTTAAGGCCTTTTTATAAGCCCAAAAATGACGGAAATATCCATAGGGCCAAGGTATACTTAGGTTATAACCAAATCGGGCTCTTTCTGATCCAACGAAACACTTCTGGAGGTCCTCTTATCAAATGCGGTCGGACTTAAGCTCACTAGTATAGGATCTTAAGTAAGTTAAGTTTTCAATCCGATCGGGTTTCTATATCGTCCGTGGCGGAGTAGTTTCAGTTCAACGGTCACCAAAACTCGATCAGGGCCACAAGTACTTTGACATGTATGGGCCACCTTCCCTGATCCGAGGGTGAATTTAGGCCAAAAACCAATGCTCAGAACGCTTATAAATGACGCACAAGCGACACGACTCAGATTACTTAAAATCATATTTAATTTCTTAAAAATCTACACTTTCTCACTCTCTTCACTCCGAACTCAAGGAAATGGTCTCAGGACATCGTTTGGGCTTGATTTTCGAGGTGATGGTCAAGTCCAACTAGGCGGTTATAGTTGTCTAAGTTCATTGCTACCAGACTTTGGACGTGCAGTCTAGGTCCGATATGAAGTTTTAAAGTGCTCCTGAGAGCAACTAGGTTTAGAGCTGAATCCTAGATTTCAGGGTAATATAGCGTTAACAATTATATAGGTTTTGGCTCTTATAGATTGCGTTTAAAGTAGTTGGTGCTAATTTCATAGGTAATCTAGTTTAGTGCTAATTAATACACATTAAATTTATAAAGGATTTAGTTCTAAATGATTTTTGCTAGAGGTGGTACTCGGGTCTAAGTACGGATTTTTTCAGGACGTTACAGTCTACCCCCCTAAAGAAAAAATTTTGTCCTCAAAATTCATACCTTGTCATACCCCTCGAGGATCTGGGGGTAATTCTTCTTGACCTCAGCTTCAGTCTCCCAAGTAGCCTCTTCTTTGTTATGATGCATCCATAGTACCTTAACGAATGAGATAACCTTGCTATGCAATACCTGCTCTTTCCTATCCAAAACACGCGTCGGTCACAGTTCATAAGTGGCATCCTCGCTCAACTGTACCTGCTCCCATCTGATAATATGCGAAGGATTAGGAACATACTTCTTCAACATGGACACATGGAATACGTTATGCACGCCTGCGAGTGGTGTGGGCAAAGCAAGGCGATTGCTACTGCCCCCACTAGATCAAGTATTTGGAATGGGCCAATAAATCTCGACGTGAGCTTCCCTTTCTTACCAAACCAAAGAACTCCTCGCATAGGGGAAACCTTGAGGAATACATGGTCCCAACATCAAACTCAAGCGGTCGCCGTCTCGTATCGGCGTAGCTTTTCTGCCTGTTCTGTGCTGAGAGCAGTCGACGTCTAATAATGTCGATTTTCTCTGAAGTCACCTAAACTAACTCTGGGCCAATCAGAGTCTTCTCAACCACTTCTGCCCAACAATGCGGTGCTCTATACGGGCGACCATATAGTGCCTCATAGGGAGCCATACCAATACTCGCCTGAAAGTTGTTATTATACACGAACTCTGCATAAGGAAGACAATCATCCCAACTGTCCTTAAAATCTAACACACAAGCTTGCAGCATATCTTCTAACACCTGATTCACACGCTCCATCTGCCTGTCTGTCTGTGGATTGAATGCGGTACTGAACTTCAGCTTCACACCCATCGCTTCCTAGATACAAGTCCAGAAGATAGATGTGAATCACGTGTCTCGATCTGACACAATCCCCAAGGGAACTCCATGCAGGTGTACAATCTCCTTGATATACAACCTAGCTAACTCGTCTACAGAATTCGTAACTCTGATCGGTAGGAAATGAGCTAACTTTGTCAACCTATCAACGATCACTCAAATAGAGTCATGTCCCTTCCTCATCTTCGACAGTCCAGAAATAAAATCCATGGAAATAAAGTCCCACTTCCATTCAGCTATGGGCATGGGCTGAAGAAATCCAAGAGGTCGGCGATGCTCTGCCTTAACCTGCTGACACGTGAGACAACGAGATATGAACTCAGCAATGTGAACCTTCATATTGTCCCACCAGTACGATCTTTTCATGTTTTGATACATCTTCGTGCTACCTGGATGCATCGCAAGCCTCGAACTGTGGGCTGACTCGAGAACCTCTCGTCTCAAGTCAGGAAGTCTAAGACGCACAGGCAGCCTCGATATCGCAAGTCCCCATCCATACCAATAGTCCACTCAAAGTCCTCATCAGAACCAACCCGCTTATTCATCTTCACCAGAAGCTCATCGTCTGCTTGAGCCTCGATAATCCGGCCATCTACGAGGGGTTGTACACGAACATGTGCGGCGACTTCATACGGCTCTTCCACTGTGAGTTTCTGCTCAAAGTCTCGCATGAACTCCACCATATCCCATTCTACAATTATAAGCGGAGCCACAAATTCTATAGTCTTCTTGCGGCTCAATGCATCTACCACAAGGTTTGCCTTGCCCGGATGGTAGGAGACCTCGAACTTAAAGTCTTTCAAGGTTTCCATCCATCGGTGCTGCCTCATATTCAAGTCTCACTGTGAGAATATATATCTAAGGCTTTTATGTTCACAAAAGAGCTCAAACTCCTCTCCGTAGAGGTAATGTCTCCAGAGCTTTAATGCGAAAATGACAGCTGCCAACTCTAAGTCGTGCATAGGGTAATTCTCCTCGTGCTTCCTCAACTATCTCGAGGCATAAGCAATCACTCTTTCCATCTGCATCAAGACACAACCCAGACCAGCGTGAGACGCGTCAGTATATATTGTATACTTAATCCCTTGCTCTGGCAATACTACCATAGGGGTGGACATCAACTTATACTTCAGCTCCTGAAAAGATGCTTCGGCCTTTTCATTCTAGGCAAACTTCAAGTCCTTCCGTGTCAACTGAGACAACGGTCTGGAAATCTTGGAAAAGTCTCGAATGAATTATTGATAGTAACTTGTCAGACCCAGAAAACTTCTCACCTCAGTAACTGAACTGGGCTGCTTCCAATCTGGAACTGTAGCAACCTTAGCAAGGTCTATAGAAATACCTTCCTTGGACACCACATGTCTCAGGAACTTAACTTCTTCCTTCCAAAAGTCACATTTCTTGTACTACGCAAAAAGATGATTCTCCTTGAGAGTATTCAATACCGCTCTCAGGTGCTCCTAGTGCTCTTCCCGACTCGTGGAGTATATCAAAATGTCATCGATAAAGACAATGATGAATCAGAACAGAAATGACCGAAACACTCTGTTCATCAGATACATGAACACGGCTGGAGCATTCGTGTGTCCAAAAGACATCACAAGGAACTCATAATGACCAAAACTGGTCCTGAACGCAGTCTTCTGGATGTGCTCATCCCTGACGCACAACTGATGATACCTAAACTACAAATCTATCTTTGAGAAATAACGTGCCCCCTTTAGCTGATCGAACAGATAATCAATCCTGGGCAAGGGATACTTGTTCTTCACTGTCACCTGATTCAGCCAGCGATAATTGTAACACCCTGAAAATTGGGGGTAGTGTATAAACCCAACTCCTGAGTTCCAGACCGTCACTTATGCAAAAAAAATGATTATGATTCAATGTTGTCTGAGTTAAAGCATTCACATGAGTAAAAGTATACCAAAACTGTAATTCATACTCCAGATTCAGTGATAATAGCAAGCGAAAGACTAAAGGATATACATATCACTGTATGGAAAACAAAATAGATCTCAACTGTCTCCAAAGTATGAATACATCTCTGAGTCTCATATACATGTAAATAAACAGAAATCAAATGTCCAAAAAGAGTCCCACTGAGAAGTCCCGTCAATCCAGGCTACCTAAGCAAAGCCGTCATGGTACTGCATATATGAGAACTCGTCCTGGTCCTCATCATAGTCCGGGTCTGCCTCCTGAATCACTGCCTCACCTGCATCTAAGACAAGGTCTGGTGGGTGTTGCAAACACCATCCCGTAACGTGGGAGTGAGTAGCTAACTCAGTGGAATAATAGAGCAAATATTAGCATGTTCTCAGATCAATCATGCGATAATAGTAAAGCAGTAAATTAAACAATCCTAACACTGTTGTTAATACAATATGACATGACATGATGGATGGCCTCACCGACATTCTCCCTCATACAACACCATCTTCGTCCGCGGCATGCTTGCGTCCGCTCAGTGCTCCACATCTTCCAGGCACATGCAATGTGATGTTGATATGATTACCGAGTTATTATTAGTCCTTTTCATACAACAATATTGGGAAACTAAGGTACTTCCCTTATATCAATCCCAACACAGATCCTGTCTAGGGTCGTCACTCCTAGTAATCTCATACGATGTATATTTTGTAGGTCGCTGCAAGGGCTTCTAGGGCTGTTGATCACACTCGTTGCACCGCTCCCCCATCACCTTATCAATACAGGCCTACTTGTACTCTTGTCGCTACGGAAGAGTCGTCGCCTCCTGTAGACTCAGAATACGCTCGAGGTCACTACAAAGGGCTGCCAGGGCTGTTGCTCGCACTCGTTGCACCGCTCCCCCATCACCTTATCAATGTAGGCTGACAGCAAGAATATAGTGTCCCATACCATCATAATCTGCTCACGAGTCTTAGGTGATCACTGGTCACTACGGGGAGGTTTGTGGCCCCAGCGTAGGCCGACAGCTCGACCACGGTGTCCCATACCACCATGCCCAGCTCATGAGTCTTTATGGATCAAGGTACCATGGTTAATAAGGTTTACAGTGGTAAGTTCAGTACCCTAGGTTCAAGCAGTTATGACTCATACAAGGTGAACATACAATGGCCAGTCAGGTTACTTGACGGGCTTGACTAGCACGAGCGCATCTCAAGTCGAACGATATGAAGTGCATAAAACACCTCCTGTGGCCTAACCACTGCTGCCAACTCCAAAACACGACTCGCATTCATCGACGCGTCGTTCGTGGTAAAGATAAGCCAACCACGAATTTACTCGGTTGCCAACTGCCTGGACTAGGTATAGTCCCAAACATTTATAAATTCACATCAGCAATCATGTAAGAGTAATGGAAATGAAATACAACAATGTGAGCATGTTAACACATGTTATAACATACAACTTAAGTAAATCATCTAACACATACATTTCATACATATAAAGAAATCATGCATATAGCCAACATGTAGGAATCATTTACATCAGCATATTAATTGAGAATTCAATCTCAAACTAATTCATAACACCATTAAATTCAATACATAATAATACAAACATTTATACAAGCACTTAGTCTACACACTTAAGTCTACATATAGTATGTCGACTCAAAGTGCGCATTTGGGCGAATCTCTTCGCCAAACTGATTATGCATGCATTCCTAATATCCTAATGTGACAAGAAGCCATGTCAATCACATCAGCAAAATATGGATGAAAACAGTATTTCCTACAAATGACTAAAATGCCCTAAATCTCATATTTTTCGTCTGCTTACGAAACAGGAAACGGACAGCATGTTGTACATGTCAAACGGCATTGCCGTCGATAATTTACTATTAAACGACATTGAAAGCGTTGAAGACAGTCAATCAAAGTGTCTAAAATCCGTACCTTTTATCCTAGAAGTGTATTGATTCGAACGGAGCATATACGCTTCGTCTACGGCGAACCGGGAACCTAATACACAAGATCTATAAGCTACCATGCTAAGGAACCGAAGGAACCTTAAATTAGCAAATGTTTGAGGTATTTTCTTACCTAGAAACACTGTGAAATCACCGCGAAAGTGATTGAGGTGCGTTGCTTAAGCACGTGCAACCGGTAGTGCAAGCAGCAGGAAATTCTCTCCCACTCTCTCTCACAATCTCTCACCTTTTCTCTCACACTAGCTAAGGTTTCTAGCAAATTTGGATGGGTGAGAGAAGTGAGGGTTTAAGCCCCTTTTATAACCTAAAACTTGCCCAAAATAGGCTTGGAAACAATTTTCACTTGATGCCTAACCAAATCGGAGCTGTTTCGGTCCAAAAAGACATTTCTGGAGGTCCCCTGGCCGAACGCGATCGGACTTAAGTTCATGCACGTCGGATGTCGCTCACATCCCATTTTCAGACCAGTAGTGTTCGTAGATCGCACGTGGCGGTCCAGTTTCAATTCAGCGGTCACCGCACATAGATAAGGTCTACAAGTCTCATGATATGAAATAAAAAATTTTTCTGATCCAAGTGTGTAATTTGGCTGAATTCTGACGGTCAGAATGCTTAATAATAACGTGTCAAGTCGTGTGCCAGATTTGAATTTCAAATTCCAAATCTAACCCTATTCTCACTCTCTTCACTCCAGGCTCAATGAAATAGCCTCTGAATGTCGGTTGGACTTGATTTTTGAAATGATTGTCAAGTCCAGCTAGGCGGTTATAACAGTCTAAGATTGTAGGTATCGGACTTTCGACGCGCACTCTAGATCCAATACAAAGTTTCAAAGAGGTCCTGAGAACAAACCGGTTTAGAGTTTGATCCGAGGTTTTAGAGTATTATAGCGTCATTGGTTCTACTAGCTTTGGGTCTTGTAGAACGTATTTAAAGTGATCAGGGACTATTTCCCAGCTACTCTAGTGTTGCGCTAGCTAACTTACACTTATTTTCCAAAGGAATAAATCCTACGCGATTTCTGGTCGAGTTGGTACTTGAGTCCAAGTACGAATTTTTTCAGGGCGTTACAATAATCAATAAATAACCGCAAGGAACCGTCTTTCTTCTTCACAAACAAGACAGGTGCTCCCCAAGGTGACACACTTGGTCGAATAAAACTCGCCTCTAGTAATACATCAATCTGTCTCCTCAGTTCCTCCATCTCACATAGAGGCATACGATACGTTGGCAAGGAAATAGGTGTTGCAACGGGCACAAGATCGATAGTGAAGTCAATCTCGCACCGAGGAGGAAACCCTGGAATCTTCTCAAACACATCAGGGAAATCACAAACCATTGGCATAACTCCTAACGTTGGAACATCAGAACTCTCTAACAAAGAAGCGTAGCTGCTAACACTACAGGACTAACTGACCTGAACTGAAAATGAAAAGACCGTGCCCTCAGGTCCATAGGCTGTCACAACTCTGGCCTTGTAATGAATCTCTGCCCTCATCTTCGTGAGCCAATCTATCCCAAATATAACATCAATGACATAGTGGGGCGACAATCAGGTCGACGACCACTGTCCTACTACCCAAATCTATCGAGCAAGACTCATAGGTCTAAGTAATATCTGAAGTAGTCCCTGTAGTTGTCGTGTGTCTCACTCCCTTCAAAGGAGCCGTAACCAAACCTAGCCACTTGACCGCAGTGCAAGAGATGATTGAAATAGTGGACCCAGTGTCCACCAATAAGAAGATATGTGTACCTAAAATGTGAGCGAGAACCTCAAAAGATGTTGGTACTGAATCTGCCTCGGGCACCTCAGCTGTGAGCGCATGAACCCGATCCTGCTGTGGGTGATGCGGTGGAGGGACCATGGGTCGTTGTGGTAGCCTGAATCGAGGTGCTAAAGGTCTGAACGAAGGATGAGCTGGTGCTGATCGAAGGGGTGGTGCAGAAATAGCTTGAGGCATTGGACGACCGATCCTCTGAGGCGGCGAGAAACCACTATCTCGCATCCTAGAGAAATAAGATACCTCAGTGTAGCCTAGCTTCTTGCAGTAGTTGCACCACACATCAGGACACCTCACATGGGTAGGAGATGCCACAAACCCCGGCGGTGAATCGATACAAGGCCTCTTACCGAGGAAACACCTACTCGGGAAATTAGGTTGTAGCCTGGGAACCATAGGTGCCCGCATACGGGATAACCTATCCCCGTCCTACTTAGCTCGTAAGGACATACTCACCAACTCAGCATTGGAAGAGATGCTCGCACAACACATCTTCGATCGATCGCATCCAAAACGGCTGATCACCCAAAATCAAAGGAGCATACCTGCCCAGCTCCGTAAACCGGTTCTCGTACTCTTTCACCGACATCCCTCCCTACGGAGGTGAAGGAATTCACTCTCCTTCTCGTGTCAGTAAGTGACTGGAAAATACTTTTCATGGAAGCAAGCCTCAAACGTCGCCCACGTCCAAACAAATCCCTCCGCAACTGTGCGGAGAATGCTATCCCACCATAAGCTGGCCTCCTTCTCAAACATGAAGGTGGCAAGCTCAACCTGCTCCACCTCAAAACAGTGCAAAGGTCTCAGGATCTTAGAGATGTGTTCGATCTAATACTCAGCCTCCTCGGGTCTGTGAGTACCCGCAAATGTAAGAGGCCACAAGCGCTGAAATCGCTCGAATGTGCCACTGGCACTAGTATTCCCAATAGGGTATAAAGGTGAGGCGGGTGGAGTCTCCCCCATCGACTGAGCAAAGATACCAGCCATGGAGGACAAGAACTGTTGTTGTTACTGCTGTTATATCTGCTATTGCTGCATCAACAACATCAATGCTCTAGCCTATTAGGAGGTGGAGTGGACTGTGTATAAGGCGTCGACGTAGACGCACGGTTCTGCTCAGGAACCGAAGGTGTGACAGGAGGCACTATAGAAGGAGTCATAGGAGGCGGCTCAGCACCAGGGCCAGAAGCCGACTAAGAACCCGGCATGGCATCAAAATGAGATGGGCCCAAATGGGGGTCCATATGACTATCGCTCAGGGCAAGGGCCTCGTCAAGTGAATCACTCAGAGAGAGATGGGCTGAAGATCTCGAGCCCTTAGGTGGCATACCCTACACACAATAAAGGGTACAACCAGAGAGATTAGGCATTCACATAGTCCATCCACAACATTAACTTCACAAGCCAAAGAAACAACATACATTTCATTAACAAAATTGTCACAATACATGATGTGCAGCATTACATGAATCGCGATGGAGAAAGCATGTGAGCAAAACAACTAAGCTTCAAACACTAAACAACTATCAAACTACCAAACCACTAAACAACTACCAAATCACACACAAGAACAAGCAACAAATAGACAAACAATTACTACATAAAGGACTATTCCTCATAATCTGGCAATGGTGGAGGGGCACCCTTATCCTGCAGACAAAACAGGATCGTCTTCAAAGTGCGGGTTACTTTCCTGAACTTGTGCTTCACGTAGCCCCGCAGATCCATAATGTCCTGCCAAAGAGTGGCCTGGCCCTCTTCAAAACTTACAAAACGGACTTCTTTATCAGCCCTATCAGGATCATGTTCCTGAGTTACATGAGGAGGACTCTCATCAGTATCCTGAGCCTCCTCTTCTTCTTCGTCCTTCTCTTCTCCCTCTTCTATCTCTGCTCCACCTTCTTCATTGCTCTCCTTTTCCTCACTCTCAGACTCATCCTCGCTCTCCTCAAGGGGGGCTTGTTATTGCCGAGGCCTGAACTCCATCTGATTGAGAGTAGTCTCTGTAATGTAATGGACTGGCTCTGGCAACTCTCCCCAAGCCTGTAGCCAAACTTAAGTGTAATCCTGCATATGAGTCGGCCGAACAGGAGAGATTCTATCCTTCTATTCGAATGTGCGATAAGGACTATCTGTTGTAAGACATATGTAGGCACTAAAAGCTTCTCTCCCTGCCCCACCTGATACAAGAAATCCATCATAAGGCGTGTGCACTCACTGCGGTTGCTCCACCTTGGATAAACATTGAACGTACAGATGTGGTGAAGAAAACGGAAGTCGTCTGTCATATTTGTCACTAAGAGGCTTCTGTTAAGCTGTCATTCAACTAGATGACCACAAAGGAATCGTGTGCGACGATCCCTCTCACGTTCACTATTCAAATTCATCTCACTGACATGAACCACTCCAAGTGGCACATTCAGAATACGAGATATCAAAGCAGCATCTGAAATAGCGGTGAAGACCGCTTGAGTTGAAGTAGGAATATGCCAATATGTCCTAAAAGAGGTGAATAGGACTTTTTTAAAGATTTATGAGCTATATTAAGATCCTATCACTCTAATCCTAACAGGTATGCAATTTTCAGGATTACTCAAATGTAACTCTACTGGCTTTCAAACCTAGTAGAGGATCCAATCACAGAACTATTCAATTAATAAGCATGAAGCAGTTATAGTCTATGATGGATGTGACTGTGTGTGTGAAGTGTGAGCAGATATGAATGCAATTAACATAATCATACAAATGATCAAACACAAGAATCAATCACAGACAGAGTCATTTTTATAGTGGTTCGACTACTTGTCTACTCCACTCTCAGCTGCTACACTCAACCCTTGAGTGTGCTGGATTTCACTAAGGAGGTTTCCCATGGTTCACCTCAAACCTAAGGATTTAAATCAGGTTCACCTTCAACCTTTAAAACTACACAGAGGCTAACTGTTTATGCTCTCATGAGCAAGGGTCAACACATAGCACCCGATTTAGGCACACTGGCCAAGGATCTTACCCTAAACCCTAACAGAGGTTTTACATGGTTCACCTCATAACCTAGAGTTTTACTAGTTCACTCCTAACCAGATGTTTATGCCCATATAGAACAAGGGTCCACACAATGCACCCACACATACACTCCTGCCGGAGGCCTCCTTTGAGGACTTCAAAGGGTGAGCAACACCTACGACCCAATTGTAACACCCTGAATTTTTGCCAACCTGGGGTTAGATGTCCTTAGGCAATGGGTCAACCATATCACCTTGGTAACCTCTCAGAACCCAATTCCAAAGTCAAAGAAATCACTTAGGATTAATTCCTTTAGAAAATAAGCGTAAGTTAACTAGCGCTACGTTAGATTAGCTGTGAAATTGTCCCTGATCGCTTTAAATATGTTTTGCAAGACCCAAAACTTGTAGAACCAATGACGCTATCTTACCCAGAAATTCATGATCAAACTCTAAACCGGTTTGTTCCAAGGAACCCTTTGAAACCTTGTATTGGATCTAGACCGCACGTCGAAAGTTCGATATCTACAATCTTAGATCGTTATGACTGCTTGGCTGGACTTGACAATCGTTTCGAAAATTAAGCCCAATCGATGTTCTGAGGCTATTTCATTGAGCCTGGAGTGAAGAGAGTGAGAAAGAGTAAAGATTTGGAAATTTAATTCAAAATCTGGCACATGTCGTTGCACGTTATTATTAAGCGTTCTGACTGTCAGAATTCAGCCAAATTTTACCCTCGGATCAGAAAAAATTTCTCTTTCATGTCATGAGACTTGTAGACTTGATTTAGGTACGATGACCGCTGAACTAAAACTGGACCACCACGTGTGATCTGGGAACTCTACCGGACTGAAAACTTTTTGTGATCAACATCCAGTATACATGAGCTTAAGTCCGACCGCGTTCGGTCAGGGGACCTCCCGAAACACTCTTTTGGCTCGAAAAAGTCCCGATTTGATTATAACTAAAGTATACCTTGTTCCCAAGTCTATTTAGGTTAGGTTTTAGCCTATATAAGGGCTTTAAACCCTCTCATATCTCTCCCATCCGAATTTGCCATAAACCCTAAAAAGTGGTGAGAGAGAAAGAGAGAGATTGTGAGAGAGTTATGGGAGAGATTTCCTGCCACTTGCACCAGCTATTGCACGTACCGAAGCACCGCATTCAAATCACTTTCCTGGTGATTCCAACGCACTTCTAGGTAAGAAAACCCTACCCACAAGCTTTTTTAGGAATTCCTTTGTTACTGGTAGCAATGTAGCTTATGTGTCTTGTGATGTAGGTCGCCATAACGTCGTTGACGAAGCGTAGACGTTATATTCGAATCGATACATGTCTAAGGCAAAAGGTGAGGATTTTAGATGCTTTGATTGACTGATTTCAAAGCTTTCAATATCGTTTAATAGTATATTATCAAAGAGAACGCCGTTTGACATGTAGAACAAGCTGTCCGTTTTCTGTTTCGACTGCGTACGGGAAATATGAGATTTAGGGTATTTTAGGTATTTGTAGGAAATACTGTTTACGTCCATATTTTGTTGAAATGATTTCCATGCCTATTTATCATGTTATGATATTAGGAATGCGTGTATGATTTGTTTGGCGAAGAGATTCGGCCTAATGTGCACTTTGGGTCGACATACGCTATGTAGGCAAAAGAGTGTAGACTAAGTGTTTGTATAAATGTTTCTATTAGTATGTATTGAGTAAATGGTATTGTGAATTAGTTTTGAGATTGAATTCTCAATTAATAGGCTGATGTATGTGATTTCCACCATGTTAGCTATATGAAATGATTTCATTATATATATGGAATGCATGTGTTGGTTGATTTGCTTATGTAGTATGTTATAAAATGAGTCAACATGCTTGGATTATTTATATTTATTTCTGTTACTCACATATGCTTACTGATGTTGATACACAAATGCTTGGGGCTATGACCTAGTCCAGGCAGTCGGTAATGGATTGAATTCGTGGTTGGCTTCTATGTACCACGAAGGACGCGTCGATGAACGCGAGTCGTGTCTTGGGCAGGCGGCAGTAGTTAGGCCACACGAAGTGTTTTATGCACTTCATGTCGCTCAGCTTGAGATGCGCTCGTACTAGTCGAGCCCGTCAAGTAATCCAACTGTCCATTGTATGTTCACCATGTATGAGTAATAATTGTTTGAACCTAGGGTACTGAATTTACCATTGAAAACCCTGTTAACCATGGTACCTTAATCCATAAAGACTCATGCACCGGGCATGGTGGTATGGGACACCGTGATCGAGTTTTCGGCCTACGCTGGGGCCACAAACCTCCCCGTAGTGACCAGTGAGCACCATTGACTCGTGAGCCGATTATGGTTGTATGGGACACTACATTCGAGGCATTGACCTACACTGATTGGTGACGAGCCCTTTGTAGTGACCTCGAGCGTATTCTGAGTCTACGAGAGGCAACGACCCTTCCGTAGCGACAAGAGTACATTAGGCCTGTATTGATAAGGTGATGGGGGAGTGGAGCAACGAGTGCGAGCAACAGCCCTGATAGCCCTTGCAGCGACCTACAAATATAACATCGTATGAGATTACTAGGAGTGACGACCCTAGACAAGATCTGTGTTGGGATTGATACAAGAAAGGTAACTTAGTTTCCCAATACTGCTGTATGAATGGACTAATAACAACCCGGTAATCATATCCACATCGCACTGCATGTGCCTGGAAGATGTAGAGCACTGTGGGAAGAAAGCATGCCGCAGGCGTAAGATGGTGCCGTATGAGGGAGAATGTCGGTGAGGGCATCCATCATGTCATTTCATGCATGCATTAACAACAGTATCTAGGAATGTTTGATTGTTTGCTGTACTATTATCGCGTGATTGATTTGATAACATGCTAATCTTTGCTCTATGATTCCACTGAGTTGATTACTCACTCCCACGTTACGGGATGGTGTTCCGGACACCCACCAGTCCCTGTTTTAGTTTCAAATGATGGCGTTGCTTATGGAGCGGAGCTGGACTTGTATGATGCTGAGGAGGACTCCTCCTCCGTGTTTTGATCGACGGGATTACAGGGAGGTTGATTAGACGCCATGACACTTGTCTTTCTTTTGCACTTTTCGAGCACTCATGTATATTCTTTTTGTTCATTTTTAGAGTATACATGTATTTATTTAACCTAGTAACATGTTCACACTCTGGAGGCTTACAATTGATTATATATTTTATGTATTTATCACAGTCTTCCGCTTGCTAATTTAATTATCTCTGGAGTATGATATGTTGTTTTGGCTTAGTCTCAATCTTGTTTAATGCCATTCTACAGACAACATGCATTTATCATTATCTATGTTGCATAAGTGACATTCTGGAATTCAGGAGTTGGATTTCTACCCGACTCCCGATTTTTGGGATGTTACACCATTCCTAGAAAGAAATGATCACGATTCACCTCAAAGGGTGAGCAACACCTACGACCCAATCCTAGAGTGATTCCAATCATCTATGCATTCAAGGCATCCCAGCTTAATGATTTGCCATTAAGGTAGTAGCTGGAGGATCCTTGAATGCGAAAGTTCATTCCCCAATCCACTCTATTAAATATCAATGATGAGGGTGGATTGGAGGTTGAACTCCTTGAGAGAAAGGGCTTAAGATAAATGATATGAAGTTTAAAACACTGAGAAGCACTCTCTTCTTTCTCTACCAGCAATAAAGACTAATCTCTATATATAGGCAAAAGGTTCCAACGAATATAAAACAATCACATTTATGACAAAGTTTGATATCATCGAGCAGGGTCGATATCATCGAGCGTATACTCCCAATAGCATCGACTGACCTCTCGATGATACAAACTCAAATGTCATTTTTACTTTTAAAAACCTTTTGCCAACTGGTCAATGGGATCGAGACACACATCGATGTTATCAGATTTCAAACTTTGATTCCATCGATAGAGGGTTCGATCTATTGACAGGTGAAAACAAGAGAGACAAGCCTTGAAGAATTTCAGGTTCTAAAGTATGATCAGGGAACAGCCGATGTCATCAGAATATAAATGTCGATGATATCGAGACCTTGTCGATAGGATCGATAAATCATATTGATTTACCTATAAGCACGCTGGTCAGTTTATGTTAGACTCGATCCAATCGACCAGGACTTGATGATATCGACATTAGAATATCGATTTCCTCGAATGGCCCCCGATCAACGTTTAAAATACCCTAAAATTTTTGCTGAAGGAAACATGCGCCCACTAACAATATGATCAAATGACTTTCGATATGATTGATATTTGAATTTAGATTGAATCGAACAGTTATCGATATATTAAAGCTTATAGTAGTTTTCCGTAGAAAAATAGGGGCGCTAGAAAAATGCTTGTCGATATTATCGATCCACTTTTGATGGGATCGATATTCAAATATCGATGATATCAATTGAGATTCCTATATATCAATAAATCGTCCAGATGAATGTTTGATTGCTGGACGCCTTTTGTCCTCACTCGATTGTATCGATTGAGATGACAAAGACATTGACAGAGCAGGTCGATCATATCGAAATGTGAATTGATACAATCGACAGGGTAAGAAAAACTTAAAGATTTTTCTGTTTGGTAAAAAGTTTTCTTTCAATAAAACGCTAAAGTATTCTACTTAGTTTTAAGAGTTTTAATCACCTGGTGTTTTGGCACATGGGATGTAAGGCTATGATTTACCTATGGCAAGCTTTCACACATCCAGTTAAGGCAAACACTTGAATTGATCTTCCTGTTAGGCGTTGTTGTCTGACTAACTCAACTTACACCGTAATTGATAAACCAAGGCACTAGTAGGTGCACTTTCAATCTCCCCCTTTGTCAATTACGTGACAAAATACCCAAAACACCCTAGGAAAATATCTAGACAGATATATCCTAAATTGTGTGTACATGTGATTATACAATTTTACAAATTCTAACACTTTCATGTACACAACTATAATTTACTCCCCCTTACTGTAAAAACCCCTTTCTTAATGCAGCTGCTCCCCCTTACACCTGCAACATATAAGAGCACAAATATCTAATTTTTCGTATGAGGTGTTTTTAACTGTTCTCCCTCATTTTGTCAGTCATTGGCAAAGGCATAACAAGTGATATTAACTGAATATTTGAAACATATGGGAGAACCACAGACAGATAAATGTATATAGATATTCAACAGTGATAAGCATACATCAATGAAGGCAGGAAGAAAAATAGATGAAGCAATCATGCACAGTCATTGTATAAGCAACAGGAATGACAATAAAATAAGAATCGTATGCAGCCATATCAACAAAAAGTTTCATTATCCAGAAACATCTATCCTAAAAGAAATATATATACTGCCCCAGAAAGCAGTATTTAACCCATCAACCAAATAAAACAAAGCCCATTTGAGGGCCGCCAAATATTGTAACCAAATATTTCATCCCATCCCAGGGAAAATACATAAAAAAATTCAACTTGTGCAAACAAAAGAGAGCTATCACATGCACTCAAGGAAGCGTAGAACATTCAAAAAGATATCCTAGTTCATACGCTGAGTTAAAGAGTGAGTGTGTGTGATAGCTTTTGGAAATCAGCACTAGGGAGCAGAATGAGAAGGAGCAGTGTCATCTCGGCGACAGGTCATCAGATCTACCAACTGTTACACAGACTATTGTACCTTGTGGATAACACGTTCTAAGATTGTAAGTCGCTCTTGCACTGATTGAATGTCCCACTGAATTGCCCCGATCCTGTCCAGCTTGTATCGTTTAGTATGCCCAGGGATTGACATAGATGGGATTGGATCAACTTTGGCAGATTCACCATCTTCCATCTCAGTTTCCTCAACATGAGGGACACTAGTACCTTCGCCTCCTTCTTGAATTCCCCCTTCCTTGTACTCGTGATAAATGAGATCCATCTTGCTAATGTTTTTAAAATTAAAAACTTGAAGTGGAAGCACAAGATCATTTGTAGAAGGAAATCCAATGCTTTGACAGATTCTGCTAATAATCCAGGGATATGGCAGATGCAAATCTCTAGATGTATGTATGGCATTGACAAACTGATTGATAATCAGTGTTGGAAGGCAAATCTTTGTCCCGGTTGCAACGGAGTATACTATCATGACCATGAGACTTGTGAGATCTGATCGGTTTGTACTTCTTGGGTACAAATTAGTAGTGAAGATCCCATGCATGACTCGAAACTGGGGCTCCATATACCTAGCTTTTAAGGCATTCCCTTGATGCCATGGAATATCTCTGTTGTGACATAAGTATTTAGTTATCTTTGATCGGACATCAAGAAGATCGAGATCCCAATTTGGAAGGCCTTCTGGAGTCAACTGTAGATTCAGAATGTGAGCCACAGTGGCGGGAGTGATAAATGCATCATCACCATCCAATGATACCATGAATGAAGGAGGATCAGATACCGGAGAATGACACGCTGCAAGAAAGTTGCGTGTTTGTTCTAGTTGACAGGGTCCTCCAAAATCTAGAATAGGCAGCCATCCGATTATGGTGAATAGAGGTTCCAAATTGTATGGTGCCAAACAACCCTTGTCAACTTTTCTCTCATGGATCAGCTTCCTTTTAGTGTATTTTGCTGGACGTTGGATAGCCGGAGGAGGTGACACTAGTTGAGACGGTGCAGGAACTTCAGTTTGGGACCCACTGTGTCGTGATCTTTGCCGTGTGGGGGTCCCACGGTCCGAGATCCTTGCACTTCCCCTTGAGGCAAGGATTTTTTGTCGGGTAGTCCTTGAAGACTCCCCCGGACCGGATGCTATGTTTTTGTCTTTTCCCATGTGGAAGAATAGGCTGTTTAAAGTATTTTGGGGAAAAATGATAAAAATGCCCAACAAACCAAGAAAAAAAATAATATATCGATGTTAGAAGGATATTACCTGATTTGTGGAAGGATTTGGTTAGTCCGACGTGGCTTCTTGTGATTGGTCGAGAGGATTGGGCAGGGAAGATGACTGAGAAGCCTTTTGAAGAACAAAACCCCTTTTTTCCCATCCTGCTGACTTTTATCGGGTGCTATCTGTCGATCATATTGACCAATGTATTGATGCTATCAAGAAGTTGTCAATCGTTTCTATCGATTCTGTCTCAGATGTCATCAATGATCATATGCCTTTTCACATTCTGAAAGGCCGTCAATTGTATTGACCCTCGGTCGATGAAATTGAAAAAGGCCGACATTCCTATTGAAAGTAGATAATATTCAGAATTTTTGTAATTTCGACACACTATTGGGTATTTCTTAACTTGATCAGTATATGTCACAAAAATTTGTACCAGTTCTGTACAATTATAAACATGATAATGTTTATATACAAAAGTTTGAGGTCTCCAACTTCAGATGTAACATTGAAGGGTTAACAAAATCCTATCATTTTAGCAAATATCCAGATCTAGATGCATAACCTGGACTTGTTCCATTTTCTTCTTGTTATTTCAGGAAATATGTGAGTTAATTATCAGACAGTTCACTTTTTCCTTTACTACCGATTGTGGAACAGATTTCTTCATTTTGTTCTTTTCTTTAGGTGGTGATGGATGAGTGCTTCTCCTAGATGGACTTATAACATTCTGAGTTTCTCTGATTGGTTTGAATTTTCTACTGTGATTTCGATCAGAGTTATATAGAGTCCTTCTAGGTGCTAAACATTCAAATTTATAATGACCAACATTACCACATAAATGACAAATTGGAGAAATTCACATATTGCTACTTGAAGCAGTAAGTTTTGTTTGGGCTTTATTTCCAGTTTTCTTTTTACTTTTCTTATATCCTAGTCCACTCTTGTCTCTTCCTAGTCTTCCCATCCCTAACAATTTTTCCAATTTCTCACCACTCTGAGAAAATTTGTAGTTTATCTCGACAAATTTCCTAGATTTTTCTAAGTCAATACAAAGTGAGTGGTTCTCATTTTTGAGTTGTGCATTATCATCTCTTAGCAATTCAGCCTGGTTCATAAGTTTTGATAATTCTGCTTTTAGGGATAGGTTTTCTCTTTCTAATTTATCATTGTCTATGTGATATTGTTGCAAATTATTAACTAAATGTATGTTTATTTCCAAGGTTTTGTCCAAGTTTTTTTGCAACAATTTCTTTTTATTTTCAGACATGCGGAGTTTTTTAAGGATAAGGATGCTATGAATGTATAGTTGATTATAAGAATCTTGCAATTTATCTTTTTCAATTTCTCCCTCTTCTTCAGATTCATCATTATCAGATGAACATGATTCAGTGGCTTATTGTTCTTCCTTACTTTCAGATTCCACAGCAATCATTGGAGTGGTGGTGGAGACCATAAGAATTTTCAATGATTTTCGATCTCCATCACTTTCTGAGTCACTATTTTCTGAATTTGACTCTTCTGTATCATCCCATGTGGCAACCATTGCCTTGCCCTTGGTTTTTCTGTTTGGGCATTCGGTAGATAGGTGTCCATACTTATGACAAGCATAACATTGTGGTTCTTTGGTCTGCTTACCAATTTTGCTTGCAGGAGGTTTGTAGTTCACCTTTCTTCCTCTAGAAGGACGGCCGCGATTCTTCTGAAAGAATCTTCAAAATTTCTGTGCCAGCGAAGCCACTTCCTCATCTTCATCTTCTTTTTCACTCTCACTGTCCTCATGTTCTATTTTCTTAGAGGTTTTTAGAACAGTGTTTTCAGATTTTTGGGGTTGTGTGAAGTGTAGTTCAAAAGTTTGTAGGGAACTTACCAGTTTTCTACTTTCATTTCATCAATATTTCTACACTCTTCAATTGTTGTTACTTTGGGATTAAACCGTTCCGATAAGGACCTTAGAATTTTTCTACATATTTTTAGTACCAGAACTTTTTCTCCCAATCCACCTATGGAGTTACGAATAATATTTAATTTGGTGAAAAACTCTATAAATGTCTCATGCTCTTCCATCCTGAGATTTTCAAACTGTGAAGTCAAAAGTTATAGTTTAGATCTCTTCTTAGTGCTTGTGCCTTCATGGGTTGTTTTCAGTAGATCCCATGCTTTCTTGGATGTCTCATACATACTTATCTGATTAAATATATCTTGAGACACGGCACAATAGATAGCGTTCATTGCTTTTGCTTCAACAGTTCACTATTCTTTGTCGAGCGCCATCCACTTTTCTTTGGGTTTGGGCTTAGTGATGGTAGTTTCATCTTCAAGTACAATTTGTTCAGATGGTACCACATATCCCTTTTCAACTACATCCCAAACATCATGATCCAAAGATCTCAGGAAGTAATGCATTCCAGCCTTCCAGTATGCATAATTTGAACCATCAAATACTGGAGGTCTAATGACGGATGAGCCCTCTCCTTTGGCCATATTTTAACTTCAGTCAAGATCACTCTCTAGGCGGTGAAGCCCTTAAAGAGAGACCCGCTCTGATACCAATTGAAATAGCGGTGAAGACTGCTTGAGTTGAAGTAGGAATATGCCAATATGTCCTAGAGGGGGGTGAATAGGACTTTTTTAAAGATTTATGAGCTATATTAAGATCCTATCACTCTAATCCTAACAGGTATGCAATTTTCAGGATTACTCAAATGTAACTCTACTGGCATTCAAACCTAGTAGAGGATCCAATCACAGAACTATTTAATTAATAAGCATGAAGCAGTTATAGTCTATGATGAATGTGATTGTGTGTGTGAAGTGTGAGCAGATATGAATGCAATTAACATAATCACACAAATGATCAAACACAAGAATCAATCACAGACATAATCATTTTTATAGTGGTTCAACTACTTGTCTACTCCACTCCTGGCTGCCACACTCAACCCTTGAGTGTACCGGATTTCACTAAGGAGGTTTCCATTGGTTCACCTCAAACCTAAGGTTTTAAATCAGGTTCACCTTCAACCTTTACAACCTACACAGAGGGTGACTGTTTATGCTCTCATGAGAAAGGGTCAACACATAGCACCCGATTTAGGCACACTGGCCAAGGATCGTACCCTAAACCCTAACAGAGGTTTTACACGGTTCACCTCATAACCTTGAGTTTTACTGGTTCACTCCTAACCAGATGTTTATGCCCACACAAAGCAAGGGTCCACACAATGCACCCACACATACACTCCTGCCGAAGGCCTCCTTTGAGGACTTCAAAGGGTGAGCAACACCTACGACCCAATCCTAGAAAGGAATGATCACGAGTGTCCTTTGGACTCTAGGTACTTACAAATAAGTTGATGAGTCCCTTTTAGTGCAGTGATGAAGATCTCCTTCTTGTTGATGAAGAGTCTTCAGCTCCCTTGATCCGCAACACAAAAGATGCGCTAATATCTGGCTTTGGGTTGTATCAAGGTTATGATGGAATTTTACTCTCTAAAGGTTTTCCTATAAGGAAGATAGAGTGATTCCAATCATCAATGCATTCAAGGCATCCCAGCTTAATGATTTGCCATTAAGGTAGTAGCTGGAGGATCCTTGAATGCAGAAGTTCATTCCCCAATCCACTCTACTGAATATCAATGATGAGGGTGGATTAGAGGATGAACTCCCTGAGAGAAAGGGCTTAAGATAAATGATATGAAGTTTAAAACACTCAGAAGAACTCTCTTCTTTCTCTACCAGCAATAAAGACTAATCTCTCTATATATGGGCAAAAGATTCCAACGGATATAAAATAGTTACATTTATGACAGAGTTCGATATCATCGAGCAGGGTCGATATCATCAAGCGTATACTCCCGATAGCATCGATTGACCTCTCGATGATGCAAACTCAAATGTCGTTTTTACTTTTGGAAACCTTTTGCCAACTAGTCAATGGGATCGAGATACACATCGATGTTATCAGATTTCAAACTTTGATTCCATCGATAGAGGGATCGATCTATCGACAGGTGAAAACAAGAGAGACAAACCTTGAAGAATTTCAGGTTCTAAAGATATGATCGGAGAACAGCCGATGTCATCGAAATTTGAATGTTGATGATATCGAGACCTTGTCGATAGGATCGATAAATCATATAGATTTACTTATAAGCACGCTGGTCAGTTTGTGCCAAACTCGATCCAATCAACTAGGACTCGATGATATCGACATTAGAATATCGATTTCCTCGAATGGGTCCCGATCAACGTTTAAAACACCCTAAAATTTTTGCTGGAGGAAATATGCGCCACTAACGATATGATCGAATGACTTCCGATATGATCGATATTTGAATTCAGATTGAATCGGACAGTCATCGATATATCGAAGCTTATAGTAGTTTTCTTTAGAAAAATAGGGGCACTGAAAAACTGCCTGTCGATATTATCGATCCACTTTCGATGGGATCGATATTCGAATATCGATGATATCGATTGAGATTCTAATATATCGATAAATTGTCCAGATGAATGTTTGATTGCTGGACGCTTTTTATCCTCACTCAATTGTATCGATTGAGATGCCGAGGATATCAACAGAGCAAGTCAATCATATCGAAATGTGAATCGATACAATCGACAGGGTAAGAAAAACTTGAAGATTTTCCTGTTTGGTAAAAATTTTTCTTATAATAAAACCCTAAGGTGTTCTACTTAGTTTTAAAGGTTTTAATCACCTGGTGTTTTGGGACATGGGATGTGATGCTATGATTTACCTATGGCGAGCTTCCACACATCCAATTGAGGCAGACACTTGAATTGATCTTCCTGTTAGGCGCTGTTGTCCGACTTACTCAACTTACACCGTAATTGACAAACCAGGGCTCTAGTTGGTGCACTTTCAGCTCAACTGTAGCCACCCGATCTCTTCCAAGTGGAATTCTAAACTGCAAGGGCTCCAACATTGGCTCTCAGATGTGTGCATAAAAATCTCGAACAGTACCCACATTAGCACGATGCTCACCTTCAAATAGCGGACCCCACCTGGCTTCAACTAGGCGCTCGAGCAACAGGAATTCTCCAAAAAGCCGTGCATCAACATGAGCTTCAAAGAGGACTCTACGGCCCTTATAAACACCATGGGACAACTCCGCCAACAGGGATCTAATGAAGTATGGGGATCTAGATCCCGCTTTGTTTGCAATTCATGAGTGGTGTTTGAACTAGCAGCGGCACCTCTCGGTCTTTTAGAACGGGTTGGGCGACTAGGCCCGACTTCATCTATGGGGGCTCGCTTCTTCCCCATGAAAGAAAGGATGGAGGAAGTGGAGAATAGGGCCACAAAAACCTCCATGAAAGCCATAGAAAAGTGAGGAAAAGGAAAGAAAGGGATGAGCTATATGGGTCTCCACGGATCTGAGCCTCAAAGAGGTTGTAAAGGCTAAAAAGAAGGGGATATTGAGAAAAGAAAATGACAAAATATGATGGGTAGTGGATTTGCATGAATTTGAGACTTAAATGGGGGATTTAAGAGCTCAAATCAAAGGAAATGAGATGGTTGGAAGATGGGTATTGCTGAGAACGGTGGAAGGGTGAATAGCTTAACGAAAAATGAAAGAAAGAGGGATTAGAAGGGTGATTTGAGAGAGAAGGGAGCTGTTTTGAAGAAAAGGGAGAGCTTGGAGGTGGATTTTTTGAAGGAAGTAGGTATTTGGGAGGGTTTTAGACAAAGGACCATAGACCAGTGGGGTCCATAAGTCCCCAAACAGCATCGGCCCGACGGCCGAGCCCGTCAGTTGGTGAGGGCCTTGCCAGTCTCTGGACCTCCTGGCGAGGGCTCACACCACCGGGGAGGTCCTCCCCCCCCCCCCCTTGGGTCCAAATTGACATGTATCCCACCTAGGGTCCCTCTAAAATAGCCCCGATTGGGCCCTTACTTCGGTTTGACTTGTTTCGAGTCGTTTCGGAACAAAACTGATACATATGCAAAGTTACCAATTTTTAACGCATGAAATGGATTGAAATACGATCTAAACCCGTCAATTGATGGTTTAGAAGTGATTTGGGGTCGTCTTGTGTCATCAGGAGTGTGCACGAAGTTGATCTCGGCGATCATTTTCAGTAACGTTTCGCCAATTGACAAAACTAAGAGTCCTAAACCTGTTTCTAGATTTTTCTCACACCCTCCTATGCTAAAGTGGTATCAACGTGCATCGTGTGACCGAAACTTAGGTCCAGTCTAATCCAGATCATGCTCTGATACCAACTTGTAATGCCCTAAAATTCGGGGGTCGAGCATAACTCAGCTCCCGAGTTCCAAAACATCACTTATGCAACATAATTAATGATAGATGTATGTCATCTATATTAGTGCATAAAACATGAAGTAGATTAAGCCAAATCAGCAGACATAATTTAGGGATAGTAAGAATATGAAAGCAGAAGTCTGAATTAAATATATAAACCAAAACAATCCCTAAAATATGTGTGCTCTGCCTGGGCAATAAGAACAAACTGTGTCTCAAAATACATGTATCAAACTGTGAAAAAATAATACAATCATATCCCAGAATCCCCGCCAGTCAGGATAAGGCTCACATGAACCCGCCTGAGAACTACATGAATGAGAATGCCTCCTCATCCTCGTCAAACTCCGACTCCGCCTCACAGGCATCACCATCACCTGCAGCTAAGTCAGAGTCTGGTTGGTGTTTAAGCACCGTCCCAGAACGTGGGAGTGAGTGATCAACTCAATGGAACTATACAGAAAAGGTTAAGATGTTATTAATTTAATCAAGCAGTATGATCAAACATATCCTAGATACTCTTGTTAATGCAAAGGTGGTATGAGAAAATGATGCATGCCCTCACCACAAACTCCCTCTTATGACATTATCTAATGATCGCGGCATGAATCACTATCACTGTGCTCTATACCAACGCCAACGGCACAAGCAGTGCAATGTTATGAGCATGATTACCAAGTTTTTATTAGTCCTTTTCATCCAACAGGATTGGGAAGCTAAGGCACCTCCCTTATATCAATGCCTAAACAATGATCCATTCTAGGGTAGTCAGTCCTAGAAAATTTCATACGATGTTACTGTTCTAGATCGCTGTAAAGGGCTTGTCATCAATCAATACAGGTCTAATTATATTCTAGATACTGCAATAAGGCTCTTCGCCCAAATGCAGTGTCAATATATACTCAAGGTCACTACAGAGGACTCATTACCAATTAGTGTAGGCCGACAACATGAATATAGTGTCCCATACCACCATAATTGGCTCACGAGAGTAGGGTGCTCACTGGTCACTACGGGGAGGCTCGTAGCCCCAGCATAGGCTGACAGTTCGACCACTGTGTCCTATACCACCATGTTCGGCTCATGAGTCTTAGCAGATCGTGGTACTAAGGTTAAGAGGATTTTCACTAGTGAGTTCAGTGCTTTAGATTCAAACAGTAGCGACCAAACATGGTGAACATACATCAATCAATCGGGTTAGTTGATAAGCTCAACTAGGCCAAGCGCACGTTAAGTTGATCGACATGGAATGCATAAGCACTCCGTGTGGCCTAACCACTGTCGAACATCCCAAGCACGACTCGAATTCGTTGAACACACCCTGCGTGGTGAAAACAATCTCAACCACCATTTGAAGAACGGTTACTGATTACCTGGACTGTAATATAGTCCCAATCACGTACAAGCTCAATAATAGGCATTTGATTCATATTCTCCATTCAATGCACATATTATGAAATATAACTTAAACATAAATACAGTATATGGAGGAAATCATACACATAATTAACATGAATAATTCAGGCTAAACAATTCCTGAAGGAAATCATACACACAAGTAAGGTGATTGAGATTCATATCTCAATACCTTCAAAAATCATGCTTTTACTAAATAAAAACTCATTCAGGCATTTTTACAAACACTTAGACTACACTATTCAACATACATCATGTATGTCGACCATATCACGTATAAGGGTAAATCCTTTCACGTAAGAGTTCTCGCATACATATCAATCATATATCTACGTCAAATAATCATGGCAATCATAACAACAAATTCCATACGTACACGGGTATTCTAGCATATACATGAAATACTCGCTTTATAACATAGATTATACATATGTGTAAATCAAAACGGATAGCGCATTTAGCATGTGTATTAGCATCCACGTCAAGAATAAATCATTATCTAATATTGAAAGTCTTGAAAACCATAACGTAAATGTATATAGTCCGTACCTTAAACTAAAAAACACGAAACAAATATGATTCAGATAATAAGTCTTCATCAATGGCGGATAGGCAACCTAAGGCATGAAATAGGTTTGCTACGACATCACTTTAACTATTCTAAGCTTCAAAACAGGTTAGGGTTTGATTAACTTACCCAAGAACGGAGTTAGAATCGTCGAAAAAATGATTCAGATTCGATAGATCGATGTGTAGAAGAACTAGGAAGAATCCCACGGAGAAATACCAGGTTCTCTCTTACTTTCTCTCTCTTAAATTGGCTAGGGTTTGGGAAATTCGTATGGGATTTGAGTAAGAGGGTTTAAGGCCTTTTTATAAGCCCAAAAGTGACGGAAATAGCCCTAGGGCCAAGGTATACTTAGGTTATAACCAATCGGGCTCTTTTTGATCCTATGGAACACTTCTGGAGGTCCTCTTATCGAATGCGGTCGGACTTAAGCTCACTAGTATACGATCTTAAGCAAGTTAAGTTTTCAGTCCGATCGGGTTTCCAGATCGTCCGTGGCAGACCAGTTTCAGTTTAACGGTCACCGAAACTCGATCAGGGCCACAAGTACTTTGACATGTATGGGCCACCTCCCTGATTCGAGGGTGAATTTGGACCAAAGACCAACGGTCAGAATGCTTATAAATGACGCGCAAGCAACACGACTCAGATTACTTAAAATCATATTTAATTTCTTAAAAATCTACACTTTCTCACTCTCTTCACTCTGGACTCAAGGAAATGGTCTCAGGACATCGTTTGGGCTTGATTTTTGAGGTGATGGTCAAGTCCAACTAGGCGGTCATAATTTTCTAAGTTCATCGCTATCAGACTTTCGATGTGTGGTATAGGTCCGATACGATGTTTCAAAGTGCTCCCGAGAGCAACTGGGTTTAGAGCTGAATCCTAGATTTCAAGGTAATATAGCATTAACAATTCTATAGGTTTTGGGTCTTACAGATCACATTTAAAGTGGTTGGTGCTAATTTCACAACTAATCTAGTTTAGCGCTAGTTAATACACGTTAAATTTCTAAAGGATTTAGTTCTAAATGATTTCTGCTAGAGGTGATACTTAGGTTTAAGTACGAATTTTTTCAAGACGTTACAGAAATACATATGTCAAAATCAAAACTCCAGAAGTCAGTTACATGCTCCAAGCTCCACGCTACTGCAGCCTAACATCACCTGCACGCATCTATCATACATAAGCTTATAAAAGCTTAGAGAGTGGTGTAAGTGTGTGCACAAGGCAAAGTGCCAAGTATGCAATACAATACCATAATCAAACAATATCGAAAATACTAGTAAAATTATGAATCATATGATATCAAAATAAGAGGAAATACTAACAAGTCCATGAGTCAATCAATATCAGAATACATAATACAGATTAGCTATGCAAATGAGGAGTCATAAAGAGCCAATTATCAGATGTCGAGAATGCAATGCAATATACAATTCCTGATGAGTTCAGGAATACCCTCAACCGTACTTAGACCATATAAATGCATTAACAAAGTAACCCAAAATTCCATATCCCACGATGTAATGCAATATGTGGTGTGAATGGAATGATCATGCTGGAGTGTGAAGTCGGGATGATAGTACGTATGTAACATTTCAAAAATCAGGGGTCGAGCATAAACTCCACTCCCAAGTTCCAGAACATCACTTATACAATATTTTCAATGATGGATGAATGTTGTTCATATTAGTGCAAAAAACATGAGTGGGATTAGACCAAAACAACATATCATACTCCAGAGACAGTTAGGTTTCTCAAGCGGAAGACTGTGATAAATACATAAAATGTATAATTGATTGTAAGTCTCCAGAGTGTGAACATGTTACCAGGTTAACTAAATACATGTATACTCCAAAAATGGAAAGAAAAGAATATACATGGGTGTTTAAATAAAAGGAAAAATACCAAGTGTATTGGCATCTAATTAGTAACCATGTAACCCCGTCGATCAGAACCTGCATATAGGAGGAATCCTCCTCATCATCATTAAGTCCGGACCGACTCTGCCTCGCAAGCATCGTCACCATCTGAAACTAAAACAGGGACTGGTTGGTGTGGCCAACACCGTCCCATAACGTAGGAGTGAGTGATCAACTCGGTGAAAACTATACAGTATAGGTTAACATGTTATTAATTCAATCAAGTAGTAATGATAAAGTAGTATAATCAAACAGGTCCTAGATACTCTTATTAATGCAAGGATGATATGAAGAATGATACATGCCCTCACCACAAACCCCTCTTCGACATCATCTAACGATCGCGGCATGACTCACTTCCTCAGTGCTCTATCACCAACGCCGTTAGCACATGCAATGCGGTGTTATGAATATGCTTACCAAGTTCTTATTAGTCCTTTTCAAACAGTAGGATTGGGAAGCTAAGACACCTCCCTTGTATCATTTCCCAACATTGATCCATTCTAGGGTCATCAGTCCTAGGAATCTCATACGATATTATGGTTCTAGGTCGATCGTTGCTCCTCTCCCCCATCACCTTATCAATACAGGCCTATTTATATCCTTAAGACTGTAACATAACTCGTCACCCCTATGCAGTGTCAGGATAAACTCAAGGTCACTATAGAGGGCTCGTCACCAATTAGTGTAGGCCGATAACAAGAATATAGTGTCCCATACCACCATAATTTTCTTAGAGTAGGGTGCTCACTGGTCCCTACGGGGAGGTTTATGGCCCCAACGTAGGCCGACAGCTCGACCACGGTGTCCCATACCACCATGTCCAGCTCATGAGTCTTAGGGGATCATGGTACCACGGTCAACGGGAGTTTCACTAGTAAGCTCGGTGCCTTAGATTCAAACAGTGGCGACCAAACATGGTGAACAAACATCGATCAATCGGGTTAGTTGATAAGTTCAACTAGGCCAAGCGCACGTTGAGTTGAATGACATGGAATGCATAAGCACTCTGTGTGGCCCAACCACTGCCGAACATCCCAAGCACGACTTAGATTCGTTAAACTCATCCTACATGGCGAACAACCTCAACCACCATTTGGAGTACGCTTACCGATTATCTGGACTGTAGTACAGCCTCAATCACATACAAATTCCGTAACAGGCATATGAAGCATATCCTACAATCATGTGGACATTCATGAAGTATAACTTAAATGTAAATATAGTACATGGAAGAAATCATATACACCTTTAACATGATTTATCTAAGTTAATCAATTCATGGAGAAAATCATATACACAGTTAATACAAATAATCTAAGTTACATAATGCATGGAGGAAATCATATACTCAAGTATTGTGATTGAGATTCATATCTCAACAACCTTAGCAATCACAGTTTTACTAACTACTAACTCATTCAGAGACTTTTACATACACTTAGTCTACACATTACATCATACATATTGTGTATTCATTAGCATACGTATTAGGGCAAATCCTTTCGTCAAAGAGTCATCACCCATACAACAATCATATATTGTAATATCCTGAAAATCGAGGGTCGAGCAAAAACTTCACTCCCGAGTTCCAGAACATCGTTTATGCAACATTTTCAATGATGGATGAATGTTGTTCATATTAGTACAGAAAACATGAGTGGGATTAGACCAAAACAGCATATCATACTCCAGAGACAGTTAAATTAGCAAGCGGAATAATGTAATAGATATATAAAGTATATAAACTGTTGTGGGTCTCCAGAGTATGAACATGTTACCAGGTTAAACATTTACATGTATACTCCAAAAATGATAAAAAGAATATACATGGGTGTGTAAGAAAAGGTAAAATACCAAGTATATTGGTATCTAATCAGTAACCCTGTAACCTCGTCAATCAGAACCTGCATATAAGAGGGATCCTCCTCTTCATCATCAAGTCCGGCTCTGCTTCGTAAGCATCGCCATCATCTGCAATTAAAATAGGAACTGTTTGGTGTCGCAACACTGTCCCGTAACGTGGGAGTGAGTAATTAACTCAGTGGAATCATAGAACAAAGATTAACATGTTCTCAAATCAATCATGCAATAATAGTAAAGCAATTAATCAAAGATTCCTAGATACTGTTGTTAATGCAATATGACATGACATGATGGATGCCCTCACCGACATTCTCCCTCATACGGCACCATCTACGTCCGCGGCATGCTTGCGTATCGCTCAGTGCTCTACATCTTCCAGGCACATGCAGTGTGATGTTGATATGATTACCGAGTTATTATTAGTCTTTTTCATACAGCAATATTGGAAAACTAAGGTACTTTTCTTATATTAATCCCAACACAGATCCTTTCTAGGGTCGTCACTCCTAGTAATCTCATACGATGTAATATTTGTAGGTCACTACAAGGGCTGCTAGGGCTATTGCTCGCACTCGTTGCACCGCTCCCCCATCACCTTATCAATATAGGCCTAATTATCCTTAAGAATGCATCAGGACTCGTCGCCCCCATGCGGTGTCAGGATAAACTCAAGGTCACTACAAAGGGCTCGTCACCAATTAGTGTAGGCTGACAGCAAAAATATAGTGTCCCATACCACCATAATTTGCTCAGAGTAGGGTGCTCACTGGTCACTACGGGGAGGTTTGTGGCCCCAGCGTAGGCCGACAGCTCGACCACGGTGTCCCATACCACCATGCCCGGCTCATGAGTCTTTGTGGATCAAGGTACCATGGTTAACAAGGTTTCCAATGGTAAGTTCAGTACCCTAGGTTCAAGCAGTTATGACTCATACATGGTGAACATATAATGGCCAGTCGGGTTACTTGACGGGCTTGACTAGTACGATCGCATCTCAAGCTGAGCGACATGAAGTGCATAAAACACTTCGCGTGGCCTAACCATTGCCGCCAACTCCAAACACAACTCGCGTTCATCAACGCGTCCTTCGTGGTAAATAGAAACCAACCATAAATTCTCAACTATTACCGACTGCCTGGACTAGAGTATAGCCCCTAACATTTGTGAATCCACATCATCAATCACATAAGAGTAATGGAAATGAAATACAACAATATAAGCATGTTATCGCATGTTATGACATACCACTTAAGCAATTCATTCAACACATGCATTTCATACATACAATGAAATCCATAACTTAGCCAACATGATGAAAATCATTTACATCAGAATATTACTTGAGAATTTAATCTCAAAACTATTTCACAACACCACATACTCAATACATACTAATACAAACATTTATACAAACACATAGTCTACACACTTAAGTCTACATAGTGTATGTCGACTCAAAGTGCGCATTTGGGCGAATCTCTTCGCCAAACTGATTATGCACGCATTCCTAATATCCTAATGCGATAAAAATCCATGTCAACCATTTCAGCAAAATATGGATGTATACAGTAATTCCTACAAATGACTAAAATGCCCTAAATCTCATATTTTTCCTACGTTTACGAAACAGGAAACGGACAACATGTTGTACATGTCAAACGGCGTTGCCGTCGATAATCTACTATTAAACGACATTGAAAGCTTTGAAATCAGTCAATCAAAGCGTCTAAAATCCTCACCTATTGCTTTAGATGTGTATCGTTTCGAACGGAGCGTATATGCTTTGTCTACGGCAAACAGGCGACCTATTTCACAAGTTATATCAACTACTTTTCTATTTGAATTGATGAAACGCTAAATCAGCAAGTGGACAGAGTTTTCCTTACCTAGAAAAGCGTCGGAATCACCAACAAAGTGATTGGAATACATCGCTTAAGCACGTGCAGCAGCAGCAGCAGGTGGTAGGAAAATCTCTCCCACCTTCTCTCACAAACTCTCACTTTTTCTCTCTCTCTCAATCTAGGGTTTTTAGAAAATTTGGATGGGAGAGAAATGAGAGGGTTTCAAGCCCTTTTATAGCCTAAAACCTTCCCAAATTAGGCTTGGGAACAATGTTTACTTGGGTTATAACCAAATCAGGGCTGTTTTGGTCCAAAAGAGCATTTCTGGAGGTCCCCTGGCCGAACGCGGTCAGACTTAAGCTCATGCATACTGGATCTAGCACACATCAAGTTTTCAGACCGAAAGAGTTCGTAGATCACACGTGGCGGTCCAATTTCAGTTCAGCGGTCATCGCACCTAGATCAGGTCTACAAGTCTCATGATATGAAAGAGAAATTTTTCCTAATCCGAGGGTGTAATTTGGCTGAATTTTGACGGTCATAATGCCTAATAATAACGGGCCAAGTCACGTGCCAGATTTGAATTAAAATTTTCAAATCTAACCCTATTCTCACTCTCTTCACTCCAGGCTCAATGAAATAGCCTCTGAACGTCGGTTGACCTTGATTTTCGAAACGGTTGTCAAGTCCAGCTAAGCATTCATAACGGTCTAAGATTGTAGGTATCGGACTTTCGACGTGCGGTCTAAATCCAATACAAAGTTTTAAAGAGTTCCTGAGAGCAAACGGGTTTAGAGTTTGATCCAAGGTTTTAGGATATTATAGCATCATTGGTTCTACAAGTTTTAGGTCTTGTAGAATGTATTTAAAGGGATTAGGGACAATTTCATAGCTACTCCAGCGTAGCGCTAGCTAACTTATGCTTAGTTTCTAAAGGAATTAATCCTAAGTGATTTCTTTGGCTATGGAATTGGGTTCTGAGCGGTTACCAGGGTGTTTTGGTTGACCCATTGCCTAAGGACGTCTAACCTCAGGTTGGCAAAAATCCGGGGTGTTACATATATCCATGACAATTAGTCATGGCGAGCATGAAAGCAAATTCCATACTCATTCAGTCATTTTCACAAACACTTAGGCTACACATACTAACTACATATCTTATGTTGATATATCATGTATTTGACCAAATCCTTTCACTAGGGATTTGCCCCATATATCACTTGCATATACCCACGACGGATAATCATGGCATGCATGAATCCAGGTTTCATATTCATTTAAACATTTTCACAAACACATGAGCTATGCACTTTTACATATATAGTGTATATTGGTCGTGGCGTGATTTAGGGCAAGTCCTTTCGCTAAGGAGTTGTCACACCTGTAACAAGCATATATTCACGGCAAATAATCATGTTATGTACAAATCTAAATTTCATACGTATACGGTATTTTCTACAAATACGAGGAATATAGTATATTCAACATAGTTAACGTATAACTGGAAAATGAAACGGACAACACTTTATACATGTGAAATAGCATACTAGGCAAGAATAAATCATTACTTGACAAAATCGGGGGTCGTGTATAAACTCAACTCCCGAGTTCCAGACCGTCACTTATGGAACAAAAATGATTATGATTCAATGTTGTCTGATTTAAAGCATTCACATGAGTAAAAGTATACCAAAACTGCAATTCATAATCTAGATCCAGTGATAAAAGTAAGCGGAAGACTAAACAATATATATATCACTGTATGGAAAAACAAAGTAGATCTCATCTGTCTCTAAAGTATGAATACATCTCTGAGTCTCATATACATATACATGAACAAAATCAAATGTTCAAAATAGTCCCACTGAAGTCCCGTCAACCCAGGTCGCCTAAGCAAAGCCATCATGATACTGCATGTACGAGAACTCATCCTGGTCCTCGTCGAAGTCTGGCTCTGCCTCCTGGATCTCAGCATCACCTGCATCTACAACAGGGTCTGGTGGGTGTTGCAAACACCATCCCGTAACGTGGGAGTGAGTGATCAACTCAGTGGAATCATAGAGCAGAGATTACCATGTTCACAAATCAATCATGCGATAATAGTAAAGTAGTAAATCAGACAATCCTAATACTGTTGTTAATGCAAGATGGCATGACGTGATGTATGCCCTCACCGACGATCTCCCTCATACGGCACCATCTTACGACCGCGGCATGCCACACTCCCTATAGTGCTCCACATCTTCCAGGCACATGCAATGTTATGGTGATATGATTTCCGAGTTGTTATTTGTCCATTCAAACAGCAGGATTGGGAAACTAAGGTACTTCCCTTATATCAATCCCAACACAGATCCTGTCTAGGGTCGTCACTCCTAGTAATCTCATACGATGTACATTTTGTAGGTCTCTGCAAGGGCTGCCAGGGCTGTTGCTTGCACTCGTTGCACCGCTCCCCCATCACCTTATCAATACAGGCCTACTGTACTCTACTGCTACTGAAGGGTCGTCGTCTCCGGTAGACTCAGAATATGCTCGCGGTCACTACAAAGGACTCGTCGCCTGATCAGTGTAGGCCGACAGCAAGAATATAGTGTCCCATACCACCATAATCTTCTCACGAGACTAGGTGCTCACTGGTCACTACGGGGAGGTTTGTGGCCCAGCGTAGGCCGACAGCTCGACCACGGTGTCCCATACCACCATGCCCGGCTCATGAGTCTTCGTGGATCAATGTACCATGGTTAACAGGGTTTACAATGGTAAGTTCAGTACCCTAGGTTCAAGCAGTTATGACTCATGTAGGGTGAACATACAACGGCCAGTCGGGTTACTTGACGGGCTCGACTAGCGCGATTGCATCTCAAGCCGAACGACATGAATTGCGTAAAACACTTCGCGTGGCCTAACCACTGCCGCCAACTCCAAACACGCCTCGCATTCATCGACGCGTCGTTCGTGGCCAAGACCAGCCAACCACGAATTCGCTCGGTTACCGACTGACTAGACTAAGTCTAGTCCCAAACAATTATGGAATCACATCAGCAATTTATGTAGGAGTATTAGAATTGAAATACAATCATGTGAGCATGTTAACACATGTTATAACATACAACTTAGGCAAATCTTCAAGCACGTACATTTTATGCATATAATGGAATCATGTACATAGTCAACATGTAGGAAATCATTTACGTCAGCATATTAATTGAGAAATCAGTCTCAAACTAATTCATAACATCATTTAATTCAATACATACTAATACAAGCATTTATACAAACACATACACTATACACTTAAGTCTACATATAGTATGTCGACCCGAAGTGCGTAATTTGGCGAATCTCTTTGCCAAACTAATTATGCACGTATTCCTAACTTTCTAATGCGACAACAAACCATGTCAATCACATCAGCGAAATATGAATTTAATCAGTACTTCCTACAAATGACTAAAATGCCCTAAATCTCATATTCTTCGTTGATTTACGAAACAGGAAACGGATAGCATGTTGTACATGTCAAACGGCGATGCCGTCGATAATCTACTATTAAACGACATTGAAAGCGTTGAAAACCGTCAATCAAAGCGTCTAAAATCCTCACCTTATCTCTTATGGATGTGTCATTTCAAACGGAGCGTATACGCTTCGTCTACGGCGATAACAGAACCTGTTTTACGAGTTACGTTAGCTAACATGCTACGAATCCTAGTAAACCTTAAATTAGAAACTTCTAGGGTTGTTTCATACCTGAAAATGTGGAAGAATCATCGGCTTGGTGATCAGGAGGTGTTGCTACAGCACGTGCAACAGGCGGCACGAAGACAGGAAAATTCTCTCCTACACTCTCCTCAAACTCTCACCTTTTCTCCCTCCAAATCTAGGGTTTCTCTCAAATTCGGATGGGAGAGAGGAGTGAGGGTTTCAACCCCTTTTATAAGCCCAAAAATGCCGAAAATAGGCTCCGGTACAAGGTTCACTTAGTGCATATCCAAATCGGGGCTGTTTCGGTCCCAAAGATGCTTTTTGGTGGTCCCCTGGCCAAATGCGATCGGACTTAAGCTCATGCGTACCAGATCTAGCACGTATTAAGTTTTCAGTCCGGCAGGGTCCGCAGATCGCACGTGGCGGACCAGTTTCAGTTCAGCGGTCACCGCACGTAGATCAGGGCTGCAAGTCTCATGATATAAAATAGAAATTTTTCCTGATCCGAGGGTGTAATCTGACTAAATTCTGACGGTCAAAACGCTTAATACTGACACGTCAAGTCGTGTGCCAGATTTGAATTTGAAATTCCAATTCTGTCCCTATTCGCACTCTCTTCAGTCCGGGCTCAATGAAATAGCCTGTGATTATCGGTTTGACTTGATTTTCGAAATGATTGTCAAGTCCAGCTAGGTGGTCCTAACGGTCTAAGATAGGAGGTATCAGACTTTCGACGCGCGGTCTAGATCCAATACAAAGATTCAAAGTGGTCCAGAGAACAAACCTGCTTAGAGTTTGATCCGAGGTTATAGAGTATTGTAGAGTCATTGGTTCTAGTCGATTTGGGTCTTGTAGAACGCATTTAAAGTGATCAGGGACTATTTCCCAGCTACTCTAGCGTTGCGCTAGCTAACTTACGCTTAATTTCCATAGGAATTAATTCTACGCAATTTCGGGTCGAGTTAGTACTCGAGTCCAAGTACGAATTTTTCACGGGCGTTACAAAAAGTGTTGAAAACCATAACCTAAAAGTATATAGTCCACACCTTAAACTAGAAAATGTGAAATGGATATGATTCAGACGATAAGTCATCGTTAATGGCGGATTGAGAACCTAGAACATGAAATAGATTAGCTACATCATCACTTAAACTATACTAAGCCCTAAAACAGGTTATGGTTAGGATTTCTTACCTAGGATTGGAGTCAGAGACACCGGAATAGAGATACGGATAGGTGGATTAGGCACGTAGTAAAGCTGGGAAGAATCCTAGGAAGCAGCACCAACTTCTCCCTCACTTCCACTCTCTTTTCTCCATCTTGAAAAGCGAGGGTTTGGAAATTCGTATGGGATTTGGAATGAGGGTTTTAAGCCCTATTTATAAGCCTAAACTTGATAAAAATATACTTAAGGCCAAAGTATACTTAGGTTATAACCAAATCGGGTTTGTTCCGATCCAACGGAGCACTTTTGGAGGTCCTGTTACTAAATGCTATCGGACTTAAGCTCTCTAATATCAGATCTAGGTCAAGCTAAGTTTTCAGTCCGGTCGGGTTTCCAAATCGACCGTGGCGGATCAGTTTCAGTTCAACAGTTACAGAAATTTGATCAGAGCTACAAGTACTATGACAAGTAAGGGCTACCTATCCTGATCCAAGGGTGAATTTGGGTCGAAATCTAACGGTCAGAATGCTTAAAAATAACGTGCAAGTGAACCGTTCCAGATATCTTAAAAATATAATTAATTTTCTAAAAATCTTCATTTTCTTACTCTCTTCACTCCGGACTCAAGGAAACAGTCCCAGGACATCATTTGCGCTTGATTTTTGAGATGATAGTCAAGTCCAACTAGGAGGTCAAAATGGTCTAAGTTCATAGCTATCGGACTCTCGATGTGCGGTGTAGAACCAATACAAAGTTATAAATTATTCCCGAGGGCAACTGCGTTTAAAGTTGGATCCTAGATTTCAGGGTAACATAGCGTTAACAATTCTAGAGGTTTTGGGTCTTACAGATTGTATTTAAAGTGGTTGGTATTAATTTTGTAGGAAATTTAGTGTAGCGCTGGCTAATACATGTTAAATTTCTAAAGAATTAGGTTCTGTATGATTTCTCTGGCTTTGGACTCGAGTTTTGAGAAGTTACCAAGGTACTATGGTTGACCCATTGCCTAAGGGCGCCTAACTCCAGGTTGGTAAAAATTTGGGGTGTTACAACGTAGTATCACAAGCTTTGGAGTCCATCACAAGGGACTTTTATCTAAACTAGTCCCATACCTAATTTGGATAGTTAGACTCAATGTGGTAAACTCCTGATCTCAGGTTAGTCATGTGCCCCAACCAAAATCCTGGCCATTGTGAAGGTAAATGTAATAAATAGTTACGCACCACCAGCCCGAGTGGATAGTGAATGAATAAATGAATGAACATGTAACTCCTGCTCCACATATCAGTATTGTGCATCTTTGGGATCATCACCGGGGTCTAGTACACTCTACATGTAATCGCCGCCCACTAGATGCACAACCATGCAAGTGTGAAAGACCTCATTATCCGCCTGGCAAGTAGTCAGCCAATATCTACCCGATACGTCGATAGCAAACCAAATCATGAGCTGGTCAAACTCAGCCTAGCTATGGCCCCTACCCTTGGGCGGGTAAGGTCACACCCCTTTCCAACCAACCATAACACAGTGGGAGATGTGACCTAATGATATTCAGCACTCGGGCGCTCATGTATCCACTCGGTCTCGATGTTGGGGAGTCTCCTGGCCTCGAAGGTTTAGGGATTTTCACCCAGGGCCATCTATGGTAGGCCGATGCTAATAACATATTTCTGGTGTCCCATCTGGCCATCCACGATATGCCTTTGTAGGCTATGACCCTGATGTCATTAGGTTGTACAGTAATCACAACACACAATGTAAGATGCATGAGTCATACAATGCAGTCATACATCAATCCTGCACATACCGTGCGCTTATGTGAGACAATCTCCGCCTATCAGGGAGTCTCATAACAAACTGCCCAATGACATATGCAATGGTCAATGATATCTTATAATAAACATGCAGATGATGCGTATGGGCATGTATCATGATACTATACTCATAATTGGTATCGATAATCAGCCTCGACAATCGAAATCAACCTTGACAAACGGAATCAACCTTTACAATCAGAATCAGCCACAATAATCAGAATCGCCTTAATAATAGGAATGCCTCGACAATCGAAATCAGTCTTGATAATCAGAATCAGCCTTGATAATCAACTTCGACAATTGGAATCGACCTCAATAATTAACCTCGACAACGGAATCGACCTCGATAATTAGAATCGGCCTCGACAAATGGAATCGCCCTCGACAATAGGAATCGGTCTCGATAATTGGAATTGGCCTCAATAATCATCCTCGATAATCGAAATCGACCTCGATAATCGAAATTTGCCTCCATAGTCAAAATTGACCTTGACAAATGGAATCAGCCTCGACAATCGAAATCGGCCTTGACAATCAGAATTAGCCTTAATAATCAACCTCAACAATCAGAATCAGCCTCAACAATTGGAATTAACCTCAACAATTGGAATCAGCCTCAACAATCGAAATCGGCCTTGACAATCAGAATTAGTCTTGATAATTGGAATCAGCCTCAACAAACGAAATTGGCCTCGATAATTAATCTCGACAATCTGAATTGGCCCCGATAATCAACCTCGACAATCATAATCGGCCTCGGTAAATGGAATCAGCCTCAATAATCAGAATCGCTAATTAGCCTAACAAAGGGCCTAAGAGAAGGTCACAATGTGGACATTTAACCATTGTCGCCCATCAATGTGGAAATTTAATCAACATTGCTCCCAAAGAGTGGCCCACGTAGAGCCAAACGTATCATGGGCCCATGGCCTCACACAAGGGCCTAATATACAAGGGCTATATTACATCACGACGGGCCTCATCACATGTGCCAAATACACATCACAATAGGCCACAATACATGGGCCCCATGTATGTCAAATGGGCTGGAAAATACATCTCACTTGGCCTTTCCAAATGGGCTGGAAATACATCACAATGAGTGTTACCAAATGGGCCATAAATTCATCATTTTGGGCCTCATCAATGAGCCACAAATATACTACATTTGGCCTCACCATACAGGCCACAAATACATCACAATGGGCCTTACTAAATGGACCAGAAATACATAGCTTTGGGCCTTACCAAATGGGCCAGAAATACATCATAATGAGCCTTACTAAATGGATGGTTTAAATACAAGGTAGGTGGATGGCTTGGGTAAAACATACATTAGAAGAGGTCCACAGCCACTGGACGGTGTGGATATAAACCACATAAATCAAGGCAGGCCCCACACAATTTGGTGATGTCACTATAATAACTATTTAGCAGGTGGGGCAAATACAGATGGAAGGTCGGGATTTATCACATGCCCGAGATCGGACCCAAGAGCTGCTAATTAAATACAGTAGCTATGGGCTGTTGTGTTGGCCCACACCGTTCAACAGGTGAATGGTTTAGATACAAAACATGCCTCATGATCAGGCTCGGCTTGCTGACGTTCTCAAATGGACGGATTGGATGTAACACATACATCATACAGACCCATAGATTTTGTGACGTCAATGCAACAACTACCTATATGGTGGCTGCTGACCCACCATCCAAAAGATGGATGGTTGGGATTTAATAGATATATCATAGTGGGGTATCATCAGATGGATGGTTAGGTAAAACACATGCTCTAAGGTGGGTCCCACCATAATGTTTATTTTCCATCCAATCTGCCCATACAGTCACAAAGACCCGATTAAAGAGGAAAAACAAATATCATTGATCCAAAACTTCTGTACTCCTAAATATTTTCAACGGTGCATGATTAATCCCCACTGATTTCTACAGTGTGGTCCACCTGATGAACTGCTGGATCTAACACACACTTCACAGTGGGTCCCATCCAAATGGATGACTAGGATGATGCAAATATCCCAGGAGAGACCTATAGAACTTGCTAATGCAATTACAACACCTATATAGGTGGGGTCCCCAACAAATAGACGGTACAGATAAAACTCATACATCACATGTGGTCCATGCAGATGGACGGTGGATATAACACATGAATCAGATGGGATCCACCGAACTTGCTGACATCCATACAAATGGACGATTGGAAGAACATATACATCATGGGGTCCATGTGATGGACAGTTGAAACAAAACACAAATACCAATGTTGACCCCACCATCCAACAGCTATTGGGTGGTGCTAGATTAAAACTCATATATACATCAAGGTGGGCCCTACCCCCACACGTGCAGCATGTGTGGGGTGGGTCCCACGTCTTGCCCACAAAATATACTACATATTATATTATACTATATCATATTATATTACATATTTTTATTTGTTTATTTATTATTATTATTTTTAAAAAAAAACAACTAACGTTCCTGGACGTATGCAAGTGGGCCCTGCACCGATGGACGGTTCAAATAAAACACCTATACCATGGTGGATCACTCTGTCCTACATGGAGGGACAATGTGGATGAAATACTTATCTCAGGTGGGGTCCACATGTGTGGCCCATCAGGAAAATGGATGGACGATTGAGATATGACACATACTCCATGGTCAGGGCCCACGGAGCTTGCTGAAATTAATGATGTAGTAGCTACATGCTACGTAGGACCCACCAACCTTGCTTGGACGGTGTGGATCTAACACATCATCAAGGTGGTTGTCGCATGTGTGGGGCCCCCAAAGTCAGCATCAAGCTGATATTTGTGTTTTCCATCATCCGAACTATCCAGACGGACGGGCAATAATCCCGTCCACTGGACAGTCCAGTAAGGTGGGCCCAATGCATGTACGACATGGGTATTATACATACTTCGTGGTGGGGTCCATTCTGGTGGCCCACACAACTTCATCATTACCAGAAGAGAGAGAGTGTGTGTGTGTGTGTGTGAGAGAGAGAGAGACAAGATGGAGGGACCTCGCCACTATGGGTCCCTCTAGATTACAACATATATATCAAAGTGGGTCCCATCATAAGTGGGCCCTAAATGACAATCAACGGTAGATCACCCACCTTTGATCATGGAATTCTCCTTCCATCAACGCATTCTAGAGCTCCAATGGATGAGATTCAATGGTTGAGATAAAGCTTAGATGGTGGAGATGAGAGGTAGGAAGGTGAGCCACACCAAGCTCTCTCATGGAGGTTGGACAATTGCTTGCTTGGGACAAATGACAGAGATAAGAGAGATGAGAGATGTGAATGATGGGTGAGTGATGGGAGTGATGTGTACTTGATTGATATGATTGATGGGATTGATGTGATGGATTCCCTTGGGATTAGCAACATGAGGCATTTTCCTTAAACTGAACACGGACCCACATCTCCTGGCTTGGGTATCGCCTCAGCGCGCAAGACGTGGCATCGAAACCGTGGTGTCTGTGTGGTCACAAGGATATAAGTCTCAGGTCAAGCTGACTCTGATATATGGGACAGGACTCAAGATCACGTGCAAACACCGATAATAGATCGTAGATCCCTGGAATTTGACTGGGATGACCGCGGAAGCCTACAAAATGGTATGGGCTAGGATACGGGTCTCACAACCCACATGTAATGGGACCCATTGATGTGCACATTATATAATAGAGAGGAGCTCATAGTAGCGGAGCTCGTCTCCACCGCACATCATTTCTCTCTCTCTCTTTCCCTGTTTGATGGCCCACATTAACATATGTATTGTAGATACACATCGTCCGCTTGTGGGCCCACCTTGTTGCGCTATCAAGCAGGTAGGCTTACTGTCTGTCCATCTGGACAGGCCTTGATGAAAAGAAAAGATAAATGCCAGCTTGTCTCAATGCTGGTGGGCCACACTAGATGGACCCTACCTTGATAAATGTATTTTATCTGGATGGTTTAGACTGTCTAGATCATTTAGTCCATCTAGATAGTTTAAATGGTCCAGACTATCCAGACAGTGTGGATCCACCATGATGTTTATGTTTTATCATTGTCATCCATCTGTGTGTGGCCCACATATTGTGGGACCCACGTGATATATGTGTTAAATCCTGACAGTCCATCTATGCACCCCACCAGTAGCAAACATGTAACACCCCGGTTTTCATAACCCGAGTACAAGACTCATTTGAGAAACCCAAGAGTTAATAAATCAGAGATCTAGCGTAAAGATTAAAGTCAGAGTATGGTAGCATAAGCAAGTGTGGATTAATATCATATAAACCCAAATATTTAGCCCACTCAGCTGGGGGCCTTATTACAATTTTTTTTAAAAAAAAAAATTTCAATGTATTAAATCAAACATAAGAGCACTACTATTATTAATTCAAATCGAAGCAACTTAAGCCAATTTGGAAATGGAAATCTTAAGGGGAAAAATTTTCACCGAAGAGTCGTAGTACGCCTCTTGATTAAATCTTTCCACACGAGGTTAGTGGCTCCAAGTTACTTACATAGTCCCCTAGAGAATTCATTTTCATAAGACAATGATTCCTAAAGCTTTAAGCACATAAGGGATTGGTGGGGCTTGAAAGGCCCATATTTAGGATTATTTGGACCTGTATCAAGAGAACCAGGCCCACCAAATGTTTGTCCCAACAAGTGGCCTGATTAGGCTTAACCTGGGCCCGATCTAGCCCAACTTGGTGGCTCCAAGGTGGCTTGAAAACTGGGCTTGGCTCCCATGAGTTGGAGCCAGACCAAACTGGACTATCTACACCATTCACCTATTCATGGAGATCATTTTCAGAGTGTTCCCCCAAAAATGAGTCATATCGGGAGAACATATGGACCGAACCACAATTAGCAGTGAAGACAATGATTTCCATGTTAAACATACACCGGGCCCACCATAATGTTTATTTTCCATCCAATCTGTCCATAAGGTCACAAAGGCCTGAAGTAAGAGGGAAAAATTTCATATTGATTCATAACTTTTGTGACCCTAACCAGGTTCAATAGTGGACGTTCAATCTTCACAGATTTTTGTAGTGTGGTCCACCTGATACACATTCAATGGAGTGGATGGTGTGTAAATGGAACAGATAAATGACGTGGGCATAAAATACATACATTGTGGCATGGCCCATCATTTATCCATATGGACGGTGTGGATCATCACATACATCACGGTCTAGCCCCATCCAAATGGATGGTCGGCATGGATGGAATCCGTGCATCAGGTGGGTCCCACAAAATTTGGTGACATCACTACGTCATCTCTATATAGCTAGTGTGGGTCACACCAGCCAATCTGATTTCAATCTAGGTGGGTCCGACAGAATGTGCTGATGTCAGTCCAGCAGTCACTGGCTATTGGCCCACCATATGGACAGTCTGGATATATACACAGGCCCTAGGATCAAGGCCCACCTGCTGGATAAGCGACGTGGATACGAATACATACTTCTCCTTCTCTTTTTTGTGTGTTTCTCTTCCTGTTCTAATCATAGTGAAATAGATCGCAGATAATTTATAGCTGGTTCTACCTAATTTTCCTATGTAATTCTATCTGCGAAAGGATTGTGTAAACGGATTGCAACCGGATGATCGGGAAAACGGACGTGTAATCGAGATAAGATTGGGATGATTCCTTCCCTATTATGTTCGAATAGATCCAGGTCACATCCCTTGCTTGCGGAAGGTGTGATAAGAGGAGGAAGGTCTTACGGCAAGGTTTGTTTCGTCATTCGAATGGGTTTAGTGCAGAAGATTTAAGGTTTGGTCGAATTCATCTTCCTAGCATGATGAATGGTTTGGATCAGGAAGATGGCCTACTATGGTGGCCCACTATTTTTACAAATGAATGCTCTCCATTTACTTCTCAGGATGTGGGAGAAGATGTCACGCTCCAAACTCAGAAGCCGGGCTCATAAAATTTCTGATCGCCGAATCTAACACCGACAGCCTCTGTAGAACCCTATTCTCCGCTCCTAACGCCTATTCTCCAGGTTCTGATTCTGGGATGCTACGAGGAGGATTTTCAACATCGGTTTGATTCGTAATAAGCACAACCAAAGGCATAACCCACAAACAACAACAAAAAACTCCATTACATTTTCACTATGATAAAAAAATTTACAAGTACAATGAGCATAAAGGGAAATATCATGATGATAGACCAAAAGCCTTAAAATAATCTGCCACGTGCTCAAGCCTCAGCGCTGCTGCGATCCAACATCACCTGCACTCAATAGTCATGCATAAGCTTATAGAAAGCTTAGAGGGTGGTGAAAGTATGTGCGCAAGGTAGTATTATGATCATAAAATATCATAGTAATGCGAAATATGCTACTGGATCCATGAATACCATTAGTCGTACCAAGGCTATGCGATGCAAGGCATGAATGATGTCGGCCATACCAAGGCCATGCGATGCGAGATGCAACTGAAGCATACGAATCCTCATCTAAGTCCACATATCAATACAGCTCAAATCTAGAATATCACCGAGGTCTAGTACACTCTAAACCAGATCGTCGCCCCATCACACATAATAAGGTAAGTGGAAGAGACCTCACTATCCGTCTGCCAATATCGGGCTCGACTCGTCGATAGCGGACCCATTCCTCGAGTTGGTCAAACTCAGCCTAGTATTGCCCCCTACTCTCGGGCGGGTAAGGCCACACCCCCTTCCAACCGACCACGACACAGTGGAAAGCATGATCATCTGGTAATCGGCACTCGACGCTCATGCACCCACTCAGTCTAGACATTGGAGTAACCTCTTGGTACCATAAGGGTTTAGGGACTTTCATCCAGGGATATCTATAGCACCCCATGTAGAATAAGATTTCTGGTATCCAATCCTGCCAACCACGATATGCCTGTGGAGGCTACGATCCTGATGTCACTAGGGCATACAATAACCATGTCATATAATGCGAAATGCATGAATCACACTATCCAGTCATACAACAATCTTGGGCGTATCGTGCTTTCATGTAGGGTAACACTGCCTAACCAGGAGCTCATAAACAATCTGCCCGAAGGCATATGCTATGATCAGTCACTTCTCATATCAAGCACACATATGATGCGTATGATCAGGAATCATGGAACTATACTAAACATGTTATAAAGTAATACACTATCCTTACAACGCAGTAGCCTAGACGACCTACACACAACAAGTATGAGCATATCAATAGGCCCTAGGGAGAGTCGTAATGTGGACATTTAACTAACATTATACTTTCAATGTGGACGTCAAACCAACATTGCTCCTAAGGCATGGCCCATCATAAACCTCATTACATACCATGTTGGGATCACACATTGCAATGGACCTTAGGTACATCCCATTGGGCCTTAAATACATCAAATGGGCCTTATGTTCATCAAGTGGACCACATCAATGGGCCGTACCAATGACCTTATGTACATTGCAATGGGTCATAACCCGTGGGCCTTAGAATGCATCAAATGGGCCTAATCTTATGGGTCTTATATGTATCAAATGGGCCACACCAACTGGGCCCCATATTGTAAATCAAATGGGCCTCAACCCATAGGCCCTAGTACATCTCAATAGGGCTTAACCCATGGGCCCCTAATGCATCAAATGGGCCTCAACCCATAGGCCTTACATATAACAAGGTGGGCCCCATACATATACCAAAGTGGGGTCTTAATGAACTATAGACCTGACTCATTCCTCTTAGCTCAAGTCATAAAATGAGCTTTTAAAATGGACAGACGGTTTGGATGCAGCGCATGCATCAAGGTGGGGTCCACTGACCTATGGACCTAACTTATTCTTTAGCTCATGCCCAAAAATGATCTTTCAAAATAGCTGGACTCAATGGATGCAGCACATGCATCATGGAGGGCCCCACTGTCATTGGACAACGTGATTAAAACACATGCATCAGGGGCTCCACCGTCTGCCTGGACAGTGGAGATAAACAGATATATCATGGTGGGTTCCACCATCCACACAGGCATGGACGGTGTGGTAAACACATACCTCAATGGTGGGTTCCACATATGTGGGCCACCATAGTGTTTGCCTATCATCCAAACTGTTCATCCAGTCACAGATACCTGGATGAGGAGGGAAAAACAAATTTCACATTGATTCAAAACTTTCATGGCCCATAAAAGGGTTTCAATGGTATGGGTTCAATCCCACTGTTTGCTGTCGTGTGGGCCACCCGAGTTCTTTATATGGCTGATATTTGGAGGGGGCCCACTCCAAGGAAGGGCCCACTCAATGAACGGGTTGGATGAAAAATATACATCATGGTGGGGCTAACAACTGGAGTTGTGAGTCCCTGCCCGCTGATGTCCAGCATCCACGATGTACGTCTGTCCTTGCTACCAGCAGCAGCAAACGCTGCTTATTTATTTTTTTTTTTGAAAAAAAGATATTTTTCTAAGGTTTTTCACGTGTGGGGCCCGCATTAAGTGAATCCGACCCAACTGTTGGGTCTCATGGCTTAATATAAGCCTAACAAGCCCAATATTGAATATATTTTGGTGCATAGAAACAGTAGGTGATTTTTGTTACGCCCTGAAATTCGGGGGTCGAGCATAACTCAGCTCTCGAGTTCCAGAATATCACTTATGCAACATAATTAATGATGGATGTATGTTAACTAAATTAGAGCATAAAACATGAAGTAGATTAAGCCAAATCAGCAGATATAATTCAGGGATAGTGAGAATAAACAAGCAGAAGTCTTAAATTAATATATAAACCAAAAACAATCCACAAAATATGCATGTTATGCCTGGACAATAAGTACAAATAGTGTCTCAAAATACATGTATTAAGCTGTGTATAATCAATACAATCATAACCCAGAATCCTCGCTAGTTAGGACAAGGCTCACATGAACCCGCATGAGAACTATATAAACGAGAAAGCCTCCTTGTCCTCGTCGAACTCCGGCTCTGCCTCGCAGGCATCACCATCACCTGCAGCTAAGTCAGAGTCTGGTTGATGTTTAAGCACCATCCCAGAACGTGGGAGTGAGTGATCAACTCAGTGAAACTATACAGCAAAGGTTAACATGTTATCAATTCAATCAAGCAGTAATGATAAAGCAGTACAATCAAGCATGTCCTACATACTCTTGTTAATGCAAGAATGATATGAGGGAATGATGCATGCCCTCACCACAATCTCCCTCTGCAATCTTCATCTTACGGTCGCGCATGTCAGTCACTTCCTTAGTGCTCTACACCAACGCCAACAACACATATAGTGCAATGTTATGAGCATGATTACCAAGTTCTTATTAGTCCTTTTCATATAGTAGGATTGGGTAGCTAAACACCTCCCTTATATCAATTCCCAAACAATGATCCATTCTAGGGTCGTCAGTCCAGGGAAATATCATACGAGGTTACGGTTCTAGATCGTTGTAAAGGGCTCGTCACCAATCAATACAGGTCTAGTTATATCCTAGATACTACAATAAGGCTCGTCGCCCTTATGCAGTGTTAGGATATAGTAGAGGTTACTACAAAGGGCTCGTCACCAATCAATGTAGGCCGACACCACGAATATAGTGTCCCATACCACCATAATCGACTCATGAGAGTAGGATGCTCACTGATCACTACAGGAAGGCTCGTCACCCTAGCGTAGGCCGACAGCTTTACCACGGTGTCCCATACCATCATGTCCGACTCATGAGTCTTAGGGGATCGCAGTACCAAGGTTAATGGAATTTTCACTAGTGAGTTCAGTGCCTTAGATTCAAACAGTAGCGACCAAACATGGTGAATATACATCGGTCAATCGGGTTAGTTGATAAGCTCAACTAGGCCAAGCGCACGTTGATTTGATCGACATGAAATGCATAAGTACTCCATGTGGCCTAACCACTGTCGAACATCCCAAGCACGACTCGGATTCGTTGAACACATCCTGCGTGGCGAAAACAACTTCAACCACCAGTTTAGGGGCAGTTACCGATTACCTAGACTGTAGTATAGTCCCAATCACGTACAAGCTCAATAACAGGCATTTAATTCATATCCTACATTCATATGAACATTTATGAAATAGAACTTGAACATAAATACAATACATGGAGGAAATCATACACACAGGTAAGGTGATTGAGATTCATATCTCAATAACCTTAAAAATCACACTTTACTAAATACTATCTCATTCGGGCATTTATAGAAACACTTAGACTATACTATTCAACATATATCATGTATGTAGACCATATAGCATATTAGGGCGATTCCTTTCACCTAGGAGTTGTCACATACATATCAATCATATATCTATGACAAATAATCATGGCAATCATAACAACAAATTTCATACATATACAGGTATTCTAACATATACATGAAATACTCGATTTATAACATAGGTTATACATATGCGTAAATCAAAATGGATAGCACATTTAACATGTGTAGTAGCGTCCACAATAAGAATAAATCATTATCTAACATTGAAAGTCTTGAAAATCATAACCTAAACGTATATAGTCTGCACCTTAAACCAGAAAAATGCGAAATAGATAGGATTCAGACGATAAGTCTTCATCAACGACGGATACGCTACCTAAAGCATGAAGCAGGTTAGTTACAACTTCACTTTAACTATTCTAAGCTTCAAAACAGCTTAGGGTTTGCTTAACTTACCCAAGAACGAAATCAAAATTGCCGAAATAACGATTCAGATACACAGGATCAATACGTAGAAGAACTGGAAAGAATCCCATGGAGAAATACCAGGTTCTCTCTTACTTTCTCTCTCTTTTCTCTCTCTTAAATTGGCTAGGGTTTAGGAAATTCGTATGGGATTTGGGAATGAGGGTTTAAGGCCTTTTATAAGCCTAAAGTCGACGGAAATAGCCCTAGGGCCAAGGTATACTTAGGTTATAACCAAATCAGGCTCTTTCTGATCCAACGGAACACTTTTGGAGGTCCTCTTATCAAATGCGATTGGACTTAAGCTCACTAGTATAGGATCTTAAGCAAGTTAAGTTTTCAGTCCGATCGGGTTTCCAGATCGTCCGTGGCGGACCAGTTTTAATTCAATGGTCACCGAAACTCGATCAGGGCCACAAGTACTTTGACATGTATGGGCCACCTTCCCTGATCTGAGGGTGAATTTGGGCCAAAAACCAACGGACAGAATGCTTATAAATGGCACACAAGTGATACGACTCAGATTACTTAAAATCATATTTAATTTCTTAAAAATCTACACTTTCTCACACTCTTCACTCCAAACTCAAGGAAATGGTCTCATGACATCTTTTAGGCTTGATTTTTGAGGTGACAGTCAAGTCCAACTAAGTGGTCATAATTGTTTAAGTTCATCACTATCAGACTTTCGACGTGCGGTCCAGGTCCGATATGAAGTTTCAAAGTACTCCCGAGAGCAACTGGGTTTAGAGCTGAATCCTAGATTTCAGGGTAATATAGCGTTAGCAATTCTATAGGTTTTGAGTCTTACGAATCATATTAAAAGTGGTTGGTGCTAATTTTACAAGTAATCTAGTTTAACGCTAGTTAATACACATTAAATTTCTAAAGGATTTGGTTATAAATGATTTCTGCTAGAGATGGTACTCGGGTCTAAGTACGGATTTTTTTAAGACGTTACAATTTTTCAATGGCAACCGGCATAGTTTCCTATGTTATGGCCCACCAAATACTCAGATCAGCATCATTCCTTCGTTCAACGCCTAAAATGATCCAGGGAATGAGATGGATGGCATGGATTGAATACATACATCAAAATAGGGCCTACATGAGTGGGCCACCCTTAAGCTTGGAAACGAGCTGATATTTGTGTTTTTTTTATTTACCCACATCCAGCATCCCTGGACACTCAACGTTGCACACAAATACATTAGAGGTGGGCCCTGCTTATGGTGGGCCACCTCATGGAGGATGGTGTGGATACAACACACACAAAGTGAGCCTCACTTGTAGATGGTTTAGATTGAATACATGCCTCATGGTGGGGTCCATTCAAGTGGGCCACACAACCATATCATGATCTCATAAAGAAAATGAAATAGAGAGGGAGAGAGAGAGATAGAGAGTGGGACACGCGTGACGGAGGGACCCCGACACTATGGGCCCTCCCTTGCAACTAATCATACACAAGTGGGTCCCATTACACATGGGCCCATTAAATAAAAAATCCAACGGTGGAGATCCATTCTCCACTAAAATAAATGGTCTAGATGACCCTAGGTATAGAAGAAAAATAAACATCATGATGGGGTCCATGGAAAATGGCCCCATCATGGAATGATGATGATGATCCTAGTGGGCCATTGACCACATCTTAGGGTCCCAAGTGAGATCCAAACCATTGATCGGTTGGCCTCACTTGGTCCATCTTAAAAACATGAAAACTACTCTATCAACGCACCCACCGTTCGATCTTCTTGCTCCCTTGGGTTCCTTAGCTCCTTAGCTTCGATTCCAACGGAGGAGATGAGGTTTGGATGGTTAAGATGGGAGATCTTGGGATGGAAAGGTGGGCCACACTTGGAGCTTGGAAGAGAGGGGGGGGCTTGGACATGTGAGGCTTCTCTAGCTTGGGAGAGTGCTTTGAAAATGAGAGAGAGAGAGAGACTTGTAAAGGGAGAGAGAGAGAGAGAGAGAGAGAGAGAGAGAGAGAGAGAGTGATGGGTGATGGAGTGATAGATGTGGTGGTGATGGGTGTGTAAGATACTTTTTTGACTTTTGTGGCTTTTGGTGTAAGAAAAGTATGGCTTGTGTAAGAACTTTTTGAATTTTGGGGCTTGTTTGGGAAAGGGTGAAAGGTGATGTGTACTTGACATGTTGAGATTGATGGATTGATGGATTGATGTGACAAGTCGTAGAGATTCTCTTGGGTTTTGCAACGCACGGCATTTTTCTCACATCGAACGCTGGCCCACATCTCCTGACCAAGGTACCTCCTCAGCGCTCGAGTCACGACATCGGAACTGTGGCGACGGTGTGGTCGCCATGGTAAAGGTCTTGGGTTAAGTCAACTCAGATTAACGGCGTGTGAATCAAGGTCGCACATAAATACCGGTTAAGGGTCGAAGGTTGCTGGAATTCGACCGGAAAGACCGCAGAAGTCTATGGAATGGTACGGTCTAGGATACGGGGCTTACATTAGATTTTGAAAAGGAAGAAGGATTTCCTTCCTTTCTTGACTGGTCAAGGTAACTTGATGGTTATTTAATGCCTGGTGCGACGCCGGTGCACTTGCATGGTTAAGATGGGCCCCACTGTGATGCTTATAAAAAAATCCACTACAGTCATCTATTCTTCAATGGCCCAGTTAGGTCCATCTGGCCCTAGGTGACTTTGGTGGCCGTACAACATGATTGGACAGTCCAATTCAGGCTAAAGATTGTGTGCCCACATGTATAAAGGGACCGATGAAATTTGTAGGGTTTTTCTTAGTCCCGCTATCTGAATCAAATGAACAGTTTAGATCTTTCGTCTAGTTGCTGGAGGTGGGCCAAAATATTCAACAAATGAACATCAAGAGAAAACGTTAAAGGAAGAGTTTTTTTGGTGAGAGAACTTATCTCCAGTGGGAATCTCTTGTGCGTTGCTACAACATGTACCTTCCGTTTGGTTGTATGGAATGAGTGGGGTCCACTAAAATGAATTGTTGATAAATCCACTCCCTTCGTTAGCTTCCTCATGTCAAGTTGACCCAAGAGGTTAAATATGAAGTCAATTCGAGTTTCAAGTGGGACACATGATCGCCTGACGTGGGGGAAATTGTTTATTATTTGAAAAAGTCTACTTTAGGTATTTGAAAATAGGTGGGGAGGGTTCCACGCTGGTTGGAGTGATTTTGGTTAGAGAAAAACGTATTTCCTTGTTTGAGTGTGATTCACTTTGGATAAGGTTTTCACTTGGGGATGTGACACTTATGAGAAGCTAAGTGGGGTCCACTATGATGCATTTTTGGAGAATCCATGCCTTCCATCGTCTTCTACACATCGTGGTGGCCCATGCCCCCAGTTTTAAGTCTGATTCAATTTTCAGGTGGGCCACACGATGTAATAACCTATGGTGATGAATACTGTAAGAATACTTACGTAACCGAACCGGATTCCTCCTGCGGAAGTTATACCTTTACACCTTCCAATTTAATTTTACCAAATCAATGGTGGGTCCACTATGATGATCTTTTGGAGAATCTGCTCCATTCATCGATTTCAGCTCGTTGTGTGGACACACGGGCCCAAGTTTGACGTATATTCAAGCTATAGGTGGCCCACACGTTGTGAGAGCATGTGAGTGAATTCTATTGTAAAAACTTCCTTCCGTTTCACGTCTGATTGAATTTGCCATGCACATGACATCCCCTTATTTACAAATCTACCCTTTATATTTGTATTACTTCCATCACGCATAACATCTTAATACACCATCTGAATGCGTTGAAATTTTTCGGCCATTCGTTGTTTTCCATACTCTTTCAATCACCCTAGTTTGGGCCCCGATCTCTCGAGAATGGCTAAGATACCTTTTCGAAGGCTAACTAATTCCAAATTTCAAAATTATATTTGTACCTATTTTATTGATGAGCTACCTGGTAGTTTAGACTTAAATTCAAAGGTCTTCATAATGACCAATTCATCTTGATATTCGGATGGCCCATTTAGCGGATCCAAACCTGATGGATGGTCAGGTGACTTATTAAAAATAAGAAAACTTTATCATTAGCACTCCAACCATGTATATGGGTGAATGTATGGTCAATTTTGTGAATGGATGAACACAAAGTGGGTTTCCGGAGTAATTAGGGATAGAATGTGTATATTGTTAGATTCGAGTGACTTTTTCACATGTCTAAATTCCTCATATTGTAATTCTAATGGTGGGTTAAACATATTCATAAGGTGTGAACAAGATGGATGGGTCAAAATCTTGATCTGATAAGTGTATGAAAGGATGTAGAGGTCAAATAGCTAATTTACTACGATTTAAGGGTTGAAATTTGACGTGTACGATTAATTTAGGTTTATAGGAATGATGTAAATTCTCACATTAAATGGATAATGAGAACCATGTGATTTAGAATCTAGTGGTCTAAGCTAATGACATTGTCATAATTATTGTTTATGTAAGAGTTTTGTGAAATCTAATGGTTCTACTTGGTTCTATGATCATTTTTAAAAATTTCTTACAAAAGAACTTACATCTAAATCATTATGGTTAAAAAGTTATTCATCGATTTAGTTGAGGGAAAGTACATGTATCCGACCACATGATCAACTGTCAGATGACTTGATCTATAGATGAATATTATTCATAATCAGTCAAATTCATTTTGAAGGATGAACGCAGGGTTAGGTTGACTAGATTGGTACCATATACGTGTACATAATTGTAACACCCCAGATTTTGGCCAACCTGGGATTAGACGTCCTTAGGCAATGGGTCGACTAAAACACTTGGGAAATCGCTCAGAACCCAATTCCATAGCCAAAGAAATCACTTAGGATTAATTCCTTTAGAAACTAAGCATAAGTTAGCTAGCGCAACGCTAGAGTAGCTGGGAAATAGTCCCTGATCACTTTAAATACGTTCTACAAGACCCAAAACTTGTAGAATCCATGGTGCTATGATACTCTAAAACTCGGATCAAACTCTAAGCCGGTTTGTTCTCTGGACCTCTTTGAAACTTTGTATTGGATCTAGAATGCGCGTCGAAAGTCCGATACCTACAATCTTAGACCGTTAGAACCGCCTAGCTGGACTTGACAATTATTTCGAAAATCAAGTCCAACCGACATTTGCAGGCTATTTCATTGAGCCTGGACTAAAGAGAGTGAGAATAGGGTTAGATTTAGAATTTAAAATTTAAATCTGGCACACGACTTGGCGCGTCAGTATTAAGCATTCTGACAGTCAGAATTTAGCCAAATTACACCCTCGGATCAGGAAAAATTTCTATTTCATATCATGAGACTTGCAGACCTGATCTACATGCGGTGACCGCTGAACTGAAACTGGACCGCCACGTACGATCTACGAACACTGCTGGTCTGAAAATGGGATGTGAGCGACATCCGACATGTATGAACTTAAGTCCGATCGCGTTCGGCCAGGGGACCACCAGAAATGCCCTTTTGGATCGAAACAGCCCCGATTTGGTTAGGCATCAAGTAAACTTTGTTCCCAAGCCTGTTTTGGGCATGATTGGGCTTATAAAAGGGCTTGAAACCCTCTCATATCTCTCCCATCCGAAATTGGAAAAAGCCCTAGGTTGAGAGAGAGAAAAGGTGAGAGATTGTGAGAGAGAGTGGAGGAGAATTCCCTGCTGCTTGTGCCACGTACTACACGTGTTTAAGTCACGCAATCCAATCACTTTGCCGGTAATTTCTCCGCGTTTCTAGGTAAGAAAATACCCTAAACTCTTGCTGATTTGCTGATCCTTCATTTCCATAGCGAGATAGCTGATGCATCTGGTAAATTAGGTTGCCTATTCGTCAGAGACGAAGCGTATACGCTCCGTTCGAACTAATACACCTATAAGAGAAAAAGTACGGATATTAGACACTTTGATTTACTGTTTCCAACGCTTTCAATGTCGTTTAATAGTAGATTATTGACGGCAACACCATTTGACATGTACAACATGCTGTCCGTTTCCTGTTTCGTAAGCAGACGAAGAATATGAGATTTAGGGCATTTTAGTCATTTGTAGGAAATACTGTTTTCATCCATAATTTTGTTGATGTGATTGACATGGCTTCTTGTCCCATTAGGATATTAGGAATATGTACATAATTAGTTTGGCGAAGAGATTCGCCTAAATGCGTACTTTGAGTCGACATACTATATGTAGACTTAAGTGTGTGGTTTAAGTGTTTGTATAAATGTTTGTATTAGTATGTATTGAATTAAATGGTGTTATGAATTGGTTTGAGATTGAATTCTCAATTAATATGCTGATGTAAATGATTTCCTACATGTTAGCTATATGCATGATTTCATTATATGTATGAAATGCATGTGTTTGATGATTTACTTAAGTTGTATGTTATAACATGTGTTAGATGCTCACATGGTTGTATTTCATTTCCATTACTCTTACATGATTGCTGATGTGGATTCATAATTTTTTGGGACTATGCCTAGTTCAGGCAGTCGGTAACCGAGTGAATTCGTGGTTGGCTTATCTTTGCCACGAACGACGCGTCGATGACCTCGAGCCGTGTTTTGGAGTTGGCGGCAGTGGTTAGGCCACACGAGGTGTTTTATGCACTTCATGTCGCTCAGCTTGAGATGCGCTCTTGCTAGTCGAGCCCGTCAAGTAACCCGATTGGCCATTGTATGTTCACCATGTATGAGTCATAACTGTTTGAACCTAGGGTACTGAACTTACCATTGTAAACCCTATCAACCATGGTACCTTGATCCATAAAGACTCATGAGCCGGGCATGGTGGTATGGTATATCGTGGTCGAGCTGTCGGCCTACGCTGGGACCACAAACCTCCCCGTAGTGACCAGTGAGCACCTATGTCTCGTGAGCAGATTATGGTGGTATGGGACATTATATTCTTGCTGTCGGCCTACACTGATCAGGCGACAAGTCCTTTGTAGTGACCGTGAGCATATTTTGAGTCTATGGGAGGCGACGACCCTTCCGTAGCAGTGAGAGTACAGTAGGCCTGTATTGATAAGGTGATGGGGGAACGGTGCAACGAGTGCGAGCAACAGCCCTGGCAACCCTTGCAGCGACCTACAAAATATACATCGTATGAGATTACTAGGAGTGACGGCCCTAGACAGGATCTGTGTTGGGATTGATATAAGGGAAGTACCTTGGTTTCCCAATCCTGATAGATGAATGGACTAATAATAACTCGGTATTCATATCACCATCACATTACATGTGCATGGAAGATGTGGAGCACTGAGCGGGATACAAGCATGCCGCGGGCATAAGATAGTGCCGTATGAGGGAGAACGTCGGTGAGGGCATCCATCATGTCATGTCATATTGCATTAACAACAGTATTAGGATTGTTTGATTTACTGCTTTACTATTATCGCATGATTGATTTGATAACATGCTAATCTCTGCTCTCTTATCCCACTGAGTTGATCACTCACTCCTACGTTATGGGATGGTGTTTCCGGACACCCACCAGTCCCCATTTTGGTTGCAAATGATGGCACTGCTTGAGAAGCGGAGCTAGACTTGATGATGATGAGGATCTCTCCTTTATGCGTGATCTGATTGACGGGAATACAGGGAGGTTGATTAGATGCCTTGACACTTGTCATTTTATATCTTTGGTGCACTCATGTAAATTCATTTTGTTTACTTTTGGAGTATACATGTATGTATATAATCTGGTAACATGTTCACACTCTGGAGACATACAACAGTTTATATATGTTATACATACTATCACAGTCTTCCGCTTGCTAATTTAACGGTCTCTAGAGTATGATATGATGTTTTGGATTAATCCCACTCATGTTTAATACATTAACACAGACAAAATTCAATCATACATATCTATGTTTCATAAATAATATTTTGGAACTCGGGAGTTAGGTTTTTACTCGACCCCCAATTTTCGGGATGTTACAGATGGTATCAGAGCATGATTTGGATTAAACCGGGCCTGGGTTATGGTCACGCAACATACGCTATCGCTTCCTTTGACTTAGGTGGGTGCGAGGAAAGCCTAAAAACACGTATAGGATCGCAGATTCGCCAATAGGCGAAGACTATTCGTATCGATCGCGCGATCGAGTCCGTAACGCATTTAGGGTCGCGTGAAGCGACCTAAGTGGCTCCTAGGTTATAGGTAGGCGGGTTGAGACGTTTTATGAACGGTTCTAACCCCGTAAATGTAAATCCTTGGGTTGTGGGACAACCACAACCCTTACATTCAATCGCTAGGGCTTAAAAACCCCGTTTCACCTAAATTCTTCAAAATTCTTCCTCTCACCACTCCATTCTTCAATTCTTTATTATTCTTTTCATGTTAGGCATTGATCCTAATATGAAAATAATATAAAATCATACTTTGACAAAATTTTATAGTGAATAGTAAAATTTTATGAAAACTGGCCATTAGGCCATTCTAAGTTTGCAATCTTTAGTAACTAATGGGCTAGATGGATGTATTAGCTCCTTCTACCCCAAAATCATATGTTGCATGATAGGGGATTGCATTCAGGTTTACAGAAAGCTCCGAATGCATGTTTGGGCCTCCATAGGGCAATCTACAATGAACTAAGGTGGGGCCCATACATTTTTGGGGTCCCTGGACCAGGGGGGACTTGACCCATGTGGTCTCACCGACCAGATCATGAGATGGTCGGCGATGCCATCGCCGATTTGGCGATGCATCGCCGTCCGGTGGGGCCCACTTGCTGTGAATTTTGGCACGTGTGATTTTTTTGGGTAGTACACACCGTGATCCTAAATCCTTCCCAAACCCATTCCTTGCTGAAAATGACCCCACTCCATCACTCCATTACAGTTTGTAACTCCTCTTCTTGCAAATCTTGTCCGTTGGAGCTCCTACAACCCCCAAAACGAGCTGAAATCGTGAGGATCTCCATTCCCCTTTTCATTCTCTTTTCTTTTTGAAAATCCATCCTAGGGGAGCTTGAAGCATCCCTCTACAACACCTAGATCTCTTTTTTTCTGTTTGGGCAGCCACTTCTCCCCATTTCCCTCCATTTCCATGGCTATTGTTAAGGCTATTTTAGCTTTTTCTCTCTTTCCATCATCCTCCCTCTCAATCCTATTTCTCCATTTTCTTTACTTAAGAAATACTGAAAATATATGGCCGAGAGAGCTCTAGTGAGCAACAGACAGTATTAGACTCGATAGTGTTAAAGAAGGTAAGTCGGGACTGTGGTAGAGTCCTTTGATAGATTAGGCATCTGTGCCGTTGTCTTGTCGATTGTTTGATTACCGTTTTGAGATTTCTATGTTTTGCTGTTGTTAGGTTTAGTGAATTCAGAGGTAGAAAATGTGTTTGTGTTAGTGGTTTGGGCTTAATATAGCCGAATTTGGTTAGATGGAATGCATGCCGTTTCATTCGCTGTAAGGTATTGTCCCTAGTTTGGGGTGTATCCTATGGTTTCCACATCCATATTGTAAATCCCGGGATTAAGCCTACAAAATTAGTTTTTATCCCACCCCACCCTCCTACCAAGCATGTCACTTCCAATCCCGACATGGGACTAGGAATGCCGTTCCATTAGACTGTAGATTCCAGACTAGTCTACTAGTTACCTTAAGTAGTGTAAAGCCTGTATGTGCTAAGGAACAGTAGGTTAGATTTGATTGGAATGGGACTCCCTTCCTTGGATAGATCCTCATAACATCCATAGACTCCTTTAGTAACTCTCAGGAAGCTTATTTAACTTAGAACCATTCACTCTCAGGAAAATTTATAAATCCCTCAGATTGAACTTAGAATGAACTAGCACACCCCTTAGAATTGCCTTCCCCAAGGGCTTATTGCATTCGGGAATGTGGAGTAAAGGAACTGCATGTAAGCGATATATTCATGGTTTGAATCGACTTCTTAATCCTAGTGGTTACCAATAAATCCAATGCTCTGATCAAGCAGAAGATCGGCATCGACTCGGATTAAGAATTGATACAATAAATCTTCTGTCCTAGCTAGACAGGAAGTCTATGTATCCGGTTCAGACCTACTACACAATCTTTCTTCTTTGATGGCCCAACCACCTATAACCAAACGGGATCACATTGCTTTTGGGAAATGGCGAGGACTTAAAGCCAGTAGAGAATTAGACATCTTGCCACCAACTCATACCTGCCCCTGAACTCAACCACAATAGAGATTAGGCTCATCTCTATGCCATAGATACCAATGCCATAGAACGCACAATTAGCAAAGGAAAACCACTGTAATGAGAGGTTATTTCCTAATTCATGTCAAGGATAGCCCCTAAGTTGCACCTCGTTCCGATATACGGAGCGATGCATAGATTCTTGAACTTTAAGTAGGACCAAGTTTTAAGGGGGGTAGAACGTATTGAGTCCAATCCAGTTAAGTTAGACAATTCAACCATTCGATCAGAGTGGCACAGCAGAAGCGTGGTTAGCCTCTTCCCCACTGGCCTAGGATCGAAACATTTGAGTTAGGATATACGTACGGTTGGGTCATTAAATAGGATTGACCCTTCCTTAGAATGTCAATACTGAAGTCTTGCTAGACACTCCTTACCCTTCACCAATTTCGGGGACAAAATTGTGTTTTAAGGGGGGTAGATTGTAACACCCCGGATTTTGGCTAACCTGGGATTAGACGTCCTTAGGCAATGGGTCGACTAAAACACCTGGGAAATCGCTCAGAACCCAATTCCATAGCCAAAGAAATCACTTAGGATTAATTCCTTTAGAAACTGAGCATAAGTTAGCTAGCGCAATGCTAGAGTAGCAGGGAAATAGTCCCTGATCACTTTAAATACGTTCTATAAGACCCAAAACTTGTAAAATCCATGGTGCTATGATACTCTAAAACCTCGGATCAAACTCTAAGCCGGTTTGTTCTCTGGACCTCTTTGAAACATTGTATTAGATCTAGACCGCATGTCGAAAGTCCGATACCTACAATCTTAGACCGTTAGAACTGCCTAGCTGGACTTGAAAATTATTTCGAAAATCAAGTCCAACCGACATTCGCAGGCTATTTCATTGAGCTTGGAATGAAGAGAGTGAGAATAGGGTTAGATTTGGAATTTGAAATTCAAATCTGGCACACGACTTGGCGCGTCAGTATTAAGCGTTCTGACCGTCAGAATTCAGCCAAATTACACCCTCGGATCAGGAAAAATTTCTATTTCATATCATGAGACTTGCAGACCTGATCTACGTGTGGTGACCGCTGAACTGAAACTGGACCGCCACGTGCGATCTACGAACATTGCTGGTCTGAAAATGGGATGTGAGCGACATCCGACATGTATGAACTTAAGTCCGATCGCGTTCGGCCAGGGGACCACCAGAAATGCCCTTTTGGACCGAAACAGCCCCGATTTGGTTAGGCATCAAGTAAACTTTGTTCCCAAGCCTATTTTGGGCATGATTGGGCTTATAAAAGGGCTTGAAACCCTCTCATATCTCTCCCATACGAAATTGGAAAAAGCCCTAGGTTGAGAGAGAGAAAAGGTGAGAGATTGTGAGAGAGAGTGGAGGAGAATTCCCTGCTGCTTGTGCCACGTACTACACGTGTTTAAGTCACGCAATCCAATCACTTTGCCGGTGATTTCTCCGCGTTTCTAGGTAAGAAAATACCCTAAACTCTTACTAATTTTCTGATCCTTCATTTCCATAGCGAGATAGCTGATGCATCTGGTAAATTAGGTTGCCTATTCGCCGTAGACGAAGTGTATACGCTCCGTTCGAACTAATACACCTATAGGAGAAAAGGTGCGGATATTAGACGCTTTGATTGAATGTTTCCAACGCTTTCAATGTCGTTTAATAGTATATTATTGACGGCAACGCCGTTTGACATGTACAACATGCTGTCCGTTTCCTGTTTCGTAAGCAGACGAAGAATATGAGATTTAGGGCATTTTAGTCATTTGTAGGAAATACTGTTTTCATCCATAATTTTGCTGATGTGATTGACATGGCTTCTTGTCGCATTAGGATATTAGGAATACGTGCATAATTAGTTTGGCGAAGAGATTCACCTAAATGCGCACTTTGAGTCGGCATACTATATGTAGACTTAAGTGTGTGGTTTAAGTGTTTGTATAAATGTTTGTATTAGTATGTATTAAATTAAATGATATTATGAATTAGTTTGAGATTGAATTCTCAATTAATATGCTGATGTAAATGATTTCCTACATGTTAGCTATATGCATGATTTCATTATATGTATGAAATGCATGTGTTTGATGATTTACTTAAGTTGTATGTTATAACATGTGTTAACATGCTCACATGGTTGTATTTCATTTCCATTACTCTTACATGATTGCTGATGTGGATTCATAATTGTTTGGGACTATGCCTAGTCCAGGCAGTCGGTAACTAAGTGAATTCGTGGTTGGCTTATCTTTGCCACGAACGACGCGTCGATGAACGCGAGCCGTGTTTTGGAGTTGGCGGCAGTGGTTAGGCCACACGAGGTGTTTTATGCACTTCATGTCGCTCAGCTTGAGATGCGCTCGTGCTAGTCGAGCCCGTCAAGTAACCCGACTGACCATTGTATGTTCACCATGTATGAGTCATAACTGTTTGAACCTAAAATACTGAACTTACCATTGTAAACCCTGTCAACCATGGTACCTTGATCCATAAAGACTCATGAGCCGGGCATGGTGGTATGGGACACCGTGGTCGAGCTGTCGGCCTACGCTAGGGCTACTGTAACACCCTGAAAATCGGAGGTCGTGTATAAACTCAACTCCCGAATTCCAGACAGTCACTTATGCAACAAAAATGATTATGATTCAATGTTGTCTGATTTAAAGCATTCACATGAGTAAAAGTATACCAAAACTATAATTCATACTTCAGATCCAGTGATAAAAGCAAGCGGAAGACTAAACAATATATATATCACTATATGGAAAAACAAAGTAAATCTCATCTGTCTCCAGAGTATGACTACATCTCTGAGTCTCATATACATATACATGAACAAAAATGTAATGTTCAAAATAGTCCCACTGAAGCCCCATCGATCCAGGTCGCCTACGGAAAGCCATCGTGATACTGCATGTACGAGAACTCGTCCTGGTCCTCGTCGATGTCTGGCTTCACCTCCTGGATCTCAGCCTCACCTGCATCTACAACAGGGTCTGGTGGGTGTTGCAAACACCATCCCGTAACATGGGAGTGAGTGATCAACTCAGTGGAATTATAGAGCAAAGATTAGCATGTTCACAATTCAATCATGCGATAATAGTAAAGCAGTAAATCAGACAATCCTAATACTGTTGTTAATGCAAGATGACATGACGTGATGTATGCCCTCACCGACGATCTCCCTCATACGGCAGCATCTTATGACCGCGGCATGCCACACTCCCTAGAGTGCTCCACATCTTCCAGGTACATGCAATGCTATGGTGATATGATTTCCAAGTTGTTATTAGTCCATTCAAACAACAGGATTGGGAAACTAAGGTACTTCCCTTGTATCAATCCCAACACAGATCCTGTCTAGGGTCGTCACTCCTAGTAATCTCATACGATGTATATTTCGTAGGTCACTGCAAGGGCTGTCAGGGCTGTTGCTCGCACTCGTTGCACCGCTCGCCCATCACCTTATCAATACAGGCCTACTGTACTCTACTACAACGGAAGGGTCGTCGCCTCCCGTGGGCTCAGAATACGCTCGCGGTCACTACAAAGGACTCGTCGCCTGATCAGTGTAGGCCGACAGCTAGAATATAGTGTCCCATACCACCATAATCTGCTCACGAGTCTAGGTGCTCACTGGTCACTATGGCGAGGTTTGTGGCCCCAGCGTAGGCCGACAGCTCGACCACGGTGTCCCATACCACCATGCCCGGCTCATGAGTCTTCGTGGATCAAGGTACCATGGTTAATAGGGTTTACAATGGTAAGTTCAGTACCCTAGGTTCAAGCAGTTATGACTCATACGGGTTTCTTGACGGGCGCGACTAGCGCGATCGCATCTCAAGTCGAACGACATGAAGTGCGTAAAACACTTCACGTGGCCTAACCACTGCCGCCAACTCCAAACACGAATCGCGTTCATTGACGTGTCGTTCGTGGCTATGACCAGTCAGCCACGAATTCGCTCGGTTACCGACTGCCTGGACTAAGTCTAGTCCCAAACATTTATGGAATCACATCAGCAATTTATGTAAGAGTATTGGAATTGAAATACAATCATGTGAGCATGTTAACACATGTTATAACATTCAACTTAAGAAAATCTTCAAACACATACATTCCATGCATTGTAATGAAATCGTGCATATAGTCAACATGTAGGAAACCATTTAGGTCAGCATATTAATTGAGAAATCAATCTCAAACTATCTCATAACATCATTTAATTCAATACATATTAATACAAATATTTATACAAACATATACACTACACACTTAAGTCTACATATAGTGTGTCGACCCAAAGTGCGCAATTAGGCGGATCTCTTCGCCAAACTAATTATGCACGCATTCCTAACTTCCTAATGCGACAACAAACCATGCCAATCACGTCAGCAAAATATGAATGTAAACCGTACTTCCTACAAATGACTAAAATGCCCTAAATCTCATATTCTTCGTTAATTTACGAAACAGGAAACGGAGAGCATGTTGTACAAGTCAAACGGTGATGCCGTCAATAATCTACTATTAAACGACATTGAAAGCATTGTAAACCGTCAATCAAAGCGTCTAAAATCCTCACCCAGTCTCTTACGGATGCGTGATTTTGAACAGAGCGTGTACGCTTCGTCTACGGCAGTAGGAGGACCTGATTTATGAAGTACGTTAGCTAACACGCTATGAATTTAGGTAAACCCTAAATCAGCAAGTTCTAGGGTTATTTTATACCGGAAAAAGTGGAGAAATCACTAGCCAGGTAATTGGGAAGAGTTGCTGAAGCACTAGCAGTCGGTGGCTCGGAGACGGAAAAAATTTCTTCCACTCTCTCTCTCAAACTCTCTCTCCTTTTCTCTCTCCCAAAGCTAGGGTTTGTAATTTTCGGATGGAAGAGAGGAATGAGGGTTTCAACCCCTTTTATAAGCTTAAAAATGCCAGAAACCGGCTCCAGAACGAAGTTTACTTGGTGCCTATCCATTTCGGGGCTGTTTCGGTCCAAAAGTTGCTTTCTGGTAGTCCCCTGGTCGATTGCGATCGGACTTAAGCTCATGCGTACTAGATCTAGTACGTATTAAGTTTTCAGTCCGACAGGGTTCGCAGATCGCACGTGGCGGACCAGTTTCAGTTCAGCGGTCACCGCACGTAGATCAGGGCTGGAAGTCTCATAATAATAAATAGAAATTTTTCCTGATCCGAGGGTGTAATCTGGATGAATTCTGACGGTCAGAACGCTTAATATTGACGTGTTAAGTCATGTGCCAGATTTGAATTTAAAATTTCAATTCTGTCCCTATTCACAGTCTCTTCAGTCCGGGCTCAATGAAATAGTCTGTGATTATCGGTTTCACTTGATTTTCGAAATGATTGTCAAGTCCAGCTGGGCGGTTCTAACGGTCTAAGATAGGAAGTATCGGATTTTCGACGCGCGGTCTAAATCCAATACAAGAATTCAAAGTGGTCCAGAGAACAAACCCGCTTAGAGTTTGATCCGAGGTTATAGAGTATTGTAGAGTTGTTTGTTCTACTCGATTTGGATCTTGTAGAACGTATTTAAAGTGATCAGGGACTATTTTCCAGCTACTCTAGCGTTGCGCTAGCTAACTTATGCTTAATTTCCATAGAAATTAATTCTACACGATTTCGGGTCGAGTTGGTACTCGAGCCCAAGTATGGATTTTTCACGGGCGTTACAATCTACCCCCCTTAACAAATAATTTCATCCTCGAAATTTGTACCTTTTCGTACTCCTCGAGAAGCTGTGGGTTGTTCTTTCTGATCTCGGCTTTTGTTTCGCAAGTAGCCTCCTCCTCAGAGTGATGCGTCCACAATACCTTCACAAGGGGAATCACCTTGCTACGCAGTACCTGCTCCTTCCTGTCTAGAATACGTGTCGGTCGCAGGATATAAGTAACATCCTCTCCTAACTGCACCTGCTCCCATCTGATGATATGGGAAGGATCAGCAACGTACTTCTTCAGCATAGAAACCTGAAATATGTTGTGAACGCTCGCGAGAGGCGTGGGTAAAGCCAATCGGTAAGCCACTGCTCCCACACGATCGAGGATCTGGAATGGACCAATAAATCGCGGTGCCAGCTTCCCCTTCTTCCCGAACCGAAGGACTCCCTTCATAGGGGAAACTCGCAAAAACACATGATCCCCAACTGTGAACTTTAGTGACCGTCGTCTCGTATCAGCATAACTCTTCTGTCTACTCTGCGCTGTAAGAAGCCGACGTCGAATAATATCAATCTTCTCTGACGTCGCCTGCACCAACTCTGGGCCAATCAAGCTACGCTCACCGACCTCTAACCAACAATGCGGTGCGCGACAAGGTCGCCCATACAGCGCCTCGTAAGGTGCCATACCGATACTCGCCTGGAAGCTGTTGTTGTACCCAAACTCCGCATATGCAAGACAATCATCCCAACTGTCCTTGAAGTCCAATGCGCAAGCTCGCAACATGTCCTCCAAGATCTGGTTCACCCGCTCTGTCTGTCCGTCTGTCTGTGGGTGGAAGGCAGTACTGAACTTCAACTTCACACCCATAGCCTCTTGAATGCGAGTCCAGAAAATAGAAGTGAACCGCGTGTCTCTATCGGACACGATCTCCAGCGGAACTCCATCCAGACGCACAATCTCTCTGATGTACAATCTAGCCAGCTCATCTGCAGAGTTCGTAACTCTGATCGGTAGGAAGTGCGCCGACTTCGTCAGACGGTCGACGATCACCCAAATGGAATCATGTCCCTTCCTCGTCTTCGGCAACCCAGAAATGAAGTCCATGGAAATGAAATCCCACTTCCACTCTGCAATCGGCATAGGCTGCAAAAGTTCAGGTGGTCGGCGATGCTTTGCCTTCACCTGCTGACAAGTGAGACAACGGGACACTAACTCAGCTATGTGGGTCTTCATACCTTCCCACTAATACGTCCTCTTCACGTTACGATACATCTTTGTGATGCCTGGATGCATCGCGAGTCTAGTAAAATGCGCAGCCTCGAGAATCTCTCGTCTCAAGTCAGGGACATCTGGGACGCATAGGCGGCCACGGTAACGTAAGCCCCCCTCCATACCAACTCGCCAGTCGGCGTCAGCATCATCACTGGCCTGCTCTCGAAGCTCAGTAAGATGCGCATCATCCCTCTGCACCTCGATGACTCGGTCATCGATCTGAGATCGCACCTGTACATGTGTGATGAACTCAAACGGCTCCTCTATAGTGAGTTTCTGCTCAAAGTCTCGCAAAAACTCAACCATATCCCACTCGGCAACCATCAGCGGAGCCGCAAACTCTATCGCCTTCTTGCGGCTCAACGCGTCAGCCACAAGGTTCGCCTTCCCAGGATGGTAAGAGACTTCAAACTTGAAGTCCTTCAACGTCTCCATCCATCGCCGCTGCCTCATATTCAAGTCTCGTTGCGTGAATATGTACTTGAGGCTCTTGTGGTCGCAAAAGAGTTCGAACTCCTCTCCGTAGAGGTAATGTCTCCAGAGTCTCAGTGCGAATATAACGGCTGCCAACTCTAGGTCGTGTGTAGGGTAATCCTCCTCGTGCTTCCTTAATTGTCTCGAGGTATACGAAATTACCCTGTCCCTCTGCATAAGGACACAACCCAAACCAACGCTAGACGCGTCAGTGTATATGGTGTATCTAACCCCTTGCTTTGGCAATACTAGCACAGGGGCGGACGTAAGTCTGTCCTTCAGCTCCTGAAAAGCTGATTCCGCCTTGTCATTCCAGACGAACTTCACGTCCTTCTGTGTCAACTGAGATAAGGGTCTCGCAATCTTCGAGAAGTCCTGAATGAAGCGCCGATAGTAGCCAGCGAGACCCAAGAAGCTCCTCACCTCAGTGACAGAACCAGGCTGCTCCCAGTCCTACACCGCAGCTACCTTAGACAGGTCAACTGCCATGCCATCCTTGGACACCACGTGTCCCAGAAACTTCACCTCCTGCTTCCAGAAGTCGCACTTCTTATACTGTGTGAACAACTGATGCTGTCTGAGCGTATCCAAGACCAAACATAAGTGCTCCTCATGCTCCTCTCGACCCTAGAGTACACCAAAATGTCGTCAATGAATACAACGACGAATCGATAGAGGAAAGGCCGAAATACCCGGTTCATCAGATCCATGAACACGGCCGGTGCGTTCGTAAGACTGAACGACATCACGAGGAACTCGTAGTGGCCAAAACTGGTCCTGAATGCTGTCTTCTGCACGTCCTCATCCCTGACACGCAACTGATGATATCCAGACTGAAGATCAATCTTCGAGAAGTACTGCGCTCCTCTCAACTGATCAAACAAGTCATCGATCCTGGGTAAAGGGTACTTGTTCTTCACTGTGAGCTGGTTCAGCCTGCGATAATCAATACACAATCGCATCGAACCGTCCTTCTTCCTCACGAATAGGACCGGCGCTCCCCAAGGAGACACACTAGGCCGTATAAGGCCAAGCTCTATCAGACCATCTATCTGCGTCCTCAACTCCTCCATCTCACGTGGTGCCATGCGATACGTCGGCAGTGAGACGGGCGTAGAACCAGGAACCAGATCGATAGTGAAATCGATCTTACGTCGGGGCGGCAAACCAGGGATCTTCCTGAACAGATCCCCGAACTCGAAAACGACTGGCACATGCTCGAGTACCTGGGCACCAGCGTCGCGCAATAAAGTGGCATAGCTAAGTATGCGGAAAGGGAGATTTACCCGCACTAGAAATGTGAAGGATGCACCCTCAGGCTCGTACGCTGTGACTATACGAGTCTCGCAGTCAATCTCGGCTCTCACTGCAGTCAACCAGTCCATGCCAAGAATGACGTCGAGATAATAAAGAGCAGGGTCGACGACGAGATCTAGAGCCATCGTCTTGCCCCCCAGATCCACCAAACAACCCTCACACATCTGGGTGGCATCTGTAAAGGACCCATGAGCTGTATAAACCCGCACCCCATCCATAGTAATGGTGTGTAAGCTAAGACGTCTGACAATAGCACGCGATATCATAGAAATCGTGGATCCAGTGTCCACCATCACGAGAATAGGAGTACCTCCAATATGGGCAGTGACCTCGAAGGCCGAATGCTGAGAAGTGCCCGTCGCAGCTGCCTCAGCTGTCAATGCATGAACCCGAGCCTGCTGTGGCCGGTTCGGCCGCTGTGTCAAGGGCCGTGGAGGCTGTCTGATCTGCGATACTGGAGGTCTGAAAGAAGGATGCACAGGAGCTGACTGTATAGGCGGTGCTGATATCGCCTGTGGACGTACACGGTCAATCTTCTGCGGCGGTGAGAACCCACTGTCCCGCATCCTAGAAAAGTAGCTCTGCGCCAAGTGGCCTGACCTCCCACAGTATGTACACGTCAAATCAAGGCACCGAAACGGTGGTACAGGCGTTGTAGTCCTAGTAGGGGGATCAATGCGAGGCCTCTTACCCGCGAGGGGCCTGTCCTGCATGTCTGGTCGCGGCCTAGAAGCAACAGGGCCACGAGATTGCGCAAGTCGATCCACGTCCTGCTCTGCCCGCATGGACATGTAAATCAACTCCGCGTACGAGGAAATGCTCACACAGCACATCTTCGACCGAATGTCCGGTCGCAAACCCTCCAAAAAGCGTCGTATGCGCATCTGCTCATCAGCCAAAATCGTCGGGACGTATCTGCCCAACTCTGTGAACCGATGCTCATACTCTGTAACTGTCATAGCTACCTGTCTGAGGCGGAGAAACTCATTCTCCCTGTCATGCCTATAAGTCTGGGGATAATACTTCTCATGGAAGCGGAACTCAAACGCTGCCCACGTCCATACAAAGTCGACAGCGACGGTCCGCATTACGCTATCCCACCACATGCTAGCCTCTCTCTCAAACAGGAATGTAGCCAGCTCTACCTGCTCGGCCTCAATGCAATGTAACATCCACAAAATCTTCGACACCCGGTCGAGCCAGTACTCAGCCTCCTCGGGTCTGTGAGAACCCGTGAAAGTAGGAGGCCGCAAGCGCTGAAATCGCTCCAATAGGCTCCGTGTATCGGTGGGATTCCCCGCAGGGTAAGCAGGCGGCGCAGGATGAGCCATGCCCTCATCCTGGGCGTATGTATAAGCATCCTCAGCTGGATGCGCAGGTGGAGTAGATGGAGCCGCACCCCGACCCTGGGCTAATGTCCCCACGATGGTAGTCAGAAGCTGCTGCTGCTGCAGCATCATGGTCATCATCTGCTCGAATCTGTCAGGAGTTGGAGCAGGCTGTGGCGGATGCTGTGTGGAAGTAGATGAGCGATGAGGCTCTCAGACTGATGGCGTAAATGGCGGTGGTCCAACTGTAGGACCAGCGGCAGGCTAAGACGATCGAACTGCCTCAGGAATCGGGCCCAAAGCAGGGTCCGCATGAGTGTCAGACTGCGAAGGAGTCTGATCCATATGCTCAGTCAATGCAAGCCGAGCCGTGCTCCGTGTAGTCTTAGGTGGCATTCCCTATATTCAAAATAGGGCGCAACCTTGTCAGTCTCAATAGTACAAATTTAGCGCAATCATTCATAAGGAGTCAAAGGCATTCCATGCATTTCATTTACTCAAAATTGTCACAATACAAGGGATATATCCTTACAAGCATCATGACGAGAAATATATGGGAACTAAGATAGTTGAAATTGCAACAGCAACATAAACAAGCACTAGCCCTAACAGGCTTACACACATAAAGTAGGAAATGACTAACTACTGATAATAACATCAAAGTTCGCATCGCTAGTCTAAGTCTGGTGACGGAGGAGGAGCACCCTTATCCTGCAAGCAACACAGGATCGCCTTCAAGGTGCGAGTCACCTTGCCGAGTTTCTTCTTTGTAACGGCCTTGGCATCCTCGACTTCAGCGTGAAGTTCCTGTACTTCCCTTCGCAAGGCGGTCTGACTCTCCTCGATCCGAGAAATGCAATCATCGCTAGTAATCTGCGCAGAAGGAGGAGGGCTCTCATCAGTATCCTGAGTCTCCTCTTCTGCCTCTTCCTGAGCTTCTTCCTGAACCTCTGCTCCAGATTCTTCTTCGCTTTGATCTTCCTCATCATCAAAGTTATCTTCGCTGTCCTCCTCGAGCCGATTTTCACGGTACTGCGACCCATTCTTCATCTTGACCATAGTCGACTCATCAATGGTATGAATCGATACTGGCAATTCCGGCCCAAGTTTGTAGGCAAACTCAAGCGCAATCTTACAAATCAGTCGGCCAAAAGGAAGCGATTCGGATGTTCTTCTTGACCTGGCTATGAGGATTATTTGTCATAAGATGAAAGTAGCCATGCATACGTTCTCTCCCTGGGCCACCAGATACAGGAAATCAACCATAAGGCGTGTACATTCAATGCGATTTGTCAACCTGGGATAAACATTGAACGTGCAGATATGGTGCAGCAGGCGCAAATCATCAGACATATACGTCGCCTTAAGGCTATTATTAGGCTGCCATGGAACCAACTTACTGCATAAGAATCTGGTGCGGTAATCTCGTTCACGCCTAGTCCTCAGGTTCTTCTCACTAGAATGAACATCACCAAGAGGCACGTTCAGAAGTCGCGCAATCAGTCATACATCAATCGTAGCCATCCGATCTCTACCAAAAGGGATTTTGAACTGCAAGGGCTCCAAGGTAGGATTCTGGATACTAGCATAGAAGGCACGAACGGTGCTCACATTAGCACGAGCGCGAGCTTCAAAGATCGGACCCCAATGCGCAGCTTCAATGCGTTCGAACAACAGATATTCGCCGAATAGTCGTCCATCTACGTCCACCTCAAAAAATACTTTTCGATCAGTGTATTGGCCATGAGGCATCTCTGATAGAATTGCTCGCCCAAGGTGAGCATGGGGATCCAAATCCCGCTTTGTACGGCACTCCAGGACTGCAGCTGGACCTGCGGCGGCGCTTGAACTTGCGGCACCACCCCGTGGTCTTCTCGATTGAGCAGGGCGGCTTGGCCCAGCCTCGTCTGTTGTGATTTTCCTCTTACCCATCAAAGATATGATGGATGAGAGTGATAAAAGGCCTAAAATGGCTTCCACGAAAGCCATGGAAAATGGTGAAAATGCGGAGAAGTGGCTGTCCAATCTGTTAAAAGGAAATCTAGGCATCGTAGAGGGATGCTTCAAGCTTTCCAAGAGTGTATTTTCAGGGAGAAATGAAAATAAAAAAGTGGAATGGAGCACCTCACGATTTTAGCTCGATTTGGGGGTTTTTGGAGCTCCAAATGACGAAATCTTCAAGAGGAAGGGCTGCCAACTCCCAAGGATCGATGGATGATGGTCGGTTTTGGCCAAGGAGGGATCTAGAAGCGATTTGGAACCACAAACTTTGGGGGTGGTTGCTGAAAAATGAAAATAGGGCTAAGGGGAGGGCTGTTTGTGAAGGAGGGTTGTGTTTTGGGGGTTTTCGTGGGACGGGAGCTATGTGGGGATAATGTACATGCTATTTAAGGGTGTGCACCCAAAAATTAGAACCAACGGGCCCACCTGTATGGCGATGCATCGCCAGATCGGCGATGGCATCATCGACCGGTGATGCATCCGATTGGTGGGGCCAGATGGGTTCGATCCCCCATGGTCCAGGGACCCCAAAAAGGTACGGTCCGACCCCTGGTTCATTGTACTTTGACCTACATAGGCCCAAACATGTGTTCAGAGCTTTCCGAGACCATTTCACAATCCTGAATACAAAACCCTATGATGCAGCATATGATTTTAGGGTAGAAGGATCCATTACATCCATCTAGACCCTTATTTTCTAAAGAAAGTGAAGTTAGAATGGCCTTAAGGCCATTTTTCATAAAATTTTACTATTCACTGTACAATTTTGTGAAAGTACTAATTTGTATTATTTTCACATTAGGTTTGATGCATAACATCAAATGGATAAGAAGAAATGAAGATCGGAGTGTTTAGAGGAAGAATTTTGAAGATTTTTGGTGAAACGGGGTTTTTAAGCCTTGACGATTGATTACAAGAGTCGTGGTCATCCCACGGCCCAAGAATTTACCTTTGCGGGTTTAAAATCGTTCATAGGATGTCTTAACCCGACTTCCTACGGCTTAGAAGCTATTCGGGTTGCTTTACGCGACCCGAGATGCGTTACAGACTCGATCGTGCGATCGATCCGAATAGACTTCGCCTAATGGAGAATCTGCGGTCCTAGAAATATTTCTAGACCCTTCTCGCACCCACCAAAGTCAAAGGAAGCGACAGCGTACATCGCGAGACCACAACCCAGGCCCAGTATACTCTTATTCATGCTCTGATACCAACTTGTCACACCCTGAAAATCGGGGGTCGTGTATAAACTCAACTCCCGAGTTCCAGACCGTCACTTATGCAACAAAAATGATTATGATTCAATGTTGTCTGATTTAAAGCATTCACATGAGTAAAAGTATACCAAAACTACAATTCATACTTCAGATCCAGTGATAAAAACAAGCGGAAGACTAAACAATATATATATCACTGTATGGAAAAACAAAGTAAATCTCATCTGTCTCCAAAGTATGACTACATCTCCGAGTCTCATATACATATACATGAACAAAAATGTAATGTTCAAAATAGTCCCACTGAAGTCCCATCGATCCAGGTCACCTACGGAAAGCCATCGTGATACTGCATGTACGAGAACTCGTCCTGGTCCTCGTCGATGTCTGGCTCCACCTCCTGGATCTCAGCCTCACCTGCATCTACAACAGGGTCTGGTGGGTGTTGCAAACACCATCCCGTAACGTGGGAGTGAGTGATCAACTCAGTGGAATCATAGAGCAAAGATTAGCATGTTCACAATTCAATCATGCGATAATAGTAAAGCAGTAAATCAGACAATCCTAATACTGTTGTTAATGCAAGATGACATGACGTGATGTATGCCCTCACCGACGATCTCCCTCATATGGCAGCATCTTACGACCGCGGCATGCCACACTCCCTAGAGTGCTCCACATCTTCCAGGCACATGCAATGCTATAGTGATATGATTTTCAAGTTGTTATTAGTCCATTCAAACAGCAGGATTGGGAAACTAAGGTACTTCCCTTGTATCAATCCCAACACAGATCCTGTCTAGGGTCGTCACTCCTAGTAATCTCATACGATGTATATTTCATAGGTCACTGCAAGGGCTGCGAGGGCTGTTGCTCGCACTCGTTGCACCGCTCCCCCATCACCTTATCAATACAGGCCTACTGTACTCTACTGCAACGGAAGGGTCGTCGCCTCCCGTGGGCTCAGAATACGCTCGCTGTCACTACAAAGGACTCGTCACCTGATCAGTGTAGGCCGTCAGCTAGAATATAGTGTCCCATACCACCATAATCTGCTCACGAGTCTAGGTGCTCACTGGTCACTACGGGGAGGTTTGTGGCCCCAGCGTAGGCCGACAGCTTGACCACGGTGTCCCATACCACCATGCCCAGCTCATGAGTCTTCGTGGATCAAGGTACCATGGTTAACAGGGTTTATAATGGTAAGTTCAGTATCCTAGGTTCAAGCAGTTATGACTCATACAAGGTGAACATACATCGGCCAGTCGGGTTGCTTGATGGGCACGACTAGCGCGATCGCATCTCAAGTCGAATGACATGAAGTGCGTAAAACACTTCACGTGGCCTAACCACTGCCGCCAATTCCAAACACGAATCGCGTTCATCGACGCGTCGTTCGTGGCTATGACCAGTCAGCCACGAATTCGCTCGGTTACCGACTGCCTGGACTAAGTCTAGTCCCAAACATTTATGGAATCACATCAACAATTTATGTAAGAGTATTGGAATTGAAATACAATCATGTGAGCATGTTAACACATGTTATAACATTCAACTTAAGAAAATCTTCAAACACATACATTCCATGCATTGTAATGAAATCGTGCATATAGTCAACATGTAGGAAACCATTTAGGTCAGCATATTAATTGAGAAATCAATCTCAAACTATCTCATAACATCATTTAATTCAATACATATTAATACAAATATTTATACAAACATACACTACACACTTAAGTCTACATATAGTATGTCGACCCAAAGTGCGCAATTAGGCGGATCTCTTCGCCAAACTAATTATGCACGCATTCCTAACTTCCTAATGCGACAACAAACCATGCCAATCACGTCAGCAAAATATGAATGTAAACCGTACTTCCTACAAATGACTAAAATGCCCTAAATCTCATATTCTTCGTTAATTTACGAAACAGGAAACGGAGAGCATGTTGTATATGTCAAACGGCGATGCCGTTGATAATCTACTATTAAACGACATTGAAAGTGTTGTAAACCGTCAATCAAAGCGTCTAAAATCCTCACCTAGTCTCTTACAGATGCGTGATTTCGAACGGAGCGTGTACGCTTCGTCTACGGCAGTAGGAGGACCTGATTTATGAAGTACGTTAGCTAACACGCTATGAATCTAGGTAAACCCTAAATCAGCAAGTTCTAGGGTTATTTTATACCTGAAAAAGTGGAGAAATCACCAGCCAGGTGATTGGGAAGAGTTGCTGAAGCACTAGCAGTCGGTGGCTCGGAGACTGGAAAAATCCCTTCCACTCTCTCTCTCAAACTCGCTCTCCCTTTCTCTCTCCCAAAGCTAGGGTTTGCAATTTTTGGATGGGAGAGAGGAATGAGGGTTTCAACCCCTTTTATAAGCTTAAAAATGCCGGAAACAGGCTCCGGAACGAAGTTTACTTGGTGCCTATCCATTTCGGGGCTGTTTCGGTCCAAAAGTTGCTCTCTGGTGCTCCCCTGGTCGATTGCGATCGGACTTAAGCTCATGCATACCAGATCTAGCACGTATTAAGTTTTCAGTCCGGCAGGGTTCGCAGATCGCACGTGGTGGACCAGTTTCAGTTCAGCGGTCACCGCACGTAAATCAGGGCTGGAAGTCTCATAATAATAAATAAAAATTTTTCCTGATCCGAGGGTGTAATCTGGATGAATTCTGACGGTCAGAACGCTTAATACTGACGTGTCAAGTCGTGTGCCAGATTTGAATTTGAAATTCCAATTCTGTCCCTATTCGCGGTCTCTTCAGTCCGGGCTCAATGAAATAGTCTGTGATTATCGGTTTGACTTGATTTTCGAAATGATTGTCAAGTCCAGCTGGGTGGTTCTAACGGTCTAAGATAGGAAGTATCGGACTTTCGACGCGCGGTCTAAATCTAATACAAGAATTCAAAGTGGTCCAGAGAACAAACCCACTTAGAGTTTGATCCGAGGTTATAGAGTATTGTAGAGTTGTTTGTTCTACTCGATTTGGGTCTTGTAGAATGTATTTAAAGTGATCAGGGACTATTTCCCAGCTACTCTAGCGTTGCGCTAGCTAACTTACGTTTTATTTCCATAGAAATTAATTCTACGCAATTTCGGGTCGAGTTGGTACTCGAGCCCAAGTATGAATTTTTCACGGGCGTTATAGCTACAAACCTCCCCGTAGTGACCAGTGAGCACCTATGTCTCGTGAGCAGATTATGGTGGTATGGGACACTACATTCTTACTGTCGGCCTACACTGATCAGGCGACGCGTCCTTTGTAGTGACCGCGAGCGTATTCTGAGTCTACGGGAGGCGACGAACCTTCCGTAGCAGTGAGAGTACAGTAGGCCTGTATTGATAAAGTGATGGGGGAGCGGTGCAACGAGTGCGAGCAACAGCCCTGACAGCCCTTGCAGCGACCTACAAAATATACATCGTATGAGATTACTAGGAGTGACGACCCTAGACAGGATCTGTGTTGGGATTGATATAAGGGAAGTACCTTAGTTTCCCAATCCTGTTGTATGAATGGACTAATAATAACTCGGTAATCATATCACCATCACATTACATGTGCCTGGAAGATGTGGATCACTGAGCGGGATGCAAGCATGCCGCGGGCGTAAGATGGTGCCGTATGAGGGAGAACGTCGGTGAGGGCATCCATCATGTCATGTCATATTGCATTAACAACAGTATTAGGATTGTTTGATTTACTGCTTTACTATTATCGCATGATTGATTTCATAACATGCTAATCTCTGCTCTCTTATCCCACTGAGTTGATCACTCACTCCCACGTTATGGGATAGTGTTTTCGGACACCCACTAGTCCCCATTTTGGTTGCAGATGATGACACTGCTTGAGAAGCGGAGCTGGACTTGATGATGATGAGGAGGATCTCTCCTTTATGCGTGATCTGATTGACGGGATTAGAGGGAGGTTGATTAGATGCCTTGACACTTGTCATTTTATATCTTTGTCGCACTCATGTATATTCGTTTTGTTTACTTTTGGAGTATACATGTATGTATATAACCTGGTAACATGTTCACACTCTGGAGACATACAATAGTTTATATATGTTATACATACTATCACAGTCTTCCGCTTGCTAATTTAACGGTCTCTAGAGTATGATATGATGTTTTGGATTAATCCCACTCATGTTTAATACATTAACACAGACAACATTCAATCATACATATCTATGTTGCATAAATAACATTTTGGAACTCGGGAGTTGGATTTTTACTCGACCCCCGAATTTCGGGATGTTATAATAATAGGCTAAATTTATGGTAACACTTGAGAACTTTCAATACTCGGGTATTGAAAAGTTCGGGTGTTACAATCTACCCCCATTAACAAAATTTCATCCCCGAAATTTATTTATTTGTTCCACTTATACTGATCCATTATGTTTAGTATTTTATTTTATCCTTTGTGAGGTGTATGTACATGTATAGGTGTGAGTTATTCATCGATTTAGTCGAGGGAAAGTACATGTATCCGACCACATGATCAACTGTCAGATGACTTGATTTATAGAAGAATATTATTCATAATCGGTCAGATTCATTTTGAAGGATGAATGTAGGGTTAGGTTGACTAGATTGGTACCATACACGTGTACATAATAGGCTAAATTTATGGTAACACACAAGAACTTTCAATACTCAGGTATTGAAAAGTTCGGGTGTTACAATCTACCCCCTTTAACAAAATTTCATCCCCGAAATTTATTTATTTGTTCCACTTGTACTTATCCATTATGTTTAGTATTTTATTTTATCCCTTGTGAGGTGTATGTACATGTATAGGTGTGAGTGTAATTAGTTACCTGGAAATCGGGATGCTACAATATCTACCCCCTTAAAAAAAAATTTCTCCCTTGAAATTACATGTGGCATGTTATTGAACGAGGGTACTTTTCCATGACTTCTACTTCTCGATCCCAAGTTGCCTCTTCTTCTCCATGATGGGACCAAAGGACCTTGATTAATGGTATAGTCTTTGTCCACAGGACTTGCTCCTTATGATCCAGGATGCGGATAGGTTCCTTGGTGTAAGATGCATCATCTGCAAGTTCAATCTGCTCCCAACTCATAATGTGCGACTTATCCGGTGTGTACTTCTTTAACATAGATACGTGGAAGACATTATGGATATCCATCAGTGCAAAAAGTAGTGCAAGGCGGTATGCTACGACTCCCATGCGATCCAAGATTTTGAAAGGTCCATTGAAACGAGGTGCAAGCTTTCCTTTTTGTTCGAACCTCATCAAACCCTTCATAGGTGAAACCTTCAGAAATACATGAGCACCAGTCGCAAACTATAGGTTGCGTCGTCGATTGTCCGCATAACTTTTCTACCTGCTTTAGGCGGTACGTAAACTTTTTCTAATAACATCGATTACCTTAGTGGTAACTTGGACGAGATCAGGTCCTAACAAACTTCGTTCTCCTACTTCTGCCCAATACTATGGAGCTCGGCAGGGGCGACCATAAAGATCTTCGTAAGGTGTCATGCCTATGCTGGACTGGAAACTTTTATTGTAAGCGAAATCTGCGGGGGCTAAATGGTCGTCCCAATTTACCTTGAAATTGAGGACACACTCCATCAGCATGTCTTCCAAAACCTGATTTACTCTCTCAGTTTGTCCATCTGTCTGGGGGTGAAAAGCTATGCTAAACTTGAGTCCCGTGCCAAGTTCTTCCTGTAACCTCCTCCAAAAGGTAGATGTGAACCAGGAGTCATGATTTGATATGATCTCCCGAGGAACCCCATACGTTCGAATGACTTCACGAACGTATAGCTTAGCCAGATTATCTGTTGAGTCTGTCATATGAATGGTAGGGAATCGAGCAGACTTCGTTATCCTATCCATGATAACCCATATCGAGTCATGCTTCTTCTGAGTCCTAGGAAGTCCTTAAATGAAATCCATAGAGATGTTTTCCCATTTCCATTCTGCCATAGGTAGTGGCTGAAGAAGGCCTGCAGGTTTGCAATGCTTGGCCTTTATCTTCTGGCACACCATACATCTTGCTACAAAACCTGCTATGTCTCTGTAATATCCCGAAAATCGGGGAGTCGAGCAAAAACTCCACTCCCGAGTTCCAGAACATCATTTATGCAACATTTTCAATGATGGATGAATGTTGTTCATATTAGTGCAGAAAACATGAGTGGGATTAGACCAAAGTAGCATATCATACTCCAGAGACAGTTAAATTAGCAAGCGAAAGAATGTAATAGATATATAAAGTATATGAACTGTTGTGGGTCTCCAGAGTGTGAACATGTTACCAGCTTAAACATATACATGTATACTCCAAAAATGATAAAAGAATATACATGGGTGTGTAAGAAAAAGGTAAAATACCAAGTATATTGACATCTAATCAGTAACCCTGTAACCCAGTCAATCAGAACCTGCATATAGGAGGGATCCTCCTCATTATCATCAAGTCTGGCTCTGCTTCGCAAGAATCGCCATCATCTGCAATTAAGATAGGAACTGTTTGGTGTGCGCAACACCGTCCCGTAACGTGGGAGTGAGTAATTAACTTAGTGGAATCATAGAGCAAAGATTAGCATGTTCTCAAATCAATCATGCGATAATAGTAAAATAATTAATCAAACATTCCTAGATACTATTATTAATGCAATATGACATGACTGATGGATGTCCTCACTGACATTCTCCCTTATACGGCACCATCTGCATCCGCGGCATGCTTGCGTACCGCTCAGTGCTCCACATCTTCCAGGCACATGCAATGTGATGTGGATATGATTATCAAGTTGTTATTATTCTTTTTTATACAGTAGTATTGAGAAACTAAGGTACTTTACTTATATCAATCCCAACACAGATCCTGTCTAGGGTCGTCACTCCTAGAAATAACATACGATGTTACATTTGTAGGTCACTGCAAGGGCTGTCAGGGCTGTTGCTCGCACTCGTTGCACCTCTTCCCCATCACCTTATCAATACAGGCCTAATTATCCTTAAGACTACATCAGGACTCGTCGCCCCCATGCGGTGTCAGGATAAACTCAAGGTCACTATAAAGGGCTCGTCACCAATCAGTGTAGGCTAACAACAAGAATATAGTGTCCCATACCACCATAATTTGCTCAGAGTAGGGTGCTCACTGGTCACTACAGGGAGGTTTGTGGCTCCAGCGTAGGCCGACAGCTCGACCACGGTGTCCCATACCACCATGCCCGGCTCATGAGTCTTTATGGATCAAGGTACCATGGTTAACAGGGTTTCTAATGGTAAGTTCAGTACCCTAGGTTCAAGTAGTTATGACTCATACATGGTGAACATACAATGGCTAGTCGGGTTACTTGACGGGCTCGACTAGTACGAGCGCATCTCAAGCTGAACGACATGAAGTGCATGAAACACTTCGTGTGGCCTAACCACTGTCGCCAACCCAAAACACGACTCGCGTTCATCGACGTGTCTTTTTTGGTACATAGAAACCAACCACGAATTCGATCCATTACAGACTGCCTGGACTAGGTCATAGCCCCAAGCATTTGTGCATCAACATCAATAAGTATATGTGAGTAACAGAAATGAAATACAACATTATAAGCATGTTGATACATGTTATAACATATAACTTAAGCAAATCATCCCACACATGCATTTCATGTATATAATGAAATCAATACATATAGCCAACATGATGGAAATCGTTTACATCAGCATATTACTTGAGAATTCAATCTCAAAACTCCTACACAACACCATTTACTCAATACATGCTAAACAAACACTTAGACTACACACTTTAGTCTACATATCGTATGTCGACTCAAAGTGCGCTTAAGGGTGAATCCCTTCGCCAAACCAATCATGCACGCCTTCCTAATATTCTAACACGATAAATAGCCATGGCAAATATTTTATCAAAATATGGACGTAAGCAGTATTTCCTAGAAATGACTAAAATACCCTAAATCTCATATTTACCGTACATTTACGAAACGGAAAACGGATAGCATGTTGTACATGTCAAACGGCATTGCCATCAATAATCTACTATTAAACGACATTGAAAGCTTTGAAATCAGTCAATCAAAGCATCTAAGATCCGCACCTTTTTACCCTAGATGTGTATCGTTTCGAATCGAACGTATACGCTTCGTCAACGGCGTACAGGCGACCTAATGCACAAGATATATAAGCTACATCGCTAATGAATTGAAGGAAACCCCAAAACAGCATGTGGTTAGGATTTTCTTTACCTAGAAGTGCGTTGGAATCGCCGGGAAAGTGATTGGAGTGTGTTTCTTTAGCACGTGTAGCAGCAGCAGCAGGTGGCGGGAATATCTCTCCCACACTCTCTCACTTTTTCTCTCTCTAGCTAGGGTTTCTAGCAAATTTGAATGGGTGAGATAAGTGAGGGTTTAAAGCCCTTTTATAGCCTAAAACCTTCCCAAATTAGGCTTGGGAACAAGGTCTACTTGAGGTATAACCAAATCAGGGCTGTTCTGGTCCAAAGAAGCGCTTCTGGAGGTCCCCTGGCCGAATGCGGTCGGACTTAAGCTCATGGATACTGGATCCTGCTCGCATCCAGTTTTCAGTCCGGCAGAGTTCGCAGATCGCACGTGGCGGTCAAGTTTCAGTTCAGAGGTCATCGCACCTAGATCAGGTCTACAAGTCTCGTGATAAGAAAGAGAAATTTTTCCTGATCCGAGGGTGTAATTTGGCTGAATTCTGATGGTCAGAATGCTTAATAATAATGCGCCAAGTCACGTGCCAGATTTGAATTAAAATTTCCAAATCTAACCCTTTTCTCACTCTCTTCACTTCAGGCTCAATGAAATAGCCTTTTAATGTCGGTTGGCCTTGATTTTCGAAACGATTGTCAAGTCCAGCCAAGCGATCATAACGGTGCAAGATGGTAGATATCGGACTTTTGACGCGCGGTCTAGATCTAATACAAAGTTTCAAAGGGTTCCCGAGAACAAACCGGTTTAGAGTTTGATCCTGAATTTTAGGGTAAAGTAGCATCAACGATTCTACAAGTTTTGGGTCTTGCAGAACGTATTTAAACTGATCAGGGACAATTTCACAGCTACTTCAGCGTAGCACTAGCTAACTTACGCTTAATTTCTAAAGGAATTTGGTTTTAAGTGATTTGTTTGGCTTTGGAATTGATTCCTAAGAGTGATGTGGTTGACCCATTGCCTAAGGATGTCTAACCCCAGGTTGGAAAAAATCTGGGGTCTCTCTTCATGTTACTCCACCAATACTGCCTCTTCATGTTATTATACATAGTTGTACTCCCAGGGTGTATTGCCAACTTGGAATGATGCGCTTCTACCATCACTTGTTTCCTTAGATTTGCATTGTCGGGTACGTATACTCGCCCCTAATATTGGAGACCACCATCACTGCCAATCCTCCAACCAAAAATCTCCTCGCTTCTATATCTCTCCTTTATCTTGGTAAGCCATGCATCCTAGTCTTGTGCAGAAATCACATGGCGAACTAGGGTCGATTCGGTAGTCAGAAGAGCTACATAAGCATCTGGCTCATCGAGTGTGAGTTGGGCATCGAAATCCTAGAAAAACTCCATCATTTTCCACTCTTTAATCATCAGAGTGGCTATCAGTTCATGCTTCTTCTTCCGACTCAGAGCATCGGCCACCGAGTTTACCTTACCAGGATGGTAAGATATATTAAAATGGAAGTCCTTAAGGGTCTCCATCCACCGACGTTGGCATATATTTAAGTCATTTTGTGTGGATATATATTTCAGACTCTTGTGGTCGCAAAATAACTGAAAGTCCTATCCGTAGAGATAATGCCTCCATATTTTAAGAATAAAGACCACGACTGCCAACTCCAGGTCATGAGTTAGGTAATTCTCCTCATGCTTCTTCAACTGACGAAAAGCATAAGCGATCACCCTGTCGTTCTGCATTAGTACGCAACCTAGACCTAACTTCAAGGTGTCACCATATACCACAAACTCCTCTCCTTCTTGTGGGAGAGTAAGTACTGGTGTAGAGGTTAGCCTCATCTTTAACTCTTGAATGGCTACTTCGGTGTTCTTGTCCCATGTGAACCGGGCATTCTTCTTTGTTAGCAAAGTGAGCGGTCGCGTGATCCTTGAGAATTCCTTGATGAAACGTCTGTAATACCCTACCATGCCTAGGAAACTTTGAACCTCGGTAACTGTAGTGGGATGCTCCCATCTTAACAACGCTTCTACCATAGCGGGATCAACCGATATACCTTCTGCCTTCACCACATGCCCTAGAAACTTCACTTCCTTTTCCCAAAACTCGCATTTGGACAACTTAGCATATAGTTAATTTTCCTTCAGCGTACTTAGGACTGTGCACAGGTGTTGTTCAGGTTCCTCCTTGCTTTTGGAGTAAACCAGGATGTCATCAATTAATATGATCACGAATCGATCTAGGTAAGGCATGAAAATTCAGTTCATGAGGTCCATGAATATTATCGGAGCATTTGTGAGGCCGAAGGGCATAACTAGAAACTCGTAGTGCCCATAACAAGTCCTAAATGTTGTTTTAGGGATATCTTCATCCTTGATTCTCAGCTGATGGTATCCTGATCGTAGATCTATCTTGGAGAAGTACTTGGCACCCTTGAGTTGGTTGAACAGGTCGTCGATACGTGGCAGGGGGTACCTGTTCTTTATCATGACTTCGTTCAATCGTCGATAATCAATGCAGAGACGCATCGACCCATCCTTCTTTTTCATAAAAAGGACCGGCGCTCCCCACGGTGAAATGCTAGGGCAGATGAAAACTTGGGTAAGTAGCTCATTTATCTGGCTCCTAAGTTCTTCCATCTCATAAGGGGGCATGTGAAATGGGGGTAATGATATGGGAGCAGTTGTTGGTTTGAGATCTATGCAAAAATCTATCGCTCGTCTTGGGGGTAGCCCTAGTATCTCTTGAAATACCTCAGGGAATTCCCGTACTACTAGAATTAGGTGGATGGTGGACTCGACTGATTCTGGTTCATCCCGGGCTTGTAAGCTTTCAAATGTGATGTGCCTACTCTTTCCCTTTACTGTAAAAGAGGGTTGCCCAGGGACTATTATATTGACTGTTTTGTCGCGGCAGTCCATCACTGCCCAGACTTAAGAAAGACAATCCATGCCTAAGATGAAGTCAAACCGTTTTATAAGCATCATGACCAGGTCTACGGCCACTTCACGGCTTGCAAGAGTTAGAGGGTAGGATTGACATATTTTGTCTATTTCGATGAATTTCCCCATGGGAGATGCTACGACTAAGGGGGCATGCATTCGAGTTATGTTCAGTTCAAGTCTATTTGCAATAGTAGATTCTATGAAAGATAAAGTTACACCAGAATCAAATAGGAGGAGAACAGGGGTACCATTGATGTGAGCCGTACCATGAATTGTTTGATGAGGGTCCTCCTTAGCTTCCGTAGTGGCTACGGTAAACATGTAGGTGGGGGGAACCCTCTGCTGAACTGAAGGTCCCGACCTAGGCAGCTACTGCCTAAGAGTTACCATGGCTATTACTGGACCCGGCTAAGGGAGATTTGCAGGTGGAGTGATGCCTACGTCCCTCATTTTCTTGAAATAATTTCACACAAAATGTCTAGCTTTGTAGCAGTAGTCACAATTTCTCATGGCAGTCATGGTTGGAGCACCTGCAACTATGACTCTGCTCTTTTTCTCTGGTACTAGTGGGGTGGGAGGTGCCTATCTAGGCCTAACTAGGGTGCCGCTCACTGGAGGATGATTCCTCATTGTGTGCTCAAATCTTTCTCCACCCGCATGGCTTTGTCCACTAGTTCTGTAAAGTCCCAGAAATCCCAAGTGCCTAGCCTGACTGAATTCCTGGCCTGAGTCCTTCCTTGAACTTTTGTAGCTTGTATTCTGTATCTTCCAAGGACTTACGCATGAAGTGGGAGAGTTCATTAAATCTGGCCTCGTATTAGGCAACAGTCATACCGCCCTATTCCAGTTTCAAGAACTGGGCTATTTTCTCATTCTTACATGACCAAGGAAAGTACTTTTCCAAGAATTTTGTCTGGAAGCCTGCCCATGTCTAGGCATACGTGGCTGGAACGCCCTGCAGCACACTCTACCACTAGTTTTCTGCTTCTCCTTCTAACAAATAGGTAGCCAAGGTCACCATCTACGAATCAGAACACTCTAGGGGCCACATTAGTTTGGTGATTCTTTCCAGCCAGTGTTCCGCCTTCACCGGATCTGGCACCCATTCGAACGTGGGCGGCCGAAGCATCTGGAATCGTTTAAAGATATCTGCACTTCGATCCTTTCTATCTTGTGATGACTACTGACGATCCCTACTTCGTAAAGTCTCCATCATCAATGCATGCATGTCCTGCTGTTGTTGTGCGAACGTGTCATGTTGTTGTTGCATTGATGCGGCCATTGGTGCGAAAGCCGAAAAGGCTACTGCCCCCATAGGTGTATCGAAATATGCGTTGGCTGAAGGTTCAGCCGACGGCGTCGGCCACTCAAAGTATTGCAAGGGTAGCCCTGACGTAAAGGCCTCAGGGGACGAAGAATCCCCAATTACTTCGGACCTCGTATCCATGTTCGCCACTTCAGGCAAAAATCCTAGTGTGTAGACAGGGCTGTGCTCCCTTTGGCGCTCAGTTGATGGAATGGGGTGAACATCGACCATATTATTTCGTTGGGATTGTAATACTGGCGGCATGGTTTCTGAGAGATTAGAGTTTCATGGTTCAGGTGATAGAGTAGTGAATTAGCATGGTATGACTATGATAACAACATTGAGTACATGTCGATCATTAAATAAGCTAAGCTTAAACGAACCTAATTATCCTAATCTCTTCTAAATATTAGGACGTCTTTGCAAGTTTTTTTTCCCTTTTTTTTTAGGGAACCTAAGTATTTTTGTTTCTATATTTGTTCATTCTACCTACGTTCTATGGGGATTTTCCTAAGTTTCATCTAATTTATTTTCATATAAATCTTGTACATTGATCCCACAGCCCGACTATCTTAGCCTGGCTATCTCAGACTCTTCTCTGATACCAACTTCCACATTTTCGTATAAATTTCCTTGATAAATGTATTTTATCTGGATGGTTCAGACGGTCCAGATCATCCAGACCGTCTAGACGGTTCAAATGGTACAGACTATCCAGATGATGCGGATCCACCATGATATTTGTGTTTTATCAATGTCATCCATCTGTGTGTGGCCCACGTATTGTGGGACCCACGTGATATATGTGTTAAATCCTGACCATCCATCTGTGCACCCTTCCAGTAGCAAACAACTACTGGATTAACGCCAACAAGTTCTGTAGGTCCGCATGATGTACGTATTTCATTCCAACTGTCCATCGGAAGGTGGGGACCCACCAGCAAATTTAGCTGCTAGTTGATGTTAGCAAGTTCTATGGGTCCCGCATGATGTACGTGTTATGACCTGACCATGCATCTAAGGACGTGGCCCACCAGCAGCAGTTTTGTTGTATTAACATCAGTAATTCTGTGGGCCCTGGTAATGAGTTATGTGTTAGATCCAAACCGTCCATCCACAGCATGAGCTTGTCTTAAGGGTTAAGAAGAAAAATAAGATAGATCCATCTATCAAATGGACCACACTGTAAAAGCTAGTGGAGGATTAAACGCCCACTATTGAAACCCGTTTGGGGTTCCAAAAGTTCTGGATCAATATGGAATTCTTTTTCCTCTTAATTCAGGCCTTTGCAACCTTATGAACAGATTAGATAGAAATAAACGTTATATTGGGCCTTGAGAATTATTTAATAGTGAAAATTAATATCTTCACTGCTATTTGTGGTATGGTCCGGATGATCTTTCGATATGATCAATTTTTTGGGTAATGCTCTAAAATGACCAATAAAAATAGATGAATGGTGTTGATAGTTCTGTTAGGATGATGCAGCACACTTGATGTATATGAGGCCCTTTGTTACGGCCCATGTGATGCAACTCACTTGATGATATGAGTGTAACATCCTGGAAAAATCCGTACATAAACACAAGTACCACCTCAAGCAGAAATCACTTAAGACCAAATCCTTTAGAAATTTTTTGAGAATTAACTAGCGCTAAACTAGATTACCTGTGAAATTAGCACCAATCACTTTAAATATGATCTGCAAGACCCAAAACCTGTAGAATTAGTAACGCTACATTATCCTAAAATCTAAGATCAAACTCTAAACCCAGTTGCTCTCGGGAGCATTCAGAAAATCCATATCGGACCTAGACCGCACATCGAAAGTCCGATAGCGATGAACTTAGACAATTATGACCGCCTAGTTGGACTTGACAATTACCTTTAAATTCAAGTCCAGATGATTCCTGAGACTATTTTTTTAAGTTCGGAGTGAAGTGTGTATGAACGTGAAGGTTTTTATGAAATTAAATATGAATTTAAGTAATCTGAGTTATGTCGCTTGCGTGCCATTTATAAGCATTTTGACCGTTGGAATATGAACCAAATACACCCTCAGATCAGGGAAGATGGCCCACATATGCCAATATACTTGTGGTCCTGATCGAGTATCGGTGACCGTTAAACTGAAACTAGTCTGCCACGATCGATCTGGAAACCCAATAGGACTGAAAACTTAGCTTGACCTTGATCTAATATTTGTTAGCTTAAGTCAGACCACATTCAATAAAGGGATCTCCAGAAATGCTTCGTTGGATCGAAATGAGCCCGCTTTGGTTATAACCTAAGTATACCTTGGTTCTGGGCTATTTTCGTTAGTTCTGGGCCTATATAAGGGTCTTAAACCCTCTCTCATATATTCCATATGAATTCTCAAACCCTAGCTAATATAAGAGAGAGAAAAGAGAGAAAGTGAGAGAGAAGTTGGAGATTCTCCCAGGGATTCTACCCTTCCTCTCTACGTGCCTAATCCACTTATCTGAATCGTTATTCTGGAGATTCTAATTCCATACATAGGTAAGAAATCATAACCCTAACCTGTTTGGAGTTTAAAATAGTCTAGGTGTTGGTATAGTTAACCAGATTCATGCTTTAGGTTAACCACCGTTGACGAAGACTTATCGTCTAAATCATATCCATTACGCGTTCATCGGTTTAAGGTGTGGACTATATATGTTTAGATTATGGTTTTCAAGACTTTCAATGTCAGTTAATGATTTATTACTAACGTGGATGGTATTACACATGCTAAATGCGCTATCTGTTTTGATTTACGTACATGTATAGCCTATGTTGTAAATGGAGTATTTTATGTGTTTGTTTAAATGTTTGTACGCATTTGGAATCTGATGTCTTGATTGCCATGATTAATTGTCCTAGGTATATGATTGTTATGTATGCGATAACTCCTTGGCAAAATTATTTGCCCTAATACGTAATATGGCCGACATACGTGATGTATGTTGAAAGGTGTAGTCTAAGTGTTTGTGAAAATGTCTGAATGAGTTAGTAGTTAGTAAAGTGTGATTTATAAGGGTGTTGAGATATGAATCTCAATTACCTTAACTGTGTGTATAATTTCCTCCATGTACTGTATAGTTTGTTTATTCATGTTTAACTGTGTGTATGATTTCCTCCATGTACTGTGTATTCATGTCTAAGTTATATTCCATAATATGTCCATATGATTGTAGGATTTGACATAAGTATTCATTATCGTGATTTCAAGTGGTTGGGACTATATTACAGTCCAGGTAATCGATAACAGTTCTCGAACTGGTGGTTGAGGTTATTTTCGCCACGCAAGATGTGTTCGATGAATTCGAGCTATACTTGGGATGTCGGCAATGATTAGGCCACACCTAGTGCTTATGTATTTCATGTTGATCAAATCAATGTGCAATCATCCGAGTTGAGCTTATCAATTAACCCGATTGACCCGATGTATGTTCACCATGTTTGGATGCTACTGTTTGAATCTAAGGTACCAAACTCACTAATGAAACTCTATTAACCATGGTACCTCGATCTGCTAAGACTCATGAGCCAGACATGGTGGTATGGGACACCGTGGTGAGCTGTCAGCCTACACTAGGACGACGAGCCTGCCTATAATAACTGGTGAGCAACCCAGACTCGTGAGCTGAATACGGTCGTATGGGACATGGTATTCATGTTGTTGGCCTACATTGATTGGTGACGAGCCCTTTGTAGTGACCTCGAGCATACCTTGACACTGCATTGAGGCAATGGGCCTTAACGTAGTATCCAGGGTATGATTAGGCCTGTATTGATTGGTGATGAGCCCTTTACAGTGACCTATAACCATAACATCATATGAGATTTATTAGGATTGATGACCCTGGAATGGATCATTGATTGGGAATTAATATAAGGGAGGTACCTTAGCTTCCCTATCCTGCTATTTGGAAAGGACTAATAAGAACTTGGTAATCATGCTCATAACATTGCACTGCATATGCCGTTGGTGTTGGTGTAGAGCACAGTGGTAGTGATTCATGCCGCAATCATTAGATGTTGTCGCAAGAGGGAGTGCAGACGAGGGCATGCATCATTATCTCATATCATCCTTGCATTAATAAGAACATCCAGGACATGTTTGATTCTACTGCTTTATCATTACTGCTTGATTGAATTGATAATATGTTAACCTTTGTTGTATAGTTCCACTGAGTTGATCACTCACTCCCACGTTCTGGGATGGTGCTTAAACACCAACTAGACTCTGACTTAGCTGCAGGTGATGATGTGACACTCGAGGTAGAGCCAGAGTTTGATGATGACGAGGAGGCATTTTCATTCATGCAGTTCTCAGGCGGGTTCATGTGAGTCATATCCTAATCGACGGGGCTTCAGGGTTTACACTTTATAGAGAACCATTACATTTTGTCATATGTATTTGAAACAAACTTTGTACTTATTGACCTGGCAGAGTACTCATATTTTGGGGACTTGTATTAGTGTATATATGTATTTCAGACTTTCGCTTGCATTTTCTAATTATTCCTGAATTATGATTTGCTGATTTGGCTTAATCTATTTCATATTTAATGCACTAATACAGACAACATTCATCCATCATAAAAAATGTTGCATAAGTGATGTTTTGGAACTCGGGAGCTAAGTTATGCTCGACCCTCGAATTTCATGGCATTATAAGTTAGTATCAGAGCATGATCTGGATTAAATCGGACTTAGATAATGGTCACACGACGTACGCTGACGTTGATATAACATAGGAGGGTGCAAGAAAAATCTAGAAACACATTTATGATTCCCGGTTTCACCAATTGACGAAGGATTACTGAAAATGATCATAGAGATCGAGTCCGTGCACACTCTTGATCAAACACAACGACCCTAAACCATGTTTAGACCATCAATTAATGGGTTTAGACCATGTATCATCCCTTTCCAGCCATTAAAAACTGGTAAATGTGAATATGTATCAGGTTTTATTTAAAATGACCCAAAACGAGTCGAAATGGAGTAGGGGCCCAATCGGGACACTTCCAGGGGGACCCAGGGTGGGACCCATGTATTTTTGGACTTTGAGGGGGGAGGACCTCACCCCACCGGTGAGCCATCATCGGACAATCCAGAGACCGGTGAGGGCCTCATAGCCCAGTAGACCCGGACGGGCTGGGCCGATTGGGCCGAAGCCTCTAAGGCGTTGTATGGCTCACTGACGTGGGTTTGGTTGATTTTAAATACCCCTAAATCGTCTTACCTTCACAAGATACCCTCCCTAGCTTTCCTTTTCTTGAAACATCTCTCAAATCTCCCCCAAAATCACTCTCTAAACCCTTCTTTCTTCCATTTTGGTGTACCCTCTCGCTACCCATCTCAAAACCCACCTCCATTGCTGATTTCCCTTTCTTTTCTTTCCATTTTAGCATTCAAATCCCTACTTTGAGTCTCAAATTCATGGAAGACCAATACTCATCGCATTTCTTTCTTTTCTTTCCTTTTCCATGGCTCTATTCGAGCTTGTTACAGCCACATTTTCCATTTCCATCATTCTTTCTTTCATGGGAAAGAAGAGAGCTCCCATAGATGAAGTCGGGCCTAGTCGCCCCACCCGTTCTAGAAGGCCGAGAGGTGCCGCTGCAAGTTTAAGCCCCACTCGAGAGTTGTAGATGAAGTGGGATCTAGATCCCCATACTCCCATAGGAAGGGCTTTGTTGGCAGAGTTGTCTCATGGTATTTGCGAAGGCCATAGGGTCCTTTTTGAAGCTCACATAGATGCGCAGTTATTTAGACAATACTTGTTGTTTGAATGCCTAGTAGAAGCCAAGTGAGGTCCGCTATTTGAGGGTGAGCACCGTGTAAATGTGGGTACTGTCCGAGCTTTCTATGCCCACATTCGAGAGCCAATGCTGGAGCCCTTACGGTTTAAAATTCCAATTGGAAGAGATCGAGAGGCCACAGTTGACATTGGTTTGATATCTTGGATTCTGAATGTGCCACTTGGCAAGGTGCATGCTAGTGAGAAGAATTTGAGTAGTACACGTGAAAGGGATCACCACACACATTTCTTTTGTGGTCGTTTGGTTGAATGGCAGCCTAACAAAAGCCTCTTAGCGACCAATATGAAAGATGACTTCCGCCTACTTAACCACATCTGCACGTTCAACGTCTACCCCAGGTGGAGCAACTGCAGTGAGTGCACACGCCTGATGGTGGATTTCTTGTATCAGGTGAGGCAGGGAGAGAAGTTGTGTGTTCCTAGCATGCCTTGTGACAGATAGTCTTTATCGCATGTTCTAATAGAAGGACTGAATCCCTCCTGTTCGGCTAACTCATATGCAAGATTGCACTTGAGTTTGGCTACAGACTTGGGGCCAAATTGCCGATGTCGGTCCATTACATCACCGAGACTACTCTCAATCAGATGGATATCTGGCCACTACTTGAAGAGAGTGAGGATGAGACAGGAAGCGAAGAGGAAGAGAGTAATGAAGAAGGTGGAGATAAAATAGAAGAAGAAGAAGAGCAGGACAAGGAAGAAGAGGAGGCCCAAGATACGGATGAGAACCCTCCTCCTACGACTCGAGAGCATGACCTTGATCTGGTTAATAGAGAAGCCCATTTAGTTAAACTTGAGGAGGGTAAGGCCACTTTACGGCAGGATATTATCGACCTGCGAGACCTCATGAAGCATAAGTTCAAGAAAGTAACCTACACTTTGAAGTCTATCCCGTGCTATCTGTAGGATAAGGGTGCCCCTCCTCCATCACTAGATTCCAAAGAATAGCTCTATATGTAGTCGTCGTTTATTTTGTTTGTTGCTTGTTGTTGTGTGTAGCCTTTCTAGGCTTAGTGGTTTGGTAGTTGTTTTAGTGTTTGAAGCTTAGTTGTATTAGCTCACATGCTTTCTCCGTCGCGATCCATGTAATGTTGCACATCATGTATTGTGATAATTTTGTTAAATGAAATGCATGATGTTTCTTTGAATTGAGATGTGAATGTTGTATGGATGGATTAACTCACCAAGATGAGAGCAGAGATTGATTGCGAGGCCAGATCGTGACAGCCTACGGACCTGAAGGCACGGTCTTTACATTTTCAGTTCAAGTCAGTTGGTCCTGTCGAGTTAGTAGTTACGCTTCTTTGTTAGAGAGTTCTGATGATCCAACGTTGGGAGATATGCCAGTGGTTCGAGATTTCCCTGATGTATTTGAGAAGATCCTGGGACTTCCTCCTGAGCACGAGATTGACTTTACTATCGAACTTGTGTCCGGTACGACACCTATTTCCTTGCCGACGTATCGTTTGCCTCCATGTGAGATGGAGGAACTGAGGAGACAGATTGATGTATTGTTAGAGGCTGGCTTCATTCGACCGAGTGTGTCACCTTAGGGAGCGTCTATATTATTTGTGAAGAAGAAAGACGGTTCCCTGCGATTATGTATTGATTACCGTAGTTTGAACCAGGTGACAGTGAAAAACAAGTATCCCTTACCTAAGATTGATGATCTGTTTGATCAGTTGAAGGGGGCACGTTATTTCTCAAAGATAGATTTGTAGTCTGGGCATCATCAGTTGTGCGTCAGAGATGAGGATATGTAGAAGACAGCTTTTAGGACTAGTTTTGGTCATTACATGTTCCTTGGGATATCGTTTGGACTCACAAACGCTCCGGCCGTGTTCATGAATCTAATGAACAGAGTGTTTCGACCGTTTCTGTTCCGATTCATTATTGTGTTTACTGACGATATTCTGATATTTTCCAAGAATCGGGAAGAGCATGAAGAGCATCTGAGCGCTGTCTTTGACACTCTCAGGAAGAACTAGTTGTTTGCACAATACAAGAAATGCGACTTCTGAAAGGAGGAAGTCAAGTTCTTGGGATGTGGTATCCAACAAAGGTATAGTAGTTGACCTCGCTAAGGTAGCCGCGGTTCAGGATTGGAAGCAGCCCAGTTCAGTTACTGAGGTGAGGTGTTTTCTTGATCTGGCAGGGTACTATTGACAATTCATTCACGACTTTTCCAAGATTGCCAGACCGTTGTCTTAGTTGACACGGAAAGATTTGAAGTATGCCTAGAATGAGAAAGTTGAAGCAGCTTTGTAGGAGCTGAAGGATAAGTTGACGTCCACCCCTGTGATAGTATTGCTAGAGCAAGAGGTTAAGTATATTATATACACTGATGTATCTCACATTGGTTTGGGTTATGTCATTATGCAGAAGGACAGGGTGATTGTTTATGCCTCGAGATAGTTGAGGAAACACGAGGAGAATTACCCTACACACGACATAGATTTGGCAGCCGTCATTTTTGGATTAAAGCTCTGGAGACATTACCTCTACGGAGAGGCATTTGAGCTCTTTTGCGACCACAAGAGCCTTAGGTACATATTCTCACAGTGAGACTTGAATATAAGGCAGCGCCAATGGATGGAAATCTTAAAGGACTTTAAGTTTGAGGTCTCCTACCATCCGAGTAAGGAAAACCTTATGGCAGACGCGTTGAGTCGCAAGAAGACCATAGAGTTTGCGGCTCCGCTTATGATTGTAGAATGGGACATGGTGGAGTTTGTGCAAGACTTTGAGCAGAAACTCACGATGGAGGAACCATACGAGGTTATCACACATATTCGTGTACAGCCCCTCATTGACAGTAGGATTATCAAGGCTCAGGCAGATGATGAGCTATTGGTAAAGATAAGAGTGGGTTGGTACATATGAGGACTTCGAGTGGAGTGTTGGTACGGATGGGGGCTTACGTTATCGTTGACGTCTATGCATCCCAGACATTCCAGACTTGATATGAGAGGTTCTCGAGGTAACCCACAGTTTAAGGCTTGCGATGCATCCAGGTAGCACGGAGATGTATCAAAACATGAAGAGATCATACTGGTAGGACAATATGAAGGTCCATGTAAAGTCCTGAAAATCAAGGGTAGAGCATAAACTCCACTCCCGAGTTTCAGAACATCACTTATGCAATATTTTCAATGATGGATGAATGTTGCTCATATTAGTGCAGAAAACATGAGTGGGATTAGACCAAAACAGCATATCATACTCCAAAGACAGTTAAGTTTCTCAAGCGGAAGACTGTGATAAATATATAAAATGTATAATTGATTGTAAGTCTCCTGTAACATCCCAAAAATTGGGGGGTCGAGCAAAAACCCAACTCCCGAGTCCCAAAATGTTATTTATGCAACATAGATATGTATGATTGAATGTTGTCTATAATAACGCATTAAACATGAGTGAGATTAAGCTAGAACAGCATATCATACTCCAGAGACAGTTAAATTAACAAGCGGAAGACTGTGATAGTATGTATAACATATATAAACTGTTGTATGCCTCCAGAGTGTGGATATGTTACCAGGTTATATACATACATGTATACTCCAAAAGTAGTCAAAACGAATATACATGAGTGCACTAAAAATATAAAATGATAAGTGTCAAAGTATCTAATCAACCTCCCTGTAATCCCGTCAATCAGAACACGCATAAAGGAGGAATTCTCCTCATCATCATCAAGTCCAGCTCCGCCTCACAGGCCGCGCCATCATCTGCAATCACAAAAGGGACCGGTGGGTGTCCGAAAACACCACCCCGTAACGTGGGAGTGAGTAGCTAACTCAGTGGAATAATAGAGCAAGGATTAACATGTTCTCAAATCAATCATGCGATAATAGTAAAGCAATAAATCAAAAAATTCTAATACTGTTGTTAATGCAATATGACATGACGTGATGTATGCCCTCACTGACGATCTCCCTCATACGGTAACATCTTACGACCGCGGCATGCCACACTCCCTAGAGTGCTCCACATCTTCCAGGCACATGCAATGTTATGGTGATATGATTTCCAAGTTGTTATTAGTCCATTCAAATAGCAGTATTGGGAAACTAAGGTACTTCCCTTGTATCAATCCCAACACAGATCCTGTCTAGGGTCGTCACTCCTAGTAATGTCATACGATGTATATTTTGTAGGTCGCTGCAAGGGCTGCCAGGGCTATTGCACGCACTCGTTGCTCCACTCCCCCATCACCTTATCAATACAGGCCTACTGTACTCTACTGCTACTGAAGGGTCATCGCCTCCCGTAGACTCAGAATACGCTCGCGGTCACTACAAAGGACTCGTCGCCTGATCAGTGTAGGCCGACAGCAAGAATATAGTGTCTCATACCACCATAATCTACTCACGAGTCTAGGTGCTCACTGGTCACTACGGGGAGGTTTGTGGCCCCAGCGTAGGCCGACAGCTCGACCACGGTGTCCCATACCACCATGCCCGGCTCATGAGTCTTCGTGGATCAAGGTACCATGGTTAACAGGGTTTACAATGGTAAGTTCAGTACCCTAGGTTCAAGAAGTTATGACTCATGCAGGGTGAACATACAACGGCAAGTCGGGTTACTTGACGGGCTCGACTAGCACGAGCGCGTCGCAAGTCGAACGACATGAAGTGCGTGAAACACTTCGCGTGGCCTAACCACTGCCGCCAACTCCAAACACGACTCGCGTTCATCGACGCGTCGTTCGTGGCAAAGATAAGCCAACCACGATATTTCTCGGTTACCGACTGCCTGGACTAGGTATAGTCCCAAACACATGGAATCACATCAGCAATCAGGTAAGAGTAATGGAAATGAAATACAACCATGTGAGCATGTTAACACATGTTATAACGTACAACTTAAGTAAATCATCCTACACATGTCTTTCACACATATAATGAAATTATGCATATCGCCAACATATAGGAAATCCTCTCCATTAGCCTATTAATTGAGAATTCAATCTCAACTAAATTATAATGAAATCATCAAGTACATGTTATAGCATACCACTTAAGTGCAACATCAAACATATGCATTTCATACATATAATGAAATCGTACATACGGCTAACATGTAGGAAATCATTTACATCAGCATATTAATTGAGAAATCAATCTCAAATTAATTCATAACACCATTTAATTCAATACATACTAATACAAGCATTTATACAAACACTTACACTACACACTTGAGTCTACATATAGTATGTCGACCCGAAATGCGCATTTAGGCGAATCTCTTCGCCAAACTAATTATGCACGCATTCCTAACATTCTAATGCGACAACAATTCATGTCAATCACATCAGCAAACTATGAATGAAAACAGTACTTCCTACAAATGACTAAAATGCCCTAAATCTCATATTCTTCGTTGATTTACGAAACAGGAAACGGACAGCATGTTGTACATGTCAAACGGCGTTGCCGTCAAGAATCTACTATTAAACGACATTGAAAGCTTTGGAAACAGTCAATCAAAGCGTCTAATATCCGCACCTTTTCCCTTTTAGGGGTGAGAATTCGAACGGAGTTAATACGCTTCGTCTACGGCTACTAGAGGACCTGTTTTACAAGATCTTTTAACTACCGAGCTATGGAACGGAAGAAACATCAAATCAGCAACTTTCTATGGTTATTCCTTACCTGAAAACGTGGAGAAATCACCGACTGAATGATGGAAGTGTGTTGCTACAGCACGTGCAACAAGCGGTACGAAAGCTGAAAAATTCTCCTCCAATCTCTCTCACAAACTCTCACCTTTTCTCTCTCCCAATCTAGGGTTTTTTCCAAATTCGGATGGGAGAGAGGAGTGAGGGTTTCAAGCCCTTTTATAAGCCCAAACTTGCCCGAAATAGACTCGGGAACAAGTTTCACTTGAGGGGTAACCAAATCGGGACTGTTTCGGTCCAAAAGATGCTTTTTGGTGGTCCCCTGGTCGAATGCGATCGGACTTAAGCTCATGCATACCAGATCTAGCGCGCATTAAGTTTTCAGTCCGGCAGGGTTCGCAGATCGCACGTGGCGGACCAGTTTCAGTTCAGCGGTCACCGTACGTAGATCAGGGCTGGAAGTCTCATAATAATAAATAGAAATTTTTCCTGATCCGAGGGTGTAATTTGGATGAATTCTAACGGTCAGAACGCTTAATACTGACGTGTCAAGTCGTGTGCCAGATTTGAATTTGAAATTCCAATTCTGTCCCTATTCGCGGTCTCTTCAGTCCGGGCTCAATGAAATAGTCTGTGATTATCAGTTTGACTTGATTTTCGAAATGATTGTCAAGTCCAGCTGGGCGGTTCTAATGGTATAAGATAGGAAGTAACGGACTTTCGACGTGCGGTCTAAATCCAATACAAGAATTCAAAGTGGTCCAGAGAACAAACCCGCTTAGAGTTTGATCCGAGGTTATAGAGTATTATGGAGTCATACGTTCTACTCGATTTGGGTCTTGTAGAACGTATTTAAAGTGATCAGGGACTGTTTCCTAGCTACTCCAGCGTTGCGCTAGATAACTTACGCTAAATTTCCATAGGAATTAATCCTAAGTGGTTTCTTTGGCTATGAAATTGGGTTCTAAGCGATTTTCCAGGTGTTTTAGTTGACCCATTGCCTAAGAACGTCAAATCCCAGATTGGCCAAAATTCGGGGTGTTACAATCTACCCCCCTTAAAACACAATGTCGTCCCCGACATTGGCAAAGAGCAAGGAGTACTTTCTCTAAGGAAGGTTCAAATCCTATTTAATAACCTAATCGTATGTATATCCGAACTCAAAGGTTTCGATCTTGGACCAGTGGAAAAGAGGCCAACCACTCTTCCGCTGCGCCACTCTGATCAAACGGTAGCGTTGACTAACCTAACTGGATTGGACTCAATACGTTCTACCCCCCTTAAAACATAGTTTTACTTAAGGTTGAAGAATCTTAGCATCGATCCGTATATCAGAACGAGGCGCAACTTAGGAGCTATCCTTGACCTAAAATGGAAACAACCTTTCTCTACATGGTTTTCCTTGCTAATGATGCATTCTATGGCATTGGTATCTATGATCATAGAGATGAGCCTAATCTCTATTGTGGTTAAGGTCAGGGCAGGCATGAGTTGGTGGCAAGATGTCGAATTCTCTACTGGCTTCAAGTCCTCGCCATTTCCCAAAGGCAATGTGATCCCGTTTGGTTGTAGGTGGTTTGGCCATCACGGAAGAAAGGTTGTGTAGTGGGTCTAAGCCGGATACGTTGAACCTTCTGTCTAATCAGGACAGAAAATGTGTTGTATCAGTTCTTAATCCGAGTCGACGCCGATCCTCTGCTTGATCAGAGCATTGGATTTATTGGTAACCACTAGGATTAAGAAGTCGATTCAAACCGCGAAGACATCGCTTACATGTAGTTCCTTTATTCCGCATTCCCGAATGCAATAAGCCCTTGGGGAAGGCAATTCTAAGGGGCGTGCTAGTACATTCTAAGTTCAATCTGAGGGAGTTATAAATGTTCCCTGAGAGTATATGGTTCCTTCCTATGGGCAACAACAGAAGTCTATAAGCCATAAAGGAATCTACCGAAGGAAGGGAGTCTCATTCCAACCAAATCTAACCTATTATCCCTTAGCATATTTAGGCCTTACACTGCCTAAGACAACTAGTAGCCTAGTCTGTAACTCAGTAGTTATAATCCAAAGCCTAAGTTTATACATTAAATGGTTTCATACCATTTCTACTACAGGGAGTTGTTCTATCGCTTAGGGTCAAGATTGTCTAAATGGAATTGGATTTCTTATGTCGTCAGACCCTTCAAATCTAGCAGTTCTAACACTAGATCCAAAATGCCCAAAGGCCTATATGCCCAGTAGCATTAAGTTGTATTAAATGGAACCGCATTCCTAGTCCCATAGCAGGATCGGAAGAGGCATGCTTGGTAGGAGGGTGGGTTGGGATAAAAATCAATTTGCAGGCTGAATCCCGGGAGTTACCATACTCCCAACCTAGGGACAATACCTTACAGCGAAATGAAATGGCATGCATTCCATTCAACAAATTTTGGCTACATTAAGCCCAAACCACAACACAAACATTCACATAACAAATCGAAAAGCATCATGCATTTCATTAAACTAAAATTGTCATAATACAAGGGATATCTCCTTACAAGTATCATGACAAGAAATACATGGGAGCTATGTCAGTCAGCTACTACAGCAACATAGGTAAACTACTAGCCTTATCAGGCTTACAAAACACAACTTAAAATAGGAAATGACTAACTACAACCCGCGATACCTGGATCTAGATTACTAGTCCGAGTCGAGCGATGGAGGAGAAAATGTAAAGAAATCGTTGTTCAAATGGACAGAATGAAATCTAGGCATTGTAGAGGGATGCTTCAAGCTCCCCTAGGATGTATTTTCAAGGAGAAATAAAAATGAAAAAGGGGAATGGAGCACCTCATGATTTCAGCTCGATTTGGGGGTTTTTAGAGCTCCAAAAGATGAAATCTTCAAGAGAAAAAGCTGCAAACAGAAATGGAATGAAGGAATGTGGCCGTTTTTAGCAGGGAATGGGTTTAGGAATGATTTGAAGCCACGGTTTGGAGGAGGGCAGCAGAAAAACGTGAAATGGGGCTAGGGATGGGACTGTTTGTGAAGGATGTACCCAATTTAGGGGTTTTCAGTGGGTGGACCACACATGGGAGGGGTGTGCTACCCATTTTAGGGTGACCGCCCGAAGTACGGCCCAAATGGGGCCCACCGGTCGGCGATGCATCGCCGAACCGGCGATGGCATCGCCGGCCATCTCTCTAGGTGGCTGGTGGGACCACATGGGTTTGGTCCCCCATGGTCCAGGGACCCCAAAAAGGTACGGTCCCAACCTTGGTTCATTGTATTTTGACCTATAGAGGCCCAAATATGAGTTCAGGACTTTCCGAGGCCAATCTACAATATAGAATACAAAACCCTATCATGCAGCATATGATTTTGGGGTAGAAGGAGCTAGTACATCCATCTAGCACATTCGTTTCTAAATAAAGAAAATTTATAATGGCCTTATGGCCATTTTTCATGAAATTTTACTATTCACTGTAAATTTTTGTGAAAGTAGGATTTTATGTTATTTTCATATTAGGATTGATGCCTAACATGAAATGGATAAGAAATAATTGAATATTGGGATGGTGAGAGGAAGAATTTCGAAGATTTTCGGTGAAACGGGGTTTTTAAGCCCTGACGATTGAATACAGGGGTCGTGGTTGTCCCACTACCCAAGGATTCACATTAACGGGTTTAGAATCATTCAAGAACATCTCAACACGACTTCCTACGACCTATGAGCTATTCGGGTTGCTTTACGCGACCCGAAATGCATTACAGACTCGATCGCACGATCGAAATGAATAGTCTTCGCCTATCGGCGAATCTGAGATCCTAAAAGTGTTTCTAGACCCTTCTCGCACCCACCTAAATCAAAGGAAGTGACAGCGTACGTCGCGTGACCATAACCCAGGCCCGGTTTAATCCAAATCATGCTCTGATACCATCTGTAACATCCTGAAAATCGGGGGGTCGAGCAAAAACCCAACTCCCGAGTCCCAAAATGTTATTTATGCAACATAGATATGTATGATTGAATGTTGTCTATGATAACCCATTAAACATGAGTGAGATTAAGCTAGAACAGCATATCATACTCCAGAGACAGTTAAATTAACAAGCGGAAGACTGTGATAGTATGTATAACATATATAAACTGTTGTATGCCTCCAGAGTGTGTATATGTTACCAGGTTATATACATACATGTATACTCCAAAATTAGACAAAACGAATATACATGAGTGCGCTAAAAATATAAAATGACAAGTGTCAAAGTATCTAATCAACCTCCCTGTAATCCCGTCAATCAGAACACGCATAAAGGAGGAATTCTCCTCATCATCATCAAGTCCAGCTCCGCCTCAGAGGCCACGCCATCATCTGCAATCACAAAAGGGACTGGTGGGTGTCCGAAAACACCACCCCATAACGTGGGAGTGAGTAGCTAACTCAGTGGAATAATAGAGCAAGGATTAACATGTTCTCAAATCAATCATGCGATAATAGTAAAGCAATAAATCAAAAAATCCTAATACTGTTGTTAATGCAATATGACATGACGTGATGTATGCCCTCACCGACGATCTCCCTCATACGGCAACATCTTACGACCGCGGCATGCCACACTCCCTAGAGTGCTCCACATCTTCCAGGCACATGCAATGTTATGGTGATATGATTTCCAAGTTGTTATTAGTCCATTCAAACAGCAGTATTGGGAAACTAAGGTACTTCCCTTGTATCAATCCCAACACAGATCCTGTCTAGGGTCGTCACTCCTAGTAATGTCATACGATGTATATTTTGTAGGTCGCTGCAAGGGCTGCCAGGGCTATTGCACGCACTCGTTGCTCCGCTCCCCCATCACCTTATCAATACAGGCCTACTGTACTCTACTGCTACTGAAGGGTCATCGCCTCCCGTAGACTCAGAATACGCTCGCGGTCACTACAAAGGACTCGTCGCCTGATCAGTGTAGGCCGACAGCAAGAATATAGTGTCTCATACCACCATAATCTACTCACGAGTCTAGGTGCTCACTGGTCACTACGGGGAGGTTTGTGGCCCCAGCGTAGGCCGACAGCTCGACCACGGTGTCCCATACCACCATGCCCGGCTCATGAGTCTTCGTGGATCAAGGTACCATGGTTAACAGGGTTTACAATGGTAAGTTCAGTACCCTAGGTTCAAGAAGTTATGACTCATGCAGGGTGAACATACAACGGCAAGTCGGGTTACTTGACGGGCTCGACTAGCACGAGCGCGTCGCAAGTCGAACGACATGAAGTGCGTGAAACACTTCGCGTGGCCTAACCACTGCCGCCAACTCCAAACACGACTCGCGTTCATCGACGCGTCGTTCGTGGCAAAGATAAGCCAACCACGATATTTCTCGGTTACCGACTGCCTGGACTAGGTATAGTCCCAAACACATGGAATCACATCAGCAATCAGGTAAGAGTAATGGAAATGAAATACAACCATGTGAGCATGTTAACACATGTTATAACGTACAACTTAAGTAAATCATCCTACACATGTCTTTCACACATATAATGAAATTATGCATATCGCCAACATATAGGAAATCCTCTCCATTAGCCTATTAATTGAGAATTCAATCTCAACTAAATCATAATGAAATCATCAAGTACATGTTATAGCATACCACTTAAGTGCAACATCAAACATATGCATTTCATACATATAATGAAATCGTACATACGGCTAACATGTAGGAAATCATTTACATCAGCATATTAATTGAGAAATCAATCTCAAATTAATTCATAACACCATTTAATTCAATACATACTAATACAAGCATTTATACAAACACTTACACTATACACTTGAGTCTACATATAGTATGTCGACCCGAAATGCGCATTTAGGCAAATCTCTTCGCCAAACTAATTATGCACGCATTCCTAACATTCTAATGCGACAACAATTTATGTCAATCACATCAGCAAACTATGAATGAAAACAGTACTTCCTACAAATGACTAAAATGCCCTAAATCTCATATTCTTCGTTGATTTACGAAACAGGAAACGGACAGCATGTTGTACATGTCAAACGGCGTTGCCGTCAAGAATCTACTATTAAACGACATTGAAAGCTTTGGAAACAGTCAATCAAAGCGTCTAATATCCGCACCTTTTCCCTTTTAGGGGTGAGAATTCGAACGGAGTTAATACGCTTCGTCTACGGCTACTAGAGGACCTGTTTTACAAGATCTTTTAACTACCGAGCTATGGAACGGAAGAAACATCAAATCAACAACTTTCTAGGGTTATTCCTTACCTGAAAACGTGGAAAAATCACCGGCTGAATGATGGAAGTGTGTTGCTACAGCACGTGCAACAGGCGGCACGAAAGCTGAAAAATTCTCCTCCAATCTCTCTCACAAACTCTCACCTTTTCTCTCTCCCAATCTAGGGTTTTTTCCAAATTCGGATGGGAGAGAGGAGTGAGGGTTTCAAGCCCTTTTATAAGCCCAAACTTGCCCGAAATAGACTCGGGAACAAGTTTCACTTGAGGGGTAACCAAATCGGGGCTGTTTCGGTCCAAAAGATGCTTTCTGGTGGTCCCCTGGTCGAATGCGATCGGACTTAAGCTCATGCGTACCAGATCTAGCGCGCATTAAGTTTTCAGTCCGGCAGGGTTCGCAGATCGCACGTGGCGGACCAGTTTCAGTTCAGCGGTCACCGCACGTAGATCAGGGCTGGAAGTCTCATAATAATAAATAGAAATTTTTCCTGATCCGAGGGTGTAATCTGGATGAATTCTGACGGTCAGAACGCTTAATACTGACGTGTCAAGTCGTGTGCCAGATTTGAATTTGAAATTCCAATTCTGTCCCTATTCGCGGTCTCTTCAGTCCGGGCTCAATGAAATAGTCTGTGATTATCGGTTTGACTTAATTTTCGAAATGATTGTCAAGTCCAGCTGGGTGGTTCTAATGGTCTAAGATAGGAAGTAACGGACTTTCGACGCGCGGTCTAAATCCAATACAAGAATTCAAAGTGGTCCAGAGAACAAACCCGCTTAGAGTTTGATCCGAGGTTATAGAGTATTATGGAGTCATACGTTCTACTCAATTTGGGTCTTGTAGAACATATTTAAAGTGATCAGGGACTGTTTTCCAGCTACTCCAGCGTTGCGCTAGCTTACTTATGCTAAATTTCCATAGGAATTAATCCTAAGTGGTTTCTTTGGCTATGAAATTGGGTTCTAAGCAATTTTCCAGGTGTTTTAGTTGACCCATTGCCTAAGGACGTCAAATCCCAGATTGGCCAAAATTCGGGGTGTTACATCTCCAGAGTGTGAACATGTTACCAGGTTAACTAAATACATGTATACTCCAAAAATGGAAAGAAAAGAATGTACATGGGTGTTTAAATAAAAGGCAAAATACCAAGTGTATTGGCATCTAATCAGTAACCTTGTAATCCCGTCGATCAGAACCTGCATATAAGAGGAATCCTCCTCAACATCATCAAGAAAGACCGACTCTTCCTCGCAAGCATCGTCACCATTTAAAACTAAAACAGGGACTAGTTGGTGTGTACAACACCGTCCCGTAACGTGGGAGTGAGTGGCCAACTCAGTGGAATCATAAAGCAAAAGTTAACATGTCATCAAATCAATCAAGCGATAATGATAAAGCAAGCAAATCAAACATTCATAAATACTATAATTAATACAAGAATGAAATGACATGATGTATGCCATCGCCAACATACTCCCTCATACGACACCATCTTACGTCCGCGACATGCTTTCTTCCCTCAGTGCTCCACATCTTCCAGGCACATGCAGTGCGATATGAATATGATTACTGAGTTGTTATTAGTCCTTTTCATACAGAAGGATTAGGAAACTAGGGTACTTCCCTTATATCATTCCCAACAAGGATCTTGTCTAGTGTCGTCACTCCTAGTAGTCTCATACGATGATATATTTCTAGGTCGCTGCAAGGGCTGTCAGGACTGTTGCACGCACTCGTTGCTCTACTCTCCCATCACCTTATCAATACAGGCCTAGTTTGTACTCTTGTTGCTAAGGAAGGGTCGCCCCTCACGTAGACTCAGAGTACGCTCGAGGTCACTACAAAGGGCTCGTCACCAATCAGAGTAGGCCGATAGCAAGAATATAGTGTCCCATATCACCATAATCTGCTTAGAGTAGGGTGCTCACTGGTCACTACGGGGAGGTTTGTGGCCCCAGCGTAGGCCTACAGCACGACCATGGTGTCCCATACCACCATGCCTGACTCATGAGTCTTAATGGATCAAGGTACCATGGTTATCAGGGTTATCAATGGTACGTTCAGTACCCTAGGTTCAAGAAGTTATGACCAATACAAGGTGAACATACAATGGTCAGTCAAGTTATTTTGACGAGCTCGACTAGTACGAGCGCACCTCAAGCTGAACGACATGAAGTGTATAAACACCTCATATGGCCTAACACTGCCGTCAACCAAGGCACGACTCGGGTTCATCAACGCATCCTTCATGGCGAATAGAATCCAATCACGAATTCAAATCTGTTACCGACTGCCTGGACTAGAGTATAGCCCCAAACATTTGTAATATAAATTAATAATCATATGAAAGAGATAGAATTGAAATACAAGTAATTCCAGCATGTTATCAGCATGTTATAACATACATCATAAGCAGTTAACCATACACGAGTATTTCAAACATAAGGTAATCAATTCAAATACAACAAGCATGGAGGTAATCATGTACATCATCAAATTAGTTGAGAATCCAATCTCAACGCTAATCTACAACACCATTTACTCAATACTTACTAATACATACATTTATAGAAACCCTTAGTCTACACACATTAGTCTACATAGAATATGTCGACCAATAATGTGCATTAGGGCGAATCTCTTCGCCAAACGGATCATACACGCATAACTAGCATAGGTACACGATAAATACTCATGGCAATCATATCAGTAAAATACGTACATATACAGTATTTCCTACAAATACCTAAAATACCCTAAATCTCATATTCTTCGTACATATTTGAAATGAAAAATGGACAACATGTTCTACATGTCAAACAGTATCCTTGTCAACAATTTACCATTAAAAGGCATTGAAAGCTTTGAAAAATGGTAACCTAAGTGTCTAAAATTCGCACCTTAAACCAGAAAACGCATATCGGATATGATTCAGATAATAAGTCTTCTTCAACGGCGAATACGCTACCTATGGCATGAAACAGGTTAGCTATAACGTCATTGGAACTATTCTAGGCTTCAAAACAGGTTAAGGTTGGTTTAACTTACCCAAGAACGAAGCCGGAATCGCTGGAGAAGTGATTGTAAAGTGATGGTTAAGCACATAGATCGGCAGGGAAGAATAGCAGGAAGGTTCTCCCACTTCTCTCACACTTTCTCTCTCTTTTCTCTCTTCTATACCTAGGGTTTCTCTCAAATTCGTATGGGCTGAATGAGGGAGGGTTTAAGCCCTTTTTATAAGCCCAAACATGATGAAAATAGACTTGAAGTCAAGTTATGCTTAAGTTATAACCAAATCGGGTCTGTTCCGATCCAACGGAGTACTTCTGGAGGTCCTGTTACTAAATGCGGTCGAACTTAAGCTCTCTAATATTAGATCTAGGTCCAGCTAAGTTTTCAGTCTGGTCGGGTTTCCAGATCCACCGTGGCGGACCAGTTTCAGTTCAACGGTCATCGAAACTCGATTAGGGCCATAAGTGCTATGACATATAAGGGCCAACTGTCCTGATCCGAGGGTGAAATTTGGTCAAATTCTAACGGTTAGAACGCTTAAAAATGTCGCGCAAGCGACACGTGCCAGATTTATTAAAAATTGAATTAATTTTCTAAATATTTTCCTTTTCTCACTCTCTTCACTCCGGACTCAGTAAAATGGTCTCAGGATATTGGTTGGGCTTGATTTTTGAAATGATTGTCAAGTCCAACTAGACGGTCATAATGGTCTAAGATTATAGATATCGAACTTTCAACGTGCGGTCTAGATCCAATACAAAGTTTCAAAGTGCTCCTGAGAGCAACCGGGTTTAGAGATTGATCCTGGATTTCAGGGTAAGGTAGCGTCAATGATTCTATAGGTTCTGGGTCTTACAGATCGTATTTAAAGTAGTTGGTGCTAATTTTATAGGTAATCTAGTTTAACGCTAGTTAATTCACGTTAAATTTTTAAAGAATTTAGTCCTAAATGATTTCTTTGGCTTTGGAATTGAGTTCTGAGAGTGATATGGTTGACCCATTGCCTAAAGACGTCTAACCCCAGGTTGGCAAAAATCCAGGGTGTTACAGTCCACATTGCAAAGTTTGTGTCCCGTTGACTCACGTGCTAGTAGGTCAAGGTAGAGCATCGCCGACCTCCTGGACTGCTTCAGCCCATGCCCATAGCTGAATGAAAGTGGGACTTCATTTCTATGGATTTTATTTCAAGACTGCCGAAGATGAGGAAGGGACATGACTCTATTCGGGTGATCGTAGATCGATTGACAAAGTCAGCTCATTTCCTACCGATCAGAGTTATGAATTCTGTAGACGAGTTGGCCAAATTTTACATCAAGGAGATTATAAGTTTACATGGAGTTCCCTTGAAGATTGTGTCAGATCGAGACATGCGATTCACATCTATCTTGTAAGACCCGTATCCTAGACCGTACCATTCCATAGACTTCCGCGATCTTACCAATTGAATTTCGGTAACCTTCGACCCTTAACCGATATTTATGCGCGACCCTGATTCATATGCCGTCAACCCGTATCAACTCAACCCAAGACCTTTACCATAGTGATCGTGCCGTCATTGCGATTTCGATGCCGTGACTCACGCACCGAGGTGATACCCTGGTCAAGAGATGTAGGCCAGAATTCGGTGTGAGGAAAACACCGCACGTTGCAAAACCTAAGAGAATCTCTATGACTTGTCAAATCAATCTCATCAATCAATCAAATCCCATCACATCTCATGTCAAGTACACATCATTTTTCACCCTTTCCCAAGCAAGCCACAAAAGTCAAAAAGTTCTTACAAGCTCATACCTTTCTTACACAAAATGCCTCCAAAGTGAAAAAGTTCTTACACCACCCATGCCTTTCTTACACAAATGGTCATAAAAGTCAAAAAGTGTCTTACACACCCATCATCACCACATCTATCACTCCATCACCCATCACTCTCTCTCCCTTTACAAGTCTCTCTCTCTCATTTTCAAATTCATTACCAAGCAAGAGAGTAAACCTCCATACGTATGAGCTTCTCCCTCTCTTTCAAAGCTACAAGTGTTGCCCATGTAACATCCCGAAAATCGGGGGGTCGAGCAAAAACCCAACTCCTGAGTTCCAAAATGTTATTTATGCAACATAAATATGTATGATTGAATGTTGTCTGTGATAATGTATTAAACATGAGTGAAATTAAGCCAGAACAGCATATCATACTCCAGAGACAGTTAAATTAACCAGCGGAAGTCTGTAATAGTATGTATAACATATATAAACTGTTGTATGTCTCCAGAGTGTGAACATATTACCAGGTTATATACATACATGTATACTCCAAAAGTAGATGAAACGAATATACATGAGTGCGCTAAAAATATAATATGACAAATGTCAAAGTATCTAATCAACCTCCCTGTAATCCCGTCGATCAGAACATGCATAAAGGAGGGATCCTCCTCATCATCATCAAGTCCAGCTCTGCCTCGCAGGCCGCACCATCATCTGCAATCACAAAAGGTCTGGTGGGTGTCCAGGAACACCGTCCCGTAACGTGGGAGTGAGTAGTTAACTCAGTGGAATAATAGAGTAAGGATTAACATGTTCTCAAATCAATCACGCGATAATAGTAAAGCAATAAATCAAACAATCCTAATACTGTTGTTAATGCAATTATGACATGACGTGATGTATGCCCTCACCGACGATCACCCTCATGCGGCAACATCTTACGACCGCGGCATGCCACACTCCCTAGAGTGCTCCACATCTTCCAGGCACATGCAATGCTATGGTGATATGATTTGGGTCTTGTAGAACATATTTAAAGTGATCAGGGACTGTTTCCCAGCCACTCCAACATTGCGCTAACTAACTTATGCTTAGTTTCTAAAGAAATTAATCCTAAGTGGTTTCTTTGGCTATGGAATTGGGTTCTGAACGATTTTTCAGGTGTTTTAATTGACCCACTGCCTAAGGACGTCAAATCCCAGATTAGCCAAAATTCGGGGTGTTACAATCTACCCCCCTTAAAACACAATGTCGTCCCCGACATTGGCGAAGGGCAAGGAGTACTTTCTCTAAGGAAGGTTCAAATCCTATTTAATAACCTAATCGTACATATAACCTAAATCAAATGTTTCGATCCTGGGCCAGTGGGAAAGAGGCCAACCACTCTTCCGTTGCACCACACTGATCGAACGGCAGTGTTGACTAATCCTAACTGGATTGGACTTAATACGTTCTACCCCCCTTAAAACTTGGTTCTACTTAAAGTCTAAGAATCGTTGCATCGATCCGTATATCGGAACGGGGCGCAACTTAGGGGCTATCCTTAACCTTTCTCTACATGGTTTTCCTTGCTAATGATGCGTTCTATGGCATTGGTACCTATGATCATAGAGATGAGCCTAATCTCTATTGTGGTTAAGTTCTGGGGCAGGTATGAGTTGGTGGAAAGATGTCGAATTCTCTACTGGCTTTAAGTCCTCGCCATTTCCCAAAGACACCGTGATCCCGTTTGGTTGTATGTGGTCGAGCCAACACGGAAGAAAAGTAGTATAGTGGGTCTGAGCCGGATACATAGACTTTCTGTCTAGCTAGGACAGAAGATTTATTATATCAATTCTTAATCCGAGTCGATGCCGATCTTCTGCTTGATCAGAGCATTGGATTTATTGGTAACCACTAGGATTAGGAAATTGATTCAAACCGCGAATACATCGCTTACATGTAGTTTCTTTATTCCGCATTCCCGAATGCAATAAACCCTTGGGGAAGGGAATTCTAAGGGGCGTGCTAGTACATTCTAAGTTAAATCTGAGGGAGTAATAAATGTTCCTTGAGAGTGTATGGTTCCTTCCTATGGGCAACAACAGAAGTCTATAAGTCATAAAGGGATCTACCGAAGGAAGGGAGTCCCATTCCAACCAAATCTAACCTACTATCCCTTAGCATATATAAGCCTTACACTGCCTAAGTCAACTAGTAGCCTAGTCTGTAACTCAGTAGTTATAATCCAAAGCCTAAGTTTATACGTTAAATGGTTCCATACCATTTCTACTACAGGAAGTTGTTCTATTGCTTAGGGTCAAGATTATCTAAATAGTATCGGATTTCTTATGTCGTCAGACCCTTCAAGTCTAGGAGTTTTAACACTAGGACCAAAACGCCAAGGGCCTATGTGGCCAACAGCGTTTAGTTGTATCAAATGGAACTGCATTTCTAGTCCCATAGTGGGATCGGAAGTGGCATGCTTGGTAGGAGGGTGGGTTGGGATAAAATTGATTTGCAGGTTGAATCCCGAGAGTTACAATACTCCCAATCTAGGGACCATACCTGACAGCGAAATGAAACGGCATGCATTCCATTCTACAAATTTCGGCTACATTAAGCCCAACCACAACACAAACATTCACATAACAAATCGAAAAGCATCATGCATTTCATTAAACTAAAATTGTCATAATGCAAGGGATATCTCCCTACAAGTATCATGACAAGAAATATATGGGAGCTATGTCAGTCAGCTACTACAGCAACATAGGTAAACTACTAGCCTTATCAGGCTTACAAAACACAACTTAAAATAGGAAATGACTAACTACAACCCGCGATACCTGGATCTAGATTACTAGTCCGAGTCGGGCGATGGAGGAGGAAATGCAAAGAAATCGTTGTCCAAATGGACAGAACGAAATCTAGGCATTGTAGAGGGATGCTTCAAGCTCCCCTAGGATGTATTTTCAAGGAGAAATGAAAATGAAAAAGGGGAATGGAGCACCTCACGATTTCAGCTCTATTTGGGGGTTTTTAGAGCTCGATGAGATGAAATCTTCAAGAGGGAGGGCTGCCAACTGAAATAGATTGATGGAGGGTGGTCGTTTTTGGCCAAGGATGGATCTAGGGTGGTTTGGAATCATGGATTTTTGGAGATATTTGCTGGAAAACGAAAATGGGGCTAGGAAAGGGGCTGTTTGTAAAGGAAGTACCTAATTTAGGGGTTTTCAGCAGGTGGACCACACATGGGAGAGGTGTACTACCCAAAATACTCCCACGCCCCAAATTTTACCTCAAGTGGGCCCACCTGTACGGCGATGGCATCGCCGACCGGCCGGTGATCTGACCGATGGGACCACATGGGTTTGGTCCCCCATGGTCCAGGGACCTCAAAAATGCATGTCCCCCACCTTGGTTCATTGCATTTTGACCTACATAGGCCCAAACATGTGTTCGGGGCTTTCCGAGACCATTCCACAATCCCGAATAGAAAACCCTATGATGCAGCATATGAATTTGAGGTAGAAGGAGCTATTACATCCATCTAGATCCTTATTTGCTAAAGAAAGTGAAGTTAGAATGGCCTTATGGCCATTTTTCATGAAATTTTACTATTCACTGTAAAATCTTGTGAAAGTATCATTTTATGTTATTTTCACATTAGGTTTGATGCCTAATATGATTTGGATAAGAAAGAAATGAAGATTCGAGTGGTGAGAGGAAGAATTTTAAAAATTTTCGGTGAAACGGGGTTTTTAAGCCCTGGCGATTGAATACAGGGGTCGTGGTCATCCCACGGCCCAAGGATTCACTTTTATGGGTTTTAAATCGTTCAAGAACATCTCAACCCGACTTCCTACGACCTAGGAGCTATTCGGGTTGCTTTACGTGACCCGAAATGCGTTACAGACTCGATCGTGCGATCGAAATGAATATACTTCGCCTATTGGCGAATCTGGGATCCTAGAAATGTTTCTAGACCCTTCTCTGTAACACCCTGAAAATCGGGGGTCGTGTATAAACTCAACTCCCGAGTTCCAGACCGTCACTTATGCAACAAAAATGGTTATGATTCAATGTTATCTGATTTAAAGCATTCACATGAGTAAAAGTATACCAAAACTGCAATTCATACTTCAGATCCAGTGATAAAAGCAAGCGGAAGACTAAACAATATATATATCACTGTATGGAAAAACAAAGTAATCTCAACTGTCTCCAAAGTATGACTACATCTCTGAGTCTCATATACATGTAAATAGACAAAAGAATAAGTTCAAAATAGTCCCACTGAAGTCCTCCCTCGATCCAGGTCACCTACGGGAAGCCGTCGTGATACTGCATATACGAGAACTCATCCTGGTCCTCGTCAATCTCCGGCTCCACCTCCTGGATCTCGTCGTCACCTGCAACTACAACAGGGTCTGGTGGGTGTTGCAAACACCATCCCGTAACGTGGGAATGAGTGATCAACTCAGTGGAATCATAGAGCAAAGATTAGCATGTTCACAATTCAATCACGCGATAATAGTAAAGCAGTAAATCAGACAAATCCTAATACTGTTGTTAATGCAAGATGATATGACGTGATGTATGCCCTCACCGACGATCACCCTCATACGGCAACATCTTACGACCGCGGCATGCCACACTCCCTAGAGTGCTCCACATCTTCCAGGCACATGCAATGCTATGGTGATATGATTACCAAGTTGTTATTAATCCATTCAAACAGCAGGATTGGGAAACTAAGGTACTTCCCTTGTATCAATCCCAACACGGATCCTGTCTAGGGTCGTCACTCCTAGTAATCTCATACGATGTACATTTCGTAGGTCACTGCAAGGGCTACCAGGGCTGTTGCTCGCACTCGTTGCACCGCTCCCCCATCACCTTATCAATACAGGCCTACTGTACTCTACTGCATGGAAGGGTCGTCGCCTCCCGTGAACTCAGAATACGCTCGCGGTCACTACAAAGGGCTCGTCGCCTGATCAGTGTAGGCCGACAGCTAGAATATAGTGTCCCATACCACCATAATCTGCTCACGAGTCAAGGTGCTCATTGGTCACTACGGGGAGGTTTGTGGCCCCAGCGTAGGCCGACAGCTCGACCACGGTGTCCCATACCACCATGCCCAGCTCATGAGTCTTCGTGGATCAAGGTACCACGGTTAATAGGGTTTACAATGGTAAGTTCAGTACCCTAGGTTCAAGCAGTTATGATACATACAAGGTGAACAAACATCGGCCAGTCGGGTTACTTGACGGGCTCGACTAGCGCGATCGCATCTCGAATTGAACGACATGAAGTGCGTAAAACACTTCGCGTGGCCTAACCACTGCCGCCAACTCTCAACACGAATCACATTCATCGACGCGTCGTTCGTGGCTATGACTAGTCAGCCACGAATTCGCTCGGTTACCGACTGCCTGGACTAAGTCAAGTCCCACACATCTATGGAATTACATTAACACTATAAAAAGGTATTGGAATTGAAATACATCATGTGAGCATGTTAGCACATGTTATAACATTCAACTTAAGCAAATCTTCAAGGCATACTTCCCATGCATATTCAACTTAAGCAAATCCTCAAGCATATACATTCCATGCATGTAATGAAATCATGCATTTTGTCAACATGTAGAAAATCATTTAGGTCAGCATAATAATTGAAAAATCAATCACAAACTATCAAATAACATCATTTAATTCAATACATACTAATACAAGCATTTATACAAACACATACACTACACACTTAAGTCTACATATAGTATGTCGACCCAAAGTGTGCAACTAGGCGAATCTCTTCGCCAAACTAATTATGCACGCATTCCTAACTTCCTAATGCGACAACAAACCATGTCAATCACATCAGCAAAATATGAATGTAAACAGCACTTCCTACAAATGACTAAAATGCCCTAAATCTCATATTCTTCGTTAGCTTACGAAACGGGAAACGGAGAGCATTTTGTACATGTCAAACGGCGATGCCGTCAAGAATCTACTATTAAACGACATTGAAAGCATTGGGAACCATCAATCAAAGCGTCTAAAATCCTCACCTAGTGTCTTGTAGACTCGGGAATTGAAGCGGAGCGTATATGGTTCGTCTACGGCGAGTAAGGAGCCTAATACATAAGATCCATAAGCTACATCGCTATGGAAACAAGGAAAACTCAAATCAACAACTATTTAGGGTTTTTACTTACCTAGGATCGCAGTGGAATCGCCGGGAAAGCGGTAGAGGAGTGTTGCTTAAGCACGTGCAACACGTAGCACAAGTGGCAGGAAGAACTCTCCCACTCTCTCACAATCTCTCACTCTTTTTCTCTCTCCCAAGCTAGGGCTTCTCTCAAATTCGGATGGGAGAGAGGAGTGAGGGTTTCAACCCCTTTTATAGCCTAAAACATGCCCAAAATAGGCTTGGGAACAATGTTTACTTGGTGCCTAACCAAATCGGGGCCGTTTCGGTCCAAAAGGGCATTTCTGGAGGTCCCCAGGCCAAATGCGGTGGGACTTAAGCTCATGCATACTGGATCTAGCACGCATCCAGTTTTCAGACCGGTTGGGTTCCCAGATCGCACGTGGCGGCCCAGTTTCAGTTTAACGGTCACCGCACCAAGATCAGGCCTATAAGTCTCGTGATATATAATAGATATTTTTCCTGATCCAAGGGTGTAATTTGGCTGTATTCTGATGGTCAGAACGCTCAATACTGATGCGTCAAATTTGTGTGCCAGATTTGAATTTGAAATTCCAACTGTCCCTATTCACACTCTCTTCGGTCCGGGCTCAATGAAATAGCCTGTGATCGTCAGTTGGACTTGATATTCGAAACGATTGCCAAGCCCAGCTAAGTGGTCATAACGGTCTAAGATGGTAGGCATCTGACTTACGACGCGCGGTCTAGATCCAATACAAAGTTTCAAGGAGGTCCCGAGAACAAACCGGCTTAGAGTTTGATCCGAGGCTTTAGAGCATTATAGCACCCTTGGTTCCACTCGCTTTGGGCCTCGTAGAACGTATTTAAAGTGATCAGGGACCATTTCCCAGCTATTCTAACGTTGCACTAGCTAACCTAGTCATATTTTCTAAAGGAATGAATTCTATGCAATTTCGGGTCGAGTTGGTACTCGAACCCAAGTATGGATTTTTCACGGGCGTTACATTCTCGTACCCTCCTAAGTCAAAGGAAGCGACAGCGTACGTCGCGTGACCATAACCCAGGCCCGGTTTAATCCAAATCATGCTCTGATACCATCTGTAACATCCCGAAAATCGGGGGGTCGAGCAAAAACCCAACTCCCGAGTTCCAAAATGTTATTTATGCAACATAGATATGTATGATTGAATGTTGTCTGTGATAATGTATTAAACATGAGTGAAATTAAGCCAGAACAGCATATCATACTCCAGAGACAGTTAAATTAACCAGCGGAAGTCTGTAATAGTATGTATAACATATATAAACTGTTGTATGTCTCTAGAGTGTGAACATGTTACCAGGCTATATACATACATGTATACTCCAAAAGTAGATGAAACGAATATACATGAGTGCGCTAAAAATATAATATGAAAAATGTCAAAGTATCTAATCAACCTCCCTGTAATCCCGTCGATCAGAACATGCATAAAGGAGGGATCCTCCTCATCATCATCAAGTCCAGCTCTGCCTCGCAGGCCGCACCATCATCTGCAATCACAAAAGGTCTGGTGGGTGTCCAGGAACACCGTCCCGTAACGTGGGAGTGAGTAGTTAACTCAGTGGAATAATAGAGTAAGGATTAACATGTTCTCAAATCAATCACGCGATAATAGTAAAGCAATAAATCAAACAATCCTAATACTGTTGTTAATGCAATTATGACATGACGTGATGTATGCCCTCACCGACGATCACCCTCATGCGGCAACATCTTACGACCGCGGCATGCCACACTCCCTAGAGTGCTCCACATCTTCCAGGCACATGCAATGCTATGGTGATATGATTTTCAAGTTATTATTAGTCCATTCAAACAGCAGGATTGGGAAACTAAGGTACTTCCCTTATATCAATCCCAACACAGATCCTGTCTAGGGTCGTCACTCCTAGTAATCTCATACGATGTATATTTCGTAGGTCACTGCAAGGGCTGCCAGGGCTGTTGCTCGCACTCGTTGCACCGCTCCCCCATCACCTTATCAATACAGGCCTACCGTACTCTACTGCAACGGAAGGGTCGTCGCCTCCCGTGGACTCAGAATACGCTCGCGGTCACTACAAAGGGCTCGTCGCCTGATCAGTGTAGGCCGACAGCTAGAATATAGTGTCCCATACCACCATAATCTGCTCACGAGTTTAGGTGCTCACTGGTCACTACGGGGAGGTTTGTGGCCCCAGCGTAGGCCGACAGCTCGACCACGGTGTCCCATACCACCATGCCCGGCTCATGAGTCTTCGTGGATCAAGGTACCATGGTTAGCAGGGTTTACAATGGTAAGTTCAGTACCCTAGGTTCAAGCAGTTATGACTCATACAAGGTGAACATACATCGGCCAGTCGGGTTACTTGACGGGCTCAACTAGCACGATCGCATCTCAAGTCGAACGACATGAAGTGCGTAAAACACTTCGCGTGGCCTAACCACTGCCGCCAACTCTAAACACGAATCACGTTCATCGACGCGTCGTTCGTGGCTATGACCAGTCAGCCACGAATTCGCTCGGTTACCGACTGCCTGGACTAAGTCTAGTCCCACACATCTATGAAATCACATTAACAATGTATGCAAAGGTATTGGAATTGAAATACAATCATGTGAGCATGTTAACACATGTTATAACATTCAACTTAAGCAAATCTTCAAACACATACATTCCATGCATGTAATGGAATCATGCATATGGTCAACATGTAGGAAATCATTTAGGTTAGCATATTAATCAAGAAATCATTCTCAAACTACTACATAACATCATTTAATTCAATACATACTAATACAAGCATTTATACAAATACATACACTACACACTTAAGTCTACATATAGTATGTCGACCCAAAGTGCGCAACTAGGCGAATCTCTTCGCCAAACTGATTATGCAAGCATTCCTAACTCCCTAATGTGGCAACAAACCATGTCAATCACGTCAGCAAAATATGCATGTAGACCGTACTTCCTACAAATGAGTAAAATGCCCTAAATCTCATATTCTTCGTTAATTTACGAAACGGGAAACGGAGAGCATGTTGTACATGTCAAACGGCGTTGCCGTCAAGAATCTACTATTAAACGACATTGAAAGCTTTGGAAACAGTCAATCAAAGCGTCTAATATCCGCACCTTTTCCCTTTTAGGGGTGAGAATTCGAACGGAGCGTATACGCTTCGTCTACGGCGAATAGAGAACCTAATTTACGAGTTATATCAGTTTACATGCTATGGAACGAAACGAATGCCAAATCAGCAACTTCTAGGGCTATTTCTTACCTGAAAACATGGAGGAATCGCCGGGAAAGTGCTTGGATCGCGTGGCTTAAACACGTGTAGCAGGTAGCACCAGCAGCAGGAAATTCTCTCCCACCTCTCTCACAATCTCTCACCTTTTCTCTCCCTCAATCTAGGGCTTTTCCCAAATTCGGATGGGAGAGATATGAGAGGGTTTCAACCCCTTTTATAAGCTTAAAAATGCCCGGAATAGGCTCGGGAACAAAGTTCACTTGATGCTTAACCAAAGCGGGGCCGTTTCGGTCCAAAAGATGATTTCTGGTGGTCCCCTGGTCGAATGCGATCGGACTTAAGCTCATGCGTACCAGATATAGCACGTATTAAGTTTTTAGTCCGGCAGGGTTCGCAGATCGCGCGTGGTGGACCAGTTTCAGTTCAGCGGTCACCGCACGTAGATCAGGGCTGAAAGTCTCATGATATAAAATAGAAATTTTTCCTGATCCGAGGGTATAATCTGGATGAATTCTGACGGTCAGAACGCTCAATACTGACGTGTCAAGTCGTGTGCCAGATTTGAATTTGAAATTCCAATTCTGTCCCTATTCGCAGTCTCTTCAATCCGGGCTCAATGAAATAGTCTGTGATTATCGGTTTGACTTGATTTTCGAGATGATTGTCAAGTCCAGTTGGGCGGTTCTAACGGTCTAAGATAGGAGGTATCGGACCTTCGACGCGCGGTCTAAATTCAATACAAAAATTCAATGTGGTCCAGAGAACAGACCTGCTTAGAGTTTGATCCGAGGTTATAGAGTATTATATGGTCATTGGTTCTACTCGATTTGGGTCTTGTAGAACGTATTTAAAGTGATCAGGGACTGTTTCCCAGCCACTCCAACGTTGCGCTAACTAACTTATGCTTAGTTTCTAAAGAAATTAATCCTAAGTGGTTTCTTTGGCTATGGAATTGGGTTCTGAACGATTTTTCAGGTGTTTTAATTGACCCACTGCCTAAGGACGTCAAATCCCAGATTAGCCAAAATCTGGGGTGTTACAGCCCACCTTTCCATCCCAAGATCCCCCATCCTAGCCGTCCATTCCTCATTTCCTCCATTGGAATCGAAGCTAGGGAGCTAAGGAACCCATAGGAGCAAGAAGATCGAACAGTGGGTGCTTGATAATAGTAGTTTTTCATGTTTTTAAGATGGGCCAAGTGAGGCCAACCGATCAATGGTTTGGATCTCACTTGGGACCCTAAGATGTGGTCGATGGTCCACTAGGATCATCATGATCATTCCATGATGGGGCCATTCTCCATGGACCTCATCATGATGTTTATTTTCTTGTATACCTAGGGTCATCTAGACCGTCTATTTTAGTGGAGAAGGGATCTCCACCGTTGGATTTTAATTTAATGGGCCCATGTGTAATGGGACCCGCTTGATGTATGTTTCAAATCATGCAAGAGGGGCCCATAGTGGCGGGGTCCCTCCGTCACCTCTGTTGTCTACTATCTCTCTTCCTTTCTTTTTCCCTTCTCTTTCTATGATCATGGCCCACCTATATCATGTGTATTGTACCCATGCCATCTACATAAATGGGCCACCTTGATCCGTTTTGGGGCCTGCATGATCGGAAGGTCACAAAGGCCTAGATGAAAGGGAAACACAAATATCAGGTTGATTCAAAGTAAGTGGGCCATGTGGGACCCACATTGTGGAGGTGTACATCCACACCATCAGTTCAGGAATGCTGGACAGATAGTGAAGTGCGAACTAACAGTGGGGTGGCTAGCGTGAAGTGTGGTCTGACATGGGACCTAGCCTCTAGCTCAGGTAGTAGACTGAGTGAAGATACCCGTTTCAACACTTGAAGTCTTAGTATTGATCCCTGTTGGGTGGCTAACATGGTGTGTGTGCTAACATGGTGTGTACTGACGTGAGTGTGGACTGGCATGGGTCCACGGGACCCATCCACCACACCGTCCATCCTTTTTGATGGTGCCCACCATGGTGTACGTGCCTACTTCAGACCGTCCACCACCCCTGGACGGTGGGGACCCCATCCGTGTGAGCCCTCCTTGCACACCCAGAACCATAGCTTAACTGGCAGACTGAATGGAGGCACCTCATTTCAACACTTGAGGTCTTGGCATCGATTCCTGTGAGGGTGGCTAACAGGGATGTGTGAGTGACGGTGGGGTCCATGGGACCCATCACCGTCCCCCACCCATTCAGATGGGCCACACCATTGTATGTGTTCCATCTAAGCCGTCCACAATCTCTGGACGGTGGGACCCACCCCACGTGTGGGCGTCCCTTGATGTATGTGCAAGTCTAGGCCGTCCAAGGCCTGGACATTGGGCATTTATATAATATAATATATTATATTATAATGTAAAATAATAGTGCATATACAATGCATATGAGGGTGCGCCCTATGTAGGACCCACCACTTCTCCTCTATGTAATAAGCTGCACAGTAGCAGTTATGTGTATATATATATATATAATCATATATTCAATACGTAAGGGTGGGCCCTACGTGGGACCCACCTTTGCTCTGTTTAAGAGGCAGCAAGCTACACATGTTGCGGCTATATAACTGCGCTCTTGTCGTCAGCAAGTGCAGGTCTCACATGTTGCATGTGTTTTACACACGCCGTCCATCTGCCTTTGATGATGGGACCCACTGCCAGCTACCCAAAGCAATTTCTGTGGGTCCCTTGAGACCAAATAAGACACGTCTAATATCAAGAGGACCACACTGCAGAAAACAGTGTTGAGTGAGCGTCCACCATTGAAATCCTTCTTGGATGGGGTCACAGCCGTTCTGAGTTAATTTGTAATTTGTTTTTCATCTTGATTCAGGTCATGTCTGTGTGACCTTATGAACAGATTGTATGGGGAATTAGATGCTATGGTGGGCCTTGAGAATTCTAATGGTGGGAATCATTATCACCACTGTTAGTTGGAGTGTGGTCCATGTGATTTAGATATTCCTTTGAATACTCTAAAATGATCATTAAGAATAAATGAATAGTGTAAATGGTACGACCACTTGATAAAGGTTAGGCCCATTGGTGTGGTCGATTTAAGATTTATTTAGCCTATTGGTGTGAATAATTTAATATACATTAAGCGCATTTGACGCAGCCTATGTGATTAAGCCTATTTGATGTATTCAAGGCCCAACGGGTTATAGCCCATTGTAATGTACATAAGGCTCATTGGTGCGGCCCATTGACGTGGCCCGCTTGATGAATAAAAGGCCCATATGATATGGCCCATTTGATGTATTTAAGGCCCAATGGGATGTAACTAAGGTCCATTGCAATGTGTGATCCCAACCTGGTTTATGTAATGATATTCACTACGGGCTACACCTTAGGAGCAATGTTGGTTTGACGTCCACATTGCAAGTATAATGTTGGTTAAATGTCTGCATTACGACTCTCCCTAGGGCCCATTGAAAGGCCCGTACTTATTGGGTGTAGGTTGTCTAGGCCCATCTGCATTGTAAGGATAGTTTATTACTTTATTACATGTTTAGTATAGTTCCATGACTCATGATCATACGCATCATATGTATGCTTGATATGAGAAGTGACTGATCATAGCATATGCCTTCGGGCAGATTATTTAGGGGCTCCCGATTAGGTGGTGTTGCCCCACATGAGCGTACGATATGCACAGGAATTGTCGCATGATTGGATAGTGTGATTCATGTATTTCGCATTGTATGACATGATTACTGTACGCCCTAGCGACATTGGGGCCGTAGCCTCTACAGGCATTTCATGGTTGGTAGGATTGGATACCGAAAATCTTATTTTACATGGGGTGTTATAGATATCCCTGGATAAAAGTCCCTAAACCCTTATGGTACCAAGAGGTTGCTCCAACGTCTAGACCGAGTGAGTATAAGAGCGCTGAGTGCCGATTACCATACGGTTGTGCTTTCCACTGTATCGTGGTCGGTTGGAAGGGGTTGCGGCCTTACCCTCCTGAGTGTAGGGGGCAATGTTAAGCTGAGTCTGACCAGCTCGAGGAATGGGTCCGCTATCGATGAGTTGAGCCCGATATTGGCAGACAGATAGTGAGGTCTCTTTCACTTACCTTATTACGCGCGATGGGGCGACGATCTGGTTTAGAGTGTATTAGACCCCGGTGATATCCCATATTTGAGCTGTATTGATATGTGGACTTAGATGAGGATTGTATGCTTGACTTGCATCATACATCGCATAGCCCTGGTATGGCCGACATTATTCATGCTTTGCATCGCATAGCCTTGGTACAGCTAACGGTATTCATGGATCCATCAGTATATTCCGCATTACTCTGATATTGCATGATCATATTACTACCTTATGCACACTTTCACCACCCTCTAAGCTTTCTATAAGATTATACATGACCGTTGCGTGCAGGTGACGTTGGAGCACATCAGTGCTGAGGCAGGAGCACTTTACAGATCATTTTGGAGTTATCGTCCACTATCATTGTATTTCCCTTTATGCTAATTGTACTTGTAAAGTTTTTAATCATAGTGAAAATGTAATGGAGTTTTTGGTTGTTGTTTGTGGGTTATGCCTTTGGTTATACTTATCACGAATCAAACTAATGTTGAAAATCCTCCTCGTAGCATCCTAGGAATGGAATCTGGCGAATGGGAGCTGGGAGCTGAGAATGGGATTCTACGGAGGCTGTCGGTGCCAGATTCGATGATCGAGAATTTTGTGAGCCTGTTTTCTGAGTTTGGGGTGTGACATATCTTATGGACCCGTATCCAGGAAGCGATGTGTAACACCCTGAAAATCGGGGGTCGTGTATAAACTCAACTCCCGAGTTCCAGACCGTCACTTATGCAACAAAAATGGTTATGATTCAATGTTGTCTGATTTAAAGCATTCACATGAGTAAAAGTATACCAAAACTGCAATTCATACTTCAGATCCAGTGATAAAAGCAAGCGGAAGACTAAACAAGATATATATCACTGTATGGAAAAACAAAGTAATCTCAACTGTCTCCAAAGTATGACTACATCTCTGAGTCTCATATACATGTACATAACAAAAGAATAATGTTCAAAAAGAAAAGTCCCACTGATGTCCCCTCGATCCAAGTCACCTACGGGAAGCCGTCATGATACTGCATATACGAGAACTCATCCTGGTCCTCGTCATCATCTAGCTCCACCTCCTGGATCTCATCGTCACCTGCAACTACAACAGGGTCTGGTGGGTGTTGCAAACACCATCCCGTAACGTGGGAATGAGTGATCAACTCAGTGGAATCATAGAGCAAAGATTAGCATGTTCACAATTCAGTCACGCGATAATAGTAAAGCAGTAAATCAGACAAGCCCTAAAACTGTTGTTAATGCAAGATGATATGACGTGATGTATGCCCTCACCGACGATCACCCTCATACGGCAACATCTTACGACCGCGGCATGCCACACTCCCTAGAGTGCTCCACATCTTCCAGGCACATGCAATGCTATGGTGATATGATTACCAAGTTATTATTAGTCCATTCAAACAGCAGGATTGGGAAACTAAGGTACCTCCCTTGTATCGATCCCAACACGGATCCTGTCTAGGGTCGTCACTCCTAGTAATCTCATACGATGTACATTTCGTAGGTCACTGCAAGGGCTGCCAGGGCTGTTGCTCGCACTCGTTGCACCGCTCCCCCATCACCTTATCAATACAGGCCTACTGTACTCTACTGCACGGAAGGGTCGTCGCCTCCCGTGAACTCAGAATACGCTCGCGGTCACTACAAAGGGCTCGTCGCCTGATCAGTGTAGGCCGACAGCTAGAATATAGTGTCCCATACCACCATAATCTGCTCACGAGTCAAGGTGCTCATTGGTCACTACGGGGAGGTTTGTGGCCCCAGCGTAGGCCGACAGCTCGACCACGGTGTCCCATACCACCATGCCCGGCTCATGAGTCTTCGTGGATCAAGGTACCACGGTTAATAGGGTTTACAATGGTAAGTTCGGTACCCTAGGTTCAAGCAGTTATGATACATACATGGTGAACAAACATCGGCCAGTCGGGTTACTTGACGGGCTCGACTAGCGCGATCGCATCTCGAACTGAACGACATGAAGTGCGTAAAACACTTCGCGTGGCCTAACCACTGCCGCCAACTCTCAACACGAATCACATTCATCGACGCGTCATTCGTGGCTATGACCAGTCAGCCACGAATTTGCTCGGTTACCGACTGCCTGGACTAAGTCAAGTCCCACACATCTATGGAATCACTATAAAAGGTATTGGAATTGAAATACATCATGTGAGCATGTTAGCACATGTTATGACATTCAACTTAAGCAAATCTTCAAGGCATACTTCCTATGCATATTCAACTTAAGCAAATCCTCAAGCACATACATTCCATGCATGTAGTGAAATCATGCATTTTGTCAACATGTAGAAAATCATTTAGGTCGGCATAATAATTGAAAAATCAATCACAAAGTATCAAATAACATCATTTAATTCAATACATACTAATACAAGCATTTATACAAACACATGCACTACACACTTAGGTCTACATATAGCATGTCGACCCAAAGTATGCAACTAGGCGAATCTCTTCGCCAAACTAATTATGCACGCATTCCTAACTTCCTAATGCGACAACAAACCATGTCAATCACATCAGCAAAATATGAATGCAAACAGTACTTCCTACAAATGACTAAAATGCCCTAAATCTCATATTCTTCGTTAGCTTACGAAAGGGGAAACGGAGAGCATTTTGTACATGTCAAACGGCGATGCCGTCAAGAATCTACTATTAAACGACATTGAAAGCATTGGGAACCGTCAATCCAAGCGTCTAAAATCCTCACCTAGTGTCTTGTAGACTCGGGAATTGAAGCGGAGTGTATATGCTTCGTCTACGGCGAGTAAGGAGCCTAATGCATAAGATCCATAAGCTACATCGCCATGGAAACAAGAAAAACTCAAATCACCAACTATTTAGGGTTTTTACTTACCTAGGATTGCGGTGGAATCGCCGGGAAAGCGGTAGAGAAGTGTCGCTTAAGCATGTGCAACACGTAGCACAAGTGGCGGGAAGAACTCTCCCACTCTCTCACAATCTCTCACTCTTTTTCTCTCTCCCAAGCTAGGGCTTCTCTCAAATTCGGATGGGAGAGAGGAGTGAGGGTTTCAACCCCTTTTATAGCCTAAAACATTCCCAAAATAGGCTTGGGAACAATGTTTACTTGGTGCCTAACCAAATCGGGGCCGTTTCGGTCCAAAAGGGCATTTCTGGAGGTCCCCAGGCCAAGTGCGGTCGGACTTAAGCTCATGCATACTAGATCTAGCATACATCCAGTTTTCAGACCGGTTGGGTTCCCAGATCGCACGTGGCGGCCCAGTTTCAGTTTAACGGTCACCGCATCAAGATCAGGCCTATAAGTCCCGTGATATATAATAGATATTTTTCCTGATCCAAGGGTGTAATTTGGCTGTATTCTGACGGTCAGAATGCCTAATACTGATGCGTCAATTTTGTGTGCCAGATTTGAATTTGAAATTCCAACTATGTCCCTATTCACACTCTCTTCGGTCCGGGCTCAATGAAATAGCCTGTGATCATCGGTTTGACTTGATTTTTGGAATGAGTGTCAAGCCCAGCTAGACGGTCCTAACGGTCTAAGATAGGAGGTATCGGACTTTCAACGTGCGGTCTAGATCCAATACAAAGATTCAAAGTGGTCCAGAGAACAAACCGGCTTAGAGTTTGATCCGAGGCTTTAGAGCATTATAGCACCCTTAGTTCCACTCGCTTCGGGCCTTGTAGAACGTATTTAAAGTGATCAGGGACCATTTCCCAGCTATTCTAACGTTGCACTAGCTAACCTAGTCAAATTTTCCAAAGGAATGAATTCTACGCAAATTCGGGTCGAGTTGGTACTCGAGCCCAAGGATGGATTTTTCACGGGCGTTACAATCTACCCCCCTTAACAAATAATTTCGTCCTCGAAATTTTGTACCTTTTCGTACTCCTCGAGAAGCTGTGGGTAGTTCTTTCTGATCTCGGCTTCTGTCTCCCAAGTAGCCTCCTCCTCAGTATGATGCGTCCATAGTACCTTCACAAGGGGAATCACCTTGCTACGCAGTACCTGCTCCTTCCGGTCTAAGATGCGTGTCGGTCGCAGGATATAAGTAGCATCCTCTCCTAACTGCACCTGCTCCCATCTGATGATATGAGAAGGATCAGCAACGTACTTCTTCAGCATAGAAACATGAAATACGTTGTGGACGCTCGCGAGGGGCGTGGGTAAAGCCAATCGGTAAGCCACTGCTCCCACACGATCGAGGATCTGAAATGGACCAATGTATCGCGGTGCCAGCTTCCCCTTCTTTCCGAACCGAGGGACTCCCTTCATAGGGGAAACTCGCAAAAACACATGATCCCCGACTGTGAACTCTAGTGGTCTCCGTCTCGTATCGGCGTAGCTCTTCTGTCTGCTCTGCGCTGTAAGAAGCCGACGTCGAATAATATCAATCTTCTCTGACGTCGCCTGCACCAACTCTGGGCCAATCAAGCTGCGCTCACCGACCTCTAACCAGCAATGCGGTGCGCGACAAGGTCGCCCATACAGCGCCTCATAAGGTGCCATGCCGATACTCGCCTGGAAGCTATTGTTGTACGCAAACTCCGCATATGCAAGACAGTCATCCCAACTGTCCTTGAAGTCCAATGCGCAAGCTCGCAACATGTCCTCCAGGATCTGGTTCACTCGCTCTGTCTGTCCGTCCGTCTGTGGGTGGAAGGCAGTACTGAACTTCAACTTCACACCCATAGCCTCCTGAATGCGAGTCCAGAAAATAGAAGTGAACCGCGTGTCTCTGTCCGACACGATCTCCAACGGAACTCCATGCAGACGCACGATCTCTCTAATATACAATCTAGCCAGCTCGTCTGCAGAGTTCGTAACTCTGATCGGTAGGAAGTGCGCCGACTTCGTCAATCGGTCGACGATCACCCAAATAGAATCATGCCCCTTCCTCGTCTTCGGCAACCCAGAAATGAAGTCCATGGAAATGAAATCCCACTTCCACTCTGCAATCGGCATAGGCTGCAAAAGTCCAGGTGGTCGGCGATGCTCTGCCTTCACCTGTTGACAAGTGAGACAACGGGACACGAACTCAGCAATGTGGGTCTTCATACCTTCCCACCAGTACGTCCTCTTCACGTCACGATACATCTTCGTGCTGCCAGGATGCATCGCGAGTCTAGTAGAATGCGCAGCCTCGAGAATCTCTCGTCTCAAGTCAGGGACATCAGGAACGCATAGGCGGCCACGGTAACGTAAACCCCCATCCATGCCAACTCGCCAGTCGGCGTCATCATCATCACTGGCCTGCTCTCGAAGCTCAGTAAGATGCGCGTCGTCCCTCTGCGCCTCGATGACACGGTCATCGATCGGGGATCGCACCTGAACATGTGCGATGAACTCAAATGGCTCCTCTACGGTGAGTTTCTGCTCAAAGTCTCGCAAAAACTCAACCATATCCCACTCGGCAACCATCAGCGGAGCCGCAAACTCTATCGCCTTCTTGCGGCTCAACGCATCAGCCACAAGGTTCGCCTTCCCAGGATGGTAAGAGACTTCAAACTTGAAGTCCTTCAGCGTCTCCATCCATCGCCGCTGCCTCATATTCAAGTCCCGCTGTGTGAATATGTACTTGAGGCTCTTGTGGTCGCAAAAGAGCTCGAACTCCTCTCCATAGAGGTAATGTCTCCAGAGTCTCAGTGCGAATATCACGGCTGCCAACTCCAGGTCGTGTGTAGGGTAATTCTCCTCGTGCTTCCTTAATTGTCTCGAGGCATACGAAATTACCCTGTCCCTCTGCATAAGGACACAACCCAAACCAACGCTAGACGCGTCAGTGTATATAGTGTATTTAACCCCTTGCTCTGGCAATACTAGCACAGGGGCGGACGTAAGTCTGTCCTTCAGCTCCTGAAAAGCTGACTCCGCCTTATCATTCCAGGCGAACTTCACGTCCTTCCGTGTCAACTGAGATAAGGGTCTCGCGATCTTCGAGAAATCCTGAATGAAGCGCCGATAGTAGCCAGCGAGACCCAAGAAACTCCTCACCTCAGTGACAGAACCAGGCTGCTCCCAGTCCTGCACCGCAGCTACCTTAGACAGGTCAACTGCCATGCCATCCTTGGACACCACGTGTCCCAGAAACTTCACCTCCTGCTTCCAGAAGTCGCACTTCTTATACTGTGCGAACAATTGATGCTGTCTGAGCGTATCAAGGACCAAACGCAAGTGCTCCTCATGCTCCTCTCGACTCCTAGAGTATACCAAAATGTCGTCGATGAAGACAACGACGAATCGATAGAGGAAAGGCCGTAGTACCCGGTTCATCAGATCCATGAACACGGCCGGTGCGTTCGTGAGACCGAACGACATCACAAGGAACTCGTAATGACCAAAACTGGTCCTGAACGCTGTCTTCTGCACGTCCTCATCTCTGACGCGCAGCTGATGATATCCCGACTGAAGATCAATCTTCGAGAAGTACTGCGCTCCTCTCAACTGATCAAATAAGTCATCGATCCTGGGCAAAGGGTACTTGTTCTTCACTGTGAGTTGGTTCAGCCTGCGATAATCAATACACAATCGCAGCGAACCATCCTTCTTCTTCACGAACAAGACCGGTGCTCCCCAAGGAGATACGCTAGGCCGTATAAGGCCAAGCTCTAGTAGACCATCAATCTGCGTCCTCAACTCCTCCATCTCACATGGTGCCATGCGATACGTCGGCAGTGAGACGGGTGTAGAACCAGGAATCAGATCGATAGTGAAATCGATCTCACGTCGGGGCGGCAAACCAGGGATCTTCCTGAACAGATCCCCGAACTCAGAAACAACCGGCGTCTGCTCAAGTACCTGGGCACCAGCGTCGTGCAACAGGGTGGCGTAGCTAAGAATGCGGAATGGAAGATTTACCCGCACTGAAAATGTGAAAGGCGTGCCCTCAGGCTCGTACACCGTCACCACACGAGCCTCGCAGTCAATCTCGGCTCTCGCTGCAGTCAACCAGTCCATGCCAAGGATGACGTCGAGATATACGAGCGAGGGATCGACGACCAAATCAAGAGTCATCGTCCTGCCTCCCAGATCAAGTAAACAACCCTCACACATCTGGGTGACATCCGAATAATCTCCATGAGCTGCAAGGACTCGCACGCTATCCATAGTAATAGTCTGCAACCCAAGACGTCTGACTACGGCACGCGATATCAAAGAAATCGTGGAACCAGTGTCCACCATGACAAGAACGGGAGTACCTCCGATATGGCCCGTGACCTCGAAGGCTGAATGCTGGAAAGTCGGCGTCGTAGCTGCCTCAGCGGTCAGTGCATGAACTCGAGCCTGCTGTGGCCGGTTCGGCCGCTGTGTCAAGGGCCGTGGGGGCTGTCGAATCTGCGATACTGTGGGTCTGAAAGAGGACTGCGCAGGAGCTGACCGTATAGGCGGTGCTGATATCGCCTGTGGACGTACACGATCAATCTTCTGCGGCGGCGAGAACCCACTGTCCCGCATCCTCGCAAAGCAACTCGGCGCTAGGTGGCCCGTCCTCCCACAGTATGTGCATGATAGATCAGGGCGCCGAAACGGTCCTACTGGCGCCGTGGTCCTGGTAGGAGGATCAATGCGAGGCCTCTTGCCCGCGAAGGGCCTATCTGGCAACTCCGGTCGCGGCCTAGGAGTAGTCGGGCCTCGTGATCGCGCAAGTCGATCCACGTCCTGCTCTGCCCGCATGGACATGTGAACCAACTCCGCATAGGAGGAGAAACTGATGCAGCACATCTTCGACCGAATATCCGGTCGCAAGCCCTCCAAAAAGCGCCGTATGCGCATCTGCTCATCAGCTAAAATCGTCGGGACGTACCTGCCCAACTCTGTGAACCGATGCTCATACTCGGTGACCGTCATCGCTGCCTGCCTGAGACGGAGAAACTCATTCTCCCTCTCGTGTCTGTAGGTCTGAGGATAATACTTCTCATGGAAGCGAAACTCGAATGCTGCCCATGTCCATACGAAGTCTGCGGTAACAGTCCGCAATACACTATCCCACCACATACTGGCCTCTCTCTCAAACTGGAAGGTAGCCAGCTCTACCTGCTCTGCCTCAGTACAGTGCAACATGCGCAGAATCTTCGACACTCGGTCGAGCCAAAACTCAGCCTCCTCGGGTCTGTGAGAACCCGTGAAAGTAGGAGGCCGCAAGCGCTGAAATCGCTCCAGAAGGCCCCGAGTGTCGGCAGGGTTCCCCGCAGGGAAAGCAGGCTGCGCAGGAAGTGCTACGCCCTCATCCTGGGTGTAAGCATAGGCATCCTCAGCTGGATGCGCAGGTGGTGCAGGCGGAGTAGATACAGTCGCACCCCCACCCTGGGCTAAAGTCCCGACTATAGTAGTCAATAGCTGCTGCTGCTGTAGCATCATAGCCATCATCTGCTCGAATCTATCAGGTGGTGGAGCAGGCTGTGGCGGATGAGGTGCGGAAGTAGATGCGCGCTGTGGCTCTCTAACTGATGGTGTAAATGGCGGTGGTCCATCTGTAGGACCAGTAGCAGGCTGAGACGATCGAACAGTCTCAGGAATCGGGCCCACAGCAGGGTCCGGACGAGTACCAGACTGAGAAGGAGCCTGATCCATCTGCTCTAACAATGAAAGCCGAACCGCGCTCCTCGTAGTCTTAGGTGGCATTCCCTATATTCAAAATAGGGCGCAACCTTGTCAGTCTCAATTGCACAAATACACCACCATCATTCACTAAAGAGTCAAGGCATTCCATGCACTTCAATTAATCAAAATTGTCACAATACAAGGGATATATCCTTACAAGCATCATGACTAGAATGACATGGAAATTAAGACAGTTAAGCAACAGCGACAAAAGCAAAGCACTAGCCCTAATAGGCTTTACACACATGAAACAGAAAATAGCTAACTACTCATAACAACATCAAAGATCGCGTTGCTAGTCGGAGTCTGGCGACGGAGGAGGAGCACCCTTATCCTGTAAGCAACACAGGATTGCCTTCAAGGTGCGAGTCACCTTGCCAAATTTCTTCTTCGTAACGGCCTTGGCATCAGCGACCTCTGCTCGAAGTTCTTGGACTTCCCTTCGCAAAGCGGTCTGACTCTCCTCCATCCGGGCAATGCGATCGTCAATAGTAGTCTGCGCAGAAGGAGGAGGACTCTCATCAGTATCCTGAGCCTCCTCTTCTGCTTCTTCCTGAGTCTCTTCCTGAGCTTCTGCACTAGGTTCTCCTTCGCTTTGATCTTCCTCTTCATCAAAGTCGTCCCCACTATCCCTTTCAAGTTGATTTTCACGATATTGCGACCCAATCTTCATCTTAACCATCGTCGACTCATCGATGGTGTGAATCGATACCGGCAACTCGGGTCCTAGTCTATAGGCAAACTCAAGCGCAATTCTGCAAATGAGTCGGCCAAAGGGAAGGGATTCGGATGTTCTTCTCGACCTGGCTATGAGAACTATCTGCCGTAAGATGAAAGTGGCCATACATACGTTCTCTCCCTGGGCCACCAGAAATAAGAAATCGACCATAAGACGTGTACATTCAATGCGGTTCGTCGACCTAGGATAAACATTGAACGTGCAGATGTGATGCAGCAGACGCAAATCCTCAGACATGTACGTCGCCTTGAGGCTATTATTAGGCTGCCATGGAACCAACTTACCGCACAGAAACCTGGTGCGGCGATCTCGTTCACGTCTAGTCCTCAAATTTTTCTCACTTGGATGTACATCACCTAGAGGCACGTTGAGAAGTCGCGCAACCAACTGGACGTCGATCGTAGCCATCCGATCTCTACCAAAAGGGATTTTAAACTGCAAGGGCTCCAAGGTAGGACTCTGGATGCTAGCATAGAAGGCACGAACAGTGCTCACATTAGCACGAGCGCGAGCTTCAAAGATCGGTCCCCAGTGCGCAGCTTCAATGCGTTCGAACAACAGATATTCGCCGAACAATCGCCCATCTACGTCCGCCTCAAATAACACTCTACGATCAGTGTATTCACCATGAGGCATCTCTGATAGGATGGTTCGTCCAAGGTGTGCATGGGGATCCAAATCCCGCTTCGTACGGCACTCCAGGACTGCAGCTGGACCTGCGGCGGCGCTTGAACTTGCGGCACCACCCCGCGGTCTTCTCAATCGAGCAGGGCGGCTCGGCCCAGCCTCGTCTGTTGCAGTTTTCCTCTTACCCATCAAAGACAGGATGGATGAGAGTGACAAAAGACCCAAAATAGCTTCCACGAAAGCCATGGAAAACGCCGAAAATGCGGAGAAATGGCTGCCCAATCTGACAAAAGGAAATCTAGGCGTCGTAGAGGGATGCTTCAAGCTTCCCAAGGCTGTAGTTTCAGGGAAAAATAAGAACAAAAAGATGGAATGGAGCTGCTCACGATTTCGACACTATTTGGGGGATTTTGGAGCTCCAAATGGGAAAATCTTCAAGGAAAGGGGCTGCCAACACCCAATAATCAATGGGTGGTGGTCGGTTTTGGCCAAGGAAGGGATTAGGAGGGGTTTGGGTCGCCGGGATTTGGAATGGAGCGCTGAAAATCGAAGATAGGGCATGCAAGGGGGCTGTTTGTGAAGGAGAGGGGTGTTTTAGGGGTTTTCGTGGGATGGGAGGTAGCTAGGGGTGTTGTGGGAGGCATTTAAGTGGGTGCGCCCAAAGGGCAGCACCATCGGAGATGGCCGGCCGGCGATGCATCGCCCGGCCGGCGATGGCATCGCCGGCCAACCTCCAGGTTGGCCAGCGGGACCCCATGGGTCTGGTCCCCCATGGTCCCAGGGTCCCAAAAAGTCTGGTCCCACCCCTTAGTTCATAGTATTTTGGTCCCTATGAGCCCAAACATGTTTTTGGGGCTTTCCGGGTCCACATCGCAGTCCCGAATACCAAACCATATGATGCAGCATATGGATTTGGGGTAGAAGGATCCAGTACATCTTTCTAGCTCCTTAGTTGCTAAAGAAAGTGAAGTTAGAATGGCCTTATGGCCATTTTTCATGAAATTTTACTATTCACTGTAAAATTTGGTGAATGTACTAATTTGTGTTATTTTCACATTAGGTTTGATGCCTAACATGAAATGGATAAGAAAGAACTGAAGGTTGAAGTGTTTAGAGAAGGAATTTTGAGAATTTTTGGCAAAACGGGGTTTTTAAGCCCTGGCGATTGATTACTGGAGTCGTGGTCATTCCACGGCCCAAAGATTCACTTTTGCGGTTTAAAACCGCTCATAGGACGTCTCCACCCGACTTCCTACAGCTTAAAAGTGATTCGGGTCGCTTTACGCGACCCGAGATGCGTTACAGACTCGATCTTGCGATCGATCCTTATAGACTTCGCCTATCGGCGAATCTGTGATCCTAGAAGTGTTTCTAGACCCTTCTCGCACCCACCTAAGTCAAATGAAGCGACAGCGTACGTCGCAAGACCATAACCCAGGCCCAGTATACTCTCATTCATGCTCTGATACCAACTTGTAACACCCTGAAAATCGGGGGTCGTGTATAAACTCAACTCCCGAGTTCCAGACCGTCACTTATGCAACAAAAATGGTTATGATTCAATGTTGTCTGATTTAAAGCATTCACATGAGTAAAAGTATACCAAAACTGCAATTCATACTTCAGATCCAGTGATAAAAGCAAGCGGAAGACTAAACAAGATATATATCACTGTATGGAAAAACAAAGTAATCTCAACTGTCTCCAAAGTATGACTACATCTCTGAGTCTCATATACATGTACATAACAAAAGAATAATGTTCAAAAAGAAAAGTCCCACTGATGTCCCCTCGATCCAAGTCACCTACGGGAAGCCGTCATGATACTGCATATACGAGAACTCATCCTGGTCCTCGTCATCATCTAGCTCCACCTCCTGGATCTCATCGTCACCTGCAACTACAACAGGGTCTGGTGGGTGTTGCAAACACCATCCCGTAACGTGGGAATGAGTGATCAACTCAGTGGAATCATAGAGCAAAGATTAGCATGTTCACAATTCAGTCACGCGATAATAGTAAAGCAGTAAATCAGACAAGCCCTAAAACTGTTGTTAATGCAAGATGATATGACGTGATGTATGCCCTCACCGACGATCACCCTCATACGGCAACATCTTACGACCGCGGCATGCCACACTCCCTAGAGTGCTCCACATCTTCCAGGCACATGCAATGCTATGGTGATATGATTACCAAGTTATTATTAGTCCATTCAAACAGCAGGATTGGGAAACTAAGGTACCTCCCTTGTATCGATCCCAACACGGATCCTGTCTAGGGTCGTCACTCCTAGTAATCTCATACGATGTACATTTCGTAGGTCACTGCAAGGGCTGCCAGGGCTGTTGCTCGCACTCGTTGCACCGCTCCCCCATCACCTTATCAATACAGGCCTACTGTACTCTACTGCACGGAAGGGTCGTCGCCTCCCGTGAACTCAGAATACGCTCGCGGTCACTACAAAGGGCTCGTCGCCTGATCAGTGTAGGCCGACAGCTAGAATATAGTGTCCCATACCACCATAATCTGCTCACGAGTCAAGGTGCTCATTGGTCACTACGGGGAGGTTTGTGGCCCCAGCGTAGGCCGACAGCTCGACCACGGTGTCCCATACCACCATGCCCGGCTCATGAGTCTTCGTGGATCAAGGTACCACGGTTAATAGGGTTTACAATGGTAAGTTCGGTACCCTAGGTTCAAGCAGTTATGATACATACATGGTGAACAAACATCGGCCAGTCGGGTTACTTGACGGGCTCGACTAGCGCGATCGCATCTCGAACTGAACGACATGAAGTGCGTAAAACACTTCGCGTGGCCTAACCACTGCCGCCAACTCTCAACACGAATCACATTCATCGACGCGTCATTCGTGGCTATGACCAGTCAGCCACGAATTTGCTCGGTTACCGACTGCCTGGACTAAGTCAAGTCCCACACATCTATGGAATCACTATAAAAGGTATTGGAATTGAAATACATCATGTGAGCATGTTAGCACATGTTATGACATTCAACTTAAGCAAATCTTCAAGGCATACTTCCTATGCATATTCAACTTAAGCAAATCCTCAAGCACATACATTCCATGCATGTAGTGAAATCATGCATTTTGTCAACATGTAGAAAATCATTTAGGTCGGCATAATAATTGAAAAATCAATCACAAAGTATCAAATAACATCATTTAATTCAATACATACTAATACAAGCATTTATACAAACACATGCACTACACACTTAGGTCTACATATAGCATGTCGACCCAAAGTATGCAACTAGGCGAATCTCTTCGCCAAACTAATTATGCACGCATTCCTAACTTCCTAATGCGACAACAAACCATGTCAATCACATCAGCAAAATATGAATGCAAACAGTACTTCCTACAAATGACTAAAATGCCCTAAATCTCATATTCTTCGTTAGCTTACGAAAGGGGAAACGGAGAGCATTTTGTACATGTCAAACGGCGATGCCGTCAAGAATCTACTATTAAACGACATTGAAAGCATTGGGAACCGTCAATCCAAGCGTCTAAAATCCTCACCTAGTGTCTTGTAGACTCGGGAATTGAAGCGGAGTGTATATGCTTCGTCTACGGCGAGTAAGGAGCCTAATGCATAAGATCCATAAGCTACATCGCCATGGAAACAAGAAAAACTCAAATCACCAACTATTTAGGGTTTTTACTTACCTAGGATTGCGGTGGAATCGCCGGGAAAGCGGTAGAGAAGTGTCGCTTAAGCATGTGCAACACGTAGCACAAGTGGCGGGAAGAACTCTCCCACTCTCTCACAATCTCTCACTCTTTTTCTCTCTCCCAAGCTAGGGCTTCTCTCAAATTCGGATGGGAGAGAGGAGTGAGGGTTTCAACCCCTTTTATAGCCTAAAACATTCCCAAAATAGGCTTGGGAACAATGTTTACTTGGTGCCTAACCAAATCGGGGCCGTTTCGGTCCAAAAGGGCATTTCTGGAGGTCCCCAGGCCAAGTGCGGTCGGACTTAAGCTCATGCATACTAGATCTAGCATACATCCAGTTTTCAGACCGGTTGGGTTCCCAGATCGCACGTGGCGGCCCAGTTTCAGTTTAACGGTCACCGCATCAAGATCAGGCCTATAAGTCCCGTGATATATAATAGATATTTTTCCTGATCCAAGGGTGTAATTTGGCTGTATTCTGACGGTCAGAATGCCTAATACTGATGCGTCAATTTTGTGTGCCAGATTTGAATTTGAAATTCCAACTATGTCCCTATTCACACTCTCTTCGGTCCGGGCTCAATGAAATAGCCTGTGATCATCGGTTTGACTTGATTTTTGGAATGAGTGTCAAGCCCAGCTAGACGGTCCTAACGGTCTAAGATAGGAGGTATCGGACTTTCAACGTGCGGTCTAGATCCAATACAAAGATTCAAAGTGGTCCAGAGAACAAACCGGCTTAGAGTTTGATCCGAGGCTTTAGAGCATTATAGCACCCTTAGTTCCACTCGCTTCGGGCCTTGTAGAACGTATTTAAAGTGATCAGGGACCATTTCCCAGCTATTCTAACGTTGCACTAGCTAACCTAGTCAAATTTTCCAAAGGAATGAATTCTACGCAAATTCGGGTCGAGTTGGTACTCGAGCCCAAGGATGGATTTTTCACGGGCGTTACACGATGGGTGTGAAGTTGAAGTTTAGTACCGCGTTCCATCCATAGACAAACGGGCAGGCAGAACGTGTGAATCAGGTGCTAGAAGATATGTTGCGAGCTTGTGTGTTGTATTTCAAGGACAGTTGGGATGACTGTCTTCCTTATGCAGAGTTTGCATATGAGAACAACTTTCAGGCGAGTATTGGCATGGCTCCCTATGAGGCACTGTATGGTCGCCCGCGTAGAGCATCGCATTGCTCAGCAGAAGTGAGTGAGAAGACTCTGATTAGCTCAGAGTTGGTTCAGGCAACCTCAGAGAAAATCGACATTGTTAGGCATCGACTGCTATCAGCACAGAGCAGGTAGAAGAGCTACGCCAATACAAAATGGCGACCGCTTGAGTTTGAAGTTGGGGACCATGTATTCCTTAAGGTTTCTCTCATGAAGGGAGTCATTCAGTTTGGTGAGAAAGGGAAGCTCACGCCAAGATTCATTGGCCCATTTCAGATACTTGATAGAGTAAGGGCAGTAGCGTGTCGCCTTACTTTGCCCACACCACTCGCAGGCATGTATAACATATTCCATGTGTCCATGTTGAAGAAGCATGTTCCTGATCCTTCGTACATTATCAGTTAGGAACAAGTGTAGTTGATCGAGGATGTCACTTATGTACTGCGACTGACACGTATCCTAGATAGGAAGGAGCAGGTATTGCGTAACAAGGTCATCCCACTTGTGAAGGTACTGTGGACGCATCATAGTGAAGACACGGCTACTTGGGAGACTGAAGCTGAGGTCAAAAAGAACTACCCTCAGATCCTCGAGAAGTACGAAAAGGTATAAATTTCGAGGATAAAATTTTTCTTTAAGGGGGGTAGATTGTAACGTCATGAAAAAATTCGTACATAAACCCGAGTACCACCTCAAGTAGAAATCACTTAAGACCAAATCCTTTAGAAATTTATCAAGAATTAACTAACGCTAAACTAGATTACCTATGAAATTATCACTAATCACTTTAAATATGATCTGCAAGACCCAAAACCTATAGAATTAGTAATGCTACATTACCCTGAAATCTAGGATCAAACTCTTAACCGAGTTGCTCTCGGGAGCATTCAGAAACTCCAAATCGAACGTAGACCGCACATCAAAAGTCCAATAGCAATGAACTTAAACAATTATAACTGCGTAGTTGGACTTGACAATCATCTCAAAATTCAAGTCCAAATGATGTCCTGAGACTATTTTCTTGAGTCCGGAGTGAAGTGTATAAGAACATGAAAGTTTTATGAAATTAAATATAAATTTAAGTAATCTGAGTCGTGTCACTTGCACGCCATTTATAAGCATTCTGACCGTTGGAATCTGACCCAAATACACCCTCAGATCAGGAAAGATGGCCCACATATGCCAATATCTATGCCAATATACTTGTGGCCCTGATCGAGTATCCATGACCGTTGAACTGAAACTGGTTTGCCACGGTCAATCTAGAAACTTGATCAGACTGAAAACTTAACTTGACCTTGATCCAATATTTGGGAGCTTAAGTCCGACCGCATTCAGTAAAGGGACTTCTAAAAATGCTCCGTTGGATCAGAATGAGCCCGATTTGGTTATAACTTAAGTATACCTTGGCCTTGGGGCTATTTTCGTTAGTTCTGGGCTTATATAATGGTCTTAAACCCTCTCTCACATATTCCTTATGAATTCTCAAACCCTAACTAAGATAAGAGAGAGAAAAGAGAAAGTGAGAGAGAAGTTGGAGATTCTCTCAGGGATTCTACCCTGCCTCTCTATGTGCCTAATCCACCTATTTGAATCATTATTCCAGTGATTCTAATTTCATACATAGGTAAGAAATCCTAACCCTAACTGTTTGGAGCTTAGAATAGTCTAAGTGTTGGTATAGCTAACCAGATTCATGCTTTAGGTTGCTAAACTGCTATTGACGAAGACTTATCCTCTAAATCATATCCGTTACACGTTCATCGATTTAAGGTGTGGACTATATTTGTTTAGGTTATGGTTTTCAAGACTTTCAATGTCAGTTAATGATTTATTACTGACGTGGATGCTATTACACATGCTAAATGCGCTATCTATTTTGATTTACGTACATGTATGGCGTATATTGTAAATGGAGTATTTCATGTGTTTATTGAAATGTTTGTATGCATTTAGAATCTGATGTTGTGATTGCCATGATTAATTGTCGTAGGTATATGATTTTATGTATGTGACAACTCCTTGTTAAAAGGATTTGCCCTAATACGTAATACGGCCGACATATGTAATGTATGTTGAAAGGTATAGTCTAAGTGTTTGTGAAAATGTCTGAATGAGTTAGTAGTTAGTAAAGTGTGATTTATAAGGGTGTTAAGATATGAATCTCAATTACCTTAACTGTGTGTATGATTTCCTCCATGTAATGTATAGTTTGTTTATTCATGTTTAACTGTGTATGATTTTCTTCATGTACTATGTATTCATGTTTAAGTTATATTCCATAATATGTTCATATGATTGTAGATTTGACATAAGTATTCATTATTGTGATTGCAAGTGGTTAGGACTATATTACAGTCCACGTAATCAGTAACAGTTCTCGAGTTGATGGTTGAGGTTGTTTTCGCCACGTAGGATGTGTTCGACGAATCCGAGCCGTACTTGGGATGTCAGCAGTGGTTAGGCCACACAAAGTGCTTATGCATTTCATGTCAATCAACTCAATGTGCGATCATGCTAGTCGAGCTTATTAATTAACCCGATTGACCCGATGTATGTTCACCATGTTTGGATGCTACTGTTTGAATCTAAGGTAGAAAACTCACCAATGAAACCCTATTAACCATGGTACCTCGATTCGCTAAGACTCATGAGCCGGACATGGTGGTATGGGACACCGTGATCGAGCTATCGGCCTACGCTGGGGCGACGAGCCTCCCCGTAGTGACTAGGGAGCAACTTAAACTCGTGAGCCAAATCCAATGGTATGGGACACAGTATTCGTGTTGTCGGCCTAATTGATTGGTGACGAGCCCTTTGTAGTGACCTCGAGCATACTTTGACACTGCATTGAGGCGACAGGCCTTAACGTAGTATTCAGGGTATGATTAGGCCTGTATTAATTGGTGACAAGCCCTTTACAGTGACCTAGAACCATAACATCGTATGAGATTTACTACGATTGACGACCCTAGAATGGATCATTGATTGAGAATTGATATAAGGGAGGTACCTTAGCTTCCCAATCCTAATGTCTGTAAAGGACTAATAAGAACTTAGTAATCATGCTCATAACATCGCACTGCATGTGCCGTTGGTGTTGGTGTAGAGCACAGTGGTAGTGATTCATGCTGCGATCGTTAGATGTTTTTGTAAGAGGGAGTGCAGGCGAGGGCATGCATCATTATCTCATATCATCCTTGCATTAATAAGAATATCTAGGACATGTTTGATTATACTATTTTATCATTACTGCTTGATTGAATTGATAACATGTTAACCTTTGTTGTATAGTTCCACTGAGTTGATCACTCACTCCCACGTTCTAGGACAGTGCTTAAGCACCAACCAAACTCTGAGTTAGCTGTAGGTGATGATGTGACACTCGAGACAGAGCCAGAGTTTGATGATGACGAGGAGGCATTTTCATTCATGTAATTCTCATGCAGGTCTATGTGAGCCATGTCGTGATCGACCGGGCTTCAGGGTTTACACTTTATGGAGGACTATTACATTTTGTCATATGTATTTGAAGAAAACTTTGTACTTATTGACCTGGCAGAGCACTCATATTTTTGGAGACTTGTATTGGTGTATATATGTATTTCAGACTTCCGCTTGCATTTTCTAATTGTTCCTGAATTATGATTTGCTGATTTGGCTTAATTTATTTCTTGTTTAATGCACTAATATAGAAAACATTCATCCATCATAAAAAATATTACATAAGTGATGTTTTGGAACTCAGGAGCTGAGTTATGCTCGACCCCCGAATTTCAGGGCGTTACAATGAGGCCCATTGTTACAGCCCATGTGATGCCGCCCACTTGATGTATTTGAGGCCCATTGTTGCGGTCCATGAGATGTGACCCATTAAGCCCATGATAGGAGGCCCTTTGTGATTGTTGATGAGGCCCATTGAATGTGTGAGGCCAACCGTGATGTAGGTGCTATATACACAACATCTACCCATTTTTAGGTCATGAGCCCCACCACCTTATGTAGGCCCACCATGTATGACTAATGAGCACGCGCTGTCCATCCATTTTCTCGATACTCGGAGGGTCAAGGGCCCCATTATGATTCTGATTCCAATTTTCAAACGGACCGCACCTTAGGACAATGGTGGTTAAATGTCCACCGTTGTAAGCTTTCCTAGGGCCCATTGTTAATCCCACTTCTACCCTTACCTAGTGGGCTAACCCAAACCGTTGGGTCCTCACTTATATTAGTAATATCCATCGGGCTAACCCAAATCGTTAGGCCCCCATTGATGATGATACTTTCCACCATCCTTGCAGGGGACCTTGCCTTAGAATGTAGGATATGCTAATACCTTGAATAGGTTATGATAGTCTAACATGGACCATTCCATATAGACTTCTATATGTCTAGTGGGGCGTATCGTTTAGCCCTTTCTCTTGTAAGTAGCATACTGGTTATGGCCGATCATCGCCAACTATATCTGATAATCATGCTAGTGTACTTAGTCTAATAGGACACACTGAGAACATACTTAGTATTGCATCATGATACATACCCATACGCATCATTTTTATGCCTGTTATGAGGAGTGTTTGATCATAGCATACGCCGTTGGGCAGAGACATTATGAGACTCCTTGTGAGACGGAATGCCCCACATGATCACACGGCACACGCAGGACTTATGCATGACTGGATAGTATGACTCATGCATCATGCATCCTGTATGACATGATCATTATACGCCCTAGCAACATCAGGGTCGTGGCCTCCATAGGCACATCGTGGATGACCCAATTGGATACCGTAAATACTTGGCTCTAGCACTGTGGGCACATAGGATATCCTTGGGTGAAAATCCTAAAACCTTTTGGTACAAGGAGACACTCCGATGTCTAAACCGAGTGGATACATGAGTGCATGAGTGTCAAATGCTAGTAAGCTGCATCTCCCACTGTGCATGGTCAGTGAGGGGGTTGTAAACTAGGCTGAGTTTAACTAGCTCGCAAATGGGTCTGCTATCGACGAGTCAGGTAGGTATTGGTATACTACTAGTCAAGAGGATAATGTGGTCTTTTCCACTCGCTGGGCTGTATGGCTAAGGAAGTTGCAATCAGTGTGGAGTATACTAGACCCCGGTGATATCTCAGAGGGGAACTGCACTGATATATGTACTTGACGAGGACTGGCATGCATGCTCTGCATCTTACATCTGACATATGGCTATGTAAGCTTCGCATCGCATGGCCGATAAATTCATGCCTTACATCGCATAGACTGGGAACGGCTGATAGTATTTATGAACTTACCAGCATATTTCCAGGTTACTCTGATATTGCATACTTGACACTTACCTTATACACACACTTACACAACCCTTTAAGCTTTCTCTAAGCTTATATAAGTGCTATGATTTCATATCCCTTTGGTTGTCAAATTTTGTGGTGCCAAAACCTATATCTATGTCTTGTATATCTTGTGTTTTATGTTTGAAGACTATTCATTACATCGCATTTCAAGACAAGATCTTAAATGAAGAAAGTTTACAAGATATGGATGAAGAATTCAAGAATTGAAGTCTTCAAGTTTGCATGTTCAAGATTCAATCAAGTTCAAGTATATTAGAAGAATTTGTCAAGTCAAGATCAAGCTCAAGAAGGCCTACTACAAGTTTTGTATATTCTCAAGCTTCTCTTAAGGGTCATCTAAGTGTTCATATTTTTAAGTCCAACTCACTTTTAATGTTTGTTTAACCTTTGATTGACCTTAGGATGGGCTTTAAAGTAGGTCATTCTGGATACATAACTCATATATTTTAATATGCTTGTTTGGGTTGTTTTAAAACCAGTACTAGCTCTGCTACGACCAGTCTTAAGTTTTTCAAGATCAATCCTAGGTTGTTGAAGATTTTTAGACCTTTCTGGCTGTCCTACGACCAATCCTGGACATCCTACAACCAGTCCTAAGAGTTCTATGACTCATCCTTCGACCAGTCGTAGTTGTACGACTCAAACTCCAGCAATCATTTTTGGGGTCCTACGACCGGTCATAAGTGTCCCACGACCAGTCGTAGGTGGCCCACAACCGGTCGTAGACCTCCCAGGACCGGTCGTGGAATAAAAAATCCAATCCCGCAAAAATCATTAAAAATCTTTGAAGCTACGATCAGTCCTAGGATCCTAAGACCAATTGTAGACGGGATTTTTCAGGCTATAAATAGTGCATGAACTTTAGAGTTTTAGCAATTCAATTCAACTCTTTTCAAGCAATCTTTAGGCTATTCTCTGAGATAAGTTTGTGTTTGTTTTAAGCTACTTTGTGCTTATTTAATATTCCTTTTACTAGCTTATTTTTATTTAATTTTGATCTACATTCCAATCTTATTAGAAAAGGGGAATTTCTGATATTCCTTCTTCTTGGATTAAAAATCAAATAGAACTAGCCCTTTTGATTTAAAATCAATTAGACTTAGAACCATTCTTAAAGTGAGTATTGGACTTTGAATGTTGAATCGAACTTCTACTCCGATTGGTTCTACCGGGTTTCTTCAAAAGGCGATTCAGGTATTTTACATTTTTTGTAATTTACTTTCTCTAGTTTTTGTTTGAGATTCGCTAGAAAAATCTCATTGTATTGGTTATCGGAGGAGAGCCAGAAAACTTAGATTGTGGGGTTTTTGGATTGTGTAAGCCCGAGATCAAAGACACAATTGTGAAGGTTTTAGGTGAACCTGTGAAACCTATTTTGATAGTGCATGCTAATATCCCTTGTGTGAGAATATTAGGAGTGGAGTAGCAATCTGTGTGGCTATTGGATAATAGTTGGTGTACACACAGGCGAACCACTATATATCGTTGTGTTGTGGATGTGTTTTTCTCTTTCATTCTTTTATTCATTCTGTTTTGTGGAGAGTGTTTGTGGATGAATGTTGTAATCACTTCAAGCAAGTGTGGATGAATGTTGTAATAACTTAGGATTTATTTTCTGCAAGTTATTTTGATATGCTTGCTTTTTATTCCTCATTGATTTGTGATACCAAGGACGTTCTAGAAATAAGGTTGTCCTACCTTAAACCTTTGGTTTTTGGTGTAAGGTTGTCCTTAGAACTGATAAAGTATCAATCTCTTTATTTTAGGCTATTGAAATTATTTTATATACAGCATTGTGCTTTATTTTTTTATTTATTCTGCTATTATAAGTTTTATTTGGCATTACCCTATTCACCCCCCCTCTAGGGCATATAGCTGGGCCCTTTAAAGTGGTATCAGCGCCTAATAGCTCGTGCTTATTGTTTATTTATTGGATTTATTTCCTGAGCTAACGATCTAAGCTATATTAAGATGTCAAATGTTGATAGCCTATCAGTCACTAGGCCACCACCCTTTAATGGCACAAACTATGCTTATTGGAAAGCCAGGATGAGGATCTTCCTTAAATCCTTGGATGAAAGTGTGTGGTTGGCCACAATGAATGAATGGAACCCTCCAATCACTGAAGTAACTAATAGTGATGGTTCAAAATCAATGAAAGTAACGACTTATTCTCTTGTACCAAACTTCAGAAAAGTGAAAGTAGTGCCAATGCTAAAGCACTAAATACAATTACTTGTGCATTATCACCAGATGAATTCAAAAGAATCATCTCTTGTGAAAATGCAAAACAAGCATGGGATGTATTAGAAATGACACACGAGGGTACATCTATTGTCAAGAAATCTAAAGTCCAACTCCTCACAACTAAATTTGAAGAAATTCATATGGAGGAGAATGAGATGTTTATGGACTTCTACACTAGATTGAATAACATTGTAAACTCTATGTGGGGTCTTGGTGATAGAATCCCAGAAAGTAAAGTGTGCGCAAAGATATTACGTTCACTTCCTGAACGGTTCAATTCTAAAGTAACCGCAATTCAGGAACTTCGTGATACGGATACCATGAGGGTTGAGGAACTAGTTGGTTCACTTCAAACCTATGAGTTATCCTTTAAGGCTCCTAAAGGAAAATCAATTGCTCTTAAATCATCTAAAAATGCTTCACAAGAAAGTACTTCGGATTCAGAAAATACCGAAGATGATATGACACTTTTAGCAAAAAGGTTTTATAAAATTTTCAAAAATAAGAAAAAAGATGATTTTCAAAAGTCAAATGATAAGAGACGATCTAAACCTAGAGCTCGAAAATCATTGAAAGATAGTCAATGTTACAACTGTCAAGAGTATGGGCACTTAGCTAACAAATGTCCTAAAAAGGACAAATCAAAAAGGAAAAGCATGATGGGTACTTGGGATGAATCGTCTTATTCTGAATCCTTTTCTAAATCAGAAGATTCTGAAACCGAGTCGGGCGATGATGTTAAAGCCCTTATGACTCTAGCCAAGATCACCTATTCAGATCATGATGATATATCTAGTGAAGAAAATCTGAATAGTGATTGCGATAATGAAGATGATCTTCAAGATGCTTATAATGCCCTTTATAAAGAGAGTTGTAAAATTGCCGTTAAGCTTAAATTACAAAAAGAAAAAGTTTCTAAGCTTAAGGAAGATTATGAGTTTCTTGTTTTAGAAAAGTCTCATATTTTCGATTCTTTTGAAAAGACCAAATGTGATTTAGATTTCAAAACCTCCCAAATTGAAGATTTGAAATTCGAAAAAGAAAAACTCAAAAATGAGGTAGTTTCTCTTCTGAGTTTGAAAGACACATGGAGATATGCCCAAGGTGATCCAAAATTGGAAAAATTATTGTCCGGATCAAGAAAATGTGGCGATCGATCTGGGTTGGGGTATGATAAGAATACATCTCCTAAACAAAAGAACATTGCTCCTAAATTTGTAAAAGGCGAGTCTTTAACTTCAAAAGAAAAGAATACCTATCAAGGATTTTCCAAAAATTCAAGGCCTTTTCAAAAACCTAAAAGTAGCCATGTCAACTTTAATTTTCAAAACCGAAATCTTTTAGCTGAAAAAATAATTGATCTACTCAAGGAGATATTAAAGTCTAACTCTATAGGTCACTCCTATAACAACAGACAGAAAAAGACCATCTATGATCCTAAACCCAAAACAGTTAGGAAATGGGTTCCTAAAGTTGTTAGCTTGGTTGCCCACACTGCTTTCAAAGCTACAAGCCATTCAAAGTGGTACCTAGATAGTGGTTGCTCCAGGCATATGACAGGTGACAAAGCTTTATTCACCGATCTTAAAGATATGACTGACGGGTCAGTCACATTTGGTGATGGAAGCAATTGCAAGATTATTGACCAAGGTACGGTTCAGCTTTATAACCTTCCCTTATTTAAGAATGTTTTATATGTTGAGGGCTTAAAACACAACCTATTAAGCATTTCTCAGATATGCGATAACAACCATAATGTGAAGTTTTCTAATCAAGGTTGTGAGATACTTGATAAAAGGGGTTCTGTTATATTAACTGGTCACAGAACTTCTGAAAACTGCTACATCGTTAGTGATGCTAGCTCATCTACTCAATCATGTTACATGGTCCATACCGATGAGACTGAATTATGGCATAAACGCCTTGGACATGTACACTATCGAAACTTATTTAGAATGAGAAATAGAGAACTAATTATAGGTCTACCCAAATTGTAAAAAGTAGACAAAATATGTGGTGAATGCCAGTTGGGCAAACAAATTAGGAGCTCTCACAAGAAAGTGAACTCCAATACCACATCTAGACCACTCGTGCTTCTCCACTTGGATCTTATTGGACCAACTAGATCGGAGAGTCGAGGAGGTAAAAAATACATCTTGGTTATCATAGATGACTATACCAGATTCACTTGGGTATCATTCTTAAAAGACAAAACTAAAACCCTTGATGAAGTTAAAAAGGTCATCAAACGAATCCAAAATGAGAAAAGTTCTCATGTTAGTAAGATTCGTAGTGATCATGGATCCGAATTCGAAAACAGTAGTTTTGAGAAATTCTGTAGTGATCAGGGAACATCACATGAATTCTCTGCACCCAAAACACCGCAACAAAATGGTATTTTTGAAAGGAAAAACAGAGTGCTTCAGGATATGGCTAATGTTATGTTGAATAGCATGAAGCTCTCTAGAAATCTTTGGGCTGAAGCAGTTAATACCGCATGTTATATTATTAATCGGGTTTATACCAGTAAATCTGATAATAAGACTACTTATGAATTATGGTTTGAAAAGAAACCTACTGTCAAATACTTTCGGGTTTTTGACAGCAAGTGTTATATTTTACGGGATCATGAAAATTTGGGTAAGTTTGATACGAAAAGTGACGAAGGTATTTTTCTTGATTATTCTTTGAACAGTCGAGCTTATAGGGTTCTAAATAAGAGAACTGGTGTGATTCAAGAGTCCATCAATGTGGTCATTGATGATCATTTGAATACACCAACCCCAAGTTCAGATGATGATGAAGCTCTTATTATTGGCAATCAAGATATCTCATCAAGTCAAAAAGAATCTGAACTAAGGACTGTTAAAGATCATCCAACCAATCAAATACTTGGAAACCCTCTCACTGGAGTTCGTACTTGCAAATAACTTGAGAACTTATGTAATTATGTTTATTTTACATCCCAAATAGAACCGGTCAACGTAAAAGAAGCACTTTTTGACGAAAATTAAATAGTTGCTATGCAGGATGAACTTAATCAATTTGTTCGTAATGATGTCTGGTATCTTGTTCCTAGACCTAAAGATAAACACATTATTGAAAAAAAAATGGATCTTTAAAAATAAGTCTGATGAGCTTGGAAATATTATACGAAACAAGGCTAGACTGGTTGTACAAGGGTACACTCAAATTGAAGGCATCGATTACGATGAAACCTTTACTTCAGTCGCTCACCTTGAGTCAATGAAACTTTTTATTTTCATCGCATGCTTTAGAAAATTTTAGATTTATCAGATGGATGTAAAGAGTGCTTTCTTGAATGGCGATTTACATGAAGAAGTGTATGTTGAACAACTTTTAGGGTTTGAAGACCCTAAGTTATCTGACCATGTATTTCATCTTAAAAAGGCTCTCTATGGTCTAAAACAAGCACCCAGGGCATGGTATGAGAAATTGACTAAATTCCTGTTTAGTCATAGCTTTCAAGTAGGAAGTGTCGATAAGACACTTTTTGTTAAGAAGTATAACAATGATATTTTGATGGTTCAAATATATGTTGATGGATCTACTTGTTCTAACATGTCTATTGAGTTTGCAGAGTTAATGAAATCAAGGTTCGAAATGAGCATGGTTGGCGAAGTTAATTATTTCCTAGGGTTGCAAGTAAAACAATAACCTGATGGAATTTTCATTTCCCAGACCAAATATGCTTCAAACTTGGTTTAAAGGTTTGGATTTGAGAATGGTAAGAACTTTGATACTCCTATGACTACAATGTTAAGACTCTCAAAAGATTCTATAGGCAAAGATTTAGATCCTAAACTATATCGTAGTCTGATTGGTAGTTTGTTGTATCTTACTGCGAGTAGACCTGATATTGCATTAAGTGTTAGAATTTGTGCAAGATATCAGTCTAATCCTAAGGAATCACATCTTACTGCTGTTAAACGGATTATTAGATATGTCGCAAGTTCTATAAATTTGGAACTTTGGTATCCTTTTGATACTAGTGTTCAATTAGCTGGGTACTCAGATGCTGATTGGGCCGAAAATATTGATGATAGAAAATCAACCAGTGGTGGTTGTTTTTACATTAAAAATTGCTTATTTTCTTGGTTCAGCAAGAAGCAAAGCTCAATATCGCTCTCCACTGCTGAGGCTGAGTATATTGCAGCTGGATATGCATGTACTCAACTAGTTTGGATGAAACGCATGCTTAGCGATTATGGAATTAATCAAGATTCAATGATCTTACATTGTGATAATTTCAGTGCTATAAACATTTCCAAAAACCCAATCCAGCATTCACATACTAAGCACATTGACATTAGGTATCATTACATACGTGAGTTGGTTGAAGAAAAAGTTATTTCTTTGGAATATATATCAACCGAAAATCTACTTGTTGATATATTTACTAAACCGCTCGATAAAAGCAGATTTAATAAATTAAAATTTGATCTTGGTATGTACATTTTACATTAAATATTCTTGCTTGCATGTATCATAGTGTACTATATTTAGTATTATTTGTGTTTAAATTTTAATTTTTTCATTAAAAATGTATTTTTGGTCGATACTCGACCGGTCATGGTTGTACACGACCAGTCGTGGTTCGACCCGGTCGTGAACCACACTTGACCGGTCGTGAATCTCAAGAATGTGATATATTTGGAGAAAATTCTCTTCTTCCTCATTTCCACACCGACCTACGACGAGTCGTGGGTCGACCAGTTATAAGATTTCCTATTTTTCTTCAAGATAAGTCCTATTTCATCATCTTTCTTGAAGATTCATGTTCTCTATGCTTTGATTTGTTCATACTATAGCTTGATTTCATCTCTTGTTGTGTTTTTCAAGGGTTTCCTCTTAATTTGCTGATCTAGAAAAAAATCATCTTTCTTTTGTGGATCTTTCTTGCTCTTTGTATATCTTTTTGAATATGGATGTTAGAGGAAAAAAGAAAATATCTCGTGGTCCATCTTCTTCTAGATCTACACTGATAACTAAATGGCACCTTCGATCACCCGAAGATGATTCTCAATATGTAAGAGATTTACGTGTCCGTAACATTATCGTTGAGCATTCCACTAATCTCAATCACATTGCTCCATATGGTATTGTCCCGCTCCTTGAATCTGTTGGCTGGACTAACATTTTGCTTTGGGGTGGGCTACATACCAGTCCATTGCCCAATCAATGGTTGCATGCATCTCTGAATTTTCTCTTGATAATTTAACATTTTCAATTAATACTAGAGAAGGAAAATTTAAAATAGACCGTCATTTGATATCAGGTATTATGGATATACCTGTTAATGATGAAAGTATACCGATTCATACTTTATATGACAAACTATCTGAATCGAAAAAATGCATGTTAACACGAGATTTATGTAAAATTGATGTGCAATGGACACATAAAGCGAATGCGCTCCCTGCAAAGTATCTGTTTCCTAGATACAGAGTGTTACATTGTTTCTTCATTTCCAATGTATATCCTCGATCTGGTAATAAAACCGAGTTGACTTCTTTTATGGTTCGTGTGTTGCATTCTATTACTTCTGGTACCAAGGTCTGTCTTCCTTCTTTGATTTATTATTTCATCATTCAGTTTCGTCTCCATCCGGGTCATAGTGATATTCCGTTCGGTTATCTTATGACTGTTTTAGCCACTCACATGCTTGTCGATAAACCTGTTAATGAGGCACCAATTCATCATCTTATTTTCAATAATTCCAATATTAATAAGATGAAATTAGATCTGCTCCCTGGCCAAGTTAACGAAGGTGGTGTTAGTGGTGTTGGTGGTGATGCTGGAAACAAAGGGGAAGCTGGCGATCTTCCTCAACAAGATGTTAATATGGATGACTTATTTGATGATATAGAAACTGATTCACCTAATGATCCATCTAGTTTTGATGCACGCCTTCTGCATTGGAAGAAAAGGTTGATAATATGAATATAGCCCATGATATGCGATTTAAGTACATGTGAAAATATCTTCGTCGCATTAATAAGGGGTTACACCAGATGGATCCGACTATCCCTTCTCCCTCCTTTGGATCAGATTAGGTGAATTATCTTCTGGATAGTATCAAATTATATTTTATTTTGGATATGTATTATGGATTATAGTTTAATAACATTGTCTTTTGGATATTGTATTTTGGATTATGGATTATGACTTGATGCTTCAGGATTATATAATGTCCTTTCATATCTCTTTCTCATTATCTGCTTATTCATCTATATGTTCTCCTTCCTATTGTGCCTTTCCCTTGTCATTTTGTGACAAGAAGGGGGAGTAGTAAGAGTTAAAGCTTAAAGGGGAAGTTGTATGGAAAGGGGGAGTAATTTGTTTGAATTGATTAAGAAGGATATGTGGATGAGAATATGTAGTATTGATGTTATTGATTATTTTCATGAGTAGCACTCGTATTACTCAGGGGGAGTAGAGTGATTTGTGATTTTATGGCTCATGATTCCTTATTATCTTTTATGCTATGTGTTTTGTCACAAATTTGACAAAGGGGGAGATTGTAAGTGCTATGATTTCATATCCCTTTGGTTGTCAAATTTTGTGGTGCCAAAACCTATATCTATGACTTGTATATCTTGTGTTTTATGTTTGAAGACTATTCATTATATCGCATTTCAAGACAAGATCTTAAATGAAGAAAGTTTACAAGATATGGATGAAGAATTCAAGAATTGAAGTCTTCAAGTTTGCATGTTCAAGATTCAATCAAGTTCAAGTATATTAGAAGAATTTGTCAAGTCAAGATCAAGCTCAAGAAGGCCTACTACAAGTTTTGTATATTCTCAAGCTTCTCTTAAGGGTCATCTGAGTGTTCAGATTTTCAAGTCCAACTCACTTTTAAGGTTTGTTTGACCTTAGATTGACCTTAGGATGAGCTTTACAGTAGGTCATTCTGGATACATAACTCATATATTTTAATATGTTTGTTTGGATTGTTCTAACACCAATCCTAAGGACTTCAAGACCAGTCCTAGCTCTACTATGACTAGTCTTAAGTTTTTCAGGACCAGTACTAGGTTGTTGAAAATTTTTGGATCTTTCTGGCTGTCCTATGACCAGTCCTGGACGTCCTACGGCCAGTCCTGAGAGTTCTACGACTCATCCTTCAAGCGGTCGTAGTTCTACGACTCAAACTCCAGCAAGCATTTTTGGGATCCTACGACCGGTCGTGTCCCACGACCAGTCGTAGGTGGCCCAGGACCGGTCGTAGGCCGCCCAGGACCGGTCGCGGAACAGAAAATCCAATCCCGTAAAAATCTTTGAAGCTACAACCAGTCCTAGGATCCTAAGACCTGTCATAGACATGATTTTTCAGGCTATAAATAGTGCACGAACTTCAGAGTTTTAGCAATTCAATTCAACTCTTTTCAAGCAATCTTTAGGATATTCTCTGAGATAAGTTTGTGTTTATTTTAAGCTACTTTGTGCTTATTTAATATTCCTTTTGCTAGCTTTTTTTTATTTGATTTTGATCTACATTCCAATCTTATTAGAAAAGGGGAATTTCTGATATTCCTTCTTCTTGGATTCAAAATCAAATAGAACTAGCCCTTTTGATTTAAAATCAATTAGACTTAGAACCATTCTTAAAGTGAGTATTGGACTTTGAACGTCGAATCGAACTTCTACTCCGATTGGTTCTACCGGGCTTCTTCGAAAGGTGATTCAAGTATTTTACATGTTTTGTAATTTACTTTCTCTGGTTTTTGTTTGAGATTCGTCAGAAAAATCTCATTATATTGGTTATCTGAGGAGAGACAGAAATCTCAGACTGTGGGGGTTTTTGGATTGTGTAAGCCTGAGATCAAAGACACAATTGTGAAGGTTTTAGGTGAACCTGTGAAACCTATTTTCATAGTGCATGCTAATATCCCCTGTGTGAGGATATTAGGAGTGGAGTAGCAATCTGTGTGGCTGTTGGATAACAGTTGGTGTACACAGAGGCGAACCACTATATATCGTTGTGTTGTGGATGTGTTTTTCTCTTTCATTCTTTTATTCATTCTGTTTTGTGGAGAGTGTTTGTGGATGAGTGTTGTAATCACTTCAAGCAAGTGTGGATGAATGTTGTAATAACTTAGGATTTATTTTCTGCAAGTTATTTTGATTTCCTTGCTTTTTATTCCTCATTGGTTTGTGATACGAAGGACGTTCTAGAAATAAGGTTGTCCTACCTTAAACCTTTGGTTTTTGGTGTAAGGTTGTCCTTAGAACTGATAAAGTATCAATCTCTTTATTTTAGGCTATTGAGATTATTTTATATTCAACATTGTACTTTATTTCTTTGTTTATGCCGCTATTATAAGTTTTATTTGGCATTGCCCTATTCACCCCCCCTCTAGGGCATATAGCTAGGCCCTTTCAGCTTATGCACGACCGTTTCGTGCAGGTAGCGTTGGATCGCGGTAGTGCTGAGGCACTGCGTGACAGATTATTTTAAAGCTTTTTTATCATCTTGTATTTTTCTTTTTCGCATTGTACTCAAATATTTCATTATAGTGGATATGTGGTGATATTGTTTTATTAATTGGTTATGCTTGTGTTTATGCTCCATTAAAAGATAAAAAAATCATATTAAAAATCCACCTTATAGGATCTCGGGATCCGAATCTGGCATATGGATGCTGGGAGCCTAGAATGGGGCACTATAGAGGCTGTCGGCACCGGATTTGGTGATTGAGAATTCTGTGAGCCTGATTTCTGAGTTTGGGGTGTGACAACTATAAAGAACTATATAAGTTGTGTAAAAGAGATCACTTACGTGGCTTACCCAAGCTGAAAAAGATAGAAAAATTATGTAGCCCTTCTTGAATTAGCAAACAAATCAAGAGTAGTCATAAGAAAGTGAACTCCTTAGCCACGGCCAAACCCTTAGAACTACTCCACATGGATCTAGTAGGATTGACTAGAATAGAGAGTAGAGGGGGAAAGAAGTATTTTCTAGTCATTGATGATTACACCAGATATACATGGGTAGCCTTTTTAAGAGAGAAATTAGATACTCTGGATGAAGTCAGAAAAACTTTAAAATGTATTCAGATTGAAAAAGAGATGTCTGTGGTTAAAATTAGAAGTGATCATGCCACCGAATTTGAGAATAGAAATTTTGAGAAGTACTACAATGATCATGGTATATCGCATGAATTCTTTGCTCCTAAAACACCTCAACAAAGTAGAATTGTTGAAAGGAAAAATAGAGTTTTACAAGATATAGCTAGTGTAATGCTAAATAGCATGAAACTACTAAAAATTTTATGGGTTGAGGTTGTTAATATTTCTTTTAATACTATAAATCATGTTTACATTAGAAAAGTAAAAAATAAAATAGCTTATGAACTATGGTTTAATAAAAAAACCTACTGTCAAATATTTTTAGACTTTTGGAAGTAAATGTTTCCTTTTACTCGATTGGGAAAATTTGAGAAAGTTTGAAGCTAAGAGTGATGAAAGAATATTTCTAGGCTATGCATTAAATAGTTTTGCTTACCAAGTTCTTAATAAAAGAATTGGGGTAATTTAGGAATCAATAAATGTAATAATTGATGATCAAAAAATCGCACCCACTTCAAGTCAAGATGATGATGAAGTCAATATAATTGACATACCTGACTCTTCTTCCAAATCAATTGATACTGAATTAAGATCAGTCAAAGACCATCCGACTGATCAAATACTTGGTAACCCTAGTACTGGTGTTCAGACAATAAGATAATTAGAAAATATTTATAATTATGTCTGCTTCACTTCCCAAATTGAACCAGCCAATGTAAATGAAGCACTTACCGATTAAAGTTGGATAATGGCCATGCAAGAAGAATTAAATCAATTTGTTAAAAATGATGTATGGTACTTGGTTTCTTGACTTATTGATAAAAATATAACTGGAACTAAATGGATTTTTAAGAATAAAATTGATGAATTAGGTTTTATAATAAAAAATAAGGCTCGACTGGTTGTACAAAGGTACACTCAAATAAAATGTATTGATTACAATAAAACCTTTGCACCAGTCGCACCTTGAATCCAGAAGATTATTTATTTCGATTGTTATTATAAGAAATTCAAAATATATCAAATCGATGTCAAAACTGCGTTTCTAAACAATGACTTACATGAGGAAGTATATGTTGAACAACTTAAAGGCTTTGAGGATCCCAAACTTCCAAATCATGTGTACTAACTTGAAAAAGTACTTTATGAGTTGAAACAAGCTCCTAGAGCAAGGTATGAAAAATTCATTATAGTTTTACTTAGTCATAACTTATTATGGGTAGTGTTGATAAAACTTTATTCGTCAAGAAATATAACGATCATATATTGATGTTCATATCTATGTTGACAATATCATTTATGGATCTACGTGCACTAACTTATCATTTGCGTTTGCAGATCTGATCAAATCACAGTTTGAAATGAGTATAATTGGTGAACTAAACTACTTTCTTGGATTAGAAGTTAAGTAACTTGAAGATGATATATTTATCTCACAAACCTATTTCGACAAAGAAATAAATGCATTTGATTTGGGAGATTGTCTTATTCAAACATAACAGAGAAAGAGTACTAGGAACATTCATCACATTTATTGATACTGAGTTCATTTACATCCTCTTTACATCCCTTGATTCTAAGATAGATCATTTAGAAATAAAGGACTTGTGCTTTAAGTATCAAAAGTTCATTTCGACATCCTTCCGACATCTGTTTTAACCATCTCCTAGGACTTAGGAGGAATGTCAATTAAATCGATAAGTCTTCGATGAGACAGAGATTTCAGAAGCACAACGGCGTCTGTTTCAGCCATCCCTAATACTTAGGGGAAATGTCGATTTGATCGACTAATCTTCTTCCTCTGCGCTTGACAGTAGGAGGAGAAAGAGTGCTGGAAGAACAAAAGCATTGCACAGGCATTTTGACAGCATAGCGGCCCTTGAGCTTTACAGACTGCAGGGCAGTCTGGTTTCGTGGACCCGCGCAACCGACACGGGTTGCGCAGTCCTACGCAACTGCTAGGAGACTTCTCTGCTACCTTCTGTCTTTTGCTCCGCTCCACTCCTCTTGAAAATCTTTAATTACCCTTAATGGAAGAGGGGAAGGGGTATTTATAGACCCTCACACGTGTGAAAATCCTGATCTTAGTGATGTGGGACTATTTTTCAGTACTTTAGATCATTCTGAACGAAGCCCTTTGTGTAGTACATTTTGAGGTCCCGCGCAACTGATATTTCCTTTACGCGGACCTGCGCAACCGGGATTGATTGCGCAGAACCACGCAACTTATAATGGTTGCACGGACCTATGCACTCATGAAAGCTATCTCTATCTTCTTCTTTCCGAAAGTTTTTCCTATCTCTTTACCTTTCCTTACTCGATTCTTTCACCATTTTTTATGCCTCAACAGATGCCCCCTTGATCCTTTCTTTGTTTCCTCAAGAAATAAAAAATGATTAAAATTCCTACTTTTCATTTGGCTTGCGTGGACCCGCACAACCGGCCATGTACACACTCGACCGCGACGGCCTATAAATACCGCACACCCCTCTTACATCCTGCATTTCTCATTCTGTGGCGAAAATTTTCTTCTCTGGCAATTTTCCGCGCAACCGACATCGTCTGCGCTGACCCTCGCAACGGATCTCCTGTCCGCACAAGTTTACTAAGTGTAGCGACACTCCGCGTAACTGCTTTCTATTGCGCTGACCCGCGCAACCTGGACTTAGTCTCTTTTTCCAGTCTTTAAACTTTTCCCTACAATCTTCTTTAGGTTTTTTGAACCTTCTTTCTTTCATGGCCTGCATCAAGAGGACCCTTCGTCCCGTAGACCCTCCAACTGACCATTCTTCTCATCCCGACGCACCCGATACATCTTCTCATCACCCGTCTCCTTCCGCTGATCAACCACCGACTAAGCGTACCAAAACCACCACTCAAACTTTCGCATATTTCAAAGAGCCAGTACTCCCAACTTTTGATTTTACCGGTCGCATTGAATCGCTTTCCTCTCCCATTCACCGGGTTATAATCATGGGGAACATAGAACTGCCTCCAAAGCACGGTCGTGAATATGATTGGGAAGAATAGTTGAAGACAACCGCCCATATCTGCACGGATGGTGATAGACCCCCTGCCAGAGAAGATACCCCGCCTGCTTCTCACTCCAAGAAAACTCATCGAAATAAGACAAAGAAGTTTGAAGAAAAGATAAAGGAGCATAATAAGAAGAAGCTCTAAAACTCTTGGGAATTCATTCGAGTAATCGAGGGCGTCATGAAATTCGACAACCCTCATTCAGAAGGCATGACAATAATTTCCATCAACGTTCATCATCACCAGTCCATCCTTGAATGTGAACCCACAGATTACATGAACGGAGAAAAACTGATGTATACGGAATCGTGGGCGAAGCGAGAACCTCGGATTCTCGAAGGAAAAATGCAGGCGCAGAAACCGCGGCAGATCATCGGAGAAGCCCACCCCATGATCTTCCTCACTCCCTTTCACAGTCCGCACAATCTCTTTCCAACATATTTCTACGAGACTATCAGACAGTAGTATAAGGATTGCGATCCTCTATGGGGATCGGAAGATTTTTGAACAAGGGGCTTGCTGACTTCTCGTCGCTATCATTCTGATTGGGCAGATGCAATCCTGAAGAAACACGCGAGTACTCTTGCTAAAGTAGGCCTTTATGATGTGATAGAAGTCACATCCAAGTATTTCTACAAGGAACCCTCCGTGCTGAAAGGATTCATCGAATATTGGTCTCCCACCACCAATTCTCTTCACTTGCCATTTGGAGAAATGAGCATAACGTTATGGGATCTACATCACATAGCAGGTCTCTGTAAGTGCTATGATTTCATATCCCTTTGATTGTCAAATTTTGTGGTGTCAAAACCTATATTTATCTTGTATGTCTTGTATTTTATGTTTGAAGATTATTCATTGCAATCAAGACATATCAAGTCATTGCATTTCAAGACAAGATCTTAAATGAAGAAAGTTTTCAAGATATGAATGAAGAATTCAAGAATAGAAGTTTTCAAGATTGCTTGTTCAAAGATTCGATCAAGTTCAAGTTTAGTAGAAGACTTTGTCAAGTCAAGATCAAGCTCAAGAAGGCCTACTACAAGATTTGTATATTCTCAAGCTTCTCTTAAGGGTCATCTGAGTGTACAGACTTTCAATGTCCATCTCACTTTTAAGGTTTGTTTGATCTTAGATTGACCTTAGGTTGGGTTTTACAGTAGGTCATTCTGGATACATAACTCATATACTTTATTATGCTTGTTTGGAGTGTTCTAAGACCAGTCCTAGGGACTTCCAGACCAGTCCTAGCTTTGCTATGACCAGTCTTAAGTTTTTTAGGACCAGTCCTAGGTAGTTGAAGATTTTGGGATCTTTCTGGCTGTCCTACGACCAGTCCTGTGAGTTCTATGACTCATCCTTCGACCGGTCGTAGCCCTACGACTCAAACTCCAGCAACCAATCTTGGCATCCTACGACCTGTCGTAGGTGTCTCACGACCAGCCGTAGGTGGCCCACGACCAGTCATAGACCGCCTAGGACCGGTTGTGGAACAAAAAATCTTATCCCGCGAAAATCTTTCAAAAATCTTTGAAGCTACGACCAGTCATAGGTTCCTAAGACCAGTCGTAGACGGGATTTTTTAGGCTCTAAATTGAGCACGAACTTCAGAGTTTTAGTACTTCAATTCAATTCTATTCAAGCATTCTTTAAGCTATTCTTCGAGATAACTTTGTGTTTATTTTAAGCTATTTTGTGCTTATTTAATATTCCTTTTGCTAGCTTATTCTTATTTGATTTTGATCTACATTCCAATCTTATTAGAAAAGGGGAATTTCTGATATTCCTTCTTCTTGGATTCAAAATCAAATAGATCTAGCCCGTTTGATTAAAAATCAACTAGACTTAGAACCATTCTTAAAGTGAGTATTGGACTTTGAACGTCGAATCGAACTTCTACTCCGATTAGTTCTACCCGGCTTCTTCGAAAGGTGATTCAGGTATTTTACATGTTTTGTAATTTACTTTCTCTGGTTTTTGTTTGAGATTCGTCAGAAAAATCTCATTATATTGGTTATTTGAGGAGAGACAGAAATCTCAGACTGTGGGGGTTTTTGGATTGTGTAAGCCCGAGATCAAAGACACAATTGTGAAGGTTTTAGGTGAACTTGTGAAACCTATTTTCATAGTGCATGCTAATATCCCCTGTGTGAGGATATTAGGAGTGGAGTAGCAATCTGTGTGGCTGTTGGATAACAGTTGGTGTACACACAGGCGAACCACTATATATCGTTGTGTTATGGATGCATTTTTCTCTTTCATTCTTTTATTCATTCTGTTTTGTGGAGAGTGTTTGTTGATGAATGTTGTAATCACTCTAAGCAAGTGTGGATGAATGTTGTAATAACTTAGGATTTATTTTCTGCAAGTTATTTTGATTTCCTTGCTTTTTATTCCTCATTGGTTTGTGATACGAAGGACGTTCTAGAAATAAGGTTGTCCTACCTTAAACCTCTAGTTTTTGGTGTAAGGTTTTCCTTAGAACTGATAAAGCATCAATCTCTTTATTTTAGGCAATTGTGATTGTTTTATATTCAGCATTGTGCTTTATATCTTTTATTATTCTGCTGTTATAAGTTTTATTTGGCATTGCCCTATTCACCCCCTCTCGAGGGCATATAGCTAGGCCCTTTCAAGTGGTATTAGAGCCTAATAGCTCGTGCTTATTGTTTATTTATCGGATTTATTTCCTGAGCTAATGATCTAAGCTATATTATGATGTCAAATTTTGAAAGCTTATTAGTCACTAGGCTACCACCTTTTAATGGCACAAATTATGCTTATTGGAAAGCCAGGATGAGGATCTTCCTTAAATCCTTGGATGAAAGTGTGTGGATGACCACAGTGAATGAATGGAATCCTCCTATCACTGAAGTTGCTAATGACGATGGTTCAAAAACTATGAAAGTAACGGCTTATTCTCTTTGGACCACACTTCAGAAAAGTGAAAGTAGTGCCAATGCTAAAGCACTAAATGCAATTACTTGTGCATTATCACTAGATGAATTCAAAAGAATCATCTCTTGTGAAAATGCAAAACAAGCAGGGGATGTATTAGAAATGACACACGAGGGAACATCTATTGTCAAGAAATCTAAAGTCCAACTCCTCACAACTAAATTTGAAGAAATTCGTATGGCGGAGAATGAGATGTTTATGGACTTCTACACTAGATTGAATGACATTGTGAACTCTATGTGGGGTCTTGGTGATAGAATCCTTGAAAGTAAAGTGTGCGCAAAGATACTACGTTCACTTCCTGAACGATTCAATTCTAAAGTGACCGCGATTCAGGAACTTCATGATACGGATATCATGAGGGTTGAGGAACTAGTTGGTTCACTTTAAACCTATGAGTTATCCTTTAAGGCTCCTAAAGGAAAATCAATTGCTCTCAAATCATCTAAAAATGTTTCACAAGAGAGTACTTCAGATTCAGAAATACTGAAGATGATATGGCGCTTTTAGTAAAAAGGTTTTACAAAATTTTTAAAAACAAGAAAAAGGTTGATTTTCAAAAATCAAATGATAAGAGATGATCTAAACCTAGAACTCGAAAATCCTTGAAAGATAGTCAATGTTACAACTGTCAAGAGTATGGGCACTTAGCTAATAAATGTCCTAAAAAGGACAAATCTAAAAAGAAAAGCATGATGGCTACTTGGGATGAATCGTCTGATTCTGAATCCTCTTCTAAATCAGAAGATTCTGAAACCGAGTCGGGCGATGATGTTAAAGCCCTTATGACTCTATCCAAGATCACCTATTCAGATCATGATGATATATCTAGTGAAGAAAATCTGAATAGTGCTTGCGATAATGAAGATGATCTTCAAGATGCTTATAATGCCCTTTATAAAGAGAGTTGTAAAATTGCAATTAAGCTTAAATTACAAAAAGAAAATTTTTTTAAGCTTAAGGAAGATTATGAGTCTCTTGTTTTAGAAAAGTCTCATATTTCTGATTCTTTTGAAAAAGCCAAATGTGATTTAGATTTCAAAAACTCCCAAATTGAAGATTTGAAATCTGAAAAAGAAAGACTCAAAAATGAGGTAGCCTCTCTTCTGAGTTTGAAAGACACATGGAGATATGCCCAAGGTGATCTAAAATTGAAAAAATTATTGTTCGGATTAAGAAAATGTGGCAATCGATTCGGGTTGGGATATGATAAAAATACATCTCCTAAACAAAAGAACATTACTCCTAAATTTGTTAAAGGAGAGTCTTCGACCTCAAAAGAAAAGAATACCTATCAAGGTTTTTTCAAAAATTCTAGGTCTTTCCAAAAACCTAAAGGTGGCCATGTCAACTTTAATTTTCAAAACCGAAATCCATTGGCTAAAAAAATAATTGATCTACTCAAGGAGCTATTAAAGTCTAACTTTATGGGTCACTCCTATAACAACAGACAGAAAAAGACCATATATGCTCCTAAACCTAAAACAGTTCTGAAATGGGTTCCTAAAGTTGTTAGCTTGGTTTCCCACACTGCTTTCAAAGCTACAAGCCATTCAAAGTGGTACCTAGATTTAGCTCCAGGCATATGACAGGTGACAAAGCTTTATTCACCGATCTTAAAGATATGACTGACGGCTCAGTCACATTTGGTGATGGAAGCAATTGCAAGATTATTGGCCAAGGTACGGTTCAGCTTTATAACCTTCCCTTATTTAAGAATGTTTTATATGTTGAGGGCTTAAAACACAACCTATTAAGCATTTCTCAGATATGCGATAACAACCATAATGTGAAGTTTTCTAATCAAGGTTGTGAGATACTTGATAAAAGGGGTTCTGTTATATTAACTGGTCGCAGAACTTCTGAAAACTTCTACATCATTAGTGATGCAAGCTCATCTACTCAATCATGTTACATGGTCCATACCGATGAGACTGAATTATGGCATAAACGCCTTGGACATGTACACTATCGGAACTTATTTAGATTGAGCAAAAGAGAACTAATTAGTGGTCCACCCAAATTACAAAAAGTAGACAAAATATGTGGTGAATGTCAGTTGGGCAAACAAATTAGGAGCTCTCACAAGAAAGTGAACTCTAATACCACATCTAGACCACTCGAGCTTCTCCACATGGATCTTATTGGACCAACTAGATCGGAGAGTCGAGGAGGTAAAAATTACATCTTGGTTATCGTAGATGATTATACCAGATTCAATTGGGTATCGTTCTTAAAAGACAAAACTGAAACCCTGGATGAAGTGAAAAAGGTCATCAAACGAAACCAAAATGAGAAAGGTCCTCATGTTAGTAAGATCCGAAGTGATCATGGATCTGAATTCGAAAACAGTACTTTTGAAAAATTCTATAGCGATCAGGGAATATCACATGAATTCTCTGCGCCCAAAATACCACAACAAAATGGTATTGTTGAAAGAAAAAATAGAGTGCTTCAAGATATGGCTGATGTTATGTTGAATAGCATGAAGCTCTCTAGAAATCTTTAGGCTGAAGCAGTTAATACCGCATGTTATATTATTAATCGTGTTTATACCAGTAAATCTGATAATAAGAGTACTTATGAATTATGGTTTGAAAAGAAACCTACTGTCAAATACTTTCAGGTTTTCGGCAGTAAGTGTTATATTTTGCGTGATCGAGAAAATTTGGAAAAGTTTGATACGAAGAGTGATGAAGGTATTTTTCTCGGTTATTCTTTAAACAGTGCTTATAGGGTTCTAAATAAAAGAACAGGTGTGAAACAAGAGTCCATCAATGTGGTCATTGATGATCATTTGAATACACCAGCTCCGAGTTCAGATGATGAGGAAGCTCTTATTATCAACAATCAAGATACCTCATGAAGTCAAAAAGAATCTGAACCAAGGACTGTTAAAGATCATCCAACCAATCAAATACTTGAAAACCCTCTCACTGGAGTTCGTACCCGCAAAAAACTTAAGAACATATGTAATTATGTTTGTTTTACATCCCGAATTGAACCGATCATTGTGAAAGAGGCACTATCTGACGAAAATTGGATAGTTGCTATGCAGGATGAACTTAATCAATTTGTTCGTAATGATGTCTGGTATCTTGATCCTAGACCTAAAGATAAACACATTATTGAAACAAAATAGATCTTTAAAAATAAGTCTGATGAGCTTGGAAATATTATACGAAACAAGGCTAGACTGGTTGTACAAGGGTACACTCAGATTGAAGGTATCGATTATGATGAAACCTTTGCTCCAGTCACTCGCCTTGAGTCAATCAGACTTTTTATTTCCATCGCATGCTTTAGAAAATTTAAAATATATCAGATGGATGTAAAGAGTGCTTTCTTGAATGGCGATTTACATAAAGAAGTGTATGTTGAACAACCTTCAGGGTTTGAAGACCCAAAGCTATCTGACCATGTATTTCGTCTCAAAAAGGCTCTCTATGGTCTTAAACAAGTACCCAGGGCATGGTATGAGAAATTGACTAAATTCTTACTTAGTCATAGCTTTCAAGTAGGAAGTGTCGATAAGACGCTTTTTGTTAAGAAGAATAACAATGATATTTTGATGGTTCAAATATATGTTGATGATATTATTTATGGATCAACTTGTTCTAACATGTCTATTGAGTTTGCAGAGTTAATGAAATCAAGGTTCGAAATGAGCATGGTTGGCGAACTTAATTATTTCCTAGGGGTGCAAGTAAAACAACAACCTGATGGAATTTTCATTTTCCAGACCAAATATGCTTCAAATTTGGTTAAAAGGTTTGGATTTGAGAATGGTAAGAACTTTGATACTCCTATGAGTACAACATTAAGACTCTCAAAAGACTCTACAGGTAAAGATATAGATCCTAAACTATATCGCAGTATGATTGGTAGTTTGTTGTATCTTACTACAAGTAGACCTGATATCGCATTTAGTGTTGGAATTTGTGCGAGATATCAGTCTAATCCTAAGGAATCACATCTTACTATTGTTAAACAGATTATTAGATATGTCGCAAGTTCTATAAATTTGGGTCTATGGTACCCTTTTGATACTAGTGTTTAATTAGCCGGGTACTTAGATGTTGATTGGCCCGGTAATATTGATGATAGAAAATCAACCAGTGGTGGTTGTTTTTACATTGAAAATTGCTTAGTCTATTGGTTCAGCAAGAAGCAAGCTCAATATCGCTCTCCACTACTGAGGTTGAGTATATTGCAGCTGGATATGCATGTACTCAACTAGTTTGGATGAAACGCATGCTTAGCGATTATGGAATTAATCAAGATTCAATGATCTTACATTGTGATAATTCCAGTGCTATAAACATTTCTAAAAATCCAATCCAGCATTCACGCACTAAGCACATTGACATTAGGTATCATTACACACGTAAGTTGGTTGAAGAAAAAGTTATTTCTTTGGAATATATATCAACCGAAAATCAACTTGCTGATATATTTACTAAACCACTCGACAAAAGCAGGTTTAATAAATTGAAATTTGATCTTGGTATGTGCATTTTACATTGAATATTCTTTCTTGCATGTATCATAGTGTACTATATTTAGTATTATTTGTGTTTAAATTTTAATTTTTTTCATTAAAAAATACATTTTTGGTCGATACTCGACCGGTCGTCGAGCGGTCATGGATCTCGTGAATGTGATATATTTGGGAAAAATCCTCTTCTTCCTCATTTCCACACCGACCTACGAGGAGTCGTGGCTCGACCAGTCATAAGATTTTCTATTTTTCTTCAAGGTAAGTCCTATTTCATCATCTTTCTTGAAGATTCATGTTCTCTATGCTTTGATTTGTTCATAGTATAGCTTGATTTCATCTCTTGTTTAGATTTTCAAGGGTTTCCTCTCTATTTACTGATCTAGAGAAAACCCATCTTTCATTTGTGCATCTTGCTTGCTCTTGGAATATCTTTTTGAATATGGATGTGTAACGCCTTGGAAAAATCCGTACTGAGACTCGAGTACCAACTCGACCGAAAATCGCTTCGGATTAATTCCTTTAGAAAATAAGTATAAGTTAGCTAGCGCAACACTAGAGTAGCTATGAAATTGTCCCTGAATACTTTAAATACGTTCTGCAAGACCCAAAACTTGAAGAATCAATGACGCTATAATATCCTGAAACCTTGGATCAAACTCTAAACCCGTTTGCTCTCAGGAACTCTCTGAAACTTTGTATTGGATCTAGACCACGCGTCGAAAGTCCGATACCTACAATCTTAGACCGTTATAAACCGCTTAGCTGGACTTGACAATCATTTCAAAAATTAAGCCCAACCAACGTTCAGAGGCTATTTCATTGAGCCTGGAGTGTAGAGAGTGAGAAAAGGGTTAGATTTGAAAATTTAAATCCAAATCTAGCACGTGACTTGGCGCGTTATTATTAAGCGTTCTGACCGTCAGAATTCAGCCAAATTGCACCCTCGGATCAGGAAAAATTCCTCTTTCATATCATCAGACTTGTAGACCTGATCTAGGTGCGATGACCGCTGAATTGAAACTGGACCGCCACGTGCGATCTGGGAACTCTACCAGACTGAAAACTGGGTGTGAGCAACATCCAGTGACTATGAGCTTAAGTCCGACCGCGTTCGGCCAGGGGACCTCCCGAAACACTCTTTTGGATTGGAAAAGTCCCGTTTTGGTTATAACTTAAGTGTACCTTGTTCCCAAGCCTAATTTGGAAAGGTTTTAGCCTATATAAGGGCCTTAAACCCTCACATATCTCACCCATCCGAATTTTCTAGAAACCCTAGCTAGAGAGAGAGAAAGTGAGAGTTTGTGAGAGAGTGTGGGATAGATCTTCCGGCCACTTGCACTAGCTGTTGCACGTGCTAAAGTATCGCGTTCAAATCACTTTCCCGGTGATTCCAACGCACTTCTAGGTAAGGAAAACCCTAACCACTTGCTGATTTAGGGAATTCTTCGATTCAAATAGCAAAGTAGCTTATGTACTTGTGCATTAGGTCGTGTTGACGCTGTTGACGAAGCGTATTCGTTCCGTTCGAAACGATACACATCTGAAGCGAAAGGTGAGGATTTTAGACGCTTTGATTGACTCATTTCAAAGCTTTCAATGTCGTTTAATAGTAGATTATCGACGGCAACGCCGTTTGACATGTAGAACATGCTGTCCGTTTTCTGTTTCGTAAACGTATGGGAAATATGAGATTTTGGACATTTCAGTCATTTATAGGAAATACTGTTTGCATCGATATTTTTTTGAAATATTTTTCATGAATTTTTGTCGTGTTAGGATATTAGAAATGCGTGCATGGTAGGTTTGGCGAAGAGATTCGCCCTAATGCGTACTTTGGGTCGACATACGCTATGTAGACTAAAGTGTGTAGACTAAGTGTTTGTATAAATGTTTGTACTAGTATGTATTGAGTAAATGGAGTTGTGAATGAGTTTTGAGATTGAATTCTCAAGTAATATGCTGATGTATATGATTTTCACCATATTGGCTAAATGTATAGATTTCACTATATGTATGAAATGCATGTGTTGGATGAATTGCTTAAGTTGTATGTTATAACATGTGACAACATGCTTGTATTGTTGTATGGCATTTCTATTACTCTCATATGATTACTGATGCTGATTTACAAATGTTTGGGGCTATGACCTAGTCCAGGCAGTCGGTAAATGATCAAATTCGTGGTTAGCTTGTATTTGCCATGAAGGACGCGTCGATGAACGCGAGTCGTGTTTTGAGTTGGCGGCAGTGGTTAGGCCACACGAAGTGTTTTACGCACTTCATGTCATTCGACTTGTGATGCGCTCGTACTATTCGAGCCCGTCAAGCAACCCGACTAGCCGTTGTATGTTCACCATGTATGAATCATAACTGCTTGAACCTAGGGTACTGAACTTACCATTGGAAACCCTGTTAACCATGGTACCTTGATCCATAAAGACTCATGAGCCGGGCATGGTGGTATGGGACACCGTGGTTGAGCTGTCGTCCTACGCTGGGGCTACAAACCTCCCCGTAGTGACCAGTGAACACGTAGGACTCGTGAGCAGATTATGGTGGTATGGGACACTATATTCTTGTTGTCGGCCTACACTGATCAGGTGACGAGCACTTTGTAGTGACTGCAAGCGTATTTTGAGTCTACGGGAGACAACCCTTCCGTAGTAATGAGAGTACATTAGGCCTGTATTGATAAGGTGATGGGGGAGCGGTGCAACGAGTGCGAGCAACAGCCCTGACAGCCCTTCCAGTGACCTACAAATGTAACATCGTATGTGAATTCTAGGAGTGATGACCCTAGACTAGATCTATGTTGGGATTAATATAAGTAAAGTACCTTAGTTTTCCAATACTACTGAATGAAAGGACTAATAACAACTCGGTAAACATTATCCATATCGCATTACATGTGCCTGGAAGATGTGGAGCACTGTGGGAAGAAAGCATGACGCGGACGTAGATGGTGCCGCATGAGGGAGTATGTCGGTGAGGGCATCCATCATATCATTTCATGCATACATTAACAACAGAATCTAGGAATGATTGTTTTATTGCTTTACTATTATCGTGTGATTGATTTGAGAACATGCTAATCTCTGCTCTATTATTCCACTAAGTTGATCACTCACTCCCACGTTATGGGATGGTGTTTGCAACACCCACCAGACCCTATCTTAGATGCAGGTGATGCGGCTATTCAGGATCTAGAGCCAGACTATGACGAGGACCAGGACGAGTTCTCGTATATGCAGTTCTACGATGGCTTTGCGTAGGTGACCTGGATCAGTGGGACTTCTTAGTAGGACTATTTCTGAAATTTCCTTTTTGTTTATGACATGTATATGAGACTCAGAGATGTATTCATACTTTGGAGACTGTATGAGATTTATTTTGTTTTTCATACAGTGATATATATATCTTTAAGTCTTTCGCTTACGTTTTATCACTGGATCTGGAGTACGAATTGTAGTTTTGGTATAATATTATTGATGTGAATGCTTTAACTCAGACAACATTGAATCATAATCATATTTTTTGTATAAGTGATGGTCTGAAACTCGGGAGTCGGGTTTATACACGACCCCCAATTTTCAGGGTGTTACAAGTTGGTATCAGAGCATGATTGAGATTAAACTGGACCTGGGTTATGGACACGCAACGTACACTATCACCCCTTTGACTTAGGTGGGTGTGAAAGGAACCTAGAAACAGTTATAGGATCACAGTTTCGCCAATAGGCTAAGTTTACTCAAATCGATCGTTTTGATCGAGTCCACAACGTATCTTTGGTCGTGTGAAACTACCTAAGTCATCTTTAGGTCGATAACAGGTGGGTTTGAGATGATCCTAGGAGAATTCCAAGCCCTAAAATGCATGTCCTTGTATTGTGGGGCAACTATAACCCTTATACTCAATCTCAAGGCTTAAAAACCCCCGTTTCATCCAATTCCTTCAGAATCCTTCCTCGTACCACCCCATTCTTCAAATTTTTCTAAGTCTTTTCACACTAGGCATAAATACTAATGTTTTGATGATAGAAAATCATGCTTCGATAAAAAGTTACTATAAATAGTAAATATAGGTAAGAATTGGACTTTTGGACAATCCAATTATGAAATATCCTATAAAAAATGGGTTAATTGGATGGATTAGCTTCTCCTACCCCAAAATAATATGCTACATGATGCATAAACTCATTCTAGTGTATAAACTCATTCTAGTTTACAAACTGGCCCCAAAACTTTCCAAATGGAGTTTTGGGCCTCTCTAGGCCAAAGTACAATGAACCAGGGTGGGTCCCACACATATTTGGGGTCCCTAGGGTAGGGGGAATCCAGCCCTTGAGGCCGGACCAGCCGGATTGAAAGTTGGCCAGCGATGGCATCGCCGGTTCGGCGATGCATCGCCGTACGGTGGGCCCCACTTGAGCCGTGCGTCGGACGGATGCCCTAAATGGGGTAGGGCATGCCTCCCATGTGCGGTTCTCACCTTAAAACCCCCTATATGCCCTACTTCCTTCATAACAGCCCCTCCCAAGCCCTCTATTTTCAAGTTCTTGCTGCCACCCTCTCAAAACGTGGTGCCTAACCACTCCCAATCCCTTTTTCTATCAAAACCGACGCATACCCACCCGTTTACAGCTGTTCATAGCTCTCTCTCTCTCCAATATCATCCGTTGAAGCTCCCATAACCTCCAAACAAGGCTGAAATCGTGTGGAGCTCCATTCCCATTTAGTTTTCTCTTTTCCCTTTGAGAATCTAGCATTTGGGAGCTTGATTCATCCCTCTACAATGCCTAGATTTGCTTCAATCCATTTGGACAGCCGTTTCTCCTTATTTCCCTCATTTTCCATGGCTTTTGTTGAAGCCATTTTAGCTTTTTTCTCTTTCTCCACCATCCTCTCTCTGATGGGAAAGAGGAAGACTGCCTCAGATGAAGCTGGGCCTAGTCGCCCTTCACGATTAAGAAAGTCGAGGGGTGGCACCGCTAGCTCAAGCACCGCCGCAGGTCCAAGTACAGCTCGTGAGTTTCATACAAAGCGGGATTTGGATCCCCAAGCTCAAGTAGGGCGAGTACTGTTAGCAGAGTTGTCCCATGTGGATGAGCGGCTCTTCGGTGAATTTATGTTGTTTGAACGAATTGAAGCCGCCAATTGGGGTCCACTCTTTGAAGCCCGCTCTCGTGCGAACGTGAGCACCGTTCGTGCCTTCTATGCTCGTATCCAGGATCCTACGTTGGAGCCACTACAGTTTAGGATTCCCTTTGATAGAGACCGGATGGCTACGATCGATGTTCGGTTGATAGCTCGCATTCTGAAGGTGCCTCTTGGTGAAGTTCATCCAAGTGCTATGAATCTGAAGAATGTTCATGAGCGAGATCGCCGCACTAGGTTCCTATATGGTGGTTTGGTTCCGTGGCAGCCTAATAATAGCCCCCTAGTGTCCCATATGTCGGATGATTTTCTCATTCTGCACCACATTTTCACGTTCAATGTGTATCCCAGGTCGACCAACCACTGTGAATGTATGTGTCTCATGGTCGATTTCTTGTATCAAGTGGGCCAGGGAGAGAATGTATGCATGGCCACCTATGTGTTGCGACGGATCTTCCTCGTAGCGAAGTTGAGAAGAACGTCTGAGTCACTTCCTTTTGGCTGGCTCATATGCAAGATCGCGCTTGAGTTTACTTACAGACTTGGGTCGGAGTTGCCTGTGCCGATCCACTTCATCGATGAGACTACCATGGACAAGATGAAGATTAGGCCTCGACAGTGAGAGGCTCATCTTGATGAGGATAACGAGGGCGACTATGATGGCGAAGAAGATGCAAGTGAAGAAGAAGCTGGAGCAGAAATAGAGGAAGAAGCCCAGGGAGAAGAAGAAGAAGAGTCTCAGGATACTGATAAGAGCCCTCCTCCAGCGACTCAGGCTACTAGAGATGCTCACATTGCCCGACTCGAGGAGAGTCAGGTTGCCTTGTGACAGAAAGTCCAGGAACTTCGGGCCGAAGTTGAGGATACTAAGGCCATCATGAAGAGAAAATTTGGCAAGTTGACTCGCACCTTGAAGGCGATCTTGTGTTGCTTGCAGGACAAGGGTGCTCCTCCTCCATCCCCAGACTCGGACTAGTGATCTACATCCAGATGTTGTTCGTTGTAGTTAGTTGTTTCCTGCTTTCTGTGTGTAAGCCTGATAAGGCTAGTAGTTTGCTCATGTTGCTGTAGTAGCTTACTAGATTAGTTCTCATGTGTTTCTGGTCATGATGCATGTAAAGATATATCTCTTGTATTGTGACAATTTTGATTAAATGAAATGCATGGAATGTTTTTGACTTGTTATGTGAATGACTGGTGGTGATGTGTTTGTGCTATTGCTGTGACTAACAAAATTGCTCCCTATTTTGAATATAGGGAATGTCGCCTAAGGCTACACGGAGCACAGCACGAATTACATTGGGAGAGCCTATGGATCGGGTTCCTCTCCAGACTGATGTTCATACGGACCCTGCTGTGGGCCCGATTCCTAAGACTGCGTGTGAGTCTCAGACTTCCACAGGTCCTGCAGCTGGACCACCGCCTTTCACACCACCTGTCAGAGAGCAGTACCGTGCATCTTTCTCAACGTAGTATGTGCCACAGCCTGCTCCACCTCCCGATAGATTTGAGCAGTTGATGGCCATGATGCATCAGCAGCACCAGCAGCTCTTGACTACGATAGCAGGGGCTCTAGCCCAGGGTGGGAGTGCGACTCCACCTGCACCCCCTGTGCATCCAGCTGAGGATGACGGTACTTCTACTCAGGATAAGGGCATGACTCATCCTGCACCCTCTGCTTACCCTACGGGGAGTCCTGCTGATACATGGGGCCTACTCGAGCGATTCCAGCGCTTGCGGCCTCCTACTTTTACGGGTTCTCACCGACCCGAGGAGGCCGAGTATTGGCTCGACCTTGTGTCGAAGATACTACGGATGCTGCACTGCTCAGAGTCCGAGCAGGTAGAGTTGGCTACGTTCATGTTCGAGCAAGAGGCCAGCTTGTGGTGGGATAGCGTCTTGCAGACTGTTGCTGCTGATTATATCTGGACTTGGGCAACGTTCGAGTTCCGTTTCCACGAGAAATACTATCCCCAGAATTACAGGCATGAGCGGGAGAATGAGTTTCTACGCCTCAACAAGGAAGTATGTCTGTGACAGAGTATGAGCATCAGTTTATCGAGTTGGGCAGATACGTCCCGACTATATTTGCAGATGAGCAGATGCGCATACGGCGGTTCTCTGAGGGTTTACAACTGGACATTCGGCTGAAGATGTGTTGCGTTAGCATTCCCTCCTACGCTGAGCTGATTCACATGTCTATGCGGGCAGAGCAAGATGTGGATCAACTTACGCGATCTCGTGGCCCTATTATTCCTAGGCCATGACCAGATTTGCAGGACAGGCCCTTTGCAGGCAAGAGGCCTCGCGTCGACCCACCTCCTAGGGCTACAGCACCAGCACTTTCGACGAGGCACCCTGATCTGTCGTGTACTTATTGTGGGAGATCGGGTCATTCTATGGGGAACTGTTTCGCTCGGATGAGAGACAGTGGGTTTTTGACACAGCAGAAGATCGACCGTCCATGCCCACAAGCTCTATCAGCACTGCCACTACGGTCGGCTCCTGCGCATCCATCCTTCAGACCTCCCGTACCTTCATTCCGGCCGCCTCTACGGCCTATGATATCACGGCCGAACCGGCCACAACAGGCTCGGGTACATGCCTTGACAGCAGAGGCAGCCGAGACAAAGGCTACTCAGCCCTTGGCCTTTAAGGTCACCGCCCATATTGGAGGTACTCCTATACTCGTGATGGTGGATACTGGATCCACGATTTCATTGATATCACATTCTATAGTCAGGCGTCTTAGGTTACCGACTATTCGGATGGATGGAGTACGAGTCCTTTCAGCTCACGAAGATTTTTTTGATGCCACCCTGATGTGTGAGGGTTGCTTGATGGATCTAGGAGGCAGGACCATATCTATTGATCTTATCGTCGACCCTTCTCTTGTTTATCTCGACATCATTCTTGGCATGGATTGACTGACTGCAGCGAGGGCCGAGATTGACTGCTAGACCCATGTAGTGACGGTATACGAGCCAGATAGCACACCTTTTACATTTTCAGTGCGGGTAAATCTCTCCTTCCGCATACTTAGCTACGCTTCTTTACGAAGGGACGCTGATGCCCCGACACTTGAGCATACGCCAGTCATCTGTGATTTTGGGGATCTGTTCAGGAAGATTCCTGGTTTACCGCCTCAGCGAGAGATTGATTTTACTATCGATATGGTGCCTGGTTCCACGCCCGTCTCACTGCCGACGTATCGCATGACACTGTGTGAGATGGAGGAGTTGAGGAAACAGATTGACGATCTGTTGGAGGTTGGCTTCATTCGACCGAGTGTGTCTCCTTGGGGAGCACCTGTTCTGTTTGTGAAGAAGAAGGATGGTTCTATGCGATTGTGTATTGATTATCGCAGGCTGAACCAGTTCACGGTGAAGAATAAGTACCCTTTACCCAGGATCGATGACTTATTTGATCAGTTGAGAGGGGCGCAGTACTTCTCGAATATTGATCTTCAGTCAGGATATCATCAGTTACGCGTCAAGGATGAGGACATGCAGAAGACAATATTCAGGACCGGCTTTGGCCACTACGAGTTCCTTGTGATGTCGTTCTGTCTCACCAACGCACCAGCCGTGTTCATGGATCTGATGAACAGGGTATTTTGGCCTTTTCTCTATCGATTTGTCATTGTGTTCATAGACGATATTTTGGTATACTCTAGGAGTCGAGAGGAGCATGAGGAGCACTTACGCTTGGTCCTGGATACACTCAGACGGCATCAGTTGTTCGCACAGTACAAGACGTGCGACTTCTGGAAGCAGGAAGTGAAGTTCCTGGGACACGTGGTGTCCAAGGATGGGATGGCAGTTGACCTGTCTAAGGTAGCTGCAGTTCAGGACTGGGAGCAGCCTAGTTCTGTCACTGTGGTGAGGAGTTTCTTGGGATTGGCTGGCTATTATAGACGTTTCATTCAATATTTCTCGAAGATCGCCAGACCTCTATCTCAGTTGACACAGAAGGACGTGAAGTTCGCCTGGAATGATAAGGTGGAGTCAGCTTTTCAAGAGCTGAAGGACAGGCTTACGTCCGCCCCTGTGCTAGTATTACCAGAGCAAGGGGTTAGATACACGATATATACTGACGCGTCTAGCGTTGGTCTAGGTTGTGTCCTTATGCAGTAGGACAGGGTAATTTCGTATGCCTCGAGACAATTAAGGAAGCACGAGGAGAATTACCCTACACACGACCTGGAGTTGGCAGCCGTCATATTCACATTGAAGCTCTGGAGACATTACCTCTATGGAGAGGAGTTCGAGCTCTTTTGCTACCATAAGAGTCTCAAGTACATATTCACGCAGTGAGACTTGAATATGAGGCAGAGGCAATGGATGGAGACTTTGAAGGACTTCAAGTTCGAAGTCTCCTACCATCCTGGGAAGGGGAATCTTGTGGCTGACGCGTTGAGCCGCAAGAAGGTGATAGAGTTTGCGGCTCCACTAATGGTTGCTGAGTGGGACATGGTTGAGTTTTTGTGAGACTTTGAGCAGAAACTCACTGTAGAGGAGCCGTATGAGTTCATCGCACATGTGCAGGTGCGATCTTTTATCGTTGACAGAGTCATCGCGGTGTAGCGGGATGATGCGCGTCTGACTGAGCTTCGAGAGCAGGCCAGTGATGATGCAGACGCCGAGTGGCGAGTTGGCATGGATGGGGGCTTACGTTATCGTGGCAGCCTATGCGTCCCAGATATTCCTGACTTGAGACGAGAGATTCTCGAGGCTGCACACAGTACCAGACTTGCGATGCATCCGGGCAGCACAAAGATGTATCGCCACATGAAGAGGACGTATTGGTGGGAAGGTATGAAGACCCACATCGCAGAGTTCATGTCCCATTGTCTCACTTGCCAGCAGGTGAAGGCAGAGCATCGCCGACCACCTGGAGTCCTTCATCCTATGCCTATAGCTGAGTGGAAGTGGGACTTCATTTCCATGAATTTTATCTTAGGGCTGCCGAAGATGAGGAAGGGACATGATTCTATTTGGGTGATCGTTGACCGTCTGACGAAGTCGGCGCACTTCCTACCGATCAGAGTTACGAACTCTGCAGACGAGCTGGCTAGACTGTATATCAGAGGGATCATGCGTCTGCATGGAGTTCCGTTGGAGATCATGTCGGACAGAGACATGCGTTTCACTTCTATTTTCTGGACTCGCATTCAGGAGGCTATGGGTGTGAAGTTGAAGTTCAGTACTTCCTTCCACCCACAGACAGACGGACAGACAGAGTGGGTGAACCAGATTCTAGAGGATATATTGCGGGCTTGCGCATTGGACTTCAAGGACAGTTGGGTGATTGTCTTGCATATGCGGAGTTCGCTTACAACAACAGTTTTTAGGCGAGTATCGATATAACACCTTATGAGGTGTTGTATGGGCGACCTTGTCGAGCACCGCATTGCTGAGCAGAGGTTGGTGAGCGTAGATTGATTGGCACAGAGTTAGTGCAGGTGATGTTGGAGAAGATTGATATTATTAGACGCCGGCTTCTCACAGCGCAGAGTAGACAGAAGAGTTTTCCAATACTAGACGGCGCCCGCTAGAGTTCACGGTTAGGGATCATGTATTTTTATGAGTTTTCCCTATGAAGGGAGTCCTTCGGTTCGAGAAGCAGGGGAAGCTGGCACCGCGATTCATTGGACCATTCAGATTCTCGATCGTGTGGGTGCAGTGACTTATCGTCTGGCTTTGCCTACGCCTCTCGCGAGCGTTCACAACGTATTTCATGTTTCTATGCTGAAGAAATACGTTTCTGATCCTTCCCATATCATCAGATGGGAGCAGGTGCAGTTAGGAGAGGATGTTACATATATACTGCGACCGATGCGTATACTAGACAGGAAGGAGCAGGTACTGCGTAGCAAGGTGATCCCCCTTGTTAAGGTGTTGTGGACGCATCACTCTGAGGAAGAGGCTACCTGGGAGACAGAAATCGAGATCAGAAAGAACTACCCACAGCTTCTCGAGGAGTACGAAAAGGTATAAATTTCGAGGATAAAATTTTTTGTTAAGGGGGGTAGATTGTAACGCCTTGGAAAAATCCGTACTGAGACTTGAGTACCAACTCGACCAAAAATCGCTTAGGATTAATTCCTTTAGAAAATAAGCGTAAGTTAGTTAGCGCAACGCTAGAGTAGCTTTGAAATTGTCCGTGAACACTTTAAATACGTTCTGCAAGACCCAAAACTTGAAGAATCAATGACGTTATAATATCCTATAACCTTGGATCAAACTCTAAATCCGTTTGCTCTCAGGAACTCTCTGAAACTTTGTATTGGATCTAGACCGCGCGTCGAAAGTCCGATAACTACAATCTTAGACCGTTATGACCACTTAGCTGGACTTGACAATCATTTCGAAAATCAAGCCCAACCGACGTTCAGAGGCTATTTCATTAAGCCCGGAGTGAAGAGAGCGAGAAAAGGGTTAGATTTTAGAAATTTAAATCCAAATCTGGCACGTGACTTGGCGCGTTATTATTAAGCGTTCTGACCGTCAGAATTAAGCCAAATTACACCCTCGGATCAGGAAAAATTTCTCTTTCATATCATGAGACTTGTAGACCTGATGTAGGTGCGATGACCGCTGAACTGAAACTGGACCGCCACGTGCGATCTGGGAACTCTACCAGACTAAAAACTGGGTGTGAGCAACATCCAGTGACCATGAGCTTAAGTCCGACCGCGTTCGGCCAGGGGACCTCCCGAAACACTCTTTTGGATTGAAAAAGTCCCGTTTTGGCTATAACTTAAGTGTAACTTGTTCCCAAGCCTAATTTGGGAAGGTTTTGATCTATATAAGGGCCTTAAACCCTCACATATCTCACCCATCCGAATTTGCTAGAAACCCTAGCTAGAGAGAGAGAAAGTGAGAGTTTGTGAGAGAGTGTGGGAGAGATCTTCCTGCCACTTGCACTAGCTGTTGCACGTGCTAAAGCATCGCGTTCAAATCACTTTCCCGGTGATTCCAGCGTACTTCTAGGTAAGGAAAACCCTTACCACTTGCTGATTTGGGAAATTCTTCGATTCAAATAGCAAAGTAGCTTATGTACTTGTGCATTAGGTCGTATTGACGCTGTTGACGAAGTGTATTCGTTCCGTTCGAAACGATACACATCTGAAGCGAAAGGTGAGGATTTTAGACGCTTTGATTGACTCATTTCAAAGCTTTCAATGTCATTTAATAGTAGATTATCGACGGCAACGCCGTTTGACATGTAGAACGTGCTGTCCATTTTCTGTTTCGTAAACGTACGGAAAATATGAGATTTAGGGCATTTTAATCATTTGTAGGAAATATTGTTTGCATCCATATTTTGCTGAAATGTTTGCCATGACTTTTTGTTGTGTTAGGATATTAGGAATGCATGCATGGTAGGTTTGGCGAAGAGATTCGCCCTAATGCGCACTTTGGGTCGACATACGCTATGTAGACTAATGTGTGTAGACTAAGTGTTTGTATAAATGTTTGTACTAGTATGTATTGAGTAAATGGAGTTGTGAATGAGTTTTGAGATTGAATTCTCAAGCAAAATGCTGATGTATATGATTTTCACCATGTTGGCTAAATGTATAGATTTCACTATATTTATGAAATGCATGTGTTGGATGAATTGCTTAAGTTGTATGTTATAACATGTGACAACATGCTTGTATTGTTGTATGGCATTTCTATTACTCTCATATGATTACCGATGCTGATTTACAAATTTTTGGGGCTATGACCTAGTCCAGGCAGTCGGTAAATGATCAAATTCGTGGTTGGCTTGTATTTGCCACGAAGGACGCGTCGATGAACGCGAGTCGTGTTTTGAGTTGGCGGCAGTGGTTAGGCCACACGAAGTGTTTTACGCACTTCATGTCGTTCGACTTGTGATGCGTCGTACTAGTCGAGCCCGTCAAGTAACCCGACTGGCCGTTGTATGTTCACCATATATGAGTCATAACTGCTTGAACCTAGGGTACTGAACTTACCATTGGTAACCCTGTTAACCATGGTACCTTGATCCATAATGACTCATGAGCCGGGTATGGTGGTATGGAACACCGTGGTCGAGCTGTCGGCCTACGCTAGGGCCACAAACCTCCCCGTAGTGACCAGTGAGCACGTATGACTCGTGAGTAGATTATGGTAGTATGGGAGACTATATTCTTATTGTCGGCCTGCACTAATCAAGTGACGAGCACTTTGTAGTGACCGCGAGCGTATTCTGAGTATACGGGAGGCGACGACCCTTCCGTAGCAATGAGAGTACATTAGGCCTGTATTGATAAGGTGATGGGGGAACGGTGCAACGAGTGCAAGCAACAGCCCTGACAACCCTTGCAGTGACCTACAAATGTAACATCGTATGTGAATGCTAGGAGTGATGACCCTAGATCGGATCTGTGTTGGGATTGATATAAGCAAAGTACCTTAGTTTCCCAATACTGCTGAATGAAAGGACTAATAACAACTCGGTAAACATTATCCATATCGCGTTGCATGTGCCTGGAAGATGTGGAGTACTGAGGGAAGAAAGTATGCCGCGGACACAGATGGTGCCGCATGAGGGAGTATGTCGGTGAGGGCATCCATCATGTCATTTCATGCATACATTAACAACAGAATCTATGAATGATTGTTTTATTGCTTTACTATTATCGCGTGATTGATTTGAGAACATGCTAATCTCTACTCTATTATTCCATTGAGTTGATCAGTCACTCCCACGTTACAGGATGGTGTTTGCAACACCCACCAGACCCTGTCTTAGATGCAGGTGATGCAGCTATTCCAGATGTAGGTCCAGACTACGATGAGGACCAGGACGAGTTCTCGTATATGCAGTTCTACGATGGCTTTGCATAGGTGACCTGGATCGACGGGACTTCTTAGTGGGACTATTTTTGACATTTTCTTTTTGTTTATGACATGTATATGAGACTCAGAGATGTATTCATACTTTAGAGACAGTATGAGATTTATTTTATTTTTCACAGTGATATATATATCTTTCAGTCTTCCGCTTGCGTTTTATCACTGGATCTGGAGTATGAATTGCAGTTTTGGTATGATCTTACTCATGTGAATGCTTTAACTCAGACAACATTGAATCATAATCATATTTGTTGCATAAGTGATGGTCTGGAACTCGGGAGTCAGGTTTATATACGACCCCCGATTTTTAAGGTGTTACAGGATGCTAGAGGGAAAAAGAAAACATCCCGTGGTCCATCTTCATCCAGATCTGCACCGATAACTAAACGGCACCTTCGGTCACCCGAAGATGATTCTCAAGATGTAAGAGATTTACGTGTCCGTAACATTATCGTTGAGCATACCGCTGATCTCAATCACATTGCTCCATATGGTGTTATTCCTCTCCTTGAATCTGTAGGTTAGATTAACATTTTACTTGGGGTGGACCTGCATACCAGTCCATTACTCAATCGATGGTTGCATGCATCTCTGAATTTTCTCTTGATAATTTAACATTTTCAATTGATACAAGAGAAAGGAAATTTGAAGTAGACCGTCATTTGATATCAGGTATTATGGATATACCTGTTAATGATGAAGGTATACCGATTCATACTTTATAAGACAAACCATCTGAATCGGAAAAATGTATGTTAACACGAGATTTATGCAAAATTGATGTACAATGGACACATAAAGCGAATGCGCTCCCTGCAAAGTATCTGTTACCTAGTTACAGAGTGTTACATCGTTTCTTCATTTCAAATGTATATCCTCCGGTAATAAAATCGAGTTGACTTCTTTCATGGTTCATGTGTTGCATTCTATTGCTTCTGGTACCAAGGTCTTCCTTCCTTCTTTGATTTGTCATTCCATTATTCAGTTTCGTCTTCATCCAGGTCATAGTGATATTCCGTTTGGTTATCTTATGACTGTTTTAGCCACTCACATGCTTGTCGATAAATCTGTTAATGAGGCACCAATTTCTCATCTTATTTTCAACAATTCCAATCTTAATAAGATGAAATTGGATCTGCTCCCTGGCCAAGTTGATGTTGGTGGTGTTGGTGGTGATGCTGAAAACGAAGGAGAAGCTGGCGATCTTCCACAACAAGATGTTAATATGGATAACTTATTCGATGATATAGAAACTAATTCACCTAATGATCCAGATTATGATCCATCTGGTTTTGATGCACACCTTCATGCATTGGAAGAAAAGGTTGATAATATGAATATAGCCCATGATATGCGATTTAAGTACATGCGAAAATATCTTCGTCGCATTAATAAGGGGTTACACCAGATTGATCCGACTATCCCTGCTCCCTCCTCTGGATCAGATTAGGTGAATTATCTTCTGGATTGTATCACATTATCTTTTTATTTTGAATATGTATTATGGATTATGGTTTGATAACATTGTCTTTTGGATATTATATTTTGGATTATGTATTATGACTTGATGCTTCAGGATTATATTATGTCCTTTCATATCTCTTTCTCATTATCTGTTTATTCCTCTTCCTATTGTGCCTTTCCCTAGTCATTTTATGACAAAAAGGGGGAGTAGTAAGTTAAAGCTAAAATGGGAGTAGCATGGAAAGGGGGAGTAAATTTGATAAAATTGATTGATTGAGAAGGATATGTGGATTGAAGTCTTAAGGTTTTTATGTTGTGTACTGATTATATGAGCAATATTCGTATTACTCAGGGGGAGTAGAGTATTTTGTGATTTCATGGCTCATGATTCCTTATTATCTTTTATGCTATGTGTTTTGTAACAAATTTGACAAAGGGGGAGATTGTAAGTACTATGATTTCATATCCCTTTGATTGTCAAATTTTATGGTGTCAAAACCTATATCTATTTTGTATGTCTTGTGTTTTATGTTTGAAGACTATTCATTACAATCAAGACATATCATGTCATTGCATTTCAAGACAAGATCTTAAATGAAGAAAGTTTTCAAGATATGAATGAAGAATTCAAGAATATAAGTTTTCAAGATTGCTTGTTCAAAGATTCGATCAAGTTCAAGTTTAGTAGAAGACTTTGTCAAGTCAAGATCAACCTCAAGAAGGCCTACTACAAGATTTGTATATTCTCAAGCTTCTCTTAAGGGTCATCTGAGCGTACAGACTTTCAATGTCCATCTCACTTTTAAGGTTTGTTTGACCTTAGATTGACCTTAGGTTTGGCTTTACAGTAGGTCATTCTGGATACATAACTCATATACTTTATTATGCTTGTTTGGAGTGTTCTAAGACCAGTCCTAGGGACTTCAAGACCAGTCCTAGCTTTGCTACGACCAGTCTTAAGTTTTTTAGGACCAGTCCTAGGTAGTAGAAGATTTTCGGATCTTTCTGACTGTCCTACGACCAGTCCTGGACATCCTACGACCAGTCCTGTGAGTTCTACGACTCATCCTTCGACCGGTCGCAGCCCTACGACTCAAACTCCAGCAACCATTTTTGGGGTCCTACGACCGGTCGTAGGTGTCTCACGACCAGTCGTAGGTGGCCCACGACCAGTCGTAGACCATACATGACCGGTGTTGGAACAGAAAATCTTATCCCGCGAAAATCTTTCCAAAATCTTTGGAGCTACGACCAGTCCTAGGTTCCTAAGACCAGTCATAGACGATATTTTTTATGCTATAAATTGAGCACGGACTTCAGAGTTTTAGTACTTCAATTCAATTCTATTCAAGCATTCTTTAGGCTATTCTCTGAGATAAGTTTGTATTTATTTTAAGCTGCCTTGTGCTTATTTAATATTCTTTTTTCTAGCTTATTCTTATTTGATTTTGATCTACATTCCAATCTTCTTAGAAAAGGGGAATTTCTAATATTCCTTCTTCTTGGATTCAAAATCAAATAGATCTAGCCCGTTTGATTTTAAATCAATTAGACTTAGAACCATTCTTAAAGTGAGTATTGGACTTTGAACGTCGAATCGAACTTCTACTCCGATTGGTTCTACCGGGCTTCTTCGAAAGGTGATTCAGGTATTTTACATGTTTTGTAATTTACTTTCTCTGGTTTTTGTTTGAGATTCGTCAGAAAAATCTCATTGTATTGGTTATCTGAGGAGAGCCAGAAAACTCAGATTGTGGGGGTTTTTGGATTGTGTAAGCCCGAGATCAAAGACACAATTGTGAAGGTTTTAGGTGAACCTGTGAAACCTATTTTGATAGTGCATGCTAATATCCCCTGTGTGAAGATATTAGGAGTGGAGTAGCAATTTGTGTGGCTATTGGATAACAGTTGGTATACACACAGGCGAACCACTATATATCGTTGTGTTGTGGATGTGTTTTTCTCTTTCATTCTTTTATTCATTTTGTTTTGTGGAGAGTGTTTGTGGATGAATGTTATAATCACTTCAAGCAAGTGTGGATGAATGTTGTAATAACTTAGGATTTATTTTCTGCAAGTTATTTTGATTTCCTTGCTTTTTATTCCTCATTGGTTTGTGATACGAAGGACGTTCTAGAAATAAGGTTGTCCTACCTTAAACCTCTGGTTTTTGGTGTAAGGTTGTCCTACCTTAAACCTCTGGTTTTTGGTGTAAGGTTGTCCTTAGAACTGATAAAGCATCAATCTCTTTATTTTAGGCTATTGTGATTGTTTTATATTCAGCATTGTGCTTTATATCTTTTATTATTCCGCTGTTATAAGTTTCAATAGTAGATTATCGACGAGAACGCTGTTTGACATGTAGAACATGCTGTCTGTTTTCCATTTCGACTGCGTACGGGAAATATGAGATTTAGGGTATTTTAGGTATTTGTAGGAAATATAGAATACGTCCGTATTTTGCTGAAATGATTGCCATGGGTATTTGTCGTGTTAGGATATTAGAAATGTGTGCATGATCTGTTTGGTGAAGAGATTCATCCTAATGTGCACTTTGGGTCGACATACGCTATGTAGACTAAGTGTTTGTATAAATGTTTGTATTTGTAACATCCCGAAAATCGGGGGTCGAGTAAAAACTCCACTCCCGAGTTTCAGAACATCACTTATGCAACATAAATGTGTATGATTGAATGTTTTCTGTGTTAATGTTTTAAACATGAGTGGGATTAAGCCAAAACAATATATCATACTCCAGAGACAGTTAAATTAACAAGCGGAAGACTGTGATAATATGTATAACATATATAAACTGTTGTATGTCTCCAGAGTGTGAACATGTTACCAGGTTATATACATACATGTATACTTCAAAAGTAAACAAAAAGAATATACATGAGTACTCTAAAAATATAAAATGACAAGTGTCAAGGCATCTAATCAACCTCCCTGTAATCCCGTCAATCAGAACACGCATAAAGGAGGGATCCTCCTCAGCATCATCAAGTCCAGCTCTGCCTCGCAGGCCGCGCCATCATCTTCAATCACAATAGGGACTGGTGGGTGTCCGAAAATACCATCCCGTAACGTGGGAGTGAGTGATCAACTCAGTGGGATAAGAGAACAGAGATTAGCATGTTATCAAATCAATCATGCGATAATAGTAAAGCAATAATTCAAACATTTCTAAATACTATTGTTAATGCAATATGACATAACATGATGGATGCCCTCACCGACATTCTCCCTCATACGGCAGCATCTGCGTCCGCGGCATGCTTGCGTACCGCTCAGTGCTTCACATCTTCCAGGCACATGCAATGTGATGTTGATATGATTACCGAGTTATTATTAGTCCTTTTCATACAGCAATATTGAGAAACTAAGGGACTTCCCTTATATCAATCCCAACACAGATCCTGTTTAGGGTCGTCACTCCTAGTAATCTCATACGATGTTATATTTATAGGTCGCTGCAAGGGCTGTCAGGGCTGTTGCTTGCACTCGTTACACCGCTCCCCCATCACCTTATCAATACAGGCCTACTGTACTCTCATTGCTACGGAAGGGTCGTCGCCTCCCGTAGACTCAGAATACTCTCGAGGTCACTACAAAGGGCTGCCAGGGCTGTTTCTCCCACTCGTTGCACCGCTCCCCCATCACCTTATCAATGTAGGCCGACAACAAGAATATAGTGTCCTATACCACCATAATCTGCTCACGAGTCTGGGTTGCTCACTGGTCACTACGGGGAGGTTTGTGGCCCCAGCGTAGGCCGACAGCTCGACCACAGTGTCCCATACCACTATGCCCGGCTCATGAGTCTTTATGGATCAAGGTACCATGGTTAATAGGGTTTACAATGGTAAGTTCAGTACCCTAGGTTCAAGCAGTTATGACTCATACAAAGTGAACATACAATGGCCAGTCGGGTTACTTGACGGGATCGACTAGCACGAGCGCATCTCAAGTCGAACGACATGAAGTACATAAAACACCTAATGTGGCCTAACCACTGCCGCCAATTACAAAACACGACTCGTGTTCATCGACCCGTCGTTCATGGCAAAGATAAGCCAACCACGAATTTACTCGGTTACCGACTGCTTGTACTAGGTATAGTCCCAAACATTTATGAATCATGTCAGTAATCACATAGGAGTAATGTGAATGAAATACAATAATGTGAGCATGTTAACACATGTTATAACATACAACTTAAGTAAATCATCTAACACGTGCATTTCATACATATAATGAAATCATGCATATAGCCAACATGTAGGAAATCATTTACATCAGCATATTATTTGAGGATTCAATCTCAAACTAATTCATAACACCATTTAATTCAATACATACTAATACAAACATTTATACAAACACTTAAACTACACACTTAAGTCTACATATAGTATGTCGACTCAAAGTGCGCATTTAGGCGAATCTCTTCGCCAAACTGATTATGCACGCATTGCTAATATCCTAATGCGACAAGAAGCCATGTCAATCATATCAGCAAAATATGGATGAAAACAGTATTTCCTACAAATGACTAAAATGCCCTAAATCTCATATTTTTCGTCTGCTTACGAAACAGGAAACGGACATCATGTTGTACATGTCAAACGGCGTTGCCGTCGATAATCTACTATTAAACGACATTGAAAGCGTTGAAAATAGTCAATCAAAGCGTCTAAAATCCACACCTTTCACTTTAGATGTGTATCATTCCGATCGGAGCGTATACGCTTCGTCTACAGCGAACAGACAACCTAATACACAAGATTCGTAAGCTACATCGCTAAGGAATCGATGGAACTCCAAATCAGCAAGTGATTAGGGTTTTCCTTACCTCAAAGTGCGTTGGAATCGTCAGGAAAGTAATTGGAGTGCGTCGCTTAAGCACGTATAGGAGCAGCAGCAAGTGGCAGGAAAAGCCCTCCCACACTCTCTCACAATCTCTCACTTTCTCTCTCACTCTGCTAGGATTTCTAGCAAATTCGGATGGGTGAGAGAAGTGAGGGTTTAAACCCCTTTTATAACCTAATTTCTTCCCAAATTAGGCTTGGGAACAATATTTACTTGAGGTCTAACCAATTCGGGGCTGTTCTAGTCTAAAAGAGCATTTCTGGAGGTCTCCTGGCCAAACGCGGTCGGACTTAAACTCATGCATACTGGATCTAGCACACATCAAGTTTTCAGAACGAAAGAGGTCGCAGATCGCATGTGGCGGTCCAATTTCATTTCAGCGGTCATCGCACGTAGATCATGTCTACAAGTCTCGTGATATGAAATAGAAATTTTTCCTGATCCGATGGTGTAATTTGGCTGAATTCTAACGGTCAGAACGCTTAATAATAACGCGCCAAGTTATGTGCCATATTTGAATTTCAAATTCCAAATCTAACCCTATTCTCACTCTCTTCACTCCATGCTCAATGAAATAGCCTCTGAACGTCGGTTGGGATTGATTTTCGAAACAATTGTCAAGTCCAACAAGGCAGTCATAATGGTCTAAGATGGTAGATATCGGACTTTCGACGCATGGTATAGATCCAATACAAAGTTTCAAAGAGTTCATGAGAGCAAATGGGTTTAGAGTTTGATCCAAGGTTTTAGGATATTATAGCATCATTGATTCTACAAGTTTTGGGTCTTGTAGATCGTATTTAAAGTGTTCAGGGACAATTTCACAGCTACTCCGGCGTAGCGCTAACTAACTTATGCTTAGTTTCTAAAGGAATTAATCCTAAGTGATTTCTTTGGCTATGAAATTAGGTTCTGAACGGTTATCAAGGTGTTTTGGCTGACCCATTGCCTAAGGACGTCTAACCCTAGGTTGGCAGAAATCCGGGGTGTTACAGTATTAGTATGTATTGAGTAAATGGTGTTGTGAATTAGTTTTAAGATTGAATTCTCAATTAACAAGTTGATGTATATGATTTCCACCATGTTGGCTATATGAATTGATTTCATTATACATATGGAATACATGTGTTGGTTGATTTGCTTAAGTTGTGTGTTATAACATGTCTCAACATGCTTGTATTGTTTATATTCTTTCCTGTTACTCTCATATGATCATTGATGTTGTTTACAAATGCTTGGGGCTATAACCTAGTCCGAGCAGTCGGTAATGGATTGAATTCGTTGTTAGTTTCTATTTGCCACGAAGGACGCGTCGATGAACGCGAGTCATGCCTTGGGCAGACGGCAGTGGTTTGGCCACACGAAGTGTTTTATGCACCGCATGTCGCTCAGCTTAAGATGCGCTCGTATTAGTCGAGCCCGTCAAGTAACCCGACTGGCCATTATATGTTCACCTTGTATGATTCATAACTGCTTGAACCTAGGGTACTAAACTTACCATTGAAAATCCTGTTAACCATGGTACCTTGATCCATAAAGACTCATGAGCTGGGCATGGTGGTATGGGACACCGTGGTCGAGCTGTCAGCCTACACTGGGGCCATAAACCTCCCCGTAGTGACCAGTGAGCACCTTTGACTCGTGAGCCGATTGTGGTGGTATGGGATACTACATTCGAGCTGTCGGCCTACACTGATTGGTGACGAGCCCTTTGTAGTGACCTCGAGTGTATTCTGAGTCTACGGGAGGCGACGACCCTTCCGTAGCGAGAAGAGTACATTAGGCCTGTATTGATAAGGTGATGGGGGAGCGGAGCAACGAGTGCGAGCAACAGCCCTGACAGCCCTTGGAGCGACGTATAAATATAACATCGTATGAGATTACTAGGAGTGACGACCCTAGACAGGATCTGTGTTGGAATTGATATAAGGAAGGTACCTCAGTTTCCCAATACTGCTGTATGAATGGACTAATAACAACTCGGTAATCATTATCCATATCACACTGCATGTGCCTGGAAGATGTGGAGCACTGAGGAATGCAAGAATGCTGCGGGCATAAGATGGTGCCACATGAGGGAGTATGTCGGTGAGGGCATCCATCATGTCATTTCATGCTTGCATTAACAATAGTATCTAGCAATGTTTGATTGCTTCCATTACTATTATCGCGTGATTGATTTGATAACATGCTAATCTTTGCTCTATGATTCCACTGAGTTGATCACTCACTCCCACGTTACGGGACGGTGTTTACAACACCTATCAGACTCTGTCTTAGTTACAGGTGACGAGGTGATTCAGGACATAGAGCCGGACTTCTACGAGGACCAGGATGAGTTCTCGTATATGCGGTTCGTTGACAGCTTTACGTAGGTGGCCTGGATCGGCGGGACTTGCTAGTTGGACAGTTATATGACATTTTGTTTTTGGTTTGATTTATGTATATGTGACTTAGAGATGTATTCATACTTTGGAGACAGTTCGGGATTATTATTTTCCATACAGTGATATATTGTAACACCCTGAAAATCGAGGGTCGTGTATAAACCCGACTCCTGAGTTTCAGACCATCACTTATGCAACAAAAATGATTATGATTCAATGTTGTGTGAGTTAAAGCATTCACATGAGTAAAAGTATACCAAAACTGCAATTCATACTCCAGATTCAGTGATAAAAGCAAGCGGAAGACTAAAGGATATACATATCACTGTATGAAAAACAAAATAGATCTCAACTGTCTCCAAAGTATGAATACATCTCTGAGTCTCATATACATGTAAATAAACAAAATCAAAATGTCAAAAATAGTCCCACTGAGAAGTCCCATCAATCCAGGCCACCTAAGCAAAGCCGTCGTGGTACTGCATATATGAGAACTCGTCCTGGTCCTCATCATAATCCGGTTCTGCGTCCTGAATCGCTGCCTCACCTGCATCTAAGACAGGGTTTGGTGGGTGTTGCAAACACCATCCCGTAACGTGGGAGTGAGTAGCTAACTCAGTGGAATAATAGAGTAATCATGCGATAATAGTAAAGCAGTAAATCAAACATTCCTAATACTGTTGTTAATGCAATATGACGTGACATGATGGATGCCCTCACCGACGATCTCCCTCATACGGCACCATCTTACGCCCGCGGCATGCTTTCTTCCCACAGTGCTCCACACTTCCAGGCACATGCAATGTAATGGTGCTATGATTACCGAGTTATTATTAGTCCTTTTCATACAGCAGGATTGGGAAACTAAGGTACTTCCCTTATATCAATCCCAACACAGATCCTGTCTAGGGTCGTCACTCCTAGTAATCTCATGCGATGTATATTTTGTAGGTCGCTGCAAGGGCTGTCAGGGCTGTTGCTCGCACTCGTTGCACCGCTCCCCCATCACCTTATCAATACAGGCCTACTGTACTCTCATTGCTATGGAAGGGTCGTCGCCTCCCCTAGACTCAGAATACGCTCGCGGTCACTACAAAGGGCTCGTCGCCTGATCAGTGTAGGCCGACAGCAAGAATATAGTGTCCCATACCACCATAATCTTCTCACGACTCGTAGGTGCTCACTGGTCACTACGGGGAGGTTTGTGGCCCCACGTAGGCTCACAGCTCGACCACGGTGTCCCATACCACCATGCCCGACTCATGAGTCTTTATGTATCAAGGTAGCATAGTTAATAGGGTTTACAATGGTAAGTTCAGTACCCTAGGTTCAAGCAGTTATGACTCATACAAGGTGAACATACAATGGCCGGTCGGGTTACTTGACGGGCTCGACTAGCACGAGCGCATCTCAAGTCGAACGACATGAAGTGCATAAAACACCTCGTGTGGCCTAACCACTGCCGCCAACTCCAAAACACGACTCGCGTTCATCGACGCGTCGTTCGTGCCAAAGATAAGCCAACCACGAATTTACTCGGTTGCCGACTGCCTGGACTAGGTATAGTCCCAAACATTTATGAATCCACATCAGCAATCATATAAGAGTCATGGAAATGAAATACAACAATGTGAGCATGTTAACACATATTATAACATACAACTTAAGTAAAACATCTAATGCATGCATTTCATACATATAATGAAATCATGCATATAGCCAACATGTAGGAAATCATTTACATCAGCATATTATTTGAGAATTCAATCTCAAACTAATTCATAACACCATTTAATTCAATACATACTAATACAAACATTTATACAAACAGTTAGTCTACACACTTAAGTCTACATATAGTATGTCGACTCAAAGTGCACATTTGGGCAAATCTCTTCGCCAAACTGATTATGCACGCATTCCTAATATCCTAATGCGACAAGAAGCCATGTCAATCATATCAGTAAAATATGGATGAAAACAGTATTTCCTACAAATGACTAAAATGCCCTAAATCTCATATTTTTCGTCTTCTTACGAAACAGGAAACGGACAGCATGTTGTACATGTCAAACGGCATTTTCGTCGATAATCTACTATTAAACGACATTGAAAGCGTTGAAAACAGTCAATCAAAGCGTCTAGAATCCGCACCTTTTATCCTAGAAGTGTATTGATTCGAACGGAGCGTATACGCTTCGTCTACGGTGAACAGACAACCTATTTTACAAGATGTATAAGCTACCATGCTAAGGAACCAAAGGAACTTTAAATCAGCAAGTGTTTGGGGTCTTTTCTTACCTAGAAATGCGGTGAAATTGCCGAAAAAGTGATTGAGGCGCGTTGCTTAAGCACGTGCAACAAGTAGTGCAAGCAACAGGAAATTCTCTCCCACTCTCTCTCTCACAATCTCTCACCTTTTCTCTCACACCAGCTAGGATTTCAAGCAAATTCGGATGGGTGAGAGAAGTGAGGGTTTAAGCCCCTTTTATAACCTAAAACATGCCCAAAACAGGCTTGGGAACAACGTTTACTTGATGCCTAACCAAATCGGGGCTGTTTCGGTCCAAAAAGACATTTCTGGAGGTCCCCTTGCCAAACGCGATCGGACTTTAGTTCATACACGTCGGATGTCGCTCACATCCCATTTTCAGTCCAGTAGTGTTCGTAGATCGCACGGGACGATCCAGTTTCAGTTCAGCGGTCATCGCCCGTATATCAAGTTTACAAGTCTCATGATATGAAATAAAAAATTTTCCTGATCCAAGGGTGTAATTTGGCTGAATTCTGACAGTCATAACGCTTAATAATAACGCGCCAAGTCGTGTGCTAGATTTGAATTTTAAATTCCAAATCTAACCCTATTCTCACTCTCTCCACTCCAGGCTCAATGAAATAGCCTCTGAATGTCGGTTGGACTTGATTTTCGAAATGATTGTCAAGTCCAGCTAGGCGGTTATAACGGTCTAAGATTGTAGGTATCGGACTTTCGATGCGCGGTCTATATCCAATACAAAGTTTCAAAGAGTTCCTGAGAACAAACCGGTTTAGAGTTTGATCCGAGGTTTTAGAGTATTATAGCGTCATTGGTTCTACTCGCTTTGGGTCTGATAGAACGTATTTAAAGTGATTAGGGACTATTTCCCAGTGACTCTAGCATTGCACTAGCTAACTTACACTTATTTTCCAAAGGAATTAATCGTACGCGATTTCTGGTCGAGTTGGTACTCGAGTCCAAGTACGGATTTTTCCAGGGCGTTACAATCTACCCCCCTTAATAAAAAATTTCGTCCTCGAAATTTATACCTTTTCGTACTCCTCGAGAAGCTGTGGGTAATTCTTTCTGATCTCGGCTTCTGTCTCCCAGGTAGCCTCTTCCTCAGAGTGATGCGTCCACAATACCTTCACATGGGGAATCACCTTGCTACGCAGTACCTACTCCTTCCTGTCTAGGATACGCATCGGTCGCAGGATATATGTAACATCCTCTCCTAACTGCACCTACTCCCATCTGATGATATGGGAAGGATCAGAAACGTATTTCTTCAGCGTATAAACATGAAATACGTTGTGAACGCTCGCGAGAGGCGTGGGTAAAGCCAAACGGTATGCCACTGCTCCCACACGATCGAGGATCTGGAATGGACCAATGAATCGCAGTGCCAGCTTCCCCTTCTTCCCAAACCGAAGGACTCCTTTCATAGGAGAAACTCCCAAAAATACATGATCCCCAACCGTGAACTCTATCGGCCGCCGTCTCGTATCGGCATAACTCTTCTGTCTGCTCTACGCTGTGAGAAGCCGACGTCTAATAATATCAATCTTCTCCGACGTCACCTGCACTAACTCTGGGCCAATCAATCTGCGCTCACCGACCTCTGCCCAGCAATGCAGTGCTCGATAAGGTCGCCCATACAACGCCTCGTAAGGTGCCATACTGATACTCGCCTGGAAACTGTTGTTGTACGAAAACTCTGCATATGCAAGACAGTCATCCCAACTATCCTTGAAGTCCAATGCGTAAGCTCGCAACATGTCCTCTAAGATCTGGTTCACCCGCTCTGTCTGTGGGTGGAAGGCAGTACGAAACTTCAACTTTACACCCATAGCCTCCTGAATGCAGGTCCAGAAAATAGAAGTGAACCGCGTGTCTCTGTCCGACACGATCTCCAACGGAAGTCCATGCAGAAGCACGATTTCTCTGATGTATAGTCTAGCCAGCTCGTCTGCAGAGTTTGTGACTCTGATCGGTAGGAAGTGCGCCGACTTCGTCAGACGGTCGACGATCACCCATATGGAATCATGTCCCTTCCTCGTCTTCGGCAGCCCTGAAACGAAATCCATGGAAATGAAGTCCCACTTCCACTCTGCGATCGGCATAGGCTGAAGAAGTCCAGGTGGTCGGCGATGCTCTGCCTTCAACTGCTGTGAAGTAAGACAACGGGACACGAACTCTGCTATGTTGGTCTTCATACCTTCCCACCAATAGGTCCTCTTCACGTCGCGATACATCTTCGTACTGCCTGGATGCATCGCGAGTCTGGTACAATGCGCAGCCTCGAGAATCTCTCGTCTCAAGTCAGGGATATCTGGGACGCATAGGCGGCCACGATAACGTAAGCCCCCATCTGTGCCAACTTGCCACTCGGCATCTACATCATCACTGGCCTACTCTCGAAGCTCGGTCAGACGCGTATCATCCCTCTGCGCCTCGATGACCCGGTCATCGATCTGAGATTGCACCTGCACATGTGCGATGAATTCATACGGCTCCTCTACAGTGAGTTTCTATTCAAAGTCTCGCAAAAACTCAACCATATCCCACTCAGCAACTATCAGCGAAGCCGCAAACTCTATCGCCTTCTTGTGGCTTAAAGCGTCAGGCACAAGGTTCGCCTTCCCAGGATGGTAAGAGACTTCGAACTTGAAGTCCTTCAAAGTCTCCATCCATCACCGTCGCCTCATATTCAAGTCTCGCTGCGTGAATATGTACTTGATGCTCTTGTGGTCACAAAAGAGCTCGAACTCCTCTCCATAGAGGTAATGTCTCCAAAGTCTCAGTGCGAATATGACGACTGCCAACTCCAGGTCGTGTGTAGGGTAATTCTCCTCGTGCTTCCTTAATTGTCTCGAGGCATACAAAATTACTCTATCCTTCTGCATAAGGACACAACCCAGACCAACGCTAGACGCGTCAGTGTATATAGTGTATCTAACCCCTTGCACTGGTAATACTAGCACAGGGGTGGACGTAAGTCTGTCCTTCAGCTCCTGAAAAGCTGACTTCGCCTTGTCATTCCAGGCGAACTTCACGTCCTTCCGTGTCAACTGAGATAAAGGTCTCGTAATCTTCGAGAAATCCTGAATGAAGCGTCGATAATAGCCAGTAAGACCCAAGAAACTCCTCACCTCAGTGACAGAACCAGGCTTCTCCTAGTCCTGAACTGCAGCTACCTTCGCCAGGTCAACTGCCATCCCATCCTTGGACACCACGGTCCCAGGAACTTCACTTCCTGCTTTCAGAAGTCACACTTCTTGTACTGTGCAAACAATTGATGCTGTCTGAGTGTATGCAGGACCAAGCGCAAGTGCTCCTCATACTCCTCTCGACTCCTGGAGTATACCAAAATATCGTCAATGAACACAACGACGAATCGATAGAGAAAAGGCTGAAATACCCGGTTCATCAGATTCATGAACACGGCTGGTGCATTCGTGAGACCGAACGACATCATAAGGAACTCGTAGTGGCCAAAGCTGGTCCTGAATACTGTCTTCCGTACGTCCTCATCCCTGACGGGCAACTGATGATATCCTGACTGAAGATCAATCTTCGAGAAGTACTGCACTCCTCTCAACTGATCAAACAAGTCATCAATCCTGGGTAAAGGGTACTTGTTCTTCACCGTGATCTGGTTCAGCCTGCGATAATCAATACACAATCGCATCGAACCATCCTTCTTCCTTGCAAACAGGACTGGTGCTCCCCAAGGAGACACACTGGGTCGAATAAGGCCAAGCTCCAATAGACCATCAATCTGCGTCCTCAACTCCATCTCACATGGTGCTATGCGATACTTCGGTAGTGAGACGGGAGTGGAACCAGACACCAGATCAATAGTGAAATCAATCTCTCGTCGAGGCGATAAACCAGGGATCTTCCTGAACAGATCCCCAAAATCACAAACGACTGGCGTATGCTCAAGCATCGGGGCATCAGCGTCCCTAAGTAAAGAAGCATAGCTAAGTATGCGGAAGGGGAGATTTACCCGGACTAAAAATGTAAAAGCCGCGCCCTCTGGCTCGTACACCGTCACCATACGAGTCTCGCAGTCAATCTCGGCCCTCCTAGAAGTCAACCAGTCCATGCCAAGAATGACGTCGAGATAAACAAGAGAGGGATCGACGACAAGATCAAGAGCCATCGTCCTGCCTCCCAGATCCACCAAGCAACCCTCACACATCAAGGTGACATCAGAAAAATTCCCATGAGCTGAAAGGACTCGCACTCCATCCATAAGAATGGTCGGCAGTCCAAGACGCCTGACTATGGAATGCGATATCAAAGAAAGTATGGATCCAGTATCCACCATCACGAGAATAGGAATACCTTCGATGTGGGCAGTGACCTCAAAGGCCGAATGCTGAGAAGTCTCTGTCTCGGCTGCCTCGGTTATCAAGGCATGCACCCGCGCCTGCTGTGGCCGGTTCGGCCGCTGTACCATGGGCCGTAGAGGCGGCCTGAACTAAGATACGGGAGGTCTGAAGGAAGGGTACGCAGGAGCCAACCGTAAAGGCGGTGCTGATATAGCTTGTGGGAGTGTATGCGGCTGCGAGAACCCACTGCCCGCATCCGAGCGAAACAACTCTGTGCCAAATGACCCGGTCTCCCACAATAAGTACATGATAAATCGGGCCCCCGCATCGGGGGTACTGGCGTTGTAGCCCTAGGAGGAGGGTTGACGTGAGGCCTCTTGCCTACAAAGGGCTTGTCCTGCAACTTCGGTCGTGGCCTAGGAGCAATAGGGCCACGAGATTGCGTAAGTCGATCCACATCCTGCTCTTCCCGCATGGACATGTGAATCAGCTCTGGATAGGAGGGAATACTCACGCAACACATCTTCGACCGAATATCCGGTCGCAAACCCTCAGAAAAGTGCCGCATGCGCATCTGCTCATCTGACAGTATAGTCGGGACGTATCTGCCCAACTCGGTGAATCGATGCTCGTACTCAGTCACCGTCATGCCTCCCTGTCTGAGGCGTAGAAACTTGTTCTCCCGCTCATGCCTATATGTCTGGGGATAGTATTTCTCGTGGAAGCGGAACTCGAACGCTGCCCAAGTCCAGATGTAATCAGCGGTAACGGTCCACAACACACTGTCCCACCATAAGCTGGCCTCTCGCTCGAACAAGAACGTAGCCAACTCAACCTGCTCAGTCTCTGAGCAATGCAGCATCCGTAGTACCTTCGACACATGGTCAAGCCAATACTCGGCCTCTTCGGGTCTATGAGAACCCGTAAAAGTGGGAGGCCGTAAGCGCTGGAATCGCTCTAGTAAGCCCCGTGTGTCTGCGGCATTCCCCGCAGGGTAAGAAGGTGGTGCAGGATGAGCCATGCCCTCATCCTGAGCATATGTATTGGCATCCTCAGCTGGATGCGCAGGTGGTGCAGGTGGAGTCACACTCCCACCCTGGGCTAGAGCCCCCACTATAGTAGTCAGGAGCTGCTGCTGCTGCATCATGGCCATCATCTGCTCAAATCTATCTGGAGGTGGAGCAGGCTGTGATATGTAATGCGTCGAAGAAGACGCACGGTACTGCTCTCTGACGGGCGGTGTGAAAGGCGGTGGTCCAACTGCAGGACCAGTAGGAGGCTGAGACTCACGTGCTGTCTTAGGAATTGGGCCCACAGCAGGGTCCGCATGAGCACCAGACCGGAGGGGAACTTGATCCATAGGCTCACCCAATGTAAGCCGAGCTGTGCTCCATGTAGCCTTAGGCGGCATTCCCTATATTCAAAATAAGGCGCAACCTTGTCAGTCTCAATAGCACAAATACACTGCAATCATTCACATAAAGAGTTAGAGGCATTCCCTGCATTTCATTTAATCAAAATTGTCACAATACAAGGGATATCTCCTTACAGGCATCATGACAAGAAGTACATGGGAACTAAGACAGTTAAAGCTACAACAGCAACATAAGCAAACTACTAGCCTTAACAGGCTTACACAACATAAAGCAGGAAACGACTAACTACTACCAACAACATCTAAAATCTCATCGCTAGTCTGAGTAGGGCGATGAAGGAGGAGCACCCTTATCCTGCAAACAGCACAGGATCGCCTTTAAGGTGCGAGTCACCTTACCGAATTTTCTCTTCATAACGGCCTTGGTATCCTCGACCTCAGCCCGAAGTTCCTGAACTTCCCTTCGCAAGGCGACCTGGCTCTCCTCAATTCGGAAAATGCGAGCATCACTAGTAGCCTGAGTAAAAGGAGGAGGGCTCTCATCAGTATCCTGAGCCTCCTCTTCCACCTCTTCTTGGACTTCTTCCTCTACTTTCGCTCTAGGTTCTCCTTCACTTGGATACTCTTCGTCATCAAAATCGCCCTCACTATCCTCATCAAGCTGAGTCTCACGGTACTGAGACCCGATCTTCATCTTGACCATGGTAGACTCATCAATGTAGTGAATCAAAACTGACAACTCTGGCCCAAGTCTGTAAGCAAACTCAAGTGCGATCTTGCATATAAGCCGGCCAAAAGGAAGTGACTCAGACGTTCTCCTTGATTTTGCTATGAGGATAATCTGTCGCAACACGAAAGTGACCATACACACATTTTCTCCATGGGCCACCTGATACAACAAATCAACCATAAGGCACGTACATTGAATACGATTTGTTGACCTGGGATACACGTTGAACGTGCAAATGTGGTGCAGCAGGCATAAATTATCAGACATATGAGACGCCTTGAGGCTATTGTTAGGCTGCCATGGAACCAGACTACCACATAGGAACCTGGTACGGCGATCTCGCTCATGCCTACTCCTCAAATTCTTCGCACTGGGATGAACATCACCAAGGGGCACGTTCAGAAGTCGCGCTATCAACCGAATATCGACCGTAGCCATCCGATCTCTACCAAAGGGAATCTTGAACTGCAATGGGTCTAATGTAGGATTCTGGATACGAGCGTAGAAGGCACGAACGGTGCTCACATTAGCACGAGAACGAGTTTCAAAGAGCAGACCCCAATGTGCAGCTTCAATGTGCTCAAACAATATGAATTCGCCGAAGAGTCGCCCTTCCACGTCCACCTCAAACAACACCTTACGGTCAGTATATTCACCGTGAGGCATCTCTACTAATATCACTCGCCCAATTTGCGCATGGGGATCCAAATCCCGCTTTGTATAAAACTCTCGGGCTGTGCTTGGACTTGCGACGACGCTTGAGCTACCGGCGCCACCCCTCGCTGTCTTCTGGATTACGCAGGGCGACTAGGCCCAACCTCATCTGCTGCGGTCTTTCTCTTTCCCATCAAAGAGAGGATGGTGGAGAAAGAGAAAAAATTCAAAATGGCTTCAACAATAGCCATGAAAAGTGAGGGAAATGGGGAGAAATGGCTGCCCAAATGGACAGAAGGAAATTTAGGCATTGTAGAGGGATGGTTCAAGCTCCCTAGGGCTGGATTTTCAAAAAGAAAAGAGAAGGATAAAGGGGAATGGAGCTCACCCGATTTCAACCACAAATGGAGGTTGTAGGAGCTCCAACGGATGAGATTTGTAAGAGGAGTTACAAACTGTAATGGAGGGATGGAATGGATTCGGTTTCAGCAAGAAATGGGTTTGGGAGGGATTTGGAGCATCAATTTGAGATGGGCAGCAGGAAAAACATGAAAGGGAGGGCGTTGGGGCATTTTTTTTGTGAAGGAGGTACCCCTTTTAGGGGTTTTTGACGGACGGACCGCACATGGGAGGGATGCCCTACCCAAAGAGACCGTGCGCCCGAAACTCAGTGTAAGTGGGGCCCACCGAACGGCGATGCATCTCCGGATCGGCGATGGCATCGCCGGCCATCTTCTGATCCGGCCGGTGGGACCCCACGGGTTGGGTCCCCCCTGCCCTAGGGACCTCAAATATGTATGGGCCCCACCTTTGTTCATTGTAAATTAGCCTAGGGAGGCCCAAACTTCCCTCCGGGGCATTCCGGGGCAACTATATAAACCTGAATACATTCCCCTATCATGTAGAATATGATTTTAGGGTAGAAGGAGCTAATACATCCATCTAGCCCATTAGTTGCTAAAGATTGCATATTTAGAATGGCCAAATGGCCAGTTTTCATGAAATTTTACTATTCCCTATAAAATTTTGTCGAAGTATGATTTTGTATCATTTTCACATTAGGATCAATGCCTAACATAAAAATTCAGAGAAATAATTGAAGAATGGAGTGGTGAGAGGAAGAATTTTTAAAGAAATTAGGTGAAATGGGGTTTTTAAGCCCTAACGATTGAAAGTAAAGGTTGTGGTTGCCCCACAGCCTAAGGATTTACATTTACGGGTTTAAAAATTTTCACAGAATGTCTGAACCCACCTACTTACAACCTAGGAGCTAGTTAGGTCACTTCACGCGACCCTAGATGCGTTACGGACTCGATCAAGCGATCGATACGAGTAGACTTCGCATATTGGCGAAACTGCGATCGTATAAGTGTTTCTAGACCTTTCTCGCACCCACCTAAGTCAAAGGAAGTGACAGCGTACGTCGCATGACCATAACCCAGGACCAGTATAATCTCATTCATGCTCTAATACCAACTTGTAACACCCTGAAAATCGGGGGTCGTGTATAAACCCGACTCCCGAGTTTCAGACTGTCACTTATGCAACAAGAATGATTATGATTCAATGTTGTCTGAGTTAAAGCATTCACATGAGTAAAATTATACCAAAACTGCAATTCATACTCCAGATTCAGTGATAAAAGCATGTGGAAGACTAAAGGATATACATATCACTGTATGGAAAATAAAATAGATCTCAACTATCTCCAAAGTATGAAAACATCTCTGAGTCTCATATACATGTAAATAAACAAAATTAAAATGTCAAAAATAGCCCCACTGAGAAGTCCCATCAATCCAGGCCACCTAAGCAAAGCCGTCGTGGTACTACACATATGAGAACTCGTCCTGGTCCTCATCATAATCCGGTTCTGCGTCCTGAATCGCTGCCTCACCTGCATCTAAGACAGGGTTTGGTGGGTGTTGCAAACACCATCCCGTAACGTGGGAGTGAGTAGCTAACTCAGTGGAATAATAGAGCAAAGATTAGCATGTTCTCAAATCAATCATGCGATAATAGTAAAACAGTAATTCAAACATTCCTAATACTGTTGTTAATGCAATATGACGTGACATGATGGATGCCCTCACCGACGATCTCCCTCATACGGTACCATCTTACGCCCGCGGCATGCTTTTTTCCCACAGTGCTCCACATCTTCCAGGCACATGCAATGTGATGATGCTATGATTACCGAGTTATTATTAGTCCTTTTCATACAACAGGATTGAGAAACTAAGGTACTTCCCTTATATCAATCCCAACACAGATCCTATCTAGGGTCGTCACTCCTAGTAATCTCATACGATGTATATTTTGTTGGTCGCTGCAAGGGCTGTCAGGGCTGTTGCTCACACTTGTTGCACCGCTCTCCCATCACCTTATCAATACAGGCCTACTATACTCTCATTGCTACGGAAGGGTCGTTGCCTCCCGTAGACTCAGAATACGCTCGCGGTCACTACAAAGGGCTCGTCGCCTGATCAGTGTAGGCCGACAGCAAGAATATAGTGTCCCATACCACCATAATCTGCTCACGAGTCGTAGGTGCTCACTAGTCACTACGGGGAGGTTTGTGGCCCCAGCGTAGGCCGACAGCTGGACCACGGTGTCCCATACCACCATGCCCAGCTCATGAGTCTTTATGTATCAAGGTACCATGGTTAATAGGGTTTACAATGGTAAGCTCGGTACCCTAGGTTCAAGCAGTTATGACTCATACAAGGTGAACATACAATGGCCGGTCGGGTTACTTAACGGGCTCGACTAGCACGAGCGCATTTCAAGTCGAACGACATGAAGTGCATAAAACACCTCGTGTGGCCTAACCACTACCGCCAACTCCAAAACACGACTCGCATTCATCGACGCGTCGTTCGTGGCAAAGATAAGCCAACCACGAATTTACTCGGTTACCGACTGCTTGAACTAGGTATAGTCCCAAACATTTATGAATCATGTCAGTAATCACATAGGAGTGATGTGAATGCAATACAACAATGTGAGCATGTTAACACATGTTATAACATACAACTTAAGTAAATCATCTAACACGTGCATTTCATACATATAATGAAATTATGCATATAGCCAACATGTAGGAAATCATTTACATCAGCATATTATTTGAGAATTCAATCTCAAACTAATTCATAACACCATTTAATTCAATACATACTAATACAAACATTTATACAAACACTTAGTCTACACACTCAAGTTTGCATATAGTATGTCGACTCAAAGTGCGCATTTGGGCGAATCTCTTCGCCAAACTGATTATGCACGCATTCCTAATATCCTAATGCGACAAGAAGCCATGTCAATCATATTAGCAAAATATGGATGAAAACAGTATTTCCTACAAATGATTAAAATGCCCTAAATCTCATATTTTTCGTCTGCTTACGAAACTGGAAATGGACAGCATGTTGTACATGTCAAACGGCATTACTGTCGATAATCTACTATTAAAAGACATTGAAAGCGTTGAAAATAGTCAATCAAAGCGTCTAGAATCCGCACCTTTTATCCTAGAAGTGTATTGATTCGAACGGAGCGTATACGCTTCGTCTACGGCGAACAGGCAACCTATTTTACAAGATGTATAAGCTACCATGCTAAGGAACCAATGGAACCTTAAATCAGCAAGTGTTTGGGGTCTTTTCTTACCTAGAAATGCGACGAAATCGCCGGGAAAGTGATTGAGGCGCGTTGCTTAAGCACGTGCAACAAGTAGTGCATGCAGCAGGAAATTCTCTCCCACTCTCTCTCACAATCTGTCACCTTTTCTCTCACACCAGCTAGGGTTTCTAGCAAATTCGGATGGGTGAGAGAAGTGAGGGTTTAAGCACCTTTTATAACCTAAAACATGCCCAAAACAGGCAAAAAATAATGTTTACTTGATGCCTAACCAAATCGGGGCTGTTTCGGTCCAAAAAGACATTTCTAGAGGTCCCCTGGCCGAACGCGATCGGACTTAATTTCATGCACGTCGGGTGTCGCTCACATCCCGTTTTCAGTCCAATAGTGTTCGTAGATCGCACGTGGCGGTCTAGTTTCAGTTCAGCGGTCATCGCCCGTAGATCAGGTCTACAAGTCTCATGATATGAAATAAAAATTTTTCCTGATCCAAGGGTGTAATTTGGCTTAATTCTGATGGTCAGAATGCTTAATAATAACGCTCCAAGTCGTGTGCCAGATTTAAATTTCAAATTCCAAATCTAACCCTATTCTCACTCTCTCCACTCCAGGCTCAATGAAATAGCCTCTGAATGTCGGTTGGACTTGATTTTTGAAATGATTGTCAAGTCTAACTAGGCGGTTATAACGGTCTAAGATTGTAGGTATCGGACTTTTGATGCGTGGTCTAGATCCAATACAAAGTTTCAAAGAGGTCATGAGAACAATTCAGTTTAGAGTTTGATCCGAGGTTTTAGAGTATTATAGCATCATTGGTTCTACTCGCTTTAGGTCTGGTAGAACGTATTTAAAGTGATCAACGACTATTTCCCAGCTACTCTAGCGTTGCACTAGCTAACTTACACTTATTTTCCAAAGGAATTAATCCTACGCGATTTCTGGTCGAGTTAGTACTCGAGTCCAAGCATGGATTTTTCTTGGGCGTTACATATATATATTCTTCAGTCTTTCGCTTGTGTTTTATCAATGGATCTAGAGTATGAATTGCAGTTTTGGTATAATCTTACTCATGCGAATGCTCTAACTCAAACAACATTGAATCATAATCATATTTGTTGCATAAGTGATGGTCTGGAACTCGGGAGTTGGGTTTCTACATGACCCTCGATTTTCAGGGTGTTACACTAGAATACCAACGAAATACTTTGTGTGTTAGTGATGAACCAAACAACCGCAAGCAGTACTGTGGTATCGTAGAAAAATTTCCCATGCTAGTGATGAAGTGCATCAAATGCTCCTCCGGGGATCCTTCTCCATTGAACTTTTGAAAATTCGGATGCATGAAATTGGCCGGAAAAGGGATGTCTTCTACTTCCCTTGGATACGACGTTTGATACCTAAAACGTCTGGTATTTTCACGTTCTCTTTCTGCTCTAACCACCTCTTCAACCACTTGCCTTACTTCTTCTTGTGTCACAGTTCTCACCGCGGGGATAGACCCTAGTGACCCTGCCCCCTGTGGTGGGAGGACATCAGGTTGATTTTCCTGCCCTTCCGTTGCATTCTGGGGGATTGCCATTCGGGCTACGTTGTGTGTGAGGGTTGTCAGTGCTTCTCTGAGATATCTGCATTCTTTCATTAATGCATTTTGGGCTTCTGTCATTACATTGAAATGATCCTTTGTAGTTGTTCTATAGTCTGGATTTGTTCCAGCCATGAATACTGCAGCTTCTATACTTTTCGACGAAGCAGTATCGAAGGAGAACAAGAGAATGCTGATGTGACAGGGCTCGCAGAAAAGGGAGGGGATGGAGTTTCATCGGGCCTTTTCGTACTCTCTGTGGCATCAATTGATTGAGATGACGCCGATACTGGTGAATCTTTTCGGGATGGCATTGGCGATCTAATGACCAATGCTTTTTCCTTTTATTCTCTTGTTCGTTCAGCCATTGAAGCATTTAAAGTCAAGAAGTCACGTGCTGTCAACTGGGGAACTGTTTATGCTGTTTGCATTATCCGCGCTGGATAAATTGCTGGAGGAGCAAGTTCAGGATTTCTTCTAACTGTGCTTCACGTTATGGGCCCTCTGATTCTTAATGAAGGCTGATTCATTTTCAAATTTCTGAAGTTTCGTGTTCTTGCCTTACGAGAGGTCATGACGGTCCTGCCTGCATTGTCTTCTGATGACTGGGGCGAAGCCGAAATGACCCCAGCTGTTACTTGAGCCCTGCTACTTTTACGCACATGACTCGGTGCGTATTCTATCATGAACCCTATCGGGGTGAATCAAAAGTTCACTTTTCTTACGAGGGTCTCCATGGGTAATAAGTCGTAATCAGATTTTCAAAACCTTCAATCATAAAACATAGTTATAATTAGTAATTGAACGATTAGAGTGATCTATCTTAGAGATGAAGGGGAGGACTTCCCACTGAGAGTCGCCATTTTGGCATCCATAGGACGACAAACCGCGACGAATGTTCGTAACAACTTCACTGTTAATATTTTAAATAAGACAATAATATAGGATTCCCCAGCAGAGTCGCCATTTCGTTTCGACAAAGAAACAAATACATTTGATTTGGAAGATTGTCTTATTCAAACATAACAAAGAAAGAGTACTAGGAACATTCATCACATTTATTGATACTGAGTTCATTTACATCCTCTTTACATCCCTTGATTCTAAGATAGATCATTTAGAAATAAAGGACTTTTGCTTTAAGTATCAAAAGTTCATTTCGACAGCCTTCCAGCATCTGTTTCAACCATCCCCTAGGACTTAGGAGGAATGTCAATTAAATCGATAAGTCTTCGATGAGACAGAGATTTCAGCAGCACAACAACATCTGTTTCAGCCATCCATAATACTTAGGGGAAATGTCGATTCGATCGACTAATCTTCTTCCTCTGCACTTGACAATAGGAGGAGAACGGGTGCTGGAAGAACAAAAGCCTTGCAAAGGCATTTCGACAGCATAGTGACCCTTGAGCTTTACAGACTGCAGGGCAGTCTGGTTGTGCGGACCCGCGCAACCGACACTGGTTGTGCTGTCCTGCGCAACTGCTAGGAGACTTCTCTCCTACCTTCTGTCTTTTGCTCTGCTCCACTCCTCTTAAAAATTTTCAATTACCCTTAATGCAGGAGGGGAAGGGGTATTTATAGACCCTCGCACGTGTGAAAATTCTGATCTTAGCGATGTGGGACTATTTTTCAGTGATTTAGATCATTCTGAACGAAGCCCTTTGTGCAGTACATTTCTAGGTCCCGCGCAACTGATATTTCCTTTGCGCGGACCTACGCAACCGGGATTGATTGTGCGGAACCGTGCAACTTATAATGGTTGCGCCGACCTGCCCACTCTCATGAAAGCTATCTGTATCTTCTTCTATCCGAAAGTTCTTCCTATCTCTTTACCTTTCCTTGCTCGATTCTTTCACCATTTTTTATGCCTCAACAAAACCAAGTATGTCTTAAATCTTGTAATAAGATTTGGGTTTGAGAATGGTAAGAATTTTAAAACTCCAATGAGTACAACTCCTAAACTCTCAAAGGATGAATTAGGTAAAAATGTAGACACCTATCTATATCAAAGCATGATTGGTAGTCTTTTATACTTAACTACTAGTAGACCTGATATAAGACCCATGTCTTAGTCCATACCATTCAGTAGGCTTCCGCGGTCTTTCCAGTCAAATTTCAGTAACCTTCGACCCTTATCAGGCATTTGCAAGCAAACCTGCATCACACGCCATCAACCTAAATCGACTTAAATAGAGACTTATACCCTTGCAACTGTGTCGTCACCGTGGTTCCGATGCCGTGACTCGCACACCGATCCGATACCATGGTCAGGAGATGTGGGCCAGCGTTCGGTGCGAGAAAAATGCCGCGCATGTGAATTTTGAGAGAATCTCTACAATATGTCACATCAATCAATCAACCAATCAATCCCATCATGCCAAGTACATGTCAAGTACACATCACCTCTCACCCTTCCTCAAGCAACCCTTAAAGTTAAAAGTTTCTTACAAGCCCATACCCCTTCTCACACAATCTACCACAAAAGTAAAAAAAAGGTTCTTACACCCATCACTCACCACATCAACACATCCATCACTCCATCACCCATCTCTCTCTCTCTCTCTCTCTCTCTCTCTCTCTCTCTCTATCTCCCTTTACAAACCTCTCTCTCTCTCATTTTTCAACTCATTCCAAGCAACCCAAAAACAATCCCACATCCAAGCCTCTCCCATCTCTCTTAAGCTACAAATGTGGCCCACTTCCTACCCTCTTATCTCCCATCTCAACCATCCAAACTCCATCTCCTTCTTTGGAATTGAAGCTAAGGAGCAAATGAAGCCAAGGGAGTAAGAAGAAAGAAGTGGGTGATCTTAGATTTTATTTTTCATTATTTTTCTATTTAAGGGTCCATATATGTGAGACCTGCCTTGATGTAGGCTTTGTATCAAAGTGGGGCCCATAGTGGTGGGGCCCCTCCATCCTTGCCAATGTCTCTCTCTCTTGTATTGTGGACCCCACTATGAAGTATGATCCATATTGTCCCATCCGTAGGGCCCACCTTACTGACCGCCTTTAGGTGGGCCTGGATGTAGGAGAAACACAAATATCAGATTGATCCAAATCTGGTGGTCCATGTCCATGTGAGACTCACCAGATGTAGTGTTAAATCCATCTCGTCCAGCGTCCCTAGACGCTGGATATGGTGGCAGTGGAGGGTGGTCTGACGTGGGACCCAAATCTATAGCTAAAGTGGTAGGCTGAGTGTAAGATACCTTGTTTCAACGTTGGGGTCTCAGCATTGATTCCCTATTAGAGAGTGGCTAGCCGTGAAGTGTGAACGTTAGTGGTGTTCGTGAGACCCATCCACACCATCCATCCTATTCCTTGGCTCATTTTAGGCATTGAGCTAAAAAATGAGGCCAATCAGATAATCAAACGGGCCATACCATAGAAAACTATGTTTCCTATCGTTCGAAGCCATTTGGACCCACCTTGCTGTATCTACACACCAAACATGCCGTTTATTGGACTTGTTTGGTGTGTTTTGAGCCCTAGAATCCATTGGACGGAGTGGATTCTCAATAAGCGGGTCCCACCTGTGAAAAACCACAAGAAACTGGAAAAATAAAAAAAAATCATATAGCAGCAGCCGATGCTGCTGCTGTCAAAGGTGTAGGCAGTGTCTGTTGCGTGCGACGGGTGGACGGGCAGAGACCCATGGGCCCAGCCGTGGACCCCACCATGATGTGATTTTAATATCCATACCGTACATTTAGTAGGCCCCCTTAGGGTAGTGGGCCACCCCAAAAATTAGCCTAATCCGGAGCTCAGGTGGCCCACACGGTAGGAAACAGTCAGATCAAATGGCTGTCATTGAAACCCTTTTGGGTTCTCACTCTCGGTGGATTGGATGGAAAATAAATATTATGGTGGGCCCCCTGTGGGGCTACACTTGATTTATGTGTTGTCTAGGCCGTTCAGGGCCTAAACAATCATAATTTTATTATATTTTATTATATATATGAGCAAAACGTGGATATATCATATTATTTTAGTATAATTCATGCACCATTCATTATATATTATATATAATATTATATAATATATAGTATATTTACATCATATTATATATACATTATATATAGTATATATTATATTATACTGGATATACATTATATATCCATTATATAATGCATATAATGGATATATTATTTTCACTGTCCAGGTCGTCCAGGGCATGAACGTGTATATATCCTATTATATTATATATATTATATAATATATACATGATGGTGGGCCTTACGTGGGACCCACCTCTACCTTTCTAGTGCAACTACAACACATGAAACAACTATATAGTTGCCCCTTTGATGGCAGCAAGCCCTCAAGCCTCACATTGATGTATGTATTTTACACCATTCATTGTTTGAATGGTGGGGCCCACCATGATGCACATGTTATATCCATACCATCCAAACATTTCAAGATACCATTTTATGGCATGAGCAAAAGGATGAATCAGATCTAAAGTTCAAGTGGACCCCATGTAACGACCTAGAAAAATCCGTACTTAGACTCGAGTACCACCTTCAGTAGAAATCATTTTGGCCTTAATCCCTTAGAACTTTAATGTATTTTAGTTATCGCTAAACTGTATTGCATGTGAAATTAGCACCGATAGCTTTCATTATGATCTGTATGACCCAAAACCTATAGAATCATTGACGCTATATTACCCTGAAATCTAGGATCCAACTCTAAAATCAGTTGCTCCTGGTAATGCTTTGTAACTTCGTATTGGATCTAGACCGCACGTCGAAAGTCTGATATCTATGATCTTAGACCATTATGACCGCTTAGTTGGACTTGACTATCATTTCAAAAATCAAGCTCAAACGATGTCCTTAGACCATTTCCTTGAGTCCGGAGTGAAGAGAGTGAGAAAGCGAAGATTTTTAGAAAATTAATTATGATTTTAAGTAATCTGAGACGCGTCTGTAACGCCCTGAAATTCGGGGGTCGAGCATAACTCAGCTCCCGAGTTCCAAAACATCACTTATACAACATATTTGATGATGATTGTATGTTGTCTGTATTAATACATAAAACATGAAATGGAACAAGCCAAATTAGCAGACACAATTTAGGGATATTGAGAAAATGCAAGCGGAAGACTTAATTATATATATAATTCAAAATAAATCTCCAAATAATGCATGCTCTTCCCAAGGTAATATACATACATCTGTGTCTCAAAATACATACATGAACTGTTCAAAATGATCCAATACATATCCCAAAAATAATCTTCGCTGGTCAGGACGAGGCTCACATGAACCCGCCTGAGAACTGCATATATGAGAACGCCTCCTCGTCCTCGTCGAAGTCTGGCTCCGCCTCGCAAGCATCGCCATCTCCTGCAGCTAAGTCAGAGTCTGATTGGTGTTTAAACACCGTCCCAGAACATGGGAGTGAGTGATCAACTCAGTGGTACTATATAGCAAAAGTTAACATGTTATCAATCCAATTAAGCAGTAATGATAAGGAAGTACAATCAAACAGGTCCTAGGTACTCTTGTTAATGTAAGGACGACATGAAGAATGATGCGTGCCCTCACCACAATCCCCTCAGCAACATCATCTAACGATCTGTAACATCTCGAAAATCGGGGGTCGGGTAGAAACCCAACTCCCGAGTTCCAGAACATCACTTATGCAACATTTTCAATGATAGATGAATGTCGACGGTAATAGTACATAAAACATGAGGTGGATTAAGCCAAAACAACATATCATACTCCAGAGACAGTTAAATTAGCAAGCAGAAGAATGTAAGAGATATATAAAATATATGAACTGTTGTAAGTCTCCAGAGTGTGAACATGTTACCAGGTTAACTAAATACATGTATACTCCAAAATAGAAAGAAGAGAATATACATGGGTGTGTAAATAAAAGACAAAATACCAAGTATATTGGCATCTAATCAGTAACCTTGTAACCTCGTCAATCAGAACCTGCATATAGGAGGGATCCTCCTCATCATCATCAAGTCCGGCTCTGCTTCGCAAGCATTGCCACCATCTGAAACTAAAATAGAGACTGGTTGGTGTGCGCAACACCGTCCCGTAACGTGGGAGTGAGTAGCTAACTCAGTGGAATCATAGAGCAAAGATTAGCATGTTATCAAATCAATCACGCGATAATGGTAAAGCAAGCAATCAAACATTCCTAAATACTGTGATTAATGTAAGAATGAAATGACATGATGGATTCCCTCACCGACATACTCCCTCATGCGACACCATCTTACGTCCGTGGCATGCTTTCTTCCCTTAGAGCTCCACATCTTCCAGGCACACGGAGTGCTATATGAATATGATTACCGAGTTGTTATTAGTCCTTTTCATACAGCAGGATTGGAAAACTAGGGTACTTCCCTTATATCATTCCCAACAAGGATCCTGTCTAGGGTCGTCACTCCTAGTAGTCTCATACGATAATATATTTCTAGGTCGCTGCAAGGGCTGCCAGGGCTGTTGCACGCACTCGTTGCTCCACTCCCACATCACCTTATTAATATAGGCCTAGTTGTACTCTTGTTGCTACGGAAGGGTCGTCGCCTCACGTAGACTCAGAGTACGCTCCAGGTCACCACAAAGGGCTGTCAGGGCTGTTGATCGCACTCGTTGCACCGCTTCCCCATCACCTTATCAGTGTAGGCTGACAGCTCGAATATAGTGTCCCATACCACCATAATCGGCTCACGAGTCTCGGTTGCTCACTGGTCACTACGGGGAGGTTTGTGGCCCCAGCGTAGGCTGACAGTTCGACCACGGTGTCCCATACCACCATGCCCGGCTCACGAGTCTTAGTGGATCAAGGTACCACGGTTATCAGGGTTATCACTGGTAAGTTCGGTACCCTAGGTTCAAGTAGTTATGACGAATACAAGGTGAACATACAACGGTTAATCGGGTTACTTGATGAGTCCGACTAGCACTAGCGCACGTTGAATTGACCGACATGAAGTGCACAAGCACTTCGTGTGGCCGAACCACTGCCGACAACTCTAGTACGACTCGGGTTCGTCATACACATCCTTCGTGGTGAATAGAATCCAACCACGAATCATAATTTGTTACCGACTGCCTGGAATAGAGTATAGCCCCAAACACTTATAATCTAAATCAATATTCATATGAGAGAGACAATTGAAATACAAGTAATTCCAGCATGTTATCGGCATGTTATAACATACATCAAAAGCAGTTAACCATACACGAGTATTTCCCACATAAGGTAATCAATTCAATAAAACAAACATGGAGGAATTTATGTACATCAATAAATTAGTTAAGAATCCAATCTCAACGCTAATCTACAACACCATTTACTCAATACTTACTAATACATGCATTTATACAAACACTTAGACTACCCAACTCCAACGTACTTGACGTGTGTTGATTTCAACATATAATATGACAAATCCTTATATCAAGGAGATGTCTAATACACAACAATCATGTTCTTACATTCAATACATATGGCAGGCATAAATCATATTGATTTAGGCATTTCAACAAACACTTAGTCTACACACATTAATCTACATAGCATTTGTCGGCCAATATGTGCACTAGGGCGAATCTCTTCGCCAAACAGATCATACACGTATAACTAGTATAGGTACACGACAAATACTTATGGCAATCATATCGGCAAAATACGTACGTATACAGTATTTCCTACAAATACCTAAAATACCCTAAATTTCATATTCTTCGTACGTATTCGAAATGCGAAACAGACAGCATGTTTTACACGTCAAACAACATTCTTGTCAACAATCTACCATTAAACGATATTGAAAGCTTTGAAAATAGGTAATCTAAGCGTCTAAAATCCGCACCTTAAACCAGAAATTGTGAAACGGAGCTGATTCAGACGATAAGTCTTCGTCAACGGCTCAACGGCAAGCTATACCACGAAATAGGTTAGCTACATCATCACTTATGCTATTTAGAACTCAAAAATAGGTTAAGGTTAGGGTTTTCTTACCTAGATCAGGGATTCCAAGTATACTGACCTGAGTGAGAAATGTTCCCTGATCCGAGGTTGTATTTGGGTCAGATTCCAACGGTCAGAACGCTTATACTTAACCCGCAAGTGACAAGTGCCAGATTTATTTAAATCACATTTAATTTATAAAGAATTTCACTCTTTCTCACACTCCCTGCTCCAGGTTCAATGAAATAGCCTCAGAACACCAGTTGGGCTTGATTTTTGAAATGATTGTCAAGTCCAACTAGGCGGTCATAATGGTCTAAGATTATAGATATCGGACTTCCGACGCGCGGTCTAGATCCAATAGAAAGTTTCAAAGGGTTCCTGAGAATAAATAGGTTTAGAGTTTGATCCTGAAATTTAGGGTAAGATAGTGTCAATGATTCTATAGGTTTTGGGTCTTAAGATCGTATTTTAAGTAGTTGGTGATAATTTTGCAGGAAATCTAATGTAGCACTGGCTAATTCACGTTAAATTTCTAAAGAATTAGGTTCTAAATGATTTGTTTGGCTTTGGAATTTGGTTCTGAGAGGTTACTAAGGTGTTATGGTTGACCCATTGCCTAAGGACGTTTAAACCCAGGTTGGTAAAAATCCGGGGTGTTACAATCTACCCCCCTTAAAATAAAATTTCATCCCCGAAATTGTCTAAGGGTAATGAGTACCTAGAGAGACTTTCGTATTGACATTCTATGGAAGGTTCAAATCCTATTTAATGACCTAACCTTACGTATAACCTAAATCAACTTCTTTGATCCTGGGCCAGTGGCGAGAGAGCTAACTATGCTTTCGCTGCGCTACTCTGATCCAACGGTTGTATGAGATAATCCTAAGTAGGTTGGGCTCAATACGTTCTACCCCCCTTAAAAATAAAGTTCTACTTAAGGTTCAAGAATCTATGTCTCGATCCGTATATCGGAACGAGGTGTAACTTAGGACCTATCCTTGACATGAAATGGGAAACATCCTCTCACTATATTGGTCTTCCTTTGTTAATGATGCGTTCTATGGCATTGGTACCTATGATTATAGAAAAGAGCTGAAATAATGGGTGTTGTGGTTGATTTCAAGGACGGATGTGAGTTTGTGGCAAGAGGTCTAATTCTCTACTGGCTATAAGTCCTCGCCATTTTCCAAAGACAAAGCGATAACTTTTGGTTGTAGGTGGTTGGGCCAACATGGAAGAAAGGTTGTGTAGTGGGTCTGAGCCAGATACATAGACTTTCTGTCTACCTAGGACAGAAAATTTATCGTATAGGTTCTTGATCCGAGTCGATGTCAATCTGCTGCTTGATGAGAGCATTGGATTCATTGGTAACTACTAGGATTAAGAAGTCGATTCAAACTACAAATACATCGCTTACATACAGTTTCCTTACTCCACGTTCACGATTGTAAGAAGTCCTTGGGAAGGCAATTATAAGGGAAATTCTAAGGGGCGTGCTGGTTTATTCTAAGTTCAATCTGAGGGATTTATAAGTTTTCCCTAAGAGTGAATGGTTTTAAGTTAAAACAACTTTCCTAAGGGTTATAACAGAAGTCTATAAGTATTAAGGGGATCTATCGAAGGAATGGGGTTCTACTCCAACCAAATCTAACCTACTATTCCTTAGCATATACAGGTTTTATACTACTAATATAACTAGTAGACTAGTCTGTAACTCACTAACTGTAATCCAAAGTCTAAGCTTATACGCTAGATTGTTTCATACCATTTCTAATACAGGGAATTGTTCAAGATTGTCTAATTGGAATCGGACTTCCTATATCGTTAGCTCTTTCAAAATCTAGGAGTACCACTCTAAGTCCAAAACTCTAAGGGCATAAGTGGTTAGTGGTCTCAAGTTGTGTAAAATGGGACCGCATCACTAATCCCATGTCGGGATTGGGAGTGGCACGCTTGGTAGGAGGGTGTGGTGGGATAAAAATTAATTTTGTAGGCTTAATCCCAAGATTTACTTTTAATCGTATACATTCCAAACATGGTAGTGGAAACCATAAGATACACCCAATCTAGGGACAATACCTTACAGTGAACGAAACGGCATGCACATCATTTAACAAAATTTTTCACAATACATGGAATAAAGTTCCACATGAATTATGACAGGAATGCATGCGGCTATGCTAAGCCCAAACCACTAAACACAAACACATTTTCTACCTATGACACTACTAGACCCAACAACAACAAAACACAGAAATCCTTAAAATGGTAATCAAACAATCTACAGGACAATGGCATAGATGCCTAATTCTACCAAAGGACTTTTACCACGGTCCCGACTTACCTTCTTTAATACTGTCTAGTTAATACTATCTGTTGCCCATTAGAGCTCTATCGGCCTTGTATTCTCAATACTCCTCAAGCGAAGAAAGTGGAGAAATGAGATGGATAAGTAGGTTTCCACGAGTTTGAGGCTCAGAAACAGGAGTGCAATGGGTCAAGAAAAGGGAAAATCAAAGATAAGAAAGATCAAGATAGGAGGAGTTAGGAGCTGACACGTTTTGGAGCTCAAATGGGAGCTATGGGAGCTCTAATCATAGAAAATGGAAGAACTAGGTGCTGGGTATGATTGAGAACGATGGAGGGATGAAGGAAATAATGAAGAACGAAGGAAGGAGTGATTGGGAGGTTTGAGAGAGAAAACAGCAAGTTGAGAAGAGAAAGAGAGCTTGGGGGGTCACTTTGTGAAGGAAGTATGAGTTTTTGAATGAATGGGTGGCCGAACCCTGGACCAAAGGGTCCCACTAGGCCCCAAACACCATCGGCCCGGGTGGCCGTCCCGGCCGAGACAGTTGATCGGCGAGGCCCTCGCCGACTACTGGTCAAACTAGCAAGGACTCACCATTTGGACGAGGACCTCCTGCCCCCTAGGCCCCAAAAAAGTTAGGTTCCCACCTCGGAACCCCCTTGAAGTTGATCGTTTGGCCCCCCCTCCATTTGAGGCATTTTTGGGGCCAATTTGTAAACCGAAATGATTTTATGCAATGTGTAGAATATTATTTTGGGGTAGGAGACACTAATCTATCCAACTAACCTATTTATTCCATGAGATTCCATAATTGGAATGGTCAAAAGTCCAATTTACACATATATTTATTATTTATAGTAAATTTTTGTTTAAGTATGATTCTCCATCATTTATACATTAGGATTTATTTCTAGTATGAAAGGACTTAAAAAAAAGTTGAAGAATGGGGTGGTGGAAGGAGAGATTTTGAAGGAATTGGATAAAAAAAGGGATTTTAGGCCTTGAGATTGAGCGTAAGGTTTGTGGTTGACCCATCCTGTTTAGGGTCGTCACTCCTAGCAGTCTCATACGATGATATATTCTAGGTCGCTGCAATGGCTTTCAGGGCTGTTGCACGCACTCATTGCTCCACTCCCCCATCACCTTATCAATACAGGCCTAGTTGTACTCTTATTACTATGGAAGGGTCGTCGCCTCACGTAGACTCAGAGTACGCTCGAGGTCACTACAAAGGGCTGTCAGGGCTGTTGGTTGCACTCGTTGCACCGCTCCCCCATCACCTTATCAGTGTAGGCCAACAACTCGAATATAGTGTCTCATACCACCATAATCATCTCATGAGTTTGGGTTACTCACTGGTCACTACGGGGAGGTTTGTGGCCCCAGCATAGGCCGATAGCTCGACCACAGTGTCCCATACCACCATGCCCGGCTCATGAGTCTTAGTGGATCAAGGTACCATGGTTATCAGGGTTATCACTGGTAAGTTCAGTACCCTAGGTTCAAGCAATTATGACGAATATAAGGTGAACATACAACGGTCATTCGGGTTACTTGATGAGTTCGACTAGCACGAGCGCACGTTGAATCGACCGACATGAAGTGCACAAGCACTTCGTGTGGCCTAATGTAACACCCCAGATTTTTTCCAACCTGGGATTAGACGTCCTTAGGCTATAGGTCAACCATAACACCTTGGTAACCTCTCAGAACACAATTCCAAAGCCAAGAAATCGTTTAGAATGAAATTCTTTAGAAATTTAACGTGAATTAGCCAGCGCTACGTTAGATTAGCTGTGAAATTAGCACTGATCATTTTAAATACGATCTGTAAGACCCAAAACCTCTAGAATCATTGACGCTAAGTTACCCTAAAATCTAGGATCAAACTCTAAACCCGTTTGCCCTCAGGAACCCTTTGAAACTTTGTATTGGATCTAGACCGTGCGTCGAAAGTCCGATAGCGATAATCTTAAACAATTATGACCACCTTGTTGGACTTGACAATCGTTTCAAAAATCAAGCCTAACTGATGTTCTGAGGTTATTTCATTGAGCGTGGAGCAAGGAGTGTGAGAAAGAGTGAAATTCATTAAAAATTAAATGTCATTTAAATAAATCTGGCACATTTCTCTTGCGGGTTAAGTATAAGCATTCAGACCGTCAGAATCTGATCCAAATACACCCTTAGATCAGGGAACATTTCTCACCCAGGTCAGTGTACTTAGAATCCTCGATCGAGTCTCCGTGACCGCTGAACTGAAACTGGTCCGCCACGTGCGATCTGGGAACTCTATCGGACTGAAAACTTGGTGTGAGCAGGATCCAATATCCATGAGCTTAAGTACGACCGCATTCGGCCAGGGGACCTCTCGAAATGCTCTTTTGGATCGGAAAAGACCCGATTTGGCTATAACCCAAGTATACCTTGACTTGGAGTCTGTTTTGGTTATGTTTGAGCTTATAAAAGGGCCTTAAACTCTTAGCTTTCTAACCCATACGAATTTGGGAAAAACCATAGTAGAGAGGAGAGAAAAGAGAGAGAAAGTGAGGGAGAAGCTGGTGATTCTTCCAGGGAGTCTTCCCTGCTGCTCCACGTGCCAAAGCCACCTACCTGCATCGTTATTCCAGCGATTCTGGTTTCGTTCTAGGTAAGAAAACCCTAACCTTAACCTGTTTTAGGGATTCCTTCGATACAAGTAGCGACGTAGCTGATGTATCTTGTGATATAGGTCGTCATGCAGGCGTTGACGAAGCGTATAGTTTCTATTCGATTCATTACACTTCTACGGCGAAAGGTGCGGATTCTAGACGCTTAGATTTCCCGTTTTCAAAGATTTCAATGTTGTTTAATGGTAGATTGCTGATGAGGATGCTATTTGACATGTACAACATGCTGTCCATTTTTCATTCCGTATACGTACGAAGAATATGAGATTTAGGGTATTTTAGGTATTTGTAAGAAATACTGTATACATACGTATTTTGCCGATGTGATTGCCATAAGTATTTATCGTGTACCTGTACTAATTATACGTGTATGATCTGTTTGGCGAAGAGATTCGCCCTAATGTACATATTGGCCGACATATGCTATGTAGACTAATGTGTGTAGACTAAGTGTTTGTTGAAATGCCTAAATCAATATGATTTATGCCTACCATATGTTTTGAATGTAAGAACATGATTGTTGTGTGTTAGACAACTCCTTGATATAAGGATGTAACACCCCGAATTTTGGCTAATCTGGGATTAGACATCCTTAGGCAATGGGTTAACTAAAACACCTGAGAAATCGCTCAGAACCCAATTCCATAGCCAAAGAAATCACGTAGGATTAATTCCTTTGAAAAATAAGTGTAAGTTAGCTAGCGCGACGCTGGAGTAGCTGGGAAATAGTCCCTGATCACTTTAAATACGTTCTACAAGACCCAAATCGAGTAGAACCAATGACTCTATAATACTCTATAACCTCGGACCAAACTCTAAGCAGGTTTGTTCTCTGGACCACTTTGAATCTTTGTATTGGATCTCGACCGCTCGTCGAAAGTCCGATACCTCCTATCTTAGACCGTTAGAACCGCCTAGCTGGACTTGACACTCATTCCGAAAATCAAGTCAAACCGATAATCACAGGCTATTTCATTGAGCCCGGACCGAAGAGAGTGCGAATAGGGATATAGTTGGAATTTTAAATTCAAATCTGGCACACGACTTGACGCGTCAGTATTGGGCGTTCTGACCGTCAGAATTCATCCAGATTACACCCTCGGATCAGGAGAAATTTCTATTTTATATCATGAGACTTTCAGCCCTGATCTACGTGCGGTGACCGCTGAACTGAAACTGGTCCGCCATGTGCGATCTGGGAACCCTGCCGGACCGAAAACTTAATGCGTGCGAGATCTGGTACGCATGAGCTTAAGTCCGATCGCATTTGACCAGGGGACCACCAGAAATGTCCTTTTGGACCGAAACAGCCCCGATTTGGATATGCACTAAGTGAACTTTGTACCGGAGCCTATTTCGGGCAAGTTTGGGCTTATAAAAGGGGTTGAAACCCTCACTCCTCTCTCCCATCCGAATTTACAAAAATCCCTAGATTTGGGAGAGAGAAAAGGTGAGAGTTTGTGAGAGAAGGTGGGAGAGAATTCTCTGCTGCTTGTGCCACGTGCTGTACGTGCTTAGGCAACGCACTCCGATCACTTTTCCGGTGATTTCTCCACGTTTTCAGGTAAGAAAATACCCTAGAAGTTGCTGATTTGAGGTTCCTTTCGTTTCCTAGCGAAGTAGCTAATGGAACTTGTGTATTAGGTTCTCTAATCGCCGTAGACGAAGCGTATACGCTCCATTCAAATTTACACATCCATAAGAGACAAGGTGCGGATTTTAGACGCTTTGATTGACTGTTTCCAAAGCTTTCAATGTCGTTTAATAGTAGATTCTTGACGACAACGCTGTTTGACATGTACAACATGCTGTCCGTTTCCTGTTTCGTAAACCAACGAAGAATATGAGATTTAGGGCATTTTAGTCATTTGTAGGAAGTACTGCTTTCATTCATATTTTGCTGACATGATTGACATGGCTTCTCGTCGCATTAGGATATTAGGAATGCGTGCATAATTAGTTTGGCGAAGAGATTCGCCTAAATGCGCACATCGGGTCGACATACTATATGTAGACTTAAGTGTGTAGTGTAAGTGTTTGTATAAATGCTTGTATTAGTATGTATTGAATTAAATGGTGTTATAAATTAGTTTGAGATTGATTTCTCAATTAATATGCTGATGTGAATGATTTCCTACATGTTGACTATATGCATGATTTCATAATGTGCATGAAATGTATGTGCTTGGAAGATTTGCTTAAGTTGTATGTTATAACATGTGTTAACATGCTCACATGGTTGTATTTCATTTCCATTATCCTTACACAATTGCTGATGTGGATTCATGAATGATTGTTTGGGACTATACCTAGTCCAGGCGGTCGGTAACCGAGTGACTTCGTGGTTGGTTTATCTTTGCCACGAACGACGCGTCGATGAACGCGAGCCGTGTTCTGGAGTTGGCGGCAGTGGTTAGGCCACACGAAGTGTCTTACGCACTTCATGTCGTTCAACTTGAGATGCGATCGTCATAGTCGAGCCCGTCAAGTAACCCGACTGGCCATTGTATGTTCACCCTGCATGAGTCATAACTGCTTGAACCTAGGGTACTGAACTTACCATTATAAACCCTGTTAACCATGGTACCTTGATCCATGAAGACTCATGAGCCGGGCATGGTAGTATGGGACACCGTGGTCGAGCTGTCGGCCTACGCTGGGGCCACAAACCTCCCCGTAGTGACCAGTGAGCACCTAGACTCGTGAGCAGATTATGGTGGTATGGGACACTATATTCTTGCTCTCGGCCTACATTGATAAGGTGATGGGGGAGCAGTGCAACGAGTGCGAGCAACAGCCCTGGCAGGCCTTTGTAGTGACCACGAGCGTATTCTGAGTCTATGGGAGGCGACGACCCTTCAGTAGCAGTAGAGTACAGTAGGCCTGTATTGATAAGGTGATGGGGGAGTAGAGCAACGAGTGCGTGCAACAGCCCTGGCAGCCCTTGCAGCGACCTACAAAATATACATCGTATGAGATTACTAGGAGTGACGACCCTAGACAAGATCTGTGTTGGGATTGATACAAGGGAAGTACCTTAGTTTCCCAATTCTGCTGTTTGAATGGACTAATAACAACTGAAAAATCATATCACCATAGCATTGCATGTGCCTGGAAGATGTGGAGCACTCTAGGGAGTGTGGCATGCCGCGGTCGTAAGATGTTGCCGTATGAGGGAGATCGTCGGTGAGGGCATACATCACGTCATGTCATATTGCATTAACAACAGTATTAGGATTGTTTGATTTACTGCTTTACTATTATCGCATGATTGATTTGATAACATGCTAATCTCTGCTCTCTTATCCCACTGAGTTGATCACTCACTCCCACGTTACGGGATGGTGTTTTCGGACACCCACCAGTCCCTATTGTGATTACAGATGATGGCGCGGCCTGCGAGGCGGAGCTGGATTTGATGATGATGAGGAGGATCTCTCCTTTATGCGTGATCTGATTGACGGGATTACAGGGAGGATGATTAGATACATTGACAGTTGTCATTTTATATTTTTAGCGCCCTCATGTATATTCATTTTGTTTACTTTTGAAGTATACATGTATGTGTATAACCTGGTAAAATATTCACACTCAGGAGACATACAACAGTTTATATATATTATACATACTATCACAGTCTTCCGCTTGCAAATTTAACTGTCTCTGGAGTATGATATGCTGTTCTAGCTTAATCTCACTCATGTTTGATACATTATCACAGACAACATTCAATCATACATATCTATGTTGCATAAATAACATTTTGGAACTCGGGAGTTGGGTTTTTGCTCGACCCCTCGATTTTCGGGATGTTACAAAGGATCTGTCATATTATACGTCGAAATCAACATACGTCAAGTACATTGGAGTTGAGTAGTCTAAGTGTTTGTATAAATGTATGCATTAGTAAGTATTAAGTAAATGGTGTTGTACATTAGCGTTGACACTGGATTCTCAACTACTTGATGATGCACATGATTTCCTCTATGCTTATTGTATTTGAATTGACTACCTTAGGTGTGAAACACTCGTGCATGGTTAACTGCTTATGATGTACGTTATAACATGCTGATAACATGCTGGAATTACTTGCACTTCAATTTTGTTTATTTCATATGATTACTGATTCACACTACATGTGCTTGAGGCTATACTGTAGTCTAAGCAGTCGGTAACAGTTTAGAATTCGTGGTTGGATTCTATTTACCATGAAGGATGTGTATGGCGAACCCGAGTCATACTAGACTCGTCGACAGTGGTTAGGCCACACGAAGTTCTTGTGCACTTCATGTCGGTCGATTCAACATGCGCTCGTGCTAATCGGACTCATCAAGTAACCCAACTGACCATTGTATGTTCACCTTTTATTCGTCATAACTGCTTGAACCTAGGGTACTGAGCTTACCATTGAAAACCCTGTTAACCATGGTACCTTGATCTATAAAGACTCGTGAGCCGGGCATGGTGGTATGGGACACCGTGGTCGAGCTGTCGGCCTACATTGGGGCCACAAACCTCCTCGTAGTGACCAGTGAGCACTCTACTCTGAGAAGATTATGGTGGTATGGGACATTATATTCTTGCTGTCAGCCTACATTGATAAGCTGATGGGGGAGTGGAGCAACGAGTGCGAGCAACAGCCCTGACAGCCCTTTGTAGTGACCTCAAATGTACTCTGAGTCTACGTGAGGCGATGACCCTTCCGTAGCAACAAGAGTACAACTAGGCCTGTATTGATAAGGTGATGGAGGAGCGGTGCAACCACTATGTGCAATAGCCCTAACAGCCCTTGCAGCGACCTAGAAATATATCATCGTATGAGATTACTAGGAGTGACGACCTTAGACAGGATCTGTATTGGGATTGATATAAGGAGAGTACCTTAGTTTTCCAATCCTGCTGTATGAAATGGACTAATAACAACTCGGTAATCATATCCACGTCGCACTGCAAGTGCTTGGAAGATGTGGAGCACTGTGGGAAGAAAACATGCCGCAGAAGTAGATGGTGCCGTATGAGGGAGTATGTCGGTGAGGGCATCCATCATGTCATTTCATCCATGCATTAGTCACAGTATTTAGGAATGTTTATTTTGTTTGCTTTATCCTTATTGCGTGATGAATTTGATAACATGTTAATCTTTATTCTATGATTCCACTGACTTAGCTACTCACTCCCACGTTATGAGATGGTGTTTTGGACACCCACCAATCCCTATTTTAGTTTCAGATGAGGGCGCTGCTTGTGGAGCGGAGCTGGACTTGTACGATGCTGAGGAGGACTTCTCCTCCGTGTTTTGATCGATGAGATTATAGGGAGGTTGATTAGATGCCATGACACTTGTCATTTTATATTTTTGGAGCACTCATGTATATTATTTTCTTTCTATTTTAGAGTATACATGTATTTTGTTAACCTGGTAACATGTTCACACTTTGGAGACTTACAATCATTTATATATTTTATATATCTATCACATTCTTTCGCTTGCTAATTTAACTATCTCTGGAGTATGATATGTTGTTTTGGCTTAGTCTCAATCTTGTTTAATTTCATTCTATAGACAACATGCATTTATCATTATCTATGTTGCATAAGTGATGTTCTGAAACTCGAGAGTTGGGTTTCTACCCGACCCCCGATTTTCAGGATGTTACAGATGGTATCAGAGCATGATTTGGATTAAACCAAACCTGGGTTATGGTAACACAATGCACACTGACGCACTCGGACTTAGGAAGGGGGCGATGAAAACTTAGAATTCACATTAGAATCCCAAGTTTCACCGACAGGTGAGACTATACGATAATTTAGGCCATAACATGTCTTCGGTCGCGTGAAGCGACCTAAGTCACCTCTAGGTCGTTAGTCGACGGGTTTGAGACGTTCCCTGAAGAATTCCAGACCCAGAAATGGATGTCCTTGAGTCGTGGGTCGACCACAACCCTTACACTCAATCTCAAGGCCTAAAACTCCTTTTCATCTAATTCCTTCAGAATCTCTCCTTTCACCACCCCATTCTTTAACCTTTTCTAAGTCCTTTCACACTAGACATAAATCATAATGTATAAATGATGGAGAATCATTCTTAAACAAAAATTTACTATAAATAGTAAATATATGTATCAATCAGACTTTTGATCATACCAATCATGGAATCTCATGGAATAAATGGGTTAGTTGGATGGATTAGCCTCTCCTACCCCAAAATAATATGCTATATGATACATAAACTAATTCTGGTTTACAAAATGACCCGAAATAGTGTGAAACGGAGTTGTGGGCCTACCCACGCTAATCCACAATGATCTAAGGTAGGCCCCACATACATTTGGCACCTAGGGGATAGGGGGACCACCCCACATAGGCTGGGCCTCGCCGGATTTGACTTTGGACGGGCCTCACAGTACAAAGGGCCCCATTTGGTCGGGCCTTTGGGCCAGAGGTGTTTGGGGGTTAGGGTAGCCCCCTGGTATGTGGGACATTCGTTAAAACCCCTCCAATCTAGTACCTCCTTCACAAACTACCCCTCCAAGCTCTCCTTTCTCTCTCAAATGTCTGATTTTTGGCAAAAACTGCCCCTCCAATCACTCTCATTACCATTTTCAGTCACAACCGACGCCACTCCATGTAACACCTTGAAAATCGGGGGTCGTGTATAAACCCAACTCCCGAGTTCCAGACTGTCACTTATGTAATAAAAATGATTATGATTCAATGTTGTCTGATTTAAAGCATTCACATGAGTAAAAGTATACAAAAACTGCAATTCATACTCTAGATTCAGTGATAAAAGCAAGCGGAAGACTAAAGATATACATATCACTGTATGGAAAATAAAGTAGATCTCAACTGTCTCCAAAGTATGAATACATCTCTGAGTCTCATATACATGTAAATAAATAAAAATCAAATGTCCAAAAAGAGTCCCATTGAGAAGTCCCGCCAATCCAGGCCCCCTAAGCAAAGCCGTCGTGGTACTGCATATACGAGAACTCGTCCTGGTCCTCATCATAGTCCGGCTCTGCCTCCTGAATTGCTGCCTCACCTGCATCTAAGACAGGGTCTGGTGGGTGTTACAAATACCATCCTGTAACGTGGGAGTGAGTAGCTAACTCAGTGGAATAATAGAGCAAAGATTATCATGTTCTCAAATCAATGATGCGATAATAGTAAAGCGGTAAATCAAACATTCCTAATACTGTTGTTAATGCAATATGACATGACATGATGGATGCCCTCACCGACATTCTACCTCATACGGCACCATCTGCGTCCGCGACATGCTTGCGTACCGCTCAGTGTTCCACATCTTCCAGGCACATGCAATGTGATGGTGATATGATTACCGAGTTATTATTAGCCCATTCAAACAGCAATATTGGGAAACTAAGGTACTTCCCTTATATCAATCCCAACACAGATCCTGTCTAGGGTCGTCACTCCTAGTGATCTCATACGAAGTACATTTTGTAGGTCGCTGCAAGGGCTGCCAGGGATGTTGCTCGCACTCGTTGCACCGCTCCCCCATCACCTTATCAATACAGGCCTATTGTACTGTCACTGCTACGGAAGGGTCGTCGCCTCCCGTAGACTCAGAATACGCTCGCGGTCACTACAAAGGTCTCGTCGCCTGATCAGTGTAGGCCGACAGTAAGAATATAGTGTCCCATACCACCATAATCTGCTCACGAGTCATAGGTGCTCACTTGTAACACCCCGGATTTTGACTAATCTGGGATTAGACTTCCTTAGGCAATGGGTTAACTAAAACACCTGAGAAATCGCTCAGAACCCAATTCCATAGCCAAAGAAATCACGTAGGATAAATTCCTTTGGAAAATAAGTGTAAGTTAGCTAGCGCGATGCTAAAGTAGCTGGGAAATAGTCCCTGATCACTTTAAATACGTTCTACAAGACCCAAATCGAGTAGAACCAATGACTCTATAATACTCTATAACCTGGGATCAAACTCTAAACCGGTTTGTTCTCTAGACCGCTTTGAATCTTTGTATTGGATCTAGACCGCGCATCGAAAGTCCGATACCTCCTATCTTAGACCGTTAGAACCGCCTAGCTGGACTTGACACTAATTTCGAAAATCAAGTCAAACCGATAATCATAGGCCATTTCATTGAGCCCGGACCGAAGAGAGTGCGAATAGGGACAGAATTGGAATTTTAAATTCAAATCTAGCACACGACTTGACGCGTCAGTATTGAGCGTTCTGGCCATCAGAATTCAGCCAGATTACACCCTCGGATCAGGAGAAATTTCTATTTTATATCATGAGACTTTCAGCCCTGATCTACGTGCGGTGACCGCTGAACTGAAACTGGTCCACCACGTGCGATCTGCAGACCTAGCCGGACTGAAAACTTAATACGTGCTAGATCTGGTACGCGTGATCTTAAGTCCGATCGCATTCGGTCAGGAGACTAACAGAAAGCATCTTTTGGACCGAAACAGCCCCAATTTGGATATGCACTAAGTGAACTTTGTACCGGAACCTATTTCGGGCAAGTTTGGGCTTATAAAAGGGGTTGAAACCCTCACTCCTCTCTCCCATCCGAATTTACAAAAATCCCTAGATTGGGAGAGAGAAAAGGTGAGAGTTTGTGAGAGAGTGGGAGTGATTTTCCTGCCACCTGCTGCTGCTGCTGCAAGTGCTTAGACGACGCACTCCGATCACTTTCCCGGTGATTCCAACGCACTTCTAGGTAAGGAAAACCCTAACCACTTGCTGATTTGGGGATTTCTTCGATTCAAATAGAATAGTGGCTGATGTACATGTGTATCAGGTTGTCTGATCGCCGTAGACGAAGCGTATACGCTCCGTTCGAATCACTTCACCTATAAGGGAAAAGGTGCAGATTTTAGACGCTTTGATTGACTGTTTCCAAAGCTTTCAATGTCATTTAATAGTAGATTCTTGACGGCAATGCCGTTTGACATGTACAACATGCTGTCCGTTTCCTGTTTCGTAAACCAACGAAGAATATGAGATTTAGGGCATTTTAGTCATTTGTAGGAAGTACTGTTTTCATTCATATTTTGCTGACATGATTGACATGGCTTCTTGTCGCATTAGGATATTATGAATGCGTGCATAATTAGTTTGGCAAAGAGATTCGCCTAATTGCGCACTTCGGGTCGACATACTATATGTAGACTTAAGTGTGTAGTGTATGTGTTTGTATAAATGCTTGTATTAGTATGTATTGAATTAAATGGTGTTATGAATTACTTTGAGATTGATTTCTCAATTAATATGCTGGTGTAAATGGTTTCCTACATGTTAGCCATATGCATGATTTCATAATATGAATGAAATGCATGTGCTTGACAATTCGCTTAAGCTGTATGTTATAACATGTGCTTGATGATTTCATTTTGATTTAGTTTGAGATTGAATTCTCAATTAATATGCTGATGGAAATGATTTTCTATATGTTGGCGATATGCATAAGTTCATTATATGTACAAAAGGCATGTGTTAGATGATTTACTTAAGTTGTACGATATAACATGTGTTAGCATACTCACATGGTTGTGTTTCATTTCCAATACTCTCACATGATCGCTGAGTGGATTCATATGTGTTTGGGACTATACGTAGTCCAGGCAGTCGACAACCGAGCGAATTCGTGGTTAGCTTATCTTGGCCACGAAGGACGCGTCGATGAACGCGAGTCGTGTTGGAGTTGGTGGCAGTGGTTAGGCCACGCGAAGTGTTTTACGCACTTCATGTCTTTCGACTTGCGATGCGATCGTGCTAGTCGATCCCGTCAAGTAACCCGACTGGCTGTTGTTTGTTCACCCTGCATGAGTCATAACTGCTTGAACCTAGGGTACTGAACTTATCATTGTAAACCCTGTTAACCATGGTACCTTGATCCATAAAGACTCATGAGCCGGGCATGGTGGTATGGGACACCGTGGTCGAGCTGTCGGCCTACGCTGGGGCCACAAACCTCCCCGTAGTGACCAGTGAGCACCTAGACTCGTGAGCAGATTATGGTGGTATGGGACACTATATTCTTGCTGTCGGCCTACATTGATAAGGTGATGGGGGAGCGGTGCAACGAGTGTGAGCAACAGCCCTGGCAGCCCTTTGTAGTGACCGTGAGCGTATTCTGAGTCTACGGGAGGCGACGACCCTTCCACAGCAGTAGAGTACAGTAGGCCTGTATTGATAAGGTGATGGGGGAGCGGAGCAACGAGTGCGTGCAACAGCCCTGGCAGCCCTTGCAGCGACCTACAAAATATACATCGTATGAGATTACTAGGAGTGACGACCCTAGACAGGATCTGTGTTGGGATTGATACAAGGGAAGTACCTTAGTTTCCCAATCCTGCTGTTTGAATGGACTAATAACAACTCGAAAATCATATCACCATAGCATTGCATGTGCCTGGAAGATGTGGAGCACTGTAGGGAGTGTGGCATGCCGCGGTCGTAAGATGTTGCCGTATGAGGGAGATCGTCGGTGAGGGCATACATTACGTCATGTCATATTGCATTAACAACAGTATTAGGATTGTTTGATTTACTGCTTTTCTATTATCGCATGATTGATTTGATAACATGCTAATCTCTGCTCTCTTATCCCACTGAGTTGATCACTCACTCCCACGTTACGGGATGGTGTTTCCGGACACCCACCAGTCGCTATTGTGATTGCAGATGATGGCGCGGCCTACGAGGCGGTGCTGGACTTGATGATGATGAGGAGGATCTCTCCTTTATGCATGATCTGATTGACGGGATTACAGGGAGGTTGATTAGATACCTTGACACTTGTCATTTTATATTTTAAGAGCACTCATGTATATCCTTTTGGTTTACTTTTGGAGCATACATGTATGTATATAACCTGGTAACGTGTTCACACTCTGGAGACATATAACAGTTTATATATGTTAACAGTTTATATATGTTATACATACTATCACAGTCTTCCGCTTGCTAATTTAACTGACTCTGGAGTAGGATATGCTATTCTGGCTTAATCTCACTCATGTTTAATACATTAACCCAGACAACGTTCAATCATACATATCTATGTTGCATAAATAACATTTTGGAACTCGGGAGTTGGGTTTTTACTCGACCCCCCGATTTTCAGGATGTTACATCACTGGTCACTACGGAGATGTTTGTGGTCCCAGCGTAGGCCGACAGCTTAACCACGGTGTCCCATACTACCATGCTCGGCTCATGAGTCTTTGTGGATCAAGGTACTATGGTTGACAGGGTTTACAATGGTAAGTTCAGTACCCTAGGTTCAAGCAGTTATGACTCATACAGGGTGAACATACAATGGCCAGTCGGGTTACTTGACGGGCTCGACTAGCACGCGCGCATCTCAAGTCGAACGACATGAAGTACATAAAACACCTCGGGTGGCCTAACCACTGCCGCCAACTCCAAAACAGGACTCGCGTTCATCGACACGTCGCTCGTGGCAAAGATAAGCTAACCACGGATTTACTCGGTTACCGACTGCCTGGACTAATTATAGTCCCAGCCAGTTATGAATCCACATCAGCAATCATGTAAGAGTAATGGAAATGAAATACAACAATGTGAGCATGTTAACACATGTTATAACATACAACTAAAGTAAATCATCTAACACATGCATTTCATACATATAATGAAATCATGCATATAGCCAACATGTAGTTAATCATTTACATCAGCATATTAATTGAGAACTCAATCTCAAACTAATTCATAACACCATTTAATTCAATACATACTAATACAAACATTTATACAAACATTTAAACTACACACTTATGTCTACATATAGTATGTCGACTCAAAGTGCGCATTTAGGCAAATCTCTTCGCCAAACTAATTATGCACGCATTCCTAGTATCATAATGCGACAAGAATCCATGCTAATCACATCAGCAAAATATGAATGAAAACAGTATTTCCTACAAATGACTAAAATGCCCTAAATCTCATATTTTTTGTCTGCTTAGGAAACAGGATACGGACAGCATGTTGTACATGTCAAACGGTGTTGCCGTCGATAATTTACTATTAAACGACATTGAAAGCGTTGAAAATAGTCAATCAAAGCGTCTAAAATCCGTACCTTTTATCCTATAAGTGTATTGATTCGAACGGAGCGTGTACGCTTCGTCTACGGCGAACCAGGAACCTAATACACAAGATCTATAAGCTACCATGCTAAGAAACCGAAGGAACCTTAAATTAGTGAGTATTTGGGATATTTTCTTACCTAGAAACGTGGTGTAATCGCCAGGAAAGTGATTGAGGTGCGTTGCTTAAGCACGTGCAACACGTAGTGCAAGCAGCAGGAAGATCTCTCCCACTCTCTCTCACAATCTCTCACCTTTTCACTCTCACCAACTAGGGTTTCTAGCAAATTCGGATGGGTAAGAGAAGTGCGGGTTTAAGCCCCTTTTATAAGCTAAAACTTGCCCGAAACAGGCTTGGGAACAATGTTTACTTGATGCCTAACCAAATCGGGGCTGTTTCGGTCCAAAAAGATATTTCGGGAGGTCCCTTGGCCAAACGCGATCGGATTTAAGTTCATGCACGTCGGATGTCGCTCACATCCCATTTTCAGACCAGTAGTGTTCGTAGATTGCACGTGGCGGTCCAGTTTCAGTTCAGCGGTCATCGCACGTAGATCATGTCTACAAGTCTCATGATATGAAAGAGAAATTTTTCCTGATCCGAGGGTGTAATTTGGTTGAATTCTGACGGTCAAAACACTTAATAATCATGCGCCAAGTCATGTGCCAGATTTGAATTTCAAAATTTCAAATCTATCCTATTCTCACTCTCTTCACTCCAGGCTCAATGAAATAGCCTCTGAATGTCGGTTGGACTTGATTTTTGAAATGATTGTCAAGTCCAGCTAGGCGGTTATAACGGTCTAAGATTGTAGGTATCGGACTTTCAACGCGCGGTCTAGATCCAATACAAAGCTTCAAAGAGGTCCTGAGAATAAACCGGTTTAGAGTTTGATCCGAGGTTTTAGAGTATTATAGCGTCATTGGTTCTACTCACTTTGGGTCTTGTAGAACGTATTTAAAGTGATCAGGGACTATTTCCCAGCTACTCTAGTGTTGTGCTAGCTAACTTACATTTATTTTCCAAAGGAATTAATCCTACGCGATTTCTAGTCGAGTTGGTACTCGAGTCCAAGTACGAATTTTTCCGAGGCGTTACACAAAGTTTTTTTTAAAAAAATCAAACTAACATCTTTGTTTGCTTGTCAATATGCAACACTGTAAGTTCACTCTTCACTTCTCAGCCATGGCATAAAACACATGTATAAGGTGGGTCCCACGTGTGAGGACCATGGCTAGTGGGTCCCACATGCACGTAGCCCACTTGATTTAGACCAACATGATATTTATGTTTTCCCATCTCCCTAAGGTAGGCCCCAAATGGTTTGGATGGTTACATCAAGTGGGGTACGTCTGGGTGGGCCACACCGTCACATCGCCACACACAACAAAATCAAAAGATAGAGAGAGAGAAAGAACAATAAAGGCACCCTATAACTTCCCAAAAATCGGGGGTCGGGTAGAAACCCAACTCCCGAGTTCCAGAACATCACTTATGCAACATTTTCAAGAATGGATGAATGTCGTCGGTAATAGTACATAAAACATGAGGTGGATTAAGCCAAAATAACATATCATACTCCAGAGACAGTTAAATTAGCAAGCGAAAGACTGAGATAAATACATAAAATATATAATCAATTATAAGCCTCCAGAGTGTGAACATGTTACCAGGTTAAACAAATACATGTATACTCCAAAAATGAACAAAAAGAATATACATGAGTGCTCCAAAAGTGCAAAAGAAAGACAAGTGTCATGGCATCTAATCAACCTCCCTGTAATCCCGTCGATCAAAACACGGAGGAGAAGTCCTCCTTAGCATCATACAAGTCCAACTCTGCTCCACAAGCAGCGTCATCATCTGAAACTAAAATAGGGACTGGTGGGTGTCTGGAATACCATCGCGTAACGTGGGAGTGAGTAATCAACTCAGTGGAATCATAGAGCAAAGATTAACATGTTATCAAATCAATCACGCGATAATAGTAAAGCAAACAATCAAACATTTCTAGATACTTTTGTTAATACATGCATGAAATGACATGATGGATGCCCTCACCGACATTCTCCCTGATACGGCACCATCTCACGCCCCCGGCATGCTTTCTTCCCACAGTGCTCCACATCTTTCAGGCACATACAGCGCGATGTGGATATGATTACCGGGTTGTTATTAGTCCATTCATACAGGAGTATTGGGAAACTAAGGTACCTTCCTTGTATTAATCCTAACACAGATCCTGTCTAGGGTCGTCACTCCTGGTAATCTCATACGATATTATATTTGTAGGTCGCTGCAAGGGCTGTCAGGGCTGTTACTCGCACTCGTTGCTCCACTCCCCCATCACCTTATCAATACAGGCCTAGTTTATATCCTTAAGACTGCATCAAGACTCGTCGCCCCCATGCGGTATCTGGATAAACTCAAGGTCACTACAAAGGGCTGTCAGGGCTGTTGCTCGCACTCGTTGCACCGCTCCCCCATCACCTTATCAATGTAGGCCGACAGCAAGAATATAGCGTCCCATACCATTATAATCTGCTCAGAGTAGGGTGCTCACTGGTCACTACGGGGAGGTTTGTGGCCCCAGCGTAAGCCGACAGCTTGACCACGGTGTCCCATACCACCATGCCCGGCTCATGAGTCTTTATGGATCAAGGTACCATGGTTAACAGGGTTTTCAATGGTAAGTTCAGTACCCTAGGTTCAAGCAGTTATGACTCATACAAGGTGAACATATAAAGGCCAGTCGGGTTACTTGACGGGCTCGACTAGTACGAGCGCATCTCAAGCTGAGTGACATGAAGTGCATAAAACACTTCATGTAGCCTAACCACTGCCGCCAACCCAAAACACGACTCGCGTTCATCGACGAGTCCTTCCTGGCAAATAGAAACTAACCACGAATTCAATTGGTTACCGACTGCATGGACTAGATCATAGCCCCAAGCATTTGTACACAACATCAGTGATCATATGAGGGTGACAGAAATGAATATAAATAATACAAGCATGTTGACACATGTTATAACATACGACGTAAGCAAATCAACCAACACATGCATTCCATATATATAATGAAATCAATTCATGTAGCCAACATGGTGGAAATCATATACATCAGCATATTATTTGAGAATTCAATCTCAAAACTAATTCACAACACCATTTACTCAATACATACTAATACAAACATTTATACAAACACTTAGTCTACACACTTTAGTCTACATAGCGTATGTCGACTCAAAGTGCACATTAGGACGAATCTCTTCGCCAAACCGATCATACACGCATTCCTAATATCATAACACGACAAATAGCCATGGCAATCATTTCAGCGAAATATGGACGTAAACAGTATTTCCTACAAATACCTAAAATACCCTAAATCTCATATTTCCCGTACGCAGTCGAAACAGAAAACGGACAGCATGTTCTACATGTCAAACGGCGTTCTCTTCGATAATCTACTATTAAACGACATTGAAAGCTTTGAAATCATTCAATCGAAGCGTCTAAAATCCTCACCTTTTGCCTTAGACGTGTATCGATTCGAATAGAACGTCTACGATTCGTCAACGGCGTTATGGCGACCTATATCACAAGACACATAAGCTACATTGCTACTTGTAACAAAGGAATCCATAAAACAGCTTGTGGTTAGGGTTTTCTTACCTAGAAGTGCGTTGGAATCACCGGGAAAGTGATTTGAATGCGGTGCTTCGGTACGTGCAATAGCTGGTGCAAGTGGCAGGAAATCTCTCCCACAACTCTCTCACAATCTCTCTCTTTCTCTCTCACCACTTTCTAGGGTTTATAGCAAATTCGGATGGGAGAGATATGAGAGGGTTTAAAGCCCTTATATAGGCTAAAAACTCACCTAAATAGACTTGGGACAAAGGTATACTTGGGTTATAACCAAATCGAGACTTTTCAGATCCAAAAGAGCGTTTCGGGAGGTCCCTTGGCCGAACGCGGTTGGACTTAAGCTCATGCGTATCAGATCCTGCTCACCCTAAGTTTTTAGACCGGTAGAGTTCCCAGATCGCATGTGGTGGACCAGTTTCAGTTCAGCGGTCACAGAGACTCGATCGAGGATTTCAAGTACACTGACCTGAGTGAGAAATGTTTCCTGATCCGAGGGTGTATTTGGGTCAGATTCCGATGGTCTGAATGCTTATACTGATCCCGCAAGCGAAACGTGCCAGATTTATTTAAATCCCATTTAATTTTAAATGAATTTCACTCTTTCTCACACTCCTCGCTCCAGGCTCAATGAAATAGCCTCAGAACATCGGTTGGGCTTGATTTTTGAAATGATTGTCAAGTCCAGCTAAGCGGTCCTAACGGTCTAAGATGGTTGATATCGGACTTTCGACGTGTGGTCTAGATCCAATACAAAGTTACAAAGTGCTCCCGAGAGCAAACGGGTTTAGAGTTTGATCCTGGATTTCAGGGTAAGATAGCGTCAATGATTCTATAGGTTTTGGGTCTTGCAGATCGTATTTAAAGTGGTTGGTGTGAATTTCGTAGGTAATCTAGTGTAGCGCTGGCTAATTCACGTTAAATTCTAAAGAATTAGGTTTTAAATGATTTCCTTGGCTTTGGAATTGGGTGCTGAGAGGTTACCAAGGTGTTATGGTCGACCCATTGCCTAAGGACGTCTAACCCCAGGTTGGTAAAAATTCAGGGTGTTACAATCTACCCCCCTTAAAACAAAATTTTGTCCCCGAAATTGGCTAAGGGTAATGAGTCCCTAGAGAGACTTTAGTATTGGCATTCTAAGGAAGGGTCAGATCATGTTTAGTGACCTAACCTTACGTATAACTTAAATCAACTGTTTCGATCCTGGGCCAGTGGGAAAGAGGCCAACCATGCTTTCGCTGCGCTACTCTCATCCAACGATTGTATTAGATAATCCTAAGTAGATTGGGCTCAATACGTTCTACCCCCCTTAAAACTTAGTTCTACTTAAGGTTCAAGAATTTATGTCTCGATCCGTATATCGGAACGAGGGGTAACTTAGGGCCTATCCTTGACATGAAATAGGAAACAACCTCTCACTATATTGGTCTACCTTTGCTAATGATGCGTTCTATGGCATTGGTACCTATAGTTGTAGAAAAGAGCTGAAATGACGGGTGTTGTGGTTGATTTCAAGGACGGATGTGAGTTTGTGGCAAGAGGTCTAATCTCTATTGGCTGTATGTCCTCAACATTTTCCAAAGGCAAAGCAATAACTTTTGGTTGTAGATGGTCGGCCAACACGGAAGAAAAGTCGTGTAGTGGGTCTGAGCCGGATACAGAGACTTTCTGCCTAGACTCTGACAAAAAATTCGTCATATCAGTTCTTAATCCTAGACGATGCCGATCTTCTGCTTGATCAGAGCATTGGATTTATTGGCAACTACCAGGATTGAGAAGTCAATTCAAACCGCGAATACATCGTTTACATGTACAGTTCCTTTACTTTGTGTTCCCGAATGCAATAAGCCCTTGGGGAAGGTAATTCAAAGGGGCGTTCTAGTTTATTCTAAGTTCAATCTGAGGGATTTATAAGTTTTCCCTGAGAATGAATGATTCTAAGTTAAAACAACTTTCCTAAGGGTTATAACAGAAGTCTATAACTATTAAGGGGATCTATCGAAAGAATGAGGTACTACTCCAACCAAATCTAACCTACTATTCCTTAGCATATACAGGCTTTACACTGCTTAATTCAACTAGTAGCCTAGTCTGTAACTCACTAGCTATAATCCAAAACCTAAGCCTATACGCTAAATGGTTTCATACCATTTCTACTATAGGGGATTGTTCTATCGCTTAGGGTCAAGATTGTCTAAATGGAATTGGATTTCCTATATCGTCAGATCCTTCAAATCTAGGAGTACTAACTCTAAGCCCAAAACTCCAAGGGCCTATATGGCCAGTGGTCTCAAGTTATGTTAACTGGGATCGCATTACTAATCCCATGTTGGGATTGGGAGTGGCATGCTTGGTAGGAGAGTGGGGTGGGATAAAAATTAATTTTGTAGGCTTAATCCCAGGATTTACAACATGATAGTGGAACCATAGGATACTCCCAATCTAAGGACAATACCTTACAGCGAACGAACGGCATGCACTTCATTTAACAAAATTTGTCACAATAAATGGAATAAAATTTCACATGCATTATGACAGGGACGATTGCGGCTATGCTAAGCCCAAACCACTAAACACAACACATTTTCTACCTATGACATCACTAGATCCATCAACAACAAAACACAAAAATCCTTAAAACGGTAATCAAACAATCTACAGGACATTGACATAGATGCCTAATTCTATCAAAGGACTTCTACCATGGTCCCGTCTTACCTTCTTTAATACTGTCTAGTTTAATACCGTCTGTTGCCCATTAGAGATCAATCGGCCATGTATTTTCAATACTCCTCAAGCTAAGAACATGGAGGAAAATGGGGAGGTAGGGCTGACCTAATGGGATAACATAAATCTAGGTCCTATAGAGGAATGAAACAGGACCTCAAAGGCTAGGATTTCAAAGGGAAAAGAGCAAAATAGGTTGGGATGGAGGCTCACACGATTTGAGCTTCAAATGGACAATGTAAGGGGTTAAAACGCGAGAGAATGGAAAGAGAGGGGAGTGTTTACCACTTCAACCAATGAAGGCGCGTCGGTTGTGGCAGAAAATGGGAATGAGAGTGATTGGAGGGCAGTTTTTGTCAAAAATCAGACGTTTAAGAGAGAAAGGAGAGCTTGGAGGGCTATTTTGTGAAGGAGGTACTAGTTTAGAGGGGTTTTAACGGATGACCCACATACCAGGGGGCTACCCTAACCCCCAAACACCTCCGGCCCAAAGGCCCGACCAAATGGGGCTCGATGTATGGCGAGGCCTCGCCGACCAAACTCCAATCCAGTGAAGATGGCCATATGGGCTGGGTCCTCCTTGGCCTAGGGGTCCCAAATATATGTGGCTCCCACCCTGGATCATTATAGATTAGCGTGGGTAGGCCCACGACTCTGTTTGAGGCGTTTCAGGGCCAATTTTTAAACCAGGATGAATTTATGCATCATGTAGCATATGAATTTGGGGTAGGAGAGGCTAATCCATCCAACTAACCCATTTATTCCATGAGATTCCCTAATTGGAATGGCCAAAAGTATAATTTATACATATATTTACTATTTATAATAAATTTTTGTTTAGGTATGATTCAATATCCTTCACGCATTAAGATTTATTTCTAGTATGAATGGACTTAGAAAAAGTTGAAGAATCGAGTGGTGGAAGGAGAGATTCTGAAGGAATAGGATGAAAAGGGGTTTTAAGCCTTGAGATTGAGTGTAAGGGTGTTGTGGTTGCCCCACAACCCAATGACATTCATTGCTAGGTTTGGAATCCTTCAGGGAATGACTCAAACCCGTCGACTTACGACCTAGAGGCGACTTAGGTCGCTTCACGCAACCGAAGATATCTATGGCCTCAATTATCGTATTGTCTCACCTGTCGGTGAAACTTGGGATTCTAATGTAGTTTTTAAGTTTCCATCGCCCCCTTCCTAAGTCAGAGTGTGTCAATGTGCATTGTGTTACCATAACCCATGTCCGGTTTAATCCAAATCATGCTCTGATACCTTCTGTAACATCCTGAAAATCAAGGGTCGGGTAGAAACCCAACTCTCGAGTTCTAGAACATCACTTATGTAACATTTTCAAGAATGAATGAATGTCGTCGGTAACAGTACATAAAACATGAGGTGGATTAAGCCAAAATAACATATCATACTCCAGAGACAGTTAAATTAGCAAGTTGAAGACTATGATAAATATATAAAATATATATAGTCAATTGTAAGCCTCCAGAGTGTGAACATGTTACCAGATTAAACAAATACATGTATACTCCAAAAATGAACAAAAAGAATATACATGAGTGCTCCAAAAGTGCAAAAGAAAGATAAGTGTCATGGCATCTAATCAACCTCCCCGTAATCCGGTCGATCAAAACATGGAGGAGAAGTCCTCCTCAGCATCATACAAGTCCATCTCCGCTCCACAAGCAGCGCCATCATCTGAAACTAAAATAGGGACTGGTGGGTGTCCGGAACACCATCTCGTAACGTGGGAGTGAGTAATCAACTGAGTGGAATCATAGAGCAAAGATTAACATGTTATCAAATCAATCACGCAATAATAGTATAGCAAACAATCAAACATTCCTAGATACTATTGTTAATGCATGCATGAAATGACATGATGGATGCCCTCACCAACATTCTCCCTCATACGGTACCATCTCACGCTCGCGACATGCTTTCTTCCCACAGTGCTCCACATCTTCCAGGCACATGCAGTGCAATGTGGATATGATTACCGGGTTGTTATTAGTCCATTCATACAGCAGTATTGGGAAACTAAGGTACCTTCCTTATATCAATCCCAACACAGATCTTGTCTAGGGTCGTCACTCCTGGTAATCTCATGCGATGTTATATTTGTAGGTCGCTGCAAGGGCTGTCAGGGCTGTTGCTTGCACTCGTTGCTCCACTCTCCCATCACCTTATCAATATAGGCCTAGTTTATATCCTTAAGACTGTATCAGGACTCGTCGCCCCCATGCGGTGTCAGGATAAACTCAAGGTCACTACAAAGGGCTGTCAGGGCTGTTGCTCGCACTCGTTGCACCGCTCCCCCATCACCTTATCAATGTAGGCCGACAACAAGAATATAGTGTCCCATACCACCATAATCTACTCAGAGTAGGGTGCTCACTGTCACTACGAGGAGGTTTATGGCCCCAGCGTAGGCTGACAGCTCATCCACGGTGTCCCATACCACCATGTCTGGCTCATGAGTCTTTATGGATTAAGGTACTATAGTTAACAGGATTTTCAATAGTAAGTTCAGTACCCTAGGTTCAAGCAGTTATGACTCATACAAGGTGAACATATAAAGGCCAGTCAGGTTACTTGACGGGCTCGACTAGTACGAGCGCATCTCAAGCTGAGCGACATGAAGTGCATAAAACACTTCGTGTGGCCCAACCACTGTCGCCAACCCAAAACACGACTCGCGTTCATCGACGTGTCCTTCATGGCAAATAGAAGTCAACCACAAATTCAATTGGTTACCGACTGCCTGGACTAGATCATAGCCCCAAGCATTTGTACACAACATCAGTGATCATATGAGGGTGACAGAAATGAATATAAACAATACAAGCATGCTGACACATGTTATAACATACGACGTAAGAAAATTAACCAACACATGCATTCCATATATATAATGAAATCAATTCATGTAGCCAACATGGTGAAAATCATATACATCAGCATATTAATTGAGAATCCAATCTCAAAACTAATTCACAACACCATTTACTCAATACATACTAATACAATCATTTATACAAACACTTAGTCTACACACTTTAGTCTACATAGCGTATGTCGACTCAAAGTGCGCATTAGGGCGAGTCTCTTCGCCAAACCGATCATACACGCATTCCTAATATCATAACATGACAAATAGCCATGGCAATCATTTCACCAAAATATGGACGTAAACAGTATTTCCTACAAATACCCAAAATACCCTAAATCTCATATTTCCCGTATGCAGTCGAAACAGAAAACGGACAGCATGCTCTACATGTCAAATGGCGTTCTTTTCGATAATCTACTATTAAACGACATTGAAAGCTTTGAAATCAGTCAATTAAAGCGTCTAAAATACTCACCTTTTGCATTAGACATGTATCGATTCGAATAGAACGTCTACGCTTCGTCAACGGCGTTATGGCGACCTATATCACAAGAGACATAAGCTACATCGCTACTTATAACAAAGGAATCCCTAAAACAGCTTGTGGTTAGGGTTTTCTTACCTAGAAGTGCGTTGGAATCACTGAGAAAGTGATTTGAATGCGGTGCTTCGGTACGTGCAATAGCTGGTGCAAGTGGCAGGAAATCTCTCCCACAACTCTCTCACAATCTCTCTCTTTCTCTCTCACCACTTTCTAGGGTTTATAGCAAATTCGGATGGGAGAGATATGAGAGGGTTTAAAGCCCTTATATAGGCTAAAAACTCACCTAAATAGACTTGGGACAAAGGTATACTTGGGTTATAACCAAATCGGGACTTTTTCGATCCAAAAGAGCGTTTCGGGAGGTCCCCTAGCCGAACGCGATCGGACTTAAGCTCATGCGTATCGGATCCTGCTCACCCAAAGTTTTTAGACTGGTAGAGTTCCCAGATCGCACGTGGCAGACCAGTTTCAGTTCAGCAGTCACGGAGACTCGATCGAGGATTTCAAGTATACTGACCTGAGTGAGAAATGTTTCCTGATCCGAGGGTGTATTTGGGTCAGATTCCGACGGTCTGAATGCTTATATTGATCCCGCAAGCAAAACGTGCCAGATTTATTTAAATCTCATTTAATTTTAAATGAATTTCACTCTTTCTCACACTCCTCGCTCCAGGCTCAATGAAATAGCCTCAGAACATTGGTTGGGCTTGATTTTTGAAATGATTGTCAAGTCCAGCTAAGCGGTCTTAACATTCTAAGATGGTAGATATCGAACTTTGGACGTGCAGTCTAGATCTAATACAAAGTTACAAAGTGCTCCCGAGAGAAAACGGGTTTAGAGTTTGATCCTGGATTTCAGAGTAAGATAGCGTCAATGATTTTATAGGTTTTGGGTCTCACAGATCGTATTTAAAGTGATTGGTGTGAATTTCGTAGGTAATCTAGTGTAGCGCTGGCTAATTCACATTAAATTCTAAAGAATTAGGTTCTAAATGATTTCCTTGGCTTTGGAATTGGGTGATGAGAGGTTACCAAGGTGTTATGGTCGACCCATTGCCTAAGAACGTCTAACCCCAGGTTGGCAAAAATCTGGGGTGTTACACACCCACCTTAGATCTTGGACTTTTTCTTCCACCAATGTGATCTAGAGCTCTAAGGGAACAAGATTCAATGGTTGGGATTGATTTTGGAGGGTTGGATTTGGAGGTAGAGAGCTTGCAAAGGGTGAAAAATGAAGAGCTCTCATGGACGTTGGGAGCTCTCTCTTGCTAGGAAATAAGAAAGAAAGAGGGAGGGAGAGAGATAAGAGAGAGAGAAAGGAGAAATGATTACTTTTCTAGCTAGGTAATCATGATTTGCAAGGGAGGCATGGGCTAAGGTCATTATGAGTTGTAAGAGCATGCCTAGGGATATGGGCTAGGGGCTATAGATAGGGTGATGTTACCCATAGGGTGACATCATCCTCATGATGATGGTTGCTAGGAAAATGTGCAATCTGAATAGGTGGGTCCTGCAACGCGTGGTCCACGACCATTATCATGCGCAGTTCACAACTTATGATATAAGCGTCGGATTGGTGCATGAGATGCCGCGTTGGAATAGCAGCGACAATGTGGTCATGACGGTATAAGTTTCAACTCGAGCCGACTCAGATATACTTTCCACGTCTCAAGATCATGCGAAAATGTCGATAAAAGATCACGGGTTGTCAAAATTTGACCGAAAGGACCACGAAAGCCTACGAAATGATACAGTCTAGGACACAGGTCTTACAACTAGAACTTGAGTTGCGCGGGACCATGCAACTCATTATAATTACGCTGACCTGCACAACTCTCCAAAGGGACGATTGGATTGAGACTTATAAAGTGGTACGAAGTGGGGTCCACAGCACGAGATTCGAGGACCCACGTATGGAAGCCTATAAGTACCTCCCTAGCTCCCTCATTTGAGGGATCGAATTTTCAGTAGACCAGTACCTCTGAAAGGTATTGGAGAGAGAAGAGAGAGAAGGCAAGAGCATGCAACTCATAGATGAGTTGCTCGGGTACCCTTCGAGGCAATATCATGTTGACTTTTCAAAAGTTTTCAGGTCATTTCAAGTGTCTCAAGGGATTTTTGGTATTCCTTTATCATATTAATAAAGGAAGATGCACGAAGAAGATTCACACAACTCATCTCTTACTGAGACATGAATGATATGAAGACATGAATGATATGAGTCGGAATGCTTCCAAAATTTATATTTAGATCCATTAAATATTTCTACTTTCAGTTATAAAAACTTTATCCTGGAATCAAAGGATCAAAAGGGAAGTGATGAATTTAGAACGAATAAATTTTATAATTATTCTCTTTATTATTTCTCTTTGTTATTATTAAGAAAGATAATCCCCCGAATCAAATGAATTTCGTTTCTAGTCGAAACAAAATGGAGACTTTGCTAAGGACAATCTATCGTACTTAGTATTGACTTAGGAATAATTTGGAGAATTTCAATATTGTTTGGCATCTTATTGGACGCCAAACTGGGCAACTCTCGATGGGAACATCTTTCCTTTCATATTCGGGATAGAGCGTATTTACAAGTAGATACTAATCGATATCGTTCATGTCCTCTGACAGAATTATAATACTATATACACATCCAAGCTATAATCAGTGGCAACTATTGTAAGCGAAACGATCTTCTACTTCACACCCACAGGATTTATGGTGGAGTATGCCCATAACCAATCCTTGATCCATCAGAAACAACTTACCTCGAACGAAAACGATGAGTTTCAAGTCACTGTTAGAGTCGTAATGGTTTCTCCAATAGTACAAGAAAATGAAAACGACTGGATCATCCTATTACGCCAAAGATCGAAGGCCCGAAATATTACAACTGCTAGGACAAGTCCATTAAAACTGAAAACCAGAGGACCAGTGACACGAAATGTAGCGAGGAAAAATCCTGAACTCACTCCCCCAACAATATACCTTGGAAAATCTTCGTCCTCGCTGATATCATAAGATTTCCCAGCTCTACCCACTGCAAGTTCTTGATGGACGAAGAAATAGAAGGGTAAATCACCCATGGAAAGTCCACTAGTCTATGTATCGCCTCAAGTTATATCACAATCAGCTGAACTCTATAGAAGTACTAAAGAATCTTATAAAACTCCCTTTTCAATAAGCCCCGTCACAATGGCATATTCCCTCTCCATTCCAATGACTGCTTCATTAGGGAATGAAGAAGCCACAATATGCATGGCCAGGACAAGTAAAGACCTGCCTCCTACTACTGGGGATCGTATGGTTGAAATGGCCCAAGCATAAAAAAAACATTGATAGAAGAATGCAGGAACCAACGGGAGGCCTTAGCTACTCTCGCACATAACGTAGCCCAGATAATAGCACTCCAGTGATGGCTACTATGATGAAAAAGAACAACAGCCCAAAGGTTCTCAACCACCAAGAGCAGGATCACACGGATCCGTTCTCGTGGAGAGGGTAATAACCTAAGAAGAGGTGCAACAGGTGGTTGTAGAAGTGGTTAAAATGGAAAGGGAATGGGATAACACAAGAAGGTTTTGATACCGGATGCCATATTCAAGGGAGGTGGAGGACATACCTTTACCAACTAATTTCAAGCATCCTGAGTTTCAAAAATTCAGCAGATATGGGTCCCCAGATGAACATTTGATGTATTTCATCATGTCCATGGGTAATTTCTCCACTATTCCCCAATACTGCTTGCGGCTGTTCGGGTCTTCTTTGATAGAAAAGGCATTTCGATGTTATTCTGGCCTAGAAATAGAATTAATACAAACTTGGGAATAGATACAAGACGCATTTATGTCAAATTTCTTTTCGTCAGATCATGATGTCAGTATTGCAGAATTAGCATCCATAAGGTAGAAAGAAAATGAATTCGTGGAGAAATTTATTAGCAAATTGAAAACATTAGGAGAATCGTGCTGACAATTACCCAAAGAAAGAGAACATGTAAAAATGTGTCTAAGCTACATGGAGACAAGGATCACATTTGGACTCACTTGTGTTGTGCTAACATAAGGACTTTTCATGACTTGGCAACCAAAGCACATGGATTAGAACTGATGACAAAAAAGATGCCAGCATTTCAAATCAAAACAGAAAAGAGAGGGCCAAACAGGGCAATAGTAAATGATGTCGATCAAGAGAAGAAGAAAAACACTAATCGCGATAAATGGGAAACAAGAAGAAGGGAAGATTCGGATCGACGAAGGGACTATAAAAGTGATAAACGATCACGATCATATGATTCTCATAAAGAATATGCTTTTGACAAAGAAGATGTGCTGCCAATGATGGAACAACTACCAGCTGCTGGAACCATCAAGTTACTGATGAGGGTCAAATATTCCATCTCAAATCTCGATTATTGCCTGATTTTACGTACAAGATAATGCTTAATGGAATATTTTAATCATGTTTTTGTTATAGTGTGTAATCAGGAGTGTTGCCAAAAAAAGAGCACTACAAGCGTGGATTTGATGCTCCAAAGTCATCAGAGCAGGGAACGAACTCCAGAGGACCGAGATCGACGGATTTACATGTCAGGGATCCAAGGAAATCAAGCCGTTCATGTTAAAGAGGCCCAAAATTGGTGCAGAATGCAATATCACATGGTTTTCACCATCCGATTGGAAGATAATGCTTAATGGAATATTTTAATCATGTTTTTGTTATAGTGTGTAATCAGGAGTGTTGCCGAAAAAAGAGCACTACAAGCGTGGATTTGATGCTCCAAAGTCATCAGAGCCGGGAACGAACTCCAGAGGACCGAGATCGACGGATTTACATGTTAGGGATCCAAGGAAATCAAGTCGTTCACGTTAAAGAGGCCCAAAATTGGTGCAGAATGCAATATCACATGGTTTTCGCCATCCGATTGGCTCGAAACTTCATATATGGCCTGGGGGCCATAAATTAACCATACAAATAAAATTTTAGCCATTGGATCACTATGGAAGTGTCCCAACTAACAGATCAGCCCAGAAACCATTGATTTTGGGCCCACCTGATATCTGGAACTGCCTCGAATTTGGAGTCAACGCCTTATTCGGGGAGACAAATCCAATGAATGGTACAGATTTTTTAGAAGCATCACAGTGGAACCCATATGTACAGCATGTGTACACAGTGTACACACGCTTGCCATGTACCGGACGGCTGAGGCGGTCAGTGCAGGCGCTGACCCAACTTTCTTTCTAAAATGGAAATCTCCGTTTTCTATTTTTAAATAGACACTTGAAGTCTTCTGTTGTGGGCCACCATCACGAGTCGAATATCCAATTCGGACCATCCATTAGACCATAATGGCCCATAGTACCATTGCCTAGGTGGTAGAATTTTAAATGATAGAAGATATCAGTTTTTAACCGTCCAAATGCTAGACGGACAGCGGAGTAGAAAATCACGTGGGCCTCACCGAACCTGATCTAAAACCATTCCTTCCCAATAAAAAATTTAATTATAATTCATTGGACAAAGTGGATTTCAGAAAAAGAAAATGAAGTGGGCCCCACCAACGTGCAGTGCGATCAGCGCAAGTCCCTGTTCAGCGATCGCACACAACCTGACTTTTACTGGCTGTGGTGTGGTTAGGGTGTTGATCGGATGGATGATCTGATCCATTCATCGTGTAGGCCACTCAAAAATGTCCTAAGGGACGTTGATCTTTTGATGAAATATAAGGAAGAGTAGCGTTGGGGAGGACATGAACTCTATTGCATAAAGACTCCACCGACTGACTGCATCTGAACTCTGATTATGCACGTTCCATTTTTTCCACCGACTTTAACAGAAAAAGAAACATCTCTCCACTGCCCTTAGTAAGCTATAAAAGGAGGAGGACGTGGAGGTAGCAAGGGGGAATCGAGGGTCAAAGCTTGGCCTATGGCCGGTTGTGGAAGTGAGTAAAGAAGAGAGAGAGAGAGAGAGAGAGAGAGAGAGAGAGAGAGAGAGAGAGAGAGAGAGAGAGAGAGAGAGAGAGAACTATCTCAGCCAGATCTGGTAGACATGAAAGAGCTGATCAGAGAGGAATCTTGGCTCGGGCAGGGAACGTGAAGCTTGCGAGCAGATCCACGCCAGAGGAAAGAGAGAAGAAAGAGAAGAAAGAAGAGAGATCTTTATGTTTTTTCTTTCTTCAATTTAATTTTTTTCTTTTTATTTGAACTCATGGATAGCTAATTTTTTTAGCTAGGGCTGAGATGAAGCCCCTAATTTGAATGATGCTTATTTTTCATTATTGATTTCATCCTGGATTTGATTGATTTGTTTCTTTCTCTAGTGTGCTTAACTGAAATCTCTGTGCTTCTCCATTCCATGAGCTTAATCAAAGTCTAGATGTGGATGTGGTTTGGAATCTTATTCTAGGTGCTTGTGTCTGACTATGAACAGGTTTCCTATAGAGATAGAAATAGGAATCTACATCTCTCCATGCCCGACCATGGATGGAAAGATGTGATCCATATGCTTTAAGGGATTATACATTCTTTGTGCCTGACTAAGGACATAGAAGGTGCTTTATTTATTAAATTTATATCAATTTGAATCAGGGTGAATCAACAGGTAAAACAAGGGTTATGATAATTAGGGGTGGATTCAAAAGTCCTAGTATTCTCTTTGATTGAATTTTCCTCATTGTTCTTAGTTATTTTTCATAGATATCTGTTATTTTACTTAATTGTTGGCAAAACTATTTGTTGGATTAGTTAAGAAGAATCGTAAATTGTAAATTGTGACAATTAGTCCTCGTGGGAATGATTTCGTAATACGTACCATATCTATATCTAATTCGTATACTTGCAAGTTTAAAATCATTTAAATCAGGTTGGTTTAAATAAAATGTCATGTTTTTGGCGCCGTTGTCGTGGACCGTTTCGATTCAAATTGGATTTAGGATTCTTTCTTGTCATATTTCATAGCCTTAGGATTTTTTTTAGCATTATTTTAGGAAATTTAATTTCTTTTATTTTTATTTTTATTTTGTTTATAGTAATTGAGGAAGGAAGTTGAAAAATAAAATTATCTTCAAAAGGAGGAGCTCCCAATTCTTCATACATCGATCATATCCTTTTCCAGGTTCTTTCTTCCAATTCTTGTTTACATAATTTTATTTTGTTTTTAGGAATTCATAATTTTTAGTTCCAATTTATTTCTCTTACGTTGCATCTTAGTTTAGTTTTCTTTCTTACATTACAATAACATAGTTTATGCTAGGACGTAGATCTCTAAACATAGAATTAGCACCTTTTGATCCTGAATGTTTCGACAAAGAAACAAATGCATTTGATTTGGGAGATTGTCTTATTCAAATATAATAGAGAAATTATACTAGGAACATTCATCACATTTATTGATACTGAGTTCATTTACATCTTCTTTACATCCCTTAATTCTAAGATAGATCATTTAAAAATAAAGGACTTGTACTTTAAGTATCAAAAGTTCATTTCGACAACCTTCCGGCATCTATTTCAACCATCTCCTAGGACTTAAGAGGAACGTCAATTAAATCGATGAGTCTTTGATGAGACAGAGATTTCAGCAGCACAACGGCATCTGTTTCAGCCATCCCTAATACTTAGGAGAAATGTCGATTCGATCGACTAATCTTCTTCCTCTGCACTTGACAATAGGAGGAGAAAGGGTGCTGGAAGAACAAAAGCCTTGCACAGGCATTTCGACAGCATAGCGGTCCTTGAACTTTACAGACTGTAGGGCAGTCTGGTTGCGCAGACCCACGCAACCGATACAGGTTGCGCGGTCCTGCGCAACTGCTAGGAGACTTCTCTCCTACCTTCTGTTTTCTACTCCGCTCCGCTCTTCTTGACAATCTTCAATTACCCTTAATGAAAGAGGGGAAGGGATATTTATAGACCTTCGCACATATGAAAATCCTGATCTTAGCGATGTGAGACTATTTTTTAGTGCTTTAAATCACTCTGAATGAGACCCTTCATGCAGTACGTTTCGGGATCCCGCGCAACTAATATTTCCTTTGTGCGGGCCTGCGCAACTGGGATTGATTGCGCGGAACCGCACAAATGATAGTGGTTGCGCGGTCCTGCGCACTCTCTTGAAAGCTATCTCTATCTTCTTCTTTTCGAAAGTTCTTCCTATCTCTTTACTTTTCCTTGCTCGATTCTTTCTCCATTTTTTTATGCCTCAACACTGATATAGAAAGAACCTTTCATAGAAGATTCAGAAACATCCTATTTGAAATGGTGGACAAGAATGGAATTAAAGCGCTTAGAGATTATTCAGCTCCTATCCAATTTAATGTGCCTTTATGCATAGTGTTGCCAGCCACCACGGCAACACACTTTAAACTTAAACTAGGGGTCATACAGTTGTTACTGTCTTTTTATGATTTAAACAAAGAGGATCTATATCATCATGTAAAAGAATTCCTAGACATTTGTTCTACCTTTAGGTTTTAAAAATTTTCAGATGATTCAATCCATTTGTGCCTTTTTCCTTTTTCTTTGAGGATAAGGCGAAAGCATGGTTGAATTCTCTAAGAGTTGGGTCTATCACTACATGGGATCAACTGTCTAAGAAATTCTTAAACAAATTCTTTCCTATTCACAAAACTAATATTCTTCGTAGGCAAATAACTAATTTCACACAAAAAGAGGGTGAGCACTTTCATGAATGTTGGGAAAGATGGAAGGACTTACTTCTTAAATGTCCACGCCATGGTTTTAAGAAGTGGTAACAAGTTCAATACTTCTATGATAGTTTGACACCCCAAAATCGTTGCATGGTTGATGCCACCAGTGGAGGGTCATTCTTGACCAAAAGTGATGTCGAAGCTTGGAATTTCTTTGAAACCTTGTGTGAAAACTCCCAGTAATGGGACTATTCAAATAGAGGTGAAAGAAGTCTCCAACTACCGAAGAAAGGTGGTATATATGAGATAGGAGTCACGCCAGATCTTTATGCCAAAATTGATAGCCTGATACAGAAAGTCGATGCTTTAATATTAAATAATGGATCTCCACAAATGACTCAAATCGAGTCATGTGCCATATGTTCTAGTCCTGGCCTTCCTACGCAGTCGTGTCCATCTAGTCTAGCATTTCTAAAAATTCTCTCTAAACAAGTACATGCTGTGAACACCTTTCAGAGACCTGGGAATGATCCTTACTCAAACACCTACAATCTAGGGTGGGTTAGGCATCCAAATTTTTCTTAGGCAAAAGGATCACAATATGGAGGACCATATGAAAATCCTCATATGCAACCTTACCCCCAAGTTGGTAGTCAACAACTTCTGCAATATCAACAAGTACCTCCACAATTTAGGAAACCATCTCTTAAAGATACATTCAATCCTTTTATGTAGAGTTCCCTTCAATTTCAAAAAGATACCCAACAAACTTTACTAGCTAACCAGTAAAGCTTACATGTGAATGCACAATCTATTGTTAAGCTGGAAGTACAGTTGGGTCAACTTGCTGCCACATTGAGTGAGAGAGAGAAGGGAAAGTTTTCTAGCCAACCTGTGGCAAATCCAAAAGGACAATTTGAGATTGGCTCTAATTCAAACCAAGAACAATATCATGAGCAAGCTAAATCTATCATTACCCTTAGGTCCGAAAAACAGAATGAGAACAAAGTAGAGATGCCTAGGAAAGAATCAAATTCCAAATCGGAAGACCAAAATGAAGAGGAGAGACATACTAGTGCATCCAAAGCCCAAAAGCACTATGACTCTCCAGGAACCACTCATGTGTCATCTTATGTGCCTAAAGCACCTTTTCCTCAATGTCTGACACTAGTTAAGAAAGGAAACAACTTTAATGAGATTATAGATATGTTTAAGAAAGTGCAAATTAACATTTCATTGCTTGATGCTATCAAGCAAGTCCCTGTTACACTAAATTTCTTAAAGATTTATGCACTCAAAAGCGTAAGATGTATGTTCACAAGAAGGTCTTTCTTGCAAACCAACTCAGCTCCATGATTCAAAACAACACCCCTCTTAAATTTAGAGATCCAGGAGCTCCTACCATTTCTTGCGTCATAGGAGATCATAAGGTTGAGAAGGCATTGCTTGATTTAGGGGCCAGTGTTAATTTGTTACCATATTTTGTATATGAGCAGCTAGGACTTAGTGAGCTGAAACCAACTAAAATAACACTACAACTAGCTGATAGATCTGTCAAGGTGCCCCGTGGTGTTATTGAGGATGTGCTAATCCAGGTTGATAAGTTTTATTTTTCAGTGGATTTCATTGTTCTAGATACTCAACCTGTCCAGAATCCTACCAATCAAATCCCAATTATTTTGGGACGTCCATTCTTAACCACATCCAATGCTATCATAAATTGCAAGAATGGAGTCATGAAGTTATCTTTTGGTAACATGAAGATAAAGCTCAATGTTTTCAATGCTGGACAAAAACTAGCAGACTCGGATGATATATTTGAAGTGGACATGATTGAGAGTTTGGTGCATGAATCTTTCCTTCAATCTTTTAAAGATGCACTTGGGACTTGCTTAGCACATTTCGGCATGGATTTTGACATAGAGAGTCTCATCCAAGAAGTCAATGCATTGCTCGACTCTACGCCTGTAATGGAGACTACAAAATGGAAAGTGAAAGTGGAACCTCTTCTACCCTCTGAGTCTAAACCGGTCCCATCTATTGAGAAACCACCTAAACTTGACCTTAAAAAATTGCCTGAAAACCTCCAATTTGCATTCTTAGGTCCTTCTAAGACTCTTCCTATCATCATAACTTCTAACCTTGAGTAGGAACAGGAGAGCAAGTTGCTTAAAGTACTTAAAGAATATAAGTGTAACATCCCGAAATTCGGGGGTCGAGCAAAAACCCAACTCCCGAGTTCCAAAATGTTATTCATGCAACATGGATATGTATGATTGAATGTTGTCTGTGATAATATATTAAACATGAGTGAGATTAAGCCAGAACAGCATATCATACTCCAGAGACAGTTAAATTTGCAAGCGGAAGACTGTAATAGTATGTATAACGTATATAAACTGTTGTATGTCTCCAGAGTGTGAATATATTACCAGGTTATACACATACATGTATACTTCAAAAGTAAACAAAGTGAATATACATGAGGGCACTAAAAATACAAAATGACAATGTCAGAGTATCTAATCAACCTCCCTGCAATCCCGTCAATCAGAACACGCATAAAGGAGGAATCCTCCTCCTCATCATCAAGTCCAGCTCCGCCTCACAGGCCGCGCCATCATCTGCAATCACAGAAGGGACTGGTGGGTGTCCGGAAACACCATCCCGTAATGTGGGAGTGAGTGATCAGCTCAGTGGGATAAGAGAGCAGAGATTAGCATGTTCACAATTCAATCACGCGATAATAGTAAAGCAGTAAATCAGACAATCCTAATACTGTTGTTAATGCAAGATGATATGACGTGATGTATGCCCTCACCGACGATCACCCTCATGCGGCAACATCTTACGACCGCAGCATGCCGCACTCCCTCAAGTGCTCCACATCTTCCAGGCACATGCAATGTCATGGTGATATGATTACCTAGTTATTATTAGTCCATTCAAATAGCAGGATTGAGAAACTAAGGTACTTCCCTTGTATCAATCCCAACACAGATCCTGTCTAGGGTCGTCACTCCTAGTAATCTCATACGATGTATATTTCGTAGGTCACTGCAAGGGCTGCCAGGGCTGTTGCTCGCACTCGTTGCACCGCTCCCCCATCACCTTATCAATACAGGCCTACTGTACTCTACCGCACGAAAGGGTCGTCGCCTCCCGTGGACTCAGAATACGCTCGCGGTCACTACAAAGGGCTCGTCGCCTGATCAGTGTAGGCCGACAGCTAGAATATAGTGTCCAATACCACCATAATCTGCTCACGAGTCTAGGTGCTCACTGGTCACTACGGGGAGGTTTGTGGCCCCAGCGTAGGCCGACAGCTCGACCACGGTGTCCCATACCACCATGCCCGGCTCATGAGTCTTCATGGATCAAGGTACCACGGTTAATAGAGTTTACAATGGTAAGTTCAGTACCCTAGGTTCAAGCAGTAATGATACATACAAGGTGAACAAACATCGGCCAGTCGGGTTACTTGACGGGCTCGACTAGTGCGATCGCATCGCAAGTCGAACGACATAAAGTGAGTAAAACACTTCGCGTGGCCTAACCACTGCCGCCAACTCTAAACACGAATCACGTTCATCGACGCGTCGTTCGTGGCTATGACCAGTCAGCCACGAATTCGCTCGGTTACCGACTGCCTGGACTAAGTCTAGTCCCAAACACTTATGGAATCACATCAACAAGTTATGTAAGAGCATTGGAATTGAAATACAATCATGTGAGCATGTTAACACATGTTATAACATTCAACTTAAGCAAATCCTCAAGCACATAAATTCCATGCATGAAATGAAATCATGCATTTAGTCAACATGTAGAAAATCATTTAGGTCAGCATAATAATTGAAAAATCAATCACAAACTATCAAATAACATCATCTAATTCAATACATACTAATACAAGCATTTATACAAACACATACACTACACACTTAAGTCTACATATAGTATGTCGACCCAAAGTGCGCAACTAGGCGAATCTCTTCGCCAAACTAATTATGCACGCATTCCTAACTTCCTAATGCGACAATAAACCATGTCAATCACATCAGCAAAATATGAATGTAAACAGTACTTCCTACAAATGACTAAAATGCCCTAAATCTCATATTCTTCGTTAGCTTACGAAACAGGAAACGGAGAGCATTTTGTACATGTCAAACGGCGATGCCGTCAAGAATCTACTATTAAACGACATTGAAAGCGTTGGGAACCGTCAATCAAAGCGTCTAAAATCCTCACCTTATGTCTTGTAGACTCGGAAATTGAAACGGAGCGTATACGCTTAGTCTACGGCGAATAAGGAGCCTAATACACAAGATCCATAAGCTACATCGCTATGGAAACAAGGGAAACTCAAATCAACAACTATTTAGGGTTTTTTACTTACCTAGGATCGCGGTGGAATTGCCGAAAAAGCGGTAGAAGTGTGTTGCTTAAGCACGTGCAACGCGTAGTACAAGTGGCAGGAAGAACTCTCCCACACTCTCACAATCTCCCACCTTTTTCTCTCTCCCAAGCTAGGGCTTCTCTCAAATTCGGATGGGAGAGAGGAGTGAGGGTTTCAACCCCTTTTATAGCCCAAAACATGCCCAAAATAGGCTTGGGAACAATGTTTACTTGGTGCCTAACCAAATCGGGGCCGTTTCGGTCCAAAAGGGCATTTCTGAAGGTCTCCAGGCCAAATGCGGTCGGACTTAAGCTCATGCATACTGGATCTAGCACACATCCAGTTTTCAGACCGGTTGGGTTCCCAGATCGCACGTGGCGGCCCAGTTTCAGTTTAACGGTCATCGCACCAAGATCAGGCCTATAAGTCTCGTGATATATAATAGATATTTTTCCTGATCCAAGGGTGTAATTTGGCTGTATTCCGATGGTCAGAACGCTCAATACTGATGCGTCAAATTGTGTGCCAGATTTGAATTTCAAATTCCAATTCTAACCCTATTCTCACTCTCTTCGGTCCGGGCTCAATGAAATAGCCTGTGATTATCGGTTTGACTTGATTTTTGGAATGAGTGTCAAGTCCAGCTAGACGGTTCTAACGGTCTAAGATAGGAGGTATCGGACTTTCGACGTGCGGTCTAGATCCAATACAAAGATTCAAAGGGGTCCAGAGAACAAACCGGTTTAGAGTTTGATCCGAGGCTTTAGAGCATTATAGCACCCTTGGTTCCACTCGCTTCGGGCCTTGTAGAACGTATTTAAAGTAATCAGGGACTATTTCCCAGCTATTCTAACGTTGCGCTAGCTAACTTATGCTTAGTTTCTAAAGAAATTTATCCTAAGTGGTTTCTTTGGCTATGGAATTGGGTTCTGAACGATTTTTCAGGTGTTTTAATTGACCCACTGTCTAAGGACGTCAAATCCCAGATTGGCCAAAATCCGGGGTGTTACAATAAGGCAGCTATTGGGTGGACGATAGAGGAAATGAAGGGAGTAAGCCCAACTTTATGCATGCATTGTACTGATCTTGAAGAAAATGCAGAAACAATGCGTGAAAGAAGTTGTTCGAGCGGAAGTGCTTAAATTATTAGACATTGGTATCATTTACCCCATTTCAGATAGCACGATTCGAGTTTTTCCCAAAAAGTCTGGGATTGGTTAATCAAGATGTTGGGAAAATTTATTTAGAGGACCCAGGTTATCAAGATTGATTAATTCATGGTCCATTCTTGTCTGGCTAATGACATTAAACTTAGCGCTCCTGGGAGGCAACCCAGCCTTTTATTTTATTTTAGTTAGTTTAATGTTTGTGGGTAACATTGCTATAAACCCTCACAAGACTACAACTTGTCCACTAGGGGTAACCTAGAGGTTTAAAGGCTTGTTGCATATGCTAAATGCAATCAAGAGCACCTGCAAAAGTGGTATAGGTAGGATCTTTTTTTATGATTTTATTTTTGTTGATTTCTCTCTTGTGCTAACTCACTTTTACGTTGATATTTTTGGGAAAGCATCTTGATTCTCCATCCAAGTACTATCTTTCCATCACTCTTCTTTTACTTTCATTGTTCCATGTACATTGCATGCTTATTTCTTTTACATTGAGGACAATGTAGATTTTAGATTGGGGGTGGGAGATTAGATTACTTAATCAGTATTTTCTTGGTCTTGAGCAAAAATTATGAAAATTTTTAACTTTTTCTGAAATTTCTTATGAATTTGAAGTGATTTTGAAGGATAGTCGTGATTGTAGAATTATAAGATACAGAATGTTAATAGTTTATGACTATTAGATTCAATTGTCTATTAGATTTCACAGTTAAGTTCAAGTTATTAATCCATGATTAGAAGTTGTAAACATTGATTGAGTCATGAATTCACACATCACATCTCGTTTACACATTAAGGTTCCGGTTCGATATTAAATGATTAACTTGGTAATCACTAAGCATGAAAGGAACCAGCTTGAAAAGCATGAAAGGAACCAGCCTGGGAAAAAAATAAAAATAAATAACATCAGTTTATAAGAAGAATTGAAAGGGTAAGTTGAATAATCTTCACCATAGGTTTGCTCCCTATAGGTGTAGATTCGATCCCTCATGGTTGACATGTGAAAAAAGTTAAGCGACAAGTTTTCACCATAGGTTTGCTCCCTATAGGTAAGGATTTGATTCTCTTCCTTGACGTTACTATTCATAAAAGAAAATCAAAGTCTGGAAGAATGAAAAGTTAATCTTTAAGGCAAGTGTTGGTTTCAGTTTTGGTTGTCATGAATTCCGTTGTTAATTACCAATGATATCATGAAATTGACGATTGGATCTTTTAATAATGATCAGCCGAGATTACACTATACAATCATGGAACTCAATATTTAGAATTGTTCTAATTAATGGATTAATATTTTGAACTTGATTATGTAGTGTACTGTGAGCTTGATTCCAGGAAAGAAAATTCTACTTATCATTCATGAATCTTAGAATTTTCGCATCTCGACTATCTGTTCACAAGTCACTTGGGTTTACAAGAATTGTTTTTTATTTCTGAAATTATTTTTTGCCTGTTTTGCTTGGGACTAGCAAAATACTGATTGGGGGTTGTGATGAGGGTCAAATATTACATATCAGACCCCGATTATTGCCGGATTTTATGTATATGATAATGTTTAATGGAATATTTTAATCGTGTTTTTATTGCAATGCGTAATCAGGAGTGTTGAGTGAAAAAGAGCACTACAAGCGTGGATTTGACACTTCGAAGTCATTAGAGCAGGCAATGGACTCCAGAGGATCGAGATCGATGGATTTACATGCCAGGGATCCGAGGAAATCAAGCCGTTCAAGTTAAGAGGCCTGAAATTGGTGCAGAATGCAAGATCACATGGTTTCCCCCATCCGATTGGCTCGAAACTTTATACATGGCCTGGGGGCCATAAATTAACCGTACAAATACAATGTCAGCCATTGGATCACTATGGAAGTGCCCCAACTGACAGATCAGCCTAGAAACCGTTGATTCTGGGCCCACCTGATATCTGGAACTGCCTCAAATTTGGAGTCAACGCCTTAATCGGGGAGACAAATCCAATGAATGGTGCAGATTTTTAGAAGCATCACAGTGGACCCCAATTGTACAGTGTGTGTACACGGTGTACACACACTTACCATGTACCGGACGGCTGAGGCGGTCAGCACAGGTGCTGACTTGACTTTCTTTCTAAAATGAAAATCTCCATTTTTTTAATTTTTAGACAGATTCTTAAGGTCTTCTGTTGTGGGCCACCATCACGAGTTGAAGATCCAATCCGGACCGTCCATTAGACAATAATGGCCCATAGTACCATCGCCTAGGTGGTAGAATTTTAAATGACAACAGATATCAGTTTTTAACCGTCCAAACGCCAGACGGACGATGGAATAGAAAATCACATGGGCCACACCGAACCTGATCTAAAACCATTCCTTCCCAATCAAAATTCTGATTCTAATTCAATGGGCGGAGTGGATTTCGTAAAAAGAAAACGAAGTGGGCCCCACCAACATGCAGCGCGATCCGTGCAAGTCCCTATTTTGTGGTCACACGCATCCCAACTTTTATTGGTTATGGTGTGGTCACGGTGTTGATTGGATGGATGATCCGATCCGTTCATCATGTAGGCCACTCAAAAATATCCTAAGGGACATTGATCTTTTGGATAAAATGCAAGGAAGAGTAGCGTTGAGGAGGACCCGAACTCTGCTGCGTAAAGACTCCACCGACCAATTGCATCCGAACTCTGATTATGCACGTTCCATTTTTCCACCAACTTTAATAGAAAAAGATACATCTCTCCACCGCCCTTAACAAGCTATAAAAGGAGGAGGACGTGGAGGCAGCAAGGGGGAATTGACGGTTAGAGCTCGGCCTACGGCCGGTTGTGGAAGTGAATAAAGAAGAGAGAGAGAGAAAGAAAAAAAAATTATCTCAGCCAGACCTGGTAGACATGAAAGAGCTGATCAGAGAGGAATCTCGGCTCGGGCAGGGAACGTAAAGCTTGCGAGTAGATCCACGCCAGAGGAGAGAGAGAAGAAAGAGAAGAAAGAAGAGAGATCTTTATGTTTTTTCTTTCTTCAATCTAATTTTTTTTCTTTCTATTTGAATTCATGGATAGCTAATTTTTTTAGCTAGGGCTAAGATGAAGCCCCTAATTTGAATGATGCTTATTTTTCTTTGTTGATTTCATCCTAGATTTGATTGATTTGTTTCTTTCTCTAGTGTGCTTAACTGAAATCTTCGTGCTTCTCCATTCTATGAGCTTAACCAAAGTCTAGATGTGGATGTAGTTTGGAATCTTATTCTAGGTGCTTGTGTCTAACCATGAACAGGTTTCTTATAGAGATAAAAATAGAAATCTACATCTCTCCATGTAACACCCCGGATTTTTACCTACTTGGAATTAGACGTCCTTAGGCAATGGGTCAACCATAACACCTTGGTAAGCTCTCAGAACCCAATTCCAAAGCCAAAGAAATCATTTATAACCTAATTCTTTAGAATTTAATGTGAATTAGCCAGCGCTACACTAGATTACCTGTGAAATTAGCACCAACCACTTTAAATACAATCTGTAAGACCCAAGACCTCTAGAATTGTTACAGCTACGTTACCCTAAAATCTAGGATCAAACTCTAAACCCGTTTGCCCTCAAGAATCCTTTGAAACTTTATATTGGATCTAGACCGCGCGTTGAAAGTCTGATAGCGATAATCTTTGACAATTATGACCGCCTTGTTGGACTTGACAATCGTTTCGAAAATTAAGCCCAACTGATGTTCTGAGGCTATTTCATTGAGCCTAGAGCAAGGACTGTGAGAAAGAGTGAAATTCATTAAAAATTAAATATCATTTAAATAAATCTAGCTCGTTTCGCTTGCGGGTTAAGTATAAGCATTCAGACCGTCGGAATCTGACCCAAATACACCCTCGGATCAGGGAGCATTTCTCACTCAGGTCAGTGTACTTGAAATCCTCGATCGAATCTCTGTGACCGCTGAACTGAAACTGGTCCGCCACGTGCGATCTGGGAACACTACCGGACTGAAAACTTGGTGTGATCAGGATCCAATATATATGAGCTTAAGTCTGCCGCATTCGGCTAGGGGACCTCCCGAAATGCTCCTTTGGATCGAAAAAAACCCGATTTGGCTATAACCCAAGTATACCTTGACTTAAAGTCTGTTTTGGTTATGTTTGGACTTATAAAAGGGCCTTAAACCCCTAGCTTTCTAACCCATACGAATTTGGAGAAAATCCTAGGAGAGAAGAGAGAAAAGAGAGAGAAAGTGAGGGAGAAGCTGGTGATTTCTCCTAGGATTCTTCCCCGCTGCTCTACGTGCCGAAGCCACCTACCTGCATCATTATTCTGACAATTCTAGTTTCGTTCTAGTTAAGAAAACCCTAACCCTAACCTGATTTGAAGCTTAGACTAGCTGTAGAAGAGTTCTAGCTAACCTGTTTCTTGCCATAGGAAGCGTATCTGCCGTTGACGAAGACACATCGTCTAAATCTTAACGAATACGCATTTCTGGTTTAAGGTGCGGATCTTAGATGCTTAGATTACCTGTTTTCAAAGCTTTCAGTGCCGTTTAATGGTAGATTATTGACAAGGTACAACATGCTGTCCGTTTTTTATTCCGAATACGTACGAAGAATATGAGATTTAGGGTATTTTAGGTATTTATAGGAAATACTGTATACGTACGTATTTTGCCGATATGATTGCCATGGGTATTTGCCGTGTATTTATACTAGTTATGGATGTATGATCTGTTTGGCGAAGAGATTCGCCCTAATGCACATATTGGCCGACATATGCTATGTAGACTAATGTGTGTAGACTAAGTGTTTGTTGAAATGCCTAAATCAATATGATTTATGCCTGACATATGTTTTGAATGTAAGAACATGATTGTGTGTACTAGACAACTCCTTGATATAAAGATCTGTCATATTATATGTTGAGATCAACATACTTCAAGTACGTTGGAATTGTGTAGACTAAGTGTTTGTATAAATGTATGTATTAATAAGTATTGAGTAAGTGGTGTTGTAGATTAGCGTTGAGACTGGATTCTCAACTAATTTAATGATACACATGATTTCCTCCATACTTGTTGTATTTGAATTGACTACCTTAGGTGTGTAATACTCGTGTATGGTTAACTACTTAAGATGTATGCTATAATATGCTGATAACATGCTGGAATTACTTGCATTTCAATTTCATTTATCTCATATGATTATTGATTCACATTACATGTGCTTGGGGCTATACGCTAGTCCAGGCAGTCGGTAACAGTTTAGAATTCATGGTTGAATTCTATTTACCACGAAGGATGTGTATGACGAACTCGAGTCGTATTAGAGTCGTCGGTAGTGGTTAGGCCACACGAAGTGCTTGTGCACTTCATGTCGGTCGATTCAACGTGCGCTCGTGCTAGTAGGACTCATCAAGTAACCCGACTGACCATTGTATGTTTACCTTGTATTCGTCATAACTGCTTGAACCTAGGGTACTAAACTTACCATTGGAAAGCCCCTCTAACCTTGGTACCTCGATCCCCTAAGACTCATGAGCCGGGCATGATGGTATGGGACACCGTGGTCGAGCTGTCGGCCTACACTGGGGCCACAAACCTCCTTGTAGTGACCAGTGAGCACTCTACTCTGAGCAGATTATGGTGGTATGTGACACTATATTCTTGCTGTCGGCCTACATTGATAAGGTGATGGGGGAGTGGAGCAACGAGTACGAGTAACAGCCCTGGCAGCCCTTTGTAGTGACCTTGAGTTTATCTTGACACCGCATGGGGGCAACGAGTACTGATGCAGTCTTAAGGATATAAACTAGGCCTGTATTGATAAGGTGATGGGGGAGCGGTGCAACGAGTGCGTGCAACAGCCCTTGCAGCGACCTAGAAATATATCATCGTATGAGATTACTAGGAGTGACAACCCTAGACAAGATCATTGTTTGGGTATTGATATAAGGGAGGTACCTTAGTTTCCCAATCCTGCTGTATGAAAAGGACTAATAACAACTCGGTAATCATATTCATATCGCACTACATGTGCCTGGAAGATGTGGAGCACTGAGGAAAGAAAGTATGTCGCGAACGTGAGATGGTGTCGCATGAGGGAGTATGTCGGTGAGGGCATCTATCATGTCATTTTATGCTTCCATTAATCACAGTGTTTAGGAATGCTTGTTTTGCTTGCTTTACCATTATCGCTTGATTGATTTAATAACATGCTAACCTTTGTTCTATGATTCCACTGAGTTAGCTACTCACTCCCACGTTACGGGATGGTGTTCTGAACACCCACCAGACCTTGTTGTAGTTGCAGATGATGGCGCGGCTTGTGAAGTGGAGCCGAACTTGTATGATGATGAGGAGGACTTCTTCTCCATGTTTTGATCGACGGGATTACAGGGAGGTTGATTAGACGCTTTGACACTTGTCATTTTGTATTTTTGGAGCACTCATGTATATTCTTTTCTTTCCATTTTTTTTAGTATACATATATTTAATTAACCTGGTAATATGTTCACACTCTGGAGACTTATAATCAATTATATATTTTATTTATTTATCACAGTCTTCCGCTTGCTAATTTTAACTATCTCTAAAGTATGATATGTTGTTTTGGCTTGATCCACCTCATGTTTTATGTACTATTACCGCCGATATTCACCCATCATTGAAAATGTTGCATAAGTGATGTTCTGGAACTCGGGAGTTGGGTTTCTACCCGACCCCCGATTTTCGGTATGTTACACTCCATTCCTGACCATGGATGGAAAGATGTGATCCATATGCTTTAAGGGATTATACATTCTGTGTGCCCGACCAAGGACATAGAATGTGCTATATTTATTAAATTTATATTAATTTGAATCAGGGTGAATCAATAGGTAAAACAAGGGTTAGGATAATTAGGGGTAGATTCAAAAGTCCTAGTATTCTCTTTAATTGAATTTTCCTCATTGTTCTCAGTTATTTTTCAAAGATATCCGTTATTTTACTTAATTGTTAGCAAAACTATTTGTCGGATTAGTTAAGAAGAATCGTAAATTGCAAATTGTGACAACAAGTCCTTGTGGGAACGATTTCATAATACGTACCATATCTACATCTGATTCGTATACTTGTGAGTTTAAAATCATTTAAATCAGGTTAGTTTAAATAAAACATCAGTTACCTTTGCCGAAATATCCAGAAGAGGCTGTAATGACTAAATAAAAGAATTATTATCATTACCACTGTTGTGTAAGGCATCATACAGAGGATTACTTCACACTAAAAAATATATTATAGAGGATGATAAAACAAGGAGAAATAGTTCTGAAGAAAGATGATGAGCGACATAGGAGCGCAACTATAAATACAACATCTACGAGTGAATCGTCAAAGCCTTCTACTAGAAAAAATCATTCTGAATGACCCAACTTTTGCATATCACCAAGAAGATGAACTGGTAAAAGAATCCATCAGTCAATGGGGAATTTTGGGGGTATGCCCATCTGAAGAAGGTGATGTACTTCTGTAAGTGCTATACTTTAGATCTAGCACCCTGTGTTGTCAAATCTTGTAGTGACAAACCACTTAAGAGTGATAGATGAAAGTTCACCTTCATTTGAAGATGAATTTTTGTATCATTTACATCAAAAATCTAAAGCTTCTACATCTTTAAGTTGAAGAGCATGTTCAACTACGAAAGATCATACACAAGTCAAAGTGCAAGTACAACTTCATACACAAGCTCAAGTCCAAGCTCAAGTAAAAGTACACAAGCTCAAGTCCAAGCTCAAGTACAAGTACACAAGCTTAAGTTCAAGCTCAAGTACAAGTACACATGCTCAAGCTCAAGTGCTTAAGCTTAAGTTCAAGTATTCAAGCTCAAGCTTCAAAGTGCACAAGTTCTAAACTTCAAAGTACTTCAAGTAATTTATCCAACGAAGCGACCGAGTTAACAAGTTCAATGCTCACATTTCAAGTATACATGACCATAGAAAGACCTTAGGATTAAGTCATTAATGTTGTATGTTTATATTGGGTCATAGTACTTATTTTAGTCTTTACTTCGATTAGTCCTAGTCATTGTGCGACTAGTTCAGGCGTTGGCTCGACCAGTCTAGGGTTTTTCTCAACTAGTTTAGGATTTTACTGAAAAAATTGGATAAAGTTGTTTGGTCTACGACCAGTTGAGTACCCTGCTTGACCAGTTGAGTAGGACTCGACTCGAACTCTAGTAATGTAAATTTTTCCCACTTGACCAGTCGAGTGTTATGCTTGACAAGTCAAGCAGGCCATTCGACCAGTCGAGCGTGCCACTCGACTAGTCGAGAGTCTGTTTTATCTGATCGCACAAGAAAATTTGAAAGTCGATTTTTCCATGACCAGTTGAGCTGAACTCTAGACCAGTTGAGGGAACCAAATTGCAGCTTATAAATAGAAGACATTTCTTAGATTTTTATCATCAATTGCAAGCCAATTCAAGCCATTACTCTAAGAGATTTGTCCCCACTATTGTGAAGCTATTGTGAGGTATTTATAATCATTTTAAATAGCTATTTGGTTTCTTAATTTCTTAATCTCTTATTATTTTATTCTACTTGATATAAAGGGGATTTTACTATAACCCTTTTTGAGATTCAAGAAATTGAACCCAAGTAACCAAAGGTTGAGTATAATTAAAATTCATTTAGACCTAGAACCCTTTCATTTGTGAGATTGAACATTGAACATCTACATCTATAAAGAATTGGTTCTGCCGAGCTACATCGAAGAAGAATCGTCAGATAAGTATATTTCATTTTTTTATATTGTGGTTTGTAAGATTGCCAGAAAATCTTTCATTTTGGTTTTGACTGAGATAGCTAGAAAATATCAGTGTGTGGGGGTTTTTAATTGTGATAGCCCATTGAAAACATAATTGTAAAGGTTTTAAGGTGAACCTTAGAAAACCTTCTTTCTTAGTGAAAGTCGATATCCCATGGGTTGTGGATATTGGGAGTGGAATAGGGTGGCTGTTTGAGAACAATTGATGTACACCCGAACCACTATAATTCTCAAAGTTTGGATGATTATGATGTATGTGATGTGCTGAATATTGTATTTATTTTCATGTACACGTGGTGAATGTTGTAATAGCCCAATTTATTTCTTTTGCCTCTGTATCGGTTTGAGTTCTTGATACTTATTGATGTTCTAGAAATCAGGTTGTCCCATCATAAGCCATTGGTTTTTAGTGTAAGGTTGTCCTTAGAACAACATTTTTATCAACCTCTGGTAGTTATCTTACGCATACACTTACACCACCCTCTAAGATTTATATAAGCTTATGCATGATAGATGCATGCAGGTGGCGTTAGGTGGCATCAGTGTTGAGCTTGGAGTGTGCAGCTGTCTTCTGGAGCTTTGATTTTCGATATATGTATTCTTCCTTTCAGATTTATATTCAACTTTTATATTAGTGGATATGTGATGACGTTGCCTTTGTGATTTGGATAAACTTGTAGTTATGCTTCTTACCAGATAAATGTACATTGAAAAATCCTCCTTGTAGGATCCCAGGATCGAAATCTGGCATATGGACGCTGGGAGCCGAGAATGGGGTGCTATGGAGGCTGTCGGTACCGCATTTGGCGATTAGAAATTCTATGAGCCCAGTTTTCGAGTTTAGGGCATGACAGAAGTTGGTATCAGAGCATAACTTAGGAATACCTGAGGATAACATCACATATCTGCTCATAGCTACCCTACACTCTGTAATTATCGAGAACTTATAATGATTAATTTCCTAAATTCAGTTGACTTAGAACCTTTCTAATATAGTTCCTTACTGTTGAGATTGTGAGGCTGTATAGTATTATAGTCTCGATTATTTATGACCAGGATTCGAGGATCAGTGGGGTGATCATAGTGCTGATGAGGCACCTTGTGATCGAAAGGTTGAGATATGTGGGAATTATCCCCATCGCTTAGGTGGTTGATTATGTTGGTATGTTGCATTTTGTTTATACCTATAATGATATGATTTTTCTCCCTTGTGAGCTCTGTATTGGTTGTATTATGGTTTAAATTTAGAGGATAAAATTTTTATTAGGAGGGGAGAGTTGTCAGGCCTGTATCATAGTTCGTACCATTCCTTAGACTTTCGCGGTCCTCCCCATCGAATTCTGACAACTCGCGACATGTAATCAGTGTTTGCATGTGACCTTAAGTTGCATCGCGTAGATCTGAGTTGGCTCAACTCGAGACTTGTACCCTTGCGAACGCGTTGTCGCCGCAGTTCCAACGCGTTGTGCATTTGTTAATCCCGAGAGAATCTCTCCAACCTATCACATCAATCAATCAAGTCAAATCAAATACACATCCTATCCTTAGCCCATGATTTCTTTCTCCCCAAGACAAGCAACCCACCTAAGTCAACTCTCAAGTCAAGTACATCCATCAATCACCCATCACACCCATCCCTCTCGCTTAAAACCTCTCTCTCTATCTCTCTTTCTCTCTCTCTTCCCTACACATTTTCTAAGCAATCAAAGAAGAGAGAGCAATTGTCCAAGTTTTCCAAGGAGAAAGAAGCCTAGTGTGGCCCACTCCCTACCACCAAATCTCCCATCCTAGCCATCCATACTTCATCAACCTCCATCAAAGTTAAAGCGTAGGAGATAAGGATTCCATGAAGCTAAAGAAGAAGGCAATCGGTAGGTGATTCTAAAATTTACACCGTTGATTTATTTTAGGGCCCACTTGTGGTGGGACTCATTTGATGTACGTGTTGTAAACGGAGAGGAGCTCATAGTGGTGGAGCTTCTCCCTCAGACACACACACCATCTGTCTCTCTCTCTTCTCTTTCCCTGTTGATGGCCCACCTTGATGATGCATAAAATGATCCACGCCGTACATTTGATGGACCGCACTGCTGTCTAAGTTGGGCCCACCTCGCTGTCATGTCCGAGGCCCACTTATTGTCCATTTGGACAGAGTCGGACAGAAGAGAAAACATAAATATCAGCTTGGTCATGGGAGTGGTGGGCCACGTACACGTGGGGCCCACCTAATGTATGTTCTTCATCCACCACCGTCCAACTAAGGATGGTGGGACCCCCCATTGATTTACATTTCATCCATGCTCGTCCATCCCTGGCTAGAAGTGAGCCCACCTCGATGTTACCTTCCATCCATACCATCCGTCCGTTAGATGTCCATGACGTCTGGATGAAGTGAAATACAAATATCAGCTTCATTTTAGTTGAGGTGGGCCACACGTGTGGACCCACCTTATATTCAGACCTTCCAAGGGACGATGGGTCCTAGTAGCTAAGTTGCACCATGTCAACAAGTTCTGTGGCCCCATCTCGTGGTTTGTGCTATGTCCATACCGTCCATCCATTAAGAAGTGGATAGGTCCCACCCACACATGCTGCACATGTGGGATGGGACCCACCTTGATGTATGTACTCCATATTCCACACCGTTCATTAGGTAGGACGGTGGGACCCCATCTCTAATGTATGTATCACAAACACATCGTCCATCCCTTGCTGAGACGTGGACCGAATCCACTTGGGACCACCATGATTTATGTATTCTATTCACATTGTCCACTGACTAGACAGTGGGACCCACCTGACATGTGTGGGGTCCAGCACCATCCAGCAGGGACAGTGGGACCCACTGTGCTAAGTGTGCTGGACATACACCATCCTCCTAGGGGCTCACCTTGTTTACTCGTGGTGTATTGCACCGTCCAGTCCCTTAACGGTAGGACCCACATGATGAGAATGTTTTATCCACTCCGTCCATCTAATGGGCCCGCTATGATGTAAGTGTTTTATCCTCACTGTCCATCTGTGAGATACACCTGCCATGTCATCCAACAGCGGTGGGCCTTACTCTATTGTATGTATTGTGTCCATGGGACCCACTTAAATGTATGTATTCTATATCCATCGTTTGTCCATTTTTTTGACGTGGGGCCACCCCACACATGTGGCACGTGTGGAGGGAGGGGCCCACCTTGTTAATATGTTATATATTCAGTTTGTTCGTCCACCGTTGGGATGTGAGGCCTACCTTGATGCATGTGTTGTTTCCACAACGTCCAACTTATTAGATAGTGGAACTCCACTTGATGCTCGTGGTTACAACTGCGCTGTCCATTTGTTGGACGTGGGCCCATCGTGTTGTGCATATTTTATCTAGGTCGTCCATCCCTGGACGTGGACCTCGCCATGATGTATATCCGCACCCTCCATGGGTCGTGGGCCCCATGAGATGTATGTGTATGACCCAAACTATCTATGTGTATGGAGCCCATTTGGAATGTGCAGGGCTCACCTTAATGAGTTGTATGTGCAGCCCATTTAATGAGGCTTGATGTGATGTAATTGGGGCCTAGGCATGAGGCTCACTGAGATGTAATTGGGGCCCAGGCATGAGGCCCATTGAGAAGTATTTAAAGCCAAGGTAAGAGGCTTATTATAATGTATTTGAGGCCCAAATATCAGGCCTGTTGTAATATATTTATGCCCCATTGATGAGACCCATTATGATATATTTGTAGTCCATTAATGTGGCCCATTGTGATATATTTAAGGCCCATGGGATGTGGCCCATTGTGATGTATATAAGCTCATGTGATGCGGCTCATTGTAATGTGTATGAGGCCCATGTGATGCGGCCCATTTTGATATGTGAGGCCCATATGATGAGGCCTAATGTGATGTATGCGAGGCTCATGTGATGAGGCCCATTGTGATGTATGAGACCCATGTGTAAGGCCCATCATGATTGTATAAGGCCCATTATGATTGTATGAGGCCCATTGAGATTTATGTGGCTCATTATGTTGTGTATGAGGCCCTTATGTGAGGCGATGGGCACACTATATGTTGGCTCTATGTGGGCCACTCCTTGGGAGAAATGTTGGTTGAATGTCCACATTGATGGGCAATGATGGTTAAATGTCCATATTGTGACTTTCCTTTAGGCCTTATTAGGCCCATTCTTGATATGAGTAGGTTGTCTAGGCCCATTCTTGATATGAGGAGAGTACATCATATCAATGTGGACATTTAACCACCATGAGTGAGAATCCCAGAATCCTCCTAGTACCAAAGGATACTCTAACATTTAAACTGAGTGGATACATGAGCGCCCAAGTGCCGAATACTAGTAGGAAGCATCTCCCACTATGTTGTGGTCGGTTGGGAGGGGATGTGGCCTTATCTGCCTGAGTGAGGGGGCTGTAAGTTAGACTGAGTATGACCAGCTAGTAAATGGGTCCATTATCGATGAGTCAGGTAGGTATTGGCAGACTGATGGCTAGGAAGATCGTGAGGTCTTTTCCACTCACTGGTTGTGCGGCTAAGGAGGCGATAACCATTATGGAGTGTACTAGACCTCGGTGATATCCCAAAAATGTATAGTACTGATATGTGGACATATTAAGCAAAAGTTGCATACTCAAAATTTTACTCATTCATTCATTTATTCACTATCCACACAGGTTGGTGATGTGTAACTAATTATTGTGTACCTTCATAATGGTTAGGATTTCAGTTGGGGCACACGACTAACCTGAGATCAGGAGTTTACCACATTGAGTTTGGCTATCCAAATTTAGGTATGAGACTGGTTTAGATAGAAGTCCCTTGTGATGGACCCCACAACCTATGATACCGCGTGATATCATCCCGACTTCACACTCCACCTTGATCATTTCATCACACTGCATATTGCATTGCATCCTCAACACATAGCATTTAGTTTACTATGCTTATGTATTGCATATCCTGAATAAGGTTAATAGTATTATGGACTTGCCAGGATCTGTATATTATGTTGCATCCGTGGCATATGACATTTGGGTTGCTATGTTTTTACATTTATATGGCCTAGACGAGGCTGATAGTAATCGTGGTTCGTCAGAAATTGTATATTGCATTACATCCTCAGCATCTGATATTTAGTTCACTATGACTCTGCATTTGCATTACATCCTCAGCATCTGATATTTAGTTCACTATGACTCCGCATTTGCATAACCGATCTACATTGCATACTCTTATATTGTATCACTTATGGATTTGCCACTATTTTTACTTACTTTGATATTTGTGTACTTAACACTTATCTTGCGTACACACTTACACCACCCTCTAAGCTTTGTATAAGCTTATGCATGATAGATGCCTACAGGTGGTGTCAGGTCGCAAAAGCATTGAGCTTAAAGCACGCAGCTGTCTTCTGGAGCTTTGATTTTTTATACTTTCCCTTTCAACACTGTATTCAACTGTTTATATTTGTGGATATGTGACGATGTTGCCTTATGATTTGGGTAAACTTGTGTTTATGCTTCTTACGAGACAAATGTATGTTGGAAAATCCTCCTTGTAGGATCCCAAGATCGAAATCTGGCGTATGGGCACTTGGAGCCGAGAATGGGATACTATGGAGGCTGTCAGCACCAAATTCGGTGATTGAAAATTCTGTGAGCCCGGTTTCTGAGTTTGGGCGTGACAAAATATGTGCCTTTGAACGAACAATTTGCTCTCATTTCTGCAGGGGATGATAGATATGAGTTTTCGAAAACTGCTCTTGAACTTTTCAAAGAAACGACTAATTTCCCACAGCCTGATAAAATTCATTCTCTTGACTGGCTAGCTCATTTCTCTTGAAACTTATGGTATATTTCTTTCCCATCTTTACTTTTTCAAAATCTTTATCTTATATACATTCATGTCATCTTATTTTAATAACCATATCATTATCTTGACAGCTTTGTAGGCTACAATAATTTAGACCTCAAGATTATTTGCGAGAATATCAAGAACACTTCTGAATATAGCTCTTCTTGCGAACTGGCTACTTTCTTAGCTTATTAGCTAAGCTTGGTGATATTTTCCAATTCGAAGAAAATAAAAATTATCATGTAATCTCTTTTCATGGTTGTGGGCGCAATGGCGGAAGGTCGGAAGTAGTCATTAGCACCTTTGGTCATCTCCTTATTATATCGTGCATTTAGAAATGTCATTTTCGGTTTTGAAGATTCATCTTCCGAGCATCCTATAATTTGTGCTCCTTGGCATTTGTTCATAGGCTAGTTAGGAGTGTATTTTTCTTGAACTTTTGCTTAATAAAAAAGAGGTTATTCAAACCCTCATCGGCTCCCATTTCAGCAGTATCAACTGAGGAAGATGATCGACAAACCAAATGGTTGGGTCACTAGGAAAATAGAAGATAATGATCCTATTGACTTCTTTTAATTTTCGTTCACTAGATGTCTGGAGGACATAAAAGCTATCGATGATGATTCCATCTCTTTTGGTGAACATTCGTTCCTTAATTCCATTAGATTTAACACTTTTCCTTGAGAGAAGGTGCCAAATTTTGGTGCAAACCATATTATCCAAGTAGATTTGCTCGTCAATTTGGTTTTGATTAGACTATGTTAGAGACTTATGATATTGTTACCAGAATAATGAGAAGTTATGGCATTGGGCCATACAACTAGGCCTTAATATGGGAACAACTTTTGAACGTACATATTGGATCACGCTTCATAATTCCTTACTATAACTATTCAGTTCATGCTTCTTATTGCTAGATGTGTTGGTGGGCCCATCAATATTACTTGGTGCGCCCATCAATATTACTTGGTGCACAATTATCATCCAGTAGATTATGCTATATGGATTCTTCCACCACACCTAAGAAATTATCAGAAAGACCAAGGCATAGGTTACTTTGAGGAAATGGATCATGCCTCCCTTTCCAGGCCAACTTTGCATAAAGATTTCTTCAAAAGATACTATTTGTGAAATGAAGTCTACTGATACCCCTGAAGGATAGATATCATTTGGTGCACCTTTAAGGAATTCAAAAGATGTATATAAGTCATTAGATTGTCCAAAAGAAAATGAAAATTCTTTGCAATTCATCTTCCTCCACCCCTGCAGATTTTACGAGATTACATTCATCCATCATCAGGAACGCAAGACGTAAAAAGATGCCATCGCTCTCTTCAAAAGGATAAGTAGATTATAATTGAAGACCCGTATTTGATCTTGAAGGATTAACTTTTGTGTAGAAATTTGTAAGTATTTTGAACAAACTTTCTATTGCTGTAATTTGAATCTAATTCAAATGGATAAGTGAACATATGTATTTCTGTATGTTGTTTAATTAGTGTTTGAGATTTTCATGATTTATTTTATCATATTAAGAAATTGCATATTTGATCATGCTCTAAATAAGATAGGTGAACATATACATTTCTGAAATTTTGATTCATTAATTCAAGACTTATTCATAATTCAATTAGTCTTAAAAGTACACTACACACATAATTTAAGCTCCTAAGTAATTGGAGCAAGTACAACTTTGACCGAACATACTTTGACGGGACTTGTTATGACTTGACTTGACATTCACTTTGACTTGACTTGGACTTGACTTGACATTCATAGTTTAAGCTCTAAATTAGTTGGAGCAATCACAGTTTACGCTCTTGAGTAATTGGAGCAAGAACATTTTTTTTAGACACTTGAGCAGTTGGAGTCAGGGGTCTTACAAGAATGGCCTCTATAAATCTTATGAGTTCACTGAACAACCGCACCCGGGGAGTTCACAAACCACGATCCATCAGAGGGGCTTAATGAAGCTACCGGGGTAGTGAACTTAGTAGGTTTTATGCAAAGGTTTTCCTACAGTAACTCTTTAGAGTTCACGGGACTCATAAGGTTATGTTAGGGGTACCAAATCCAAAGACGCCAATCCATCAATGAAGGGGTAGCTGGTTTAGAGGCCCTTTCACATTAGTATATACTGAAATCAAGTCAGGAATCTGAGGGGGTCTTATGCATGGTTGGCCTATTTATGGACAAGGTAAAGAGTGCACACTACAGCTCATTTTTTCTCTTCCTGCAAGCTTGAACCCATTGACAGGAGGGTATTTTCTCTCACCATCCCCTGGTGCTGTTAGAAGTTATACAAAGGGCATTGGTCTCACGTGTGGTTGGCAGTATAGGCACACACCATTGTCCGCATGGGTCCAAGCATGTGATGGCCTTCACGAGCTTTTTAGGGCCACTGGCTTTTTACTGCTGCCCGCATAATATTTAATGTATCGCCGATCATGATAGGTCTTATGCTTAGTTGGCTATATAGGCACACTCCGCTGCCATGAATGATAAATTGCCATAGCTATCATAAGGTTTATGCATGGTTGGCCGTATAGGCGCACTCCACTACTGTGAATGATAAGTTGATAAATGATATATCTCCATTGCTAATAGTATTCTTGATAGTATTTTTTAGTTAAAATACTCTACCAGCTTGGCCATGATATCAATTTGATAAAAATGGCTTTTGTAAGAATATTCAACGATTAGCGACGCCGATAATATTGATTTAGCTATAATCATCGATGCGTATAATAATCGGTGATTGTACTAATTTAGCAATAATCATAAGCACTTGGCGATAATTGGCGATTAACTTGATATGCTTGAGAATTTGCCTTTTATTCATTTATGCATGGAGAAGAATACATGACATTGCCTTTGGAGGCTTTTTCACCATTTTTCTTATCTTGTCCCCTTTTGATTGGGAAGTATTATACTGATAATCTTCGGTATCAAAATTCTAGTCACCTTCAGGGATGATATATTTTAATGAAGTGTAATTCCCCATGTTTTCAGGACCCGAGTATATAACTCGTTTCCTAAAAATCCGAGTGTTAACCTTAAAGGATGGTCAAAGTCGAGTATATATTTTTTCTTTTATTTTTCATCAGAGTGAGCAGATGAGCTTAGAATGGACAAGTAAGCAAAAAAGGAAATTTTAAATTTCATTTAGAATATAGAAATGGTTACCCATAATGACTTATACAAACCAATGTCTCCAAAATTTACAAATATAAGAATTTCATTATCCAATACATGAGAAATAATATAATGCAAGTCGAGTTGCAAGACCCCTCAGCTCCTCAATGTAGATACAATCATACTACCTTGGCACTTGAACCTGACTCCTTATTAGCCTGAACTTGAAAATCACTTAAGCCACTTGTGCTACCTGTACAGTTATATATTCGATGAACGAGTGGTCAGCTCAGTGTGAATTCTCCTCAAGATTACACACCGCCGCATTAGTTAAGCTTTAAAACATATAAAATATTTCATGATGCAATCTTGTTTAAGTGCATGGATGCGTGAATGTACTTCAACTGGGGATGCACATCTAGTTGGCCAAGTGAATGGACCTTTCAAACAGTCAGTCCATTCATGCAAGACAATGTGCCTTTCAAATAGTCAGCTCATTCAACTTAAAAAGTAGTGGGCCTTTCAAACAGTCAGCTTACTTGGACATAAATGAGTCTTTCAAACAATTGACTCACTTAGACATGAATGGGCCCTTCAAACAGTTGGCTCACTTAGACATGAATGGGCCTTTTAAATAGTCAGCTCAGTCGACTCACTTAGACATGAATGGGCCTTTCAAACAGTCAGCTCATTCATGCCTGGGGATGAGCCTTTCAAACAGTCAGCTCATCCTAAACAGGGGAATGGACCTTTCAAGCAGTCTGTTCACCCAGGAAAGAGAATGAGTCTTTCAAATAGTCGACTCATTCAACTTGTAAAGAAACGGGTCTTTCAAACAGTTGACCCACTCAAGTAAGATAGTAGGCCTTTCAAATAGTCTATGCACTTAGACAAGAATGGGCCTTTCAAACAGTTGACTCATTCATGCAATAAGATGGGTCTTTCAAGCAGTTAACCCATTTTTTTTACAAGAGAATGAACTGTTCAAATACTCATTCCATTAAGCAAGAGGATGGGCCTTTCAAATAGTCAGCCCATCCCAAATAAGAAAGATGGACTTTTCCAACATTTAGTCCAATAAAAAAAAATATAAGTGTCATGTATGCATGATTAATTCCAACCATTATTATCCGAATTTGCATGCAGCCAATTCAGGTAGACATTTAGTAAGTGTAATAGTTCACGGCTTATAAACAATTCATGAACAATTTATAAACATGACGGATACATAAGTACAACATGTGGATATTCATACAAACTAAGTGTTGATCATATGATTGATAATCAAATTCAATATCTAGCACAAGTTATCATGAATCAGAGATGTCAATCATCAATTAAAAAAAAATGAACTACTACTTAAGCTAACAAGGAGGAGGAAAGCTCAAGGGAAAAGATTCATCACCTTATGTTTTGAATTGCCTACGTCATCGCTAGGTGGTGTGTGCGTCCATAGACTTTGACCCTAACCATAAATTATGAGATTGTACCATTAGATCCAAACTTAATTTACTATTTACATTTTTACGTATTAACTTAGGGTTTAGATTACTTAGGTCTAGGTTTTCACCCTAGAGTTTAGGTCTAGGCTTAGACTCTAGATTTTTGTTATGGAATTTGAAATCTTATTTTGTGTGGTCATGAATGATATTATCTAAGGGAATAATCAGTGAATAAGGTTTGGATCAAACGGGTGCAGCAACGCAACCACCCCTTTCACTACTTCACCTTGTTCCTTCCTCTCCCTATTTCTTCCCTTTTTTCCACTTCTCTGTTTCTCTCCTCTCTTCTTCCTTGCTGATGGAATCACCCAGTAAGGACCGCCAGCTTGGCCTGACTCGTCTTGAACTTGTCTCAATTCGAGCTGCTACTGCATAGGGTAGTCCCTCCTCTTTATCTTTTCTTATTTCTTTCTTCTTCTTTTCTTTCTAACCTTTCATACGGTTTGGAACTGACCAAACTCATGCGACAGTAGGATCACTGGTCCTGACCAAACTAAACCCGGTTCGGCTCCCAATGAATAAGATGATCTGCAATTAATGGCGGATCACCAACTAATAGATCTTTCTCCATTCTGCTTCTGCTCGACATTTGGTATTGGTCCACAAGAGCTTGTAGAGGCTGGAGAATGAAGATCCAATGGAGTTTGGGTGGTGGGTGCTAGGGAAGGAAGAAAATGGTCATTTTTGACCTGCCACAAGAAACAGAAGGGGATCCTCCTGCTGTCGTCCGATCCTTTCCTTCATATAGAGAATCCTAGTCCTACATGGACCATTGGATGAAAAATACGCGGTTAGGGCTAAGCTAGTTCACACCGTTATCTAGATACGGTTGGAAAAACCAAACCGCTTATGTTTTTTTTTTTTTCCTTTTTACTGTGGGTAGAAACCCTAGGGCGGTTTGAAATGGGCAGTTAGGATAACCCTAAACGAATGGATGAGATTAAGAGTCTCCACTTCACGTGGATCGCTGAGTTGGCTGGGTGAGGGCAGTTTCCATTTTAGGAAACATTGAGCTTTCAGGTTCAGTTTGCATCGGAATTTGTGTGCTTGCGTGGATGCCCCAACACGTGGAAATTATTGGGTTTTTGCCAGAATTGACGGTCAGACCTGATGTACAGTTCTGATCATGGGTGTGGACCCTAGTTCAAGGGCCATGATCACAAACATGAATGTTCGTCCATTTGTTGCTTAAAAACAGAAACAGAGGGAAAATCCTCTACTTGGTGCCAGCGTTGGCTAGCCTGGCTGGCACATCTGGTGCACATGCGGTGCAAAACATCATGGTGTGCATGCACAACAACATAGGGCCCACAGTGATGTGTAACGCCCGTGAAAAATCCATACTTGGGCTCGAGTACCAACTCGACCCGAAATTGCGTAGAATTCATTCCTTTAGAAAATATGACTAGGTTAGCTAGTGCAACGTTAGAATAGCTGGAAAATGGTCCCTGATCACTTTAAATACGTTCTACAAGGCCCGAAGCGAGTGGAACCAAGGGTGCTATAATGCTCTAAAGCCTCGGATCAAACTCTAAACCGGTTCGTTCTCTGGACCACTTTGAATCTTTGTATTGGATCTAGACCGCACGTCGAAAGTCCGATACCTCCTATCTTAGACCGTTAGAACCGTCTAGCTGGACTTGACACTCATTCCAAAAATCAAGTCAAACCGATAATCACAGGCTATTTCATTGAGCCCGGACCGAAGAGAGTGAGAATAGGATTAGAATTGGAATTTGAAATTCAAATCTGGCACACAATTTGACGCATCAGTATTGAGCGTTCTGACCGTCAGAATACAGCCAAATTACACCCTTCGATTAGGAAAAATATCTATTATATATCACGAGACTTATAGGCCTGATCTTGGTGCGATGACCGTTAAACTGAAACTGGACCGCCACGTGCGATCTGGGAACCCAACCGGTCTGAAAACTGGATGTGTGCTAGATCCAGTATGCATGAGCTTAAGTCCGACCGCATTTGGCCTGGGGACCTTCAGAAATGCCCTTTTGGACCGAAACGGCCCCGATTTGGTTAGGCACCAAGTAAACATTGTTCCCAAGCCTATTTTGGGCATGTTGTTGGCTATAAAAGGGGTTGAAACCCTCACTCCTCTCTCCCATCCGAATTTTAGAGAAGCCCTAGCTTGGGAGAGAGAAAAAGGTGAGAGATTGTGAGAGTGTGGGAGAGTTCTTCCTGCCACTTGTACTACGCGTTGCACGTGCTTAAGCAACACACCTCTACCGCTTTCCCGGCGATTCCACCGCGATCCTAGGTAAGTAAAAACCCTAAATAGTTGTTGATTTGAGTTTCCCTTGTTTCCATAGCGATGTAGCTTATGGATCTTGTGTATTAGGCTCCTTACTCGCCGTAGACGAAGCGTATACGCTCCGTTTCAATTCCCGAGTCTACAAGACATAAGGTGAGGATTTTAGACGCTTTGATTGACGGTTCCCAACGCTTTCAATGTCGTTTAATAGTAGATTCTTGACGGCATCGCCGTTTGACATGTACAAAATGCTCTCCGTTTCCCGTTTCGTAAGCTAACGAAGAATATGAGATTTAGGGCATTTTAGTCATTTGTAGGAAGTACTGTTTACATTCATATTTTGCTGACGTGATTGACATGGTTTGATGTCGCATTAGGAAGTTAGGAATGCGTGCATAATTAGTTTGGCGAAGAGATTCGCCTAGTTGCGCACTTTGGGTCGACATACTATATGTAGACTTAAGTGTGTAGTGTATGTGTTTGTATAAATGCTTGTATTAGTATGTATTGAATTAAATGATGTTATTTTATAGTTTGTGATTGATTTTTTCAATTATTATGCTGACCTAAATGATTTTCTACATGTTGACTAAATGCATGATTTCATTACATGCATGGAATTTATGTGCTTGAGGATTTGCTTAAGTTGAATGATATAACATGTGTTAACATGCTCACATGATTGTATTTCAATTCCAATGCTCTTACATAACTTGTTGATGTGATTCCATAAGTGTTTGGGACTAGACTTAGTCCGGGCAGTCGGTAACCGAGCGAATTCGTGGCTGATTGGTCATAGCCACGACGACGCGTCGATGAACGTGATTCGTGTTGAGAGTTGGCGGCAGTGGTTAGGCCACGCGAAGTGTTTTACGCACTTCATGTCGTTCAGCTTGAGATGCGATCGCGCTAGTCGAGCCCGTCAAGTAACCCGACTGGCCGATGTTTGTTCACCTTGTATGTATTATAACTGCTTGAACCTAGGGTACTGAACTTACCATTGTAAACCCTATTAACCGTGGTACCTTGATCCACGAAGACTCATGAGCCGGGCATGGTGGTATGGGACACCGTGGTCGAGCTGTCGGCCTACGCTGGGGCCACAAACCTCCCCGTAGTGACCAGTGAGCACCTTGACTCGTGAGCAGATTATGGTGGTATGGGACACTATATTCTAGCTGTCGGCCTACACTGATCAGGCGACGAGCCCTTTGTAGTGACCGCGAGCGTATTCTGAGTCCACGGGAGGCGACGACCCTTCCGTTGCAGTAGAGTACGGGCCTGTATTGATAAGGTGATGGGGGAGCGGTGCAACGAGTGCGAGCAACAGCCCTGGCAGCCCTTGCAGTGACCTACGAAATATACATCGTATGAGATTTCTAGGAGTGACGACCCTAGACAGGATCCGTGTTGGGATTGATACAAGGGAAGTACCTTAGTTTCCCAATCCTGCTGTTTGAATGGACTAATAACAACTTGGTAATCATATCACCATAGCATTGCATGTGCCTGGAAGATGTGGAGCACTCTAGGGAGTGTGGCATGCCGCGGTCGTAAGATGTTGCCGCATGAGGGTGATCGTCGGTGAGGGCATACATCACGTCATATCATCTTGCATTAACAACAGTATTAGGATTGTCTGATTTACTGCTTTACTATTATCGCGTGATTGAATTGTGAACATGCTAATCTTTTCTCTATGATTCCACCGAGTTGATCACTCATTCCCACGTTACGGGATGGTGTTTGCAACACCCACCAGACCCTGTTGTAGTTGTAGGTGAGGACGAGATCCAGGAGGTGGAGCTAGATGATGACGAGGACCAGGATGAGTTCTCGTATATGCAGTATCATGACGGCTTCCCATAGGCGACCTGGTTCGAGGGGACATTAGTGGGACTTTTCTTTTTGAACATTATTCTTTTGTTATGTATATGTACATGAGACTCAGTGATGTAGTCATACTTTGGAGACAGATGAGATTACTTTGCTTTTCCATACAGTGATATATACATTGTTTAGTCTTCCGCTTGCTTTTATCACTGGATCTGAAGTATGAATTGCAGTTTTGGTATACTTTTACTCATGTGGATGCTTTAAATCAGACAACATCGAATCATAACCATTTTTGTTGCATAAGTGACGGTCTGAAACTCGGGAGTTGAGTTTATACACGACCCCCGATTTTCAGGGTGTTACATGATGTTTGCAATAAATCAACTCTGTTTATTAGTTTTGGGAGGCCTTATTAAGGGTCCTTGGCCAATGATCAAGTCGATGAAATGCCTAGGTGGAGCCTATGTAACACCATGAAAATCGGGGGTCGTGTAGAAACCCGACTCTTGAGTTTCAGACCATCACTTATGCAACAAATATGATTATGATTCAATGTTGTCTGAGTTAAAGCATTCACATGAGTAAGATTATACCAAAACTGCAATTCATACTCTAGATCCAGTGATAAAACGCAAGCAGAAGACTAAAAAATATATATATCACAGAACGAAAACAAAATAATCTCAAATTGTCTCCAAAGTATGTATACATCATTGAGTCTCATATACATGTCATAAAGCAAGAAATAAATGTCAAGTGATAGTCCACTAGCATGTCCCGCCGATCCAGGCCACCTACGCAAAATCGTTGGAGAACTACATGTACGAGAACTCATCCTGATCCTCGTAGTAATCCGGCTCTGCATCCTGAATTGCCTCGTCACCTGCATCTAAAACAGGGTCTAGTGGTGTTGCAAACACCGTCCCGTAACGTGGGAGTGAGTGATCAACTCAGTGGAATAATAGAGCAAAGATTAGCATGTTATCAAATCAATCACGCGTTAATAGTAAAGAAAACAATCAACCATCCCTAGGTACTGTTGTTAATGCAAGCATGAAATGACATGATGGATGCCCTCACCGATATACTCCCTCATGCGACACAATCTGCATCCGCGGCATGCTTTCTTTCCGCAGTGCTCCACATCTTCCAGGCACATGCAGTGCGATATGGATAACGATTACCGGGTTGTTATTAGTCCTTTTCATACAGCAGGATTGGGAAACTAAGGTACCTTCCTTATATCAATCCCAACACAGATCCTGTCTAGGGTCGTCACTCCTAGTAATCTCATACGATGTTATATTTGTAGGTCGCTGCAAGGGCTACTAGGGCTGTTGTTCGCACTCATTGCACCGCTCCCCCATCACCTTATCAATACAAGCCTAATGTACTCTCGTTGCTATGAAAGGGTCGTCGTCTCCTGTAGACTCAGAATACGCTAGAGGTCACTACAAAGAGCTCGTCACTAATCAGAGTAGGCCGACAGCTCGAATGTAGTCTCCCATACCACCACAATCGGTTCACGAGTCAAATGTGCTCACTGGTCACTACGGGGAGGTTTGTGGCCCCAACGTAGGCCGACAGCTCGACCGCGGTGTCTCATACCACCATGCCTGACTCATGAGTCTCTATGGATCAAGGTACAATGGTTAACAGGGTTTCCAATGGTAAGTTCAGTACCTTAGCTTCAAGCAGTTATGACTCATACAGGGTGAACATACAATGGCCAGTCGGGTTATTTGACGGGCTCGACTAGTATGAGCGTATCTCAAGTCGAACGACATGAAGTGCATGAAACACTTCGTGTGGCCTAACCACTGCTGCCAACTCAAAACATGACTCGCGTTCATCGACGCGTCTTTCATAGCAAATAGAAGCCAACCACGAATTCAATCCATTACCGACTACCTGGACTAATGTATAGCCCCAAACACTTGAATATCAACATCAATAATCATATGAGAGTAACAAAAATGAAATACAACAATATAAGCATGTTGACACATGTTATAACATAAAACTTAAGCAAATCATCCAACACATACATTTCATGTATATAATGAAATCAATACATATAGCCAACATGATGAAAATCATTTACATCAGCATATTACTTGAGAATTCAATCTCAAAACTCATTCACAACACCATCTACTCAATACATATTCATACAAACATTTATACAAACACTTAGCCTACACACTTTAGTCTACATAGCGTATGTCGACTCAAAGTGCGCATTTGGGCAAATCTCTTCGCCAAACAGATCATACACGCATTCCTAATATCCTAACACGACAAATAACCATGGCAAACATTTCAGCAAAATGTGGATGTAAACAGTATTTCTTACAAATGACTAAAATGCCCTAAATCTCATATTTTCCATACGTTTATGAAATGAAAAACGGACAGCATGTTCTACATGTCAAACAGCATTGCCGTCGATAATCTACTATTAAACGACATTGAAAGCTTTGAAATCAGTCAATCAAATTGTCTAAAATCCTCACCTTTTGCCCTAGATGTGTATCAGTTCGAATAGGATGTATACGCTTCGTCACTAGTGTAAATGCGACCTAATGTACAAGATACATAAGCTATTTCGATAATGAATCGAAGAAATACCTAAAATAGCAAGTGGTTATGGTTTTCATACCTAAGAGTGCATTGGAAATCACCGGAAAAGTGATTTGAACGCGTTGCTTTGGTATGTGCAAAAGCTGGTGCAAGTGTAGGGAAATCTCTCCCACAAGTCTCTCACTTTCTCTCACTTTCTCTCTCTCTCTCTATCTAGGGTTTATTGCAAATTCGGATGGGAGGGTTGTGAGAGGGTTTAAAACCCTTATATAGGCTAAAACATAACCTAAATAGACTTGGGAACAAAGTATACTTGGGTTATAGCCAAATCGGGGCTGTTTCGATTCAAAAGAGCGTTTCGAGAGGTCTCCTGGCCGAACGCTGTCGGACTTAAGTTCATGATCACTGGATGTTGTCCACACTAAGTTTTCAGACCGGTAGAGTTCCCAGATCGCACGTGGCAGTCCAGTTTCAGTTCAGCGGTCGTCGTACCTAAATCAGGTCTTTAAGTCTCATGATATGAAAGAGAAATTTTTCCTGAACCGAGGGTGAAAATTAGCTGAATTCTGACGGTCAGAACACTTAATAATAACGCGCAAAGACTCCTGCCAGATTTGAATTAAAATTTTAAATCTTTACCCATTTCTCTCTCTCTTCACTCCAGGCTCAATGAAATAGCCTCAGAGCATTAGTTGGGCTTGATTTTCGAAATGATTGTCAAGTCCAGCTAACCGTCTAAGATTATAGACATCGGACTTTCGACGCGCAGTCTAAATCAAATACTAAGTTTCAAAGGGATCCTGAGAGCAAACGGGTTTAGAGTTTGATCCTAGGTTTTAAGGTATTATAGCGTCATTGATTCTACAAGTTTTGGGTCTTGCAGAACATATTTAAAGCGATTGATGATAATTTCACAGCTACTCTAGCATAGCGCTAGCTAACTTACACTTAATTTCTAAAGGAATTCATCCTAAGTGATTTCCGATCGAGTTGGTACTCCAATCTCAGTACGGATTTTTCCGAAGCATTACAATCTATCCCCCTTAACAATAAATTTCATCCTCAAAATTTATACCTTTTCGTACTCCTCGAGAAGCTGTGGGTAGTTCTTTCTGATTTCGGCTTCTGTCTCCCAGGTAGCCTCTTCCTCAGAGTGATGCGTCCACAACACCTTCACAAGGGGGATGACCTTTCTACGCAATACCTGCTCCTTCCTGTCTAGTATACGCGCCGGTCGCAGTATATATGTAACATCCTCACCTAACTACACCTGCTCCCATCGAATGATATGGGAAGGATCAAAAACGTATTTCTTCAGCATAAAAACATGAAATACGTTGTGAACGCTCGTGAGAGGCGTAGGCAAAGCCAGACGATAAGCCACTGCACCCATACGGTCGAGAATCTGAAACGGGCCAATGAATCGCGGTGGTAGTTTCCCCTTCTTCCCGAACCGAAGGACTCCCTTCATAGGGGAAACGCGTAAAAATAAATGATCCCGAACCGCGAACTCTAGCGGGCGCCGTCTCGTATCGGCATAACTCTTCTGTCTGCTCTGTGCTGTAAGAAGCTGGCGTCTAATGATGTCAATCTTCTCCGATGTTGCTTGCACAAACTCTGGGCCAATCAATCTGCGCTCACCGAACTCTGCCCAGCAATGCGGTGCTTGTCAAGGTCGCCCATACAAAGCCTCATACGGTGTCATACCGATACTCTCCTGCAAACTGTTGTTGTACGTGAACTCTGCATATGCAAGACAATCATCCCAACTGTCCTTGAAGTCCAATGTGCAAGCCTGCAACATGTCCTCTAGAATCTGGTTCACCCGCTCTGTCTGTCCGTCTGTCTGTGGATGGAAGGCAGTACTGAACTTCAACTTCACACCTATAGCCTCCTGAATGCGAGTTCAGAAAATAGAAGTGAAACGCGTGTCTCTGTCCGATACGATATCCAAAGGAACTCCATGCAGACGCACGATCTCTCTGATATACAGCCTGGCTAACTCATCTTCAGAGTTCGTAACTCTGATCGGTAGGAAGTGCGCCGACTTCGTCAGACGGTCGACGATCACCCAAATAGAATCATGTCCCTTCCTCGTCTTCGGCAGTCCCGAGATGAAATCCATGGAAATGAAATTCCACTTCCATTCAGCTATAGGCATAGGCTAAAGGAGTCTAGGTGGTTGGCGATGCTCTGCCTTCACCTGCTGGCAAGTGAGACAACGGGATAAACTCTGCGATGTGGGTCTTCATACCATCCCACCAATAAGTCCTCCTCAAGTCACGATACATCTTAGTGCTGCCCGGATGCATTGCAAGCCTGGAACTGTGCGCAGCCTCGAGAATCTCTCGTCTTAAGTCAGGGATGTCTGGGACGCATAGGCGGCCACGATAACGTAAGCCCCCATTCGTGCCAACTCGCCACTTGGCGTATGCATCATCACTGGCCTGCTCTTGAAGCTTAGTCAAACGCGCATCATCCTTCTGCGCCGCAATGACTCTATCATTGATAAAAGATCGCACCTGCACATGTGCGATAAACTCATATGGCTCCTCTACAGTGATTTTTTGCTCAAAGTCTCACAAAAACTCAACCATGTCCCACTCAGCAACCATCAGCGGAGTAGCAAACTCTATCACCTTCTTGCGGCTCAACGCGTCAGCCACAAGGTTCACCTTGCCAGGATGGTAGGAGACTTCGAACTTGAAGTCCTTGAAAGTCTCCATCCATCGCTGCTACCTCATATTCAAGTATCACTGCGTGAATATGTACTTGAGGCTCTTGTGGTCACAAAAGAGCTCGAACTCCTCCCCGTAGAGGTAATGTCTCCAGAGCTTCAATGCGAAAATGACGGCTGCCAACTCAAGGTCGTGTGTAGGGTAATTCTCCTCGTGCTTCCTTAATTGTCTCGAGGTATACGAAATTACCCTGTCCTTCTGCATAAGGATACAACCCAAACCAACGTTAGACGCGTCAGTATATATCGTGTATCTAACCCCTTGCTCTGGCAATACTAGCATAGGGGTGGACGTCAACCTATCCTTAGCTCCTGAAAAGCTGTCTCCGCCTTATCATTCCAGGCAAACTTTACATCCTTCCGTGTCAGTTAAGATCGAGGTCTGGCGATCTTCGAGAAATCTCGAATGAAATGTCTATAGTAGCCTGCCAAACCTAAGAAACTCCTCACCTCAGTGATAGAACCAGGTTGCTCCCAGTCCTGCACCGTAGCTACCTTAGCCAGGTCAACTGCCATCCCATCCTTAGACACCACATGTCCCAGGAACTTCACTTCCTGCTTCCAGAAGTCATACTTCTTGTACTGTGCAAACAACTGATGTTGTCTGAGTGTATCCAGGACCAATCGTAAATGCTCCTCATGCTCCGCTCGACTCCTGGAGTATACCAAAATGTCATCTATGAACAAAATGACAAATCGATAGAGGAATGGCTGAAATACCCTGTTCATCAGATCCATGAACACAGCTAGTGCGTTCGTGAGACCGAACGACATCACAAGGAACTCGTAGTGGCCAAAGCTGGTCCTGAAGGCTGTCTTCTGCACGTCCTCATCCCTGACACGCAATTGGTGATACCTTGACTGAAGATCAATCTTCGAGAAGTACTGGGCCCCTCTCAACTGATCAAACAAGTCGTCTATCCTGGCCAAGGGATGTCGGTTCTTCACTATAATTTGGTTCAGCCTGCGATAATTAATACACAATCGCATAGAACCATCCTTCTTCTTCACAAACAGTACTGGTGCTCCCTAAGGAGACACACTCGATCGAATGAAACTAACCTCCAATAGATCATCAATCTGTTTCCTCAACTCCTCCATCTCACACGGTGCCATGCGATACATCGGTAGTGAGACGGGCATGGAACCAGGCACCGGATTGATAGTAAAATCGATCTCTCGCTGAGGCGGCAAACCAGGAATCTTCCTGAACAAATCTCCAAAATCACAGACTACAGGCATATGCTCAAGCATCGGGGCATCGACGTCCCGCAATAAGGATGCGTAGCTAAGTATGCGGAAGGGGATATTTACCATCACTGAAAATGTAAAGGACATGCCCTCCGGCTCGTAGACTCTCACCGTACAGGTCTCGCAGTCAATCTCGGCCCTCCCTGCAGTCAGCCAATCCATGCCAAGAATGACGTCGAGATAAACAAGAGAGGGATCGACGACAAGATCGATAGCTATCGTCCTGCTCCCCAGGTCCACCAAACAACCCTCACACATCATGGTGGCTTCAAAAAAGATCCCTTGAGCCGAGAGAACTCGCACCCCATCCGTCTGAATAGTCGGTAGCCCAAGACGCCTGACTATGGAATGCGATATCAATGAAATCGTGGATCCTGTATCCACCATCACAAGTATAGGAGTACCACCAATATGGGCGGTGACCTCAAAGGCCAAGGGCTGAGTAGTCTCTGTCTCGACTGCCTCAGCTATCAAGGCATGTACCATGGGCGGTTAAGGCGGCCGGAACAAAGGTACGGGAGGTCTGAAGGAAGGATGCGCAGGAGCCGACCGTAAAGGTGGAGTAGACAATGCCTGTGGGCGTGGACGGTCAATCTTCTACGGCGGCGAAAATCCGCTGTCTCTCATCCGAGAGAAACAATTCCTCACAGTGTGACCTGGTCTCCTGCAATAAGTACATGACAAATCGGGGCACCTCGTCGGAAGTACTGGCGATGTAGCCCTAGGAGGAGGGTCGATGCGAGGCCTCTTGCCAACAAATGGCTTGTCCTGCATATTCGGTCATGGCCTAGCGACCATAGGGCCACAATATCGTGCCAAGCGATCAACATCCTGCTCTGCCCTTATGGACATATGTACCAACTCTACATAGGAAGGTATGCTGACGCAGCACATCTTCGACCGAATGTCCCGTCGCAAGCCCTCAGAAAATCGGCGTATGCGCATCTGCTCGTCAGCAAGAATAGTCAGAAAGTATCTGCCCAACTCAGTGAACCGATGCTCATACTCTGTGACTGTCATGCCTCCCTGCCTGAGGCGTAGAAACTCATTCTCCCACTCGTGCCTGTGAGTTTAGGGATAGTATTTCTCCTGGAAACGGAACTCGAACGCTGCCTAAGTCCAGATGTAGTCGACGGCAACTGTCCACAACACACTATCCCATCATAGACTGGCCTCCCTCTCGAACATAAATGTAGCCAACTCAACCTGCTCAGACTCCGAGCAGTGTAGCATCCTTAGAATCTTCGACACACGGTCGAGCCAATACTCAGCCTACTCGGGTCTGTGAGAACCCATAAAAGTAGGAGGCTACAAGCGTTGGAATCGCTCAAGAAGGCTCCGTGAGGGGTAAGCAGATGGTACAGGATGAGTCATGCCCTCATCCTTAGTCGAAGTACCAGCATCCTCAGCTGGATGCACAGATGGTGCAGGTGGAGTCGCACTCCCACCCTGGACTAGAGCCCCTGCTATCATAGTCAAGAGCTGCTGGTGCTGTTGATGCATCATGGCCATCAATTTCTCAAACCTATCAGGAGGTGGAGCGGGTTGTGGCACATACTGTGTTGAGGAGGATGCACTATGCTGCTCTCTGACAGGCGATGTGAAAGGCGGTGGTCCAACTGTAGGACCTGTAGAAGGCTGAGACTCATGTGCGGTCTCAGGAATCAGGCCCACAGCAGGGTCTGCATGCTCATCGATCTGGGAAGGAACCCGATCCATAGGCTCTCCCAATGTAAGTCGTGTCGTGCTCCGCGTAATCTTAGGCGACATTCCCTATATTCAAAAATAGGGCGCAACCTCGTCAATTACAGCAATAGCACAAACACACCACCACACAATCATTCACATAACAAGCCAAATAAACTCCATGCATTTCATTAAATCAAAATTATCACAATGCAAGAGACTTATCTTTACATGCATCATGACAAGAAACACATAGAAAACTAAGCCAGTCAAAGCTACAACTACAACATAAGCTAACTATTAGCCTTCTCAGGCTAACACACAGAAAGCAGGAAGCAACCTAACTACAACCAACAATATCTAATAACTAATCGCTAATTCGAGACTGGCGATGGAGGAGGGGCACCCTTATCCTGCAGGCAATACAGGATAGCCTTCAAGGTGCAAGTCACCTTACCAAATTTTTGCTTCATGACGGCCTTGGTATCTTCGAGATCTTGTTTCACTTCGGCCCGAAGTTCCTGGACTTCTCGTCGTAAGGCAACCTGACTCTCCTCAAGTCGGGCTATATGAGCATCCCTAGTAGCCTGAGTCGCAATAGGAGGACTCTCATCAGTATCTTGAGCCTCCTCTTCTTCTTCTTCCTGGTCTTCTTCCTTTATTTCTGCCCCAGTTTCTTCTTCACTAGCATCCTCTTCGCTATCATATTCGCCCTCACTGTCATCATCAAGCTGAGCCTCACGCTGCCGAAGCCCTATCTTCATCTGGTCCATGGTAGCCTCATCAATGAAGTGAATAGGCACAGGCATCTCCGGCCCAAGCTTGTAAGCAAACTCAAGCGCGATCTTGCATATGAGCTAGCCAAAAGGAAGTGACTCAGATGTTCTTCTCGACTTCGCTATGAGGACGATCTGTCGCAACACAAAGGTGGCCATGCATACATTCTCTCCCTGGCCCACTTGATACAAGAAATCAACCATGAGACGCGTACATTCATTGCGGTTGGTCGACCTAGGATACACATTGAACGTACAAATGTGATGCAGCAGGAGAAAATCATCCGACATATGGGACGCTAAGAGGCTCTTGTTATACTGCCACGGAACCAAACCACCATATAAGAACCTAATGTGGCGATTTCGCTCACGAACACTCTTCAGATTCTTAGCACTTGGATGAACTTCACCAAGAGGCACCTTCAGAATGCGAGCTATCAACCGAACATCGATTGTGGCTTCCCGGTCTCTATCAAAGGGAATCTTGAACTACAATGGCTCCAACGTAGGAGCCCGAATATGAGCATAGAAGGCACGAACAGTGCTCACATTTGCACGAGACTGGGCTTCAAAGAGCGGACCCCAACTGGCAGCCTCGATGCGTTCAAACAACAAAAATTCACCAAAGAGCCGCCCATCCACATGCGCCTCAAACAGAACCTTGTGATCAGTATAAGCACCATGAGCCAAGTCTGCTAACAGTGTACGCCCTATGTGAGCATGGGGATCCAAATCCCGCTTCGTATGTAGCTCTCTGCCAGCACTTGGACTAGCGGCGACGCTTGAGCTAGCGGCGTCACCTCTCAGTTTCCTTGATCATGAAGGGCGACTAGGCCTAGCTTCATCGGCGGGGGTCTTCCTCCTTCCCATGAGAGAAAGGATGGTGGAGAAAGAGAAAAAGGCTAAAGTAGCCTCAATAAAAGCCATGGAAAATGTGGGATATGGAGAGAAATGGCTGCCCAAATGGACTGAAAAGAATCTAGGCCCTGTAGAGGGGTAGATCAGGCTCCTAAAGGCTATATTTTCAAATGAAAAAAAGTAAAATAAGTGGGAATGGAGGCTCACACGAAATTTAGCCTTCAATGGAGGGTGTAGGAGCTCCAATCGACGAGAATGGGGAGAGAGGGGACTGCCTACCGCTGTGGACGATGGGTCAGCGTCATTTTTAGTAGAAAATGGGATGGGAGAGGTTTGGCACCGAGATTTGAGAGGGAGGCAGCAAAAAAAATGCAAAAGGTAGAGCTTGGGAATGTGAAATGTGAAGGAGGTAGGGTTTTGGGGGGGTTTTGAGGGATGTCCCATGTGTAGGGGGGTGCCCTAACCATTTAAGGGTGTCGGCCCGAAATTCAGCCCAAGTGGGGCCCATCATACTACTAGCCCTCGTCGAATCGGTGAGGTCCTCGCCGGTGTACTTGCAAAACGATAACACTGGCCATGTGGGCTGGGTTACGCCTGCCCTAGAGGTCCCAAATATATGTGGGACCCACCCTGGTTCATTATCTTTTAGCCTAGATAGGCCCATGACTCTGTTTAGGATTTTTTGGGGCCAATTTGTAAACCAAAATGATTTTATGTATCATGTAGCATATGATTTTGGGGTAGGAGAGGCTAATCCATCCAACCCATTTATTACAAGAGATTCTATAATTGGAATGTCCAAAAGTCCAATTCTTACATATATTTACTATTTATAGTAAAATTTTTGTTTAAGTATGATTCAATATCCTTCACACATTAGGATTTATGTGTAGTATGAAAGTACTTAGAAAAAGTTGAAGAATGGGGTGGCGAAAGGAAAGATTCTGAATGAATTGGATGAAAAGGGATTTTTAAGCCTTGAGATTGAGTGTAAGGGTTGTGGTTGCCCCACGACCCAAGGACATGCATTTACGGGTTTAGAATTCTTCTGGGGTCATCTCAAACCCGCCAACTAATGACCTAGAGGCGACTTAGGTCGCTTCACGCGACCAAAGATACGTTATAGACTCGATCATAAGGATCGATTTGAGTAGACTTCGCCTATTGGAAAAACTGAAGTCCTACGAGTGTTTCTAGATTTTTCTCGCACCCACCTAAGTTAAAGAGGCGATAGCGTACGTCACGTGGCCATTCCCAGGTCCGGTTTAATCCAAATCATGCTCTGATACCAACTTGTAACACCCTAAAAATCGGAGGTCGTGTAGAAACCTGACTCCCGAGTTCCAGACCATCACTCATGCAACAAATATGATTATGATTCAATCTTGTCTGAGTTAAATCATTTACATGATTAAGATTATACCAAAACTGCAATTCATACTCCAGATCCAGTGATAAAATGCAAGCGGAAGACTGAAAAATATATATATCACTGTACGAAAACAAAATAATCTCAAACTGTCTCCAAAGTATGTATACATCACTGAGTCTCAAACTGTCTCCAAAGTATGTATACATCATTGAGTCTCATATACATGTCATAAAGCAAGAAATAAATGTCAAGTGATAGTCCACTAGCATGTCCCGCCAATCCAGGCCAACTACGCAAAACCGTCGGAGAACTACATATATGAGAACTCATCCTGATCCTCGTAGTAATCCAGCTCTGCGTCCTGAATCGCCTCATCACCTGCATCTAAAATAGGGTCTGGTGGTGTTGCAAACACCGTCCCGTAACGTGGGAGTGAGTGATCAACTCAGTGGAATAATAGAGCAAAGATTAGCATGTTATCAAATCAATCACGCGTTAATAGTAAAGCAAACAATCAACCATCCCTAGGTACTGTTGTTAATGCAAGCATGAAATGACATGATGGATGCCCTCACCGATATACTCCCTCATGCGACACAATCTGCATCCGCGGCATGCTTTCTTCCCGCAGTGCTCCACATCTTCCAGGCACATGCAGTGCGATATAGATAACGATTACCGGGTTGTTATTAGTCCTTTTCATACAGCAGGATTGGGAAACTAAGGTACCTTCCTTATATCAATCCCAACACAGATCCTATCTAGGGTCGTCACTCCTAGTAATCTCATACGATGTTATATTTGTAGGTCGCTGCAAGGGCTACCAGGGCTGTTGCTCGCACTCGTTGCACCGCTCCCCCATCACCTTATCAATACATGCATAATGTACTCTCGTTGCTACGGAAGGGTCGTCACCTCCTGTAGACTCAGAATACACTTAAGGTCACTACAAAGAGCTCGTCACCAATCAGAGTAGGCCGACAGCTCGAATGTAGTCTCCCATACCACCACAATCGGTTCACGAGTCAAATGTGCTCACTGGTCACTACGGGGAGGTTTGTGGCCCCAGCGTAGGCCGACAGCTCGACCATGGTGTCCCATACCACCATGCCCGACTCATGAGTCTCTTGGATCAAGGTACCATGGTTAACAGGGTTTTCAATGGTAAGTTCAGTACCCTATCTTCAAGCAGTTATGACTCATACAGGGTGAACATACAATGGCCAGTCGGGTTATTTGATGGGCTCGACTAGTACGAGCGCATCTCAAGTCGAATGACATGAAGTGCATGAAACACTTCGTGTGGCCTAACCACTGCCGCCAACTCAAAATCCGACTCGCGTTCATCGACGCGTCCTTCGTGGCAAATAGAAGTCAACCACGAATTCAATCCATTACCAACTGCCTGGACTAACGTATAGCCCCAAACACTTGAATATCAACATCAGTAATCATATGAGTGTAACAAAAATGAAGTACAATAATGTAAGCATGTTAACACATGTTATAACATACAACTTAAGCAAATCATCCAACACATGCATTTCATGTATATAATGAAATCAATACATATAGCCAACATGATGGAAATCATTTACATCAGTATATTACTTAAGAATTCAATCTCAAAACTCATTCACAACACCATCTACTCAATACATACTAATACAAACATTTATACAAACACTTAGCCTACACACTTTAGTCTACATAGAGTTTGTCGACTCAAAGTGCGCATTTGGGCAACTCTTTTCGCCAAACAGATCATGCACGCATTCCTAATATCCTAACACGACAAATAACCATGGCAAACATTCTAGTAAAATGTGGATGTAAACAGTATTTCCTACAAATGATTAAAATGCCCTAAATCTCATATTTTCCATACGTTTATGAAACAGAAAATGGACAACATGTTTTACATGTCAAACGGCATTGCCGTCGATAATCTACTATTAAACGACAATGAAAGCTTTGAAATCAATCAATCAAAGCGTTTAAAATCCTCACATTTTGCCCTAGACGCATATCAGTTCGAATAGGATGTATATGCTTCGTCACCGGCGTAAATGCGACCTAATGAACAAGATACATAAGCTATTTCGATAATGAATTGAAGAAATCCATAAAACAGCAAGTGGTTAGGATTTTCTTACCTAAGAGGGCGTTGGAAATCACCAGGAAAGTGATTTGAACGCGTTGCTTCGGTATGTGCAAAAGCTGGTGCAAGTGGAGGGAAATCTCTCCCACAAGTCTCTCACTTTCTCTCTCTCTCTCTCTATCTAGGGTTCGTTGAAAATTTGGATGGGAGGGTTGTGAGCGGGTTTAAAGCCCTTATATAGGCTAAAACATAACCTAAATAGACTTGGGAACAAAGTATACTTGGGTTATAGCCAAATCGGGGCTGTTTCGATCCATAAGAGCATTTCGGGAGTTCCCCTGGCCGAACGCGGTCGGACTTAAGCTCATGGTCACTGGATGTTGTCCACACTAAGTTTTCAGACTGGTAGAGTTCCCAGATCGCACGTGACGGTCCAGTTTCAGTTCAGCGGTCGTCGTACCTAAATCAGGTCTACAAGTCTCATGCTATGAAAGAGAAATTTTTCCTGATCCGAGGGTGAAATTTGGCTGAATTCTGACGGTCAGAACGCTTAATAATAACGTGCAAAGACTCGTGCCAGATTTGAATTAAAATTTCAAATCTTTATCCATTTCTTACTCACTTCACTCCGGCTCAATGAAATAGCCTCAGAGCATCGGTTGGGCTTGATTTTTGAAATGATTATCAAGTCCAGCTAAGTGGTCATAACCATCTAAGATTGTAGACATTGGACTTTCGACACACAGTCTAAATGAAATACTAAGTTTCAAAGGGTTCCTAAGAGCAAACGGGTTTAGAGTTTGATCCTAGGTTTCAGGGTATTATAGCGTCATTGATTCTACAAGTTTTGGGTCCTGCAGAACGTATTTAAAGCGATTGATGCTAATTTCACAGCTACTCTAGCATAGCGCTAGCTAACTTACACTTAATTTCTAAAGGAATTCATCCTAAGTGATTTCCAATAGAGTTGGTACTCGAATCTCAGTATGGATTTTTCCAAGGCGTTAAAGCCTACCACGTGATTTGTAGTCCTAATGGGGGTTTCCCGTCGATCTAATGGTCGGGTGATTTCGAAGTTGACGTCAATGGCTAAAAGGTCTAAATGGGCCACTTGTAAGGCTCTCCACCTGTATTTCTAACCAATGCTAATATTAATAAAATTCTTATTATTTTTTGTATGTTACTTGTGATTAAAATGTTTAAAGTCTCATGCATATATATATAAATATAATTTTAATATTAACACACTACTAATTACATGTTATTGTTCACACATTCATTAATATACATAATTCATAATATACAATATCATATTATACGTATAAATGAATTGAAGATTGTACAATATCATATTTAATTAAAATTATATTTGTATTTGGTAATATTGTTAAATAATATACAATTACATTAAAGTATCTAATGATTTTTGTGTACATACTTATAAAAGATAATCAATGCTACATTATTATTTGTAATTTTATTTTTACATTGTGAAATTATTATTCCTTATGTTTATTTAATATAATATTATTTTCAAACTATTTATATACATTAAATACGTGCATATCATTTTAGCATGAAATTTTTAATCTTTACAAGGTACATACGTTTCATAATGTATATATTTCGGTGGCATTGTTTATATATTTATATTAAATTAATCTACATGATAACACTCGAGTACTTGAAAGTACAGGGTGTTACAATATACACCCCTTAAAGAGAACTTTGTCCCCAAAATTCAGTACTCCTATTATGATTGGGGACGAAGATAATATTTGTGGTGGTCTTGAACGTTCATTAATTTCCTATATGTACTAACGTATACCACTAGGCACCCAAAATCGAGGCCATTACGATCTACCCCCCTTAAAGAGAAATAAACAAAATACTACATCAAGATTTAATGATGCAGGTACCAATTATTAATAGTACAAGTGGTTCATTTATCCTCGAGACGTACCCTATGTCTTCGTATGAAATCTCGACGAGCTTTATTTAATTTCCCCACAACCCTTAAGTTCTCGTCTAACAAATCAACTAAAGTGTCTAAGTCCCTTTAAAGGTTATAATCTTCCCAACATTAGCTAAACTTAGGGAGTTGTTTTGTTGCTTATCAACATCAAATTTATTTATTTATTTATTTTCATATATATATATATATATATATATATATATATATATATATATATATATATATATATATATATATATATATATATATATATATATATATATATATATATATATATATCCCTATAGTAATTACTAAGGTCATCAGTTCACTTATGTGGTAACTAGTGGTATTATATCTTTCTTTTTAAATTTTTCTTTACTTCAAATGATAGTTTTCCCATTGTCTCAAGTACGATGTAGTTTGTTATTTTTCCGTGTTCGAGCTAACACGAGTAGATGTGTAACACTCCGGATTTTTGCCAACCTGGGGTCAGACATCCTTAGGCAATGGGTCAACCATATCACTCTCAGAACTCAATTCCAAAGCCAAAGAAATCATTTAGAACCAAATTCTTTAGAAATTTAATATGTTTTAGCTAGCGCTAAACTAGATTACCTGTGAAATTAGCACCAACCACTTTAAATACGATCTGTAAGACCCAAAACCTCTAGAATTGTTAACGCTATCTTACCCTGAAACCTAGGATCAAACTCTAAACCCAGTTGCTCTCGGGAATGCTTTGTAACTTTGTATTGGATCTAGACCGCACGTCAAAAGTCCTATATCTATAATCTTAGACCATTATGACCGCCTAGTTGGACTTGACAATCATTTCAAAAATCAAGCCCAACCGATATCATGAGACTATTTTACTGAGTCCGGAGTGAAGAGAGTGAGAAAAGGAAAATATTTAGAAAATTAATTTAATTTTTAATAAATCTGGCACGTGTCGCTGGCGCAATATTTTTAAGCGTTCTGACCGTTAGATTTCGACCCAAATTTACCCTCGGATTAGGACAGGTGGCCCTTACATGTCATAGCACTTGTGGCTCTGATCGAGTTTCGGTGACCGCTGAACTGAAACTGATCCACTACGGTCGATCTGGAAACCCGACCGGACTAAAAACTTAGTTGGACCTAGATCCAATATTAGAGAGCTTAAGTCCAACCGCATTTAGTAACAGGACCTCTAGAAGTGCCCCGTTGGATCGGAACAGACCCGATTTGGTTATAACTTAAGTATACCTTGACTTGGAGTCTGTTTTCGTTATGTTTAGGCTTATAAAAGATCCTTAAACTCTCTCTCACAAATCCCATACGAATTTGAGAGAAACCCTAGGAGAGAGAAGAGAAAAGAGAGAGAAAGTGTGAGAAAAGTGAGACAACCCTCCTGCTATTCTTCCCTGCTACTCCACGTGCCAAAGCCATCCACCTCCATCGCTATTCTGGCAATTCCAACTTCATTCTAGGTAAGAAAACCCTAACCCTAACCTGTTTTAAGGTTCCTATAGGTACAAGTAGCTAAGTAGCTGACTCACCTTGTGTTATAGGTCGTCATATCGACGTTGACGGAAGCATAAAGTACTTATTCGATTCATTACTCTCCTACGGCGTAAGGTGCGGATTTTAGACGCTTAGTTTACCATTTTTCAAAGCTTTCAATGCCGTTTAATGGTAAATTGTTGAAAGAATGTTGTTTGATATGTAGAACATGCTGTCCGTTTTTCATTTCGAGTACGTACGAATTTAGGGTATTTTAGGTAATTGTAGGAAATACTGTATACGTACGTATTTTGCTGATATGATTTCCATGAGTATTTACCGTGTACCTATACTAGTTATACGTGTATGATCTGTTTGGCGAAGAGATTCGCCCTAATGCACATATTGGCCGACATATGTTATGTAGACTAATGTTTGTAGACTAAGTGTTTGCTGAAATGCCTAAATCAATATGGTTTATGCCTGCCATATGTTTTGAATGTAAGAACATGATTGTTGTGTATTAGACAACTCCTTAATATAAGGATCTGTCATACTATATGTTGAAATCAACATACGTCAAGTACGTTGGAGTATGATATGCTGTTTTGGCTTAATCCACTTCATGTTTTATGCACTATTATAGCCGACATTCATTCATCATTGAAAATGTTGCATAAGTGATGTTCTGGAACTCGGGAGTGGAGTTTATCCTCGACCCCCGATTTTTCGGGATGTTACAAGATGATTGTAGTGGGTTTGAGCCTGATACCTTGATCCTTCACCTACGTATAAAAGAGGATTTTGGATTTCAATTCATAACCCTATTAAATCTCGATCTTCTGCCTGACCAAGGCATTGAGATCGTTGAGATTTGTTAGGACTTAGAATTTAAGTCAAACAGTGCAACATCGCTTAAGTATGGTTCCATTAACTCATGATCCTGATTATTCTAGACTCATGGGAAATATCATGTGATCTTCAACTTCTTCGATGAGAGCACCCAAAATTTACGTGAATAAACGCGATTAACCATCACGCTTCCAGTGAACACTCTGATCATCTATGCATAATGTAAAAACTCCAGGACCAAGATTGTTTACACGAATTTGAGTTTAAAATTTTGCTACTTTTATTTAAGATCTTAAATCTAGTTTTGATATGCCTAGCCTAGGGTTGAAATGTTACATAAAAACCATTTAACTTTTCCTCTAATTATTTTACGTGTTGGAAATTGTGATAAATACTATCCCTAAGTAAAGAGACGCATTATGAAATTCAAATTACAGTTTCTTGGAACGATCCCTTAGGTTTAGGAAGTGCATATGGTTAATCCACTAGGTAAGAAAATTGTCTATAGTTGTAAGTTCATTTCATATGCTAAAGAATGTAATGGTGTTATTTTTAGCTAATGGAATTTTTGGAGGGTCAGAGTTTTGACTTATTGAAATTGTTCCTTTGAGAGTAAGTACGGGGAATGTCTTTGCCTATCATGGTGGGTATTTGTTTCCCTACGTTACTTATGTTTAGTTTCGACGTCTAATGTCTAGTCCTGAAGCTTTCAAGGGAGCTTAGGAACATTTCTAAGTTTTACAGTTATCAGAACAATTTTCTAAGGAACTTAAAATGTTGAATTCCTATATTGTCAATTTTTCTTATTCTAAGGGAATTTCACCCAAGTTCAAATGATTGAACCTAAGATGTTCAAAGGGGCCCAAGATTCTGAGTTCATATATTCTCAATTTCTCCTAACTATAGGGAAAGTTTGCATAAGTTCAATGATTACTCTTAATAATTTCTAAAGAGACCCAAATTTTGGTTTCTACATTCTCAAAACTCTTCTAAGTCTAAGGGAATTCATCTAAGTTCAACATTTTAATTTTAAACATCCTAACTCGATACATTTAAGGCTTGTATAACATGATTTCCCAAGGCCAAGTTTGTCCAAACTATGCTCTGATACCAACTGTAATACCTCGTATTTTCAGGACCTGAGTTTACAACTCGTTTCCTAAAAACCTAGGTGTTAACCTTAAAGGATGGTCAAAGTCGAGTATATATATTTTTCTTTTATTTTTCATCAGAATGAGCAGATGAACATATAATGGACAAGTAAGTAAAAAGGGAAATTTCAAATTTCATTTAGAATAGACAAGTGGTTGCCCATAATGACTTATACAAACCAATGTCTCTAAAATTTACAAATACAAAAATTTCATGATCCAATACATGAGAAATAGTATAATGCAAGTAAATTAGAGTTACAAGACCCCTCAGCTCCTCAAGGTAGACACAATCATGCAACCCTGACACTTGAACCCGGCTCCTCATCAGTCTGAACCTGAAAATTACTTAAGCCACCTGTGCTACCTGTACGATTATATATTCGATGAATGAGTAGCCAATTCAATGTGAATTTCCCTCAAGATTACACACCGCCGCATTAGTTAAGCATAGTTTTAAAATATAGAGAACATTTCATGATGCAATCTTATTTAAGTGCATGGATGCGTGAATGCACTTCAATTGGGGACGCACATCCAGTTGGCCAAGTGAATGGACCTTTCAAATAGTCGGTCCATTCATGCAAGACAATGGATCTTTCAAACAGTCAACTCATTCAACTTGTAAAGTAGTGGGCCTTTCAAACAATCAACTCACTTAGACTTGAATGGGCCTTTCAACCAGTTAGCTCACTTAGACATGAATGGGTCTTTCATACAATTGGCTCACTTAGATATGAATGGGCCTTTCAAATAGTCAGCTCATTCATGCATGGGGTTGATCATTTCAAATAGTCAGCTCATCCCAAATAGGGGAATGGACCTTTCAAAAAGTCTGTCCACCCAGGCAAGAGAATGAGTCTTTCAAACAGTCAACTCATTCAACTTGTAAAGGAACGGGTCTTTCAAACAGTCGACCCACTCAAGTAAGATAGTGGGCCTTTCAAACAGTTGGCTCATTCATGCAATAAGATGGGTCTTTTAAATAGTTAACCCATTTTTTTTACAAGAGAACGGACCTTTCAAATAGTCGGTCCTTTAAGCAAGAGGATAGACCTTTCAAACAGTCAACCCATCCCAAATAAGAAAGATGGACTTTTCCAACAGTTAGTCAATTCGAAAATATGAGTGTCATGTATGCACGAATAATTTCAACCATTATTATCCAAATTTGCAAGAAGCCAATTCAGGTAGACATTTAGTAAGTGTCATAGTTCAAGGTTTATAAACAATTCACAAACAATTTATAAACATGATGGATACATAAGTACAACACGTGGATATTCATACAAACTAAGTGTTGGGCATATGATTGAGAATTAGATTCAATATCTAGCACAAGTTATCATGAATCAGAGATGTCAATTATCAATTAACATAAAATGAACTACTACTTAAGCTAATAAGGAGGAGGAAAGCTTAAGAGGAAAGATTCATCACTTTATGTTTTGAACTGCGTACGTCATCGCTAGGTGGTGCGTACGCCCAAGACTTTGACCCTAACCATAAATTATGAGATTGTACCATTAGATCTAAACTTAATTTACAATTTACATTTTTATGTATTGACTTAGGGTTTAGATTACTTATGTCTAGGGTTTCACTCTAGAGTTTAGGTATAGGCCTAGACTTTGATTTTTGTTATGGAATTTGAAATCTTATTTTGTTTGGTTATGAATGATATTATCTAAGGGAATAATGAGTGAATATGGTTAATCAAATAAATTAGTTATTAATTAGGAATATTAACCATGGCCACTATTATATTAAATTACCTAACAACCCACTATGAATAATAATACTAGTAACTTCGAAACAATTACTAATATTAACCATATCCTTAATATTATCTAACATGACTCTAATAATCATTTGATGAGAATTAAGTAATGTGATCTACAATTAGTGATAATATGAGAAATAAAGCACTTATATTTAATAATTAATATTTTATCTATAATAACTAATTTTAATATATATGAAATTTAATAATGGTTAATTATATCTAACTTTAATAATCCACAAATTGGTAATAATAGTAACAATGATAATTGATATAATTTAAATTTGGGAAGCGAATGTGGGCCCACCTAGCTGACTCGGTTCGAGTCGAGTTGACTCGACTCAACACCTCTACCACTCCTTTCTATTCCTCTTCTCCTCCTTTTTCTACCTCTTATTTCTTTCCCTTCTTTTATCTGCTTTTTGCTAGAAGCCCTGCTGGCTTAACCCAAACCCAACTAAAATGGGCCACTGTAACGCCCTAAAAATCGGGGGTCGAGCAGAAACTTAGCTCCCGAGTTCTAACGCATCACTTATGCAACATTTTTTATGATGGATGAATATTATCTGTATTAGGGCATAAAACATGAGGTAGATTAAACCAAAACAACATACATAATTTAGGGATAGTCTGAAAACACGAGCGAAAGACAGAAATACATATATAAATCAACATAAGTCCCCAAGATATGTATGCTCTGCCAGGTCATAATTACAAGTCGTGTCTCAAAATACATATATAAAAAAAATGACAAATTACTACCAACATAGTCCTGAATTCTAGTCAATCAGGGCACTGTTCACATGAACTCACCTGAGAACTGCATATAGGAGAAACCCTCCTCATCGTAAAAAAAGACCGGCTCTGCCTCGAAAGCATAGGGACTGGTTAGTGTTACAAACACCATCTCGTAACGTGGGAGTGAATGATCAACTCAGTGGAACTATACAGCAAAGGTTAATATGTTATCAATTCAATCAAGAAGTAATGATATAATACTACAATCAAACATGTCCTGGATACTCTTGTTAATGCAAGAATGATATGAGGGAATGATTCATACCCTCACCACAATCTCTCTCTGCGATCTTCATCTTACGGTCGCGCATGTCAATCACTTCCTAAGTGCTCTTACACCAATGACAATAGCACATGCAATGTAATGATATGATCATGATTATCTATTTCTTATTAGTCCTTTTCATACAGCAAGATTGGGAAGCTAAGACACCTCCCTTATATCAACTCCCAAACACTGATCCATTCTAGGGTCGTCAGTCCTAGGAAATCTCATACGATGTTACGGTTCTAGATCGTTGTAAAGAGCTCGTCACCAATCAATACAGGTCTAGTTATATCCTAGAGACTACAATAAGACTTGTCGCCCTTATGTAGTGTCGGGATATACTCGACATCACTACAGAGGGCTCGTCACCAATCAGTGTAGGCCGACAGCACGAATATAGTTTCCCATACCACCATAATCGACTTACGAGAGTAGGGTGCTCATTGGTCACTACGGGGAGGCTCGTCACCCCAACGTAGGCCGACAGCTCGACCACAGTGTCCCATACCACCATGTCTGGCTCATGAGTCTTAGGAATTACGGTACCAAGGTTAACTGGATTTTCACTAGTGAGTTCAGTGCCTTAAATTTAAACAGTAGCGACCAAACATAATGAACATACATCAGCCAATCGGGTTAGTTTATAATCTCAACTAGGCCAAGCGCACGTTGAGTTGAACGATAAGGAATGCATAAGCACTCCGTGTGGCCTAACCACTGTCAAACATCCCAAGCACGACTCGGATTCGTTGAACACATCCTGCATGGCGAAAACAACCTCAACCACCAGTTTAAAGACTGTTATCGATTACCTGGGCTATACAATAGCCCCAATCACATTCAATTATGACATGTTATTAGATGATATGGTCAAGATAGTAAATGGATCATATTTCAAATTATACAATCAAAGGTCCGATTTGTCCACTTGACGGCTGCCAGGGCTATTGCACGGAATCGTTACACCACTCCCCCATCACCCTTCACGGCTTTGTTTCTACATGTAATGGAATACAACTTAAACATGAATCCACACATATGCAATATAAAATACATGGAGGAAGTCATACACATAGACAAGGTAGTTGAGAAGCATATCTCAACATGCATACAGGTACACCTTACAAACTACTAACTCATTCAAACATTTTTACAAACACTTAGCATACAACTTCCATCATATGTGATATATATAAGTTTATTATACGTATTAGGGCCAATCCTCTTGTCAAAGGGTTATCGCCTATACAACAATCATATATCCATGACAGTTAGTCATGGCGAGCACAAAAGTGAATTCTATACTAATTCATTCATTTTCACGATCACTTAGACTACACAATATAATATACTCAACGTATGTTGATAAAACATGTATTAGGCTAATCCATTCACCCAAAAGTTGATACACATGCAACTAGCATACATAGACAACAATTATTCATGAAAAGCATAAATCCAAATTTCATACGTATACGGTATTTTCTACAAATACGAGGAATATAATATATTCAACATAGTTAACGTATAACTGAAAAATGAAACGGACAACACTTTATACATGTGAAATAGCATCCACGTCAGTAATATATCATTAACCGACATTGAAAATCTTAAAAACTATAACCTAAACGTGTATAGTCTGCACCTTAAACCAAAAAATGCACAATAGATATGATTCAGACGATACGTCTTCGTCAACGGTGGATTGGCAACCTAAGGCATGAAATACGTTAGCTACAATATCACTTCAACTATTTTAAGCTCCAAAATAGGTTAGGGTTTGATTAACTTACCCAAGGACGGAATTAGAATCACTGAAAAAATGATTGAGAGACGATGAATTTGATGTGTAGAAGAACTAGGAAGAATCCCAGAAGGAACAACAGGTTCTCTCTTACTTTCTCTCTCTTTTCTCTCTCTTGATTTGGCTAGGGTTGGAAATTCGTATGGGATTTGAGAATGAGGGTTTAAGGACTTTTTATAAGCCCAAAAGCGGCGAAAATAGCCCTAGGGCCAAGGTATACTTAGGTTATAACCAAATTGGGCTCTTTCTCGTCTAACGGAACACTTCTGGAGGTCCTCTTATCAAATACAGTCGAACTTAAGCTCACTAGTATAGGATCTTAAGCAAGTTAAGTTTTTAGTCTGATCGGGTTTCCAGATCGACCGTGGCAGCCAGTTTCAGTTCAACGGTCACTGAAATTCGATCAGGGCCATAAGTGCTTTGACATGTATGGGCTACCTTTCCTGATCCGGGGGTGAATTTGGGTCGAAATCTAAAAGTCAGAATGCTTATAAATAACGCGCAAGTGACATGACTCAGATTACTTAAAATCATATTTAATTTCTTTAAAAAACTTCGCTTTCTCACACTCTTCACTCCGGACTCGAGGAAATGGTCTCAGGACATCGTTTGGGCTTGATTTTTGAGGTGATGGTCAAGTCCAACTAAGCGGTCATAATTTTCTAAGTTCATCGCTATCGGACTCTCGACGTGCTGTCCAGGTCCGATACGAAGTTTCTGAATGATCTCGAGGGCAACTGGGCATAGAGATTGATCCTAGATTTTAGGGTAACATACCGTTAACAATTCTATAGATTTTGGGTCTTACAGATCGTATTTAAAGTGGTTGGTGCTAATTTTGTAAGAAATTTAGTGCAGCGCTAGTTAATTCACATTAAATTTTTAAATAATTTAGTCCTAAATGGTTTCTTTGGCTTTGGAATTGAGTTATGAGAAGTTACCAAGGTGTTATAGTTGACCCATTGCCTAAGGACGTCTAACTTCAGGTTGGCAAAAATCCAAGGTGTTACAATTTACCCCCCTTAAAAATAATTTCATCCTCGAAATTGGCTAAGGGTAATGAGTAAAGATTCTATTATTCCTTTTTCCTAAACTTTAGTGATTTCAAGTTTATATGCGTGGTAGGGTGTATACTATCTATGCTAGTCTAGCGCATTTTAGTCTACCCTTCTTAAAAACTTACTCTTTATCTCTTGCTTATACCCTGATGGTTTGCTGCATTTTATTTCTTTATCTATTTGGAGTTTTGACGACGATTCCCAACTACTTAGAGTAAGATATATGTTTTCAATGGTCGACCAATACGGAGAGACGGTTATAGTGGGCTTGATCCCGATACTTCGAATGTCCTCCTGACCAGGGTAGACAACGTTGTATCCCTTCCTAATCCTGGTGGATCCTGGTCTTCTGCTTGGTCAAGCAGTGAGTCCACTGGTAGTCTGCCAGGATGTAACGTCTCGAAAAAATTCGTACAGGGACCCGAGTACCACCTCGATCAGAAATCGCTTAGGATAAATTCCTTTAGAAATTAAGCGTAAGTTAACAAGCGCTATATTAGATTAGCTGTGAAATTAGTACTGTTCGCTTTAAATACATTCTGTAAGACCAAAAACTTGTAGAATCAATAACGCTATAACGACCTGAAACCCAGGATCAAGCTCTAAACCCGTTTGCTCTCAGGAACCCGCTGAAACTTTGTATTAGATCTAGACCGCGTGTCAAAAGTCCGATATCTACAATCTTAGACTATTATGACCGCTTAGCTGGACTTGACAATCGCTTCGAAAATCAAGCCCAACTGATGTTCTAAGGCTATTTCATTGAGCCTGGAGCAATGAGTGTGAGAAAGAGTGAAATTCTTTATAAATTAAATGTGATTTAAATAAATCTGGCATGTTTCGCTTGTGGGTTAAGTATAAGCATTCAGACTGTTGGAATCTGACCAAAATACACCCTCATATCAGGGAACATTTCCCACTCAGGTGAGTGTACTTGAAATCCTCGATCGAATCTCAGTGACCGCTGAACTGAAACTGGTCCGCCACGTACGATCTGGAAACCCGATCGAATTGAAAGCTTAATGTGATCAGGATCCAACGTCCATGAGCTTAAGTCCGACCGCATTTAGTCAGGGGACCTCCAGAAACGTTCTTTTGGATCGGAAGAGACCTGATTTGGCTATAACCCAAGTATACCTTGGTTTAAAGTCTAAATAGGTGAATTTCTAACCTATTTAAGGACCTTAAAACCCTCTCACACCCCTCCCATACGAATTTGCAAAAACCCTAAAAAAGAGAAGAGAGAAAAGAGAGAGATTGTGTGGAAGTTGTGAGGGAAAGTCCCTGGCACTCGATCCTACTTCTACACGCACTTAATCACCATGTTCTAATCACTCTTCCGGTGATTCCGACTTCATTTTAGGTAAGAAAACCCTAACCTCAACCTGTTTTAGGGATTCTATCGATACAAGTAGCGAAGTATCTGACTTAACTTGTGAATTAGGTCGTCATATCGACATTGTCGAAGCGTAGAGTTCCTATTTGATTCGATATGCTTCTACGGCGAAAGGTGAGGATTCTAGATGCTTAGGTTAAATGTTTTCAAAGCTTTCAATGTTATTTAATAGTAGATTATCGACAAGAACACTGTTTGACATGTAGAACATGCTGACTGTTTTCCACTTCGATTGCGTACGGAGAATATGAGATTTAGGGTATTTTAGGTATTTATAGAAAATACCGTATACGTACGTATTTTGCTAATATGATTGCCATGTGTGTTTGTCGTGTACCTATACTGGTTATGCATGTATAATCTGTTTGGAGAAGAGATTCGCCCTAATGTGCACTTTGGGTTAACATACGCTATGTGGACAAATGTTTGTAGACTAAGTGTTTGTATAAATGTTTATAGTAGTATGTATCGAGTAAATGTTGTTGTAGATTAGTTTTGAGATTGAATTCTCGATTAATATGATGATGTATATGATTTCCTCCATGTTTATTATATGAATTGATTTCCTTATATATATGAAATGCTTGTGTTTGGTTGATTTGCCTATGTTGTATATTATAAGATGTTGTTAATATGCTTGTATTAATTGTGTTTCATTTCTGTCATTCTCACATGATCACTGATGTAGAATTATAAGTGCTTGGGGCTATACTCTAGTCCAGGCAGTCGGTAATAGAATTGAATTCGTGGTTGGCTTCTATTTGCCACGAAGGACGCGTCGAAGAACGCGAGTCGTGCTTTGGTTGACGGCAGTGGTTAGGCCACACGAGGTGTTTTATGCACTTCATGTCGTTCAGCTTGAGGTGCGCTCTACTAGTCGAGCTCGTCAAGTAACCCGACTGACCATTGTATGTTCACCTTGTATTGGTCATAACTGCTTGAACGTAGGGTACTAAACTTACCAAAGATAACCCTGATAACCATGGTACCTTGATCCATTAAGACTCATGAGCTAAGCATGGTGGTATGGGACACCGTGGTCGAACTGTCGGCCTACGCTGGGGCCACAAACCTTCCCATAGTGACTAGTGAGCACCTTAGACTCGTGAGTCGATTGTGGTGGTATGGGACACTACATTCAAGCTGTTGGCCTACTCTGATTGGTGACGAGCCCTTTATAGTGACTTTGAGCGTATTCTGAGTCTACGTGAGGCGAAGACCCTTCCATAGCAACAAGAGTACAACTAGGCCTGTATTGATAAGGTGATGGGGGAGCGGTGTAACGAGTGCGAGCAACAGCCCTGATACCCCTTGTAGCTACCTAGAAATATAACATCGTATGAGATTACTAGGAGTGACGACCCTATATAGGATCTGTGTTGGGATTGATATGAGGAAAGTACCTTAGTTTTCCAATAGTGTTGTATGAAAGGACTAATAACAACTTGGTAATCATATCCATATCGCACTGCATGTGCCTGGAAGATGTGGAGCACTAAGGGAAGAAAGCATGTCGGAGACGTAAGATGGTGTCACATGAGGGAGTATGTCGGTGAGGGCATCATCATGTCATTTCATACTTGCATTAACAACAGTATCTATGAATGTCTAATTGTTTGCTTTACTATTATCGCGTGATTAATTTGATAACATTCTAATCTTTACTCTATGATTCCACTGAGTTGATCACTCACTCCACGATACGGGATGGTGTTTGTAACACCTACCAGACTCTGTCTTAGATGCAGGTTGTGAGGGGATTCAGGAGCTGGAGCCAGACTTCTATGAGGACCAAGACGAGTTCTCGTACATGCAGTTTTCTAACGGCTTCGCATAGGTGGCCTGGATCGGCGGTATTTTACTAGTTGGACTATCATACGATATTTTAATTTTGGTTTGATATATGTATATGCGACTCAGAGATGTATTCATACTTTGGAGACAGATCGAGATTGTTTTGTTTTACAGATAGTGATATATATATCTTCCAGTCTTCTACTTGCATTTTATCACTGGATCTGGAGTATGAATTACAGTTTTGGTATAATCTTACTCATGTTATTGCATTAACTCAGACAAAATTGAATCATAAGCATATTTATTGCATAAGTGATGGTCTGGAACTCGGGAGTTGGGTTTCTACACGACCCCCAATTTTCAGGGCGTTACATAGGATTGAGAATTGGGTCAAGCCGCGAATGTTTCACATTTGTACATTTCAGTAACTTCGTAGTCTGATCACTTTAAAAGCTTAGAGAATGCCCAACAACAAGAGGTTCAAATTTCCTAATTATAAGGTTTCCCTTTGGGTCTTGGTCTAAGAAGGTCCTTGCCTTAATCTCTGCCCAAAGTAGGGGTTAATAAACACTTTAATAGATCATCCTAAAAGGATTTCTAATCGTAAAGAGTTGGCCAAGGCTTCTATTATGTTCGTATTTAACGAGTAGGTTTATGGATACACTGACCTTCACCCTAATTGTTTTCCTAAAAAGACTACATTATTGACATTTTGAGGAAGGTTTAGATCCTAATTAATGACCTAATCTTACGCATAACCTAAATCAATTTCCTTCGATCCTGGGCCAGTGGGGAAGGGGCCAACCACGCTTCCACTGCACCGCTGTGATCTAACGGTTGTATTAGCTGACCTAACTAGAATGGACTCATAATGTTCTACCCCCCTTAAAAATTATTTCTACTCTCAAGGCTCAAGAATCTATGTCCTAATCCGTATGTCAAAATAATGTGTAATTTAGGACCTATCCTTGACATGGAATGGGATATGATCTCCAAATACATTGGTCTTCCTTTCGTCGATGATGTGTACTATAGCGTTGGTACCTATGGTTGTAGAAATGAGCCTAATCTCTATTGGCTATATATCCTTAACACTTTCCAAAAGCAAAGCAATAACTTTTAGTTGTAGGTGGTCAGGCTAACACGAAAAAAAAAAGTTGTGTAGTGGGTTTGAGCCGGATACATAGACTCTTTGCCTAGCCAGGGCAAAAAATTTATCGTATCAGTCCTTAATCCTAGTCGACCCCGATCTTCTGCTTGATCAGAGCATTTGATTTATTGGTAACTACTAGGATTGAGAATTCGATTCAAACCACGAATATTTCACTTATATATAGTTTCTCTACTCCGTGTTCCCGATTATACTAAGTCCTTAGGAAGACAATTCTAAGGGGTGTCTTGATTTGACCTAACATTAATTCCAAGGGATTTATAAGGTGTCCTTAAGAGTGAATGGTTCTAAGTTAAAACAACTTTCCTAAGGGTTATTAAAGAAGCCTATAAGTATTAAGGGAATCCAACAAAGGAACAAGGTCTCACTCTAACCTAATCAAGCCAACTAGCTAAGTCTATATTTCAATTATCTTAGTAAAATCAGTCCTTTACAATCCTAAGTATAACTAGTACTTAGTCTTAAATTATTAGTGGTAATTCACTAGTTGTAACCCAAAGTCTATGCTTATACGCTAGATGGTTTCATACAATTTCTATTACAAGGAATTGTTTTATCACTTAGGGTCAAAGGTCGTCTGATTAGAATTGAGTTGCCCGAACTTGAATTTAACTATGCTCGAAATCTACACATAGGTTCATACCAACTAAGGAGAGTCTAGGATTTATGTTATTAATTTATTAGATGTTCTATACTATCCGATCTTTCGAAATCTAGGAATACCAACTCTAAGTCTAAAACTCTAGATGTCCTAGCACTAGATGGTCACTGTTTATTGACTAAGCTACTGTGTTAGGTCTCGTCCATCGGTAGAAGCATAGAGATCCAGAAGATGGCTATAACTAGCTTAAAAAGAGCCTTAAAAAAGGAGGAAAATAAGAAGAATGGGATGACAAATTTGGGTCTCCACGGATTTGAGTCTCAACAGAGGGTGTAAAGGCTCAAATGGAGGGGATATAAAGATAAAAAAATGACAAATAGGGTGGGTGTTGGGTTTACACAAATTTGAGACTTAAATGGGGCGGTGTAGGAGCTCAAATCAAAAGAAATGAGGGGATTGGAAGCTGGGTATTGCTGAGAATGGTGGAAGGATGTATGGCTTGAAGGAAAATGAGGAAAAGAGAGATTGGAAGGGCAATTTGATAGAGAAGGGAGTTGTTTTGAAGAAAAGGGAGAGCTTGGGGGTGGAGTTTGTGAAGGAAGTATGCGATTGGGGATGATATAATCAACAAACCATGCATCAGTGGGGTCCACAAGACCCCAAACTCGATTGGACCGATGGCCCAGCCTGGCCTGGCCCGACCGTCGGCGAGGCCTCGCCGGCCAATGGACTCCCCGGCGAGGACTCGCCCCACCAGCGAGGTCCTCCTCCCCCCCCCCCCCCCCCCCCTTGGGTTTAAAAACATGTGGGTCCCACACTGGGTCCCTCTAAAAAGCCCCGATTGGGCCCTTACTTCGGTTTGACTCGATTCGGGTCGATTCGGAACAAAACTGATATTAATATTTAGCGATTTTTAACGGCTGAAATGTTTTGAAACAGGACCTACACCCATCAATTGACAGTCTAGAAGTGATTTGGGGTCGTCGTGTGTGATCAGGAGTGTGCACGGACTCGATCTTGGTGATCATTTTTAGTAAACTTTCGCCAAATGACACATTTGGGGGTCCTAAACCTGTTTCTAGATTTTTCTAGATTTTTCTCGCACCCTCTTACATTAATTTGGCATCAGCGTGCGGTGTGTGACCATAACCTAGGTCCAGTTTAATCCAGATCATGCTCTGATACCATCTTGTAATGCCCTGAAAATTGGGGGTTGAATAGAAACTCAGCTCCCGAGTTCCAATGCATCACTTATGCAACATTTTTTATGATGGATGAATATTATCTGTATCAGGACATAAAACATGAGGTAGATTAAACCAAAATAACAAACATAATTCAGGGACAGTCTGAAAACACAAGCGGAAGATGGAAATACGTATGTAAATCAACATAAGTCCCCAAGATATGTATGCTCTGCCAGGTCATAATTACAAGTCATGTCTCAAAAAACATATATCAAAAAATTGATAAATCACTACCAACATATCCCTGAATCCCCGTCAATCAGGGCACTGCCAACATGAACCCGCCGGAGAATTGAATATAGGAGAAACCCTCCTCATCGTAAAAAAAGACCAGCTCTACCTCGTAAGCATCACCACCATCTAAAACTAAAACAAGGACTGGTTGGTGTTGCAAACACCGTCTCGTAATGTGGAAGTGAGTGATCAACTCAGTGGAACTATACAGCAAAGGTTAACATGTTATCAATTCAATTAAGCAGTAATGATAAAGCAGCATAATCAAACATGTCCTGGATACTCTTGTTAATGCAAGAATGATATGAGGGAATGATGCATGCCCTCACCACAATCTCCCTCTGTGATCTTCATCTTACGGTCGCACATGTCAATCACTTCCTCAGTGCTCTTACACCAACGACAACAGCACATGCAGTACAATGATATGATCATAATTATCTAGTTCTTATTAGTCCTATTCATACAACAGGATTGGGAAGTTAAGACACCTCCCTTATATCAACTCCTAAATACTGATCCATTCTAGGGTCATTAGACCTAGAAAATCTCATACGATGTTACGGTTTTAGATCGCTGTAAAGGGCTCGTCACCAATCAATACAGGTCTAGTTATATCCTAGAGACTACAATGAGGTTCGTCGCCCTTATGTAGTGTCGGGATATACTCAAGTTCACTACAGAGGGCTCATCACCAATCAGTGTAGGCAGATAGCATGAATATAGTGTCCCATACCACCATAATCGGCTTACGAGAGTACGGTGCTCACTGGTCACTACGGGGAGGCTCGTCGCCCCAACGTAGGCCGACAGCTCGACCACGGTATCCCATGCCACCATGTTCGGCTCATGAGTCTTAGGGATCATGGTACTAAGGTTAACGAGATTTTCACTAGTGAGTTCAGTGCCTTAAATTTAAACAGTAGCGACCAAACATGGTGAACATACATCGGCCAATCGGGTTAGTTTATAATCTCAACTAGGCCAAGCGCACGTTGAGTTGAACGACAAGGAATGCATAAGCACTCCGTGTGGCCTAACCACTGTCAAACATCCCAAGCACGACTCAGATTCGTTGAACACATCCTGCATGGCGAAAACAACCTCAACCACCAGTTTAAAGACTGTTATCGATTACCTGGGCTATACAATAGCCCCAATCACATTTAATTATGACATGTTATTAGATGATATGGTCAAGATAGTAAATGGATTATATTTCAAATTATACAATCAAAGGTCCGATTTGTCCACTTTACGGCTGTCAGGGCTGTTGCACGGAATCATTACACCACTCCCCCATCACCCTTCACGGCTTTGTTTCTACATGTAATGGAATATAACTTAAACATGAATCCACACATATGCAATATAAAATACATGGAGGAAGTCATACACATAGATAAGGTAGTTGAGAAGCATATCTCAACATGCATACAGGTACACCTTACAAACTACTAACTCATTCAAACATTTTTACAAACACTTAGCCTACAACTTCCATCATATGTTATATATATAAGTTTATTATACGTATTAGGGCTAATCCTCTTGTCAAAGGGTTATCGCCTATACAACAATCATATATCCATGACAGTTAGTCATGGCGAGCACAAAAGTGAATTCTATACTAATTCAGTCAGTTTCACGATCACTTGGACTACACAATATAATATACTCAACGTATGTTGATAAAATATGTATTAGGCTAATCCGTTCACCCAAAAGTTGATACACATGCATCTAGCATACATAGAAAATAATTATTCATGGAAAGCACAAATCCAAATTTCATACGTATACGATATTTTCTACAAATACGAGGAATACAATATATTCAACATAGTTAACGTATAACTGAAAAATGAAACGGACAACACTTTATACATGTGAAATAGCATCCACGTCAGTAATATATCATTAACCGACATTGAAAATCTTGAAAACCATAACCTAAACGTGTATAGTCTGCACCTTAAACCAAAAAATGTACAATAGATATGATTCAGACGATACGTCTTCGTCAACGATGGATTGGCAACCTAAGGCATGAAATACGTTAGGTACAACATCACTTCAACTATTTTAAGCTCCAAAACAGGTTAGGGTTTGATTAACTTACCCAAGAACAGAATTGGAATCGCCAAAAAAATGATTTAGAGACGATGGATTTGATGTGTAGAAGAACTGGGAAGAATCCTAAGAAGGAACAATAGGTTCTCTCTTACTTTCTCTCTTTTCTCTCTCTTGATTTGGCTAGGGTTGGAAATTCATATGGGATTTGAGAATGAGGGTTTAAGGCCTTTTTATAAGCCCAAAACTGATGAAAACAGCCCTAGGGCCAAGGTATACTTAGGCTATAACCAAATCGGGCTCTTTCTGGTCCAACGGAACACTTCTGGAGGTCCTCTTATCAAATGCGATCGGACATAAGCTCACTAGTATAGGATCTTAAGAAAGTTAAGTTTTTAGTCCGATCGGATTTCCAGATCGACCGTGGTTAACCAGTTTTAGTTCAACGGTCATCGAAATTCGATCAGGGCACAAGTTCTTTGACATGTATGGGCTATCTTTCCTGATACGAGGGTGAATTTGGATCGAAAACTAACAGTCAGAAAGCTTAGAAATAATGCACAAGAGAAACCACTTAGATTACTTAAAATCATATTAAATTTCTTTAAAAAACTTTTCTTTCTCACACTCTTCACTCCGGACTCAAGGAAATGGTCTCAGGACATCGTTTAGGCTTGATTTTTGAGGTGATGGTCAAGTCCAACTAAGCGGTCATAATTGTCCAAGTTCATTGCTATCGGACTTTTGACGTGCGGTCCAGGTCCGATACGATGTTTCTGAATGATCTCGAGGGCAACTGGGCTTAGAGATTTATAACATCTCGAAAATCGGGGGGTCGGGTAGAAACCCAACTCCCGAGTTTCAGAACGTCACTTATGTAACATAGATAATGATAAATGCATGTTGTCTATAGAATGACATTAAACAAGATTGAGACTAAGCCAAAACAGCATATCATACTCCAGAGACAGTTAAATTAGCAAGCAGAAGACTATGATGAATACATAAAATATATAAGTAATTATAAGTCTCCAGAGTGTGAACATGTTACCAGGTTAATTAAATAGATGTATACTTCAAAAATGGAAAGAAAATAATATACATGAGTACTCTAAAAATATAAAATGACAAGTGTCAAGGCGTCTAATCAACCTCCCTGTAATCTCATCGATTAGAACACGCATAAAGGAGGGATCCTCCTCCTCATCATCAAGTTCGGCTCTGCTTCACAAGCAGCGCCATCATCTGAAACTAAAATAGGGACTGGTGGGTGTCCGGAACATCATCCCGTAACGTGGGAATGAGTAATCAACTCAGTGAAATCATAGAGCAAAGATTAACATGTTATCAAATCAATCACGCGATCATAGTAAAGCAAACAATCAAACATTCCTAAATACTGTTATTAATGCATGCATGAAATGACATGATGGATGTCCTCACCAACATACTCCCTCATGCGGCACCATCTGCGTCCGCGGCATGCTTTCTTCCCGCAGTGCTTCACATCTTCTAGGCACATGCAGTGCGATATGGATAATGATTATCGGGTTGTTATTAGTCCTTTTCATACAGCAGGATTGGGAAACTAAGGTACCTTCCTTATATCAATCCCAACACAGTTCCTTTCTAGGGTCGTCACTTTTAGTAATCTCATACGATGTTATATTTGTAGGTCGCTACAAGGGCTACCAGGGCTGTTGCACGCACTCGTTACACCGCTCCCCCATCACCTTATCAATACAGGCCTAGTTTATATCCTTAAGACTGCATCAGGACTCGTCGTCCCCATGCGGTGTCAGGATAAACTCAAGGTCACTACAAAGGGCTGCCAGGGCTGTTGCTCGCACTCATTGCTCCACTCCCCTATCACCTTATCAATGTAGGCAGACAGTAAGAATATAGTGTCCCATATTACCATAATCAGCTCAGAGTAGGGTTCTCACTGGTCACTACGGGGAGGTTTGTGGCCCCAACGTAGGCCGACAGCTCGACCACGGTGTCCCATACCACCATGCCCGGCTCATGAGTCTTTATGGATCATGGTACCATGGTTGACAGGGTTTTCAATGGTAAGTTCAGTACCCTAGGTTCAAGCAGTTATGACTCATACATGGTGAACATACAATGGTCAGTCGGGTTACTTGTCGGGTTGGACTAGTACGAGCGCATCTCAAGCTGAGCAACATGAAGTGCATAAAACACTTCGTGTGGCCTAACCACTCCCGCCAACCCAAAACACGACTCACGTTCATCGACGCGTCTTTCGTGACAATTAGAAACCAACCACGAATTCAATCCATTACCGACTGCCTGAACTAGGTCATAGCCCCAAGCATTTGTATATCAACATCAGTAAGCATTTGTGAGTAACAGAAAAGAATATAAACAATACAAGCATGTTGACACATGTTATATCATACTACGTAAGCAAATCAACCAACACATGCATCCCATATATGTATATTGAAATCGATTCATATAACCAACATGTGGAAACCATATACATCAGCATATTAATTGAAAATTCAATCTCAAAACTAATTCACAACACCATTTAATCAATACCTACTAATACAAACATTTATACAAACACTTAGTCTACACACTTTAGTCTACATAGCGTATGTAGACTCAAAGTGCGCATTAGGGCGAATCTCTTCGCCAAACAGATCATGCACACATTCCTAATATCATAACATGAAAAATAGCCATGGCAATCATTTCAACAAAATACGGACGTATACTGTATTTCCTACAAATACCTAAAATGCTCTAAATCTCATATTTCGCGTACGTATACGAAATGGAAAAAGGACAACATGTTCTACATGTCAAACGGCATTCTCTTCGACAATCTACTATTAAACGACATTGAAAGCTTTGAAATCAGTCAATCAAAGTGTCTAAAATCCTCACCTTTCACCTTAGACGTGTATCGGTTCGAATAGAATGTATACGCTTCGTCAACGGCGTAACGGCGACCTAATGTACAAGATATGTAAGCTACTTCGCTATTGAATCAAAGGAATCCCTAAATCAGTAAGAGGGTAGGGTTTTCTTACCTAGAACGAAGTTGGAATCGCCAAGAAAGTGATTTGAATACATTGCTTTGGTACGTGCGAAGGATGGAGCAAACGGCAGGAAGTTCTCTCACAATCTCTCACTTTCTCTCTCTCTCTCAATCTAGGGTTTCAAGAAAATTCGGATGAGAGAGATATGAGAGGGTTTAAAGCCCTTATATAGGCTAAAAACTAACCTAAATAGACTTGGGAACAAAGTATATTTGAGTTATAACCAAATCGGGACTTTTTCGATCCAAAAGAGTGTTTTGGGAGGTCCCTTGGCCGAATGCGGTCGGACTTAAGCTCATGTATATCGGATCCTTCTCACACCAAGTTTTCAGACCGGTAGAGTTCCCAGATCGCACGTGGTGGTCCAGTTTCAGTTCAGCAATCACGGAGTCTCGATCGAGGATTCCAAGTACACTGACCTGAGTGAGAAATGTTCCTTGATCCGAGGGTGTATTTGGGTAAGATTTCGACAGTTTGAATGCTTATACTGATCCCGTAAGAGAAACGTGCCAGATTTATTTAAATCCCATTTAATTTTAAATGAATTTCACTCTTTCTCACATTCCTCGCTCCAGGCTCAATGAAATAGCCTCAGAACATCGGTTGGGCTTGATTTTTGAAACGATTGTCAAGTCCAACAAGGCGGTCGTAATGGTCTAAGATTGTAGATATCGAACTCTCGACGCGCGGTCTAGATCCAATACGAAGTTTCAAAGGGTTCCTGAGGGTAAACGGGTTTAGAGTTTGATCCTAGATTTTAGGGTAATGTAGCGTCAACGATGCTAGAGGTTTTGGGTCTTACAGATCGTATTTAAAGTGGTTGGTGCTTATTTCACAGGTAATCTAGTGTAGCACTGGTAAATTCTCGTTAAATTCTAAAGAATTTGGTTCTACGTGATTTCTTTGGCTTTAGAATTGGGTTCTGAGAGGTTACTAAGGTGTTATGGTTGGCCCATTGCCTAAGGACGTCTAATCCAAGGTTGGTAAAAATTAGGGGTGTTACAAGATTGATACTAGATTTTAGGGTAACATAGCGTTAACAATTCTATAGGTTTTGGATCTTACAGATCGTATTTAAAGTGGTCGGTGCTAATTTTGTAGGAAATCTAGTGTAGTGCAAGTTAATTCACGTTAAATTTCTAAAGAATTTAGTCCTAAATGGTTTCTTTGGCTTTGGAATTGAGTTATGAGAAGTTACCAAGGTGTTATGGTTGACCCATTGCCTAAGGACGTCTAAATCCAAGTTGGAAAAAACTCGAGGTGTTACAGTCTAACACTCCGGATTTTTGCCAACCTGGGATTAGACGTCCTTAGGCAATGGGCCAACCATGACACCTTAGTAACCTCTCATAACCCAATTCCAAAGTCAAAGAAATCACTTAGGATTAATTCCTTTAGAAAATAAGCGTAAGTTAACTAGCGCTACGTTAGATTAGCTGTGAAATTGTCCCTAATCGTACATTCTACAAGATCCAAAATTTGTAGAACTAATGACGCTATAATACCCTGAAATCCAGGATCAAACTCTAAACCCATTTGCTCTCGGGAACCCTTTGAAACATTGTATTGGATCTAGATCGCGCATCGAAAGTCCGATATCTACAATCTAAGACCGTTATGACCGCTTGGCTGGACTTGACAATCGTTTCGAAAATCAAGCCCAACCGATGTTCTGAGGCTATTGTACTGAGCCTGGAGCGAGGAGTGTAAGAAAGAGTGAAATTCATAAAAATCTAAATGTGATTTAAATGAATCTGGCACGTTTCATTTGCGGGATTAGTATAAGCATTCAAACCGTCAAAATCTGACCCTAATACACCCTCAGATCAGGAAACATTTCTCACTCAGGTCAGTGTACTCGGAATTCTCGATCGAGTCTCCGTGACCGCTGAACTGAAACTGGTCCGCCACGTGCGATCTGGGAACTCTACCGGTCTAAAAACTTCAGGTGAGAAGGATCTGATACGCATGAGCTTAAGTCCGATCGCGTTCGGCCAGGGGACCTCCCGAAATGCTCTTTTAAATCGAAAAAGTCCCGATTTGGTTATAACCCAAGTATACCTTTGTCCCAAGTCTATTTAGGTGAGTTTTTAGCCTATATAAGGGCTTTAAACCCTCTCATATCTCTCCCATCCAAATTTGCTTGAAACCCTAGATTGAGAGAGAGAGAAAGTGAGAGATTGTGAGAGACTTTGTGAGAGAACTTCCGGTCGTTTGCTCCAACCTTTGCACGTACCAAAGCAACATATTCAAATCACTTTCTCGGTGATTTTCAACGCACTTCTAGGTAAAAAAAACCCTAACCACTTGCTGTTTTAGGGATTCCTTCGATTCAAATGGCAAAGTATCTTATGTACTTGTGCATTTGGTCGCATTTACGCCATTGACGAAGCGTATACATTCTATTTGAACCGATACACGTCTAAGGCGAAAGGTGAGGATTTTAGACGCTTTGATTGATTGATTTCAAAGCTTTCAATATCGTTTAATAGTAGATTGTCGAAGAGAACGCCGTTTGACATGTAGAACATGCTATCTGTTTTCCATTTCGTATACATACGGGAAATATGAGATTTAGGGCATTTTGGGTATTTATAGGAAATACAGTATACGTCCGTATTTTGCTGAAATGATTGTCATGGCTATTTGTAGGGTTATGAAATTAGGAATGCGTGCATGATCTGTTTGGCGAAGAGATTCGCCCTAATGCGCACTTTGGGTCGACATACGCTATGTAGACTAAAGTGTGTAGACTAAGTGTTTGTATAAATGTTTGTATTAGTATGTATCGAGCCAATGTTGTTGTAGATTAATTTTGAGATTAAATTCTCAATCAACATGATGATGTATATGATTTTCCTCCATGTTTGCTATATGAATTGATTTCCTCACATATATGGAATACATGTGTTGGTTGATTTGCTTTCATTGTATGTACAACATGTTATCAATATGCTTGTTTTGTTGCATTTCATTTCTATTATTCTCATATGATCTTTGATGTGGTTTACAATTATTTGGGGCTATACATTAGTCCAGGCAGTCGGTAATGGATTGAATTCGTGGCTGGCTTCTATTTGCCACGAAGGACGTGTCAATGAACGCGAGTCGTGTTTTGGGTTGGCGGCAGTGGTTAGGCCACACGAAGTGTTTTATGCACTTCATGTCGCTCAGCTTGAGATGCACTCGTACTAGTCGAGCCCGTCAAGTAGCCCAACTGGCCATTTTGTGTTCACCATGTATGAGTCATAACTTCTTGAACCTAGGGTACTGAACTTACCATTGGAAACCCTGTTAACCATGGTACCTTGATTCATAAAGACTCATGAGCTGGGCATGGTGATATGGGACACCGTGGTCGAGCTGTCGGCTTACGCTGGGGCCACAAACCTCCTCCTAGTGACCAGTGAGCAACCCAGACTCGTGAGCAGATTATGGTTGTATGGGACACTATATTCTTCCTATCGGCCTACACTGATCAGGTGACGAGCCCTTTGTAGTGACTGCGAGTGTATTCTGAGTCTGCAGGAGGCGACGACCCTTCCGTAGTGACAAGAGTACATTAGGCCTGTATTGATATGGTGATGGGGGAGCGGTACAACGAGTGCGAACAACAGCCCTGGCAGCCCTTGCAGTGACCTACAAATATAACGTCGTGTGAGATTACTAGGAGTGACCACCCTAGACAGGATATATGTTGGGATTGATATAAGGAAGGTACCATAGTTTTCCAATACTGCTGTATGAACGGATTAATAACAACTTGGTAATCATTATCCATGTCGCATTGCATGTGCCTGGAAGATGTGGAGCACTGAGGAACGTAAGCATGCCACGGGCGTAAGATGGTGTCGTATGAGGGAGTATGTCGATGAGGGCATCTATCATGTCATTTCATGCTTGCATTAACAACAGTACCTAGGGATGGTTGATTGTTTGCTTTACTATTAACGCATGATTGATTTGATAACATGCTAATCTTTGCTCTATGATTCCACTGAGTTGATTAATCATTCTCACATTACGGGATGGTGTTCCGGACACCCACCAGTCCCTATTTTAGTTTCAGATGATGGCGCTACTTGTAAAGGGGAGCCGGACTTGATGATGATGAGGAGGATCCCTCCTTTATGCGTGTTCTGATCGACGGGATTACAGGGAGGTTGATTAGATGCCTTGACACTTGTCATTTTATATTTTTGGAGCACTCATGTATATTCTTTTCTTTCCATTTTTGGAGTATACATGTATTTAATTAACCTGGTAACATGTTCACACTCTGGAGACTTATAATTACTTATATATTTTGTGTATTCATCACAATCTTCCGCTTGCGATGTACGCTGTCCCCGCTTTGACTTAGGTGGGTGCAATAAGTATCTAGAAACACTCGTAGGACTTCAGTTTCGCTAATAGGCGAAGTCTACTCAAATCGATCGTTTTGATCGAGTCCATAATGTATCTTTGGTTGCGTGAAGCGACCTAAGTCGCCTCTAGGTCGTTAGTTGGCAGGTTTGAGATGATCCCAGAAGAATTACAAGCCCGAAAATGCATGTCCTTGGGTTGTGGGGCAACCAAAACCTTTACACTCAATCTCAAGGCTTAAAAACCCCTTTTCATCCAATTCCTTCACAATCTTTCCTTTCACCACCCCATTCTTCAACTTTTTCTAAGTCCTTTCTTACTACACATAAATCCTACTGTGTGAAGGATAGTGAATCATACTTAAACAAAAATTTTACTGTAAATAGTAAATATATGTAAGAATTGAACTTTTAACCATTCCAGTTATGGAATCTCTTGTAAAAAATGGGTTAGTTGGATGGATTAGCCTCTCCTACCCCAAAATCATATGCTTCATGATGCATAAATTTATTCTTGTTTACAAATTAGCCCCGAAACGTCCCAAACAGAGTCATGGGCCTATCTAGGCTAAAAGACAATGAACCAGGGTGGGTCCCACATATATTTGAGACCTCCAGGGCAGGGGGAACCCAGTCCACATGGCTGGCGTTTCTGGTTTGCAAGTTCACCGGCGAGGGCTCGCCGTACGGTGGGCCCCACTCGGGCTGATCTTCGGGCCGACGCCCTTAAATGGCTAGGGCACCTCCCCCATACATGGGACGTCCCTCAAAACAGCCCCAATCTACCATCTCCTTCACAAGAAAATGTCTTCAAGCTCTCCCTTTTTAGTTTTCTTGCTGCCTCTCTCTCAAATCTCGATATCAAACCTCTCCCAATCCCATTTTCTGCTAAAACCAACGCTGACCCATCTTCCACAGCAGTAGGCAGTCCCCTCTCTCTCTATTCTCATCAATTGGAGCTCATACACCCTCCATTGAAGGCTAAAAATTGTGTGGACCTCCATTCCATCTTATCTTGCTCTTTTCTCTTTGAAAATCCAGCCTTTGGGAACTTGATTCACCTCTCAACAGGGCCTAGATTCTATTCAATCCATTAGGGCAGCCTTATCTCCCCATTTCCTCCATTTTTCATGGCTATTGTTGAGGCTATTTTGACCTTTTTCTCTTTCTCCACCATCCTCTCTCTCATGGGAAAGAGGAAGACCGCCGTAGATGAAGCTGGGCCTAGTCGCCCTTCACGATCGAGGAAGCCAAGAGGTGGCGCTGCTAGCTCAAGCACAGCCGCTAGTCCAAGTGTTGGCAGAGAGCTACATACGAAGTGTGATTTGGATCCCCGTGCGCAGATAGGGCCTGCATTGTTGGCGGACTTGGCCCACGGTGCATATACTGATCGCAAGGTTCTGTTTGAGGCGCATGTGGAGGAGCGGCTCTTTGGTGAGTTTCTGTTATTTGAGCGCATCGAAGCTGCCAACTGGGGTCCGCTCTTTGAAGCCCAGTCTCATGTGAACGTAAGCACTGTTCGTGCCTTCTATGCTCATATTCGGGTTCCTACGTTGGAGCCATTGTAGTTTAGGATTCCCTTTGATAGAGATCGGGAAGCCACGATCGATGTTCGGTTGATAGCTCGACTTCTGAAGGTGCCTCTTGGCAAGGTACATCCAAGCACAAAGAATCTAAAGAGTGTTCGTGAGCGAAATCGCTGCACCAGGTTCCCATGTGGTGGTTTGGTTCCGTGGCAGCTTAACAAGAGCCTCTTAGCGTCCCACATGTCGGATGATTTTTGCCTGTTGCACCACATTTGCACGTTCAATGTGCATCCTAGGTCGACCAATCGTAGTGAATGTACGCGTCTCATGGTCGATTTCTTGTATCAAGTGGGCCAGAGAGAGAATGTGTGTATGGCCACCTTTGTGTTGTGACAGATCGTCCTCATAGAGAAATCGAGAAGAACGTCTGAGTCACTTCCCTTTGGCCGACTCATATGCAAGATCGCGCTTGGGTTTGTTCACAGACTTGGGCCAGAGATGCCTGTGCCAATTCACTTCATTGATGAGGTTACCATGAACCAGATGAAGATAAGGCCTCGGCAGCGTGAGGCTCAGCTTGATGATGACAGTGAAGGTGAGTATGATAGCGCAGAGGATGCTAGTGAAGAAGAAGCTGGGGCAGAAATAGAGGAAGAAGTCCAGGAAGAAGAAGAGGAGGCTCAGGATACTGATGAGAGCCCTCCTCTTGCGACTCGGGATGCTCACATAGCCCAGTTTGAGGAGAGTCAAGTTGCCTTGCTACGGGAAGTCCAAGAACTCCGGGCCGAGGTGAAACAAGATCTTGAGGATACCAAGGCCGTCATGAAACGGAAATTCGACAAGGTGACTCGTGCTTTGAAGGCCATCCTGTGTTTTCTGCAGGATAAGGGTGCTCCTCCTCCATCGTCAGACTCAGATTAGCAATTAGATTTTAGTCACTTGTTGGTCGTAGTTAGCTATTTTCTGTTTTCGGTGTGTGAGCCTGAGAAGGCTTAGTCATTGGTTTATGTTGCGGTTGTAGCTTTGACTAGTTTAGTTTCCCATGTGTTTCTTGTCATGATGCATGTAAGGATATATCTCTTGTATTGTGACAAATTTTGATTTAATGAAATGCGTACAGTCCCTTTTGCTATGAAGTGTGTGGAATGCTTGAGGGATTGTGTATTATTATGCTACATCTCACGCTTTCCAACACAAGGCCCATTTTCCAAAGCCTACGAAATTGATTTGAATCCCAACTCACCCACCTACTAAATATATCATTCCCAATTCTTGGGCGAGAGTAGGAAAGCAGTCCCATTTAACACAACTTGAGACCACTAGCAACATATGCCCTTGGCGTTTTGGACCTAGAGTTATATAGGAAATCCAATTCCATTTAGACAATCGTGACCCTAAGCGATAGAACAATTCACTGTATTAGAAGCTTAGGCTTTGGATTACAACTAGTGAGTTAGGCTTTGGATTACAGCTAGTGAGTTATAGACTAGGCTACTAGTTATAATAAGTAGTGTAAAGCCTGTATATGCTAAGGAATAATAGGTTAGATTTAGTTGGAGTAGGACCTCATTTCTTCGATAGGTCCCCTTAATACTTATAGACTTCTGTTATAACCCTTAGGAAAGTTGTTTTAACTTGGAACCATTCACTCTCAGGGAAAACTTATAAATCCCTCAGATTGAACTTAGAATAAACCAGCACACCTCTTAGAATTTCCCTTAGAATTTCCTTCCCAAGGATTTATTACAATCCGGAACGCGGAGTAAAGGATTTGTATATTAGCGATGTATTCGCGGTTTGAATTGACTTCTTAATCCTAGTGGTTACCAATAAATCCAATGCTCTGATCAAGCAGAAGATTGACATCGACTCGGATTAAGAACTGATACAACGAATTTTTTATCCTGGCTAGACAGAAAGTCTATGTATCCGGCTCAGACTCACTACCCAACATTTCTTCCATGTTAGCCCGACCACCTACAACTAAAAGTTATCGCATTGTCTTTGGAAACTGGCAAGGACTTATAGCCAGTAGAGATTAGACCTCTTGCCACAAACTCACATCTGTCCTTAAAATCAACCACAACACCCATTATTTCAGTTCTTTTCTACAACCATACGTACCAATGTCATAGAACGCATCATTAGTAAAGGAAGACCAATGTAGCAAGAGGTTGTCTCTCATTCCATGTCAAGGATAGGTCCTAAGTTACACCTCATTCCGATATACAGATTGAGACATAGATTCTTGAACCTTAAGTAAAACTAAGTTTTAAAGGGGGTAGAACGTATTCAGCCCAATCTACTTAGGATTATCTAATACAACCGTTGGATCAGAGTAGCGCAGCAGAAGCGTGGTTAGCCCCTTCCCCACTGACCCAGGATCAAAACAGTTGATTTAGGTTATACGTAAGGTTAGGTCATTACGAAAGTATCTTTAAGTACTCATTACCTTTAGCCAATTTCGGGGACGAAATTTTGTTTTAAGGGGGCTAGATTGTAACACTTCGAATTTTTGCCAACCTGGGATTAGACGTCCTTAGGCAATGGGCCAACCATAACACCATAGTAACCTCTCATAACCCAATTCCAAAGTCAAAGAAATCACTTAGGATTAATTCCTTTAGAAAATAAGTGTAAGTTAACTAGCGCTACATTAGATTAGCTGTGAAATTGTCCCTGATCGCTTTAAATACGTTCTGCAAGACCCAAAACTTGTAGAACCAATGACGCCATAATACCCTGAAATCCAGGATAAAACTCTAAACCCGTTTGCTCTCAGGAACCCTTTAAAACTTTGTATTGGATCTAGACCGCGCGTCGAAAGTCCGATATCTACAATCTTAGACCGTTATGACCGCTTGGCTGGACTTGACAATCGTTTCGAAAATCAAGCCCAACCGATGTTCTGAGGCTATTGTACTGAGCCTGGAGTGAGGAGTGTAAGAAAGAGTGAAATTCATAAAAATCTAAATGTGATTTAAATGAATCTGGCACGTTTCGTTTGCAGGATCAGTATAAGCATTCAGACTGTCGAAATCTGACCCAAATACACCCTCGGATCAGGAAACATTTCTCACTAAGGTCAGTATACTCGAAATTTTCGATCGAGTCTCCATGACCGCTGAAATGAAACTGGTCCGCCACGTGCGATCTGGGAACTCTACCGGTCTAAAAACTTCGGGTGAGCAGGATCCGATATGCATGAGCTTAAGTCAGACCGCGTTCGGCCAGGGGACCGCCCGAAACGCTCTTTTGGATCGAAAAAGTCCCGATTTGGTTATAACCCAAGTATACCTTTATCCCAAGTCTATTTAGGTGAGTTTTTAGCCTATATAAGGGCTTTAAACCCTCTCATATCTCTCACATCCGAATTTGCATGAAACCCTAGATTGAGAGAGAGAGAAGTGAGAGATTGTGAGAGACTTTGTGAGAGAACTTCCTGTCGTTTGCTCCAACCTTTGCACGTACCAAAGGAACGTATTCAAATCACTTTTCCGGTGATTTCCAATGCACTTCTAGGTAAGAAAAACCCTAACCACTTGCTGTTTTAGGGATTCCTTCAATTCAAATGGCAAAGTATCTTATGTACTTGTGCATTAGGTCGCATTTATGCCGTTGACGAAGCGTATACATTCTATTCGAACCGATACACGTCTAAGGCGAAAGGTGAGGATTTTAGACGCTTTGATTGACTGATTTCAAAGCTTTCAATGTCGTTTAATAGTAGATTGTCGAAGAGAACGTCGTTTGACATGTAGAACATGCTGTCCGTTTTCCATTTCATATACGTATGGGAAATATGAGATTTAGGGCATTTTGGGTATTTGTAGGAAATACTGTATACGTCCGTATTTTACTAAAATGATTGCCATGACTATTTGTAGGGTTATGATATTAGGAATGCGTGCATGATCTGTTTGGCGAAGAGATTCGCCCTAATGGGCACTTTGGGTCGACATACGCTATGTAGACTAAAGTGTGTAGACTAAGTGTTTGTATAAATATTTGTATTAGTATGTATCGAGCCAATGTTGTTGTAGATTAGGTTTGAGATTAAATTCTCAATCAACATGATGATGTATATGATTTTCCTCCATGTTTGCTCTATGAATTGATTTCCTCACATATATAAAATACATGTGTTGGTTGATTTGCTTTCATTGTATGTACAACATGTTATCAATATGCTTATTTTGTTGCATTTCATTTCTATTATTCTCATATGATCTTTGATGTGGTTTACAATTATTTGGGGCTATACGTTAGTCCAGGCAGTCGGTAATGGATTGAATTCGTGGTTGGCTTCTATTTGGCACGAACGACGTGTCGATGAACGCGAGTCGTGTTTTGGGTTGGCGGCAGTGGTTAGGCCACACGAAGTGTTTTATGCACTTCATGTCACTCAGCTTGAGATGCGCTCGTACTAGTCGAGCCCGTTAAGTAACCTGATTGGCCATTGTGTGTTCACCGTGTATGAGTCATAACTGCTTGAACCTAGGGTACTAAACTTACCATTAGAAACCCTGTTAACAATGGTACCTTGATCCATAAAGACTCATGAGCCGGGCATGGTGGTATGGCATACCGTGGTCGAGCTGTCGGCTTACGCTGGAGCCACAAACCTCCCCGTAGTGACCAGTGAGCTACCCAGACTCGTGAGCAGATTATGGTGGTATGGGACACTATATTCTTGCTGTCGACCTACACTGATCAGGTGACGAGCCCTTTGTAGTGACTGCGAGCATATTCTGAGTCTACAGAAGGCGACGACCCTTCCGTAACGACAAGAGTACATTAGGCCTGTATTGATAAGGTGATGGGGGAGCGGTGCAACGAGTGCGAACAACAGCCATGGCAGCCCTTGCAGCGACCTACAAATATAACGTCATATGAGATTACTAGGAGTGATGACCCTAGACAGGATCTATGTTGGGATTGATATAAGGAAGGTACCTTAGTTTCCCAATACTGCTGTATGAACGGACTAATAACAACTTGGTAATCATTATCCATGTCGCATTGCATGTGCCTGGAAGATGTGGAGCACTGAGGAACGTAAGCATGTCGTGGGTGTAAGATGGTGCCATATGAGGGAGTATGTCGGTGAGGGCATCCATCATGTCATTTTATACTTGCATTAACAACAGTACCTAGGGATGGTTGATTGTTTGCTTTACTATTACGCGTGATTGATTTGATAACATGCTAATCTTTGCTCTATGATTCCACTGAGTTGATTAATCATTCTCACATTACGGGATGGTGTTCCGGACACCCACCAGTCCCTATTTTAGTTTCAGATGATGGCGCTACTTGTAAAGGGGAGCCGGACTTGATGATGATGAGGAGGATCCCTCCTTTATGCGTGTTCTGATCGACGGGATTACAGGGAGGTTGATTAGATGCCTTGACACTTGTCATTTTATATTTTTGGAGCACTCATGTATATTCTTTTCTTTCCATTTTTGGAGTATACATGTATTTAATTAACCTGGTAACATGTTCACACTCTGGAGACTTATAATTACTTATATATTTTGTGTATTCATCACAGTCTTTTGCTTGCTAATTTAACTATCTCTGGAGTATGATATGTTGTTTTGGCTTAGTCTCAATATTATTTAATGCCATTCTACAGGCAACATGTATTTATCATTATCTATGTTGCAAAAGTGACGTTCTGGAACTCGGGAGTTGGGTTTCTATTCGACCCCTCGATTTTCGGGATGTTACATACAGTCACCCCCTGACTCGGCATGGTTCGAATTGGTGCAACGACTCACCCCTTTCTCTCACCTGTTTTCTTCTTCTTTTCTGCTTCTATTTCTTTTCTTCTTCTTTTTTTGCTTTTTACAACCCGTATTACTGAAATGTCCAGCAAAACAGGGACCCACCCAACAAACTTGGTCCATTTTTGGGCCTGAGTCACAACCGTGACTCGGTTTGGATCAAACGGGTGCAGCAACGCAACCACCCTTTTCACTGCTTCACCTTGCTCCTTCCTCTCCCTATTTCTTCCCTTTTTTTCCACTTCTCTATTTCTCTCCTCTCTTCTCCCCTGCTAATGGAATCACCCAGCAAGGACTGCCAGCCTGGCTTGACTCATCTCGAACTTGGCTCGGTTCGAGCTGCTGCTGCACATGGTAGTCCCTACTCTCTGTCTTTTCTTATTTCTTTCTTCTTCTTTTCTTTCTAATCTTTCGTACGGTTTGGAGCTGACCGAACTCATGCAACAGTAGGGTCGCTGGTTCGGACCAGACCAAACCCAGTTCGGCTCCCAACGAATAAGATGATCTGTCATTAATGGTGGATCACTAACCAATGAATCTTTCTCCATTCTACTTCTTCTCAACATTTGGTATTGGTCCACAAGAGCTTGTAGAGGCTGGAGAACGAAGCTCCAATGGAGTTTGGGTGGTGGGTTCAAGGGAAGGAAGAAAATGGCCATTTTCGACCCACCACAAGAAACAGAAGGGGTTCCTCCTACTGTCGTCTGATCCTCTCCTTCATATAGAGAATCCTAGTCCTACCTAGACCATTGGATGAAAAATACACGGTCAGGGCTAAGTTGGTTCACATCGGTCTCCAAATACGGCGGGGAAAACCAAATCGCCAGTGGTTGTTTTTTTCCTTTTTACTATGGGTAAAAACCCCGGGGCGGTTTGAAATGGGCAGTTTTGATAACCCTAAATGAATGGCTGAGATTAAGAGTCTCCACTTCACGTGGATCACTGATTTGGCTGGGAGAGGGCAATTTCCATTTTAGGAAACATTGAGCTTTCAGGTTCGGTTTGCGCTGAAATCTGTGTGCTTGTGTGGATGACCCAACACAAGGAAATTATTGGGTTTTTGTTAGAATTGAGGGTCGCACCTGATGTATGGTTCAGATCATGGGTGTGGACCCTAGTTCAAGGGCCATGATCGCAAGCACAAACATTCATCCATCTGCTGTTTAAAAACAGAAGTAGAGGGAAAATCCTCTGCTTCATGCCAGCGTTGGTCGGCCTGTTTAGCACATCTGGTGCACTGCAACATAGGGCCCACAGTGTTGTTTATGATAAATCTACTCAATTCATTAATTTTGGGAGGCCTAATTAAGGGTCCTTGGCCAATGATCGAGCCAATGAAATGCCTAGGTGGGGCCCACCACGTGATTTGTAGTCCTAATGGGGGTTTCCCGTCAATCTAATGGTCGGGTGATTTCAAAGTTGGTCGTCAATGGTTAAAAGGCCTAAATGGGCCACTTGTAAGGCTCTCCGCCTGTATTTCTAACCAATGCTAATATTAATAAAATTCTTATTATTTTTTGTATATTACTTGTGATTTAAATGTTTAAAGTTTCATACATATATATAAATATAATTTTAATATTAACATACTACTAATTACATCTTGTTGTTCACACATTCATTAATATACATAATTCATAATATACAATATCATATTATACGTATAAATGAATTGAAGATTGTACAATATCATATTCAATTAAAATTATATTTGTATTTGGTAATATTGTCAAATAATATACAATTACATTAAAGTATCTAATGATTTTTGTGTACACACTTATAAAAGATATTCAATGCTACATTATTATTTGTAATTTGATTTTTATGTTATGAAATTATTATTTCTTATGTTTATTTAATATAATATTATTTTCAAACTATTTATATGCATTAAATATGTACATATTATTTTAGCATGAAATTTTAAATCTTCCGAAATTCCAAGTCGACGCGTAAGAGGGGGATTCACAATTATAAATAAGAGTTCCTAAGACATTCCTAGGCATCTTCTAGGGTTCAAGGAGTGGAGAAAAAGGGTGGAGCCGACATCCAAGAGCCTTCTTCTTCATTCTTTAGTTTTTTTTATAATTTGTTTGAGAGACTTTAGTTCAATCATGTCTATGGTTGGCAAAATTCTTAGCTAAGGCTAAGAGGTGAAGCTTGTAGCATAATTAGGATGTTTACTTTGCTTTGATTCATATTTTTATTGAACCTCATGGATTCTAGTTCTTTCTTAAGGAATATTTTAGCTTTCAATGGTTTGTTGTGACAAATTACAATAAATATTCAATTGCCTTGAATATATTCTTTTCCTGATTTGAGATTGTGAAATTGGTAAGTCCCGTTGTTCACCATCATCCCTTAGGCATGGTAGGGTGATTGAATCCTTCCTAATCTTCACAATTCTCCTATGATTGGTTGTGGGATTGGTATATCCTATTTTTTGCCATCGTCTCATGTGCATGGTATGATGATGGAATCATTTCCAATCCTCACAACTCTCATCCATTGAGACTAGGTTCATGAGAAGTTCAGAGATTCAATTATCTCTCTTTTCCAATTAGATAGGATAGGACTCCAATTCTAGTTGGATTTCTTAAATCAAGCAAGGTAGCATCCTGAGAAGCTGCAAGTGGATCCTTGCCACCCTAGTTCCTTTTAATTAATAATTGAAACCTTATTCATGATTAATCCTTTAAATTTAGATTTTTTGCTTTAGTTCTTCATCTAGTTATAGTTCTAGTTAAATTCAGAAGATAAACAAGTTTAGTCCCTGTGGATTCGACCTTGGTCTCACCGAGATGATTACTACATCGTGACCCAACACTTAGGGTCATGAACATCTGCAAGTATATGTTAGTGTTATAATGTTCAGAGAACCCTTCAAACCTTGTTTGTCAAATTTCCTTTAGTCGAAACATCTTAGCAAGTGATTTTCAAGTTGGTTCAAGTCTAGCACAAGTTGAAGATCAAGCTCAAGCTCAAGCTCAAGTTGAAGATTAAACTCGATCTACTTAAGTTTTAGTACAAGATAAAGCTCCTAAGAGATGTTCAAGTCTCTATTATACTTCAAAGAAATGAAGTTTAGTCCATGCATGTAACACCCAAGATTTTTGCCAACCTGGAATTAGACGCCCTTAGGCAATGGGTCAACCATAGCACCTTGGTAGCCTCTCAGAACTCAATTCCAAAGCCAAAGAAATCATATAGAACCAAATTCTTTAAAAATTTAATGTGTTTTAGCTAGCGCTAAACTAGATTTCCTGCAAAATTAGTACCAACCACTTTAAATACGATCTGTAAGACCCAAAACCTATAGAATTGTTGATGCTACGTTACCCTAAAACCTAGGATCAAATCTAAACATGTTTGTTCTCAGGAACCCTTTAAAACTTTGTATTGGATCTAGACCGCGCATCAAAAGTCCGATAGTGATGAACTTAGACAATTACGACTGCCTAGTTGGACTTGACAATCATTTCGAAAATTAAGCCCAACTGATATCCTGACACCATTTTACTGAGTCCGGAGTGAAGAGAGTGAGAAAAAGAAAAATATTTAGAAAATTATATACATTTTTATGAAATCTGGCACGGTTCACTTGTGCGTAATTTTTAAGCGTTCTGACCGTGGGAATCTGACCCAAATACACCCTCGGATCAGGAAACATTTCCTACTCAGGTCAGTATACTTGGAATCCCTGATCGAGTCTTAGTTACCGCTGAACTGAAACTGGTCCGCCACGTGCGATCTGGAAACCCGATCGAACTAAAAACTTAACTTGATCAGGATCCAACATCCATGAGCTTAATTCTGACTGCATTTAGTAACAAGACCTCCAGAAGTGCTCCGTTGAGATGAAACAGTCCGTATTTGGACATAACCTGAGTATACCTTGACTTAAAGTCTGTTTTGGTTATGTTTGGTCTTATAAAAGGGCCTTAAACCCTTAGCTTTCTAACCCATACGAATTTGGGAAAAACCCTAGGAGAGAGAGGAGAGAAAAGAGAGAGAAAGTGAGAGAGAGTTGGAGCTTTCTCCTGGGATTCTTCCCTGCTGCTCCACGTGCCAAAGCCATCCACCTGCATCGCTATTCTGGCGATTTCAGCTTCGTTCTAGGTAAGAAAACCTAACCCTAACCTGTTTTAAGGCTCCTATGGGTACAAGTAGCTAAGTAGCTGACTCACCTTGTGTTGTAAGTTGCCAATCAGTCGTTGACGACGACGTAGAGTTCCTATTCAATTCATTACGCTCCAACGGCATAAGGTGCAGATTTTAGATGCTTAGATTACCCGTTTTCAAAGCTTTCAATGCCGTTTAATGGTAGATTGTTGACAAGAATGTTGTTTGACATGTACAACATGCTGCCTGTTTTTCATTTCGAATACGTATGAAAAATATGAGATTTAGGGTATTTTAGGTATTTGTAGGAAATACTGTATACGTACGTATTTTGTCGATATGATTGCCATGAGTATTTGTCATGTACCTATATTATTTATGCGTGTATGATCTGTTTGGTGAAGAGATTTGCCCTAATGCACATATTGGCCCACATATGCTATGTAGACTAATGTGTGTAGACTAAGTGTTTGTTGAAATGCCTAAATCAATATGATTTATGCCTGTCATATGTATTGAATGTAAGAACATGATTATTGTGTATTAGACATCTCCTTGATATAAGGATTTGTCATATTATATGTTGAAATCAACACACGTCAAGTACGTTGGAGTTGTGTAGTCTAAGTGTTTGTATAAATGCATGTATTAGTAAGTATTGAGTAAATGGTGTTGTAGATTAGCGTTGAGATTGGATTCTCAACTAACTTATTGATGTACATAAATTCCTCCATATTTTTTATATTGAATTGATTACCTTATGTGTGAAATACTTGTGTATGGTTAACTGCTTTTGATGTGTGTTATAACGTGCTGATAACATGTTGAAATTACTTGTATTTCAATTCTGTCTCTCTCACATGATTATTGATTTAGATTACAAGTGTTTGGGGCTATACTCTAGTCCAGGCAGTCGGTAACAGATTAGAATTCGTGGTTGGATTCTATTCACCATGAAGGATGTGTATGACGAACCCGAGTCGTACTAGAGTCTTCGGCAGTGGTTAGGCCACACAAAGTGCTTGTGCACTTCATGTCGATCGATTCAACGTGCGCTCGCGCTAGTCAGAATCATCAAGTAACCCGACTGATCAGTGTATGTTCACCTTGTATTCGTCATAACTGCTTGAACCTAGGGTACTGAACTTACCAGTGATAACCCTGATAACCGTGGTACCTTGATCCACTAAGACTCATGAGCCGGGCATGGTAGTATGGGACACCGTGGTCGAGTTATCGGCCTACGCTGGGACCACAAACCTCCCCGCAGTGACCAGTGAGCAACCCAGACTTGTGAGCAGATTATGGTCGTATGGGACACTATATTCTTGCTGTCGGCCTACACTGATAAGGTGATGGGAGAGTGGAGCAACGAGTGCGTGCAACAGCCCTGACAGCCCTTTGAAGTGACCTCGAGCGTACTCTGAGTCTACGTGAGGCGACGACCCTTCGGTAGTGACAAGAGTACAACTAGGCCTATATTGATAAGGTGATGGGGGAGTTGAGCAACGAGTGCGTGCAACAGCCCTATCAGCCCTTGTAGCGACCTAGAAACATATCATCGTATGAGACTACTAGGAGTGACGACTCTAGACAGGATCATTGTTTGGGTATTGATATAAGGGAGGTACCCTAGTTTCTAAATCCTGCTGTTTGAAAAGGACTAAAAACAACTCGATAATCATATTCATATCGCACTGCATGTGCCTGGAAGATGTGAAGCACTGAGGGAAGAAAGTATGACGTAAGATGGTGTCGCATGAGGGCGTATGTCGGTGAGGGCATCCATCATGTCATTTCATTCTTGCATTAATCACAGTATCTAGGACCTGTTTGATTGCTTACTTTACCATTATCATGTGATTGATTTGATAACATGCTAATCTTTACTCTATGATTCCACTAAGTTAGCTACTCACTCCCACGTTACGGGACAATGTTGTGCACACCAACCAGTCCCTATTTTAGTTTCAGATGGTGGCGATGCTTGCAAAACAGAGCTGGACTTGATGATGATGAGGAGGATCCCTCCTATATGCAGGTTCTGATTGACGGGGTTACAGGGTTACTGATTAGATGCCAATACACTTGGAATTTTACCTTTTATTTACACACCCATGTATATTCTTTTCTTTCTATTTTGGAGTATACATGTATATGTTTAACCTGGTAACATGTTCACACTCTGGAGACTTACAACAGTTCATATATTTTATATATCTATCACATTCTTTCGCTTGCTAATTTAACTGTCTCGGGAGTATGATATGCTGTTTTGGCCTAATCCCACTCATGTTTCCTGCACTAATATGAACAACATTCATCCATCATTGAAAATGTTGCATAAGTGAAGTTCTGGAACTCAGGAGTAGAGTTTATGCTCGACCCCCGATTTTTAGGGCATTACAGATGGTATCAGAGCATGATTTGGATTAAACTAGACCTGGGTTATGGACACACACCACACGCTGACACCAATTTAATGTAGGAGGGTGCGAGAACAATCTAGAAACAAGTTTAGGACCCCCAGTTTGTTTGTCAACAAAATTTTACTGAAAACGATCACCGAGATCGAGTCCGTTCACTGTCTTGATCACACACAAGGACCCCAAATCACTCCTAGACCATCTATCAACGAGTCTAGACCCCTATTGATCCTATCCCAGCCTCCAAAAATCGTTAAAGGCGATTATGCTTCAGAAATGACCCAAACTAGCCTGAATAGGCTCAAAACGGAGGTAGGGCCCAATCGGGGCAGTTTTAGGGGGACCCAGGGGGGACCCACATCATTTTTGACCTAAGGGGGAGGGAGGACCTCACCAAAATGGCGAGCCCTCGCCGAACGGTCTAGAGACCGGCGAGGACCTCGCAGACCAGCGGGCGCGGGCAGGCGGGCCGGTCGGGCCGATGGAGTTTGGGGTGTAGTGTGACCCCCTGGTGTACAGTCGGTCGTGTAAAACCTCCTAAAAGTCACCCCTCCTTCACAATGTGACCCCCCAAGCTCTCCTTTCTCTCCCAAACGTCTGATTTTTGGTAAAAACTACCCCTCCAATCACTTCCTCTTTCATTTTCGTGCACCGCTGTCCCTACCCATTCAAAACCCATCCCCGCTGCTGTCTACACTCTCTATCCTCTCTCATTGACCCCTCAAATTCCCATTTTGTGCCTCAAAGGCATGGGAACTTCATATCCCACCTTGTTCTTCTTAGAAAAATAAGTTTTTATTTTTACATTTTATTCTCCTAACTGCCCTCTACAGGTATATGCATCTCCCATCTCCTTCTTTTCCTTGTCTTGAGTTCACAAACCCCTCTTTGTGGCCTATTACCTCACAACTCAACAACCCATTAAACCTCATTCCTTTTATCCCTTTCTTCCACTTCCTATGGCTCTATTTGAGTTCATTATGGCCGTATTTTTGGTTTTCACTTTTTTCTTTCTTTCAGCTCATACTTAGGAATTCACCATCATGGGATTTGGAAATCCCATCTCACACTTTCCAACACTAGATCCATTTTCCAAAGCCTATGAAATTGATTTGAATCCCAACCCACTCACCTACTAAACATGTCACTCCCAATTCTTAGGTGGGAGTAGGAAAGCAGTCCCATTTAACACAACTTGAGACCACTGGCTACCTATGCCCTTGGAGTTTTGGACTTAGGGTGGTACTCCTAGATTTTGAAAGATAGGACGATATAGAAAATCCAATTTCAATTAGATAATCTTGACTCTAAGCGATAGAGCAATCCCCTATAGTAGATATGGTATGAAACCATTTAGCGTATAAGCTTAGGCTTTGGATTACAGCTAGTGAGTTACAGACTAGGCTACTAGTTATATTAGGTAGTGTAAAGCCTGTATATGCTAAGGAATAGTAGGTTAGATTTGGTTAGAGTAGAACCTCATTCCTTCGATAGATCACCTTAATACTTATAGAATTCTGTTATAACCTTTAGGAAAGTTGTTTTAACTTAGAACCATTCACTCTCAGGGAAAACTTATAAATCCCTCAGATTGAACTTAGAATAAACAAGCACACCCCTTAGAATTTCTCTTAGAATTGCCTTCCCAAGGACTTCTTACAATCGTGAACACGGAGTAAGGGAACTGTATATAAGCGATGTATTCGCAGTTTGAATCGACTTCTTAATCCTAGTAGTTACTAATAAATCCAATGCTCTGATCTAGCAGAAGATCGGCATCGACTCGGATTAAAAATCGATACGATAAAATTTTCTGTCCTAGCTAGGCAGAAAGTCTATGTATCCGGCTCAGACCCACTACACAACCTTTCTTCCGTGTTGGCCCGACCACCTACAACCAAAAGTTATTGCTTTGCCCTTGGTAAATGTTAAGGACATATAGCCAGTAGAGTAGCCAGTAGAGGATTAGATATCTTGCCACAAACTCACATCCGTCCTTGAAATCAACCACAACACCCATCATTTCAGCTCTTTTCTAAAATCATAGGTACCATTGCCATAGAACGCATCATTAGCAAAGGAAGACCAATGTAGTGAGAGGTTATTTTCCCATTTCATGTCAAGGATAGGCCCTAAGTTACACCTCATTCCGATGTACGGATCGAGACATAGATTCTTGAACCTTAAGTAGAACTATGTTTTAAGGAGGGTAGCACCTTATGAGCCCAATCTAGATAGGATTAGCTAACACACCCGTTGGATCAGAGTAGCGCAGCGGAAGCATAGTTAGCCCTCTCCCCACTGGCCCAGGATCGAAGGAAATTTAGGGCAACAATTAAGGCTTAAGTGTTGGACCCATTCATATTAAATCATATGCCTATCAGTGTGAACAGGCGAAGGCCAGTGTATCCATAAACCTACGCGTTAAATACGAGCATAATCGTAACACCCCGGATTTTTGCCAACCTGGGGTTAGATGCCCTTAGGCAATGGGTCAACCATAACACCTTGGTAATCTCTCAGAACCCAATTCCAAAGCCAAATGAATTATTTAGAACCTAATTTTTTAGAAATTTAACGTGAATTAGCCAGCGCTACACTAGATTTCCTACAAAATTAGCACCAACCACTTTAAATATGATCTGTAAGACCCAAAACCTATAGAATCATTGACGCTACGTTACCCTAAAACCTAGGATCCAACTCTTAACCCAGTTGCTCACAGGAACCCTTTGAAACTTTATATTGATCTAGACCACATGTCGAAGGTCCGATATCTACAATCTCAGACCATTATGACTGCTTGGTTGGACTTGACAATCGTTTCAAAAATCACATCCAACCTGTAACATCCCGAAAATCAGGGGGTCGAGCAAAAACCCAACTCCCGAGTTCCAAAATGTTATTTATGCAACATAGATATGTATAATTGAATGTTATCTGTGATAACGCATTAAACATGAGTGAGATTAAGCTAGAACAGCATATCATACTCCAGAGACAGTTAAATTAACAAGCGGAAGACTGTGATAGTATGTATAACATATATAAACTGTTGTACGTCCCCAGAGTGTGAACATTTTACCAGGTTATACACATACATGTATACTCCAAAAGTAGATGAAGCGAATATACATGAGTGCGCTAAAAATATAAAATGACAAATGTCAAAGTATCTAATCAACCTGTAACACCCTGAAAATCGGGGGGTCGTGTATAAACTCAACTCCCGAGTTCCAGACCGTCACTTATGCAACAAAAATGGTTATGATTCAATGTTGTCTGATTTAAAGCATTCACATGAGTAAAAGTATACCAAAACTGCAATTCATACTTCAGATCCAGTGATAAAAGCAAGCGGAAGACTAAACAATATATATATCACCGTATGGAAAAACAAAGTAATCTCATCTGTCTCCAAAGTATGACTACATCTCTGAGTCTCATATACATGTAAATAAACAAAAGAATAAAGTTCAAAATAGTCCCACTGAAGTCCCCCTCGATCCAGGTCACCTACGGGAAGCCGTCGTGATACTGCATATACGAGAACTCATCCTGGTCCTCGTCAATCTCCGGCTCCACCTCCTGGATCTCGTCTTCACCTGCAACTACGACAGGGTCTGGTGGGTGTTGCAAACACCATCCCGTAACGTGGGAATGAGTGATCAACTCAGTGGAATCATAGAGCAAAGATTAGCATGTTCACAATTCAATCACGCGATAATAGTAAAGCAGTAAATCAGACAATCCTAACTGCACCTGCTCCCATCTGATGATATGGGAAGGATCAGCAACGTACTTCTTCAGCATAGAAACATGAAATACGTTGTGGACGCTCGCGAGGGGCGTGGGTAAAGCTAATCGGTAAGCCACTGCTCCCACACGATCGAGGATCTGAAATGGACCAATGAATCGCGGTGCCAGCTTCCCCTTCTTCCCGAACCGAAGGACTCCCTTCATAGGGGAAACTCGCAGAAACACATGATCCCCGACTGTGAACTCTAGTGGCCTCCGTCTCGTATCGGCGTAGCTCTTCTGTCTGCTCTGTGCTGTAAGAAGCCGACGTCGAATAATATCAATCTTCTCTGACGTCGCCTGCACCAACTCTGGGCCAAACAAGCTGTGCTCACCGACCTCTAACCAGCAATGCGGTGCGCGACAAGGTCGCCCATACAGCACCTCATAAGGTGCCATGCCGATACTCGTCTGGAAGCTATTGTTGTACGCAAACTCCGCATATGCAAGACAGTCATCCCAACTGTCCTTGAAGTCCAATGCGCAAGCCCGCAACATATCCTCCAGGATCTGGTTCACTCGCTCCGTCTGTCCGTCCGTCTGTGGGTGGAAGGCAGTACTGAACTTCAACTTCACACCCATAGCCTCCTGAATGCGAGTCCAGAAAATAGAAGTGAACCGCGTGTCTCTGTCCTACACGATCTCCAACGGAACTCCATGCAGACGCACAATCTCTCAGATATACAATCTAGCCAGCTCGTCTGCAGAGTTCGTAACTCTGATCGGTAGGAAGTGCGCCGACTTCGTCAATCGGTCGACGATCACCCAAATGGAATCATGCCCCTTCCTCATCTTCGGCAACCTAGAAATGAAGTCCATGGAAATGAAATCCCACTTCCACTCTGCAATCGGCATAGGCTGCAAAAGTCCAGGTGGTCGGCGATGCTCTGCCTTCACCTGCTGACAAGTGAGACAACGGGACACGAACTCAGCTATGTGGGTCTTCATACCTTCCCACCAATACGTCCTCTTCACGTCACGATACATCTTCATGCTGCCAGGATGCATCGCGAGTCTAGTAGAATGCGCAGCCTCGAGAATCTCTCGTCTCAAGTCAGGGACATCTGGGACGCATAGGCGGCCACGGTAACGTAAGCCCCCATCCATACCAACTCGCCAGTCGGCGTCGGTATCATCACTGGCCTGCTCTCGAAGCTCAGTAAGATGCGCGTCGTCCCTCTGCGCCTCGATGACTCGGTCATCGATCTGGGATCGCACCTGTACGTGTGCGATGAACTCAAATGGCTCCTCTACGGTGAGTTTCTGCTCAAAGTCTCGCAAAAACTCAACCATATCCCACTCGGCAACCATCAGCGGAGCCGCAAACTCTATCGCCTTCTTGCGGCTCAACGCATCAGCCACAAGGTTCGCCTTCCCAGGATGGTAAGAGACTTCAAACTTGAAGTCCTTCAGCGTCTCCATCCATCGCCGCTGCCTCATATTCAAGTCTCGCTGCGTGAATATGTACTTGAGGCTCTTGTGGTCGCAAAAGAGCTCGAACTCCTCTCCGTAGAGGTAATGTCTCCAGAGTCTCAGTGCGAATATAACGACTGCCAACTCCAGGTCGTGTGTAGGGTAATTCTCCTCGTGCTTCCTTAATTGTCTCGAGGCATACGAAATTACCCTGTCCCTCTGCATAAGGACACAACCCAAACCAACGCTAGACGCGTCAGTGTATATAGTGTATCTAACCCCCTGCTCTGGCAATACTAGCACAGGGGCTGACGTAAGTCTGTCCTTCAGCTCCTGAAAAGCTGACTCCGCCTTATCATTCCAGGCGAACTTCACGTCCTTCCGTGTCAACTAAGATAAGGGTCTCGCGATCTTCGAGAAATCCTGAATGAAGCGCCGATAGTAACCAGCGAGACCCAAGAAACTCCTCACCTCAGTGACAGAACCAGGCTGCTCCCAGTCCTGCACCGCAGCTACCTTAGACAGGTCAACTGCCATGCCATCTTTGGACACCACGTGTCCCAGAAACTTCACCTCCTGCTTCCAGAAGTCGCACTTCTTATACTGTGCGAACAACTGGTGTCGTCTGAGCGTATCAAGGACCAAACGCAAGTGCTCCTCATGCTCCTCTCAACTCCTAGAGTATACCAAAATGTCGTCGATGAAGACAATGACGAATCGATAGAGGAAAGGCCGAAAAACCCGGTTCATCAGATCCATGAACACGGCCGGTGCGTTCGTGAGACCGAACGACATCACGAGGAACTCGTAGTGGCCAAAACTGGTCCTGAATGCTGTCTTCTGCACGTCCTCATCTCTGACGCGCAGCTGATGATATCCCGACTGAAGATCAATCTTCGAGAAGTACTGCGCTCCTCTCAACTGATCAAACAAGTCATCGATCCTGGGCAAAGGGTACTTGTTCTTCACTGTGAGCTGGTTCAGCCTGCGATAATCAATACACAATCGCAGCGAACCGTCCTTCTTCTTCACGAACAAGACCGGTGCTCCCCAAGGAGATACGCTAGGCCGTATAAAGCCAAGCTCTAGCAGACCATCAATCTGTGTCCGCAACTCCTCCATCTCACAAGGTGCCATGCGGTACGTCGGCAGTGAGACGGGTGTAGAACCAGGAACCAGATCGATAGTGAAATCGATCTCACGTCGGGGCGGCAAACCAGGGATCTTCCTGAACAGATTCTCGAACTCAGAAACAACTGGCGTCTGCTCAAGTACCTGGGCACCAGTGTCGCGCAATAGAGTGGCGTAGCTAAGAATGCGGAAAGGAAGATTTACCCGCACTGGAAATGTGAAAGGCGTGCCCTCAGGCTCGTACACCGTCACCACACGAGCCTCGCAGTCAATCTCGGCTCTCGCTGCAGTCAACCAGTCCATGCCAAGAATGACGTCGAGATAAACGAGCGAGGGATCGACGACCAGATCAAGAGTCATCGTCCTGCCTCCCAGATCAACTAAACAACCCTCACACATCTGGGTGACATCCGAATAATCCCCATGAGCTGCAAGGACTCGCACGCTATCCATAGTGATAGTCTGCAACCTAAGACGTCTGACTACGGCACGCGATATCAAAGAAATCGTGGAACCAGTGTCCACCATGACAAGAACGGGAGTACCTCCGATATGGCCCGTGACCTCGAAGGCTGAATGCTGGAAAGTCGGCGTCGTAGCTGCCTCAGCGGTCAGTGCATGAACTCGAGCCTGCTGTGGCCGGTTCGGCCGCTGTGTCAAGGGCCGTGGAGGCTGTCGAATCTGCGATACCGTAGGTCTGAACGAAGGATGCGCAGGAGCTGACCGTATAGGCGGTGCTGATATCGCCTGTGGACGTACACGATCAATCTTCTGCGGCGGCGAGAACCCACTGTCCCGCATCCTGGAAAAGCAACTCTGCGCTAAATGGCCCGTCCTCCCACAGTATGTGCATGATAAATCAGGGTGTCGAAAAGGTCGTACAGGCACCGTGGTCCTGGTAGGAGGATCAATGCGAGGCCTCTTGCCCGCGAAGGGCCTGTCTGGCAAATCCGGTCGCGGCCTAGAAGTAGTCGGGCCTCGAGATCGCGCAAGTCGATCCACGTCCTGCTCTGCCCGCATGGACATGTGAACCAACTCCGCATAGGAGGGAAAACTGACACAGCATATCTTCGACCGAATATCCGGTCGCAAGCCCTCCAAAAAGCGCCGTATGCGCATCTGCTCATCAGCTAGAATCGTCGGGACGTACCTGCCCAACTCTGTGAACCGATGCTCATACTCGGTAACCGTCATCGCCGCCTGCCTGAGACGGAGAAACTCATTCTCCCTCTCGTGCCTGTAGGTCTGGGGATAATACTTCTCATGGAAGCGGAACTCGAATGCTGCCCATGTCCATACGAAATCTGCAGCAACAGTCCGCAATATACTATCCCACCACATACTGGCCTCTCTCTCAAACAGGAAGGTAGCCAGCTCTACCTGCTCAGCCTCGGTACAGTGCAACATGCGTAGAATCTTCGACACTCGGTCGAGCCAGAACTCTGCCTCCTCAGGCCTGTGAGAACCTGAAAAAGTAGGAGGCCGCAAGCGCTGAAATCGCTCCAGTAGGCCCCGTGTGTCGGCAGGATTCCCCGCAGGGAAAGCAGGCTGCGCAGGATGTGCTATGCCCTCATCCTGGGCGTAAGTATAGGCATCCTCAGCTGGATGCGCAGGTGGTGCAGGTGGAGTAGAGGTAGTCGCACCCCCACCCTGGGCTAAAGTCCCAACTATAGTGGTCAAAAGCTGCTGCTGCTGTAGCATCATAGCCATCATCTGCTCGAATCTATCAGGGGGTGGAGCAGGCTGTGGCGGATGAGGTGCGGAAGTAGATGCGCGCTGTGGCTCTCTAACAGATGGTGTAAATGGCGGTGGTCCATCTGTAGGACCAACAGCAGGCTGAGACGATCGAACAGTCTCAGGAATCGGGCCCACAGCAGGGTCCGGACGAGTGCCAGACTGAGAAGGAGTCTGATCCATCTGCTCAGACAATGAAAGTCGAACCGCGCTCCTCGTAGTCTTAGGTGGCATTCCCTATATTCAAAATAGGGCGCAACCTTGTCAGTCTCAATTGCACAATTACACCACAATCATTCACTAGAGAGTCAAAGGCATTCCATGCATTTTAATTAATCAAAATTGTCACAATACAAGGGATATATCCTTACAAGCATCATGACTAGAATGACATGGAAATTAAAACAGTTAAGCAACAGCAACATAAGCAAAGCACTAGCCCTAATAGGCTTTACACACATAAAACAGGAAATGGCTAACTACTAATAACAACATCAAAATCGCATCGCTAGTCAGAATCTGGTGACGGAGGAGGAGCACCCTTATCCTGTAAGCAACACAGGATTGCCTTCAAGGTGCGAGTCACCTTGCCAAATTTCTTCTTCGTAACGGCCTTGGCATCAGCGACCTCTGCTCGAAGTTCTTGGACTTCCCTTCGCAAAGCGGTCTGACTCTCCTCCATCCGAGCAATGCGGTCGTCAATAGTAGTCTGCGCAGAAGGAGGAGGGCTCTCATCAGTATCCTGAGCCTCTTCTTCTGCTTCTTCCTGAGTCTCTTCCTGAACCTCTGCACTAGGTTCTTCTTCGCTTTGATCTTCCTCTTCATCAAAGTCATCCCCACTATCCCTTTCAAGTTGATTTTCACGGTATTGCGACCCAATCTTCATCTTGAGCATTGTCGACTCATCGATGGTATGAATCGATACCGGCAATTCGGGTCCCAGTCTATAGGCAAACTCAAGCGCAATCTTGCAAATGAGTCGGCCAAAGGGAAGGGATTCGGATGTTCTCCTCGACCTGGCTATGAGAACTATCTGCCGTAAGATGAAAGTGGCCATACATACGTTCTCTCCCTGGGCCACCAGAAATAAGAAATCGACCATAAGACGTGTACATTCAATGCGGTTCGTCGACCTAGGATATACATTGAACGTGCAGATATGGTGCAGCAGGCGCAGATCCTCAGACATGTACGTCGCTTTGAGGCTATTATTAGGCTGCCATGGAACCAACTTACAGCACAGAAACCTGGTGCGGCGATCCCGTTCACGTCTAGTCCTCAAATTCTTCTCACTTGGATGTACATCACCTAGAGGCACGTTGAGAAGTCGCGCAACCAACCGGACGTCGATCGTAGCCATCCGATCTCTACCAAAAGGGATTTTGAACTGTAAGGGCTCCAAGGTAGGACTCTGGATGTTAGCATAGAAGGCACGAACGGTGCTCACATTAGCACGAGCGCGAGCTTCAAAGATCGGTCCCCAGTGCGCGGCTTCAATGCGTTCGAACAACAGATACTCGCCGAACAATCGCCCATCTACGTCCGCCTCAAATAACACTCTACGATCAGTGTATTCACCATGAGGTATCTCTGATAGAATGGTTCGTCCAAGGTGTGCATGGGGATCCAAATCCCGCTTTGTACGGCACTCCAGGACTGCAGCTGGACCTGTGGCGGTGCTTGAACTTGTGGCACCACCCCGCGGTCTTCTCAATCGAGCAAGGCGGCTCGGCCCAGCCTCGTCTGTCGCAGTTTTCCTCTTACCCATCAAAGATATGATGGATGAGAGCAACAAAAGGCCCAAAATGGCTTCCACAAAAGCCATGGAAAACGCCGAAAATGCAGAGAAATGGCTGCCCAATCTGAAAAAAGGAAATCTAGGCGTCGTAGAGGGATGCTTCAAGCTTCCCAAGGCTGTACTTTCAGGGAAAAATACGAACAAAAAGATGGGATGGAGCAGCTCACGATTTCAGCTATATTTGAGGGATTTTGGAGCTCCAAATGGGGAAATCTTCAAGGAAAGAGGCTGCCAACACCCAATAATTGATGGGTGGTGGTCAGTTTTGGCCAAGGAAGGGTTTAAGAGTGGTTTGGGTCGCCGGGGTTTGGAATGGATTGCTGAAAATCGAATCTAGGGTATGTAAGGGGGCTGTTTGTGAAGGAGAGGTGGGTTTTGGGGGTTTTCGTGATGTGGGAGGTAGCTAGGGGTGATGTGGAGGCTTTTTAAGTGGGTGCGCCCGAAGGACGGCACCAACTAAGCTCGCCGGCCGGCGATGCATCGCCCGGCCGGCGATGGCATCGCCAGTCAACTCGCAAGTTGACCGGTGGGACCCCATGGGTCTGGTCCCCCATGGTCCCAGGGTCCCAAAAAGTCAGGTCCCACCCCTTGGTTCATAGTATTTTGGTCTCTATGAGCCCAAACATGTGTTCAGGGCTTTCCGGGTCCACATCGCAATCTCGAATACCAAACCATATAATGCAGCATATGAATTTGGGGTAGAAGGAGCCAGTACATCTTTCTAGCTCCTTAGTTGCTAAAGAAAGTGAAGTTAGAATGGCCTTATGGCCATTTTTCATGAAATTTTACTATTCACTGTAAAATTTGGTGAATGTACTAATTTGTGTTATTTTCACATTATGTTTGATGCCTAATATGAAATGGATAAGAAATAACTGAAGGTTGAAGTGTTTAAAGAAGGAATTTTGAAGATTTTTGGTGAAACGGGGTTTTTAAGCCCTGACGATTGATTACTGGAGTCGTGGTCATCCCACGGCCCAAGGATTCACTTTTGCGGTTTAAAACCGCTCATAGGACGTCTCCACCTGACTTCCTACAGCTTAGAAGTGATTCGGGTCGCTTTACGCGACCCGAGATACGTTACAGACTCGATCTTGCGATCGATCCTTATAGACTTCGCCTATCGGCGAATCTGTGATCCTAGAAGTGTTTCTAGACCCTTCTCGCACCCACCTAAGTCAAAGGAAGCGACAGTGTACGTCGCAAGACCATAACCCAGGCCCAGTATACTCTCATTCATGCTCTGATACCAACTTGTAACACCCTGAAAATCGGAGGGTCGTGTATAAACTCAACTCCCGAGTTCCAGACCGTCACTTATGCAACAAAAATGGTTATGATTCAATGTTGTCTGATTTAAAGCATTCACATGAGTAAAAGTATACCAAAACTGCAATTCATACTTCAGATCCAGTGATAAAAGCAAGCGGAAGACTAAACAATATATATATCACCGTATGGAAAAACAAAGTAATCTCATCTGTCTCCAAAGTATGACTACATCTCTGAGTCTCATATACATGTAAATAAACAAAAGAATAAAGTTTAAAATAGTCCCACTGAAGTCCCCCTCGATCCAGGTCACCTACGGGAAGCCGTCGTGATACTGCATATACGAGAACTCATCCTGGTCCTCGTCAATCTCCGGCTCCACCTCCTGGATCTCGTCTTCACCTGCAACTACGACAGGGTCTGGTGGGTGTTGCAAACACCATCCCGTAACGTGGGAATGAGTGATCAACTCAGTGGAATCATAGAGCAAAGATTAGCATGTTCACAATTCAATCACGCGATAATAGTAAAGCAGTAAATCAGGCAATCCTAATACTGTTGTTAATGCAAGATGATATGACGTGATGTATGCCCTCACCGACGATCACCCTCATGCGGCAACATCTTACGACCGCGGCATGCCACACTCCCTAGAGTGCTCCACATCTTCCAGGCACATGCAATGCTATGGTGATATGATTACCAAGTTGTTATTAGTCCATTCAAACAGCAGGATTGGGAAACTAAGGTACTTCCCTTGTATCAATCCCAACACGGATCCTGTCTAGGGTCGTCACTCCTAGTAATCTCATACGATGTACATTTCGTAGGTCACTGTAAGGGCTGCCAGGGCTGTTGCTCGCACTCGTTGCACCGCTCCCCCATCACCTTATCAATACAGGCCTACTGTACTCTATTGCACGGAAGGGTCGTCGCCTCCCGTGGACTCAGAATACGCTCGCGGTCACTACAAAGGGCTCGTCGCCTGATCAGTGTAGGCCGACAGCTAGAATATAGTGTCCCATACCACCATAATCTGCTCATGAGTCTAGGTGCTCACTGGTCACTACGGGGAGGTTTGTGGCCCCAGCGTAGGCCGACAGCTCGACCACGGTGTCCCATACCACCATGCCCGGCTCATGAGTCTTCGTGGATCAAGGTACCATGGTTAATAGGGTTTACAATGGTAAGTTCAGTACCCTAGGTTCAAGCAGTTATGACACATACAAGGTGAACATACATCGGCCAGTCGGGTTACTTGACGGGCTCGACTAGCGCGATCGCATCTCAAGTCGAACGGCATGAAGTGCGTAAAACACTTCGCGTGGCCTAACGACTGCCGCCAACTCTCAACACGAATCACATTCATCGACGCGTCGTTCGTGGCTATGACCAGTCAGTCACGAATTCGTTCGGTTACCGACTGCCTGGACTAAGTCAAGTCCCACACATCTATTGAATCACATTAACGCTATATATCAGGGTATTGGAATTGAAACACATTATGTGAGCATGTTAGCACATGTTATAACATTCAACTAAGGCAAATCTTCAAGGCATACTTTCCCATGTATATTCAACTTAAGCAAATCTTCAAGGCGTAGTTTCTATGCATGTAGTGTAATCATGCATAAGGTAAGCATGTAGGAAATCATTCAGGTCAGCATATTAATCATGAAATCAATCTCAATCTACTACATAACATCATTTAATTCAATACATAATAATACAAGCATTTATACAAACACATACACTACACACTTAAGTCCACATATAGTATGTCGACCCAACGTGCGCAACTTGGCGAATCTCTTCGCCAAACTGATTATGCAAGCATTCCTAACTCTCTAATGCGGCGACAAATCATGTCAATCACGTCAGCAAAATAAGCATGGAGACCGTACTTCCTACAAATGACTAAAATGCCCTAAATCTCATATTCTTCGTTAATTTGCGAAACAGGAAACGGAAAGCATGTTGTACATGTCAAACGGCGATGCCGTCGATAATCTACTATTAAACGACATTGAAAGCGTTGTAAACCGACAATCAAAGCGTCTAAAATCCTCACCTAGTCTCTTACGGTCGCGGGAATTTGAACGCAGCGTGTACGCTTCGTCTACGGTTGTAGGAGAACCTGATTTATAGATTTAGTTAGCTAACATGTTGTGCATCTAAACAAACCCTAAATCAGCAAGTTTTTGGAATTATTTAATACCTGAAAAAGTGTAGAAATCACCAGCCAGGTGATTGGAAGGAAGTGCTGATGCAGCAACCGTTGGTGGCTCGGAAGCAGGAAAAATCTCCTCTTCCCTTTCTCTCAAACTCTCTCTCTCTTTTCTAGGGTTTAGTGAAATTCGGATGTGAAGGAGAAATGAGGGTTTCAACCCCTTTTATAAGCTTGGAAACGCCGAAAATAGGCTCCGGGATGAAGTTTACTTATTGCCTATTCATTTCGGGGCTGTTTCGGTCCAAAAACTGATTTCTGGTGGTCCCCTGGTCGATTGCGATCAGACTTAAGCTCATGGGTACCAGATGTACCTCGTATTAAGTTTTCAGTCTGGCAGGGTTCGCAGATCGCACGTGGCGGACCAGTTTCAGTTCAGCGGTCACCGCACATAGATCAGGGCTGAAAGTCCCATGATAATAAATAGATATTTTTCCTGATCCGAGGGTGTAATCTGGATGAATTCTGACGGTCAGAACGCTTAATACTGACGCGTCAAGTCGTGTGTCAGATCTAAATTTGAAATTCCCAATTCGTCCCTATTCGCGGTCGCTTCAGTCCGGGTTCAATGAAATACTCTGTGATTATCGGATTGACTTGATTTTCGAGATGATTGTCAAGTCCAGCTGGGCGGTTCTAACGGTCTAAGATAGGAGGTATCGGACCTTCGACGCGTGGTCTAAATCCAATACAAAAGTTCAATATGGTCCAGAGAACAAACCTGCTTAGAGTTTGATCCAAGGTTATAGAGTATTGTAGAGTTGTCTGTTCTACTCGATTTGGGTCTTGTAGAACGTATTTAAAGTGATCAGGGACTATTTCCCAGCTACTCTAGCGTTGCGCTAGCTAACTTACGTTTAATTTCCATGGAAATTATTTATACGCGATTTCGGGTCAAATCGGTACTCGATTCCAAGTACGGATTTTTCACGGGCGTTACACAACCTCCCTGTAATTCCGTCAATCAGAACACGCATAAAGGAGGAATCCTCCTCATCATCATCAAGTCCAGATCTGCCTCGCAGGCCGCGCCATCATCTGCAATCACAAAAAGGTCTGGTGGGTGTCTAGGAACACCGTCCCGTAACGTGGGAGTGAGTAGTTAACTCAGTGGAATAATAGAGCAAGGATTAACATGTTCTCAAATCAATCATGTGATAATAGTAAAGTAGTAATTCAAACATTCCTAATACTGTTGTTAATGCAATTATGACATGACATGATGTATGCCCTCACCGACGATCTCCCTCATACGGCAACATCTTACAACCGCGGCATGCCACACTCCCTAGAGTGCTCTACATCTTCCAGGCACATGCAATGCTATGGTGATATGATTTTCGAGTTGTTATTAGTCCATTCAAATAGCAGGATTGGGAAACTAAGGTACTTCCCTTATATCAATCCCAACACAGATTCTGTCTAGGGTCGTCACTCCTAGTAATCTCATACGATGTATATTTTGTAGGTCGCTGCAAGGGCTGTCAGGGCTGTTGCACGCACTCGTTGCTCCGCTCCCCCATCACCTTATCAATACAGGCCTATTGTACTCTACTGCTACTGAAGGGTCGTCGCCTCCCGTAGACTCAGAATACGCTCGCGGTCACTACAAAGGACTCGTCGCCTGATCAGTGTAGGCCGACGGCTAGAATATAGTGTCCCATACCACCATAATCTGCTCACGAACTAAGTGCTCACTGGTCACTACAGGGAGGTTTATGGCCCCAGCGTAGGCCGACAGCTCGACCACGGTGTCCCATACCACCATGCCTGGCTCATGAGTCTTCGTGGATCAAGGTACCATGGTTAACAGGGTTTACAATGGTAAGTTCAGTACCCTAGGTTCAAGCAGTTATGACTCATACAGGGTGAACATACATCGGCCAGTCGGGTTACTTGACGGGCTCGACTAGCGCGATCGCATCTCAAGTCAAACGACATGAAGTGCATAAAACACTTCGCGTGGCCTAACCACTGTCGCCAACTCCAAATACGACTCGCGTTCATCGACGCGTCGTTTGTGGCGAAGATAAGCTAACCACGAATTCGCTTGGTTACCGACTGCCTGGACTAAGCATAGTCCCAAACAATTAAGGAATCACATCAGCAAATCATATGAGAGTATTGGAATTGAAATACAACCATATGAGCATGTTAACACATGTTATATCGTACAACTTAAGTAAAGTATCTGACACATGCTTTTCATACATATAATGAAATTATGCATATCGCCAACATATAGGAAATCATTTCCATCAGCATATTAATTGAGAATTCAATCTCAAACTAAATCATAATGAAATCATCAAGCACATGTTATAACATACAACTTACGTGAATCATCAAGCACATGCATTTCATTCATATAATGAAATCATGCATATGGCTAACATGTAGGAAACTATTTACACCAGCATATTAATTGAGAAACCAATCTCAAACTAATCAATAACATCATTTAATTCAATACATACTAATACAAGCATTTATACAAACACTTACACTACACACTTAAGTCTACATATAGTATGTCGACCCGAAGTGCGCATTTAGGCGAATCTCTTCGCCAACTAATGATGCACGTATTCCTAACATTCTAATGTGACAATAAACCATATCAATCACATCAGCAAAAGATGAATGAAATCTGCACTTCCTACAAATGACTAAAATGCCCTAAATCTCATATTCTTCGTTGATTTACGAAACAGGTAACGGACAGCATGTTGTACATGTCCAACGGCGATGCCGTCGATAATCTACTATTAAACGACATTGAAAGCTTTGGAAACAGTCAATCAAAGCGTCTAAAATCTGCACCTTTTCCCTTTTAGGGGTGTGAGTTCGAACGGAGCGTATACGCTTCGTCTATGGCGAATAGAGAACCTAATACACAAGTTCTATTAGCTACTTCGCTAGGAAACGAAAGGAACCTTAAATCAGCAACTTCTAGGGTATTTTCTTACCTGAAAATGTGGAGGAATTGCCGGGAAAGTGATCGGAGTGCGTTGCCTAAGCACGTACAGCACATGGCACAAGTAGCAGGGAATTCTCTCCCACCTTCTCTCACAAACTCTCACCTTTTCTCTCTCCCAATGTAGGAATTTTTGCAAATTCGGATGGGAGAGAGGAGTGAGGGTTTCAACCCCTTTTATAAGCTTAAAAAAGCCCGAAATAGGCTCGGGAACGAAGTTTACTTAGTGCATATCCAATTCGGGGTTGTTTCGGTCCAAAAGATGCTTTCTGGTGGTCCCCTGGCCGAATGCGATCGGACTTAAGCTCATGCGTATGAGATCTAACACGTATTAAGTTTTCAGTCCGACAGGGTTCGCAGATCACACGTGACGGACCAGTTTCAGTTCAGCGGTCACCGCACGTAGATCAGGCCTGCAAGTCTCATGATATGAAATAGAAATTTTTTCTGATCCGAGGGTGTAATTTAGCTGAATTCTGACGGTCAGAACACTTAATACTGACGCGTCAAGTCGTGTGCCAGATTTGAATTTCAAATTCCAAATCTATCCCTATTCGCACTCTCTTCAGTCCGGGCTCAATGAAATAGCCTGTGATTATCGGTTGGACTTGATTTTCGAAATGATTGTCAAGTCCAGCTAGGTGGTTCTAACGGTCTAAGATAGGAGGTATCGGACTTTCGACGCGCGGTCTAGATCCAATATAAAATTTTAAAGTGGTCCAGAGAACAAACCGGCTTAGAGTTTGATCCAAGGTTATAGAGTATTATAGAGTCATACGTTCTACTCGATTTGGGCCTTGTAGAACGTATTTAAAGTGATCAGGGACTGTTTCCCAGCTACTCCAACGTTGCGCTAGCTAACTTATGCTTAGTTTCTAAAGAAATTAATCCTAAGTGGTTTCTTTGGCTATGGAATTGGGTTCTGAGCGATTTTTTCGGTGTTTTAGTTGACCCACTGCCTAAGGCCAAAATTCAGGGTGTTACAATCTACCCCCCTTAAAATAAAATTTTTTCTCCAAAATTGGTGAAGGGCAAGGAGTACTTTTTCTAAGGAAGGTTCAAATCCTATTTAATGACCTATCCGTACATATATCCTAACTCAAATGTTTCGATCCTGGGCCAGTGGGAAAGAGGCCAACCATTCTTCTGCTGCGCCACTCTGATCGAACGGTAACGTTGACTAACCTAACTGGATTGGACTTAATTCGTTCTACCCCCCTTAAAACTTGGTTTTACTTAGGGTTGAAGAATCGTTGCATCGATCCGTATATCGCAACGAGGCGCAACTTAGGGGCTATCCTTAACCTAAAATGGAAACAGCCTTTCTCTATATGGTTTTCCTTGCTAATGATGCGTTCTATGGCATTGGTACCTATGATCATAGAGATGAGCCTAATCTCTATTGTGGTTAAGTTCAGGGGCAGGTATGAGTTGGTGGCAAGATGTCTAATTCTCTACTGGCTTTAAGTCCTCGCCATTTCTCAAAGACAATGTGATCCCGTTTGGTTGTAGGTGGTTGGGCCATCACAGAAGAAAGGTTGTGTAGTGGGTCTAAGCCGGATACGTTGAACCTTCTGTCTAATCAGGACAGAAAATGCGTTGTATCAGTTCTTAATCCGAGTCGATGCCGATCCTCTGCTTGATCAGAGCATTAGATTCATTGGTAACCACTAGGATTAAGGAGTCGACTCAAACCGTGAATACATCACTTACATGCAGTTCCTTTACTCTGCGTTCCTGAATGCAATAAGTCCTTGGGGAAGGCAATTCTAAGAAGTGTGTTAGTTTATTCTAAGTTCAATCTGAGGGATTTATAAACGTTCCCTGAGAGTGAATGGTTCCTTCCTATGGGTAACAACAGAAGTCTATAAGTCATAAAGGGATCTACCGAAGGAATAATGTTCTACTTCAACCAAATCTAACCTACAATTCCTTAGCATATACAGGCCTTACACTGCTTAAGTCAACTAGTAGCCTAGTCTGTAACTCAGTAGTTATAATCCAAATCCTAAGTTTATACGTTAAATGGTTCCATACCATTTCTACTACAGGGAGTTGTTCTATTGCTTAGGGTCAAGATTGTCTAAATGGAATTGGATTTCTTATGTCGTCAGATCCTTCAAATCTAGGAGTGTTATCACTAGGTCCAAAACGCCAAGGGTCTGTGGCTAGTAGCGTTTAGTTATATTAAATGGAACCGCATTCTTAGTCCCATGGCGGGATTGGAAGTGGCATGCTCGGTAGGAGGGTTGGTTGGGATAAAAATTAATTTGTATGCTGAATCTCAGGAGTTACAATACTCCCAATCTAGGGACAATACCTAACAAAAAAAATGAACGGCATGCACTCCATTCAACAAATTTCAGCTATATTAAGCTCAAACCACAACACAAACACATTTTCTACCTAACAACAACAAAACACAAAAATTTCAAAACAGTAATCAAACAAGCGAAGAACGTGGAGAAATGGGATGGGTAAGCAGGTTTCCACGAGTTTGAGGATCAAATAAAAGGGACTTGAGAGAGAGGACGATGGAAAGGAGGAAAAGCTAAAATAGCCTTAACAATAGGCATGAAAAGCGGAGGAAATGCGGAGAAATGGTTGCTCAAATGGACAGAATGAAATCTAGGCGTTGTAGAGGGATGCTTCAAGCTCCCAAAGGCTAGATTTTCAAAAAGAAAAGAGAAGGAAAAAGGGGAATGGAGCTCCACACGATTTCAGCTCGTTTTGTGGATTGTAAGAGCTCCAAACAATGAGATTTACAAGAGGGAAGGCTACAAACTTTGATGGAGTTATGGAGTGTGGTCGTTTTCAATCAAGGATGGATTTGGGAGTGATTTAAAATCACAGTTTTTGGAATAGGGCAGCAAAAATGAAAATGGAGCTTGGAATGGGGGCCATTTGTGAAGGAAGTAGGGTATAGAGGGGGTTTCAAGGTGTGAACCACATATGGGGGAGGTGCCCTAGCCGTATTAGGGCTTGCGCCCGAAAATTACATCCAGTGGGCCCCCCCGGACGGCGATGCATCGCCGAACCGGCGATGGCATCGCCGGCCATCTTGCATGGTGGCCGGTGGGACCACATGGGTCTGGTCCCCCATGGTCCAGGGACCCCAAAAATGTATGGTCCCCACCTTGGTTCATTGTATTTTGACCTATATAGGCCCAAACATGATTTCGGGGCATTTCGGGGCCAATCTGCAATCTCGAATACAAAACCCTATCATGCAGCATATGATATTGGGGTAGAAGGAGCTAGTACATCCATATAGACTATTAGTTGCTAAATAAAGTGAAGTTAGAATGACCTTATGGCCATTTTTCATGAACTTTTACTATTCACTGTAACATTTTATGAAAGTATGATTTTATGTTATTTTCACATTAGGATTGATGCCTAACATGAAATGGATAATAAAGAATTGAATATTGGAGTGGTGAGAGGAAGAATTTTGAAGATTTTGGATGAAACGGGTCTCTAAGCCCTGGCGATTGAATACAGGGGTCGTGGTTGTCCCACGGCCCAAAAATTCACATTTACGGGTTTAGAATCATTCAAAGAACGTCTCAACCCACCTACCTACAACCTAGGAGCTACTCAGGTCGCTTCACGCGACCCTAGATGCGTTACAGACTCGATCGCGCGATCGATACGAATAGTCTTCACCTATTGGGGAATCTGCAATCCTAGAAGTGTTTCTAAACCCTTCTCGCACCCACCTAAGTCAAAGGAAGCAACAGCGTACGTCGCGTGACCATAACCCAGGCCTAGTTTAATCCAAATCATGCTCTGATACCATCTGTAACATCCCAAAAATTGGGGGGTCGAGCAAAAACCCAACTCCCGAGTTCCAAAATGTTATTTATACAACATAGATATGTATGATTGAATATTGTCTGTGATAACGCATTAAACATGAGTGAGATTAAGCTAGAACAGCATATCATACTCAAGAGACAGTTAAATTAACAAGAGGAAGACTGTGATAGTATGTATAACATATATAAACTGTTGTATGTCTCCAGAGTGTGAACATGTTACCAGGTTATACACATACATGTATACTCCAAAAGTAGATGAAACGAATATACATGAGTGCGCTAAAAATATAAAATGACAAATGTCAAAGTATCTAATCAACCTCCCCGTAATCCCGTCAATCAGAACACGCATAAAGGAGAAATCCCCTCATCATCATCAAGTCCAGCTCCGCCTCGCAGGCCGCGCCATCATCTGCAATCACAAAAAGGTCTGGTGGGTGTCCAGGAACACCGTCCCGTAACGTGGGAGTGAGTAGCTAACTCAGTGGAATAATAGAGCAAGGATTAACATGTTCTCAAATCAATCATGCGATAATAGTAAAGCAGTAATTCAAACATTCCTAATACTGTTGTAAATGCAATTATGACATGACGTGATGTATGCCCTCACCGACGATCTTCCTCATACGGTAACATCTTACGACCGCGGCATGCCACACTCCCTAGAGTGCTCCACATCTTTCAAGCACATGCAATGCTATGGTGATATGATTTTCGAGTTGTTATTAGTCCATTCAAACAGTAGGATTGGGAAACTAAGGTACTTCCCTTATATCAATCCCAACACAGATCCTGTCTAGGGTCGTCACTCCTAGTAATCTCATACAATGTATATTTTGTAGGTCGCTGCAAGGGCTGCCAGGGCTGTTGCTCGCACTCGTTGCACCGCTCCCCCATCACCTTATCAATACAGGCCTACTGTACTCTACTGCTACTAAAGGGTCGTCGCCTCTCGTAGACTCAGAATACGCTCGCGGTCACTACAAAGGACTCGTCGCCTGATCAGTGTAGGCCGACAACTAGAATATAGTGTCCCATACCACCATAATCTGCTCACGAGACTAAGTGCTCACTGGTCACTACGAGGAGGTTTGTGGCCCCAACGTAGGCCGACAGCTCGACCATGGTGTCCCATACCACCATGCTCGGCTCATGAGTCTTCGTGAATCAAGGTACCATGGTTAACAGGGTTTACAATGGTAAGTTCAGTACCCTAGGTTCAAGCAATTATGACTCATACAGGGTGAACATACATCGGCCAGTCGGGTTACTTGACGGGCTCGACTAGCACGATCGCATCTCAAGTCGAACGACATGAAGTGCGTAAAACACTTCGCGTGGCCTAACCACTGTCGCCAACTCCAAACATGACTCGCATTCATCGACGCGTCGTTTGTGGCGAAGATAAGCTAACCACGAATTCGCTCGGTTACCGACTTCCTGGACTAAGCATAGTCCCAAACAATTAAGGAATCACATCAGCAAATCATATGAGAGTATTAGAATTGAAATACAACCATGTGAGCATTTTAACACATGTTATATCGTACAACTTAAGTAAAGCATCTGACACATGACTTTCATACATATGATGAAATTATGCATATCACCAACATATAGGAAATCATTTCCATCAGCATATTAATTGAGAATTCAATCTCAAACTAAATCATAATGAAATCATCAAGCACATGTTATAACATACAACTTACGTGAATCATCAAGCACATGCATTTCATTCATATAATGAAATCATGCATATGGCTAACATGTAGGAAACCATTTGCACCAGCATATTAATTGAGAAACCAATCTCAAACTAATCCATAAAATCATTTAATTCAATACGTACTAATACAAGCATTTATACAAACACTTACACTACACACTTAAGTCTACATATAGTATGTCGACCCGAAGTGCGCATTTAGGCGAATCTCTTCGGCAACTAATGATGCACGTATTCCTAACATTCTAATGCGACAATAAACCATGTCAATCACATCAGCAAAATATGAATGAAATCTGTACTTCCTACAAATGACTAAAATGCCCTAAATCTCATATTCTTCGTTGATTTACGAAACAGGAAACGGACAGCATGTTGTACATGTCAAACGGCGATGCCGTCGATAATCTACTATTAAACGACATTGAAAGATTTGGAAACAGTCAATCAAAGCGTCTAAAATCCGCTCCTTTTCCCTTTTAGGGGTGTGAGTTCGAACGGAGCGTATACGCTTCGTCTACGGCGAATAGAGAACCTAATACACAAGTTCTATTAGCTACTTCGCTAGGAAACGAAAGGAACCTCAAATCAGCAACTTCTAGGGTATTTTCTTACCTGAAAATGTAGAGGAATCGCCGGAAAAGTGATCGGAGTGCGTTGCCTAAGCACGTACAGCACGTGGCACAAGTAGCAGGGAATTCTCTCCCACCTTCTCTCACAAACTCTCACCTTTTCTCTCTCCCAATCTAGGAATTTTTGCAAATTCGGATGGGAGAGAAGAGTGAGGGTTTCAACCCCTTTTATAAGCTTAAAAAAGCCCGAAATAGGCTCAGGAACGAAGTTTACTTAGTGCATATCCAATTCGGGGTTGTTTCGGTCCAAAAGATGCTTTCTGGTGGTCCCCTGGCCGAATGCGATCGGACTTAAGCTCATGCGTACGAGATCTAACACGTATTAAGTTTTCAGTCCGACAGGGTTCACAGATCGCACGTGACGGACCAGTTTCAGTTCAGCGGTCACCGCACGTAGATCAGGCCTGCAAGTCTCATGATATGAAATAGAAATTTTTTCTGATCCGAGGGTGTAATTAAGCTGAATTCTAACAGTCAGAACACTTAATACTGACGCGTCAAGTCGTGTGTCAGATTTGAATTTTAAATTCCAAATCTGTCCCTATTCGCACTCTCTTCAGTCCGGGCTCAATGAAATAGCCTGTGATTATCGGTTGGACTTGATTTTCGAAATGATTGTCAAGTCCAGCTAGGTGGTTCTAACGGACTAAGATAGGAGGTATCGGACTTTCGACGCGCGGTCTAGATCCAATATAAAATTTTAAAGTGGTCCAGAGAACAAACCGGCTTAGAGTTTGATCCAAGGTTATAGAGTATTATAGAGTCATACTTTGTACTCGATTTGGGTCTTGTAGAACGTATTTAAAGTGATCAGGGACTGTTTCCCAGCTACTCCAACGTTGCACTAGCTAACTTATGCTTAGTTTCTAAAGGAATTAATCCTAAGTGGTTTCTTTGGCTATGGAATTGGGTTCTGAGCGATTTTTTCGGTGTTTTAGTTGACCCACTGCCTAAGGACGTCAAATCCCATATTGGCCAAAATCCGGGGTGTTACACAACCGATATCCTGAGACCATTTTACTGAGTCCGGAGTGAAGAGAGTGAGAAAAGAAAAATATTTAGAAAATTAATTCAATTTAAATAAATCTGTCACATGTCACTTGCGTGACATTTTCTAGGTGTTCTGACCGTCTGAATCTGACCCAAATACACCCTCGGATCAGGGAACATTCCCACTCAGGTCAGTGTACTTGGAATCCCTGATCGAGTCTCCGTGACCGCTGAACTGAAACTGGTCCGCCACGTGTGATCTGGGAACACTACCAGGTAGAAAACTTAATGTGATCAGGATCCAATATCCATGAGCTTAAGTCCGACCACATTTGGTCAGGGGACCTTCAAAAATGCTCTTTTGGACCGGGAAAGACCCGATTTGGCTATAACCCAAGTATACCTTGACTTGGAGTCTGTTTTGGTTATGTTTAGGCTTATAAAAGGGCCTTAAACCCTTAGCCTTCTAACCCATACGAATTTGGGGAAAACCCTAGGAGAGAGGAGAGAAAGGAGAGAGAAAGTGTGGGAGAAGTGGGAGAAGCTTCCTGGGATTCTTCCCTGCTGCTCCACTTGCCAAACCCTTCCACCTGCATCGCTATTCTGGCGATTCCAACTCCATTCTAGGTAAGTAAACCCTAACCTCAACCTGTTTTGGGGATTCTAGCAATACAAGTAGCGAAGTAGCCAACCTATCTTGTGAATTAGGTCGCCATATCGATGTTGGCGAAGCGTAGACTTTCTATTCGAATCGATACGCTTCTACGGTGAAAGGTGAGGATTCTAGATTCTTAGGTTAACTGTTTTTAAATCTTTCAATGTCGTTTAATAGTAGATTATCGACAAGATCACCGTTTGACATGTAGAACATGCTATCTATTTTCCATTTCGACTGCGTACGGAGAATATGAGATTTAGGGTATTTTAGGTATTTGTAGGAAATACTGTATACGTCCGTATTTTACTAAAATGATTGCCATGTTTATTTGTCATGTTATTATGCAAGATATGCGTGTACGATCTGTTTGGTGAAGAGATTCGCCCTAATGCACATATTGGCCGACATAGGCTATGTAGACTAATGTGTGTAGACTAAGTGTTTGTTGAAATGCCTAAATCAATATGATTTATGCCTGCCATATGTTTTGAATGTAAGAACATGATTTTTGTGTATTAGACAACTCCTTGATATAAGGATCTGTCATATTATATGTTGGAATCAACATACGTCAAGTACGTTGGAGTTGAATAGTCTAAGTGTTTGTATAATTGTATGTATTAGTAAGTATTGAGTAAATGGTGTTGTAGATTAGCGTTCAGACTGGATTCTCAACTACTATGATGATGCACATGATTTCCTTCATGCTTGTTGTATTTGAATTGCCTACCTTAGGTGTGAAATACTTGTGTATGGTTAACTGCTTATGATGTATGTTATAATATGCTGATAACATGCTAGAATTTCTTGTATTTCAATTCTGTCTTTCTCAAATGATTATTGATGTAGATTACATGTGTTTGGGGCTATACTCTAGTCCAGGCAGTCGGTAACAGTTTAGAATTCGTGGTTAGATTCTATTCACCACAAAGGATGTGTATGATGAACCCGAGTCGTACTAGAGTCGTCGGCAGTGTTTAGGCCACACGAAGTGCTTGTACACTTCATGTCGGTCGATTCAACGTGCGCTCGTGCTAGTCAGACTCATCAAGTAACCCGACTGACCATTGTATGTTCACCTTGTATTCGTCATAACTTCTTGAACCTAGGGTACTAAACTTACCATTGGAAAGCCCCTCTAACTTTGGTACCTCGATCCCCTAAGACTCGTAAGCCGGGCATGGTGGTATGAGACATCGTGGTCGAGCTGTCGGCCTATGCTAGGGCGACAAACCTCCCCGTAGTGACCAGTGAGCACTCTACTCTAAGCAGATTATGGTGGTATGGGACACTATATTCTTGCTGTCGGCCTACATTGATAAGGTGATGGGGGAGTGGAGCAACGAGTGCGAGCAACAGACTGGTAGCCCTTTGTAGTGACCTTGAGTTTATCCTGACACTGCATGGGGGCGACGAGTCTTGATGAAGTCTCAAGGATATAAACTAGGCCTGTATTGATAAGGTGATGGGGGAGCGGTGCAACGAGTGCATGCAACAGCCCTGACAGCCCTTGCAGCGACCTAGAAATATATCATCGTATGAGACTACTAGGAGTGACGACCCTAGACAGGATCATTATTTGGGTATTGATATGAGGGACGTACCTTAGTTTTCCAATCCTGCTGTATGAAAAGGACTAATAATAACTCGGTAATCATATTCATATCACACTGCATGTGCCTGGAAGATGTGGAGCACTGAGGGAAGAAAGCATGCCGCGGACGTAAGATGGTGTCGTATGAGGGAGTATGTCGGTGAGGGCATCCATCATGTCATTTCATGCTTGCATTAATCACAGTATCTAGGAGTGTCTGATTGTTTGCTTTACTATATCGCGTGATTAATTTGATAACATGTTAACCCTTGCTCTATGATTCCACTGAGTTAGCTACTCACTCCCACGTTACGGGACGGTGTTGTACACACTAACCAGTTCCTATTTCAGTTTCAGATAATGGCGATGCTTGCGAAGCAGAGCCGGACTTGATGATGATGATGCAGGTTCTGATTGACGGGGTTTACAGGATTACTGATTAGATGCCAGTACACTTGGTATCTTGCCTTTTATTTACACACCCATGTATATTCTTTTATTTCTATTTTGGAGTATACATGTAATTAGTTAACCTGGAAACATGTTCACACTCTGGAGACTTAAAATCATTTATATATTTTATATATTTATCACAGTCTTTCGCTTGCTAATTTAACTGTCTCTAGAGTATGATATGCTGTTTTGGCTTAGTCCTAATCTTGTTTTATGCCATTCTACAGACAACATGCATTCATCATTATCTATGTTTCATAAGTAACGTTTTGGAACTCGGGAGTTGGGTTTCTACCCGACCCCCAATTTTTTGGGATGTTACAATAATAGAAGCCTTGGCTGATTCTGTATGATTAGGAATCCTTTAGGTTGATCTATTAAAGTGTTTATTAATCCCTACCTTGGACATAAATTCAGGCAAGAACTCTCCTAAATCAAGATCCAAAGCACAACCTTATAAATAGAACTTTTGAACCTTTTAGTGATTGACATTCCCTAAGCTTTTAGAGTGATCGGACTACGGAGTTACTGAAATGACTCAAATTCTCAAACCTGGACGACTACCAATGGACTCACTGCTTAGCAGAGCAGAAGACCAGGATCCACTAGGATTAGGAAGGGATACAATGTTGTCTACCCTGGCCAGGCGGACATTCGACGTATCGGGATCAAGCCCACTACAACCGTCTCTCTATACTAGTCAACCTCTGAAAATATATATCTTACTCTAAGTAGATGGGAATTGTCGTCAAGACGCCAAATAAGTAAAGAAATAAATTGTAGTAAACCGTTAGGGTGTAAGTAATGCATAAAGAAGTAAGTTTTAAGGGGGGTAGACCTAAAGGAACCAGACTTATATAGATCGTATACACCCTACCACGTAGAGAAACATGAAATCAACAAAACTTAGGTGAAGGAAATGATTAATCTTTCCTCATTACACTTAGCCAATTTTGGGGATGAAATTTTGTTTTAAGGGGGATAGATTGTAACACCCCAGATTTTTGCCAACCTGGAATTAGACGTCCTTAGGCAATGGGTCAACCATAGTACCTTGGTAGCCTCTCAGAACTCAATTCCAAAGCCAAAGAAATCATATAGAACTAAATTCTTTAGAAATTTAATGTGTTTTAGCTAGCGCTAAACTAGATTTCTTACAAAATTAGTACCAACCACTTTAAATATGATCTGTAAGATCCAAAACCTATAGAATTATTGACGCTACGTTACCCTAAAACCTAGGATCAAACTCTAAACCTATTTATTCTTAGGAACCCTTTGAAAATTTGTATCAGATCTAGACCGCGCGTCGAAAGTCCGATAGCGATGAACTTAGACAATTACGACCGCCTAGTTGGACTTGACAATCATTTTGAAAATCAAGCCCAACTGATGTCTTGACACCATTTTACTGAGTTCGGAGTGAAGAGAGTGAGAAAAAGGAAAATATTTAGAAAATTAAATACATTTTTATGAAATCTGGCACGGTTCACTTACGCGTTAATTTTAAGTGTTCTGACCGTTGGAATCTTACCCAAATACACCCTCGGATCAGGGAACATTTCCCACTCAGGTTAGTATACTTGGAATCCCTGATCGAGTCTCAGTGACCGCTAAACTGAAAATGGTCCGCCACGTGCGATCTGAAAACCCGATCGTACTAAAAACTTAACTTGATCAGGATCTAACATCCATGAGCTTAAGTCTGACCACATTTAGTAACAGGACCTCCAGAAGTGCTCCGTTGAGACGGAACAGTCCGTATTTGGACATAACCTAAGTATACCTTGACTTAAAGTCTGTTTTGGTTATGTTTGGGCTTATAAAAGGGCCTTAAACCCTTAGCTTTCTAACCCATTCGAATTTGGAGAAAACTCTAGGAGAGAGAGAAGAGAAAAGAGAGAGAAAGTGAGAGAGAGTTGGAGTTTCTCCCAGGGATTCTTCCCTGCTGCTCCACGTGCCAAAGCCATCCTCCTGCATCATTATTCTGGCGATTCTGGTTTCGTTCCAAGTAAGAAAACCCTAACCCTAACCTGTTTTAAGGCTCCTATGCGTACAAGTAGCTAAGTTGCTGACTCACCTTGTGTTGTAGGTTGTCAATCAGTCGTTGACGACGACGTAGAGTTCTTATTCGATTCATTATGCTCCTACGGCGTAAGGTGCAGATTTTAGACGCTTAAATTGCCTATTTTCAAAGCTTTCAATGCCGTTTAATGGTAGATTGCTTATAAGGATGTTGTTTAACATGTAGACCATGCTGTCCATTTTTCGTTTCGAATACGTACGAAGAATATGAGATTTAGGGTATTTTAGGTATTTGTAGGAAATACTGTATATGTACGTATTTTGCTGATATGATTGCCATGAGTATTTACCGTGTACCTATACTAGTAATACGTGCATGATCTATTTGGCGAAGAGATTCGCCCTAATGCACATATTGGCCGACATATGTTATGTTGACTAATGTGTGTAGACTAAGTGTTTGTTGAAATGCCTAAATTAATATGGTTTTGCTTGCCATATGTTTTGAATGTAAGAACATGATTGTTGTGTATTAGAAAACTCCTTGATATAAGAATCTGTCATACTATATGTTGAAATCAACATACTTCAAGTACGTTGGAGTTGAATACTCTAAGTGTTTGTATAAATGGATGTATTAGTAAGTATTGAGTAAATGGTGTTGTAGATTAGCATTGAGACTGGATTCTCAACTAATTTGGTGATGTATATGATTTCCTCTATGCTTGTTGTATTTCAATTGATTTCCTTATGTGTGAAGTACTTGTGTATGGTTAAATTGCCTATGTTGTATCTTATAACATGTTGTTAACATGCTTGAATTACTTGTATTTCAATTCTGTCTCTCTCATATGATTATTGATTTAGATTACAAGTGTTTGGGGCTATACTCTAGTCCAGGTAGTCGGTAACAGATTAGAATTCATGGTTGGATTCTATTCGCCATGAAGGATGTGTATGACGAACCCGAGTCGTACTAGAGTCGTCGGCAGTGGTTAGGCCACATGAAGTTCTTGTGCACTTCATGTCGGTCGATTTAACGTGCGCACGCGCTAGTCGGACTCATCAAGTAACCCGACTGACCATTGTATGTTCACCTTGTATTCGTCATAACTGCTTGAACCTAGGGTACTGAACTTACCAGTGATAACCCTGATAACTGTGGTACCTTGATCCACTAAGACTCATGAGCCAGGCATAGTGGTATGGGACACTGTGGTCGAGCTGTCGGCCTACGCTGGGGCCACAAACCTCCTCGTAGTGACCAGTGAGCAACCCAGACTCGTGAGCAGATTATGGTGGTATGGGACACTATATTCTTACTGTCGGCCAACACTGAAAAGGTGATGGGGGAGTGGAGTAACAAGTGCGTGCAACAGCCCTGGCAGCCCTTTATAGTGACCTCGAGCGTACTCTGAGTCTACGTGAGGCGACGACCCTTCCGTAGCGACAAGAGTACAACTATGCCTGTATTGATAAGGTGACAGGGGAGTGAAGCAACGAGTGCGTGCAACAGCCCTGTTAGCCCTTGCAGCGACTTAGAAACATATCATTGTATGAGACTACTAGGAGTAACGACCCTAGATAGGATCATTATTTGGGTATTGATATAAGGGAGGTACCTTAGTTTTCCAATCCTGCTATTTGAAAAGGACTAATAACAACTCGGTAATCATATTCATATCGCACCGCATGTGCCTGGAAGATGTGGAGCACTAAGGGAAGAAAGCATGCCGCGAACGTAAGATGGTGTCGCTTGAGGGAGTATGTCGGTGAGGGCATCCATCATGTCATTTCATTCTTGCATTAATCACAGTATCTAGGCCTGTTTGATTGCTTGCTTTACCATTATCACGTGATTGATTTGATAACATGCTAATCTTTATTTTATGATTCCACTGAATTAGCTACTCACTCCCACGTTACGAGACGGTGTTGCGCACACCAACCAGTTCCTATTTTAGTTTCAGATGGTGGCGATGCTTGCGAAGCAGAGCCGGACTTGATGATGATGATGAGGATCCCTCCTATATGCAGGTTCTGATTGACGGGGTTACAGGGTTACTGATAAGATGCCAATACATTTGGTATTTTGCCTTTTATTTATACACTCATGTATATTCTTTTCTTTCTGTTTTGGAGTATACATGTATATGTTTAACCTGGTAACATGTTCACACTCTAGAGACTTACAACAGTTCATATATTTTATATATCTATCACATTCTTCCGTTTGCTATTTTAACTGTCTCTGGAGTATGATATGTTGTTTTGGTCTAATCCCACTCATGTTTCCTGCACTAATATGAACAACATTCATCCATCATTGAAAATGTTGCATAAGTGATGTTCTGGAACTCGGGAGTGGAGTTTATGCTTGACCCCCGATTTTCAGGGCATTACAGATGGTATTAGAGCATGATTTGGATTAAACTGGACATGGGTTATGGTCACACACTGCACGTTGATGCCAATTTAATGTAGGAGGGTGCGAGACAATCTATTAACAAGTTTAGGACCCCTATTTTATTTGTCGGTGAAAGTTTACTGAAAATGATCACCGAGATCGAGTCCGTTCACACTCCTGATCACACACAAGGACTCCAAATCACTCTTAGACTGTCTATCGATGGGTCTAAACCCCTATTGATCCTATCCCAGCCTCCAGAAATCGCTAAAGGCGATTATGCTTCAGAAATGACCCAAACTAGCCCGAATAGGCTCAAAACGGAGGTAGGACCCAATTGGGGCAGTTTTAGGGGGACCCAGGGGGACCCACATCATTTTGAACCTAAGGGGGGGGAGGACCTCCCCGAAATGGCGAGCCCTAACCGAACGGTCCAGAGACCGGCGAGGATCTCGCCGACCAGCGGGCTAGGCCGGGTGGGCCAGTCGGGCCAATGGAGTTTGGGGTGTAGTGTGACCCCCTGGTGCATGGTTGGTCATGTAAAACCTCCTAAAAGTTGCCCCTCCTTCACAAAGTGACCCCCCAAGCTCTCCTTTCTCTCCCAAACGTCTAATTTTTGGCAAAAACTAGCCCTCCAATCACTTCCTCTTTCATTTTCGTGCACCACTTTGCCTACCCATTCAAAACCCATCCTCGCTACTATCTACAGTCTCTATCCTCTCTCATTGACCTCTCAAATTCCCATTTTGTGCCTCAAAGGCATGGGAACTTCATATCCCACCTTGTTCTTCTTAGAAAATAAGTTTGTTTTTACATTTTATTCTCCTAACTGCTCTCTACAGGTACATGCATCTCCCATCTCCTTCTTTTCCTTGTCTTGAGTTCATAAACCCCTCTTTGTGGCCCATTACCTCACAACTCAACAACCCATTAAACCCCATTCCTTTTATCCCTTTCTTCCACTTCCTATGGCTCTATTTGAGTTCATTACGGCTGTATTTTCAATTTTCACTTTTTTCTTTCTTTCAACTTATACTTAGGAATTCACCATCATGGGATTTGAAAATCTCATCTCACACTTTCCAATACTAGATCCATTTTTGAAAGCCTATGAAATTGATTTGAATCCCAACCCGCCCACCTATTAAACATGTTACTCCCAATTCCTAGGTGGGAGTAGGAAATCAGTCCCATTTAACATAACTTGAGACCACTGGCCACCTATGCCCTTGGAGTTTTGGACTTAGGGTGGTACTCCTAGATTTTGAAAGATAGGACGATATAGAAAATACAATTGCAATTAGATAATCTTGACTCTAAGCGATAGAACAATCCCCTGTAGTAGATATGGTATGAAACCATTTAGCGTATAAGCTTAGGCTTTGAATTACAGCTAGTGAGTTATAGACTAGGCTACTAGTTATATTAGGTAGTGTAAAGCCTGCATATGCTAAGGAATAGTAGGTTAGATTTGGTTGGAGTAGAACCTCATTCCTTCGATAGATCCCCTTAATACTTATAGACTTTTTTTATAACCCTTAGGAAAGTTGTTTTAACTTAGAACCATTCACTCCCAGGGAAAACTTATAAATCTCTCATATTGAACTTAGAATAAACTAGCACGCCCCTTAGAATTCCCCTTAGAATTGCCTTCCCAAGGACTTCTTACAATCGGGAACGTGGAGTAAGGGAACTGTGAAATAGCGGTGAAGACCGCTTAAGTTGAAGTAAAGATATGTCAATATATCGTAGAGGGGGGGGGGGGGGGGGAGGGGGGTGAATAGGATTTTTTAAAGTTTTTATGAATTATTAAAAATCCTTATCACACTAATCCTATTACAGAGTACAGATTAGGATTACTCAAAATTAACTCTACTGGCTTCCAAGCCTGGTATAAGATCTAATCACAAACTATTTAAAAGACAGACAGTTTATAGATGAGATTGTGATGGATATGACTGTGTGTGCATAAGATGTGATCATATATAAGGACTTGTAAGGCAATCATATAAATGTAAGACAATATCAATCTCAAACACAGTCATTTTATAGTGGTTCGACGACTTGTTTACTCCACTCCCGGCTTCCACACTCAACCCTTGAGTGACCGGATTTCACTAAGGAGGTTTCCCATGGTTCACCTCAAACCTAAGGTTTTAAATCAGGTTCACCTTCAACCTTTACAGAGGTTTCTACTCGGTTCACCTCAAACCTTGGAGTTTTATTGGCGTACTCCTAAACAGATGTTTATGCCCACACAGGACAAGGGTCCACACAACGCACCCGAAGGTTTCTACTCAGTTCACCTCAAACCCTGGAGTTTTGCTGGCGTACTCCTAACTGGATGTTTATGCTCTCCACAGAGCAAGGGTCCACACAACGCACCCCACACGTACACTCCCGTCGGAGGCCTCCTTTAAGGACTTCAAATGGTGAGCAACACTTAAAACCCAATCCTAAAAAGAAATGATCACAAGTGTCCTCTGGACTCTTAGTACTTATAGATAAGTTAATGAGTCCCTTTCAGCACAATGTTGAAGATCTCCTCCTTGATGTTGAAGGGTCTTCAGCTCCCTTGATCCATACCCAAAAGATATATCGATACTAGGCTTTAGGTTGGGTCAAGTTTATGATGGAATACCACTCTCTAAAGATTTTTCAATTTAGAAAGATAGAGTGGTTCCAATCATCTATGCATTCAAGGCATCTTAGCTTAATGATTAAGATTGTAGCTGGAGGATCCTTGAATGCGGAAGTTCATTCCCCATTCCACTCTATGAGATATCAATGATGAGGGTGGATTGGAGGATGAACTTCCTGAGAGAAAGGGCTTAAGGTAAATGATAGGAAGGTTAAAACTCACAAAAGCACTCTCTTCTTTCTCTACCAGCAATGAAGTAAACTCTCTCAATTTATAGGCAAAAGGTTCCAATGGATATAAATGGTCATATTTATGACAGAGTTCGATATCATCGAGAAGTCGTCGATATCATCGAGAGTATACTCTCGATTGTATCGGCAGACCTCTCGATGATAAAAACTCAATTGTCATTTCACTTTTGGAAACCTTCTGCCAACTGGTCGATGGGATCGAGACACACATCGATGCAATCAGATTTCGAACTCCGATTCAATCAAGTGATAGTTCGATCTATCGACAAGTGAAAAATAAGAGAGAAGCCTTGAAGAATTTCAGGTTCTATAGATATGATCAGGGAAGCAGTCGATGTCATTGGAATTTGTACATCGATCATATCGGAAACCTTGTCGATGGGATCGATAAATCGTATAGATTTACCTATAAGCTTGCTGGACGATTTATGTCCTGACTCGATCCAATCGACTAAGTCTCGATATAATCGATATATGAATATCGATTTATCGACTGGCACCCCGATCAACATAAACAACAACCTGAAATTCTTGCTGGTGAGAATATGTGCCCACAATCGATATGATCGACTGACTTCCGATATGATCGAAATTTGAGTTCAGATTGTATCGGACAGACATTGATATATCGAAGCATATGTTAGTTTTCTTTAGAAAAATAGGGGTGCCAAAAAGCAGTCTGTCGATTATATCGATCCTCTTCAGATATGATCGATATTCGAATATCGATTATATCGACTCTCAAGTCGATATATCGATAAATAGTCCAGATGATTATTTTGATTGCTGGACGTTTTCTGTCCTCACTCGATTGTATCGATTGAGATGCTGAGGACATCGACAGAGCTGGTCGATCATATCGAAGGGGTAATCGATATAATCTACTGTGTAAGAAAAACTTTACTGATTTCCCTTTTTGATAAAAAGTTTTTGTAACACCCTGAAAATCGGGGGTCGTGTAGAAACCTGACTCCCGAGTTCCAGGCCATCACTTATGCAACAAATATGATTATGCTTTAATATTGTCTGAGTTAGAGCATTCACATGAGCAAGATTATACCAAAACTACAATTCATACTCCAGATCTAGTGATAAAACGCAAGCGAAAGACTGAAAGATATATATATATCACTGTATGAAAACAAAATAATCTCAAACTGTCTCTAAAGTATGAATACATCTCTGAGTCTCATATACATGTCATAAAGTAAAAATAAATGTCAGGTGATAGTCCAACTAGCACAAGTCCCACTGATCCAGTCCATCTATGCGAAGCCGTCAACGAACTGCATATACGAGAACTCGTCCTGATCCTCGTAATAATCCGGCTCCGTGTCCTGAATCGCCTCGTCACCTGCATCTAAGACAGAGTCTGGTAGGTGTTGCAAGCACCGTCCCGTAATGTGGGAGTGAGTGATCAACTCAGTGGAATCATAGAGCAAAGATTATCATGTTATCAAATCAATCACGCGATAATAGTAAAGCAGATAATCAAACATTCGTAGATACTGTTGTTAATGCAAGCATGAAATGACATGATGGATGCCCTCACCGACATACTCCCTCATGCGGCACCATCTGCGTCCGCAGCATTCTTTCTTTCCATAGTGTTCCACTTCTTCAAGGCACATGCAGTGCGATGTGGATATGATTACCGAGTTGTTATTTGTCCTTTCATACAGTAGTATTGGGAAACTAAGGTACCTTCCTTGTATCAATCCCAACACAGATCCTGTCTAGGGTCGTCACTCCTAGTATTCTCATACGATGTTATGTTTAAAGCTTGCTGCAAGGGCAGCCAGGGCTGTTGCTCGCACTCGTTGCACCGCTCCCCCATCACCTTATCAATACAGGCCTAATGTACTCTCGTTGCTACGGAAGGGTCGTCGCCTACCGTAGACTCAGAATAAGCTGGAGGTCACTACAAAGGGCTCGTCACTAATCAGGGTAAGCCGACAACTCTAATGTAGTGTCCCATACCACAATAATCGGCTTACGAGTCAAATGTGCTCACTGGTCACTACGGGGAGATTTGTAGCCCCAGCGTAGGCCAACAGCTCGACCACGGTGTCCCATACCACCATGCTTGGCTCATGAGTCTTTATGGATCAAGGTACCATGGTTAACAGGGTTTTCAATGTTAAGTTCAGTACCCTAGGTTCAAGCAGTTATGACTCATACAAGGTGAACATACAATGGCCAGTCGGGTTACTTGACGGGCTCGACTAGTACGAGCGCATCTCAAGCTGAGCGACATGAAGTACATGAAACACTTCGTGTGGCCTAGCCACTGCCACCAACCCAAAACACGACTCACGTTCATCGACGCGTCCTTCGTTGCAAATAGAAGCCAACCACGAATTCGATCTATTACTGACTGCATGGACTAGGTCATAGCCCCAAGCATTTGTATTTCAATATAAGTAAGCATATGTGAGTAACAAGAATGAATATAAACAATACAAGCATTTTGACACATGTTATATCATACTACGTAAGAAAATCAACCAACACATGCATTCCATATATGTAATGAAAGCAATTCATGTGACCAACATGGTGGAAATCATATACGTCAGCATATTGATTGAGAATTCAATCTCAAAACTAAATCACAACACCATTTACTCAATACATATTAATACAAACATTTATACAAACACAGTCTACACATTTTAGCCTACAAAGCGTATGTCGACTCTATGTACACATTTGGGCGAATCCCTTCGCCAAAAAGATCATACACGCATTCCTAATATCACAACACGACAAATAGCCATGGCAATCATTTCAGAAAAATACGAACGTATACTGTATTTCCTACAAATACCTAAAATGCCCTAAATCTCATAATTCCCGTACGTAGTCGAAATGGAAAACGAACAGCATGTTCTACATGTCAAACGGCATTCTCTTCGATAATCTACTATTAAACAACATTGAAAGCTTTGAAATCAGTCAATCAAAGCATCTAAAATTTTCACCTTTCGCCTTAGACGTGTATCGATTCGAATAGGACGTCTACGCTTCGTCAACGGCGTTAAGGCGACCTATATCACAAATTACATAAGCTACACCACTACTCGCATCAAAGGAATCCCTAAAACAGCAAGAGGGTAGGGTTTTCTTACCCATAAGTGAGTTGAAAATCACCAGGAAAGTGATTTGAATGCGGTGCTTCGGTACGTGCAATAGCTGGTGCAAGTGGGAGAAAATCTCTTCCACAACTCTCTCACAATCTCTCTTTCTCTCTCTCTCTCTTTTTAGGGTTTGTAGCAAATTCGGATGGGAGAGATATGAGAGGGTTTAAAGCCCTTATATAGGCTAAAATCTAACCTAATTAGACTTGGGACAAAGGTATACTTAAGTTATAACCAAATCGGAACTTTTTCGATCCAAAAGAGCGTTTCGGGAGGTCCCCTGGTCGAACGCGATCAGACTTAAGCTCATGCATATCGGATCCTATTCATATGAAGTTTTTTGTCTGATAGAGTTCCCAGATCGCACATGGCGGACCAGTTTCAGTTCAGCGGTCATGGAGACTAGATCGAAGATTCCAAGTACACTGACCTGAGTGAGAAATGTTTCCAGATCCGAAGGTATATTTGGGTTAGATTCCGAAGGTCTGAATGCTTATACAAATCCCGCAAATGAAACGTGCCAGATTCATTTAAATTCTATTTAAATTTTTATGAATTTCACTTTCTCACACTCCCTGCTCCAGGCTCAATGAAATAGCCTCTGAACATCAGTTGGGCTTGATTTTCAAAATGATTATCAAGTCCAGCTAAGCGGTCATAACGGTCTAAGATTGTGGATATCGGACTTTCGACGCGCGGTCTAAATCCAATACGAAGTTTCAGAAGGTTCCTGAGAGCAAACGTGTATAGAGTTTGATCCTAGGTTTCAGGGTATTGTAGCGTCATTGGTTCTACAAGTTTTGGGTTTTACAGAACGTATTTAAAGCGATCATTGCTAATTTCATAGCTAACCTAGCATACGCTAGCTAACTTGCGCTTAATTTCTAAAGGAATTAATCCCACGTGATTTCTGATCGAGTTGGTACTCGAGTCTCTGTATAGATTTTTTCGAGGCGTTACATCTTTCTTACACTAAAACCCTAAGATGTTCTAATTCTTTTTAAGGGTTTAATCACCTGATGTTTTGGGACATGGGATGTGAGGCTATGATTTACCTTTTGGTGAGCTTCCACACATCCAATTGAGGCAGACACTTGACTTGTTCTTCGTGTTAGGTGCTGTTGTCCGACTGACTCAACTTACAACGTAATTGACAAACAAGGGCACGTAGTAGGTGCACTTTCAATCTCCCCCTTTGTCAATTACGTGATAAAATACCCATAACACCCTAGGAACATATCTAAACAGATACATCCTAAATTGTGTGTACATGTTTTAACACAATTTTACAAATTCTAAACTCCCATGTACACACCCAATAAACTTCTCCCCTATAATTGAAAAACTCCCCCTTTCTTGTTGGGGCTGCTCCCCCTAACACCTGCAACACAGATATACAATTTTCGCTCGGGGTGTTTGAATTGTTTTCCCCCCTTTTGTCAGTCATTGGCAAAGGTATAAGACGTGATATTGACTGAAGATTGAAGCATATGGGAGAACCATTAGTAGATAGATGTATATAAATGAGAGCAGTGTAAAGCATACATCAATGAAGACCAGAACATAAATCCATGAAGTAATCAGTACAAGCATTGTATAAGCAAATGGAAATCTTAGTAAAATGAGAATTAAGTTCAACCATATCAACAGAAAGATTTCATTGTCCAGAAATGGAGGGATACCCAAAATAAGTAAATAAAGATGGATGCAAAATTAGGTATTTTATGGCTAGACACAATTTCAACATAACTGTTTCCTTTTTAGCACATAAAAGACCCGCCAGTGGTTAGTAACTCAAGAATCTGCTGCACAGAGTGTTGGAGAGCTTCCATCCTGTTTTCTATTCCTGATAGTCGTTGTTCGCAGTGTTGGAGACGCTCATCAATTCTAGTGAGATTGTTTAAAGATTGGCGCTCAAGCACATGATGCTGATGATGTGTGATAGAAGCAGAACTATAATCAGGAGTTCGATTGGATCCCCAAGGAATTTCTTCATTAAGCATGGGACCACTAGCTTCAATAGGTGGAAGGATCTTCATATCCGATGAGAAAGAAGCATACACATGTTGTGTTGTTTCAAGTGTAACATCCCGAAAATCGGGGGGTCGAGCAAAAACCCAACTCCCGAGTTCCAAAATGTTATTTATGCAACATAGATATGTATGATTGAATGTTGTCTGTGATAATGTATTAAACATGAGTGAGATTAAGCCAGAACAGCATATCATACTCCAGAGATAGTTAAATTTGCAAGCGGAAGACTGTAATAGTATGTATAACATATATAAACCATTGTATGTCACCAGAGTGTGAACGTGTTACCAGGTTATATACATACATGTATACTTCAAAAGTAACCAAAAGAATATACATGAGTGCTCTAAAAATATAAAATGACAAGTGTCAAGGTATTTAAGCAACCTCCCTGTAATCCCGTCAATCAGAACACGCATAAAGGAGGGATCCTCCTCATCATCATCAAGTCCAGCTCCGCCTCATAGGCCGCGCCATCATCTGCAATCACAAAAGGGTCTGGTGGGTGTCCAGGAACACCGTCCCGTAACGTGGGAGTGAGTAGCTAACTCAGTGGAATAATAGAGCAAGGATTAACATGTTCTCAAATCAATCACGCGATAATAGTAAAGCAATAAATCAAACAATCCTAATACTGTTGTTAATGCAATTATGACATGACGTGATGTATGCCCTCACCGACGATCACCCTCATGCGGCAACATCTTACGACCGCGGCATGCCACACTCCCTAGAGTGCTCCACATCTTCCAGGCACATGCAATGCTATGGTGATATGAATTCCAAGTTGTTATTAGTCCATTCAAACAGCAGGATTGGGAAACTAAGGTACTTCCCTTGTATCAATCCCAACACAGATCCTGTCTAGGGTCGTCACTCCTAGTAATCTCATACGATGTGTATTTCGTAGGTCACTGCAAGGGCTGCCAGGGCTGTTGCTCGCACTCGTTGCACCGCTCCCCCATCACCTTATCAATACAGGCCTACTGTACTCTACTGCTACTAAAGGGTCATCGCCTCCCGTAGACTCAGAATACGCTCGCGGTCACTACAAAGGACTCGTCGCCTGATCAGTGTAGGCCGACAGCTAGAATATAGTGTCCCATACCACCATAATCTGCTCACGAGTCTAGGTGCTCACTGGTCACTACGGGGAGGTTTGTGGCCCCAGCGTAGGCCGACAGCTCGACCACGGTGTCCCATACCACCATGCCCGGCTCATGAGTCTTCGTGGATCAAGGTACCACGGTTAATAGGGTTTACAATGGTAAGTTCAGTACCCTAGGTTCAAGCAGTTATGATACATACAAGGTGAACAAACATCGGCCAGTCGGGTTACTTGATGGGCTCGACTAGCGCGTTCGCATCTCGAATTGAACGACATGAAGTGCGTAAAACACTTCGCGTGGCCTAACCACTGCCGCCAACTCTCAACACGAATCACATTCATCGACGCGTCGTTCGTGGCTATGACCAGTCAGCCACGAATTCGCTCGGTTACCGACTGCCTGGACTAAGTCAAGTCCCACACATCTATGGAATTACATTAACACTATAAAAAGGTATTGGAATTGAAATACATCATGTGAGCATGTTAGCACATGTTATAACATTCAACTTAAGCAAATCTTCAAGGCATACTTCCCATGCATATTCAACTTAAGCAAATCCTCAAGCACATACATTCCATGCATGTAATGAAATCATGCATTTTGTCAACATGTAGAAAATCATTTAGGTCAGCATAATAATTGAAAAATCAATCACAAACTATCAAATAACATCATTTAATTCAATACATACTAATACAAGCATTTATACAAACACATACACTACACACTTAAGTCTACAAATAGTATGTCGACCCAAAGTGCGCAACTAGGCGAATCTCTTCGCCAAACTAATTATGCACGCATTCCTAACTTCCTAATGCGACAACAAACCATGTCAATCACATCAGCAAAATATGAATGTAAACAGTACTTCCTACAAATGACTAAAATGCCCTAAATCTCATATTCTTCGTTAGCTTACGAAACGGGAAACGGAGAGCATTTTGTACATGTCAAACGGCGATGCCGTCAAGAATCTACTATTAAACGACATTGAAAGCATTGGGAACCGTCAATCAAAGCGTCTAAAATCCTCACCTTATGTCTTGTAGACTCGGGAATTGAAACGGAGCGTATACGCTTCGTCTACGGCGAATAAGGAACCTAATACACAAGATTCATAAGCTACATCGCTATGGAAACAAGGAAAACTCAAATCAACAACTATTTAGGGTTTTTACTTACCTAGGATCGCGGTGGAATCGTCGGGAAAGCGGTAGAGGTGTGTTGCTTAAGCACGTGCAACGCGTAGTACAAGTGGCAGGAAGAACTCTCCCACACTCCCACAATCTCCCACCTTTTTTTCTCTCTCCCAAGCTAGGGCTTCTCTCAAATTCGGATGGGAGAGAGGAGTGAGGGTTTTAACCCCTTTTATAGCCTAAAACATGCCCAAAATAGGCTTGAGAACAATATTTACTTGGTGCCTAACCAAATCGGGGCCGTTTCGGTCCAAAAGGGCATTTCTGGAGGTCCCCAGGCCAAATGCGGTCGGACTTAAGCTCATGCATACTGGATCTAGCACACATCCAGTTTTCAGACCGGTTGGGTTCCCAGATCGCACGTGGCGGCCCAGTTTCAGTTCAACGGTCACCGCACCAAGATCAGGCCTATAAGTCTCGTGATATATAATAGATATTTTTCCTGATCCAAGGGTGTAATTTGGCTGTATTCTGACGGTCAGAACGCTCAATACTGATGCGTCAAATTGTGTGCCAGATTTGAATTTCAAATTCCAATTCTAACCCTATTCTCACTCTCTTCGGTCCGGGCTCAATGAAATAGCCTGTGATTATCGGTTTGACTTGATTTTTGGAATGAGTGTCAAGTCCAGCTAGACGGTTCTAACGGTCTAAGATAGGAGGTATCGGACTTTCGACGTGCGGTCTAGATCCAATACAAAGATTCAAAGTGGTCCAGAGAATAAACCTGCTTAGAGTTTGGTCCGAGGTTTTAGAGCATTATAGCATCATTGGTTCCACTCGCTTTGGGCCTTGTAGAACGTATTTAAAGTGATCAGGGACCGTTTCCCAGCTATTCTAACGTTGCACTAGCTAACTTATGCTTAGTTTCTAAAGAAATTTATCCTAAGTGGTTTCTTTGACTATGGAATTGGGTTCTGAACGATTTTTCAGGTGTTTTAATTGACCCACTGCCTAAGGACGTCAAATCCCAGATTGGCCAAAATCCGGGGTGTTACATCAAGGTCGAACCATACTTCAGGATATACCTTATCAGTTGTTTCCGACAGACCTTCCCAGTGTGCGATCTTGCAGATAAGGGATGAAAAAGGCAGAAATTGAAGATGGTCACTTCTGATTACCTTTATTAGCTGGTCTAATATGAAAGTTGGTAAGCATACAGGCATTTCTTGATAGACATCATACAGAACGTTGAGTGCAATGGGACTCAGATATGTGTCATTTGCATCACATGGGTACACATTCGTGCTGAAGATATTGTGAAGGAGTCGGAACGAGATTCCCAGGTATTTTACTGGAAGAATATTGCTATCATTTATAGGAATTGTCCTACCTTGGCACAGTGCTTGTGTAATTTCCCTCCATCTACCCAAATCGTTTAGATTTCTACTAGTGACAGGGATTTGTGTCACTTCAATGTTTAGAACGTGACCAAGAACTGATGGAGTAATGTGCTTGGTGTGCTGCATGAATTTCAGACATATGCAAGGTGGGTAATCTTGGACAACATGACAATAGTTGAAGAACTGCTGGATCATTTCAAACTGATATGGCCTGCCCATATTAAACATATTCTTCCATCCAATGGTTTCCATCATGAGATCCACCCCATAGAGTTTGTCAGTACTATTAAGAATAGTACGATCGACTATTGTGACTTGTTCCCAATCTAACTGGTTTTGAGGGGGTCTAGAATATTTCTCTTTCTTGTTCTTGAAAGATTTTGCAGATGAGAGAGCCTTACCTTTTCCTTTAATCATATCCCTTGTGTCACTTGGGTGCCGATATTTCAGTTGGACTTCAAGCACATCAATCAGAGGAATATTCAGATCTCGCTGCGTGAATATGTACTTGAGGCTCTTGTGGTCGCAAAAGAGTTCGAACTCTTCTCCATAGAGGTAATGTCTCCAAGCTTCAATGCGAAAATGACGGCTGCCAACTCAAGGTCGTGTGTAGGGTAATTCTCCTTGTGCTTCCTTAATTGTCTCGAGGCATACGAAATTACCCTATCCTTCTGCATAAGGACACAACCCAGACCAACGCTAGATGCGTCAGTGTATATCGTGTATCTAACCCTTTTCTCTGGCAATACTAGCACAGGGGCGGACGTCAATCTGTCCTTCAGCTCCTGAAAAGCTGTCTCCGCCTTGTCATTCCAGGTGAACTTTACATCCTTCCGTGTCAGCTGAGATAGAGGTCTGGCGATCTTCGAGAAATCTCGAATGAAATGTCTATAATAGCCTACCAAACCTAAGAAACTCCTCACCTCAATGACAGAACTAGGCTGTTCCCAGTCCTGAACTGCAACTACCTTTGCCAGGTCAACTGTCATCCCATCCTTGGACACCACATGTCCCAGGAACTTCACTTTCTACTTCCAGAAGTGGCACTTCTTATACTGTGCGAACGACTGATGCTGCCTCAGTGTATCCAGGACCAATCGCAAGTGCTCCTCGTGCTCCTCTCGACTCCTGGAGTATACCAAAATGTCGTATATGAATACAATGACGAATCGATAGAGGAATGGCCGAAACACCTTGTTCATCAGATCCATGAACACGGCTTGCGCGTTCGTGAGGCCGAACGACATCAGAGGAACTCATAGTAGCCAAAGCTGGTCCTGAAAGCTGTCTTCTGCACGTCCTCATCCCTGACGCGCAACTGGTGATATCCTGACTGCATATCAATCTTCGAGAAGTACTGCGCCCCTCTCAACTGATCAAACAAGTCATTTATCCTAGGCAAGGGATATCTATTCTTCACCGTAATCTGATTCAGCCTGCGATAGTCAATACATAATCGCAGTGAACCATCCTTCTTCATCACAAACAGTACTGGTGCTCCCCAAGGAGACACACTCGGTCGAATGAATCCAACCTCCAACAGATTATCGATCTGTTTCCTCAACTCCTCCATCTCACATGGAGCCATGCGATACGTCGGCAGTGAGACGGGCATGGAACCAGGTACCAGATCGATAGTAAAATCAATCTCACGCTAAGGTGGCAAACCAGGAATCTTCCTGAACAGATCCTCAAAATCACGGACTACTGGCGTGTGCTCAAGTGTCGGGGCATCAACATCCCGTAATAAGGAAGCGTAGCTAAGTACTCAGAAGGGGAGATTTACCCGCACTGGAAATGTAAAGGATGTGCCCTCCGGCTCGTAGACTGTCAGTATACGAGTCTCGCAGTCAATCTCGGCCCTCCCTGCAGTGAACCAATCCATGCCAAGAATGACGTCGAGATAGACAAGAGAGGGGTCGACGACAAGATCAATAGCTATCGTCCTACTCCCCAGATCCACCAAACAACCCTCACACATCATGGTGGCATCAGAAAAGGTCCCGTGAGCTGTAAGAACTCGCACCCCATCCATCCGAATAGTCGGTAGCCCAAGACACCTGACTATGGAATGTGATATCAAAGAAATCATGGATCCAGTATCCATCATCACAAATATAGGAATACCTCCAATGTGGGCAGTGACCTTAAAGGCAAAGGGCTGAGTAGTCTCTGTCTCGGATGCCTCTGCTGTCAAAGCATGTACCCGAGCCTGCTGTGGACGGTTCGACCGTGGTACCATATGCCGTTGAGGCGGCCAAAATGGAGGTACTGGAGGTCTAAAGGAAGGATGCGCAGGAGCTGACCGTAACGGCGGAGTAGATAAAGCCGGTGGGCGAAGAAGGTCGATCTTCTGCGGTGGTGAAAACCTGCTGTCTCTCATCCGAGCGAAGCAGCTCCCCACAGTGTGGCCCAGTCTGCCACAATAAGTACATGACACATCAGGGTGCCGCATCGAAAGTACTGGCGCTGTAGCCCTAGGAGGATGGTCGATGCGAGGCCTCTTGCCAACAAATGGCCTTTCCTGCATATCCGATCGTGGCCTAGCAACCACAGGGCCAAGAGATCGCGCAAGTCGATCAACATCCTACTCTTCCCTCATGGACATATGTATCAACTCTGCATAGGAAGGTATGCTGACACAGTACATCTTCGACCGAATGTCCGGTCGCAAGCCCTTAGAAAATCGTCGTATGCACATTTTCTCATCAGTAAGTATCGTCAGGACGTATCTTCCCAACTCAATAAATCGATGCTCATACTCTGTGACTGACATGCCTCCCTGTCTGAGGCGTAAAAACTCATTTTCCCTCTCGTGCCTGTAAGTCTGGGGATAGTATTTCTCGTGGAAATGGAACTCGAATGCTGCCCAAGTCCAGACGTAATCAGCGGCAACTGTCCGCAATACACTATCCCACCATAAGCTGGCCTCTCGCTCGAATATAAAGGTGGCCAACTCAACCTACTCAAACTCCGAGCAGTGCAGCATCCTCAGTATTTTTGACACATGGTCGAGCCAATACTCGGTCTCCTCGGGTCTGTGAGAACTGGTAAAAGTAGGAGGCCGCAAGCACTGAAATTGCTCGAGTAGGCCCCGTGAATCAACAGTATACCCCGTAGGGTAAGCAGATGGTATAGGATGAGTCATCTCCTCATCCTGAGCCGAAGTCCCAGCATCCTCAGCTGGATGCACAGGTGGTGCAGGTGGAATCTCACTCCCACCCTGGGCTAAGGCCCCTGCTATGGTAGTCAACAGCTGATGATGCTGCTGGTGTATCATGATCATCAACTGCTCAAACTTATCAGGAGGTGGAGTAGACGGAGGCACATGCTGCGTCGAGGAAGACGCACGATACTGCTCTCTGACTGGCGGTGTGAACGGTGGTGGTTCGACTGTAGGACCCATAGAAGGCTGAGACTCAGGTGTAGTCTAAGGAATCGAGCCCACAGCAGGGCCCATATGAACATCACTCTGGAGAGGAACCCGATCCATAGCTTCTCCCAGTGTAAGTCGCATCGTGCTCTGCGTAGCCTTAGGCGACATTCTCTATATTCAAAATAGGGCGCAACCTCGTCAGTTCAGCAATAGCATAAATACACCACCACACAATCATCCACATAACAAGCTGAAGAAACCCCATGCATTTCATTTAATCAAAATTATCACAATACAAGAGATATATCCTTACATGCATCATGACAAGAAACACATGGAAAACTAAACTAGTCAAAGCTACAACTGAAACATAAACCAACAACTAAGCCTTCTCAGGCTTACACACAGAAAGCAGGAAATAAACTAATTACAACCAACAAACATCTAAAATCCAATCGCTAATCTGAGTCTGACGATGGAGGAGGGGCACCCTTATCCTGCAGACAACACGGGTTGGCCTTCAAAGTGCGAGTCACCTTGCCAAATTTCTGTTTCATGATGGCCTTGGTATCCTCAAGATCTTGTTTCACCTCGGCCCGAAGTTCCTGGACTTCCCGTCGTAAAGCAACCTGATTCTCCTCAAGTTGGGCTATATAAGCATCCCTAGCAGCCTGAGTCGCAGTAGGAGGACTCTCATCAGTATCCTGAGCCTCCTCTTCCTCTTCTTCCTATACTTCTTCCTCTATTTCTACCCCAGCTTCTTCTTCACTTGCATCCTCCTCACTATCATTATCGCCCTCACTGTCATCATCAAGCTGAGCCTCACGCTGCCGAGGCCCTATCTTCATCTGGTTCATGGTAGCCTCATCAATGAAGTGAATCGGCACAGGCATCTCTAACCCAAGTCTGTAAGCAAACTCAAGCGCGATCTTACATATGAGCCGGCGAAAAGGAAGTGACTCAGACGTTGTTCTCGATTTCGCTATGAGGATGATCTGTCGCAACACAAAGGTGGCCATGCACGCATTCTCTCCCTGGCCCACTTGGTACAGGAAATCATCCATGAGATGCGTACATTCACTGCGGTTGGTCGACCTGGGATACACATTGAACGTACAAATGTGGTGCAACGGGCAAAAATCATCCGACATATAGGATGCTAAGAGGCTCTTGTTACGTTGCCACGGAACCAAACCACCATATAGGAACCTGGTGCGGTGATTTTTCTCACGAACACTCTTCAGATTCTTAGCACTTGGATGTACCTCGCCAAGAGGCACATTTAGAAGTCGAGCTATCAACCGAACATCGATCGTGGCTTCCCGGTCTCTATCAAAGGGAATCCTGAACTGCAATGGCTCCAACGTAGTAGCCCGAATAAGAGCATAGAAGGCACGAGACTGGGCTTCAAAGAGCAGACCCCAGTTGGAAGCCTCAATACGCTCAAACAAAAAAAACTCACCAAAGAGCCGCCCATCCACATGTGCCTCAAACAGAACCTTACAGTCAGCATACGCACCGTGAGCCAAGTATGCTAACAGTTCTTGCCCTATGTGAGAACGGGGATCCAAATCCCGCTTCGTATGTAGCTCTCTCCCAACACTTGGACTAGCGCCGACACTTGAACTAGCGGCACCACCTCTCGGCTTCCTTGATCATGAAGGGCGACTAGGCCCAGCTTCATCTGCGGCGGTCTTCCTCTTTCCCATGAGAGAAAGGATGGTAGAAAGGAAGAAAAAGGCTAAAATAGCCTCAACAAAAGCCATGAAAATGAAGGAAATGGGGAGAAATGGCTGCCCTAATGGGATAAAACGAATCTAGGTCCTATAGAGGGGTGAATCAAGCCCTCAAAGGCTAGGATTTCAAAGGGAAAAGAGCAAGATAGCTAGGAATGGAGGCTCACACGAATTTCAGCCTTCAATGGAGGATGTGAGAGCTTCCACAGATGAAAATGAAGAGGAAAGGGAGTGTCAATGGCTATGGACGATGGAATGGCATCGGTTATAACAAAAAATAGGATTGGAGGCGATTTGAAATGGGTTTTGAAGGAGGAGGCAGTAAAAACTTGAAGAAAGGAGAGCTTGGGGGACGTTTTTGTGAAGGAGGTGATAGATTGGGGCTGTTTTGAGGGACGTCCCACGTGTAGGGGGGGTACCCTAGCCCTTAAATGATGTCAGCCCGAAGCCCAGCCTGAGTGGGGCCCACCGTACGGCGAGGCCTCGCCAAATCAGCGAGGCCTTCACCGGCTAAAGTGAAATTCGATGGTGGCCATCCATCTGGGCTGGGTCCCCCTGCCCTAGGGGTCCTAAAAAGGTGTGGTCCCCCCCTGGTTCATTGTATATTGGCCTGGATAGGCCCATGACCCCGTTTCAATCCATTCCGGGTCATTTCTGACACTACCTGATGCATATTTGCATTTAGTAATTTTTGACGGCTGGGATTGAGTCCAGAGAGGTCTAGACCCATCCACCCATGATCTAGAAGTGGTCTGGGGTCGTTTCATATGACCACGGATGCACACGAACTCGATCAAAATGATCGAAATGAGTGGACTTCGCCGATTGGCGAAACTGCGATCCTATAAGTGTTTCTAGATTTTTCTCGCACCCACCTAAGTCAAAGGGCGACAGCGTACGTCGCGTGGCCATAACCCAGGTCCGGTTTAATCCAAATCATGCTCTGATACCAACTTGTAACACCTCAAAAATTGGGGGTCGTGTAGAAACCCGACTCCTGAGTTCCGGACCATCACTTATGCAACAAATAAGATTATGATTTCATGTTGTCTGAGTTAGAGCATTCACATGAGTAAGATTATACCAAAACTGCAATTCATACTCCAGATCCAGTGATAAAACGCAAGTGGAAGACTGAAAGATATATATATATATATATATATATATATATATCACTGTATGAAAAGAAAATAATCTTGAACTGTCTCCAAAGTATGAATACATCTCTGAGTCTCATATACATGTCATAAAGCAAGAATAAATGTCAGGTGATAGTCCAACTAGCACAAGTCCCACTGATCCAATCCATCTATGCGAAGCCGTCAGCGAACTGCATATACGAGAACTCATCCTGATCCTCGTAATAATCTGGCTTCGCGTCCTGAATCGCCTCGTCACCTGCATCTAAGACAGAGTCTAGTAGGTGTTGCAAGCACCGTCCCGTAACGTGGGAGTTAGTGATCAACTCAGTGGAATCATAGAGCAAAGATTAGCATGTTATCAAATCAATCATGCGATAATAGTAAAGCAGACAATCAAACATTCCTAGATACTGATGTTAATGCAAGCATGAAATGACATGATGGATGCCCTTACCGACATACTCCCTCATGCAGCACCATCTGCGTCCGTGGCATGCTTTCTTCCCACAGTACTCCACATCTTCCAGGCACATGCAGTACGATGTGGATATGATTACCGGGTTGTTATTTGTCCTTTCATACAACAGTATTGGGAAACTAAGGTACCTTCCTTATATCAATCCCAACACAGATCCTCTCTAGGGTCGTCACTCCTAGTATTCTCATACGATGTTATGTTTATAGGTCGCTGCAAAGGCTGTCAGGGCTGTTGCTCGCACTTGTTACACCGCTCCCCCATCACCTTATCAATACAGGTCTAATGTACTCTAGTTGCTATGGAAGGGTCGTCGCCTCCCGTAGACTCAGAATATGCTCGAGGTCACTACAAAGGGCTCGTCACCAATCAGTGTAGGTCGACAGCTTGAATGTAGTGTCCCATACCACCACAATCGGCTCACGAGTCAAATGTGCTCACTGGTCACTACGGGGAGGTTTGTGGCCCCAACGTAGGCTGACAGCTCGACCACGGTGTCCCATACCACCATGCCCGGCTCATGAGTCTTTATGGATCAAGGTACCTGAAAGGGCCTAACTATATGCCCTAGAGGGGGGGTGAATAGGGCAATGCCAAATAAAACTTATAACAGCGGAATAATAAAAGATATAAAGCACAATGCTGAATATAAAAAAATCACAATAGCCTAAAATAAAGAGATTGATACTTTATCAGTTCTAAGGACAACCTTACACTAAAAACCAGAGGTTTAAGGTAGGACAACCTTATTTCTAGAACGTCCTTGTATCACAAACCAAAGAGGAATAATAACCAATGAAATCAAAATAACTTGCGAAAAATAAATCCTAAGTTATTACAACATTCATCCACACTTGCTTGAAGTGATTACAACATTCATCCACAAACACTCTCCACAAAACAGAATGAATAAAAGAATGAAAGAATAAAGCACATCCACAACACAACGATATATAGTAGTTCGCCTGTGTGTACACCAACTGTTATCCAACAACCACACAGATTGCTACTCCACTCCTAATATCCTCACACATGGGATATTAGCATGCACTATCAAAATAGGTTTCACAGGTTCACCTAAAACCTTCACAATTGTGTCTTTGATCTCGGGCTTATACAATCCAAAAACCCCACAATCTGAGTTTTCTGGCTCTTCTCAGATAACTAATACAATGAGATTTTTCTGACGAATCTCAAACAAAAACCAGAGAAAGTAAATTACAAAACATGTAAAATACCTGAATCACCTTTTGATGAAGCCCGGTAGAACCAATCGGAGTAGAAGTTCGATTCGACGTTCAAAGTCCAATACTCACTTTAAGAATGGTTCTAAGGCTAATTGATTTTAGATCAAACGGGCTAGATCTATTTGATTTTGAATCCAGAAGAAGGAATATCAGAAATTCCCCTTTTCTAATAAGATTGGAATGTAGATCAAAATCAAATAAGAATAAGATAGCAAATTGAATATTAAATAAGCACAAAGTAGCTTAAAATAAACACAAACTTATCTAGAGAATAGCCTAAAGAATGCTTGAATAGAATTGATTTGAAGTGCTAAAACTCTGAAGTTCGTGCTTAATTTATAGACTGAAAAATCCCGTCTACGACTGGTCTTAGGATCCTAGGATTGGTCATAGTTCCAAAGATTTTCGAAGGATTTTCGCGGGATAAGATTTTCAGTTCCACGACCGGTCGTGGGCCACTTACGACTGGTCGTGAGACACCTACGACCGGTCGTAGGACCCCAAAAATGGTTGCTGGAGTTTGAGTCGTAGGGCTACGACCGGTCAAAGGATGAGTCGTAGAACTCACAGGACTGGTCATAGGACAGGTAGAAAGATTCAAAAATCTTCAACTACTTAGGACTGGTCCTGAAAAACTTAAGACTGGTCGTAGCAAAGCTAAGACTGATCTTGAAGTCCCTAGGACTGGTCTTAAAACACTCCAAACAAGCATATAAAAATATATAAGTTATATATCCGGAATGACCTACAATAAAGCCCATCCTAAGGTCAATCTAAGGTCAAACAAACCTTAAAAGTGAGGTGGACTTGAAAGTCTGTACACTCAGATAACCCTTAAGAGAAGCTTATGAATATTCAAAACTTATAGTAAGCCTTCATGAGCTTGATCTTGACTTGACAAAGTCTTCTATAAAACTTGAACTTGATCAAACCTTGAACATGCAAAATTGAATACTTCTATTCTTGATTTCTTTATCCAAGACTTGAAAACTTTCTTCATTTAAGATCTTGTCTTGAAATGCGATGTCTTGATATGTCTTGATTGCAATGACTAGTCTTCAAACATAAAACACAAGATATACAAGACATAGAAATAGGTTTTCGCACCACAAAATTTGACAACTAAAGGGATATGAAATCATAGCACTTACAATCTCCCCCTTTGTCAAATTGTGACAAAACACATAGCATCAAAGATAATAAGGAATGATAAGTCATGAAACCACAAAATACTCTACTCCCCCTGAGTAATACGAGTATTGCTCATATAATCAATACATAACATGAAAATCTCAAGACTTCAATCCACATATCCATCAATCCACATATCCTTCTCAAACAATACAAACAAATTTACTCCCCATATCCGTATTACTCCCCTTTTAGCAATGCTTACCACTCCCCCTTTTTGTCACAAAATGACAAGGGAAAGGAACAATAGAAAGGAGAACACAGAGAGTAAATAATGAGAAGGTGATATGAAAGGACATAAAATAAACCTTAAGCATCAAGTCATAATCCATACTACAAAGTACAATATTCAAAAGAAAATGTTATGAAACCAGAATCCATAATACATATACAGAGTAGAAGAAATGTTATACTATTCAGAAGATAATCTACTTAATCTGATCCAGAGGAGGGAGCAGGAATAGATGGATCAATCTGGTGTAAGCCCTTATTTGTGCGACGAAGATATTTTCGCATGTACTTGAATCTCATGGCATGGGCTATATTCATATTATCAAGTTTTTCCTCCAATGCATGAAGGCGTGCATCAAAACCAGAAGGATCATAATCTGGATCATTAGGTGAATCAGTTTCTATGTCATCAAATAAGTCATCCATATTAACATCTTGTTGTGAAAGATCACCAGCTTCCTCTTCGTTTCCAGCATCACCACCATCACCACCAACACCACTAACACCAGCTTCATCAAATTGGCCAGGGAGCAGTTCCAATTTCATCTTATTAAGATTGACATTGTTGAAAATGAGATGAAGAATTGGTGCCTCATTAACAGGTTTCTCGACAAGCATGTGAGTGGCTAAAACATTCATAAGATAACCGAATGGAATATCACTATGACCCGGAAATGAAATTGTATAATGGAATGACAAATCAAAGAAGGAAGACAGACCTTGATTCCAGAAGCAATAGAATGCAACACACGAACCATGAAAGAAGTTAACTCGATTTTATTACCGGACCGAGGATATACATTGGAAATGAAGAAACGATGTAATATTCTGTATTTAGGTAACAGATACTTTGCAGGGAGCGAATTCCCTTTGTGAGTTCAATGCACATCAATTTTACATAAATCTCTGGTTAACATGCGTTTTTCCAATTCTGAAGGTTTGTCGTATAAAGTATGAATCGATATTCCTTCATCATTAATAGGTATATCCATAATACCTGATATTAAATGACGGTCAACTTCAAATTTCCCTTCTCTAGTATTAATTGAAAATATTAAATTATTACGGGAAAAATTTGAAATGCATGCAACCATTGATTGAGCAATGGACTGGTATGCAGACCCACCCCAAAGAAAAATGTTAGTCCAGCCTACAGATTCAAGAAGGAGAATGACACCATATAGAGCAATGTGATTTAGATCAGCGGTATGTTCAACGATAATGTCACGGGCACGCAAATCCCGAACATCTTGAGTATCATCTTCAGGTGACCGAAGATGCCGTTTAGTTATTGGTCCAGATCTGGATGAAGATGGACCACGGGATGTTTTCTTTTTCAATCTAGCATCCATATTAAAAAAGATATACAAAGAACAAGCAAGATGTACAAATGAAATATGGGTTTTCTCTAGATCAACAAATAGAGAGGAAACCCTTAAAAAAAATTCAACAAGGGATGAAATCAAGCTATACTATGAACAAATCAAAGCATAGAGATCATGAATCTTCAAGAAAAATGATGAAATAGGACTTACCTTGAATTAAAACTAGAAATCTTATGACTGGTCGAGCCACGACTCGTCGTAGGTGGGTGTGGAAATGAAGAAGAAGGGGATTTTTCCCAAATTCTATAATGTTCACGAGATCCACGACCGGTCGAGTGTGGTTCACGACCGGTCGTGTACATCCACGACCGGTCGAGCATCGACCAAAAATGCATTTTAAATGAAAAAATTTAAAATTTAAGCAATTATAATATGAAATATAATACACTATGATGAAGCAAGAATATTCAATCTAAAATGCACATACCAAGATCAAATTTCAATTTATTAAACCTGCTTTTATCGAGCGATTTAGTAAATATATCAGCAAGTTGAGTTTCGGTTGGTATATATTCCAATGAAATAACTTTTTCTTCAACCAACTCACGAATGTAATAATACCTAATGTCAATATGCTTAGTACGTGAATGCTGGATTGGGTTTTTGGAAATGTTTATAGCACTGGAATTATCACAATGTAAGATCATTGAATCTTGATTAATTCCATAATCGCTAAGCATGCGTTTCATCCAAACTAGTTGAGTACATGCATATCCAGCTGCAATATATTCAGCCTCAGCAGTAGAGAGCGATATTGAGCTTTGCTTCTTGCTGAACCAAGAAACTAAACAATTTCCAATGTAAAAACAACCACCACTGGTTGATTTTCTATCATTAATATTTCTAGCCCAATCAGCATCTGAATACCCAGCTAATTGAACATTAGTATCAAAAGGATACCTAAGTCCCAAATTTATAGAACTTGCGACATATCTAATAATCCGTTTAACAGCAGTAAGATGTGATTTCTTAGGATTAGACTGATATCTTGCACAAATACCAACACTGAATGCGATATCAGGTCTACTAGCAGTAAGATATAACAAACTACTAATCATACTACGATATAGTTTAGGATTTATATCTTTACCTGTAGAGTCTTTTGAGAGTCTTAATGTTGTACTCATAGGAGTATCAAAGTTCTTACCATTCTCAAATCCAAACCTTTTAACCAAATTTGAAGCATATTTGGTCTGAGAAATGAAAATTCCATCAGGTTGTTGTTTTACTTGCAACCCTAGAAAATAGTTAAGTTCGCCAACCATGCTCATTTTGAACCTTGATTTCATTAACTCTGCAAACTCAGTAGACATGTTAGAACAAGTAGATCTATAAATAATATCATCAACATATATTTGAACCATCAAAATATCATTGTTATTCTTTTTAACAAAAAACGTTTTATCGACACTACCTAGCTATGACTAAGTAAGAATTTAGTCAATTTTTCATACCATGCCCTGGGTGCTTGTTTTAGACCATAGAGAGCCTTTTTGAGACGAAATACATGGTCAGATAACTTAGGGTCTTCAAACCCTGAAGGTTGTTCAACATACACTTCTTCATGTAAATCGCCATTCAAGAAAGTACTCTTTACATCCATCTGATAGATTTTAAATTTTCTAAAACATGCGATGGAAATAAAAATTTTGATTGATTCAAGGCGAGCGACTGGAGCAAAGGTTTCATCGTAATCGATGCCTTCAATCTGAGTGTACCCTTGTACAACCAGTCTAGTCTTGTTTCGTATAATATTTCTGAGTTCATCAGACTTATTTTTAAAGATCCACTTTGTTCCAATAATGTTTTTATCTTTAGGTCTAGGAACAAGATACTAGACATCATTACGAACAAATTGATTAAGTTCATCCTGCATAGCAACTATCCAATTTTCGTCAGAAAGTGCTTCTTTTACGTTGACCAGTTCTATTTGGGATGTAAAACAAACATAATTACATATATTCTCAAGTTATTTGTGAGTACGAACTCCAGTGAGAGGATTTTCAAGTATTTAATTAGTTGGATGATCTTTAACAGTCCTTGGATCAGATTCTTTTTGACTTGATGAGATATCTAGATTATCAATAATAAGAGCTTCATCATCATCTGAACTTGGGGCTGATGTATTCAAATGATCATCAATGACCACATTGAAGGACTCTTGAATCACACCAGTTCTCTTATTTAGAACCCTATAAGCTCGACTGTTCAAAGAATAACCAAGAAAAATTCCTTCCTCACTCTTCGTATCAAACTTACCCAAATTTTCACGATCCCGTAAAATATAACACTTGCTGCCAAAAACCTGAAAGTATTTGACAGTGGGTTTCTTTTCAAACCATAATTCATAAGCATTCTTATTATCAGATTTACTAGTATAAACCCGATTAATAATATAGCATGCGGTATTAACTGCTTCAGCCCAAAGATTTTTAGAGAGCTTCATACTATTTAACATAACATTAGCCATTTCCTGAAGCACTCTATTTTTCCTTTCAACTATACCATTTTATTGTGGTGTTTTGGGTGCTGAGAATTCATGTGATATTCCCTGATTGCTACAGAATTTCTCAAAACTACTGTTTTCGAATTCAGATCCATGATCACTACGGATCTTGCTAACATGAGAACTTTTCTCATTTTGGATTCGTTTGATGACCTTTTTTACTTCATCCAGGGTTTCAATTTTGTCTTTTAAGAATGATACCCAAGCGAATCTTGTATATTCATCTACGATAACCAAAAAGTATTTTTTGCCTCCTCGACTCTACGATCTGGTAGGTCCAATAAGATCCATGTGGAGAAGCTCGAGTGGTCTAGATGTGGTGTTAGAGTTCTCTTTCTTGTGAGAACTCCTAATTTGTTTGCCCAACTGACATTCACCACATATTTTGTCTACTTTTTGCAATTTGGGTAGACCTCTAATTAGTTCTCTTTTGCTCAATCTAAATAAGTTCCGATAGTGTACATGTCCAAGGCGTTTATGCCATAATTCAGTCTCATCGGTATGGACCATGTAACATGATTGAGTAGATGAGCTAGCATCACTAACGATGTAGCAGTTTTCAGAAGTTCTGCGACCAGTTAATATAACAGAACCCTTTTTATTAACTATCTCACAACCTTGATTAGAAAACTTTACACTATGGTTGTTATCACATATCTGAGAAATGCTTAATAGATTTTGTTTTAAACCCTCAACATATAAGACATTCTTAAATAAGGAAAGTTTATAAAGTTGAACCATACCTTGGCCAATAATCTTGCAATTGCTTCCATCACCAAATGTGACTGACCCGTCAGTCATATCTTTAAGATCGGTGAATAAAGCTTTGTCACCTGTCATATGTCTGGAGCAACCACTATCTAGGTACCACTTTGAATGGCTTGTTGCTTTGAAAGCAGTGTGGGCAACCAAGCTGGCAACTTTAGGAACCCATTTCATAACTGTTTTGGGTTTAGGAGTATAGATGGTCTTTTTCTTTCTATTGTTGTAGGAACGACCTATAGAGTTTGACTTTAATAACTCCTTGAGAAGATCAATAATTTTTTCATCTAATTGATTTCGATTTTAAAAATTAAAGTTGACATGGCCACTTTTAGGTTTTTGAAAAGTTTTTGAATTTTTAGAACAACCTTAAAAAGTATTCTTTTCTTTTGAGGTCGAAGATTCTCCTTTAACAAATCTAGGAGCAATGTTCTTTTGTTTAGGAGATGTATTTTTATCATAGCCTAACCCAGATCGATCGCCACATTTTCTTGATCCGGACAATAATTTTTCCAATTTTGGATCACCTTGGGCATATCTCCATGTGTCTTTCAAACTCAAAAGAGAAGCTACCTCATTTTTGAGTTTCTCTTTTTTGGATTTCAAATCTTCAATTTGAGAGGTTTTGAAATCTAAATCATTTTTGGTTTTTTCAAAAAAATCAGAAATATGAGATTTTTCTAAGACAAGAGACTCATAATCTTCCTTAAGCTTAAAAAATTTTTCTTTTTATAATTTAAGCTTGACAGCAATTTTACAACTCTCTTTATAAAGGGCATTATAAACATCTTCAAGATCATCTTCATTATCGCAATCACTATTCAGATTTTCTTCACTAGATATATCTTCATGATCTGAATAGGTGATCTTGGCTAGAGTCATAAGGGCTTTAACACTATCGCCCGACTCGGTTTCAGAATCTTCTGATTTAGAAGAGGATTCAGAATCAGATGATTCATCCCAAGTAGCCATCATGCTTTTCCTTTTTGATTTATCCTTTTTAGGACATTTGTTAGATAAGTGCCCATACTCTTGACAGTTGTAACATTGACTATCTTTCAAGGATTTACGAGTTGTAGGTTTAGATCGTCTCTTATCATTTAATTTTTAAAAATCAACCTTTTTCTTGTTTTTAAAAATTTTGTAAAACCTTTTTGCTAAAAGTGTCATATCATCTTCAGTATTTTCTGAATCCGAAGTACTCTCTTGTGAAATATTTTTAGATGATTTGAGAGCTATTGATTTTCCTTTAGGAGCCTTAAAGGATAACTCATAGGTTTGAAGTGAACCAACTAATTCCTCAACCTCATGGTATCCGTATCATGAAGTTCCTGAATCACGGTCACTTTAGTATTGAACCATTCAGGAAGTGAACGTAGTATTTTTGCGCACACTTTACTTTCAAGGATTCTATCACCAAGACCCCACATAGAATTCACAATGTCATTCAATCTAGTGTAGAAGTCCATAAACATCTCATTCTCCTCCATATGAATTTCTTCAAATTTAATTGTGAGGAGTTGGACTTTAGATTTCTTGACAATAGATGTTCCCTCGTGTGTCATTTTTAATATATCCCATGCTTTTTTTGCATTTTCACAAGAGATGATTCTTTTGAATTCATCTGGTGATAATGCACAAGTAATTGCATTTAGTGCTTTTGCATTTGCACTACTTTCACTTTTCTGAAGTGTGGTCCAAAGCGAATAAGCCGTTACTTTCATAGATTTTGAACCATCGCCATTAGTTACTTCAGTGATAGGAGGATTCCATTCATTCACTGTGGCCAGCCACACACTTTCATCCAAGCATTTGAGGAAGATCCTCATCCTGGCTTTCCAATAGGCATAGTTTGTGCCATTAAAAGGTGGTGGCCTAGTGACTGATAGGCTATCAAAATTTGACATCTTAATATAGCTTAGATCGTTAGCTCAGGAAATAAATCCAATAAATAAACAATAAGCATGAGCTATTAGTCTCTGATACCACTTGAAAGGGCCTAGCTATATGCCCTAGAGGGGGGTGAATAGGGCAATGCCAAATAAAACTTATAACAGCGGAATAATAAAAGATATAAAGCACAATGCTGAATATAAAAAAATCACAATAGCCTAAAATAAAGAGATTGATACTTTATCAGTTCTAAGGACAACCTTACACTAAAAACCAAAGGTTTAAGGTAGGACAACCTTATTTCTAGAACGTCCTTGTATCACAAACCAAAGAGGAATATAAAAAAATCACAATAGCCTAAAATAAAGAGATTGATACTTTATCAGTTCTAAGGACAACCTTACACCAAAAACCAGAGGTTTAAGGTAGGACAACCTTATTTCTAGAACGTCCTTGTATCACAAACCAAAGAGGAATAATAAGCAATGAAATCAAAATAACTTGCGGAAAATAAATCCTAAGTTATTACAACATTCATCCACACTTGCTTGAAGCGATTACAACATTCATCCACAAACACTCTCCACAAAACAGAATGAATAAAAGAATGAAAGAATAAAGCACATCCACAACACAACGATATATAGTGGTTTGCCTGTGTGTACACCAACTGTTATCCAACAGCCACACAGATTGCTACTCCACTCCTAATATCCTCACACAGGGGATAAGCATGCACTATCAAAATAGGTTTCACAGGTTCTGTAATACCCCAGATTTTGGCCAATCTGGGATTTGACGTCCTTAGGCAGTGGGTCAACTAAAACATCTGGAAAATCGCTCAGAACCCAATTCCATAGCCAAAGAAACCACTTAGGATTAATTTCTATGGAAGTTAAGTGTAAGTTAGCTAGCGCAACGTTAGAGTAGCTGGGAAATAGTCCCTGATCACTTTAAATACGTTCTACAAGACCCAAATCGAGTAGAACCAACGACTCTATAATACTCTATAACCTCGGACCAAACTCTAAGCAGGTTTGTTCTCTGGACCACTTTGAATCTTTGTATTGGATCTAGACCGCGCGTCGAAAGTCCGATATCTCCTATCTTAGACCGTTAGAACCGCCTAGCTAGACTTGACAATCATTTCGAAAATCAAGTCAAACCGATAATCACAGGCTATTTCATTGAGCCCGGACCGAAGAGAGTGCGAATAGGGATAGAATTGGAATTTCAAATTCAAATCTGGCACATGACTTGATGCATCAGTATTAAGCATTCTGACCGTCAGAATTCAGCCAGATTACACCCTCGGATCAGGAAAAATTTCTATTTCATATCATGAGACTTTCAGCCCTGATCTACGTGCGGTGACCGCTGAACTGAAACTGGTCTGCCACGTGCGATCTGCGAATCCTGCTGGACTGAAAACTTAATACGTGCTAGATCTGGTACACATGAGCTTAAGTCCGATCGCATTCGGCCAGGGGACCACCAGAAAGCATCTTTTGAACCGAAACAGCCCCGAATTGGATATGCACTAAGTGAACTTTGTACCGGAGCCTATTTTGGGCATTTTTAAGCTTATAAAAGGGGTTGAAACCTCAATCCTCTCTCCCATCCGAATTTGCAAAAATTCCTAGTTTGGGAGAGAAAAGGTGAGAGTTTGTGAGAGAGAGTAGGATAGATTTTTCCTGCCTTCGTGCCATCTGTTGCACGTGCTTCAGCAACACATCTCAATCACCTGGCTGGTGATTCCTCTACTTTTTTAGGTATGAAATAACCCTAGAAAGTTGTTGATTTGAGGTTTACTAGGATTCATAGCATGTTAGCTGACGTAACTCGTAAATTAGGTTCTCTTATCGCTGTAGACGAAGCGTATACGCTCCGTTCGAATTTACACATCCATAAGAGACAAGGTGCAGATTTTAGATGCTTTGATTGACTGTTTCCAAAGCTTTCAATGACGTTTAATAGTAGATTATCGATGGCATCGCCGTTTGACATGTACAACATGCTATCCGTTTCCTGTTTCGTAAATCAACAAAGAATATGAGATTTAGGGCATTTTAGTCATTTGTAGGAAGTACTGATTACATTCATATTTTGCTGATGTGATTGACATGGTTTGTTGTCGCATTAGAAAGTAAGAAATACGTGCATAATTTGTTTGGCGAAGAGATTCGCCAAATTGCGCACTTCGGGTCGACATACTATATGTAGACTTAAGTGTGTAGTGTATGTGTTTGTATAAATGCTTGTATTAGTATGTATCGAATTAAATGATGTTATGTAGTAGTTTGAGATTGATTTCTTAGTTAATATGCTGACCTAAATGATTTCCTACATGTTGACCATATGCATGATTCCATTACATGCGTGGAATGTATGTGTTTGAAGATTTGCTTAAGTTGAATGTTATAACATGTGTTAACATGCTCACATGATTGTATCTAAATTCCAATACCTTTACATATATTGCTAATGTGATTCCATAAATGTTTGGGACTAGACTTAGTCCAGGCAGTCGGTAACCGAGCAAATTCGTGGCTGACTGGTCACTCAGACAATGATAGACTTAAAAGAACTAACAACTCGTTGAAATCTGAGTCAGAAAAATTAAAGAAACAAGTCATTCCTAACTCCCTAATGCGACAACAAACCATGTCAATCACGTCAGCAAAATATGAATGTAGACCGTACTTCCTACAAATGACTAAAATGCCCTAAATCTCATATTCTTCGTTAATTTACGAAACAGGAAACGGAGAGCATGTTGTACATGTCAAACGGCGGTGCCGTCGATAATCTACTATTAAACGACATTGAAAGCGTTGTAAACCGTCAATCAAAGCGTCTAAAATCCTCACCTAGTCTCTTACGGATGCGGGATTTTGAACGGAGCGTGTATGCTTCGTCTACGGCAGTAGGAGGACCTGATTTATGAAGTACGTTAGCTAACACGCCCTAAATCTGGATAAACCCTAAATCAGCAACATTTAGGGTCGTTCCATACCTGAAAAAGCGGAGAAATCACCGTCCAGGTGATTGGGAAGAGTTGCTGAAACAGTAACAATCGGCGGCTCGGAAACGGGAAAAATCCCTCCCAATCTCTCTCTCAAACTCTCTCTCCTTTTCTCTAGGGTTTGCAATTTTCGGATGGGAGAGAGAAATGAGGGTTTCAACCCCTTTTATAAGCTTAAAAACGCCGGAAACAGGCTCCGGAATGAAGTTTACTTGGTGCCTATCCATTTCGGGGCTGTTTCGGTCCAAAAGCTGCTTTCTGGTGGTCCCCTGGTCGATTGCGATCGGACTTAAGCTCATACGTACCAGATGTAGCACGTGTTAAGTTTTCAGTCTGGCAGGGTTCACAGATCGCACGTGGCGGACCAGTTTCAATTCAGCAGTCACCGCACGTAGATCAGGGCTGAAAGTCTCATGATAATAAATAGAAATTTTTCCTGATCCGAGGGTGTAATCTGGATGAATTCTGACGGTCAGAACGCTGAATACTGACGCGTCAAGTCATGTGCCAGATTTGAATTTGAAATTCCAAATTTGTCCCTATTCGCGGTCTCTTCAGTCCGGGTTCAACGAAATAGTCTGTGATTATCGGTTTGACTTGATTTTCGAGATGATTGTCAAGTCCAGTTGGGCGGTTCTAATGGTCTAAGATAGGAGGTATCGGACCTTCGACGCGCGGTTTAAATCCAATACAAGAATTCAAAGTGGTCAAGAGGACAAATCCGCTTAGAGTTTGATCCGAGGTTATAGAGTATTGTAGAGTTATTTGTTCTACTCGATTTGGGTCTTGTAGAATGTATTTAAAGTGATCAGGGACTATTTCCCAGCTACTCTAGCGTTGCGCTAGCTAACTTACGCTTAATTTCCATGGAATTTAATTCTATGCGATTTCGGGTCGAGTTGGTACTCGAGCCCAAGTACGGATTTTTCACGGGCGTTACATTTCTACTCGGTTCACCTCAAACCCTGAAGTTTTGCTGGCGTACTCCTAACCAGATGTTTATGCTCTCCACAGAGCAAGGGTCCATACAATGCACCCCGCACGTACACTGCTGTAACACGCTGAAAATCGGGGGTCGTGTATAAACTCAACTCCTGAGTTCCAGACCGTCACTTATGCAACAAAATGATTATGATTCAATGTTGTCTAAGTTAAAGCATTCACATGGGTAAAAGTATACCAAAACTGCAATTCATACTCCAGATTAGTGATAAAAGCAAGCGGAAGACTAAACAATATATATATCACTGTATGGAAAACAAGATAGATCTCAACTGTCTCTCAAGTATGAATGCATATCCGAGTCTCCTATACATGTAAAGGAACAAAAATAAATATCCAAAATAGTCCACTGACCCGTCGATCCAGGTCACCTACTCAAAGCCGTCGTGAAACTGCATGTATGAGAACTCGTCCTGGTCCTCATCGTAATCCGGCTCTACCTCCTGGATCTCAGCATCACCTGCATCTAAAACAGGGTATGGTGGGTGTTGCAAACACCATCCCGTAACATGGGAATGAGTGATCAACTCAGTGGAATCATAGAGCAAAGATTAGCATGTTCACAAATCAATCATGTGATAATAGTAAAGCAGTAAATCAGATAATCCTAATACTGTTGTTAATGCAATATGACATGACATGATGGATGCCCTCACCGACAATCTCCCTCATACGGTACCATCTTCGTCCGCGGCATACGTGCATCCCGCTCAGTGCTCCACATCTTCCACGCACATGCAATGTGATGGTGATATGATTGCCGAGTTGTTATTAATCCATTCAAACAGCAGGATTGGAAACTAAGGTACTTCCCTTATATCAATCCCAACACAGATCCTGTCTAGGGTCGTCACTCCTAGTAATCTCATACGATGTATATTTTTTGTAGGTCGCTGTAAGGGCTGTCAGGGCTGTTGCACGCACTCGTTGCTCCGCTCCCCCATCACCTTATCAATACAGGCCTACTGTACTCTACCGCTACTGAAGGTTCATCGCCTCCCGTATACTCAGAATATGCTCGCGGTCACTACAAAGGACTCGTCGCCTGATCAGTGTAGGCCGACAACAAGAATATAGTGTCCTATACCACCATAATCTGCTCACGAGACTAGGTACTCACTGGTCACTACGAGGAGGTTTGTGGCCCCACATAGGCCGACAGCTCGACCACGGTGTCCCATACCACCATGCCCGGCTCATGAGTCTTCGTGGATCAAGGTACCATGGTTAACAGGGTTTACAATGGTAAGTTCAGTACCCTAGGTTCAAGCATTTATGACTCATACAGGGTGAACATATAAAGGCCAGTCGGGTTACTTGACGGGCTCGACTAGCACGATCGCATCTCAAGTCGAACGACATGAAGTGCGTAAAACACCTCGCATGGCCTAACCACTGCCGTCAACTCCAGAACACGGCTCGCGTTCATTGACGCGTTGTTCATGGCCAAGATAAGCTAACCACAAACTTATTCGGTTACCGACTGCCTGGACTAGGCAAAGTCCCAAATAATTATGGAATCACATTAGCAATCATATGAGAGTGTTGGAAATGAAATACAACCTTGTGAGCATGTTAACACATGTTATAACATACAACTTAAGCAAATCTTCAAGCACTTGCATTTCATGCATTAAGCTAACATGTAGGAAATCATTTACATCAGCATATTAATTGAGAAATCAATCTCAAACTAATTCATAACATCATTTAATTCAATACATACTAATACAAGCATTTATATAAACACTTACACTACACACTTAAGTCTACATATAGTATGTCGACCCGAAGTGCGCATTTAGGCGAATCTCTTTGCCAAACTAATTAGGCACGTATTCTTAACATTCTAATGTGACGACAAACCATGTCAATCACATCAGCAAAATATGAATGAAATCAGTACTTCCTACAAAGGACTAAAATGCCCTAAACCTCATATTCTTCGTTGATTTACGAAACAGGAAACGGATAGCATGTTGTACATGTCAAACGGCGATGCTGTCAATAATCTACTATTAAACGACATTGAAAGCGTTGGAAACATTCAATCAAAGCATCTAAAATCCTCACCTTATCTCTTATGGATGTGTGAATTCGAACGGAGCGTATACGGTTCGTCTATAGCGATAAGAGAACCTATTTTGCATGATACGTCAGCTAACATGCTATGAATCCTAGCGAACCTCAAATCAGCAACTTCTAGGATTATTTCTTACCTGAAAACGTGGAAAAATCACCGGCCAGGTGATTGAGGTAGGTTGCTACAACACGTGCAACAGGCGGCACAAAGGAAGGAAAATTCTCTCCTACACTCTCTCACAAACTCTCACCTTTTCTCTCTCCCAATCTAGGGTTTCTCTCAAATTCGGATGGGAGAGAGGAGTGAGGGTTTCAACCCCTTTTATAAGCTTAAAAATGCCCAAAATAGGCTCAGGTACAAGGTTTACTTAGGGCATATCCAAATCGGGGCTGTTTCGGTGCAAAAGATGATTTCTGGTGGTCCCCTGGATGAATGCGATCAGACTTAAGCTCATGCATACCTGATCTAGCACGCATTAATTTTTCAGTCTGGCAGGGTTCGTAGATCGCCCGTGGCGGTCTAGTTTCAGTTCAGCGGTCACCGCACGTAGGTCAGGGCTGCAAGTCTCATGATATGAAATAGAAATTTTTCCTGATCCGAGGGTGTAATCTGACTGAATTCTGACGGTCAGAATGCTTAATACTGACACGTCAAGTCGTGTGCCAGATTTGAATTTCAAATTCCAAATCTGTCCCTATTCGCACTCTCTTCAGTCCGGGCTCAATGAAATAGCCTGTGATTATCGGTTGGACTTGATTTTCGAAATGATTGTCAAGTCCAGCAAGGCGGTTCTAACGGTCTAAGATAGTAAGTAATGGACTTTCGACGCGCGGTCTAGATCCAATACAAAGCTTCAACGTGGTACAGAGAACAAACCTGCTTAGAGTTTAATCCGAGGTTATAGAGTTTTATAGAGTCATTGGTTCTACTCGATTTGGGTCTTGTAGAAATTTTTAAAGTGATCAGGGACTATTTCCCAGCTACTCTAGCGTTGCGCTAGCTAACTTAGTCTTATTTTCTAAAGGAATTATTCCTACGCGATTTCTGGTCGAGTCGGTACTCGAGTCCAAGTACGAATTTTTCACGGGCGTTACAACTCCCATCAGAGGCCTCCTTTGAGGACTTCAAATGGTGAGCAACACTTAAAACTCAATCCTAAAAAGTAATGATCACAAGTGTCCTCTGGACTCTTAGTACTTACAGATAAGTTGATGAGTCCCTTTCAGCGCAATGTTGAAGATCTCCTCCTTGATGTTGAAGGGTCTTCAGCTCCTTTGATCCCTACCCAAAAGATATATCGATACTAGGCTTTAGGTTGGGTCAAGTTTATGATGGAATATCACTCTCTAAAGATTTTTCAATTTAGAAAGATAGAGTGGTTCCAATCATCTATGCATTCAAGGCATCCCAGCTTAATGATTAAGATTGTAGCTGGAGGATCCTTGAATGCGGAAGTTCATTCCCCAATCCACTCTATGAGATATCAATGATGAGGGTGGATTGGAGGATGAACTTCCTGAGAGAAAGGGCTTAAGGTAAATGATAGGAAGGTTAAAACTCACAAAAGCACTCTCTTCTTTCTCTACCAGCAATGAAGACAACTCTCTCAATTTATAGGCAAAAGGTTCCAACGGATATAAACGGTCATATTTATGACAGAGTTCGATATCATCGAGAAGTTGTCGATATCATCAAGTGTATACTCTCGATTGTATCGGCAAACCTCTCGATGATAAAAATTCAATTGTCATTTCACTTTTGGAAACCTTCCGCCAACTGGTCGATGGGATCGAGACATACATCGATGCAATCGGATTTCGAACTTTGATTCAATCGAGTGATGGTTCGATCTATCGACAGATGAAAAAAAAGAGAGAAGCCTTGAAGAATTTTAGGTTCTACAGATATGATCGGGGAAGCAGTCGATGTCATCGAAATTTGTACATCGATAATATCGGAGACCTTGTCGATGGGATCGATAAATCGTATAGATTTACCTATAAACTTACTAGACGATTTATGTCCTGACTCGATCCAATCGACTAGGTCTCGATATAATCGATATATGAATATTGATTTATCGACTGGCACCCCAATCATCATAAACAACAACCTGAAATTCTTGCTGGTGAGAATATGCACCCACAATCGATATGATCGACTGACTTCCGATATGATCGATATTTGAGTTTAGATTGTATCGGACAGACATCGATATATTGAAGCATATGTTAGTTTTCTTTAGAAAAACAGGGGCGCCAAAAAGCAGTCTGTCAATTATATCGATCCTCTTCAGATATGATCTGTAACATCCCGAAAATCGGAGGGTCGAGCAAAAACCCAACTCCCGAGTTCCAAAATGTTATTTACGCAACATAGATATGTATGATTGAATGTTGTCTGTGATAACGCATTAAACATGAGTGAGATTAAGCTAGAACATCATATCATACTCCAGAGACGGTTAAATTAACAAGCGGAAGACTGTGATAATATGTATAACATATATAAACTGTTGTATGCCTCCAGAGTATGGATATGTTACCAGGTTATATACATACATGTATACTCCAGAAGTAGACAAAACGAATATACATGAGTGCGCTAAAAAATATAAAATGACAAGTGTCAAAGTATCTAATCAACCTCCCTGTAATCCCGTCAATCAGAACACGCATAAAGGAGGGATCCTCCTCATCATCATCAAGTCCAGCTCCGCCTCATAGGCCGCGCCATCATCTGCAATCACAAAAGGGTCTGGTGGGTGTCCAGGAACACCGTCCCGTAACGTGGGAGTGAGTAGCTAACTCAGTGGAATAATAGAGCAAAGATTAGCATGTTCACAATTCAATCACGCGATTATAGTAAAGCAGTAAATCAGACAAATCCTAATACTGTTGTTAATGTAAGATGATATGACGTGATGTATGCCCTCACCGACGATCACCCTCATACGGCAACATCTTACGACCGCGGCATGCCACACTCCCTAGAGTGCTCCACATCTTCCAGGCACATGCAATGCTATGGTGATATGATTACCAAGTTGTTATTAATCCATTCAAACAGCAGGATTGGGAAACTAAGGTACTTCCCTTGTATCAATCCCAACACGGATCCTGTCTAGGGTCGTCACTCCTAGTAATCTCATACGATGTACATTTCGTAGGTCACTGCAAGGGCTGCCAGGGCTGTTGCTCGCACTCGTTGCACCGCTCCCCCATCACCTTATCAATACAGGCCTACTGTACTCTACTGCACGGAAGGGTCGTCGCCTCCGGTGAACTCAGAATACGCTCGCGGTCACTACAAAGGGCTCGTCGCCTGATCAGTGTAGGCCGACAGCTAGAATATAGTGTCCCATACCACCATAATCTGCTCACGAGTCAAGGTGCTCATTGGTCACTACGGGGAGGTTTGTGGCCCCAGCGTAGGCCGACAGCTCGACCACGGTGTCCCATACCACCATGCCCGGCTCATGAGTCTTCGTGGATCAAGGTACCACGGTTAATAGGGTTTACAATGGTAAGTTCAGTACCCTAGGTTCAAGCAGTTATGATACATACAAGGTGAACAAACATCGGCCAGTCGGGTTACTTGACGGGCTCGACTAGCGCGATCGCATCTCGAATTGAACGACATGAAGTGCGTAAAACACTTCGCGTGGCCTAACCACTGCCGCCAACTCTCAACACGAATCACATTCATCGACACGTCCTTCGTGTCCAAGATAAGCTAATCACGAATTCTTTCGGTTACCGACTGCCTGGACTAGGCATAGTCCCAAACAATCATAGAATCACATCAGTGGTTGTGTAAGGGTAATGGAAATGAAATGGAACCATGTGAGCATGTTAACACATGTCATTACATACAACTTAAGCAAGTCTTCAAACACATGTCTTTCATACATATAATGAAATCATACATATCGCCAACATATAGGAAATCATCACCATCAGCGTATTAATTGAGAATTCAATCTCCAACTAAGTCATAAGAAACTCATCAAGCACATATTATAACATACCACTTAAATGAATCATTAAGCACATGCATTTCATACATATAATGAAATCGTACATATGGCTAACATGTAGGAAATCATTCACATCAACATATTCATTGAGAAATCAATCTCACACTAATCCATATCACCATTTAAGCCAATACATACTAATACAAGCATTTATACAAACACTTACACTACACACTTAAGTCTACATATAGTATGTCGACCCGAAGTGCGCATTTAGGCGAATCTCTTCGCCAAACTAATTATGCACGCATTCCTAACTTCCTAATGCGACAACAAACCATGTCAATCACATCAGCAAAATATGAATGTAAACTGTACTTCCTACAAATGACTAAAATGCCCTAAATCTCATATTCTTCGTTAATTTACGAAACAGGAAATGGAGAGCATGTTGTACATGTCAAACGGCGTTGCCGTCAAGAATCTACTATTAAACGACATTGAAAGCTTTGAAAACAGTCAATCAAAGCGTCTAATATCCGCACCTTTTTCCTTTTTGGGGTGTGAGTTCGAACGGAGCGTATACGCTTCGTCTACGGCGATTAGAGAACCTAATACACAAGTTCCATTAGTTACTTCGCTAGGAAATGAAAGGAACCTCAAATCAGCAACTTCTAGGGTATTTTCTTACATGAGAAAGCGGAGGAGTCGCCGAGAAAGCGATAGAGGTGAGTTGCTTTAACACGTGCAACACGTAGCACAAGTGGCAGGAAGAACTCTCCCACCTTCTCTCACAAACTCTCACCTTTTCTCTCTCCCAATCTAGGGATTTTGCAAATTCGGATGGGAGAGAGGAGTGAGGGTTTCAACCCCTTTTATAAGCTCAAAAATGCCCAAAATAGGCTCAAGAACAAAGTTCACTTGAGGGGTAACCAAATCGGGGCTGTTTCGGTCCAAAAGAGCATTTCTGGAGGTCCCCTGGCCAGATGCGGTCGGACTTAAGCTCATGCATACTGGATCTAGCACGCATCAAGTTTTCAGACCGATAGGGTTCCCAGATCGCACGTGGCGGTCCAATTTCAGTTCAACGGTCATCGCACCTAGATCAGGTCTACAAATCTCGTGATATGAAATAGAAATTTTTCCTGATCCGAGGGTACAATTTGGCTGAATTCTGACGGTCAGAACGCTCAATACTGATGTGTCAAGTTGTGTGCCAGATTTGAATTTTAAAATTACAACTCTACCCTATTCTCACTCTCTTCACTCCAGGCTCAATGAAATAGCCTCAGAATGTCAGTTGGACTTGATTTTCGAAACGATTGCCAAGCCCAGCTAAGTGGTCATAACGGTCTAAGATGGTAGGTATCGGACTTTCGACGCGCGGTCTAGATCCAATACAAAGTTTCAAAGAGGTCCCGAGAACAAACCGGTTTAGAGTTTGATCCGAGGCTTTAGAGCATTATAGCACCATTGGTTCCACTCGCTTTGGGCCTTGTAGAACCTATTTAAAGTGATCAGGGACCGTTTCCCAGCTATTCTAACGTTGCACTAGATAACTTATGCTTAGTTTCTAAAGAAATTTATCCTAAGTGGTTTCTTTGACTATGGAATTGGGTTCTGAACGATTTTTCAGGTGTTTTAATTGACCCACTGCCTAAGGACGTCAAATCCCAGATTGGCCAAAATCCGGGGTGTTACATGATCGATATTCGAATATCAATTATATCGACTCTCAAGTTGATATATCGATACATAGTCCAGATGATTGTTTTGATTGCTGGACGCTTACTGTCCTCACTCGATTGTATCGATTGAGATGCTGAGGACATCAATAGATCTAGTCGATCATATCGAAGGGGTAATCGATATAATCGATAGTGTAAGAAAAACTTTACTGATTTTCCTTTTTAATAAAAAGCTTTCTTACACTGAAACCCTAAGATGTTCTAATTATTTTTAAGGGTTTAATCACCTGCTATTTTGGGACATGGGATGTGAGGCTATAATTTACCTTTTGGTGAGCTTCCACACGGTGAGCTTCCACACATCCAGTTGAGGCAGACGCTTGACTTGTTCTTCTTGTTAGGCGCTGTTGTCCGACTGACTCAACTTACAACGTAATTGACAAACAAGGGCACGTAGTAGGTGTACTTTCAAACTGTATGTAAGCAATGTATTCGCGGTTTGAATCGACTTCTTAATCCTAGTAGTTACTAATAAATCCAATGCTCTGATCAAGAAGAATATTGGCATAGACTCGGATTAAGAACCGATACGGTAAAATTTTCTGTCCTAACTAGGCAGAAAGTCTATGTATCCGGCTCAGACCCACTACACAACCTTTCTTCCGTGTTGGCCTAACCACCTATAACCAAAATTTATTGCTTTGCCCTTGGTAAATGTTAAGGACATATAGCCAGTAGAGGATTAGATATCTTGCTACAAACTCACATCCGTCCTTAAAATTAACCACAACACCCATCATTTTAGCTCTTTTCTATAATCATAGGTACCAATGCCATAGAACGCATCATTAGTAAAGGAAGACCAATGTAGTGAGAGGTTGTTTTCCCATTTCATGTCAAGGATAGGCCCTAAGTTACACCTCGTTCCGATGTACGGATCGAGACAGATTTTTGAGCCTTAAGTAGAACTATGTTTTAAGGGGGGTAGAACCTTATGAGACCAATCTAGTTAGGATTAGCTAACACAACCGTTGGATCAGAGTAGCGCAGCGAAAGTGTGGTTAGCCCTTTTCCCACTGGCCCAGGACCGAAGGAAATTCAGGAAAACAATTAAGGCTTAAGTGTTGAACCCATGCATATTAAATCATAGGCCTAGCAGTGTGAACAGGCGAAGGTCAGTGTATCCATAAACCTACTCGTTAAATATGAGCATAATAGAAGCCTTGGTTGATTCTATATGATTAGGAATCCTTTAGGATGATTTATTAAAGTATTTATTAATCCCTACCTTGGACATAGATTCAGGTGAGAACTCTCCTAGATCAAGATCCAAAGCACAACCTTATAAATAGAACTTTTGAACCTTTTAGTGATTAACATTCTCTAAGCTTTTAGAGTGATCGGACTACGGAGTTACTGAAATGAACAAATGCGAAACATTCGTAGCTTGACACAAATTCTCAATCTTGGACGAATACCAATGGACTCACTGCTTAGCCGAGCAGAAGACCAGCATCCACCAGGATTAGGAAGGGATACAACATTGTCTACCCTAGCCAGGCAGACATTCGACGTATCGGGATCAAGCGCACTACAACCATCTCTCTGTACTGGTCAACCACTGAAAATATATATCTTACTCTAAGTAGATGGAAATTATCGTCGAGACGCCAGATAGGTAAAGAAATAAATTGTAGCAAACTGTTAGGGTATAAGTAATGCATAAACAAGTAAGTTTTAAGGGGGATAGACCAAAATGAACCAAACTTATATAGATCGTATACACCCTACCACGTAGAGAAACATGAAATCAACAAAACTTAGGTGAAGGAAATGATTAATCTTTCCTCATTACCCTTAGCTAATTTCGGGGATGAAATTTTATTTTAAGGGGGGTATATTGTAACACGCCGGATTTTTGCCAACCTGGAATTAGACGTCCTTAGGCAATGGGTCAACCATAGCACCTTGGTAGCCTCTCAGAACTCAATTCCAAAGCCAAAGAAATCATATAGAACCAAATTCTTTATAAATTTAACGTGTTTTAGCTAGCGCTAAACTAGATTTCCTGCAAAATTAGTACCAACCACTTTAAATACAATCTGTAAGACCCAAAACCGATAGAATTGTTAATGCTACGTTACCCTAAAACCTAGGATCAAACTTTAAACCTGTTTATTCTCAGGAACCCTTGGAAACTTTGTATTAGATCTAAACCGCGCGTCGAAAGTCCAATAGCGATGAACTTAAAAAATTACGACCGCCTAGTTGGACTTGACAATCATTTCAAAAATCAAGCCCAACTGATGTCCTGACACCATTTTACTGAGTCCGGAGTGAAGAGAGTGAGAAAAAGGAAAATATTTAGAAAATTAAATACATTTTTATGAAATCTGACATGGTTCACTTGTGCTTTATTTTTAAGCGTTCTGACCATTGGAATCTGACCCAAATACACCCTCAGATCAGGGAACATTTCCCACTTAGGTCATATACTTGGAATCCCTGATCGAGTCTCAGTGACCGCTGAATTGAAACTGGTCCTCCACGTGCAATCTGGAAACCCGATCGAACTGAAAACTTAACTTGATCAGGATCCAACATCCATGAGCTTAAGTCTGACCGCATTTAGTAACAGGACCTCCAGAAGTGCTCCGTTGAGACGGAACAGTCCGTATTTGGACATAACCTAAGTATACCTTGACTTAAAGTCTGTTTTGGTTATGTTTGGGCTTATAAAAGGGCCTTAAACCCTTAGCTTTCTAACCCATATGAATTTGGGGAAAACCCTAGGAGAGAGAGGAGAGAAAAGAGAGAGAAAGTGAGAGAGTTGGAGTTTCTCCCAGGGATTCTTCCCTGCTGATCCACGTGCCAAAGCCATCCACCTGCATCGTTATTTCGACGATTTTAGTTTCGTTCTAGGTAAGAAAACCCTAACCCTAACATGTTTTAAGGCTCCTATGAGTACAAATAGCTAAGTAGCTGACTTACCTTGTATTGTAGGTTGCCAATCAGTCATTGATGACGACGTAGAGTTCCTATTCGATTCATTACGCTCCTACGGCGTAAGGTGTGGATTTTAGACTCTTAGATTACCTTTTTTTAAAGCTTTCAATGCCGTTTAATGGGGATGTTGTTTGACATGTAGAACATGCTGTCCATTTTTCATTTCGAATACGTACGAAGAATATGAGATTTAGGGTATTTTAGGTATTTGTAGGAAATACTGTATACGTACGTATTTTGCTTATATGATTGCCATGAGTATTTACCATGTACCTATACTAGTAATACGTGTATGATCTTTTTTGGCAAAGAGATTCGCCGTAATGCACATATTGGCCGACATATGCTATATAGACTAATGTGTGTAGACTAAGTGTTTGTTGAAATGCCTAAATCAATATGGTTTATGCCTGCCATATGTTTTGAATGTAAGAACATGATTGTTGTGTATTAGACAACTCCTTGATGTAAGGATCTGTCATACTATATGTTGAAATCAACATACGTCAAGTACGTTGGAGTTGAGTAGTCTAAGCGTTTGTATAAATGTATGTATTAGTAAGTATTGAGTAAATGGTGTTGTAGATTAGTGTTGAGACTGGATTCTCAACTAATTTGGTGATGTATATGATTTCCTCTATGCTTGTTGTATTTCAATTGATTTCCTTATGTGTGAAGTACTTATGTGTGGTTAAATTGCCTATGTTGTATCTTATAACATGTTGCTAACATGCTTGAATTACTTGTATTTCAATTCTCTCTCTCATATGATTATTGATTTAGATTACAAGTGTTTGGGGCTATAATCTAGTCCAGGCAGTCGGTAACATATTAAAATTTGTGGTTGGATTCTTGTAACACCCTGAAAATCGGGGGTCGTGTATAAACTCAACTCCCGAGTTCCAGACCGTCACTTATGCAACAAAAATGGTTATGATTCAATGTTGCCTGATTTAAAGCATTCACATGAGTAAAAGTATACCAAAACTTCAATTCATACTTCAGATCCAGTGATAAAAGCAAGCGGAAGACTAAACAATGTATATATCACTGTATGGAAAAATAAAGTAAATCTCATCTGTCTCCAAAGTATGACTACATCTCTGAGTCTCATATACATATGCATAAACAAAAAATAATGTTCAAAATAAAGTCCCACTGATGTCCCCTCGATCCAGGTCGCCTACGGGAAGCCGTCGTGATACTGCATATACGAGAACTCATCCTGGTCCTCGTCGATCTCCGACTCCACCTCCTGGATCTCGACCTCACCTGCATCTACAACAGGGTCTGGTGGGTGTTGCAAACACCATCCCGTAACGTGGGAATGAGTGATCAACTCAGTGAAATCATAGAGCAAAGATTTGCATGTCACAATTCAATCACGCGATAATAGTAAAGCAGTAAATCAGACAATCCTAATACTGTTGTTAATGCAAGATGATATGACGTGATGTATGCCCTCACCGACGATCACCCTCATGCGGCAACATCTTACGACCGCGGCATGCCACACTCCCTAGAGTGCTCCTCATCTTCCAGGCACATGCAATGCTATGGTGATATGATTTTCAAGTTGTTATTAGTCCATTCAAACTGTAGGATTGGGAAACTAAGGTACTTTCCTTGTATCAATCCCAACACAGATCCTGTCTAGGGTCGTCACTCCTAGTAATCTCATACGATGTATATTTCGTAGGTCACTGCAAGGGCTGCCAGGGCTGTTGCTCGCACTCGTTGCACCGCTCCCCCATCACCTTATCAATACAGGCCTACCGTACTCTACTGCAACGGAAGGGTCGTCGCCTCCCGTGGACTCAGAATACGCTCGCGGTCACTACAAAGGGCTCGTCGCCTGATCAGTGTAGGCCGATAGCTAGAATATAGTGTCCAATACCACCATAATCTGCTCACGAGTCTAGGTGCTCACTGGTCATTACGGGGAGGTTTGTGGCCCCAGCGTAGGCCGACAGCTCGACCACGGTGTCCCATACCACCATGCCCGGCTCATGAGTCTTCGTGGATCAAGGTACCACGGTTAACAGGGTTTTCAGTGGTAAGTTCAGTACCCTAGGTTCAAGCAGTTATGACTCATACAAGGTGAACATACATCGGCCAGTCGGGTTACTTGACGGGCTCGACTAGCGCGATCGCATCTCAGGTCGAACGACATGAAGTGCGTAAAACACTTCGCGTGGCCTAACCACTGCCGTCAACTCTAAACACGAATCACGCTCATCGACGCGTCGTTCGTGGCTATGACCAGCAGCCACGAATTCGCTCGGTTACCGACTGCCTGGACTAAGTCTAGTCCCACACATCTATGAAATCACATTAACAATATATGCAAAGGTATTGGAATTGAAATACAATCATGTGAGCATGTTAACACATGTTATAACATTCAACTTAAGCAAATCTTCAAACACATACATTCCATGCATGTAATGGAATCATGCATATGGTCAACATGTAGGAAATCATTTAGGTCAGCATATTAATCAAGAAATCATTCTCAAACTACTACATAACATTATTTAATTCAATACATACTAATACAAGCATTTATACAAACACATACACTACACACTTAAGTCTACATATAGTATGTCGACCCAAAGTGCGCAACTAGGCGAATCTCTTCGCCAATCTGATTATGCAAGCATTCCTAACTCCCTAATGCGGCAACAAACCATGTCAATCACGTCAGCAAAATATGCATGTAGACCGTACTTCCTACAAATGACTAAAATGCCCTAAATCTCATATTCTTCGTTAATTTACGAAACAGGAAACGGAGAGCATGTTGTACATGTCAAACGGCGATGCCGTCGATAATCTACTATTAAACGACATTGAAAGTATTGTAAACCGTCAATCAAAGCGTCTAAAATCCTCACCTAGTCTCTTACGGTTGCGGGATTTTGAACGGAGCGTGTACGCTTCGTCTACGGCAGTAGGAGAACCTAATTTATGGAATACGTTAGCTAACATGCTATGAATCTAGGTAAACCCTAAATGAGCAAGTTCTAGGGTTATTTTATACCTGAAAAAGTGGAGAAATCACCAGCCAGGTGATTGGGAAGAAGTGCTGAAGCAGCAGCAATCGGCGGCTCGGAAGCGGGAAAAATCCCTTCCAATCTCTCTCTCAAACTCTCTCTCCTTTTCTCCTAGGGTTGCAATTTTCGGATGGGAGAGAGAAATGAGGGTTTCAACCCCTTTTATAAGCTTAAAAACGCCGAAAATAGGATCCGGGACGAAGTTTACTTGGTGCCTATCCATTTCGGGGCTGTTTCGGTCCAAAAACTGCTTTCTGGTGGTCCCCTGGTCGATTGCGATCAGACTTAAGCTCATGTGTACCAGATGTAGCTCGTATTAAGTTTTCAGTCTGGCAAGGTTCGCAGATCGCACGTGGCGGACCAGTTTCAGTTCAGCGGTCACCGCACGTAGATCAGGGCTGAAAGTCTCATGATAATAAATAGAAATTTTTCCTGATCCGAGGGTGTAATCTGGATGAATTCTGACGGTCAGAACACTTAATACTGACGCGTCAAGTCGTGTGCCAGATTTGAATTTGAAATTCCAAATCTGTCCCTATTCGCGGTCGCTTTAGTCCGGGTTCAACGAAATAGTCTGTGATTATCGGTTTGACTTGATTTTCGAGATGATTGTCAAGTCCAGCTGGGCGGTTCTATCGGTCTAAGATAGGAGGTATCGGACCTTCGACGCGCGGTCTAAATCCAATACAAAAGTTCAATGTGGTCCAGAGGACAAACCCGCTTAGAGTTTGATCCAAGGTTATAGAGTGTTGTAGAGTTGTTTGTCCTACTCGATTTGGATCTTGTAGAACGTATTTAAAGTGATCAGGGATTATTTCCCAGCTACTCTAGCGTTGCGCTAGCTAACTTACGCTTAATTTCCATGGAAATTATTTCTACGCGATTTCGGGTCGAGTTGGTACTCGAGCCCAAGTACGGATTTTTCACGGGCGTTACAATTCTATTTTCCACGAAGGATGTGTATGATGAACCCGAGTCGTACTAGAGTCGTCGGCAGTGGTTAGGCCACACGAAGTGCTTGTCCACTTCATGTCGGTCGATTCAACGTACGCTCGCGCTAGTCGGACTCATCAAGTAACCTGACTGACCATTGTATGTTCACCTTATATTTGTCATAACTGCTTGAACCTAGGGTACTGAACTTACCAGTGATAACCCTGATAATCGTGGTACCTTGATCCACTAAGACTCATGAGCCGGGCATGGTGGTATGGGACACCGTGGTCGAGCTATCGGCTTACGCTGGGCCCACAAACCTCCCCATAGTGACTAGTGAGCAACTTAGACTCGTGAGCAGATTATGGTGGTATGAGATACTATATTCTTGTTGTCGGCCTACACTGATAAGGTGATGGGGGAGTGGAGCAACGAGTGCGTGCAACAGCCCTGACAGCCCTTTGTAGTGACCTCGAGCGTACTCTGAGTCTACGTGAGGCGACGACCCTTCCGTAGCGACAAGAGTACAACTAGGCCTGTATTGATAAGGTGATGGGGGAGTGGAGTAACGAGTGCGTGCAACAGCCCTGACAGCCCTTGCAGCGACCTAGAAACATATCATCGTATGGGACTACTAGGATTGATGACCCTAGACAGGATCATTGTTTGGGTATTGATATAAGGGAGGTACCCTAGTTTCCCAATCCTGCTATTTGAAAAGGACTAATAACAACTCAGTAATCATATTCATATCGCATTGCATGTGCCTGGAAGATGTGGAGCACTGAGGGAAGAAAGCATGCCACGGACGTAAGATGGTGTCGCATGAGGGATTATGTCGGTGAGGGCATCCATCATGTCATTTCATTATTACATTAATCACAGTATCTAGGACCTGTTTGATTGCTTGCTTTACCATTATCACGTGATTGATTTGATAACATGCTAATCTTTGCTCTATGATTCCACTGAGTTAGCTACTCACTCCCACATTACGGGACAGTGTTGCGCACACCAACCAGTCCCTATTTTAGTTTCAGATAGTGGCGATGCTTGCGAAGCAGAGCTAGACTTGATGATGATGAGGAGGATCCCTCCTATATGCAGGTTCTGATTGACGGGGTTACAGGGTTACTGATTAGATGCCAATACACTTGGTATTTTGCCTTTTATTTACACACCCATGTATATTCTTTTCTTTCTATTTTGGAGTATAAATGTATATGTTTAACCTGATAACATGTTCACACTTTGGAGACTGACAATAATTCATATATTTTATATATCTATGACATTCTTCCGCTTGCTAATTTAACTGTCTCTGGAGTATGATATGCTGTTTTGGTCTAATCCCACTCATGTTTCCTGCACTGATATGAACAACATTCATCCATCATTGAAAATGTTGCATAAGTGATGTTCTGAAACTCGGGAGTGGAGTTTATGCTTGACCGCCGATTTTCAGGGCGTTACAAAGAGATTTTAATCATAATGATTTTAAAAACTTAAAACCCTTTAAAGTTCCTAAAAATAATAATGTCATTAGCTATAAACACCAAAAGTGTAATAAATCTCTCTTAGCTGAAAAAATTGTTGACCTGCTTAAAGAGGTACTAAAATCCAACTCATACGAATATGGAATTTATAGTGAAAGGAGAAATCTTAACTCCCAAATGTAGTGAAAATCAAGAATCACTCCTAAACCTAGAACTGTAATGCAATAGGCTCCAAAGGTTAAGTGTCTTACTGTCCACAGAAATATTAAGCTATTAGCGACTTAAAATGGTACTTGGATAATAGATGTTCAAGACATATGACAGGTGGCAAGGCAATATTTACGAATATTAAAGAAGTTAATGGTGGTTCAGTTACCTTCAGTGATGGAAACAACTGCAAAATAATATGCCAAGGTATGGTACAACATCCTAACTTACCTCTCTTTGAAAATGTGTTTTATGTTGAGGGTTCAAAACATAACCTCTTGAGCATATCTCAAATCTGTGATAACAAACACAGTGTGAAATTTTCTAATCATGGATGTGAGATAATAAATGACAAGGGTAATGTAATATTAAATGGGCATATGACCTCTGAAAATTACTATATTATTGATAACTCTTGCTCTTCTAACCATTCATGTTACATGGTTTAAATAGATGGAACTGAACTTTGGCATAAGCATCTTGGACATATGAACTATAGAGATCTTTATAAGTTGAGAAAAAGAGATCACTTACGTGGCTTACCCAAGATGAAAAAGATAGAAAAAGTATGTGGCTCATGTTAAGTTGTCAAACAGATCAGGAGTAGTCACAAGAAAGTGAACTCCTTAGCCACGGCCAAACCTCTAGAACTACTCCACATGGATCTAGTAGGAGCAACTAGAATGGGGAGTAGAGGTAGAAAGAAGTATTCTCTGATCATTGTTGATGATTACACCAGATATACATGGGTAGCCTTTTTAAGAGAGAAATCAGATACTCGCGATGAAGTCAAAATTTTTTAAAGCGTATTTAAAGTGAAAAAGAGATATCTGTGATCAAAATTAGAAGTGATCATGGTATTAAATTTGAGAATAGTAATTTTGAGAAATACAGTAATGATCATGGTATATCGTACGAGTTCTTTGCTCCTAAAAAATCTTAACAAAATGGAATTGTTGAAAGAAAAATAGAGTTTTATAGGAAACGGCTAGTGTAATATAAATAGCATGAAACTACCAAAACATTTATGGGATGAGGCTATTAATACCACTTGTTACATTATAAATCATGTATATATTAGAAAAGGAAAAAAACAAAACAACTTATGAACTTTGGTTTAATAAAAAGCCCACTATTAAATATTTTCAGACTTTTAAAAGTAAATGTTTTATTTTATGCGATCGAGAAAATTTGGAAAAGTTTGAAGCAAAGAGTGATGAATGAATATTTCTAGGCTATGCACTAAATAGTCATGCTTACATGGTTCTTAATAAAAGAACTGGGGTAATTCAGGAAATAATAAGTGTAGTTATTGATAATCAACAAATCACACCCACTCCAAGTCAAGATGATGATGAAGTCAATATAATTGATATATCTAACTCTTCATCCAAATCAGTTGATACTGAAATAAGATCAGTCAAAGTCCATCCGATTGATCAAATACTTGGTAACCCTAGTACTAGTGTTCAGATAAGAAGACAATAGGAAATATCTATAATTATGTTTACTTTACTTCCCAAATTGAATCGGCTAATGTAAATGAAGCACTTGCTGATGAAAGTTGGATAATTGCCATGCAAGAAGATATGTGGTATTTGATTTATAGATCTACTGATAAACATGTAATTGGAACCAAATGAATTTTTAAGAACAAAACTGATTAATTAGGTAATATTATCATATATAAGGCTCGACTGGTTGTACAAGGGTATACTTAAATAGAAGGTATTGATTATGATGAAACTTTTGCACTAGTTGCGCGTCTTGAATCCATAAGATTATTTATTTTGATTGCATGTCATAAGAAATAAAAAAAATATATCAAATGGATGTTAAAAGTGTGTTTCTAAATGGTGACCTACATGAGAAAGTTTATGTTGAAAAACCTAAGGGTTTTGAGGACCCCAAATCTCCAAATCATGTATATCATCTTAGAAAGGTACTTTATGGGTTGAAACAAGCTTCTAGGGCATGGTATGAAAAATTGACTAAATTCTTACTTAGTCATAACTTTATTTTGGGCAGTGTTGATAAAATTTTATTTGTTAAGAAATATAATGATCATATATTGATAGTTTTGGTCTATGTTGACGATATTGTTTATGGATCTACATGCACTAACTTATCGACTCAGTTTGCAGATATGATGAAATCCAAGTTTGAAATGAGTGTGGTTGGTGAACTAAACTACTTTCTTGTATTACAAGTTAAACAACATGAAGATGGTATATTCAAATCACAAACCAAATATGCCTTGAACCTAGGAAAAGGGATTGAGTTTGAGAGTGGTAAGAATTTTGAAACTCCAATGAGTACAACTCTTAAACTCTTAAAGGATGAATCAAGTAAAAGTATAGACTCTTGCCTATATTGAAGCATTATTGGTAGTCTCTTATACTTAACTACTAGTAGACTTGATATTGCTTTTAGTGTTGGAATATGTGTTAAATATCAATCTAATCCTAAAGAATCACTTCTAATTGTTGTTAAACGGATAATCAGATATCTCATACGTTCTTCTAACTTTGGACTTTGGTGTCCACATAATAAATCTCTATAAATTGCTGGATATACTAATGCAAACTGGGTAGGTAATATTGATGATAGAAAATCTACTAGTGGTGGATGTTTTTACATAGGGAACTGTTTAGTATACTGGCTCAGTAAGAAATAAAACTTTGTATCTCTTTCAACAGTTGTTCACAACCGTATGTGTAGGGTCACGATGTAGGGGATTGAACTTTATGTATTCTGAAATTAAATAGAACTAGAACTAAAAGAAGATGTGAATCTAATTATGAAATAATTGAGAGAGTAATTGTGATTAAAGTAATTAAAACATGTAAATTTAAAGTTATGAACTAGGGTTTTCAAGGATCCACTTGTAGCAATCAGTGTGATACTATGCTTGATTCAAGGACACAACTGGAATCAGAGCCTATCTTATCCAATTGGAAGTAGAGATAGTCAGATATTTGAACTTCTCATGAATTTAGTCATCAAAGAAGGAGAATTGGGAAGATTGGAATGGATCTTGTCACCTAACCATGCCCATAGGACGATGACAAACAATAGGATTTAGCAATCCGTCAATCTCAAAATAGGAAAGGATGATATTCAAAGCTATCGCAGATCTATTGTAATTTGTCACAATAAACCATTAAAAACTGAAAATATTCCTTATAATCAAACTAGAATCAAAGAGAGTTCAACATAAACATGAATTAAAGCAATAGAAACATCCCATCACGCTATCAGCTTCACCGTTTAGCCCTACTTAAGAGGTTTAGCCAACTATAGACATGACTGAATCAAATTTTTTTAAATAAAACATAAAAACAACTAAGGAAGAAGAGGAAAAGCTCTTGGCAACCACTTCTCCACCCTTTTGTTCCACTCCTTCAAACCCTAGAAGATACCTAGGAACATCTTAGTAACTCCTATTTATAGTTTTGCATCGTCTCTTTACGAACCGACTTCGAAAAATTCAGAAACCACTTCAAATTTACGCAGTTCATGTAAAATCTGTGTAACCCTCGATTGGTTGAGGGTTACCTTTGACTAGTTGAGAATCACCTTCGATTGGTTAAAGGCTTCCATCGACTAGTCGAAGATCGTGCGAATTTAAAATCTGATGTTGATGGAGTTTGAGTCGAAGTAGAGCTTGGACTAGTGGAAGATCATACAAATTCACTTCAAATCTTTGATTCTCTTCATTCCATACTTGGCTTCCTTGCATCTTAGGCATGTGAATTCTTCATTCTTGGTCTTTTAAGATCCAACATTTGGCTTGGTGATTCTTGAGCATTAAATTCATGCTTTTAACATTCTTTTCAATTCAAGCTCTCATATTAACCTTGCAACACAAACATGTATAAAATATAACATTCAGTAGTATCATGTTCAAAAAACCAAGATATAAATTAGGGAGAATATGTAATATTTGACCATCAACACAATCCCCAACCAGCATTTTGCTAGTTCCGAGCAAAGTATGGGAAAAATATTTCAAGAATCATTGTATAATTTTCATAAGCTCAAGAGGCTTCAAAAACAATCCAGATAAGAGTTTCAAAATACATCAAAGTTGAGCATTATTTTTCCTAAATTATAGCATTCGGTAAACTTCATAATCAAGTTTAAAGCATTAATCCTTTAATTAGAACCATTCCAAACATTGAGTTCCATGGGTGCATAATGAAGTCTAGACTTATCACAATCAAGGGTTCAATTCTTCTTTTTCATGATAACATTAATAATCAAAAGAGAATTTAGGACAACCAAAACTTAAAATGAAACTTGCCTTATAACTTTTAATTTTTCCATCGATGGATTTCATGTTAGGTTAAATCTTTTTAAAGATCTTTAATAGGTTGCCTTTTTTATGGCAACTGTTTTTTAAGCTGGGCATTATATTTTTTCTTTCTTTTCACCTCTTCTCATCGAACATGATGGACAAATTCCCCAAGTTGGTTTTTTTCATGCTTAATAATCACCAAGTTAACAATTGAATATTAACTGAAGCTTTAATATGACGGCTAAATGTGACATGTGAAATCATGACTCGATCAGTGTTTAAAACTTCTACTCATGGATTAATAATTCAAACTTAACTTTGAAATCTTTAAGTAACTGAATCCAAGAGACATAAATCATCAACACTAAGCATCTTATAATTCTAATTTTCAAAAATTTTACACTTTTTCACAATTTTTTCTCAAGGACTAAGAAAACAACTGATTAGTTTACCTAATCGCCCATACCCAATTTTAAATATACATTGTCCTCAATGTAAAAGAAATAAGCATGTAATGTAGAGGCAATGTAATGCCCTGGAAAAATCCGTACTTGGACTCGAGTACCAACTCGACCAGAAATCGCGTAGGATTAATTCCTTTAGAAAATAAGAGTAAGTTAGCTAGCGCAACGCTAGAGTAGCTGGGAAATAGTCCCTGATCACTTTAAATACGTTCTACAAGACCCAAATCGAGTAGAACCAATGACTCTATAATACTCTAAAACCTCGGATCAAACTCTAAGCAGGTTTGTTCTCTGGACCTCTTTGAAACTTTGTATTGGATCTAGACCGCGCGTCGAAAGTCCGATACCTACTATCTTAGACCGTTAGAACCGCCTAGCTAGACTTGACAATCATTTCGAAAATCAAGTCCAACCGATATTCGCAGGCTATTTCATTGAGCCTGGACTGAAGAGAGTAAGAATAGGGACAGATTTAGAATTTGAAATTCAAATCTGGCACATGACTTAACGTGTCAATATTAAGCGTTCTGACTGTCAGAATTCAGCCAAATTACACCCTCGGATCAGGAAAAATTTCTATTTCATATCATGAGAATTGTAGACCTGATCTATGTGCAGTGACCGCTGAACTGAAACTGGACCGCTACTTGCGATCTGCGAACCCTGCTGGACTGAAAACGGGATGTGAGTGACATCTGACATGTGTGAACTTAAGTCCGATCGTGTTCGGCCAGGGGACCACCAGAAATGTACTTTTGGACCGAAACAGCCCTGAAATGGATATCCATCAAGTAAACTTTGTTCCCGAGCCTATTCCGGGCATTTTTAGGCTTATAAAAGGGGTTGAAACCCTCACTCCTCTCTCCCATCCGAATTTGAGAAAAACCCTAGATTGGGAGAGAGAAAAGGTGAGAGTTTGTGAGAGAGATTAGGAGAGAATTTTCCTGCTGTTGCACCACCTGTTGCAAGTGCCTAAGCAACACACTTCGATCACCTGGCCGGTGATTTCTCCACATTTTCAGGTAAGAAAATACCCTAGAAGTTGTTGATTTAGTGTTCCATTGGTTTAATAGCAAAGTAGCTGATAGATCTCATAAATTAGGTTCCTTATTCGCCGTAGACGAAGCGTATACGCTCCATTCAAAACGATACGTTTATAAGAGATAAGGTGCGGATTTTAGACGTTTGATTGACTGTTTCCAATGCTTTCAATGTCGTTTAATAGTAGATTATCGACGGCAACGCCGTTTGACATGTACAACATGCTGTCCGTTTCCTGTTTCGTAAACCAACGAAGAATATGAGATTTAGGGCATTTTAGTCATTTGTAGGAAGTATTGATTTCATTAATATTTTGCTGATGTGATTGACATGGTTTATTGTCGCATTAGAATGTTAGGAATATGTGCATAATTAGTTTGGCGAAGAGATTCGCCTAAATGCGCACTTCGGGTCGACATACTATATGTAGACTTAAGTGTGTAGTGTAAGTGTTTGTATAAATGCTTGTATTAGTATGTATTGAATTAAATGGTGTTAAGAATTAGTTTGAGATTGATTTCTCAATTAATATGCTGATGTAAATGATTTCCTACATGTTAGCTATATGCATGATTTCATTATATGTATGAAATGCACGTACTTGAAGATTTGCTTAAGATGTATGTTATAACATGTGTTAACATGCTCACATGGTTGTATTTCATTTCCAACACTCTCATATGATTACTGATGTGATTCCATAATTGTTTGGGACTATACTTAGTCCAGGCGGTCGGTAACTGAGAAATTTCGTGGTTGGCTTATCTTTGCCACGAACGACGCGTCGATGAACGCGAGCCGTGTTTTGGAGTTGGCGGTAGTGGTTAGGCCACACGAGGTGTTTTACACACCTCGTGTCGTTCAACTCGAGATGCGATCGTGCTAGTCGAGCCCGTCAAGTAACCCGATTGGCCGTTGTATGTTCACCCTGCATGAGTCATAACTGCTTGAACCTAGGGTACTGAACTTACCATTGTAAACCCTGTTAACCATGGTACCTTGATCCACGAAGACTCATGAGCCGGGCATGGTGGTATGGGACACCGTGGTCGAGCTGTCGGCCTACGCTGGGGCCACAAACCTCCCCGTAGTGACCAATGAGCACCTAGTCTCGTGAGCAGATTATGGTGGTATGGGACACTATATTCTTGCTGTCGGCCTACACTGATCAGGCGACGAGTCCTTTGTAGTGACCCCGAGCGTATTCTGAGTCTACGGGAGGCGACGACCCTTCAGTAGCAGTGAGAGTACAGTAGGCCTGTATTGATAAGGTGATGGGGGAGCGGTGCAACGAGTGCGAGCAACAACCCTGGCAGCCCTTGCAGCGACCTACAAAATATACATCGTATGAGATTACTAGGAGTGATGACCCTAGACAGGATCTGTGTTGGGATTGATACAAGGGAAGTACCTTAGTTTCCCGATCCTGCTGTTTGAATGGACTAATAACAACTCGGCAATCATATCACCATTACATTGCATGTGCCTAGAAGATGTGGAGCACTGAGCGGGATGCACGCATGCTGCGGACGAAGATGGTGCCGTATGAGGGAGAATGTCGGTGAGGGCATCCATCATGTCCTGTCATATTGCATTAACAATGGTATTAGGATTGTCTGATTTACTGCTTTACTATTATCGCATGATTGATTTGAGAACATGCTAATCTTTGCTCTATGATTCCACTGAGTTGATCACTCACTCCCACGTTACGGGATGGTGTTTGCAACACCCACCAGACCCTGTTTTAGATGCAGGCGATGCTGAGATCCAGGAGGTAGAGCCGGACTTCGATGAGGACCAGGACGAGTTCTCATACATGCAGTATCACGACGGCTTTGCGTAGGTGGCTTGGATCGACGGGACTCCTCAGTGGGACTATTTTGAACATTTATTCCTGCTATTTACATGTATATGAGACTCAGAGATGTATTCATACTTTAGTGACAGTCGAGATCTATTTTTTTTTCCATACAGTGATATATATATTTTTTAGTCTTCCACTTGCTTTTATCACTGGATCTGGAGTATGAATTGCAGTTTTGGTATACTTTTACTCATGTGAATGCTTTAACTCAGACAACATTGAATCATAATCATTTTTGTTGCATAAGTGACGGTCTAAAACTCGGGAGTTGAGTTTATACACGACCCCCGATTTTCAGCGTGTTACAGGCAATGAAAAGAAAAAGGGGAAGTGATGGAAAGATAATACCCGAAGAAGAAATTTTGAGGCTTTTCCAGTGATATTTGTGCAAAAATGGGTTAGCACAAAAGACCCAAATAGACAATAAATAAACGATCCTATACTGGAAAGTAAACTATCCTAATTAGTGAAAAGCAGTAAACCTAACTACACCTTCGTTAGACTAGGCGGTCAATCTTGGTAAACAGGATCAGTGAGAGTTCTAGTCCATACCTTTTCTTAGCCACCTGCTATCGTCCCTGTCGAAATCCAGTGACCCACGACCTATAAATAGTACTTGCACGTGACCCTAATTTGCATCCCGAAGATCTGAGTCGACTAAACCCAAGACTTGTACCCTAGCAACTGCGTCGTCATTGCAGTTCCAACGCCGCATCTTGCGCACCAATGCGATATGCAGGCCAGGAGTTGTGGGCCCGCATATATTTTGAGGAAAATGCCTCGCATTGCGAATCCGAAAAGAAAAATCTCTACCCAACCTATCAAATAATCAATCAAGTATAAGCCATCACAACCCATACCTACCCCATCTCTCTCTTACCAACAAAGCATGACACTCATCCCTCTTTTATCCAAAGGTCAACACAACCCGTACCTCTCATGTCACTCCTCTTACACACCCATTCCTCTCGTCCCATCCCTCTTACGCAACACCACTCCTCTCCCATTTCACTCCATCCCATCTCATTCTCTACCTAAAAATCCTAAGCAAATAAGAAGAGAAAAGAGCCCAAGATCAAGAACCACTTTCCCTACCACCCAATCTCATCATCCAACCCTTCAATCTTCACCATCCTCCATTAAAGAGTGAGCTTAGGAGACAAGGATTTTAAGGATCTAAAGAAGAGGACCATAGGTGGGTGATCTTAGGTTTAGATGTTGTTTTTATACATGGGACAAGTGGGGCCTACTAGTTGATGGTAGAGGGGGGCGATTGGCATCTTGTTCATCTTTCAAATAGTAATATGACTAGATCCTCTATTTGGCTTGAAAGCCATTAGAGTTACTTTGAAGAAATCCTGATATATGAATATTTTCTTAGGATAAGTTTGATAGGATTTTAAATTATGATAAAATATTAAAAAGTCCTATTCACCCCCCTCTAGGACATATTGGCATAGTCCCACTTCAACTAAAGTGGTCATTACCTTCTCAAAGGATGTGTGTAGGATCTTAGAGAGTGAATAGGACATATTGGCATAGTCCCACTTCAACTAAAGCAGCCTCTCATCGCCTAAAGAGTGATCTTGACTGAAGTTAGAATCATGGTCAAACACATATTAGAGAGTGGGAAAATTTTGAACAATTGTCTAGTAATCCATACCTCTCTGAAAGTTGGCAACAGTTCAAAATGGTATCTGGACAGTGGATGTTCCAGACACATGACTGGTGACCAAACTCATTTTTGTGAGTATTTAGACTTCGATGGTGGATTAATCACATTTGGAGATGGCAGCTCCTCCGGCAAAATTGTTGGAAAAGGAATGATAGTTGTACTAGGGCTTCTAAAAATCAACAATGTTCTCTGTGTTGATTTAACATCCCGAAAATCGGAAGTCGAGTAAAAACCCAACTCCCGAGTTCCAAAATGTTATTTATGCAACATAGATATGTATGATTGAATGTTGTCTGTGTTAATGTATCAAACATGAGTGAGATTAAGCCAGAACAACATATCATACTCCAGAGACCGTTAAATTTACAAGTGGAAGACTGTGATAGTATGTATAGCAATATAAACTGTTGTATGTCTCCAGAGTGTGAACATGTTACCAGGTTATATACATACATGTATACTTCAAAAGTAAACAAAACGAATATACATGAGTGCGCTAAAATTATAAAATGACAAGTGTTAAGGCATCTAATCAACCTCCCTGTAATCTCGTCAATTAGAACACGCATAAAGGAGAGATCCTCCTCATCATCATCAAGTCCAGCTCCGCTTCTCAAGCAGCGCCATCATCTGCAACTAAAATAGGAATTGGTGGGTATCCAAAAACACCATCCCGTAACGTGGGAGTGAGTAGCTAACTCAGTGGAATAATAGAGCAAGGATTAACATGTTCTCAAATCAATCATGCGATAATAGTAAAACAGTAAATCAAACATTCCTAATACTGTTGTTAATGCAATATGACATGACGTGATGTATGCCCTCACCGACAATCTCCCTCATACGGCACCATCTTACGACCGCGGCATGCAATCGTCCCTCAAGTGCTCCACATCTTCAAGGCACATGCAATGTAATGGTGATATGATTTTCGAGTTGTTATTAGTCCATTCAAACAGCAGGATTGGGAAACTAAGGTACTTCCCTTATATCAATCCCAACACAGATCCTGTCTAGGGTCGTCACTCCTAGTAATCTCATACGATGTATATTTTGTAGGTCGCTGCAAGGGCTGTCAGGGCTGTTGCTCGCACTCGTTGCATCGCTCCCCCATCACCTTATCAATACAGGCCTACTGTACTCTCACTGCTATGGAAGGGTCGTCGGCTCCCATAGACTCAGAATATGTTCGCGGTCACTACAAAGGGCTGTCAGGGCTGTTGCTCGCACTCGTTGCACCGCTCCCCCATCACCTTATCAATGTAGGCCGACAGTAAGAATATAGTATCCCATACCACCATAATCTGCTCACGAGTCATAGGTGCTCACTGGTCACTATGGGGAGGTTTGTGGCCCCAGCGTAGGCTGATAGCTCGACCACGGTGTCCCATACCACCATGCCCGGCTCATGAGTCTTCGTGGATCAAGGTACCATGATTGACAGGGTTTACAATGGTAAGTTCAGTACCATAGGTTCAAGCAGTTATGACTCATACAAGGTGAACATACAACGGCCAATCGGGTTACTTGACGGGCTCGACTAGCACGAGCGCATCTCAAGTCGAACGACATGAAGTGCGTAAAACACCTCGTGTGGCCTAACCACTGCCGCCAACTCAAAAACACGGCTCGCGTTCATCGACGCGTAGTTCGTGGTGAAGATAAGCCAACCACGAATTTACTCAGTTGCCGACTACCTGGACTAGGTATAGTCCCAAATAATCATGAATCCACATCAGCAATCGTGTAAGAGTAATGGAAATGAAATATAACCATGTGAACATGTTAACACATGTTATAACATACAACTTAAGTAAATCATCAAGCACATGCATTTCATACATATAATGAAATCATGCATATAGCAAACATGTAGGAAATCATTTACATCAGTGTATTAATTGAGAAATCAATCTCAAACTAATTCATAACACCATTTAATTCAATACATACTAATACAAGCATTTATACAAACACTTACACTACACACTTAAGTCTACATATAGTATGTCGACTCAAAGTGCACATTTAGGCGAATCTCTTTGCCAAAATAATTATGCACGTATTCCTAGTATCCTAATGTGACAAGAAGCCATGTCAATCACATCAGAAAATTATGGATGAAAACAGTATTTCCTACAAATGACTAAAATGCCCTAAATCTCATATTCTTTGTCTACTTACGAAACAGGAAACGGACAGCATGTTGTACATGTCAAACGGCATTGCCGTCGATAATCTACTATTAAACGACATTGAAAGCGTTGGAAATAGTCAATCAAAGCATCTAAAATCCGCACCTTTTCCCTTATAGGTGAAGTGATTCGAACGGAGCGTATACGCTTCGTCTACGGCGAATAGAGAACCTAATACACAAGTTCTATCAGCTACTTCGCTATGAAACCAAGGGAACCTCAAATCAGCAACTATTTAGGATATTTTCTTACCTAGAAATGTGGCGAAATCACTGGCAAAGTGATTGAATTGTGTGGCTTAATCACGTGCAACAGGTGGCACGATCAGCAAGAAATTCCCTTCCTCTCTCTCTCACAATCTCTCACCTTTTCTCTCTCTCAACTAGGGCTTTTTCCAAATTCGGATGGGAGAGATATGAGAGGGTTTCAAGCCCTTTTATAAGCCCAAACATGCCCAAAACAGGCTTGGAAACAAAGTTTACTTGATACCTAACCAAATCGGGGCTGTTTCGGTCCAAAAGACCATTTCTGGTGGTCCCCTGGCCGAACGCAATCGGACTTAAGTTCATACATGTCGGATGTCGCTCACATCCCATTTTCAGACCAGCGGTGTTCGTAGATCGCACGTGGCGGTCAAGTTTCAGTTCAGCGGTCACCGCACATAGATCAGGTCTACAAGTCTCATGATATGAAATAGAAATTTTTCCTGATCCGAGGGTGTAATTTGGCTGAATTTTGACGATCAGAATGCTTAATACTGACACGTCAAGTCGTGTGCCAGATTTGAATTTCAAATTCCAAATCTGTCCCTATTCTCACTCTCTTCAGTCCATGCTCAATGAAATAGCCTACGAATGTCGGTTGGACTTGATTTTTAAAATGATTGTCAAGTCTAGCTAGGCGGTTCTAACTGTCTAAGATAGTAGGTATCGGACTTTCGACACGCGGTCTAGATCCAATACAAAGTTTCAAAGTGGTCCAGAGAACAAACCTTCTTAGAGTTTGATCCGAGGTTTTAGAGTATTATAGAGTCATTGGTTCTACTTGATTTAGGTCTTGTAGAACGTATTTAAAGTGATCAGGGACTATTTCCCAGCTACTCTAGCGTTGCACTAGCTAACTTACACTTAATTTCTAAAGGAATTAATCGTATGCGATTTTTGGTCGAGTTGGTACTCGAGTCCAAGTATGGATTTTTCCAGGGCGTTACAGTTGAAGGTCTAAAACACAATCTCCTTAGTATCTCCCAAATCTGCGACAAAGAACATTTAGTCACCTTCTCAAAGATGTATGTAGGAACTTAGACCATACAGGAAAATCTATTATAAAAGGTTTACGCACTAGTGATAACTGTTATGTTATTGAAAGCACGAATGAGAGTGTATTGTCCACAAAATGTAATATGGCTATAAAGAGTGAATCCAAATTATGGCACCAAAGGTCAGGACATGTTCACTACCAAAATTTAGGCAAACTAAGTTTTAAAAAATTTGGTTAGAAGACACCCCAAGATTAGAAAGGAAGAAAAAGTTGTATGTGGTGATTGTCTAAAAGGAAAATAGATAAAAGTCGATCACAATAAGGCAACCACCATAGCAAAAACAAAACCTTTAGATTTGTTACATATGGACCTAATTGGACCAACCAAAGTGAAAAGTCATGGCAAGAAAAGGTAATTCATGGTGGTAGTAGATAACACCAGATTTACTTGGGTCACATTTCTCCGGGAGAAATCAGATGCCTTTAATGAATTTGTAATTTTGGCAAAGCAACTTCAAAATGAAAAAGGATACTGCACAAATCGCATTAGGAGTGATCATGGTGGCGAATTTGAAAATGATTGATTTGAAAGGTACTGTGATGAGAAAGGAATCCGTCATGAATTCTCAGCCCCAAAAACCCCACAGCAAAATAGAGTTGTTGAAAGGAAAAATCATGTACTGCAGGAAATGGGGTCAATTATGTTATATGAAAAAGATATGGCAAAGAGTTTCTAGGCTGAAGCTGTCAACACTGCCTGCTACATCATCAATAGAGTCTATCTTAGAGTAGGTTTGAACAAAACTCCATACGAACTATGGTGTGGAAAATAACCTAGTGTGAAATACTTTCGTGTTTTTGAAAGTAAATATTATACCTTAAGAGACAGAGATCACCTAGGGAATTTTGAGTCTAAAAGTGATGATGGTATCTTTCTGGGGTATGCCTTGAATAGTCATGCTTATAGACTTTACAATCTAAAGACCCTCACTATTTAAGAATCAGTCAATGTGGTGATCGATGACTAGTCCCATGAAGAAGTTAGCCCCTTGAATGAATTAAAAGATGATGTAGATTCATGCATTCTAGATAAATCAGATAACAAATCTCCATCATCTAATGAACCACAACCATCATCCAACATACCCATTATTAAGGATCACCCTCATGAGCAAATCATTAGAGATCCAAATGATGGTGTAAGAGCTCGACGACAAATAGGAAATATCTATAGTCATTTTTACTCTACCTCAAAGATTGAACCCAAGATTATTGTGGAAGCTCTTCAAGATGAATTCTGGATAAATGCCATGTAAGAAGAACTTCAACAATTCTAGAGAAATGAGGTATGGGAATTAGTTTTCAAGCCACTTAATACAAATGTCATAGGAACCAAATGTGTCTTCAAGAATAAATCCAATGAATTTGGCAATGTGATCAGGAATAAAGCAAGGCTAGTAGCCCAAGAGTATTCACAGATCGAAAGCATTGATTTTGATGAAACATTTTCCCTTGTAGCTCGTCTTTAGTCTATTAGAATACTTATGTCTGTTGCATGTGCATTGGAATTTAAACTATTTCAAATGGACATAAAAAGTGCATTTCTTAATGGAGATCTTGATGAAGAAGTTTATGTAAAACAACCCAAGGGATTTTCAGACCCTAAGTATCCCCATCATGTCTATCATCTGAACAAAGCACTCTATGGTCTCAAACAAGTACCACGTGTTTGGTATGAATGATTAACGAAATTTCTTTTGGATCATAAATTTTGAAGAGGAAGTATAGATAAAACACTATTTACTCAAATGACAAAGGATTCATTGCTTATTGAACAAATCTATGTGGATGATATAGTCTTTGGTTCAACATGTGAATATACTGCATACAAATTTGCCAATCTCATGAAATCAGAATTTGAAATGACTATGGTTGGCAAATTAAATTTCTTTTTAGGCTTAAAAGTGAAGTGGTTAAACGATGGAATCTTCATATGTCAAACTAAATATGAAAATGACTTAGTGAAAAGATTTGGGCTCAAATTTGGTCATACTTATCATACTCCTATGAGCACCACACTCAAACTCTCCAAAGATGTTAATGGCAAAAGTGTAGATCAACATCTCTATCAGAGTATGATAGTAGGCCCTTTCTGTACTTATGTGCACAATGAATGATGCCCTTAGCCAAACCTGGACTAGCCATGCATAGTGCACACCCGACTAACCGTAACCCCAAGGCTTTGAAAATGATTTCATATCGATTGCCCCACTGCCAAGATCGTGTAGGTACAACCCGTGTGTCTCTAAGACAGTGAGATACACTATGAAGAATTATTAGTATATCATGTGCGCATGGCGCCATGTACTCCATTTCACACATGTGCACAACACATGCCATGCACATATGCACATGCCGCACATGGGTGAGAGAATCTCTACCCATGTGTATGATGTCACACACCCATACCTCCCATCTCTAATGTGCTCCCCAAAGTCAACTTATCTCCATTCCATACCTTATTGATGACATTATCATACCATGCTATAACATGTCCCTTTAATCCACAATTAATTACAAATCATGAATTAATTGTCATAATCTTAGTCTAAGCTAACCAAGATCACATTAATTGAATCTAACTACATTTTAACAGTTTTTCTACAAATAGTCCTTCATCCCTTAGCATTTCACCATTTTCTACACAAGAGAGAGAGAGGGAGAGAGAGAGAGAGAGAGGGAGGAGTGATCTTGGTGGGCAATCAACTCCATCAATCCCATCCCTTCCATCCATCTCAACCATCTATCTAGTCCATTAAGGTGAATACACCCCCTCCACTCTTATGGTTTGTTCTTGTAACGCCCGTGAAAAATCCATACTTGGGCTCGAGTACCACCTCGACCCGAAATCGCGTAGAATTAATTCCTATGGAAATTAAGCGTAAGTTAGCTAGCGCAATGCTAGAGTAGATGGGAAATAGTCCCTGATCACTTTAAATACGTTCTACAAGACCCAAATCGAGTAGAACAAATAACTCTATAATACTCTATAACCTCGGATCAAACTCTAAGCAGGTTTGTTCTCTGGACCACTTTAAATTTTTGTATTAGATCTAGACCGCGCGTCGAAAGTCCGATACCTCCTATCTTAGACCGTTAGAACCGCCTAGCTGGACTTGACAATCATTTCGAAAATCAAGTCAACAGATAATCACAGGCTATTTCATTGAGCTCGGACCGAAGAGAGTGCGAATAGGGACAGAATTGGAATTTCAAATTCAAATCTGGCATACGACTTGACGCGTCAGTATTAAGCGTTCTGACCTTCGAATTCAGCCAGATTACACCCTCGGATCAGAAAAAATTTCTATTTCATATCATGTGACTTTCAGCCCTGATCTACGTGCGGTGACCGCTGAACTGAAACTGGTTCGCCACGTGCGATCTGCGAACCCTGCCAGACTGAAAACTTAATACGTGCTATATCTGGTACGCATGAGCTTAAGTCCGATCGCATTCGACCAGGGGACCACCAGAAAGCATCTTTTGGACCGAAACAGCCCCGAAATGGATATGCACTAAGTAAACTTCGTTCCGGAGCCTGTTTTCGACATTTTTAAGCTTATAAAAGGGGTTGAAATCCTCATTCCTCTCTCCCATCCGAAATTGCAAAACCCTAGATTTGGGAGAGAGAAAAGGTGAGAGTTTGAGAGAGAGAGTAGAGGGATTTTTCCCGCCTTCGTGCCGCTTGTTGCACGTGCTGTAGCAACTCATCCCAGTCACCTGGCCGGTGATTCCTCCACTTTTTCAGGTATGAAACAACCCTAGAAGTTGCTGATTTAGGGATTACTAAGATTCATAGTGTGTTAGCTAACGTACTTCGTAAAACAGGTTCTCCTACTGCCGTATACGAAGCGTATACGCTCCGTTCGAAATCACGAGTCTACAAGAGACTAGGTGAGGATTCTAGACGCTTTGATTGACAGTTTACAATGCTTTCAATGTCGTTTAATAGTAGATTATCGACGACATCGCCGTTTGACATGTACAACATGCTATTCGTTTCCTGTTTCGTAAGTTAATGAAGAATATGAGATTTAGGGCATTTTAGTCATTTGTAGGAAGTGCTGATTACATTCATAATTTTCTGACGTGATTGACATGATTTGTTGTCACATTAGGATGTTAGGAATGCGTGCATAATTAGTTTGGCGAAGAGATTCGCCAAATTGCGCACTTCGAGTCGACATACTATATGTAGACTTAAGTGTGTAGTATATGTATTTGTATAAGTGCTTGTATTAGTATGTATTGAATTAAATGATGTTATGAATTAATTTGAGATGGATTTCTCAATTAACATGCTGACCTAAATGATTTCCTACATGTTGACTATATGCATGATTCCATTACATGCATGAAATGTATGTGTTTGAAGATTTGTTTAAGTTGTATATCATAACATGTGTTAACATGCTCACATGATTGTATTTCAATTCCAATACTCTTACAAAAAGTGCTGATGTGATTCCATAATTGTTTGGGACTATACTTAGTCCAGGCAGTCGGTAACCGAGCGAGTTCGTGGCTGGCTGGTCTTAGCCACGAACGACGCGTCGATGAACGTGAGTCGTGTTTGGAGTTGGCGGCAGTGGTTAGGCCACGCGAAGTGTTTTACGCACTTCATGTCGTTCGACTTGAGATGCGATTGCGCTAGTCGAGCCCGTCAAGTAACCCGACTGGCCGATGTATGTTCACCCTGTATGAGTCATAACTGCTTGAACCCAGGGTACTGAACTTACCATTGTAAACCCTGTTAACCATGGTACCTTGATCCACGAAGACTCATGAGCCGGGCATGGTGGTATGGGACACCGTGGTCAAGCTGTCGGCCTACGCTGGGGCCACAAACCTCCCCGTAGTGACCAGTGAGCACCTAGACTCGTGAGCAGATTATGGTGGTATGGGACACTATATTCTAGCTGTCGGCCTACACTGATCAGGCGACGAGTCCTTTGTAGTGACCGCGAGCGTATTCTGAGTCCACGAGAGGCGACGACCCTTCCGTTGCAGTGGAGTACGGTAGGCCTGTATTGATAAGGTGATGGGGGAGCAGTGCAACGAGTGCGAGTAACAGCCCTGGCAGCCCTTGCAGTGACCTACAAAATATACATCGTATGAGATTACTAGGAGTGACGACCCTAGACAGGATCTGTGTTGGGATTGATATAAGGGAAGTACCTTAGTTTCCCAATCCTACTGTTTGAATGGACTAATAACAACTCAAAAATCATATCACCATAACATTGCATGTGCCTGGAAGATGTGGAGCACTCTAGGGAGTGTGGCATGCCGCGGTCGTAAGATGTTGCCGTATGAGGGAGATCGTCGGTGAGGGCATACATCACGTCATGTCATCTTGCATTAACAACAGTATTAGGATTGTCTGATTTACTGCTTTACGATTATCGTATGATTGATTTGTGAACATGCTAATCTTTGCTTTATGATTCCACTGAGTTAATCACTCACTCCCACATTACAGGATGGTGTTTGCAACACCCACCAGACCCTTTTGTAGATGCAGGTGAGGCTGAGATCCAGGAGGCAGAGCCAGACTTCGATGAGGACCAGGAAGAGTTCTCGTACATGCAGTATCATGATGGCTTTGCGTAGGCGACCTGGATGATGGGACTTCAGTGGGACTATTCTGAATATTTATTTTTATTCATGTATATTTATATGAGACTCAGAGATGTATTCATACTTTAGAGACAGTTGAGATCTACTCTGTTTTTCCTTACAGTGATATATATATTGTTTAGTCTTCCGCTTGCTTTTATTACTGGATCTAAAGTATGAATTACAGTTTTGGTATACTTTTACTCATGTGAATGCTTTAAATCAGACAACATTGAATCATAATCATTTTTGTTGCATAAGTGACGGTCTGGAACTCAGGAGTTGAGTTTATACACGACCCCCGATTTTCAGGGTGTTACAAGTTGGTATCAGAGCATGAATGAGAGTATACTGGGCCTGGGTTATGGTCTCGTGACATACGCTATTGTTTCTTTTCACTTAGGTGGGTGCGAGAAGGGTCTAGAAACACTTCTAAGATCGCAGATTCACCGATAGGTAAAGTCTATTTGAATCGATCGCACGATCAAGTCTGTAACGCAACTTGGGTCGCGTAAAGCAACCCGAATAGCTCCTAGGTTATAGGAAGTTGGGTTGAGACATTCTTTGAATGATTTTAAACCCATAAAAGTAAATCCTTAGACCACGACTCATGTATTCAATCGTCAGGGCTTAAAAATCCCATTTCACCAAAAATCTTCAAATTTCTTCCTCTCACCACTCCAATCTTCATTTCTTTCTTATCCATTTTATGTTAGGCATCAAACCTAATGTGAAAATAATATAAAATAATACTTTCACAAAATTTTATAGTGAATAGTAAAATTTTATGAAAAATGTCCATAAGGTCATTCTAACTTCACTTTCTTTAGCAAATAAGGGTCTAGATGGATGTACTAGATCCTTCTACCCCAAAATCATATGCTGCATGATAGGGTTTTGTATTCGGGATTGCGGATTGGTCCCAGAAAATCCTGAACACATGTTTGGGCCTATGTAGGTCAAAATACTATGAACCAAGGGTCAAACCGTACATATCTGGGGTCCTTGGACCATGGGGGACCAAACTCATCTGGTCCCACCAGCTGATGCATCACCGGTCGGCGATGCCATCGCCGATCCGGCGATGCCATCTCCGTACAGGTGGGCCCACTTGAAGTGCAATTCGGGTGCACGCCCTTAAATGCCATGTACACACCCCCATACGTGTCCCGTCCAAAGAAAACCCCCAAAACATGCCTCTCCTTCACAAACAGCCCTCCCCATAGCCCTATTTTCATTTTCCAGCAACCATCTTCAAAATTCGTGATTCCAAATCACCCCTAGATCCATCCTTGGCCAAAAACGACCACCCTCCATCAATCTATTTCGGTTGGCAGCCCTCCCTCTTGAAGATTTCATCATTTGGAGCTCCAAAAACCCCCAAATCGAGCTGAAATCGTGAGGTGCTCCATTCCACCTTTTCATTTTCATTTCTCCTTGAAAATACATCCTTGGGAAGCTTGAAGCATCCCTCTACAATGCATAGATCTCCCTTTTCCAGATTGGACAGCCACTTCTCCACATTTTCTTCATTTTTCATGGTTTTCGTGGAAGCCATTTTAGGCCTTTTGTCACTCTCCACCATCTTATCTTTGATGGGTAAAAGGAAGACTGCAACAGACGAGGTTGGGCCGAGTCACCCTGCTCAATCGAGAAGACCGCGGGGTGGTGCCGCAAGTTCAAGCACCGCTGCAGGTCCAGCTACAGCCCTAGAGTGTCGTACAAAGCGGGATTTGGATCCCCATACTCACCTTGGGCGAGTATTTCTATCAGAGATGCCTCACGGCCAATACACTGATCGCAAAGTGTTGTTTGAGGCGGACGTGGAAGGGCGACTGTTTGGTGAATTTTTGTTGTTCGAGCGCATTGAAGCTGCGCATTGGGGTCCGATCTTTGAAGCTCGTGCTCGTGCTAATGTGAGCACCGTTCGTGCCTTCTACGCTTGTATCCAGAATCCTACCTTGGAGCCATTGCAGTTTAAAATCCCTTTTAGTAGAGATCGGATGGTTGCAATAGATGTGCGACTGATTGCGCGACTTCTGAACGTGCCTCTTGGTGATATTCATCCTAGTGAGAAGAATCTGAGGAGTAGGCATGAACGAGATCGCCGCACCAGGTTTCTGTGCGGTAATTTGGTTCCATGGCAGTCTAATAATAGCCTCAAGGTGACGTATATGTCTGATGATTTATGCCTGCTGCACCATATCTGCATGTACAATGTTTATCCCAGGTCGATGAATTGCATTGAATGTACACGCCTTATGGTTGATTTCCTGTATCTGGTGGCCCAGGGAGAGAACGTATGTATGGCCACTTTCATCTTACAACAGATAATCCTCATGGCCAAGTCAAGAAGAACATCCGAATCGCTTCCTTTTGGCCGACTGATTTGTAAGATCGCGCTTGAATTCGCTTACAGACTTGGGCCGGAATTGCCAGTTTCGATTCATAGCATTGATGAGTCGACTATGGTCAAGATGAAGATTGGGTCTCAGTACCGTGAAAATCAGCTTGAGGAGGATAGCGAGGATGACTTTGATGATGAGGAAGATCAAAGCGAAGAAGAACCTGGAGCAGAAGTTCAGGAAGAAGTTCAGGAAGAGGCAGAAGAGGAGGCTTAGGATACAGATGAGAGCCCTACTCCTTCTACACAGGCTACTAGCGATGATCGCATTGCTCGGATCAAGGAGAGTCAGATCGCCTTGCGAAGGGAAGTTCAGGAACTTCGCACTGAAGTCGAGGATGCCAAGGCCGTTACGAAGAGGAAATTCGGCAAGGTGACTCGCACCTTGAAGGCGATCCTATGTTGCTTGCAGGATAGGGTGCTCCTCCTCCGTCACCTGACTCGGACTAGTGATGCGACCTTAGATGTTGTTGTTAGTAGATAGTCATTTCCTGCTTTGTTGTGTAAGCTGGTTAGGGATAGTGCTTTGCTTATGTTGCTGTTGTAATTTTAACTGTCTTAGTTCCCGTGTATTTCTCGTCATGATGCTTGTAAGGATATATCCCTTGTATTGTAACAATTTTGATTAAATAAAATGCATGGAATGCCTTTGACTCCTTGTGTGAATGATTGCGGTGTATTTGTGCTATTGAGACTGACAAGGTTGCGCCCTATTTTGAATATAGGGAATGCCCCTAAGGCTACACGGAGCACGGTTCGGCTTGCACTGAGCGAGCATATGGATCAGACTCCTTCGCAGTCTGACACTCATGCGGACCCTACTGTGGGCCCAATTCCTGAGACAGTTCGTGCGTCTCAGCCTGCTGCTGGTCCTACAATTGGATCACCGCCGTTCACACCGTCAGTCAGAGAACCTTATCGTGCATCTACTTCGACACAGCACCCGCCACAGCCTGTTCCACCTCCTGACAGATTTGAGTAGATGTTGGCTATGATGCAGTAGCAGCAGCAGCTTCTGACTACCATCGTGGGGACATTAGCACAGGGTGGGGGTGTAACTCCACCTGCACCACCTGCGCATCCTGCTGAGGATGCTTATACATACGCCCAGGATGAGGGCATGGATCATCCTGCGCCACCTGCTTACCCTACGGGGAATGCCACAGATACACGGGGCCTATTAGAACGATTCCAGCGCTTACGGCCTCCCACTTTCACGGGTTCTCACAGACCCGAGGAGGCTGAGTACTTACTCGACCGTGTGTCGAAGATTTTGCGGATGTTACATTGCACAGAGGCTGAGCAGGTAGAGCTGGCTACATTCCTGTTTGAGCGAGAGGCCAGCCTGTGGTGGGATAGCATATTACGGACCGTTGCGGATGTTACATTGTACAGAGGCTGAGCACTCACTCCCACGTTACGGGATGGTGTTTGCAACACCCACCAGACCCTGTTGTAGATGCAGGTGAGGCTGAGATCCAGGAGGCAGAGCCAGACTTCGATGAGGACCAGGACGAGTTCTCGTACATGCAGTATCATGATGGCTTTGCGTAGGCGACCTGGATTTGATAGGACTTCAGTGAGACTATTCTGAACATTTGTTTTTGTTCATGTATATGTATATGAGACTCAGAGATGTATTCATACTTTAGAGACAGTTGAGATCTACTCTGTTTTTCCTTACAGTGATATATATATTGTTTAGTCTTCCGCTTGCTTTTATCACTGGATCTGAAGTATGAATTGCAGTTTTGGTATAATTTTACTCATGTGAATGCTTTAAATCAGACAACATTGAATCATAATCATTTTTGTTGCATAAGTGACGGTCTGGAACTCGGGAGTTGAGTTTATACACGACCCCCGATTTTCAGGGTGTTACAGTTCTCTTTTTGATTATTTGGATGATTAATAGTGGTGATGATTTGATGACAATGATGTGATCAATAGTGTGGATGTACAAGAGAATTTATATAAAAAGATGATTAATAGTTGTGACGATATGATGATAATGATGAGATTAATGGTGTGGATGCATAAGAGGATTCATACAATAATAATAATAATAATTCATTATATACTTTATGTGGGACCCATTGATAGTGGGCCCCATCAGAACCTTTATATGTTATCCAAACCATCTAAAGTGTGGCCCATTGGGCTGACCATACACATAAACTCACACCCATGCACACATGTGCACACCACACCATAAAAATAAATAAATAAATAAATAAAATAAAATAAAAAGGAGAAGTGCACGTTGCTTGCTGCCAGCATCCAGCCTGCTACTACTTGAAAGAAAAGAGGGAAGAGGTGTGGGTCCACAACGGGCCTCACCCATGATGCATATATTTAATCCATGTCGTCCATCTGATTCCCCGGCTCATTTTAGGCATTGAGACAAAAATTGAAGCTAATCCAAATCTCTGGTAGACCACACCATCAAAAGGATTATTTTAATAGTAATAATCTGTTAGGGCCCACTATGATGTTTCTATACATAAAAAAATATTGAATATTGGGCTTGTTAGATCTATCTTGGGCGATAAAATCCAACAGATGGAGTCAATCGCCAAGATATGGGCCCCACCTATGAAAACCATTGAAAAATAAAAATTATATAAATATATATATAATGTATATATTTAACCTGGTAACATGTTCACACTCTGGAGACCTACAATGGTTTATATATTTTATATATCTATCACAGTCTTCCGCTTGCGAAATTAAACTGTCTCTGGAGTATGATATGTTGTTTTGGTATAATCCTACTCATGTTTAATGCATTAGTATGAACAACATTTGATCATCATTATCTATATTGCATAAGTGATGCGTTGGAACTCGGGAGCTGAGCTTCTACTCGACCCTCGAATTTCAGGGCGTTATAATGATAAGAGTTAAAGGTTTGGATGGTGAGGATCTTGGGGTAGGAAGTGGGTCACTCACAAAGCTCTCCTTGCTCTCCTTAGAGCTTGGACGTCCACTCTTCTTCCTTGCTTGGGAGTGAAGAGAGAAATGAGAGAATGATGAAAGTTATAAGGATGGATGACATGGAGTGTATGGGTGAGGGATACGGCTTATTGACTTTTTGGCCATGAGATGAAATGGGGTATGGGTAGCATTACCTTGTTAGCATGAAAGGTATGGGAGATGTAAGGGCTTGGTTGACTTGCTAGAAAGAGAGGGTATGGGTAGAGATTCCATTCTCTCAATCAGGAATCTTCCTAGAAACGGAGCACACATTGCCTGCGGTGTTTCCTCGATTTATTCTTAGGCCCACAACTCCTGGCCTAAGTAATGCATCGGCGAGCGAGATGTGGCATTGGAACCACGCTGATGACGCGGTTGCTAGGGTATAAGTGTTGAGTCGATCCGATATAAATATATAGGACGCGATTGTAACGTCCTGGAAAAATCCGTACAAAGACCCGAGTACCACCTCAAGCAGAAATCACTAAGGATTAAATCCTTTAGAAATTAAATGACAATTAACTAGTGCTAAACTAAATTACTTGTGAAATTAGTACCAATCACTTTAAATATGATTTGCAAGACCCAAAACTTCTAGAATTATTAACGCTACATTACCCTAAAATCTAGGATCAATCTCTAAACCCGGTTGCTCTCGAGAGCACATTGAAACTTCGTATCGGACCTGGACCGCACGTCTAAAGTCTGATAACGATGATATTATACTATTATGACCATCTTGTTAGACTTGATGACCACCTCAAAAATCAAGTCTAGATGGTATCCCATGACGATTTACCTGAGTCCAGAGCAAAGTGTGTGAGAAACGTGAATGTTTTTGAAAATTAAATCCGAATTTAAGTAATCTAAGTCGTGTCGTGTGCGAGCCAACTATAAGCATTCAGACCATCAGAATCTGATCCAAATACATCCACAGATTAGGAGAAATGTCCCACACATGCCAATGTACTTGTGGCCCTAATTGAGTGCCGGTAACCGTTGAACTGAAACTGGTCCACCGCGGTCGATCTGTAAACCTGATTAGACTGAAAACTTAGCTTGATCAAGATCCGATATTAGGAAGCTTAAGTCCGACCGCATTCAGCAAAGGGACCTCCAGAAATGCTCCGTTAGATCGGAACAGACCCAATTTGGACATAACCTAAGTATACCTTGGCCCTGGGACTATTCCCATCATTTCTGGGCCTATATAAGGGCTTTAAACCCCCTCTCACATATTCCATACGAATTCTAAAACCCTAGTAAATAAAGGAGAAGAAAAGGAAAGGAAAGAGAGAGAAATAGAGAGAGTGAGTTGGAGATTCATCCTGGGGTTCTTCCCAGCTACACTACATGCCAAATTCATCCATTCGTATCGTAATACAGGCGATCTCGATTCCATACTTGGGTAAGAAAATCAAACCCTAACTTGTTTTAGGGCTTCATATAGTCTAAGTGATGGAATAGCTAACCTACTTCATGCTCTAGGTTGCTAATCCGCTGTTGACAAAGACTAAACGTCTAAAAGAAATCCGTTACACATTTACAGGCTTAAGGTGCAGACTATATACATAGAGGTTATGGTTTTCAAGGCTTTCAATGTCGGCTAATGGTTTATTAATGACATGGATGCTATTTCACATGCCAAATGTCATATTTGTTCCGTGTTATAAATAGATATGAACTATGTGGTATATAGGAAAATTCATGTGTTTATGGAAATGTTTGTATACGTTTGGAATTTGAATTTGTGATTGTCATGATTAACTGTCATACGTACATGGTTGTTATGTATGCGACAACTCCTTGGCAAGAAGATTTGACCTAATACGTAATATATCCAACATACGTGATGCATGTTGGAAGGTGTAGTCTAAGTATTTATAAAAATGTCTGAATGAGTTAGTAGTTAGTAAAGTGTGATTTATAAGGGAGTTGAGATATAAATCTAAACTACCTTAACTATGTGTATGATTTCCTCCATGTACTGTATAGCCTGTTTATTCATGTTTAACTGTGTGTATGATTTCCCTATATTGTATAATCATGTTTAAGTTATATTCCATAGCATGCTCACATGATTGTAGGGTTTGACTTAAGTATTCATTACTACTTGATTATCTCATATGCTTATTTGTTGTGATTGCATGCTGTTGGGATTATATTACAATCTAAGCAATTGGTAATAGGCCTTGCTTTGGTGGCTGAAGTTGTTTGGCCATGCAGATGTGTTCTATGAATCCGAGCCGTACTTAGGCTATCGGTAGTGGTTAGGCTACACGGAGTGCTTATGCACTTCATGTCGATCAACTCAAAGTGCACTCGTCTTAGTTAAGCTCGTCAATTAACCTGATTGACCCGATGTATATTCACCATGTTTGGATGTTACTACTTGAATCTAAGGTATCAAACTCACTAGTGAAACCCTGTTAACCTTAGTACCTCGATCCACTAAAACTCATGAGCCGAACACGGTGGTATGAGACACCGTGGTCGAGCTGTTGGCCTACGCTGGGGCGATGAACCTCCCCATAGTGACCAATGAGCAATCTAGACTCGTGATCTAAATACGGTGGTATGGGACACTGTATTCGTGCTGTCAGCCTACAACTTGGCGACGAGCCATTTGTAGTGACCTCGGGCATACTCTGAGGCTGCGTTGAGACGACGAGCCTTTTGTAGTAACTAGGGTATAATTAGGTCTGCATTGATTAGGCAACGAGCCGTTGCAGTGACCTAAAACCATAACATCGTATGAGATTTCCTAGGATTGACGACCCTAGAATGGATCATTGTTTGAGAAATGATATACGGGAGGTACCTTAGCTTTCCAATCCTACTGTATGAAAAGGACTAATATAAACTTGATAATCATGTTCATGTACCGCATTGCATGTACTTTGGTGAGGAAGAGCACTTTCTGGTGGTTGCCGTGCGCACCATAAGATGAAGACGCTGAGGGAGTATAAGTGAGGGCATGCATCATTACTACATCTCATTCTTGCATTAATCAGAGTATTTAGGACTTGTTTGTTATATTGCTTTATCATTACTGCTTGACTGAATTGATAACATGTTAACCTTTGCTGTGTAGCTCCTCTGAGTTGATCACTCACTCCCACATTCTGGGACGATGTTAAACACAAACCAGACTCTATCTTAGTTGCAGATGATGATGCAACCCACGAGGCAGAGCCGGAGTTCGAGGATGATGAGGAGGCGTTCTCCTACATGCAGTATTCAGGCACGTTCATGTGAGCCATGTCCTGATTGATGGGGATTCAGGGTTATGTTTGTAGTGGGCTATCATATTCTTTTTGACATTTTTTTGACACAAAACTTGTAATTATCGACCTGGCAACGCATACATACTTTAGGGGCTTGTACTGGGTTATATATTTATTTCAGTCTTTTGCTTCCGTATTATAACTATCCCTGAATTATGATTTACTGATTTAACTTAATCTAATTCATGTTTTATGTACTATTATAGACAACATTCATCTATCATTAAAAATGTTGCATAAGTGATGTTTTGGAACTCAGGAGCTGAGTTATGCTCAACCCCCAATTTTTAAGGCGTTACAAGTTGGTATCAAAGCATGATTTGGATTAAACTGGACCTAGGTTATGGTCACATGACATACGCTGATGCAAATTTGATGGAGGATGGTGCAAGAAAAATATAGAAACAAGTTTAGGTTTCCCAGTTTCGCCAACTGGCGAAAGTTACCAAAAACGGTCACCGAGATCAGGTCCGTACACATCCATAATCACTTGAGATGACCCCAGATCACTTCTAGACCGTAAATCAATGGGTTTAGATCATTTTTTAACCCATCCCAACCATTTAAAATTTGATAAATGTGGATATACATCAGAAATTACACGAAAGGACCCGAAATGACTCAAAATCGAGTAAGGGGCTAATCTGGGCACTTTCAGGGGGACCCAGAGTGGGTCCCATGCATTTTTGGGACCTAAGTGGGGGGGGGGGGGGGGGGGGGGGGATATCGCCCCACCGCTGAGTCATCGCCGGGATCTCCAGAGACCAGCGAGGACCTCACCGGTTTGGTGAGGCTTTGTCATCCAGCGGGCCTGGCCGGGCAGGCCGGCTCGAGCCGACGATTCTAGGGCCTTATGTGGCCCACCGATGTACATTGGGTCAGTTTTAAACCCTCCCACAACAACACCCCTTCACAAACTACCCCTCTAAGCTCTCCTTTCCTCAAGAAAATTTCAGATTTTCACAAAATCGCCCCTCCAAGGGCTTCCTTTTTCCATTTTCGTGCACCCCTCACACTACCCATTTCAAATCCCTCCTCTATTGATGATTTCCCCCTTCTTTTCCTTCCATTTGAGCACTCAAATCCCACTTTGAGTCTCAAATCCATGGAAACCCATAAACTTTTCCATTTCCCTCTTTTCTTTCCTTTTTTATGGCCTTGTTCATGCTAGTTATGGCCGTATTCTTGCTTTACACCATTCTTTCTTTCATGAGAAAGAAAAGAGCTTCTGTGGATGAAGCCGGGCCTAGTCGCCCCACTCGTTCAAGGAGGCCAAGAGGTGCCACCGTGAGTACAAGCACCAATCGAGAGTTACTGACCAAGCGGGATCTAGATCCCTAGGCTCCCATAGGAAGGGCTCTGTTGGAGGAGCTGTCTCACAAAGTTTATGAGGGTCATAGGGTCCTTTTTGAAGCTCATGTGGTTGCGAGACTATTTGGAGAATACTTGTTGTTTGAGCGCCTGAAAGAAGCCAAGTGGGGTCTACTATTTAAGGGCGAGTACCGCCCAAATGTGGGCACTGTATGAGCTTTCTATGCCCACATTTGAGATCCAATGCTGGAGCCCTTGCAGTTTAAAATTTCATTTGGAAGAGATCGGGAGGCCACAATTAACGTTGGGTAGATATCTCGGCTTATGAATGTGCCTCTCGGCGAGATGCATGCAAGTGAAAAGAATCTGAGGAGTGCACGTGAAAGGGATCGTCGCACATAGTTCCTTTGTGGACGTCTGGTTCAATGGCAGCCAAACAATAGCCTTTTAGCGACCAATATGACGGACGACTTCCTCCTGCTTCACCACATCTTCACATTTAACGTCTACCCCATGTGGAGCAATTGCAGAGAGTGCACGCTCCTGATGGTTGATTTACTGTACCAAGTGGGATAGGGAGAGAAGTTTTGTGTTCCTACGCATGTTCTATGACAAATAGTCCTTATTGCACGTTCAAATAGAAGGACTAATTCGCTTCCATTCGGCCGACTCATATGATAGATTGCACTTGAGTTTGGCTATAGACTTGGGGCAGAATTACCAGCGTCGATCCATTACATCAACAAGACTACTCTCAATCAGATGGTTATCGGGCCACGACAACGACAAGCCCAACTTGAGGAGAGTGAGGATGAGACAGAAAGCGAAGAGGAAGAGAGTGATGAAGAAGATGGAGCTGAAATAGAAGAAGAGCAGGGCGAGGAAGAAGAGGAGGCCCAGGATTCGGATGAGAGCTCTCCTCCTACGACACTAGAGCATGACCCTGATCGGGTTGATAGGGAGGCCCCCTTAGCTCGACTTGAGGAGGGTTAGGCTGCCCTATGACATGATATTATCGATGTACGGGCCCTCGTGAAACACAAGTTTAAGAAAGTGACTCGCACTTTGAAGTCTATCGTGTGCTGCCTACAGGATAAGGGTGCCCCTCCTTCATCGCTAGATTCCGATGAATAGTCAAACATGTAGTCGTCGCTTGTTTTGCTTTGTTGCTTGTTCTTATGTGTGGCCTTTATAAGCGTAGTAGTTTGGTAGTTATTTTAATGTTTGAAGCCTTAGTTGTATTAGCTCACATGCATTCTCTGTTGCAATCCATGTAATGTTGCACCTCATGTACTGTGACAATTTTGTTAAATGAAATGCATGATGTTTCCTTGAGTTGAGATGTGAATGTTGTGTGGATGGATTGTGTGTATGCTAAATCTCACGAGTTGCACCCTCTGTCGTATATAGGGTATGCCGCCTAAGGGCATGAGGACTTCAGCACGTCTCTCTTTGGGCGAGTCGCTTGACGGGGCCTCTTCCCTAAGCGATAGCCATATGGACTCCCGTTCGGGCCCGTCTCACTTTGACCTTATGCCAGATTCTCAGCAGCCACTGGCCCCGCTACCGGGCCGACACATATGACACCGACTGTGGCACCACCTGTGGTACTACCTATCACACCTTCAGTTCCTGAGCAGAACTGTGTGTCTATGTCGATGCCACATGTATCTCAGTTTGCTCCACCTCTTGATAGGCTAGAGCAAATAATGTTGTTGCTGTAGCAACAACAAATACAGCAGTAGCAACAGCAGCAATAGTAACAGATACAACAACAACAGCAGCAGCAACAGTTCTTGACCTTTATGGCTGGTATCTTTACTTAGACGATGGGGGCGACTCCACCTATCTCACCTATGCACCCAGCTAGGAACACGAGTGCCAGCGGCACATTTGAGTGATTCCAGCACTTACGCCCTCCCACTTTCGCAGGTGCTCATAGACCCGAGGAGGGCGAGTACTGGATTGACCTCATCTCTAAGATGCTGAGGCTGCTACACTGTCCTGAGGCAGAGCAGGTCGAGCTTGTCACCTTCATGTTTGAGAAGGAGGCCAGTTTGTGGTGGGATAGTATACTCCGCACTGTTACGAAAGGACATGTGTGGACATGGGAGGCATTTGAGAACCGCTTCCATGAGAAGTACTATCCCGTCACCTACCGACATGAGAAGGAGAGTGAGTTCTTTTGCCTCCATTAGGGAGGGATATCGGTGACAGAATACGAGAACCGATTCATAGAGTTGGGCAGGTATGCTCCATTGTTACTAGGTGATCAGTCGATGCGGATGCGATGATTTTCTGAGGGACGGTGACCCGAGATCTGGTCAAAGATGTGTTGTGCTAGAATATCTACTTATGCTGAGTTAGTGGGCATGTCCCTGCAAGCTGAGCAGGATGGGGACAGGTTGTCCTGTATGCGAGCACCTATGGCTCCCAGGCTACGACCTGATCTTCCGAGCAGACCATTCCTTGGCAAGAGGCCACGAGCAGATTCTCCTTCGAGGCTTGTAGCATCGCCGGCTCAGCTAGGGAGTACAGACTTGCGCTGCTCGTACTACGGGAAGATCGGACATACGGATCGGTATTGTTTCACTAGGATGAGGGACAACGGATTTTTACCACCTCAGAGGATCAAACGCCAGCTTCCTCAGACCATATCAGCACCACCTTTACGGTTAGTACTAGTGCATCCATCTTTCAGGCCACCTGCACCTCGCTACAGGATGCGACAACGACCTATGGTACCACCACCGAACCGTCCACAGCAGGCTCGAGTACAAAAACTTACAGTTGAAGCGCCCGAGGTAGACCTAGATCTTTTGAGGTTCCGGCTCATATTCAAGGTATGCCTGTCTTCTTATTGGCGGACACCAGGTCCACTATTTCAATCATCTCATGCACTGCGGTCAAGCGACTAGGGTTATATACTGCTCCTATGAAGGGAGTGACACTCACTACCGCTACAGGGACCTTTTCAGATGTTACCTGGACCTGTGAGTCTTACTCAGTAGATTTGGTAGCAAGACAGTGGTCGATGACCTGATTATTATCCCACTATGGCACTACGACGCTATTCTCAGAATGGATTGGCTCATCGAGATGAGAGCAGAGATTGATTGTTAGGTCAGAGACGTGACGGCCTACGGACCTGAGGGCATGGTCTTTACTTTTCTAATTCAGGTTAGTTGGCCCTGTCGAGTTAGTTATTACGCTTCTCTATTAGACGGTAATAATGGTCCAATGTTGGGAGATACGCCTGTGGTTCAGGACTTCCCAGACGTATTGTAACACCCTGAAAATCGAGGGTCGAGCATAAACTCTACTCCCGAGTTCTAACGCGTCACTTATACAACATAGATAATAATGATTGAATGTTGTTCATATTAGTACATTAAACATGAGTGGGATTAGACCAAAATAACATATCATACTCCAGAGACAGTTTAATTTCACAGGCGGAAGACTGTGATAGATATATAAAATATATAAACTGTAGTAGGTCTCCAGAGTGTGAACATGTTACCAGGTTAAATGTATACATGTATACTAAAAAATGAAAAAAATGAATATACATGGGTGTTCCCAACAATGCAAAATAACAAGTGTAATGGCGCCTAATCAACATCCCCGTGATCCCGTCGATCAGAACATGGTCTACATAGACCCGCCTAATAGCTGCATATAAGAGAAACCCTCCTCTTCATCATAAAAGTCCGGCTTAGCTTCGCAAGCATCGTCATCATCTGAAACTAAAACAGGGACTGGTTAGTGTTGTAAACACCGTCCCGTAATGTGTGAGTGAGTGATTAACTCAGTGGAACAATAAAACAAAGGCTAACATGTTATCAATTCACTCAAGCAGTAATGATAACGCAATACAACAATCAGGTCCTAAGTACTCTTGTTAATGCAAGAATGATATGCGATAATGATGCATGCCCTCGCCTACACTCCCTCAGCGTCTTCATCTTACGACACACATGACAACCACCCGAAAGTGCTCTTCCTCGCCAAAGCACATGCCATGCTGTGCATGAACGTGATTACCAAGTTCGTATTAATCCTTTTTATACAGCAAGATTGGAAAGCTAAGGTACCTCCCTTATATCAATTTCCAAACAATGATCCATTCTAGGGTCGTTAATCCTAATAAATCTCATATGATGTTATGGTTCTAGGTCACTGCAAAGGGCTCGTCACCAATCAATACAGGCCTAGTTATACCCTAGTTACTATAAAAAGGCTCATCGCCCCCTTGCAGTTTCAAGGCATGCTTGAGGTCACTACAAAGGGCTCGTCACCAATCAGAGTGGGCCAACATCATGAATATAGTGTCCCATACCACCATATTTGACTCACAAGTTTGGGTTGCTCACTGGTCACTACGGGGAGGCTCGTCGCCCTAATGCAGGCCGACAGCTCGACCACGGTGTCCCATACCACCATGTCTAGCTCATGAGTCTTAACGGATCGAGGTACCAAGGTTAACAGGGTTTCACTGGTGAGTTTAGTACCTTAGATTCAAGCAGTAGTGTCCAAACATGGTGAACATACATCGGGTCAATCGGGTTAATTGACAAGCTCGACTAGGACGAACGCACATTGAGTTAATCGACATGAAGTGCATAAGAACTCCGTGTGGCCTAACCACTTCGGACATCCCAAATACGGATCGGATTCATCGAACACATCCTGTGTGGTGAAACAACTTTAGCCACCAACACAAGGCCTATTATCGATTGTCTAGATTGTGATATAGTCCCAACCACGTGCAATCACAATAATTAAGCATATGATATAAGCAAGCAGTAATGAATATTTAACTCAAATCCTACAATCATGTGAGCATGTTATGGAATGTAACTTAAACATGATTATATAATACATGGAGGAAATCATACACACAGTTAAACATGAATAAACTGACTCTATCATATGCAGGTCATGGAGGAAATCATACACACTATTAAAGTAATTGGGATTCATATCTTAACTCCCTTATAAATCACACTTTACTAACTACTAACTCATTCAGACAATTTTACATACACTTGGACTACACTTTTCAACATACATCACATATGTTGGTCATAATACGTATTAGGGCAAATCCTCTTTCCAAGGTGTTGTCGCATACATAACAACCATGTACCTACGATAATTAATCATGGCAATCACAAATCCAGATTTCAAATGCATATAAACATTTCAACAAACACGCATTAAACATGTTATCATACATAGGCAATTCGCCCATAAATCACATAATAGTAAGATAGGTTACATAGAGGAAACTGTAATCATGCATGAGGGGATTGAGGATCGCATCTCAACATCCTCATTAAATACACTACAACATGCATTTTCTCATTCAGAAAATTTATCAAACACTTAGGCTATACATATTCACATACATGTAATAGCTTAGTTAAACATATATTACAATAATTCGTTCCACATAGGAGTTTCCACACATACACTAATTATGTATTTCTAAGCATCAATCATAACAAGTGCAAACCATAATTCCATATTCATTCAGGCAATTCAACAAACACATGGAATGCATTTAAAAATCAACAGAGTATATATATTTATGTAATATACGGAAGACATCGTATCTAGCATGTGTGATAGCAATCAAGTCAGACATAAATCATTCCTGACATTGAAAGCCTTGAAAACCATAGCCTAAATGTTTATAGTCCGCACCTTTTAACAATGGACTCGTAAGGAATTCAGTTTAAACCATAAGTCTTTATCTACAGCACGATAGCAACTTTAGCATGAAATATGTTAGCTATTTCACCCTACACTCTATTCAAATCCATAAAACCAATTAGGGTTAGGATTTCTTACCTAAGAACGAAGTTGAAACCACAAAAATAGCGATACAGAAGTGGTGATTTGGCCCGTGGAGCGATGGGATTGAATCCCAGGAACTCTCTCCCACTCTCTCTCACTTTCTCTCGCTTTCCTTCCATTTTTTCTCTCTTCTCTCTCCTATGGTTGTAAATTCATATGGAATGAGAGAGTGAGGGTTTAAAGCCCTTGTATAGGCCCAGAACTGACGGGAATGGCCCCAGGGCCATGGTATACTTAGGCTATAGCAAAATCGAGTCCGTTTCGATCCAACGAAGCATTTCTGGAGGTCCCTCTGTTGAATGTGGTCGGACTTAAGCTCTTTGACATTGGATCCAGGTCAATCTAAGTTTTCAGTCCGATCAGATTTACAGATCGCCCATGGCGGACTAGTTTCAGTTCAACTGTCACCGGTTTTCAATCGGGGCCACAAGTACATTTCCATGTGTGGGATATTTTTCCTGATCTGAGGGTGTATTTGAGTTAGATTCTGACGGTCTAAATCCTTATATTTTTTCCACAAGTGACATGACTCAGATTACTTAATTTCAGATTTATTTTGTAAAGATATTTATGTTTCTCACACACTTCACTCCGGACTCAAATAAATAGTCTCAGGACATCGTCTGGACTTGATTTTTGAGGTAATTATCAAGTCCAACTAGGTGGTCATAATTGTATAATTTCGTAGCTATCAGACTTTCGATGTGTGGTCCAGGTCTAATACGGAGTTTCCAGATGCTCTTGAGAGAAACTGGGTTTAAAGATTGATCCTAGGTTTTAGGGTAATGTAGCGTTAACGATTTCATAAACTTTGGGTCTTATAGTTAGTATTTAAAGTGGTTTAAGCTAATTCTACTGAGTATTCGGTTTAGTATTTAACTAAATTCTGTCATAATTATGACAGAATAAGGTCCTAGGGCAATTCTATGCTCCTCATTGGCACTTTTAATTATTTTTTTAGTAGTTCATTATTAAGTTTACTTCATCTCTACCAAATTTCATGAGATTTTGTGTTGTAGAAAAATTCTAAAAATTCTCGAAGCAGCAGCTGCCCAACAAATAATTTTTTTGGATAGTTGTCACAATGACCTAATTTTAACTATATTAAGTATTTTATTATATTTTTTTTCTTATTTTTATATAAAACTAGACTCATCAAGCTTCAATCTGGCTTTTGAATCACCTAAATCAAAGTTATAACGTGGGAGATATGACTTTTTTGAAGTTAGATGAAAAATTATAGAAAATGGGGTAAAAAATGGGCCGCATGGCCTGCTGTGGCCCCGCCAGGCCCGGACGAGCTGCGGTCGACTGCGGATGGCGCGGCGGCGCCACGGTCCGCTAAACTAACTGGTGGTGGTTCTACCACTTGATATTTGAAATGGGGGTATCTTACAGCGCAGAATGAGTTACATGACGTACAATATATGATTTTGAGGTAGGAGAAACTGATTTATCCAAATAACCTATTTATTTTGCTAGATCAATGGTAAAAAACCAATGTTTTTATTTATTTACTATTTATGGTAAATGTTAATTTCCTTATTGCTCTTCATCACTTAGACCTTAGGATTTATATCTAATATGAAAGTATTAGAAAAATTTAAAGAATAAGGTGGTGAAAGGTGAGATTTTAAAGGAAATGGGTTGAAAAGTGATTTTAGAATTTAGGATTGATTTTTTGAGAGGTTAATAAAGGGTAAGGATCGACCCATTTCCTAAGTACGTCTAACTCCAAGTTGGAAAAAATTTGGGGTGTTACACGTATTTGGGAAGATTCGGGGACTACCTCCTCAACGCGAGATCGACTTTACTATCGATGTTGTGCCTAGTGTGACACATATTTCATTGCCGACGTATCGTATGCCTCCATGTGAGATAGAGGAACTGAGGAGACAAATTGATGAATTGATAGAGACAGGCTTCATACGGCCGAGTGTGTCCCCTTAGGGAGAGCCCATATTATTTGTGAAGAAGAAGGACGGTTCCCTGCGATTATGTATTGATTATCACAGGTTGAACTAGGTGAAAATGAAGAACAAGTATTCCTTACCCATGATTGATGATCTGTTTGATCAGCTGAAGGGAGCATAATATTTTTTGAAGATAAATTTATAGTCAGGGTATCATCAGTTGCGCGTCAGGGATGAGGACGTGCAGAAGACAGCCTTTAAGAATAGTTTTGGTCATTAAGAGTTCCTTGTGTTGCCGTTTGGACTTACAAACGCACCGGCCGTGTTCATGAACCTGATGAATCAGGTGTTTTGGCTATTTCTGTTCCGATTTGTCATTATGTTTATAGATGACATCCTGATATATTTCAAGAGTCGGGAAGAGCACGATGAGCACATGTGAGCAGTCTTTAACACTCTCCGGAAGAACTAGTTGTTCACATAATACAAGAAGTGAGATTTCTAAAAGGAGGAAGTCAAGTTCTTAGTACATGTGGTGTCTAAGAAAGGGATAGCAGTCGACCTCGCTAAGGTAGTTGCGATTTAGGACTAGGAGCAACCCGGTTTGGTTACTGAGGTGAGGAGTTTTCTTGACCTGGCAGGTTATTATCGACGATTCATTCAGGATTTCTCCAAGATTTCCAGACCGCTGTCTCAGTTAACACAAAAGGATCTGAAGTTCGCCTGGAATGAGAAGGTGAAAGCAGCTTTTCAGGAATAGAAGGACAAGCTAATGTCCTCCCCTGTGCTAGTATTGCCAGAGTAAGGGGTAAAGTACACTATATATACCGATGCATCTCGCGTTGTGTTGAGGGTCAAATATTGCATATTAGACCCCAGATATTGTCTGGATTTACGAATATAATGCTGTCTAATGGCTCGTTTTCTCATTCTTGTGTGGCAAAGTGATTTTATGAGCATGGATGGAAAAAGGACATTAAAAGTTGAGATTTAACGATCTGATGACGCCAAAGGCAAGGGACACACTCTAGGGGACCAAGATTGACAAATATACATGGTCAGAAATCTGAGAAAAGTTAGAAATTAAAGCTCAAGTGGCCTGAAGGACGTCCAGAATGCAAGATCACGAGGTTCCCACCATCCGTTCGGCTCGAAACTTCATACGTCGCCTGAGGACCATAAATTAACCGTACATATAAAATTTCAGCCATTGAAGATCTCGGGAAGTACCCCAACTGACAGATAAGCCCATAAACCGTTGATTCTGGGCCCACCTGATATCTGGAACTGCCTCAAAATTATTATTGACGGTTTGAATGAGATGAGAAATAATTTAGACGGTGAAGATTTCTGAAACTCATCACAGTGGACCCCACATGAATAAAGTGTGCATAGTGCACAAGTGCACTACACGTGCATGGAAAATGGTAGAGACGGTTGACCGTCTCTGACCGAAAAAAAAAAAAAAAAAAAAAACGGCTGCATAACGGACGGCCGGTGTCCGTTTTGCGGACGGTAGTGGGCCCCACCCATTGCTCGTATGGCCGATCTGATCCGTCCACCGTGTAGAGGGCTTCGAGCACTACAAAACCATGTTATCACTTTTCACCCATGCGTGCACATGTGTGAGATACAGAGGCCACAAAAGGGCTGCTCGGTAGCGTTCAAAACTGATTCTTTTGTGATTTCTTCTCTAGGCCACGTCAATGGACGTTCAAAACCACCCATTCTTGACTGAAATTTCGTTCTGAATCCAATGGACGGGGTGAATTTTTCAGAAAAATGCTTCTGTGGGGCCCACCGACCACAACAGCGAAATGGTGCGAAAGGTTTCGCACATCCGCGAAAACTGACTTTTTCGGACAGTTTTGGCCCACCATCTTTGATCATATGATAGATCTATACCGTCTATCATGTAGAGGACCCAAGAAAGTACTAAGAGATGGTGTTTCTTTAAAATTTGAGCGAGGAAAGTGGTGTGTTTCATGGTACCAAACTTGGCTGCAAAAATTACACTCCGTGTCCTGCTACAACTCTGTCACTGACTCCAGCCTTCCAGCAGCTATAAAAGGAGGTTTTTGGACGTGGGGAGCATTCATTCAGGGTCTTGGGAGGAAGAACAGAGGGCTCGAGCTTGGGTTTCAACATGGGCAGAGGAGAGAGAGAGGAGCTTGGTTTTTTCTTTCCCTTTTCTTTTCCTTTTCTTTTTCTCTTTATTTATTTGGATTGAGCCCATCCATGGCAGGCTAAATCCTCCTAGCTAGGCCTAAGAGGTGAAGCTTGTAGTGAGATGGGAGATTTGATTTTATTTTAATTTTAATGCATGAATTGACATTGATTTTAGTTAATTATTATGGGAATGTTTTAGGTTTTTAATGGTCTGTTGTGACTGAAATTACAATGGGTCTGCAATGGCTTTGAATATTTCCGTTCTCTTTAATATTTATGAAGTCAGGAAGCCCTGTTGTTCACCATAGTCTCCTGGGCATGGTTAGATGTCGGTACCCTTCCTAACTTTCATACATGTGATTGGGTGGTAATTAGTTTAATTCTGTTGTTTGCCATAGTCTTTTGGGCATGGTTTGGTGATGGAATCCATTCTAATTCATACACCTTTCATCTCTTTGAAAACTAGATCAACGGCAGTTCAGTAATTTCCATGATTTTTGATGCAAGCATAAGTTCTCCCTGATCTCTACAAGTGGATCCTCTGAATCCCTAGTTCCTATCTCTGATTTTTTTTCCTAAGATTTAGATTAATTATTCTACAAGTATTCCACCATTGCTAATTGATTTAGAATTCATCTTAGCCTAGTTCTAGTTCTATTTAATTTTAGATAACGTACAAGTTTCAGTCCCTTAGGATTCGACCTCGGTCTTACCGAGTTATTACTACATCACAACCCTGCACTTGGGGAGTGAACAAGTTTTTGGCACCATTGCCGGGGACTGTCGGCTACGTTTTTTTGAAATTAATTAGTTTTAGGATTAGTTTAAGATTAGGTTTAGATTTTCTTAATTTTTAGAAATTAACTTGTTTCTCTTGTTTTATAGGCTTCTAAGATAGTTTCTAAATTAGTAAATTCTGTCTTAAATTCTTCCTTTCTATTCTAGATTTAGATTAAGATTTATTTCTTCTTTTTAGTGAGATTCTAATTCTAATTCTTTTTAGGAATCCTAACCCTGTTTCTTGTTTTAGAATTTTTCTATAAGTTTTTGTTTAGGAACTAACCCAATTTTTCTGTTTTGTAGGAAGCTTCTAATTTAGTAAGCTCTTCCTAATTCTTCTCTCTTTGGAATTTCTTATTTTCTCTAGAAATTAGTTTATTTTTAATTAGGACTTTCTACTCTTAGAAACTAACTTATTTTAGTTTGTTTTGCAGGTTTTTTAACTTAGGAACTCCGATTTGGTAACTTCTCTCCAACCCTCCCTTTTTCTAGATTTTTATTTTCTTTTTTAGGTTTAAGTTAGAATTTGAGGGCTCAGTGTGTTTTATGCCCCATTGGGCACGCGACAACACTCGACGTCTCGTGACTGAAGGAGGATTAGTTGAGGGGTTGACTGTCCATCGCAGGACTAGACACCACTTGAATTCTCCTGAGTTAGAAGACGTTATGGCTGAAAATCAACCTCAAGCACTACCCCAACCAAGGGTTGAGGAAGTACATGATGAGAATGAGGTGCATCAGGCACCCTTGCCTTGTACTTTACGAGATTATTTACAACCGGTGGGGGTGAGTACGCCCTCATGCATGATTTTTTCTGAGAATACAGGACATATGGACATCAAGCCAGGGGTTATCCAACTCCTTCCTAAGTTCCATGGGCTTGAGTCTGAAGAACCATACTTGCATATGAAAGAGTTCGATGAAATTATAGGCACCTTATACTTTCCTAATGTATCTGAGGATACTATTAGGCTGAAACTCTTTCCATTTTCCTTGAAAGAAAAAGCCAAGACGTGGTTACATTCACTGCGTCCTAGATCCATTGGCACATGGAATGATATGTAGAGGGAATTTATAAAGAAAATTTTCCCACATCATAAGACAATTACCCTCAGGAGAGCAATCATGAACTTTGCCCAAAAGGAAGATGAAACATTCTTCCAATGTTGGGAAAGGTTCAAGGATCTGGTTAATGCATGCCCACAACATGGCTTTGAAATATGGCGCATTACGAATTTTTTCTATGATGGGCTAACATCTTCCATGCGCCAAATGGTCGAGACAATGTGTAACGGAGATTTTATTAATAAAAATGTCGACGAGGTATGAGATTACCTCGATAGTCTCGCTGAAAAAAAACAATCATGGGACTATTACCCAAGGACGAACACTACGTCTAGGCCGACTCATTCAAGGGAAAAAGGAAGAATATATCTCCTGAAAGAGGATAATGATCTTAACGCTAAGGTGGCCAATCTCACCAAAAAATTTGAGGCCATGGAAGGAAGGAAGGAAAAGGTTAATGAAAGTGTTTGCGGCATCTGTGATTGCAACATTCATACTACTGAAAATTGTCCTTCAATACCTGCCTTTCGAGAAGTTTTGAATGAACAATCTAATACCGTAAATAACTATCAAAGACCTTTCAATGGACCACCCTCTAATACGTACAATCCTGGCTGGAAAAATCATCTGAATTTTAGTTGGAGGAACGGACAAACTGCTACCCCTCAAGGTTTCTTCAATCAAAATCCAAATAAGGGGAAACCTCAAGAAGAATCGGTTCAAATTTCCATACAAGAGCTGGCTCAGACCATGCAAGGAATTTCAGATTTTATGCAAAAAATATATTCACGTATGACAGCTATGGAGAAAAAAATGCTTCCTGCACAACCAATCCCTAATCCGAAACCGCAATACGAGACAGGTGATCCCAGCTCTTCAAATCAAATGGGACACGCTAAATCCATCACCACTCTTAAGAGTGGGAAGGTTATTGATAAAACCCTTCCAGTGAGGCCCGAAAAGCCTCAAGAACCAGAAGAGGACAACAATGATAGATCTAGTGGCGCCGCACAAAAATTTGAACCGGAACCTCTATAAAAGCTAGTTGCTCCGTTTCCCCAACGGTTGGTTGAACCAAAACGTCTATCTAACTCTCAGGATATCCTAGAGGTGTTGAAACAAGTGAAAGTCAACATTCCTCTGCTTGACGTTGTAAAACAGATACCTTCATATGCTAAATGTCTAAAGAACTTATGCACTACCAAACGACGGAAAAGTGTTCAAAAGAAGATCTCCTTGACTGAGAAAGTGAGTGCCATCCTGAAACAAGATGTGCCGCAAAAATTCAAAGATCCCGGTTGCCCAACCATATCATGTGTAATCGGGAACTATCGAATTGACCACGCACTTCTTGACTTAGGAGCAAGCGTCAATCTGATTCCCTACTCGGTATACCAACAGTTAGGTTTGGGTGAATTAAAACCCACTCGAACCACACTACAACTTGCTGCTCGTTCTGTTCGTATACCAAGAGGGATCATCGAGGATGTGTTGGTCTAGGTGGATAGATTCTACTACCCTGTTGATTTTATCATCTTGAACACCAAACCCATCAATGATATGAGCACTCAGATTCCCGTCATTCTTGGTCGCCCATTCCTGTCCACTTCAAATGCAATTATCAATTGCAGGAATGGTGTCATGACTATGTCTTTTGGAAATTTGACATTGGAATTGAATATCTTTTTCAATAACTGCAGCAACTCAGAGGATGATGACGATTTCCACGATGTTAATATGATTGATTCTTTTGTGGAAGATAGAACACCTCTCACCTTATCCTCTGATCCTCTAGAGACGTGCCTGGCCCACTCCCATGATCTTGATGATGATATAATTAGGGAGACGTGTGCCATGCTTGATACTGCACCGATACTTGAAGTTAACCGGTGGAGGCCACACATTGAAGAATTGTCCCAAACTTATGTAGTGCCTCTACCGTCTAACCTCAAGCTACTGAAGCTTGACCTAAAACCTTTGCCCTCTGATTTAAAATATGTCTATTTAGGTCAAGATGAGACATACCCGGTGGTGATCTCTGCCCACCTGGAGAAAGAACAGGAGAGTATACTGATATCTACTCTCATTGAGCATAAGGGAGCTCTTGGATGGACGATAGCGGACTTCAAGGGAATTAACCCATCGATTTGTACTGACCGTATATATCTTGAGGACAATACAAAGGCTGTTTGGCAATCACAACGTAGACTAAATCCAAACATGAAGGAAGTGGTTAAGGCCGAGGTTCTTAAACTATTGGAAGTGGAGATCATTTACCCCATATCCGATAGTCAATGGGTGAGTCCAACTCAGGTAGTTCGTAAGAAGTCCGGGATCACCATCGTAGCCAATGCCAATAATGAACTCGTGCCGACTAGAGTTACCACTGGTTGGAGAATGTGCATTGACTACAGAAAGCTGAATACCGTCACAAGGAAAGACCACTTTCCTTTGCCCTTCATCGATCAAATTCTAGAAAGGCTAGCTGGTCATTCCTATTATTGTTTCCTTGACGGGTATTCAGGTTATAATCAGATTGAAATCGCCCCTGAGGATCAGGAAAAGACCACATTTACATGTCCCTATGGCACCTTTGCTTACAGAAGGATGCCATTCGGGCTATGTAATGCCCCTACCACCTTTCAGCGATGCATGACGAGTATCTTTTCTGACATGGTGGGGAAATATCTAGAGGTCTTCATGGACGATTTCTCTGTTTTCGGTTCATCTTTCAGCGAGTGCTTAGCAAGTCTTAAATGTGTGCTGAAAAGATGTGAAGAAAAAAATTTGGTACTTAACTGGGAGAAGTGCCATTTTATGGTTTAAAAGGGAATTGTCCTTGGGCATATCATCTCGTCCAAAGGAATCGAGGTAGATAAGGCAAAAATTGATCTTATCTCTAACCTACCTCCACCCAAGAATATCAGGGACGTGCGATCCTTCTTAGGACACGCAGGCTTTTACAGACGATTCATAAAGGACTTTAGTCTCCTCTCTCGTCCTTTATGTAATCTTCTTCAAAAGGATACACCGTACGAGTAGACTGAGCAGTGCCAAGAAGCTTTCACTAAGCTTAAGGGCATGCTAACCACTGCACCTATCATGCAGCCACCTGACTGGAGTCTTCCTTTTGCACTTATGTACGATGCCTCTGATTATGCTCTTGGAGCGGTTCTAGGCCAGAGAAAAGATAAGCGGCCTTATGTTATTCACTACGCAAGTAGGACTCTAAATCCTGCCCAAGTGAACTACTCGACTACGGAAAAGGAACTCTTAGCCGTAGTGTTCGCTTTGGACAAATTTAGGTCCTACCTGATCGGATCCAAGATCATCATCTACACAGATCACGCGGCACTTAAGTATCTTCTTTCTAAGAATGATTCTAAGCCCCGCCTGATACGATGGATCCTTCTACTCCAAGAATTTGATTTGGAAATTAAAGATAAAAAGGGAGTAGAGAACGTAGTGGCCGATCATCTTTCTCGCCTTAATACCCCTGATTCCCTTGAGGTGACCCATATCAATGACGTGTTCCCTGATGAACAACTGTTTAGAGTCTCCCATTCACCTTGGTTCGCTGATATTGCTAATTATCTTGCTACAGGTGCCATACCGACACACTGGACGTCCCAAGATAAGAAGAAATTCTTTACCAAGGTGCGTAACTTTTTCTGGGACGATCCATATTTGTTTAAATATTATCCAGACCAAATCTTAAGGAGATGTGTACCAGACAATGAGCATCAGAGTGTCATCTCCTTCTGTCACTCACAGGCCTGTGGTGGTCACTTTTCTGCTAAAAAGACCACGGCCAAGATTCTACAGTGTGGCTTTTACTGGCCCACTATGTTCAGGGACACTCATGAGTTTTGCAAAGCTTGTGAGCGTTGTCAAAAATTAGAAGCATTGTCCCATCGAAATATGATGCCTTTGAATCTCATCCTTATTATAGAAGCATTTGATTGTTGGGGCATTGATTTCATGGGACCATTCCCCCAATCATTTGGAAATCTGTATATTTTGCTCGCCGTAGACTATGTCACTAAATGGGTCGAAGCAATTCCGTGCCGCAAAAATGACCATCGCACGGTCATTAAATTTTTGAAAGAAAATATCCTGTCGCGGTTCGAAACGCCTCGAGCCATCATTAGTGACGGAGGCTCACACTTCTGCAATAGACCATTTGAGAGCTTAATGAAGAAATACGGTATCTCTCATAAGGTGAGCACCCCATACCATCCACAGACAAGTGGACAAGATGAGATTTCCAATAGGAAGATCAAACATATCCTAGAGAAAACGGTTAACCCTGATCGTAAGGACTGGTCAATCCGATTGACCGATGCCTTATGGGCGTACCGTACTGCTTTCAAAACTCCTATTGGAACGTCTCCCTTTAGACTTATCTATGGGAAAGCCTGTCACTTGCCTGTGGAATTGGAACATAAAGCATACTGGGTGATCAAAAATCTGAATTTCAATCTGGACAACGCTGGCTCGCTACGCAAACTTCAGTTAAATGAACTTAATCCGGAACGATGCGTATGAAAACTCGAGAATTTACAAGGACAGGATGAAGGCGTTTCATGATCAACATATTCTACGGAAATTATTCACGCCAGGTCAGAAAGTCCTCTTGTATGACTCTCGACTACATCTCTTTCTGGGTAAGCTTCGATCTCGTTGGACCGGCCCTTACATTGTTATTACTGCTTATCCTCATAGGGCCGTCGAGATAAGAGATCCCGACAATGGCAAGGAGTTTAAAGTTAATGGACATCAATTAAAGCCATTTGTTGAGACATTTGATTCAGAGGACATGTCCATGCCTCTGATTGCTCCTGTTTACCAGGACTGATCTCCTAGTCTGATGGAGGTATAGGTAGGTTTATCGCTTTCATAGGTTTAGGATAGTCGCTTTCATAGGTTAGTTAGTTCAATATTTGTGGGTAACATTACTGCAAACCCTCACGAGACTACAACTCGTCCACTAGGGGTAACCTAGGGGTTTAAAGGCTTGTTACATACGCTAAATGCAATCGAGAGCACCTGCGAAAGTGGTATAGGTAGGATTTTATTTTCGTTATTTTTGTTCTGCTTTCTCTCTCATGCTGACAAGCTTCCATGCCGTGATTAATTGAAAACTGTCTTGATTCGTTATTCAGGTACTATCTTCCCATCACTTCTCATTTACTTTCGTTGTCCCATGTGCATTGCATGTTTATATCTTTTACATTGAGGACAATGTAGATTTTAGGTTCGGGGTGGGGGATTAGGTAACCTAATCAGTATTTTCTTGGTCTTGAGCAACGATTGTGAAAAATTTTTAAATTTTTCTGATTTTGACGAATATCCTTGATTTAGAATTGTGAGATATATGATGTTGGTAATTTATGACTCTTGGATTTAGCTACTTGATAGATTCCACAGTTGAGTTTGAATTATCAATCCATGATTAGAGATTTTAAACATTGATTGAGTCATGGTTTCACATGTCACATCTCGCTTTCACATTAAGGTTTCAGTTTGATATTGAATGGTTAATTTGGTAATCACTAAGCATGAAAGGAACCAGCCTGAAATATCTTGCCATTAGGGTATAAAAATTGAACAGGTTGGGCAATTAATCTTCACCATGGGTTTGCTCCCTACAGGTTAAGGTTTGATTCCCCAAGGTTAAACATTCAAAAAAAATTATTAGGTAATTGGTCTTTTGCCATAGGTTTGCTCCCTATTGGTAAGGATTTGATTCCTCTTTTTGGCATGACTATTAATGAAAAAATAAAAAGTTGAAAAGATCAAAAGATGAAATTTATGAGGCAAGTTTGGTTATCATGAATTCTCTTGCTGGTTACCAATGAGATCCTAAAATAACAAATTCAATCTTAATGTGATTAGCTGAGATTACACTATACATCCATGGATCTCAATGTTTAAAATTTTTCTAATTGATGGATTAATGCTTTACACTTGATTATGAAGTCTACGGTGTGCTTGAGCTCAGGAGAATACAATTTCTAACATTCATGAATATTAAATTTCTCGTATTTTGTTCAAAATCTCACTCGATTTCATAGAAAGTTCTCCTATAATTCTCAACTTATTTTTCGCATACTTTGCTCGGGACTAGCAAAATGTTGGTTGGGAGTTGTGTTGAGGGTCAAATATTGTATATTAGACCCCAAATATTGTCTGGATTTACGAATATAATACTGTCTAATGGCTCGTTTTCTCATTCTTGTGTGGCAAAGTGATTTTATGAGCATGGATGGAAAAAGGACGTTAAAAGTTGAGATTTAACGATCTGATGACGCCAAAGGCAAGGGACACACTCCAGGGGACCAAGATTGACAAATATACATGGTCAGAAATCCGAGAAAAGTTAGAAATTGAAGCTCAAGTGGCCTGAAGGACGTCCAGAATGCAAGATCATGAGGTTCCCACCATCCGTTCGGCTCGAAACTTCATACGTCGCCTGAGGACCATAAATTAACCGTACATATAAAATTTCAGCCATTAAAGATCTTGGGAAGTGCCCCAACTGACAGATCAGCCCATAAACCGTTGATTCTAGGCCCACCTGATATCTGGAACTGCCTCAAAATTATTATTGACGGTTTAAATGAGATGAGAAATAATTTAGACGGTGAAGATTTCTGAAAATCATTACAGTGGACCCCACATGAATAAAGTGTACATAGTGCACAAGTGCACTACACGTGCATGGAAAACGGCAGAGACGGTTGACCGTCTTTGACCAAAAAAAAAAAAACGACTGCGTAACGGACGGCCGGCATCCGTTTTGCGGACGATAACGGGCCCCACCCATTGCTCGTATGGCCGATCTGATCCGTCCACCGTGTAGAGGGCTTCAAGCACTAAAAAATCATGTTATCACTTTTCACCCATGCGTGCACACGTGTGAGATACAGAGGCCACAAAAGGGCTGCTCGGTAGCGTTCAAAACTGATTCTTTTGTGATTTCTTCTCTGGGCCACGTCAATGGACGTTCAAAACCACCCATTCTTGACTGAAATTTCGTTCTGAATCCAATGGACGGGGTGGATTTTCCAGAAAATGCTTCTGTGGGGCCCACTGACCACAACAGTGAAATGGTGCGAAAGGTTTCGTACATCCGTGAAAACTGACTTTTTCGGACAGTTTTGGCCCACCATCTTTGATCATATGACAGATCTGAACCGTCAATCATGTAGAGGACCCAAGAAAGTACTAAGGGACGGTGTTTCTTTGGAATTTGAGCGAGAAAAGTGGCGTGTTTCATGGTACCGAACTTGGCTGTGAAAATTACACTCCGTGTCCTGCTACAACTCTGTCACTGACTCCATCCTTTCAGCAGCTATAAAAGGAGGTTTTTGGACGTGGGGAGCATTCAGTCAGGGTCTTGGGAGGAAAAACAGAGGGCTCGAGCTTGGGTTTCAACGTGGGCAGAGGAGAGAGAGAGGAGCTTGGTTTTTTCTTTCCCTTTTCTTTTCCTTTTCTTTTTCTCTTTATTTATTTGGATTGAGCCCATCCATGGCAGGCTAAATCCTCCTAGCTAGGGCTAAGAGGTGAAGCTTGTAGTGAGATGGGAGATTTGATTTTATTTTAATTTTAATGCATGAATTGACGTTGATTTTAGTTAATTATTATGGGAATGTTTTAGGTTTTTAATGGTCTGTTGTGACTGAAATTACAATGGGTTTGCAATGGCTTTGAATATTTTCGTTCTCTTTAATGTTTATGACGTTAGGAAGCCCTGTTGTTCACCATAGTCTCCTGGGCATGGTTGGATGTCGGCACCCTTCCTAACTTTCATACATGTGATTGGGTGGTAATTAGTTTAATTCTGTTGTTTGCCATAGTCTTTTGGGCATGGTTTGGTGATGGAATCCATTCTAATTCATACACCTTTCATCTCTTTGAAAACTAGATCAACGGCAGTTCAGTAATTTCCATGATTTTTGATGCAAGCATAAGTTCTCCCTGATATCTACAAGTGGATCCTCTGAATCCCTAGTTCCTATCTCTGATTTTTTTCCTAAGATTTAGATTAATTATTCTACAAGTATTCCACCATTGCTAATTGATTTAGAATTCATCTTAGCCTAGTTCTAGTTCTATTTAATTTTAGATAACGTACAAGTTTCAGTCCCTTGGGATTCGACCTCGGTCTTACCGAGTTATTACTACATCACAACCCTACACTTGGGGAGTGAACACGTTGGTCTGGGTTGTGTCCTTATGCAGAAGGACAGGGAGATTTCTTACACCTCGAGATAGTTGAGGAAACACAAGGAGAATTACCCTACACACGACCTAGAGTTGGCAGCCATCATCTTTGCACTAAAGCTCTGGAGACATTACTTCTACGGAGAGGAGTTCAAGCTCTTTTGTGACCACAAGAGCCTTAGGTATATATTCACTCAGCGGGATCTGAATATGTGACAGCTGCGGTGGATGAAAACCTTGAAGGACTTTAAGTTTGAGGTTTCCTATCATCCGAGCAAGGCGAACCTTGTGGCGAACACATTGAGCCGCAAGAAGGCCATAGAGTTTGCAGCTTCACTAATGATAGCAGAATGGGACATGGTGGAGTTTGTGAAAGATTTTGAGCAGAAACTCAAGGTGGTTCACATATATTTGAGTACAGCCCCTCATTGATGACAGGATTATCGAGGCTCAGGCAGACGATGAGCTATTGACAAAGATGAGAGAACGGGTTAGTACATATGAGGTTTTAGAGTGGAGTGTTAGTACGAATGGGGGCTTACGTTATTGTGGCCACCTATGCATCCTAGACGTTCACGACTTGAGACAAGAAGTTCTCGAGGCAGCCCACAGTTCAAAGCTTGTGATGCATCCTCGTAGCATGAAGATGTATCAAGACATGAAGAGAACATATTGGTGGGATAACATGAAGGTTCATATTGTAGAGTTTGTGTACTGTTGTCTAACGTGCCAGCAGGTCAAGGCAGAGCATTGCCGACCTCCTAAACTACTTCAGCCCATGCCCATAAGGAATGGAAGTGGGGTTTCATCTTTATGGACTTCATATCAGGGCTGCCTAAGATGAAGAAGGGACATGATTGCATTTGGGTGATCGTAGACCGGTTGAAAAAGTCAGCTCATTTCCTACCGATCAGAGTTACGAACTCTGCAGACGAGTTAGCCAGGTTGTACATCAAGGAAATTATATGTCTGCATGGAGTTCCCTTGGAGATCATGTCGAACTGAGACATACGATTCACATCTATCTTCTTGTAACACTCCAGATTTTTTGCCAACCTGGGATTAGACGTCCTTAGGTAATGGGCCAACCATAACACCTTAGTAACCTCTCAGAACCCAATTCCAAAGCCAAAGAAATCACGTAGAACCAAATTCATTAGAATTTAACGAGAATTAGCCAGCACTACACTAGATTACTTGTGAAATAAGCACCAACCACTTTAAATACGATCTGTAAGACCCAAAACCTCTAGCATCGTTGATGCTACGTTACCCTAAAATTTAGGATCAAACTCTAAACCTGTTTGTTCTCAGGAACCCTTTGAAACTTCATATTTGATTTAGACCGCGCGTCAAAAGTTCGATATCTACAATCTTAGACGGTTATGACCGCTTAGCTAGACTTGGTGTTTTGGCTGTTTCTATTCCGATTTGTCATCGTGTTTATAGATGACATCCTGATATATTTCAAGAGTCGTGAAGAGCACGATGAGCACCTGTGAGCAGTCTCCAACACTCTCCGAAAGAACTAGTTGTTTGCATAGTACAAGAAGTGAGATTTCTAAAAGGAGGAAGTCAAGTTCTTAGTACATGTGGTGTCTAAGAAAGGGATAGCAGTCGACCTCGCTAAGGTAGTTGCGATTTAGGACTGGGAGCAACCCGGTTTGGTTACTAAGGTGAGGAGTTTTCTTGACCTGGCAGGTTATTATCGACGATTCATTCAGGATTTCTCCAAGATTTCCAGACCGCTGTCTCAGTTAACACAAAAGGATCTGAAGTTCGCCTGAAATGAGAAGGTGAAAGCAGCTTTTCAGGAACTGAAGGACAAGCTAATGTCCTCCCCTGTGCTAGTATTTCCAGAGTAAGGGGTAAAGTACACTATATATATCGATGCATCTCGCGTTGGTCTGGGTTGTGTCCTTATGCAGAAGGACAGGGAGATTGCTTATGCCTCGAGACAGTTGAGGAAACATAAGGAGAATTACCCTACACATGACCTAGAGTTGGCAGCCGTCATCTTTGCACTAAAGCTCTGGAGACATTACTTCTACGGAGAGGAGTTCAAGCTCTTTTGTGACCATAAGAGCCTTAGGTATATATTCACTCAGCGGGATCTGAATATGCGACAGCGGCGGTGGATGAAAACCTTGAAGGACTTTAAGTTTGAGGTTTCCTATCATCTGAGCAAGGCTAACCTTGTGGCGAACACATTGAGCCGCAAGAAGGCCATAGAGTTTGCAGCTTCACTAATGATAGCAGAATGGGACATGGTGGAGTTTGTGAAAGATTTTGAGCAGAAACTCAAGGTGGTTCGCACATATTTGAGTACAGCCCCTCATTGATGACAGGATTATCGAGGCTCAGGCAGACGATGAGCTATTGACGAAGATGAGAGAACGGGTCAGTACATATGAGGTTTCGGAGTGGAGTGTTGGTACGAATGGGGGCTAACGTTATTGTGGCCACCTATGCATCCTAAACGTTCATGACTTGAGATAAGAAGTTCTCGAGGCAGCCCCCCATTCAAAGCTTGTGATGCATCCTGGTAGCATGAAGATGTATCAAGACATGAAGAGAACGTATTGGTGGGATAACATGAAGGTTCATATTGTAGAGTTTGTGTACTGTTGTCTCACGTGCTAGCAGGTCAAGGCAGAGCATTGCCGACCTCCAAAACTACTTCAGCCCATGCCCATAAGGAATGGAAGTGGGGTTTCATCTTTATAGACTTCATATCAGGACTGCCTAAGATGAGGAAGGGACATGATTCCATTTGGGTGATCGTAGACCGGTTGACAAAGTCGGCTCATTTCCTACCGATCAGAGTTACGAACTCTGCAGACGAGTTAGCCAGGTTGTACATCAAGGAAATTATATGTTTGCATGGAGTTCCCTTGGAGATCATGTCAAACTGAGACATGTGATTCACATCTATCTTCTTGTAACACCCCAGATTTTTTTCCAACCTGGGATTAGACGTCCTTAGGTAATGGGCCAACCATAACACCTTAGTAACCTCTCAGAACCCAATTCCAAAGCCAAAGAAATCACGTAGAACCAAATTCTTTAGAATTTAACGAGAATTAGCCAGCGCTACACTAGATTACCTGTGAAATAAGCACCAACCACTTTAAATATGATCTGTAAGACCTAAAACCTCTAGCATCGTTGATGCTCTGTTACCCTAAAATCAAGGATCAAAATCTAAACCGGTTTGTTCTCAGGAACCCTTTGAAACTTCATATTTGATTTAGACCGCACGTCGAAAGTTCGATATCTACAATCTTAGACGGTTATGACCGCTTAGCTGGACTTGGTGTTTTGGCTGTTTCTGTTCCGAGTTGTCATCGTGTTTATAGATGACATCCTGTAACGCCCGTGAAAAATCCGTACTTGGGCTCGAGTACCAACTCGACCCGAAATCGCGTAGAATTAATTTCCATGGAAATTAAGCGTAAGTTAGCTAGCGCAACGCTAGAGTAGCTGGGAAATAGTCCCTGATCACTTTAAATACGTTCTACAAGACCCAAATCGAGTAGAACAAACAACTCTACAATACTCTATAACCTCGGATCAAACTCTAAGCAGGTTTGTTCTCTGGACCACTTTGAATTCTTGTATTGGATTTAGACCGCGCGTCGAAAGTCCGATACCTCCTATCTTAGACCGTTAGAACCGCCTAGCTGGACTTGACAATCATCTCGAAAATCAAGTCAAACGGATAATCACAGACTATTTCGTTGAACCCGGACGGAAGAGACCGCGAATAGGGACAGAATTGGAATTTCAAATTCAAATCTGGCACACGACTTGACGCGTCAGTATTGAGCGTTCTGACCGTCGGAATTCATCCAGATTACACCCTCGGATCAGGAAAAATTTCTATTTATTATCATGAGACTTTCAGCCCCGATCTACGTGCGGTGACCGCTGAACTGAAATTGGTCCGCCACGTGCGATCTGCGAACCCTGCCAGACTGAAAACTTAATACGTGCTACATCTGGTACGCATGAGCTTAAGTCCGATCGCAATCGACCAGGGGACCACCAGAAAGCAACTTTTGGACCGAAACAGCCCCGAAATGGATAGGCACCAAGTAAACTTCATTCCGGAGCCTGTTTCTGACATTTTTAAGCTTATAAAAGGGGTTGAAACCCTCATTTTCCTCTCCCATCCGAAAATTGCAAACCCTAGAATAAAGGAGAGAGAGTTTGAGAGAAAGAGTAGAAGGGATTTTTCCCGCTTCCGAGCCACCGATTGTTGCTGCTTCAGCAACTCTTCCCAATCACCTGGCTGGTGATTTCTCCATTCTTTCAGGTACAAAACAACCCTAGAACTTACTGATTTAGGATTTATCTAGATTTAGGGCGTGTTAGCTAACGTACTTCATAAATCAGGTCCTCCTACTGCCGTAGACGAAGCATACACGCTCCGTTCGAAATCACGCTTTCGTAAGACATAAGGTGAGGATTTTAGACGCTTGGATTGACGGTTTACAATGCTTTCAATGTCGTTTAATAGTAGATTATCGACGGCACCGCCGTTTGACATGTACAACATGCTCTCCGTTTCCTGTTTCGTAAATTAATGAAGAATATGAGATTTAGGGCATTTTAGTCATTTGTAGGAAGTGCGGTCTACATTCATATTTTGCTGACGTGATTGACATGGTTTATTGTCGCATTAGGGAGTTAGGAATGCTTTCATAATTAGTTTGGCGACGAGATTCGCCTAGTTGCGCACTTTGGGTCGACATATTATATGTAGACTTAAGTGTGTAGTGTATGTGTTTGTATAAATGCTTGTATTAGTATGTATTGAATTAAATGATGTTATGTAGTAGTTTGAGATTGATTTCTTAGTTAATATACTGACCTAAATGATTTCCTACATGTTGACCATATGCATGATTCCATTACATGCATGGAATGTATGTGTTTGAAGATTTGCTTAAGTTGAATGTTATAACATGTGTTAACATGCTCACATGATTGTATCTAAATTCCAATACCTTTACATATATTGCTAATGTGATTCCATAGATGTGTGGGACTAGACTTAGTCCAGGCAATCGGTAACCGAGCAAATTCGTGGCTGACTGATCATAGCCACGAATGACGCGTCGATGAATGTGATTCGTGCTTGGAGTTGGCGGCAGTGGTTAGGCCACGCGAAGTGTTTTACGCACTTCATGTCGTTCGACTTGAGATGCGATCGCGCTAGTCGAGCCCGTCAAGTAACCCGACTGGCCGATGTATGTTCACCCTGTATGAGTCATAACTGCTTGAACCTAGGGTACTGAACTTACCATTGTAAACCCTGTTAACCATGGTACCTTGATCCACGAAGACTCATGAGCCGGGCATGGTGGTATGGGACACCGTGGTCGAGCTGGCGGCCTACGCTGGGGCCACAAACCTCCCCATAGTGACCAGTGAGCACCTACACTCGTGAGCAGATTATGGTGGTATGGGACACTATATTCTAGCTGTCGGCCTACACTGATCAGGCGACGAGTCCTTTGTAGTGACCGCGAGAGTATTCTGAGTCCACGGGAGGCGACGACCCTTCCGTTGCAATAGAGTACAGTAGGCCTGTATTGATAAGGTGATGGGGGAGCGGTGCAACGAGTGCGAGCAACAGCCCTGGCAGCCCTTGCAGTGACCTACGAAATATACATCGTATGAGATTACTAGGAGTGACGACCCTAGACAGGATCTGTGTTGGGATTGATACAAGGGAAGTACCTTAGTTTCCCAATCTTACTGTTTGAATGGACTAATAACAACTTGGAAATCATATCACCATAGCATTGCATGTGCCTGGAAGATGTGGAGCACTCTAGGGAGTGTGGCATGCCGCGGTCGTAAGATGTTGCCGTATGAGGGAGATCGTCGGTGAGGGCATACATCACGTCATATCATCTTGCATTAACAACAGTATTAGGATTGTCTGATTTACTGCTTTACTATTATCGCATGATTGAATTGTGAATATGCTAATCCTTGCTCTATGATTCCACTGAGTTGATCACTCACTCCCATGTTACGGGATGGTGTTTACAACACCCACCAGACTCTGTTGTAGATGCAGGTGAGGCTGAGATCCAGGAGGTGGAGCCAGAGATCGACGAGGACCAGGATGAGTTCTCGTATATGCAGTATCACGACGGCTTCCCGTAGGCGACCTGGATCGATGGGGTTTCAGTGGGACTATTTGGAACATCACCTTTTTTGTTCATGTATATGTATTTGAGACTCAGAGATGTATTCATACTTTAGAGACAGATGAGATTTACTTATTTTTTCATACAGTGATGTACATATTGTTTAGTCTTCCGCTTGCTTTTATCACTGGATCTGAAGTATGAATTGCAGTTTTGGTATACTTTTACTCATGTGAATGTTTTAAATCAGACAACATTGAATCATAATCATTTTTGTTGCATAAGTGACGGTCTGGAACTCGGGAGTTGAGTTTATACACGACCTCCGATTTTCAGGGTGTTACACATCCTGATATATTTCAAGAGTCGTGAAGAGCACGATGAGCACCTATGAGCAGTCTTCAACACTCTCCGGAAGAACCAGTTGTTCGCATAGTATAAGAAGTGAGATTTCTAAAAGGAGGAAGTCATGTTCTTAGTACATGTGGTGTCTAAGAAAGGGATAGCAGTCGACCTCTCTAAGGTAGTTGCGATTTAGGACTGGGAGCAACCCGGTTCGGTTACTGAGGTGAGGAGTTTTCTTGACCTGTCAGGTTATTATCGACGATTCATTCAGGATTTCTCTAAGATTTTCAGACCGCTGTCTCAGTTAACACAAAAGGATTTCAAGTTCGCCTGGAATGAGAAGGTGAAAGCAGCTTTTCAGGAACTGAAGGACAAGCTAATGTCCTCCCCTGTGCTAGTATTGCCAGAGTAAGGGGTAAAGTACACTATATATACCGATATGTCTCGCGTTGGTCTAGGTTGTGTCCTTATGCAGAAGGGCAGGGAGATTGCTTACGCCTCGAGACAGTTGAGGAAACATAAGGAGAATTACCCTACACACGACCTAGAGTTGGCAGCCGTTATCTTTACACTAAAGCTCTGGAGACATTACTTCTACGGAGAGGAGTTCAAGCTCTTTTGTGACCACAAGAGCCTTAGGTATATATTCACTCAGCGGGATCTGAATATGTGACAGCGGCGGTGGATGAAAACCTTGAAGGACTTTAAGTTTGAGGTTTCCTATCATCCGAGCAAGGCTAACCTTGTGGCGAACACATTGAGCCGCAAGAAGGCCATAGAGTTTGCAGCTTCACTAATGATAGCAGAATGGGACATGGTGGAGTTTGTGAAAGATTTTGAGCAGAAACTCAAGGTGGTTCGCACATATTTGAGTACAGCCCCTCATTGATGACAGGATTATCGAGGCTCAGGCAGACGATGAGCTATTGACGAAGATGAGAGAACGGGTTAGTACATATGAGGTTTCGGAGTGGAGTGTTGGTACGAATGGGGGCTAACATTATTGTGGCCACCTATGCATCCTAAACGTTCATGACTTGAGATAAGAAGTTCTCGAGGCAGCCCCCCATTCAAAGCTTGTGATGCATCCTGGTAGCATGAAGATGTATCAAGACATGAAGAGAACGTATTGGTGGGATAACATGAAGGTTCATATTGTAGAGTTTGTGTACTGTTGTCTCACGTGCCAGCAGGTCAAGGCAGAGCATTGCCGACCTCCAAAACTACTTCAGCCCATGCCCATAAGGAATGGAAGTGGGGTTTCATCTTTATAGACTTCATATCAGGGCTACCTAATATGAGGAAGGGACATGATTCCATTTGGGTGATCGTAGACTGGTTGACAAAGTCAGCTCATTTCCTACCGATCAGAGTTACGAAATCTGCAGACGAGTTAGCCAGGTTGTACATCAAGGAAATTATATGTCTGCATGAAGTTCCCTTGGAGATCATGTCGAACTGAGACATGCAATTCACATCTATCTTCTTGTAACACCCCAGATTTTTTTCCAACCTGGGATTAGACGTCCTTAGGTAATGGGCCAACCATAACACCTTAGTAACCTCTCAGAACCCAATTCCAAAGCCAAAGAAATCACGTAGAACCAAATTCTTTAGAATTTAACGAGAATTAGCCAGCGCTACACTAGATTACCTGTGAAATAAGCACCAACCACTTTAAATACGATCTGTAAGATCCAAAACCTCTAGCTTCGTTGACGCTACGTTACCTAAAATCTAGGATCAAACTCTAAACCGGTTTGTTCTCAGGAATCCTTTGAAACTTCATATTTGATTTAGACCGCGCGTCGAAAGTCCGATATCTACAATCTTAGACGGTTATGATTGCTTAGCTGGACTTGACAATCATTTCAAAAATTAAGCCCAACCGATGTTCTAAGGCTATTTCATTGAGCCTAGACTGAAGAGAGTGAGAAATGGCTAAAGGTTTAGGAAATTAATTTCAAATCTGGCACATGTCGTTGCGCATTATTATTAAGCGTTCTGACCGTCAGAATTCAGCCAAATTTCACCCTCGGATCAGGAAAAATTTCTCTTTCATGTCATGAGACTTATAGACTTAATTTAGGTACGATGACCGCTGAACTGAAACTGGACCGCCACGTGCGATCTGCGAACTCTACCGGTCTGAAAACTTCGTGTGAGCAAGATCCAGTGACCATGAGCTTAAGTCCGACCGCGTTCGGCCAGGGGACCTCCCGAAATGCTCTTTTGGATCGAAAAAGTTCCGATTTGGTTATAACTTAAGTATACTTTGTTCCCAAGTCTATTTAGGTTAGTTTTTAGCCTATATAAGGGCTTCAAACCCTCTCATATCTCTCCCATCCGAATTTGCTTGAAACCCTAGATTGAGAGAGAGAAAGTGAGAGATTGTGAGAGACTTTGTGAGAGAACTTCCTGCCATTTGCTCCATCCTTTGCACGTACCAAAGCAACGTATTCAAATCACTTTCCTGGTGATTTCCAACGCACTTCTAGGTAAGAAAAATCCTAACCACTTACTGTTTTAGGGATTCCTTCGATTCAAATGGCAAAGTAGCTTATGTACTTGTGCATTAGGTCGCATTTACGCCGTTGACGAAGCGTATACATTCTATTCGAACCGATACACGTCTAAGGTGAAAGGTGAGGATTTTAAACGCTTTAATTGACTGATTTCAAAGCTTTCAATGTTGTTTAATAGCAGATTATTGACGGCAACGCCGTTTGACATGTAGAACATGCTGTCCATTTTCCGTTTCGTAAACGCATGAAAAATATGAGATTTAGGGCATTTTAGTCATTTATAGGAAATACTGTTTACATCCACATTTTGCTGAAATGTTTGCCATGGTTATTTGTCGTGTTAGGATATTAGGAATGCATGCATGATCTGTTTGACAAAGAGATTCGCCCAAATGGGTACTTTGAGTCGACATACGCTATGTAGACTAAAGTGTGTAGGCTAAGTGTTTGTATAAATGTTTGTATTAGTATGTATTTAGTAGATGGTGTTGTGAATGAGTTTTGAGATTAAATTCTCAAGTAATATGCTGATGTAAATGATTTCCATCATATTGGCTATATGTATTGATTTCATTATATACATGAAATGCATGTGTTGGATGATTTGCTTAAGTTATATGTTATAACATGTGTCAACATGCTTACATTGTTGTATTTCATTTCTGTTACTCTCATATGATTACTGATGTTGATATTCAAGTATTTTGGACTATACGTTAGTCCAGGCAGTCGGTAATGGATTGAATTCGTGGTTGGTAGTGGTTAGGCCACATGAAGTGTTTCATGCACTTCATGTCGTTCGACTTGAGATGCGCTCGTACTAGTCGAGCCTGTCAAATAACCCAACTGGCCATTGTATGTTCACCCTGTATGAGTCATAACTGCTTGAACCTAGGGTACTGAACTTACCATTGGAAACCCTGTCAACCATGGTACCTTGATCCATTAAGACTCATGAGCCGGGCATGGTGGTATGGGACACCATGGTCGAGTTGTCGGCCTACGCTAGGGCCACAAACCAACCCTAGTGACCAGTGAGCACATTTGACCCGTGAGCCGATTGTGGTGGTATGGGAAACTACATTCGAGCTGTCGGCCTACACTGATTGGTGACAAGCCCTTTGTAGTGACTTCGAGCGTCTTCTGAGTCTACCGGAGGCGACGACCCTTTCGTAGCAACAAGAGTACATTAGGCCTGTATTGATAAGGTGATGGGGGAGCGGTGTAACGAGTGCGCGCAACAGCCCTGACAGCCCTTGCAGTGACCTATAAATGTAACATCGTATGAGATTACGAGGAGTGACGACCCTAGACAGGATTTGTATTGAGATTGATATAAGGAAGGTACCGTAGTTTCCCAATACTGCTGAATGAAAGGACTAATAACAACTCGGTAATCATTATCCATATTGCATTGCATGTGCCTGGAAGATGTGGAGCACTAAGGGATGTAAGCATGCCACGGGCTTAAGATGGTGTCGCATGAGGGAGTATGTCGGTGAGGGCATCCATCATGTCATTTCATGCATGCATTAACAACAGTATCTAGGAATGTTTGATTGTTTACTTTACTATTATCGCGTGATTGATTTGATAATATGCTAATCTTTGTTCTATGATTTCACTGAGTTGATTACTCATTCCCATGTTACGGGATGGTGTTCTAGACACCCACCAGTCCCTATTTTAGTTTCAGATGATGGCGCTGCTTGTGAAGCGGAGCCGGACTTGATGATGAGGAGGAGGATCCCTCCTTTATGCGTGTTCTGATCGACGGGATTACAGGGAGGTTGATTAGACGCCTTGACACTTGTCATTTTATAATTTTGGAGCACTTATGTATATTCTTTTCTTTCCATTTTTGGAGTATACATGCATTTAATTAACCTGGTAACATGTTCACACTCTGGAGACTTACAATTAATTATATATTTTATGTATTTATCACAGTCTTCTGCTTGCTAATTTAACTGCCTCTGGAGTATGATATGCTGTTTTGGCTTAGTCTTAATCTTGTTTAATGCCATTCTACAGACAACATGCATTTATCATTATCTATGTTGCATAAGTGACGTTCTGGAACTCGGGAGTTGGATTTCTACCCGACCCCCGATTTTCGGGGTGTTACACTTCTGGACTCGTATCCAGGAGGCGACGGGTGTGAAGTTGAAGTTCAGCACCACCTTCCATCCACAAATAGATGAGCATACAGAACGTGTAAATCAGGTGCTAGAAGATATGTTGCGAACTTGTGAGCTAGATTTTAAGGACAGTTGGGATGACTGTCTTCCTTATGCAGAGTTAGCATATAACAACAGCTTTTAGGTGAGTATTGGCATGGGCCCCTATGAGGCACTATATGGTCGCCCATATAGAGCACCGCATTGCTGGGCAGAAGTGGAAGAGAAGAGCCTGATTGGCCCAGAGTTAGTCCAGGCGACCTCCGAGAAGATCAACATTATTAAGCGTCGACTTCTAACAGCATAGAGAAGGTAGAAGAGCTACACCAATACAAGATGGCGACCGCTTGAGTTTGAGGTTGGGGACCATGTATTCCTTAGGATTTCCCCCATAAAGGGAGTCCTTCGGTTTGGTAAGAAATGGAAGCTCAGGTCGAGATTCATTGGCCCATTTTAGATACTCGATTGAGTAAGGGCAGTAGCATATCACCTTGCTTTACCCACACCACTCGTAGGCGGGCACAACGTATTTCATGTGTCCATGTTGAAGAAGTACGTTCCTGATCCTTCGCACATTATTAGTTGGGATCAGGTGCAGTTGAGCGAGGATGCTACATATGTACTGCGACCGACGCGTATCCTGGATAGAAAGGAGCAAGTCTTACGTAGCAAGGTTATCCCACTTGTAAAGATACTGTGAATGCATCACTGTGAGAAAGAGATTACTTGGGAGACGGAAGCCGAGGTTAGAAAGAACTACCCTCAGATTCTCGAGGAGTACAAAAAAGTACAAATTTCGAGGATGAAATTTTTCTTTAAGGGGGGTAGATTGTAATGTCCTGAAAAATTTTGTATAAAGACCCGACTACCACCTCAAGTAGAAATCACTAAAGACTAAATCCTTTAGAAATTAAATGAGAATTAACTAGTGTTAAACTAGATTACTTGTTAAATTAGCACCAATCACTTTAAATACGATCTGCATGACCCAAAACTTATAGAATTATTAATGCTACATTACCCTAAAATCTAGGATCAATCTCTAAACCCGGTTGCTCTCGGAAGCATATTGAAACTTCGTATCGGACCTGGAACGCACGTCGAAAGTTTAATAATGACGACACTATATTGTAAGTGCTATGATTTCATATCCCTTTGGTTGTTAAATTTTGTGGTGCCAAAACCTATATCTATGTCCTGTATATCTTGTGTTTCATGTTTGAGACTATTCATTGCTTCAAGACATCATATTTCAAGACAAGAACTTAAATGAAGAAAGTTTCAAGTCATGGATGAAGAGTTCAAGAATAGAAGTTTCCAAGTATGCATGTTCAAGATTCAAACAAGTACAAGTATAGAAGAAGACTTTGTCAACTCAAGAAAGGATCAAGCTCAAGAAGGTCTACAACAAGATTCATAAATTCTCAAGCTTCTCTTAAGGGTCATCTGAGTGTACAGACTATCAATGTCCATCTCACTTTTAAAGTTTGTTTGACCTTAGATTGACCTTAGGATGGGCTTTACTATAGGTCATTCTAGATGCATAATTTGTATATTTTAATATGCTTGTTCGGGCTGTTATAAGACCAATCCTAGGGACTTCAAGACCAGTCTTAGCTCTGCTACGACCAGTCTTTAGTTTTTCACGACCAGTCGTAGGTTGTTGAAGATTTTTAAATTTTTCTGGTTGTCCTATGACCAGTCCTTGACATCCTTCAACCAGTCTGGTGAGTTGTACGACTTGTCCTTCGACCGGTCTTAGCCCTACGTCTCAAACTCCATCAACTAATCTGGGAGTCCTACGACCAGTAGTAGGTGGCCCACGACCGGTCGTAGGCTACCCAGGACCAGTCGTGGAACAGCTAATCCTTATCCCACGGAAATCTTTGAAAATCTTTGAAGCTACGACCAGTCCTAGGATCCTAAGACCAGTCGTAGATGAGATTTTTCAGGTTATAAATAGAGCACGAACTTCAGAGTTTTTCAATTCAATTCAACTCAATTCAAGCAATCTTTAGGCTATACTCTGAGATAAGTTCGTGTTTGTTTTTAAGCTACGTTGTGCTCATTTAATAGTCCTTTTGCTAGCTTGTTTATTATTTGATTTTGATCTACATTCCAATCTTATTTGAAAAGGGGAATTTTTGATATTCCTTCTTCTTGGATTCAAAATCAAATAGAACTAGCCCTTTTGATTTAAAATCAATTAGACTTAGAACCATTCTTAAAGTGAGTATTGGACTTTGAACGTTGAATCGAACTTCTACTCCGATTGGTTCTACCGGGCTACTTCAAAAGGAGATTCAGGTATTTTACATTTATGTAATTTACATTCTTTAGTTTTTTTTTGAGATTTGCCAGAAAAATCTCATTGTTTTGGTTATCTGAGGAGAGCCAAAAACCTCGGATTGTGTGGGTTTTTGAATTGTGTAAGCCCGAGATAAAAATACACAATTGTGAAGGTTTTAGGTAAACCTGTGAAACCTATTTGGATAATGCATGCTAATATCTCCTGTGTGAGGATATTAGGAGTGGAGTAGCATTCTGTGTGGCTGTTAGATAACAGTTGGTGTATACACAGGCGAACAACTATATATCGTTGTGTTGTGGATGTACTTTATTCTTTCATTCCTTTATTCATTCGGTTTTGTGGATTGTATTTGTGGATGAATGTTGTAATCATTTTATTTCAAGCAAGTGTGGGAATGTTGTAATAACTTAGGATTTATTTCTGCAAGTTATTTTGGTTTCCTTGCTTTTTATTTGTCATTGGTTTGTGATACAAAGGATGTTCTAGAAATAAGGTTGTCCTACCTTAAACCTTGGGTTTTTGGAGTAAGGTTGTCCTTAGAACTGATATAGTTTCATTCTCTTAATTCTAGGTTATTGAGATTACTTTTAATTCAGCATTGTGCATTATTTCTTTTATTATTCTATTGTTTTAAGTTTTATTTGGCATTGCCCTATTCACCCCCCCTCTAGGGTATATAACTAGGCCCTTTCGCCTCTTGTAAAATGCAAAACAAGCATGGGATGTATTAGAAATGACACACGAGGGTACATTAATTGTCAATAAATCTAAACTCCAACTCCTCACAACTAAATTTGAAGAAATTCATATGGAGGAGAATGAGACGTTTATGGACTTCTACACTAGATTGAATGACATTGTGAATTCTATGTGGGGTCTTGGTGAAAGAATCCCAGAAAGTAAAGTGTGCGCAAAGATAATACGCTCACTTCCTGAATGGTTCAATTCTAAAGTGACCGCGATTCATTAACTTCGTGATACGGATACCATGAGGGTTGAGGAACTAGTTGGTTCACTACAAACCTACGAGTTGTCCTTTAAAGCTCCTAAAGGAAAATCAATTACTCTCAAATCATCAAATGTTTCACAAGAAAGCACTTCGGACTTAGAAAATTCCGAAGATGATATGACGCTTTTAGCAAAATATTTTTACAAAATTTTCAAAAGCAAGAAAAAAGTTGATTTTCAAAAGTCAAATGATAAGAGATGATCTAAACCTAGAGCTCAAAAATCTTTAAAAGATAGTCAATGTTACAACTGTCAAGAGTATGGGCATTTAACTAACAAATGTTCTAAAAAGGACAAATCAAAAAGGAAAAGCATGATGGCTACTTGGGATGAATCGTCTGATTCTGAATCCTCTTCTAAATCAGAAGATTCTAAAACCGAGTCGGGCGATGATGTTAAAGCCCTTATGACTCTAGCCAAGATCACTTTTTCAGATAATGATGATATATCTAGTAAAGAAAATCTAAATAGTGATAGCGATAATGAAGATGATCTTCAGGATGCTTATAATGCCCTTTATAAGGAGAGTTGTAAAATTGTCGTCAAGCTTAAATTATAAAAAGAAAAATTTTCTAAGCTTAAGGAAGATTATGAGTCTCTCGTTTTAGAAAAGTCTCATATTTCCGATTCTTTTGAAAAAACCAAATGTGATTTAGATTTCAAAACCTCCAAAATTGAAGATTTGAGATCCGAAAATGAGAAACTCAAAAATGAGATAGCTTCTCTTCTGAGTTTGAAAGACACATGGAGATATGCCCAAGGTGATCCTAAATTGAAAAAATTATTGTCCGGATCAAGAAAATGTGGCGATCGATCCGGGTTGGGTTATGATAAGAATACATCTCCTAAACAAAAGAACATTGCTCCTAAATCTGTAAAAGGAGAGTCTTCAATCTCAAAAGAAAAGAATACTTATCAAGGTTTTTCCAAAAATTCAAGGATTTTTTAAAAACCTACAAGTAGCCATGTCAACTTTGATTTTCAAAACTGAAATCCATTGGCTGAAAAAATAATTCATCTACTCAATGAGCTATTAAAGTCTAACTCTATAGGTCTCTCCTATAACAACAGACAGAAAAAGACCATCTATACTCCTAAACCCAAAACAGTTCTGAAATGGGTTCCTAAAGTTGTCTGCTTGGTTGCCCACACTGCTTTCAAAGCTATAAGCCATTCAAAGTGGTACCTAGATAGTGGTTACTCCAGGCATATGACAGGCGATAAGACTTTATACACCAATCTAAAAGATATGACTGACGGGTCAGTCACATTTGGTGATGGAAGCAATTACAAGATCATTGGCCAAGGTACGGTTCAGCTTTATAACCTTCCCTTATTTAAGAATGTTTTATATGTTGAGGGCTTGAAACACAACCTACTAAGCATTTCTTAGATATGCTATAACAACCATAGTGTGAAGTTTTCTAATTAAGGTTGTGAGATACTTAATAAAAAGGGTTTTGTTATATTAACTGGTCGCAGAACTTCTGAAAACTGCTACATCGTTAGTGATGCTAGCTCATCTACTCAATCATGTTACATGGTCCATACCGATGAGACTGAATTATGGAATAAACGCCTTGGACATGTACACTATCGGAACTTATTTAGATTGAGCAAAAGAGAACTAATTAGAGGTCTACCCAAATTGCAAAGAGTAGACAAAATATGTGGTGAATGCCAGTTGGGCAAACAAACTAGGAGCTCTCACAAGAAAGTGAACTCTAATACCGCATCTAGACCACTCGAGCTTCTCCACATGGATCTTATTGGACCAACCAGATCGAAGAGTCGATGAGGTAAAAAATACATCTTAGTTATCGTAGATGACTATACCAGATTCACTTCGGTATCTTTCTTAAAAGACAAAACTGAAACCCTGGATGAAGTGAAAAAGGTCATTAAACGAATTCAAAATGAGAAAGGTTCTCATGTTAGTAAGATCCGTAGTGATCATGGATCCGAATTCAAAAACAATATGTAACGCCCGTGAAAAATCCGTACTTGGACTCGAGTACCAACTCGACTCGAAATTGCGTAGAATTAATTCTTTTAGAAAATATGACTAAGTTAGCTAGCGCAACGCTAGAGTAGCTGGAAAATAGTCCCTGATTACTTTAAATACGTTCTACAAGACCCAAATCGAGTAGAACCAATGACTCTATAATACTCTATAACCTTGGATCAAACTCTAAGCAGGTTTGTTCTCTGGACTACTTTGAAACTTTGTATTGGATCTAGACTGCATGTTGAAAGTCTGACACCTCCTATCTTAGACAGTTAGAACCGCCTAGCTGGACTTGACAATCATTTCGAAAATTAAGTCCAACAGATAATCACAAGCTATTTCATTGAGCCCGGACTGAAGAGAGTGCGAATAGGGACAGAATTGGAATTTCAAATTCAAATCTGTCACACGACTTGATGTGTCAGTATTAAGCGTTCTGACCGTCAGAATTCAGTCAGATTACACCCTCGGATCAGGAAAAATTTCTATTTCATATCATGAGACTTGCAGCCTTGATCTACGTGCGGTGACCGCTGAACTGAAACTGGTCCACCACGTACGATCTACAAACCCCGCCGGACTGAAAACTTAATACGTGCTAGATCTGGTACGTATGAGCTTAAGTCCGATTGCATTCGGCCAGGGGACCACCAGAAATGGTCTTTTGCACCGAAACAGCCCCGATTTGGTTATGCACTAAGTGAACTTTGTTCCTGAGCCTATTTTGGGCATTTTTGGGCTTATAAAAGGGGTTGAAACCCTCACTCCTCTCTCCCATCCGAATTTGAGAAAAACCCTAACTTGGGAGAGAGAAAAGGTGAGAGTTTGTGAGAGAGATTGGAGGAGAATTTTCCCACCTTTGCACTACCTGTTGCAAGTCCCTAAGCAACACACTTCCATCACTCAGCCGGCGATTCCTCCACGTTTTCAGGTAAGAACTAACCCTAGAAGTTTCTGATTTGAGGATTACTAGAATTCATAGCATGTTAGCTGACGTAACTCGTAAATTAGGTTCTCTTATCGCCGTAGACGAAGCGTATACGATCCGTTCGAAATCACGCATCCATAAGACATAAGGTGAGGATTTTAGACGCTTTGATTGATGGTTTCCAATGCTTTCAATGTTGTTTAATAGTAGATTATCGACGGCATCGCCGTTTGACATGTACAACATGCTATCCGTTTCCTGTTTCTTAAATCAACGAAGAATATGAGATTTAGGGCATTTTAGTCATTTATAGGAAGTACTGATTTCATCCATATTTTGCTGATTTGATTGACATGATTTGTTGTCCCATTAGAATGTTAGGAATGCGTACATAATTAGTTTGGCGAAGAGATTCGCCTAATTGCGCACTTTGGGTCGACATACTATATGTAGACTTAAGTGTGTAGTGTATGTGTTTGTATAAATGCTTGTATTAGTATGTATTGAATCAAATTGTGTTATGGATTAGTTTGAGATTGATTTCTCAATTAATATGCTGATGTGAATGATTTCTTACATGTTAGTTATATGCATGATTTCATTATATGCATGAAATGTATGTGCTTGAAGATTTGCCTAAGTTGTATGTTATAACATGTGTTAACATGCTCACATGGTTGTATTTCAATTCCAATACTCTCATATGATTTGCTGATGTGATTGCATAATTGTTTGGGACTATACTTAGTCCAGGCAGTTGGTAACCGAACGAATTCATGGTCGGCTTATCTTGGCCACGAATGACGCGTTGATGAACGCGAGCCGTGTTTTGGAGTTGGCGGCAGTGGTTAGGCCACGCGAGGTGTTTTACGCACCTCATGTCGTTCGACTTGAGATGCGATCGCGCTAGTGGTGCCCGTCAAGTAACCCGACTGGCCATTGTATGTTCACCCTGCATGAGTCATAACTGCTTGAACCTAGGGTACTGAACTTACCATTGTACACTGTGTTAACCATGGTACCTTGATCCACAAAAACTCATGAGCCAGGCATGGTGGTATGGGACACCGTGGTCGAGCTGTCGGCCTACGCTGGGGCCACAAACCTCCCCGTAGTGACCAGTGAGAACCTAGTCTCATGAGAAGATTATGGTGGTATGGGACACTATATTCTTGCTGTCGACCTACACTGATCAGGCGACGAGTCCTTTGTAGTGACCGCGAGCGTATTCTGAGTCTACGGGAGGCGACGACCCTTCAGTAGCAGTAGAGTACAGTAGGCCTGTATTGATAAGGTGATGGGGGAGCGGTGCAACGAGTACGAGCAACAGCCCTAGCAGCCCTTGCAGCGACCTACAAAAATATACATCGTATGAGATTACTAGGAGTGATGACCCTAGACAGGATCTGTATTGGGATTGATACAAGGGAAGTACCTTAGTTTCCCAATCCTACTGTTTGAATGGATTAATAACAACTCGAAAATCATATCACCATTACATTGCATGTGCCTGGAAGATGTGGAGCACTGAGCGGGATGCACGCATGCTGCGGACGAAGATGGTGCCGTATGAGGGAGAATGTCGGTGAGGGCATCCATCATGTCATGTCATATTGCTTTAACAACAGTATTATGATTGTCTGATTTACTGCTTTACTATTATCGCATGATTGATTTGTGAACATACTAATCTTTACTCTATGATTCCACTGAGTTGATCACTCATTCCCACATTACGGGATGGTGTTTGCAACACCCACCAGACCCTGTTGTAGATGCAGGTGATGCTGAGATCCAGGGGGCAGAGCCAGACTTTGACGAGGACCAGGACGAGTTCTCGTACATGCAGTATCACGATGGCTTCGCTTAGGTGACCTGGGTTGATGGGACTTCAGTGGGACTATTTTGAACGTTTGATTTTGTTCATGTATATGTATATGAGACTCAGTGATGTATTCATACTTTAGAGACAGATGAGATTTACTTTGTTTTTCCTTACAGTGATATATATATTGTTTAGTCTTCCGCTTGCTTTTATCACTGGATCTGGAGTATGAATTAAAGTTTTGGTATACTTTTACTCATGTAAATGCTTTAACTCAGACAACATTGAATCATAATCATTTTTGTTGCATAAGTGACGGTCTGGAACTCGAGAGTTGAGTTTATACACGACCCCCGATTTTCAGGGTGTTACATAATAGTTTTCAGAAATTCTGTAGCGATCAGGGAATATCGCATGAATTCTCTACGCCCAAAACACCGCAACAAAATGGTATAGTTGAAAGAAAAAAATAGAGTGCTTTAGGATATGGCTAATGTTATGTTGAATAGCATGAAGCTCTCTAGAAATCTTTGGGCCGAAGCAGTTAATACCGCATGTTATATTATTAATCGGGTTTATAGTAGTAAATCTGATAATAAGACTGCTTATGAATTATGGTTTGAAAAGAAACCTACTGTCAAATACTTTCAAGTTTTTGACAGCAAGTGTTATATTTTATGTGAATGTGAAAATTTGGGAAAGTTTGATACGAAGAGTGATGAAGGTATTTTTCTTGGTTATTCTTTGAACAGTCGAGCTTATAGGGTTCTAAATAAGAGAACTGGTGTGATTCAAGAGTCCATCAATGTGGTCATTGATGATCATTTGAACAAACCAGCTCCGAGTTCAGATGATGATGAAGCTCTTATTATCGACAATCAAGATACCTCATCAAGTCAAAAAGAGTCTGAACCAAGGACTGTCAAAGATCATCCAACCAATCAAATACTTGGAAACCCTCTCACTGGAGTTCGTACTCATAAACAACTTGAGAACATATGTAATTATGTTTGTTTTACATCCCAAATAGAACCGGTCAATGTGAAAGAAGCACTTTCTGACAAAAATTGGATAATTGCTATGCAGGATGAACTTAATCAATTTGTTCGTAATGATGTCTGGTATCTTGTTCCTAGACCTAAAGATAAACATATTATTGGAACAAAATGGATCTTTAAAAATAAGTCTGATGAACTTGGAAATATAATATGAAACAAGGCTAGACTGGTTGTACAAGGGTACACTCAGATTGAAGGCATCGATTACGATGAAACCTTTGCTCCAGTCGCTCGCCTTAAATCAATCAAATTTTTTATGTCCATCGCGTGCTTTAGAAAATTTAAGATTTATCAGATGGATGTAAAGAGTGCCTTCTTGAATGGCGACTTACATGAAGAGGTGTATGTTGAACAACCTTCAGGGTTTGAAGACCTCAAGTTACCTAACCATGTATTTCATCTCAAAAAGGCTCTCTATGGTCTAAAACAAGCGCCCAGGGCATGGTATAAGAAATCGACTAAATTCTTACTTAGTCATAGCTTTCAAGTAGGAAGTGTTGATAAGACGCTCTTTGTCAAGAAACATAACAATGATATTTTGATGGTTCAGATTTATGTTGATGATATGATTTATGGATCAACTTGCTCTTACATGTCTATTGATTTTGCAGAGTTAATGAAATCAAGCTTCGAAATGAGCATGGTTGGAGAACTAAACTATTTCCTAGGGTTGCAAGTAAAACAACAATCTGATGGAATTTTCATTTCCCAGACCAAATATGCTTCAAACTTGGTTAAAAGGTTTAGATTTGAGAATGGTAAGAACTTTGATACTCCTATGAGTACAACGTTAAGACTCTCAAAAGACTCTACAGGTAAAGGTATAGATCCTAAACTATATCGTAGTATGATTGGTAGTTTGTTGTGTCTAACTACTAGTAGACCTGATATCGCGTTAAGTGTTGGTATTTGTGCAAGATATCAGTCTAATCCTAAGGAATCACATCTTACTGTTGTTAAATGAATTATTAGATATGCCGCAAGTAATATAAATCTGGGTCTTTGGTATCCTTTTGATACTAGTGTTCAATTAGCTGGGTACTCAGATGCTGATTGGGCCGGTAATATCAATGATAGAAAAACAACCAGTGGTGGTTGGTTTTACATTGGAAATTGCTTAGTTTCTTAGTTCAGCAAGAAGCAAAGCTTAATATCGCTCTCCACTGCTGAGGCTGAGTATATTGCAGCTGGATATGCATGTACTCAACTAGTTTGGATGAAACGCATGCTAAGCGATTATGGAATTAATCAAAATTCAATGATCTTACATTGTGATAATTCCAGTGCTATAAATATTTTTAAAAATCCAATCCAGCATTCACATACTAAGCACATTGACGTTAGGTATCATTACATTCATGAGTTAGTTGAAGAAAAAGTTATTTCCTTGGAATATATAGCAACCGAAACTCAACTTGCCGATATATTTACTAAACTGCTCGACAAAAGCAGGTTTAATAAATTAAAATTTGATCTTGGTATGTGCATTTTACATTGAGTATTCTTGCTTACATCATAGTATATTATATTTAGTATTATTTGTGTTTAAATTTCAATTTTTTACATTAAATATGTATTTTTGGTCGATGCTCGACCGATCGTATATGTACATGACCAGTCATGGTACGACCTGTTGTACACATCACTCGACCGATCGTGGAGCTCGTGAACATAATATAATTTGGGGAAAATCTCCTTCTTCTTCATTTTCACTCTGACCTAGGATGAGTCGTGGCTTGACCAGTCATAGAATTTCTTGTATTTCTTCAAGGTTAGTCATATTTCTTCATTTTTCATGAAGATTCATATTCTCTATGCTTTGATTTGATCATTGTGTAGTTAGATTTCATCTTTTGTTGGTTTTTTAAGGGTTTCTTCTCAAATTATTGATCTAGAGAAAACCCATCCTTCTTTTTGTGCATTTCTCTTGCTCTTAGTATATGTTATTGAAGATGGATGTTAAAGGGAAGAAGAAAACATCCCGTGATCCATCCTCATCTAGATCTACACCGATAACAAAATGGCACCTTCGGTCACCCGAAGATGATCCTCAATATGTACGGGATTTGCGTGTCCGTAATGTTATCGTTGAGCATACCGCTGATCTCAATCACATTGCTCCATATGGTATTGTCTCTCTCCTTGAATCTATTGGTTGGGCTAACATTTTACTTTAGGGTGGGCCTGCATACCAGTCTATTGCACAATCAATGGTCGCATGTATCTTAGAATTCTCCGTTAACAACTTAACTTTTTCAATTAATACTAGAGAAAGGAAATTTAAAGTAGACCGTCATTTAATATCGGGTATTATGGATATACCCGTTAATGATGAAGGTATTTCGATTCATACTCTATACGTCAAACCATCTGAATCGGAAAAATGTATGTTAACAAGAGACTTCTGCAAAATTAATACGCAATGGACACACAAAGGGAATGTGTAACACCCCAGATTTTTTGCCAACCTGGGGTTAGGCGTCCTTAGGCGATGGGTCTACCATAACACCTTGGTAACCTCTCAGAACCTAATTCCAAAGCCAAAGAAATCACTTAGGATTAATTCCTTTAGAAATTAAGCGTAAGTTAACTAGCGTTATGTTAGATTAGCAGCGAAATTGTCCCTGATCGCTTTAAATACGTTCTGCAAAACCAAAACTTGTAGAAACAAGGACGCTACAATACCCTAAAATCCAGGATCAAACTCTAAACCGGTTTGTTCTCTGGAACCCTTTGAAACTTTGTATTGGATCTAGAACGCGCGTCGAAAGTCCGATATCTATAATTTTAGACCATTATGACCGCCTTGTTGGACTTGACAATCGTTTCGAAAATCAAGCCCAACCGATGCTCTGAGGCTAAAATCAAGCCCAACCTCGCTGACCGGTGGGCCCCACTCAAGCCGTACTTTGGTTCGATGCACTTTAGTGCCTAGGGCACCCCTCCCATATGTGGGCCGTCCCTTGAAAATGCCCCGAGGGCCTACCTCCTTCACAAACCGCCCTCCCAAGCTCTCCCTTCTCACGTTTTGTTGCTGCCTCCCCTTTCAAAACCCACTACAAAACGCCCCCAATCCCATTTTTGATCACAACCGACGCCAACCCATCATCCACAGCTGTTGGCACTCCCTTTCCTCTCCATTTTCATCATTTGGAGCTCTTCTAACCTCCATAAAAGACTAAAAATCGGGTGAGCCTCCATTCCAACTTATTTTTCTCTTTTTCCTTTGAAAATCTAGCCTTTGGGAGCCCATTCCACCCCTCTATAGGGCCTAGATTCGTTTCAACCCATTAGGGCAGCCATTTCTCCCCGCTTCCTCCATTTTTCATGGCCTTTATAGAAGCTATTTTAGCTTTCTTCTCCCTTTCCACCGTCCTCTCTCTCATGTCCCTTTTATTTGAGCCTCAAACTCGTGGAAACCTACTTACCCATCCCATTTTTCCACTTTCTTCGCTTGAGGAGTATTGAAAATACATGGCCGATAGAGCTCTAGTGGGAAACAGACAGTATTAAACTAGATAGTATTAAAGAAGGTAAGTCGAGACCGTGGTAGAAGTCCTTTGGTAGAATTAGGCATCTGTGCCATTGTCCTGTAGATTGTTTGATTACCGTTTTAAGGATTTCTGTGTTTTGTTGTGGTTGGGTCTAGTGATGTCATAGGTATAAAATGTGTTTGTGTTTAGTGGTTTGGGCTTAGCATAGCCGCATGCGTTCCTATCATAATTCATGTGGAACTTTATTCCATATATTGTGACAAATTTGGTTAAATGAAGTGTATGCCGTTTCGTTCGCTGTAAGGTATTGTCTCTAGATTGGGTGTATCCTATGGTTTCCACAACCATGTTTGGAATGTCTACGATTAAAAGTAAACCCTGGGATTAAGCCTACAAAATTAATTTTTATCCCACCCCACCCTCCTACCAAGTATGTCACTCCCACTCCCGAAGTGGGATCAGCAATGCAGTTCCATTTACTACAATTTAATGCTACTGGCCATATAGGCCCTTTCCGTTTTGGACCTAAAGTTAGTACTCCTTGATTTAAAAGATCTGACGATATAGGAAATCTAATTCCATTTAGACAATCCTGACTCTAAGCGATAGAACAATCCCCTGTAGTGGAAATGGTATGAAACCATCTAGCGTATGAGCCTAGACTCTAGTTTATACCCAGTGAGTTATAGACTAGTCTACTAGTTACCTTAAGTAGCGTAAAGCCTGTATATGCTAAAGAATAGTAGGTTAGATTTGGTTGGAATAGAACCTCATTCCTTCGATAGCTCCCCGTGATACTTATAGACTTCTGTTATAACCCTTAGGAGAGTTGTTTTAACTTAGAATCTTTCACTCTTAGGGAAAACTTATAAATCCCTCAGATTGAACTTAGAATAAACCAGCACGCCCTTTTAAATTGCCTTCCCCAAGGGCTTATTGCATTCGGGAACGCGGAGTAAAGGAACTGTATATATAAGCGATGTATTCACGGTTTGAATCGACTTCTTAATCTTAGTGGTTACTAATAAATCCAATGCTCTGATCAAGCAGAAGATCGGCATCGACTTGGATTAAGAACTGATACAACGAATTTTCTATCGTGATTAGACAGAAGGTCAATGTATCCTTCTCAGACCCACTACACAACCTTTCTTCTATGTTAGCCCAACCACCTACAACCAAAAGTTATCACATTGTCTTTGGGAAATGGCGAGGACTTATAGCCAGTAGAGAATTGGACATATTACCATCAACTTACATCCGTCCTTGAAATCAACCACAACACCCATCATTTCAGCCCCTTTTTATGATCATAGGTACCAATGCCATAGAACGCATCATTAGCAAAGGAAGACCAATGTAGTGAGAGGTTGTTTCCCATTTTATGTCAAGGATAGGTCATAAGTTACACCTCGTTCCGATATATGGATCGAGACATAGATTCTTGAACCTTAAATAGAACTAAGTTTTAAGGGGGGTAGAACGTATTGAACCCAATCTTGTTAGGATTAGCTAATGCAACCGTTGGATCAGAGTAGGGTAGAGGAAGTGTGGTTGGCCTTTTTCCCACTGGCTCAGGATCGAAAGAAGTTGATTTATGTTATACGTAAGGTTAGGTCATCAAATAGGATTTGAACCTTCCTTAGAATGTCAGTACGAAAGTCTCTTTAAGGACTCGTTTCCCTTAGCCAATTTCAGGGACGAAATTATGTTTTAAGGGGGGTAGATTGTAACACCCCGGATTTTTTGCCAACCTGGGGTTAGGTGTCCTTAGGTGATGGGTCAACCATAACACCTTGGTAACCTCTCAGAACCCAATTCCAAAGCCAAAGAAATCACTTAGGATTAATTCCTTTAGAAATTAAGCGTAAGTTAACTAGCGCTACATTAGATTAGCTTCAAAATTGTCCCTGATCGCTTTAAATATATTCTGTAAGACCCAAAACTTGTAGAAACAAGGACGCTACAATACCCTAAATTCCAGGATCAAACTCTAAACCGGTTTGTTCTCTTGAACCCTTTGAAACTTTGTATTGGATCTAGACCACGCGTCGAAAGTCCGATATCTATAATCTTAGACCATTATGACCACCTTGTTGGACTTGACAATCGTTTCGAAAATTAAGCCCAACCGATGCTCTGAGGCTATTTCATTGAGCCTGGAGCAGGGAGTGTGAGAAAGAGTGAAATTCAATTAAAATTAAATGGGATTTAAATAAATCTGGCATGTTTCGCTTGTGGGATCAGTATAAGCATTCAGACCGTTGAAATCTGACCCAAATACACCCTCGGATCAGGAAACATTTCTCATTCAGGTCAGTGTACTTGGAATCCTCGATCGAGTCTCCGTGACCGCTGAACTGAAACTGGTCCGCCACGTGCGATCTGGGAACTCTACCGGTCTGAAAACTTGATGTGTACTGGATCCAGTATCCATGAGCTTAAGTTCGATCGCGTTCGGCCAGGGGACCTCCCGAAATGCTCTTTTGGATTGGAATAGACCCGATTTGGATACAACTTAAGTATACCTTGACCTGGAGTCTGTTTTGGACATGTTTAGGCTTATAAAAGGGCCTTAAACCCTTAGCTTTCTAACCCATAAGAATTTGGAGGAAACCCTAGGAGAGAGGAGAGAAAGGAGAGAGAAAGTGAGGGAGAAGTTGGAGCTTTCTCCTGGGAGTCTTCCCTGCTGCTCCACGTGCCAGATCCTTCCACCTGCATCGCTATTCTAAACCCTAAGCTCAACTTGTTTTGGGGATTCTAGCAATATAAGTAGCAAAGTAGCTGACCTATATTGTGAATTAGGTCGCCATATCGACGTTGTCGAAGCGTAGACTTTCTATTCGAATCGATACGCTTCTACGGCGAAAGGTGCGGATCTTAGATGCTTAGATTATCGATTTTCAAAGCTTTCAATGCCATTTAATGGTAGATTGTTGACAAGAATGCTATTTGACATGTACAACATGCTGTCCGTTTTTCATTTCGAATACGTACGAAGAATATGAGATTTAGGGTATTTTGGGTATTTGTAGGAAATACTATATACGTACATATTTTGCTGATATGATTGCCATGGATATTTATCGTGTATTTATACTAGTTATGGATGTATGATCTGTTTGGCGAAGAGATTCGCCCTAATGCACATATTGGCCGACATATGCTATGTAGACTAATGTGTGTAGACTAAGTGTTTGTTGAAATGCCTAAATCAATATGATTTATGCCTGCCATATGTTTTGAATGTGAGAACATGATTGTTGTGTATTAGACATCTCCTTGATATAAGGATCTGTCATATTATATGTTGAAATCAACATACGTCAAGTACGTTGGAGTTGTGTAGTCTAAGTGTTTGTATAAATGTATGTATTAGTAAGTATTGAGTAAATGGTGTTGTAGATTAGCGTTGAGACTGGATTCTCAACTAATTTGATGATGTACATGAATTCCTCCATGCTTGTTGTATTGAATTGAATACCTTATGTTTGAAATACTCGTATATGGTTAACTGCTTATGATGTATGTTATAACATGCTGATAACTTGCTAGAATGTCTTGTATTTCGATTGTCTCTCTCACGTGATTATTGATTCCATTACATGTGCTTGGGGTTATACTCTAGTCCAGGCAGTCGGTACCAGTTTAGAATTCGTGGTTGGATTCTATTCGTCACGAAGGATGTGTATGACGAACCCGAGTTGTACTAGAGTCGTCGGCAGTGGTTAGGCAATGCGAAGTGCTTGTGCACTTCATGCCGGTTGATTGAATATGTGCTCGTGCTAGTCAGACTCATCAAGTAACCCGATTGACCATTGTATGTTCACCTTGCATTTATCATAACTGCTTGAACCTAGGGTACTAAACTTACCATTGGAAACCCTGTTAACCATGGTACCTTGATCCATAAAGACTCATGAGCCGGGCATGGTGGTATGGGACACCGTGGTCGAGCTGTCAGCCTACGCTGGGGCCACAAACCTTTCCGTAGTGACCAGTGAGCACCTTTGACTTGTGAACCGATTATGGTGGTATGGGACACTACATTCGAGCTGTCGACCTACTCTGATTGGTGACGAGCCCTTTGTAGTGACCTCAAGCGTATTCTGAGTCTACGGGAGGTGACGACCCTTCCATAGCAACGAGAGTACATTAGGCCTGTATTGATAAGGTGATGGGGGAGCGGTGCAACAAGTGCGTGCAATAGCCCTGACAGCCCTTGCAGTGACCTAGAAATATATCATCGTATGAGATTACTAGGAGTGACGACCCTAGACAGGATCATTGTCTGGGTATTGATATAAGGGAGGTACCTTAATTTTCCAATCCTGCTATATGAAAAGGACTAATAACAACTCAGTAATCATTTTCCATATCGCACTGCATGTGCCTGAAAGATGTGGTGCACTGAGGAACGCAAGCATGCCGCGGGCGTAAGATGGTGCCGCTTGAGGGAGTATGTCGGTGAGGGCATCCATCATGTCATTTCATGCATGCATTAATCACAGTATATAGGAATATTTGTTTTGCTTGCTTTATCATTATCGCGTGATGGATTTGATAATATGTTAATCTTTGCTCTATGATTCCACTGAGTTAGCTACTCACTCTCACGTTACGGGATGGTGTTCCGGACACCCACCAGTCCCTATTTTAGTTTCAGATGATGGTGATGCTCGCGAAGCAAAGCCGGACTTGATGATGATGAGGAGGATCCCTCCTATATGCAGGTTCTGATTGACGGGGTTACAAGGTTATTAATTAGCTACCAGCACACGTGGTATTTTACCCTTTATTTTTACACCCATGTATATTCTTTTTGCTCACCTTTGGAGTATACATGTATATGTTTAACCTGGTAACATGTTTACACTCTGGAGACTCACAACAGTTCATATATTCTATATATCTATCACATTCTTCCGCTGCTAAATTAACTGTCTCTGGAGTATGATATGCTGTTTTGGCTTAATCCACCTCATGTTTTATGTACTATTAAAGCTGACATTCATCTATCATTGAAAATGTTGCATAATTGATGTTCTGGAACTCGGGAGTTGGGTTTCTACCCGACCCCCGATTTTCGGGATGTTACAGAATGCGCTCCCTTCAAAGTATCTGTTACCTAGATACAGAGTGTTACATCATTTTTTCATTTCAAATCTGTATCCTCGGTCCGGTAATAAAACCGAGTTGACTTCTTTCATGGTTCGTGTATTGCATTCCATTGCTTCTGGTACCAAGGTCTACCTTCCTTCATTGATCTGTCATTTTATCATACAGTTTTATCTTCATCCGGTTCATAGTGATGTTCCGTTTGGTTATCTTATGACTGTGTTAGCCACTCACATGCTTGTCGATCAACTTATTAATGAGGTACCAATTCATCATCTTATTTTTAATAATGCCAATCTTAATAAGATGAAGTTGGATTTTCTTCCTGGTCAAGTTGATGAAGGTGGTGTTGGTGGTGATGGTGGTGAAGCAGGAAATGAAGGGGAAGCTGGTGATCTTCCTCAACAGGATGTTAATATGGATGAGTTATTTGATGAGATAGAAACTGATTCGCCAAATGATCCTGATTACGATCCATCTAGTTATGATGCACGCCTTTGTGCATTGGAGGAGAAGGTTGATAACATGAGTGTCGCCCACGATATGCAGTTTAAATATATGCGAAAATATCTTCATTGCATTAATAGGGGCTTACATCAGATTGATCCTACTATCCCTGCTCCCTCCTCTGGATCTGATTAGGCAAATTACCTTTTGGATTGTATAACATTATCTTATCTTTTATTTTGGATATTGTATTAACTTGGTTATGGCTTGATGATTCTGGTTTGTATTTTGAAATATGCTATGTCCTTCCATATTTCTTTCTCATTATCTACTTTTTATTATTCTCTATGTTGTTGTGACTTTCCTATTGTGCCTTTCCCTTGTCATTTTGTGACAAAAATGGGGAGTAGTATGGTAAAGGGGAGTAGTATGGAAAGGGGGAGTAATTTGTTTGGATTGATTGATTGAGAAGGATATGTGGATTGAGAATATGGAGTCTTGATGTTTACATGTTGTTTATTGTTTACATGATCAATACTTATATTTATTGTTTACATGAGCAGTACTCGTATCTCTCAGGGGGAGTAGAGTAATTTGTATGATGTTGTTCTTATCTGTATGATATGTGTTTTGTCACAAATTTGACAAAGGGGGAGATTGTAAGTGCTATGATTTCATATCCCTTTGGTTGTCAAATTTTGTGGTGTCAAAACCTATATCTATGTCTTGTATATCTTGTGTTTCATGTTTGAGACTATTCATTGCTTCAAGACATCGTATTTCAAGACAAGAACTTAAATGAAGAAAGTTTCAAGTCATGGATGAAGAATTCAAGAATAGAAGTCTCCAAGTATGTATGTTCAAGATTCAAACAAGTACAAGTATAGAAGAAGACTTTTTCAACTCAAGAAAGGATCAAGCTCGAGAAGGCCTACAATAAGATTCGTAAATTCTCAAGCTTCTCTTAAGGGTCATCTGAGTGTACAGACTATTAATGTCCATCTCACTTTTAAAGTCTGTTTGACCTTAGATTGACCTTAGGATGGGCTTTACTGTAAGTCATTCTGGATACATAATTTGTATATTTTAATATGCTTGTTAGGGTTGTTCTAAGACCAGTCCTATCTCTGCTACGACCAGCCTTTAGTTTTTCAGGACCAGTCCTAGGTTGTTGAAGATTTTTAAAATTTTTAGGTTATCTTACGACCAGTCCTGGACATCCTACGACCAGTCCTGTGAGCTGTACAACTTGTCCTTTGACCGGTCTTAGCCCTACGACTCAAATCCATCAACTAATCTGGGGGTCCTACGACCAGTCGTAGGTGGCCCACGACTGGTCGTAGGCTACCCAAGACCAGTCGTGGAACAACTAATCCTTATCCCGCAGAAATCTTTGAAAATCTTTGAAGCTACGACCATTCCTAGAATCCTAAGACCAGTCGTAGATGGGATTTTTCAGGCTATAAATAGAGCACGAACTTCAGAGTTTTTCAATTCAATTCAACTCAATTCAAGCAATCTTTAGGCTATACTCTGAGATAAGTTTGTGTTTGTTTTTAAGATACGTTGTGCTCATTTAATATTCCTTTTCCTAGCTTATTTATTATTTAATTTTGATCTACTTTCCAATCTTATTTGAAAAGGGGAATTTCTGATATTCTTTCTTCTTAGATTCAAAATCAAATAGAACTAGCCCTTTTGATTTAAAATCAATTAGACTTAGAACCATTCTTAAAGTGAGTATTGGACTTTGAACGTTGAATCGAACTTCTACTCCGATTGGTTCTACCGGGCTACTTCGAAAGGAGATTCAGGTATTTTACATTTGTGTAATTTACATTCTTTGGTTTTGTTTGAGATTTGCCAGAAAAATCTCATTTTTTTGGTTATCTGAGGAGAGCCAAAAAACTCAGATTGTGTGGGTTTTTAGATTGTGTAAGCCCGAGATAAAAAGACACAACTGTGAAGGTTTTAGGTAAACCTATAAACCTATTTTGATAGTGCATGTTAACATCCCCTGTGTGAGGATATTAGGAGTGGAGTAGCATTCTGTGTGGATGTTGGATAACAGTTGGTGTACACACAGGCGAACCACTATATATCATTATGCTGTGGATGTACTTTATTCTTTCATTCCTTTATTCATTAAGTTTTGTGGATTGTATTTGTGATGAATGTTGTAATCATTTTATTTCAAGCAAGTGTGGGAATGTTGTAATAACTTAGGATTTATTTCTGCAAGTTATTTTGGTTTCCTTGCTTTTTATTTGTCATTGGTTTGTGATACAAAGGACGTTCTAGAAATAAGGTTGTCCTACCTTAAACCTTTGGTTTTTGGTGTATAATTCTAAGTTATTGAGATTACTTTTAATTCAGCATTGTGCTTTATTTCTTTTATTATTCTGCTGTTTTAAGTTTTATTTGGCATTGCCCTATTCACCCCCCCTCTAGGGCATATAACTAGGCCCTTTCAATGATTACGACTATCTTGTTGGACTTGACGACCACCTCGAAAATCAAGTCCAGATGGTATCCCATGATGATTTACTTGAGTCCGGAGCGAAGTGCGTGAGAAACGTGAATGTTTTTTGGAAATTAAATCTGAATTTAAGTAATCTGAGTCGTGTCGTGTGCGGGCCAACTGTAAGCATTCAGACTATCAAAATCTGACCTAAATACACCCACGGATTAGGGGAAATGTCCCACACATTCCAATGTACTTGTGGCCCAGATTGAGTCCCGGGAACCATTGAACTGAAACTAGTACGCCGCGGTCGATCTGTAAACCCAATCGGATTGAAAACTTATCTTGATCAAGATTCGATATTAGGAAGCTTAAGCTTGAACGCATTTAGCAAAGGGACCTCCAGAAATGCTCCGTTAGATCAGAACAGACACGATTTGGACATAACCTAAGTATATCTTGGCCCTGGGGCTATTCCCATCAGTTATGGGCCTATATAAGGGCTTTAAACCCCCTCTCACATATTCCATACAAATTCTAAAACCCTAGTAAAGAAAGGAGAAGAAAAGGAAAGGAAAGAGAGAGAAAGAGAGAGAGTGAGTTAAAGATTCATCTTAGGGTTCTTCCTAGCTACACTACATGCCAAATCCGTCCATTCATATCTCTATTCGGGCGATCCTGATTCCATACTTGGGTAAGAAAACCAAACCCTAACCTGTTTTAGGGCTTCGTATAGTTTAAGTGATGGAATAGCTAACCTACTTCATGGTCTAGGTTGCTAGTCCGCCGTTGACGAAGACGAAACGTCTAAAACAAATCTGTTACACGTTCACAAGCTTAAGGTGCGGACTATATACATAGAGGTTATGGTTTTCAAGGCTTTCAAAGTCAGTTAATGGTTTATTACTGACATGGATGCTATTTCACATGCCAAATGCGATATTTGTTCCGTGTTACAAATAGATATGAACTATGTGGTATATAGGGAAATTCATGTGTTTATTGAAATGTTTGTATGCGTTTGGAATCTGAATTTGTGATTGCCATGATTAAATATCATAGGTACATGATTGTTATGTATGCGACAACTCCTTGGTAAGAAGATTTTCCCTAATACATAATATATCCAACATACATGATGTATGTTGGAAGGTGTAGTCTAAGTATTTGTAAAAATGTCTAAATGAATTAGTAGTTAGTAAAGTGTGATTTTTAAGGGAGTTGAGATATGAATCCCAACTACCTTAACTGTGTATATGATTTCCTCCATGTACTGTATAGCCTGTTTATTCATGTTTAACTATATGTATGATTTCCACCATGTATTGTATAATCATGTTTAAGTTATATTCCATAACATGCTCACATGATTGTAGGGTTTGACTTAAGTATTCATTACTGCTTGATTACCTCATATGCTTATTTGTTGTGATTGTACGCGGTTGGGACTATATTACAGTCTAGGTAATTGGTAATAAGCCTTGCTTTGGTGGTTGAAGTTGTTTGGCCATGCAGGATGTGTTCGATGAATCCGAGCCGTACATGGGCTATCAGTAGTGGTTAGGCCACACGGAGTGCTTATGCACTTCATGTCGATCAACTCAACGTACGCTCATCTTAGTCGAGCTCGTCAATTAACCCGATTGACCCGATGTATGTTCACCATGTTTGGACGCTACTACTTGAATCTAAGGTACCAAACTCACCAGTGAAACCCTGTTAACCTTGGTACTTCGATCCGCTAAGACTCATGAGCCAGACATGGTGGTATGGGACACCGTAGTCGAGCTGTCGACCTATGTTGGGGCGAAGAGCCTCCCCATAGTGACCAATGAGCAATCTAGACTCATGAGACGAATACAGTGGTATGAGATACTCTATTCGTGTTATCGGCCTATGACTTGGCGACGACCCATTTATAGTGACCTCGGGCATACTCTGAGACTGCATTGAGGTAACGAGCCTTTTTGTAGTAACTAGGGTATAACTAGGCCTGCATTGATTAGGCGACGAGCCATTACAGCGACCTAGAACCATAACATCGTATGAGATTTGCTAAAATTGACGACCCTAGAATGGATCATTGTTTAAGAAATGATATAAGGGATGTACCTTAGCTTCCCAATCCTACTGTATGAAAAAGACTAATATGAACTTGGTAATCATGTTTATGCACTGCATTGCATGTGCTTTGGCGTGGAAGAACACTTTCGGGTGGTTGTCATCCGCGCCGTAAGATGAAGATGCTGAGGGAGTGCAAGTGAGGGCATGCATCATTATTAATTAGAGTATTTAGGACTTGTTTATTGTACTGCTTTATCATTACTGCTTAACTGAATTGATAACATGTTAACCTTTATTGTAAAGCTCCACTGAGTTGATCACTCACTCCCACGTTCTGGGACGGTATTAAACACCAACCAGAATCTGTCTTAGTTGTAGATGATGATGCGACCAACGAGGCAGAGCTGAAGTTCAAGGATGATGAGGAGGCATTCTCCTACATGCAGTAATCAGGCGAGTTCATATGAGTCGTGTCCTGATTGATGGGGATTCAGGGTTATGTTTGTAGTGGGCTATCATATTCTTTTTGACATTTTATATTTTGACACAAAACTGTAATTATCGACCTGGCAACGCATATATACTTTAGGGGCTTATACTGGTTTATATATTTATTTCAGTTTCCTCTTGTGTATTACAACTGTCCTTGAATTATGTTTTGCTGATTTAGCTTAATCTAATTCATGTTTTATGTACTAATACAGACAATATTCATCTATCATTAAAAATGTTACATAAGTGATGTTTTGGAACTCGGGAGCTGAGTTATACTCGACCCCTGATTTTCAGGGCGTTACAGCGACTTAGGATCATACGCAAATTCCAATTACAGGTCGCGGGTCACCGAAATTTGACTAGGAGGATCGCGAAAGTCTACAGAATGGTATAAACTAGGATAGGGGTCTCACAGCTCTACCCTCTTAATAAATATTTCATCCTCAAAATTTGCACTATCACGCAGGACAAAGAAAGGAAAGAGGAAGCATCGTCATATACATATGTCACGGCACAATCAATCTACAAAAGGATGAAGATAATGCTCTCTATTCTCAACCTCACTCTCCCAAGTCGCATTATCAATACTATGGTGACTCCTACTGAACCTCAGATCGAAAATGATCGAAATTGAGATATTATGTAGTTTCACAATCTCAATGATAAGGATCTATATTAGAAAGTTTCGAAGTTAATCATACTCAAGGAACTAATCATTCTAAGTTCTCAACAATCATAAAGTGTAGGGTGGCTATCAGCAGATATGTGATGTTATCCTCAGCTATTCCCAAGTTATGCTCTGATACTAAATTCTGTCATGCCCCAAACTCATAAACCGGGCTCACAAAATTCCCGATCACCGAATCTGGCATCGACAGCCTTCGTAGTACTCCATTCTCAGCTCCCAGCACATATACGCCAAATTTCGATCCTAGGATCTTACAAGGAAGATTTTTCAATGTACATTTATCTCGTAAGAAAAATAATCACAAGTTTACCCAGATTAGAAAGTTAATATCATCATCACATATCAACTAATATAAATATTTGAATACAATGCTTAAAGGGAAATACATATATAAAAAATCAAAGCTCCAGAAGACAGTTGCACACTCCAAGCTCAACCCTATTGTGACTTAATGCCACTTGCACGCATCTATCGTACATAAGCTTATAGAAAGCTTAAAGGGTAGTGTAAGTGTGCGATGCACGTGTCAAACATAAAAATATCATAGTAAGCGGAAATACTGATAATCCATAAATCGTACAATATCAGAGTAATGTAGAAACATGCTGGTAAGTCTATAAATACCATTAGCCTTATCCATGTTATGTGATGCAAAACATAATTAACCAATATCATATATAGAGGAAGCAATAGAGATCAGTTATGCAATGTGGAGACATAGTAAGCCAAATATCATATACTGAGAATGCAATACAATATGGAAATCCGGATGAGTCCACAAAATACCGTCAGGATCATCCAGGCCATATAAATGCAGAAACATAGAAACTCAAAATTCCATATGCCATGGATGTAATGAAATATGCAGTGCGAATGAAATGACAAAGCTGGAGTGTGAAGTCGCAATGATAGTACATATTATCGCAGGCTATGGGTTCCATTTTAAGGGACTTCTATCCAAACAAGTCTCATACCTAAATTTGGATAACCAAACTCAATGTGATAAACTCCTAATCTTAGGTTAGTCGCACGCCCCAACCGAAATCCTGGCCATTGCGAAGGTATACAACATGTAACGCCCTGAAATTCGAGGGTCGAGCATAACTCAGCTCCCGAGTTCCAAAACATCACTTATGTAACATAAATAATGATGGATGTATGTTGTCTATATTAGTGCATAAAATATGAAGTAGATTAAGCCAGATCAACAGACATAATTCAAGAATATTGAGAAATGCAAGCGAAAGACTTAACTACATATATAAACCAAAATAATCCCCAAAGTATGCGTGCACTGCCCAGGACAATATATACAACTGTGTAGCAAAATACATGTATCAAACTGTGAAAAATCATCATATACATATCCCAAAACCCCCGCTGGTCAGGACAAGGCTCACATGAACCCGCCTGAGAACTGCATAAATGAGAACGCCTCCACGTCCTCGTTAAAATCCTACTCCGCCTCGCAAGTATCATCGTCATCTGCAGCTAAGTCAGAGTCTAGTTGGTGTTTAAACACCATCCCAAAATGTGAGAGTGAGTGATCAACTTAGTGGTACTATACAGCAAAGGTTAACATATTATCAATTCAATCAAGTAGTAATGATAAAGCAGTACAATCAAACATGTCCTAGATACTCTTGTTAATGCAAGGATGATATGAGGAAATGATGTATGCCCTCACCATAAATTCCTTCATGCGACATCATCTAACGATCGCGGCATGAATCACTTCCTCAGTCCTCTTACACCAACACCGATAGCACATGCAATGCGATGATATGAACATGTTTACCAAGTTCTTATTAGTCCTTTTCATATGGCAGGATTGGGAAGCTAAGACACCTGCCTTATATCAATTTCCAAACATTGATCCATTCTAGGGTCGTCAGTCCTAGAAAATCTCATACGATGTTACAGTTCTAAGTCGCTGCAAGGGCTGTCAAGGTTGTTGCATGGAATCGTTACACCACTCCCCCATCACCAAATTAATACAGGCCTAGCTTGTACTCTTGTTACTACAGAAGGATCGTCGCCCTCACGTAGACTCAGAGTACGCTTGAGGTTACTACAAAGGGCTTGTCACCTGATCAGTGTAGGCTGACAGCTCGAATGTAGTGTCCCATACCACCACAATCGGCTCACGAGACAAGGTTTCTCATTGGTCACTATGGGGAGGCTCGTCGCCCCAGCGTAGGCTGACAGCTCGGCCACGGTGTCTCATACCACCATGTTCGGCTCATGAGTCTTAGGGGATCACGGTACCAAGGTTAACGGGAGTTTCATTGGTGAGTTCAGTACCTTAGATTCAAACAGTAGCGACCAAACAAGGTGAACATACATCGGTCAATCGGGTTAGTTGATTGTAACATCTCGAAAATCGGGGGGTCGAGCAAAAACTCCACTCCCGAGGTCCAAAATATTATTTATGCAACATAGATATGTATGATTGAATGTTGTCTGTGTTAATGTATTAAACATGAGTGAGATTAAGCCAGAACAGCATATCATACTCCAGAGACAGTTAAATTAACAAGCGGAAGACTGTGATAGTAGGTATAACATATATGAACTGTTGTATGTCTCCAGAGTGTGAACATGTTACCAGGTTATATACATACATGTATACTTCAAAAGTAAACAAAACGAATATACATGAGGGCGCTAAAAATATAAAATGACAAGTGTCAAGGTATCTAATCAACCTCCCTGTAATCCCGTCAATCAGAACACACATAAAGGAGGAATTCTCCTCATCATCATCAAGTCCAGCTCTACCTCGCAGGCCGCGCCATCATCTGCAATCATAATAGGGACTGGTGGGTGTCCGGAAACACCATCCCGTAACGTGGGAGTGAGTGATCAACTCAGTGGGATAAGAGAGCAGAGATTAGCATGTTATCAAATCAATCGTGCGCTAATAGTAAAGCAGTAAATCAAACAATCCTAATAATGTTGTTAATGCAATATGACATGACGTGATGTATGCCCTCACCGACGATCTCCCTCATACGGCACCATCTTACGACCACGGCATGCAATCGACCCTCAAGTGCTCCACATCTTCCAAGCACATGTAATGGTATGGTGATATAATTTTTGAGTTGTTATTAGTCCATTCAAACAGCAGGATTGGGAAACTAAGGTACTTCCCTTGTATCAATCGCAACACAGATCCTGTCTAGGGTCGTCACTCCTAGTAATCTCATACGAGGTATATTTTTGTAGGTCACTGCAAGGGCTGTCAGGGCTGTTGCACGCACTCGTTTCTCCGCTCCCCCATCACCTTATCAATACAGGCCTACTGTACTCTACTGCTATGGAAGGGTCGTCGCCTCCCGTAGACTCAGAATACGCTCGCGGTCACTATAAAGGACTCGTCGCCTGATCAGTGTAGGCCGACAGCAAGAATATAGTGTCCCATACCACCATAATCTGCTCACGAGACTAGGTGCTCACTGGTCACTATGGGGAGGTTTGTGGCCCCAGCGTAGGCCGACAGCTCAACCATGGTGTCCCATACCACCATGCCCGGCTCATGAGTCTTCGTGGATCAAGGTACCATGGTTAACAGGGTTTACAATGGTAAGTTCAGTACCCTAGGTTCAAGCAGTTATGACTCATGCAAAATGAACATACAACGGCCAGCCGGGTTACTTGACGGGCTCGACTAGCACGATCGCATCTCAAGTCGAACGACATGAGGTGCGTAAAACACCTCGCTTGGCCTAACCACTGCCGCCAACTCCAAAACACGGCTCGCGTTCATCGACGCGTCGTTCGTGGCAAAGATAGGCCAACCACGAAATTTCTCGGTTACCGACTGCCTGGACTAAGTATAGTCCCAAAAAATTATGGAATCACATCAGCATTCATATGAGAGTATTGGAAATGAAATACAACCATGTGAGCATGTTAACACATGTTATAACATACAACTTAAGCAAATCTTCAAGCACATACATTTCATACGTATAATGAAATCATGCATATGGCTAACATGTAGGAAATCATTTACATCAGCATATTAATTGAGAAATCAATCTCAAACTAATCCATAACACTATTTAATTCAATACATACTAATACAAGCACTTATACAAACACTTACACTACACACTTAAGTCTACATATAGTATGTCGACCCGAAGTGCGCATTTAGGCGAATCTCTTCGCCAAACTGAATATGCACGCATTCTTAACATCCTAATGTGACAATAAACCATGTCAATCACATCAGAAAAATATTAATGAAAACAGTACTTCCTACAAATGACTAAAATGCCCTAAATCTCATATTCTTCGCCGGTTTACGAAACAGGAAACGGACAGCATGTGTACATGTCAAACGGCGTTGCCGTCGATAATCTACTATTAAACGACATTGAAAGCGTTGGAAACAGTCAATCAAAGCATCTAAAATCCGCATCTTTTCTCTTTTATGTGTGTCGTTTCGAACGGAGTGTATACGCTTCGTCTACGGCGACTAGAGAACCTGATTAACAAGATCTATCAGCTAACTCTCTACGAAAATGAAGGAACACTAAATTAGCAACTTCTAGGGTATTTTCTTACCTAAAAACGTGGAGGAATCACCGGCCAGGTGATCGAAGTGTGTTGCTTAGGCACTTGCAACGGGTGGTGCAACGGCAAAAAAATTCTCCTCCAATCTCTCTCAAAAACTCTCACCTTTTCTCTCTCCCAATCTAGGGTTTTTCTCAATTTCGGATGGGAGAGAGGAGTGAGGGTTTCAACCCCTTTTATAAGCCTAAAAATGCCCAAAATAGGCTCAGGAACAAAGTTTACTTAGGGCATATCCAATTCGGGGCTGTTTCGGTCCAAAAGATCATTTCTGGAGGTCCCCTGGCCAAATGCGGTCGGACTTAAGCTCATGCATACTGGATCTAGCATACATCAAGTTTTCAGTCCGGCAGGGTTCGCAAATCGCAAGTAGCGGTCCAGTTTCAGTTCAGCGGTCACCGCACGTAGATCAGGCCTGCAAGTCTCATGATATGAAATAGAAATTTTTCCTAATCCGAGGTTGTAATCTGGCTGAATTCTGATGGTCAGAATTTTTAATACTGACGCATCAAGTCGTGTGCCAGATTTGAATTTCAAATTCTAAATCTGTCCCTACTCGCACTCTCTTCAGTTCGGGCTCAATGAAATAGCCTGTGGTTATCGGTTGGACTTGATTTTCGAAATGATTGTCAAGTCCAGCAAGGCGGTTCTAACGGTCTAAGATAGTAGGTATCGGACTTTCGACGCACGGTCTAGATCCAATACAAAGTTTCAAAGTGGTCCAGAGAACAAACCTGCTTAGAGTTTGATCCGAGGTTATAGAGTTTTATAGAGTCATTGGTTCTACTCGATTTGGGTCTTGTGGAACGTATTTAAAGTGATCAGAGACTATTTTCCAACTACTCTAGCATTGCGCTAGCTAACTTACCCTTATTTTCTAAAGGAATTAATCTTAAGTGGTTTCTTTGGCTATGGAATTGGGTTCTGAGCGATTCTCCAGGTGTTCTAGTTGACCCATTGCCTAAAGATGTCTAATCCCAGGTTGGCCAAAATTTGGGGTGTTACATTGATAAGCCCAACTAGGCCAAGTGCACGTTAAGTTGAATGACATGAAAAGCATAGGCACTCTGTGTGGCCTAACCACTGTCGAACATGCCGAGCACGACTCAAATTTGTTAAACTCATTCTGTGTGGCGAAAATGACCTCAACCACTATTTACAGAACGGTTACCGATTACCTAGACTATAATACAACCCCAATCATGTACAAGCCCAATAATTGGCATATGATTCATATCCTACATTCATATGAACATTCATGACATATAACTTGAACTTAAATACAGTACATGGAGGAAATCATACACACATTTAACATGATTCATCTAGGTTAATCAATCCATAGAGGAAATCATACAAATAGTTAATATGAGCGGGATTCATATCTCAACAACCTTAACAATCACACTTTACTAACTACTAACTCATTTAGGCATTTATACAAACACTTAGACTACACTATTCAACATACATCACGTATGTCGATTCCATTACATATTAGGGCAAGTCCTTTCGCCAAGGAGGTGTCGCATACATATCAAGCATATATCAATGACAAATAATCATGGCAATCATAACAAAAATTTCTAAACGTATACAGTTATTCTAACATATACATGAAATACAGTATTATAACATAAAGTATACATATACGTAAATCGAAACAAATAGCGCATTTGGCATGTGTAATGGCAATCACAACATGAATAAATCATTATCTAACATTGAAAGTCTTAAAAACCATAACTTAAATGTATATAGTCCGCACCTTAAACCAGAAAATGCATATAAGATGTGATTCAGATGATTTGTCTTCGTCAACGGCGGATACGCTACCTAAGGCATGAAATAGGTTAGCTACAACTTCACTACAGCTATTTTAAGCTCCAAAACAGGTTAGGGTTTGCTTAACTTACCCAAGAATGGATTCAGAATCATCGAAAGAACGATTCAGATACGCAGGTTTGATGTGTAGATGAACTGGGAAGAATCCCACGGAGAATCAACAGGTTCTCTCTTGCTTTCTCTCTCTTTTCTCTCTCTTAAGTAGCTAGGGTTTAGGGAATTTGTATGGAATTTTGGAATGAGGGTTTAAACAATTTTTATAAGCCTAAAGTCGACGAAAACAGCCTTAGGGCCAAGGTATACTTAGGTTATAACCAAATCGGGCTATTTCTGATCCAACGAAGCACTTCTGGAGGTTTCCTTATCAAATTCGGTCGAACTTAAGCTCACTTATATTAGATCTTAAGTAAGTTAAGTTTTCAGTCTGATCGGGTTTATATATCATTCGTGGCGGACCAGTTTCAATTTAATGGTTATCAAAATTCGATCAAGGCCACAAGTACTTTGACATGTATGGGCCACCTTTCCTGATCCGAGGGTGAATTTGGGTCGAAATCTAACGGTCAGAATGCTTAGAAATATCGCGCAAGCGACGCAACTCAAATTACTTAAAATCATATTTAATTTCTTTAAAAACTTCATTTTCTCACTCTCTTCACTCCGGACTCAATGAAATGGTCTCAAGACATTGTTTGGGCTTGATTTTTGAGGTGATGGTCAAGTCCAACTAGGCAGTCATAATGGTCTAAGTTCATTAATATCAGACTTTTGGTGTGCGGTCTAAGTCCAATACGAAGTTAAAAAGTATTTCCAGGAGTAACTGGGTTTAGAGTTGGATCCTAGATTTTAGGGTAATATAGCATCAATGATTCTGTAGGTTTTGGGTCTTACAGATCGTATTGAAAGGTATTGGTGCTAATTTCACATGTAATCTAATTTGGTGCTAGCTATACACATTAATCTTTTAAGGGATTTAGTTCTAAATGATTTCTGCTAGAGGTGGTACTTGGGTCTAAGTACGGATTTTTCTAAGTCGTTACTGTCACTTCCCAAACTCAGAAACCGGGCTCATAAAATTCCTGATCACCGAATCCGGCACCGACAACCTTCGTAGAATCAGGTTCTGATCCTGGGATGCTACGAGGAGGATTTTTAATGTCAGTTTGATTCATAATAAGTATAACGTAAGGCATAACGCACAAACAACAACCAAAAACTCCATTACATTTCCTCTATGATCAAAAAGTTTATAAGTACAATGAGCATAAAGGAAAATATAATGGTAAAGAATAAAAACTCTTAAATGATCTGCAAAGTGCTCCTGCCTCAGAGTTAATGCTCCCTAACATCAACTGCACGCAACGGTCATGCATAAGCTTATAGAAAGCTTAGAGGGTGGTGAGAGTGTGTGCGTAATATAGTAATGATCATACAATATCAGAGTAATGTAGAATATGCTGATGGATCCATAAATGTCATGAGCCGTACCAAGGCTATGCGATGCAAGATGCAAGTCAAGCATACATTCCTCATCTAAGTCCACATGTCAATACGGCTCAACTCTGGAATATCACCGGGGTCTAATATACTCTAAACCAGATCGCCACCCATCGCGCGCAATGAGGTAAGTGGAAGAGACCTCACTATCTGCCTGCCAATATCGGGCTCATCTTATCAATAGCAGACCCATTCCTTGAGCTGGTCAAACTCAGCCTAGCTTTTCCCCTACACTTGGGTGGGTAAGGCTGCACCCCCTTCCAACCGACCACGACACAGTGGAGAGCGCAATCATCTGGTAATCGGCACTCAACGCTCATCTACCAACTCGGTCTAAACGTTGGAGCAACCTCTTGGTACCATAAGGGTTTAGGGACTTTCACCCAGGGATATCTATAGCACCCCATGTAGAACAAAATTTCTGGTATCCAATCCTACCAACCACGATACGTCTATGGAGGCTACAGCCCTGATGTCGCTAGGGCGTAGAGTAACCATATCACACAATGTGAAATGCATGAATCACGCTATCTAGTCATGCAATAAATCCTGCGCGTATCGTGCGCTCATGTAGGGCAACACCACCTAACCGGGAGCCCATAAACAACCTACCCGAAGGCATATGCTATGATCAGTCACCTCTCATATCAAGCATACATATGATGCATATGAATTATGATCATGAGTCATGGAACTATACTAAACATGTAATAAAGTAATGAACTACCCTTACAACGCAGATGGGTCTAGACGGCCTACACGCAACAAGTACGAGCCTATTAATGGGCCTTAGAGAGAGTCGTAATGCTGACATTTAACCAACATTAAACTCGTAATGTGGACGTCAAACCAACATTACTCCCAAGGCATAGTCCGTAGTGAATATCATTACATGAACCAGGTAGGGTTTACACATTGCAATGGGCCTTAGGCACATCCCATTGGGCCTTAAATACATCAAATGGACCATATCATATGGGCCTTTCATTCATCAAGTGGGCCACATTAATGGGCTGCACCAATGGGCCTTATGCGCATTGCAATGGGTCATAACCTGTGGGCCTTAAAATGCATCAAATGGGCCTCGTAACATGAGCCTTATATATATAATAAATGGGCCACACGACTTGGGCCTCGCGAGCACCAAATGGGCCATGAATTTGGGCCTAACAATACAAATAGGTGGGCCCCATCCATGGGCAAAAATGCGTCATGATGGGCCTCATGGATGAGCCGTACCCATGGTCCTCAAGTGGCTTGGACCATACTAAAATCATTCAATAATTGTAGGTGTAACATGTGTGTCATTGTACACTATAAATTCATGGGGCTTATGGCCCATCAATGAGGAGCAGCACTGCCCAAACATTGTCCATATTAATCAGCACCTTCCAAACTTGTTCGGGTGCACCAACACTCTCCAAACACTGCCCAACAGCGGGTCCCACTACCAGGATGGCTGGGACACACATATACATCACATGGGACCCATGCAACTTGCTGATGTTAGTCCAGTAGTGGGTTCCACCATCAGAATGGTTGGATGTATATATACATCACGTGGGACCCATAGAATGTGCTGACGTCAATAGGAGGTGGGTTCCCCATCAAAAATGGTTGGAATGCATAGATACTACACGTGCATCGTGGCTGTCACCCACAAAACTCGCTGAGGCTAATGGACAGTGGGTCCCACCAGCTGGATAGCCTGGATATCATATGGGACCCACAGAATAACGCTAAATGGCAGTGGGTCCCACCAGTTGCAGATGGCAGGAGTGGATTAAATGATGATGGGTGGCATCAATGTCACACGAAAAGTATAGCCAAACCCACCGTCCCAGCCCTTGGATTGTGGGGACTTATAACACATCTTAAGGTGGGCTCCACCGTCCGTGGACGGTGGGGAACAAAACATATACATCACTGTGGGCTCCATGTGGGGCCCATGATGCCATTTATTTGCAATCCAACCCGTTGGTAAGGTCACATTACCCTGGATGAAAGGAAAAAATAAATTTCATCTTGATCCGAAACTTCTATGGCCCATATAAGGTTTTTAATGATAAAGGTTCAATCTCACTGTTTTTTGTCATGTGGGCCACCTGAGGCTTTTATATATCTGATATTTGGAGGGGACCCACTCCAAGGAAGGGCCCACCGAATGAACAGGTTGGATGATGAATATACATCATGGTGGGGCCCACAAGTGGAGCTATGGGTCTCTGCCCGCGGACGTCCTGGACATCCAGCGTCAAGGAGTGGGATCGTCCTTGCGCCAGCAGCAGCTAACGCTGCTTTTTTTTTGTTTCTTAAAAAAAAGCATTTTTCTAAGGTTTTTCACGCGTGGGGCCCGCATCGGGCGAATCCGACCCAATCGTTGGGTCCCATGGCTTAGTACAAGCCAACAAGCCCAATATTGAATATATTTTGGTGATTAGAAGCAAAAGGGTGATCTTTCAACAGTAACTACCGTAGTTCCTATGCTATGGCCCACCAGATGCCTAGTTAGACTTCATCCTTTGACTCAACGGGTAAAATGACCAGGAGAATAGAATGAACAGTGTGGATTAACAACATGCATCAAGGTGGGGCCTGCATGAGTAGCCCACCCAAATAGTCTTGAACCAAGGCAGATATTTATATTTTCCTTTCAACGTCCAGCGTCCAGGGACGCTGGACGACTGTGTGTTTCAGGTAGTCTGCACACGTGGGCCACCAAATGATGGGTGGTGTGAATATAACTCTTATAAAGTGGGCCCCACTTGAAGGTAGCTTGGATATAATATATACTTCATGGTGGGGTCCATCCGAGTGGGCCACAGAAGTGCATCATCATCCCATAAAAAATATGAAAAAGAGGGGGAGAGAGGGAAAGAGAGTGGGATACATGTGTGATGGAGGGCTCCGCCACTATGAGCCCTCCCTTAAAAAAATCATACAATCAAATGGATCCCTTTACACATGGGACCATCGAAATTGAAAATCAACGATGGGGATCCTTTCTCCACCAATATGGACGGTTTAGATGACCTTCCTAATGCAATGAAATAAACATCATGATGGGGTCCATGGAGAATGGCTCCATCATGGATGATCATGATGATCAAAGTGGGCCATCGGCCACAACTTAGGGTCCCAAGTGAGATCCAAACCATTGATCGGTTGGCCTCAGTTGGCCCATCTCAAAAACATGAAAAACTACTATTATCAAGCACCCACCATTCGATCTTCTTGCTCCTATGGGTTCCTTAGCACCTTAGCTTCGACTTCAATGGAGGAGATGAGAAATGGATAGCTAGGATGGGAGATCTTGGGATGGAGAGGTGGGCCGAACTTGGAGTTTTGGAAAGAGAGGGAAAGGCTCATACGTATGGGTTTTGGTTGCTTGAGAAAATGAGATGAGAAATGAGAAAGAGAAAGAGTTGTAAGGAGATGTGAGTTGATGGGGTGATGGAGTGATGGGAGAGAGATGGGTGTGTAAGGCTTTGTTGACTTTGGTGGCCTTTTGTGTAAGAAAGGCATGGGCTTGTAAGACCTTTTTGACTTTGAGGGTTTTCAATGTAAGAAAGGTATGGGCTTTGTAAGAGATTCTTGACTTTTGTGGTTGCTTGGGAATGGGTGAAAGGCGATGTGTACTTGACATGTACTTGACATGTGATGTGATGAGATTGATTGATTGATGGGATTGATGTGACACCCTGTAGAGATTCCCTTGGGTTTCACAATGCGTGGCTTTTTCCTCGCAATGAACGTTGGCCCACATCTCCTGACCAGGGTATCGCCTCGGTGCACAAGTCGCGGCATCGGAATCGCAGCGATAGCGTGTCATTATAGTAAAGGTCTCGGGTTGATTCGATACACGTTGATGGTACATGAATCAGGGTCATGCATAAATATCGGTTAAGGGTTGAAGGTTGCTGAAATTTGACCGGTAAGACCGCGGAAGTCTACGAAACGGTACGGACTAAGATACGGGTCTTACAGTTACACAACTATTAGTTATGCACCACCAGCATGAGTGGATAGTGAATGAATGAATGAACGAGTAAAGTGCTGGGTATGCGACTCCTGCTCAATAAGTCCATATATCAGTACCGTACATCTATGAGATCATCACCGAGGTCTAGTACACTCGACGCCACCTGTCCCCCCATCAAGCATACAACTGGGTAAGTGGAAGAGACCTCTTTATCCACCTGTCAGCAGTATATTAATGCTTACCTAGCTCATCGATAGCGAACCCATTTATGAGCTGGTCAGATTCAGCCTAGTATCGCCTACTCCCTTAGGTGGGTAAGGCCATACCCACTCCCAACCAACCACGACACTGTGAGAGATGTGACTTATTTGTATTCAGCACTTGGGCGCTCATGTATCCACTTGGTCTAGATGTTGGGGCATCCTCTAGTTGTTAAAGGGTTTAGAGACTTTCACCTAGGGATATCTATGGCACCCCATGTAGAAAAAAAAATTGGTGTCCCATCTGGCCATCCATGATATGTATGTGGAAGCTACGGCCCTGATGTCGCTACCGTGTATGGTTGTCGTATCATAAAATGTGAGATGCATGAGTCATACCATCCGATCATGCATTAAACCTACACTAAACCTACACGTACAGTGCGTTCATGTCGGAGCACTCCGTCTCTCATGGAGTCCCATATATAATCAGCCCAATGACACATGCTATGCTCAATCACTCCTCATAAAAAGCATGCGGATGATGCGTATGGGCATGTATCATGATGCAATACTATATATGTACTCACAATCGGTATTGATAATGCCTAACAAAGGGCCTAAGGGAAGGTCACAATGTGGACATTTAACCATTATTGCCCATTAATGTGGATATTTAACCAACATTGCTCCCAAGGAGTGGCCCACATCGAGCCAAACATATAGTGGGCCGATGGCCTCACACAAGGGCCTCATACCAAGGCCTTATACAATCTTAACGTGCCTCATACAATCATAATGGGCCTTACCATATGGGCCTAACATATCACAATAGGCTGCATCACATGGGCTTCATACACAACATATTGAGCCTCATCATATGGACCTCATATACATCAAGTGGGCCGCATCAACGGGCCGTACCAATGGGCCTCATAAACATCAAGTGGGCCTCATCAACAGGCCTCACCAATGGGCCTCATAAACATCAAGTGGGCCGCATCAACAGGCCGCACCAATGGGCCTCATATACATCAAGTGGGCCGCATCAATAGGTTGCACCAATGGGCTAATAAACATCAAGTGGGCCACGTCAACGGGGCACACTAGTGGACCTCATATACATCAAGAAGGTCGCATTAATAGGCCTCATCAATGGGCCTCATAAACATCAAGTGGGCCGCATCAACGAGCTGCACCAATGGACCTCATATACATTTAGTGGGCTGCATCAACGGGCCGCACTAATGGGCCTCATATACATCAAGTGGGATGCATTAGCCGGTCACACTAATGGGCCTCATAAACATCAAGTGAGTCGCATCAACAAGCCGCACCAATGGGCCTCATATACATCAAGTGCGCTGCATCAACGGGTCGCACCAACGGGCCTCATAAATATCAAGTGGGCTGCACACATTCCCCTAAAAATGAATCGTATCGAAACATCATCTGGACCATACTACAACTAGCAGTGGAGATAATGATTTCCATCGTTAAAATCCTACAGGGCCAACCATAAAAAACTGTGAGAGCAGCCACACCAACCATTAAAACATTTATAGGACCCGCTATGATGTATTTTGAGATCCAACCTATTCATCAGTTAACATAGAGATAGATGAAGTGAAAATAAAAATATCAGCTTGATTAGAAAGTACCGTGACCCTTAAGAAGTTTTGAACGGTGGATGTCACTGTCCCCACTATTTTGAATGGTGGGGTCTGCTGGAACTTCAGATCCGACTCATTCTTTTTCTCATACCATAAAACGATCCCTAAAAATGGTTGGATGATATAGGTACAGTACATGCATCATGGTGGGTCCCACCATCTAAAGTCTGGAGGGTGTGGATCCACATGGTATTGATAGCTGGGGGGGATTTCACATACATCATAGTGACCCCAGAGTGCTGCTATTGCACGTTCAGCAGCAACTGCCAATGGCTGTTGGCACACCATAAAAACAGATGGACGGTGGGGATTCAAAACAGATGAACGGTTGGATACAATACATGCCACGTGTGGGTCTTATAGACCCTGCAGACGTTAATACAATAGTTAAGTAGCTGTTGTATTGATAAAGAAATTGGCCACGGAGAAGATGGTGGGTCCCATGTAGGGCCCTCTTAGGTATTAATATATTATTATTATTATTATTATTATTATTATTATTATACATTTTTTTTGTGGAAACATGCCAGCACCCAGGGGGTTGGATGCCCACCTAACAGATAGTCTAGGTGGTGTGTGGATCACACGTGTCAGGGGACTCCATCGTCTACAAAATGCTGGATGGTGAGGATTTGCATAAACTTCTAGCGGGTTCACGTGCTGGCCCACCAACGTTGAATCATGTTGATATTTGTGGTTTCCCATCTCCGCCCGAGCCTGTCCAAAAGGACTGCCAGGTGGACCGACTTGTTAGATGACATGGATAAAATACATTCATCATGGTAGGATCCATCCAAGTGGGCCACATGGCCACATCACCACCAAGAAAATGAAAGAGAAGGAGAAAAAGAGAGAGAGAGAGAGAGAGAGAGAGAGGAAGATCGGCATATTAAAGGGACCCTGCCACTATGGTCCCCCCTTTGTTACAACACAAGCATCAAGATGGGTCCCACCATAAGTGGGCCCTACATACAAATTAAGGTCCTACACTAAGATCACCCACCGTTTACTCTTCTTCTTGGATCCATGGAAAGCTAAACTCCTTGGCTTCTTCTTTGATGGTAGATGATGAGAGTTTAAAGGTTGGTAGTGAGGATCTTGGGGTAGGAAGTGGGCCACTCACAAAGCTCTCCTTGCTCTCCTTACTCTCCTTAGAGCATGGACGTCCACTCTTCTTGCTTGCTTAGGAGTGAAGAGAGAATTGAGAGAGCCATGGGAGTTGTAAGGATGGATGACATGGAGTGTATGGGTGAGGGATGGGGCTTGTTGACTTTTTGGGCATGAGATGAGATGGGTATGGGTAGCATTGCCTTGTTGGCATGAAAGGTATCGGAGATGTAAGGGCTTAGTTGACTTGGTGGAAAGAAGGGGTATGGGTAGAGATTTCATTCTCTCAACTGGGAATCTTCCTGAAAACGGAGCACACGTTGCCTAGTGTTTCCTCAATTTATTCTCAGGCTGACAACTCCTGGCCTGTGTATGGCATTGGTGTGCGAGACGCAATGTTGAAATCGGGGTGACGGCATGGTCACTAGGGTACAAGTTTCGAGTCGAGCCGATATAAATGTATAGGATGCGAATTAAGGTTGTGCACAAATGCCAATTACAGGTCACGGATCATTGGAATTCTATCGGGAGGATCGCGGAAGTATATAGAATGGTACAGACTAGGATAAGGGTCTCACATATCACCCCAATGTAGGCTGAAAGATTGAACAGGGTGTTCCATTCCACCATGCCTGGCTCATGAGTCTTAGTGGGATCGTATCATTAATGGTTATCAGTAGGCCTCTCAAAGGTATGGGGCGCTTCAGATTCAGGGAGGCATGACCATACATAGTGAACATACATGTTTGGCTAACTGGTGGATTAATTTGGCTGACTTAAGTGAACTAATGTGCAATCGGCACTGGGTGCAAGCATCACGTGTAGTCCAACTACTGTCAGTTGTCCATCTTTAGCCTGAATCAGTTGGATCAGCCCAGGGCAGCTGATTTAGTAGTGCTGCCCTTGTGAATTTTTCTGGTTTACTGGCCAACCCAATTATCATTATACTAATATTTTACACCATGCCACAATCAATTCTATTTAGGAATAGGCAACCAACTAAATAGTATTTCAGGATATTCTAGCTAATATGGGCAAACAAATTGGCATGTAAGTATATTATTCAATCATTGCACAATTTACCATAACCAACTAATTAGGTGCATGTATCAAGAAAAAATATGGAACATGTGGGCATGAAATTTCAGTGTATCCGATCTATTCTAGCATGTAATCAATAATTGGCAACCATAAGAAAAAATTTTGCTTCGTCAATGGTAATAAGTCTAAGGATTAGTCACTGGTTAGCATGCAATTCACAATTTTCACTACACAATCATTATTTGTGACATAAGTTCAATAATTAGCAACCTAAAGGTAATGGTCTGCACTTAAGAGTAGTCTCTCGATGTTTTTTAGTGTCGTCCCTAAGGTTAAGGTCTGTTGATTAGTGTGTCAGTGCCCTTTCTCTTCAGACAGATAAAAATTATACATATGATAGTTCTATTTATAGGCATCAAAAAATAAAAATTCAGTTCTTATTAATCATGCATTCCTAACTATTTGTGAAGGCCAAAACATGGGTGCTTGGGAGAGATTTGTAGAAAAATTGAGCAGAAATGACCCTTAACCATTTTTGGGCATGTCCCACGATTAGGTGGGGCTAACTTTTAGCATCCCATTAGGTTCCCTTGGTAGCCCTATGTGTGGCCTTCAATTTTTCTGTGCAGGATTTTCTGTACAACTATGCCTGGTCCTATTTGAGATCCACTCCCCAATTTTTTGGGGTCCACTACTTTTGAAGGACAGAGGGAATTTGGTAGTTTTATATATATACTTCAAACCCCACAAAGTAACCCTACTTAATCATGCATATATAATTTTTGGTAAAGATTCAAATTTGCGTGCTTGGAAGAAATGTGTAGGAAGCATAGTGCATAATTAGTTTTAGCTCGATTTTGAATGTCCCATGATCACAAGGGACCACCTTTCAGTGTACCGTGAAGTCACCTTGGTAGTACCATATATTTACTTAAAAATTATAAGCTATGACCAACTGGTTGTACACACATAATATTTGGTATAGGGCCAAACATAGGTATTTTAATTTTCTACACAACTGTGCCATGCCCCGTTTTGAGATCCACTCCCTAATCATGTGGGGTCTTATTTTTCCCAAGTAAAATATAATTTCTTTATTCATTGGTATAGCTTATAGGTTCCAAGTGGTGGCCTACTCATATCTTGTGTGTGGGATCCACTACAGATGCCCAAAGTTGGTACAAACTCAAAAATAATCAAATAATTTTCAGCAATGGGGTCTGTCACAACTTAGGGCCCAATTTCCAAACACTTATGGATCATTCTAGACAAAAAGTTGAGACATTCCATATCACTGACATAAGAATTAAACATCCCCCATATTGGTAACCTTAACTACAGAGCATGAGGCCCACTACAAGGTATCAAAGAGGCCCACATACAATACAGTTAAGTACATAGAAAATTTTCAGCTAATAGAGAGTGCAAAGGAAATGAAATAGATCTAATGGAAAGTAGGGCCCACACTCTATCAAACCATAAATAAGAGATACAAAACAGTGTACATGGGTGTCTAGATTGGATGAACTAATAAAATGTATAAATCATAAGTGGTCCCACACCCAAGTGGGTCAATAAGAGGGTGAATGTTATGTACAACTAGAGGAGGGCATTTCTGACCCAATCAGGCGGATTCGACCCATTCAGAACAAAACTGATAGTCTAGATCAGGCCTGATCGACTGTGGAAATCCAGATCCAGTCATTTTTCTCATCGCGTTCGGATAGAGGTTTATCCGGACAGATCCAGACCAAAAACCCGAACCAAGTGGAATCGCACTGAATTGAACAGACCCGACCAGAGCGGGTAGTATAAAAAGGCTTTTTAATTTTTTACCCTAACCCAACCCTAATCATTTACACCTCACTTAGCCTCTCCCCTATTTTCTTACCCTACTAAACTATGGAACGAGCGCTGCATTCTGCTTCCTGTGCGACGCCTGATCTTCTTCCTCTTTTTTCTCTTCTTTTTCAACACCGGTCTATCCTTGTCTGCATCAAATTGGGTAAGTAATTTAGGTTTTTTTATTTCTTTTACCCTAACCCGATAACCCTCTTCTCTAAACCCGACCACTATTCAGGTGGTGTAGCCTTGGCTCAACGGTGGTCCAGTAGTGGTCGGGGTCCAACCCTGGCTCACCACTCACTAGTAACCCACCAAATGAATCGATTAACTTTATTATTTAGTTGGGACATTTCCTAATCGAACAAGATCTATTTTGAATCCTTCTTTTTGGTGGGTCATCTATAGATTAGATATATCATAAAGGTCATGTTCATAGACCGACTGATCTTTCAATAGATTTGGCCCATATATTGAATGTAACCCATCCCATATGATCTTGGACTCAGTATAGTTGGCCTATACGTAGAAATATGGTGGCAATGGGTCTAGTCAGGCCTCAAGTTAACTGTCTTGACCTACCTTTTTATCTAGGTTTGGTGCAAGCTAACTAAGTAGCAGGATGGGTTCGGGGTTAAAAAATGTGAGCTATTTAAGAAAACAGATGATTTTGGGTTGAATCCCACCTAAGATTTTGGCCCTGAGGGGTGAGGTGAGGTAAAGCATCTATGGATGGGCCTGATGTCGTGAATATAGAACATGGGTCCCACTTATATTGATGCATTTTCTTCTGATTAGTAAAATTAAGAAATGTTCCTATTGTCTCATAGTGCTATAAATTATAATGATCCTGTATGAACCGTTCATTTAGACTGTTTGATTGATCGATCTGAACTAACTACTAACTCTTGAAGACATTTTACAGATTAGTATATAAGATTGAACAAATGGATGATCCAAATCATCCTTAATTTGGTCTTATTTTCTACAGGAATGGCTAAGTTTGGCCAATTTCTTTTGATATTTTTCCTTCCATGTTGTTCTATTTTTTCAATTCACTTAGATCAATACACATTCATGTGTTTCTTGGTTAAAGTTACCTATCAATGCTTATGGGTATATCAGTAGGAGTCATCTTATGATCACTATAACTTCTACCAAACCCAAGTGATTGATTTTCTGATAATCTTTAAGTTCAGTGGCCTTATCTCAATAAATTTTTCAATGCTTGGCTCTGTTTGTCTTCATATTTCTTAAAATTTTAACAAATGCTTATTTGAATTTTTTCAATGATTTCAACTGAACATCATGTTTTTATTCTCATGGTTTCTACTCAGATTTATTCGCCTATGAGGTGGCATTACGTACACAATACTTTACGCCTTTAATGTTGAATGACTAATCCAGACCACCCACCTAATGGGTCTTATCTGTGAAGGGCCAAATGTTTACAATCACACCAAATGGATGATCTTAGCCATTAATTTGTCTTGTTGAATGTAGATCATAACCATCAACCATCCTTTTTAGGCCACCATTCATATGAAATAATACCTTATTCGATTTCTACTTTCATAAGTGACTCCCTACAGATTGGACCTGTTAAATGGTTGGTTTACACTTCTAATCCTGGGTGCAATACTCAAAATCATGAGAAATATTTTATGCTCTCAGTCAAATCAAATTTTTTCTCAGTCAAATCAGATCTTCCACAGCTATTTTTATTACTCTATTTTTTGGCTAACTCATTCGGTGATTGCTTAAGGGTTATATCATATATGCTTGACATTGCTTTCTTTTAATCATTTATCCTAATATATTAATCTTTATTTATTTATGTTCCTTTCTCAAGTTGAAGGCTTGAAGCAAAGGAGCAACCTGACATTTTGGAGTCGTATTCGGTTTCAGCAGTCCCTTATTTCGCCTTTTGTAAGGTTAGTTATTTTTATTTTTGGCCTCTCTTTATTTCTTCTCTTGATGCAAACATCTGTGCTTAGGCTTATTGCAAAGCAAACTAATGAAAAAAATTAAATGGAAAAGGAATATGGGGAAATACTGCACGTTTAGCATTTGTATGTAGGTTGCTAATTCACCCCATGTTTTTTCCTTTATCTGATCAAGCGATTCTCTATATGGGTCTATTCGAATACAATATCCTGGAAACTATGAGGACCGGACACTATTCATCTTGATTTTTCTACAACAAGTGGATCGAATTTGTGTCTAGTTAACTGTATTGATCCAATAAATGTTAAGAATGGTCAATGTGTCAATCATTTAAACTACCCAACTAAGGGCCACTTCATGGATGGATGGGCCAATATTGGTTAAAAAATTGCAACAATTTGTTGTTTCTTGGCCACTGCTCTAAACTTTCGTGGTTGTCTTAAAATAAATGATGGATTAGATGGTTATGAATTTCCAATTGGTGTATTTTGGCCCTACAATCACTGCCCTAATTGTAGTTTCCTTGTATTTACAACTACATTAAGTTGGACTTCAAAGAAACATAGCTATAAATTGAGGGCTACTTCCTGGTTTATGAATGCTAGGAAAACATCACTTAACTATTGTTGTTTCTTCTTAATAAATGTGAGTGATTGTAATTCAGTTCACTCGTACCAATAATTTCTCCTTCAAAATCCCAACATCTTCTAAATAAATGTATTACATTTTTTTCTTAAATTATTATTGTGACTTACTAGTTTATAGTTGTAACTTATGATTATGATTTGTAAGTTAGATAATTCGTTACCTGTTTGAGGATTCTATGTGGCCATACATAGATATGGTGTATTTTTTTGTGATATAGAAATTGCTTAAATTGTCCCATTTTGGACAGTTCAAGGTTAGTTGAATGATATGCTTTCGTATAGTCTTTTTAAATGTTTATACCTGATCCGTGGTCCATCTCCTCGTTTCTCTCTAAATATGTTTCTTCCGTTTCATATCCAATACCAAATATCTTTACATTGCTTTAGATATTTGGCATTAGAATGTAACATAAGATCAACTTATCTGAAGAGGCATGGGGAGATGCTGTCGGATTTTCAGCGTGGACATTTAAATGGAAATATGAAAGTATTATAACTTATCTAACATTGGATAGGTAACTAATTTATGATTTATTTGTTACTCGTTAGTTAGATAATTAGTTACCACTTTGAGGATTTCTATGTGGCCATACATAGATATGGTGTATTTTTTATGGCATAAAAATTGTTCAAATTGTCCCATTTTGGACAGTTCAAGGTTAGATGGATAGTATGCTTTCATATAATTTATTTAAATGTTCATGCCTGATCCGCGGTCCATCTCCTTGTTTCTCTCTGGATATGTTTCTTCCGTTCTGCATCTAATGCCAAAAATCTTTACATTGCTTTAGATGTTTGGTGTTGGAATGAAACGTAAGATCAACTTATCTAGAGAGTGTAAGTGTTATGGTTTGAATCCTCTTTGGTTGTCAAATTTTATGTGTCAAAATCTCTATATGTGTCTTGTGTTTGTATCTTGTTAAATATGTTCGAGACACCACATCAACACTTCGAGACAAGAAGATGAACTCCAATTTTGATGATATTAAAGAAGAGTTCAAGTTAAAGACTCTAGCTCTAGTTCAAGTTCAAGACTCAAAGTTCACGTATATTCAAGATCAAGACTCAAGCATAGTTAGGAAACTGAGCGCAACTCAAATTGACATTGACTTCAAAGCTTATGAAGTGTTCAAGGTACATCAAGAAGAACTCAAGCTTTATAAAGTTCAAAGTCTAAAAAAATGAAGGTTCAATGTCCTTACTTATTGAGGTTTGATTGACCTTAGGTTGACCTTTAGAGTAGGTCACTTTGGATACATAATTCGTATATCTTTTACAAGTGATTTTGGTCTGTTCTAAGACTAGTCCTGGACCTTGTTCGATTAGTGTAGCAATGGTTTGACCAGTCCAAGAAATTTCAAGACCAGTCGTAGTTTTGTTGCAAATTATCAGATTTTTTCTGTTCAGCTACGACCAGTCCTGGAGTCTACTCGACCGGTCATGGGATGGTTTCGACTCGACCTTCGACCAGTCGTGGAGCTATGACTCAAACTCCAGCGACTAAATCAAGTGTCACACGACCAGTCATAGAGGGGTCTCGACCGGCCATGGACTGCCTTCAACCAGTTGTGGACTCCCTACGACCGGTCGTGTAATAGTTTTATCCGATCGCGCTCGAAAATTCAAAAATCCGTTTCTTCTTCGACCAGTCATGGTGACCCTAGGACTAGTCAAAGATGAATTTCTACAGCTATAAATAGCACACGAATTTCAAAGTTATTCATTGAAAATTAAGTGAATTTAAAGCTCCACTCTGAGACAAGTTTGTGTTTGTTCTTAAGCTATATTGTACATAATTCTATTTCCTTTTGTTAGCTTTTTACTATTTGATTTTATTCTATATTCCAATCTGATTTGAAAAGAGGAAATATTGTTTTCCTTCTTCTTGGAATTAAAATAAAATAGAGCTAGCCCAGTCTGATTTAATTTAAAATCAATTAGAACTTAGAACCATTTTAAAGTGAGTATTGGACATTACACTTTCATATTCGAACATCTACTCGAATTGGTTCTTCCGAGCTGCTACGAAAGGAGAAATCTAGGTATTTTACACTTCTGTAAAATTTTCATTCTTTTGGTTTTTGTTTGGGATTCGCCAGAAAAATTTCATTTGTATGGTTATCTGAGGAGAGACAGAAAACTCAGAATAGTGTGGGTTTTTGGATTGTGTAAGCCCAAGTTAAAAAGACATAATTGTGAAGGTTTTAGGTGAACTTGTGAAACCTATTTTGATAGTGAATGCTAATATCCCTGTGTGAGGATATTAGGAGTGGAGTAGCATTCTGTGTGGCTATTGTTTAACAGTTGGTGAACGCATAGGCGAACCACTATAACTCCTTGTCTTGTGGATTGAATGATTGCTTAATCTTTATATCTTTTATCATTCAGATTTGTGGAATGTATATGTGGATGAGAATATTGTAAAGATTTACAATTCAAGCAAGTGTGGAAATATTGTAATAAATTAGATTTAAATTTTTGTAATTTATTTTAATTCCTTGCTATTTATTTTTTTCTATTCAGATTGAGTTCTTGATTCAAAAGATGTTCTAGAAATAAGGTTGTCCTACCATAAGCCCTTGTTTATTATGGTGTAAGGTTGTCCTTAGAACTGAATTTGTATTAACCTCTCAATGCTTGTTTATTGAGATTGATTTAATTTCAGCATTGTGAATTGATTTATTGTTGTAAGGCTATTTCTTTATGTTATTTCGCTGTATTTAATTTTAATTTGGCATAGTCCTATTCACCCCCCCCCCCCCCCTCTAGGACATATAGCTTGGCCATTTCAAGTGGTATCAGAGCCTAATAGCTCGCTCTTATTGCTTTTTATTTGGATTTATTTCCTGAGCTAACGATCTAAGCTATATAAAAAGATGTCAAATTTTGATAGCCTTTCAGTCACTACACCTCCACCATTTGATGGCTCTAACTATGCCTATTGGAAAGTCAGAATGAGGTCTTCCTCAAATCAATGGATGAGAGTGTGTGGCAAGCCATAGTGACCGAATGGAAACCCCTACCACTGAAGTGACTAGAACCGACGGTTCAAAAACAATGAGAGTGTCTCCTTATTTCTCATGGACTACACTTTAGAAAAGTGAGAGTAGTGTCAATGCTAAAGCACTATATGCTATCACTTGCGCACTATCACCGGATGAGTTCAAAAGAATCATATCCTGTGATACTGCAAAGCAAGCCTGAGATATATTAGAAATGACACATGAGGGTACTTCAATCGTCAAGAAATCTAAATTCCAACTCCTCACAAATAAATTTGAAGAAATTCATATGAAGGAAAATGAAATGTTTATGGACTTTTACACTAGATTGAATGACATTGTAAACTCAATGTGGGGTCTTGGTGATAAAATCCGAGAAAGTAAAGTGTGTGCAAAGATACTACTCTCTCTTCCTGAACGGTTCAACTCTAAAGTAACTGCGACTCAGGAACTTCGTGATACAGATAATATGAGGGTAGAAAAACTAGTTGGTTCTCTACAAACCTATGAATTAAATCTTAAAGCTCCTAAAGGAAAATCTATTGCTTTAATATCTTCTAAAGGTATTTCTCAAGATAACTCAGATTTAGAAAATTCAGAAGATGATATGACGCTTTTAGCTAAAAAGTTTTACAAGATTTTCAAAAGTAAGAAAATGGTTGATTTCCAAAAGACAAACGAAAAGAAACGATCTAAACCTAAGTCTAGAACTTGGAAGTCTTTGAAAGATATTCAATGTTACAACTGCCAAGAATATGGTCATTTAGCAAACAAATTTCCTAAAAAGGACAAATCCAAGAAGAAGGGTATGTTAGCTACTTAGGACGAATCATCTGATTCTGAAGCCTCTTCTGAATCAGAAGATTCTGAAACCGAGTCAGGTAATGATGTAAAAGCCCTTATGACTCTAGCCAAGTTCATATTTTTAGATCACGATGATTCAACTAGTGAAGAAAATTTACATGGTGATCATGAAATGAAGAAGATCTTCAAGATGCTTATAATGCCTTATATAAGGAAAGTTGTAAAATTGCTGTCAAACTTAAACTTCAAAAAGAAAAGTTTTCTAAACTCAAAGAATGTTTTGAGACTCCTGTTTTAGAAAAATCACAAATTTCAGATTCCTTTGAAAAATCAAAATGTGATTTGGAATTTAAAACCTCCCTAATTGAAGATATAAAATTTGAAAATGAGAAACTTAAAAGAGAAGTATCTTCTTTTCTGAGTTTGAAGGACACATGGAGATATGCTCAAGGTGATCTAAAGTTAGAAAAATTATTATATGGATCAAGAAAATGTGGTGATCAATCCGGGTTGGGCTATGATAAGAATATACCTCCTAAACAGAAGGATACTCCTCTCAAATTTATGAAAGGAGAAGGCTCAAACTCAAAAGAGAAAAGTACTAATCGAGGTTTTTCTAAAAACACAAAAACTTTTTAAAAACTTAAAAGCAGCTATGTTAATTTCAAAAATCAGAACAGAAACCTGCTAGATGAAAAGATAGTTGATTTACTCAAGGAGCTCTTAAAATCTAACTCAATAGGTCATTCTTACAACTACAATCAAAAGAAGACCAACTATACTCCTAAACCCAAAACTATTCTGAAATGGGTTCCTAAAGTTTCCTGCTTGGTTGCCCACACTGCTTTTAAAGTAACAAGCCATTCAAAGTGGTACCTAGATAGTGGATGTTCCAGGCATATGACAGGTGGCAAAGCTTTATTCACCGATCTTAAAGATATGACTGATGAGTCAGTCACATTTGGTGATGGAAGCAATTGCAAGATTATTGGCAAAGGTACGGTTTAACTTTACAACCTTCCTTTATTTAAAGATGTTTTATATGTTGAGGGGCTAAAACACAACCTGTTAAATATATCTCAAATATGCGATAACAACCATAGTGTGAAATTTTTCAATCAAGGTTGTGAGATCATAAACAGAAAGGGTTCTGCAATATTAACTGGTCGCAGAACTTATGAAAACTGCTATATAGTAAGTGATGGTAGCTCATTTAACCAAAAGTGCTACATGGTCCATACCAATGAGACAGAACTTTGGCATAAATAACTTGGACATGTACACTATCGAAATTTATACAGATTGAGCAAAGGAGAACTAATTAGAGGTCTACCGAAGTTACAAAAAGTAGACAAAATATGTAGTGAATGCCAGTATGGTAAACAAACCAGGAGCTCTCACAAAAAGGTGAACTCCAATACCACATTAAGACCACTCGAGCTTCTCCACATGGATCTTATAGGACCAACGAGAATGGAAAGTCGAGGTGGCAAAAAATACATCTTGGTTATCTTAGATGATTATACAAGATACACTTGGGTTTTATTCTTAAGAGAGAAATCAGAAACCCTTGATGAAGTGAAAAAGATCATCAAACGGATCCAAACTGAAAAATGTTCTCAAGTCAGTAAGATCCGTAGTGATCATGGATTCGAATTTGAAAATAGCAGTTTTAAGAAATTTTGTGGCGATCAGGGAATATCGCATGAATTCTCTGTGCCCAAAACACCACAACAAAATGGTATTGTGGAAAAGAAAAATAGAGTGCTCCAAGAAATGAAAAATATTATGTTGAATAGCATGAAGCTCCTTAGAAGTCTATGGACTGAAGCAGTGAATACTGCCTGCTACATTATTAACCGTGTTTATACTTGTAAATCAAATAATAAAATGGCTTATGAAATGTGGTTTGAGAAAAAGCCTACTGTCAAATACTTTCATGTTTTTGGTAGCAAGTGCTACATTTTGTGTGACCGTGAAAAATTGGGAAAGTTCGACACTAAAAGTGATGAAGGACCTTTTTAGGATATTCTTTAAATAGTCGTGAGTATTATGTATTGAACAACAGGACCGGTGTGATTCAAGAGTCAATTAATGTGGTCATTGATGATCACCTGAATACACTTGCCCCTAATTCAGACAATGATGAAGTTCTTATAATTAAAAAACCAGATACTTCATCAAGTGAAATTAATTCTGAATTAAAGACTGTTAAAGATCATCCAACTACTTAAATTCTTAGAAACCCTCTCACTGGTGTGCACACTCGTTGACAAATAGAAGACATGTAATTACGTATGTTCTACATCCCAGATTGAACCAGTAAACATAAAAGAAGCACTTTCTGATGAAAACTGGATAGTTGCGATGCAGGAAGAACTTAATCAATTTATTTGTAATGATGTCTGGTATCTTGTTCCTAGACCTAAAGATAAATACATATTTGGAACAAAATGGATTTTTAAAAATAAGTCTGATGAACTTGGAAATATTATTCGAAATAAAGCAAGACTAGTTGTACAGGGGTACACACAGATTGAAGGTATTGACTATGATGAAACCTTTGCCCCTGTAGCCCATCTTGAATCTATCAGACTTTTTATATCCATCGCATGTGTTAGGAAGTTTAAAATTTTTCAAATTGATGTGAAGAGTGCCTTTTTGAATGGTGATTTACATGAAGAGGTATATGTGGAACAACCTACCGGGTTTGAAGACCCTAAGTTTAATAATCATGTATATCGTCTTAAAAAAGCTCTCTATGGATTGAAACAATCTCCCAGAGCATGGTACGAAAAATTGACTAAGGAGTCACAATTTTCAAATGGGTAGTGTCGATAAGACGCTCTTTGGTAAGAAGCATAACGATGATATTCTAATGGTTCAGATTTATGTAGATGATATTATTTACGGATCAACGTGTACTAACATGACCGTTGAGTTTGCAGAGTTAATGAAATCTAAATTCAAAATGAGCATAGTTGGGGAATTAAATTATTTTCTAGGGTTGCAAGTAAAACAACAACCTGATGGAATTTTTATTTCTCAAACTAAGTATTCTTTGAACTTGATTAAGAGGTTCAGATTTGAGAATGGTACGAATTTTGATACACCTATGAGTATAACTCTAAGACTGTCAAAAGACTCTACAGGTAAAGATGTAGATCCTAAATTATATCGCAGCATGATTGGTAGTTTGCTTTACTTAACTGTTAGTAGACCCGATATTGCATTAAGTGTTGGAATTTGTGCTAAATATCAGTCTAATCCTAAAGAATCTCACTTAAGCTCTGTTAAGCGAATTATTAAATATGTTGCAAGTTCAGTTAATTTGGGTCTTTGGTATCCTTATGATACTAGTGTTCAATTAGCTAGGTATTCAGATGCTGATTGGGCTGATAATATCGATGACAAAAAATCAACCAGTGGTGGTTATTTTTAAATTGGAAACTGCTTGGTTTCTTAGTTTAGCAAGAATCAAAGTTCCATATCACTCTCAACTGCTGAGGCTGAATACATTGCAGTAGGAAATGCATGTACACAGCTGGTTTGGATGAAACGTATGTTGAGTGCTTATGGTATCGTACAAGATTCAATGGTTTTATACCGTGATAATTCCAGTGCAATAAATATTTTGAAAAACCCAATCCAGCATTCACGTACTAAGCACATTGACATTAGATTTCATTATATTCATGAATTAGTGGAAGAAAAAGTAATATCCTTATAATACATACCTACTAAGTCTCAGCTTGCTGACATATTCACTAAACTGCTCGACAAAAATAGGTTTAATAAATTAAAATTTGATCTTGGTATGTGTAATTTAAAATGATTGATCATGCATTGTAACACCCTGAAAATTGGGTGTCGTGTAGAAACCCGACTCCCGAGTTCCAGACCATCACTTATGCAACAAATATGCTGATGATTTAATGTTGTCTGAGTTAGTGCATTAACATGAGTAAGATCTTACCAAAACTGTAATTCATACTCCAGATCCAGTGATAAAATGCAAGCGGAAGACTAAAGAATATATATATCACTATATGAAAAATAAAATAATCTCGAACTGTCTCCAAAGTATGAATACATCTATGAGTCACATATACATATATTAAACTCAAAATAAAATGTCGTATAACAATCCAACTAGCAAAAATCCCACTGATCCAGACCACCTATGCGAAGCCGTCCGAGAACTGCATATATGAGAACTCATCCTGGTCCTCGTAGAAGTTCGGCTCCAGCTCCTGGATCTCCTCACAACCTGCAACTAAGACAGAGTCTAGTAGGTGTTGCAAACACCGTCCCGTAACGTGGGAGTGAGTAATCAACTCAGTGGAATCATAGAGCAAAGATTAGCATGTTATCAAATCAATCACGCGATAATAGTAAAGTAAACAATCAGACATTCCTAGATACTGTTGTTAATGTAAGTATGAAATGACATGATGGATGCCCTCACCGACATACTCCCTCATGCGACACCATCTTACGTTCACGGCATACTTTCTTCCCTCAGTGCTCCACATCTTCCAGACACATGCAGTGCGATGTGGATATGATTATCGAGTTGTTATTAGTCCTTTCATACAGCAGTATTGGAAAACTAAGGTACTTTCCTTATATCAATTCCAACACAGATCCTTTCTAGGGTCGTCACTCCTAGTAATCTCATATGATGGTATATTTTTGGTCGCTGCAAGGGCTGTCAGGGCTATTATTCGCACTCGTTACACCGCTCCCCCATCACCTTATCAATACAGGCCTAGTTGTACTCTTGTCATTACGGAAGGGTCGTCACCTCACGTAGACTCAAACTACGCTCGAGGTCACTACAAAGGGCTCGTCACCAATCAGAGTAGGCCGATAGCTCCAATGTAGTGTCCCATACCACCACAATCGGCTCACGAGTCTAAAGTGCACACTGGTCACTACGAGGAGGTTTGTGGCCCCAGCGTAGGCCGACAGCTCGACCACGGTGTCCCATACCACCATGCTTGGCTCATGAGTCTTTATGGATCAAGGTATCATGGTTATCAGGGTTTTCACTGGTAAGGTCAATACCCTAGGTTCAAGTAGTTATGACCAATACAAGGTGAACATACAACCGTCAGTTGGGTTACTTAACGGGCTTGACTAGCACGAGCGCACCTCAAGCTGAACGACATGAAGTGCATAAAACACCTTGTGTGGCCTAACCACTGCCGCCAACCCAAAGCACGACTCACATTCATCGATGCGTCCTTCATGGCAATTTGAAGCCAACCACGAATCCAAATCTATTACCGACTGCCTGGACTAGAGCATAGTCCCAAGCACTTGCAATCAACATCAGTGATCATATGAGAGTAATAGAGATGAAATACAAACATTCCAAGCATGTTAGCAACATGTTATAACAAACAACGAAAGCAAATCAACCAAACACATGTATTCCATACATATAAGGAAATCAATTCAGTAACAACATGGAGGAAAATCATGTACATCATCATATTAATTGAGAATTCAATCTCAAGACTAATCTACAACAATATTTACTCAATAAATACTAATACAAACATTTATACAAACACTTAGTCTACACACTTTAGTCTACATAGCGTATGTCGACCCAAAGTGTGCATTAGGGCGAATCTCTTCGCCAAATAGATCATACACGCGTATCTAATATCATAACACGACAAATACACATGGCAATCATTTCAGCAAAATACAGACGTATACAGTATTTCCTACAAATGCCTAAAATACCCTAAATCTCATATTCTTCGTACGCAGTCGAAATGGAAAACGGACAGTATGTTCTACATGTCAAATGGCGTTCTTGTCGATAATCTACTATTAAACGACATTGAAAGCTTTGAAAACAGTCAATCGAAGCATCTAAAATCCTCACCTTTCGTCATAGACGCGTAACGAATCGAACAGAAACTCTACGCTTTGTTAACGCCTGTATGACGATCTATATCACAAGATGAATCAGCTACTTCTCTACTTGTATCTATGAAATCCCTAAAATAGGTTGAAGTTAGGATTTTCTTACCTAGAATGAAGTCGGAAGCACTGGAAGAATGATTGGAACATGATGGGTAAGCTCGTGTACTAGCAGGATCGAATGGCAGGAAGTTTCCCTCACAACTCTCTCACAAACTCTCACTTTCTCTCTCTTCTCTTTCTAGGGTTTCTTGCAAATTCGTAGGTGAGAGATATGAGAGGGTTTAAGGCCCTTATATAGGTTAAAAACTCCCCTACATAGAGTCTAAACCAAGGTATACTTGGGTTATAACCAAATCGGGCCTTTCCCGATCCAAAAGAGCATTTCTGGAGGTCCCCTGACCGAATGCGATCGGACTTAAGCTCATGGATATTGGATCCTGATCACATTAAGTTTTCAGTCTGGTAGTGTTCCCAAATCGCACGTGGTGGATCAGTTTCAATTCAGCGGTCACGGAGATTCGATCAAGGATTCCAAGTACACTGACCTGAGTGAGAAATGTTCCCTGATCCGAGGGTGTATTTGGGTCAGATTCCAATGGTCTGAATGCTTATACTTAACACGTAAATGAAACGTGCCAGATTTATTTAAATCTCATTTAATTTTTTATGAATTTCACTCTTTCTCACACTCCTTGCTCCAGGCTCAATGAAATAGCCTCAGAACATCGGTTGGACTTGATTTTCGAAATGATTGTCAAGTCCAGCTAAGCGGTCATAACGGTCTAAGATTGTAGATATCGGACTCTCGATGCGCAGTCTAGATCCAATACAAAGTTTCAAAGGATTCCCGAGAGCAAACGGGTTTAGAGTTTGATCCTAAGTTTCAGGATGTTATGACGTTAACAGTTCCACAAGTTTTGGGTCTTGTAGAACGTATTTAAAGCGAACAGTACTAATTTCACAGCTAATCTAACATGGTGTTAGTTAACTTATGCTTATTTTCTAAAGGAATTAATCCTAAGTGATTTCTGATTGAGTTGTTACTTGGGTCTCTGTACGAATTTTTCCAAGACGTTACATGCATCTCTGTATCATAGTGTATATATATTAAATACTTTAATACATTAAATCTTAAAATTTAAAGAAAATTGCATATTTTTTATAATACACAACCAGTCGAGGACGTACTCGACCAGTCCTGTCACGATCAGTCGAGGACGACCCACGACCAGTCTTGTAGCGCGCTGATTGTTTTATTTGGAGAAAAATCTCATCTTCTTCATTCTATCCCTCCTCACCAACGAGCCGAGCTACGACTAGTCGAACCCTTATATTCGATTCCTTCAGGTTAGAGAATTTTTTTTTTTTCTTGAAGAATCAGTCTTTTCTCTTAAATTTCTTGATTGTTGTTGTCTATTTCAACTCTTTCTTCAAGTTTTTTGGGTTTTCTTCCTCATTTGCTGATTCTAGAGAAACTCATCTCTATTTTCTTGATATCTCTTGTATTTCTTCAAGAAAATGGACCCTAGAGTTAAAAAGAAAAATCCTAGAGGTGCTTCTTCTTCTAGATCAAATGTTATCACTAGACGCCATCTTAGGGCTCCCGAAGATGATCCACTGTATGTTTGTGATTTACGTATGCGCAATGTGATTATTGAAAAGGCCGTTTATTTAAACCATATCGCTCCTTTCAATCTTTTTCCTCTCCTTCAATCTGTAGGTTGGGAAAACATTTTACGCTGGGGCGGGCCGGCATACTAGTCCATAGCGCAGGCCATGGTTGGGTGCATTATTGAAATTTCTACTGAGCAACTGACTTTCTCTATTGCTACTAGAGAAGGGCCTTTTCCTATTGATTGACATTTAATTTCAGGCCTTATGGACATATCAGTAAATGATGATGGTATTCATCCTAGCACACTTGCTAAGAAAGTGTCAGAATCTGAAAAATGCGTTTATACTAGAGCATTGTGTAACATGGATGCACCATGGAATATAACTGGGAATGCCCTCACAACCAGATATTTGTTGCCCAGATATAGAGTCTTACATCGTATCTTTATCTCTAATCTTTATCCCCACTCTGGAAACAAGACTGAGTTGACTCTGCTTATGGCTCCTATTTTGTACTCAATCGTTACTGGTGCTAATATCTGTTTGCCCTCTTTGATTTGTTACTCTATCATTCAATTCCGTGATCATCCTGGTCATAGTGATATCCCATTTTGGTATCTGATGAATGTGTTAGCCACTCACATGTTAGTCGCTATGCCCATTGGAGAGGCTCCTATCCAACACCTTATATTCAACAACTCCAACATAAACAAAATGAAGTTGGAGTTGGCTTGAGGATAAGTTGATATTGGTGCAGGTGGAGCTGCTGCTAAAGCCGGAAATGATGAAGAGGGTGATGCTCTTCCTCCAGATGATATCAATATGGACGATATTTTTAATGAAATTGATTCTGACTCTGGGAATGATCCTGACTATGAACCATCTGATTTTGGCACACATTTGAGTGCATTAGATGAGGTGAAAAATATGAATGTTGGCCATAATCTGCAGTTTAAAAATATGCGCAAGTATTTTAGGCGCTTACAAAAGTGCCTTCATCAAATTGATCCTACCATCCCTGCTCCTTCTTCTGGATCAGATTGAGGATTTTACTCTTTGGTTTGTAATAACTATAAGACTTTGCTTTATCTCTGTTTGTGTGACTGAGTTTCTTTGACTTGACTTGATAACGTTTTATGATATGATATGTATTCTGACTCCTTTATTAGTTATCCTATTTTTGATTCTTCCTTTGTCATATTTTTGACAAAAAGGGGGAGAATTGTGGGATTGATTATGATTGGTACACATATTATGATTGGTACACATATGATGATTGGTAGGTGTACTACTCAGGGGGGAGTTGGTAAACTTATAGGATGTATTATGCTTGGTTATCTCATGACAACTGGTGCATGATTCTTTATTGATTTATGGTATTTTGTGCATTGAACTATAGGAGTGTGTTTTGTCACAAATTTGACAAAGGGAGAGATTGTAAGTGTTATGGTTTGAATCCTCTTTGGTTGTCAAATTTTGTGTATCAAAACCTCTATATGTGTCTTATGTTTATATCTTGTTAAATATGTTCGAGACATCACGTCAACACTTCGAGACAAGAAGATGAACTCCAATTTTGACGATATTAAAGAAGAGTTCAAGTTGAAGACTTTAGCTCGAGTTCAAGTTCACGACTCAAAGGTCACGTATATTCAAGATCAAGACTCAAGCATAGTTAGGGAACTGAGCACAACTCAAATTGACATTGACTTCAAAGCTTGTGAAGTGTTCAAGCTACATCAAGAAGAACTCAAGCTTCGTAAAGTTTAAAGTCTAAGCAAATGAAGGTTCAATGTCCTTACTTATTGAGGTTTGATTGAACTTAGGTTGACCTTTAGAGTAGGTCACTTTGGATACATAATTCATATATCTTTTACAAGTGATTTTGGTCTATTCTAAGACTAGTCTTGGACCTTGTTCGACTAGTCCTAACACTGGTTCGACCAGTCTAAGAAATTCCAAGACCAGTTGCAATTTTGTTGCAAATTATCAAATTTTTTCTGTTCGGCTATGACCAGTCCTGGAGTCTGCTCGACCGGTCGTGGGCTGCCTTCGACCAGTAATGGACTCCCTACGACTGGTCGTGTAATGGTTTTATCCGATCGCGTTTGAAAATTCAAAAATCCGTTTCTTCTTCGACCAGTCGTGGTGACCCTAGGACCAGTCGAAGACAAATTTCTATAGCTATAAATAGCACATGAATTTCAGAGTTAGTCATTGAAAATTAAGTGAATTTGAAGCTCCACTCTAAGATAAGTTTGTGTTTGTTCCTAAGCTATATTGTGCATAATTCTATTTTCTTTTGTTAGCTTTTTACTATTTGATTTTATTCTATATTCCAATCTAATTTGAAAAGAGGAAATATTGTTTTCCTTCTTCTTGAAATTAAAATTAAATAGAGCTAGCACAGTCTGATTTAATTTAAAATCAATTAAACTTAGAACCATTGTAAAGTGAGTATTGGACATTGAACTTTCATATTCGAACATCTACTCGAATTGATTCTTCTAGGCTGCTACGAAAGGAGAAATCCAGATATTTTACACTTCTGTAAAATTTTCATTCTTTTAGTTTTTGTTTGGGATTCGCCAGAAAAATTTCATTTGTATGGTTATCTGAGGAGAGTCAGAAAACTCAGAATAGTGTGGGTTTTTAGATTATGTAAGCCTGTAACGCCCTGAAAATTGGGGGTCGTGTATAAACTCAACTCCCGAGTTCCAGACCGTCACTTATGCAACAAAAATGAATATGATTCAATGTTGTCTGATTTAAAGCATTCACATGAGTAAAAGTATACCAAAACTGCAATTCATACTTCAGATCCAGTGATAAAAGCAAGCGAAAGACTAAACAATATATATATCACTGTATGGAAAAACAAAGTAAATCTCATCTGTCTCCAAAGTATGACTACATCTCTGAGTCTCATATACATGTACATGAACAAAATAAATATCCAAAATGGTCCCACTGAAATCCCATCGATCCAAGTCGCCTACGCAAAACCGTCGTGATACTGCATGTACGAGAACTCGTCCTGGTCCTCGTCAAAGTCTGCCTCTGCCTCCTGGATCTCAGCCTCACCTGCATCTACAACAGGGTCTGGTGGGTTTTGCAAACACCATCCCGTAACGTGGGAGTGAGTGATCAACTCAGTGGAATCATAGAGCAAAGATTAGCATGTTCACAATTCAATCATGCGATAATAGTAAAGCAGTAAATTATACAATCCTAATACTGTTGTTAATGCAAGATGACATGACGTGATGTATGCCCTCACCGACGATCTCCCTCATACGGCAACATCTTACGACCGCGGCATGCCACACTCCCTAGAGTGCTCCACATCTTCCAGGCACATGCAATGCTATGGTGATATGATTTCCAAGTTGTTATTAGTCCATTCAAACAGCAGGATTGGGAAACTAAGGTACTTCCCTTGTATCAATCCCAACACAGATCCTGTCTAGGGTCGTCACTCCTAGTAATCTCATACGATGTATATTTCGTAGGTCACTGCAAGGGCTGCCAGGGCTGTTGCTCGCACTCGTTGCACCGCTCCCCCATCACCTTATCAATACAGGCCTACCGTACTCTACTGCAACGGAAGGGTCGTCGCCTCCCGTGGACTCAGAATACGTTCGCGGTCACTACAAAGGACTCGTCGCCTGATCAGTGTAGGCCGACAGCTAGAATATAGTGTCCCATACCACCATAATCTGCTCACGAGTCTAGGTGCTCACTGGTCACTACGGGGAGGTTTGTCGTCCCAGCGTAGGCCGACAGCTCGACCACGGTGTCCCATACCACCATGCCCGGCTCATGAGTCTTCGTGGATCAAGGTACCATGGTTAACAGGGTTTACAATGGTAAGTTCAGTACCCTAGGTTCAACCAGTTATGACTCATACAACGTGAACATGCATCGGCCAGTCGGGTTACTTGACGGGCTCGACTAGCGCGATCGCATCTCAAGTTGAACGACATGAAGTGCGTAAAACACTTCGCGTGGCCTAACCACTGCCGCCAACTTCAAACACGACTTGCGTTCATCGACGAGTCGCTCGTGGCTAAGACCAGTCAGCCACGAATTCGCTCGGTTACCGACTGCCTGGACTAAGTCTAGTCCCAAACACTTATGGAATCACATCAGCAATTTATGTAAGAGTATTGGAATTGAAATACAATCATGTGAGCATGTTAACACATGTTATAACATTCAACTTAAGCAAATCTTCAAGCACATATATTCCATGCATGTAATGAAATCATGCATATAGTCAACATGTAGGAAATCATTTAGGTCAGCATATTAACTGAGAAATCAATCTCAAACTACCACATAACATCATTTAATTCAATACATACTAATACAAGCATTTATACAAGCACATACACTACACACTTAAGTCTACATATAGTATGTCGACCCAAAGTGCGCAACTAGGCGAATCTCTTCGCCAAACTAATTATGCACGCATTCCTAACTTCCTAATGCGACAACAAACCATGTCAATCACGTCAGCAAAATATGAATGTAAACCGTACTTCCTACAAATGACTAAAATGCCCTAAATCTCATATTCTTCGTTACTTTACGAAACAGGAAACAGAGAGCATGTTGTACATGTCAAACGGCAATGCCGTCAATAATCTACTATTAAATGACATTGAAAGCGTTGTAAACCGTCAATCAAAGCGTCTAAAATCCTCACCTTATCTCTTACGGATGCGTGATTTTGAACGGAGCGTGTACGCTTCGTCTACGGCAGTAGGAGAACCTATTTTACAAGTTACGTTAGCTAACACGCTATGAATCTAAGTAACCCCTAAATCAGCAAGTTCTAGGGTTGTTTCATACCTGATAAAGTGGAGAAATCACCGGCCAGGTGATCAGGAAGTGTTGCTGTAGCACGTGAAAGTAGCAGCACGGAGGCGGGAAAAATCCTCCCACTTTCTCTCTCAAACTCTCTCCTTTTCTCTCTCCCAAATCTAGGTTTTGCAATTTTCGGATGGGAGAGAGGAATGAGGGTTTCAACCCCTTTTATAAGATTAAAAATGCCGAAAACAGGCTCCAAAACGAAGTTTACTTATTACATATCCATTTCGGGGCTGTTTCGGTCCAAAAGATGCTTTCTGGAGGTCCCCTGGTCGAATGCGATCGGACTTAAGCTCATGCGTACCAGATATAGCACGCATTAAGTTTTCAGTCTGGCAGGGTTCGCAGATCGCACGTGGCAGACCAGTTTCAGTTCAGCGGTCACCGCACGTAGATCAGGGCTGAAAGTCTCATGATATAAAATAGAAATTTTTCCTGATCCGAGGGTGTAATCTGGATGAATTCTGATGGTTAGAACGCTTAATACTGATGCGTCAAGTCATGTGCCAAATTTGAATTTAAAATTCCAATTCTGTCCCTATTCGCACTCTCTTCAGTCCGGGCTCAATGAAATAGCCTATGATTGTCGGTTTGACTTGATTTTTGAAATGAGCGTCAAGTCCAATAAGGCGGTTCTAACGGTCTAAGATAGGAAGTATCGGACTTTCGACGTGCGGTCTAGATCCAATACAAAAGTTCAAAGCGGTCCAGAGACCAAACCTGCTTAGAGTTTGATCCGAGGTTATAGAGTATTATAGAGTCGTTTGTCCTACTCGATTTGGGTCTTGTAAAACGTATTTAAAGTGATCAGGGACTATTTCCCAGCTACTCTAGCGTTGCGCTAGCTAACTTACGCTTAATTTCCATAGAAATTAATTCTACGCGATTCCGGGTCGAGTTGGTACTCGAGCCCAAGTACGGATTTTTCACGGGCGTTACAATCTACCCCCCTTAACAAATAATTTCATCCTCGAAATTTGTACCTTTTCATACTCCTCGAGAAGCTGTGAGTAGTTCTTTCTGATCTCGGCTTCTGTCTCCTAGGTAGCCTCCTCCTCAGAGTGATGCGTCCATAACACCTTCACAGGGGGAATCACCTTGCTACGCAGTACCTACTCCTTCCTGTCTAGGATACGTGTCGGTCGCAGGATATAAGTAACATCCTCTCCTAACTGCACCTGCTCCCATCTGATGATATGGGAAGGATCAGCAACGTACTTCTTCAGCATAGAAACATGAAATACGTTGTGAACGCTCGCGAGAGGCGTGGGTAAAGCCAATCGGTAAGCCACTGCTCCCACACGATCGAGGATCTGGAATCGGCCAATGAATCGCGGTGCCAGCTTCCCCTTCTTCCTGAACCGAAGGACTCCCTTCATAGGGGAAACTCGCAAAAACACATGATCCCCAACTATGAACTCTAGTGGCCTCCGTCTCGTATCGACGTAGCTCTTCTGTCTGCTCTACGCTGTAAGAAGCCGACGTCGAATAGTATCAATCTTCTCTGACGTCGCCTGCACTAACTCTGGGCCAATCAAGCTACGCTCACCGACCTCTAACCAGCAATGCGGTGCGCGACAAGGTCGCCCATACAGCGCCTCATAAGGTGCCATACCGATACTCGCCTGAAAGCTGTTGTTGTACGCAAACTCCGCATAAGCAAGACAATCATCCCAACTGTCCTTGAAGTCCAATGCGCAAGCTCGCAACATGTCCTCCAAGATCTGGTTCACCCGCTCTGTTTGTCCGTCTGTCTGTGGGTGGAAGGCAGTACTGAACTTCAACTTCACACCCATAGCCTCCTGAATGCGAGTCCAGAAAATAGAAGTGAATCGCGTGTCTCTGTCCGACACAATCTCCAGCGGAACTCCATGCAGACGCACAATCTCTCTGATGTACAATCTAGCCAGCTCGTCTGCAGAGTTTGTAACTCTGATCGGTAGGAAGTGCGCCGACTTCGTCAGACGGTCGACGATCACCTAAATGGAATCATGTCCCTTCCTCATCTTCGGCAACCCAGAAATGAAGTCCATGGAAATGAAATCCCACTTCCACTCTGCAATCGGCATAGGCTGCAAAAGTCCAGGTGGTCGGCGATGCTCTGCCTTCACCTGCTAACAAGTGAGACAACGGGACACGAACTCTGCAATGTGGGTCTTCATTGCTTCCCACCAATACGTGCTCTTCACGTCACGATACATCTTTGTGCTGCCTGGATGCATCGCGAGTCTAGTAGAATGTGCAGCCTCGAGAATCTCTCGTCTCAGGTCAGGGACATCTAGGACGCATAGGCGGCCACGATAACGTAAGCCCCCATCCATACCAACTCGCCAGTCGGCATCAGCATCATCACTGGCTTGCTCTCGAAGCTCAGTAAGATGCGCATCGTCCCTCTGCACCTCGATGACTCGGTCATCGATCTGAGATCGCACCTGTACATGTGCGATGAACTCAAACGACTCCTCTACGGTGAGTTTCTGCTCAAAGTCTCACAAAAACTCAACCATATCTCACTCAGCAACCATCAGCGGAGCCGCAAACTCTATCGCCTTCTTGCGGCTCAACGCATCTGCCATAAGGTTCGCCTTCCCAGGATGGTAAGAGACTTCAAACTTGAAGTCCTTCAACGTCTCCATCCATCACCGCTGCCTCATATTCAAGTCTCGCTGCGTGAATATATACTTGAGGCTCTTGTGGTCGTAAAAGAGATCGAACTCCTCTCCGTAGAGGTAATGTCTCCAGAGTCTCAGTGCGAATATAACGGCTGCCAACTCTAGGTCGTGTGTAGGGTAATTCTCCTCGTGCTTCCTTAATTGTCTCGAGGCATACGAAATTACCCTGTCCCTCTGCATAAGGACGCAACCCAAACCAACACTAGACGCGTCAGTATATATAGTGTATCTAACCCCTTGCTCTGGCAATACTAGCACAGGGGAGAACATAAGTCTGTCCTTCAGCTCCTGAAAAGCTAACTCCGCCTTGTCATTCCAGGCGAACTTCACGTCCTTCCGTGTCAACTGAGATAAGGGTCTTACGATCTTCGAGAAGTCCTGAATGAAGCGCCGATAGTAGCCAGCGAGACCCAAGAAACTCCTCACCTCAGTGACAGAACCAGGTTGCTCCCAGTCCTGCACCGCAGCTACCTTAGACAGGTCAACTGCCATGCCATCCTTGGACACCACGTGTCCCAAAAACTTCACCTCCTTCTTCCAGAAGTCGCACTTCTTGTACTGTGCAAACAACTGATGCTGTCTGAGCGTATCCAAGACCAAACGTAAATGCTCCTCATGCTCCTCTCGACTCCTAGAGTACACCAAAATGTCGTCAATGAATACAACGACGAATCGATAGAGGAAAGGCCGAAATACCCGATTCATCACATCCATGAACACGGCCGGTGCGTTCGTGAGACCGAACGACATCACGAGGAACTCGTAGTGGCCAAAACTAGTCTTGAATGCTGTCTTCTGCACGTCCTCATCCCTGACGCGCAACTGATGATATCCCGACTGAAGATCAATCTTCGAGAAGTACTGCGCTCCTCTCAACTGATCAAACAAGTCATCGATCCTGGGTAAAGGATACTTGTTCTTCACCGTAACCTAGTTCAGCCTGCGATAATCAATACACAATCGCATCGAACCGTCCTTCTTCCTCACGAATAGGACCGGTGCTCCCCAAGGAGATACACTAGGCCGTATAAGGCCAAGCTCTAGCAGACCATCAATCTGCATCCTCAACTCCTCCATCTCACATGGTGTCATGCGATACGTTGGCAGTGAGACGGGTGTAGAACCAGGAACCAGATCGATAGTGAAATCGATCTCATGTCGGGACGGCAAACCAGGGATCTTTCTGAACAGATCCCCGAACTCAGAAACGACTGGCACATGCTAGAGTATCTGGGCACCAGCGTCGCGCAATAAAGTGGCGTAACTAAGTATGCGGAAAGGAAGAATTACCCGCACTGAAAACGTGAAAGGCGTGCCCTCAGGCTCGTACACCGTCACCATACGAGCCTCGCAGTCAATCTCGGCCCTCCCAGCAGTCAACCAGTCCATGCTAAGAATGACGTCGAGATAAACGAGCGAGGGGTCGACGACAAGATCAAGAGCCATCGTCCTTCCTCCCAGATCAACTAAACAACCCTCACACATCTGGGTAACATCCGAATAATCCCCATGAGCTGCAAAGACCCGCACGCTATCCATAGTGATAGTCTGTAACCCAAGACGCCTGACTACAGCACGCGATATCAAAGAAATTATGGAACCAGTGTCCACCATCATAAGAATAGGAGTACCTCCAATATGGGCTGTAACCTCGAAGGCTGAATGCTGAAGAGTCGGTGCCGCAGCTGCCTCAGCTGTCAATGCATGAACCCGAGCTTGCTGTGGCCGATTCGGCCGCTGTGTCATGGGCCGTGGAGGCTGTCTGATCTGTGATACTGGAGGTCTAAAAGAAGGGTGCGCAGGAGCTAACCATAGAGGCGGTGCTGATATCGCCTGTGAACGAGCACGGTCAATCTTCTGCGGCAGCGAGAACCCGCTGTCCCTTATCCAAGAGAAACAGCTCTGCGCCAAGTGGCCTGTCCTCCCATAGTATGTACATGTCAAATCAGGGTGCCGAAACGGTGGTACAGGCGCTGTAGTCCTAGTAGGAGGGTCAATGCGAGGCCTCTTGCCCGCGAGGGGCCTGTCCTGCATGTCTGGTCGCGGCCTAGATACAACAGGGCCACGAGATCGCGCAAGTCGATCCACATCCTGCTCTGCCCGCATAGACATGTGAATCAACTCCGCATATGAGGGAATGCTCAAACAGCACATCTTCAACGGAATGTCCGGTCGCAAACCGTCCAAAAAGCGCCGTATGCACATCTGCTCATCAGCTAAAATCGTCGGGACGTATCTGCCCAACTCCGTGAACTGATGCTCATAGTCTGTAACTGTCATGGCTGCCTGTCTGAGGTGGAGAAACTCATTCGCCCTGTCATGCCTATAAGTCTGGGGATAATACTTCTCATGGAAGCGGAACTCAAACGCGGCCCATGTCCATACAAAATCAGCAGCAACGGTCCGCAGTACGCTATCCCACCACAGGCTGGCCTCTCTCTCAAACAGGAATGTAGCCAGCTCTACCTGCTCGGCCTCAGTACAATGTAACATCCGCAAAATCTTCGACACACGGTCGAGCCAGTACTCAGCCTCCTCGGGTCTGTGAGAACCCGTGAAAGTGGGAGGCCGCAAGCGCTGAAATCGCTCCAATAGGCCCCGTGTATCGGCGGGATTCCCCGCAGGGTAAGTAGGCGGCGCAGGATGAGTCATGCCCTCATCCTGGGCATATGTATAAGCATCCTCAACTAGATACGCAGGTGGTGCAGGTGGAGTACATGGAGCCGCACCCCCACCCTGGGCTAATGTCCCCACGATGGTAGTCAGAAGCTGCTGCTGCTGCAGCATCATAGCCATCATCTGCTCGAATCTGTCAGGAGGTGGAGCAGGCTGTGGCAGATGCTGTGTCGAAGTAGATGCATGATATGGCTCTCTGACTGACGGTGTAAATGGCGGTGGTCCAACTGTAGGACCAGCAGCAGGCTGAGACGCACGAACTGTCTCAGGAATCGGGCCCACAGCAGGGTCCGCATGGGTGCCAGACTGCGAAGGAGTCTGATCCATATGCTCAGTCAGTGCAAGCCGAGCCGTGCTCCGCGTAGCCTTAGGCGGCATTCCCTATATTCAAAATAGGGCGCAACCTTATCAGTCTCAATAGCACAAATTTACCGCAATCATTCACAAGGAGTCAAAGGCATTCCATGCATTTCATTTACTCAAAATTGTCACAATACAAGGGATATATCCTTACAAGCATCATGACGAGAAATACATGGAAACTAAGACAGTTAAAATTGTAACAGCAACATCAGCAAAGCACTAGCCCTAATAGGCTTACACACATAAAGCAGGAAATGACTAACTACTGACAACTACATCAAAGGTCACATCGCTAGTCTGAGTCTGGGGATGGAGGAGGGGCACCCTTATCCTGTAAGCAACACAGGATCGCCTTCAAGGTGCGAGTCACCTTGCCTAATTTCTTCTTTGTAACGGCCTTGGCATCCGCGACTTCTGTTCGAAGTTCTTGAACTTTTCTTCGCAAAGCGGTCTGACTCTCCTCCATCCGAGCAATGCGATCGTCGATAGTAGCCTGCGCAGAAGGAGGAGGGCTCTCATCTATATCCTGAGCCTCCTCTTTTGCCTCTTCCTGAGCTTCTTCTTGAACCTTTGCTCCAGGTTCTTCTTCGCTTTGATCTTCCTCATCATCAAAGTCATCTTCGTTGTCCTCCTCGAGCTGATTTTCACGGTACTGCGACCCAATCTTCATCTTGACCATAGTCGACTCATCAATGGTATGAATCGATACTGGTAATTCCGGCCCAAGTCTGTAGGCAAACTCAATCGCAATCTTGCAAATCAGTCGGCCAAAAGGAAGCGATTCGGATGTTCTTCTTGACTTGGCTATGAGGATTACTTGTCGTAAGATGAAAGTAGCCATGCATACATTCTCTCCTAAGGCCACCAGATACAGGAAATCAACCATAAGGCGTGTACATTCAATGCGATTTGTCGACCTGGGATAAACATTAAACGTGCAGATATGGTGCAGCAGGCGTAAATCATCAGGCATATACATCGCCTTAAGGCTATTATTAGGCTGCCATGGAACCAACTTACCGCACAGGAATCTGGTGCGGCGATCTCGTTCACGTCTACTCCTCAGGTTCTTCTCACTAGGATGAACATCACCAAGAGGCACGTTCAGAAGTCACGCAATCAGTCGCACATCAATCGTAGTCATCTAATCTCTACCAAAAGGGATTTTGAACTGCAAAGGCTCCAAGGTAGGATTCTAGATACTAGCATAGAAGGCACGAACGGTGCTCACATTAGCACGAGCACGAGCTTCAAAGATCGGACCCCAATGTGCAGCTTCAATGCGTTCGAACAACAGATATTCGCCGAATAGTCATCCATCTACGTCCGCCTCAAACAACACTTTTCGATCAGTGTATTGGCTGTGAGGCATCTCCGATAGAATTGCTCTCCCAAGGTGAGCATAGGGATCCAAATCCCGCTTTGTACGGCACTCTAGGGCTGCAGCTGGACCTGCAGCGGCGCTTGAACTTGCGGCACCACCCCGCGGTCTTCTCGATTGAGCAGGGCGGCTTGGTCCAGCCTCATCTATTGCGGTTTTCCTTTTACCCATCAAAGATATGATGGATGAGAGTGATAAAAGGCCTAAAATGGCTTCCACGAAGGTCATGAAAAATGGTAAAAATGCGGAGAAGTGGCTGCCCAATCTGGAAAAAGGAGATCTAGGCGTCGTAGGGGGATGCTTCAAGCTTCCCAAGGCTGTATTTTCAAGGAGAAATGGAAATGAAAAAGTGGAATGGAGCACCTCACGATTTCAGCTCGATTTGGGGGTTTTTGGAGCTCCAAATGATGAAATCTTCAAGAGGAAGGGCTGCCAACTCCAAAGAAGTGATGGATGATGGTCGGTTTTGGCCAAGGAGGGATCTAGAAGCGATTTAGAATCCTGGATTTTGGAAACGGTTGCTGGAAAATGAAAATGGAGCTATGGGGAGGGCTGTTTGTGAAGGAGGGGTGTGATTTGGGGGTTTTCGTGGGACGGGAGCTATATGGGGAGGGTGCACATGATATTTAAGGGCGTGCGCCCAAAATTTACAGCGAACGGGCCCACCTGTACGGCGATGCATCGCCGGATCGACGATGGCATCGCCGACCAGCGGTGCATCCGGTCGGTGGGGCCGGATGGTTTCGGTCCCCCATGGTCCAAGGGCCCCATAAATGTATGGTTCGACCCCTGGTTCATTGTATTTTGGCCTATGTGAGCCCAAACATGTGTTCGGGGCTTTTCGGGACCATTCCACAATTCTGAATACCAAACCCTATGATGCAGCATATGAATTTGAGGTAGAAGGAGCTAGTACATCCATCTAGACTCTTATTTGCTAAATAAAGTGAAGTTAGAATGGCCTTATGACCATTTTTCATAAAATTTTACTATTCACTATACAATTTTGTGAAAGTAATAATTTGTGTTATTTTCACATTAGGTTTGATGCCTAACATGAAATGGATAAGAAACAAGTGAAGATCAGAGTGTTTAGAGGAAGAATTTTGAAGATTTTTGGTGAAACGGGGTTTTTAAGCCCTAACGATTGATTACAGGAGTCGTGCTCATCCCACGGCCCAAGAATTTACTTTTGTGGGTTTAAAATTGTTCATAGGACGTCTCAACCTGACTTCCTACGGCTTAGAAGCTATTCGGGTTGCTTTACGCGACCCGAGATGCGTTACAGACTCAATCGTGCGATCAATTCGAATAAACTTCGCCTATCGGCGAATCTGTGATCCTAAAAATGTTTCTAGACCCTTCTCGCACCCACCTAAGTCAAAGGAAGCGACAGCGTACGTCGCGAGACCATAACCCAGGCCCAGTATACTCTTATTCATGCTCTGATACCAACTTGTAACACCCTGAAAATCGGGGGTCGTGTATAAACTCAACTCCCGAGTTCCAGACTGTCACTTATGCAACAAAAATGATTATGATTCAATGTTGTCTGATTTAAAGTATTCACATGAGTAAAAGTATACCAAAACTGCAATTCATACTTCAGATCCAGTGATAAAAGCAAGCGGAAGACTAAACAATATATATATCACTGTATGGAAAAACAAAGTAAATCTCATCTGTCTCCAAAGTATGACTACATCTCTGAGTCTCATAAACATGTACATGAACAAAATAAATATCCAAAATGGTCCCACTGAAATCCCATCTATCCAGGTCGCCTACACAAAACCGTCGTGATACTGCATGTACGAGAACTCGTCCTGGTCCTCGTCAAAGTCTGGCTCTGCCTCCTGGATCTCAGCCTCACCCGCATCGACAACAGGGTCTGGTGGGTGTTGTAAACACCATCCCGTAACGTGGGAGTGAGTGATCAACTCAGTGGAATCATAGAGCAAAGATTAGCATGTTCACAATTCAATCATGCGATAATAGTAAAGCAGTAAATCAGACAATCCTAATACTGTTGTTAATGCAAGATGACATGACGTGATGTATGCCCTCACCGACGATCTCCCTCATACGGCAACATCTTACGACCACGGCATGCCACACTCCCTAGAGTGCTCCACATCTTCCAGGCACATGCAATGCTATGGTGATATGATTTCCAAGTTGTTATTAGTCCATTCAAACAGCAGGATTGGGAAATTAAGGTACTTCCCTTGTATCAATCCCAACACAGATCCTGTCTAGGGTCGTCACTCCTAGTAATCTCATACGATGTATATTTCGTAGGTCACTGCAAGGGCTGCCAGGGCTGTTGCTCGCACTCGTTGCACCGCTCCCCCATCACCTTATCAATACAGGCCTACCGTACTCTACTGCAACGGAAGGGTCGTCGCCTCCCGTAGACTCTAAATACGCTCGCGGTCACTACAAAGGACTCGTCGCCTGATTATTGTAGGCCGACAGCTAGAATATAGTGTCCCATACCACCATAATCTGCTCACGAGTCTAGGTGCTCACTGGTCACTACGGGGAGGTTTGTGGCCCCAGCATAGGCCGACAGCTCGACCACGGTGTCCCATACCACCATGCTCGGCTCATGAGTCATCGTGGATCAAGGTACCATGGTTAACAGGGTTTACAATAGTAAGTTCAGTACACTAGGTTCAAGCAGTTATGACTCATACAAGGTGAACATACATCGGCCAGTCGGGTTACTTGACGGGCTCGACTAGCGCGATCGCATCTCAAGTCGAATGACATGAAGTGCGTAAAACACTTCGCGTGGCCTAACCACTGCCGCCAACTTCAAACACGACTCGCGTTCATCGACGCGTCGCTCGTGGCTAAGACCAGTCAGCCACGAATTCGCTCGGTTACCGACTGCCTGGACTAAGTGTAGTCCCAAACACTTATGGAATCATATCAGCAATTTATGTAAGAGTATTGGAATTGAAATACAATCATATGAGCATGTTAACACATGTTATAATATTCAACTTAAGCAAATCTTCAAGCACATATATTCCATGCATGTAATGAAATCATGCATATAGTCAACATGTAGGAAATCATTTAGGTCAGCATATTAACTGAGAAATCAATCTCAAACTACCACATAACATCATTTAATTCAATACATACTAATACAAGCATTTATACAAACACATACACTACACACTTAAGTCTACATATAGTATGTCGACCCAAAGTGCGCAACTAGGCGAATCTCTTCGCCAAACTAATTATGCACGCATTCCTAACTTCCTAATGCGACAACAAACCATGTCAATCACGTCAGCAAAATATGAATGTAAACCGTACTTCCTACAAATGACTAAAATGCCCTAAATCTCATATTCTTCGTTACTTTACGAAACAGGAAACAGAGAGCATGTTGTACATGTCAAACGGCAATGCCGTCAATAATCTACTATTAAATGACATTGAAAGCGTTGTAAACCGTCAATCAAAGCGTCTAAAATCCTCACCTTATCTCTTACGGATGCGTGATTTTGAACGGAGCGTGTACGCTTCGTCTACGGCAGTAGGAGAACCTATTTTACAAGTTACGTTAGCTAACACGCTATGAATCTAAGTAACCCCTAAATCAGCAAGTTCTAGGGTTGTTTCATACCTGATAAAGCGGAGAAATCACCGGCCAGGTGATCAGGAAGTGTTGCTGTAGCACGTGAAAGTAGCAACACGGAGGCAGGAAAAATCCTCCCACTTTCTCTCTCAAACTCTCTCCTTTTCTCTCTCCCAAATCTAGGTTTTGCAATTTTCGGATGGGAGAGAGGAATGAGGGTTTCAACCCCTTTTATAAGCTTAAAAATGCCGGAAACAGGCTTCGGAACGAAGTTTACTTATTGCATATCCATTTCGAGGCTGTTTCGGTCCAAAAGATGCTTTCTGGTGGTCCCCTGGTCGAATGCAATCGGACTTAAGCTCATGCGTAGTAGATATAGCACGTATTAAGTTTTCAGTCTGGCAGGATTCGCAGATCGCACGTGGCGGACCAGTTTCAGTTCAGCGGTCACCGCACGTAGATCAGGGCTGAAAGTCTCATGATATAAAATAGAAATTTTTCCTGATCTGAGGGTGTAATCTGGATGAATTCTGACGGTCAGAACGCTTAATACTGACGCGTCAAGTCGTGTGCCAGATTTGAATTTAAAATTCCAATTCTATCCCTATTCGCACTCTCTTCAGTCCGGGCTCAATGAAATAGCCTGTGATTGTCGGTTTGACTTGATTTTCGAAATGAACGTCAAGTCCAATAAGGCGATTCTAACGTTCTAAGATAGGAAGTATCGGACTTTCGACGTGCGGTTTAGATCCAATACAAAAGTTCAAAGCGGTCCAGAGACCAAACCTGCTTAGAGTTTGATCCGAGGTTATAGAGTATTATAGAGTCGTTTTTCCTACTCGATTTGGGTCTTGTAATACGTATTTAAAGTGATCAGGGACTATTTTCCAGCTACTCTAGCGTTGCGCTAGCTAACTTACGCTTAATTTCCGTAGAAATTAATTCTACGCGATTCCGAGTCGAGTTGGTACTCGAGCCCAAGTACGTATTTTTCACGGGCGTTACACAACCCAAGTTAAAAAGACACAATTGTGAAGGTTTTAGGTGAACCTGTGAAACCTATTTTGATAGTGAACATTAATATCCCTATATGAGGATATTAGGAATGGAGTAGCATTCTGTGTGGCTGTTGTTTAACAGTTGGTGAACACACACGCGAACCACTATAATTCCTTATCTTGTCGATTGAATACTTGCTTAATCTTTATGTCTTTTATCATTCAGATTTGTGGAATGTACATGTGGATGAGAATATTGTAAAGATTTACAATTCAAGAAAGTGTGAGAATGTTGTAATAAATTAGATTTAAATTTCTGCAATTTATTTCAATTCCTTGCTATTTATTCTTTTCTATTCAGATTGAGTTCTTGATTCAAAAGATGTTCTAGAAATAAGGTTGTCCTACCATAATCCCTTGTTTATTATGGTGTAAGGTTGTCCTTAGAATTGAATTTGTATCAACCTCTCAATGCTTGTTTACTTAGAATGATTTAATTTCAGCATTGTGAATTGATTTATTATTGTAAAGCTGTTTCTTTATTTTATTCTGCTGTATTTAATTTTAATTTGGTATAGTCCTATTCACCCCCCCCCCCCCCCCCCCCCCCTTCTAGGACATATAGCGTGGCCACTTCAAAGAGGCATGGGGAGATGCTGCCGGATTTTCAGCATGGCCGTTTAAATAGGAATATGAAAGTATTACAATCTATTCAACCTTCGATAGGTAACTAATTTAGGATTTAATATAACTCTATTACCATTAGATTGCTAATGTTCATATGATTTAGTACATTTTAACTATCAGATGGAAAGTGAGGGTCTTTCCAATACTCCATCCCCGGCCCGGTTAGTCGATCAATTACATCGTCAATGATCCTTGAAGGTGAAGGATTAGGTATTGAACATGAAGATGTCCCCACTGATGTCGTTGATACTAGTACCACACAGTCACATGTAGTAGGAAAAATGAAAAATAGATCGGCAATGTGGGATGATTTTGAAGAAGTAAACCTAGAGAACAGCCAAGTGAAGATACAATGTAAGCATTACAAGAGTCCATACACTAAGCAAGTAGATAGTTTGACCACAACATTGAATAAACATATTTCAAAGTATTATAAAAAAGAGAGAAGTGTGGCAAGGCAACAAACACTTTCATTTTCGCAATCTGCAGCGGGTTCGCCAGTGTCCATTTACAAGTATGACAGAACTTGGTGAATGAGTTGATGACTGTAAGACCCGTATCTTGGTCCGTACCGTTCCGTAGACTTCCGCGGTCTTACCAGTCGAATTCCGGCAACCTTCGACCCTTAACCGATATCGACGCGCGACCCTGATTCATATGCCGACAAACTGAGTCGACTCAACCCAAGACCAATACCATAGTGACCGCGCCGTCGTTGCGGTTCCAATGCCGCGACTCGCACGCCGAGGCGATACCCTGGTTAAGAGATGTGGGCCAACGTTTGGTGCGAGGAAACGCCGCGCGTTGCGAAACCCAAGAGAATCTCTACGATGTGTCACATCAATCACATCAATTCCATCAATCAATCATCCATCAATCCATCACATGTCAAGTACATGTCAAGTACACATCACTTTCATCCCTTTTTCCAAGCAACCACAAAAGTCTACACCTCCCATACCTTTCTTACACAAAAGGCCTCAAAAGTCAAGAATTTCTTACACCTCCCATACCTTTCTTACGCAAAAGGCCTCAAAAGTCAAGAATTTCTTACACCTCCCATACCTCTCTTACACAAAAGGCCACAAAAGTTAAGACTTTCTTATACAACCATCACTCACCACATCCATCCATCACTCTCTCTCTCCCTTTACAACTCCTCTCTTTCTCATTTGCAAAAATCTCCAAGTAAAAGAAAATCCCACGTATGGAATTCTCCAAACACTCCTAAGCTCCAAGTGGCCCACTTTCCTACCCCACCATCTCCCATCTCAACCCTCTATTCCTCATCTCATCCATTGAAGTTGAAGCTAAGGTGCCAAGGAACCCATAGGAGCAAGAAGATCGGATGGTGGGTGCCTCTATAGGGTAGTTTCTTTCTTATTTTTATGATGGGCCAAGTGAGGCCCATCGATCAATGGTGTGGATCTCACTTGGGACCCTAAGATGAGACCGATGGCTCACTTGGATCATCATGATCATTCCATGATAGGGTCATTCTCCATGGACCCCATCATGATGTTTATTTCTTAGAAAGGTCATCTAAACCGTCCATTTTGGTGGAGAAAGGATCTCCACCATTGATTGTAGAGTTTGGTGGTCCCACATGCTTTAGGGCCCACTTGATGTATGATTCATTACAAAAGAGGGCTCATAGTGGCGGAGCCCTCCATCACATGCGTGTCCCACTGTCCATCTCTCTCTCCCTTCTCATTTCATTTTTATTTATTTTATTTATGTTATTTTATGTCATGGTTAGTGTGTGTGGCCCACTTGAATGGACCCCACCTTGATGTATTATTTTATTCAGGTTATTCTCAAGTGGGGCCCACCTTATATATGTTATGAACATGCCATCTTCATGAAGTGGCACACCTAAGTGGGGCCCACCCTAATGCATTACTTCATGCACGTCCAGCGTACGCTGGACGTGGATTAAAAAAAAATAAAAAGCAAATATCATCTTGTTTTCAAACTTTTGGGTGACCCACTCACCTAGGCCCCACCTTGATGTAAGTATGAAATCCACACCGTCCATCCCATTCTCTATCTAATTTTAGGCGTTGAGCCAAGAGTTGGGGTTGATTGGGAGATCAGGTGGGCCATAGCGTTGTGGGTTGCATCCCTACCTTTCAAAAGATCATTTTTCAATTTATTTTATTCTCTAAACATAGAAAATATTGTATATTAGACCCGTTGGATTAGTTGCGAGCTGAAGAACGCAATGAATGGGGTGGATCCAGTTGATGCAGACCCCAAATGCCTAAAACCCCAAAAAAAAATGGATTTCCCAATTTTTGCAAAGAGGCAGACCCTCTGCCTCCCCTGACAGCGGCAGCAACTGCACGCTGCTGCGTGCAGCCGTGAGGGCGGGCGGACGGATGCAGGGGCCCACGGCCCTGCGTGTGGGCCCCACCGTAATGTCTATTTGTTATCCAACCTGCTCATGAGGTGGGCCACCCCAGTAGTGGGCCTCCCTCCAAAAATGAGACCGATCCAAAACTCAGGTGGCCCACACCACATGAAATAGTGGAATTGAATATCTACCAATGAAATCTTTTTGGGGCCCACAGAAGTGTTGGATCAAGCTAAAGTTTATGTTTTTCCCTTCAACCAGGTCCGAGTGACCTTATGAACGGGTTGGATGACACTTAAACATTACAGTGGGCCCCACATGGGACCCACACTGATGCATGTGTCTTAAGTCCACCGTCCAGTGGACGGTGGCACCCACCTTAATGTATCTGTACTCCCACCGTCCAGCGGATGGTGGGGCCCTTTGAGAAGTATGTGTTTGGTCCTCACTGTCCAGCGATAGTGGGACCCGCCATGATGCATCTGATGCATCCAGACCGTCCATCCGCTTGGTGAAATCATTTTAAGGCATGAGTGGCTGATTGGGTGGGCCACTTATGTATGGGCTAGGCCCATTTGAATTACAAAAGGCCTATAGGTTAGGCTCAATTGATTTATGAAAGGCTTATGGGTTAGGCCTATTTGATTCATATAAGGCCTATGGACTTGGGCCCACTTGACATGTAAAGCCTATGGACTTAGGCTCACTTGATATTTAAGGCCTATGGGTTTAGGCCCACTTGATATGTTTCAAGTCCATGGGACTAGGCCCATTTGATGTATTCCAAGGCCCATGAAATTGGACCCATTTGATGCATTTTTAAAGCCCATGGAAGTGGGCCCATTTGATATATGTAAGGTCTAGGGGTTAAGGCCCATTTGGCGTACATCTGAGGTTCAATTGGTGTGACCCATTCGTTACCTTTAAGAACCATGAGTTAAGCTCATTTGATGCAATCCAAGGCCCACGGGTTTTGACCCATTGCAATGCACATAAGACCCATTGGTGTGACCCATTTATGTGGCCCATCTGATGAATAAAAGGCCCATAAGATATGGCCCATTTGATATATATGTAAGGCCCAATGGGATGAACCTATGGTCCATTGCAATGTGTAATTCCCATACAGACTAACTAGCGATGTTTACAAAGATTGTGCCTTGGGAGCAATGTTGGTTTGACGTCCACATTGCGAGTGTAATGTTGGTTAAATGTCCACATTATGACTCTCCTTAGGGCCCATTATTGGGTCGTACTTGCTGTGTATAGGCCGTCCAGGCCCATTTGCGTTGTAAGAATGGTTCATCACTCATTTACATGTTTAGTATAGTTTCATGACTTATGCATCATATGTATGCTTGATATGAGGATTGACTGATCATAGCATATGCCTTCGGGCGGGTTGTTTATGGGCTCCTGGTTAGGCAGTGTTGCCCTACATGAGCGCATGATATGCGCAGGATTTGTTGCATGACTGGATAACGTGAATCATGCATTTCGCATTTGTGTGACATGGTTATTGTACGCCCTAGCGACATTAGGGCCGTAGCCTCCACAGACGCATCGTGGTTGACAGGATTGGATACCGAAAATCTTGTTCTACATGGGGTACTATAGATATCCCTAGGTGAAAGTCCCTAAACCCTTATGGTACCAAGAGGTTGCTCCAACGTCTAGACCGAGTGGGTAGAGGAGCGCTGAGCGCCGATTACCAGACGGTCGTGCTCTCCACTGTGTCGTGGTCTGTTGGAAGGGGGTGTGGCCTTATCCACCCGAGTGTAGGGGGCAATGCTAGGCTGAGTCTGACCAGCTCAAGGAATGGGTCCGCTATCGATGAGTCACGCCCGATATTGGCAAACGGATAGTGAGGTCTCTTCCACTTACCTTATTGCGCGCGATGTGGTGGCAATCTGGTTTAGAGTGTACTAGACCTCGGTGATATCCCATATTTGAGCTGTATTGATGTGTGGACATAGATGAGGATCTGTATGCTTGAATTGCATTGCACATCGCATGGCCTTGGGATGGCCGATACCATTCATGTCTTGCATCGCATAGCCTTGGTACAGATCATGATATTATGGATCCATCTACATATTCCGCATTACTCTGACATTGCATGATCATATTACTACCTTGCGCAAACACTTTCACCACCTCTAAGCTTTCTATAAGCTTATGCACGACTGTTGCGTGCAGGTGACATTGGTTCGCAGCAGCGTTGAGGCAGGAGCACATTGCAGATCATTTTGGAGTTTTTTTTTTGTTCTTTACTATTGTATTTCCCTTTATGCTCATTGTACTTGTAAAGTTTTTGATCATAGTGAAAATGTAATGGAGTTCTTGGTTATTTTTTGTGGGTTATGCCATTGGTTATGCTTATTACGAATCAAACTGACATTGAAAATCCTCCTCGTAGCATTCCAGGATCGGAACCTGGCGAATGGGAGCTAGGATTCGAGAATGGGGTTCTACGGAGGTTGTCGGCGCCGGATTCGGCGATCGGGAATTTTGTGAGCCCGGTTTCCAAGTTTGGGGCGTGCCAATGACTAAGTTAATTATTTTACATGAAAGACCATTTCATATAGCAGAGAGTCCTGGTTTTGTTGGACAAACCAGATGCCTTAACCCCAGATACAAGAAGGTGTCATGTACAACAATCAAGAGGGTGTGTATAAAGATGTATGAAGGCGAGAAGGTTAAGTTGAAAGGAGAGTTGGAAACAATTTCTTGAATTAGCGTGATATCAGATTTGTGGACGGCATCCAATCAACGAAAGGAGTATATATCCCTTACTGCTCACTACATTGATGTCGAATGGAGGCTTTACAAGAGAATAATAAACTTTCATTATCTTGCACCTCCTCATAGTGATTTGATGATTTCAGATTACATACACAGATGTCTTATGGAGTGGGGAATTGAGAAGAAGATCTCGACAATTACTTTAGACAATACCACTCCAAATAATAGTGTGATAATGAATTTGCATAACTAGTTTAAGGCCACCAGTGATCTGTATTTTGGTGGAAATATATTTCATGTTAGGTGTTGTGTCCACATCCTAAACTTGATTTTATAAGATGACCTTAAAATAATCGATCCCACGATCGAGAACATAATAGAGAGTGTGAAGTACATATGGGGGTCACCTTCATGATTACATGCATGGAATGAGATCGTGAAGTGGTTGAATTTCTCTACTTAGAGAACAATGAAGTTGGATGACACGACACATTGAAATTCAACTTTTGAAATGTTAGATTTGAGGCTGGTATTCTCTCACTATGTAGAGTGTGATAGTGCGTATGTTTAGCTACCTTCTAAAGATGATTGATCAAAAGCTGAATCAATTCATAAGTTCCTTTTTGTTTTCTACAACAGCATGAAGAAATTTTTGGCCTACAAGTATCTAACAGGAAATATATTTTTGCTTAAACTTTGAAAGGTAAAAGATGCCTTACACAAAAGTAGTAGTGGACAAGGCTTTTTACGCTTCATAACCATGAGTATATAGGTAAAGTTTGACAAGTATTGGTCTGAGTGTAGTCTACTGATAGGTGTTGCGGTCGTTCTTGATCTCCGATACAAGATGTTTATGGTTGACTTCATATGTAATAGTTATATGGTGTGACGGGTGTTGCTGAGGCAGAAAAATTTCTGGTACAGTAGTGAATTGTACAATTTGTATGTGTGTGCCGCAAAAGAACAATCTCCTATAGTGGGTTCTAATTTTATTGTTGATGAATCGTAAGAAGAAACGACAGATGATTTCATGTTTTACTATGCACAGGTGAAAGGGACTCAAATACATGCACCTATATCAGAACTTAAAGACTATCTCAAAGAGGATCTTCTAGTTTCAAAATCCAAAGGCAATGATTTTGATATTTTGGAGTGGTGGAGGACGAGATCTGCTAATTTACAGTACCCTGTGCTCTCATTAATGGCACACGACATATTATCAATTCCAATATCAACTGTGGCTTCAGAATCTACTTTTAGTACGAAGAGTAGGGTTGTAAGCAAGTATAGAAGCTCACCTACACCTGAATCGGTTGAAGCGCTCATTTGTACTCTAGATTGGATGTGTCAGATGTGGGGGAAAGAGAACTCTATTGATGAGGAGTTCGACGAAGTGGAGAGTGACAAGATTGATGAGACAGTATGTGCAGCTGCAAAATGATTTTGATGCCTTCTTTTTCTGTTATATCATGTTATTTGTAATTTTTTTAAAATAGTTACATTAAAGTTTTATGGTTATGGCTTATGGGTGGATGAATATTTCACTTTTTTCATTAGTACTATTTAATTAGATAATGTTGTTTAAATCTCTTATTATATTATTGGGTAATTGCGTTCATTCATAACTTTAAATTTTTTTTGTCCTAAGCTAACCAGATATACACTAGATATGTCATCGGAAGATGATGCATCGGTAGATATTTAAGATTATGGAGTCCAAATCTATTCCTGGGATGGAAAGATAAAATTAAAATGTAAGTTATGTGGAAAATAGTTTGTCAACAAAATAAATCGACTCGAATTACATTTGGCTTGTCGGGGAGGAGACGCCGCACCATGTAGCAAAGCTCCTTAGGAAGTCTAAGATTTATTAAGAGTCATTCTCGATTCTAATACGAAGACTTTCTACACCCCTCACCCTGCAACTACAACCAATACAACTAACCAAAGAATATATAGAAGTAGGCTTATTATAAATGAATAAGGGTTTAGTAGAGGTGTTGTAACTGCCTCTGGCTCTGGTTCCATGCCTTCCACAACCATAATTATTAGAGAAGAAGAATAAGAGAGAATTTTAAGGGAGCAAGAAGAATGAGATTATAAAGAGGTTGTCAAAGAAAGCTTACAAATGACATACAGATCAAGAAGTACCTGACCACAACATCCACCTCCGACACAACATGATGCTGAAGCAGGCATAAGTAAACCATCAAAGTTTTTTAAAAGTCTTAAAGTATTTTATGGGCGGTTGAGAATCCCATATAAATCGGATTATAAAAAGCGTCTGAAAAAACTTCTTGCATTTGTGAATGAGGACAATGGGAAGGGATTCCCACCATCCTATTCAACAAAGATGAATAACCACTATTTTGGACACATCCAGCTCAGAGTCAACCAAGAGTTCTCCTGCAGTTGAATCAGTAAAAAGAGAACCGAATGATGAATCTGGAGATGAAGGTGGAGGTGGAGGAGGGGGTTACTATTATTGTCATGCCCCAAACTTAGGAACCAGGCTCACAAAATTACCGATTGTCGAATCTAGCGCCAAAAGCCTCCGTAGTACCCCATTCTCAGCTCTCGGTACCCATTGTACCACCCCGGATTTTGGCCAACCTGGGATTCGACGTCCTCAGGCAATGGGTTAATTAAAACACCTGGAAAATCGCTTAGAACCCAATTCCATAGCCAAAGAAATCACTTAGGGTAAATTCCTTTAGAAACTAAGCATAAGTTAGCTAGCGCAACGCTAGAGTAGCTGGGAAATAGTCCCTGATCACTTTAAATACGTTCTACAAGACCCAAATAGAGTAGAACAAAGGACTCTACAATACTCTATAACCTCGGATCAAACTCTAAGCAGGTTTGTTCGCTGGACCACTTTAAAACTTTGTATTGGATCTAAACCACGCGTCGAAAGTCCGATACCTCCTATCTTAGACCGTTAGAACTGCCTAGCTGGACTTGACAATCATTTCGAAAATTAAGTCCAACTGATAGTCACAGGCTATTTCATTGAGCCCGGACTGAAGAGAGTGCGAATAGGGACAGATTTGGAAATTAAAATTCAAATCTGGCACACGACTTGACGTGTCAGTATTAAGCATTCTGACCGTCAGAATTTAGCTAGATTACACCCTCGGATCAGGAAAAATTTCTATTTCATATCATGAGACTTGCAGCCCTGATCTACGTGCGGTGACCGCTGAACTGAAACTGGACCGCCACGGGCGATCTACGAACCCTGCCGGACTGAAAACTTAATGCGTGCTAGATCCTGTATGCATGAGCTTAAGTCCGATCACGTTCGGCCAGGGGACCACCAGAAATCATCTTTTGGACCGAAACAACCCCGATTTGGATATGCCCTAAGTAAACTTCGTTCCTGAGCCTATTTCGGGCATTTTATGCTTATAAAAGGGGTTGAAACCCTCACTCCTCTCTCCCATCCGAATTTGAGAGAAACCCTAGATTGGGAGAGAGAAAAGGTGAGAGTTTGTGAGAGAGATTAGGGGAGAATTTACTTGCCGTTGCACCACCTGTTGCAAGTGCGTAAGCAACACACCTCAATCACCTGGCCGGTGATTTCTCTGCATTTTCAAGTAAGAAAATACCCTAGAAGTTGCTGATTTGAGGTTACCTTGGATTCATAGCATGTTAGCTGATAAATCTCGTAAAACAGGTTCTCTATTCGCCGTAGACGAAGCGTATACGCTCCGTTCGAATTCATACTATATGTAGACTTAAGTGTGTAGTGTAAGTGTTTGTATAAATGCTTGTATTAGTATGTATTGAATTAAATGGTGTTATGAATTAGTTTGAGATTGATTTCTCAATTAATATGCTGGTGTAAATGGTTTCCTACATGTTAGCCATATGCATGATTTCATTATATGAATGAAATGCATGTGCTTGATGATTCGCTTAAGTTGTATGTTATAACATGTATTTGATGATTTCATTATGATTTAGTTTGAGATTGAATTCTTAATTAATATGCTGATGGAAATGATTTCCTATATGTTGGGGATATGCATAATTTCACTATATGTATGAAAGGCATGTGTCAGATGATTTACTTAAGTTGTACGATATAACATGTGTTAACATGCTCACATGGTTGTGTTTCATTTCCAATACTCTCACATAATTGCTGATGTGGATTCATATGTGTTTGGGACTATACTTAGTCCAGGCAGTCAGTAACAGAGAAAATTCGTAGCTAGCTGGTATTTGCCACGAAGGACGCGTCGATGAACGCGAGTCGTGTTTGGAGTTGACGGTAGTGGTTAGGCCACGCGAAGTGTTTCACGCACTTCATGTCGTTCGACTTGCGAGGCGCTCGTGCTAGTCGAGCCCGTCAAGTAACTCGACTGGCCGTTGTATGTTCACCCTGTATGAGTCATAACTGCTTGAACTTAGGGTACTGAACTTACCATTGTAAACCCTGTTAACCATGGTACCTTGATCCATAAAGACTCATGAGCCGGGCATGGTGGTATGGGACACCGTGGTCGAGCTGTCGGCCTACGCTGGGGCCACAAACCTCCCCGTAGTGACCAGTGAGCACCTATGACTCGTGAGCAGATTATGGTGGTATGGGACACTATATTTTTGTGTCAGCCTACATTAATAAGGTGATGGGGGAGCGGTGCAACGAGTACGTGCAGCAGCCCTGACAGCCCTTTATAGTGACCGCGAGCGTATTCTGAGACTACGGGAGGCGACGACCCTTTAGTAGTAGTAGAGTACAGTAGGCCTGTATAGATAAGGTGATGGGGGAGCGGTACAACGAGTGCGAGCAACAGCCCTGGCAGCCCTTGCAGCGACCTACAAAATATACATTGTATCAGATTACTAGGAGTGACGACCCTAAACAGGATCTGTGTTGGGATTGATATAAGGGAAGTACCTTAGTTTTCCAATATTGCTGTATGAAATGGACTAATAATAACTCGGCAATCATACCACCATTACATTGCATGTTCCTGGAAGATGTGGAGCACTTAGCGGGATGCACAGATGCCGCGGATGAAGATGGTGTCGTATGAGGGAGAACGTCGGTGAGGGCATCCATCATGTCATGTCATATTGCATTAACAATAGTATTAGGATTGTTTGATTTACTGCTTTACTATTATCGCATGATTGATTTGAGAACATGTTAATCCTTGCTCTATTATTCCACTGAGTTAGATACTCACTCCCACGTTACGGGATGGTGTTTCCGGACACCCACTAGTCCCTTTTTGTGATTGAAGATGATGGCGCGGCCTGCGAGGCGGAGCTGGACTTGATGATGATGAGGAGGATTCCTCCTTTATGCGTGATCTGATTGACGGGATTACAGGGAGGTTGATTAGATACCTTGACACTTGTCATTTTATATTTTTAGAACACTCATGTATATCCTTTTGGCTTACTTTTGGAGTATACATGTATGTATATAACCTGGTAACGTATTCACACTTTGGAGACATACAACAGTTTATATATGTTATACATACTATCACAGTCTTCCGCTTGTAAATTTAACCGTCTCTGGAGCGTGATATGCTGTTTTAGCTTAATCTCACTCATGTTTAATACATTATCACAGACAACATTCAATCATACATATCTATGTTATATAAATAACATTTTGGAACTCGGGAGTTGAGTTTTTGGTCGACCCCCCAATTTTCGGGATGTTACACCCATACACCAGGTTCTGATCCTGAGATCCTACAAGGAGGATTTTAACATCAATCTAATTCATAATGAGCATAACCACAAGCATAGCCCATGAATAATAACCATAAGAACACCACCACAAAATCCACTATGAACAAAAGCTTTGAGTACAATGCATATGAAAGGAAAATAAAAGATAATGCAAATAACAGAAACTTCAAAAGCCCGACTACACACTCCAACAGCGGCAAAGCTACGGTTGCATCCTGGCGTCACCTGCATGCATCGATCGTGCATAAGCTTATAAAAACCTTAAAGGGTGGTGTAAGTGTATGCGTAATAAGAGCGTGCTTAGAATGCAAGGTCAGAGAAATGCGAAATCATGCTGAAGAGTACATGAATGCAATCAGTGGTACCAAGGCTATGCGGTGCTGGATATGAATGTTATCTGCCATAACACAGCTATGCGATTCGAAATGCAACTTAAGAATGCCAATCCTCATCATATATCATTACAGTTCTCATTCTGGATAATCACCGAGGTTTTGTACACTTTAGATGACACTACCGCTCTCCCAGCCGCACAATCCAAGTGAGCGTAAGAAACCTCATTATCCGCCTGGCCATGCCAATACCTATTCGGCATGTCAATAGCAGATCCATTCACGAGCTGGTCAAACTCAGCCTAGTAATGCCCCCTACACTCGGGTGAGTAAGGTCACACCCCTTTCCAACCGACCACAACACAGTAGGAGACACGGCCTCCTAGTATTCGGCTCACATGTGCTCATATATCCACTCGGTCTCGATGTTGAAGTCATCCTCTGGTACCATCGAGTTTAGGAATTTTCACCCAGGGACATCTATGACGCCTCAATGCTAGAAACAATATTTTCAGTATCCAATCCAGCCACCCACGATGTGTCTATGGAGGCTATGGCCTTGATGTCGCTAGGGCATCCAATAATCACAATCACACAAATGCAAGTGCATGAATCACCCTACCAGACATGCAATAATCCTATGCATACCACACGCTCATGTGGGGCAACTCCGCCTATCAGGGAGCTCATAAACAATCTGACCAAAGGTATATGCTATGATTAGTCACTCCTCATATCAGGCATACATATGATGCGTATGATCATGGATCATGGATCTATACTAAACAAGTTATGTGGTGATGGACTCTTTTTATAACAAAGATGGGCCTAAACGGCCTACACATTATAAGTATGGGCCTATTAATGGGCCTTAGGGAGAGTCATAATGCGGACATTTAACCAACATTATCCTTACAATATGAACATCAAACCATCATTGCTCCCAAGGCATAACCCGCAATAATGGTCATCACATATATCATGGTGGAATCACACTACAATGCGCCTTATGTACATCTAGTTAGGCCTCGACCCATGGGCCTCTAATATGACAAATGGGCCTCATACCATGGGTCTCATATATATCAAAGTGGGCCTCAGTGGGTGTGTCATAAATACATTAAGTTAGGCCTAATCACATGGGCCTTTCATAGTCACAATGGGCTTCATATCTATTAAGGCAGCCTCAACAACAGGCCTCATACAAATCAAGGTGGGCCTCAATAATGGGCCATAAGTATGGTAAGTGGGCCACACCACATGGGCCACATGTATATCAAATGGGCCACACCCAAATATAAGTGGTGATAAGGATTTCCACCATTAGAATTCCTAAGGGTTTAGTGGTGGACGTTCAAACCCACTTTTTCTTGAAATGTGGCCCACTTGATCCTAGATCTGTCTTATTTTTAATTTCAAGCCTTAAAGTGAGCTTTTAAAATGGTTAGACGGCTTGGATGCAACACATGCATCATGGTGGGTTCGATAGGGATGGATAGCATAGATAATATACATACCTCATGATGGGGGACCACACTGATGGAAGGTGTGGAGCACGCACATCAGTGGGTCTCATGTGGGGCCCACCATAATGTTTATTTTCCACCCAAACCTGTTGGTAAGGTCATACAGACCTGGGGCCCACTCGTAATGTTTATTTTTCACCCAATCCTATTGATAAGGTCATACAGACCTGGGCCCACCATAATGTTTATTTTCCACCCAAACCTATTGATAAGGTCATACGGACCTGGGGCCCACTCGTAGTGTTTATTTTCCACCCAATCCTGTTGATAAGGTCATACAAACCTAGGCCCACCATAATTTTTATTTTCCATCCAAACCGTTGATAAGGTCATGTGGACCAGATGAAGAGGAAAAACAAATTTTATAATGATTCAAAGCCAAAAAAAGTCTCAATGGCAGTCGTTCCATCCCACACTGTCCTGTGATGTGGGCTACCTGAGCCGCGTATACGGCTGGTTTTTGGGGCGGTTCGCTGCCCTGAGGGGGACCCACCAAATGCAAGGTGTTGATGTCAACACACAACACGGTGGGGCCCACATCTGGGACGCACGGTCCCCTGGCCACCATCGATGCCAACCGCTGGCATCATCTGTTAGCAGCAGTAGCAGTAGTCGCTGCTACTGTTAATTTTTATTTTTTTTGAAAAACATGAATTTCTGGGGTTTTTCATGTATAGGGCCCACATCTGAAAAATCCAACCCGGCCATTGGATTCTACAGTCCATGTTCGACCAAATGAGACTAATATGTGACGTGTTTCTGGTGAATAGAAGAATCAAGGTGAGTTTTAATGGTAATAGCACTATTTCCTATGGTATGGCCTGCTTGATTATCCAATTGGCCTCATTTTTGGGCTCAACGCCTAAAATGGGCTGAGGAACGGGATAGATGGCGTGGATTATATACATACATCTAGGTTGGGCCTGCATGAGCGGCCCACCCCAAGCCCAACTATTTAATACACCCCAACATCAATTCACACTCCACTGTGGTGCCACACGCACCACATCAGTTCACACTTCTTGGTGGAGCTGTGTCCAGCGTCCCTGGACGCTGGACAGTGGAATAACATAGGCACCATGGTGGGTCCCACAGGCACGTGGCCCTCCATGCATATATATTAATATAATATTATTAGAATATTATTATAATGTAAATATAATATATTATATATACCATGTAGATGGTAGATCTCTCCCGAAATGCGGTGGGCCACACCATCTGATGGATGGAGTAGACTTAACACAAATCGGTGGGGCCCACATCATTCTAGGAGTAAGATAGAGAGAGAGAGATGGCGATAGATAGGAGGGACCCTGCCACTATGGGCCTTCCATTGATACAACACATACATCAAGTGGGTCCCACAACAAGTGGGCCCTTAAAGTTGAAATAAATGATGGATCACCCACCTCTAAGCCTTCTCCTTGCTCCCTTAGGCTCCTAAGCTCCTTTCCTTTAACTTTGATAGAGGTTGATGGGGTTTTGATGGTGGGGATGAGAGATGAGAGGGTGGGCCACACTTGGCTTGGGAAAGAATGTTTGGACGTATGGAATTTTTGGGGTGGCTTGGGAGATTTGAGAAATGAAAGAGAGAGAGAGAGAGAGAGAGAGAGAGAGAGAGAGAGAGAGGTGATGGGAATGATATGGATAGGATGATATAAGGAAGGGGATGGGAGGGTATGGTTTAGTTTAAAATATTTGTAAAAGAGGTATGGGTGAGTTTGAAAATTTGTAAAGGGAAATGGTGAGGTGGAGAGAGAGAGTTGACTTGTGGGGAAAGAGGGATGGGTTGCTTGTACCTAGGGCATGGTGTGTACTTGACTTGGATGATTGATTGATTGATGGGACATATCGTAGAGATTCCCTCAAAATTCACAATGCGCAGCATTTCTTCGAAATGAACGTGGACCCACATCTCTTGGCCTGGGCATCGGATCGGTGTACGAGTCACAACGTTAGAACCGTGGCAACGGCGCGGTCGCTATGATATAGGTTTCAGTTCTAGCCGACTTCGGTATGCAGGAACTATCTTAGGATCACACTCAAACTTCGGATATGGGTTGAGGATTGCCGAAATTCGATCGAAAAGACCGTGGAAGCCAATCGAATGGTACAGTTTAGGATACAGGTCTTACAATTATGGACAAGGTTCATCTAGTTACGTGCCATAAAGGCATTCATCATATATAGGGTATTGAATGTATGAAAGTTTTACCTAATCTATGACTCAGTAATCAGTATGTACATTTAAGAAATTTCCTATTAATCTCTTTTCAAGAATCTTAAATTGTGTGAGATTCAGATGGTGGGTTTCTCGAGTTTGGTTCTTTATCTTCATTCTTCTCTCTAAATTTAGTGCTATCATTTTACATTTTGTTGCCAAAATCTTATACTTTAAGAGTGACCCATCTTTGCTGGTTGAAGCATTGACTCATGCTCATGGGTCATATCTGGTTCCACATATCCCAAGATGTTATCAGGTAAACGTTTGATCATTGTTTGTCTGCTATATTTTCTTTTGCCCAAGTGTATTGTTATCCCATTTGTACAAGCTAAAAATGCAAGCATACTGTTGATACTTTTGAGCTAAGCATTATATAATTCCTCTACCAAATACTAGTCTTAAGCCTATGACTTTCTCAAATTCTCATCTTTCTTTAAAAGTTGTTAGACACAAATACTTTATGTTGCTTGAAACTAAAGGCCTATCTACTCATCATGAATTACAGGTTTAGGCATCTATGATCTAACTGAATTTGTTGTTAGCCTTAAACTCTAATTTTGGATAATATTAGAGCTTATGGTTTATTTAGATCTAAATGTCCTACTTCTCACTACTCCCCGCCTTTCGGCAATTTGATATGGAGTCTAATCTATGTATCATTTGTATTAGTTAATATTGTCATGATGAATAATAATGAAGCTCTTAGCTTATTCTACACTCTCTTTATGTGAGCACCATGCATATTCCTTCTGTTTATTAATCTGGTTTGTTGTTACTGGGAAACGACATGAGAACCGTCAGTTCTACCTATATCATAAATTTTGTAAGATATATTGTCTTTTGCTAGTTGCTCATTATCTGGGTTCTTCTTGTGCCATTAGGTGATTACTCCTCTGAGTGCTAGTGAGGTGGTCCTTGATGCTCCTGAAGCCAGCAAACTTCTGAGTGCAGTTGTAATCTCCTTATCAAATTGTGGCAAGTATATTTAAATTTCTCATGGGCACATTCAAATTACATGGATTAGGCTGCTTCTAATTAAAGTAGAGCTAACGCAATCCTTGCAACAACCAATACCAATATATCCTTGATTTTCTATATTTATGTGGGACTTTTGTGTGTGCACGTGTGCATGTGCATGCCTATGTACATATGCATACTTGGATTTTAACATATCTCAGCAGTTGGCTCCCTATACCATTATATTTTCACCTTCTTTTTTTTTTGTTTAATTTTCTTTTTTACGAAAATTTACTTCTACCCCTTTTTTTTCCATACAAAGATTACCATCCTTTCCTTGGTCTACTGTCAGATCTTCCTTATTTGAAGCAAAAAGTGTTTCTTTGTAGGCTTCCTTACTTGAAGAAGTTCTTGTCTATCGTATGGTTTAAAACGATTTGATAAATACTAGATTTTTAACACTACTAAACCAATTTATCGCCAATAGGCCACTAGACTTGGGAAACTTGATGAGACAACGCAACTAATGATTTCTCTTGCATATATTCTAACATGTGCCACCCACATGTATATTTTCAGCCTTTCAGGCCACGTGTATATTTTCAACCTTTCAGGCCACATGTTCATAAGGTATGTCACACCTAGATAAAAGGAAAACACAAATGTCTGCCTGATCTTAAAGTTCAATTGGGCCAAGAAGATGTGGAGCCATGTTTGGTTTGCTAATCTTTCTTTCTGTCTTTCCTTCCATTTTTCCCTTGCATCTAATTTTTTTCTTTTTGGTTTTCATTTGTTAGATGGACTCGAAGTTCCTGAGGAATTATAATGAATTTTAAACTATAGGATTGTTTTTTTATCTTAGGTGCAAACAACCATTAAGATGTGGCGCATGGAATAGTTCAATTATGCGTGCAATGCACACGTTTGCTTACAACTTAAGTAGTTAGAAAAGTTGTGGAGCACAACCAATTAGAACCTAGCCAGATCTGATCTGACTTAGTTTTCCTGACTGAGTTGGACTCGGATCGGTTAAGGCCAACATGAGTTAGGATTGGATTGAGTCAAATGACCTTGACTCGATCCCGGATTGGACCGAGCTCAAGTCAGGCCATGCAAAACTTGAACCGAGTTGAGTTGGACCCAATCCGAGTCAACTCGATCCGATGCCCAGCTCTATGTAGCACATAGATCCAACATACACATCAAGTAGCACATGAAATGTATTGGTCAAATCTCTATGATCAGAGGGCTAATGATGGATTTTGGGGTAAGCCCTATTTTTTGTCTCATGTGCATTGTCTTATATGTGATAGCTCATTTTTTTGTTATTTTGTGATAATTTCTATGTTCTAAAATTTGGGCTTTAAGCCCACATGGGCCCAAGTCCAATGGGCTTAGCACAATAATGTTGCTCATGTTATAGGATATGTAATTTTGGCTGTGGGTTCGACGGGTCATATCTTACTAACAGAGCGTCGGATTGTTGCATGGTTTTCGTCATGATAATTATAACAACGACACGGTCCACATGACAGAGGTTTCAAAGGCATGTGGAACAAATCACTCGGTCGGGTGGTTTTGGTGGCTCCAAGGTCACTCCTTTTGGTCACGAACACGTGTGAACACACACATGGACATACACTCAAGTCGATAAATCAAAGGTACTGCCCAAGGACATCCAATTCCCACCTGGTAAAAATTTGGGGTGTTACAATCTATGCCCCTTAAAGACAATTTCATCCCTGAAATTGGCTAAGGATATTATTAGGTTCATATTCCATTTCTAGACACACTGACCTCGACTATTGTGATTTAGTTTATAACTATTTTTGGGCATATTTTTAATAATTTGATCTACTTATATTACAAAGGGTTGTGGGTTGTAGGTGATGCATGGTGGATGATGAAGTGGAGTGTTACAATTGGTTGTTTGAAGTGATGTGGTACAAAACAAGGCATGCATTTGATGCATGTGTAGGATGAGATGGACATAGGCAATGATTAGTTTCTAAGACATGGGAAGAGGGCTAATGATGGATTTTGAGGCAGACCCTATTTTTTTTTTATCTCATGTGCATTGTCTTATATGTGTTAGCTCATTTTTTTGTCATGTAATAATTGTCCTATTTTATGATAATTTCTATATTCTAGAAATTGGGCTTTAGGTCCACATGGGCCCAAGTCCAATGGGCCTAGCAAATAATGTTGCTCATGTTACAGGATATGTGATTTTGGTCATGGGTTCGATGAATCATATCTTACTAACGGAGCATCTGATCGACGCATGGTTTTCACTGTGGTGACCACAACGACGACGTGGTTCACATGACAAAGGTTTCGAAGGCATTTGGAACAAATCACTCGGTCGAGTAGTTTTGGTGGATTTAAGGTCACTCCTTTTAGTGTAAAACACGTGTAAATACACACACAAACATACACTCAAGTCTTTAAATCAAAGGTACATCTAATTCTCAGCTAGCAAAAATTTGGGGCATTACAATGGCCCACTAAAGCATTGGATTTTCCCCATCTTGAGTCGATGGTTGGGGTGGATTTCTCATAAGAATCACTATGGGGCCCACTTCAATCATGCATGTGAACCAAAGGATGTGCACCAACATTGCATGAGGCAGCAATCCCGGTCAAACATGCCTTCACCCGACATCTCATAAAAAGGAGAAACTTCTTCTTCATTTCCCACCCAAGGCACTTCAAACAGACGATGTTCGTTTATGACACCACTGGTCGAAAACCAAAAGGACGCCATATGAGTGCACACTCCCTTCTATGTGTTGGTTTTCTATTCGAAGGGTGACCCAACTTCCAAGGCAATGCCACGTGTCCACATGCTATGGGCTGTAAGCTGAAGAGACATCGTGCAAGCCCACACCTCCTTGAGTGCATTATCACTAGCATTACAGATCCTCCTCAATTTCCACACAGGCCTCCCTTCTCTCTCTTACCATGATGACTAGTTGATCCGACCTCCCAGATGATATTGCATGAGTTCAGTCCCTATCGACTTACTTCCCAGGCTTGTGAAAAAACTTAAAAAGTAGGGGGGCTATTGTTATGGGTAAGAATGGACTGACTTAAGGTGACCAATATAGGAGAATAGCAACCATAGGAAGGTAACTGAGGTCGCATGACCGATCACAACCTCCATGCACGGCCCGACGACCTAACCACATATAAAGAATCCCACCATCATCAAGTTCTCGTTGTTATGACCAATGAGTTACTGTATGAGTCAATTTGATCTCAGTTGAACAATTTACTATGGAAAACAGACATCAGGACAACATCAAACCTTATACCTATAACTCAACCTCAGCTGGTCAGCCTCAGCTATCTACTACACTCTTCTCAGGTCCCAACCACTTAACATTATCACTAAGTCATTCCGAAATCTTTGTTGAGGATCTCGGAAGACAACTACAACCAAATTTTCCATGAACAAAACTCACCCCAGGACTCTAAATGGAGTCTCAATCTACAAAGAGAGATAAGGACTAAAACCCTAACACAGATAGACCTAGATTCCCCATTGTTATTTTACTTGTGCAGGGATTCAGAGGCCTGGCTAGGACAACTAGAAAACTCTGTCAACATACACACACACACACACACACACACACACACACACACACACACACATGCATGCATGCACGAACACACACACACACACACACACACACACATAGGAATGCTCACCCATGCACCTTCTTATGTGAGCATATATGCGCACCTTTACACATGTGTCATGAGCACAAAATCTGAATGGTTCACGTAATGCAGCACCCCTTGAAACCTCATTAGTCTAATTCTCAGCTCCATCCAAAAACTCTAGTTGGCTGTGGCAAAGAGAAATGCAAATCAAGGGAGGAAACTGTTTTCTTTTTCCATTACTTACCAGAGTTTTGTATTGGTCTGAAAGTTGAGCTTGTATCGAGGCAATATATAGAGCTTTTTTTTTCTCTCTTTTATTTTTTTATTGATTTCTATTTTGTTTAGAGATTAGTTAATCATGGTCATGATTTGCTAAACCTCTTAGCTAGGGCTAAGAGGTGAAGCTTGTGGCATGATGGGAATATAAAAACACTACTAAAAAAGGGGCAAAGGCTACAGATAAAATCCATAGCCATAGACCTATGGCTACAGTTTTAGTCCGTAGCTAGTCCATGGCACGACCGTAGTCGTAGGTGCCATAACAATAGGTCTGGAACCTATGGCTACGGATTTAATCCATAGTTATAGGTTACAACAGCTACAGATATAATCCGTAGCAATTATATCTGAGGCAAAAACTTCAAACAGCTACAGATATTATTTATAGCTAAAAGTCTGTAGCAATATGCTAAAATTGAAAAGGCTACACCTGTCAGATTTGTGGCTATGGTCAATATCCGTAGCTATTTTGTATATTAAAAAATTATATATAATCACTTGTTCATTCAATTACCACCTGTACAATCATTCATTCATTCAATTACAATCAATTACAATCCTTCTTTCAATCAACTACAATTACAACCCTTCATTCAATCAATAGCAATTACAATCAATTACAATCCAATTCATTCAATCAATTACAATTACAATTATAATAATGCTAAAAAATAATCTTTGGCTTCATTAGAGAAATGTGCTCGAATTCACCCCGAAATTTCAACAGCTTCGTATATTCCATCATTCTACAAACAGTCATATCATTCATAAATTAGAATGCCCATTGGGGAAAAGAAAGACAAAGTGAAAGAAGTGCATCATGCATGTATAACTACTTTTTTCCTTAATGAATTAAAAAAAAATCAAAGAGGAATGAAATTGACATAAAAGAAATGGTCTCACCATATGATTATAGGTTTTGGTTTAGGTTAAGGTTTAGGTTAAAGTTAGGCTATAGGTTATAATTAAGTTAGGTTATAGGTTAAGGTTTAGGTTATAGGTTTTGGTTTAGGTTTAGGTTATAGGTTATAGCTTTTGGGAACTTGATTATAGGTTAAGGTTTAGGTTTAGGAAATCAGGTTTGGGTTCGGGATTGGGTTTAAGTTTGGGTTTTCAAGTTTAGGTTTAGGTTAAGGAGTTAAGATTATGATTAGGTGTAGGTTTGGGTTTAAGGATTTGAGAATACATTTAGGTTTTAAGTTTAGGTTTAGGTTAAAGGTTTAGGGAAAGGTTATAGGTTTAGGTTTAGGTTATAGGTTATAGCTTTAGGGAATTGAGAATGGGTTATGGTTTAGGTTTAAGAAATCGGATTTAAATTTGGGATTGGGTTTAAGTTTGAGTTTTCAAGTTTAGGTTTAGGTTTAGGTTAAGGAGTTGAGAATATTAGGTGTAGGTTTAGGTTTAGGGAATTGAGTTTAGGCTATAGGTTTAGGGAGAGGTTAGGTTTAGGTTATAGGTTTTGGGATTTGGGAATAGTTTTACATTATAAGTATAGGTTTAGGTTAGGTTATAGGTTAAGGTTTAGGGATTTGAGATTAGGTTATAGGTTTTGGGATTTGAGAATGGGTTCAGGTATAGGTTATAGGTTTTGGTTTTGGTTTAGGTTATAGGTTTTGGTTTAGGTTATAGGCTATAGGTTTAGGCTAAATGTTTTTAGATTTGAGAATTGGTTCAGGTTTAGGTTATAGGTTTTGGTTTTGGTTTAGGTCATAGGTTTTGATTTAGGTTATAGGTTATATGTTTATGTTAAGGTTTAGGTTTAGGTTATAGGTTTTGGGATTCGAGAATGAGTTCGGGTTTAAGTTATAGGTTTTGGTTTTGGTTTAGGATATAGTTTTTGGTTTAGGTTATAGGTTATAGGTTTTGGGATTTGAGAATGGGTTCGGGTTTAGGTTATAGGTTTTGGTTTTGGTTTAGGTTATAGGTTTTGATTTAGGTTATAGGTTAACGGTTTAAGTTAAGGTTTAAGTTTAGGTTATAGGTTTTGGTTTAGGTTATAGGTTTAGGTTAAGGTTTAGGTTTAAGTTATAGGTTTTGGGATTTGAGAATGGGTTCGAGTTTAGGTTATAGGTTTTGGTTTTGGCTTAGGTTATAGGTTTTAGGATTTGAGAATGGGTTCGGGTTTAGGTTATAAGTTCTAGTTTTAATTTAGGTTTAGGTAATAGGTTTTTGAATTTGAGAATGGGTTATGGTTTAGGTTTAGGAAATCGGGTTCAAGTTCGGGATTGGGTTTAAGTTTGGGTTTTCAAGTTTAGGTTTAGGTTTAGGTTAGGGAGTTGAGATTAGGATTAAGTGTAAGTTTAGCTTTAAGGAATTGAGTTTAGGTTATAAGTTTAGGGAAAGGTTAGGTTTAGGTTATAGATTTTGGGATTTGGGAATAGTTTTAGGTTATAAGTAAAGGTTTTGGTTAGGTTATAGGTTAAGGTTTAGGGATTTGAGTTTAGGTTATAGGTTTAGGTTTAGGTCTTGGTTTAGGTTTAGGGAATTTATTTTAGGTTATAGGTTTAGGGAAAGGTTAGTTTAAGGATATAGGTTTTGGGATTTGAGAATAGTTTAAGGTTATAAGTATAGGTTTAGGTTAGGTTATAAGTTAAGGTTTAGGGATTTGAGTTTAGGTTATAGGATTAGGTTTAGGGATTTGAGTTTAGATTATAGGTTTAGTTTTAGGTTTGGGTTTTGGGATTTGAGAATGGGTTCGTGTTTAGGTTATAGGTTTTGGTTTCAATTTAGGTTATATGTTTTGGGATTTGATAATGGGTTCGGGTTTAGGTTATAGGTTTTAGTTTTGTTTTAGGTTATATGTTTTAATTTAGGTTATAGGTTAACAGTTTAGGTTAAGGTTTAGGTTTAGGTTATAGGTTTTTGGATTTGAGATTGGGTTCGTGTTTAGGCCATAGGTTTTGATTTTGGTTTATAGGTTTTAGGTTTAGGTTTAGGTTTAGGTTATAGGTTTTAGGATTTGAGAATGGGTTTGGGTTTAGGATATAGGTTTTGGTTTTAGGTTTAGCTTTTGGTTTTGGTTTAGGTTATAGGTTATAGGTTTTGGTTATAGGTTTTAGATTTGGGTTTAGGTTTAGGTTTAGGTTATAGGTTATAGGATTTGAGAATGGGTTCAGGTTTAGGATATAGGTTTTGGTTTTGGTTTTGGTTATATGTTTTGATTTAGGTTATAGGTTATAGGTTTAGGTTTTAGGTTTTGGTTTTTGTTTTGATTTAGGTTATAAGTTATAGGTTTAGGTTAAGGTTTAGGTTTAGGATATAAATTTTGATTTAGGTTATAGGTTATAGGTTTAGGTTTTAGGTTTTGGTTTTGGTTTTGATTTAGGTTATAGGTTATAGGTTTAGTTTTAGGTTATCGGTTTTGATTTAGAATATAGGTTATACGCTTAGGTTATAGGTTTAGGTTTTGGTTTTGATTTAGGTTATAGGTTTTTGGATTTGAGAATGGGTTCTGGTTTAGGTTATAGGTTTTGTTTTTGGTTTAGGTTATAGGTTATAGGTTTAGGTTTAGGTTATAGTTTATATGATTTAAGAATGGGTTTAGGTTTAGGTTATAGGTTTTGGTTTTGGTTATAGGTTTTGTTTTAGGTTATAGGTTATAGGTTTACATTTTAGGTTTAGGTTTTGGTTTTGATTTAGGTTATAGGTTATAGGTTTAGGTTAAGGATTAGATTTACGTTATAGGTTTTGATTTAGGTTATATGTTATAGGTTTAGGTTTTAGGTTTATGTTTTGGTTTTGATTTAGGTTATAAGTTTTTGGATTTGAGAATGGGTTTGGGTTTAGGTTATAGGTTTTGGTTTTGGTTTAGCTTTTAGGTTTTAAGATTTGTGAATGGGTTCAGGTTTAGGTTCTAGGTTTTGGTTTTGGTTTAGGTTATAGGTTTTAGGATTTGAGAATGGGTTCGGGTTTAGGTTATAAATTTTGGGTTTAGTTTAGGTTTAGGTTATAGGTTTTGGATTTGAGAAGGGGTTATGGTTTAGGTTTAGGAAATTGGGTTCAGGTTCGGGATTGGGTTTAAGTTTGGGTTTTCATGTTTATGTTTAGGTTTAGGTTAGGGAGTTGAGATTAGGATTAGGTGTAGGTTTAGCTTTAGGGAATTGAGTTTTGGTTATAGGTTTAGGGAAAGGTTAGGTTTAGGTTATAGTTTTTGGGATTTGGGAATAGTTCTAGGTTAGGTTATAGGTTAAGATTTAGGGATTTGAGTTTAGTTTATAGGTTTAGGGAAAGGTTAGGTTTTGGTTATAGGTTTTGGTTATAGGTTTTGGAATTTAAGAATAGTTTTAGGTTATAAGTATAGGTTTAGGTTTGGTTATATGTTAAGGTTTAGGGATTTGAGTTTAGGTTATAGGATTAGGTTTAGGTTTAGTTTTGAGTTTTTGGGATTTGAGAATGGGTTTGGGTTTTGGTTATAGGTTTTGGTTTTGATTTAGGTTATAGGTTTTGGGATTTGATAATGGGTTTGAGTTTAGGTTATAGGTTTTGGTTTTGGTTTTGGTTTAGGTTTAGGTTATAGGTTAACGGTTTAAGTTAAGGTTTAGGTTTGGGTAATAGGTTTTGGGATTTGAGAATGGGTTCGGGTTTAGGTTATATGTTTTGGTTTTGGTTTAGGTTATAGGTTTCGGTTATAGATATTTGGTTTAGGTTTAGGTTATAGGTTTTAGGATTTCAGAATGGGCTCGGGTTTAGGATACAGGTTTTGGTTTTGGTTTAGGTTATAGGTTATAGGTTTAGGTTTTAGGTTTTGGTTTTGGTTTTGATTTTGGTTATAAGTTATAGGTTTAGGTTAAGGTTTAGGTTTTGGTTATAGATTTTGATTTAGGTTTTAGGTTTTAGGTTTTGGTTTTAGGTTTTAGTTTTAGTTTTGATTTAGGTTATAGATTATATGTTTAGGTTTAGGTTATTGGTTTTGATTTAGGATATAGGCTATAGGCTTAGGTTTTAGGTTTAGGGTTTGATTTTGATTTAGGTTATAGGTTTTTGGATTTGAGAATGGGTTCTGGTTTAGGCTATAGGTTTTGTTTTTGGTTTAGGTTATTGGTTATAGGTTTAGGTTTAGGTTATAGTTTATGCGATTTAAGAAAGGGTTTAGGTTTAGGTTATAGGTTTTGGTTTTGGTTTAAGTTATAGGTTTTGATTTAGGTTATAGGTTATACTTTTAGGTTTTAGGTTTAGCTTTTAGTTTTGTTTTAGGTTATAGGTTATAGGTTTAGGTTAAGGTTTAGGTTTAGGTTATAGGTTTTGATTTAGGTTATAGGTTATAGGTTTAGTTTTTGGTTTTAATTTATGTTATGAGTTTTTAGATTTGAGAATGGGTTCGGGTTTAGGTTATAGGTTTTGGTTTTGGTTTAGGTTATAGGTTTTGGGATTTGAGAATCGGGTTTAGGTTCTAGATTTTTGTTTTGGTTTAGGTTATAGGTTTTGGGATTTGAGAATGGGTTCGGGTTTAGGTTCTAGGTTTTAGTTTTGTTTTAGGTTATAGGTTTTGGGATTTGAGAATGGGTTCAGGTTTTGGTTTAGGTTTAGGTTATAGGTTTTGGATTTGAGAATGGGTTATGGTTTAGGTTTAGGAAATCGGGTTCAGGTTTGGGATTGGGTTTAAGTTTGGGTTTTCAAGTTTAGGTTTAGGTTTAGGTTAGGGATTTGAGATTAGGATTAGGTGTAGGATTATCTTTAGGGAATTGAGTTTAGGTTATAAGTTTAGGGAAAGGTTAGGTTTTGGTTATACGTTTTGGGATTTAGGAATAGTTTTAGGTTGTAAGTATAGGTTTAGGTTAGGTTATATGTCAAGGTTTAGGGATTTGAGTTTAGGTTATAGGTTTAGGTTTAGGTCTTGGTTTAGGTTTAGGGAACTGAATTTAGGTTATAGGTTTAGGGAAAGGTTAGGCTTTGGTCATAGGTTTTGGGATTTGAGAATAGTTTTAGGTTATAAGTATAGGTTTAGGTTTGGTTATATGTTAAGGTTTAGGGATTTGAGATTAGGCTATTGGATTAGGTTTAGGTTTAGGTTTGGGTTTTGGGATTTTAGAATGGGTTCGGGTTTAGGTTATAGGTTTTGGTTTCGATTTAGGTTATAGGTTTTGGGATTTGATAATGGGTTCGGAATTAGGTTATAGGTTATAGGTTTTTGTTTTGGTTTAGGTTATATGTTTTGATTGAGGTTATAGGTTAACGGTTTAAGTTAAGGTTTTGGTTTTGGTTATACATTTTTAGATTTGAGAATGGGTTCTGGTTTAGGTTATATGTTTTGGTTTTGGTTTAGGTTATAGGTTTTGGTTATAGGTTTTTGGTTTAGGTATAGGTTTAGGTTATAGGTTATAGGATTTGAGAATGGGTTCGGGTTTAGGATATAGGTTTTGGTTTTGGTTTTGGTTATATGTTTTGATTTAGGTTATAGGTTATAGGTTTAGGTTTTAGGTTTTGGTTTTTGTTTTGATTTAGGTTATAAGTTATAGGTTTAGGTTAAGGTTTAGGTTTAGGATATAAATTTTGATTTAGGTTATAGGTTATAGGTTTAGGTTTTAGGTTTTGGTTTTGGTTTTGATTTAGGTTATAGGTTATAGGTTTAGTTTTAGGTTATCGGTTTTGATTTAGAATATAGGTTATACGCTTAGGTTATAGGTTTAGGTTTTGGTTTTGATTTAGGTTATAGGTTTTTGGATTTGAGAATGGGTTCTGGTTTAGGTTATAGGTTTTGTTTTTGGTTTAGGTTATAGGTTATAGGTTTAGGTTTAGGTTATAGTTTATATGATTTAAGAATGGGTTTAGGTTTAGGTTATAGGTTTTGGTTTTGGTTATAGGTTTTGTTTTAGGTTATAGGTTATAGGTTTACATTTTAGGTTTAGGTTTTGGTTTTGATTTAGGTTATAGGTTATAGGTTTAGGTTAAGGTTTAGATTTACGTTATAGGTTTTGATTTAGGTTATATGTTATAGGTTTAGGTTTTAGGTTTATGTTTTGGTTTTGATTTAGGTTATAAGTTTTTGGATTTGAGAATGGGTTTGGGTTTAGGTTATAGGTTTTGGTTTTGGTTTAGCTTTTAGGTTTTAAGATTTGTGAATGGGTTCAGGTTTAGGTTCAAGGTTTTGGTTTTGGTTTTGGTTATAGGTTTTAGGATTTGAGAATGGGTTCGGGTTTAGGTTATAAATTTTGGGTTTAGTTTAGGTTTAGGTTATAGGTTTTGGATTTGAGAAGGGGTTATGGTTTAGGTTTAGGAAATTGGGTTCAGGTTCGGGATTGGGTTTAAGTTTGGGTTTTCATGTTTAGGTTTAGGTTTAGGTTAGGGAGTTGAGATTAGGATTAGGTGTAGGTTTAGCTTTAGGGAATTGAGTTTTGGTTATAGGTTTAGGGAAAGGTTAGGTTTAGGTTATAGTTTTTGGGATTTGGGAATAGTTCTAGGTTAGGTTATAGGTTAAGATTTAGGGATTTGAGTTTAGGTTATAGGTTTAGGGAAAGGTTAGGTTTTGGTTATAGGTTTTGGTTATAGGTTTTGGGATTTAAGAATAGTTTTAGGTTATAAGTATAGGTTTAGGTTTGGTTATATGTTAAGGTTTAGGGATTTGAGTTTAGGTTATAGGATTAGGTTTAGGTTTAGTTTTGAGTTTTTGGGATTTGAGAATGGGTTTGGGTTTTGGTTATAGGTTTTGGTTTTGATTTAGGTTATAGGTTTTGGGATTTGATAATGGGTTTGAGTTTAGGTTATAGGTTTTGGTTTTGGTTTTGGTTTAGGTTTAGGTTATAGGTTAACGGTTTAAGTTAAGGTTTAGGTTTGGGTAATAGGTTTTGGGATTTGAGAATGGGTTCGGGTTTAGGTTATATGTTTTGGTTTTGGTTTAGGTTATAGGTTTCGGTTATAGATATTTGGTTTAGGTTTAGGTTATAGGTTTTAGGATTTCAGAATGGGCTCGGGTTTAGGATACAGGTTTTGGTTTTGGTTTAGGTTATAGGTTATAGGTTTAGGTTTTAAGTTTTGGTTTTGGTTTTGATTTTGGTTATAAGTTATAGGTTTAGGTTAAGGTTTAGGTTTTGGTTATAGATTTTGATTTAGGTTTTAGGTTTTAGGTTTTGGTTTTAGGTTTTAGTTTTGGTTTTGATTTAGGTTATAGATTATATGTTTAGGTTTAGGTTATTGGTTTTGATTTAGGATATAGGCTATAGGCTTAGGTTTTAGGTTTAGGGTTTGATTTTGATTTAGGTTATAGGTTTTTGGATTTGAGAATGGGTTCTGGTTTAGGCTATAGGTTTTGTTTTTGGTTTAGGTTATTGGTTATAGGTTTAGGTTTAGGTTATAGTTTATGCGATTTAAGAAAGGGTTTAGGTTTAGGTTATAGGTTTTGGTTTTGGTTTAAGTTATAGGTTTTGATTTAGGTTATAGGTTATACTTTTAGGTTTTAGGTTTAGCTTTTAGTTTTGTTTTAGGTTATAGGTTATAGGTTTAGGTTAAGGTTTAGGTTTAGGTTATAGGTTTTGATTTAGGTTATAGGTTATAGGTTTAGTTTTTGGTTTTAATTTATGTTATGAGTTTTTAGATTTGAGAATGGGTTCGGGTTTAGGTTATAGGTTTTGGTTTTGGTTTAGGTTATAGGTTTTGGGATTTGAGAATCGGGTTTAGGTTCTAGATTTTTATTTTGGTTTAGGTTATAGGTTTTGGGATTTGAGAATGGGTTCGGGTTTAGGTTCTAGGTTTTAGTTTTATTTTAGGTTATAGGTTTTGGGATTTGAGAATGGGTTCAGGTTTTGGTTTAGGTTTAGGTTATAGGTTTTGGATTTGAGAATGGGTTATGGTTTAGGTTTAGGAAATCGGGTTCAGGTTTGGGATTGGGTTTAAGTTTGGGTTTTCAAGTTTAGGTTTAGGTTTAGGTTAGGGATTTGAGATTAGGATTAGGTGTAGGATTATCTTTAGGGAATTGAGTTTAGGTTATAAGTTTAGGGAAAGGTTAGGTTTTGGTTATAGGTTTTGGGATTTAGGAATAGTTTTAGGTTGTAAGTATAGGTTTAGGTTAGGTTATATGTCAAGGTTTAGGGATTTGAGTTTAGGTTATAGGTTTAGGTTTAGGTCTTGGTTTAGGTTTAGGGAACTGAATTTAGGTTATAGGTTTAGGGAAAGGTTAGGCTTTGGTCATAGGTTTTGGGATTTGAGAATAGTTTTAGGTTATAAGTATAGGTTTAGGTTTGGTTATATGTTAAGGTTTAGGGATTTGAGATTAGGCTATTGGATTAGGTTTAGGTTTAGGTTTGGGTTTTGGGATTTTAGAATGGGTTCGGGTTTAGGTTATAGGTTTTAGTTTCGATTTAGGTTATAGGTTTTGGGATTTGATAATGGGTTCGGGTTTAGGTTATAGGTTATAGGTTTTGGTTTTGGTTTAGGTTATATGTTTTGATTGAGGTTATAGGTTAACGGTTTAAGTTAAGGTTTTGGTTTTGGTTATACATTTTTAGATTTGAGAATGGGTTCTGGTTTAGGTTATATGTTTTGGTTTTGGTTTAGGTTATAGGTTTTGGTTATAGGTTTTTGGTTTAGGTATAGGTTTAGGTTATAAGTTATAGGATTTGAGAATGGGTTCGGGTTTACGATATAGGTTTTGGTTTTGGTTTTGGTTATATGTTTTGATTTAGGTTATAGGTTATAGGTTTAGGTTTTAGGTTTTGGTTTTTGTTTTGATTTAGGTTATAAGTTATAGGTTTAGGTTAAGGTTTAGGTTTAGGATATAAATTTTGATTTAGGTTATAGGTTATAGGTTTAGGTGTTAGGTTTTGGTTTTGGTTTTGATTTAGGTTTTAGGTTATAGGTTTAGTTTTAGGTTATCGGTTTTGATTTAGAATATAGGTTATACGCTTAGGTTATTGGTTTAGGTTTTGGTTTTGATTTAGTTTATAGGTTTTTGGATTTGAGAATGGGTTCTGGTTTAGGTTATAGGTTTTATTTTTGGTTTAGGTTATAGGTTATTGGTTTAGGTTTAGGTTATAGTTTATATGATTTAAGAATGGGTTTAGGTTTAGGTTATAGGTTTTGGTTTTGGTTATAGGTTTTGTTTTAGGTTATAGGTTATAGGTTTACATTTTAGGTTTAGGTTTTGGTTTTGATTTAGGTTATAGGTTATAGGTTTAGGTTAAGGTTTAGATTTACGTTATAGGTTTTGATTTAGGTTATATGTTATAGGTTTAGGTTTTAGGTTTATGTTTTGGTTTTGATTTAGGTTATAAGTTTTTGGATTTGAGAATGGGTTTGGGTTTAGGTTATAGGTTTTAGTTTTGGTTTAGCTTTTAGGTTTTAAGATTTGTGAATGGGTTCAGGTTTAGGTTCTAGGTTTTGGTTTTGGTTTAGGTTATAGGTTTTAGGATTTGAGAATGGGTTCGGGTTTAGGTTATAAATTTTGGGTTTAGTTTAGGTTTAGGTTATAGGTTTTGGATTTGAGAAGGGGTTATGGTTTAGGTTTAGGAAATTGGGTTCAGGTTCGGGATTGGGTTTAAGTTTGGGTTTTCATGTTTAGGTTTAGGTTTAGGTTAGGGAGTTGAGATTAGGATTAGGTGTAGGTTTAGCTTTAGGGAATTGAGTTTTGGTTATAGGTTTAGGGAAAGGTTAGGTTTAGGTTATAGTTTTTGGGATTTGGGAATAGTTCTAGGTTAGGTTATAGGTTAAGATTTAGGGATTTGAGTTTAGGTTATAGGTTTAGGGAAAGGTTAGGTTTTGGTTATAGGTTTTGGTTATAGGTTTTGGGATTTAAGAATAGTTTTAGGTTATAAGTATAGGTTTAGGTTTGGTTATATGTTAAGGTTTAGGGATTTGAGTTTAGGTTATAGGATTAGGTTTAGGTTTAGTTTTGAGTTTTTGGGATTTGAGAATGGGTTTGGGTTTTGGTTATAGGTTTTGGTTTTGATTTAGGTTATAGGTTTTGGGATTTGATAATGGGTTTGAGTTTAGGTTATAGGTTTTGGTTTTGGTTTTGGTTTAGGTTTAGGTTATAGGTTAACGGTTTAAGTTAAGGTTTAGGTTTGGGTAATAGGTTTTGGGATTTGAGAATGGGTTCGGGTTTAGGTTATATGTTTTGGTTTTGGTTTAGGTTATAGGTTTCGGTTATAGATATTTGGTTTAGGTTTAGGTTATAGGTTTTAGGATTTCAGAATGGGCTCGGGTTTAGGATACAGGTTTTGGTTTTGGTTTAGGTTATAGGTTATAGGTTTAGGTTTTAAGTTTTGGTTTTGGTTTTGATTTTGGTTATAAGTTATAGGTTTAGGTTAAGGTTTAGGTTTTGGTTATAGATTTTGATTTAGGTTTTAGGTTTTAGGTTTTGGTTTTAGGTTTTAGTTTTGGTTTTGATTTAGGTTATAGATTATATGTTTAGGTTTAGGTTATTGGTTTTGATTTAGGATATAGGCTATAGGCTTAGGTTTTAGGTTTAGGGTTTGATTTTGATTTAGGTTATAGGTTTTTGGATTTGAGAATGGGTTCTGGTTTAGGCTATAGGTTTTGTTTTTGGTTTAGGTTATTGGTTATAGGTTTAGGTTTAGGTTATAGTTTATGCGATTTAAGAAAGGGTTTAGGTTTAGGTTATAGGTTTTGGTTTTGGTTTAAGTTATAGGTTTTGATTTAGGTTATAGGTTATACTTTTAGGTTTTAGGTTTAGCTTTTAGTTTTGTTTTAGGTTATAGGTTATAGGTTTAGGTTAAGGTTTAGGTTTAGGTTATAGGTTTTGATTTAGGTTATAGGTTATAGGTTTAGTTTTTGGTTTTAATTTATGTTATGAGTTTTTAGATTTGAGAATGGGTTCGGGTTTAGGTTATAGGTTTTGGTTTTGGTTTAGGTTATAGGTTTTGGGATTTGAGAATCGGGTTTAGGTTCTAGATTTTTATTTTGGTTTAGGTTATAGGTTTTGGGATTTGAGAATGGGTTCGGGTTTAGGTTCTAGGTTTTAGTTTTGTTTTAGGTTATAGGTTTTGGGATTTGAGAATGGGTTCAGGTTTTGGTTTAGGTTTAGGTTATAGGTTTTGGATTTGAGAATGGGTTATGGTTTAGGTTTAGGAAATCGGGTTCAGGTTTGGGATTGGGTTTAAGTTTGGGTTTTCAAGTTTAGGTTTAGGTTTAGGTTAGGGATTTGAGATTAGGATTAGGTGTAGGATTATCTTTAGGGAATTGAGTTTAGGTTATAAGTTTAGGGAAAGGTTAGGTTTTGGTTATACGTTTTGGGATTTAGGAATAGTTTTAGGTTGTAAGTATAGGTTTAGGTTAGGTTATATGTCAAGGTTTAGGGATTTGAGTTTAGGTTATAGGTTTAGGTTTAGGTCTTGGTTTAGGTTTAGGGAACTGAATTTAGGTTATAGGTTTAGGGAAAGGTTAGGCTTTGGTCATAGGTTTTGGGATTTGAGAATAGTTTTAGGTTATAAGTATAGGTTTAGGTTTGGTTATATGTTAAGGTTTAGGGATTTGAGATTAGGCTATTGGATTAGGTTTAGGTTTAGGTTTGGGTTTTGGGATTTTAGAATGGGTTCGGGTTTAGGTTATAGGTTTTGGTTTCAATTTAGGTTATAGGTTTTGGGATTTGATAATGGGTTCGGGTTTAGGTTATAGGTTATAGGTTTTGGTTTTGGTTTAGGTTATATGTTTTGATTGAGGTTATAGGTTAACGGTTTAAGTTAAGGTTTTGGTTTTGGTTATACATTTTTAGATTTGAGAATGGGTTCTGGTTTAGGTTATATGTTTTGGTTTTGGTTTAGGTTATAGGTTTTGGTTATAGGTTTTTGGTTTAGGTATAGGTTTAGGTTATAAGTTATAGGATTTGAGAATGGGTTCGGGTTTACGATATAGGTTTTGGTTTTGGTTTTGGTTATATGTTTTGATTTAGGTTATAGGTTATAGGTTTAGGTTTTAGGTTTTGGTTTTTGTTTTGATTTAGGTTATAAGTTATAGGTTTAGGTTAAGGTTTAGGTTTAGGATATAAATTTTGATTTAGGTTATAGGTTATAGGTTTAGGTGTTAGGTTTTGGTTTTGGTTTTGATTTAGGTTTTAGGTTATAGGTTTAGTTTTAGGTTATCGGTTTTGATTTAGAATATAGGTTATACGCTTAGGTTATTGGTTTAGGTTTTGGTTTTGATTTAGTTTATAGGTTTTTGGATTTGAGAATGGGTTCTGGTTTAGGTTATAGGTTTTATTTTTGGTTTAGGTTATAGGTTATTGGTTTAGGTTTAGGTTATAGTTTATATGATTTAAGAATGGGTTTAGGTTTAGGTTATAGGTTTTGGTTTTGGTTATAGGTTTTGTTTTAGGTTATAGGTTATAGGTTTACATTTTAGGTTTAGGTTTTGGTTTTGATTTAGGTTATAGGTTATAGGTTTAGGTTAAGGTTTAGATTTACGTTATAGGTTTTGATTTAGGTTATATGTTATAGGTTTAGGTTTTAGGTTTATGTTTTGGTTTTGATTTAGGTTATAAGTTTTTGGATTTGAGAATGGGTTTGGGTTTAGGTTATAGGTTTTGGTTTTGGTTTAGCTTTTAGGTTTTAAGATTTGTGAATGGGTTCAGGTTTAGGTTCTAGGTTTTGGTTTTGGTTTAGGTTATAGGTTTTAGGATTTGAGAATGGGTTCGGGTTTAGGTTATAAATTTTGGGTTTAGTTTAGGTTTAGGTTATAGGTTTTGGATTTGAGAAGGGGTTATGGTTTAGGTTTAGGAAATTGGGTTCAGGTTCGGGATTGGGTTTAAGTTTGGGTTTTCATGTTTAGGTTTAGGTTTAGGTTAGGGAGTTGAGATTAGGATTAGGTGTAGGTTTAGCTTTAGGGAATTGAGTTTTGGTTATAGGTTTAGGGAAAGGTTAGGTTTAGGTTATAGTTTTTGGGATTTGGGAATAGTTCTAGGTTAGGTTATAGGTTAAGATTTAGGGATTTGAGTTTAGGTTATAGGTTTAGGGAAAGGTTAGGTTTTGGTTATAGGTTTTGGTTATAGGTTTTGGGATTTAAGAATAGTTTTAGGTTATAAGTATAGGTTTAGGTTTGGTTATATGTTAAGGTTTAGGGATTTGAGTTTAGGTTATAGGATTAGGTTTAGGTTTAGTTTTGAGTTTTTGGGATTTGAGAATGGGTTTGGGTTTTGGTTATAGGTTTTGGTTTTGATTTAGGTTATAGGTTTTGGGATTTGATAATGGGTTTGAGTTTAGGTTATAGGTTTTGGTTTTGGTTTTGGTTTAGGTTTAGGTTATAGGTTAACGGTTTAAGTTAAGGTTTAGGTTTGGGTAATAGGTTTTGGGATTTGAGAATGGGTTCGGGTTTAGGTTATATGTTTTGGTTTTGGTTTAGGTTATAGGTTTCGGTTATAGATATTTGGTTTAGGTTTAGGTTATAGGTTTTAGGATTTCAAAATGGGCTCGGGTTTAGGATACAGGTTTTGGTTTTGGTTTAGGTTATAGGTTATAGGTTTAGGTTTTAGGTTTTGGTTTTGGTTTTAATTTTGGTTATAAGTTATAGGTTTAGGTTAAGGTTTAGGTTTTGGTTATAGATTTTGATTTAGGTTTTAGGTTTTAGGTTTTGGTTTTAGGTTTTGGTTTTAGGTTTTGATTTAGGTTATAGATTATATGTTTAGGTTTAGGTTATTGGTTTTGATTTAGGATATAGGCTATAGGCTTAGGTTTTAGGTTTAGGGTTTGATTTTGATTTAGGTTATAGGTTTTTGGATTTGAGAATGGGTTCTGGTTTAGGCTATAGATTTTGTTTTTGGTTTAGGTTATTGGTTATAGGTTTAGGTTTAGGTTATAGTTTATGCGATTTAAGAAAGGGTTTAGGTTTAGGTTATAGGTTTTGGTTTTGGTTTAAGTTATAGGTTTTGATTTAGGTTATAGGTTATACTTTTAGGTTTTAGGTTTAGTTTTTAGTTTTGTTTTAGGTTATAGGTTATAGGTTTAGGTTAAGGTTTAGGTTTAGGTTATAGGTTTTGATTTAGGTTATAGGTTATAGGTTTAGTTTTTGGTTTTAATTTATGTTATGAGTTTTTAGATTTGAGAATGGGTTCGGGTTTAGGTTATAGGTTTTGGTTTTGGTTTAGGTTATAGGTTTTGGGATTTGAGAATCGGGTTTAGGTTCTAGATTTTTATTTTGGTTTAGGTTATAGGTTTTGGGATTTGAGAATGGGTTCGGGTTTAGGTTCTAGGTTTTAGTTTTGTTTTAGGTTATAGGTTTTGGGATTTGAGAATGGGTTCAGGTTTTGGTTTAGGTTTAGGTTATAGGTTTTGGATTTGAGAATGGGTTATGGTTTAGGTTTAGGAAATCGGGTTCAGGTTTGGGATTGGGTTTAAGTTTGGGTTTTCAAGTTTAGGTTTAGGTTTAGGTTAGGGATTTGAGATTAGGATTAGGTGTAGGATTATCTTTAGGGAATTGAGTTTAGGTTATAAGTTTAGGGAAAGGTTAGGTTTTGGTTATAGGTTTTGGGATTTAGGAATAGTTTTAGGTTGTAAGTATAGGTTTAGGTTAGGTTATATGTCAAGGTTTAGGGATTTGAGTTTAGGTTATAGGTTTAGGTTTAGGTCTTGGTTTAGGTTTAGGGAACTGAATTTAGGTTATAGGTTTAGGGAAAGGTTAGGCTTTGGTCATAGGTTTTGGGATTTGAGAATAGTTTTAGGTTATAAGTATAGGTTTAGGTTTGGTTATATGTTAAGGTTTAGGGATTTGAGATTAGGCTATTGGATTAGGTTTAGGTTTAGGTTTGGGTTTTGGGATTTTAGAATGGGTTCGGGTTTAGGTTATAGGTTTTGGTTTCGATTTAGGTTATAGGTTTTGGGATTTGATAATGGGTTCGGGTTTAGGTTATAGGTTATAGGTTTTGGTTTTGGTTTAGGTTATATGTTTTGATTGAGGTTATAGGTTAACGGTTTAAGTTAAGGTTTTGGTTTAGGTTATACATTTTTAGATTTGAGAATGGGTTCTGGTTTAGGTTATATGTTTTGGTTTTGGTTTAGGTTATAGGTTTTGGTTATAGTTTTTGGTTTAGGTATAGGTTTAGGTTATAGGTTATAGGATTTGAGAATGGGTTCGGGTTTAGGATATAGGTTTTAGTTTTGGTTTAGGTTATATGTTTTGAATTAGGTTATAGGTTTTAGGTTTTGATTTTGGTTATAAGTTATAGGTTTAGGTTAAGGTTTAGGTTTAAGTTATAGATTTTGATTTAGGTTATAGGTTATAGGTTTAGGTTATAGGTTTTGGTTTTGGTTTTGATTTAGGTTATAGGTTATAGGTTTTAAGATTTGAGAATGGGTTCGGGTTTAGGATATAGGTTTGGATTTTAGGTTTAGGTTTTGGTTTTGATTTAGGTTATAGGTTTTAGGTTTAGGTTAAGGTTAGGTTTATGTTTAGGTTATAGGTTTTGAGATTTGAGAATGGGTTCGTGTTTAAGTTATAGGTTTTGGTTTTGGTTTAGTTTATAGGTTTTGGTTATAGGTTTTAGGTTTAGGTTTAGGTCTAGGTTATAGGTTATAGGATTTGAGAATGGGTTCGGGCTTAGGATATATGTTTTGGTTTTGGTTTAGTTTATATGTTTTGATTTAGGTTATAGGTTATAGGTTTAGGTTTTAGGATTTGGTTTCGGTTTTGATTTAGGTTATACATTGTAGGTTTAGGTTAAGGTTTAGGTTTAGGTTATAGATTTTAATTTAGGTTATAGGTTTAGGTTACGGTTTAGGTTTAGGTTATAGATTATAGTTTTAGGTTATAGGTTTATGTTTTTGGTTTTGATTTAGGTTATAGTTTTTTAGATTTGAGAATGGGTTCAGGTTTAGGCTATCGGTTTTATTTTTGGTTTAGGTTATAGGTTATAGGTTTAGGTTTAGGTTTAGGTTTAGGTTATAGGTTATAGGATTTGAGAATGGGTTCGGGTTTAGGTTATAGGTTTTCGTTTTATTTTTGGTTTTGGTTATAGGTTTTGATTTAGGTTATAGGTTTTCGTTTTATTTTTGGTTTTGGTTATAGGTTTTGATTTAGGTTATAGGTTATAGGTCTAGGTTTTGGGTTTAGGTTTTGGTTTTGATTTAGGTTATAGGTTTAGGTTAAGGATGGTTTTGGTTATTGGTTATTGGTTTAGGTCTTAGGTTTAGGTTTTGGTTTTGGTTTAGGATATAGGTTTTTGGATTTGAGAATGGGTTTGGGTTTAGGTTATAGGTTTTGGTTTTGGTTTAGGTTATAGGTTTTGGGATTTGAGAATCGGTTCGGGTTTTGGTTATAAGTTTTGGTTTTGGTTTAGGTTTAAGTTATAGGTTTTTGGATTTAAGAATGGGTTATGGTTTAGGTTTAGGAAATTGGGTTGAGGTTCGGGATTGGGTTTAAGATTGGGTTTTCAAGTTTAGGTTTAGGTTTAGGTTATGAAGTTAAGATTAGGATTAGGTGTAGGTTTAGCTTCAGGGAATTGAGTTTAGGTTGTAGGTTTAGGGAAAGGTTAGGTTTAGGTTATTGGTTATCGGATTTGGGAATAGTTTTAGGTTATAAGTATATGTTTAGGTTAGGTTATAGGTTAAGGTTTAAGGATTTGAGTTTAGGTTTTAGGTTTAGTTTAGGTCTAGGTTATGTTTAGGAAATTGAGTTTAGGTTATAGGTTTAGGGAAAGGTTAGGTTTAGGTTATAGGTTTTGGGATTTGAGAATAGTTTTAGGTTAAAAGTATGGGTTTAGGTTAGGTTATAAGTTAAGGTTTAGGGATTTGAGTTTAGGTTATAGGATTAGGTTTAGGTTTAGGCTTCGGGATTTGAGTTTAGGTTATAGGTTTAGGTTTAGGTTTAATGTTTAGGTTTAGGTTTAGGTTTGGGTGTTGGGATTTGAGATTGGGTTCAGGTTTAGGTTATAGGTTTTGGTTTTTGTTTAGGTTATAGGTTTTGATTTAGGTTATAGGTTAACGGTATAGGTTAAGGTTTAGGTTTAGCTTATAGGTTAATGGATTTGAGAATGGATTCAGGTTTAGGCTATAGGTTTTGGTTTTGGTTTAGGTTAAAGGTTTTGGTTTTGGTTTTAGTTTTAGGTTTAGGTTTAGGTTTAGGTTATAAGTTATAGGATTTGAGAATGGGTTCGGGTTTAGGATATAGGTTTTAGTTTTAGGTGTAGGTTTTAGTTTTGATTTAGGTTATAGGTAATAGGTATAGGTTTAGGTTTAGGTTATAGGTTTTGGGATTTGAGAATGGGTTTGGGTTTAGGTTATAGGTTTTGGTTTTGGTTTAGGTTATAGGTTTTGGTTATAGGTTATAGGTTATAGGATTTGAGAATGGGTTCGGGTTTAGGATATTGGTTTTGGTTTTGGTTTAAGTTATATGTTTTGATATAGGTTATGGGTAATAGGTTTAGGTTTTAGGTTTTCATTTTGGTTTTGATTTAGGTTATAAGTTATAGGTTTAGGTTAAGGTTTAGGTTTAGGTTATAGATTTTGATTTAGGTTATAGGTTATAGGTTTAGGTTTTGGATTTGATATAGGTTATAGGTTATAGGTTTATGTTAAGGTTTAGGTTAAGGTTATAGGTTTTGATTTAGGTTATAGGTTATAGGTTATAGGTTTGGGTTTTGGTTTTGATTTAGGTTATAGGTTTTTGGATTTGAGAATGGGTTTGGGTTTAGGCTATACATTTTGTTTTTGGTTTAAGTTATAGATTTTAGGTTTATGTTTAGGTTATAGGTTATAGGATTTGAGAATGGGTTCGGGTTTAGGTTATAGGTTTTAGTTTTGGTTTAGGTAAGGTTTTGGTTATAGGTTATAGGTTTAGGTTTAGGTTATAAGTTATAGGATTTGAGAATGGGTTTAGGTTTAGGATATTGGTTTTGGTTTTGGTTTTGGTTATATGTTTTAATTTAGGTTATAGGTTATAGGTTTAGGTTTTAGGTTTTGGTTTCGGTTTTGATTTAGGTTATAAGTTATAGGTTTAGGTTTAGGTTATAGATTTTGATTTAGGTTATAGGTTATAGGTTTAGGTTTTAGTTTTGATTTAGGTTATAGTTTATAGGTTTTGGTTAAGGTTTAGGTTTAGGTTATAGGTTTTGATTTAGGTTATATGTTATAGGTTTTGGTTTTAATTTAGGTTATAGGTTTTTGGGTTTGAGAATGGGTTCAGGTTTAGGCTATAGGTTTTGTTTTTGGTTTAGGTTATTGGTTTTAGGTTTAGTTTTAGGTTTAGGTTTAGGTTATAGGTTATAGGATTCGAGAATGGGTTTGGGTTTAGGTTATAGGTTTTGATTTATGTTATAGGTTATAGGTTTTGGTTTTAGGTTTAGGTTTTGGTTTTGATTTAGGTTATAGGTTATAGGTTTAGGTTAAGGTTTGTTTAGGTTATAGGTTTTGATTTAGGTCATAGTTTATAGGTTTAGGTTTTAGGTTTAGGTTTTGATTTAATTTAGGTTATAGGTTTTTGGATTTGAGAATGGGTTTGGGTTTAGGTTATAGGTTTCTATTTTGTTTTAGGTTATAGGTTTTGGGATTTGAGAATGGGTTCGGGTTTAGGTTATAGGTTTTGGTTTTGGTTTAGGTTATAGGTTTTGGGATTTGAGAATAGCTTAGGGTTTAGGTTATAAGTTTTGGTTTTGGTTTAGGTTTAGATTTTAGGTTTTTGGATTCGAGAATGGGTCATTGTTTAGAGTTAGGAAATCGGGTTCAGGTTCAGGAATGGGTTTAAGTTTGGGTTTCCAAGTTTAGGTCTTGGTTTAGGTTAGGGAATTGAGATTAGGATTAGGTGTAGGTTTAGCTTTAGGGAATTAAGTTTAAGTTATAGGTTTTGGGAAAGGTTAGGTTTAGGTTATAGGTTTTTGGGATTTGGGAATAGTTTTGGTTAGGTTATAGGTTAAGGTTTTGGGATTTGAGTTTAGGTTATAGGTTTAGGTTTAGGTCTAGGTTTAGGTTTAGGGAATTGATTTTAGGTTATAGGTTTTGGGAAAGGTTAGGTTTAGGTTATAGGTTTTGGGATTTGAGAATAGTTTTAGGTTATAAGAATATGTTTAGGTTCGGTTATAAGTTAAGGTTTAGGGATTTGTGTTTTGGTTATAGGATTAAGTTTAGGTCTAGGTTTTGGGATTTGAGTTTAGGTTATAGGTTATAGGTTTAGGTTTAGGTTATAGGTTTTGGGATTTGAGAGTGGGTTCAGGTTTAGGTTATAGGTTTTATTTTGGTTTTAGCTTATAGGTTTTGGTTTAGGTTATAGGTTATATGTTATAGGTTTAGGTTAAGTTTAGGTTTAGGATATAGGTTTTGGGATTTGAGAATGGGTTTGGGTTTAGGTTATAGGTTTTGGGATTTTAGAATGAGTTTGGGTTTAGGTTATAAGTTTTGTTTTTGGTTTAGGTTTAGGTTATAGGTTTTTGGATTTGAGAATGGGTTATGGTTTAGGTTTAGGAAATCGGGTTCAGGTTCGGGATTGGTTTTAAGTTTGGGTTTTCAAGTTTAGGTTTAGGTTTAGGTTAGGGACTTGAGATTAAGATTAGGTGTAGGTTTAGCTTTAGTGAATTGAGTTTAGGTTATAGGTTTAGCGAAAGGTTAGGTTTAGGTTATAGGTTTTGGGATTTAGGAATAGTTTTAGGTTATAAGTTTAGGTTAGGTTATAGGTTTTGGGATTTGGGAATAGTTTTAGGTTATAAGTTTAGGTTTAAGTTAAGTTATAGGTTAAGGTTTAGGGATTTGAGTTTAGGTTAAAGGTTTAGGTTTAAGTCTAAGTTTAGGTTAAAGGTTTAGGTTTAAGTCTAAGTTTAGGTTAAAGGTTTAGGTTTAAGTCTAAGTTTAGGTTTAAGGAATTGAGTTGAGGTTACAGGTTTTGGGATTTGAGAATAGTTTTAGGTTATAAGTTTAGGTAAAGGATAAGTTTAGGTTATAGGTTTTGAAATTTGAGAATAGTTTTAGGTTATTAGTATAGGTTTAGGTGTAACGCCCTGAAAATCGGGGGTCGGCTAGAAACCCAACTCTCGAGTTCCAGAACATCACTTATGCAACATTTTCAATGATGGATGAATGTCGGCGGTAATAGTACATAAAACATGAAGTGGATTAAGCCAAAACAACATATCATACTCCAGAGACAGTTAAATTAGCAAGCGAAAGAATGTGATAGATATATAAAATATATAAATGATTGTAAGTCTCCAGAATGTGAACATGTTATCAGGTTAACTAAATACATGTATACTCTAAAATAGAAAGAAAAGAATATACATGAGTGCTCCAAAATTATAAAATGACAAGTGTCATGGCATCTAATCAACCTCCCTGTAATCCCGTCGATCAGAACCTACATATAAGAGGGATCCTCCTCATCATCATCAAGTCCGGCTCTGCTTCGCAAGCATCGCCACCATCTGAAACTAAAATAGAGACTGGTTTGTGTGCACAACACTGTCCCTTAACGTGGGAGTGAGTAGCTAACTCAGTGGAATCATAGAGCAAAGATTAACATATTATCAAATCAATCACGTAATAATGGTAAAGTAAGCAATCAAACATTCCTAAATACTGTGATTAATGCAAGCATGAAATGACATGATGGATTCCCTCACCGACATACTCCCTCATGCGACACCATCTTACGTCCGCGGCATGCTTTCTTCCCTCAGTGCTCCACATCTTCTAGGCACATGCAGTGCGATATGAATATAATTACCAAGTTGTTATTAGTCCTTTTCATACAGCAGAATTGGGAAACTAGGGTACTTCCCTTATATCAATCCCAACAAGGATCCTGTCTAGGGTCGTCACTCCTAATAATCTCATACGATGATATATTTCTAGGTCACTGCAAGGGCTGTCAGGGCTGTTGCATGCACTCGTTGCTCCACTCCCCCATCACCTTATCAATACAGGCCTAGTTGTACTCTTGTTACTACGGAAGGGTCTTCGCCTCACGTAGACTCAGAGTACGCTCGAGGTCACTACAAAGGGCTGTCAGGGCTGTTGCTTGCACTCGTTGCACTACTCCCCCATCACCTTATCAGTGTAGGCCGATAGTAAGAATATAGTGTCCCATACCACCATAATCTGCTCACGAGTCTGGTTTGTTCACTGGTCACTACGGGGAGGTTTTTAGCCCCAACGTAGGCCGACAGCTCAACCACGGTGTCCCATACCACCATGCCAAGCTCATAAGTCTTAGTGGATCAAGGTACCATGGTTATCAGGGTTATCTCTGGTGAGTTCAGTACCCTAGGTTCAAGCAGTTATGACGAATACAAGGTGAATATACAATGGTCAGTCGGGTTACTTGATGAGTCCGACTGGCGCGAGCGCACATTGAATCGACCGACATGAAGTGGACAAGCACTTCGTGTGGCCTAACCACTACCGACAACTCTAGTACGACTCTGGTTCGTCATACACATCCTTCGTGGCGAATAGAATCCAATCACGAATTCTAAACTGTTACCGACTGCGTGGACTAGAGTATAGCCCTAAGCGCAAAGATGTGAATCAGTAATCATATGAGATAAACAGAATTGAAATAACAAGTAGTCCAAGCATGTTAGCAACATGTTATAAGATACAACATAGACAATTTAACCATACACAAGTACTTCACACATAAGGAAATCAATTGAAATACAACAAGCATAGAGAAAATCATATACATCATCAAATTAGTTGAGAATCCAGTCTCAACGCTAATCTACAACACCATTTACTCAATACTTACTAATACATACATTTATACAAACACTTAGACTACTCAACTCTAACGTACTTGACGTATGTTGATTTCAACATATAGTATGACAGATCCTTATATCAAGGAGTTGTCTAATACACAACAATCATGTTCTTACATTTAAAACATATGGCAGGCATAAATAATATTGATTTAGGCATTTCAACAAACACTTAGTCTACACACATTAGTCTACATAGCATATGTCGGCCAATATGTGCATTAGGGCGAATCTCTTCGCCAAACAGATCATACACGCATAACTAACATAGGTACACGACAAATACTCATGGCAATCATATCAGCAAAATATGTACGTATACAGTATTTCTTACAAATACCTAAAATACCCTAAATCTCATATTCTTCATACGTATTCGAAATGAAAAATAGACAGCATGTTGTACATGTCAAACAACATTCTTGTCAACAATCTACCATTAAACGACATCGAAAGTTTTGAAAACGGGTAATCTAAGCATCTAAAATCCACACCTTATACCAGAAATTGCGAAACGAAGTTGATTCAAATGATAAGTCTTCGTCAACGGCTCAACGACAACCTATACCACGAAATAGGTTAGCTACATCATCACTTATGCTATTTGGAACTCTAGAATAGGTTAGGGTTACGATTTCTTACCTAAGAATGGAGCTGAAATCGCCAGAATCGTGATGCAGGTGGATAACTTTGGCACGTGGAGAAGCAGGGAAGAATCCCAGGAGAAACTCCAACTCTCTCTCACTTTCTCTCTCTTTTCTGTCCTCTCTCTCCTAGGGTTTTTCTCAAATTCGTATGAGTTAGAAAGCTAAGGGTTTAAGGCCCTTTTATAAGCCCAAATATAACCAAAACAGACTTTAAGTCAAGGTATACTTCGATTATAGCCAAATCGGGTCTTTCTCGATCTAAAAGAGCATTTATGGAGGTCCCCTGACCAAATGCGGTCGAACTTAAGCTCATGGATATTGGATCCTGATCACATTAAGTTTTCAGTTCGGTAGTGTTCGTAGATCGCACGTGGCGGACCAGTTTCAATTCAGCGGTCACAGAGATTCGATCAAGGATTTTAAGTACACTGACCTGAGTGAGAAATGTTCCCTGATTCGAGAGTGTATTTGGGTCAGATTCTGATGGTCTGAATGCTTATACTTAACACGCAAGCGAAACGTGCTAGATTTATTTAAATCTCATTTAATTTTTAATGAATTTCACTCTTTCTCACACTCCTTGCTCCAGGCTCAATGAAATAGCCTCAGAACATCAGTTGGGCTTGATTTTCGAAACGATTGTCAAGTCCAGCTAAGCGGTCATAATGGTCTAAGATTGTAGATATCGGACTCTCGACGCGCGGTCTAGATCCAATACGAAGTTTCAAAGGGCTCCTGAGGGCAAATGAGTTTAGAGTTTGATCATAGATTTTAGGGTAACGTAGTGATAACAATTCTAGAGGTTTTTGGTCTTACAGATCGTATTTAAAGTGGTTGGTGCTAATTTTGCAGGAAGTCTAGTGTAGCGCTAGCTAATTCACATTAAATTTCTAAAGAATTAGGTTCTAAATGATTTCTCTGGCTTTGGAATTAAATTTTGAGAAGCTCCCTAGGTGTTATGGTTGACCCATTACCAAAGGACGTCTAATTCCAGGTAGGCAAAAATCTGGGGTGTTACATTAGGTTTGGTTATAAGTTAAGGTTTAGGGATTTGAGTTTAGGTTATAGGATTAGGTTTAGGTTTAGGTTTTGGGATTTGAGTTTAGGTTATAGGTTTAGGTTTAGGTTTTAGGTTTAGGTTTAAGTTTGGGTTTTGGGATTTGAGAATGGGTTCGGGTTTAGGTTATAGGTTTTGGTTTCGATTTAGGTAATAGGTTTTGAGATTTGAGAATGGGTTCAGGTTTAGGTTATAAGTTTTGGTTTTGGTTTAGGTTATAGGTTTTAATCTAGGTTATAGGTTAACAGTTTAGGTTAAGGTTTAGGTTTAGGTTATAGATTTTTGGATTTGAGAATGGGTTCGGGTTTAGGCTATAGGTGTTGGTTTTGGTTTGGGTTATAGGTTTTGCTTTAGGTTATAGGTTATTTGATTTGAGAATGGGTTCGAGTTTAGGATATAGGCTTTGGTTTTAGGTTTAGGTTTTGGTTTTGATTTAGGTTATAGGTTATAGGTTTAGGTTAAGGTTAAGGTTTTGGGTTTAGGTTATAGATTTTGGGATTTGAGAATGGGTTCGGGTTTAGGTTATAGGTTTTGGTGGTGGTTTAGGTTATAGGTTTTACGTTTAGGTTTAGCTTTAGGTTTAGGTTATAGGTTATAGGATTTGAGAATGGGTTCGGATTTAGGATATAGGTTTTAGTTTTGGTTTTGGTTATATGTTTTTATTTAGGTTATAGGTTATATTTTTTGGTTTTTGGTTTTGGTTTTCATTTAGGTTATAAGTTATAGGTTTAGGTTAAGGTTTAGGTTAGGGTTATAGATTTTGATTTAGGTTATAGGTTATAGGTTAAGGTTTAGGTTTGGGTTATTGATTTTGATTTAGGTTATAGGTTATAGGTTTAGGTTTTAGGTTTATGTTTTTGTTTTGATTTAGGGTATAAGTTATAGGTTTAGGTTTAGGTTTAGGTTTAGGTTATAGGTTTTTATTTAGGTTATAGGTTATAGGTTTAGGTTTTGGTTTTGATTTAGGTTATAAGTTTTTGGATTTGATAATGGGTTCAGGTATAGGCTATAGGTTTTATTTTTGGTTTAGGTTATAGGTTTTAGGTTTAGGTTTAGATTATTGGTTATAGGATTTGAGAATGGGTTCGGGTTTAGTTTAAAGGTTTTGGTTTTGGATTAGGTTATAGGTTATAGGTTTAGGTTATAGGTTTAGGTTTTGGTTTTTGACTTAGGTTATAGGTTATGGGTTTAGGTTAAGGTTTAATGTAACGCCCTGGAAAAATTCATACTTGGACTCGAGTACCAACTCGACCAGAAATCGCGTAGGATTAATTCTTTTAGAAAATAAGCGTAAGTTAGCTAGCACAACGCTAGAGTAGCTAGGAAATAGTCCCTGATCACTTTAAATATGTTCTACAAGACCCAAAGCGAGTGGAACCAATGACGTTATAATACTTTAAAACCTCGCATCAAACTCTAAACCGGTTTGTTCTCAGGACCTCTTTGAAACTTTGTATTGGATATAGACCGTGCGTCGAAAGTCCGATACCTACAATCTTAGACCGTTATAACCGCCTAGCTGGACTTGACAATCATTTCAAAAATTAAGTCCAACAGACATTCAGAGGCTATTTCATTGAGCTGAGAGTGAAGAGAGTGAGAATAGGGTTAGATTTGGAATTTGAAATTCAAATCTGGCACACGACTTGGCGCGTTATTATTAAGCGTTCTGACCATCAGAATTCAGCCAAATTACACCCTTGGATCAGAAAATTTTTTTATTTCATATCATGAGACTTGTAGACCTGATCTACGTGCGGTGACCGCTGAACTAAAACTGGACCGCCACGTGCGATCTACGAACACTACTGGTCTGAAAATGGGATGTGAGTGACATCCAACGTGCATGAGCTTAAGTCCGATTGCGTTCGGCCAGGGGACCTCCAGAAATGTCTTTTTACACCGAAACAGCCCCGATTTGGTTAGGCATCAAGTGAACATTGTTCCCAAGCCTGTTTTGGGCATATTTTAGGTTATAAAAGGGGCTTAAACCCTCACTTCTCTCACCCATCCGAATTTGCTAGAAATCCTAGCTGGTGTGAGAGAAAAGGTGAGAGATTGTGAGAGAGAGTGGGAGAGAATTTCCTGCTACTTGCGCTACCTGTTGCACGTGCTTAAGCAACGCACCTCAATCACTTTCCCGGCGATTTCGCCGCATTTCTAGGTAAGAAAAGACCTCAAACACTTGCTGATTTAAGTTTTCGCCGGTTCCTTAGCGTGGTAGCTTATACATCTTGTCAAATAGGTTGCCTGTTCGCCGTAGACAAAGCGTACATGCTCCGTTCAAATCAATACACTTCTAGGATAAAAGGTGCGGATTCTAGACACTTTAATTGACTGTTTTCAATGCTTTCAATGTTGTTTAATAGTAGATTATCGATGGCAACGCCGTTTGACATGTACAACATGCTGTCGGTTTCCTGTTTCGTAAGCAAACGAAAAATATGAGATTTAGGGGATTTTAGTCATTTGTAGGAAATACTGTTTTCATCCATCTTTTGGTGATATGATTGACATGGCTTCTTGTCGCATTAGGATATTAGGAATGCGTGCATAATCAATTTAGCGAAGAGATTCACCCAAATGCGCACTTTGAGTCGACATACTATATGTAGACTTAAGTGTGTAGACTAAGTGTTTGTATAAATGTTTGTATTAGTATGTATTGAATTAAATGGTGTTATGAATTAGTTTGAGATTGAATTCTCAAATAATATGCTGATGTAAATGATTTCCTACATGTTGGCTATATGCATGATTTCATTATACGTATGAAATGCATGTGTTAGATGATTTACTTAAGTTGTATGTTATAACATGTGTTCACATGCTCACATTGTTGTATTTCGTTTCTATCACTCTTATATGATTGCTGATGTGAATTCATAAATGTTTGGGACTATACCTAGTCCAGGCAGTCGGTAACCGAGTAAATTCGTGGTTGGCTTATCTTTGCCACGAACGACGCGTCGATGAACGCGAGTCGTGTTTTGGAGTTGGCGGCAGTGGTTAGGCCACACGAGGTGTTTTATGCACTTCATGTCGTTCGACTTGAGATGCGCTCGTGCTAGTCGAGCCCGTCAAGTAACCCGACTGGTCATTGTATGTTCACCTTGTATGAGTCATAACTGCTTGAACATAGGGTACTGAACTTACCACTGTAAACCTTATTAACCATGGTACCTTGATCCATAAAGACTCATGAGCCGGGCATGGTGGTATGTGACACCGTGGTCGAGTTGTCGGCCTACGCTGGGGCCACAAACCTCCCCGTAGTGACCAGTGAGCAACCTAGACTTGTGAGCAGATTATGGTGGTATGGGACACTATATTCTTGCCGTCAGCCTACATTGATAAGGTGATGGGGGAGCGGTACAATGAGTGCGAGCAACAGCCCTGGCAGCCCTTTGTAGTGACCTCGATCATATTCTGAGTCTACGGGAGGCGACGACCCTTCCGTAGCGATAAAAGTACAAGCAGGCCTGTATTGATAAGGTGATGGGGGAGCGGTGCAACGAGTGCGAGAAACAGCCCTGTCAGCCCTTGCAGCGACCTATAAAATATACATCGTATGAGATTACTAGGAGTGACGACCCTAGACAGGATCTGTGTTGGGATTGATATAAGGGAAGTACCTTAGTTTTCCAATCCTGCTGTTTGAATGGACTAATAATAACTCGGTAATCATATCACCATCACATTGCATGTGCCTGGAAGATGTGGAGCACTGTGGGATGAAAGCATGCTGCGGGCGTAAGATAGTGCCGTATGAGGGAGATCGTCGGTGAGGGCATCCATCATGTCACATCATATTGCATTAATAACAGTATTAGGAATGTTTGATTTACTGCTTTACTATTATCGCATGATTGATTTGAGAACATGCTAATCTTTGCTCTATTATTCCACTGAGTTAGCTACTCACTCCCACGTTATGGGATGGTGTTTGAACACCCACCAGACCCTGTCTTAGATGCAGGTGAGGCAGCGATTCAGGACGCAAAGCTGGATTATGATGAGGACCAGGATGAGTTCTCATATATGCAGTACAACGACGGCTTTGCTTAGATGGCCTGGATTGGCGGGACTTCTCAGTGGGACTATTTTTGACCTTTTGATTCTGTTTATTTACATGTATATGAGACTCAGAGATGTATTCATACTTTGGAGACAGTTGAGTTCTATTTTGTTTTCCATACAGTGATATGCATATCTTTTAGTCTTCCGCTTGCTTTTATCACTGAATCTGGAGTATGATTGCAGTTTTGGTATACTTTTACTCATGTGAATGATTTAACTCAGACAACATTGAATCATAATCATTTTTATTGCATAAGTGACGGTCTGGAAGTCGGGAGTTGGGTTTATACATGACCCCCGATTTTTAGGGTGTTACATTTAACTTTAGGTTATAGGTTTTGATTTAGGTTATAGGTTATAGGTTCAGGTTATAGGTTTAGGTTTTGGTTTTGATTTAGGTTATAGGTTTTTGGATTTGAGAATGGGTTCGTGTAACATCCCGGAAAAATCCGTATGAAAACCCGAGTACCACCTCAACAGAAATCACTTTGGACCAAATCCTTTAGAAATTAAACGAGAATTAACTAGTGCTAAACTAGATTTCCTGTGAAATTATCACCAGTCACTTTAAATATGATCTGCAAGGCCCAAAACTTGTAGAATTGTTAACGCTACATTACCCTGAAACCTAGGATTCATCTCTAAACCTGGTTGCTCTTGAGAGCACATTGAAACTCCGTATCGGACCTGGACCACACATCGAAAGTCCGATAGCGACGAACTTAAACAAATATGACCACCAAGTTGGACTTAACAATTACCTCAAAAATTAAGTCCAGTTGATGTCTTGAGTCTATTTTCTTGAGTCCGGAGCGAAGTGTGTGAGAAAATGAATATTTTTAGAAATTAAATATGAATTTAAGTAATTTGAGTCATGTCGCTTTTGGGCCAGTTATAAGCATTCAGACCGTTAGAATCTGACCCAAATTTACCCTCAGATCAGGAGAAATGTCCCACACATGCCAATGTGCTTGTGGCCCTGATCGTGTGTCGATGACTGTTGAACTGAAACTGGTCCGCCACGGTTAATCTATAAACCCGATCAGACTGAAAACTTAACTTGATCAAGATCTAGTATTTGTGAGCTTATGTCCGACTGCATTCAGTAAAGGGAGCTCCAGAAATGCTCCGTTGGATTGGAACAAACCCGATTTAGACATAACCTAAGTATACCTTGGCCCGGCCATCAGTTCTGAGCCTATATAAGGGCTTTAAAACCCCTCTCACATATTTCATACGAATTTGGGAAAAACCCTGGGAGAGAGAAGAGAGTAAAGAGAAAGAAAGTGAGAGAGAAGTTGGTGTGGATTCCTCGGATTCTTCCCTGCTAATCCACCTGTTGAAACGTCAATCCCGTATAGTTCTTCTGGTAGCTCCAACGCCGTACTTGGGTAAGTAAACCTAACCCTAATCCATTTTAGGCTTTTAAATGGTCTAAGTGCTAAAATAGCTAACCTATTGTGTGCTATAGGTGGCCCTTGCATCGTAAGCAGTGACTTGACATGCAAAATGAGTTCGATGTGCGTTTACCGGCGTAAGGTGCGGACTATATGCATATAGGTTATGGTTTTCAAGGCTTTCAATGTCGGTTAATGATTTATTACTGACGTGGGTGTCATTTCACATGCCAAATGCGATGTTTGTTTCGTGTTTCAGTTATATATGAACTATGTTGTGAATAGGGTATTTCATGTGTTTGTTGAAATGTTCGTATGTGCTTGGAATCTGAATTTGTGATTGCCATGATTAAATGTCATAAGTACATGATTGATATGTATGTGATAACTCCTTGGCAAAAGGATTTTCCCTAATACGTAATATGGCCAACATACGTGATGTATGTTGGAAAGTGTAGTCTAAGTGTTTGTAAAAATGTCTAAATGAATTAGTAGTTAGTAAAGTGTGATTTATAAGGGAGTTGAGATATGAATCCCAACTACCTTAACTGTGTGTATGATTCCCTCCATGAACTGTATAACCTACATACTCATGTTTAACTGTGTGTATGATTTCCTCCATGTATTGTGTATTCATGTTTAAGTTATATGTCATAACATGTTCATATGAAGGTAGGATTTTATTGAAGTATTCATTATTGTGATTGTACGTGGTTGGGACTATATCACAATCCAGGTAATCGGTAATAGTTCTCGAACTGGTGGTTAATGTTTCTTTCCCCACACAGGATGTGTTCGATGAATCCGAGCCGTACATGGGATGTCGGCAGTGGTTAGGCCACACGGAGTGCTTACGCACTTCATGTCGATCATCTCGATGTGAGCTTATACCAGTCGACTCATCAAGTAACTCGATTGACCCAATGTATGTTCAACATGTATGGACGCTACAGCTTGAACCTAAGATACCAAACTTACCAGTGAAATGCCCATTTAACCTTGGTATCACGATCAGCTAAGACTCATGAGCCGGGCATGGTGGTATGGGACACCGTGGTCAAGCTATCGGCCTACGCTGGGGCGACGAGCCTCCCCGTAGTGACCAGTGAGCAACCTAGACTCGTGAGCTGAATATGGTGGTATGGGACAATGTATTCGAGTTATCGGTCTACACTGGCGCAGCCTAGTTGTGGTCCCCAGTCAGGTTGGTGACGAGCCTTCGAAAATAGACTGCCAGTTGGTAAGGCGTTAATGGAGTGACCTCGAGTATGAATAGGCTTACCTCGACGCAGCCTAGCTATGGTCCCCAGTCGGGTTGGTGATGAGCCTTTGAAAATAGACTGCCAGTTGATAGGGCGTTGGTGGTAGTGACCTGAACTTGCCTATCGTATGTGATTAACTAGGATTGACGACCCTAGATGGATCAATGTTGGACAAATGATATAAAGGGCCTTAGCTTCTTAATCCTGCTGTATGAAAAGGACTAATAAGAACTTAGTAATCATGCTCATAACATCGCACTGCATTTGCCATTAGTGTTGGTGTAGAGCACAGTGGTAGTGATTCATGTCGCGATCATTAGATGTTATCGCAAGAGGGAGTGCAGGCGAGGGCATGCATCATTTCTACATATATCTTTGCATTAACAAGAGTAATTAGGACATGTTTGATTGTACTGATTTATCATTACTGCTTGATTGAATTGATAACATGTTAACCTCTACTGTATAGCTCCACCAAGTTGATCACTCACTCCCACATTATGGGACGGTGTTTTAAACACCCACCAGACCCTGTTTTCGTTTCAGATGATGGTGATGCTTGCGAAGAGGAGCCCGAGTATGAGGATGATGAGGAGGCATTCTCCTACATGCAGTTCTTAGGCGGGTTTATGTGAGTCGTGTCCTGATTGACGGGGATTCAGGGATTATACTTGTAGAGGACTATAACATTCCTTTGATATTTTGTATCTTGACACAATACTTGTAAATATTGACCTGGCAACGCTTACATACTCTGGGGGATTTATATTGGTTTACATATTTATTTCAGTCTTTCGCTCGCGTATTACAATTGTCCCTGGATTATGTTTTGCTGATTTGGCTTAATCTACTTCATGTTTTATGCACTAATACAACCAACATTCATCCATCATTAAAAATGTTTCATAAGTGATGTTTTGGAACTCGGGAGCTGAGTTATGCTCGACCCCCGATTTTCAGGGCGTTACAAGTTAGTATCAGAGCATGATTTGGATTAAACCGGACATGTGTTATGGTCACACTATGTATGTTGACACCAATATAACATAGTAGTGTGTGAGAAAAATCTAGAAACAAGCATAGGTTTCCCAGTTTCGCTAATTGACGAAGGATTACTGTAAATGATCGTCGAGATTGAGTCCGTTCGCACCCGTGATCATGTAAAATGATCCCGATCCACTTCTAGACCGTCAATCGAAAGATTTAGACCATGTTTCATCCTATCCCAGCCGTTTAAAATTGTTAAGTGTGAATTTGCATCAGAAATCACTCGAAATGACCCGAAATGAGTTGAAACGGAGTAGGGGGCCTAATTGGACATCTTCAGGGGGACCCAGAGTGGGACCCACACTTTTTTTGGACCTAGGGGGTAGGAGGACATCGCCCCACCAGCGAGTCCTTACCGGACTGTCCAGAGACCGGCGAGGCCTCCCCGCCCAGCGCGCCAATGCCGCTAGAGCGTTGTATGGCCCACTGGTGCACAGTTGGTCGAATAAAAACCCTCTTACAGCATCTTCCCTTCGTAAACCACCCCTCTAAGCTCTCCTTTCTTCAAAAATCTCTCATATCTTCCCAAAAATCACCCTCCAAGTACTTCTTCCATTTTCGTGCAACCTCACTCTACCCATCTCAAAACCCACCTCCATTGTTGATTTTTCCCTTCTTTTCCTTCCATTTGAGCACTCAAATCCCATCTTGAGTCTCAAATCTGAGGAAACCCCATCTCTCTTTCCATTTCTCTCTTTTTCTTCCTTTCCCATGGCCTTGTTCGAGCTAGTTACAGCCATATTTTTTATTTCCACAATTCTTTCTTTCATGGGAAAGAAGAGAGCTCCCATAGATAAAGCCGGGCCTAGTCGTCCCACCCATTCTAGGAGGCTGAAAGGTGCCGCCGCGAGTTCAAGCACCAGTTGGGAGTTACAGACGAAGCAGGATCTAGATTCCTAGGCTCCCATAGGAAGGGCTTTGTTGGAGGAGTTGTCTCATAGAGTTTATGAGGGTCGTAGTATCTTTTTTGAAGCTCATGAGATTCACGGCTGTTTGGAGAATACTTATTGTTTGAGCGCCTGCTAGAAGCCAAGTGGGGTCCGCTATTTGAGGGTGAGCACCGTACAAATGTGTAACGCCCTAAAAATCTGGGGTCGAGCATATCTCAGCTCCCGAGTTCCAGAACATCACTTATGCAACATTATTTGATGTTAGATGAATGTTGTCTATGTTAGTGCATAAAACATGAGATAGATCAAGCCAGATCAGCAAACATAATTCAGGGATATTAAGGTAGAGCAAGTGGAAGGCTTAAAGACATATATAATTCAAAAATAATCCTTAAATAATGCGTGTTAAGCCCAGGGCAATGTATACAACTGTGTCTCAAATACATATATCAACTGTGTAAAATGATCCAATACATATCCCAAAAATCCCTACTGGTCAGGACGAGGCTCACATGAACCCGCCTAAGAACTGCATATATGAGAACACCTCCTCATCCTCATCAAATTCTGGCTCCGCCTCGCAAGCATCGCCATCACCTGCAGCTAAGTCAGAGTTTGTTGGTGTTTAAACACCATCCCAAAACGTGGGAGTGAGTGATCAACTTAGTGGTACTATACAGCAAAGGTTAACATGTTATCAATCCAATTAAGCAGTAATGATAAGGTAGTACAATCAAACAAGTCCTAGATACTTTTGTTAATGTAAGGATGATATGAAGAATGATGCATGCCCTCACCACAATCCCCTCTGCGACATCATTTAACGATCGCGGCATGAATCACTTCCTCAGTGCTCTTTCACCAACCCCATTAGCACATGCAATGCGATGAGATGAACATGCTTACCAAGTTCTTATTAGTCCTTTTCATACAACAGGATTGGGAAGCTAAGATACCTCCCTTGTATCAATTCCCAACATTGATCCATTCTAGGGTCGTCAGTCCTGGGGAATCTCATACGATGTTACGATTCTACGTCGCTGCATGGGCTGTCAGGGCTGTTATGCGCAATCGTTACACCATTTCCCCATTACCAACAATACAGGCCTATTTATATCCTCAAGACTACAACAGGACTCATCGCCCTTATGCAGTGTCAGGATAATCTCCAGGTCATTACAGAGGGCTCGTCACCAATTAGTGTAGGCCAATAACAAGAATATAGTGTCCCATACCAACATAATCTGCTCAGAGTAGGGTGCTCACTAGCACTACGGGGAGGTTTGTGGCCCCAGCGTAGGCCGACAGCTCGACCATAGTGTCCCATACCACCATGTCCAGCTCGTGAGTCTTAGGGGATCTCGGTACCATGGTTAATGGGAGTTTCACTGGTAAGCTCAGTGCCTTAAATTCAAACAGTGGCGACCAAACATGGTGAATAAATATCGGTCAATCGGGTTAGTTGATAAGCTCAACTAGGCCAAGCGTACATTGAGTTGAATAACATGGAATGCATAAGCGCTTCGTGTGGCCTAACCACTGCCAAACATCCTAAGCACAACTCAGATTCGTTAAACTCATCCTATGTGGCGAAAATGACCTCAACCACCATTTAGAGTACGATTACCGATTACCTAGACTGTAGCACAACCCCATTCACATACAAATCTAATACTTAGCATATGATTCACATCCTGCATTCATATGAACATTCATGACATATAACAGGCACTTAAATATAGTACATGGAGGAAATCATACACACATTAACATGATTCGTCTAAATACATAATCCATGGAGGAAATCATATACACATTGAACATGAATAATCTACGTTACATGATTCATGGAGGAAATCATACACCCAAATATTATGATTGAAATCCCTATCTCAATCATCTTAGTTATAACATTTTACTAACTACTAACTCGATTAGGCATTTACACAAACACTTAGATTACACTATTCGACATACATCACATATGTCGACTTCGTTGCATATCAGGGCAAGTCCTCTCGCTGAAGAGTTACTGCATACATATTAAGCATATAACAACGATAATTAATCATGGAAACCAAATCAGCAAATTCCATATGCAAACAGGTATTCTAACATATATATGAAATATGCTATTTACAATATATAGAATACATATACAAAAATCAAAACGGATAGTGCATTTGGCATGTGTAATGGCAATCACAACATGAATAAATCATTATCTAACATTAAAAGTGTTGAAAACCATAACCTAAACGTATATAGTCCGCAACTTAAACCAAAAAATGCATATAAGAGGTGATTCAAAAGATATGTCTTCGTCAACGGCGGATACGCTACCTATGGCATGAAACGGGTTAGCTAGAACTTCACTACAACTAGTCTAAGCTTCAAAACAGGTGAGGGTTAGCTTAACTTACCCAAGAAAAGGAATCAGAATCACCAGAAGAACGATTCAGATACGTAGGTTCAATGTCTAGATGATCTGGAAAGAATTCTACAGAGAATTGACAGGTTCTCCCACACTTTCTCGCTATTTTCTCTCTCTTGGGAAGCTAGGGTTTAGAAATTCGTATGGGATATGGAACTAAGGGTTTAAGGCCTTTTTATAAGCCTAAACGTGACGAAAATGGACTTAAGGTCAAGGTATACTTAGGTTATAACCAAATCAGGATCTTTCTGATCCAACGGATCACTTATGGAGGTCCTCTTATCAAATGCAGTCGGACTTAAGCTCACTAGTATCAGATCTTTAGTAAGTTAAGTTTTCAGTCTGATCGGGTTCCCAGATCGTCTGTGGTGGACCAGCTTCAATTCAACGGTTACCGAACTTCGATCAAGGCCACAAGTACTTTGACATGTAAAGGCCACCTGTCTTGATCCAAGGGTGAATTTGGGTTGAATTCTAATGGTCAGAATGCTTAAAAATAATGCGTAAGTGGAACATTCCAAATTACTTAAATTCATAATTAATTTTCTAAAAATCTACGCTTTCTCACTCTCTTCACTCCGGACTCAATGAAATGGTTTCAGGACATCGTTTGGGCTTGATTTTTGAAATGATAGTCAAGTCCAAGTAAACGGTCATAACGGTCTAAGATCATAGATATCAAACTTTCGACGTGTGGTCTAGATCCAATACGAAGTTACAAAGCATTCCCAGGAACAACTGGGTTTAGAGTTAGATCCTAGATTTTAGGGTAAAATAGCATCATTGATTCTATAGGTTTTGGGTCATACAGATCGCATTGAAAGCTATCGGTGCTAATTTCATAAGTAATCTAGTTTAGCGATGGCTAAAGCACATTAAAGTTCTAAAGGATTTGGTTCTAAATATTTCTACCAAAGGTGGTACTCGTGTCTAAATACGGATTTTTTCAAGTCATTACAAAATGTGAGTACTATCCGAGCTTTCTATGCCCGCATTCGAGAGCCAACACTAGAGCCCTTGAAGTTTAAAATTCTATTTGAAAGAGATCAGGAGGCCACAATCAACGTTGCTTTTATATCTCAGCTTATAAATGTGCCACTTGGCGAGATACATGCAAGTGAGAAGAATCTGAGTAGTGCACGTGAAAGGGATCACCGTACATGGTTCCTTTATGATCATCTGGTTGAATGGAAGCCAAACAAAATCCTTTTAGCGACAAATATGATGGATGACTTCCGCCTGCTTCACCACATCTGCACGTTTAACATCTACCCCAGGTGGAGCAACTGCAGTGAGTGCACACGCCTGATGGTGGACTTCCTGTATCAGGTGGGCCAGGGAGAGAAGTTGTGTGTCCCTACATATGTCTTGCAACAGATAGTCCTTACCACACGTTCTAATAGGACTAAATCGCTCCCATTTGGCCGACTCATATGCAGGATTGCACTCGAGTTTGGCTACAGACTTGGGGGGAATTGTCAGCGCCGATCTATTACATCAACGAGACTACTCTCAATCAGATGGATATCGGGCCATGGTAATGACAAGCCCTACTTGAAGAAAGTGAGGATGAGACCGAAAGCGAAGAGGAAGAGAACGATGAAGAAGGTGGAGCCGAAATAGAAGAAGAAGAAGAGCAAGACGAGGAAGAAGAGGAGGCCTAGGATACAGATTAGAGCCCTCCTCCTGCGACTCGAGAGCATGATCATGAACAACCTGATAGGGAAGCCTATTTAGTTAAACTTGAGGAGGGCCAGGCCACCCTACGAAAGGATATTATCGATCTACAGGGCCTCGTGAAACAAAAGTTTAAGAAAGTCTATCCTTTGCTGCTTGTAGGATAAGGGTGCCCCTCCTCCATCGCCAGATTCTGACGAATAGTCAAATATGTAGTCATCCTTTATTTTATTTTGTACTTTATCCTTGTATGTAGCCTTTATAGGCGTAGTATTTTGGTAGTTATTTTAGAGTTTGAAGCCTTAGTTGTATTAGCTCACATGCATTCTCTGTCGTGATCTGTAACGCCCCGAAAATCGGGAGTCGGGTAGAAACCCAACTCCCGAGTTCCAAAACGTCACTTACGCAACTTAGATAATGATGAATGTATGTTGTCTGTAGAATGGCATTAAATAAGATTGAGACTAAGCCAAAACAGCATATCATACTCCAGAGACAGTTAAATTAGCAAGTGAAAGAATGTGATAGATACACAAAATATATGAACTGTTGTAAGTCTCTAGAGTGTGAACATGTTACCAGGTTAACTAAATACATGTATACTCCAAAATAGAAAGAAAAGAATTTACATGGGTGTGTAAATAAAAGGTAAAATACCAAGTGTATTGGCATCTAATCAGTGACCCTGTAACCCCGTCAAACAGAACCTGCATATAGGAGGGATCCTCCTCCTCATCATCAAGTCTGGCTATGCTTCGCAAGCATCGCTACCATTTGAAACTAAAATAGGGACTGGTTGGTGTGCGCAACACCGTCCCATAACGTGGGAGTGAGTAGCTAACTCAGTGGAATCATAGAGCAAAGATTAGCATGTTATCAAATCAATCAAACGATAATGATAAAGTAAATCAAACATTCCTAAATACTGTGATTAATGCAATGATGAAATGACATGATGGATGCCCTCGCCGATATACTCCCTCATGCGACACCATCTTACGTCCGCGGCATGCTTTCTTCCCTCAGTGCTCCACATCTTCCAGGCACATGCAGTGCGATAAGAATATGATTACCGAGTTGTTATTATTCCTTTTCATACAGCAGGATTGGGAAACTAGGGTACTTCCCTTATATCATTCCCAATAAGGATCCTGTCTAGGGTCGTCACTCCTAGTAGTCTCATATGATGATATATTTCTAGGTCACTGCAAGGGCTGTCAGGGATGTTGTACGCACTCGTTGCTCCACTCCCCCATCACCTTATCAATACATGCCTAGTTGTACTCTTGTTGCTACACAAGGGTCGTCGCCTCACGTAGACTCAGAGTACGCTTGAGGTCACTACAAAGGACTGTCAGGGCTGTTGTTCGCACTCGTTGCACCACTCTCCCATCACCTTATCAGTGTAGGCCGACAGCTCGAATATAGTGCCCCATACCACCATAATCGGATCACGAGTCTGGGTTGCTCACTGGTCACTAAGGGGAGGTTTGTGGCCCCAGCATAGGCCGACAGCTCGACCATGATGTCCCATACCACCATGCATGGCTCATGAGTCTTAGTGGATCAAGGTACCACGGTTATCAAGGTTATCACTGGTAAGTTCAGTACCCTAAGTTCAAGCAGTTATGACAAATACAAGGTGAACATACAACGGTCAATCGGGTTACTTGATGAGTTCGACTAGCACGAGCGCATGTTGAATTGACCGACATGAAGTGCACAAGCACTTCATGTGGCCAAACCACTGCCGACGACTCTAGTACGACTCGGATTTGTCATACACATCCTTCTTGGTGAATAGAATCCAACTACGAATTCTAAACTGTTACCGACTGCCTGGACTAGAGTATAGCCCCAAACACTTACAATCTAAATCAATAATCATATGAGAGAGACAGAATTGAAATACGAGTAATTCCAGCATGTTATCAGCATGTTATAACATACATCAAAAGTAGTTAACCGTACACGAGTATTTCACAAATAAGGTAATCAATTCAATACAACAAACATGAAGGAATCCATGTACATTAATAAATTATTTGAGAATCCAATCTCAACGCTAATCTACAACACCATTTACTCAATACTTACTAATACATACATTTATACGAATAGTTAGACTACACAACTCCAACGTACTAGACATGTGTTGATTTCAACATATAATATGACAAATCCTTATATCAAGGAGGTGTCTAATACACAACAATCATGTTCTTACATTCAATACATATGGCAGGCATAAATCATATTGATTTAGGCATTTCAACAAACACTTAGTCTACACACATTAGTCTACATAGCATATGTCGGCCAATATGTGCTTTAGGGCGAATCTCTTCGCCAAACAGATCATACACGTATAATTAGTATAGGTACACGATAAATACTCATGGAAATCATATCGACAAAATACATACGTATACAGTATTTCCTATAAATACCTAAAATACCCTAAATCTCATATTCTTCGTACGTATTCGAAATGAAAAATAAACAGCGTGTTCTACATGTCAAACAGCATTCTTGTCAACAATCTACCATTAAACGACATTGAAAGCTTTGAAAATAGGTAATCTAAGCGTCTAAAATCTGCACCTTAAACCAGAAATTGCGAAACGGAGTTGATTCATACGATAAGTCTTCGTCAACGGCTCAACGACAACCTATACCATGAAATAGGTTAGTTACATCATCACTTATGCTATTTGAAACTCTAGAACAGGTTAGGGTTATGATTTCTTACCTAATAACGGAGCTGGAATCGTCATAATCACGATGCAGTGGATGACTTTGGCACGTGGAGCAGCAGGGAAGAATCCCTGGGAGAAACTCCAACTCTCTCTCCCTTTCTCTCTCTTTTCTCTCCTCTCTCTCCTACGATTTTCCCCAAATTCGTTTGGGTTAGAAAGCTAAGGGTTTAAGGGCCTTTTATAAGCCTAAACATAACCAAAACAGACTTGAAGTCAAGGTATACTTAAGTTATAACCAAATCGGGTCTTTTCTGATCCAACGGAGCACTTCTGGAGGTCCTATTACTAAATGTGGTCGGACTTAAGCTCTCTAATATTGGATATAGGTCCAGCTAAGTTTTCAGTCCGGTCAGGTTTCCAGATCGACCGTGGCGGACCAGTTTCAGTTCAGTGGTCACCGAAACTCGATCAGGGCCACAAGTGCTATGACATGTAAGGGTCAACTATCCTGATCTGAGGGTGAAATTTGGTCAAATCTTAACAGTCAGAGTGCTTAAAAAATGTCACACAAGCGACACGTGCCAGATTTATTAAAAATTGAATTAATTTTGTAAATATTTTCCTTTTCTCACTCTCTTCACTCCGGACTCAGTAAAATGGTCTCAGGATATCAGTTGGGCTAGATTTTTGAAATAATTGTCAAGTCCAACTAAGCGGTCATAATGGTCTAAAATTATAAATATCGGACTTTCGACGTGCGGTCTAGATCCAATACAAAGTTTCTAAATGGTCCTGAGGTCAACTGGGCTTAGAGATTGATCCTAGATTTCTAGGTAACATAGCGTTAGCAGTTCTACTCATTTTGGATCTTTTAGTTCATATTTAAAGTGGTTCAAGCCAATTCTACTGAGTATTCAATTTGGTACTTAACTAAATTCTACCCTAATTATGGCAGAATACGGTCCTAGGGCCATTCTATGCCCCATTTTGAGAACTTTTAGGTATCATATTATTTTAATTATTTTTTTAGTGATTCATCATCAAGTTTTCCCTGACTCTACCAAATTTTATAGGATTTCAAGTTGTAGAAAAATTTTAAAAATTCCAGAAGCAACAGCTATCCAACAAGTGATTATCAGATAGTTTCTCACAAAAACCTACTTTTAACTATATTAAATATTTTATTTTACTTTTAAAATATTTTTATATAAAACTAGACTCATTTATCTTCAATCTGGTTTTTGAATCACCTAAATCAGAGTTATAACGAAGGAGATATAATTTTTCAAAGTTTGATAAAATGTGTAGAAAAAGTACAGAAATCGGGCTGCCTGTTCGCTATACGGATGAGGCCCTCGCCGGTCGCTGACCTATTTGCCTTGGGTTCACCCCAGGGGTGAGGTCCTCACCCCCCATGGATGCCGAAAACATGTGGGGCCCACCTTGGATCCCCTCGAATTGAGTCGCTTGGGCCCACCAATCCGTCGAGACATTTATCGAGTCTCATTTGCAAACCGAAATAAGTTACACGACGTACAATATATGTTTTTGGGGTAGAAGAAGCTAATTCATCCAAATAACTTATCTACATCATGAGATTCCAATAATTTCATAGTCAAAATCCTATTTTATGCATGTACGTACCATTTACGGTAATGTTTAGTTTAAGTATAGTTCTTCACCTTTTAAACTTTAGGATTGTGTCTAATATAAAGGTACTTGGAGAAATTTGAAGATTGGAGTGGTGAAAGGTAAGATTTTGAATGAAATGGGTTGAAAAATAATTTCTAGACTTTAGAATTGATCTTTAAGAGTGATATGGTTGAACCATTGCCTAAGGATGTCTAACTCCAGGTTGGAAATAATCCGGGGTGTTACAATCTACCCCCCTTAAAACATAATTTCATCCCCGAAATTGGCTAAGGGTAATGAGGAAAGATTAATCATTTTCTTTAGCTAAGTTTTGTTGATTTCATGTTTCTATACGTGGTAGGGTGTATACGATCTATATAAGTCTGGTTCCTTTTGGTCTACCCCCCTTAAAACTTACTTCTTTATGCATTACTTACTCCCTAACAGTTTGCTACATTTCATTTCTTTACCTACTTGGCATCTTGATGACAATTCCCATCTACTTAGAGTAAGATATATATTTTCAGTGTTTGACCAGTACAGAGAGACGATTGTAGTGGGCTTGATCCCGATACGTCGAATGTCCTCCTGGCCAGGGTAGACAACGTTGTATCCATTCCTAATCCTGGTGGATCCTGGTCTTCTGCTCGGCTAAGCAGTGAGTCCATTGGTAGTTGTCAAGGATTGAGAATTTGTGTCAAGCTGCGAATGTTTCGCATTTGTTCATTTCAGTAACTCCGTAGTCCTATCACTCTAAGGGCTTAGGGAATGCCCATCATGAAATTGCTCAAATTTCCTATGTATAAGGTTATCTTTTGGGTCTTAGTCTAAGAGAGTCCTCGTCTTGGTCCAAGGTAGAAATTAATACATAACTTAATATATCATCTTAAAAGAGTTTCTAATCATATAGAATGGGCCAAGGCTATGAATGGGTTCAACATTTAAGCCCTAATTTCTTTCCCTTAATTACTTCATTAGTGACATTCTAATGAAGATTCAGGTCCTATTTACTGACCTAACCTAACGTATAACCTAAATCAACTTCTTCGATCCTGGGCCAGTGGGGAAGAGGCCAACCACGCTTCCGCTGCGCTACTCTGATCCAACGGTTATGTTAGCTAATCCTAACTAGATTGAGCTCATAAGGTTCTACCCCCCTTAAAACATAGTTCTACTTAAGGCTCAAGAATCTATGTCTCGATCTGTACATTGGAACGAGGTGTAACTTAGGGCCTATCCTTGACATGAAATGGGAAACAACCTCTCACTACATTGGTCTTCCTTTGCTAATGATGCGTTCTATGGCATTGGTACCTATGATTATAGAAAGGAGCTGAAATGATGGGTGTTGTGGTTGATTTTAAGGACGGATGTGAGTTTGTGGCAAGATATCTAATCCTCTACTGGCTACTCAACTGGTTATATGTCCTTAACATTTACCAAGGGCAAAGCAATAACTTTTGGTTGTAGGTGGTCGGGCCAACACAAAAGAAAAGTTGTGTAGTGGGTCTGAACCGGATACATAGACTTTCTGCCTAGCTAGGACAGAAAATTTTTCGTATCGGTTCTTAATCCGAGTTGATGCCGATCTTCTGCTTGATCAGAGCATTGGCTTTATTGGTAACTATTAGGATTAAGAAGTTGATTCAAACCGCGAATACATCGCTTACATACAGTTCCCTTACTCCGCGTTCCCAATTGTAAGAAGTCCTTGGGAAGGCAATTCTAAGGGAAATTATAAGGGGCGTGCTGGTTTATTCTAAGTTCAATTTGAGGGATTTAAAAGTTTTCCCTGAGAGTGAATGGTTCTAAGTTAAAACAACTTTCCTAAGGGTTATAACAGATGTCTATAAGTATTAAGGGGATCTATCGAAGGAATGAGGTTCTACTCCAACCAAATCTAACCTACTATTCCTTAGCATATACAGGCTTTACACTACTTAATATAACTAGTAGCCTAGTCTGTAACTCACTAGCTGTAATCCAAAGCCTAAGCTTATACGCTAAATGGTTTCATACCATATCTACTACAGGGGATTGTTCTATCGCTTAGGGTCAAGATTGTCTAATTGGAGTTGGATTTTCTATCATATCTTTTGAAATCTAGGAGCACCACTCTAGGTCCAAAACTCCAAGGGCCTATGTGGCCAGTGGTCTCAAGTTGTGTTAAATGGGATTGGTTTCCTACTCCCACCTCAGAATTAGGAGTGGCACGTTTGGTAGGTGGGTGGGTTGGGATTCAAATCAATTTCATAGGCTTTGAAAAATGGATCTTGTGTTGGAAAGTGTGAGATGGGATTTCCAAATCCCATGATGATGAATTCTTAAGTATAAGTTGAAAGAAACAAAAAAGTAAATGTCGAAAATACTGTAACGCCCGTGAAAAATCCACACTTGTGCTCGAGTACCAACTCGACCCGAAATTGCGTAGAATTCATCCCTTTAGAAAATATGACTAGGTTAGCTAGTGCAACGTTAGAATAGCTGGGAAATGGTCCCTGATCACTTTAAATACGTTCTACATGGCCCAAAGCGAGTGAAACCAATGGTGCTATAATGCTCTAAAACCTCGGACAAAACTCTAAGCAGGTTTGTTCTCTGGACCACTTTGAATCTTTGTATTGGATCTAGACCGCACGTCGAAAGTCCGATACCTCCTATCTTAGACCGTTAGAACCGCCTAATTGGACTTGACACTCATTCCGAAAATCAAGTCAAACCGATAATCACAGGCTATTTCATTGAGCCCAGACCGAAGAGAGTGAGAATAGGGTTAGAATTGGAATTTGAAATTCAAATCTGGCACACGATTTGACGCATCAGTATTGAGCGTTCTGACCATCAGAATACAGCCAAATTACACTCTTGGATCAGGAAAAATATCTATTACATATCACGAGACTTATAGGCCTGATCTTGGTGCGATGACCGTTAAACTGAAACTGGACCGCCACGTGCGATCTGGGAACCCTACCGGTCTGAAAACTGGATGTGTGCTAGATCCAGTATGCATGAGCTTAAGTCCGACCGCATTTGGCCTGGGGACCTTCAGAAATGCCCTTTTGGACCGAAATGGCCCCGATTTGGTTAGGCACCAAGTAAACATTGTTCCCAAGCCTATTTTGGGCATGTTTTAGGCTATAAAAGGGGTTGAAACCCTCACTCCTCTCTCCCATCCGAATTTGAGAGAAACCCTAGCTTGGGAGAGAGAAAAAGGTGAGAGATTGTGAGAGAGTGGGAGAGTTCTTCCTGCCACTTGTGCTACGTGTTTCACGTGCTTAAGCAACACACCTCTACCGCTTTCCCGGTGATTTCACCGCGATTCTAGGTAAGTAAATACCCTAAATAGTTGCTGATTTGAGTTTCCTTTGTTTCCATAGCGATGTAGCTTATGGATCTCGTGTATTAGGTTCCCTATTCGCCGTAGACGAAGCGTATACGCTCCGTTTCAATTCACGAGTCTACAAGACTTAAGGTGAGGATTTTAGACGCTTTGATTGACGGTTTCCAACGCTTTCAATGTCGTTTAATAGTAAATTCTTGACAGTATCGCCGTTTGACATGTATAAAATGCTCTTCGTTTCCCGTTTCGTAAACTAACGAAGAATATGAGATTTAGGGCATTTTAGTCATTTATAGGAAGTACTGTTTATATTCATATTTTGCTGATGTGATTGACATGGTTTATTGTCGCATTAGGAAGTTAGGAATACGTGCATAATTAGTTTGGCGAAGAGATTCGCCTAATTGCACACTTCGGGTCGACATACTATATGTAGACTTAAGTGTGTAGTGTATGTGTTTGTATAAATGCTTGTATTAGTATGTATTGAACTAAATGATGTTATGAATTAGTTTGAGATGGATTTCTCAATTAATATGCTGACCTAAATGATTTTCTACATGTTGACTAAATGCATGATTTCATTACGTGCATGGAATATATGTGCTTGAAGATTTGCTTAAGTTGAATGTTATAACATGTGTTAACATGCTCATATGATTGTATTTCAATTCCAATACTCTTACATAAACTGCCGATGTGATTCCATAATTGTTTGGGACTATACTCAGTCCAGGCAGTCGGTAACCGATCGAATTCGTGGCTGGCTGGTCATAGCCACGAACGACGCGTCGATGAACGCGATTCGTGTTTGGGGTTGGCGGCAGTGGTTAGGCCACGCGAAGTTTTTTACGCACTTCATGTCGTTCGACTTGAGATGCGATCGCGCTAGTCGAGCCCGTCAAGTAACCCGACTGGCCGATGTATGTTCACCTTGTATGAGTCATAACTGCTTGAACCTAGGGTACTGAACTTACCATTGTAAACCCTGTTAACCATGGTACCTTGATCCACGAAGACTCATGAGCCGGGCATGGTGGTATGGGACACCGTGGTCGAGCTGTTGGCCTACGCTGGGGCCACAAACCTCCCCATAGTGACTAGTGAGCACCTAGACTCGTGAGCAGATTATGGTGGTATGGGACACTATATTCTAGCTGTCGGCCTACACTGATCAGGCGACGAGTCCTTTGTAGTGACTGCGAGCGTATTCTGAGTCCACGGGAGGCGACGACCCTTCCGTTGCAGTAGAGTACAGTAGGCCTGTATTGATAAGGTGATGGGGGAGCGGTGCAACGAGTGCGAGCAACAGCCCTGGCAGCCCTTGCAGTGACCTACGAAATATACATCGTATGAGATTACTAGGAGTGACGACCCTAGACAGGATCTGTGTTGGGATTGATACAAGGGAAGTACCTTAGTTTCCCAATCCTACTGTTTGAATGGACTAATAACAACTTGGAAATCATATCACCATAGCATTGCATGTGCCTGGAAGATGTGGAGCACTCTAGGGAGTGTAGCATGCCGCGGTCATAAGATGTTGCCGTATGAGGGAGATCGTCGGTGAGGGCATACATCACGTCATGTCATCTTGCATTAACAACAGTATTTGGATTGTCTGATTTACTGCTTTACTATTATCGCATGATTGAATTGTGAACATGCTAATCTTTGCTCTATGATTCCACTGAGTTGATCACTCACTCCCACGTTACGGGATGGTGTTTGCAACACCCACCAGACCCTGTTGTAGATGCAGGTGAGGCTGAGATCCAGGAGGTGGAGCCAGACATCGACGAGGACCAGGACGAGTTCTCGTACATGCAGTATCACGATGGCTTCCCGTAGGCGACCTGGATCGATGGGACTTCAGTGAGACTATTTTGAACATTACATTTTGTTCATGTATATGTATATGAGACTCAGAGATGTAGTCATACTTTGGAGACAGATGAGATTTACTTTGTTTTTTTTCCATACAGTGATATACATATTGTTTAGTCTTCCGCTTGCTTTTATCACTGGATCTGAAGTATGAATTGCAGTTTTGGTATACTTTTACTCATGTGAATGATTTAAATCAGACAACATTGAATCATAATCATTTTTGTTGCATAAGTGACGGTCTGGAACTCGGGAGTTGAGTTTATACACGACCCCCGATTTTCAGGGTGTTACAAGTTGGTATCAGAGCATGAATGAGAGTATACTAGGCCTGGGTTATGGTCTCGCGACGTACGCTATTGCTTCCTTTGACTTAGGTGGGTGCGAGAAGGGTCTAGAAACACTTCTAGGATCGCAGATTCACCGATAGGCGAAGTCTATTTGAATCGATCGCAAGATCGAGTCTGTAACGTATCTCGGGTCGCGTAAAGCAACCCGAATAGCTTCTAAGCTGTAGGAATTCGGGTTGAGACGTCCTATGAGCAGTTTTAAACCGTAAAAGTGAATCCTTGGGCCGTGAGATGACCACGACTCCTGTAATCAATCGCCAGGGCTTAAAAACCCCGTTTCACCAAAAATCTTCAAAATTCCTCCTCTAAACACTCTGATCTTCATTTCTTTCCTATCCATTTCATGTTAGGCATCAAACATAATGTGAAAATAACACAAATTAGTACTTTCATAAAATTGTACAGTGAATAGTAAAATTTTATGAAAAATGGCCATAAGGCCATTCTAACTTCACTTTCTTTAGCAAATAATGATCTAGATAGATGTAATAGCTCCTTCTACCCCAAATTCATATGCTGCATCATAGGGTTTGGTATTCGGAATTGCGGAGTGGTCCCGGAAAGCCCCGAACACATTTTTGGGCTCATATAGGTCAAAGTACAATGAACCAGGGGGTGGACCATATATTTTTGGGGTCCCTGGATCATGGGGGACCAGACCCATGTGGTCCTGCCAACCAACTAGGAAGTTTTTCGGCGATGCATCGCCGACCGGTGGGGCCCGTTGGCCTTAATTTTCGGGCGCACGCCCTAAAATGCCTAGCACACCCTCCCCAAATACCTCCCGTCCCAAAAAAACCCCTAAAACACCCCCCTCCTTCACAAACAGCCCTCCCCTTAGCCCTATTTTCGATTTCCAGCAACTATCTCCAAAGTTTGTGGTCCCAAATCACTCCTAAATCCCTCGGCCAAAACTGACCATCATCCATCACTTATTGGGAGTTGTCAGCCCTTCCTCTTGAAGATTTCACCATTTGGAGCTCCAAAAACCCCCAAATCGAGCTGAAATCGTGAGGTGCTCCATTCCACTTTTTCATTTTCATTTCTCCTTGAAAATATACTCTTGGGAAGCTTGAAGCATCCCTCTACGACGCCTAGATTTCCTTTTTCCAGATTGGGCAGCCACTTCTCCACATTTTCACCGTTTTTCATGGCTTTCGTGGAAGCCATTTTAGGCCTTTTATCGCTCTCATCCATCATATCTTTGATGGGTAAGAGGAAAACCGCAAAAGACGAGGCTGGGCCGAGCCGCCCTGCTCAATCGAGAAGACCGCGGGGTGGTGCCGCAAGTTCAAGCGCCACCGCAGGTCCAGCTGCAGTCCTGGAGTGCCGTAGAAAGCGAGATTTGGATCCCCATGCACACCTTGGGTGAGCAATTCTATCGGAGATGCCTCATGGTCAATACACTGATCGCAAAGTGTTATTTGAGGCGGACGTAGATGGACGACTGTTCGGCGAGTATCTGTTGTTCGAGCGCATTGAAGCTGCGCATTGGGGTCCGATCTTTGAAGCTCGCGCTTGTGCTAATGTGAGCACCATTCGTGCCTTCTACGCTAGTATCCAGAATCCTACCTTGGAGCCTTTGCAGTTCAAAATCCCTTTTGGTAGAGATCGGATGGCTACGATCGATGTTCGGTTGATTGCGCGACTTCTCAATGTGCCTCTTGGTGATGTGCATCCTAGTGAGAAGAATCTGAGGACTAGACGTGAACGAGATCGCCGCACCAGGTTCCTGTGCGGTAAATTGGTTCCATGGTAGCCTAATAATAGCCTCAAGGCGACGCATATGTCTGAGGATTTGCGCCTGCTACACCATATCTGAACGTACAATGTTTATCCCAGGTCGACGAACCGCATTGAATGTACACGCCTTATGGTTGATTTCCTGTATATGGTGGCCCAGGGAGAGAACGTATGCATGGCTACGTTCATCTTACGATAAATAATCCTCATAGCCAGGTCAAGAAGAACATCCGAATCACTTCCTTTTGGCTGACTGGTTTGCAAAATTGCCCTCGAGTTTGCTTACAGACTTGGGCCGAAAATGCCAGTCTCGATTCATAGTATTGATGAGTCGACAATGGTTAAGATGAAGATTGGGTCACAATACCGTGAAAATCAACTTGAAAAGGATAGTGGGGATGACTTTGATGATGAGGAAGATCAAAGCGAAGAAGAACTTAGAGCAGAGGTTCAGGAAGAAGCTCAGGAAGAGGCAGAAGAGGAGGCTCAGGATACTGATGAGAGCCCTCCTCCTTCTGCGCAGGCTACTATCGACGATCGCATTGCTCGGATGGAGGAAAGTCAGACCGCTTTGCGAAGGGAAGTCTAAGAACTTCGCGTAGAAGTCGCAGATGCCAAGGCTGTTACAAAGAAGAAATTTGGCAAGGTGACTCGCACCTTGAAGGCGATCCTGTGTTGCTTACAGGATAAGGGTGCTCCTCCTCCGTCCCCAGACTCCGACTAGCGATGCGATCTTTGATATTATTGGCAGTAGTTAGTCATTTCCTGCTTTATGTGTGTAAGCCTGTTAGGGCTAGTGCTTTGTTCATGTTGCTGTTGTTTAACTGTCTTAATTCCCATGTAATTCTCGTCATGATGCTTGTAAGGATATATCCCTTGTATTGTGACAATTTTGATTAATTGAAATGCATGGAATGCCTTTGACTCCTTATGAGAATGATTGCGGTGTATTTGTGCTAATGAGACTGACAAGGTTGCGCCCTATTTTGAATATAGGGAATGCCGCCTAAGGCTACGCGGAGCACGGTTCGGCTTGCACTGACTGAGCATATGGATCAGACTCCCTCTGTCTGGCACCCATATGGACCCTACTTTGGGCCCGATTCCTGAGGCGGTTCGATCATCTCAGCCTGCCGCTGGTCCTACAGATGGACCACCGCCATTTACACCGTCAGTCAGAGAGCCATATCGCGCATCTACTTCCACACAGCATCCGCCACAGTCTGCTCCACCCCCTGACAGTTTCGAGCAGATGATGGCTATGATGCTGCAGCAGCAGCAGCTTCTGACTACCATTGTGGGGACATTAGCCCAGGGTGGGGGTGCGGCTCCATCTACACCACCTACACCGCCTGCGCATCCAGTTGAGGATGCTTATACACACGCCCAGGATGAGGGCATGGCTCATCCTGCGCCGCCTGCTTACCCTGCGGGGAATCCCGCCGATACACGCGGCCTATTGGAGCGATTTCAGCGCTTGCGGCCTCCTACTTTCACGGGTTTTCACAGACCTGAGGAGGCTGAGTACTGGCTCGACCGGGTGTCAAAGATTTTGCGGATGTTGCACTGCACCGAGGCCGAGCTGGTAGAGCTGGCTACCTTTCTATTTGAGAGAGAGGCCAGCATGTGGTGGGATAGCGTACTGCGGACCGTTGCCACAGACTTTGTATGGACGTGGGCAGCATTTGAGTTCCGTTTCCATGAGAAGTATTATCCCCAAACTTACAGGCACGATAGGGAGAATGAGTTTCTCCGTCTCAGACAGGCAGCTATGACAGTTACAGAGTATGAGCATTGGTTCACGGAGTTGGGCAGATACGTCCCGACGATTTTGGCTGATGAGCAGATGCGCATACGGTGCTTTCTGGAGGGTTTGCGACTGGACATTTGGTCGAAGATGTGCTGTGTGACCATTCCTTCATATGTGGAGTTGATTCACATGTCCATGCGGGCAGAGCAGGATGTGGATCGACTTGCGCGATCTCGTGGCCCTGTTACTTCTAGGCCGCGACCAGACATGCAGGACAGGCCCCTCGCGGGCAAGAGGCCTCGCATTGATCCTCCTACTAGGACTACGGTGCCTGTATCACCGTTTCGGTGCCCTGATTCGACGTGTACATACTGTGGGAGGTCAGGTCACTTAGCGCAGAGCTGCTTTTCGAGGATGCGGGACAGTGGGTTCTCATCGCCGCAGAAGATTGACCGTGTGCGTCCACAGGCGATATCAGCACCGCCTATACGGTCAGCTCCTGCGCACCCTACATTCAGACCTCCGGTATCGCAGATTAGACAGCCTCCATGGCCCTTGACACAGCGGCTGAACCGGCCACAGCAGGCTCGGGTTCATGCATTGACAGCTGAGGCAGCTGCGACGCCAACTTTCCAGCATTCAGCCTTCGAGGTCACGGCCCATATTGGAGGTACTCCCGTTCTTGTGATGGTGGACACTGGTTCCACAATTTCTTTGATATCGCGTGCCGTAGTCAGGCGTCTTGGGTTACAGACTATCACTATGGATAGCGTGCGAGTCTTTGCAGCTCATGGGGATTATTCGGATGTCACCCAGATGTGTGAGGGTTGTTTAGTTGATCTGGGAGGCAGGACGATGACTCTTGATCTTGTCGTCGATCCCTCGCTCGTTTATCTCGACGTCATTCTTGGCATGGACTGGTTGACTGCAGCGAGAGCCGAGATTGACTGCGAGGCTCGTATAGTGACGGTGTACGAGCCTGAGGGCACGCCTTTCACGTTTTCAGTGCTGGTAAATCTTCCTTTCCGCATACTTAGCTACGCCACTTTATTGCACGACGCTGGTGCCCAGGTGCTCGAGCATGTGCCAGTCGTTTCTGAGTTCGGGGATTTGTTTAGGAAGATCCCTGGTTTGCCGCCCCGATGTGAGATCGATTTCACTATCGATCTGGTTCCTGGTTCTACACCCGTCTCATTGCCGACGTATGGCATGGCACCATGTGAGATGGAGGAGTTGAGGATGCAGATTGATGGTCTGCTAGAGCTTGGCCTTATACGGCCTAGCGTGTCTCCTTGGGGAACACCGGTCTTGTTCGTGAGGAAGAAGGACGGTTCGATGCGATTATGTATTGATTATCGCAGGCTGAACCAGCTCACGGTGAAGAACAAGTACCCTTTGCCCAGGATCGATGACTTGTTTGATCAGTTGAGGGGAGCACTGTACTTCTCGAAGATTGATCTTCAGTCAGGTTATCATCAGCTGCGCGTCAGGGATGAGGACATGCAGAAGACAGCATTCAGGACCAGTTTTGGCCACTACGAGTTCCTCGTGATATCGTTCGGTCTTACGAACGCACCGGCCGTGTTCATGGATCTGATGAACCGGGTATTTCGGCCTTTCCTCTATCGATTCGTCGTTGTATTCATTGACGACATTTTGGTGTACTCTAGGAGTCGAGAGGAGCATAAGGAGCACTTACGTTTGGTCCTGGATACGCTCAGATAGCATCAGTTGTTCGCACAGTACAAGAAGTGCGACTTCTGGAAGCAGAAGGTGAAGTTTTTGGGACATGTGGTGTCCAAGGATGGTATGGCAGTTGACCTGTCTAAGGTAGCTGCGGTGCAGGACTGGGAGCAAGGGGTTAGATACACTATATGCACTGACGCGTCTAGCGTTGGTTTGGGTTGTGTCCTTATGCAGAGGGACAGGGTAATTTCGTATGCCTCGAGACAATTAAGGAAGCACGAGGAGAATTACCCTACACACGACCTAGAGTTGGCAGCCGTTATATTCGCACTGAGACTCTGGAGACATTACCTCTACGGAGAGGAGTTCGAGCTCTTTTGCGACCACAAGAGCCTCAAGTACATATTCACGCAGCGAGACTTGAATATGAGGCAGCGGCGATAGATGGAGACGTTGAAGGACTTCAAGTTTAAAGTCTCTTACCATCCTGGGAAGGCGAACCTTGTTGCTGATGCGTTGAGCTGCAAGAAGGCGATAGAGTTTGCGGCTCCGCTGATGGTTGCCAATGGTGCTATAATGCTCTAAAGCCTCGGATCAAACTCTAAGCCGGTTTATTCTCGGGACCTCCTTGAAACTTTGTATTGGATCTAGACCGCGCGTCGAAAGTCCGATACCTACCATTTTAGACCGTAATGACCACTTAGCTGGGCTTGGCAATCGTTTCGAAAATCAAGTCCAATTGACATTCAGAGGCTATTTCATTGAGCCTGGAGTGAAGAGAGTGAGAATAGGGTTAGAATTGGAATTTGAAATTCAAATCTGGCACACGATTTGACGCATCAGTATTGAGAGTTCTGACCGTCAGAATACAGCCAAATTACACCCTTGGATCAGGAAAAATATCTATTACATATCATGAGACTTATAGGCCTGATCTTGGTGCGATGACCGTTAAACTGAAACTGGACCGCCACGTGCGATCTGGGAACCCTACCGGTCTGAAAACTGGATGTGTGCTAGATCCAGTATGCATGAGCTTAAGTCCGACCGCATTTGGCCTGGGGATCTTCAGAAATGCCCTTTTGGACCGAAACGGCCCCGATTTGGTTAGGCACCAAGTAAACATTATTCCCAAGCCTATTTTGGGCATGTTTTAGGCTATAAAAGGGGTTAAAACCCTCACTCCTCTCTCCCATCCGAATTTGAGAGAAACCCTAGCTTGGGAGAGAGAAAAAGGTGATAGATTGTAAGAGAGTGGGAGAGTTCTTCCTGCCACTTGTGCTACGTGTTGCACGTGCTTAAGCAACACACCTCTACCGCTTTCCCGACGATTTCACCTCGATTCTAGGTAAGTAAATACCCTAAATAGTTGCTGATTTGAGTTTCCTTTGTTTCCATAGCGATGTAGCTTATGGATCTAGTGTATTAGGTTCCCTATTCGCCGTAGACGAAGCGTATACGCTCCGTTTCAATTCACGAGTCTACAAGACTTAAGGTGAGGATTTTAGACGCTTTGATTGACGGTTTCCAACGCTTTCAATGTCGTTTAATAGTAGATTCTTGACGGTATTGCCGTTTGACATGTACAAAATGCTCTCCGTTTCCCGTTTCGTAAACTAACGAAGAATATGAGATTTAGGGCATTTTAGTCATTTGTAGGAAGTACTGTTTACATTCATATTTTGCTGATGTGATTGACATGGTTTATTGTCACATTAGGAAGTTAGGAATACGTGCATAATTAGTTTGGCAAAGAGATTCGCCTAATTGCACACTTCGGGTCGACATACTATATGTAGACTTAAGTGTGTAGTGTATGTGTTTGTATAAATGCTTGTATTAGTATGTATTGAACTAAATGATGTTATGAATTAGTTTGAGATGGATTTCTCAATTAATATGCTGACCTAAATGATTTTCTACATGTTGACTAAATGCATGATTTCATTACGTGCATGGAATATATGTGCTTGAAGATTTGCTTAAGTTGAATGTTATAACATGTGTTAACATGCTCATATGATTGTATTTCAATTCCAATACTCTTACATAAACTGCCGATGTGATTCCATAATTGTTTGGGACTATACTCAGTCCAGGCAGTCGGTAACCGATCGAATTAGTGGCTGGCTGGTCATAGCCACGAACGACGCGTCGATGAACGCGATTCGGTTTGGGTTTGGCGGCAGTGGTTAGGCCACGCGAAGTGTTTTACGCACTTCATGTCGTTCGACTTGAGATGCGATCGCGCTAGTCGAGCCCGTCAAGCAACCCGACTGGCCGATGTATGTTCACCTTGTATGAGTCATAACTGCTTGAACCTAGGGTACTGAACTTACCATTGTAAACCCTGTTAACCTCCCCGTAGTGACCAGTGAGCACCTAGGCTCGTGAGCAGATTATGGTGGTATGGGACACTATATTCTAGCTGTCGGCCTACACTGATCAGGCGACGAGTCCTTTGTAGTGACCGCGAGCGTATTCTGAGTCCACGGGAGGCGACGACCCTTCCATTGCAGTAGAGTACAGTAGGCCTGTATTGATAAGGTGATGGGGGAGCGGTGCAACGAGTGCGAGCAACAGCCTTGGCAGCCCTTGCAGTGACCTACGAAATACACATCGTATGAGATTACTAGGAGTGACGACCCTAGACAGGATCTGTGTTGGGATTGATACAAGGGAAGTACCTTAGTTTCCCAATCCTGCTGTTTGAATGGACTAATAACAACTTGGAAATCATATCACCATAGCATTGCATGTGCCTGGAAGATGTGGAGCACTCTAGGGAGTGTGGCATGCTGCGGTCGTAAGATGTTGCCGTATGAGGGAGATCATCGGTGAGGGCATACATCACGTCATGTCATATTGCATTAACAACAGTATTTGGATTGTCTGATTTACTGCTTTACTATTATCGCATGATTGAATTGTGAACATGCTAATCTTTGCTTTATGATTCCACTGAGTTGATCACTCACTCCCACGTTACGGGATGGTGTTTGCAACACCCACCAGACCCTGTTGTAGATGCAGGTGAGGCTGAGATCCAGGAGGTGGAGCCAGACATCGACGAGGACCAGGACAAGTTCTCGTACATGCAGTATCACGATGGCTTCCCGTAGGCGACCTGGATCGATGGGACTTCAGTGAGTCTATTTTGAACATTACATTTTGTTCATGTATATGTATATGAGACTCAGAGATGTAGTCATACTTTGGAGACAGATGAGATTTACTTTGTTTTTTTTCCATACAGTGATATACATATTGTTTAGTCTTCCGCTTGCTTTTATCACTGGATCTGAAGTATGAATTGCAGTTTTGGTATACTTTTACTCATGTGAATGCTTTAAATCAAACAACATTGAATCATAATCATTTTTGTTGCATAAGTGACGGTCTGGAACTCGGGAGTTGAGTTTATACTTGACCCCCGATTTTCAGGGTGTTACAAATACGGTCGTAATGAACTCAAATAGAGGCATAGGAAGTGGAAGAAAGGGATAAAAGGAATGGGGTTTGATGGGTTGTTGAGTTGTGAGGTAATGAGCCACAAAGAGGGGTTTGTGAACTCAAGACAAGTGAAAAGAAGGAGATGGGAGATGCATGTACCTGTAGTGGGCAGTTGGGAGAATAAAATGTAAAAACAAAAACTTTTTTTTTTAAGAAGAACAAGGTGGGACATGAAGTTCCCATGCCTTCGAGGCACGAAATAGGGATTTGAGAGGTCAAATGAGAGAGGATGGAGAGTGTAGACAGTAGTGGGGATGGGTTTTGAATGGGTAGGGACAGTGGTGCATGAAAATGAAAGAGGAAGTGATTGGAGGGGTGGTTTTTGCCAAAAATCAGACGTTTGGGAGAGAAGAGATCTTGGGGGGTCACTTTGTGAAGGAGGGGCGACTTTTAGGGAGTTTTACACGACCGAACGTACACCAGGGGGTCACACTACACCCCAAAGTTGATAGGCCCGAAGGCCTGACCCGACCGAGCCCATTGATCGGTGAGGCCTCGCCAACTTGGCGAGGTCCTCGCCACTCCCTGGACTAACCGGCGAGGCCTCACCATTTGGGCGAGGTCCTCCTCTGTAACGCCCTGAAAATCGGGGGTCGGGTAGAAACCCAACTCCCGAGTTCCAGAACATCACTTATGCAGGATTTTCAATGATGGATGAATGTCAGCGTTAATAGTACATCAAACATGAGGTGGATTAAACCAAAACAGCATATCATACTCCAGAGACAGTTAAATTAGCAAGCGAAAGAATGTGATAGAAATATAAAATATATAAATGATTTTAAGTCTCCAGAGTGTGAACATGTTACGAGGTTAACTAAATACATGTATACTCCAAAATAGAAAGAAAAGAATATACATGAGTGCTCCAAAAATATAAAATGACAAGTGTCATGGCATTTAATCAACCTCCCTGTAATCCCATCGATCAAAACATGGAGGAGAAGTCCTCGTCAGCATCATACAAGTCCAGCTCCGCTCCACAAGCAGCGCCATCATCGAAAACTAAAATAGAGACTGGTGGGTGTTCGGAACACCATCCCGTAACGTGGGAGTGAGTAGCTAACTCAGTGGAATCATAGAACAAAGATTAACATATTATCAAATCCATCACGCGATAATGATAAAGTAAAAAAAATAAACATTCCTAAATACTGTGATTAATGCATGGATGAAATGACATGATGGATGCCCTCACCGACATACTCCCTCATGCGTCACCATCTGCGTCCGCGTCATGCTTTCTTCCCACAGTGCTCCACATCTTCCAGGCACATGCAGTGCGACATGGATATGATTACTGAGTTGTTATTAGTCCATTTCATACAGTAGGATTGGAAAACTAAGGTACCTCCCTTATATCAATACCCAAACAATGATCCTGTCTAGGGTCGTCACTCTTAGTAATCTCATACGATGATATATTTCTAGGTCGCTGCAAGGGCTGTCAGGGTTGTTGCACGCACTCTTGCACCGCTCCCCCATCACCTCATCAATACAGGCCTAGTTTATATCCTTAAGACTGCATCAGGACTCGTCGCCCCCATGCGGTGTCAGGATAAACTCAAGGTCACTACAAAGGGCTGCCAGGGCTGTTGATCACACTCGTTGCTCCACTCCCCCATCACCTTATCAATGTAGGCCAACAGTATGAATATAGTGTCCCATACCACCATAATCTGCTCAGAGTAGGGTGCTCACTGGTCACTACCAGGAGGTTTGTGGCCCCATCGTAGCCGACAGCTTGACCACGGTGTCCCATACCACCATGCCCGGCTCATGAGTCTTAGGGGATTGAGGTACCAAGGTTAAAGGGGCTTTCCAATGGTAAGTTTAGTACCCTAGGTTCAAGTAGTTATGACTCATACAAGGTGAACATACAATGGTCATTTGGGTTACTTGACGAGTCCGACTAGCACGAGCGCACGTTGAATCGACCGACATGAAGTGTATAAGCACTTCGTGTGGCGTAACCACTGTCAACGACTCTAGTACGACTCGAGTTCGTCATACACATCCTTCGTGGCAAATAGAATCCAACCACGAATTCTAAACTGTTACCGACTGCCTGGACTAGAGTATAGCCCCAAGCATAAAGATGTGAACCAGTAATCATATGAGATAAACAAAATTGAAATAACAAGTAATCCAAGCATGTTATCAGCATATTATAACATACATTAGAAGCAGTTAACCATACATGAGTATTTCACACATAAGGTAATCACTTCAATACAACAAACATGGAGGAATTCATGTACATCATCAAATTAGTTGAGAATCCATTCTCAACGCTAATCTACAACACCACTTACTCAATACTTACTAATACAGACATTTATACAAACACAGTCCACACAATTCCAACATACTTGACGTATGTTGATTTCAACATATAATATGACAGATCCTTATATCAAGGAGTTGTCTAGTACACACAATCATGTTCTTACATTCAAAATATATGGCAGGCATAAATCATATTGATTTAGGCATTTCAACAAACACTTAGTCTACACACATTAGTTTACATAGCATATGTCAGCCAATATGCGCATTAGGGCAAATCTCTTCGCCAAATAGATCATACACGCATAACTAGCATAGGTACATGGAAAATACTCATGGCAATCATACCGGAAAAATACGTACGTATACAGTATTTCCTACAAATACCCAAAATACCCTAAATCTCATATTCTTCGTACGTATTCAAATTAAAAAATGGACAGCATGTTCTACATGTCAAACAGCATTCTGATCAGTAATCTACAATTAAACGGTATTGAAAGCTTTGAAAACAGGTAATCTAAGCGTCTAAGATCCGCACCTTAAACCAGAAATGCGTATTCGTTAGGATTCAGATGATGGGTCTTCGCCAACGACAGACACGCCACCTATGGCAAGAAACAGGTTAACTAGAACTCTACTACAGCTAGTCTAAGCTTCAAATCAGGTTAGGGTTAGAGTTTTCTTACCTAGAACGAAACCAGAATCGTCAGAAGAACGATGTAGGTGGGTGGCTTTGGCACGTGGAGCAGCAGGGAAGACTCCCTGTAAGAATCACCATCTTCTCCCACACTTTCGCTCACTTTTCTCTCCTCTCTCCTTGGGTTTTCCCCAAATTCGTATGGGTTAGAAGGCTAAGGGTTTAAGCTCCTTTTATAAGCCCAAACATAACCAAAATAGACCTTAAGTCAAGGTATACTTGGGTTATAGTCAAATCGGGTCTTTTTCGATCCAAAAGAGCATTTCGGGAGGTACCCTGGCCGAACGCGGTTGGACTTAAGCTCATGTATATTGGATCCTGCTCACACCAAGTTTTCAGTCCGGTAGTGTTCCCAGATCGCACGTGGCGGACCAGTTTCAATTCAGCGGTCACGGGGACTCGATCGAGGATTCCAAGTACACTGACCTGAGTGACAAATGTTCCCTGATCCGAGGGTGTATTTGGGTTAGATTCCGACCGTCTGAATGCTTATACTTAACCCGCAAGCGAAACGTGCCATATTTATTTAAATCCCATTTAATTTTAAATGAATTTCACTCTTTCTCACACTCCTCGCTTCAGGCTCAATGAAATAGCCTCAAAACATCAGTTGGGCTTGATTTTCGAAACGATTGTCAAGTCCAACAAGGCGGTCGTAATCGTCTAAGATTATCACTATCGGACTTTCGACGCACGGTCTAGATCCAATACAAAGTTTCAAAGGGTTCCTGAGAACAAACAGGTTTAGAGTTTGATCCTGGATTTCAGGGTAAGATAGCGTCAATGGTTCTACAGGTTTTGGGTCTTACAGATCGTATTTAAAGCGATCAGTGCTAATTTCACAGCTAATCTAACGTAGCGCTGGCTAATTCACGTTAAATTTCTAAAGAATTTCATTCTAAATGATATCTCTAACTTTGGAATTGGGTTCCGAGAGGTTACCAAGGTGTTATGGTTGACCCATTGCCTAAGGACGTCTAATCTCAGGTTGGCAAAAATCTACGGTGTTACAATCTACCCCCCTTAAAATAAAATTTTATTCCCGAAATTGGCTAAGGGTAATGAGTTCCTAGAGAGACTTTCGTATTGACATTCTAAAGAAGGTTTAAATTCTATTTAATGACCTAACCTTACGTATAACCTAGATCAACTGTTTCGATCCTGGGCCAGTGGGGAAGAGGCCAACCACGCTTCCGCTGCCCCACTCTGATCTAACGGTTGTATTAGATAATCCTAAGTAGATTGGGCTCAACACGTTCTACCCCCCTTAAAACTTAGTTCTACTTAAGGTTCAAGAATCTATGCCTTGATCCGTACATCGGAACAAGGTGTAACTTAGGGCCTATCTTTAACATGAAATGGGAAATAACCTCTCGCTGCATTGGTCTTCCTTTGGAAATGATGCATTCTATGGCATTGGTACCTATGATTATAGAAAGGAGCTGAAATGATGGGTGTTGTGGTTGATTTCAAGGACGGATGTGAGTTTGTGGCAAGAGGTCTAATCTCTATTGACTGTATGTCCTCAACATTTCCCAAAGGCAAAGCAATAACTTTTGGTTGTAGGTGGTCGGGCCAACACGGAAGAAAAGTTGTGTAGTGGGTCTGAGCCGGATACATTGAACCTTCTGTCTAATCAGGATAGAAAAATCGTTGTATCAGTTCTTAATCCGAGTCGATGCCGATCTTCTACTTGATCAGAGCATTGGATTCATTGATAACTAATAGGATTAAGAAGTCGATTCAAACCGCGAATACATCGCTTACATACAGTTCCTTTACTCTGTGTTCCCGAATGCAATAAGTCTTTGGGAAGGCAATTCTAAGGAGCATGCTAGTTTATTCTAAGTTTAATCTGGGAGATTTATAAGTTTTCCTTGAGAGTGAATGGTTCTAAGTTAAATCAATTTTCCTAAGGATTATAATAGACGTGTATAAGTATTAAGGGGATCTATTGAAGGAATGAGGTTCTACTCCAAACAAATCTAACCTACTATTCCTTAACATATACAGGCTTTACACTACTTGAAGGTAACTAATAGACTGGTCTGTATCTCACTAGCTGTAATCCAAAGCCTAAGCTTATACAAATGGGTTCATACCATTTCTAATATAGAGAATTGTTCTATCGCTTAGGGTCATGATTGTCTAAATAGAATTGGATTTCCTATATAACTCTAGGTCCAAAATGCCAAGGGCATATGTTGTCAGTGGTCTCAAGTTGTGTTAAATGGGACTGCTTTCCTACTCCCACCTAAGAATTGGGAGTGACATGTTTAGTAGGTGGGTGGGTTGGGATCCAAATCAATTTCATGGGCTTTAAAAAATGGATCTTGTGTTGGAAAGTGGGAGATGAAGCATAGCAATACACAATCCCTTAAGCATTCCACTCACTTCATAGCAAAAGGGACTGCATGCATGTCATTTACTAGAATTTGTCACAATACCTGGAACACAGTGTTACATGAATCATGACAGAAGATGCATGTGAGCTAATGCGACCAAGACTCCCAACATCTAAAACCATCTACCAACTACTACACTACTACTAAGCTCATCAACACAAAAAACACAGGGATCCTAACATAGCAACAACCAAGCCACGGGGCGGTGGCATCTCTCGACCTTCTTAAACGGGCGGGGCGACAAGGCCCGACTTCATCTGCGGCGGTCTTCCTCTTTCCCATGAGAGAGAGGATGGTGGAAAGAGAGAAAAAGAAAAAAATAGCCTCAACAATAGCCATGGAAAATGGAGGAAAGGGGAAGAAATGGTTGCCCTAACAGACTGAAGCGAATCTAGGCTCTATAGAGGGGTAAATCAGGCCCTCAAAGGCTGGATTTTCAAAGGGAAAAAAAGCAAGATAGGTTGGAATGGAGGCTCACCTGATTTTCAGCCTTCTATGGAGGTTGGGAGAGCTCCAAAGGATGAAAATGGAGGGGAAAGGGAGTGCCAACAGCTGTGGATGATGGGTTGGCGTCGGTTGTGATCGAAAATGGGATTGAGGGCGTCTTGAAGTGGGTTTTGAAAGGGAAGACAGCAACAAGAAGGGAAAAGGAGAGCTTGGGGGCTTGGATTGTGAAGGAGGTAGGGCTTTGGGACATTTGTAAGGGACGGACCACGTATAGGAGGGGTGCCCTACCCATCAGAGGGCGTCGGCCCGAAGTACGGCCCGAGTGGAGCCCACCGGACGGCGAGATCCTCGCCGGTGAAAGTCATTTCCGGTGAGGTCGGCCATATGGGCTAGGTCCCTCTTGCCCTAAGGGTCCCAAATATATGTGGGTCCCACCCTGGTTCATTGTATTTTAGCCTAGATAGGCCCATGACCCCATTTCGATCCATTTCGGGTCATTTCGGGTACTACCTGATACACATTCCAATTTAGCGATTTCTGACAGCTGGGATTGGGTCCAGAGAGGTCTAGACCCATCCACACACGATCTAAAAGTGGTCCGAGGTCGTTTCACGTGACCACGGATGCACACGAACTCGATCAAAGTGATCGATTTGAGTAAACTTCACCGATTGGCGAAACTGCGATCCTATAAGTGTTTCTAGATTTTTCTCGCACCCACCTAAGTCAAAGGGGCGACAGCGTACGTCTCATGGCCGTAACCCAGGTCCGGTTAATCTAAATCATGCTCTGATACCATCTATAATGTCCCAAAAATTGGGGGTCAGGTAGAAACCCAACTCCCGAGTTCCAGAACATCACTTATGCAACATTTTCAATGATGGATGAATGTCAGCGGTAATAGTACATCAAACAGGAGGTGGATTAAGCCAAAACAGCATATCATACTCCAGAGACAGTTAAATTAGCAAGCAGAAGAATGTGATAGATATATAAAATATATAAATGATTTTAAGTCTCCAGAGTGTGAACATGTTACGAGGTTAACTAAATACATGTATACTCCAAAATAGAAATAAAAGAATATACATGAGTGCTTCAAAAATATAAAATGAAAAGTGTCATGGCATCTAATCAACCTCCCTGTAATCCCATCGATCAAAAATGGAGGAGAAGTCCTTGTCAGCATCATACAAGTCCAGCTCCGCTCCACAAGTAGCGCCATCATATGAAACTAAAATAGGGACTGGTAGGTGTCCGGAACACCATCCCGTAACATGGGAGTGAGTAGCTAACTCAGTGGAATCATAGAACAAAGATTAACATGTTATCAAATCCGTCACGCGATAATGATAAAGCAAACAAAATAAACATTCCTAAATATTGTGATTAATGCATGGATGAAATGACATGATGGATGCCCTCACCGACATACTCCCTCATGCGTCACCATCAGCGTCCGCAACATACTTTCTTCCCACAGTGCTCCACATCTTCCAGGCACATGCAGTGCGACGTGGATATGATTACCGAGTTGTTATTAGTCCATTTCATATAGCAGGATTGGAAAACTAAGATACCTCGCTTATATCAATATCCAAACAATGATCCTGTCTAGGGTCGTCACTCCTAGTAATCTCATACGATGATATATTTCTAGGTTGCTGTAAGGACTGTCAGGGCTGTTGCATGCACTCGTTGCACCGCTCCCCTATCACCTCATCAATACAGGCCTAGTTTATATCCTTAAGACTGCATCAGGACTCGTTGCCCCCATACGGTGTCAGGATAAACTCAAGGTCACTACAAAGGGCTGTCAGGGCTGTTGCTCGCACTCGTTGCTCCACTCCCCCATCACCTTATCAATGTAGGCCGACAGTAAGAATATAGTATCCCATACCACCATAATCTGCTCAGAGTAGGGTGCTCACTAGTCACTACGGGGAGGTTTGTGGCCCCAGCGTAGGCCGACAGCTCGACCACGGTGTCCCATACCACCATGTCTGGCTCATGAGTCTTAGGGGATCGAGGTACCAAGGTTAGAGGGGCTTTCCAATGGTAAGTTTAGTACCCTAGGTTCAAGCAGTTATGACTCATACAAGGTGAATATACAATGGTCAGTCGGATTACTTGACAAGTCTGACTAGCACGAGCGCACGTTGAATCGACTGACATGAAGTGCACAAGTACTTCGTGTGGCCTAACCACTGTCGACGACTCTAGTACGACTCGAGTTCGTCATACACATCCTTCGTGGCAAATAAAATCCAACCACGAATTCTAAACTGTTACCGACTGCCTGGACTAGAGTATAGCCCCAAGCACAAAGATGTGAACCAGTAATCATATGAGATAAACAAAATTGAAATAACAAGTAATCCAAGCATGTTATCAGCATATTATAACATCCATTAGAAGCAGTTAACCATACATGAGTATTTCATACATAAGGTAATCAATTCAATACAACAAACATGGAGGAATTTATGTACATCATCAAATTAGTTGAGAATCCATTCTCAACGCTAATCTACAACACCACTTACTCAATACTTACTAATACAGACATTTATACAAACACTTAGTCCACACAATTCCAACGTACTTGACGTATATTGATTTAAACATATAATATGACATTGATTTTTACATATAATATGACAGATCCTTATATCAAGGAGTTGTCTAGTACACACAATTATGTTCTTACAATCAAAACATATGGCAGGCATAAATCATATTGATTTTGGCATTTCAACAAACACTTAGTCTACACACATTAGTCTACATAGCATATGTCAGCCAATATGTGCATCTGGGAAAATCTCTTCGCCAAATAGATCATACACGCATAACTAGCATAGGTACACGACAAATACTCATGGCAATCATACCGGCAAAATACGTACGTATACAGTATTTCTTACAAATACCCCAAATATCCTAAATCTCATATTCTTCGTATGTATTCGAATTGAAAAACGGACAGCATGTTCTACATGTCAAACAACATTCTGATCAGCAATCTAGAATGAAACCAGAATCGTCGGAAGAACGATGCAGGTGGGTGGCTTTGGCACGTGGAGCAGCAGGGAAGACTCCCTGGAAGAATCACCAGCTTCTCCCTCACTTTCTCTCTCTTTTCTCTCCTCTCTCCTAGGGTTTTCCCCAAATTCGTATGGGTTAGAAGGCTAAGGGTTTAAGCTCCTTTTATAAGCCCAAACATAACCAAAACAGACCTTAAGTCAGGGTATACTTGGGTTATAGCCAAATCGGGTCTTTTTCGATCCAAAAGAGTATTTCGGGAGGTCCCCTGGCCGAACGCGGTCGGACTTAAGCTCATGTATATTAGATCCTGCTCACACCAAGTTTTCAGTCCGGTAGTGTTCCCAGATCGCACGTGGCAGACCAGTTTCAATTCGGCGATCACGGAGACTCGATCCAGGATTCCGATGGTTTGAATGCTTATACTTAACCCGCAAGCGAAACGTGCCAGATTTATTTAAATCCCATTTAATTTTAAATAAATTTCACTCTTTCTCACACTCCTCGCTCCAGGCTCAATGAAATAGCCTCAGAACATCAGTTGGGCTTGATTTTTAAAATGATTGTCAAGTCCAACAAGGCGGTCATAATCGTCTAAGATTTTCTCTATCGAACTTTTGACACGCGGTCTAGATCCAATACAAAGTTTCAAAGGGTTCATGAGAACAAACAGGTTTAGAGTTTGATCCTGAATTTCTGGGTAAGATAGCGTCAATGGTTCTATAGGTTTTGGGTCTTACAGATCATATTTAAAGTGATCAGTACTAATTTCACAGCTAATCTAACGTAGTGATGGCTAATTCACGTTAAATTTCTAAAGAATTTCGTTCTAAATGATATCTCTGGCTTTGGAATTGGGTTCTGAGAGGTTACCAAGGTGTTATGGTTGATCCATTGCCTAAGGATGTCTAATCCTAGGTTGAAAAAAATTTGGGGTGTTACATCCTCCCCCCTTAGGTCCAAAATGATGTGGGTCCCCCCCTGGGTCCCCCTAAAACTGTCCCGATTGGGCCCTACCTCCGCTTTGAGCCTATTCGGGCTAGTTTGGGTCATTTCTGAAGTATAATCGCCTTTAGCAATTTTTGGAGGCTGGGATAGGATCAATAGGGGTCTAAACCCGTCGATAGACGGTCTAGGAGTGTTTCAGGGTCGCCTCAAGCGATCACGGAGGTGTACGGACTCGATCTCAACGATCATTTTTCGTAAAATTTCACCGACAACAAATTAGGGGTCCTAAACTTGTTTCTAGATTATTCTCACACCCTCATACATTAAATTGGCGTCAGCGTACGGTGTGTGACCATAACCCAGGTCCAGTTTAATCTAAATCATGCTCTGATACCATCTGTAACGCCCTAAAAATCGGGGGTCGGGTAGAAACCCAACTCCCGAGTTCCAAAACGTCACTTATGCAACATAGATAATGATGAATACATGTTGTCTGTAGAATGGCATTAAATAAGATTGAGACTAAGCCAAAACAACATATCATACTCTAGAGATAGTTAAATTAGCAAGCAGAAGAATGTGATAGATATATAAAATATATGAACTGTTGTAAGTCTCCAGAGTGTGAACATGTTACCAGGTAAACTAAATACATGTATACTCCAAAATAGAAAGAAGAGAATATACATGGGTGTGTAAATAAAAGGCAAAATACCAAGTGTATCGGCATCTAATCAGTAACCCTGTAACCTCATCAAAAAGAACATGCATATAGGAGGGATCCTCCTCCTCACCATCAAGTCCGGCTCTGCTTTGCAAGCATCGCCACCATCTGAAACTAAAATAGGGACTGGTTGGTATGTGCAACACTGCCCTGTAACGTGGGAGTGAGTAGCTAACTCAGTGGAATCATAGAGCAAAGATTAACATCTTATCAAATCAATCAAGCGATAATGATAAAGCAAGTAAATCAAACATTCCTAAATACTGTGATTAATGCAATGATGAAATGACATGATGGATGCCCTCGCCGACATACTCCCTCATGCGACACCATCTTACGTCCGCGGCATACTTTCTTCCCTCAGTGCTCCACATCTTCCAGGCACATGCAGTACGATACGAATATGATTACCGAGTTGTTATTAGTCCTTTTCATACAACAGGATTGAAAAACTAGGGTACTTCCCTTATATCATTCCCAACAAGGATCCTGTCTAGGGTCGTCACTCCTAGTAGTCTCATACGATGATATATTTCTAGGTCGCTGCAAGGGCTGCCAGGGCTGTTGCACGCACTCGTTGCTCCACTCCCCCATCACCTTATCAATATAGGCATAGTTATACTCTTATTTCTACGGAAGGGTCGTCGCCTCACGTAGACTCAGATTACGCTCGAGGTCACTACAAAGGGCTGCAAGGGCTGTTGTTCGCACTCGTTGCACCGCTCCCCCATCACCATATCAGTGTAGGCCGACAGCTTGAATATAGTGTCCCATACCACTATAATAAGCTCGCGAGTCTGGGTTGCTCACTGGTCACTACGGGGTGGTTTGTGGTCCCAGCGTAGGCCGACAGCTCGACCACGGTCTCCCATACCACCATGCCCAATTCATGAGTCTTAATGGATCAAGGTACCATGGTTATCAGGGTTATCATTGGTAAGTTCAGTACCCTAGGTCCAAGTAGTTATGACAAATACAAGGTGAACATACAACGGTCAATCGGGTTACTTGATGAGTCCGACTAGCAGAGCGCACGTTGAATCGACCGACTTGAAGTGCACAAGCACTTCGTGTGGCCTAACCACTGCCGACGACTCTAGTACGACTCGTGTTCGTCATATACATCCTTCATGGTAAATAGAATCCAACCACGAATTCTAAACTGTTACCGACTGCCTGGACTAGAGTATAGCCCCAAACACTTACAATCTAAAGCAATAATCATATGAGAGAGATAGAATTGAAATATGAGTAATTCCAACATGTTATCAGCATGTTACAACATACATCAAAAGCAGTTAACCATACACGAGTATTTCACACATAAGGTAATCAATTCAATACAACAAACATGGAGGAATTCATGTACATCAATAAATTAGTTAAGAATCCAATCTCAACACTAATCTACAACACCATTTACTTAATACTTACTAATACATACATTTATATAAACACTTAGACTACACAACTCCAACGTACTTGACATGTGTTGATTTCAACATATAATATGACAAATCTTATATCAAGGAGATGTCTAATACACAACAATCATGTTCTTACATTCAATACATATGGCAGGCATAAATCATATTGATTTAGGCATTTCAATAAACACTTAGTCTACACACATTAGTCTACATAGCATATGTCGGCCAATATGTGCATTAATGCGAATCTGTTCGCCAAACAGATCATACACGTATAACTACAAATACCTAAAATATCCTAAATCTCATATTCTTCGTACGTATTCGAAATGAAAAACAGACTGCATGTTCTACATGTCAAATAACATTCTTGTCAACAATCTACCATTAAACGACATTGAAAGCTTTGAAAACAGGTAATCTAAGCGTCTAAAATCCGCACCTTAAACCAGAAATTACGAAATGGAGTTGAGTCAGACGATAAGTCTTCGTCAACGGCTCAACGACAACCTATACCATGAAATAGGTTAGCTACATCATCACTTATGCTATTTGGAACTCTAGAATAGGTTAGGGTTATGATTTCTTACCTAAGAACGGAGCTGGAATCGCCAGAATCGCGATGCAGGTGGATGACTTTGGCACGTGGAGCAGCAGGGAAGAATCCCTGGGAGAAACTCCAACTCTCTCTCACTCTCTCTCTTTTCTCTCCTCTCTCTCCTCGGGTTTTCTCCAAATTCGTATCGGTTAGAAAGCTAAGGGTTTAAGGCCCTTTTATAAGCCCAAACATAACCAAAACAGACTTGAAGTCAAGGTATACTTAAGTTATAACCAAATCGTGTCTGTTCCGATCCAACGGAGCACTTCTGGAGGTCCTGTTACTAAATGCGGTCGGACTTAAGCTCTCTAATATTGGATCTAGGTCTATCTAAGTTTTTAGTCCGGTCAGGTTTTCAGATCGACCGTGGCGGACCAGTTTCAGTTCAGCGGTCACCGAAACTCGATCAGGGCCACAAGTGCTATGACATGTAAGGGCCAGCTATCCTGATCCGAGGGTGAAATTTGGTTGAATCTTAACGGTCAGAATGCTTAAAAAATGTCGCGCAAGCGACACGTGCCAGATTTATTAAAAATTGAATTAATTTTCTAAATATTTTCCTTTTCTCACTCTCTTCACTCCGGACTCAGTAAAATGGTCTCAGGATATCAGTTGGGCTTTATTTTCGAAATGATTGTCAAGTACAACTAAGCGGTCATAATGGTCTAAGATTACAAATATCGGACTTTCGACGTGCGGTCTAGATCCAATACAAAGTTTCCAAATGGTCCCGAGGTCAACTGGGCTTAGAGATTGATCCTAGATTTCTAGGTAACATAGTGTTAGTAGTCTTACTCATTTTGGGTCTTGTAGTTCATATTTAAAGTGGTTCAAGCCAATTTTACTGAGTATTCAATTTGGTACTTAACCAAATTCTACCCTAATTATGGCAGAATACGGTCCTAGGGCCTTTCTATGCCCCATTTTGGGAACTTTTAGGTATCATATTATTTTAATTATTTTTTAATGGTTCATCATCAATTTTACCCTGACTCCACCAAATTTTATAAGATTTTGAGTTGTAAAACAATTCTAAAAATTCCAGAAGCAGCAGCTGTCCAATAAGTGATTATCGGACAGTTGCTCAAAATGATCTAATTTAAACTGTATTTAATATTTTATTATATTTTTAAAAATATTTTTACATAAAACTAGATTCATTTACCTTCAATATGGTTTTTGAATCACCTAAATCAGAGTTATAACGAAGGAGATATGATTTTTCAAAGTTTAATAAAATGCGTAGAAAAAGTATAGAAACCAGGCTGCCTGTCCGCTGTACGGACGAGGCCTCGCCGAGTCAGCGAGGCCCTCGCTGGTCACTAACATATTTGGCTTGGGTTCACCCCGGGGGCAAGGTCCTCACCCCCCAAGGATGCCGGAAACATGTGGGACCCACCTTGGATCCCCTCGAATTGAGTCGTTTGGGCCCACGAGTCCGTCGAGGCATTTATCAAGTCTCATTTGCAAACCGGAATGAGTTACATGACGTACAATATATTTTTTTGGGATAGAAGAAGCTAATCCATCCAAATAACCCATCTATATCATGAGCTTCTAAGAATTCCATAGTCAAAATCCTATTTTATTCATGTACGTACCATTTACGGTAATTTTTAGTTTAAGTATAGTTCTTCACCTTTTAAACTTTAGGATTGTGTCTAATATGAAGGTACTTGGAGAAATTTAAAGAATGGAGTGGTGAAAGGTAAGATTTTGAAGGAAATGGGTTGAAAAATGATTTCTAGACTTTAGGATTGATCTTTGAGAGTGATATGGTTGACCTATTTCCTAAGGATGTCTAACTCCATGTTGACAAAAATCTGGGGTATTACATGATCCATGTAATGTTGTGCCTCGTGTATTGTGACAATTTTGTTAAATAAAATGCATGACATTTCTTTGAGTTGAGACGTTGAATGCTGTGTGGATGGATTATGTGTATGCTAAATCCCATGGGTTGCACCCTCTATTGTATGTAGGGTATGCCACCTAAGGGGACGAGGACTTCGGCTCGTCTCTCTTTGGGTGAATCGCTTGACGGGGCCTATCCCCTAAGCGACAGCCATACAGACCCCCATTAGGCCCGTCTCACTTTGATTTTATGCCAGATTCTCGCTGGTTACTGGCCCCGCTGCTAGGCCCACGCCTGTGACACCATCAGTGGTACCACCTATCACACCTTCGGATCCTCAGCTGAACCATGAGTCTACGTCGACGCCACATGCATCTCAGTCCGCTCCGCCTCCTGATAGGCGGGAGCAGATGGTGATATTGATGCACTACCAGCAGCAGCAGTTTTTAACCTCCATGGCTAGTATTTTTGCCCAGAAGATGAATGTGGTTCCACCTGCATCACCTACGCACCCTGCTAGGAACATGAATACCAGCGGACTTTTTTAGCGCTTTCAGCGTTTTCGTCCTTCCACTTTTACGAGTACTCATGGACCCGAGAAGGTTGATTACTAGCTAGATCGCATCTCTAAGATATTGAAGTCGTTACACTGCAATGAGGCAGAGAAAGTCGAGCTAGCCACCTATATGTTCGAGAAGGAGGCTGGTTTATGGTGGGACAGCATCCTACGAATAGTTTCTATAGGACATGTGTGGACCTAGGATCCATTTGAGACACGCTTCCATGAGAAGTACTTTCCCCTCACATACCATGATGAAAAGGAGGGTGAGTTTCTTTGCCTCCAACAGGGAGGGATGACCGTGTCAGAATATAAGAACAGATTCATGATGCTAGCTAGACACACTCCTTTGATCCTAGCTGACGAACCGATGAAAATGTGACATTTTTCAGATGGGCTGCGGCCTAATATCCACGCTCGAATGAGTTGCGCTAACATTCCCAATTACGTCAAGCTAGTCAACTTGTCTCTACGAGATGAACAACATAGTGACGGAGTTTCCCCGACAAGCAACCCAGTGGGCCTGAGGCCTTGTCCTGAATTGCAACACCGGGCAGTCCTAGGTAAGAGGCTACATGTAGACTCGTGTAACATCTCGAAAATCGGGGGTCAGGTAGAAACCCAACTCCCGAGTTCCAGAACGTCACTTACGCAACATAGATAATGATAAATGCATGTTGTACGTAGAATGATATTAAATAAGATTGAGACTAAGCCAAAACAACATATCATACTCCAAAGACAGTTAAATTAGCAAGCGGAAGACTGTGATAAATACATAAAATATATAATCAATTTTAAGCCTCCAGAGTGTGAACATGTTACCAGGTTAAATAAATACATGTATACTCCATAAATGAACAAAAAGAATATACATGAGTGCTCTGAAAGTGCAAAAGAAAGACAAGTGTCATGGCGTCTAATCAACCTCCCTGTAATCCCGTCGATCAGAACACGCATAAAGGAAGGATCCTCCTCATCATCATCAAGTCTGGCTCCACTTCACAAGCAGCGCCATCATCTGAAACTAAAATAGGGACTGGTGGGTGTCCGGAACACCATCCCTTAACGTGGGAGTGAGTAATCAACTCAGTGGAATCATAGAGCAAAGATTAGCATGTTAGCAAATCAATCACGCGATAATAGTAAAGCCAAACAATCAAACATTCCTAGATACTGTTGTTAATGCATGCATGAAATAACATGATGGATGCCCTCACCGACATACTCCCTCATGTGGCACCATCTGTGCCCACGACATGCTTTCTTCCCGCAGTGCTCCATGTCTTCCAAGCACATGCAGTGCGATATGGATAATGATTACTAGGTTATTATTAGTCCTTTTCATTCAACATGATTGGAAAACTAAGGTACCTTCCTTATATCAATCCCAACACAGATCCTGTCGAGGGCCGTCACTCCTAATAATCTCAAACGATGTTATATTTGTAGGTCGCTGCAAGGGCTGTCAGGGCTGTTGCTCGCACTCGTTGCACCGCTCCCCCATCACCTTATCAATACAGGCCTAGTTTATATCCTTAAGACTGCATCAGGACTCGTCGCCCCCATGTGGTGTCAGGATAAACTCAAGGTCACTACAAAGGGCTGTCAGGGCTATTGATCGCACTCGTTGCTCCACTCCCCCATCACCTTATCAATGTAGGCCGACAGCAAGAATATAGTGTCTCATACCACCATAATCTACTCAGAGTAGGGTACTCACTGGTCACTACGGGGAGATTTGTGGCCCCAGCGTAGGTCGACAGCTCGACCACGGTGTCCCATACCACCATGCCCGGCTCATGAGTCTTTATGGATCAAGGTACCATGGTTGACAGGGTTTTTAATGGTAAGTTCAGTACCCTAGGTTCAAGCAGTTATGACTCATACATGGTGAACATACAATGGCTAGTCGGGTTACTTGACGGGCTCGATTAGTACAAGTGCATCTCAAGCTGAGCGACATGAAGTGCATAAAAGACTTCGTGTGGCCTAACCACTGCCACCAACTTAAAACATGACTCGCGTTCATCGACGCGTCCTTCATGGCAAATAGAAGCCAACCATGAATTCAATCCATTACCGACTGCCTGAACTAGGTCATAGCCCCAAGCATTTGTAAATCCACATCAATAATCATATGAGAGTAATGGAAATGAAATACAACAATACAAGCATGTTAACACATGTTATAGCATACAAAGTAAGAAAATCAATCCAACACATGTATTCCATACATATAAGGAAATCAATTCATATGGCAAACATGATGAAAATCATATACATCCGCATATTAATTGAGAATTTAATCTCAAAACTAATTCACAACACCATTTACTCAATGTATACTAATACAAACATTTATACATACACTTAGTCTACAGACTTTAGTCAACATAGCGTATGTCGACCCAAAGTGCGCATTGGGACGAATCTCTTAGCCAAACCGATCGTGCACGCATTCCTAGTATCCTAACATGACAAATAGCCATGGCAAACATTTAAACAAAATATGGATGTAAACAGTATTTCCTACAAATGACTAAATTACCCTAAATCTCATATTTTCCATACGCAGTCGAAATGGAAAACGGACAGCATGTTCTACATGTCAAACGGCGTGCACGTCGATAATCTACTATTAAACGACATTGAAAGCTTTGAAATCAGTCAATCAAAGCGTCTAAACTCCTCACCTTTCTCCTTAGACGTGTATCGATTCGAATAGAACGTATACGCTTCGTCAACGGCCTAACGGTGACCTAATGCACAAGATACGTAAGCTACTTCATTATTGAATCAAAGAAATCCCTAAATCAGCAAGTGGTTAGGGTTTTCTTGCCTAAAGGTGCATTGAAAATTACCAGGAAAGTGATTTGAATGCGTTGCTTTGGTACGTGAAAAGGATGGAACAAACGGCAGGAAATCCTCTCACAAAGTCACTCACAATCTCTCACTTTCTCTCTCTCTCTCTCTTTTTAGGGTTTCAAGAAAATTCAGATGGGAGAGATATGAGAGGGTTTAAAGCCCTTATATAGGCTAAAAACTAACCTAAATAGACTTGAAAACAAAGTATACTTGAGTTATAACCAAATCAGGACTTTTTCGATCCAAAAGAGTGTTTCGAGAGGTCCCCTGGCCGAACGCCGTCGGACTTAAGCTCATGCCTACTGGATCTTGCTCACACGAAGTTTTCAAACCGGTAGAATTCCCAGATCGCATGTGGCGGTCTATTTTTAGTTCAGCGGTCATCGTACCTAAATCAGGTTTACAAGTCTCATGATATGAAAGAGAAATTTTTCCTGATCCGAGAGTGAAATTTGACTGAATTCTGATGGTCAGAACCCTTAATAATAACGCGCAATGACACGTGCCAGATTTTGACTTAAATTTCTAAATCTTTACTCTTTCTCACTCTCTTCACTCCAGGCTCAATGAAATATCCTCAGAACATCGGTTGGGCTTGATTTTCGAAACGATTGTCAAGTCCAGCCAAGCGGTCATAACGGTCTAAGATTGTAGATATTGGACTTTCAACGCACGGCCTAAATCAAATACGAAGTTTCAAAGGGTTCCTAAGAACAAACCGGTTTAGAGTTTGATCCTAGATTTTAGGGTAACGTAGCGTCAACGATGCTTGAGGTTTTGGGTCTTACAGATCGTATTTAAAGTGGTTGGTGCTTATTTCATAGGTAATCTAGTGTAGCGCTGGCTAATTCTCGTTAAATTTTAAAGAATTTGGTTCTACATGATTTCTTTGGCTTTGGAATTGGGTTCTGAGAGGTTACTAAGGTGTTATGGTTGGCCCATTGCCTAAGGATGTCTAATCCCACGTTGGAAAAAATTTGGGGTGTTACAACTCGCCTCTCAGGCTCGTGGCTCTGCCGACCCAGCAAAGCTGAATGAAACTTTGGTGTACATATTATAACAAAGGGGGACATACTGACCCCTTCTGTTTTACCAAGTTAAAAGACAATGGTATCACGCCACCTCAGAAGATCACCCGTCAGCCACCACTTAGTATAACGACTCCACCTCTACGATCTGTACCACCAACGCAACCATATTACCGATCACTTGTACCTCAAAATAGGCCACCTCAATGACCTGTGGCAGCGCAACCAAATCATCATCAATAAGCTCGTGTGCATGCACTTGTAGCTGAAACATCTACATCAACAATTGCAACACCTTGGACCTTTGGGGTCACTCCCACATTGAAGGTACACCTGTTTTCCTATTGGTAGACACTGGGTCCACTATTTTGAGAGTGTCATGCTCTATAGTCAAGCATTTGGGGGTTGAACACTACCCCTATGGGTGTGTTGAGAGTCCTTACTGCAACAGGGATCTTCTCTGACATTACCAAACTCCGTAAGGATTGCCCAATAAACTTAGAAAACATAAAGGTGTGCATTGACCTGATAGTCTACCCGCTCATAAGCACGATGGGTGCTTGGTGAGCTAATAGCCATTGACACGGGGTCGAAGGAAACTAATCTATGTTATACTTAAAGTTAGGTCACTAGATAGGAGCCGGATCTTCCTTGGAAGGTCAATAACGAAGTCATCGAAGGAAAGTAACTAAGATCCAAGTATTAAACCAATTCATATGAAAGAGTAGGCCTAATGATGGATTAAAAATAATATGGTAACTAGAGGTCACAAATAAGGGAAGGGTTGATAAATATTTATACATAAACAAAATCTACAACTTCGAGTTACTAATAGACTAGTCATACCTTTTCATATTAAAGTTTAGTATTCGATCTCTATTTAGGAATTATTTATAGTCATAATAGCAATTATCCTGTGATTAAATTTGATTATACGTAAAGATATGTATGTTTTTAGTCATTCTTGGTACAATTAAATTAGGACCCTTAGCTAGGATTGGGTTTTATAGTTTAATACTTCGTAAGCTCATTTTGGAGGTGGACCATTGTAACATCCCAAAAATCGGGGGTCGGGTAAAATCCCAACTCCCGAGTTCCAAAATGTCACTTATTCAACATAGATAATAATAAATGCATGTCGTCTGTAGAATGACATTAAACAGGATTGGGAATAAGCCAAAATAGCATATCATACTCCAGAGACAGTTAAATTTTACAAGCAGAAGACTGTGATAAATATATAACAATGTATAATTGATTGTAAGTCTCCAGAGTGTGAGCATGTTACCAGATTAGACATATGCATGTATACTCCAAAAATGATAAAAAGGATATACATGAGTGCTCTAAAAATATAAAATGACAAGTGTCATGGCGTCAAATCAACCTCCCTGTAATCCCGTCAGTCAGAATACGCATATAGGAGAAATCCTCCTCATCATCATTAAGTTCGGCTCCACTTCACAAGCAGCGCCATCATCTGTAAATAAAACAGGGACTGGTTGGTATGCGCAACATCGTCCCATAACGTGGGAGTGAGTGATCAGCTCAGTGAAATCATAGAGCAAAGATTAGCATGTTATCAAATCAATCACGCGATAATAGTAAAGCAATCAATCAGACATTCCTACATATTGTCGTTAATGCAAGCATGAAATGACATGATGGATGCCCTCACCGACATACTCCCTCATGCGACACCATCTTACGTCCGCGGCATGCTTTCTTTCCTCAGTGCTCCACATCTTTCAGTCACATCCAGCGCGATATGAATATGATTACCGAGTTATTATTAGTCCTTTTCATACAGGAGGATTGGGAAACTAGGGTACCTTCCTTATATCAATCCCAACACAGATCTTGTCTAGGGTCGTCACTCCTAGTAATCTCATATGATGTTATATTTATAGGTCGCTGCAATGGCTGCCAGGGCTGTTGCACACACTCGTTGCTCCTCTCCCCCATCACCTTATCAATACAGGCCTATTTATATCCTTAAGACTGCATCAAGACTCGTCGCCCCCATGCGGTGTCAGGATAAACTCAAGGTCACAACAGAGGGCTCGTCACTAATCAATGTAGGTTGACATTAAGAATATAGTGTCTCATACCACCATAATCTGCTCAGAGTAGGGTGCTCACTTGTCACTACGGGGATGTTTGTGGCCCCAACGTAGGCTGACAGCTCGACCACGGTGTCCCATACCACCATGCCCAGCTCATGAGTCTTTATGGATCAAGGTACCATGGTTATCAGGGGTTCCACTGGTAAGTTCAATACCCTAGGTTCAAGCAGTTATGACTCATATAAGTTGAAAAATCAACAGTCAGTCGGGTTGCTTGACGAGCTCAACTAGTACGAGCACATCTCAAGTTGATCGACATGAAGTGCATAAAATACTTCGTGTGGCCTAACCATTGCCGCCTGCCAAAAACACTACTCGCGCTCATCGACGCGTCCTTCGTGGCAAATAGAAGCCAACCACGAATTCAATCTGTAACCAACCGCCTGGACTAGGATATAGCCCCAAGCATTTGAAATCAACATCAGTGATCATATGAGAATGACAGAAATGAAATACAGGTAATCCAAGCATGTTAGCAACATGTTACAGGATACAACATAAGCAATTCAATCAAACACAGGCATTTCACATATATGAGAAAATCAATTGATATAACAACATGGAGGAAATCGTAAACATGATCATATTAATTGAGAATTCATTCTCAAAGCTAACCTACAACCACATTAGCTCAATACATACTAATACAATCATTTATACAAACACTTAGTCTACACACTTTTGTCACATTGTGTATGTGGACCCAAAGTGCGCATTAGGGCGAATCTCTTCGCCAAACAGATCATGTACGCATTCCTAATATCATAACATGACAAATACCCATGGAAATCATTTCAAAAAAATACGGACATAAACAGTATTTCCTACAAATACCTAAAATACCCTAAATCTCATATTTCCCGTACCCAGTCGAAATGAAAAACGGACAACATGTTCTACATGTCAAATAGCGTTCTCGTCGTTAATCTACTATTAAATGACATTGAAAGCTTTGAAATCAGTCAATCTAAGCATCTAAACTCCTCACCTTTCGCCTTAGACGCGTATCGATTCGAATAGAAAGTCTACGCTTCGTCAACGGCGTTAGGCGACCTAATGCACAAGATACATAAGCTACATTGCTACTTGTATCAAAGGAATCCCTAAAATAGCTAGAGGGTGAGGTTTTCTTACCTAGAAATGAATTGGAATCGCTGGAAAAATAATTTGAATGCGGTGATAAATCACGTGTAGAAGCTGCAGAAAACGGCAGGAAGTTCTCTCACAATTCTCTCACTAACTCTCTCTTTCTCTCTCACCACTTTCTAGGGTTTCTTGTAAATTTGGATGGGAGAGATATGAGAGGGTTTAAAGCCCTTATATAGGTTAGAAACTCACCTATTTAGACTTGGAACCAAGGTATACTTGGGTTATAACCAAATCGGGTCTTTTCTGATCCAAAAGAGCATTTCGGGAGGTCCCCTGGCCGAACGCGGTCGGACTTAAGCTCATGTATATTGGATCCTGCTCACACCAAGTTTTAGTCCGGTAGTGTTCCTAGATCGCACATGGCGGACCAGTTTGAGTTCACCGGTTATCGGACCTAAATCAGGACTACAAGTTTCATGACGTGAAAGAGAAATTTTTCTGGATTCGAGAGTGAAATTTGGCTGAATTCTGACGGTCAGAACGCTTAAAAATAACGCGCAACGACACGTGCCAGATTTTGAATTAATTTCCTAAATCTTTACCTCTTCTCACTCTCTTCACTCCAGGCTCAATGAAATAGCCCCAGAACATCAATTGGGCTTGATTTTCAAAACGATTGTCAAGTCTAGCTAAGCAGTCCTAATGGTCTGAGATTGCGAATATCGGACTTTCGACGCGTGGTCTAGATCCAATACGAAGTTTCAAAGGGTTCGTGAGAGCAAACTGTTTAGAGTTTGATCCTAGATTTCAGGGTAAGGTAGCGTCAATGATTCCATAGGATTTGGGTCTTACAGATCGTATTTAAAGTGGTTAGTTCTAATTTCACAGCTAATCTAACGTAGCGCTGGCTAAATCACGTTAAAGTTATAAAGAATTTGGTTCTAAATGATTTCTTTGGCTTTGGAATTAGGTTCTGAGAGGTTACCAAGGCGTCATGGTTGGCCCATTACCTTAGGACGTCTAACCCTAGGTTAGCAAAAATCTGGGGTGTTACAATCTACCCCCCTTAAAATAAAATTTCATCCCCAAAATTGGCTAAGGGTAATGAGTACTTAAAGAGACTTTCGTATTGACATTCTAAGGAAGGTTCAAATTCTATTTAATGACCTAACCTTACGTATAACCTAAATCAACTGTTTCGATCCTGGGCCAGTGGGGAATGAGCTAACCATACTTCCGCTGCTCTACTCTGATTCAACGGTTGTGCTAGATAATCCTAAGTAGATTGGGCTCAATACGTTCTACCCCCCTTAAAACTTAGTTCTACTTAAGGTTTAAGAATCTATGTCTCGATCCGTATATCAGAACGAGGTGTAACTTAGGGCCTATCCTTGACATAAAATGGGAAACAACCTCTCACTACATTAGTTTTCCTTTGTTACTGATGCGTTCTATGGCATTGGTACTTATGGTTGTAGAAAGGAACTGAAATGACGGGTGTTGTGGTTGATTTCAAGGATGGATGTGAGTTTGTGGTAAGAGGTCTAATATCTATTGGCTGTATTTCCTTAACATTTTCTAAGGCAAGACAATAACTTTTGGTTGTAGGTGGTCGGGCCAACACGGAAGAAAAGTTGTGTAGTGGGTCTGAGCCGGATACATAGACTTTCTGTCTAGCTAGGACAAAATTTATTGTATCAATTCTTAATTCGAGTCGATGCCGATCTTCTACTTGATCAGAGCATTGGATTCATTAGTAACTACTAGGATTAAGAAGTCGATTCATACCACGAATACATCGCTTACATACAGTTCCTTTACTCTGTGTTCCCGAATGTAATAAATCCTTGGGAAGGTAATTCTAAGGAGCGTGCTGGTTTATTCTAAGTTCAATCTGAGGGATTTATAAGTTTTTCCTAAGAGTAAAAGGTTCTAAGTTAAAACAACTTTCCTAAGGGTTATAATAGAAGTCTACAACCATTAAGGGGATCTATCGAAGGAATGAGGTTCTACTCCAACCAAATCTAACCTACTATTCCTTAGCATATACAATCCTTACACTACTTAATTTAACAAGTAGTTTAGTCTGTAACTCACTAGCTATAATCCAAAACATAAGCCTATACACTAAATGGTTTCATACCACTTTTACTACAGGGGATTGTTCTATCGCTTAGAGTCTAGATTATCTAATTGAAATTGGATTTCCTATATCGTCAGATCTTTCAAATCTAGGAGTACTAACACTATGTCCAAAACTCTAGATGTCCAAGCACTAGATGGTCATTGTTTATGGACTAAGCTACTGCGCTCGGTCTCATCCGTCGGTAGAAGCACTAGATGGTCATTGTTTATGGACTAAGACGACTATAACTGGCTCAAAAGAGCCATGAAAAGTGAAGGAAATGAAGAAAAAGGGCTGACCTAATGGGCTGCCACGAATCTAGGTCTGATAGAGGAGGGAAACAGGCCCCCAAAGCTTAGGATTTCAAAGGGAAAAGAGTGAGATAGGTTGGGATAGAGGCTCACACGAATTTTAGCCTCCAATGGAGGATAAGAGAGCTCCAAATGATGAGAATGGAGAGAGAGAGGGGAGTTTGTATGGCTGTGAGTGATGGAGTGGCGTCGGTTGAGGCAGAAAATGGGAATGGAGGAGATTTGAGATGGGATTTGAGAGGGGAGGCAGCAAAAACGTGGAGAAGGGAGAGCTTAGGAGGGGTTTTTGTGAAGGAGGTAGGTCTTTGGAGGGGATTTAAGGTGCGACCCCTATGCACAGGGGCTACATTAGCCACCAAACAGCGTTGGCCTGATGCCCGGCCCTATCCAGGCCCATTGTACGGCGAGGCCTCGTCGAACCGGCGAGGTCCTCGCTGGTCAACTTGGTTTTCGGTGATGGCCTCCCATTTGGGCATGGTCCCCCTGTCCTGTAGTCCCCAAAAACACATGGGTCCCAGCTCAGATCAATCTAGATCAGCGTGGATAGGCCCACGACTCCGTTTTGATCCATTTCAGGTCATTTCAGGTGTTAATAGCTGCATATTTGCATTTAGCGACTTCTAACTGCTGGGATTGGATCCAGAGAGGTCTAGACCCATCCACACATGATCTAGAAGTGGTCCGGGGTCGTTTCATGCGACCACGGATGCACACAGACTCGATCAAAATGATCGAATTGAGTGAACTTCGCCAATTGGTGAAACTGGAGTCCTACGAGTGTTTCTAGGTTTTTCTCGCACCCACCTAAGTCAAAGGGGCGACAGCATACGTCGCGAGTCCATAACCCAGGTCCGTTTTAATCCAAATCATGCTCTGATACCATCTATAACATCCTGAAAATTGGGGGTCGGGTAGAATCCCAACTCCCAAGTTCCAAAATGTCACTTATGCAACATAGATAATAATAAATGCATGTCGTCTGTAGAATGGCATTAAACAGGATTGGGATTTAGCCAAAACAGCATATCATATTCCAGAGACAGTTAAATTTTACAAGCGAAAGACTGTGATAAATATATAACAATGTATGATTGATTGTAAGACTCCAGAATGTGAGCATGTTACCAGGTTAGACATATACATGTATACTCTAAAAATGATAAAAAAGATATACATGAGTGCTCTAAAAATATAAAATGATAAGTGTCATGGTGTCAAATCAACCTCCCTATAATCCCGTCGGTCAGAACACACATATAGGAGAAATCCTCCTCATCATCATTAAGTCCGGCTCCACTTCACAAGCAGCGCCATCATCTGCAACTAAAACAGGGACTGCTTGGTGTGTACAACAACGTCCCATAACGTGCGAGTGAGTGATCAACTCAGTGAAATCATAGAGCAAAGATTAGCATGTTATCAAATCAATCACGCGATAATAGTAAAGCAATCAATCAGACGTTCCTACATATTGTTGTTAATGCAAGCATGAAATGACATGATGGATGCCCTCACCGACATACTCCCTCATGCGACACCATCTTACGTCCGCGGCATGCTTCCTTTCCTCAGTGCTCCACATCTTCCAGGCACATGCAGTGCGATATGAATATAATTACCGAGTTGTTATTAGTCCTTTTCATACAAGAGGATTGGGAAACTAGGGTACCTTCCTTATATCAATCCCAACACAGATCCTGTCTAGGGTCGTCGCTCCTAGTAATCTCATATGATGTTATATTTATAGGTCGCTACAAGGGCTGCCAGGGCTGCTGCACGCACTCATTGCTCCTCTCTCCCATCACCTTATCAATACAGGCCTATTTATATCCTTAAGACTGCATCAAGACTCGTCGCCCCCATGCGGTGTCAGGATAAACTCAAGGTCACAACAGAGGGCTCGTCACCAATCAGTGTAGGTCGACAACAAGAATATAGTGTCTCATACCACCATAATCTGCTGAGAGTAGGGTGCTCACTGGTCACTACGGGGAGGTTTGTGGCCCCAGCGTAGGCCGACAGCTCGACCACGGTTTCCCATACCACCATGCCCGGCTCATGAGTCTTTATGGATCAAGGTACCATGGTTATCAGGGGTTCCTCTGGTAAGTTCAGTACCCTAGGTTCAAGCAGTTATGACTCATATAAGGTGAACAATCAACGGTTAGTCGGGTTGATTGACGAGCTCGACTAGTACGAGCGCATCTCAAGTTGAGCTACATGAAGTGCATAAAACACTTCATGTGGCCTAACCACTGCCGCCTGCCCAAAACACGAATCGCGTTCATCGACGCGTCCTTCGTGAAAAATAGAAGCTAACCACCAATTCAATCTTTTACCGACTGCCTAGACTAGGATATAGCCCCAAGCATTTGAAATCAACATCAGTGATCATATGAGAATGACAGAAATGAAATACAGGTAATCCAAGCATGTTAGCAACATGTTACAAGATACAACATAAGCAATTCAATCAAACAAAGGCATTTCACATATATGAGAAAATCAATTGATATAACAACATGGAGGAAATCGTAAACATGATCATATTAATTGAGAATTCATTCTCAAAGCTAACCTACAACCACATTAGCTCAATACATACTAATACAATCATTTATACAAACACAGTCTACACACTTTTGTCCACATTTTGTATGTGGACCCAAAGTGCGCATTAGGACAAATCTCTTCGCCAAACAGATCATGCATGCATTCCTAATATCATAACATGACAAATACCCATGGCAATCATTTCAGCAAAATATGGACGTAAACAGTATTTCCTACAAACACCTAAAATACCTTAAATCTCATATTTCCCGTACGTAGTCGAAATGGAAAACGGACAGCATGTTCTACATGTCAAACAGCGTTCTCTTCAATAATCTACTATTAAACGTCATTAAAAGCTTTGAAATCAGTCAATCTAAGCGTCTAAAATCCTCACCTTTCGCCTTAGACGCATATTGATTCGAATAGAAAGTCTACGCTTCGTCAACGGCGTTACGGCGACCTAATGCACAAGATACTGTAACACCTCGAATTTTTTGCCAACTTGGGATTGGACGTCCTTAGGCAATGAGTTAACCATAACACCTTGGTAACCTCTCAGAACCCAATTCTAAAGCCAAAGAAATCACTTATGATTAATTTCTTTAAAAATTAAGCGTAAGTTAGCTAGCGCTACGCTAGAGTAGCTATGAAATTATCCCTGATCGCTTTAAATACATTCTGCAAGACCTAAAACTTGTAGAAACAAGGACGCTACAATACCTTAAAATCTAGGATCAAACTCTAGACTGGTTTATTCTCTGGAACCCTTTAAAACTTTGTATTAGATCTAGACCGCGCGTCGAAAGTCCGATACTTACAATCTTAGACCGTTATGACCGCTTAGCTGGACTTGACAATCATTTCGAAAATCAAGCCCAACCGACGTTCAGAGGCTATTTCATTGAGCCTGGAGTAAAGAGAGTGAGAAAGAGGTTAGATTTAGAAATTTTAATCCAAATCTGGCACGTGACTTGGTGCGTTATTATTAAGCATTCTGACTGTCAGAATTCAGCCAAATTACACCCTCGGATCAGGAAAAATTTCTCTTTCATATCATGAGACTTGTGGACCTGATTTAGGTGCGATGACCGCTGAACTGAAATTGGACCACCACGTGCGATCTGGGAACTCTACCGGTCTGAAAACTTCATGTGAGCAACATCCAGTGACCATGAGCTTAAGTCCGACCGCGTTCGGCCAGGGGACCTCCCAAAATGCTCTTTTGGATCGAAACAGTCCGGATTTGGTTATACCTCAAGTGAACCTTGTTCCCAAGCCTAATTTGGGAAGGTTTTAGCCTATATAAGGGCTTTAAACCCTCACTTATCTCACCCATCCGAATTTGCTAGAAACCCTAGCTAGAGAGAGAGAGAAAGTGAGAGATTGTGAGAGAGTGTAGGAGAGATCTTCCTGCCACTTGCTGCTGCTGCTACACGAGCTAAAGCAACACATCCCAATCACTTTGTTGGTGATTCTGATGCATTTCTAGGTAAAGAAAACCCTAACTACTTACTGATTTAGCATTTCATCGATTTAAATAGCAAAGTAGCTAATACATCTTGTGCATTAGGTCGCCGTTACGCCGTTGACGAAGCGTATCTGTTCTAATCGAAGCGATACACGTCTATGGCAAAAGGTGAGAATTTTAGACACTTAGATTGACTGATTTCAAAGCTTTCAATGTCGTTTAATAGTAGATTATTGACGGCAAGGCCTTTGACATGTACAACATGCTGTCCGTTTTCCGTTTCGTAAACGTACGGTAAATATGAGATTTAGGGTATTTTAGGCATTTGTAGAAAATGTTGTATATGTCCATATTTTGTTGAAATGATTGACATGTAAATTCATCGTATTATGATATTATGTATGCGTTTATAATCTGTTTGGCGAAGAGATTCGCCCTAATGCGCACTTTGAGTCGACATACGCTATGTAGACTAAAGTGTGTAGTCTATGTGTTTGTATAAATGTTTGTATTAGTATGTATTGAGTAAATGGTGTTGTGTATGAGTTTTGAGATTGAATTCTCAAGTAATATGCTGATATAAATGATTTCCATCATGTTGGCGATATGTATTGATTTCATTATATACATGAAATGCATGTGTGGGATGATTTGCTTAAGTTGTATGTTATAACATGTGTTAACATGCTTACAATGTTGTTTTTCATTTTTGTTACTCACATATGCTTACTGATGTTGATGCACAAATGCTTGGGGCTATGACCTAGCCTAGGCAGTCGGCAATGGATTGAACTCATGGTTGGTTTCTATGTACCACAAACGACGCGTCGATGAACGCGAGTCATGTTTTGAGTTGGCGGTAGTAGTTAGGCCACAAGGAGTGTTTTATGCATTTCATGTCGCTCAGTTTGAGATGCGCTCGTGCTAGTCGAGCCTGTCAAGTAACTCGACTGGCCATTGTATGTTCACCATGTATGAGTCATAACTGCTTGAACCTAGGGTACTGAACTTACCATTTAAAACCCTGTCAACCATGGTACCTTGATCTATAAAGACTCATGAGCCAGGCATGGTGGTATGGGACACCGTGGTCGAGCTGTCAGCCTATGTTGGGGCCACAAACCTCCCCGTAGTGACCAGTGAGCACCCTACTCTAAGCAGATTATAGTGGTATGGGACACTATATTCTTGTTGTCGGCCTACACTGATTGGTGACGAGCCCTTTGTAGTGACCTTGAGTTTATCCTGACACCGCATGGGGGTGACGAGTCCTGATGCAGTCTTAAGGATAATTAAGCCTGTATTGATAAGGTGATGGGGGAGCGGTGCAATGAGTGCGAGCAACAGCCCTGGCAGCCCTTGCAACGACCTACAAATGTAACATCGTATGTGATTTCTAGGAGTGACGACCCTAGACAGGATCTGTGTTGGGATTAATATAAGGGAAGTACCTTAGTTTCCCAATACTACTGTATGAAAAGGACTAATAACAACTTGGTAATCATATCCACATCGCATTGCATGTGCCTGGAAGATGTGGAGCACTGAGCGGTACGCAAGCATGCCCCAGACGCAGATGGTGCCGTATGAGGGAGAATATCGGTGAGGGCATCCATCATGTCATCTCATGCATACATTAACAATATTATCTAGGAATGTTTGATTGATTGCTTTACTATTATCGCATGATTAATTTGATAACATGCTAATCTTTGTTCTATGATTCCACTGAGTTAATTACTCACTCCCACGTTACGGGATGGTGTTGCGCACACTAAACAGTTTCTATTTTAATTGCAGATGATGGCGATGCTTGCGAAGCAGATCCGGACTTGATGATGATGAGGAGGATCCCTCCTATATAAAGGTTATGATTGACGGGGTTATAGGGTTACTGATTAGATGCCAATATACTTGGTATTTCACCTTTTTCTTACACACCCATGTATATTCTTTTATCATTTTTAGATTATACATGTATATGTTTAACCTAGTAACATGTTCACACTCTGGAGACCCACAATAGTTCATATACTTTATATATCTATTACATTCTTCCGCTTGCTAATTTAATTGTCTCTGGAGTATGATATGTTGTTTTGGTCTAATCCCACTCATGTTTTCTGCACTAATATGAACAACATTCATCCATCATTGAAAATGTTGCATAAATGATGTTCTGGAACTAGGGAGTGGAGTTTTTACTCGACCCCCGATTTTCGGGTTGTTACAGATACATAAGTTACATCGCTACTTGTATCAAAGGAATCCCTAAAACAGCTAGAGGGTAGGGTTTTCTTACCTAGAAATGAATTAGAATCGCCGGGAAAATGATTTGAATGCGGTGATAAATCACGTGTAGAAGCTGCAGCAAACGACAAGAAGTTCTCTCACAATTCTCTCACTAACTCTCTCTTTCTCACTCACCACTTTCTAGGGTTTCTTGCAAATTCGGATGGGAGAGATATGAGAGGGTTTAAAGCCCTTATATAGGCTAGAAACTCACCTATTTAGACTTGGAACCAAGGTATACTTGGGTTATAACAAAATCGGGTCTTTTCTGATCCAAAAGAGCATTTCGGGAGGTCCCCTAACCGAACGCGATCGGACTTAAGCTCATGTATATTGGATCCTGTTCACACCAAGTTTTCAGTCTGGTAGTGTTCCCAGATCGCACGTGGCGGACAGTTTCAGTTCAACAGTTATCGAACCTAAATCATGACTACAAGTTTCATGACATGAAAGAGAAATTTTTCCTGATTCGAGGGTGAAATTTGGCTGAATTCTGATGGTCAGAACGCTTAAAAATAACGTGCAATGACACGTGCTAGATTTTGAATTAATTTCCTAAATCTTTACCTCTTCTCACTCTCTTCGCTCCAGGCTCAATGAAATAGCCCCAGAACATCAGTTGGGCTTGATTTTCGAAATGATTGTCAAGTCCAGCTAAGCGGTCCTAATGGTCTGAGATTACGAATATCGGACTTTCGACGCGTGGTCTAGATCCAATACGAAGTTTTAAAGGGTTCCTGAGAGCAAAATGGTTTAGAGTTTGATCCTAGATTTCAGGGTAAGGTAGCGTCAATGATTCCATAGGATTTGGGTCTTACAAATCGTATTTAAAGTGGTTGGTGTTAATTTCACAGCTAATCTAACGTAGCGCTGGCTAATTCACGTTAAAGTTCTAAAGAATTTTGTTCTAAATGATTTCTTTGGCTTTGGAATTGGGTTCTGAGAGGTTACCAAGGCATCATGGTTGGCCCATTGCCTAAGGACGTCTAACCCCATGTTGGCAAAAATCTGGGGTGTTACAACCATAGTAAAAGATTATAAGTTTCTTATTCCCTTATAGATTCAAGGTTCATACCGCATCGAGGACATGTCCCTCTTCTTTCCTGTCCTGCAGCCTTATGGTGCTAACATTCCAAGCTTCTAAAAATATTTTAGAATTCTCAACTCTTCCTTCCCTTCCAAAGTTAAGAAAACCAAAGTGCAATCTGCCCTTAACCCCCTAGCCGTATGATCAAAATGGTGACATGCAAATATAATTTTAAGAGGTTGAAAACCCTTCTGGCATAGTCTTCTAACTATGAGCACTATGGAAGAACTTATTATCCACCAAGTTAAACATAGGTTGAATAAGAACACTCGTTGAACAGGACCCAAAGGACAACCTTATAAACATAACGCTTAAACCTCCTAATACATAAGGCTTGAACCTCCTAATAAATTATAATACCACTTAAATACTTAGGGTGAGCAGATTTCAGAATTTCAGAACCATATCCCTACGAGGCATTCGCGGCTTAACTTAATTCTTAATCCTGGGTGATTACCAAAGGACTCACTGCTTTAACCGAGTAGAAGACTAGGATCTATCAAGATTAGGAAGGGATACAACAATGTCTACCCTGGTCAGGCAGACAATCAATGTATTAGATTTGAGCCTACCACAACTGTCTTTTAGTATTAGCTCAATCATAAAGAGTAAATCATACCACCCTTAAGTAAACTTTATCATTAAACGCTTAGCACAATAATAATGAATTAGACATTTGTTTTTAAACTTCAACAGTAGAAACTTTTAAGGGGGGAAGACCAATATGAGCTAGACTAATGTAGTTATTATATACCCTAAGCAAATGAAAAAAAAAAAAACTGGTTACCCTTAGGCAATTTCGGGGATAAAATTATTCTTTAAGGGGGGTAGATTGTAACGTCCCGAAAAAATCAGTACGAAAACCCGAGTACCACCTCAATAGAAATCACTTAGGACCAAATCCTTTAGAAATTAAATGAGAATTAACTAGTGCTAAACTAGATTACCTGTGAAATTATCACCAATCACTTTAAATACGATCTACAAGATCCAAAACTTGTAGAATTGTTAACGCTACATTACCCTGAAACTTAGGATTCATCTCTAAATCCAGTTGCTCTTGGGAGAATATTGAAACTCCGTATCAGACTTGGACCACACATCGAAAGTCCGATAGCGACGAACTTAAACAAATATGACCGCCTAGTTAGACTTGACAATCACCTCAAAAATCAAGTCTAGATGATGTCCTGAGTCTATTTTCTTGAGTCCGAAGCGAAGTGTGTGAGAAAATGAATATTTTTAGAAATTAAATATGAATTTAAGTAATCTGAGTCGTGTCGCTTGCAGGCCAATTATAAGCATTCAGACCATCAAAATCTGACCCAAATTTACCCTCGAATCAGGGGAAATGTCCCACACATGCCAATGTGCTTGTGGCCCTGATCGAGTGTCGGTGACCGTTGAATTGAAACTGGTCCACTACGGTCGATTTGTAAACCCGATCGGACTTGAAACTTGACTTGATCAAGATCCAATATTTGTGAGCTTATGTCCGACCGCATTCAGTAAAGGGACCTCCAGAAATGCTCCGTTGGATCGGAACAGACCCGATTTGGACATAACCTAAGTATACATTAGCCCTAGGGCCATTCCCATTAGTTCTGAGCCTATATAAGGGCTTTAAAATCTCTCTCGCATATTCCATACGAATTTGGGAAAAACCCTAGGAGAGAGAAGAGAGTAAAGAGAAAGAAAGTGAGAGGGAAGTTGGTGTGGATTCCTGGGATTCTTCCCTGCTAATCCACCTGCTGAAATGCCAATTCCGTATAGTTCTTCTGGCAGCTCCAACACCATACTTGGGTAAGTAAACCTAAACCCTAATCCGTTCTAGTGTTTTAAATGGTCTAAGTGCTGAAATAGCTAATGTATTACATGCTATAGGTGGCCCTCGCATCGTAGGCAGTGACTTGACATACAAACTGAGTTCGATGCGCGTTTACCGGCGTAAGGTGCTGACCATATACATATAGGTTATGGTTTTCAAGGCTTTAAATGTCGGTTAATGATTTATTACTGACGTGGGTGTTATTTCACATGCCAAATGCGATGTTTGTTTCACGTTTCAGTTATATATGAACTATGTTGTGAATAGGGTATTTCATGTGTTTGTTAAAGTATTTGTATACGCTTGGAATCTGAATTTGTGATTACCATGATTAACTGTCGTAACTACATGATTGATATGTACGTGACAACTCCTTGGCAAAAGGATTTTCCCTAATACGTAATATGGACAACATACGTGATGTATGTTGGAAAGTATAGTCTAAGTGTTTGTAAAAATGTCTGAATGAATTAGTAGTTAGTAATGTGTGATTTATAAGGGACTTAAGATAAGAATCCCAACTACCTTAACTGTGTGTATGATTCCCTCCATGAACTGTATAACCTACGTACTCATGTTTAATTGTGTGTATGATTTCCTCCATGTATTGTGTATTCATGTTTAAGTTATATGTCATAACATGTTCATATGAATGTAGGATTTTATTGGAATATTCATTATTGTGATTGTACGTGGTTGAGACTATATCACAGTCCAGGTAATCAGTAATAGTTCTCGAACTAGTGGCTGAGGTTGCTTTCGCCACACAGGATGTGTTCTATGAATCCGAGCCATATTGGGATGTCGGTAGTGGTTAGGCCACACGGAGTGTTTACGCACTTCATGTCAATCATCTCGATGTGTGCTCATACCAATTGAGCTCATCAAGTAACCTGATTAACCCAATGTATGTTCAGCATGTATGGATGCTACTGCTTGAACCTAAGATATTAAACTTACAAGTGAAATGCTCATTTAACCTTAGTACCATGATCCGCTAAAACTCATGAGCCGGACATGGTGGTATGGGACACCGTGGTCGAGCTGTCGGCCTACGCTGGGGCGACGAGCCTCCCTATAGTGACCAATGAGTAACCTAGACTCATGAGCCGCATTGAATGTAGGAAATTGAATACCGTCATGATGACCACTTTCCTTTACCATTCATTGATCAAATTTTGGAAAGGTTACCTAGTCACTCGTACTACTGCTTCCTTGATGGGTATTCAGGTTATAACCCGATAGAAATACCCCTTAAAGATCAAGAGAAGACCACATTCACATGTCCCTTTAGCACCTTTGCTTACCGAAGGATGCCATTCAGATTGTGTAATGCTCTTACCACTTTTTAGCGATGCATGATGAGTCTTCATAGATGACTTCTCTGTCTTTGGTCCATCCTTCAGCAATTGTTTAAAGAATCTTGAATGTGTACTGAAGCGATGTGAGGAAAAGAATTTGGTACTAAATTATGAGAAGTTTCATTTTATGGTTTGTAAGGGAATTGTTCTTGGACATATCATCTCGTCCAAGGGAATTGAGGTAGATAAAGGTAAAATTGATCTTATCTCTACCCTACCTCCACCTACAAAGCATACGAGATGTGCAATACTTTTTAGGACACGCTGGGTTTTACAGAAGATTCGTAAATGACTTTAGTCACCTCTCTCATCCTTTATGTAATGTAACACCGCAGATTTTTGCCAACCTAGGGTTAGACGTCCTTAGGCAATGGGTCAACCTTATCACTTTCAGAGCTCAATCCCAAAGCCAAATAAATCACTTTTCAATCCATTTCCTTCAAAACTCACCTTTCACCACCTCATTCTTAAAATTTCTCCAAGTACTTTCATATTAAACATGACTCCTCAAGTTTAAATAGTAAAGAACACCAATCCTAGGGCATTAATGATGAAGAACAATACCGAAGCTAAAAATTACTATGAATAGTAAATAAATGGGTAAAATGGGTTTCGACCCTTAACATTTTGGAATCTAACAAAATAAATAGGTTAGTTGGATAGATTAGCGTCTCCTACCCCAAAATCATATGCTATAAGCCATAAAAATTCATTTCAGTTTGCAAACTGGGCCCAAAATGCCTCGAACGGAGTCGTGGGCCCACCCACGCCAATCCATAATGATCCAAGGTGGGCCCCACATATTTTTAGGCACCCTAGGACAGGAGGACCCAGGCCAGATGGCCGGGAATCACTGAAACCAAGTTCGATCGGTGAGGACCTCGCCGGTTCGACGAGGCCTCACTAGTCAACGGGCCAGGCTGGGTCCGGGCTTCGGGCCGACGCAGTTTGGGGGGTAGGGTACCTCCCCTAGGTGTGGGCCGTCCCTTAAAATCTCCCCGATCAGGTACTTCCTTCATAAAGTGACCCTCCAAGCTCTCTTTTCTCACCAAAATGTCTGATTTTTGGCAAAAACCATCCCTCCAAACTCTTCCTTCTTCCGTTTCCAAACACCCTCGCTCCACCCTTCGAATCTCATCTAAAACAAAAATAAATAAAGGCTACTTCCTTTAGAAATCCAACGAGAATCAACTAGCGCTGCACTACATGACCTGTGAAATTCTCACCAATCACTTTCAATACGATCTGCTAGAGTCAAAACGTATAGGATAGGTGACGCTACAATACTATAAAACCTAGGATCAAACTCTATTCCCGATTGCTCTCGGAAGCACCTTGAAACTTTATATCGGCTCTGGACCGCACGTTGGAAGTCCGATTACCCTAAACTTAGACAATCCTGACCGCCTAGTTGGACTTGACAATCACCTCAAAAATCAAGTCCAAATGATATCCCACGACGATTTCCTTGAGTCCAGAGTGAAGAGTGTGAGAAATGTTAGAAATTAATATAAATTATGAAATCTGGCACGTGTCGCTTGCACACCTTTTTCTAAGCGTTCTGACCGTCAGAATCCAATCAAATTTTACCCTCGGATCAGGATAGGTGGCCCTTACATGTCAACGCACTTGTGGCCCTGATCGAGTACCAGTAGCCGTTGAACTGAAACTGGTCCGCCACGTGCAATCTGGGAACACTACAGGACTGAAAACTTGATGTGAACAGGATCCAGTATCCATGAGCTTAAGTCCGACCACATTCGGTCAGGGGACCTCCAGAAATGCTCCGTTGAGATGGAACAGTCCGTATTTGGACATAAAATAAGTATACTTTGGCCCCAAGTCTATTTCCGTCACTTTTGGACTTATAAAAAGGGCTTAAACCCTTACTCTTTCATTCCATACGAATTTGGAGAGAGAAGAGCGAAAAGAGAGGGAGAAAGAGAGAGAAAGGGAGGGAGATTTGGAGCTCTCTTATGGGATTCTTCCCTACTGCTCCATGTTCCATAGCCGCCGCTTCTACACCGCCATTCCGGTGTTTTCAGCTCCATTCTTAGGTAAGAAATCCTAACCCTAACCCGATTTGAAGCTTATAATAGTTGTAGTGTTGGTATAGCTAACCCGTTTCATGCCATAGGTAGCGTACCCACCGTTGACGAAGACTTATCGTCTGAATTAACTCCGTTTCACAATTTCTTGTTTAAGGTGAGGATTTTAGACGCTTAGATTACCTGTTTTCAAATATTTCAATGCCGTTTAATGGTATATTGCTGATGAGGATGCTATTTGACATGTACAACATGTCGTCCATTTTTCATTCCATATACGTACGAAGAATATGAGATTTAGGATATTTTAGGTATTTGTAGGAAATACTGTATACGTACGTATTTTGCCGATATGATCGCCATGGGTATTTTTTGTGTATTTATACTAGTTATGGATGTATGATCTGTTTGGCGAAGAGATTCTCCCTAATGCACATATTGGCCGACATATGCTATGTAGACTAATGTGTGTAGACTAAGTGTTTGTTGAGATGCCTAAATCAATATGATTTATGCCTGCCATATGTTTTGAATGTAAGAACATGATTGTGTGTACTAGACAACTCCTTGATATAAGGATCTGTCATATTATATGTTGAAATCAACATACGTCAAGTACGTTGGAATTCTGTGGACTAAGTGTTTGTATAAATGTCTGTATTAGTAAGTATTGAGTAAGTGGCGTTGTAGATTAGCGTTGAGAATGGATTCTCAACCAATTTAATGATGCACATGATTTCCTCCATACTTGTTGTATTTGAATTGGTTACCTTATGTGTGAAATACTCGTGTTTGGTTAATTGCTTATGATGTATGTTACAACATGCTGATAACATGCTAGAATTTCTTATATTTCAATTCTGCCTCTCTCATCTGATTACTGTTTCACATTACATGTTCTTGGGGCTATACTCTAGCCCAGGCAGTCGGTAACAATTTAGAATTCGTAGTTGGATTCTATTCGCTATGAAGGATGTGTATGACGAACCCGAGTCGTACTAGAGTCGTTGGCAGTGGTCAGGCCACACGAAATGCTTGTGCACTTCATGTCGGTCGATTCAACGTGCGATAATGCTAGTCGGACTCACCAAGTAACCCGACTGATCATTGTATGTTCACCTTGTATTTGTCATAACTACTTGAACCTAGGGTACTGAACTTACCATTGAAAATCCTGTTAACCATGGTACCTTGATCCATAAAGACTCATGAACCGGGCATGGTGGTATGGGACACTGTGGTCGAGCTGTCGGTCTACATTGGGGCCACAAACCTCCCCGTAGTGACCAGTGAGCACCCTACTCTGAGCAGATTACAGTGGTATGGGACACTATATTCCTGCTGTCGGCCTACACTGATTGGTGACGAGCCCTTTGTAGTGACCTTAAGTTTATCTTGACACCACATGGGGGCGACGAGTCATGATGCAGTCTTAAGGATATAAATATGCCTGTATTGATAAGGTGATGGGGGAGAGGAGCAACGAGTGCGTACAACAGCCCTGACAGCCCTTGCAGCGACCTATAAAGATAACATCGTATGAGATTACTAGGAGTGACGACCCTAAACAGGATCTGTGTTGGGATTGATATAAGGAAGGTACCCTAGTTTCCCAATCCTGCTGTATGAAAAGGACTAATAACAACCCGGTAATCATTATCCATATCGCACTGCATGTGCCTGGAAGATGTGGAGCACTGCAAGAAGAAAGCATGCCGCGGACGCAGATGGTGCCGCATGAGGGAGTATATCGGTGAGGGCATCCATCATGTCATTTCATGCTTGCATTAACAACAGTACCTAGGGATGGTTGATTGTTTGCTTTACTATTAACGCGTGATTGATTTGATAACATGTTAATCTTTGTTCTATTATTCCATGGAGTTGATCACTCACTCCTACGTTACGGGACGGTGTTTGTAACACCACCAGTCCCTGTTTTAGTTGCAGATGATGGTGCTGCTTGCGAAGTGGAGCCGGACTTGATGATGATGAGGAGAATTTCTCCTATATGCGTGTTTTGATCGACGGGATTACAGGGAGGTTGATTAGACGCCTTGACACTTATCCTTTTTTATATTTTTGGGGCACTCATGTATATTCTTTTCTTTCCATTTTTGGAGTATACATGTATTTAATTAACCTGGTAACATGTTCACACTCTGGAGAGTTACAATCAATTATATATTTTATGTATTTATCACAGTCTTCCGCTTGCTAATTTAACTGCCTCTGGAGTATGATATGCTATTTTGGCTTAATCCACCTCATGTTTTATGTACTATTACCGCCGACATTCATCCATCATTGAAAATGTTGCATAAGTGATGTTCTGGAACTCGGGAGTTGGGTTTCTACCCGACCCCTGATTTTCGAGATGTTATATGTAATCTACTTCAAAAGGATGTACCATATGAGTGGACTGAGCAATGCCAAGAATCTTTCTCTATGCTCAAGGACATGTTGACTACTGCACCTATCATGCAGCCACCTGATTGGAGCATTCCTTTTGGACTTATGTGTAATGCGTCTAACTATGCTATTGGGGCAGTGTTAGGCCAGAGAAAAGAAAAGAAGCCTTACGTTATTTATGATGCAAGTAAAATTAAATCCTGCCCAAGTGAATTACTCTACCATCAAAAAGGAACTCTTAGCTGTAGTATTTGCTCTGGACAAATTTAGGTCCTATTTGATTGGATCCAAGATCATCATCTATACCTATCATGTAGTGCTCAAGTATCTTCTTTTTAAGAATGATGCTAAGTCTCGTCTGATACGATGGATCCTCCTACTCCAGGAATTTGATTTGGAAATAAAAGATAAAAAGGGAATAAAAAACATAGTGGCTGATCATCTTTCGAGAATTGACCTCCCTGATTCCCTTAAGACGTCACCTATAAATGACATGTTCCCTGACAAACAATTGTTTAAAGTCTCCCACTCACCATGGTTTGTTGATATTGTTAATTATCTTGCTACAGGTTTCACGCCAACACATTAGACTGCACAAGATAAGAAAAAATTCTTCGCCAATGTATGAAAATTCTTCAGGGATGATTTGTATTTATTTAAATATTGGCCAGACCAGATTCTAAGGAGATGTGTGCCAAAAAATGAACACCAAAGTGTCATCTCCTTTTGTCACTCTCAGGCCTATGGTGGTTACTTTTCTGTTAAAAAGACCATGACTAAAATTTTACAGGGTGGTTTCTATTAACACACTATGTTCAGAGATACTCATGAGTATTGCAACGCTTGTGAGCATTGTCAAAAGTTGAGAGCATTGCCCAGTTGAAATATGATGCATTTGAACCCCATTCTGATCATTAAAGCATTTGATTGCTGGGGCATTGATTTCATGGGACCATTCCCCCAATCCTTTGGGAATTTGTATATTTTGCTAGAAATAGACTATGTCACTAAATAGGTCAAAGCAATCTCATGCCGGAATAATGACCATGAAACGATCATTAAATTCTTAAAAGAGAACATCCTTTCCTAGTTTGGAATGCCTTGAGCCATCATTAGTGATGGAGGTTAACATTTCTGCAATAGGCCATTTGCAACTTTAATGAAGAAATATGACATCTCTCATAAGCTGAGCACTCCATACCACCCATAAATAGGTTGGTAAGCGGAGAATTTCAACAAGAAAATTAAACATATTTTGAAAAAAATGGTTAACCCTGACCGAAGGGATTGGTCAATTCGATTCTCCCTTTACACTTGTCTATGAGAAAGCTTGCCACTTACCTATGGAATTGAAACATAGAGCCTACTAGGCTGTTAAGAATTTGAACTTCGACTTGGACAACACTGGCTTGCTACACAAATTACAATTAAATGAACTTGAGGAGATCCAGAACGATGCATATGAGAGCTCGAGAATTTAAAAGGATAGGACGAAGGTGTTCCATGATAGGAACATCCTTCGAAAATCATTCTTGACCGGTCAAAAAGTCCTTTTGTATAATTACCAGTAACATCTTTTTTCAGGTAAGCTCCGAACTCGTTGAACCAACCCTTTCACTATTACTAATGTCTATCCTCATGGGGCCATTGAGATTAAGAACCCAAATAATGGCAATGTTTTCAAAGTAAATGGACATCATTTAAAGTCATTTGTTGAGAAATTTGACTAAGAGGACATGTACATGCCTCTAATTGATCCTATCTATCAGGATTAATCTCCTAGTCGGATGGAGGTATATTTAGATTTATTTGCTATCATAGGTTTAGGACTAGGATAGTTTACTTTTATCTTGTTTTAGTTTTATTTTGTGCTAACCCATGTGTTTCGATAAGGAAATAAATGCCTTTGATTCGAGGGATCAATTCAATGATAACGAAGAATTTGATAAAAGAACATTGATCACATTTATTCCGAGTTCATTTACATTCTCGGATTCCCTTAATTCTGAAAATAAAGTACAATCAAAGTAATAAATGAAATAAAAGACAGTCTGATGGCAATTTCGGTAGTATTTCGACAGTTTCTTCAGTCATCTCCTAGGACTTATGAGGAATGTTGAATTGATCAACCAATCTCCAAGGGGATGGGGGGTGTGTGGGCTTGAAGCCCGTGATATGACCATTGAGATTAGTTTTGAGCATCCTTCTAGTCATTTTCCTTGAAATATGGAGCAGTCTCTTGAAATGTGGCCAGGACCCGAAGAAATCAGGCCACTCACGTTAAATAGGCCTAACAAATCACCCAGAATGTAAGATCATGGGGTTTCCATCTCTGTTTGGCTCGAAACTTTGTATACAGCCTCAGGACCACAAATTATCCATACACATCAAATTTTAGCTCTTAAATCCCCATGAAAATGACCAAACTGATAAATCAGCCCCTAGAATTCTCATTTGGGGCCTGCCTGCCTAATATTTGGATATGCTTCAAATTCGGTCTCAACCACTTAAATACAATGGCAAAACAGATGGATGAAGCAGATTTCTCATGAACATCACCTTGGACCCTGCATGCACATTACATGTACATAAAGTACATGTATAATCGACGCACACCAGATGAGTCCCCTTGGTCAAAGTCAGTTGACTCGACCTTCTTCCTCTAAATCAAAAGCACTTGTGGAAATGGCCAAACAAAGTCCTTATTAGTCGATTCCGAGTAGTGGGGCCCACTCTCCACTCCATCACTTGATCTGATCCATCCATTCACTCCAGAGGGTGAGTATTACCCTCGCTTAGGTGTCCTTTTTCCACCATGCAAGCTATTGCGAAATCCTAGCCGTTAAACATAAGATGAACAGTGGAGTAGACAACCTCATAGGTCACACCAATTTCACTCCAAAAGAAATCCTTCCTAGATGGTTTTTTACCCTGAATCCAATGTATAGAGTGGATTTTTCACACAACTTCAATAAATGGACCATCGCACTTCACAGAGTCGACGTACGTCGACTCTGTTTCGTAATAGAGGTTGCGTCTGTTCGCTATGGGCCACCAACTGAATTGTCCATCATGTAGAGGGAGAAAAACCAATCGAAGTGATGTTGATCTTTGGCGACCATGTACATTCACATGATCGTTACAACGATCGCAAGGAGACCGTTCAGCTGCCATTGCAGCCTGATTATTTTGGTGGGCCACATCAACGGATGACCAAAACCGGTCATTCATGGTCGAAATTCCAAGAGGAATCTAGTAGACGGTGTGGATCTCTCAACAGACAGCTATAATAGACCTCATTAGTAGTATAGTGGAAGAAAAATGGTCTTCTTCCTCTATTTATGCAAGACCAGCGATCCGATCTTCCACCAGAGGATTGTACAGAAATCCTTTGAAGATGGTGTTGTGCAGAACCTCACTTTGGAGAGTGTTGTACGAAAATCCTCTCCTTGAAGAGTGTTGTGCAGAACCTTCATTGTGCGGAACCTTCATTGTGCGTCGTACACTCCCTTCAGCGCACAAAGCTCTCTCTCTCTCTGCTTTCTTCTCTCTTTCTCTCCCTTTGTTTCCCTCTCTTGTTTCCTAGCCCACCAACTGATCCTCTCTCTTCAAATGAGGCAGGAGAGGGGTATTTATAGGTCCTTGATCTCTTATAAAGTGGTGATCACCACTACTTTTTCCTTCACATGTGTACATCTACTTCTCTTGAACAACGGTGTTCACCAAGCTTCCCCCTTAAATGGTGGTTACAACCTCTCTCCATTAAAATGACACTTGTGCACCCTTTATTACCAAAACACCCTCTTTATTCCTTTTACTGAAATACTTGAACTACCCCTGGACATGGATTTTTACCAAAATACCTAAAATATACTCGAACACTAACTTTTACCAAAATACCTAAAATACCCCTGGACACCAATTTTTACCAAAATACCTAAAATACCTGTGGACATGGATTTTTACCAAAATACGGAGTGCACAACCTTGGAAAAGTCTGCACCATGAAATTCTCTGACCAATGCAATGAAATATTTTTTATGCCTCAATAGATGCCCCCTCGATCCTTCTTTCAATTATTCTTGAAATCAAATGGAGGATTGATCCTCCTCCGCTTGAAGAATTTTAAATGAACTACAATTGAAGGATGACTGAATGATCATATTTGCATGGAAGACTAGATGATCATACTTGAACGGAAAACTTGAATGATCGTGCTTGAATGGAGGACTTGAATGATCACATTCAAATGGAAGACTTGATGATCACACTCGAACGGAAGACTGGAATGATCACATTTAAATGGAAGACTTGATGATCACGCTCAAATGGAAGACTAGAATGATTGCGCTTTAATGGAAAACTTGAATGCCCCTAGCCAGTAGTGTTGAGCGGATGTTTCACTAGAGAGGATAAAATTCTCTTTTCATCAAAACACGTCTCTGCAATAGCTGTGACGACTTCGTCTTTGAGCAATTTGATCAGAAAAGTATCTTTCAACACCGTTGCTGCTGCAACGGTCTCTTTGATCAACTCTAGCGACTCTTTCGTTCAATTCGGTGTCTAGAGAGTTGTTCTTTAATGTTGCTCCTGCCACAACAAATTTTTCGATTATTTTCTTTATTCATGATCTACATAATCTAAGATTTTGAACAATAGTCCTTCTTGACAAACTAATCAGAATTAGTATCTCAAGACATTATAATTTTAGCTTCATGAAGCATTGATAGTTTTTAAAAACTTCTCCTCTTTTTTTATGCTGATTGTAATATTCGCAATATGATAATGATTTAATCATTTCATCTTTGTGCTTTTCATCATGCTTCACATTGTATTCTTTTCTCATTATATCACGCTTTTGGAAATGTCATCTCTAGCTGTAAAGGTTTAACAACTGAGCCTTTTACTAAGTCTTCTCTAGTTTGTGCTCCTTAGCATTTCTACATAGACTTTTCTTTGGATATTTGTTGATTTCAAAAAATAGACAAGACTTTTTCAATTTTCATTTACTAGCTTTTCGAAGGCCATAGAAATTACTGATGATGATTCCATTTGTTCTTTGTCTCCATCAGATTTGGTACTTGGAGTCTTGCGATATCATTACTAGGATAGCGAGAAGTTACAACATCAGCATATAACTGGGCTTTAATATAACAGTAACTTTTGAACGTTCACATTGAATCATGCTTCATGATTCTCAGTATATGAATTCCTTCACCGTGCATAAGAAATTATCAGAAAGACCAAGGCATAGATTACTTTGAGGACATAAATCCTACTCCCTTTCCAGGTTAACTTTGCATAGAGATTTCTTCAGATGATAATATTTTTGAAGTAAAGCCTGCTGATACCCTTGAAGGATGGATAATCTTTATTGCTCCTTTAACGAATCCAAAGAATATATGAATAATCCAAAGAATAATCTTTTGTAACATCTCAGAAAAATCCGTACAGAGACCCGAGTACCACCTCGATCAGAAATCGCTTAGGATTAATTCCTTTAAAAATTAAGCGTAAGACAACTAGCGCTATGTTAGATTAGCTGTGAAATTAGTACTGTTCGCTTTAAATACGTTCTGCAAGACCCAAAACTTGTAAAATCAATGACGCTATAACATCTTGAAACCTAGGATCAAACTCTAAACTCGTTTGCTCTTAGGAACATGCTGAAACTTTGTATTGGATCTAGACCGCGTGTCGAAAGTCTGATATCTACAATCTTAGACCATTATGACCGCTTAGCTGGACTTGACAATCGCTTCGAAAATCAAGTCTAACTGATGTTCTGAGGCTATTTCATTGAGCTTGGAGCAAGGAGTGTGAGAAAGAGTGAAATTCTAAATAAATTAAATGTGATTTAAATAAATCTAGCACTTGACGCTTGCAGGTTAAGTATAAGCATTCAGACCGTTGGAATCTGACCCAAATACACCCTCGGATCAGGGAACATTTTCCACTCAGGTCAGTGTACTTGAAATCCTCGATCGAATCTCAATGACCACTGAACTGAAACTGGTCCACCATGTGTGATCTGGAAACCCGATCGAACTGAAAGCCTAATGTGATCAGGATCCAACATCCATGAGCTTAAGTCCGATCGCATTTAGTCAAGGGACCTCCAGAAATGTTCTTTTGGATCGGAAGAGACCCGATTTGGATATAACCCAAGTATACTTTGGTTTAAAGTCTAAATAGGTGAGTTTCTAACCTATTTAAAGACCTTAAACCCTCTCACACCCCTACCATACGAATTTGTAAAAACCCTAGAAAAGAGAAGAGACAAAAGAGAGAGATTCTGTGAGAGTTGTGAGGGAAACTTCCTGCCACTCGATCCGGCTTCTACACGCACTTAATCACCATGTTCTAATCACTCCTCCGATGATTTTGACTTCATTCTAGGTAAGAAAACCCTAACCTCAACCTATTTTAGGGATTCCATCGATACAAGTAGCGAAGTAGTTAATTTATCTTATGATATAGGTCGTCATACAGACGTTGACGAAGCGTAGAGTTTCTATTCGATTCGTTACGCTTCTACGGCGTAAGGTGAGGATTCTATATGCTTAGGTTAAATGTTTTTAAAGCTTTTAATGTCGTTTAATAGTAGATTATTGACAAGAACACCGTTTGACATGTAGAACATGCTGTCTGTTTTCCATTTCGACTACGTACGGAGAATATGAGATTTAGGGTATTTTAGGCATTTGTAGGAAATACTGTATACGTCCGTATTTTGCTGAAATGATTGCCATGTGTATTTGTCATGTTATTATATTAGTTAGGCGTGTATGATCTGTTTGGCGAAGAGATTCGCCCTAATGCACACTTTGGATCGACATACGCTATGTAGACAAATGTGTGTAGACTAAGTGTTTGTATAAATGTTTGTATTAGTAAGTATTGAGTAAATGTTGTTGTAGATTAGTTTTGAGATTGGATTCTCAATTAACATGATGATGTACATGATTTTCTTCATGTTCTTATATTGAATTGATTTCCTTATATATATGGAATACATGTGTTTGGTTGAATTGCTTACGTTGTATGTCATAACATGTTGTTAACATGCTTGGATTGTTTGTATTTCATTTCTATTACTTTCATATGATCACTGATGTTGATTACAAGTGCTTGGGGCTATGCTCTAGTCCAGGCAGTCGGTAATAGATTCAAATTTGTGGTTGACTTCTATTTGTTACGAAGGACGCGTCGACGAACGCGAGTCGTGCTTCGGTTGGCGGCAGTGGTTAGGCCACATGAGGTGTTTTATGCACTTCATGTCGTTCAGCTTGAGGTGCGCTCGTACTAGTCGAGCTCGTCAAGCAACCCGACTGACCGTTGTATGTTCAACTTGTATTAGTCATAACTGGTTGAACCTAGGGTACTGAACTTTTCAAAGATAACCATGGTACCTTGATCCATTAAGACTCATGAGCTGGGCATAGTGGTATGGGACACCGTGGTCGAGCTGTCGACCTACGTTGGGGTTATAAACCTCCCCGTAGTGACCAGTGAGCACCTTAGACTCGTGAGCTGATTGTGGTGGTATGGGACACTACATTCGAGCTGTCGGCCTACTCTGATTGGTGACGATCCCTTTGTAGTGACCTCGAGCATATTCTGAGTCTACTTGAGGCGACGACCCTTCCGTAGCAACAAGAGTACAACTAGGCCTGTGTTGATAAGGTGATAGGAGAGCGGTACAACGAGTACGAGCAACAGCCCTGACAGCCCTTATAGAGACCTAGAAATATACCATCGTATGAGATTACTAGGAGTGACGACCCTAGACAGGATCTATGTTGGGATTGATATAAGGAAAGTACCTTAGTTTCCCAATACTACTGTATGAATGGACTAATAACAACTCGGTAATCATATCCATATCGCACTGCATGTGCCTGGAAGATGTGGAGCATTGAGGGAAGAAAGCATGCCGCGGACGTAAGATGGTGTCGCATGAGGGAGTATATCGGTGAGGGCATCCATCATGTCATTTCATACTTGTATTAACAACAATATCTAGGAATGTCTGATTGTTTGCTTTACTATTATCACGTGATTGATTTGATAACATGTTAATCTTTGCTCTATGATTCCACTGAGTTGATCACTCCCTCCCACGTTACGGGACGGTATTTGCAACTCCTACTAGACTCTGTCATAGATGCAGGTAGTGAGGCGATTCAGGAGCTGGAGTCGGACTTCTACGAGGACCAGGACGAGTTCTCGTACATGCAATTTTTCGACGGCTTCACGTAGGTGGCCTGAATCGGCGGGATTTTACTAGTTGGACCATTATATGACATTTTAATTTTGGTTCGATATGTGTATATGTGACTCAAAGATGTATTCATACTTTGGAGACAGTTCGAGATTGTTTTATTTTTCAAACAATGATATATACATTCTTCAGTCTTCCGCTTGCGTTTTATCACTGGATCTGGAGTATGAATTGCAGTTTTGGTGTAATCTCACTCATGTTAAAGCACTAACTCAGGAAACATTGAATCATCAGCATATTTGTTACATAAGTGATGGTCTGGAACTCAGGAGTCAGGTTTCTACACGACCACCGATTTTCAGGGTGTTGCAAGTTGGTATCAGAGCATGATTTAGATTAAACCGGACCTGGATTATGGTCACGCGATGCATGCTGTCGCCCTTTGACTTAGGTTGGTGCGAGAAGAACGCAGAAACACTCATAGGGCCCTAGTTTTGCCAATTGGCGAAGTTCACTCAAATCAATCATTTTAATCGGGCCCGTGTGCATCCGTGGTCACATGAAACAACCTCGGACCACTTCTAGTTCGTGTGTGGATGGGTCTAGACCTCTATTGACCCTATCCCAACTATTAAAAATTGCTAAATGTGAATATACATCAGTTAGTACCCGTAATGACCTGAAATAGTTCAAAACAGAGTCGTGGGCCCACCCGTGCAAATTCACAATGATCCAGGGTGGGAACCACATGTTTATGGGGTCCTTAGGGCAGGAGGACCTTGCCCAAATGGCGAGGCATCGCTGATTAACACAGAGGTCGGCGAGGCCTCGCCGTACAATGGGCCCTAATCGGGAGGACCGTCGGGCCAATCACATTTGGGGGTTAGGGTAGCCCCCTGGTGTGTGGGCCGTTCGTTAAAAACACCCCAAACCCCTACCTCCTTCACAAAACACACCCCCAAGCTGTCCTTTCCTCTCCCATTTGCTGTTTTCCCTTATAAATCCCGTTCTCAATCACTTTCATCATCATTTTCTACCTCAACCCACGCCACTCCACCATTTATAGCAATACACACTCCCCTCTCTCTCCATTCTCGTTTGTTGGAGCTCTCCCATCCTCCATTTGAGGATAAAAATTGTGTGAGCTTCAAACCCAACCCATTTTACCCTTTTCCCTTTGAAATCCCAGCCTTTTGGGGCCTGTTTCCCTCCTCTAACAGACCTAGATTCATGGCAGCCCATTAGGTCAGCCCTTTCTCCCCCTTTCCTTCATTTTTCATGGCCTTTATAGAGGCTATTTTAGCTTTTATTTCCCTTTCCACCATCCTCTCTCTCATGGGAAAGAGGAAGATCGCCACTCATGAAGTTGGGCCTAGTCGCCCTTCGCATTTAAGGAAGCCAAGAGGTGGCGTCGCTAGTTCAAGCGTCATCGCAAGTCCAAGTGCCGCTTGTGAGTTTCAGACGAAGCGGGATCTCGATCCCAGATCTCCTGCTGGAAGGGCTTAGTTGGCGTAACAACCCCATGGAGTTTATGAGGGCCGACGGGTCCTTTTTGAAGCTCAGGTGGATGGGCGACTCTTCGAAGAATATCAGTTGCTCGAGCTCCTGGAACAGGCACAGTGGGGTTCGCTATTTGATGCCAGGCAACGCGCCAATGTAAGCACGGTCCGAGCTTTCTATGCCAACATTCATGAGGCTACGCTGGTTACCTTGCAGTTCTGGGTCTTATGTGGAGTAGATTTGTGGGCCACAGTTGATGTTGGGTTGATATCTCGGCTTCTGAATGTGCCCCTTGGCGAGGTACATGCGACCGCTAAGAATCTGAATAGCATGCATGAAAGGGACCACCGCACATGTTCCCTTTGTGGTCGATTGGTTGAGTGGCAGCCGAACCGGAGTTTTCTTGCATCCCATATGACAGACGACTTCCACTTTCTCCACCACATTTTCACATTCAACGTATACCCTAGGTGGAGCATTCGTAGTGAGTGTACGCGCCTCATGGTGGACTTCCTGTATCAGGTGGGTCAGAGGGAAAACCTGTGTGTGCCTTCGTTCATTTTGTGATAGATAGTTCAGGTTGTACGCTCGAGGAGGAGGACTGAGTCGCTCCCATACGGCCGACTCATATGCAGGATTGCACGTGAGTTTGGTTATGGCCTTGGTGGGGAGTTGTCGGTGCCAGTTCATCATATCAATGAAGTTACTCTCAATCAGATGGAGATTGGGCCACGACAACGCCAAGCTCGACTTCAGGAGAGTGAAGATGAGACTGAAATCGAAGAAGAAGAGAGTACAGAAGAAGCTAGGGCCAAGATCCAAGAAGAGGAAGAACCAGAGGCCCAGAGCACAGATGAGAGCTCCCCTCCTGCGGTACCAGGGCAGGCTTCTGGTTAGGCTCCTTGGGATGCTCATATAACTCGCAGCATCACGGAGGCGGATCATGCTGCCCTACGACAGGGCCAGGTTTCCTTGCGACAGGACATCACGTACCTGCGGGGCTTTATAAAGCGTAAGTTCAAGAAGGTCACCAGCACCTTGAAATCTATCCTGTGTTGCCTGCAGGATAAGGGTGCCCCTCCTCCATCGCCAGACTCGGACGAGTGATTAGATTTCAGATGTTTGTAGGTCGTATGTAGGTTGTTTGTGTTTGTTGTGTGTGAGCCTGAGAAGGTTTAATAGTTGGTTTATGTTGCAGTTGTAGCTTTGGCTAACTTAGTTTCCCATGTGTTTCTTGTCATGATGCATGTAAGGATATATCTCTTGTATTGTGACAAATTTTGATTGAATGAAGTGCATGAAGTTTCTTCGGTTGTTATGTGAATGATTGTGTGGTGTGTTTGTGCTATTACTGAAACTGACGAGGTTGCACCCTATTTTGAATATAGGGAATGCCACCTAAGGTTACTCAGAGCACGGCACGCCTTACGCTGGGTGAGCCTATGGATCGGGTTCCTCCCTAGAGTGATGATCATATAGACCCTGCTGTGGACTTGATTCGTGAGACTGCACCTGAGTCTCAGCCTTCTGCAGGTCCTACAATCGGACCACCACCTTTCACACCGCCAGTTAGAGAGCAGTACCGTGCGTCTTCCTCGACGCAGTATGTGCCTCAGCCTGCTCCACCTCCTGATAGGTTTGAGCAGTTGATGATCATGATGCACCAGCAACATCAGCAGTTTTTGACTATCATTACAGGGTCCTTAGCCCAGGGTGGCAGTGCGACTCCACCTGTGCCACCTGTGCATCCAGCTGAGGATGCTGGGACTTCGACTCAGGACGAGGGTATGCCTCATCCTGCACCATCTTCTTACCCTACGGGGAATGCTGCTGATACCCGAGGCCTACTTGAGTGATTCCAGCACTTGCGGCCTCCTACTTTTGCGGGTTCTCACAGACCCGAGGAGGCCGAGTATTGGCTCGACCGTGTCTTGAAGATATTGAGGATGCTGCATGTAACGCCCGTGAAAAATTCGTACTTGGACTCGAGTACCGACTCGACCAGAAATCGCGTAGGAATAATTACTTTAGAAAATAAGACTAAGTTAGCTAGCGCAATGCTGGAGTAGCTGGGAAATAGTCCCTGATCACTTTAAATACGTTCTACAAGACCCAAATCGAGTAGAACTAATGACTGTATAAAACTTTATAACCTCGGATCAAACTCTAAGCAGGTTTGTTCTCTGGACCACTTTGAAACTTTGTATTGGATCTAGACCGCGCGTCGAAAGTCCGATACTTACTATCTTAGACCGTTAGAACCACCTTGCTGGACTTGACAATCATTTCAAAAATCAAGTCCAACCGATAATCACAGGCTATTTCATTGAGCCCGAACTGAAGAGAGTGCGAATAGGGACAGATTTGGAATTTGAAATTCAAATCTAGCACACGACTTGACGTGTTAGTATTAAGCGTTCTGACCGTCAGAATTCAGTCAGATTACACCCTCGGATCAGGAAAAATTTCTATTTCATATCATGAGACTTGCAGCCCTGATCTACGTGCGGTGACCGCTGAACTGAAACTGGATAGCCACGGGCGATCTACGAACCCTGCCGGACTGAAAACTTAATGCGTGCTAGATCCAGTATGCGTGAACTTAAGTCCAATCGCGTTCGGCCAGGGGACCACCAGAAATCATCTTTTGGACCGAAACAGCCCCGATTTGGATATGCCCTAAGTAAACTTTGTACCTGAGCCTATTTTGGGCATTTTTAAGCTTATAAAAGGGGTTGAAACCCTCACTCCTCTCTCCCATCCGAATTTGAGAGAAACCCTAGATTGGGAGAGAGAAAAGGTGAGAGTTTGTGAGAGAGTTAGGAGAGAATTTTCCTGCCTTTGTGCCGCCTGTTGCACGTGCTGTAGCAACCTACCTCAATCACCTGGCCGGTGATTTCTCTGCATTTTCAGGTAAGAAATAACCCTAGAAGTTGCTGATTTGAGGTTCTCTAGGATTCATAGCATGTTAGCTGACGTATCTTGCAAATTAGGTTCTCTTATCGCTGTAGACGAAGCGTATACGCTCCGTTCGAATTCACACATCCATAAGAGATAAGGTGAGGATTTTAGATGCTTTGATTGAATGTTTCCAATGCTTTCAATGTCGTTTAATAGTAGATTATCGACGGCATCGCCGTTTGACATGTACAACATGCTATCCGTTTCCTGTTTCGTAAATCAACGAAGAATATGAGATTTAGGGCATTTTAGTCATTTGTAGGAAGTACTGATTTCATTCATATTTTTCTGATGTGATTGACATGGTTTGTCGTCGCATTAGAATGTTAGGAATATGTGCCTAATTAGTTTGGTGAAGAGATTCGCCTAAATGCGCACTTCGGGTCGACATACTATATGTAGACTTAAGTGTGTAGTGTAAGTGTTTATATAAATGCTTGTATTAGTATGTATTGCATTAAATGATGTTATGAATTAGTTTGAGATTGATTTCTCAATTATTATGCTGATGTAAATGATTTCCTACCTATTAGCTTAATGCATGATTTCATTATATGCATGAAATGCAAGTGCTTGAAGATTTGCTTAAGTTGTATGTTATAACATGTGTTAACATGCTCACAAGGTTGTATTTCATTTCCAACACTCTCATATGATTACTGATGTGATTCCATAATTGTTTGGGATTTTGCCTAGTCCAGGCAGTCGGTAACCGAACAAGTTCGTGGTTGGCTTATCTTGGCCACGAATGACGCGTCGATGAACGTGAGCCGTGTTTTGGAGGTGGCGGCAGTGGTTAGGCAACGCAAAGTATTTTACGCACTTCATGTCGTTCGACTTGAGATGCGATCGTGCTAGTCGAGCCCGTCAAGTAACCCGACTAGCCGTTGTATGTTCACCCTGCATGAGTCATAACTGCTTGAACCTAGGGTACTGAACTTACCATTGTAAACCCTGTTAACCATGGTACCTTGATCCACGAAGACTCATGAGCCGGGCATGGTGGTATGGGACACCGTGGTCGAGATGTCGGCCTACGCTAGGGCCACAAACCTCCCCGTAGTGACTAGTGAGCACCTAGTCTCGTGAGCGGATTATGGTGGTATGGGACACTATATTCTTGCTGTCGGCCTACACTGATCAGGCGACGAGTCCTTTGTAGTGACCGCGAGTGTATTCTGAGTCTACGGGAGGCGACGACCCTTCAGTAGCAGTAGAGTACAGTAGGCCTGTATTGATAAGGTGATGGGAGAGCGGTGCAACGAGTGCAAGCAACAGCCCTGGCAGCCCTGCAGCGACCTACAAAAATATACATCGTATGAGATTACCAGGAGTGACGACCCTAGACAGGATCTGTGTTGGGATTGATATAAGGGAAGTACCTTAGTTTCCCAATCCTGCTGTTTGAATGGATTAATAACAACTCGGCAATCATATCACCATCACATTGCATGTGCCTGGAAGATGTGGAGCACTGAACGGGATGCACGCATGCCGCGGACGAAGATGGTGCCGTATGAGGGAGATCGTCGGTGAGGGCATCCATCATGTCATGTTATATTGCATTAACAACAGTATTAGGATTATCTGATTTACTGCTTTACTATTATCGCATGATTGATTTGTGAACATGCTAATCTTTGCTCTATGATTCCACTGAGTTGATCACTCATTCCCACGTTACGGGATGGTATTTGCAACACCCACCAGACCCTGTTTTAGATGCAGGTGATGCTGAGATCCATGAGGTAGAGCCGGATTACGATGAGGACCAGGACGAGTTCTCATACATGCAGTTTCATGACGGCTTTGCGTAGGTGACCTGGATCGACAGGACTCTTCAGTGGGACTATTTTGGACATTTATTTTTGTTCCTTTACATGTATAGGAGACTCAGAGATGTATTTATACTTGAGAGACAGTTGAGATCTATCTTGTTTTCCATACAGTGATATATATATTGTTTAGTCTTCCGCTTGCTTTTATCACTGATTCTGGAGTATGAATTGCAGTTTTGGTATACTTTTACCCATGTGAATGCTTTAACTCAGACAACATTGAATCATAATCATTTTGTTGCATAAGTGACGGTCTGGAACTCGGGAGTTGAGTTTATACACGAACCTCGATTTTCAAGGTATTACACTGCACTACTCGGAGTCAGAGCAGGTTGAGTTGGCCACGTTCATGTTCGAGAGAGAGAGGCCGGCTTATGGTGGGATAGTATACTGCATACGGTTGTAGTTGGCTACATCTGGACTTGGGCAGCATTCGAGTTCCGATTCCATGAGAAATACTATCGGCAGACCTACCGACATGAGAGGGAGAATGAGTTTCTGCGCCTCAGGCAGGGAGGTATGTCAGTTACAGAGTATGAGCATCGATTCACATAGTTGGGCAGATACGTCCCTACGATACTTGCTGACGAGCAGATGCGCATACGACATTTTTCTGAGGGTTTGCGACCTGATATTCGGTCGAAGATGTGCTGTGTCAGCATACCCTCTTATGCTGAGCTGATACATATGTCCATGCGGGTAGAGCAGGATGTAGATCTCTTAACATGTTCTCATGGCCCTATGGTTGCTAGGCCACGACCAGATGCTTAGGGCAGGCCACTCCTTAGCAAGAGGCCTCGCATCGATTCTCCTCATAGGGCTACAGTGCCAGTACTTTCAATGAGGCACCCAGGTGTGACCTGTACTTACTGTGGGAGACCGGGTCACACTGCAGAGAGCTGCTTTGCTTGGATAAGAGATAGCAGGTTTTCACCACCGTAGAAGATCAACCGTTCTCGCCCACAGGCATTATCTGCTCCACCGTTACGATCAGCTCTTACGCATCTTTCTTTCAGACCTCCCGCACCTCAGTTCCAGCGGCCTCAACGGCCCATGGTACCGCGGCCGAACCATCCACAGCAGGCTAGGGTACATGCATTGACAGCAGAGGCATCCGAGACAGAGACTGCCCAGCCTTTGGCCTTTGAGGTCACAGTCCACATTGGAGGTACTCTTATATTCGTGATGGTGGATACAGGATCCACGATTTCATTGATATCTCATTCAGTAGTCAAGCGTCTTGGGCTACCGACTACTCGGATGGATGGGGTGCGAGTTCTTACAGCACACGGGACCTTTTCTGATGCCACTATGATGTGTGAGGGTTGTTTACTGGATCTAGGGAGCAGGACGATGGCCATTGACCTTATCGTCGATCCCTCTATCTATAATTTAGACGTCATTCTTAGCATGGATTGGCTGACTACAGGGAGGGACGAGATTGACTGCGAGACCCGTATAGTGACAGTCTACGAGCCGGAGGGCACGTCCTTTACATTTCTAGTGCAGGTTAATCTCCCCTTTTGAGTACTTAGGTACGCTTCTTTATTGAGGGATGTTGATGCCCCGACACTTGAGCGCACGCCAATAGTCCGTGATTATGAGGATCTATTCAGGAAGATTCCTGGGTTGCCACCTCAGCGTGAGATTGATTTTACTATCGACCTGGTACCCGGTTCGAAGCCCGTCTCATTGCCGACGTATCGCATGGCCCCTTGTGAGATGGAGGAGCTGAGGAAACAAATCGATGATCTGTTGGAGGTTGGCTTCATACGACCGAGTGTGTCTCCTTGGGGAGCACCGGTGCTATTTGTGACGAAGAAGGATGGTTCACTGCGATTGTGTATTGATTATCGCAGGTTGAATCAAATTACGGTGAAGAATAGATACCCTTTGCCCATGATTGATGTCCTGTTTGATCAACTGAGAGGAGCGCAGTACTTCTCGAAGATTGATCTGCAGTCAGGGTATCACCAGCTGTGTTTTAGGGATGAGGACGTGCAGAAGACAGCTTTCAGGACCAGCTTTGGCCACTACGAGTTCCTCATGATGTCGTTTTGTCTTACGAACTCACCAACCGTGTTCATGGATCTGATGAACAGAGTATTTCGGCCATTCCTCTATCGATTCGTCATCGTGTTTATATACGACATTTTGATATATTCTAGGAGTTGAGAGGAGCATGAGGAGCACTTGCGATTGGTCTTGGATACACTGAGACAGCACCAGTTGTTCACACAGTATAAGAAGTGCGACTTCTGGAAGGAGGAAGTCAAGTTCCTGGGACATGTGGTGTCCAAGGATGGTATGGCGGTGGACCTTGCTAAGGTAGCCGCAGTGCAGGACTGGAAGCAGCCTGGTTCAGTTACCGAGGTGAGGAGTTTCCTAGGTCTTGCTGGTTACTATCGACGATTCATTCGGGACTTCTCCAAGATAGCCAGACCCTTGACTCAGTTGACACGGAAGGATTTGAAGTTCGCCTGGAATGAAAAGGCGGAGGCAGCTTTTCAGGAGCTGAAGGACAGGCTGACGTCCACTCCTATGCTAGTATTTCCAGAGCAAGGGGTTAAGTACACAATATACACCGACGCGTCTAGTGTTGGTCTGGGTTGTGTCCTTATACAGAAGGACAGGGTGATTTCGTATGCCTCGAGACAATTAAGGAAGCACGAGGAGAATTACCCTACACACGACCTAGAGTTGGTAGCTGTCATTTTCGCATTGAAGCTCTGGAGACATTACCTCTACGGAGAGAAGTTCGAGCTCTTTTGCAACCACAAGAGCCTTAGATACATATTCACACAGCGGGACCTGAATATGAGGCAGCGGCGATGGATGGAGACTTTGAAGGACTTTAAGTTTAAAGTTTCCTACCATCCTGGCAAGGCGAACCTTGTGGATGACATGTTGAGCCGCAAGAAGGGGATAGAGTTTACGGCTCCACTGATGGTTGCCGAGTGGGACATGGTTGAATTTTTGTGAGACTTTGAGCAGAAACTCACTGTGGAGGAGCCATTCGAGTTTATCGCACATGTTCAGGTGCGACCTCTTATCGATGACAGAGTCATCGCGGCGTAGAGGGATGATGTGCATTTGATTGAGCTTCGAGAGCAGGCCAGTGATGTTGCAGACGCCGAGTGGCGAGTTGGAACTGATGGGGGCTTACGTTATTGTGGCTGCCTATGCGTCCCAGATATCCCTAACTTGAGACGAGAGATTCTCGAGGCTGCGCATAGTTCCAGACTTGCGATGCATCCGGGCAGCATAAAGATGTATCGCGACGTGAAGAGGACATATTGGTGGGATGGCATGAAGACCCACATTACAGATTTCGTGTCCCGTTGTCTCACTTGCCAGCAAGTGAAGGCAGAGCATCGCCAACCTCCTGGTCTCCTTCAGCCCATACCTATAGCTGAGTGGAAGTGGGACTTTATTTCTATGGATTTCATTTCAGGACTGTCAAAGACGAGGAAGGGACATGATTCTATTTGGGTGATCGTTGACCGTTTGACGAAGTCGGCGCACTTCCTTCCGATCAGAGTCAAGAAATCTGCAGACGAGTTGGCCAGGCTATATATCAGAGAGATAGTGCGTCTGCATGGAGTTTCCTTAGAGATCGTGTCTGACAGAGACATGCGCTTTACTTCTATTTTCTGGACTCGCATCCAGGAAGCTATGGGAGTGAAGTTGAAGTTCAGAACTGCTTTTCACCCACAGACGGACGGACAGACAGAGCGGGTGAACCAGATTCTAGAGGACATGCTGTGGGCTTGCGTGTTGGATTTCAAAGGCAGTTGGGATGATTGTCTTTCATATATGGAGTTCACGTACAACAACAGTTTCCGGGTGAGTATCGGTATGACACCTTATGAGGCTTTGTATGGGCGTCCTTACCAAGCACCGCATTGCTGGGCAGAGGTTGGTGAGAGCAGATTGATTGGCCCAGAGATAGTGCAGGCGACCTCGGAGAAGATTGACATCATCAGACGCCGACTTCTTACAGCGCAGAGTAGAAAGAAGAGTTATGCCGATACGATACGGCGCCCGCTAGAGTTCGCGGTTGGGGATCACGTATTTTTGAGAGTTTCTCCTATGAGGGGAGTTCTTCGATTCGGGAAGAAGGGGAAACTAACACGGCGATTTATCGGTCCATTCTAGATTCTTGATTGTGTGAGTGCAATGGCATATCGTCTGGCTTTACCTACGCCTCTCGCGAGCGTACACAACGTATTTCATATTTCTATGCTGAACAAATACGTTCCTGATCCTTCCCATATCATTAGATGGGAGCAGGTACAGTTCGGTGAGGATGTTACATATATACTGCGACCGACGCGTATATTAGAGAGGAAGGACCAGGTATTGCAAAGCAAGATCATCCCCCTTGTGAAGGTATTGCGGGCGCATCACATTGAAGAAGAGGCTACATGGGAGACAGAAGCCAAAATCAGAAAGAACTACCCACAGCTTCTCAAGGAGTATAAAATGGTATAAATTTTGAGGATGAAATTTATTGTTTAAGGGGGGTAGATTGTAACGTCTCGAAAAAATTTGTACAGAGACCCGAGTACCACCTCGATCAGAAATCGCTTAGGATTAATTCCTTTAGAAATTAAGCATAAGACAACTAGCGCTATGTTAGATTAACTGTGAAATTAGTACTGTTCTCTTTAAATATGTTCTGCAAGACCCAAAACTTGTAGAATCAATGACGCTATAACATCCTGAAACCTAGGATCAAACTCTAAACCCATTTGCTCTCAAGAACCCGTTGAAACTTTGTATTGGATCTAGATCGCGTGTTGAAAGTCCGATATCTATAATCCTAGACCATTATGACCGCTTAGCTGGACTTGACAATCGCTTCAAAAATCAAGTCCAACTGATGTTCTGAGGCTATTTCATTGAGCTTGGAGCAAGGAGTGTGAGAAAGAGTGAAATTCTTAATAAATTAAATGTGATTTAAATAAATCTGGCACTTGACGCTTGCGGGTTAAGTATAAGCATTCAGACCATTGGAATCTGACCCAAATACACCCTCGGATCAGGGAACATTTCCCACTCAGGTCAGTGTACTTGAAATCCTCGATCGATCTCAGTGACCATTGAACTGAAACTGGTCCGCCACGTGTGATCTGGAAACCCGATCGAACTGAAAACTTAATGCGATCAGGATCCAACATCCATGAGCTTAGGTCCAACCACATTTAGTCAGGGGACCTTCAGAAACGTTCTTTTGGATTGGAAGAGACCCTATTTGGCTATAACCCAAGTATACTTTGGTTTAAAGTTTAAATAGGTGAGTTTCTAACCTATCTAAAGACCTTAAACCCTCTCACACCCCTCCCATACGAATTTGCAAAAATCCTAGAAAAGAGAAGAGAGAAAAGAGAGAGATTCTGTGAGAGTTGTGAGGGAAACTTCCTACCACTCGATCTGGCTTCTACACGCAGTTAATCACCGTGTTCTAATCACTCCTCCGATGATTTCGACTTCATTCTAGGTAAGAAAACCCTAACCTCAACCTATTTTAAGGATTCTATCGATACAAGTAGCGAAGTAGATGATTTATCTTGTGATATAGGTCGTCATATAGACATTGACGAAGCGTAGAGTTTCTATTCGATTCGTTATGCTTCTACGGTGTAAGGTGAGGATTCTAGATACTTTCAATGTCATTTAATAGTAGATTATCGACAAGAACGCCGTTTGACATGTAGAACATGCTGTCTATTTTCCATTTCGATTATGTACGGAGAATATGAGATTTAGGGTATTTTAGGCATTTATAGGAAATATTGTATACGTCCGTATTTTGCTGAAATGATTGCCATGTGTATTTATCATGTTATTATATTAGTTAGGCGTGTATGACCTGTTTGGCAAAGAGATTCGCCCTAATGCACACTTTGGATTGACATACGCTATGTAGACAAATGTGTGTAGACTAAGTGTTTGTATAAATGTTTGTATTAGTAAGTATTGAGTAAATGTTGTTGTAGATTAGTTTTGAGATTGGATTCTCAATTAACATGATGATGTACATGATTTTCTCCATGTTGTTATATTGATTTGATTTCCTTATATATATGGAATACATGTGTTTAGTTGAATTGCTTACGTTGTATGTCATAACATGTTGTTAACATGCTTGGATTGTTTGTATTTCATTTCTATTACTTTCATATGATCACTGATGTTGATTACAAGTGCTTAGGGCTATGCTCTAGTCCAGACAGTCGGTAATAGATTCAAATTCGTGGTTGACTTCTATTTGCCACAAAGGACGCGTCGACGAACGCGAGTCGTGCTTCGGTTGGCAGCTATGGTTAGGCCACACGAGGTGTTTTATGCACTTCATGTCGTTCAGCTTGAGGTGCTCTCTTACTAGTCGAGCTCGTCAAGCAACCCGACTGACCGTTGTATGTTCACCTTGTATTGGTCATAACTGGTTGAACCTAGGGTACTGAACTTACCAGAGATAATCCTGATAACCATGGTACGTTGATCCATTAAGACTCATGAGCCGGGCATGGTGGTATGGGACACCATGGTCGAGCTATCAGCCTACGCTGGGGCCACAAACCTCCTCGTAGTGACTCGTGAGTACCTTAGACTCGTGAGCTGATTGTGGTGGTATGGGCCACTACATTCGAGTTGTCGGCCTACTCTGATTGGTGACGAGCCCTTTGTAGTGACCTCGAGCGTATTCTAAGTCTACATGAGGCGACGACCCTTCCGTAGCAACAAGAGTACAACTAGGCCTGTATTGATAAGGTGATGGGGGAGCGGTGCAACGAGTGCGACCAACAGCCCTTACAGCCCTTACAGCGACCTAGAAATATACATCGTATGAGATTACTAGGAGTGAAGACCCTAGATAGGATCTGTGTTGGGATTGATATAAGGAAGGTACCTTAGTTTTCCAATACTGCTATATGAAAGGACTAACAACAACTCGGTAATCATATCCATATCGCACTGCATGTACATGGAAGATGTGGAGCACTGAGGGAAGAAAGCATGTCGCGGATGTTAGATGGTGTCGCATGAGGGAGTATGTCGGTGAGGGCATCCATCATGTCATTTCATACTTGCATTAACAACAGTATCTAGGAATGTCTGATTGTTTGCTTTACTATTATCGCGTGATTGATTTGATAACATCCTAATCTTTGCTCTATGATTCCACTGAGTTGATCACTCACTCCCACGTTACGGGACGGTGTTTGCAACACCTACCAGACTCTGTCTTAGATGCAGGTTGTGAGGCGATTTAGGAGCTGGAGCCAGACTTCTACGAGGACTAGGATGAGTTCTCGTACATGCAGTTTTCCGACGGCTTCGCGTAAGTGGCTTGGATCAGCCGAATTTTTCTAGTTGGACCATTATACAACATTTTGATTTTGGTTTGATATATGTATATGTGACTCAGAGTTGTATTCATACTTTAGAGACAGTTCGAGATTGTTTTATTTTTCATACAATGATATATATATTCTTCAGTCTTCCGCTTGCGTTTTATCACTGGATCTCGAGTATGAATTGTAGTTTTGGTGTAATCTCACTCATGTTAATGTACTAACTCAGACAACATTGAATCATCAGCATATTTATTACATAAGTGATGGTCTGGAACTCGGGAGTCGGGTTTCTACACGACCCCCGATTTTTAGGGTGTTACATCTTTATTCTCTGCCGCCTTTAAGAATCTTATGTGATAATATTTCTCTATTCATCAAGAAGGCGAGAGACAAAAATAATAATTTACGTCTCTTGTCAACAGAACAAATATATTGCAATTGAAGACTAATAGTTGATCTCGAAGATTTGAACTTTTGAGTGGATGATTGCCAAGATCTTGAAGGCATTTACTGTTGATGTAATTTGAACCTAATTCAAGAGAAATGCACTTTTGCATCTTGTTTACTCAATATTTAAAAATTTTCATCAGGAAATTGCATACTTGAGCATATTTAATTGAAATATGTATCTGCGGCATTGTAAATGTTAAAATTAATTTATGCTTTTGAGCAGTGGAGATAGTGTACTTTTGACTGACCATACTTTGACTGGACATGACTTGACTAAACTGAACTTGACTGAATTTACACTACTAGATTGACACAATTAGACTGACAGCTACTGAACTGACACTACTGGACTTAACTAAACTGACACTACTGGACAGACACCTACACACACAGTTTAGGCTCTTGAGTAGTGGATCAACACACTGTTTAGGCTCTTGAGTGGTGGAGCAACGCATAGTTTAAGCTCTTGAGTAGAGCAACATACAGTTTTTTAGACTCATGAGTAGTGGAGTCGGTCTCACGTGATGGTCTCTGTAACTCTTAAGAATTCACTGGACTTCTCACTGCCTGAGGAGTTAAAAAAATACGATCCATCAAAGGGGCCCAGTGAAGCTACTGGGGCCATGAACTCGGTTGGATTTACGCACAGGGTTGGCCACAGTAATTCTCTAGAGTTCACAGGGCTCACAAGGCAACCTTTGGGGTACCAAATCTAGGGCCACCAATCCATCCATCAATGAGTAGGTTTAAGCCCTTCCTCATGAGTTAGTATTGAAATCAAGCCAAAGATTTAGGGGGTCTTACACATGGTTGGCCTATTTATGGACATGGCCAAAGAGCTCACACTGTGGCTCGCTTTTTCTTAGCCTGTAAGGTCGAGGCCATTCACGAGAGGGCATTTTTCTCTATTCCCCGTGATGCTACTGGAAGCTATACAGGCGGCATGGAGGTTACGCGTGACTAGTCGTTGAGGAATTTTTGGCCTTTTAGGTTTTTGGTCATTGGTTTCATCCACAGCCCACATGGGTATGCGTACGATGACCTTCACCGGCTTTTTAGGGTGACTGGCTTCTCGCCGCTACCTGAATGGCGATCTTGATAGGCCTTATGCGTAGTTGGCCATATAGGCTTGGCTAAGCTGCCTTGAATGATAAGGAACCATCACTGTCATCAACTTTATGTGTGGTGGGCTATATAGTTTATTCCACTGCTAAAAGATGATCAATAATTGATATTTCGAATCAATAATTGACATTTCGGATCAATAATTGATATTTCACCGCTGTTGATAATGTTTTGAGAACATTCATATTATATTTGAAATAGTGTATCAGCTTGGCGATGATAGCAATTTTGATAAGCGATTGATGATGACAGTGAGAGTTACTAATTTAGGTGATAATCATCGGTACTTGGCGATTCTGACAAAAATATTTGATGTCGTTGGCAATCATCAATGCTTGTTAAAAATCATCAATGCCTGGCTATAATCATCCACGCTTGGCAACAATCATCAATACTTGGTATCGTTAGTGCTTGACAGCAATTATCAACGCTTGGTATCGTCAGTGCTTGACAGCAATTATCAATGCTTGGTATTGTCAGTGCTTGACAGCAATTATTAATGCTTTTCATTTGGCGATAACTTGATGTGCATGAAAGCCTGCATTTCATTAATACACACAAAAGAAATACATTCTATGGTGAGAAATATATTTCACAGTTTTTACTCACCTGTCTTACGCCCTTTTGATTAAGAAGTATTGCTCTGCGAATCTTCGTAATCAAAATCATGATATTGCAATCTTTAACAAGTATACTGACGCCGCATCATCTCATATTTTTTTCCCAAGATTAACTTTGCCCCTAGTCTTGAACTAATTAGGCCTATGTACTCCTATTTCTTCTTTTATGTCGTACACCTTAACGATTTCGCCTTTATCAATTGTCCTTTGTAACTTATTCTTCAAGCCATTCACTTTTCTTTCTTCTTCAATTGTATCTCTTGAATTTCTTTTGAGATTCGAAGTCAACTGGTTCATATAAAAGTCAGACATCCTTATAATAATCATTTCTAAGTTGCAAGCTTCTTCGATCAAATCTTGAAATGTCTGATACGCTTGAGAAGCTTTGCTTGAAAATTTGCGCTTTTATTCATTTGCATAAGGGAGAGTGCGTGACTTTGTCTTTCACAATCCTTTTGCTTCTCTTCTTGTTGGCAACAATCGTTAATGCTTGATAGCAATCATTAATGCTTGCTAGCATTAGTGCTTGCTAGCATTAGTGCTTGCTTTTGCCCCAACTTTGACCTGCAAAAATTGATATAGACAATAGACAATTATTATCTTGGAGAATTAACGATTACCTTATATGGGATTCTGAGATTTTGGCATTCTGAAACTCTGCTTATCTTGCCCCTTTTTTATTTGGAAGCATTATGATAATAATCTTCAAAATTAAAACTATAGTTTATCTTTAAAGATAACGTATTTTATATGCCTTTGTCTGCCCCCTAAATAATTACGTCATGAATCTTTTATCTTTCTTTCTTCTTGCCCATTCTTCTTTTCTTCTTTGCTTTAATACTTTAGCCATTGCAATTGGACTTTCTCTGCAACTAGCAGCCATAAAGAGTATGTCATCTTTTTCAAATGTATATCTCTAGTAGTCCTTGAATTGTCTGAACCCTTTCTTTACTTTCTTATTTGTAAGATCCCCGATGTTCTCTTTTGCAAAATTTCAACTCTTTACCTTTGACAATCCTTCGTTTTTCTTTCTTTCTTCGACAATATCCGTTGTTACTCTCTAAAGACTTTCAAATAGCTGATTCATATGAGAGTTGAGCAACTTCACTCTAGGGCTTTTCAAATGGAAATTTTAACTCGCTTTTCTACTCTGGCAAGTTGTGATGATGCCCCCTGGGTTCTCTATGGACCGATGAATTCATTAATTCATTAATTGATTCGTCTATTTGTTGACGAGCAACGCCTGATTCAATTGAACTAACTTCTCATCTGAAGGTTTTCCTCAAGGTTTACTGTTGCTCATGGTGGTTGCTATTGGAAAGTTGGGGATTTCTCCAATAACATGTTATTCTGGTGAAGACTTTGAATGTACTGATTTCCTATTTTCTTGCACACTTAGAATGTACTGTTATCCATACTTGGCAGGATGATATTCCTTGTAAAAGAAGATCAAACCCTTCAATTTTCAGATATCACTATGTTTCATTTTTCTTTTAGACCTCCATATGTATGAACTCTTGATATGCATGCCATGGGCCCACCTTTCATCAAATCTCATCCGTCTCCATCAGCTTGATTGAATCACCATTGTCCCTGTATGTGCAATGCCCTATACCCTTTGTGCGGGTCTGTTCAACCAATCATGGTTTACATGAGTTGGCGTAAAGGTTTCAACACACTTGTCAGTCCGATGTTGCGGTGCATGTGACATCCTATACCATTTGTGCGGCCCCACACAATCGGTCATAACTTGTGTGAGCTAATGTAAACACATGAATTCCTACTCTTTGCCTCATCCTTCTTTACGTACTCCTTCTTTCTAATATTCTTCCTTCTTTCTTCCTTATCTTTGATATCTTCTCATCTCTCAAAATCAACGCATGATGGAAACTTTGTACACTTTTGTACGTTAACAAACTATCATCCGTCCTTCATTATCTCGCCGCGCTACTGATGAAGCAAAAACTGCTTTCGACACTACTTGGCATTGTCTATTTTTTTATCGCAATTGATTTGATCTTCCTTGATACTTTCTAGCATTGTTTTTTGATACTTTCGACATTACCTCACTTCTTCTTCACTAAGTGATCCTTCCAGCCATGGCAAGGCGCGTTCTACCAATTTCAGTGACATCACACACAAGCTTTCATACATAAGCTCTCGCTATTTTATAGGACTGAAATGCTCACGAGCAAGAGAAAGAACCTAAACTTCCTCACCATGGAAGTGCTTCTATATGATGCCCATTATTTGGTCAGCATGTGAGCACAACTTTGTATAAAAATCAGCTAAATTTGAATTGGCTCTAGAACTCTGAATGCTTTCTATTAAGCATCTAAAATTGTCAAATTGGCTTGCTTCTTCAGTATGCTCCTAAGCAAATGATAATTCCCCATCTATTGCTAGGAATATAACCTTATCCTCGGCAATGCTATGGAAATTATAACCTCTCATTGAAAGCTAATAAATCAGAGAAATCTCCTGAAAGTTATATCTTCCTTTCCTCTTTAGCTATATCATTCAACTCTCTTTTTATAGCATTGTGCCAATATAATATTTCATCAATTGGATGTGCTATAATTGAATCAACAGCTGACTCCAGATGTTTCCTTTTTTCCAGTCATGGAATATTCACAAGTGCACCACCCTTTCTCTGTTTGATATATTAACTAGCCATGTGTGGGATCCACACAACACTGCAGTTGAGGATCATCTTCAGAACTTTTAATGACCTTGGCAGTATTTTTTCCTTTTCATCTAGGTGAATATGACCTTTTGAGGAAGCTTTTCATATGCGACTATCTTGCATAAGCATTTCAGCATATCTTGATGCTCATCAAGTGAAATAGAAGAAGAAAGCCATGGAAGGAACTCTGCCATCAAATTCACAGGGATGCTGTAAAATAACTGTCAGATCAAGGCAGCCTGTTCTTCGAACGAGAACTTATCCACAAGTAAAAGAACTGCCAGATCAAGGCAGCCTATTCCTCTTCCTTAGAAATGTGTTGACTGACTAATGTTTGAATCGCTCCCATACAAGAAGCTAGCTCTCTCCGAAAACTGTCATTGTTTTGACATTATTTGTCTTTGACGAAACTGATTTGATCTTTTCTGATACTTTTTTTGGTGGAAGTCTATTGAATGTGAAGTAAACAACTATATTAGTCAGGAGAAAGATCGTTGCGATATATCTGTCATTCAGAATAGAGTGTTAATTAATTTATTAAATAAAATTGTACTTTATTTTCAGAGATGAAGGGGAGGATGTTCCCATTGAGAGTCACCAGTATGGCGTCTGAGTGATAAATGTTCTCTAAATATTTTTTAAGTCATCATTGAAAAGAATCCCCAGTGGAGTCGTCATTTTGTTTCGACAAGGAAACAAATGCATTTGATTCGGGGGATTAATTCAATTAATACAAGAATTTGATAAAGAACATTGATCACATTTATTCTGAGTTCATTTACATCCTTAGATTCTCTTGATTCTAAAAATAAAGTACAATTAAAGTAATAAATGAAATAGAAGACAGTCCGATGGTAACTTCGACAGCATTTCGAAAGTTTCTTCAGTCATCTCTTAGGATTTAGGAGGAATGTTGAATTGATCAACCAATCTTCAAGTGGATGGGGGTTGTGTGGGCTTTGACCATTTTTTGAGCATCCTTTTGGTCATTTTTCCTTGAAATATAAAGTAGTCCCTTAAAATGTGGCCAGGATCTGAAGAAATTAGGCCACTCACGTTAAACGGGCCTAACAAATCACCTAAAATGTAAGATCATAGGGTTTCCACCATCCGTTTGGCTCGAAACTTTGTATACAGGCTTGGGACCACAAGTTAGCCGTACACGTCAAATTTCAGCTCCTAGATCCCTGTAGAAATGGCCAAACTAACAAATCATCCCCTAGAATCCTGATTTGGGGCCTGCATAATATCTAGATATGTATCAAATTCAGTGGCAAAACAGATGGACGGAGCAGATTTCTCACAAACATCACTCTGGACCCTGCATGCACATTGCATGTACATAAAGTGCATGTATACTTGACGCACACCAGACGTGTCCCCTTGGTGAAAGTCAGTTGACCCAACCTTCTTCCTCCAAATCAACAACATGCGGATGTTGTTCGTCGGTTCTGAGTAGTGGGGCCCACTCTTCATTCCATCATATGATCTGATCCATCCATTCACTCTAGAGGATGGGTATTACCCTTGCCTAGGTGTCCTTTTGCCACCATGCAAGCTATTGCGAAATCCTAGCCGTTAAACATAAGATGAACAGCGGAGTAGACAAGGTCATGGGCCACACCGATTTCATTCCAAATCCTTCCTGGATAGTTTTTTGCCCTAAATCCAATGTATAGAGTGGATTTTTCACTCAACTTCAATAAATGGACCATCGCACTTCATAGAGTCGACGTACGTCGACTCTGTTTCATAACAGAGGTTACGTCCATTCACTGTAGGCCACTATCATGAAGTGAAGGGTTGATCTGAATCATCCATCATGTAGAGAGAGAAAAACCAATCGAAGTGATGTTAATCTTTGGTGACCATGTACATTCACATGATCATTACAGCGACCGCAAGGAGACCGTCTAACTGCCATTACAGTTTGATTATTTTGGGGGGCCATATCAACGGATGACCAAAATTGATCATTCATGGTTGAAATTCCAAGAGGAATCCAGTGGACGGTGTGGATCTCTTAAGAGAAATGGCCTTCTTCCTCTGTTTACGCAAGACCAGCGATCCGATCTTCCATCAGAGGGTTGCGTGGAAATCCTTTGAAGATGGTGTTGTGCAGAACCTCTCTTTAAAGAGTGTTGTGTGGAAATCCTCTCCTCGAAGAGTGTTTTGCAGAACCTTCATTGTGTGGAACCTCTCTTTGTGCGGAACCTTCATTGTGGGCCACACACTCCCTTCAGCGCACAAAGCTCTCTCTCTACTTTCTTCTCTCTTTCTCTCCCTTATGTTTCTCCCTCTCTTGTTTCTCGGCCCACCAACTGATCCTCTCTCTTCAAATGAGGTAGGGGAGGGGTATTTATAGGCCCTTGGTCTCATACAAAGTGGTGATCACCACCACTTTTCCCTTCACATATGTACATCTGCTTCTCTTAAACAATAATGTCCACCAAGCTTCTCCCTTAAACGGTGGTGTATAACCTCTCTCCATTAAAATGACACATGTGCACCCTTTATTACCAAAATACCCTCTTTACTACCAAAATACCCTCTTTACTACCTTTTACTAAAATACCTAAACTACCCCCTGGACATGGATTTTTACTAAAATACCTGAAATACCTCTAGACATGGATTTTTACCAAAATACAGAGTGCAAAACCCTAGAAAAGATCCCACCATGGAATTCTCTGACTAATGCAATGGAATATTTTTTATGCCTCAACACCATGTTATGCTATGATCCATAGAAAAAGACTCAGAATTTCTTCTCCAGGTACTATCTTTCCATCACTACTCCATTTTTTTTTCGTTGTCTCATGTACATTACATGTTTATTTATTTTACATTGAGGACAATGTAGGTTGGGGGTGTGGATTAGGTAAACTAATCAATATTTTGTTTAGTTTTGGGTAGAAATTGTGAAATTTTTAAATTTTTCAAACTAAAACTTGTTTGGAAGCGAAAGTTTGTTTAATTAAGAATGCATTGAGTAGGATAATAAGATGAAGATTGAATCTTGAATATTGGAGTTTGATCACCAAAGTAAATTATCACTTAGGGTTCTCGAATGGCTAAGAGGAAATTTGTATATCATGTTAATCTAAATCATAAAATACGTTCAATTTGCTTCCTTGGGATATGCTAGGATTTCTGATTGGTAGCATGTGAATCATTGATAGATGTTGAGAATTGAGTCTGGAGAATTTTAACCACCTTAAAGGATTAAAAACTAGTTAAAAAAATAAGGGATCGACAAAAAGGCTATAAATGATGAAAAAGGATGAAGAATGGTAACGTCTCTAAGGAGAATGAAAAAGGTCTCTGAAAAGATTGTAATGTTTAAAAAAGAAGGAAAAGGGGGATATGTTTGGAATCAATAATTGAATTCTTAAACTACTCTTGATATGATGAACATGGCTAACATTATGAAACGATAGTGGATTCATGGGAAGTAAGTTGATATTCACCAAGCACATTGGAAAAACTTGATACATGAATGTATGATTTTAAAACTGATAAATAACCTATTTGATTGATTGCTTAGGTGATTTGGCTCTAGGTTTTCAAAATCTCACTTTCTTGTCTTGACGCTACTCATCCATACTTGATTACACGAAAGATGGTCTTTTAAAAAAAGGTTTTGAACTTTGAAGATCGAAGATTATTTTATGCATATTTTTTCTCGGGACTAGCAAAATGCTAGTTGGGGAGTGCGTTGAATGTCAAATATTGCATATTTTCCCCATTTATATCTTGGTTTTACAAATATGATAAAGCTTAATGGTATATTTTATATATGTTTATGCTGCAAGGTGATTTTAAGAGCATGGATTGAAAAGAATGCTTAAAGTATAGATTTAAGGCTTAAGAATTACCAAAGAAAAGAGAGAATCTTTGAAAATCAAGATTGAAGATTTCAGACCATAGGATTCAAGAAAATCAAGTAGAGAAGGAAGGAAGTTGGAAAAACAAAGTGCTGAAATTCACTTCAAAATTTGTGTCATTGTCCACGTCTCAATGACATCGAATTTTCATAAGAAAATTAAGTTGGTTGTTGGACATATTGGATTCAATTCTCGATGAATCGAAGACATGTTCAATGACTCAAAGAAGATGGTCGATGACATCGAAGACTATTTAATGGCATCGAATTTATTGAAGAAATTGAAACAACTTGCTGGACTATTGTGGACACTTTATTGATGAATCGAGGACTTGTTCGATGGCTTGAAGCTTCGCTCAATGACATTAAAGGAAGGTTCGATGACATAGAGACTTACGCAGTGCGAAAGGAGAAAAGGTGCAACTTTCAAATTCAAACCCCCTCGACGACATCGAAGGAGGTTCAATGACATTGAAGCACTACACTGAGCTTATGCAGACTGCGTAAATTGTTACGAATTTATGAACTTGCGGAACTTGGGCTATAAATATGGGTTCCTTAGGCACTTTTTAGGATATTTAGGGTTTGGAGAAGCTGAAAAAAAGGGTGAAGCCATCATCCAAGAGTTTCTTCTTCTCTTCTTCTTAGTTTTTAGTATTTTCTTCTAGGGTTTTTAATCTTATCATGTCTATGGTTGGCTAAATCTCTTAGATAGGGCTAAGGGGTGAAGCTTATAGCATGTTTGGGATGTTTTTCTTATTTGATTCTTGTTCTTGTTGAATTTCTTTGATAATTTAATATTTAAGAAATACTTTTAGTCTTTAATGGTTTGTTGTGATTTAAATTACAATAGATCCATAACAGCTTTGAGTATCTTCTTATTCTGATTAGAGATTGTGAAGTTAGTAAATCCTGTTGTTCACCATCGTCCCTTTGGGCATGGTTGGGTGTTGGAATCTCTTCTAACCTTCGCAATTCTCCTTTGTGGGTTGTGGATTGGTATATCCTGTTGTTTACCATTATCTCTAGGGCATGGTTTGATGATGGAATCACTTCCAATCCTCACAACTCTCATCCATTAAGAATTAGGTCAAGGGAAGTTCTGATATGATCTTGTTGATATATCTTCCAATTGGATAGGATAGGACTCCAATTCCAATTATGTATCATGAATCAAATAAGGTGACATTCTAATAGCTACAAGTGGATCCCTAGAAATCCTAGTTCCCACTTTTGAATTCTTAAGTTTCTAATTAAATACCTTACAATTACTTCCTTTATTTCCTAATTTAGATTTAGATCTTCTTCTAGTTTTGATTCTAGTTACTTTTAGAATATACACGATATTAGTCCTTGTGGATTTGGCCTTGGTCTTACCAAGATTATTACTACATCGGGACCCTACACTTGGGGTTGAGAACAATACCTCAAGGGTTCGGTTAGGGAAGTGAGGCTTTGTTTACCTATGTGGAGCGCTCGAATTTCTTCGTGGTTGAGTTCTTGGTCTTGTAATCTTTAGGTTAGAGCTCACTTAAAAGACTAACTCAACACTTACATAATTTGACAAACCAGGGCACTTTCACTACTAATAATTGTTAGTGATATGATCCCCAAGTCTCGAGAGCCAAGTGTGGTGGTATAAGACATTGTGTCTGTGTTGTTGGCTTACGCTGTGGTGACGAGCCTCCCTGTAGTGACTAATGAGCAACCAATACGGCTATGAGCCTAGTACATCAAACTATAATGTTGTCGTGATTGTTCCACAAATGTCTTTGGGTGGTGACCCTTACATCATTTTTAGGCACCCTCCACCCGTTAATGGATGGCCTAACCTTGTACATTTGGGCTATGTCATCTGGGTCTTAAGTGATTAGTTAGGCCAGTGTTAACCTCATATTTATTGGGGAGTTATCTTTAGGGTGGTAAACCCTAATATGTATTGCAAGCATAGCCTCTACAGCCGCCCTCGTCCTAGCAATATGGATAAGGCCATTGGTTATAATGGAGATGTTTCAGATTCTCCAATTTTGCTAGATGAATGGACTTAATTAATTCACTTGGCTAACACAAACATTCATCACATTTCATTAGTTAGGTGTAGCGACTCAGGAGTTGAGTTCGCATGATGAGGGAGTGTTGGCCATTTGTGAATAAGGAGTTGGAGTCACTATGATTGAGTGTTAGATTATGAGGGCATGCATCATCTCATACAACATACATATGCATTAATAAGAGTATTTATGAACTGAGTGTTTAAGTTGATTTATCATTACTTATGCTAATGGAATCGATAACATGTGTAACTTAGAGTTAATGGAACCACTGAGTTGATCACTCACTCCCACTTTGGGACACTGTTTTTAAACGCCAACCACACACTGTTATATATATAGGTACTATGGAATCTGAAGCATTGGAGGAGGTGTTTATGGACTTAGAGGAGGAGCTCTCATATTTTCAATCGCTGGGCGGGCCGCTCTAGGTCTTCTTAGGGACAACGATGAGATTTTGGACTGATACGTTTTGTATTTTGGAACTACATGTATTTTTATTAGGGTGTAGTATCGTACAATGGATATATACACTTTCTGGTTAGATGTATTTTGAGTTAAAATCTGCATTTTATCCAGGGTATGTCAGATAGTCCATTGTAAATCTATCGAATGCTCACATGCCAAGTAAAACAAACTACAAAACCTGTTTCTACAAGCATAGGTGACACTCAGGATATTGGGACTTGAGCATTTACTCAGCCCCCAAAAATTAGGGGTGTTACAAAGAGCATTCTGTTGTACTTCACTGTACGATCTCGAGCTCCTCCATGGCCCATCCATATCCGAGCTGAGCGCCCAAGACATAACCCCGTACAAGACCGAGCACGCCCGGCTCGAAAGACTTGCAAAAAAGCCCATGCATCATACGATATGATGAAGAGGATGGTCATCCCAAATTTCATCTTACATTCTACTAAGGAAAGGAGCTTAGTCCCAATGCTCAGATACAATATTCAAGGTTAAGTTGACAGGTCATCAACTTGCTCAATGTTGAGGAAAAACTTGACCACGGCTTACTACAGAATCCAGGTCGGCAAACTAGTCCTCGGGACAGCCATGTAAGTCACCTCGGATGCTCGACCTTGGCCTTCTATTACATGCTTCTCCTAATTCTGATCACTCAGATCTTATCGAAGAGATATGTCCAAAATCTCATCTGAAGATCTCAAAAGATAACTGCGACACGACCGGGATATGATTTACTCTACAATACGCACCTATTAAACAAGGATATTGCGATCTATCCCACTGTCCCCTCTCAACTATAAATAGGAGCACCTCCAATGGTGAAATGTACACAAAAATCTATGCATAAAAACCCTACACTCTACTAGACCCAGAATCCCTATCTGACTTAGGCATCGGAGGGTCCCTTGTTGTAGTTAGGGTCTCCTTTATCTTTTTCGTGTGCAGGTACTCGAAGGTCTAAGAAGGGATAATAAGATTTCTACATCAATAATTTGGTGTCGTTTGTGGGAACAACATTGAAAGTCATTCCCCTCATCTATAATACTCCAACAATGGCAAAAGGGAGAATGAAAGCTCAGACCACCACTGTTGCACCCTAACTTACATTAGCAGAATAGTCTGTGGACCATTGGGACTCAACCTCCCAACTTCAGGCTGATTCTGCACTCATAGGTCCAGTATAGCGGTCCTAAAATTGGGGAGGTCGGCTTGTCTCTCTGGAGCATTAAGTTGAAGTACTGACCAATAACATTGATTAGATAAAATAGATGCTCGAACAACAGAATCCTCCTCCTAAACGGGGGTAAAGGAGGTTGATGCTCGGGCAACCACTGAAGTCTTTGTGTCGTCTCAAGCATCCGCTAGCTCTTAAAAGAATAAATAGCATCATGAGGTGCCAAACTGTGCACCCTCCCATACCTTGGGAACTACCACACTGGCTACCTCTAACCTACATCATGCATTGGAGAAGAAGAGGAGTGATAAGGCTCCCGAGGTGGTGGCTAAGAATGAGGACCCTTGGGAAGCTAAACTCAACGATCTATGGGATCAGATCAGCGACATACAACAAGCTTATCGCACACACACTCCAATCTTGATAGAATCTATGTTGGAAGAAACTGTTTCGCCATTCACCGATGATATCATGCAAGCTCAACTCCTGTTCAGATTCAGGATACCACAGATTACTCCATATTCTGGGTCCACCCACCTAGCCAAGCATCTAGAATCTGTTAGGGCGTGGTGGAGCTTCATAGTTCCTCAACCAAGGTGATATGCCGAGCATTCTCCCTAACTCTGTCAGGGGCATCTCGGAAGTTGTTTCAGCAATTAAAGCCAAAGTCCATTAGCTCATTCATGCAGCTAAGTAAAGCCTTCATTACCAACTTCATAAAAAAAAGGAATGACTAAAACCAACAACTCACCGCCTCATTATCACTCAGAAGGAGAACGAGTTGTTGAAGGACTACATCAAACGCTTCAACCTAGAAGTATTGCAATTGGAGAGCTATTCAGATTAGATCACCTTAGCCACTATGATGGGAAACTTGAAGGAAGGAAGGTTCCTCTTCTCACTCAATAAGAATTATAAGGCCAGTATCCTAGTCCGTACCATTCCTTAAACTCTCACAATCCTCCCAGTCGAATTTTGATAACCCGTGACCTAAAATCAGTGCTTGTATACAACCTTAAGTTACATCTCGAAGATCTGAGTCAGCTCAACTCAAAACTTTTATCCTAGCGATCGCCTCGTCGCCGCGGTTCCAACGTCGCGTCTCGTGCACCGATACGATACCTAGGCTAGGAGATGTGGGCCCGCGTTTATTTTAAGAAAACGTCGCACATTTTACTAAACCTAAGAGAATATCTATCAAACATCACATCAATCAAAGTACACAAACCATCAAGTCAAATACTCTATCTCATCCCCAAAGTCAACTCTCTTTCTCTCTCTCTCCACCCATCCCTTCCTTACACCCATCGCCCATCACTCCACCCATCACCCATCACTCCTCTTTCTCATTTCCCACTCTTTCCAAGCAACTCCCAAGAGAAAGAGCCAATGTCCAAGCTCTCCATGAGAAGAGCTAGGTGTGGTCCACTTCCTACCCCTGCAATCCTCACTATCCAATGCTTCAACTCTCATCATCTTCCATCAAAGAGGAAGCTTAGGAGCTCGGGAGATCAAGGAGCCTATAAGATTTACAATCGGTGGGTAATCCACCGTTGAATTTCATTTGAGGCCCCACTTATGATGGGACCCACTTTGATGTATGTGTCGTGATCTAGGAGGGGCCCATAGTAGTGGGGTCCCTCCACTACACCGTCTTTCTCTCCCTCTCTTTCATTTCTTGATGGTGATGTGGCCGTATGTCCAACCTGAATGGATCCCACCATGATGAATGTATTTTATCCATGTCGTTCGCCAAGTGGGCCCACCTAGTATTCTATTTAGATAGGCTGAATTAGAGGAAACACACAAATATCAATTGATCTGAAACTTGTTGACCACGCCGATGTGGACCCCACCATGAGATGTATGTATTTCTCTCACCGTCCATCTATTTGATCCAGACCGTCCAGCGGTCTGGATGTGGGTGAGATTCACGTAATTTACATATTTTAGGCCCACCATCCATCTGGACGATGGGGATCCAGCAGCATATAGCTGATGGAACACGTCAGCAAGTTTTGTGGTCCACCATGGGGTGTGTGAGATTCACACCATCCAACCACGTCGATGGTGGATCCCACCATGAGGTATATATTATATCTCGGACCACCCATCAAATGGACGTCCAGGGCTGGACGTCTAAGCAGATCATATTATAATATATAATATAATATAATATATTTATATTCATGTATATATGGTGGGCCCCACGTGGGACCCACCTACCTGGACATTAGATGGCTGGTGTACACCAGCCATCTAGCTGCTGTATATAGTGTCAACGGCCCTATGGGCTCCTAGATGTATGTGTCTTCCACGCTATCCGTCCATCCAGACCGTTCAGTGATCTGGACGTTCTAGTGGGCTCCTCCATAATGCACAGTTCTGTGTAGGTCCCCATGATGTATGTGTTGTATCTACACACTGTCCATCTGGGTAGTGCTGTTGGGCCCGCATAATGCATGTGTTGTACAAGCACACCGTTCATCTAGACGGTGCTGCGTGGGCCCTCCCTGATGTATGTGTTGTGCATGAACACCGTTGATCTGGATGGCCTGCATGGGTCACCCCATGATGTATTTATGGCTCATCCATGAGGCCCACCTTAATATATTTATAGCCCATCCGTGAGGCCCACTTGATGTATATGAGGCCCATTGATGCGACCCACTTGATGTATATGAGGCCCATTGGTGCGGCCCATTGATACAACCCACTTGATGTATATGAGGCCCATTGATGCGACCCACTTAATGTATATAAGGCCCATTATTGTGGCCCATGTATTGTGACCCACTCGATGTATATAAGGCCCATTGTTGCAGCCCATGTATTATGGCCCACTCAATGTATATAAGGCTCATTGTTGCAGCCCATGTGTTGCGGCCCACTTGATATATATAAGGCCCATTGTTATAGCCTATTGTGATGTATATGAGGTCCATGAGCGAGGCCCAATGGGATGTGTATGTAGCCCATGAGTGAGGCCCATCATAATGTGTATTAAGCCCTTGAGAGAAGCCCATGGTGATGTATATTAGGCCATTGTGTGAGGCCATGGGCCCACTATATGTTTAGCCCTATGAGGGCCACTCCTTGGGAGTAATGTTGGTTGAATATCCACATTGATGGGCAATGATGGTTAAATGTCCACATTGTGACCTTCCCTTAGGCCTCGTTAGGCCAATTATCGATGCCAATTATCAAGGCCGAATGTCGAGGCTGAATATCAAGGCTAATTATTGAGGATGATTGTCAAGGTCAATTATCGGTGCCGGTAATCGATACCAATTACGAGTATGCTTAGCATATCATCCGATAACGATTATGAGTATGTAATAGTATAACATCATGATATATGCCCATACGCATCATCTGCATGTTTGTTTTGAGATGTGGTCGACCATTGCATATGTCATAGGGTGGATTATTATGGGACTCCCTAATAAGAGGAGTTGCCCACATGAGCGCACGGTACGCATAGGATTGCTGCATGATTGGATGATATAGGTCATGCATCTCGCATTTTGTGATATGACCACCGTACGCCCTAGCGACATCAGGACTGTGGCCTCCACAGGCATGTGTGGATGGCCAGATGGGACACCAAAAATGTTTGTTCGAGCATTTGGGTACATTAAATGTCCGTGGGTAAAAGTCCCTAAAGCTCCGTGGCTAAGAGACGCCCCAATGTCTATACCGAGTGAATATTTATGAGCACATGAGGGTCATATACTAGTAGGCCGCGTCTCCTATTGTGTCATGGTTGGTTGGGAGGGGGTGTGACCTTTCTCACCTAAATGAGGGGACAATATCTAGGTTGAGTTTGACCAGCTTGAGGAATGGGTTCGCTATCGACGAGCCAGGCATGATATTGGCAGGTAGATAGTGAGGTCTCTCACTTACCTAGTTGTGCACTCGGATAGGGGAGGCAAGCTGATATAGAGTGTAATAGGCCTAGGTGATAATCCCAGATATGTATGACACTAATATGTGGGCTTATTGAGCAGGAGTTGCATACTCAGAATTTTGCTCATTCATCAATTCATTCATTTACTATCCACTCAGGCTGGTGGTGCATAAGTAATTGTTATGTGTACCTTCACAATGGCCAGAATTTAACCAGGGATCAGGAGTTTACCACATTGAGTCTATCTATCCAAATTTAGGTATGGGATTAGTTTGGATAGAAGTCCCTTGTGATAAACCTCATAGCTTGCGACACTACGTAATATCATCCCGACTTCACACTCCAGCTTAATCATTTCATTCACACCTTATATTGCATTACATCTACGACATATGGTATTTTGGGTTGATATGTTTCTGTATTTATATGGCCTAGATGAGGTTGACGATATTCATGGATTTATCAGGATTTGTATATTGTATTGTATCTCAATATATGATATTTGGCTTACTATGTCTCCGCATTGCATAGCCGAACTGCATTGCATACTCTGATATTGAATGACCTATAGCCTTGTCAGTACTTCTACTTACTCTGATATTGTATGATTTATGGGCTTGTATTATTTACTTAGAACTTACCTTGCGCACATACTTACACCACCCTCTAAGCTTTCTATAAACTTATGCACGATAGAAGCGTGCAGGTGGTGTTAAGTCACAGCAGCATTGAGCTTGGAGCGTGCAGCCGTCTTCTGGAGCTTTGAATTTTAATATATGTATATTTCCCTTTAAGCACTATATTCAACTGTTTATATTAGTAGATATGTGATGATTATTTTACCTTCGTAATTTGGGTAAACTTGTGGTTATGCTTCTTACGAGATAAATGTACACTGAAAAATCCTCCTTGTAGGATCCTAGGATCAAAATCTGGCGTATGGCGCTGGGAGCCAAGAATGGGGTACTGCGGAGACTGTCGGCATCGCATTCGGTGATCAAAAATTCTGTGAGCCTGGTTTTCAAGTTTGGGGCGTGACAAGAATCCCTCGACGACACTAGTCGATCTCCTTAACCAAGCCCAGAAGTACTTCAATGCAGAATAACTATTCAACTCACGAAAAGCCACTAGGAGTGAAGGAAGCTCGACTAAGGAGAAACGACCTAAGGACAAGAAAGCATCAGCTCCAAGAAACAAGCGTAGAAGGGAAAATGACCCAACCAGGGGTCAACGTCGGAGCAGATGACCTAAGAGCAAATTTTGCTCTTACACTCCCCTCAACTCTACACCCGAGCAAGTCCTCATGCAAGTTTAGGACAAACAACTCGTCAAATGGTCGAACCAAATGAAGACCGACATCGACAAGAGAGATACATGAAAGTACTACCACTTCTACTACGACCATGGTCACTCCACCAGTGATTGCTTCAACCTTAAAGAGGATATTGAAGCCCTAATCTACAAGGGACATCTGTGGGAGTGTCAGTAGGGGGGAAGAATGGTGGGAACAGAAGAATGAGTAGCACAATAATGGCAGCAACAACGAAGCTATAGGAGAAATCTACACCATCTTTAGTGAGTCTACAAGAGGAGGAGACTCTAACCGAGCATGTAAAGCTCATGCTTGGAGCATCAGTCTTAACAGTTCGGAACATCAGGTCCACCTCACCTACAGACCCCCAAAGGAGAAGAAGGTGATCTCCTATGAACTGATGTTCACAACCCCAAGTGCAAGGTCGCGATGTAGTAATAACTCAGTGAGACCAAAGTCGAATCCACAGGGACTAAACTTGTACATATTCTGAAAATAACTAGAAGCGGAACTAGAATCGAGAACTAATTTAAATTCTGGAATAGTTAGAGTAATTATGAATAATGTTGACTTAAACTATCAATTAAAAGGTGGGAATTAGGGTGCCAAGGATCCATTCATAGCTATTAAGATGCTACCTTACTTGATTCAAGAAGCACAACTGGAATTGGAGTCCTATCCTATCAAGTGGAAGATAAATTATTCAAGCACAATCTGAACTTTCATTGAGATTTCACACATGAAGATCCACTTCTTTGATTGGAAGGGATTCCATCATCCTACCATGCCCAAATGACAATGGTGAACAATAGGATTTACCAATCTTCACAACTCTAAATAGATTAAGAAGATATCAAAAGCCTCCACAAAATCTACTTTAATTGAAGTCACAATAAATCATAGAAAAATTGAAAATATTCCTCAAATTAAACTAGAACTCAATAATTGTTCAACATAAATAAGAATTAAAGCAAGATAATCATCCCAACACACTACAACCTTCACCTCTTAGCCCTAGCTAAGAGGTTTAGTTCATCATAGACATGATTGAAACCAAATCACTAAAACAAAACATGAAAATAAACTAGGGAAGAAGAAAAACTCATGAGAGGCTGCTCCACCCTTTTGCTCTACTCCTCGAAACCTAATTCTTATTTAGAACACCTTGGAAAACCCATATTTATAACCTTTATCTAGCCGACTTTGGAAATCACCTCAAATTTATACACTTTGCGTAACGCTTTTGATGCCATTGAAAGAAGACTTCCAGTTTGAATCAGATTTGAAAGTTGCACCCTTTCACATTGTGTAAGTTATTGATTCTATCGAGGTCACTTTGATTCTATTGAACATATCTTTGATGCCATCGAACAAGTCTTCGAGCTATCGAAAAGTGTCTAGAATGTTCCAGTAAGTTGCTCCAATATTCTTTAAAAATCTTGATCCCATCGGATGGTCTTCGATGCTATCGAACTAAGCTTCGATGAATCGAACATGTGGTTGATGCCATCGAGAAATGCACCTAATTAGTCCAGCAACCAAACTTAATTTTTACGTAAGTTCTAATGTAATTGATCATGTCTCAATTCCATCAAACACTTACTTCAATACCATTGAAGGGTGTTCGATGTCATCAACAGTGAAACTTCAAATTTCTAGATTTCTACACTGTGATCTGTCGGCTTTCTTCCTTCTTCACTTGGTTTCCTTGAATCTTGACGACTTGAGATCTTCAATCTTAGTATCCTAAGATCCATCCTTTGCCTTGGTGATTCTTGAGCATCAAATCCATTTTTTAACATTTGTTTCATTCTAAGCTCTCAAATTCACCTCGCAAGACAAACATGTATAAAATATACCAATTAAGCATTATCATGTTTATAAAACCAAGATATAAATAGGGGAAAATATGTAATATTTGACATTTAACAACTGACTTTCACAGAAGAGGATGTCAGAGGAGTCCACAATCTCCATGACGATGCTTTAGTGGTGGTCATGAGCATATCTAACCACAAAGTGTTTCAGATTCTGGTTGACATCGGTAGCTCAATTAACATCCTCTTTACAGATGCCTTCGATAAAATGGGGGTCAGAAGGTTTTGACTTTAACTCAACAAAACTCCTCTACTCGGATTCACAGGAGACAAAGTCACCTCTAAGGGATCTATAAAGCTTCCAGTCACCGCAGGAGAAGGATGGAAGCAGACAACGAAGATGATCGAGTTTCTTGTGGTCAATTATCCTTACGTCTACAATGTCATCCTTAGACGACCATCCCTCAATGTCATGTCAGCGGTTGTAACGACCTAGAAAAATTTGTACTTAGACTCGAGTACCTCCTTCAGTAGAAATCATTTTAGCCGTAATCCTTTAGAAATTGAATGTGTTTTGGTTAGCGCTAAACTAGATTACTTATGAAATTAGCACCGATAACTTTCAATGCGATCTGTAAGACCCAAAACCCATAGAATCATTGACGCTATATTACCCTGAAATCTAGGATCCATCTCTAAACCCAGTTGCTCCCGGGAATGCTTTGTAATTTTTTTTTGGATTTAGACCACGCGTCGAAAGCCTGATAGCTATGAACTTAAACCATTATGACCGCCTAGTTGGACTTGACATTCATTTTGAAAATCAAGCCCAAAAGATGTCCTGAGACTATTTTACTGAGTCCAGAGTGAAGAGAGTAAGAAAATGAAGATTTTTAAAAAATTAAATATATTTTTGAGTAATCTGGAACGTTTCACTTGCACGTTATTTTTAAGCGTTCTAACCATTAGATTTTGACCCAAATTCACCCTCGGATCAAGATAAGTGGCCCTTACATGTCAACGTACTTGTGGCCTTGATCAAAGTTTGGTAACCGTTGAATTGAAGCTGGTCCACCACAGACAATCTGGAAACCCGATCGGACTGAAAACATAACTTACTCAAGATCTGATGCTAGTGAGCTTAAGTCCGACCATATTTGATAAGAGGACCTCCAGAAGTGCTCCGTTGGATCGGAACAGGCCCGATTTGGTTATAACCTAAGTATACCATGGTCTTAAGTCTGTTTTCATCGTGTTTAGGCTTATAAAAAGGCCTTAAACCCTTAGTTCCAAATCCCATACGAATTTCCTAAACCCTAGTTGCTTAAGAGAGAGAAAAGAGAAAGAAAGTGTGAGAGAATTTGTCGAATCTTCGTAGGATTCTTCCTAGTCCATCTATACATCGAACCTGCGTATATAAATCGTTCTTCCGATAATTCTGATTCTATTTTTGGGTAAGTTAAGCTAACCCTAACTTGATTTTAAACCTAGAATAGTTTAAATGATGTTATAGGTAACCTGTTTCATGCCATAGGTAGCATATCCGCCGTTGACGAAGACACATCGTCTGAATCATATCGAATACGCCTTTTTTGGTTTAAGGTGCGGACTATATACGTTTAGGTTATGGGTTTCAAGACTTTCAATGTTAGATAATGATTTATTCATGTTGTGATTTTCATTACATATGCCAAATGTGCTATCCATTTCGATTTCCGTATACGTATACGTATGCTTTATATTGTAAATAGCATATTTCATGTATATGTTAGGATACCTGTATGCGTATGGAATCTGCTGTTTTGATTGCCATGATTAGTTATCATTATTATATGCTTGATATGAATGCGGCAACTCCTTGGTGAAAGGACTTGCCCTAATATGCCATGGAGTCGACATACGTGATGTATGTTGAATAAGGTAATCTAAGTGTTTGTATAAATGCCTAAATGAGTTAGAAGTTAGTGAAGTGTGATTGCTAAGGCTGTTGAGATATGAATCTCAATCACAACACTTGAGCGTATGATTTTCTCCATGAATCATGTAACTTAGATTATCCATATTACATGTGTGTATGATTTCCTCCATGTACTGTATTTAAGTTTCAGTTATCTGTCATGAATGTTCATTTGAATGTAGGATTTGAATCATGCTAGTTATTGAGTTTTTATGTGAGTGGGGCTGTGCTACAGTCCAGGTAATTGGTAATCGTACTCCAAATAGTGGTTGAGGTTATTTTCGCCAGGCAGGATGAGTTTAACGATCTGAGTCGTGCTTGGGATGTTCGACAGTGGTTAGGCCGCACCGAGTGCTTATGCATTCCATGTCGTTCAACTCAACGTGCGCTTGGCCTAGTGAGCTTATCAACTAACCCGATTCATCAATGTTCGTTCACCATGTTTGGTCGCTACTATTTGAATCTAAGAGCTTAGTAGCGCCTGTTAACCATGGTACTGTGATCCCGTAAGACTCATGAGCCGGACATGGTGGTATGGGATACCGTGGTCGAGCTGTAGGCCTACGCTGGGGCTACAAACCTCCCCGTAGTGACCAATGAGTACTTTATTCTTGTGAGCAGATTATGGTGGTATGAGACATTATATTCTTGCTGTCGACCTACATTGATTGGTGACGAGCCCTCTGTAGTGACCTCGAGTATATCCTAACACTGCATAAGGGCAACGAGTCTTGTTGCAGTATTAAGGATATAATTAGGCCTGTATTGATTTGGTGACGAAGGAGTGGTATAATGATTACGTGCAATAGCCGTGACAGCCCTTGCAGCGACCTAGAACCATAATATCGTATGAGAATTCCTAGGAGTGACGACCCTAGAATGGATCAATGTTTGAGAATTGATATAAGGGAGGTGTCTTAGCTTCCCAATCCTGATGTATGAAAAGGACTAATAAGAACTTAGTAAGCATGCTCATATCATCGCATTGCATGTGCTATCGGTGTTGGTGTAAGAGCACTGAGGAAGTGACTGACATGCGCGATAATAAGATGAAAATCACAGAGGAAGTTTATGGTGAGGGCATGCATCATTCCTTCATATCATCCTTGTATTAATAAGAGTATTTAGGACCTGTTTGATTGTATTGCCTTATCATTATTGCTTGATTGGATTGATAACATATTAACCTTTACTGTATAGTACCATTGAGTTGATCACTCACTCCCACATTCTGGGATGGTGCTTAAACACCAACCAGACTCTGATGTAGTTGTAGGTGACGGCGACGCTGGCGAGACGGAGCCAGACTTTGATGAGGATGAGGAGGCGTTCACATATATGCAGTTCTCAGGAGGGTTCATGTGAGCCTCGTCCTGACCAACGGGGATTTCTGGGATATGTATATGATGATTTTTCTTAGTTTGATACATGTATCTCAAACACAGTTGTATATATTACCCTGGGCAAAGCATGCATATTTTGAGGATTATTTTTGAATTATATATGTATTTAAGTCTTCCGCTTGCATTTTCTCAATATCCCTGAATTATGTCTGCTAATCTTGCTTGATCTATTTTATATTTTATGCACTAATATAGACAACATACAATTATCATCCATTATGTTGCATAAGTGATGTTTTAGAACTCGGGAGCTGAGTTATGCTCGACCCTCGAATTTCAGGGCATTACAAGTTGGTATGAGAGCATGATCTGGATTTAACTGGAACTGGGTTAGGGTCACACACCGCACGTTGATGACACTATAACGTAGGAGGGTGCGAGAACAATCTAGAAACAAAACTAGGACTCCCAGTTTCTCTTTTGGCAAATGTTTACTAAAAATGATCGCCAAGATTGAGTCTGTGCACACTCCTGATCACACACGACAACCCCAAATCAAGTCTAGACCATCAATTGACGGGTATAGACCTCATTCCACCCCATTCTAGCCGTTAGAAATCGGTAAAAGTGAATAGAGGTCAGATTAGTTCCGAAATGACCCGAAACGGCTCGAATTGGAAGAGGGGGCTAAACGATCAAGTTCTAGGGGGTTTCAGGGTGGGACCCCAACTTTTTTAGACCCAGGGGATGGTGAGGACCTCACCCAATCGGTGAGCCCTCGCCAGATGGTCAAGTGGTCGGCGAGGGCCTCGCCGATCAGCGGGCCCTACGGGCTGGGCCGTCCAGGCCGATCGTGTTTGGGGGCTGGGGTAACCCCCTGATGTGTGGACCATCGATCAAAACTCCTCCAAACCCTCACTTCCTTCCCAAAGTGACCCCCCAAGCTCTCCCTTTCCTACAAAGTTGTTATTTTCTCTCTCAAACCTCCGTTCCTATCACTCCTTCCTTCATTTTTTATTATTTCCCTCATCCCTCCACCGTTCTCAGCCATACTCAGCACCTACTCCCTCCATTTTCTGTAGTTGGAGCTCCCAAAGCTCTCATTTAAGCTCTATAACGTGCCAGCCCCTAACCCCTCCTATCTTGATCTTTTCTTTCTTCTATTTTCCCTTTCCTTGACCCATTGCACTCCTGTTTCTGACCCAAACTCGTGAGAACCCATTAGGTCAGCCCTTTCCTTCCATTTCATCACTTTTTCATGGATTTCATAGAGGCTATTGTAGCCTTTTTCTCCATTTTCACCATCCTTTCATTGATGGGCAAGAAGCGGGCCCCTGCGGACGAGGCTGGGCCTAGTCGTCCTACTCATTCGAGGTGGCCTAGAGGAGCTACCACGAGTCCAAGTGTTGGGAGAGAATTGCATTCAAAACGGGATTTAGATCCCCGGGCTCCAATAGGAAGATCATTGTTGGCAGAGTTGGCTCATGGCGTCTATGAGAACCGTAGGGTTCTCTTTGAAGCGCATGTGGATGGGCGACTCTTTGGTGAGTATTTGTTGTTCGAGCGTATGGAAGCTGCCGGGTGGGGTCTGCTATTTGAAGGTGAGTCTCGTGCAAATGTGAGTACTATTTACGCTTTCTATGCTCATATTCAGGACCCTATACTGGAGCCGTTGCAGTTCAAGATCCCCTTCAGCGGAGATCAGGAAGCCACAATTAATGCTGGGTTGATAGCTTGACTCCTGAACGTGCCACTTGGCGAGGTACATTCAAGTGCAAGGAATCTGAATAGTGCTCATGAGAGAGATCGCCGCACCAGGTTTCTATGTGGTCTTTTGGTTACGTGGTAGCATAACAAGAGCCTCTTAAAGACCCATATGTCAGGTGATTTCCTTCTGCTTCAACACATCTACACGTTCAATGTTTATCCTAAGTGGAGCAATAGCAGTGAATGCACGCGTCTCATGGTAGATTTTCTGTATCAAGTGGGACAGGGAGAGAAGGTGTGCATGCCTACATTTATCCTATGACAGATCATCCTTATCGTGCAATCAAAGAGAAGGACTGAGTCGCTTCCCTTTAGCCAACTCATATGCAAGATTGCACTTGGGTTTGCCTACAGACTCGAGGCGGAGTTGCCAGTGCCGGTCCATTATATTAGTGAGGCTACTCTTGACCAGATGAAGACGGGGCCTCAGCAGTGTGAGGCCTAACTTGATGAAAGCGAGGAAGAGTACGATAGCGAAGAAGAAGGAAGTGAAGAAGAAGGTGGCGTAGAGAGGAAGAAGTCCAAGAAGAAGAAGAGGAGGCTCAGGATACTGATGAGAGTACTCCCCCTGTGACTCAGGCTGATAGGGATGCCCGTATTATGTGAATCGAGGAGGGTCAGGCTGCTCTTCGACAGGTATTGGGGATTTACCGGACCTCGTAAAGAGTTAGTTCAAGAAAGTAACCTGCACGCTGAAGACAATCCTATGCTGCCTGAAGGATAAGGGTGCTCCTTCCCCATCGCTAGATTTTGATGAATAGGCTTTTTGTAATCGTTGTTTGCTTATTTGTTACCTGTTTTGACGTATGGTTTGGTGTTTATTTGGTAGTTGGTAATCGTTTGGTGTTGAAGCTAGTGTGTGAAGCTCAGATGTTTTGTTCACATGCTTTCTCTATCGCGATTCACGTAATGCTGCAAATCATGTATTGTGACAATTTTGTTAATGAAATGCATGTTATTTCTTTGGCTTGTGAAGTTAATGCAGTGGATGGACTGTGTGAATGTCTTATCTTATTGGTTGCTACCCTCTGTTGTGTGTAGGGTATGCCACCTAAGGGTTCAAGATCTTCGGCCCGTCTTTCTCTGGGAGATTCGCTCGACGGGGCCCTTGCCCTATGTGATACTCATATGGACCCCCATATGGGCCCATCTCGTTCAGATCTCATGCCGATTTCTCAGCCAGCTTCTGGTCTTGCTGCTGGGCCACCTCCTGTGACACCTTCTGTGGTGCCTCCTGTTACACCTGTGGTTCCCGAGCAGCACCGTGCGTCTATGTTGACGCCTTCAACATCACAGTCCGCTCCGCCTGTTGATAGGCTAGAGCAGATGATGTTGTTGATGCAGCAGCAGCAGATACAGCAGCAGCAGCAGCAGTTCTTATCCTCCATGGCTGACATCTTTGCTCAGTCGATGGTGGCCACTCCACCTTCCTCGCCTCTGCACCCTATTGGGCATACTAGTGTGAGCGGTACGTTCAAGCGATTTCAGCGCTTGAGGCCTCCTACATTTTCGGGTACTCACAGACCCGAGGAGGCTGAGTATTGGATCGACCGCATCTCGAAGATGCTTAGACCTCTGCACTGTTCCTAGGCAGAATAGGTTGAGCTTGCCTCCTTCATGTTTGAGAAGGAGGCTAGCTTATGGTGGGACAGTATTCTCTGCACAGTTGCGAAGGGATTCGAGTGGACGTGGGCAGCGTTTGAGGCACACTTCCACGAGAAGTATTTTCTTATCACGTACCGGTACGAGAAGGAGAGTGAGTTCCTTCGCCTTCGCCAGGGAGGCATGTTGGTGATGGAGTATGAGAACAGGTTTACGGAGCTTGGCAGGTATGCTCCGTTGATTTTGGGTAATCAGTCGTTGAGGATGTAGCATTTTTCTGAGGGTTTATGGCCTGAGATTAGATCGAAGATGTGCTGTGCGAGCATATCTTCTTATGCGGAGCTGGTGAACATGTCCTTGCGAGCAGAGTAGGATAGGGAGAGGTTGTCCCACACATGAGCACCTGTGGTTCTTAAGCCGTGACTTGAGATCGTGAGTAGGCCTTTCCTTAGTAAGAGGCCTCGATTTGATTCACCGCCAGGGTCTTCTGCAGCTCCTGCCTATATGAGGTGTCCTGATGTGTGGTGCAACTACTGCAAGAAGCCTGACCATGCTGATATATCATGTTTTTCTAGGATGCTAGACAGTGGGTTCTCGCCGCCTCAGAGGATCAGTCGTCTAATGCCTCAGGCTATTTCTGCGCCTCCCCTTCGATCAGCACCAGCTCATCCTTCCTTCGGACCTCCAGCACCTCATTTCAAGACACCACAACGGCCCATGGTTCCTCCACCGCATCGACCACAGCAGGTTCGGGTTTATGCGCTCACAGCTGAGGTGCCCGAGGCAGATTCAGCACCGACGTCATTTGAGGTTCCTGCGCACATTCTAGGTACACCTATCTTCCTGTTGATGGACACAGGGTCCACTGTTTCAATCATTTCTTGTGCTGGGGTTAAGCGGCTAGGGTTGGTTACGGTTCCTGCGAAGGGAGTGAGACTCACGACAGCTACAGGGACTACGTCAGATATTACTCAGACTTGTGAGTCTTACTCGATAGATTTGGGTAGCAGGACAGTGGTTGTCGACCTGATTGTCTCCCCACTGTGTCATTATGATGTTATTTTTGGGATGGACTGACTCGTGAAGATGAGAGCAGAGATTGATTGCGAGGCCAGAGTTGTGACAGCCTATGGACCTGAGGGCTCGGCCTTCTCTTTTCCAGTTCAGGTCAGTTGGTCCTGTCGTGTTAGCAGTTACGCTTCTATGTTAGAGAGTTCTGATGTTTCGATGTTAGAAGATATGCCAGTAGTTCACGATTTCTCTGATGTGTTTAAGAAGATTTTAGGGTTTCCTCCTTGGTGTGAGATTGACTTCACTATTGATCTTGTGCCCAGTGCGACACCGATTTCCCTACCGACGTATCGAATGCCTCCATGTGAGATGGAAGAGTTGAGGAGTCAGATTGATGGCTTGCTTAAAGCAGACTTTATTCAGCCGAGTGTGTCACTATAACGCCCGTGAAAAATCCGTACTTGGGCTCGAGTACCAACTCGACCCGAAATTGCGTAGAATTCATTCCTTTAGAAAATATGACTAGGTTAGCTAGTGCAACGTTAGAATAGCTGGGAAATGGTCCCTAATCACTTTAAATACGTTCTACAAGGCCCAAAGCGAGTGGAACCAATGGTGCTATAATGCTCTAAAGCCTCGGATCAAACTCTAAGCCGGTTTATTCTCGGGACCTCCTTGAAACTTTGTATTGGATCTAGACCGCGCGTCGAAAGTCCGATACCTACCATTTTAGACCGTTATGACCACTTAGCTGGGCTTGGCAATCGTTTCGAAAATCAAGTCCAACTGACATTCAGAGGCTATTTCATTGAGCCTGGAGTGAAGAGAGTGAGAATAGGGTTAGAATTGGAATTTGAAATTCAAATCTGGCACACGATTTGACGCATCAGTATTGAGCGTTCTGACCGTCAGAATACAACCAAATTACACCCTTGGATCAGGAAAAATATCTATTACATATCACGAGACTTATAGGCCTGATCTTGGTGCGATGACCGTTAAACTGAAACTGGACCGCCACGTGCGATCTGGGAACCCTACCGGTCTGAAAACTGGATGTGTGCTAGATCCAGTATGCATGAGCTTAAGTCCGACCACATTTGGCCAAGGGACCTTCAGAAATGCTCATTTGGACCGAAACGGCCCTGATTTGGTTAGGCACCAAGTAAACATTGTTCCCAAGCCTATTTTGGGCATGTTTTAGACTATAAAAGGGGTTGAAACCCTCACTCCTCTCTCCCATCCGAATTTGAGAGAAACCCTAACTTGGGAGAGAGAAAAAGGTAAGAGATTGTGAGAGAGAGTGGTAGAGTTCTTCCTGCCACTTGTGCTACGTGTTGCACGTGCTTAAGCAACACACTTCTACCGCTTTCCCGGTGATTTCACCGCGATTCTAGGTAAGTAAATACCCTAAATAGTTGCTGATTTGAGTTTCCTTTATTTCCATAGCGATGTAGCTTATGGATCTCGTGTATTAGGTTCCCTATTCGCCGTAGACGAAGCGTATACGCTCCGTTTCAATTCACGAGTTTACAAGACATAAGGTGAGGATTTTAGACGCTTTGATTGACGGTTCCCAACGCTTTCAATGTCGTTTAATAGTAGATTCTTGACGGTATCGCCATTTGACATGTACAAAATGCTCTCCGTTTCCCGTTTCGTAAACTAACGAAGAATATGAGATTTAGGGCATTTTAGTCATTTGTAGGAAGTACTGTTTACATTCATATTTTGCTGATGTGATTGACATGGTTTGTTGTCGCATTAGGAAGTTAGGAATACGTGCATAATTAGTTTGGCGAAGAGATTCGCCTAATTGCGCACTTCGGGTCGACATACTATATGTAGACTTAAGTGTGTAGTGTATGTGTTTGTATAAATGCTTGTATTAGTATGTATTGAATTAAATAATGCTATGAGATAGTTTGAGATTGATTTCTCAATTAATATGCTGACCTAAATGATTTCCTACATGTTGATTATATGCATGATTTCATTACATGCATGAAATATATGTGCTTGAAGATTTACTTAAGTTGAATGTTATAACATGTGTTAACATGCTCACATGATTGTATTTCAATTCCAATACTCCTACATAATTTGTTGATATGATTCCATAAGTGTTTAGGACTAGACTTAGTCCAGGCAGTCGGTAACCGAGCAAATTCATGGCTGACTGGTCTTACCCACGAGCGACGCGTCGATGAACGCGAGTCGTGTTTGAAGTTGGCGGCAGTGGTTAGGCCACGCAAAGTGTTTTACGCACTTCATGTCGTTTGACTTGAGATGCGATCGCGCTAGTCGAGCCCGTCAAGTAACCCGACTGGCCGATGTATGTTCACCTTGTATGAGTCATAACTGCTTGAACCTAGGGTACTGAACTTACCATTGTAAACCCTGTTAACCATGGTACCTTGATCCACGAAGACTCATGAGCCGGGCATGGTGGTATGGGACACCGTGGTCGAGCTGTCGGCCTACGCTGGGGCCACAAACCTCCCCGTAGTGACCAGTGAGCACCTAGACTCGTGAGCAGATTATGGTGGTATGGGACACTATATTCTAGCTTTCGGCCTACGCTGATCAGGCGACGAGTCCTTTGTAGTGACCGCGAGCGTATTCTGAGTCCACGGGAGGCGACAACCCTTCCGTTGCAGTAGAGTACAGTAGGCATGTATTGATAAGGTGATGGGGGAGCGGTGCAACGAGTGCGAGCAACAGCCCTGACAGCCCTTGCAGTGACCTACGAAATGTACATCGTATGAGATTACTAGGAGTGACGACCCTAGACAGGATCTGTGTTGGGATTGATACAAGGGAAGTACCTTAGTTTCCCAATCCTGCTGTTTGAATGGACTAATAACAACTTGGAAATCATATCACCATAGCATTGCATTTGCCTGGAAGATGTGGAGCACTCTAGGGAGTGTGGCATGCCGCGGTCGTAAGATGTTGCCGTATGAGGGAGATCGTCGATGAGGGTATACATCACGTCATGTCATCTTGCATTAACAACAGTATTAGGATTGTCTGATTTACTGCTTTACTATTATCGCATGATTGAATTGCGAACATGCTAATCCTTGCTCTATGATTCCACTGAGTTGATCACTCACTCCCACATTATGGGATGGTGTTTGCAACACCCACCAGACCCTGTTGTAGATGCAGGTGAGGCTGAGATCCAGGAGGTGGAGCCAGACTTTGACGAGGACCAGGACGAGTTCTCGTACATGCAGTATCACGATGGCTTCGCGTAGGCGACCTGGATCGATGGGACTTCAGTGGGACCATTTTGGATATTTATTTTTGTTCATGTATATGTATATGAGACTAAGAGATGTATTCATACTTTAGAGACAGATGAGGTTTACTTTGTTTTTCCATACAGTGATATATATATTGTTTAGTCTTCCGCTTGCTTTTATCACTGGATTTGAAGTATGAATTGCAGTTTTGGTATACTTTTACTCATGTGAATGCTTTAAATCAGACAACATTGAATCATAATCATTTTTGTTGCATAAGTGACGGCCTGGAACTCGGGAGCTGAGTTTAGACACGACCCCCGATTTTCAGGGTGTTACAAGTTAGTATCAGAGCATGAATAAGAGTATACTGGGCCTGGGTTATGGTCTCGCGACGTATGCTGTCGCTTCCTTTGTCTTAGGTGGGTGTAAGAAGGGTTTAGAAACATTTCTAGGATCGCAGATTCACCGATAGGCGAAGTCTATTCGGATCGATCGCACGATCGAGTCTGTAGCGCATCTCGGGTCGCGTAAAGCAACCCGAATAGCTTCTAAGCCATAGGAAGTCGGGTTGAGACGTCCTATGAATGATTTTAAACCCGTAAAAGTAAATTCTTGGGCCGTGGGATGATCACGACTCCTGTAATCAATCGCCAGGGCAAACCCCATTTCGCCAAAAATCTTCAAAATTCTTCCTCTCACCACTCAAATCTTAATTTCTTTATTATACAAATCATGTTAGGCATCAAAACTAATGTGAAAATAACATAAAATGATACTTTCATAAAATTTTATAGTGAATAGTAAAATTTCATGAAAAATGGCCATAAGGCCATTCTAACTTCACTTTCTTTAGCAACTAAGGATCTATATACATGTACTAGCTCCTTCTACCCCAAATTCATATGCTGCATTATAGGGTTTGGTATTCGGGATTGCGGAGTGGTTCCAGAAAGCCCTGAACACATGTTTGGGCTCACATAGGCCAAAATACTATGAACCAGGGGTCGAACCTTATAGATCTGGGGCCCTTGGACCATAGGGGACCGAACCCATCTGGCCCCACTGGCCGGATGCACCACCGGTCGGCGATGCCATCGCCGATTCGGCGATGCATCGCAGTACGGGTGGGCCCCTTTGAGGTGCTTTTCGGGCGCATGCCCTTAAATGGTATGTAAACCCTCCCCATGGGTCTCCCGTCCAAAGAAAACCCCCAAATCACACCCCTCCTTCACAAACAGCCCTCCCCATAGCTCCATTTTCATTTTCCAGCAACCGTTTCCAAAATTTGGGATTCCAAATCGCCTCTAGATCCCTCCTTGGCCAAAAACGACCATCATCCATCACTTCTTTGGAGTTATCAGCCCTTCCTCTTGAAGATTTCATCATTTGGAGCTCCAGAAACCCCCAAATCGAGCTGAAATCGTGAGGTGCTCCATTCCACTTTTTCATTTTCATTTCTCCTTGAAAATATACTCTTGAGAAGCTTGAAGCATCCCTCTACGATGCCTAGATCTCCTTTTTTCAGATTGGGCAGCCACTTCTCCGCATTTTCACCGTTTTCCATGGCCTTCGTGGAAGCCATTTTAGGCCTTTTATCACTCTCATCCATCATATCTTTGATGGGTAAAAGGAAAACCGCAACAGACGAGGCTGGTCCAAGCCACCCTACTCAATCGAGAAGACCGCGGGGTGGTGTCGCAAGTTCAAGCGCCGCCGCAGGTCCAGTTGCAGTCCTAGAGTGCCGTACAAAGCGGGATTTGGATCCCCATGCACACCTTAGGCGAGTAATTTTATCAGAGATGCCTCATGGCCAATACACTGATCGCAAAGTGTTATTTGAGGTGGACGTGGAAGGGTGACTGTTCGATGAATTTTTGATTATTCGAGCGCATTGAAGCTGCACATTGGGGTCTGATCTTTGAAGCTTGCGCTCGTGCTAATGTGAGCACCGTTCGTGCCTTCTACGCTAGTATCCAGAGTCCTACCTTGGAGCCATTGCAGTTTAAAATCCCTTTTGGTAGAGATCGGATGGCTACGATTGTAACACCCCAGATTTTGGCTAACCTGGGATTTGACGTCCTTAGGCAGTGGGTCAATTAAAACACCTGAAAAATCGTTCAGAACTCAATTCCATAGCCAAAGAAACCACTTAGGATAAATTTCTTTAGAAACTAAGCATAAGTTAGCTAGCGCAACGTTGGAGTGGCTGGGAAACAGTCCCTGATCACTTTAAATACGTTCTACAAGACCCAAATCGAGTAGAACCAATGACTCTAGAATACTTTATAACCTCGGATCAAACACTAAGCGGGTTTGTCCTCTGGACCACATTGAATTTTTATATTGGATTTAGACCGCGCGTCGAAGGTCCGATACCTCCTATCTTAGACCGTTAGAACCGCCCCGCTGGACTTGACAATCATTTCAAAAATCAAGTCAAACCGATAATCACAGAGTATTTCGTTGAACCCGGACTGAAGCGACCGCGAATAGGGACGAATTGGGAATTTCAAATTCAAATCTGGCACACGACTTGACGCGTCAGTATTAAGCGTTCTGACCGTCAGAATTCATCCAGATTACACCCTCGGATCAGGAAAAATTTCTATTTATTATCATGAGACTTTCAGTCCTGATCTACGTGCGGTGACCGCTGAACTGAAACTGGTCCGCTACGTGCGATCTGCGAACCCTGCCAGACTGAAAACTTAATACGAGGTACATCTGGTACCCATGAGCTTAAGTCTGATCGCAATCGACCAGGGGACCACCAGAAAGCAGTTTTTGGACCGAAACAGCCCCGAAATGGATAGGCATTAAGTAAACTTCGTCCCGGAGCCTATTTTCGACGTTTTCAAGCTTATAAAAGGGGTTGAAACCCTCATTTCTCCTTCACATCCGAATTTCACTAAACCCTAGAAAAGGGAGAGAGAGTTTGAGAGAAAGAGAAGAGGAGATTTTTCCCGCTTTCGAGCCATCAACGGTTGCTGCATCAGCACTTCCTTCCAATCACCTGGCTGGTGATTTCTCCACCTTTTCAGGTATAGAATAATCCCAAAAACTTGCTGATTTAGGGTTTACGTCGATGCACAACATGTTAGCTAACGTAATCCATAAATCAGGTTCTCTTACAGCCGTAGACGAAGCGTACACGCTCCGTTCAAAATCCCGCGACCGTAAGAGACTAGGTGAGGATTTTAGACGCTTTGATTGACGGTTTACAATGCTTTCAATGTCGTTTAATAGTAGATTATCGACGGCATCGCCGTTTGACATGTACAACATGCTCTCCGTTTCCTGTTTCGTAAATTAACGAAGAATGTGAGATTTAGGGCATTTTAGTCATTTGTAGGAAGTACGGTCTACATGCATATTTTGCTGACGTGATTGACATGGTTTGTTGTCGCATTAGGGAGTTAGGAATGCTTGCATAATCAGTTTGGCGAAGAGATTCGCCTAGTTGCGCACTTTGGGTCGACATACCATATGTAGACTAAAGTGTGTAGTGTATGTGTTTGTATAAATGCTTGTATTAGTATGTATTGAATTAAATGATGTTATGTAGTAGTTTGAGATGGATTTCTTGATTAATATGCTGACCTAAATGATTTCCTACATGTTGACCTTATGCATGATTGCATTACATGCATAGAAAGTATGCCTTGAAGATTTGCTTAAGTTGAATATTATAACATGTGTTAACATGCTCACATGATCATGTTTCAATTCCAATACCTTTGCATATGTTGCTAATGTGATTCCATAGATGTTTGGGACTTGACTTAGTCCAGGCAGTCGGTAACCGAGCGAATTCGTGGCTGACTGGTCATAGTCACGAACGACGCGTCGATGAACGTGATTCGTGTTTAGAGTTGGCGGCAGTGGTTAGGCCACGCGAAGTGTTTTACGCACTTCATGTCGTTCGACTTGAGATGCGATCGCGCTAGTCGAGCCCGTCAAGTAACCCGACTGGCCGATGTATGTTCACCTTGTATGAGTCATAACTACTTGAACCTAGGGTACTGAACTTACCATTGTAAACCCTATTAACCATGGTACCTTGATCCACGAAGACTCATGAGCCGGGCATGGTGGTATGGGACACCGTGGTCGAGCTGTCGGCCTACGCTGGGGCCACAAACCTCCCCGTAGTGACCAGTGAGCACCTTGACTCGTGAGCAGATTATGGTGGTATGGGACACTATATTCTAGCTGTCGGCCTACACTGATCAGGCGACGAGCCCTTTGTAGTGACCGCGAGCGTATTCTGAGTCCACGGGAGGCGACGACCCTTCCGTGCAGTAGAGTACAGTAGGCCTGTATTGATAAGGTGATGGGGGAGCGGTGCAACGAGTGCGAGCAACAGCCCTGGCAGCCCTTGCAGTGACCTACGAAATATACATCGTATGAGATTACTAGGAGTGACGACCCTAGACAGGATCCGTGTTGGGATTGATATAAGGGAAGTACCTTAGTTTCCCAATCCTGCTGTTTGAATGGACTAATAACAACTTGGTAATCATATCACCATAGCATTGCATGTGCCTGGAAGATGTGGAGCACTCTAGGGAGTGTGGCATGCCGCGGTCGTAAGATGTTGCCGCATGAGGGTGATCGTCGGTGAGGGCATACATCACGTCATGTCATCTTGCATTAACAACAGTATTAGGATTGTCTGATTTACTGCTTTACTATTATCGCGTGATTGAATTGTGAACATGCTAATCCCTGCTCTCTTATCCCACTGAGTTGATCACTCACTCTCACGTTACGGGATGGTGTTTCTGGACACCCACCAGTCCCTTTTGTGATTGCAGATGATGGCACGGCCTGTGAGGCGGAGCTGGACTTGATGATGAGGAGGAGGATTCCTCCTTTATGCGTGTTCTGATTGACGGGATTGCAGGGAGGTTGATTAGATACTTTGACATTTGTCATTTTATATTTTTAGCGCCCTCATGTATATTCATTTTGTTTACTTTTGAAGTATACATGTATGTGTATAACCTGGTAATATATTCACACTCTGGAGACATACAACAGTTTATATACGTTATACATACTATTACAGTCTTCCGCTTGCAAATTTAACTGTCTCTGGAGTATGATATGCTGTTCTGGCTTAATCTCACTCATGTTTAATACATTATCACAGACAACATTCAATCATACATATCTATGTTGCATAAATAACATTTTGGAACTCGGGAGTTGGGTTTTTGCTCGACCCCCCGATTTTCGGGATGTTACAGATGGTATCAGAGCATGATTTGGATTAAACCGGGCCTGGGTTATGGTCTCGCGACGTACGCTGTCGCTTCCTTTGACTTAGGTGGGTGCGAGAAGGGTCTAGAAACACTTCTAGGGTCGCAGATTCGCCGATAGGCGAAGTCTATTAGAATCGATCGCAAGATCGAGTCTGTAACGCGTCTCGGGTCGCGTAAAGCAACCCGAATCACTTCTAAGCTTTAGAAAGTTGGGTAGAGACGTCCTATGAGCGGTTTTAAACCGAAAAAGTGAATCCTTGGGCCGTGGGATGACCACGACTCCAGTAATCAATCGCCAGGGCTTAAAAACCCCGTTTCACCAAAAATCTTCAAAATTCCTCCTCTAAACACTCCAATCTTAATTTCTTTCTTATCCATTTCATGTTAGGCATCAAACCTAATGTGAAAATAATACAAATTAGTACTTTCATGAAATTTTACAGTGAATAGTAAAATTTCATGAAAAATGGCCATAAGGCATTCTAACTTCACTTTCTTTAGCAAATAAGGATCTAGATAGGTGTACTGGCTCCTTCTACCCCAAATTCATATGCTGCATCATATGGTTTGGTATTCGGGATTGGAATGCGGACCCGAAAAGCCCCGAACACATGTTTGGGCTTATACAAACCAAATTACTATGAATTAGGGGGTGGGATGTGATTTTTTGGAACCCTGGGACCATGGGGGACCAGACCCATGGGGTCCCACCGGCTAACGTGGGAGTTGTCCGGCGATGCCATCGCCGGCCGGGCGATGCATCGCCGGCCGGCGGTGTCGGTTGGTGCCGTCCTTCGGGCGCACCCCCTTAAATAGGCTCCACATCATCCCTAGGTACCTCCCACATCATGAAAACCCCCAAATCCCACCTCTCCTTCACAAACAGCCCCCTACATAGCCCTAGATTTGATTTTCAGCAACCCATTCCAAACCCCGGCGTCCCAAACCACTCCTACAACCTTCCCTGGCCAAAACCGACCACCACCCACCATTTATTGGGTGTTGGCAGCCTCTTTCCTTGAAGATATCACCATTTGGAGCTCCAAAATCCCCCAAATATAGCTGAAATCGTGAGGTACTCCATCCCATCTTTTTGTTTGTATTTTTCCCTGAAAGTACAGCCTTGGGAAGCTTGAAGCATCCCTCTACGACGCCTAGATTTCCTTTTATCAGATTGGGCAGCCATTTCTCCGCATTTTTGGCGTTTTCCATGGCTTTCGTGGAAGCCATTTTGGGTCTTTTGTCACTCTCATCCATCATATCTTTGATGGGTAAGAGGAAAACCGTGACAGATGAGGCTGGGCCGAGCCGCCCTGCTCGATTGAGAAGACCGCGGGGTGGTGCCGCAAGTTCAAGCACCGCCGCAGGTCCAACTGCATCCTGGAGTGCCGTACAAAGCGGGATTTGGATCCCCATGCACATCTTGGACAAACCATTCTATCAGAGATGCCTCATGGTAAATACACTGATCGTAGAGTGTTATTTGAGGCAGACATAGATGGGTGATTGTTCGGCGAGTATCTGTTGTTCGAACCCATTGAAGCTGCGCACTGGGGACCGATCTTTGAAGCTCGCGCTCGTGCTAATGTGAGCACTGTTCGTGCCTTCTATGCTAGCATCCAGAATCCTACCTTGGAGCCTTTGCAGTTCAAAATCCCTTTTGGTAGAGATCGGATGGCTACGATCGACGTCCGGTTGATTGCGCGACTTCTCAACGTGCCTCTAGGTGATGTGCATCCAAGTGAGAAGAATTTGAGGACTAGACGTGAACGAGATCGCCGCACCAGGTTTCTGTGCGGTAAGTTAGTTCCATGGCAGCCTAATAATAGCCTCAAGGCGACGTACATGTCTGAGGATTTGCGCCTGCTGCATCATATCTGCACGTTCAATGTCTATCCCAGGTCGACGAACCGCATTGAATGCACACGTCTTATGGTAGATTTCTTATTTCTGGTGGCCCAGGGAGAGAACGTATGTATGGCCACTTTCATCTTACGGCAGATAGTTCTCATAGCCAGGTCTAGGAGAACATCCGAATCGCTTCCCTTTGACCGACTCATTTGCAAGATTGCACTTGAGTTTGCCTATAGACTTGGGCCCGAATTACCGGTATCGATTCACACCATCGATGAGTCGACAATGGTCAAGATGAAGATTGGGTCGCAATACCGTGAAAATCAACTTGAAAGGGATAGTGGGGATGACTTTGATGAAGAGGAAGATCAAAGCGAAGAAGAACCTAGAGCAGAGGTTCAGGAAGAGGTTCAGGAAGAAACAGAAGAGGAGGCTCAGGATACTGATGAGAGCCCTCCTCCTTCTGCGCAGACTACTATCGACGACCGCATTGCTCGGATGGAGGAGAGTCAGACCGCTTTGCGTAGGGAAGTCCACGAACTTCGAGCAGAAGTCGCTGATGCCAAGGCCGTTACAAAGAAGAAGTTTGGCAAGGTGACTCGCACCTTGAAGGCAATCCTGTGTTGCTTACAGGATAAGGGTGCTCCTCCTCCATCACCAGACTCCGACTAGCGATGCGATCTTTGATGTTATTATTAGTAGTTAGTCATTTCCTGTTTTAAGTTGTGTTTTGTAAGCCTGATAAGGCTGGTAGTTTACCTATGTTGCCGTAGTCGCTGACTGACATAGCTCCCATGTACTTTTTGTTATGATACTTATAGGGAGATATCCCTTGTATTATGACAATTTTGGTTTAATGAAATGCATGATGCTTTTCGACTTGTTATGTGAATGTTTGTGTTGTGGTTTAGGCTTAATGTAGCCAAAAATTTGTGGAATGGAGTGCATGCCGTCTCATTTCACTGTAAGCTATTGTCCCTGGATCGGGAGTATTGTAACTCCCGGGATTCAGCCTACAAATTAGTTTTTATCCCACCCCACCCTCCTACCAAGCATGCCACTTTCGATCCCACTATGGGACTAAGAACGCGGTTCTATTTAATACAACTGAATGCTACTGGCCACATAGGCCCTTGGCGTTTTGGTCCTAGAGTTAGCACTCCTAGATTTGAAGAGTCTGATGACATAAGAAATCCAATTACATTTAGACAATCTTAACCCTAAGTGATAGAACAACTCTCTGTAGTAGAAATGGTATGGAAAGTCATTTACCGTATAATCTTAAGCTTTAGATTATAGCTACTGAGTTACAGATTAGCCTACTAGTTATCTAGAGTAGGGTAAAGCCTGTATATGTTAAGGAATGATAGATTAGTTTTGATTGGAATGAGACTCCCTTCCTTGAATAGATCCCCTTATGTCTTATAGACTTCTGTTATTACCCATAGGAAGGAACCATACACTCTCAGGGAACATTTATAACTCCCTCAGATTGAACTTAGAATGAACTAGCACGCCCCTTAGAATTGCCTTTCCCAAGGACTTATTGCATTCGGGAACGCAGAGTAAAGGAACTACATGTAAGCGATGTATTCGCGGTTTGAGTCGATTTCTTACTCCTAGTGGTTACCAATGAATCCAATGCTCTGATCAAGCAGAGGATCGGCATCGACTTGGATTAAGAACTGATACAACACATTTTCTGTCCTGATTAGACAGAAGGTTCAACGTATCCGGCTTAGACCCACTACACAACCTTTCTTCTGTGATGGCCCAACCATCTACAACTAAACAGGATCACATTGTCTTTGGGAAATGGTGAGGACTTAAAACCATGTAGAGAAAGGTTAAGGATAGCCCCTAAGTTACGCCCCGTTCCGATATACGGATCGATGCAACGATTCTTAGACTTTAAGTAGAACCAAGTTTTAAGGGGGGTAGAACGTATTAAGTCCAATCCAGTTAGGATTAGTCAACACTGCCGTTCGATCAGTGTGGCGCAGCGGAAGAGTGGTTGGCCTCTTTCCCACTGGCCCAGGATCGAAACATTTGATTTAGGTTATATGTACGATTAGGTTATTAAATAGGATTTGAACCTTCCTTAGAGAAAGTACTCCTTGCCCTTCGCCAATGTCGGGGACGACATTGTGTTTTACGGAGGGTAGATTGTAACACCCCGGATTTTGGCTAACCTGGGATTTGACGTCCTTAGGCAGTGGGTCAATTAAAACACCTGAAAAATCGTTCAGAACCCAATTCCATAGCCAAAGAAACCACTTAGGATAAATTTCTTTAGAAACTAAGCATAAGTTAGCTAGCGCAACGTTGGAGTGGCTGGGAAACAGTCCCTGATCACTTTAAATACGTTCTACAAGACCCAAATCGAGTAGAACCAATGACTCTAGAATACTCTATAACCTCGGATCAAACTCTAAGCGGGTTTGTCCTCTGGACCACATTGAATTTTTATATTGGATTTAGACCGCGCGTCGAAGGTCCGATACCTCCTATCTTAGACCGTTAGAACGGCCCCGCTGGACTTGACAATCATTTCGAAAATCAAGTCAAACCGATAATCACAGAGTATTTCGTTGAACCCGGACTGAAGCGACCGCGAATAGGGACGAATTGGGAATTTCAAATTCAAATCTGGCACACGACTTGACGCGTCAGTATTAAGCGTTCTGACCGTTAGAATTCATCCAGATTACACCCTCGGATCAGGAAAAATTTTTATTTATTATCATGAGACTTTCAGTCCTGATCTACGTGCGGTGACCGCTGAACTGAAACTGGTCCGCTACGTGCGATCTGCGAACCCTGCCAGACTGAAAACTTAATACGAGGTACATCTGGTACCCATGAGCTTAAGTCTGATCGCAATCGACCAGGGGACCACCAGAAAGCAGTTTTTGGACCGAAACAGCCCCGAAATGGATAGGCATTAAGTAAACTTCGTCCCGGAGCCTATTTTCGACGTTTTCAAGCTTATAAAAGGGGTTGAAACCCTCATTTCTCCTTCACATCCGAATTTCACTAAACCCTAGAAAAGGGAGAGAGAGTTTGAGAGAAAGAGAAGAGGAGATTTTTCCCGCTTTCGAGCCATCAACGGTTGCTGCATCAGCACTTCCTTCCAATCACCTGGCTGGTGATTTCTCCACCTTTTCAGGTATAGAATAATCCCAAAAACTTGCTGATTTAGGGTTTACGTCGATGCACAACATGTTAGCTAACGTAATCCATAAATCAGGTTCTCTTACAGCCGTAGACGAAGCGTACACGCTCCGTTCAAAATCCCGCGACCGTAAGAGACTAGGTGAGGATTTTAGACGCTTTGATTGACGGTTTACAATGCTTTCAATGTCGTTTAATAGTAGATTATCGACGGCATCGCCGTTTGACATGTACAACATGCTCTCCGTTTCCTGTTTCGTAAATTAACGAAGAATGTGAGATTTAGGGCATTTTAGTCATTTGTAGGAAGTACGGTCTACATGCATATTTTGCTGACGTGATTGACATGGTTTGTTGTCGCATTAGGGAGTTAGGAATGCTTGCATAATCATTTTGGCGAAGAGATTCGCCTAGTTGCGCACTTTGGGTCGACATACCATATGTAGACTAAAGTGTGTAGTGTATGTGTTTGTATAAATGCTTGTATTAGTATGTATTGAATTAAATGATGTTATGTAGTAGTTTGAGATGGATTTCTTGATTAATATGCTGACCTAAATGATTTCCTACATGTTGACCTTATGCATGATTGCATTACATGCATAGAAAGTATGCCTTGAAGATTTGCTTAAGTTGAATATTATAACATGTGTTAACATGCTCACATGATCATGTTTCAATTCCAATACCTTTGCATATGTTGCTAATGTGATTCCATAGATGTTTGGGACTTGACTTAGTCCAGGCAGTCGGTAACCGAGCGAATTCGTGGCTGACTGGTCATAGTCACGAACGACGCGTCGATGAACGTGATTCGTGTTTAGAGTTGGCGGCAGTGGTTAGGCCACGCGAAGTGTTTTACGCACTTCATGTCGTTCGACTTGAGATGCGATCGCGCTAGTCGAGCCCGTCAAGTAACCCGACTGGCCGATGTATGTTCACCTTGTATGAGTCATAACTACTTGAACCTAGGGTACTGAACTTACCATTGTAAACCCTATTAACCATGGTACCTTGATCCACGAAGACTCATGAGCCGGGCATGGTGGTATGGGACACCGTGGTCGAGCTGTCGGCCTACGCTGGGGCCACAAACCTCCCCGTAGTGACCAGTGAGCACCTTGACTCGTGAGCAGATTATGGTGGTATGGGACACTATATTCTAGCTGTCGGCCTACACTGATCAGGCGACGAGCCCTTTGTAGTGACCGCGAGCGTATTCTGAGTCCACGGGAGGCGACGACCCTTCCGTGCAGTAGAGTACAGTAGGCCTGTATTGATAAGGTGATGGGGGAGCGGTGCAACGAGTGCGAGCAACAGCCCTGGCAGCCCTTGCAGTGACCTACGAAATATACATCGTATGAGATTACTAGGAGTGACGACCCTAGACAGGATCCGTGTTGGGATTGATACAAGGGAAGTACCTTAGTTTCCCAATCCTGCTGTTTGAATGGACTAATAACAACTTGGTAATCATATCACCATAGCATTGCATGTGCCTGGAAGATGTGGAGCACTCTAGGGAGTGTGGCATGCCGCGGTCGTAAGATGTTGCCGCATGAGGGTGATCGTCGGTGAGGGCATACATCACGTCATGTCATCTTGCATTAACAACAGTATTAGGATTGTCTGATTTACTGCTTTACTATTATCGCGTGATTGAATTGTGAACATGCTAATCCCTGCTCTCTTATCCCACTGAGTTGATCACTCACTCCCACGTTACGGGATGGTGTTTCCGAACACCCACCAGTCCCTTTTGTGATTGCAGATGATGGCACGGCCTGTGAGGCGGAGCTGGACTTGATGATGAGGAGGAGGATTCCTCCTTTATGCGTGTTCTGATTGACGGGATTGCAGGGAGGTTGATTAGATACTTTGACATTTGTCATTTTATATTTTTAGCGCCCTCATGTATATTCATTTTGTTTACTTTTGAAGTATACATGTATGTGTATAACCTGGTAATATATTCACACTCTGGAGACATACAACAGTTTATATACGTTATACATACTATTACAGTCTTCCGCTTGCAAATTTAACTGTCTCTGGAGTATGATATGCTGTTCTGGCTTAATCTCACTCATGTTTAATACATTATCACAGACAACATTCAATCATACATATCTATGTTGCATAAATAACATTTTGGAACTCGAGAGTTGGGTTTTTGCTCGACCCCCCAATTTTCGGGATGTTACAACGATTGATGTGCGACTGATTGCGCGACTTCTAAACGTTCCTCTTGGTGATGTTCATCCTAGTGAGAAGAGTCTGAGGAGTAGGCGTGAACGAGATCGCCGCACCAGGTTTCTGTGCGGTAAGTTGGTTCCATGGCAGCCTAATAATAGTCTTAAGGCGACGTACATGTCTGATGATTTGCGCCTGCTGCACCATATCTGCACGTACAATGTGTATCCCAGGTCGACGAATCGCATTGAATGTACACGCCTTATGGTTGATTTCCTGTATCTGGTGGCCCAGGGAGAGAATGTATGCATGGCTACCTTCATCTTACGACAAATAATCCTCATAGCCAAGTCGAGAAGAACATCCGAATCGCTTCCTTTTGGCCGACTGATTTGCAAGATTGCGCTTGAGTTTGCCTACCGACTTGGGCCAGAATTGCCAGTTTCGATTCATACCATTGATGAGTCGACTATGGTCAAGATGAAGATTGGGTCGCAGTACCGTGAAAACCAGCTTGAGGAAGACATCGAGGATGACTTTGATGATGAGGAAGATCAAAGCGAAGAAGAACCTGGAGCAGAGGTTCAGGAAGAAGCTCAGGAAGAGGTAGAAGAGGTGGCTAAGGATACAGATGAGAGCCCTCCTCCTTCGGCGTAGGCTACTATCGACGATCGCATTGCTTAGATGGAGGAGAGTCAGACCGCATTACGAAGAGAAGTTCAAGAACTTCGCGCAGAAGTCGCAGATGCCAAGGCCGTTACAAAGAAGAAATTAGGCAAGGTGACTCGCACCTTGAAGGCGATCCTGTGTTGCTTACAGGATAAGGGTGCTCCTCCTCCGTCCCCAGACTCAGACTAGCGATGCGACCTTGATGTAGTTGTCAGTAATTAGTCATTTCCTGCTTTATGTGTGTAAGCGTGTTAGGGCTAGTGCTTTGCTTATGTTGCTGTTGCAATTTTAACTGTCTTAGTTCCCATGTATTTCTCGTCATGATGCTTGTGAGGATATATCCCTTGTATTGTGACAATTTTGATTAAATGGAATGCATGGAATGCCTTTGACTCCTTGTGTGAATGATTGCGGTGTATTTGTGCAATTGAGACTGACAAGGTTGCGCCCTATTTTGAATATAGGGAATGCCGCCTTAGGCTACGCAGAGCACGGCTCGTCTTGCACTGACTGAGCATATGGATCAGACTCCTTCGCAGTCTGGCACCCATGCGGACCCTGCTGTGGGCCCGATTCCTGAGACAATTCGTGCGTCTCAGCCTACTGCTGGTCCTACAGTTGGACCACCGCCATTTACACCGTCAATCAGAGAGCCATATCGTGCATCTACTTCCACACAGCATCTGCCACAGCCTGCTCCACCTCCTGACAGATTTGAGCAGATGTTGGCTATGATGCAGCAGCAGCAATAACTTCTGACTACCATCGTGGGGACACTAGCTCAGGGTGGGGGTGTGGCTCCACCTGCACCACCTGCGCGTCCAGCTGAGGATGCTTATACATATGCCCAGGATGAGGGCATGGCTCATCCTGCGTCGCCTGCTTACCCTGCGGGGAATTTCACCGATACACTGGGCCTATTAGAGCGATTTCAGCGCTTACGGCCTCCCACTTTCACGGGTCCTCACAGACCCGAGGAGGCTGAGTACTGGCTCGACCGTGTGTCGAAGATTTTACGGATGCTTCATTGCACAGAGGCCGAGCAGGTAGAGCTAACTACATTTCTATTTGAGCGAGAGGCCAGCCTGTGGTGGGATAGCGTACTGTGGACCGTTGCCGCCGACTATGTATGGACGTGGGCAGCGTTTGAGTTCCGCTTCCATGAGAAGTATTATCCCCAGACTTACAGGCACGACAGGGAGAATGAGTTTCTCCGTCTCAGACAGGCAGCTATGACAGTTACAGAGTATGAGCATCGGTTCACGGAGTTGGGCAGATACGTCCCGACGATTTTGGCTGATGAGCAGATACGCATACGGCACTTTCTGGAGGGTTTGCGACCGGATATTCGGTTGAAGATGTGTTGTTTGACCATTCCCTCTTATGCGGAGTTGATTCACATGTCCATGCGGGCAGAGCAGGATGTGGATCGGCTTGCGCGATCTCGTGGCCCTGTTGCTTCTAGGCCACGACTAGACTTGCAGGATAGGCCCCTCGCGGGTAAGAGGCCTCGCATTGATCCTCCTACTAGGACTACAGCGCCTGTACCACCGTTTCGGCGTCCTGATTTGATATGTACATACTGTGGGAGGATAGGCCACTTGGCGCAGAGCTGTTTCTCTCGGATGCGGGACAGCGGGTTCTCGCCACCGCAGAAGATTGACCGTGCTCATTCACAGGAAATATCAGCACCGCCTCTACGGTTAGCTCCTGCGCACCCTTCTTTTAGACCTCCGGTATCGCAGATCAGACAGCCTCCACGGCCCTTGACACAGCGGCCGAACCGGCCACAGCGGGCTCGGGTTCATGCATTGACAGCTGAGACAGCTGTGACACCGACTCTTCAGCATTCAGCCTTCGAGGTCACAGCCCATATTGGAGGTACCCCTATTCTTGTGATGGTGGACACTGGTTCCATGATTTCTTTGATATCACGTGCTGTAGTCAGGCGTCTTGGGTTACAGACTATCACTATGGATAGCGTGCGGGTCTTTGCAGCTCATGGGGATTTTTCGGATGTTACCCAGATGTGTGAGGGTTGTTTAGTTGATCTGGGAGGCAGGACGATGGCTCTCGATCTTGTCGTCGATCCCTCGCTCATTTATCTGGACGTCATTCTTGGCATGGACTGGTTGACTGCTGGGAGGGCCGAGATTGACTGCGAGGCTCGTATGGTGATGGTGTACGAGCCTGAGGGCACGCCTTTCACGTTTTCAGTGCGGGTAAATCTTCCTTTCCGCATACTTAGTTATGCCACTTTATTGCGCGACGCTGGTGCCCAGATACTCGAGCATGTGCCAGTCGTTTCTGAGTTCGGGGATCTGTTCAGGAAGATCCCTGGTTTGCCGCCCCGACGTGAGATCGATTTCACTATCGACCTGGTTCCTGGTTCTACGCCCGTCTCACTGCCGACGTATCGCATGGCACCATATGAGATGGAGGAGTTGAGGACGCAGATTGATGGTCTGCTAGAGCTTGGCCTTATACGGCCTAGTGTGTCTCCTTGGGGAGCACCGGTCCTATTTGTGAGGAGAAGGATGGTTCGATGCGATTGTGTATTGATTATCGCAGGCTGAACCAGGTCACGGTGAAGAACAAGTATCCTTTACCCAGGATCGATGACTTGTTTGATCAGTTGAGAGGAGCGCAGTACTTCTCGAAGATTGATCTTCAGTCGGAATATCATCAGTTGCGCGTCAGAGATGAGGACGTGCAGAAGACAGCATTCAGGACCAGTTTTGGCCACTACGAGTTCCTCGTGATGTCGTTCGGTCTCACGAACGCACCAGTCGTGTTCATGGATCTGATGAACTGGGTATTTCAGCCTTTCCTCTATCGATTCATCATTGTTTTCATTGACGACATTTTGGTGTACTCTAGGAGTCGAGAGGAGCATGAGGAGCACTTACGTTTGGTCCTGGATAGGCTCAGACAGCATCAGTTGTTCGCACAGTACAAGAAGTGCGACTTCTGGAAGCAGGAGGTGAAGTTTCTGGGACACGTGGTGTCCAAGGATGGCATGGCAGTTGACCTGTCTAAGGTAGCTGCGGTGTAGGACTGGGAGCAGCCTGGTTCTGTCACTGAGGTGAGGAGTTTCTTGGGTCTCGCTGGCTACTATCGACGCTTCATTCAGGACTTCTCGAAGATCGCGAGACCCTTATCTCAGTTGACACGGAAGGACGTGAAGTTCGCCTGGAATGACAAGGCGGAGTCAGCTTTTCAGGAGCTGAAGGACAGACTTACGTCCGCCCCTGTGTTAGTATTGCCAGAGCAAGGGGTTAAATACACTATATACACTGACGCGTCTAGCGTTGATTTGGGTTGTGTCCTTATGCAGAGGGACAGGGTAATTTCGTATGCCTCGAGACAATTAAGGAAGCACAAGGAGAATTACCCTACACACGACCTAGAGTTGGCAGCAGTTATATTCGCACTGAGACTCTGGAGACATTACCTCTACGGAGAGGAGTTCGAGCTCTTTTGCGACCACAAGAGCCTCAAGTACATATTCACGCAGCGAGACTTGAATATGAGGCAGCGGCGATGGATGGAGACGTTGAAGGACTTCAAGTTTGAAGTCTCTTACCATCCTGGGAAGGTGAACCTTGTGGCTGATGCATTGAGCCGCAAGAAGGCGATAGAGTTTGCGGCTCCGCTGATGGTTTTCGAGTGGGATATGGTCGAGTTTTTGCGAGACTTTGAGCAGAAACTCACCGTAGAGGAGTCGTTTGAGTTCATCGCACATGTACAGGTGCGATCTCAGATCGATGACCGAGTCATCGAGGCGCAGAGGGACGATACGCATCTTACTGAACTTCGAGAGCAGGCCAGTGATGATGCTGACGTCAACTGGCGAGTTGGTATGGATGGGGGCTTACGTTATCTTGGCCGCCTATGCGTTCCAGATGTCCCTGACTTGAGACGAGAGATTCTCGAGGCTGCGCATTCTACTAGACTCGCGATGCATCCAGGCAGCACAAAGATGTATCGTGACGTGAAGAGGACGTATTGGTGGGAAGGTATGAAGACCCACATAGCAGAGTTCGTGTCCCGTTGTCTCACTTGTCAGCAGGTGAAGGCAGAGCATCGCCGACCACCTGGACTTTTGCAGCCTATGCCGATCGCAGAGTGGAAGTGGGATTTCATTTCCATGGACTTTATTTCTGGGTTGCCGAAGACGAGGAAGGGACATGATTCCATTTGGGTGATCGTCGACCGTCTGACGAAGTCGGCGCACTTCCTACCGATCAGAGTTACGAACTCTGCAGACGAGCTGGCTAGATTGTACATCAGAGAGATTGTGCGTCTGCATGGAGTTCCGCTGGAGACCGTGTCGGACAGAGACATGCGGTTCACTTATATTTTCTGGACTCGCATTCAGGAGGCTATGGGTGTGAAGTTGAAGTTCAGTACTGCCTTCCACCCACAGACAGACGGACAGACAGAGCGGGTGAACCAGATCTTGGAGGACATGTTGCGAGCTTGCGCATTGGACTTCAAGGACAGTTGGGATGATTGTCTTGCATATGCGGAGTTTGCGTACAACAACAGTTTTCAGTCGAGTATCGGTATGGCACCCTATGAGGCGTTGTATGGGCGACCTTGTCGCGCACCGCATTGCTGGCTAGAGGTCGGTGAGCGTAGCTTGATTGGCCCAGAGTTAGTGCAGGCGACGTCAGAGAAGATTGATATTATTCGACGTCGGCTCCTTACAGTGCAGAGCAGACAGAAGAGCTACGCCGATACGAGACGGACCACTAGAGTTCACAGTTGGGGATCATGTGTTCTTGCGAGTTTTTCCTATGAAGGGAGTCCTTCGGTTCGGGAAGAAGGGGAAGCTGGCACCACGATTCATTGGTCCATTTCAGATCCTCGATCGTGTGGGAGCGGTGGCTTACCGATTGGCTTTACCCATGCCTCTCGTGAGCGTTCACAACGTATTTCATGTTTCTATGCTGAAGAAGTACATTGCTGATCCTTCCCATATCATCAGATGGGAGCAGGTGCAGTTAGAAGAGGATGTTACATATATCCTACGACCAACAAGTATCCTAGACAGGAAGGAGCAGGTACTGCGTAGCAAGGTGATTCCCCTTGTGAAGGTATTATGGATGCATCACACTGAGGAAGAGGCTACCTGGGAGACAGAAGCCGAGATCAGAAAGAACTACCCACAACTTCTCGAGGAGTACGAAAAGGTACAAAATTTCGAGGACGAAATTATTTGTTAAGGGGGGTAGATTGTAACGCCCGTGAAAAATCCGTACTTGGGCTCGAGTACCAACTCGACCCGAAATTGCGTAGAATTTATTCCTTTAGAAAATATGACTAGGTTAGCTAGTGCAACGTTAGAATAGCTGGGTAATGGTCCCTGATCACTTTAAATACGTTCTACAAGGCCCAAAGCGAGTGGAACCAATGATGCTATAATGATCTAAAGCCTCGGATCAAACTCTAAGCCGGTTTATTCTCGGGACCTCCTTGAAACTTTGTATTGGATCTAGACCACTCGTCGAAAGTCCGATACCTACCATCTTAGACCTTTATGACCACTTAGCTGGGCTTGGCAATCTTTTCGAAAATCAAGTCCAACTGACATTCAGAGGCTATTTCATTGAGCCTGGAGTGAAGAGAGTAAGAATAGGGTTAGAATTGGAATTTGAAATTTAAATCTGGCACACGATTTGACGCATCAGTATTGAGCGTTCTGACCGTCAGAATACAGCCAAATTACACCCTTGGATCAGGAAAAATATCTATTACATATCACGAGACTTATAGGCCTGATCTTGGTGCGATGATCATTAAACTGAAACTGGACCGCCACGTGCGATCTGGGAACCCTACCGGTCTGAAAACTGGATGTGTGCTAGATCCAGTATGCATGAGCTTAAGTCCGACCGCATTTGGCCAAGGGACCTTCAGAAATGCTCATTTGGACCGAAACGGCCCCGATTTGGTTAGGCACCAAGTAAACATTGTTCCCAAGCCTATTTTGGGCATGTTTTAGGCTATAAAAGGAGTTGAAACCCTCACTCCTCTCTTCCATCCGAATTTGAGAGAAACCCTAACTTGGGAGAGAGAAAAAGGTGAGAGATTGTGAGAGAGAGTGGGAGAGTTCTTCCTGCCACTTGTGCTACGTGTTGCACGTGCTTAAGCAACACACCTCTACCGCTTTTCCGGTGATTTCACCGCGATTTTAGGTAAGTAAATACCCTAAATAGTTGCTGATTTGAGTTTCCTTTGTTTCCATAGCGATGTAGCTTATGGATCTCGTGTATTAGGTTCCCTAGTCGCCGTAGACGAAGCGTATACGCTCCGTTTCAATTCACGAGTTTACAAGACATAAGGTGAGGATTTTAGACGCTTTGATTGACGGTTCCCAATGCTTTCAATGTCGTTTAATAGTAGATTCTTGACGGTATCGCCGTTTGATATGTACAAAATGCTCTCCGTTTCCCGTTTCGTAAACTAACGAAGAATATGAGATTTAGGGCATTTTAGTCATTTGTAGGAAGTACTGTTTACATTCATATTTTGCTGATGTGATTGACATGGTTTGTTGTCATATTAGGAAGTTAGGAATACGTGCATAATTAGTTTGGCGAAGAGATTCGCCTAATTGCGCACTTCGGGTCGACATACTATATGTAGACTTAAGTGTGTAGTGTATGTGTTTGTATAAATGCTTGTATTAGTATGTATTGAATTAAATGATGTTATGAGATAGTTTGAGACTAATTTCTTAATTAATATGCTGACCTAAATGATTTCCTACATGTTGATTATATGCATGATTTCATTACATGCATGAAATATATGTGCTTGAAGATTTACTTAAGTTGAATGTTATAACATGTGTTAACATGCTCACATGATTGTATTTCAATTCCAATACTCTTACATAATTTGTTGATGTGATTCCATAAGTGTTTGGGACTAGACTTAGTCCAGGCAGTCGGTAACCGAGCAAATTCGTGGCTGACTGGTCTTAGCCACGAGCGACGCGTCGATGAACGCGAGTCATGTTTGAAGTTGGCGGCAGTGGTTAGGCCACGCAAAGTGTTTTACGCACTTCATGTCGTTCGACTTGAGATGCGATCGCACTAGTCAAGCCCGTCAAGTAACCCGACTGGCCGATGTATGTTCACCTTGTATGAGTCATAACTGCTTGAACCTAGGGTACTGAACTTACCATTGTAAACCCTATTAACCATGGTACCTTGATCCACGAAGACTCATGAGCCGGGCATGGTGGTATGGGACACCGTGGTCGAGCTGTCGGCCTACGCTGGGGCCACAAACCTCCCCGTAGTGACCAGTGAGCACCTAGACTCGTGAGAAGATTATGGTGGTATGGGACACTATATTCTAGCTGTCGGCCTACACTGATCAGGTGACGAGTCCTTTGTAGTGACCGCGAGCGTATTCTGAGTCCACGGGAGGCGACGACCCTTCCGTTGCAGTAGAGTACAGTAGGCCTGTATTGATAAGGTGATGGGGGAGCGGTTCAACGAGTGCGTGCAACAGCCCTGGCAGCCCTTGCAGTGACCTACGAAATGTACATCGTATGAGATTACTAGGAGTGACGACCCTAGACAGGATCTGTGTTGGGATTGATACAAGGGAAGTACCTTAGTTTCCCAATCCTGCTATTTGAATGGACTAATAATAACTTAGAAATCATATCACCATAGCATTGCATGTGCCTGGAAGATGTGGAGCACTCTAGGGAGTGTGGCATGCCGCGGTCGTAAGATGTTGCCGTATGAGGGAGATCGTCGGTGAGGGCATACATCACGTCATGTCATCTTGCATTAACAACAGTATTAAGATTGTCTGATTTACTGCTTTACTATTATCGCATGATTGAATTGTGAACATGCTAATCCTTGCTCTATGATTCCACTGAGTTGATCACTCACTCCCACGTTACGGGATGGTGTTTGCAACACCCACCAGACCCTGTTGTAGATGCAGGTGAGGCTGAGATCCAGGAGGTGGAACCAAACTTTGACGAGGACCAGGACGAGTTCTCGTACATGCAGTATCACGATGGCTTCGCGTAGGCGACCTGGATTGATGGGACTTCAGTGGGACCATTTTGGATATTTATTTTTGTTCATGTATATGTATATGAGACTCAGAGATGTATTCATACTTTAGAGACAGATGAGGTTTACTTTGTTTTTTCATACAGTGATATATATATTGTTTAGTCTTCCGCTTGCTTTTATCACTGGATCTGAAGTATGAATTGCAGTTTTGGTATACTTTTACTCATGTGAATGCTTTAAATCAGACAACATTGAATCATAATCATTTTTGTTGCATAAGTGACGGCCTGGAACTCGGGAGTTGAGTTTAGACACGACCCCCGATTTTCAGGGTGTTACAGTCACCTTGGGGAGCGCCCATCTTGTTTATGAAGAATAAAGATGGTTCCCTCTGGTTGTGTATTGATTATCACAGATTGAATCAGGTGACGGTGAAGAACGAGTATCCATTGCCCAAGATTGATGATCTGTTTGATCAGTCGAAGGGGGCACGTTATTTCTCGAAGATTGATTTGCAGTCTGGGTATCATCAGTTGCACGTCAGGGATGAAGACGTGCAGAAGACTGTGTTCAAGACCAATTTTGGTATTATGAGTTCCTTGTGATGTCCTTTGGACTCACGAATGCTCCAGCCGTGTTCATGGATCCGATGAATAGAGTGTTTTAGTTATTTCTGTTCAGGTTCGTCATTGTCTTTATCGATGACATTTTGATATACTCCCCTAGTTGGGAAGAGCATGAGGAGCACCTGAGAGAGGTATTGAATACTCTCAGGGAGAACCAGTTGTTCGCACAGTATAAGAAATGCGACTTCTGGAAGGAAGAAGTGAAGTTCCTGGGACATGTGGTGTCTAAGGAAGACATTGTTGTTGACCTCGCTAAGGTAGCTGCAGTTTAGGATTGGAAGCAGCCCGGTTCAGTTCCCGAGGTGAGTTTTTTAGGTCTGGCAGGTTACTATCGACGGTTCATTTGAGATTTTTCTAAGATTGCTATACCATTGTCTCAGTTGACAAGGAAAGATTTGAAATTTGCCTGGAATGAGAAGGCTGAAGCAGCTTTTCAGGAGCTAAAGGACAAATTGACGTTCGCCCCTGTGCTAGTATTGCCAGAGCAAGGGGTTAGGTATACTATATATACTGACGCGTCTCACGTTAGTTTGGGTTGTGTCCTTATGCAGAAGGACAGGGTGATTGGTTATGCCTCGAGACAGTTAAGGAAGCACAAGGAGAATTACCCTGCGGACGACCTAGAGTTGGCAGCTGTCATCTTCGCATTAAAGCTCTGGAGACATTACCTCTACGGAGAAGAGTTCGAGCTCTTTTGCGACCACAAGAGCCTTAGATATATATTCTCACATTGAGATTTGAATATGAGACAGCACCGATGGATGGAGATGTTAAAAGACTTTAAGTTTGAGGTTTCCTACCATCCGAGCAAGGCGAACCTTGTGGAAGATGCGTTGAGTCGTAAGAAGGCTATAGAATTTACGGCTCTGTTTATGGTGACAGAATGGGCTATGGTAGAATTCGTGAGAGACTTTGAGCAAAAGCTCACAGTGGAAGAGCCGTATGAAGTTGTCGCACATATTCGTGTATAACTGCTCGTAGATGGCCATATCATTGAGGCTCAACAAGCAATGAGTTTTTGATAAAGATGAAGGAGTGGGTTGGTACTGACGGGGACTCTGAGTGGACTATTGGTACGGATGGAGGCTTGCGATATCGGGGCCGTCTATGCGTTCCAGACATACCTGACGTGAGATGAGAGATTCTTGAGTCAGCCCACAGTTCAAGGCTTACGATGCATCCAGGTAGCACGAAGATGTATCAAAATATAAAGAGATCATATTGTTGGGACAATATGAAGGTCCACATTGCTGAGTTCGTATCCCTTTGTCTCACGTGCTAGCAGGTTAAGGAAGAGCATCGCCGACCTCCTGGACTACTTCAGCCCATGCCCATAGCTGAATGGAAGTGGGACTTTATTTCCATGGACTTTATTTTTAGTCTGCCGAAGACGAGGAAGGGACATGACACTATTTGGGTGATCATTGATAGGTTGACGATGTCAGCTCATTTCCTACCGATCAGAGTCATAAATTCTGCAGACGAGTTAGCTAGATTGTATATCAAGGAGATTGTACGTCTTCATGGAGTTCCCTTAGAGAATGTGTCAGATAGAGACAGTCGATTCACATTTATCTTCTGGACTCGTATCCAGGAAGCAATGGGTGTGAAGTTAAAGTTCAGTACCGCGTTCCATCCACAGAAAAACGGGCAGACGGAGCATGTGAATCAAATTTTGGAGGATATGTTGCGAGCCTGTGCGTTGGACTTTAAGGATAGTTGGGATGACTGCCTTCCTTATGCAGAGTTCGCGTATAACAATAGCTTCCAGGCGAGCATTGGTATGGCTCCCTATGAGGCATTGTATGGTCGTCCGTGTAGAGTGTTGCATTGTTGGGCAGAAGTGGGCGAGAAGACTTTGATTGGCCCAGAGTTGGTTCAGGCGACTTCGAAGAAGATCGACATTATTCTGCGTCGACTGCTCTCAGCACAGAGCAGGAAGAAGAGCTACGCTGATACGAGACGGTGAATGATTGAGTTCGATGATAGGGACCATGTGTTCCTGAAGGTTTCCCCTATGCAAGGAGTTCTTAGGTTTGGTAAGAAGGGGAAGCTCACGCAGAGATTTATTGGCCCTTTTCAGATACTTGATCGAGTGGGGGCAGTAGCATATCGTCTTGCTTTGCCACACCACCCACAGGCGTGCATAATATTTTTCATATGTCCATGCTGAAGAAGTATGTTCCCGATCCTTCACATATTATCAGATGGGAGCAGGTGCAGTTGAGCGAGGATGCCACTTATGAACTGCGCCAGATGAGCATTTTAGATAGGAAGGAGAAAGTATTACGTAGCAAGGTTATCCCACTTGTGAAGGTACTGTGGACTCACAACAGCGAAGAAGAAGCTACCTAGGAGACTGAAGCTGAAGTCAGGAAGAATTACCCCCAAATCCTCGAGGAGTATGAGAAGGTATGAATTTCGAGGAATTTTTTTCTTAGGGGGGTAGATTGTAACGACCTAGAAAAATTCGTACTTAAACTCGAGTACTTCCTTCAGTAGAAACCATTTTACCCTTAATCCTTTAGAAATTGAATGTGTTTTGGTTAGCGCTAAACTAGATTACTTATGAAATTAACACCGATAACTTTCAATGTGATCTGTAAGACCCAAAACCCATAGAATCATTGACGCTATATTACCCTGAAATCTAGGATCCATCTCTAAACCCAGTTGCTCCCGGAAATGCTTTGTAATTTTTTTTTGGATTTAGACCACGCGTCGAAAGCTTGATAGCTATGAACTTAGACCATTATGACCGCCTAGTTGGACTTGACAATCATTTCGAAAATCAAGCCCAAAATATGTCCTGAGACTATTTTACTGAGTCCGGAGTGAAGAGAGTAAGAAAATGAAGATTTTTAGAAAAGTAAATATATTTTTAAGTAATCTAGAACGTTTCACTTGCACGTTATTTTTAAGAGTTCTAACCGTTAGATTTTGACCCAAATTCACCCTCGGATCAAGATAAGTGGCCCTTACATGTCAACGTACTTGTGGCCTTGATCAAAGTTTGGTAACCGTTGAATTGAAGCTGGTCCACTACAGACGATCTGGAAACCCGATCGGACTGAAAACATAACTTACTAAAGATCTGATGCTAGTGAGCTTAAGTCTGACCATATTTGATAAGAGGACCTCCAGAAGTGCTCCGTTGGATCGGAACAGGCCCGATTTGGTTATAACCTAAGTATACCATGGTCTTAAGTCTGTTTTCATTGTGTTTAGGCTTATAAAAAGGCCTTAAACCCTTAGTTCCAAATCGCATACGAATTTCCTAAACCCTAGTTGCTTAAGAGAGAGAAAAGAGAAAGAAAGTGTGGGAGAATTTGTCGAATCTTCGTAGGATTCTTCCTAGTCCATCTATACATCGAACCTGCGTATCTAAATCGTTCTTCCGATAATTCTGATTCTATTTTTGGGTAAGTTAAGCTAACCCTAACCTGTTTTTAAACCTAGAATAGTTTAAATGACGTTATAGTTAACCTGTTTCATGCCATAGGTAGCATATCCGCCGTTGACAAAGACACATCGTCTGAATCATATCGAATACGCCTTTTCTGGTTTAAGGTGCGGACTATATACGTTTAGGTTATGGGTTTCAAGACTTTCAATGTTAGATAATGATTTATTCATGTTGTGATTGTCATTACACATGCCAAATGTGCTATCCGTTTCGATTTTCGTATACGTATACGTATACTTTATATTGTAAATAGCATATTTCATGTATATGTTAGGATACCTGTATGCGTATGGAATCTGCTGTTTTGATTGCCATGATTAATTATCATTATTATATGCTTGATATGAATGCGGCAACTCCTTGGTGAAAGGACTTGCCCTAATATGCCATGGAGTCGACATACGTGATGTATGTTGAATAAGGTAATCTAAGTGTTTGTATAAATGCCTAAATGAGTTAGAAGTTAGTGAAGTGTGATTGCTAAGGCTGTTGAGATATGAATCTCAATCACAACACTTGATCATATGATTTCCTCCATGAATCATGTAACTTAGATTATCCATGTTATATGTGTGTATGATTTCCTCCATGTACTGTATTTAAGTTTCAGTTATATGTCATGAATGTTCATTTGAATGTAGGATTTGAATCATGCTAGTTATTGAGTTTGTATGTGAGTGGGGCTGTGCTACAGTCCAGGTAATTGGTAATCATACTCTAAATAGTGGTTGAGGTTGTTTTCGCCAGGCAGGATGAGTTTAAAGAATCTGAGTCGTGCTTGGGATGTTCGACAGTGGTTAGGCCACACGGAGTGCTTATGCATTCCATATCGTTCAACTCAATGTGCGCTTGGCCTAGTGAGCTTATCAACTAACCTGATTCACTGATGTTCATTCACCATGTTTGGTCGCTACTGTTTGAATCAAAGACACCGAGCTTAGCAGCGAAACTCCTGTTAACCATGGTACTGTGATCCCCTAAGACTCATGAGCCGAACATGGTGGTACGGGACACTGTGGTTGAGCTGTCGGCCTACACCGGGGCTACAAACCTCCCCGTAGTAACCAGTGAGCACTTTATTCTCGTGAGAAGATTATGGTGGTATGGGACACTATATTCTTGTTGTCGGCCTACATTGATTGGTGACAAGCCCTCTGCAGTGACCTCGAGTATATCCTGACACTGCATAAGGGCGACGAGTCTTGTTGCAGTATTAAGGATATAATTAGGCATGTATTGATTTGGTGATGGGGGAGTTGTGTAACGATTGATCGCAATAGCCCTGGCAACCCTCGCAGTGACCTAGAACCGTAATATCGTATGAGAATTCCTAAGAGTGACGACCCTAGAATGGATCAATGTTTGAGAATTGATATAAGGGAGGTGTCTTAGCTTCTCAATCCTGCTATATGAAAAGGACTAATAAGAACTTGGTAAGCATGTTCATATCATCGCATTGCATGTGCTATCGGTGTTGGTGTAAGAGCACTGAGGAAGTGACTGACATGCGCGATAATAAGATGAAGATCGCAGAGGGAGTTTGTGGTGAGGGCATGCATCATTCCTTCATATCATCCTTGCATTAATAAGAGTATTTAGGACCTGTTTGATTATACTGCCTTATCATTACTGCTTGATTGGATTGATAAGATGTTAACCTTTGCTGTATAGTATCACTGAGTTGATCACTCACTCCCACGTTCTGGGATGGTGCTTAAACACCAACCAGACTCTGATGTAGTTGCAGGTGATGGCGACGCTGGCAAGATGGAGCCAGACTTTAATGAGGACGAGGAGGTGTTGTCATATATGTAGTTCTCAGGTGGGTTCATGTGAGCCTCGTCCTGACCAGCGGGGATTTCTAGGATATGTAAATGATGATTTTGCTTAGTTTGATACATGTATCTGAAACATAGTTGTATATATTGCCCTGGGCAGAGCATGCATATTTTGGGGATTATTTTTGAATAATATATGTATTTAAGTCTTCCGCTTGCATTTCCTCAATATCCCTGAATTATGTCTGCTGATCTGGCTTGATCTATTTCATGTTTTATGCACTAATACAGACAACATACAATCATCATCCATTATGTTGCATAAGTGATCTTTTGAAACTCGGGAGCTGAGTTATGCTCGACCCCTGAATTTCAGGGCGTTACAGCAGTGGTATTAACCTACCACCTCAAAATGATGTTTCCAACAGAGCACGGTGTTGGGCAGATCAAAGGAGATCAGCTAGATGCTCGCTAATGCTACTCCATGGCTTTATGGATGTAGCACCGCACGATGGCTGTCACTTCTCTTGATACTTAGGAAGAGTCGGTCGAGAGAGGATCTCCAGTGGAAGGCCTCATAGCGATCCTGCTTAGTAATTCCGACCCAACCCGTACTGTGTAGTTCAGATCATTGCTAGCTCCAATTCTACAGGGCGAGATCATGGACCTCCTCCGACGTAATGTCGATGTTTTCTCCATGTCTCACTAAGACACGCCTAGCATCAACCTGGAAGTGATGGTCAACGAGTTGAAATGGATCAAATTATAATTACTGGAAGGCTAGGATGCATTACTTTCTGAGATCTTTGGATCATGATGTTTGGGACATTTTTAAAAATGGATATGTGCCCCCAACCAATCAAGTGGTACTTAAAAATGGCACAACTATCTCCAAACCAAAATTCAAAGAAATGTGGACTACATTTGATAAAGAAAAGAAAACCGCTGAAGTTAAAGCAATGAATGCTATTTACTGTGTTGTGTCTTAAGAAGTATTTAATCAAATTAGTACGTGCGGGACATCAAAAAAAGAATGGGAATTATTGGAAACAACCCATGAGGGAACTAGCACAGTGAAAGGATCTAGCTGCAACTTCTAACATCATAAGTTGAACATCTTAAATTGGAGGAGCATGAGACTTTCATGGATTTCTTTACAAAACTGAATATCATGTATAATTCCATGGGTGACTGGGGGAGAAGGTTTCGATGTCAAAAATTTGTAGGAAAGTACTAAGATCCCTACAGGAACGATTCAACTCCAAAGTAACAACTATCGAATAATGTAGAAATGTGGATGAAATGAAAGTAAAAAAACTTATAGGTTCCTTACAAACATTTGAACTACACTTTAAACTTGTTCCCAAATCCAAAAATAATGTCCTCAAAACTTCAAAACACATCACTACAAAGGAGGAGGATGAAAGTGAAGAGGAAAATGAAGATGAAGAAGTGGCTCTTTTGGCTCAATGGTTCAGAAAATTCTTCCATAAAAACCGTGGGCGACCATTTAAAGGGAAATAGTCGGACAACAAGCATTATACAGGTAAACCTGGTAAAAGATCAAAAGAGCCACAGTGTTATACTTGCCGACACTTTGGGCACCTATCCACTGAATGCCCTAATAGAAAAACCAAAGGAATGGCAAGGGCCACTTGGGATGATACTGAAGAGTCAAATTCAGAATGCAGTGACTCAAAGAGTGATGGAGACCAAAAATCCTTGAAAATCCTTATGGCCTCTACATCCTCCAACAATCCCATAGAGACTGAGAAAATCAAATAACCTCAAGCCACAGGATCATCTCCATCTGATGATGAGGAAACAGAGAAAGAAGAAGAAGAAAAGGATAAATTATAGGATGCCTATAATCAACTTTACATACATAGCATCAACATCCTTAAAAGACTTGGGATTAGTGAAAATAAGAATAAATTGCTGCAAATGGATCGAGATAAAACTTTAGAGACCAATACACACATAATTAATGATCTCCGGGAATACCACTTAGATAACGATAGGCTTTATAGAATTAACTCATTTCTGAAATCTGAGTCAGTGAAACTGAACAAACAGATTGTGTCATTAAAAGATGAAAACATGCATTTTAAGAATGAAAATCACACACTTATGTTTGATGCAAAAAAGTCCAAAAAATTTGTTGAGTTGAGTTACAAATTCACCCAAAGCAGTGAAAAATTAGAAAAACTTCTGGGAATAGAGAGACCATAAAAGGACAAAAGGGGATTAAGATATGAAACCTTCAAACCAATTCCTACCTCTACAGCAGCAACAACTAAGAAAACATCTACTTCAGGAAGTAATACAAGGGTTACTCCTATTTATCACTTATGTGGAGATTCAAGACATTACAAATTTGAATGTCATACCTTTGATTGGACTCATCCTGATTCTAGTTTAAACTTTATTAGTAAATATAAACCTACCGGAAGAACAATGTAAAATGTTAAAAGTGTACCAAGGTTCATACCCAAAGGTAAGACATTTCTGTCTCCACCTAAAATAACCAAGAAAATGGAGGAACTACTAAGTTAAGTGGCTCAACTAAATCAGAAAAAATGAATTAATAAAACGAGGAAAAGTGATTCAGTTACCCAATGTACCCAAACAAGTTCCTAGCAAAATAAAAGAACTATCCTCACAAAAACTTGCCACAAAATGGGTAGTTAAAGGAAAGAAAAATTGCCTTGTGACTCAATCAAATCTTAAAATAGGTAATAGTGCTAAGTGGTACTTAGACAGCAGATGCTCAAGACATGTCACAGGTGATAAATCCCTTCTCTTAAATTAGTCAAATCTTGATAATGGGGTAGTCACCTTTGGAGATGGAAACACCGCTAAAGTATTAAGGCATGGAAATATTGTTGTATTAGAAATGCTTAAAAATGAGAATGCCTTTTGTGTAGAAGGTCTAACACATGACCTTCTAAGCATTTCTCAATTATGTGACAACAAACATGTGGTTACATTCAACAAGCTAGAGTGCAAGATCTTAGACCTATCAGGAAAATCAGTTATGAAGGGTCTTCGCACTAATGACCACTGCTATGTCATCAAAGAAAATGGGAAAGTTGATCCATATGCCTAATGAAAATTGAGCAAGTATAACATGTCCAGGTCATGGCATCTAGACCTGGATGGATGTGTGAAATGATGCACTTTTGGAAAGTATCATGATACATCTAAGGTTTCTGTATCTTAAAAACTCTTTTTGCACATAAAAATAGCAAGTGTTAATAATTTTTGGCTTCACAATATTTTTTTTGTACAAATTTTGGTGTGTATACAAGCTGACATGAAAATATTCTGTGATATGCATATATGGAAGATCATCGAAGTGCTTAAATCAATGTCATACTTTTTCACTTCGATGAGTCAGTCAATGAATCGAACTAATCCTCGATTATATCGAATAGATATCGATATCATCGACGACCCTTTAGAATCCGAAGCATCACACATTATAAAGTGTTATCAAAGACCACTTCGATAACATAGAAAGGGGCATATTGATATCATTGAACCAAAATTCGATAATATCGAAGTTCGTCGCCCCATAAAAAGATGGATGAGCAGAAAAATTTGTAAGTGCTATAGTTTATAACCCCTTGTTATTGTCAAATTTGTGGTGACAAAGACACCACTTTGAAGCTTGTATATGTGATGAACAAAAGAATCTTTCAAGATCTCAGAAGTGTTCAAGTTCAAGAAGCTTTCAAGATCTTAGAAGTGTTCAAGTTCAAGTTCAAAGATCTCAAGCTTTGTTATACTCAAAGGTCACTTGTCTTCAAGTTTCAATGTCCTTGCTTCACTATGGAGGTAAGACTGACCTTAGGTTGACCTTTAATGTAGGCCATTTTGGATACATAATCCATATATGTTTTATAAGTAAATTTGGTTTTTTCTAAGACTAGTCCTGGACCTTGTTCAACTAGTCCTAGAACTGGTTCGACCAGTCCAAGAAATTCCACGACCAGTCCTAAGTTGTTGAGAATTTTCAAAAAAATTTGATTACTCTACGACCAGTCCTGATGACTGTTCGACCAGTCGTAGGAATAGTGTCGACTGGTTCTTCGAACAGTCGTAGACCTTTGACTCAAAGTCCAGCAATGAAATTCATTGGTCTACGACTAGTCATGTGGAACATACGACCGGTTGAAGGTGACCTACGACCAGTCGTGAAACCGTCTTATCTTATCCCGCTCAAAATTTTAAATTTCTGTTGGTTATAAGACCAGTTGTAGAGGTCTTATGACCAGTCGAAGACATGTTTCTCTCAGCTATAAATAGGGCACAAATCTCAAAATAAAATAGAGAATTCAAGCTAATTAATTTGGCCTTCTGAGAGATAAGACTGTGCTCCATTCTAAGCTAAGTGTGCGTATTTAATATTCTCTTTCATTAGATTTTTTAATTGATTTTGTTTCTTGTATTCCAATCTAATCTGAAAAGAGGAATTGTTGTTTCCCTTTCTTTGGAATCAAAATCAATTAAAGCTAGCCCATTTTGATTTAATTTAAAATCAATTAGAACTAGAACTATTGTAATGTGAGCTTGAACATTGAACTTGGACATTCAATCATCTACTCTGGCTTGGTTCTTCTGGGCTGCTACAACGAAGGAGACATTCAGGTATTTTACATTGAATTGTAAATTCCTTTTTATTTTTGATTTTGTTTGGGATTTACCAGAAAAATCTCATTGTAGTGGTTATCTGAGGAGAGCCAGGAAAACTCAGAAGTGGGTTTTTTTTTAATTGTGTAAGCCCACATAGAAAGACACAATTGTAAGGTTTTGGGTGAACCTGTAAAAACCTAACTTGATAGTGAACGCTAATATCGCTTGTGTGAGGATATTAAGAGTGGAGTAGCATTCTGTGTGGCTGTTATTAAATAGTTGGTGAACACACAGGCAAACCACTATAATCCATGATGTCTCATGGTTGAATGGTTTATATTTCATATCTTTTATTATTCATTTGTGGGATGTATATGTGGATGTGAATGTTGTAATCATTTATTTCAAGCATTGTGGGAATGTTGCAATAATTTAGAATTTACTTCTTGCAATTCCTTTTTCAGCACGCTTATTTGTTCTAGTAAATTTGCCCTACCATTTCTATGGTGTATGGTTGTCCTTAGAATAGTATATAATTGATTGCAATTTATTCTTTAGTACAGTTTGCATTTAATTTTCTTTTCCTCTTCGATTTGAGATTTGATACAAAGACCTTTCTAGAAATAAGGTTATCCTACCATAAACTCTGGTTTTTGGTGTAAGGTTGAGAATAACATTTGTATCAACCACTCAAGACCTGAATTTTGAGGTTGCTTTACATTCTTTACATTCCTGCATTGGGATTGGTTTACTTTAATTATTGGCGTATTTGTTTAATTTCCGCTGTTACAAGTTTTATTTGGCATTGTCCTATTCACCCCCCTCCCCCCTCTAGGACATATAGCTAGGCCTTTTCAAAATTTTATTTTTTTCTATCCACCTTCCTAGGCCATTTTTCCTTCTTCTGACGACCCTAAGTAGTCTAACATGACTCAAATCCAGTAATTTCTTACACATCCTCTTGATCCCTCATGGTATACTTTAGTATTTTGGGTCTTTCTAGATTGGCTGACAGATTTTAGTTTTGAAATATCTTGTGGGTGCTCATAGCTTTCAGTCTTTTATCAAAATCCTTTCCTCTATCATTCCTTTTTAGTTGTTGGTTATCCAAATGAGTAAAGACAAAGGAAAAGCACCTATCGTAGGGGAATCCTCCAGACCTACCAGGCAGAAATCCCTAACCCCAAAGGTTAGGGCTAAGGCACCAGTTCAGAGGTCCTCGACATGCTAACGAAGACCACTACTCGACAAACGTCGCGTGGTGAGGCTCCGGCTGTTGCACCAGCATCCCCACCTATTTTTGTAGGGCCTCCACCACATATTCTTGAAAAATACATTGGGAGGCGCCTGGTGCTTGAACGAAGGGTTGACAGGGAGTGCATCAAACCCTTCGATTTGGAACCCCCGTTAGATGCGATCGATTGGATGGCCATTCTAGATTTCGGAGGTCCATGTCATGATGAGAGGACCTACCATTTTCTTGCATATTCTCATTCTCCACTTCTATATCCACCATCCATTATTGTCACTATAGGGGATGATATCGTTGAAATTACTATGGAATCCATTGCCAACATTTTCGGTCTTACCTTGTCTCCATTCGGAATGTCTAATCATGATCTTGAGGACCCAATCACTCGCTTTAGGATCACAAAATTCCTATGCCAGGAAAGAGATATCCCGTGGTACCAAGGGAATGCATTGAAAGCTAAATATATGATCTCTAAGTACCAAGTCATGCACAAAATATTCTCCACAAATGTGTACCCTAGAGGAACAAATAAATCTGATCTTACCAGGTTCATGGTCATGGTCATGTACTGTGTAACAACTGGTATCAAGTTATGTTTGCCTACTATGATTCTTCACCAGTTGGCGAGTGTCATCCACACGTCCAGGTAAGTCCATCTACCTTTTCCTCACATCATTCACGTGTTATGTGATACAATCGATCTTCCCACAACAGACGATCCTAAGAGTCCACTACAACATTTCAAGGAGGTCAATATTCAAAAGATGGACCTTAAGTTTCATCCATATATGGGAGGCCATCTTGAGGAAGAAATTCATGGAGAATGAGAGATGGAAGAAGAAGCAGTGCCAATAACAGGAGATCCACAAGAGCCTCATCCAATTCCGACTGTGACCGATTTCGCACAGACCCAACGATTCAAATTCCAGCAATATAGGGTCAGGGCGACATTGCGTGGAAAGACTCAAATAGAAGACAAGCTGGAAAAGCATGATGAGTGATTCTCGGCTTTAGAGAAAATAGTGTCTAGAGTGCAACACACTGTCCAGTAGCTCATTGATCTGATGACATGCCGTTGAGATGACATGGCGTCATCTTCATCATCCCCAGCACCATAATGTCAATAGCTCTCGTGCCATCACATACACCGATTACTCATCTATACTTAAGGGCATGGGTATCTTTTTAAATGCCCTACGAACCTATAAGGGTATGTAGTGGTTAGCTAACATTGGACAGATTAACATTTTCTAGTGGTTATTAGTTAGTTTTTTTTGGGTTGTCTGTCCTTTGAATGAGGAAAATACTTTTTATTTTGATATGCTCATGGACGGACTGAATACTTTATGGTTGATGCAGTCATTGTTGTCAAGCTTGGGCAGCTACTTTTGAATGCTCATTGAATGAATACTACTACTTCTAAGCTTTACTAATATTTCAAGATTGTCTATAAGAATGAATCATGTCTACAGGATATTATATGAGGGTTGACAACTGAATGGTGATCGATTTAACGTACTTAGTGATAATTCATTCCTCTAGTTTCAAATGCATCTGTGACAATGAGCATGTTGATACATTCAACAAGCAGGGATGTCCGAATAGGAAAACCAAAGGAAAAGTGATGGCTACCACATGGGATGATACTGAAGAGTCAAATTCTGAATGCAGTGACTCAGAGAGTGATGAAGACCGAAAATCTCTGAAAATTCTTATGGCCTCTACTGCCTCAAACATTTCCATCGAAACTGAGAATGTTGAAAATCCTCGGGCCACTGAATCATTTCAATCAGATAATGAGGAAACTAAGAAAGGAGAAGAAGAAAAGGATAAACTACAAGATGCCTATAATCAACTCTATATTCGTAGCATCAATATCCTTAAAAGACTTGAAATAACTGAAAATAAAAATAAATTGCTGCAAAAAGATCTGGATAAAACATTAAAAATCAATACACATCTAATTAATGATCTACAGCAATACCACTCAAATAATGATAGGCTCGAAAGAATCAATACTGTTCTTAAATCGGAGTCTGAAAAACTAAACGAACAGGTTGAGCTGTTGAAAGATAAAAACATGCACCTTCAAAACGAAAATCACACACTCCTGTTTGATTTAGAAAAATTCAGAAAATCTGCTGAACTAAACTATAAATTTTCCCAAAGTGGTGAAAAATTAGAAAAACTCTTAGGGATGGGAAGACTCGAAAAAGACAAGAGTGGCTTAGGATATGATAAGTTTAAAACAAAATTAGCAAATACAACATCAACAGCTGAAAAATCTGTTGCTTCAGGAAGAAAAACAGAACTTACTCTTGTTTGTCATTCGTGTAGTGATTCTAGTCATTATAAGTTTGAATGCATATTTCCTAGGAGGACCCAACCCAACTCTGGTCAAAAGCATGCAGGTAAATTTAGACCAACCAGAAAGACAATACAAGAGGTGAGGTGTCTACCTAGGAATATGGATAGAAGAAATACACATCCATCACCACCTAAAATGACAGACAGAATGAAGAAGTTATTGAATTAAGTGGTTGAATTAAACAAGAAAACTAACGAATTTGTGGGACAAGGAAACATGATTCAGTTACCCAACTTGATCAAAGAAACAAAAACTACCGCAATAAGAAATCCTGTCACAAAATGGGTAGTGAAAGAAAAGAAAAATTGCCTTGTTACTCACTCAAATCATATAACGGGCAATGATGTTAAATGGTACTTGGATAGCAGATGCTCAAGACATGTTACGGGTGACAAATCCCTTCCCTCAAACTATTCAGATCTTAATGATAGGATAGTCACCTATGGAGATGGAAGCACTGTTAAGGTAATAATACAGGGAATTATCAAAGGAATAAATATGCTCAAAAATGAGAATGCCTTTTGCATAAAAGGATTGAACATAATCTTCTGAGTATTTCTCAAATATGTGACAATGAGCATGTGGTTACATTCAACAAGCAGGAATGTGAGATCCTAGACTTATCAGGTAAACCAGTGATGAAGGGTTGTCACATAAATAACCACTGCTATGTCATTAAAGGTAAAGAAAGGGTTGATCCATATGCTTAAAAAAAATTGAGCATGGAAAAACATGTCCAGGTCATGCATCTAGATCTGGATAGTTGTTGAAAAGATGCAATTTTGATGAATTTTTAATGATATATCTAAGGTGCCTCACCTCAATTTTTTTTTATATAAATATTCTGATGTTTATAATTTTGGATTGTACAGTGTTTGTACAAATTTTGATATATATTGTTCAATATGAAGATATACTAAGTTATACAAACATGAAAGATTGTCGAAATTCTGAGAAATGAAAGATATACATCTTCGATGTCTGTCGATGAATTGTGTGGATTCTCGATTATATTGACATGAATCGATATCATCGACACCCCTTTGGAATCAGAAGAGTCACATGATTGAGAATGTTATCGAGGACATCTTCGATAACATCGAATGGGGTATATCGATATCATCAAAACCATGTTCGATGATATCGAAGTCCACCGCCCAATAAAAGGCGAACGAGTGAGAAAATTTTCATTGCACTTCTAAAAAGTCATTTTCTCTCCTCTGCTCGTCTCTCTCAGCTGTTCTACACAAAGCTTCATCTGAGAGTCCTATAAGGTCATCTATATCCGGTAATACCCTTTCTCCTTTCCTCAAGATTTCATCTTACGCTTTTTGGGTATTTCTAGATTTTTAAGAGAAGTTCTGTCTGTAAAACCCTAAATTCATCATATCTCTCTCTGTGAATACCGGACAATGGGAAAGGACAAGAGAAAAATTTCTAGTCCTAAAGAATCTTCGAGATTCTCCAGGAAAAAGGTCCTTGCTCTGAAGGAAAGGGCGAGGATGCCTGAACATGGGACTCCTACTCGCCAGCGAACAAGACAGACATTGTGTGGTAGGTCCCAACCTGAAGCACCAGCCCCTACTGTAAGACCCGTATCTTAATCCGTACCGTTCTGTAGACTTTCGCGGTCTTACCGGTCGAATTCTAGCAACCTTTGACCCTTAATTGATATTTGCGCATGACCCTAATTCGTACGTCGTCAACCCGAGTTGACTCAACCCAAGATCTTTACCACAGTGACCGCACCGTCGCTACGGTTCCGATGTCGCGACTCGCGTGCCGAGGTGATACCCTGGTCAGGAGATATGGGTCAGCATTCGGTGAGAGAAAAATGTCACGCGTTATGAAGCCCAAGAGAATCTCTACGAGGTGTCACATCAATCCCATCAATCAATCAAATCTTATCACATCACATGTCAAGTACATGTTAAGTACACATTACCTTTCACCCATACCCAAGCAACCACAAAAGTCAAACAGGTCTTACAAGCCCATGCCTTTCTTACACAAAAGGCTACCAAAGTCAAAAAGGTGTCTTACACACCCATCACCACCACATCCATCACTCCATCACCCATCTATCTCTCTCTCTCTTTCTCATTTTCAAAACTCAAATCCAAGCAAGAGAAACCTCATACGTATGAGAATTCTCCAAGCCTTCCAAGCTCCAAGTGTGGCTCACCTTTCCATCCCAAGATCTCCCATCCTAGCCATCCATTCCTCATCTCTTCTATTGGAATCAAAGCTAAGGTGGTAAGGAACCCATAGAAGCAAGAAGATCGAACGGTGGGTGCTTGATAATAGTAATTTTTCATATTTTTAAGTTGGGCCAAGTGAGACCAACCGATCAATGGTTTGGATCTCACTTGGGACCCTAAGTTGCGGCCGAGGGCCCACTTTGATCATCATGATCATCCATGATGGGGCCATTCTCCATGGACCTCATCATGATGTTTATTTCATTACATTAGGGAGGTCATATAGACCGTCCATATTGGTGGAGAAAGGATCTCCACCGTTGATTTTGATTTTGTTAGTCTCATGTGTAAAGGGATCCATTTTATTGTATGATTTCATATAAGATAGGGCTCATAGTGGCGAAGCCCTCCATCACACGCGTGTCCCACTCTTTTCTCTCTCTCCATCCTTTTTCAATCTTTTTATCATGTGATGACAATGTGGTTGTGTGGCCCACTCGGATGGACCCCACCACGAAGTATGTATCTTATCCAAGCAATCTATAAGTGGGGCCCAGTTTAAATGTGTTGTACCAGTGCCATTCATCACTTGGTGGCCCACCTGAGCCGGGCCCACTTCAATGTATGTTGCCCAACTGTCCAGTGTCTGGGACGGTGGACATCAACTGGTAAAACACAAAAATATTAGCTTGTTCCAAGCTTATGGGATGACCCACTCCAATTGGTCCCACCTTGATGTATGTATTAAATCCACACCGTCTAACCTGTACACTGACTCATTTTAGGCGTTGAGCCAAAAGATGAGACTGATTGGAATATTTGGTGGGCCATAACTAAGTAAATAGTGATCTCCACCATCTAAAGTTCCCCAGGATTTTTCTATACGCTGAAAAATGTCCAATCTTGGACTCATTGGGCTTGTTTTGAGCCACAGAACGTGATGGACCGGATGGATTCAGTTGATGTGGGCCCTACCTTTGAAAACCATGAAAACTCATGTTTTTTTTTAAAAAAAATATATCAACAGCAGCATTATTGTTGCTGTTGCTGTCAGACGGAGACGATGCGCCAGCGTTTTGCGTTTGGACGGGCGGACGCCAGGGGCCCACGACCCTACATGTGGGCCCCACCTTGATGTTTAATTATCATCCAACCTGTTCATGAGGTGGGCCACCCTTAGTAATGGGCCCCCTCCAAATTTCAGCCCCATCCGTGGTTTGGGTGGCCCACACTATAGGAAGCAGTGGGATTGAACCTCTACTATTAAAATCCTTTTTATGGGCCTTGGGAGCTCTGGATTAATATGAAATTTATTTTTCCTCTTTGTCCAGGTCTCTCTGACCGTATGGACGGATTGGATGGAAAATAAATATTATGGTGGGCCCCACGTGGGACCCACAATGATGCAAGTGTTATTTTCACACCGTCCAGAGCCGTGGACGGTGGGACCCACTGCAATGTAATTGTTTCTTCCCACCGCCCACAGTGTGGGACGGTGGAACCCACCTTGTTTGTGTTCTGTCCACGCAGTCCATCCCTGGACGGTGGGACTCACTATGAATTATGGGTCATATCTGCACCGTCCACACTGGACGGTGGGATTAATCCCCCCTGACCGTATGACTTTATAAATAGGTTGGGTGGCAAATGAACATTACATTGGCCCCCTGGCCCATGTGTCCCTACCAACACTTTGAATGATAAATAAATATTATAGTGGACCTCTAAGTCCATGTGACCCATTTGACATATCCCAAGGCCCATGGGATTAAGTCCATTTGGTGAATTATAAGGCCCAAGGGATTGGACCATTTGATATATCCCAAGGCTCATGGGATCAGACCCATTTGTTGTATTCTAAGGTCATGGAATTAGGCCATTTGATGTTTTAGGGGCCAATGGGTTAAGGCCCATTTGATGTACATATGGGGCCCAATTGGTGTGGCCCATTTGTTACATATAAGATCCATGAGATTAGGCCCATTTGATACAATCTAAGGCCCACGGGTTATGACTCATTGCAATGCACTTAAGGCCCATTGGTACGGCCCATTATTGTGGCCCACTTAATGAATGTAAGGCCCATAGGATGTGGTCCATTTGATATATTTAAGGCCCAATGGGATGTACCTAAGGTCCATTGCAATGTGTGATCCCAACACGGATTATGTAATGATGTTCACTACGATCGTGCCTCGGGAGCAATGTTGGTTTGACGTCCACATTGCGAGTATAATGTTGGTTGGATGTCCACATTATGACTCTCCCTAGGGCCCATTGATAGGTAGTACTTGTTGTGTGTCGGCCGTCTAGGCCACCTGCATTGTAAGGATATTTCATTACTTTATTACATGTTTAGTATAGTTTCATGACTCATGATCATACACATCATATGTATGTTTGATATGAGAGGTGACTGATCATAGCATATGCCTTCGATCAGGTTGTTTATGGGCTCCCGATTAGGCGGTGTTGCCCTACATGAGTGCACGTTACATGCAAGGATTTACTGCATGATTGGATAGTGTGATTCATGCATTTCGCATTGTGTGATATGGTTGCTATACGCACTAGTGACATCGGGGTCGTAGCCTCCACAGACGCATCGTGGTTGGCAGGATTGGATACCAAAAATTTTATTCTACAGGGGTGCTATAGATATCCCTGGGTGAAAGTCCCTAAACCCTTATGGTACTAAGAGGTTGCTCCAACGCCTATACCGAGTGGGTAGATGAGCGATGAGTGCCGATTACCAGATGGTTCCGCTCTCCACTGTGTCGAGGTCGGTTGGAAGGGGGTGCGGCCTTACCCGCTCGAGTGTAGGGGGCAAAGCTAGGCTGAGTCTGACCAGCTCGAGGAATGGGTCCGCTATCGATGAGTCTAGCCTGATATTGGCAGGTGGATAGTGAGGTCTCTTTCACTTACCTTATTGCGCGAGATGGGGCGACGATCTGGTTTAGAGTGTACTAGACCCCGGTGATATCCCAGAGTTGAGCCGTATTGACATGTGGACTTAGATGAGGATTGTATGCTTGACTTGCATCTTGTATCGCATAGCCTTGGTACGACTCATGATATTTATGGAACCATCTGCATATTTCGCATTACTCTGATATTACATGATTATATTACTACCTTGCGCACACACTTTCCCCACCCTCTAAGCTTTCTATAAGCTTATGCACAACCGTTGTGTGCAGGTGACGTTGGGGCGCAGCAGCGCTGAGGCAGGAGCGCTTTGCAGATCATTTTGGAGTTTTTCTTCTTCATCATTGTATTTCCCTTTATGCTCATTGTACTTGTAAAGTTTTTTATCATAGTGGAAATGTAATGAAGTTTTTGGTTGTTGTTTGTGGGTTATGTCATTGGTTATGCTTATCACGAATCAAATTGATCTTGAAAATCCTCCTCATAGCATTCTAGGATCAGAACCTGGCGAATGGGTGCTGGGAGCTAAGAATGAGATTCTATGGAGGCTGTCAACGCCAGATTAGGCGATTGGAAATTTTGTGAGCCTGATTTCTGAGTTTGGGGCGTGACAGAAGTTGGGATCAGAGCATAACTTGGGAATAACCAAGAACAACATTACATTTTTACTATGAGTGTAGAATGTCTAAGTCTCGAAGTTTAGATAGCTTAGCGATCTCTCGTTACAGACCCTTAACGTGCGTGCCTTCGAGAGTTTTGAAGTTGATAGGCGCCTTCGCTCTTTCCTGTACGACATGGCGCGAGAAGAGTGATCCGATCGACTCCCGCACCACCACCTAAGGATCCCGCTCCACCACCTGTGGCTCCCGCATTACCACCTAGGATGCCCGTTCCACCATCAGAGATTCCTACTGCCCATCCTGAGTATGCTGCTCCTCCACCAGAGACCAGTGCAGACCCGACCATATCCGTGAGTGCCTCTCAGTTACAGTAGATGTTACAGGTTGTGACGGCTGCACTTCAGGGACAGGGCAGGCAGCCAGTTATTTCACCGGCCTAGGCAGAGCAGGAGTGCTCGAGCGCCCTCCTTCGTGAGTTTCGAAGGCTCGATCCCCCACGTTTCCAGGGTGAGCCAGACCCGACTGTAGCTGAGAGATGGCACGCCGATGTGGAGAAGATATTTGAGACGATGGGATGTATGACTGAGCGATGAGTTCGACTAGCAGTATTTCTTCTCCATGGTGAGGCTGAGCATTGGTGGGCATCAGTCTCTCGAGCAGCAGGTGCTGATTTTGTGTAGACTTCCCTGATCACATCCAACGACAGCGAGAGTTGGAGTTCAAGGCCCTGGTGCAGGGCGATATGACAGTGGCCCAGTACGCGGCTCGCTTTGTAGCGCTGTCCAGATTTGTACCATATCTAGTTGATGACAAGGAGCGGAGAGCCCGTCGATTCGAGGACTGCTCATTACGGCCTTCGCGACCGTGTTATTGGGCATGAGCTCCCGACGTTTGAGGAAGTGGTACGGAAGGCCCAGATTTTTTAGGCTGAGTGGGCCAGTTCTCAGTCTGATCGCTGTCAGAGGAGAGACCGAAAGAGGCAGGCTCCTTCCAGCGACCCTTAGCAGTGTCGACCACAGCAGCAGAGGCATACAGGTCACCCAGCCTTCCGAGCACCAGCAGCACCTCTAGCACCACCTCCGAGGCAGTTCACTGGCACTTGTTTTAGGTGCGGTGCGACGGGACACCATTTTTGTTTGTTGTTTGTGGGTTATGTCGTTGGTTATGCTTATCACGAATCAAATTGATCTTGAAAATCCTCCTCGTAGCATCCCAGGATCGGAACCTGGCGAATGGGAGATGGGAGCCAAGAATAGGGTTCTATGGAGGCTGTCGGTGGCAGATTCGATGATCGGGAATTTTGTGAGCCCGATTTCTGAGTTTGGGGCATGACACCTACTCCTGCTGGGGTGAATCTGACACTGGCCAAATACACTAGGAGAAAGCTAGTCCATGAAAGGAAGATAGACAGGGAGTGTCTAAAACCTTACAATCTAGAAACCCTTTTAGCTGCAATTGACTGGTTACCTCTTCTCGACTTTGGCGAGTCGTGTCACTATGAACAAACCTACAAATATTTTTCTTCTTGTCACTCTCTAGTGGTTGAACCTCCTTCTATCACTATTTTTATTGAGGGTGACGATGTAGAGATTACCCCTAAATCTATTGCATAAATCTTCGGCCTTACTCTGTCACCCGTCGGTCTCCCAGACATGGACCTTGAGAATGTAAAAACTCAATCCATGGTTACAAAATTCCTTTGCCATGGTCGTGCTATTCCCTGGCGTCAAGGCAATGCATTAAAATCAAAATTTGGGGAACTGAGGTATCATATTCTGCATGGCATCTTCGCCTCCAACGTATATCCTCGAAGTACCAATCGTTCGGACCTTACAGGATTCATAGCCATTGTAGTATATTCTGTAGCAACTGGGATCAAAATCTGTCTTCCTACTCTAATTGTTCACCAGTTAGTGTATGTGATTCACACTTCTCGAGATGTCCATTTACCCTATCTTTAGATCATTTACATTGTGTGCAATGCGATCGGTCTTTTGACAAAAAACGATCTGAAACTTCCTCTTCAACACTTCAATAAGAACAACATAACAAAGATGAATTTAAAGTTCCACTAATTTCACGAAGACCAACCTGAGGAAGGGATTCATGAAGAAGGTGAACGTGGTGAAGGGGTTGCACAAGATGAAGGCACTGGAATGGTCGAAGGTGACCCTCTTGCATCACAACAAGCTCTGTCTCCATCCGACCCCTGACATGCAAAAAGGTTTAAGCTACATTAGGATCAAATTAGAACTATACTATGAGAAGTCACTCAGCTGAAGGAGTTAATGAATGACAAGTTCATTATCCTGGAACACTTGGTGCACGGGGTGCAGCAGTTGGTGTAGCAATTGGTGAATTTGATCACTTACCGACGAGATGATACAACACCATCATCCTCCGCCCCTCCACCATAGTATAGAAAATCTATGTGCCATCACATACACCCTATTCTCATCTTAGCGTATGGGAATGATTATTTTTTTTTGAATGCCCTACGATTGTATGAGTGTATGTGATGGATTACTAACTTGCAAAGTCTGACAAGTTTTCTTTTGGGTTGGGATAGCCTCTAAGTGAGGAACATACTTTCTTTTATGCCGATGAATGGGCTAGATACTTGGGTTTTTTTTTGGTTACCCATGGATGGGTAGATGTTTTTTTTTTTTTTTTGGATGGATGTTATCCTACTACTAACCTTGGGTAGTACCTATTTTGGATATTGTGATTCACGGCTACTTATAATTCATATCTGCTTACTGCCATATTTATCCGGGTTGTTTCAAATAATGTTTATTGCAGCTTTCCTGAAATGCCTCCTCCTGCGTATTTCCTGATTGGATTGTGATGTTTTATGCATATGTGTTTTCCAAAGAGATGTCTTTTTGCATTTATCTATTCTGCTTATGATCTATGTGTTCTCCCATATGCTTCAACTTTAATCAATAACCATTGTTATATTATCCTTTCCCAATGACTGACAAAAAGGGGGAGAACAAATTCACACCCCAAAGGAAAATTGTGTGTATCTGTTTGTGGATGGTGGTACAAGTGATAGGGGGAGCAGCTGTAAGAAGATGGGGAGATTACTGTTAGTGGGAGCAGCTACTGAATGGCATAGTCATTTATGTATGTGAACTAGATAGCCTTGTAAAATTGTGTAAAGTTCATGTACACACTATTTAGGGTGTCAGTCTAGAAGTTATTATAGGGTGTTTTGGTGTTTTGTCACATAATTGACAAAGGGGGAGATTGAAAGTGCCTGGTTTGTCAATTAGCATGAGCACTAAGCCAGAAAGATAAAGGAGCCCCATAGGAAGATTGATCAAGCGTTTGCCTTAATAGGATGTGTGCCCGAACTCGCCAAAGGTAAACCTTAGCCTCACATCCCATGTCCCAAAACACCAGGTATATAAAACCCTTAAAATTGAATAGAACATCCTAGGGCTTTTGGTTAGAAAACTTTTTTCAAACTCAAGAAAATCTTTAAGTTTTCTACCCTTGTCGATTTATCGATACATGGATCGATGAAATCAAACCCTGTTATCGATGTCCTCGAAGCTCACTCGATATTATGAAAATGAGAACTTCAGATGTCCAGCAACCACAACGATCTCTGGACTGAATTATTGATATATCAATGGATTGTTCGATATATATCAATGGACTGTTCGATATCATCGAATTTTGAATCTCAAGTCCATCAAGTCGACTTGATAAAATCAACATCTAGTCTGTTGTGTCCAAAATACCACTGAGGAAAATTTTGTGACTCTCGATATATTAAAGGGCTCCTCGATATCCTCAGAATTCAAATCTCGATGATATTAGTAGACCTTCGATGATATCGGATTGGGACACAAACCAATCCAGCAAGTTTTCAAGTTAATCTTTCTTGGATCAAGGGTCAGTCGATAAAATCGATATTCAAGTATCGATCATATTGAGGCTAGGTCAATGCCATTGAAATAGGACATAAACTATCCAGTAAGCTTATAGGAAAATTTCTTAGAATTATCGATGAATCGACACTGCCATCAATATCATCGATATTCAAATTCTGATGATATCGAGTGATGTTCGATCATATCTTATACCTGATATGTTTTAAAGGCAAATGCTAGTACATTTTAAAATGTCGAGGAATCAAACCCTGTGTCGATGAAATTGGAGTTCGAAATCCGATAACATCAATGCGTGTTCGATTTCTCGACCAGTTGGCAAAAATTTTAAAAAGCGTTTGACAGTTAAGTTCGTACCATCGAGTAGACAGTCAATGCTATCAAAAGTATACGCTCGATGATATTGACCCTGCTCAATGATATCAAACTCTATCATAAATATGACTATTTTATATCTGTTGGAACCTTTTGCCCATTTAATGATAGCTTGCCTTCGGTTGTTGTGAGAGAAAATAGAGAGTGCTTTTGCGTGTTTAACCCCAAATCATATACCCGAAGCCTTTCTCTCATGGGAGTTCATCCTCCAATCCACCCTCATCATTGATATTCAATAAAGTGGATTAGGGAATGAACTTCTGCATTCAAGGATCTTGCAGCTACCATCTTAATGGCAAATCATTAAGATGGGTTGGCTTGAACGTACAGATGATTGGAATCGCTTTGTCTCCTTTATAGGAAAACATTTAATAGAGTAGAATTCCATCATAACCTTGACCCAACCCATCACCTTACATTGGTAAATCATCTGAGTTGTGGTTCAAGGGAGCTGAAGATTCTTAATCATCAAAGGAGGAGATCTTCATCAATGTGCTTAATAAGGCTCATCTACTTATCTGTAAGTCATTAGAGTCCAAAGGACCCTTATGATCAATCCTTCTATAGGATTGGGTTTAAGGTGTTTCTCACTCCTTTTAAGTCCTCATAAGAGGCCTCCGATGGGAGCATACTTGGGGGTGCTTTATGTTGACCCTTGCTCTGTGGAGAGCATAAACTCTTATATCCTTGTGTAGGTCCTTAACCTGTGTGGTCTAAAATTCAGGTGCAGTGTAGTGACCCTTGCTCATGGGAGCATAAACTGGTGAGGTTCCTTGAGTGGATCATTGGCCTGTGTGGCCTAAAATTTGGGTGTTGTGTGTTGACCCTTGGTCATGGGAGCATAAACTTGTGTCATGTACACACATTAGAGTTAGCCTAGAGTAAGTTTGTAATGCCTCAACTTTTCAGGATCTGAGTGGATCTGAGTACACGACCCATTTCCTAAAAAAACCTGAGCGTTAACTTATAGAGGACCAAATTTCATACCCGTTTTCTTCAGAGTTAACAGATGAGTGGAGAATGGATAAGTAAGCATAAATGAAAATTTGTAATTTCATTTAGAATATACAAGAACTGCCCATAATGACTTATACAACCCAATGTCTCCAAAATTAACAAATACAGGAATTACATGATCCGATACGTGAGAAATAATATAATGCAAGTAAATTTGAGCCGCAAGACCCCTCAGCTTCTCAAGATAGATACAGTCATGCAATCCTGACACTTGAACCTGGCTCCTCATCAGCCCGAACTTGAATATCACTTAAGCCACTTGTGTTACCTGTACGGTTATATTTATTTGATGGATGAGTGGTCAACTCAGTGTGAACTCCCCTCAAGATTACACATCGTCGCATTAAGTATAGTTATAAAAACATGGGAAGGCATACAAAATAATACATGATGCAGTCTTATTAAATGTATGGATGCGTGAATGCATCGTCGACCTGGGGATGCACATCCCACTATCAAAATAAAGGGTCACCCTAAGAGAAGTAGTCACCTAGAAAAATACACAAAGGTATGCTCGATGAGAACCAGTTATCTGGAAAAGACCATAATATATAGATCGCCCAAGGAGAATTTAATCACCCGGAAAAGACGATAAAACATAGATCGCCCAAGGAGAATTTAATCACTTAGAAAAGACCATAGATTGCCCAAGGAGAATTTAATCACTCGAAAAAGACCATAAAGTATAGATAACCCAAGGAGAATTATCACCTGGAAAAGACCATATGTTATGAAAATGCATGATTAGCCCAACCATTATTAGTCCGTTTACAACTAGCAAGTTTAATAAGCTCAAAGGTCACTACAAGGAGCTCAGATCCCAGCGTAGGCCGACAACTCAGGTATAGTATCCCATTCCACCATCCCTGGCTCATGAGGCTATCACCTTACAATGTTTAATGAATCCCAATTGGCTAGTGGCCAATCAATTTTGTATATGGGGCTTACCATCGCATAGTTGTACAAATTAAAACATCGAACCCATATAGGGCAAATACCAAACCAACGCCACGTAGGTTGATATCGAAACAAGCCACCTAGGGTAGATATTAAAATAAGCCACATAGGGCAAGATCAAAACCATGCGATAAAGACCAACTTTAAAAACTACTTGAACACAACCCCTGGATGGTAGGCCTACATTAATATTCAAATCACCCCACCACTCAATAACCACTTGGCCGAAGGTTCATTACAACCAAAATCAATCGAGTTACATCCCAAGTATGGGTGTACATTTATAAGTGGGGGTTTCCCACTAATGTACCAGTTTAAATCCCAAAAGCAATTCATAAGTAATCCAATAGCATGAATTAAATATACAGGATAAACATTAAGCATGTAATACAATAATTCAATTTTTACCAGCTAACACATGTGATTAAAAAAGGGAGATATCAATTATAAATTAAAATGAGAACTAAAACTAATGAGAATATGGAAAGCTCAAGGGGAAGAATCATCACCTCACACTTTGAATCACCAACTGATGTTGCTAGTGAGTGAGTGCACCCTTAGAACTAAATCCTAGCATGAATGGTGAAGTTGTATGTGAGATCAATGTTCTACCAAGTACCTATGGTCAAGACCAATATAACCTAGGGTTTGGATTACTCTCACCCTAGAGTTTAGTCCTACACTTAGGTCCTAGGATTTGAATCCTAAGGTATTATTAATATTATTTTTTATCATTATTATTATACAACGGATCAAATAATATTCATAATATGAGTATTAATCCATCAATACTAATAATGATGGTTCACAAGTTCATATTTAAATATACCAACATTATCTAATATTCCTATAATGACTAAAATTCTCTTAAATAATGTAAGTAACAATAATAGAATCTCTACTAACAATAATATAGTAAGGGCTAGCACTACTAGTTATCTTAACAAGTATTTTACTAATCCCATAAAGAAAAATGATAAATGTTTCTCAACGCTATTAGTCATGCCTATCAATAATAATAGACACAATGATCTACCATGAATTATGACATCCCACAATTAGGTTCAAACTTTAACTTACTATTTACGTTTCAAGTATAGATCTAAGGTTTAGATGAATTCAATCTCGGATAAGTTATAGGATTTAATATGCCAATCGATGTACGATTATTCACAATACTAATAATATTAATAATCACAAAACTGCTATTGATACTAGTGATCATTATTAGCTATCATGACAACCTTAATCCGTATGATGATATTATGATATACTAACAATGATAATACTTAATAATGATAAAATAAAACACTAATATTTAATGATGATAATTGTAATTGAAATAACTTAAATCTAGAAGGAGAAGGTGGACTCATCTTGGCTAACTCGGTTTAACTCATAAGCTCGATTTGCTCCTAACTCGAACCAACTTGGCGAGTCACCCAATGGGGTTGGATCTTCCACAAGTTGTATGTTGTTGGATTGATAGACTGAATCAGCCCCAATCCATGACTCGGTCGGTTTGTCGAGTCAACTCTGCAATCCTCCCTTCTTCTTCTATATCTTCTTTCTATTCTTCTCTTACCTTCTTCCTTCCTCCTACCAAACTCGGTAAAATAACAACATAATGGCCAGTAACTTACTGGAACCACATCAACCAATCCAGCGGGCGAGTCAGCCAAACCCGACCGCAACCCTCGACTTTCTAAAATGACCTGATAAGTCAGTCAAGATCTATACAAGCATCTCAACTTAACAAAAACTCCACAGCAATTCTTTCACCCCTGGACTTCCTGTGACAGCACAAAATCAACCCAACTCACTGAGTCATAGAACAACGACTCAGTGATTGTACAGCTACAACTTAAACCCGAACCAGCTGCACAACTTGCCGAATCCTCAAGGCTAACAACAGTGTTCATGCACGCATTTGGGTTAAGTTTCTAGCTGACCCAGCAACAGACCATGCGTCAGCACCGAAGGCCCAACTCACTTGCTGAAATTTTAATCACTCAACGAGTTGAAGCAACCCGAACTTGGCAAGCACAACCCTGCAAATCTGCATGAACTGTACAGCCCCATTCTTCGTTACATCTTCTCCTCTATTTCTCCTTTCTAGGGTGGATGGAGTGAGCTTAGACTCTGCCCCAGCGCACCAGGCCCAACTCGCAACCCAGCGAGTCGAGTCAAAGTAGTGCAACAGCCGCACCTCATCTTCCTCTTTCTTCTTCTTTCTCCTTTTTTCTTACTTCTCTCTCTTTCTCCTTCGACCATGGCCAGCAGGGACTCCGAATCTGACCAAAAATCACCCCAGCTCGCTACATCTCGGTGGGGTGCGGCTCCACTTCGATCGAGGAAGATGACACCCACTAATGGCGTATTTGAAAACGGAGCTTCTTCCTCACATCTGCTTCCTTCAGACGATTCCTATGGGTCCTAGAAAGCTTCCAGATAAGCTTTTTCAAAGCTTGGAGAGGATTTGGGTGGTGATTTCTAATGGAGAATGGAAACGGCTGCTCTCTCTCTCTCATTCTCTTTCATCTCTAATAACCTAGCTAGGATGGCTAGGATCTCTCCAGGATGGATGGTTATGATTGAAAAGGGGAGAGGGCACACAGATCGTGCCAGTAGGTTGCAACAGTTTCCATTTTCAAAAATGTGTGCTACTAGGGCCTGTTTGCACCCAGAACTGTGCACACATGCTATCACGCTCACACGTGAGGCCTACTAGGTTTTGGTCAACCCGACCAGCTGGATCGGATGGAAGGCTCAGATCACCTTAACAGGGCCAGATGGTGGGCCATCGATCAGAACTCTGGACGGTCGCTTGTCTACTGTCTCAAACCAAGGGGAGAGAGAATTCTCTCCATTTTTTTTAAAAAATGGGTCAACCGAGTTGACCGGTTTTGTTTTTGCAGTGTGGCGCGGGAGTACACAGGTTGCATACTCCGATCTCTAGTGTGGGGTCCGTCGTGATGTCCTTTGATATCCACTCCGTCCGTTCATCTCGAATAGGGTTTTTGGGCCACCCCCTCCAAGATGAGGCAGATCCAATGTTTAGATGGGCCACATTCAGTGAATTTCATCTCATTTCATTGCTTCATATTGATCTACTTGTTGTGCTGATTTTTAACGATCAAAAAGGGTTCCAAGAATCCATGTAGATGACTGGGCCACCAGTTCTATGCACTTAGAATATTAAATATTATTAGTAGAATAAATTTTAATGTTTTTTGTTGTTATTATTATTATTATTATTATTATTATTATTATAAATTAAAATTGTAGGGCCTACCTCTAGTCAGAATTATTCGTCCAGGTGAGTAGATCACCTCGAGTTATGTACCTCATCCTTCGACTAATTTTAACCGTTAAATGAGCCACACCAAGTGAACATCCCAATAATCCAAATAATTCAATGGTTATTAATTATCCTAGGAATTTTATGAAGTGATTAGGTGTGATCTGGAAGTCAAATATGGGGATGGATGATCCAGTTTGCATTTCCAAGGGATGGATTATCTAATGAGATGTTGTAACCTGACGAACGGTAGATCTTGTGACTGTTCTCCCTAATTTACTTTATACATTCTAATTGTACTAAGTGGGTGTATTCTGGAACATCATCATGATAAAGATTCTAAAATGGGATTTTTATTTATTTAAGTACTAGGTAAATTTAGTCACGTTGTGGTAGTTAAATGGATAGATCGATCTCAAATCTTATGATTTGTGTCACGAGTTGTCGTCATCTAAAATCAAATGATTATTTTACGATTTATGAAGATTTGACGATCAGATCAATTCTAAATCTGATAATTAATGATTCATATGGTTCTTAGTAAATTCTAGAAGAATTTAACGGTTATCATCCTGATCAGATGATTGGATTATCTGGTTATACGGTAACACCCGAGTACTGGAAAGTACGGGGTGTTACAAACTACCCCCCTTAACAGAAATCTCGTCTCGAGATTTGTTATGTGTATCCCTAAATGTTAACATTACAAGTAGAAATTTCATTTTAATAGTGTACTCTATTTCTCATTTGTGCACTCACATCCTACATTGTTAATAAGCTATATTTAAATACACCACATCCCTTAAGAATCTAGTCTAGCATATCAATTTCTACTAAACATTTGAAACCGTTCTAACATTAACTAATACTAAGGATTTATTTAAAGGTTTATCTACATCAAATATCCTATCTCATCTACTAGGATTACAAGTTCATTTAGGTGACCTCTATTAATAACATCTTACCCTTTTTCTTTATTTTCTTTTACTTCTGATGCTAGTTCCCTGTTGCTCAAGGTACCATATAATTTCTTACTTCCTGTCTCCTAGATAGCACGAATAGATGGTCACAATGGGTTCGAGCTGATACATTGATCACTATCTGCAGAATAGAGGATTTTGGTATCAATTCATAGTCCTGTTAAATCTCGATCCTTTGCTTGATCAGGGCATTAGAATCATGGAGGTTAGCTAGGACTTAGAATCTGAGCCAAACCGTGAACACATCGCATAAACATGATTCCATTAATCCGTGATCCCGATTGTCCTAGACTTTAGAGAAATATCATGTGATCTTCTGAGGTGACAATGAGAGTGCCCAAAATTTATGTGAATCGACTCAAATGACCATCACACTCCCACTACGCACTCTAGTCAATGGACTACTTAAAATTTTTGGACCAAAATTCCTACATGGAAACTTGACTTTGAAATTGCTAAATCTTATCCAGGTTCTTAAATCTTGTCCCCATAGGCTCAACTTAAAGTCTAAGACTTGCCTAAAATTCTATAAACCCTCCTCTATTCCTTCCTGATTGCTGGAATTTGTGAAGTGTATTATTCCTAACTAAAGAGACGTACTGGGGAATTTAAGTTACACTTCCTAATGAGATTTCTTGAGTTCAAGGGTACCTGTCTTCGATCAAGCATAAGCTATGGTGGTTAAGGAAATTCCCACGAGCCTAAGTCCAATCCATTTGCTGATTCCAAACCACCCTAGATCCATCCTTGGCCAAAAACGACCACCCTCCATCAATCTATTTCAGTTGGAAGCCCTCCCTCTTGAAGATTTCGTCTCTTGGAGCTCTAAAAACCCCCAAATCGAGCTGAAATCGTGAGGTGCTCCATTCCCCTTTTTCATTTTCATTTCTCCTTGAAAATACATCCTAGGGGAGCTTGAAGCATCCCTCTACAACGCCTAGATTTCATTCTGTCCATTTGGGCAACCATTTCTCCGCATTTCCTCCACTTTTCATGTCTATTGTTAAGGCTATTTTAGCTTTTCCTCCCTTTCCATTATCCTCTCTCTCAAGTCCCTTTTATTTGATCCTCAAACTCGTGAAAACCTGCTTACCCATTCCATTTCTCCACGTTCTTCGCGTGTTCGATTACTGTTTTGAAATTTCTGTGTTTTGTTATTGTTAGGTAGAAAATGTGGTTGTGTTGTGGTTTGAGCTTAATATAGCTGAAATTTGTTGAATGGAGTGCATGCCGTCTCATTTCGCTGTAAGGTATTGTCCCTAGATTGAGAGTATTGTAACTCCCGGGATTTAGCCTACAAATTAGTTTTTTTTTTTTTCTTTCCACCCCACCCTCCTACCAAGCATACCACTTCCAATCCCGCCATGGGACTAGGAATGCAGTCCATTTAATACAACTTAATGCTACTGGCCACATAGACCCTTGGCATTTTGGACCTAGTGTTAGCACTCCTAGATTTGAAGGATCTGACGACATAAGAAATCCAATTCCATTTAGATAATCTTGACCCTAAGCAATAGAAGAATTCCCTGTAGTAGAAATGGTATGGAACCATTTAACATATAAACTTAGGCTTTGGATTATAACTACTGAGTTACAGACTAGGCTACTAGTTGACTTAGGCAGTGTAAGGCCTATATGTGCTAAGGGATAGTAGATTAGATTTGGTTGGAATGGGACTCCCTTCCTTCGGTAGATCCCTTTATGACTTATAGATTTCTGTTGTTGCCCATAGGAAGGAACCATACACTTTCAGGGAACATTTATAAATCCCTTAGAATGAACTTAGAATGTACTAGCACGCCCCTTAGAATTGCCTTCCCCAAGGGCTTATTGCATTCGGGAACACGGAATGAAGGAACTACACGTAAGCGATGTATTCGCGGTTTGAATCGACTTCCTAATCCTAGTGGTTACCAATAAATCCAATGCTCTGATCAAGCAGAAGATCGGCATCGACTCGGATTAAGAATTGATACAATAAATCTTCTGTCCTAGCTAGACAGAAAGTCTATGTATCCGGCTAAGACCCACTATACTACTTTTCTTCCGTGTTGGCTCGACCACATACAACCGAATGGGATCACAGTGTCCTTGGGAAATGGCGAGGACTTAAAGCCAGTAGAGAATTCGACATCTTGCCACCAAGTCATACCTATCCCTGAACTTAACCACAATAGAGATTAGGCTCATCTCTATGATCATAGGTACCAATGCCATAGAACGCATCATTAGCAAGGAAAACCATGTAGAGAAGTTGTTTCCCAATTTATGTCAAGGATAAGTCTTAAGTTGCACCTCGTTCTGATGTACGGAGCGACGCATAGATTCTTGAACTTAAGTAAAACCAAGTTTTAAGGGGGGTAGAACGTATGGAGTCTAATCCGGTTAGGTTAGTCAATGCTCCCGTTCGATCAGAGTGGCGCAGCGGAAGCGTGGTCGGCCTCTTCCCCACTGGCCCAAGATCGAAACCTTTGAGTTAGGATATATGTACGATTAGGTTATTAAGTAGGATTGAACCTCCCTTAGAAAAGTATTCCTTACCCTTCGCCAATGTCGGGGACGACATTGTATTTTAAGGGGGCTAGATTGTAACACTCCGGATTTTGGCCAATCTGGGATTTGACGTCTTTAGGCAGTGGGTCAATTAAAACACCTGGAAAATCGCTCAGAACCCAATTCCATAGCCAAAGAAATCACTTAGGGTTAATTCCTTTAGAAACTAAGCATAAGTTAGCTAGCGCGACGCTAAAGTAGCTGGAAAATAATCCCTGATCACTTTAAATATGTTCTACAAGACCCAAATCGAGTAGAACCAATGACTCTATAATACTTTATAACCTCGGATCAAACTCTAAACCGGTTTGTTCTCTGGACCACTTTGAAATTTTGTATTGGATTTAGACCGCGTCAAAAGTCTGATATCTCCTATCTTAGACCGTTAGAACCGCCTAGCTGGACTTGACACTCATTTCAAAAATCAAGTCAAACCGATAATCACAGGCCATTTCATCGAGCCCGGACCGAAGAGAGTGCGAATAGGGACAGAATTGGAATTTCAAATTCAAATCTGGCACACGACTTGACGTGTCAGTATTAAGCGTTCTGACTATCAGAATTCATCCAGATTACACCCTCGGATCAGGAAAAAATTTCTATTTATTATCGTGAGACTTCCAGCCCTGATCTACGTGCGGTGACCGCTGAACTGAAACTGGTCCGCCACGTATGATCTGCGGACCCAGCCGGACTGAAAACTTAATACGTGCTATATCTGGTATGCATGAGCTTAAGTCCGATCGCATTCGACCAGGGGACCACCAGAAAGCATCTTTGGGACCGAAACAGCCCCGAAATGGATATGCAATAAGTGAAACCTGTAACCGAGCCTATTTCGGGAAAGTTTGGGCTTATAAAAGGGCTTGAAACCCTCACTCCTCTCTCCCATCCGAATTTGCAAAAACCCTAGATTGAGAGAGAGAAAAGGTGAGAGTTTGTGAGAAAAGGTGGGAGAGCTTTTCCTACTGCTGCTGCACGTGCTTAAGCGGCGTATTCCAATCACTTTGCCGGTGATTTCTCTGCATTTGCAGGTAAGAAAATGCCCTAGAAAGTTGCTGATTTGATGCTTCTTTAGTTCCATAGCTTGTTAGTTGATAAATCTCGTAAATCAGGTTCCTTAGTCGCCGTAGACGAAGCGTATACGCTCCGTTCGAAACGACACGTTTATAAGAGATAAGGTGCGGATTTTAGACGCTTTGATTGACTGTTTCCAAAGCTTTCAATGACGTTTAATAGTAGATTATCGATGGCATCGCCGTTTGACATGTACAACATGCTATCCGTTTCCTGTTTCGTAAATCAACGAAGAATATGAGATTTAGGGCATTTTAGTCATTTGTAGGAAGTACTGATTACATTCATATTTCGCTGATGTGATTGACATGGTTTGTTGTCGCATTAGAAAGTTAGGAGTACGTGCATAATTAGTTTGGCGAAAAGATTCGCCAAATTGCACACTTCGGGTCGACATACTATATGTAGATTTAAGTGTGTAGTGTATGTGTTTGTATAAATGCTTGTATTAGTATGTATTGAATTAAATGATGTTATGAATTAGTTTGAGATGGATTTCTCAATTTATATGTTCACATAAATGATTTCCCACATGTTGACTATGTACATGATTCCATACTATGCATGAAATGTATGTGCTTGAAGATTTGCTTAAGTTGAATGTTATAACATGTGTTAACATGCTCACATGATTGTATTTCAATTCCAATACTCCTACATAATTTACTGATGTGAATTCATATGTGTTTGGGACTATACTTAGTCCAGGCAGTCGGTAACCAAGCGAATTCGTGGTTGGCTGGTCTTGGCCACGAACGACGCGTCGATGAACGCGAGCCGTGTTCTGGAGTTGGCGGCAGTGGTTAGGCCACAGGAAGTGTTTTACGCACTTCATGTCGTCAACTTGAGATGCGATCGCGCTAGTCGAGCCCGTCAAGTAACCCGACTGGCCGATGTATGTTCACCTTGTATGAGTCATAACTACTTGAACCTAGGGTACTGAACTTACCATTGTAAACCCTGTTAACCATGGTACCTTGATCCACGAAGACTCATGAGCCGGGCATGGTGGTATGGGACACCGTGGTCGAGCTGTCGGCCTACGCTGGGGCCACAAACCTCCCCGTAGTGACCAGTGAGCACCTAGTCTCGTGAGCAGATTATGGTGGTATGGGACACTATATTCTTGCTGTCAGCCTACACTTATCAGGCGACGAGTCCTTTGTAGTGACCGCGAGCGTATTCTGAGTCTACGGGAGGCGACGACCCTTCAATAGCAGTAGAGTACAGTAGGCCTGTATTGATAAGGTGATGGGGGAACGGTGCAACGAGTGCGAGCAACAGCCCTAGCAGCCCTTGCAGTGACCTACGAAATATACATTGTATGAGATTACTAGGAGTGACGACCCTAGAAAGGATCTGTGTTGGGATTGATACAAGGGAAGTACCTTAGTTTCCCAATCCTGCTGTTTGAATGGACTAATAACAACTTGGAAATCATATCACCATAGCATTGCATGTGCCTGAAAGATGTGGAGCACTCTAGGGAGTGTGGCATGCCGCGGTCGTAAGATGTTGCCGTATGAGGGAGATCGTCGGTGAGGGCATACATCACGTCATGTCATAATTGCATTAACAACAGTATTAGGAATGTTTGAATTACTGTTTTACTATTATCGCATGATTGATTTGAGAACATGTTAATCTTTGCCCTATTATTCCATTGAGTTAGCTACTCACTCCCACGTTACGGGACGGTGTTCCTGGACACCCACCAGACCTTTTGTGATTGCAAATGATGGCGCGGCCTATGAGGCGGAGCTGGACTTGATGATGATGAGGAGGATCCCTCCTTTATGCGTGTTCTGATTGACGGGATTACAGGGAGGTTGATTAGATGTCTTGACACTTGTCATTTTATATTTTCAGAGCACTCATGTATATACTTTCTTTATATTTTGGAGTATACATGTATGTGTATAACCTGGTAACATGTTCACCCTCTGGAGACATACAACAGTTTATATATGTTATACATGCTATCACAGTCTTCCGCTTGTTAATTTAACTGTCTCTGGAGTATGATATGCTGTTCTAGTTTAATCTCACTCATGTTTAATACATTAACACAGACAACATTCAATCATACATATGTATGTTGCATAAATAACATTTTGGAACTCGGGAGTTGGGTTTTTGCTCGACCCCCCCGATTTTCGGGATATTACAATTTCTGAGTTCTACAATTACCCAAACAATTCTCTAAGAAACCTAATATTTGATTTTCTACATTCTCATTTCTTCCCAGTTCTAAGGGGTTCCTACATAAGCGAAAGTTCAAATGAAAATCTAATGATTCTAAGGGAACCTAAGTTCACTTCTAAGTTTTATAGTTATTCAAGCAATTTTCCAAGCAACTTAAAATCTCAATTCCATATATTCTCAATTTCTCCTAGTCATAGGGAAATTTTTCATAAGTTCAAATGGTTATTCTGATAATTTCTAAGGGAACCTAAGCTTACTTCTAAGTTCAAATAGTAGTTTTGGTGGTTTAAGTTTTTGTTCTAAGTTCCAATTTCTAAGTTTTGATGTCAAAACTTAAAATCTTCAAGGGGACCTAAGTTTAGGTCTCTACATTCTCAATGATTCTCCTAAGTCTAAGGGAAATTCACCTAAGTTCAAATTTTTAATTTTAAACATCCTAACTTGTGACATGTAAGGCTTGTACAAGATCATTTCCCAATGCCTAGTTTATCCAAACTATGCTTTAATACCAACTGTAATGCCTCAACTTTTCAGGATCCGAGTACACGACCCGTTTCCCAAACAACACGAGCGTTAACTTATAGAGGACCAAATTCCATACCCTTTTTTTTCAAAGCTAACAAATGAGTGTAAAATGGACAAGTAAGCATTGTAATTAATAAATCACTGGCCCATTATAATCATTGTTAAAATTCTGATTGAGAGTAATCATCGTTGTTGTGCTGCAAGGACGATAAAATTTTGACTGGGATTGATATGTCACCACTCTTGCTGATATTTTCAGGAGAACCAATCTGCATTATTTATAATATATCGGCATGGTGACAATACCAATTCTGACAGTATTTTTCAGAACTCACTTGATAATAACGATAGTCACTACTTATTCAATATCTAGTCTTGACATGCTCGCAAACTTCTCCTTTATTCATTCTTTTAATGACATGGTCTTATTCATTCATGCCCCCTTTTGATTCAGGAGTATTAGGCCAGTAATGTTCTGGATCAAAACTAGTAACATCTTCAGGGATAATATCTCTTTATGAAGCGAGCATTGACTGGTATACTAATCCCCTGACCCTGTTGATCCATAACTCTGTACGCACCATTAGAGTATACTTCTTTTATTATATAAGGCCCATCCCATTTAGGCTCAAATTTGCCCCTGTTCGACGGGTGACTACTATAGGTTGTTTCAACATTGGCACCATATCTCCTACCTTGAAGAAATGATATTTAACATGTTTGTCAAAAGTGGCTGATATTCTAGCTTGATATGATTACAGTCGCTGTTAGGTTGCCAGCCATTTTTCATCAAGCAAATCCATCTCTCACAGTCTTATCTTTGCATTCGCATCATCTATTATAGACTGGTGCACCGCCACCCTGAGTGATGTTACTCATATTTCAATCATGATCACCGCTTTCACACCATATACTAGAGAATACGGCGTTGCTCTCGTTGTTGTCCGATGAGTAGTTCAATATGCCCACAAAGCTTCCTGCAATCTTTCGTCCTAGTCATGTGTAACACCCTGAAAATCGGGGGTCGAGGATAAACTCCACTCCCGAGTTTCAGAACATCACTTATGCAACATTTTCAATGATGAATGAATGTCGGTTGTAATAATGCATAAAACATGAAGTGGATTAAGCCAAAATAACATATCATACTCCAGAGACAGTTAAATTAGCAAGCGGAAGAATGTAATAGATACATAAAATATATGAACTGTTGTAAGTCTCCAGAGTGTGAACATGTTACGAGGTTAACTAAATACATGTATACTCCAAAATAGAAAGAAGAGAATATACATGGGTGTGTAAATAAAAGGCAAAATACCAAGTGTATTGGCATCTAATCAGTAACCTTGTAACCCCGTCAATCAGAACCTGCATATAGGAGGGATCCTCCTCCTCATCAAGTCTGGCTCTACTTCATAAGCATCGCCACCATCTGAAACTAAAATAGGGATTGGTTGGTGTGCGCAACACCGTCCCGTAACGTGGGAGTGAGTAGCTAACTCAGTGGGATCATAGAGAAAAGATTAGCATGTTATCAAATCAATCACCCGATAATGGTAAAATAAGCAATCAAACAGGTCCTAGATACTGTGATTAATGCAAGAATGAAATGACATGATGGATGCCCTCACCGACATACTCCCTCATGTGACACCATCTTACATCCGCGACATGCTTTGCTCCACATCTTTCAGGCACATGCAGTACGATATGAATATGATTACCGAGTTGTTATTAGTCCTTTCATATAGCAGGATTGAGAAACTAAGGTACTTCCCTTATATCATTCCCGACAAGGATCCTGTCAAGGGTCGTCACTCCTAATAGTCTCATACGATGATATATTTTTAGGTCACTGCAAGGGCTGTCAGGGCTGTTACACGCACTCGTTGCTCCACTCCCTCATCAACTTATCAATACAGGCCTAGTTGTACTCTTGTCGCAACGGAAGGGTCGTCGCCTCACGTAGACTCAGAGTACGCTCGAGGTCACTACAAAGGCTTGTCAGGGCTGTTGCTCACACTCGTTGCACCGCTCTCCCATCACCTTATCAGTGTAGGCTGACAACAAGAATATAGTGTCCCATACCACCATAATCTGCTCACGAGTCTGGGTTGCTCACTGGTCACTACGGGGAGGTTTGTAGCCCCAGCGTAGGTCGACATCTCGACCACGGTGTCCCATACCACCATGCCCGGCTCATGAGTCTTAGTGGATCAAGGTACCATGGTTATCAGGGTTATCACTGGTAAGTTCAGTACTGTAACATCCCAAAAATCGGGGGGTCAAGTAAAAACTCCACTCCTGAGTTCCAAAATGTTATTTATGTAACATAGATATGTATGATTAAATGTTGTCTATGATAATGTATTAAACATGAGTGAGATTAATCCAGAACAGCATATCATACTCCAGAGACTATTAAATTTGTAAGCAGAAGACTGCGATAGTGGGTATAACATATGTAAATTGTTGTATGTCTCCAGAGTGTGAACATATTACCAGGTTATATACATACATGTATGCTCCAAAAGTGAACAAAAAGGAATATACATGAGTGCTCTAAAAATATAAAATGACAAGTGTCAAGGTATCTAATCAACCTCCCTGTAATCCCATCAATCAGATCACGCATAAAGGAGGAATCCTCCTCATCATCATCAAGTCCAGCTCCGCCTCGCAGGCCGCGCCATCATCTGCAATCATAATAGGGACTGGTGGGTGTCCGGAAACACCATCCCGTAACGTGGGAGTGAGTGATCAACTCAGTGGTATAAGAGAGCAAAGATTAGCATGTTATCAAATCAATCATGCGATAATAGTAAAGCAGTAAATCAAACAATCCTAATACTGTTGTTAATGCAATATGACATGACGTGATGTATTCCCTCACCGACGATCTCCCTCATACGGCAACATCTTACGACCGCGGCATGCCACACTCCCTAAAGTGCTCCACATCTTCCATGCACATGCAATGTTATGGTGATATGATTTCCAAGTTGTTATTAGTCCATTCAAACAGCAGGATTGGGAAACTAAGGTACCTCCCTTATATCAATCCCAACACAGATCCTGTCTAGGGTCGTCACTCCTAGTAATCTCATACGATGTATATTTTATAGGTCGCTGCAAGGGCTGTCAGGGCTGTTGCACGCACTCGTTGCACCGCTCCCCCATCACCTTATCAATACAGGCCTACTGTACTCTACTGCTACTGAAGGGTCGTCGCCTCCCGTAGACTCAGAATATGCTCGCAGTCACTACAAAGGGCTGTCAGGGCTGTTGCTCGCACTCGTTGCACCGCTCCCCCATCACCTTATCAATGTAGGCCGACAACAAGAATATAGTGTCCCATACCACCATAATCTGCTCACGAGACAGGTGCTCACTGGTCACTACGGGGAGGTTTGTGGCCCCAGCGTAGGCCGACAGCTCGACCACGGTGTCCCATACCACCATGCCCGGCTCATGAGTCTTCGTGGATCAAGGTACCATGGTTAACAGGGTTTACAATGGTAAGTTCAGTACCCTAGGTTCAAGCAGTTATGACTCATGCAGGGTAAACATACAAGGGCCAGTCGGGTTACTTGACGGGCTCGACTAGCACGAGCGCATCGCAAGTCGAACGACATGAAGTGCGTAAAACACTTCGTGTGGCCTAACCACTGCCGTCAACTCCAAACACGACTCGCGTTCATCGACATGTCGTTCGTGGCGAAGATAAGCTAACCACGAATTTGCTCGGTTACCGACTGCCTGGACTAGGCATAGTCCCAAACAATCATAGAATCACATCAGCAGTTGTGTAAGGGTAATGGAAATGAAATACAACCATGTGAGCATGTTAACACATGTTATTACATACAACTTAAGCAAATGATCTTACACATGTCATTCACACATATAATGAAATTAAGCATGTCGCCAACATATAGGAAATCCTCTCCATCAACATATTAATTGAGAATTCAATCTCAAAGTAAATCATAAGGAAATCATCAAGCACATGTTATAACATACAGCTTAAGCGAATCGTCAAGCACATGCATTTCATTCATATTATGAAATCATGCATATGGCTAACATGTAGGAAACCATTCACACCAGCATATTAATTGAGAAATCAATCTCAAACTAATTCATAACACCATTTAATTCAATACATACTAATACAAGCATTTATACAAACACTTACACTACACACTTAAGTCTACATATAGTATGTCGACCCGAAGTGCGTATTTAGGCGAATCTCTTCGCCAAACTAATTATGCACATATTCCTAACATTCTAATGCGACAATAAACCATGTCAATCACATCAGCAAAATATGAGTAAAAACAGTACTTCCTACAAATGACTAAAATGCCCTAAATCTCATAATCTTCGTTAGTTTACGAAACAGGAAACGGACAGCATGTTGTACATGTCAAACGACGTTGCCGTCAAGAATCTACTATTAAACGACATTGAAAGCTTTGGAAACAGTCAATCAAAGCGTCTAAAATCCGCACCTTTTCCCTTTTTGGGGTGTGAGTTCGAACGGAGCATATACGCTTCGTCTACGGCGATTAGAGAACCTAATACACAAGTTCTATTAGCTACTTTGCTAGGAAATGAAAGGAATCTCAAATCAGCAACTTCTAGGGTATTTTCTTACCTGAGAACGTGGAGGAATCGTTGGGAAAGTGATCGGAGTGCGTTGCCTAAGCACGTGCAGCAGCAGCAGCAGGTGGCAGGAAAATCACTCCCACTCTCTCTCACAAACTCTCACCTTTTCTCTCTCCCAATCTAGCGCTTTTTGCAATTTCGGATGGGAGAGAGGAATGAGGGTTTCAACCCCTTTTATAAGCTTAAAAATGCCGAAAACAGGCTCCGGAACGAAGTTTACTCAGTGCATATCCAATTCGGGGTTGTTTAGGTTCAAAAGATATTTTCTGGTGGTCCCCTGGTCGAATGCGATCGGACTTAAGCTCATGCGTACCAGATCTAGCACGTATTAAGTTTTCAGTCCGGCAGGGTTCGCAGATCGCACGTGGCGGGCCAGTTTCAGTCCAGCGGTCACCGCACGTAGATCAAGGCTGAAAGTCTCATGATATAAAATAGAAATTTCTCCTGATCCAAGGGTGTAATCTGGATGAATTCTGACGGTCAGATCACTCAATACTGACGCGTCAAGTCGTGTGCCAGATTTGAATTTGAAATTCCAACTATGTCCCTATTCGCACTCTCTTCGGTCCGGGCTTAATGAAATAGCCTGTGATTATCGGTTTGACTTGATTTTCGGAATGAGTGTCAAGTCCAACTAGGCGGTTCTAACGGTCTAAGATAGGAGGTATCGGACTTTCGACGCGCGGTCTAGATCCAATACAAAGATTCAAAGCGGTCCAGAGAACAAACCGATTTAGAGTTTGATCCTAGGTTATAGAGTATTATAGAGTCATTGGTTCTACTCGATTTGGGTCTTGTAGAACGTATTTAAAGTGATCAGGGACTATTTCCCAGCTACTTTAGTGTCGCGCTAGCTAACTTACACTTATTTTCCAAAGGAATTTATCCTATGTGATTTCTTTGGCTATGGAATTGGGTTCTGAGCGATTTCTCAGGTGTTTTAGTTAACCCATTGCCTAAGGACGTCTAATCCCAGATTAGCCAAAATTTGGGGTGTTACAATCTACCCCCCTTAAAACACAATGTCGTCCCCGACATTGGCGAAGGGTAAGGAATACTTTTCTAAGGGAGGTTCAATCCTACTTAATAACTTAATCGTACGTATATCCGAACTCAAAGGTTTCGATCTTGGGCCAGTGGGGAAGAGGCCGACTATGCTTCCGTTGCGCCACTCTGATCGAACGGGAGCATTGACTAACCTAACCGGATTGGACTCCATACGTTCTACCCCCCTTAAAACTTGGTTTTACTTAAGTTCAAGAATCTATGCGTCGCTCCGTACATCAGAACGAGGTGCAACTTAAGACCTATCCTTGACATAAATTGGGAAACAACTTCTCTACATGGTTTTTCTTACTAATGATGCGTTCTATGGCATTGGTACCTATGATTATAGAGATGAGCCTAATCTCTATTGTGGTTAAGTTCAGGGGTAGATATGACTTGGTGGCAAGATGTCGAATTCTCTACTGGCTTTAAGTCCTCGCCATTTCCCAAAGACACTGTGATCTCGTTCGGTTGTATGTGGTCGAGCCAACACGGAAGAAAAGTAGTATAATGGGTCTGAGCCGGATACATAGACCTTCTGTCTAGCTAGGACGAAGATTTATTGTATCAATTCTTAATCTGAGTCGATGCCGATCTTCTGCTTGATCAGAGCATTGGATTTATTGGCAACCACTAGGATTAGGAAGTCGATTCAAACCGTGAATACATCGCTTACATGTAGTTCCTTTATTCCGTGTTCCCGAATGCAATAAGCCCCTGGGGAAGGCAATTCTAAGGGGCATGCTAGTACATTCTAAGTTCATTCTAAGGGATTTATAAATGGTCCCTAAGAGTGAATGGCTCCCTCCTATGGGCAACAACAGAAGTCTATAAGTCATAAGGGGATCTATCGAAGGAAGGGAGTCTCATTCCAACCAAATCTAACCTACTATCCCTTAGCATATATAGGCCTTACACTGCCTAAGACAACTAGTATCCTAGTCTGTAACTCGGTAGTTATAATCCAAAGCCTAAGTTTATACGTTAAATGGTTCCATACCATTTCTACTACAGGGAATTCTTCTATTGCTTAGGGTCAAGATTATCTAAATGGAATTGGATTTCTTATGTCTTCAGATCCTTCAAATCTAGGAGTGCTAATACTAGGTCCAAAACGCCAAAGGCCTATGTGGCTAGTAGCATTAAGTTGTATTAAATGGACCGCATTCCTAGTCCCATGGTGGGATTGGAAGTGGTATGCTTGGTAGGAGGGTGGGGTGGGATAAAAATTCATTTGTAGACTGAATCCCGGGAGTTACTATACTCCCAATCTAGGGACAATACCTTACAGCGAACGGAACGGCATGCATTCAATTCAACAAATTTCGGCTACATTAAGCCCAAACCACAACACAAACACATTTTCTACCGGTGACATCACTAGACCCAATAACAACAAAACACAGAAATCCTTAAAATAAAAATCAAACAATCTACAGGGCAAAGGCATAGATGCCTAACTCTACCAAAGGACTTTACCACAGTCCCGACTTACCTTCTTTATCCCTGTCGAGTCTAATACTGTCTGTTGCTCACTAGAGCTCTCTCGGCCATATATTTTCAGTATCCCTTAAGCAAAGAAAATGGAGAAATAGGATTGAGAGAGAGGATGGTGAAAAGAGAGAAAAAGGCTAAAACAGCTTAACAATAGCCATGAAAAACGGAGGAAATGCGGAGAAATGGTCGCCCAAATGGATAGAATGAAATCTAGGCGTTGTAGAGGGATGCTTCAAGCTCCCCTAGGATGTATTTTCAGAAAGAAATGAAAATGAAAAAGGGGAATGGAGCACCTCACGATTTCAGCTCGATTTGGAGGTTTTTAGAGCTCCAAAAGATGAAATCTTCAAGAGGGAGGGCTGCAAACAGCAATGGAGTGAAGGAGTATGGTCGTTTTCAACAGAGAAGGGATTTGGGAGTGATTTGAAATCACGATTTTTGGAATAGGGCAGCTGAAAACGAAAATGGGACTAGGGAAGGGGCTGTTTGTGAAGGAAGTACCCCTATTTGGGATTTTCTATGGACGAACACCATATAGGGGGTGTAGACGACCCAAAATAGGGCGTGCGCCCAAAAATCAGACCAAGTGGGCCCCACCGGTCGGCGATGCATCACCGAACCGGCGATGGCATCGCCAGCCATCTTGCATGGTGGCCGGTGGGACCACATGGGTTTGGTCCCCCATGGTCCAGGGACCCCAAAAATGTGTGGCCTCCACCTTGGTTCATTGTATATACACCTATAAAGGCCCAAACATGTGTTCGGGGCTTTCCGGGGCCAATCTACAATCCCAAATACAAAATCCTATCATGCAGCATATGATTTTGGGGTAAGAGGAGCTAGTACATCCATCTAGACTCTTAGTTACTAAAGAAAGTGAATTTAGAATGGCCTTATGACCATTTTTCATGAAATTTTACTATTCATTGTAAAATTTTGTGAAAGTATGATTTTATGTTATTTTCATATTAAGATTGATGCCTAACATAAAAAGGATAAGAAAGAATTGAAGATTGGAGTGGTGAGAGGAAGAATTTTGAAGATTTTTGGTGAAACGGGGTTTTTAAGCCCTGATGACTGAATACAGGGGTTGTGGTTGTCCCACAGCCCAATGATTTACATTTATGGGTTTAGAATCATTCAAAGAATGTCTCAACCCACTTACCTACAACCTAAGAGCTACTCAGGTCGCTTCATGCGACCCTAGACGCGTTACGGACTCGATCACACGATCGAAATGAATAGACTTCGCCTATTGGCGAATCTGTGATCTTAGAAATGTTTCTAAACCCTTCTCGCACCCACCTAAGTCAAAGGAAATGACAGCGTACGTCGCGTGACCATAACCCAGGCCCGGTTTAATCCAAATCATGCTCTGATACCATCTGTAACATCCCGAAAATCGGGGGGTCAAGTAAAAACTTCACTCCTGAGTTCCAAAATGTTATTTATGCAACATAGATATGTATGATTGAATGTTGTCTATGATAATGTATTAAACATGAGTGAGATTAAGCCAGAACAGCATATCATACTCCAGAGACTATTAAATTTGCAAGCGGAAGACTGCGATAGTAGGTTAACATATGTAAATTGTTGTATGTCTCCAGAGTGTGAACATATTACCAGGTTATATACATACATGTATGCTCCAAAAGTGAATAAAAAGGAATATACATGAGTGCTCTAAAAATATAAAATGACAAGTGTCAAGGTATCTAATCAACCTCCCTGTAATCCCATCAATCAGATCATGCATAAAGGAGGAATCCTCCTCATCATCATCAAGTCCAGCTCCGCCTCGCAGGCCGCGCCATCATCTGCAATCATAATAGGGACTGGTGGGTGTCCGGAAACACCATCCCGTAACGTGGGAGTGAGTGATCAACTCAGTGGGATAAGAGAGCAGAGACTAGCATGTTATCAAATCAATCATGCGATAATAGTAAAGCAGTAAATCAAACAATCCTAATACTGTTGTTAATGCAATATGACATGACGTGATGTATGCCCTCACCGACGATCTCCCTCGTACGGCAACATCTTACGACCGCGGCATGCCACACTCCCTAGAGTGCTCCACATCTTCCAGGCACATGCAATGTTATGGTGATATGATTTTCAAGTTGTTATTAGTCCATTCAAACAGTAGGATTGGGAAACTAAGGTACCTCCCTTATATCAATCCCAACACAGATCCTGTCTAGGGTCGTCACTCCTAGTAATCTCATACGATGTATATTTTGTAGGTCGCTGCAAGGGCTGCCAGGGCTGTTGCACGCACTCGTTGCACCGCTCCCCCATCACCTTATCAATACAGGCTTACTGTACTCTACTGCTACTGAAGGGTCGTCGCCTCCCGTAGACTCAGAATACGCTCGCGGTCACTACAAAGGGCTGTCAGGGCTGTTGCTCGCACTCGTTGCACCGCTCCCCCATCACCTTATCAATGTAGGCCGACAACAAGAATATAGTATCCCATACCACCATAATCTGCTCACGAGACAGGTGCTCACTGGTCACTACGGGGAGGTTTGTGGCCCCAGCGTAGGCCGACAGCTCGACCACGGTGTCCCATACCACCATGCCCGGCTCATGAGTCTTCGTGGATCAAGGTACCATGGTTAACAGGGTTTACAATGGTAAGTTCAGTACCCTAGGTTCAAGCAGTTATGACTCATGCAGGGTAAACATACAACGGCCAGTCGGGTTACTTGACGGGCTCGACTAGCACGAGCGCATCGCAAGTCGAACGACATGAAGTGCATAAAACACTTCGCGTGGCCTAACCACTGCCGTCAACTCTAAACACGACTCGCATTCATCGACGCGTCGTTCGTGGCAAAGATAAGCTAACCACGAATTCGCTCGGTTACCGACTGCCTGGACTAGGCATAGTCCCAAACAATCATAGAATCACATCAGCAGTTGTGTAAGGGTAATGGAAATGAAATACAACCATGTGAGCATGTTAACACATGTTATTACATACAACTTAAGCAAATCATCTTACACATGTCTTTCACACATATAATGAAATTAAGCATGTCGCCAACATATAAGAAATCCTCTCCATCAACATATTAATTGAGAATTCAATCTCAAAGTAAATCATAAGGAAATCATCAAGCACATGTTATAACATACAGCTTAAGCGAATCGTCAAGCACATGCATTTCATTCATATTATGAAATCATGCATATGGCTAACATGTAGGAAACCATTCACACCAGCATATTAATTGAGAAATCAATCTCAAACTAATTCATAACACCATTTAATTCAATACATACTAATACAAGCATTTATACAAACACTTACACTACACACTTAAGTCTACATATAGTATGTCGACCCGAAGTGCGCATTTAGGCGAATCTCTTCGCCAAACTAATTATGCACATATTCCTAACATTCTAATGCGACAATAAACCATGTCAATCACATCAGCAAAATATGAGTAAAAATAGTACTTCCTACAAATGACTAAAATGCCCTAAATCTCATATTCTTCGTTAGTTTACGAAACAGGAAACGGACAGCATGTTGTACATGTCAAACGGCGTTGCCGTCAAGAATCTACTATTAAACGACATTGAAAGCTTTGGAAACAGTCAATCAAAGCATCTAAAATCCGCACCTTTTCCCTTTTTGGGGTGTGAGTTCGAACGGAGCGTATACGCTTCGTCTACGGCGATTAGAGAACCTAATACACAAGTTCTATTAGCTACTTTACTAGAAAATGAAAGGAATCTCAAATCAGCAACTTCTAGGGTATTTTCTTACCTGAGAACGCGGAGGATTTGAATTTGAAATTCCAACTATGTCCCTATTCGCACTCTCTTCGGTCCGGGCTTAATGAAATAGCCTGTGATTATCGGTTTGACTTGATTTTCGGAATGAGTGTCAAGTCCAACTAGGCGGTTCTAACGGTCTAAGATAGGAGGTATCGGACTTTCGACGCGCGGTCTAGATCCAATACAAAGATTCAAAGTGGTCCAGAGAACAAACCGGTTTAGAGTTTGATCCCAGGTTATAGAGTATTATAGAGTCATTGGTTCTACTCGATTTGGGTCTTGTAGAACGTATTTAAAGTGATCAGGGACTATTTCCCAGCTACTTTAGCATCGCGCTAGCTAACTTACACTTATTTTCTAAAGAAATTTATCCTACGTGATTTCTTTGGCTATGGAATTGGGTTCTGAGCGATTTCTCAAGTGTTTTAGTTAACCCATTGCCTAAGGACGTCTAATCCCAGATTAGCCAAAATCCGGAGTGTTACAAGTACCCTAGGTTCAAGCAGTTATGATGAATACAAGGTGAACATACAACGGTCAATCGAGTTACTTGATGAGTCCGACTAGCACGAGCGCACGTTGAATCGACCGACATGAAGTGTACAAGCACTTCGTGTGGCCTAACCACTGCCAACAACTCTAGTACGACTCGGGTTCGTCATACACATCCTTCGTGGCAAATAGAATCCAACCACGGATCCTAATCTGTTACCGACTACCTGGACTAGAGTATAGCCCCAAACACTTGTAATCTAAATCAATAATCATATGAGAGAGACAAAATTGAAATACAAGTAATTCCAGCATGTTATCAACATGTTATAACATACATCAAAAGCAGTTAACCATACACGAGTATTTCACACATAAGGTAATCAATTCAATACAACAAACATGGAGGAATTCATGTACATCAATAAATTAGTTGAGAATCCAATCTCAACGCTAATCTACAACACCATTTACCCAATACTTACTAATACATGCATTTATACAAACACTTAGACTACACAACTCCAACGTACTTGACGTATGTTGATTTCAGCATATAATATGACAGATCCTTATATCAAGGAGATGTCTAATACACAACAATCATGTTCTTACATTCAAAACACATGACAGGCATAAATCATATTGATTTAGGCATTTCAACAAACACTTAGTCTACACACATTAGTCTACATAGCATATGTCGGCCAATATGTGCATTAGGGCGAATCTCTTCGCCAAATAGATCATACACATATAACTAGTATAGATACACGGTAAATACTCATGGCAATCATATCAAAAAAATATGTACGTATACAGTATTTTCTATAAATACCTAAAATACCCTAAGTATCATATTCTTCATACGTATTCGAAATGAAAAATGGACAGCATGTTCTACATGTCAAACAGTATCCTTATCAACAATCTACCATTAAACGATATTGAAAGCTTTGAAAACAGGTAATCTAAGTGTCTAAAATCCGCACCTTACGCCATAGAAGTGTAACGAATCGAATAGGAACTCTACATCGTCGTCAACGACTGATTGGCAACCTACAACACAAGGTGAGTCAGCTACTTAGCTACTTGTACCCATAGGAGCCTTAAAACAGGTTAGGGTTAGGGTTTTCTTACCTAGAACAAAACCAGAATCGCCGGAATAATGATGCAAGAGGATGGCTTTGACACGTGGAGCAGCAGGGAGGAATCCCAGGAGAAACTCCAACTCTCTCTCACTTTCTCTCTCTTTTCTCTCCTCTCTCTCCTAGGGTTTTCCACAAATTCGTATGGGTTAGAAAGCTAAGGGTTTAAGGCCCTTTTATAAGCCCAAACATAACCAAAACAGACTTTAAGTCAAGGTATACTTAGGTTATGTCCAAATACGGACTGTTCCATCTCAACGGATCACTTCTGGAGGTCCTGTTACTAAATGCGGTCGGACTTAAGCTCATGGATGTTGGATCCTGATCAAGTTAAGTTTTCAGTTCGATCGGGTTTTCAGATCGCATGTGGCGGATCAATTTCAGTTCAGCGGTCACTGAGAATCGATCAGGGATTCCAAGTATACTGACCTGAGTGGGAAATGTTCCCTGATCCACAGGTGTATTTGGGTCAGATTCCAACGGTCAGAATGCTTAAAAATAATGCGCAAGTGAACCATGCCAGATTTCATAAAAATGTATTTAATTTTCTAAATATTTTCTTTTTTCTCACTCTCTTCACTCCAGACTCAGTAAAATGGTGTCAAGACATCAGTTGGGCTTGATTTTCAAAATGATTGTCAAGTCCAACTAGGCGGTTGTAATTGTCTAAGTTCATCACTATCGGACTTTCGACACGCGGTCTAGATCCAATATAAAGTTTCAAAGGATTCTTGAGAACAAACAGGTTTAAAGTTTGATCCTAGGTTTTAGGGTAATGTAGCGTCAACAATTCTATAGTTTTTGGGTCTTACAAATCGTATTTAAAGTAGTTGGTACTAATTTTGCAGGAAATCTAGTTTAGCGCTAGCTAAAACACATTAAATTTCTAAAGAATTTGGTTCTATATGATTTCTTTGGCATTGGAATTGAGTTCTGAGAGTGATATGGTTGACCCATTGCCTAAGGACGTCTAATCCCAGGTAGGCAAAAATTTGGGGTGTTACATCATGCTTATTTCCGACCACTGTCTTTTTCAATATCTTGACTATCGTTTTGTTAAACACCTCTACTAATCCATTAGCTGGTGGATAGTAAGGTATTGAAAATGAGTGCTGAATACTATACTTCTGAAAGAGTTTTTTCATACCACTATTTTTAAAGGGGGTGCCATTATCTGTAACAATCTCCTTCGGGATACCATGGCGGTATATGATTGCATGTCGGATGAAATTAACAACATCCCTTTCTTTAACATTGTGTAAAGCAATTGCCTCTGTCCATTTAGAGAAATAATCGATTGCTGGCAATATATATTGGTTTCCTTTGGATGAAGGCGGATTTATAGGACCAATGACATCCAGTCCCCAAGCTGAAAAGGTCCAAGAGGCAATTGACGGATGCAAGTCCTCCGGAGGAACATGTATGACATCCCCGTGAATCTGGCATTCATGACACCGCTTCGTATAATCTATTGCATCTTTGAACATGGAGGGCCAATAATATCACATGCGATGTATTTTATGGAACAAATTTCGACTGGCTTGATGTGCCCCACACTCCCCAGAGTGCACTTCTCGTAATATGTGACTTGCCTTTCGTTCATCTAAGCAACGTAACAACATTCCAATGTACGAATTTCTATATAATACTTCACTGCATAGAATGAATCTTTTTGACCGTTGCTTGACTTGTTGTTTCTCTGCTAGTTCTTCTAGCAAGATATCATATTTGAGATAATCGATGAAAGGCTGATCCCAATCATTTGTATTTATCTTCAAACATGATACAGGAAGCATTTCAACAGTTTCCTCAATGACCTCTGCAGATGGTAAAAATCTTCTTTCTTCAATGGTTACTTGAAGAGGACTTCAATTTGAGCAAGGCAAGGCTGTTGCTAGACTAGTTAAAGCATTTACCTTTGCATTTTTAGACCGTGGCACATGTTTGATCTCAATGTGACAGAATTGTTCTAGCAATTGCTGTGCTTTCCGACAATATTACAATAATTATTATTTTCTCACCCCCGAATTCAGTTGTCAATTAATTTATAATCAACTTAGAATCTCTAAAGATATGCAGTGTTTTTATCTTCATTTCTCGAGCCTTTTTCATTCCAATAATGAGAGCTTTGTATTCTGCCTCATTATTTGTGCATGTGATGCCTAAAGTAAAGGAGTAAGGCAACAAGTCTCCTTGAGGAGTGATAAATATCACTCCTGCCCCCGTTCCTTATGCTCGATCGACGTCGTCGAAATACATTTGCCACGAGCTTTGTGATTCAACCAACGTAACTTGTTCATCTGAAAAATTATCATTGACAGTTTCATGCTCCGCTACGAGATGTGCTGCAAGGAAGTCTACCACTGCTTGTCCTTTTACTGCTTTTGTCAGCTCATATGTAATGGTATATTCTGAAAGTAACAACATCCATTTAGCCAACCTCCCAGACAACATTGGTCTCATCATTAAAAACTTTATAGGATCTGCCCTCGAGATCAGAGTTATGGGGTGAGAGAGACAATAGTGTCTTAACTTCTGCATGGCAAATATCAACGCTAGGCATTCCTTCTCAATTGGGGAATAGTTACATTCTGCACCCATCAAAGTTCGGCTCAAATAATAGAGAATGGTTTCTTTTCCAGCTTCATTCACATGAGCCAATAAAGCTCCCAAGGAACCCTCAACCGCGAATATCTACAAAATCAGTGGCTTCCCTTTTATTGGAGCAGTCAACACTGGCGGCCGTTTCAGCAAATCTTTGATTGAGTCAAATGCATTCTTGCAGGCTTGGTCCCACACAAATTCTGTGTCTTTCTTCATTAGATGGGAAAACGGTTGATATCTCCCTGCAAGATTTGAAATAAAATGGTGTATGTATGCTAACTTTCCTTACAAACTTTTCAGTTCCTTTAATGTTTTCGGAGGTGACATATCTTGAATAGCTTAGATTTTCCTTGGATCAATCTTAATGCCCCTATGCCAGATAATGAAACCAAGGAACCTTCCTGAAGATACTCCAAATGCACATTTAGCTGGATTCATTCTTAAATGTTTCCTTCTAAGCCGACGAAAAACTAATGTCAAATGTTCGCGATGCTCCTGGTGATCTCCTGACCTGACCACCAAGTCATCAACATAATATTCAACATGCTTATGCATCATGTCTTGAAAAATATTCTGCATCACCCTCTGATACATCACTTCGACATTTTTAAGACCAAACGACATTACCTTATAACAATAAATTCCCAATGACGTTCTGAATGTTGTCACTTCTTCATCTTCAGGTGCCATTATAATCTAATTATACCCCGTATAACCGTCCATGAAAGACATGACAACATACTAAGTTGTGCTATCAATCAGTAGTTCAGTTATTGGAAGGGAAAAATCATCTTTCAGATAGGCTTCATTTAGATATTTGAAGTCAACACACACTCTGACTTGCCCATTTTTCTTCTTCACTAGGATGATGTTTGATATCCATTTAGTATATTTAACTTCCCTGATAAACCTAACTTTTATTAACTTATTCACTTCTTTTTCTATCAAGGGAACCAAGTCCGGAAGCAGTCGCCTTTGCGCTTGTTTAACTGGTCTTTTCTCTGTGGATATGTTTAATCGATGCATTGCTACAGAAGGTTCTAAGCCTGGCATCTCTGCATATGTCCAAGCGAAGACGTCTTTATTTTCCTTAAACAGTCGAATATATTCCTCAGACTCCTGTTTAGAAAGACCGGCACTCATAAATGTATTTCTCGGCTCTTCTTCTGTCCCCAAATTTATCTCTTGCAAACTATCTATCGTTGGTTAGCCCCCATCTTCTACCTATTTTGGTTCCATCTCAGGGCATTCAATTGTCTTGGGCTTTTCTTTTGACGACTGCCTGACTGTAACTGTATTTACTGATGATTCTGCCCCTAGCCCTTGGAATTTTCTTTACTTTTCCTAACTAATTCCGATAGGAACCTGGATCCCTTTCCCATGATTCAAGCCAGTGGGCTCTTCACAATCAAAGCTCATATTTTTCATAATCTCCTTGCTTTCCAGACTATACCTTTCTAGATCCTGCGATGTTAGCCTACCGTGATACACATTATTCTCAGTCTCTTCTTCGGCCCTTGATTCAACCGCAGTGTAAAATTCTATTGGCTCTTGATGCTTTGCGTTGGCCTTGACTTGAAATCTTCCTGGAGCGTTCAAAAATGGTTTATTCTTTTCAACACGCGGCAACGGCATTATGTAATTGGATTGTAAGATTTTTAACTGCTCTGGAGATAACAATGTCAATGGAAATTGACCAAGCTATCTTAAATGTTTCAGCACAAAATAGAATTTCTTCTTTGTCTCACTAGTTTCAGCTAGTCCTGCTTCATCTGCTTCTTCTTATATCGTATTTATCCGAGTTTTGCTTGGGATTTCGCTTTCGTCATCCTTTTTTTCTTCTTTTGCGAACCCTTTATAATAATTAGCATCTGCGAAAAAGGATTTAGCTTCTGTATATGGTTTTGCATCGGCCATTACTTATGCAATATCCCATCTTTACAGTATTTGAAACACTAATGCAGAGTAGAGGGTACAATGTTGTACTGATGTATCCATGGTCTCCCCAGGAGGAGATTATATGTCATTGTGGCATTTATAACATGACGCACAACATCAATAGTCAGTTCTCTTATTTCCAGCATCACTGTAATCTCGCCAAGCGTACGTTGTCCGTCTTGATTAAAACCTTGTATCATCATCCCGCTAGGACACAGATCCGACCGGCGGTAGCTGTAAGTGCTATGATTTCATATCCCTTTAGTTGTCAAATTTTGTGGTGCCAAAACCTATATCTATGTCTTGTATATCATTTTATGTTTGAAGACTAGTCATTACAATCAAGACATATCAAGACATCGCATTTCAAGACAAGATCTTAAATGAAGAAAGTTTTCAAGTCTTGGATGAAGAAATCAAGAATAGAAGTTTTCAAGGTTGCATGTTCAAGATTTGATCAAGTTCAATTTTACTAGAAGACTTTGTCAAGTCAAGATCAAGCTCATGAAGGCCTACTACAAGTTTTGTATATTCACAAGCTTCTCTTAAGGGTCATCTGAGAGAACAGACTTTCAATGTCCATCTCACTTTTAAGGTTTGTTTGACCTTAGATTGACCTTAGGATGGGCTTTACTGTAGGTCATTCCGGATACATAACTCATATATTTTTATATGCTTGTTTGGAGTGTTCTAAGATCAGTCTTAGGGACTTCAAGACCAGTCCTATCTTTGCTACGACCAGTCTTAAGTTTTTCAGGACCAGTCCTACGTAGTTGAAGATTTTTAAATATTTCTAGCTATCCTACAACCAGTCCTGGACATCCTACGACCAGTCCTGGAAGTTCTACGACTCATCCTTCGACCGGTCGTAGCCCTACGACTCAAACTCCATCAACCATTTTTGGAGTCCTACGACCGGTCGTGGGTGTCCCACGACCAGTCGTAGATGGCCCACGACCGGTCGTAGACCACCCAGGACCAGTCATAGAACTGAAAATCTTATCCCGTGGAAATCTTTCAAAAATCTTTGGAGCTACGACCAGTCCTAGGATCCTAAGACCAGTCGTAGACGGGATTTTTTAGGCTATAAATAGTGCACGAACTTCAGAGTTCTAGTACTTCAAATCAATTCTATTCAAGCATTCTTTAGGCTATTCTCTGAGATAAGTTTGTGTTTATTTTAAGTTACATTGTGCTTATTTAATATTCCTTTTGCTAGCTTATTCTTATTTGATTTTGATCTACATTCCAATCTTATTAGAAAAGGGGAATTTCTGATATTCCTTCTTCTTGGATTCAAAATCAAATAGATCTAGCCCGTTTGATCTAAAATCAATTAGACTTAGAACCATTCTTAAAGTGAGTATTGGACTTTGAACGTCGAATCGAACTTCTACTCCGATTGGTTCTACCGGGCTTCTTCAAAAGGTGATTCAGGTATTTTACATGTTTTGTAATTTGCTTTCTCTAGTTTTTGTTTGAGATTCGCCAGAAAAATCTCATTGTAGTGGTTATCTGAGGAGAGCCAGAAAACTCAGATTGTGGGGTTTTTGGATTGTGTAAGCCCGAGATCAAAGACACAATTGTGAAGGTTTTAGGTGAACCTGTGAAACCTATTTTGATAGTGCATGCTAATATCCCATGTGTGAGGATATTAGGAGTGGAGTAGCAATCTGTGTGGTTGTTTAATAACAGTTGGTGTACACACAGGCGAACCACTATATATTATTATGTTGTGGATGTGCTTTATTCTTTCATTCCTTTATTCATTCAGTTTAGTGGTTTGTGTTTGTGGATGAATGTTGTAATCACTTCAAGCAAGTGTGGATGAATGTTGTAATAACTTAGGATTTATTTTCCGCAAGTTATTTTGATTTCATTACTTATTATTCCTCTTTGGTTTGTGATACAAAGGATGTTCTAGAAATAAGGTTGTCCTACCTTAAACCTTTGGTTTTTGGTGTAAGGATGTCCTTAGAACTGATATAGTATCAATCCCTTTATTTTAGGTTATTGTGATTATTTTATATTCAGCATTGTGCTTTAAATCTTTTATTATTCCGCTGTTATTAGTTTTATTTGGCATTGCCCTATTCACCCCCCCTCTAGGGCATATAGCTAGGCCCTTAGAGTAGCCCAACTTACTCAACATTGATAGTGGCAGGAGATTAACTGTGAAATCATTATCTATCATAATCTGTTTAACATTCTTTCCCTGGATATGACCTTCTATCATTAGTGGTCTATTATGCTCTACTTCACAGATCAAATCGTCATCGGAAAAGGAAATACTGGTAAACAATCTTCTGGTTTATTGTCTTCTGCATGCTTCATCTCTACCAGTAAAGTCTCTCTGACATCATGGTCAGACAATGCCTAGGCCAAGCTTTGTCGAAATTCTTCTGACAATTCAAGAGCATCATATACGCTTAGCCAAGCCGAGATGCCTTTCAAATGACTTACTACATCATAAGTCACCTTCATTATTTCATTCTTCTTTTCATTCTAGTCATCATTGTTCTGTATTTCAGTGGCTTCTTTTCTTAAACACACTACCTATTGTTTTGCAAGACTTATTATCTTCTTTTCTGATCTTACTGTGATCATTGCTACTTTCTTTTTTACCTTCTGATCCTTTTTCCCTTCTTTATTTTGAGCCTTTCCTCGGATCGTGAGCATATTCACCGTTACTATAGTACCCCTTTCTTTTTCTTCGATAATTACTATTTCACCCTTGTTTGTCATTCACTGTATTATGTACTTCAAGGTAAAACAATTCTCCGTCAGGTGTCCTACCAGGCGATGATAACGACAATAATCTCTCTCTCATTCTTGTCACATCTTCAAGACATTTGAGTTCTGGTAATGATATTGTACCAGCTTTCAGCAACTGATTCATCATAGGAATGACATCTTCTTTGTCGAAAGCGAACCCCTCATGAGAGTTAAGCACCTTGACTCTTTTTCTATCGTCATATCTATTTATTGGCTGTCGCCATTCTTCTTTATGTTCTTGCCTCTTGTCTCTTGAATCCCTATTATCCTTACTTCTTTTATCATGCTCGACGGTATTCGTGGCCACCCTACTAGATGCTCTCTTACCTGTTTCATGGAGAAAGGCCGGCATCTTATGGGGCATTAATTCCAATGCTTGAGCCTTGGTGACTAAGTCACGAAAGGTTTGGATATCAGCATTAGTGAGTCCAAATGTGATTCCTGTTTCCATGGAATTTAAGCACATCTTGACTTGTTCCTTTTCTTCTAGCAATTACCTGCACAAAGCTCCTAATGTCTTCCACCTGTCTATGAACTTCTCCACTGGTTCTCCTTCTCTTTGCCGCACAGAAGCCAATTTCGTGATACTAATGTCACGTTCTGAAGGGAAAAAATTTGACATAAAGGCGTCTTGCATCTCCTCCCACATACTTATGGACCCTGGAGCTAAATCGGAATACCATCGAAATGCTTTGTGCATCAGTGACGATCTGAATAACCGTAAGCAATACTCAGGTATTGTCGAGAAATTCCCCATGTTGGTGATGAAGTGCATTAAATGCACTTCTGGCAATCTTCTCTATTAAACTTCTAAAAGTCCAGATGCTTAAAGTTGGCTGGAAAAGGGATATCTTATACTTCTCTTGAATACGGCGTTCGGTACTTAAAATGGTCAGTATTTATACGCTCTCTTTCTATTCTGACAGCTTCTTCGATGACTTGTCTTACATCATCATGTGTTACAGTCCTTGTTACTGGAACAGATTCTCTTGATCCTGCTCTTTATGGGTGAGAACTTTCAAGACGGCTTTCATGTCCATTTACTACACCCGTCATTGGTGGAGTCACAATCTGGGCCACATAATGTAACGACTCGAAAAATCCATACCAAGAACCGAGTACCACCTCGATCAGAAATCACTTAGGATTAATTCCCTTAAAAATTAAACATAAGTTAACTAGCGCTAAGTTAGACTGGCTGTGAAATTAGTACTGTTCGCTTTAAATACGTTGTGCAAGACTTAAAACTTATGGAATCATTAACGCTATAATACCCTAAAATTTAGGATCCAACTCTAAACCCAATTGTTCCCTGGAATGCTTGGTAACTTCATATTGGATCTAGACCGCACGTCGAAAGTCTGATATCTATAATCTTAGACCATTATGACCTCTTAGTTGGACTTGACCATCATTTCAAAAATCAAGCCCAAACGATGTCCTGATACCATTTCCTTGCGTCCGGAGTGAAGAGGGTGAAAAAAGGAAGATATTTAGAAAATTAATTATATTTTTAAGTAATCTGGCACGTGTCACTTGCGTGACATTTCTAAGCATTTTGACAGTTAGATTTCGACCAAATTTCACCCTCGGATCAAGAAAGTTGGCCTTTACATGTCCAAGTACTTGTGGCCTTGATCGAAGTTTGGTAACTGTTGAATTGAAGCTGGTCCGCCACGGACAATCTAGAAATCCGATCGGACTGAAAACTTAACTTACTAAAGATCCGATGTTAGTGAGCTTAAGTCCGACCGCATTTGATAAGAGGACCTCCAGAAGTGCTCCGTTGGATCAGAAAGATTCTGATTTGGTTATAACTTAAGTATACCTTGACCTTAAGTCTATTTTCATCATGTTTAAGCTTATAAAAAGGCCTTAAACCCTTTGTTCCATATCTCATACGAATTTCCAAACCTTAACTTCCTAAGAGAGGGAAAAGAGAGAGAAAGTGTGGGAGAATCTGTCGAATCTCCATAGGATTCGACATATCATCCTTGCATTAACAAGAGTACATAGGACCTGTGTGATTGTACTACCTTATCATTACTGCTTGATTGAATTGATAACATGTTAACCTCTGCTATATAGTACCACTGAGTTGATCACTCACTCCCACATTCTGGGACGGTGTTTAAACACTAACCAGAATCTAACCTAGCTGTAGGAGATGGCAATGCTTGCGAGGGGAAGCCAGACTTCGACGAGGACGAGGAGGCATTCTCATATATGTAGTTCTCAGGCGGGTTCATGTGAGCCTTATCCTGACCAGTGGAGATTATTTAGGATATGTACTTGATGATTTTTGCATAGTTGATACATGTATTTTTGAGACACAGGTGTATATATTGCCCTGGGCAGAGCACGCATCATTTGGAGATTTATTTTGAATTATATATGTATTTAAGTCTTTTGCTTGCATTTTCTCAATATCCCTGAATTATTTCTGCTAATCTAGCTTGATTTATTTCATGTTTTATGCATTAATACAGATAACATACAATCATCATCAAATATGTTGCATAAGTGATGTTTTAGAACTCGGGAGCTGAGTTATGCTCGACCCCCGAATTTCAGGGTGTTACAAGTTGGTATCAGAGCATGATTTGGATTAATCTGGACCTGAGTTAGGGTCTCACACCGCACATTGACGCCACTATAACGTAAGAGGGTATGAGAACAATCTAGAAAAAGAACTAGGACTCTCAGTTTGTCGTTCGACGAAAGTTTATTGAAAATGATCGCCGAGATCGAGTCCGTGCACACTCCTGATTACACACGGTGACCCCAAATCACTTCTAGACCATCAATTGATTGGTATAGACCGCATTTCATCCCATTACAGCTATTAAAAATTAGAGAAAGTAAATAGATATCAGATTAGTTCCGAAATGACCCGAAACGGCTCAAATCGAGAGAGGGGGCCAAACAATCACGTTTTAGGGGGTTCCTGTAACGCCTCAACTTTTCAAGACCCGAGTATACGACTCGTTTCCCAAAACTTGAGTGTTAACCTTAAAGGATGGTCAAATTCGAGTGTACATTTTTTTTTCTTTTATCAGAGTAAGCAAATGATCATAATGTGGACAAATCGACATAAAAAAAATTTCATTATCATTTAAGTATACAAGAAGCTGCCCATAATGACTTATACAAACCAATGTCTCTGAATTTAACAAGTACAAGATTTACAAGAATTTAATACATAAAGAATAACAGAAAGCATATAAATATAGGCCGCAAGATCATGCGGCTCCTCCAGGAAAATACAGTCATGCATCCCTGGCGATCGTACCCTGCTCCTCATCAAGTCTGAGCATGCATATCACTTAAGCCACCTGTGCTACCTGTACGGTTATATTTTTGATGGATGAGTGGCCAACTCAGTGTGAATTCTCCTCAAGATTACACACCGCCGCATTAGGTAAGAAATAGTATAAAACATCCAGACAACCAAAACAGAGTAAATGCAGTCTTATTAGATGCATGGATGCGTAAATGCAATCAGTCCCGGGTAAGACATCCAGACGGACATAGGGGTCGTCACCCATGCAATCATCGACCCGGGTAAGACATTCGACGGTCTGTGCCTCGGGTAAAACATCTAGACAGGAAAATATGTACGATAACAACAAATGATGGTTGGTGCCTCGGGTAAGACATCTAGACAGGAGAATCTGTACGTTTCGTATAACAACAATAGATGCTGGTCTGTGCTATGCATGCATGATTAGTCAACCCGTTATTAGTCCAATTGCAACCAACCAATTTAAATAATCTCAAAGGTCACTATGGGGAGCACATGACCCAGCGTAGGCCGACAGCTCGGGCATAGTGTCTCATTCCACCATCCCCGGCCCATGAGACTACCATCTTAGGATGTTTAATGGAAACCTGTCGACTAGTGGCCAATCATATTATAGTATGTGGGACTTACCATCGCATGGTTGTACCATATAAGACATCCAACCCATATAGGAAAAATACTAGAACAAAGTCACATAGGGCGATATCAAAGTAGGCCACATAAGGCGAGTATCAAAACCATGCGATAAAAGACCATCCTTGAAAATCATTGGACACAACAACCCTGGATAATAGGCTCACATCAATGATCCATCTAGACCACTACTCAATAACCACCAAGTCGAAGGTCCATTACGATCATAACTAGTCAAGATTACACCCCAAGTATGGGTGTACATTTATAAGTAGGGGTTTGTAACATCCCGAAAATCGGGGGCTCGAGCAAAAACCCAACTCCCGAGTTCCAACATGTTATTTATGCAACATAAATATGTATGATTGAATGTTGTCTGTGATAACGTATTAAACATGAGTGAGATTAAGCTAGAACCGCATATCATACTCCAGAGATAGTTAAATTAACAAGCAGAAGACTGTGATAGTATGTATAGCATATATAAACTGTTGTATGTCTCCAGAGTGTGAACATGTTACCAGTTTATATACATACATGTATACTCCAAAAGTAGACAAAATGAATATACATGAGTGCGCTAAAAACATAAAATGACAAGTGTTAAAGTATCTAATCAACCTCCCTGTAATCCCGTCGATCAGAACACGCATAAAGGAGGGATCCTCCTCATCATCATCAAGTCCGGCTCTGCCTCGCAGGCCACACCATCATCTGCAATCACAAAAGGGTCTGGTGGGTGTCCGGAAACACCATCCCGTAACGTGGGAGTGAGTAGCTAACTCAGTGGAATAATAGAGCAAGGATTAACATGTTCTTAAATCAATCATGCAATAATAGTAAAGCAGTAAATCAAATAATCCTAAAACTGTTGTTAATGCAATATGACATGACGTGATGTATGCCCTCACCGACGATCTCCCTCATACGGCACCATCTTACGACCGCGGCATGCCACACTCCCTAGAGTGCTCCACATCTTCCAGGCACATGCAATGTAATGGTGATATGATTTCCGAGTTGTTATTAGTCCATTCAAACAGCAGGATTGGGAAACTAAGGTACCTCTCTTATATCAATCCCAACACAGATCCTGTCTAGGGTCGTCACTCCTAGTAATCTCATATGATGTATATTTTGTAGGTCGCTGCAAGGGCTGTCAGGGCTATTGTACGCACTCGTTGCTCTGCTCCCCCATCACCTTATCAATACAGGCCTACTGTACTCTACTGCTACTGAAGGGTCGTCGCCTCCCGTAGACTCAAAATACGCTCGCTGTCACTACAAAGGACTCGTCGCCTGATCAGTGTAGGCCGACAGCAAGAATATAGTGTCCTATACCACCATAATCTGCTCACTAGACTACATGCTCACTGGTCACTACGGGGAGGTTTGTGGCCCCAGCGTAGGCCGACAGCTCGACCACGGTGTCCCATACCACCATGCCCGGCTCATGAGTCTTCGTGGATCAAGGTATCATGGTTAACAGGGTTTACAATGGTAAGTTCAGTACCCTAGGTTCAAGCAGTTATGACTCATGCAGGGTGAACATACAACGGCCAATCGGGTTACTTGACGGGCTCGACTAGCACGATCGCATCTCAAGTTGAACGACATGAAGTGCGTAAAACACTTCGTGTAGCCTAACCACTACCGCCAACTCTAAAACACGGCTTGCGTTCATCGACGCATCGTTCGTGGCAAAGATAAGCCAACCACGAATTCGCTTGGTTACCGACTGCCTGGACTAAGTATAGTCCCAAACACATGTGAAATCACATCAGCAAAGCATGTGAAAGTATTGGAAATGAAATACAACCATATGAGTATATTAACACATGTTGTAACATACAACTTAAGCAAATCACCTGACACATGCCTTTCACACATATAATGAAATTATGCATATCGCCAACATATAGGAAATCATTTCCATCAGCAAATTAATTGAGAATTCAATCTCAAACTAAATCATAACGAAATCACCAAGCACATGTTATAACATACACCTTACGTGAATCATCAAGCACATGCATTTCATTCATATAATGAAATCATGCATATGGCTAACATGTAAGAAATCATTCACATCAGCATATCAATTGAGAAACCAATCTCAAACTAATCCATAACATCATTTCATTCAATACATACTAATACAATCATTAATACAAACACTTACACTACACACTTAAGTCTACATATAGTATGTCGACCCGAAGTGCGCATTTAGGCGAATCTCTTCACCAAACTAATTATGCACGCATTCCTAACATTCTAATGCGACAACAAATCATGTCAATCACATCAGCAAAATATGAATGAAATTAGTACTTCCTATAAATGACTAAAATGCCCTAAATCTCATATTCTACGTTGGTTAACGAAACAGGAAATGGACAGCATGTTGTACATGTCAAACGGCGATGTCGTCGATAATCTACTATTAAACGTCATTGAAAGCTTTGGAAACATTCAATCAAAGCGTCTAAAATCCGCACCTTGTCTCTTATAAACGTGTGAATTCGAACGGAGCGTATACGCTTCGTCTACGGCGAATAGAGGACCTGTTTTACAAGATCTATTAACTATCAAGCTATGGAATGGAAGAAACATCAAATCAGCAACTTTCTAGGGTTATTTCTTACCTGAAAATGTGGAGAAATCGTCGGGAAAGTGATCGGAGTGCGTTGCCTAAGCACGTACAACACGTGGCACAAGCAGCAGGGAATTCTCTCCCACCTTCTCTCACCAACTCTCACCTTTTCTCTCTCCCAATCTAGGGATTTTTGCAAATTCGGATGGGAGAGAGGAGTGAGGGTTTTAACCCTTTTTATAAGCCCAAACTTGCCCGAAATAGGCTCGGGAACAAGTTTCACTCGAGGGGTAACCAAATCGGGGCCGTTTCAGTCCAAAAGGACATTTCTGATGGTCCCCTAGCCGAACGCGATCGGACTTAAGCTCATGCATACTGGATCTAGCATACATCAAGTTTTCAGTCCGGCAGGGTTCGCAGATCACACGTGGCTGTCCAGTTTCAGTTCAGCAGTCACCGCACGTAGATCAGGCCTGCAAGTCTCATGATATGAAATAGAAATTTTCCCTGATCCAAGGGTGTAATTTGGCTGAATTCTGACGGTCAGAATGCTTAATACTGACACATCAAGTCGTGTGCCAGATTTGAATTTCAAATTCCAAATCTGTCCCTATTCGTACTCTCTTCGGTCCAAGCTCAATGAAATAGCCTGTGTTTATCGGTTGGACTTGATTTTTGAAATGATTGTCAAGTCCAGCAAGGCGGTTCTAACGGTCTAAGATAGGAGGTATCGGACTTTCGACGCGCGGTCTAGATCCAATACAAACTTTCAAAGTGGTCCAGAGAACAAACCGGCTTAGAGTTTGATCCAAGGTTATAGAGTATTATAGAGTCATACGTTCTACTCGATTTGGGTCTTATAGAACGTATTTAAAGTGATCAGGGACTGTTTCCCATCTACTCCAACGTTGCGCTAGCTAACTTATGTTTAGTTTCTAAAGGAATTGATCCTAAGTGGTTTCTTTGGCTATGGAATTGGGTTCTGAGCGATTTTTCGGGTGTTTTAGTTGACCCACTGCCTTAGGATGTCAAATCCCAGATTGGCCAAAATTCGGGGTGTTATAGGGTTTCCCATTGATGTACCAGTTTAAAGTCCATAAGCAATCCACAAATAATTCATGAACAATTATACAGGATGAGCATTAAGCATATAATATAGTAATTTAATTCCAACAGTTAACACGTGTGATTATAAGAGAGAGATATCAATTATAACTTTTAATAAAAACTATAACTTAAGCTAATGAGAAGATGGAAAGCTCAAGGGGAAGAATCATCACCTTATACTTTGAATCGTCTTTTAATGTCGCTAAGTGCTTGCTCCCTTAGAATTGTATCCTACCACAAATCATGAACTTGTACAATTAGATCTAAGTTCTGCACACTACCTAGGGTTATAGCCTAGGGTTTAGATCACCTATTCTTAGGGTTTTGATGTGATATTGGGATTTGTTTTTACCCTGGAGTTTAGTCTTAAACTTAGGCGTTAGGATTTGAACTCTACTTGACACATTAGTTAGAATTAAGACTTAATAATTACAAGAATACTCTTAGCATTAGTGCTATAATTTATATTAGTTAATAATAAGGATAGTTCATAAGTTCATAATTAAATATACCAACATTTTTTAATGTTCCTATAATGACTTAAAATCTCTTATGAATGACACAAGTAATAATAATAATTTTATTAACCATGGTATAATAAGGACCAACACTCAACACTCATATTAACAAAAATTCTATTAATTCCATGAGGAAGGTGATTATATTATCTAATGATGATGATTGTAACTATCAACAGGAATGTTTAAAGGTGAAGAATAAAACACTTATTCTTCACAATTTTAATTTGTCTGTAATAGCTAATTATAAGTGATTCACTAATGGTTAATCATGCTTAATATTAGTACCCTATCAATGATAATTATGATAACACGAATAACTATAATCGGAATGAATTTAATATGGAAGGAGGAGGTGGACTCACCTAGGTCGACTCGATTGAGTCAACTCGACTCATCACAACCACCAATGCCACCCCTTCACCCCTTCTTTCTTCTTTCCCTTTTCTCCTCACCCAAAACCTTACATTAACAAATCTCTGGACTAACCAGAGCAGACCTGAGTCACCTAACTTGACTCAGCGAGTCTCAGCCGAGTCGAGTTGACTCAGAACGGCTCCCTCTCTCTCCTTTCCTCTACTTCTCCTTTCATTTCTCTCTTTTCCCCGCTGGGGGGGGGGACCAACAATGGTATGGACCGAGTTGACTGAGACACAACTCGGCAGCAGCAAATGTCTGGCCCAACGGTTTGGTCGGGCTGAGATGGTGCAACGGCTGCACCTCTCCATCTTCTTCTTTCTTTTCTTTTCTCCTGCTTTCCTTTCTGCTTCATGGTTCCCATTTGATGGAAACAACAAACAAACAACCCTGCCCAAACCCGTCAGCGAGTCGAACTCAGCTCGGTTCGAGTTGGTGCACGTGCACCACCCCTCTCTCATTCTTCTTTCTTTCATTTTCTTCCTTTCTTTGATTCTTTCTTCTTCCTTTTCTTCTTTTCTTCTCTATCTGTCCCAGCACCATCTCTAGGTGGTGGGAGCCCAAAAATAGTGTCCCAAACCGTGACTGGCTCAGTTTAGAACGATGGAGAGGATGAATGCCATTAATGGCAGATTCTCCCCCATTGTTTCTTTCTACATTCCGTCAGCATGGGAGGGTTTCTAAGCTTGTAATGGAGCTCAGAGATGTGTTGGACCAAAGGCTTGAAGGGTTTTTGGTGGTGGGTTCGGACTTTGAAAGTTTCAGCCGTTTTCCTTCTTGAGCAGCTGTGGGAAGAGGAGATAAGGTGTGTTTGCTGAGAAGAGATGTTTTCTCCTCTTCTTGTAGGAAAACCTAACTCCTCTAGGCCGTTGGATCTTCAACGAGCGTCCCAGATTAAATCTGGTAAAAACTGGCTCTCAAAACCGTTGGCAGGAACCAAAACCGGCACTGGCTTCGTTTGGGATGCCCTAACACGTGAGTGGCGCGTGGATGGTCAGGACCCATCCGAAATAGAGGTCTTTGTTTGGACGAGAGAACCTCACACGGATTGCAACAGTTAGAGGGAGAAAACAGTGGGATGGTTTCTATTTTTAGAATTTTTTTGTGTTTTTGGGCTCACTTGCAACGAGGTTCGTGTGCATGAACACGTGTGAAATATCAAGAAACTCGGGGGGTTTTTTCTAACATGCGTCCTCTATCAGATGGACGGGTTAAATCATCAAGGTTGGGGCCATATGGTGGGCCACGCACGTTGCAAACGGGCACTTGCCCGCTGCTGTCGAAAATAGAGAGAGAGACCTCTCTTATTGGGAAATGGCGGGGTCAGACCCATCTGACCGAGCCTCTTGGCTCAGTGCACGGCGCGTGCATGCCTCTGGTGCACATTCAATGCATGTGTGGGATCCACCATAATGTCTGGATGAAATCCACACCGTCCAATCTATTTCTTGGTCCAAACCAGGGCCTCTTACCAAAAATCAGGAAGATCTGAGCTTTAAGTGGGCCATACGGGTCATTCCTAGCTCTAACGGTGGATTCTCATCGATTTAATGGTCAAATTGTTCTGAAATTGAATGTCAATGGGTAAAATAGTCCCTAAAATTTACAAATGATTGGGTCCACATGTTGCAGGGACATGGTGGTGAAAACCACAATCACTTCCAGTTTTTGAGGGTTTCTTCACGTTGTTGTTAACAATAGTTGGGGTCCACTATTATAGTTGATAGAAAATCCATTCCTTCCATCAGTTTTGTAAGATGATGTTAGGCTAGGGGCCAAAATATGGGACACATTCATATCCTAGGTGGGCCACACTTTAATCAACATGTACTGAATTCATGTTGAACAAGAAAGTCATTTACGTGCATGATTTCACGTAAATTCTTCACTTGCATGCACGGCTGGAAAAAAAATCAAGTGCGGTCCGCTTGTGATGACTTTCAAGGATCCGTTCCGTCTATCCTATCTGTTACATCAATTTAGGACACTTTGTCGAAAACGGAGTAGTTTAGTTAACCAAGTAGACTGCACAGTCCCGCCAAGTAACGAGAATTCTCACCGTTAAAACTTAATTTGTAAACAGTTTCATGCACGTGGTGTTACCATATTTACCATTCTACCCCATTTCTTTTTCAAAACTTTCGCCATCCGTAACTCAATAGTCTTTCATCCAAATGTGACGAAATTTGATAGGTAACCTTTATTTTTCGCGCTCTTTCCATCGTCCAAATTTGAGATCTAATCTCTCAAGGATGACTAAGATTCTTATTTAATGGCTAATATATTTCAAAATTATAAAATAATATTTGTGCTCCTCTGATTGACAGGTTACTGGGCCATTTGGACCTAAACCCTAAGATCTTCATAATGACCAATTCACCCTGATATTCGGATGGCCTTCTTGGCGGATCTAATCAGGATGAGTAGTCAGATGACTTGTTAAAAATATGGAAACTTGATGGAATGTACTCTAGCCATGTATGTGGGTTGAGGTACGGTTAGTTTCGTAAACGAATGAACATAAAATAGGTTTTTGGAGTGATTAGGGGTAGGGCTTACATAACATGAAATTTGAGTGACTTTCTTACATGTGAAAGTTTCTCAAATTCTGATTCTAATGGTGGGTTAAGCGTATTCATATAGTGTGAACAAGATGGTCGGATCAGAATCTTGATCTGATAAGTTTACGAACCGATGTAGGGATCAAGTAGCTAAATTAATGTGATCTAAGAGCTGAAATTAGATGTGTATGGTTAATTTATGATAATTAGGCCTGGTATAAACTTTCACATGAAACAAATTATGGGAACTTTGTGATATAGAATTCAGGGGTTTAGGTTAATGGCATTTTCGTAATTATTATCGATCTAGGAGTTTTGTGAAATCTAATGGTTCTGCGTGCTTCTATGCCCATTTCTAAACAATCCTTGTAAAAGAACCTACATTCAAATCATTATGGATAAAGAGTTATTCACCGATTTAGTCGAGGGAAAGTACGTTTATCAGACCACATGATTAGCGGTCAGATGACTTAATTTATGGATGAAGATCATTCTTAATCGATCAAGTTCACGTTGGAGGATGGATGTAGGGTTAGGTTAGGTAGATTGGTACTATACACGTGTACTGTCACGCCCCAAACTCGGAAACCGGGCTCACAGAATTCCCGATCGCCGAATCCGGCGCCGACAGCCTCCGTAGAACCCCATTCTCGGCTCCTAGCTCCCATTCGCCAGGTTCCAATCGTGGGATGCTACGAGGAGGATTTTCGATGTCAGTTTGATTCGTAATAAGCATAACCAAAGGCATAACCCACAAACAACAACCAAGAACTCCATTACATTTCCACTATGATCAAAAACTTTGAGTACAAGATGTATAAAGGGAAATACAAGATAGTGCTAATAATAAAACTCCAAAGGCTCGACTGCACGCTCCTGCTGCTACTACGCTACGGCTGCGTCCTGACGTCACCTGCACGCATCAATCGTGCATAAGCTTATAGAAAGCTTAGAGGGCGGTGTAAGTGTGTGCGCAATACGAGCGTGCTCAGAATACAAGGTTAGAGTAATGCGGAATTATGCTGATGAATACGTGAATGCAATCAGCCGTACCAAGGCTATACAGTACAAGATATGAATGCGAGCGGCCATATCCAGACCATGTGATGCGAGATGCAACTCAAGCATGCCAATCCTCATCATATATCAGTACAGTTCTCATTCTGGATAATCACCGGGGTCTAGTACACTCTACGCCAGTTTGCCGTCCCTATCCGAACGCACAACTGGGAGAGCAGAAGAGACCTCACTATCCGCCTGCCAATATCGGGCCCGGCTCGTCGATAGCGGACCAATTCCTCAAGCTGGTCAAACTCAACCTAGGAGTTGCCCCCTCACTCAGGCGGGTAAGGTCACACCCCTTTCCAACCGACCACGACACAGTGGGAGACGCGACCTACTGGTATACGGCCCTCGTGCGCTCATGTATCCACTCGGTCTCGACGTTAGAGTCATCCTCTGGTACCATCGGGTTTAGGGATTTTCACCCAGGGACATCTATGGCGCCCGTATGCTAGAACCAAACATTTTCGGTATTCAATCCAGCCACCCACGATGCATCTGTGAAGGCTATGGCCCTGATGTCGCTAGGGCATATAATAATCACAATCATACAAATGCAAGTGCATGAGTCACACTACCAGTCATGCAACAATCCTACGTGTACCATGCACTATGGCAACTCCATCTACCAGGGAGCCCATAAACAATTCGCCCGAAGGCATATGCTATGATCAGTCACTTCTCATATCAGTCATACATATGATGCGTATGATAATGAATCATGGATTTATACTAAACATGTATATAGAGATGGGCTCTGTGTATAACTGAGATGGGCCTAGACGGCCTACTTACTACAAGTATGGGCCTATTAGTGGGCCTTAGGGAGTGTTACAATGCGGACATTTAACCAACATTGTACCTACAATGTGGACGTCTAACCATCATTGTTCCCGAGGCATTACTTACTATAAATATCGTTATTTGCCATGGAGGGATCACGCATTGCAATGGACCTAGTTGCACTCAATTGGGCCTTAAGTACATCAATTGAGCCGTATCATATGGGCCTTGCATTCATCAAATGGATCACCTTAATGAGCCTCACTAATGGGCCTTAGGTCCTTTGCAATGGGTTATAACCAATGGGCCTTAGAATTCATTAAAATGAGCCCAATCATATGAGCTTTATGTACATCAAATGGGCCTAATCACATAGGCCTTATATATACCAAGGTGGGCCTCAACGATGGGCCACAAATACATCAATTGGGCCTACACACATGGGCCCATAAATAACAAAGTGGGCCTTAGTGGGCGGGCCACAAATACATTAAGATGGGCCTCAACAATGGCCTTAAAATGATCTCAAAATGGTTGGACGGTTTGGATGAAACTCATGCATCATGGTAGACTCCCATGTGGGCCCACTATAACATTTATTTCCAGCCAATCCTGGGCCCACTGAAATGCTTATTTGCCACCCAACCTGTTGTTAAGGCCGTGTGGCAAGGGGCCCGCCAAAATGTTTATTTTACATTCCACCTGTTGATAAGGCCATGTAGCAAGGGGCCCACCAAAATGTTTATTTTCCATTCAAACCTGTTGATAAGGTCATATAGACCCAGGGCCCACCGAAATGTATATTTTCTACCCAACCTGGGTCCACTGTACTATTTATTTGCATCCAAACTGTTCATTGAATCACATGGCCTAGGGCCCACTGTAATGTTTATTGCCATCCAAACCTGTTCATAACGTCACGTGGCCAGGGGCCCACAAGATGGACGGCGTGGACACAATACATACATCTGAGTGGGGGCCACCGTCCACTGGCGTGGACGGACGGCGTGAGTAAAACACTTGCATCACAGTGGGTGTCACCACCCACCGTTGTGTACGGTGTGGTAAGCCACACATACCACAGTGGGTCCCATATAGGGCCCACCAAAGTGTTTATTTGTAATCGAACTCGTCCATTACGTGTGTCCCACCTGTTTGAGGGTTCACACCAAGTTTTAGCTACATTCAAAATTCAGGTAGGCCCCACCAAGTGTTTTTATATGATTTAGGCATGTCTTCACATGATTTGGATGGTATGGCCCACCTGAGTTCAGTTTGTGGATGATTTTTGGAGTCAACGCACCATTCAAGGGGACCTATTAAATGAACGGTATAGATGCAAAATATACATCATGGTGGAGTCTACAAGTGGACCAATACGGCCACCATTTTTTAACGTGGACGTCTCTGGACTCATGGCACAAAGTCATGCCAAAAAAGAAAATTATTTTTTTTTTTCCTAGGTGCGACCCACATTAACCAGATCTACCCCATCCATTGCATGTGTTCCACAAAATTAGGCGTCCAAACCAAGTTTCAGCCACGTCCAAATTTCAGGTAGGCCCCACCAAATGTTTTTGTATGTTTCAGGCATGTCTCCTTATGATTTTAGATGGTATGGCCCACCTGAGTTCCGGATTGGTCCCAAATTTTGGTTCAACGCCTAAATTAATCTGAGGAAGATGGTGAAAAGCTTGGATTAAATCCATGCATTAAGTTGGGGCTTACAAGAGTGGCCCACCATTTCCCTTCTTTTCCTTTCTTTCTTTTTTTTTTTTTTTAGGTTGGACGTCCAGACACCTCTGGACGTCAAGTAGCAAACGCATGCATGGATTTCCTTTAATTTTGTTTTCCTAGGTGGGACCCACATTAAACAAATCTATCCCGTCCATTGCATGTTTCCCACAAAAATAGGAGTCCAAAACAAGTTTCAGGTAGGTCCAAGCTTCTGGTGGACCCCAGAAATCATTTTTTTAAGTTTTAAAGGAAGATATTAGTATTCTTAATGCCACGGCCCGCCAGATAATTGGATCGATCTCATTTTTCGGCTCAACGCCTAAAACGATCCCGAGAATAAAATGGATGGCTTGGATTAAAAATATACATCAAGGTGGGGCCATGTTGGAGCAGCCCACCATTTCCCTTTTCTTTTTCTTTCTTCCTTTATTCCCTTTCTGTTGAAACGTCCAGCGTCCCAGACGCTGGACGGTCTTTTGTTAATTTTTTTTTTTTGAGTGTGGGCCTTGATGGAGTGGGCCACCACTGATGGGTGTCATGGGCTCAATGTCCAAGGTGGGCCCCACTTGAATAAAAATTACATCAAGGTGGGATCCATTCAAGTGGGCCACACCCTCCTATTGCAATAAAATGAAATAAAATAAAATAAAATAAAATAAAATAAAATAAGAGAGAGAGAGAGAGAGACATGGAGAGTGGGACACGGCTTGTGATGGAGGGACCCCGTCATTATGGGCCCTCCCTAACAACAAATCATGTAACAAGTGGGCCTTAAAACATGTGGGACCTCCGAAATTTAAAATCAACGGTGGGGATCCTTTCCCCACCGACATGGACGGTCTAGATGACCTTTGAAGAGAAAATAAACATCATGATGGGGTCCATGGAGAATGGCCCCATCATGGAATGATCATGATGATCCATGTGGTCCATCGGCCACAAATAAGGGTCTCAAGTGAGATCCACACCATGGATCGGTGGGCCTCACTTGGTCCATCATAAAAATAATAAAAACTACCCTATAGAGGCACCCACCGTCCGATCTTCTCGCTCCTAGGGGTTCCTTGGCACCTTGTCTTCAACTTCAATGGCTAAGATGAAGAATGGAGGGTTGAGATGGGAGATTTTGGGGTAGGAAGGTGGGCCACTTGAAGCTTAGAGATTTTTGCAAAATTCCATACGTGGGATGTTTGCTTGGGAGCTTTTTCTTTGAAATGAGAAAGAGAGAAAGAGAGAGAGTGATGTAAAGGGAGAGAGAGAGAGTGATGGATGGATGGGTGAGTGATGGTTGTGTAAGAAAAGTATGGGTTAGGAAGACTTTTGTGCCTTTTTGTGTAAGAAAGGTATGGGTTGAGAAGACTTTGTTGGCTTTTGTGTAAGAGAGGTATGGGTTTGGGAGACTTTTGTGGTTGCTTGGGAAAAGAGATGGAAGTGATGTGTACTTGACATGTGATGGGTTGATGGGTGATTGATTGATGGGATTGATGTGATTGATGTGACACATCGTTGAGATTCCCTTGGTTTTCGCAACGCGCGGCGTTTTCTCGCACCGAACGTTGGCCCATATCTCTTGATCCGGGTATCGCCTCGGCGCGCGAGTCGCGGTATCGGAACCACGGCGACGGTGCGGTCGCTATGGTATTGGTCTCGGGTTGAGTCGACTCGGGTTGTCGGCACGTGAATCAGGGTCGTGCGTCGATATTGTTTAAGGGTCGAAAGTTGCCAGAATTCGACCGGTACGACCACGGAAGTGTACAGAAAGGTACGGACCAAGATACGGGTCTTATAGCTCTCCCCACCTAATAAAAATTTCGTCCTCGAAATTTACACTACGATTGCAGCTAAATACGACTCATAATAGGATAGGGAACTTAACATCATATATGATCAAAACACAACATATCATCAAATTCAAACACCTAAAAGATAGGGATAACGCTCACGAATCTTAAGCTCTAACTCTCAAGACGCATCATGGCGGCGTAGGGGTCAAGTCACGTGAATCGTCAACGACTACTCCTGATGACTGGGGGTCCTGCTGGACGGTATAAAATCTGCCCCGAGCCTGCTGGGGAGGTGTAGGTCCCCTCTGAGGTCTCTGCTGCTGTGGGGGAGGTCCCGATGGCTGGTGCTGCTGCTGAGGGGGCTGTTGTGGTGCTCTTGGCTGCTGTGGAGGCTGTTGTGGTGCTCTCGGCTGCTGCTGCCGAGGTCGGGGACACTCCCACCTACGGTGTCCTATCCCACCGCATCCATAGCAAGTGTCAGAAAGCTGTCTCTGCGGTGGTGCCGCTGGGAGTGCCGACGGTGCTACTGGTACTCTGGCAGATGGATGGCTCCTGTGTCTTTGTGGTCGTCGATGCTGTTGTGAGCTACTGGAGGGGGCCTGTCTCTTCTGACCCCTCCTCTGATCTCGATCGGCCTGCGTGCTGGCCCACTCAGTCTCATAGATCTGAGCCCTCCGCACTACAGCCTGAAAGGTAGGGAGCTCATGCCCGACAACACGACCTCGAAGGCCGTAACGTAAGCCGTGCTCGAAACGGCGGGCCTTCCGCCCCTCGTCATCAACCATGTATGGTGCAAATCTCGAGAGAGCCACAAAACGGGCCGCGTACTGTGCCACGGTCATGTCTCCCTGCACCAGAGTCTCGAACTCTAAAGCTCGCTGACGGCGGATATGGTCGGGAAAGTACTGCTCCTCGAATCGGTCAACAAAATCCTCCCATGTCCAGACATAATCAGGTCCGGCAACATGGGTAATAGAGGTCCACCAATGCTCGGCCTCACCCTGAAAGAGGAATACTGCTAACCGAACGCGCTGCTCGGTCGTACATAACATGGTATCGAATATCTTCTCCATATCGGAGCGCCATCTCTCAGCTGCAGTCGGATCTGGCTCACCCTGAAAACGTGGGGGATCAAGCCGCCTGAACTCACGTAGTAGGGCGCTCGCGCGCTCGCGCGCTCGCGCGCTCCTGCTCTGCCTGAGCTGGTGAAACAGCTGGGCGCCTGCCCTGTCCCTGTAGTGCAGCTGTCACAGCCTGCAACATCTGCTGTAACTGAGAGGCACTCACAGTCACAGTCGGCTCCTCATCAGCCTCAGGTAGAGGAATGTCATCCTCATGGGAGGAATCAGGGATCTCGGAGGGTGAAACGGGAGACGCAGGAGGTAAAGCTGGAGCCTCCGATGGTGAAGCAGAATCCTCAGGTGGTGGTGCGGGAGTTGAGCGAGTAACTCTCGCAGGCGCCATATCCTACAGGAAAGAGCGAAAGCGCCTATCATCTTCAAAAACTCTCGAATGTACGCATGTTAACGGTCTAAATCGGAAAGTCGTGAAGCTATCCGAACATCAGAACTTAGTCATTCTTCACTCATAGCAAACATGTAATGTTGTTCTCGATTATTCCCAAGTTATGCTCTGATACCAACTTCTGTCACGCCCCAAACTCGGAAACCGGGCTCACAGAATTCCCGATCGCCGAATCCGACGCCGACAGCCTCCGTAGAACCCCATTCTCGGCTCCTAGCTCCCATTCGCCAGGTTCCAATCGTGGGATGCTACGAGGAGGATTTTCGATGTCAGTTTGATTCGTAATAAGCATAACCAAAGGCATAACCCACAAACAACAACCAAGAACTCCATTACATTTCCACTATGATCAAAAACTTTGAGTACAAGATGTATAAAGGGAAATACAAGATAGTGCTAATAATAAAACTCCAAAGGCTCGACTGCACGCTCCTGCTGCTACTACGCTACGGCTGCGTCCTGACGTCACCTGCACGCATCAATCGTGCATAAGCTTATAGAAAGCTTAGAGGGCGGTGTAAGTGTGTGCGCAATACGAGCGTGCTCAGAATACAAGGTTAGAGTAATGCGGAATTATGCTGATGAATACGTGAATGCAATCAGCCGTACCAAGGCTATACAGTACAAGATATGAATGCGAGCGGCCATATCCAGACCATGTGATGCGAGATGCAACTCAAGCATGCCAATCCTCATCATATATCAGTACAGTTCTCATTCTGGATAATCACCGGGGTCTAGTACACTCTACGCCAGTTTGCCGTCCCTATCCGAACGCACAACTGGGAGAGCAGAAGAGACCTCACTATCCGCCTGCCAATATCGGGCCCGGCTCGTCGATAGCGGACCAATTCCTCAAGCTGGTCAAACTCAACCTAGGAGTTGCCCCCTCACTCAGGCGGGTAAGGTCACACCCCTTTCCAACCGACCACGACACAGTGGGAGACGCGACCTACTGGTATACGGCCCTCGTGCGCTCATGTATCCACTCGGTCTCGACGTTAGAGTCATCCTCTGGTACCATCGGGTTTAGGGATTTTCACCCAGGGACATCTATGGCGCCCGTATGCTAGAACCAAACATTTTCGGTATTCAATCCAGCCACCCACGATGCATCTGTGAAGGCTATGGCCCTGATGTCGCTAGGGCATATAATAATCACAATCATACAAATGCAAGTGCATGAGTCACACTACCAGTCATGCAACAATCCTACGTGTACCATGCACTATGGCAACTCCATCTACCAGGGAGCCCATAAACAATTCGCCCGAAGGCATATGCTATGATCAGTCACTTCTCATATCAGTCATACATATGATGCGTATGATAATGAATCATGGATTTATACTAAACATGTATATAGAGATGGGCTCTGTGTATAACTGAGATGGGCCTAGACGGCCTACTTACTACAAGTATGGGCCTATTAGTGGGCCTTAGGGAGTGTTACAATGCGGACATTTAACCAACATTGTACCTACAATGTGGACGTCTAACCATCATTGTTCCCGAGGCATTACTTACTATAAATATCGTTATTTGCCATGGAGGGATCACGCATTGCAATGGACCTAGTTGCACTCAATTGGGCCTTAAGTACATCAATTGAGCCGTATCATATGGGCCTTGCATTCATCAAATGGATCACCTTAATGAGCCTCACTAATGGGCCTTAGGTCCTTTGCAATGGGTTATAACCAATGGGCCTTAGAATTCATTAAAATGAGCCCAATCATATGAGCTTTATGTACATCAAATGGGCCTAATCACATAGGCCTTATATATACCAAGGTGGGCCTCAACGATGGGCCACAAATACATCAATTGGGCCTACACACATGGGCCCATAAATAACAAAGTGGGCCTTAGTGGGCGGGCCACAAATACATTAAGATGGGCCTCAACAATGGCCTTAAAATGATCTCAAAATGGTTGGACGGTTTGGATGAAACTCATGCATCATGGTAGACTCCCATGTGGGCCCACTATAACATTTATTTCCAGCCAATCCTGGGCCCACTGAAATGCTTATTTGCCACCCAACCTGTTGTTAAGGCCGTGTGGCAAGGGGCCCGCCAAAATGTTTATTTTACATTCCACCTGTTGATAAGGCCATGTAGCAAGGGGCCCACCAAAATGTTTATTTTCCATTCAAACCTGTTGATAAGGTCATATAGACCCAGGGCCCACCGAAATGTATATTTTCTACCCAACCTGGGTCCACTGTACTATTTATTTGCATCCAAACTGTTCATTGAATCACATGGCCTAGGGCCCACTGTAATGTTTATTGCCATCCAAACCTGTTCATAACGTCACGTGGCCAGGGGCCCACAAGATGGACGGCGTGGACACAATACATACATCTGAGTGGGGGCCACCGTCCACTGGCGTGGACGGACGGCGTGAGTAAAACACTTGCATCACAGTGGGTGTCACCACCCACCGTTGTGTACGGTGTGGTAAGCCACACATACCACAGTGGGTCCCATATAGGGCCCACCAAAGTGTTTATTTGTAATCGAACTCGTCCATTACGTGTGTCCCACCTGTTTGAGGGTTCACACCAAGTTTTAGCTACATTCAAAATTCAGGTAGGCCCCACCAAGTGTTTTTATATGATTTAGGCATGTCTTCACATGATTTGGATGGTATGGCCCACCTGAGTTCAGTTTGTGGATGATTTTTGGAGTCAACGCACCATTCAAGGGGACCTATTAAATGAACGGTATAGATGCAAAATATACATCATGGTGGAGTCTACAAGTGGACCAATACGGCCACCATTTTTTAACGTGGACGTCTCTGGACTCATGGCACAAAGTCATGCCAAAAAAGAAAATTATTTTTTTTTTTCCTAGGTGCGACCCACATTAACCAGATCTACCCCATCCATTGCATGTGTTCCACAAAATTAGGCGTCCAAACCAAGTTTCAGCCACGTCCAAATTTCAGGTAGGCCCCACCAAATGTTTTTGTATGTTTCAGGCATGTCTCCTTATGATTTTAGATGGTATGGCCCACCTGAGTTCCGGATTGGTCCCAAATTTTGGTTCAACGCCTAAATTAATCTGAGGAAGATGGTGAAAAGCTTGGATTAAATCCATGCATTAAGTTGGGGCTTACAAGAGTGGCCCACCATTTCCCTTCTTTTCCTTTCTTTCTTTTTTTTTTTTTTTAGGTTGGACGTCCAGACACCTCTGGACGTCAAGTAGCAAACGCATGCATGGATTTCCTTTAATTTTGTTTTCCTAGGTGGGACCCACATTAAACAAATCTATCCCGTCCATTGCATGTTTCCCACAAAAATAGGAGTCCAAAACAAGTTTCAGGTAGGTCCAAGCTTCTGGTGGACCCCAGAAATCATTTTTTTAAGTTTTAAAGGAAGATATTAGTATTCTTAATGCCACGGCCCGCCAGATAATTGGATCGATCTCATTTTTCGGCTCAACGCCTAAAACGATCCCGAGAATAAAATGGATGGCTTGGATTAAAAATATACATCAAGGTGGGGCCATGTTGGAGCAGCCCACCATTTCCCTTTTCTTTTTCTTTCTTCCTTTATTCCCTTTCTGTTGAAACGTCCAGCGTCCCAGACGCTGGACGGTCTTTTGTTAATTTTTTTTTTTTGAGTGTGGGCCTTGATGGAGTGGGCCACCACTGATGGGTGTCATGGGCTCAATGTCCAAGGTGGGCCCCACTTGAATAAAAATTACATCAAGGTGGGATCCATTCAAGTGGGCCACACCCTCCTATTGCAATAAAATGAAATAAAATAAAATAAAATAAAATAAAATAAAATAAGAGAGAGAGAGAGAGAGACATGGAGAGTGGGACACGGCTTGTGATGGAGGGACCCCGTCATTATGGGCCCTCCCTAACAACAAATCATGTAACAAGTGGGCCTTAAAACATGTGGGACCTCCGAAATTTAAAATCAACGGTGGGGATCCTTTCCCCACCGACATGGACGGTCTAGATGACCTTTGAAGAGAAAATAAACATCATGATGGGGTCCATGGAGAATGGCCCCATCATGGAATGATCATGATGATCCATGTGGTCCATCGGCCACAAATAAGGGTCTCAAGTGAGATCCACACCATGGATCGGTGGGCCTCACTTGGTCCACCATAAAAATAATAAAAACTACCCTATAGAGGCACCCACCGTCCGATCTTCTCGCTCCTAGGGGTTCCTTGGCACCTTGTCTTCAACTTCAATGGCTAAGATGAAGAATGGAGGGTTGAGATGGGAGATTTTGGGGTAGGAAGGTGGGCCACTTGAAGCTTAGAGATTTTTGCAAAATTCCATACGTGGGATGTTTGCTTGGGAGCTTTTTCTTTGAAATGAGAAAGAGAGAAAGAGAGAGAGTGATGTAAAGGGAGAGAGAGAGAGTGATGGATGGATGGGTGAGTGATGGTTGTGTAAGAAAAGTATGGGTTAGGAAGACTTTTGTGCCTTTTTGTGTAAGAAAGGTATGGGTTGAGAAGACTTTGTTGGCTTTTGTGTAAGAGAGGTATGGGTTTGGGAGACTTTTGTGGTTGCTTGGGAAAAGAGATGGAAGTGATGTGTACTTGACATGTGATGGGTTGATGGGTGATTGATTGATGGGATTGATGTGATTGATGTGACACATCGTTGAGATTCCCTTGGTTTTCGCAACGCGCGGCGTTTTCTCGCACCGAACGTTGGCCCATATCTCTTGATCCGGGTATCGCCTCGGCGCGCGAGTCGCGGTATCGGAACCACGGCGACGGTGCGGTCGCTATGGTATTGGTCTCGGGTTGAGTCGACTCGGGTTGTCGGCACGTGAATCAGGGTCGTGCGTCGATATTGTTTAAGGGTCGAAAGTTGCCAGAATTCGACCGGTACGACCACGGAAGTGTACAGAAAGGTACGGACCAAGATACGGGTCTTATAGCTCTCCCCACCTAATAAAAATTTCGTCCTCGAAATTTACACTACGATTGCAGCTAAATACGACTCATAATAGGATAGGGAACTTAACATCATATATGATCAAAACACAACATATCATCAAATTCAAACACCTAAAAGATAGGGATAACGCTCACGAATCTTAAGCTCTAACTCTCAAGACGCATCATGGCGGCGTAGGGGTCAAGTCACGTGAATCGTCAACGACTACTCCTGATGACTGGGGGTCCTGCTGGACGGTATAAAATCTGCCCCGAGCCTGCTGGGGAGGTGTAGGTCCCCTCTGAGGTCTCTGCTGCTGTGGGGGAGGTCCCGATGGCTGGTGCTGCTGCTGAGGGGGCTGTTGTGGTGCTCTTGGCTGCTGTGGAGGCTGTTGTGGTGCTCTCGGCTGCTGCTGCCGAGGTCGGGGACACTCCCACCTACGGTGTCCTATCCCACCGCATCCATAGCAAGTGTCAGAAAGCTGTCTCTGCGGTGGTGCCGCTGGGAGTGCCGACGGTGCTACTGGTACTCTGGCAGATGGATGGCTCCTGTGTCTTTGTGGTCGTCGATGCTGTTGTGAGCTACTGGAGGGGGCCTGTCTCTTCTGACCCCTCCTCTGATCTCGATCGGCCTGCGTGCTGGCCCACTCAGTCTCATAGATCTGAGCCCTCCGCACTACAGCCTGAAAGGTAGGGAGCTCATGCCCGACAACACGACCTCGAAGGCCGTAACGTAAGCCGTGCTCGAAACGGCGGGCCTTCCGCCCCTCGTCATCAACCATGTATGGTGCAAATCTCGAGAGAGCCACAAAACGGGCCGCGTACTGTGCCACGGTCATGTCTCCCTGCACCAGAGTCTCGAACTCTAAAGCTCGCTGACGGCGGATATGGTCGGGAAAGTACTGCTCCTCGAATCGGTCAACAAAATCCTCCCATGTCCAGACATAATCAGGTCCGGCAACATGGGTAATAGAGGTCCACCAATGCTCGGCCTCACCCTGAAAGAGGAATACTGCTAACCGAACGCGCTGCTCGGTCGTACATAACATGGTATCGAATATCTTCTCCATATCGGAGCGCCATCTCTCAGCTGCAGTCGGATCTGGCTCACCCTGAAAACGTGGGGGATCAAGCCGCCTGAACTCACGTAGTAGGGCGCTCGCGCGCTCGCGCGCTCGCGCGCTCCTGCTCTGCCTGAGCTGGTGAAACAGCTGGGCGCCTGCCCTGTCCCTGTAGTGCAGCTGTCACAGCCTGCAACATCTGCTGTAACTGAGAGGCACTCACAGTCACAGTCGGCTCCTCATCAGCCTCAGGTAGAGGAATGTCATCCTCATGGGAGGAATCAGGGATCTCGGAGGGTGAAACGGGAGACGCAGGAGGTAAAGCTGGAGCCTCCGATGGTGAAGCAGAATCCTCAGGTGGTGGTGCGGGAGTTGAGCGAGTAACTCTCGCAGGCGCCATATCCTACAGGAAAGAGCGAAAGCGCCTATCATCTTCAAAAACTCTCGAATGTACGCATGTTAACGGTCTAAATCGGAAAGTCGTGAAGCTATCCGAACATCAGAACTTAGTCATTCTTCACTCATAGCAAACATGTAATGTTGTTCTCGATTATTCCCAAGTTATGCTCTGATACCAACTTCTGTCACGCCCCAAACTCGGAAACCGGGCTCACAGAATTCCCGATCGCCGAATCCGACGCCGACAGCCTCCGTAGAACCCCATTCTCGGCTCCTAGCTCCCATTCGCCAGGTTCCAATCGTGGGATGCTACGAGGAGGATTTTCGATGTCAGTTTGATTCGTAATAAGCATAACCAAAGGCATAACCCACAAACAACAACCAAGAACTCCATTACATTTCCACTATGATCAAAAACTTTGAGTATAAGATGTATAAAGGGAAATACAAGATAGTGCTAATAATAAAACTCCAAAGGCTCGACTGCACGCTCCTGCTGCTACTACGCTACGGCTGCGTCCTGACGTCACCTGCACGCATCAATCGTGCATAAGCTTATAGAAAGCTTAGAGGGCGGTGTAAGTGTGTGCGCAATACGAGCGTGCTCAGAATACAAGGTTAGAGTAATGCGGAATTATGCTGATGAATACGTGAATGCAATCAGCCGTACCAAGGCTATACAGTACAAGATATGAATGCGAGCGGCCATATCCAGACCATGTGATGCGAGATGCAACTCAAGCATGCCAATCCTCATCATATATCAGTACAATTCTCATTCTGGATAATCACCGGGGTCTAGTACACTCTACGCCAGTTTGCCGTCCCTATCCGAACGCACAACTGGGAGAGCAGAAGAGACCTCACTATCCGCCTGCCAATATCGGGCCCGGCTCGTCGATAGCGGACCAATTCCTCAAGCTGGTCAAACTCAACCTAGGAGTTGCCCCCTCACTCAGGCGGGTAAGGTCACACCCCTTTCCAACCGACCACGACACAGTGGGAGACGCGACCTACTGGTATACGGCCCTCGTGCGCTCATGTATCCACTCGGTCTCGACGTTAGAGTCATCCTCTGGTACCATCGGGTTTAGGGATTTTCACCCAGGGACATCTATGGCGCCCGTATGCTAGAACCAAACATTTTCGGTATTCAATCCAGCCACCCATGATGCATCTGTGAAGGCTATGGCCCTGATGTCGCTAGGGCATATAATAATCACAATCATACAAATGCAAGTGCATGAGTCACACTACCAGTCATGCAACAATCCTACGTGTACCATGCACTATGGCAACTCCATCTACCAGGGAACCCATAAACAATTCGCCCGAAGGCATATGCTATGATCAGTCACTTCTCATATCAGTCATACATATGATGCGTATGATAATGAATCATGGATTTATACTAAACATGTATATAGAGATGGGCTCTGTGTATAACTGAGATGGGCCTAGACGGCCTACTTACTACAAGTATGGGCCTATTAGTGGGCCTTAGGGAGTGTTACAATGCGGACATTTAACCAACATTGTACCTACAATGTGGACGTCTAACCATCATTGTTCCCGAGGCATTACTTACTATAAATATCGTTATTTGCCATGGAGGGATCACGCATTGCAATGGACCTAGTTGCACTCAATTGGGCCTTAAGTACATCAATTGAGCCGTATCATATGGGCCTTGCATTCATCAAATGGATCACCTTAATGAGCCTCACTAATGGGCCTTAGGTCCTTTGCAATGGGTTATAACCAATGGGCCTTAGAATTCATTAAAATGAGCCCAATCATATGAGCTTTATGTACATCAAATGGGCCTAATCACATAGGCCTTATATATACCAAGGTGGGCCTCAACGATGGGCCACAAATACATCAATTGGGCCTACACACATGGGCCCATAAATAACAAAGTGGGCCTTAGTGGGCGGGCCACAAATACATTAAGATGGGCCTCAACAATGGCCTTAAAATGATCTCAAAATGGTTGGACGGTTTGGATGAAACTCATGCATCATGGTAGACTCCCATGTGGGCCCACTATAACATTTATTTCCAGCCAATCCTGGGCCCACTGAAATGCTTATTTGCCACCCAACCTGTTGTTAAGGCCGTGTGGCAAGGGGCCCGCCAAAATGTTTATTTTACATTCCACCTGTTGATAAGGCCATGTAGCAAGGGGCCCACCAAAATGTTTATTTTCCATTCAAACCTGTTGATAAGGTCATATAGACCCAGGGCCCACCGAAATGTATATTTTCTACCCAACCTGGGTCCACTGTACTATTTATTTGCATCCAAACTGTTCATTGAATCACATGGCCTAGGGCCCACTGTAATGTTTATTGCCATCCAAACCTGTTCATAACGTCACGTGGCCAGGGGCCCACAAGATGGACGGCGTGGACACAATACATACATCTGAGTGGGGGCCACCGTCCACTGGCGTGGACGGACGGCGTGAGTAAAACACTTGCATCACAGTGGGTGTCACCACCCACCGTTGTGTACGGTGTGGTAAGCCACACATACCACAGTGGGTCCCATATAGGGCCCACCAAAGTGTTTATTTGTAATCGAACTCGTCCATTACGTGTGTCCCACCTGTTTGAGGGTTCACACCAAGTTTTAGCTACATTCAAAATTCAGGTAGGCCCCACCAAGTGTTTTTATATGATTTAGGCATGTCTTCACATGATTTGGATGGTATGGCCCACCTGAGTTCAGTTTGTGGATGATTTTTGGAGTCAACGCACCATTCAAGGGGACCTATTAAATGAACGGTATAGATGCAAAATATACATCATGGTGGAGTCTACAAGTGGGCCAATACGGCCACCATTTTTTAACGTGGACGTCTCTGGACTCATGGCACAAAGTCATGCCAAAAAAGAAAATTATTTTTTTTTTTCCTAGGTGCGACCCACATTAACCAGATCTACCCCATCCATTGCATGTGTTCCACAAAATTAGGCGTCCAAACCAAGTTTCAGCCACGTCCAAATTTCAGGTAGGCCCCACCAAATGTTTTTGTATGTTTCAGGCATGTCTCCTTATGATTTTAGATGGTATGGCCCACCTGAGTTCCGGATTGGTCCCAAATTTTGGTTCAACGCCTAAATTAATCTGAGGAAGATGGTGAAAAGCTTGGATTAAATCCATGCATTAAGTTGGGGCTTACAAGAGTGGCCCACCATTTCCCTTCTTTTCCTTTCTTTCTTTTTTTTTTTTTTTAGGTTGGACGTCCAGACACCTCTGGACGTCAAGTAGCAAACGCATGCATGGATTTCCTTTAATTTTGTTTTCCTAGGTGGGACCCACATTAAACAAATCTATCCCGTCCATTGCATGTTTCCCACAAAAATAGGAGTCCAAAACAAGTTTCAGGTAGGTCCAAGCTTCTGGTGGACCCCAGAAATCATTTTTTTAAGTTTTAAAGGAAGATATTAGTATTCTTAATGCCACGGCCCGCCAGATAATTGGATCGATCTCATTTTTCGGCTCAACGCCTAAAACGATCCCGAGAATAAAATGGATGGCTTGGATTAAAAATATACATCAAGGTGGGGCCATGTTGGAGCAGCCCACCATTTCCCTTTTCTTTTTCTTTCTTCCTTTATTCCCTTTCTGTTGAAACGTCCAGCGTCCCAGACGCTGGACGGTCTTTTGTTAATTTTTTTTTTTGAGTGTGGGCCTTGATGGAGTGGGCCACCACTGATGGGTGTCATGGGCTCAATGTCCAAGGTGGGCCCCACTTGAATAAAAATTACATCAAGGTGGGATCCATTCAAGTGGGCCACACCCTCCTATTGCAATAAAATGAAATAAAATAAAATAAAATAAAATAAAATAAAATAAGAGAGAGAGAGAGAGAGACATGGAGAGTGGGACACGGCTTGTGATGGAGGGACCCCGTCATTATGGGCCCTCCCTAACAACAAATCATGTAACAAGTGGGCCTTAAAACATGTGGGACCTCCGAAATTTAAAATCAACGGTGGGGATCCTTTCCCCACCGACATGGACGGTCTAGATGACCTTTGAAGAGAAAATAAACATCATGATGGGGTCCATGGAGAATGGCCCCATCATGGAATGATCATGATGATCCATGTGGTCCATCGGCCACAAATAAGGGTCTCAAGTGAGATCCACACCATGGATCGGTGGGCCTCACTTGGTCCACCATAAAAATAATAAAAACTACCCTATAGAGGCACCCACCGTCCGATCTTCTCGCTCCTAGGGGTTCCTTGGCACCTTGTCTTCAACTTCAATGGCTAAGATGAAGAATGGAGGGTTGAGATGGGAGATTTTGGGGTAGGAAGGTGGGCCACTTGAAGCTTAGGGATTTTTGCAAAATTCCATACGTGGGATGTTTGCTTGGGAGCTTTTTCTTTGAAATGAGAAAGAGAGAAAGAGAGAGAGTGATGTAAAGGGAGAGAGAGAGAGTGATGGATGGATGGGTGAGTGATGGTTGTGTAAGAAAAGTATGGGTTAGGAAGACTTTTGTGCCTTTTTGTGTAAGAAAGGTATGCGTTGAGAAGACTTTGTTGGCTTTTGTGTAAGAGAGGTATGGGTTTGGGAGACTTTTGTGGTTGCTTGGGAAAAGAGATGGAAGTGATGTGTACTTGACATGTGATGGGTTGATGGGTGATTGATTGATGGGATTGATGTGATTGATGTGACACATCGTTGAGATTCCCTTGGTTTTCGCAACGCGCGGCGTTTTCTCGCACCGAACGTTGGCCCATATCTCTTGATCCGGGTATCGCCTCGGCGCGCGAGTCGCGGTATCGGAACCGCGGCGACGGTGCGGTCGCTATGGTATTGGTCTCGGGTTGAGTCGACTCGGGTTGTCGGCACGTGAATCAGGGTCGTGCGTCGATATTGTTTAAGGGTCGAAAGTTGCCAGAATTCGACCGGTACGACCACGGAAGTGTACAGAAAGGTACGGACCAAGATACGGGTCTTACATGTACATAATAGGTTAAATTTACGGTAACACTCGAGGACTTTCAATACTTAGTATTGAAAAGTTCGGGGTGTTATAGTTCCAAGGTGGGACCCTGACCTTTTTGGACCAAGAGGAGCGTGAGGACCTCGTCCATTTGACGAGCCCTCGCCAGTTAATTCAGGGAGTGACGAGGCCTCGCTAGTCAGCGGGCTCGACAGGCTGGGCCGCCCAGGTCGATCATGCTTGGGGACTGGTGGGACCCCCTCATATAGGGTTCGACCACTCTTTCATTCTAAAAACCCTACTTCCTTCACAAAGTGACCCCCAAAGCTCTCCCTTTCCTTCACAATTTCTGTTTTCTCTCTCAAACTGCCCCTCCAATCACCCATTCTGTCATTTTTTGCTATAACCTACACCCCTCTATCATTTACAGCAAACCTCACTCCCCTATCCTCTCCATTTTCTCTCATTTGAGCTTCACATCCTCCCTTTGAGGTTCAAAATCATGTAAGCTCTCAACTCATCCTATTCCTTCCTTTTACCTTCTTCAATCCCTGTCTTTTGGGCCTATCTGATCCATGGAAACCCATTTAGGTCAGCCCTCTTTTCCCTTTCAATGCTTTTTCATGGCCTTTATAGAGGCTATTGTGGCCTTTTTCTCCTTTTCCTCCATCCTTTCACTGATGGGCAAGAAGCGTGCCCCTATGGATGAGGCTGGGCCTAGTCGTCCCGCTCGTTCGAGGTGGCCTAGAGGAGCTACTGCGAGTTCAAGTGTTGGGAGAGAAATACATACAAAGCCGGATTTGGATCCCAACGCTCCGATAGGAAGATCACTGTTGGCAGAGTTGGCTCATGGCTCGTATACGGATCGCAGGGTTCTTTTTGAAGCGCATGTGGATGGGCGACTCTTTAGCGAGTATTTGTTGTTTGAGCGTATCGAAGCTGGAAGGTGGGGTCTGCTATTTGAAGGCAATTCTCATGCTAATGTGAGCACTGTTCATGCCTTTTATGCTCATATTCGGGACCCTACGTTGCAGCCACTATAGTTCAAGATCCCCTTTGGCAGAGATCGGAAAGCCACGATCAATGTTAGGTTGATAGCTCGACTTCTGAACGTGCCACTTAGTGAGGTACATCCAAGTGTAAGGAATTTGAACAGTGTTCATGAGAGGGATCGTCGCACCAGGTTTCTATGTGGTCATTTAGTTGAGTGGTAGCATAACAAGAGCCTCCTAGCGACCCATATGTCGGGTGATTTTCGTCTGCTTCATCACATCTGCACGTTCAATGTTTATCCTAGGTGGAGCAATCGCAGTGAATGCATGTGTCTCATGGTAGATTTTCTGTATCAAGTGGGGCAGGGAGAGAATGTGTGCATGCCTACGTTTGTGCTATGACAGATCATCCTCATAGCGTGATCGAGAAGAACGTCTAAGTCGCTTCCCTTTGGCCGGCTCATATGCAAGATTGCGCTCGAGTTTGCCTATAGGCTTGGGGCAGAGTTGCCTGCGCTGGTTCATTATATCAATGAGGCTACTCTGAACCAGATGAAGATGGGACCTCAGCATCTTGAGGCCCAACTTGATGATGATAGTGAGGGTGAGTATGATAGTGAAGAGGAAGAAAGTGAAGAAGAAGGTGGGGTAGAGATAGAGGAAGGAGAGCAGGACGAAGAAGAAGAGGAGGCTGAGGATACTGATAAGAGTACTCCTCCTGCGACTCAGGAGCCTGATCCTGCTCAGGTTGATAGGGATACCCGTATTGTGCAACTCGAGGAGGGTCTGGCTGATCTTCGACAGGATATTGGGGATTTACGGGATCTCGTAAAGAATAAGTTCAAGAAAGTAACATGCACGCTGAAGACCATCCTGTGCTACCTGAAGGATAAGGGTGCCCCTTCTCCGTCGCCAGATTCTGATGCATAGACTTATTTAGTCGTTGTTTGTTTGTTTGATGTTTATTTTTATGTGTGGTTTATTAGTCATTTATCAGTTGGTAGTTGTTTAGTGTGGAAGCTTTGTGTGTGAAGCTCAGGTGTTGTTCACATGCTTTCTCTGTCACGATTCATGTAATGCTGCAAATCATGTATTGTGACAATTTTGTTAATGAAATGCATGTTGTTCGTATGGCTTGTGAAGTTTATACTATGGATGGACTGTGTCAATGCCTGATCTCATGGGTTCTACCCTCTGTTGTGTGTAGGGTATGCCACCTAAGGGTTTGAGATCTTCAGCCCATCTTTCTTTGTGAGATTCGCTCGACGGGGCCCTCACCCTGAGCGGTAGTCACATGGACCCCCATACGGGCCCATTTGGTTCAGATCTCATGCCGAGTTCTCAGCCAGCTTCTGACCCTACTGCTGGGCCACCCCCTGTGACACCTTCTGTGGTGCCTCCTGTCACACCTACAGTTCCTGAGCAACATCGTGCGTCTGCATCGATGCCTTCTACATCACGGTCCGCTCTGCCTCTTGATAGGCTAGAGAAGACGATGTTGTTGATGTAGTAGCAGCAGATACAGCAGCAGCAGCAGTTCTTATCCTTCATGGCTGACATTTTTACTCAGTCGATAGCGGTGACTCCACCTGCCTCGCCTCTACACCCTGTTGGGCATGCTAGTGCAAGCGGTTCTTTCGAGCGGTTTCAGCACTTGAGGCCTCCTACATTTTTAGGTACTCACAGACCTAAGGAGGCTGAGTATTGGATAGACCGCATCTCAAAGATGCTTAGACCATTGCACTGTTCCGAGGCAGAGCAGGTTGAGCTGGTCACCTTCATGTTTGAAAAGGAAGCTAGCCTATAGTGGGACAGTATTCTCTGCACTGTGGCAGAGGGATTTGAGTGGACGTGGGCAGCATTTGAGGCACGCTTCGATGAAAAGTATTTCCCAGTTACTTCTCGACATGAGAATGAGAGTGAGTTCCTTCACCTTCGCCAGGGAGGCATGTCGGTGATGGAGTATGAAAACAGGTTTACGGAGCTAGGGAGGTATGCTCCTTTGATTTTGGGTGATCAGCAGATGAGGATGCAGAATTTTTTTAAGGGCTTGCGGCCCGAGATTAGATCGAAGATGTGCTGTGTGAGTATTTCTTCTTATGCAGAGCTGGTGAGCATGTCCTTACGTGTAGAGCAGGACGAGGACAGGTCGTCCCGCATGTGAGCACCTATGGTTCCTAGGCCATAACTTGAGTTCAAGACTAGGCCTCTCCTCGCTAAGAGGCCTCAGTTTGAGTCACCGCAGTGGTCTTCTGCATCTCCTGCCTATGTGAGGCATCTTGATGTGAGGTGCGGCTATTGTAAGAAACCTGGCCACACCGAGATTTCATGTTTTTCCAGGATGCGAGATAGTGGGTTCTCGCCGCCTCAGTAGATTGGTCGCCTGATGCCTCAGACCATTTCACCACCACCCCTTTGATCTGCACCAGATCATCCATCCTTCAAACCTCCAGCACCTCATTTTAGGCCACCGCAACAGCCTATGGTACCACAGCTAAACTATCCTCAGTAGGCTCGGGTACACGCACTGACAGCTGAGCCAGACCGCACCACCTTTGGCCTTTGAGGTCACAGTCCATATTAGAGGTATTCCTATATTTTTGTTGGTGGATACGGGATCCACAGTCTCAGTCATATCTTCTTCAATAGTCAAGCTCCTTAGTTATAGACTACTTGGATGGTTGGGGTGCAAGTTATTTCAGCACGCGGGACCTTTACTGATGTCACTACGATATGTGAGGGTTATTTGCTAGATCTAGGGAACAGGACGATGGCCATTGATCTTATTGTCGTCTTCACTCTCTATCATTTTGACGTCATCCTTAGCATGGATTGGCTAACTACAGGGAGGGCTGAGATTGACTGCGAGACCCATTTAGTGACAGTTTAGGAGCCGGAGGGCACGTCCTTTACATTTTCGGTACAGGTCAGTCAACCCTCTCGAGTGCTTTGTTATGCTTCCTTATTAAGGAATGTTGATGTCTCGACACTTGAAAGCATGCTAGTAGTCCATGATTATGAGGATGTGTTCAGAAAGATACCTGGGTTACCACCCCAGCGCGAGATCGATTTTACTATCGACATGATACCCAGTTCGACGCCCATCTCATTGTCGACGTATCGCATGGCCCCGTGTGAGATGGAGGAGTTAAGGAAACAGATTGATGATTTATTAGAGGTTGGCTTCATACGACCGAGTGTGTCTCCTTGGGGAGCACCTGTGTTGTTCGTGACAAAGAAAGACAACTCATTGCGGTTATGTATTGATTACCGTAGGCTGAATCAGATTATGGTAAAGAACAAGTACCCTTTGCCTAGGATAGATGACCTGTTTGATCAACTGAGAGGAGCGCAGTACTTCTCGAAGATTGATCTATAGTCAGGGTATCACCAGCTGCGCGTCAGGGATGAGGACGTACAAAAGACGGCTTTCAGGACTATCTTTGGCCATTATGAGTTCCTTGTGATGTCGTTTGGTCTTACGAATGCACCATCCATGTTCATAGACCTGATGAACCGGGTATTTCGGCCGTTCCTCTATCGATTCGTCATCATGTTTATAGATGACATTTTGATATACTCCAGGAGTCGAGAGGAGCATGAGGAATACTTACGATCAGTCCTGGATACTCTGAGACAGCACCAGTTGTTCATACAGTACAAGAAGTGCAACTTCTGGAAGGAGGAAGTCAAGTTCCTAGGACATGTGGTGTCCAAGGATGGGATTGTGGTGGACCTTGCTAAGGTAGCCGCGGTGTAGGACTGGAAGTAGCCTGGTTCGATTATCGAGGTGAGAAGTTTCCTGAGACTTGTTGGCTACTATCGACGATTCATTCGGGACTTCTCCAAGATAGCCAGACCCTTGTCTCAGTTGACACAGAAGGACCTGAAGTTCGCTTGGAATGAGAAGGCAGAAATAGCTTTTCAAGAGCTAAAAGACAGGCTGACGTCTACCCCTGTTCTAGTATTATCAGAGCAAGGGGTTAGATATACGATCTATACGGACGCGTCTCATGTTGGTTTAGGTTGTATCCTTATGCAGAAGGACAGGGTGATTGCATATGCCTCAAGACAATTAAGGAAGCATGAGGAGAATTACCCTACACATGACCTAGAGTTGGCAGCTGTCATCTTCGCATTGAAGCTCTGGAGACATTACCTCTACGGAGAGGAGTTCGAGCTCTTTTGCGACCACAAGAGCCTCAAGTATATATTCACGCAGCGAGACCTGAATATGAGGCAGCGACGATGGATAGAGACCTTGAAGGACTTTAAGTTCGAGCTTTCCTACCATTTGGACAAGGCGAACCTTGAGGCTGACGCATTGAGCCGCAAGAAGGTGATAGAGTTTGCGGCTCCGCTGATGGTTGTCGAGTGGGGCATGGTTGAGTTTTTGCGAGACTTCGAGCAGAAACTCATTGTGAAGGAGCCATTCGAGGTTATCGCACATGTTCAGGTGCGACCTCTTATCGATGACAGGGTCATTGTGGCGTAGAAGGACGATGAGCGTCTGACTGAGCTTCGAGAGCAGACCAGTGATGATGTAGATGCCGAGTGGCGAGTTGGAACGGATGGGGGCTTACGTTATCATGGCCGCCTATGGGTCACAGATGTCCCCGACTTGAGAAGAGAGATTCTCGAGGCTGCGCACAGTTCTAGACTTGCGATGCATCCAGGCAGTACGAAGATGTATCATGACATGAAGAGGACATATTGGTGGGATGGTATGAAGACCCACATCGCAGATTATGTGTCCCGTTATCTCACTTGCTAGCAGGTGAAGGCAGAGCATCGCCGACCCCCTGGTCTCCTTCAGCCTATGCCTATAGCTGAGTGGAAGTGGGACTTTATTTCTATGGATTTCATCTCAGGACTGCCGAAGATGAGGAAGGGATATGATTCTATTTGGGTGATCGTCGACCACTTGATGAAGTCGGCGCACTTTCTTCCGAACAAAGTTACGAACTATGCAGATGAGTTAGCTAGATTGTACATCAGGGAGATTGTTCGTCTGCATGGAGTTTCCTTGGAGATCGTGTCGGATAGAGACACGCGATTTACTTCTATTTTTTGGACTCGCATCCAGGAAGCGATGGGTGTGAAGTTGAAGTTCAGTACTGCATTCCACCCACAGACCAACGGGCAGACAGAGCCAGTGAATCAGATTTTGGAAGACATGCTGCGGGCTTGCGTGTTGGATTTTAAGGACAGATGGAATGATTGTCTTCCATATGCGGAGTTCGCGTACAACAACAGTTTTCAGGTGAGTATCGGTATGGCACCTTATGAGGCCTTGTATGGGCGTCCTTGTTGAGCACCGCATTGTTGGGCTGAAGTTGGCGAGCGAAATTTGATTGGTCATGAGTTAGTACAGGCAACCTTAGAGAATATTGACATCATCAGGCGTCAACTTCTTACAGCTCAGAGCAGGCAGAAGAGTTATGCCGATACGAGGCGGCGACAGCCGGAGTTCGTGGTTGGAGATCATGTATTTTTGAGAGTTTTTCCTATGAAGGGAGTTCTTCGGTTTGGGAAGAAGGGGAAGCTCGCACTGCGATTCATTGGCCCATTCCAGATATTCGATCGTGTGGGTGCAGTAGCATACCGTCTAGCTTTGCCTACACCTCTCGCGAGTGTACACAACATATTTCATGTTTCTATGCTGAAGAAATACGTTCCTGATCCTCCCCATATTATCAGATGGGAGCAGGTGCAGTTAGGTGACGATGTTACATATATACTACGACCGACACGTATATTAGACAGGAAGGAGTAGGTGTTGTGTAGTAAGGTCATCCCCCTGATAAAGGTATTGTGGACGCATCATACTGAAGAAGAGGTTACCTAGGAGACAGAAGTCGAGGAGGAGTATAAGAAGGTACGAATTTCGAGGATGAAATTTTTTTTAGAGGGGTAGATTGTAACGACTCAGAAAATTCCGTATCAAGAACCGAGTACCACCTTGATCGAAAATCACTTAAGATTAATTCCCTTAGAAATTAAACAGAAGTTAACTAGCGCTAAGTTAGACTGGCTGTGAAATTAGTACTGTTCGCTTTAAATACTTTTGCAAGACTTAAAACTTGTGTAATCGTTAACACTATAATACCCTGAAATCTAGAATTCAACTCTAAACCCAGTTGTTCCCGGGAATGCTTGGTAACTTCGTATTGGATCTAGACCTACGTCAAAAGTCTGATATTTATAATCTTAGACCATTATGACCGCTTAGTTGGACTTGACCATCATTTCAAAAATCAAGCCCAAACGATGTCCCGATACCATTTCCTTGCTTCCGGAGTGAAGAGGGTGAAAAAAGGAAGATATTTAGAAAATTAATTACATTTTTAAGTAATCTGGCACGTGTCACTTGTGCGATGTTTCTAAGCATTCTAACCATTAGATTTTGACCAAATTTCACCCTCGGATCAGGAAAATTGGCCTTTACATGTCCGAGTACTTGTGGCCCTGATCGAAGTTCGGTAACCGTTGAATTGAAGCTGGTCCGCCACGGATGATCTGGAAATCCGATCGGACTGAAAACTTAACTTACTAAAGATCCGATGCTAGTGAGCTTAAGTCCGAATGCATTTGATAAGAGAACCTCCAGAAGTGCTCCGTTGGATCAGAAAGATCCCGATTCGGTTATAACCTAAGTATACCTTGACCTTAAGTCCATTTTCGTCATGTTTAGGCTTATAAAAAGGCCTTAAACCCTTAGTTCCATATCCCATACGAATTTTTAAACCCTAACTTCCCAAGAGAGGGAAAAGAGAGAGAAAGTGTGGGAGAATCTGTCGAATCTCCATAGGATTCTTCCTAGTCCACCTGCACATTGAACCTCTAAATCTAAATCGTTCTTCCGGTGATTCTGATTCCGTTCTCGGATAAGTTAAGCTAACCCTAACCTATTTTGAAGCTTAGACTAGCTGTAGTGAAGTTGTAGCCAACCTATTTCATGTCATAGGTAGCATATCCGTCGTTGACGAAGACACATCGTCTGAATCATATCGAATATGCATTTTCTGGTTTAAGGTGCGGACTATAGATGCTTAGGTTACGGTTTTCAACACTTTCAATGTTAGATAATGATTTATTCATGTTGTGATTTCCATTACACATGCCAAATGTGCTATCCATTTTGTTTTCCACATACGTATACTTTATATTGTAAATACCATATTTTATATATATATTAGAATACATGTATGCGTATGGAATCTGTTGATTTGCTTGCCATGATTAATTATCATTGTAATATGCCTGATATGTATGCGGCAACTCCTTGGCAAAAAGACTTGCCCTAATATGCAATAGAGACTATATACGTGATGTATGTTGAATAGTGTAATCTAAGTGTTTGAATAAATGCCTACGTGAGTTAGTAGTTAGTAAAGTGTGATTGCTAAGGTGGTTGAAATATGGATCTTCATCACGATACTTGAGTGTATGATTTCCTCCATGAATCATGTGACTTAGATTTTCCATGCTAAATGAGTGTATGATTTCCTCCATGGATTATGTACTTAGTTGAATCATGTTAAATGTGTGTATGATTTCCTGCATATACGGTTTACATTCAAGTTATACTTCATGATTGTTCATATGAATGCAGGATATGAACCATATGCTAGTTATTAGATTTTTATGTGAATGGGGCTGTACTATAGTCCACGTAATCGAAAACCATTCTATAAACGGTGGTTGAGGTTATTTTCGCCACACAGGATGAGTTTAGCGAGTCTGAGTCGTGCTTGGGATGTTCGGCAGTGGTTAGGCCACACGGAGTGCTTATGCATTCCATGTCGTTCAACTCAATGTGCGCTTGGCCTAGTTGAGCTTTTCAACAACCCGATTGACCGTTGTCTGTTCACCATGTTTCGTCGCTACTGCTTGAATCTAAGGCACTGAGCTTACCAGTGAAACTCCCGTTAACCATGGTACCGAGATCCCCTAAGACTCATGAGCCAGACATGGTGGTATGAGACACCATGGTCATGCTGTTGGGCTACGCTGGGGCCAAAAATCTCCCCGTAGTGACCAGTGAGCACCATACTCTGAGCAGATTATGGTGGTATGGGACACTATATTCTTGTTGTCGGCCTACACTAATTGGTGACGAGCCCTCTGTAGTGACCTTGAGTTTATCGTGACACTGCACAGGTGCGACGGGTCCTGTTGTAGTCTTGAGGATATAAGTAGGCCTGTATTGATAAGGTGATGGGGGAGTGGTGTAATGATTGCGCGCAACAGCCTTGGCAGCCCTTACAACGACCTAGAACCGTAACATCATATGAGATTCCCCAAGACTGACGACCCTAGAATGGATCAACGTTGGGAAATGATACAAGGGAGGTGTCTTAGCTTCCTAATCCTACTGTATGAAAAGGACTAATAAGAACTTGGTAAGCATATTTATAACACTGCATTGCATGTGCTAACAGGGTTGGTGATAGAGCACTGAGGGAGTGATTCATGCCGCGATCGTTAGATGATGTCGCAGAGGGGATTGTGGCGAGGGCATGCATCATTCTTCATATCATCCTTGCATTAACAAGAGTACATAGGACCTGTGTGATTGTACTACCTTATCATTACTGCTTGATTGGATTGATAACATGTTAACCTCTGCTATATAGTACCACTGAGTTGATCACTCACTCCCACGTTCTAGGACGGTGTTTAAACACCAACTAGACTCTGACCTAGCTACAGGAGATGGCGATGCTTGCAAGGTGGAGCCAGACTTCGATGAGGACAAGGAGGCATTCTTATATATGTAGTTCTCAGGCTAGTTCATGTGAGCCTTGTCCTGACCAGCGGGGATTTTCTGGGATATGTACTTGATGATTTTTGCACAGTTGATACATGTATTTTTGAGACACAGGTGTATACATTGCCCTGGGCAGAACACGCATCATTTAGGGATTTATTTTGAATTATATATGTATTTAAGTCTTCCGCTTACATTTTCTCAATATCCCTGAATTATGTCTGCTAATCTGGCTTGATCTATTTCATGTTTTATGCATTAATACAGACAACATACAATCATCATCAAATATGTTGCATAAGTGATGTTTAAGAACTCGGGAGTTGAGTTATGCTCGACCCCCGAATTTTAGGGCGTTACACGTAATGTGCAAGAGTTGTTAGTGCTTCCTTGAGGTTTCTGCACTCATCGATTAGCACTCTTTGTGCTTCCGCCATCTCATTGATATGATCTTCTGTAGTCGACCTATTTTCCTGATTCGTCTCAGCCATCTGTACCGTGGCTTCTCTATTTTTCGATGAATCTGTAGCTAGAGTAGGGCAAGAATATGTTGACGTTATAGGACTTACGTAGGAAGGAGAGAGTGGAGTATCATTCGACTTTAGTGTACTTCATAAATTCTTGCGCGTCACAGGGCCCTAAATTCTTACGTAGGAAGGAGAGAGTGGAGTATCATTGCGCGTCACAGGGCCCTAAATTCTTAGCAAAGATGGATTTGTTTGAAGATTCTTTGCACTCTGTACTCTCGTCCTGCGATTGTCATTAGGGTCCAGTCTTTATCTCCTTCTGATGGCTGAGGCGAAGCAGATACCACCTCAGCTGTAGCTCAAGCCAGGCTATTCTTGCCTGTAGACAATTGAATCATGTGTTCCCGAGGCGAATCTGGCATGTACTCTATCATGAATTCGGTCGGAGTGAAATAAAAGCTCACTTTTCTCGTAGAAATTGTCATTGGTTGTGATTTGTAGTTTGATCCGAAACCTTTCAGTGACAAAGCATATTTATGATTAGTGTCTAGAAAGTAAATAATCAATCTTAGAGATGAAGGCAGGGATGTTCCCACAGAGAGTCGCCATTTTAGCATTAGAAGACGCCAAAAAAAATGCCATGAAGATCCTATGATACTCTCAATGTTATCATTGAAACAAAATAATAAATCTCCAGTGGAGTCGTCATTTTATTTTGACAAGGAAACAAATGCATCTGATTTGGGGAGATTATTTTATTCAAACATGACAAAGAGATTTCATACAACAATTATGGCGATATTGATTCTGAGTTTATCTACATCCCTTCTTAATCCCTTGATTCTAAGATAGAATATTGCTAAATGAACAAGATTGCAATTAATAAATCTCATATGTCAAATCTTGAATTCAATAGTATTTCGACAGTGGCTTCAGTCATCTCCTATAACTTAGGAGGAATATCGAACTTTAATCAACCAATCTCTCTTTTGAACTTATCCGTTCTTCAAAGGAGAAGGCTTAAAGCAATGAAGATTGATCTTGAATGCTTTCCCAATCTCGGCAGCATTTCAGCCACTTTTAGCCTTGGCCACATGGTGACCAAGTTGCATGACCAGCGTAACTGAATTACACGTTATGTGGTCAGCGCAACCTATTGCCTAAGTCGTGCGACCCGCATGGCATTTCTCCTATGTTGCGCAATCAGCACAGCCAAGTATTTGAGCTGCACGATCCGCGCAACTGGCTTTCCTTCCACTCCTCACCTTCAGTCTTCCTTCAGAGCTCCGCTCTTCTCCAAACAATTTTCTTCCTCAATGAGGAGGGGAGTGGGGTATTTATAGGCCCCCACACGTGCCAATCCTCGAGATTTGTGCCATGGGTTCCACTTTATGCCAAATCCGACCATTCATCTTGATCAACTTCTGTTCTTGATTGCGCTAACCGCGCAACAACAAATTTGGTTACGCGTTCCGCGCAATGATATTCTTTGATGTCCGATTCCTGCAAGGGAAACACAATCATGTCATTCGCGCAACGCCCTAATCTGGCTGAGCGATCCACGCAACGACTCTTCTGGCAGCCGATTCACACAACCACTCATCTAGCTGCGTGATTCGCGCAACTACTCATCTGGCTGCGTGACCCACACAATGGAAATACTTTGTCTTATCTTGTTCTTCTCTTTTTCTACCTTTGAATCTTCCTTCATAATTTTATGCTCCAACAGATGCCCTATTGATTCGTTCTTTTATTCCCTTGAATAAAAGAATACGGATCAATTATGTTATCTTTAGTACCGTTGCGCGACCAGCGCAACGGCCACCCAAGTTCATACTCGGCCTTTATAAATAGCCCATCTCTTACTCATTTCTTCACTCCTCTCCTTTGTAGCAAAACTCTGTCTCCGCATTCTCTTCCCGCGCAACCAATAGGTGTTGCGCACTCCGCGCAACGAATTTTCATTTGCACAAGGCTTTAAACAGCTACGCTGTCATGCAACCCAAAAATCATTACGCGATCCACGTAACCTACTTCTTCACTAGGAAATCTTCTATACTGTTGCGCTATCCATGCAACCAACACTTGGCCAGTTTTCCCGTCTTAGCCAGATTTCCAATTTTGCTCAATCATGGTTGTACAAAAAGAACCTTTATTGTTGTAAACCCTCTTTCTGATCACCCTTCTCATCAAGAGCTGCCAAATACTGAGCCTTTCCATGCCGCTGCCCCTCTAGCAACAGAATCTCCTGCCTCTCTAGTTCAACCTTCACGTAAACGTTTTAAGATAACCCCTAGACATCCTGCCTATATAAAAGAACCCATACTCCCTGCATTTGATTTTTCTTCTCATATCGCATCATTATCGTCTCCTATTCATAGAGCTATTGACATGGGCGATCTTCAGATGCCTCCAAAGCATGGCCGCAAGTACGATTGGGAGAAATTGGTTGAAGATGACAGCACACTATCAAACAACCAGTCAAAAGCCACCTACTACAGAGGACACCCCTCCTCCTTCCAGACCCAAGAAACATCGCCACAACAAAGCTCAGGAATTCCAAGAGAAGATAAAGGAACACAATAGGAAGAAGCTCTATAACTCCTGGGAATCGGTCTGCGCTGTGTAAGGTGCTATAAAATTTGATAACCCATACAGACAAGGCCTCATTTCGATTTCGATCAATATTCACTGTCATCTCTTCATGCTTGTTTGCAAACCCAAAGATCACCTTACTGTAGAAAGATTGGAAAATACGGAGTCCTGGTCATTTAAGGAGCCAAAACTATTGGAAGGTATTCTACAGCTGCCGAGACCAAGACAGCGAGCAGGCGACATTCATCCCATGATTTTCCTTGTTTCCTCCTATGATGTTCACAGTTTATATCCAACCTGCTTCTATGAGACACTCAAACAGGGTTTTAGCCATCGTCCCCTGATATAGAGCCCGGAAGAATTTAAAACGAGAGGTTTTCTTACCCCTTGTAATTATTATTCTGAATAGGCCACGACAATATTAGTGAAGTATGCTGGGACTTTGTCAAAGATCAATATCTTCCATGCAATCGAAGCGACATCTTCCCCCTTCTGTAAGGAGCTCTTATTTGAAAAGCTTTCCTCAACTACTGGGGCCCTTCCACCAACTCCTTCCATCTTCCAGAAGGAGAAATGAGTATTACTTTTTAGGATATTTGAAGATCACTGGTCTATTGATATGTAACACCCCAGATTTTTACCAACCTGGAGTTAGGCGTCCTTAGGCAATGGGTCAATCATAACGCCTTGGTAACCTCTTAGAACTCAATTTTAGAGCCCAACACCATTTAGGACGAAATTCTTTAGAAACTTAATGTGAATTAACTAGCGCTACACTAGATTTCCTACCAAATTAGCACCAATCACTTTAAATATGATCTGTAAGACCCAAAACCTATAGAATCATTGATGCTATCTTATCCTGAAATCTAGGATCAATCTCTAAGCCCAGTTGCCCTCGAGATCATTTGAAAACTTCCTATCGGACCTGAACCATACATCGAAAGTCCGATAGCAATGAACTTAGACCATTACGACTGCCTAGTTGGACTTAACAATCACCTAGAAAATCAAGCCCAACCGATGTCCTGAGACCATTTTATTGAGCCCGGAGTGAAGAGAGTAGGAAAAGGAAGATTTTTAGAAAATTAATTATATTTTTAAAGGAATCTGGAACATTTCACCTGCGCATTATTTTTAAGCATTCTGACCATTAGAATTCGACCCAAATTCACCCTCGGATCAGGATAGGTGGCCCTTACATGTCATAGTACTTGTAGCTCTAATCGAGTTCCCGTAACTGTTGAACTGAAACTAGTCCACCACGGTCGATCTAAAAATCCGACCGAACTGAAAACTTATCTTGACCTATACCTAATATTAGAGAGCTTAAGTCCGACCGCATTTAGTAACACAACCTCCAAAAGTGCTCCGTTGGATCGGAACAGACCCGATTTAGTTATAACCTAAGTATACCTTGGCCTTAAGTCTATTTTTGTCAAGTTTAGGCTTATAAATAGGGCTTAAAACCCTCATTCCAAATCCCATACGAATTCTCAAACCCTAGCTTTCCAAGAGGGAGAAAAGAGAGAGGAAGTGAGGGAGAAGTTGGTGCTGCATCCTAGGATTCTTCTCAGCTTTACTACGTGCCTAATCCACCTATCCGTATCACTATTCCGGCGTTTCTGAATCCAATCCTAGGTAAGAAATCCTAACCCTAACATGTTTTAGGGCTTAGTATAGTTTAAGTGATGATGTAGCTAATCTATTTCATACTATAGGTTGTCAATCCACCGTTGACGATGACTTATCGTCTGAATCATATCCATTTCGTATTTTCTAGTTTAAGGTGCGGACTATATACATTTAGGTTATGGTTTCCAAGACTTTCAATGTTAAGTAATGATTAATTCTTGCCTAGGATGCTATTTCACATGTATAAAGTGTTGTCCATTTCATTTTTCAGTTATACGTTAACTATGTTGAATATACTGTATTCCTCGTATTTGTAGAAAATACCGTATACGTATAAAATTCAGATTTATGCTTGCCATGATTAACTGTCATCTAGGTATGCTAGATGTTTGTGTAATAACTCCTGGGCTAAAAGTTTAGCCCAAATACATGATATACCAATATATATATGTATCTAGTATGTTTGGCCTAAGTGTTTGACAAAATGCCTGAATGAGAAAATGCATGTTGCAATGTATTTAACGAGGATGTTGAGATGCGGTCCTCAACCCCCTCATGCATAGTTACAGTTTCCTCTATGTAACTTATCTCACTACTATGTGTTTCATGGGTGAATTACCTATATATGATAATATGTTTAATATGTGTTTGTTGAAATATATGTATGCGTAAGGAATTTGATGCAATGATTGCCGTGAGTGTTTGTCGTTATTGCATTATTATTATGTATGCGACAACTCCTTGGCAAAGGGATTTGTTCTAATATGTGATATGGTCGACAAACGTAATGTATGTTGATTAGTGTAATCTAAGCGGTTGTATAAATGCCTAAATGAGTTAGTAGTTAGTAAAGTGTGATTGTTAAGGTTGTTGAGATATGAATTCCGATCATGTTAACTATGTATATGATTTCCTCCATGGGTTCATTAACCTAGATGAATCATGTTAAAAGTGTATATGATTTTCCCCATGTACTGTATTTACATTTAAGTTATACTTTATGAATGTCCACATGATTGTAGGATACGCCTCATATGCCTGTTATGGAATTTGTATGTGAATGGGGCTGTGCTACAGTCCAGGTAATCGGTAATCGTACTCAAAATGGTGGTTGAGGTTGTTTTTGCCATGTAGGATGAGTTTAACGAATCTCAGTCGTGTTTGGGGTGTTCGGCAGTGGTTAGGCCACATGGAGTGCTTATGCATTCCATGTCGTTCAACTCAATGTGCACTTGGATTAGTTGAGCTTATCAACTAACCCGATTGACTGATGTTTGTTCACTATGTTTGGTTGCTACTGCTTGAAACTAAGGTATCAAACTTACCAATGAAAAGTCCCTCTAACCTTGGTACCACGATCCGCTAAGACTCATGAGCCGATTGTGGTGGTATGGGACACTATATTCGTGTTGTCGGCCTACACTGATTGGTGACGAGCCCTTTGTAGTGACCAGTGAGCACCTATACTCGTGAGCAGATTATGGTGGTATGGGACACTATATTCTTGCTGTCGGCCTACATTGATTGGTGACGAGCCCTCTGTAGTGACCTCGAGTATATCCTGATAGTGCATAAGGGCGACGAGTCCTGTTGCAGTATGTGGGATATAACTAGGCCTGTATTGATAAGGTGATGGGGGAGAGGAGCAACGATTGCTCGCAACAGCCCTGGCAACCCTTGCAGTGACCTAGAACCGTAATATCGTATGAGATTATCTCGGATTGACGACTAGAGAATGGATCACCATTTGGGTAATGATACAAGGGAGGTACCTTAGCTTTCCAATCCTATTGTATGAAAAGGACTAATAAGAACTTGGTAAGCATATTCATAACACCGCATTGCATGTGCTAACGGAGTTGGTGATAGACCACTAAGGAAGTGAGTAATGTCGCGATCGTTAGATGATGTCACAGAGGGAATTGTGGTGAGGGCATGCATCATTCTTCATATCATCCTTGCATTAACAAGAGTATCTAGGACCTGTTTGATTGTACTGCCTTATCATTACTGCTTGATTGGATTGATAACATGTAAACCTTTGCTGTATATAGCTTCCACTGAGTTGATCACTCACTCTCATGTTACGCGACGGTGTTGGCCACACCAACCAGTCCCTGTTTTAGTTTCAGATGGTGACGATGCTTGCGAGGCAGAATCGGTCCGGACTTGATGATGTTGAGGAGGATTTCTCCTATATGCAGGTTCTGATCGACGGGGTTTACAAGGTTATTGATTAGATGTCAATACACTTGGTATTTTGCCTTTTATTTAAATACTCATGTATATTCTTTTTGTTCATTTTTGGAGTATACAAGTATATATTTAACCTGGTAACATGTTCACACTCTGGAGACTTATAACAGTCTATATATGTTATATATACTATCACAGTCTTCCGCTCGCATAATTTAACTGTCTCTGGAGTATGATATATTATTTTGGCTTAATCCCACTCATGTTTAATACACTAATATGTACAACATTCAATCATAAGAATTTATGTTGCATAAGTGATGTTCTGGAACTCGGGAGTGGAGTTTATGCTCAACCCCCGATTTTTGGAATGTTACAGATGGTATCAGAGCACGATTTGGATTAAAATGGACTTGGGTTATGGTCACACACCACACGCTGATACCAATTTAATGTAGGAGGGTGCGAGAACAATCTAGAAACAAGTTTAGGACCCCCAGTTTGTTTGTTGGCGAAAGTTTACTAAAAATGATCGCTGAGATCGAGTCCGTACACACTCCTGGTCACACACAAGGATCCCAAATCATTTCTAGACTGTCAATTGATGGGTATAAACCACGTTTCATCCCATTCCAGCCGTTCAAAATCGGTAAGAGTGAATAGAGAACGGATTAGTTCCAAAATGTCCCGAAACAGCTCAAATTGGAAGAGGGGGCCAAACGATCAACTTCTAGGGGGTTCCAGGATGGGACCCCAATATTTTTAGACTCAGGGGGTGGTGAGGCCCTTGCCCACTGGGTGAGGCCGCAGACGGTCAGGCTCAGACGGGTCGGGCCTTCGGGCCGATTGTATGTGGGGACTTGTGGACCCCATTGGTCCATGGTTCGTTGATTAGAACATCCCCAATCTACTACTTCCTTCACAAAGTGACCCCCCAAGCTCTCCTTTTCTTTTAAAGTTGTTATTTTCTCTCTCCAACCTCCCTTCCAATCATTCCCTCTCTCATTTTTTCATTATTTCCTTCACCCCTCCATCGTTTACAGCGATATCCAGCACCTAGTTCTTCTATCTTCTACGATTGGAGTTCCCATAGCTCCCATTTGAGCTCTAAAATCATGCCAGCCCCCAACCCCTCCTATCTTGATCTTTCCTATCTTCTATTTTCCCTTTTTTTGACCCATTACACTCCTTCAAATCCAGATCCGTGGAAATCCATTAGGTCAGCCCTTTCTTCCCTTTCATCAATTTTTCATGGCTCTTTTTGAGTTAGTTTTAGCCATTTTCTCGATCTCTCCGCTTCTACCGACGGGTGAGACCTAATGCAATAGCTTAGTCCATAAACAGTGACCATCTAGTGCTAGGACCTAGAGATAGTACTCCTAGATTTCAAAAGATCTGATAGGAAATCCAATTCTAATTAGACAATCTTGACCCCGAGTGATAGAACAATTCCCTATAGTAGAAATGATAAGAAACCATCTAGCGTATAAGCTTAGACTTTAGATTACAGCTAGTGAGTTACAAATTAGGCTACTAGTTATATTAAGTAGTGTAAAGACTGTATATACTAAGGAATAGTAGGTTTGATTTGGTTGGAGGACTTCATTCCTTTGATAGATCCCCATAATACTCTAAGGCTCCTTTAATAACCCTCAGGAAGCTTGCTTAACTTAGAACTAGCCACGTGTAGGGAAGACTTATATACCCCTCAGATGAAATGCTAGAATAAACCAGCACGCCCCTTAGAATTGCCTTCCCAAGGACTTAGTACAATCGGGGACATGGAGTAGAGAAACTATATATAAGCGAAGTATTCGTGGTTTGAATCGAATTCTCAATCCTAGTGGTTACCAATAAATCTAATGCTCTGATCAAGCAGAAGATCGGCATCGACTCGAATTAAGAACTGATACGGTAAATTTTCTGTCCTAGCTAGACAGAAAGTCTATGTATCCGGCTCAGACCCACTACACAACTTTTCTTCCGTGTTAGCCCGACTACCTATAACTAAAAGTTATTGCTTTGCCTTTGGAAAATGTTGAGGACACATAGCCAATAGAGATTAGACATGTTGCCGCAAGCTCATACCTGCCCCCGAACTCAACTACAATAGAAATTAGGCCCATTTTTACAACCATAGGTACCAATGCCATAGAACGCATCATTAGCAAAGGAAGACCAATTCATTGAGAGATTGTTTCCTACCCCATGTCAAGGATAGGTCCTAAATTACACCTCGTTTTGACATACGGATTAGGACATAGATTTTAGAACCTTAAGAGTAGACATAAATTTTTAAGGGGGGGAAGAACCTTATGAGCTCAATCTAGTTAATACAATCGTTGGATCAGAGTAGCGCAGCGGAAGCGTGGTTGGCCTCCTCCCCACTGGCCCAGGATCGAAGAAGTTGATTTAGGTTATACGTAAGTTAGGTCATTAAATAGAATTTGAACCTTCCTTAGAATGTCAATACTAAAGTCTTTCTAGGGACTTATTACACTTAGCCAATTTTAGAGATGAAATTATTTTTAAGGGGGGTAGATTGTAACACCCCAGATTTTTACCAACCTTGAGTTAGGCATCCTTAGGCAATGCGTCAATCATAATGCCTTGGTAACCTCTTAGAACTCAATTTCAAAGCCCAAGACACCATTTAGGATGAAATTCTTTAGAAACTTAATGTGAATTAACTAGCGCTACACTAGATTTCCTGCCAAATTAGCACCAACCACTTTAAATACAATCTGTAAGACCCAAAATTTATAGAATCATTGATGTTATCTTACCCTGAAATCTAAGATCAATCTCTAAGCCCAGTTGCCCTCGAGATCATTTGGAAACTTCGTATTGGACCTGGACCGCACGTCGAAAGTTCGATAGCGATGAACTTAGACCATTACGACCGCCTAGTTGGACTTGACAATCACCTAGAAAATCAAGCCCAACCGATGTCCTGAGACCATTTTATTGAGCCCGGAGTGAAGAGAGTTGGAAAAGGAAGATTTTTAGAAAATTAATTATATTTTTAAAGGAATCTGAAACGTTTCACTTGCATATTATTTTTAAGCATTCTGACCATTAGAATTCGACCCAAATTCACCCTCGGATCAGGATAGGTGGCCATTACATGTCATAGTACTTGTAGCTCTAATTGAGTTCCCGTAACCGTTGAACTGAAAATGAACTGTCACGGTCGATCTGGAAATCCGACCGGACTGAAAACTTAGCTTGACCTAGATCTGATATTAGAGAGCTTAAGTCCGACCGCATTTAGTAACACGACCTCCAGAAGTACTCCGTTGGATCGGAACAGACCCGATTTGGTTATAACCTAAGTATACCTTGGCCTTAAGTCTATTTTTGTCAAGTTTAGGCTTATAAATAGGGCTTAAAACCCTCATTCTAAATCCCATATGAATTTCCAAACCCTAGCTTTCCAAGAGGGAGAAAAGAGAGAGGAAGTGAGGGAGAAGTTGGTGCTGCTTCCTAGGATTCTTCTCAGCTTTACAGCGTGCCTAATCCACCTATCCGTATCACTATTCCGGCATTTCTGACTCCAATCGTAGGTAAGAAATCCTAACCCTAACCTGTTTTAGAGCTTAGTATAGTTTAAGTGATGATGTAGCTAATCTATTTCATGTTCTAGGTTGTCAATCCGCCGTTGACGAGGACTTATCGTCTGAATCATATCCATTTCGCATTTTCTAGTTTAAGGTGCGGACTATATACGTTTAGGTTATAGTTTCCAAGACTTTCAATGTTAAGTAATGATTTATTCTTGCCTAGGATGCTATTTCACATGTATAAAGTGTTGTCCGTTTCGTTTTTCAATTATACGTTAACTATATTGAATATACTGTATTCCTCGTATTTGTAGAAAATATCGTATACGTATAAAATTCAGATTTGTGCTTGCCATGATTAACTACCTTCTAGGTATGCTAGATGTTTGTGTAATAACTCCTGGGCTAAAAGTTTAGCCCAAATACATGATATACCAATATATGATATGTATCTAGTATGTTTGGCCTAAGTGTTTGACAAAATGCCTGAATGAGAAAATGCATGTTGTAATGTATTTAACGAGGATGTTGAGATGCGGTCCTCAACCCCCTCATGCGTAGTTACAGTTTCCTCTATGTAACTTATCTCACTATTATGTGATTCATGGGCGAATTACCTATATATGATAACATATTTAATATGTGTTTGTTGAAATATATGTATGCGTAAGGAATTTGATGCAATCATTGTCGTGATTGTTTGTCGTTATTGCATAATTGTTGTGTATGCGACAACTCCTTGGCAAAGGGATTTGCTCTAATATGTGATATGGTCGACATACGTAATGTATGTTGATTAGTGTAATCTAAGCGTTTGTATAAATGCCTAAATGAGTTAGTAGTTAGTAAAGTGTGATTGTTAAGGTTGTTGAGATATGAATTCCGATCATGTTAACTGTGTATATGATTTCCTCCATGGGTTGATTAACCTAGATGAATCATGTTCAAAGTGTATATGATTTCCTCCATGTAGTGTATTTACATTTAAGTTATACTTCATGAATGTCCACATGATTGTAGGATATGCCTCATATGCCTGTTATGGAATTTGTATGTGAATGGGGCTGTGCTACAGTCCAGGTAATCGGTAATCGTACTCCAAATGGTGGTTGAGGTTGTTTTTGCCACGTAGGATGAGTTTAACGAATCTAAGTCGTGTTTGGGGTGTTCGGCAGTGGTTAGGCCACACGGAGTGCTTATGCATTCCATGTCGTTCAACTCAACGTGCGCTTAGCTTAGTTAAGCTTATCAACTAACCCGATTGACTGATGTTTGTTCACTATGTTTGGTTGCTACTGCTTGAACCTAAGGTATCAAACTTACCAATGAAAAGTCCCAGTAACCTTGGTACCACGATCCGCTAAGACTCATGAGCCGATTGTGGTGGTATGGGACACTATATTCGTGTTGTCGGCCTACATTGATTGGTGACGAGCCCTTTGTAGTGACCAGTGAGCACCTATACTCGTGAGCAGATTATGGTGGTATGGGACACTATATTCTTGCTGTCGGCCTACATTGATTGATGACGAGCCCTCTGTAGTGACCTCGTGTAACACCCTGAAAATCGGGGGTCGTGTATAAACTCAACTCCCGAGTTCCAGACCGTCACTTATGCAACAAAAATGGTTATGATTCAATGTTGTCTGATTTAAAGCATTCACATGAGTAAAAGTATACCAAAACTGCAATTCATACTTCAGATCCAGTGATAAAAGCAAGCGGAAGACTAAACAAGATATATATCACTGTATGGAAAAACAAAGTAATCTCAACTGTCTCCAAAGTATGACTGCATCTCTGAGTCTCATATACATGTACATAACAAAAGAATAATGTTCAAAAAGAAAAGTCCCACTGATGTCCCCTCGATCCAGGTCACCTACGGGAAGCCGTCATGATACTGCATATACGAGAACTCATCCTGGTCCTCGTCATCATCTAGCTCCACCTCCTGGATCTCATCGTCACCTGCAACTACAACAGGGTCTGGTGGGTGTTGCAAACACCATCCCGTAACGTGGGAATGAGTGATCAACTCAGTGGAATCATAGAGCAAAGATTAGCATGTTCACAATTCAATCACGCGATAATAGTAACGCAGTAAATCAGACAAGTCCTAATACTGTTGTTAATGCAAGATGATATGACGTGATGTATGCCCTCACCGACGATCACCCTCATACGGCAACATCTTACGACCGCGGCATGCCACACTCCCTAGAGTGCTCCACATCTTCCAGGCACATGCAATGCTATGGTGATATGATTACCAAGTTATTATTAGTCCATTCAGACAGCAGGATTGGGAAACTAAGGTACCTCCCTTGTATCAATCCCAACACGGATCCTGTCTAGGGTCGTCACTCCTAGTAATCTCATACGATGTACATTTCGTAGGTCACTGCAAGGGCTGCCAGGGCTGTTGCTCGCACTCGTTGCACCGCTCCCCCATCACCTTATCAATACAGGCCTACTGTACTCTACTGCACGGAAGGGTCGTCGCCTCCCGTGAACTCAGAATACGCTCGCGGTCACTACAAAGGGCTCGTCGCCTGATCAGTGTAGGCCGACAGCTAGAATATAGTGTCCCATACCACCATAATCTGCTCACGAGTCAAGGTGCTCATTGGTCACTACGGGGAGGTTTGTGGCCCCAGCGTAGGCCGACAGCTCGACCACGGTGTCCCATACCACCATGCCCGGCTCATGAGTCTTCGTGGATCAAGGTACCACGGTTAATAGGGTTTACAATGGTAAGTTCAGTACCCTAGGTTCAAGCAGTTATGATACATACATGGTGAACAAACATCGGCCAGTCGGGTTACTTGACGGGCTCGACTAGCGCGATCGCATATCGAATTGAACGACATGAAGTGCGTAAAACACTTCGCGTGGCCTAACCACTGCCGCCAACTCTCAACACGAATCACATTCATCTACGCGTCGTTCGTGGCTATGACCAGTCAGCCACGAAATCGCTCGGTTACCGACTGCCTGGACTAAGTCAAGTCCCACACATCTATGGAATTACTATACAAGGTATTGGAATTGAAATACATCATGTGAGCATGTTAACACATGTTATAACTTTCAACTTAAGCAAATCTTCAAGGCATACTTCCCATGCATATTCAACTTAAGCAAATCCTCAAGCACATACATTCCATGCATGTAATGAAATCATGCATTTTGTCAACATGTAGAAAATCATTTAGGTCGGCATAATAATTGAAAAATCAATCACAAAGTATCAAATAACATCATTTAATTCAATACATACTAATACAAGCATTTATACAAACACATGCACTACACACTTAGGTCTACATATAGCATGTCGACCCAAAGTGTGCAACTAGGCGAATCTCTTCGCCAAACTAATTATGCACGCATTCCTAACTTCCTAATGCGACAACAAACCATGTCAATCACATCAGCAAAATATGAATGCAAACAGTACTTCCTACAAATGACTAAAATGCCCTAAATCTCATATTCTTCGTTAGCTTACGAAACGGGAAACGGAGAGCATTTTGTACATGTCAAACGGCGATGCCGTCAAGAATCTACTATTAAACGACATTGAAAGCATTGGGAACCGTCAATCCAAGCGTCTAAAATCCTCACCTAGTGTCTTGTAGACTCGGGAATTGAAGCGGAGTGTATATGCTTCGTCTACGGCGAGTAAGGAGCCTAATACATAAGATCCATAAGCTACATCGCCATGGAAACAAGAAAAACTCAAATCACCAACTATTTAGGGTTTTTACTTACCTAGGATTGCGGTGGAATCGCCGGGAAAGCGGTAGAGAAGTGTCGCTTAAGCATGTGCAACACGTAGCACAAGTGGCGGGAAGAACTCTCCCACTCTCTCACAATCTCTCACTCTTTTTCTCTCTCCCAAGCTAGGGCTTCTCTCAAATTCGGATGGGAGAGAGGAGTGAGGGTTTCAACCCCTTTTATAGCCTAAAACATTCCCAAAATAGGCTTGGGAACAATGTTTACTTGGTGCCTAACCAAATCGGGGCCGTTTCGGTCCAAAAGGGCATTTCTGGAGGTCCCCAGGCCAAGTGCGGTCGGACTTAAGCTCATGCATACTAGATCTAGCATACATCCAGTTTTCAGACCGGTTGGGTTCCCAGATCGCACGTGGCGGCCCAGTTTCAGTTTAACGGTCACCGCACCAAGATCAGGCCTATAAGTCTCGTGATATATAATAGATATTTTTCCTGATCCAAGGGTGTGATTTGGCTGTATCCTGACGGTCAGAATGCTTAATACTGATGCGTCAAATTTGTGTGCCAGATTTGAATTTGAAATTCCAACTATGTCCCTATTCACACTCTCTTCGGTCCGGGCTCAATGAAATAGCCTGTAATAATCGGTTTGACTTGATTTTTGGAATGAGTGTCAAGCCCAGCTAGACGGTCCTAACGGTCTAAGATAGGAGGTATCGGACTTTCAACGTGCGGTCTAGATCCAATACAAAGATTCAAAGTGGTCCAGAGAACAAACCGGCTTAGAGTTTGATCCGAGGCTTTAGAGCATTATAGCACCCTTAGTTCCACTCGCTTCGGGCCTTGTAGAACGTATTTAAAGTGATCAGGGACCATTTCCCAGCTATTCTAACGTTGCACTAGCTAACCTAGTCAAATTTTCCAAAGGAATGAATTCTACGCAAATTCGGGTCGAGTTGGTACTCGAGCCCAAGGATGGATTTTTCACGGGCGTTACACCTCGAGTATATCCTGATAGTGCATAAGGGCGACGAGTCGCAGTATGTGGGATATAACTAGGCCTGTATTGATAAGGTGATGGGGGAGAGGAGCAACGATTGCTCGCAACAGCCCTGGCAGCCCTTGTAGTGACCTAGAACCGTAACATCGTATGAGATTATCTCGGATTGACGACCAGAGAATGGATCACCATTTGGATAATGATACAAGGGAGGTACCTTAGCTTCCCAATCCTGCTGTATGAAAAGGACTAATAAGAACTTGGTAAGCATATTCATAACACCGCATTGCATGTGCTAACGGAGTTGGTGATAGAGCACTAAGGAAGTGAGTAATGCCGCGATCGTTAGATGATGTCACAGAGGGAATTGTTGTGAGGGCATGCATCATTCTTCATATCATCCTTGCATTAACAAGAGTATCTAGGACCTGTTTGATTGTACTGCCTTATCATTACTGCTTGATTGGATTGATAACATGTTAACCTTTGTTGTATATAGCTTCCACTGAGTAGATCACTCACTCCTACGTTACGGGACAGTGTTGGCCACACCAACCAGTCCCTGTTTTAGTTTCATATGGTGACGATGCTTACGAGGCAGAGTCGGTCCGGACTTGATGATGTTGAGGAGGATTTCTCCTATATGCAGGTTCTGATCGACGGGGTTTACAGGGTTATTGATTAGATGCCAATACACTTGGTATTTTCCCTTTTATTTAAACACTCATGTATATTCTTTTTGTTCATTTTTGAATTATACACGTATATATTTAACCTGGTAACATGTTCACATTCTGGAGACTTATAACAGTCTATATATGTTATATATACTATCACAGTCTTCCGCTCGCATAATTTAACTGTCATTGGAGTATGATATGTTGTTTAGGCTTAATCTCACTCATGTTTAATACACTAACATAGACAACATTCAATCATAAGCATTTATGTTGCATAAGTGATGTTCTGGAACTCGGGAGTGGAGTTTATGCTCAACCCCCGATTTACGGGATGTTACATGATAACTAGGAAATTCTTCGATGAATTTTTTCCCACTAACAAAGAATTTGCTTTCGTGTCCTCGCCTAATCATATCCCTTCTATTTCGGAGTTGACCACCGAACTTTTCAGCAAAATGTCTAAGTTTCCAAACATCAACAAAATTCATCCTATGCAATGGCTGGCCCATTTCAGCAGAGCTTTCAAGTAAGAATTCTTTTCTTTAATCTCTTCTCATTATTCCTTAAGATATATATAACCTTACCTTCATTTGCTCATCTTGTTAGGTTTAACGGTGACCGTTCATGGGAGCTCAAACGTCTATAAAGAAATATAAAAGGTCATGCCAAATATTCTATCTATGGGGAGCTTGTGGCATTTATCGCATACCGGCTAAGTGTGGTGGTCTTCCCTAGTTCCAAATTAATGGATGTCATCTGCCCATCATTATTTGTCATTGTAGGTGCTATGGCTGAAGGAGTTAAGTTTTCTCTTGCTCCCCCAGTCCTTTGTTCCATCTATAGAGGCCTTGGAGAGATCGCATGTCACGTAAAAAGCCCATCTGTTGGTTCTGCTTCAACGTACATGCCATGGCATTATTTTCTTAGTTGGCTTGGCGTTTACTTCCCCTGGACTTTTGAAGCACCGGAAAAAGCTTATGTCCACCCTTCTCAGGTTCCTCTCTACTTCTTTCAAAAGAGATTTATGGCAAAGAGATCTTACGACTGGGTGAACGATGTCATTTCCTCTGATGTTACAATAAACTACTTCCATTTCGGCTTGCTCTGTTATGTTGTAGACATAAAGAAAGTGGATACGGAATCCCTCTCCTTAGAAGAAAGAGGATTTTTCATATCGATCAGATCATTTAGTCTCCCATTAAGAGAAGGAACAGAATTCTGGCGAGAGCCATACTATCTGAGCCGTTTTGCACGTCAGTTCAGCTTCAATCAAGCAATACCGGAACATTGTGCGCTAGTTACCAGAAGAATACGAAGTTTCGAAACTGGCCCATTTAACTAGGCAATGATCTGGAAACAGTTATTGGGCCAGGCCAACTCTTCCTTTATCATTCCAGGTTGCGATCATACCTTAAGGGCGTCATACAACCACATGAGATGGTGGGTACACCAATCTTACCTGGTTAGAAAAAGTCTACCAGTGAATAGGCCTATATGGCTTCCTCCTCCTACGCTTAAGGGTCGTGTTATTAAGGCGAGGGTTGGTTTCATTGCTAAAATAAGTCATGCCCCCTCGGCTGCTCATCGCTGCGTATATATCTTTATAAACGAGCCCATCCATGAAATAAAACCTGATAATACTCTCGAGGGCTGGACAGCATATGGTAATGTTCGTGAATTTGAACAAATTCTGCTCCAACATCCACCAAGAAGAGTTGCAGAAGAAGTTGTTACTCAACCAAAGAATATTTCCAATCCTCCATACTAGCCTTCTTCTTCCACTCATCCTCAGCAACAACCAATGTCTTCTCCTGTTTCAAGGACCTGCCTTTCCCCACAACAATTCACTTCTTATCCGATGACCAGGTCCCGTACACGTGCCCAATATTCTCCCCAGGAAGGGACTACAGTCATCATTTCTTCAGTTTTAGCCACCATGGAGATTGAACCAAAAAGTCAACAGCCTCCTCCTTCCAAAGGGAAATAGGTGGTTGTTGAAGATTCAAGTGAAAAAGATTCGAGTGATGGAAGTTCAACTTCTTCATATGAAAGTACTACTTTTGATGAAAGAGAAACAGAAGAAGAAGACCAGGGTACTGATTATGAGAGGGGGAAGTCGATGTTGGCAATAATAATGATATAACTGTGGAAGATGCTCCAGCTGACGAGGGACATACACTCCCTATCTCTAAAGCTGTGCCTGCTGAAGTTTTGCCCATCGTAGAGGAAGAATAAGGAGAACTCCTTAATTATGGGGAGTATGGACATTCACTATGTAAGAAGGTTTTATTATCATGGTTTACTTTTGTTACTTCTTTCTTTCCTTCTAATCTTAAACATTCTTTTCTCAGGTGATCAAGCTGCAAATATGGAGGTAAACAGTGCCTCTCCTATGAATTTGCCTCTTACTGCACCAAGAGCTGTACCAAGATTTTCAATACCTCCATTATCAGTGGCATGCAAGATTGCTTTCCCAATGGAGTCAACTGATTTACTTACTCCTATCACGATTGCTTCAAGTACTGAACGTGAAATGGCCTCTTCAATGGAGCCAACCATGCCGCTTACTTCAACCACTATTGCTTCGAGTACTGAAGATATGGCTCCCTCCTTTGTTGAGATGGTAGCACCTAAGTCTCCTCTCACTAGAGAAACTCAACTGCTTGCAATTCCGACATCAACAGAAAGTATTTCCATTTCTTATTTGCATTCTCTATATTGCTTGCACATATAATTTTATTATAACTTTATATTTTCTTGTTTCTTAATAGGAAATGTACCTCAAAGTGGTGCAACAAGCTCAGGCTCTATTGGAACTTCGTCCAATGTGTTATCTTTTGAGAAAGTTTCTTCTTATAAATTGGCATTGATCAAGAATTCTGTATTGGCGATCATTGAAATGTTCAAGGATCCTAATCAGTGGTATGATTTGATCACCGCTTTGGATGTACTAAACAACGCCGCATGGATGGTTAAAGTTGATGTTTCTTCTATACATAATTACCTCTTAAGGTTTCGTAATTCAATAACTATTTTATCCTCAGTTGAAACCATAATTGTTCCCCCTGAAACCTTGGAATATAAGAAGCAACTTGCATACTCTAAAGAGAAGGTTTCTCAGCTCGCTCCAATTGTGTCCCACCATGATCAAGAATAATCATCTCTGCGAGAAAAATTGAAGACTTTTGTTGATAACGAAACAACCATCCAAAACTGTATTTCTCTTCTGAAATAAGAGATTGCGCAGCTGGAGAAACAAAGTTTGGAGGAGAAGCTAAATATTAAAAGAGTCCAAGAAAAGATAAAGTGCAGCCTTCATTCTGTGAACTTTGAATTGATTAAGAATGAAGAACTAATTTCCTTGCTGGAAGAGAAATTGGCTGGTCTCCCTGATCCTGTGAGAATGATTTCGACTGCCTCCTGGAACAAGTTGCCGCACAAGTTAATTTTCAAGAAAATTTACAACAATACTTAGCAGCACTAGGCATTACAGGGGAACTATAAGATTATTTTGTTTTGCTATGGTAACAGTTTTTTTAAAAAAATGCATATATAGGTTTCTCATGATATTTTAACAATGATGCTTTTACTCTATATTGTACAATGCTTTCATTACTACTATATTACCGTTGTATTATACTTTTTTTTTATTATCCTTTTATGATTTGTTAGAAAGGGATTTCCTAGATGGTATTTATCTTAGTTGGCAGTACTAAATTTTTAATTTAGTCAGTCACACACAATTTAAGCTCTTGAGTAGTGAAGCACACACAGTTTAAGCTCTTGAGATTTATTAATTAATAAATCTCATATGCCAAATCTTAAATTTGGCTGTATTTCGACAGTCGCTTCAGTCATCTTTTATAACTTTGGAGGAATATCGAACTTTAATCAACCAATCTCTCTTTTGAACTTATCTGTTCTTCAAAGGAGAAGGCTTAAAGCAATGAGATTAATCTTGAATGCTTTCCCAATCCTGGCAGCATTTCAGCCACTTTTAGCCTTGGCCACATGGTGACCAAGTTGCACGACCAACGCAAGTGAATTACACGTTGCGCGGTCAGCGCAACCTGTTGCCTAAGTTGTGCGACCCGCGTGGCATTTCTCCAATGTTATGCGATCAGCGCAGCCAAGTATTTAAGTTGCATGATCCGCGCAACTGGTTTTCCTTCTGCTCCTCACCTTCAGTCTTTTTTCAGAGCTCCGCTCTTCTCCAAAAAATTTTCTTCCTCCCAAATAAGGAGGAGAGTGGGGTATTTATAGGCCCCCACACGTGCCAATCCTCGGGATCTGTGTCATGGGTCCCACTTTATGCCAAATCTGACCGTTCATCTTAATCAACTTCCGTTCTTGATTGCATTAACCGTGCAACAATAAAGTTGGTTACGCGTTCCGCGCAATGATATTCTTTGATGTCGGGTTCGCGTAAGGGTAACACAATCATGTCATTTGAGCAACACCCTAATCTGGCTGAGCGACCCGCGCAACGACTCTTCTGGCAGCGCGATCTGCGCAACCACTCATCTGGCTACGTGATGCGCACAACCACTCATCTGGCTGTGTGACCCGCACAATGAAAATACTTTGTCTTGTATTGTTCTTCTCTTTTTCTACCTTTGAATCTTCCTTCATAATTTTATGCTCTAACAAGCATAAAGGAAAATTTGTAATTTCATTTAGAATATACAAGAGCTGCCCATAATGACTTATACAACCTAATGTCTCAATTAACAAATACAAAAATTACATGATCTGATACATGAGAAATAGTAGAATGTAAGTAAATTTGAGCCGCATGACCCCTCAGCTTCTCAAGATAGATACAGTCATGCAAGCCTAGCACTTGAACCCGTCTCCTCATCAACCCGAACCTGAATATCACTTAAGCCACCTGTGCTACTTGTACAGTTATATTTATTTGATGGATGAGTAGCCAACTCAGTGTGAACTACCCTCAAGATTACACACCATCGCATTAGGTAAACATAGTTATAAAAACATGGCAAGGCATACAAAACAATACATGATGCAGTCTTATTAAATGCATGGATGCATGAATGCATCATCGACCTGGGGATGCACATGCCGTTGTCGAAATAAAGGGTCGCCCTAAGAGAACTAGTCAGCTGGAAAAATACATAAGGTACGCCCAAGGAGAACCAGCTATTTGGAAAAGACCATAATATAAAGATTGACCAAGGAGAATTTAATCACTCAAAAAAGTCCATAAAACATAGATTGCTCAAGGAGAATTAAATCACCCAGAAAAGACTATAGATCGCCCAAGGAGAATTTAATCACTCGAAAAAGACCATAAAGTATAGATCGCCCAAGGAAAATTAATCACCCAGAAAAGACCATATGCTATGAAAATGCACGATTAGCCCAAACGTTATTAGTCCGTTTACAACCAGCAGGTTTAATAAGCCCAAAGTTCACTATGGGGAGCTCAGATGTAAGACCCGTATCCTAATATGTACTGTTCCGTCGACTCCTGCGATCCTTCCCGTTGAAGTCCGGTAATCCACGACCTATAATCGAAGTTAGCGCGTGACCCTAAGTCGTATCCTATAGATTTGAGTAGGCTTAATCCAAGACTTGTACCATTATAACCACACCATCGCCGCAGTTCCAAGTCTTGCGTACCGATCGATACCCTGGCAGGGAGATGTGGACCCACGTTCAGTTTGAGAAAACACCGTGCCTTTACAATCCTAAGAGAATCTCTACAACATGTCCCATCAATCAATCACTCAAATCAATCAATCAATCAATCATCTCATGTCAAGTACAAGAGCAACCCATGCTTTCTTTCTCCATAAGTCAAGCAAACCCCAAAAGTCAACAAGTCTCTCACCTTACCCATCACTCACCTCACATCCATCACCCATCACTCTCTCCTTACAACCCCCTCTCTCTCTCTCACTCTCTTTCTCTTCACATTTCCAAGCCATTCCAAGAGAGAAAAAATGGACGTCCAAGCATCCCAAGTGAGAGAAAAGTGGTTTTGTGTGGCCCACTTCCTCTCTTAAAATTCTTCATCCTAGCCATTCATCTCTCATCATCTTCCATCAAAGAGAAGCACAAAGAGACCGGCATTTCATCAAACCAAGAAGATCGAACGGTGGGTGCATTATAAGCTAGATTTTTCATGTTTTGATGATGGGCCAAGTGAGGCCTACCGATTAATGGTATGGATCTCGCTTCGGACCCTAAATGTGGCCGATGGCCCACCTTGATTCTCATGATCATTCCATGATGGGGCCATTCCCATGGACCCCATCATGATGTTTATTTTCCTTACATGAAAAGAGGTCATCTAGACCGTTGATCTTTAATTTTGGGTGGAGAAGGAATCTCTACCGTTGATCTTTTATTTGGTGGGCCCACATGTATTAAGACCCACTTGAAGTATGATTGAATGCAAGGGAGGGCTCATAGTAGCGGAGCCCTCCGTCACACGTGTCTCTCTATCTCTATCTCTCTCTCTCCTTCTCCTTTTTTTTCATTTTATATGGTGATGTGATTGTGTGGCCCACTCGGATGGACCCCACATTGATGTATGTCTTATCCACACCATCCATGCATATGGTGGCCCACCTAGACAGCACATCTGAAGGTGGGACCCACCTTAATATGTGTTGTATTAAAAGCCATCCAGCATCCCTAGACGTTGGACGTTACTAGGATGAAAAATAAAAATATCAGTTTAGGTTTAAGGCTTTTAGGTGGGCCTCTCATGTAGGCCCCACCTTGATGTATGTATTCAATCCACACCATCCATTCCATTCCTAAGCCTATTTTAGGCGTTGAGCTAAAAAATGAAGTCAATCTGATTTTCTAGCTGGCTATAGCATAGAAAACAGTGGTTTTCTACAGTTAAAAACCACCCTGTTGTTTCTGTATGTCAAAATATACCAAATATTGGGCTTGTCGAGTCTATCTTGAGCCCTGGAATCTAACGGCTGGAGTGGATCTGCTTGATGTGGGCCCCACATACGAAAAACCTCAGAAAAATCCCTCTATTAAAAAAAATAAGGAACAACAGCAGGTGATACTGCTGCTGCTTCAAGGACGGCGTAGCATCCTTTACACTGGGATGGTCCCTGGCCGACCGTGGGTCCCCAAACATGGGCCCCACCGTGATGTGTGTGGACATCAGCACCGTCCATTTTTTAGGCCCCCTCAGGGCAGTGGACCACCCAAGAATCAGCTGTATACACAACTCAAGTGGCCCACATCATGGGAAACAACAGTGATTGAACGTCAGCCATTGAAACCCTTTTTGGGTATCACAGAAGTTTTAAATTAGTATGAAATTTTTTTTCCTTTCATCCAGGTCTCCATGACCTTATCAACGGGTTGGACAGCATATAATGTTATGGTGGGCCCCACGTGGGACCCACAAATGTATGCATTGTATCCACGGCTTCCATTAATGTGGCCACCACACATGATGCATATGCTTTATTCATGCTGTCCACCGTCCAGCAATGGACAGTGGAGCCCTCTGATGTAAGTATTTTGCCTACTCTGTCCAATCCAGAGGACGTGGACCCCACCTTGATGCATGTGCTTCCTTTTGTGCCGTCCTTCTCAAGGGTCCATCCTGATGCATGTGTTGTATCCAACCGTCCAACCATTTTCAGATATCATTTTATGGCATGGGAGGAAGGATGAGTCAGATCTCAAGTTCAAGTAGACCCCACCATTAAAAATAGTGGGGACAATGACATTCACCATTCAAAACTTCTTAAGGGCCATGGTAGTTCCAATCAAGCGGATGTTTTTGCTTTCACTTTATCTACCTCTATGTTAACTTATGAATAGGTCGAATCTCAAAAATACATAAGGGTGGGCACGATTGATATACATGAAGCCCATTGATTTGGCATATTAATACAGCCCATTTGATATACTTGGGGCCCATTTGATTAAGGCCCGATGTAATGTATTAGGGCCCATGGGTTAAGGCCCATTGTGATGTATTAAGGCCCATGGGATATGGCCCATTACAATGTACATAAGACCCATTGATACAGCCCATTTGATGTATCTAAAGCCCATGGGTCGAGGCCCAATGGGATGTATACAGGGTCTATTGTATTGTGTGATTCCACCATGGGTTATGTAATGACATTTATGGCGGGTCATGCCTTGGGAGCAATGTTTTTTTGACGTCCACATTATAAGAATAATGTTGGTTAAATGTCTGCATTATAACTCTCCCTAGGGCCCATTGATAGGCCCATACTTATTGTGTGTAGGCCATCAAGGCCCATCTTCATTATGAGGATAGTTCATCACCATATAAATTGCTTAGTATAACTCCATGATTCATGCCTATATGCATCATATGTATGCTAATATGTGGAATGTTTGATCATAATATATGCCATTGGGCAGACCATTTACGGGACTCCTTATGAGATGGAGTGCCCACATTATCGCGCAGTATGCGCAGGATTGCTGCATGACTGGATAGTGTGACTCATGCATCTCGCATATATGTGACTTGATCATTATATGCCCTAGCGACATCAAGGTCGTGGTCTCCACAGGTACATCATGGATGGCTAAATGAGACATCGAAAATACTTAGTTCTAACACTATGGGTACTTAGGATGTCCTTAGGTGAAAATCTCAGAATCTCCGAGGTCAGGAGGTGCCCCAACGTGTAGACCAAGTGGAACATGAGCGCCTGAGTGCCGAATACCAGTAGGCCTCGTCTCTGACTGTATCGTGGTCAGTTGGGAGGGGTGTGGCCTTATCCGCCCGAGTGATAGGGCTATAAGCTAGGCTGAGTATGACCAACTCATAAATGGGTCCGCTCTCGATGAGCCGAGTAGGTATTAGCAGACTGCTAGCTAGGCGGATAGTGAGGTCTCTTCCATTTGCTAGGCTATGCAGCTATGGAGGAGGCACTTGGTGTGGAGTGTAATAGACCCCGGTGATTTTCCCAGAGAGCAACCATACTAATATATGGACTTATTAAACAGGAATTGCATATCCATTCATTCATTCATTCACTATCTACTCAGGCTGGTGATGCGTAACTATTTGTCACGTGTACCTTTACTTGGCCAGGATGTCGGTTGGGTGCACGACTAACCTGAGATCAAGAGTTTACCACATTGAGTCTGAATATCTAAATTTAGGTATGGGATTGGTTTGGATAGAAGTCCCTTATGGTGGACCCCATAGCCTGTGATACTACGTACTATCATCCCGACTTCACATTCCAGCACGGTCTTTTCATTCGCACCATATATGACATTGCACCTGTAGTATTTAGCATTTTAGGTTACTATATTTTTTCACTTATATAGCCTAAACGAACTTAGCAGGATTTACATATTACATTATATCATCGACATCTGATATTTGGCTCCCACACTTGTGTAGCCGATCCGCATTGCGTATTCTGTTATTGAGTGATTCATAGACTTACCAGTATATTTTCGCTTACTCTTATATCGTATAATTCATGATCTTGTCAATATTTCCATTTATCCCGATAATGTATGATTTATGGGCTTTATTGTATACTTAGTACTTACCTTACACACATTTTCACTACCCTCTGAGCTTTCTATAATCTTATGCATGATAGATGCGTGCAAGTGGCATTAGGTAGCAGTAGCGTTAAGATTGGAGCCTGCAACGAACTTCTAGAGCTTTAATTTTAAAACATATGTATTGCCCTTTCAGCAATGTATTCAAATGATTATATTAGTGGATATGTGATGATGATGTTGCCTTTGTGATTTGGGTAAACTTGTAGTCATGCTTCTTATAAGATAAATGTACATTGAAAAATCCTCCTTGTAGGATCCTAGGATCGGAACCTAACGTATAGATGTTGGGTGCCGATAATGGGGTACTACAGGGGTTATCGGCACCAGATTCGGTGATTGAGAATTTTGTGAACCCGATTTCTGAGTTTGGGGTATGACAGAAGTTGGATCAAAGAATAACTTGGGAATACTTGAGATCACATCACATATCTACTATAAACTTAAAATGAACTGGTTTTGAGTCCGAATAACTTAGCAATTTTTCGACATAGATCCCTGAGTTCGAATAACTTAGAGATTTTCTGATATAGCTCTCTACCGTTGAGATTGTTATGCTGCATGGTATTTCAGTTTCGATCATTTCTAATCAAGATTCGAGGTCCAGTTGGATCATCGTAGTGTTGATGAGGTGTTTTGGGAGCAGAAAACTGAGATTCACAGGCGTTGTCCCCATTCTTAGGTGTTTGATTATACTAGCATGTTGTGTTCGGATAGGATTTCCCTCCCATCAGGAACTCTGTATTGGTTGTGTCATATTTTAAATTTCAAGGATGAAATTGTTATTAGTTGGGGAGAGTTGTAAGACCTGTATCCTAATCTGTACTGTTCCGTCGACTCCCATGATCCTTCCCGTCGAAGTCTGGCAATCCACAACCTATAATCGATGTTTGCACGTGACCCTAAGTCATATCCTGTAGATTTGAGTCAGCTTAATCCGAAACTTGTACCATTGCGACCACACCATCGCCACGATTCCAACATCGCATCTTGCATACCGATCCGATACCTTAGCAAGGAGATGTGGACCCACGTTCAGTTCGAGAAAACACCAAGCGTTTATAATCCCAAGAGAATCTCTACAACATGTCCCATCAATCAATCACTTAAATCAATCAATCAATCACCTCATGTCAAGTACAAGAGCAACCCATGCTTTCTTTCTCCACAAGTTAAGTAAACCCCAAAAGTCAACAAGTCTCTCACCTCACCCATCACTCACCTCACATCCATCACCCATCACTCTCTCTCCTTACAACCCTCTCTCTCTCTCTCTCCCTCTCTCTCTCTCTCTTTCTCTTCACATTTTCCTAGTCATTCCAAGAGAAAAAAGTGAACGTCCAAGCATCCTAAGTGAGAGAAAAGTGGTTTTGTGTGGCCCACTTCCTCTCCCAAAATCCTTCATCCTAGCCATTCATCTCTCATCATCTTCCATCGAAGAGAAGCACAAGGAGACTGGCGTTCCATCGAACTAAGAAGATTGAACGATGGGTGCTTTATAGGCTAGATTTTTCATATTTTGATGATGGGCCAAGTGAGGCCTACCGATTAATGGTATGTATCTCACTTTAGACCCTAAATGTGGCCGATGGCCCACCTTGATTTTTATGATCATTCCATGATGGGGCCATTCTCCATGGACCCCATCATGATGTTTATTTTTCTTACATGAAAAGAGGTCATCTAAACCATCCATTTTGGGTGGAGAAGGAATCTCCACTGTTGATCTTTGATTTGGTGGGTCCACATGTATTGGGACCCACTTGATGTATAATTAAATGCAAGGAAGGACTCATAGGGGCGGAGCCCTCCAGTACACGCATCTCTCTCTCTCTCTCTCTCTCTCTCTCTCTCTCTCTCTCTCTCTCTCTCTCCCTCTCTTTTTTTTTCATTTTATTTGGTGATGTGATTGTGTGGCCCACGCGGATGGACCCCACATTGATGTATGTCTTATGCACACCATCCACGCATATGGTGGCCCACCTGGACAGCACATCTGAAGGTGGGGCCCACCTTAATATGTGCTGTATTAAAAGCTGTCCATCATCCCTGGACGCTAGACGTTACGGGGATGAAAAATAAAAATATCAGTTTGGGTTTAAGGCTTTTAGGTGGGCCACTCATGTAGGCCCCACCTTGATGTATGTATTCAATCCACACCATCCATTCCATTCCTTAGCCCGTTTTAGGCGTTGAGCCAAAAAATGAAGTCAATTCGATTTTCTGGCGGGCTATAGCATAGAAAACAGTGGTTTTCTATCGTTGAAAACCACCCTGTTGTTTCTGTATGCCAAAATATACCAAATATTGGGTTTGATGGGTCTATCTTGAGCCTTGGAATCCAACGGCTGGAGTAGATCTATCGGATGCGGGCCCCACATATGAAAAACCTCAAAAAAATCCCTATTTAAAAAAAAAAAAAATAAGCAACAACGGCAGCTGATGCTGCTGCTGCAAGGACGGCACAACACAGTGTCCTTTGGGCCGGGACGGTCCCTAGACATAGGCCCCACCATGATGTGTGTGGACATCAGCACCATCCATTTTTTAGGCCCCCTCAGGGCAGTGGGTCACCCCAAGAATCAGCTATATACACAACTCAAGTGGCCCACATCATGGGAAACAACAGTGATTGAAAGTAAGCCATTAAAACCCTTTTTAGGTATCACAGAAATTTTGAATCAGCATGAATTTATTCTTCCTTTCATCTAGGTCAGCGTGACCTTATCAACGGGTTGAACAGCATATAATGTGATGGTGGGCCCCACGTAGGACCCACAGATGTATGTGTTGTATCCACAGCTTCCATTAGTGTCGCCACCACACATGATGTATATGTTTTATTCATGTTGTCCATCATCCAGCAATGGACAGTGGAGCCCTCTGATGTAAGTATTTTACCTACTCTATCCAGTCCAGGGGATGTGGACCTCACCTTGATGCATGTGCTTCCTTCTGTGTCGTCCATCTCAAGGGTCCACCATGATCCATGTGTTGTATCCAACTGTCCAACCATTTTCAGATATCATTTTATGGCATGGGAGGAAGGATGAGTCAGATCTCAAGTTCAGAAAGACCCCACCATTAAAAATAGTGGGGACAGTGACATTCACCGTTTAAAACTTCTTAGGTGCCATAGTAGTTCCAATCAAGCTGATGTTTTTGCTTTCACTTCATCTACCTCTATGGTAACTTATGAATAGGTCGGATCTCAAAAATACATAAGGATGGGCCCAATTGATATACATGAAGCCCATTGATTTGGCCTGTTGATACGGCCCGTTTGATGTACTTAGGGCCCATTTGATTAAGGCCCGAAGTAATGTATTAGGGCCCATGGGTTAAGGCGCCCATTGGTACGGCCCATTTGATGTATTTAAGGCCCATGGGTCGAGGCCCAATGGGATGTATACAGGGTATATAGATTGTGTGATTCTACCATGGGCTATGTAATAACATTTATGGTGGGTCATGCCTTGGGAGCAATGTTGGTTTGACGTCCACATTGTAAGAATAATGTTGGCTAAATGTCTACATTATAACTCTCCGTAGGGCTCATTGATAGGCCCATGCTTGTTGTGTGTAGGCCATCAAGGCCCATCTTCGTTGTGAGGATAGTTCATCACCATATAAATTGCTTAGTATAACTCCATGATTCATGCCCATGCGCATCATATGTATGCCCGATATGAGGAATGTTTGATCATAGCATATGCCATTGGACAAACCATTTATGGGAATCCTTATGAGACGGAGTGCCCACATTATTGCGCAGCACGTGCAGGATTGCTGCATGACTAGATAGTGTGACTCATGCATCTCGCATATATGTGACTTGATCATTATAGGCCCTAGCGACATCAGGGTCGTGATCTCCACAGGCACATCATAGATGGCTAAATGAGACACCAGAAATACTTAGTTCTAGCACTGTAGGTACTTAAGATGTCCTTGGGTGAAAATTCCAGAATCTATGAGGTTAAGAGGTGCCCCAACGTGTAGATCGAGTGGAACATGAGCGCCCGAGTACTGAATACTAGTAGGTCGTGTCTCCCACTGTGTCGTGGTTGGTTGGGAGGCGGTGTGGCCTTGTCCACTGGAGTGAGGGGGCTATAAGAAAGGCTGAGTATGACCAGCTCATAAATGGGTTCGTTATCGACAAGCTGAGTAGGTATTGGTAGACTACTTGCTGGACGAATAGTGAGTTCTCTTCCACTCGATGGGCTGTGCATATAGGGAGGAGGCAGTTAGTGTGGGGTGTAATAGATCCCGGTGATTTCTCCAGAGAGCAACTGTACTGATATGTGAACTTATTGAGCAGGAATTGCATATCCATTCATTCATTCATTCACTATTCACTCGGGCTTGTAGTTCGTAACTATTTGTTACATATACCTTCGCATGGCCAGGATTTCGGTTGGGCGTGCGACTAATCTGAGATTAGGAGTTTACCACATTGAGTCTGACTATCCAAATTTAAGTATGGGACTAGTTTGGATAGAAGTCCCTTGTAGTGAACCCCATAGCCTATGATACTACGTACTATCATCCCAACTTCACATTCTAGTATGGTCATTTCATTCGCACTGCATATTACATTGCACCCGCAGTACTTAGCATTTTGGGTTACTATGTTTTGGCACTTATATGACCTAGACGGACTTAGTAGGACTTGCCTATTACATTGCATCATCGGCATCTGATATTTGGCTCCCACACTTGCGTAGCCGATCCGCATTGCGTATTCTGTTATTGAGTGATTCATGGACTTACCAGTATATTTTCGATTACTCCGATATCATATGATTCATGATGTTGTCAGTATTTTCATTTATCCTGATGATGTATGATTTATGGGCTTTGTTGTATACTTGGCACTTACCTTACACACACTTTCACCACCCTCTAAGCTTTCTATAAGCTTATGCATGATAGATGCGTGCAGGTGGCGTTAAGTTGCAGCAGCGTTGAGCTTGGAGCGTGCAGTGGACTTCTGGAGCTTTAATTTTGAAACATATGTATTTCCTTTTGAGCACTGTATTCAAATGATTATATTAGTGGATATGTGATGATGATGTTGCCTTTGTGATTTGGGTAAACTTGCAGTTATGCTTCTTACGAGATAAATGTACGTTGAAAAATCCTCATTGTAAGATCTCAGGATCAGAACCTGGTATATGGACGCTGAGAGCCGAGAATGGGGTACTACGGGGGCTGTCGGCACCAGATTCAGTGATTGAAAAATTTGTAAGCCCAGTTTCATAGTTTTGGGCATGACATCAGAGCCTAGCATAGGCCAACAGCTCAGGCATAGTGTCTCATTCCATCATCCCTGGCTCATGAGGCTATCACCTTACGATGTTTAATGAATCTCAATCGACTAGTGGCTAATCAATTTAGTATATGGGGCTTACCATCGTATGGTTGCACAAAATAAAACATCAAACCCATATAGGGCAAATACCAAACCAACACCACATAGGGCGATATTGAAACAAGCCACCTAGGGCAGATATCAAAATAAGCTACATAAGGCAAGATCAAAACCATGCAATAAAGACCATCCTTAAAAACTACTTGAACACAACCCTTGGATGGTAGGCCCACATCAATATTCAAATCACCCCACCACTCAATAACCACTAAGCTGAAGGTTCATTATAACCAAAATCAATCGAGTTACATCCCAAGTATGGGTGTACATTTATAAGTGGGGGTTTCCCACTAATGTACCAGTTTAAATCCCAACAGCAATCCACAAGTAATTCAATAGCATGAATTAAATATACAGGATAAACATTAAGCATGTAATACAGCAATTCAATTTCCACCAGGTAACACATGTGATTAAAAAAGAGAGATATCAATTATAAATTAAAATAAGAACTATAACTTAAACTAATGAGAAGATGAAAAGCTCAAGGGGAAGAATCATCACCTTACACTTTGAATCACCAACTGATGTTGCTAATGAGCGGGTGCACCCTTAGAACTGAATCCTACCATGAATGGTGAAGTTGTGTGTGAGATTAATGTTCTACCAAGTACCTATGGTCAAGACCAATACAACCTAGGGCCCTAGAGTTTAGTCCTACACTTAGGTCCTAGGATTTGAATCATAAGGTATTATTAATATTTTTTTTTACAATTATTATTATACAACGGATCAAATAATATTCATAATAGGAGTATTAATCCATCAATACTAATAATGATGGTTCACAAATTCATATTTAAATATACCAACATTATCTAATATTCCTATAATGACTAAAATTCTCTTAAATAATGTAAGTAACAATAATAGAATCTCTACTAACGATAATATAGTAAGGGTTAGCACTACTAATTATCTTAACAAGTATTTTACTAATCCCATAAAGAAAAATGATAAATGCTTCTCAACACTAATAGTCATGCCTATCAATAATAATAGACACAATGATCTACCATGAATTATGACATCCCACAATTAGGTCCAGACTTTAACTTACTATTTGCGTTTTAAGTATAGATCTAGGGTTTAGATGAATTCAGTCTCAGATAAGTTATAAGATTTAATATGTCAATCAATGTATGATTATTCACAATACTGATAATATTAATAATCACAAAATCGCCATTTATACTAGCGATCATTATTAGCTATCATGACGACTTTAATCCTTATGATGATATAATGATATACTAATAATGATAATACTTAATAATGATCAAATAAAACACTAATATTTAATGATGATAATTGCAATTGAAATAACATAAATCTAGAAGGAGAAGGTAGACTCATCTTAGTTGACTTGGTTCAACTCAGCCCCAACGCACCAGGCCTAACTCGCAACACAACAAGTCGAGTCGAAGTATTGCAACGGTCGCACCTCATCTTCCTCTTTCTTCTTCTTTCTCCTTCCTTCTTACTTCTCTCTCTTTTTCCTTCAACCATGGCCAGCAGGGACTCCAAATCTGACCAGAAATCACCCCAACTCGCTGCATCTCGGTGGGGTGTAGCTCCACTCCGATCGAGGAAGATGACACCCATTAATGGCGTATTTAAAAATGGAGCTTCTTCCTCACATCTACTTCCTTCAGACGATTCCTATGGGTCCTAGAAAGCTTTCAGATAATCTTTTTCAAAGCTTGGAGGGGTTTTCGGCAGTGATTTCTAATGGAGAAGGGAAACAGCTGCTCTCTCTCTCTAATTCTCTTTCGTCTCTAATAACCTAGCTAGGATGACTGGGATCTCTCCAGGATGGACGGTTGGGATTGGAAAGGGGAGAGGGCACGCGGATCCTGCCAGTAGGCTACAACAGTTTCCATTTTCAGAAACGTGTGCTACTAGGGCTTGTTTGCACCCAGAACTGTGCACACACGTTATTGTCATGTCCCAAGTCTAAGGGTGCCCCGAATCCGACACTCGACTTTTCTACACCAAGTCCCGAGTTCGGCGCACCACAAGGAAGATTTTTGACTTTTTTTTGTTGTATACATATAATAATACCTGAGCATGAAGATCCATGATCAAAACACCAAGCAACACTCTCCATTATAAATCCTAATGGTTATAAGTACAATGCTCTCCAAAGCTACACGAAGGTACATGACATCAAAATTGCCAAATCAAAAAAATAGATACAATGCATCGAGAAAGCTAAATCTTTCAAGCTACTCCAGCCCTGAAAAAAATGGGAAAGAGGAAGCTTAGGCAAAAAGCCTAGTAAGTACACACGTGTGTGCAGTGTGTCCTACATGCAAGCAAGACAATTATGCCACAAGGAAATCATGTATGGTGAAAGGCATGTAACACATAAGATATGATGTCAATGTTAATGCAGTGCATATGTATCATAGTAATACTCCGAGTCAATGCTACCAACATCACCAAGTCATATTTTCATTTCTCCCATACCACAGCCATAACCGTATTACACGCATCCATAATCACATCATCATTATCATATTGTCATACCATATCATAACTGTCACTACGCCAAAACAGTGAAAAAAGGACGGTTGAAAATCATCTCAAAAGGCCAAAAAGGATGGTCCTAGACCGTCGCAACGGCCGTCAAATTTTGAAGTGTCGTATTTTTTAAAGGACGGCCATAAACCATCTCTAAAGAAGGACGGTCATAGACCGTCTATAACGGTAGGTAGTAGTGGACTTATATGAAGCTGAAAAAGACAGTCTATGACTATCCATAAAAAGGACGGTCCTAGACCATCCGTAAAAAGGACGGCCCATGACCGTCAATAAAAAGGACGGTTATAGACCGTCTGTAAAAAGGATGGCACATGACCGTCAATAAAAAAGACGGTTGTAGACCGTCTCGTATGACCTGAAAAAGACGGTCATAAACCGTCTCTTATGAATCGAAAAAGGACGGTCATGAACTGTCTCTTATGAGTCTGAAAAGGACAGTCATGGAATGTCTCTTATGAACATGAAAAGGACGGTCGTGAACCGTCCTCTAAAAGGACGGTCTTCAACCGTCTCATATTTTTATATACACCTGTTCATATCATATTCTTTCCTAATATACACCTGTTAAAACATCATATTCTTCCTGGAATACACCTGTTATATAATATATTTCATCATATTTACATTCACATCCATCTAAACCCAAACTACGTAAATCTATCCAAACAAAAACTACATCCATCCAAACACAAACAATATACACCTGTTACAATATCATATTCTTCCTAATACACACCTGATACAACATCGTATTCTTCCTAATATACACCTGTTATATATTATATTTCATTATATTCACATTCACATCCATCAAAACCCAAACTACATAAATCCATCCAAACATAAACTACATTCATCCAAATATAAACTACATCCATCCAAACACAAACAATCTTATCCACATTACATTCATCCACCCATAAATACGCTTACATCAACCCTGCAAAACTTAAAATCATGAGCTAAAATACCAAACAGTTTCTTATCCAACAAAAACCAAGACTAAATCATAATATTCATACTCTATAAAGACCCCCGAGGTGAAGAATTACCTATAGAATATGATGTGATAAGGCTTCTGTCCTATTGCTTGCCTGAATGCAATCAGTTGTTCTCTGCCAAATACCATAGATATTCTTTAAACACTGAATTCAAACACTTGGACCAAAGATCATACAAAAATAGAGGAGAAAAGGACTTACCGAATCATCCCTTTGTTCATAGAACCTCTTTGAGGATCATGCACAACTTAAAAAAGATCTCTTATCAGCTCCTGCCGATGCGGCAGTGCTGAGAACAACTTCCAAAGAGGCAAATGAAGAAACACATCAGACATTCAAAGTTCAATAACTTCAAAGAATCACAAACCTTGACATTAATTTTTAAGGCAACATTTTCGAGATACTGTTTATTGACTCTGGATGCCTGTCTCGGTTGGAAACACTACGACACTATGCCCAACTCCGTTTCACAAACACATTTTATCTTTCCTGCAAAATCAGAAAATAAAATGCTTTAGTTGATTCATTCCATCTCTCTAGGATTTAGGGTCTTGTTTGCACTCACCATATGAACCACTCATGTCAAGTAAAATGATAACAAGTAATTGGAGATGTTTCTTCTTATCTCCACTTTATAGGTTTGGAGTGGCTTGTTTGTGTACATCCATCAGAGTCATCTCAATCCTATTAGGGTGATCGGTTTTAGGTTTAAGTTTAGGTTTTAGGCTTAGGTTTAGGTTATAGGTTTAGGTTATAAGTGCAGGTTATAGGTTTAGGTTTAGGTTTAGGTTAGGTTATAGGTTAAGGTTTAGGGAATTGAGAATAGGTTAAGGTTTAGGTTTAGAAAATCGGATTCGGGTTCGAGATCAGGTTTAGGTTTGGGTTTTCAAGTTTAGGTTTAGGTTTAGGTTAGGGAGTTGAGATTAGGATTAGGTGTAGGTCTAGGTTTAGGGATTTGAGAATACATTTAGGTTTTAGGTTTAGGTTTAGGTTTTAGGTTTTAGGTTTAGGTTTAGGTTTAGGTTTAGGTTAAGGTTAAGTAATAAGTTATAAGTTTAGGTTATAGGTTATAGGTTAAGGTTTAGGTTATAGGTTTTGGTTTAGGTTTAGGTTTAGGTTATAGGTTTAGGTTAAGGTTTAGGTTCAGGTTATAGGTTATAGCTTTAGGGAATTAAAAATAAGTTAAGGTTAAGGTTTAGGTTTAGGAAATCGGGTTCGGGTTTGGGATCAGGTTTAGGTTTGGGTTTTCAAGGTTAGTTTTAAGTTTAGGTTAAGGAGTTAAGATTAGGATTAGGTGTAGGTTTAGGTTTAAGGATTTGAGAATACATTTCGGTTTTAGGTTTAAGTTTAGGTTTAGGTTTTAGGCTTAGGTTTAGGTTATAGGTTTAGGTTATAAGTGCAGGTTATAGGTTCAGGTTTAGGTTTAGGTTAGGTTATAGGTTAAGGTTTAGGGAATTGAGAATAGGTTAAGGTTTAGGTTTAGGAAATCGAGTTCAGGTTCGGGATCGGGTTTAGGTTTGGGTTTTCAAGTTTAGGTTTAGGTTTAGGTTAAGGAGTTGAGATTAGGATTAGGTGTAGGTTTAGGTTTAGGGATTTGAGAATACATTTAGGTTTTAGGTTTAGGAAATTGGGTTCGGGTTCGGGATCGGGTTTTAGGTTTGGGTTTTCAAGTTTAGGTTTAGGTTAGGGAGTTGAGATTAGGATTAGGTGTAGGTTTAGGTTTAGAGATTTGAGAATACATTTAGGTTTTAGGTCATAGGTTTTGGTTTAGGTTAAGGTTATAGGGTTAAGTTAAGGTTTAGGTTTAGGTTTAGGTTATAAGCTATAAGTTTAGGTTTAGGTTATAAGCTATAGGTTTAGGGAATTGAGAATAGGTTAAGGTTTAGGTTTAGGAAATCGGGTTTGGGTTCGAGATCGGGTTTAGTTTTGGGTTTTCAAGTTTAAGTTTAGATTTAGGTTAGAGAGTTGAGATTATGATTAGGTGTAGGTTTAGGTTTAGGGATTTGAGAATACATTTAGGTTTTAGGTCATAGGTTTAGGTTTTAGGCTTAGGTTTAGGTTATAAGTGTAGGTTCTAGGTTTAGGTTTAGGTTAGGTTATAGGTTAAGGTTTAGGGAATTGATAATAGGTTAAGGATTAGGTTTAGGAAATTGGGTTCGGTTTCGGGATCGTGTTTAGGTTTGGGTTTTCAAGTTTAGGTTAGGGAGTTGATATTAGGATTAGATGTAGGTTTAGGTTTAGGGATTTGAGAATACATTTAGGTTTTAGGCTTAGGTTTAGGTTATAGGTTTAGGTTTAGGTTATAAGTGTAGGTTCTAGGTTTAAGTTTAGGTTAGGTTATAGGTTAAGGATTAGGTTTAGGAAATCAGGTTCGGGTTCGGGATCAGGTTTCGGTTTGGGTTTTCAAGTTAGGTTTAGGTTTAGGTTAGGGAATTGATAATAGGTTAAGGTTTAGGTTTAGGAAATCGGGTTCGGGATCGGGTTTAGGTTTGGCTTTTTAAGTTTAGGTTTAGGTTAGCGAGTTGAGATTAGGATTAGGTGTAGGTTTAGGTTTAGGGATTTGAGAATACGTTAAGGTTTAGGTTTAGGAAATCAGGTTTGGGTTCGAGATCGGGTTTACGTTTGGGTTTTAGGTTTAGGTTTAGGTTATAGGTTATAAGTGTAGGTTTAAGTTTAGGTTTTAGGTTTAGGTTATAAGTTTAGGTTTAAGTTTAAGTTATAGGTTTTGGGATTTGAGAATAGGTTTAGGTTATAAGAATAGGTTAGGTTATAAGTATAGGTTCAGGTTTCGTTTTAGGTTTTATGTTTAGTTTGAGGTTATAGGTTTAGGTTTAGGTTTAGGTTAGGTTATAGGCTAAGGTTTAGGGAATTGAGTTTAGGTTATAAGTTTAGGTTAAGGTTTAGGTTTAGGTTATAGGTTTTGGGATTTGAGAATAGGTTTAGGTTAAGGTTATAGTTTAGGTTTAGGTTGTAGGTTTAGGTTAAGGATTAGGGATTTGAGTTTAGGTTTAAGTTATAGGTTTAGGTTTAGATTTAGGTTTTAGGTTTAGGTATAGGCTTAGGCTATAGGTTATATGTCTAGGTTAACGTTTAGGAATTCGGGTTCGGGTTTCGGTTTGGATTCGGGTTTAGGTTATATGTTTTGGAATTTGAGAATAGTTTTAGGTTATAAGTATAAGTTTAGGTTGGGCTATAGGTTTATTGATTTGAGTTAAGGTTATAGGTTTAGGTTTAGGTTTTAGGTTTAGGTTAAGGTCTAGGGATTTGAGTTTAGGTTATAGGTTTAGGGTTTAGGCTTAAGTTATAGTCTTAGGTTATAGGTTATAGGTTATAGGTTATATGTTTAGGTTAAGGTTTAGGAATTTGGGTTCGGGTTCGAGTTTGGATTCGGGTTTAGGTTATAGGTTTTGGGATTTGAGAATAGTTTTAGGTTATAAGTATAGGTTCAAGTTGGGTTATAGGTTAAGGTTTAGGAATTTGAGTTAAGGTTATAGGTTTAGGTTTAGGTTATAGGTTTAGGTTTAAGGAATTGAGTTTAGGTTATAGGTTTAGGGAAAGGTTAGGTTAAGGTTATAGGTTTTGGTATTTTGGAATAGTTTTAGGTTATAAGTATAGGTTTAGGTTAGGTTATAGGTTAAGGTTTAAGGATTTAAGAATAGTTTTAGATAATAAGTAAGGTTTTAAGTTAAGGTATAGGCTTAAGTTATATGTTTAGGTTAAAGTTTAGGAATTCGGGTTCGGGCTCGGGTTTGGGTTCGAGTTTAGGTTATAGGTTTTAGTTTTGGTTTAGGTTATAGGTTTTGGTTTAGGTTATAGGTTAAGGTTTAGGTTTGGGTTATAGGTTTCAGGATTTGAGAATGGGTTCGGGTTTAGGTTATAGTTTTAAGTTTAGGTTATAGGTTATATGTCACGCCTCAAACCCAAAAATCAGATTCACATGAATCCCGATTGCCGAATCCGGTGCCGACAGCCTCCGTAGTGCCCCATTCTCGGCTCCTGACAATCCAATGTCAGATTCTGATCCTGTGATCCTACAAGGAGGATTTTCAGAATGAATTTTTTTTTGTAATGGAGCATAACCACAAGCATAACCAAGTCACAAAACAACATCACCACATATCCACTATATCAAAAACTTTAAGTACAATGCGGAAAGGGAAATACAAGGTGATCAAAAGCTCCAAAAGGTCCTAATATGCACTCCTGTCTCAGCGCTGCTGCTGTCCAACGCTACCTGCACGCAACTATTGTGCATAAGCTTACAAAAGCTTAGAGGGTGGTGTAAGTGTGTGCGTAAGGCAAACGCCAAGTGTACAGTATCAGAACAATGCGAAAGTATGTGGTAAGTCCATAGAATCAACCATGTCAAAGCTATGTGATGAGATATGAATGTCATCGGCCACACCGATACAATGTAAGGCCTATATAGCCGAATGTCATATGCGAAATGCAATCCAAGCAAGTCGGTACTCCTCAAGTACGTATATCAGTATAGTTCCTCTCTGGATATCACCGGGGTCTAATACACTTCGGAGAGACTGCCACCTCCCTAGCTGCACAGTCAAGCAAGCGGAATAGACCTCACTATCCGCCTAACCAGTGGTCTGCCAATACCTACCCGGCTCGTCGATAGCGGACTCATTTGCGAGCTGGTCAAACTTAGCCTAGCTTATAGCCCGCTCACTCAGGCTGATAAGGCCACACCCCCTTCCAACCGACCATGACACAGTGGGAGACACGGCCTACTGGTATTCGGCACTCGGGAGCTCATGTATCCACGTTGGAGCATCTCCTGATACCAAAAAGGTTCTGAGACTCTCACCCAAGGACATCCTAAGTGCCTACAGTGCTACAATAAGTATTTTTGATATCCAATACGGTCATCCACAATATACCTCTGGAGCCACGGCCCTGATGTCGCTAGGGTGTGCAGTGATCAAGTCACACGTATGCGAGATGCATGAATCACGCCGTTAAATCATGCAGAAATCTAGCCGTACTACGTGATCATGTGGGGCACTCTGTCTCATAACGGGTCCCATAGGTGGTCTGCCCAATGGCATATGCTATGATCAGTCACTACTCAAATCAAGCATACATATGATGCGTATGGGCATGAGTCATGGGATTATACTAAGCACGTTATAAAGCAATGAATAGTAACGAGTGTGGGCCTATCAATGGGCCCCAAGGAGAGTTACAATGAGGACATTTAACCAACATTGTACATACAATGTGGACGTCAAACCAACATTGTTCCCTAGGCAAGGCCCGCCATAAATATCATTTCATGAACCAGGAGAAACTTACATTGCAATGGACCCTAAGGACATCCGTTGGGCCTCGATCCATAGGCCTTAGATATATCAAATGGGTCGTATTACATGGGCCTCACATTCATCCAATGGGTTGCATTAATGGGCGTCACCAATGAGCCTTATGTACATTGCAATGGTCAATGATCCATGGGCCTTGAAATACATCAAGGTGGCCTCACAACTTGGGCCTTGAAATATATCAGATGGGCCTACACACATGAGCTTTAAATATATCAAATGGGCTACTGCATTTGCGCCCCATGCACATCAAATGTGCTTGATCCCATGGGCTTTAATATATATCAAATGGGCTTGAATCCCGTGGGCCTTATATAGAATAAATGGGCCGGATCCCATGGGCATTGCATACGTCAAATGGGCCCAAACCCATGGGCATTACATATGCCTAATGAGCTTAATCCCATGGGCATTACGTATGCCAAATGGGCTTAATCCCATGGCCTTAGATGTGCACCAAGGTGGGCCTAAATGAATGGCCATAAATGGATCAACATGGGCCCTATATACATACCAAAGTGGGCCCATTTGAACCATAGATCTGCCTCATTTTAGCTGTTAAAATGGATGGACGGTTAGGATACAACTTATGCACCATGGTGGGTCCCACCATCCACACCTGGATGGTGTGAATGAAACACATACACCACAGTGGGCATCCACACCGTCCGCTGGACGGTGTGAAGATAGCACATGCAGCAAGGTGGGCTCCACCGTCCACAGGGCTCCACCGTCCATAGCTGTGGACGGTGTTGTAAAACACATACATCAAGGGTGGGATCCATGTGTGTGGCCCACCATTAGGTTTGCATGCCATCCAAACCGTTGGTAAAGGTCACAGGGACCCGGGGTGCAGAGAAAACACAAATTTCGGCTTGATCAAAAACTTCTGTGGACCCCAAAAGGATTTCAATGGTAGAATTTAATCACCACTGTTTCTTGTAGTGTGGGCCGCCTGAGTCTTGGATGGGCCTCATTTTTGGGGAGGGCCCACCTCAGAAAGTGGACCACCTAGTGGACGACGTGGATACAAAATATACATCATGTGGGGCCCACGGCAGGGGCTGTGGGTTGCTGTCCAGCCACCCGCTACAAGGCCGCAGGCAGCGCTGCGGCTTTGACAGCAGCAGTTCTGCTGCTGCTTTGTTTTTATTTTTTATTTTTGAAAAAACCCTTTTTCTGCTGTTTTTCTTATGCGGGGTCCGCTTGAAGTGCATCCACTCCGTCCATTGTATTCCCAAGCCCAAAACAAACCCATCAAGACCAATATCGGCCCATTTTCAACGTGTAAAAAGGATCTAGGTAGATTTCAATGGTGATGGTACAGTTTTTTTATGCTATGGCCCACCAGATACTCTGATCAAGCTCATTCTTCGGCTCAACGCCTAAAATGAGTTGGTAAACATGATAGACGGCGTGGATTGAATACGTTCATCAAGATGGGGCCTACACGAGAGGGCCATCCCATTAGCTTTGGAACCAAGATAATATTTGTGTTTTCCAAATCACGTCCAGCGTCCCTGGACGCTGGACAGTGTGGCCTAGCACACGTACAAGGTGGGCCCTATTTAGGTGGGCCACCATATGATGAATGATGCATTTAAGATGGGCCCCACCCATGGAGGATGGTGATGGTACAGTTTTTTGATGCTATGGCCCACCAGATACTCTGATCAAGCTCATTCTTCGGCTCAACGCCTAAAATGAGTTGGTAAACATGATAGACGGCGTGGATTGAATACGTTCATCAAGATGGGGCCTACACGAGAGGGCCATCCCATTAGCTTTGGAACCAAGATAATATTTGTGTTTTCCAAATCACGTCCAGCGTCCCTGGACGCTGGACAGTGTGGCCTAGCACACGTACAAGGTGGGCCCTATTTAGGTGGGCCACCATATGATGAATGATGCATTTAAGATGGGCCCCACCCATGGAGGGCTTGGATAAATACATATTTCATGGTGGGGCTCATTCAAGTGGACCACATGGCCATTTCATCACACACAAAGAAATAAAATAAACGGAAAGAGAGGGAGAGAGAGAGATAGAGTGGGACACGCGTGATGGAGGAACCCCGACACTATGGGCCCTCCGTTTTAACCATCCAACCATACATCAATGTGTCTCATTGCAAATGGGCCATCCAAATAAAAGATCAACGGTGGAGATCCCTCTCCATTCAAAATGAACGGTCTATATGACCTATTAATGCAAGAAAGTAAACATCATGATGGGGTCCATGGAGAATGGCCCCATCATGGAATAGTTTTGATGATCAAGATGGGCCATTGGCCACATCTTAGGGTCCCAAGTGAGATCCAAACCATTGATCGGTTGGCCTCACTTGATCCACCTTAAAAACATGAAAACTACTCTATCAAAGCACCCACCTTATGATCTACTCGGCCCGTTGGAACGCCTATCTTCTAGAGCTTCACTTTGATGGTGGAGATGGGAAATGGATGGCTAAGATGAGAGATTTGGGATGGGAAGTGGGCCACCAAAATCACACTTTCTCATGGGAAAAACTTGGACTTGGGATGCTCTCCTTTGCTTGAAAATAGTGTTGGGAAATGAGGGAGAGAGAGAGGGTTGTAGGGAGATGTGAGAGTGATCGAGTGATGTGAGGTGAGTGATGGGTGAGGTGAGTGATTGGTTGACTTTAGGGTTGCTTGGCTTGTGGAGAAAGAAAGCATGGTTGCTTTGTACTTGACATGAGAGGTGATTGATGGGATTGATTGATGTGATTGATTTGACACTTTGTAGAGATTCTCTTGGGAATGTAAATGCGCGGCGTTTTCTCAAAATAGACGCCGACCCACATCTCTTAGTCAGGGTATCGGATCGGACAGTGAGTCACGGCGTTGGAACCGCGGCGACGGTGCGGTCGCAATGATACAAGTCTCGAATTAAGCCGGCTCAAATGAATAGGATACGACTTACGGTCGTGCGCAACGTCAACTACAGGTCACGGATTGTCAGAATTTGACGAGAAGGATCGGGAAGCAACGGAACAGTACGGATTATGATACGAGTCTTACAGCTCTCCCCACCTAATAAAAATTTCATCCTCGAAATTTACACTACCATCGCAACTAACCATAACTCAAAAAGGAAATAGGGAACATAACATCATATATAATCAAGCACCATAATACATCGTATAATCAATCATCTAAAAGATGGGGATAACGCTCGCAGATCTCTGCCTCGCACTCCCAAGACGCCTCATCCACACTATGATGGTCCCACTGCACCTTCACCAAGGGAATGACCTTGGTCCTAAGGACCTGCTCCTTCCGATCAAGGATACGAACTAGCTGCTCAATATAAGAAGCGTCCTCACGAACCTCCAACAGCTGCCAATCAATAACAGGAACGATGTCTGACCCACACTTCCTCAAAATAGAGACATGGAAGACGTTGTGGACGCCAGACAACTGCGATGGCAAGGTAAGCCGATAGGCCACAGCGCCAATGCACCCAGCGATCTCGAAAGGTCCTATGAATCTCGGGACAAGCTTGTCCTTCGTCCCAAAATGAACTACACCCTTCATGGGTGAGACCTTGAGATACACATAGTCCCTAACGGCAAACTCCAAGGGACGACGCCGGCGATCAGCAAAACTCTTCTGCCGGCTCTGAGCTGTGCGCATCCTCTGTCTGATGATGTTGATAGCCTCTGACGTCTACAGCACAAGCTCGGGACCTAGGAGACGTTGCTCTCCAACCTCGATCCAACAACTCAGAGATCTGCACGGTCTGCCATATAATGCCTCAAAAGGAGTCATGCCAATGGTCGCCTGATAGCTGTTGTTGTATGCACACTCAGCCAATCGCAGGTGCTCGTCCCAACTACGCGCGAAATCAATCGCGCAAGCCCGAAGCATATCCTCAAGGATTTGTTTGACCCTCTCGGTCTGACCATCGGTCTGCGGATGATACGGGGTGCTGAGCTGCAAATCAGTGCCCATCGCTCTCAGGAAGCTCCTCCAAAACTGAGACGTGAACCTCGGATCTCGGTCTGAAACAATCGAGATGGTAACACCATGCAATCTCACGATCTCATCAATAAACATCCTGGCGAGCCGATCTGTGTGCCAAGTCTCACGAATCGTAAGAAAATGTGCTGACTTCGTCAGACGGTCCACAACAACCCAGATGGCGTCGTGGCCGCGCTGAGTCCTCGGCAAACCCAAGATAAAATCGGTAGATATATGCTCCCACCTCCACATCGGGACGCTCAGCGGCTGCAATAAGCCAGGGGGTCTCTGATGATCGACCTTAATACGCTGGCAGGTGTCACACTCGGCCACAAAACTGGCTATCTGGCGTTTCATCCCTGACCAAAAATACTGGCGTCTCATATCGCGATACATCTTCGTCGAGCCGGGGTGGATAGAGAAACGTGATCGATGTGCCTCGGTCATAAGATCTCGGCGTAACTCAGGAATATCCGGAACACATAATCGGCCTCTGAAGCGAAGTCCACCGTCAGAACCAATCTGCCACAAGAGAGGGTTGAATCGACAAGCTCGATAGCTGAACGATAGATGACTGCAGACCAAACTCAAAGTCGTATTCTGCTATATCCTCGAGCATCCTCCACTCCTGAATCATCATATGCGCCACTAGGCCTCGTGGCTGATGGCTGAGGGCATCCGCCACCACCTTCACCTTGCTCGGGTGGTACTGAAGATCAAAATCATAATCCTTCAGGAGTTCCATCCAATGCCTCTGCCTCATATTCAGCTCGGACTGAGAGAACAAATACTTCAAGCTCTTATGATCGGAAACGAGCTTGAATCTCACCCCATAAAGATAGTGTCTCCACACTTTCAGTGTAAAGACAACCGCTGCCAACTCCAGATCGTGCGTAGGGTAGTTCAGCTCATGGACCTTGAGCTGACGGGATGCATAAGTCACCGGCTTTCCATGCTGCATCAGGACAGCACCTAAGCCAACTCGTGAGGCATCAGTAAATACAACAAATCCATCACTCCCAGAGGGAAGAGTGAGGACTGGAGCGGATGTGAGGTAGTCCTTCAACTCCATAAACGCCTGCTCACAAGCGTCGCTCCAAACAAACTCAGCACCCTTCCGGGTCAACCTGGTCAACGGGGCTGCAATGCGAGAGAATCCCTCAATAAATCGTCAGTAGTAGCCCGCCAAACCAAGAAAACTGCGGATCTTGGATGCATTCGTGGGCTGGTCCCACTGACGCACGACATCAATCTTCGAGGGGTCTACAGCGACACCCTGCCTCTTCACTACATGTCCGAGGAACTTCACCTCCTCCTATAAGAACTCACACTTCTCCAGCTTCGCGTAAAGCTGGTGTGCATGGAGGGTCTGCAATGTAATCTCAAGATGTCGCTCATGCTCCTCACGAGTCCTCGAATATATCAGGATGTCGTCAATAAACACCATGACAAACTGATCAAGATACGGACGGAAGACCTCGTTCATCAACTGCATGAATACTGCGGGCGCATTGGTCAATCCGAAGGACATGACCTGGAACTCAAAATGACCGTATCGCGTCCTAAAGACTGTCTTCGGGATATCCTCATCTTGAACCCGAACCTGATGATAACCGGACCGCAAGTCTATCTTTGAAAAGAACTGTGCCTCCTGCAGCTGATCAAACAAGTCATCGATCCTCGGAAGCAGGTACTTGTTCTTGATCGTGACCTTGTTGAGCTCGCGGTAGTCTACGCAAAGCCTCAACGAGCCATCCTTCTTCTTTACGAAGAGTACCGGCGCTCCCCACGGCGAACTGCTCGGACGAATAAAGCCTAGCTCGAGCAACTCCTCCAACTGCTTCTGCAGTTCCCGTAACTCCAACGGTGCCATACGATATGGGGCCTTCGAAATAGGCGCAGTACCGGGCACAAGATCAATCTAGAACTCAGTATGCCGACGAGGTGGTAATCCTGAAATCTCCTGGAACATATCAGGAAAACCACAAACAACCGGCAGCTGGTCGATACTCAAAGCAACTGGCTCCTTAACGGCACACGATAACAGGCAAGAAAGATGCCCTCCTCTAGGCTCGGCAACAAACTGAAACTCTGGCACGCCGGGTATGCAGAACATGACTGTCCTCGCAGAGCAGTCTAATATGGCGTAGTACTCGGCAAGCCAGTCCATGCCCAGGATAACATCAAAATCGGACATCGGCAATACAAATAGGTCGGCAGGCAAGAAAATATCCCCAATTAAAATAGGGCAAGATGCGTAAAATCGGCCCAACACTGCGGTCTTCCCTAATGGCGTCGATACTACCAAATCCTCATGGGCAGACTCCAACGGCAAACCAGTCGATCGGCAGAAATCATCGGCGACAAATGAATGCAATGCACCAGAATCAAATAGTACACGTGCAATGCATGCAGAAACAGGAAGAGTACCCTCGACGACCCCTCATGATGACTGAGGGTCCTGCTGGGCAGCATAGAATCTTCCCTGAGCCTACTGGGAAGGTGCAGGTCCCCTCTGAGGTCTCTGCTGCTGTTGTGGTCGCTGTGGGGGCCTAACCTGCTGCCTCTGCTGCTGTGGGGGAGGTACAGGAGGCTGGTGCTGCGGTCGCTGCTGCTGTGGTGGCTGTCGTGGAGGTGGATGCAGTGCCCTCGGCTGCTGCTGCTGCTATGGATGGGGACACTTGTGCCTACGATGCCCTGTACGACCGCACCCAAAGTAAGTACCTGTAAACAATTCTAAAGATGGTGCTGGGGGTACTGCTGGTGCTCGGAATGCTGGGTGGGTTGTGCGCTACTACTGTGAATGATGCTGCTGATGGGAACTACTAGAGGGTGCCTTCCTCTTCTGATCTCCCCTCTGATCGCGGGCTCTCTGCACACTGGCCCAATCTGTCTCATATATCAAGGCCCTCTCTACTATCTGCTCAAATGTCGGAAGCATGTGTCCGATCACCCAGCTCCGGAGGGCAGGACGTAAGCCGTTCTCAAAACGGCGGGCCTTCCGCCCCTCATCATCAACAAGATACGTCGCGAATCTAGATAGTGCGACGAACCGAGCCTCATACTGGGACACAGACATGTCCCCCTGGACCAAAGTCTCAAACTCTAGTGTGCGCTGCTGTCGCACATGTTGGGGAAAGAACTTCCGGTCAAACCAGTCTATAAAGTCCTCCCAGGTCCACTCAAAATCGGCTGCTACCGATCAGGCCATAGATGCCCACCAATACTGAGCCTCGCCCTGTAGAAGGAATACAGCTAATGGAACTCGCTGCTGGGTCGTACATCTCATGGTGTCGAATATCTTCTCTACCTCGGAGCACCATATCTCTGCAGCAGTAGGGTCTGGCTCACCCCGGAAACGTGGGGGATCGTGCCGTCAGAAATCCTTGAGAAGAGCGCTCGCACGCTCCTGCTCAGCCTTGGCTGGTGTAACAGTGGGGCCTGCTCTGCCCCTGAAGAATGGCGGTCATCGCCTGTAACATCTGCTGCAGCTGAGTGGCACTCACAGGTACGATCGGATCCGCACCGGTCTCAGGAAAATGAGTGGCATCCTCAGGCTCAAAGGCAGGAATATCTGGTGGTATAGCAGGAGTAGCAGGTGGTAAAGCAGGAGTCGCAGGTGGTGGAACGGGAATCGCTTGGGTCGTTCTTCTAGCCATAACGTCTCCTACAGGAAGGAACAATGGCCTATCAGTCTTGAGAATTCTCGAAGGCACATACATTAAGGGTCTATGTCGAAAAATTGCTAAATCATTCAGACTCGGAACCTATTTATAGTAGATATGTGATGTGATCCTTAGGTATTCCCAACCTGTCTCTGATACCAACTTCTGTCACGCCCCAAACCTGAAAATCGGATTCACATGAATCCCGATTGCCGAATCCGGTGCCGACAGCCTCCGTAGTGCCCCATTCTCGGCTCCTGACAATCCAATGCCAGATTCCAATCCTGGGATCCTACAAGGAGGATTTTCAGAATTTATTTTTTTTTTGTAATGGAACATAACCACAAGCATAACCAAGTCACAAAACAACATCACCACATATCCACTATATCAAAAACTTTAAGTAAAATACGAAAAGGGAAATACAAGGTGATCAAAAGCTCCAAAAAGTCCTGATATGCACTCCTGTCTCAGCGCTGCTGCTGTCCAACGCTACCTGCACGCAACTATCATGCATAAGCTTACAAAAGCTTAGAGGGTGGTGTAAGTGTGTGCGTAAGGCAAACGCCAAGTGTACAGTGTGTGCGTAAGGCAAATGCCAAGTGTACAGTATCAGAACAATGCGGAAGTATGTAGTAAGTCCATAAAATCAACCATGTCAAAGCTATGCGATGAGATAAGAATGTCATCGTCCACACCGATACAATGTAAGGCCTATATAGCCGAATGTCATATGCGAAATGCAATTCAAGCAAGTCGGTACTCCTCAAGTACGTATATCAGTATAGTTCCTCTCTCGATATCACCGGGGTCTAATACACTTCGCAGAGACTGCCACCTCCCTAACTGCAAAGTCAAGCAAGCGGAATAGACCTCATTATCTGCCTGACCAGTAGTCTGTCAATACCTACCCGACTCATCGATGACGGACTCATTTGCGAGCTGGTCAAACTCAGCCTAGCTTATAGCCCCCTCACTCAGGCGGATAAAGCCACACCCCCTTCCAACAGACCACGACATAGTGGCAGACGCGTCCTACTGATATTCGGCACTCGGGTGCTCGTGTATCCACTCAGTCTAGACGTTGGAGCATCTCCTGGTACCAAAAAGGTTCTGGGACTCTCACCCAATGACATCCTAAGTGCCCACAGTGCTAGAATAAGTATTTTCGGTATCCAATACGGTCATCCACAATGTACCTGTGGAGCCACGGCCCTAATGTCGCTAGGGCGTGCAGTGATTAAGTCACACGTATGCGAGATGCATGAATCACGCCGTCAAATCATGCAGAAATCCAGCGCGTACTGCGCGATCATGTAGGGCACTCCGTCTCATAACGGGTCCCATAGGTGGTCTGCCCAATGGCATATGATATGATCAGTCACTCCTCAAATCAAGCATACATATGATGCGTATGGGCATGAGTCATGGGATTATACTAAGCACGTTATAAAGTAATGAATAGTAACGAGTGTGGGCCTATCAATGGGCCCCAAGGAGAGTTACAATGAGGACATTTAACCAACATTGTACATACAATGTGGACGTCAAACCAACATTGTTCCCTAGGCGCGGCCCGCCATAAATATCATTTCATGAACCAGGAGAAACTTACATTGCAATGGACCCTAAGGACATCCGTTGGGCCTCGATCCATGGGCCTTAGATATATCAAATGGGTCGTATTACATGGGCCTCACATTCATCCAATGGGTTGCATTAATGGGCGTCACCAATGAGCCTTATGTACATTGCAATGGTCAATGATCCATGGGCCTTGAAATACATCAAGGTGGCCTCACAACTTGGGCCTTGAAATATATCAGATGGGCCTACACACATGAGCTTTAAATATATCAAATGGGCTACTGCATTTGCGCCCCATGCACATCAAATGGGCTTGATCCCATGGGCTTTAATATATATCAAATGGGCTTGAATCCTGTGGGCCTTATATAGAATAAATGGGCCGGATCCCATGGGCATTGCATACGTCAAATGGGCCCAAACCCATGGGCATTACATATGCCTAATGAGCTTAATCCCATGGGCATTACATATGCCAAATGGGCTTAATCCCATGGCCTTAGATGTGCACCAAGGTGGGCCTAAATGAATGGCCATAAATGGATCAACATGGGCCCTATATACATACCAAAGTGGGCCCATTTGAACCATAGATCTGCCTCATTTTAGCTGTTAAAATGGATGGACGGTTAGGATACAACTTATGCACCATGGTGGGTCCCACCATCCACACCTGGATGGTGTGAATGAAACACATACACCACAGTGGGCATCCACACCGTCCGCTGGACGGTGTGAAGATAGCACATGCAGCAAGGTGGGCTCCACCGTCCACAGGGCTCCACCGTCCATAGCTGTGGACGGTGTTGTAAAACACATACATCAAGGGTGGGATCCACGTGTGTAACACCCTGAAAATCGGGGGTCGTGTATAAACTCAACTCCCGAGTTCCAGACCGTCACTTATGCAACAAAAATGATTGTAATTCAATGTTGTCTGATTTAAAGCATTCACATGAGTAAAAGTATACCAAAACTGCAATTCATACTTCAGATCCAGTGATAAAAGCAAGCGGAAGACTAAACAATATATATATCACTGTATGGAAAACAAAGTAAATCTCATCTGTCTCCAAAGTATGACTACATCTCTGAGCCTCATATACAAATACATGAACAAAAATAAACTGTTCAAAATAGTCCCACTGAAGTCCCATCGATCCAGGTCGCCTACGGGAAGCCGTCGTGATACTGCATGTACGAGAACTCGTCCTGGTCCTCGTCGATGTCTGGCTCCACCTCCTGGATCTCAGCCTCACCTGCATCTACAACAGGGTCTGGTGGGTGTTGCAAACACCATCCCGTAACGTGGGAGTGAGTGATCAACTCAGTGGAATCATAGAGCAAGGATTAGCATGTTCACAATTCAATCATGCGATAATAGTAAAGCAGTAAATCAGACAATCCTACTACTATTGTTAATGCAAGATGACATGACGTGATGTATGCCCTCACCGACGATCTCCCTCATACGGCAACAGCTTACGACCGCGGCATGCCACACTCCCTAGAGTGCTCCACATCTTCCAGGCACATGCAATGCTATGGTGATATGATTTCCAAGTTGTTATTAGTCTATTCAAACAGCAGGATTGGGAAACTAAGGTACTTTCCTTGTATCAATCCCAACACAGATCCTGTCTAGGGTCATCACTCCTAGTAATCTCATACGATGTATATTTCGTAGGTCACTGCAAGGGCTGCCAGGGCTGTTGCTCGCACTCGTTGCACCGCTCCCCCATCACCTTATCAATACAGGCCTACCGTACTCTACTGCAACGGAAGGGTCGTCGCCTCCCGTGGACTCAGAATACGCTCGCAGTCACTACAAAGGACTCGTCGCCTGATCAGTGTAGGCCGATAGCTAGAATATAGTGTCCCATACCACCATAATCTGCTCATGAGTCTAGGTGCTCACTGGTCACTACGGGGAGGTTTGTGGCCTTAGCGTAGGCCGACAGCTCGACCACGGTGTCCCATACCACCATGCCCGGCTCATGAGTCTTCGTGGATCAAGGTACCATGGTTAACAGGGTTTACAATGGTAAGTTCAGTACCCTAGGTTCAAGTAGTTATGACTCATACAAGGTGAACATACATCGGCCAGTCAGGTTACTTGACGGGCTCGACTAACACGATCGCATCTCAAGTCGAACGACATGAAGTGCGTAAAACACTTCGCGTGGCCTAACCACTGCCGCCAACTTCAAACACGAATCACGTTCATCGACGCGTCGTTCGTGGCTATGACCAGTCAGCCACGAATTCGCTCGGTTACCGACTGCCTGGACTAAGTCTAGTCCCAAACAATTATGGAATCACATCAGCAATCTATGTAAGAGTATTGGAATTGAAATACAATCATGTGAGCATGTTAACACATGTTATAACATTCAACTTAAGCAAATCTTCAAACACATACGTTCCATGCATGTAATGGAATCATGCATATGGTCAACATGTAGGAAATCATTTAGGTCAGCATATTAACTAAGAAATCAATCTCAAACTACCACATAACATCATTTAATTCAATACATACTAATACAAGCATTTATACAAACACATACACTACACACTTAAGTCTACATATAGTATGTCGACCCAAAGTGCGCAACTAGGCGAATCTCTTCGCCAAACTAATTATGCAAGCATTCCTAACTCCCTAATGCGACAACAAACCATGTCAATCACGTCAGCAAAATATGAATGTAGACCGTACTTCCTACAAATGACTAAAATGCCCTAAATCTCATATTCTTCGTTAATTTACGAAACAGGAAACGGAGAGCATGTTGTACATGTCAAACAGCGATGCCGTCGATAATCTACTATTAAACGACATTGAAAGCGTTGTAAACCGTCAATCAAAGCGTCTTAAGCTCATGCGTACTAGATATAGCACGTATTAAGTTTTCAGTCTGGCAGGATTCGCAGATCGCACGTGGCGGACCAGTTTCAGTTCAGCCGTCACCACACGTAGATCAGGGCTGAAAGTCTCATGATAATAAATAGAAATTTTTCCTGATCCGAGGGTATAATCTGGATGAATTCTGACGGTCAGAACGCTTAATACTGACGCGTCAAGTCGTGTGCCAGATTTGAATTTGAAATTCCAATTCTGTCCCTATTCGCGGTCTCTTCCGTCCGGGTTCAACGAAATAGTCTGTGATTATCGGTTTGACTTGATTTTCGAGATGATTGTCAAGTCCAGCTAGGCGGTTCTAACGGTCTAAGATAGGAGGTATCGGACTTTCGACGCGTGGTCTAAATCCAATACAAAAATTCAAAGTGGTCCAGAGAACAAACCCGCTTAGAGTTTGATCCAAGGTTATAGAGTATTGTAGAGTTGTTTGTTCTACTCGATTTGGGTCTTGTAGAACGTATTTAAAGTGATCAGGGACTATTTCCCAGCTACTCTAGCGTTGCGCTAGCTAACTTACGCTTAATTTTCATGGAAATTAATTCTACGCGATTTCGGGTCGAGTTGGTACTCGAGCCCAAGTACGGATTTTTCACGGGCGTTACAATCTACCCCCCTTAACAATTAATTTCGTCCTCGAAATTTGTACCTTTTCGTACTCCTCGAGAAGCTGTGGGTAGTTCTTTCTGATCTCGGCTTCTGTCTCCCAAGTAGCCTCCTCCTCAGAATGATGCGTCCACAATACCTTCACAAGGGGAATCACCTTGCTACGCATTACCTGCTCCTTCCTGTCTAGGATGCTTGTCGGTCGCAGGATATAAGTAACATCCTCTCCTAACTGCACCTGCTCCCATCTGATGATATGGGAAGGATCAGCAACGTACTTCTTCAGCATAGAAACATGAAATACGTTGTGAACGCTCGCGAGAGGCGTGGGTAAAGCCAATCGGTAAGCCACTGCTCCCACACGATCGAGGATCTGGAATGGACCAATGAATCGCGGTGCCAGCTTCCCCTTCTTCCCGAACCGAAGGACTCCCTTCATAGGGGAAATTCACAAAAACACGTGATCCCCAACTGTGAACTCTAGTGGCCGTCATCTCGTATCGGCGTAGCTCTTCTGTCTGCTCTGCGCTGTAAGAAGCCGACGTCGAATAATATCAATCTTCTCTGACGTCGCCTGCACCAACTCTGGGCCAATCAAGCTACGCTCACCGACCTCTAACCAGCAATGCGGTGCGCGACAAGGTCGCCCATACAGCGCCTCATAAGGTGCCATACCGATACTCGCCTGGAAGCTATTGTTGTACGCAAACTCCGCATATGCAAGACAGTCCTCTCAACTGTCCTTGAAGTCCAATGCGTAAGCTCGCAACATGTCCTCCAGGATCTGGTTCACTCGCTCTGTCTGTCCGTCCGTCTGTGGGTGGAAGGCAGTACTGAACTTCAACTTCACACCCATAGCCTCCTGAATGCGAGTCCAGAAAATAGAAGTGAACCGCGTGTCTCTGTCCGACACGATCTCCAACGGAACTCCATGCAGACGCACAATCTCTCGGATGTACAATCTAGCCAGCTAGTCTGCAGAGTTCGTAACTCTGATCGGTAGGAAGTGCGCCGACTTCGTCAATCGGTCGACGATCACCCAAATGGAATCATGTCCCTTCCTCGTCTTCGGCAACCCAGAAATGAAGTCCATGGAAATGAAATCCCACTTCCACTCTGCAATCGGCATAGGCTGCAAAAGTCCAGGTGGTTGGCGATGCTCTGCCTTCACCTGCTGACAAGTGAGACAACGGGACACGAACTCAGCTATGTGGGTCTTCATACCTTCCCACCAATACGTCCTCTTCACGTCACGATACATCTTTGTACAGCCTGGATGCATCGCGAGTCTAGTAGAATGCGCAGCCTCGAGAATCTCTCGTCTCAAGTCATGGACATCTGGGACGCATAGGCGGCCACGGTAACGTAAGCCCCCATCCATACCAACTCGCCAGTCGGCGTCAGCATCATCACTGGCCTGCTCTCGAAGCTCAGTAAGATGCTCATCGTCCCTCTGCGCCTCGATGACTCGGTCATCGATCTGAGATCGCACCTGTACATGTGCGATGAACTCAAACGGCTCCTCTACCGTGAGTTTCTGCTCAAAGTCTCGCAAAAACTCAACCATATCCCACTCGGCAACCATCAGCGGAGCCGCAAACTTTATCGCCTTCTTGCGGCTCAACGCGTCAGCCACAAGGTTCGCCTTCCCATGATGGTAAGAGACTTCAAACTTGAAGTCCTTCAACGTCTCCATCCATCGTCGCTGCCTCATATTCAAGTCTCGCTGCGTGAATATGTACTTGAGGCTCTTGTGGTCGCAAAAGAGCTCGAACTCCTCTCCGTAGAGGTAATATCTCCAGAGTCTCAGTGCGAATATAACGGCTGCCAACTCTAGGTCGTGTGTAAGGTAATTCTCCTCGTGCTTCCTTAATTGTCTCGAGGCATATGAAATTACCCTGTCCCTCTGCATAAGGACACAACCCAAACCAACGCTAAACGCGTCAGTGTATATAGTGTATCTAACCCCTTGCTCTGGCAATACTAGCACAGGGGCGGACGTAAGTCTGTCCTTCAGCTCTTGAAAAGCTGACTCCGCCTTATCATTCCAGGAGAACTTCACGTCCTTCCGTGTCAACTGAGATAAGGATCTCGCGATCTTCGAGAAGTCCTGAATGAAGCGCCGATAGTAGCCAGCGAGACCCAAGAAGCTCCTCACCTCAGTGACAAAACCAGGCTGCTCCCAGTCCTGCACCGCAGCTACCTTAGACAGGTCAACTACCATGCCATCCTTGGACACCATGTGTCCCAGAAACTTCACCTCCTGCTTTCAGAAGTCGCACTTCTTGTACTGTACGAACAACTGATGCCGTCTGAGCGTATCCAGGACCAAACGCAAGTGCTCCTCATGCTCCTCTCGACTCCTAGAGTACACCAAAATGTCGTCAATGAAGACAACGACGAATCGATAGAGGAAAGGCCGAAATACCCGGTTCATCAGATCCATGAACACGGCCGGTGCGTTCGTGAGACCGAACGACATCACGAGGAACTCGTAGTGGCCAAAACTGATCCTGAATGCTGTCTTCTGCACGTCCTCATCCCTGACATGCAACTGATGATATCCCGACTGAAGATCAATCTTCGAGAAGTAATGCACTCCTCTCAACTGATCAAACAAGTCATCGATCCTGGGCAAAGGGTACTTGTTCTTCACCGTGAGCTGGTTCAGCCTGCGATAATCAATACACAATCGCATCAAACCAAACTTCTTCCTCACGAACAAGACCGGTGCTCCCCAAGGTGACACGCTAGGCCGAATAAGGCCAAGCTCTAGCAGACCATCAATCTGCGTCCTCAACTCCTCCATCTCACATGGTGCCATGCGATACGTCGGCAGTGAGATGGGTGTAGAACTAGGAACCAGATCGATAGTGAAATCGATCTCACGTCGGGGCGGCAAACCAGGGATCTTCCTAAACAGATCCCCGAACTCAGAAACGACTGGCACATGCTCGAGTATCTGGGCACCAACGTCGCGCAATAAAGTGGCGTAGCTAAGTATGCGGAAAGGAAGATTTACCCGCACTGAAAACGCGAAAGGCGTGCCCTCAGGCTCCTACACCGTCACCATACGAGCCTCGTAGTCAATCTCGGCTCTCGCTGCAGTCAACCAGTCCATGCCAAGAATGACGTCGAGATAAACGAGCGAGGGATCGACGACAAGATCAAGAGTCATCGTCCTGCCTCCCAGATCAACTAAACAACCCTTACACATCTGGGTGACATCCGAATAATCCCCATGAGCTGCAAAGACTCGCACGCTATCCATAATGATAGTCTGTAACCCAGGATGCCTGACTACGGCACGCGATATCAAAGAAATCGTGGAACCAGTGTCCACCATGACAAGAACGGGAGTACCTCCAATATGGGCCGTGACCTCGAAGGTTGAATGCTGGAAAGTCGGCGTCGCAGCTGCCTCAGCTGTCAATGCATGAACCCGAGCCTGCTGTGGCCGGTTCGGCCGCTGTGTCAAGGGCCGTGGAGGCTGTCTAATCTGCGATACCGGAGGTCTGAAAGAAGGATGCGCAGGAGCTGACCGTATAGGTGGTGCTGATATCGCCTGTGGACGTACACGGTCAATCTTCTGCGGCGGCGAGAACCCACTGTCCCGCATCCTAGAAAAGCAGCTCTGCGCCAAGTGGCCTGACCTCCCACAGTATGTGCACGTCAAATCGGGGCACCGAAACGGTGGTACAGGCACCGTAGTCCTAGTAGGAGGATCAATGCGAGGCCTCTTGCCCGCGGAGGGCCTATCTGGCAAGTCTGGTCGTGGCCTAGAAGCAACCGGGCCACGAGATTGCTGTAACACCCCGAATTTTGGCCAATCTGGGATTTGACATCCTTAGACAGTGGGTCAATTAAAACACCTGAAAAATCGCTTAGAACCCAATTCCATAGCCAAAGAAATCACTTAGGGTTAATTCCTTTAGAAACTAAGCATAAGTTAGCTAGCGCAACGCTGGAGTAGCTGGGAAATAGTCCCTGATCACTTTAAATACGTTCTACAAGACCCAAATCGAGTAGAACGTATGACTCCATAATACTCTATAACCTTGGATCAAACTCTAAACAGGTTTGTTCTCTGGACCACTTTGAAATTTTGTATTGGATCTAGACCGCGCGTCGAAAGTCCGATACCTCTTATCTTAGACCGTTAGAACCGCCTAGCTGGACTTGACAATCATTTCGAAAATCAAGTCAAACCGATAATCACAGACTATTTCATTGAGCCCGGACCGAAGAGAGTGCGAATAGGGACAGATTTGGAATTTCAAATTCAAATCTGGCATACGACTTGACGCGTCAGTATTAGGCGTTCTGACCGTCAGAATTCATCCAGATTACACCCTCGGATCAGAAAAAATTTCTATTTATTATTATGAGACTTCCAGCCCTGATCTACGTGCGGTGACCGCTGAACTGAAACTGGTCCGCCACGTGCGATCTGTGAATCCTGCTAGACTGAAAACTTAATGCGCTCTAGATCTGGTACGCATGAGCTTAAGTCCGATCGCATTCGACCAGGGGACCACCAGAAAGCATGTTTTGGACCGAAACAGCCCCAAATTGGATAGGCACTAAGTGAACTTTGTTCCTGAGCCTATTTTGGGTTTTTTTGGGCTTATAAAAGGGGTTGAAACCCTCTCATATCTCTCCCATCCGAATTTGGGAAAAGCCTTAGATTGAGGGAGAGAAAAGGTGAGAGATTGTGAGAGAGGTGGGAGAGAATTTCCTGCTGCTGGTGCTACCTGCTACACGTGTTTAAGCCACGCGATCCAAGCACTTTCCCGGCGATTCCTCCGCGTTTTTAGGTAAGGAAACACCCTAATAAGTTGCTGATTTAAGGTTTTCTTGCTTTCAAAGCATGTTAGTTGATAGATCTTGCAAAACAGGTTCACTTATCGCTGTAGACGAAGCGTATACGCTCCGTTCGAATTTCAACATCCATAAGAGACAAGGTGCGGATATTAGACGCTTTGATTGACTGTTTCCAAAGCTTTCAATGTCGTTTAATAGTAGATTCTTGACGGCAACGCCGTTTGACATGTACAACATGCTCTCCGTTTCCCGTTTCGTAAATTAACGAAGAATATGAGATTTAGGGCATTTTAGTCATTTGTAGGAAGTACGGTCTACATGCATATTTTGCTGACGTGATTGACATGGTTTGTTGCCGCATTAGGGAGTTAGGAATGCTTGCATAATCAGTTTGGCGAAGAGATTCGCCTAGTTGCGCACTTTGGGTCGACATACTATATGTAGACTTAAGTGTGTAGTGTATGTATTTGTATAAATGCTTGTATTAGTATGTATTGAATTAAATGATGTTATGTAGTAGTTTGAGATTGATTTCATGATTAAAATGCTGACCTAAATGATTTCCTACATGTTGACCTTATGCATGATTGTATTACATGCATAGGAAGTATGCCTTGACGATTTGCTTAAGTTGAATATGCATGGAAAGTATGCCTTGAAGATTGGCTTAAGTTGAATGTTATAACATGTGCTAACATGCTCACATGATGTGTTTCAATTCCAATACCTTTGTATATAGCGTTAATGTGATTTCATAGATGTGTGGGACTAGACTTAGTCCAGGCAGTCGGTAATCGAGCGAATTCGTGGCTGACTGGTCATAGCCACGAACGACGCGTCGATGAACGTGATTCGTGTTTAGAGTTGGCGGCAGTGGTTAGGCCACGCGAAGTGTTTTACGCACTTCATGTCGTTCAACTTGAGATGCGATCGTGCTAGTCGAGCCCGTCAAGTAACCCGACTGGCCGATGTATGTTCACCTTGTATGAGTCATAACTGCTTGAACCTAGGGTACTGAACTTACCATTGTAAACCCTGTTAACCATGGTACCTTGATCCACGAAGACTCATGAGCCGGGCATGGTGGTATGGGACACCGTGGTCGAGCTGTCGGCCTACGCTGGGGCTACAAACCTTCCCGTAGTGACCAGTGAGCACCTAGACTCGTGAGCAGATTATGGTGATATGGGACACTATATTCTAGTTGTCGGCCTACACTGATCAGGCGACGAGCCCTTTGTAGTGACCGCGAGCGTATTCTGAGTCCACGGGAGGCGACGACCCTTCCGTGCAGTAGAGTACAGTAGGCCTGTATTGATAAGGTGATGGGGGAGCGGTGCAACGAGTGCGAGCAACAGCCCTGGCAGCCCTTGCAGTGACCTACGAAATGTACATCGTATGAGATTACTAGGAGTGACGACCCTAGACAGGATCCGTGTTGGGATTGATACAAGGGAAGTACCTTAGTTTCCCAATCCTGTTGTTTGAATGGACTAATAACAACTTGGAATTCATATCACCATAGCATTGCATGTGCCTGGAAGATGTGGAGCACTCTAGGGAGTGTGGCATGCCGCGGTCGTAAGATGTTGCCGCATGAGGGTGATCGTCGGTGAGGGCATACATCACGTCATGTCATAATTGCATTAACAACAGTATTAGGATTGTTTGATTTATTGCTTTACTATTATCGCGTGATTGATTTGAGAACATGTTAATCCTTGCTCTATTATTCCACTGAGTTAGCTACTCACTCCCACGTTACGGGACGGTGTTCCTGGACACCCACCAGACCTTTTTGTGATTGCAGATGATGGCGCGGCCTGTGAGGCGGAGCTGGATTTGATGATGATGAGGAGGATTCCTCCTACATGCGTGTTCTGATTGACGGGATTACAGGGAGGTCGATTAGATACTTTGACACTTGTCATTTTATATTTTTAGCACACTCATGTATATTCGTTTTGTCTACTTTTGGAGTATACATATATGTATATAACCTGGTAACATGTTTACACTCTGGAGACATACAACAGTTTATATATGTTATACATACTATTACAGACTTCCGCTGGTTAATTTAACTGTCTCTGGAGTATGATATGTTGTTCTGGCTTAATCTCACTCATGTTTAATACATTATCAAAGACAATATTCAATCATACATATCTATGTTGCATAAATAACATGCTGGAACTCGGGAGTTGAGTTTTTGCTCGACCCCCTGATTTTCGGGATGTTACAATTGCGCAAGTCGATCCACGTCCTGCTCTGCCCGCATGGACATGTGAATCAACTCCGCATAGGAGGGAATGCTAACACAGCACATCTTCGACCGAATATCCGGTCGCAAACCCTCCAAAAAGCGCCGTATGCGCATCTGCTCATCAGCCAGGATCGTCGGGACGTACCTGCCCAACTCCGTGAACCGATGCTCATACTCTGTAACTGTCATCGCTGCCTGTCTGAGACGGAGAAACTCATTCTCTCAGTCGTGCCTGTAAGTCTGGGGATAATACTTCTCATGGAAGCGGAACTCAAATGTTGCCCACGTCCATACAAAGTCTGCGGAAACGGTCCGCAGTACTCTATCCCACCACATGCTGGCCTCTCTCTCAAACAGGAAGGTAGCCAGCTCTACCTGCTCGGCCTCGGTGCAATGCAACATCCGTAAAATCTTTGACACCCGGTCGATTCAGTACTCAGCCTCCTCGGGTCTGTGAGAACCCGTGAAAGTAGGAGGCCGCAAGCACTGAAATCGCTCCAATAGGCCCCGTGTATCGGCAGGATTCCCGGCAGGGAAAGCAGGTGGCGCAGGATGAGCCATGCCCTCATCCTGGGCGTATGTATAGGCATCCTCAGCTGGATGCGCAGGTGGTGCAGGTGGTGTAGATGGAGTCGCACCCGCACCCTGGGCTAATGTCCCCACGATGGTAGTCAGAAGCTGCTGCTGCTGCAGCATCATAGCCATCATCTGCTTGAATCTGTCAGGGGGTGGAGCAGGCTGTGGTGAATGCTGTGTGGAAGTAGATGCGCGATATGGCTCTCTGACCGACGGTGTAAATGGCGGTGGTCCATCTGTAGGACCAGCGGCAGGCTGAGACGATCGAACTGCCTCAGGAATCGGGCCCAAAGTAGGGTCCGCATGGGTGCCAGACTGCGAAGGAGTCTGATTCATATGCTCTGTTAATGCAAGCCGAACCGTGCTCTGCGTAGCCTTAAGCGGCATTCCCTATATTCAAAATCGGGCGCAACCTTGTCAGTCTCATTAGCACAAATACACCGCAATCATTCACATAAAGAGTCAAAGGCATTCCATGCATTTCAATTAATCAAAATTGTCACAATACAAGGGATATATCCTTACAAGCATCATGACGAGAAATACATGGGAGTTAAGACAGTTAAGCAACAGCAACATGAGCAAAGCACTAGCCCTAACAGGCTTACACACATAAAGCAAGAAATGACTAACTACTGATAATAACATCAAAGATCGCATCGCTAGTCGGAGTCTGGTGACGGAGGAGGAGCACCCTTATCCTGTAAGCAACACAGGATCGCCTTCAAGGTGCGAGTCACCTTGCCAAATTTCTTCTTTGTAACGGCCTTGGCATCCGCGACTTCTGCGCGAAGTTCTTGGACTTCCCTTCGCAAAGCGGTCTGACTCTCCTCCATCCGAGCAATGCGATCGTCGATAGTAGCCTGCGCAGAAGGAGGAGGGCTCTCATCTGTATCCTGAGCCTCCTCTTCTGCCTCTTCCTGAGTTTCTTCCTGAACCTCTGCTCTAGGTTCTTCTTCGCTTTGATCTTCCTCATCATCAAAGTCATCCTCACTATCCTTTTCAAGTTGATTTTCACGATATTTTGACCCAATCTTCATCTTGACCATTGTCGACTCATCAATACTATGAATCGAAACTGGCATTTTCGGCCCAAGCCTGTAGGCAAACTCGAGGGCGATTTTACAAACCAGTCGGCCAAAAGGAAGTGATTCGGATGTTCTTCTTGACCTGGCTATGAGGATTATTTGTCTTAAGATGAAAGTGGCCATACATACTTTCTCTCCCTGGGCCACCAGATATAAGAAATTGACCATAAGGCGTGTACATTCAATGCGGTTCGTCAACCTGGGATAAACATTGTACGTACAGATATGGTGCAGCAGACGCAAATCCTCAGACATATACGTCACCTTGAGGCTATTATTAGGCTGTCATGGAACCAACTTACCACACAGAAACCTGGTGCGGCGATCTCGTTCACGTCTAGTCCTCAGATTCTTCTCACTAGGATGCACATCACCTAGAGGCACGTTGAGAAGTCGTACAATCAACTGAACATCGATCGTAGCCATCCGATCTCTACCAAAAGGGATTTTGAACTGCAAAGGCTCCAAGGTAGGATTCTGAATACTAGCGTAGAAGGCGCGAACGGTGCTCACATTAGCACGAGCGTGAGCTTCAAAGATCGGACCCCAATGCGCAGCTTCAATGCGTTCGAACAACAGATATTCGCCGAATAGTCGTCCATCTACATCCGCCTCAAATAACACTTTGCGATCAGTGTATTGGCCATGAGGCATCTCTGATAAAATTGCTCGCCCAAGGTGTGCATGGGGATCCAAATCCCGCTTTGTACGACACTCCAGGACTGCAGCTGGACCTAATGCGGCGCTTGAACTTGCGGCACCACCTCGCGGTCTTCTCGATTGAGTAGGACGGCTTGGCCCAGCCTCGTCTGTTGCGGTTTTTCTCTTACCCATCAAAGATATGATGGATGAGAGCGATAAAAGGCCTAAAATGGCTTCTACGAAAGCCATGGAAAACGGTGAAAATGCGAAGAAGTGGCTGTCCAATCTGGAAAAAAGAAATCTAGGCGTCGTAGAGGGATGCTTCAAGCTTCCCAAGGCTATAATTTCAAGGAAAAATGCAAACAAAAAAGTAGAATGGAGCACCTCACGATTCAGCTCTTTTTGGGGATTTTTGGAGCTCCAAATGGTGAAATCTTCAAGAGAAAGGGCTGCTAACTCCCAATAAGTGATGGGTGGTGGTCGGTTTTGGCCAAGGAGGGACCTAGGAGTGATTTGGGACCACAAGCTTTGGAGATAATTGCTGGAAAATGAAAATAGGGCTAAGGGGAGGGCTGTTTGTGAAGGAGGGGGATGTTTTAGGGGTTTTCGTGGGACGGGAGGTATATGGGGAGGGTGTTCTAGGTGTTTTAGGACGTGCGCCCGAAAATTAAGGCCAACGGGCCCCACCGGTCGGCGATGCATCGTCGGACCGGCAATGGCATCGCCGGCCAACCTCCCAGTTGGCCGGTGGGACCACATGGGTCTGGTCCCCCATGGTCCAGGGACTCCAAAAATATGTGGCTCACTCCCTGGTTCATTGTATTTTGATCTGTATGAGCCCAAATATGTGTTCGGGGCTTTCCGGGACCACTCCGCAATCCTGAATACCAAACCCTATGATGCAGCATATGAATTTGAGGTAGAAGGAGCCAGTACATCTATCTAGATCCTTATTTTCTAAAGAAAGTGAAGTTAGAATGGCCTTATGTCCATTTTTCATGAAATTTTACTATTCACTGTACAATTTTGTGAAAGTAATAATTTGTATTATTTTCATATTAGGTTTGATGCCTATCATGAAATGGATAAGAAAGAAATGAAGATCAGAGTGTTTAGAGGAGGAATTTTGAAGAATTTTGGTGAAACGGAGTTTTTAAGCCCTGGCGATTGATTACAGGAGTCGTGGTCATCCCACGGCCCAAGGATTCACTTTTGCAGGTTTAAAATTGCCCATAGGACATCTCAACCTGATTTCCTACGGCTTAGAAGCTATTCGGGTTGCTTTGCGCAACCCGAGATGCGTTGCAGACTCGATCGTGCGATCGATTCTAATGGACTTCGCCTATCGACGAATCTGCGATCTTAGAAATGTTTCTAGACCCTTCTCGCACCCACCTAAGTCAAAGGAAGCGACAGCGTACGTCGCGAGACCATAACCTAGGCCAAGTATACTCCCATTCATGCTCTGATACCAACTTGTAACACCCTGAAAATCGGGGGTCGTGTATAAACTCAACTCCCGAGTTCCAGACCGTCACTTATGCAACAAAAATGATTGTGATTCAATGTTGTCTGATGTAAAGCATTCACATGAGTAAAAGTATACCAAAACTGCAATTCATACTTCAGATCCAGTGATAAAAGCAAGCGGAAGACTAAACAATATATATATCACTGTATGGAAAACAAAGTAAATATCATCTGTCTCCAAAGTATGACTACATCTCTGAGCCTCATATACATATACATGAACAAAAATAAACTGTTTAAAATAGTCCCACTGAAGTCCCATCGATCCAGGTCACCTACGGGAAGCCGTCATGATACTGCATGTACGAGAACTCGTCCTGGTCCTCGTCGATGTCTGGCTCCACCTCCTGGATCTCAGCCTCACCTGCATCTACAACAGGGTCTGGTGGGTGTTGCAAACACCATCCCCTAATGTGGGAGTGAGTGATCAACTCAGTGGAATCATAGAGCAAGGATTAGCATGTTCACAATTCAATCATGCGATAATAGTAAAGCAGTAAATCAGACAATCCTACTACTGTTGTTAATGCAAGATGACATGACGTGATGTATGCCCTCACCGACGATCTCCCTCATACGGCAACATCTTACGACCGCGGCATGCCACACTCCCTAGAGTGCTCCACATCTTCTAGGCACATGCAATGCTATGGTGATATGATTTCCAAGTTGTTATTAGTCCATTCAAATAGCAGGATTGGGAAACTAAGGTACTTCCCTTGTATCAATCCCAACACAGATCCTGTCTAGGGTCGTCACTCCTAGTAATCTCATACGATGTATATTTCGTAAGTCACTACAAGGGCTGCCAGGGCTGTTGCTCGCACTCGTTGCACCGCTCCCCCATCACCTTATCAATACAGGCCTACCGTACTCTACTGCAACGGGACTCAGAATACGCTCGCGGTCACTACAAAGGACTCGTCGCCTGATCAGTGTAGGCCGATAGCTAGAATATAGTGTCCCATACCACCATAATCTGCTCATGAGTCTAGGTGCTCACTGGTCACTACGGGGAGGTTTGTGGCCTTAGCGTAGGCCGACAGCTCGACCACGGTGTCCCATACCACCATGCCCGGCTCATGAGTCTTCGTGGATCAAGGTACCATGGTTAACAGGGTTTACAATGGTAAGTTCAGTACCCTAGGTTCAAGTAGTTATGACTCATACAAGGTGAACATACATCGGCCAGTCAGGTTACTTGACGGGCTCGACTAGCGCGATCGCATCTCAAGTCGAACGACATGAAGTGCGTAAAATACTTCGCGTGGCCTAACCACTGCCGCTAACTTCAAACACGAATCACGTTCATCGACGCGTCGTTCGTGGCTATGACCAGTCAGCCACGAATTCGCTTGGTTACCGACTGCCTGGACTAAGTCTAGTCCCAAACAATTATGGAATCACATCAGCAATCTATGTAAGAGTATTAGAATTGAAATACAATCATGTGAGCATGTTAACACATGTTATAACATTCAACTTAAGCAAATCTTCAAACACATACGTTCCATGCATGTAATGGAATCATGCATATGGTCAACATGTAGGAAATCATTTAGGTCAGCATATTAACTAAGAAATCAATCTCAAACTACCACATAACATCATTTAATTCAATACATACTAATACAAGCATTTATACAAACACATACACTACACACTTAAGTCTACATATAGTATGTCGACCCAAAGTGCGCAACTAGGTGAATCTCTTCGCCAAACTAATTATGCAAGCATTCCTAACTCCCTAATGCGACAACAAACCATGTCAATCACGTCAGAAAAATATGAATGTAGACCGTACTTCCTACAAATGACTAAAATGCCCTAAATCTCATATTCTTCGTTAATTTACGAAACAGGAAACGGAGAGCATGTCGTACATGTCAAACGGCAATGCCGTCGATAATCTACTATTAAACGACATTGAAAGCGTTGTAAACCGTCAATCAAAGCGTCTAAAATCCTCACCTAGTCTCTTACGAATGCGGGATTTTGAACGGAGCGTGTACGCTTCGTCTACGGCAGTAGGAGGACCTATTTTACAAGTTACGTTAGCTAACACGCCGTGAATCTAAGTAAACCCTAAATCAACAAGTTCTAGGGTTGTTTTATACCTGAAAAAGTGGAGAAATCACCAGCCAGGTGATTTGGAAGAGTTGCTGAAGCAGTAGCAATCGGCGGCTCGGAAACGGGAAAAATCCCTTCCACTCTCTCTCTCAAACTCTCTCTCCTTTTCTCTAGGGTTTGCAATTTTCGGATGGGAGAGAGAAATGAGGGTTTCAACCCCTTTTATAAGCTTAAAAATGCCGGAAACAGGCTCCGGAACGAAGTTTACTTGGTGCCTATCCATTTTGGGACTGTTTCGGTCCGAAAGTTGCTTTCTGGTGGTCCCCTGGTCGATTGTGATCGGACTTAAGCTCATGCGTACCAGATGTAGCACGTATTAAGTTTTCAGTCTGGCAGGGTTCGCAGATCGCACGTGGTGGACCAGTTTCAGTTCAGCGGTCACCGTACGTAGATCAGGGCTGAAAGTCTCATGATAATAAATAAAAAATTTTCCTGATCCGAGGGTGTAATCTGGATGAATTCTGACGGTCAGAACGCTTAATACTGACGCGTCAAGTCGTGTGCCAGATTTGAATTTGAAATTCCAATTCTGTCCCTATTCGCGGTCTCTTCCGTCCGGGTTCAACGAAATAGTCTGTGATTATCGGTTTGACTTAATTTTCGAGATGATTGTCAAGTCCAGCTAGGCGGTTCTAACGGTCTAAGATAGGAGGTATCGGACTTTCGACGCGCGGTCTAAATCCAATACAAAAATTCAAAGTGGTCCAGAGAACAAACCCGCTTAGAGTTTGATCCAAGGTTATAGAGTATTGTAGAGTTGTTTGTTCTACTCGATTTGGGTCTTGTAGAACATATTTAAAGTGATCAGGGACTATTTTCCAGTTACTCTAGCGTTGCGCTAGCTAACTTACGCTTAATTTCCATGGAAATTAATTCTACGCGATTTCGGGTCGAGTTGGTACTCGAGCCCAAGTACGGATTTTTAACGGGCGTTACAACGTGTGTGGCCCACCATTAGGTTTGCATGTCATCCAAACCGTTGGTAAAGGTCACAGGGACCCGGGGTGCAGAGAAAACACAAATTTCGGCTTGATCAAAAACTTCTGTGGACCCCAAAAGGATTTCAATGGTAGAATTTAATCACCACTGTTTCTTGTGGTGTGGGCCGCCTGAGTCTTGGATGGGCCTCATTTTTGGGGAGGGCCCACCTCAGAAAGTGGGCCACCTAGTGGACGGCGTGGATACAAAATATACATCATGTGGGGCCCACGGCAGGGGCCGTGGGTTGCTGTCCGGCCACCCGCTACCTGCGGCTCTGACTGCAGCAGCTCTGCTGCTGCTTTATTTTTATTTTTATTTTTTGGAAAAACCCTTTTACTGCGGTTTTTCATTGTGGGGTCCGCTTGAAGTGCATCCACTCCATCCATTGTATTCCTAAGCCCAAAATAAACCCATCAAGACCAATATCGGCCCATTTTCAACGTGTAAAAAGGATCTAGGTAGATTTCAATGGTGATGGTACAGTTTTTTGACGCTATGGCCCACCAGATACTCTGATCAAGCTCATTCTTTGGCTCAACACCTAAAATGAGTTGGTAAACATGATAGATGGCGTGGATTGAATACGTTCATCAAGATGGGGCCTACACGAGAGGGCCATCCCATTAGCTTTGGAACCAAGATAATATTTGTGTTTTCCAAATCACGTCCAGCGTCCGTGGACGCTGGACAGTGTGGCCTAGCACACGTACAAGGTGTGCCCTATTTAGGTGGGCCACCATATGATGAATGATGCATTTAAGATGGGCCCCAACCATGGAGGGCTTAGATAAATACATATTTCATGGTGGGGCTCATTCAAGTGGGCCACATGGCCATTTCATCACACACAAAGAAATAAAATAAACGGAAAGAGAGGGAGAGAGAGATAGAGTGGGACACGCGTGATGGAGGGACCCCGACACTATGGGCCCTCCATTTCAACCATCCAACCATACATCAATGTGTCCCATTGCAAATGGGCCATCCAAATAAAAGATCAACGGTGGAGATCCCTCTCCATTCAAAATGAACGGTCTATATGACCTATTAATGCAAGAAAGTAAACATCATGATGGGGTCCATGGAGAATGGCCCCATCATGGAATAGTTTTGATGATCAAGATGGGCCATTGGCCACATCTTAGGTTCCCAAGTGAGATCCAAACCATTGATCGGTTGGCCTCACTTGGCCCACCTTAAAAACATGAAAACTACTCTATCAAAGCACCCACCTTATGATCTACTCGGCCCGTTGGAACGCCTATCTTCTAGAGCTTCACTTTGATGGTGGAGATGGAAAATGGATGGTTAAGATAAGAGATTTGGGATGGGAAGTGGGCCACCAAAATTACACTTTCTCTTGGGAAAAACTTGGACGTGGGATGCTCTCCTTTGCTTGGAAATAGTGTTGGGAAATGAGGGAGAGAGAGAGGGTTGTAGGGAGATGTGAGAGTGATGGAGTGATGTGAGGTGAGTGATGGGTGAGGTGAGTGATTGGTTGACTTTGGGGTTGCTTGGCTTATGGAGAAAGAAAGCATGGTTGCTTTGTACTTGACATGAGAGGTGATTGATGGGATTGATTGATGTGATTGATTTGACACTTTGTAGAGATTCTCTTGAGAATGTAAACGCGCGGCGTTTTCTCGAAATAGACGCCGACCCACATCTCTTAGTCAGGGTATCGGATCGGACAGTGAGTCGCAGCGTTGGAACCGCGGCGACGGTGCAGTCGTAATGATACAAGTCTCGGATTAAGCCCGCTCAAATGAATAAGATACGACTTACGGTCGTGCGCAACGTCAACTATAGGTCACGGATTGCCAGAATTTGACGAGAAGGATCGCGGAAAGCGACAGAACAGTACGGATTATGATACGGGTCTTACATTATAGGTTAAGGTTTTAGGTCATAGGTTTTGGTTTAGGTTAAGGTTATAGGTTTAGGTTAAGGTTTAGGTTTAGGTTTAAGTTAAGGTTTAGGTTTAGGTTTAGGTTAAGGTTATAAGCTATAGGTTTAGGGAATTGAGAATAGGTTAAGGTTTAGGTTTAGGAATTTGGGTTCGGGTTCGGGTTCGGGTTTAGGTTTGGGTGTTCAAGTTTAGGTTTAGGTTTAGGTTAGGGAGTTGAGATTAGGATTAGGTGTAGGGTTTGGTTTAAGGATTTGAGAATACATTTTGGTTTTAGGTTTACATTTAGGTTTAGGTTTTAGGCTTAGGTTTAGGTTAGAGGTTTAGGTTTAGGTTTAGGTTATAAGTGTTGGTTCTAGGTTTAGGTTTCGATTAGGTTATAGGTTAAGGTTTAGGGAATTGAGAATAGGTTACGGTTTAGGTTTAGGAAATTGGGTTCAGGTTCGGGATCGGGTTTAGGTTTGGGCTTTCAAGTTTAGGTTTAAGTTTAGGTTAGGGAGTTGAGATTAGGATTAGGTGTAGGTTTAGGTTTAGGGATTTGAGAATACATTTAGGTTTTAGGTTTAAGAAATCGAGTTCGGGTTTGGGATCTGGTTTTAGGTTTGAGTTTTCAAGTTTAGGTTTAGGTTTAGGCTTAGGTTAGGGAGTTAAGATTAGGATTAGGTGTAGGTTTAGGTTTAGAGATTTGAGAATACATTTAGATTTTAGGTCATAGGTTTTGGTTTAGGTTAAGGTTATAGGGTTAGGTTAAGGTTTAGGTTTAGGTTTAGGTTATAAGCTATAGGTTTAGGGAATTGAGAATAGATTAAGTTTAGGTTTAAAAAATCGGGTTTGGGTTCGGGATCGGGTTTAGTTTTGGGTTTTCAAGTTTAGGTTTACGTTTAGGTTAGGGTGTTGAGATTAGGATTAGGTGTAGGTTTAGGTTTAGGGATTTGAGAATACATTTAGGTTTTAGGTCATAGGTTTAGGTTTTAGGCTTAGATTTAGGTTATAAGTGTAGGTTCTAGGTTTAAGTTTAGGTTAGGTTATAGGTTAAGTTTAGGGAATTGAGAATAGGTTAAGGATTAGGTTTAGGAAATCGAGTTTGGGTTCAGGATTGGGTTTAGGTTTGGGTTTTTAAGTTAGGTTTAGGTTTAGCTTAGGGAGTTGAGATTAGGATTAGGTGTAGGTTTAGGTTTAGGGAATTGAGAATAGGTTAAGGTTTAGGTTTAGGAAATCGAGTTTTGGGTTTAGGATCGGGTTTAGGTTTGGGTTTTCAAGTTTACGTTTAAGTTTAGGTTAGGGAGTTGAGATTAGGATTAGGTGTAGGTTTAAGTTTAGGAATTTGAGAATACATTTAGGTTTTAGGTCATAGGTTTAGGTTTTAGGCTTAGGTTTAGGTTATAGGTTTAGGTTTAGGTTATAAGTGTAGGTTCTAGGTTTAGGTTTAGGTTAGGTTATAAGTATAGCTTTTGGGATTTGAGAATAGGTTTAGGTTATAGGTAATAAGTTTAGGTAATTGAGAATAGGTTTAGGGTGTGGTTTAGGTTAAGGGTGTGGTCCCTGCAAATACAGATATAAACATGGCCTATCTAAATGGTCATGCCCTTCCAATGTTGTCTATAGGAAATGGACAACTTTATCATGGTCATAATAGTGGTTCCCACCTTCCAGGGACCCCCGCTCATCCAAATAGCTCCGACGCACATCCATGTCTGCTCCATTAATTTTAAGTAAATACATAAATATAGTCTGTCCAAATGGTCAGGCCCCTCTAATGTTATCCATAGGAAATGGACAGATTCATTATGATCATAACAGCGGTTCTCACCTTCCAGGGACCCCCTCTCATCCGGATAAGCTTCGACGCACATCCGGGTCTGCTCCATTAACTTCGAACAAATACATAAACATGGTCTGTCTAAATGGCCAGGCCCCTCCAATGCTATCTATAGGAAATGGACAGCTTCATCATGGTCATAATAGCAATTTCCACCTTCCAGGGACCCCCTCTCATCTGGATAGCTCCGACGCACATCTAGGTCTGCTCCATCAATTTCGAGCTAATACATTTAAATTAAACATAAATATATCTAACAGCATCTGGATACCTGGGGAAGGCCTCCCATATTTGTATTGTTGGTTACTCATCCCTTTGTCTACAAGCCACAATCAACCAATAATGTTTATCGCTACCTATACTCTGAAACCAACACAAATATAACTGGGAAACAATATAAGGAATAAGAAAAAATGAATTTACCTGTACACATCATTATGAAAATACATTGATATCATTGTTTGGAAATCCTGGTAATGCCATGAAAATTTCTAATGATTATGAGGTCCTTTATCCATCTCTAGAATACATGTGCATTTTACCAATGATTCCTGTGGTTGGTTTGAATGTTGTAAAATCGTAATGATGGCACATGTCCTTTTCATTACTGGTGTAATTCACAAAACAAACAGGACTAAACAACTAGGGAAACTAACAATTGTCAATTCATACAAATGTGTGTGATGACAGATTGAACATGAACTAATGCTTCCATGGCTTGCTTGATTGGATCATCTCTAGCACAGAGTGACCATTGAAAGAACCAAAACAAACTATTTATAGATGGAAAAGGCCTCATATTATAGGTATGGACATCCAAGTGTCATCAATTCATCATAATTTCACATCTTATGTTTTCAAGATCAAATGACAGAGCTTTATAGCAGGTTATCATTCCTAAACAACAGTTTGCTACTACAACTAGCAAAGGACAACTACACACAACATCAATTGATTTTCATGAACGAACTGGAGGAGTTGAAAAGGTGGCATTTTCTAGTAAATCTATTTGATCTTCTCCATTAATTAGATTCATTGTAAATACTTTTTGCAATTATAGTGCAAATAGTTGCCATGGGACCCGACTATGATGTTCTAATTATAATAACATCCACATCGATCATTTTACATGTCATCCTTCATTTTCCATGGGCTAAAAAGAAGTCTAGCCAATGCATGACTCAGGTGTATGCACACAAGTGGTAATTTTTCTAAGCTTTAACCATTTTCATATTATTTTGTTATTGTGAGTCCCTACTCGTGGCTGGCTCTATAATATAGACCCTGTAAGTTTCAACACTCAATTCATGAGTTCGAGTGCCCATTATGGAGTGTGTGGGTGTGAGTGTGTATATAAAAAAAAAAATCTCTCATTGAAAAATGCTAAGGTAGTTCATTTGTGAGGGATTGAAGAGGCAGTTCCTGCACAAGGGCCAAGGCATGATACCTATTTGTGATCTAGACCGTTCAACAACATGGAGCCCACCATAAAATTTGTCTGGCTAGATGTCTAGCTGCTCATTTCATTAGCTAAAAAACACATGTTTGCACTGAATAAAGATTTTATGCCATCACTCTTTTTCCTCTTGCTGTCCAACTTTTTTTTTTTTTTTTTTTTTTTGCAAAGTGGCCTGACTAGTGAATGGGCAGCAGGGAACGTTCGTGATTAGTGCAACATGATTAATGGCCTGGATATCACACATGTGCCACATTGGGAAACAGTGAATTGGCTCATCCTTCTCCTAATAAAATGGCCTCAGCGTTTCTCTCTCATTCATATGGGCAAATTAAAAGCCAGTTATGCTAAGCCCACACACCCATGCAAGCCACCCAATCCACAGGTGACAACCTATGCCAACATGGCAATAGGTAAAAATCCTAGCCATCCATCAGGAGGACCTCACAATTTAGATGTTACTACCCAAATACAAAGGTGGTCCATTTAGTATGTGAGCCATCATATTGACAACCGTACATTTGTTCAGTTAATTGTGATTCACATGAATAGTGGTCTGACTTAATTGTTGGCATGAGAACTCTAAACGATACCCTTCTAATGGATGGCTTGGATATTGTCGATATTTTCCATGCTGGCATAAGTGGTGGCATGTGCACTGGCTGACCTAACTACATGTGTGGTCTAATTAGGAGAGCTCTTTGAAAGTTTTAACAAAAATGCTAAGTTTTTTTTTCCTTGTGGAAGTGGTACGAAACATTTGTTTCATGGATAAAGGAAGCTGAATAGAGTAGATTGCTAATTGCACCATCCATAGACGAGTATATCCAGACCGGCATGATCTCCGTTACTACACATACTATTACGCTTCCAGCAATTTATTTGATAGGTCCAAGGTTATCAAAATGCCTGATAAGGCCATCGCACAAGTAAAAGGCACATGTGATATATAAAGTGATAACCGATTCACAAGATTAGATTATTTAAAATTTGCAGCCTAGAATTTTTTATTTTTTTATTTTTATTTTTCATACTAGTGGTAGCGACCCCTCTGGTGAACTCATTTAAGTATCTCATACTGAATATGAGTACATGCTTCAAAAAATGGCAAATGTCTAGGGAAACTCCGCTTCTTAGTCCTCATCCCACATAGCTCTTGTACAATCAGGTAGTTCAACCTCTACAATTAGCCAAAGATCTTATAATTATGTCTGGTATGTTAAAATCCTTTTTTTCCCTAATTGATCATACTTCTGTTGAGAAAGCAAAGGTAGTGACTGCAACCTATACTAACAAAGCTGAAAAAAGTGTTGTCCCTATTTCTTCCAACTTGTCCTTGTCATCAGTTCTTTTTGTTCCTAATCTCTCTGCTAACCTATTATCTATTATTCATCTTACAAAGTCTTTATACTACTCAATAACCTTCTTTAAAGATGAAGGTGACTGGTGGTCATGAAGAATGGACTGTATGTTCTTAATTCTCATAGCAGCATTCACCTACTAGCTATTTTAGTACGGATAAGGATGAAGTTCATGTTTGGCATTATCATTTTGGTCATCCGTAGAGTTTTAAAACATTTTCACCTTTGGCTTTAAATCTGAATCAATTTAAGTGTGAACCTTGTGAACTTCAAGACATAACTGTAATGTGTTTCCTCTACGAGAAAATTTATAAAAAAAATTTAAAAAAAAAGCATGAAACCTTATTTTTGATAATACATTTGATTTTTGGGTTGCTCCTTTGCCGCAAATATTGGATCTTGTTACTCTATATCCTTCATTGATGATGTTTCCCATATGGCATGGATATATCTCAAGAAAAACAAAAATTTCAAGTATTCCATTACTTTAAAACTTTTCACAAATGCGTTTACAACTAATTTAAGACAAGCATCCAAACTCTTCGAAGTGACAATGGAGAACAATACGTTTCTACAAAATTTCACGCATACTTAAGAGGAAGAGCATTGGGCTGCATCTCAAACCTCATGCCCACACTCCTCAACTAATGGTTTCATGGTGGTAAAGAAGCAAAAAAGGTAAAACTAAATGTAGAAAAGAATGATATTTTCTTCAATGATTCCTCCCTTTAGAAATCAAATTGATGGGCGTAAGCCTCTTAAGAGGTGTATGGGTATAAACGCCTCTGATATGCCTCACTATTTGAGGCATGGACGCTTGTACATTGAACTGCAAGGTTTATGCCTCAGGGCATTTTGAGAGGTCCTCACCCCAAGGCTCAAGGCAAGCCTCAAGCTTCAAGGCATAAGCCTCCATTCATTTTAAGACATTGGCTGCACCTTTTCTTCCCTATCTACTTCAAATGGTTTACATAGAGTAAAACACGAAAGGTGGTAGATATCATCAAAAACCTTCATCTCACATAAATATTAACTGCCTTGAGATAATTTCGATAGTCAAAAAATAAAGGTTACAAATACTAATGCGCCTTTTAAAAATGGCCAGATGTTCCTTTTAAAATATACAGTGGAGGAATTATCACATGAGCCTCAATGGACCGGAGGTTACCCTACACCTTGGAACACCTAGCAATGTTTCACAGGCTTATGACATCTGATCCGTTGAAAAGATGAGGCCCACCGTGAATATGGACATAAGTGAGAATCAGGTTTAGGTAGGCCACAGGTGTACATGGAATACCATTTTTATTTTTATTTTTGTGTGTACGGGAGGCCCACCTGATGATTAGCTTGGCCTAATTTTTTCCGCAATGGGATCTTCATAGTGGGACCCAGCTTTTGAACAGCTAGGATTTAGTACACTTTGACATGTTGGCTTGAGTGCTTGGTGTGGACTGTCATCTTGGACTTGTATATTCGTTTACTACAGACTGTTCTCTTACAATCCAAACAGTAAAAACTAGTGATTTTATAGAAAAAAGTAATTATAATTTTTCTGTCAACAAATGCCCTTGACTAATGCTTATAATGGATTGCTCAGTATTTCTTGCAATGCAATCAGTGGAGACCAATGATTTCATGGAATAATTAATTATGATATTGAAGATTTTTCATCATTTCTTACTATCCAAACAATGAATGACAATGATTTATTTTCATGAAGATTTCTCTTATGAAACAGACCGGGCTTGACCCGAAATGACCCGAACTGGGCAAGGGAAGACTCATTCAAATCCAACTTGAACCGAACTGAGTGGGTTAGTTAGGTATGAATAACAATTTGAAAATATTTGTGAACTGTCCGTTTTGAGAAAGCAAATTATGTTATGGGCGTACCTTATACAATAGTTGAGTGGTGGAAAATGGAGGCGCCCCACATCATGATGATGGCCATGGATAAGAATGGGAAGTGGCATACTCCAACGGGCCGTGCAACAATGTGATCGAAAGAAATTCAAGGTGCCCCACAAATTATGGGAAGAAGCTTTTATTTGCATCTAAGTGCCACAATACATAAAAGTCACTAAGTTCTAATGAGTTAGTATAGGATGTTCTGATGGGAAGTTTTCAAGTCAGAACTACGCCATTTACAATGTGCATTAGATGTCCACTGATCAGCCAGTTAGGATCAATCCATGGTAGAGAGCAATGAGCAAAACTGTGATTTACAAGGCTATGATCAGATGCAAAATTGAATTCAACTGGAAAAAATTCAGTTCTGTGAAGAGAAAATTACTGAATTGTATCGATGTGTTTTCTAGTATTTGCAATGTAGTTCTCAAATTTCAGTTGCATGCCTTTCATGTCCAACTTGAAAGAAATGCATTGCAGCTCAAGCCTAACAGTTTAACATGTTCCTCATTACCGAACTAAATTATTGCAATTTGATTCAATAATGCATCCAAACACATCTAAAATAAAACTGAATTGCAGATTTAAAATTCTACCAAGATCTTCAAATGTGTGAAAACAACCATCAACAAAATCATATATTACAAGTAGCTACTACTATTTAACAAACAAAGCAGTTTCTCTCAAACAAGCATAATAAGATGCCTCACAACCAAATCACGGATGCAACATAAGTAAATATAAATGATTGTACATATACATTCATTGAAATCCAACAGACTTCAATCTTCCATGCCAATAATCCCAACATTCCTCCACTCTTCTACTCTAGGAAACACATGAAACAAGGGTAAGCTCACATATGACATAACCTAATTCTTTGCATGTTTGTATAACTTTTTTAAAGAAAGGAAATTGTAATAGATATAATCTTAACCATCCACGCTTTTAATCCTATCTATTCCAAATATATTTAAAAAGATAAAAATTGAAAGTACACCTACTAGTGCCCTGGTTTGTCAATTACGGTGTAAGTTGAGTCAATCGGACAACTGTGCCTAACAGGAAGATCAAGCCAAGTGTCTGCCTCAACTGGATGCGTGGAAGCTCGCCATAGGTAAATCATAGCCTCACAACCCATGTCCCAAAACACCAGGTGATTAAAACCCTTAAAAATAAGTAGAACATCTTAAGGTTTTTATGTAAGAAAACTTTTTACCAAACAGGAAAATCTTCAAGTTTTTCTTACCCTGTCGATTATATCGATTCCCCTTTCGATATGATCGACCTGGTTTGTTGATGTCCTCGGCATCCCAATCGATACAATCGAGTGGGGAAAAAAAGTGTCCAGCAATCAAACATTCATCTGGACGATTTATCGATATATCGGACTCTCAATCGATATCATCGATATTCAAATATCAATCCTATCGAAAGTGGATCGATAATATTAACAGACAGTTTTTCGGCGCCCCATTTTTTCTAAAGAAAACTTCTATAAGCTTCGATATATCGATGACTTTTCGATTCAATCTGAATTCAAATACCGATCATATCGGAAGTCAGTCGATCATATCGATAGTGGGCGCATGTTTCCTCCAGCAAAAATTTCAGGATGTTTTAAACATTGATCGGGGGGCCAGTAGAGAAATCGATATTCATATGTCGATCATATCGAGACCTGGTCGATTGGACACAAACCGTCCAGCAAGCTTATAGGTAAATGTATACGATTTATCGATCCCATCAATACGGACTCCGATATCATCGATATACAAATTTTGATGACATCGACTGTTCCCCAATCATATCTTTAGAACCTGAAATTCTTTAAGGCTTGTCTATCTTATTTTCACCTGTCGATAGATCGATCCATATATCGATGGAATCAGAGTTTAAAATCCAATAACATCGATGTATGTCTCAATCCCATCGACCAGCTAGCAAAAGGCTTCAAAAGTGAATGACATGTAGTTTGTACGACTCTTGCTCGATGATACCAAACTCTATCATTGATAAAATCGAGAGTATATGCTCGATCATATCGACTCTTGCTCGATGATATCAAACTCTATCATAAATGTGACTGTTTTATATCCGTTGGAACTTTTTGCCTATATATAGAGAGAGGCTTGCCTTTATTGCTGGTAGAGAAAGAAGAGAGTGCTTCTGAGTGTTTTAAACTTCATATCATTTATCTTAAGCCCTTTCTCTCAGGGAGTTCATCCTCCAATCCACCCTCATCATTGATATTCAATAGAGTGAATTGGAGAATGAACTTCCGCATTCAAGGATCCTTCAGCTACTACCTTAATGGCAAATCATTAAGATGGGATGCCTTGAATGCATAAATGATTGGAATCACTCTATCTTCCTAATAGGAAAACCTTTAGAGAGTGGAATTCCATCATAACCTTGACCCGACCTAAAGCCTAGTATAGGTACATCTTTTGTGTTGCGAATCAAGGGAGCCGAAGACCCTTCAACAACAAGGAGGAGATCTTGGACATTGCGCTGAATGGGACTCATCAACTTATTTGTAAGTATCTAGAGTCCAGAGGACACTTGTGATCATTCCTTTCTAGGATTGGGTCTTAAGTGTTGCTCACCCTTTGAAGTCCTCAAAGGAGGCCTCTGACGGGAGTGTATGTGCGGGGTGCGTTGTGTGGTCCCTTGCTTTGTGGAGACCATAAACATCTGGGTGCGTTGTGTGGACCCTTGCTCTGTGTGGGCATGAACATCTGGTTGGGAGTGCGCCAGAAAAACTCCAGGGTTTGAGGTGAACTGAGTAGAAACCTCTATAAAGGTTGAAACTATAGGAAACCTTAGGTTTGAGGTGAACCATGGGAAACCTCCTTAGTGAAATCTGGTACACTCAAGTGTTAAGTGTGGCAGCCGGGAGTGGAGTAGACAAGTAGTCGAACCACTATAAAATGACTGTGTTTGAGAATGGTATTATCTTTCATTTATGTGATTTCCTTATATGCCTTTATATCTATTCATCTGAAATCACATCTTATACACACACACAATCATATCCATCACAATATTATCTATAAATTGTTTATCTTTTAAGTAGTTTGTGATTGGATCCTCTACCAGGCTTGGAAGTCAGTAGAGTTACATTTGAGTAATCTTAAGAATTGCATATCTGATAGGATTATTGTAATAGGACTTTTAAATGCATTGTAAAACTTTAGAAAGTCCTATTCACCCCCTCTAAGACATATTGACATATTTCAACTTCAACTCAAGCGGTCTTCACCGCTATTTCAATTGGTATCAGAGCGTGTCTCTCTTTAAGGGCTTCACCGCCTAGAGAGTGATCTTGACTGAAGTTGAAATATGGCTAAAGGAGAGGGCTCATCTGTCACTAGACCTCCAGTATTTGATAGTTCAAATTATGCTTACTAGAAGGCTAAAATGCATTACTTTCTGAGATCTTTAAATCATAATGTTTGGGATGTAGTTGAAAAGGGATATGTGGTACCATCTGAATAAATTGTACTTGAAAATGAAACCACAATCACTAAACCCAAACCTAATGAAAAGTGGACGGCGTTTGACAAAGAACAGCAAAATGCTGAAGTAAAAGTAATGAACGCCATCTACTGTGCCGTGTCCCAAGATATCTTCAATCAGATAAGTATGTGTGGGACATCTAAAGAAGCATGGGACTTATTGGAAACAACCCATGAAGGCATAAGCACTGTGAAGAGATCTAAACTACAACTTTTAACTTCACAGTTTGAAAATCTCAGGATGGAAGAGCATGAGACATTTATGGAGTTTTTCACCAAATTGAATATCATTTGTAACTCCATGGGTGGATTGGGAGAGAAGGTTCCTGTATCAAAAATATGTAGGAAAATTCTGAGGTCTCTACTGGAACGGTTCAATCCCAAAGTAACAACAATTGAGGAGTGTAAGAATATTGATGAGATGAAAGTAGAAGAACTAGTAGGTTCCCTATAAACTTTTGAACTACACTTCACACAATCCCAGAAATCCAAAAACACTGTCCTAAGAGCATCAAAGAAAACAAAACATAAGGACAATGAGAGTGAAAAGGAAGATGAAGATGAGGAAGTGGCTTTGCTGGCACAGAAATTCAGAAGATTCTTTCAGAAAAATCGCGGCCGTCCTTCCAGAGGAAGAAAGGTGAACTACAAACCTCCTGTAAGCAAATTTGGTAAGCAGACCAAAGAACCATAATGTTATGCCTGTCATGAGTATGGACACCTATCTACCGAATGCCCAAACAGAAAAACCAAGGGCAAGGCGATGGCCGCCACATGGGATGATACAAAAGAGTCAAACTCAGAAAATAGTGACTTAGAAAGTGATGGAGATCAGAAATCCTTGAAAATACTCATGGTCTCCACTACTTTGATCATTCCAACTGAACCTGAGAAAGAACAACAAGCCACTGAATCATTTTCATATGACAATGAGGAATTTAAGTCTGAAGAAGAAGAGGAAGAAATTGAAAAGGATAAATTACAAGATCCCTATAATCAACTATACATGCATAACATCCATACCCTTAAAAAACTCGGCATGTCTGAAAATAAAAAGAAATGGTTGCAGAAAGACTTGGACAGAACCTTGGAAATAAACATACATTTAGCCAATGACTTGCAACAATATCACACAGACAATAATAAATTAGAAAGAGAAAACCTATCCCTAAAAGAAGAATTATCAAAACTTATGAACCAGGCTGAATTGCTAAGAGATGATAATGCACAACTCAAAAATGAGAACCACTCACTTTGTATTGACTTAGAAAAATCCAAGAAATTTGTCGAGATAAACTACAAATTTTCTCAGAGTGGTGAGAAATTGGAAAAATTGTTAGGGATGGGAAGACTATGAAGAGACAAGAGTGGACTAGGATATGAGAAAAGTAAAAAAGAAAACTGGAAATAAAGTCCAAACAAAACTTACTGCTTCAAGTAGCAATATGGGAATTTCTCTAGTTTATCATTTATGTGGTGATGTTGGTCATTATAAATTTGAATGTTTAGCACCTAGATGGACTCTATATAACTCTGATCAAAATCACATTGAAAAATTCAAACCAATCAGAGAAACTCAGAATGTTAAAAGTCCATCTAGGAGAAGCACTCATTCATCACAACCTAAAGAAAAGAACAGAATGAAGAAATCTGTCTCACAATGGGTAGTTAAAGAAAAACTGAACTGTCTGATGATTAAATCCCATATACCCTGATATATCAAGCAGAAAAAGGAACAAATCCAGATTATGCATCTAGATCTGGATATTTTCTGAAATGATGCAATTTTTTTGAGCCTTCAATATTACATATGAGGATGGAGACCTTGAACTTTTGTATATAAACATTATCATGTTTATAATTGTACAGAATTGGTACAAATTTTTGTGACATATACTGATCAAGCCAAGAAATACCTAATAGCGTGTCGAAATTGTGAAAATTCTGAATAGTATCTACTTTCGATACAAGTGTCGGCCTTTTTCGTTTTCATCGACCGAGGGTCGATACAATCGACGACTCTTCAGAATATGAAAAGCCATATGACTGTGGATGACATCGTGGGTAGACTCGATAGAATCGATTGGCAACTTCTTGATAACAGCGATACATTGGTTGATATGATCGACAAATGGCGCCCGATAAAAGTTAGCAGGTTGAAAAAAAAAGAGTTTCTTCAAAAGGCTTTTCGGTCGTCTTCCCTATCCGATTCTCTCGACCAATCACCAGAAGCCAAGTCAGAATAACCAAATCTCACCACAAATCAAGTATTATTCTTCCAACATCGTCAGAACCTTCTCTTCTTGGTTTATCGGGCATTTTTGTCATTTCTCCCCATATACTTCAAACAGCCTATTCTTCCACATGGGAAAAGATAAAAACGTAGCATCCGGTCCAGGGGAGTCTTCAAGAGCTACCTAAAAAAAAGTCCTTGCCTCAAGGGAAATAGCAAGGATTCTAGACCGTGGGACCCCCACACGGCAAAGATCACGACACAGTGGGTCCCAAACTAAAGTTCCTGCACCTTCTCAACCAGCGCCACCTCCTCCGCCTGTCCAATGCCCACCAAAATACACTAATAGGAAGCTGATTTTTGAGAGAAAAGTTGATAGGGACTGTTTACCACCATACAAACTAGAACCCCTATTTGCTGCAATCGGTTGGCTCCCCATCCTGGATTTTGGTGGACCATGCCAACTGGAAAGGACACGCAACTTTCTTGCTGCATGTCATTCCCCGGTGGCTGACCCTCCTTCATTTATGGTATCCCTGGATGGTGATGATGCATTTATCACTCCCGCCACTGTAGCTCACATCCTCAATCTATAGTTGTCTCCAGAAGGCCTTCTAAATTTGGATCTCAATCTTCCAGATGTCAGATCAAAGATAACCAAATACCTATGTCACAACAGAGATATTCCATGGCATCAAGGGAATGCCTTAAAAAAAAGTATATGGAGCCCCGGTTTCGAGTCATGCATGGGATCTTTACTACTAATTTGTATCCAAGAAGTACAAACTGATCAGATCTCACAAGTCTCATGGTCATGATAGTCTACTCCGTTGCAATCGGGATAAATATCTGCCTTCCAACTCTGATTGTCAATCAGTTTGTCAATGTCATACATACCTTTAGAGATTTACATCTACCATATCCCTAGATTATTAGCAGAATATGTCAAAGCATTGGCTTTCCTTCTACAACTGATCCAGTATTCCCGCTCAAAGTTTTTAATAAAAAGAATATTCAGAAAATGGATCTGATATTTCACAAGTACAAGGAGGAAACTGAGGAAGACATTTATACAGAAGGGGAAGGAGGAGAAGGTGGTGATCCCATGAAAGGGGATGCAATGACTGTCGATGCACCTCCTGGACCGGATATCGCTCCATCTACATCAACCGCTGGGTATGGAAAAAGGCTTAAACTGGATAGGATTGGGGCCATTCAGAACGATATCCACTCAGTTAAAGAACGGCTTACTGTCCTGGAAAGGATGGTTTAAGGAGTGCAGAGCACGGTACAATAATTGGTGGATCTGTTGACGTGCCGACGGGACGACACGATGTCATCTCATCCTGCTCCGTGATGCTGAGTTCATGCATGCTATCATACACACCTTGCTCTTATCTTGCGGATGAACATCAATATCTTTTTGGATATTATACGCTCTTAGTAGTGTGTATGACAACTTTCTCACCATGCATAGTTTCTTTTTTTTGGTTGAATATGCCCACAATTGGGCCAAAATACTGATTGTGATATTTGGGTGCCCTCAAATGGGCTTTATTTTTTTTTGGTTAAACTGCTGTTGTCTGGGGTAGTATACTTCTCTGAACTATGGATGTTTCTGCCAATCTTGGGTAGTTTATTTTGCATATGGCTGAATCTAGTTCTTATCTTCTTACCATTTAAATTTATGCCTCCCTGGTTTAATGAAGTTTCAGGGTTATGGACTGCATGTTTATCTTATGCCTTAAGTGCCTTATGAAATTCATATTTTCTGCTCATGATGTATGCTTTACACTGTTTGCATTTATATATATCTATCTAACTGTGGTTCTCCCATATGCTTAAATTCTTCAGTCAATATCACTTATTATGCCTTTGCCAATGACTGACAAAAAGGGAGAGAAAAATTATAAACACCCCTGTGGAAAATTGGATATTTGTGCTCGTATTTATTGCAAGTGTTAGGGGGAGCAGCCGCAACAAGAAAGGGGGAGTTTTACAGTTAGGGGGAGAACTTACTAGTCATGTACATGGGTAATTAGAATTTGTAAAATTGTGTTAATGCATGTACACAGAATTTAGGATGTATCTGTCTAGATATTTTCTTAGGGTGTTTTACGTATTTTGTCACGTAATTGACAAAGGGGTAGATTGAAAGTGCACCTACTAGTGCCCTGGTTTATCAATTACAGTGTAAGTTAAGTCAGTCAGACAACCGCGCCTAACAGGAAGATCAAGCCAAGTGTTTGCCTCAACTGGATGTATGGAAGCTCACCATAGGTAAATCCTAGCCTCACAACCCATGTCCCAAAACACCAGGTGATTAAAACCCTTAAAAATAAGTAGAACATCTTAGGGTTTTTGTGTAAGAAAACTTTTTACCAAACAGGAAAATCTTCAAATTTTTCTTACCCTATCGATTATATCGATTCCCCTTTCGATATGATCGACCTGGTCTATCGATGTCCTCAGCATCCCAATTAATACAATTGAGTGAGGACAAAAAGCATCCAGCAATCAAACATTCATCTAGATGATTTATCGATATATTGGACTCTCAATCGATATCATCGATATTCGAATATTGATCCTATCGAAAGTGGATCGATAATATTGACAGGCAGTTTTTCGGTGCCCCTATTTTTCTAAAGAAAACTTCTATGAGCTTCGATATATCGATGACTTTTCGATTCAATCTGAATTCAAATACCGATCATATCGGAAGTCAGTCGATCATATCGATAGTGGGCGCATGTTTCCTCCAGCAAAAATTTCAGGGTGTTTTAAACATTGATCGGGGGCCGAGTCGAGAAATTGATATTCATATGTTGATCATATCGAGACCTTGTCGATTGGATCGAGACCGGACACAAACTGTCCAGTAAGCTTATAGGTAAATCTATACGATTTATCGATCCCATCGACACGGACTCCGATATCATCGATATACAAATTCCGATGACATCGACTGTTCCCCGATCATATCTTTAGAACCCGAAATTCTTCAAGGCTTGTCTCTCGTGTTTTCACCTATCGATAGATCGATCCATATATCGATGGAATTAGAGTTCGAAATCTAATAACATCGATATATGTCTCGATCCCATCGACTAGCCGGCAAAAGGCTTTAAAAGTGAATGACATGTAGTTTGGACCATGGAGCGGATCATCGATAAAATTGAGAGTATATGCTTAATCATATCAACTCTTGCTCGATGATATCGAACTCTATCATAAATGTGACTGTTTTATATCCGTTGGAACCTTTTGCCTATATATAGAGAGAGGCTTGCCTTTATTGCTGGTAGAGAAAGAAGAGAGTGCTTCTGAGTGTTTTAAACTTCATATCATTTATCTTAAGCCCTTTCTCTCAGGGAGTTCATCCTCCAATCCACCCTCATCATTGATATTCAATAAAGTGAATTGGAGAATGAACTTCCGCATTCAAGGATCCTCCAGCTACTACCTTAATGGCAAATCATTAAGATGGGATGCCTTGAATGCATAAATGATTGGAATCACTCTATCTTCCTAATAGGAAAACCTTTAGAGAGTGGAATTCCATCATAACCTTGACCCGACCTAAAGCCTAGTATAGGTACATCTTTTGTGTTGCGAATCAAGGGAGCCGAAGACCCTTCAACAACAAGGAGGAGATCTTTGACATTGCACTGAATGGGACTCATCAACTTATTTGTAAGTATCTAGAGTCCAGAGGACACTTGTGATCATTCCTTTCTAGGATTGGGTCTTAAGTGTTGCTCACCCTTTGAAGTCCTCAAAGGAGGCCTCTGATGGGAGGTATGTACAGGGTGCGTTGTGTGGACCCTTGCTTTGTGGAGAGCATAAACATCTGGGTGCGTTGTGTGGACCCTTGCTCTGTGTGGGCATGAACATCTGGTTGGGAGTGCGCCAGCAAAACTCTAGGGTTTGAGGTGAACCAAGTAGAAACCTCTGTAAAGGTTGAAGGTGAACCTGATTTAAAACCTTAGGTTTGAGGTGAACTATGGAAAACCTCCTTAGTGAAATTTGGTACACTCAAGTGTTGAGTGTGGCAGGCGGGAGTGGAGTAGACAAGTAGTCGAACCACTATAAAATGACTGTGTTTGAGATTGGTATTGTCTTTCATTTATGTGATTTCCTTATATGTCTTTATATCTGATCATCTGAAATCACATCTTATACACACACATAGTCATATCCATCACAATCTTATCTATAAATTGTTTGTCTTTTAAGTAGTTTGTGATTGGATCCTCTACCAGGGTTGAAAATTAGTAAAGTTACATTTGAGTAATCCTGAGAATTGCATATCTGATAGGATTAGTGTAACAGGACTTTTAAATACATTGTAAAACTTTAGAAAGTCCTATTCACCCCCCTTTAGGACATATTGACATATTCCAACTTCAACTCAAGCGGTCTTCACCGCTATTTCAAAACTTTCCCCTGATCCTGACATACATGGCTTCTGATCAGACAGAAACCACTTAAATGATATCAAAATAGCATAATATTTTGGCTCATTTGAAACATAACCTAATAAGCTTTCAAATGACAGCAATTTTGTGTCATCCCAACATTGTTTGATGCCCACAGACACCCACAAAATAAATTCTAAAAATACAAATGGGGTCTTGTTGAGCTAGTCATAAACTAACTCTAATTCCAACAACTAATCAATTGACAGACCCCATGAACTTGTAGAATGTCTAACTCATCACATGAGGCCACAATCTAACTTGATTGTTAATGTGATCCAGATCTATCACCACACATTTGATTCCGACATATGACCAAGACAATCCAGACAGTTGGATTAATCAGCCATTATGTGTGGCCTGAATGTTACTTTAATAGATGAGTATGGTATGGATGCATGATGAAGTAGCACAGATGCAACCTGTCAAAATGCAGCCTTTCATTATGCATTTTCTTCAAAAAACAAAATCAATACATGGCTAAACCGATATTCATCATTCCACAATTTGTAAACTATCCAATGTCAATCTAAGGCACATCCAAATGGTACATCAGCAAACAAATAATTTAAAAATAAACCCAACCATCACTACTAACAACAAGCCTGTAATGTTAAACATAAGCAATACACAAATGCCCAAAGCACACACGTTTCAAGAAAAAAAGACATATCAGAGAAGAATCAAATTTCATAATCCAAGAAGAGGAAGTAATTCATACCTCATTGATGGCAAGCACGATAATATCAAATTAAAATCCCAAATTAATTTAGGTTCCAAATCCACAATTAATATCTGGATTTGGGTTAGCTGAATCCAAAATCCCTAATTGGTTATAGGTTTCGATTGGAAACCCTAATTACCCAATTTGGGGATTTGAATCCAAAATTTTGTGATTTGGGGATTCCAAATTGAAACCCAAAATCCAGTTACCAAATTTGGAGATGATGCAAGTGAGGAAGAGAGAGAGAGAGAGAGGTCAGACTGTCAGAGATGATCGGAAGGAGGATGGTGGGGTGCCCTACCAACGACTCTGATCGTCATTACACCAAAAAAAATAGGGCCGCAGTGCGGCCTGTCTCTCATACCGCGTAAGGTTTACGCCCACCATCTTCTTGCGCAAAGAAGAATCTGGAAGGCCTCTCATGACCATGAGGACAAGTAAGAAAGAAAAGAAAACAAAGAAGAAGAAAATGAGAATTAGAGAGAGAGAGAGGTCAGACCGTCGTCGGAAGGAGGGCAACGCACGGCCTCCGGGCTAGGGGTGTCTAGGATCGGGACAGAGAGAGAGAGAGAGAGAGAGAGAGAGAGAGAGAGAGAGAGAGAGAGAGAGAGAGAGGCAGGACCTTGAGAAATGGGGGGAGATTGGGAGCGCTGTTTTGAGCGTGTGCCTAATTTTGGGCGGGACCTTGGACGGTGCTCTGTGGGCCCTACCATGATTATGTGTTTCATCCATTCCGTTCATCCATTTTTAAAGATCATTTTAGAGCTTTATGCCAAAAATCAGAGGGATATAAATCTCAGATGGTCCACACCACATGAGAACAATAGTGATTGGATATCCACCATTAAAATCCTCCTAAGGCCCACTGTACTGTTTATTTGACATCCAATCGCATTAATTTGGTCATACAGGACCAGATGAAGGGAAAAAACAAAAATCAGCTTGTTCTAGAACTTTTATGGCTACCAAAATGTTTTTAATGGTCGACGCTCATTCAACACTATTTCCCATAATGTGGTCCACTTGAGATTTGGATATATCTCATTTTTGGTCTCATATTGTAAAATTATCTGTAAAAATACATGGATGACGAAATTTCAACCGAATATGGATGGTTTTGGTTGTGTGGACCCAGCCCATTGAGTTTTTTAGACTGCAGTCTGAATTGCGTTTGAAGGGCTAAAAACCAATCTTCACAATCTTGTGCAATTCTGCCACCTAGGCATGGGTTGTTGCCACCCCATGGGACACATTAGATGGTCCAAATATGAAAAGTGATGATGGGTGGGGCCCACAGTCAAAACCTAGTAGTAAGCATGACCCTCAGTGGACATTTTTTGCCGAACGGAACTGTTTGGATGCTTTCTTCAAAAAATAGGTGGGGCCCACTTCTGATGATATTCTAGGAGATCTATTCCATTCATCATTTTCTTAGTAACGTGTAAGCCCATGGGTCAAAGTAACATTCATCAGAGTGTTAAATCCATGCTTTAAGCATCCTTTTCAGTTCTACGCTTGTGAATACACCTTGCATCACAAACACAATTAAATAGGGCATTAAACAGTACCATGTTCGTAAAAACAAGTAATAATTGGGGTCAAATATGCAATATTCGACCCTCAACAGGGGGCCATATAAAGTTTTGGATCAATCTGATATTTTTTTCCCTTCATCTAGGTCTATATGACCTAATCAACATATTAGATGTCAAATAAAAAGTATAATGGGCCTTAGGAGGGTTTTAATGGTGGATATCCAATCACTATTGTTTTCATGTGGTGTGGTCCACCTGAGATTTATATCCCTCTCATTTTTGACATCCCCTAATATGATTTGTAAAAATGGATGGACAGCATGGATGAAACACATACATCATGGTGGGACCCATAGGGAACCAACCAACATCCACCAAGTTTTGTGGGCCCCACTATGATGTATTTATTATATCCACACCGTCCATCCATTTTGAGATATCATTTTACGTCATGAGCCAAAGAATGAGGCAGATAAAAACTATAGTGGACCCCACCATAGAAATCTTAGGTGCACCACACCACATAAAATCAATAGTAATTGGATATCCATCATTAAAATCCTCCTAAGGCATATTGTACTATTTATTTGACATCCAATATGTTGATTAGGTCATACAGGGCCAGACGAAGGGAAAAAATAAAAATCAGCTTAATCCAAAACTTTATAGCCCCAAAATGGTATGACATCCAATATTGTACTATTTATATTTTTTTAAATGTCTTCACATAGTTTTAGATGGTAATCAACACTTGAGTTTTGTATACGGATGATTTTTGACATATCTCATAAGCTAAAGGGGAGATATCAAATGCACGGTGTTGATGTTCGACACATCGTGATGGGCCCATTTTACATGTCTGGTCCATTCACTCTATTTTACTGATCATTACCCTCAATTTGACTAGTTACTCGCCTCGATCATACTACATATAAGAAAGATATTGGGCAAACAAGATTGATCAACAATTTGAGTGAATTTTGATTTAAACATCTGAAGTTATTTACTCTTCATGTCCGGACTGATCAGATTGTCCAAAAATAGTTAAAGGTTGTTCATAATATCAAAAATATATAAATGAATAAAAAACACAAACATCAGCTTGATCCAAACTTCTATGGCCTCCAAGAAATTTTAAATGGTAGAGGTTCAATCACACTATTTCCTGTAGTGTGGTCCACTTGAGCTTTGGATATACTTCCTTTTTGTTCTTTGGACCTCAAATTATCTGTTAACATGGATGAATGGAGTGGATAAAATAATTAAATAACAGTGAACCCCACAGAGTTTACTCTGGTAAAGGTAACGAGTAACTTACTTAAATGTAGTGGAGAAAGGTTTCCTTAAAACATTCATAATCATATATTGGGCCTGCCTAAATGTGATTCATATATCCAACCCACTCATTATGTGTGTCCCACTTGGATGAGGGGTTGGACCAAGTTTTAACCGCATCCAAAACTCGTGGGACACACCAAGTGCTTTTATATTTTTTAGGATGTCTTCACATAGTTTTAAATGGTATGGCCCACTTGAGTTTCGTTTACCGATGATTTTTGAGATATCTCATAACCTAAAGGGGACACATCAAATCTATGGTGTTGATGTTCGACACACATCATGATGGGGCCCACAAAACTTACTAACATCAATTCTTAGGTTCTCACAAGGTCAGTAAGTTGGGTCACAATTTTAACCAGAATATTTGGCCCATTTTACATGTCTGGTCCATTCACTCTATTTTACTAATCAATACTCTCAATTTGACTAGTTACTCGCCTCAATCAGGCTACATATGATAAAGATATTGGGCATACAAGATTGACCAACAATTTCAGTGAAATTTGATTTAAACATCTGAAGTTATTTACTCTTCAATTTCAACTGATTAGATTGTCCAAAAATGATTAAAGGTTCAATTAGTAGATGTGCCTAATAATTTAGTAACTTTATTTTTCACAAATAAATTTAACATTTTTTTTTCAAAATGTATATTTTTTTTTACTCTTTTAACTAAATATCTTTTTTATTATAAAATATTTAAAAAATATTTAAAATATAAATTTTGAATTTTTATTTTCAAAATCTCAAAAAATTTCTCATATTTTAATTTTTTCTCAAAAATTTCAAAATGTCGATTTTTTTCTTCAAAAGCATTATTTTGTTCTCAAATTTTTCTTAAACATAGTTAAAATTTCTAAACTATTCAATATTCTTTTTCATGTGATATAACAAATCATTTAAATATTACCTAATAATTATATATATATATATATATATATATATATATATATATATATATATATATATATATATATATATATATATATATATATAAATATAAATTTTCATTCATATGATATAAAAACTATATACACACACACACATTTTTACTGACAAAAATTTTTAAAAATTAAAACATTTTTACATTAATACCTGGCCCAAAAATGGGTTGGAGAAACATAAGGGTAGCAAGGATATACAACACATCATCAAAATCTTACTTTTGTTATCTAACTTTTCAATTTTTCTTGTCAAAATACAAAATTTAGTTTTCTCTTTTAAAATATATATTTTTTTTTTGACAATTTGTCAATTTTTTCACAATTTTGTTTAATTTTTTAATTTTTCTTTTTCAAAATATCATTTTTTAAATCTCACTTTTGTTATATAACTTTTCAATTTTTCTTGTCAAAATACTATATATATATTTTTTTTAGAATTTATGAATTTTTTCACAATATTGTTTAATTTTTAAAATTTTCTTTTTCAAAATATCGTTTGTTTTTAATTGAAATTTTGTTATATAACTCTTTAATTTTTCTTATCAAAATGCAAAATCTAGTCTTCTTTTTTAAAATATATATCTTTTTACAATTTGTCAATTTTTTCACAATTTTGTTTAATTTTATAAATTTTCTTTTTCAAAATATCATTTTTTTTATCGAAATCTTTTTTTTTTCAAAATTATCAACATTATTCAAAGTTCTTAATTTCTTTTTTCAAAATCTAGATTTTTATAAAATTACATTTTTTTTTAAAATATAAATTTTTCTTAAACATTCTTAATTATTTTTTCTAAGCTTTTTAACTTTTTTTTTCGAAATTCATAAAAAAAAAAAATTATTAATTTTTGACCTGAGCATTAGAGACGATTTAGGACCATCTCTAATGCAGACGGTCTTTGACAGTCTCAAATGACCACTATAAGACGGCTAAGGACCGTCTCTAATAGAGACGTTCTTTGACAGTCTCAAATGGAGACAGCTAAGGACCGTCCCTAAGACAGACTATTTGTTACGATCTCATATAACCAATAAAAGACGGTCTTTGACAGTCTCAAATTATTAGTAAAAGACAGCCAATGACCATCTCTAATACGGACGGTCTTTGACTGTCTCAATTGACTACATATAAGACGGTCAAAGACCGTCTCTAATACAGACGGTCTTTGACCGTCTCAAATAGAGACAGCTAAGGACCGTCCCTAATACAGACTATTTTTGACAGTCTCAGATTACAATAAAAGATGGCCAATGACCGTCTCTAATATGGACGGTCTTTGACCGTCTCAAATGAACGCATATAAGACGGTCAAGGACCGTCTCTTATTCCAGACGGTTGATAGCCGTCTTTTTTCTGCAGTTAACAACAAATTTCGACCGTCTTAAATGATTTGTGGACATTCAAATTTTTAAGACAATATTAAGGACGGTCAAGAGCCGTCTAAAATTTTAGAGACGGTTTACGTTCGTCTCTAAAGCATCTTTAAACCAAACAATTTTAGAGACGGTCCAGAACCATCTCGAAATCCGTCATTTTTTTCCATTTTTCACGTAGTGTGTATATCTCAGGAAGCACTATGATCGATCCCATGCACCGGACATTAGTAATCGACCTCGCATACCCGCCCCGTGGTGGACTTTCACCAACTGTATATCATGGGAAATACCATGGTCGATACCCATGCACCAGACACCAGTAATCGACCTCACATACCCGCCTTACGGTGGACTTCCACCCGGCATGCAAATAGCTGACTTCATTTGCACTTCTCCTCGTCGGCGAGTTAGACCGGTCCCTATTTGCACCTCAACCCTTAAGCAAGTTGGACTCACCTCTTCTCAACCCGACCTCGTCAGTGGGAGTCAAATCCATGACCCATGTATCCACTCGGCCCGACGGTGAGGCAACCCTAGCTAGCATAGGGGTTTAGGGACTTTCAACCCAAGGGGCACATCATCCCCTACTATTTTCACACTTTCGGTGTCCCGTTCATTTTTAGGGATAACCCAAATCATCATCATAGATGCATATTTCATCATCAAGATCCAACTCATCTTATACGGCATGACTGTGGTATTTCGATCATCATGTATGTCATGATTATACATGAATTCAAGCAATTATGATGAGGCATACGTTCAAGTGCATGTGGTATGCATATAATGTTATGAGCTAAGGGTCTGCTTAACCTTTAAAGTAAAAATGACATATAATCATCATATGCCACTATCAACTATATCAATCCATAGTCATGTGACTAAATTGAAGAGGACATATCTTACACATGAACAAATGTATTGAAGTACACTTGCACATACCACCATTCCATGGTGCATGAGTATGATCAATATCAACATAATTAAGTAGATAAATTTAGTATGTTAGGAAGTGGAACAACATTAATCAAGATATTAAATCACATGCTTCTATTAACCAAAATTACTGACATCACTAATATCATCCATCACTATCATAATCACGTGCAGTAATTGTAATAAGAGTTATACCATATCCTTCGCAAGATAAATATTTCATTAGTGGCTTTGGCCCGACATGATTTTCTTCAATTGGAACCACATGGTTATACCCTAAATGGGCATTATGGTTAATGAGTGGTGGTGACGCAAAGTACATGCATCAAGTGGTTATGAGATGAAAGACAATTATAACATGAGCCACAGGATGGATGGTGCTGGTGAAACTCATATAATGTAGAGGGCTTCACCTTCAAGTAAGTTGTTATTAGGTTGGATTTGTAAATGGTTATCATAGCAATTCTACAATGGTTTAAAAGGAATAGGTAAACCTCATAAGATACCATGAGCTCTAATTTGAACAGCTAGGGTATATAATATACACATAAGAGTTAGTCACGATTGGATAATGCAAGTTTATCTCATACAATGTAGTGGGTCCTACTTCCAAGTGGCACTGTAAGCAGATGGGTTCACAAGTGTTCGAATGTTATACGTTCAATTAACACTATTTCATATCAGCTAACTTATTTAGGATTTGGATCTAAGTCATTTTGAAATCATGTTCTAGAATTAGCTAGCATAACAGATAAATGGTGAAATATGTCATACTTACATCAAGGTAGGATCCAAAATCAACACATGTCCTAAATTCACATACCCAAGAGGTTTCACCATCAGCATAGTTCACAGGTCTAAGTAATCACACAATTCTCACATGCCCACATGGTCTTATGGCCACTCCATCATAAAAAGTCCATATGGTTAAGTGGCCACACAAATGTCACTCTACTTACCGTTAATAAATGATTTAAGGTCACATGGTTACTTATCATAGCTCATACATCTATGGGCAACCACTTTATTAAGCTCCCACATGGTCAGGTTGCCAATGCCATAATCTCACTTGGTTGAGTGGAAATATAATTAGTATCATAGTCTAGTGACTGCATCTCAAAGCATCCAAAGCACAGTCACAAGCATACCCACTATTCTCGGTTACACTAACTCTTAAACTATAACAGCTCAATAGTTCATATGGTGAATACCTCAGATTCGGTGTCACATGATCAAGAGGCCAAGAACTAGTTTTTATCACATCAGATATAGTTTAGTGGTCCCCACATTTGTCTCACCTATGAACATAATGTAAAGGTTGTATTTATGTCGAATGACACTGAATTGAAGGCCACTCCCTTATCAAGTTGTATAATCTATCATATATCATAATTCTCATGACTAAGAGAACCTGCATGTACAACCCGATTGTTCATGGTTTGAGTAACTATGGCTATGCCCATAAGTGCGTGGTCATGTCATTGGGTGGTCACCAATGCCACTTTATTTCATGTAATTAGTTGGCCTTGTGTGCATTTCACAATCATATGGTTAGACGACTACATATACTCCACAATTGCATATGATTAGGTGACCTTACATACATCACATGTCCACATGATTAAGGGATCAAACACTTATATCGCACCCTTACACTCGATTAAGCGGTCATCCACACATCTTACAAACATAAGATTAGAAGCTAAAAATCACCATTTTTGTACAAGCGAATGGGTCATACAAGATCACAAAGTCGCACAGGTTAGTAGGCCGCACAAATCACCAGTTCATTGGTTTAAGTGTGCAAGGGAATTTCAGCTCAATTGATATCTTTGTGTTTTCAGTTAATCTAATGGCGGATAACTTTTGTACGACTTGGATGGCATATAAACATAATAGTGGGGCACACAACAGCCCCAACAAACTTCAATGGCGAATAAACTTTATAGTGGGTCCCACATGATGGGCCCACTCAGTTTTGGGAGACAAATAAACATTAAAGTGACCTTAAGGAGGTTGGCCACATTGGAGGATTACAATCTATGCAACACAAATGGACAGGTTAGATCTCTCCTAAACATCAAAGGGGACCCTTAAAGGTCTCAACTATGGGAAATTTGGGCTTGACCAAGTAGGTGGTTTCCATTGATGTGGTAGGGCCACACTTATTAGGTCTACAAAAGCTAATAGATGGTGTGAATCTAACATACATATTATGGTAAAATTTTAGGAGGTTTTAAGGACAGGCATTACAACAACATTGTTTCTTTGGCGCCAAAATATACAGATGGTTTTGTAACACCCCGGATTTTTGTCAACATGGAATTAGACGTCCTTAGGCAATGGGTCAACCATATCACTCTTAGAGCTCAATTCCAAAGTCTAAACATCGCTTTTTAACCCATTTACTTCAAAATCTCACATTTCACCACCTCATTCTTCAAATTTCTCCAAGTACTTTCATATTAGACATAAAATCTAAAGTTTAAAAGGTGAAGAACTATACTTAAACTAAAAATTACTATAAATGGTTCATACATGCATAAAATGGGATTTTGACTATGGAATTCTTGGAATATCATGATGTAGATAGGTTATTTGGTTGGACTAGCTTCTTCTACCCCAAAATCATATATTCTACATCCTATAACTCATTCCGGTTTGTAAAAGACACTCGATAAACACCTCGACAGACTCATGGGCCCAAACGGCTCAATTCGAGGAGACCCGAGGTGGGTCCTACATGTTTTTCGCATCTTGGGGTGAGCCCTCGCCAATTCGACAGTGACCAGCGAGGCCTCGTCCGTACAGCGATCAGGCAGCTCATTTTCTATGCATTTTATCCAATTTTAAAAAATTATATCTCCTTCGTTATAACTCTGATTTAGGTGATTTAAAAACTAGATTGAAGATAAATGAATCTAGTTTTAAATAAAAATACTTGAAAAATATAATAAAATACTTCATATGGTTTAAAGTAGGTTGTTGTGACAATTGTCCGAAAATCACTAGTTGGACAGCTGCTACTTCTAAAACTTTTAGAATTTTTCTACAACTCTAAATCTTATGAAATTTGGTGGAGAGGGGGTAAACTTGATGATGAACTAGTAGAAAAATAATTAAAATAATATGATAACTATAATTTTCCAAAATGGGGCATAGAATAGCCCTAGGACCATATTCGGCCATAATTAGGGTAGAATTTGCTTAAGCACCAAACTGAATACTCAGTAGAATTAACTTGCACCACTTTAAATATGAACTACAAGACCAAAAATGAGTAAGACCGCTAATTCTATGTTCCTACAAACCTAAGATCAATCTTTAAACCTAGTTGCTCTTGGGAGCATCGTGAAACTTCGTATCGGACCTGGACCGCACGTCAAAAGTCTGATAGCGATGAACTTAGACGAACATGACCATCTTGTTGGGCTTGACGTCCACCTCAAAAATTAAGACCAAACGATGTCCTGAGACCATTTTCTTGAGTCCAGAGTGAAGAGAGTGAGAAAGCGAAGATTTTTAAGAAATTAAATAAAAATTTAAATAATCTGAGACGTGTCGCTTACGCGTTATTTTTAAGCGTTCTGACCATTAGATTTTGACCCAATTTTAGCCTCGAATCAGGATAGGTGGCCCATACATGTCATAGCACTTGTGGCTCTGATCGACTCTCGGTGACCGTTGAACTGAAACTGGTCCGCCATAATCGATCTGGAAACCCGACCGGACTGAAAACTTAGCTTGACCTAGATCCAATATTAGAGAGTTTAAGTCCAAATGCATTTAGTAACAGGACCTCTAGAAGTGCTCCATTGGATTGAAACTAGGTCGATTTGGTTATAACCTAAGTATAGCTAACCTAGCTTGTATTACAGGTTAATATTCCACGTATATGAAGACTTAGAGATTCCATCGACTTCTTTACGCTTCTACGGCATAAAGTGCAGACTTTAGACAGAATGGTGATGGTTTTCAAGGCTTTCAATGTCGGTTAATGATTTATAACTAACAAGGGTGCGATTACACATGCAAAATGCGTCGTCTGTTTCGTTATACGAGTTTACATGAACTATGTAAAATATAGTGCATTCTATGCATATGTACACCATGGTTATCCATCGTGGGCATATGCACGTGGTATGTGGGGCAACTCCCTAGTGAAAGGAATTGGCCTGGCACATGTGTAATCCTCATACATCATGAAAGTGATGTATGTAGTCTTTGTGTTTATGCAAATGTCTGAATGCGCTAGTGATCACATAGAATACTTTGTAGGAGGATCGAGATACGAATCTCGGTTACCTCAATTATGCATATGATTTTCAACATGTACGTTACATTGTAATGTCTGTTTAATTCATGAAGTGAATGTGTGTAAATCTTGTTTGTATTGTACTTCATAACATGCTTCTTGATTGTAAGAAGAATTACTTGTTTAATCTTGCTTTAACTATCTCATATAATTCTGAGTGATATAAAATGAAGTTGGGACTATGATTTAGTCCAGGAAAACGGTAACGGGATTGAATTAGTGGTTGAGATTCATTCACCACGTAAGACGTGTTTGACGAACCCGAGCCGTACTTCGATAGGCGATAGTGGTTAGGCCACGCGAAGGGCTTATGCACTTCATATCGTTCAACTTGTCGTGCGCTTAAGCTAGCCGAGCTCGTCAAGTAACCCGATCTGTCCAATGTATGTTCACCATGTTTGGACGCCATTGCTTGAACTTAATGTTCCAAACTTACCAATGCAACCCCGTTAACCTTGGTACCTTGATCCGCTAAGACTCATGAGCCGGGCATGGTGGTATGGAACACCGTAGTCGAGCTGTCGGCCTATGCTGGGGCCACGAGCCTCCCCGTAGTGACCAGTGAGCAACCCAGACTTGTGAGCCGAATATGGTGGTATGGGACACTGTATTCGAGTTGTCAGCCTACACTGATAAGGTGATGGGGGAGTGGTGCAACGAGTGCATGTAAGAGCCCTGGCAGCCCTTTGTAGTGACATCGAGCATACTCTGAATTTGCGGTGAGGCGACAAGCCTTCCCGTAGTAAACAGAATATAAACTAGGCATGTATTGATAAGGTGATGGGGGAGCGGTGCAACAAGTGCGTGTAACAATCCTGACAGCCCTTTACAGCGACCTAGAACCGCATCATCGTATGAGATTATCTAGGACTGACGACCCTACAATGGATCCTTATTTGGGAATGATATAAGAGAGGTACCTTAGTTTCTTAATACTTCTGTATGAAAAGGACTAATAACAACTCCGTAATCATGTCCATATTGCACTGCATGTACCTGAAAGATGTGGAGCACTGAGGGACGAAAGCATGCCGCGAACATAATATGATGTCGCATGAGGGAGTATGTTGGCGAGGGCATGCATCATTATTACATCTCATCCTTGCATTAATTATACTATTTAAGAGTGTTTGATTGTAATTCTTTATCATTACTTCTTGACTGAATTGATAACATGTTAACCTATGCTTTATTGTTCCACTGAGTTAGATACTCACTCCCATGTTACGGGATGGTGTTATACACACCAACCAGACCCTGTCTTAGTTTCAGGTGAGGGTGATGCTTGTGAAGCGGAGCCGGACTTTGCTTATGATGATGAGTTCTCCTACTTGTAACTCTCTAGCGGGTCTATTTGACCTGGAGTTGCACCAACAGGGCTTCGGTATTTGGGATAGAAGACATTACATTTTTCTCATTTTGTACACTTTGTAATCAAACTTGTAATTATTAACCTAATGACATTCATACTCTGAGGGCTTCCTATCACTCTTATCTAGTTTAAATACTTATCACAATCTTCCGCTTGCATAATTTAAACGCTTTCGAAGTATGATATGTTATTTTTGGTATAATCTCAATCATGTTTAATGCCCTTCTATAGACAATATTCATTCATCATTATCTATGATGCATAAGTGATATTTTAGAACTCGGGAGTTGGGTTTCTACTCGACTCCCCAATTTTCAGGATGTTACAGATGGTATCAGAGCATGATTTGGATTAAACTGGACCTGGGTTATGGTAATACAACGCACACTGACGCACTCTGACTTAGGAAGGGGGCGATGGAATCTAGAAACCACATTAGAATCCCAAGTGTCACCGACGGGAGAGATTAACTACCGTAGAATACCCCATACGTAACCGAGACCATGTAAAATGATCTCATATCCCCACTTCTATTCACTCAAGCTTCCATCTTCTTCTACATCTTACACCCATCCACCACTATTCTTTACAACTCTTCACCTTCCTTATACCCTCTCATATGGGCATAAAACTTACATTTTTGTATCCCATAACCTGCACAACTTTCAAATGATGGGACATTTAGGGCCGTTCAACCAACTGCATTAGGTAAGATTAGGGCAGATGAAAATGTAAAAGTAACAATAAATGTATGTGTAATGTATTGTCTCTAAATTGGGTGTATCCCATGGTTTCTAATGCCATGGTTGGAATGTATGCAATTAACAGTAAATCCCAGGATTTCCTTTCAAATTACACTTGGACATTCATCATCATGGGATTTGAAAATCCCATCTCACACTTTCTAACACAAGGCACATTTTCCAAAGCCTATGAAATTGATTTTAATCACATCTCACCCTCCTTCCAAACATGTCATTCCCACTCTCGAGGTGGGATTAGCGATGCAATCCATTTAATACAGCCTTATACCACTAGCCAAACAGGCCCTTAGAGTTTTGGACCTAGAGTGGGTATTCTTAGATTTAGAAAGATCTGACGGTATAGGAAAGCTAGTAAATTAAAAACATAAATCTTAGGACCTCCTTAGCTAGTATAGACATATGTGAAGTGCTCGAGCAACGTTAAATTTATTAAGACTAGGCTACTGGTTATGCTAAGGAATGTAAAAGACCGATTTTCCTAAGGTAATTGGAATATAGACATAGTTAGTTGTCTTGATTTAGTTAGAGTGAAACCTCGTTCCTTTATTGGATTCCCTTGATACTTATAGGCTCTTTTATTAACTCTTAGGAAGCTTGCTTGACTCAGAACTAGTTACGCTTAAAGAAAACTTATATATCCCTCGGATTGAACGCTGGGATAAACCAGCACGCCCCTTAGAAGTGCCCTCCCAAGGACTTATTGCAATTGGGAACGCGAAGTAAAGGAACTATAAATAAGAGAAGTATTCGCGGTTTGAATTGATTTTCCAATCCTAGTAGTTACCAATGAACTCATTGCTCTGATCAAGCAGAAGATCGGGATCAACTATGGTTAAGAATTGATGCAACAAATTTTCTGTCCTAGCTAGGCAGAAGATCTATGTATCTGGCTCAAACCCACTACATAACTTTTCTTCCGTGTTGGCCTGACCACCTACAACTAAAAGTCATTGCTTTGCCTTTTGGAAATGTTAAGGGCATATAGCCAATAGAGATTAGACATCTTGCTGCAAGCTCACACCCGTCCCTGAAATCAACCACAACACTCATCATTTTTAGCTCTTTTCTGTAACCATAGGTACCAATTTCATAGATCCTATAGTATACCTGGTTTCGACGTATGGGTCGGGACATAGAGTCTTGAGACTTGAGAGTAGAATTGTTTTTAAGGGGGGTAGAACATTATGAGCCCAATCTAGTTAGGACAGCTAATGCAACCGTTAGATCAGTGTATGTTCACTCCCCAAGTGCAGGGTTGTGATGTAGTAATAAACTCGGTAAGACCGAGGTCGAATCCCAAGGGACTGAAACTTGTACGTTATCTAAAATTAAATAGACATTGAACTAGAAAAAGATGAATTCTAAATCAAGTATAAATTGAGGAATAATGATGGAATAATTTTCTAAACTTAAGATAAATCAGAGGACGAGAAACTAGGGATTCAGAGGATCCACTTGTAGAGATCAGGGAGAACTTATGCTTGCATCAAAAATCATGGAAATTACTGAACTGCCGTTGATCTAGTTTTCAAAGAGATGAAAGGAAGATAAATTAGAATGGATTCCATCACCAAACCATGCCCACAGACTATGGCAAACAACAGAATTAAACTAATTACCAACCAATCATATATATGAAGGTTAAGAAGGGTACCGTCATCCAACCATGCCCAGGAGACTATGGTGAACAACGGGACGTCCTAACGTCATAAACATAAAAGGGATAAGAAAATATTCAAAGCATTGCAGACCCATTGTAATTTCAGTCACAACAGACCATTAAAGACCAAAAATATTTCCATTAAAATCAAACTAAAACCAACTTCAATTCAAAAATTAAAATTAAATTAAAAGCATATAATCTCTCATCTCACTACAAGCTTCACCTCCTAGCCCTAGCTAGGAGGATTTAGCCTGCAATGGATGGGCTCAATCCAAATAAATAAAGAGAAAAAGAAAAGGAAAAGAAAAGGGAAAGAAAAAAACCAAGCTCCTCTCTCTCTCCTCTGCCCACGTTGAAACCCAAGCTCGAGCCCTCTGTTCTTCCTCCTAAGACCTTGAATGAATGCTCCCCACGTCCAAAAACCTCCTTTTATAGCTGCTGGAAGGCTGGAATCAGTGACAGAGTTGTAGCAGGACACGGAGTGTAATTTTCGCAGTCAAGTTCGGTGCCTCGAAACACGCCACTTTTCTCGCTCAAATTCTAAATAAATACTGTCCCTTACGATTTTATTGGGTCTTCTACATGATAGACGGTTCAGATCTGCCGTATGATCAAAGATGGTGGGCCAAAACCGTCCGGAAAAGTCGGTTTTCGCGGATGTGCGAAACCTTTCGCACCATTTCGCTGTTGTGGTCGGTGGGCCCCACAGAAGCATTTTCGAGAAAATCCACCCCGTCCATTGGATTCAGAACGAAATTTCAGTCAAAAATGGGTGGTTTTGAACGTCCATTGATGTGTCCCAGAGAAGAAATAACTAAAAGATCAGATTTGAACGCTACCGGGCAGCCCTTTTGTGGCCTCTGTATCTCACACGTGTGCACACATGGGTGCAAAAGGTCAGCATGGTTTTGTAGTTCTCGAAGCCCTCTACACGGTGGACGGATCAGATTGGTCATACGAGCAATGGGTGGGGCCCACTGCCGTTCGCAAAAACGGCCAGCGGCCGTGCGTCCGCTGCTAACGAAAATTTTTTTTTTTTTTTTTTTTTTCTTTCTTTCGGTCAGAGACGGTCAAGCCGTCTCTGACACTTGCCATGCACGGCGAGTGCACATGTGCACTGTACACACTCATCTCATATGGGGTCCATTGCACTGTTTTGGAGAAATCTGCACCGTCCATCTGTTTTGACTCCTCATTTAAGGCGTCAATAATAATTTTGAGGCAGTTCCAGATATCAGGTGGGCCCAGAATCAACGGTTTATGGGCTGATCTGTCAGTTGGGGCACTTCCCGAGATCTTCAATGGCTGAAATTTTATATGTACGGTTAATTTATGGTCCTCAGGCGACGTATGAAGTTTCGAGCCGAACGGATGGTGGGAACCTCGTGATCTTGCATTCTGGACGTCCTTCAGGCCACTTGAGCTTCAATTTCTAACTTTTCTCGGATTTCTGACTGTGTATATTTGTCAATCTTGGTCCCCTGGAGTGTGTCCCTTGACTTTGGCGTCATCAGATCGTTAAATCTCAACTTTTAACGTCCTTTTTCCATCCATGCTCATAAAATCACTTTGCCACACAAGAATGAGAAAACAAGCCATTAGACAGCATTATATTCGTAAATCCAGACAATATCTGGGGTCTAATATGCAATATTTGACCCTCAACACAACCCCCAACCAGCATTTTGCTAGTCCCGAGCAAAATATGCGAAAAATAAGTTGAGAATTATAGGAGAACTTTTTATGAAATCGAGTGAGTTTTTGAACAAAATACGAGAAATTTAATATTCATGAATGTTAGAAATTGTATTCTCTTGAGCTCAAGTGCACCGTAGACTTCATAATCAAGTGTAAAGCATTAATCCATCAATTAGAAAAATTTTAAACATTGAGATCCATGGATGTATAGTGTAATCTCAGCTAATCACATTAAGATTGAATTTGTTATTTCAGGATCTCATTGGTAACCAGCAAGAGAATTCATGATAACCAAACTTAATCCAAAACTTGCCTCATAGATTAGCCTATTAACTTGTGATTTTTCTATTCAAAGTAATGCCAAGGAAGGGGAATCAAATCCTCACCTATAGGGAGCAAACCTATGGTGAAGATCGTACACCTGACTCTTTTTAGATATCATTCATGGGGAATTAACTCCACACCTATAGGGAGCAAACCTATGGTGAAAATTAATTATCCAACCTTTCCAATTTTTATACCATGATGGCAAGATATTTCAGGCTGGTTCCTTTCGTGCTTAGTGATTACCAAATTAACCCTTCAATATCAGACTGAAGTCTTAACGTGAAAGCGAGATATGACATATGAAATCCTGATGCGATCAATGTTTAAAACTTCTAATCATGGCTTAGCAACTCGATCGTAACTGCAGAATGCCACCGATACGGAATCCAAGAGTCATAAATTATCAACATCATATATCTCACAATTCTAAATCAAGGATATTCGTCAAAATCACTTCAAATTCATAAAAATTTTCAGAAAAATTCAAAAATTAAAATTTTCACAATTGTTGCTCAAGACCAAGAAAATACTGATTAGGTTACCTAATCCCCCACCCCCAACCTAAAGTCTACATTGTCCTCAATGTAAAAGATATGAGCATGCAATGCACATGGGACAACGAAAGTAAATGAGAAGTGATGGGAAGATAGTACCTAAATAATGAATCAAGAGAGTTTCCAATAGATCACGGCATGGAAGCTTGTCAGCATGAGAAAGAAAGCAGAACAAAAATAACAAAAATAAAATCCTACCTATACCACTTTCGCAGGTGCTCTCGATTGCATTTAGCGTATGCAACAAGCCTTTAAACCCCTAGGTTACCCCTAGTGGACGAGTTGTAGTCTCGTGAGGGTTTGCAGTAATGTTACCCACAAACATTGAACTAACTAACCTATGAAAGCGACTATCCTAAACCTATGAAAGCGATAAACCTACCTATACCTCCATCAGACTAGGAGATCAGTCCTGGTAAACAGGAGCAATTAGAGGCATGGACATGTCCTCTGAATCAAATGTCTCAACAAATGGCTTTAATCGATGTCCATTAACTTTAAACTCCTTGCCATTGTCGGGATCTCTTATCTCGACGGCCCCATGAGGATAAGCAGTAACAACAATGTAAGGGCCGGTCCAACGAGATCGAAGCTTACCCGGAAAGAGATGTAGTCGAGAGTCATACAAGAGGACTTTCTGACCTGGCGTGAATGATTTTCGTAGAATATGATGATCATGAAACGCCTTCATCTTATCCTTGTAAATTCTCGAGTTTTCGTACGCATCGTTTCGGATTTCTTCAAGTTCATTTAACTGAAGTTTGCGTAGCGAGCCAGCGTTGTCCAAATTGAAATTCAGATTTTTGATCGCCCAGTATGCTTTATGTTCCAATTCCACAGGCAAGTGACAGGCTTTCCCATAGACAAGTCTAAAGGGAGATGTTCCAATAGGAGTTTTGAAAGCAGTACGGTACACCCATAAGGCATCGGTCAATCGGATTGACCAGTCCTTACGATCAGGGTTAACCGTTTTCTCTAGGATATGTTTGATCTCTCTATTGAAAATCTCAGCTTGTCCACTTGTTTGTGGATGGTATGGGGTGCTCACCTTATGCGAGATACCGTATTTCTTCATTAAACTCTCGAATGGTCTATTACAGAAGTGTGAGCCCCCCGTCACTAATGATGGCTCGAGGTGTTCCGAACCGCGACAGGATATTATCTTTCAAAAATTTAATGACCGTGCGATGGTCATTTTTGCGGCACGGAATTGCTTCGACCCATTTAGTGACATAGTCTACTGCGAGCAAAATATACAGATTTTCAAATGATTGGGGGAATGGTCCCATGAAATCAATACCCCAACATTCAAATGCTTCTATAATAAGGATGGGATTCAAAGGCATCATATTTCGACGGGACAATGCCCCCAATTTTTGACAATGCTCACAAGCTTTGCAAAACTCATGAGTGTCCCTGAACATAGTGGGCCAGTAAAAGCCACACTGTAGAATCTTGGCCATGGTCTTTTTAGCAGAAAAGTGACCACCACAGGCCTGTGAATGACAGAAGGAGATGACACTCTGATGCTCATCGTCTGGTATGCATCTCCTTAAGAGTTGGTCTGGGCAATATTTAAACAAATATGGATCGTCCCAGAAAAAGTTACGCACCTTGATAAAGAATTTCTTTTTATCTTGTGACGTCCAGTGTGTCGGTATGGCACCTGTAGCAAGATAATTAGCAATATCAGCGAACCAAGGTGAATGGGAGACTCTAAACAGTTGTTCATCAGGGAACATGTCATTGATATGGGTCGCCTCAAGGGAATCAGAGGTATTAAGGCGAGAAAGATGATCAGCCACTACGTTCTCTACTCCTTTTTTATCTTTGATTTCCAAATCAAATTCTTAGAGTAGAAGGATCCATCGTATCAAGCGGGGCTTAGAATCATTCTTAGAAAGAAGATACTTAAGGGTCGCATGGTCTGTGTAAATGATGATCTTGGATCCGATTAGGTAGGATCTAAATTTGTCCAAAGCGAACACTACGGCTAAGAGTTCCTTTTCTGTAGTCGAGTAGTTCACTTGGGCAGGATTTAGAGTCCTACTTGCGTAGTGAATAACGTAAGGCCGTTTATCTTTTCTCTGGCCTAGAACCGCTCCAAGAGTATAATCAGAGGCGTCGCACATAAGTTCAAAAGGAAGACTCCAGTCAGGTGGCTGCATGATAGGTGCAGTGGTTAACATGCCCTTAAGCTTAGTGAAAGCTTCTTGGCACTGCTCAGTCCACTCGTATGGTGTATCCTTTTGAAGAAGATTACATAAAGGATGAGAGAGGAGACTAAAGTCCTTTATGAATCGTCTGTAAAAGCCTGCGTGTCCTAAGAAGGATCGCACGTCTCTGATATTCTTGGGTGGAGGTAGATTAGAGATAAGATCAATTTTTGCCTTATCTACCTCGATTCCTTTGGACGAGATGATATGCCCAAGGACAATTCCCTTTTAAACCATAAAATGGCACTTCTCCCAGTTAAGTACCAAATTCTTTTCTTCACATCTTTTCAGCACACATTTAAGACTTGCTAAGCATTCGCTAAAAGATGAACCAAAAACAGAGAAATCGTCCATGAAGACCTCTAGATATTTCCCCACCATGTCAGAAAAGATACTCGTCATGCATCGCTGAAAGGTGGCAGGGGCATTACATAGCCCGAATGGCATCCTTCTGTAAGCAAAGGTGCCATAGGGACATGTAAATGTGGTCTTTTCCTGATCCTCAGGGGCGATTTCAATCTGATTATAACCTGAATACCCGTCAAGGAAACAATAATAGGAATGACCAGCTAGCTTTTTCAGGATTTGATCAATGAAGGGCAAAGGAAAGTGGTCTTTCCTTGTGACGGTATTCAGCTTTCTGTAGTCAATGCACATTCTCCAACCAGTAGTAACTCTGGTCGGCACGAGTTCATTATTGGCATTGGCTACGATGGTGATCCCGGACTTCTTAGGAACTACCTGAGTTGGACTCACCCATTGACTATCGGATATAGGGTAAATGATCCCCACTTCCAATAGTTTGAGAACCTCGGCCTTAACCACTTCCTTCATGTTTGGATTTAGTCTACGTTGTGATTGCCGAACAGCCTTTGCATTGTCCTCAAGATATATATGGTGAGTACAAATCGATGGGTTAATTCCCTTGAGGTCCGCTATCGTCCATCCAAGAGCTCCCTTATGCTCAATGAGAGTAGATATCAGCATACTCTCCTGTTCTTTCTCCAGGTGGGCAGAGATCACCACCGGGTATGTCTCATCCTGACCTAAATATACATATTTTAAATCAGAGGGCAAAGGTTTTAGGTCAAGCTTCGGTGGCTTGAGGTTAGACGGTAGAGGCACTACATAAGTTTGGGGCAATTCTTCAATGTGTGGCCTCCACCGGTTAACTTCAAGTACCGGTGCAGTATCAAGCATGGCACACGTCTCCCTAATTATATCATCATCAAGATCATGGGAGTGGACCAGGCACGTCTCTAGAAGATCAGAGGATAAGGTGAGAGGCGTTCTATCTTTCACAAAAGAATCAATCATATTAACATCGTGAAAATCGTCATCATCCTCTGAGTTGCTGCCGTTATTGAAAAAGATATTCGATTCCAATGTCAAATTTCCAAAGGACATAGTCATGACACCATTCCTGCAATTGATAATTGTATTTGAAGTGGACAAGAATGGGCGACCAAGAATGACGAAAATCTGAGTGCTCGTGTCATTGATGGGTTCGGTGTCCAAGATGATAAAATCAACAGGGTAGTAGAATCTATCCACCTGGACCAACACATCCTCGATGATCCCTCTTGGTATACGAACAGAACGATCAGCAAGTTGTAGTGTGGTTCGAGTGGGTTTTAATTCACCCAAACCTAACTGTTGGTATACCGAATAGGGAATCAGATTGACGCTCGCTCCTAAGTCAAGAAGTGCGTGATCAATTCGATAGTTCCCGATTACACATGATATGGTTGGGCAACCAGGATCTTTGAATTTTTGCGGCACATCTTGTTTTAGGACGGCACTCACTTTCTCAGTCAAGGAGATTTTCTTTTAAACACTTTTCCGTCGTTTGGTAGTACATAAGTCCTTTAGAAATTTAGCATATAAAGGTATTTATTTTACAACGTCAAGCAGAGGAATGTTGACTTTCACTTGTTTCAACACCTCTAGGATATCCTGAGAGTTAGATAGACGTTTTGGTTCAACCAACCGTTGGGGAAACGGAGCAACTAGCTTTTCTAGAGGTTCCGGTTCAAATTTTTGTGGGGCGCCACTAGATCCATCATTGTTGTCCTCTTCTGGTTCTTGAGGCTTTTCGGGCCTAACCGGAAGGGTTTTATCAATAACCTTCTCACTCCTAAGAGTGATGATGGATTTAGCGTGCCCCATTTGATTCGAAGAGCTGGGATCACCTGTCTCGTATTGCGGTTTCGGATTAGGGAGTGATTGTGCAGGGAGCATCCCTTTTTCCATAGCCGTCATACGTGAATCTATTTTTTGCATAAAATCTGAAATTCCTTGCATTGTCCGAGCCAGCTCTTGTATGGAAAATTGAGCCGATTCTTCTTGAGGTTTCCCCTGATTTGAATTTTGATTGAAGAAACCTTGAGGGGTATTAGTTTGTCCGTTCCTCCAACTAAAATTCGGGTGATTTTTCCAGCCAGGATTGTATGTATTAGAGGGTGGTCCATTGAAAGGTCTTTGATAGTTATTTACGGCATTAGTTTGTTCATTCAATACATCTCGAAAGGCAGGTATTGAAGGACAATTTTCAGTAGTATGAATGTTACAATCACAGATGCCGCAAACACTTTCATTAACCTTTTCCTTCCTTCCTTCCATGGCCTCAAATTTTCTGGTGAGATTGGCCACCTTAGCGTTAAGATCATTATCCTCTTTCAGGAGATATATTCCTCCTTTTTCCCTTGAATGAGTCGGCCTAGACGTGGTGTTCGTTCTTGGGTAATAGTCCCATGATTGTGTTTTTTCAGCGAGACTATCGAGGTAATCCCATACCTCGTCGACATTTTTATTTATGAATTCTCCGTTACACATTGTCTCGACCATTTGACGCATGGAAGATGTTAGCCCATCATAGAAAAAATTTGTAATGCGCCATATTTCAAAGCCATGTTGTGGGCATGCATTAACCAGATCCTTGAACCTTTCCCAACATTGGAAGAATGTTTCATCTTCCTTTTGGGCAAAGTTCATGATTGCTCTCCTGAGGGTAATTGTCTTATGATGTAGGAAAAATTTCTTTATAAATTCCCTCTGCAAATCATTCCATGTGCCAATGGACCTAGGACGCAGTGAATGTAACCACGTCATGGCTTTTTCTTTCAAGGAAAATGGAAAGAGTTTCAGCCTAATAGTATCCTCAGATACATTAGGAAAGTATAAGGTGCCTATGATTTCATCGAACTCTTTCAGATGCAAGTATGGTTCTTCAGACTCAAGCCCATGAAACTTAGGAAGGAGTTAGATAATCCCTGGCTTGATATCCATATGTCCTGTATTCTCAGGAAAAATCATGCATGAGGGCGTACTCACCCCCGCCGGTTGTAAATAATCTCGTAAAGTACGAGGCGGGGGTGCCTGATGCACCTCATTCTCATCATGTACTTCCTCAACCCTTGGTTGGGGTAGTGCTTGAGGTTGATTTTCAGCCATAACGTCTTCTAACTCAGGAGAATTCAAGTGGTGTCTAGTCCTGCGATGGACAGTCAACCCCTCAACTAATCCTCCTTCAGTCACGAGACGTCGAGTGTTGTCGCGTCCCCAATGGGGCATAAAACACACTCAGCCCTCAAATTCTAACTTAAACCTAAAAAAAAGGAAGAAGAAATCTAGAAAATAAAGGGGGAAAGATGGAAAAAGGTTACCAAAGTTGGAGTCCTAGGTTAAGAATCTGCAAAACAAAACAAAATAAGTTAGTTTCTAAGAATAGAAAGTTCTAAGTAAAAGTAAACTAATTTCTAGAGAGAAAAAAAAAATTCTAAAAAAAGAAAAAAATTAGAAAGAGCTTACTAAATTAGAAATTTCCTACAAAACAGAAAAATTAAGTAAGTTCTAAAAATCAGATAGAAGGAAGAATAGCAAATTTCTTAAATTAGGAAAAAGTTCTAATAAGGAAAATAATCAAGCTTCTAAACCTAGAATTAAAAATTTTTAAAAAGAAAATCTAATCCTAAACTAATCCTAAAACTAATTAATTTCAGAAAAACGTAGCCGACAGTCCCCGGCAACGGCGCCAAAAACTTGTTCACTCCCCAAGTGCAGAGTTGTGATGTAGTAATAAACTCGGTAAGACCGAGGTTGAATCCCAAGGGACTGAAACTTGTACGTTATCTAAAATTAAATAGACATTGAACTAGAAAAAGATGAATTCTAAATCAAGTATAAATTGAGGAATAATGATGGAATAATTTTCTAAACTTAAGATAAATCAGAGGAAGAGAAACTAGGGATTCAGAGGATCCACTTGTAGAGATCAGGGAGAACTTATGCTTGCATCAAAAATCATGGAAATTACTGAACTGCCGTTGATCTAGTTTTCAAAGAGATGAAAGGAAGATAAATTAGAATGGATTCCATCACCAAACCATGCCCACAGACTATGGCAAACAACAGAATTAAACTAATTACCAACCAATCATATGTATGAAGGTTAAGAAGGGTACCATCATCCAACCATGCCCAGGAGACTATGGTGAACAACGGGACGTCCTAACGTCATAAACATAAAAGGGATAAGAAAATATTCAAAGCATTGCAGACCCATTGTAATTTCAGTCACAACAGACCATTAAAGACCAAAAATATTTCCATTAAAATCAAACTAAAACCAACTTCAATTCAAAAATTAAAATTAAATTAAAAGCATATAATCTCTCATCTCACTACAAGCTTCACCTCCTAGCCCTAGCTAGGAGGATTTAGCCTGCCATGGATGGGCTCAATCCAAATAAATAAAAAGAAAAAGAAAAGGAAAAGAAAAGGGAAAGAAAAAAACCAAGCTCCTCTCTCTCTCCTCTGCCCACGTTGAAACCCAAGCTCGAGCCCTCTGTTCTTCCTCCCAAGACCTTGAATGAATGCTCCCCATGTCCAAAAACCTCCTTTTATAGCTGCTGGAAGGCTGGAGTCAGTGACAGAGTTGTAGCAGGACACGGAGTGTAATTTTCGCAGTCAAGTTCGGTGCCTCGAAACACGCCACTTTTCTCGCTCAAATTCTAAATAAACACTGTCCCTTAGGATTTTATTGGGTCCTCTACATGATAGACGGTTCAGATCTGCCGTATGATCAAAGATGGTGGGCCAAAACCGTCCGAAAAAGTCGGTTTTCGCGGATGTGCGAAACCTTTCGCACCATTTCGCTGTTGTGGTCGGTGGGCCCCACAGAAGCATTTTCGAGAAAATCCACCCCGTCCATTGGATTCAGAACGAAATTTCAGTCAAAAATGGGTGGTTTTGAACGTCCATTGATGTGTCCCAGAGAAGAAATAACTAAAAGATCAGATTTGAACGCTACCGGGCAGCCCTTTGTGGCCTCTGTATCTCACACGTGTGCACACATGGGTGCAAAAGGTCAGCATGGTTTTGTAGTTCTCGAAGCCCTCTACACGGTGGACGGATCAGATTGGTCATACGAGCAATGGGTGGGGCCCACTGCCGTTCGCAAAAACGGCCAGCGGCCGTGCGTCCGCTGCTAACGAAAATTTTTTTTTTTTTTTTTTTTTTCTTTCTTTCGGTCAGAGACGGTCAAGCCGTCTCTGACACTTGCCATGCACGGCGAGTGCACATGTGCACTGTACACACTCATCTCATATGGGGTCCATTGCACTGTTTTGGAGAAATCTGCACCGTCCATCTGTTTTGACTCCTCATTTAAGGCGTCAATAATAATTTTGAGGCAGTTCCAGATATCAGGTGGGCCCAGAATCAACGGTTTATGGGCTGATCTGTCAGTTGGGGCACTTCCCGAGATCTTCAATGGCTGAAATTTTATATGTACGGTTAATTTATGGTCTTCAGGCGACGTATGAAGTTTCGAGCCGAACGGATGGTGGGAACCTCGTGATCTTGCATTCTGGACGTCCTTCAGGCCACTTGAGCTTCAATTTCTAACTTTTCTCGGATTTCTGACTGTGTATATTTGTCAATCTTGGTCCCCTGGAGTGTGTCCCTTGACTTTGGCGTCATCAGATCGTTAAATCTCAACTTTTAACGTCCTTTTTCCATCCATGCTCATAAAATCACTTTGCCACACAAGAATGAGAAAACAAGCCATTAGACAGCATTATATTCGTAAATCCAGACAATATCTGGGGTCTAATATGCAATATTTGACCCTCAACAGTGTAGCACAGCGGAAGCGTGGTTGGTCCCTTCCCCACTAGCCCAGGATCGTAGAAATTGATTCAGGTTATACGTAAGGTTAGGTCAGTAAGTAGGATTTGAACCTTCCTCAGAATATCAATACTGAAGTCTTTATAGGGAGATAATTAGGGCTTAAGTGTTGAACCTATTCATATTAAATCATAGGCCTAACAACAGGAACTATTGTCAAGACTCCAAATAAATAAGAAATCAATTGTAGCCAACCATCAGGGTATAAGCAAGAGCTAAAGAGTAAATTTTTAAGAAGGTAGACTATAATGCTCCAGACTAGCATAGATAGTATACATCCTACCATGCATATAAACTTAAAATCAGTACAGTTTAGGCAAAAGGTATAATAGAATCTTTACTCATTACCCTTCACCAATTTCGGGGATGAAATTATTTTTAAGGGGGATAGATTGTAACACCTTAGATTTTTGTCAACGTAGAATTAGACGTCCATAGGCAATGGGTCAACCATATCACTCTTAGAGCTCAATCCCAAAGTCTAAACATCGCTTTCCAACCCATTTCCTTTAAAATCTCACCTTTCACCACCTCATTTTTTAAATTTCTTCAAGTACTTTCATATTAGACATAAAACCTAAAGTTTAAAAGATGAAGAACTATACTTAAACTAAAACTTACTATAAATGGTTCATACATGCATAAAATTGGATTTTAAATATGGAATTCTTGGAATATCATGATTTAGATAAGTTATTTAGTTGGACTGGATTCTTCTACCCTAAAATCATATATTGTACATCGTGTAACCCATTCCGGTTTGTAAATGAGACTCGATAAACGCCTCGACGGACTCGTGGGCCCAAACGGCTCAATTCGAGGGGACCTAAGGTGGGTCTCACATGTTTCAGGCATCCCCGCGGGGGGGGGGGGGGGGGGGGGAAAGGTGGGGAGGACCTCACCCCTGGGGTGAGCCCTTGCCAATTGGACAGTGACCGGTGAGGTCCTCGCCGAGTTGGCGAGGCCTCGTCCATACAGCGATCAGGCAGCTCATTTTCTACGCATTTTATCCAAGTTTGAAAAATCATATCTCTTTAGTTATAACTCTGATTTAGGTGATTCAAAAACCATATTGAAGCTAAATGAGTTTAGTTTTATATAAAAATATTTTAAAAATATAATAAAATATTTCATATAGTTTAAAGTAGGTCGTTGTGACAACTGTCCAAAAATCACTAATTGGACAGTTGCTGCTTCTGAAATTTTTAGAATTTTTCTACAACTCAAAATCTTATGAAATTTGGTAGAGATGGGGAAAACTTGATGATGAACCACTAAAAAAATAATTAAAATAATACGATAACTAGAAGTTTTCAAAATGGGGCATAGAATGGCCCTAAGACCGTATTCTGCCATAATTAGGGTAGAATTTGGTTAAGCACCATACTGAATACTCAGTAGAATTAACTTAAACCACTTTAAATATGAATTACAAGACTCAAAATGAGTAGTACCACTAATGCTACATTACTTACAAACCTAAAATCAATCTCTAAACCCAGTTGCTCTTGGGAGCATCGTGAAACTTCGTATCAGACCTGGACCGCACGTCGAAAGTCTGATAGCGATGAACTTAGACGAACACGACCATCTTGTTGGGCTTGACATCCACCTTAAAAATTAAGACCAAACGATGTCCTAAGACTATTTCCTTGAGTCCGGAGTGAAGAGAGTGAGAAAGCGAAGATTTTTAAGAAATTAAATAAAAATTTAAATAATCTGAGACGTGTCGCTTGTCCGTTATTTTTAAGCATTCTAACCGTTAGATTTTGACCCAATTTCAGCCTCGGATCAAGATAGGTGGCCCATATATGTCATAGCACTTGTGGCTCTGATCGACTCTCGGTGACCGCTGAACTGAAACTGGTCTGCCACAGTCGATCTGGAAACCCGATCGGACTGAAAACTTAACTTGACCTAGATCCGATATTAGAGAGCTTAAGTCCAAATGCATTTAGTAACAGGACCTCCAGAAGTGCTCCATTGGATTGGAACTAGGTCGATTTGGTTATAACCTAAGTATAGCTAACCTAGCTTGTATTACAGGTTAATATTCCACGTATACGAAGACTTAGAGATTCCATCGACTTCTTTACGCTTCTACGGCATAAAGTGTGGACTTTAGACAGAATGGTGATGGTTTTCAAGGCTTTCAATGTCGGTTAATGATTTATAACTAACAAGGGTGCGATTACACATGCAAAATGCGTCGTCTGTTTCGTTATACGAGTTTACATGAACTATGTAGAATATAGTGTATTCTATGCATATGCACACCATGGTTATCCATCGTGGGCATATGCACGTGGTATGTGGGGCAACTCCCTAGTGAAAGGAATTGGCCTGGCACATGTGTAATCCTCATACATCATGAAAGTGATGTATGTAGTCTTTGTGTTTATACAAATGTCTGAATGCGCTAGTGATCACCTAGAATACTTTGTAGGAGGATCGAGATACGAATCTCGGTTACGTCAATTATGCATATGATTTTCAACATGTACGTTACATTGTAATGTCTGTTTAATTCGTGAAATAAATGTATGTGAAATCTTGTTTGTATTGTACTTCATAACATGCTTCTTGATTGTAAGAATTGAATTACTTGTTTAATCCTTCTTTAACTATCTCATATAATTCTTGGTGATATAAAATGAAGTTGGGACTATGATTTAGTCCAGGCAGACGGTAATGGGATTGAATTAGTGGTTGAGATTCATTCGCCACGTAAGACGTGTTTGACGAACCCGAGACGTACTTCGATTGACGACAGTGGTTAGGCCACGCGAAGGGCTTACGCACTTCATGTCATTCAACTTGTCGTGCGTTCGAGCTAGCCAAGCTCGTCAAGTAACCCGATCTGTTCAATGTATGTTCACCATATTTGGACGTCATTGCTTGAACCTAAGGTACCAAACTTACCAGTGCAAGCCCGTTAACCTTGGTACCTTGATCCGCTAAGACTCATGAGCCGGGCATAGTGGTATGGGACACCGTGGTCGAGTTGTCTGCCTACGCTGGGGCCACGAGCCTCCCCATAGTGACTAGTGAGCAACCCAGACTCGTGAGCCGAATATAGTGGTATGGGACGCTGTATTCGAGCTGTTGGCCTACACTGATAAGGTGATGGGAGAGTGGTGCAACGAGTGTGTGCAACAGCTCTGACATCCCTTTGTAGTGACCTAAAGCATACTCTAAATCTGCGGTGAGGCGACGAGCCTTCCCATAGTAAACAGAGTATAAAATAGGCCTGTATTGATAAGGTGATGGGAGAGTGGTGCAACAAGTGCATGTAACAGCCCTGCCAGCCCTTTACAGCGACCTAGAACCGCATCATCGTATGAGATTATCTAGGACTGACGACCCTATAATGGATCCTTGTTTGGGAATGATATAAGGGAGGTACCTTAGTTTTCCAATACTGCTGTATGAAAAGGACTAATAATAACGCAATAATCATGTCCATATCGCACTGCATGTACCTGGAAGATGTGGAGCACTGAGGGACGAAAGCATGCCGCGAACATAATATGGTGTCTTATGAAGGAGTATGTTGGCGAGGGCATACATCATTATTGCATCTCATCCTTGCATTAATTACAGTATTTTGGAGTGTTTGATTATAATGCTTTATCATTACTGCTTGACTGAATTGATAACATGTTAACCTATGCTTTATTGTTTCACTAAGTTAGCTACTCACTCCCATGTTACGGGACGGTGTTATACACACCAACCAGACCCTGTCTTAGTTTCAGGTGAGGGAGATGCTTGTGAAGCAGAGCCAGACTTTGCTTTTGATGATGAGTTCTCCTACTTGTAAATCTTTAGCAGCTCTATTTGACCTGGAGTTGCACCAACGGGGCTTCAGTATTTGGGATAGAAGACATTACATTTTTCTCATTTTGTACACTTTGTAATCAAACTTGTAATTGTTAACCTAGTGACATTCATACTCTGAGGGCTTACTATCACTCTTATCTAGTTTAAATACTTATCATAGTATTCTGCTTGCATAATTTAAACACCTTTGGAGTATGATATGCTGTTTTTGGTATAATCTCAATCATGTTTAATGCCCTTCTACAGAAAGCATTCATTCATCATTATCTATGTTGCATAAGTGATGTTTTGGAACTCGGGAGTTGGGTTTCTACTCGACCCCTCGATTTTCAGGATGTTACAGGTCTGGATGTAGCTTATACATCACAATGGGTCCTGCGGTCTGGTGGGCCCTACATGGGTATCAAAACAAGATCCTACTTATCCTGATTTATTTATTTATTTATTTATTATTTTTCTTAAGTCCAGGTCTACATATCCTTATTAATAGGTTAGATGTCAAGTATAACAATATAGTGGCTTAATGGAATTTACAATGATGGACCTATAATCTACTAAAATTGTGGTGTGATCCACCTTGATGCTTGTCGACCCTCAACACCATCAGTCAGATCCACCAATCCATGGGGGGCTTGGGACTTAAAATCACATCAATATGTGGTTTGTGTGGAGCCATACCACATGCAAAAGTTGAGGGGATTACTCTCCATTAAAACATTTATAATTATTTATTGAGCCCACCAAGGCTAGATCATAAATCCAGCCCATCCATTATGTGTGTCACACTTGGTTAAGGGGTCAGGCCAAGTTTCAAATGCATCCAAATTTCTGGTGGACCCCAGCAAGTAATTCTATTTACTCGAGCTCCAAGTTGTACGAAAGGTTCAAGGAGATCAAAGTTACATGGGTCCCAAAGTGATATATTTATTATATATACACAGTTCATCTATTTTTATTTTTATTTTTATGTATTTATTTTAAAAATCATTTTATAGCATTATTTAAAAATGAATCATATCCAAAGATTATCTAGACCTCACCACAAACAGTAATGGAGATACTGATTTCACCGTTAAACAATTTACAGGGCCCACCTTAATGTTTATTTTCCATCCAATCTGTTCATAAGGTCACAAAGACCTGAATTAAGGGAAAATACAAATTTCATACTGGTTCAAAACTTCTGACCAAAAAGGGTTCCATTGGTAGATGTTTAATCTTTACTGTTTTTGTAGTCTGGCCCACTTGATAGATAGATCTATCCTTTTTTTATTATTTTAATTAATTTATTTATTTATTTATTTTAAGCCTTAAGGCAAACTTGCCAAATGAATGGACGATTTGGATACAACACATACCTCATGATCTGTGTAACACCCCAGATTTTTGCCTACCTGGAATTAGACATCCTTAGGCAATGGGTCAACCATAGCACCTTGGTAGTTTCTCAAAATTCGATTCCAAAGCTAGAGAAATCACTTAGAACTAAATTCTTTAGAAATTTAACGTGAATTAGCCAACGCTACACTAGATTTCCTGCAAAATTAGCACCAACCACTTTAAATACGATTTGTAAGACCAAGAACCTATAGAATCATTGACGCTACCTTACCCTGAAATCCAGGATCAATCTCTAAACCCGGTTACTCTCGGGAGCACTTTGAAACTTTGTATTGGATCTAGACTGCATGTCGAAAATCCAATATCTATAATCTTAGACCATTATGACCACCTAGTTGGACTTGACAATCATTTCAAAAATCAAGCCCAATCGATATCCTGATACCATTTTACTGAGTCCGGAGTGAAGAGAGTGAGAAAAAGGAAAATATTTAGAAAATTAATTCAGTTTTTAATAAATCTGGCTCGTGTCGCTTGCGCGACATTTTTAAGCATTCTGGCCATTGGAATTCGACCAAATTTCACTCTCAGATCAGGATAGGTAGCCCTTACATATCATAGCACTTGTCGCTCTGATCGAGTTCCCGTAGCCGCTGAACTGAAACTAGTCCGCCACGGTCGATCTGGAAACCTGACCTAACTGAAAACTTAGCTAGACCTAGATCTAATATTAGAGAGCTTAAGTCCGACCGCATTTAGTAACAGGACCTCCAGAAGTGCTCTGTTGGATCGAAACAGACCCGATTTGGTTATAACTTAAGTATACCTTGACTTCAAGTCTGTTTTCGTTATGTTTGGGCTTATAAACGGGCCTTAAACCCTCTCTCACAAATCCAATACGAATTTTCAAACCCTTAGGAGAAAAGACAGAGAAAAGAGAGAGAGAAAGTGAGGGAAAAGTTGGAGCTTTCTCCTGGGATTCTTCCCTGCTGCTCCACGTGCCAAAGCCATCCACCTGCATCGTTATTCCGGCGATTTTGGTTTTGTTCTAGGTAAAAAAACCCTAACCCTAACCTGTTTTAAGGCTCCTATGAGTATAAGTATCTAAGTAGCTGACTTAACTTGTGTTATAGGTCGTCATATCGACGTTAACGGAAGTGTAGAGTACCAATTCAATTCATTACGCTTCTACGGCATAAGGTGCGGATTTTAGACACTTAGTTTACCATTTTTCAAAGCTTTTAATGTTGTTTAATAGTAGATTGTTGACAAGAATGCTGTTTGACATGTAGAACATGCTGTCCATTTTTTATTTCGAATACGTACGAAGAATATGAGATTTAGGGTATTTTAGGTATTTGTAGGAAATACTATATATGTACATATTTTGCTGATATGATTACCATGAGTATTTACCGTGTACCTATACTAGTTATACGTGTATGATCTATTTGGCGAAGAGATTCGCCCTAATGCACATATTGGCCGACATATGCTATGTAGACTAATGTGTGTAGACTAAGTGTTTGTTAAAATGCCTAAATCAATATGATTTATGCCTGCCATATATTTTGAATGTAAGAACATGATTGTTGTGTATTAAACATCTCCTTGATATAAGGAACTGTCATATTTTATGTTGAAATCAACATACGTCAAGTACGTTGGAGTTGTATAGTCTAAGTGTTTGTATAAATGTATGTATTAGTAAGTATTGAGTAAATGGTGTTGTAGATTAGCGTTGAGACTGGATTCTCAACTAATTTGATGATGTACATGATTTCCTTCATGCTTGGTTTATTTTAATTGATTACCTTATGTGTGAAGTACTCGTGTATGGTTAACTGCTTATGATGTATGTTATAACATGCTGATAACATGCTCGAATTTCTTATATTTCAATTATATCTCTCTCATATGATTATTGATTTAGATTACAAGTGTTTGATGATATACTCTAGTCCAAGCAGTCGGTAACAGATTTGAATTCGTGGTTAGATTTTATTCACCACGAAGGATGCGTCGACGAACCTAAGTCGTGCTTTGGTTGACGGCAGTGGTTAGGCCACACGAGGTGTTTATACACTTCATGTCGTTCAGCTTGAGGTGCGCTCGTACTAGTCGAGCTCGTCAAGTAACCCGACTGACCATTGTATGTTCACCTTATATTGGTCATAACTGCTTGAACCTAGGGTACTGAACATACCAGTGATAACCCTGATAACTGTGGTACCTTGATCCATTAAGACTCATGAGCCGATTATGGTGGTATGGGATACCGTGGTCGAGCTGTCGGCCTACGCTGGGGCCACGAGCCTCCCCGTAGTGACCAGTGAGCAACCAGACTCGTGAGTCGATTATGGTGGTATGGGACACTATATTCGAGCTGTCGGCCTACACTGATAAGGTGATGGGAGAGCGGTGTAATGAGTGCGTGCAACAGCCCTGACGGCCCTTTGTAGTGACCTCGAGCATACTCTGAGTCTACGTGAGGTGACGACCCTTCCGTAGCAACAAGAGTACAACTAGGCTTGTATTGATAAGGTGATGGAGGAGCGAAGCAATGAGAGCGTGCAACAGCCCTGGAAACCCTTGCAGCTACCTAGAAATATATCATCGTATGAGACTACTAGGAGTGACGACCCTAGACAGGATCCTTGTTGGGAATGATATAAGGGAAGTACCCTAATTTCCCAATCCTGCTGTATGAAAAGGACTAATGACAACTCGGTAATCATATTCATATCGCACTGCATGTGCCTGGAAGATGTGGAGCACTGAGGGAAGAAAGCATGTCGCGGACGTAAGATGGTGTCGCATGAGGGAGTATGTTGGCGAGGGCATGCATCATGTCCTTTTATTCTTGCATTAATTACAGTATTTAGGAATGTTTAATTTACTTGCTTTATCATTATCGCTTGATTGATTTGATAACATGTTAACCTTTGCTCTATGATTCCACTGAGTTAGCTACTTACTCCCACGTTATGGGACTGTGTTCTGGACACCCACCAGACCCTGTTGTAATTTCAGATGATGGAGCGGCCTGCAAGGCGGAGCCGGACTTGTATGATGATGAGGAGGATTTCTCCTATAGGCAGTTATCAAGCGGGTCTATGTAGATCGTGTTCTGATCGACGGGATTATAGGGAGGTTGATTTGATGCCATGACACTTGTCATTTTATATTTTTGGAGTACTCATGTATATTCTTTTTGATCATTTTTGGAGTATACATGTATATGTTTAACCTGGTAACATGTTCACACTCTGGAGACTTACAACAGTTCATATATTTCATATATCTATCACATCCTTCCGCTTGCTAATTTAACCGTCTCTGGAGTATGATATGTTGTTTTGGCTTAATCCACTTCATGTTTTATGCACTATTACAGCTAACATTCATCCATCATTAAAAATGTTGCATAAGTGATGTTCTGAAACTCGGGAGTGGAGTTTTATGCTCCACCCCCGATTTTCGAGATGCTACAATCTGACTCCAATTTTTATTTTTTTATTTTTTACTTATTTATTTATTTTTAATGGTGTGGGCCGCCTGATTTTCATGTACGACTGATTTTTGGGATTGTCCCATATTTAAAGGGTACCCATCAAGTGCACGGTGTAGATGCTCGACAAGCATCAAGGTGGGGCCTGTGGTGGGGCACATTTCCCTGCCCGTTACAAGCTTCAGCAATGGGCTGACGCCTTTGCTATATATATATATTTGTTTTTTCATAGTTTTTCATAGGTGGCGTCAACATCATGACGATCCACTCTGTCTACTAGGTTCCTTAATTCGTGATGGGCCTAATGAGTCCAATATCCAATATTTTTTAGCATACAAAAGATCACAGTGGGTCCTAACAGTTTATTACTAATAAAATGGTCTTTTTGATGGTGTGGCTTACCAGACTTTTGGATTTGCTTCATTTTTCGGCTCAATTCCTAAAATGAGCTGGAAGATAGGATGGACGGTGTGGATCAGATCCATACATCAAGGGTGGGGCCTGATGTGGGCCCACAGCCTTGGCCTCTCTTGGTCTCAAGCAGCAGGGACGTTGCTTGCTACAAGTCCCCTGGACGTTGGCAGCAATCAGCGTCCGACATTTTTTTTTTTGTTTAAATTATTTTTTTTTGTGCACATACGTGCATGGGTGGGTGTGTGTGAGAATTTGGTCAGCCTAATGGGCCATGCTTGAACGGTTGAATGGCCTACAAAATTCTGGTGGGGCCCACAATTAATGGGTCCCACATGAAGCCTACAAAAATTTAAGTTTTGTAAATATTCTCATATACATCTCCACCATTAATCACATCATTATCATCAACATCATCTCCATCATACATAAACATAATAAAAACAAAATAAAAATGAGTACGATGGGTGTACTCACTTTGATGAATTACATGAATTGTTGAGATGGATGGAAGGGATAGAATTGATGGTTGAGATGGATGGAAGGGATGGGATTGATGGAGTTGATGGCCAACCAAGATCACTCCTCTCTCTCTCTATGGAAAATGGTGAAATGCTAAGGATAGATGGGTATTTATAAAGAAATGGATAAATTTTTGGTTAAGTGAGGCTAATGTGATTAATATTAGCTTAGACTAGGATTATGGTAGTTAATTCATACTTTGTAATTAATGTTGGATTAAAGGAGCATGGGATGGCATGGTGTAATGATGTCATGCATAGTGTATGGCATGGAAAAGAGTTGACTTTGGGGAGCACATGAGACATGAGAGGTATGGGTGTGTGACATCACACACATGGGTAGAGATTCTCTCACCATGTGTGGCATGTGCATGTGTGTATCACATGTGTTGTGCACGTGTGTGGAGTGGAGTACATAGTGCCTTGCGCACATGATACGCTAATAATTCTTCACGGCGTATCTCACAAACGGAGTATCGTATAGACTCACGGGTGATACGTATGCAATCGTAACGACGAGGCAGTCGATATGAGATAGGTTTCGAGGTCTTAGGATCTTGGTCAATTGGGTGTGTACCATGAACGGCCAATCCAGGTCTAGCTAAAGGCATCAATCATCATGTACATATGCATAGGAAATGGTACGGAATAGACGGGGTCTTACAGCTTTCACGCCCACACATGAGGCCTATTAGGTTTTGGTCAGCCCGACTAGCTGGCTCGGATCACCTTAACGGGGCTAAATGGTGGGCCATCGATCAGAACTCTGGACGGTCGATTGTCCACTGTCTCAAACCGAGGATAGAGACAAGTCTCTCCTTTTTTTAGAAAAACACGGGTCAAACATGTTAACCAATTTGGTTGTTGTAGTGTGGTGCGGGAGTACACAGGTTGTGTACTCCGATCTCTAGTGTGGGTTCCACCGTGATGCCCTTTGATATCCACTCCATTCGTTCATCTTGAGTAGGGTTTTTGGGCCATCCCATCCAAGATGAGGTAGATCTAATGTTCAGATGGGCCACATTCAGTGAATTTCATCTCATTTCATTTCTTCACATTTATCTACTTGTCGTGCTGATTTTAATCTGATTCTTAACGGTTAGAAAGGGCTCCAAGAATCCATGTAGATGACCGGGCCATTAGTTCTATGGACTTAGAATATTTAATATTATTAGTAGAACAAATTTCAACGCTTGTTATTATTATTATTATTATAAATTAAAATTGTAGGGCTTACCTCTAGTCAAAATTATTCCTCCAGGTGAGTAGATCGCCTCGAGTTATGTACCTCATCCTTCGACTAATTTTAACTATTAAACGAGCCACACCAAGTGAATGTCCACTTATTACTCTCAACATCCTCATGGTTATTAATAGTCCTAGGAATTTTATGAAGTGATTAGGTGTGATCTGGAAGTCAAATATGGGGGTAGGTGATCTAGTTTGCGTTTCAAAGGGATGGATTATCCAACGAGATGTTAGATCTTGTGACCGTTATCCCTAATTTACTTCATACGTTCTAATTATACTAAGTGGGTGTATTCTGGAACATCATCATGATCAAAATACTAAAATGGGATTTTTATTTAAGTTCTTGGTAAATTTAGTCATGTTGTAGTAGTTAAATGGACAGATCGATCTCAAATCTTACGATTTCTGTCGCGAGTTGTCGTCGTCTAAAATCAAATGATTATTTTATGATTTATGAAGATTTAACAATCAAATGAATTCTAAATCTGATCATTAATGATTCATATGGTTCTTAGAAAATTCTAGAAGAATTTGACGGTTATCATCCTGATCAGATGATTGGATTATCTGGTTATACGGTAACACCCGAGTACTGAAAAGTACGGGGTGTTACAAGGTTGTACTGGTTTGAGGTGAACCTAATTTGAAACCTCTGGTTTGAGGTGAACTTGTTGTGAAACCTCCGTTAGTGAGATTCGATACACTCAAGGGTTGAGTGCGTCCACCGAAAATGGAGTAGATAAGTAGTCGAACCACTAAAAAAACAACTATGTTTGAGATTACTATTGTCTTCTATTGCTTGTGTGTTTTCTTTAAATGTTTCATATTTTGATTATCTGAGATCACACCTCACACACAGTCACATTCATCATTAACTATGATTTGCATCTTGTTTATCTTTTAAATAGTTTTATGACTGGATCCTCTATTTGGCTTGGAAGCCATTAAAGTTACCTTGAAGAAATCCTGATACATGCATATTTTCTCAGGATAAGATTGATAGGATTTTAAATTACCATAAAAATCTAAAAAGTCTTATTCACCCCCCTCTAGGACATATTGGCATATTCTCACTTCAACTAAAGTAGTCATTACCGTAATTTCAATTGGTTTCAGAGCGGGTCTCTCTTAAGGGCTTCATCGCCTAGTGAGTGATCTTGACTGAAGTTGGTAATATGGCTAAAGGATAGGGCTCATTGGTCACTAGACCTCCAGTATTTGATGGATCAAATATGCATACTGGATGGCTAGAATGTATTACTTTCTGAGATCTTTAGATCATGATGTATGAAATATTGTTGAAAGAGGATATGTGCCACCAACTGATCAAGTAGTACTTGAAAATGGCACAACTATCACTAAAGAAAAATAAATTTTTGAAGCTAAAGTCATGAATGTTATCTATTGTGCTGTCTCAAGAAGTCTTCAATCAAATTAATATGCGTGGAACAGCAAAAGAAGTATGGGACTTGTTGGAAATAACCCATAAGGGAACAAGCACAGTGAAAAAATCCAAATTACAGCTCCTAAAGTCACGCCCCAAACCTAAAAATCGGATTCACAGCAATCCCGATCACCGAGTCCGGTGTTGACGGCCTCTGTAGTACCCCATTCTCGGATCCCAACGTACATACGCTAGGTTCCGATCCTGAGATCTTACAAGGAGGATTTTGAAAGGTACATTTGTCTCATAAGAAGCATAACCACAAGTATACCCAAATCATAAAGGCAACATCATCATCACATATCCACTAATATAATCATTGGAATACAATGCTGAAAGAGAAAATATATATATCAAAAATCAAAGCTCCAAAGGATAGCTGCAGGCTCCAAGCTTAATGCTGCTGCAACCTAACCCCACCTACATGCATCTATCGTGCATAATCTTATAGAAAGCTTAGAGGGTGGTGAAAGTGTGTGTAAGGTAAGTACCAAATATACAATAAAGCCCATAAATCATACATCATCGGGATAAGCAAAAATACTGACAAGATCATGAATCATATGATATCAGAGTAAGCGGAAACAATGATAAACCCATAAATCATACAATATCAGAAATACTAGCAGGACAAATCAACTATGTAAATGAGGAGTCACAGAGAGCCAAATGTCAGATGCCGAGGGTATAATGTAATATGTAAATCCTGCTAAGTCCATCTAGGCCATATACGTGTAAAAACATAGTAACTTAAAGCGTTAAGTACTGTGAATGCAATGTAATATGTGGTGCAAATGAAATGACCATGCTGAAATGTGAAGTCGGGATGATAGTACGTAGTATCGCAGGCTACGGGGTCCACTATAAGGGACTTCTATCCAAACCAGTTCCATACATAAATTTGGATAATCAGAATCAATGTGGTAAACTACTGATCTCAGATTAGTCACGAACCCAACCGAAATCTTGGCCATGCGAAGGTGCACATAACAAATAGTTACGCACCACCAGCCCGAGTGGATAGCGAATGGATGAATGAATGGATATGCAATTCCTGCTCAATAAGTCCACATATCAGTACAATTTCTCTCTGGAGAAATCACTGGGGTCTATTACACTCCACTCTGACTGCCTCCTCCCTAGCTGCACAGCCCAGTGAGTGGAAAGGACCTCACTATTTGCCTAGCCAGTAGTCTGTCAATACCTACCCGGCTCGTCGATAGCGGATCCATTTATGAGCTGGTCATACTTAGCCTAGCTTATAGCCCCCTCACTCAGGCGGATAAGGCCACACCCCCTTCTAACCGACCACGACACAGTGGGAGACACGGCCTTATGGTATAAGCATCGGTGCTCATATTTCACTCAGTCCAGACGTTGGAGCAACTCCTGGTACCAAGGAGGTTCTGGAATTTTCACCCAAGGACATCCTAAGTACCCACAGTGTTAGAACCAATTATTTTTGGTGTCCCATCTAGCCATCCACGATGTGCCGGTGGAGGCCACGGCCCTGATGTCGCTAGGGCGTACAATGATCAAGTCACATATATGTGAGATGCATTAGTCACACTATCTAGTCATGCGGTAATCCTGTGCGTACAACGCTATAATGTGGGCACTCTGTCTCATAGGGAGTCCCGTAAATGTCTCAGCCCAATAGCTTATGTTATGATCAAACATTCCTCATATCAAGCATACATATGATGCGTATGGCATGAGGCATGAAGTTATACTAAGCATGTTACAAAGTGATGAACTATCCTCATAACGAAGATGGGCCTAAATGGCCTACACACAAGTACAGGCCTATCAATGGGCCCTAGGGAGAGATACAATGCGGACATTTAACCAACATTATCTGTACAATGTGGACGTCAAACCAACATTATTCCCAAGGCATGGCCCGCCATAAAGGTCAACACATAAACCACAATGCAATCTCATTACAATGGGCCTCAACCCATGGACTCCAAATACATCACAATGGGCCTCAACCCATGGGCTGGGAATACACCACAATGGGCCTTAACAAATGGGCCAAAAATATGTTACAATGGGCCTCTACCCATGGGCCCTAAATACATCACAATGGGCCATAAACACATCAAGGTGTGCCTAATCATATGGGCCTTATATATGTACCAAGGTGGGCCTCAATAGAAGGCCACAAATGAATCAAGATGGACCTTATACATATACCAAGGTGGGCCTCAATGGACGGGCCACAAACACATCAATATGGGCATAATCACATGGGCTTTATATAAATCAATGGACAACACCAAGGTGCCCTACGTACACTTTAAATGGGCCATACCAATGGGCCCCATATATACATCAAATGGGCCACACTCTAAATATAAGTGGGATAATGATTTCCACCATTAAAATTTCCAAGGCCCACCATAACATTTATTTCCCACACAATCTGTTCATAAAGTTACCAAGAACTTGGTGGCCTAAGGGTCTAATGGTGGAGTTTAAACCCACTGTATAATGTGGTCCACCTGATAAATAGATTTGTCTTATTTTTAGTCTCAAGCTTATAAGGCAAGCTAGCCAAATGGTTGGACCGTTTGGATGCAACACATGCATCAAGGATGGGGTCCACCGTACTATGGATCTAACTCATTCTTTAGCTCATGCCTTAAATGAGCTTGCAAAATGGATGGACGGTTTAGATGCATCATGGTGGACCCCATTTAGATGGTCAGCATGAATGAATCACATGCATAATGGGGAAGGGGTCCCACCGTCCGCTGGATGGTGTGGCCAAACACAAACATCATAGGGACTCCACCGTTCGCCTGGACGGTGGATGAGAGACACATACAACACTGTGGGCTCCACGTGGGACCCACCATAGTGTTTACTTGTCATCCAATCCGTGCATAAGGTCACACGGGCCTGGGTGGAAAAGAAAAATAAATTTCAGATTGGTTCAAAACTTCTATGATGCCCAAAAGGGCTCCAATGGTGGCCGTTCAATCACCCTATTCCCTGTGATGTGGGTCACCTGAGCCATAGATGGATCTGATTTTTGGCGGGGACCCACTTCAGGAGGTGGCCCACCGTATAGACGGTTTGAATATCACAAGACCCCAGACACGTCCGCCCATCTCACTGGACAATGGCAACGTCCTGCTGCACAACAGCAGTAGGCGCTGCACCCTCCTTACAAAATATTTGGATTTTAAAAAAAAAAAAGGTTTTTCAGCGGTTTTTCATATGTGGGGCCCGCTTCAAGTGAATCTACCCCGTCCAATGAATTCTTCAGTCCATGCCCCATCCATCAAGACCAATATTGGGTATCTCTCGGCGTGTATAAAAATTTAAGATGAATTTGAATGGTAAAAATCATTTTTGTTAAGGTATGGCCCACCAGATAGTCAGATCAGCCTCATTTTTCGGCTCAACACCTAAAATGATCTAAGGAATGGAATGGGCGGCTTGGATTAACAACATATGTCAACATGGGGCCCATATGAGTGGTCCACACAAAGCTTCAAACCAAGCTTATATATGTATTTTCCAAATGACATCCAACGTCCAGGGACACTGGACGATTTGGCGTCCTAGGTGCTAAAGATCTGGGCCTGCTCAGGTGGGCCACCAGATGATGGATGGTGTCGATGCAACACCTATAAAGTGGGCCCCACTTCTAGGTGGCTTAGGTAAAATACATACTTCATGGTGGGGTCCATCCAGCTGGGCAACACAGCCTTAACATAACATACCAAAAATTTAGTAAAATAAAAAGAGAGGAAGAGAGAGAGAGAGAGAGAGAGAGAGAGAGAGAGAAAGAAATGGGACACGCGTGATGGAGGGACCCCGACACTATGGGACCTCCATTTCAAGCATCTAACCATACAGCAAGTGGGTCCCATTGCACATGGGCCAATCAAAACTGAAAAAAAATCAACAGTGGAGATCCTTTCTCCACCCAAAATGAACAGTCTAGATGACCTATTAATACAAGGAAAGAAACATCATGATAGGGTCCATAGAGAATGGCCCCACCATGGAATGATCGTGATGATCAAGATGGGCCATCGGCCACATCTTAGGGTACCAAAGTGAGATCCATACCATCGATCGGTAGGCCTCACTTGGCCCATCATAAAAGTATGAAAAACTAGCCTATAGGAGCACCCCACCATTCAATCTTCTTGGTCCGTTGGAATGCCGGTCTCCTTGTGCTTCACTTTGATGGTGGAAGATGAGAAGTGGATGGCTAGGATGAAGGATTTGGGGTGAAAAGTGGGCTACACATGCACTCTTTTCTATAATGAAAATTCATGGACGTGTGAGCCTCTTGCTCTTGGTGTTGCTTGGAAAAAGTGAAGAGAAAAAGAGAGAAATGGGATGGTTGAAAGAGAGGTGATGGATGGGTGTGATGGGTGAAAGGGTGAGTGATGTGTGATGTGAGTGATGGGTGAGGTGAGATCTTGGTTGACTTTTGGGTTTGCTTGACTTGTGGAGAAAGAAAGCATGGGTGGGTGTACTTGACATGAGGTGATTGATTGATGGGACATGTTGTAGAGATTCTCTTGGGATTTATAACGCACGGTGTTTTTCCTCGAATTGAACGTGGGTCCACATTACCTCGTCTGGGTATCGGATCGGTACGTGAGTCACAGCGTTGGAACCGTGGCGACGGTGCGGTCGCAATGATACAAGTCTCGGATTAAGCCGACTCGAATGTATAGGATATGAATTACGATCATGCGCAAACATCGATTACAGGTCGCAGATTGTCAAAATTCAACAAGAAGGATCGCGGGAGTTGATGGAACAGTATGGACTAGGATACGGGTCTTACACCTAATATCACAGTTTAAAAGTCTCAAAATGGAAGAGCATGAGACCTTTATGAAGTTTTTCACAAAACTAAACATCATTTGTAACTCCATGGGTGAATTAGGAGAAAAAGTTTTGGTTCCAAAAATCTGTAAGAAAATACTAAGATCGTTACTAGAATGATTCAATTCAAAAGTAACAACCATTGAAGAATGTAGAAACATGGATGAAATGAAAGTAGAACTTGTAGGTTCCCTACAAACATTTGAACTACACTTCAACAAACTCCTAAATTCAAAAATATTATCCTCAAAACTTTAAAGAAAACTACAAATGAGGAAGATGAAAGTGAAAGGGAGAATGAAGATGAGGAAGTGGCCTTGTTGGCTCAACGATTCAGAAAGTTCTTTTATAGAAATCGTGGCAGACCATTTAAAGGAAGACAGCTGGACAATAAACATTCTACAGGTAAAACTGGTAAAAATTCGAAGGAACCACAATGTTATACCTGTCAAAAGTTTGGACACCTGTCCACTGAATGTCCGAATAGGAAAACCAAAGGAAAAGTGATGGCTGCCACATGGGACGATACTGAAGAGTTAAATTCTGAATGCAGTGACTCAGAGAGCGATGAAGACCGAAAATCTCTGAAAATTCTTATGGTCTCTAATGCCTCAAACATTTCTATCGAAACTGAGAACGTTGAAAAACCTCGGGCCACTGAATCATTTCAATCAAATAATGAGGAAACTAAGAAAGAAGAAGAAGAAAAGGATAAACTACAAGATGCCTATAAGCAACTCTATATTCATAGCATCAATATCCTTAAAAGACTTGGAATAATAGAAAATAAAAATAAATTGCTTCCAAAAGATCTGGATAAAACATTGGAAATCAATACACATCTAATTAATGATCTACAGCAATACCACTTAGATAATGATAGGCTCGAAAGAATCAATACTTTTCTTAAATCGGAGTCTAAAAAACTAAACGAATAGGTTGAGCTATTGAAAGATAAAAACATGCACCTTCAAAATGAAAATCACACACTCCAGTTTGATTTAGAAAAATTCAAAAAATCTGCTGAACTAAACTATAAATTTTCCCAAAGTGGTGAAAAATTAGAAAAACTCTTAGGCATGGGAAGACTCGGAAAAGACAAGAGTGGTTTAGGATATGATAAGTTTAAAACAAAATCAGCAAATACAACATCAACAGCTGAAAAATCCGCTGCTTCAGGAAGCAAAACAGAAATTACTCTTGTTTGTCATTCGTGTGGTGATTCTGGTCATTATAAGTTTGAATGCATATTTCCTAGGAGGACCCAACCCAACTCTGGTCAAAAGTAAGCAGGAAAATTCAGACCAACCAGAAAGACAATGCAAGAGGTGAGGTGTCCACCTAGGAATATGGATAGAAGAAATACACATCCATCACCACCCAAAATGACTGACAGAATGAAGAAGTTATTGAATTAAGTGGCTGAATTAAACAAGAAAACTAATGAATTTGTAGGACAAGGAAACATGATTCAGTTACCCAACTTGATCAAAGAAACAAAAACTACCACAATAAGAAATCCTGTCACAAAATGGGTAGTGAAAGAAAAGAAAAATTGCCTTGTTACTCACTCAAATCATATAATGGGCAATGATGTTAAATGGTACCTGGATTGCAGATGCTCAAGACATGTTACAGGTGACAAATCCCTTCTCTCAAACTATTCAGATCTTAATGATGGGATAGTCACCTATGGAGATGGAAGCACTGCTAAGGTAATAAACAGGGAATTATCAAAGGAATAAATATGCTCAAAAATGAGAATGCCTTACATAAGCTTCTGAGTATTTCTCAAATATGTGACAATGAGCATGTGGTTACATTCAACAAGCAAGAATGTGAGATCCTAGACTTATCAAGTAAACCAGTGATGAAGGGTTGTCACATAAATAACCACTGCTATGTCATTAAAGGCAAAGAAAGGGTTGATCCATATGCTTAGAAACAATTGAGCATGGAAAAACATGTCCAGGTCATGCATCTAGATCTGGATAGTTGTTGAAAAGATGCAATTTTGATGAATTTTTAACGATATATCTGAGTTCCCTCACCTCAATCTTTTTATATATAAACATTCAGATGTTTATAATTTTGGATTGTACAGTGTTTGTACAAATTTTGATGTGTACCGTTCGATATGAAGATATACTAAGTTATACAAACATGAAAGATTGTCAAAATTTTGAGAAATGAAAGATATATATCTTCGATATGTCTGTCAATGAATCGTGTGGATTCTCGATTATATCGACTTGAATCGTTATCATCGACGCCCCTTTGGAATCAAAAGAGTCACATGATTGAGAATGTTATCGAGGACATCTTCGATAACATCGAATGGGGTATATCGATATTATCAAAACCATGTTCAATGATATCGAAGTCCACCGCCCGATAAAAGGCGGACAAGCGGGAAAATTTTCATTTCACTTCTAAAAAGTTGTTTTCTCTCCTCTACTCGTCTCTTTCAGCCGTTCTACACGAAGCTTCATCTGAGAGTCCTATAAGGTCATCTATATCCGGTAATACCCTTTCTATTTCCTCCTTTCCTCAAGATTTCATCTTACGCCTTTTGGGTTTCTCGATTTTTGAGAGAAGTTCTGTCTGTAAAACCCTAAATTCATCATATCTCTCTCTGTGAATACAGGACAATGGGAAAGGACAAGAGCAAAATGTCTGGTCCTAGAGAATCTTCGAGATCCTTCATGCAAAAGGTCCTTGCTCCAAAAGAAAGGGCGAGGGAGCCTGAACATGGGACTCCTACTCGCCAGCGAACAAGACAGACATTGTGTGGCGGGTCCCAACCTGAAGCACCGGCCCCTACTCCTACTGGTGTGAATCCGGCACTGGCCAAATACATTGGGAGAAAGCTAGTCCATGAAAGGAAGATAGACAGGAAGTGTCTAAAACCTTACAATCTAGAACCCCTTTTAGCCGCAATTGACTGGTTGCCTCTTCTCGACTTTGCCGAGCCGTGTCACTATGAACAAACCTACAACTTTTTTGCTTCTTGTCACTCTCCAGTGGTTGAACCTCCTTCTATCACTATTTTTGTTGAGGGTGACGATGTAGAGATTACCCCTAAATCTATTGCATAAATCTTCGGCCTTACTCTGTCACCCGTCGATCTCCCGGACATGGACCTTGAGAATGTTAAAACTCGATCCATGGTAACAAAATTCCTTTGCCATGGTCATGATATTCCCTGGCGCCAAGGCAATGCAATAAAATCAAAATATAGGGAATCGAGGTATCATATTCTGCAGGGCATCTTCGCCTCCAACGTATATCCTCAAAGTACCAATCGTTCGTACCTTACAGGAGTCATGGCGATTGTAGTATATTCTGTAGCAACTGGGATCAAAATCTGTCTTCCTACTCTAATTGTTCACTAGTTAGTGTATGCAATTCACACTTTTCAAGATGTCCATTTACCCTATCCTTGGATTATTTACATTGTGTGCAATGCGATCGGTCTTCTGACAACAAACGAATCGAAACTTCCTCTTCAACACTTCAACAAGAACAACATAACAAAGATGAATTTAAAGTTCCACTGATTTCCCGAAGACCAACCTGAGGAAGGGATTCACGAAGAAGGTGAACGTGGTGAAGGGGTTGCACAAGATGAAGGCACTGGAATGGTCGAAGGTGACCCTCTTGCATCACAACAAGCTCTGTCTCCATCCGACCCCTGACATGCAAAAAGGTTCAAGCTACATTAAGATTAGATTGGAACTATCCTACGAGAAGTCACTCAGCTGAAGGAGTTAATGAATGCCAGGTTCACTATCCTAGAACGCTTGGTGCATTGGGTGCAGCAGTCGGTGCTTAGTGCATTGGGTGCAGCAGTCGGTGTAGCAATTGGTGAATTTGATCACCTGCCGACAAGATGATACAGCACCATCTTCCTCCGCCCCTCCACCATAGTATAGAAAATCTATATGCCGTCAAATACACCCTATTCTCATCTCAGCGTATGGGTATGAGTATTTTTTTGAATGCCCTACGATCGTATGAGTGTATGTGATGGATTACTAACTTGCAAAGTCTGACAAGTTTTCTTTTAGGTTAGGATAGCCTCTGAGTGAGGAACATACTTTCTTTTATGCCGATGAATGGGCTAGATACTTGGGTTTGTTTTTAGTTACCCATGATGGATGGGCTAGATGTTTTTTTTTTTTTTTGGATGGATGTTTGGTTACCCATGGATGGGTTAGATGTTTTTTTTTTTTTTTTTTTGGATGGATGTTATCCTACTGCCAACCTTAGGTAGTACCTATTTTGGATATTGTGATTCATGGCTTCTTATAATTCATATCTGCTTACTCCCATATTTATCTGGGTTGTTTCAAATAATGTTTATTCCTGCTTTCATGAAATGCCTCCTCTTATGTATTTCCTGATTGGATTGTCATGTTTTATGCATACGTGTTTTCCAAAGAGATATCTTTTTGCGTTTATCTATTCTGCTTATGATCTATGTATTCTCCCATATGCTTCAACTTCAATCAATAACCATTGTTATATTATCCTTTGCCAATGACTGACAAAAAGGGGGAGAACAAATTCACACCCCGAAGGAAAATTGTGTGTATCTGTTTGTGGATGGTGGTACAGGTGATAGGGGGAGCAGCTGTAAGAAGACGGGGAGATTGTTGTTAGGGGGAGCAGCTACTGAATGGCATAGTCATTTATGTATGTGAACTAGATAGCCTTATAAAATTGTGTAAAGTTCATGTACACACTATTTAGGGTGTCAGTCTAGAAGTTATTATAGGGTGTTTTGGTTTTTTATCACATAATTGACAAAGGAGGAGATTGAAAGTGCCTCGTTTGTCAATTAGCGCGAGCGCTGAGTCAGCAAGACAAAGGAGCCCCATAGGAAGATTGATCAAGCATTTGCCTTAATAGGATGTGTGCCCGAACTCGCCAAAGGTAAACCTTAGCCTCACATTCCATATCCCAAAACACTAGGTATATAAAACCCTTAAAATTGAATAGAACATCCTAGGGCTTTTAGTTAGAAAACTTTTTTCAAACTCAAGAAAATCTTTAAGTTTTCTACCCTTGTTGATTTATCGATACATGGATTGATGAAATCGAACCCTGTAATCGATGTCCTCGAAGCTCACTTGATATTATCGAAATGAGGACTTCAGATGTCCAGCAACCAAAAAGATCTCTGGATTGAATGATTGATATATCAATGGACTGTTCGATATCATCGAATTTTGAATCTCAAGTCCATTAAGTCGACTTGATAAAATCGACATCTAGTCTGTTGTGTCCAAAATACCACTAAAGTAAATTTTGTGACTCTCGATATATCAAAGGGCTCCTCGATATCCTCAGAATTCAAATCTCAATGATATCGTTAGACCTTCGATGATATCGGATTAGGACACAAACCTATCCAGCAAGTTTTAAAGTTCATCTTTCTTGGATCGAGGGTCAGTCAATAAAATCGATATTCAAGTATCGATCATATCGAGGCTAGGTCGATGTCATCGAAATAGGACACAAGCTGTCCTGTAAGCTTATAGGAAAATTCCTTGGAATTATCGATGAATTGACACTACCATCGATATCATCGATACTCAAATTCCGATGAGATCGAGTGATGCTCAATCATATCTTATACCTGATATGTTTCAAAGGTAAATGCTCTCACATTTTCAAATATCGAGGAATCGAACCCTATGTCGATGAAATTAGAGTTTGAAATCCAATGACATCGATGCATGTTTGATTTTCTCGACTAGTTGGCAAAAAGTTTCAAAAGTGTTTGACAGTTAAGTTTGTACCATCGAGCAGACAGTCGATGTTATTGAGAGTATATGCTCGACGATATCGACCCTGCTCGATAATATCAAACTCTGTCATAAATGTGACCATTTTATATCCATTGGAACCTTTTACCTATTTAATGAGAGGTTGCCTTTGGTTGTTATGAGAGAAAATATAGAGTGCTTTTGAGTATTTAACCCCATATCATATACCCTAAGCCTTTTCTCTCATGGGAGTGCATCCTCCAATCCACCCTCATCATTGATATTCAATAGAGTGGATTGGGGAATGAACTTTTGCATTCAAGGATCCTGCAACTACCATCTTAATTCAAATCATTAAGCTGGGATACCTTGAATGCATAGATGATTGGAATCATTCTGTCTCCTTATAGGAAAACATTTAATCATAGGATTCTATCATAACCTTGACCCAACCCGTTGCCTTACATTGGTGAATCATCTGAGTTGTGGTTCAAGGGAGCTGAAGATTCTTCATCATCAAAAGAGGAGATCTTCATCAATGTGTTTAATGGGGCTCATCTACTTATCTGTAAATCATTAGAGTCCAGAGGACCCTTGTGATCATTCCTTCTGTAGGATTGGCTCTAAGGTGTTTCTCACCCCTTTCAAGTCCTCATATGAGGCCTCCTACAGGAGCATACGTAGGGGTGCTTTGTGTTAACCCTTGCTCTGTGGAGAGTATAAACTCTTCTGTCCTTATGTAGGTCCTTAACCTGTGCAGTTTAAAAGTCGAGTTTTATGTGTTGACCCTTGCTCATGGGAGCATAAACTGGTGAGGTTCCTTGAGTGGATCATTAGCCTGTATGGCCTAAAATTTGGGTGTTGTGTGTTGACCCTTGCTCATGGGAGCATAAACTTGTGTTGTGTAAACACATTAGAGTCAGCTTAGAGTAGGTTGTACTGGTTTGAGGTAAACCTGATTTGAAACCTCTGGTTTGTGGTGAACCTATTGTGAAACCTCTGTTAGTGAGATCCGGTACACTTAAGGGTTGAGTGTGTCCACCGAAAGTGGAGTAGACATGTCGTCCCGTGTTTTAAGAACCCAAATATGTGACCCATTTCCCAAAAACTCAAGTACTAACCTTAAAGGATGATCAAATTCGAGTATACATTTTTTAAAAAAATTCATTCAGAGCAAGGAGATGAGTGTAGAGTGGACAAATCAGCATAAAGAAAAATTTCATTTACATTTGGAATATACAAGAAGTTGCCCATAATGACTTATACAAAATAATGCCCCCATTCCTACAATTACAAAATGAAATAATATTACATGTGAAATAAAGTAAATTACAACAATATTGGGATGTGAAATCCGGTAGCAACCTTGTGAACAGCATCGGCTTGCTCTACACCTGCATCAATTGTTACAGTTTGATAGCGTCAATAGCTATCGTAGTGAGGAGCACCCTCTAAGATTGCACACTCATCATTCATAATCCAATATAGATCACAAGTCATGAGAATGGATATATTAAACAGGGCACTTCATAATCATGAACATATACTTAAAAACTTAGCAAATCAACAAAATCTCATCATAAGCAGAATATAATAGCAATCGTAATTTAAAGGAATACATCTAGACAATTAAACACTCAATCATACGATCTTCTATTGCACTCAAAATCACATTGTACATGAACTCCGCAAGATGTCTAGAAAATCGATAAGCAAACTTCATCTTCACCTAAAATCATGGTACAAGTGAAAAAGGTGAATAGAAAACCAACCTCTACTTCACCCGAGAAGTCTATCGTACGTGAACTCCGCAAGATGGCTAGAAAATCGATAAATGAACTTCAACTCCATCCGAAAATCATGGTACGACTGAACTCCACAAGATGAAGAGACAATCAACCATACAACTTTCTATTACACCCAAGAATCGCATTTGTGCGTGAACTCCGCAGGATGGCTAGAAAATCGATAAGCGAACTTCAGCTCCACCCGAAAATCATGGTACAAGTGGAATTCGCAAGGTTAATAAAAAATCACCCTTTAAACTCCCACTTCACCCTAAAATCATGTCGTACGTGAACTCCGCATGATAGCTAGAAAATCAATAAGCGAACTTTAACTCCACCCAAAAATTATGGTACAACTGACACTGCAGATGAAGAGACAAACAACATATAAACCCTATACCATCCGAAAATCATGTCTTACGTGAACACCGCAAGATGGCTAGAAATCAATAAATAAATTTTAGCTCCACCCAGCATAGTATGACTGAACACTGCAAGATGGCTAGGAAAACAAACATACAACTCTTGACCACCTGGAATTCATATCATACATACACACCGTAAGATGGTTAGAAAATCGATAAACGAACTTCAGCTCCACCCGAAAATCATGGTACGACTAAACTCCACAAGATGGCTACGAATCAACAGATGTGTAAATATAACCAATAAGCCACAAAGGGCACCAATGACCCATCCCAGCCATAAAGGTAAATGTACGATTCAAGCCTTGTAAGGAAAATGTGGACCGCATGATCATAAGTCCAAGGTAAGTTCCATTTCATTCATCATTCAAGCACCAGTGGTAGCATATAAATAAATTAATACATATACAATAAAGGATAGCATGTTATTATCGAACCATTCATGCATGTTATAATTTAAAAGGAACGTTTATCATCCAACACATGAATTAACTATACCACAAGTTAGCATATTCAATACTAAAGTAAGAACTCAGTTAAGACAATCATGCTATCATCTATATCTAGATTAATGAAATTGAGTGGGAAGCTCAATGTAACATCCTGAAAATTGGAGGGTCGAGTAGAAACCCAACTCCCGAGTTCCAAAACATTACTTATGCAACATAGATAATGATGAATGAATGTTGTTTGTAGAAGGGCATTAAACATGATTGAGATTATACCAAAAATAACATACCATACTCCAAAGGTGTTTAAATTATGCAAGCGGAAGACTGTGATAAGTATATAAACTAGATAAGAGTGATAGTAAGCCCTCAGAGTATGAATGTCACTAGGCTAACACTTACAAGTTTGATTACAAAATGCACAAAATGAGAAAAAATGTAATGTCTTCTATCCCAAATACTGAAGCCCCGTCGGTGCAACTCCAGGTCAAATAGACCTGCCAGAGAGTTACATGTAAGAGAACTCATCATCAAAAGCGAAGTCCGGCTCCGCTTCACCAGCATCGCCCTCACCTGAAACTAAGACAGGGTCTAGTTGGTGTGTACAATACCGTCCCATAACGTGGGAGTGAGTAGCTAACTCAGTGGAACAATAGAGTAAAGATTAACATGTTATCAAATCAGTCAAGCGGTAATGATAAAGCAGTACAATCAAACATTCCTAGTTACTCTTATTAATGCAAGGATGAGATGCAATAATGATGCATGCCCTTGCCTACATACTCCCTCATGCGACATCATCTCACGTTCGAGGCATACTTTCATTCCTCAGTGCTCCACATCTTCTAGGCACATGTAGTGCAATATGAACATGATTATCGAGTTGTTATTAGTCCTCTTCATACAGCAGGATTGGGAAGCTAAAGTACCTCCCTTGTATCATTTCCCAACAATGATCCAGTCTAGGGTCATCAGTCCTAGCATATCTCATATAAAGTGCGGTTCTAGGTCACTCCAAGGGTTGTCAGGACTGTTACACGCAATCGTTATACCACTCTCCCATCACCTTATCAATACAGGCTTAGTTTGTACTCCTGTTGCTACGGAAGGGTCATCGCATCCACGTAGACTCAGAGTATGCTGGAGGTCACTACAAAGGGTTGTCAGGGCTGTTACACGCAATCGTTACACCACTCCCCCATCACCTTATCAGTGTAGGCCGACAGCTCGAATACAGTGTCTCATACCACCATATTCGGCTCACGAGTCTGGGTTGCTCACTGGTCACTACGGGGAGGCTCGTGGCCCCAGCGTAAGCCGACAGCTCGACCACGATGTCTCATACCACCATGTTCAACTCATGAGTCTTAGCGGATCGAGGTACCTTGGTTAACAGAATTTTCACTAGTAAGTTTGGTACTTTAGATTCAAGCAATAGCGTTCATACATGGTTAACATACATCAGGCTAATCAGGTTACTTGACGAGTTTAACTAATACGAGCGCCCGTTGAGTTGATCAACATGAAGTGCATAAGCACCTCATGTAGCATAACCACTGTCAACAAGCAACGCATGGCTCGAGTTCGTCAAACACGTCCTACGTGGCGAATACAACTCAGCCACGAACTCAAAGCGTATTATCGATTGCCTGGACTATTCAATAGCCTCAAACACATTCAACTACAACATGATGTCATATGAGATAGTCAAAGTAGTAATGGATCAAGATTACAAATCATTCAATCATATGAACATGTTCTGAAGTGCATTGTAAACATGAATTCACACACATTCAATTCATAATCAAGCAGACATCAAAATAAGTCATACATGGAGGAAATCATACACATCATTGATGTGGTTAAGAATCATATCTCAACCTGCATACAGGTACATCTTACTAACTACTAACTCATTCAGACACTTTTACAAACACTTAGCCTACACATTACATCATACATATTATGTGTTAATTTGCATACGTATTAGGGCAAATCCTTTCGTCAAAGGGTTGTCGCCCATACAATAATCATATATTCACGACAGTTTGTCATGGCGAGCACAAATACAAAGTCTATACTCATTCAGTCATTTTCACAAACACTTAGGCTACACATACTAAATACATATCGTATGTTGGTATATCATGTATTTGAGCTAAACCTTTAACCCAGGAGTTGTTACACATACATCTAGCATACATAGATGGCAGTTAATCATGGAAAATATACTTTCATATTTTGTACATATACGGTATTTTCTACGAATACAGAGAATACACAAAATTTCATATTCTTCGTATTTAACCGAAACGAAAAACGGATAGCATGTTCTACATGTGAAATAGCATCCATGTCAGGAATCTATCATTATCTGACATTGAAAGCTTTGAAAAATGACAACCTAAACGTCTAAAGTCCGCACCTTATGCCGTAGAAGCGTAAAGAAGTTGATGGAATCTCTAAGTCTTCGTCAACGTTGATATGACGACCTATAACACGAGGTAAGTCAACTATTTCGCTACTTGCAACTATCAAAATTCTAAAATAGATTAGGGTTAGGTTTCCTTACTTAGAAACGAAGTCAGAATCGTCGGAATAGCGATTAGATCATGATGGTTAAGCACGTGCAACAGTAAGATAGAGTATTAGGGAGATCTTCCCACTTCTCCCACACTTTCTCTCTCTTTACTCTCTCTTCTCTTCTAGGGTTTTCTCAAATTCGTATGGGAGGAAAGAGAGATGGTTTAAGGTCCTTATATAGGCTCAGAACTCACGAAAATAGACCCTAGCCCATGGTATACTTAGGTTATGTCCAAAGGGAGGTTGTTCCGATCCAACGGAGCACTTCTAGAGCTCCCTTTGCTGAATGCGGTCGGACTTAAGCTCACAAATATTGGATCTTGATCAAGTTAAGTTTTCAGTCCGATCAGGTTTCCAGATCGACCGTGGCGGACCAGTTTCAGTCCAGCGGTCACCGAAAGTCGATCAAAGCCACAAGTACTATGACATGTAAGGGACACCTATCCTGATCCGAGGGTAAATTTGGATCAAAATCCAACGGTCAGAATGCTTAGAAATAACACACAAGAGACACGTCTCAGATTTCTTAAAATTATATTTAATTTCTTAAAAATCTTCATTTTCTCACACTCTTTACTCCGGACTCAAGGAAATCGTCCGAGAGCATCGTTTGGACGTGATTTTCGCGGTGCTTGTCAAGTCTAACTACACGGTCAATATCTTATAAGTTTATCTCTATCGGACTTTCGACGTGCGGTCCAGGTCCGATACGGAGTTTCAAAGTGCTCCCGAGAGCAAATGGGTTTAGAGTTGGATTCTAGATTTTAGGATAACATAACGTTAACAATTCTATAGGTTTTGGGTCTTACAGATCATATTTAAAGTGGTTGGTGCTACTTTTGCAGGTAATCTAGTGTAGCGTTAGTTAATTCACGTTAAATTTCTAAGGAATTTAGTTCTAAATAATTTCTTTGGCTTTGGAATTGAGCTTTAAGAGTGATATGGTTGACCCATTGCCTAAGGACATCTAACTCCAGGCTGACAAAAATCCGGGGTGTTACACTCAAAGGGTGAGTCCTCACCTTATGTTTGAACCGCCTGCACCATCGCTAAAAATGCGTGCTTCCTTGGAATCAATTCCTACCATCAATTGTAAAGTTGTACAATTAGACCCAAGCTTACACACTTTTTAGGGTTAGGGTATTAACCTAAAGTTTAGGTTACTTAAGTATATGATTTTATCCTAGAATTTAGGTCTAGGCTAGGTCTTAGGGTTTGAATTCTAGCTAAGGTATAATTAATCGAAATGTTAATTTACTAACTATAACATAATTATTATCATTTATGATATAATTAATATTAGTTGGTCATTGTAATAATAATCATTATGATGGTCGTACACGGCATGTCACGCTGTTAATGAAAATATTTCTGAGTAATGAATGGGATAGAAATACCTAATAATTGTAACTTTGTTTATAATAAGTAATATTAGCATAAATAGTTTATTAATAGCTAATCATATCTACATTAAAATTTATCATGATAATAGTAGTAAGGATGACAATTTGTAAATCGAATTACTTTACTTTGGGAAAAACGTACCGACTCACCATAGTCGACTTGCTAGCTCAAAGGTTTACAATTTATTTATAGTTAGGACCAACGTTGGGATCTGGGTCATATCATCTAGTGGGCTTTGACCCACACTCTAACTAAGGTCAAGGTTTGAGAGATACAAGCTTAATAACTACAACATCTGATTAGATGATCAAATATAATTTACAACATAAGTGGGCGGAGGGCTTTATACCTCAACGGAGGTTGGATGTGGCCCAACTTGATGCCTGGCGAGTTAACTCGAAAGGTTGAGTTGACATGGCCACCGCTCTTCTTCTCTCCTCCTCTCCTTCCATTCTTCTTGCTTTCATAACCCAACAACCCAAACTCTCTATCTCCCTCTCCTTCCTTGCCTGTTGCTGGAACGCCCAGCAGCAACCTGGGCCGAGTCAACTCGGTGGTCCTCTCTCTCTCTCTCTCTCTCTCTCTCTCTCTCTCTCTCTCTCTCTCTCTCTCTCTCTCTCTCTCTCTCTCTCTCTCTCTCTCTCTCTCTCTGTTTCTCCTTCTTTTTTTTTCCTTTTTACCTGGACCAAAACTGAGACCGAGTCGCGCTCGACTCGGTTAGGTCGGGCAGCCATTGACCCGACTCCCCCTCCCCTCTCGTTTCTCTCTCTAGTTCTCCTTCTCTCATTTCTCTCCTGCTGCAAGGACCAGCAGCTCCTCCCTACAACTCGACCGAGTCGAGCTGGAGCAGCAATGATCAGCGGTCCGCAGTTCGGGCAGCAGCCAGGTGCCGCACCAACTAGCCGACCCGACTCGAGCGTAACTCCCTCCTCCTCCCATTCTTTCTTCCTTTCTCACTCTCTACTCCCTCCTCATCCTTCCTTCCTTTCTTTCTGCTTCTATCAGTGACCCAACAACGGTTGGATAGACCCACAACCGTGCGTTTTGGCCGAGGAAGACGGTCTGCTGTTAATGGCAGATATCTGATCGTCGCCTGTTTCTTTGAAATGAGGGCATGGGACGACTCAGAATGGTGTCGTGGAGCTTGAGGAAGAGTCAAAACAAAGCTCCATTGAGGTTTTGGTGGTGGGTTCAAACGATGAAGAAAACGGCTGAGTTTTTTGAGGTGCGGCTGTAAGGAATGGAGCAGCTCATCCCATGCGATATAAGCTCCCTGTTTTGACGCCCTAAGTCTCCCTAAGGCATCGGATGGAGGATGGATGGCCTGGATTCGATCGTGTTGTCTGGTTTCCAGAAACAGCTAGCAGCCAATGGTTTTCCTGCACCGGTTTTCTACCAAAAATCAAATCCATGCGAACAGCAATGGATGGTTAGGATTGCTTGCATCGGACGGCTGTGATTGACGGAGAAAACTCTCACGCGGACCGCTAGTACAGCAAGCCACAGGTTTCCGTTTTTGGAATGGGAAGAAACACAAACAGTCCGGTTTCACTGGCGTTTGTGCTCGTTCGTGTGTGAGGCAATGCGTGAAACTGGGCAGTGTTTGCACGGGTTTGGGTCCTCTACAATATGGACGGTTCAGATCATTCATCAAGTCTTGATCGTAGGCCATGATTCGAACAAACGGACAGCTGTCCGTCCGTTCAAAAACGCCAGGGCGCGGGATATGAGAAAGAAGGATTTCCTTCTTAGGAAATTTTCGAGCAGAGCTACTCTGAGCGGTCTCCAAGGTTCAGTGCACAGCGGGTGCACTTGTAGATGGTGCACATGCATCACTGGTGGGGCCCACAGGGAGGCTCCTGCCCAATCCACACCGTTCATCAGTTTTTTCAGGCCGACTTGGGTCCAATCCAGAGTATGGGGCAGATCCAAGTCTTAGGTGGGCCATACTAATAGAATTTAGGTCCTTTATTGTCGATTGTGTCAATCCAATGGTCGGATTAGTTCCATCTAGACCATCAATGGTCAAAACGCCCTAAGGGATCATTTGTGTGTCTAAGGACACCATCACATCTTACTATTTGAATAGTATATTAATTTTAATTTTTGTTATAATTACCTGTGTGTGTGTGTGCGCGCGTGTGTATATATATATATATATATATATATATATATATATATATATATATATATAACATATTATATCTTTTATATTAATAATCATTTATCAAGAAATAACATATTTAATTTGAAGTATTATATATATGTGTGTGTGTATGTGTGTATTTTTCTTTTACATATATATAAACATTAATTATTCTAAGTGATGTATATTTTATATATATGATATAATACAATAATACCTAGTTTAAATTTAAAAATGTAAATATTAGTCAATATACATAAATTTTATGACAATGTGTTGACATACAATTTATTTTATATATAGTTTAAATAATATGAAATAAATAGTATACCTAATTCGAATAATTTAAGTAACATATATATTATTACAAATGATTTAAGTAACATATATATTATTACAAATAATTATAAAATTATTTTGTATTATATTATCTACATACAATTATATCTCATTTAAAATGAATTATTTGGTCTTCCTGGTAACACCCAAATACTGAAAAGTACGAGGTGTTACAAGACAAGTACTCGAACCACTATAAAAACAATTATGTTTGAGATTGCTATTGTCTTCTATTGCTTGTGTGATTTCTCTAAATATTTTTATATTTTGATTATCTGATATCACACCTCACATACAGTCACATCCATCATTAACTATGATTTGCATCTTGTTTATCTTTCAAATAGTTTTATGACTACATCCTCTATTTGGCTTAGAAGCCATTAGAGTTACCTTGAAGAAATCCTGATACATGCATATTTTCTCATGTTAAGATTGATAGGATTTTAAATTACCATAAAAATCTAAAAAGTCTTATTCACCCCCCTCTAGGACATATTGGCATATTCCTACTTCAACTAAAGCGTTCAGTACTGTAATTTCAGTTTTTTCAACTTCAATCAACTGATATTAGTATATATTGCCCTTTGCCAATAACTGACAAAAGGGGGGAGAATGAATCCCACCATGAGAAAAATTATGTGTATCTATGGTGGTACAGGTGTTAGGGAGAGCAGCTGCAAGGAGATAGGGGGAGCAGCTACTACTAAATATTTTAACTTTGTGTGTGACTCAAATAGCATATTTGTAAAATTGTGTAAAGTTCATATACACACAATTTAGGATGATGGTTTAGGTGTTGTTCTAGGATTTCTGGTGTTTTATCATGTAATTGACAAAGGGGGAGATTGAAAGTACCCTGGTTTGTCAATTAGCGTGAGGATTGAGTCTGTAAGACAAGTGGACCCTATATGAAGATCACCAAATGTCTGCCTCAACTGGATGTGCACTCCAAACTTATCAAAGGTAAATTAAGTCTCACATCTCATGTCCCAAAACACTCAGGTATATGAAGCCTTTAAAAACATTAGAACAACCTAGGATCATATGTCTGTAAAATTGAATTTCAAAATAGGAAAATCTTCCTAGTTTTTTAGACTATACTCGATGATATCGACAACCACTCGATATCATCGAATTAGGCCATTCTATGTCCAGTAACAACAAAGTATTTTAGACAATATGTTCAATAAATCAAAAAACATTTCAATAATATTGACATTCAAATATCGATCAAATCGAATGAGGATCGATGATATTGAATCACCTTGAACTTTGTTCAGTAACTTTTGAAAAATATCCTAACATTGCTCGAGTAATCGAACCATCATCGATATCATTTGAATTCAAACGTCGATGATATCAAGAGGAGTTAGATATCATCGAATTCGGTCAAGTTTTTGTCCACTGAACCTCAAAGGAAAATCACCTAGACAGATCGAGGACTCGAGACCCTACACGATGTCATCGAATTTCAAATCTCGATGATATTGAAGGTATATCGATGAGATTGAATCTAGACAAAACTATTCCAGCATCTTGCAAGGTAAACCAAATGGGAATGACCGAGGAATCGATGATGTCTCGATATGATCGTAATTCAAATATCGATGGAATTAACATATGATTGAAGTTATCGAAATGGATCAAAAATTGTCCAACAAGCTCTTTTGAAATTCATATAGAAATGATTGATGTATTGAGCAGACGGTCGATGAAATCGGAATTCAAAATCTGATGACATCGCAGCCAGTTCGGTTGCATTGATGTTTTGCAAAAAGTTCCAGGGATATACTTCAGTGGAGTTTGTATCATCAAACCTTTCTTCGGTAGCATCGAAAGTATACGTTCGATAATATCGAAGCAGGCTCGATGATATCGAACTTAGTCAGAATCTAACGTCTTTATTACTGTTGGAACTTTTTTACTATTTAAGGAGAGCTTGTTCTTGATTGTTGCATTGAGAAAAAGAGAGAGAGAGAGAGAGAGAGAGAGAGAGAGAGAGAGAGAGAGCTTTGAGAGAGTAACTACACATCATTTACACTAAGCCCTTTTTTTCTCATGAGAGTTCATCCTTCGATCCACCCTCATCATTAATATTCTCTAGAGTGGATTGAGGAATGAACTTCTGCACTCAAAGATCGTCCAACTACCACCTTAATGGCAAATCATTGAGTTGGGATCCCTTGAATGCCTTAGAACTTAGAATCTCTCCATTGTTTTAATAGGTAATATTTATTAGAGTAGATTCCGAGATATCCTTGACCTAACCCGTCACCTTTATTGGTACATTTTCGAGTGTTGCCGATCAAGGGAGCAAAAGAATTTTCATTAATAAGGAGAAGATCTTCATCAATGTGTTGAATAGGGCTCACCCACTTATTTGTAATTCATTAGAGTCCAAAGACCCTTTTGATCATTCCTTTTGTAGGTTTGGGTCAAAGGTGCTTCTCATCCCTTTCAAGTCCTCATAGGAGGCCTCTGACGAGAGAGTATGTATGGGTGTTGTGTGTTGACCCTTGGCCTTGTGTAGGGCATAAACTTAGGTCCTTAATGTTGGTCCTTGGCCTGTGTGGCCTAAAAGTTAGATTCTTTGTGTGGATCTTTTGCTCTTGTCTAGGGCATAAAACTTAGGTGTGAGTGTGTTGACCTTTGCTCTTGTGTAGGGCATAAACTTTAGGATCCGTGTGTGGATCCTTCGCCTATGTGGCCTAAAACCGTAGGTTCCTTGTGTGGATCTTTTGCTCTTGTATAGGGCATAAAACCTGGGTGCTATGTGTTGACTCTTGCTCCTGTGTGGGGCATAAACTTGTGTCTTGTGAAGATATATTAGGTACCTTATGTCGGTCCTATATTCAGCCTTATGTAGGTTGTACTGGTTTGAGGTAAACCTGATTTGAAACTTCTATTAGTGAAATCTGATACACTTAAGGGTTAAGTGCGTCCGTCGGGAGTGGAGAAGGCATATAGCTGAACCACTATAAAACAACTGTGTTTGGGATTGGTACTTACATACTCTCTTATTATGTTTACTATTGATGTTCACATGATGCATGATGATATGATTATTTAGAACTGATAAGTATCACCTCCCACACACACTCACTCAGCACATCCATCTTAGACTAAGGTTGTATATTGTTTAGATTATGCTCAGTCTTATGATTGGATCCTCTAATTGGTTGGGAAGCCATAGTTAAATTGATGATATCTTGACAAGATAATGGTAATAGGAATTTAAATTGTCGTAAAATTTTATAAAGTCCTATTCACCCCCCTCCAGGACACTTTGACCTATTCATACTTCTACTAAAGCAGTCATTACCGCAATTTCACAGTATGGCCGACATCATTCATGCCTTACATCGCATGCCCTTGATATGGTCGATAGCATTCATGCCTTGCATCGCATAGCCTTGGTACGGCTGATAGTATTCATGGACTTACCAGCATTTTCGCATTACTCTGATATTGCATACTTGCATTGCTACCTTGTGCACACACTTTCACCATCCTCTAAGCTTTTTATAAGCTTATGCACAATAGATGCGTGCAAGTAATGCTAGGATGCAGCCATAGCTTAGCAGGAGTAGGAGCGTGCAGTCGAGCTTCAGGAGTTTCCGTATTATTATCATTGTATTTTCCTTTGTGCTCATTTTACCTTAAAGTTTTTTGTCATAGTGGATTTTGTGATGGTGTCTGGGTTATTGTTTGTGGGTTATGCTTATGGTTATGCTTGTTACAGAATAAATTCATGTTAAAAAATCCTCCTTGTAGGATCCTATGATCAAAACCTGGTATATGGGTGCCAGGAGTCGAGAATGGGGTAATGCGAAGGCTATCAATGCCGGATTCAGTGATTGAAAATTTTGTGAGTCTAGTTTCTGAGTTTGGGGAGTGACAAAAGGAGTTTGACCCCTTAGCCTTGGCTGCTTAAGGGCCTAAGGTATCACCCTCTTCGACCGTTCGAGGGCCCGAGGTATCACCCTCTTTCGGACTGGGCCTAAACGATTACGAGCCAGGGCTCCTCGACCCCTTAAGCCTCTCGAACTGGAGAAGTCCCCTCCAGATCTACCACCTCCACAATCGCGTGCTGTGGAGGGATAACCGAGGTCGGAGCGTCCTGAACCCCTTCACTTGACGTGGCCAGGAGCGACTGCTCCACCAAGGATCCCCTAGCATCATGTCCTGACCTCACCTCCGTTGTAGCAGGGGCTCCCACTAATATGGTCGAAGGAATTGTCACTTTCCTCATCGCGATCAACTTCCTCCCAACCATTTCAGTAATAGGAGGGGGACAGACCCTTTTCTCAGACCATGTCTGCACAACGAAACACTCAAAGTTAGCAATAACCTACTTTACCCAAGTATGCCTACAATTCGCTACCTACCAGGAGCAATGGAAGGAGTAGGTCGGAAGAGCTCGTACTGATAGAGGAGGTCTGAAGTGCTTAGTGTAACACCCTGAAAATTGGGGGTTGTGTAGAAACCCGACTCCCGAGTTCTAGACCATCACTTATGCAACAAATATTATTATGATTCAATGTTGTCTGAGTTAGAGCATTTACATGAGTAAGATTATACCAAAACTGCAATTCATACTCCAGATCCAAAGATAAAACGCAAGTGGAAGACTGAAGAATATATATATCACTGTATGGAAAATAAAATAATCTCGAACTGTCTCCAAAGTATGAATACATCTCTAAGTCACAAATACATATAATAAACTAAAAATCAAAATGTCATCTAGTCCAACTAGCAAGTCCAGCCGATCTAGGCCACCTACACAAAGCCGTCAGTGAACTGCATATACGAGAACTCATCCTGGTCCTCGAAGCAGTCCGACTCCGGCTCCTGGATCTCCTCACAACCTGCATCTAAGACAGAGTCTGGTAGGTGTTGCAAACACCATCCCGTAACATGGGAGTGAGTGATCAACTCAGTGGAATCATAGAGCAAAGATTAGCATGTTATCAAATCAATCACGTGATAATAGTAAAGCAGGCAATCAGACATTCCTAGATATTGTTGTTAATGCAAGCATGAAATGACATGATGGATGCCCTCACCGACATACTCCCTCATGCGACATCATCTTACGTCCGCGGCATGCTTTCTTCCCTCAGTGCTCCACATCTTCCAGGCACATGCAGTGCGATGTGGAAATGATTACCGAGTTATTATTAGTCTTTTCATACAGTAGTATTGGGAAACTAAGGTACCTTCCTTATATCAATCCCAACACAGATCCTGTCTAAGGTCGTCACTCCTAGTAATCTCATACAATGTTATATTTATAGGTCACTGCAAGGGCTGTCAGGGCTGTTGCACGCACTCGTTGCACCGCTCTCCCATCACCTTATCAATACAGGCCTAGTGTACTCTTGTTGCTACGGAAGGGTCGTCGCATCACGTAGACTCAGAATACGCTCGAGGTCACTACAAAGGGCTCGTCACCAATCAGAGTAGGCCGACAGCACGAATGTAGTGTCTCATACCACCACAATCGGCTCACGAGTCAAAGGTGCTCATTGGTCACTACGGGGAGGTTTGTGGCCCCAGCATAGGCCGACAGCTCGACCATGGTGTCCCATACCACCATGCTCGGCTCATGAGTCTTTATGGATCAAGGTACCATGGTTATCAGGGGTTCCACTGGTAAGTTCAGCACCCTAGGTTCAAGCAGTTATGACTCATACAAGGTGAACAATCAATGGTCAGTTGGGTTACTTGACGAGCTCGACTAGTACGAGCGCATCTCAAGCTGAACGACATGAAGTGCATAAAATACCTCGTGTAGCCTAACCATTGCCGCCAACCCAAAACACGACTCGCGTTCATCGACGCGTCCTTCGTGGCAAATGGAAGCCAACCACAAATTCAATCCATTACCGACTGCCTAGACTAGGTTATAGCCCCAAGCACTTACAATTTACATCAGCGAACATATGAGAGTAATAGAAATGAAATATAAACAATCCAAGCATGTTAGCAACATGTTATAACATACAACATGAGCAAATCAACCAAAACACATGTATTCCATACATATAAGGAAATCAATTCAATAACAACATGGAGGAAATCATGTATATCATCATATTGATTGAGAATTCAATCTCAAGACTAATCTACCACAACATTCATTCAATACATACTAATACAAACATTTATACAAACACTTAATCTACACACTTTAGTCTACATAGCGTATGTCGACCCAAAGTGCGCACTAGGGCGAATCTCTTCGCTAAACAGATCATACACGCATATCTAATATCATAACACGACAAATAAACATGACAATCATTTTTACAGAATACAGACGTATACAGTATTTCCTACAAATACCTAAAATACCCTAAATCTCATATTTTTCGCACTTATACGAAATGGAAAACGGACAGCATGTTCTACATGTCAAACGGCGCTCTCGTCGATAATCTACTATTAAACGACATTGAAAGCTTTGAAACCAGTCAATCTAAGCGTCTAAAATCCTCACCTTTCGCCGTAGACGCGTATTGATTCGACTAGAAAGTCTACGCTTCGTCAATGGCGATATGTCGACCTATATCACAAGATGAATCAGCTACTTCGCTATTTGTATCTATGGAATCCCTAAAACAGGTAGAGGTTAGGTTTTTCTTACCTAGAAATGAGTTGGAATCACCGGGAAAGTGATCTGAATGCGGTGATTAAACACGTGTAGAAGCTGTAGCAAGTGGCAGGAAGTTTCTCCCACAACTCTCTCACAATCTCTCACTTTCTCTCTCTTCTCTTTCTAGGGTTTATTGCAAATTCGGATGGGAGAGATATGAGAGGGTTTAAGGCCCTTAAATAGGTTAGAAACTCACCCATTTAGACTTGGAACCAAGGTATGCTTGGGTTATAACCAAATCTAGTCTTTTTCGATCCAAAAGAATATTTCGAGAGGTCCCCTGGCCGAACGCGATCGGACTTAAGCTCATGGATACTGGATCCAGCTCACATCAAGTTTTCAGTCTGGTAGTGTTCCCAGATCGCACGTGGCAGACCAGTTTCAGTTCAGCGGTCACAGAGACTCGATCGAGGATTCCAAGTACACTGACCTGAGTAAGGAATGTTCCCTGATCCGAGGCTGTATTTGGGTTAGATTTCGACGGTCTAAATGCTTATACTGAACCCGCAAGAGAAACGTACCAGATTCATTTAAATGACATTTAAATTTTTATGAATTTCACTCTTTCTCACACTCCTTGCTCCAGGCTCAATGAAATAGCCTCAGAACATCAGTTGGGCTTGATTTTCGAAATGATTGTCAAGTCCAGCTAAGCGGTCCTAATGGCCTGAGATTATAGATATCGGACTCTCGACGCGCGGTATATATCCAATACAAAGTTTCAAAGGGTTCCTGAGAGCAAACTGGTTTAGAGTTTGATCCTAGGTTTCAGGGTATTATAGCGTCATTGCTTCTACAAGTTTTAGGTCTTACAGAACGTATTTAAAGCGATCAGGGACAATTTCACAGCTAATCTAGCATAGCGCTAGTTAACTTACGCTTAATTTCTAAAGGAATTAATCCTAAGTGATTTCTGATCGAGTTGGTACTCGGATCTCTGTATGAATTTTTTCGAGGCGTTACACTTAGTGCGCTCCAAATGTGGAGATCCTCCTTTGTCACCTTCACCTTGTTCACTTGCCTAAGTTGTGGGTCAGAAAGAAGAGGCGGGGTCTTAGGAAAACCTGCGAAGGTAACCAGTGATTAGTGAATGTAATTATAAATGTTTGAAGAAAAATTCTAAGTTCAATGCCTCAATAATGTCCGACATGGAGTACCAAATTTGGTGGGAACCGAGCTCGTAGCCGGGTGAGTTCAGTAGCAGGCTCCTCCCACTCTCAAGACGCCTAGAACCACTTATTCTTTCAATTTTTGTTTGAAGTTGGGTTGCCAGTGATAAGGGCTTTGTCCTTTTTCATCCATATAGAGAAGTAGTATTTTCACCCATGTAGAGAAGTAGTACTAGCACAGCTGCTTCGGATGAGCCTTGGGCTAATACAGGTACATAAACTCCTCGACCATCAACTCCTTGTTCCCAGGCTAGAACCAGAGGACATAAGTTCCTAACAGTGCCCTCCAAGTGTTCAGAATGATCTAGCCCATGGCCAACCTCAAGCAAGAAGTGGTCTCTCGCACAATTTGGTGAAGGGGAAGGTGGAGCCCGCACTGCAAAGTGACCAAAAAGATAGCCACCTCGCCTTCGCGCGGGTCACTGGGGACTTCACCAAGTTCAGGGGATCTAAGTCCCAATGAGTCTGGAATGCAATACATCGACAGCTCGCTTGACAGAGGTCTGAGCAGATGCCCTCTCCGACAGAACGGATCCTACCGCCCGGCTGTGGTCTAATGATATCGGAGACGGCGGGCCTTCCAGCGCCCCCAGCCATGAATCCACACTTTCGGGGTCTGAATCACCCTTGAAAGCCATCGATTCAGTCTCCTCACCTGAAATATTAGACATTTCCTCACCTGAAATATCAGACATTTCAGACAAGGCAGAAGAGAAATTAAAGAAAAAAAGATAGATAAGGGTGGTTGAGGAAGAACTCAGACGTACTTAAAATCTCTTGATCTGGGAAGCCTAAGACAGCAGCAACAAAAGAAAGAGAAAATGACCAAGGTGGTTAGGGCTCTCTCCCTCTTTTTATAAAGGTCTCGGTTGCAGGCTTTAAAGTAGTCATTAAATGCCACAGCCAAAGGGGCACTTTGGTGCCTACACTTGGCCACGTGGAGAGCCCTCACTCGACAGACAACCTAACTTCCAAAGTAATGCCACGCGTCCACGCCCCGTAAGCTGGGAAGAGAAAAGGTGGCTTGCCAATGCACGCCTCCTCAAGCACGTCCTACCATGATTGTAAATCTCCCTTGATCTTCGTGCCTGCCACTTATCTATGCATTAACGTTGAAATAACTCGACTTCTCGCACGTTTAAGCTCATTACATTGCTTTACTTCCTGAGCTCACCACAATCAGCTCGGAAGTAGGGGGCTGTTGTAATGGGTGAAAATGAACTTGTTAGGAGTATGAGGTCGGCTTGGACATTTGTGCACCTCACATGGTTAGTTATCACCAGTCATGACCAAGGAACTCCTTAATAGCCAGAAAGAGCATTTTGTTATACTTCACTATACGACCCCAAGCTCCTCCATGGCCCCTTCCATATCCGAGTTGAGCCCCCGAGACACAACTCCGTACAAAACCGAGCATGCCTAGCTCAAAAGACTTGCAAAAAAGCCCTTACACCGTACAATAAGATGAAGAGGATGGTCATCCTGGATTTCATCTTGCATTCTAATAAGGAAAGGAGCTAGGTCCCAATGCTCCGATACAATATGCTCTAATACAATATTCAAGGTTAGGTCGATAGGTCACCGACCTGCTCAATGTTGAGGGAGAACTCAACCACGGCTTGCTACATAATCTAAGTCAACAAACTACTCCTTAAGATGATCATTTAGGTCACCTCGGATGCTCGACCTCGACCTTCTACTGCATGTTTCTCCTAATTCCGACCACTCAAATCTAATCGAAGAGATATGTCCGAAATCTCAACCGAAGATCTCGGAAGTTAACCATGACATGATCAAGATATGATTTCCTTCACAATACGCATCTACTAAACAGGGAGATCACAATCTATGCCACCACCCCCTCTCAACTATAAATTGGAGCACCTCTAATGGTGAAAGGTACACACAACTCTATGCACGAAAAACACTACGCTCTACTAGACCCAAATTCTCTATCTGACATAGGCATCGGGGGGTCCCCTGCTGTAGCCAGGGTCTCCTTTGTCTTCTCTGTGTGCAGGTACTCGAAGGTCCAAGAAGGGTTAACCAAATTTTTTGCATCAACAATTCCTACACTTAAAGGAGCAAAAGTTATGATCGAACTAAAACTTACTATTTATAGTAAAAATGAAAATAAAATGAACTTTTAACTGTCGATCTGATGAAATCTCATAAATTCACGATGGGCAACTCAGCATAGCGAGGTTGGTTGGCTAAAGTTGCTTCTCCTACCCTAAAATCATATATGATATGTCGAAAAACTCATTTTAGTTTTTGAGATAGGGCTATTTTAAGGTTCTGACGGTCCTGATCATTTTTGCCTCCGATTGGGTCTTCTCTGGTCCATCTTTGCATGAAAGTGTCTGAGACCATTGAACTGAAGTTGTGTAACAAACCAATTCTACAAAGTATGCCAGAAGTGGCTAAGGAACTTCATGTCACGATCAGAAGTAATGGTCTTGGGAACCCGGCTCATGTAGCCACATGACATCTCTGAAGAATAGATTCACCACGTATATTACATCGAGGGTCTTCTTACATGGGATAAAGTGTGTCATCCTTGAGAAACGATCTACCACTATGAACACCAAATCATATCACGCTGTGTTCATGGGAGACCAAGCATAAAATCCATATATAAGTCCTCCCAAGGGCCATCAAACATAGGTAACAGGGTGTAGAGGCATTTATTCTGAGAGTGCACCTAGGAAGTCTGACAAACATGACAACATTGTACCACTTTACCCACGTCACATATCAATTATGGCTAGTAATACGTTCCTCAACAAGAGCTAGTGTCTTGTCTCGCCCAAGGTATCCACCAAGGCTACCTCCATATAGCTCTTGGATAATCTGCTCCTTTAGAGAACTTTGGGGGAAGCACAATGTAAGGGCCGTATCCTAGGTCGTACCATTCTATAGACTCCCACGATCTTCCCCATCAAATTCTAGCAACCCGCGACCTATAATATGCGTTTATGCGTCCCTAAGTCGCATTATATAAATCTAAGTCGACTCAACCCAAGATTTGCACCCTTACAACCACGTTGTCACCGCACCTTGCTTGTCGATGCGATACCCATGCCTGGAGTTGTGGGCCCACGTTTATTTTGAAAAAAATGTTGTGTATTATGAATCTTAAGAGAATATCTACCCAAACATCATATCAATCAATCAATACTAGTCAAGTACACCTCCCATCACAACTCATCCCTCTCTTACACAAGTCATCCCCAATGTCAACCCTCATGTCACTAACACCACTCACCCATCCTTTTTCATCCCATCAACCTCTCTACCTCTCTCTCTCTCTCTCTCTCTCTCTCTCTCTCTCTCTCTCTCTCTCTCTCTCTCTCTCTCTCTCTCTCTTCTCAACCCATTTCGCAAGCAACCCAAAGGAGAAAACGTCCAAGCCCTTCCCAAAGAGAACCCCAAGTGTGGCCCACTTCCTACCGCCTCATCTCTCATCCTAGCCCTTCCATTTTCATCATCCTCCATCAAAGAAAAGCTCAGGAGCTAAGGAGTCCAAGAAGCTAAAGAAGAGAACCATCAGTGGATGATTATAGGATTAGATTCTTACTTTTGATAATGGGCCAAGTGGGGCCTATCGATTGATGATATGGATCTCACTTTAGACCCTAGGTGTGGCCAATGGCCCACCATAATTCATATGTTCATCCCATGATGGGGCCATTCTCCATGGTCCCCATCATGATGTTTATTTTTTCATTGAGAAAAAGGTCATCTACACCTTACATTTTTTGTGGAAAGGGATCTCCACCGTTGATTTTGATTGGCGAGCCCACATGTAATGGGACCCACTTGATGTATGTTTTGTAATGCATGGCCCACCTAGGGAGGGCTCATAATGGCGGAGCCCCTCCCCTCCATTATTGTTTCTCTCTTTCTCTTTCTCTTTCTCTCTTTTTTCTGTATATAATGGCCCACCTTGATGTATTATATCCACGTCGTCCATGAGATGGGCCCACCTAGCTGGACTGTCTAGCGGATGGGCTTGCTGCCTGTCTGTCTAGATAGGCCTGCATGTAGGAAAACACAAATACTAGTTTGGTCCATCAGGTGGGCCATGATGACATGAACCCCACACCAGGTGACGTGCCCCATCTAGGGTCGTTCGTTCACTGGGCATCCAGCGCCCCTGGACGAAGTAAAACACAAATATTAGCTTTTTTTTCCAAAAAGGCTGCTGGGTCTAACACGTGTGGACCCACCTTTAATGTATGTGTTTCATCCCCGCCATCCATCTGGACGATGGGTCCCACGCAGTTGTCCAGCTGGTGATTTACGTTAGCAAGTTCTATGAGCCCCACCATGAGGTATGTTTTATATCCAAGTCGTCCATTTGCTCACTAGCCCAGCTGTATAGCTGCTGGATTGACATCAGCAAGCTGTGTGGGTCGGATCGTGCGGCATGTGTTATATCTAAACCCTCCATTTGATGGCTGGCCTAGCAGCCATTGCTGCTGATTGATGTCAGCAATTCTGGGGCCTCATCATGGTGTATGTGTTTTATCTACACTGTTCATCTGTGGGACTCACCCACTAATGTATGTGTTACTCCCACACCATCCAGCAAAGGATGGTGTTGGGGCACCATGATGTATGGATTTTATCAACACCGTCCGTTTGCTTTTCCTGGCAGCGGGTGGGGTCCACCTTGATATATGTACTCTATATTCACACCATCCATCGTTGGAAGATATCGTGTGGGGCTGACCATGCTGTATGGGTCATATCCACACCGTCCATAGGCTGGGACGGGTCAGGGAAACCTTCATGTATATATTCTATATCCGCATCGTCCATTTACTGGGGATGGTGGGCCTCTTGATGCATGTATTCTACATCCAGTCGTCCATCTATTGTTTGACGTTAACCCTACCTTAATGTATATCTACACCGTCCACAAGACGTGGGGTTCACCATGATGCGCATTGAATTTAGGCCCATCTTGCAAGCCCGCCTTGAGGTATATGATGTGCATGTAGCCCATCTATTTTATTTGATTATAGGCTGCCCCATGAGGCCTAATGTGATGTATTTATGGCTCATTGATGAGGCCCAATGTGATGTATTTATGGCCCATTATAATGTGCAGGGCCCACCTTAATGTGATGTATTTATGGCCCGATGTGTTGTATATGAGGCCCATATGATGAGGCCCGATATGATGTATATGTGGCTCATGAGTGAGGCCCAATGTATTGTATATGAGGTCCATATGATGAGGCCTGATGTGTTGTATATGAAGCCCATGAGATGAGGCCCAGCGTGATGTCTGTGAGGCCTATATGATGGGGCCCTTGTAATGTATATGAGGCCTATGTGGTGAGGCCCATTGTGATGTATACGAGGCCCATTGTGATGTGTATTAGGCCTATGAGGTGCAGCCCATTGTGATTATATAAGGCCCATTATGATTATATGAGGGTCATTGAGATTGTATAGGGCTCATTATGATTGTATGAGGCCCATTAAGATTATATGTGGCCCATTGTGATTGTATGAGGCTCTTATAAGAGGCCCAATTGTGATGAGTGATTCCACCATGATTATATTCACACCATTCATCCATTTCTCTAAGGTCGTGGGCCCCATTGCCTTGAGAGGCCCACCCTGATTTATGGGCTATATGCCCACCATGGGGCTGCCTTGTGAGGTCCATCATGATGTATGTGTTACATACACAATGTTCATCCATTTGTATAAGGGTCGTGGGCCCCATAGAGAATTAGATTCAAATCCCAAATGGACCACACACTAGGAGACAATAGTGGTTAAATGTCCACCGTTGAGATCCTCCCTAGGGCCCGTTGTTGAGCCCATTACCTTAGGAGTAATGATGGTTAAATGTCCACGTTTTAATCTCCCCAAGGCCCATTGTTAGGCCCATTCCACCTTCCCTTATTGGGCTTACCCTAAACCCTTGCCCCATTAATGTTAGTGATACTCATCTTTCCCTTGTTGGGCTACCCTAAACCGTTGGGTCCCCGTTTGATGAATGATGCTTTCCACCATACCATGTAGGATCACCCAAGCCTTGGAGCCTATTTTATGTTTGTACCGGGCCTTCCATAGGGAATGTGGCCCACCTAAATGCATGTGTTTGTCTAAGCTTAGTAACCCAAACCCGAGGCCCACTTAGATAATGAGTAGGAATGTTTGTAAGGTTACAGTCCTGGACGTGTAGATCTTACCAAGGCCCACCTTGTATTCATATCGAACCCACATAAGGAGGCCCGGTTGTTCATGATAGAGAGGGTGAGAAAGCCCACTTGTTGTACATAGATTCACCGTCTTAACTCACCTTGTGGTACACCCACTTGACTCGCCTCATGAGACATATCTTATCCTTGTGTACAGTTGTTAGGACCTCGGTGTCACCTGTGTGTGTGTGTATATATATATATATATATCATCCACACTGTCCATTTACTTCTTTGGGACAAGTGTGAGGCCTATCCTTAACGTTAGTACACCATCACCTCTTGTCATAGATAAAAGAATATGTGGTACCAGATTTAGTATATCCACTGTGTAGAGCCTATTTCGATGCATGGGTTAGATCTGTCGTCCTTCCAATGGACCTCGTCTTGGGATATATGATATATTAGTACCTAGGAGGCTAATGTTAGTCTAACATAGGAAATACCACATGGACTCCTATAGTTGTAGAAGGGGTATGTCGTTTAGCTCTTACTCTTTTTTTTTTCATGTGATATACCGGTTAAAGCCGATTATTGTTTATATCTAATAATCATACTAGTGTACATTGTTTAGAAGGACACACTGGGAACATGCTTAGTATTACATCATGACACATATTCATACGTATCATTTGTATGCCTGTTGTAAGGAATGTTTGATCATAGCATTACTATTGGGGTGAGATATTTAGGAGACTCCTTATGAGACAGAGCTGCCTCATATGAGCGCGTGGTATGCACAGGTTTAATGCATGACTGGATGGTATAACTCATGCATCTCGTATTTTTTGACATGATCACTATTCACCCTAGCAACATCAAGGTTGTGGCCTCCACAGGCATGTCGTAAATGGCCAGATGGGATACCAAAAATGTTTGATTTAAGCATCTGGGCACATTAGTTATCCGTGGGTGAAAGTCCCTAAACCTCCGTGGCCAAGAGACGCTATAACGTCTAGACCGAGTGGATACATGAGCACATGAGGGTCGTATACCATTAGGCCGCATCTCTCACTGTGTTGTGGTCAGTTGGAAGGCGGTGGCCTTATCCGCCTGAGTGAGGGCGCTGTAAGCTAGGCTGAATTTGACTAGCTCATGAGTAGGTCTGCTACCAATGAGCCAAGCCGATATTAGTAGGCAGGTATTGAGGTCTCTTTCACTCGCTTAGCTGTGCAGCTAGGGAGGCGTCAGCCAGTGTGGAGTGTACTAGACCCCAGTGATGATCCCAATGTACGGTACTGATATATGGACTTAATGAGTAGGAGTTGCATACTCATCATCTCATTCATTCATTCATTCACTATCCACTCGGGCTGGTGGTGCGCAACTAGATCATTATGTGTACCCTTGCAATGGCTACAATTTCAGTTGGGTACGCGACTAACTTGAGATCAGGAGTTTATCACATTGTGTCTAGCTATCCAAACCAGGTATGGGCCAGTTTAGATAGAAGTCCCTTATGATGAACATCACAGCTTGCGATATTACGTACTATCATTGTAACACCCTGAAAATCGGGGGTCGTGTATAAACTCAACTCCCGAGTTCCAGACCGTCACTTATGCAACAAAAATGGTTATGATTCAATGTTGTCTGATTTAAAGCATTCACATGAGTAAAAGTATACCAAAACAGCAATTCATACTTCAGATCCAGTGATAAAAGCAAGCGGAAGACTAAACAATATATATATCACTGTATGGAAAAACAAAGTAATCTCAACTGTCTCCAAAGTATGACTACATCTCTGAGTCTCATATACATGTAAATAGACAAAAGAATAAGATCAAAATAGTCCCACTGAAGTCCCCCTCGATCCAGGTCACCTACGGGAAGCCGTCGTGATACTGTATATACGAGAACTCATCCTGGTCCTCGTCAATCTCCGGCTCCACCTCCTGGATCTCGTCGTCACCTGCAACTACAACAGGGTCTGGTGGGTGTTGCAAACACCATCCCGTAACGTGGGAATGAGTGATCAACTCAGTGGAATCATAGAGCAAAGATTAGCATGTTCACAATTCAATCACGCGATAATAGTAAAGCAGTAAATCAGACAAATCCTAATACTGTTGTTAATGCAAGATGATATGACGTGATGTATGCCCTCACCGACGATCACCCTCATACGGCAACATCTTACGACCGCGGCATGCCACACTCCCTAGAGTGCTCCACATCTTCCAGGCACATGCAATGCTATGGTGATATGATTACCAAGTTGTTATTAGTCCATTCAAACAGCAGGATTGGGAAACTAAGGTACTTCCCTTGTATCAATCCCAACACGGATCCTGTCTAGGGTCGTCACTCCTAGTAATCTCATACGATGTACATTTCGTAGGTCACTGCAAGGGCTGCCAGGGCTGTTGCTCGCACTCGTTGCACCGCTCCCCCATCACCTTATCAATACAGGCCTACTGTACTCTACTGCACGGAAGGGTCGTCGCCTCCCGTGAACTCAGAATACGCTCGCGGTCACTACAAAGGGCTCGTCGCCTGATCAGTGTAGGCCGACAGCTAGAATATAGTGTCCCATACCACCATAATCTGCTCATGAGTCAAGGTGCTCATTGGTCACTACGGGGAGGTTTGTGGCCCCAGCGTAGGCCGACAGCTCGACCACGGTGTCCCATACCACCATGCCCGGCTCATGAGTCTTCGTGGATCAAGGTACCACGGTTAATAGGGTTTACAATGGTAAGTTCAGTACCCTAGGTTCAAGCAGTTATGATACATACAAGGTGAACAAACATCGGCCAGTCGGGTTACTTGACGGGCTCGACTAGCGCGATCGCATCTCGAATTGAACGACATGAAGTGCATAAAACACTTCGCGTGGCCTAACCACTGCCGCCAACTCTCAACACGAATCACATTCATCGACGCGTCGTTCGTGGCTATGACCAGTCAGCCACGAATTCGCTCGGTTACCGACTGCCTGGACTAAGTCAAGTCCCACACATCTATGGAATTACATTAACACTATAAAAAGGTATTGGAATTGAAATACATCATGTGAGCATGTTAGCACATGTTATAACATTCAACTTAAGCAAATCTTCAAGGCATACTTCCCATGCATATTCAACTTAAGCAAATCCTCAAGCACATACATTCCATGCATGTAATGAAATCATGCATTTTGTCAACATGTAGAAAATCATTTAGGTCAGCATAATAATTGAAAAATCAATCACAAACTATCAAATAACATCATTTAATTCAATACATACTAATACAAGCATTTATACAAACACATACACTACACACTTAAGTCTACATGTAGTATGTCGACCCAAAGTGCGCAACTAGGCGAATCTCTTCGCCAAACTAATTATACACGCATTCCTAACTTCCTAATGCGACAACAAACCATGTCAATCACATCAGCAAAATATGAATGTAAACAGTACTTCCTACAAATGACTAAAATGCCCTAAATCTCATATTCTTCGTTAGCTTACGAAACGGGAAACGGAGAGCATTTTGTACATGTCAAACGGCGATGCCGTCAAGAATCTACTATTAAACGACATTGAAAGCGTTGGGAACCGTCAATCAAAGCGTCTAAAATCCTCACCTAGTGTCTTGTAGACTCGGGAATTGAAGCGGAGCGTATATGCTTCGTCTACGGCGAGTAAGGAGCCTAATACATAAGATCCATAAGCTACATCGCTATGGAAACAAGGAAGACTCAAATCAACAACTATTTAGGGTTTTTACTTACCTAGGATCGCGGTGGAATCGCCGGGAAAGCGGTAGAGGAGTGTTGCTTAAGCACGTGCAACACGTAGCACAAGTGGCAGGAAGAACTCTCCCACTCTCTCACAATCTCTCACTCTTTTTCTCTCTCCCAAGCTAGGGCTTCTCTCAAATTCGGATGGGAGAGAGGAGTGAGGATTTCAACCCCTTTTATAGCCTAAAACATGCCCAAAATAGGCTTGGGAACAATGTTTACTTGGTGCCTAACCAAATCGGGGCCGTTTCGGTCCAAAAGGGCATTTCTGGAGGTCCCCAGGCCAAATGCGGTCGGACTTAAGCTCATGCATACTGGATCTAGCACACATCCAGTTTTCAGACCGGTTGGGTTCCCAGATCGCACGTGGCGGCCCAGTTTCAGTTTAACGGTCACCGCACCAAGATCAGGCCTATAAGTCTCGTGATATATAATAGATATTTTTCCTGATCCAAGGGTGTAATTTGGCTGTATTCTGACGGTCAGAACGCTCAATACTGATGCGTCAAATTGTGTGCCAGATTTGAATTTCAAATTCCAATTCTAACCCCATTCTCACTCTCTTCGGTCCGGGCTCAATGAAATAGCCTGTGATTATCGGTTTGACTTGATTTTTGGAATGAGTGTCAAGTCCAGTTAGACGGTTCTAACGGTCTAAGATAGGAGGTATCGGACTTTCAACGTGCGGTCTAGATCCAATACAAAGATTCAAAGTGGTCCAGAGAACAAACCGGTTTAGAGTTTGATCCGAGGCTTTAGAGCATTATAGCACCCTTGGTTCCACTCGCCTCGGGCCTTGTAGAACGTATTTAAAGTGATCAGGGACCATTTCCCAGCTATTCTAACGTTGCACTAGCTAACCTAGTCATATTTTCTAAAGGAATGAATTCTACGAAATTTCGGGTCGAGTTGGTACTCGAGCCCAAGTATGGATTTTTCACGGGCGTTACAATCTACCCCCCTTAACAAATAATTTCGTCCTCGAAATTTTGTACCTTTTCGTACTCCTCGAGAAGCTGTGGGTAGTTCTTTCTGATCTCGGCTTCTGTCTCCCAAGTAGCCTCCTCCTCAGTATGATGCGTCCATAGTACCTTCACAAGGGGAATCACCTTACTACGCAGTACCTGCTCCTTCCGGTCTAAGATGCGTGTCGGTCGCAGGATATAAGTAACATCCTCTCCTAACTGCACCTGCTCCCATCTGATGATATGAGAAGGATCAGCAACGTACTTCTTCAGCATAGAAACATGAAATACGTTGTGGACGCTCGCGAGGGGCGTGGGTAAAGCCAATCGGTAAGCCACTGCTCCCACACGATCGAAGATCTGAAATGGACCAATGAATCGCGGTGCCAGCTTCCCCTTCTTCCCAAACCGAAGGACTCCCTTCATAGGGGAAACTCGTAAAAACACATGATCCCCGACTGTGAACTCTAGTGGTCTCCGTCTCGTATCGGCGTAGCTCTTCTGTCTGCTCTGCACTGTAAGAAGCCTACGTCGAATAATATCAATCTTCTCTGACGTCGCCTGCACCAACTCTGGGCCAATCAAGCTGCGCTCACCGACCTCTAACCAGCAATGCGGTGCGCGACAAGGTCGCCCATACAGCGCCTCATAAGGTGCCATGCCGATACTCGCCTGGAAGCTATTGTTGTTCGCAAACTCCGCATATGCAAGACAGTCATCCCAACTGTCCTTGAAGTCCAATGCGCAAGCTCGCAACATGTCCTCCAGGATCTGGTTCACTCGCTCCGTCTGTCCGTCCGTCTGTGGGTGGAAGGCAGTACTGAACTTCAACTTCACACCCATAGCCTCCTGAATGCGAGTCCAGAAAATAGAAGTGAACCGCGTGTCTCTGTCCGACACGATCTCCAACGGAACTCCATGCAGACGCACGATCTCTCTAATATACAATCTAGCCAGCTCGTCTGCAGAGTTCGTAACTCTGATCGGTAGGAAGTGCGCCGACTTCGTCAATCGGTCGACGATCACCCAAATGAAGTCATGCTCCTTCCTCGTCTTCGGCAACCCAGAAATGAAGTCCATGGAAATGAAATTCCACTTCCACTTTGCAATCGGCATAGGCTGCAAAAGTCCAGGTGGTCGGCGATGCTCTGCCTTCACCTGCTGACAAGTGAGACAACGGGACACGAACTCAGCTATGTGGGTCTTCATACCTTCCCACCAATACGTCCTCTTCACGTCACGATACATCTTCGTGCTGCCAGGATGCATCGCGAGTCTAGTAGAATGCGCAGCCTCGAGAATCTCTCGTCTCAAGTCAGGGACATCTGGGACGCATAGGCGGCCACGGTAACGTAAGCCCCCATCCATACCAACTCGCCAGTCGGCGTCAGCATCATCACTGGCCTGCTCTCGAAGCTCAGTAAGATGCGCGTCGTCCCTCTGCGCCTCGATGACACGGTCATCGATCTGGGATCGCACCTGTACGTGTGCGATGAACTCAAATGGCTCCTCTACGGTGAGTTTCTGCTCAAAGTCTCGCAAAAACTCAACCATATCCCACTCGGTAACCATCAGCGGAGCCGCAAACTCTATCGCCTTCTTGCGGCTCAACGCATCAGCCACAAGGTTCGCCTTCCCAGGATGGTAAGAGACTTCAAACTTGAAGTCCTTCAACGTCTCCATCCATCGCCGCTGCCTCATATTCAAGTCTCGCTGCGTGAATATGTACTTGAGGCTCTTGTGGTCGCAAAAGAGCTCGAACTCCTCTCCGTAGAGGTAATGTCTCCAGAGTCTAAGTGCGAATATCACGGCTGCCAACTCCAGGTCGTGTGTAGGGTAATTCTCCTCGTGCTTCCTTAATTGTCTCGAGGCATACGAAATTACCCTGTCCCTCTGCATAAGGACACAACCCAAACCAATGCTAGACGCGTCAGTGTATATAGTGTATTTAACCCCTTGTTCTGGCAATACTAGCACAGGGGCGGACGTAAGTCTGTCCTTCAGCTCCTGAAAAGCCGACTCCGCCTTATCATTCCAGGCGAACTTCACGTCCTTCCGTGTCAACTGAGATAAGGGTCTCGCGATCTTCGAGAAGTCCTGAATGAAGCGCCAATAGTAGCCAGCGAGACCCAAGAAACTCCTCACCTCAGTGACAGAACCAGGCTGCTCCCAGTCCTGCACCGCAGCTACCTTAGACAGGTCAACTGCCATGCCATCCTTGGACACCACGTGTCCCAGAAACTTCACCTCCTGCTTCCAGAAGTCGCACTTCTTATACTGTGCGAACAACTGATGCTGTCTGAGCGTATCAAGGACCAAACGCAAGTGCTCCTCATGCTCCTCTCGACTCCTAGAGTATACCAAAATGTCGTCGATGAAGACAACGACGAATCGATAGAGGAAAGGCCGCAATACCCGGTTCATCAGATCCATGAACACGGCCGGTGCGTTCGTGAGACCGAACGACATCACAAGGAACTCGTAATGACCAAAACTGGTCCTGAATGCTGTCTTCTGCACGTCCTCATCTCTGACGCGCAGCTGATGATATCCTGACTGAAGATCAATCTTCGAGAAGTACTGCGCTCCTCTCAACTGATCAAACAAGTCATCGATCCTGGGCAAAGGGTACTTGTTCTTCACCGTGAGCTGGTTCAGCCTGCGATAATCAATACACAATCGCAGCGAACCATCCTTCTTCTTCACGAACAAAACCGGTGCTCCCCAAGGAGACACGCTAGGCCGTATAAAGCCAAGCTCTAGCAGGCCATCAATCTGCGTCCTCAACTCCTCCATCTCACATGGTGCCATGCGATACGTCGGCAGTGAGACGGGTGTAGAACCAGGAATCAGATCGATAGTGAAATCGATCTCACGTCGGGGCGGCAAACCAGGGATCTTCCTGAATAGATCCCCGAACTCAGAAACAACTGGCGTCTGCTCAAGTACCTGGGCACCAGCGTCGTGCAATAGAGTGGCGTAGCTAAGTATGCGGAAAGGAAGATTTACCCGCACTGAAAACGTGAAAGGCATGCCCTCAGGCTCGTACACCGTCACCACACGAGCCTCGCAGTCAATCTCGGCTCTCGCTGCCGTCAACCAGTCCATGCCAAGAATGACGTCGAGATATACGAGCGAGGGATCGACGACCAGATCAAGAGTCATCGTCCTGCCTCCCAGATCAACTAAACAACCCTCACACATCTGGGTGACATCCGAATAATCTCCATGAGATGCAAGGACTCGCACGCTATCCATAGTGATAGTCTGCAACCCAAGACGTCTGACTACGGCACGCGATATCAAAGAAATCGTGGAACGAGTGTCCACCATGATAAGAACGGGAGTACCTCCGATATGGCCCGTGACCTCGAAGGCTGAATGCTGGAAAGTCGGCGTCGTAGCTGCCTCAGCGGTCAGTGCATGAACTCGAGCCTGCTGTGGCCGGTTCGGCCGCTGTGTCAAGGGCCGTGGGGGCTGTCGAATCTGCGATACTGTGGGTCTGAAAGAGGAATGCGCAGGAGCTGACCGTATAGGCGGTGCTGATATCGCCTGTGGACGTACACGATCAATCTTCTGCGGCGGCGAGAACCCACTGTCCCGCATCCTCGAAAAGCAACTCTGCGCTAGGTGGCCCGTCCTCCCACAGTATGTGCATGACAAATCAGGACGCCGAAACGGTCCTACTGGCGCCGTGGTCCTGGTAGGAGGATCAATGCGAGGCCTCTTGCCCGCGAAGGGCCTATCTGGCAACTCCGGTCGCGGCCTGGAAGTAGTCGGGCCTCGTGATCGTGCAAGTCGATCCACGTCCTGCTCTGCCCACATGGACATGTGAACCAACTCCGCATAGGAGGAGAAACTGACACAGCACATCTTCGACCGAATATCCGGTCGCAAGCCCTCCAAAAACCGCCGTATGCGCATCTGCTCATCAGCTAGAATCGTCAGGACGTACCTGCCCAACTCTGTGAACCGATGCTCATACTCGGTAACCGTCATCGCTGCCTTCCTGAGACGGAGAAACTCATTCTCCCTCTCGTGCCTGTAGGTCTGGGGATAATACTTCTCATGGAAGTGGAACTCGAATGCTGCCCATGTCCACACGAAATCTGCGGCAACAGTCCGCAATATGCTATCCCACCACATACTGGCCTCTCTCTCAAACTGGAAGGTAGCCAGCTCTACCTGCTCAGCCTCGGTACAGTGCAACATGCGCAGAATCTTCGACACTCGGTCGAGCCAAAACTCAGCCTCCTCGGGTCTGTGAGAACCCGTGAAAGTAGGAGGCCGCAGGCGCTGAAATCGCTCCAGAAGACCCCGTGTGTCGGCAGGATTCCCCGCAGGGAAAGCAGGCTGCGCAGGGTGTGTTATGCCCTCATCCTGGGCGTAAGTATAGGCATCCTCAGCTGGATGCGCAGGTGGTGCAGGTGGAGTAGATGTAGTCGCACCCCCACCCTGGGCTAAAGTCCCGACTATAGTAGTCAATAGCTGCTGCTGCTGCTGTAGCATCATAGCCATCATCTGCTCGAATCTATCAGGTGGTGGAGCAGGCTGTGGCGGATGAGGTGCGGAAGTAGATGCGCGCTGTGGCTCTCTAACTGATGGTGTAAATGGCGGTGGTCCATCTGTAGGACCAACAGTAGGCTGAGACGACCGAACCGTCTCAGGAATCGGGCCCACAGCAGGGTCCGGACGAGTGTCAGACTGAGAGGGAGCCTGATCCATCTGCTCTGACAATGAAAGTCGAACCGCGCTCCTCGTAGTCTTAGGTGGCATTCCCTATATTCAAAATAGGGCGCAACCTTGTCAGTCTCAATTGCTCAAATACACCACAATCATTCACTAAAGAGTCAAAGGCATTCCATGCATTTCAATTAATCAAAATTGTCACAATACAAGGGATATATCCTTACAAGCATCATGACTAGAATGACATGAAAATTAAGACAGTTAAGCAACAGCAACATAAGCAAAGCACTAGCCCTAATAGGCTTTACACACACAAAACAGAAAATGGCTAACTACTCATAACAACATCAAAGATCGCGTCGCTAGTCGGAGTCTGGCGACGGAGGAGGAGCACCCTTATCCTGTAAGCAACACAGGATTGCCTTCAAGGTGCGAGTCACCTTGCCAAACTTCTTCTTCGTAACGGCCTTGGCATCAGCGACCTCTGCTCGAAGTTCTTGGACTTCCCTTCGCAAAGCGGTCTGGCTCTCCTCCATCCGAGCAATGCGATCGTCGATAGTAGCCTGCGCAGAAGGAGGAGGGCTCTCATCAGTATCCTGAGCCTCCTCTTCTGCTTCTTCCTGAGTCTCTTCCTGAACCTCTGCACTAGGTTCTTCTTCGCTTTGATCTTCCTCTTCATCAAAGTCGTCCCCACTATCCCTTTCAAGTTGATTTTCACGATATTGCGATCCAATCTTCATCTTAACCATTGTCGACTCATCGATGGTGTGAATCGATACCGGCAATTTGGGTCCAAGTCTATAGGCAAACTCAAGCGCAATCTTGCAAATGAGTCGGCCAAAGGGAAGGGATTCGGATGTTCTCCTCGACCTAGCTATGAGAACTATCTGCCGTAAGATGAAAGTGGCCATACATACGTTCTCTCCCTGGGCCACCAGAAATAAGAAATCGACCATAAGACGTGTACATTCAATGCGGTTCGTCGACCTAGGATAAACATTGAACGTGCAGATATGATGCAGCAGACGCAAATCCTCAGACATGTACGTCGCCTTGAGGCTATTATTAGGCTGCCATGGAACCAACTTACCGCACAGAAACCTGGTGCGGCGATCTCGTTCACGTCTAGTCCTCAAATTCTTCTCACTTGGATGTACATCACCTAGTGGCACGTTGAGAAGTCGCGCAACCAACCGGACGTCGATCGTAGCCATCCGATCTCTACCAAAAGGGATTTTGAACTGTAAGGGCTCCAAGGTAGGACTCTGGATGCTAGCATAGAAGGCACGAACAGTGCTCACATTAGCACGAGCGCGAGCTTCAAAGATCGGTCCCCAGTGCGCAGCTTCAATGCGTTCGAACAACAGATACTCGCCGAACAATCGCCCATCTACGTCCGCCTCAAATAACACTCTACGATCAGTGTATTCACCATGAGGCATCTCTGATAGAATGGTTCGTCCAAGGTGTGCATGGGGATCCAAATCCCGCTTTGTACGGCACTCCAGGACTGCAGCTGGACCTGCGGCGGTGCTTGAACTTGCGGCACCACCCCGCGGTCTTCTCGATCGAGCAGGGCGGCTCGGCCCAGCCTCGTCTGTCGCAGTTTTCCTCTTACCCATCAAAGATATGATGGATGAAAGCGACAAAAGGCCCAAAATGGCTTCCACAAAAGCCATGGAAAATGCCGAAAATGCGGAGAAATGGCTGCCCAATCTGACAAAAGGAAATCTAGGCGTCGTAGAGGGACGCTTCAAGCTTCCCAAGGCTGTACTTTCAGGGAAAAATAAGAACAAAAAGATGGGATGGAGCACCTCACGATTTCAGCTATATTTGAGGGATTTTGGAGCTCCAAATGGGGAAATCTTCAAGGAAGGGGGCTGCCAACACCCAATAACTGATGGGTGGTGGTCGGTTTTGGCCAAGGAAGGTTGTAGAGGTGGTTTGGGACGCCGGAGTTTGGGATTGGTTGCTGAAAATCGAATCTAGGGTATGCAAGGGGGCTGTTTGTGAAGGAGAGGTGGGTTTTGGGGGTTTTCGTGGGGTGGGAGGTAGCTAGGGGTGATGTGGACCCTATTTAGAAGGGTGCGCCCGAAGGACAGCACCATCCGAGCTCGCCGGCCGGCGATGGCATCGCCGGTCAACTTGCAAGTTGACCGGTGGGACCCCATGGGTCTGGTCCCCCATGGTCCCAGGGTCCCAAAAAGTCAGGTCTCACCCCTTGGTTCATAGTATTTTGGTCTCTATGAGCCCAAACATGTGTTCGGGGCTTTCCGGGTCCACATCGCAATCCCGAATACCAAACCATATGATGCAGCATATGAATTTGGGATAGAAGGAGCCAGTACATCTATCTAGCTCCTTAGTTGCTAAAGCCAGTGGAGTTAGAATGGCCTTATGGCCATTTTTCATGAAATTTTACTATTCACTGTAAAATCTGGTGAATGTACTAATTTGTGTTATTTTCACATTAGGTTTGATGCCTAACATGAAATGGATAAGAAGAAACTGAAGGTTGAAGTGTTTAGAGGAGGAATTTTAAGAATTTTAGGCAAAACGGGGTTTTTAAGCCCTGGCGATTGATTACCGGAGTCGTGGTCATCCCACGGCCCAAGGATTCACTTTTACGGTTTAAAACCGCTCATAGGACATCTCCACCCGACTTCCTAAAGCTTAGAAGTGATTCGGGTCGCTTTACGCGACCCTAGATACGTTACAGACTCGATCTTGCGATCGATCCTTATAGACTTCGCCTATCGGCGAATCTGTGATCCTAGAAGTGTTTCTAGACCCTTCTCGCACCCACCTATGTCAAAGGAAGCGACAGCGTACGTCGCAAGACCATAACCCAGGCCCAGTATACTCTCATTCATGCTCTGATACCAACTTGTAACACCTTGAAAATCGGGGGTCGTGTATAAACTCAACTCCCGAGTTCCAGACCGTCACTTATGCAACAAAAATGGTTATGATTCAATGTTGTCTGATTTAAAGCATTCACATGAGTAAAAGTATACCAAAACAGCAATTCATACTTCAGATCCAGTGATAAAAGCAAGCGGAAGACTAAACAATATATATATCACTGTATGGAAAAACAAAGTAATCTCAACTGTCTCCAAAGTATGACTACATCTCTGAGTCTCATATACATGTAAATAGACAAAAGAATAAGATCAAAATAGTCCCACTGAAGTCCCCCTCGATCCAGGTCACCTACGGGAAGCCGTCGTGATACTGCATATACGAGAACTCATCCTGGTCCTCGTCAATCTCCGGCTCCACCTCCTGGATCTCGTCGTCACCTGCAACTACAACAGGGTCTGGTGGGTGTTGCAAACACCATCCCGTAACGTGGGAATGAGTGATCAACTCAGTGGAATCATAGAGCAAAGATTAGCATGTTCACAATTCAATCACGCGATAATAGTAAAGCAGTAAATCAGACAAATCCTAATACTGTTGTTAATGCAAGATGATATGACGTGATGTATGCCCTCACCGACGATCACCCTCATACGGCAACATCTTACGACCGCGGCATGCCACACTCCCTAGAGTGCTCCACATCTTCCAGGCACATGCAATGCTATGGTGATATGATTACCAAGTTGTTATTAGTCCATTCAAACAGCAGGATTGGGAAACTAAGGTACTTCCCTTGTATCAATCCCAACACGGATCCTGTCTAGGGTCGTCACTCCTAGTAATCTCATACGATGTACATTTCGTAGGTCACTGCAAGGGCTGCCAGGGCTGTTGCTCGCACTCGTTGCACCGCTCCCCCATCACCTTATCAATACAGGCCTACTGTACTCTACTGCACGGAAGGGTCGTCGCCTCCCGTGAACTCAGAATACGCTCGCGGTCACTACAAAGGGCTCGTCGCCTGATCAGTGTAGGCCGACAGCTAGAATATAGTGTCCCATACCACCATAATCTGCTCATGAGTCAAGGTGCTCATTGGTCACTACGGGGAGGTTTGTGGCCCCAGCGTAGGCCGACAGCTCGACCACGATGTCCCATACCACCATGCCCGGCTCATGAGTCTTCGTGGATCAAGGTACCACGGTTAATAGGGTTTACAATGGTAAGTTCAGTACCCTAGGTTCAAGCAGTTATGATACATACAAGGTGAACAAACATCGGCCAGTCGGGTTACTTGACGGGCTCGACTAGCGCGATCGCATCTCGAATTGAACGACATGAAGTGCATAAAACACTTCGCGTGGCCTAACCACTGCCTCCAACTCTCAACACGAATCACATTCATCGACGCGTCGTTCGTGGCTATGACCAGTCAGCCACGAATTCGCTCGGTTACCGACTGCCTGGACTAAGTCAAGTCCCACACATCTATGGAATTACATTAACACTATAAAAAGGTATTGGAATTGAAATACATCATGTGAGCATGTTAGCACATGTTATAACATTCAACTTAAGCAAATCTTCAAGGCATACTTCCCATGCATATTCAACTTAAGCAAATCCTCAAGCACATACATTCCATGCATGTAATGAAATCATGCATTTTGTCAACATGTAGAAAATCATTTAGGTCAGCATAATAATTGAAAAATCAATCACAAACTATCAAATAACATCATTTAATTCAATACATACTAATACAAGCATTTATACAAACACATACACTACACACTTAAGTCTACATGTAGTATGTCGACCCAAAGTGCGCAACTAGGCGAATCTCTTCGCCAAACTAATTATGCACGCATTCCTAACTTCCTAATGCGACAACAAACCATGTCAATCACATCAGCAAAATATGAATGTAAACAGTACTTCCTACAAATGACTAAAATGCCCTAAATCTCATATTCTTCGTTAGCTTACGAAACGGGAAACGGAGAGCATTTTGTACATGTCAAACGGCGATGCCGTCAAGAATCTACTATTAAACGACATTGAAAGCGTTGGGAACCGTCAATCAAAGCGTCTAAAATCCTCACCTAGTGTCTTGTAGACTCGGGAATTGAAGCGGAGCGTATATGCTTCGTCTACGGCGAGTAAGGAGCCTAATACATAAGATCCATAAGCTACATCGCTATGGAAACAAGGAAGACTCAAATCAACAACTATTTAGGGTTTTTACTTACCTAGGATCGCGGTGGAATCGCCGGGAAAGCGGTAGAGGAGTGTTGCTTAAGCACGTGCAACACGTAGCACAAGTGGCAGGAAGAACTCTCCCACTCTCTCACAATCTCTCACTCTTTTTCTCTCTCCCAAGCTAGGGCTTCTCTCAAATTCGGATGGGAGAGAGGAGTGAGGGTTTCAACCCCTTTTATAGCCTAAAACATGCCCAAAATAGGCTTGGGAACAATGTTTACTTGGTGCCTAACCAAATCGGGGCCGTTTCGGTCCAAAAGGGCATTTCTGGAGGTCCCCAGGCCAAATGCGGTCGGACTTAAGCTCATGCATACTGGATCTAGCACACATCCAGTTTTCAGACCGGTTGGGTTCCCAGATCGCACGTGGCGGCCCAGTTTCAGTTTAACGGTCACCGCACCAAGATCAGGCCTATAAGTCTCGTGATATATAATAGATATTTTTCCTGATCCAAGGGTGTAATTTGGCTGTATTCTGACGGTCAGAACGCTCAATACTGATGCGTCAAATTGTGTGCCAGATTTGAATTTCAAATTCCAATTCTAACCCCATTCTCACTCTCTTCGGTCCGGGCTCAATGAAATAGCCTGTGATTATCGGTTTGACTTGATTTTTGGAATGAGTGTCAAGTCCAGTTAGACGGTTCTAACGGTCTAAGATAGGAGGTATCGGACTTTCAACGTGCGGTCTAGATCCAATACAAAGATTCAAAGTGGTCCAGAGAACAAACCGGTTTAGAGTTTGATCCGAGGCTTTAGAGCATTATAGCACCCTTGGTTCCACTCGCCTCGAGCCTTGTAGAACGTATTTAAAGTGATCAGGGACCATTTCCCAGCTATTCTAACGTTGCACTAGCTAACCTAGTCATATTTTCTAAAGGAATGAATTCTACGAAATTTCGGGTCGAGTTGGTACTCGAGCCCAAGTATGAATTTTTCACGGGCGTTACAATCATCCCGACTTCACACTCTAGCTTGGTCATTTTATTCGCATTGCGTATTACGTTGCATCCTCAGCACATAGCATTTGGTTTACTATGCTTCTATATTTCATATCCTAAATAAGGTTGATGGTATTATGGACTCATCAGGATCCGCATATTGCATTACATCTGCGGTGTATGGCATTTAGGTTGATATGTTTCTACATTTATATGGCCTAGATGAGGCTGATGGTAATCGTGGTTCGTTAGGAATTGTATATTGCATTGCATCCTAGGCATCTGATATTTGGCCCTCTATGACTCCGCATTTGTATAGTCAATCTGCATTGCATACTCTGATATTTTATGACTTATAGATTTGCCAGTATTTCCGCTTACTCTGATATTTATTGCTGGGCACTTATCTTGTGCACACACTCACACCACCCTCTAAGCTTTCTATAAACTTATACATGACCGTTGCGTGCAGGTGACATTAGGTCGCAGTAGCCTTGAGGCAGGACCTTGTGGCAGATCTCTTTGGAGATTTTGTTATTTATGTATTTCTCTTTCAGCATTATACTTGAATGTTTATATTAGTCGATATGTGGTGTTGATGCTGTCATTTATGACTTAGTTATGCTTGTGGTTATGCTCATTTACCAAAAAAAATTCACACTAAAAATTCTCCTTGTAGGATCTCAGGATCGGAATCTGGCGTATGAGCGTTGGAAGCCGAGAATGGGGTACTACGGAGGTTGTCGGCGCCGGAATCGGCGATCTGAAATTCTGTGAGCCCGATTTCCTAGTTTGGAGCGTGACACACAATTGATTCCTTTGAAGAGGAAATCATCTTGCATATGTAGGTCACTAGGATTACCCTCTTGGCAACTCACTCATGCATCCTTAAAGTCCTCGTCCTCCGCATACAACTCCTTAAGATAGTTGAAGCTTACCACCTCATTACTCATTGTAACAAGTAGTGATGCACAACATTTAAGTGCATCAGCCAACTTTTTATGTTGTCCTGACTTATGCTTCAGAACAAACGTGAATTCTTACAAAAATATAAGCCATCTAGCATGCACACGATTTCACGTTAGCCTGACTATTAATAAACTTTAAGGCTTGTGATAGTGAGTGTAGAGAACAAACTCTATCTAATTCAAATAATGTCACCAATGTCACACCGCTTAAACGACTGCATACAACTTAAGCTCATATGTTGACCACTTCTTTCGAGTTTCATTGAGCTTCTCACTGTAGAAGGCTACCGGCTTTTTTCCCTATGATACGACTCCCCCAATTCTAACATATGAGGTATCACACTTAACCTCAAATGGTTTGTCAAAACTGGAAAGAACCAAGACCAGTGTTGTGGACAATTAATGCTTGATTCAGCAAAGCTCTTGTCAGCCTCATTGATCCACTAAAGCGGCCCCTTTTTCTTGCAATCCATAATGGGTGTGACTAGTGTTCAAAGTATCAGTACCACTACAAGTTTCGCTGGCCGAGGATACAGAAACAATATTGGTATCGCCAATAATTTCGCTTATAACCGAAAATGCAAGAAAACATGGGGAAATGGTAGAATTTTCAGTGAAACTTCAGGAGATGCTAAAATACACATATTTGCATATTTAGAAATACAAATTTTACAAAAAGAATGAATACACAATGAAGGCTTAAATGCATGTGTCGTCATAGGAAACAGTCTAACCATCCCATCGATGTCATCTAACCATCTAATCATTAATTTAACCTTCCATCCAAATGTCCATCGATATTGTAAAATATCAACAACTCATAATATTTTACCAAGAAATCATCAACAACTGGAAAGAAAATAAAATATTGTGGTCTTGATATCGATCAAGTTGTGATAACGATAATATTGAGATATTATCAACATTAGCAACGATAGATTGAAAACTGCATACAACAATGTGCTTATAAAAAAATTGAAATAGAACTTTTTTAAATATACAAACTTTCTATGATATCTCTACATTGATGATATTATTGAAATATTATCGATGCACTATGAAAGTGCCCTTGTTTGTCAATTAACATGAATGTTGAGTCTTATAGTCCAGTGAGCCACATATGAAGATTTCAGGATTGAAGACTCATCAAGTTGAAGAGGTTTAAGTGCACGTTAAAGGTAAATTAAGTCTTGCATCCCTAACCAAACCCTATCAGGTATTAACCCCTTTAAAAATGGTCCATACTTGCCCAAAAATATCTTGAAAAACCTTTTGGCAAGTTTGGTAAAAGAAAAACTAAGTAGCAATTGGATCTGATAGTGATAATATAACTCTACTACTTTTGATGACATCGAACTTAGGCTCAATAACATCATAAAAGGTCCTCAACAATCCAGTAACCAAAGCTCGAATTCTGGACAATTCTCGATGACATCGATCAGTGTTTGACAACATCAAACTTACAAGTTCAATGACATCGAAAATGAGACGATTTGGTCTAGGGAGTTTTGTAAAGAAAATCGTAAAAAAATCTATGACATCGAATTGGACTTTGATGACATCGAAAAGACCAAATAGTCCAAAGAGTTTTTTTTAAAAATCACTTAATTCTCGATGGCATCGAAGGATGTTCGATGACATCATATGTGTGCTCAATATGTCCAGCAATCTCAGTGCATTTAAAAAAAAAAAAAAAAAAAATCTTGATGGCATCGAGTCATCTTTCGATGACATCAAAGGGTGCTCAATGATATTGGACAGAATCTGTCCAGCACCTATTTGAAAAACTTAGTGCAGGGATCGATGGCATTGAAGACCCTTCGATGACATCAAACCTGACAGATTTTTGCCATTTTTTTACCATTGATATTTTAGCCTATAGAACACTAGTGGTTGTTTCCTTGCTTTTTCAACAAGCATTGAAGAGAGATTTGAGAGAGTTATTGCTAGAGTTAATACCATTACTCTCAAGCCCTCTTTCCCATAGGAGTTAATCATTTGATTCATGGCATAAAGGCAATCATTAGAACATTCATTGCATCGATTGAACTATGAACTCGAGCATTCATTGATGATCCAACAACACTCTTTAAGGGCAAATCATTGTGATGGAATCTTTGAATGCTTAGCTTTGGGAATCTTCCCTAGCTCTTAAAGATCAATCATTAACTAGATTAGATTTACCCGAACCTTAAACCAACAACCTCGGTATCTTCGATTAGAGTGTCTACAACGGAGATTCTTCATCAATTGAAAGATCTTCATCACATCACCATGTGCTAAATGGGGCTCACTTATAGGTGAGTATTAGAGTCCATTTTGTCTGAAAACCCTTCCTTGTTTAGGATTGGGATTCAAAGTTTGGTATCTTTAAACTTGCCAAGTCCTTTCATAGGCCTCCGATGGGAGAGTACATGTAGAGTCCTTATGTAGGATCTATTATCTTATGCAGACATTTTTGTTATCCTGCGTAGGATCTATTGTCTTTTGTAGACAATTTTATAACATTGTGTAGGTTGTAAAGGTTCATGCTTAACCTGATTTAAAACCATTGGATAGTGAAATCCAGTACACTCATGGGCTGAGTGGGTCCGTCGGGAGTGGAGTAGGCAAGTAGCCGAACCACTATATATCGTTGTATTTGTGGTGCATGCTTTTGTTTGTGTTTGTGATGCGATACCGATTATGAGTATGTGATAGCATAGCATCATGATACTTGCCCATATGCATCATCTGCATGCTTGTTATGAGATGTGGTTGACCATTACATATGTCATTGAGCAGGTTGTTTATAGGACTCCCTGATAGGTGGAGTTGTCGTACATGAGCGCACGGTATGTGCAGGATTGATGTATGATTGGACCGCGTGACTCATGCATTTTGCATTGTGTGATTATAATGATTGTACGCCCTAGTGACATCAGGACTGTAGCCTCCACAGATATAGCATGGATGGCAAGATTGGATATCAAAAATTCTTGTTAAGCACAGGGGCGCGAAGGATGTCCCAGGGTGAAAGTCCTCAAACCCATATTATACCATGAAGGATGCTCCAATGCCTAGGCTGAGTGGATGTATGAGTATATGAGGGCCAAATACTAGGAGGTCGCGTCTCTCACTATGTCATGGTCGGTTGGAAGGGGGTATGACCTTACCTACCCAAGAGTAGGGGCAATTACTAGGCTGAGTATGACTAGCTCGTAAATGAGTCCGCTATCGACGTGCCCAATAGATATTAGCTAACTATTAGCCAGGCGGATAGTGAGGTCTCTTCTGCTTACACAGTTATGCGTTCAGTGTAGGGCAGCAATATAGTGTATAGTGTATTAGACCCCGGTGATTTATCCAGAGAGAATTATACTGATATATGATGCTCCAGAGATGAGCTGGATTGATTTGTGGATAGGTATGCTTGAGCTGTATCTTGTATAGCCTTAATATAGCCGATAGCATTCATGTCTTACATTGCATGGCTTTGGTACGGCTGTTAGCATTCATGGACTTACTAGTATATGTTTCCACATTACTCTGATATTACATACTCGCATTGCTACCTTGCATATACACTTTCACCACCTTCTAAGCTTTCTATAAGCTTATGCACGATAGATGCGTGTAAGTGATGCCAGGACGCAATCGTAGTTGAGCAGGAGTAGAAGCGTGCAGCCAAGCTTTTAGAGTTTTCATTATTCTATCGTTGTATTTCTTTTTATGCGCATTGTATATAAAGTTTTTTATTATAGTGAATTTTGTGATGATGTTCTGATTATTGTTTATGGTTATGCTTATGGTGGTACTTGTTATAGAATAAATTCATGTCAAAAATCCTCCCTGTGGTATTCCAGGATCGGAACATAGTATATGGGTGCAAGGAGCCGAGAATGGGGTACTAAAGAGGCTGTTGGCACCGGATTCAGCGATCAGGAATTTTGTGAGCCTGATTTCCAAGTTCGAAGCGTGACAAGTGGTTTGGCATACTTTATATAGATGAATAAAAGCCCTCTTGCATTATTACACATGCATAGTAAGCACGTGATAAACACATGGTAAACACATGTAACTCTCATCTTAAAGGTGTGAAGTAATGATGAGAGCTTTTAGGGTGGATGAGGGTACAAACAATATGTGTATACGTGCCATGGAGATGTAGATCCCACATGTACAGTCTCCTTGATCTAAGCGCATGATTAGATTATTTATATATTATACCCTCTTGTAAAAATGATTTCTTGATCAAAATTTTCATAGTTAATTATAGTGAAATCACAAGTGTTCGTAGAGGTGGCGGTGTACCTATTATTATACACGTGTTCATTTGAAGTAGTGTGTATTAATCGAATGTTTACATGCCACGATCGTATGGGTCATACTAAAAGATTCTATATCAAATCACTATATCAAAATAAAGTTTTATTACAAAGATCATTGGAAAAATAATTTCAAAGTATTAAAAAAAAAAAAAAAGTGTATAATAATATGGGTCGTGCTCAAATGTATAGTTATAATACATATGGATAATTTTTATAAATTTTCATATGCTAAAATAATTTAAAATCATGAACTTAAAGATCTACTAGAGTTATGAAATAAAAAGATATTATACTCTACGAGGGTCCACAAAACATGTTAAAAATCACGGTTCAAGAATTCTTGGCCTTAGATCTCGGCTTTTTATCCTTGTTCGGGTTAAGATTTTTATATGGCGTTGTTAATATTGTGTCAAATAATATACTAAACGGTGGTCAATAAAACGATCAAGTGGTCTAATGGGCAATTTTTAAGATCTTGATGATACATCTGTCATATGGTAATTTTATCAATAGATTTGAAAATCGACAAGTTACTATTCAATTTAGATGGTTTTGTTCTAAGATTTATGGTTTGGATTGGTGATCGAATGGACAGATTGAACAAATCTTGATTTAAATAGTATAAATGACCCACTTGATGATCGGTTATGATAAAATAATTGGAAAAAAAATTTACCGTTCGAAATTGATAATATATTACAAATACAATGCAACACTACTTTTCATATCTATGTTGTGTATCCTTCATTCACTATAAACACTTGTCATTATTATTATTCTTCAATTAACTTTTCAATTGCCAAGGCCAGTGCTATGCTACAAAACTAGCCCAGATTGAGTAGATAAGAGCAAGTTAGATTAGTCACCCTATGTCTACAACCCCGTCATCAGGTTTAAGATGATCCTTAGGTTTCGAACGGATGACCAGTATGACCATCTTTCCACTTTAGCTAATGATTTTGCTCAACCATCTAGTCATGGAGTGTAATCAAGTTACAAACATGTTGTCATTTAACTATGATTGTCTCGCGGCGGAGCCCGATCGAGTGATAAAAAGGTGGTCATTCCACGATAGCTTTGCCTACAGAGTCAACATCCAAGCAATGAATGGATAGTCATTTCTATGATTGTCTCACCATGAAGTGTGCACTCGAAGCAGCAAAAAAAAAAAAAAAGAAGATTGCCACCCCACTAATTTCCCACCAGACTGTCGTGCGGAGTAACAAACAGACTGTCATTTCTCAATGACTCTCTCGCCATGAAATCAGGTCATACAATGAACAGATTGTCAAAGATTTTCCCACCATTGACCATCTTGCCACATAACCCAGCCTTACACAATGAACAGACATTTGCGACAACAACGGCTGTCTAACGACGAAATCAATCGAAGGACAAACAAAAGTCTACCCTTCCACGATGAACAGACAATTGCTACAATGGTTGTCTAACCACGAAATCAATCGAAGGACAAACAAAAGTCCACCCTTCCGCAAACCATCGAGTGTCTCGCATAACAAAGTTCAATCGACAATAAATGAATTGTCATTCCTAATGACCATCCAACCACAATGCTAGTTGAGTAGGTGATCCAACTCTTGCACCTTATGATCTTCTTGTCATGAACAAACAGCCGATTCTAAAGACCATCTTGCTATGAATAGATTGTCGTTAGTTATCATTTTTCTTTTTTCTTATTTTGTTCTATTCGAGTGTACTTGAAACTTTTTTACTTAATTGATTGGTCTCAACCTAATTTATTTTATATATATATATATATATATATATATATATATATATATATATATATATATATATATATATATATATATATATATATATTCCTTTATTGTTGAATGGTGTAAAGCAAATCATGCATTTAATTATAAGTTCTCGTTTTAAAAGCAAAAAGAGCTCATTAGAAAGACAAATCCTTCCCTTTGCAAACTGCTTGATTCTCTACAATTTTTTGCCTGAGTATTCAAGTTGATCTTCTCATATCCATTCCTATGATTTCAGTGTTTGGAGTCACGAGGTGTTTTAGTTCGAGTTGTGTCAATATTGGCCAACAGATGCCCGGCGCACCCATACACTCATAAATAACACATGCCACTGTATTCTAAACAAAGCTAAAGATAGTTGTGTAACAACTTACTTCTACATATCTAGTGTAGAATTAGCATTCCACTAAACAATTGTGATGTAGGACGGCCTAATCTAATCTTAAATGAGCATGGTATTTGAAAGGGGCAGATTCATGCAATCTTAAAAAACAAATAAATATCAACCTGATTTATACATCATAAACATAAGAAAGAAATAAGATCAATATAGCATTGATTAGGGTCATCCATCACAAACACGAAGTATTGAATCTTAAAATCTAAATTTAATTAAATCCGGCGAAAGATAAAACTTTCGTCTTACAATACGTCCGTCTAACGATCCAAGTGGATTTTCTAATCCAGAAAAATAGAAATTTTCTGGATTGGAAATCTAGAAAATTCAGAAGAAGAAAAAAAAAATGATAGTTCTTCAAATTTAGATTTGGGTGATGAGTTTATGTGAGGATGAAAAGTGAATGAAAATCTTTTGAGATCTAATGATTTAGACAAAAAGAAACAAGATTTGGCTTGTAGATCTAAATATTCTACGAGAAAAAGAAGAGAATGTGGTTGAAGAAAAGAGTACCTTGAGAAAAGAAAAAAGAAAAAAGAAGTAGAGGATGAGAAATCGTTTACCTGTGCCTCACGCTAACATAACATAACACGCTATGGGTTTAGGGCAACCCTTAAAATTCGTAATTACATGAAATTACCAAAATACCCCTACTAAAAAAAAAAAAAAATTTTAAAAATGCACAAAATTGTGCACAAATTGTCTCAAAATTTAAATAAGTTAAATGTTCATAAACTAAATGCAAATTAAAAATGCCCGATGAACCCCGATGATAGCGCCGTGAAAGTGGTGTAATGAAAGTGGGCCGTGACGATCCAACGGTCCGATTACACCATCCCCGCGATCCAACGGTCCAAGTGTCTCCTATAAGCAACTTACACATGTCACGGACACATGTGTAAGGTCTTCAACCTCTAGAGACCCGACCCGTATCCGTCATCCAACCACATTGACACAAGTAGCACATGCCTCCTGCGTTGATATACTTTCAATGGCCTGGTGTCCGCATCAGATTGGATGCCAATTTTCCATAAAACACCATTTTGGCCAACATGCCACTTAAGAGTATGAAATCCATTCCATGAAAAAGGATAGGGCTCAGTAATGAAAATCATGTCATAAAAATCAAACTTGTATCACATTAGGTGGACCTCTCATTTTAACGCAACGGTCCTAGGAAAAATACCAGTGGCTCATCTTTAGCAAAATGATTTTCATCATCGGTCCTAGTATTTGCAAATTATAAATATCCTACACAAGTAGGAGCTTGGTAGGAAAGATAGAGCTGCATTATAAGTAAAACATTGAGCTAAGTGTGAATGTGATAATTCCCTTTTTTGTAAATAATTTTTTGGCCAAGTTTTGACCAGCATGAAAAAGATCTAATCAACATGATTCCCCATGTTCTAATGTGGCACACGTGTATGAGAGTTTCAGTTGTCCATTATATATGCATCCCACTTTGTAGGTGCCCTTCTCATCAAAATCCATCTGCTTCACTTATCAAATGCGCATCCTTTTTTTCATGAATAATGCCATGGAGAGTCACACCAAAAGTCCAATTTGTTGGCCCATTTGGGATGAGAGACGACAAAGGGGGGGAACTGAACTCGCTCCTTTGTTCATCACATGGTCATTGAAAGTTTGTAACGTAGCATCATTCACCATCATGATGAACCACGTCCAAGTTATATTTATTTCCTTGGCCTCCAACAAAAAACAGCATGAGATGATGGCCAATTGGACTAATTGATGCTCTAAAGATGAAATGCCAGCAGGGGCTACAGTGAACCAATTGAAGACAAAGCAAGGGAATTTTGGGTGTAGCTGATAATTCTAGTATTGCATCCCGAATTTGGCAAAGCATTTGTATACAAAAGTTGTGGTGTAGGATTCTTCTTCTACCTCCTTTGATCAAATGTTTCACATAAATCAGCTACGGTTGCTGAGCAAGACAGGAATGTGGGGTTCTACCATTTAGTCCCAAAGTTGAGAAACAGGAATGTGGGGTTCTACCATTTCCTCTATCCAAGCTTAAACCTAGTTGGACGAGGACGGGAAGGACAGGCTTGTCTTTAGTATGTACAAAGCGACAAATCTATGCCGCTTTGTTGGCTGGTTTTTGTAGACTTCATCTGGTCACTTTGTTTTATTGTTTCTGCCAAAAGTCCTCTTCCAGCTAGCCCAACTTCTGGGCAAGGGATCCATGCACTGGAGCCTACCTGATGGATGGCTCATACATTTATCATACGCACCACAATGGAAAGTATACGGGCTGCGCACTATACAAAGCAATTGCATATCCCCAGGGCAATGATCATAAAAGTCTTCCCTATTACTTGTTAGCAACACTGATAGAGTTGTCATTTTGCCAATAAATCACGACTTTTTTTTGTTGCATTGCATCACAAAACTATGGATAAAAACGATTTCCTTATCAATAAGTCTTTGATATGCTTTAAATCCACACAGAAGTTCACTGCCATGCCAACAGTGCTAACTTATAGATCATGCAACAACCCAAATCAAATCTATATGCTAAAACTACAGTGGAAGTACAAAGGTTCATCTGCATAGCAAGCCTTGCATTTGTTTACCTTTTGTACAAGGCCAGATGAATTCTTAATCACAGCCCCTCTCCTGATTCTTGTTTTGGAGCTTCCTTAATCTCATCACCAGCATCCTCCTAATAATAAAAATAACCATGTCAAAAAGATTAAGCAACGGAATAAAGCAGTTAGAAAAAGCCCACCAACCATCATCATCACACAGTACATGTGTTTTTTTTTTCTTTTTTTTCTTTTTTTCTTTTTTTTCCTACTCTCCACCTCATTGGTGAACTATGTCAACATTCACCACCCAGATAATTGTGAATTTTGTCATTATTAACAGTGCATAAAAATCTTATGAAGAATTTCTTTTTCTTTTTTATTTTTTTTGGAGAAAATCATATAAAGAATTGGCAACTAGGATCATCATATTGATCTCATATTTGGAATATGGCCCATAAAATAGGTAGGAAGATGGGTCGAATGTTCCAGATCCATGAACAAATACTTGTGGGGTGGTGATGGGGCACATCACACTTTGGTGGTGTATCCGATCTGGACAGTGGTGTAGATGGACAACTTTCTTGAATGGATGGACCACTTTCTTGAATGAATCATAGCTTGGATTATCCAAACTGTTCACTAAATCACATAAGATTTTGAAAACAAACAAGGGTCCAGGATAAGTCTGTCACTCGCAAGTTTTATGGCATCTCACAAGTTTGGGACTAACCCTTATCCAAGAGGCCAACCATATAGTGCACGGTCTGGATGGATGAACACATCAATAAAAACATGGTTCAACAATGTGGTCAACACTAGTAAGACTAAATAGACATGCGCACACACTCATAGACAGGTCTCACACACAACTATGGATGCTAGTGTAATCTTCCTATAGATCATCATTGTATGACATGCAACCACTCTCACAAGTTGGCCCCAACATGAAGATTACCTAGCACGAAAATCAGGTCAATCCACCAACCAGGTTGGCCACATGCATACATCAGGTGATACCAGCGTTGTCCATTGCTTTCTATGGTGTGGCCCACTTGATGAGTGGAATTCCCTGAATTTTGCATTAAGTTCTTCATGGTGCAGCTAAACTTTCAGGCAGGTTTGTGCTGTGCAAACTTAACACGTTCAACATTTTGGGGCTTTGGATGATGACACTAGCACACTTAACACGTGGGCCCCAACATGAAGATTACCCAGCACAGAAATCAGGTATATGCACCAATCAGGTTGAACACATAATTCAGGCAAAATGGGCATTTTCATTGTTTTCTATGGAGTGGCCCACTTGATGAATGGAATGCACTGATTTTTGCACTCTGTTCGTCATTGTGCAGCTCACCTTTCAGAAAGGTCATATGTTGTGCACACTTGATACACTTAAATTTTGGTGCTTTGGATGATGCACACTGGTACACTTAAAAAGTTGGACCCAACAAGAATATTACCTGGCACAAAAATTAGGTCAATCCATATATGGATGTTGTCCATGGTTTTTTATGGTGTGGCCCACTTGATGAGCGGGTGCCCTAATTTTTGCACTACGCTCTTCATGTGCAGGCTTTCGGACAGGTATGTTGTGCACACTTAACACATTTAAATTTTGGTGCTTTGGATGATAGCATTATTACCCAACTAATGTTTGAGACTCCACATAAGGGGGATGCTAATCTCCCTGCTTCATGGGGACAATGTCCCATTTTTTAGGGTTATATGAGAGGCCTAATAAAAAATGCAGGGCCATTGATTCATTCACACAACTAGGGGAAGTATGCGAGAGGCCCAATTATCATCTTATCCATCATGTTTGTATGACATTGAACTGCTCCAACATGAAAATTACCTAGCACAAAAATCAAGTCAATCCACCGATCAGGTGGGCCACACACATGCTTCAGGCAACATGGGCGTTGTCCATTGTTTTCTATTGTGTGGCCCACTTGATGATTAGAATGCCATAATTTTTGCACCGTCTTCTTCATGGTGCAGCTAAAACCATTCATACAGGTTGAATGTTGTGCACACCTAACACGCTCACATTTTGGGGCTCTGGACGGTTGCATTATCATGCAACCAGTGTTCAAGACTACATATAAGGGGAATGCTAACCTCCCGGTTCATGGGGACAACATTTTTTTAAGGGTTATATTGGAGTCCCAATCACCAATCCAGGACCATTGATAAATCAGACCACTAGGGGTAGGCTATGGTACAAAAGTCGGGCCAATCGGATAATACTAACCATCCAATGGATGACATGAAAAATGGATAGTTTGGTCATGTGCAACAGAGACTATGAACCGTGCCATTAGGAGTGAGTGGGTACAAGTTGAAGGCTCTAAAAGGGCAAGGGGAAGGCCCAAAAGGACATGGATGTAGTGAGAAAATATTTGATGACCTGTGGTCTAACTGAAGGTATGGCCCTTGATAGAGTAGAATGGCAGATCAGGATTCACATAGCCGACCCGAAGTAATTGGGATAAGGCTTAGATGACGATCATCATCAGCATCCTAAAACATCCATTCGATAGGTCCTACCATGAATTTCTTATGATTCCAAATAAGCACTTGGGTTTGCTGATGCTAACCATTCAGTCTATGTCTCAAATGGTGGTTGTAAAAACTGATCCACATTCGACGGGTTAGGATCATAAAATCCACATAATTTTTTCACCATGGATTGCTCCCAATGGAATTAATGACTGAACAGTCCAGATTGATGACTAGCCATGCTACTTGCCACTTAAAAAGCTTTGGGGATGTTACTAACGTCCCCACGAACACAAAGGTTGGAACACATGCATGCGCGTACTTGCAAAAGCATGCACACAGAATGACTTTTTAATGTACCAAGGGGCACCAAGTCATGTTCTTTCCCACTTTTTTTCTTTTTTTTTTTTATTTTTTTAATGATAGGTAAGATCAGGTCGCGTTGAAACATACCCTCTCTAGCATTGAGCTATGAGCTCGAAGCAGGAATCTATAAGCATTTCAAGATTTGAAGTTTAAGAAGTCCATTTTGAAATGTGTGCTTTCCAAAATCAAGTTTTCAGAAGTCCATTTTAAATGTGAGCTAAGATTATGGCAGGAGATGTGTTTGTGTGTGTGTGAGAGAGAGAGAGAGTGAGTGAGAGAGAGAGAGAGAGAGAGACCGTAATGTCAGAGGTCCACAGTGTCAAATTGTCGCGGAGAAGCTGCATGATCAATGTGCTATCCTTATAAGATTCCTCACCCAAAGTGTCCAGCTCCGAAATAGCCTCATCGAAGGCCTGTAAGACAACCATGAGTATCATGAGAAAAGAATACACAAGGATTTTATTTTTTTAATCAAGAATAATACTCAACAAGGAGTTTTTCAGGGGTGAACTAGAAGTTCAATTGTTGTATGTTCCAAATTACGAAACAAAGATATGTACAGAGAAACTAGCCTCAGCCCATGTCCCCAGCAAATTGGCTTTGAAAAGTCAGCCATTCCGTAACATGAAAGAAATCGATTCGAAAGTAGTTTACAAACCTCTTGGGAAACCAACATTTGATGGTGATTCATCCACCAATACCAATTATCTTGATCAGTAATATGCATTCAAGCTCCCCAGAAGATGTTGTAAAAAAATTCACAAGAGCAACAGTGCAACAAACAACCATGAGGAAGAAAATTGAAACATTAACGCCCTTAAGAAACAAAATAAGAGAGCAGGCACAAGCAAGAGCAAAGGTTTAGTAAATTGTGTTTGTTGGATACAGTACCAAGAACCATCTTGAGCTTATCCAAAATTGGGAGTCCTTGCTGCATATATCACTTTTACAGAAATGGTGATGACAATGGACCCATGCTCAGAACCTAAGCCCAAGACCAATACCAATGCCAGGCCCATAACTTTCTTGTAGGCCCAAGAGCCCATGGTCTATTCTCAAAATGTATAAGAAGGTAAAATGTTCACTTATCATCCACAAACGGATGGCCAGACAGAAATGGTGAACCAGATCCTGGGAAACCTACTTCGATGCTATAGTAGGGGACTGTTTCTCCACGGCATTTTATTCTTCCACCACGGAGTGCCTATAATTGCTAGGTCAATCTTACACTAAAATGTTAGCCACTTGAGATTGCCAATGGGATCAAACCTAGGCAGCCAATAGATTCGATTCCTTTATCCACGACTACTCAAACAAATTAAGATGCTGATGGATTTACTAACCACATTAATGATATTCATTACAAGTTTGATGGAAGATTATTCTGAACACGGAAATCTACAAAGAGAAGGCTGAGTAAGAGATTTCCAACTGGAACATGCCACAAGATCCACTCAAAACAAACCAGGCTTTGCAGCATTCTCAAGAAGTTTGCGAGAAATGCTTATCTGCTAGAGCTTCTGATGGGGACATCACGCGCACACGCGCATGCATGCCGCCCCCCCCTACACACGTACGAAGGGAAAAGGAGGGCCCCACTGTCCATCTGGCTCGATGACGACGTCCAGGGAAGGCCTCCTAGTTAGAAGATGGAGTTTTGGTTCAAGAGAGTGGACCCGATAGTTAAGTAAAGCCCATCATGGGATCTCATGATCGTGGCCCACTAGTCGGATTAAGTTCATATTTTAGGTTTTGCTTATTTATATTATTTAGAACATCATAAATGCTTTAAATTTCTTTGATTAGTTTTTATTTTGGTTTACTTCATCGCCAAGTAATAGGTTGCGCACAAAGCGCGAGTTTTGGGGTATAGGGTTTTCTTATAAATAGGTACCCCTTGTAGTTCTTTTGATTCATTGAAGTTGAATAAAAATTCCTACGTGTTTTTTTGCTCTCTGAGTTTTTGAGTTGTGGAAATTTTCAAGTGGGTGCAAAGCCCTCCCTTTTCGAAAGGCTAAATTCAAGTGGGTGCAAAGTCCTCCCTTTTCAAAGGGCTAACTACTGTGGTGCAAAGCCACATTTATCCCAATCCACCCCTCTATCTTATTTCATCCATTCCACGACCATTCTCGCTTTAAATCCGCTTGATTTGAAATTAGTGAATTCCTTGGATTAGGGATTGATTGTCATGCATGTGTGGATGATTTCTATTTCCATTTGAATATTATTTGGTTCATAATTTTTATTGATCCAGCCCTAATATTTGTAGGCCTAGACCCACATAGATTCCCCTTAATTGAATGTTTGGACTTTCATGTGGGATATGGAATTTGTGTAATTGTTTCTGAACTAACATGATCTTAAGCCTGAAATCTCGCACATCATATCTGAATTTCATGTCGTACATCAAATTTGGTATCAAAGCTTGGGGTTCTTATAGGGGAATATATCACATATTTAGGGTTTAGTTTGTTTAGGTCCTTCATGCATCCAGTTCATCACATATAGCTATAGAAGACCGTAGTCCCTAATATTTGTTGCTGAAATTTCTGGCAGTAGGAAGTTAGCAATTTACATTGCTATAACTTTCTGTTATTCCTTTATTTCAACAACTATATTGCTGAATTTTAGTAACACTGCATAGTTTCCCTCATATAGAGTCTCATAGCATCATTTAGTCCTATCTAGTTGCATATAGTTGTCATAGAAAATCTTAGGTGGAGTTAGTAGTCATATGCCCTCACGTACAGGTCGTGGTTGGTCTGCATCTTACACTAAACATGGAACGATTGTAAGAGTCACTAAACTGTCCCAGCAGATTGAGTCTTTGGGTAAGTGCTTGGAACAACATATAGACCAACATGTGCGCATTACCCAACTAAATGCCTCCGTCGGGACAAACCCCACCATTAGGGTAGATGTTCAATCTCAATCAGGTGGCCAGAAGGATAAACCAATGAATGGAGTTGGCGAAGGAATCAGTCATAAGCATGCACCCGTGCACCCACCCCATGAGGGACATCAAGACCACTATTTTGAGTGGTACAATATGTACGGCCTTGTGACTATAGAGAGTGCACCAGAGGCTAGTGTAAAGTTACCCACTGAGGCCATTCCGGTAGTAAATGAGTTTCGTGATGTCTTTCCTGATGATCTACCGGATGAGTCTCCCCCTAGGAAGGATATAGAGTATACCAGGACATGGGACATCGTACTACCCATAGCCAAGTTTGCATTCAATAGTTCTATTAATAGGTCCACAAGTCTTAAGTCCTTTTGAAGACATTACTGGTTATAAACCTGGGAAACCTATTGATCTTGTCCCTATATTACTATCCCATAGGATGTCAGAGCCTGCAGAGTCTTTTGCTCATCACGTTCATTCATGGCCTCAAGAAATCAGGCAGAAGATCACTACTAGTAATGAACATTACAAATTTTCTGCAGACTAGAATGAACGTTTCAAAGAATTCAATTTTAGAGACTGTGATGGTCAGCATCAGGCCCGAGCGGTATCCTCCGAAGGCCGTTCGAAAGTTACACGCGCGTAACGCTGGACCCTTCAAAATTATAAAACGAAACGGTCTCAATGCGTATGAGGTAGATCTTCCACCTTCCATGGGAATTAGTTCCGCATTTAATGTGGAGGATCTAGTTACTTTTCAGGGGACCACTGATACTTTTTCTGCGCCTTCGCCCACCCATCCTGATTCTCCAGACTTATCTCTTGATCCACAGCCCCCTCCCAACCCATCTTCCCAGCCTATACATCTTATACCTACCCTTCCCAACCCATTTTTCCAACCTCTGCGTCCCATACCTACCCGTCCCGACCCTTTTTCCCAACCTCTACCTCCCATACTGACTCTTTCTGATCTTTCTTCTCAGCCTCTACCTCTCATACCTAACCTTCACACACTTAAAAAGGAAATAGAGGATATCCTGGACCATTAGATAGTTTCAACATCGGATGGTAGGTTTCAAAAGTACCTGATTAAATGAAAGTCACTCCCAGCTTCAGGCAACACATGGTTCACTGAAAAGCTTCAAAGACTTGATCCTGACATCCTGGAGCGGTTCAGGAATTTTATTTCACCAATGGCGAAATCTTCGCAGCCGAGGAGAATTGATAGGGACATCCAGCGAAAAGGGGGCTCCACCGTCGATCTGACTGGATGACGACGTCCAGGGATGGCCTCCTAATTAGAAGATGGAGTTTTAGTTCAAGAGAGTGGGCCCGATAGTCAAGCAAAGCACATCATGGGATCTCACGATCGTGGCCCATTAGTCGGATTAAATTTATATTTTATGTTTTGCTTAATTATGTTATTTAGAACATCATGAACGCTTTAGATTTCTTTAATTAGTTTTTATTTTGGCTTACTTCATCGCCAAGTAATAAGTTGCGCACAAGACGCGAGTTTTGAGGTATAGGATTTTTTTATAAATAGTCACCCCTTGTAGTTCTTTTGATTCATTGAAGTTGAATAAAAATTCATGTGTTTTTTTGCTCTCTGAGTTTCTGAGTTATGAAAAAATTCAAGTGGGTATGAAGCCCTCGCTTTGTGAAGGGCTAAATTCAAGCGGGTGCAAAGCCCTCCCTTTTCGAATGACTAAACACCGTGGTGTGAAGCCACGTTTATCCCAATCCGCCCCTCCATCTTATTTCATCCATTCCACGACCATCCTCGCTTTAAATCCGCTTGTTTTGTAGCTTTTCGTCTCTTTACAACCAGTTTCCAAAATCTGACCCTGCAGGAGGGCCGAAACTTCTACGGAGCATTGCGCCTCGATCGTACGTCGGATCGCCACAAAACTTGGAGGGTTTGGAGACCTCTCCTGCCCGACCAAGGCCTAGGAGTCTATTTTGGGAAACGGGCCCCACTCACACGTGCACCAGGCTCTGCCGCTGTCCGCACGCGTGAACATTTGCTGATTCAGGTGTTCCTTTTTATTTTCTCTTTTATACCAGTTTTGATAAACCCTAGCCCTAGATTGTATTATCCCTAATTTATTTGCTTATTTTCTCACCCTAGGGTTCCTTGATTTGAAATTAGAATCCCTTGGATTAGGGACTAATTACTATGCATGTATGGCTAATTTCTATTTCCCTTTGAACATCGTTTGGTCCATAATTTGATTGATGCAATCCTAGCTTGTGTAGGCCTGGACCCGTTTAGATTCCCCTTTACTTGAATGTTTGAGCTTTTTTTTGTAGGATGTGGAATTATTATGTGATTGTTCTGAATTAGTATGATCTCAGCCTGAAACCTTGCATATCATATTTAAATTTCATGTCCTACATCAGCTTCTACCAAAGGTACGATTCGGCCCATCTTCAATGTCGAAAATCTCATTGCTAACTTCGGACATCATATGGATTGAAGACCAGAAGATCATGACATTTGACTGCCTCCAACGCCTGAGCAGAATGATGACAAGATTTGAGGATGTGCATGATGACCATTTAGTAGTTTGCATCTCTAGGAACTAGATTAAAACCATGAGAGTGCGGAAACAACAGCCCTTTAATTTCACGTATCCTGAAAAACAAAATGCTTCCGAGGGCATTGCTTACCATCGACGCCAAAGCAATTGCACTCTAGAGTCTTTACAATGACAATTCTTTCAAGCGATCCAAAAGCGTTAATGGACAGCTGCAAAACAGTTATATTCGCTTCCAAATCTGCACAATTTGGATCACTAAACCCAGAGGAGACCTTGAGAATACAAGCTCAGTATCACCAAGGTCGTCTATCACAAATCCACCCATACTAGATGGACCTAGGTTTCATAACAAACATCCATCCACATCATGGATCTTAATATTAGTATCATATTGGCCAATATGGTCGTATTATGTCCATATCCACACGAGACAATATGCGATATGGGGCCGTATCAGGCTGAAATGAAAAAACTAAACCGCATCAGCCTATCAGCCGAGACGCCTATAGAAACCCAATTTTGATTTTTTTTTTTTCAAAGTTTCACTCGTCTCCTCTATTCTTCTTCTTCTTCTTCTTCTTTTTTTTTTTTTCATTTAAAGCATAGAGGAAGCTTAAATTTCATTTTCGGCTAGATCAAGACCTATTTTGGGATCAAAACCAGTGATCTGAATGGGATTTGACAAATCGAAGTGAAGTGGACCATTAAAGGAAAAATCAGAAAGAAGAGTAAAACCTTCACTTTCTTTTTGATATTTTTATCTTCTTTTTGTTGTATTTCAATATAATAGACCCTAATTCACCAAATAATCCTTGATTTGTGTTAATTTAGGACCCATTTAGTTGACTTTCAACAAGTCAAACCAACAAACAACATTCTCATCAAAGAATGGTCCAATACACAATCATTGCGAGTCTAATATATATATATATATATATATATATATATATATATATATATGGGAAAAGGTACAATGCGCTCGAGCTCACGGCTCCGTCCCATGCGGTCGAGCTGTGTGGGCCCCACCGTGATGCCTTTCGGACATCTACCCCATCAGTCAGATGCGCCATTCCATCGTGGGCCTAGGTCTCAAAAATCAAGTCAATCCGTGACTTTTGTGGGCCACACCAATTACAGAAGTGGAGAGGGGCCATGCACCATTAAAACATTCATAATCATTTTTGGGGCCCACAAAAGATGTGGTTTGCAAATCCAGCCCATCTATTATGTGTCCCCCACTTGTATGAGGGTTCAGACCAAGTTTCAGCAGCATTCAAAACTCAGGTGGGCCCCACCAAGTGCTTTTATATGTTTTAACGGTATATATATATATATATATAGAGAGAGAGAGAGAGAGTCATGCTCCCCCGCGCACCTACGCACGTGCCATGGGTGTCTAATCTGAACAGTCCATGTGATGCGGAATCCCATGAAACCCTATGTGACAAATTTTCACCCCGATATAAAATTATGGTGGGCCATAGCAAAGAGAAATGCAAATCAAGGGAGGAAACTGTTTTAATTTTTCATGGCCCATCAAAGTTTTAGATCAAAGTAAAACTTGGGCCCGTCGGGTTTCACGAGGTTCTGCTTCACATGAACGGTTCAGATTTTGGATCCACATCACGTATGATGGGTTCTCAAAAAAGTTCGTACGTAGTACGTAAGAACTGGTTCGCAGGTGAGCATTCCGCTATATATATATATATATATATATATATATATATATATATATATATATATATATATATATATATATAACGATAGATTCTTGGATATCTTTTTCTTCCCTGATATTTTCCTTAATTCTTTGGTCTTTTTTTTTTTTTTTGTTACCGATACAAGCCGATATAGTCCCAATACGAACCGATACCAATACACAATGCCAGTATTGTGTTGTTTTTTGGCAGGACCGATATGCCCCTCAATACCAGTATTCGGAACCATGATCCACATTGAGCTTCAACCACCCTTAGGAGAAGTCCATTAAACCATCACTTTAGGTGGCTTCCTAGAGTTGTTCAACACATCACTCCAATTACTATCCAACTCACGACAGAGATCCCCTTGAGTTCTTTCAACATTAGGCCCCATTCCATGTGGAAAAAAAAAAAAAAAATCTCAATGAGGAATCAACTCATAGGGAGCGTTAAAAGAAAACACTGTTGTCCGAGAATGGAAGTATCTATTTTTTTTTCTTCACTAAGCAACAATCCCCATTGCAGTTCTTCACTAATCTACATCAATGCAAACAAAGGCTCACTAATCTACATCAACGCAAACAGAGGCTCACTAACCTCTGAACCTGGTTCATCAGCCCATGCATGCTAGACAAATACTAACTTGTACTATTAAATGACACAAATTTATCAACGAGTATTAAAAAACTATAATTATTTTTTTAAAATCTTCAAAACTCCATATTTCTCAAACTCAACAATGGCCCATGCAAAATGCACCATACAGGGAAAAAAAAATTATACATCAAAATGTATTTATAAGTTTTTAAAATTCATCCAGGGTGCTTGGGTCCAGTAAAAAGAGATTTTGCAAAAATAACTACAATGATCATGTCAACTGGGTTTTCTTAGACTATATGCTTAGCAAATTGGGCAATGGCGCCAAATGGAGATTGTGGATGAAGAAGTGTGTGACCTCAATCAAATTCTCAATCCTAGTAAATAGATAACTGAACGGTTTCTTTCCAGCTTCTAGGGTTCTTCTCCAAGGCGACCCTTTGTCTCCTTATTTGTGGTAGTCATGGAAGCTTTTAGCAAATTGCTTGAGATATTTATAGAGATTGGGCTGCTGGACGGTTTTGGGGTAGATAATTCCAATTTTCAAATTTCGCATCTTCAGTATGTAGATGATACGTTGCTTTTTTGGACAGAAAACGAGTGGAAGTGCACAACCCTCAGTCCATTTTAGTGTTTCGATGTGGTATTAGGTTTAAAGGTGAATATCAGAAAAAGCGAGATTCTAGGTGTCGGGTTATCTAAAGAAGATTTGCAAATCTTCGCATCGATTATTGGATGCAAGGAAGGCTCTTTTCCAACTACTTATCTTCGGCTTCTTGCAACAGCCCATACTTTTTTAGCACTCGGTTGTTACCATGAAGACCTAATTTAGCATAAACACATATCTAACTTATTTAAATGTTCACCTTCATTCTAGCTTGATTTGACCATTGGGAGTAATCTTCGTCCATAGATCAAGCCATCCATCAATTGATTTTCAAGATGGACCATCACATCATCATCTGTACCAAAAATTGGATAATCTGTTCACAAGACCTCATTTCTGAAATCCCAACCTAGACAAAACTTAGTGTGACACCCTATTGGGTAGAATGACCCGTCCTTTGTCAATCTTGGGACTTGAATCACAAGATCCACCATCCATCAGTCCACAATGTTTAGTCAATCAAAAATCCCCATTTGAATGTATTAGATTTTTTATTCAATTCAGTATTAACCATCAGATTCCATGAAATCTTCAAAGATTGTCTGATATTGTCATTTAGATGCATAAATCAAGAATTATGGTCCACCTTAGTTCAAGATCATTGTGGACCCCACTTTAGATATGGGATGTACACTAGCGAGTATACAACTGTTGTACACTGAACCTCAACACCCGGTCAAACCGGGTTTGACCCAAAGAAACTCGAAAAGGAGAGGTTTCTCTCTTCTTTCTCTTGTTTTCTCGCTGCAACGAACCCAACCGTCCATTTGAATTGTGGCCCACCTCCAACTCCTACTCGAACGATCTGAACCAACCATCTTGATGTGCTGACAGCTTCGACCAAACCCTAACTTGTTTCGTTGTTTGAAATGCATGTGTGTGCACACAACAGCAGGCACAAATCAAGCTATTCGTGCGGAGTTTTCCAAAAATGGAAACTCCGTTGTAGTTGTGCTGGAAATCTTGGGAGATTTTTCCCTTACATCACCTCGACAAATCCTAACCTCACAACCCGGCCGTTTTAAGGTTTTCATATGCCAAAGGAAAGAGCACAGAAAGAATTTTCTGTTGCGATGTGTTGGCTTGATCCCATTCGTTCATAAGCGTCTAGAAATTCCCTTGGAGCATCCTAGACATTGGTTCTAGGGCATCGGAAAGTGTCTCTCGTGCCAGTTGTGCTCTTGTAGGAAATATTGTGGTCTTGCACGAAAACTCGCCTGCGACTAAAATTCTCACGCATCACCAAGATTCGGTGATATTTCTCCAAGATGTGGGCCCCACAAGGTCTCTGTGGCCCATTTGGACCATCCAAAGTATTAGATCCAAAGGTCAACCACCTGATTCGGTTTTGCCATTAATGGGGTGGTCATCTTCTTTGTTTGATCAAGAAACCCACTTACTTGTATTGCAGCCCATTGGTTGATTAAAGCGACTCGTATGGTGGGTCAGGGTGCCAGTAAATCATCTATGTAAAATGATTGATTCCGTGCAATCATTGTGTCATGATTTTGGATTCCTTTCAATAGGAGTTCTCGAGCCTTCCTCAAATTAACAAGTACCTAATCGCTTGATTAATTAGTTCTGAATCCTCTAGAAGATAATTAGTGGAGTTTATTTTAGGCTACTTTTTAGGGTGACCTTTTCCAAAAATAGAAAAATCAAGAGAAAGGGTGAGCGTCGTTTTTGTCTACCACACTGAGTCTCGAGTTGAGCCGAGTCATGGTCCGAGTCGAGGCTTAGGTCTGGTTCGGGTCGTTGGACTTCTAAAAATAAGAAAGAGGGAGAGAGATCATAGGAGCAGGAAGTCAAAAGAAGAGAAAGGAAGGAGTCGAAGGAGGGATCTTCTGGTCGGCCTGACTGACTCACTAGGAAGTCAAGGTTTCAAGTCAATTTGAGTTGGATTGGACTCAGGGTGTGTGCTGGTCAAGCCCAGGTTCTTGTAAACGCTCCAAAAGAGGTGAAAGAAAGATTTTGAAAGGGGAAACTAGGTTTAGTCGAGTCTCACTATCGAACTCGGCTCGAGGATGTCCGAGTTCCTCGACTCACTGACTTGTGTTTTGGCGTGTTCTGAGCTGGTCTGGGTGTCCAGTATGGAGATGAAAGAAATAGAAGCAAAAGGAAGGAGGAAGAAGAAGAAGAGAATTAGAAAGAGAGAGGGGAAGTCATTATTTCATCTCAACCAGGTTGCACCATCTTTGAGTCAACTCGACGAGTTGCGCTCTGAGTTCAGCTCTCTGCTAGATGTGATTTTGGGAGAAAAGAAGAAGAAAGAAAATAAAAGAAAAGAAAAGGAAGGAAAGGAAAAGAAGAGGAAGATGAAGGAAAGAGAGAGGTAGACGCTGCCGAGTTTAGGCGAGTCGACTCGGTGATCGATCGGGTGCAGATCTTGGTCAGTCTGGTTCGAGCATGATTTCGAGCCAACAAGCCAGGTTTGGGTCGAGTTGCATAGCATGTCGCAAGGAGCGGTTTAAATCGAGTTGTGTTGAGCCAAGTCAACTTGGCAAACTATTGGGTGTGCTCAGGTAAACCTTGGTGAGTTGTATCAACTATTATTATTTTTATTACTTGATCAACATTATTAATAAAAATATTATTATTACTATTATTATTGTTATTGTAATTGTCGATTATTATTAAATTAGTATTTTATTGTAATAATTAATAGTAGGATTATTAATATCAGACAATAACATTAAATTTATTATCAGTTATTATTGTATTTTAATTACTATTGTTAATATTATCATTATTATTATTGTTAGTAGAAATTACCATTATCAATATAATTATTATTATTCTATGGTCGAATATTATTATTAGTTATTATAACTATTATTGGTGGTTATTATAATAATAGTTATTATTTACTAATTATTGTTGCTTATTACCTTATTATTATTGTTATAATTGTTATTAATGATTACCAATATTAATTACTGTTATTATTTTTTACATATATACCATTAATGTTCATTGTTATTATTTGATTGTTATTTTTAGTAATTATTAATAATGTTATCAATTGCACATCAATTAGGTGTGAATCTTAAAATCGAATCCTAGACACAAATTGCAGGATGAAACCCTAAATTTATGTGATCTAAACCTTAAGCTTTGATCCTAACCGTATAAATTTCATAACGTTATAATCTAACCGCTCGAAGTGTTCTAATTTTGTTAGATTTTGATCCTAAAGTATGTACAACTATAGCATCATTGGGAGATGAACCGGCGCTTAATAGGTGAGAATTACCTTTCAAGCTTTCCTACATTATGATAATTAGTTTAATTTATTTATTTCTACCACTTACTCAATATAGTAATCAGTGGAATGAATGATAAATGTTAGTTCCTATTTGAATAACTCTTTATCTAGGATTGATGCTTAGATTTCAATTCAAATATTCCAATATGTTATGGATCTCAAATTTCTTTATTCTAGTCTAACATGTGTATTTGATATCGATGTTGTATGTTGTTTTTATTGCAGCTTGTTTAGCCACTCGGAGATTACCAGATGGTATTTTTAGAGTTCCTCAAACCAGTGGCCATTTATGAAATGGATTAAATAGAAATTGGATTGTAGACTTACTATCTCGTGGATCATTTGTTCCTATGTGGCTTTTGGGTCAACCCCTTTTTGCCGCATCCTTGAATGGACTTTTTGCCCAATGTGACTTTTGTTAGATTATTTCTATATAAACTTGTGATGGTAAGTTCTACCTATTGTATCATGATAAACCACTAGTTGTAATGGTTATCATTAACATTGTATTTGTTGAAGACTCATGAGCCAGACATGGTGGTATGAGACGCTATGCCTGAACTAACAGCATATGCTGGGTGGTGAGCCCCCCATAGTGAACTTGAGCTTTCTCAATATGGCTGCCAGTAAATTGGACTAATAACGGCTGATTTAATCATGTATTTCATGGCATACAGGCGATATTAGGTGGCTAATCTAGATATTGTGGTAGCACATACCCTTTCTCAAGGTATTTTCGCTATCTCCTAGAGCACTGTCAATCGACCCAATTTGTGTGAGCTAGTCACTTGAGCCCGTAATTGTTGTACTTTCATTGGTGACTAGCCAGTTGAGATTAGATGTGGGTTTTGCCCCACACGCGGGTTTTTGACCTAATTTCAGCTAAATGAGCATCCCCATGTTGATGTGCGTATGCATACGTTCATGCAATTAAATAAGATTGCATTATGAATTGTTTTGTATGATTCTTATTTTAAAACTATCATTGGTTAATGTGATTGATTGTAATCTCACTTGTTATTATCATTATAAATGGTTCAGTGTACACCTATCTTGGGAAACTATGTTTAACTATTGTGATGGTTTGGTAAATCTTGAGGGGTATACCTCACTAGGATAGCCATTAACATGCTATCAAACAATATTCAGCGGTGTAAGAGACGTAGGTGATGTGGAGGTTGGTGCTCATATGGAGCATGAGGAGCTAGATGATCTTGCAACTCTAGATTATAGATTTCGTTTATATTGATTTTGTACTTTCCTGTATTTGTAAGACTTGAGTCATTGGTTTGTATAAGCCCTATGGGCAGCCACTTGTATATCTTATGTATCTGGAATGTATATCTAGACTTTTTCTTCATGCTCGATTTGTCTTTCTTCCGTTGCGATGCTCACTCTTAAGATGAATATATATATATATATATATATATATATATATATATATATATATATAACGAGTACTAAACTCGAGTTAAGAAATCTGAGGCGTTACACTTCCTTTGTGTATTGGAAGACCAGCTAAGGTCATGTGGGATAGAGTGATTGAACGATGGGAGTGGAAAATGTCCAATTGGAAATCCCAATGCCTATCTTTGGGAGGGAGAATTACTATGATCAAAGGGTCAATGTCAAATCTTCTGGTTTACTTCATGTCTCTTTTTAAATGCTCCTAAGCGGTGCTTGATAGTCTAGAGAAATTAAGGCGGAACTTGAATGATATAGGAGAGAAGTATAAATTTCATCTTTTGAAATGGGAAGAGGTTTGTAAACCAATTGTCCAAGGAGGAGCAGGCTTTAGGGTCTTAGAGAAGATAAACCTTGCATTAATAGGGAAATGAGTTTGGAGGTTTAGGGTAGAGGCGGATGCTAGGAGGGAGGTGATAGTGAAATACGGGGTGGATGAAAGGGGATGGTGGACCAAATCATCATCTCAGCTTTATCATGATTCTTATTTGTGAAAGTCGGTGGCAGCTCAGAAGAATCGAGTATGGGAGGAGATAGGTGTTCAATTGGGGGATGGTTTGGGAGGACAAATCATCATCTCAGCTTTATCGTGATTCTTATTTGTGGAAGTCGGTGGCGGATGCTAGGTGGAGGGAGGTGATAGTGAAATACGGTGGATGAAAGGGGATGGTGGACCAAATCATCATCTCAACTTTATCATGATTCTTATTTGTGGAAGTCGGTGGCGGCTCTTAAGAATCGGGTATGGGAAGAGATAGGTTTTCAGTTGGGGATGGTTTGGGAGGACAAATGGTTGGAGGATTCGAAATTTTGTGACGAGTGAAATTTACAACACCTTTTTCTTGAACATTTCACAGCGCGATCGCATGTCGAATGAAATCATCATCTCAACTTTATCGTGATTCTTATTTGCAGAAGTCAGTGGCAGCTCTTAAGAATCAGGTATGGGAAGGGATAGGTTTTCAGTTGGGGTATGGTTTGGAAGGACAAATGGTTGGGGGATTTGAAACTTTGTGACGAATCTTTCTCTTTGGCATTTCACAGAACGATCGCATGTCGAATGAAATCATCATCTCAGCTTTATCGTGATTCTTATTTGCGGAAGTCAGTGGCGGCTCTTACGAATCAGGTATGGGAAGGGATAGCTTTTCAGTTGGGGTATGGTTTGGAAGGACAAATGGTTGGTGGGAAACCTCGTCGATGAAGAAATTGAAGATTTGGTTCGGTTACTTTGAATGCTAGATGAGGAGTCCCCGTCATTAGCAAACACAGACTCACTTCGTTGGAACACAGAAAACTCGGATATCTTCTTAGTGAAATCTTTCTATAGGATGGTAAGTAGTGATTTCATAGGCGAAGGGAATTGTCCGACGAAATTTGTATGTGACTATGGAGCTCCATTAAAGCTGGCAGCTTTTGCTTGGCTAGTGGGGCGCAATAAGGTTCTTACCCTTGACAACCTTTGCAAAAGGAACTTTTGTCTCCCAAACGTCTACCTTCTTTGCTACCAAGATGCAAAATCGGTGGATCATCTGTTCATCCATTGTTCTATGGCGAGAGAAGTTTGGAATGGCTTTTTCAGGCTCTTTGAAGTGGGAATGTGTTTCCCCGCGCTCAATAGATTCTTTCCTTTTATCTTGGCACGGTGATGGTTGTCGGAAAAGAGGGACAACAATTTGAAGATTGTGTATGCTAGCAGGGTTTTGGAGTCTTTGGCGAGAAAGGAATGGTCGTTGCTTCAGGAATAGAAAGGGGACTTGGTAAGAAACAAATTCCATGTTATGGAATGGGCCTCAACTTCAAATGTTGTGACCCAATTTCCAATTTCTTGGCAGTTGTTGTAATTGCGTCATATATTTGTTTTTTCCTCTTTTGGTTTTAATAATATTTTAATGTTCAAATAAAAATAGTAAGTGAGCCAAATGCATGTTTGACACTATTTGACCAGCACCAAATTGCGCTTTCACACAGGCTTTTGTTCTGAATTGTAGAAAACCCATTCAAAAGCCTGCTCGATGGACAAAGTCCACCAAACAATCTTGGAATGGAAAGTGTGCCTAAATGTAGATCATGGGATACTTTACACAATGACCATTTTCAACAATAGCAATATAAATATGTTAACTTCCAAATGCACCATAAACAGTGCATTTCTTTTCCACAGGAAAACACAAACCAAGGCAAAGACACTCTACGAGCAAAAAAATGGCGATCCAATTTGGGTGGAAACAAGCACAAAAATGCACCTTAGAAACATGGAATGGCTATATTTTGAGGCTTCTGACAACGCATGATAATCATGGTGTGTCGTAAAGGCCTTTACAAGGCTGTAAAGGCCGTTACACAAAGGTAATGGTGGCCGTTACACAAAGGTAATGGTGGCAACCGTTACACGTTACAGGGTCATACTGGCCGTAACAACGGTTATGGAATAAAAAATGACATGTAATTGCCGTTAACGGCACGTTACATCCCTTATAAAGGCCATAATAACCCAGTAATGGTCTATTATAGGACATATATAGGTTTTTCATACTTTTTAATCAACATTACGGCAGATACAGGTTTTTTGAGATTTTTTCAATAAATTAAATAAAAAAATTTAAGAGAGAGAGAGAGAGAGAGACCATAACAGCCGTTACGGGACCGTAACAGCCGTTATGCCCCGTATCGTAAAGGTAATGGTGGTGACCGTTAGGGCAACCGTTCCCGTTACAGAACACCTTGATGATAATGGCACACCTATCGAAGTCCAAAGTGCCCAGTACTAGGTCGAGTTTTGCAAAATCAGTATCAAATGAAAAAAGAAGGGGGAGAGAGAGAGAGAGAGAGAGAGAAAGAGAGAGAGAGAGCGAGACGATATGATAATTCCTCTCCAGAGGTTTCCATTTTATAAATATGATCCTCCCATCATAAGATAAATAACTAAAAATATAATTTCCAAAATTATATTCGATTTATGATAACACGGCATCAAGAATTGGTTTCCTCATTAAAAGATGAATAATGAAGAACCTGGAAATGTCTTGAAGTGAGAATGACGCTTCTAAATCTTTTATTGTTTGATAAACATCTTTCCACCGTATACACATGCAAGTGGACTAGCATTCTGTACAGAGACTTTTGCAATTCTTGGTGTGTGCAAACCATGTTATGTAAAAAGGGTATCAAGCTAAAAATCAAATGCATAAACTAGCAGCAGCACCTCTTTGCAGGCAACCCACAGAGCAATTCCAGCTTAGCCAATCACACTTCAATGGTGCTTAAGATATAAGACCAGACAGGTCATAGTCACAATACCACTAGAGAAAAGATATTAGTGCATGCAGGTTAAAATTCTGACTTTCAGTTACCTAGACATCAGTGCCGCCACAACTAATACAACTAAGATGAGCCACACCTAGTCAATCAAGAACTTAATTTACATGGTCTCACTTTGTTATATATCCTCACTGAACACAGAGTGTGGCTTGTTCAGAATAAACAGGGCATGGGCTTGCTCAGTTGTGTTGCAACAAGTACCGAGGGACTTGTTCCATTCAGGCATTGCTACCTCATTTCTGAGTAGGGCTTGCAAATTGTCTCATCTAGGGCCTATAAAGAGTCAACCTCATATTGGACTGCTAAACTATGAGTAGCTGTAAAATAACCAAAAGGAAGCAAGATAGGTCCAGATACTGACTAACTTACAATCAGAGAAAGAACAAACCTGCTTCGCAAGATTGCAAGCACGATCTGGTGAATTCAGAATTTCATAATAAAACACCGAAAAGTTAAGTGCAAGCCCCAGCCTTATAGGATGAGTTGGAGGCAGTTCCGTGAGAGCAATATCCTACACAATAAAATTAAAAAATAAATCAAAAAGAGAGAAAAAAAAAAAAACCATGTGACAGTAAAAACACAATGAAGCCATCGTGCATTGAACCACCTGAGCAGATTTGTAAGCCAACAATGTGCTCTCCGCAGCCTCTTTTCTCTCAGCACCAGTCTTAAACTCAGCGAGATACCTATGATAATCACCCTTCATCTTAAGGTAAAAAACCTTAGACTCTGCAGCAGTGGACGATGGGATAAGATGGGATTCAAGAAGACCCAAGATCCCATCACAGATCTTGCTGAGCTCTGTCTCAATCTTCCCCCTGTATTCCTTGATCATCGCCACATGATCTTCATTCCCACGGCTCTCTTCCTTCTGCTCAATGGAGGAAATAATCCTCCAGGAAGCCCGTCTGGCTCCAATAACATTCTTGTAAGCTACAGAAAGCAGGTTCCGCTCTTCGACAGTAAGCTCTTCGACATCAACCATCTTGGCAACATTCTCCATGAATTCGACCATTTCTTCATAGCGCTCAGCTTGCTCGGCCAATTTGGCCATGTATACATTTTCCTCCCGAGACGATTCAGCTGGAGACATGATGTTTCTAGTGCAAATCTAACCCACAGTTACTGCAGGGGGAAAGATAGCACAAGTATAAATAATTAAGACCTTGATCTGCCAAAAAAAAAAAATCTCCCAACAAAGGAGAGAGAAAATATGACAAGAGCCTTTGCTAAGGCCTACTTATGGGGGGAGGATTTCGAATCCTACTCATTCCAAGGCACGTTTGTGCAAGACCCAGGCTGTTCACCATGAGGCCCCATCATTTATGCCCATATGCAGAAAATCAGGCCCCTGCTCTCAACAGATGTGTCACACATGTATGTCATATGTGGAACTTCTGTCGAATTTTGATGGACTGAACAGGCTGATTTTTTACCACAATGCAGGCATGATGAGGCCCCATCTGATTGACCAAACAGGCAATTTTTGGCCCATCATGCATACATGGTGTGGCCAACCAGATGACCAACCCAAGTCCTGCACACATACCCCAAATATACCCATCATATTTCTCATCTGCAACTAGAACACCAGCCCACAACCTATTATATGTGTTCGAGTGTAGAAATAACACATTTCTCATTTGCTTGAACCATTCAGAATGGGCCACAACTATACAGATTCCAGCACGGCTTTTTGTTTCCCATGCTAACTGAGCCCAACCAGTGTTTTAAATAGCGGTAGCATGATGTGCAGCGCTCAGCCCTCTATAGCGTGTAGCGTAAGTTACACGATACTTCTATTTTTTTAATTTAAACATAGGACAAATATAATAAATAGTGAAAAAAAGGATATATATATATATATATATGTGTGTGTGTGTGTGTGTGTGTGTGTGTGTGTGCCTAAAAGATGATTCATGTGATCAATTATCAGCATTTTCAAACAAGTTATTAGTTATCATTTATCAAAACCCAATCCACATATATAAACCAAATCAAATAATTATCACATCAACAACTTTCTAAGCAAACCACTTTAATTAATGATGTCTAATTGAAACCACAAGTCACAATTATGAAAAGAAATAAAAATCACATAGGTTAAAAGTATCAAGTACAATACAAGTGTCACATTCCTCAACATTAGATACAAAGAAAACATAAAAATTAAAAATTAAAAAATACATTGTAGCATACGCTACATACACTACGCACTACGTAGTTGTAGCGTACGCTACGACCCCCGTAGTGTATATTTAAGCTATTTAGGATGCTACATAGCTTACACTACACACACTATTTGAAACACCGAGCCCAACTGAATGCCAACACCACATTAAAGGTGTCAGCTGCTCAGCCACAGCTTTTTTGTTTTATTTTTGTTTCACATGCTAACTAAACCCAACTAAGCACTACACCACATTAAAGGTGTCAGTTGCTCATCATTTGTTGGGTGAATTTCCTAGGGTTAGGATCTTCTCTCCTTCAATGGCCTGCCTATAAATCCACTCTTTTTTTCTTTTTTTTCTTTTTTGAGAAGTAATGAGTCCAAGAGATCTCAGGTTAAGGAAATTTGTAAGAAATCCAAGTCTAAAATCATTTCTTTTCGGGAAACAAAAGCCTCATCCTTTTCTACTTCGCTGTTGAATGAAGTATGGAGGGTGAGGTCCAAGGATTTTGTTTCTTTGGATGTTGTGGGATCATCAGGAAGCATTGTGGTTGCTTGAGACTTGTCAATTTGGAAAAAGGAAGATTGTTGGATAGGAAACTTTTCTGTTTCCGTTGTTCTGTCCAACATATCTTCTAGGTTTAATGAACCTACACTGCAGTGTATGGCCCTAGTAAAGCTCCAAGCATATCTGATTTTAGGGTGGAGCTCCAATCAGTAGCAGGTAGTTGGTCTTTACCACGGTACGTTGGGGGGATTTCACTGATGTCCAATTCTTCTGTGAAAAAATCGAATGGCACAAGAACAACTAGAAGTATACGGGACTTCGGCGATCTTATTCAACAACCAGAACTTATTGATATTCCCATGTATGGAGCTAAATTCACATGGTCGAATGGCAGGAGTAATCTGACGTCCTCACGCCTGGACAGCTTCCTCATAAATCCGGATTGGATGGCCAGATTTCAGCTCACGCACTGCATTGTGCTTCCAAAGCCAGTTTCTGACCACAGGCCTATTTTACTCCAAGTTGATAGTGACAGTTGGGGCCCCAACCTTTTGTTTTAGGGCCTGTTTGATTTTTATCGTTTCACCTGGAAATGGTAAATACCAAGAAATGGGTGATTATTACCGTTTCACCTGTTTGAATATTCACGGCGATTTCACTTCTTGGAAACCGGTTCAAAAGTAGCAGTGGCCATTTTAGGACCCTATTTTGATGTATATGGTATATCTACTCCGTCCATTCATTTTGTTACAACATTTTGAGATATTAGAAGAAAAATGAGTTAGATCCAACACTCAACTGGCCCGTACCAAAAGAAACAATGGCCACATGAAGTTTTTAATGGTAAGTATTTAATTCACATATTTCTATGGCGTGGTCCACTTGAGCATTGGATATACCTAATTTTTTGGCTTATATCATAAATTTATCTGACATAATGGATGAACGGTGTGGATATATAATATGCATCATGGTGGGACCCACAAATGTTTTATAGTATCTGCCATTTTAACCTCCAAAAAGTAGCCGTCAAATCAGTTACGGGGAAGAGTGCGGCAACTACGGAGGGAAATAATTATTATTCTTTTTACCGGTATTTACCATTCCTCTGGAAAATCAAACAGGCCCTTAAGGTAAGCTGGTTGGAGGTGGAAGGGTTTAAGGATCCTGTGCAAGATTGATGGCAGTCCTTTCAGGTTACGGGCAGGGTCGGCTCCACAAGGAGTTGAAGGTCTAGAGAAGGGACATCTAGGGAGCTAAGGAATCCAAGAGAGCTAGTCTGCTGGAGGATTTTAACGCTATTGATATGGAGGAAGGGAAAGCCTTATTCGAGGAAGATCAAGCGAAGCAGTTAGCGACCCTCGTGGAATATTCTAAACTACTTAGGGAAGAGGAAATTAAATGGAAGCAAAGGTCAAAAGAACACACTTCTTCCATAACATAGTGTCGGCTAGAGCTAGAAGAAATAGAATATCCTCCCTTGTTATCGATGGCACCAGAATTGAGAAAAAAGAAAAAGGTTTGCGGAGAAGTTACTTTCGAAAGAACAATGGCATAGACGGAGATTAGACTATCTCCCATTCGACTCTCTGTCCAAACTCCAAGCCAGGGATTTGGAAAGGCCGATCTTAGAAGTTGAAAGATCCAGGAAATTTACCAGGATGGTCGCAACATGAACATGCATTGGCCCAAAACATCTCGCTGGTCCACTCATCGGGTGGTCAATCATGTACATTCGATACAGATGGTTGGTCGTTTCTTCCCAAACTGTCCATTTTTATCGAGCACATGTGGTCAATTTGATGAATGGAACTGCCTGATTTTTGTGCCAGGTGCCTTGTTCAAGGTAGGCATTATGAATGGCCAGAATCTCACACATACTTGCTAGAGTGGCACATTTTTCATCCATCCCTGCGACAATCAACTTAACAATTCAATAGTGACAAAGGAACCGAGGACATGGAGCTCACGAAAAAGGAATTACAGGATCCGGGTGCATCATGGAGTGAACAGTGACCTGATCCACCACGTAGATGCCAGGGTCCATGGTCTGGTCATCTATTCAAATGATCTGGTTCGCCCCACAATAGAAAGGGATTTTTTTTCTTTTCTTTTTCTTTTTTTTTTTTTTCTTTTTTTATTGAAGGATAGACCATAGAAAGGGACGCCCAAAACAAGAAGACGAAGAAGAATCACAGACTGGATGATCCTAACTATCTGATATATGGCTTTTTCCTCTGAACCAGTTTGCTATACTTCTTCTTAGCCATCTATTAGTAGGACATCAATCAAAGGGCTAGAATTTCCCAGCATAAGAAAGTGCATCCCCATCAGGACAGATCACACCATATCGACGATGAGGATCAGAAAGCCATGTTCCCGCTCGTACGAAATGGTGAAACGGGATATTGCCATCCACGTCCTGATGCAACAGGGCCTACGGTTCCCACACCACAGATGAAAAATCGAAAAATAAGAATGAAAATGACATGGTTTTCTCTATCAACGAGATGGAGATCCAAAGAGAAAGATGTACCTTGGTTTTCTCTATCAACGAGATGGAGATCCAAAGAGAAAGATGTACCTTTCTTCTTCACCTTCACCTTCACCTTCACCTTCACCTTGGTTTTAGGAACGGAGAGAAATGCTCGGCCGATTCCTCCCTCTTCTCTCTCTCTCGAGAAAGACAGAAACCCAACCCAGGAAAAACAAACGCAAATGGGAGGAGGAGCTGGGCCCTTAAAATGCTCGCCCAATATCAGTCAATTGTCCTATAAGAGGAAGACACGTATGCATGACACCCTGAGCTTTCCTTGGATCCTTTTTAAGGCTTCAGCGAATCGAGCGCGACATTGGCGCTGACGGTCAAGTCAAGCGCCTTTGCCAAAATGGGGCAACTGGGATTTTATCTGATGCACTAGCTATCGACGATCATCTTATCTACACGTGCGTACAAGTTCTCTTGAGTAATTGGCATCCACTCATTTTAATCTGAACCGTTCAAATGCACCTTGAAGACGGGACATCGGAAAACAAAAACATCAGTATGAACAGACTTGAATTGTTCCCAGTAGCAGACAATTATAAATGAATGGATGTGCATCATTTGGACAAAATCAATACAAAATGCCCTCTCATCTAAGAATTGAATTACTTAATCAACTTAATTTGGATAGACAGTGTACTATTTGATGTTTTCGCCTCTAAGGAGAGGAGGAAATTCCTGTGTTCACCGATTAAGCCGCCCTTTGTCTCTATATTAATATTTTGTTACGGGGCTTTACAGGTAACGTGTTCGATTTACTACGCTAACGTCGGTGATTAAAGCCGATTTACTATGCTAACGTCGAGAGGCACGAGACACCACCGTGTTCGAACGAAACAATGGCACTGAATTGCCCGTTTGTCAAGTACATGGGGCCCACTTCTGTGGTGGCAGACCGTCTTCTGGTGGGAACACGCTACCATATTCCCAAAACCTCCGGAGAAGCAAAGCTATTTAACCATTGGATTCGTGGACTGCAAATTGACAAGTTGGCTATTTCGGGCTACCGGCAGGTTGATCAGCTTCATGCCACGTCCCATTTTAAGAAATGAGTACCCAATTCGATCGGGTTCATAGCATCGTTTGATGTTTATGTTGGGATTTGGTATAGTTTGATGTTTACGTTGGGATTTAGTATGCAGAATCACCGATACATAGTTCTAGGATAGCAATTCAAGAGCATCAAGCAATCACAGGAGAATACAAAGATCATCACTATGAAAATAGAAATTACAAAGAGAGAGGACTTACCAGATTCGAACAATCTCGAATCTCATCGTTGCTACACCCTTTGTAAGCCCTAAAACCCTTTTAGAAACCCTTGAAATATCTTTAGAATAGCCCTAGGGACTCCTATTTATAATTTAGAAAACCTCACTTACACACCGACTTTGGAATAATCCGAAAATCGCTTCAAATTTACATAGCCCGTGCGTAGTCTGCATAACCTTCGACTAGTCAAGCATAACCTTCAACTGGTCGAAGATCACGGAAATTCCAAACTTTTTCAGATATAAAACATCTTTTAACAACAATATTTACCATGTCTTCGATATTCAAACGTGTAGCTTCTTGCCTTTTTCTCTTATTTTTACGTCACATCATAACTTCGATCAATGTTTCTCGTGTACACTCTATCATTCTTTTATGTCATTGCCAAGCCCAGAGAACTTACATAGAACTTGAACTTCTCTTTATGAACGACCTTGGTGAGCATGTCTGCTAGATTCATGCTGGTGTGAATCTTTTCCAGCGTTACGCCTCCTTCCTCAAGCACCTGTCGGATAAAGTGGTAACGAACATTAATCCGTTTAGTAAGTGAGTGATAAACAAAATTTTTAGCCAAACTGATAGCGCTATCACAATTAACCAACACGACTTCTTGCTGAAGTCTCAACTGATTTATCATGTTTCTTAACCAAACACCTTCCTTAAACGCTTCTGTCACTGTCATATACTCTGCTTCGATCGTGGAAAGAGCCACTATAAACTAAAGCTTCGACATCCAACTAATTGCTCCACTCGTTAGTACAAACGTGTAACATGAAGTTAACTTTTTAGAATCCACACTTCCTGCATAGTCTGAATCCACATACCCTATTAACTTTATTCTTATCTTCTCAAAAGTTAAGACGTAGTCTTTAGTACACAAATGTATTAAAGTAACAATTTCACCACTTCCCAATGTTACTTGTTGGGGTTTGACATGTATTTGCTCACAACACCGACTGCCTGTAAAATATCTGGTCTCGTACAGTCCATGGCATACATTAAACTGCCAACCGCATTCGAATAAGGCACATGAGACAACCTGTTTTTCCTCATTTGATTTAGGACATTGTTCTGAGGAAAGGTTGAAGTAAGCCGTGTGGGGAACGCTCGCCGACTTTGCCTGGTCCCTCCCAAATTGATCAATACCTTTTCAAGGTATTTTTCCTATGATAACCAAAGCTTGCTCCTCTCTTATCTCTATGAATATCTATGTCGAGAACCCTCTTTGCAGCCCTCAGATCTTTCATCTTGAATATTCCTAATAACTGAGTCTTTAGTATGTTGATTTCAAACATATCATAACTGTCGATCAACATATCATCAACATACAGTACTAGGATAATGAATTTATCATCATTTAGTATCTTGTAATAGACACATTAATCGTATTCACTCCGAGTAAATTTTTGACTCACCATAAAAGAATTAAATTTTTTATACTATTGTCTAGGTGACTATTTCAGGCCGCACAACGACCTCATTAACCTGCAAACTTTTTTCTCTGCCCCTTTAACTTTGTAGCCATCTGGTTGCTTCATATAAATCTACTCTTCCAACTCGCCGTTCAGGAATGGAGTCTTGACATCCATTTATTCCAACTCGATATCCTATTAAGCAACCAGTGCCAACACGAATCTGATAGACACCTGCTTAACCACCGGCACGAATATTTCTGTGAAGTCGATTCCTTCTCTCTAGGCATAACCCTTCGCTACCAACCTCGTTTTGTATCTATCTTGTTTCCTTTTGAATAACCATGTAACACCCTGGATTTTTACCAACCTGGAGTTAGACGTCCTTACGTAATGGGTCAACCATATCACTCTCAAAGATCAATTCTAAAGTTTAGAAATCGTTTTTCAACCCATTTCCTTCAAAATCTTACCTTTCACCACCACATTCTTCAAATTTCTCCAAGTACCTTCATATTAGATACAATCCTAAAGTTTAAAAGGTGAAGAACTATACTTGAACTAAAACTTACCGTAAATGGTACGTACATTCATAAAATAGGATTTTGACTATGGAATTCTTGGAATCTCATGATGTAGATAGGTTATTTGGATGTATTAGCTTCTTCTACCCCAAAGACATATATTGTACGTCGTGTAACTCATTCCGGTTTGTAAATGAGACTCGATAAACGCCTCGACGGACTCGTGGGCCCAAATGACTCAATTCGGGGGGATCCAAGGTGGGCCCCACATGTTTCCGGCATCCCTGGGGGGTGAGGACTTCGCCCCTGAAGTGAACCCAAGCCAAATAGGTCAGTGACCGGCGAGGCCTCGTCCGTATAGCGGACAGGCAACCCGATTTTTGCACTTTTTCTACGCGTTTTGTTAAAAATTGAAAAATCATATCTTTTTCGTTATAACTCCGATTTATGTGATTCAAAAACTAGATTAAAGATAAATGAGTCTAGTTTATATAAAAATATTTAAAAAATATAATAAAATATTTAATATAGTTTAAAATAAGTCGTTGTGAGCAACTGTCTGATAATCATTTGTTGGACAGCTGCTGCTTCTAAAATTTTTAGAATTTTTTTACAACTCGAAATCTTATAAAATTTAGTGGAGTCAGGGTAAACTTAATGATGAACCACTAAAAAAATAATTAAAATAATATGATACCTAAAAGTTTCCAAAATGGGGCATAGAATGGCCCTAGGACCGTATTCTGCCATAATTAGGGTAGAATTTGGTTAAGTACCAAACTGAATACTCAGTAGAATTGACTTGAACCACTTTAAATACGAACTACAAGACCCAAAATGAGTAGGACTGCTAACTCATATGACCTGAAAATCTAGGATCAATCTCTAAGCCCAGTTGACCTCGGGACCATTTGAAAACTTTGTATTGGATCTAGACCGCACGTCGAAAGTCCAATATCTATAATATTAGACCATTATGACTGCTTAGTTGGACTTGACAATCGTTTCAAAAATCAAGCCCAACCGATATCTTGAGACCATTTTACTGAGTCCGGAGTGAAAAGAGTGAGAAAAGGAAAATATTTAGAAAATTAATTCAATTTTAATAAATCTGGCACGTGTCGCTTACGCGACATTTTTAAGCGTTCTGGCCGTTGGAATTTGACCAAATTTCACCCTCGTATCAGGATAGGTGGCCCTTACATGTCATAGCACTTGTGGCTCTGATCGAGTTCCCGTAACCACTAAACTGAAACTAGTCCGCCACGGTCGATCTGAAAACCCGACCGGACTGAAAACGTAGCTTGACATAGATCCAATATTAGAGAGCTTAAGTCCGACCGCATTTAGTAACAGGACCTCCAGAAGCGCTCCGTTGGATCGGAACAGACCCGATTTGGTTATAACTTAAGTATACCTTGACTTCAAGTCTGTTTTGGTTATGTTTGGGCTTATAAAAGGGCCTTAAACCCTTAGCTTTCTAATCCATACGAATTTGGGGAAAACCTTGGGAGAGAGGAGAGAAAAGAGAGAGAGAAAGTGAGAGAGAGTTAGAGTTTCTCCCAGGGATTCTTCCCTGCTGCTCCACGTGCCAAAGTCATCCGCCTGCATCGCTATTCTGGCGATTTTGGTTTCGTTCTAGGTAAGAAAACCTTAACCCTAACCTGTTTTAAGGCTCCTATGGGTACAAGTAGCTAAGTAGCTGACTCACCTTGTGTTGTGGGTTGTTAATCAGTCGTTAACGACGACGTAGAGTTCCTATTTGATTCGTTACACTTCTATGGTGTAAGGTGCGGATTTTAGACGCTTAGATTATATATTTTCAAAGCTTTCAATGTCGTTTAATGGTAGATTGTTGACAAGAATGTTGTTTGACATGTAGAACATGCTGTCTGTTTTTCATTTCGAATACGTACGAAGAATATGAGATTTAGGATATTTTAGGTGTTTGTAGGAAATACTGTATACGTACGTATTTTGCCGATATGATTGTCATGAGTATTTATCGTGTACCTATTCTAGTCATACGTGTATGATCTGTTTGGCAAAGAGATTCGTCCTAGTGCACATATTGGCCAACATATGCTATGTAGACTAATGTGTGTAGACTAAGTGTTTGTTGAAATGCCTAAATCAATATGATTTATGCTTGTCATATGTATTGAATGTAAGAACATGATTGTTGTGTATTAGACATCTTCTTGATATAAGGATTCGTCATATTATATGTTGAAATCAATACACGTCAAGTACGTTGGAGTTGTGTAGTCTAAGTGTTTGTATAAATGCATGTATTAGTAAGTATTGAGTAAATGGTGTTGTAGATTAGCGTTGAGATTGGATTCTCAACTAATTTATTGATGTACATGAATTCCTCCATGTTTGTTGTATTGAATTGATTACCTTATGTGGAAAATACTCGTGTATGGTTAACTGCTTTTGATGTATGTTATAACATGCTGATAACATGCTGGAATTACTTGTATTTTAATTCCGTCTCTCTCATATGATTATTGATTTAGATTACAAGTGTTTGGGGCTATACTCTAGTCTAGGCAGTCGGTAACAGATTAGGATTCGTGGTTGGATTCTATTCGCCACGAAGGATGTGTATGACGAACCCGAGTCGTACTAGAGTTGTCGGCAGTGGTTAGGCCACACGAAGTGCTTGTGCACTTCATGTCGGTCGATTCAAAGTGCGCTCGTGCTAGTCGGACTCATCAAGTAACCCGATTGACCGTTGTATGTTCACCTTGTATTCGTCATAACTGCTTGAACCTAGGGTACTGAACTTACCAGTGATAACCCTGATAACCGTGGTACCTTGATCCACTAAGACTCATGAGCCTGACATGGTGGTATGGGACACCGTGGTCGAGCTGTCGGCCTACGCTGGGGCCACAAACCTCCCCGTAGTGACCAGTGAGCAACCCAGACTCGTGAGCCGATTATGGTGGTATGGGACACTATATTCAAGCTGTCGGTCTACACTGTGATGGGGGAGTGGTGCAACGAGTGCGAGCAACAGCCCCAGCCCTTTGTAGTGACCTCAAGCGTACTCTGAGTCTACGTGAGGCAACGACCCTTCCATAGCAACAAGAGTACAACTAGGCCTATATTGATAAGGTGATGGGGGAGTGGAGCAATGAGTGCGTGCAACAGCCCTGACAGCCCTTGCAGCAACCTAAAAATATATCATTGTATGAGACTACTAGGAGTGACGACCCTAGACAGGATCCTTGTTGGGAATGATATAAGGGAAGTACCCTAGTTTTCCAATCCTGCTGTATGAAAAGGACTAATAACAACTCGATAATCATATTCATATCGCACTGCATGTGCCTGGAAGATGTGGAGCACTGAGGGAAGAAAGCATGCCGCGGACGTAAGATGGTGTCGCATGAGGGAGTATGTCGGCGAGGGCATCCATCATGTCATTTCATTCTTGCATTAATCACAGTATCTAGGACCTGTTTGATTGCTTGCTTTACCATTATCGCGTGATTGATTTGATAACATGCTAATCTTTGCTCTATGATTCCACTAAGTTAGCTACTCACTCCCACGTTACGGGACGGTGTTGTGCACACCAACCAGTCCCTATTTTAGTTTCAGATGGTGACGATACTTGCGAAGCAGAGCCGAACTTGATGATGATGAGGAGGATCCCTCTTATATGCAGGTTCTGATTAACGGGATTACAGGGTTACTGATTAGATGCCAATACACTTGGTATTTTACCTTTTATTTAAACACCCATGTATATTCTTTTTGCTCATCTTTGGAGTATACATGTATATGTTTAACCTGGTAACATGTTCACACTCTGGAGACTTACAACAGTTCATATATTTTATATATCTATCACACTCTTCCGCTTGCTAATTTAACTGTCACTGGAGTATGATATGTTGTTTTGGCTTAGTCTCAATCTTGTTTAATGTCATTCTACAGACAACATGCATTCATCATTATCTATGTTGCATAAGTGACGTTTTGGAACTCGGGAGTTGGGTTTTCACTCGACCCCCGATTTTCAGGGCGTTACAAACCACTTACATTCGATCACTTTTCGGCCCACAGGAAGCTCCACCAGCTCACATGTGTGGTTTTTGTGCAATGAGTTCATCTCATTATCCATAACCGCCTTCCACTTTTCTACATCAGGCTCATCAAGAGTCTCCTGAATAGTTGATGGGTCCCCTTCATTTATAATGAGGGCATATGCGATATTAGAGTCGTCCCTATATCTTGTCGGTAACCTACAATCACGTGGTGGGTTACTTCTCACAAGTGACTGCTCCACCTGATCATGTATCACTGTTTGCGCATTTGTCTCTACCTGAGTATCATCTATATCCATTTAGACGTCTATGATCAACCTTTCTAGTTCTTCTTGCTCCTCTTGATCATTCTCGCAGAATAGGGAGCTTTCATCGAATTTGATGTCATAGCTAGTGATGACCTTGCATATGACGTTGTCAAATAACCTGTAACCTTTCACACCAATACTATAGCCAATAAAATAATACTTTTTGGCTCTATGGTCTAGCTTATCTCTCACAACTAATAGTACATGAGAGTAAGCCTCACAACCAAATATACACAAATCTGAGTAATCCAGCTTATGACCACTCCATACTTCATTTGAGATTTTACATTTGATTGTCGTAGAAGAAGACCGGTTCACCAAATAGCAAGTCATGTTAACAGCCTCAGTCCATAAGTCCTTGTCCAACGCAACATTACCAAACATGCATCGAGCCCTCTTCAAGAGAGTCTGATTCATTCGCTTAGCCACACCGTTTGTTCAGTCATGTGGCACACTATGTTGTGCCTAATGATCTATTCATCTTTACAATATTCATTAAATTCAATAGAAGTAAATTCTCCACTATTATCAGTCCTTAAAAGCTTTATTTTTCGCCCTGACTGTTTTTCGACCATTGTCTTCCATTGTTTGAATATGGTGAAAACTTTGGATTTATGTTTAATGAAGTAAACTTAAACTTACATGGAGTAGTCGTCAATAAATGAAACAAAACATGACGACCCTCCAACGAAAATCTCTAGCGATGGCCTCCATACGTCAAAGTGCACATAATCAAGCACTCTCTTATATACATGTTTTTCAGTTTTAAAAGATAATCTAAATTATTTACTATATATACAATGCTCGCATATATTTAAATCAAAATTCTTAAAAGATGGAATTAAACATCGGTCAGACAGTACCTTCATAACTCGCTCATACGGCTCAAACGGGCATGCCACATACGTGCAAACGTGGAATTTGCAACATTCGTTGCTGCTCCACCCTCTTAAGTACTTCCGATCAACCTGTAAAGGTTTCCATGCCTTTATGCTCTCATAACCACGAGTGCTTCTTTTATTACTTTAAAGACACTATTGTTGTCGGTGAACTTGCACCCTATAGTCTCGAGTGCACCAAGAGAAATCAGACTTTTCTTTATATCAGGAACGGGCCTGACATTAGCCAAAGTATGTTTCATCTCATCAAACATCTTGATGCTCACCGTACCAATAGCCACAACATTATAAGCATTGTCAATGCTTATAAAGACTTGTCCACCATCATATTCTCTGTAACCGGCGAACCAATTCCAATGAGTAGTCACGTAATATGACACTCTTGTGTCAAGGATCCACTCATTTCCATGATTATCGTGCAAGTGTCTGATCATGGACACAGATAATACATCACCACCACTTGTCTCTTCATCAAATATGACAACATTGGCCTCCTTGGAAGAAGCTGCTGAATTTTCTTTCTTCTATTTAGGATTGGTACAATCCTTCTTTGTGTGTCCAAACATCCCACAATTCCAGCACTTTAGTTTTCTTTTACTCTTGCCATTGGATTTGGATATAGGTCTTAAAGATCTTGTACCTCACTTAGATTCCTACCTCTCGTAATCAGTGCATCAGAAGATGTCTCTATGTCACTGTTTAACTTTCTCATAATCTTCCCTTGAAGGGCTGAGATAATGGTGTCGACACTTATGATTTTATTTATGGTGCACACTGTGTCCTTGAATGACTTATACGATACCGGAAGAGAATTAAGTAACATACATGCTTATTCTTCATTTTTGATCACTTCCTCAATATCTAGCAATTTACAAACTAATTTATTAAAGTTGTTAATCTGGGCCTTTAAATCTCCACCCTCTGCCATCTTGAAGTTATACCATTGCCGCTTCAAGTGTAGGCAATTTTCAGATAATTTTTTCACATAGATATCCTCTAACTTCACCCATAAAGTAGCCGCAGTTTTCTCCCTCAAAACATTATAGAAAACTTCATCCGTGAGACATAAATGAATAGAGAATAAGGCCTTTTTATCAAGGGTATTCCATTCATCATCAATCATGGTAGATGTTTTCACCTCAAGAGCATCATCCTCACCTTGTTTGGTTAAGGAATCGATCATTTTGATCTTCCATAACTCAAAATTATTTTTTCCTGACTACTTCTCAATATCATACCTAGTACTTCCCATTATTGTTAATCCTTCAGATTCAGATCTGTGCCCCAGCGATAGTTGTGATACCACTTATTGGGATTTTGTCTGCAGAAACACACAAATGTGGATCTAGGATAGCATTTCAAAAGCACCAAGCAATCACATGAGAACACAAAGATTTAACATGGAAAACCCTTTCAGGAAAAAACCACTGTACAAAGTGACAAATCTTTACTATGAAAATAAAAATTACAAAGAGAGGACTTATCCAATTCAAACAACCTCGAATCTCACCCTTGCTACACCCTTTGTAAGCCCTAGAACCCGTTTAGAAACCCTTTGAATACCTTTAGAATATCTTAGAATACTTTACAATAGCCCTAGGGACTCCTATTTATAGTTTAGGAAACCCCACTTACGCACCGACTTTGAAATAGTCCAGAAACCGCCTCAAATTTACACAGTCCGCACGCAGTCTGCGTAACCTTCGACTAATTGAGTCTGACCTTCAACTGGTCAAGGATCACGAAAATTTCAAACTTTTCCAGATTTAAGACATCTTTTAACAATAGTTATTGGTTCTGATTTTGACTATGCAATAGAATTCGAATTAGGTCATGATAAGGTTTTTATGAGGATGGGGATGACATGTAAGAGGCATGCCTTTTCTATGCTTACTAAGTATATATGTACACACACACACACACAAAGACCTAGTCTCCTGAGCACAGTACAGCAAGTAACTTATATGCGAGCTTTCATATAAGCCGTAAGATTACCAGAATGGCTGAGATTCAGCGCATTGAGAGAGAGAGTCTTTTAAAAAAAGACTCTCCTACAATCACGTAGGCGAATTTCCTGTGAAAGCCTTTCGCAGTGAGTTCTTGTGCAAGGATTCCGGGTGGGGCCTACTATGATGTTTGTGATAAATCCAACCCATCCATCCATTTTTTGAAATCATTTTAGGACATGTGAGGAGGATCCAAAACTTAAATGGGCCACATGAGAGGAAACATTAGAGATTTAGTGACCACCATTGAAACATTTATATTACCACAAAAGTTTTGTATCGGTTCAAGTTCTTGTTGTTTTCACTTCATCTTAGTGAAAATGACCTTCTAAATGGTTTGGATGGAATATAAACAACAAGATGGAGCCTAAGTAAGTTTCAATAGTAAGCATTCCTTTCCCCACTGTTTCATCTCGTATGGCCCATTTAAGTTTTAGATCCTCCTCTTTTTTGGTCGCATGTCTTAAAACGAGCTTGAAAAAAGGATGGATGGGTTGGATTTATTACAAACATCATAGTGGGCCCCACCCAGAATCCTTGCTCAGGAACTTCCTGCCAAAGGCTTTTGCAGGAAATCCACCTCATGTGCTCACGCCGAGACTTCTACGCACGGAAATCGAACTGCGTACTAAGTTAAACTTTGTTGGGCCCACCGTGAATATATATGGTTTATCCAAACCATCCATCCGTTTTCCCAGCCCATTTAAGTGGTTGAAACCAAAATTGAAACACATACAAAAATTAAGTGTACCATAGCACAGGAAACAGTAGGAATAATGATTTCTAGTGTTGAAACCTTGCAAGGCCCCACAGTGATGTTTATTTATCATCCAACATGTTCATAAGATAAAAAAAAAACATGGATGAAGGGAAAAAACAAATATAATCTTAATCTAAACTTCAATGGCCCTTAAGAAATTTTCAACGGTAGATGTGCAATTCACACTGTTTCCCGTGGTGTGGTCCATATGATATTTTGATATGCTTCATTTTGGGGTTAAGCTATAAAATTATCTGGTAATATGAATGCAAGGAGTGGATAAAATATATAAATCATGGTGGACCCCACAAAGTTTACTTAGTACGCATATTGAGTACGCTACTCACTACGTAATCTACGTCCAATTCGAAATCTGATTGTGTACTGAGTTACTCAATACGCTCTTATCATACTGAGTAAACTCAGTTGGGCCCACCTTGAATGTATGTGGTCAATCTATACCATCCATCCATTTTTCCATATAATTTTAGGGATTGAGCCCAAAATTGAAGCATTTCTAAAGATCAAGTGGATCATACCACAAGAAATAGTAGGGATAATAATTTCCACCGTTGAAACCTTTCTAGGCCCCACAGTGATGTTTATTTGTCATCCAACCTTTCATAAGATCATACAGACATGTATGAAGGGAAAACACAAATATAGGCTCCAAAACTTCAGTGGCCCCCAAGAATTTTTTAATGGTAGACGTTCAATTCAACTTTATCATGTGGTGTGGTCCATTTGAAAATTCTATATGCTTCATTTTTTGGGGTCAGGCCCTGAAATTATCTGATAAAATTGATGGACGAAGTGGATTGGATACATAAGTCATGGTGGACCACATAGAGTTTACTCAATACACTAAGCATAGTGAGTTACTCACTACGGAATCCGCTTCCATCCAATTCCAGCATGCAATTCCTAGAGAATTGATTGGCTACTCCCCCTGACATAAGCCTTGTGGCTAGTAGAGCACCCCACCATGATGCATGTGTTTCATCCATTTTTAAAGATCATTTTAGGGCTTGATCTCAAAAATGAGAGGAATATAAATCTCAGGTGGTGGACCACACCATAGTAAACTAATACTAATTAGATATCCACCATTAAAATCATCTTAAGGCCCATTGTACTGTGTATTTGACATCCAATCTGTTGATTAGGTCATACAGACCCATATGAAGAGAAAAAACAAAGATTAGCTTGGTCCAAAACTTTTATGGCCCCCCAAATTTTTTTAATGGTAAATGTCCATTCAGCATTGTTTCCTATAATGTGGTCCACTTGAGATTGGGATATACCCCATTTTTTGTCTCATACCATAAAATGATTTAGAAAAACAAATGGATGGCATAGATGAAACACATACATCATGGTGGGCCCCACATAGCACCAACCATACACAATTGGCCAGTGGCAGGGGGAGTAGCCAATCCGTTTCCCAATTCTAAGGGACATGGATTTCCTGCTAAAGCCTTTCCCATGAAGTTCCTTTACAAGGATCTGTGTAGGGCCCATTGTGATGTTTGTGTGAAATCTAACCAGTCCATTTGTTATTATCTATCATTTTAGGACATTATACAAAAAATGAGGAGGATCCAAAACTCAAGTGGGCCATACAAGATGAAACAGTGGGGAAAGGAATGCTTACCGTTGAAACCTTCTTAGGCTCCACCTTGATGTTTATATTCCATCCAAACCATTTATAAGGTCATTTTCACTGAGATGAAATGAAAACACTAGAAACTTAAACTGATACAAAACTTTTGTAGCCATATAAATGTTTCAACGGTGGTCACTAAATCCCCACAGTTTCCTTTCGTGTGGCCTATTTAAGTTTTGGATACACCTTATTTTTGGTCTAAAGTCCTAAAATGATCTTAAAAACGGATGGACGGAGTGGCTTTCTCACAAACATCACAGTGGGCCCCACACACAATCCTTGTGTAGGAACTTCATGCGAAAGGCTTTAGCAGGAAATCCACTTGCAATTCTAAGAGTCTCAGCGTAGTATCAAAGAGAGTCATTGAAGACGCTCTTTCTCTCTATGCGCTAAATCCCAGCCATTTTAGTAATCTTACAGCTTATATGAAAGCTTGCATATAAATTACTTGCAGTATTGTGCACAGGAGACCGGGTCTCTATACACATGTACATATACATACATATATATATATATATATATATATATATATATTGTAATACCCGTATCCTAGACCGTACCATTCTGTTGGCTTTCATGGTCCTACCGGTTGAATTTCGGCAATCCTCGACCCGTATCTGACATTTGTGCATGATCCTAAGCTGGGTCCCACATACCGAAGTCAGCTCGAACCAGAACTTGTACCTTAGCGACCGCGCCGTCGCCACGGTTCTAATGCTGTGACTCGCTCACCGAACCGATACCTAGGTTAGAAATTATGGGTCAGCGTTCATTCCGAAGAAACGCCACGCGTTGCGAATTTCGAGGGAATCTCTATGATATGTCTCATCAATCAATGTCAAGTACAAGCCATACCTCAAGTATAACCCATCCCTCCCTTTTCAAAAGTCAACTCTCTCTCTCCCCTCACCGTCCCTCTTTTACCCCATTTTCAACCACAACCATACCTCCCATCACCTTTTCCTTACAACCACCACATCACCCCATCCCTTAAGCCACTACTCCTCTTTCTCTCTCTCATTCTATCTCTTCACTTCCCAAGCAACACACCATCCCACGTCCAAACTCTCTCCCTCTCAAACAATTAGTGTGGCCCACTTTCCCTACCCTCTCATCTCACATCTCAACCGTTCATTCATCATCTACCACCATCAAACTTGAAGGTAAGGAGCTAAGGAAACTAGGGGATCAAGTATGAGGCCTAGAGGTGGGTGATCTTTGAATTTCCACCATTGATTTCATAATTAGGGGACCCACTTGTATGAGGGACCCAACTTGATGTATGTGTTGCAATCATATGAGGGACCCATAGCGGCGGGTCCCTCCATCTACACCGCTTATTTCTCTCTTCTTCTCTTTCTCCTTCTCTCTCTTCTCTCTTTTATGATGAGTGTGGCCCACTAGATCCACACTGATCGTGGACCCACCATGATGGATGTATTTTAGTGATGCCGTCCACCTGTTTTATCCAGGCCATCTAGTGGCCCTAGATGATGAGAAAGCACAAATATCATGTTGATTTGAATAGGTGGGCCACGTGTAAGTGGGACCCACCATGATGTAATATTTATCCATGCCGTCCAGCGTCCCTGGACGCTGGACTATGAATGGCTAACATAGAGTGCGTGTACTGACATGGGCGTGTACTAATAGCTAACAAAAAAAATATAAGTTTGGGTGGGCTGCTCATGCAGGCCCCACCTTGATGTATGTATATAATCCACGCTATCCATTTCACTTCTCAGCCCATTTTAGGCGTTGAGGTGAAAAATGAGGTCAATCTGATAATCAAGCGGGCCAAACCATAGGAAATAGTAGTGGTTACCATTAAAAACTTACCTTGATATTTCTATTCGCCAAATACACTGCATATTGCTCTTGTTTGGCTTGTCTTGAGCCATATAAGCTAATGGGTAGGGCGAATTTCCCTGATGAGGGCCCCACCTAGAAAGTTCCTCAGAAAAATACATTTTTTTTAAAAAAAGGAATGCAGCAGCTGACATTGCTGCTGTCAGAGGCGCAGGCAGTGCCTGCTGCGGACGGACGGCTTGGCAAGGACCCATGGTCCCAGCCGTGGGCCCCACCATGATGAATGTCAATCATCAACACCATGCATTTGATGGCCCGTTAGGGCAGTGGGCCCCACCCCAAAAATCAGCCCTATCCGAAGCTTAGGTGGCCCACATCATTGGAAACAACAGTAATTGAACGACTACCATTGAAACCCTTTTGGGTGGGCAGAAGTTTTGGATCATATGAAATTTATTTTTCCCTTTTCATCTAGGTTTGTATGACCTTACCAATGGGTTGGATTGTAAATAAGCATTATGGTGGGCCCCACGTAGGACCCTGTAACATCCTGAAAATCGGGGGTCGAGTAGAAACCCAACTCCCGAGTTCCAAAACATTACTTATGCAACATAGATAATGATAAATGAATGTTGTCTGTAAAAGGGCATTAAACATAATTGAGATTATACCAAAAATAACATATCATACTCCAAAGGCGTTTAAATTATGCAAGCGGAAGACTGTAATAAGTATATAAACTAGATAAGAGTGATAGTAAGCCCTCAGAGTATGAATGTCACTAGGTTAACACGTACAAGTTTATTACAAAATACACAAAATAAGAAAAATGTAATGTCTTCTATCCCAAATACTGAAGCCCCGTCGGTACAACTCCAGGTCAAATAGACCCGCCAGAGAGTTACATGTAGGAGAACTCATCATCAAAAGCGAAGTCCAGTTCCGCTTCGCAAGCAACGCCATCATTTGAAACTAAGACAGGGTCTGGTTGGTGTGTACAACACCGTCCCGTAACGTGGGAGTGAGTGATCAACTCAGTGGAAACTATACAGCAAAGGTTAACATGTTATAAATTCAATCAAGCAGTAATGATAAGGCAGTACAATCAAACAGGTCCTAGATACTCTTGTTAATGCAAGGATGATATGAAGAATGATGCATGCCCTCACCACAATCCCCTCTGCGACATCATCTAACGATCACAGCATGAATCACTTCCTCAGTGCTCTATCACTAACCCCGTTAGCACATGCAATGCGTTGATATGAACATGCTTACTAAGTTCTTATTAGTCTTTTTTCATACAGCAGGATTGGGAAGCTAAGACACCTCCCTTGTATCAATTCCCAACGTTGATCCATTCTAGGGCCGTCAGTCCTAGGAATTCTCATACGATCTTACGGTTCTAGGTCACTGCAAGGGCTGTCGGGCTGTTGCGTGCAACTGTTACACCACTCTCCCGTCACCTTATCAATACAGGCCTACTTATATCCTCAAGACTGCAACAGGACTTGTCACCCCTATGCCGTGTCAGGATAAACTCATGGTCACTACAGAGGGCTCATCACCAATCTGTGTAGGCCGACAACAAGAATATAGTGTCCCATACTATCATAATCTGCTCAGAGTAGGGTGCTCACTGGTCACTACAGGGAGGTTTGTGGCCCCAGCGTAGGCCGACAACTCGACCATGGTGTCCCATACCATCTTGTCCGGCTCATGAGTCTTAGGGGATCACGGTACCACGATTAACGGGAGTTTCATTGGTAAGCTTGGTGTCTTAAATTCAAACAGTTACGACCAAACATGGTGAATAAATATTGGTCAATCGGGTTAGTTGATAAGCTCAACTAAGCCAAGCGTACGTTGAGTTGAACGACATGGAATGCATAAGCACTCCGTGTGGCCTAACCACTGCCGAACATCCCAAGCATGACTCAGATTCATTAAACTCATCTTATGTGGCGAAAACGACCTCAACCACTATTTACAGAACGATTACCGATTACCTGTATTGTAGCACAGCCCGAATCACATACAAATTCCATAACAGGCATATCAGGAATATCTTACAATCATGTGGACATTCATGAAGTATAACTTAAATGTAAATACAGTACATGGAGGAAATCATATACACCTTTAACATGATTCATCTAAGTTAATCAATTCATGGAGGAAATCATATACATAGTAAATATAAATAATTTAAGTTACACAATGCATGGAGGAAATCATATACTCAAGTATTGTGATTGAGATTCATATCTCAACAACCTTAGCAATCACATTTTTACTAACTACTAACTCACTTAGGCATTTATACAAACACTTAGATTACACTATTCAACATACATTACGTATATCGACCATATCACATATTAGAGAAAATCCCTTTGCCAAGGAGTTGTCGCATACATAACAATCATGTAATAACGACAATCAATCACGACAATCATTGCATTAAATTCCTTACGCATACAAATATGTCAACAAACACATATTAGACATGTTATCATATATAGGTAATTCGCCCATGAATCACATAGTAGTGAGATGAGTCACATAGAGGAAACTCTAACTATGCATGAGGAGATTGAGGATTACATCTCAACATCCTCGTTAAATACATTACAACATGCATTTTCTCATTCAGGCATTTTGTCAAACACTTAGGCCATACATACTAAATACATATCATATATTGGTATATCGAGTTATTACACAAACATCTAGCATACATAGACGGCAGTTAATCATGGCAAGCACAAATTGAATTTTATACGTATATGGTATTTTCTACAAATACGAGGAATACGGTATATTCAACATAGTTAATGTATAACTGAAAAACGAAACGGATAGCACTTTATACATGTGAAATAGCATCCACGTTAGTAATATATCATTAACCGACATTGAAAGTCTTGAAAACTATAACCTAAACGTATATAGTCCGCACCTTAAACCAGAAAATGCGTATTCGATATGATTCAGACGATGTGTCTTCGTCAACGGCGGATACGCTATCTATGGCATGAAACAGGTTAACTATAGCTTCATTTAGACTGTTATAGGTTTCAAACAGGTTAGGGTTAGCTTAACTTACCTAAAAAGGGGATCAGAAACGCCGGAATAGCTATACGGATAGGTGGATTAGGCACGTAGTAAAGCTGTGAAGAATTTCAGGAAGAACACCAACTTCTCTCTCACTTTGTCTCTCTTTTCTCTCTCTTGATTTGGCTAGGGTTTGAAATTCGTATGAGATTTGTGAGAGAGGATTTAAGGCCTTTTTATAAGTCCAAAAATGACGAAAATAGACTTGGGGCCAAGGTATACTTAGGTTATAACCAAATCGGGTCTGTTTCGATCCAACGGAGCACTTCTGGAGGTCCTGTTACTAAATGCGGTCGGACTTAAGCTCTCTAATATTGGATCTAGGTCAAGCTAAGTTTTCAGTCCGGTCGGGTTTCCAGATCGACCGTGGCGGACCAGTTTCAGTTCAACGGTTACGGGAACTCGATCAGAGCTATAAGTACTATGACATGTAAGGGCCACCTATCTTGATCCGAGGGTGAATTTAGGTCGAAATCTAATGGTCAGAATGCTTAAAAATAACGTGCGAGTGAACCGTTCCAGATTACTTAAAAATATATTTAATTTTTTAAAAATCTTCGCTTTCTTACTCTCTTCACTTCAGACTCAAGAAAATATTTCCAGGACATCATTTGACATTGATTTTTGAGGTGATATTCAAGTCCAACTAGGTGGTCATAATGGTCTAAGTTCATCGCTATCGGACTTTCGACGTGCGATCCAGGTCCGATACGAAGTTTCACGATGCTCCCAAGAGCAACTGGGTTTAGAGATTGATTCTAGATTTCTAGGTAACATAGCGTTAACAGTCCTACTCATTTTAAGTCTTGTAGTTCATATTTAAAGTGGTTCAAGTCAATTCTACTGAGTATTTAGTTTAGTACTTAACCAAATTCTACCCTAATCATGGCAGAATACGGTCCTAGGGCCATTCTATGCCCCATTTTAGGCACTTTTAGTTATCATATCATTTTAATTATTTTTATAGTAGTTAATCATCAAGTTTAACCTATCTTCACCAAATTTCATAAGATTTTGAGTTGTAGAAAAATTCTAAAAATTCCCGAAGCAGCAGCTGTCCAACAAGTGATTTTTGGATAGTTGTCACAACGACCTACTTTAAACTATATTAAGTATTTTATTATATTTTTTACATATTTTTATATAAAACGAGACTCATTTAGCTTCAATATGGTTTTTGAATCACCTAAATTGGAGTTATAACGAAAGAGATATGATTTTTCAAAGTTTGACAAAATGTGTAAAAAAAATGCAGAAACTGGGTTGCCTGTCCGCTGTACGAACGAGGGCTCGCCGATTCGGTGAGGTCCTCGCCGGTCATTGACCTATTTGGTGAGGGATCATCCCAGGGGCGAGGTCCTCTCCCCTGGGGATGCCGAAAACATGTGGGACCCACCTCGGGTCCCCCCGAATTACGCCGTTTGGGCCCACGAGTCCATCGAGGTGTTTATCGAGTCTCATTTGCAAACCGGAATGAGTTACACGACGTACAATATATGTTATTGGGGTAGAAGAAGCTAATCCATCCAAATAACCTATCTACATCATGAGATTCTAAGAATTCCATAGTCAAAATCCTATTTTATGCATGTACGTACCATTCACGGTAAGTTTTAGGCTAAGTATAGTTCTTCACCTTTTAAACGCTTGGATTGTGTCTAATATGAAAGTACTTAGAGAAATTTGAAGAATGAGGTGGTGAAAGGTGAGATTTTAAAGGAAATAGGTTGAAAAATGATTTTTAGACCTTGAGATTGATCATTGAGAGTGATATGGTTGACCCATTGCCTAAGGACGTCTAATTCCAGGTGGGCAAAAATCTGGGGTGTTACAGACCCACAGTGATGTATGTGTTTTATTCACATCGTCCACTAACCGTGGACGGTGGAGCCCAAAATAATGTATGTGTTTTATCACTGCCATCTAGCCATTTGGTTGGGCTGCTGGACGGTCAATGGACCCCACCATGATGCATATGTTGCATCCAAACCGTCTATCCATCTTGAAAGATCATTTTATGGCATGAGTTAAAAATGAGGTAGATCTTGGTATCAGGTGGACCACACTACAGTAAAGTGAGGATTGAACGGCTAACATCGAAATCCTTTGGGACCCTATGATCATATTGGATGAAAAATAAATATTATAGTATGCCTTGAGAATTTTAATGGTGGAAATCCTTATCACCACTTATATTTGAGTGTGGCCCATTTGATATACATGTGGCCCATGTGGTGTAGCCCACTTACCATATTTATGGCCCATTGTTAAGGCCCACCTTGGTTTGTATAAGGCCCGTTGTTGAGGCCTGCCTTAATAAATATGAGGCCCATATTATGAGGCTCATTGTGATGTATGCAAGGCCCACATAATTAGGCTCATCTTGACGTATTTATCACCTGATGTTGAAGGCACTTTGATATATACGAGACCCATGTTATGAGGCCCATTTGATGTACTGGAGGCCCATGGGTCGAGGCCCATTATGATGTACATTAGGCCCATTATAGTATGATTCCACCATGGTATATGTGTTGACCTTTATAACGGGCTATGCCTTAGGAGCAATGATGGTTTGATGTCCACATTGTAAGGATAATGTTGGTTAAATGTCCGCACTATGACTCTCCCTATGATAGGCCCATACTTATAATGTGTAGGCCATCTAGGCCCATCTTCGTTATAAACAGAGCCCATCACCACATAACTTGTTTAACATAGATTCATGATTGATGATCATACGCATCATATGTATGCTTGATATGAGGAGTGACTGATCATAGCATATGCCTTCGGACATATTATTTATGGGCTCCCTGATAGGCGGAGTTGCCCCACATGAGCGTGCGGTATGCACAGATTATTGCATGTCTGGTAGGGTGATTCATGCATTTGCATTTCTGTGATTGTGATTATTGGATGCCCTAGTGACATCAGGGTCATAGCCTCCACAGACACATCATGGGTGGCTGGATTGGACACCGAAAATACTGTTTCTAGCATCGGGGTGTCATAGATGTCCCTGGGTAAAAATCCCTAAACCCGATGTTACCAGAGGATGACTCTAACTTTGAGACCTAGTGGATATATGAGCGCACAAGAGCCGAATACTAGGAGGCTGCGTCTCCCACTGTATCGTGGTTGGTTGGAAAGGGGTGTGGCCTTACTTACCCGAGGGTAGGGGGTAATACTAGGCTGAGTTTAACCAGCTCGTGAATGAGTCCGCTATCGATGTGCCGGATAGGTATTGACACACTATTGGCCAGACAGATAGTGAGGTTTCTTACGCTCAGTTGGACTGTGCGGTTGCGAGAGCGACAGTGTCATTTGGAGTGTACTAAATCCCGGTGACTATTCAGAATGAGAACTGTACTGATATTGATGACCTGTATGAGGATTTGGATGAGGATTGGTATGCTTGAGTTGCATCATACATCGCATGGTCTTGACATGGCCGATAACATTCATATCTCGCACCGCATAGCCTTGGTACGACTGATTATATTCATGTACTCATCAGCATGTTTCCGCATTACTCTGACCTTACATTCTGAGCACGCTCATATTGCGTACACACTTACACCGCCCTCTAAGCTTTTTATAAGTTTATGCACGATCGATATGTGCAAGTGATGCCAGGACATAACCGTAGCATAGTAGTAGCAGGAGCGTGCAATCGATCTTTTGGAGTTTTCATTATTTGCATTATCTTGTATTTCCCTTCAGATGCATTGTACTCAAAGTTTTTGATCATAGTGGATTTTGTGATGGTATTTTTGTTGTTATTGTTCATGGGTTATGCTTATGGTTATGCTCATTACGAATCAAATTGATGATTAGAAATCCTCCTTGTAGCATCCCAGGATCGGAACTTGGTGTATGGGTGCTAGGAGTCAAGAATGGGGTACTAAGGAGGCTGTCGGTACCGGATTCGGCGATTAGAAATTTTGTGAGCCCAGTTTTCAAGTTTGGAGCGTGATATATATATATATATATATATATATATATATATATATATATATATATATATATATATAATCCATGACAGTTGTTCATCCCCATTGTCGTCATTTCTCATGAGAACCAATCAGAGTAAGTTATTCGCATGGTGTATTTGAAGACATGTAGAGATGTACAAAGATGATTTTTTTACAACACAGCTAGAGCACATTAAACAATGCCACATCGTTGTTTAAATGATCAATGAAGGTGTGATCATGAAGAAGCAATTATAAGATAAATGGCAAAAAAAGAAACAGAAAAGGCCAAGTAGTGCCCATGAGAGGTGTTTTGTAGTTGTTCATCATGATCAATTATAAGAATCCCTTCTCATTTATCTTTATTTGTATTGAAAAGTCCTTTCATATGGAAGCCAAAGGTGTAACCCATCATCAGAGGACGAACCCTACCCTCTAAATATCATTTGATCATGTTTATACATTGAGCGAGTGGCTAAATAGGTAATCGATCTCATTAGATCTTGGTCATACACTACATGTATGTCGATCTTGGTGCTTGGGGTCATAGTTGTTCTATTTGAATTGAGTTACAAATCCAATTCTAGCACGCCCGGATTCCAACTATCGAAACCAAGCAGCAATAGTTTTTGACACGCCCAATGGGACCCTGTCTTTAATTTATCGGTGTAATATTACCAATTGGAATTTTGAATAGAAGAAGTAATCAAATTGCTAGGGTCAAGCCTTCCACACTAACTGCACCACCTCCAGTCGAGGACGTGTCACACCCAAAACTCGGGAACGGTCTCATAAAATTCTTAGCCGTCGAATCCAGTGCTGATAGCCTCCATAGTACCCCACTCAGCTCCCAGCTCACATACACCAGATTCTAATCCTAGGATCCTATAAGGGAGATTATCAAGGTGATTTTTTTGGTAAAGGAGCATAACCACAAGTGTACCCAAGTCACAAAACATCGTCACCACATATCCACTAATATAGTCTTTGAGTACAATGCTGAAAGGGAAATACATGATATAATAAAATTCTAAATGATCAGGCACATGCTCATGCCTCAATTCTGTTGTGGTCTAACATAACCTACACGTAAACAATGTGCATAAGCTTACTACGAAGCTTAGAGAGTGCGTGTGTGTGCGTGCACAATACATGTGCCAAGCATCGTAACATACCAAACTTTTTAATACCTAAGTATTGAAAGTTCTCGAGTGTTACCATGAAATTTAACTTATTACGTACATGTCTATAATGCTAATCTAGATATCCTAACCTTACATCTATTCTTTAACACGAATTTGATCATTGGGAATAATCTCCATCCATAGATCAAGCAATCTGACCATTAATTTTAAGATAGTATCATCATATATCCAAATATTCTCACTTATCCATCATAATCAACTGCTCAGTCAAATATGCATTGCTAAATAGAGACATCTAACTGTCCACTTGATTCTGGACCACCCGATCGTAGTAAACTAGCTACTTGATCTCTACATCCGCTTGTACACACATCAAGTAGAGATTCTAATCCGTTCATCTTGTTCATTACTTATAAATATGCTTAACCCACCATCAGAACTATAATTTAAAAAACTTATATATGTGAACAAGACACTCGAATCTAACAAGACATATGTTCTACCCCCTAACCACTCCAGAAACCTACCTTGTGTTCTTCCATTTACAAAACTGATCATACATATACCTTGTTAGAGCACCAACCATTAACTCTTCATATTTTTATCATGTCATCTGATTATCCTTTATATTGGTTGATATCTGTACGTTCCCTTAGTTAATTTGGTGAATAATTCTTTATTCATAATGATTTAGACATAATTTCTTTGGTAATAATTACTTAGAAACATTCCTATAACTATGTAGAACTATTAGATTTCTCAAAACTCTCATATCAGCAATAATTAAGAAAATGTCATTAGCCTAGATCCTTAAATTCTAGATCACATAGTTCCCACATCTGTTTGATCTGAAATTTTATACCATGCCTAAGTATTATAAATTAACATACATGTCTAATTTTAGTCTTTACATCATTGCAAAAGTGACTCATTTGACAAATCAGCCCCTTAACCGTTGATTTTAACATCCATTGAGTGAAGAAACCTTATGGGTAGTTGTAGTAGGATATTTTTCTTCATATGAATGACTTGTATTGCCCATCATATGGACCAAGTGTGAAAATGAAGACCCCACTTTGGTAGGCTTTTCCTTAGGCGTAAAGTTATCTTGTCAAGGCCTACTAACTCCTTATAAATCTGGATCTTTCGATTTAATAACTTCCTTCCATCCAACGCAACTCAAATTTGGACTACACCCTGGTCTTATATGACTACGAGGTTATACAAAATTTAGGCACTAATCTATGATCCTACCCCATTGAAGGTTGAAGTCAGTTCATTCATTTTGGTACAAAAGGTGAAATTTTATATTTATGCTTTTTCCACTATCGATCAACCACCAAATTTTTTCCAACCATTTGCTTATCCTAACTACACATTTTCCCCAAAATTAGGCCTTGATCATTAAGTATGGACTGTTAATTGAGATCAAGTTAGTTTTGACACCCGTTATGAGAATTTTGAAGATAGGCCAATATAAATTTTGGATCACCAAGAAAATCATATACCCCAACTCTATTCGACAACCCTGACATAATGGGAGAGTTAGATTTAAAGAAAGATTGTCAGAAAATGGCAAATTAGAGAAACTTAATCCTAGTGAGGATGTGAAATACACCCCTCTCACACGCCCACTCCTTTATAAAAGGAGTGTGTATCCCCTCCCTACTCATACGCCCACCTCCCAAATGTCCAAGGAGAAAGAGAGAGAGAGAGAGAGAGAGAGAGAGAGAGAGAGAGAGAGAGAGAGAAATAGAAAGAAAAAGAAAAAGAAAAAGAAAGAAAGAGAAAGAGAAAGAGAAAGTGAAAGAAAGAGAAAGATAAGGAGAAGCCTGGACGCCCTCTTCTTTCTCCATATGTATGTTGTGAGGCCTATATCCTAGATCGTACTGCTCCATAGGATTTCACAGTCCTCCCAGTCGAATTCCAGCAACCCTCAACCTATACTCGACGTTTGTACGTGATCCTAAGTTAAGTTCTCCAAACTAGAGTTGGTTCGACCCGAAACTTGTACCCTAGCGACCGCGTCGTCGCCGTATCTCGAGCGCCAATGCGATACCCAGGCCAGGAGATGTGGGCTCGCCTTCATTCCAAAGAAGTGTTGCGCATTGTGAATTCTGAGGGACTCTCTATGATCTGTCACATCAATCAAGTCAAGTACATCATCCATACACCATGCCACCTCACCCTATCATAAGTAAAAGCACCCATTCCCTCTTTTCCCCCAAGTCAACTCTCTCTCTCCTCACCCATCCCTCATTTACTCAAATTTTAACTAAAATCATACCTTCCCATCCCCATTCCTTACAACACCCATTCCATCCATCTCTTTTCATTCATCACTCCTCTCTCTCATTCTTTAAACAACAACTCTCCAAACTCCCAAGAGAAGCACCCAACGTCCAAGCTCTCCAAGCTCTCCCAAGCCAAGTGTAGCCCACTTTCCTACCCTCTCATCTCTCATCTCAACCCTCCATTCTTCATCAACCTCCATTAAAATCAAAGACGAGGAGCATAAGAGTCCAATGAGCTAAAGAAGAAGGCCGATAGGTGGGTGATCCACCGTTAAATTTTAATTTTTAAGGGCCCACTTGTTGTGGGACCAACTTGATGTACACATTGTGTAAGGGAGGGCCCAATAGTGGCGGGGTTCCTCCGCTTCTCACCCTTCTCTCTCTCTCTCTCTCTCTCTCTTCTCCTTACTTTGATGATAGTGATAATGTGTGTGGCCCATTCGATGTGTCTAACGATCTGGAGTGTCCAGATTTTTTAGACGTCCAGCAGATGTGGCCCACTTGCTACTCACATTTGGGCCAACCCGGATGCAAGAAGACATGAATATCAGCTTGGTTAGTGGGGTAGTCCACTGGTGCAGACCCCACCATATATGTTGCACATTGGCAAAACACAAAATATCAATTTAATTTTAAATATCTGGTGGGCCACACCACGTGGACCCACTCTACTGGATGTGAAAATCCCAACCACCCATTCAACGTCCAGAGAGTCTCTGGACGTTAGAAGCCTTCAAGTTATAATATAATATTATAATATATTATGTAATATTATATATTCATATATATCACTTATGTATATGGTGGGTCCTACTAGATGTTGAACTGTGCTATATTATATAATATATTATATATATTAATAATACAATATATACCTGGGTGGGCCACTCCTATGTGGGACCCAGCTTTTGATATTTGGTAAGGGGAGGGGTTATGTACAATAGCTAATAGTTGTTGTACTAATGTCATCAGGATGTGATGGATGGACCTGATATGTGGTCATCTACACCATCCAGGTGGCTAGACAGTGGGGCAGACATAATGCATATGTTGTATCCATACCCTCCATCCATTGGCTTGCCCGCCATGGTGGGCCACGCTCCTGGACCCCACCATGATGCATGTATTGTATCCATACCATCCATTTAACTGGTGAGCTTGTCTCCAGGCTTAAGACTACAAATAAGACAGATCCAGTTATTAAGTAGACTACACTACAGCAAACAGGGGGTTTGAACGTCTACCATTGAAACCCCCTTTTGGGATTATAAAAGTTTTAAATCAATAATATATATATATATATATATTCCTCCTTATCCAGGTCTTTATGACCTCATGAACAGACTGGATGGGAAATAATACTATGGTGGGGTCCACTAGGATTTTAACAGTAGGAACCCTTCTCACCACTGTTAAGTGTGGCATAATCCAGATGATCCTTTGGATATTAATCCTTTTTTGGTGATAATGCTCTAAAATGATCTCTAGCAATGGATGAATGGTGTATTGGTATTGGTCCATTTAATTTGGCCCATTTGATAGGCCCATTGATACACATTTGACCGGCCCATTTGATAGGCCCATTGATACACATTTGACCGGCCCATTTGAATTGGCTCATTTGATTCGGCCCATTTGATCGGTCCATTCGATTCGACCCATTTCATTCGGCTCATTTGATCGGCCCATTTGTATCGGCCCATTTGATCAACCCATTTGATTCAACCCATATAATTCAGTCCATTTGATGTAATTGAGGTCCATGATGATGTATATTAGGCCCTTGTGCTAGGCCGTGGGCCCCCTATATGATTAGCCCTATGAGCGCCACTCCTTAGGAGCAATGTTGGTTAAATGTCCACATTGATGGGCAATGATGGTTAAACGACCACATTATGACCTTCTCTTAGGCCTAGTTAGCCCCATTCTCATCATCCTCTAGTGGGTTACCCCAAACGATTGGACCCCATTGATATTGTTTGATCCATCATTGGCCGTCCATCCATGGATCCTGCCTTGCGTAGAGACTGATTAATAATTCTAATTGTTGAGGCCGATTCTGATTCCAATTATCGAGGCCGATTCTAATTGTCGAGGCCAATTTCGATTCCGATTGTCGAAGCCAATTTTGATTTCGATTATCGAGGTCAATTTCGATTGTCGAGGTCGATTCTAATTGTCGAGGCGATTATCGAGGCCGATTTCGATTGTCGAGGCTGATTATTGAGGCCGATTCTGATTTTGATTGTTGAGGCCAATTATCAAGGCCGATTCCGATTATGTAACGCCCCAAAAATCGAAGGTCGGGTAGAAACCCAACTCCCGAGTTCCAGAACATCACTTATGCAACATATATGATGATGATGATTGAATGTTGTCTGTTAGTACAGTAAACATGAGTGAGATTAAGCCAAACAACAAATCATACTCCAGAGGTAATTAAATTATGCAAGTAGAAGACTATGGTATGTATATAAATTATATAAAAATGATGGTATGCTCTCAGAGTATGATTATCACTAGGTTAAATAATTACATGAAATGTGCAATAAGGAAAAGTAGTGTTTTCTATCCAAACCCTATAGTCCCACCAGCGTAACTCCAGGTCTACTTAGACCCGCCAGAGAGTTGGACATGGGAGAGCTCCTCCTCATCATCGAATAGTCTGGCTCTGCCTCAAAGCATCACCAACACCTACAGCTAAGACAGAGTCTGGTTGGTGTGTACAACACCGTCCCGTAACGTGGGAGTGAGTGATCAACTTAGTGGAATCATAGAGCAAAGGTTAACATGTTATCAAATCAATCAAGCGATAATGATAAAGCAAGTAAATCAAACATTCTTAAATACTGTGATTACTGCAAGAATGAAATGACATGATAGATGCCCTCACTGACATACTCCCTCATGCGACACCATCTTATGTCCACGGCAAGCTTTCTTCCCTCAGTGCTACACATCTTCCAGGCACATGCAGTGCGATATGAATATGATTACTGAGTTGTTATTAGTCCTTTTCATACAGCAGGATTGGGAAACTAGGGTACCTCCCTTATATCATTCTCAAACAAGGATCCTGTCTAGGGTCGTCACTCCTAGTAGTCTCATACGATGATATATTTCTAGGTTGCTGCAAAGGCTGCCAGGGCTGTTACACGCACTCGTTGCACCGCTCCCTCATCACCATATCAATACAGGCCTAGTTTGTACTCTTATTGCTACGGAAGGGTCGTCGCCTCACGTAGACTCAGAGTATGCTCGAGGTCACTACAAAGGCTGCCAGGGCTGTTGCATGCACTCGTTGCACCGCTCCCCCATCACCTTATCAGTGTAGGCTGACAGCAAGAATATAGTGTCCCATACCACCATAATCTGCTACGAGTCTGGGTTGCTCACTGGTCACTACGGGGAGGTTTGTGGCCCCAGTGTAGTCCGACAGCTCGACCATAGTGTCCCATGCCACCATGCCCGGCTCATGAGTCTTAGTGGATCAAGGTACCACGGTTATCAGGGTTTTCACTGGTAAGTTTAGTACCTTAGGTTCAAGCAGTTATGACCAATACAAGGTGAACATACAATGGTCAATCAGGTTACTTGACGAGTTTGACTAGTACGAGCGTCTGTTGAGTTGTACGACATGAATTTCGTGTGGCCTAACCAGTACCGACAAGTAACGCACAACTCGGGTTCGTCAAACACGTCTTGCGTGGCGAATAGAGGCCAACCACGAGTTCTAATCTGTTACCTACTGCCTGGACTAAAGTATAGCCCCAAACACTTGTAATCTAAATCAATAATCATATGAGAGAGACAGAATTGAAAATACAAGAAATTTCAGCATGTTATTAACATGTTATAACATACATCATAAGCAGTTAACCATACACGAGTACTTCACACATAAGGTAATCAATTAAAATACAACAAGCATGGAGGAAACCATGTACATCATCAAATTAGTTGAGAATCCAGTCTCAACGCTAATCTACAATACCATTTACTCAATACTTACTAATACATACATTTATACAAACACTTAGACTACACAACTCCAACGTACTTGACGTATGTTGATTTCAACATATAATATGACAGATCCTTATATCAAGGAGATGTTTATACACAACAATCATGTTCTTACATTCAAAACATATGGCAGGCATAAATCATATTGATTTAGGCATTTCAACAAACACTTAGTCTACACACATTAGTCTACATAGCATCTGTCGGCCAATATGTGCATTAGGGCGAATCTCTTTGCCAAACAGATCATACACGAATAACTAGTATAGGTACATGATAAATACTTATGACAATCATATTAGCAAAATACGTACGTATACAGTATTTCCTACAAATACCTAAAATACCATAAATCTCATATTCTTCGTACGTATTCGAAATGAAAAATGGACAACATGTTCTACATGTCAAACAACATCCTTATCAGTAATCTACCATTAAACGGCATTGAAAGCTTTGAAAACAGGTAATCTAAGCATCTAAAATCCGCACCTTACGCCGTAGAAGCGTAATGAATCTAATAGGACTCTACGTCATCGTCAACGACTGATTGGTAACCTACAACACAAGGTGAGTTAGCTACTTAGCTACTTGTACCCATAGGAGCCTTAAAACAGGTTAGGATTAGGGTTTTTTTACCTAGAACGAATTCAGAGTCGCCGGAATAATGATGCAGGTGGATGGCTTTGGCACGTGGAGCAGCAGGGAAGAATCCCTGGGAGAAACTCTAACTCTCTCTCACTTTCTCTCTCTTTTCTCTCCTCTCTCTCCTAGGGTTTTCCCCAAATTCGTATGGGTTAGAAAGCTAAGGGTTTAAGGCCCTTTTATAAGCGCAAACATAACCAAAATAGACTTGAAGTCAAGGTATACTTAAGTTATAACCAAATCGGGTCTGTTTCGATCCAACGGAGCGCTTCTGGAGGTCCTGTTACTAAATGCGGTCGGACTTAAGCTCTCTAATATTGGATCTAGGTCAAGATAAGTTTTCAGTCCGGTCAGGTTTCCAGATAGACCGTGGCGGACCAGTTTCAGTTCAGCGGCTACGGGAACTCGATCAGAGCAACAAGTGCTATGACATGTAAGGGCCACCTATCCTGATCCGAGGGTGAAATTTGGTCAAATTCCAACGGCCAGAACACTTAAAAATGTCGCGCAAGCGACACGTTCCAGATTGATTAAAAATTGAATTAATTTTCTAAATATTTTCCTTTTCTCACTCTCTTCACTCTGGACTCAGTAAAATGGTCTTAGGATATCGGTTGGGCTTGATTTTTGAAATGATTGTCAAGTCCAACTAAGCGGTCATAATGGTCTAAGATTATAGATATCGGACTTTCGACGTGCGGTCTAGATCCAATACGAAGTTTCAAAGGGTTCCTGAGAACAAAGCGGTTTAGAGTTTGATCTTGGATTTTAGGGTAATGTAGCGTCAATGATTCTATAGGTTTTGGATCTTACAGATGGTATTTAAAGTGGTTGGTGCTAATTTCGCAGGAAATCTAGTGTAGCGCTGGCTAATTCATGTTAAATTTCTAAAGAATTAGGTTCTAAATGATTTCTCTAGCTTTGGAATCGAATTTTGAGAAGCTACCAAGGTGCTATGGTTGACCCATTGCCTAAGGACGTCTAATTCCAAGTAGGCAAAAATTCAGGGTGTTACAATCTACCCCCCTTAAAACATAATTTTATCCCCAAAATTGGCTAAGGGTTATGAGTCCTTAGAGAGACTTTCGTATTGACATTCTATGGAAAGTTCAAATCCTATTTAATGACCTAACCTTACGTATAATCTAAATCAACTTCTTCGATCCTCGGCCAGTGGGGAAGAGGCCAACCACGCTTCCGCTGCACTACTCTAATCCAACGGTTGTATTAGCTTCTACCCCTGAATTACACCTCGTTCCGAGATAAAATTGAAAATACAAGAAATTCCAGCATGTTATCAGCATGTTATAACATACATCATAAGCAGTTAACCATACACGAGTACTTCACACATAAGGTAATCAATTGAAATACAACAAGCATGGAGGAAACCATGTACATCATCAAATTAGTTGAGAATCCAGTCTCAACGTTAATCTACAACACCATTTACTCAATACTTACTAATACATACATTTATACAAACACTTAGACTACACAACCCCAACGTACTTGACATATGTTGATTTCAGAGTCATATTCGATTCATTACGTAGAGTCTTATTTGATTCATTTCTAGGGTTTTTTTTACCTAGAACGAAATCAGAATCACCGGAATAACGATGCAGGTAGATGGCTTTGGCACGTGGAGCAGCAGAGAAGAATCCATGGGAGAAACTCCAACTCTCTCTCACTTTTTCTCTCTTTTCTCTCCTCTCTCTCCTAGTGTCACACCCCAAACTCGGGAACCGGGCTCACAAAATTCCCGATTGTCTAATCCGGTGCCGACAGCCTCCGTAGAACCCCATTCTCGGCTCCTAGCTCCCATTCGCCAGGTTCTGATCTTGGGATGCTACGAGGAGGATTTTCAATGTCAGTTTGATTCGTAATAAGCATAACCAAAGGCATAACCCACAAACAATAACCAAGAACTCCATTACATTTCCACTATGATAAAAAACTTTACAAGTACAATGAGCATAAAGGGAAATACAATGGTAAGGAATAAAAACTCCAAAGATGATCTGTAAGTGCTCCAGCCTCAGCGCTGCTGCACCCTAACGTCACCTGCACGCAACGGTTGTGCATAAGCTTATAGAAAGCTTAGAGGGTGGTGAAAGTGTGTGCACAAGGTAGTAATATGATCATGCAATATTAGAGTAATGCGGAATATGCAGATGGATCCATAAATATCATGAGCCGTACCAAGGCTATGCGATGCAAGACATGAATGATATCGGCTATCCCAAGGTCATGCGATGTGAAATGCGACTCAAGCATACAAATTCTCATCTATGTCCACACATCAATACAGCTCAAATCTGGGATATCACCGGGGTCTAGTACACTCTAAACCAGATCACCGCCTCATCGCGCGCAATAAGGTAAGTGGAAAAGACCTCACTATCCGTCTGCCAATATCGGGCGTGACTCGTCGATAGCGGACCCATTCCTCGAGCTGGTCAAACTCAGCCTAGCATTGCCCCCTATACTCGGGCGGGTAAGGCCGCACCCCCTTCCAACCGACCACGACATAGTGGAGAGTGCAACCGTCTGGTAATCGGCACTCAACGCTCATCTACCTACTCGGTCTAAACGTTGGAGCAACTTCTTGGTACCATAAGGGTTTAGGGACTTTCACCCAGGGATATCTATAGCACCCCATGTAGAACGAAATTTTCGGTATCCAATCCTGCCAAGCACGATCTGTCTGTGGAGATTATGGCCCCGATGTCACTAGGGCGTACAGTAACCATGTCACACAAATGCGAAATGCATGAATCACGCTATCCAGTCATGCAACAAATCCTACGCATATCGTGTGCTCATGTAGGGCAACACCGCCTAACCGGGAGCCCATAAACAACTTGCTCGAAGGCATATGCTATGATCAGTCAATTCTTATGTCAAGCATACATATGATGCGTATGATCATGAGTCATGAAACTATACTAAACATGTTATAATGAGATGAACTATCCTTACAATGCAGATGGGCCCGGACGACCTATACGTAATAAGTACGGGCCTAATAAAGGGGCCCTAAGGAGAGTTGTAATGTGGACATCCAACCATCATTACACTTGCAATGTGGACGTCAAACCAACATTGCTCCCAAGGCACGATCGTCGTAAATATCGTACAAAATCTGTGTTGGGATCACACATTGCAATGGACCTTAGGTACATTCCATTGGGCCTTAAAGACATTAAATGGGCCATGTCATATGGGCCTTTTTATTCATCAAATGGGCCACATAAATGGACCACACCAATGGGGCTTATGTGCATTGCAATGGGTCATAACCCATGGGCCTTAGATTACATCAAATGGGCCTAATCTCATGAGCCTTATACATATTAAATGGGCCTAATCCTGTAGGCCTTATTTAAATCAAATGGGCCTAAACCCATAGGCCTTATATATCGAATGGGCTAAATCCATAAGCCTTACATCCACATCAAAGTGGGCCCCAATGGACTACCACAGATATATTTAAGATAGGCCTCATAACATGACAAGGTGGGGTCCACTTAGACTATGGATCTGACTCATTCTTTATGCCCATGACATAAAGTGGGCTTTCCAAATGGATGGATGTAACACCTCGAATTTTGGCCAACCTGGGATTAGACGTCCTTAGGCAATGGGTCAACTAAAACACCGGGAAAATCGCTCAGAACCCAATTCCATAGCCAAAGAAACCACTTAGGATTAATTCCTTTAGAAACTAAACATAAGTTAGCTAGCGCAACGTTGGAGTAGCTGGGAAACAGTCCCTGATCACTTTAAATACGTTCTACAAGACCCAAATCGAGTAGAACGTATGACTCTATAATATTCTATAACCTTGGATCAAACTCTAAGCCGGTTTGTTCTCTGGACCACTTTGAAATTTTGTATTGGATCTAGACCGCGCGTCGAAAGTCCGATGCCTACTATCTTAGACCGTTAGGACCGCCTAGCTGGACTTGACTATCATTTCGAAAATCAAGTCCAACCGATAATCACAGGCTATTTCATTGAGCCCGGACCGAAGAGAGTGCGAATAGGGATAGAATTGGAATTTCAAATTCAAATCTGGCACACGACTTGACGTGTCAGTATTAAGTATTTTGACCGTCAGAATTCAGCCAAATTACACCCTCGGATCAGGAAAAATTTCTATTTCATATCATGAGATTTGCAGGCCTGATCTACGTGTGGTGACCACTGAACTGAAACTGGACCGCCACGTGCGATCTGCGAACTCTGCCGGACTGAAAACTTGATGTATGCTAGATCCAGTATGCATGAGCTTAAGTCCGACCGCATTTGGCCAGGGGACCTCCAGAAATGTCCTTTTGGACTGAAACAGCCCCGATTTGGTTACCCCTCAAGTGAAACTTGTTCCCGAGCCTATTTCGGACAAGTTTGGGCTTATAAAAAGGGATGAAACCCTCACTCCTCTCTCCCATCCGAATTTGTAAAAATCCCTAGATTGGGAGAGAGAAAAGGTGAGAGTTTGTGAGAGAAGGTGGGAGAGAATTCCCTGCTGCTTGTGCCATGTGCTGTACGTGCTTAGGCAACGCACCTCAATCACTTTGCCGGTGATTTCTCTACTTTTCTAGGTAAGAAAATACCCTAGATAGTTGCTGATTTGGTGTTCCTCCATTTCCATAGCATGTTGGCTGATAGATCTTTTAAATTAGGTCCTCTATTCGCCATAGACGAAGCGTATACGCTCCGTTCGAAACGACACGTTTATAAGATACAAGGTGCGGATTTTAGACGCTTTGATTGACTGTTTCCAAAGCTTTCAATGTCGTTTAATAGTAGATTATCGACGGCAACGCCGTTTGACATGTACAACATGATGTCCGTTTCCTATTTCGTAAATCAACGAAGAATATGAGATTTAGGGCATTTTAGTCATTTGTAGGAAGTACTGATTTCATTCATATTTTGCTGATGTGATTGACATGATTTGTTGTGGCATTAGAATGTTAGGAATGCGTGCATAATTAGTTTGGCGAAGAGATTCACCTAAATGCGCACTTCGGGTCGACATACTATATGTAGACTTAAGTGTGTAGTGTAAGTGTTTGTATAAATGCTTGTATTAGTATGTATTGAATTAAATGGTGTGATGAATTAGTTTGAGATTGATTTCTCAATTAATATGTTAGTGTAAATGGTTTCCTACATGTTAGCCATATGCATGATTTCATGATATGAATGAAATGCATGTGCTTGACGATTCGCTTAAGCTGTATGTTATAACATGTGCTTGATGATTTCATTATGATTTAGTTCGAGATTGAATTCTCAACTAATTTGCTGATGAAAATGATTTTCTATATGTTTGCGATATGTATAATTTCATTATATGTATGAAAGGCATGTATTAGGTGATTTGCTTAAGTTGTATGTTACAACATGTGTTCACATGCTCATATGGTTGTATTTCATTTCCAATACTTTCACATGCTTTGCTAATGTGATTCCACATGTTTGGGACTATACTTAGTCTAGGCAGTCAGTAACCGAGCGAATTCGTGGTTGGCTTATCTTTACCACGAACGACACGTCGATGAACGCGAGCCGTGTTTTGGAGTTGGCGGTAGTGGTTAGGCCACACGAAGTGTTTTACGCACTTCATGTCGTTTAACTTGAGATGCGATCGTGCTAGTCGAGCCCGTCAAGTAACCCGACCGGCCGTTGTATGTTCACCCTGCATGAGTCATAACTGCTTGAACATAGGGTACTGAACTTACCATTGTAAACCCTGTTAACCATGGTACCTTGATCCACGAAGACTCATGAGCCGGGCATGGTGGTATGGGACACCGTGGTCGAGCTGTCGGCCTACGCTGGGGCCACAAACCTCCCCGTAGTGACCAGTGAGCACCTAGTCTCGTGAGCAGATTATGGTAGTATGGGACACTATATTCTTGCTGTCGGCCTACACCGATCAGGCGACGAGTCCTTTGCAGTGACCGCGAGCGTATTCTGAGCTACGGAGGTGACGACCCTTCAGTAGCAGTAGAGTACAGTAGGCCTGTATTGATAAGGTGATGGGGGAGCGGAGCAACGAGTGCATGCAACAGCCCTGACAGCCCTTGCAGCGACCTACAAAATATACATCGTATGAGATTACTAGGAGTGACGACCCTAGACAGGATCTGTGTTGGGATTGATATAAGGGAAGTACCTTAGTTTCCCAATCCTGCTGTTTGAATGGACTAATAACAACTCGGAAATCATATCACCATTACATTGCATGTGCCTGGAAGATGTGGAGCACTTTAGGGAGTGTGGCATGCCGCGGTCGTAAGATGGTGCCGTATGAGGGAGATCGTCGGTGAGGGCATACATCACGTCATGTCATATTGCATTAACAACAGTATTAGGATTGTTTGATTTATTGCTTTACTATTACCGCATGATTGATTTGAGAACATGTTAATCCTTGCGCTATTATTTCACTGAGTTAGCTACTCACTCCCACGTTACGGGACGGTGTTCCTGGACACCCACCAAACCCTTTTGTGATTGCAGATGATGGCGCGGCTTGCGAGGCGGAGCCGGACTTGATGATGATGAGGAGGATCCCTCCTTTATGTGTGTTTTGATTGACGAGATTACAGGGAGGTTGATTAGATACTTTGACACTTGTCATTTTATATTTTTAGCGCACTCATGTATATTCGTTTTGTCTACTTTTGGAGTATACATGTATGTATATAACCTGGTAACATGTTCACACTCTGGAGACATACAACAGTTTATATATGTTATACATACTATCACAGTCTTCTGCTTGTTAATTTAACTGTCTCTGGAGTATGATATGCGGTTCTAAGTTAATCTCACTCATGTTTAATACGTTATCACAGACAACATTCAATCATACATATTTATGTTGCATAAATAACATGTTGGAACTCGGGAGTTGGGTTTTTGCTCGACCCCCCGATTTTCGGGATGTTACAATGGATGGATTGGATGCAACCCATATTCCATGGCGGGGGCCCGCATGAAGACCCACTAACATGTATATTATATGTAATATAATATATAAACTATATATAGTATATATATACAATATTACATCTAATATAATAATATATATATATATATACACATACACACGTACACCATCTAACATGTGGGGGTAGGTCCCACCATTAGATCACTTGTGCCACAAGGTGGGACCCACAAGTCCCTGGATGGTAAGAAACAAAGAGATTTGAGAGAGATAGAGAGAGAAAGGTAGAGAGAGATGTAGAGAGAGAGATAGAGAGAGAAAGGTGGAGAGATGTAAAGAGAGGAGGAGGGCACGTGGCCCCTTGCTTTTTCTTCTTTATTTATTTATTTATTTATTTATTTTTTCCTTCTTATCCTTTTCTTCTCTTTTCTGACACAACAGAGGTGGGTCGACATAGGGCCCACCGTACATATGAGGGACAGCGAGCTTGCATGCACCCAGACGTCTAGCTGTGTGGGCCCCACCGCTGCTGATTACCAAGCATCTAACCCATCTATCAGATGCATCATTTCAACGTGAGCCTAGGTCTCAAAAATCAAGTCAGCCCGTGACTTGTGTGGGCCGCAATAGATACAACCGTTGGGAGGGTTATATATAATATAATAACATATTTTTTTTAAAAATGATTAACATCCAGGCCATGGATGGCCTGGACAGTGCATACATCAAGGTGTTGCCCCCACACGAGGGGTGGGTCCCACCGTCCAGAGACTGTGGATGGCTTAGATGAAACACATTCAATGGTGTGGCCTGTCCAAATGAGTGGAGGACGGTGATGGGTCCCATGGACCCCACCGTTACTCACACATCACAGTTAGCCACCCTTACAGGAATTTATACCGGGACCTCAAGTGTAGCAACGAGGTATCTCCACACAGTTTGCCAGTGAACTCTGGCTCTGGCGTGCAAGGAGGGCCCCACACGAAGGGGGTGGGTCCCACCGTCCAATGAAGGTGGACACCACACGTGATGGTGTGGCCCACATTAATAAATGGACGGCATGGATGGGTCCCATGGACCCCACGCCAAGCCACACCCCTTATTAGTGCACACCCATAGACAGTGCACACTCCACGTTAACAACTCCTACTGATGCATCCGCCTGGAAAGATGGTGTGGATGGATACTCCATCAGGGTGGGTCCCACACGGCCCACCAGTTTTGGACCCGGCTAATACTTGTATTTCCTTTCATCCGGTGGCCCACCATTTGGACGGCCCATACCAAAAACAACTACAAAGAAATCAATGTGGCCCACCATTAGTATGGATGAGATACATACATCAAGTGGGCCACAAGCTATCATACACAAGGAGAAAGGGAGAGAGAGGGAAAGATCGGTGAGGATGGAGGGGCCCCGCCACTATGGGCCCCTCTTGCATACAAATATACATCAAGTGGGTCCCACTACATGTGGCCCTTAAATCAAACAAATAAATGAAAATAAAATTTCAAAAAATCACCCACCGCTCGATCTTCTTGCTCCAATGGGTTCCCTAGCGCCTTAGCTTCAACTTCAATGGATGAGATGAGGAATGGATGGCTAGGATGGGAGATGATGGGGTAGGAAAGTGGGCCACCTTGAAGTTTTGGGAAGCTTGGGAGAGTTCATATGTATGAGGGGTTCTTGCTTGGATTTTTGAAAATGAGAAAGAGAGGAGTTGTAAAGGGAGAGAGAGAGAGTGATGGATGGATGTGGTGATAGATGGATGTGTAAGAAAATCTTGACTTTTGTGGCCTTTTGTGTAAGAGAAGCATGGGTGGTGTAAGAATCTCTTAACTTTTGAGGCATTTGTGTAAGAAAAGTATGGGCATGGAAGACTTTTGTGGCTTTCTTGGAAAAAGGGGTGAAGTGATGTGTACTTGACATGTACTTGACATGTGATGGATTGATGGATGATTGATTGATGGGATTGATGTGATTGATGTGACACATCGTAGAGATTCTCTTGGGTTTCGCAACGCGCGACGTTTTCTCGCACCCAACGTTGGCTCACAACTCTTGACCAGGGTATCGTCTCGACGGGCAAGTCGCGGCATTGGAACTGCGGCGACGGCGCGGTCGCTAGGATATTGGTCTTGGGTTGACTCGACTCGGTTTAATGGCATATGAATCAGGGTCGCGCGTGACTATCGGTTAAGGGTCGAAGGCTACCGAAATTCGACCGGTAAGACCGTGGAAGTCTACGGAACGGTACGGACTAAGATACGGGTCTTACACCTAGGGTTTTTTCCAAATTCGTATGGGTTAGAAAGCTAAGGGTTTAAGGCCCTTTTATAAGCCCAAACATAACCAAAACAGACTTGAAGTCAAGGTATACTTAAGTTATAACCAAATCGGGTCTGTTCCGATCCAACGGAGCGCTTCTGGAGGTCCTGTTACTAAATGCGATCGGACTTAAGCTCTCTAATATTGGATCTAGGTCAAGCTAAGTTTTTAGTCCGGTCGGGTTTTCAGATCGACCGTGGCAGACCAGTTTCAGTTCAGGGGCTACGGGAACTCGATCAGAACCACAAGTGCTATGACATGTAAGGGCCACCTATCCTTATTCGAGGGTGAAATTTGGTCGAATTTCAACGGCCAGTACGCTTAAAAATGTCGCACAAGCGACACGTGCCAGATTTATTAAAAATTGAATTAATTTTCTAAATATTTTTCTTTTCTCACTCTCTTCACTTCGGACTCAGTAAAATGGTCTCAGGATATCGGTTGGGCTTGATTTTTGAAATGATTGTCAAGTCCAACTAAGCGGTCATAATGGTCTAAGATTATAAATATCGGACTTTCGACGTGCTGTCTAGATCCAATACAAAGTTTCAAAGGGTTCCTGAGAATAAACAGGTTTAGAGTTTGATCCTGGATTTTAGGGTAACGTAGCGTCAATGATTCTATAGGTTTTGGGTCTTACAGATCGTATTTAAAGTGGTTGGTGCTAATTTCGTAGGAAATCTAGTGTAGCGCTGGCTAATTCATGTTAAATTTCTAAAGAATTAGGTTCTAAATGATTTCTCTGGCTTTGGAATCAAATTTTGAGAAGCTACCAAGGTGCTATGTCTAATTCTAGGTAGGCAAAAATTTGGGGTGTTACAGATTATCAAGGCCGATTATTGAGGCCGATTCCGATTTCGATTGTCGAGGTCAATTATCGAGGTCGATTCCGATTGTCGAAGCCTATTGTTGAGGCCGATTCCAATTTCGATTGTTGAGGCCAATTTCGATTGTCAAGACCCATATGAGGTATATGCGACCCATAGTTGAGGTCCATTGTGATGTGTATTTGGCTTGTGTTTGAGGCCTAATGTGATGTATATGTAGCCCATGTTTGAGGCCCAATGTGATGTATGTGCGGCCCGTATTTGAGGCCCATTGTTATGTATATCCAGCTTGTATTTAAGGCCTAATGTGATGAATATGAGGTCTATGTAATGAGGCCCATTGTGATGCATTTGAGGGCCAGATGATAGAGCCCATATGATGTATATTAGGCCCATGGGAGAGGCCCATCGTGATGTATATTAAGCTCTTGAGTGAGGCCCATGGTGTTGTATATTAGACCCTTGTGTGAGGCCATGGGTCCACTATATGTTAGGCTCTATGTGGGCCACTCCTTATGGGCAATGTTGGTTAAATGTCCACATTATCGAGGCTGATCGTTGATCCCAATTATCGAGGCCATTGTCGGTACCAGTTATTGATACCGATTATGAGTATGTGATAGCATAGCATCATGATACATGCCCATACGTATCATCTGCATATTTATTATGAGATGTGATTGACCGTTACATATGCCATTGGGCAGGTTGTTATGAGACTCCCTAATTGGCAGAGATTATGTCACATGAGCGCACGACATGTGTAGGATTGATACATGACTAGATTGTATGATTCATGTATCTTGCATTGTGTGTTGTGATTATTGTACGCCCTAGTAACATCAGGGTCGTAGCCTCTACAGGCATGTCGTGGATGGCCAGATGGTACACCGAAAATCTATTATTAGCATCGGGCCACCATAGATGGCCCAGGGTGAAAATCCTTAAACCCTCTTGGTACTAGAGGATGCCCCAATGTCGAGACCGAGTGGATATATATGAGTGCATGAGGGCCGTATACTAGTAGGTTGCGTCTCTTACTGTGTCATGGTTGGTTGGGAGGGAGTGTGGCTTTACCTGCCTAAGAGAGTAAGTAATGCTAGGCTGAGTCTGACCAGCTTGAGGAATGGGTCAGCTATCGACGAGTCGAGCTCGATATTAGTAGGCAGATAATGAGGTCTCTTCCACTTACCCATTTGTGCGCTTGATGGGGCGCAGGTGACATAGAGTGTACTAGACCCTGGTGATGATTTCGAGATATACAATACTGATTTGTGGAGCAGGAGTTACATACTTAACATTATATTCATTCATTCATTTATTCACTATCCACTTAAGCTGGTGGTGCGTAACTAATGGTTATGTGTACTTTTGCAATGGTCAGGATTTTGGTTGGGGCACGCAACTAAGCTGAGGTCAGGAGCTTACCACATTGAGTCTATCTATCCAAATTTAGGTATGTGACTGGTTTGGATAGAAGTCCTTTATGATAGATCCCATAGCCTACGATACCACGTACAATCATCCCGACTTCACACTGTAGCTTGGTCATTTCATTTGCACCACATATTGCATATTGTATTACATCCTCGGCATATGGCATTTTAGGTTGTTATGTTTCTGCATTTATATGACCTAGACGAGGCTGATAGTATTCGTTGCTCTTTCAAATTGCATATTGTATTGCATCCTCGATATTTGATATCTGGTTCATTATGTTTCCACATTACATAGTTAATTTACATTACTTTCTCAGTATATGACATTAGCTTGATATGTCTTTTCATGGCATATGCTAGATGAGGTTGATAATATTTTATGGACTTGTCAGTATTTCTGCTTACTCTGATATTGGATGGTTCGTGGACTTACCAGTTGATGTTTTCATGTAAACCAATTTGATTTAAATGATTTTAACTCGCAAGTATACGAATCAGATGTAGATATGGTACGTATTACGAGATCATTCCCACGAGGACTGGTTATCACAATTTGAAATTTATGACTCTTCTTAACTAATCCAACAAATATTTTATCAAACTAATAAGTAAACTAGCACAAATCTATAGAAAATAACCATGAGCAATAATGAGGAAGATTCAATCAAGGAGAATACTAAGACTTTCGAATCCACCCCTAATTATCTTAACCCTTGTTTTACCTGCTGATTCACCCTAATTCAGATTGATATAAATTTAATAAACAAAGCACACTCTATGTCCTTGGTCGGGCACACAGAATGTATAATCCTTTAAAGCATATGGATCACATCTTTCCATCCATGGTCAGGCATGAAGAGATGTAGATTCCTGTTTCTTCCTCTATAGGAAGCCTGTTCATGGTCAGACACAAGCACCTAGTTAAGATTCCAAACAACATCCATATCTAGACTGTGGTCGAGCTCATAGAATGGAGAAGTACGAAAAACTCAGGAAAGCACACTAGAAAAAGAAACAAATCAATCAAATCAATATGAATTCAACAATAAACAAGAGTCAATCAAATTAGGGGCTTCATCTCAGCCCTAGCTGAGAAGTCTAGCAATCCATAAAATTAATTAAGAAGACAACAAAAATAAGATTTGATAAAAACATCTTTCTTCCTCTCTTTCTTTCTTCTCATTCTCTTTTTAGCTCTGGATCTGGACTCCCTTGGACTGAATGCCTCACCTCTCTGACGTTTCTTTCTTTTATAGGTTGATGGAGGAGGAGAGTCGATGCAGAATAACTCCTTACGCACGGCCAGCTGTGAGTTGGAAGTCGGTGGCGTATATAAACATTCCGCAATCAAAATCGGGGCTTCCAAACTCTCGTTTTCCCTACATGTTGTCCGTAAAATCAACGCCTCCTGGGACGTTTTTGACTTAGCTACATGATGGACGGTTTGGATCAGCCATCTGATCAACGGTCTGATCGCGCAACCGCCCCAAAAGTGGGTCGGTTTTTGGACATTAAAACAGAGAATGTGGAAACCTTCCGCTGTAACGCTGGTGGGACCCACTCCCTCATTTTTCTGAGAAATCCACTCCGTCCATTAGATGGAGGACGATATTTCGATCAGGAATACACAGCTTTTACCTTTTTTTGATGAGGCCCACATGTTATCTTTCTCTGCCGTTCAACCTGCTTTTGAACGGATAGATTTCCATAAGCGCTTTCTTTTGAAATTCGGTCACCTACACGTTGGCAACACGATACTGGGATTCTGGTGGACGGTTTCGATCATCAATTGAGACAATATATGGGGCCCACAAGTGCGAACCGACCGTCTTTGTGCGAACGCTGGAAATGAAAATTTCTGTTTTTGAATGGGAGTCAGTGGGGTCCTCATACTTGTTATCTTAGAAATCCAATACATGCATTAATTTCTCCTCAGAAAATCATTTTGAGATGGCCAGTTTTGGATTGGGTTGAGCGTGGAAAATTGGATTTTAAACCTACCATCCGTTAGATGCAGTAGCGATGTCTCCATGCGTACATGTGCATGGGCCTGAAATATTCCATGTGTACGGTCGGTTTGGTGTCCTTGGATGAATGGACGGTCTGGATTGAGTACATGGCCGAAGGTGGTGGCCCATTCATCACTCTAGTGGACGAGTTGCGTAATAGCAACAGAGACCTTCCTATTTGGTCGATCAAGAGACGGTTAAAGCATCTTTGCAATTGCCGTGCACGGCTAGTGAAATTGTGCACATGCACATTCATGTATGAATGGAGTCCATTATGATGGTTTTAAGAAATCTGTTCCGTCCATTCATTTTTTCATATCATTTTAACCGTCGAAACAAAAATTGATGTATATCCAGATATCCAGTGGGCCTCACTTAATGAATTAAGGGGCTGATCTAGTCGTTGGGTCACTTTCATAGTGATCCGAGGTTTGAAATTTGATATGTACGGTTAATTTATAGCCCTCATCCCATGTACAAAGTTTCGAGCCAATCAGATGGCGGGAACCATGTGATCTTGCATTCTGCACCAATTTCGGGCCTCTTTAACGTGAACGGCTCGATTTTCTCGGATCCCTGATGTGTAAATCCTTCAATATTGGCCCCCTGGAGTCTGTCCCTTACTCTGGTCACTTCGGATCATCAAATCCACACTTTTAATATCATTTTTCAATCCATGCTCTTGATTACATCTTGTAATAAAAACATAATTAAAATATGACATTAAGCATTATCATGTACATGAAATCAGGCATTAATCGGGGTCTAATATGCAATATTTGACCCTCATCACCAGTATTTCCATTTACTCTAATATTACATTCTGAGCATGCACATACTGCTCACATACTTACACCACCCTCTAAGCTTTCTATAAGCTTATACATGATAAATGCATGCAGGTGATGTTAGGTTGCAGCAGCGTGGAGCTTAGAGCATGTAACTGACTTCTGGAGCTTTGATTTTGGCATATGTATTTTCCTTTCAGAATTGTATTCAAATGTTGATATTAGTGGATATGTGATGATGATGTTGCCTTTATAATTTGAATAAACTTGTGGTTATGTTTCTTACGAGATAAATGTACATTGAAAAATCTTCCTTGTAGGATCCCAAGATCGGAACTTGGTGTATGGATGTTGGGATCCGAGAATGGGGTACTACGGAGGCTGTCGTCACCGGATTCGGCGATCGAAAATTTTGTGAGCCCGATTTCTGAGTTTGGAGCGTGACATATGTTATCTCCCTCTTGCTCAAGCGAGTAGAAGCTTTCCTATATGGATATCTACCTAGAGTTTAGATCTAAGGCTAAGGTGAGGGATTCCTTTAAGCTTATATTAACTTGATTTGGTTGGAATTATTTTGTTCCCTCACATGCTTTAAATCCTCCTTACAAATATTTAATTTACTATCATCAATTATTTATCCTTTGGGAATTATATTTAATGTGTGATATTAATTATGTATGACTTTTTTGAATTTATGTGAGGGATTCCTTTAAGCTTACCTTAATTTAGGTTGATATGATCGATCTTGCCTTTTTACATGATCTCATGTTACTATGATTCTCTCCCTGCAATTGTTTAATTTACCACCAACAATTATTTACCCTTAGGGATTATGGTATGATATTAATTATGAGTGATCTTCATTATTTTTATATGGGGCGATGGATACAAGCCTTGTCCTTGCCTTTAACAATTTTGTTGAGTTAGCCATTGCTACTCTCCTCTTTATTAAGTTGGCAATTGTTACTCTCCTCTTTATTGAGTTGGCCATTGTCACTCTTCTCTTTGTTGAGTTGGCCATTGCCACTCTCCTCTTTATTGAGTTAGCCATTGCTACTCTCCTTCTTATTTCATTAACCTTGTGCTAGCTACTTTTATGGCTTCGGTATGTGTCTTGGAATTCCAAAGCTCTCATGATTCAATTGATTTCCTCCTTGATGCAAGTACTATGTTGGAAATCCCACTTCTAGCGATCAAGTAAATATCATGGACGTAATGCGGTTTGGGTAGCGGACCTTGGGTCGACACGTAATTCCATGAATTTTGGGTAGTGGTGCACCAATCGATGTAAGTAATTCGTAATGTATGTTGCATCACTTCCAAGATTGGATGTTGCAAATAGTTGCTCCATGAACAAATTGTATCATGTAATTCATCCAAGTCATGTGTTGTGTCATCTTGGGATAACCGCGTAAATCCACGTTAACGTGGGACACATCGATGAATCTCCTTAAAATGGGATGCGGGTAAGCCGGATAACTCTAAATCATTTTCCATATGGTGGTGATCACTAAGTATGACATACCGCATATACTTTGTTAGGCAAGCATTTCATGTAGGTTGCTTGAACATATTGATACCTCTCGTAGTTGTGGAGTACAGGACGTATCAGAACCCTTGCATTACTTTTATGAATCTCTTCAATTATTATTAATCTTAAAGGAAAACCATCACTATAGTAGGGCATTGACCCTCTCCAACTGTATAGATGATGTGGGTGATGTATAAATTAAAGACCTAGAGGACCATCTCCCTATGAAAAATTATACGGAATGAATAAAAAGATAGTTTTATATTTCCGCTACAAACTCGATAATGTAATAAGCTCACATTGAGAGGACATTTGATAATTTATTGAATTCTTGTACTCTAATGGAATGATAAATACAATTGATTTTACTCTTGTGAATGCTTACTATCGTAAATAAAACTGGATGTGATTTAAATGAAAAAATAGGGTGCGATTTCATAGTATCCAATTCATTCCATTATTGACACCCAATTTTCTCGAGCACAAGTATAAACTATAGCCATAAAAATTCAGGATGTTACAAGCATATAAAAATCAGAGTAAGCGAAAATGATGGAGGGCTAAACTTGCAAGTCCATATATGTTATCAGCCATACCTAGGTTAAGTGATGTGAAGGCCTACATGGCCAAACGTCATATGCTAAAGATGTAATGCAATGTGTCAATCCCCCACTAGTCCACGTGTCAAAATAGTTCTTAATTGGATCATCACTGGGGTCTATTATACTTCCAACACTGCTTGCCGCCTATAGCGCGCAAGACCAAACAAGTGCAAAAGACCTCACTATCCGCCTCATCAGTGGTACACATAAACCACCCTATCCATTGATAGTAAACCCATTTTATGAGTTAGTCAAACTTAACCTAGTATATAGCCCTCTCCACCCGGGCGGGTAAGGTCAAACCTCCTTCCAACTGGTATCCAGCCATCGTGTGCTCATGAATCCAGTCAGTCTAGACATTAGAGCATCCTATCAGTACCACAAGGTTTGAGGACTTTCACTTAGGGACGCTTGTGATGCCCTATAACCTTAATAATTTCCCGTGTCCATCATCCGCCAACCACAATAACGCTATGGGACCACCACCATGGTGTTTCTGTACATGTTACACGCAGTATACAATGCATGAATCACACTATTTAAGGCATGTATAAGACCCGCGTGTACCGTGTGAATCATGTGGGGTGGCACTTTCTCATGTAGAGTCCCCCAAGTGTCTCAAGCTAAATGACATATACTGTAACACCCCGAACTTTTCAATACCCGAGTATTGAAAGTTCTTGAGTGTTACCATAAAATTTAACTTATTATGTATATGTGTATGATACCAATCTAGCTATCTTAACCTTAAATCTATTCTCCAAAATGAATCTGACCGTTGATTTTAAGATATGATCATCATATACCCAACTTTTCTCACTTGTCCATCATAACCAACCGTTCAGTTAAATATGCACTGCTAAATAGAGACATTGAACCGTCTCCTTTGATTTTGGACCACCCGATCCTAGTAAGCTAGCTACTTGATCTCTACATCCACTCGTACATACATTAAGTTGAGATTCTGATCTGTTCATCTTGTTCATCACCTATGAATATGCTTAACCCACCATCAAAACTACAATCCGAGGAACTTACACATGTAAACAAGACATCAAATCAAATAATACACATGTTCTACCCCCTAATCACTCCAGAAACCCACCTTATATTCTTCCATTTGCAAAATTGATTATACATATACCTATATACACCGTTAGAGTACCAACCATCAAGTTTTCCTATTTTTAACATGTCATCTGGCCATCCATCATTTTTGGATCTGCCAAACGAGCTGTCCAAACGTTAGAATAAACTCTTCTATTCAAAAATCATAGGGCATGTGTCCAAACTATCGGACAATGTTTCAATTGGATGTATATAAACGTTACATTAAACCTCAGAGTAATATAATCCATTAAAATGGTAACTTGGTCATCTATAAGCGATCAAGGCTTTAGGCATTAGAAAGAACGTGAAAAATAACAAATAGTGGTGAAGTTTCGTCTCATTTGCATCATGCAGTTAGGAGGTACGGACGTCAGTTGTAACAAAGGGGAAGGGTAAAGTTGTAAATAAAAACCCAAAACTCACAACTCATATACACAACAGCATGAGATTTGATGCAAAGTTTTTTATAGTTAGTTTTCACTCACACGTTTTTGCAACATGTGGCTCACCTAAGACTTAGATCCGTCCTATATTTGGGCCCATTGAAAGTGCACCTATTACGTGCCCTGGTTTGTCAATTACGTTGTATGTTGAGTCAGTCGGACGACAGCACCTAACAAGAAGATCAAGTTAAGTGTCTGTCTCATCTGGATGTGTGGAAGCTCACCAAAAGGTAAATCATAGCCTCACATCCCATGTCCCAAAACACCAAGTGATTAAACCCTTAAAAAGAACTAGAACATCTTAGGGTTTATGTGTAAGAAAACTTTTTAAGTTTTTCTTACACTATCGATTATATCGATTCCCCTTTCGATATGATCGACCAGCTCTGTCGATGTCCTCGGCATATTAATCGATACAATCGAGTGAGGACAAAAAGCGTCCAGCAATCAAACGATCTTCTGGACGATTTATCGATATATCGACCTTCTAGTCGATATCATCGATATTCGAAAATCGATCATATCTAAAGTGGATCGATCGTATCGACAGACTGCTTCCGGTGCCCTTATTTTTTTAAAGAAAACTATCAACTGCTTCGATATATCGATGACTGTCCGATTCAATCTGAACTCAAATATCGATCATATCGGGAGTCAGTCGATCATATCGACTGTGGGGCGCATGTTCTCTCCAGCATGAATTTCAGGTTGCTTTTAATGTTGATCGGGGTGCCTGTCGATAAATCAATATTCATATATCGATCATATCGAGACCAAGTCGATTGAATCGAGTCAGGACATAATTCGTCCAGCAAGCTTACATGTAAAATCTATACGATTTTCGATCCCATCGAATGGTCGCTGATATGATCAATGTACAAATTTCGATGAATCGACTGGTTCCCCGATCATATCTGTGATCCTGAAATTCTTCAAGACTTCTCTCTTATTTTTCAACCTTCGATAGAATCGAACCATCACTCGATGGAATCGGAGTTTGAAATCCGATATCATTGATGTGTGTCTCGATCCCATCGACCAGTTGGCAGAAGGTTTTCAAAAGCGAAATGACAATTGAGTTCTTATCATCGAGAGGTCGGCCGATACAATCGAGAGTATACGCTTGATCATATCGACGACTGATCGATGATATCGAACTCTGTCATAAATATGACCGTTTATATCCGTTGGAACCTTTTGCCTATAAATAGAGAGAGTTGTCTTCATTGCTGGTAGAGAAAGAAGAGAGTGCTTTAGAGTGTTTTAACCTTCCTATCATTTACCTAAGCCCTTTCTCTCGGGAAGTTCATCCTCCAATCCACCCTTATCATTGATATCTCATAGAGTGGATTGGGGAATGAACTTCCGCATTCAAGGATCCTTCAGCTACTACTTTAATGACATATCATTGAGCTGGGATGCCTTGAATGCATAGATGATGGGAACCTCTCTATCTTCCTTATAAGAAAACCTTTAGAGAGTGGTAGTCCATCATAACCTTGACCCAACCTAAGCCTAGCATATATACATCTTCATGTTGCAGATCAAGGGAGCTGAAGACTCTTCATCAACAAGTAGAAGGTCTTCATCATTGTGCTGAAAGGGACTCATCAACTTATTTGTAAGTACTAAGAGTCCAGAGGACACTTGCGATCATTTCTTTTTAGGATTGAGTTTTAAGTGTTGCTCACCATTTGAAGTCCTCGAAGGAGGCCTCCAACGGGAGTGTACGTGCGGGGTGCGTTATGTGGACCCTTGCTTTGTGGAGAGCATAAACATCTGGTTAGGAGTACGCAAGCAAAACTCCAGGGTTAGAGGTGAACCGAGTAGAAACCTCAGGGTGCGTTGTGTGGACCCTTATCCTGTGTGGGCATAAACATCTGGTTAGGAGTACGCCAGTAAAACTCTAGGGTTTGAGGTGAACCGAGTAGAAACCTCTGTAAAGGTTGAAGGTGAACCTGATTTAAAACCTTAGGTTTGAGGTGAACCATGAGAAACCTCCTTAGTGAAATCTGGCCACTCAAGGGTTGAGTGTGGAAGCCGGGAGTGGAGTAGACAAGTTGTCGAACCACTATAAAATGACTGTGTTTGAGTTTGATATTATCTTTCATATATGTGATTGCCTTGCATGTCTTTATATATGATCACATCCTATGCACACATAGTCATATCCATCACAATCTCATCTATACATTGTTTGTCTTTTAAGTAGTTTGTGATTGGATCCTCTATCAGGCTTGGAAGCCAGTAGAGTTAAGGTTGAGTAATCCTAATCAATACTCTGTGATAGGATTAGTGTGATAAGGATCTTTAATAATTTAAAAAAATGTTAAAAAGTCATATTCACCCCCCTTTAGGATATACTGACCTATTCCTACTTCAACTAAAGCGGTCTTCACCGCAATTTCAATTGGTATCAGAGCGGGTCTCTCTTTAAGGGCTTCACCGCCTAGAGAGTGATCTTGACTGAAGTAGAAATATGGCCAAAGGAGAAGACTCATTTGTCACTAGACCTCCAGTATTTGATGGATCAAACTATGCTTACTGGAAGGCTAGAATGCACTACTTCCTGAGATCTTTAAATCATGAAGTTTGGGATATAGTTGAAAAAGGATATGTGGTACCATCGAAACAAATTGTACTTGAAAATGAAACCACAATCGCTAAACCCAAACCGAATGAGAAGTGGACAGTGTTTGACAAAGAATAGCGAAATACTGAAGCAAAAGCAATGAATGCCATCTACTGTGCCGTGTCCCAAGACATTTTCAATCAGATAAGTATGTGTGGGACGTCTAAAGAAGCATGAGACTTATTGGAAACAATCCATGAAGGCACAAGCACTGTGAAGAGATCTAAACTACAACTCTTAACTTCACAATTTGAAAATCTCAGGATGGAAGAGCATGAGACATTTATGGAGTTTTTCATAAAATTAAACATCATTTATAACTCCATGGATGGATTGGGAGAGAATGTTCCGACACCTAAAATATGTAGAAAAATCTTAAGATCCTTACCGGAATGCTTCAATCCCAAGGTAACAACAATTGAGGAGTGTAGGAATATTGATGAGATGAAAGTAGAAGAACTGGTAGGTTCCTTACAAACTTTTGAACTATACTTTACACAAGCCCAAAAATTCAAAAACACTATCCTAAAAACTTCTAAGAAATCAAAACATGAGGACAGTGAGAGCGAAAAAGAAGATGATGATGAGGAAGTGGCCTTCCTAGCACAAAGATTCAGAAGATTCTTTCAGAAGAATCGCGACCATCCTTCTAGAGGTAGAAAGGTGAACTACAAACCTTCTGCAGGCAAATTTGGTAAACAAACTAAAGAACCACAATGCTATTCCTGTCATGAATATGGTCATCTATCTACCAAATGCCCAAATAGAAAAACCAAGGGCAAGGCGATGGCCGTCACATGGGATGATACGGAGGAGTCCAATTCAGAAAACAATGACTCAGGAAGTGATGAAGATCAGAAATCTTTAAAAATTCTTATGGTCTCCACCACCTCAATTATTCCCATGGAATCTGAAAGAAAAGAAGAACAACTAGCCACTGAATCATTTTTATCTGATAAAAATTAATTTGTAGGCTGAATCTCAGGAGTTACAATACTTCCAATTTAGGGACAATACCTAACAAAAAATGAACGACATGCACTCCATTCAACAAATTTCAGCTATATTAAGCTCAAACCACAACACAAACACATTTTCTACCTAACAACAACAAAACACAGAAATTTCAAAACAGTAATCAAACAAGTGAAGAACGTGGAGAAATGGGATGGGTAAGCAGGTTTCCACGAGTCTGAGGATCAAATAAAAGGGACTTGAGAGAGAGGACGATGGAAAAGGAGGAAAAGCTAAAATCGCCTTAACAATAGGCATGAAAAGCGGATGAAATGCGGAGAAATGGTTGCCCAAATGAACAGAATAAAATCTAGGCGTTGTAGAGGGATGCTTCAAGCTCCTAAAGGCTAGATTTTCAAAAAGAAAAGAGAAGGAAAAAGGGGAATGGAGCTCCACATGATTTTTAGCCTTCCATAGAGGATGTGGGAGCTCCAAACAACGAAAATGGAGAAGAAGGGAGTGCCAATGGATGTGAGTGATGGAGTAGGGTCAGTTGTGACCGAAAATGAGATTGAGAGAGGTTTGACATTGAGATTTGAGGGGAAGGCAGCAAAAATGTGAAGAAAGGAGAGCTTGGAGGGGCATTTTATGAAGGAGGTATGTCTTTTAGGGGGTTTTAAGGTACGGCCCGCATACCAGGGGGCTATCCTAGCCCCCAAACTCCTCCAGCCCAAAGGCCAGACCCAACTGATGAGTTTGACCGGCGATGCACATCACCGGTAAACTTGAAAATTGGCCATTGAGGCCATATGGGATGGGTTCCCCCTGCCCTAGGGACTCTAAAAAAGTATGGTTCCCACTTTGGTTCATTGTAGATTGCCCTAGGGAGGCCTAAACATCCATTCAGGGCTTTTCGGGGCCAATCTGTAAAATTGAATACAAACTCTTATCATGCAGCATATGATTTTGGGGTAGAAGGAGCTAGTACATCCATCTAGCTCATTAGTTGCTAAAGAAAGTAAAATTAGAATGGCCTTATGGCCATTTTTCATGAAATTTTACTATTCACTATAAAATTTTGTGAAAGTATGATTTTATGTTATTTTCACATGAGGATTAATGCCTAACATGAAATGGATAAGAAAGAATTGAAGATTGGAGTGATGAGAGGAAGAATTCTGAAGATTTTGGATGAAATGGGGTTTTTAAGCCCTGACGATTGAATACAGGGGTCGTGGTTGTCCCACGGCCCAAAGATTCACATTTATGGGTTTAGAATCGTTCAAAGAATGCCTCAACCCACTTACCTACAACCTAGGAGCTATTCGGGTTGCTTCACGCGACCCTAGATGCGTTACGGACTCGATCACGCGATCGATTCGATTAGTCTTCGCCTATTGGCGAATCTGCGATCATATAGGTATTTCTAGACCCTTCTCGCACCCACCTAAGTCAAAGGAAGCGACAGCGTACGTCGCGTGACCATAACCCAGGCCCGGTTTAATCCAAATCATGCTCTGATACCATCTGTAACACCCTGAAAATCGGGGGGTCGAGCAAAAACCCAACTCCTGAGTTCCAAAATGTTATTTATGCAACATAGATATGTATGATTTAATGTTGCCTATGATAATGTATTAAACATGAGTGAGATTAAGCTAAAACAGCATATCACGCTCCAGAGACAGTTAAATTTATAAGCGGAAGACTGTGATAGCATGTATAACATATATAAACTGTTGTATGTCTCCAGAGTGTGAATATGTTACCAGGTTATGTACATACATGTATACTCCAAAAGTAAACCAAAAGGATATACATGAGTGTTCTAAAAATATAAAATGACAAGTGTCAAGACATCTAATCAACCTCCCTGTAATCCCGTCGATCAGAACACACATAAAGGAGGAATCCTCCTCATCATCATCAAGTCCAGCTTCGCCTCGCAGGCTGCGCCATCATCTGCAATCACAAAAGGGTCTGGTGGGTGTCCAGGAACACCGTCCCGTAACGTGGGAGTGAGTAGCTAACTCAATGGAATAATAGAGCAAGGATTAACATGTTCTCAAATCAATCATGCGATAATAGTAAAGCAATAAATCAAACAATCCTAATACTGTTGTTAATGCAATATGACATGACGTGATGTATGCCCTCACTGACGATCTCCCTCATACGGCACCATCTTACGACCGCGGCATGCCACACTCCCTAAAGTGCTCCACATCTTCCAGGCACATGCAATGTAATGGTGATATGATTTTTGAGTTGTTATTAGTCCATTCAAACAGCAGGATTGAGAAACTAAGGTACTTCCCTGTATCAATCCCAACACAGATCCTGTCTAGGGTCATCACTCCTAGTTATCTCATACGAGGTATATTTTGTAGGTCGCTGCAAGGGCTGCCAGGGCTGTTGCACGCACTCGTTGCTCCGCTCCCCCATCACCTTATCAATACAGGCCTACTGTACTCTACTCTACTGAAGGGTCGTCGCCTCCCGTAGACTCAGAATACGCTCGCGGTCACTACAAAGGACTCGTCGCCTGATCAGTGTAGGCCGACAGCAAGAATATAGTGTCCCATACCACCATAATCTGCTCACGAGACTAGGTGCTCATTGGTCACTACGGGGAGGTTTGTGGCCCCAGCGTAGGCCGAAAGCTCGACCACGGTGTCCCATACCACCATGCCCAGCTCATGAGTCTTCGTGGATCAAGGTACCATGGTTAACAGGGTTTACAATGGTAAGTTCAGTACCCTAGGTTCAAGCAGTTATGACTCATGCAGGGTGAACATATAACGGCCAGTCGGGTTACTTGACGGGCTCGACTAGCACGATCGCATCTCAAGTTGAACGACATGAAGTGCGTAAAACACTTCATGTGGCCTAACCACTGTCGCCAACTCCAAAACACGGCTCGCGTTCATCGACGCGTCGTTCGTGGCAAAGATAAGCCAACCATGAATTCGCTCGGTTATCGACTGCCTGGACTAAGTACAGTCCCAAACATGTAGAATCACATCAGCAAAGCACGTGAAAGAATTGAAAATGAAATACCACCATATGAGCATGTTAACACATGTTGTAACATACAACTTAAGCAAATCACCTGATACATGCCTTTCATACATATAATGAAATTATGCATATCGCTAACATATAGGAAATCATTTCCATCAGCAAATTAATTGAGAATTGAATCTCAAACTAAATCATAATGAAATCACCAAGCACATGTTATAACATACACCTTACGTGAATCATCAAGCACATGTATTTCATTCATATAATGAAATCATGCATATGGCTAACATGTAAGAAATCATTCACATCAGCATATCAATTGAGAAACCAATCTCAAACTAATCCATAACATCATTTCATTCAATACATACTAATACAAGCATTAATACAAACACTTACACTACACACTTAAGTCTACATATAGTATGTCGACCCGAAGTGTGCATTTAGGCGAATTTGTTCGCCAAACTAATTATGCACGCATTCCTAACATTCTAATGCGACAACAAATCATGTCAATCATATCAGCAAAATATGAATGAAATCAGTACTTCCTACAAATGACTAAAATGCCCTAAATCTCATATTCTTCGCCGGTTTACGAAATAGGAAACGGACAGCATGTTGTACATGTCAAACGGCGTTTTCGTCGATAATCTACTATTAAACAACATTGAAAGCTTTGGAAACAATCAATCAAAGCATCTAAAATCCACACCTTGTCTCTTATGGATGTGTAAATTCGAACGGAGCGTATACGCTTCGTCTACAACGATAAGAGAACCTAATTCACGAGTTACGTTAGCTAACAAGCTATGAATCTTAGTAAACCTCAAATCAGCAACTTTCTAGGGTTATTTCATACCTGAAAAAGTGGAGGAATCATCAGCCAGGTGATTAGAGCATGTGGCTTAACCACTTGCAGCACGTGGCACAAGCAGCAGGGAATTCTCTCCTACCTTCTCTCACAAACTCTCACCTTTTCTCTCTCCCAATCTAGGGTTTTTTTACAAATTCGGATGGGAGAGAGGAGTGAGGGTTTCATCCCTTTTTATAAGCCCAAACTTGCCCGAAATAGGCTCAGAAACAAGTTTCACTTGAGGGGTAACCAAATCAGGGCTGTTTCAGTCCAAAAGGACATTTCTGGAGGTCCCCTGGCCAAACGCGATCGGACTTAAGCTCATGCATACTGGATCTAGCATACATCAAGTTTTCAGTCCGGCAGGGTTCGCAGATCGCACGTGGCGGACCAGTTTCAGTTCAGCGGTCACCGCACGTAAATCAGGGTTGCAAGTCTCATGATATGAAATAGAAATTTTTCCTGATCCGAGGGTGTAATTTGGCTGAATTCTGACGGTCATAATGCTTAATACTGACGCGTCGAGTCGTGTGCCAGATTTAAATTTTAAATTCCAAATCTAGCCTTATTCTCACTCTCTTCAGTCCAGGCTCAATGAAATAAACCGTGATTATCGGTTGAACTTAATTTTTGAAATGATTATCAAGTCCAGCTGGGCGGTCCTAACGGTCTAAGATAGGAGATATCGAACTTTCGACGGGCGATCTAGATCCAATACAAAATTTCAAAGTGGTCCAGAGAACAAACCTGCTTAGAGTTTGGTCCGAGGTTATAGAGTATTATAGAGTCATTAGCTCTACTCGCTTTGTGTCTCGTAGAACGTATTTAAAGTGGTCCAAGTTAATTCTACTGAGTATTCAGTTTGATACTCAACCAAACTCTACCCTAATTATGGTAGAATACAGTCCTAGAGCCATTCTATCCCCCATTTTGAGAACTTCTAGGTATCATATAATTTTTATTATTTTTTTGGGGGTTCATCATTAAGTTTACCCTAACTTCACCAAATTTTATAAGATTTTGAGTTGTACAAAAATTCTAAAAATTCTAGAAGCAGCAGCTGTCCAACAAGTGATTATCGGATAGTTGCTCACAATGACCTACTTTAAACTATATTAAATATTTTATTATATTTTTCACATATTTTTATATAAAATTAGACTCATTTAGCTTCAATTTAATTTTTGAATCACCTAAATCGGAGTTATAACGAAGGAGATATGATTTTTCAAAGTCCAAAGAAATGCACAGGAAAAAAGGTGCAGAAACCCGCTGTACGGACGAGTTTGGCGATGCATCGCCAAACCGGCGATGGCATCGCCGACCACTGACCTGTTTGGGGTGATTTCTCCATCTGATATTTGAAATGGGTGTATTTTAGAACCTGATATGAGTTATTTGACATGCAATATATGATTTTGGGGTAGGAGAAGCTGATCTATCCAATTAGTCTACTTATTTAGTGAGACTCCAAAAGGTTAATGGTTAAAAACCCTTTTTATTTATTTATTTACTATTCATAGTACTTTTTAGCTTAAGTATTGATCAACATCACCTAAACTTTAAAATTTGTGTCTAATATGAGAGCTCCTAGAAAAGTTTGAAGGATAAAGTAGTGAAAGGTGAGATTTTCGAAGGAAATAGGGATTTGAGACTTTTGGATTGAGTTTTAAGAAGTTAATCAAGTGTTAGGATTGATCCATTGCCTAAGAATGTCTAACCCCAGGTTGGCAAAAATTTGAGGTGTTACATGCATCTTTTGCTAAATCCTCAATGTTACATCTAAGGTTGGAGACCTCTAATTTTTGTATATAAACATTATCATGCTTATATCTGTATAGAATTTTTTATAAATTGGTTAAGTTAGAAATTATACAATAGCATGTCAAAATCTGGGAAAATTCTGAATAGCACATACTTTTAAAGCAAGTAACGGTCTTCTTCGATTTCATCGACTGAGGATTGATACAATTGACATCTGTTCAGAATGTGAAAAGTCGTGTGTCCTTGGATAATATCGAGGGTAGTCTCGATAGAATCGATCGACAACTTCTCGATACAATCGATGGGTTAGTCGATATGATCGACAAATGGCGCCCGATAAAAGTGAACGAAACGAGAAAAAAAAAGGGTTTCTCAAAGGGCGATTCGATTGTCTTCCCTGTCCGATCCTCTCGACCAATCATCCTAAGCCAGGTAGGACCGGCCAAATCTCACTCCAAACCAGGTAATATTCTTCCATCATCAGAATTTCTTTCTCTTGGTTTGTCGGGATCTCTTTTTGTCATTTTTTCAATATTTCAAATAGCCTTTTCTTCCACATGGGAAATGACAAAAACATGGCATTCGGTCCAGGTGAATCATCAAGAGGTACTCAACAAAAGGTCCTTGCCTCAAGGGAGAGAGCACGGATCCCGGACAGAGGGACTCCCACACGACAAAGATCACGACGCGGTGGGTCCCAAACCGAAATTCCTAAACCATCTCAACCTATGCCTCCTCCTTCTACTGTCCAACGACCACTAAAATATGCCAATCGGAAGTTGATTTTTGAGAGAAAAGTAGACAGAGATTGTTTAATGTCCTACAACTTAGAAACTCTGTTTGTTGTAATTGGTTGGCTGCCCATCCTGGATTTTGGTGGACCATGCCAACTGGAAAGAACACGTAACTTCTTTGCTGCATGTCATTCCCCGGTGGCTGATCCTCCTTCCTTCATGGTTTCTGTAGAGACCCGTATCTTGGTCTGTACCTTTCCGTACACTTCCGCGGTCTTACCGGTCGAATTCCAACAACTTTCGACCCTTGAACGATATCGACACGCGACCCTGATTCATGTGCCGACAACCCGAGTCGACTCAGCCAGAGACCAATACCATAGCGACCGCGCCGTCGCTACGGTTCCGATACCGCGACTCGTGCGTCGGGGCGATACCCTGGTCAAGAGATATGGGCCAACGTTCGGTGCGAGAAAACGCCGCACGTTGTGAAAATCGAGGGAATCTCTACGATGTGTCACATCAATCACATCAATCCCATCAATCAATCATCCATCAAGCCATCACATGTCAAGTACACATCACTCTCACCCATTTTCCCAAGCAACCACAAAAGTCTTCCTAACCCATACCTTTCTTACACAAAGGGCACAAAAGTCTTCCTAACCCATACCTTTCTTACACAAAAGGCCACAAAGTCAAAGATTTCTTACACAACCATCACTCACCCATCCATCCATCACTCTCTCTCTCTCCCTTTACAACTCTCTCTCTTTCTCTCTTTCTCATTTCAATCTCCAAACAAAAATCTCAAGCCTCATACGTATGGAAATTTCCCAACTTTCCTAAGCTCCAAGTGGCCCACCTTCCTACCCCAAAATCTCCCATCTCAACCCTCCTTTCTTCATCTCAACTATTGGAGTTGAAGCTAAGGTGCCAAGGAACCCCTAGGAGCGAGAAGATCGGACGGTGGGTGCCTCTTTAGGGTAGATTTTTCTTATTTTTATGGTGGACCAAGTGAGGCCCACCGATCAATGGTGCGGATCTCACTTGGGACCCTAAAATGTGGCCGATGGACCACTTGGATCATCATGATCATTCCATGATGGGGCCATTCTCCATGGACCCCATCATGAGGTTTATTTCCTCTTCAAAGGTCATCTAGACCGTCCATGTTGGTGGGGAAAGGATCCCCATCGTTGATTTTAAATTTCGGTGGTCCCTCATGCTTTAAGGCCCACTTGATGTATGATTCATTGTAAGGGAGGGCCCATAATGTTGGGGTCCCTCCATCACAAGGCGTGTCCCACTCTCCATGTCTCTCTCTCTCTTTCATTCATCTTATTTTATTTTATTTTTATTTGATTTTATTTTTATGAAAGGGGTTGTGTGGCCCACTTGAATGGACCTTACCTTGAGGTATTCATTGGGTCTAAGAGTCCTTCAAGTGGGGCCCACCTTGCATGTTGAACCTCATCATCCATTAGTGGTGGCCCACTTCAAAAAGGGCCCACCACCATGTGCTTTAAAAAAAAAAAAAAAAAAAAAAAGAGCTTACCGTCCAGCGTCTGGGACGCTGGACGTCCCTACCCAAAAGAAAAGAAAGAAAAAGGTGGTTTTGGTGGGCCGGCTTATGCAGGCCCCACCTTGATACATATGTTCAATCCAAGCCGTCCATCCTCTCACTCATATCAGTTTAGGCATTGAAAAAAGATGTGAAGCTGATCTAACTCGCTGGTGGGCAATACCTTAGAAAATAGTGATCTCCACCGTTTAAAGTCCCTTGGATTTCTTCTACACACCGAATTAAGCCCAAGTTTGGACTCTGTTTGTCGGTATCGAGCCGGTGAAGCCAATGGACGGGTTGGATTTCCTGATGGTGGGCCCTACCTGTGAAAATCCTCAGATTTTCTTATTTTTCAAAAAAAAATAATTTCAAAGCATGAGGCATTGCCTCTGCCTTGACCGTGCACGGCAGCAGCAGGCGCTGCGTGCACGGTCGGCCGTGCAGTCACCCACGGCTGCTGCCGTGGGCCCCACACGATGTATTTGTCATATCTACACCGTCCATTAGGTGGGTCCCCTTCTCAGGTAGGCTCCATCCAAAATTCAATTAAATCCGAAACTCAAGTGGCCCACACCACATGAAACAGTGGGACAGTATCCCTACCATTGAAAACCGTTTTTAGGCCCACAGAAGTTTTGGATCAAGATAAAATTTTTATTTTCCTTCTACATAGGCCCACCTGACCTTGTGAACGGCTTGGATGGCAAATTGGCATTTCAGTGGGCCCCATATGGGACCCACAATGATGTATGTATTAAGTCCACCGTCCAGACGGACGGTGGCACCCACCACGGTGACGCCCCACCTTTTGTTTGTGTGGCCTCCACCGTTCAGCGGACGGTGGGGCCCTTGTGATGTATATGCTTTATCCGCACTGTCCACTGGACAGTGGGACCCACCATGATGCGTGTGATGCATCCAGACCATCCATCCACTTGTTTAGATCATTTTAAGGCCTTTGGGAAAGGCCCATTTGATTTGTAAAAGCCTATGGGCTAGGCCCATTTGAGTTATGAAACGCTTATGAGCTAGGCCGTTTGATTCATTTAAGGCCTATGAACTTGGGCCCACTTGATATGTAAAGCCCATGGGCTTAGGCTCACTTGATATTTAATGCCTATGGGTTAGGCCCACTTGATATGTTGCAAGTCCACGGGACTAGGCCCATTTGAAGTATATGCAAGGCCTAGGGATTTAGGCCCATTCGACTCATATAAGGCCTCTGGGTTGAGGCCCATTTGATATGCATTTGGGGGCCCAATTGGTGTGGCCCATTTGATACATACTAGACTCGTGTGTCTAGGTCCAATTGATGCAATCTAAGGCCCACGGGTTTGACCCATTGCAATGCGCATAAGACCCATTGGTGTGGCCCATTTATGTGGCCCATCTGATGAATAAAAGGCCCATAGGATATGGCCACTTGATATATATATATGAAAAGCCCAATGGGGGTGAACCTAAGGCCCATTGCAATGTGTAATCCCATACCGATTACGTAGCAAAGTTTAAGAAGATCATGCCTGGGGAGCAATGTTAGTTTGACGTCCACATTGCGAGTGTAATGTTGGTTAGATGTCCACATTACGACTCTCCTTAGGGCCCATTACTGGGCTGTACTTATCGTGTATAGGCCGTCCAGGTCCACCTGCATTGTAAGATAGTTCATTTTATTATAACATGTTAGTACAGTTCCATGACTCATGATCATACGCATCATATGTATGCTTGACGTGAAAGTTGTCTGATCATAGCATTTGCCTTCGGGCAGGTTGTTTATGGGCTCCCGGTTAGACGGTGTTGCCCTACATAAGCGCACGATATGTGCTGGATTTGTTGCATGACTGGATAGCGTGAATCATGTATTTCGTATTTGTGTGACATGTTTATTATACGCCCTAGCGACATCAGGGCCATAGCCTCCACAGATGCATCGTGGTTGGCAGGATTAGATACCGAAAATCATGTTCTACATGGGGTGCTATTGATATCCCTGGGTGGAAGTCCCTAAACCCTTATGGTACCAAGAGGTTGCTCCAACGTCTAGACCGAGTGGGTAGATGAGCGCTGAGTGTCGAATACCAGTTGGCTGTGCTCTCCACTGTGTCGTGGTCGGTTGGAAGGGGGTGCAGCCTTACCCGCCCGAGTGTAGGGGGCAATGCTAGGCTGAGTTTGACCAGCTCGAGGAATGGGTCCGCTATTGACGAGTCGCGCCCGATATTGGTAGACGGATAGTGTGGTCTCTTCCACTTACCTTATTGCGCGCGATGTGGCGGCAATCTGGTTTAGAGTGTACTAGACCCCGGTGATATTCCATACTTTGAGCTGTATTGATGTGTGGACATTGATGAGGATCTGTATGCTTGAGTTGCATTATACATTGCATGGCCTTGGGATGACCGATACCATTTATGTCTTGCATTGCATAAGCCTTGGTACGGCTCATGATATTATGGTTCCATCAGCATATTCCGCATTACTCTGACATTGCATTCATATTCTACCTTGTGCACACACTTTCACCACCCTCTAAGCTTTCTGTAAGCTTATGCACGACCGTTGCGTGCAGGTGACGTTGGTTCGCAGCAGCGTTGAGACAGGAGCACGTTGCAGAGCATTTTGGAGTTTTTGTTCTTTACCATTGTATTTCCCTTTATGCTCATTGTACTTGTAAAGTTTTTGATCATAGTGGAAATGTAATGGAGTGCTTGGTTGTTGTTTGTGGGTTATGCCTTAGGTTATGTTTATTACGAATCAGACTGACATTGAAAATCCTCCTCGTAGCATCCCAAGATCGGAACCTGGCGAATGGGAGCTAGGAGCTGAGAATGGGGTTTTACGGAGGCTGTCGACGCCGGATTCGGCGATCGTGAATTCTGTGAGCCCGGTTTCCGAGTTTGGGGCGTGACAGTTTCCATGGATGGTGATGATGTATTCATCACTCCTGCCACCATAGCACAGATTCTCAATCTTCAAATGGTTCCAGGAGGCCTTCCAAATTGGGATCTTGACTTTCCAGATGTGCACTCCAAGATAACCAAATACCTATGCAATAATCGAGATATCCCATGGCATCAAGGGAATGCCCTGAAAGCTAGGTACATGAAGCCCCGGTTCAGAGTCATGCATGGAATCTTCACCACCAATCTGTATCCGAGAAGCACTAACAAATCGGATCTAACAAGCCTTATGGTGATGATAATCTACTCCGTCCGACCGGGATGAATATCTACCTTCCAACCTTAATTGTAAATCAGTTTGTCAATGCGATACACACGTCCAGAGATTTACATCTGTCATATCCCTGGATCATTAGCAGAATCTGTCAGAGCATTGGCTTTCCTTTTACAACTGATCCAGTTTTTCCCCTCAAAGTTTTCAACAAGAAAAATCTTCGGAAAATGGATCTGAGGTTTCATGAATACAAGGAGGAAACTGAAGAAGAAATTCATGCTGAAGCGGAAGGAGGAGAAGGTGGAGATCCCATGGAAGGAGATGCAGTGGTTGATGATGCACCTCTTGGACTAGATGTTGTGCCATCCACATCAACCGCCGGGTATGGAAAAAGGCTTAAACTGGATAGGATTGGTGCCATACAGAAGGACGTGCACTCAATGAAGGAGCGCCTCACTGTTTTAGAACGAATGGTTCAAGGAATCCAGAGCACGGTCCAACAGCTGGTGGATTTACTAATGTGCAGACGCGATGACACGATGCCATCTCACTCTGCTCCCTGATGCCAGTTTCATACAAGCCTTCATGCGCCCTTACTCTTATTTCTGCGTATGAACATCAATATCTTTTTAGATATTCTACGCTTTCAATGGTGCATGACTAGCTTCTTTTTCTTTCTTTCTGGTTTATGTTTGGATGAGTTTGCCCACGGTTAGGCTAAAATACTTTTTATTGTTGGTTTATATTGCTGCCGTCTGGGGCAGCATTGAATATTTCTGCCAATCTTGGGCAGCTTACATTTGGCTTAATCTAGTTTATTTACTTCTGCCATTTGATTTTCTCCCTGGTTTATTGCACTCTTAAGGTTATGGTCTGAATGCTTATCTATTAACTTCATACTGACTGCTTCATTGATGCTTGCTTTATACTGCTCTCATTCATATGCATATATCTATCTCTCTATGGTTCTCCCATATGCTTCAATCTTCAGTCAATATCACGTCTTATACCTTTACCAATGACTGATACAAAGGGAGAGAACAATTCAAAACACCCCAAGCGAAAATTGTATATCTTTGTATCTTTGTTACAGGTGTTAGGGGGAGCAGCCGCAACAAGAAAGGGGGAGTTTTTGAATTAAGGGGGAGAATTTGTTTGTTGTGTACATGGGTGTTTAGAATTTGTAAAATTGTGTTAATACATGTACACGCAATTTAGGATGTATCTGTTTAGATATGTTCCTAGGGTGTTTTGGGGATTTTGTCACATAATTGACAAAGGGGGAGATTGAAAGTGCACCTATTACGTGCCCTGGTTTGTCAATTACGTTATATGTTGAGTCAGTCGGACGACAACACCTAACAAGAAGATCAAGTCAAGTATCTGTCTCATCTGAATGTGTGGAAGCTCATTAAAAGGTAAATCATAGCCTCACATCCTATGTCCCAAAACACCAGGTGATTAAACCCTTTAAAAGAACTAGAACATCTTAGGGTTTATGTGTAAGAAAACTTTTTATCCAAAAGAAAATTTTCTAAGTTTTTCTTACACTGTCGATTATATCGATTCCCCTTTCATCGATGTGTGTCTCGATCCCATCGACCAGTTGACAGAAGGTTTCCAAAAGCAAAATGACAATTGAGTTCTTATCATCGAGAGGTCGGTCGATACAATCGAGAGTATACGCTCGATCATATCGACGACTGATCGATAATATCGAACTCTGTCATAAATATGACCGTTTATATCCGTTAGAACCTTTTACCTATAAATAGAGAGAGTTGTCTTCATTGCTGGTAGAGAAAGAAGAGAGTGCTTTAGAGTGTTTTAACCTTCCTATCATTTACCTAAGCCCTTTCTCTCAGGAAGTTCATCCTCCAATCCACCCTTATCATTGATATCTCATAGAGTGGATTGGGGAATGAACTTCCGCATTCAAGGATCCTTCAGCTACTGCTTTAATGACATATCATTGAGCTGGGATGCCTTGAATGCATAGATGATGGGAACCTCTCTATCTTCCTTATAAGAAAACCTTTAGAGAGTGGTAGTCCATCATAACCTTGACCCAACCTAAGCCTAGCATATATACATCTTCATGTTGCAGATTAAGGGAGCTGAAGACTCTTCATCAACAAGTAGAAGGTCTTCATCATTGTGCTGAAAGGGACTCATCAACTTATTTGTAAGTACTAAGAGTCCAGAGGACACTTGCGATCATTCCTTTTTAGGATTGAGTTTTAAGTGTTGTTCACCATTTGAAGTCCTCGAAGGAGGCCTCCGACGGGAGTGTACGTGCGGGGTGCGATGTGTGGACCCTTGCTCTGTGGAAAGTATAAACATATGGTTAGGAGTATGCCAGTAAAACTCCAGGGTTAGAGGTGAACCGAGTAGAAACCTCAGGGTGCGTTGTGTGGACCCTTATCCTGTGTGGGCATAAACATCTGGTTAGGAGTATGCCAGTAAAACTCCAGGGTTTGAGGTGAACCGAGTAGAAACCTCTGTAAAGGTTGAAGGTGAACCTGATTTAAAACCTTAAGTTTGAGGTGAACCATGGGAAACCTCCTTAGTGAAATTCGGTCACTCAAGGGTTGAGTGTGGAAGCCGGGAGTGGAGTAGACAAGTCGTCGAACCACTATAAAATGACTGTGTTTGAGTTTGATATTATCTTTCATATATGTGATTTTCTTGCATGTCTTTATATATGATCACATCCTATGCACACACAGTCATATCCATCACAATCTCATCTATACATTGTTTGTCTTTTAAATAGTTTGTGTTTGGATCCTCTATCAGGCTTGGAAGCCAGTAGAGTTAAGGTTGAGTAATCCTAATCAATACTCTGTGATAGGATTAGTGTGATAAGGATCTTTAATCATTTATAAAAATGTTAAAAAGTCCTATTCACCCCCCTCTAGGATATACTGACTTATTCCTACTTCAACTAAAGCGGTCTTCACCGCAATTTCACCCATAGCCGAACACAATCTCACAAAGGTGATGAAACAGAGTGGATTGCTCATCAAACATCATGTTTGACCCCACTGTGCTCCAGTCACTCATGGAGTCAAGAATTATACTTTCACTGCATCATTGGAATTGATTTCCCATGAGGATCGGAACCAGTTCGACAAAACCTCACAACGGCTTAAAAAGCACTTCGGTTTGGATTAATGGGGCCCACCTTTGTATGATCCAAACTATCCAAATAGAGGGACAATTAAAACCGATCACGAGTCATGAAAAATCACGTGGTCCGACTATGAATTAATGTCCAAAAATGGGTAGGGAAAGCCGTATAGTGCGCGTGAAGTATGCTTCACACAATCCATTTCTGAATCCAACTAGAGGAAGGAGAGTTTTGGCAAATCAAAGAGAGTTTCCCTTCCGATCTTAGTCGTCCTTTCAAGCTTACAAGTTTTTCATCGTATGTAAAGACATGGTTTGAACAAATCTTCTCTCATTTTCTGCGTTGAATCCTCCTACAAATTAGAGAGAAATCTTCACCAGCTGATCTATGGGACCCACGTTCCTCTTTTTACCTAGGATATGATTAGAAGAACCAGTTTATAATGCCCGAATTCTTTGGTCTTTCGTAAACAGATGCACTGAAAGCATGAGACCGCCTGAAGCTTCTAATGAATGCTATAAACCTCTGATTTCTATGATCCTCAAGTTTCCATTGCCAAATCTAGACCATTCAGTAAGTCCCGTTTGAAGGAAAACTCAATAGAGTGGAATCCACCATGATAGCACGCACCATCTTCATCATCTAAACCAAAACTAGGAAAACGTTGGAGGGCCCCAAAACAAGATCAAAGATGTCCATTAGATAGGACTCCTGATCAATATTCATCTCTTAAAACCCCATTAGAAACCCTCCAAAAATGATTAACTAATTAGTACAAAAAAAGGAAAAAAATTTGTGTAAGTATAACATGTGTAACTCATTTACGCCTGTAGCACTCAGCCTTACGCACGAACCTTCTACCCTCTTAAAAAATATTATAAAACCACCCCTTGCATAAGGAAAGTGGTCATAACAACTCAGGAGCAAAAGGAGAGGAAATAGCGAAATAGAGAAAGAGAGAAGAGAGGAGTTGTGCATAGGTGACTCACTGAGTCACTAAATGAGTTCAGATTCGAGTCATTCTTGCATAAAACTGCTGAGTTATTCTTCAAGCTGAATTGAGCAAAGTCTACTTAATGGAAGTATTCATTGGACTTGTTTTGCCAAGTTGAGCAATGGTGCTGATTAAGGTAGGTCACCTTCTTACACAACAACTTGTGTTAATTTTTTTAATTAGAATGATTATTTGTTTTACCTAGATGTAGAGGAAATATGAAACCCTAGCCGAATCCTGGTATTCGATGTTAATTATGTAAGAAAGATAATGGATTGATCTAACCATCCAAATTGTTAAAAACTAGGTTAGAATTCAAATCCTATGGCGTATACTCACACTCGAGGAAGAAACAATTAATTTACCACCACCAATTATTTATCCTTTGAGAATTTTGGTTAAGGCATAATATTAATTATGCATGACTTATGTAAGGGTTTTTCCTTTAAATTCTGTAATTTAATTGATTACATCTTTCTCTCATGTTTCATGTCGGGTAATGGCCCTGTTCACAACCCCAAGTGTAGGGCCACGGTGTAGTAATTGAAATTGCTGTAATGACCGCTCTAGTAGCAGTAAGAATAGGTCAAAGTATCTAAAAAAGGGTGAATAGGACTTTATAAGATATTATGACAATTTAAAATCCTATTACCATTGTCACGCCCCAAACTCGGAAACCGGGCTCAAAAAATTCCCGATCGCCGAATCTGGCATCGACAGCCTCCGTAGAACCCAATTCTCGGCTCCCAGCTCCCATTCGCCAAGTTCCGATCCTGGGATGTTACGAGGAGGATTTTCAAAATCAGTTTGAATCGTGATAAGCATAACCAAAGACATAACCCACAAACAACAACCAAAAACTTCATTACATTTCCACTATGATCAAAAACTTTACAAGTATAATGTGCATAAAGGGAAATACAATGATAATGAATAAAATCTTCAAAGCGATCTGAAAAGTGCTCCTGCCTCAGCGCTGCTGCGCCCCAACGTCACCTGCACGCAACGGTCGTGCATAAGCTTATAAAAAGCTTAGAGGGTGGTGAAAGTGTGTGCGCAAGGTAGTAATATGATCATGCAATATCAGAGTAATGCGGAATATGTAGATGAATCCATAAATATCATGAGCCGTACCAAGACTATGCGATGCAAGATGCAAGTCAAGCATACAATCCTCATCTAAGTCCACATGTCAATACAACTCAAGTCTGGGATATCACCGGGGTCTAGTACACTCTAAACCAGATCGCCGCCACATCGCGCGCAATAAGGTAAGTGAAAGAGACATCACTATCCATCTGCCAATATCGAGCTCGACTCGTCAATAGCGGACCCATTTCTCGAGCTGGTCAAACTCAGCCTAGCTTTGCCCCCTACTCTCGGGCGGGTAGGGCCGCACCCCCTTCCAACCGACCACGACATAGTGGAGAGCGCAACCATCTGGTAATCGGCACTCAACGCTCATCTACCCACTCGGTTTAGAAGTTGGAGCAACCTTTTGGTACCATAAGGGTTTAGGGACTTTCACCTAGGGATATCTATAGCACCCCATGTAGAATAAGATTTTCAATATCCAATCCTGCCAACCACGATACGTCTGTGGAAGCTATGGCCCTGATCTCGTTAGGGCGTACAATAACCATATCACATAATGTAAAATGCATAATCACGCTATCCAGTCATGCAGCAAATCCTGCGCGTATCGTGTGCTCATGTAGGGAAACATCACCTAACCGGGAGCATATAAACAATCTACCCAAAGGCATATGCTATGATCAGTCACCTCTCATGTCAAGCATACATATGATGCGTATGATCATGCGTCATGGGACTATACTAAACATGTAATGAAATATCCATACAACGCAGGTGGCCTAGACGGCTGACACACAACAAGTACTGCCTATCAATGGGCCCTATGGAGAGTTGTAATGTAGACATCCAACCAACATTACACTCGCAATGTGGACGTCAAACCAACATTGCTCCTAAGGCACGATCATTACATAATCCGTGTTGGGGTTACACATTGCAATGGACCTTAGGTACATCCCATTGGGCCTTAAATATATCAAATGGGCCACATTCAATGGGCCTTATATTCATCAAGTGGGCCACACCACTGGGCCGCACCAATGGGCCTTAAGTGCAATTTCCATTGGGCCTTAAATATATCAAATGAGCCACATCTTATGGGCCTTATATTCATTAAGTGGGCCACATCCATGGGCCGCACCAATGGGCCTTAAGTGCATTGCAATGGGTCATAACCCGTGGGCCTTAGAATGCATCAAATGGTTCTCGACCCATGGGCCTTATACATATCAAATGGGCCTACTCCCATGGGTTTTAAAATACATCAAATGGGTCTAATCCCATAGACCTTGGAATACATCAAATGGGTCCACTCGTATGGGCCTTAAATTACATCAAATGGGCCTAATCCCATGGGCCTTGGAACACATCAAATGGGTCCAATCCCATGGGCATTAAATTACATTAAATGGGCCTAATCCCATGGGCCTTGGAACACATCAAATGGGTCCAATCCCATGGGCCTAGAGGCCCATTGAAATGTTTATATACCATTCAAACTGGCAAGGGGCCCACTGAAATGTTTATATACCATTCAAACTGGCAGACAAGGGGCCCACTGAAATGTTTAATTGCCATTCAAACTGGCTGGCAAGGGGCCCACTATAATGTTTATATTTTTATTTTATTTTATTTTTTTAAAACGGTGGGTGTTTATTCAACACTGCCACCTGTAATGTGGGCTAGCACACATCATGGTGGGGCCATACACATCACGGTGGGGCTGGGATCCACTACCCGTCCAGCTGCTGCTGGACGGCGCTAATAAAATGCATGCATCAGGGTGGGCTCCACCGTCCGCCTGGACGGTGGAGGTAAAACACATGCATCACTGTGGGTTCCCATGTGGGGCCCACTGAAATGTTTAAATGCCATCCAACCCGATGACAAGGTCACACATACCTGTGTGAAGGTAAAACACAAATTTCATCTTGATTCAAAACTTCTGTGGGCCCAGAAATAATTTCAAAGGCAGCTACCCCATCCCACTGTTTCCTATCATGTGGGCCACCTGAGTCTTAAATTAGGCTGATTTTTGGAGGGGGCCTACCTTAGGAGGTGCCCTACCAAATGAACGGTTGGATGGAAAATACACATCATGGTGGGGCCCACGGCTGGAGTCGTGGGTCGCTGGTCGTCCACCTGTCGTAGTGCAGCAGGCGCTGCCTGCACTTCTGACACAGCAGCGTTGGCTGCTGTGTTTATTTTTTATTTTTTTTTAAATCTCATATTTTTGAGGTTTTCCTCGTGTGGGGTCGGCATCAAGGAAATCTGCCCTGCCCATTGTATTTTTCGGCTCGATACCGTCAAACAGAGTCCAATATTGGGCCTGTTTTCGGCGTGTAGAAGAAATCCAGGGGACTTTAAACGGTGGAGATCACTGTTTTCTAAGGTATGGCTCGCCTGAAAGTTGGATCAGCTTCATATTTTAGCTCAACGCCTAAAATGAGATGGGTAAGAGGATGGATGGCTTGGATTGAATGCTTATACTAAGGTGGGGCCTATACAAGTGGTCCACCCCAAAAGGGCTAAACCAAGCTCATATTTGTGTTTCCCATTCAGCGTCCAGGGAACGTCCAACGTCCCTGGACATAATACATGCGTTGAGGTGGACCTTGCTGAGGTGGGCCACCACTGATGGATGAACACATATAAGGTGGGCCCCACTTATAAATGGCTTGGGTAGGATACAAGCCTCATGGTGGGGTCCATTCAAGTGGGCCACACGGCTACATAAATCATACAAAGAAAGATAAATAAAAATGAGAGGGAGAGAGAGAGAAAGATAGAATGGGACACACATGATGGAGGGTCCCCAACACTATGGGCCCTCCCTTCCATTATCTACAACATAAATCATTGCATATGGGCCCACCTAAACAAGAATCAATGGTGGAGATCTATTCTCCACGAAAATAAATGGTCTAGATGACCTTATATACAAGCTAGGAAAGGTAAACATCATGATGGGGTCCATGGAGAATGGCCCCATCATGGAATGATATTGATAATAAAGGTGAGCCATCGACCACATCTTAGAGTCCCAAGTAAGATCCAAACCATTGATTGGTTGGCCTCACTTGGCCCATCTCAAAAACATGAAAAACTAATATTATCAAGCACCCACCGTTCGATCTTCTTGCTCCTATGGGTTCCTTAGCTTTGATTTCAATGGGTGAGATGAGGAATGGATGGCTAGGATGAGAGATGATGGGGTAGGAAAGTGGGCCACACTTGGAGTTTTGAAAGAGGGGGAGAGGCTCATACGTATGGGGTTCCTCTTGCTTGGATTTGAGTTTGAAAATGAGAGAGAGAGAGAGTTGAAAAGAGAGAGATGGATAGATGGGTGATGAAGTGATGGATGTGGTGGTGATGGGTGTGTAAGACACCTTTTTGACTTTGGTGGTCTTTTGTGTAAGAAAGGCATGGCTTTGTAAGAACTTTTTGACTTTTGTGGTTGCTTGGGTATGGGTGAAAAGTGATGTATACTTGACATGAGATGTGATGGAATTTGATTGATTGATGGGATTGATGTGACACCTCGTAGAGATTCTCTTGGGTTTCGCAACGCGCGGCATTTTCTTCGCACCGAACGTTGGCCCACATCTCTTGACCAGGGTATCGCCTTGGCGCGCGAGTCGTGGCATCAGAACCGTAGCGACGGCATGGTCGCTATGGTAAAGATCTTGGGTTGAGTCTACTCAGGTTGACGGCATATGAATTAGGGTCGTACGCAAATATCGATTAAGGGTCGAAGGTTGCCGGAATTCGACCGGTAAGACCGCGGAAGTCTATGGAACGGTACGAACTAAGATAAGGGTCTTACAACCATTATTTTGATCTAATATAACAATTTATCAAGATATCTTTAACCTAACTCTAATGGCTTCTAAGCCAAATAGAGGATCTAATCATAAGACTATTTAATACCTAAATAGTATATAAATTTAGTCTATAATGGATACATTGAGTGACTGTGTGTCAGATGTGATACTTATTAGTTCTAAACAATCATGCATCATGTGATCATTCAAAGTAAACATAATAAGAGAATATGCAAATAACAATCTCAAACATACTGGTTCGACTATATGCCTACTCTACTCTCGGCGGACGCACTCAACCCTTGAGTGTACTGGATTTCACTAACAGATGTTTCAAATCAGATTACCTCAAACTAGTACAACCTACACAAGGGGGACTCTAGGACCTACAAAAGGTACCTAACATGTCTCCACGAGACACAAGTTTATGCCCCACATAGGAGTAAGAGTCAACACACAACACCCAAGTTTTATGCCTTACACAAGAGCAAAGGATCCACATAAGGAACTTAGGGTTTTAGGCCACACAGGCCAAGGATCTACACAAGGACCCTAGAGTTTATGTCTTACACAAGAGCAAAGGTCAACACATAACAACTAGGTTTTATGCCCTATAAAAGAGCAAAGGATCCACACAAGGAACCTAACTTTTAGGCTACATAGGCCAAGGACCTATACTAAAGACCTAAGTTTATGCCCTACACAATAACAAGGGTCAACACACAGTACCCACACATACTCTCCCGTTGAAGGTCTCTTATGAGGACTTGAAAGGGGTGCGAAGCACCTTTTATCCAAATTTACAAAAGGAATGATCAAAAGGGTTTTTGGACTCTAATAACTTATAGATAAGTAGGTGAGCCCCGTTAAGCACATTGATGAAGATCTCTTCCTTGTTGATGAAGATTCTTTAGCTCCCTTGATTCACAACACTTGATGATGTATCAATAAAGGTGACGGGTTAGGTTAAGGTTATGTTGGAATCCTACTCTATTGAATATTTTTCTATTTTAGAAAAGGAGTAATTCCAAGCATTCAAGCATTTAAGGTATCCTAGCTCAATGATTTGCTATTAAGGTAGTAGCTGGATGATCCTTAAATGGGGAAGTTCATTCCTCAATCCATTCTATTTAATATCAATAATGAGGGTGGATTGAAGGATGAGCTTCCATGAGAAAAGGGGTTTAGGATAGATGGTAGGCAATAACACTCTCAAAGCACTCTCTCTTTTTCTCACTGCAGCAACCAAGAATAAGCTCTCCTTAAATAGACAAAAAGTTCTAATGGTAATAAAGATGTTAGATTTTGACTGAGTTCGATATCATCGGGCCTACTTCGATGTCAATGAACGTATACTTTTAATGACATTGAAGCAAGGTTTGATGATACGAACTCGACTAAAGTATATGCCTGGAACTTTTTGACTAAAGATTGATGTTATCGAGCAGGCATTGATGTCATCGATGTTTGAATTCTGATTTCATCGACAATCTGTTTGATACATCCATCATTTCCACATGATTTTCAAAAGAGCTTACTGGACAATCTTTGATCCATTTCGATGATATCAAACATATATTGATTTCATCGAAATTTGAATTACGATCATATTAAGACATCATTGATTCCTTGGTCATTTTCAGAGGATTTTCCTATTGAGCTCACTAGACGAGTTTGGTCCGAATTCGATAACATTGAAGCTCCCTCAATATCATCGAAATTTGAGTTCCGATGGCATCGAGGCTCACTTCGAGTCATCGTTAAATATGAGATTTTCCTTAACAACACGCTGGACACCAACTAGCTAGAATTCGACTATATCGACCTGTCTCGATGTTATCAGAATTTGAATTCCGATGATATCAAATCTTCCATCGATTCATCGAGAAATTTGTCCAAAGATGAAGTTGGTTGCTGGACACAAGAGGTCCTTAATTCAATGATATCGAGTACTTGTTGAGGATATCAATAATAGGTGTTTGATCAAATCGATGTGACATCGATATATCGAGAAAGGCTAAAAACTTAGAAATTTTCCTGTTTTATAAAATAAGTTTTCATACTAAAACACTTATGTTGTTCTACTCATTTTAAGGGTTTATATACCTGGGTGTTTTGGGACATCAAATGTGAGGCTTAGTTTACCTTTGATGAGTTCGGAGAATACATCTAGTTGATGCAGATGCTTGATGATCTGCGTATGGGGCCCACTTATCTTACCGACTCAACTCTCACGTTAATTGACAAACCAGGGCACTTTCAGTAATAACTCATGAGAACGGGATCCTCACTCTTGCTCCGGTGGTAGACTCTTAGGAGTTTCAGCACCTAGTCAAGGGTTCGAGTACTCATAGGTGGTGAAATTCCACTACGGTGTGGGTGTGTGGGGTATGTGTGCGTGTGAAAAAAAAAAAACTCTGTGAGAACGAGGTTAAATCCACATTGACTAAACTTGTATGTATTTTGAAAATAACTAGAACTAAAATTAGAAGAAGATCTAAATTTGAATTCTAGAATAATATAGAGTAATTGTGAATAATGTTTAAACTATCAATTAAAGGTGAGAACTAAGGCGCTAAGGATCCACTTGTAGCTATTAAGATGCTACCTTTCTTGATTCAATAAACACAATTGGAAATAGAGTCCTATCCTATCAAATTGAAAGATAAAGTAATTTAAATCAAATTTAAACTTTTTATTGACCTAATTCTCAATGGAGGAGAATTGTGAAGATAGGAAAGGATTTCATCACCCTACCATGCCTAGGAGATGATGGTGAACAATGGGATTTACCAATTTCACTATCTCAAAAAAGGAAAATAAGATATCCAAAACTATCACAATATCTATTGTAATGTGAGTCACAATAAATCATAAAAAATTGAAAATATTCCTTTAATATCAGATTAAAAATCAATGAAGTTTAATAAGAATAAGAATCAATGAAAAATAAACATTCCAACATGCTACAAGCTTCACCTCTTAGACTTATCTAAGAGGTTTAGCCAACCATAAACATGATTGAAACCAAATCTTTTAAATAAAGCATGAATAGTAAACTAGGGAAGAAGAAAAACTCTTTGGCGACTGCTCCACCCGTGTGCTATGCTCCTTGAGACCTTTCTAAACCCTAAAAGATGCTTTGGGGCATCCTAAGGAGTCGTATTTATAGTTGTGGATCTCTAACTTTTGCACCTAGATGGAAAAATCTAGAAACCACCTCAAATTTATGCACTCTCCATAATTTGCTAAATTAAACTTCACTCCATGTAGCTTTTCAAAATATACTTCACTCTGCGCAGCTAAAATAAACTCCTGGAATATGCTTTTTCAGGACAATTTGAGAAATATGTTTGTTTTTAGGATAATTTCAGGATTCTTTTTCTTCACATCAATTTTTTGATTCTCTTCATTCCTCAATTAGTTTTCTTGGATATTTTTTATGTGAATTCTTCATTAATGACTTCCAAATCTCTAAATCTTCATTTAAAAATCTTTTGAGCATAAATATTTCTTTTGACATCAATTTCACCTTAAGCTCTCGAAATCACCTCGCACATAAAAACATGTATAATTAAATCGATTTAGGCACTATCATATTTATAAAACCAAGATATAAACAGGGAGAAATATACAAGATTTCACACTCAACACACCCCCCAACTAGCATTTTTCTAGTCCTGAGCAAGACATGCATGAAGTGACCTTCAATTCTCAATGTTCAAAGTTCTTCAAGAAAATAATCATTTGTGTAAACAAGTATGGATGAGTATAATCCAAAGAAGCGAGAGTAAAAATTTGTAAACTTAGAGTCAAATCTAATGAGCAATCAATCAAATAGATTCTTCATCAATCAATCTAGAGCATAAGTTCATATATCGAGTTTTCCTAATGCGCTTAGTGAATTTTAATTTACTTTTCATAAAAGTATACTATCATTACATAATATTAGCCATGATCATCACCATAAGATTAATTGAATAATTAAGTACTAATTCTGAAATTATCCCCTTTTCCTTCTTTTCTCTAGTTTTCTAGGTCTGAGCAAAAAAAAAAAATTGAAATTATTCATTCTTTTCAGACTTTCCATTATTTTTCATTCTTTTATAGTCTTTTCATTCTTTTCCAGTCTTTTTATCATATATGACCTTTTTGTCAATCTCACTATTTTTTTAATGGGTTCTTTTCACCTTTTAAGGTGGATAAAATTCTTCAGACTTAATTCACAATCATCTATCAATACTTCACATATTAACAATAAATTTTTTTAGCATAATTCACAAAAAGTAACCTGAATGTGTCTTGTGACTTAGATTAACATGATATTCAAACTTCCTCTTAATCAATTGAGTGCAAGAACTATAAGTGATAGAGTACTTAGCTGATCAAACTCCAGCAATTCAAAATTCAATCTTAATCTTATCATCATACTCAAAACATTCTTTACATACACAATTTATTATTTTTCAAATAGATTTCAACTTGAAACATTGAAAATTTCAAATTTTTTTTTTTGCTCAGACCTAAGAAAACACTAATTAGTTTACCTAATCCACACCCCCAACGTAAAATCTACATTGTCCTCCATGTAAAAAAAAGCATGTAATGCATATGAGATAATGAAAAGAAATGAGAAGTGATGGAAAGGTAGTACCTGAAGAAAGCGGATTGAAGCTTTTCTATGGTTTTCCATGTGAAGATGGGTTAGCATAAAGACTTAAAAAAACTAAAAAAAAACTATCTTAATCCTAAATCCTACTAAAACAATAAAAGTTAAACACACCTACACAAGATCAGTTAGAGGCATGAACATGTCCTCTGAGTCAAATTTCTTAACGAATGGCTTTAAACGATGTCCGTTCACTTTAAAAATATGACCATTCGTTGGATTCTTTATCTCAACGGCCCCATGTGGATAGACATTGGTAACAGTGAAAGGGCCGGTCCATCGAGTTCGGAGTTTACCTAGAAAAAAGGTGTAATCGAGAATTGTACAGAAGGACTTTTTGACCAGTTGTGGATGATTTTTGAAGGATGTTCCTGTTGTGGAACACCTTCATCCTATCCTTGTAAATTCTTGAGTTCTCATATGTGTCGTTCCAGATTTTTTTAAGTTCATTCAACTATAGTTTGCACAGTGAACCAGCGCTGTCCAACTTGAAGTTTAAATTTTTAATAGCCCAGTAGGCTCTATGTTCCAACTCTACAGGAAAGTAACAAGCTTTCTCATAAACGAGTCTAAAGGGAGACATTCTAATGGGGGTCTTAAAATCTATACAGTATGCCATAAAGCATCGGTCAAACTGATTGACCAACCCTTACAGTCATGGTTAACCGTTTTCTCCAGAATGTGTTTAATTTTCTTGTTAGAAATCTTAGCTTGCCCACTTGTCTATGGGTGGTATAGAGTGCTCACCTTATGAGACATGATATATTTCTTCATTAAGTTTTCAAATGGCCTAATACAAAAGTGTGAACCTCCATCATTAATGATGGCTTGAGGCATTTTGAACTGGGAAATGATATTTTCTTTTAAAAATTGAATGACCGTATGATGGTCATTGTTCCGACACCGGATCACTTCGACCCTCTTAGTGACATAGTCTACTGCTAGAAAAATGTACAAATTCCCAAAGGATTGAGGGAGTCACCTCATGAAATCGATGCCCCAACAATCAAATGCTTTAATGATAAGAATGTGGTTCAAAGGCATCATATTTCGGTGGGATAATGCACCCAATTTTTGACAACGCTCACAAGCTTTGCAAAACTCATGAATGTCCTTGAACATAGTGGGCCAACAAAAGCTACATTGTAAAATTTTGACCGTGGTCTTTTTAGCAGAAAAGTGATTACCACAGGCCTGTGAATAACAGAAGGAGATGACACTTCGGTGTTCATTATTTGGCACACATCTCCTTAGAATTTGGTCTGAGCAATATTTGAATAAATATGGGTCATCACAGAAGAACTTACGAACCTCGGCGAAGAATTTTTTCTTATCTTGCGCATTCCAATGAGTCGGTGTGAAACCTGTGGCAAGATAATTAGTAATGTCAGCAAACTAAGGCAATCGAGAGAGTTTAAACAATTGTTCATTAGGGAACATATTGTTTATAGGTAGCATTTCAAGGGAATCGGAGAGATTAAGTCTTGAAAGATGGTTAACCACTATGTTCTCTACTCCCTTTCTGTCCCGTATTTCCAAATCAAATTCCTAGAGTAGGAGGATCCATCTTATCAAGTGGGGCTTAGCATCATTCTTAGAGAGAAGGTACTTTAACGCCACATGATCAGTGTAGATGATGATCTTGGATCCGATCAAGTAGGACCTAAATTTGTCCAAAGCAAACACTACAGCTAAGAGTTCCTTCTCCGTAGTAGAGTAGTTCACTTGAGTAGGATTTAGAGTTTTACTTGCATAATGAATAATATAGGGCTTCTTTTCTTTTCTTTGACCTAACATTGCCCAAATAGCATAGTTAGACGCATCATACATAATCTCAAAAGGAATGCTCTAATCGGGTGGCTACATGATAGTTGCGGTAGTCAATATGCCCTTGAGCTTAGTGAAAGCTTCTTGGCATTGTTCAATTCGCTCGTATGATACATCCTTTTGAAGTATATTACATAAAAGATAAGAGAGGTGACTAAATTCCTTTATGAATCATTTGTAAAATCCAGCGTATCCTAAGAAGGATCACATGTCTCGTATGCTCTTGGGCTAAGGTAGGTTAGAGATAAGATCAATTTTAGCCTTATCTACCTCAATTTCCTTACGAAACATGAAATGACACTTCTCTCAATTTAGTACCAAATTCTTTTCCTCACATCACTTCAACACATTTTTTAGATTTTCCAAATACTCGCTGAAGGATGGACCAAAGACAGAGAAGTAGTTCATGAAGACCTCTAAATATTACCCCATCATGTCAGAAAATATATTCAACATGCATCGCTAAAAAGTGGTGGGGGATTACACAGTTCGAATGACATCATTCAATAAGAAAATGTGCCAAAGGGGCATGGAAAAGTGGTCTTTTTTTAGCTTCAAGGGCTATCTCTATTTGATTGTAGCCCAAATATCCATCAAGGAAGCAATAGTAAGAGTGATCAGCTAGCCTTTCCAATATTTGATCAATGATGGGCAAAGGAAAGTGGTAATTCCTCATGATGGTATTCAACTTTCTGTAGTCAATGCATATTCTCTAACTAGTAGTAACTCTAGTTGGCACGCGTTCATTGTCGGCATTGGCTATGATGGTGATTCCGGACTTCTTAAGAATCACCTGAGTTGGACTCACTCGTTGGCTATCGGATATGAGGTATATGATACCCACATCCAACAACTTAAGTACCTTAACCTTAACTACTTCCTTCATGTTTGGATTTAATCGACGTTGTGGTTGTCAGGAGGTCTTAACATTATCCTCAAGATGAATGCGGTGAGTACAAATCAAAGGGTCAATTCCTATGAGGTCGGCAATTGACTATCTAAGGGCTCCTTTATACTTAGTGAGTAGAGATATGCATACTCTCCTGTTCTTGCTCAAGGTGGGAAGAAATCACCACCTGGTATGTCTCATCTTGACCTAAATAGACATATTTAAGATCGAAGGGCAAAGGTTTTAGGTTGAGCTTCGACACTTTGAGGCAAGATAGTAGAGGCACTATATTAGTTGGGATAATTCTTCTATTTGTGGCCTCCACCGGTTAACTTCAAGTCATCCTCTGACTATTTACTGATATTGAAAAAGATGTTGATCTCCAATGTCATATTTTTAAAAGATAGATTCATAATCCCATTCCTATAATTAATGATATCGTTTAATGTAGCAAGGAATGGGCGACTAAGAATGACAGGTATTGAGTGCTTACATCCACGATGGGTTGAGTATCCAGAACTATAAAATCTACTAGGTAGTAGAATTTATTATTGGACCAACACATCCTTGATCATCCCTCTCGGTACACAAAATGATCGATTAACAAGTTATAACATGATCCGAGTGGGTTTTAATTCACCAAGACTTAGTTGTTTGTAGACCGAGTAAGGAATCAGATTTACACTCACCCTCAAGCCAAGAAGTGCATGCTCAATCCGGTAATTCCCAATTACACAAGTGATGGTTGGGCTACCGGGATCTTTGTATTTTTGTGGCATATCTTGCTTGAGAACAACACTCACTTTTTTTGTTAAAAAGATTTTCTTTTGTATGTTTTGCTGTCTTTTGGTAGTGCATAGATCTTTTAGAAATTTGGCATATGAAGGGATTTGTTTAATGACATCCAGTAGAGGGATGTTGACCTTCGCTTATTTAAGCACCTCTATAATATCCTGAGAATTAGATAAAGGTTTTGATGCAATCAATCGTTGAGGGAATGGCGTAATCGACTTACTTCGAGGTTCCAGTTCTAACCCATGTGAAGTAATGCTAGGTCTATCATTCTTATCTTCTTCGGGGTTCTTAGGCTTTTCAGCCCTTATCGGAATTGATTTGTCAATTGTCTCTCCACTCCTAAGAGTGGTGATAGACTTGGCTTGCTCCATTTAATTTAAAGAGCTTGGGTCACTAATTTCACATTGTGGCTTTGAATTGGGGAGAGGTTGGGCTGAAAGCATCCCTTTCTCAATACTCGCTAAGTGTGACTCAATCCTTTGAATGGACGATGCAAATATTCCAATTGTTATTTTGATATCCTGGAATACTTGTATCATATTCTGGTTGAATAGCTCTTGGTTTTGCATGAATTTTTGAACCTTATCCTCTTGAGGCCTCTTCTGATTTAAAAATTGAGTAAGGGCCTCTTGTGGGTTAGCCGGTTATCCATTCCTCCAACTAAAATTTGGATAGTTTCTCTAGATGAAATTGTATGTATTTGAGGTGGGTACTCTGAAAGGTCTTTGGTAGTTGTTCACAGCATTCGATTGCTCAATCAATATGTCTTGAAAAATAGGAATTGTTGGGCAATTCTCAGTTGTATGTATATTACAAGCACAACTACCACAAACAACTTCTACAGCCTTATCAGATTTGATAGGTTCTTCCTTCTTAAGTTCAATGGCCTTGACTTTTCTTATAAGATTGGCTACTCTTGTACTAATATCATCTTCCTCTTTTAGAACATAAATTCCTCGTCTTTCCTTTGATTGAGTAAGCTTAGAAGTGGTGAGTCTTGGAGAGGTGTCCCATGATTGCTCGTTTTCTGCCAATTGATCAAGGTAATCCCATGCATCATCGACCTCTTTGTTCATGAATTCACCATTACACATCATCTCTATGAACTGGCGCACTGGTGAAGTCAATCTATTATAGAAAAAGCTTATTGTTTGCCATACTTCATAGCCATGATGTGGACGAGAATTTGTGAGATCTTTGAACCTTTCCCAGCATTGGAAGAAGGTCTCTTCCTCTTTTTGGGTAAAGTTCATGTTTGCTTTCCTTAAAGTGTTAGTTTTATGAAATGAAAAAAACTTTTTAAGAAATTCTCAGGTCATCTTGGCCCATGTGCCAATGGATCTTGACTTTAAAGAATGCATCCATGTCTTAGCCTTCTCTTTCAATGAAAAAGGAAATAATTTAAGTCGTACTGTGTCCTTAGACACGTTTGAAAAGTGTAATGTAGCAACTATCTCATCAAACTCCTTGATGTGCAAATATGGACTTTCAGAATCTAGTCCATGAAACTTAGGAAGGAGTTGTATCACTCTAGGTTTGATGTCCACGTTTCCTGTATTAAGTGAAAAGAACATGCAGGAAGGTGTAGTCACCCCCGCTGGTTGTAAATAATTATGTAGAGTACGAGGCGGGGGTGTATTATGCACCTCATTTTCATCTTGAACTTCCTTAACTGGTGGTTGAGGTTGATTTGCATCCATCACTTCAATTAACTGAGAGTATCTCAAGTGTTGTCTAATCCTTTGATGGATAGGCAACCCTTCGACTAATCCTCCTTCACTCAAGAGATGTTGAGTGTTCTCACGAACCCACTTGGGCATGAAACATGCATAACCGTCAAGTAACTAAACAATTAAATCTAAAAAGAAAACTAAAAAAACTAAAATAAATAAGAGATCTAAAAAAAAAAGAGGGAAGGTTGGAAAAAAATTATCAAATAAGAGTTACTATATTAAGAATCCTACAAAACAGAAAACAATGTTAGTTCCGAAAAATAATTGTAGAAAAAATTCTAACCTAAAAATATCGCAGAAAAATAAATCCTAATCTTAACCTAATTCTAATACCAATTAATTCTAGAAAAATGTAGTTGTAGTCCCTAGCAACGACACCACAAACTTATTCACAACCCTAAGTGTAGGGTCGCGATGTAGTAATAACTTGTGAGAATGAGGTCGAATCCATAGGGACTAAACTTGTACGTATTCTGAAAAGAACTAGAACTAGAACTAGAACTAGAAGAAGAACTAAATCTGAATTCTGAAATAAAAGAGAGTAATTGTGAATAATGTTTAAACTATCAATTGAAGGTGGGAACTAGGGTGCCAAGGATCCACTTATAGCTATTAAGATGCTACCTTGCTTGATTCAATAAACACAATTGGAATTGGAGTCTTATCCTATCAAATTGGAAGATAAAGTAATTTAAATCAAATTTGAACTTTTCATCGACTTAATTCTTAATGGAGCAAAATTGTAAAGATTGGAAGGGATTCCATCACCCTACCATGCCTAAGAGACGATTGTGAACAATGGGATTTACCAATCTTACTATCTCAAAAAAAGGAAAAGAAGATATTCAAAGCTATCATAACATCTATTGTAATTTAAGTCACAATAAATCATAGAAAACTAAAAATATTCTTTTAATATCAAACTAGAAATAAATGAAGTTCAATAAGAACAAGAATCAAAACAAAATAAATATCCCAACATGTTACACGCTTCACTTCTTAGACCTAGCTAAGAGGTTTAGCCAACCATAGACATGATTGGAACCAAATCTCTTAAATAAAGCATAAAAAATAAATTAGGGAAGAAGAAAAACTCTTTGGTGGCTGCTCCACCCTTGTGCTATGCTTCTTGAGACCTTTCCAAATCCTCCTATTTATAGTTGTGAAACTTTAACTTTTACAGCTAGTTGGAAACATTTAGAAACCGCCTCAAATTTACGCACTCTCCGCTGTTTGCTAAATTAAACTTCACTCTGCACAATTTTTCAAAATATTTACTCTGCACAGCTAAAATAGACTTTGAGTTTCAGAATATGCTGTTTCAAGACAATTTCAAGAATATGTTTGTTTTGAGGATAATTTCAGGATTCCTTTTTCTTCACTTCAAATATTTGATTTTCTTCATTCCTTATTTATTTATTTTATATCTTTGACATGTGAATTCTTCATTAATGACCTCTAAATCTCCAAATCTTCATTTACTAATCTTTTGAGTATAAATCTTCCTTTTGATATCAATTTCAGTTTAAGCTCTTGAAATCACCCCGCACATGAAAACTACATAATCAAATCAATTTAAGCACTATCATGTTTATAAAACTAAGGTATAAATAGAGAGAAATGTGCAATATTTCACACTCAGCAGGCCCCCTTGGTTGACACGTAATTCCTTGGATTTTGGGTAGTGGTGCACAATTCAATATAAGTAATTCGCAATGCTTGTTACATTATTTTCAAGATTGGATGTCGCAAATAGTCGCTCTATGAACAAATCGTGTCACGTAATTCATCCAAGTCATATGTTGTGTCGCCTTAGGATAACTGCGTAAATCCACTTTACGAATCTTCGTAGAATAGGACACTTGGCGAGCCAGATAACTCTAAATCATTTTTTACATTGTGGCGATTGTTAAGTGTGATGAGCCACATGTACTTTGCTAGGCATGCATCTTATGTAAGTTGTTTGTGAATATTGATCTCTTATAATAGTGGAGTACAGGACGTATCAGAACTATTATATTACTTTATGAATCTCTTGAATTATTGTTAATCTTAAAGGATAACCATCACTATGAGTAGGGCGTTGACCCTTTCCAACTGTACAAATGATGTAGGTGATGAACAGATTGAAGATCTAGAGGACTATCTCCCTATGGAAGATTATACTGAAAGAATAAGAAGATAGTTTTATGATTTAGTTTTATATTTTTGCTGCAAACTCGATAATATAATAAGCTCCCATTGAGAGGGCATTTGATAATTTATCGAATTCTTTTACTCTAACAAAATAATAAATATAGTCAATTTTATTCTTGTGAATGGTTACCTTCATGAATATCATCTGAATGTGATTTAAATGAAAAAAATGGTGTAATTTTTAAAGCATCCAATTTATTCAATTATTAACAACCAATTTTCTTGGGCACTAGTATAAACTCTGGCCATGAAATTTCGAGATGTTACATATATTATGAACAATCGTCATTCAAAACAGGCATACTAATGATGCATATAGGCATATAATTGGGTATGATATCCATTACACTAAGCATGTCATTAGACATATCATGATATAATCGGCTTTAATTGGCACATCATACATAGAGAGAGGGAACTGAACAACATGCCCCATTATAAATGTAGAAGTTTATGTGGTGTGGCCCACATTAGACTAACATCAGCTTCTCATGTAACCTGTATATAAAAATCTAGTAACTAGATATAAGGCATGACCCACTGATGATATCCCAAAATGACCAGATTATCATCGGCATCAGTATAATTACTCTAATAGGATGATCTGCATCGTTTGAACATTGCCGATGTAAACAATGGTTATAAACCGTTGGTTAGTCACTAGGATGTGATCCCGTGCTTGTGGCCCATCTAAGTCTTAGGATCTCATCATTCCAGGTAAAGTATATGCCTCAATGGATTTATTGTAACCATAGTGTCAACATTACATAAGTACACTAATTTGGGATTTTAAATTGATTTATAATTAATTCCAAATCATGTAGATACACATTATTGATGTAGAAATTTAGATGTCCTCCTTAGACCACTTAAGACCTGCAAATGATGACAAAGATGGAGGTGACAAAGATTTTTATATAAATCAGCACCCCATATGATGGGGACATAATGGGCGCTCTGATAGTGCACGTTATCTCGAGCCAAGACACGCTACCTCGAGCGTGTCGTATCATGATTGTAGATATGCCCTGATTCCTGTGTCCACTGCCTTACTTTGCATTAATGACAAGCAAGCCCAACGTCCCATGCGCAAGAATGTCCAACCTCATCAAATTCAACTTACATTCTGAGACCGTTGCGCAAGCTCAAAAGTAAGGGGCTTACTGTTATGCAAAAAAATGGACTAGCCACTAAGGAAAACCCAGCTCGAACATACATGCATAATGCGAGGAGGTTGGCCAACACTAGTCATGACCAAGGAGCTCCTTAATGGCCAAGGAAGAACACTATTGTGTACTTTGTTGAACGACCTCGAGTTCAGCCATCAGGAGATGGAGTCTCTCTGTTTCTGTCAAATGCCTAGGCCTTCCACGGACCCATACATTTTGGAACATCTCCTAGAAAATGACTCCAAAGTATGACCCCACGCCACACGAAAAAATGAAGAGGATGGTCATTCTCCATATTCTAATAAGGAAAGGAGATCGATTTGACCCTCTAATGCGACTCCCAAGGGCAGGTCGGTAGGTTGGTAATCTGCTCGATGTTAAAGGAAAAATCGACTACAACTCATTAGAAGATCCAGATTAGCAAGACACCGTTCAGATCAACCTTATAGACTACATTGAACTCGTAAGCTAGACCTCTGACCACGCACTTCTACTGGCTCCAACCGACCTTTCTCGAGATTCCAACTGAGGATCTCAAGAGACAACTGCAACACGGATCCACTCGAGATCTCAGCCGAGGATCTTGGGAGATATCTGTGACATGCTCGGGATCTGAATCCCTCTATGACACGCTCCTTCTAAATAGGGAGATCATCCTTTATGCCACCGCCCTTTCTCAACTATAAAAAGAGCATCCCTAATGGTGAAAGGTACACACAATTCAACTCAGAGACCACACCTAAAACCATTACGTTCTACTAGACCTAGCTTTCTTTTCTGACTTTGGCATTGTAACCTGTATATAAAAATCTTTGTCACCTTTTCTGACCTAGCTTGCTTTTCTGACTGTGGTGTGGCCCACATTAGACTAACATCAGCTTGCTTTTCTGACTTTGGCATTGGTGCTTCGAGCTCCTGTACTTAGTGAAATTCCAAGCGAGCCCTAGGACGAAGAGGTGGGTATATTTATAGTCACCTTTCAATGCAGCTTGAGGCTCCCTCTCTATCGCATGGTCAGGGAGGTCCTCTTGCGCCTAGAGTTAGCCCCCCGGCAAATAATCCCGAATGCCTGGAGGGCCTTGGTGGGGTCAATCATTCTTTGGGCTGAGCTTGAATAACCTGAGCTAACCATGGATGAATTTCTCCACCTATACTAGGTGAAGTCCAACCCATACCACGAGGTATAGTATTATTTTTCGAACTCGCCACCATGGGCAAGGCCATTATCACAGATGACCCGGCCTCAAACAAAAATTGGAAAAGTAAGTGGTTCTGGACATTAGGAGATTGGGAGGCTTTAGTGTCTTTCGACCCATTTTTCTTAACCAGGTCGGTATATTCGAACTGACCTTTTCCTTAGTTTATTTTTTCTTTTCTTATTTCTAACTTGTAGTTTTCTTCGGTATCTTTGCCCAAGTATCCTGCTAGAGTGAGCGAGTCGGCACGTAACCGAATAGTTGAGGCGAGGTTGGTGGACACCAAGCTAAGGTTTTAGCGGCAGTTGATCATGCCCGAGTTGCTCTATAAATCCGGTCTTGCCTCATCCATATCATGTATACCCTGATAGATAGACGCAAATTATTTCATCTCTGTCCATTTATTGATCATTCCCTTATGTTGTGTAGGGATGCTTGAGTAGACTCGTTCCAAGCGTCGTGCTCCTTCTGAGGCCGAAGTGGTCCAAAAAGAATAGAAGCTATCTTCGAAGATGAAAAGGAGGGGAACCCCCCTCGTCCACGGCAGGTCGGTCAGGCGCGGCTGCCGACCCTATTGCCACTTCTGCCAACCCTGCCGCCACTTCTGCCGCACTTCTTCAAACTCGCTAGTGGTCTTGGAGGTGGTCGAGGTCTCTTCGCTAAGGGAGGTGGCCGCTGTTGTCGAAGCCCAACCTTCCGAGGTCCGGGCAGTTCCTATTTATGAGGCTCAACCCGGGCTTAGGTGGGCAATTCGGCTGACTACCAAGGGGGTGAGGCCCGAGGGGCCCTCAAGTCTGCTTCTGCCATGACTAAGGGCTTCTTGTTGTGGATAGCTCGACACGTTCTTGATGCTGAGTTCGCCAAGGTGATGGAAATGCCCCGTTAGCCACCGTAGGTTAGGTGGTTGTGCTTTTTTATAAGGTAGGACTATTCCCTCATAGTAGTCATCTCTTTGCACTTAGAGATTTTTTTTTTTTGGTTTTTAATAAGGGTCCATTTTTCAGTTCGGCTCTGCTATTTTGTTTTCTCATCACGAGATGTTTCGCATCGAGGAGGAGTGCAAGGAAGCATAGACACATCTTGTGAGGAAGATCATCAAGTTTGAGCAGCTTTGATCTAAGGCTGACTCCTTGAAGATCCAAATGGGGGCTCAGGCAGAGGAGGCTTGGAAGGAGTCCCAGGTGTTGAGACATAAAAAATGAGTGAGTAAATAAAGTAAAGATGATAAACAAAAGAATCAAGTCAGAAGAAAAATGATGGATAGTTATGTTGCGCGTACCCGTGCAAAGGATGTTTGTTACGCAGGACCACGCAATATCGATAATAGTTGCGCAAGTTCGCGCAACACTGGTTAGGTCACGAATGCTCGAAAGGGTGAGATATTGTTTAAGGTGGGCCCCATGGCACGAAGATCGAGGGTTTGTATGTGTGAAGGCCTATAAATACCCCACTCCCCCTCTCATTTGGACATAACGAAGACGATGAAGAAGATCAAAGCTCCAAAGAAGATAAAATTTTTAAAGGTATTTTGAAGAGAAGGAAGAAGAAGAAGAAATAGGCATTCTGCCATTGCGCTGAACTGTGCAACAGCATGTTATTACATGGACCAGTCCAACAACATGTTGTTGCATGTGGATCATTTTCAAAGAGCCTAAATGTTGTTAGAATCATCAGAGTAGATGAGCTTTTCTTCAATTTTAAGTCATGTTTTGATTAGCTATGGAAGAAGATGCAAGATGTTTATATCCACTTAATATTCCTCTCATTGAGATGAACAAATCATAAGCCAAAATGCTGCCAGATTTGTTAGATTTGATATATGAACTTGTTCTGTATTTGAATTGTAAATACTTTATCTTAGAATTAAGGGAAACAAAAGGATGTAAATGAATTCAGAATAAATGAATTTTATGATCAATCTCTATATTCTTTCTTTATTATAATTGAATAAGATAATTCCTGAATTAAATGTATTTCGTTTCTTGTCGAAATAAAATGGTGACTCTGCTGGGGAATTCATTTATTTAAGATAATAAATGTCATTTTTCATGTCATTAACACAGTGACGACATATAATCTCCTCTTGGGTAGGCCATAGATGCATTAATATGTCATTATTCTATCCATCAAATACTGTAAAGATGAGATCCAGTACAAGATAATGGCCAATACTAGACCATATACAGAAGTAGAGTCCTTCTTCACCGATGCCAGTTATTACGATGAATTTGTAGTAGAAAACAAGAAGAATGATGAAAATGAAACTTTAGGAAAGAGTCACATGGAAGCAGTGGAAAATGAAATCATGAAGATAGAATTGATTGGGAAAGTGAACACAAAAAAGAAGTTTTATTTCGTACCAAAATACTTAAGATAACCAGGGTAGCCTCCATTAACATTGTTATCACCTAAGTAGTTAGAAACTTTGTGGTCAAATTATAAAGTACATCCCATTCCCAGCTATCCTAAAAAGATTTCATGTCAAATCTAACCCAAGATATCCTGCGCCCATTGAATTTTATGCACCTTCGGAAGTAAAAAGAGAAGAAAGAGTCGATAATAGAATGAGTTGTGAAAAAATGACATCCGAAGATCTGAAAGAATATAGTCCTGCTAGCAGAAAAATCATGAAGAACATGGGTTTCGATTACGAAGAACCTACTGGCATGAATCATGGAAAGGGAATCCAGATTCCGATCGGAGTAAATGAAAAGAAGAGAGAACAATTCCACAGATTGGGGACAGAATCTTCGATAAACATGATCACAACAGACCCAACAATTAGAGAAGAAATGGATTCTGAAATGACCAAACATCCCGAGTCAGCTTTGAAACGGATAGAAGACGAGGGACAACCAACGATTGACAGTTTGTGAGAAATAAATTTAGGCACATAAGAAGAGCCGCGGAATACATTTATAAGTGTTAGTTTTTCCAAAAAAGAAGCTAGTCAATATGTCAAGCTCCTGAAAGAAAACAAAGATATATTTGCTTAGACATATGTAGAAATGTTGTGACTAGAACCAATAGTAGCAATGCACTGACTGAATATCTCCAAAGATAAAAGGCCAATCAAACAAACACAAAGGCGATTTCACCCAGATCTAGTCCTCTTGATAGAAGAAGAAGTAAATAAACTGATAAAGGGCAGATTTATTAGAGAAGTCAACTATCCTAAATGGATATCAAATATTGTCCCGATGAAAAAGAAAAGTGGACAAATCAGGGTATATGTTGACTTCAGAGATTTAAACGAGGCTTGCACGAAAGATGACTTCCCGTTGCCAATAACAAAACTACTAATTGACAGCACGATGAAATACGCTGTTATGACCCTTATGGACGGTTATGCCAGGTATAATTAATAAGAATGACCCTAGAAGATGAGAAAGCTACATCATTCAAAACTTCTTTGGGGATTTATTGTTATAAAGTTATGCCGTTCGGTCTTAAGAATGCTGGCGCAACATATCAGAGAGCAATGCAAAATATCTTCCAAGACATGATGTATAAACATGTTGAGTGTTATGTTAATAATTTGGTAGTCAGATCGAATGATCACGAAGAACATCGTGATCATCTAATTTCAGTATTTCGTCAGCTCAGAAAGAAACAGTTTAAGGTGAATCCGGCTAAATGTGCTTTTAGTGTTTTGTCAGGAAAATTCTTTAGCTTTGTTATCAGACACCGAGGAATTGAAATTGACCTAGGGAAAGTTAGAGCTATCTAGGACATGTCACCTCCAAAAACATTGAAAGAGTTAAAAATTTTACAAGGAAAGTTCACATATATTCGCTGTTTCATCTTTAATTTAGCAGGAAGATGCTAACCATTTTCTCATCTTATGAAGAAAGGAACATAATTCGTATGGGATCAGTCGTGTCAAAATGCATTCGATTCAATTAAAGAATTATTGAAACAACCTCCGGTATTGGCAGCCCCTGTGAAAGGTAAACCACTTATTCTATATATATCTATAGCTGAGAATTTATTGTGGGCTCTACTGGCACAGGTAAATGAGCTTGGAAAGGAAATAATGCTTTATTATTTTAGTCGGAGACTGATAGGCGCAGAATGCAATTATTCACAGATTGAGAAAGTATGGTTGGCATTAATATTTGCAGTACTGAAACTAAGACATTATTGCCTTTCTCATGATATAATTTTAATTTCGCGAACGGATCCCATAAAATTTTTGATGACAAGGCCGATGTTGTTAGGAAGACTGGCTAAATGGATGCTATTGCTTTCAGAATATACAATTAGTTATGAACCAACAAAAGCAGTAATGGGACATGCAGTAGCAGATTTCTTGGTGGCTCATCCTGTAACAGACAGTGAAATGATTAGTGATGATCTTCATGATGATTAAATCACCTAATTGTTGGGAAATGTATTTTGATAGTACTTCTAGATCTTCAGGATCAGGTGCCGGAATAACATTCATTAGTCCCTAAGGTGATTTGTTGCCATATTCCTTTACGTTAGGCATGTCATGTACCAATAATGAAGCTGAGTATCGAGCTCTCATTATAGGAATGGAAATAGCACAAGAGATGAAAATAAAGACACTGTAGATTTTTAGGGACTCTAAGTTGGTCATAAACTAGTTGACAATTGAATTCGAAATAATAAATCAAGAACTCTTATCATATTGTCGGCGAGCATAACAATTATTAGAGTAATTTCATAATGTTGAATTCAAGCATATACCGCGATGCGAGAACGTAAAGACAGACACTTTAGCTTGCTTGGCCGTAGCTTTATCCTGTCCTGATTGGAGTCCTCTTCAGGTCAAGATCAAAGAAATGAGGTTTTTACCACCGCCTGAAATTATTAATGAAGCTGATGAAGTACTTTCTTATCATGTTTAAAGATCATCATAGACGATTAGTGCCAGCCTTTTATAAATTATCTCAAATAAATATTTTTCCAGAGGATCCAACAAAGAGATTATAGATTAAGCAGAGATCAAAGAAATTCATTGTGTGTAGTGAGGTGTTATATAGAAGATCAAATTCTATGACGGTGTCTGAATACAAAAGAAGCCAACCAAATATTGCAAGAAGCCCATTTTGGAGAATGCGGGGCACATCAAGTGGGTCAAAATTTATTCCATCGGTGCATCGAATGAGATATTACTGGCCTACAATGTTCAAGGACACTATCGATTATGCAAAATGATGTCATGAGTGCCAAATACATGGCGATGTTATACATGTTCCCCCTGAAGACCTTTCATTAATCAGTATCTTCTTGGCCTTTTGCCACCTGGGGACTTGATGTCATTGGTCCCATAAATTCGCCTTCATCCAAAGGACGACAATATGTTCTAACAGTAACAAACTATTTCTCTAAATGGACCGAAGTGATCGCATTACAAAATCTCAAAGAGAAAGACGTCGTGAATTTTATCTGACACGCGATATTATATCACCATGACATTCTAAAAAGAATAATCACCGATAATGGTACTCCTTTCAAGAACAGAGGCATGGAGAAATTATGCCAAAAATTTAGCATTCAGCAGTCATTTTCAACATCCTACTACCCACCGGCCAATGGGTTAGTAGATGCCTTCAACAAAAAAGTTGTGAAAATATTGGAGAAAACTATCGCAGGAAATAAGTGTGATTGGGATGAGAAGCTCCAAAAGGCTTTATGGGCTTACAGAACCACTCGTCGCACTGTAACGAAAGCCACACCATATTTATTAGTTTATGGTGTTGAAGCTGTTATCCCAATTAAAATGCAAGTCGCATCGCTCAGAGTGGTAGTACATTAGTCAATGATAGATGATGAAAATGCAAGAATAAAGCTGACCGAGTTGGAAATGCTCGTTTAAGAAAGGGGACATGGTGTTAATGTTGAAAAGACCTATAGTAGTCACTTGAAGAATTTGGAGCAAATTTGATCCCAAATGGGACGATCCATATGTAATAACAAAAGTATATTCAAATGGAGCCAACCGAGTCATGGATTAAGATGGACGAGGCATTGGTATACCTATTAATGCTCGTTTCATCAAGATATATTATCCCTGATGATACCTGCAATTTTGATTCTGAAGATTATTGAATATAATACTTCCCAATCAAAAGGGGGCAAGATAAGAAGAATGATGAAACAACCTCAAAAGGCAAATGCCATGTATTCTTCTCCATATATGAATGAATAAAAGGCAGATTCTACAAAATATCAAGCAAAGTGTAAGCATATCAATCTTATCACTGATTATCGGCATTGTCAAACGCTGATTATGATTATCGTCGAATGGATATTATCGGCATCCTTAATCACTACTAATCATTATTACAAAACCATTATCATTAAATGGATATTATTGCTAAAATTAATACAATGTTTTAAACATTATCAAGAATACTATTATCAACAATGGCGATATATCATTTATTAATTATCAGCTACAATAGTGGAATAAGCTTATATGGCCAGCCACACAAGTCTTATTATAGTGATGGTGATTTATCATTCATGGCAGCAAAGTAAGCCTATACAGCCAACTACGTATAAGACCTACCATAATCAGTGATGCATCAAAATTATGCGGGTAGCAGTGAGAAGTCAGTGACCCTAAAAAGCTTGTGAAGGCCATCGTATGCTTAGACCCATATGGGCAGCGGAGAGAGCCAACGACTAAAAGCCCTAAGCAGCCAAAAGTCCAGGAAGGCCAATCACATGTAAGACCAATGCCATCTGTACAGTGCCACAGGGGAAGGTGAAAGAAAATTCCCTCCCATGGATGGGTCTGACCTTACAGATGAAGAAAAAGCGGGCTATAGTGTGTGCTCTTTGGCTCATCCATAAATATACTAACCATGCATAAGATTCCAGATTCCTAGCTTGATTTCAGTAGAAACCCATGGGGACGGGTCCTCTAAATGAGCTACTCCCTCATTGATGGACTGACAACCTTAAATTTGGTACCCCAGAGGTAGTCTTGTGACACGGCCCAAATTCAAAAATCGGATTCATAAGAATTTCGATTACCGAATCTGGTGCCAACAGCCTCCGTAGTACCCCATTCTCGACTCCTAGCATTCATATGCCAGATTCCGATCCTGGGATCCTACAAGGAAGATTTTTTTTTATACATATAACTAGTAATAAGCATAACCACAAGATTACCCAATTCACAAAGGCAACATCATCATCACATATCCACTAATATAATCGTTTGAGTACAATACTGAAAGGAAAATACATAAATAAAAATCAAGCTTCCAGAAGACCACTGCACGCTCCAAGCTCAACACTGCTACAACCTAACATCACCTGCACGCATCTATCATGCATAAGCTTATAGAAAGCTTAGAGGGTGGTGTAAGTGTGTGCACAAGGTAAGTATCAAATGTTCAATACAATGCCATCATCATACAATACTGAAATAAGAAGAAATACTGTCCAGATCATGAATTATCAAAGTAAGCAGAAATACTAATAAGACCACAACACAGTGGAGAGCGAACATCTGGTAATCGGCACTCGGTGCTCATCTACCCACTCGGTCTAGACGTTGGAACAACCTCTGGAACCAAGAGGGTTTATGTAACACCTCAATTTTTTACCAACCTGGGATTAGACGTCCTTAGGCAATGGGTCAACCAAAACACCTTGGTAACCGCTCAGAACCCAATTCCATAGCCAAAGAAATCACTTAGGATTAATTTCTTTAAAAACTAAGCATAAGTTAGCTAGTGGTATGCTGGAGTAGTTGTGAAATTATCCCCGATCGCTTTAAATACGTTCTACAAGACTCAAAACTTGTAGAACCAATGATGCTATAATATCCTAAAACCTTTGATCAAACTCTAAACCGGTTTGTTCTTGGGAACCCTTTGAAACTTTGTATTGGATCTAGACCGCACGTCGAAAGTCCGATATCTACCATCTTAGACCGTTATGACCGCTTGGATGGACTTGACAATCGTTTCGAAAATCAAGGCCAACCGACGTTCAGAGCCTATTTCATTGAGCCTGGAGTGAAGAGAGTGAGAATAGGGTTAGATTTGGAAATTTTAATTCAAATCTGGCACGTGACTTGACGTGTTATTATTAAGCGTTTTACTGTCAGAATTCAGCCAAATTACACCCTCGGATCAGGAAAAATTTCTCTTTCATATCATGAGACTTGTAGACCTGATCTAGGTGCGATGACCGCTGAACTGAAACTGGACCGTCACGTGCGATCTGTGAACTCTTTCGGTCTGAAAACTTGATGTGTGTAAGATCCAATATGCATGAGCTTAAGTCCGACCGCGTTCGGCCAGGGGAGCTCCAGAAATACTCTTTTGGACCAGAACAGCCCCGATTTGGTTGTAACCCAAGTAAACCTTGTTCCCAAGTCTATTTTGGGAAGGTTTTGGGCTATATAAGAGCCTTAAACCCTCTCATTTCTCTCCCATCTGAATTTGGTTAAAACCCTAGATTGAGAGAGAGAAAAAGTGAGAGTTTGTGAGAGAGTGTGGGAGAGATCTTCCTGCCACTTGCTGCTGCTACTACACGTGCTAAAGCAGCGCACTCCAATCACTTTTCCGGCGATTCCAACGCATTTCTAGGTAAGGAAAACCCTAACCATTTGCTGATTTAGCATTCCGTCAATTCTATTAGCGGTGTAGCTTATGTAGCTTGTGTATTAGGTCGCCCGATCGCCGTAGACGAAGCTTATACGCTCCGGTCGGAACGATACATATCTAAAGTGAAAGGTGCAGATTTTAGACGCTTTGATTGGTTGTTTTCAACACTTTCAATGTCGTTTAATAGTAGATTATCGACGAAAACGCCGTTTGACATGTACAACATGCTGTCCGTTTCCCGTTTCGTAAACATATGAAAAATATGAGATTTAGGGCATTTTAGTCATTTGTAGGAAATACTGTTTGCATCCATATTTTTCTGATATGATTGACATGGCTTTTTGTCGCCTTAGGATATTAGGAATGCGTGCATAATCAGTTTGGCGAAGAGATTCGCCCAAATGTGCACTTTGAGTTGACATACAATATGTAGACTTAAGTGTGTAGACTAGGTGTTGTATAAATGTTTTTATTAGTATTTATTGAATTAAATGGTGTTGTGAAATAGTTTTGAGATTGAATTCTCAAATAATATGCTGATGTAAATGATTTTCTACATGTTGGCTATGTGCATGATTTCATTATATGTATGAAATGCATGTGTTAGATGATTTACTTAAGTTGTATGATATAACATGTGTTAACATGCTCACATTGTTGTATTTCATTTCCATTATCTTTATATGATTGCTGATGTGGATTCATAAATGTTTGGGACTATACTTAGTCCAGGCAGTCGGTAACCGAGTAAATTCGTGGTTGGCTTATCTTTGCCACGAAGGACGCGTCGATGAACGCGAGTCGTGTTTTGGGTTGGCGGTAGTGGTTAGGCCGCACGAAGTGTTTCATGCACTTCATGTCGTTCAGCTTGAGATGCGCTCGTACTAGTCGAGCCCGTCAAGTAACCCGATTGGCCATTGTATGTTCACCATGTATGTGTCATAACTGCTTGAACCTAGGGTACTGAACTTACCATTGGAAACCCTGTCAACCATGGTACCTTAATCCACAAAGACTCATGAGCCAGGCATGGTGGTATGGGACACCGTGGTCGAGCTGTTGGCCTACATTGGTGCCACAAACCTCCCCGTAGTGACCAGTGAGAACATTGACTCGTGAGCAGATTATGGTGGTATGGGACACTATATTCTAGCTGTCGGCCTACACTGATCAGGCGACGAGCCCTTCGTAGTGACCGCGAGCGTATTCTGAGTCTACGGGAGGCGACGACCCTTCCGTAGCAATGAGAGTACAGTAGGCATGTATTAATAAGGTGATGGGGGAGCGGTGCAACGAGTGCGAGCAACAGCCCTGACAGCCCTTGCAGCGACCTACAAAATATAACCTCGTATGTGATTAGTAGGAGTGACGACCTTAGACAGGATCTGTGTTGGGATTGATATAAGCAAGGTACCCTAGTTTCCCAATCCTGCTGTATGAAAAGGACTAATAATAACTCGGTAATCATATCACCATCACATTGCATGTGCCTGGAAGATGTGGAGCACTGTGGGAAGAAAGCATGCCACGGGTGTAAGATGGTGCCGTATTAGGGAGATCGTCGGTGAGGGCATCCATCATGTCATGTCATATTGCATTAACAACAGTATTAGGAATGTTTGATTTGTTGCTTTACTATTATCGCATGATTGATTTGATAACATGCAAATCTCTGCTCTATTATTCCACTGAGTTGATCACTCACTCCCACGTTACGGGATGGTGTTTTCAGACACCCACCAGTCCTTATTGTGATTGCAGATGATGGCGCGGTCTGCAAAGTGGAGCCGGACTTGATGATGATGATGAGGATCCCTCCTTTATGCGTGTTCTGAGCGACGGGATTACAGGGAGATTCATAAGATGCCATGACACTTGTCATTTTATATTTTCAGAGTACTCATGTATATTCTTTCTTTCTATTTTGAGGTATACATGTATATGTTTAACCTGGTAACATGTTCACACTCTGTAGACTTACAATCAATTATATATTATATGTATGTATCACAGTCTTCCGCTTGTTAATTTAACTGTCTCTGGAGTATGATATGCTGTTCTGGCTTAATCCCACTCATGTTTAATACATTAACACAGACAACATTCAATTATACACATTTATGTTGCATAAGTGATGTTCTGGAACTCGGGAGTGAAGTTTTTACTCGACCCACCGATTTTCAAAATGTTACAGTTTAGGGACTTTCACCTAGGGATATCCATAACACCCCATGTAGAACAGATTTTTCGGTGTCCCATCTGGCCGTCCACGAAATACCTGTGGAGGTTACGACCTTGATGTTGCTAGGGCGTATAGTAATCACAATACACAATGCAAGATGCATGAGTCATACGATCCAATCATGCATCAATCCTGCGCATATCGTGTGCTCATGTGAGACAATCTCCGCCTATCTGAGAGTCTTATAACAACCAACACTATGACATATGCAATGGTCAATCATATCTCATAACAGACATGCAGATGATGCATATGGGCATGTATCATGATGCCATGCAGTCACATACTCATAATCGGTATCAATAGCAAGCATTGACAATCGACATCGATAACGTGGACATTTAACTAACATTGTCCACCAAGGAACGACCCACATAAAGCCTAACATATACTGGACTCATAGCCGCACACAAGGGCCAAATATACAACATCATGGGCCTCACTCAAGAATTTAATATACATCACGATGGGCCTTTCACATGGGCCTAACATACATTATAATGGGTTTCATCGCCTAGCCCTCAAATGCATCACAGTGGGCCTCATCACATAAGCCTCATATACATCACGTTGGGCCTTAAACACGGGCTGGATACACATCACAACGGGCCTCAAATACGTCTTGCATATACATCACATTGGGCCTCGTCAATAAGAATCGGCGATCAGCCACGACAATCGGAATCTACAATCGGCCACGATCGGTAATCGGTCATGATAATCGGCCTCGATCAATGATCGGTTAATCGGCCACGACAAGCAGAGTCGGCAATCGGCCACATCAATTGATAATCGGCCACGATCGGTAATCGGTCACGATAATCGGCCTCGACAATCGATAATCGATCAATCGGCCACGATAAGCAGAGTCGACAATCGGCCACGTCAATCGATAATCGGCCACGATCTGTAATTAGTCACGATAATCGGCCTCGATTGGTAATCAGTTAATCGGCCACGACAAACAGAATCAGTAATCGGCCATGGCAATCATAATCGATAATCGGTCTATGATAATTGGGATCGACAATCGGCCTAAGGGAAGGTCACAATGTGAACATCTAACCATTATTGTCCATCAATGTGGATATTTAACCAACATTGCTTCTAAGAAGTGGCCCACATAAACACCATTACATATATCATGGTAAAATCACACATCACATCGAGCCTTGGATACACAACAGGTGGGCCCTGCACCTGGACCTCAAATACACAATAGGGGGCCCTACACCTGGGCCTCAAATTCATCACATGGGCCTCTCATATACAACATAATGGGCTATAAATGCATCACAATGGGTGACATCATATGAGCCATAAATACACTACGATGGGTCACAACCCATGGGCCTCAATACTTCACAATTAGGACATAACCCATGGGCCTCAAATACACAACATGTGAGCTGCATCAATGGGCCGCACCAATGGACCTCATATTCATAACAGGTGGGCTCTACTCATGGGCCTCCAGTACATAACATGTGAGCCCTATACATGGGTCTCGAATGCGTCAAAGGGGCCACGTATCTGGGTCTTGAATACATCGAATGGGCCACGCGTTATGGGCCTAATACACGTCATAATGGGCCACGTGTACAGCAAGTCGGGCCTCTTTATATAGGTTTCAAACACAAAACAGGTGGGCCTCGCACATGGGCCAAAAATGCAACATGATAGGCCTCATGGATGGGCTGCACTAATGGGCCTTACACATCAAGTGGGCCGCACACATTCCCACAAAATGAATCATATCAAGAGATCATCTGGACCATACTACAACTAGCAATGGAGATAAAGATTTCCACCGTTAAAATCCTATAGGGTCTACCATAGAAAACAGTGAGAGCAGCCACACCCACCGTTAAAGCATTTATAGGACCCGCCGTGTTGTGTTTTGAGATTCAACCTATTCGTCAATTAAGCACAAAGATAGATGAAGTGAAAACAAAGTATCAGCTTGATTGGAAGTACGGTGGCCCTCAAAAAGTTTTAAACGGTAGATGTCACTGTCCCCACTATTTGAATAGAGGGTCTATGTAGATGGGCCACCCCACTCAAAAGATCAAGCAGGTATTGAGACCCCTATCAAGCAGGCCTGCTGGCGGGTGGTCCTCCTGGCCATTAGGTCAGACCAACAGGCGTCCCTGATTGATCAGAAGATAAATCACGGTGTCCACCCACCGTCCAGAGAGGGATTGTAACACTCCGGATTTTGGCCAACCTGGGATTAGATGTCCTTAGGCAATGGTTCAACTAAAACACCTGGAAAATTGCTCAGAACCCAATTCCATAGCCAAAGAAACCACTTAGGATTAATTCCTTTAGAAACTAAGCATAAGTTAACTAGCGCAACGTTGGAGTAGCTGGGAAACAGTCCCTGATCACTTTAAATACGTTCTACAAGACCCAAATCGAGTAGAACGTATGACTCTATAATACTCTATAACCTTGGATCAAACTCTAAGCAGGTTTGTTCTCTGGACCACTTTGAAATTTTGTATTGGATCTAGACCGCGCGTCGAAAGTCCGATACCTCCTATCTTAGATCGTTAGAACCGCCTTGCTGGACTTGACAATCATTTCAAAAATCAAGTCCAACTGATAAACACAGGCTATTTCATTGAGCCCGGACCGAAGAGAGTGCGAATAAGGACAGATTTGGAATTTAAAATTCAAATCTGACACACGACTTGACGCGTCAGTATTAAGCATTCTGACTGTCAGAATTCAGCCAAATTACACCCTTGGATCAGGAGAAATTTCTATTTTATATCATGAGACTTTCAGCCCTGATCTATGTGCGGTGACTGCTGAACTGAAACTGGTCCGCCACGTGCGATCTGCGGACCCAGCCGGACTGAAAACTTAATACGTGCTAGATCTGGTACGCATGAGCTTAAGTCCGATCGCATTCGGTCAGGGGACCACCAGAAAGCATCTTTTGGACCGAAACAGCCCCGATTTGGATATGCACTAAGTGAACTTTGTACCGAAGCCTATTTCGGGCAAGTTTGGGTTTATAAAAGGGGTTGAACCCTCACTCCTCTCTTCCATCCGAATTTATAAAAATCCCTAGATTGGGAGAGAGAAAAGGTGAGAGTTTGTGAGAGAAGGTGGGAGAGAATTCCCTGCTGCTTATGCCACGTGCTGTACGTGCTTAGGCAACGCACTCCGATCACTTTCCCGGCGATTCCTCCACGTTTTTAGGTAAGAAAATATCCTAGAGGTTGCTGATTTGAGGTTCCTTTCGTTTCCTAGCGAAGTAGCTAATAGAACTTGTGTATTAGGTTCTCTAATCGCTGTAGACGAAGCGTATACGCTCCGTTCGAATTTACACATCCATAAGAGACAAGTTGCAGATTTTAGACGCTTTGATTGACTGTTTCCAAAGCTTTCAATGTCGTTTAATAGTAGATTATCGACGACAACGCCGTTTGACATGTACAACATGCTATCCGTTTCCTGTTTCGTAAATCAACGAAGAATATGAGATTTAGGGCATTTTAGTCATTTGTAGGAAGTACTGATTTCATTCATATTTTGCTGATGTAATTGACATGATTTGTTGTCGCATTAGAATGTTAGGAATGTGTGTATAATTAGTTTGGTGAAGAGATTAGCTTAAATGCGCACTTCGGGTCGACACACTATATGTAGACTTAAGTGTGTAGTGTAAGTGTTTGTATTAATGCTTGTATTAGTATGTATTGAATGAAATGATGTTATGGATTAGTTTGAGATTGGTTTCTCAATTAATATGCTGGTGCAAATGGTTTCCTACATGTTAGCCATATGCATGATTTCATTATATGAATGAAATGCACGTGCTTGATGATTCACTTAAGTTGTATGTTATAACATGTGCTTGATGATTTCATTATGATTTAGTTTGAGATTGAATTCTCAATTAATTTGCTGATGGAAATGATTTCCTATATGTTGGCGATGTGCATAATTTCATTATATGTATGAAAGGCATGTATCAGGTGATTTGCTTAAGTTATATGTTACAACATGTGTTAACATGCTCATATGGCTGTATTTCATTTCCAATACTTTCACACGCTTTGCTGATATGATTCCACATGTTTGGGACTATACTTAGTCCAGGCAGTCGGTAACCGAGCGAATTCGTGGTTAGCTTATCTTCGCCACGAATGACGCATCGATGAACGCGAGCCGTGTTTTAGAGTTGGCGGCAGTGGTTAGGCCACACGAAGTGTTTTACGCACTTCATGTCGTATAACTTGAGATGCGATCGTGCTAGTCGAGCCCGTTAAGTAACCCGACTGGCCGTTGTATGTTCACCCTGCATGAGTCATAACTGCTTGAACCTAGGGTATTGAACTTACATAGTAAACCCTGTTAACCATGGTACCTTGATCCACGAAGACTCATGAGCCGGGCATGGTGGTATGGGACACCGTGGTCGAGCTGTCGGCTTACGCTGGGGCCACAAACCTCCCCGTAATGACCAGTGAGCACCTATGACTCGTGAGCAGATTATGGTGGTATGGGACACTATATTCTTGCTGTCGGCCTACATTGATAAGGTGATGGGGGAGCGGTGCAACGAGTGCGAGCAACAGCCCTGACAGCCCTTTGTAGTGACCGCGAGCGTATTCTGAGTCTACGGGAGGCGACGACCCTTCCGTAGCAGTAGAGCACAGTAGGCATGTATTGATAAGGTGATGGGGGAGCGGAGCAACGAGTGCGTGCAACAGCCCTGGCAGCCCTTGCAGCGACCTACAAAATATACATCGTATGAGATTACTAGGAGTGACGACCCTAGACAGGATCTGTGTTGGGATTGATATAAGGGAAGTACCTTAGTTTCCCAATCCTGCTGTTTGAATGGACTAATAACAACTCGGAAATCATATCATCATAACATTGCATGTGCCTGGAAGATGTGGAGCACTCTAGGGAGTGTGACATGCCGCGGTCGTAAGATGTTGCCATATGAGGGAGATCGTCGGTGAGGGCATACATCACGTCATGTCATATTGCATTAACAACAGTATTAGGATTGCTTGATTTATTGCTTTACTATTATCGCATGATTGATTTGAGAACATGTTAATCCTTGCTCTATTGTTCCACTGAGTTAGTTACTCACTCCCACGTTACGGGACGGTGTTCCTGGACACCCACCAGACCCTTTTGTGATTGCAGATGATGGCGCGGCCTGTGAGGCGGAGCTGGACTTGATGATGAGGAGGATCCCTCCTTCATGCGTGTTCTGATTGACGGGATCACAGGGAGGTTGATTAGATACTTTGACACTTGTCATTTTATATTTTAGCGCACTCATGTATATTTGTTTTGTCTACTTTTGGAGTATACATGTATGTATATAACCTGGTAACATGTTCACACTCTGGAGACATACAACAGTTTATACATGTTATACATACTATCACAGTCTTCTGCTTGTTAATTTAACTGTCTCTGGAGTATGATATGCTGTTCTAGCTTAATCTCACTCATGTTTAATACGTTATCACAGACAACATTCAATCATACATATCTATGTTGCATAAATAACATTTTGGAACTCGGGAGTTGGGTTTTTGCTCGACCCCCCGATTTTCGGGATGTTACAGGGATGAATGGTGGGATCAGAATAAATTCATCAAGGTGGGTCCCACCTCCACACGTGCAACACGTGTGGAGTGGGTCCCAAGTCCTGGATAGACAGTGTGGTTAGAACACATATATCAAACGAGACCCACTGCAGCAGCCATGCTGCTGGACTGAGGATCTCATGCACATGGCGTGTGGGCCTCATTGGAATTGCTGACGTCAATATTACAGCAGCTTTGCGGTTGCTGGAACCCACTGTCCTTATCAATGGACGGTGTGGATTCACACCATTTGGATGGACAGTGTGAATACATGCTGCCATCAAGGTGGGCCCGCCCGTCCAGCGAATGGACAGACGGCCTGCATAAAACACGTGTATTATGGTTAGCCCCACAGCGACAGCCTTGTTGCTGGACGGTCTAAATAAACAGATGAATGGCGTGGGTATAAAACATATACATCCGTGGTGGGTCCCACATTCTGCACCGTCCAAACATTGTACAGCCGTCCATGACTGCCATGTACGGTCTGGATGCAACGGATGCATCAAGCGAGGGCCCCAAAGTCCGGATGGGCGGTGGGATTAAATTACATACATCACAGTCCGTCCAAGGACTAGCTGACGCTGCTGCAGTAACTGTGCACACACACCAGCCAATCAACTCCCTGCATAGGTGGGTCCCATGTAGGTGGGCAGTCTGAAAACACGTATGCCAGGGGGTGGTCCACATGTGTGAGTGGATGGACGGTCAGGATGACACGCATGCATGTTGGGGTCCACAGAAGGGTGAGCCACCCCACGGACCAGGCTAATATTTATTTTTCCTTCACTCAGGCGACCAGCAGGTGGACGATCCTACTGTTGCCGCTGACTTGCAGCCCACCAGAGATTTGGATCTAGACCGATGGATTTGGACGGCCAAGATATTGAACACATACATGAAGGTGCAGCCCACCGGAGATTTGGATCTACCCTAAATAGGTGCGTTCCCCACCATCCAAGCCTGTCCAAAAATGGGTAGCAAGATGACCCGTGTTGGACAGACAATATGGATAAAATGCATCACAGTGGGCCGATTAATCCTGGATGGTCTGGATGTGCTGCACATCAGGTGGGCCACACATCATTATCATCAATGAGAGAGAGAGAGATAGAGGGAGGGACCCCGCCACTATGGGCCCTCCCTATACGATGCACACATCAAGTCGGCCCAAATCATGTGGACCCAACATCAAAATTAAATGAAATGAACACCCACAAAACAAATGAAAAAAAGAGAGAGAATGAAAGAGAGAGAATGAGAGGGAGAGAGAGAGAGGGATGGGTGTGACTGATGGGTGATGGGTACTTGACATGTAAGGGATGGGTTTGTAAGAGAGAGAGTTGACTTTAGGGGAGGGGTGGTTGTACTTGACATGATGTGATAATTGATGGGATTGATTTGACATGTTGTAGAGATTCTCTTGGGATTACAAATGCGCGGCGTTTTCTCGAACTGAACGCGGGCCCACATCTTCTGGCCTGGGTATCGTCTTGGTGCATAATACGCGGCGTCAGAACCGCGGCGATGGTGCGGTCGTTAGGGTATAAGTCTCGGGTCGAGCTGACTCTGAATTACGGAATATGACTCAAGGTCGCGCGTGACTGCTGATTATAAATCGTGAGTTGTCGAAATTCGACCTGGAGGACCGCGAAAGCCCATAGAACAGTACAGGCTAGGATATGGGTCTTACACCTTATGAGCCCCATGAACTCTAGAGAGTTACTACAGCCAACCCAGTGCGTAAAACCTATCAAGTTTACCCTGATAGCTTCACTGGACCCCTTTGATGGATCGCGGTTTATGAACTCCATAGTCGTGATAAGTCCAGTGAACTCATAAGAGTTATAGAGTTTATTTACGTAAGACCTGACTCCAACTACTTAAGAGTCTAAAAACTATGCTAGCTCCACTACTCAAGAGCGTAAGCTGCGTGAAAAGCTAACTAAGAATTAAAATTAGCTCCACTCATCAAGAAGGACACACCACATAGGTGATATCATACTAATAATCAAGAATGAGTTGTCCTTTATTATATGTTGAAAATCGCATATATTGTCAAAGCATACTTGTAAATATCGATAAAGTAAACACCATGTAAATATATGCTTAGTCATTCTCCACACATCACAAAAATTTTGAATTATTATCAAAATTCATTCATAATATGTCAAAATATAAGTGAGAAATTATATTGAATACAAATGAGGATTCTATAAATCTCCTGACATGCCCAATGCCATTAAATATTTTTGAAAATCTTCCTTCAATTGAACTTGAGCTATGCTTTGATATAGCCTCAAGAAAGATTTTAGCATGGTCAGGGGCATCAGCTGATTTCTTTTCTAGAGAAGCAATGATTTCTTCATTCTTAATCATTTCAGATTTTTCGAGGTCAACAAAGAGAGCATTAACTTCTATCTCTTCTTGGATCTTGTTTATGTTCGATTTTTCCTCTTGATCTTTGATCTCAAGCCGAGAAATTTGTTCTTTTAAAAGAGCAATCTGACCTTGGATGGTTATTTAGTTATCACTCGAAACTTTCAGTCTCTCTAAAAGAGATTGACGTTCATTGCCGTAGCTTGAAATGACACAAACAATGTGGGAAATTTCTCACTTTCAAAAATTTCTGGAGTGATAACTATACTCTCTGCAGATTTTAGATTATTCACTGAGTCATGGAATTGCAACAGGGAATCATGTAGAAGGGAGATATTTATCTTTGACATCTTTACAGCACCGTGCAAAAATTCTATTACGACATTTAGATCTGACCACTGATTAGGATCTTTAAATATATGTACTGCTGCTGATAAAGAATTTCTCATCAAGGCCAATTTATAGGCAGGAACTTTCTCCAAAGATAATAAGTTAGAAACAGTGGCGACTGAGTTTGAACTTGCAGAGCTAGTCAAAGTAGGATTAACTGCAAAGCAATAAGGAAATGAAGATCAGAATGAAATCTATAAGAATGAATATATGTACATACAAGGATAAAATAAATATACCTGCAATAGGAATAGGAGCAACTGGAAATTGTTATTTCCCAGGGGATCCTAGGTAATTTATATGCTAAGTCTTTCCTAACTAGTCAGGATCTCTTCATAGCTCAAAATTCACTATTACTAACGCCTATGAGACCTAAGTGTTCTTATTTCCATGTTCATTCATCCTATTATTCTCCTAAGGAAAAGTTTCTAAGTTTTGCTTAAGTTAATCTCTTAAGGTTCATATGTTGTTCCCACAGCTAGGCTATCTCATAATCCGCTTTGATACCAACTTGTAACACCCCAGTTTTCAAAACCTGAGTACATGACTCGAATTCCAAGAACCCAAAAGTTATCTAATGATAACGACGATCAACCAATGAATCAAAGTGCAATATAATGGAAATGAAAACGTAACATAGATATGATCTCAAAATATGAACAATATTCAGGCCCACTCAGCTCGGGGCCACTTACATAACCTTAAGTTTCCTCAAATTTCAAGTGTACTGAAATAAAATAAATGGCTAATATACTGATTTAGCCCAAAGTAGGCTGCCGCCTCTTGCTGGGGCTCCTCATCATATAGCTCCTCCTCGGGCACCACCGCCTCCATATTAGCCACTTACTCATAGGCTCTCATGCTTGCGTCCTCTGTACGGTTGAACATTGATGAATGAGTGACCAACTTAGTGTGATCTCCCTTCAAGATTATGCACTGCGACCCTAAATAAGGAATAACATAAAAGCACACAAGTAATCCAAAACATAGTATATGCAGTCTTATTAAATGCATGGATGTATGAATGTAATGTCAGCCTGGGGAAAACATCCAGACGGCCTGTCCCAGGTAAAACATCTTGACAAACATTGGGGTCGTCACCCAAGTATATGACTGGTCATCAATGCAACATTCAACATAATCGTATGGGTATGATGATCCGAGTCATTATCACAATCAAATGACTGGTCATTAATGCAACACTCTGTGTAATCGTATGGGCATAATGATCCAAGCCATCGTAGTATGCTATGTATGCATGATTTTTTAGCCCATTATTAGTCTAATTTCAATCGGTCGTTTTGAATAAGCTCACGGTCACTATGGGGAGCGCAGGGCCCAGCGTAGGCCGACGGCTCGGGCATAATGTCCCATACCACCATCCTCGACTCTTGAGACTACCGTCTTAGGATGTGTGTAGTACCGACTAATGTGTGGTCAATCAATTCAACATAAAGGGGCCACCACTAATGCCGACTAGGGGTGAAATGTTGAAATTACCATAAGTGGCGAGTAAAACATGTTGGCATGAATGATTCAAAAATAAGTAAACAGCGGTACTTGAAATGGTTATGAAGTTCATCCCCAGTCAGTTAGGTGAAACCACATATGGATGGTAAACCTCATGGTCAAGCACCACAACCCAAAACCTCTATGTCAAGGGCCTACTTATGTCACAACCAATCTAGTTGCATCCCAAGCGCGGACTCTCCTTTGCTAAGACTTCCCATGGAGAGATTTTGGCAATATGTGTGTCATAGCAACATATATCACAATATGAAAGGGGGATAAGGAACAATACCTATATTCCTATCGATATACAACAACTGAATTCGCATAAGATACATGATATAAATGATTGGATTATTCACTTAGGCAGTTTAGAGAAATCAAGAATCTAAATAACAGTAAGCATGCGAATTATCATGTTAAATAGATAAATCAAGTGACTACAGTTTATTTCCACATAGAGTTTATCATTAGTCTAGTTAGCCATTTACACTAACAAAACTGCTATTTTGGGTCTAGTTAGGGATGGAAAGCTTAAGGGGAGGAAATCATCACCAGACAAGGCATAAAATGCTCCTAGAGGCAAGTTTCTTTGAGAAGATGGTGTATTTACGCCACTTATGTAACTCCCTGTGCACATTTACTTACATTAGTCAATGCACCACGAGTTTTAATACATGAGGGTTGGAAGGCCTCAACCCAAATTTGTTTGGGCTACAAGTAAGGGCGATCAAACCCATCAAACGCGTGTCCCCATCTTACTATAAACTAGGCCCAATCAGAGCCCACATCTGCTATGCCTAATCACCCCAAAACTGGGCATGGTGGGCTTTGTTTGGCCTGAGCATGTCAGCCCATGCTGCACACACGGCTCACAGGGGCTAGTGTGGGGCCTACCATGCATCAACCCACTAGGAAATGAGGCCCACAGTGATGTGGTGTCTACCCTTTGGAATGGGTGCAGCCCATGAGATCTGTTGACATTGCATGTGGTATAGCCCATATGACTTTCAATACGGTGCAGTCCACAAAGGATTTCCTCAAGTGCGGCCCACCAACATGTGTATGGTGGGGCCCACCCAAGTTTGGATGTGTCTCACCAACCTATTTTAAATGGTGAGGCCCGCTAACTATTTTCAAATAGAGTGTGGTCTGCTGCACATAATGATGAGGACCACAGTTACATGTGACGTGATCCATCAGTGCACAGAGCCCCCAGATGTGAGGCCCCACAGCAATGTTCTGTTGTGAGAGACCCACCTGATGTTGAAGTGGAGCCCACAACAGGGTACGACCTAACTGATCATAAAGTGTGGCCCACCAGGGCGTGTGGTGCGGTCCATCAGCGGCCACGTATGGTGTGGGCTATTGGGCCGACTGCTTAGGTGCAGCCCACTCATCTTACGTGGAGCAGGAAGTTGCCCACCATTGTATGCATGGTGCAGCCTTCCTGTAGTCTTCGTGAGGCCCAACACTGCAGCCCACTTGCATTTTTGGTGAGGCCCAACACTGTGCAGCCCACTTGGACGTGATTTCCTTTGCATGGGTCCGTCCTCATCCTTGCTGAGAGCTGCTCCCATGCAGCTCGCTTAACCCTCTGTTCAGAGGACAGATTGAAGCCCGTTCACAGCTAGGGAGAGAGCTGGAACAGGCCCTGACCTGCATTCGATTATGGCCTGATGGGGCCCGCTTCGAAACTCTATCGAGAGCTCAACGCAGGCCCCTGTTTGATGTCGGTTCTCAGCAAAAAAACATGGCCTGATAGAGCATGATTTTAGCTCAACTGTAACCGACCCCCACCATCTTCTCCAGGATTGATTTTAACTTGGACAGAGGCCTGGATAGGCCCACAGAAAACAATGAACCATGGCTACTCTTAGGATAACTCTTAGTTTAAAACAGAGCTTCGGTTCTACCTGGTTTTTGCCGACGCACAGCCATTGTTTGGCTGGGTCCTGGCTCGAAACGGGTGCTTTAATAGGGTTGGTTTTCACACCGAAATAGAGCCATGGATCAGCTCAGCTCCAGTCCTAAATAGGGACACAACTACTATTTCTCCTGTCCGTCCAACAGCCCTTGATTGACTTTCTCCCTGAGCTGATTTCGAAGCTCTACAGAGAGCTCAAAACAAGCTTCAAATAAGGCTTGAAATGTGGTCTGAAACGGGCCACTGCTTGGCTCGATCCAGCGTCACTGTGGCTGGACTGAACCTAACCATTGCTTGGCTTAGCTTTGGTCTAGGTAAGTATCATACCCATCTAGTTGGTGCTACAAGGAAAATAAAAGGAGAGAATATGCTTTACCTGGGACGGTAGCTGCCTGCCTCACCTAAGTTGAAACAGGGGGTTGGTTTCCCTGTTTCTTCCTCTCTTTCTTTCCACTCTCTCTCTCCCTCTCTCTGCTTGTGGTGCAACTATGGGTCCACACTGACCTGACTCAGCCCAGTTTCTCATGGCTGAGATGGTGCAGGGTGCACTGAGTTCACCCGCTTGGCTCACTGCTCATGGTCACTCTCTTCCCCCTCTCTCACTCCCTTTCCTCCTCTCTTTCTCTCTCTCTCTCGGCGTGAATCCCAAGGGCTATAGGGCCCTTTATATAGAGGGAGAGAGAGAGAGAGATAAGGAACGGCTGAGATTGCTCCTACGGCGGACGGCCGAGATCGCCCTAGCCATTGTCTTTCCCAGAGAGTAAAGTCCTCTCTCTAATTTTTTCCTACGCAGGCCATTGCCTAGCCATTTTTGGCAAAGAGAAAGAGCATGCGCTGGTTAAGAGATGGACGGTTGAGACTGCACGATCGGTCCGATCGTGAGCCGTCCATCCGATTCCATCATGGCCCCACCCGTCGGACGCCTTCCACGTACAACGCATTGGACGTGGTAGCCAATCTCCTTCCTTCGTTTACTAGGGGTGAAATGGCTATAGGGTTTTATTAAGCTAGGCCCCATGGAGACTTTGAACGGTTTAGATGGCCGAAAAAGTGGCCATGGTAGGCCACTTTGGAGCCCAAAGATCGAGCGTTCGAACTCCATTTTTGGCGGGAGAAATGAATTTTTCTCTTATTTGCAAAGAGCTCGGTCAAAGCTCATTTGACTAAGCCAAAAGCTCCAGTGCATGTCGTAAACAAGTACAAGGGATGCACACGCATAATGCGAGCGGTTCATCGGGATGGGCCGCGATGAATCTGATCCGCCCAATCATTTTGTAAGTAGCATAGGGGGTATTTTCCCATAATCTTCAGCGGACCCGAGGTCTAGGTGGGTCGTTACCCTCCTCTTTGGGCCATCATTGGCCCATATGACGTGATCTATCAAGTGGATGGGCCTGATACTAATTTTCAATGGTTAATATAGGTTACTGGTTATGATGAAAGCTTTATTTGTCACTAACTCTTAAGGGTTGGTGACTAGTGTGTTGTACCAGTATAAATCGACATAATGACTTAAATTTAGAGTGTTCGGATAGCCTCACCTTCTTGACTATCATAGGATGTGCCCTGGCTCCTGGAGACCCTGATGGATGGCCTTAATGTTGACAGGCAACCCCCTTGTGTTTGTTAAGTTCAAGCTTTTGGTTAATCAAATCTGATTTATGTTAACGTGGGTTTAAAAGGTAACACCCATGTACCAATGGTACGGGGTGTTACAGTTTACCTCCTAAAAAAAATTTCATCCTCAAAATTACCTATGGTGTGTCAATGAATAGGTGAGGGTACTTTTCCCTGACTTCTGCTTCTCGCTCCCAAGTTGGTTCTTCTTCCCCGTGATGCGACCAAAGGACCTTGACCAGAGGTATAGTCTTCGTCTGCAAGAGCTGCTCCTTGTGGTCCAAGATACGGATAGGTTCTTCGGTGTAAGAGGCATTATCTGTCAGATCGATTTGCTCCCAGTTAACGATGTGCGACTCGTCTGGTGTATACTTTTTCAGCAGGGATATGTGAAAGACATTGTGAATACCGGCCAGTGTAGTAGGTAGTGCAAGGCGGTATGCCATGGCTCCCACACGATCTAAAACCTCGAAAGGCCGATAAAATGTGGTGCTAGCTTCTCTTTCTGTCCGAACCTCATCAAACCCTTCATAGGTGACACCTTTAGAAATACGTGGTTGCCAACTACAAACTCCAGGTCAGACGTTGGTTGTCCGCATAGCTTTTCTGTTTGCTTTTGGCGGTACGCAAATGCTTTCTGACCACGTCAATGACCTGAGTCGTAGTCTGAACCAGCACAGGACCCAACAAACTTTTTTCTCCTATTTCTGTCGGACACTGAGGGGCTCGGCAAGGGTGACCATAGAGAGCCTCATATGGTGTCATGCCAATGCTGGACTGGAAACTGTTATTGTACGCGAACTCTGCCTTTGCCAGGTGATCGTCCCAGTTGCCTTGAAAGTCCAGGATGCACACTCTCAGCATATCCTCCAGAATTTGATTTACCCTTTCAGTCTGCGCATCTGTCTGAGGGTGGAACGACGTATTGAACTTGAGTTCCGTGCCCAATTCTTCCTGCAGCCTCTTCCAGAAGGCAGAAGTAAATCTGGAGTTTCGATCTGATATAATTTCTCGCGGAACTCCATAGGATTGCATGGAGTCTGTTGTGCGGGTCGGAAGGAATCTGGCGGCTTTTGTCAGCCTATCGACAATGACCCAGATCAAATCGTGTTTCCTTTGTGTCCTACGGAGGCCAGATATGAAGTCTATAGAAATGCTGTCCCATTTCCACTTGGCTAAGGATAGTGGCTGAAGGAGGCCAGCAGGTTTGCGATGCTTGGCCTTGATTTTATGGTACACTATGCATTTCGCCACAAAGTCGGCGATGTCCCTTTTCATGTTGTTCCACCAGTACTATCCTTTAACGTCGTTGTATATCTTAGTACTTATAGGGTGGATAGCTACCTTGGAATGGTGGGCTTATACCATTGCTACCTCCCTCAATTTAGCGTTGTTTAGAACACACTTCCACCAGACATCTCTTCATTCTTGCATCTTTCTTTCATCTTGACGAGGCATTCATCCTGGTCCAATGCGAAGATCATGTGTTGGACTAAGGTTGGCTCTGCAGTCAACAGCGCTACGTAGGCATCAGGTTTGTCAAGGGTGAGCTGGATATTGAAGTCCTGCACGAATTCCATCATCTCCCATTCCTTCATCCTCAAGGTGGCTACTAGCTCATGCTTCTTCTTCCGACTCATAGCATCGACCACGGAGTTTGCATTGCTAGGGTGGTATGAGATATCAAAGTGGAAGTCGGTGAGTGTCTTCATCCACTGACGCTGGCGCATATTCTAATCTTTCTGTGTGAATATGTATTTTAGGCTCTTGTGATTACAGAAAAATTGAAAATCTTCTCCGTATAAGTAATGCCTCCATATCTTTATGGCAAATACCACAGCTACCACTTCTAGGTCGTGGGTCGGGTTGTTCTCCTTGTGCTTCTTCAATTGGCGAGAGGCGTAGGCGATTACTTTGTCGTTCTGTATCAGAAAGTAACCAAGGCCTAACTTTGAGGCATCGCTACATACCACGAACTTCTCCCCTTCTTGTGAGAGAGTGAGCACCGATGCAAAAGTTAATCTCATCTTCAACTCCTGGAATGCTGCGTATGCATTTTCATCCCATGTGAATCGGGCGTTCTTCTTTATCAGTTGAGTGAGCGGTCACATGATTTTGGAAAATTCCTTAATAAAATGTTGGTAGTACGTGGCCATGCCTAGGAAACTCTGAACTTCGGTCACTGTAGTGGGCTGCTCTCACTTGGATACTGCTTCCACCTTAGCTGGATCGACTGCTATTCTCTCTTCCTTTACTACATGCCCCATGAATTTCACTTCCTGCTCCCAAAACTCACATTTGGAAAACTTAGCATACAACTAGTTATCCTTCAACGTACTTAGGACTGTACGCAGATGCTCTTCATGCTCCTCTTGGCTTTTGGAGTAGATCAAGATGTCATCAATGAACACGATTATGAACCAGTCTAGATAAGGCATGAAAACTCGATTCATAAGGTCCATAAAAATTATCAGAGCATTTGTGATACCAAAAGACATCACCAGAAACTCGTAGTGCCTATAACGAGTCCTAAAGGCTGTCTTTGGGATGTCCTCATCTCTAATCCTCAACTGGTGATATCCCGAACGCGGGTCTATCTTAGAGAAGTACTTGACATCTTTCAATTGATCAAATAGATTGTCGATACACGGTAGGGGGTATCTATTCTTGAATATCACATCATTCAGTCTCCTGTATTCTATACAGAGATGCATCAACCCGTCCTTCTTCTTATTAAAGAGGACTGGTGCTCCCCAAGGAGAAACGCTGGGATGGATAAAACCTTGAGCTAGCAGCTCATCAATCTGACTCCTTAACTCCTCCATCTCACAAAGAGGCATGCGAAGTGGAGGGAGTGATATATGAGTAGTTCTTGGCTTGAGGTCAATGCAAAAGTCTATCGCTCTTTTAAGGGGTGGCCTTGGTATTTCTTGAAATATTGCAAGGAAGTCTCGGACTACTGGTATCCACTTGATGGTGTCTTCCACTGACTTTGCCTCCTCTAGAGCCTGTAAGCTCTCGAATTCTTGGCATCTGCCCCTACCCTTCAAGGTGAAAGAGGCCTGCCCGGGGATGGATGTAGTCACTGTTTTGTCGTGACAATCCATGACTGCACGCACCAATGTAAGCCAGTCCATCCCGAGGATGACGTCAAAATGTCTGACAGGCATAACGATTAGGTTCACTGTCACTTCATGATTTGCGAGGGTGATGGGACATGCTCTACACATCTTAGCTGTTTCTACAAATTTACCCATAGGGGATGCTACAACTAAGGGGCATGCATCTGAGTTATGTTCAGTCCTAATCTAGATGCGATAGCAGAATCAATGAAAGATAGAGTTGTACTAGAATCAAATAAAATGAGTACAAGGGTAACATTAATGTGAGCGGTACCATGAATGGTCTGAAGAAGGTCCTGCTCGGCGTCTGTGGCAACAACAATATATACTCGTGCTAGGGGAGCCCTCTGTTGAACCGGGGGCCCCTATCTGGGCTGCTGAGGCCTAGGCGCTGCCCTTGCTGCCACCTGGTTCTTCGGTGGTTAGTGCATCCGGGGTGGAATACCCTGATCCTGCATACTTTAAAAGTAATTCTGAGTGCTGTGATTTGCCTTCCCACAGAAACTGCAGCCTCCGCTAGGGGAAAAAGGTATAAACTTGTAACAGCCTGAATAGTGGTCTTGGTCTTCCTACAGGGATGGGCTAAGTGGAGGTGTCTGCCTCGTTTTGACCAGGGCGTCTCGTGCGGGAAGGAGGGATTGAATGGTGCGCTCAAAATCTCTCTCCACTCGCGTTGCCTTTCCACCAATTCTGAGAAATCCCCAAAGTCCCAAGTGCATAGATGGGATTATATCCTGGGTCTCAGTCCCTCCTTAAATTTCTCCAATTTGTACTCCTCGTCATCGAGGGCCTTAGGTACGTACTGAGATAACTCATCAAATTTTGCCTCGTATTGGGTGATTGTGAGTTTTCCTTGTTCCGGCTTTAGGAACTGCGTGATCCTTTCACTTCGGTAGGACCGGGTGTAACAGCCTGAAAATCGGGGGTCGTGTATAAACTCAACTCTCGAGTTCCAGACCGTCACTTATGCAACAAAAATAGTTATGATTCATTGTTGTCTGATTTAAAGCATTCACATGAGTAAAAGTATACCAAAACTGCAATTCATACTTCAGATCCAGTGATAAAAGCAAGCGGAAGACTAAACAATATATATATCACTGTATGGAAAAACAAAGTAAATCTCATCTGTCTCCAAAGTATGACTACATCTCTGAGTCTCATATACATGTACATAAACAAAAGAATAATGTTCAAAAAAAATTCCACTGATGTCCCCTCGATCCAGGTCGCCTACGGAAAGCCGTCGTGATACTGCATATACGAGAACTCATCTTGGTCCTCGTCGATCTCTGGCTCCACCTCCTGGATCTCGGCCTCACCTGCATCTACAACAGGGTCTGGTGGGTGTTGCAAACACCATCCCGTAACGTGGGAATGAGTGATCAACTCAGTGGAATCATAGAGCAAAGATTAGCATGTTCACAATTCAATCACGCGATAATAGTAAAGCAGTAAATCAGACAATCCTAATACTGTTGTTAATGCAAGATGATATGACGTGATGTATGCCCTCACCGACGATCACCCTCATGCGGCAACATCTTACGACCGCGGCATGCCACACTCCCTAGAGTGCTCCACATCTTCCAGGCACATGCAATGCTATGGTGATATGATTACCAAGTTGTTATTAGTCCATTCAAACAGCAGGATTGGGAAACTAAGGTACCTCCCTTGTATCAATCCCAACACGGATCCTGTCTAGGGTCGTCACTCCTAGTAATCTCATACGATGTACATTTCGTAGGTCACCGCAAGGGTTGCCAGGGCTGTTGCTCGCACTCGTTGCACCGCTCCCCCATCACCTTATCAATACAGGCCTACCGTACTCTACTGCAACGGAAGGGTCGTCGCCTCCCGTGGACTCAGAATACGCTCGCGGTCACTACAAAGGGCTCGTCGCCTGATCAGTGTAGGCCGACAGCTAGAATATAGTGTCCCATACCACCATAATCTGCTCGCGAGTCTAGGTGCTCACTGGTCACTACGGGGAGGTTTGTGGCCCCAGCGTAGGCCGACAGCTCGACCACGGTGTCCCATACCACCATGCCCGGCTCATGAGTCTTCATGGATCAAGGTACCATGGTTAACAGGGTTTACAATGGTAAGTTCAGTACCCTAGGTTCAAGCAGTTATGACACATACAAGGTGAACATACATCGGCCAGTCGGGTTACTTGACGGGCTCGACTAGCTAGATCGCATCTCAAGTCGAACGACATGAAGTGCGTAAAACACTTCGCGTGGCCTAACCACTGCCGCCAACTCTAAACACGAATCACGTTCATCTACGCGTCATTCGTGGCTATGACCAGTCAGCCACGAATTCGCTCGGTTACCGACTGCCTGGACTAAGTCTAGTCCCACACACCTATGAAATCACATTAGCACTATATGCAAAGGTATTGGAATTGAAATACATCACGTGAGCATGTTAACACATGTTATAACATTCAACTTAAGCAAATCTTCAAGGCATACTTTCCATGCATGTAATGCAATCATGCATAAGGTCAACATGTAGGAAATCATTTAGGTCAGCATATTAATCAAGAAATCAATCTCAAACTACTACATAACATCATTTAATTCAATATATACTAATACAAGCATTTATACAAACACATACACTACACACTTAAGTCTACATATAGTATGTCGACCCAAAGTGCGCAACTAGGCGAATCTCTTCACCAAACTGATTATGCAAACATTCCTAACTCCCTAATGCGGCAACAAACCATGTCAATCACGTCAGCAAAATATGCATGTAGACCGTACTTCCTACAAATGACTAAAATGCCCTAAATCTCATATTCTTTGTTAATTTACGAAACAGGAAACGGAGAGCATGTTGTACATGTCAAACGGCGATGCCGTCGATAATCTACTATTAAACGACATTGAAAGCGTTGTAAACCGTCAATCAAAGCGTCTAAAATTCTCACCTAGTCTCTTACGGGCGCGGGATTTTGAACGGAGCGTGTATGCTTCGTCTACGGCAGGAGGACAACCTGATTTACGAAATACGTTAGCCAACACGCCCTAAATCTGGATAAACCCTAAATCAGCAAGTTCCAGGGTTATTTTGTACCTGAAAGAACGGAGAAATCACCAGCCAGGTGATTGGGAAGAGTAGCTGAAGCAGCAGCAATCGGTGGCTCGGAAGCGGAAAAAATCCCTTCTTCTCTTTCTCTCAAACTCTCTCTCCTTTTCTCTAGGGTTTGGAATTTTCGGATGGGAGAGGGAAATGAGGGTTTCAACCCCTTTTATAAGCTTAAAAATGCCAGAAATAGGCTCCGGAACGAAGTTTACTTGGTGCCTATCCATTTCAGGGCTGTTTCGGTTCAAAAGTTGCTTTCTGGTGGTCCCCTGGTCGATTGCGATCGGACTTAAGCTCATGTGTACCAGATGTAGCTCGTATTAAGTTTTCAGTCTGGCAGGGTTCGCAGATCGCACGTGGCGGACCAGTTTCAGTTCAGCGGTCACCGCACGTAGATCAGGGCTGAAAGTCTTATGATAATAAATAGAAATTTTTCCTGATCCGAGGGTGTAATCTGGATGAATTCCGACGGTTAGAACGCTTAATACTGACGCATCAAGTCGTGTGCCAGATTTGGATTTGAAATTCCAAATCTGTCCCTGTTCGCGGTCGTTTCAGTCCGGGTTCAACGAAATAGTCTGTGATTATCGGTTTGACTTGATTTTCGAGATGAGTGTCAAGTCCAGCTGGGCGGTTCTAACGGTCTAAGATAGGAGGTATCGGACCTTCGACGTGCGGTCTAGATCCAATTCAAGAATTCAATGTGGTCCAGAGAACAGACCTGCTTAGAGTTTGATCCGAGGTTATAGAGTGTTGTAGAGTTGTTTGTTCTACTCGATTTGGGTCTTGTAGAACGTATTTAAAGTGATCAGGGACTATTTCCCAGCTACTCTAGCGTTGCGCTAGCTAACTTACGCTTAATTTCCATGGAAATTAATTCTACGCGATTTCGGGTCGAGTTGGTACTGGAGCCCAAGTACAGATTTTTCACGGGCGTTACAATCTATCCCCCTTAACAAATAATTTCGTCCTCGAAATTTGTACCTGTTCGTACTCCTCAAGAAGCTGTGGGTAGTTCTTTCTGATCTCGGCTTCTGTCTCCCAAGTAGCCTCCTCCTCAGAGTGATGCGTCCATAGTACCTTCACAAGGGGAATCACCTTGCTACGCAGTACCTGCTCCTTCCTGTCTAAGATGCGTGTCGGTCGCAGGATATAAGTAACATCCTCTCCTAACTGCACCTGCTCCCATTTGATGATATGGGAAGGATCAGCAACGTACTTCTTCAGCATAGAAACATGGAATACGTTGTGGACGCTCGCAAGGGGCGTGGGTAAAGCCAATGGTAAGCCACCACTCCCACACGATCGAGGATCTGGAATGGACCAATGAATCGCGGTGCCAGCTTCCCCTTCTTCCCGAACCGAAGGACTCCCTTCATAGGGGAAACTCGCAAAAACACGTGATCCCCGACTGTGAACTCTAGTGGCCGTCGTCTCGTATCGGCGTAGCTCTTCTGTCTGCTCTGCGCTGCAAGGAGCCGACGTCGAATAATATCAATCTTTTCTGACGTCGCCTGCACCAACTTTGGGCCAATCAAGCTACGCTCACCGACCTCTAACCAGCAATGCAGTGCGCGACAAGGTCGCCCATACAGCGCCTCATAAGGTGCCATGCCGATACTCGCCTGGAAGCTATTATTGTACGCAAACTCCGCATATGCAAGACAGTCATCCCAACTGTCCTTGAAGTCCAATGCGCAAGCTCGCAACATGTCCTCCAGGATCTGGTTCACTCGCTCCGTCTGTCTGTCCGTCTGTGGGTGGAAGGCAGTACTGAACTTCAACTTCACACCCATAGCCTCCTGAATGCGAGTCCAGAAAATAGAAGTGAACCGCGTGTCTCTGTCCGACACGATCTCCAAAGAAACTCCATGCAGACGCACGATATCTCTGATGTACAATCTAGCCAGCTCGTCTGCAGAGTTCGTAACTCTGATCGGTAGGAAGTGCGCCGACTTCGTCAATCGGTTGACGATCACCCAAATGGAATCATGTCCCTTCCTCGTCTTCGGCAACCCAGAAATGAAGTCCATGGAAATGAAATCCCACTTCCACTCTGCAATCGGCATAGGCTGCAAAAGTCCAGGTAGTCGGCGATGCTCTGCCTTCACCTGCTGACAAGTGAGACAACGGGACACGAACTCAGCTATGTGGGTCTTCATACCTTCCCACCAATACGTTCTTTTCACGTTACGATACATCTTCGTACTGCCTGGATGCATCGCAAGTCTAGAAGAATGCGCAGCCTCGAGAATCTCTCGTCTCAAGTCAGGGACATCTGGGACGCATAGCGGCCACGGTAACGTAAGCCCCCATCCATGCCAACTTGCCAGTCGGCGTCAGCATCATCACTGGCCTGCTCTCGAAGCTCAGTAAGATGCGCATCGTCCCTCTGCGCCTCGATGACTCGGTCATCGATCTGAGATCGCACCTGCACGTGTGCGATGAACTCAAATGGTTCCTCTACGGTGAGTTTCTGCTCAAAGTCTCGTAAAAACTCAACCATATCCCACTCGGCAACCATCAGCGGAGCCGCAAACTCTATCGCCTTCTTGCGGCTCAACGCATCAGCCACAAGGTTCGCCTTCCCAGGATGGTAAGAGACTTCAAACTTGAAGTCCTTCAACGTTTCCATCCATCGTCGCTGCCTCATATTCAAGTCTCGCTGCGTGAATATGTACTTGAGGCTCTTGTGGTCGCAAAAGAGCTCGAACTCCTCTCCGTAGAGGTAATGTCTCCAGAGTCTCAGTGCGAATATAACGGCTGCAAGATGATATGACGTGATGTATGCCCTCACCGACGATCACCCTCATGCGGCAACATCTTACGACAGCGGCATGCCACACTCCCTAGAGTGCTCCACATCTTCCAGGTACATGCAATGCTATGGTGATATGATTTCCAAGTTGTTATTAGTCCATTCAAACAGCAGGATTGGGAAACTAAGGTACTTCCCTTGTATCAATCCCAACACAGATCCTGTCTAGGGTCGTCACTCCTAGTAATCTCATACGAGGTATATTTCGTAGGTCACTGTAAGGGCTGCCAGGGCTGTTGCTCGCACTCGTTGCACCGCTCCCCCATCACCTTATCAATACAGGCCTACCGTACTCTACTGCAACGGAAGGGTCGTCGCCTCCCGTGGACTCAGAATACGCTCGCGGTCACTACAAAGGGCTCGTCGCCTGATCAGTGTAGGCCGACAGCTAGAATATAGTGTCCCATACCACCATAATCTGCTCGCGAGTCTAGGTGCTCACTGGTCACTACGGGGAGGTTTGTGGCCCCAGCGTAGGCCGACAGCTCGACCACGGTGTCCCATACCACCATGCCCGGCTCATGAGTCTTCATGGATCAAGGTACCATGGTTAACAGGGTTTACAATGGTAAGTTCAGTACCCTAGGTTCAAGCAGTTATGACACATACAAGGTGAACATACATCGGCTAGTCGGGTTACTTGACGGGCTCGACTAGCGCGATCGCATCTCAAGTCGAACGACATGAAGTGCGTAAAACACTTCGCGTGGCCTAACCACTGCCGCCAACTCTAAACACGAATCACGTTCATCTACGCGTCATTCGTGGCTATGACCAGTCAGCCACAAATTCGCTCTGTTACCGACTGCCTGGACTAAGTCTAGTCCCACACACCTATGAAATCACATTAGCACTATATGCAAAGGTATTGGAATTGAAATACATCACGTGAGCATGTTAACACATGTTATAACATTCAACTTAAGCAAATCTTCAAGGCATACTTTCCATGCATGTAATGCAATCATGCATAAGGTCAACATGTAGGAAATCATTTAGGTCAGCATATTAATCAAGAAATCAATCTCAAACTACTACATAACATCATTTAATTCAATACATACTAATACAAGCATTTATACAAACACATACACTACACACTTAAGTCTACATATAGTATGTCGACCCAAAGTGCGCAACTAGGCGAATCTCTTCACCAAACTGATTATGCAAACATTCCTAACTCCCTAATGCGGCAACAAACCATGTCAATCACGTCAGCAATATGTACGTAGACCGTACTTCCTACAAATGACTAAAATGCCCTAAATCTCATATTCTTCGTTAATTTACGAAACAGGAAACGGAGAGCATGTTGTATATGTCAAACGGTGATGCCGTCGATAATCTACTATTAAACGACATTGAAAGCATTGTAAACCGTCAATCAAAGCGCCTAAAATTCTCACCTAGTCTCTTACGGGCGCGGGATTTTAAACGGAGCGTGTATGCTTCGTCTACGGCAGGAGGACAACCTGATTTACGAAATACGTTAGCCAACACGCCCTAAATCTGGATAAACCCTAAATCAGCAAGTTCTAGGGTTGTTTTGTACCTGAAAGAACGGAGAAATCACCAGCCAGGTGATTGGGAAGAGTAGCTGAAGCAGCAGCAATCGGTGGCTCGGAAGCGGGAAAAATCCCTTCTTCTCTTTCTCTCAAACTCTCTCTCCTTTTCTCTAGGGTTTGGAATTTTTGGATGGGAGAGGGAAATGAGGGTTTCAACCCCTTTTATAAGCTTAAAAACGCCGAAAATAGGCTCCGGAACGAAGTTTACTTGGTGCCTATCCATTTCGGGGCTGTTTCGGTTCAAAAGCTGCTTTCTGGTGGTCTCCTAGTCGATTGCGATCGGACTTAAGCTCATGTGTACCAGATGTAGCTCGTATTAAGTTTTCAGTCTGGCAGGGTTCGCAGATCGCACGTGGCGGACCAGTTTCAGTTCAGCGGTCACCGCACGTAGATCAGGGCTGAAAGTCTTATGATAATAAATAGAAATTTTTCCTGATCCGAGGGTGTAATCTGGATGAATTTCGACGGTCAGAACGCTTAATACTGACGCGTCAAGTCGTGTGCCAGATTTGGATTTGAAATTCCAAATCTGTCCCTGTTCGCGGTCACTTCAGTCCGGGTTCAACGAAATAGTCTGTGATTATCGGTTTGACTTGATTTTTGAGATGAGTGTCAAGTCCAGCTGGGCGGTTCTAATGGTCTAAGATAGGAGGTATCGGACCTTCGACGCGCGGTCTAGATCCAATTCAAGAATTCAATGTGGTCCAGAGAACAGACCTGCTTAGAGTTTGATCCGAGGTTATAGAGTGTTGTAGAGTTGTTTGTTCTACTCGATTTGGGTCTTGTAGAGCGTATTTAAAGTGATCAGGGACTATTTCCCAGCTACTCTAGCGTTGCGCTAGCTAACTTACGCTTAATTTCCATGGAAATTAATTTTACGCGATTTCGGGTCGAGTTGGTACTCGAGCCCAAGTACGGATTTTTCACGGGCGTTACACCGGGGAAAGTATTTTTCTAGGAATTTTGTCCTGAAACTGGCCTAAGTCCAGGTGTACCCAGCTGGTACCCCTCTCTGTACGCTGCTCCTCCAGTTTTTTACCTCCCTCGAGCAGATATACTGCTAAGGTGACCATCTGGGAGTTCATGCACTCTAAAAGCCCCATCATCTTGGTGATTCTCGCCAGCCAGTGTTTGGCCGACTGGGTCAGGTGCCCCCCCAAAAGTTGGTGGATGGAGTTGCATGAATCGGTCGAACACATCAGAACTCCTGGTATCCCTATCCCCAGATGCCACCCTACGGTCCCTCTCCCGAAGGGCCTCCATCACCAGTGCGTGCGTATCTTGCTGCTGCCTGACAAATGTGTCTTATTGTTGTTGCATGATGGAGGCCATTTGCACAAAGGCTACAAAAGCCACTGCCTCTATTGGTGACTTTGCTTGTGCATCTACCGAAGGCATCTGTCGCTCAAAGTATTGTGAGGGCAGTCCTGACGGGATGAATTGAGGGGAAGGAGAATCTCCTACTGACCTTATATCATTGTTCGCCACTCAAGGTGGGTGACATGGTGTGTAGACAGGGCTACGCTCTCTCTGGCATTTTGTTGATGGTATGGGGTGAACGTCGACTATGTGAGTCTGACATGACTGCATCACAGGTGGCATGGCTTCCTGCGAGATTAGATTTTCATGGTTCAGGAATAGAAGTGAGAAGAACGGTTCCTAGCTAGTATGAAGCATTATAAGGGGAGTGAAATGGCCAAGCTATATGTGTCATGCCCCAAATCTGAAAATCGGATTCACATGAATCCCGATTGCCGAATCCGGTGCCGACAGCCTCCGTAGTGCCCCATTCTCGGCTCCTTACAATCAAATGCCAGATTTCAATCCTGGGATCCTGTAAGGAGGATTTTCAGAATGAATTTTTTTTTTTGTAATGGAGCATAACCACAAACATAACCAAGTCACAAAACAACATCACCACATATCCACTATAATAAAATTTTAAGTAGAATGCAGAAAAGGAATACAATGTGATCAAAAAGCTCCAAAAGGTCCTGATATGCACTCCTGTCTCAGCGCTGCTGTCGTCCAACGCTACCTGCACGCAACTATCGTGCATAAGCTTACAAAAGCTTAGAGGGTGGTGTAAGTGTGTGCGTAAGGCAAACGCCAATTGTACAGTATCAGAACAATGCGGAAGTATGTGGTAAGTCCATAGAATCAACCATGCCAAAGCTATGCAATGAGATATGAATGTCATCGGCCACACCGATACAATGCAAGGCCTATATAGCCGAATGTCATATGCGAAGTGCAATCCAAGCAAGTCGGTACTCCTCAAGTACGTATATCAGTACAGTTTCTCTCTGGATATCACCGGGGTCTAATACACTTCGCAGAGACTGCCACCTCCCTAGCTGCACAGTCAAGCAAGCGGATAAGACCTCACTATCCGCCTGACCAGTAGTATGCCAATACCTACCCGGCCCGTTGATAGCGTACTCATTTGCGAGCTAGTCAAACTCAGCCTAGCTTATAGCCCTCTCACTCAGGCGGATAAGGCCACACCCCCTTCCAACCGACCACGACACAGTGGGAGACGCGGCTTACTGGTATTCGGCACTCGGGCGCTCATGTATCCACTCGGTCTAGACGCTGGAGCATCTCCTGGTACCAAAAAGGTTCTGTGACTTTCACCCAAGGACATCCTAAGTGCCCATAGTGCTAGAATGAGTATTTTCGGTATCCAATACGGCCATCCACGATGTACCTGTGGAGCCACGGCCCTGATGTCGCTAGGGCGTGCAGTGATCAAGTCATACATATGCGAGATGCATGAATCACGCTGTCAAAACATGCAGCAATCCAGCGCGTACTGCGCGATCATGTGGGGCGCTCAGTCACATAACGAGCCCCATAAATGGTCTGCCCAATGGCGTATGCTATGATTAGTCATTACTCATATCAAGCATACATATGATGCGTATGGGCATGAGTCATGAGATTATTCTAAGCATGTTATAAGGCAATGAATAGCAACGGGTATGGACCTATCAATGGGCCCTAAAGAGAGTTACAATGCGGACATTTAACCAACATTGTACATACAATGTGGATGTCAAACCAACATTGTTTCCCAGGCACGGCTTGCCATAAATATCATTTCACGAACCATGAGAAACGTACATTGCAATGGACCCTAAGGACATCCGTTGGGCCTCGATCCCTGGACCTTAGATATATTAAATGGGTCGTATTACATGGGCCTCACATTCACCAAATGGGTTGCATTAATGGGCCTCGCCAATGAGCCTTATGTACATTGTAATGGTCCATGATTCATGGGCCTTGAAATACATCAAAGTGGCCTCACAGCTTGGGCCTTTAAATAAGTCAGATGGGCCTATACACATGAGCTTTAAATATATCAACTAGGCCACTTCATTTGTGCCCCATGCACATCAAATGGGCTTGATCCCATGGGCTTTAATATGTATCAAATGGACTTGAATCCCGTGGGCTTATATAGAATAAGTGGGCCGGATCCCATGGGCATTACATATGTCAAATGGGCCGAAACCCATGGGCATTACATATGCCAAATGGGCTTAATCCCATGGACATTGCACATGCCAAATGGGCTTAATCCCATGGCCTTAGATGTGCACCAAGGTGGGCCTAAATGAATGGCCATAAATGGATCAACATGGGCCCTATATACATACCAAAATGGGCCCATTTGAACCATGGATCTACCTCATTTTAGTTGATAAAATGGATGGACGGTTAGGATGCAACTTATGCACCATGGTGGGTCCCACCATCCACACCTGGATGTGTGAATAAAACACATACATCACAGTGGGCATTCACACCGTCCACTGGACGGTGCGAAGAAAACTCATGCAGCAGGGTGGGCTCCACCGTTCACAGGGCTCCACCGTCCATGCTTGTGGACGGTGCTGTAAAACACATACATCAAGGGTGGGATCCACGTGTGTGGCCCACCATTAAGTTTGCATGCCATCCAAACCGTTGGTAAAGGTCACAGGGACCCGGGGTGCAGAGAAAACACAAATTTCGGCTTGATCAAAAACTTTTGTGGACCCCAAAAGGATTTAAATGGTAGAATTTAATCACCACTGTTTCTTGTGGTGTGGGCCGCCTGAATCTTGGATGGACCTCATTTTTGGGGAGGGCCCACCTCAGAAGGTGGACCACCTTCTGGACGGCATGGATACAAAATATACATCATGTGGGGCCCACGGCAGGAGCCGTGGGCTGCTGGCGGTCGCCCGCTGCTGCCTGCGGCTCTGACGGCAGCAGCAGAGCTGCTGCTGCTTCTATTTTTTTTTTTTTTTTGAAAACTGTATTTTTTGCAGTTTTTGGGGTATGGGGCCCGCGTGTGATGGATCCATTCCAGCCATTGGATTGCATGGCTCAATACAATCCAAACGAGTCTAATATACGGTATTTTTTTGACTCAAGGTGGGCCCTAGCTAATTTTTAACGTTAGGGACGATGTTTGCTAAGTTATGGCCCACCTGAATATCAGATTGACACCATTTTTTGGCTCAACGCCTAAAATGTGTCGGGAAAGAGGATGAACGGTATGGATTAGAAACATACATCAAGGTGGGGCCTATACCAGTGGTCCCTTCCAAAGGCTTTGAACCAGCCAATATTTGTGTTTTCATTTCCAGTGACGTCTGGACGTCACTGGACTCTTTTGGGCAAGAGAATTAATTTTAAGTGGGCCTTGCCTAGGTGGGCCACCACATACCAGGTGGTGTGGGTACAATGCATATAAGGTGGGTTCACTCATGGATGACTTGGATAAAATACTTACTTCAAGGTGGGATCCATCCAAGCAGGCCATACGGCCATTTCATCACATACAAGGAAGTAAATGGAAAGAGAGGGAGAGAGAAATAGAGTGAGACACGCGTGATGGAGGGACCCCGGCACTATGGGCCCTCCGTTTCAATCATCCAATCATACATCAAAGGTCCCCTTGCATATGGACCATCAACAAAAGATCAACGGTGGAGATCCCACTCCACTAGAAATGGACGGTCTTGATGACCTCCTCAATATAAGGAAAGTAAACATCATGATGGGGTCCATGGAGAATGGCCCCATCATGGAATGATCTTGATGATCAAGATGAGCCATTGGCCACATCTTAGGGTCCTAAGTGAGATCCAAACCATTGATCGGTTGGCCTCACTTGGCCCATCTTAAAAACATAAAAAAATAGTCTAAAGAAACACCCACCACTTGACCTTCTTGGTCCGTTGAGATGCCGGTCTCCTAAAGCTTCACTTTGATGGTGGAGATGGGAAATGGATGGCTAAGATGATGGGATTTGGAGATGGGAAGTGGGCCACCAAAATGCACATTTTCTCTCCATGGAAGGCTTGGACGTGGGAGAGCTTCCTTGCTTGAGATTTGGAGTGTTGAGAAATGAGAGGGAGAGAGAGAGTTGTAAGAGTGATGGAGTGATGTGAGGTGAGTGATGGGTGAGGTGAGTGATGGGTGAAGTGAGAGGTTAGTTGACTTAGGTGGTTGCTTGACTTGTGGAGAAAGGAAGCATGGGTGGGTGTACTTGACATGAGAGGTGATTGATGGGTGATTGATTGATGGGATTGATTTGACACTTTGTAGAGATTCTCTTGAAATTTACAACGTGCGGTGTTTTTCCTCGAACCGAACGCGGGTCCGCATCTCATCGTCTGGGTATCGGATCGGTGCGTGAGTTGCGGCGTTGGAACTGCGGCGACGGTGCGGTCGTAATGATACAAGTCTCGGATTAAGCTGGCTCAAATGAATAGGATACGACTTACGGTCGTGTGCAACATCAACTACAGGTCACGGATTATCAAAATTTGACGAGAAGGATCGCGGGAAGCGACGGAACAGTACGGATTATGATACGGGTCTTACAATATGTCCTAGAGGGGGGGGAGGGGGGTGAATAGGACTATGCCAAATTAAAATTAAATACAGTGAAATAAAATAAAGAAATAGCCTTACAATAATAAATCAATTCACAATGCTGAAATTAAATCAATCTCAATAAACAAACATTGAGAGGTTGATACAAATTCAGTTCTAAGGACAACCTTACACCATAATAAATAAGGGCTTATGGTAGGACAACCTTATTTCTAGAACGTCTTTTGAATTAAGAACTCAATCTGAATAGAAAAAAATAAATAGCAAGGAATTGAAATAAATTGCAAAAATTTAAATCTAATTTATTACAACATTCCCACACTTGCTTGAATTGTAAATCTTTACAATATTCTCATCCACATGTACATTCCACAAATCTGAATGATAAAAGATATAAAGATTAAACAGGCATTCAATCCACAAGACAAGGAGTTATAGTGGTTTGCCTATGTGTTCACCAACTGTTAAACAACAGCCACACAGAGTGCTACTCCACTCCTAATATCCTCACACAGGGATATTAACGTTCACTATCAAAATAGGTTTCACAGGTTTACCTAAAACCTTCACAATTGTGTCTTTTTAACTTGGGCTTGCACTATCCAAAAACCCATATTATTCTGAGTTTTCAGGCTCTCCTCAGATAACCATACAAATGAAATTTTTCTGGCGAATCCCAAACAAAAACCAAAAGAATGAAAATTTTACAGAAGTGTAAAATACCTGGATTTCTCCTTTCGTAGCAGCCCAGAAGAACCAATTCGAGTAGATGTTCGAATATGAAAGTTCAATGTCCAATACTCATTTTACAATGGTTCTAAGTTCTAATTGATTTTAAATTAAATCAGACCGGGCTAGCTCTATTTGATTTTAATTCCAAGAAGAAGGAAAATAATATTTTCTCTTTCTAAATCAGATTGGAATATAGAATAAAATCAAATAGTAAAAAGCTAATAAAAGGAAATAGAATTATGCACAATATAGCTTAAGAACAAACATAAACTTATCTCAGAGTGGAGCTTCAAATTCACTTAATTTTCAATGAATAACTCTAAAATTCGTGTGCTATTTATAGCTGTTTAAATTCATCTTTGACTGGTCCTAGGGTCACCACGACTGGTCGAAGAAGAAACGGATTTTTGAATTTTCGAGCGCGATCGGATAAAACCATTACACGACCGGTCGTAGGGAGTTCACGACCGGTCGAAGGCAGTCCACGACCGGTCGAGACCCCTCTACGACTGGTCGTGTGACACTTGATTTAGTCGATGGAGTTTGAGTCATAGCTCCACGACAGGTCGAAGGTCGAGTTGAGACCATCACATGACCGGTTGAGCAGACTCCAGGACTGGTCGTAGTCGAACAGAAAAAATTTGATAATTTGCCACAAAACTACAACTGGTCTTGGAATTTCTTAGATTGGTCGAACTAGTGCTAGGACTAGTTGAACAAGGTCCACGACTAGTCTTAAAACAGACCAAAATCACTTGTAAAAGATATATGAATTATGTATCCAAAGTGACCTAATCTAAAGGTCAACCTAAGGCCAATTAAACCTCAATAATTAAGGACATTGAACCTTCATTTGCTTAGTCTTTGAACTTTACGAAGCTTGAGTTCTTCTCGATGTAGCTTGAACACTTCACAAGCTTTGAAGTCAATGTCAATTTGAGTTGCGCTCAGTTCCCTAACTATGCTTGAGTCTTGATCTTGAATATACATGAATTTTAAGTCTTGAACTTGAACTCTTTTTTAATATCGTCAAAATTGGTGTTCATCTTCTTGTCTCGAAGTGTTGACGTGGTGTCTCGAATATATTTAACAAGATACAAACACAAGACACATATAGAGGTTTTGACACACAAAATTTGACAACCAAAGAGGATTCAAACCATAACACTTGCAATCTCTCCTTTTGTCAAATTTGTGACAAAACACACTCCTATAGTTCAATGCACAAAATACAATAAATCAATAAAGAATCATGCACCAGTTGTCATGAGATAACCAAGCATAATACATCCTGTAAGTTTACCAACTCCCCCTGAGTAGTACACCTACCAATCATCATATGTGTACCAATCTTAATATGTGTACCAATCATAATATGTTTACCAACTCCCCCTAAGTAGTACACTTACCAATCATCATATGTGTACCAATCATAATATGTGTACCAATCATAATCAATCCCACAATTCTCCCCCTTTTTGTCAAAAATATGATAAAAGAAGAATAAAAAATAGGATAATTAATAAAGGAGTTAGAATACATATCATATCATAAAACGTTTTCAAGTCAAGTTAAAGAAACTCAGTCACACAAACAGAGATAAAGCAAAGTCTTATATTTATTACAAATCAAAGAGTAAAATCCTCAATCTGATCTAAGAGAAGGAGTAGGGATGGTAGGATCAATTTGATGAAGGCCTTTTTGTAAGCACCTAATATACTTGCGCATATTTTTAAACTGTAGATTATGGCCAACATTCATATTTTTCACCTTCTCCTATAATGCACTTAGACGTGCGCCAAAATCAGATGGTTCATAGTCAGGATCATTCCCAAAGTCAGAATCAATTTCTTTAAAAATATCGTCCATATTGATATCATCTGGAGGAAGAGCATCATCCTATTCATCATTCCCGACTTCAGCAACAGCTCCACTCGCACCAATATCAACTTTTCCTCAAGCCAACTCCAACTTCATTTTGTTTATGTTGGAGTTGTTGAATATAAGGTGTTGGATAAGAGCCTCTCCAACGGGCATAGCGACTAACATGTGAGTGGCTAACACATTCATCAGATACCCAAATGGGATATCACTATGACCAGGATGATCACGGAATTGAATGATAGAGTAATAAATCAAAGAGGGCAAACAGATATTAGCACTAGTAACGATTGAGTACAAAATACGAACCATAAGCAGAATCAACTCAGTCTTGTTTCCAGAGCGGGGATACAGATTAGAGATAAAGATACGATGTAAGACTCTGTATCTGGGCAACAAATATCTGGTTGTGAGGACATTACCAGTTCCATTCCATGGTGCATCCATGTTACACAATGCTCTAGTATAAACACATTTTTCAGATTCTGACACTTTCTCAGCAAGTGTGCTAGGATGAATACCATCATCATTTACTGATATGTCCATAAGGCCTGAAATTAAATGTCGATCAATAGAAAAAGGACCTTCTCTAGTAGCAATAGAGAAAGTTAGTTGCTCAGTAGAAAATTCAGTAATGCACGCAACCATGGCCTGCGCTATGGACTGGTATGCCGGCTTGCCCCAGCGTAAAATGTTTTCCTAACCTATAGATTGAAGGAGAGGAAAAAGATTAAAAGAAGTGACATGGTTTAAATCAACGGCCTTTTCAACAATCACATTGCGTATACAAAAATCACGATCATACGGTGGATCATCTTCGGGAGCCCTAAGATGACGTCTAGTGATAACATTTGATCTAGAAGAAGAAGTACCTTTAGAATTTTTCTTTTTACCTCTAGGGTCCATTTTCTTGAAGAAATACAAGAGATATCAAGAAAATAGAGATGAGTTTCTCTAGAATCAGCAAATGAGGAAGAAAATCTAAAAAACTTGAAGAAATAGTTGAAATAGACAACAAAAATCAAGAAATTTAAGAGAAAAGACTATGATTCTTCAAGAAAAAATAAGTAAAATGCTCTAACCTAAAGGAATCGAACACAAGGGTTCGACTAGTTGTAGCTCGGCTCGTTGGTGAGGAGGGATAGAATGAAGAAGATGAGATTTTCCCCCAAATATAACAATCAACACGCTACACGACTGGTCATGGGTCGTCCTCGACCGGTCGTGACATGACTGGTCGAGTACGTCCTCGACTGGTCGTGTACCATAAAAAATATGTAATTTTCTTTAAATTTTGAGATTTAATGTATTAAAGTATTTAAAATATATACACTATGATACAGAGATGCATGATCAATCATTTTAAATTACACATACCAAGATCAAATTTCAATTTATTAAACCTGCTTTTATCGAGCGGTTTAGTGAATAAGTCAGCAAGCTAAGTCTCAGTAGGTATGTATTCTAAGGATATTACTTTTTCTTCCACTAATTCACGAATATAATGAAATCTAATGTCAATGTGCCTAGTACGTGAATCCTGGATTGAGTTTTTTGAAATATTTATCGCACTGGAATTATCACAGTATAAAACCATTGAATCCTATGCGATATCATAATCACTCAATATTACTTTTTCTTCCACTAATTGGCTGTTTACATGCATTTCCTGCTGCAATGTATTCAGCCTCAGCAGTTGAGAGTGACATGAAACTTTGCTTCTTGCTAAACCAAGAAACCAAGTAGTTTCCAATGTAAAAACAACCACCACTGGTTGATTTTCTGTCATCGATATTACCAGCCCAATCAGCATCTGAATACCCATCAAATTGAATACTAGTATCATAAGGATACCAAAGACCCAAATTAATTAAACTTGCAACATATCTAATAATTCACTTAACAATAGTTAAGTGAAATTCTTTAGGATTAGACTAATATCTAGCGCAAATTCCAATACTTAAAGCAATATCAGGTCTACTAGAAGTTAAGTAAAGCAAACTCCCAATCATGCTGCGATACAATTTAAGATCTACATCTTTACCTGTAGAGTCTTTTGACAGTCTTAGAGTTGTACTCATAAGTGTATCAAAATTCTTACCATTCTCAAATCCGAACCTCTTAATCAAGTTCAAAGCATACTTGGTTTGAGAAATAAAAATTCCATCAGGTTGTAGTTTTACTTGCAACCCTAGGAAATAATTTAATTCCCCAACCATGCTCATTTCGAATTTAGATTTCATTAACTCTGCAAACTCAATAGTCATGTTAGTACACGTTGATCCATAAATAATATCATCTACATAAATCTGAACCATTAGAATATCATCGTTATGCTTCTTAACAAAGAGCGTCTTATCGACACTATCCATTTAAAAATTGTGACTTAGTAAAAACTTAGTCAATTTTTCGTACCATGCTCTGGGAGCTTGTTTCAATCTATAGAGAGCTTTTTAAAGACGATATACATGATTATTAATCTTAGGATCTTCAAACCCGGTAGGTTGTTCCACATATACCTCTTCATGTAAATCGCCATTCAAAAGGGAACTCTTCACATCCATTTGAAAAATTTTAAACTTCCTAACACATGCGATGGATATAAAAAGTCTGATAGATTCAAGATGGGCTACAGGGCAAAGGTTTCATCATAGTCAATACCTTCAATCTGTGTGTACCCCTGTACAACTAGTCTTGCTTTATTTCGAATAATATTTCCAAGTTCATCAGACTTGTTTTTAAAAATCCATTTTGTTCCAATTATGTGTTTATCTTTAGGTCTAGGAACAAGATACCAGACATCATTATGAACAAATTGATTAAGTTCTTCCTGCATCGCAACTATCAGTTTTCATCAGAAAGTGCTTCTTTTACGTTTATCGGTTCAATCTGGGATGTAAAACATACGTAATTACATGTCTTCTATTTGTCTATTTGTGCGCACACCAGTGAGAGGGTTTTTAAGAATTTGAGTAGTTAGATGATCTTTAACAGTCCTTAATTTAGAATTAATTTCACTTGATGAAGTATCTGGTTTTTTAATTACAAGAACTTCATCATTGTCTGAACTAGGGGCGGGTGTATGTAGGTGATAATCAATGACCATATTAATTGACTCTTGAATCACACCAGTCCTGTTGTTCAATACACGATACGCACGACTATCTAAAGAATATCCTAAAAAGGTCCCTTCATCACTTTTAGTGTCAAACTTTTCCAAGTTTTCATGGTCACGCAAAATGTAGCACTTGCTGCCAAAAACATGAAAGTATTTGACAGTAGGCTTTTTGTCAAACCATATTTCATAAGCCATTTTATTATTTGATTTACAAGTATAAACACGGTTAATAAGGTAGAAGGCATTATTACTATTTTAGCCCATATATTTCTGGGGAGCTTCATGCTATTCAACATAACATTTCCCATTTCTTGGGGCACTCTAGTTTTCCTTTCCACAATACCATTTTGTTGTGGTGTTTTAGGCGCAGAGAATTCATGCGATATTCCCTGATTGCTACAAAATTTCTCAAAACTGCTATTTTTAAATTTGGATCCATGAACACTACGGATCTTACTGACTTACGAACATTTTTTAGTTTGGATCCGTTTGATGATATTTTTCACTTCATCAAGGGTTGCTAATTTGTCTCTTAAGAATGAAACCCAAGTGTATCTTGTATAATCATCTATGATAACCAAGATGTATTTTTTGCCACATCGACTTTCCATTCTTATTGGTCCTATAAGATCTATGTGGAGAAGCTCGAGTGGTCTTAATGTGGTATTGGAGTTCACCTTTTTGTGAGAGGTCCTAGTTTGTTTACCATACTGGCATTCACCACATATTTTGTCTACTTTTTGTAACTTAGGTAAACCTCTAATTAGTTCTCCTTTGCTCAATCTATATAAATTTCGATTGTGTACATGTCCAAGTCGTTTATGCCAAAGTTCTGTCTCATTGGTATGGACCATGTAGCACTTTTAGTTAGATGAGCTATCATCACTTACTATATAGCAGTTTTTAGAAGTTCTGCGACCAGTTAATATTTCAGAACCCTTTCTGTTTATGATCTCATAACCTTGATTGGAAAATTTCACACTATGGTTGTTATCGCATATTTGAGATATGTTCATGTAACATCCCGAAAATCGGGGGGTCGAGCAAAAACCCTACTCCCGAGTTCCAAAATGTTATTTATGCAACATAGATATGTATGATTGAATGTTGTCTATGATAACGCATTAAACATGAGTGAGATTAAGCTAGAACAGCATATCATACTCCAGAGACAGTTAAATTAACAAGCGGAAGACTGTAATAGTATGTATAATATATATAAACTGTTGTATGTCTCCAGAGTGTGAATATATTACCAGGTTATACACATACATGTATACTTCAAAAGCAAACAAAATAAATATACATGAGGGCGCTAAAAATATAAAATGACTAGTGTCAATGTATCTAATCAACTTCCCTGTAATCCCGTCAATCAGAACACGCATAAAGGAGGAATCCTCCTCATCATCATCAAATCCAGCTCTACCTCGCAGGCCGCGCCATCATCTGCAATCACAATAGGGACTGGTGGGTGTCCGGAAACACCATCCCCTAACGTGGGAGTGAGTGATCAACTCAGTGGGATAAGAGAGCAGAGATTAGCATGTTATCAAATCAATCATGCGATAATAGTAAAGCAGTAAATCAAACAATCCTAATACTGTTGTTAATGCAATATGACGTGACATGATGGATGCCCTCACCGACGATCTCCCTCATATGGCACCATCTTACGACCGCGGCATGCCGCACTCCCTCAAGTGCTCCGCATCTTCCAGGCACATGCAATGTCATGGTGATATGATTACCTAGTTGTTATTAGTCCTTTTCATACAGAAATATTGGGAAACTAAGGTGCTTCCCTTATATCAATCCCAACACAGATCCCGTCTAGGGTCGTCACTCCTAGTAATCTCATACGATGTATATTTTATAGGTCGCTGTAAGGGCTGCCAGGGCTGTTGCACGCACTCGTTGCTCCGCTCCCCCATCACCTTATCAATACAGGCCTACTGTACTCTACTGCTACGGAAGGGTCGTCGCCTCCCGTAGACTCAGAATATGCTCGCGGTCACTACAAAGGGCTGCCAGGGCTGTTGCTCGCACTCGTTGCACCGCTCCCCCATCACCTTATCAATGTAGGCCGACAGCAAGAATATAGTGTCCCATACCACCATAATCTGTTCACGAGTCATAGGTGCTCACTGGTCACTGCGGGGAGGTTTGTGGCCCCAGCGTAGGCCGACAGCTCGACCACGGTGTCCCATACCACCATGCCCGGCTCATGAGTCTTTGTGGATCAAGGTACCATGGTTGACAGGGTTTACAATGGTAAGTTCAGTACCCTAGGTTCAAGAAGTTGTGACTCATACAGGGTGAACATACAATGGCCAGTCAGGTTACTTGACGGGCTCGACTAGCACGAGCGCATCTTGAGATGAACGACATGAAGTGCATGAAACATTTCGTGTGGCCTAACCACTGCCGCCAACTCAAAACACGACTCGCGTTCATCGACGCGTCGCTCGTGGCAAAGGTAAGCCATTCACCGATTTACTCGGTTACCGACTGCCTGGATTAAGTATAGTCCCAAACAATTATGAATTCACATCAGCAATCATGTAAGTGTAATGGAAATGAAATACATCAATGTGAGCATGTTAACACATGTTGTAACATACAACTTAAGTAAATCATCTACCACATGCATTTCATACATATCATGAAATCATACATATAGCCAACATGAAGAAAATCATTTGCATCAGCGTATTATTTGAGAATTCAATCTCAAACTAATTCACAACACCATTTAATTCAATACATACTAATACAAACATTTGTACAAACACTTAGACTACACACTTAAGTCTACATATAGTATGTCGACTCAAAGCGCGCATTTGGGCGAATCTCTTCGCCAAACTAATTATGCACGCATTCCTAGTATCCTAATGCGACAAGAAGTCATGTCAATTACATCAGCAAATTATGGATGGAAACAGTATTTCCTACAAATGACTAAAATGCCCTAAATCTCATATTCTTCGTCTATTTACGAAACAGGAAACGGACAGCATGTTGTACATGTCAAACGGCGTTGCCGTCAAGAATCTACTATTAAACGACATTGAAAGCGTTGAAAGCAGTCAATCAAAGCGTCTAATATCCGCACCTTGTCTCTTATGGATGAGTAAATTCGAACGGAGCGTATACGCTTCGTCTACGGCGAATAGAGAACCTGATTTACGAGATTTATCAACTAACAAGCTATGGAACTAAAGAAGCATCAAATCAGCAACTTTTTAGGGTTATTTCTTACCTAGAAACGCGGAGAAATCACCGGCAAAGTGATTGGAATACGCCGCTTAAGCACGTGCAGCAGCAGTAGGAAAAGCTCTCCCACCTTCTCTCACAAACTCTCACTTTCTCTCTCACTCTTGCTAGGGTTCCTAGCAAATTCGGATGGGTGAGAGAAGTGAGGGTTTCAACCCCTTTTATAAGCTCAAATGTGCCCAAAACAGGCTTGGGAACAAAGTATACTTGAGGTATATCCAAATCGGGGCTGTTTCGGTCCAAAAGATGCTTTCTGGTGGTCCCCTGGTCGAATGCGATCGGACTTAAGCTCATGCGTACCAAATCTAGCACGCATTAAGTTTTCAGTCCGGCAGGGTTCGCAGATCGCACGTGGTGGACCAGTTTCAGTTCAGCGGTCACCGCACGTAGATCAGGGCTGGAAGTCTCATAATAATAAATAGAAATTTTTCCTGATCCGAGGGTGTAATCTGGATGAATTCTGACTGTTAGAACGCTTAATACTGACGTGTCAAGTCGTGTGCCAGATTTAAATTTGAAATTCCAATTCTGTCCCTATTCGCGGTCTCTTCAGTCCGGGCTCAATGAAATAGTCTGTGATTATCGGTTTGACTTGATTTTCGAAATGATTGTCAAGTCCAGCTGGGCGGTTCTAACGGTCTAAGATAGGAAGTAACGAACTTTTGACGCGCGGTCTAAATCCAATACAAGAATTCAAAGTGGTCCAGAGAACAAACCCGCTTAGAGTTTGATCCGAGGTTACAGAGTATTATGGAGTCATACGTTCTACTCGATTTGGGTCTTGTAGAACGTATTTAAAGTGATCAGGGACTGTTTCCCAGCTACTCCACCGTTGCACTAGCTAACTTACGCTGAATTTCCATAGGAATTAATCCTAAGTGGTTTCTTTGGCTATGAAATTGGATTCTGAGCGATTTTCCAAGTGTTTTAGTTGACCCATTGCCTAAGGACGTCAAATCCCAGATTGGCCAAAATCCGGGGTGTTACAGTTCAACAGGTTGTGTTTTAGCCTCTCAACATATAAAACATCTTTAAATAAAGGAAGGTTGTAAAGTTGAACCGTACCTCTGCCAATAATCTTTCAATTGCTTCCATCACCAAATGTGACTGATCCATCAGTCATATCTTTATGATCGGTGAATAAAGCTTTGTCACCTGTCATATGCCTGGACCATCCACTATCTAGGTACCACTTTGAATGACTTGTTGCTTTAAAAGCAGTGTGGGCTACCAAGCAGGCAACTTTAGGAACCCATTTCAGAACAGTTTTAGCTTTAAAAGTATAGTTGGTCTTCTTTTGATTGTAGTTGTAAGAATGACCTATTGAGTTAGATTTTAAGAGCTCCTTGAGTAAATCAACTATCTTTTCAGCTAGCGGATTTCTGTTCTGATTTTTGAAATTGACATAGCTGCTTTTAGGTTTTTGAAAAGTTTTTGTATTTTTAGAAAAACCTCGATAAGTACTATTCTCTTTTGAGTTTGAGGCTTCTCCTTTCACAAATTTGAGAGGAGTATCCTTCTGTTTAGGAGGTATATTCTTATCATAGCCTAACCCGGATTGATCGCCACATTTTCTTGATCCTGATAATAATTTTTCTAACTTTGGATCACCTTGGGCATATCTCCATGTGTCCTTCAAACTCAGAAGAGAAGATACTAAAAGGGCCTAGCTATATGCCCTAGAGGTGGGGTGAATAGGGCAATGCCAAATAAAACTAATAACAGCGGAATAATAAAAGAAATAAAGCACAATGCTGAATTTAAAGTAGCCTAAATAAAGAGATTGATACTTTATCAGTTCTAAGGACAACCTTACACCAAAAACCAAAGGTTTAAGGTAGGACAACCTTATTTCTAGAACGTCCTTAGTATCACAACCCAATGAGGAATAATAAGTAAGGAAATCAAAATAACTTGCAGAAAATAAATCCTAAGTTATTACAACATTCATCCACACTTTCTTGAAGTGATTACAACATTCATCCACAAACACTCTCCACAAAAAAGATGAATAAAAGAATGAAAGAGAAAAACACATCCACAACACAACGATATATAGTGGTTTGCCTGTGTGTACACCAACTGTTATCCAACAACCACACAGATTGCTACTCCACTCCTAATATCCTCACACAGGGGATATTAGCATGCACTATCAAAATAGGTTTCAAAGGTTCACCTAAAACCTTCACAATTGTGTCTTTGATCTCGGGCTTACACAATCCAAAAACCCCACAATCTGAGTTTTCTAGCTCTCCTCAGATAACCAATACAATGAGATTTTTCTGGCGAATCTCAAACAAAAACCAGAGAAAGTAAATTACAAAAATGTAAAATACCTGAATCACCTTTTGAAGAAGCCCGGTAGAACCAATCGGAGTAGAAGTTCGATTCAACGTTCAAAGTCCAATACTCACTTTAAGAATGGTTTTAAGTCTAATTGATTTTAAATAAAAAAAGGCCAGTTCTATTTGATTTTGAATCCAAGAAGAAGGAATATCAGAAATTCTCCTTTTCTAATAAGATTGGAATGTAGATCAAAATCAAATAAAAATAAGCTAGCAAAAAGAATATTAAATAAGCATAAAGTAGCTTAAAATAAACACAAACTTATCTCAGAGAATAGCCTAAAGAATGCTTGAATAGAATAGAATTGAATTAAATTGTTAAAACTCTGAAGTTCGTGCTCTATTTATAGCCTTAAAAATCCCGTCTACGACTGGTCTTAGGATCTTAGGACTGGTCGTAGCTTCAAAGATTTTCAAAGATTTCCGCAGGATTAGATTTTCTATTCCACGACCGGTCTTGGGCGGTCTACGACCGATCGTGGGCCACCTACGACTGGTCGTGAGACACCTACGACCGATCATAGGACCCCAAAATTGGTTGCTGGAGTTTGAGTCGTAGGGCTACGACCGGTTGAAGGATGAGTCGTAGAACTCACAGGACTGGTCATAAGATAGCTAGAAAGATCTGAAAATCTTCAACAACCTAGGACTGGTCCTGAAAAACTTAAGACTGGTCGTTGCAGTGCTAGGACTGGTCTTGAAGTCCCTAGGACTGGTCTTAGAACAGTCCAAACAAGTATATTGAAATATATGAGTTATGTATCCAGAATGACCTATTGTAAAGCTCATCCTAAAGTCAATCTAAGGTCAAACAAACCTTAAAAGTGAGATGGACTTGAAAGTCTGAACACTCAGATGACCCTTAAGAGAAGCTTGAGAATATACAAAACTTGTAGTAAGCCTTCTTGAGCTTGATCTTAACTTGACAGAGTCTTCTAATATTCTTGAACTTGATTGAATCTTGAACATGCAAACTTGAAGACTTCAATTCTTGAATTCTTCATCCATATCTTGAAAACTTTCTTCATTTAAGATCTTATCTTGAAATGCGATGTCTTGATTACAATGAATAGTCTTCAAACATAAAACACAAGATATACAAGACATAGATATAGGTTTTGGCACCACAAAATTTGACAACCAAAGGGATATGAAATCATAGCACTTATAGATACTTCTTTTTTAAGTTTCTCATTTTCAGATTTCAAATCTTCACATTTTGATTTTTCAAAGCAATCTGAAATTTACGATTTTTCTAAAACAAGAGTCTCAAAAAATTCTTTGAGTTTTAAAAACTTTTCTTTTTGAAGTTTAAGTTTGACATCAATTTTACAATTTTCCTTATATAAGGCATTATAAGCATCTTGAAGATCTTCTTCATTTTCATGATCACTATGTAAATTTTCTTCACTAGTTGAATCGTCGTGATCTGAAAATGTGAACTTGGATAGAGTCATAAGGGCTTTTACATCATTGCCCGACTCGGTTTCAGAATCTTTTGATTCAGAAGAGGCTTCAGAATCAGATGATTCGTCCCAAGTAGCTAACATACCCTTCTTCTTGGGTTTGTCCTTTTTAGGACATTTGTTTGTTAAATACCCATATTCTTGGCAGTTGTAACATTGACTATCTTTCAAAGGCTTCCAAGTTCTAGACTTAGGTTTAGATCGTTTCTTTTCATTTGTCTTTTGAAAATCGACTCTTTTCTTACTTTTAAAAATCTTGTAAAACTTTTTAGCTAAAAGCGCCATATCATCTTCTGAATTTTCTAAATTCGATCTTGAGAAATACCTTTAGAAGATGTTAAAGTGATAAATTTTCCTTTAGGAGCTTTAAAATTTAATTCATAGGTTTGTAGAGAACCAACTAGTTCTTCTACCCTCATATTATCCGTATCACGAAGTTCCTAAATCGTAGTTACTTTAGAGTTAAACCGTTCAGGAAGAGAGCGTAGTATCTTTGCACACACTTTACTTTCTGGGATTTTATCACCAAGACCCCACATTGAGTTTACAATGTCACTCAATCTAGTGTAAATGTCCATAAACATTTCATTTTTCTCCATATGAATTTTTTTCAAATTTAGTTGTGAGGAGTTGGACTTTAGATTTCTTGACGATTGAAGTAACCTCGTGTGTTATTTCTAATATATCCTAGGCTTGCTTTGCAGTATCACAGGATATGATTCTTTTGAACTCATCCGGTGATAGTGCGCAAGTGATAGCATTTAGTGCTTTAGCATTGGCACTACTCTCACTTTTCTGAAGTGTAGTCCATGAGAAATAAGGAGACACTCTCATTGTTTTTGAACCGTTAGTTCCAGTCACTTCAGTGGTAGGGGGTTTTCATTCGGTCACTGTGGCTTGCCACACACTCTCATCCATTGATTTGAGGAAGATCCTCATTCTGGCTTTCCAATAGGCATAGTTGGAGCCATCAAATGGTGGAGGCCTAGTGACTGAAAGGCTATCGAAATTTGACATCTTTTTATATAGCTTAGATCATTAGCTCATGAAATAAATCCAAATAAAAAACAATAAGAGCGAGCTATTAGGCTCTGATACCACTTGAAATGGTCAAGCTATATATCCTAGAGGGGGGGGGGGGGGGGGGGGGGGGGGGGTGAATAGGACTATGTCAAATTAAAATTAAATACAGCAAAATAAAATAAAGAAATAACCTTACAATAATAAATCAATTCACAATGCTGAAATTAAATCAATCTCAATAAACAAGCCTTGAGAGGTTGATATAAATTCAGTTCTAAGGACAACCTTACACCATAATAAACAAGGGCTTATAGTAGGACAACCTTATTTCTAGAATGTCTTTTGAATCAAGAACTCAATCTGAATAGAAAAAAAATAAATAGCAAGGAATTGAAATAAATTGCAGAAATTTAAATCTAATTTATTACAACATTCCCACACTTGCTTGATTTGTAAATCTTTACAATATTCTCATCCACATGTACATTCCACAAATCTGAATGATAAAAGATATAAAGATTAAGAAAGCATTCAATCCACAAGACAAGGAGTTATAGTGGTTTGCCTGTGTGTTCACCAACTATTAAACAACAGCCACACAGAATGCTACTCCACTCCTAATATCCTCACATAGGGATATTAGTGTTCACTATTAAAATAAGTTTCACAGGTTCACCTAAAACCTTCACAATTGTGTCTTTTTAACTTGGGCTTACACAATCCAAAAACATACACTATTCTAAGTTTTCTGGCTCTTCTTAGATAACCATACAAATGAAATTTTTCTGGAAAATTCCAAACAAAAACCAAAAGAATGAAAATTTTACAGAAGTGTAAAATACCTGAATTTCTCCTTTCGTAGCAGCCCGAAAGAATCAATTCGAGTAGATGTTCGAATATGAAAGTTCAATATCTAATACTCACTTTACAATGGTTTTAAGTTTTAATTGATTTTAAATTAAATCAGACTGGGCTAGCTCTATTTGATTTTAATTATAAGAAGAAGGAAAATAATATTTCCTCTTTTCAAATCAGATTGGAATATAGAATAAAATCAAATAGTAAAAAGCTAACAAAAGGAAATATAATTATGCACAATATAGCTTAAGAACAAATACAAACTTATCTCAGAGTGGAGCTTCAAATTCAATTAATTTTCAATGAATAACGCTGAAATTCGTGTGCTATTTATAGCTGCAGAAATTTGTCTTCGACTGGTCCTAGGGTTACCATGACTGGTCAAAGAAGAAACAGATTTTTGAATTTTCGAGCGCAATCAGATAAAACCGTTACACGACCGGTCGTAGGGAGTCCATGACTAGTCGAAGGTAGTCCATGACCGGTCGAGACCCCTCTACGACTGGTCGTGTGACACTTGATTTAGTCATTGGAGTTTGAGTCGTAGCTCCACGACTGGTCGAAGGTCGAGTCGAGATCATCCCACGACTGGTCGAGCAGACTCTAGGACTGGTTGTAGCCGAACAGAAAAAATTTGATAATTTGCAACAAAACTATGACTGGTCTTGGAATTTCTTGGACTGGTCGAACCAGTGCTAGGACTAGTCGAACAAGGTCCAGGACTAGTCTTAGAATAGACCAAAATCACTTGTAAAAGATATATGAATTATGTATCCAAATTGACCTACTCTAAAGGTCAACCTAAGGTCAATCAAACCTCAATAAGTAAGGACATTGAACCTTCATTTGCTTAGTCTTTGAACTTTACGAAGCTTGAGTTCTTCTTGATGTAGCTTGAAACTTCACAATCTTTGAAGTCAATGTCAATTTGAGTTGCGCTCAGTTCCCTAACTATGCTTGAGTCTTGATCTTGAATATACGTGAACTTTGAGTCTTGAACTTGAACTCGAGCTAGAGTCTTCAACTTGAACTCTTCTTTAATATCGTTAAAATTGGAGTTCATCTTCTTGTCTCAAACTGTTGACGTGGTGTCTCGAACATATTTAACAAGATACAAACACAAGACATATATAAAGGTTTTGACAGACAAAATTTGACAACCAAAGAGGATTCAAACCATAACACTTACAGGGAGAACTTGACAGTTTGCATGGCGAGGGAGTTCATCCTTCAGTTAGCAGTTTTGGTTTGGATTTTCTAAGGGAGCTACGGTTTTTGTTTCTAAAATTGTTACTTCCCAGGGGATCTTAAGTAATTCATATCTAAGTATTTCCTAACTAATCAAGATCTCTTTATAGCTCAAATATTCACTATTACTAACGCCTACGAGACCTAAGTGTTCTTGTTTCTATGTTCATTCATCCTAGTTATTATCCTAAGGAAAAGTTTCTAAGTTTTGTCTAAGTTAATTTCTTAAGGTTCATATGTTGTTCCCACAGCCAGGCTGTCTCATACTCCGCTTTGATACGAACTTGCACCGCCTCGATTTTTAAAACTTGAGTACACGACTCAAATTCCAAGAACCTAGGAGTTAGCTATTGATAACGATGATCAACCAATGAATCAAAGTGCAATATAGCGGAAATGAAAATGTAGCATAGATATGATCTCAAAATAGGAACAATATTCATGTCCACTCAGCTGGGGGTCACTTATATAACCTTAAGTTTCTTCAAATTCCAAATGTACCGAAATAAAATAAATGGCTAATCTACTGATTTAGCCTAAAGTAGGCTGTCACCTCTTGCTGTGGCTCCTCATCATATAACTTCTCCTTAGGCACCCCCGTCTCCATATCAGCCGTGTACTCGTCGGCTCCCGTACATGCATCCTCTGTACGGTTGAACATTGATGAATGAGTGACCAACTCAGTGTGATCTCCCCCCAAGATTACACACCACCGCCCTAAACAAGGTATATCATAAAAGCACACAGGTAATTAAAAACATAGTATATGCAGTCTTATTACATTCGTGGATGTATGAATGCAACGTCGGCCCACAGAAAACATCCAGATGGCCTATATCCTGGGTAAAACATCCAGACGGACATTGGGGTCATCACCCAAGTATATGACTGGTCATCAACGCAACATTTAGCATAATCATATGGGCATGATGATCTGAGTCATTATCACAATCGAATGACTGGTCATTAGCACAACACTCGGCGAATTGCATGGGCATAATGATCCAAGCAATCATAGTATGCTATATATGCATGATTTACCAGTCCATTATTAGTCCAATTGCAATCAACTATTTTGAATAAGTTCACGGTCACTATGGGGAGTGCAGGGCCCAACGTAGGCCGATGACTCGGGCATAGTGTCCCATACCACCATCTCCGACCCATGAGACTACCATCTTAGGGTGTGTGTAGTACCAACTAATATGTGATCAATCAATTCAACATAAAGGGGCCACCACCAATTCCGACTAGGGGTGAAATGTTGAAATTATCAAAAGTGACAAGTAAAACATGTCGGCATGAATGGTTCAAAAATGAGTAAACAACGGTACTTGGTAGGGTTATGAAGTTTATCCCCAATCAATTAGGTGAAACCACACATGGATGGTAAACCTCATGGTCAAGCACCACAACCCAAAACCTCTATGTCAAGGGCCTACTTATGTCACGACCAATCTAGTTACACCCTAAGTATGGACTCTCCTCTGCTAGGACTTCCCATGAAGAGATTTTATCAATATGTGTGTCATAACAACATATATCGCAATATGAAAGGGGAATAAGGAACAATACCTATATTCCTATCGATATACAATAATTGAATTCGCATAAGATACATGAGATAAATGGCTGGATTATGCACTTAGGTAGTTTTTTCCCGACGCACAGCCATTGTTTGGCTAGGTCCTGGCTCAAAATAGGTGCTGCAATAGGGTTGGTTTTCACACCAAAACAGAGCCATGGATCGGCTCAGCTCCGGTCCTAAACAGGGACTCAACTACTGTTTCCCCTGTCTGTCCCACAACCCTTGATTGGCTTGCTTCCTGAGCTAATTTCGAAGCTCTAGAGAGATCTCAAAACAAGCTTCAAATGAGGCTTGAAATGTGGTCTGAAATGGGCCATTGCTTGAGTTGAGCCAGTGTCACTATGGTTAGACTGAACCTAACCATTGCTTAGCTTGGCTTCGGTCCAGGCAAGTATCATTCCCATCTAGTTAGTGCTACAAGGAAAATGAAAGGAGAGAAGATGCCTTACTTAGGACGGCAGCTGCCTGCCTCACCTAAGCTGAAACAGGGGGTCAATTTTCTTGTTTCTTCCTCTCTTTCTTTCCACTCTCTCTCTCTCTCCTCTCTCTCCCTCTCTCTGCTTGTGGTGCAACTATGGGTCCACACTGACCTGACTCAGCCCAGTTTCTCACGGCTGAGACGGTGCAGGGTGCACTGAGTTCACTCGGTCGGCCCACTACTCACGGTCACTCTTCCCCCTCTCTACACTCCCTTTCCTCCTCTCTTTCTCTCTCTCTTAGTGTGAATCCCAAGGGCTATAGGGCACTTTATATAAAGGGAGAAAGAGACAAGGAACGGTTGAGATTTCTCCTACGGCTGATGGCCAAGATCACCCTAGCCATTGTCTTCCCAGAGAGGAGAGTCCTCTCTCTGCTTTTTTCCTACGCAGGCCATTGCCTGGCCATTTCTGGCAAAGAGAAAGAGCACACATTAGCTGAGAGATGGACAATTGAGACTGCATAATCGAACCGATTGTGAGCAGTTCATCCGATTCCATAATGGCCCCACCTGTCGGACGCCTTCCACGTGCACCGCATTGGACGATGGTAGCTAATCTCTTTCCTCCATTTAAAAGGGGTGAAATGACTATATGGTTTTATTAAGCTGGGCCCCATGAAGACTTTAAACGTTCCATATTGCCCAGAAAGTGGCCATGGTGGGCCTATTTGAAGCCCAAAGATCGGGCGTTCAAACTTCATTTTTGGCATGAGAAATGAATTTTTCTCTTATTTGCAAAGAGCTTGGTCAAATCTCATTTGATCGAGCTAAAAGCTCCAGTGCACGTCATGCACAAGTGCATGGGATGCACACGCACGATGCGTGTGGTTCATCAGGATGGGCCATGATGAATCTAATCTGCCCAATCATTTTGCAAGTAGCTACAGAGGGTATTTGGCCATGATCTTCAGCGGACCCGAGGCCTAGGTGGGTCGTTACCCTCCTCTTTGGGCCATCATTGGCCCATATGACGTGATCTATCAAGTGGATGGGCCTGATACTAATTTTTAATGGTTAATATAGGGTACTGGTTATGATGAAAGCTTGATTTGTCACTAACTAACTCTCAAGGGTTGGTGAACAGTGTCTTATACAAGTATAAATTGACATAATGGCTTAAATTTAGTGTTCGGATAGCCTCACCTTCTTGACCATCGTAGGGCACGCCCCAGCTCCTAGAGACCCTGATGGATGGCCTTAACGTTGACCGACATCCCCCTCGTGTATGTCAAGTTCAAGCTTTTGGTTAATCAAATCTGATTTATGTTAATGTGGGTTTAAAAGGTAACACCCGTGTACCAATTGTACGGGGTGTTACAGTCTATCCCCCTAAAAAAAATTTCATCCTCAAAATTACCTACGGTGTGTCAATGAACAGGTGAGGGTACTTTTCCCTGACTTCTACTTCTCGCTCCCACGTCGCTTCTTCTTCCTCGTGATGGACCAAAGGACCTTGACCAGAGGTATAGTCTTCATCCGCAAGACCTACTCCTTGTGGTTCAAGATACAGATAGGTTCCTTGGTGTAAGAGATGTTATCTGTCAGCTCAATCTGCTCCCAACTAACGATGTGCGACTTGTCTGGTGTATACTTTTTCAGCATGGATATGTGAAAGATGTTGTGAATACTAGCTAGTGCAGTAGGTAGTGCAAGGCGGTATACCACGGCTCCCACACGATCTAAAACCTCGAAAGGCCTAATGAAACGTAGTGCTAGCTTCCCTTTCTATCCGAACCTCATCAAACCCTTCATAGGTGAGACCTTTAGAAATAAGTGGTTGCCAACTGCAAACTCCCGGTCATGACATCGGTTATTCGCATAGCTTTCTGTCTGCTCTGGGCGGTACGCAGACGCTTTCTGACTACGTCAATGACCTGAGTAGTATCCTGAACCAGCTCGGGACCCAACAAACTTCTTTCTCCTATTTCTGCCCAACACTGAGGGGCTCGGCAAGGGTGACCATAGAGAGCCTCATATGGTGCCATGTCAATGCTGGACTGGAAATTGTTATTTTATGCAAACTCTGTCAGTGCCAGGTGATCATCCTAGTTATATTGAAAGTCTAGGATGCATGCTCTCAGCGTATCCTCCAGAATTTGATTTACCCTTTCAGTCTACCCATCTGTCTGAGGGTGGAACGTCGTACTGAACTTGAGTTCCGTGCCCAATTTTCCTGCAGCCTCTTCCAGAAGGCAGAAGTAAATCTAAAGTCTCGATTTGATATAATTTCTCATGGAACTCCATAGGATTGTATGACTTCTCGGATGTATAACTTTGCCAAGCTATCGGTGGAGTCTGTTGTGTGGATCGGGAGGAATTTGGTGGCTTTTGTCAGCCTATCGACAATGACCCAGATCGAATTATGTTTCCTTTGTGACCTACGGAGGCCAAATATGAAGTCTATAGAAATGCTGTCCTATTTCCTGTAAGCCCCGTATCCTAAACCGTACCGTTCCATAGACTTCTACGGTCTTTCCGGTCGAATTTCGGCAACCTTCGACCCTTGACTGGTATTTGCACGTGACCCTGATGCACATGCCATCAACCTGAGTCGACTTAACCCAAGACCTTTACCCTAGCGACCGCGCCGTCACCACGGTTCCGATGCCATGACTCGCGCGCCGATCGATACCCTAGTTAGGAGATGTGGGCTAGCGTTCGGTGCGAGAAAAACACCGCACGTACAAATTTTGAGAGAATCTCTATGACTTGTCACATCAATCAATCAATCAATCAATCTCATCATATCAAGTACATGTTAAGTACACATCACCTTTCTCCCTTTCCCAAGCAAGCCCCAAAGTCAAAAAGTTCTTACACAAGCAATACTTCTCTTACACCATTTGCCACAAAAGTCAAAAAAGGTTCTTACACCCATCACTCACCACATCAACACATCCATCACTCCATCAACCATCTTTCTCTCTCTCCCTTTACAAGTCTTTCTCTGTCTCTCTTTTCCAAGCTCATTTCCAAGTAAGAAAAACACCACACGTCCTAAGCCTCTCCAAACTTTCTCAAGCCACAAGTGTGGCCCACCTTCCCACTCTCTCATCTCCCATCTCAACCATCCAAACCTCATCTCCTCCGTTAGGATTGAAGCTAAGGAGCAAAGAAGCGATTGGAGCCAAGAAGAAAAGATCTAAGGTGGGTGATCCACCGTTGATTTACTATTATAAGGCCCACTTGTGATGGGACCCATTTTTATGTATGTATTGTGATCATGGAGGGCCCATAGTGGTGGGGTCCCTCCACCACCATTCGATCTCTCTTTTCTTTTTTTCTTCCTCTCTCTTTTCCTTTTGTATGGTAATGATGATGATAAGATGTGTGGCCCACCATGATGTTTGCATCCAAGCCATTTATCGATGGACCCCATCCATATGGGACACACCATGATGTTTACATGACATCCCAACCGTCCATCCTCATCCAGGATGTGGCCCACCCATGCGTGCAGGTGGGGCCCTACACCCTGATCCATAGCACAAGTGGCAGACCGAGTGAAAGATGCCCCATTTCAACACTTGAGGTCTTGATACCGATCCCTATGGTGGTGGATGACATGAGTGTGTAACTAACGTGGGGTGTACTGACATGGGTGTGTACTAATATGGGTGCACTGACATGGGGTGTGTGCTGACCGTGGGGTCCATGGGAACCATCCACACCCTCCATCCGTCTAGATGGGCCACACCATGGTGTATGTGTTCTATCCAAGCCGTCCACTGCTCTAGGACGGTGGGACCCTGTCCTAGTGGGGCCCATTTCCAACCAAACCCATAACTCAACTGGCAGACTGAGTCGTGATGCCTCGTTTTAACTGTGGGCCCCAGCTCACGTGGCAGATGGAGTGAAAGATACCTCATTTCAAACACTAAGGCCTTGACATCGATTTCCTTATAGGGGTGGCTAACCGTGCAGTGTACGGTGGAGTCCATAGGACCCACCTACACCATCCACCCATTTTGATGGGCCACGCCATCGGGGTAGGCATCCAAGCCGTCCACCATCTTTGGACGGTAGGACCCACTCCCACGTGTGGAGCCCTCCCTGACGTTTGCATGGTGGTGACCGTCTAGGCCCTGGATGGCTTGGACGTTTGAAGGGTTATTTATATATATATTATATTATATATATTTTATGCTTTATATTATATAATATTTTATATTATACTTAATATATATGTTGTGGTGGGCCCTACGTGGGACCCACCTTTGCCTCCTTATAGTAGCAAAAGCTGCACGTGTATATTAAATGTAATATTATATGTTATATTACCAAGATTTAAGGATGGGACCTACGTGAAACCCACCTCTCCCTTTAAAAGCTTAAAAGCTGCACATCAGCAGCTAGACTTGTAAAAATATTATATATTTTATTTGTAGGCTTAAAGCTTACAACAACCATATTATATATGTATGTGTTGTGTCATGCCGTCCAACCATTTGTGGCCCACCATGATGGCTGTTTGGGTGGTGGGGCCCACTATGATGCATGTGTTGTATCCATGCCATTCAACCATTTGTAAAATCTCTGTATAACATGACAAAAAAAAAGAATGAGCCAGATCCATAGTTCAAGTGGACCTCACCTTGGTATGTTTTAAGGCTCATCTTGATTTATCTGTGGTAGTCCATCGAGGCCCACTTTGATGTGGATGTAAGGCCCATGTTACGAGACCCATTCGATCTATTTGTGGCCCGTGGTTGAGGCCCACTTTGATATATAAGGCCCATGTTATGAGGCCCATTTTGATGCATACTAAGGCCCACGGGTTATGGCCCATTGCAATGTACATAAGGCCCATTGGTGTGGCCCATTTGATGTATTTAAGGCCCAATGGGATGTACCTAAGGTCCATTGTAATGTGTGATCCCAATATGGTTTATGTAATGATGTTTATGACGGCTGTGCCATGGGAGCAATGTTGGTTTGACGTCCACATTATAAGATTAATGTTGGTTAAATGTCCACATTATAATTCTGCCTAGGGCCCATCGTTAGGCCCATACTTGTAGATTGTCTAGACCTATCTTCGTTATGAATAACATCCATCACCATATAACTTGCTTAGTATAGTTCTATGATTCATGATCATACGCATCATATGTATGCTTGATATGAGAAGTGATTGATCATAGCATATGCCTTCAGGCAGATTGTTTAGGTGCTCCCAGATAGGTGGTGTTGCCCTACATGAGCGCACGATACACGCAGGACTGTTGCATGACTGGATAATGTGATTCATGCATTTACATTATGTGATATAGTTACTGTACGCCCTGATGACATCAGGGCCGTAGCCTCCACAGGCGTATCATGGTTGGCAGGATTGGATACCGAAAATCTTGATTTACATGGGGTGCTATAGATATCCCTTGATGAAAGTCCCTAAATCCTTATGGTACCAGGAGGTTGCTCCAACGTCTAGACCGAGTGGGTACATGAGTGCTGAGTGTCGATTACCAGATGGCCGCGCTTTCCACTGTGTCTGGTCGGTTAGAAGGGGGTGCGGCCTTACCCGCCCGAGAGTAGGGGGCAAAGCTAGGCTGAGTCTGACCAGCTCGAGGAATGGATCGGCTATCTACGAGCCAAGCCCGATATTGACAGGCGGATAGTGAGGTCTCTTCCACTTACCTTATTGCACGTGATGGGGCGGTGATCTGGTTTAGAGTGTACTAGACCCCGTTGATATCCCAGATTTGAGCCGTATTGATATGTGGACTTAGATGAGGACTCATATGCTTGAATTGCACCTCGCATCGCATGGCTTTGGTATGACCGACATTATTCATGGATTCATCAGCATGTTCTGCATTACTCTAATACTGCATGACTGCATTACCACCTTACGCACACACTTTCACCACCCTCTAAGTTTTCTATAAGCTTATGCACGATCGATGCGTGCAGGCGACATTGGATCACAGCAGCGCTGAGGCTTGAGCATGTGGCAGATTATTTTGGAGCTTTTGGTCTATCATCATTGTATTTCCCTTTATACTCATTGTACTTGTAAAGTTTTTGATCATAGTGGAAATGTAATGAAATTTTTGGTTGTTGTTTGTGGGTTATACCTTTGGTTATGCTTATTACGAATCAAACTAATGTTAAAAATCCTCCTCATAGCATCCCAGGATCGGAACTCGGTGAATGGGTGCTGGGAGCTGACAATGGGGTTGTACGGAGGCTGTCGGTACTAGATTCAGTGATCAAAAATTTTGTGAGCCCAATTTCTCAGTTTGGGGAGTGACATTTCCACTTTGCTAAAGGTAGTGGCAGAAGGAGGCCAGCAGGTTTGCGATGCTTGGCCTTAATTTTCTGGCACACTATGCATTTTACCACAAAGTCAGTAATGTCCCTTTTCATGTTATTCCACCAGTACTATCCTTTAACGTCGTTGTACATCTTAGTACTTCCTGGGTGGATAGCTACCTTGGAATGGTGGGATTCTACCATTGCTTCCTCCCTCAATTCGACGTTGTTTGTAACGCACACTTCCACCAGACATCTCTTCATTCTTGCATCTTTCTTTCATCTTGATGAGCCATTCATCCTGGTCCTGTGCGAAGATCATGTGTCGGACCAGGGTTAGCTCTACAGTCAACAATGCTGCGTAGGCATCAGGTTTGTCAAGGGTGAGCTGGATATTGAAGTCCTGTATGAATTCCATCATCTCCCATTCCTTGATCATCAGGGTGGCTACTAGCTCATGCTTCTTCTTCTGACTCAGAGCGTCGACCACGAAGTTTGCCTTGCCAGGGTGGTATGAGATATCGAAGTGGAAGTCCGTAAGTGTCTTCATCCACCAACACTGGCGCATATTCTGATCTTTCTGTGTGAATATGTATTTTAGGTTCTTGTGATCATAGAATAACTGAAAATCTTCTCTGTATAAGTAATGCCTCCATATCTTTATGGCAAATACCATAGCTTCCAATTCTAGATCGTGAGTCGGGTTGTTCTCCTCGTGCTTCTTCAATTGGCGAGAGGCGTAGGTGATCACTTTGTCATTCTGCATTATAATGCAACCAAGGCCCAACTTTGAGGCATCGCCATATACCACAAACTTCTCCCCCTCTTGTGGGAGAGTGAGCACCGGCGCAAAAGTTAATCTCATCTTCAACTCCAAGAATGCTGCCTCTGCATTTTCATCCCATGTGAATCGGGCGTTCTTCTTTGTTAGTTGAGTGAGTGCTCACATGATTTTGAAAAATTCCTTAATAAAATGTGGGTAGTACCTAGCCATGCCTGGTAAACTCTGAGCTTCGGTCACTATAGTGGGCTTCTCTCACTTGGACACTACTTCCACCTTAGATGGATTGACCGCTATTCCCTTTGCCTTTTACTACGTGCCCTAAGAATTTCACTTCTTGCTCCCAAAACTCACATTTGGACAACTTAGCATATAACTGGTTATCCTTCAACGTACTTAGGACTGTATGCAGATGCTATTCGTGCTTCTCTTAGCTTTTGGAGTAGATTAAGATGTCATCGATGAACATGATTACGAATCGGTCTAGATAAGGCATGAAAACTCAGTTCATAAGGTCCATAAAAATTGCCAGAGCATTTGTGATACTGAAAGACATCACCAGGAACTCATAGTTCCCATAACGTGTCCTGAAGGCTTTCTTTGGGGTGTCCTCATCTCTAATCCTCAATTGATGATATCCTAAATGTAGGTCTATCTTAGAGAAGTACTTGGTATCTTTCAATTGATCAAATAGATCATCGATACGCAGTAAGGGGTATCTGTTCTTGACTGTCACATCGTTCAGTCTCCTGTAGTCTATACAGAGATGCATCGACCCGTCCTTCTTCTTGACAAAGAGGACATGTGCTCCCGAAGGAGAAATGCTAGGATGGATAAAGCCCTGAGCTAGCAGCTCATCAATCTTACTCCTCAACTCCTCCATCTCACAAAGAGGCATGCGAAACAGAGGGAGTGATATAGGAGCAGTTCCTGGCTTGAGGTTGATGCAGAAGTCTATCGCTCTTCTAGGTGGTAGCACTAGTATTTCTTAAAATACTTCAGGGAAGTCTCGGACTACTGGTATTCACTTGATGGTGTCTTCCATTGACTTTACCTCCTCTAGAGCCTACAAGCTCTTGAATTCTTGGCATCTGCCCCTACCAAGGTGAAAGAGGCCTGCCCTAGGATGGTTATAGTTACTGTTTTGTCATGACAATCCATGACTGCATGCACCAATGTAAGCTGGTCCATCCCAAGGATGACGTCAAAATGTCTGACGGGCATAATGATTAGGTCTACAGTCACTTCGTGATTTGCAAGGGTGATGGGACATGCTCTACGCATCTTGTCTATTTCTACAAATTTACCTATAGGGGATGCTACAAATAAGGGGGCATGCATCCTAATTGTGTTCAGTCCTAATCTAGATGCGATAGCAGAATCAATGAAAGATAGAGTTACACCAGAATAAAATAAAATGAGTACAGGGGTACCGTTAATGTGGGCAATACCATGAATGGTTTGAAGAGGGTCCTGCTTAGCCTATGTGGCAACAACAACATATACTCGTGCTAGGGGAACCCTCTGCTGAACCGGGGGCCCTTGTCTGGGCTGCTGAGGCCTGGGCGCTGCCCTTACTGCTGCCTAGTTTTACAATGGTCGGTGCATCCAGGGTGGAATACCCTAATCCCACATCCTTTAAAAGCAATTCTGAGTGCTGTTGTTTACCTTCCCATAGTAACAGTAGCCTCTGCCAGGGGGCAAAGGCGGCGCTTGCCGGAATAGTGGTCTGGGTCTTCCTGCGGGGATAAACTGAGCAGGAGGTGTCTGCCTCAGTCTGATCGAGGGGTCTCGTGTGGAAAGGCGGGAGTGAATGGTGTGCTCGAAATCTCTTCCCAACTGAAATCCTGGCCATTTTGAAGGTACACATAACAATTAATTGTGCACCACCAGCCAGAGTGGATAGTGAATGAATGAATGAATGAGTGAAATGCTGAGTATAAAACTCCTGCTCAATAAGTCCACACATCAGTAATGTACTTCTCTGGGATCATCACTGAGGTCTAGTACACTCTATGCCACCTACTGCCCCATCAAGCGCACGACTGGGTAAGTGGAAGAGACCTCACCATTCTCATGCCAATATCGGCTCGGCTCGTCAATGGCGGACTCATTCCTCAAGCTAGTTAGACTCAGCCTAACATTACCTACTCCCTCAGGCGGGTAAGGCCACATCCCCTCCCAATCGACCACGAAATAGTGGGAAGTGCGACCTCTTTCTATTCGGCACTCGATGCTCATGTCTTCCACTCGGTCTAGACATTGGAGCATTCCCTAACCATGAGAGTTTAGGGACTTTCACCCACAGACATCCAAAGTGCCCATATGCTCAAACTAAACATTTTCGGTGTCCCATTTGGCCATCCATGATATGCCTATGGAGGGCACATCCCTGATGATTGTAGGGTGCCAAATGATCATGTTACAAAATGTGAGATGTATGAGCCATACCATCCAGTCATGCATTAAACCTGCGCGTATCGCGTGCTCATGTGGGGAAACTCCGTTAAATAATTCACCCAACGACACATACTATGCTCAATCACTACTTATAACAAGTATGCGAATGATGCGTATGAGTATGTATCATGAAGTATACTAAGCCTGATTATAATCACATACATCATGGTGGGCCTGTATAAGGCGGCCCATGACTTGTAATAATGAAAGAGTGACAAACACACAATCAGTGGGTCTCACATCACAATTGGGCCTCACACATGCAAGGGGCTTCACACAATCACAATGGGCCACATATAATCACAATGGGCCTCGAACAATCACAATGGGCCTCATATAATCACAATGAGCCTCATATAATTGCAATGGGCCTCATACAATCACACAATGAGCCCCATACAATCACGATGGGCATCACATAGTCATAATAGGCCTCATACAATCACAATGTTATGCTAACACATACTCAGTGCGTATACCAATCTAGCCGTAATCAATAATCGGCCTATATATATAGTGGGGTTCATAGAAGGATACTAGATCTAATCCATAACATGAGGATTGGTCCTCAACATTGGATATACTAAACCTAATACCACCGATCTTTCCACTTACGGTGACGATGTACTCTCCTCATATCAAGGATGGGCCTAGATGGCCTATTCATATCAAGAATGGGCCTAAAAATAAGGAGTGGGCTTCCTTATCCGTTCCATCATGTAGCAATCTGGGCTTCCTAAGGGCTCGATAAGCATAATGTGGGCCACGTTCCCTATGGAAGGTTCAATATGAACACAAGATGGGCTCCAAGGCTTTGGTGGTCCTATAGGGTATGGTGGAAAGCTTCATTATCAAATGGGGGCCAAACGGATTAGGATAGCTTATGTAACATCCTGAAAATCGGGGGTCGAGCATAACTCAGCTCCCGAGTTTCAGAACATCACTTATGTAGCATTTTTTTATGATGGATGAATGTTATTAGCATTAGGGCATAAAACATAAGGTAAATTAAGCCAAAACAACATATCATACTCCAGAGAAAGTTAAATTTTGTAAGTGAAAGACTGTGATAAATATATAAAACGTATAATTGATTGTAAGTCTTCAGAATGTGAACATGTTACCAGGTTAACTAAACATATGTATACTCCAAAAATGGAAAGAAAAGAATATACATGGGTGTTTAAATAAAAGACAAAATACTAAGTGCATTGGCATATAATCAGTAACCCTGTAACCCTGTCGATCAGAACCTGCATATACGAGAAATCCTCCTCATCATCATAAAGTCCGGCTCTGCTTCGCAAGCAACGCCGTCATCTGAAACTAAAACAGGGACTGGTTGGTGTTGCAAACACCGTCTCGTAACGTGGGAGTGAGTGATCAACTCAGTGGAAACTATATAGCAAAGGTTAACATGTTGTCAATTCATTCAAGCAGTAATGATAAAGCAGTACAATCAAATAGGTCCTAGATACTCTTGTTAATGCAAGGATGATATGAAGAATGATGCATGCCCTCACCACAATCCCCTCTGCGACATCATCTAATGATCGCAGCATGAATCACTTCCTCAGTGCTCTATCACGAACCCTGTTAGCACATGCAATGCGGTGATATGAACATGCTTACCAAGTTCTTATTAGTCCTTTTTATACAGCAGGATTGGGAAGCTAAGACATGTAACATCCCGAAAATCGGGGGGTCGAGCAAAAACCCAACTCCCGAGTTCCAAAATGTTATTTATGCAACATAGATATGTATGATTGAATGTTGTCTATGATAACGCATTAAACATGAGTGAGATTAAGCTAGAACAGCATATCATACTCCAGAGACAGTTAAATTAACAAGTGAAAGACTGTGATAGTATGTATAACATATATAAACTGTTGTATGCCTCCAGAGTGTGGATATGTTACCAGGTTATATACATACATGTATACTCTAAAAGTAGACAAAACGAATACACAGGAGTGCGCTAAAAATATAAAATGACAAGTGTTAAAGTATCTAATCAACCTCCCTGTAATCCCGTCAATCAGAACACGCATAAAGGAGGGATCCTCCTCATCATCATCAAGTCCAGCTCCGCCTGGCAGGCCGCGCCATCATCTGCAATCACAAAAGGTCTGGTGGGTGTCCAGGAACACCGTCCCGTAACGTGGGAGTGAGTAGCTAACTCAGTGGAATAATAGAGCAAGGATTAACATGTTCTCAAATCAATCACGCGATAATAGTAAAGCAATAAATCAAACAATCCTAATACTGTTGTTAATGCAATTATGACATGACGTGATGTATGCCCTCACCGACGATCACCCTCATGCGGCAACATCTTACGACCGCGGCATGCCACACTCCCTAGAGTGCTCCACATCTTCCAGGCACATGCAATGCTATGGTGATATGATTTTCAAGTTATTATTAGTCCATTCAAACAGCAGGATTGGGAAACTAAGGTACCTCCCTTGTATCAATCCCAACACAGATCCTGTCTAGGGTCGTCACTCCTAGTAATCTCATACGATGTATATTTTGTAGGTCGCTGCAAGGGCTGCCAGGGCTTTTGCTCGCACTTGTTGCACCGCTCCCCCATCACCTTATCAATACAGGCCTATCGTACTCTACTGCAACGGAAGGGTCGTCGCCTCCCGTGGACTCAGAATACGCTCGCGGTCACTACAAAGGGCTCGTCGCCTGATCAGTGTAGGCCGACAGCTAGAATATAGTGTCCCATACCACCATAATCTGCTCACGACTCTAGGTGCTCACTGGTCACTACGGGGAGGTTTGTGGCCCCAGCGTAGGCCGACAGCTCGACCATGGTGTCCCATACCACCATGCCCGGCTCATGAGTCTTCGTGGATCAAGGTACCATGGTTAACAGGGTTTACAATGGTAAGTTCAGTACCCTAGGTTCAAGCAGTTATGATTCATACAAGGTGAACATACAATGGCCAGTCGGGTTACTTGACGGGTTCGACTAGCGCGATCGCATCTCAAGTCGAACGACATGAAGTGCGTAAAACACTTCGCGTGGCCTAACCACTGCCGCCAACTCTAAACACGAATCACGTTCATCGACGCGTCGTTCGTGGCTATGACCAGTCAGCCACGAATTCGCTCGGTTACCGACTGCCTGGACTAAGTCTAGTCCCACACATCTATGAAATCACATTAACCATATATGCAAAGGTATTGGAATTGAAATACAATCATGTGAGCATGTTAACACATGTTATAACATTCAACTTAAGCAAATCTTCAAACACATACATTCCATGCATGTAATGGAATCATGCATATGGTCCACATGTAGGAAATCATTCTCAAACTACTACATAACATCATTTAATTCAATACATACTAATACAAGCATTTATACAAACACATACACTACACACTTAAGTCTACATATAGTATGTCGACCCAAAGTGCGCAACTAGGCGAATCTCTTCGCCAAACTGATTATGCAAGCATTCCTAACTCCCTAATGCGGCAACAAACCATGTCAATCACGTCAGCAAAATATGCATGTAGACCGTACTTCCTACAAATGACTAAAATGCCCTAAATCTCCTATTCTTCGTTAATTTACGAAACGGGAACAGAGAGCATGTTGTACATGTCAAACGGCGTTGCCGTCAAGAATCTACTATTAAACGACATTGAAAGCTTTGGAAACAGTCAATCAAAGCATCTAATATCCGCACCTTTTCTCTTATGGATGTGTAAATTCGAACGGAGCGTGTACGCTTCGTCTACAGCGATAAGAGAACCTGTTTTACAAGATTTATTAACTATCAGGCTATGAAACGGAAGAAACATCAAATCAGCAACTTTCTAAGGTTTTTCTTACCTGAAAACGCGGAGGAATCGCCGGGAAAGTGATCGGAGTGCGTTGCCTAAGCACGTACAGCAGCAGCAGGAAAAGCTCTCCCACCTTCTCTCACAAACTCTCACTTTCTCTCTCACTCTTGCTAGGGTTTCTAGCAAATTCGGATGAGTGAGAGAAGTGAGGGTTTCAACCCCTTTTATAAACTAAATCTTGCCCGAAATAGGCTCGGGAACAAGGTTTACTTGATGTTTGTCCAAAGCGGGGCTGTTTCGGTCCAAAAGATGATTTCTGGTGGTCCCCTGGTCGAATGCGATCGGACTTAAGCTCATGCGTACCAGATATAGTACGTATTAAGTTTTCAGTCCGGCAGGGTTCGCAGATCGCGCGTGGTGGACCAGTTTCAGTTCAGCGGTCACCTCACGTAGATCAGGGCTGAAAGTCTCATGATAATAAATAGAAATTTTTCCTGATCCGAGGGTGTAATCTGGATGAATTCTGACGGTCAGAACGCTCAATACTGACGCGTCAAGTCGTGTGCCAGATTTGAATTTGAAATTCCAATTCTGTCCTTATTCGCGGTCGCTTCAGTCCGGGTTCAACGAAATAGTCTGTGATTATCGGTTTGACTTGATTTTCGAGATGATTGTCAAGTCCAGTTGGGCGGTTCTAACGGTCTAAGATAGGAGGTATCGGACCTTCGACGCGCAGTCTAAATCCAATACAAAAATTCAATGTGGTCCAGAGAACAGACCTGCTTAGAGTTTGATCCGAGGTTATAGAGTATTGTAGGGTCATTGGTTCTACTCGATTTGGGTCTTGTAGAACGTATTTAAAGTGATCAGGGACTGTTTCCCAGCCACTCCAACGTTGCGCTAACTAACTTATGCTTAGTTTCTAAAGCAATTAATCCTAAGTGGTTTCTTTGGCTATGGAATTGGGTTCTGAACGATTTTTCAGGTGTTTTAATTGACCCACTGCCTAAGGACGTCAAATCCCAGATTAGCCAAAATTCGGGGTGTTACAAGACACCTCCCTTGTATCAATTCCCAACGTTGATCCATTCTAGTGTCTTCAGTTCTAGGTCACTGCAAGGGCTGTTACGCGCAATCGTTACACCACTCCTCCATCACCTTATCAATACAGGCCTACTTATATCCTCAAGACTGTAAAAAGACTCGTCGCCCCTATGCAGTGTCAGGATAAACTCAAGGTCACTACAGAGGGCTCGTCACCAATCAGTGTAGGCCGACAACAAGAATATAATGTCCCATACCACCTTAATCTACTCAGAGTAGGGTGCTCACTGGTCACTACGGAGAGGTTCAGCGTAGGCCGACAGTACGACCACGGTGTCCCATACCACCATGTCCGGCTCATGAGTCTTAGGGGATCATAGTACCACGGTTAACGGGAGTTTCACTGGTTAGCTCGGTGTCTTAGATTCAAACAGTTGCGACCAAACATTGTGAACAAACATCGATCAATTGGGATAGTTGATAAGCTCAACTAGGCCAAGCGCACGTTGAGTTGAACGACATGGAATACATAAGCACTCCGTGTGGCCTAACCACTGCCAAACACCCCAAATACGACTCAGATTCATTAAACTCATCCTATGTGGCGAAAACGACCTCAACCACTAATTGGAGTAGATTACCGATTACCTGGACTGTAGTACAACCCCAATCACATCCAAACTTAATAACAGGCATATGAGTCCTATCCTACAATCATACAGACAATCATGAAGTATAACTTAAATGTAAATGCAGTACGTGGAGGAAATCATATACATCTTTAACATGATTCATCTAAGTTAATCAGTTCATGGAGGAAATCATATTAATAGTTAACATGATCGGAATTCATATCTCAACAACCTTAACAATCATACTTTACTAACTACTAACTCATTTAGATTACACTTAGATTACACTTAGATTACACTATCCAACATACATCATGTATGTCGACCATATCACATATTAGGACAAATCCTTTTGCCAAGGAGTTGTCGCATACATAATAATCATGTAATAATGATAATTAATCATGGAAATCATAACATTGAATTTCTTACGCATACAAATATTTCAACAAACACATGTTAGACATGTGATCATATATAGGTAATTTGCCCATGAATCACATAGTAGTGAGATAAGTTACATAGAGGAAACTGTAACTATGCATGAGGGGATTGAGGATCGCATCTCAACATCCTCGTTAAATACATTACAATATGCATTTTCTCATTCAGGCATTTTGTCAAACACTTAGGCTATACATACTAAATACATATCATATATTGGTATATCATGTATTTGGGCTAAACTTTTAGCCCAGGAGTTATTACACAAATATCTAGCATACATAGATGGCAGTTAATCATGGCAAGTACAAATCTGAATTTTATACGTATACGGTATTTTCTACAAATACGAGGAATGCAGTATATTCAACACAGTTAACGTATAACTGAAAAATAAAACGGACAACACTTTATACATGTGAAATAGCATCCTAGGCAAGAATAAATCATTATCTAACATTAAAAGTCTTGAAAACCATAACCTAAACATATATAGTCCACACCTTAAACCAGAAAATGCGTAACGGATATGATTTAAATGACAAGTCTTCGTCAACGGCGGATAGACAACCTAAGCCATGAAACAGGTTAGCCATAACTTCATGTAAAAAATTCTAGGCTTCAAAATAGGTTAGGGTTAGGATTTCTTACCTAAGAACGGGATCAGAAATACTGGAATAGCTATACGGATAGGTGGATTAGGCATGTAGCAAAGCTGGGAAGAATCCCAGGAAGAATCACCAACTTCTCTCTCACTTTCTCTCTCTTTTCTCTCTCTTGATTTAGCTAGGGTTTAAAATGCGTATGAGATTTGTGAAAGAGGATTTAAGGCCTTTTTATAAGTCCAAAAGTGATGGAAATAGACTTGGGGCCAAGGTATACTTAGGTTATAACCAAATCGGGTCTGTTCCGATCTAACGGAGTACTTCTGAAGGTCCTGTTACTAAATGTGGTCGGACTTAAGCTCTCTAATATTGGATCTAGGTCAAGCTAAGTTTTCAGTCTGGTTGGGTTTCCAGATCGACCGTGGTGGACCAGCTTCAATTCAACGGTTACGGGAACTTGATCAGAGCTACAAGTATTATGACATGTAAGGGCCACTTATCCTAATTCGAGGGTAAATTTGGGTCAAAATCTAACGGTTAAAATGTTTAGAAATAACGCAGAAGTGGACTGTTCCAGATTACTTAAAAATATATTTAATTTTCTAAAAATCTTCATTTTCTTACTCTCTTCACTCCGAACTCAATAGAATGGTCTCAGGAAATCGTTTGGGCTTAATTTTCAAGATGATAGTCAAGTCCAACCAGGAGGTCATAATTGTTTAAGTTCATCGCTATCAGACTTTCGACGTGCGGTCCAGGTCCGATACGGAGTTTCAAAGTGCTCCCAAGAGCAAACGGGAATAGAGATTGATCCTAGGCTTCTAGGTAACATAACGTTAGTAGTCCTACTCATTTTGGATCTTTTAGGTTATATTTAAAGTGGTTTAAGTTAATTCTACTGAGTATTTAGTTTGGTACTTAACCAAATTCTAGCCTAATTATGGCAGAATACGGTCCTAGGGCCATTCTATGCCCCATTTTGGGCACGTCTAGTTATCATATTATTTAAATTATTTTTTTGTGGTTCATCATCAATTTTACCCTATCTCCACAAAATTTCATAATATTTTGAGTTGTAGAAAAATTCTAAAAATTTCAGAAGTAGCAGCTATCCAACAAGTGATTTTTGGATAATTGTCACAACGACCTACTTTAAATATATTAAATATTTTATTATATATTTTTAAATATTTTTATATAAAATTAGACTCATTTAGCTTCAATCTGGTTTTTGAATCACCTAAATCGAAGTTATAACAAAGGAGATATGATTTTTTAAAGTTTGATAAAATGCGTAGAAAAAATGCAGAAACCGGGCTGCCTGTCTGCTGTACAGACGAGACCTCGCCGATTCGGCGATCCCCTCACCGGTCACTGACCTATTTGGCAAGAGATCACCCTAGGGGTGAGGTCCTCCCTCCCAGGGGATGCCGAAAACATGTAAGACCCACCTCAGGTCCCCCTGAATTGCGCTGTTTGGGCCCACGAGTCCGTCGAGGCATTTATCGAGTCTCATTTGCAAACTGGAATGAATTACATGACGTACAAGATATGATTTTGGTGTAGAAGAAGCTAATCCATCCAAATATCCTATCTATATTATGAAATTCTAAATATTAAATAGTCAAAATCCTATTTTACGCATGTATTTACCATTTATAGTAAGTTTTAGTTAAAGTACAGTTCCTCACCTTTTAAACTTTAGATTTGTGTCTAATATGTAAGTACTTGGAGAAATTTAAAGAATGAAGTGGTGAAAGGTGAGAATTTAAAGGAAATAGGTTGAAAAATGATTTTTAGACCTTGGGATTAATCATTGAGAGTGATATGGTTGACCCATTGCCTAAGGACATCTAATTCCAGGTTGGTGAAATTTTGGGGTGTTACAGCTTAATCAAGGGAAAGATGGGTAATATAATCATCAATGGGGGGCCCAACGGTTTGGGATAACCCATTAAGGGTAGATGAGAATGGGCCTAACAATGGGCCCTGGGGAGAGTTACAATGTGGACATCTAATCATCATTGCTCATAAAATGTAGACATTAAACCATCATTGCTCCCAAAGCATGGTCCATTTAATATTAACTAGGAACATGAATGGGCATCATAAACATCATTACATACATCCTGGTGGAATCACACATCACAATGTGCCTCATATACATCACCTTGGGCCTCACATAAGGGCTTTACGTACATCGAATTAGGCCTCACTCATGGGCCTCATATATATCACATTGGGCCTCATACTTGGGCCTTAAATACATCTCAATGGGCCGCATCACATGTGCCTAATACACATTACAATGGGCCGCATTACATGGGCCTAATGGGATAATCACAATGGGCCACATACAATTGCAATGGGGCTCATACAATCACAATGGGCCTCATCACGTACGCCTCACATATATCACATTGGGCCTCACATATCTCAATGGTCACATACAATCTTAATGGGCCTCATACAATCATGATGGGCTTCATACAATCACAATGGGCCTTACACAAGGGTCTCATACACACAATGGGCTTACATAAGGGTCCCATACATCAAGTGGGCTGCATCACATGGGCCACAACAATGGGCCCACTGACCTAGCTGGTCCATCTACACCATTCATCTATTTTAGAGCATTTTCCAAAAATGAATCATATCGAAAGATCATCTGGACCATACCATAAATAGCAGTGGAGATAATGATCTCCACTGATTAAAATCCACAGGGCCCACCATAACGTTTATTTTCCATCCAATCTATTTATAAGGTCACAAAGACCTGAATTAAGAGGAAAGTAAATTTCATATTGATCCAAAGCTTCTATGGCCCCAAAACGGTTTCAATGGTGGATGTTTAATCTTCAATTGAATTTTGTAGTGTGGTCCACCTGATAGGAAGATTTGCCTTATCCTCATCTCAGGCCTTAAGACGATTTGCAAGTGGATGGATGGTTAGATATAAAACACACATATCAATGGTAGGCCCCACGTGGCACCGTCCAAAATGGACAGTGTAAATATACAAGGCATACATCTAATGGGCCCCACATCCACATGTGCAGCATGGGTGGAGTGGGTCCCACACGGACGGTTGGGATATAATACAAACCTCATGTCAGACCATAGAACTTGCTGACGTCAAAACAATAGTAATTTGTTGGTGGTAGTAGATGGACGGTTTGGATATATAGTATATACATTCAAGGTGGGTCATACATCGATGGATAGAGTGGATTAAAACCCATACATCACAGTGGTCCCCTGTCCCTAGAGGGCGTGGATGAAATCATACATTAAGGTGGGCCCCACCCGTCTAGCAAACAGATGGCGTGGATGAGACCCATACATCACGATCAGCCCCACACAACACCGTTCAGAGATGGACGGTGTGAAAACAAAATACATATATCAAGGTGGGCCCCTGTCAAGCCCCAAACTCGGAAACCGGGCTCACAAAATTTTCGATCGCTGAATCTGGCACCGACAGCCTCCATAGAACCCCATTCTCGGCTCCTAGCTTCCATTAGCCAGGTTCCGATCCTGGGATGCTACGAGGAGGATTTTCAACGTCAGTTTGATTCGTAATAAGCATAACCAAAGACATAACCCACAAACAACAACCAAGAACTCCATTACATTTCCACTATGATCAAAAACTTTACAAGTACAATGAGCATGAAGGGAAAATACAATGGTAAAGAATAAAAACTTTAAAATGATCTGCAAAGTGCTCCTGCCTCAGCGCTGCTGCGCCCCAACGTCACCTGCATGCAACGGTTGTGCATAAGCTTATAGAAAGTTTAGAGGGTGGTGAAAGTGTGTGCGCAAGGTAGTAATATGATCATGCAATATAAGAGTAATGCGGAATATGCAGATGGATCCATAATATCATGAGCCGTACCAAGGCTATGCGATGCAAGATGCAAGTCAAGCTACAATCCTCATCTAAGTCCACATGTCAATACAGTTCAACTCTGGGATATCACCGGGGTCTAGTACACTCTAAACCAGATCGTCGCCACATCGCGTGTAATAAGGTAAGTGGAAGAGACCTCACTATCCATCTGCCAATATCGGGCAGACTCGTCAATAGCGGACCCATTCCTCGAGCTGGTCAAACTCAGCCTAGCATTACCCCATACACTCGGGCGGGTAAGGCCGCACCCCCTTCCAACCCACCACGACACAGTGGAGAGCGCAACCGTCTGGTAATCGGCACTCAACGCTCATCTACCCACTCAGTCTAGACGTTGGAGCAATCTCTTGGTATCATAAGGGTTTAGGGACTTTCACCCAGGGATATCTATAGCACCCCATGTAGAATAAGATTTTCGGTATCCAATCCTGCCAACCACGATATGTCTGTGGAAGCTACGACCCCGATGTCGCTAGGGTGTACAATCACCATGTCACACCGTGCGAAATGCATGAATCACACTATCCAATCATGCAGCAGATCCTGCACGTATCGTGCGCTCATGCAGGGCAACACCGCCTAATCGGGGTCCCATAAACAATCTGCTCGAAGGCATATGCTATGATTAGTCACTTCTCATATCAAGCATTATTATGATGCGTATGATCATGAGTCATGGAACTATACTAAACATGTTATAATGAGATGAACTATCCTTACAATGCAGATGGGCCTGGACGACCTATACACAATAAGTATGGGCCTAATAATGGACCCTAAGGAGAGTCGTAATGTGGACATCCAACCAGCATTACACTCGTAATGTGGACGTCAAACCAACATTGCTCCCAAGCCATAGCCCGTAGTAAACATCATTACACAAACATGTTGGGTTCACACATTGCAATGGACCTTAGGTACATCCTATTGGGCCTCAAATATATCAAATGGGCCACATCCTATGGGCCTTATATTCATCAAGTGGGCCACATCAATGGGCCGTACCAATGGGCCTTAAGTGCATTGCAATGGGTCATACCCCGTGGGCCTTAGATTGCATCAAATGGGCCTAGTCACATGGGCCCTATGTGTCTTAAATGGGCCTAATCCCATGGCTTTATACATATCAAATGGGCCTAACCCATAGACCTTATATGTCAAATGGGCTTAAATCTATAGGCCTTATCAAATGGGCCAACCTATAGGCCTGATATATCAAGTGGGCCTAAACCCATAAGTCCTATAATATGCTAAGGTGGGGTCCATTCGGACTATGGATTTGGCCCATTCTTTAACTCATTTCATAAAATGAGCTTATAGAATGGGCGGACAGATTAGATGCAACACTTGCATCAAGAGTGGGGGCCCACAAGAAAGCCTGTCATCGTATATACTATATTTATATAATATATAAACTACATAATATATAATATTATATATGAAATACAATATAATATATATATATATATATACACACACACGTTGCACGCACACGCACTGCACACACACGCGCAATATGCACACGCACCGCACACACACACACACACCGCACGCACACACACTGCACACTCACCCACGCTGAGGGCCCCACCGTCACACTGACGGTGGGAATAAAACCCATGCATTACTGTGGGTTCCCATGTGGGGCCCACTGTAATGTTCACATGCCATTCGAACCGTTCATAAGGTCACTTGGACCTGGATGAAGAGAAAACACAAATTTCGTATTGATTTAAAACTTCTGTGGCCCACGGGAGGGTTTCAATGGCAGAGGTCCGATCCCACTATTTTCTGTAGTGTGGGCCACCTGAGCGTTGGATGGGGCCTAAATTTGGAGGGGGCCTGCTTCAGAGAAGGGGCCACCATATGAACAGCATGGGTAAAACATATACATCATGGTGGGGCCCATGACAGCAGCCGTGGGATGGTCGCTCTCCCGCCTGCCCGCTCGCTGCACAAAGCAGCGTGCTGCTGCTGCAGCACGTCAGAGGCAGAGGCAGAGCCTCTGCCATGATTTTTTTTAAAATCTAGAAAACCCATTTTTTTGAGTTTTTTGGCACCTAGGGCCCGCAACAAGATCATCCACCCCGTCCATTGGCTTCCCTAGCTTGTAACAAATCCAAAGAGTCTAAAGTTTGAATTTTTTTATGTTTAGAAAATGAAATAAAATAAGAAAATGATCTTTGAATGGTAATGATGCAATCTTCGACGCTATGGCTCACCAGATCTTCCGATCAACCCTAACTCTTGGCTCAACGCCTAAAATAAGATGGGTAAGAGGATGGACGGCTTGGATTTCATACTTTCATCAAGGTGGGGCCTATACTAGTGGCTCACCCCAAAAGGCTTCTTTTCTTCTTCTTTTTTTCTTCCAGCGACCAGGAATGAGGAGGTGGGCCTTCCTGAGGTGGGCCTTGCTGAGGTGGGCCACCATGGATGGATGATCACATATAAGGTGGGCCCCACTTATAAATGGCTTGGGGTAGAAATACATGCCTCATGATGGGGTCTATTCAAGTGGGCCACACAACCATATAAAAATCTAAAAAAAGAACATGAAAGAGAGAGAGAGATAGAGAGTGGGACCCGCTTGTAATGGAGGGACCCCGACATTATGGGCCCTCCCTTGAAGAAATCATACAATCGAATGGGTCCTTTAACACATGGGACCACCAAAATTTAAAATCAACGGTGGGGATCCTTTCCCCACCAATATGGACGGTCTAGATGACCTTTCTAAAGAAATAAACATCATGATGGGGTCCATGGAGAATGGCCCCATCATGAAATGATCATGATGATCCTAGTGGTCCATCGGCCACATCTTAGGGTCTCAAGTGAGATCCAAACCATTGATCGGTTGGCCTCACTTGGCCCATCCCAAAAATATGAAAAACTAGTATTAACTAGCACCCACCATCCAATCTTCTTGCTCCTATGGGTTCCTTAGCACCTTAGCTTCAACTTCAATGGATGAGATGAGGAATGGATGGCTAGGATGAGAGATGATGGGGTAGGAAAGTGGGCCACCTTGGAGTTTTGGAGAGCTTGGAGGATTTCTCATACGTATGGGGTTTTTGCTTGAGAAAATGAGATGAGAAATGAGAAAGAGAGAGTTGTAAAAGGAGAGAGAGAGAGAGAGAGAGAGAGAGAGAGAGAGAGAGAGAGAGAGAGAGAGAGAGAGAGTGATGGGTGATGGATGTGGTGAGTGATGGGTGTGTAAGAAATCCTTGACTTTTGTGGCCTTTTGTGTAAGAAAGGCATGGGAGGTGTAAGAGATTCTTGACTTTTGAGGCATTTGTGTAAGAAAAGTATGGGCATGGAAGGACTTTTAGACTTTTGTGGCTTGCTTGGGAAAGGGTGAAAGTGATGTGTACTTGACATGTACTTGACATGTGATGGATTGATGGATAGGATTGATGTGACACATCATAGAGATTCTCTTGGGTTTCGCAACACGCGGCATTTTCCTCACACCGAACGTTGGCCCACATCTCTTGACCAGGGTATCGCCTCGGCGCGCAAGTCGCGGCATCGAAATAGCAGCGATGGCGCGGTCGCTATGGTAATGGTCTTGGGTTGAGTCGATAGGGTTGACGGCATATGAATCAGGGTCGTGCATAAATATCGGTTTAGGGTCAAAGGTTGTCGGAATTCGACCGGTAAGACCGCGGAAGTCTATGGAATTCGACCGTTCATCCAAGGTGGTATTTCACTTGATATATGTGGTTTATATCCACGCCATCCTTACGGTCTAGGATACGGGTCTTACAGCCCCACCCCCACATGTGTAGCACATGTCTCACACACTACCAAAAGGATGGCGTGGATATAAACCACATATATCAAGTGAAATACCACCTTGGATGAACGGTGTTTATACAAAATACATACATTGGGTGGGGTCCACATCAGCTTGGATGGATGGTTGGATATGAACATACCTCATGTTTAGACCCACGTGCTGATGTCATGTGGGTCCCATCGTCCCATGTGGACGGTGGATGTACAACACATCCATGAAGGGGACCTCATCGTCCAGGAATGGACGGTGTGGATACAATATCACATCAAGGTGGGTCTCACCATCTGAACAGACAGTATGAATATACAATACATATATCTGGTGGTCCACATGTGTGGTACCCACCAGCTTTTGAATAAGCTAATATTTGTGTTTTCACCTTCACCCCATCCAGGCGTCCTGGACGTCTAGTGAACGGACGACCTGGATGGAAATTAAATGGCCTCACATCCCTGGTTTGGATGGACGGCTTGGATGTAATCAAGGTGGGTCCCACGTACACATGGCCCTCTAATTTGGATCAACCTGATATTTGCTTTTCCTTCAAACGGGCAGCCAGTAGGTGGATGGTCCTGCTGTTGCTGCTGAGGTGCAGCCCACCAAATGGTTAGATCTACACCGTTGGATCTGGACGGCTAGGATATAGAACACATACATTAAGGTGTGGTCCACAAATGGGGGGGGGGGGGGGGGGGGGGGGGGGGGGTTCCATATGGCTGGAAATCTAGCCTATATTGGTGGGTTTCCTACCATCTAAGCCTCTCCAAAAATAGGTAGCAAGATGGCCTTGGACGGTGGCAGCAAGGTTGTCCCACTTATGGATAGTGTGGATATCACACACACATTGATGGTGGGCCATCACACACAAAAGGAGAGAGAAAAATCGTGTGATGGAGGGCTTTGCCACTATGAGCCCTCTTAGGATTACAATACATACATCAAGATGGGTCCCAAATAGGATCCATACTATCAATTGGTAGGCTTCACTTGGTCCATCATAAAAATTACAATCTAATCTTATAAACACCCACTGATTTCACTCCTTCTTGGCTCCTTGGACTCCTAAACTCCTTGGTTTTTCCTTTGAAGGAAGTTGATGAAGGTTGAATGGCTAGGATGGGAGATTGGGTGGTAGGAAGTGGGCCACACTAGGCTCCTCTCTTTTCTCTCCTTAGCTTAGACATCAACACTCTTAGGTTGCTTGGGAGTGAAGAGAGAAATGAGAGAGAGAGAGAGATAGAGTGATGGATGGGAGAGAGGGATGCTGATGAGTGTAAGGAAGGGATGGGTGGAGAGAGAGCGAGAGTTGACTTTGGATGAAAGAGGTATTAGTTGTCATGCCTTGTTGTTAAAAGAGGGATGGTTGTTATAATTGATTGATTGGTGAGATAGATTTGATAGATTGTAGAGATTCTCTTCTCGGGATTTGCAACACGTGGCATTTTTTCAAAATAAATGCAAGCCCATAACTCCTGGCTTGGGTATCGCATTGGCATGGGAGATGCGGTGTTGGAACCGCAGAGACGACACATCGCAAGGGTACAAGTCTCGAGTCGAGCCGACTCAGATCTACGGGATACGACTTAGGGTCACTGCAAATACTGATTACAGGTCGCGGGTTGCCAAAATTTGACGGGGAGTATCACGAGAGTCTACGGAATGGTATGGACTAGGATACAGGCCTTATATTGTTTCTGTCATTTCAGGCTATGACAATGAACGTCAATCTCTTTTAGAGAGACTGAAAGCTTCGAGTGATAACAGAATAGCCATTTAAGGTCAGATTACTCTTTTAAAAGAATGAATTTCTCGACTTGAGATCAGATATTGGGAGGAAGAATCAAACATAAACAAGATCCAAGAAGAGATAGAAGTTAATGCTTGCTTTGTTGACCTCAAAAAGTATGAAATGATTAAGAATGAAGAAATCATTGCTTCTCTGGAAAAGAAATTAGCTGATGCCCCTGATCATGTTAAAATCATTCTTGAGGATAAATCAAAGCATATTGCAGCTCAAGTTCAATTAAAGGAAGATTTACAAAAATATTTAATGGCACTGGGCATGTCAGGAGATTTATAGAATCCCCTTTTGTATTCAATATAATTTCTCACTTATGTTTTGATATACTATGAATGAATTTTGATAATTAAAATTTTTGTGAATGTGTAGGGAATTACTAAGCATATATTTACATGGTGTTTACTTTTCGATATTTACAGGTATGCTTTGACAATATATGCGATTTTCAACATATAATAAAGGACAATTCATTCTTGATTGTTAGTATGATATCACCTACGTGGTGTGTCCTTCTTGATGAGCGGAGCTAATTTTAATTCTTAGTTAGATTTTCATGCTGTTTAAGCTCTTGAGTAGTGGAGCTAGCACAATTTTTAGACTCTTAGTAGTTGGAGTCGGATCTTACGTGAATAGTCTCTATAACTCTTATGAGTTCACTAGACTTATCGCGGATAGGGAGTTCATAAACTATGATCCTTCAGAGGGGCCTAGTGAAACTACTTAGGCAGTAAACTCGGTAGGTTTTACGCACAGGGTTGGCCGCAGTAACTCTCTAAAGTTCACGGGGCTCACAAGGATACCTTAGGGGTACCAAATCTAATGCCGCCAGTCCACCGATGAGGGGGTAACTCGTTTAGAGGACTTATCCCCATGGGTTTCTACTGAAATTATGCCAGGAATCTGGGGGGTCTTATGCATGGTTGGCCTAATTATGGATGAGTTAAAGAACAAACATTGCAGCCCACTTTTTCTCCGTCTGTAAGGTCATATTCATCAATAGGAGGGCATTTTCTCTCACCTTCCCCCGTGGCACTGTCAGAAGGTGTAAAGACAGCATTGGTCTTATGCGTGATTGTCCTTTCTGACTTTTGGCTACTTAGGGCTTTTAATCGTTGGCTCTCTCTATTGCCCGCATGGGTCTAGGCATGTGATGAGCTTCATGAGCTTTTTAGGGTCACTAGCTTCTCACTGCTGCTTGCATAATTTTGATGCATGGCCGATTATGGTAGGTCTTATATGTAGTTGGCCGTATAGGCTTACTATGCTGCCATGAATGATAAATCACCATCGCTATCATAAGACTTGTGTAGGTGGCCATTAGGTTTATGCTACTATTATAACTGATAAATCAATAAATGATATATTGCCATTGCTGATAATAGTAATCTTGATAATGTTTAAAATAGTGTATCGATTTTGGTGATAATATCCGTTTAATTATAATGGTTTTGTAATAATGATTAGTAGTGATTAATGATGGTGATAATATCCATTTGATAATAATCATAATCGATGATGAGTGTCAGGCCCGTATCCTAGACTATACCATTCCATAGGCTTCCACGGTCCTCCCGACCAAATTTTGGTGACTCGCGATGCATAGATAGCAGTTGCGTGTGACCCTGAGTCATATCTCATATTCTAGAGTCGGCTCGACCTGATACTTGTACTCTAACAATCGTGCCATTTCCAGAGTTCTGACGCCACGTCCCGCTCGCCGAGGCGATACCCAGGCCAATAGATATAGCCCCACGTTCAGTTCGAGGAAAATGTCGTGCTTTACAAAACCCAAGAAAACATGTCCCTTCAATCTCATCAATTAAGTACATGTTCCATCCCCAAAAGCAACCCCTAAAGTCAACTCTCTCTCTGTCTCCACCCATACATGTCAAGTACACACCATCACTCACTCACCCATCACTCACCCATTACCCACTCTCTCTCTCTTACAACCTCTCTCTCTCTTCTCTACCCATTCTCCCAAGCAAGAGAGAGCAAACTGTCCATGGCTTTCCAAAGAGAGGAGAAGCTTGCTGTGACCCATCTTCCTACCCCCTCATCTCCCATCTCCACCGTGCAATCTCCATCATCCTCCATCAAAGTGGTAGCCGAGGAGCTTAACTTACCATTGATCTAAGAAGAAGTAAGAACGGTTGGTGTTCATAGTACCTTTTCTTTTGATTTAGGGCCTACATATGGTGGGACCCATCTTGATGTATGATTTATATTAAAGAGGGACCCATAGTGGCAGGGTCCCTCTGCTATGCCGATCTCTCTCCCTCTCTCTCTCTATTTTTTTGTGATGGAGTGTGCCCACTTGATCCATGCCATCCACGAGATGGACCCCACCTTGAAAATGGATTGGCTGGGTACCTCACAACAGTTATATAGCTGGTGCATTGATGCCACCAAGCTCCGTGGGTCCCATTGACGTCACCAAGTGTTGTGGGTCCCACCATCCACACCGTCCATGGACTGGATAGGTGGGACCCATGTATGAAGTATGTATTAGATCTACACTGTCCAGCCACGTGGATGGTGGATCCCACCACCAAGGTATATGTTATATCCCATTGTCCATCATGGACCCATCTTTGATGTGAATAGATCTATGCCGTTCATCTGCCGGGTCCCGTGCAACAGGTAGTTGCTACTGCCTTGCATGTTAGCAGTTCTGTGGGCCATACATTGATGTATTTATGGCACCCACCCATGTGGAACCCACCTGTGATGTATCTTGTTTGCAAGGTCCAGTAGGGACGGTGCTTATGCTACTCGTGGGGTGGTCGGACCCACCAGACCATCCAACGTCTGGAAGTGGCCCACCCCACACGTGTGGGTGGGGCCCACATTGATGTATTATTATTACTGCACCATCCAGATCTTCTGGATGGTGGCCTCACATTGATGTAAATGTTTTATATCCTTGTCATCCGTCTGTTTTGCTAGGAGCCACCTCAGATGTATGTGATCTATTCAAGCCATCCATCTGTTTTGCTAGAATGGGACCACGGTGATGTATTTATTTCATCCACACCGTCCAGATTGTGCTGAACAATATTTGGATGGTGTTGATGAGCTGGACGATGTTTGGATAGTGCTAATTTACATGGACGAAGTTTGGACAATGTTGATTTACATAGATGATGTTTAGACAGTGCTGATTTACATAAGCAATGTTTGGGCGGTGCTGATAGTCATCGTGTGCCGTGCACCCAATAGAATGATAGTGTACAGTGATACACATGTGTAACGCCCGTGAAAAATCCATACTTTGGCTCGAGTACCAACTCGGCCCGAAAATTGCGTAGAATTAATTATTTTCGAAAATATGACTAAGTTAGCTAGTGCAACGCTGGAGTAGCTGGGAAATAGTCCCTGATCACTTTAAATACGTTCTACAAGACCCAAATCGAGTAGAACCAACGACTCTATAACACTCTATAACCTCGGACCAAACTCTAAGCAGGTTTGTTCTCTGGACCACTTTGAATCTTTGTATTGGATCTAGACCGCGCGTCGAAAGTCTGATACCTCCTATCTTAGACCGTTAGAACCGCCTAGCTGGACTTGACACTCATTTCGAAAATCAAGTCAAATCGATAATCACAGACTATTTCATTGAGCCCGGATCGAAGAGAGTGCGAATAGGGACAATTGGAATTTCAAATTCAAATCTGGCACACGACTTGACGCGTCAGTATTGAGCGTTCTGACCGTCAGAATTCAGCCAGATTACACCCTCGGATCAGGAGAAATTTCTATTTTATATCATGAGACTTTCAGCCCTGATCTACGTGCGGTGACCGCTGAACTGAAACTGGTCCGCCACGTGCGATCTGCGAACCCAGCTGGACTGAAAACTTAATACATGCTAAATCTGGTACGCATGAGCTTAAGTCCGATCGCATTCGACCAGGGGACCACCAGAAAGCATCTTTTGAACCGAAACGGCCCCGAATTGGATATGCACTAAGTAAACTTCGTTCCCGAGCCTGTTTTCGACGTTTTTAAGCTTATAAAAGGGGTTGAAACCCTCACTCCTCTCTCCCATCCGAAATTGCAAGAAACCCTAGATTGGGTGAGAGAAGGTGAGAGTTTGAGAGAGAGTGTGGAAGGGAATTTTCCAGTCTTCGTGCCACCTGTTGCTAGTGCCTAAGCAACACCTCCTGATCACCAAGCCGGTGATTCTTCCGCGTTGTCAGGTAATAACTAACCCTAGAAGTTGCTGATTTGGGGATCACTAAGATCCATAGCTTTTTAACCAATAGATCTTGTAAAACAGGTTCTCTTATCGCTGTAGACGAAGCGTATACGCTCCGTTCGAAATCACGAGTCTACAAGAGACTAGGTGAGGATTTTAGACGCTTTGATTGACGGTTTCCAACGCTTTCAATGTCGTTTAATAGTAGATTATCGATGGCATCGCCGTTTGACATGTACAACATGCTATCCGTTTCCTGTTTTGTAAATCAACGAAGAATATGAGATTTAGGGCATTTTTGTCATTTGTAGGAACTACAGTTTACATTCATATTTTTCTGATGTGATTGACATGGTTTGTTGTCGCATTAGGATGTTAGGAATACGTTCATAATTAGTTTGGCGAAGAGATTCGCCTAATTGCGCACTTCGGGTCGACATGCCATATGTAGACTTAAGTGTGTAGTGTATGTGTTTGTATAAATGCTTGTATTAGTATGTATTGAATTAAATGATGTTATGAGATAGTTTGAGATTGATTTCTTAATTAATATGCTGACCTAAATGATTTTCTACATGTTGACTATATGCATGATTTCACTACATGCATGGAATATATGTGCTTGAAGATTTATTTAAGTTGTATGTTATAACATGTGTTAACATGCTCACATGATTGTATTTCAATTCCAATACTCCTACATAAATTGCTGATGTGATTCCATAATTGTTTGGGACTAGACTTAGTCCAGGCAGTCGGTAACCGATCGAATTCGTGGTTGGCTGGTCTTGGCCACGAACGACGCGTTGATGAACGCGAGCCGTGTTTGGAGTTGGCGGCAGTGGTTAGGCCACACGAAGTATTTTACGCACTTCATGTCGTTCGACTTGAGATGCGATCGCGCTAGTCGAGCCCGTCAAGTAACCCGACTGACCGATGTATGTTCACCCTGTATGAGTCATAACTGCTTGAACCTACGATACTGAACTTACCATTGTAAACCCTATTAACCATGGTACCTTGATCCACGAAGACTCATGAGCCGGGCATGGTGGTATGGGACACCGTGGTCGAGCTGTCGGCCTACGCTGGGGCCACAAATCTCCCCGTAGTGACCAGTGAGCACCTAGTCTCGTGAGCAGATTATGGTAGTATGGGACACTATATTCTAGCTGTCGGCCTACACTGATCAGGCGACGAGTCCTTTGTAGTGACCGCGAGCGTATTCTGAGTCTACGGGAGGCGACGACCCTTCGGTAGCGGTAGAGTACAGTAGGCCTGTATTGATAAGGTGATGGGGGAGCGGTGCAACGAGTGCGAGCAACAGCCGTGGTAGACCTTGCAGCGACCTACAAAATATACATCATATGAGATTACTAGGAGTGACAACCCTAGACAGAATCTGTGTTGGGATTGATACAAGGGAAGTACCTTAGTTTCCCAATCCTGCTGTTTGAATGGACTAATAATAACTCGAAAACATATCACCATAGCATTGCATGTTCCTGGAAGATGTAGAGCACTCTAGGGAGTGTGGCATGCCGCGGTCGTAAGATGTTGTCCTATGAGGGAGATCATCAGTGAGGGCATACATCACGTCATGTCATGTTGCATTAACAACAGTATTAGGACTGTCTGATTTACTGCTTTACTATTATCGCATGATTGATTTGTGAACATGCTAATCTTTGCTATATGATTCCACTGAGTTGATCACTCATTCCCACATTACGGGATGGTGTTTGCAACACCCACCAGACCTTATTGTAGATGCAGGTGAGGCTGGGATCCAGGAGGCAGAGCCAGACTTCGACGAGGACCAGGACGAGTTCTCGTACATGCAGTATCATGATGGCTTTACATAGGCGACCTGGATTGATGGGACTTCAGTGGGACTATTTTGAACATTATATTTGTTTCATGTATATGTATATGAGACTCAGAGATGTATTCATACCTTAAAGACAGATGAGATCTACTTTATTTTTCCATACAGTGATATATATATTGTTTAGTCTTCCGCTTGCTTTTATCACTGGATCTGAAGTATGAATTGCAGTTTTGGTATACTTTTACTCATGTGAATGCTTTAAATCAGACAACATTGAATCATAATCATTTTTGTTGCATAAGTGACGGTCTGGAACTCGGGAGTTGAGTTTATACACGACCCCCGATTTTCAGGGTGTTACAACATGTTGCACCTGCAACTATTAAAATGATTTTAGGTGACCCACATTATAGTGGGACCCACCATGATGTGTATGTTATCCAGGCCATCCTTTGGATGGACCGTTGGTAGGCCCAACTGTGATGTAACACCCCGAATTTTTGCCAACCTGGGGTCAGACGTCCTTAGGCAATGGGTCAACCATATCACTCTCAAAACTCAATTCCAAAGCCAAAGAAATCATTTAGGACTAAATTCTTTAGAAATTTAACGTGAATTAACTAGCACTAAACTAGATTACCTATAAAATTTACACCAACCACTTTAAATACGATCTGTAAGACCCAGAACCTATAGAATCATTGACACTACCTTACCCTGAAATCCAGGATCAATCTCTAAACCCAGTTGCTCTCGGGAGCACTTTGAAACTTTATATTAGATCTAGACCGCACATCGAAAGTCCGATATCTGTAATCTTAGACCATTATGACCGCCTACTTGACAATCATTTCAAAAATCAAGCCCAACCGATATCCTGAGACCATTTTACTAAGTGCGGAGCGAAGAGAGTGAGAAAAGGAAAATATTTAGAAAATTAATTTAATTTTTAATAAATCTGGCATGTGTCGCTTGCGCGACATTTTTAAGCGTTCTGACCATTAGAATTCGACCAAATTTCACCCTCGGATCAGGAAAGTTGGCCCTTACATGTCATAGCACTTATGGCCCTGATCAAATTTTGGTGACCGTTGAACTGAAATTGGTCCGCCACGGTCGATCTGGAAACCCGACCGGACTGAAAACTTAGCTGAACCTAGATCCAATATTAAAGAGCTTAAGTCCGATCGCATTTAGTAACAGGACCTCCAAAAGTGCTCCGTTGGATCGGAACAGACCCGATTTGGTTATAACTTAAGCATACCTTGACTTCATGTTTTTATCATGTTTGGGCTTATAAAAAGGGCTTAAACCCTCCCTCATTCAGCCCATATGAATTTGAGAGAAACCCTAGGAGAGAGAAGAGAGAAAAGAGAGAGAAAGTGTGAGAGAAGTGGGAGAACCTTCCTGTTATTCTTCCCTGCCGATCTACGTGCTTAACCATCACTTTACAATCGCTTCTCTGGCGATTCCGGCTTCATTCTTTGGTAAGAAATCCTAACCCTAACCTATTTTGCAGCCTAGGATAGTTGGAGTGATGTTGTAGCTAACGTATTTCATGCCTTAGGTTGCGTATCCGCTGTTGACGAAGACTTATCGTCTGAATCACCTCTTATACGCATTTTCTGGTTTAAGGTGCAAACTATATGCGCTTAGGTTATGGTTTTCAACCCTTTCATTGATAGTTAATGATTTATTCATGCTATGGATGCAATTACACATGCCATATATGCTGTTTATTTTGTCTTTCGTATACGTATGCTGTATATTGTAAATACCGTATTTCATGTATATGTTAGAATACACGTATACGTATAGAATTTGCTGAATTGATTACCATGATAAATTGTCATTGTTATATGCTTAATATGTATACTAAAACTCCTTGGTGAAAGGACTTGCCCTACTTTGCAACGGTGTCGACATACGTGATGTATGTTGAATAGTGTAATCTAAGTGTTTGTATAAACGCCTAAGTGAGTTAGTAGTTAGTAAAAAGGTGATTGTTAGGTTGTTGAGATATGAATCTCAATCATAATACTTGAGTATATGATTTCCTCCATGCATTGTGTAACTTAGATTATTCGTATTAACTGTGTCCATGATTTTCTCCATGAATTGATTAACTTAGATGAATCATATTAAAGGTGTATGTGATTTCCTCCATGTACTGTATTTACATTTAAGTTATACTTCATGAATGTCCACATGATTGTAGGATATGCCTCATATGCCTGTTATGGAATTTGTATGTGATTGGGGTTGTGCTACAGTCTAGGTAATTGGTAATCGTTCTATAAATAGTGGTTGAGGTCATTTTCGCCACACAGGATGAGTTTAATGAATCTGAGTCGTACTAGGGTTGTTCGGCAGTGGTTAGGCCACACGGAGTGCTTATGCATTCCATGTCGTTCAACTCAACGTACGCTTGGCCTAGTTGAGCTTATCAACTAACCCGATTGACCAATGTTTGATCACCATGTTTGGTCGTAACTATTTGAATCTAAGACACCGAGCTTAGCAGTGAAACTCCCGTTAACCGTGGTACCATGATCCCCTAAGACTCATGAGCCGGGAATGGTGGTATGAGACACCGTGGTCGAGCTGTCGGCCTACGCTGGGGCCACAAACCTCCCCGTAGTGACCAGTGAGCACCCTACTCTGAGCAGATTATGGTGGTATGGGACACTATATTCTTGCTGTCGGCCTACACTATTTAGTGATGGGGGAGAGGAGAAACGATTGCGCGCAACAGCCCTAACAACCCTCTGTAGTGACCTTGAGTTTATCCTGACACTGCATAGGGGCGGCGAGTCCTATTACAGTCTTGAGGATATAAGTAGGCCTGTATTGATAAGGTGATGGGGGAGAGGAGCAACGATTGCGTGCAACAACCCTGGCAGCCCTTGCAGTGACCTAGAACCATAACATCATATGAGATTCCTAGGACTGATGACCCTAGAATGGATCAACGTTGGGAAATGATACAAGGGAGGTGTCTTAGCTTCCCAATCCTGCTGTATGAAAAGGACTAATAAGAACTTGGTAATCATACTCATGACATCGCACTGCATGTGCCATTGGCGTTGGTGTGAGAGCACAGTGGTAGTGATTCATGCCGCGATCGTTAGATGATGTCGCATGAGGGAGTTTGTGGTGAGGGTATGCATCATTACCTCATATCATTCTTGCATTAACAAGAGTTTCTAGGACTTTTTTGATTGTACTGCTTGATTGGATTGATAACATGTTAACCTTTGCTGTATACATTCCACTGAGTTAATTACTCACTCCCACGTTACGGGACGGTGTTGGCCACACCAACCAATCCCTATTTTTGTTTCAGATGATAGCGATGCTTGCGAGGCAGAGTTGATCTTTTTTGATGATGTTGAGGAGGATTCCTCTTATATGCAGGTTCTGATCGACGGGGTTACAGGGTTACTGATTAGATGCCAATACACTTGGTATTTTACCTTTTATTTAAACACCCATGTATATTCTTTTTTTTTTCATTTTTGGAGTATACATGTATTTAGTTAACCTGGTAACATGTTCACACTCTGGAGACTTATAATCAATTATACATTTTATATATTTATCATAGTCTTCCGCTTGAGAAACTTAACTATCTCTGGAGTATGTTATGTTGTTTTGGTCTAATCCCACTCATATTTTCTGCACTAATATGAACAACATTCATCCATCATTGAAAATGTTGCATAAGTGATGTTCTGGAACTTGGGAGTGGGGTTTATGCTCGACCCCCTATTTTTGGGATGTTGCAGATGGTATCAGAGCATGATTTGGATGAAACTGGACCTGGGTTATGGTAACACAACGCACAATGACGCACTTTGACTTAGGAAGGGGGCGATGGAATCTAGAAACCACATTAGAATCCCAAGTTTCGCCGATAGGCGAGACTGAATATTGTAATTTAGTCCATAGTTCTTCTAATTTATTTTGTTGAGATTCATATATCCAGCTACACCCTAATCTCACCACAACCACAGACCGGATCTTTGTTGCTACTAACTAATTCGGTAGGCCACGCAAAGGATCACAACAATAATAAAATCTAGGACCACAAAGGAAAGAAAAAGTTTAAGTTCATATGTTCCACCATTCCACTCTATCCAGGACCATCCTCAGTTAAACCATAGATCATCAAATCATTTCTTTTGCTTCTAAGCGCATCCTTTTGTGCCTTCTCTTTACACTTTTAGAACCTTCAACCAAAAGCCAACTCACCCCTAACCGGTGTTGTTCTTGGTCTCCATCTCACATGACCAAAGCATCAATGCCTACTTTACCTTTGAATGATACCCCAAAGTTCCCTGAATGCATTCATTTCTATATCCGTCATTCCTCATCTTGAAACCTATCAATCTCAACATCCCCATTTTAACTACACATCCTATGAACATGTTGTCGGTTGATGTAACACCCTGAAAATCGGGGGTCGTGTAGAAACCTGACTCCCGAGTTCCAGACCATCACTTATGCAACAAATGTGATTATGATTCAATGTTGTCTGAGTTAAAGCATTTACATGAGTAAGATTATACCAAAACTACAATTCATACTCCAGATCCAGTGATAAAACGTAAGCGAGAGACTGAAAGATATATATCACTATATGAAAACAAAATACTCTCCAACTGTCTCCAAAGTATGAATACATCTCTGAGTCTCATATACATGTAATAAAACAAAAATAAATGTCAAAAATAGTGCCACTAAGAAGTCCCGTCGATCCAGGTCACCTACGCAAAGCCGTCGTAAAACTGCATATATGAGAACTCGTCCTGGTCCTCGTCGTAGTCTGGCTCTACATCCTGAATCGCCGCATCACCTGCATCTAAGACAGGGTCTGGTGGGTGTTGCAAACACCATCCCGTAACGTGGGAGTAAGTGATCAACTCAGTGGAATAATAGAGCAAAGATTAGCATGTTATCAAATCATTCACGCGATAATAGTAAAGCAATCAATCAAACATTCCTAGATACTGTTGTTAATGTATGCATGAAATGACATGATGGATGCCCTCACCGACATACTCCCTCATACGACACCATCTTACGCCTGCGACATGCTTACGTTTCTCAGTGCTGCACATCTTCCAGGCATATGCAATGCGATATGGATAATGCTTACCGAGTTATTATTAGTCCTTTCATTCAGCAGTATTGGGAAACTAAGGTACTTCCCTCATGTCAATCCCAACATAGATCCTGTCTAGGGTCGTCACTCCTAGTAATCTTATACGATGTTAAATTTGTAGGTCGCTGCAAGGGCTGCCAGGGCTGTTGCTCGCACTCGTTGCACCGCTCCCCCATCACCTTATCAATACAGGCCTAATGTACTCTCATTGCTACGGAAGGGTCGTCGCCTCCCGTAGACTTAGAATGCGCTCGCGGTCACTACAAAGGGCTCGTCACCTGATCAGTGTAGGCGGACAGCTCGAATGTAGTGTCCCATACCACCACAATCGGTTCACAAGTCATAGGTGCTCACTGGTCACTACGGGGAGGTTTGTGGCTCCAGCGTAGGCCGACAGCTCGACCACGGTGTCCCATACCACCATGCCCGGTTCATGAGTCTTTATGGATCAAGGTACCATGGTTTACAAGATTTCCAATGGTAAGTTCAGTATTCTAGGTTCAAGCAGTTATGACTCATACATGGTGAACATACAACGGCCAGTCGGGTTACTTGACGGGCTCGACTAGTACGAGAGCATCTCAAGTCGAACGACATGAAGTGCGTGAAACACTTCGTGTGGCCTAACGACTGCCGCCAACTCAAAAATGACTCGCATTCATCGACTCGTCCTTCGTGGCAAACAGAAGCCAACCACGAATTTGATCCATTACCGACTGCCTGGACTAACGTATAGCCCTAAGCATTTGTTAGTCAACAGCAGTAATCATATGAGGGTAATGGAAATGAAATACAACAATATAAGCATGTTGAAGCATGTCATAACATACCACTTAAACAAATCATCCAACACATGCATTATACATATATATGATGAAATCAATACATATAGCCAACATGGTGAAAACCATATACATCAGCATATTACTTGAGAATTCAATCTCAAAACTCATTCACTACTCCATTTACTCAATACATACTAGTACAAACATTTATACAAACACTTAGTCTACACACTTTAGTCTACATAGCGTATGTCGACCCAAAGTGGGCATTAGGGCAATTCTCTTCGCCAAACCAATCATGCACGCATTCCTAATATACTAACACGACAAGAAGCCATGGCAAATATTTTAGCAAAATATGGATGTAAACAGTATTTCCTACAAATGACTAAAATGCCCTAAATCTCATATTTTCCATACATTTACAAAACAGAAAATGGATAACATGTTGTACATGTCAAACTGTAACGCCCGTGAAAAATCTGTACTTGGGCTCGAGTACCAACTCGACCCGAAATCGCGTAGAATTAATTTCCATGGAAATTAAGCGTAAGTTAGCTAGCGCAACGCTAGAGTAGCTGGGAAATAGTCCCTGATCACTTTAAATACGTTCTACAAGACCCAAATCGAGTAGAACAAACAACTCTACAATACTCTATAACCTCGGATCAAACTCTAAGCGGGTTTGTTCTCTGGACCACTTTGAATTTTTGTATTGGATTTAGACCGCGCGTCGAAAGTCCGATACCTCCTATCTTAGACCGTTAGAACCGCCTAGCTGGACTTGACAATCATCTCGAAAATCAAGTCAAACCGATAATCACAGACTATTTCGTTGAACCCGGACGGAAGAGACCGCGAATAGGGACAGAATTGGAATTTTAAATTCAAATCTGGCACACGACTTGACGCGTCAGTATTAAGCGTTCTGACCGTCAGAATTCATCCAGATTACACCCTCGGATTAGGAAAAATTTCTATTTATTATCATGAGACTTTCAGCCCTGATCTACGTGCGGTGACCGCTGAACTGAAACCGGTCCGCCACATGGGATCTGCGAACCTTGCCAGACTGAAAACTTAATACGTGCTACATCTGGTACGCATGAGCTTAAGTCCGATCGCAATCGACCAGGGGACCACCAGAAAGCAACTTTTGGACCGAAACAGCCTCGAAATGGATAGGCACCAAGTAAACTTCGTTCCGGAGCCTGTTTCTGGCATTTTTAAGCTTATAAAAGGGGTTGAAACCCTCATTTCTCTCTCCCATCCGAAAATTGCAAACCCTAGAGAAAAGGAGAGAGAGTTTGAGAGAGAGAGTGGAAGGGATTTTTTTCGTTTCCGAGCCGCCGATTGCTACTGCTTCAGCAACTCTTCCCAATCACCTGGCTGGTGATTTCTCCACTTTTTCAGGTATAAAACAATCCCAGAACTTGCTGATTTAGGGTTTACTTAGATTCACGGCATGTTAGCTAACGTAACTTGTAAAATAGGTCCTCCTACTGCCGTAGACGAAGCGTACACGCTCCGTTCAAAATCCCGCATCCGTAAGAAACTAGGTGAGGATTTTAGACGCTTTGATTGACGGTTTACAATGCTTTCAATGTCGTTTAATAGTAGATTATCGACGGCATCACCGTTTGACATGTACAATATGCTCTCCGTTTCCTGTTTCGTAAATTAACGAAGAATATGAGATTTAGGGCATTTTAGTCATTTGTAGGAAGTATGGTCTACATTCATATTTTGCTGACGTGATTGACATGGTTTGTTGTCGCATTAGGGAGTTAGGAATGCTTGCATAATTAGTTTGGCGAAGAGATTCGCCTAGTTGCGCACTTTGGGTCGACATACTATATGTAGACTTAAGTGTGTAGTGTATGTGTTTGTATAAATGCTTGTATTAGTATGTATTGAATTAAATGATGTTATGTGGTAGTTTGAGATTGATTTCTTAGTTAATATGCTGACCTAAATGATTTCCTACATGTTGACCATATGCATGATTCCATTACATGCATGGAACGTATGTGTTTGAAGATTTGCTTAAGTTGAATGTTATAACATGTGTTAACATGCTCACATGATTGTATTTCAATTCCAATACTCTTACATAGATTACTGATGTGATTCCATGATTGTTTGGGACTAGACTTAGTCCAGGCAGTCGGTAACCGAACGAATTCGTGGCTGACTGGTCATAGCCACGAACGACGCGTCGATGAACGTGATTCGTGTTTGAAGTTAGCGGCAGTGGTTAGGCCACGCGAAGTGTTTTACGCACTTCATGTCGTTCGACTTGAGATGCGATCGCGCTAGTCGAGCCCGTCAAGTAACCCGACTGGCCGATGTATGTTCACCTTGTATGAGTCATAACTGCTTGAACCTAGGGTACTGAACTTACCATTACAAACCCTGTTAACCATGGTACCTTGATCCACGAAGACTCATGAGCCGGGCATGGTGGTATGGGACACCGTGGTCGAGCTGTCGGCCTACGCTGGGGCCACAAACCTTCCCGTAGTGACCAGTGAGCACCTAGACTCGTGAGCAGATTATGGTGGTATGGGACACTATATTCTAGCTGTCGGCCTACACTGATCAGGCGACGAGTCCTTTGTAGTGACCGCGAGCGTATTCTGAGTCCACGGGAGGCGACGACCCTTCCGTTGCAGTAGAGTACGGTAGGCTTGTATTGATAAGGTGATGGGGGAGCGGTGCAACGAGTGCGAGCAACAGCCCTGACAGCCCTTGCAGTGACCTACGAAATATACATCGTATGAGATTACTAGGAGTGACGACCCTAGACAGGATCTGTGTTGGGATTGATACAAGGGAAGTACCTTAGTTTCCCAATCCTGCTGTTTGAATGGACTAATAACAACTTGGAAATCATATCACCATAGCATTGCATGTGCCTGGAAGATGTGGAGCACTCTAGGGAGTGTGGCATGCCGCGGTCGTAAGATGTTGCCGTATGAGGGAGATCGTCGGTGAGGGCATACATCACGTCATGTCATCTTGCATTAACAACAGTAGTAGGATTGTCTGATTTACTGCTTTACTATTATCGCATGATTGAATTGTGAACATGCTAATCCTTGCTCTATGATTCCACTGAGTTGATCACTCACTCCCACGTTACGGGATGGTGTTTGCAACACCCACCAGACCCTATTATAGATGTAGGTGAGGCTGAGATCCAGGAGGTAGAGCCAGAGATCGACGAGGACCAGGACGAGTTCTCGTTCATGCAATATCACGATGGCTTCCCGTAGGCGACCTGGATCGATGGGACTTCAGTGGGACTATTTTGAACATTTTATTTTTGTTCATGTATATGTATATGAGGCTCAGAGATGTAGTCATACTTTGGAGACAGATGAGATTTACTTTGTTTTCCATACAATGATATATATATATTGTTTAGTCTTCCGCTTGCTTTTATCACTGGATCTGAAGTATGAATTGCAGTTTTGGTATACTTTTACTCATGTGAATGCTTTAAATCAGACAACATTGAATCATAATCATTTTTGTTGCATAAGTGACGGTCTGGAACTCGGGAGTTGAGTTTATACATGACCCCCGATTTTCAGGGTGTTACACAAACGGTGTTGCCGTCGATAATCTACTATTAAACGACATTGAAATCTTTGAAATCAGTCAATCAAAGCATCTAAAATCCTCACCTTTTGCCCTAGACATGTATCGTTTTGATTAGAATGTATACGCTTCGTCAACGGCGTACAGGCGACCTAATACACAAGTTACATAAGCTACATCGCTAACGAATCGAAGGAAACCCCAAAACAGCAAGTAGTTAGGGTTTTCTTACCTAAGAGTGCGTTGGAAATCACCGGGAAAGTGATTTGAACGCGTCGCTTTAGCACGTGCAAAAACTAGTGCATGTGGCAGGAAGATTTCTCCCACACTCTCTCACAATCTCACACTTTCTCTCTCTCTCTAGCTAGGGTTTCTAGCAAATTCGGATGGGTGAGATATGTGAGGGTTTAAGGCCCTTATATAGGCTAAAACTTCACCCTTTTAGACTCAGGAACAAAGTATACTTGGGTTATAACCAAATCGGGACTGTTTTGGTCCAAAAGAGCATTTCGGGAGGTCCCTCGGTCGAACGCGATCGAACTTAAGCTCATGGTCACTGGATGTTGCTCACACCCAGTTTTTAGTCCGGTAGAGTTCGTAGATCGCACGTGACGGTCCAGTTTCAGTTCAGCGGTCATTGTACCTAAATCAGGTCTACAAGTCTCATGATATGAAAGAGAAATTTTTCCTGATCCGAGGGTGAAATTTGGCTGAATTCTGACGGTCAGAACGCTTAATAATAACACGCCAAGTCACGTGCCAGATTTGTATTTAAATTTCCAAATCCAACCCTTTTCTCACTCTCTTCACTCCAGGCTCAATGAAATAGCCTCTGAACATCGGTTGGGCATGATTTTTGAAATGATTATCAAGTCCAGCTAAGCGGTCATAACAGTATAAGATTGTAGGTATCGGACTTTCGACACGCAGTCTAGATCCAATACAAAGTTTCAGAGAGTTCCTAAGAGAAAACGGGTTTAGAGTTTGATCCAAGGTTTCAGAATATTATAGCGTCATTGATTCTTCAAGTTTTGGGTCTTATAGAACGTATTTAAAGTGTTCAGGGACAATTTTATAGCTACTCTAGTGTTACGCTAGCTAACTTACGCTTATTTTCTAAAGGAATTAATCCTAAGCGATTTCCGGTCGAGTTAGTACTCGAGTCTCAGTACGGATTTTTCCAAGGCGTTATAATCTACCCCCCTTAACAAAAAATTTCGTCTTCAAAATTTGTACCTTTTTATACTCCTCGAGAAGCTGTGGGTAGTTCTTTCTGATCTCGGCTTCTGTCTCCCAGGTAGCCTCTTCCTCAGAGTGATGCGTTCACAACACCTTCACAAGGGGGATCACCTTGCTACGCAGTACCTACTCCTTCCTGTCTAGTATACGCGTCGGTCGCAGTATATATGTAACATCCTCTCCTAACTGCACCTGCTCCCATCTGATGATATGGGAAGGATCAAAAACGTATTTCTTTAGCATAGAAACATGAAATACGTTGTGAACGCTCGCGAGAGGCGTGGGCAAAACCAGACGATAAGCCACTGCACCCACACGATCGAGAATCTGAAATGGTCCAATGAATCGCGGTGCCAGCTTCCCCTTCTTCCCGAACCGAAGGACTCCCTTCATAGGGGAAACTCGCAAAAATACATGATCCCCAACCGTGAACTCTAGCGGGCGGCGTCTCGTATCGGCATAACTCTTCTGTCTACTCTGCGCTGTGAGAAGCCGGCGTCTAATAATATCAATCTTCTTCGACGTCGCCTGCACTAACTCTGGGCCAATCAACCTACGCTTACCAACCTCTGCCCAGTAATGCGGTGCTCGATAAGTTTGCTCATACAACGCCTCATAAGGTGCCATACCGATACTCGATTGGAAACTGTTGTTGTACGTGAACTCCGCATATGCAAGACAATCATCCCAACTGTCCTTGAAGTCCAATGCGCAAGCCTGCAACATGTCCTCTAGAATCTGGTTCACCCGCTCTGTCTGTCCGTCTGTCTGTGGGTGGAAGGCAGTACTGAACTTTAACTTCACACCCATAGCCTCCTGAATGCGAGTCCAGAAAATTGAAGTGAAACGCGTGTCTCTGTCCGACACTATCTCCAACAGAACTCCATGCAGACGCACGATCTCTCTGATATACAGTCTAGCCAGCTCGTCTGCAGAGTTCATAACTCTGATCGGTAGGAAGTGCGCCGACTTCGTCAGACGGTCGATGATCACCCAAATAGAATCATGTCCCTTCCTCATCTTCGGCAGCCCTGAGATAAAATCCATGGAAATGAAGTCCCACTTCCACTCAGCTATAGGCATAGGCTGAAGGAGTCCAGGTGGTCGGCGATGCTCTACCTTCACCTGCTGGCAAGTGAGACAATGGGACATGAACTCTGTGATGTGGGTCTTCATACCCTCCCACCAATACGTCCTCCTCACGTCACAATATATCTTTGTGCTGCCCGGATGCATCGCAAGTCTGGTACATGCGCAGCCTCTAGAATCTCTCGTCTCAAGTCAGGGACATCTGGAATGCATAGGCGGCCACAGTAACGTAAGCCCCCATTCATGCCAACTCACCACTCGGCGTCTGCATCATCACTGGCCTGCTCTCGAAGCTCAATCAGAAGTGTATCATCCCACTGCACTGCGATGACTCTGTCATCGATAAAGGATCGCACCTGCACATGTGCGATAAACTCATACGGCTCCTCCACAGTGAGTTTCTGCTTAAAGTCTCGCAAAAACTCAACCATGTCCCACTCAGCGACCATCAGCGGAGCCGCAAACTCTATCGCCTTCTTGCGGCTCAACGCGTCAACCACAAGGGTCGCCTTTTCAGGATGGTAGGAGACTTCGAACTTGAAGTCCTTCAAAGTCTCCATCCATCGCCTCTGTCTCATATTCAAATCCCGCTGCGTGAATATGTACTTAAGGCTCTTGTGGTTGTAAAAGAGCTCGAACTCCTCTCCATAGAGGTAATATCTCCAGAGCTTCAATACGAATATGACGGTTGCCAACTCCAGGTTGTGTGTAGGGTAATTCTCCTCGTGCTTTCTTAATTATCTCGAGGCATACGAAATTACCCTGTCCTTCTGCATAAGGACACAACCCAAACCAACGCTAGACGCGTTAGTGTATATCGTGTATCTAACCCCTTGCTCTGACAATACTAGTACAGGGGCAGACGTAAGTCTGTCCTTCAGTTCCTGAAAGGCTGACTCCACCTTATCCTTCCAAGCGAGCTCCACGTCCTTCCGTGTCAACTGAGATAGAGGTCTAGCGATCTTTGAGAAATCCCGAATGAAACGTCTAAAATAGCCAGCCAGACCCAAGAAACTCCTCACCTCAGTGACAGAACCAGGCTGCTCCCAGTCCTGAACTGCACTACCTTAGACAGGTCAACTGCCATCCCATCCTTAGACACCACGTGTCCCAGGAACTTCACTTCCTACTTCCAGAAGTCGCACTTCTTGTACTGTGCTAACAACTGATGCTATCTGAGTGTATCCAGGACCAAGCACAAGTGCTCCTCATGCTCCTCTCGACTCCTGGACTATACCAAAATGTCGTCTATGAACACAATGACGAATCGATAGAGGAATGGCCGAAATACCCTGTTCATCAGATCCATGAACACGGCTGGTGCGTTCGTGAGACCGAATGACATCACAAGGAACTCGTAGTGGCCAAAGCTGGTCCTGAATGCGGTCTTCTACACGTCCTCATCCTTGACGCGCAACTGATGATATCCTAACTGAAGATCAATCTTTAAGAAGTACTGCGCCCCTCTCAACTGATCAAATAAGTCATCGATCCTAGGTAAAAGGTACTTGTTCTTCACCGTAATCTGGTTCAGCCTGCGATAATCAATACACAATCGCATAGAACCATCCTTCTTCTTCACGAACAGAACTGGTGCTCTCCAAGGAGGCACACTCGGTCGAATGAAGCCAACCTCCAACAGATCATCAATCTGTTTCCTCAACTCCTCCATCTCACATGGTGCTATGCGATACATCGACAGTGAGACGGGCGTGGAACCAGCACCAGATCGATAGTAAAATCAATCTCTCGCTGAGGTGGTAAACCAGGGATCTTTCTGAACAGATCCCCAAAATCACAGACGACTGGCGTATGCTCAAGTGTCGGGGCATCAGCGTCCCGTAGTAAAGAAGCGTAGCTAAGTATGGGGAAGGGGAGATTTACCAGTACTGATAATGTGAAAGGCATGCCCTCTGGCTCGTATACCGTCACTACACGGGTCTCACAGTCAATCTCGGCTCTCACTGCAGTCAGCCAATCCATGCCAAGAATGACGTCGAGATAAACGAGAGAAGGGTCGACGATAAGATCAATAGACATGGTCCTGCCTCCTAGATCCATCAAGCAACCCTCACACATCAGGGTGGCATCAGAAAAATCCCTGTGAGCTGAAAGGACTCGTACTCCATCCATCCGAATAGTCAGTAGCCCAAGACGCTTGACTATGGAATGCGATATCAATGACATCGTGGATCCAGTATCCACCATCACAAGTATGGGAGTATCTCCAATATGGGCGGTGACCTCAAAGGCCATGGGCTGAGTAGTCTCTGTCTCGGCTGCCTCTGCTGTCAAGGTGTGTACCCTAGCCTGCTGTGGCTGGTTCAGCCGTGGTACCATGGGCCGTTGAGGCGGCCAGAACTGAGATGCGGGAGGTTTGAAGGAAGGATGCGCAGGAGCCAACCGTAAAGGTGGAGCTGATAAAGCCTGTGGGCATGGACGGTCGATCTTCTACGGCCGTGAAAACCCGCTATCCCTCATCCGAGCGAAACAACTCTGTACTGCGTGGCCTGATCTCCCATAATAAGTACATGATATATCAGGGCGCCTCATCGGAAGCACTAGCGTCGTAGCCCTAGGAGGAGGGTCGATGCGAGGCCTCTTGCCCGCAAAGGGCCTGTCCTGTATGTCCGGTCGTGGCTTAGGAACAATAGGGCCACGAGATTGCGTAAGTCGGTCCACATCCTGCTCTGCCCGCATAGACATGTGAATCAGCTCAGCGTAAGAGGGAATGCTGACGCAACACATCTTCGACCGAATATCCGGTCGCAAGCCCTCAGAAAAGTACCGTATGCACATCTACTCATCAGCAAGTATAGTCAGGACGTATCTACCTAACTCGGTAAACCGATGCTCATACTCTGTCACAGACAAGCCTCCTTGCCTGAGGCGTAGAAACTCATTCTCCCGCTCGTGCCTGTAAGTCTGGGGATAGTATTTTTCATGGAAACGGAACTCGAACGCTGCCCAAGTCCAGATATAATCAGCAGCAACAGTTCGTAAGACGCTATCCCACCACAAGTTGGCCTCTCGCTCGAACATGAACGTAGCCAACTCTACCTGCTCGGACTCTGAGCAGTGCAGCATCCATAGTATCTTCGACACACGGTCGAGCTAATACTCGGCGTCCTCGTGTTTGTGAGAACCCGTAAAAGTAGGAGGCCACAAGTGCTGGAATCGCTTGAGTAGGCCTCGTATATCAGTGGCATTCCCCGTAGGGTAAGCAGGCGGTGCAGGATGAGCCATGCCCTCATCCTGAGTCAAAGTATTGGCATCCTCAGCTGGATGCACAGGGGGTGCAGGTGGAGTCGCACTCCCACCCTGGGCTAGAGCCCCTGCTATCGTAGTCAAGAGCTTCTGGTACTGCTGATGCATCATGGCCATCAACTGCTCGAACCTATCAGGAGGTGAAGCGGGCTGTGGCACATACTGCGTCGAGGAAGAAGCACGGTACTGCTCTCTGACAGGTGGTGTGAAAGGCGGTGGTCCAGCTGTAGGACCAGTAGAAGGTTGAGACTCATGTGCAGTCTCAGGAATCGGGCCCACAGCAGGGTCTGTATGCTCATCAGTCTGGAGAGGAGCCCGATCCATAGGCTCTCCCAATGTAAGTCGTGCCGTGCTCCGCGTAGCCTTAGGCGACATTCCCTATATTTAAAAATAGGGTGTAACCTTGTTAGTTTCAACAATAGCACAAACACACCACCACACAATCATTCACGTAACGAGCCAAAGACATTCCATGCATTTCATTTAACCAAAACTGTCACAATACAAGATATATATCTTTACATGCATCATGATAAGAAATACATGGAAAACTAAGCTAGTCAAAGCTACTACAACAACAAAAGCAAACTACTAGCCTTATCAGGCTTACACACAGAAAGCAGGAAACAACTAACTACAACCAACAACATCCGGATCTAGATCACTAGTCCGAGTCTAGGGATGGAGGAGGAGCACCCTTATCCTGCAAGCAACACAGGATCACCTTCAAGGTGCGAGTCACCTTGCCAAATTTTCTCTTCAAGACGGCCTTGGTATCCTCAACCTCGGCCCGAAGTTCCTGGACTTTCCGTCGTAAGGCAACCTGACTCCCCTCAAGTCGGGCAATGTGAGCATCTCTAGTAGCCTGAGTCGCTGGAGGAGAGCTCTCATCAGTATCCTCAGCCTCCTCTTCTTCTTCTCCTTGGGTTTCTTCCTCTATTTCTGCCCCAGCTTCATCTTCACTTGCATCCTCTTCGCCATCATAATCGCCCTCGCTATCCTCATCAAGCTGAGACCGATCTTCATCTTGTCCATGGTAGACTCGTCAATGAAGTGGATCGGTATAGGCAACTCCAGCCCAAGTTGGTAAGCAAACTCAGGTGCGATCTTGCATATGAGCCGGCCAAAAGGAAGTGACTCAGACGTTCTCTTCGACTTTGCTACGAGGACGATCTGTCGCAACACAAAGGTGGCCATACACACATTCTCTCCCTGGCCAACTTGATACAAGAAATCGACCATGAGACGCGTACATTCACTATGGTTGGTCGACCTAGGATACAAATTGAACGTGCAAATGTGGTGTAGCAGGCGAAAATCATTCGACATATAGGAGGCTAGGAGGCTCCCGTTAGGTTACCAAGGAACCAAACCACCACATAAGAACCTGGTGCGATGATTTCGCTCACGAACACTCTTCAGATTCTTAGCACTTGGATGAGCTTCACTAAGAGGCACCTTCAGAATGCGAGCTATCAACCGAACATCGATCGTAGCCATCCGGTCTCTATCAAAGGGAATCCTAAACTATAATGGCTCCTACGTAGGATCCCGGATATGAGCATAGAAGGCATGAACGGTGCTCATGTTCGCACTAGAGCGGGCTTCAAAGAGCGGACCCCAATTGGCAGCTTCAATTGGCTCAAACAACAGAAATTCACCGAAGAGCCGCTCCTCTACATGTGCTTCAAACAGGACCTTACGATCTATATAAGCACCATGAAGTAACTCTGCTAACAGTACTCGCCTAACGTGAGCCTGGGGATCCAAATCCCGCTTTGTGTGAAACTCACGAACTGTACTTGGACTTGCGGCAGCGCTTGAGCTAGCTGCGCCACCCCTTGGCTTTCTTGATCTTGAAGGGTGACTAGGCCCAGCTTCTTCGGCGGCGGTCTTCCTCTTTTCCATGAGAGAGAGGATGGTGGAAAGGGAGAAAAAGGCCAAAATAGCCTCCACAAGAGCCATGGAAAAAGAGGAAAATGGGGAGAAACGGTAGCCCAAACGGATTGAAGCAAATCTAGGCACTGTAGATGGATGAATCAAGCTCCCAAAGACTAGATTCTCAAAGGGAAAAGAGAAAACTAAATGAGAATGGAGTTCCATATGATTTCAGCCTTGAATGAAGGTTGTGGGAGCTTTAAACGATGAAAATGGAGAGGAAGGAGTGCACCAACAGCTGTGGAAGATGGGTTGGAGTCGGTTATGGCTAAAAACGAGAATGGAGGCAATTTAAAGTGGGTTTAGAAAGAGGAGGCAGCAAGGAAGTAAAGAAAGGAGAGCTTCGAGACATTTTTTTGTGAAGGAGGCAGGACTTTTAGGGGGTTTTAAGGTGCGAACCACCTATGGGGGAGGTTCCCTAACCGAAAAAGGGCATCGGCCCAAATTTCAGACCCAGTGGGGCCCACCGTACGACGATGCATTGCTGAACCGGTGATGCCATTACCGACCAACTTCCAATCCGGCTAGTTCGACCATGTGGGCTAGGTTCCCCCTGCCCTAGGGACCCCAAATATGTGTGAGACCCACCCTAGTTCATTGTATTTTGGCCTAGATAGGCCCAAAAATCCATTTGGGGTGTTCTGGGGCCAGTTTATAAAAAAGAATAAGTTTATGCATCACGTAGCATATGATTTTGGTGTAGGAGAAGCTAATCCATCCAATTAACACATTTTTTATAAGAGATTCCATAATTGGAATGGCAAAAAGTTCAATTCTTACCTATATTTACTATTTATAGTAAATTTTTATCTAAGTATGATTTTATATCTTTTACATATTAGGATTTATTCTTAGTGTGAAAAGACTAAGAAAAAGTTAAAGAATGGGGTGGTAAGAGGAAGGATTCTGAAAGAATTGGAGAAAACGGGGTTTTCAAGCCTTGAAATTGAGTGTAAGGGTTGTGGTTGCCCCACAACCCAAGGACTTGCATTTCTGGGTTCGGAAGTCTTTTGGAATCATCCCAAACCCACCAAATAATGACCTAGAGGCAACTTAGGTCGCTTCACGCGACCAAAGATACGTCATGGAATCGATCAAAACGATCGATTTGAGTAGACTTCGCTTATTGGCGAAACTGAAGTCCTACGAGTGTTTTTAGATTTTTTTCACACCTACCTAAGTCAAAGGGGTGACAGCGTATGTCGCGTAGCCATAATCCAGGTCCAGTTTAATCTTAATTATGCTCTGATACCAACTTGTAACACCTTGAAAATCGGAGGTGGTGTAGAAACCCGACTCCCGAGTTTCAGACCATCACTTATGCAACAAATGTGATTATGATTCAATTTTTTCTAAGTTAAAGCATTTACATGAGTAAGATTATACCAAAACTGCAATTCATACTCCAGATCTAGTGATAAAACGCAAGCGGAAGATTGAAAGATATATATATTACTGTATGAAAACAAAATACTCTCCAACTGTCTCCAAAGTATGAATACATCTCCGAGTCTCATATACATGTAATAAAATAAAAATAAATGTCAAAAATAGTTCCACTAAGAAGTCCCGTCGATCCAGGTCACCTACGTAAAGCCGTCGTAAAACTGCATATATGAGAACTCGTCCTGGTCCTCATCGTAGTCTGACTCTACATCCTGAATCGTCGAATCACCTGCATCTAAGACAGGGTCTGGTGGGTGTTGCAAACACCATCCCATAACGTGGGAGTGAGTGATCAACTCAGTGGAATAATAGAGCAAAGATTAGCATGTTTTTAAATTAATCACGCGATAATAGTAAAGTAATCAATCAAACATTCCTAGATACTGTTGTTAATGTAAGCATGAAATGACATGATGGATGCCCTCACCGACATACTCCCTCATACGGCACCATCTTACGCCCGCGGCATGCTTATGTTCCTCAGTGCTCCACATCTTCCAGGCACATGCAATGCAATATGGATAATGCTTACTGAGTTATTATTAGTCCTTTCATTCAGCAGTATTGGGAAACTAAGGTACTTCCCTCATGTCAATCCCAACATAGATCCTTTTTAGGGTCGTCACTCCTAGTAATCTCATACGATGTTAAATTTGTAGGTCGCTGCATGGTCTGTCAGGGCTGTTTCTCGCACTCGTTGCATCGCTCCCCCATCACCTTATCAATACAAGCCTAATGTACTCTCATTGCTACGGAAGGGTCGTCGCCTCCCGTAGACTTAGAATACGCTCGCGATCACTACAAAGGGCTCGTCACCTGATCAGTGTAGGCCGACAGCTCGAATGTAGTGTCCCATACCACCACAATCGGGTCACGAGTCATAGGTGCTCACTGGTCACTACGGGGAGGTTTGTGGCCCCATCGTAGGCCGACAGCTCGACCACGGTGTCCCATACCACCATGCCTGGTTCATGAGTCTTTATGGATCAAGGTACCATAGTTTACAGGATTTCCAATGGTAAGTTCAGTATTCAAGGTTCAAGCAGTTATGACTCATACATGGTGAACATACAACGGCCAATCGGGTTACTTGACGGGCTCGACTAGTACGAGCGCATCTCAAGTTGAATGATATGAAGTGTGTGAAACACTTCGTGTGGCCTAACCACTGCCGCCAACTCAAAACACGACTCGCGTTCATCGATTCATCCTTCGTGGCAAACAGAAGCCAACCACGAGTTGTCATGCATTAGAATATCTTCTGAGTTGCAGTTCAAGGAAGTAGAAGACTCTTCATCAATAAAGGAGAAGGTCTTCAACAATGAGATAAAAGGAACTCATCCACTTATCTATAAGTTATTAGAGTCCAGAGGACTCTTGTGATCATTCCTTTGTAGGATTGGGTCTAAGGTGTTTTTCACCTCTTGCAAGTCCTCTAGGAGGCCTCTGGCAGTGTGTACATGGTGGGTGCGTTGTGTTGACCCTTGCTTTATGGAGAGCATAAACAATTAGGGTTTTGTGGAAGATCCTTGGCCAGTGTGTGTAAAAGTGGGTGCTTTGTGTTGACCCTTGCTCGTGAGAGCATAAACAGGAGAGGTTCCTTGTGTGGATCCTTGGCCTGTGTGCCTAAAATTGGGTACTATGTGTTGACCCTTGCTGAGAGCATAAACTGTCAGCCTAGGTGTAGGTTGTAAGGGTTAAAGGTGAACCTGATTTAAAACCTTAGGTTTAGGGTGAACCATGTGAAACCTCCTTAGTGAAATCTGGCATACTCAAGGGTTAAGTGCATCTTCCAGGAGTGGAGTAGACAAGTTGTCGAACCACTATAAAAATGAGTGTGTTTATGATTGATATTTGTCTTTGATTACCTATGTGATTTCTTTAAATGCTTTCATATTTGATCACACCTCACACAGTCACATCCATCATAAACTCTGAATTGCATCATGTTTATCGTTAAATCAGTTTTGTGATTGGATCCTCTAATTGGCTTGGAAGCCATTAGAGTTATCTTGAAGAAATCTTGATTCATGCATATCTATTCAGGACAAGTTTGATAGGATTTTAAACATATCATAAATTTTTTATAAAAGTCCTATTCACCCCCTCTAGGACATATTGGCATATTCTTACATCAACTAAAGTGGTTTTTACCACAATTTCAATGGCTACCACTAGTGCATCGTCATAGGGATAGTGAATGCCTAAGGCGTCTTCCTCGCTGAAGGTCAATTCTTTGAAGACCATCTTTTGCTCCTTCAGAGGTCGAGATGTGAGGTGGACCTGATGCTTCGAGCTACCTTCGCTAATGCTTTGAGCATGAGCTTTGTGTGCTCGGCTTGAGTCTTCGCCTCACGCAGACCCGCTGAAGATTATACGAATTTCCCCAATAGCCTCATTATTATTTCCATTAGTGGGCTGCTCGTTCTTCCATCTGATCGTTCTTCCCTTTGTTGACATACTCCCGTAGACGTCCGTAACAGATTAAGGACTCGATCTCTTCATTGAGATCGAAACAGTCATTGGTGAAATGGCTATGGTTATAGTGGAAGTGGCAGTACATCTGTTTATCTCACTTATTAGTGTTGGTTTTCATTTGGTTCACCCATTTTAGGAACCGTTTGTCCCAAACTTGCATGAGAACCTGCTAGGGCATTACGTTGAGGGGAGTGTAAGAGCTGAACTTGCTCTCGGGTCGTCTATTCGATCATCATCCTTTAGTTAGATCATCATCTCTTCTTGGCTTGTTGTTGGGTGCCGATGCTTGTTCTTCCTTAAGTTGTTTCTCCTTAGTCGAGCTTCCCCTGTTTTGAGTACCTTTTTGGGAACTAAAAAGTTCCTCGATGTTGGAGTATTTTTGGGCTCAGTGGAGGAGATTGACCAATGTTGTCGGGGGATTCTTGCCGAGCAAGAAGAGGAATCTCCCCTCCTTTAGGCTGGTCATAATGGCGGCTCGAGCGATCTGATCTGAATAGCCCTCCACTTGCATCGATTCCTGGTTGAAGCATTTGATGTAATCCTTCAATAACTCATCTTCTTTCTAGTTGATGGTGAGGAGGTAAGTCATTGGTTTTAATCTGTCTTTTCATTCGATGAAGTTAGTAATGAAGGCCTTACTAAGCTATGTAAATGAGCTGATGGACTACGGTTTTTATTGTCTAAACCATTTTTGAGATGCCCTTGACAGAGTTAAGGAGAATGCTCGACACATTGCCGCAGTACACACCATAAAGCTCCATCCACTCCCTCCAGATGCTCAGCTGGGTCGGTGGCCTCGAAATAAGGGGTGATTTGTGAGATCCAAAATCTGGGCAGAAGTTGAGTGTGCATGATGTCGGCAATGAACGGTGGCTTTGTTTCCTCCAACGTAGCTTCTATCAGGGTTGGAGAGTGCATGCGGTAGGCTTGTCATATGTTGTCGATCTAACCTTGTAGGTCGTTGAGCTCGGCCTCCCAGGGTTCTTTTTTCTTGGCTACTGCCTTGGCCACGGTCTCGAGAGCTTTGTGTAATAACCCAAATAAATCTTGACCGTTGAAATTTAACCATTGATTGACGTACCCATTTAGTCCGATGTGACCATCAATCTATAAGATCAACTGGTTCAATCTCAACCATTGATTTGGATGTATCTGATCCAACTATTCATTAACTAATAAATCCATTTAATGATACAACCATCAAGCCGTCCATCCATCTAAACTGACTGTCCATCTCCCCACTAATCCACTGGTACATCACGAATTCCACTCCCCGATCTCATCCAGCCGTACATTTATCCATCCATCTACATCATCCATGTACCATCAAATACATCATAACCACACACATGCACCAAACACATCATGCACGTCCATCCATCTATCCATACATCCATCCGTGCATCTATTGATCCATCCATCCATCTACATCATACACTTATGCACCATTGAATACATCATAACTACACACATACCCCAAACACATCACATACATACCTCTCACGCACACACAAGTAGCCCCTGCATGCGTCATTGCTTACACATACATGTGGCACATGCATGCGGTGCACATAAGATGCATGCTACATGTGTGCATTTAACCAACCCACATTACTAAAAAGAAAAATTAAAAATTAAAAATTAAAAATACAATTTTCAAAACGGAAGCATAAATGATGTGAACTGTTTAGACTTGTGCACGTGGTGTAAATCAAAAGAGAAAGAAAAAAATGTGACGTACAAAGATAAAAAAATGAAAGAAAACTGAAATTTTAAAAAGTGCATTAATAGCACACATGATGTTATCCTTATAAATAAGGACCAAGGAAAGAGAAGTTGGATGTGGTGTGATGTGAGAAGAGTAGGGAGAGAGAGAAAAGAGAGAGAAAGAGAGAGAGAGAGAGAGAGAGAGAGAGAGAGAGAGAGAGAGAGAGAGAGAGAGAGAGAGAGAGAGAGAGAGAGTATTGTTGGACATCATGTTGGAAAGAGAGGGAGAGAGAGAATAGAGAGAAAAAGGAAGAAAGAAAAGAGGAGAGAGAAAAAGGAAGAGAGGAAGAAAAAGAAAAGAAAAGAAAAGAAAATAATTTTTTTTTAGAAAAAGTGAGTTTCTCCCACTTGATATTTTTCTTTATTTATTTATTTTTCTTATAATAAATTCCACTTGGTTCCTTTATTTTTATTATTATGCAAAAAATTCAATAATTGTACAATTTTCTCTTAATGATTTATTTATTTGATTCATAGTTTGTTGTGTTTATTCAACATGATATTTTCTAGTTCTCTTTATTTTAATTAGCAAGCTATGAATCAACTTTAAATTTATATTACTATTTACTCATGCATTAATAATTCTTTTATTATTATTTTTATTATTTTGTAATTTTAAGAAAATCAGAATTTAGAGCATTTTTTTTTATTTTTTTATAAAAAACTTCAAGTTCAATATACTTTTCCAAACTATCGGATCGTGATGGATTGCATTGCATAAATATATTTTCGCATAGAACTTTAAATCATGTACAAACAATCTATAATGGTTAAAAACAATTTATCCTTAGAAATATTTTTCTCATGAAATATTAAAATTATATATACTTTGAACAGTTTTTGGAACACTAGAAAATAGGTGGGGTGATCAAGTCCTCTGGGTTAAAAATTCCTAAAGCGTAAATAGGTGGGGCGATTAAGACCCTTGGGTTGAAAGTCCCAGAAACCCAACTGGTACCTTTTGGAACCTCTACCGTACCCTTTGAGTGGGTAAGCATGTCAGCATTGCAAAAGGTTCCCACTGCTAGGTTTGATAGGGTAGTAGTCTGACCAACTAATGTACAAATGGGTCCCTCACCAAGTGCCCTTTGGATGGGTAAGCATGTCATACAAGAGGTTCCCATTGCCAGGCTAGGTGTTGTATTAGCGCGGGTGTTGGCCAACTGGTGTAAACTGGCCCTGGTGTTAAAAAGAATAAACCGCACATATGTTATTATTGAGTATAACATCTGTTAATTTCATTCATTCATATTTCTTTGAATTTACATTGAAAATTTGTGTTTATCAAAACTCCTCATTTGTTGTGTTACCTAAATAGGTATGGTATCTTTTAATACATTCTTATTCATGTTATATGAGGTTATTTTGAAACCTGTGTTGAGATTACTCACTAGGCTTCACAACTTACCCTGTTGGGATTTTAAAATTTCAGGATCGGGATCTCATGGAGGAGCTTAAAAAGATTTTCTTTTATTTATTTTTATTTCCTTGCCAATTTCTAAATAAGTGTAATAAACATTAAGTATATTATGATAGCATGATGATGACATGTGTTTGATGAAAATCTTGAATAGTAGAAGATAGACATTTTATTCTTCTTTAAATAAATGTTTGATTATTTAATTTTAAAATTTTATATTTTATGAATGAGATCATTTTGCCAACATATGTGTGGATTTTGAAGTGTAAACATACAAAACATAAGTCATGCCTTCAGGTATGGAATCGGGGTCGGATATACCCAGGTGCTGAGTTTCGAGGCATGACACCTCAAGTAAAAAATCCCCTTTAAAAAATCTAATCTATCCCAAAACCATTTAGGAAAAGATCTTTGGTAGATTAGAAAATGGAAAACAAACTTGCAAGAACATATGAAAATGTACAAGGTTTTTTGGCAACTATTGATGACATCGAACATTGATTCGACAACATCGAAACTCAAGTTTCAATGATATCGAGCTCTATTTGATGACATCAAAATTGTGCCCAATTATGTTCAACAACCATTTGACATATCTCTGGAATTATTCGATGTAATCGAGCTCCATTTGATGTCATCAAAATTTAAACTTTGATGACATTGAGGGAGGCTCAATGACATCGAAATATAGGCACAAAATGTTTAGCAAGCTCAATATGAAAATCATGATTTATTCGATGACGTCGAATTTCAAACATCGATGACATCAAAATTGGAACCAATTTGTTTAGAGATTTTATGAAGAAAATGAGGAATTATTCGATGTTATCAAAATTCAAACTTGGATGACATCAATGAAAGTCTTGATGACATCGAATTTTGAATTCCATAACTCTCCAAGCAAACCTCAAGTACTTTTTGTAGAAAATCTCGATGACATCGGAGTCAGTTCGATTCATCGAAGGAAACTTTGATGACATCGAATTTTGAATCCCATAACTCTCCAAGCAAACCTCAAGTACTTTTAGTAGAAAATCTCGATGACATCGGAGTTAGTTCAAGTCATCGAAGGAAACTTCAATGAAATCGAAAGTAAACATATTTCTTCCCATTTTTTTTTATTTTTTTTAAAACTGTTTGAACTTTATTACCTATTTAAAGAGGGTTGTTTCTTAAGTTCTAAAGAGAGAAAAAGATAGAGATTTAAGAGAGTTATGATATAGTTGATCTACCCTCCATCTTAAATCCTTTTTCTGATAAGAGTTCATCCTTCAATCCCCTCTTAAATGCTATCATTGTTAAATCAATAGATTGGATTGAAGAATGAACTCCACCATTTAAGGATCTTTCAGCAACACTCTTAATGGAAAATTTTAAGCTGAAATCCTTTGGTTGCTTAATATTATGGAATCTCCTCATCACTTAAAGAGCAACATTTAACAGGGAAGATTCCTTAGAATACCTTGACCTAACACTGGTGACTTGCATAGGAAGCATCTATAACTGTTACGGATCAAGAAAGCTGACGACCCTCCATCAATAAGGAAGATCATCTTTAGTATGTGCTAACAACGGGGTTCATCTACTGATAAGAAAGTCATTAGAGTCGAGTGACCATGAAGGTCTTTCCTTGTGTAGGACTGGTATTCAATGGTTAACATACAAAGACCTTCATAGGCCTCCGGTGGGAGAATATGTAAGGCCCGTATCCTCATACTGTACCATTCCACCAACTCCCGTGATCCTCTCCAACAAATTTCGGTGACCCATGACTTGTAGATAGTAAATGCACATGACCTTAAGTTGCATCCTGAAGGTCTGAGTCGACTCGACTTAAAACTTATACCCTAGCGATAACACCATCACCGCGGTTCCAATGCTGCATCTTGTGCACCAATGCGATACCCATATTAAGAGTAGTGGGCCCACATATATTTCAAGGAAACATCCCATGTTGCTAATCTCGAGAGATTCCATTTGGGAGAGAGAAATCTCTACCTATCCTTTCCCATCAACTAGTCAAGTACAACCCATGCCTAGCTTATGCCTTTCTTCCCACCAAGACAAGCAACCCATCTTAAAAGTTAACTTTCATGTTACTCCTCTTACACAACCGTCATACCTTCCATCCCATCTCTTCTTACACACCACTCCTCTCTCATTTCACTCCATCCCATCTCATTTCTCTCTCCATTCCCTAGTAACCAAGAGAAGAAATCCCAAGGAGAGAAAAGAAGAACCCAAGCTCAAGACCCATTTTCTTACCCCAAATCTCACCATCCAACTATCCAAATTCAATCTTCCACCATTAAAGAGAAAGCCTAGGAGTTAAGGAGTTCAAGGAGCCAATAAGAGGAGAAATAGGTGGGTGTTCATAGGACTAGATCTTTATTTTGATGCATGGGACAAGTGGGGCCTATCAGTTAATGGTTGGGATCCCTTTTTGGACCCAAGGTGTGGCCAATGGCCCACCATGATACTTATGTGTATTTCATGATGAGACAATGCTCCATGGACCCCACCATGATGATTATTTATTATCCATTTGTAAGAGGGTTATCTAGACCCTTGATTTTGTGCTGGGGATGGTCTCCCCACCTTGATTTACTACTTTGAGGGCCCACACAATTTTGTGGCCCATCTTGATGTATGCATTGTATTGCAAGGGAGCTCATAGTGGCGGAGCTCCCTCCACCACACGGTTCTTCCTCTCTCTCTCTCTCTCTCTCCATCTCTCTCGCTTTCTCTTCCTTATTTGGACACCACCTCGATGCATGAGTTTCATCCAGGCTGTCCACCCAAGTAAGACACCACATTTCTGTCCATAATGGCAGCCACACGCTGTCCACTTTCGGCCTGCATGACTGGCCGGTCACACAGGCCCAAGTGAAAAGGGAAAGACCCACTGATCAGCTTGGTTTCCCAACTGTGTGGCCCACCTGTGTGGACTCCCTTTGATGCATGCATTTTATCCATGTTGTCTCGCGAATAGGCCCAGCTGCTGCTCGTCTCCAGGGCCTGTACAACCAAACAGGCTTGGATGAAGGGAAATCCCAAATATCAGCTTGATTGGAAGTGGGGTGGCCCACTAATGTGGACATTACCTTAATATATGTACTGTATCCACACCATCCAGCTTGTGGGATCATCTCTGGCCCGAGTCCAAATTGGACAGACCCAATAGCCTGCAACCCATTGTGATGCATTGTTTTATCCACCTTGTCCAGCTGTTTTTGGTGGAAGTGTGGGATTAACCCACCTTCTAGATGGCCCATAGCTTAGAGGAGACTCCCCATGATGTATGGATTGTGTTAACACAGCCCCTGGGGCCAGCTCATAGCTCAAGTAGACCCCAGTTCTGCTGGACTGGCGTCTAATAGACTGTGGGCCTGCTATGTTATATATATATATATATATATATATATATATATATATATATATATATATATATATATATATATATATATATATATATATATATATATATATGTTATCCACTTCATTCTCCCATTGTGTGGCCCATCTGGACAAAGCCCACACCTTTGGTGGACCATCCCTAGATGGGGCCCACCATATATATATATATATATATATATGTGTGTGTTCTATCCAGACCATTCATCTGTGGGACACCCAAATAGGGCTATCAGCCAAGTAGGGCTGACTGTCCAGCCGCTGCAGGGCCACCATGATATTTATATTTTATCCATGCCATCCAGCCATGTTGTTGCCCACCTGGATAGGGCCCACCCCACTGGTGGGACATTTGCAGGTGGGGCCCACCTTATGTATGTATTTTATCTGTCGTCCACTCGATGGAAATGCAACTGGGCTAGTAATGTGCTTGTGGGCTGACCAACACGCGGCCCATCCCATTGTTTGTATTATGTATCCACGATGGTCATCAACCAGTGGGTCCCATTGATGATGTATGGCCCACTGTATATATGTGTTTTACCCAAGCCGTCCATCAGTAGGATGCTCGACAGGCCCAGCCGTTGGTGGGCTGGCCATCTAGCAGGTAGCCCACAATGTTGTATGTATTGTATATCCTTACTGCCCATCGTTGTGGGGCCCATTGATGATGTGTAGGGTCCCCACATCCTCCACCAATCTTTCCCAGGGCCCACATAAGGGTGGGGGCCCAGAGTTGATGAATTAGATCCAAATCTAAGGTGGATGCCCACCAGGGAATAGTTGGGTTGGGGCCCGCCTTGATGTATGTGCTATACACATCGTCCATCCATTTTTTTAAATTAGTGTAGGGCCTCATGAGTCAGATCCAAGCCCAAATGGAGCGCACCATAGGATAGTGGTGGTTAATTATCCACCGTTAGAAATCACCCTAAGGCCAACTATCTTACCGCCCATTTCCCATTCCCCCTTCTTTTACTTAGTTGTGGGCAAGGTCCCACTTGTGTGGTAAGGTTTAGACCCCACCATGATTGGGCTATCCCAAATTGTTGAACCCCCATTGACGATAATGATTTCCACCATACCTTGTAGAGTTATCTAAACCCTAGAGCCACCTTGTATTCATACCGGGCCTTTCATAGGAAATGTGGCCCATCTAGATATTCGTGCTTGCCCAAGATTAGTGATCATACCCAATGCCCACTTAGATGTCGAGCGGACTACCCAATCGGCATGGAAGGACACAGTCTTAGATGTATGGACCCCACCAAAGTCCACATTGTATTCATATAGGGCCCCATAGGAAAGCCCAATTATTACATGATAGAGAGGGCGAGGAAGCCCACTTGATGTACCTAGGCTCATCTTCTTAACTCACCTTGTTATATGCTCACTTGACTCACCCCATGAGGCCCACCCTTGGTGTAAGTACGTCATCTAGACCATCTACTGTCTGTAAGAGTGTACATTGTCACCTCTTGTCGTAGATGGAAGAATATGTGAAACCAGATTTGGTATATCCATTGTGTGAAGACTACCTTAATGTATGGGTTAGATCCACCATCCTTTCAGTGACCCCGTCTTGGGATATATGATATATTAGTACCTTAGGAGGCTAATGTTAGTGTAATGTGGGACATACCACCTGGAATCCTATAAATGTAGAAGGGGCATATTGTTTAACTCCTACTCTTTGTATGTGATATACCGATTAAGGCTGATTGTGGTCTATTTTTATCTGTTTTATATATATATATATATATATATGAGAACATGCTTAGTATTACGTCATGGCATATGCCCATACGCATCATTTGTATGCATGTTGTGAGGAATGATTGATCATATCATTTACCATTGGGCTGAGACATTTAGGGGACTCCTTGTGAGATAGAGTTGCCCCACATGATAGCATTGTATGTGTAGGTTTGATGAATGACTGGATAATATGATTGATGCATCTCGCATTTTGTGTGACATGATTAGTTTACACCCTAGTGGCATCGGGGCTGTGACCTCCACAGGCATATCGTGGATGGCAAGATGGGATACCGAAAATGTTTATTTCTAGCATATGGGCATTTAGCATGTCCATGGGTGAAAGTCTTTAAACCCTCTTGGTACCAGTGGATGCTCCAACATTCGAGACTGGGTGGATAACATGAGTGCCTAAGTGTCAAATACCAGTAGGCGACATCTCCCACTGATTGTGGTCGGTTGGAAGGGGGTGTGGCCTTATCTTCTTGAGGGTAGGGGGATGTAAGCTAAGATGAGTTTGACCAGCTCATAAATGGGTCTGCTACTAACGAGCTAGGTAGGTTTTGATAGACTACTGGCCATGTGGGTAGTGAAGTCTTTTCCACTCACTTGGTCGTGCGGCTAGTGAGGTGGCAGCTAGTGTGAAGTGTACTAGAACCTAGTATATCCCAGAGATGAGGTGTACTGAAATGTGGACATACTAAGTATGGGGTTGCACGTTCAACATTTAATTAATTAATTCATTCATTCACTATCCACTCGGATTGGTGGCGCAGAACTAAATCATTATGTGTACCTTCACAATGGCCATGATTTCGGTTAGGTGCGCAACTAGCCTGAAATCAGGAGTTTACCACATTGATTCTAGCTATCCAAATTTAGGTATGAGACTAGTTAGTTAGAAGCCTCTTTGTGATGAACCTCACAGCTTGCAATACCACATACTATCATCCCGACTACACACATCGGCTTTATCATTTCTTTTGCATTACATAGCCTGGATATGACTAATTGTATTTATGGACTTGTTAGGATTTGCATATTACATTGCATCCTCAACATATAACATTTGGCTTACTATGTGTTACATTGCATAACTTTGGTATGACTGATATCATTCATGGACTTGCCAGTATTTTCACTTACTCTGATATTTATTTTCTTAGCATGTGCATTGTGCACACACGCACCACCCTATGAGCTTCTTAGTAAGCTTATGCATGACCATTGCATTCAGGAGATGTTAGGTCGCAGTTGCGTTGAAGCAGGAGCGTTTGGCCAAGCTTTGTGGAGGTTTTTTTCCCTTTCAACATTGTAATCAGCTGTTCACATTAGTGGATATGTGATGATGATGTTGCTCTTATGATTTGAGTATACTTGTGGTTATGCTCCTTTACAAAAAGAAATTTCACACTAAAAAATCCTCCTTATAGGATCTCAGAATCGAAATCTGGCATATGGGCACTAGGAGCTGAGAATGGGGTACTATGGAGGCTGTCGGCACTGGATTCAGCGATCAGGAATTTTGTGAGCCTGGTTCCTGAGTTTGGGGCATGACAGAAGATGGTATCAGAGATAACTTAGGAATACCTAAGGATAACATTACATATCTGCTGATAACTACCCTTCACTATATGATTGTTACAGACCTAGAATGATTAGGTCCCTTGATTTCGAATAACTTAGAAACTTTCTCATTGTTGAAGGATAAAATTATCATCAAGTATAAAGCAAGATGTTGGCTGTGCATGAACGCACAAAGGATTCTTATTGCGCGTGGTCGCGCAGATAACTTTTGGTTGCATGGGGACGATAGGATGAGATTTTCTTTGTGAGTGTACGCGTAACAGAATCCTGCATTGCGCATACACGCGCAAAGGGTTCTTGTACAGTCAGAACTAGGTGGTTGAAATGAACGGTCTAGATCAGATGCAAGGGTGGGCCATGGCACGAAATTCAAGGTTTAGCACTTGTGGTGACCCTATAAATACCCCCTCACTCCCTTCATTTGGACGAATTGAAGATTTTGGAAAGAACAGAGCATCGAAAGGTGAGGACCAAGGCCTCCGTTGCGCGTGGTCTCCGTTACACGTTGTCATTCTGCCTTTGCGCGGGGATGCACAGGACAAGTTCCTGATTGCGCGGGGACATGCAACAGGAATCTTCTTTGCGCGGGGTCATGCTGCCCATTGTTCCCTTGCGCGGGGACACGTTACCACTGCTCTATTGCGTGGGGCCACGTAACTTATTTATAGGTTGCGCGTGTACTCGGAAGCTCTGAATGACTTGTCTTGAAGGGGGAATAAAATGCTGCCGGATCTACTGAAAGCATTCAATTTCATTCTTCATCACTTCGAACTCTCTCCTCTGCCTAAAGGATCAGCTTAAGAGTGAAGCCAAGTCAATCAAATCAACATTCCTCCTAAGTCTTAGGAGATGATCAAAATAGCTGCTGAAAGGCTACCGAATTCTAGATTTAATGCTCTACTTTCTCAAAATGATCTATTTTAGAATCAAGGGATGTAACAAGGATGTAAATGAACTCAGTATAAATGAAATATGATTATTGTTCCAAAATACTCTTTCTGTTGATATTTAAATAAGATAACTTCCTAAATCAAATGCATTTGTTTCTATTCGAAACAAAATGGCGACTCCACTGGGGATATCTTATTTAATATTAACATTGAGATAGTTATGGAACCTTCGTCATAGTTTGGCGTCTTTCTGACGCCAAAATGGTGACTCTCAGTGGGAAATCCTCCCCTTCATCTCTAAAGTAGATCACCTTATTCTTCAAATACTAATCCTAAATTTGTTTTATGTCAAAAGGTATTCAGATTTAAGTGCAAGTTACAATCAAATGGTGATTCCCGCAAGAGAAGTGAGCTTCCGTTTCACTTCAACTGGATTTCTGATAGAGTATGTGCCGAACCAAGCCAGCGCTCATATGACCCAACTTCCTACAAGCAAGAATAACATGACCCGAACAATAGCTGGGGTTGTGTCTGCTTCACCTCAGTTGATGGACGATGATAACGGTTGGACTGTCATAGTGTCCCACAAGACGAGAGTGCAAAATGCAGGAAACTCTCGAATAGATCTAACTTCGTCAAGGGTTAGAGGGCCGGTTACTCATAACACAGCTAAGAAGTATCCCGAACTTGCTCCTCCTGAGATATATCCCAGTTGAATGGTTCCGCAGTTGGGCTCGCATGACTTTCCAGCTTTAGTCGCCCCAAGGACTAGATGGACAAAAGAACAGAAAGGCAAAGCTGTAATGGCGAACTCACCGGTATCCGTGTCCGTGCGTATAAATTCACCGACGTCGGCACTGCCCCAATCGATCAATAGCACTAGAAGCGTGTCAAAGTCGAACGGGACTCCATCTTCCCCTCTCTCCATGAGTCCTGTTACACCGCCATATTCTCGCCTCACTCTAGCTACGGTCTCGTCTAAGAGTGGGGAAGCCGCGGTACACGTGACTGAGACAAACCAGAACAATATGCCAACCACTGAAGATCGTATCAACGAGATGGTAGCAGCCCAAAGAGTACTAATGGAAGAATGCGGACACCTTAGGGAGGCCCTGACAGCTCTTGCACATAACGTAGCTCAGATGGTGCCCCCACCAATGATGGGCATGACAAATGGACAAGAAAACCAGCCTGAAGGCTCTCATCTGCTAGGGGTGGGATCGCGAGGGTCTATTCCAGCCATGAGAACTATAACACAAGATGATATAAGGAAAGTCATCGAAGAAGCAGAGAGAGTAGAGAGAGAATACGAAAGTATTGGCCGCTTCCGATACCGAACACCATACCCGAGGGAGGTAGAGGATGTCCCATTCCCGGCCAACTTTAAACATCTAGATTTTCAGAAGTTTAATGGAGAAGGATTGCTGGAAGAACTTCTGATGCACTTCATCACCAACATGGAGAATTTCTCTACAATTCCGCAGTATTTCTTGAGGTTGTTCGGATCATCGCTGACGCACAAAGCATTTCAGTGGTATTCCAACTTGACACCAGGGTCGATAAGAATTTGGGAGCAAATGCAGGACGCCTTTATGTCGAACTTCTTCTCTTCAGAACGCGATGTTAGTATTACAAAATTGGCCTCCATACGGCAAAGAGAAGGAGAACCAGTAGTGAAGTTCATAGACAGATGGAAAATATTGCGTGCCTCGTGTAGACAGCTACCAGAGGAAAAGGAACGGGTCAGAATGTGTCTGAATTCTATGGAAACAGGAATTGCATTCGAACTAACCAGTGCTGATATCAGGACGTTCTGTGATTTAGCTACTAAAGCCCATGCCTTGGAATTAATGAATCATAAAATGCTAGCATTTTGCCAAGAGATAGCCAGAAAGGCGTCTGGCCAGATGAATGTGAATACTGTTGATCGTGATAGTAAGAGTAAAAATGCAAGGAATTCAAGAGAAAGGAGGTCAGAACGAAGAGAAGGATGGAACCAGTTAAGGAATAGATATAATGAGAAATGACCTCGAATGCTTAATTCCCATGAGGGGTTCAATTTTGATAAAGAAGATGTCGTCCCTATGATGAAACAGCTGCTAAAAGCCAGCACAATAGAATTTCCAGAACCTAAGCATCTCGAAGACGTGACAAAGACCAAAGAAAGAGATTTTTGCCGTTACCATTGCTTGGTGGGGCATCCGACGAAGAATTTCTATACATTAAAATGTATAATACAACGACTGATAGACAGGGGTGAGATAGTGACCGGCGAGAGGAAAGAAAAAAGAGCACGGGGGCCACAGTAAACATGCTCACCGCCCGGGAAGGGGTAGGAAAAGAAAACCACAAGGTGACAAAGAAGGTATCAGTAATTACGCTACGATCGGAAAAGAAGACGACAAGCCATGTGAAGCAGAAGGTAGAGATCATAAGAAAAGGAGCTGCTGAAAGATAGATCAGTGATGATAGAAATAAAGAAAGAGGTGAAACAACGAGAGTGACTTACAACGTAGTCAATCACTGGAAGGGCATACCGGCGCGGTTAAGCATCTATGATGCACTTAAGCTGTCGGAAGAATTTCGATAGAGTTTGGTCCAAGCACTATCTGACCATGATGTTAGGAATACTGTGTTGACAGAAATGAGATGCGAAGAGCACGACAAACAAGAAAATAGCCTACCAGTCATCTCATTCTCCAATGAAGATTTGATCTGCGAGACAGAGCATAACAGGCCATTAATGATAGAAGGCCATATTGGTGAGAAGAAGGTTAAGCGGATTATGATAGATAACGGATCTGCAGTGAATCTTTTACTGCTTTTGATGTTATGTAAGCTGGGCTATCGTCGCTCCGATCTGCGTCCTAGTGGAATGATGATTCAAGGCTTTAAACAAGATGGGCAATGGGCGCTTGAAAAGATTATAGTGGTACTAGAAATAGGGGAATTAATTACTGATGTTGTATGCCACGTTATAAATGCCGTGACAATGTACAACCTTCTCCTGGGAAGGCCATGGATACATCAGTATAATATTGTACCTTCCAGCTTGCATCAATGCTTCAAATATTGTAGAGACGGGAGACAGTATAAAGTAATCGCTGATGCGAGGCCATATACAGAAGCAGAGTCTTTCTTTGCGGATGCTAGTTACTATAAGGGGTTTGCCGAAGAAGCGAGAAATAATAAAGAGAATATAACGTTGAAAGACGTTCAAGCAAACGATGTCAGAGGAGAAAGGGCTGAATCCTCCAAAACTGCAGACACAAAGAAGAAATTCTATTTTGTACCAAAGCGTTTGAGGCAACCAGGACAGCCGTCGCTAACTTTGTTGTCACCAGAGCAATTATAAATTTTACAGTCTAATTATACTGTACTGCTGCCTAGCATTGAAAGGTGTAAGCCGTTCTCAATAGCCCCGGGAAGATTTCGAGTCAAGGCCAGTGCAAGACACCCCGAGCTGATAGAATTCTACACCGCAGTAGAAGCAAGGGTAAAAGAGGAAGTTGAAAATAACATACATTGCGATAAGTTGACTCCAGAAAGTCTAGAAAGATACATATCAGTAAGCAAGAAAATCATGAGAAGCATGGGTTTTGACTACGAAGAACCCATGAGACTAAATCATGAGAAGGGTATTCATATCCCTCTCGGGGTTGATCAGGAAAAGCGAAGAAAATTTCAAGGATTGGGGACAGAATCGTCGGTAAATATGATTACGGCAACACAAGCATCAGAAGAAGATTCTGAGATGGTCAAATATCCTGAAGCGACTCCGAAGCAGATGGAAGACGGGGGACAGCCAACGATAGACAGTTTTCAAAAAATAAATTTGGGTACGAAAGAAGAACCCCGGAATACATTTGTCAGTAACGGTCTCTCTGAACAAGAATCTGAGAAATATTTCCAGTTACTTAAAGAAAACAAAGATGTCTTCACATGGACGTATGCTGAGATGCCAGGTTTAGAACCTTCAGTGGCGATGCACCGATTAAATGTTTCTAAGGAGAAAAGGCCGGTTAAACAGGCACAAAGGCGATTTCACCCGGACTTAATCCCATTGATCGAGGAAGAAGTCAACAAGATGATTAAAGTAGGGTTTATCAGAGAAGTCAAGTATCCTAGGTGGATATCGAACATTGTCCCCGTGAAAAAGAAAAATGGACAAGTCAGAGTGTGCATTGACTTCAGGGATTTGAACGAGGCTTGTCCAAAAGATGATTTTCCTCTCCCTATAACAGAGTTGCTGATTGATAGCGTGACCCAGTATGTTGTTATGTCCTTTATGGACGGCTACATAGGGTACAATCAAATTAGAATGACACCTGAAGATGAAGAAGCGACGACATTTAGAATGCCGCTTGGAATTTATTGCTATAAAGTCATGTCGTTCGGTCTCAAAAATGCCGGGGCAACATATTAGAGAGCAATGTAAAATATTTTCCAAGACATGATGCAAAAACATGTTGAGTGCTACGTCGATGACTTGGTGGTTAGATCAGGGGACCATCAGGAGCATCGCGAACATTTGGCATCAGTTTTTCGTTGATTAAGAAAGAAGCAATTGAAAATGAATCCGGCCAAATGCGCTTTTGGAGTATCCTTAGGAAAATTTCTTAGTTTTGTTATACGGTACAGGGGTATCAAAATTGATCTTGAGAAAATTAAAGCCATTCAAAATATGCCACCACCGACAACGATAAAAGAATTGAAAAGTTTGCAAGGAAAATTGGCATATATTCACCGTTTCATCTCAAACCTAGCAGGAAGGTGACAGCCATTCTCTCATTTGATGAAGAAGAATGCAAAGTTTGTATGGGACCAAGCTTGTCAGAATGTATTTGACTCGATAAAAGAATTGTTGAAACAGCCACCGATACTCATAGCTCCGATAAGAGGAAAGCCTCTTATTTTATACACATCTGCAGCTGAGAATTCCTTAGGTACTTTGTTGGCTCAAGTAAATGAAGCCGGGAAAGAGGCTGCTCTTTATTATCTTAGTCGAATATTGATGGGGGCTGAATGCAATTATTCTCCAATTGAGGAGTGTCTAGCGCTAGTATTCGCAGTCCAAAAGCTGAGAAATTATTGTCTCTCCCATGATATAACCTTAATCTCAAGGGCAGATCCGATCAAGTTTTTAATGACAAGGCCGATGTTATCAGGAAGACTGGCTAAATGGATGTTGTTGCTTTTGGAATACACTATTACTTATGAACTAGCCAAAGCCGTGAAGGGACAAGCAGTGGCGGATTTTCTCGCAGCGCACCTCGTTACAGAGTAGGAGACTATCGTTGACGATTTTTTGGATGAACAGGTTATGTTGGCCGAGTCACAAAGTTCATGGAAAATGTATTTCGATGGTGCCGCGTGAGCCTCATGAGCAGGGGCAGGGGTGATATTCATTACTCCCCAAGGAGACTTATTATCATACTCTTTCACGCTAGGCACTGTATGCACGAATAATGAGGTTAAATACAGAGCCCTCATTATCGGGATGGAAATGGCTCAACAGATGGGGATAAAGCTTTTGCATATCTTTGGGGATTTCAAATTGATTATAAATCAGTTGACAATGGAATTCGAGGTAAGAAAGCAGGAACTCTTACCCTATTGCAGGAAAGCACAACAACTGCTAGAACGGTTCAATCATGTAGAAATCAAACACATCCCGAGGTCTGAAAACACAAAAGCAGATGCATTAGCTAGTTTGGCAGTAGCTCTGTCCTGCCCTAATCGGAGCCCTCTCCAGGTAACTATAGAGGAAAGAAGATTTTTACCGTCTTCAGAAGTCATTGAAGAAGTCATCGAGACACTTCCGGTGTCATGTTTAGAAATAACAACAGATCAGGCACAGAAACAACAGATTGGCATCAACCTTTCGTTGATTAACTTAAATACAATATCTTGCCGAAAGATCAGGCACAGAAACAACAGATCAAGCAGTGATCGAACAAGTTCATTATATGCAGTGAAGTGTTGTATAGAAAATCGTATAATGGGATGTTGTTACGTTTCTTAGATAAATAAGAAGCAGATCAAATATTACAGGAAGCGCACTCTGGTGAATGCAGAGCACATTAAGCGGGTAAAAATCTATTCCACAGAATACATCGAATGGGTTATTATTGGCCCACCATGTTCAAAGATGCAATAGATTATACGAAGCGGTGTCATGAATGCCAAATTCATGGAGATATTATACACATGCCCCCGGAAGACTTGCACTAGTCCGTTACTTCTTGGCCCTTCTCTGCTTGGGGACTTGACGTAATTGGTCCTATAAACCCGCCTTCATCCAAAGGAAAGCAATATATTCTGACGGCGACCGATTATTTCTCTAAATGGACTGAAGTAGTTACTTTGCGTAATGTTAAGGAAAAGGATGTGGTTAATTTCATTGCCACGCCATAATATACCGGCATGGTATTCTAAAAAAAATCGTTATGGATAATGACACTCCCTTCAAAAACAGAGGCATGGAAAAGTTATGTCAGAAATTCTGCATTCGGCATTCATTTTCAACTCCTTACTATCCGCCGGCCAATGGATTAGCAGAGGCGTTTAATAAAACAATAGTCAAAATATTAAAAAAGACAGTGACAGGAAACAAACGCGATTAGGACGACAAATTGCAAGACGCATTATGGGCATGCAGAACTACTTATCGCACAACAATAAGAGCAACACCGTATTCACTGGTTTATTGCATTGAGGCAGTCATCCCAATTGAAATACAAGTAGCATCGCTCAGGGTGGCAGTGCATCAGTCCATAACGGAGGATGAGAATGCAAAGATAAGGTTGAAAGAGTTAGATTTGCTCGATGAGAAATGTCTAGCCGCGCAGCAGCGGTTGCAATTATATTAGGCAAGGACATTAGCCGCTTTTGATAAACGGTTTAAATACCATTCTTTCAAAAAGGGGGACATGTTGCTTATGTTGAAAAGACCGATAGTGATCACCCATAAAACAGGGGGCAAGTTTGAGCCCAAATGGGATGGACCATATATAATAAGCAAAGTATACTCCAATGGGTCATACAGAGCAGTAAACCAAGATGGATAAGGTATCAGTGTACCGGTCAATGCTCGCTTCATCAAAAGATACCGTCCCTAGCGACACTGTTGATTTTGATCCAGAATATTATCGGCGTAATAATTTTACATCAAAAGGGGGCAAGAATGGACAAGACCATGTCTATGTATCATTACATGAATAAAAGAAGAAATTTACGAGCATATCGAGACTATATTTCATCAGTATTGTAAAGAAAAATTGTCATCGTTAAGCGAACTCTGCAGAACTCTGTCGAAATCGACATTATCACCATGTTAATACATTACTAACAAGCACAAATGAATATTTTGAAGATGTTAGAAAAGGTGATGACATATCAATTTCAGTCAGAGGTGGCTATTATTCTTGCAACGACAATGATCCCACTCAGGGATGACTATTATAGTGGTTATTATTCTCGCGACGACATTATTCTCGCAACGTCAACAATAGCACTCAGGGATAGCTATTATTCTCGCAATGACAATAATAGCACCTACTATTATCTATCAAGACATTTTAAGGCAGTCTAGCCAAAATCATTAAAAGGGTCTAGATCCTAAAGAAAGGTAAAATCCTAAAAAGAGAAGAGCTAAACCCTAAAAAGACCAAACTCTAAAAGAGCCAGGAGCTCTAAAAAAGGATCAAGCTTGAAAAGACCCAAAGGATTAAGCTCTAGAAGGGCTGGCCATGCATAAGACCTATCAAGATCGCCATTCGAGTAGTAGCGAGAAGCCAGTGGCCCTAAAAAGCCCGTGAAGGCCATTGTATGCATACCCATGCGGGCAGCTGATAGAGCCAGTGACTAAAAGTCCCCAACAGCCAGTCATGCGTAACCCCCATGTCGTCTGCACAGCTTTCCGGCAACATCATGGGGAACAAAGAAAAGTTCCCTCCCGTGATTGGGCTCGACCTTACAGACGAAGAAAATGAGGGCTGCAGTGCAAGCTTTAGATAGGCCAACTATACATAAGACCCCCCAGATTTGTGGTTCGATTCTGGTATTAACTCATGAGGAAGGGCTTAAACCTTCTCATTGATGGACTGACAACCATGGATTTGGTACCCCAAAGGTAGCCTTGCGAGCTTTGTGAACTCTAGAGAGTTACCGCGGCCAACCCTGTGCGTAAAACCAACCGAGCTCACCGCCCTGGTAGCTTCATTGGGCCCCTCTGATGGATCACTGTTTATGAACTCCTTAGGCAGTAAGAAGCCCAACGAACTCCTAAGAGTTACAGAGGCCATCACGTGAGACCCAGCTCCACTACTCAAGAGCTTAAACTGAGTATGCTCCACTACTCAAGAGCTTAAACTGTGTGTGACTAACTAAACTGAAATATAGCACCGCCAATTAAGACGAAGATCATTTAGGAGACCCTTACTAACAACATATATATATATATGTGTATAAAAAGATATAGTATGATAAAAATGAAGTAAAAGAAAGTCTATTGCACCATAATATGCCAATCAAAATGTCATTTGAAATATCACAAGTCACTAGTACAACCTGCAAATGTGAAAGCATGTATAGCAGCAAAAATACATCAAAATTATGCATTTCATAGCTCCCCTAAGATACCTAATGCTGCTAAATATTGCTGTAAATTTTCTTGAAGATTAACTTGAGCTACAACATGTTCCAATCTGGCATTTGAAATAATTATAGCAGGATCCGGAGTATCGGCTAATTTTTCCTCCAAGGAAACGATCAATTCCTCATTTTTCACCAATTCAGATCTTTCAGGATCCACAGAATGACAGCTACACTCTATCTTTTCTTGGACTCTTTCAATGTTTAAACTTTCTTCTGAACTTTGTCGATCTAACTGAGTAATCTCTTGCTTCAGAAGGACAATATGATCCTCGATAGATTTCTTCTCGTCAACAAAGGTTTTCAATTGCTCTTACAAAGACGATTGTTCCTGATCATGGCGAGAGATAATGGAAGAGATCTGAGAAACTTTCTCCTTGGAATATGCAAGTTGTTTCCTGTACTCCAGGATTTCAAGAGGAACAATCACAGTTTTAGTTGAGGACAAGGCAGTTATTGAGTTATGAAATCTTAAGAGAGCATTGCGCATAGATGAAACATCAACTTTAGCCATCTGAGAAGCACCATCCAGGACAGTCAAAGCGATAGCTAAATCAGACCATTGATCAAGGTCTTTGAAGATTTCGACAATAGTCAGTATAAAATTCTTGATTAGGGCTAATCTGTGTGCAGAAACCTTCTCAAGTGATAGCGCATTCAATGAAGTACCAATAGAGCCAGAACTCACTGCACCATTTTGAGGTAAATCCCCTGTTAAGAAATAAAAATTTATAATAAAAGTTTTATGAACAAGTAACATAAAAAGTGTGAAAAAAGGGAAGGAACGACCTCTCGCTGGCACCGAAACACAGTTGTGTCTCCTTGGCAAGATGAGGAGTAGGTTCCACCATCTCTGCAAGAGACGAGGCCCTATTCTCAGTACTTGAGGCAACGGTAGTGGGGGTAGGCAAATCAGTCGGCTCTGCCGGAGAAGCTATTTCGTGTTCAGCACTTGGAACAACAATATTATGAGCAGGCAAAACAATTAGCTTTGCTGAAAAAGGAATCTTACGCGCTGCTGCCTTCGGGGGCATTGAAAATCTAGGCGTGGCTGTTGGGGCAACAGGGGGTAAATCCTTGAGGGAGGTTTGATCACCTGAAATAGAACGTTTAAGAGAAGAAGAGGGAAAGGAAAAAGAACAAATGACGATGGTAAAATTTTCTTACGAGGTGAATATCTATATCCTCTGTGGATTAAGGGTCCTTCTTCCCTTTCCCCTCCTGCAGATGAAACTTTTGAGGGGATAACCTCAAAAGGGGGGAGTATGTCTCCCTCAGCCGCAAGAATATCTTCTACTACTATCTCGTCTCCACTACTGATGTTAACTTCCCCCTCTTTGTAATCACTATCCTGGCTTTCCCTCTCTGTGTCGTCTTCATCAGAGACAATATCACTAGATGAAGAAGTTGAGCTTTCACTACTCAGATCTTCTTCGTTCGATTCTTCGACAACAACTTGCTTTCCTTTGGAAGGAGGTTGCTGGCCTTCTAGTTGGGTAGTTACGATAATCACTGCCAAAGAAGTGATATCAGTAGTCCTTTCTTGGGGGGAAGCTTGGGCATGTGCCTGAGACCTGGTAACGGGAGAAGAAATTGGCTACTGTGGAGATTGAGCGATCCCAGAAATTGGAGAGGTGGTCGGTTGTTACTGAGGAGGAGTGGATGGAGATGGTTCATCTTAGGGATAAGTAACATCCTCTGGATGAAGGGAAATGTCTATTGTAACCCTTCCTCTTTGATGAAGAGAAATTGGTTCAAATTCGCGAGTCTCGCCATATGCTACCCAACCTTTCAAGGTGTTGTCAGGTTTTATCTCGTGAATAGGTTCGTCTACGGATATCTTGACACAGCGATAACCAGTAAAGGGGGCATGGCTAGTCTCCGGAATGAAACCGACTCCTGATTCAATGACACGACCCTTAAGCTCGGGAGGAGGAAGCCACATAGGTTTATCCACTGGCTAGCTTTTCCTGGTCAAGTGGGCTTGGTGTACTCACCACCTCATGTGATTGTATGATGCTCTAGGGGTACGATTGCAGCCTGGAATAATGAAGGCAGAATCGGCTTGGCATAGCAGTTGCTTCCAAACCATGGCTCAGTTAAACGGACCAGTGCCATAACTTCGTATTCTTCTGGTAACTAGCCCGCAGTCTTTTGGTACTTCTTGGTCAAAACTAAATTAACGAGTGAATCGGCTTGGGTAATACGGTTCTCTCTAGAATTCCGTCCCTTCCCTCGACGAAAAACTGCACGATTTGATAGATACAAAGAATCCCCTTTCTGCTACAGTAAGTGGAGATGCGCCCGTCTTCTCTACATCTTCGATATAACATGGTAGGCTGAATTGAAAGTAATTTATCTTATTGTCCTAGGAAATAACATCTTTTGCCCAGTCGTAAGATCTTTTTCCCATAGATCTCTTTTGGAAAAAGCAGAGGGGAAGTTTCGAAGGATGAATATAAGCTTTTTCTGGCACATCGTAAGTTCAGGGGAAATAAACGTCGAGCCAGCCGAAGAAATAATGCCAGGGCATGAAAGTCGAGTTGGAACCAATGGAAGGGCTCTTCACATGAGAAGCAATTTCTTCAAAGCCTCTGTAGATTGAGCAGAGGACCAGGGGTACGAGAGAATACCTGACTCCCTCAGCCATGGCACCTACTGTCACAAACAAGGAAGGGTGAATGGCATCTGCTGACTTCGAACTTGGGAGAACTACTATGCTCAGCTAATAGGCCAAAAATGCCACGAGTTCGCCATAGATAGAATATTCGGCACGACCTTTAATACCTTTTCGAAGGCGTTCAAGTTCCCGAGAATGATTGCCCTCGAATCTGAAAATGAGTAAGTGAAATCAAGATTATATATATAATAAACCGTGACATGAAAAAGGAGTTAAGGGAAGAAAGAGAATTACTTGAAACCTCGGCTGAAATGCGCCAGCCATTGTATGGGATGAGTTTTATGAATATTCAAGAATTTAGACATTTCCTTGAAAAGTTCTATGGTCGATTCTGAAATAGAAGGTATACGGTCGGGTGAAGAGATGAAGGCAAACTCCTCATTAGTAGGGACGAATTCGTCGAAGATTTTCCCTATTATTGGTAAATTGGTGATTCTGTGAATGTTCCAAAGAGTGATGCTCATTTCGCCTTCGGGAAAGTGAAAAGAGTTGGTGGAAGGACACCAATAGTTAAGGAAAGCCTTCAGAATAGAAGGTTCCCTGTAAAAATGTTGTGACATTGCTTCAATAGCGGAGAAAACATCAATCTTCAACAGAGTGTTCACGTGTTTCTTCATGACTGCAGCAGCCCACTCTGGGTAGTAATTCTGAAGGGTCAGAGAGCCTCTCATTCTGAACTCTTCTGGGAGCCAAATAAGTCAGCGATAACTGAAATGCTGTTGGAGTGTTTCATAAAAGGAGGGGTACAATCTGTGAAGGTCGTAAGAAGGCACGAGGAAGATCATGGGATGCACATTGCAATCCGTTGCCTTAGTTTTGGGGGTCGTAAGATGCCTTCTAGTATTTTCGGTTCTCTGAATGACCAGGACTCTGAGTAAGAGAGTCTCTCTGAGGTTGTAACACCCCAGATTTTGGCCAATCTGGGATTAGACGTCCTTAGGCAATGGGTCAACTAAAACACCTGAAAAATTTCTTAGAACCCAATTCCATAGCCAAAGAAATCACGTAGGATTAATTCCTTTGAAAAATAAGTGTAAGTTAGACACGCGATTTGGTTGAATAAATGCTTGTATTAGTATGTATTGAATTAAATGATGTTATGGATTAGTTTGAGATTGGTTTCTCAATTAATATGCTGACGTGAATAATTTCCCACATGTTAGTTATATGCATGGTTTCATGGTATGTATGAAATGCATGTACTTGATGATTTACTTAAGTTCTATGTTATAACATGTGTTAACATGCTCACATGGTTGTATTTCAATTCCAATACTCTCATATGATTTGCTGATGTGATTCCTTAATTGTTTGGGACTATGCTTAGTCCAGGCAGTCGGTAACCGAGCGAATTCGTGGTTAGCTTATCTTCGCCACGAACGACGCGTCGATGAACGCGAGCCGTGTTCTGGAGTTGGCGGCAGTGGTTAGGCCATACAAAGTGTTTTACGCACTTCATGTCGTCAACTTGAGATGCGATCGCGCTAGTCGAGCCCGTCAAGTAACCCGACTGGCCGTTGTATGTTCACCCTGCATGAGTCATAACTGCTTGAACCTAGGGTACTGAACTTACCATTGTAAACCCTGTCAACCATGGTACCTTGATCCACGAAGACTCATGAGCCGGGCATGGTGGTATGGGACACCGTGGTCGAGCTGTCGGCCTACGCTGGGGCCACAAACCTCCCCGTAGTGACCAGTGAGCACCTAGACTCGTGAGCAGATTATGGTGGTATGGGACACTATATTCTTGCTGTCGGCCTACATTGATAAGGTGATGGGGAAGCGGTGTAATGAGTGCGAGCAACAGCCCTGGCAGCCCTTTGTAGTGACCGCGAGCGTATTCTGAGTCTACGGGAGGTGACGACCCTTCAGTAGCAGTAGAGTACAGTAGGCCTGTATTGATAAGGTGATGGGGGAGCGGTGCAACGAGTGCGTGCAACAGCCCTGGCAGCCCTTGCAGCGACCTACAAAATATACATCGTATGAGATTACTAGGAGTGACGACCCTAGACAGGATCTGTGTTGGGATTGATATAAGGGAGGTACCTTAGTTTCCCAATCCTGCTGTTTGAATGGACTAATAACAACTTGGAAATCATATCACCATAACATTGCATGTGCCTGGAAGATGTGGAGCACTCTAGGGAGTGTGGCATGCCGTGGTCGTAAGATGTTGCCGTATGAGGGAGATCGTCGGTGAGGGCATACATCACGTCATGTCATATTGCATTAACAACAGTATTAGGATTGTTTGATTTACTGCTTTACTATTATCGCATGATTGATTTGATAACATGCTAATCTTTGCTCTCTTATCCCACTGAGTTGATCACTCACTCCCACATTACGGGATGGTGTTTCCGGACACCCACCAGTCCCTATTGTGATTGTAGATGATGGTGCTGCTTGAGAAGCGGAGCTGGACTTGATGATGAGGAGGAGGATTCCTCCTTTATGCGTGTTCTGATTGACGGGATTACAGGGAGGTTTATTAGATACCTTGACACTTGTCATTTTATATTTTTAGAACACTCATGTATATCCTTTTGGTTTACTTTTAGTGTATACATGTATGTAAATAACCTGATAACATATTCACACTCTGGAGACATACAACAGTTTATATATGTTATACATACTATCATAGTCTTCCGCTTGTAAATTTAACCGTCTCTGGAGCATGATATGCTGTTTTAGCTTAATCTCACTCATGTTTAATACATTATCACAGAAAACATTCAATCATACATATCTATGTTGCATAAATAACATTTTGGAACTCGGGAGTTGGGTTTTTGCTCGACCCCTCGATTTTCGGGATGTTACAGATGGTATCAGAGCATGATTTGGATTAAACCGGGCCTGAGTTATGGTCACGCGACGTACGATGTTGCTTCTTTCGACTTAGGTGGGTGCGAGAAGGGTCTAGAAACACTTTTAGGATCCCAGATTCGCTAATAGGCGAAGTCTATTCATTTCGATCGCGTGATCGAGTCCGTAACGCATATAGGGTCGCGTGAAGTAACCCGAATAACTCCTAGGTTATAGGTAAGTGGGTTGGGACATTCTTTGAATGATTCTAAACTTTTTAATGTGAATTTTTGGGCCGTGGGACAACCACGACCCCTGTATTCAATCGCCAGGGCTTAAAAACCCCGTTTCACCGAAAATCTTCGAAATTCTTCCTCTCACCACTCCAATATTCAATTTTCTCTTATCTTTTTCATGTTAGGCATCAATAATAATGTGAAAATAACATAGAATCATACTTTCACAAAATTTTACAGTGAATAGTAAAATTTCATAAAAAATAGCCATAAGACCATTATAACTTCACTTTATTTAGAAAATAATAGGCTATATGGATGTACTAGCTCCTTCTACCCCAAAATCATATGCTGCATGATAGGGTTTTGTATTTGGGATTACAGATTGGCCCCGAAAATCCTCGTATGGATGTTTGGGTCTCCCTAGGGCAATCTACAATGAACCAAAGGGGGAACCATATCTTTTTGGAATCCCTAGGGCAAGGGGAACCCATCCCATATGGCCTCAATGGCCAATTTTCAAGTTCACCGGCGATGCCATCGCCGATTCGGCGATGCATCGCCGGTCAAACTCGTCAGATGGGTCTGACCTTTGGGCTGGAGGAGTTTGGGGGCTAGTGTAGCCCCCTAGTATGCGGTCCGTACCTTGAAACCCCCTAAAAGATGTACTTCCTTCACAAATGACCCCCATTCCAAGCTCCATTTTCATTTTTGCTGCCCTATTCCAAAAACTGTGATTTTAAATCACTCCTAAATCCATCCTTGGTTGAAAACGACCACTCTCCACCATTCTATTTCGGTTTGCAGCCCTTCCTCTTGAAGATTTCATCATTTGGAGCTCTTACAACGCCCAAATCGAGCTGAAATCGTGAGGTGCTCCATTCCCCTTTTTCATTCTCTTTTCTTTCTGAAAATACATCCTAGGGGAGCTTGAAGCATCCCTCTAAAACACCTAGATCTCCCTTTTCTAGTTTGGTTAGCTATTTCCTTACATTTTCTCCATTTTCCATGGCTATTGTTAAGCTGTTTTAGCCTTTTTCTCTCTTTTCACCATCCTCCCTCTCAATCCTATTTCTCCATTTTCTTTGCTTAAGGGATACCGAAAATATATGGCCGAGAGAGCTCTAGTGAGCAACAGACAGTATTAGACTCGACAGGGATAAAGAAGGTAAGTCGGGACTGTGGTAAAGTCCTTTGGTAGAGTTAGGCATCTATGCCTTTGCCCTGTAGATTGTTTGATTTTTATTTTAAGGATTTCTGTGTTTTATTGTTATTGGGTCTAATGATGTCACTGGTAGACAATGTGTTGCGTCAGTGGTTTGGGCTTAGCATAGCCTAATGCATCTCTGTCATAATTCATGTAGAACTTTATTCCATATATTGTGACGAAATTTGGTTAGATGGAATATATGCCGTTTCATTTCGCTGTAAGGTATTGTCCCTAGATTGGGAGTATAGTAACTCTCGGGATTCAGTCTACAAATGAATTTTTATCCCACCCCACCCTCCTACCAAGCATGCCACTCCCTATCCCAACATGGGATTAGGAATGCGGTTCCATTTAGTACAACTTAATGCTACTGGCCATATAGGCCCTTGGCGTTTTGGACTTAGAGATAGCACTCCTAGATTTGAAGGATCTGACTATATGGGAAAGCCTTCTACCGTATAATCTTAGGCTTTGGATTATAGCTTTCTTAGGCTTTGAATTATAGCTGCTGAGTTACAGACTAGCCTATTAGTTACCTTAAGTAGTGTAAAGCCTGTATATGCTGAGGAATTGTAGGTTAGATTTGGTTGAAGTAGAACCTTATTCCTTCGATAGATCCCCTTATGACTTATAGACTTCTGTTGTTGCCCATAGGAAGGAACCATTCACTCTCAGGGAACATTTATAACTCTCTCAGATTAAACTTAGAATGTACTAGCACGCCCCTTAAAATTGCCTTCCCCAAGGGCTTATTGCATTCGGGAACGCGGAATAAAGGAACTACATGTAAGCGATGTATTCGCGGTTTGAATCGACTTCCTAATCCTAGTGGTTACCAATAAATCCAATGCTCTGATCAAGCAGAAGATCGGCATCGACTCGGATTAAGAATTGATACAATAAATCTTCTGTCCTAGCTAGACAGAAAGTCTATGTATCCGGCTCAGACCCACTATACTACTTTTCTTCCGTGTTGGCTCGACCACATATAACCGAACGGGATCACAGTGTCTTTGGGAAATGGCGAGGACTTAAAGCCAGTAGAGAATTCGACATCTTGCCACCAAGTCATACCTGCCCCTGAACTTAACCACAATAGAGATTAGGCTCATCTCTATGATCATAGGTACCAATGCCATAGAATGCATCATTAGTAAGGAAAACCATGTAGACAAGTTGTTTCCCAATTTATGTCAAGGATAGGTCTTAAGTTGCACCTCGTTCTGATGTACGGAGCGACGCATAGACTCTTGAACCTTAAGTAAAACCAAGTTTTAGAGGGGGTAGAACGAATTAAGTCCAATCTAGTTAGGTTAGTCAACGCTACCGTTCGATCAGAGTGGCGCAGCGGAAGAGTGGTTGGCCTCTTTCCCACTGGCCCAGGCTCGAAACATTTGATTTAGGTTATATGTACGGTTAGGTTATTAAATAAGATTTGAACCTTCCTTAGAAAAAGTACTCCTTGCCCTTCGCCAATTTCGGGGACGAAATTTTATTTTAAGGGGGGTAGATTGTAACACCCCGGATTTTGGCCAATCTGGGATTAGACGTCCTTAGGCAATGGGTCAACTAAAACACCTGAAAAATCGCTTAGAACCCAATTCCATAGCCAAAGAAATCACGTAGGATTAATTCCTTTGAAAAATAAGTGTAAGTTAGCTAGCGCGACGCTGGAGTAGCTGGAAAATAGTCCCTGATCACTTTAAATACGTTCTACAAGACCTAAATCGAGTAGAACCAACGACTCTATAATACTCTATAACCTCGAACCAAACTCTAAGCAGGTTTGTTCTCTAGACCACTTTGAATCTTTGTATTGGATCTAGACAGCGCGTCGAAAGTCCGATACCTCCTATCTTAGACCGTTAGAACCGCCTAGCTGGACTTGACACTCATTTCGAAAATCAAGTCAAATCGATAATCACAGGCCATTTCATTGAGCCCGGACCGAAGAGAGTGCGAATAGGGACAGAATTGGAATTTCAAATTCAAATCTGGCACACGACTTGACGCGTCAGTATTAAGCGTTCTGACCATCAGAATTCAGCCAGATTACACCCTCGGATTAGGAAAAATTTCTATTTCATATTATGAGACTTTCAGCCCTGATCTGCGTGCGGTGACCGCTGAACTGAAACTGGTCTGCCACGCGCGATCTGCGAACCCTGCCAGACTAAAAACTTAATACGTGCTAGATCTGGTATGCGTGAGCTTAAGTCCGATCGCATTCGACCAAGGGACCACCAGAAAACATCTTTTGAATCGAAACAGCCCCAAATTGGATATGCACTAAGTAAACTTCGTTCCGGAGCCTGTTTTTGACATTTTTAAGCTTATAAAAGGGGTTGAAACCCTCACTCCTCTCTCCCATCCGAAATTGCAAAAAGCCCTAGATTGGGAGAGAGAAAAGTTGAGAGTTTTTGAGAGAGAGTGGGAGTGATTTTCCTGCCACCTGCTGCTGCTGCTGCATGTGCTTAAGCAACGCACTCTGATCACTTTCCCGGAGATTCCAACGCACTTCTAGGTAAGGAAAACCCTAACCACTTGCTGATTTGGGGATTTCTTCGATTCAAATAGAATAGTAGCTGATGTACATGTGTATCAGGTTCTCTATTCGCAGTAGACGAAGCGTATACACTCCGTTCGAAACGATACATTTATAAGAGACAAGGTGCGGATTTTAGACGCTTTGATTGACTATTTTCAAAGCTTTCAATGTCATTTAATAGTAGATTCTTGACGGCAACGCCGTTTGACATGTACAACATGCTGTCCGTTTCCTGTTTCGTAAACCAACGAAGAATATAAGATTTAGGGCATTTTAGTCATTTGTAGGGAGTACTGTTTTTATTCATATTTTGCTGATGTGATTGACATGGTTTATTGTCGCATTAGAATGTTAGGAATGCGTGCATAGTTAGTTTGGAGAAGAGATTCGCCTAAATGCGCACTTCGGGTCGACATACTATATGTAGACTTAAGTGTGTAGTGTAAGTGTTTGTATAAATGCTTGTATTAGTATGTATTGAATTAAATGATGTTATGGATTAGTTTGAGATTGGTTTCTCAATTAATATGCTGTCGTGAATAATTTCCTACATGTTAGTTATATGCATGGTTTCATGGTATGTATGAAATGCATGTACTTGATGATTTACTTAAGTTCTATGTTATAACATGTGTTAACATGCTCACATGGTTGTATTTCAATTCCAATACTCTCATATGATTTGCTGATGTGATTCCTTAATTGTTTGGGACTATGCTTAGTCCAGGCAGTCGGTAACCGAGCGAATTCGTGGTTAGCTTATCTTCGCCACGAACGACGCGTCGATGAACGCGAGCCGTGTTCTGGAGTTGGCGGCAGTGGTTAGGCCATACGAAGTGTTTTACGCACTTCATGTCGTCAACTTGAGATGCGATCACGCTAGTCGAGCCCGTCAAGTAACCCGACTGGCCGTTGTATGTTCACCCTGCATGAGTCATAACTGCTTGAACCTAGGGTACTGAACTTACCATTGTAAACCCTGTCAACCATGGTACCTTGATCCACGAAGACTCATGAGCCGGGCATGGTGGTATGGGACACCGTGGTCGAGCTGTCGGCCTACGCTGGGGCCACAAACCTCCCCGTAGTGACCAGTGAGCACCTAGACTCATGAGCAGATTATGGTGGTATGGGACACTATATTCTTGCTGTCGGCCTACATTGATAAGGTGATGGGGGAGCGGTGCAACGAGTGCGACCAACAGCCCTGACAGCCCTTTGTAGTGACCGCGAGCGTATTCTGAGTCTACGGGAGGCGACGACCCTTCAGTAGCAGTAGAGTACAGTAGGCCTGTATTGATAAGGTGATGGGGGAGCGGTGCAACGAGTGCGTGCAACAGCCCTAGCAGCCCTTGCAGCGACCTACAAAATATACATCGTATGAGATTACTAGGAGTGACGACCCTAGACAGGATCTATGTTGGGATTGATATAAGGGAGGTACCTTAGTTTCTCAATCCTGCTATTTGAATGGACTAATAACAACTTGGAAATCATATCACCATAACATTGCATGTGCCTGGAAGATGTGGAACACTCTAGGGAGTATAGCATGCCGTGGTCGTAAGATGTTGCCGTATGAGGGAGATCGTCGGTGAGGGCATACATCACGTCATGTCATATTGCATTAACAACAGTATTAGGATTGTTTGATTTACTGCTTTACTATTATCGCATGATTGATTTGATAACATGCTAATCTTTGCTCTCTTATCCCACTGAGTTGATCACTCACTCCCACGTTACGGGATGGTGTTTTCGGACACCCACCAGTCCCTATTGTGATTGCAAATGATGGCGCTGCTTGATAAGCGGAGCTGGACTTGATGATGAGGAGGAGGATTCCTCCTTTATGCGTGTTCTGATTGACGGGATTACAGGGAGGTTTATTAGATACCTTGACACTTGTCATTTTATATTTTTAGAACACTCATGTATATCCTTTTGGTTTACTTTTAGTGTATACATGTATGTAAATAACCTGATAACATATTCACACTCTGGAGACATACAACAGTTTATATATGTTATACATACTATCATAGTCTTCCGCTTGTAAATTTAATCGTCTCTGGAGCGTGATATGCTGTTTTAGCTTAATCTCACTCATGTTTAATACATTATCACAGAAAACATTCAATCATACATATCTATGTTGCATAAATAACATTTTGGAACTCGGGAGTTGGGTTTTTGCTCTACCCCCTGATTTTCGGGATGTTACAGAGGTGAGGAAGTCTCTGGGCTCGCATATTAACATAGAATGATGATGGTGGATTTTGATGGGGATTGAGACGATGCCTCGTCTATAAGGGTTGTCAAATTCTATGGTGTTTTGGACCGAGCGGACTGTTTCCCAGGAATTATTGAGCTTCTTCCTGTTATGTTCTTTGATTTTCTCCTGGAATTCCTTCACTTTGTTTCTACGAACTTTCTTTGATCTGGAGGGAGGTGTATCTTCTCTGACAGGTGGCCTTTTGCTGCTTGTATGGTAATGAGCTGTCATTTTTAGCCACTTGTCCCAATCATAGTCTCGGCTGTGCGTTGGTGGCCTTTCAAGGTCTCTCATGATGATGGCCCTTTGGATGGGAGATGGTAAAGCCTCGATGCGGGGAGAGAAGTCAAAGGTTGGTAACAATGGCTCTTTTATGAAGGCAGGGTGCTTGACAGTTGTCTTGAAGCGCTTGTATAAGGGTTGAGTAGGGGACAATGGAGATTCCGTGGCTTGGGGTGTGACAAAGGGATCAGTATTGGGGAGGTCTTGATGAGAAGGCTGATCGGTAGGAGGATCGACAACAATGAAAGTTCTCTTAGTGCGAGCCATAATTGGAGAAGATTAGAACCTGAAGAAGAAAGAAGTTGGGAAAGTCAGTCCAGAGTGAGCAAAGTCGAGTCTGAAAAAAGACAAGTGTTGGTTGGGTACAATGCGCAGACAAGGACGTTGCGTGCGTACGCGCAACCTAGTTTTCCTTGCCCGTGTATGCACAACAGGGCGGACTGTGTGAAAAAAGTATTGGTTGCGTGGGCACGTACAAGGGATTTTTCCCTTACGCGTTGCGCGTGGTCGTGCAAAGACTTACTCAGAGAAGTAAATAGCAAGAGCTCCGCTGCAACAGAGAAAAGTGGATAAATTAGGTCGTTCCGAGTATTTATAGGGTGAATGGGCCGTTGTGCGTGGTCGCGATGAAAGTGCATTGCGCGTGGCCGTGCAGGTAGACCTGTTACGGGTGACCGTGCAACCTAGTGAAGATTGATCCTGGCTCTTTGATTCATGAGAACAAAGAATGGATCAAGGGGGCATCTGTTGAAGCATAAAATTATCATCAAGTATAAAGCAAAATGTTGGTTGTGCACGAACGCACAAAGGATTCTTATTGCGTGTGGTTGCGCAACGCCAGTGTTACGCGTGGTCGCGCAGACAACTTTTGGTTGAGCGGGGATGATAGGATAAGATTTGCATTACGCGTGTACGCGTAACGGAATCTTGCATTGTGCGTACACGTGCAAAGGGTTCTTGTACAGTCAGAACTAGGTGGTTGAAATGAACGGTCTAGATCAGATGCAAGGGTGGGCCATGGCATGAAATTCGAGGTTTGACACATGTGGTGACCCTATAAATACCCCCTACTCCCTTCATTTAGACGAATTGAAGATTTTGGAAAGAGCAGAGCATCGAAAGGTAAGGAACAAGGCCTCCATTATGCGTGGTCTCCATTACGCGTCCTCATTCTGCCTTTGCGCGAGGACGCGTAGGACAAGTTCCTGATTACGCGGGGACACAACAGAAATCTTCATTACGTGGGGTCGCGCTGCCCATTGTTCCCTTGCACGGGGACACGTTGCCACTGCTCTGTTGCGCGAGGCCGCGCAACCTATCTATAGGTTGCGCGTGTACTCGGAAGCTCTGAATGACTTGTCTTGAAGGGGGGATAGAATGCTGTCGGATCTACTAAAAGCATTCAAGTTCATTCTTCATCACTTCGAACTCTCTCCTTTGCCTAAAGGATGAGGTCAAGAGTGAGGCCAAGTCGATCAAATCGACATTCCTCCTAAGTCTTAGGAGATGATCAAAATAGCTGCCGAAAGGCTGCCGAATTCTAGATTTAATGCTTTACTTTCTCAAAATGATCTATTTTAAAATTAAGGGATGTAACGAGGATGTAAATGAACTCAGTATAAATCAAATATGATGATTGTTCCAAAATACTCTTTTTGTTGTTATTTAAATAAGATAACTTCCCAAATCAAATGCATTTGTTTCTGTTCGAAACACTCAAATAGTCCCCTATCGTGTGCATATGAGAGTGCTCAAGGCTAAAAGGTCCCTTTTTCCTTCCTATAGGACACGACACCCAAGATGGTGACTTGGGGCACCTATTCCCTCATCCGAGATGAGTGTGGCCCCGACCATATCGGTGAGTACAGACAAGTTGTAGCAGATGTTGTAGGCAATGACCGCCATTCTTCAGATGTAGGGTAGGCGACCCACTGTTACACCCACCCAGACTTAGCATGAGCGTGCGAGCTCCCTTCTACGTGTCTTCAGGCGGCTCGATTGTAACACCCCTCACCTCTAGTACATGGGTGTTACCATTTAAACTCGTATCAGTGGAATTTCAAACTCAATCAACAAATAATTTTAATTCAACTCATACAGGAAGGGGTCTTCACTCATCATTGAAGTCATCCATTAGAGACCCTGGGAGCTAAGAAGTACCCTACACCAGCCATAAGGGTAAGCCTAACTGAACATCTCAAGTTAGGGTAGTTTTCAAATCATTTGGTCCTAGAATAACGGGATGCCCACTAACAAATTTAACTATTTAATCACCGACTTAGGATCAAGCACTTTCTACGAGATTAACCCAACTACTGGATTTTAGATCCAACCACAGACTCCTCATGGAATGGGAGTGCATGAGCTTGGGTAGGTGGCCCACACAGACGATTTTGATTAGAGGCAAGATCCCACAAATGGGTAGGTAGACAAACGTACATCACTACATGGTGACAGGGCTATTGGAAGTGGTCATGAGGGAAATAACTTGGCCTAAGCACACCAATGGACCTTGGAACCCTTTTCAACCATCCATGTTCGAATCTAGAATGATCCGACCCTTAGATTAGTTAAAAACCCATGATCATACAACGAATGGCCCACCCAGACTTTGGGTTGGCCTGATCAATGACCCAAGATCTTAAAGTAGGACTCCCTAAAAGAATGGACGAAGGGGACTTATCATAACCATCATGGTGGACCCCACATAGGGTCACGTGCGCCCCAGTCTCCGTGCACGAGGTGCATGGGACAGCTTGAGTTGGTCAAACCAGCTTGGACCCGACCATTTTTAAAAAAGTTGGGAAATCCTCCTGCCTGAGCTATTTTTAAACAGACGGACATCTAATCTTGTGATGGCCCACCTCGAGCCACTGTCCGGCTGATCCAAACCGTCTATTAGTTGTGTGGACCTCAGACGACTAAACCCTAGTGATCTGTTCGGATCCATGTAAAGACATAGATTCAGGTTAGTGCCGATCAAAGCCATGGGATTGGCTATGTCCAAGGATGGTGGACTGAGCCATTGCCACGTGGTTGATCCACGATCGCCCTAACCATTGCATCCTAGCAGTCCATTTAGCCATCGAATCACACCTTTCTCCTTTTTCTAAAAATGGGTAGGTAGCTACCTGCATCAGGAAAAGAGAGAGGAGACAGTGCCACTTTTAGTAAGGGCAGCCAGCTTGATCCGAGCCCTCCCTAGGCCATGTGGACAAGTTTCGACCATCCCTCTTAGGGGCGGCACGATTTAAGAGTGGAGATCATCTCGTCTCACGAGAAGATGGAGTGAATAAGGATATTTCAGGAGATATTTTGAAACGTGGATGAATCGCCAAAAAGTGGGCCTCGTGGTGATCATCAGTCCCATCTGGTCTGTTCAAACGGACTAGATCTTGATGAAATATTGTAGGCAGAGTTTGGCCATTGACGACCATTTCATCTTTCTGTTAACTCATCCAACCCACTCTGACGAGATGGACCCCACAATAGATAAAAATATACTTTTTTGATGGGCCAGATTAGCTAAATCACATCCCTCATGATGGATGGACCCATGCATCTGGGAAATGAAGATAGGTGCGAGAATACGACCACTTATCTCAGCCGTTGGATGAGCCATGCAAGCAATTCCCGCTGCAATATAAAGAGGGCGCTCGTATTGGGATTCACACCAGATGAAGATAGAGAGAAAGAGAGAGAGAGGGGAGTGAGATTACTTGAGTGTTGGATCGGTGCCGCACTGCACTGAATCACTCTGTTTAGCTCGGACTGATCAGGTTAGTGCGGGCCAGGGCCAGCCAAAGAAAGAGAGAGCCGTGGGCTAGTACTCTTAACCTTGGAGGAAGGAATATTTACTAGCCATTGTAGCCATCGAAACGACTTGACCAACTCTAAGTTTGCTTCATGTTCACCTAAGATTGAATGGCTTGTCTATACGGACCGATTGGCCAACTCAGTAGGTGCTCAGATCAAGCCAAGTAACCTCTCAGTTTCTCAGTGGGCCACACCATACACACGATGGGCCGCACCTAAGATGGAGCTTAGTGGGCCACCCCATGCACGCAGTGGGCATCACCTAAGTGAAAACTCAATGGGCCACACCACATAACACAGTGGGCCTCACCCTGCACAAATATAGTGGGCCATGCCTAAGGCCTATAGGCTGTGCACACGATGAAGTTGTTGGGATAAAACAGGCCATCCCCTGGGCTATGCACACGATGAAGTTGTTGGGATAAAACAAGCCATCCCCTGGGTTGTGCACATGATGATGTTGCTGGGCCAGAACAACCAGCCCTGCCAGCCTTGACTAGCAACAACCGTGTTGCTGGGCCAGAATCGGCCCAACCTAGCCAAATTATGGGCCGTATATGGGTCACATGGTTGTGCAAGGAATGGTCTAGCCCAGCCAGTTTTTGGGCCTTGATGGTAGGTTATATAATGCTAACCATCCCTACATCAACCCTCTTTTACATAATTATTCAAGTCGTAGTTTGAGTTGTGACATAACCTATCTTATTCGTTAGAAATCCAAGGTGGGCCTGACAAATCAATGGCGGACACTGATTTGTTATCCATCCATGATTACATGATATTTCATTGGATGGTTAGGATCATCTAAATGATGGGGCTTCCTTTTCTTAGTGGTTTATAAGAAGTGACTTGGACCAAATGAGCGATCTCGACTAACGACACTGAAGGCTGGGCCTGGATTGTATAACACAGATTGGGCCAAAACAGGCCCAGTTCGGGCCTCAAGTGTGGGACAATTCAGGCCCAAAATATATGAATAATGGGCCCTCGTAAATCTGACCTAATTGCGGGGGGCTTAGGTAGTCAGAAGCATTAGAAAGCAACTGTCTAATATGAACTCTTGGTTTGGGAATAACCCTAGGTAATCAATTGTGTGTCGTTGGGCTACTGATTAACTACAGAAATTTGGATCAAGGAAGAATCTAAAACCCGCCAGGTGATGATTTCCCCGCTTGGGCTTTTCATCTCTAAATTAGATCAAGGATAGCTTTTACATTTATTATAAATGATGTCTTAGAGTTTGATTAATCATTTTATTAGCTTACCCCGAATATATGTTGAGAATTGATAATCCATGATCATGAATATCAAATGTAAATGCTAGACCTTAATCCGTTAAGTGACTCTTGAATTATATTTGCATGTGTACTTAAGTTTTACTTTAATTATTAGAATGATACCTTAGTCACTTAAGATGGTTCGTTACTTAATCTCTATGTCATTTTCACATGCTATTGGATTGTTTGTAAGACACATATGGAATCAAAATCTCTCTAGGAAAAGGGGGGAACCTCTATCTATGAAAGAGATTCCGTACTTAGGGTGTAATAAGACTGGTTGTGCTGAGAATAAACCCTCAATATGGAGTTTAGTGGCAAATTATTCATGGGATTTACCATCTATGGGGTGATTCCACCTACCTGACTATGGGATGAACCATTTAAATTTTTTATCACCGTTGCTTATTCATATTTGTAGCATTCATACTGAGTCATTTTATTTGTGTAATTTAGTATCTTCGGCATTTCATTCCCACTTAACATACGATGGTAGCTACCCCATATATTGAGAATTGATTGGCCACATGTTGATGGGTTTTATTAACACCCTAAGGCGGTAGACTCATGGGCCAGGGATGGTGCTATGGGACACTATGCCCGAGTTGTTGGCCTACGCTAGGTGACGAGCCCCCCATAGTGACCTTGGCTTCATTAAACTGGTTGATGTAATTGGACTAATAATGGCCTGACTAATCATGCATACATGGAATATTGGCAATGACAGGTGGCTATTTATGGATGTTGTAGCACGTGCCCTTAGGTTTATTGGGGTATAATTTTGCTAGTTGCCAGACTACTGACTATCGACCTACGTATGTGATGTATGATGGCTTTGTTATTGTGCGGTACGTGATGTATGCACGTGATTTGCTGTACTGATGACCAGCTTTTTTTTGTATGGGTGACGAGCCCAAGTCTGACTGGATGAGCATCCCCAGGTCGATGATGCATTCACACATCCATGCATATAATAAGACTGCATCTTGTTATGTTTTGTATGCCTTGTTGCTTTCATGTTATACTTGTGTAAGGTGATGATGTATAATCTTCAGGGGAATTCACACTGAGCTGACCACTCATTCATCAAATGTTCAGCCGTACAGAGAATGCAGGTGTGAGCAGGGATGACTACAGTATAGATTCCGGAGTCGATGCAGCCGGAGCAGAAGAAGAGTTCTATGAGGAGGAGCCGCATCAGGAGGCGGTGGAATATTTTAGATCAACACTACACCAAAATTGCGGATTTGCGATGGACCAAATTTGTCGTAAAACCAAATAAATGATGGATTTTGTTCGCCACTGTTTACTGGGTCATTTTTCTTTTTCGACGGATAAAATATGTCATTTAATCTGCGACGGATAAGGTCCGTCACAGATTACCGATGGATAAGGTCCGTTGTAAAATTAAAAAATCGGTCGTTGAAATTCAGAAAATCCATTGTAATTATTCGTCATTATAAATATTGGCGACGGATAAGATCCGTCACTAATATTAGGAGCAATGGACATCAAATCCGTCGTCCAGTCCACTTATTCAAAAACTAGCGACAGATTTGGTCCGTCACTAAAGTATCTGCGAATTTAAAAAAAAAACATTAGATTTTTTTTTTGTTGGAATCATACACCTAATAGTCATTTAAAAAATAATTCACATGAGGATGATATTGAGAAAATAAAAAAAGTAACTGAGTCACAGTTCTCTCATTTGCAAAAGATAATATTGAGAAAATAAAGTAACTTATAAAAAAGGAAATCGGTTTCCTCAAATGTGAAAGTTTCCCTCATTTGCAAAAGAAGGGACTAAGGAAACCTTTCATGTATTATTTTTCCAACAAAAGTAAATCTTGCCATACAAATTCATGGATAGGTCTAATGGTTTTAGCATACAAGTTCCGGGGTCAACTTCTCTACCGACTTTGCTGCTGCTAAAAAGCAAAAATACATCATGCAATTAAGCAGATAGAAATCAAAGACAATCTAATACAACTCAAGAGAGAAGCCTTACATGACTGGAAGCTCTTGTTGAAACTGCCAGTTTCCTTGAAAAGCTGTTCAAAATGAGGCTTGTAGTACAAAACACCTTCTAGTGAAGAGTAATTGCTCAGTTGAAAAATAAAGTAACAACATCAGATTGGAGCCACATTATACACCCACCCTTCCCACCTATTACTGTTAAGTACTTTCTAGAATATAATATGGAAATGGAACCAATACAATGTCTTTTATACCAAAAGCACAACTATATCTGCAAATTTGTAATTTTAAGCTCATTCATTTTTTATGGGTAAAAAGCTATACTGAAGGAGCTAAGAAGCATTATAGATGCAAAAATCATTCCAACACACAAAGATGCTCTCTCAACTTTGGAATCCATTTCTTATTCAAAAGAAACTTCTTTAAAATATTGAAATCATTTGTGGCCCTCGTATTTTGGTATATATAATGGCCATTAAAAATTGGGCTCAAACACTTCAACCAATATGCAACACCCAAAAACTATGTCTGCATAATTTTCCTAGGTTGCATACATAGAACTGAGAAATATAAACACAAATTTAAACACAATTGGATATTGGCGTGTATTCAATCAAGAGACCATTCCATGTAGAATCCTCATTTAGAGCAATTAAAGATAGATTTAAACATAATCGGATATTGGCTTGTATTCAATCAAGAGACCATTCCATGTAGAATCCTCATTTAGAGCAATTAAAAGATAAGTAATTGTACAAAGCAGCAAATGCAATAGAGAACAGCAAGGATACTGGTGAATTGACTCAAATGCTTTAACTTCCTTACATAAATCAACATTAGGAAATGAAGGATGATGTGCAAGTGCATGGACCAAATATGTGAGAATATTTTTTGGATAAGAGGACAAGTTCACATCATGTTGCATAGAAAGTTTCCGTGCCTTCAGTTGGTAACACATTTGAACAACCTCCATTAAGTTATGTTTGTCCTGTGGAATCAATATGAAACTTCGACCCCATTCATATAGGCTACAAAAGGCACAACATTCAGTGAAATGCAGCATAGAGAAACTTTGCGGAGTGCTCTATAGAATAAATTATAAGAAATGCTTGCCTCTTTAAACTCAAGTGGATGGGATCCAGTTATGTTGTGCCTGGAAGCCTTTATATATTGGTGTACTTTGCTGAGGAATAACTTCCTAGCTTGTGGGTAGGCATCCTGCATTCCAAGATAAAATCAGCTGCTACTAGTGTGAAACATATTAAAATCTCCGGATAAGCAAACATCATATTCTTTTAAACTATAAAAGGCAACAAAACAATCAACACATTTTATCTTCATTCTAAGTAGATGAATACAATGCTTAGTAAATAGCCATTTCGAACAAACTTTTGCATGAAAGAAAAGATCCAACCTGTGATAATCTTAAAGTCAAATAAAAGACATCAATCGGTATTTTTTTATCCCAGTACTTGGACAGGCGTAAGATAGCTTTTGCTGAAGCAAGCCTTAGATGGGCCTTCAAGATGAGAAAGTCCTCAGGTATAATTCTACTATCAGCTACTTAAAACAAGAGATAATTCCTATACAAATGATAAATGTAAAATGAAGGAAAGGATGCCCATCGCCAAGAGATGAAAAAGTTTGTCATGTTAGTAGGCCTATAATACCTTGATTTTACATCCTTTGAAATGTCCCAGCATAGAGAGGAAATTATACAAAAGACATGGAAGAAATAAAAAAGATGAGAGTATAAGAAAAAGGATCTAGAGAGGCAGAGCTTACCCAGGTTTAGGTGCAGATACACTCGCCGGAGCCAACAAGTAAAAAAAATTAATCAGGCTTCTCAAATCCATCACAATCATCCCTCCTTCCAGAGAGCCTCACACATGCAACTCTCATTGACTTTGTAGGTGGAGATGCTATTGACTAGAAAGCCTGCAAATCATCTTACAATTTGAAAGCACGGTGAATGATAAAAGGTGAGTGAAGATGTATGCGTACATGCAATGTGGAACCATGGGTTGCTGCCAATATCTTTCCATCAGGTGAAATGCTAAGCCAGTCATAATGCAGAGTTGAGCCACTGGCATCATGATGTGGAATGGGAAACACCTTCAACGTCTTTGGGTCCTCATCAAGATGATAGCGAACTATTAAGGTAAAAGGAAGTCAGTGAACCAGGAAATTTTTTTTCTGTAAAAACGAAAGAACTAAAAAAATGGATAATTAAGCTTTGGTGTTGACCAGCTTCACCAAGCGCATCAAGCCCTCCTACGTCTCACCTGAACTTGATCATGCAAAACACAAATGAAACACATACGTCATGGAAATGCTAGGATTTCTTACTAGTTTGAATTTGATAAATTTCACATCTTTGACAAGTAACGGGAATGCATTTGAATCTATTAATGGATTTCTCTCATGACCAACTGTAGAAAATGCTTGTCCAAAGTATTTTTAAGTGGAGCCATGGAAATATGGAAGAGATGCATTGAATCTCTACTCCTAAAAGCAACATGTCATGAAACATACTAATAATTTTTAAGATTTTTTCCCAAAAAGGGGCCATTATAGGGGCCATATTGTATCGACCAGCAAGCTAGCACAATATGCTGGTTGATATATACCATTACGAAATACCTTGGATCAAGGTCACTATAGAAACTTGTAGCCCCTGAATTGTGCATTTTTATACGAAACTTGGACATGGACATGTTGTTGAGTCAGAAACAGATCTATGCACAATACATTAAACTACATAAACAGTATATGCATAATACCATCAAGCCATAATCGAAGCTTTTCCTTGATACCCGCATTGTCTTGTGCCCATAAAAAAATGTCTGATATGTGTATCCAGTATGGTACTTATCTTTTCTCCTTCATTTTCTTTTTTTAATGAACTATATCAAAGTTAAATTGTAAGATTCAATATTTTAATCTTAGGATCTTAGCTAATGTAACAAAGTAGAAGTAGAACTTTCAAGTCATTAGGTTTGAAGGTGGTTGGAATTAAACATCATTCTTTATTATATGAGTTTTAGAAAGGAAAAAAGAGTTGCATGATAATGACAAATTTACTATGAAACAAATAATTTATAAGGGCATTTAGAATTTCAAGAAATGGGTTTGTGCATGTCACCCCATTATTCCCTTTAGATAATAATATGGAAACAGCCAATTCAAGTATTAATTCATGACTCTATAGTATAGAGATTTGTTTTACAATCCAGTCTTGTTTTCATAATGGATCTTGACTCTAGAAAAGGTGAAAGTTTTCTTTTCTATTCTATACTGTGCAGGATGTGTTTACATACTGAGATCACCAACACAAAATTAATGAACTGATCAATCACCCTTTCTGAAGCATATCAGCATCATGAAGCCATGTAATGCAGGAATTATCCTGGAGAAAATTGCAGTCATAATGAGTCATAATGAGTCTTTTGCAGGAATTATCCTGGAGAAAATTGCAGTCATAATGAGTCTCTTCTGAATTTTCTATATTCGAGACAAATATTTGTAGTTTTTGGATGTAATGGATTAGTTAACTTGTCATTCCAAACTCCAAAATCAATCTGTAGTTTTTTGTTCTTTGGACCATTGTTTTACTTAAAAAATTTTTTTCTCGAAACCTATTTATGGACAAGCAAAGAAACAGGTATGACTAACCGCCTTTTACAAATGGAACTATGAACGAAGGTTAATAAAGAGAAGTAATTGATGACCAGGTGCAGACATCTAAGAACAATGTACAAGACATCAAGGATAGAACTAACAGCAATGATGTTTATGTACTAGTGGTTATGCAGATCCTTACCAACTCTTTCACATCACTCATGTCCTCGAGAACGCCATTCCAAGTAGCACCTATATCTGAAAACATCCAGTCTAGATGTTCAAATTTTCCACATTGTAGTTGAACTGAAACAGTAGTAAATGGTTCTAGCCTAACAAGATAGTATAAAACCTATAGAAGTATTAGCTGTCGGATAATTTTTTACCTGAGATCACTATATTCTAGTAGCATTCAATGCCTAAATGGATACCAAAACAATAGATACGTAGGTCCAGTTAATACAAGAGAGCTATAAAGGTAAAAGGCAATTCCTAAGTTACATTGTTCAGACCATAAAAACAATAATGAAATGTGCAAGGACTGCAGTCTGTTCCTCATTGAGAGAGAGAGAGAGAGGTCTCTCTCTCTCTCTCGATATATATATATATATATATATATATATATATATATATATATATATATATATATATATATATATGTATATATATATATACATATATACATATATATATATATGTATATATATATATACATATACATATATATATATATATATACATATATATATATATACATATACATATATATATATATATACATATACATATATATATATATATATATATATATATATATATATATATATATATATATATATATATATATATATATATATATATATATATATATATATAGAAGAAACCACCATCCAAAGAAGTTCACTAAATTGCTCAATAACTTAATCACAGATTCACTTCCAACAAGTATGATATGCCACATCAAAACTACACATTATGAATATCAAATGATCAATAATCTTCATGTTACAAACATTGTTTGCAAAATTAACAGAGTTACTCTATTTGCTGTGGACTGTGCAAATGTAACCCTTAGTAGTTCACTACAAATAAGTTCTCAATTCATTTCAAGCTGGAAAAATTGAATATTCAAATCAGTACCTTCAAATAAGTTCCCTTGTATGTTCAGGTCTCCCAATTCCACATCAAAACTAAACATTATGAATATCAAATGATCAATAATCTTCATGTTACAAACATTGTTTGCAAAATTAACAAAGTTACTCTATTTACTGTGAACTATGCAAATGTAACCCTTGGTAGTTCACTGCAAATAAGTTCTCAATTCATTTCAAGCTGGACAAATTGAATATTCAAATTAGTACCTTCAAATAAGTTCCCTTGTACGTTCAGGTCTCCTAATTCTTATATTTGCCAGAATCCACTTGTTAATTTGGAGTTTGCATGGCTTAATAAGGTAGATTAAAATATTGGACTCAAAAGACAACCTCAAAAATTTTCAGATGGTTAATCTTGATAAATGTATTCAGGAATAGTGAGATTTGTTGTCCATACCCATGTATATGAAACAATCAATCATGCCTAGTTGCACAGGTGGAACCCAAGCAGTCAGTAGACATAGTGAGGCAGTGGCCTATGTTGCTTTGCCTTGAAAACAACTAAGATTTGACCTTGTCAAATATAGGAAAGAGTTTTACGTATAAAATAGACTTCAGAAATAATTACATTGGTATTTAGAAGTATACCAGCACACATAAGAGGCCGCATATGCATTAAGAAATCCAAATAAATACATCACCTAAGACAGATACGATGATGATAGTTATTTGGATATATTTTACAAAAAATAAAATATATCCAACCAACTCTTAATAATAATTTGCAACTTAACCTACTAGGAACCGTCATGCACCGTAATGTCTTACGACAGAGTGGGTTCTGAGGAGTTACAAGTTGACCCTGACGACAGCATATAAATGAAGCGATAAAGATATAAATGATTCAAGATTAATTATAGGTTTCGAGAACTTACATCTACCTCACAAAAATGGTACCTGTTTCTCTTCTATTCGACTAATTTTTATCTCTTGAGACATGGCAAAGCTTAATATTAGTCTTTGCTTATCCAGCAAAAAGATTATTTGCTAAATTCAACAATAATAGTTGAGTTATGTTGTCAAGACATCTAATATATCAGACTTACCAAATCCTCATCATAGACACCAACAACTGCGAAAGGTACTTGCGCTGGATTCAATATAGGTCCTAAGATATTGAAGACTATCTTCACTTTGAGCGGTTTCCTCACAAGACCAACAATTTTCATTGATGGGTGGTGTGTTTGGGAGACATTTTAACAATTTTCTCTGGGCAGGCATCCACTCTTATCTGTTGCTTGTGGTGTGGCCAACCTAAGTCATGGATTGGCCTGTTTAAAACATTCAAAGTGAGTGCAATGGTAACATTTTGACTGAGGGTAGCAAGCATCTACTATAGCAAACTGATTCTCCTGTCATTTTAACAAATCCAGTTAAGTCAATTTCGAATTACAACATAGTAGAAACAACATTTAGAAGAAACATTAAAAAAATATAAAAATATAAAAACTGTGATTGAAACAGGATTTAGAATAGACTGAAATAAAATTTGAAATAAATGAGGAACTTTGAAAATGATGCAAGGTGCTAGGGACAATTATATACCAAAGTAGGAGTGAATACGGATTTACTACAGATTAAGCAGTCACTTTAATAACAAGAACAAATAGAAACAAGTAGTTGCTTTACTACGAATTGTGCCTATTACGGGAGTGTAAAGAAATTTAAATTCTAACCTGACTTACCAGGAATAAAATTTGAGTAAAAAATGATAACATCACATAACACTACACACCAACTTTTGAATGGACTATAAAGCCCACCTTGTTTTTTATTTGTTATCTAACCCTGTTAGCAGGTGAAACTGAGTAGAATTAGTAGGCACATAAAAATTGAAAATATTCCAAATTTTAAGTGGGCCCAACAAGGGAATGTATAAGATGTAAGCTTGATGATCACTGATACCAGTACATCTTAAATGGGTTGTAATCCAAATATCTTAGTAATTGAAAAAAAAAAAAAAAAAAACCTAAAGCATCCAGCACTTGCCAAATGTCTGATGATCAGTGGTCCAATTTGCCTGACTTCTGGCATATGGCCCATCCACTGGGCAAAAACAAAATCAATTACACTAGGTGAAAATGTAGTCCTCAACCAGAGCTTGCATCCTGTGAGAAAACACCAAAATGAAATTGATAAACTAAAGTTTGAGAACGAACATTGGTATCAAATAAGAGGGCACAAAAAGGAACCCACCAAGCATTTCAAAGAGCACCCTCAAGCAATTAATGCATACATGAATTCAAGCGTATCATCACCAACATGGTTGGTCAAAAATAAGTACTCTAGATTCAAATTGACCAATTACACCACAAATATCAAAAGTGCAAGTCTTGAATGTGCAAGCAGTCTACACCCTGGAGTTTCAACACCGGGTCAAGGGTTCGTGTAACACCCTGAAAATCGGGGGTCTTGTGTAAACTCAACTCCCGAGTTTCAGACCGTCACTTATGCAACAAAAATGATTATGATTCAATGTTGTCTGATTTAAAGCATTTACATGAGTAAAAGTATACCAAAACTGTAATTCATACTTCAGATCCAGTGATAAAAGCAAGCGGAAGACTAAACAATATATATATCACTGTAAGGAAAAACAAAGTAGATCTCATCTGTCTCTAAAGTATGAATACATCTCTGAGTCTCATATACATATACATGAACAAAATCAAATGTTCAAAATAGTCCCACTGAAGTCCCATCAACCCAGGTCGCCTACGCAAAGCCATCATGATACTGCATGTACGAGAACTCGTCCTGGTCCTCGTCGAAATCTGGCTCTTCCTCCTGGATCTCAGCATCACCTGCATCTACAACAGGGTCTGGTGGGTGTTGTAAACACCATCCCGTAACGTGGGAGTGAGTGATCAACTCAGTGGAATCATAGAGCAAAGATTAGCATGTTCACAAATCAATCATGCGATAATAGTAAAGCAGTAAATCAGAAAATCCTAATACTGTTGTTAATGCAAGATGACATGACGTGATGTATGCCCTCACCGACGATCTCCCTCATACGGCACCATCTTACGACTGCGGCATGCAATCGACCCTCAAGTGCTCCACATCTTCCAGGCACATGCAATGGTATGGTGATATGATTTCCGAGTTGTTATTAGTCCATTCAAACAGCAGGATTGGGAAACTAAGGTACTTCCCTTGGATCAATCCCAACACAGATCCTGTCTAGGGTTGTCACTCCTAGTAATCTCATACGATGTATATTTCGTAGGTCGCTGCAAGGGCTGTCAGGGCTGTTGCTCGCACTCGTTGCACCGCTCCCCCATCACCTTATTAATACAGGCCTACTGTAATCTACTGCTACTGAAGGGTCGTCGCCTCCCGTAGACTCAGAATACGCTCGCGGTCACTACAAAGGACTTGTCGCCTGATAAGTGTAGGCCGACAGCTAGAATATAGTGTCCCATACCACCATAATCTGCTCACGAGCCTAGGTGCTCACTGGTCACTATGGAGAGGTTTGTGGCCTCAGCGTAGGCCGACAGCTCAACCACGGTGTCCCATACCACCATGCCCGGCTCATGATTCTTCGTGGATCAAGGTACCATGGTTAATAGGGTTTACAATGGTAAGTTCAATACCCTAGGTTCAAGCAGTTATGACTCATGCAGGGTGAACATACATCGGCCAGTCGGGTTACTTGACGGGCTCGACTAGCGCGATCGCATCTCAAGTCGAACGACATGAAGTATGTAAAACACTTCGCGTGGCCTAACCACTGCCGCCAACTCCAAACACGACTCGCGTTCATCGACGCGTCGTTCGTGGCCAAGACTAGCCAGCCACGAATTCGCTCGGTTACCGACTGCCTGGACTAAGTCTAGTCCCAAACAATTATGGAATCACATCAGCAATTTATGTAGGAGTATTGGAATTGAAATACAATCATGTGAGCATGTTAACACATGTTATAACATTCAACTTAAGCAAATCTTCAAGCACATATATTTCATGCATGTAATGAAATCATGCATATAGTCAACATGTAGGAAATCATTTAGGTGAGCATATTAATTGAGAAATCAATCTCAAACTATTTCATAACATCATTTAATTCAATACATACTAATACAAGCATTTATACAAACACATACACTACACACTTAAGTCTACATATAGTATGTCGACCCGAAGTGCGTAATTAGGCGAATCTCTTCGCCAAACTAATTATGTACGTATTCCTAACTTCCTAATGCGACAACAAACCATGTCAATCACATCAGCAAAATATGAATGTAATCTGTACTTCCTACAAATGACTAAAATGCCCTAAATCTCATATTCTTCGTTGATTTACGAAACACGAAACGGATAGCATGTTGTACATGTCAAACGGCGATGCCGTCGATAATCTACTATTAAACGACATTGAAAGCGTTGGAAACCGTCAATCAAAGCATCTAAAATCCTCACCTTGTCTCTTATGGATGCGTAAATTTGAACGGAGCGTATACGCTTCGTCTACGGTGATAAGAGAACCTGTTTTACAAGACCTATTGGTTAAAAAGCTATGGATCCTAGTGAACCTTAAATCAACAACTTCTAGGGTTGTTTCATACCTAAAAACGCGGAAGAATCACCGGCTTGGTGATCAGGAGGTGTTGCTTAGGCACTAGCAACAGGTGGCATGAAGACTGGAAAAATCTCTTCTTCACTCTCTCTCAAACTCTCACCTTTTCTCCCTCCAAATCTAGGGTTTCTCTCAAATTCGGATGGGAGAGAGGAGTGAGGGTTTCAAACCCTTTTATAAGCCCAAAAACGCTGAAAATAGGCTCCGGTACAAAGTTCACTTAGTGCATATCCAAATCGGGACTGTTTCGGTCCAAAAGATGCTTTCTGGTGGTCCCCTGGCCGAATGCGATCGGACTTAAGCTCATGCGTACCAGAACTAACACGTATTAAGTTTTCAGTCCGGCAGGGTTCACAAATCGCACGTGGCGGACCAGTTTTAGTTCAGCGGTCACCGCACGTAGATCAGGGCTGAAAGTCTCATGATATAAAATAGAAATTTTTCCTGATCCGAGGGTGTAATCTGGCTGAATTCTGATGGTCAGAACGCTTAATACTGATGCGTCAAGTCGTGTGCCAGATTTGAATTTGAAATTCCAATTCTGTCCCTATTCGCACTCTCTTCGGTCCGGGCTCAATGAAATAGCCTGTGATTATCGGTTTGACTTGATTTTCGAAATGATTGTCAAGTCCAGCTAGGCGGTTCTAACGGTCTAAGATAGGAGGTATCGGACTTTCGACGCGCGGTCTAGATCCAATATGAAGATTCAAAGTGGTCCAGAGAACAAACCTGCTTAGAGTTTGGTCCGAGGTTATAGAGTATTATAGAGTCGTTGGTTCTACTCGATTTGGGTCTTGTAGAACGTATTTAAAGTGATCAGGGACTATTTCCCAACTACTCCAGCGTTGCGCTAGCTAACTTACGCTTAATTTCCATAGGAATTAATTCTACGCAATTTCGGGTCAAGTTGGTACTCGAGCCCAAGTATAGATTTTTCACGGGCGTTACAATCTATCCCCCTTAACAAATAATTTCATCCTCGAAATTTGTACCTTTTCGTACTCCTCGAGAAGCTGTGGGTAGTTCTTTCTGATCTCGGCTTCTGTCTCCCAGGTAGCCTCCTCCTCAGAGTGATGCGTCCACAATACCTTCACAAGGGGAATCACCTTGCTACGCAGTACCTGCTCCTTCCTATCTAGGATACGTGTCGGTCGCAGGATATATGTAACATCCTCTCCTAACTGCACCTGCTCCCATCTGATGATATGGGAAGGATTAGCAACGTACTTCTTCAGCATAGAAACATGAAATACGTTATAAACGCTCGCAAGAGGCGTGGGTAAAGCCAATTGGTAAGCCACTGCTCCCACACGATCGAGGATCTGAAATGGACCAATGAATCGCGGTGCCAGCTTCCCCTTCTTCCCGAACCGAAGGACTCCCTTCATAGGGAAAACTCGTAAAAACACATGATCCCCAACTGTGAACTCTAGTGGCCGTCGTCTCGTATCGGCATAACTCTTCTGTCTGCTCTGCGCTGAGTCGACGTCGAATAATATCAATCTTCTCTGACGTCGTCTGCACTAACTCTGGGCCAATCAAGCTACGCTCACCGACCTCTGCCCAGCAATGCGGTGCGCGACAAGGTCGCCCATACAGCGCCTCATAAGGTGCCATACTGATACTAGCCTGAAAGCTGTTGTTGAATGCAAACTCCGCATATGCAAGACAATCATCCCAACTGTCCTTGAAATCCAATGCGCAAGCTCGTAAAATATCCTCTAAGATCTGGTTCACCCGCTCTGTCTTTCCGTCTGTCTGTGGGTGGAAGGCAGTACTGAACTTCAACTTCACACCCATAGCCTCCTGAATGCGAGTCCAGAAAATAGAAGTGAACCGCGTGTCGCTGTCCGACACGATCTCCAGCGGAACTCCATGCAGACGCACAATCTCTCTGATGTACAGTCTAGCCAGCTCGTCTGCAGAGTTCGTAACTCTAATCGGTAGGAAGTGCGCCGACTTCGTCAGACGGTCGACGATCACCCAAATGGAATCATGTCCCTTCCTCGTCTTCGGCAGCCCAGAAATGAAGTCCATGGAAATGAAATCCCACTTCCACTCTGCGATCGGCATAGGCTATAAAAGTCAAGGTGGTCGACGATGCTCTGCCTTCACCTGCTGATAAGTGAGACAACGGGACACGAACTCTGCTATGTGGGTCTTCATACCTTCCCACCAATACGTCCTCTTCACGTCACGATACATCTTCGTACTGCCTGGATGCATCGCGAGTCTAGTACAATGCGCAGCCTCGAGAATCTCTCGTTTCAAGTCAGGGACATCAGGGACGCATAGGCGGCCACGATAACGTAAGCCCCCATCCATACCAACTCGCCACTCAGCGTCTGCATCATCACTGGCCTGCTCTCGAAGCTCAGTCAGATGCGCATCGTCCCTCTGCGCCTCGATGACTTGGTCATCGATCTGGGATCGCACCTGTACATGTGCGATGAACTCATAAGGCTCCTCTACGGTGAGTTTCTGCTCAAAGTCTCGCAAAACCTCAACCATATCCCACTCAGCAACCATCAGCGGAGCCGCAAACTCTATCGCCTTCTTGCAGCTCAACGCATCAGCCACAAGGTTCGCCTTCCCAGGATGGTAAGAGACTTCAAACTTGAAGTCCTTCAACGTCTCCATCCATCGTCGCTGCCTCATATTCAAGTCTCGCTGCGTGAATATATACTTGAGGCTCTTGTGGTCGCAAAAGAGCTCGAACTCCTCTCCGTAGAGGTAATGTCTCCAGAGTCTCAGTGCGAATATAACGGCTGTCAACTCTAGGTCGTGTGTAGGGTAATTCTCCTCGTGCTTCCTTAATTGTCTCGAGGCATACGAAATTACCCTGTCCCTCTGCATAAGGACACAACCCAAACCAATGCTAGACGCGTCAGTGTATGTAGTATATCTAACCCCTTGATCTGGCAATACTAGCACAGGGGCGGACGTAAGCTTGTCCTTCAGCTCCTGAAAAGCTGACTCCGCCTCGTCATTCCAGGCGAACTTCACGTCCTTTCGTGTCAACTGAGATAAGGGTCTCGCGATCTTCGAGAAGTCCTGTATGAAGCGCCGATAGTAGCCAGCGAGACCCAAGAAACTCCTCACCTCAGTGACAGAACCAGGCTGCTCCCAGTCCTGCACCGCATCTACCTTAGACAGGTCAACTGCCATGCCATCCTTGGACACCACGTGTCCCAGAAACTTCACTTCCTGCTTCCAGAAGTCGCACTTCTTGTACTGTGCGAACAACTGATGCTGTCTGAGCGTATCCAGGACCAAACGTAAGTGCTCCTCATGCTCCTCTTGACTCCTAGAGTACACCAAAATGTCGTCAATGAAAATAACAACGAATCGATAGAGGAAAGGCCGAAATACCCGGTTCATCAGATCCATGAACACGGCTGGTGCGTTCGTGAGACCGAACGACATCATGAGGAACTCGTAGTGGCCAAAACTGGTCCTGAATGCCGTCTTCTATACGTCCTCATCCCTGACGCGCAACTGATGATATCCTGACTGAAGATCAATCTTCGAGAAGTACTGCGCTCCTCTCAACTGATCAAACAAGTCATCGATCCTGGGTAAAGGGTACTTGTTCTTCACCGTGATCTGGTTCAGCCTGCGATAATCAATACACAATCGCATCGAACCGTCCTTCTTCCTCACGAATAGGACTGGTGCTCCCCAAGGAGACACACTAGGCCGTATAAGGCCAAGCTCTAGCAGATCATCAATCTGCGTCCTCAACTCCTCCATCTCACACGGTGCCATGCGATACATCGGCAGTGAGACGGGCGTAGATCCGGGAACCAGATCGATAGTGAAATCGATCTCTCGTCGGGGCGGCAAACCAGGGATCTTCCTGAACAGATCCTCGAACTCAGAAACGACTAGCGTATGCTCAAGTACCTGGGCACCAGCGTCTCGCAATAAAGTTGCGTAACTAAGTATGCGGAAAGGGAGATTTACCCAAACTGAAAATGTGAAAGGCGTGCCCTCTGGCTCGTACACCGTCACCATACGAGTCTCGCAGTCAATCTCAGCCCTCCCAGCAGTCAACCAGTCCATGCCAAGAATGACGTCTAGATAAATGAGAGAGGGATCGACGATAAGATCAAGAGCCATCGTCCTGCCTCCCAGATCAACCAAACAACCCTCACACATCTGGGTAACATCTGAATAATCTCCATGAGCTGCAAGGACTCGCACCCTATCCATAGTAATAGTCTGTAACCCAAGACGTCTGACTACAGCACGTGATATCAAAGAAATCGTGGAACCAGTGTCCACCATCACGAGAATAGGAGTACCTCCAATATGGGCTGTGACCTCAAAGGCCGAATGCTGAAAAGTCGGTGTCGCAGCTGCCTCAGCTGTCAATGCATGAACCCGAGCCTGCTATGGCCGGTTCGGCCACTGTGTCATGGGCCGTGGAGGCTGTCTGATCTGCGATATCGGATGTCTGAAAGAAGGGTGCATAGGAGCTAACCGTATAGGCGGTGCTGATATCGCTTGTGAACGTGCACGGTCAATCTTCTGCGGCGGTGAGAACCCACTGTCCCGCATCCGAGAAAAACAGCTCTGCGCCAAGTGGCCCGTCCTCCCACAATATGTGCACGATAACTCGGGGCGCCGAAACAATGGTGCTGGCGCTAGAGCCCGAGTAGGAGGGTCGACGCGAGGCCTCTTGCCCGCAAAGGGCCTGTCCTGCATGTCTGGTCGTGGCCTAGAAGCAATAGGGCCACGAGATCGCGCAAGTCGATCCACATCCTGCTCTGCCCGCATAGACATGTAAATCAACTCCGCTCATCAGCCAAAATAGTCAGGACGTATCTACCTAACTCCGTAAACCGATGCTCATACTCCGTGACTGTCATAGCTCCCTGTCGGAGGCGGAGAAACTCATTCTCCCGGTCATGCCTGTACGTCTGGGGGTAATACTTCTAGTGAAAGCGAAACTCAAATGCTGCCCATGTCCATATAAAGTCGGTGGCAACGGTCCGCAATACGCTATCCTACCACAGGCTGGCCTCTCGCTCAAACAGGAATGTACCAGCTCTACCTGCTCAGCCTCCGTGCAATGAAGCATCCGCAATATCTTCGACACACGGTCGAGCCAGTACTCGGCCTCTTTGGGTCTGTGAAAACCCGTAAAAGTGGGAGGCCGTAAGCACTGAAATCGCTTTAATAGGCCCCATGTATCTGCGGCATTCCCTACAGGGTAAGCAGGCGGTACAGGATGAGCCATGCCGTCATCCTGGGCGTATGTATAAGCATCCTCAGCTGGATGCGCAGGTGGTGCAGGTGGAGCCACACCCCCACCCTGGGCTAATGTCCCCACAATGGTAGTCAGAAGCTGCTGCTGTTGCTGCATCATAGCCATCATCTGCTCAAATCTGTCAGGAGGTGGAGCAGGCTGTGGCATGTGCTGCGTCAAAGTAGATGCACGATAAGGCTCTCTGACTGGCGGTGTGAACGGCGGTGGTCCAACTGTAGGACCAGCAGTAGGCTGAGACGCACGAACTGTCTCAGGAATCGGGCCCACAGCAGGGTCCACATGTGTGTCAGACTATGAAGGAGCTTGATCCATAGGCTCAGTCAATGCAAGCCGAGCCGTGCTCCGCGTAGCCTTAGGCGGCATTCCCTATATTCAAAATAGGGCGCAACCTTGTCAGTCTCAATAGCACATATACACCGCAATCATTCACACAAGGAGTCAAAGACATTCCATGCATTTCATTTAATCAAAATTGTCACAATACAAGGGATATATCCTTACAAGCATCATGACGAGAAATACATGGGAACTAAGACAGTTAAAATTACAACAGCAACATAAGCAAGGCACTAGCCCTAACAAGCTTACACACAAAAGCAGAAAATGACTAACTACTAACAACAACATCAAAGGTCGCATCGCTAGTCTGAGTTGGGTGACAGAGGAGGAGCACCCTTATCCTGCAAGCAACACAGGATCGCCTTCAAGGTGCGAGTCACCTTGCCGAATTTCCTCTTTGTAATGGCCTTCGCATCCTCGACTTCAGCACGAAGTTCCTGAACTTCCCTTCGCAAGGCGATCTGGCTCTCCTCAATCCGAGCAATGCGATCATCGCTAGTAGCCTGTGCAGAAGGAGGTGGGCTCTCATCTATATCCTGAGCCTCCTCTTCTGCCTCTTCCTGGACTTCTTCCTGAACTTCTGCTCCAGGTTCTCCCTCACTTGGATCCTCCTCATCATCAAAGTTATCCTCGCTATCCTCCTCAAGCTGATTTTCATGGTACTGAGACCCAATCTTCATCTTGACCATAGTCGACTCATCAATGCTATGAATCGAAGCTGGCAATTTCGGCCCAAGTCTGTAAGCAAACTCAAGCGCAATCTTGCATATCAGTCGGCCAAAAGGAAGTGATTCGGATGTTCTTCTTGACTTGGCTATGAGGATTATCTGTCGCAAGATGAAAGTGGCCATACATACGTTCTCTCCCAAGGCCACCAGATACAGGAAATCAACCATAAGGTGCGTACACTCAATGCGATTCGTCGACCTGGGATACACATTGAACGTGCAGATATGGTGCAGCAGGCGCAAATCATCAGACATATACGTCGCCTTGAGGCTATTATTAGGCTTCCATGGAACCAACTTACGGCACAGAAACCTGGTGCGGTGATCTCGTTCACGCCTACTCCTCAGATTCTTCTCACTAGGATGAACATCACCAAGAGGCACGTTCAGAAGTCACGCAATCAGTCGCACATCAATCGTAGCCATCCGATCTCTACCAAAAGGGATTTTGAATTGTAATGGCTCCAAGGTAGGATTCTGGATACAAGCGTAGAAGGCACGAACGGTGCTCACATTAGCACGAGCCCGAGCTTCAAAGATCGGACCCCAATGCGCAGCTTCAATGCACTCGAATAACAAAAATTCACTAAACAATCGCCCTTCCACGTCTGCCTCAAATAAAACTTTACGATCAGTGTATTGACCTTGAGGCATCTCTGATAGAATTACTCGCCCAAGGTGAGTATGGGGATCCAAATCTCACTTTGTACGGCACTCTCGGGCTGTAGCTGGACCTGTGGCGGCACTTGAACTTGCGGCACCACCCCGCGGTCTTCTTGATTGAGCAGGGCGACTTGGCCCAGCCTCATCTACTGTAGTCTTCCTTTTACCCATCAAAGATAAGATGGAGGAGAGTGATAAAAGGCCTAAAATGGCTTCCACGAAAGCCATGAAAAATGAAAAAAATACGGAGAAGTGGCTGTCCAAACTGGAAAAGGGAGATCTAGGCGTCGTAGAGGGATGCTTCAAGCTTCCCAAGGATGTATTTTCAAGGAGAAATGAAAATGAAAAAGTGGAATGGAGCACCTCATGATTTCAGCTCGATTTGGGAGTTTTTGAAGCTCCAAAAGATGAAATCTTCAAGAGGGAGGGCTTCCAACTTCAAAGGAATGATGTATGGTGGTCATTTTTAGCCAATGATGGATCTAGGGGTGGTTTGAAATCATGAATTTTGGAGATAGTTGCTGGAAAATGAAAATGGAGGTATGGGGAGGGCTGTTTGTGAAGGAAGTACAAGTTTTAGACATTTTCTATGGACGAACCCTACATGGGGGGTGTACACGACCCAAGATAGGGCGTGCGCCCAAAATTTGCAGCAAGTGGGCCCACCTGTACGGCGATGCATCGCCGACCGGTGGTGCATTCGCCTGGTGGGACCACATGGGTTTGGTCCCCCATGGTCCAAGGACCCCAAATATGTACGGTCCCAACCTTGGTTCATTATATTTTGACCTATATAGGCCCAAACATGTGTTCAGGGCTTTCCAGGACCAATCCGCAATCTCGAATACAAAACCCTATCATGCAGCATATGATTTTAGGGTAGAAGGAGCTAGTACATCCATCTAGACTATTATTTTCTAAAGAAAGTGAAGTTAGAATAGCCTTATAGCCATTTTTCATGAAATTTTACTATTCACTGTAAAATTTTATGAAAGTATTATTTTATGTTATTTTCATATTATGTTTGATGCCTAACATGAAAAGAATAAGAAAGAATTGAATATTGTAGTGGTGAGAGGAAGAATTTTGAAGATTTTTGGTGAAACGGGATTTTTAAGCCCTGACGATTGAATACAGGGGTCGTGGTTGTCCCACGGCCCAAGGATTCACATTCATGGGTTTAGGATCGTTCAAAGAACACCTCAACCCACTCACCAACAACCTAGGAGCTATCCGGGTTGCTTTACGCGACCCGAGATGCGTTACAGACTCGATCGTGCGATCGATTCAAATAGACTTCGCCTATCGACGAATCTGCGATCCTATAAGTGTTTCTACACCCTTCTCGCACCCACCTATGTCAAAGGAAGCGACAGAGTACGTCGCAAGACCATAACCCAGGCCCAGTATACTCTTATTCATGCTCTGATACCAACTTGTAACACCCTGAAAATCGGGGGTCGTGTATAAACTCAACTCCCGAGTTCCAGACCGTCACTTATGCAACAAAAATGATTATGATTCAATGTTGTCTGATTTAAAGCATTCACATGAGTAAAAGTATACCAAAACTGCAATTCATACTTCAGATCCAGTGATAAAAGCAAGCGGAAGACTAAACAATATATATATCACTGTAAGAAAAAACAAAGTAGATCTCATCTGTCTCTAAAGTATGAATACATCTCTGAGTCTCATATACATATACATGAACAAAATCAAATGTTCAAAATAGTCCCACTGAAGTCCCATCAACCCAGGTCGCCTACGCAAAGTCATCATGATACTGCATGTACGAGAACTCGTCCTGGTCCTCGTTGAAGTCTGGCTCTGCCTCCTGGATCTCAGCATCACCTGCATCTACAACAGGGTCTGGTGGGTGTTGCAAACACCATCCCGTAACGTGGGAGTGAGTGATCAACTCAGTGGAATCATAGAGCAAAGATTAGCATGTTCATAAATCAATCATGCGATAATAGTAAAGCAGTAAATCAGACAATCCTAATACTGTTGTTAATGCAAGATGACATGACGTGATGTATGCCCTCACCGACGATCTCCCTCATACGGCACCATCTTACGACCGCGGCATGCAATCGACCCTCAAGTGCTCCACATCTTCCAGGCACATGCAATGGTATGGTGATATGATTTTCGAGTTGTTATTAGTCCATTCAAACAGCAGGATTGGGAAACTAAGGTACTTCCCTTGTATCAATCCCAACACAGATCCTGTCTAGGGTCTTCACTCCTAGTAATCTCATACGATGTCTATTTCGTAGGTCGCTGCAAGGGCTGTCAGGGCTGTTGCTCGCACTCGTTGCACCGCTTCCCCATCACCTTATCAATACAGGCCTACTGTACTCTACTGCTACTGAAGGGTCGTCGCCTCCCGTAGACTCAGAATACGCTCGCGGTCACTACAAAGGACTCGTCGCCTGATCAGTGTAGGCCGACAGCTAGAATATAGTATCCCATACCACCATAATCTGCTCACGAGACTAGGTGCTCACTGGTCACTACGAGGAGGTTTGTGGCCCCAGCATAGGCCGACAGCTCGACCACGGTGTCTCATACCACCATGCCCGGCTCATGAGTCTTCGTGGATCAAGGTACCATGGTTAACAGGGTTTACAATGGTAAGTTCAGTACCCTAGGTTCAAGAAGTTATGACTCATACAGGGTGAACATACATCGGCCAGTCGGGTTACTTGAAGGGCTCAACTAGCGCGATCGCATCTCAAGTCGAACGACATGAAGTGCGTAAAACACTTCGCGTGGCCTAACCACTGCCGCCAACTCCAAACACGACTCGCGTTCATCGACACGTCGTTCGTGGCCAAGACCAGCCAGCCACGAATTCGCTCGATTACCGACTGCCTGGACTAAGTCTAGTCCCAAACAATTATGGAATCACATCTGAAATTTATGTAGGAGTATTGGAATTGAAATATAATCATGTGAGCATGTTAACACATGTTATAACATTCAACTTAAGCAAATCTTCAAGCACATATATTTCATGCATGTAATGAAATCATGCATATAGTCAACATGTAGGAAATCATTTAGGTGAGCATATTAATTGAGAAATCAATCTCAAACTATTTCATAACATCATTTAATTCAATACATACTAATACAAGCATTTATACAAACACACTACACACTTAAGTCTACATATAGTATGTCGACCCGAAGTGCGCAATTAAGCGAATCTCTTCACCAAACTAATTATGTACATATTCCTAACTTCCTAATGTGACAACAAACCATGTCAATCACATTAGCAAAATATGAATGTAATCTGTACTTCCTACAAATGACTAAAATGCCCTAAATCTCATATTCTTCGTTGATTTACGAATCACGAAACGGATAGCATGTTGTACATGTCAAACGGCGATGCCGTCGATAATCTACTATTAAACGACATTGAAAGCATTGGAAACCATCAATCAAAGCGTCTAAAATCCTCACCTTGTCTCTTATGGATGCGTAAATTTGAACGGAGCGTATACGCTTCGTCTACGGTGATAAGAGAACCTGTTTTACAAGACCTATTGGTTAAAAAGCTATGGATCCTAGTGAACCTTAAATCAGCAACTTCTAGGGTTGTTTCATACCTGAAAACGTGGAAGAATCAACGGCTTGGTGATCAGGAGGTGTTGCTTAGGCACTAGCAACAGGTGGCACGAAGACTGGAAAAATCTCTTCTTCACTCTCTCTCAAACTCTCACCTTTTCTCCCTCCAAATCTAGGGTTTCTCTCAAATTCGGATGGGAGAGAGGAGTGAGGGTTTCAACCCCTTTTATAAGCCCAAAAACACCGAAAATAGGCTCCGGTACAAAGTTCACTTAGTGCATATCCAAATCGGGGCTGTTTCGGTCCAAAAGATGCTTTTTGGTGGTCCCCTGGCCGAATGCGATCGGACTTAAGCTCATGCATACCGGATCTAGCACGTATTAAGTTTTCAGTCCGGCAGGGTTCGCAGATCGCACGTGGCGGACCAGTTTTAGTTCAGCGGTCACCGCATGTAGATCAGGGCTGAAAGTCTCATGATATAAAATAGAAATTTTTCCTGATCCGAGGGTGTAATCTGGCTGAATTCTGACGGTCAGAACGCTTAATACTGACGCGTCAAGTTGTGTGCCAGATTTGAATTTAAAATTCCAATTCTATCCCTATTCGCACTCTCTTCGGTCCGGGCTCAATGAAATAGCCTGTGATTATCGGTTTGACTTGATTTTCGAAATGATTGTCAAGTCCAGCTAGGCGGTTCTAACGGTCTAAGATAGGAGGTATCGGACTTTCGACGCGCGGTCTAGATCCAATACGAAGATTCAAAGTGGTCCAGAGAATAAACCTGCTTAGAGTTTGGTCCGAGGTTATAGAGTATTATAGAGTCGTTGGTTCTACTCGATTTGGGTCTTGTAGAACGTATTTAAAGTGATCAGGGACTATTTCCCAGCTACTCCAGCGTTGCGCTAGCTAACTTACGCTTAATTTCCATACGAATTAATTCTACGCAATTTCGGGTCGAATTGGTACTCGAGCCCAAGTACGGATTTTTCACGGGCGTTACAGTTCGAGTACCCATGGTGGTGAAATCCCACTGTGTACATGTGGTGTGAGTATGTGGGGGTGTGCGCGCGCGTGTGTGTGTATATATATATATATATATATATAAGCAGTCAATGTGCTATTGAATAATATCCGAAGTATTGAGCATGCCTATGAAAGACAAATTCATTTCATCCTCCCACATTGCCAAATCTCAACATTGTTACAATCAGGGGTTTTGGAATAAGAAAAGAGAGACAAAAAGAGAAAGCAATGACAGATGGAATGGATTTTGGACTAAAAACAGGGATTTTGAGAGAAACTCACCCACGGTAAGAGAGATGCCTGAATTCCTTCAGAGATTTGGAGCTCATAGACCGGCGGAAGAAGAAAATGAGAAACCAGGTAGAGGCAGATAGATGCAAACGGCGTCGTTTGAAAGAGGGATCTGTAAAGGAGGGGGCGCCGTTCGAAAGAAGAAATCCCTCTTCTGAAATGGGATGCTACTTTCAAACCCACAAATTTGAGTTTTCCACAATTTAACACATCAACTACGTTAATGGCCGTACATTTAAGGGACCATTTATTGAATGATTAAGATAGTTTTATATGGTAAAAAGTATAAATATTAACTACTAACAACCAGAGCCATTATTTAGATGGTCTAGATAACTATATATCATTTCCACTGTTATTATAAATGAGTCACCACTATTTTACGTCAAACACATAACTCACAAAATGAATTGTACAATATATAACGTCACTTGCTTTATGGATCTGGTAGGGCTCAATGGGCCCAACCATGATGTATATGTTTTAATCCCCCACCGTCTATCCATTTCTAAATATAATTTTAGGATAGATCCCAAAAACTGAGATCTATATAAATCTCGATTGGACCACACCACGGGGAAAACGAAGAGTGATTCCCACCGTTGAAGCTATCCTAAGGCCCATCATAATGTTTATTTGAAATCCAACCTGTTCAAAAGTTAAAAAAGACATGAAATAAGGGAAAACACAAATATCATCTTAATTTAAAACTTCTGTGGCCTTTAGAAATTTTTAATGGTGGGCGTCACTGTCCCACTATTTTCTGTGCTAGGGTCCACGAACTTTGGATTTAAATTGTTCTTTAGATATTTCCCTAAAATGATCTCTCCAAGTGTATGGAAGGTGCGGATACAAAACATACATCATGTTGTTGATCTCACTTCAGTAGCTAGTCTCGCTACTCACTTGACACCAGCCCATGGCTGATGGGAACGGATTGGCTACTCCCCCTGACACCAGCCAATGGCTGGTGGTCCGTGCTATGTGGGCCCAACCATGATGTTTGTGTTTCATCCATGCCATCCATCTGTTTTTACAGATAATTTTACAGCATGAGTCAAAAATTTAGATATATCCAAATCTCAAGTAGACCACGTTACAAGAAACAGTGTTGAATGAGGTTCGACCATTAAAAACATTTTGGGGGCTATAAAAGTTTTGGATCAAGCTGATATTTGTTTTTTCTCTTCATCTGGGCCTTTATGACCTAATCAGCATATTGGATGTCAAATAAACAGTATAGTGGGCCTTAGGAGGATTTTAATGGTTGATATCCAATCACTATTGTTTTCATGTGGTGTGGTCCACCTGAGATTTATATCCCTATCATTTTTGGTATCAAGCAATAAAATAATCTGTACAAGTGGATGTATGGAATGGATGAAAAACATACATCAAGGTGGGGCCCACAGAGCACCGACCACCAGCCACGGAGCTAGTGTCAGGGGGAGTAGCCAATTCGTTTCCATGGCTGATGGTTGGTGCTCTGTGGGCCCCACCATGATTTATGTATTTCATCCATTATCGTTCGTCCATTTTTAGAGATCATTTTAAGCATTTATTCCAAAATGAGAGGTATATAAATCTCAAGTAGACCACACCACATGAAAACAATAGTGATTGGATATCCATCATTAAAATCCTCCTAAGGCCCACTGTATTGTTTATTTGACATCCAATCTATTTATTAGGTCATATAGGCCTAGATGAAGGGGAAAAATAAAAATCATCTTGATCTAAAACTTTTATATTCCCCAAAATGTTTTTAATGGTTGACGCTCATTCAACACTGTTCCTGTAATGTGGTCCATTTTAGATTGGGATATACCTCATTTTTGGTCTCATTTGGTAATATGATCTTTAAAAATAGATATACAGCATGGATGAAACACATACATCATGGTGGGGCCCATAGAGCACCGACCACCAGCCATTGGCCGGTGTTAGGGGGAGTAGCCAATCCGTTCCCCTTATCTATGTGTGGTCCATTTAATCTTTGGATATGATTCATTTTTTTGGATAATTCTCTAAAATTATCTCGAAAAATGGATGAACTATGTGGGTTGATCCCAAATTTTCAGTAAATCCAAAATTTAAGTGGACCATGCCTCACGAAATAGTGTGGAATAATGAATTTCACCGTTGATACCTTCCTTGGGCCCATGGTAATGTTTATTTGTCATCCAACCTGTTCATAATATCAAAAAGATATGAATGAAGAGAAAACACAAACATCAGCTTGATCTAAAACTTTTATGACCTTCAAGAATTTTTCAATTGTAGAGGTTCAATCACACTATTTCCTATGGTGTGGTCCACTTGAGCTTTGGATATGCTTCCTTTTTGTTCTTTAGACCTCAAATAATTTGTTAACATGGATAAACGGAGTCGATAAAATAAATAAATAATGGTGGACCCCATAGAATTTACTCTGGTAAGGGTAATGAGTAACTCACTTAAATGTAGTGGGGAGGGGTTTCCTTAAAACATTCATAATCATATATTAGGGCTGCCTAAATGTGATTCACATATCCAACCTACTCATTTTGTGTGTCCCACTTAGATGAGGGGTTAGACCAAGTTTCAGCCACATCCAAAACTCATGTGGGCCCCACAAAGTGGTTTTATATTTTTTAGGATGTCGTCACATGGTTTTAGATGGTATGGCCCACATGAGTTTCATATACGGATGATTTTTGAGATATCTCATAACCTAAAAGGGACACATCAAATGCATGGTGTTGATGTTCGACACGCATCATGATGGGGCCCACAAAACTTACTAACATCAATCTAACATCAATTTTTAGGTTCTCACGATGTTACTAAGTTGGATCGTAATTTTGACCAGAATATTTGGCCCATTTTACATGTCTGGTCCATTCACTCTACTTTATTGATCAATACCCACAATTTAACTAGTTACTTGCCTCAATCAAGCTATATATGAGGAAGATATTGGGCATACAAGATTGATTAACAATTTGAGTGAAATTTGATTTTAACGTTTAAAGGCTCAATTAGTGGATGTACCTAATAATTTATTAACAAATATTTTTTATTTCACAGATAAATTTCAATTTCTATTTAAAAGTAACATTTTTTTACAAAATGTAAATTTTTTTACTCGTAAGTTTTTCTTTGAAAACTTTTAACAAAATATCATTTTTATTATAAAATATTAAAAAAAAATTAAAATATAAATTCTGAATTTTTTTTCAAAATCTCAAAAAATTTCCTAAATTTTAATTTTTTTTCCCAAAAATTCCAAAATGCCAATTTTTTTTCTTTATTTTCAACTTTTCAACTTTGTTTTTCAAAACGATATATATATATATATATATATATATATATATATATATATATATATATATATTTTAAAATCTCATTATTTTTATAAAATATTATGGTGGAGCCCACATTGTGGAAATTTTCACAATTTTTTTTTAAAAATTATTCTTTTTAAAGATATTATTTTTTTCTAAAAATAAAATGATTTTTTTTTTTCAAATTTATCAACTTTATTCAAAATTCTTTTTTCCCACAAAATAGATTTTTTATTAAATCACTATTTTTATTTTTTCAAAATCTATTTTTTTTCTCAAACATTGTTAAATTTTTTAAACTTCTCAATATTCTTTTTCATGTGATATTACAAATCATTTAAATATTAATTTTAAATTAAAAATAAAAATAAAAATTTCACTCATTTGATATAAAAACAAAATAAATTTTCCTTTTGCATTCAATCAATTGTTAAAAAATAATCTTAGATACAAATATGTACAATTAAACCACTGAAATTCTATTAAAAAACAATTATTAGACTACAAAAAAACTTAATTTTCGACCATATTCCTATCAAAATGAAAACAATTAATGATAAGGCAAGTGTCCTTTTATGACGGACCATGATCCGTTGCAGAAGCAACTGAAAAGCATGCCATTTGGTGTTTTGAACAGGAATTTAAGTGGCAAAAAATCAAATTTGCCACGGATTTAGTCTGTCGCTTATTAACAATGGACCAAAATCCGTGTAAATACATCGTAAATCAGATTTTAGCGACGGATTTTAGTCCGTCGCTAAATTTAGCGATGTTCAGACTACGGATTTTCGACAAACGTGGGCTTAGCAACAGACTTTTTCTATTAGCGACGAATTAAATCCATCGATAAACTAAGAGATTTTAGCGACAGATGAAGTCCGTCGCAAAAAAAAAAAAGTCATAAATTGCCAATTTTGGCACAGTGTAAATTAGTAGTTATTGTAGTGGATTTTATTTATTGGCATAGTTGAACTTATTAGTCTTGTATTTGGGTCCCTAGCTGAGTGGACCAAGATATTACTATTTGGTTTCATGGCCTTATCCATGCGTAGTTTCGCTATCCCGCTTTGATTTTGCTATTATTACCATCGATTTGATCATTAACACCCAGGTTTTTAGGGAACCAGTTGTATACTCGGGTTCTGAAAACCAAGGTGCTACAAGTTAGTATCAAAGAAGATTCTGATATAGCTAGGCTGTGGGATCAATATGCAAAATTCATAAGGGAGTAACTTAGGTGAAACTTATGAAATTCCTCTAAGAAAGTAGTTAGGATAAACAAACATAGAAACAAAACACTTAAGCCCCCCTCAGATATTATAACCACTTGAACTTACGAAGAAATCCCCAATACCTAAAAGGAATTTAGAATATGAATTGAAGTCCTAGGTTCGCTAGAAAGATTTCATAAATGATAGTAAGGCTAGGAATGACCATAGAAAACATTAGGTTAGTCATTTGAATCTAGGAACATGAAGTTTAGTCCCCTTGAAATACTATCAGGAGTATCGATTAGACTTAGAAACTAGATTCGTGTATCGTACGAGAACAAATACTCACCATGACATGAGTGCGACAAGTAGGATAACAAATATCTAACCCTTGTGTTGTTTCATCATTTGACTAGAATTGCTTTTCCCTATTACCTGAACTAGGAAATTCTGATGTCATAAGAATCCATGCCACCCATGTTACAATCGCAGGGGCCCATACTATCGATATACCGGCCCTTCCGCCGATGGAGCACTAGTGAGAGTGCAGCCCCGTATACACACCAGGACTCCCTCCTGGAGTGGTAGACCAGGACATGGAGTTCGAGACTAGAGGGGACTCTCCTCCTCCCAAGGTCATTCCATTAGGGATGCTTCCATAGTATGTCGAGCAGAGGATGCCTTTCATCGACATATTTATAGACGCACAGACCGGGGTTGTGGCTTTCGCAGCCTTCGGACAGCCATACAACAACAACAGGCTACCTTTATGCAACAGCAGTAGGCCACACACGCCCTCATGATGGAAACCCTACGAGACTAGAATCATGGGGCAACATCACGCGATGGAGAGGTACGGGGTGCGGACATATTCAACCAGAGGCTCAGGCCACCAACATTCGAGGGGGCACCCGACCTATTGTAGGCAGAGCACTGGTTAGCGAGGATTGTCAACATGATGAGGCCACTGGAATGCTTAGACACTTAAATGGTCAACCTGGCCACATATCTGCTAGAGGGAGAAACTGAGAACTGGTGACAAGGCGTATAATGAGGCGTGTCGCCTGGGTACACATGGACATGGGTAGGATTCAAGATGAAGTTCCTGGAGAAGTACTTCCCATGGTCGTGTAGAAATGAGAAGATCGTACAATTTTTAAAGCTGGAATAGGGGAACATGACTGTCGCCCAGTATAAGGCGCGATTTGATGAGTTGTCCCAGTACGTGCCTAAGGCCCTCGAGGATGCAGAATACATGTTACAGAAGTTCAAGGAGGGGCTTAAGCCCAGGATCCAGTTGCGGTTGTGTGCGTGGGACTTCAAGGACTTCCTAAAATTGGTGGACAAGGCGATGAGGGTCAAGGACTTCTAGCGCACTATTAGGGCACGCTCCCTAGTTAAAGATGCCCTAGGCATATCGAGGTAGGAGCCTTCTGCCCCACTTGTCCCAGAGAGGAGGTTCAGGATCTTACCTGTGAGTGCTCCACCCATGCCTCCTAACAAGTGTTGCGACCATTGTGGCAAAGAGAACCACAACGCCTAGAACTGCAACAAGATAATGTGGGACAAGGGCATTCTACTACCAGAAAACCATCCCTAGCCGAACCGAGCAGTAGCCAGGGCAGTACCTAGGTCCCAACAGCCCAGACAGGGACCTCCAGCTCAGCAGAGGATTTCCCCAACACGTATGTATGCATTCACCGCTAAGGAGCTCGAAGAGGACCCTCTCCAGACCATTCATGGTATCGCTCACATCAACGGTACCCTTGTACTCACCTTATTTGATTTTGGTGCAACTTTGTCTTTCATCGATTCTTCTATCACAAGTAGGATAGAATTGAACACAACTCGAATGCATGCCCCCTAGTTGTAGCATCCCCTATGGTAAATTCGTGGAAATAGATAAAGTACACAAAGCATGTCTTATAACTCTCTCGAATCACAAAGTAGCCATGGACCTGATCGTCATGCCCATTAAACAGTTTGACGTCATCCTTGGGATGGATTGGATGACGTTGGTACGAGCAGTCATGGACTGTCACGACAAGATAGTCACTATATCCGTTCCCCGATCAGCTTCCTTCACCCCTGAAGGGGAGGGTAGGTGCGAGATGTTTAGAAGTTTACAGGCTCTAGGTGAACCAGAGACAATTAAAGCCACCATCAGTCTGGTACTAGTAGTGCGAGACTTATCTGAGGTGTTTCAAGAAATACCCGGACTACCCCCTAGGCGAGTGACAGGTATAGACCTTAAGGCCAGGGACCGCCCCTATATCCCTGCCTCCATTTCACATGCCTCCTTGTGAGATGGAGGAGATGAGGATCTAGATAGATGTGTTGCTAGCCCAAGGGTTCATCCATGCTAGTGTTTCTCCATGGGGGGCGCCGGTCCTTTTCATGAAGAAGAAGGACGGGTCGATGTGTCTCTTTATCGATTACCGAAGATTGAATGAAGTGACAATGAAGAACAAGCACCCTCTGCTACACATTGATGACTTTTTTGATCAGCTTAAGGGTGCTAGATATTTCTTTAAGATCGATCTGTGATCAAGGTACCATCAGTTGAGGTTCAGGGATGAGGATATCCCTAAGACGGCATTCAGAACTCGCTATGGGAACTATGAGTTCTTGGTAATGTCTTTTGGCCTCACTAATGCCCCGACCATATTTATGGACCTGATGAACTAGATATTCATGCCATACCTAGATTGGTTTGTAATCGTGTTCATTGACGATATCTTGGTCTACTTGAAGAACCGGGAAGAGCATGAATAACACCTACGCAAAGTCTTGAACACCCTGAAAGAAAATCAGTTGTACACCAAGCTGACCAAGTGTTAGTTCTGGAAAGAGGAAGTGAAATTCCTCAGACACATAGTGAAAGCAGAAGGCATAGCAGTTGATCTCGCCAAGGTGGAAGTAGTGTCTAAATGGGAATAGCCCACCATAGTCACTAAGGTTTGGAGTTTACTGAGCATGGCAGGGTATTATAGATGCTTCATCAATGAATTCTCTAGGATTACGCGACCACTCACCCAACTGATGAAGAAAAATAACCAATTCACAAGGGATGAGAACGTGGAAGCGTCCTTCCAAGAGCTGAAGATGAGACTGACTTCCCCACCAATACTCACTTTTCCATAGGAGGGGGAGAAGTTCGTGGTGTATAGCGATGCATTGAAGTTAGGCTGGGATGTGTGCTAATGCAGAATGATAGTGTGATCGCTTATGCTTCGAGACAGTTGAAGAAGCACGAGGACAATTACTCGACACACTATCTGGAATCGTTAGCAGTGGTCTTCGTCCTTAAGATATGGAGGCACTATCTCTATGGGGAAGAATTTCAGTAGTTCTGTGACCACAAGAGTTTGAAATATATATATTCGCGAAGAAGGACTTGAACATGCGCTAGTGTCGATGGATGGAGACACTCAAAGACTTCCACTTCGGCATATCCTACCACCCCGGTAAGGAAAACTCTATGGCTGACTCTCTGAGCCGAAAGAAGAAACACGATCTGATAGACACCTTGATGATTAAGGAGTGGGAGATGATGGAGTTCATTCAGGACTTCAATATCCATCTTATCCTTGACGAACCAGATGCTTACATGGCTCTTTTGACTTTAGAACCGACCCTGGTTCACCATGTAATTTCTGCCCAAGACCAGGACGAATGGCTTAACAAGATGAAAGAGAGGTGTAGGAATGAAAAAATGCCGGATTAGAGGATTGGTGGTGATGTCGGTCTTCGATACCAGGGGCAAGTATGTGTACCCGACAATACCGACCTAAAAAGGGAGGTAATGTAGAACCTCATCATTCCAGGATAGCTATCCACCCAGGTAGCATTAAGATGTATAACAACGTCAAGAGGTAGTATTGGTGGAACAACATGAAGAGAGACATAACAAGCTTTGTGGCGAAATGTATGGTGTGTTAGAAAATCAAGGCCGAGCATCGCAAGCCCGCTAGGCTCCTTCAACCACTGCTGCAACTGAATGGAGGTGGGACGACATCTTCATTGACTTTATATCCAGTCTTCCTTGAACTCAGAGGAAGCATGACTCGATTTGGGTTAACGTTGACAGGCTGACAAAGTCTACCCAATTCCTTCTGATTCGAATGACAGATTCGACCGATAGTTTGACAAGGTTAAGTCATACGGTCCTATAGAGTCCCACGAGAAATCATATGAGACCGAGACTCCAGGTTTACTTCCACTTTTTGGAAGAGGTTGCAGGAAGAGATGGGCACAGAGCTCAAGTTTAGCATGGCCTTCCCTCCTCAAATAGATGAGCAGACTAATAGGGTAAACCCGATTCTGGAAGATATGTTGCGGGCATGCGTTCTGGACTTCCATGGTAACTGGGACGATCATTTGGCTCTGTGGAGTTTGTATACAATAACAATTTCCAATCCAACATAGGCATGACACCTTATGAGGCTCTCTATGGCTGCCTTAGCCGAGCTCCCGAGTGCTAGGTAGAAGTCAGAAAAAGGAGTCTACTAGGGCCTGAGCTTGTCCAAGCTACTACTTAGGTGATCGATGTGATTCGGAAACGATTGTGTACCGCTCAAAGCAAGTAGAAGAGTTATACAGATAATTGACGTCGTGACCTGGAATTTGCAGTAGGCGATCATGTGTTCTTAAAGATTTCACCTAGGAAGGGTTTGATGAAGTTTGGACAGAAGGGGAAGTTGGCATTGTGATTCATTGGGTCGTTCGAGATCTTGGATCATGTGGGAGCCGTGGCATACTGCTTGGCACTTCTTACTGCGCTGGTTAACGGCCATAACGTCTTCCACATATCCATGTTAAAGAAGTACATCCCAGATGAGTCACATGTCGTCAGCTAGGAGCAGATCGAGCTCATCAAGGATGCTTCTTACATCGAGGAACCTATCCGCATCCTGGATCGCAAGGAGCAGGTCATGTGGGTGAAAATGATACCGTTGGTTAAGGTTCTCTAGTCGCACCATGGCGAAGAGTGAAAGTGCCTTGGTTTGTCAATTAGCGTGAGTGTTGAGTTAACTAGACAGAGAAGCTCCATAAGAAGATTAATCAACTATCTACCTCAACCAGATGTGTGCCCTAACTCGCCACAGGTAAATCTAAGCCTCACATCCTATGTCCCAAAACACTAGGTAAATAAAACCCTTAAAATTGGTTAAGACATCATAGGGTTTTTGGGTTAAAACTTTTTTTTTTTAATGAATTCAGAAATCTCTAAGTTTTCTACCTCATTCGATTTATCGATAGACAGATCGATAAAATCAAGAAGTGTTATCAATGTCCTCGATGATCAATCGATACCATCGAAATGAGGACCAAAGATGTGCAGCAACCACATATTCATCTAGACGAAATTATTGATGTATCGATACCCACATCGATATCATCGAATCGACAGCAGAGTGTATGTGTCCCTATTTTTATAAGAAAATCATATAGACCTTCGATATATCGAAGTACTCCTCGATATCCTCAGAATTAAAAAATTGATGATATCGGAAGGCCTTCGTTGATATCGGACTTGGACACAGTTTTTCCAGCAACATTTTTCAAGTAGTTTTTTTTTAATCTTAGATCGAGGGTCACTCGATAGAATCGATATTCAAATATTGATGATATCAAGAACGGATCGATTGCATCGAGAAAGGACATAAACTATCAAGCAAGCTCACTGATAAAATCTTTGCATTTATCGATGCATCGACATGACCTTCGATATGATCGACATTCAAATTCTGATGATGTCGAGTGTACCTCGATCATTTCCTTGACCTGAAAAATTTCAATGGTTTGTCTCTCTCATTTTCAAATGTCAAGGAATCGATCCTTGTGTCAATGAAATTGGAGTTCGAAATCCGATGACATCGACGCATGTTTCAATCCCCTCGACCAGCTGGTAAAAGGTTTTAAAAGCGTATGACATTTGAGTTTGTGTCATCAAGCGGCTAGTTGATTTCATCGAGAGTATACGCTCGATGATATCGAACTCTGTCATAAATGCAACCATTTTATATCCATTGGAACTTTTTACCTATATATAGAGAGCTTGTCCTTAGTTGCTATGAGAGAAAGAATAGAGTGCTTTTGAGTGTTTACACTTAGATCATTTACCCAAAGCCCTTTCTCTCAAGGGAGTTCATCCTCCAATCCACCCTCATCATTGATATTCAATAGAGTGGATTGGGGAATGAACTTCTGCATTCAAGGATCCTCTAACTACCACCTTAATGAAAAATCATTAAGCCGAGATGCCTTAAATGCATAGATGATTGGAATCACTATATCTCCTTTATAGGAAAATATTTGAGAGTAGGATTCCATCATAACCTTGACCCAACTCGTCACCATACATCGATATATCTTTTGAGTCGCGGTTCAAGCAAGCAGAAGACTCTTCATCAATAAAGGAGGAGATCATCAACAACGAGCTAAAAGAGACTCATATCCTTATCTGTAAGTTATCAAAATTCAGAGGAACCTTGTGATCATTCCTTTGTAGGATTGAGTCTAAGGTGTTTCTCACCCTTGCAAGTCCTCTAGGAGGCATCCGGCGTGAGTGTATGTGGTGGGTGCGTTGTGTTGACCCTTGCTCTGTGGAGAGCACAAATGAGTTAGGGTCTTGTGGAAGATCCTTGGCTAGTGTACCTAAAAGCGGGTGCGTTGTGTTGACCCTTGCTCATGAGAGCATAAACAGTCAGCCTACTTGTAGGTTGTAAAGGTTAAAGGTGAACCTGATTTAAAACCTTAGGTTTGGGGTGAACCATGGGAAACCTCCTTAGTGAAATCCGGTATACTCAAGGGTTGAATGCAGTTACTGGGAGTGGAGTAGACAAGTGGTCGAACCACTATAAAAATGACTGTGTTTACGATTGTTATTGTCTTTCATATGTTTATGAGATTTCTTTAAATACTTCCATATCTGATTATCTGAGATCACACCTCACACACATACATAGTCATATCCATTATAAACTAGTTTGCATATTGTTCATATCTCAAATAGTTTGTGACCGGATCCTCTGCCGGGCTTAGAAGCCAGTAGAGTTACTTTTGAGTAATTCTAAAATATACTTATTGTTAGGATTAGAGTGATAGGATTTTAAATCGTTATAAAATTATTAAAAAGTCCTATTCACCCCCCTCTAGGACATATTGGCATATTCCTACTTTAACTAAAGCGGTCTTTACCGCAATTTCAAAGAGGAGGCAACCTAGGAAAGGGAAGCAGAAGTTATGGAGAAGTACCCTCACCTGTTCAGCAACACACCACAAGTAGTTTCAAGGGTGAAATTTTTTTAGGGGGGTAGACTGTAACACCTCGCACCATTCGTACCATTTAAACTCATATCAATGGAATTTCAAACTCAATTAACAAACAATTTTAATTCAAATCATACAGGAAGGGGCCTCCACTCATCATTGAAGTCGTCCATTAGAGACCCTAGGAGTTAAGAAGGACCCTACACCACCCACAAGGATAAGCCTAACTAACCATCTCAAGCTAGGGTAGTTTTTAAATCATCTGGTCGTAGAATAACAGGACGCCCACTAACAACTTTAACTATCGAATCAGCGACTTAGGATCCACCACTTCCTACGAGATTAACCCAACCATTAGATTTTAGATCCAACCACAGATTCCTTAAGGAATGGGAGTGCATGAGCTTGGGTAGGTGGCCCACACCGATGATTTTGATCAAAGGGAAGATCCCACAAATGGGTAGGCAGACAAACGTACATCCCTACATGTGACAGGGCTATTGGAAGTGGCCATGAGGGAAATAACTAGGCCTAAGCACACCAACGACCCTTGGAACCCTTTTCAACCATCCATGTTTGAATATGGAATGATCCGACCCTTTGATCAGTTAAAAACCCATGATCAGACAATGAATGGCCCATGCGGACTTTGGGTCAGCCTGATCAATGGCCTAAGATACCAAAGTAGGACTCCTTAGAAGAATGGATGGAGGGGATTTATCACAAACATTACGGTGGACCCCACACAGGGTGCGTGCACACCCTAGTCTCCATGCACGAGGTGCACGAGATAGCTTGAGTTGGGCAAACCAACTTGGACCCGACCATTTTTGAAAAAGCTAGGAAATTCTCCCGCCTGAGCTATTTTTAAACAGACGGATGTCCGATCTCGTGATGGCCCACCTCGGGCCACTATCCGGCTGATCCAAACCGTCCATCAGTCATGTGGACCCTAGACTATCAAACCCTAGTGGTCTGTTTCGGATCCATGCAAAGACATACGAATTTGAGTTGGTGCTGATCGAAGCCATGGGATTGGCTATGTCCAATGATGGTGGGCCGAGTCATTGCCATGTGGTTGATCCATGACCGCCCTAATCGTTGCATCCTAGTCGTCTGTTCAGCCATCGAATCACGCCTTTCTCCTGTTGTGAAAAAAGGGCAGGCATCCGCCTCCATTAAGAAAAGAGAGAGGAGACAGTGCCACTTTTAGCAAGGGCAGGTGACTCGATTTGAGTCCTCCTTAGGCCATGTGGACAAGTTCTGACCGTCCCTCCTAGGGCGACATGGTCTGAGGGCGGTGATCATCTTGTCTCACAAGAAGATGGTGAGAATAAGGATATTTTAGGAGATGTTTTGAAATGTGGATGTATGGCCCAAAAAGTGGGCCCTAGGGTGATCAGTAGTCCCATCTAGTCCGTTCAAATTGACCAGATCTCGATGAAATACTGTAGGCAGAGATTGGCCATTGATGACCATCTCATCTTCTCCATTAACTCGTCCAACCCACTCTGAAGAGATGGACCCCACAATAAATAAAAATGCACTTTTTAGATGGGCCAAATCAGTTAGATCACATCTCTCGTGATGCATAGACCCCATGCATCGAGGAAATGAAGATAGGTGAGAGAATATGACTGCTTATCTCAGCCGTTGGATGAGCTGTGCAAGAAATTCCCTCAGCTATAAAAAGAGGGCGTTCATCTTTGGATTCGCACCAGAGAGAGAGAAGGGAGTGATCTTGCTCGAGTGCTGGATCGGTGCCACACTACACTAATTCACTCTGTTTATCTCAGACTAAGTCAGGTCAGTGTGGGCCAGGGGCAGCCAAAGAAAGAGAGAGCCATGGGCTGGTAATCTCAACCTTGGAGGAAGGAAGATCTACCAGCCATTGCAACTGTCGGAACGACTCGGCCAGCTTCGAGTTCACTTCGTGTTCGCTCAGGATTGAACGACTTGTCTGTGAGGACTGATTGCCCGACTCAGCAGGCACTCAGATCAAGGCAGGTAATCTCTCAGTTTCACAGTGGGCCACACCACACATGCGATGGGCCGTATGTGAGATGGAGGTCAGTGGGCCACACCATGCACGCAGCGGGCCGCACTTAAATGAAAACTTAGTGGGCCACACCACATAACACAGTGGGCCTCATCCTGCACAAATGCAGTGGGCCACGAGTAAGGCCTATAAACTGTGCACATGATAAAGTCACTGGGCTAAAACAAGCCATCGCTTGGGCTGTGCACATGATGATGTTAATGGGCCGAAACAACCAGCCCAACCAGCCTTGACTACTCGCAACCGTGCTGCTGGGCTAGAATCGGCCCAGCTTAGCCAAATTGTGGGCTGTATATGGGTCACATGGCTGGGGTGGGTATGGTCCAGCCCAGCCAGTTTTTGGGCCTTGATGGTATGTTATATAATGCTAACCATCCCTACATCAACCCTCTTTTACATAATCATTCAAGTCATATTTTAAGTTGTGCCATAACCTATCGTATTTATTAGAAATCCATGGTGGGCCTGACAAATCAATGGCGGGCACTGATTTGTTAATCATTCATGATTACATGATATTTCATTGGATGGTTAAGATCATCCAAATGATTGGGCTTCCTTTTCTCAATGGTTTATAAGAAGTGGCTTGGAGCAAATGAGCGATCCTGATTAACGACATAGAAGACTGGGCGTTGATTGTATAACACAGACTAGGCCAAAGCAAGACTAGTTCGGGCCTCGAGTGTTGGGACAATTCAGGCCCAAAATACATGATTAATGGGCCCATGCAAATCTCACCTAATTGTGGGGGCTCAGGTAGTTAGAAGAATTGGAAAGCAACTATCTAATATGAACACCTGGTTTGGGAATAACCTAAGGTAATTAATCGTGTGACGTTGGGCCACTAGTTAACTGCAGAAATTTAGATCAAAGAAGAATCTACGACCTGTCAGGTGATGATTTCTCCCCTTGGGCTTTCCATCTCTAAATTAGATCAAGGATAGCTTTTACATTTACTATAAATGATGTCTTAGAGTTTGATTAGCTTACCCGAATATATGTTGAGAATTGATAATCCATGATCATGAATATCAAATGCAAATGCTAGACCTTGATCTATTAAGTGACTCTTGAATTTTATTTGCATGTGTACTTAAGTTTTACTTTAATTATTAGAATGATACCTTAGTCACTTAAGATGGTTCGTTACTTGATATCTATGTCATTCTCATATGCTATTAGATTGTTTGCAAGACACATATGGAATCAAAATCTCTATAGGCAAAGGGGGGAGCCTCTATCTATGAAAGAGAGTCCGTACTTAGGGTGTAATAAGACTACTTGTGCTGAGAATAGATGTAACGCCCCTGAAAAATCTGTACTTGGGCTCGAGTACCAACTCGACCCGAAATCGCGTAAAATTAATTTCCATGGAAATTAAGCGTAAGTTAGCCAGCGCAACGCTAGAGTAGCTGGGAAATAGTCCCTGATCACTTTAAATATGTTCTACAAGAACCAAATCGAGTAGAACAAACAACTCTACAATACTCTATAACCTCGGATCAAACTCTAAGCAGGTCTGTTCTCTGGACCACATTGAATTTTTGTATTGGATTTCGACCGCGCGTCGAAGGTCCGATACCTCCTATCTTAGACCGTTAGAACCGCCCAGCTGGACTTGACAATCATCTCAAAAATCAAGTCAAACTGATAATCACAGACTATTTCGTTGAACCCGGACTGAAGAGACCGCGAATAGGGACGGATTTGGAATTTCAAATTCAAATCTGGCACACGACTTGACGCGTCAGTATTAAGCGTTCTGACCGTTAGAATTCATCCAGATTACACCCTCGGATCAGGAAAAATTTCTATTTATTATCATGAGACTTTCAGCCCTGATCTACGTACGATGACCGCTGAACTGAAACCGGTCCGCCACGTGCGATCTGCGAACCCTGTCAGACTGAAAACTTAATACGAGCTACATCTGGTACACATGAGCTTAAGTCCGATCGCAATCGACCAGGGGACCACCAGAAAGCAGCTTTTGGACCGAAATAGCCCCGAAATGGATAGGCACCAAGTAAACTTCGTTTCGGAGCCTATTTCCGGCGTTTTTAAGCTTATAAAAGGGGTTGAAACCCTCATTTCTCTCTCCCATCCAAAAATTGTAACCCTAGAGAAAAGGAGAGAGAGTTTGAGAGAGAGATTGGAAGGGATTTTTCCCGCTTACGAGCCACCGATTGCTGCTGCTTCAGCAACTTTTCCCAATCACCTGGCTGGTGATTTCTCCGTTCTTTTAGGTACAAAACAACCCTAGAACTTGCTGATTTAGGGTTTATCCAGATTTAGGGCGTGTTAACTAACGTATTTCGTAAATCAGGTTGTCCTACTGCCGTAGACGAAGCGTACACGCTCCGTTCAAAATCACGCTTCCGTAAGAGACTAGGTGAGGATTTTAGACGCTTTGATTGACGGTTTACAACGCTTTCAATGTCGTTTAATAGTAGATTATCGACGGCACCGCTGTTTGACATGTACAACATGCTCTCCGTTTCCTGTTTCATAAATTAACGAAGAATATGAGATTTAGGGCATTTTAGTCATTTGTAGGAAGTACGGTCTACATCCATATTTTGCTGACGTGATTGACATGGTTTGTTGTCGCATTAGGGAGTTAAGAATGCTTGCATAATTAGTTTGGCGAAGAGATTCGCCTAGTTGCGTGCTTTGGGTCGACATACTATATGTAGACTTAAGTGTGTAGTGTATGTGTTTGTATAAATGCTTGTATTAGTATGTATTGAATTAAATGATGTTATGTAGTAGTTTGAGATTGATTTCTTAGTTAATATGCTGACCTAAATGATTTTCTACATGTTGACTATATGCATGATTTCATTACATGCATGGAATATGTGTGTTGGAAGATCTGCTTAAGTTGAATGTTATAACATGTGTTAACATGCTCACATGATTGTATTTCAATTTCAATACTCTCACTTAGATTGCTGATGTGATTCCATAAATGTTTGGGACTAAACTTAGTCCAGGCAGTCGGTAATCGAGCGAATTCGTGGCTGACTGGTCATAGCCACGAACGACGCGTCGATGAACGTGATTCGTGTTTAGAGTTGGCGGCAGTGGTTAGGCCACGCGAAGTGTTATACGCACTTCATGTCGTTCGACTTGAGATGCGATCGCGCTAGTCGAGCCCATCAAGCAACCCGACTGGCCAATGTATGTTCACCTTGTATGAGTCATAACTGCTTGAACCTAGGGTACTGAACTTACCATTGTAAACCCTGTTAACCATGGTACCTTGATCCACGAAGACTCATGAGCCGGGCATGGTGGTATGGGACACCGTGGTCGAGCTGTCGGCCTACGCTGGGGCCACAAACCTCCCCGTAGTGACCAGTGAGCACCTAGACTCGTGAGCAGATTATGGTGGTATGGGACACTATATTCTAGCTGTCGGCCTACACTGATCAGGCGACGAGTCCTTTGTAGTGACCGCGAGCGTATTCTGAGTCCACGGGAGGCGACGACCCTTCCGTTGCAGTAGAGTACGGTAGGCCTGTATTGATAAGGTGATGGGGGAGCGGTGCAACGAGTGCGAGCAACAGCCCTGACAGCCCTTGCAGTGACCTACGAAATATACATCGTATGAGATTACTAGGAGTGATGACCCTAGACAGGATCTGTGTTGGGATTGATACAAGGGAAGTACCTTAGTTTCCCAATCCTGCTGTTTGAATGGACTAATAACAACTTGGAATTCATATCACCATAGCATTGCATGTGCCTGAAAGTTGTGGAGCACTCTAGGGAGTGTGGCATGCCGCGGTCGTAAGATGTTGCCGCATGAGGGTGATCGTCGGTGAAGGCATACATCACGTCATGTCATCTTGCATTAACAACAGTATTAGGATTGTCTGATTTACTGCTTTACTATTATCGCATGATTGAATTGTGAACATGCTAATCTTTGCTCTATGATTCCACTGAGTTGATCACTCATTCCCACGTTACGGGATGGTATTTGCAACACCCACCAGACCCTGTTGTAGATGCAGGTGAGGTCGAGATCCAGGAGGTGGAGTCGGAGATCAACGAGGACCAGGATGAGTTCTCGTATATGCAGTATCACGACGGCTTCCCGTAGGCGACCTGGATCGAGGGGACATCAGTGGGACTATTGGAACATTATTTTTTTTGTTTATGTATATGTATATAAGGCTCAGAGATGTAGTCATACTTTGGAGACAGATGAGATTTACTTTGTTTTCCATACAGTGATATATATATTGTTTAGTCTTCCGCTTGCTTTTGTCACTGGATCTGAAGTATGAATTGCAGTTTTGGTATACTTTTACTCATGTGAATGCTTTAAATCAGACAACATTAAATCATAACCATTTTTGTTGCATAAGTGACGGTCTGGAACTCGGGAGTTGAGTTTATACACGACCCCCGATTTTCAGGGTGTTAAAAGTTGGTATCAGAGCATGAATGAGAGTATACTGGGCCTGAGTTATGGTCTCGCGACGTACGCTGTCACTTCCTTTGACTTAGGTGGGTGCGAGAAGGGTCTAGAAACACGTCTAGGATCGCAAATTCGCCGATAGGCGAAGTCTATTAGAATCGATCGCAAGATCGTGTCTGTAACGCATCTCGGGTCGCGTAAGGCAACCCGAATCACTTCTAAGCTGTAGGAAGTCAGGTTGAGACGACCTATGAGAGGTTTTAAATCGTAAAAGTGAATCCTTGGGCCGTGGGATGACCACGACTCCTGTAATCAATCGCCAGGGCCTAAAAACCCCGTTTCACAAAAAATCTTCAAAATTCCTCCTCTAAACACTCTGACCTTCATTTCTTTCTTATCCATTTCATGTTAGGCATCAAACCTAATATGAAAATAACACAAATTAGTACTTTCACAAAATTTTATAGTGAATAGTAAAATTCATGAAAAATGGCCATAAGGCCATTCTAACTTCACTTTCTTTAGCAACTAAGGATCTAGATAGATGTAATGACTCCTTCTACCCCAAATTCATATGCTGCATCATAGGGTTTGGTATTCGAGATTGCGATGTGGTCCCGGAAAGCCCCGAACACATATTTGGGCTCATACAGATCAAAATATAATGAACTAGGGGGTGGGCCATATATTTTTGGAACCTATGGACCATGGGGGATCAGACCCATATGGTCCCACCGGCCAACTTGGAAGTTGGCCGGCAATGCCATCGCCGGTCGGGCGATGCATCGCCGACCGGTGGGGTCCGTTTGCCATGATTTTTGGGCGCACACCCTTAAATGGCACGTGCATCATCCCCATGTAGCTCCCATCTCACAAAAACCCCTAAATCATACCCCCTCCTTCACAAACAGCCCTCCCCTTAGCTCTATTTTCAATTTTCAGCAACTATCTCTAAACTCCGGCGTCCCAAATCACTCCTAGGTCCCTCCTTGGCCAAAACCGACCACCACCCATCACTTATTGGGAGTTGGCAGCCCCTCTTCTTGAAGATCTCACCATTTGGAGCTCCAAAAGTCTCCAAATAGAGCTGAAATCGTGAGGTGCTCCATTCTATTTTTTTGTTTGTATTTCTCCTTGAAATTACAGCCTTGGGAAGCTTGAAGCACCCCTCTACGATGCCTAGATTTCCTTTTTCCGGATTGGGTAGCCACTTCTTCGCATTTTCATCGTTTTTCATGGCTTTCGTGGAAGCCATTTTAGGCCTTTTATCACTCTCATCCATCATATCCTTGATGGGTAAGAGGAAAACCGCAACAGACGAGGCTAGGCCGAGCCGCCCTGCTCGATCGAGAAGATCGCGGGGTGGTGCCGCAAGTTCAAGCGCCGCCGCAGGTCCAGCTGCAGTCCTGGAGTGCCGTACAAAGCGAGATTTGGATCCCCATGCACACCTTGGGCGAATAATTCTATCGGAGATGCCTCATGGCCAATACACTGATCGCAAAGTGTTATTTGAGGCGGACGTAGATGGATGACTGTTCGGTGAGTATCTGTTGTTCGAGCGCATTGAAGCTGCGCATTGGGGTCCGATCTTTGAAGCTCGCGCTCATGCTAATGTGAGCACCATTCGTGCCTTCTATGCTAGTATCCAGAATCCTACCTTGGAGCCTTTGCAGTTCAAAATCCCTTTTGGTAGAGATCGGATGGCTACGATCGACGTTCGATTGATTGCGCGACTTCTCAACATGCCTCTAGGTGATGTGCATCCTAGTGAGAAGAATCTGAGGACTAGACGTGAACGAGATCGCCGCACCAGGTTTCTGTGCGGTAAGTTGGTTCCATGGCAGCCTAATAATAGCCTCAAGGCGACGTACATGTCTGAGGATTTGCGCCTGCTGCACCATATCTGCACGTTCAATGTTTATCCCAGGTCGACGAACCGCATTGAATGCACACGTCTTATGGTCGATTTCTTATTTCTGGTGGCCCAGGGAGAGAACGTATGTATGGCCACTTTCATCTTACGGCCGATAGTTCTCATAGCCAGGTCAAGAAGAACATCTGAATCGCTTCCCTTTGGCCGACTTATTTACAAGATTGCACTTGAGTTTGCCTATAAACTTGGGCCGAAATTGCCGGTATTGATTCATACCATTGATGAGTCAACAATGGTCAAGATGAAGATTGGGTCACAATTCCGTGAAAATCAACTTAAAAGGGATAGTGGGGATGACTTTGATGATGAGGAAGATCAAAGCGAAGATGAACCTAGTGCAGAGGTTCAGGAAGAAGCTCAGGAAGAAGCAGAAGAGGAGGCTCAGGATACTGATGAGAGCCCTCCTCCTTCTGCGCAGGCTACTATCGACGATCGCATTGCTCGGATGGAGGAGAGTCAGACTGTTTTGCGAAGGGAAGTCCAAGAACTTCGCGCAGAAGTCGCTGATGCCAAGGCCGTTACAAAGAAGAAATTTGGCAAGGTGACTCGCACCTTGAAGGCGATCCTGTGTTGCTTACAGGATAAGGGTGCTCCTCCTCCATCACCAAACTCCGACTAGCGATGCGATCTTTGATGTTATTATCAGTAGTTAGTCATTTCCTGTTTTATGTGTGTAAGCCTGTTAGGGCTACTGCTTTGCTTGTGTTGCTGTTGCTTAATTGTCTAAATTCTCATGTATTTCTCTTCATGATGCTTGTAAGGATATATCCCTTTTATTGTGACAATTTTGATTAATTGAAATGCATGGAATGCCTTTGACTCTTTATGTGAATGATTGTGGTGTATTTGTGCAATTGAGACTGACAAGGTTGTGCCCTATTTTGAATATAGGGAATGCCACCTAAGACTACGCGGAGCACGGCTCGTCTTGCGTCGACCGAGCATATGGATCAGACTCCCTCTCAGTCTGGCACCCATTCGGACCCTGCTGTGGGCCCGATTCCTGAGGCGGTTCGATCGTTTCAGCCTGCTGCTGGTCCTACAGATGGACCACCGCCATTTACGCCATCAGTCAGAGAGCCACATCCCGCATCTACATCCACACAGCATCCGCCACAGCCTGCTCCACCCCCTGACAGATTCGAGCAGATGATGGCTATGATGCTGCAGCAGCAGTAGCTTCTGACCATCATAGTGGAGACATTAGCCCAGGGTGGGGGTGCGACTACATCTACTCCACCTGCACCACCTGCGCATCCAGCTGAGGATGCCTATACATACGCCCAGGATGAGGGCATGGCTCATCCTGCGCCGCCTGCTTTCCCTGCGGGGAATCCTGCCGACACACGGGGCCTATTGGAGCGATTTCAGCGCTTGCGGCCTCCTACTTTCTCGGGTTCTCACAGACCCGAGGAGGCTGAGTACTGGCTCGACCGGGTGTCGAAGATCTTGCGGATGTTGCATTGCACCGAAGCCGAGCAGGTAGAGCTGGCTACCTTCCTGTTTGAGAGAGAGGCCAGCATGTGGTGGGATAGCGTACTACGGACGGTTGCCGCAGACTTTGTATGGACGTGGGCAGCATTTGAGTTCCGCTTCCATGAGAAGTATTATCCCCAGACCTACAGGCACGACAGGGAGAATGAGTTTCTCCGTCTCAGGCAGGCAGCGATGACAGTTACAGAGTATAAGCATCGGTTCACGGAGTTGGGCAGGTACATCCCGACGATCCTCGCTGATGAGCAGATGCGCATATGGCGCTTTTTGGAGGGTTTGCGACCGGATATTCGGTCGAAGATGTGCTGTGTTAGCATTCCCTCCTATGCGGAGTTGATTCACATGTCCATGCGGGCAGAGCAGGACGTGGATCGACTTGCGCTATCTCGAGGCCCGGCTACTTCTAGGCCACGACCAGATTTGCCAGACAGGCCCTTTGTGGGCAAGAGGCCTCGCATTGATCCTCCTGCTAGGATTACGGCGCCTGTATCACCGTTTCGGTGCCCTGATTTGACATGTACATACTGTGGGAGGACAGGCCATTTGGCGCAGAGCTTCTTTTCGAGGATGCGGGACAGTGGGTTCTCGCCACCACAGAAGATTGACCGTGTACGTCCACAGGCGATATCAGCACCGCCTATAAGGTCAGCTCCTGCGCATCCTTCTTTCAGACCTCCGGTGTCGCAGATTAGACAGCCTCCACGGCCCTTGACACAGCGGACGAACTGGTCACAGCAGGCTCGAGTTCATGCATTGACAGCTGAGGCAGCTGCGACGGGCACTTCTCAGCATTCGGCCTTCGAGGTCACCGCCCATATTGGAGGTACTCCTATTCTCGTGATGGTGGACACTAGATCCACGATTTCTTTGATATCGCGTGCTATTGTCAGACGTCTTGGCTTACACACCATTACTATGGATGGAGTGCGGATTTATACAGCTCATGGGTCCTTTACAGATGCCACCCAGATGTGTGAGGGTTGTTTGGTGGATCTGGGGGGCAAGACGATGGTTCTAGATCTCGTCGTCGACCCTGCTCTTTATAATCTCGACGTCATTCTTGGCATGGACTGGTTGACTGCAGCGAGAGCCGAGATTGACTGCGAGACTCGTATAGTCACAGCGTACGAGCCTGAGGGTGCATCCTTCACATTTCCAGTGCGGGTAAATCTTCCTTTCCGCATACTTAGCTACGCCACTCTATTGCGCGACGCTGGTGCCCAGGTACTTGAGCAGACGCCAGTTGTTTCTGAGTTCGGGGATCTGTTCAGGAAGATCCCTGGTTTGTCGCCCTGACGTGAGATCGATTTCACTATCGATCTGATTCCTGGTTCTACACCCGTCTCACTGCCGATGTATCGCATGGCACCATGTGAGATGGAGGAGTTGAGGACGCAGATTGATGGTCTGCTAGAGCTTGGCCTTATACGGCCTAGCGTGTCTCCTTGGGGAGCACCGGTCTTGTTCGTGAGGAAGAAGGATGGTTCAATGCGATTGTGTATTGATTATTGCAGGCTGAACCAGCTCACAGTGAAGAACAAGTACCCTTTACCCAGGATCGATGACTTGTTCGATCAGCTGAGAGGAGCGCAGTACTTCTCGAAGATTGATCTTCAGTCAGGTTATCATCAGCTGCGCGTCAGGGATGAGGACGTGCAGAAGACAGCATTCAGGACCAGTTTTGGCCACTACGAGTTCCTCGTGATGTCGTTCGGTCTCACGAACGCACCGGCCGTGTTCATGGATCTGATGAAACGGATATTTCGGCCTTTCCTCTATCGATTCGTCGTTGTCTTCATTGACGACATTTTGGTGTACTCTAGGAGTCGAGAGGAGCATGAGGAGCACTTGCGTTTGGTCCTTGATATGCTCAGACGGCATCAGTTGTTCGCACAGTACAAGAAGTGCGACTTCTGGAAGCAGGAGGTGAAGTTTCTGGGACACGTGGTGTCCAAGGATGGCATGGCAGTTGACCTGTCTAAGGTAGCTGCGGTGCAGGACTGGGAGCAGCCTGGTTCTGTCACTGAGGTGAGGAGCTTCTTGGGTCTCGCTGGCTACTATCAGCGCTTCATTCAGGACTTCTCGAAGATCTCGAGACCCTTATCTCAGTTGACACGGAAGGACGTGAAGTTTGCCTGGAATGATAAGGCGGTGTCAGCTTTTCAGGAGCTGAAGGACAGACTACGTCCGCCCCTGTGCTAGTATTGCCAGAGCAAGGGGTTAGATACACTATATACACTGACGCGTCTAGCGTTGGTTTGGGTTGTGTCCTTATGCAGAGGGACAGGGTAATTTCGTATGCCTCGAGACAATTAAGGAAGCACGAGGAGAATTACCCTACACACGACCTGGAGTTGGCAGCCGTTATATTCGCACTGAGACTCTGGAGACATTACCTCTACGGAGAGGAGTTCGAGCTCTTTTGCGACCAAAAGAGCCTCAAGTACATATTCACGCAGCGAGACTTGAATATGAGGCAGCGGCGATGGATGGAGACGTTGAAGGACTTCAAGTTTGAAGTCTCTTACCATCCTGGGAAGGTGAACCTTGTGGCTGATGCGTTGAGCCGCAAGAAGGCGATAGAGTTTGCGGCTCCGCTGATGGTTGCCGAGTGGGATATGGTTGAGTTTTTGCGAGACTTTGAGCAGAAACTCACCGTAGAGGAGCCGTTTGAGTTCATTGCACATGTACAGGTGCGATCTCAGATCGATGACCGAGTCATCGAGGCGCAGAGGGACGATGCGCATCTTACTGAGCTTCGAGAGCAGGCCAGTGATGATGCTGACGCCGACTGGCGAGTTGGTATGGATGGGGGCTTACGTTACCGTGGCCGCCTATGCGTCCCAGATGTCCCTGACTTGAGACGAGAGATTCTCGAGGCTGCGCATTCTACTTGACTCGCGATGCATCCGGGCAGTACAAAGATGTATCGTGACGTGAAGAGGACGTATTGGTGGGAAGGTATGAAGACCCACATAGCTGAGTTCGTGTCCCGTTGTCTCACTTGTCAGCAGGTGAAGGCAGAGCATCGCCGACCACCTGGACTTTTGCAGCCTATGCCGATTGCAGAATGGAAGTGGGATTTCATTTCCATGGACTTCATTTCTGGGTTGCCGAAGACGAGGAAGGGACATGATTCCATTTGGGTGATCGTCGACCGATTGACGAAGTCGGCGCACTTCCTACCAATCAGAATTACGAACTCTGCAGACGAGCTGGCTAGATTGTACATCCGAGAGATTGTGCGTCTGTATGGAGTTTCGTTGGAGATCGTGTCGGACAGAGACACGCGGTTCACTTCTATTTTCTGGACTCGCATTTAGGAGGCTATGGGTGTGAAGTTGAAGTTCAGTACTGCCTTCCACCCACAGACGGAGCGAGTGAACCAGATCCTGGAGGACATGTTGCGAGCTTGCGCATTGGACTTCAAGGACAGTTGGGATGACTGTCTTGCATATGCGGAGTTTGCGTACAACAATAGCTTCCAGGCGAGTATCGGTATGGCACCTTATGAGGCGCTGTATGGGAGACCTTGTCGCGCACCGCATTGCTAGTTAGAGGTCGGTGAGCGTAGCTTGATTGGCCCAGAGTTGGTGCAGGCGACGTCAGAGAAGATTGATATTATTCGACGTCGGCTTCTTACAGCGTAGAGTAGACAGAAGAGCTACGCCGATACGAGACGACGAGCACTAGAGTTCACAGTCGAGGATCACGTGTTTTTGCGAGTTTCCCCTATGAAGGGAGTCCTTCGGTTCGGGAAGAAGGGGAAGCTGGCACCGCGATTCATTGGTCCATTCCAGATCCTCGATTGTGTGGGAGCAGTGGCTTACCGATTGGCTTTACCCACGCCCCTCGCGAGCGTCCACAACGTATTTCATGTTTCTATGCTGAAGAAGTATGTTGCTGATCCTTCCCATATCATCAGATGGGAGCAGGTACAGTTAGGAGAGGATGTTACTTATATCCTGCGACCGACACGCATCTTAGACAGGAAGGAGTAGGTACTGTGTAGCAAGGTGATTCCCCTTGTGAAGGTACTATGGACGCATCACTCTGAGGAGGAGGCTACTTGGGAGACAGAAGCCGAGATCAGAAAGAACTACCCACAGCTTCTCGAGGAGTACGAAAAGGTACAAATTTCGAGGACAAAATTATTTGTTAAGGGAGGTAGATTGTAACGCCCGTGAAAAATCCATACTTGGGCTCGAGTACCAACTCGACCCGAAATCGCGTAAAATTAATTTCCATGGAAATTAAGCGTAAGTTAGCCAGTGCAACGCTAGAGTAGCTGGAAAATAGTCCCTGATCACTTTAAATACGTTCTACAATAACCAAATCGAGTAGAACAAACAACTCTACAATACTCTATAACCTCGGATCAAACTCTAAGCAGGTCTGTTCTCTAGACCACATTGAATTTTTGTATTGGATTTAGACCGCGCGTCGAAGGTCCGATACCTCCTATCTTAGACCGTTAGAACTGCCCAGCTGGACTTGATAATCATCTCAAAAATCAAGTCAAACCGATAATCACAGACTATTTCGTTGAACCCGGACTGAAGAGACCGCGAATAGGGACGGATTTGGAATTTCAAATTCAAATCTGGCACACGACTTGACGTGTCAGTATTAAGCGTTCTGACCGTCAGAATTCATCCAGATTACACCCTCGGATCAGGAAAAATTTCTATTTATTATCATGAGACTTTCAGCCCTGATCTACGTACGGTGACCGCTGAACTGAAACCGGTCCGCCACGTGCGATCTGCGAACCCTGTCAGACTGAAAACTTAATACGAGCTACATCTGGTACACATGAGCTTAAGTCCGATCGCAATCGACCAGGGGACCACCAGAAAGTAGCTTTTGGACCGAAATAGCCCCGAAATGGATAGGCACCAAGTAAACTTCGTTCCGGAGACTATTTCCAGTGTTTTTAAGCTTATAAAAGGGGTTGAAACCCTCATTTCTCTCTCCCATCCAAAAATTGCAACCCTAGAGAAAAGGAGAGAGAGTTTGAGAGAGAGATTGGAAGGGATTTTTCCCACTTCCGAGACACCGATTGCTGCTGCTTCAGCAACTTTTCCCAATCACCTGGCTGGTGATTTCTCCATTCTTTCAGGTACAAAACAACCCTAGAACTTGCTGATTTAGGGTTTATCCAGATTTAGGGCGTGTTAGCTAACGTATTTCGTAAATCAGGTTGTCCTACTGCCGTAGATGAAGCGTACACGCTCCGTTCAAAATCACGCTTCCGTAAGAGACTAGGTGAGGATTTTAGACGCTTTGATTGACGGTTTACAACGCTTTCAATGTCGTTTAATAGTAGATTATCGACGGCACCGCCGTTTGACATGTACAACATGCTCTCCGTTTCCTGTTTCGTAAATTAACGAAGAATATGAGATTTAGGGCATTTTAGTCATTTGTAGGAAGTACGGTCTACATCCATATTTTTCTGACGTGATTGACATGGTTTGTTGTCGCATTAGGGAGTTAAGAATGCTTGCATAATTAGTTTGGCGAAGAGATTCGCCTAGTTGCGCGCTTTGGGTCGACATACTATATGTAGACTTAAGTGTGTAGTGTATGTGTTTGTATAAATGCTTGTATTAGTATGTATTGAATTAAATGATGTTATGTAGTAGTTTGAGATTGATTTCTTAGTTAATATGCTGACCTAAATGATTTTCTACATGTTGACTATATGTATGATTTCATTACATGCATGGAATATGTGTGTTGGAAGATCTGCTTAAGTTGAATGTTATAACATGTGTTAACATGCTCACATGATTGTATTTCAATTTCAATACTCTCACTTAGATTGCTGATGTGATTCCATAAATGTTTGGGACTAAACTTAGTCCAGGCAGTTGGTAACCGAGCGAATTCGTGGCTGACTGGTCATAGTCACGAACGACGCGTCGATGAACGTGATTCGTGTTTAGAGTTGGCGGCAGTGGTTAGGCCACGCGAAGTGTTATACGCACTTCATGTCGTTCGACTTGAGATGCGATCGCGCTAGTCGAGCCCGTCAAGCAACCCGACTGGCCAATGTATGTTCACCTTGTATGAGTCATAACTGCTTGAACCTAGGGTACTGAACTTACCATTGTAAACCCTGTTAACCATGGTACCTTGATCCACGAAGACTCATGAGCCGGGCATGGTGGTATGGGACACCGTGGTCGAGCTGTCGGCCTACGCTGGGGCCACAAACCTCCCCGTAGTGACCAGTGAGCACCTAGACTCGTGAGCAGATTATGGTGGTATGGGACACTATATTCTAGCTGTCGGCCTACACTGATCAGGCGACGAGCCCTTTGTAGTGACCGCGAGCGTATTCTGAGTCCACGGGAGGCGACGACCCTTCCGTTGTAGTAGAGTACGGTAGGCCTGTATTGATAAGGTGATGGGGGAGCGGTGCAACGAGTGCGAGCAACAGCCCTGGCAGCCCTTGCAGTGACCTACGAAATATACATCGTATGAGATTACTAGGAGTGACGACCCTAGACAGGATCTGTGTTGGGATTGATACAAGGGAAGTACCTTAGTTTCCCAATCCTGCTGTTTGAATGGACTAATAATAACTTGGAATTCATATCACCATAGCATTGCATGTGCCTGGAAGATGTGGAGCACTCTAGGGAGTGTGGCATGCCGCGGTCGTAAGATGTTGCCGCATGAGGGTGATCGTCGGTGAGGGCATACATCACGTCATGTCATCTTGCATTAACAACAGTATTAGGATTGTCTGATTTACTGCTTTACTATTATCGCATGATTGAATTGTGAATATGCTAATCTTTGCTCTATGATTCCACTAAGTTGATCACTCATTCCCACATTACGGGATGGTGTTTGCAACACCCACCAGACCCTGTTGTAGATGCAGGTGAGGTCGAGATCCAGGAGGTGGAGTCGGAGATCGACGAGGACCAGGATGAGTTCTCGTATATGCAGTATTACGACAGCTTCCCGTAGGCGACTTGGATCGAGGGGACATCAGTGGGACTATTGGAACATTATTTTTTTTGTTTATGTATATGTATATGAGGCTCAGAGATGTAGTCATACTTTGGAGACAGATGAGATTTACTTTGTTTTCCATACAGTGATATATATATTGTTTAGTCTTCCGCTTGCTTTTGTCACTGGATCTGAAGTATGAATTGCAGTTTTGGTATACTTTTACTCATGTGAATGCTTTAAATCAGACAACATTAAATCATAACCATTTTTGTTGCATAAGTGACGGTCTGGAACTCGGGAGTTGAGTTTATACACGACCCCCGATTTTCAGGGTGTTACAATTGACCTACAACATGGAGGTTAAGTTAGTGGTAAATTATTCATGAGATTTATCATCTATGGGGTGATTCTACCTACCTGACTATGGGATGAACCATTTAACATTTTTATCATCGTTGCTTATTTGTATTTGTAACATACATAGTCTCATTTTATTCGTGTAATGTAGTATCTTTGACATTTCATTCCCACTCAACATATGATGGTAGCTTCCCCATATATTGAGAATTGATTGGCCACATGTTGACGGGTTCTATCAACACCCTAAGGAGGTAGACTCATAGGCAGGGGATGGTGGTATGGGACATTATACCAAAGCTGTTGACCTATGTTGGGTGATGCGCCCCCGTAGTGACCTTGGGTTTCATTAAACCGGCTGATTATAATTAGACTAATAATAGCCTAACTAATCATGCATACGTGGCATATTGGTAATGACGGGTGATTATTTCTAGATGTTGTAGCACTTGCCCTTAGGTTTATTGGGGTATCATTTTGCTAGCCGTGAGATCACCGAATATCTACCCACGTACATGATGTACGATGGCTTGGTCATTATGCAGTATACGATGTACACACGTGATGTGTTGCGTTGATGACTAGCTTTTTTTTACATGGGTGACGAGCCTAAGTCCGACTGCATGAGCATCCCCAGGTCAATGATGCATTCACACATCCATGTATATAATAAGACTGCATCTTGTTATATTTTGTATGCCTTGTTACTTTTCATGTTATACTTGTCTAAAGCGGCAGTGTGTAATCTTTAGGGGAATCCACACTAAGATGGTCATTCATTCATCCAATTTTCAACTATATAGAGAATGCAGGTGTGAGCAGGGTTGACTATAACACGAATTTCGGATTTGATGTAGGCAAAGGAAGAGTTCTACGAGGGGGAGCCGCATTAGGAGGTAGCGGAATAATTTGGATTAAATCAGTAGTTATTGTAGTGAATTTTATTTGTTGGCACAGTTAAACTTATTGGTTTTGTATTTAGGTCCCCAGCTGAGTGGACCAAGATATTACTATTTGGTTTCATGGCTTTATCCATGCTTAGTTTTGCTATCGCGCTTTGATTTTACTATTATTGTGACCGATTTAATCATTAACACCCAGGTTTTTAGGGAATGAGTTGTATACTCAGGTTCTGAAAACCAGGGCATTGCATCGATTCCCCGCATTTTCAGGGAGAGCATGACCTTATGGCAGTGGAATAGTGGAGATTTGAGGTGGAAAAGATATTTGATACTATGAGGTGCATGACCCAACAATGGGTTCCATTGGCTATGTTTCTTCTTCAGGATGAAACCGAGCACTGGTGGGCATCGGTCTACCGAGTGGCAGGGGTCGAGTGTGAGTGGACATGGGAGGATTTTATAGACCAGTTCGATCAGAAGTTCTTCCCATAACATGTCTGTCAGCAACGTGCATTAGAGTTTGAGACTCGAGTGCAGGGAGACATAACCATGTCTTAGTATGAGGCTCGATTCGTCGCACTGTTGAGATTCACGATGTATCTTGCCGATGATGAAGGATGAAAGGCCCGCTGTTTCGAGAATGGCTTGCGCCTTAGCCTCCGGAGTCTTATCATTAGAAACATGCACCTAACGTTTGAGGAGGTCATAGAGTGGGCCCAGATTTATGAAGTAGATTGGGCCGATGCGAAGAGGATCCACGATCAGAGAGGAGATCAGAAGAGGAAGGCCCCCTCTGATAGCTCCTTGCAGCAGCAGCAATCGCTTCAAAGGCACAAGAACCATTCATCCTTTCAAGTGCCAACAGCACCTCCAGCACCACCGCTAAGACCGTTCACAGGTGTTTGTTACGGATGTGGTGGTACGGGGCACCGTAGGTATGAGTGTCCCCATCCGCAACAACCACATCAACTACCGAGGCCCTAGTAACATCAGTATAGGCTGCCACCCCCACAGTGGCAGCCGAAAGCACTTCAGCAAGCTCTGTAATAGCAGTAACAGCGACAACCACAGAGGGGACATACACCTCCCCAGCAGACCCAAGGCAGATTTTATGTAGCCCAACAAGATCCTAAGGCATCAGGAGGAGTCGTCGATGATTCGTGAGACCAGGCCTTAGGACTCTCTTGTTAGATTAGTCATTGATGAGATTGTGAGGCTACATAGTATCCCAGTTTCGATCATTTTTTACCAGGATCCAAGGTTCAGTGTGGTCATCATAGTATAGATGAGGCATCTTGGGAGCGAGAGGCTGAGATTTGCGAGCACTATCCCCATCTCTTCAATGATTGATTGTATTTTGCATTGTCTTTGAATATATATGATGCTATGATTTCTATTTCTTTATGAGCATGATAGTGTAAATTTCAAAAATGAAATTTTTAATAGGAGCGGAGACTTGTAAAGCCCGTATCCTCACACTGTACCATTCCACCAACTCCCGTGATCCTCTCTAACGAATTATGGTGAACTGTGACCTGTAGATAGTAAACGTGCCGACCTTAAGTCGCATTTCAAAGGTTTGAGTTGACTCGACCCGAAACTTATACCTTAGCGACCGCATCGTCACTGCATTTCCAATGCAACGTCTTGCATACCAATGCGATACCAGACTAGGAGTAGTCGGCCCGCATATATTTCAAGGAAAAATCGTGCGTTGTAAATCCCGAGAGATTTCATTTGGCAGAGAGAAATCTTTACCCATCCTTTCCCATCAACTAGTCAAGTATAACCCATGACTAGCCCTTTCCTTTCTTCCCACCAAGACAAGAAACCCATGCCAAAAGTCAACTTTCATGTCACTCCTCTTACGCAACCATCATACCTTCCATCCCATCTCTTCTTAAACACCACTCCTCTCTCATTTCACTCCATCCCATCTCATTTCTCTCTCCATTCCCTAGCAACCAAGAGAAGAAATCCCAAGGAGAGAAAAGAAGAACCCAAGCTCAAGACCCATTTTTCCTATCCCAAATCTCACCATCCAACCGTCCAAATTTAATCTTCCACCATTAAAGAGAAAGCTTAGGAGCTAAGGAGTTCAAGTAGCCAAGAAGAGGAGAAATAGGTGGGTGTTCATAGGACTAGATCATAATTTTGATGCATGGGATATGTGGGGCCTATCGGTTAATGGTTGGGATCCCATTTTGGACCCAAGGTGTGGCCAATGGCCCACCATGATACTTATATGTATTCCATGATGGTGTCATTCTCCATGGACCTCTCCATGATGATTATTTGTAATCCATTTGCAAGAGGGTCATTTAGACCCTTGATTTTGTGATGAGGATGGTATCCCCACATTGGTTTGCTAATTTGAGGGTCCACACAATTTTGGGGCCCATCTTGATTTATGCATTGTATTGTAAGGGAGCTCATAGGAGTGGAGTTCCCTCGACCACATGATTCTCTCTCTCTCTCTCTCTCTCTCTCTCTCTCTCTCTCTCTCTCTCTCTCTCTCTCTCTCTCTCTCTCTCTCTCCTTCCCTATTTGAAGCCCACCTTGATGCATGAGTTTCATCTAGGCTATCCACCCAAGTGGGACACCACATTGTTGTCCACAATGGTAGCTATTATGGGAAGATCCGAGCCCATGTGAGATTCGAGAGCGAGATGCCAAACTGAACCGATTGAATGCATGAACGCCCAAGACCATGCCTGTTCGACTCGACGCAAGCATCTCTAGAAAAGAATGAGTGGTGTCGCAGCCTCTCATAGGTTGACAATGATCCGGAATCGTAACCGTTGCCACGCGTCCGCCCAAAAATAGCCCACATGCCGAGATCTCGAGACGTGACATTTCGAAACTGAAAACCATTAATACTCGATATGAGTAGAGATTCTCTACATTATTACTCTTTGAGCCCACAAGTAAACTCGAAGAGTAGGGGGCTTCTGTTATGAGAAGATCCGAGCCCATGTGAGATCCGAGAGCGAGATGCCAAACTGAACCAATTGAGTGCATGAGCGCCTGAGACCATGCCCTCCGACTCGACATAAGCATCTCCAGAAAAGAACGAGTGGTGTGGAAGCACCTTCATTACAGGAGGGCAGGTCGGAAGGGCGGATCAGAACAGTTCCTACAATCCGACTAACATTGAAAGCTGCATACTTAATGTCTCACGCATGTGAGGTCCACCCATCAACATTCACTACAATAGCTCCGACTCGGCGAGGCCGATCTGATACCCCGCTCTGAGGTTTGAGGCGAAGAGAGTCTTGGAGAGCAGATGAGTCTCCCACTTTAGGACGGACTTGTAAGATTGGCTCGGACCTGGAGACCGTCCTTGTTCGACCGAATAGTCGCAAAGGTAGACGACGGTTGGACAAGCCGAGCGGAGCGGATACTTGAGGATGTATGTTCCGTCTTTCAAATGTGGAAACTGCCATAACCAAACGTGGCCGATAACTTCGCTCATAGATACGCATTACACGCCTGATACGCTGTGTGATCAGCAGGGCAGTATCTTCATGATCCGGGAATCCCCTTGATCGTGTCGAGATTGTCGGATCCAGACTGTTCTATAATTAAGTATAAATAGATCACAACACCATGGCGACAGGTACGCAATCACGAGTACTCTTTCCTCTACTCTTCACTTAAGACCCAGATTCCCTTGGCCTGACTTAGGCATCGGAGGGTCTCCCGGCTTAGCCAGGGTTACCTTTGCCTGTTATCTTTGTGCAGATTCAAGACAAGGAGTGCTGACCAGATTTGAACATCAACATTTTTTGGCACTGTCTGTGGAAAACTTGATACTAAAAGTCAGGTTTCTTTTTTTTCGACTCAATGGCTAGAAAGAAGATGGCCGTAGTTGTGGAGCCGATTGAGCAAACTTGATCATCATCACCACTTCACACTGAGTTCGCGCCAGGATCATCTCACGTTCTCGCACTCGGTCGAACAAATACCGAGCCATGAAAAATGAGATTCAAGCCCTACGCGATGAGATAAATAGAATGAAGCAACAAAGGGATTTGCAGTTACCCTTAATTCCAGAGAACCCGATTCCTGAGCCTGTAGGACTATTCTTAGAGACCCACTCTGCGCTGATGAGCATGAGGCCCGAAGTACCCCAGCATTCTCAGGCACCACTTTCGGGTCCGAATCCTCCTCCGGTGCAAGTAAGGGTCTTAGCGCAAAATACTGTCACTTGGGCTCCTACAAATAACTCGATTACCTCAGCCCTGGCCCCTTCCGATCTCCGCCACTAGCTGGAACGGAGAAGGGTAAGGAGGACCCAGAGGCGGAAGATGCCCCAGAGATTATTGCTGAGAATAGAGATCCCTGGGAAGAACGGTTCGTGGAACTTAACAACAAATTCTTGACCCTAGAGAAGCAGCAACAACTGTCGACAATCCCAGCCATAGTTCAGGCCATGATGGAAGAGACCGAACCTCCCTTCACCTCCACCATCATGGAGGAGGTGATGCCGTAGAGGTTCCGGATACCTCCCGTCATCCAGTATTCAGGGTCTGGAGACCCGTCCGGACACTAGAAGCCTATCAATCATGGATGCAGATCCAGACGGCCACGGTGCAATGATGTGTAGGGGATTTTCCATCATCTTCATGGGATCCGCTCGGAATTGGTACCGCCAGCTCAAACCCAACTCCATTAACTCCTTTACATAATTAATTCGGCTATTCCTTACCTAGTTTATCAGCGGTAAGAGAAGCCGAAAACCCAACACTCACCTGCTCACCATCCAGCAAGGTCCGAAAGAATCACTGAAGGACTACATCACCCGCTTCAACGAGGAAGCATTGCAGGTCGAGAACTATGATGATAAAATGGCACTTGCCGTAATACTTAGTGGTTTGAAGGAAGGAAGGTTTACTTTCTCCATCGGAAAGAATCCATAGAAAATATTCACGGACTTCATAGCAAAAGCTCAAAAGTACACCAATGCCGAGGAGTTTACTAACTCTTGTAAGTGTGTGCAAGTGACCGACCCGGCCAGCAAAGGAAAGAGACCCAGGAATGAAGAGTCCCGACCATCCGATAAAGGGGCGGATGACCGCGCTTCCCACGATCGTCGACCGAGTCGGAGGCTGGAAGGGAAATTTCGCTCCTACACTCCTCTCAATACAACTGCCGAGCAAATCCTGCTGAACATTCGAGGAGACAAGCTATTGAACTGGCCAGTCTGCATGAAGGCCGACCCGGAGCACTGAGACAAGCGAAAGTTCTGTCACTTTCACTGAGACCACAGTCACAATATAGATGATTGCATGGACCTCAAGGACGAAATTGAGTCCCTCATTCGTAAGGGACACTTGCATAGATACACCAAAAAAGAGAGGTTCGCTCGGAGAGAAGAACGACCACAGGAGTAGCCAAATAACCCCCCAGAAGAGCCTGCTGAAATCTGTACCATTTTTGGAGGCTCGACCGGGGCGGAGGGGATTCGAACAGGGCTTGGAAAGCCCATTCTCGGAGGTCCGAGTCAGAACACTACGTCCACCTGATAGCGCGTCCCAATAAGGAGCTCCGAATTAGTCCATGCAGCCTAACTTTTACAGAAGATGATTCACGCGAGATTCAACATTCACACGATGATGCGCTAATGGTCACGATAACCATAGCAAACTATAAGGTATACCGCATTCTGGTTGACACTGGAAGTTCGGCCGATGTGATCTACTCTGAATCCTTAGAAAAAATGGGGGTTCCACGGTCATGACTTCGTGTGAAAACTCCCTTACAGGGCTTTGCCGGAGAAACGGTAATCTTCGAAGGAGCCATTTCCCTCCTAGTAACCGCGGGGGAGGGGCAACATCAGGTCACACTCCTGGTGGACTTTCTGGTTGTCAATGGCCCCTCAGTGCACAACGTTATCCTAGGCCGACCCTCCCTCAATGCAATGAGGGCGGTCGTCTCAACTTACCACCTGATGATGAAGTTTCTTGCCGAAAGCGGCATCTACTACCTCCGAGGCGACCAACTCGAGGCCCGAAAATGTTATGCACAGGCACTCATCGTGGATGTCTTGGATCCCCAAGGATCAACCGAAAACTCATCAGTGGAAGATCTGGAAAAGATGCCCTCAATGAATCCGACCCGAGCAAAACTATTCAGCTCGGATCGTCGTTGAATTCTGAGCAAAGGACCACAATGTTAGCCTTCTTAAGGTAACACCGAGATGTCTTCGCATGGTCGCATGCAGATATGCCAGGGATACCCCCTAATGTGTTGGTTTATAGACTAAATGTGGACCTAGATCACAAGCCAGTGAAACAGAAAAGAAGACCGTTTGACGCCGAGCGATATGAAGCAATCGCCGAGGAGCTCCCATTTGTCCTTTGGGCTTACAGGACTACAACCCAGTCCTCAATGGGGGAAACTCCATTTTCGTTATCCTATGGCTCGGAAGCAATGGTGCTAGTAGAAATTGGCCTCCCTATGGCGCGAGTAGGGAATTGCCAAGAGAATTAGAACTCCGAACAGATCGCTGCTAATCTGGATTTACTCGAGGAAGTCTGAGATATCTCCAAGCTCCGAGTAGCAACTAGACATCAACAAGTAGCGCGTTACTACAACTCAAAGGTCAAGGTCAGGCATTTTTGCCCTGGGGACTTAGTCCTTCGTCGGGTCTTCCAGAACACAGCCGAACAGGGAGCAAGAGTGCTCGGGCCCAATTGGGAAAGACCATATCGCGTGGTCCAATCTACTATACCAGGATCCTACCATTTAGAAGACCTCGAGGACTGGCAGCTCCCCCATCCGTGAAATGCCGAGCACCTAAAGATCTACTATCAATAATAGATTGGCCTTCAAGGCCTCCAATAAAATGTACGCCTTCGAGCAACCAGCCTTTAAGGCTTGCAATAAAAATGTTAATCTTACTTCTATACGAATGTCTACTAAATTACCTCATTGATACGGGTGTGAGTGCGATGGTCCGATCCCTTAAAGAAGTGGTCTGAATCTAATCCCACGAAGGTTCGACAAGGCATTCCCTCGAATCAGGGAGAAAGCCTAACAATGACCCGAATCTCCAATGGAGAAATCGGCTCATCATACGACTGATGGGTGGAATGGAAGGTCCTCACCAATCGTGAGACGGGTCGAATCCCTTAAGGGATCGGACTCAACTATAAATTAAGCCAAGGAGGCTCGGAGAACCAACTAAATGACAATGGAAGGAGCTAACCCTTTAAGAGGTTAACTCAGCCATACCTCGGAATAAATCAACGCGACAATGAATTAACTCAGCTGAACAACAACCATCATCAAAAGCGTTCTTCATTCATTTACCCTCCTAAGAGGGACAAAAAAAATATACATCAGCTTTTTTAAAAAGAAAAAAGGAGGGAAAATGATAAATTTTCACGCGGGCGGAGGTGCTTGGGAGTCGGGGGCTTGATCCGAGCGGGTGACTTCGGCAGGAGCGTCTTAAGATCTTCAGGCAGCAGAGGATCAAGATCGAGGTCTGGATATAAACCCAGAACTGCTTCGAAACAAGCATTGAAAAAGCAGTCATAAAATTTGGCAGCCTCGATATCTCTCTCCTTGGAAGTCTTGAAGTTATCGATCGCAGCAGCAATGACCGCTGCAAGTGAGGCTTCGTCCTTGGCACGCTGAGCCTCTACAGGCTGGGCAACTTCTTGACTCTGCTCTTCAGTCGCCTCGGCCTTAGCCCGCTCCAGGGCTTCACCCAGCTGAGTGGTCTCCTTAGATAGTGAATCTGTATGAGCTCTGGCGCGGGTCAGCTCGACAGTCGCAGCGTCACTGCAAGCTTTGAAGTTGTCCGCGATCTCGTGCAATAGCAACTCCCTGGCCTCCAGATCAATCATAAACCCCTACAACCAACTTCCTCTGGCCCTCTCGTCCGAAAGCTGCCGACGCAACTCGCCCTACTCGGACCTCAAAAGGGTGGACTCATCTTGTAAGGTCGCCATCTCGACCTTAAAAGCCTCAAGCCCAACCTCCCTCCTCTCATGCTCCTGCTCTCTCTCCCAGGCTGAAAGTAATTTTGGGATGGATTGAATAGGAAACGAGCATAAGTACCCAAAAAATAAGAAAAATTCAAAGGGAGGGGAGGATCTTTTCGAGAACGTACCGTGTAAAACACAGAAGCCATATCATTAAAAAAAGAGTTGTCCGACTTGCCGAGGAGGCGAGCTATGTCTTCCTCGAGGTCAGACAGGCCAAATGGTAGCCCACGGCGTCAGACAGGCCAGATAGTAGCCCGACTTAAACCTCTCACCACTCGTCCCCACTTGGGCCGAGACTGCGGCCTCCTCAGCCCCAATCATACTACCAGCTGAGGTTTGTTCCTAGGCGCGAAAGCCATCCCCAGCCTCAGGAGGAGAAAGCATATCGTCAGCCATCCTAATGACCTCCTCCCGTTCTAAAGAAGAAGGCACAACAATGCAGGGCTCAGGGGCTACAGGAGGAGCCTCTGCGGTGGGGGGAACAACGGTGTGGGGGAGAGAAGTCACGACTGCTGGGGCATCGGCCGTGGTCGTATCGGCAGGCACTGGGAAAGGAGCTGCCACAGGGGCCATGGTAGTATTGAAAAGCACCGGAAGAGGAACTGCTGTTGGGACCATGATCGCGCTGGGGAAGGACCGAAGTCGGCGCTACATCCGAAGCCTGCATATGGGCAAGTACCGCAAGTGTCGTATTAACGAGCCTCGGAGCTGGAGCTGCAACGGTCGATATGGCAGCAGGTCCCCCCCCACGAGGGGGAACTTGCTTCTTCTGAGTAATCTTCAACCGAGGTGCATCCCTCAACATCTCCGCCGCTGTTAGAGCCGCCTTCTTCTTTCGAGTGCCGAACGCCTCAGCCATGCCTGCAAGAGAAATAACAATATCAGAGGGATTGAGATGACTTACTAAAGGATGTAGGCAAGGGCTGCGATTTGTAGAGCCCGGACCAATGAAGGTGCCATCGTAATCAGGTCTATCCAGGAGCGAAGCACCTCTAATCGTGCCCTAGCCTTCGCGATGCAGTTCTTCTAAGCTGGGTCGAGGAGTGGCAGTCCCTTCTGGAAACCTATGAAAAGAAACGGAGAACTTCATTTCGATTGAAACAAATGAAAATAAAGAATAAGGCATAAAAACTGGTTAAAATCTAACCTTATTTTGTAAATTGGGTCGGAAGCCGTGTTGATAAAGTTCCAAGCTCTACCGCTGGCACCTCCCACTCGCCTGCTGTAAGACCCGTATCTTGGTCCGTACCTTTCCGTACACTTCCGCGGTCGTACCGGTCGAATTCTGGCAACTTTCGACCCTTAAACAATATCGACGCACGACCCTGATTCACGTGCCGACAACCCGAGTCGACTCAACCCGAGACCAATACCATAGCGACCGCGCCGTCGTTGCGGTTCTGATACTGCGACTCGCGCGCCAAGGCGATACCCTGATCAAGAGTTATGGGCCAACGTTCGGTGCGAGAAAACGCCGCGCGTTGCGAAAACCAAGGGAATCTCTACGATGTGTCACATCAATCACATCAATCCCATCAATCAATCACCCATCAACCCATCACATGTCAAGTACACATCACTCTCACCCATTTTTTCAAGCAACCACAAAAGTCTTCCTAACCCATACCTTTCTTACACAAAAGACCACAAAAGTCTTCACATCCCATACCTCTCTTACACAAAAGACCACAAAAGTCTTCACATCCCATACCTCTCTTACACAAAAGCCACAAAAGTCCAAGATTTCTTACACAAACATCACTCACCCATCCATCCATCACTCTCTCTCTCTCTCCCTTTACATCACTCTCTCTCTTTCTCTCTTTCTCATTTCAAAATTTCCAAGCAACAAGAGAATTCCAAGAGTCCCACGTATGGAATTTCTCAAACCCTTCTAAGCTCCAAGTGGCCCACCTTCCTACCCCAAAATCTCTCATCTCAACCCTCCATTCTTCATCTTAACCATTGAAGTTGAAGCTAAGGTGCCAAGGAACCCCTAGGAGCGAGAAGATCGGACGGTGGGTGCCTCTATAGGGTAGTTTTTATTATTTTTATGGTGGACCAAGTGAGGCCCACCGATCCATGGTGTGGATCTCACTTGAGACCCTTATTTGTGGCCGATGGACCACATGGATCATCATGATCATTCCATGATGGGGCCATTCTCCATGGACCCCATCATGATGTTTATTTTCTCTTCAAAGGTCATCTAGACCGTCCATGTCGGTGGGGAAAGGATCCCCACCGTTGATTTTAAATTTCGGAGGTCCCACATGTTTTAAGGCCCACTTGCTACATGATTTGTTGTTAGGGAGGGCCCATAATGACGGGGTCCCTCCATCACAAGCCGTGTCCCACTCTCCATGTCTCTCTCTCTCTCTCTTTTATTTTATTTTATTTTATTTTATTTTATTTTATTTTATTTTATTTTATTTCATTTTATTGCAATAGGAGGGTGTGGCCCACTTGAATGGATCCCACCTTGATGTAATTTTTATTCAAGTGGGGCCCACCTTGGACATTGAGCCCATGACACCCATCAGTGGTGGCCCACTCCATCAAGGCCCACACTCAAAAAAAAAAAATTTAACAAAAGACCGTCCAGCGTCTGGGACGCTGGACGTTTCAACAGAAAGGGAATAAAGGAAGAAAGAAAAAGAAAAGGGAAATGGTGGGCTGCTCTAACATGGCCCCACCTTGATGTATATTTTTAATCCAAGCCATCCATTTTATTCTCGGGATCGTTTTAGGCGTTGAGCCGAAAAATGAGATCGATCCAATTATCTGGCGGGCCGTGGCATTAAGAATACTAATATCTTCCTTTAAAACTTAAAAAAATGATTTCTGGGGTCCACCAGAAGCTTGGACCTACTTGAAACTTGTTTTGGACTCCTATTTTTGTGGGAAACATGCAATGGACGGGATAGATTTGTTTAATGTGAGTCCCACCTAGGAAAACAAAATTAAAGGAAATCCATGCATGCGTTTGCTACTTGACGTCCAGAGGTGTCTGGACGTCCAACCAAAAAAACAAAAAGAAAGAAAGGAAAAGAAGGGAAATGGTGGGCCACTCGTGTAAGCCCCAACTTAATACATGGATTTAATCCAAGCTTTTCACCATCTTCCTCAGATTAATTTAGGCGTTGAACCAAAATTTGGGACCAATTCGGAACTCAGGTGGGCCATACCATCTAAAATCATAAGGAGACATGCCTGAAACATACAAAAACATTTGGTGGGGCCTACCTGAAATTTGGACGTGGCTGAAACTTGGTTTTGGACGCCTAATTTTGTGGAACACATGCAATGGATGGGGTAGATCTGGTTAATGTGGGTCGCACCTAGGATAAAAAAATAATTTTCTTTTTTGGCATGACTTTGTGCCATGAGTCCAGAGACATCCAGGTTAAAAAGGGTGGCCATATTGGCCCACTTGTAGACTCCACCATGATGTATATTTTGCATCTATACCGTTCATTTAATAGGTCCCCTTGAATGGTGCGTTGACTCCAAAAATCATCCACAAACTGAACTCAGGTGGGCCATACCATCCAAATCATGTGAAGACATGCCTAAATCATATAAAAACACTTGGTGGGGCCTACCTGAATTTTGAATGTAGCTAAAACTTGGTGTGAACCCTCAAACAGGTGGGACATACGTAATGGACGAGTTGGATTACAAATAAACACTTTGGTGGGCCCTATATGGGACCCACTGTGGTATGTGTGGCTTACCACACCGTACACAACAGTGGGTGGTGACACCCACTGTGATGCAAGTGTTTTACTCACGCCGTCCGTCCACGCCAGTGGACGGTGGCCCCCACTCAGATGTATGTATTGTGTCCACGCCGTCCATCTTGTGGGCCCCTGGCCACGTGACGTTATGAACAGGTTTGGATGGCAATAAACATTACAGTGGGCCCTAGGCCATGTGATTCAATGAACAGTTTGGATGCAAATAAATAGTACAGTGGACCCAGGTTGGGTAGAAAATATACATTTCGGTGGGCCCTGGGTCTATATGACCTTATCAACAGGTTTGAATGGAAAATAAACATTTTGGTGGGCCCCTTGCTACATGGCCTTATCAACAGGTGGAATGTAAAATAAACATTTTGGCGGGCCCCTTGCCACACGGCCTTAACAACAGGTTGGGTGGCAAATAAGCATTTCAGTGGGCCCAGGATTGGCTGGAAATAAATGTTATAGTGGGCCCACATGGGAGTCTACCATGATGCATGAGTTTCATCCAAACCGTCCAACCATTTTGAGATCATTTTAAGGCCATTGTTGAGGCCCATCTTAATGTATTTGTGGCCCGCCCACTAAGGCCCACTTTGTTATTTATGGGCCCATGTGTGTAGGCCTAATTGATGTATTTGTGGCCCATCGTTGAGGCCCACCTTGGTATATATAAGGCCTATGTGATTAGGCCCATTTGATGTACATAAAGCTCATATGATTGGGCTCATTTTAATGAATTCTAAGGCCCATGGGTTATAACCCATTGCAAAGGACCTAAGGCCCATTGGTGAGGCTCATTAAGGTGATCCATTTGATGAATGCAAGGCCCATATGATACGGCTCAATTGATGTACTTAAGGCCCAAATTGAGTGCAACTAGGTCCATTGCAATGCGTGATCCCTCCATGGCAAATAACGATATTTATAGTAAGTAATGCCTCAGGAACAATGATGGTTAGACGTCCACATTGTAGGTACAATGTTGGTTAAATGTCCGCATTGTAACACTCCCTAAGGCCCACTAATAGGCCCATACTTGTAGTAAGTAGGCCGTCTAGGCCCATCTCAGTTATACACAGAGCTCATCTCTATATACATGTTTAGTATAAATCCATGATTCATTATCATACGCATCATATGTATGACTGATATGAGAAGTGACTGATCATAGCATATGCCTTCGGGCGAACTGTTTATGGGCTCCCTGGTAGGTGGAGTTGCCATAGTGCATGGTACACGTAGGATTGTTGCATGACTGGTAGTGTGACTCATGCACTTGCATTTGTATGATTGTGATTATTATATGCCCTAGCGACATCAGGGCCATAGCCTCCACAGATGCATCGTGGGTGGCTGGATTGAATACCGAAAATGTTTGGTTCTAGCATACGGGCGCCATAGATGTCCCTGGGTGAAAATCCCTAAACCCGATGGTACCAGAGGATGACTCTAACGTCGAGACCGAGTGGATACATGAGCGCACGAGGGCCGTATACCAGTAGGTCGCGTCTCCCACTGTGTCGTGGTCGGTTGGAAAGGGGTGTGACCTTACCCGCCTGAGTGAGGGGGCAACTCCTAGGTTGAGTTTGACCAGCTTGAGGAATCGGTCCGCTATCGACGAGCCGGGCCCGATATTGGCAGGCGGATAGTGAGGTCTCTTCTGCTCTCCCAGTTGTGCGTTCGGATAGGGACGGCAAACTGGCGTAGAGTGTACTAGACCCCGGTGATTATCCAGAATGAGAACTGTACTGATATATGATGAGGATTGGCATGCTTGAGTTGCATCTCGCATCACATGGTCTGGATATGGCCGATCGCATTCATATCTTGTACTGTATAGCCTTGGTACGGCTGATTGCATTCACGTATTCATCAGCATAATTCCGCATTACTCTAACCTTGTATTCTGAGCACGCTCGTATTGCGCGCACACTTACACCGCCCTCTAAGCTTTCTATAAGCTTATGCACGATTGATGCGTGCAGGTGACGTCAGGACGCAGCCGTAGCGTAGTAGCAGCAGGAGCGTGCAGTCGAGCCTTTGGAGTTTTATTATTAGCACTATCTTGTATTTCCCTTTATACATCTTATACTCAAAGTTTTTGATCATAGTGGAAATGTAATGGAGTTCTTGGTTGTTGTTTGTGGGTTATGCCTTTAGTTATGCTTATTACGAATCAAACTGACATCGAAAATCCTCCTCGTAGCATCCCACGATTGGAACCTGGCGAATGGGAGCTAGGAGCCGAGAATGGGGTTCTACGGAGGCTGTTGGCGCCGGATTCGGCGATCGGGAATTCTGTGAGCCCGGTTTCCGAGTTTGGGGCGTGACAGAAGTTGGTATCAGAGCATAACTTGGGAATAACCGAGAACAACATTACATGTTTGCTATGAGTGAAGAATGGCTAAGTTCTGAAGTTCGGATAGCTTCGCGACTTTCCGATTTAGACCGTTAACATGCGTACATTCGAGAGTTTTTGAAGATGATAGGCGCTTTCGCTCTTTCCTGTAGGATATGGCGCCTGCGAGAGTTACTCGCTCGACTCCCGCACCACCACCTGAGGATTCTGCTTCACCATCGGAGGCTCCAGCTTTACCTCCTGCGTCTCCCGTTCCACCCTCAGAGATCCCTGATTCCTCCCATGAGGATGACATTCCTCTACCTGAGGCTGATGAGGAGCCGACTGTGACTGTGAGTGCCTCTCAGTTACAGCAGATGTTGCAGGCTGTGACAGCTGCACTACAGGGACAGGGCAGGCGCCCAGCTGTTTCACCAGCTCAGGCAGAGCAGGAGCGCGCGAGCGCCCTACTACGTGAGTTCAGGCGGCTTGATCCCCCACGTTTTCAGGGTGAGCCAGATCCGACTGCAGCTGAGAAATGGCGCTCCGATGTGGAGAAGATATTCGATACCATGTTATGTACGACCGAGCAGCGCGTTCGGTTAGCAGTATTCCTCTTTCAGGGTGAGGCCGAGCATTGGTGGACCTCTGTTACCCGTGTTGCCGGACCTGATTATGTCTGGACATGGGAGGATTTTGTTGACCGATTCGAGGAGCAGTACTTTCCCGACCATATCCGCCGTCAGCGAGCTTTAGAGTTCGAGACTCTGGTGCAGGGAGACATGACCGTGGCACAGTACGCGGCCCGTTTTGTGGCTCTCTCGAGATTTGCACCATACATGGTTGATGACGAGGGGCGGAAGGCCCGCCGTTTCGAGCACGGCTTACGTTACGGCCTTCGAGGTCGTGTTGTCGGGCATAAGCTCCCTACCTTTCAGGCTGTAGTGCGGAGGGCTCAGATCTATGAGACTGAGTGGGCCAGCACGCAGGCCGATCGAGATCAGAGGAGGGGTCAGAAGAGACAGGCCCCCTCCAGTAGCTCACAACAGCATCGACGACCACAAAGACACAGGAGCCATCCATCTGCCAGAGTACCAGTAGCACCGTTGGTACCCCCAGCGGCACCACCGCAGAGACAGCTTTCTGACACTTGCTATGGATGCGGTGGGATAGGACACCGTAGGTGGGAGTGTCCCCGACCTCGGCAGCAGCAGCTGAGAGCACCACAACAGCCTCCACAGCAGCCAAGAGCACCACAACAGCCCCCTCAGCAGCAGCACCAGCCTTCGGGACCTCCCCCACAGCAGCAGAGACCTCAGAGGGGACCTACACCTCCCCAGCAGGCTCGGGGCAGATTTTATACCGTCCAGCAGGACCCCCAGTCATCAGGAGTAGTCGTTGACGATTCACATGACTTGACCCCTACGCCGCCATGATGCGTCTTGAGAGTTAGAGCTTAAGATTCGTGAGCGTTATCCCTATCTTTTAGGTGTTTGAATTTGATGATATGTTGTGTTTTGATCATATATGATGTTAAGTTCCCTATCCTATTATGAGTTGTATTTAGCTGCAATCGTAGTGTAAATTTCGAGGACGAAATTTTTATTAGGTGGGGAGAGCTGTAAGACCCGTATCTTGGTCCGTACCTTTCCGTACACTTCCGCGGTCGTACCGGTCGAATTCTGGCAACTTTCGACCCTTAAACAATATCGACGCACGACCCTGATTCACGTGCCGACAACCCGAGTCGACTCAACCCGAGACCAATACCATAGCGACCGCGCCGTCGTTGCGGTTCTGATACTGCGACTCGCGCGCCAAGGCGATACCCTGATCAAGAGTTATGGGCCAACGTTCGGTGCGAGAAAACGCCGCGCGTTGCGAAAACCAAGGGAATCTCTACGATGTGTCACATCAATCACATCAATCCCATCAATCAATCACCCATCAACCCATCACATGTCAAGTACACATCACTCTCACCCATTTTTTCAAGCAACCACAAAAGTCTTCCTAACCCATACCTTTCTTACACAAAAGACCACAAAAGTCTTCACATCCCATACCTCTCTTACACAAAAGACCACAAAAGTCTTCACATCCCATACCTCTCTTACACAAAAGCCACAAAAGTCCAAGATTTCTTACACAAACATCACTCACCCATCCATCCATCACTCTCTCTCTCTCTCCCTTTACATCACTCTCTCTCTTTCTCTCTTTCTCATTTCAAAATTTCCAAGCAACAAGAGAATTCCAAGAGTCCCACGTATGGAATTTCTCAAACCCTTCTAAGCTCCAAGTGGCCCACCTTCCTACCCCAAAATCTCTCATCTCAACCCTCCATTCTTCATCTTAACCATTGAAGTTGAAGCTAAGGTGCCAAGGAACCCCTAAGAGCGAGAAGATCGGACGGTGGGTGCCTCTATAGGGTAGTTTTTATTATTTTTATGGTGGACCAAGTGAGGCCCACCGATCCATGGTGTGGATCTCACTTGAGACCCTTATTTGTGGCCGATGGACCACATGGATCATCATGATCATTCCATGATGGGGCCATTCTCCATGGACCCCATCATGATGTTTATTTTCTCTTCAAAGGTCATCTAGACCGTCCATGTCGGTGGGGAAAGGATCCCCACCGTTGATTTTAAATTTCGGAGGTCCCACATGTTTTAAGGCCCACTTGTTACATGATTTGTTGTTAGGGAGGGCCCATAATGACGGGGTCCCTCCATCACAAGCCGTGTCCCACTCTCCATGTCTCTCTCTCTCTCTCTCTTATTTTATTTTATTTTATTTTATTTTATTTTATTTTATTTCATTTTATTGCAATAGGAGGGTGTGGCCCACTTGAATGGATCCCACCTTGATGTAATTTTTATTCAAGTGGGGCCCACCTTGGACATTGAGCCCATGACACCCATCAGTGGTGGCCCACTCCATCAAGGCCCACACTCAAAAAAAAAAAAATTAACAAAAGACCGTCCAGCGTCTGGGACGCTGGACGTTTCAACAGAAAGGGAATAAAGGAAGAAAGAAAAAGAAAAGGGAAATGGTGGGCTGCTCTAACATGGCCCCACCTTGATGTATATTTTTAATCCAAGCCATCCATTTTATTCTCGGGATCGTTTTAGGCGTTGAGCCGAAAAATGAGATCGATCCAATTATCTGGCGGGCCGTGGCATTAAGAATACTAATATCTTCCTTTAAAACTTAAAAAAATGATTTCTGGGGTCCACCAGAAGCTTGGACCTACTTGAAACTTGTTTTGGACTCCTATTTTTGTGGGAAACATGCAATGGACGGGATAGATTTGTTTAATGTGAGTCCCACCTAGGAAAACAAAATTAAAGGAAATCCATGCATGCGTTTGCTACTTGACGTCCAGAGGTGTCTGGACGTCCAACCAAAAAAACAAAAAGAAAGAAAGGAAAAGAAGGGAAATGGTGGGCCACTCGTGTAAGCCCCAACTTAATACATGGATTTAATCCAAGCTTTTCACCATCTTCCTCAGATTAATTTAGGCGTTGAACCAAAATTTGGGACCAATCCGGAACTCAGGTGGGCCATACCATCTAAAATCATAAGGAGACATGCCTGAAACATACAAAAACATTTGGTGGGGCCTACCTGAAATTTGGACGTGGCTGAAACTTGGTTTTGGACGCCTAATTTTGTGGAACACATGCAATGGATGGGGTAGATCTGGTTAATGTGGGTCGCACCTAGGATAAAAAAATAATTTTCTTTTTTGGCATGACTTTGTGCCATGAGTCCAGAGACATCCAGGTTAAAAAGGGTGGCCGTATTGGCCCACTTGTAGACTCCACCATGATGTATATTTTGCATCTATACCGTTCATTTAATAGGTCCCCTTGAATGGTGCGTTGACTCCAAAAATCATCCACAAACTGAACTCAGGTGGGCCATACCATCCAAATCATGTGAAGACATGCCTAAATCATATAAAAACACTTGGTGGGGCCTACCTGAATTTTGAATGTAGCTAAAACTTGGTGTGAACCCTCAAACAGGTGGGACACACGTAATGGACGAGTTGGATTACAAATAAACACTTTGGTGGGCCCTATATGGGACCCACTGTGGTATGTGTGGCTTACCACACCGTACACAACAGTGGGTGGTGACACCCACTGTGATGCAAGTGTTTTACTCACGCCGTCCGTCCACGCCAGTGGACGGTGGCCCCCACTCAGATGTATGTATTGTGTCCACGCCGTCCATCTTGTGGGCCCCTGGCCACGTGACGTTATGAACAGGTTTGGATGGCAATAAACATTACAGTGGGCCCTAGGCCATGTGATTCAATGAACAGTTTGGATGCAAATAAATAGTACAGTGGACCCAGGTTGGGTAGAAAATATACATTTCGGTGGGCCCTGGGTCTATATGACCTTATCAACAGGTTTGAATGGAAAATAAACATTTTGGTGGGCCCCTTGCTACATGGCCTTATCAACAGGTGGAATGTAAAATAAACATTTTGGCGGGCCCCTTGCCACACGGCCTTAACAACAGGTTGGGTGGCAAATAAGCATTTCAGTGGGCCCAGGATTGGCTGGAAATAAATGTTATAGTGGGCCCACATGGGAGTCTACCATGATGCATGAGTTTCATCCAAACCGTCCAACCATTTTGAGATCATTTTAAGGCCATTGTTGAGGCCCATCTTAATGTATTTGTGGCCCGCCCACTAAGGCCCACTTTGTTATTTATGGGCCCATGTGTGTAGGCCTAATTGATGTATTTGTGGCCCATCGTTGAGGCCCACCTTGGTATATATAAGGCCTATGTGATTAGGCCCATTTGATGTACATAAAGCTCATATGATTGGGCTCATTTTAATGAATTCTAAGGCCCATGGGTTATAACCCATTGCAAAGGACCTAAGGCCCATTGGTGAGGCTCATTAAGGTGATCCATTTGATGAATGCAAGGCCCATATGATACGGCTCAATTGATGTACTTAAGGCCCAAATTGAGTGCAACTAGGTCCATTGCAATGCGTGATCCCTCCATGGCAAATAACGATATTTATAGTAAGTAATGCCTCAGGAACAATGATGGTTAGACGTCCACATTGTAGGTACAATGTTGGTTAAATGTCCGCATTGTAACACTCCCTAAGGCCCACTAATAGGCCCATACTTGTAGTAAGTAGGCCGTCTAGGCCCATCTCAGTTATACACAGAGCTCATCTCTATATACATGTTTAGTATAAATCCATGATTCATTATCATACGCATCATATGTATGACTGATATGAGAAGTGACTGATCATAGCATATGCCTTCGGGCGAACTGTTTATGGGCTCCCTGGTAGGTGGAGTTGCCATAGTGCATGGTACACGTAGGATTGTTGCATGACTGGTAGTGTGACTCATGCACTTGCATTTGTATGATTGTGATTATTATATGCCCTAGCGACATCAGGGCCATAGCCTCCACAGATGCATCGTGGGTGGCTGGATTGAATACCGGAAATGTTTGGTTCTAGCATACGGGCGCCATAGATGTCCCTGGGTGAAAATCCCTAAACCCGATGGTACCAGAGGATGACTCTAACGTCGAGACCGAGTGGATACATGAGCGCACGAGGGCCGTATACCAGTAGGTCGCGTCTCCCACTGTGTCGTGGTCGGTTGGAAAGGGGTGTGACCTTACCCGCCTGAGTGAGGGGGCAACTCCTAGGTTGAGTTTGACCAGCTTGAGGAATCGGTCCGCTATCGACGAGCCGGGCCCGATATTGGCAGGCGGATAGTGAGGTCTCTTCTGCTCTCCCAGTTGTGCGTTCGGATAGGGACGGCAAACTGGCGTAGAGTGTACTAGACCCCGGTGATTATCCAGAATGAGAACTGTACTGATATATGATGAGGATTGGCATGCTTGAGTTGCATCTCGCATCACATGGTCTGGATATGGCCGATCGCATTCATATCTTGTACTGTATAGCCTTGGTACGGCTGATTGCATTCACGTATTCATCAGCATAATTCCGCATTACTCTAACCTTGTATTCTGAGCACGCTCGTATTGCGCGCACACTTACACCGCCCTCTAAGCTTTCTATAAGCTTATGCACGATTGATGCGTGCAGGTGACGTCAGGACGCAGCCGTAGCGTAGTAGCAGCAGGAGCGTGCAGTCGAGCCTTTGGAGTTTTATTATTAGCACTATCTTGTATTTCCCTTTATACATCTTATACTCAAAGTTTTTGATCATAGTGGAAATGTAATGGAGTTCTTGGTTGTTGTTTGTGGGTTATGCCTTTAGTTATGCTTATTACGAATCAAACTGACATCGAAAATCCTCCTCGTAGCATCCCACGATTGGAACCTGGCGAATGGGAGCTAGGAGCCGAGAATGGGGTTCTACGGAGGCTGTCGGCGCCGGATTCGGCGATCGGGAATTCTGTGAGCCCGGTTTCCGAGTTTGGGGCGTGACACCTGCCTTCCAGAACCATTTATTTTTCCAATCCTTATTAGAGGATGAAAGGTTCATCACCAGCCTCGACCCCTTGCTGTCTCGGGTCGCGAAGTAGTACCATGGCTCGTTGCTGTCGTGCTTGACCAGGTACAAACTCACCAGCTCATCCGGGGTCAGCTCTGAGTTCCCAACTTGTCGCTAAATGATGAATGCAAAAATCAACACCCTCCAGTCGTTGGGCGTAAATTGTCTCGGGGCTAGCCCGAGGTAAGCAGTAATTTTTTGAATGAAGGGGTGGAGGGGAAGCCGAAGCCCGCACTGCAACGCGTAGAGGAAGATTGTGACTTCCCCCTCAGCAGGGGCACCAGTGGTGTCCAGAGGCCCGGGGGCCCTTATTTGGATGGAGTTTGGAATTTGAAATTCCGAACGGATCCAATCCATCTGAGACTCCGACAAAATAGAGCCTCTTGGGACTACCTCCGAAGCACGCCCACTAGCAGGCATTTCAGTGGCCTCGGTGATGGTGGATTGGCGAGCTCAGGTGGCCCTCTTTTTGCTGGGCCGCTGAGTCTGAGCACCCGTCCCCTTTTGTCTCTGAAGTGGGGGGTATAATGGTACAGCCTCAAAGGAGCCTTTGGAAGCCCCTCTTCCGTCATCAGAACTCCCCAGCTCGAAGTCCTCGTTGTACTCCCACACAGACTCGAGATCAGAAGACATTGTAAGAAAGAAGTTGAAGATCAATGGGGAAAACTCACCGGACGGCTACCAAAAATTGCCTTCTCCTGAAAAGGAGTGATCAGTCAAAATCACCCACCGGGAACTTCAAGTCGATCGGAATCGCCTTCGCTGGAAATCACCTTCTCCGGTATTCATCAAATTCGCAACGTGTGTAGCGAGAATGACTCCAAAGGCGATTTATATAAGCTACGAGAAATCTTCGAATTAATGACAAACCATAATGGCAGCAGCCAAATTGTCTCGAGCTGATTCCCAAGTACACGTGATCTCCCTCGTTGGGCAAGCTCCCATTGGACGGTACATTTTTAACATCGAACAGCGCACCCCGATATGCTAAACGACGCCCGAGCAGAGGAAGCCATCACATGCGCTTTTCCTCGGACTGATGTGGCAGCCTCTCATAGGTTGATAATGATCCAGAATCATAACCGTTGCCACGCGTCTGCCCAAAAATAGTCCACGTGCCGAGATCTCGAGACGTGACGTTTCGAAACTGAAAACCATTAATACTCGATATGAGTAGAGATTCTCTACATGATTACTCTTCGAGCCCACAAGTAAACTTGAAGAGTAGGGGGCTTCTGTTATGGGAAGATCCGAGCCCATGTGAGATTCGAGAGCGAGATGCCAAACTGAACCAATTGAGTGCATGAGCGCCTGGGACCATGCCCTCCGACTCGACATAAGCATCTCCAGAAAAGAACGAGTGGTGTGGAAGCACCTTCATTACAGGAGGGCAGGTCGGAAGGGCGGATCAGAACAGTTCCTACAATTCGACTAACATTGAAAGTTGCATACTTAACGTCTCACGCATGTGAGGTCCACCCATCAACATTCACTACAATAGCTCTGACTCGGCGAGGCCGATCTGATACCCCTCTCTGAGGTTTGAGGCGAAGAGAGTCTTGGAGAGCAGACGAGTCTCCCACTTCGGGACGGACCTGTAAGATTGGTTCGGACCTGCAGACCGTCCTTATTCGACCGAATAGTCGCAAAGGTAGACGACAGTTGGACAAGCCGAGCCGAGCGGATACTTAAGGATGTATTGTAACATCCCGAAAATCGGGGGGTCGAGCAAAAACCCAACTCCCGAGTTCCAAAATGTTATTTATGCAACATAGATATGTATGATTGAATGTTGTCTGTGATAACGCATTAAACATGAGTGAGATTAAGCTAGAACAGCATATCATACTCCAGAGACAGTTAAATTAGCAAGCGGAAGACTGTGACAGTATGTATAACATATATAAACTGTTGTATGCCTCCAGAGTGTGGATATGTTACCAGGTTATATACATACATGTATACTCCAAAAGTAGACAAAACGAATATACATGAGTGCGCTAAAAATATAAAATGACAAGTGTCAAAGTATCTAATCAATCTCCCTGTAATCCCGTCAATCAGAACACGCATAAAGGAGGAATCCTCCTCCTCCTCATCAAGTCCAGCTCCGCCTCGCAGGCCGCGCCATCATCTGCAAACACAATAGGGACTGGTGGGTGTCCGGAAACACCGTCCCGTAACGTGGGAGTGAGTAGCTAACTCAGTGGAATAATAGAGCAAGGATTAACATGTTATCAAATCAATCATGCGATAATAGTAAAGCAGTAATTCAAACATTCCTGATACTGTTGTTAATGCAATTATGACATGACGTGATGTATGCCCTCACCGACGATCTCCCTCATACGGCAACATCTTACGACCGCGGCTTGCCACACTCTCTAGAGTGCTCCACATCTTCCAGGCACATGCAATGCTATGGTGATATGATTTTCGAGTTGTTATTAGTCCATTCAAACAGCAGGATTGGGAAACTAAGGTACTTCCCTTGTATCAATCCCAACACAGATCCTGTCTAGGGTCGTCACTCCTAGTAATCTCATACGATGTATATTTTGTAGGTCGCTGCAAGGGCTGTCAGGGCTGTTGCACGCACTCGTTGCTCCCCTCCCCCATCACCTTATCAATACAGGCCTACTGTACTCTACTGCTACTGAAGGGTCGTCACCTCCCATAGACTCAGAATACGCTCGCGGTCACTACAAAGGACTCGTCGCCTGATCAGTGTAGGCCGACAGCTAGAATATAGTGTCCCATACCACCATAATCTGCTCACGAGACTAGGTGCGCACTGGTCACTACGGGGAGGTTTGTGGCCCCAGCGTAGGCCGACAGCTCGACCATGGTGTCCCATACCACCATGCCCGGCTCATGAGTCTTCGTGGATCAAGGTACCATGGTTAACAGGGTTTACAATGGTAAGTTCAGTACCCTAGGTTCAAGCAGTTATGACTCATACAAGGTGAACATACATCGGCCAGTCGGGTTACTTGACGGGCTCGACTAGCGCGATCGCATCTCAAGTCGAACGACATGAAGTGCGTAAAACACTTCGCGTGGCCTAACCACTCCCGTCAACTCCAAACACGACTCGCGTTCATCAACGCGTCGTTCGTGGCGAAGATAAGCTAACCACGAATTCGCTCGGTTACCGACTGCCTGGACTAAGTATAGTCCCAAACAATTATGAAATCACATCAGCATTCATGTGAGAGTAATGGAAATGAAATACAACCATGTGAGCATGTTAACACATGTTATAACGTACAACTTAAGTAAATCATCCTACACATGTCTTTCACACATATAATGAAATTACGCATATCGCCAACATATAGGAAATCCTTTCCATCAGCAAATTAATTGAGAATTCAATCTCAAACTAATTCATAACACCATTTAATTCAATACATACTAATACAAGCATTTATACAAACACATACACTACACACTTAAGTCTACATATAGTATGTCGACCCGAAGTGCGCATTTAGGCGAATCTCTTCGCCAAACTAATTATGCACGTATTCCTAACATCCAAATGCGACAACATATCATGTCAATCATATCAGCAAAATATGAATGAAATCTATACTTCCTACAAATGACTAAAATGCCCTAAATCTCATATTCTTCGTTAGTTTACGAAACAGGAAACGGACAGCATGTTGTACATGTCAAACGGCGTTGCCGTCAAGAATCTACTATTAAACGACATTGAAAGCTTTAGAAACAGTCAATCAAAGCGTCTAAAATCCGCACCTTGTCTCTTATGGATGTTGAAATTCGAACAGAGCATATACGCTTCGTTTACAGCGATAAGAGAACCTGTTTTACGAGATTTACTAACTATCAAGCTATGGAACGGAAGAAACATCAAATCAGCAACTTTCTAGGGTTTTTCTTACCTAAAAACGCGGAGGAATCGTCAGAAAAGTGATCGGAGTGCGTTGCCTAAGCACGTACAGCAGCAGCAACAGGTGGCAGGAAGATCTCTCCGACCTTCTCTCACAAACTCTCACCTTTTGTCTCTCCCAATCTAGAGTTTTCGCAAATTCGGATGGGAGAGAGGAGTGAGGGTTTCAAGCCCTTTTATAAGCCCAAACTTGTCCGAAATAGGCTCGGGAACAAGTTTCACTTGAGGGGTAACCAAATCGGGGCTGTTTCGGTCCAAAAGATGCTTTCTGGTGGTCCCCTGGTCGAATGTGATCGGACTTAAGCTCATGCATACCAGATATAGCACGTATTAAGTTTTCAGTCCGGCTGGGTCCGCAGATCGCACGTGGCGGACCAGTTTCAGTTCAGCGGTCACCGCACGTAGATCAGGGCTGAAAGTTTCATGATATAAAATAGAAATTTTTCCTGATCCAAGGGTGTAATCTGGCTGAATTCTAATGGTCAGAATGCTTAATACTGACGCGTCAAGTCGTGTGCCAGATTTGAATTTAAAATTCCAATTCTGTCCCTATTCGCGGTCTCTTCAGTCCGAGCTCAATGAAACAGTCTGTGATTATCGGTTTGACTTGATTTTCGAAATGATTGTCAAGTCCAGCTGGGCGGTTCTAACGGTCTAAGATAGGAAATATCGGACTTTCGAAGCGCGGTCTAGATCTAATACAAAATTTCAAAGTGGTCCAGAGAACAAACCTGCTTAGAGTTTGGTCCGAGGTTATAGAGTATTATAGAGTCGTTGGTTCTACTCGATTTGGGTCTTGTAGAACGTATTTAAAGTGATCAGGGACTATTTTCCAGCTACTCCAGCGTTGCGCTAGCTAACTTACGCTAAATTTCCATAGGAATTAATCCTAAGTGGTTTCTTTGGCTATGAAATTGGGTTCTGAGCGATTTTCCAGGTGTTTTAGTTGACCCATTGCCTAAGGACGTCAAATCCCAGATTGGCCAAAATCCTGGGTGTTACAATCTATCCCCCTTAAAACACAATGTCGTCCCCGACATTGGCGAAGGGCAAGGAGTACTTTCTCTAAGGAAGGTTCAAATCCTATTTAATAACCTAATCGTATGTATATCCGAACTCAAAGGTTTCGATCTTGGGCTAGTGGGAAAGAGGCCAACCACTCTTCCGCTGCGCCACTCTGATCAAACGGTAGCGTTGACTAACCTAACTGGATTGGACTCAATACGTTCTACCCCCCTTAAAACTTAGTTTTACTTAAGGTTGAAGAATCTTAGCATCAATCCGTATATTAGAACGAGGCGCAACTTAGGAGCTATCCTTGACCTAAAATGGAAACAACCTTTCTCTACATGGTTTTCCTTGCTAATGATGCATTCTATGGCATTGGTACCTATGATCAGAGAGATGAGCCTAATCTCTATTGTGGTTAAGTTCAGGGGTAGGTATGAGTTGGTGGCAAGATGTCGAATTCTCTACTGGCTTTAAGTCCTCGCCATTTCCTAAAGACACTGTGATCCCATTTGGTTGTATGTGGTCGAGCCAACACGGAAGAAAAGTAGTATAGTGGGTCTGAGCTGGATACATACACTTTCTGTCTAGCTAGGACAGAAGATTTATTGTATCAATTCTTAATCCGAGTCGATGCCGATCTTCTGCTTGATCAGAGCATTGGATTTATTGGTAACCACTAGGATTAGGAAGTCGAAGGAATAAGGTTCTACTTCAACCAAATCTAATCTACGATCCCTTAGCATATATAGGCCCTACACTGCTTAAGACAACTAGCAGCCTAGTCTGTAACTCAGTAGGTATAATCCAAAGTCTAAGTTTATACGTTAAATGGTTCCATACCATTTCTACTATAGAGAATTGTTCTATTGCTTAGGGTCAAGATTTTCTTAATGGAATTGGATTTCTTATGTAACACCCTGAAAATCGGGGGTCGTGTATAAACTCAACTCCCGAGTTCCAGACCGTCACTTATGCAACAAAAATGGTTATGATTCAATGTTGTCTGATTTAAAGCATTCACATGAGTAAAAGTATACCAAAACTGCAATTCATACTTCAGATCCAGTGATAAAAGCAAGCGGAAGACTAAACAAGATATATATCACTGTATGGAAAAACAAAGTAATCTCAACTGTCTCCAAAGTATGACTACATCTCTGAGTCTCATATACATGTACATAACAAAAGAATAATGTTCAAAAAGAAAAGTCCCACTGATGTCCCCTCGATCCAGGTCACCTACGGGAAGCCGTCATGATACTGCATATACGAGAACTCATCCTGGTCCTCGTCATCATCTAGCTCCACCTCCTGGATCTCATCGTCACCTGCAACTACAACAGGGTCTGGTGGGTGTTGCAAACACCATCCCGTAACGTGGGAATGAGTGATCAACTCAGTGGAATCATAGAGCAAAGATTAGCATGTTCACAATTCAATCACGCGATAATAGTAAAGCAGTAAATCAGACAAGTCCTAAAACTGTTGTTAATGCAAGATGATATGACGTGATGTATGCCCTCACCGACGATCACCCTCATACGGCAACATCTTACGACCGCGGCATGCCACACTCCCTAGAGTGCTCCACATCTTCCAGGCACATGCAATGCTATGGTGATATGATTACCAAGTTGTTATTAGTCCATTCAAACAGCAGGATTGGGAAACTAAGGTACCTCCCTTGTATCAATCCCAACACGGATCCTGTCTAGGGTCGTCACTCCTAGTAATCTCATACGATGTACATTTCGTAGGTCACTGCAAGGGCTGCCAGGGCTGTTGCTCGCACTCGTTGCACCGCTCCCCCATCACCTTATCAATACAGGCCTACTGTACTCTACTGCACGGAAGGGTCGTCGCCTCCCGTGAACTCAGAATACGCTCGCGGTCACTACAAAGGGCTCGTCGCCTGATCAGTGTAGGCCGACAGCTAGAATATAGTGTCCCATACCACCATAATCTGCTCACGAGTCTAGGTGCTCACTGGTCACTACGGGGAGGTTTGTGACCCCAGCGTAGGCCGACAGCTCGACCACGGTGTCCCATACCACCATGCCCGGCTCATGAGTCTTTGTGGATCAAGGTACCACGGTTAATAGGGTTTACAATGGTAAGTTCAGTACCCTAGGTTCAAGCAGTTATGTTACATACAAGGTGAACAAACATCGGCCAGTCGGGTTACTTGACGGGCTCGACTAGCGCGATCGCATCTCGAATTGAACGACATGAAGTGCGTAAAACACTTCGCGTGGCCTAACCACTGCCGCCAACTCTCAACACGAATCACGTTCATCGACGCGTCATTCGTGGTTATGACCAGTCAGCCACGAATTCGCTCGGTTACCGACTGCCTGGACTAAGTCAAGTCCCACACATCTATGGAATCACTATAAAAGGTATTGGAATTGAAATACATCATGTGAGCATGTTAGCACATGTTATAACATTCAACTTAAGCAAATCTTCAAGGCATACTTCCCATGCATATTCAACTTAAGCAAATCCTCAAGCACATACATTCAATGCATGTAATGAAATCATGCATTTTATCAACATGTAGAAAATCATCTAGGTCAGCATAATAGTTGAAAAATCAATCACAAACTATCATATAACATCATTTAATTCAATACATACTAATACAAACATTTATACAAACACATACACTACACACTTAAGTCTACATATGGTATGTCGACCCAAAGTATGCAACTAGGCGAACCTCTTCGCCAAACTAATTATGCACGCATTCCTAACTTCCTAATGCGACAACAAACCATGTCAATCACTTCAGCAAAATATGAATGTAAACAGTACTTCCTACAAATGACTAAAATGCCCTAAATCTCATATTCTTCGTTAGCTTACGAAACGGGAAACGGAGAGCATTTTGTACATGTCAAACGGCGATGCCGTCAAGAATCTACTATTAAATGACATTGAAAGCGTTGGGAACCGTCAATCAAAGCGTCTAAAATCCTCACCTAGTGTCTTGTAGACTCGGGAATTGAAGCGGAGTGTATATGGTTCGTCTACGGCGAGTAAGGAGCCTAATACATAAGATCCATAAGCTACATCGCTATGGAAACAAGAAAAACTCAAATCACCAACTATTTAGGGTTTTTACTTACCTAGGATTGCGGTGGAATCGCCGGGAAAGCGGTAGAGGAGTGTCGCTTAAGCACGTGCAACACGTAGCACAAGTGGCGGGAAGAACTCTCCCACTCTCTCACAATCTCTCACTCTTTTTCTCTCTCCCAAGCTAGGGCTTCTCTCAAATTCGGATGGGAGAGAGGAGTGAGGGTTTCAACCCCTTTTATAGCCTAAAACATTCCCAAAATAGGCTTGGGAACAATGTTTACTTGGTGCCTAACCAAATCGGGGCCGTTTCGGTCCAAAAGGGCATTTCTGGAGGTCCCCAGGCCAGATGCGGTCGGACTTAAGCTCATGCATACTAGATCTAGCATACATCCAGTTTTCAGACCGGTTGGGTTCCCAGATCGCACGTGGCGGCCCAGTTTCAGTTTAACGGTCACCGCACCAAGATCAGGCCTATAAGTCCCGTGATATATAATAGATATTTTTCCTGATCCAAGGGTGTAATTTGGCTGTATTCTGATGGTCAGAATGCTTAATACTGATGCGTCAAATTTGTGTGCCAGATTTGAATTTGAAATTCCAACTATGTCCCTATTCACACTCTCTTCGGTCCGGGCTCAATGAAATAGCCTGTAATAATCGGTTTGACTTGATTTTTGGAATGAGTGTCAAGCCCAGCTAGACGGTCCTAACGGTCTAAGATAGGAGGTATCGGACTTTCAACGTGCGGTCTAGATCCAATACAAAGATTCAAAGTGGTCCAGAGAACAAACCGGCTTAGAGTTTGATCCGAGGCTTTAGAGCATTATAGCACCCTTAGTTCCACTCGCTTCGGGCCTTGTAGAACGTATTTAAAGTGATCAGGGACCATTTCCCAGCTATTCTAACGTTGCACTAGCTAACCTAGTCAAATTTTCCAAAGGAATGAATTCTACGCAAATTCGGGTCGAGTTGGTACTCGAGCCCAAGGATGGATTTTTCACGGGCGTTACATCTTATGTCGTCAGATCCTTCAAATCTAGGAGTGCTAACACTAGGTCCAAAACGCCAAGGGTCTATGTGACCAGTAGCGTTTAGTTGTATTAAATGGAACCGCATTCCTAATCCCATGTTGGGATAGGGAGTGGCATGCTTGGTAGGAGGGTGGGGTGGGATAAAAATTAATTTGCAGGCTGAATCCCGGGAGTTGCAATACTCCCAATCTAGGGACAATAACTTACAGCGAAATGAAACGGCATGCATTCCATTCCACAAATTTCGGCTACATTAAGCCCAAACCACAACACAAACATTCACATAACAAGTCGAAAAGCATCATGCATTTCATTAAACTAAAATTGTCATAATACAAGGGATATCTCCCTACAAGTATCATGACAAGAAGTACATGGGAGCTATGTCAGTCAGCTACTACAGCAACATAGGTAAACTACTAGCCTTATCAGGCTTACAAAACACAACTTAAAACAGGAAATGACTAACTACAACCCGCGATACCTGGATCTAGATTACTAGTCCGAGTCGGGCGATGGAGGAGGAAATGCAAAGAAATCGTTGTCCAAATGGACAGAACGAAATCTAGGCATTGTAGAGGGATGCTTCAAGCTCCCCCAGGATGTACTTTCAAGGAGAAATAAAAATGAAAAAGGGGAATGGAGCACCTCACGATTTCAGCTCGATTTGGGAGTTTTTAGAGCTCCAAAAGATGAAATCTTCAAGAGGAAAAGCTGCAAACAGTAATGGAGTGAAGGAATGTGGCCGTTTTTAGCAGGGAATGGGTTTATGAATGATTTGAAGCCACGGTTTGGAGGAGGGCAGCAGAAAAATGTGAAATGGGGCTAGGGATGGGGCTGTTTGTGAAGGATGTACCCCCATATGGGGTTTTCTATGGACGAACCCTACATGGGGGGTGTACACGACCCAAAATAGGGCGTGCGCCCAAAAATCAGATCAAGTGGACCCCACCGGACGGCGATGCATCGCCGAACCGGCGATGGCATCGCCGACCATCTTGCATGGTGGCCGGTGGGACCACATGGGTTTGGTCCCCCATGGTCTAGGGACCCCAAAAATGTATGGTCCCCACCTTGGTTCATTCTAGATTGCCCTATATGGGTCCAAAGATGCATTCGGGACTTTCTGGGGCCAATCTGCAAACCCGAATACAAACCCCCATCATGCAGCATATGATTTTGGGGTAGAAGGAGCTAGTGCATCCATCTAACCCATTAGGTGCTAAAGAAAGCAAAGTTAGAATGGCCTTATGGCCATTTTTCATGAAATTTTACTATTCATTGTACAATTTTGTGAAAGTACTAATTTGTGTTATTTTTACATTATGTTTGATTCCTAACATTAAATGGATAAGAAATAAATGAAGATCAGAGTGTTTAGAGGAAGAATTTTGAAGATTTTTGGTGAAACGGGGTTTTTAAGCCCTGGCGATCGATTACAGGAGTCGTGGTCATCCCACGGCCCAAGAATTTACCTTTGCGGGTTTAAAATAGTTCATAGGACGTCTCAACCCGACTTCCTACGGCTTAGAAGCTATTCGGGTTGCTTTAAGCGACCCGAGATGCGTTACAGACTCGATCGTGCGATCGATCTGAATAGACTTCGCCTAATGGCGAATCTGCGGTCCTATAAATGTTTCTACACCCTTCTCGCACCCACCTAAGTCAAAGGAAGTGACAGCGTACGCCGCGTGACCATAACCCAGGCCCGGTTTAATCCAAATCATGCTCTGATACCATCTGTAACATCCCGAAAATCGGGGGGTCGAGCAAAAACCCAACTCCCGAGTTCCAAAATGTTATTTATGCAACATAGATATGTATGATTGAATGTTGTCTGTGATAACGCATTAAACATGAGTGAGATTAAGCTAGAAAAGCATATCATATTCCGGAGACAGTTAAATTAGCAAGCGGAAGACTGCGACAGTATGTATAACATATATAAACTGTTGTATGCCTCCAGAGTGTCGATATGTTACCAGGTTATATACATACATGTATACTCCAAAAGTAGACAAAACGAATATACATGAGTGCGCTAAAAATATAAAATGACAAGTGTCAAAGTATCTAATCAATCTCCCTGTAATCCCGTCAATCAGAACACGCATAAAGGAGGAATCATCCTCCTCATCATCAAGTCCAGCTCCGCCTCGCAGGCCGCGCCATCATCTGCAAACACAATAGGGACTGGTGGGTGTCCGGAAACACCGTCCCGTAACGTGGGAGTGAGTAGCTAACTCAGTGGAATAATAGAGCAAGGATTAACATGTTATCAAATCAATCATGCGATAATAGTAAAGCAATAATTCAAACATTCCTGATACTGTTGTTAATGCAATTATGACATGACGTGATGTATGCCCTCACCGACGATCTCCCTCATACGGCAACATCTTACGACCGCGGCATGCCACACTCCCTAGAGTGATCCACATCTTCCAGGCACATGCAATGCTATGGTGATATGATTTTCGAGTTGTTATTAGTCCATTCAAACAGTACGATTGGGAAACTAAGGTACTTCCCTTGTATCAATCCCAACACAGATCCTGTCTAGAGTCGTCACTCCTAGTAATCTAATACGATGTATATTTTGTAGGTCGCTGCAAGGGCTGCCAGGGCTGTTGCACGCACTCGTTGCTCCGCTCCCCCATCACCTTATCAATACAGGCCTACTGTACTCTACTGCTACTGAAGGGTCGTCGCCTACCGTAGACTCAGAATACGCTCGCGGTCACTACAAAGGACTCGTCGCCTGATCAGTGTAGGCCGACAGCTAGAATATAGTGTCCCATACCACCATAATCTGCTCACGAGACTAGGTGCTCACTGGTCACTACGGGGAGGTTTGTGGCCCCAGCGTAGGCCGACAGCTCGACCACGGTGTCCCATACCACCATGCCCGTGTAACACCCTGAAAATCGGGGGTCGTATATAAACTCAACTCCCGAGTTCCAGACCGTCACTTATGCAACAAAAATAGTTATGATTCAATGTTGTCTGATTTAAAGCATTCACATGAGTAAAAGTATACCAAAACTGCAATTCATACTTCAGATCCAGTGATAAAAGCAAGCGGAAGACTAAACAATGTATATATCACTGTATGGAAAAACAAAGTAATCTCATCTGTCTCCAAAGTATGACTACATCTCTGAGTTTCATATACATGTAAATAAACAAAAGAATAAAGTTCAAAATAGTCCCACTGAAGTCCCCTCGATCCAGGTCACCTACGGGAAGCCGTCGTGATACTGCATATACGAGAACTCATCCTGGTCCTCGTCAATCTCCGGCTCCACCTCCTGGATCTCGTCCTCACCTGCAGCTACAACAGGGTCTGGTGGGTGTTGCAAGCACCATCCCGTAACGTGGGAATAAGTGATCAACTCAGTGGAATCATAGAGCAAAGATTAGCATGTTCACAATTCAATCACGCGATAATAGTAAAGCAGTAAATCAGACAATCCTAATACTGTTGTTAATGCAAGATGATATGACGTGATGTATGCCCTCACCGACGATCACCCTCATGCGGCAACATCTTACGACCGGGGCATGCCACACTCCCTAGAGTGCTCCACATCTTCCAGGCACATGCAATGCTATGGTGATATGATTTTCAAGTTGTTATTAGTCCATTCAAACAACAGGATTGGGAAACTAAGGTACTTCCCTTGTATCAATCCCAACACAGATCCTGTCTAGGGTCGTCACTCCTAGTAATCTCATACGATAGTGTATTTCGTAGGTCACTGCAAGGGCTGTCAGGGCTGTTGCTCGCACTCGTTGCACCGCTCCCCCATCACCTTATCAATACAGGCCTACTGTACTCTACTGCACGGAAGGGTCGTCGCCTCCCGTGAACTCAGAATACGCTCGCGGTCACTACAAAGGGCTCGTCGCCTGATCAGTGTAGGCCGACAGCTAGAATATAGTGTCCCATACCACCATAATCTGCTCACAAGTCTAGGTGCTCACTGGTCACTACGGGGAGGTTTGTGGCCCCAGCGTAGGCCGACAGCTCGACCACGGTGTCCCATACCACCATGCCCGGCTCATGAGTCTTCGTGGATCAAGGTACCATGGTTAATAGGGTTTACAATGGTAAGTTCAGTACCCTAGGTTCAAGCAGTTATGATACATACAAGGTGAACAAACATCGGCCAGTCGGGTTACTTGACGGGCTCGACTAGCGCGATCGCATCTCAAGTTGAACGACATGAAGTGCGTAAAACACTTCGCGTGGCCTAACCACTGCCGCCAACTCTCAACACGAATCACGTTCATCGACGCGTCGTTCGTGGCTATGACCAGTCAGCCACGAATTCGCTCGGTTACCGACTGCCTGGACTAAGTCAAGTCCCACACATCTATGGAATTACCTTAACGCTATATACAAAAGTATTGGAATTGAAACACATCATGTGAGCATGTTAGCACATGTTATAACATTCAACATAAGCAAATCTTCACGGCATACTTTCCATGCATATTCAACTTAAGCAAATCTTCAGGGCATACTTCCTATGCATGTAATACAATCATGCATAAGGTCAACATGTAGGAAATCATTTAGGTCAGCATTTTAAATCATGAAATCAATCTTAAACTACTACATAACATCATTCAATACAATACATACTAATACAAGCATTTATACAAACACATACACTACACACTTAAGTCCACATATAGTATGTCGACCCAAAGTGCGCAACTTGGCGAATCTCTTCGCCAAACTGATTATGCAGGCATTCCTAACTCACTAATACGGCGACAAACCATGTCAATCACGTCGGCAAAATATGCATGTAGACCGTACTTCCTACATATGACTAAAATGCCCTAAATCTCATATTCTTCATTAATTTACGAAACAGGAAACGGAGAGCATGTTGTACATGTCAAACGGCGATGCCGTCGATAATCTACTATTAAACGACATTGAAAGCATTGTAAACCGTCAATCAAAGCGTCTAAAATCCTCACCTAGTGTCTTACGGTCGCGGGATTTTGAACGGAGCGTGTACGCTTCGTTTACGGCTGTAAGAGAACCTGATTCATGGATTACGTTAGCTAACATGCCCTGAATCTACGTAAACCCTAAATTAGCAAGTTTTTGGGGTTTTCCTATACCTGAAAAAGGGTAGAAATCACCAGCTAGGTGATTGGAATGAAGTGTTGAAGCAGCAACTGTCAGGGGCTCGGAAGCGGGAAAAATCTCCTCTTCCCTTTCTCTCAAACTCTCTCTCCTTTTTCTAGGGTTTGTGAAATTCGGATGGGAAGGAGAAATGAGGGTTTCAACCCCTTTTATAAGCTTGAAATTGCCAAAAATAGGCTCCGGGACGAAGTTTACTTGATGCCTATCCATTTCGGGGCTGTTTCGGTCCAAAAACGGCTTTCTGGTGGTCCCCTGGTCGATTGCGATCAGACTTAAGCTCATGGGTACCAGATGTACCTCGTATTAAGTTTTCAGTCTGGCAGGGTTCGCAGATCGCACGTAGCGGACCAGTTTCAGTTCAGCGGTTACCGCACATAGATCAGGGCTGAAAGTCTCATGATAATAAATAGAAATTTTTCCTGATCCGAGGGTGTAATCTGGATGAATTCTGACAGTCAGAACGCTTAATACTGACGCGTCAAGTCGTGTGCCAGATTTGAATTTGAAATTCCAAATTCGTCCCTATTCGCGGTCGCTTCAGTCCGGGTTCAACGAAATCCTCTGTGATTATCGATTTGACTTGATTTTCGAGATGATTGTCAAGTCCAGCGGGGCGGTTCTAACGGTCTAAGATAGGAGGTATCGGACCTTCGACGCGCGGTCTAAATCCAATACAAAATTTCAATATGGTCCAGAGAACAAACCTGCTTAGAGTTTGATCCGAGGTTATAGAGTATTGTAAAGTTGTTTGTTCTACTCGATTTGGGTCTTGCAGAACGTATTTAAAGTGATCAGGGACTATTTCCCAGCTACTCTAGCGTTGCGCTAGCTAACTTACGTTTAATGTCCATGGAAATTATTTCTACGCGATTTCGGGTCGAATCGGTACTCGAACCCAAGTATGGATTTTTCACGGGCGTTACAATCTACCCCCCTTAACAAATAATTTCGTCCTCGAAATTTTTACCTGTTCGTACTCCTCGAGAAGCTGTGGGTAGTTCTTCCTGATCTCGGCTTCTGTCTCCCAAGTAGCCTCCTCCTCAGTATGATGCGTCCATAGTACCTTCACAAGGGGAATCACCTTGCTACGCAGTACCTGCTCCTTCCTGTCTAAGATACGTGTCGGTCGCAGGATATAAGTAACATCCTCTCCTAACTGCACCTGCTCCCATCTGATGATATGGGAAGGATCAGCAACGTACTTCTTCAGCATAGAAACATGAAATACGTTGTGGACGCTCGCGAGGGGCGTGGGTAAAGCCAATCGGTAAGCCACTGCTCCCACACGATCGAGGATCTGAAATGGACCAATGAATCGCGGTGCCAGCTTCCCCTTCTTCCCGAACCGAAGGACTCCCTTCATAGGGGAAACTCGCAAAAACACGTGATCCCCGACTGTGAACTCTAGTGGCCGTCGTCTCGTATCGGCGTAGCTCTTCTGTCTGCTCTGCGCTGTAAGAAGCCGACGTCGAATAATATCGATCTTCTCTGACGTCGCCTGCACCAACTCTGGGCCAATCAAGCTACGCTCATCGACCTCTAACCAGCAATGCAGTGCGCGACAAGGTCGCCCATACAGCGCCTCATAAGGGGCCATGCCGATACTCGCCTGGAAGCTATTATTGTACGCAAACTCCGCATATGCAAGACAGTCATCCCAACTGTCCTTGAAGTCCAATGCGCAAGCTCGCAACATGTCCTCCAGGATCTGGTTCACTCACTCCGTCTGTCCGTCCGTCTGTGGGTGGAAGGCAGTACTGAACTTCAACTTCACACCCATAGCCTCCTGAATGGGAGTCCAGAAAATAGAAGTGAACCGCGTGTCTCTGTCCGACACGATCTCCAACGGAACTCCATACAGACGCACAATCTCTCCGATATACAATCTAGCCAGCTCGTCTGTAGAGTTCGTAACTCTGATCGGTAGGAAGTGCGCCGACTTCGTCGATCGGTCGACGATCACCCAAATGGAATCATGCCCCTTCCTCGTCTTCGGCAACCCAAAAATGAAGTCCATGGAAATGAAATCCCACTTCCACTCTGCAATCGGCATAGGCTGTAAAAGTCCAGGTGGTCGGCGATGCTCTGCCTTCACCTGCTGACAAGTGAGACAACGGGACACGAACTCAGCTATGTGGGTCTTCATACCTTCCCACCAATACGTCCTCTTCACGTCACGATACATCTTCGTGCTGCCTGGATGCATCCCGAGTCTAGTAGAATGCGCAGCCTCGAGAATCTCTCGTCTCAAGTCAGGGACATCTGGGACGCATAGGCGGCCACGGTATCGTAAGCCCCCATCCATACCAACTCGCCAGTCGGCGTCAGCATCATCACTGGCCTGCTCTCGAAGCTCAGTAAGATGCGCGTCGTCCCTCTGCGCCTCGATGACTCGGTCATCGATCTGAGATCGCACCTGTACATGTGCGATGAACTCAAACGGCTCCTCTACGGTGAGTTTCTGCTCAAAGTCTCGCAAAAACTCCACCATATCCCACTCGGTAACCATCAGCGGAGCCGCAAACTCTATCGCCTTCTTGCGGCTCAACGCATCAGCCACAAGGTTCGCCTTCCCAGGATGGTAAGAGACTTCAAACTTGAAGTCCTTCAACGTCTCCATCCATCGTCGCTGCCTCATATTCAAGTCTCGCTGCGTGAATATGTACTTGAGGCTCTTGTGGTCGCAAAAGAGCTCGAACTCCTCTCCGTAGAGGTAATGTCTCCAGAGTCTCAGTACGAATATCACGGCTGCCAACTCTAGGTCGTGTGTAGGGTAATTCTCTTCGTGCTTCCTTAATTGTCTCGAGGCATACGAAATTACCCTGTCCCTCTGCATAAGGACACAACCCAAACCAACGCTAGACGCGTCAGTGTATATAGTGTATCTAACCCCTTGCTCTGGCAATACTAGCACAGGGGCGGACGTAAGTCTGTTCTTCAGCTCCTGAAAAGCTGACTCCGCCTTATCATTCCAGGCGAACTTCACGTCCTTCCGCGTCAACTGAGATAAGGGTCTCGCGATCTTCGAGAAGTCCTGAATGAAGCGCCGATAGTAACCAGCGAGACCCAAGAAACTCCTCACCTCAGTGACAGAACCAGGCCGCTCCCAGTCCTGCACCGCAGCTACCTTAGACAGGTCAACTGCCATGCCATCCTTGGACACCACGTGTCCCAGAAACTTCACCTCCTGCTTCCAGAAGTCGCACTTCTTGTACTGTGCGAACAACTGATGTCGTCTGAGCGTATCAAGGACCAAACGCAAGTGCTCCTCATGCTCCTCTCGACTCCTAGAGTATACCAAAATGTCGTCGATGAAGACAACGACGAATCGATAGAGGAAAGGCCGAAATACCCGGTTCATCAGATCCATGAACACGGCCGGTGCATTCGTGAGACCGAATGACATCACGAGGAACTCGTAGTGACCAAAACTGGTCCTGAATGCTGTCTTCTGCACGTCCTCATCTCTGACGCGCAGCTGATGATATCCTGACTGAAGATCAATCTTCGAGAAGTACTGCGCTCCTCTCAACTGATCAAATAAGTCATCGATCCTGGGCAAAGGGTACTTGTTCTTCACCGTGAGCTGGTTCAGCCTGCGATAATCAATACACAATCGCAGCGAACCATCCTTCTTCTTCACGAACAAGACCGGTGCTCCCCAAGGAGACACGGTAGGCCGTATAAAGCCAAGCTCTAGCAGACCATCAATCTGCGTCCTCAACTCCTCCATCTCACATGGTGCCATGCGATACATCGGCAATGAGACGGGTGTAGAACCGGGAATCAGATCAATAGTGAAATCGATCTCACGTCGGGGCGGCAAACCAGGGATCTTCCTGAACAGATCCCCGAACTCAGAAACAACTGGTGTCTTCTCAAGTACCTGGGCACCAGCGTCGCGCAATAGAGTGGCGTAGCTAAGAATGCGGAAAGGAAGATTTACCCGCACTGGAAATGTGAAAGGCGTGCCCTCAGGCTCGTACACCGTCACCACACGAGCCTCGCAGTCAATCTCGGCTCTCGCTGCAGTCAACCAGTCCATGCCAAGAATGACGTCGAGATATACGAGCGAGGGATCGACGACCAGATCAAGAGTCATCGTCCTGCCTCCCAGATCAACTAAACAACCCTCACACATCTGGGTGACATCCGAATAATCTCCATGAGCTGCAAGGACTCGCACGCTATCCATAGTGATAGTCTGCAACCCAAGACGTCTGACTACGGCACGCGATATCAAAGAAATCGTGGAACCAGTGTCCACCATGATAAGAACGGGAGTACCTCCGATATGGCCCGTGACCTCAAAGGCTGAATGCTGGAAAGTCGGCGTCGTAGCTGCCTCAGCGGTCAGTGCATGAACTCGAGCCTGCTGTGGCCGGTTCGGCCGCTGTGTCAAGGGCCGTGGAGGCTGTCGAATCTGCGATACTGTGGGTCTGAAAGAAGGATGCGCAGGAGCTGACCGTATAGGCGGTGCTGATATCGCCTGTGGACGTACACGATCAATCTTCTGCGGCGGCGAGAACCCACTGTCCCGCATCCTCGAAAAGCAACTCTGCGCTAAGTGGCCCGTCCTCTCACAGTATGTGTATGACAAATCAGGGCGCCGAAACGATGGTACAGGCGCCGTGGTCCTGGTAGGAGGATCAAAGCGAGGCCTCTTGCCCGCGAAGGGCCTGTCTGGCAAATCCGGTCGCGGCCTAGAAGTAGTCGGGCCTCGAGATCGCGCAAGTCGATCCACGTCCTGCTCTGCCCGCATGGACATGTGAACCAACTCCGCATAGGAAGGGAAACTGACACAGCACATCTTCGACCGAATATCCGGTCGCAAGCCCTCCAAAAAGCGGCGTATGCGCATCTGCTCATCAGCTAGAATCGTCGGGACGTACCTGCCCAACTCTGTGAACCGATGCTCATACTCGGTAACCGTCATCGCTGCCTGCCTGAGACGGAGAAATTCATTCTCCCTCTCGTGCCTGTAGGTCTGGGGATAATACTTCTCATGGAAGCGGAACTCGAATGCTGCCCACGTCCATATGAAATCTGCGGCAACAGTCCGCAATATACTATCCCACCACATACTGACCTCTCTCTCAAATAGGAAGGTAGCCAGCTCTACCTGCTCAGCCTCGGTACAGTGCAACATCCGTAGAATCTTCGACACTCGGTCGAGCCAGAACTCAGCCTCCTCGGGTCTGTGAGAACCCGTGAAAGTAGGAGGCCGCAAGCGCTGAAATCGCTCCAGAAGGCTCCGAGTGTCGGCAGGATTCCCCGCAGGGAAAGCAGGCTGCGCAGGATGTGCTATGCCCTCATCCTGGGTGTAAGTATAGGCATCCTCAGCTGGATGCGCAGGTGGTGCAGGTGGAGTAGATGTAGTCGCACCCCCACCCTGGGCTAAAGTCCCCACTATGGTGGTCAGAAGATGCTGCTGCTGTAGCATCATAGCCATCATCTGCTCGAATCTGTCAGGGGGTGGAGCAGGCTGTGGCGGATGAGGTGCGGAAGTAGATGCGCGCTGTGGCTCTCTCACTGATGGTGTAAATGGCGGGGGTCCATCTGTAGGACCAACAGCAGGCTGAGACGATCGAACCATCTCAGGAATCGGGCCCACAGCAGGGTCCGGACGAGTGCCAGACTGAGAGGGAGTCTGATCCATCTGCTCTGACAATGAAAGCCGAACCGCGCTCCTCGTAGTCTTAGGTGGCATTCCCTATATTCAAAATAGGGTGCAACCTTATCAGTCTCAATTTCACAAATACACCACAATCATTCACTAAAGAGTTAAGGCATTCCATGCATTTCAATTAATCAAAATTGTCACAATACAAGGGATATATCCTTACAAGCATCATGACTAGAATGACATGGAAATTAAGACAGTTAAGCAACGGCAACATAAGCAAAGCACTAGCCTTAACAGGCTTACACACATAAAACGGGAAATGACTAACTACTAATAACAACATCAAAGATCACATCGCTAATCGGAGTCTGGTGACGAAGGAGGAGCACCCTTATCCTGTAAGCAACACAGGATTGCCTTCAAGGTACGAGTCACCTTGCCAAATTTCTTCTTCGTAACGGCCTTGGCATCAGCGACCTCTGCTCGAAGTTCTTGGATTTCCCTTCGCAAAGCGATCTGGCTCTCCTCCATCCGAGCAATGCGATCGTCGATAGTAGCCTGCGCAGAAGGAGGAGGGCTCTCATCAGTATCCTGAGCCTCCTCTTCCGCTTCTTCCTGAACCTCTTCCTGAACCTCTGCTCTAGGTTCTTCTTCGCTTTGATCTTCCTCTTCATCAAAGTCATCCCCACTATCCCTTTCAAGTTGATTTTCACGATATTGCGACCCAATCTTCATCTTAACCATTATCGACTCATCGATGGTGTGAATCGATACCGGTAATTCGGGTCCAAGTCTATAGGCAAACTCAAGCGCAATCTTGCAAATGAGTCGGCCAAAGGGAAGGGACTCGGATGTTCTTCTCGACCTGGCTATGAGAACTATCTGCCGTAAGATGAAAGTGGCCATACATACGTTCTCTCCCTGGGCCACCAGAAATAAGAAATCGACCATAAGACGTGTGCATTCAATGCGGTTCGTCGACCTGGGATAGACATTGAACGTGCAGATATGGTGCAGCAGGCGCAAATCCTCAGACATGTACGTCGCCTTGAGGCTATTATTGGGCTGCCATAGAACCAACTTACCGCACAGAAACCTGATGCGGCGATCTCGTTCACGTCTAGTCCTCAAATTCTTCTCACTTGGATGCACATCACCTAGAGGCACGTTGAGAAGTCGTGCAATCAACCGGACGTCGATCGTAGCCATCCGATCTCTACCAAAAGAGATTTTGAACTGCAAAGGCTCCAAGGTAGGATTCTGGATGTTAGCATAGAAGGCACGAACGGTGTTCACATTAGCACGAGCGCGAGCTTCAAAGATCGGTCCCCAGTGCGCAACTTCAATGCGTTCGAACAACAGATACTCGCCGAACAATCGCCCATCTACGTCCGCCTCAAATAACACTCTACGATCAGTGTATTCACCATGAGGCATCTCTGAGAGAATGGTTCGTCCAAGGTGTGCATGGGGATCCAAATCCCACTTTGTACGGCACTCCAGGACTGCAGCTGGACCTGCGGCGGTGCTCGAACTTCCGGCACCACCCCGCGATCTTCTTGATCGAGTAGAGCGGCTCGGCCCAGCCTCATCTGTCGCGGTTTTCCTCTTACCCATCAAAGATATGATGGATGAGAGTGACAAAAGACCCAAAATGGCTTCCACGAAAGCCATGGAAAACGTCGAAAATGCGGAGAAATGGCTGCTCAATCTGACAAAAGGAAATCTAGGCATCGTAGAGGGATGCTTCAAGCTTCCCAAGGCTGTACTTTCAGGAAAAAATACAAACAAAAAGATGGGATGGAGCACCTCACGATTTCAGCTATATTTGGGGGATTTTGGAGCTCCAAATGGTGATATCTTCAAGGAAAGAGGCTGCCAACACCCAATAACTGATGGGTGGTGGTCGGTTTTGGCCAAGGAAGGTTTTAGAGGTGGTTTGGGACGCCGGGGTTTGGAATGGGTTGCTGAAAATCAAATCTAGGGCTATGTAGGGGGCTGTTTGTGAAGGAGAGGTGGGATTTGGGGGTTTTCGTGATGTGGGAGGTACCTAGGGATGATGTGGACCCTATTTAAGGGGGTGCGCCCGAAGGACAGCACCAACCGACGCCGCTGGCCGGCGATGCATCGCCCGACCGGCGACAGCATCGCCGGCCAACTTTGAAGTTGGCTGGTGGGACCCTATGGTTCTGGTCCCCCATGGTCCCAGGGTCCCAAAAAGTTAGGTCTCACCCCCTGGTTCATAGTATTTTGGTCTGTATGAGCCCAAACATGTGTTCAGGGATTTTTGGCTCCACATTGAAATTCCTAATACCAAACCATATGATGCAGCATATGAATTTGGGGTAGAAGGAGCCAGTACACCTATCTAGATCCTTATTTGCTAAAGAAAGTGAAGTTAAAATGGCCTTATGGCCATTTTTCATGAAATTTTACTATTCATTATAAAATTTGATGAATGTAGTAATTTGTGTTATTTTCACATTATGTTTGATGCCTAACATGAAATGGAAAAGAAAAAACTGAAGGTTGAAGTGGTTAGAGGAGAAATTTTGAGAATTTTTGGCAAAACGGGGTTTTTAAGCCCTAGCGATTGATTACAGAAGTCGTGGTCATCCCACGGCTCAAGGATTCACTTTTGTGGTTTAAAACCGCTCATAGGGCGTCTCTACCCGACTTCCTAAAGCTTAGAAGTGATTCGGGTTGCTTTACGCGACCCGAGATACGTTACAGACTCGATCTTGCGATCGATCCTTATAGACTTCGCCTATCGGCGAATCTGCGATCCTAGAAGTGTTTCTAGACCCTTCTCGCACCCACCTAAGCCAAAGGAAGCGACAGCGTACGTCGCAAGACCATAACCCAGGCCCAGTATACTCTCATTCATGCTCTGATACCAACTTGTAACACCCTGAAAATCGGGGGTCGTGTATAAACTGAACTCCCAAGTTCCAGACCGTCACTTATGCAACAAAAATAGTTATGATTCAATGTTGTCTGATTTAAAGCATTCACATGAGTAAAAGTATACCAAAACTACAATTCATACTTCAGATCCAGTGATAAAAGCAAGCGGAAGACTAAACAATGTATATATCACTGTATGGAAAAACAAAGTAATCTCATCTGTCTCCAAAGTATGACTACATCTCTGAGTTTCATATACATGTAAATAAACAAAAGAATAAAGTTCAAAATAGTCCCACTGAAGTCCTCTCGATCCAGGTCACCTACGGGAAGCCGTCGTGATACTGCATATACGAGAACTCATCCTGGTCCTCGTCAATCTCCGGCTCCACCTCCTGGATCTCGTCCTCACCTGCAGCTACAATAGGGTCTGGTGGGTGTTGCAAGCACCATCCCGTAACGTGGGAATGAGTGATCAACTCAGTGGAATCATAGAGCAAAGATTAGCATATTCACAATTCAATCACGCGATAATAGTAAAGCAGTAAATCAGACAATCCTAATACTGTTGTTAATGCAAGATGATATGACGTGATGTATGCCCTCACCGACGATCACCCTCATGCGGCAACATCTTACGACCGCGGCATGCCACACTCCCTAGAGTGCTCCACATCTTCCAGGCACATGCAATGCTATGGTGATATGATTTCCAAGTTGTTATTAGTCCATTTAAACAGCAGGATTGGGAAACTAAGGTACTTCCCTTGTATCAATCCCAACACAGATCCTGTCTAGGGTCGTCACTCCTAGTAATCTCATACGATAGTGTATTTCGTAGGTCACTGCAAGGGCTGTCAGGGCTGTTGCTCGCACTCATTGCACCGCTCCCCCATCACCTTATCAATACAGGCCTACTGTACTCTACTGCACGGAAGGGTTGTCGCCTCCCGTGAACTCAGAATACGCTCGCGGTCACTACAAAGGGCTCGTCGCCTGATCAGTGTAGGCTGACAGCTAGAATATAGTGTCCCATACCACCATAATCTGCTCACGAGTCTAGGTGCTCACTGGTCACTACGGGGAGGTTTGTGGCCCCAGCGTAGGCCGACAGCTCGACCACGGTGTCCCATACCACCATGCCCGGCTCATGAGTCTTCGTGGATCAAGGTACCATGGTTAATAGGGTTTACAATGGTAAGTTCAGTACCCTAGGTTCAAGCAGTTATGATACATACAAGGTGAACAAACATCGGCCAGTCGGGTTACTTGACGGGCTCGACTAGCGCGATCGCATCTCAAGTTGAACGACATGAAGTGTGTAAAACACTTCGCTTGGCCTAACCACTGCCGCCAACTCTCAACACGAATCACGTTCATCGACGCGTCGTTCGTGGCTATGACCAGTCAGCCACGAATTCGCTCGGTTACCGACTGCCTGGACTAAGTCAAGTCCCACACATCTATGGAATTACCTTAACGCTATATACAAAAGTATTGGAATTGAAACACATCATGTGAGCATGTTAGCACATGTTATAACATTCAACATAAGCAAATCTTCAAGGCATACTTTCCATGCATATTCAACTTAAGCAAATCTTCAGGGCATACTTCCTATGCATGTAATACAATCATGCATAAGGTCAACATGTAGGAAATCATTTAGGTCAGCATTTTAAATCATGAAATCAATCTTAAACTACTACATAACATCATTCAATACAATACATACTAATACAAGCATTTATACAAACACATACACTACACACTTAAGTCCACATATAGTATGTCGACCCAAAGTGCGCAACTTGGCGAATCTCTTCGCCAAACTGATTATGCAGGCATTCCTAACTCACTAATACGGCGACAAACCATGTCAATCACGTCAGCAAAATATGCATGTAGACCGTACTTCCTACATATGACTAAAATGCCCTAAATCTCATATTCTTCGTTAATTTACGAAACAGGAAACGGAGAGCATGTTGTACATGTCAAACGGCGATGCCGTCGATAATCTACTATTAAACGACATTGAAAGCGTTGTAAACCATCAATCAAAGCATCTAAAATCCTCACCTAGTGTCTTACGGTCGCGGAATTTTGAACGGAGCGTGTACGCTTCGTTTACGGCTGTAAGAGAACCTGATTCATGGATTACGTTAGCTAACATGCCCTGAATCTACGTAAACCCTAAATCAGCAAGTTTTTGAGGTTTTCCTATACCTGAAAAAGGGTAGAAATCACCAGCTAGGTGATTGGAATGAAGTGTTGAAGCAGCAACTGTCAGGGGCTCGGAAGCGGGAAAAATCTCCTCTTCCCTTTCTCTCAAACTCTCTCTCCTTTTTCTAGGGTTTGTGAAATTCGGATGGGAAGGAGAAATGAGGGTTTCAACCCCTTTTATAAGCTTGAAATTGCCGGAAATAGGCTCCGGGACGAAGTTTACTTGATGCCTATCCATTTCGGGGCTGTTTCGGTCCAAAAACGGCTTTCTGGTGGTCCCCTGGTCGATTGCGATCAGACTTAAGCTCATGGGTACCAGATGTACCTCGTATTAAGTTTTCAGTCTGGCAGGGTTCGCAGATCGCACGTAGCGGACCAGTTTCAGTTCAGCGGTTACCGCACATAGATCAGGGCTGAAAGTCTCATGATAATAAATAGAAATTTTTCCTGATCCGAGGGTGTAATCTGGATGAATTCTGACGGTCAGAACGCTTAATACTGACGCGTCAAGTCGTGTGCCAGATTTGAATTTGAAATTCCAAATTCGTCCCTATTCGCGGTCGCTTCAGTCCGGGTTCAACGAAATCCTCTGTGATTATCGGTTTGACTTGATTTTCGAGATGATTGTCAAGTCCAGCGGGGCGGTTCTAACGGTCTAAGATAGGAGGTATCGGACCTTCGACGCGCGGTCTAAATCCAATACAAAATTTCAATATGGTCCAGAGAACAAACCTGCTTAGAGTTTGATTCGAGGTTATAGAGTATTGTAAAGTTGTTTGTTCTACTCGATTTGGGTCTTGCAGAACGTATTTAAAGTGATCAGGGACTATTTCCTAGCTACTCTAGCGTTGCGCTAGCTAACTTACGTTTAATGTCCATGGAAATTATTTCTACGCGATTTCGGGTCGAATCGGTACTCGAACCCAAGTACGGATTTTTCACGGGCGTTACAGCCCGGCTCATGAGTCTTCGTGGATCAAGGTACCATGGTTAACAGGGTTTACAATGGTAAGTTCAGTACCCTAGGTTCAAGCAGTTATGACTCATACAAGGTGAACATACATCGGCCAGTCGGGTTACTTGACGGGCTCGACTAGCGCGATCGCATCTCAAGTCGAACGACATGAAGTGCGTAAAACACTTCGCGTGGCCTAACCACTGCCGTCAACTCCAAACGCGACTCGCGTTCATCGACGCGTCGTTCGTGGCGAAGATAAGCTAACCACGAATTCACTCGGTTACCGACTGCCTGGACTAAGTATAGTCCCAAACAATCATGGAATCACATCAGCATTCATGTGAGAGTAATGGAAATGAAATACAACCATGTGAGCATGTTAACACATGTTATAACGTACAACTTAAGTAAATCATCCTACACATGTCTTTCACACATATAATGAAATTACGCATATCGCCAACATATAGGAAATCCTTTCCATCAGCAAATTAATTGAGAATTCAATCTCAAACTAATTCATAACACCATTTAATTCAATACATACTAATACAAGCATTTATACAAACACATACACTACACACTTAAGTCTACATATAGTATGTCGACCCGAAGTGCGCATTTAGGTGAATCTCTTCGCCAAACTAATTATGCACGTATTCCTAACATCCTAATGCGACAACATATCATGTCAATCACATCAGCAAAATATGAATGAAATCTATACTTCCTACAAATGACTAAAATGCCCTAAATCTCATATTCTTCGTTAGTTTACGAAACAGGAAACGGACAGCATGTTGTACATGTCAAACGGCGTTGCCGTCAAGAATCTACTATTAAACGACATTGAAAGCTTTGGAAACAGTCAATCAAAGCGTCTAAAATCCGCACCTTGTCTCTTATGGATGTTGAAATTTGAACAGAGCGTATACGCTTCGTTTACAGCGATAAGAGAACCTGTTTTACGAGATTTACTAACTATCAAGCTATAGAACGGAAGAAACATCAAATCAGCAACTTTCTAGGGTTTTTCTTACCTGAAAATGCGGAGGAATCGCCAGAAAAGTGATCGGAGTGCGTTGCCTAGTCACGTACAGCAGCAGCAACAGGTGGCAGGAAGATCTCTCCGACCTTCTCTCACAAACTCTCACCTTTTCTCTCTCCCAATCTAGGGTTTTTGCAAATTCGGATGGGAGAGAGGAGTGAGGGTTTCAAGCCCTTTTATAAGCCCAAACTTGTCCGAAATAGGCTCGGGAACAAGTTTCACTTGAGGGGTAACCAAATCGGGGCTGTTTCGGTCCAAAAGATGCTTTCTGGTGGTCCCCTGGTCGAATGCGATCGGACTTAAGCTCATGCGTACCAGATATAGCACGTATTAAGTTTTCAGTCCGGCTGGGTCCGCAGATCGCACGTGGCGGACCAGTTTCAGTTCAGCGGTCACCGCACGTAGATCAGGGCTGAAAGTCTCATGATATAAAATAGAAATTTTTCCTGATCCAAGGGTGTAATTTGGCTGAATTCTAATGGTTAGAATGCTTAATACTGACGCGTCAAGTCGTGTGCCAGATTTGAATTTGAAATTCCAATTCTGTCCCTATTCGCGGTCTCTTCAGTCCGAGCTTAATGAAACAGTCTGTGATTATCGGTTTGACTTGATTTTCGAAATGATTGTCAAGTCCAGCTGGGCGGTTCTAACGGTCTAAGATAGGAAATATCGGACTTTCGACGCGCGGTCTAGATCCAATACAAAATTTCAAAGTAGTCCAGAGAACAAACCTGCTTAGAGTTTGGTCCGAGGTTATAGAGTATTATAGAGTCGTTGGTTCTACTCGATTTGGGTCTTGTAGAACGTATTTAAAGTGATCAGGGACTATTTTCCAGCTACTCCAGCGTTGCGCTAGCTAACTTACGCTAAATTTCCATAGGAATTAATCCTAAGTGGTTTCTTTGGCTATGAAATTGGGTTCTGAGCAATTTTTCAGGTGTTTTAGTTGACCCATTGCCTAAGGACGTCAAATCCCAGATTGGCCAAAATCTAGGGTGTTACATGTATATTCCGTCTTCCAAATGTGTAAACTTCCATAATCAAACGTGGCCGATAACTTCGCTCGTAGATACGCATTACACGCCTGATACGCTGTGTGATCAGCAGATTGTGGGAAGTATCTTCATGATCCGGGAATCCCCTTAATCGTGCCGAGATTGTCGGATCCAGACCATTCTATAATTAAGTATAAATAGATCACAACACCATGACAACAGGTACGCAATCACGAGTACTCTTTCCTCTACTCTTCACTTAAAACCCAGATTCCCTTGGCCTGACTTGGGCATCGGAGGGTCCCCCGGCTTAGACAGGGTTAGCTTTGCCTGTTATCTTTACGCAGGTTCAAGACGAAGAGTGCTGACCAGATTTGAACATCAACAGTAGCCACACGTTGTCCACTTTGGTCATGCATGACCGCTCGATTACACAGGCCTAAATGGAAAGGGAAAGACCCACTGATCAGTTTGATTTCCCTGTTGTGTGGTCCACCTGTGTGGACTCCCTTTGTCGTCCCTCGAATGGGCCCAACTGTTGCTCGTCTCCGGGCCTGTACAACTAAACAGGCTTGGATGAAGGGAAATTCAAAATATCAGCTTAATTTCAAGTGGGGTGGCCCACTCACGTGGACATTACCTTGATATATGTACTGTATCCACACTGTCCAACCTATGCAATCATCTCCGGCCCGAGCCCAAACTGGACAGGCCCAACGTCTAGTAGTCTACTGTGATGCACTGTTTTATCCACCTATCCACTTGTTTTTGGTGGAAGTGTGGGATCTACCCACCTTTTAGATGGCCCACACCTTAGAGGGGACCCACCATGATGTATGGATTGTATTCACATAGCCCTTGGGGCCGGCCCATAGCTCAGGTAGACCGGTTCTACTGGACTGGGGTCTAACAGACCGTGGGCTTGATAGATATATATATATATATATATATATATATATATATATATATATATAGCGAAACGCTCTCCTGCGAACTAGTTCGTACATACTACGTATAAATTTTTTTGAGAACCCATCACACGTGATGTGGATCCAAAATTTGAACCGTTTATGTGAAGTAGAACCTCATGAACCCCCCGGGCCCAAGTTTTACTTTGATCTAATACTTTGATCCACATGAAAAATGTTAACAATTTCCTCCATTGATTTGTACTTATCTTTGCTATGGCCCATCAGAATTTTAGATCATGGTGAAAATTTGTCCCATAAGGTTTCATGGGATTCCGCATGACATGGACCGTTCAGATTAGACATCCATGGCACGTGTGCAAAGGTGCGCGCATGTGTAGGTGCGCAGGGGAGCATGACTCTCTCTCTCTCTCTCTCTCTCTCTCTCTCTCTCTCTCTCTCTCTCTCTATATATATATATATATATATATATATATATATATATTATCCACTCCGTTCTCCCATTGTGTGGCCCATCTGGACAAAGCCCACACCTTTGGTGGACCATCCCCAGATGCGGCCCACCGTATATATGTGTTCTACCCAGACGATCCATCTGTGGGATGCCCAAATAGGGCCAGCAGCCTAGCAGGGGTGACCGTCCAGCAACTGCAGGGCCACCATGATATTTGTATTTTATCCACGCCATCCAGCCATTTTGTGGCCCTCCTGGATAGGGCCCACCCCACTAGTGGGACGTTTGCAGGTGGGGCCCACCTCATGTGTGTATTTCATTTATGTTGTCCACTCGTTGGGCATCTAGCTAAGCCAACAACGTGCTGGTGGGCTGACCAACAGGTGGCCCACCCCATTATATGTATTATGTATCCATGCTAGTCATCAGCCAATGGGGCTCATTGATGATGTATGATGCCCACCGTATATACGTGTTTTATCCAGACCGCCCATCAGTAGGACGCCCAACAAACCCAGCCGCTGGTGGGCTCGCCGGCCAGCAGGCAGCCCCACGTACACAGATTATTTTGGAGCCCACACGTGTCGTGTATGTATTATATCTACACCATTCATCTGTGTGGGGCCCTACATGATGTACGTGTGGCATCCTCACCGTCCAAGAAGGGACGATGGGACCCACTAAACGTATATGTTTCATCCCCACCGTCCACGTGGACAGTGGGGCGGGCCATGAGGTATGTGTTACAACCATAACGTCCGTCTGTGTTGAGCCCCAGCAATAGTTGCTGCTACCTGCTGACGTCAGTAAGTTCTGTTGCCCATCATGAGGTACGTGCTATATTCAAACCACCCTTTCATTTTCAGCCTGTGTGGGCCCAGCCCACACGTGCTGCACGTGTGAAATGGGACCCACCTTGAGGTATGCATTTTATATTCACACCGTCCATTGAGGCAGGACGGTGGGACCTCACCACTATGTATGTGTTTTTTCCACACTATCCGTCCAGGTCATAGCCCACCCTACACGTGTGGGTGGGACCCTCTTGATGCATATATCCTGTATCCTCAACGTCCATCTAGACAGTGTGATACACACGTGAGGCATGGGATGTATCCCAGCCATTTGTCTGTCCTAGACAAGTGAGACCTACCTTGATGTATTTCTACACCCTCACCATCCATTCATGTGGGGTCCACCTTGATATATGTATCTTATAGCCACGCTATCCATCTACTAGGGATGGTGGGCCCCTTGACGCGGGTGTTATATGTCCAGCCATCCATCTGTTTGACATGGGGCATGGACCCCACAAGTAATGTATGTGTTTCATCCCTGCAGTGTAAGACGCACCTTGATGTATTAATTATATATTCATTTCATTCAAATGTCCAAATCAGTGGGGCCCACATGATATATATGTTATATTCACACCATCCAGATTGTGCTGGACAGTGCTCGACAATGTTTGGACAGTGCCGATTTACATAGATAGTGATGATCATCATTAGTGGGCCATGTGCCTCATGGAATGATAGTGTACAGTGATACATATGACACACCCACAACTATTGAAATGATTTTTGGTGTGGTCCAAGCCAACTTGAGGCCCATTGGTACAGCACATCCATGAGGCCCATCATGATGTATATTTGAGGCTCATGTGATAGGGCCCACCTGCCTTGTATTTAAGGCACATATGATGGGGCCCACCTGCCTTCTATTTAAGGCCCATATGAAGGGGCCACCTGCTTGAATCTGAGGCCCATGGGCAAGGCCCATTGTGATCTATTCATGGCTTATGGGCAAGGCCCATCATGACGTATTTTTCGCTCATGTGCGGGGCTTACCTATTTGTATTTTTGGCCCATGTGAGCGGCCCATAATGGTGTGTGTTAGGCCCATGTGATGTGGCCCATAGTAATGTATAAGGCGCATATGATGCGGCCCGATGTGATGTATAAGGCCCATGCGTTGCAGCCCACTTGATGTATGAGACCCTTGTGTAAGGCCCATTGTAATTGTAGGTGGCTCATTGAGATTGTATGGGGCCTGTTGTGATGTAATTGTAGCCATTGATGAGGCCCGATGTGATTATTTATGGTCCAGTGTAATGTATATTAGGCCCTTTGGTGAGGCCATGGGCCCACTATATGTTTAGCTCTATGTGGGTCACTCATTAGGCTAAATGTCCACATTAATGGGAAATGATGGTTAAATGACCTTATTGTGACTTTCCCTTAGGCTCTTTGATAAGCCGATTATTGTGGCTGATTTCGATTGTCGAGGCCGATTGTTGAGGTTGATTCCGATTGTAGATTTTGATTCCAATTGTCGAGGCCGATTGTTGAGGTTGATTCCGATTGTAGATTCTGATTCCAATTGTCGATTCCGATTCTGATTGTGGGTGCTGATTCTAATTCGGATCGTCGAGGCCGATGGTTGAGGCCGATTTCGATTCCGATCGTCGATGCTTATTCCGATTGTCGATTCCGATTCCGATTGTCGAGGCCGATTGTTGAGGCCGATTTCGATTCCAATTATTGAGGCAGATTATCAAGGGTGATTCCGATTGTCAATTCTGATTCCAATTGTCGAGGCTAATTGTTGAGGTCAATTTTGATTATCGAGGCAGATTATTGAGGCCGATTCCAATTATCGATTCTAATTCCGATAGTCAATACCGATTGTTAAGGCCAATTCCGATTCTGATTGTCAAGGCCTATTTTGATTGTCGATTGTGATTCCGATTGTCGATTCCAATTCCTATTGTCGAGATCGATTGTTGAGGCCAATTCACATTCCGATTATTGAGGCCGATTATTGAGAACGATTCCGATTGTCAATTTCGATTCTGATTGTCGAGGCCAATTGTGATCCGATTGTCGAGGCCGATTTCGATTGTCGAGCCCCAATGAGATGCATATGCAGCTCGAATTTGAGGCCCATCGTGATGTGCATTTAACCCGTATTGGAGGCCTAATGTGATGTATATGGGGCATGCATTTGAGGCCCGTTGTAATGTGTATTCAGCCCGTGTTTAAGGCCCAATGTGATATATATGAGGCTTATGTGATGAGGCCCATTGTGATGCATTTGAGGGCCATGCGATAGAGCCCATTATGATGTATGTTTGGCCGATGTGAAAGGCTCATCATGATGTGTATTAATCTTTTGAGTGAGGCCCATGTGGTTGTATATTTGGCCCTCGTGTGAAGCCTGGGGCCCACTATATGTCAGGCTCTATGTGGGCCATTCCTTGGGGCAATATTGGTTAAATGTCCACATTGTTGACGTCGATCGTCGATGCTAGTTATTGATACCGATTATGAGTGTGACAGCATAACATTAAACATGTCCATACGCATCATCTGCATGTTTGTTATGAGATATGATTGACCATTCAATATACCATAGTACCGGTTGTTATGAGACTCCCTAATAGGTGGAGATTGTCTCACATGGGCGCACGGTATGCACAGGATTGATGCATGAATGGAATGCATGACTCATGCATCTCATATTGTATGATATTGATTATTGTACGCCCTAGCGACATCAGGGCTGTGACCTCCATACGCATGTCATGGATGACCAGATGGGACACCGAAAATATTTGGTTTGAGCATCTGGCCATTTTGGATGTCTATGGTTAGAGTCCTTAAACCTTCAAGGCCAGGAGACGCCCTAACATCTAAACTGAGTGGATACATGAGCGCCTGAGTGCCGAATACTAGTAGGCCATGTGTAACATCCCGAAAATCGGGGGGTCGAGCAAAAACCCAACTCCCAAGTTCCAAAATGTTATTTATGCAACATAGATGTGTATAATTGAATGTTGTCTATGTTAATGTATGAAACATGAGTGGGATTACGCCAGAACAGCATATCATACTCCAGAGACAGTTAAATTAACTAGCGGAAGTCTGTGATAGTATGTATAACATATATAAACTGTTGTGTGTCTCTTGAGTGTGAACATGTTACCAGGTTAAACATATACATGTATACCTCAAAATAGAAATAAAACATATACATGAGTTCTCTGAAGATATAAAATGACAAGTGTCAAGGCATCTAATCAACCTCCCTGTAATCCCGTCAATCAGAACACGCATAAAGGAGGAATCCTCCTCCTCATCATCAAATCCAGCTCCGTCTCGCAGATTGCGCCATAATCTGCAATCACAATAGGGACTGGTGGGTGTCCGGAAACACCATCCCGTAATGTGGGAGTGAGTAGCTAACTCAGTGGAATAATAGAGCAAGGATTAGCATGTTCTCAAATCAATCATGCGATAATAGTAAAGCAGTAAATCACACAATCCTAATACTGTTGTTAATGCAATATGACATGACGTGATGTATGCCCTCACCGATGATCTCCCTCATAAAGCACCATCTTACGACCGCGGCATGCAATCGACCCTCAAGTGCTCCACATCTTCCAGGCACATGCAATGGTATGGTGATATGACTTCCGAGTTATTATTAGTCCATTCAAACAGCAGGATTGGGAAACTAAGGTACCTCCCTTATATCAATCCCAACACAGATCCTGTCTAGGGTCGTCACTCCTAGTAATCTCATACGATGTATATTTTGTAGGTCGCTGCAAGGGCTGCCAGGGCTGTTGCTCGCACTCGTTGCACTGCTCCCCCATCACCTTATCAATACAGGCCTACTGTACTCTACTGCTACGGAAGGGTCGTCGCCTCCCGTAGACTCAGAATACGCTCGCGGTCACTACAAAGGGCTGCCAGGGCTGTTGCTCGCACTCGTTGCACCGCTCCCCCATCACCTTATCGATGTAGGCCGACAGCAAGAATATAGTGTCCCATACCGCCATAATCTGCTCACGAGTCATAGGTGCTCACTGGTCACTACGGGGAGGTTTGTGGCCCCAGCGTAGGCCGACAGCTCGACCACAGTGTCCCATACCACCATGCCCGGCTCATGAGTCTTCGTGGATCAAGGTACCATGGTTAACAGGGTTTACAATGGTAAGTTCAGTACCCTAGGTTCAAGCAGTTATGACTCATACAGGGTGAACATACAACGGCCAGTCGGGTTACTTGACGGGCTCGACTAGCACGATCGCATCTCAAGTTGAACGACATGAAGTGTGTAAAACACTTTGTGTGGCCTAACCACTGCCGCCAACTCTAAAACACGGCTCGCGTTCATCGACGCGTCGTTCGTGGCGAAGATAAGCTAACCACGAATTCGCTCGGTTACCAACTGCCTGGACTAAGCATAGTCCCAAACAATTAAGGAATCACATCAGCAAATCATGTGAGAGTATTGGAATTGAAATACAACCATGTGAGCATGTTAACACATGTTATAACATAGAACTTAAGTAAATCATCAAGTACATGCATTTCGTGCATATAATGAAATCATGCATATAGTCAACATGTAGGAAATCATTTACGTCAGCATAATAATTAAGAAATCCATCTCAAACTAATTCATAACATCATTTAATTCAATACATACTAATACAAACATTTATACAAACACTTACACTACACACTTAAGTCTACATATAATATGTCGACCCGAAGTGCGCATTTAGGCGAATCTCTTCGCCAAACTAATTATGCACGCATTCCTAATATTCTAATGCGACAATAAATCATGTCAATCACATTAGCAAAATATGAATGAAATCTTTACTTCCTACAAATGACTAAAATGCCCTAAATTCCATATTCTTCGCCGGTTTACGAAACAGGAAACGGACACCATGTTGTACATGTCAAATGGCGTTGCCGTCGATAATCTACTATTAAACGACATTGAAAGCTTTGGAAACAGTTAATCAAAGCGTCTAAATTCCGCACCTTGTCTCTTATGGATGTGTAAATTCGAACGGAGCGTATACGCTTCGTCTACAGCGATAAGAGAACCTAATTCACGAGTTACGTCAGCTAACAAGCTATGAATCCTAGTAAACCTCAAATCAGCAACTATCTAGGGTATTTTCTTACCTAGAAAAGCGGAGAAATCACCGGCAAAGTGATTGAGTTGCGTTGCCTAAGCATGTACAGTACGTGGCACAAGCAGCAGGGAATTCTCTCCCACCTTCTCTCACAAACTCTCACCTTTTCTCTCTCCCAATTTAGGGATTTTTGCAAACTCGGATGGGAGAGAGGAGTGAGGGTTTCAACCCCTTTTATAAGCTTAAAAATGCCCAAAATAGGCTCCGGTACAAAGTTCACTTAGTGCATAACCAATTCGGGGCTGTTTCGGTCCAAAAGATGCTTTCTGGTGGTCCCCTGGTCGAATGCGATCGGACTTAAGCTCATGCGTACCAGATCTAGTACGTATTAAGTTTTCAGTCCGGCAGGGTTCGCAGATTGCGCGTGGCAGACCAGTTTCAGTTCAGCGGTCACCGCACGTAGATCAGGGCTGAAAGTCTCATGATATGAAACAGATATTTTTCCTGATCCGAGGGTTTAATCTGGCTGAATTCTAACGGTCAGAACGCTTAATACTGATGCGTCAAGTCGTGTGCCAGATTTGAATTTGAAATTCCAATTCTATCCTTATTCGCACTTTCTTCAGTCCGGGCTCAATGAAATATCCTGTGTTTATCAGTTGGACTTGATTTTTGAAATGATTGTCAAGTCCAGCTGGGCGGTCCTAACGGTCTAAGATAGGAGGTATCGGACTTTCGACGCGCGGTCTAGATCCAATACAAAATTTTAAAGTGGTCCAGAGAACAAACCTGCTTAGAGTTTGATCCGAGGTTATAGAGTATTATAGAGCCATTGGTTCTACTCGATTTGGGTCTTGTAGAACGTATTTAAAGTGATCAAGGACTATTTCCCAGCTACTCTAACGTTGCGCTAGCTAACTTACGCTTAATTTCCATAGGAATTAATCCTAAATGGTATCTTTGGCTATGAAATTGGGTTTTGAGCGATTTTTCAGGTGTTTTAGTTGACCCACTGCCTAAGGACGTCAAATCCCAGATTGGCCAAAATTTGGGGTGTTACACCATGTCTCCCACTGTGTCGTGATCGGTTGGGAGGGGATGTGGTCTTATCTGCCTGAGTGAAGGGGCTGTAAGCTAGGCTGAGTTTGACTAACTCCCAAATAGGTCTGCTATCGACAAGCCGAGTAGGCATTGGTAACCTACTAGCAGGTGGGTAGTGAGGACTTTTCCACTCGCTGGGATACGTGACCGGCTGGGGCAGTAGCTAGCTTGGAGTGTACTAGACTCCGATGATTATTCTAGAGATGTACAGTATTGATATGTAGACTTATTGAGCAAGAGTTACATACTTAGCAATTTAACCATTCATTCATTCATTCACTATCCACTTGGGCTGGTGGTGCACAACTATTTGTTGTGTACCTTCGTATGACAAGGATTTCGATTGGGTGCACGACTAACTTGAGATCAGGAGTCTACCACATTAAGTTTGGCTATCCAAATTCAAGTATGGGACTGGTTTGGAAAGAAGTCTCTTATGATGGACCCCATAGCCTGCAGTACTACGTACTATCATCCTGACATCACTCTAGCTTGGTCATTTCATTCGCACCGCATATTGCATTGCATCTGTGGCATTTAACATTTTGGGTTGTAATGTTTCTTTATTTATATGGCCTAGATACGACTGACGGTATTTGTGGACTTATTAGGATTTACATATTACATTGCATCCTCAGTATATGATATTTGGCTCATTATGATCCGTATTGCGTACTTTGATATTGTATGACTCGTGGACTTACCAGTATGTTTTTCGCTTACTCTGATATCGTATGATTCATGATCTCAGTATTTTCGACACTGTATGATTATGGAATTGTATTGAATACTTAACACTTATCTTGTGCACACACTTTTACCAACCTCTAAGATTTCTATAAGCTTATGCACGATAGATGCGTGCAGGTGGCATTAGGTCGCAACAACATTGAGCTTGGAGCGTTCAGTGGACTCTTGGTGCTTTGATTTTGACATATGTATTTCCCATTCAGCATTGTATTTAAGTGTTTATATTAGTGGATATGTAATGATGATGTTGTGTTTCTGATTTGGGTAAACTTGTGGTTATGCTTATTACGAGTTAAATGTATGTTAGAAAATCCTCCTTATAGGATCCCAGGATCGGAATCTGGCGTATGAGCGCTGTGAGCCGAGAATGGGATATTACGAAGGCTGTTGGCACCGGATTCGGTAATCAAAAATTTTATTAGCCCGATTTTCGAGTTTGGGGCATGAAAGAAGTTGATATCAGAGCATAACTTGGGAATACTTGAGGATAACATCGCATATCTAGTAATAGCTACCCTGCACTCTATGATTGTTGAGAACTTAGAATGGTTAGATCCCCGAGTTCGAATAACTTAGAGATTTTCTGATATAACTCCTTACCATTGAGATTTTGAGGCTGATAGTATTTCCATTTTGATTGTTTCTGATCCGGGATATGAGGTTCAGTAAGGGTCACCATTTTGTTGAGGAGATGTCTTGGGTGCGCAGCGCTGAGATTAGAGAACGCTATCTCCATTTGTTTATATATTGATTATGCCTTATATATATATATATATATATATATATATATATATATATATATATATATATATATTTATATCGATGCTTCTTCGTCCCATGCCTTGCCTTGTGTGATAGTAAATTTCGAGGATGAAATTTTTATAAGGTGGGGAGAGCTGTGAAACCCGTATCCTAGCCCGTACCATTCTGTAGGCTTCCGCCGTCCTCTCGGTCGAATTCCGGTGACCCACGATCTGTTATCGGTGTTTGCACGTGATCCTGAGTCGTGACTCGCATGTCAGAGTTGGCTCGACTCGAAACTTATACCCTTGCGACCACGCCGTCACCTCGATTTCAATGCCGCGTGTCGCACGTTGATCTGATACTTAGGCCAGAAGATGTGGGACTGCATTCAGTTCGAGGGACACACTGTGCATTTACAAAACTAAGACAACCTTTCAAATTAATCTCATTAATCACGTCAAATGTCAAGTACAACCATCCCATCCCCAAGTACAACACCTATCCCCTAAAGCCAACTCTCTGTCTCTCTCTCCACCCACACATGTCGAGTACACACCCATCACTCACTCTCACCCATCTCTCTCTCTCTCTCTCTCTTACAACCTCACTCTCTCTTATCTCTCTCACTCATTCTCCAAGAAACCCAACATCCAAGCTATCACCATGAGAGAAGCCATGTGTGGCCCACCTTCCTACCACCTAATCTCACCCTCTAAGCCTAATCTCAACCGTTGGATCACATTCTTTGGAGCTATAGAACGCGTTGATGGAAGAAGGAAGAAGAGATCTTGAGGTGAGTGTTTTCTAATGTTAATTTGTGTGGCTTTAATGATTTGAGGGCTCACATATGGTGGGACCCATCTTAATGTATGATTTGTATCAAAAAGGCACCCATAATGGCGGGGTCCCTCCGCTATTCCGATCTCTCTCTCTCTCTTGTGATGGGTGTGGCCCACTTGATCCACTCCGTACAATCCGTGTGGACCCACCTTGATGTTGTGCTAAATATGCACCATCCAGACTCCTGGACGGTGAGATCCTCTTTGATGCATGTGTTTTAAGTACACACCATCCGTCCAGAGCGTCTAGACATTAGTTCTTTTCATCTTTTATATATATATATATATATATATATATATATATATATATATATATATATATATATATATATGGTGGGTCCCACGTGGGACCCACCCTCTTGGAAACAGACTGCCTGGTGAGCATGTCTCACACCAGCAGCGTGCTGCAGCATTTTTTCAGCACGTATGGACCCACATTGATGCTGTGCCCCCCCTCATGATGTATGTGCTTTAATCCTGCCATCCAGATGGGTCGGACGGTGGGCCTACACGCTTGATGTGTGCATTTATATCTACACCGTCCATCCAAATTCCAGATTATTTTGGAGCCACATGTGTGGTGTAAGTATTATATCTACATCGTTCATCTGTGTGGGGCCCTACATGATGTACGGGTGGCATCCTCACCGTCCAGCAAGGGACAGTGGAACCCACCAAACGTATATGTTTCATCCCCACCATCCACGTGGATAGTGGGGCGGGCCATGAGGTATGTGTTTCAACCATACCGTCCATCTATGCTCAGTCCGAGCAGCAGCTGCTGCTTCTTACTGACGTTAGTGAGTTCTGTTGCCCATCATGAGGTATGTGCTATATTCAAACCGCCCTTTCATTTTTAGTTTGTGTGGGGCCCACCCCACACGTGCTGCACATGTGGGATGCTACCCACCTTGAGGTATGCATTTTATATCCACACTGTCCATTGAGGTAGGATGGTGGGACCTCACCACTATGTATGTGTTTTTTTTTTTCACATTGTCCGTCCAGGACATGGCCCACCCTACACCTGTGGGTGGGACCCTCTTGATGCATATATCCTGTATCCTCACCATCTATCTGGACAGTTTGATATACGCATGAGGCATGGGATATATCCCAGCCATCTATCCATCCTGGACAGGTGAGACCTACCTTGATTTATTTCTACACCCACACCATCCATTCATGTGGGGTCCACCTTGATATATGTATCTTATAGCCCTTATAGCCACGTTATCCATCTACTAGGGATGGCGGGCTCGTTGACGCGGGTGTTATTTGTCCAGCCATCCATCTGTTTGACATGGGGTGTGGACCCCACTAGTAATGTTTGTGTTTCATCCCTGTAGTGTAGGACGCACCTTGATGTATTTATTCTATATTCATGGCCTATGGGCAAGGCCCATCATAATATATTTTTGGCCCATGTGCAGGGCCCATTTGTTTATATTTCTGGCCCATGTGAGCGGCTAATAGTGGTGTGTGTTAGGCCTATGTATGTGGCCCTGTAACGCCCTGAAAATCGGGGGTCGAGGATAAACTCCACTCCTGAGTTCCAGAACATCACTTATGCAACATTTTCAATGATGAATGAATGTCGACTGTAATAGGGCATAAAACATGAAGTGGATTAAGCCAAAACAACATATCATACTCCAGAGACAGTTAAATTAGCAAGCGGAAGAATGTGATAGATATATAAAATATATGAACTGTTGTAAGTCTCTAGAGTGTGAACATGTTACCAGGTTAAACATATACATGTATACTCCAAAGATGAGCAAAAAGAATATACATGGGTGTTTAAATAAAAGAAAAAATATCAAGTGTATTGGCGTCTAATCAGTAACCCTATAACCCCGTCAATCAGAACCTGCATATAGGAGGGATCCTCCTCATCATCATCAAGTCCGTCTCTGCTTCGCAAGCATCGCCACCATCTGAAACTAAAATAGGGACTGGATGGTGTGCGCAACACCGTCCCGTAACGTGGGAGTGAGTAACTAACTCAGTGAAATCATAGAGCAAAGATTAACATGTTATCAAATCAATCACGAGATAATGGTAAAGCAAGCAATCAAACAGGTCCTAGATACTGTGATTAATGCAAAAATGAAATGACATGATGGATGCCCTCACCGACATACTCCCTAATGCGACACCATCTTACGTCCGCGACATACTTTCTTCCCTCAGTGCTCCATATCTTTCAGGCACATGCATTGCGATATGAATATGATTACCGAGTTGTTATTAGTCCTTTTCATACAGTAGGATTGGGAAACTAAGGTACTTCCCTTATATCATTCCCAACAATGATCCTGTCTAGGGTCGTCACTCCTAGTAGTCTTATACGATGATATATTTCTAGGTCGCTGCAAGGGCTGCCAGGGCTGTTGCACGCACTCATTGCTCTACTCCCCCATCACCTTATCAATACAGGCTTAGTTGTACTCTTGTCTCTACGGAAGGGTCGTCGCCTCACGTAGACTCAGAGTACGCTCGAGGTCACTACAAAGGGCTGCCAGGGCTGTTGCTCGCACTCATTGCACCGCTCCCCCATCACCTTATCAGTGTAGGCCGACATCAAGAATATAGTGTCCCATACCACCATAATCTGCTCACGAGTCTGGGTTGCTCACTGGTCACTACGGGGAGGTTTGTGGCCCCAGCGTAGGCTGACAGCTCGACCACGGTGTCCCATACCACCATGCCCAGCTCATGAGTCTTAGTGGATCAAGGTACCACGGTTATCAGGGTTATCACTGGTAAGTTCAGTACCCTAGGTTCAAGCAGTTATGGTGAATACAAGGTGAACATACAACGGTCAATCGGGTTACTTGATGAGTCCGACTAGCACTAGCGTACGTTGAATCGACCGACATGAAGTGTACAAGCACTTCGTGTGGCCTAACCACTGCCGACGACTCTAGTACGACTCGGGTTCGTCATATACATCCTTCGTGGCGAATAGAATCCAACCACGAATTCTAAACTGTTACCGACTGCCTGGACTGGAGTATAGCCCCAAGCACGTGTAATCTAAATCAATGATCATATGAGAGAGACAGAATTAAAATACAAGAAGTTCCAGCATGTTATCAGCAAGTTATAACATACATCATAAGTAGTTAACCGTACACGAGTACTTCACACATAAGGTAATCAATTGAAATACATCAAGCATGGAGGAAATCATATACATCATCAAATTAGTTGAGAATCCAGTCTCAACGCTAATCTACAACACCATTTACTCAATACTTACTAATACATACATTTTCATAAACACTTAGACTACACAACTCCAACGTACTTGACGTATGTTGATTTCAACATATAGTATGACAGATCCTTATATCAAGGAGTTGTCTAATACACAACAATCATGTTCTTACATTCAAAACATATGGCAGGCACAAATCATATTGATTTAGGCATTTCAACAAACACTTAGTTTACACACATTAGTCTACATAGCATATGTCGGCCAATATGTGCATTAGGACGAATCTCTTCGCCAAACAGATCATACACATATAACTAGTATAGGTACATGGTAAATACTCATGGCAATCATATTAGAAAAATACGTACGTATACAGTATTTCCTACAAATACCTAAAATACCCTAAATCTTATATTCTTCATACGTATTCGAAATGAAAAATCGACAGCATGTTGTACATGTCAAACAACATTCTTGTCAACAATCTACCATTAAACGACATTGAAAGCTTTGAAAACAGGTAATCTAAGTATCTAAGATCTGCACCTTACGCCGTAGGAGCGTAATGAATCGAATAGGAACTCTACGTCGTCGTCAACGACTGATTGGCAACCTATAACACAAGGTGAGTCAGTTACTTAGCTACCTGTACCCGTAGGAGCCTTAAAACAGGTCGGGGTTAGGGTTTTCTTACCTAGAACGAAGCTGGAATCGCCAGAATGGTGATCCAGGTGGATGGCTTTGGCACGTGGAGCAGTAGGGAAGAATCCCAGGAGAAAGCTCCAACTCTGTCTCACTTTCTCTCTCTTTTCTCTCTCTTTTCTCTCCTCTCTCTCTTAGGGTTTTCCCCAAATTCGTATGGGTTAGAAAGCTACGGGTTTAAGGCCCTTTTATACGCCCAAACATAACTAAAACATACTTTAAGTCAAGGTATACTTAGGTTACGTCCAAATACGGACTGTTCCATCTCAACGGAGCACTTCTGGAGGTCCTGTTACTAAATGCGGTCGGACTTAAGCTCATGGATGTTGGATCCTGATCATGTTAAGTTTTCAGTTCGATCGGGTTTTCAGATCGAACGTGGCAGACCAGTTTCAGTTCACCGGTCACTGAGACTCGATCAGGGATTCCAAGTATACTGACCTGAGTGGAAAATGTTCCCTGATCCGAGGGTGTATTTGGGTCAGATTCTAATGGTCAGAACGCTTAAAAATAATACACAAGTGAACCGTACCAGATTTCATAAAAATGTATTTAATTTTCTAAATATTTTTCTTTTTCTCACTCTCTTCACTCCGGACTCAGTAAAATGGTGTCAGGACATCAGTTGGGCTTGATTTTTGAAATGATTGTCATGTCCAACTAGGCGGTCGTAATTGTCTAAGTTCATCGCTATCGGACTTTTGACGGGCGGTCTAGATCCATTACAAAGTTTCAAAGGGTTCCTGAGAATAAACAGGTTTAGAGTTTGATCTTAGGTTTTAGGGTAACATAGCGTCAACAATTCTATCGGTTTTGGGTCTTACAGATCGTATTTAAAGTGGTTGGTACTAATTTTGCAGGAAATCTAGTTTAGCGCTAGCTAAAACACTTTAAATTTCTAAAGAATTTGGTTCATATGATTTCTTTGGCTTTGGATATGAGTTCTGAGAGTGATATGGTTGACCCATTGCCTAAGGACGCCTAATCTACCCCCCTTAAAATAAAATTTCGTCCCCGAAATTGGCTAAGGGTAATGAGGAAAGATTAATCATTTCCTTCACCTAGGTTTTGTTGATTTCATGTTTCTCTACGTGGTAGGGTGTATACGATCTATATAAGTCTGGTTCCTTTTGGTCTACCTCCCTTAAAACTTACTTCTTTATGCATTACTTACACCCTAACGGTTTGTTACAATTTATTTCTTTACATATTTGGCGTCTTGACAACAATTCCCATCTACTTAGAGTAAGATATATATTTTCAGTGGTTGACCAGTACAGAGAGACGGTTGTAGTGGGCTTGATCCCGATACGTCGAATGTTCACTTGGGCAGGGTAGACAACGTTGTATCCCTTCCTAATCCTGGTGGATCCTGGTCTTCTGCTTGGCTAAGCAGTGAGTCCATTGGTAGTCGTCCAGGATTGAGAATTTGTGTCAAGCTACGAATGTTTCGCATTAGTTCATTTCAGTAACTCCGCAGTTCGATCACTCTAAAAGCTTAGGGAATGTCAATCACTAAAAGGTTCAAAAGTTCTATTTATAAGGTTGTGCTTTGGATCTTGATCCAGGAGAGTTCTCACCTAAATCTATGTCCAAGGTAGGAATTAATAAACACTTTAACAGATCATCCTAAAGGATTCCTAATCGTACAGAATTAGCCAAGGCTTGTATTATGCTCGTATTTAACAAGTAGGTTTATGGATACACTGACCTTCGCTTGATCACACTGCTAGGCCTATGATTTAATATGAATAGGTCCAACACTTAAGCCTTAATTGTTTCCCTGAATTTCCTTCGATCCTGGGCCAGTGGGGAAGAGGCCAACCACGCTTTCGCTGCGCTACTCTAATCCAACGGTTGTATTAGCTAATCCTAACTAGATTGGGCTCAATACGTTCTACCCCCCTTAAAACTTAGTTCTACTTAAGGCTCAAGAATCTATGTCTCGATCCGTATATCAGAACGAGGTGTAACTTAGGGTCTATCCTTGACATGTAAGGGGAAACAACCTCTCACTACATTGGTCTTCCTTTGCTAATGATGCGTTCTATGCATTGGTACCTATGATTATAGAAAAGAGCTGAAATGATGGGTGTTGTGGTTGATTTCAAGGACAGATGTGAGTTTGTTGCAAGATATCTAATCCTCTACTGGCTACTGTACTGACTATATGTCCTTAACATTTACCAAGGGAAAAGCAATAACTTTTGGTTTTAGGTAGTCGGGCCAACATGGAAGAAAAGTTGTGTAGTGGGTCTGAGCCGGATACATAAACTTTCTGTCTAGCTAGGACAGAAAATTTGTCGTATCGGTTTTTAATCCGAGTCGATGCCGATCTTCTGCTTGATCAGAGCATTGGATTTATTGGTAACTACTAGGATTAAGAAGTCGATTCAAACCGCGAATACATCGCTGACATACAGTTCCCTTACTCTGCGTTCCCGATTGTAAGAAGTCCTTGGGAAGGCAATTCTAAGGGGAATTCTAAGGGGCGTGCTGGTTTATTCTAAGTTCAATCTGAGGGATTTATAAGTTTTCCCTGAGAGTGAATGGTTCTAAGTTAAAACAACTTTCCTAAGGGTTATAACAGAAGTCTATAAGTATTAAGGGGATCTATCGAAGGAATGAGGTTCTACTCCAACCAAATCTAACCTACTATTTTTACACTGCTTAATACAACTAGTAGACTAGTCTGTAACTCACTACCTGTAATCCAAAGTCTAGGCTTATACGCTAGATGGTTTCATACCATTTCTACTTCAGAGGATTGTTCTATCGCTTAGAGTCAAGATTGTCTAATTGAAATTAGATTTCCTATATCGTCAGGTCTTTCAAAATCTAGGAGTACTAACTCTAAGTCCAAAACTCCAAGGGCATATGTGGCCAGTGGTCTCAAGTTGTGTTAAATGGGACCGCATGACTAATCCCATGTCGGGATTGGTAGTGGCATGCTTGGTAGGAGGGTGGGGTGGGATAAAAATTAATTCTGTTGGCTTAATCCCGGGATTTACTTTTAATCGCATACATTCCAAACATGGTAGTGGAAACCATAGGATACACCTAATCTAGGGACAATACCTTACAGTGAAAGAAACGACATGCACTTCATTTAACAAAATTTGTCACAATACATGGAATAAAGTTCCACATGAATTATGACAGGAAGGCATGCGGCTATGATAAGCCCAAACCACTAAACACAAACACATTTTCTACCTATGACATCACTAGACCCAACAACAACAAAACACAGAAATCCTTAAAACGGTAATCAAACAATCTACAGGATAATGGCATAAATGCCTAATTCTACCTAAGGACTTTTACCACGGTCCCGACTTACCTTCTTTAATATTGTCTAGTTTAACACTGTCTGTTGCCCATTAGAGCTCTATCGGCCATGTATTCTCAATACTCCTCAAGCGAAGAAAGTGAAGAAATGGGATGGGTAAGTAGGTTTCCACGAGTTTGAGGCTTAAATGAGAGCTTAAGAGCTCAAATGAGGAAGAATGGAGAGGGTAGGCAGCAATGGAGATGGGTTTTGAATGGGTAGGGACAGTGTTGAACGAAAATGAAAGAGGAAGTGATTGGAGGGGAGGTTTTTGTCAAAAATCAGACGCCTGGGAGAGAAAGGAGAGCTTGGAGGGGTGATTTGTGAAGGAAGGAGGTGTTTGGGGGTGTTTTAATCAAGGAATCGTGGACCAATGGGGTCCACAAGTCCCCAAACTCGGTCGGCCCGACCGGCCCGCTGGTCGGCGAGGTCCTCACCAGTCTCTGGACTGTTCGGAGAGGGCTCGCCATTTCGGCGAGGTCCTCCCCCCCTTAGGTCTAAAATGATGTGAGTCCCCCTAAAACTGCCTCGATTGGGCCCTACCTCCGTTTTGAGCCTATTTGGGCTAGTTTGGGTCATTTCTAAAGTATAATCACCTTTAACGATTTCTGGAGGCTGGGATAGGATCAATAGGGGTCTAGACCCGTCGATAGATGGTCTAGGAGTGACTTGGGATCGTCGTGTATGATTAGGAGAGTGCATAGACTCGATCTCGACGATCGTTTTCAGTAAACTTTCACCGACAAACAAACCGGGGGTCCTAAACTTGTTTATAGATTGTTCTCGCACCCTCCTACATTAAATTGGCATCAACGTGTGGTGTGTGACCATAACCTAGGTCCAGTTTAATCCAAATCATGCTCAGATACCATCTGTAATGCCCTGAAAATCGGGGGTCGAGGATAAACTCCACTCCCGAGTTTCAGAACATCACTTATGCAACATTTTCAATGATGAATGAATGTCGGCTGTAATAGTGCATAAAACATGAAGTGGATTAAGCCAAAACAGCATATCATACTCCAGAGGCAGTTAAATTAGCAAGCGAAAGAATGTGATAGATATATAAAATATATGAACTGTTGTAAGTCTCCAGAGTGTGAACATGTTACCAGGTTAAACATATACATGTATACTCCAAAGATGAGCAAAAAGAATATACATGGGTGTTTAAATAAAAGGTAAAATACCAAGTGCATTGGCATCTAATCAGTAACCCTGTAACCTCGTCAATCAGAACCTGCATATAAGAGGGATCCTCCTCATCATCATCAAGTCTAGCTCTGCTTCGCAAGCATCGCGACCATATGAAACTAAAATAGGGATTGGTTGGTGTGCGCAACACCGTCCCGTAACGTGGGAGTGAGTAACTAACTCAGTGGAATCATAGAGCAAAGATTAACATGTTATCAAATCAATCACGCGATAATGGTAAAAAAAGTAATCAAACAGGTCCTAGATACTGTGATTAATGAAAGAATGAAATGACATGATGGATGCCCTCACCGACATACTCCCTCATGCGACACCATCTTACGTCCGCGACATGCTTTCTTCCCTCAGTGCTCCACATCTTCCAGGCACATGCAGTGAGATATGAATATGATTATCGAGTTGTTATTAGTCCTTTTCATACAGCATGATTAGGAAACTAAGGTACTACCCTTATATCATTCCCAACAAGGATCCTGTCTAGGGTCGTCACTCATAGTAGTCTCATACGATGATATATTTCTAGGTCGCTGCAAGGGCTGTTGCACGCACTCGTTGCTCCACTCCCCCATCACCTTATCAATACAGGCCTAGTTGTACTCTTGTCGCTACGGAAGGGTCGTCGCCTCACGTAGACTCAGAGTACGCTCGAGGTCACTACAAAGGGCTGTCAGGGCTGTTGCTCGCACTCGTTGCACCGCTCCCCCTTCACCTTATCAGTATAGGCCGACATCAAGAATATAGTGTCCCATACCACCATAATCTGATCATGAGTCTGGGTTGCTCACTGGTAACTACGGGGAGGTTTGTGGCCCCAGCGTAGGCCGATAGCTCGACCACGGTGTCCCATACCACGATGCCCGGCTCATGAGTCTTAGTGGATCAAGGTACCACGGTTATCAGGGTTATCACTGGTAAGTTCAGTACCCTAGGTTCAAGCAGTTATGACGAATACAAGGTGAACATACAACGGTCAATCGGGTTACTTGATGAGTCCGACTAGCACGAGCGCATGTTGAATCGACCGACATGAAGTGTACAAGCACTTCGTGTGGCCTAACCACTGCCGACGACTCTAGTACGACTCGAGTTCGTCATACACATCCTTCGTGGTGAATAGAATCCAACCACGAATTCTAAACTGTTACCGACTGACTGGACTGGAGTATAGTCCCAAGCACATGTAATCTAAATCAATGATCATATGAGAGAGACAGAATTGAAATACAAGAAGTTCCAGCATGTTATCAGCAAGTTATAACATACATCATAAGCAGTTAACCGTACACGGGTACTTCACACATAAGGTAATCAATTGAAATACATCAAGCATGGAGGAAATCATATACATCATCAAATTAGTTGAGAATCCAGTCTCAACGCTAATCTACAACACCATTTACTCAATACTTATTAATACATACATTTACACAAACACTTAGACTACACAACTCCAACGTACTTGACGTATGTTGATTTCAACATATAGTATGACAAATCCTTATATCAAGGAGTTGTCTAATACACAACAATCATGTTCTTACATTCAAAACATATGGCAGGCATAAATCATATTGATTTAGGCATTTCAATAAACACTTAGTCTACACACATTAGTCTACATAGCATATGTCGGCCAATATGTGCATTAGGACGAATCTCTTCACCAAACAGATCATACATGTATAACTAGTATTGGTACATGGTAAATACTCATGGCAATCATATCAGAAAAATACGTACGTATACAGTATTTCCTACAAATACCTAAAATACCCTAAATCTTATATTCTTCGTACGTATTCGAAATGAAAAACAGACAGCATATTGTACATATCAAACAACATTCTTGTCAACAATCTACCATTAAACGGCATTGAAAGATTTGAAAACAGGTAATCTAAGTATCTAAGATCCGCACCTTACGCCGTAGGAGCGTAATGAATCGAATAGGAACTCTACGTCGTCGTCAACGACTGATTGGCAACCTATAACACAAGGTGCGTCAGTTACTTAGCTACTTGTACCCGTAGGAGCCTTAAAACAGGTTGGGGTTAGAGTTTTCTTACCTAGAACGAAGCTAGAATTGCCAGAATAGCGATGCAGGTGGAGGGCTTTGGCACGTGGAGCAGTAGGGAAGAATCCCAGGAGAAAGCTCCAACTCTATCTCACTTTCTCTCTCTTTTCTCTCTCTTTTCTCTCCTCTCTCTCTTAGGGTTTTCCACAAATTCGTATGGGTTAGAAAGCTAAGGGTTTAAGGCCCTTTTATAAGCTCAAACATAACTAAAACATACTTTAAGTCAAGGTATACTTAGGTTACGTCCAAATACGGACTGTTCCATCTCAACGGAGCACTTCTGGAGGTCCTGTTACTAAATGCGGTCGGACTTAAGCTCATGGATGTTGGATCCTGATCAAGTTAAGTTTTCAGTTCGATCGGGTTTTCAGATCGCACGTGGCGGACCAGTTTCAGTTCACCGGTCACTGAGACTCGATCAGGGATTCCAAGTATACTGACCTGAGTGGAAAATGTTCCCTAATCCGAGGGTTTATTTGGGTCAGATTCTAACGGTCAGAACGCTTAAAAATAACACACAAGTGAACTGTGCCAGATTTCATAAAAATGTATTTAATTTTCTAAATATTTTCCTTTTTCTCACTCTCTTCACTCCGGACTCAGTAAAATGGTGTCAGGACATCAGTTGGGCTTGATTTTTGAAATGATTTTCAAGTCCAACTAGGCGGTCGTAATTGTTTAAGTTCATCGCTATCGGACTTTTGACGCGCGGTCTAGATCCAATACAAAGTTTCAAAGGGTTCCTGTGAATAAACAGGTTTAGAGTTTGATCCTAGGTTTTAGGGTAACGTAGCGTCAACAATTATATAGGTTTTGGGTCTTACAGATCGTATTTAAAGTGGTTGGTATTAATTTTGCAGGAAATCTAGTTTAACGCTAGCTAAAACACATTAAATTTCTAAAGAATTTGGTTCTATATGATTTCTTTGGCTTTGGAATTGAGTGTTGAGAGTGATATGGTTGACCCATTGCCTAAGGACGTCTAATCTCAGGTAGGAAAAAATCTGGGGTGTTAAAGGCCCATAGTAATGTCTAAGGTCCATGTGGTGCGGCCCGATGTAATGTATAAGGCCCTCGCAATGCGGCCTGCTTGATGTATAAGACCCTTATGTAAGGCCAATTGTGATTGCAGGTGGTCCATTGAGATTGTATGGGGCCCGTTATGATGTAATTATGGCCATTGATGAGGCCCGATGTGATGTATTTATGGTCCAGTGTTATGTATATTAGGCCCTTGTGTGAGGCCATGGGCCCACTATATGTTTGGTTCTATGCGGGCCACTCCTTAGGAGCAATGTTAGTTAAATGTCCACATTAATGGGCAATGATGATTAAATGGCCTCATTGTGACCTTCCCTTAGGCCCTTTGATAAGCTGATTGTCGAGGCCGATTGTTGAAGCTGATTCCAATTCTAATTGTCGAGGCTGATTCTAATTTTGATTGTCGAGGCCGATTATCGAGGCTGATTCCAATTACCAATTTTAATTTCGAGTCTCGAGGCTGATTGTTGATGTCGATTCCAATTGTCGAGGTCGATTATTGAGGCCGATTCTGATTCTAATTGTCGAGATCGATTTTGATTGTCAATTCTGATTCCAATTGTCGAGGTCAATTGTTGAGGCTGATTCTGATTTCGAATGTCGAGGCTGATTATTGAGGTCGATTTCAATTTCGATTATCGAGGCCGATTCCAATTATCGATTTCGATTGTCGAGGCCAATTATTGAGGCCGATTCTAATTCCGATTGTCGAGATCGATTGTTGAAGCCAATTTTAATTCTGATTGTCAAGGCTGATTCCGATTGTCGATTTCGATTCGGATTGTCGATTCTGATTCCGATTGCCGGGGTAATTATTGAGGCCGATTCTGATTATCGAGACCGATTATCAAGGATGAATTTGATTATCGATTCCGATTCTGATTGACAAGGCCGATTCCGATTGACGAGGCCAATTGTTGAGGCCAATTTCGATTTCAATTTTTGAATCTAATTATCGAGGTGGTTTTCGATTCGGAATGTTGAGGCCAATTATCGAGGCTGATTCCTATTGCGATACCGATTCTGATTGTCAAGGCCCAATGAGATGCATATGCAGCCCGTATTTGAGACCCATTGTGATGTGCATTCGACCCTTATTTGAGGCCCAATGTGATGTATATGCGGCCCATATTTGAGGCCTGTTGTAATGTGTATTTAGCCCGTGTTTAAGTCCCAATGTGATGAGGCCCATTGTGATACATTTGAGGGTCAGGCGATGGAGCCCATTATGATGTATGTTAGGCCCATGTGAAAGACTCATCGTAATGTGTATTAAGCTATTGAGTGAGGCCCTTTGTATATTTGACCCTTGTGTGAGGCCATGGGTCCACTATATGTTAGCCTCTATGTAGGTCATTCCTTGGAGCAATGTTGGTTAAATGTCCACATTATCGAGGTCGATCGTTAATGCTAGTTATTGATACCGATTATGAATATGTGACAGTATAACATTATGATACATGCCCATATGCATCATCTCATGTTTGTTTTGAGATATGATTGACTATTACATATGCCATAGTGCCGGTTGTCTCACATGCGAGCATGGTATGCACAGGATTGATGCATGACTGGATTGCATGACTCATACATCTCACATTGTGTGATGGTGATTACTGTACGCCCTAACGACATCAGGGCTGTGACCTCCACAAGCATGTCATGGATGGCCAGATGGGACACCAAAAGTGTTTAGTTGATCATCTAGGTACTTTGGAAGTCCGTGGGTGAGAGTCCCTAAACCTCCGAGGCCAAGAGATGCCCCAACGTCTAGACCGAGTGGATACATAAGTGCCCAAGTGCCGAATACCAGTAGGCCACGTCTCCCACTGTGTAGTGGTCGGTTGGAGAGGGTGTGGCCTTATCCACCCGAGTGAGGGAGCTATAAGCTAGGCTGAGTTTGACTAACTCCCAAATGGGTTCGCTATCGATGAGCCGGGTAGGCATTGGTATACTACTAGCAAATGAGTAGTGAGGTCTTTTCCACTCACTGGGCTATGCGGCCGGCTGGGGCGGTGGCTTGCTTTGAGTGTACTAGACCCCGGTGATGATCCCAGAGATGTACAATATTAATATGTGGACTTATTGAGCAGAGTTGCATACTCAGCATTTTAACCATTCATTTACTATCCCCTCGGGCTGGTGGTGCGCAACTAATTGTTTTGTACTTTCGTATGGTAGAATTTTAGTTGGGCATACGACTAACCTGAGATCAGGAGTCTACCACATTAAGTCTGGCTATCCAAATTTAGGTATGAGACTAGTTTGGAAAGAAGTCTCTTGTGTTGGACCCCATAGCCTGTAATATTATGTACTATCATCCTGACTTCACTCTAGCTTGGTCTTCATTTGTACTGCATATTGCATTGCATTTGTGACATTTAGCATTTTGAGTTGCCATGCCTCTACATTTATATAGCCTAGATACGGCTGACGGTATTTGTGGACTCATCAGGATTTGCATATTACATTGCATCCTTAGTATATGATATTTGGCTCATTATGATCCGTATTGCATACTCTGATATTGTATGACTCGTGGACTTACCAGTATGTTTTTCACTTACTTTGATATCATATGATTCATGATCTTGACATTATTTCCGACACTATATGATTATGGCATTGTATTGAATACTTAGCACTTATCTTATGCACACAGTTTCACCACCCTCTAAGCTTTCTGTAAGCTTATGCATGATAGATTTGTGTAGGTGGCGTTAGGTCATAGCAGCGTTGAGCTTGGAGCGTGCAGCGAACTCCTGGAGCTTTGATTTTGACATATGTATTTTCCTTTTAACATTGTATTCAATTGTTTATATTAGTGGATATGTGATGATGATGTTGCCTTTATGATTTGGGTAAACTTGTGGTTATGCTTATTATAAGTTAAATATACGTTGGAAAATCCTCCTTGAAGGATCCCAGGATCGGAATCTTGCGTATGAGTGCTGGGAGCCGAGAATGGGGTACTATGGAGGTTGTCGGCGCCGGATTCGGAAATTAAAAATTTTGTGAGCCTGATTTTCGAGTTTGGGACGTGATAACAGCCACTTGGCTCGACTTGACCCATCTCTAGCTTGACTCGGCCGAGTGCAGTTTCTGCCTCACTACGTTCCAAAATCTAGAACCCATCAAGTAAGGGTCCATAGCCTGATTTGATCAGCCCCTCTGTTCCAACCATTGCACTAATCTAAAGGGCACATTATAAATTTTCATCACCGTGACTGCGACTGAGTCGAATCAACTCAGATGACATCAAAATAGGCCAAGTAACAGTCTCCTTCACCTAGTTATTTCTTTTCCAGCAGCACGTAGTTGATGGGTTTGCAATTAGTATAGGATGGAACCCAATTTCGGTCGGACTTGGTTACAGTATCTGGGTCTTAACTTGAAGCCAAGGACCATGCTGCAACTGGGGCTAAGAATGACATTCAGTTGGGCCACTACCAGAGCCGAAAATGGCCTTTGGATTGGCCATGAGAAAGGGTTGGAATCAGGCTATCATTCGGGCCCAAAATCTAGGCCGAGGTTGGACTAAATCCAAGATGCAAACAGGCCCTTAATGGGCCATGAAAGAGAGGTGAAAGCAGGCTCCAACTGGGCCTAGATCAGAACCAAAATTAGCCTTCTACCGGTCCACGAAGTAAGGCCAGAATCAACTCACGTTCTGGGCCAAGCTTGGCCTTAGAACTAGATAAAAGTAGAGTTGGGTTTTGGGCCGTGTAAAGGGCTAAGTGCAGCCTTGCAGTTGGGCTTAAAAATGACCCTCAGTTGGTCCGGGAATGTGGCAAATAGCAGGCCCTTGTCTGGGCTTGGAGAAGAGCTGAAACTGGCTTGTAAACTGGCCATGGGTCCGAGATCCAACTTAGTGGGTTGCATCACATCCAGTGAATGGGCTGCATCTGAGTTTACGGCTTAGGTGGGCTGCTTCATGTTACAACAGGTGAGCCACACACTAATATCAGGCAGGCCACACCCTGTATAACCCTAGTGGGCCTCACCTCATAGCAATGGTCCTCACCTTGTATAGACGGTGGGCTGCACCACGACTTGGCACCCAGCCCAGAGCTGGGCCGCACCATGTACATAGTGGGCCTCACCATAGTAGGCCTGGCAGGTTGTACTTAAGGCCAATTTTCCCATTAGGCCTTGGTAAATGCAGCGCTTAGCCCAGCCAAAATCCTAGACCCTTTTTGGTATACCAGTTTGGGCCTTAGTCTTGGCCCATTTTAGGCCTAGCCCAGGCCTCATTGATCAGACCATGGTTGGTGGGCCTGGCCACCTTGAAAGAGGCCCAATTTCCACACTATAAGCCTTTTCAAATTCTCTCACCATTTAAGTGAAAATGGTTAGACATGAGGCTTTGGAGAATATTGTCTTACACGAACTCTAATTCCAAGAACTACTTACACAACTTCGGGCCGCAAGATACCCTCAAGAACCCAAATTCAAGGTCAGGAGTAAATTCTTCAAGGTGATGATTTTCTTCCCTTTGGGCTTTCCATCCTCAAGTTGGGCTAAGGGTAGCTTTTACGGTAATTATGAATGATAATCCAGAAATGGTAAATAATTTGGTTAGTTGGTTGGATTTATGATTTATAAGTGGTTTGACACTTGGTTAGTTTATTCAAACTTATGTTTTAAAGATTGATTAGAGTATTTGGATAGCTTTGAATGGATTAGAATTGTTTGAAATATTTGATTAGTTAACTATTCACATGTCTTAGAGATGACTAAACCATCTAATTAGTTATCTAGCATTCAACGAGATACTCGATTAGTTTTCTTAATCGAATGTCCTAGAGTTAATTGGACACTTGATTAGCTTAATTTAAAAGTATGCCCTAGATTTATATTAACACTTGATTAGTTTGTTTGAGCATGTATATTAGACTTATCTAAGCTATTTGACTAGTTACTCAACATATGAATTACATGTTTAACTTCCTTGAGTACATTCCTCAGAATTGATAAATTATGATTATGTAACTCTTGCACTATATGAGTACATGTATTCTATTTTGGTTATTTAATCATGTCTGATTCTCATATTATGCCTTTGTATTATTGCATTGGTTGCAAAACACATACTATTGAAATCTCTCTATAGAAACCTCTACCTAAGGAGAGTCCGTACTTAGGGTGTAACTAGATTGGTTGTGATATGAGTAGACCCCTAATATGGAGGTTATGGTTGGTGGCAGTTAATTTTTCAGGTTTACCACCGATGGAGTGATTTCAATTACCTGACTATGGAATGAACCTTGCAACATTTATTGTTACCGCTGTTTACTTGTATTTGAATCATACATATCATCTCAATTTAATCGTTGCATTTAATGATTTCAATACTTCATTCCTGGTAAGTACACGGTGGTTGTCCCCTTACATTGAGAATTGATTGACCATATGTTGGTGGGTTCTATACATACCTTAAGGCGGTAGTCTCATGGGTCAGAGATGGTGGTCATGGGACACTATGCTCGAGCCGTCAGCCTACGCTAGGCTAGGAACTCCCCATAGTGACCTTGAGCTTCATTAAACCTACTAGTTGTAAATGGATTAATAATGGTCTGGCTAATCATGCATACATAACACTTGGTCACATTGGTGGGTTTTACACTACGTGTGTACTATGTACTTTCGCTGGTGACAGACCATGTTGGTGAGTTTGCACTACGCACGTACTATGTACTTTTGCTAGTAATCGGCCATGTTGGTGAGTTGGCACTATGCATGTGCTATGTGCTTTCACTGGTGACTGGCCATATTGATGATCAGTTTGGGACTACGCACATACTATATACTTTCACTGGTGACGACTGCATTGCATGAGATTTGCCAAAAAAACTAACTGGATGAGCTTCCCCAGTTGATGTGCACTCATACATCCATGCATTAATTAAGATTACATCTTGCTTTGTTTTGTATGCCGTGTTGTTTTTCTATTACTTTTGGCCTAGGGTGGCGGTGTGTAATCTTAAGGAAAAATCACATTGAGTTGGCCACTCCTTCATCAATGTTCAACCATATAGAGGATGCAGGTACAAGGGCAGACGAATATGCAGCGGACCTAGAGGTGGCTGCAGTCGAAGAAAAGTTTTACGATGAGGAGTCGCACTAGGAAGCAGCTGCATATTATGGCTTGAACCAACAGATTCAGTTGTGATAGTTTGTTTTGAACATTTACATTCGAGGTTTTTATATTTGGCCCCTAGCTGAGTGGGCCAGGATAATATTCCCATCTTGATTATATTTATGCTATGCTTGATTCTCGTTATTTACACTTTGATCTTAATTGATTGCCAGTAATATTTCTATTAACTCCAGTGTTTTTGGGATGCGAGTCATATACTCGGGTTTTGAAAACTGAGGCGGAACTTAGAAAATTTTCCTTAGAAAATAGGTAGGATGAGTGAACCTAGAAAGAAAACAGTTAGGTCCCTTAGATATTACTGGAGTGAACAATTGAACCTATAAAGAGATCCCTAATAGCTAGAAAGAACTTATAGCATGAATCACCTAGGAAAGAACTTAGAATCCCTTGGGAAACGACAAGCTAGTCGTCCGAACGTAGAAATGGAAACCTTAGTTCCCTTGAAATTATAATTAGGAGTATTGGTTAAGCTTAGGAACTAAACTTATATGCCATGCAGTAGGTAAGGTAACAAGACCTCTAGCCTTGTGTTATTTTGTAATTAACTGGAATCTCTTCTCCAACACCAGAAACATGCAATTTTGACTTCACAGGAAATCATGCCACCTTTGCTACGATCACATCAGACCCGTACGGTCGACATACATCCCATTCCATCAACCGAGTGCCAGTAGGAGCGCAGTCCAGTTTACACGCCAGGCCTTTCGCCTGGAGTGGCGAATGTGGACATGAGATCTGAAGCTATAGTGGATTCTCCTTCCCCTCACATCTTTACATCAGGATTTCCCTCACAGTATTTCGAGCAGTGGACATCTTCAACTGAACCTTCAGCTAACACATAGCAGATTCGCTGACAGGGGCCACAATTTTCTTTGCCTTTGCGCAGATGGTGGTGACCATGAAGTAGCAACAGGTTGCCTTTATGCAACAGTAGCAGGACTTTCACGCCCTCATGATGGAAACCCTCCAAGACCGAATCATGGGGGGACGTCACGTGAGGCAAAAGCTCGAGGTGCCGACATGTTCGATTGCTTTTTCAGACTCTGTCCACTGACCTTCGGAGGAGCACTTGACCCGGTTTAGGTGGAGCAATGGTTAGATAGGATTTCCAAAATGATGACTGCCACTAGAGTGCATGGACTCCCAGATGGTCGCCTTGGCCACATGCCTACTTGAGGGAGAGGCTGAGAACTGGAGGGACGATGTGCAAAGAAGCGTGCCAGCTGGAACAGGAGAACATGAAAGTCACCTGGTACGAGGTGAGATTCGATGAGCTTTCTCGATACGTACTGAAGGCTCTCAAAGATGAGGAGTACAAGTTGCAGAAGTTTAAAGAGGGGCTTGAGTCGGGGATACAGTCACGGCTGTGCACATGGGATTTCGGGGATTTCTTGAAACTGGTGGATAAGACGATGAGAGTGGAGTAAGATTTTCAGCGCACCGCCCAGTCACACCCCCCCAGTTCGAGACATCCCGATCAGACCAAGATAGACTCCTCTTGCTCCGTCTGTTCCAGCAGGGAGGTTCAGGGTCCAGCCTGTAGGCTCCCCACCCGTGCCCCCAATGATGTACTGTGAGTACTGTAAACGGGATGGCCACACTGCCCGATATTTCTATAAGAGGAAAGCCGATGGGGCAACATGCCGCCAACAAACCCGAAAAGGCTTAGCTATAAGTCCTAGAGGGGGGGGGGGGGGGGGGGGGGGGGTGAATAGGACTATGCCAAATTTAAAATAATAACAACAAAATTAAAAAATGAGATAGCTAAATATAGAAAATCAATTCACAATGCTGAAATGAAATGCAACCTTAATAAACAAGTATTGAGAAGTTGATACAAATGTTACTCTAAGGACAACCTGACACCAAAAACAAAAGGTTTATGGTAGGACAACCTTATTTCTATAAAGGTCCTTGCATCAAAAACTCAAACTGAAGAGGAATAAATAAATAGCAAGGAATTGAAATAAATTACAAGAATTTAAATCTAAATTAGTACAACATTTCCCACAGTGCTTGAAATGAAAATATTATAACATTCACATCCACATATACATCCCACAGGTTTGAATGATCAAAGATAGAAAAACAAAGCACACATCCACATAACAAAAAAAATTATAGTGGTTCACTTGTGTGTTCACCAACTGTTAAACAACAACCACAGAGATTGCTACTCCACTCCTAATATCCTCACACAGGGGATATTAGTGTTCACTGGCAAAATAGGTTTCACGGGTTCACCTAAAACATTCACAATTGTGTCTTTCAAATGGGCTTACATAATTCAAAAACCCCTATTCTGAGTTTTTCTGGCTCTCCTCAGATAACCAACAGATTGAGATTTTTCTGGCTTAATCTCAAATAAAACTAAAATAAAGGAAATTTACACAAATGTAAAATACCTGGAATTCTCCTTTTGTTGAAGCCCGAAAGAACCAAGTCAGAGTAGAAGTTCGAATAGAAGTTCAATGTCCAATACTCACTTTAAAATGGTTGTAGGTTTAAGTTGATTTTAAATTAAACCAGTTGGGCTAGATAGATTTGATTTTGATTTCAAGAAGAAGGAATACAACAATTCCTCTTTTTAAGTGAGATTGGAATATAGAAACAAAATCAAACCAATAAAGCTAATAAAAGAGAATATTAATTATGCACAATGTAGCTTAAAATAAGCACAAACTTATCTCAGAATGGTCCCTAGATTTTTCTTGAATTGAGTTATCAATCTCTGAAATTCGTCGTTTATTTATAGCTACAGAAATCGCATCTACGACTGATCTTAAGGACATTATGACTAATCATAGGAGAAACATATTTTTAAATTTTTGAGCACAATTGGATAAAACCATTTCACAACTGGTCAAAGGAAGTCTACGACCGGTCGAAGCCTCTCCATGACTGGTCCTAAGCGCCCCACGACTGGTCGTGAGACACCAGATTAGGTTGTTGTACTTTGAGTCATAGATCCAGGACTGGTCGTACGACGAGTCAATACTATTCACATGATTGGTCAAACAGTCTCCAAGACTAGTCGTAGCATAATAAAAAATTTTAAAAATTTGCAACAAACTTAGGACTGGTCCTGAAATTTCTAGGACTGGTTAAGCCAGTGCTAGGACTAGTCAAACAGAGTCCATGACTAGTATTAGAATAGACCAAATACTTATAATAATATTCAAATTGAATTATGTATACAAAATGACCTACCCTAAGGTCAATCTAAGGTCAATCATACCTTGAAACTGAGATATGAACGCTAAGACTTCATTTCTTCAGAAGATGGTTGGACTTTTGTAGATTATGAAGCTTGAGATCTCTACATGATATAGCTTGAACTTTGAGATCTTCTAGAATCTTAAAAACTTCTTCTTGAGTTGTACGCATTCTTGAGTCTTGAACTGTACTTGAGTCTTGAGTTGTACTTGTCTTTTGTTGTAACTTTTGAAAGACTTTTATCATTGGAGTTTGTAGGAGTGAACAACATAGTTGACCTTGCATAATTTGCATGTCTTGAAGTAGAGTTTCATTCTCAACTCGTAATATTGTGATGCAGTGTCTTGAGCATGTATATCTCCTCATGTTACACATGACACAACTTGATGTTTTGGCACCACAAAATTTGACAACCAAAGGAGCATAAAACCGTAGCACTTACAATCTCCCCTTTTGTCAAATTTGTGACAAAACACACTTAACAATAAATAATATAATAAACATGCATAAGTTATAAGAGGAAACCAGTTGCAGCCTGGTTAAAGAATCATGCACCAGTTGTCAACAACTAGCATATAACATCAAGAACTAGGCACAAAAAACTCCTCACATACTCCCCTTGAGTAGCACACATATATCGGAAAAAAATGTAAAAAAATGCTACTACTCACAATCAATCCAAGCCATATAAATTTTCCCCCCTTTTGGCACAATATGATAAAGAAATAAAGAGAGAGAAAATGAAAAAGGATAAGAAATAAGAATAATAAAGGATTAACTGGTCAAGATATAAGCAAATGAAAGTTCACAAACCATTAACTAGTTCAAACAAAAGTCAAGGAACCAGATGAAGTTCACAAACTAACTTAAGTAAATTTAAAGTTATTACAGACCAAAGCATAAATCACTTAATCTGAACCTGAAAAATGAGTAGGTATGGTAGGTTCAAGTTGATGAAGGCCCTTGTTTAACCACCTACGATACTTACGCATATATTTAAATTGTAAATCATGGGCAACATTCATATTTTCTACCTTCTCCTCTAGAGTACGAAGACGAGCATCAAAGTCAGATGGCTCATAATCAGGATCATTAGCAGAATCTGATTCAAGTTCATTAAAAATATTATCCATATTAACATCATCAGGAGGAAGATCATCATTGTCTTCTTCATTCCTTGCTTCAGCTCCACCACCACCACCCACATTCACTTGGCCAGGAGCCAATTCTAATTTCATCTTGTTAATATTTGAGTTATTGAAGATAAGATGATGGATGGGAGCCTCTCTTTTAGGCATAACAACAAACATATGAGAAGCTAAAACAGTCATAAGAAAAGCAAATGGAATATCACTATGACCTGGATGGAGATGAAATTAAATGATGGAATGACATATCAAAGAAGGAAGACAAACTTTAGTACCAGACATAATAGAGTGTAAAACACGAACCATAAAGGAAGTCAGTTCTGTTATATTACCAGAGCGCGGATATAGATTTGAAGTAAAGATTCTGTGGAGAACCCTGTATGTAACATCCCGAAAATCAGGGGGTCGAACAAAAACCCAACTCCCGAGTTCCAAAATGTTATTTATGCAACATAGATATGTATGATTGAATATTGTCTGTGATAATGTATTAAACATGAGTGAGATTAAGCTAAAACAGCATATCATGCTCCAGAGACGGTTAAATTTACAAGTGGAAGACTGTGATAGTATGTATAACATATATAAACTGTTGTATGTCTCCAGAGTGTGAATATGTTACCAGGTTATATACATACATGTATACTCCAAAAGTAAACCAAAAGGATATACATGAGTGTTCTAAAAATATAAAATGACAAGTGTCAAGGTATCTAATCAACCTCCCTGTAATCCCGTCAATCAGATCACGCATAAAGGAGGAATCCTCCTCATCATCATCAAGTCCAGCTCCGCTTCTCAAGCAGCGCCATCATCTGCAATCATAAAAAGGGACTGGTGGGTGTCCGAAAACACCATCCCGTAACGTGGGAGTGAGTGATCAACTCAGTGGGATAAGAGAGCAGAGATTAGCATGTTATCAAATCAATCATGTGCTAATAGTAAAGAAGTAAATCAAACAATCCTAATACTGTTGTTAATGCAATTATGACATGACGTGATGTATGCCCTCACCGAAGATCTCTCTCATACGGCACCATCTTACGACCGCGGCATGCAATCGACCCTTAAGTGCTCCACATCTTTCAAGCACATGCAATGGTATGGTGATATGATTTCGGAGTTGTTATTAGTCCATTCAAACAGCAGGATTGGGAAACTAAGGTACTTCCCTTATATCAATCCCAACACAGATCCTGTCTAGGGTCGTCACTCCTAGTAATCTCATACGAGGTATATTTTGTAGGTCACTGCAAGGGCTACAGGGCTGTTACATGCACTCGTTGCTCCGCTCCCCCATCACCTTATCAATACAGGCCTACTGTACTCTACTGCTACTGAAGGGTCGTCGCCTCCCGTAGACTCAGAATACGCTCGTGGTCACTACAAAGGGTTGCCAGGGCTGTTGCATGTACTCGTTGCTCCGCTCCCCCATCACCTTATCAATGTAGGCCGACAGCAAAAATATAGTGTCCCATACCACCATAATCTGCTCACGAGTCATAGGTGCTCACTGGTCACTACGGGGAGGTTTGTGGCCCCAGCGTAGGCCGACAGCTCGACCACGGTGTCCCATACCACCATGCCCGGCTCATGAGTCTTCGTGGATCAAGGTACCATGGTTAACAGGGTTTACAATGGTAAGTTCAGTACCCTAGGTTCAAGCAGTTATGACTCATGCAGGGTGAACATACAATGGCCAGTCGGGTTACTTGACGGGCTCGACTAGCACAAGCGCATCGCAAGTCGAACGACATGAAGTGCGTGAAACACTTCACGTGGCCTAACCACTGCCGTCAACTCCAAACACGACTCGCGTTCATCGACGCGTCCTTCGTGGCAAAGATAGGCCGACCACGAATTCGTTCGGTTACCGACTGCCTGGACTAAGTATAGTCCCAAACATTTATGAATCCACATCAACAATTCATGTAAGAGTATTGAAATTGAAATACAACCATGTGAGCATGTTAACACATGTTATAACGTACAACTTAAGTAAACCATCTTACACCTGTCTTTCACACATATAATGAAATTATGCATATCGCCAACATATAGGAAATCATCTCCATCAGCATATTAATTGAGAATTCAATCTCAAACTAAATCATAAGGAAATCATCAAGCACATGTTATAACATACCACTTAAGTGAAACATCAAGCATATGCATTTCATACATATAATGAAATCGTACATATGGCTAACATGTAGGAAACCATTTACACCAGCATATTAATTGAGAAATCAATCTCAAATTAATTCATAACACCATTTAATTCAATACATACTAATACAAGCATTTATACAAACACTTACACTACACACTTAAGTCCACATATAGTATGTCGACTCGAAGTGTGCATTTAGGCGAATCTCTTCGCCAAATTAATTATGCACATATTCCTAACATTCTAATGCGACAATAAACCATGTCAATCACATCACCAAAATATGAATGAAAACAGCAATTCCTACAAATGACTAAAATGGCCTAAATCTCATATTCTTCGCCGGTTTACGAAACAGGAAACGGACAGCATGTTGTACATGTCAAACGGCGATGCTGTCGATAATCTACTATTAAACGACATTGAAAGCTTTGGAAACAGTCAATCAAAGCATCTAAAATCCGCACCTTATCTCTTATAAACGTGTGAATTCGAACGGAGCGTATACGCTTCGTCTACAGCGAATAGAGAACCTAATTTACGAGTTCTATCAGTTTACATGCTATGGAACAGAACGAATGCCAAATCAGCAACTTATTAGGGTTATTCTTACCTAAAAATGTGGAAGAATCACTGGCTGAGTGATGGAAGAGTGTTGCTTAGGCACTTGCAGCAGGTGGTGCAAAGGTAGGAAAATTCTCTCCTACACTCTCTCACAAACTCTCACCTTTTCTCTCTCCCAATCTAGGGTTTCTCTCAAATTCGAATGGGAGAGAGGAATGAGGGTTTCAACTCCTTTTATAAGCCTAAAAATGCCCAAAATAGGCTCAGGAACAAAGTTCTCTTAGGGCATATCCAAATCGGGGCTGTTTCGGTCAAAAAGATGATTTCTGGTGGTCCCCTGGCCGAACGCGATTGGACTTAAGCTCATGCATACAGGATCTAGCTCGCATCAAGTTTTCAGTCCGACAGGGTTCGTAGATCGCCCGTGGCGGTCCAGTTTCAGTTCAGCGGTCACCGCACGTAGATCAGGGCTGCCAGTCTCATGATATGAAATAAAAAATTTTCCTGATCCGAGGGTATAATCTGGCTGAATTCTGACGATCAGAATGCTTAATATTGACACGTCAAGTCGTGTGCCAGATTTGAATTTTAAATTCCAAATCTGTCCCTATTCTCACTCTCTTCAGTCCATGCTCAATAAAATAGCCTGGGAATGTCGGTTGGACTTGATTTTCGAAATGATTGTCAAGTCCAGTTAGGCGATTCTAACGGTCTAAGATAGTAGGTATCAGACTTTCGACGCGCAGTTTAGATCCAATACAGATTTTCAAAGTGGTCCAGAGAACAAACCTGCTTAGAGTTTGATCCGAGGTTTTAGAGTATTATAGAGTCATTGGTTCTACTCGATTTGGGTCTTGTAGAACGTATTTAAAGTGATCAGGGACTATTTCTCAGCTACTCTAGCGTTGCGCTAGCTAACTTATGCTCAGTTTCTAAAGGAATTAATCCTAAGTGATTTCTTTGGCTATGGAATTGGGTTCTGAGCGATTCTCCAGGTGTTTTAGTTGACCCATTGCCTAATGACGTCTAATCCCAGGTTGGCCAAAATCTGGGGTGTTACACTGTATCTGGGTAAAAAATACTTTGAGGGGCGCGCATTCCCTTTATGAGTCCATTGCGCATACATATTTCATAAATCTCTAGTGAGCATTCATTTTTCTGATTCAAAGGGTTTTTCAGTTAGAGTATGAATCAGAATACCCTCGTCATTAACTAACTAGTATGTCCATTAGCCCTGAAATTAGATGGTGGTCTATTTCAAATAGACCTTCTCTAGCATCAATTCTAAATGTTAAATTCTCAGTCGAGAAATCTGAGATACATGTAAACATGGACTGAGCAATAGATTGGTATGTAGGCTCACTCCAATGTAAGATGTTATCCCATCCTACAGCTTGGAATAGAGGAACGATACCAAATGAAGTAATGTGATTAAGAAATACAGGTTGCTTAACAATAACTTTACGCATTCCTAAATTCCTAACATATGAGGGATCATCTTCGGGTGACCGAAGGTGGCGATGAGTTATTGGAGTAGATCTAGAAGAAGATGGACCACGGGAAGTTTTCTTATTCCCACGAGCATCCATTTTCAAGAAGAAACACAAAGAAACAAGAAGATGCAAAGAGAATAGAGTGGGGTTTGCTTAGATCAATTTTTTCAAAAGAAAAACTCCAAAACCCTTGATCTAGATAAAAGTTTTTCTAACTTTGGATCTCCTTGGGCATACTTCCATGTATCCGTTAAACTTAAAAGAGAAGAGACTTCATATTTAAGTTTTTCATTTTCAGATTTTAGATCTTCAATCTAGGAGGTTTTGAATTCTAAATCGCATTTAGTCTTTCCAAAACAGTCTGAAATATGAAAATTTTCTAAAACAACGGATTCAAAGTTTTCTTTAAGCTTTGAAAATTTTTCTTTTTGAAGTTTAAGTTTCACAACAATTTTACAACTTTCCTTATATAGGGTATTGTAAGTATCTTGAAGATCATCTTGATTTTCACAATCACTGTTCAGATTTTCTTTACTTGTTCAATCATCATAATCTGAAAATGTGAATTTGGATAGAGTCATAACGGCTTTAACTTCACTGCCTGACTCGGTTTCAGAATCTTCTGATTTAAAAGAGACTTCAGAATCAGAGGATTCATCCCAAGTAGCCAACATACCCTTCTTTTTGGATATGAAATTTTGTAAAACTTTTTCGCTAAAAGAGCCATATCATCTTCAAAGTTTTCTAAATCAGAATTGTTATTATTTTCTTAAAAAGTATTTTTAGAAGATTTTAAGGTAATAGATTTAACTTTTAGAGTTTTAAAGGTTTAAATCGTAAGTCTGTAAAGAGCCAACTAATTCCTCTACCCTCATATTGTCTATATCATGAAGTTCTTGGATTGCAGTTACCTTAGAATTGAATTGTTCAGGAAGTGAGCACAGTATTTTTGCACAAATTTTACTTTCTGGGATTTTATCACCAAGACCCCATATAGAGTTCACAAAGTCATTTAATCTTGTATAGAAGTTCATGAACATTTCATTTTCTTCCATACATATTTTCTCAAATTTGGTTGTGAGGATTTGAATTTTAGACTTCTTGACAATTGATGTACTCTCATATGTCATTTCTAATATATCTCAGTGTAACACCCCGAATTTTGACCAACCTGGGATTAGACGTCCTTAGACAATGGTTCAATTAAAACACCTGGGAAATCGCTCAGAACCCAATTCCATAGCCAAAGAAATTACTTAGGATTAATTCCTTTAGAAACTAAGCATAAGTTAGCTAGCGCTACGCTGGAGTAGCTGGGAAATAGTCCCTGGCCGCTTTAAATACGTTCTACAAGACCCAAAACTTGTAGAATCAATGGTGCTATAATACTCTAAAACCTCGGATCAAACTCTAAGCTGGTTTGTTCTCTGGACCTCTTTGAAACTTTGTATTAGATCTAGACCGTGCGTCAAAAGTCCGATACCTACAATCTTAGACCATTAGAACCGCCTTGTTGGACTTGACAATCATTTCGAAAATCAAGTCCAACCGACATTCACAGGCTATTTCATTGAGCTTGGACTGAAGAGAATGAGAATAGGGTTAGATTTGAAATTTGAAATTTAAATCTGCCACACGACTTGACGCGTCAGTATTAAGCGTTCTGACCGTCAGAATTCAGCCAAATTACACCCTCGGATCAGGAAAATTTTTTATTTCATATCATGAGACTTGTAGGCCTGATCTACGTGCGGTGACCGCTGAACTGAAAATGGACTGCCACGTGCAATCTGGGAACCCTACCGGTCTGAAAACTTGATGTGTACTAGATCCAGTATGTACGAACTTAAGTCCGATCGCGTTCGGCCAGGGGACCACTAGAAATGTCCTTTTGGACCGAAACAGCCCCAATTTGGATATAACTTAAGTAAACATTGTTCCCGAGCCTATTTCGGGCATGTTTGGGCTTATAAAAGGGGTTGAAACCCTCACTCCTCTCTCCCATCCAAATTTGAGAAAAACCCTAGATTGGGAGAGAGAAAAGGTGAGAGTTTGTGGGAGAGAGTGGGAGAGAATTTCTTGCTGTTGGTGCTACCTGCTACACGTGTTTAAGCAACACGCTCCAATCACTTTGCCGGTGATTTGTCCACTTTTCTAGGTAAGAAAATACTCTAATAAGTTGTTGATTTGAGGTTCCCTTGGTTTCATAGCGAAATAGCTGATAGATCTTATGTATTAGGTTGCCTAGTCGCCGTAGACGAAGCGTATACGTTCCGTTCGAATCACTTCACCTATAAGAGAAAAGGTGCGGATATTAGACGCTTTGATTGACTGTTTTCAACGCTTTCAATGTCGTTTAATAGTAGATTATCGACGGCAACGCCGTTTGACATGTACAACATGCTGTCCGTTTCCTGTTTCGTAAATAGACGAAGAATATGAGATTTAGGGCTTTTTAGTCATTTATAGCAAGTACAGTTTTCATTCATATTTTGCTGATGTGATTGACATGGCTTATTGTCGCATTAGAATATTATGAATACGTGCATAATTAGTTTGGCGAAGAGATTCGCCTAAATGCGCACTTCGGGTCGACATACTATATGTAGACTTAAGTGTGTAGTGTAAGTGTTTGTATAAATGCTTGTATTAGTATGTATTGAATTAAATGGCGTTATGAATTAATTTGAGATTGATTTCTCAATTAACATGCTGGTGTAAATGGTTTCCTACATGTTAGCCATATGCATGATTTCATTATATGTATAAAATGCATGTGCTTGATGATTCACTTAATTGGTATGTTATAACATGTGCTTGATGATGTCATTATGATTTAGTTTGAGATTGAATTCCCAATTAATATGCTGATAGAAATGATTTCCTATATGTTGGCGATATGCATAATTTCATTATATGTATGAAAGGCTTGCGTTGGATGATTTACTTAAGTTGTACGTTATAACATGTGTTAACATGCTCACATGGTTGTATTTTATTTCCATTACTCTTACACGACTTCTGAGTCTACGGGAGGCGACGACCCTTCAGTAGCAGTAGAGTACAGTAGGCCTGTATTGATAAGGTGATGGGGGAGCGGTGCAACGAGTGCGAGCAACAGCCCTGACAGCCCTTGCAGCGACCTACAAAATATACATCGTATGAGATTACTAGGAGTGACGACCCTAGACAGGATCTGTGTTGGGATTGATATAAGCAAAGTACCTTAGTTTCCCAATCCTACTGTTTGAATGGACTAATAACAACTCGAAAATCATATCTCCATTACATTGCATGTGCCTGGAAGATTTGAAGCACTTGAGGGAGGGTGGCATGCCGCGGGCGTAAGATGGTGCCGTATGAGGGAGATCGTCGGTGAGGGCATCCATCATGTCGTGTCATATTGCATTAACAACAGTATTAGGTTTGTTTGATTTACTGCTTTACTATTATCTTATGATTGATTTGATAACATGCTAATCTCTTCTCCCTTATCCCACTGAGTTGATCACTCACTCCCACGTTACGGGATGGTGTTTCCGGACACCCACCAGTCCCTATTGTGATTGCAGATGATGGCGTGGCCTGCGAGGCGGAGCTGGACTTGATGATGATGAGGAGGATCTCTCCTTTATGCGTGTTCTGATTGACGGGATTACAAGGAGGTTGATTAGATGCCTTGACACTTGTCATTTTATATTTTTAGCGTACTCATGTATATTCGTTTTGTCTACTTTTGGAATATACATGTTTGTATATAACCTGGTAATATGTTGACACTCTGGAGACATACAACAGTTATATATGTTATACATACTATCACAGTCTTCCGCTTGCTAATTTAACTGTCTCTGGAGTATGATATGATGTTTTGGCTTAATCCCACTCATGTTTAATACATTATTACAGACAACATTCAATCATACATATCTATGTTGCATAAATAAAATTTTGGAACTCGGGAGTTGGGTTTTTACTCGATCCCCCGATTTTTGAGATGTTACAGATGGTACATAGCATGATTTGGATTAAACCGGGCCTGGGTTATGGTCACACGACGTACGCTGTTGCTTCCTTTGACTTAGGTGGGTACAAGAAGGGTCTAGAAACACTTATAGGATCTCAGATTCGCCAATAGGCGAGGTCTATTCGTATCGATCGCGTGATCGAGTCCGTAACGCATCTAGGGTCGTGCGAAGTGACCTAAGTACCTCCTAGGCTGTAGGTAGGTGGGTTGAGACGTTTTTTAAATGATTCTAAACCTATAAATGTAAATCCTTGGGTTGTGGGACCGCCACAAACCTTGCATTCAATCGCCAGGGCTTAAAAACCCCGTTTTACCTAAAATCTTCAAAATTCTTCCTCTCACCACTCCATTCTTCAATTCTTTCCTATCCTTTTCATGTTAGGCATTGATCCTAGTGTAAAAATGATACAAAATCATACTTCGACAAAATTTTACAGTGAATAGTAAAATTTCATGAAAACTGGCCATTAGGGCATTCTAAGTTTGCAATATTTAGTAACTAATGGGCTAGATGGATGTATTAGCTCCTTATACCCCAAAATCATATGCTGCATGATAGGGAATTGCATTCAGGTTTGCAGATTGGCCCCAAAAATTCCCGAACACATGTTTGGGCCTCTATAGGTCAATATACAATGAACTAAGGTGGGGCCCATAGTTATTTGGGGTCCCTGGACCATGGGGACCAAACCCATGTGGTCCCACCGACCAAGGTGAGAGGTGGTCGGCGATGCCATCGCCGGTTTGGCAATGCATCGCCGCCCGGGGTGGCCGACTCGTGCTGAAAGTTGGCATGTGTGGTCTTTTGGGGTAGTACACCCCCTCCATGTAGTGTTCGTCCAAAGAAAACCCCAAAAATGGGTACTTCCTTCACAAAAGTCCCCTTCCCTAGCCCCATTTACATTTTCTAGCTGTCCTAACCCAAAACCGTGGTTCCAAACCACTCCCAAACCCATTCCATCACTCCATTGAAGTTTGCAGCCTTCCCTCTTGCAAATCTCATCGTTTGGAGCTCCAACAACCCCCAAAACGAGCTGAAATCGTGAGGTGCTCCATTCTCCTTTTTCATTCTCTTTTCTTTCTGAAAATCCATCATAGGGGAGCTTGAAGCATCCCTCTACAACGCCTAGATTTCATTCTATCCATTTGGGCAACCAATTCTCTGCATTTCCTCCGCTTTCCATAACTATTGTTAAGGCTGCTTTAGCCTTTTCTCCCTTTCCATCGTCCTCTCTCTCATGTCCCTTTTATTTGATCCTCAGACTCATGGAAACCTGCTTACCCATCCCATTCCTCCACGTTCTTCGCTTGTTTGATTACTGTTTTGAGATTTCTGTGTTTTGTTGTTGTTAGGTTTAGTGAGGTCAGAGGTAGAAAATGTGTTTGTGTTAGTGGTTTGGCCTTAGCATAGCCGAATGTGTTCCTGTCATAATCCATGTGGAACTTTATTCCATGTATTGTGGTAAATTTTGTTGGATGGATTGCATGCCGTTTCATTTGCTGTAGGGTATTGTCCCTAGTTTGGGTGTATCCTATGGTTTCCACTGTCATATTGTAAATCCTGGGATTAAGCCTACAAAATTAGTTTTTATCCCACCCCACCCTCCTACCAAGCATGCCACTTCCAATCCCGACATGGGATTAGGAATGCCGTTCCATTAGGCTGTAGATTACAGACTAGTCTACTAGTTACCTTAAGTAGTGTAAAGCCTGAATATGCGAAGGAATTGTAGGTTAGGTTTGGTTGAAGTAGAACCTTATTCCTTCGATAGATCCCCTTATGACTTATAGACTTCTGTTGTTGCCCATAGGAAGGAACCATTCACTCTCAGGGAACATTTATAAATCCCTCAGATTGAACTTAGAATAAACTAACACACCCCTTAGAATTGCCTTCCCCAAGGGCTTATTGCATTCGGGAACGCGGAGTAAAGGAATCGTATATGTAAGCGATGTATTCACGGTTTGAGTCGACTTCTTAATCCTAGTGGTTACCAATGAATCCAATGCTCTGATCAAGCAGAGGATCGGCATCGACTCGGATTAAGAACTGATACAACGCATTTTCTGTCCTGATTAGACAAAAGGTTCAACGTATCCGGCTCAGACCCACTACACAACCTTTCTTCTGTGATGGCCCAACTACCTATAACCAAACGTGATCACATTGCATTTGGGAAATGGCGAGGACTTAAAGCCAGTAGAGAATTCGACATCTTACCACCAACTCATACCTACCCCTGAACTCAACCACAATAGAGATTAGGCTCATCTCTATCGCCATAGATACCAATGCCATAGAACGCATCTTTAGCAAAGGAAAACCACTGTAATGAGAGGTTGTTCCCTAATTCATGTCAAGGATAGCCCCTAAGTTGCACCTCGTTCCGATATACGGAGCGATGCATAGATTCTTGAACTTTAAGTAGGACCAAGTTTTAAGGGGGGTAGAACGTATTGAGTCCAATCCAGTTAGGTTAGTCAACACAACTGTTCGATCAGAGTGGCGCAGCGAAAGCGTGGTTGGCCTCTTCCCCACTGGCCCAGGATCGAAACATTTGAGTTAGGATATACGTACGGTTAGGTCATTAAATAGGATTTGACCCTTCCTTAGAATGTCAAGACTGAAGTCTTGCTAGATACTCCTTACCCTTCGCCAATTTCGGGGACGAAATTATGTTTTAAAGGGGGTAGATTGTAACACCCCGAATTTTGGCCAACCTGGGATTAGACGTCCTTAGATAATAGTTCAATTAAAACACCTGGAAAATCGCTCAGAACCCAATTCCACAGCCAAAGAAATCATTTAGGATTAATTCCTTTAGAAACTAAGCATAAGTTAGATAGCGCTACGCTGGAGTAGTTGGGAAATAGTCCCTGACCGCTTTAAATTCGTTCTACAAGACCCAAAACTTGTAAAATTAATGGTGCTATAATACTCTAAAACCTCGGAGCAAACTCTAAGCTGGTTTGTTCTCTGGACCTCTTTGAAACTTTATATTGGATCTAGACCGCGCGTCGAAAGTCCAATACCTACAATCTTAGACTGTTAGAACCACCTTGTTGGACTTGACAATCATTTTGAAAATCAAGTCCAACCGACATTCACAGGCTATTTCATTGAGCCTGGACTGAAGAGAGTGAGAATAGGGTTAGATTTGGAATTTAAAATTTAAATCTGGCACATGACTTGACGCGTCAGTATTAAGTGTTCTGACCGTCAGAATTCAGCCAAATTACACCCTTGGATCAGAAAAAATTTCTATTTCATATCATGAGACTTGTAGGCCTGATCTACGTGTGGTGACTGCTGAACTGAAAATGGACTGCCATGTGCGATCTGGGAATCCTACCGGTCTGAAAACTTGATGTGTGCTAGATCCAATATGTACGAACTTAAGTCCGATCGCGTTCGGCCAGGGGACCACCAGAAATGTCCTTTTGGACCGAAACAGCCCTGATTTGGATATAACTTAAGTAAACATTGTTCCTGAGCCTATTTCGGGCATGTTTGGGCTTATAAAAGGGGTTGAAACCCTCACTCCTCTCTCCCATCCGAATTTGAGAAAAACCCTAGATTGGGAGAGAGAAAAGGTGAGAGTTTGTGAGACAGAGTGGGAGAGAATTTCCTGCTGTTGGTGCTACCTGCTACACGTGTTTAAGCAACACACTCCAATCACTTTTCCGGTGATTTGTCCACTTTTCTAGGTAAGAAAATACCCTAATAAGTTGCTGATTTGAGGTTCCCTTGGTTTCATAGCGAAATAGCTGATAGATCTTATGTATTAGGTTGCCTAGTCGCCGTAGACGAAGCGTATACGCTCCGTTCGAATCACTTCACCTATAAGAGAAAAGGTGCGGATATTAGACGCTTTGATTGACTGTTTTCAACGCTTTCAATGTCGTTTAATAGTAGATTATCGACGGCAACGCCGTTTGACATGTACAACATGCTGTCCGTTTCCTATTTCGTAAATAGGCAAAGAATATGAGATTTAGGGCTTTTTAGTCATTTGTAGGAAGTACTGTTTTCCTTCATATTTTACTGATGTGATTGTCATGGCTTATTATCGCATTAGAATATTAGGAATACGTGCATAGTTAGTTTGACGAAGAGATTCGCCTAAATGCGCACTTCGGGTCGACATACTATATGTAGACTTAAGTGTGTAGTGTAAGTGTTTGTATAAATGCTTGTATTAGTATGTATTGAATTAAATGGCGTTATGAATTTATTTGAGATTGATTTCTCAATTAACATGCTGGTGTAAATGGTTTCCTACATGTTAGCCATATGCATGATTTCATTATATGTATGAAATGCATGTGCTTGATGATTCACTTAATTGGTATGTTATAACATGTGCTTGATGATGTCATTATGATTTAGTTTGAGATTGAATTCTCAATTAATATGCTGATGGAAATGATTTCCTATATGTTAGCGATATGCATAATTTCATTATATGTATGAAAGGCTTGCGTTGGATGATTTACTTAAGTTGTATGTTATAACATGTGTTAACATGCTCACATGGTTGTATTTCATTTCCGTTACTCTTACACGACTGCTGATGTGGATTCATGATTGTTTGGGACTATGCCTAGTCCAGGCAGTCGGCAACCGAATCAAATTCGTGGTTGGCTTATCTTTGCCACGAACGACGCGTCGATGAACGCGAGTCGTGTTTGGAGTTGGCGGCAGTGGTTAAGCCACACGTAGTGTTTTATGCACTTCATGTCATTCAACTTGAGATGCGCCCGTGTTAGTCGAGCCCGTCAAGTAACCCAACTGGCCATTGTATGTTCACCCTGTATGAGTCATAACTGCTTGAACCTAGGGTACTGAACTTACCATTGTAAACCCTGTTAACCATGGTACCTTGATCCACGAAGACTCATGAGCCGGGCATGGTGGTATGGGACACCGTGGTTGAGCTGTCGGCCTACGCTGGGGCCACAAGCCTCCTCGTAGTGACCAGTGAGCACCTAGTCTCGTGAGCAGATTATGGTGGTATGGGACACTATATTTTTACTGTCGGCCTACATTTGATAAGGTGATGGGGGAGCGGAGCAACGAGTGCGTGCAATAGCCCTGACAGCCCTTTGTAGTGACCGCGAGCGTATTCTGAGTCTACGGGAGGCGACGAACATTCCGTAGCAGTGAGAGTACATTAGGCCTGTATTGATAAGGTGATGGGGGAGCGGTGCAACGAGTGCGAGCAACAGCCCTGGCAGCCCTTGCAGCGACCTACAAAATGTACATCATATGAGATTACTAGGAGTGACGACCCTAGACAGGATCTGTGTTGGGATTGATATAAGGGAAGTACCTTAGTTTCCCAATTCTGTTGTTTGAATGGACTAATAACAACTCGAAAATCATATCACCATTACATTGCATGTGCCTAGAAGTGTGGAGCACTTGAGGGACGATTGCATGCCGCGGTCGTAAGATGGTGCCGTATGAGGGAGATCGTCGATGAGGGCATACATCATGTCATGTCATATTGCATTAACAACAATATTAGGATTCTTTAATTTACTGCTTTACTATTAGCGCATGATTGATTTGATAACATGCTAATCTCTGCTCTCTTATCCCACTGAGTTGATCACTCACTCCCACGTTACGGGATAGTGTTTCCGGACACCCACCAGTCCCTATTGTGATTGCAGATGATGGCACGGCCTGCGAGGCGGTGCTGGACTTGATGATGATGAGGAAGATCTCTCCTTTATGCGTGATCTGATTGACGGGATTACAGGGAGGTTGATTAGATGCCTTGACACTTGTCATTTTATATTTTTAGCACACTCATGTATATTCATTTTGTTTACTTTTGAAGTATACATGTATGTATATAACCTGGTAACATGTTCACACTTTGGAGACATACAACAGTTTATATATGTTATACATATTATCACAGTCTTCCGCTTGCAAATTTAACTGTCTCTGGAGTATGATATGCTGTTCTGGCTTAATCTCACTCATGTTTAATACATTAACACAGACAACATTCAATCATACATATCTATGTTGCATAAATAACATTTTGGAACTCAGGAGTGGAGTCTTTACTCGACCCCCCGATTTTCAAGATGTTACATGTATATGTGCTACTGCTGAAACTGACTGGGTTGCACCCTATTTTGAATATATGGAATGCCACCTAAGGTTACTCGGGGCACGACACGTCTTACGCTGGGTGAGTCGATGGATCGGGTCCCTCCCCAGAGTGATGATCATATGGACCCTACTGTGGGCCTGATTTGTGAGGCTGTACCTGAGCCTCAGCCTTCTACAGGTCCTGCAGTCGGACCACCACCTTTCACACCACCAATTTGTGAGCAGTATCGTGCTTCTTCCTCGGTGCAGTACTTGCCTCAGCCTACTCCACCTCCTGATAGGTTTGAGCAGTTGATGACTATGATGCACCAGCAGCATCAGCAGCTTTTGACTACTATCGTAGGGGCCTTATCCCAGGGTGGGAGTGTGACTCCACCTGTGCCTCTATGCATCTAGCTGAGGATGCTGGGACTTCGACTCATGATGAGGGTGTGGCTCATCCTTCACCATCCGCCTACCTTACGGGGAATGCTGCTGATATCAGAGGCCTACTTGAGCGATTTCAGCGCTTGCAGCCTCCTACTTTTATGGGTTCTCACAGACCTGAGGAGGCCGAGTCCTGACTTGACCGCATCTCGAAGATGTTGAGGATGCTGCACTGCTCGGAGTCTGAGTAGGTTGAGTAGGCCACTTTCATGTTCGAGAGAGAGGCCAGCTTATGGTGGGATAGTATACTGCGGACGGTTGTAGTTGGCTACATATGGACATGGGCAGCATTCGAGTTCCATTTCCATGAGAAATACTATCCGCAGACCTACTGACACGAAAGGGAGAATGAGTTTTTGCTCCTTAGGCAGGGAGGCAAGTCAGTTACGGAGTACGAGCATCGATTCACAGAGTTGGACAGATACGTCCCTATGATACTTGCTGATGAGCAGATGCGGATACGATGATTTTCTGAGGGCTTGCGACCTGACATTCGGTCGAAGATGTGTTGTGTCAGCATACCCTCTTATGCCGAGCTGATACATATGTCCATGCGGGTAGAGCAGGATGTAGATCGATTGACACGTTCTCGTGGCCCTGTGGTTGCAAGGCCACGACCAGATACCCAGAGCAGACCATTCCTCGGTAAGAGGCCTCGCATCGACTCTCCTCTTGGGATCACAGCACCAGTACTTCTAATGAGATGCCCGAATGTGACCTGTACTTACTGCGGGAAACCGGGTCACACTGCAGAGAGCTGCTTTGCTGGGATGAGAGATAGCGGGTTTTCACCAGCACAGAAGATCGATCGTCCTTGCCCACAAATATTATCCACTCCACCGTTACGGTCAGCTCCAGCCCATCCTTCCTTCAGACTTCGAGTACCTCAGTTCCGGCTGCCTCAACGGCCCACAGTACCGCTGCCAAATCGACCACAGCAGGCTAGGGTGCATGCGCTCATAGCTGAGGCATCCGAGATATCAGACGGTAGTCCTATGGCTTTCAAGGTTATGGCACAAATTGCAGGTATTTCCATTTTCCTATTGGTGGACACTGGATCCACTACTTCCCTCATTTCATGCACAGCAGTCAAGAGACTGGGATTGGCTACAGCCCCCACGAAGGGGACGACTCTCATTATGGCTACAGGAGATTTTTTCGACATTTTTAGAGTCTGCGAGAGTTGTTTGATAGACTTGGGTAGCAGGCCAGTGACGATGCAGATGCCGAGTGGCGAGTTGGAATGGATGGGGCTTACGTTATCGTGGCCGCCTATGCCTCCCAAATGTCCCCAACTTGAGATGAGAGATTCTCGAGGTGGCGCACAGTTCTAGGCTAGCGATGCATCCGGGTAGTATGAAGATGTATCATGACGTGAAGAGAACTTATTGTGGGATAGCATGAAGACCCACATTGCAGATTTCGTGTCTCGTTGTCTCACTTGCTAGCAGGTGAAGGAAGAGCATCGCCGACCTCCTGGTCTCCTTCAGTCTATGCCTATAACCGAGTGGAAGTGGGACTTCATTTCTATGGATTTCATTTCGGGACTGCCGAGGACAAAGAAGCGTTACAACTCTATATGGGTGATAGTCAACCGTTTGACGAAGTCGGCGCACTTCCTACCGATCAGAGTTACGAACTCTACAGATGAGTTGGCCAGGATATACATCAGAGAGATTGTGCATCTGCATGGAGTTCCCTTAGAGATCTTGTCGGACAGAGACACGCGCTTTACTTCTATTTTCTGGACTCGCATCCAGGAAGCGATGGGTGTGAAGTTGAAATACAGTACGGCATTTCACACACAGACTGATGGGCAGACAGAGCGGGTGAACCAGATTTTAGAGGACATGCTGCGGGCTTGCACGTTGGACTTCAAAGACAGTTGGGATGATTGTCTTCCATATGTGGAGTTCGGGTACAATAACAGTTTTCAGGCCAGTATCGTTATGGCACCTTATGAGGCCTTGTATGAGTGTCCTTGCCGAGCACCTCATTGCTGGGCAGAGGTTGGTGAGCATAGTTTGATTGGCCCAGAGTTAGTATAGAGGACCTCGGAGAAGGTCGACATTATCAGATGCAAACTTCTTACAGCGCAGAGCAGGCAGAAGAGTTATGCCGATACGAGATGGCGACAGCTAGAGTTCACGGTTGGAGATCATGTATTCCTGAGAGTTTTCCCTATGAAGGGAGTTCTTCGGTTCGGGAAGAAGGGGAAGCTAGCACCACGATTCATTGGCTCATTCCAGATACTCTATCGTGTGGGTGCAGTGGCATATCGTCTAGCTTTGCTGTAACACCCTGAAAATCGGGGGTCGTGTATAAACTCAACTCCCGAGTTCCAGACCGTCACTTATGCAACAAAAATGGTTATGATTCAATGTTGTCTGATTTAAAGCATTCACATGAGTAAAAGTATACCAAAACTGCAATTCATACTTCAGATCCAGTGATAAAAGCAAGCGGAAGACTAAACAAGATATATATCACTGTATGGAAAAACAAAGTAATCTCAACTGTCTCCAAAGTATGACTACATCTCTGAGTCTCATATACATGTACATAACAAAAGAATAATGTTCAAAAATAAAAGTCCCACTGATGTCCCCTCGATCCAGGTCACCTACGGAAAGCCGTCATGATACTGCATATACGAGAACTCATCCTGGTCCTCGTCATCATCTAGCTCCACCTCCTGGATCTCATCGTCACCTGCAACTACAACAGGGTCTGGTGGGTGTTGCAAACACCATCCCGTAACGTGGGAATGAGTGATCAACTCAGTGGAATCATAGAGCAAAGATTAGCATGTTCACAATTCAGTCACGCGATAATAGTAAAGCAGTAAATCAGACAAGTCCTAATACTGTTGTTAATGCAAGATGATATGACGTGATGTATGCCCTCACCGACGATCACCCTCATACGGCAACATCTTACGACCGCGGCATGCCACACTCCCTAGAGTGCTCCACATCTTCCAGGCACATGCAATGCTATGGTGATATGATTACCAAGTTATTATTAGTCCATTCACACAGCAGGATTTAGAAACTAAGGTACCTCCCTTGTATCAATCCCAACACGGATCCTGTCTAGGGTCGTCACTCCTAGTAATCTCATACGATGTACATTTCGTAGGTCACTGCAAGGGCTGCCAGGGCTGTTGCTCGCACTCGTTGCACCGCTCCCCCATCACCTTATCAATACAGGCCTACTGTACTCTACTGCACGGAAGGGTCGTCGCCTCCCGTGAACTCAGAATACGCTCGCGGTCACTACAAAGGGCTCGTCGCCTGATCAGTGTAGGCCGACAGCTAGAATATAGTGTCCCATACCACCATAATCTGCTCACGAGTCTAGGTGCTCACTGGTCACTACGGGGAGGTTTGTGGCCCCAGCGTAGGCCGACAGCTCGACCACGGTGTCCCATACCACCATGCCCGGCTCATGAGTCTTCGTGGATCAAGGTACCACGGTTAATAGGGTTTACAATGGTAAGTTCAGTACCCTAGGTTCAAGCAGTTATGATTCATACAAGGTGAACAAACATCGGCCAGTCGGGTTACTTGACGGGCTCGACTAGCGCGATCGCATCTCGAATTGAACGACATGAAGTGCGTAAAACACTTCGCGTGGCCTAACCACTGCCGCCAACTCTCAACACGAATCACATTCATCTACGCGTCGTTCGTGGCTATGACCAATCAGCCACGAATTTACTCGGTTACCGACTGCCTGGACTAAGTCAAGTCCCACACATCTATGGAATCACTATAAAAGTATTGGAATTGAAATACATCATGTGAGCATGTTAGCACATGTTATAACATTCAACTTAAGAAAATCTTCAAGGCATACTTCCCATGCATATTCAACTTAAGCAAATCCTCAAGCACATACATTCCATGCATGTAATGAAATCATGCATTTTGTCAACATGTAGAAAATCATTTAGGTCGGCATAATAATTGAAAAATCAATCACAAAGTATCAAATAACATCATTTAATTCAATACATACTAATACAAGCATTTATACAAACACATGCACTACACACTTAGGTCTACATATAGCATGTCGACCCAAAGTGTGCAACTAGGCGAATCTCTTCGCCAAACTAATTATGCACGCATTCCTAACTCCCTAATGCGACAACAAACCATGTCAATCACATCAGCAAAATATGAATGCAAACAGTACTTCCTACAAATGACTAAAATGCCCTAAATCTCATATTCTTCGTTAGCTTACGAAACGGGAAACGGAGAGCATTTTGTACATGTCAAACGGCGATGCCGTCAAGAATCTACTATTAAACGACATTGAAAGCATTGGGAACCGTCAATCCAAGCGTCTAAAATCCTCACCTAGTGTCTTGTAGACTCGGGAATTGAAGCGGAGTGTATATGCTTCGTCTACGGCGAGTAAGGAGCCTAATACATAAGATCCATAAGCTACATCGCCATGGAAACAAGAAAAACTCAAATCACCAACTATTAAGGGTTTTTACTTACCTAGGATTGCGGTGGAATCGCCGGGAAAGCGGTAGAGGAGTGTCGCTTAAGCATGTGCAACACGTAGCACAAGTGGCGGGAAGAACTCTCCCACTCTCTCACAATCTCTCACTCTTTTTCTCTCTCCCAAGCTAGGGCTTCTCTCAAATTCGGATGGGAGAGAGGAGTGAGGGTTTCAACCCCTTTTATAGCCTAAAACATTCCCAAAATAGGCTTGGGAACAATGTTTACTTGGTGCCTAACCAAATCGGGGCCGTTTCGGTCCAAAAGGGCATTTCTGGAGGTCCCCAGGCCAAGTGCGGTCGGACTTAAGCTCATGCATACTAGATCTAGCATACATCCAGTTTTCAGACCGGTTGGGTTCCCAGATCGCACGTGGCGGCCCAGTTTCAGTTTAACGGTCACCGCATCAAGATCAGGCCTATAAGTCCCGTGATATATAATAGATATTTTTCCTGATCCAAGGGTGTAATTTGGCTGTATTCTGACGGTCAGAATGCTTAATACTGATGCGTCAAATTTGTGTGCCAGATTTGAATTTGAAATTCCAACTATGTCCCTATTCACACTCTCTTCGGTCCGGGCTCAATGAAATAGCCTGTGATCATCGGTTTGACTTGATTTTTGGAATGAGTGTCAAGCCCAGCTAGACGGTCCTAACGGTCTAAGATAGGAGGTATCGGACTTTCAACGTGCGGTCTAGATCCAATACAAAGATTCAAAGTGGTCCAGAGAACAAACCGGCTTAGAGTTTGATCCGAGGCTTTAGAGCATTATAGCACCCTTAGTTCCACTCGCTTCGGGCCTTGTAGAACGTATTTAAAGTGATCAGGGACCATTTCCCAGCTATTCTAACGTTGCACTAGCTAACCTAGTCAAATTTTCCAAAGGAATGAATTCTACGCAAATTCGGGTCGAGTTGGTACTCGAGCCCAAGTATGGATTTTTCACGGGCGTTACAATCTACCCCCCTTAACAAATAATTTCGTCCTCGAAATTTTGTACCTTTTCGTACTCCTCGAGAAGCTGTGGGTAGTTCTTTCTGATCTCGGCTTCTGTCTCCCAAGTAGCCTCCTCCTCAGTATGATGCGTCCATAGTACCTTCACAAGGGGAATCACCTTGCTACGCAGTACCTGCTCCTTCCGGTCTAAGATGCGTGTCGGTCGCAGGATATAAGTAACATCCTCTCCTAACTGCACCTGCTCCCATCTGATGATATGAGAAGGATCAGCAACGTACTTCTTCAGCATAGAAACATGAAATACGTTGTGGACGCTCGCGAGGGGCGTGGGTAAAGCCAATCGGTAAGCCACTGCTCCCACACGATCGAGGATCTGAAATGGACCAATGTATCGCGGTGCCAGCTTCCCCTTCTTCCCGAACCGAAGGACTCCCTTCATAGGGGAAACTCGCAAAAACACATGATCCCCGACTGTGAACTCTAGTGGTCTCCGTCTCGTATCGGCGTAGCTCTTCTGTCTGCTCTGCGCTGTAAGAAGCCGACGTCGAATAATATCAATCTTCTCTGACGTCGCCTGCACCAACTCTGGGCCAATCAAGCTGCGCTCACCGACCTCTAACCAGCAATGCGGTGCGCGACAAGGTCGCCCATACAGCGCCTCATAAGGTGCCATGCCGATACTCGCCTGGAAGCTATTGTTGTATGCAAACTCCGCATATGCAAGACAGTCATCCCAACTGTCCTTGAAGTCCAATGCGCAAGCTCGCAACATGTCCTCCAGGATCTGGTTCACTCGCTCTGTCTGTCCGTCCGTCTGTGGGTGGAAGGCAGTACTGAACTTCAACTTCACACCCATAGCCTCCTGAATGCGAGTCCAGAAAATAGAAGTGAACCGCGTGTCTCTGTCCGACACGATCTCCAACGGAACTCCATGCAGACGCACGATCTCTCTAATATACAATCTAGCCAGCTCGTCTGCAGAGTTCGTAACTCTGATCGGTAGGAAGTGCGCCGACTTCGTCAATCGGTCGACGATCACCCAAATAGAATCATGCCCCTTCCTCGTCTTCGGCAACCCAGAAATGAAGTCCATGGAAATGAAATCCCACTTCCACTCTGCAATCGGCATAGGCTGCAAAAGTCCAGGTGGTCGGCGATGCTCTGCCTTCACCTGTTGACAAGTGAGACAACGGGACACGAACTCAGCAATGTGGGTCTTCATACCTTCCCACCAGTACGTCCTCTTCACGTCACGATACATCTTCGTGCTGCCAGGATGCATCGCGAGTCTAGTAGAATGCGCAGCCTCGAGAATCTCTCGTCTCAAGTCAGGGACATCAGGAACGCATAGGCGGCCACGGTAACGTAAACCCCCATCCATGCCAACTCGCCAGTCGGCGTCATCATCATCACTGGCCTGCTCTCGAAGCTCAGTAAGATGCGCGTCGTCCCTCTGCGCCTCGATGACACGGTCATCGATCGGAGATCGTACCTGAACATGTGCGATGAACTCGAATGGCTCCTCTACGGTGAGTTTCTGCTCAAAGTCTCGCAAAAACTCAACCATATCCCACTCGGCAACCATCAGCGGAGCCGCAAACTCTATCGCCTTCTTGCGGCTCAACGCATCAGCCACAAGGTTCGCCTTCCCAGGATGGTAAGAGACTTCAAACTTGAAGTCCTTCAGCGTCTCCATCCATCGCCGCTGCCTCATATTCAAGTCCCGCTGTGTGAATATGTACTTGAGGCTCTTGTGGTCGCAAAAGAGCTCGAACTCCTCTCCATAGAGGTAATGTCTCCAGAGTCTCAGTGCGAATATCACGGCTGCCAACTCCAGGTCGTGTGTAGGGTAATTCTCCTCGTGCTTCCTTAATTGTCTCGAGGCATACGAAATTACCCTGTCCCTCTGCATAAGGACACAACCCAAACCAACGCTAGACGCGTCAGTGTATATAGTGTATTTAACCCCTTGCTCTGGCAATACTAGCACAGGGGCGGACGTAAGTCTGTCCTTCAGCTCCTGAAAAGCTGACTCCGCCTTATCATTCCAGGCGAACTTCACGTCCTTCCGTGTCAACTGAGATAAGGGTCTCGCGATCTTCGAGAAATCCTGAATGAAGCGCCGATAGTAGCCAGCGAGACCCAAGAAACTCCTCACCTCAGTGACAGAACCAGGCTGCTCCCAGTCCTGCACCGCAGCTACCTTAGACAGGTCAACTGCCATGCCATCCTTGGACACCACGTGTCCCAGAAACTTCACCTCCTGCTTCCAGAAGTCGCACTTCTTATACTGTGCGAACAACTGATGCTGTCTGAGCGTATCAAGGACCAAACGCAAGTGCTCCTCATGCTCCTCTCGACTCCTAGAGTATACCAAAATGTCGTCGATGAAGACAACGACGAATCGATAGAGGAAAGGCCGTAGTACCCGGTTCATCAGATCCATGAACACAGCCGGTGCGTTCGTGAGACCGAACGACATCACGAGGAACTCGTAGTGACCAAAACTGGTCCTGAACGCTGTCTTCTGCACGTCCTCATCTCTGACGCGCAACTGATGATATCCTGACTGAAGATCAATCTTCGAGAAGTACTGCGCTCCTCTCAACTGATCAAATAAGTCATCGATCCTGGGCAAAGGGTACTTGTTCTTCACTGTGAGTTGGTTCAGCCTGCGATAATCAATACACAATCGCAGCGAACCATCCTTCTTCTTCACGAACAAGACCGGTGCTCCCCAAGGAGATACGCTAGGCCGTATAAGGCCAAGCTCTAGTAGACCATCAATCTGCGTCCTCAACTCCTCCATCTCACATGGTGCCATGCGATACGTCGGCAGTGAGACGGGTGTAGAACCAGGAATCAGATCGATAGTGAAATCGATCTCACGTCGGGGCGGCAAACCAGGGATCTTCCTGAACAGATCCCCGAACTCAGAAACAACCGGCGTCTGCTCAAGTACCTGGGCACCAGCGTCGTGCAACAGGGTGGCGTAGCTAAGAATGCGGAAAGGAAGATTTACCCGCACTGAAAATGTGAAAGGCGTGCCCTCAGGCTCGTACACCGTCACCACACGAGCCTCGCAGTCAATCTCGGCTCTCGCTGCAGTCAACCAGTCCATGCCAAGAATGACGTCGAGATATACGAGCGAGGGATCGACGACCAAATCAAGAGTCATCGTCCTGCCTCCCAGATCAAGTAAACAACCCTCACACATCTGGGTGACATCCGAATAGTCTCCATGAGCTGCAAGGACTCGCACGCTATCCATAGTGATAGTCTGCAACCCAAGACGTCTGACTACGGCACGCGATATCAAGGAAATCGTGGAACCAGTGTCCACCATGACAAGAACGGGAGTACCTCCGATATGGCCCGTGACCTCGAAGGCTGAATGCTGGAAAGTCGGCGTCGTAGCTGCCTCAGCGGTCAGTGCATGAACTCGAGCCTGCTGTGGCCGGTTCGGCCGCTGTGTCAAGGGCCGTGGGGGCTGTCGAATCTGCGATACTGTGGGTCTGAAAGAGGACTGCGCAGGAGCTGACCGTATAGGCGGTGCTGATATCGCCTGTGGACGTACACGATCAATCTTCTGCGGCGGCGAGAACCCACTGTCCCGCATCCTCGCAAAGCAACTCGGCGCTAGGTGGCCCGTCCTCCCACAGTATGTGCATGATAGATCAGGGCGCCGAAACGGTCCTACTGGCGCCGTGGTCCTGGTAGGAGGATCAATGCGAGGCCTCTTGCCCGCGAAGGGCCTATCTGGCAACTCCGGTCGCGGCCTAGAAGTAGTCGGGCCTCGTGATCGCGCAAGTCGATCCACGTCCTGCTCTGCCCGCATGGACATGTGAACCAACTCCGCATAGGAGGAGAAACTGATGCAGCACATCTTCGACCGAATATCCGGTCGCAAGCCCTCCAAAAAGCGCCGTATGCGCATCTGCTCATCAGCTAAAATCGTCGGGACGTACCTGCCCAACTCTGTGAACCGATGCTCATACTCGGTGACCGTCATCGCTGCCTGCCTGAGACGGAGAAACTCATTCTCCCTCTCGTGACTGTAGGTCTGAGGATAATACTTCTCATGGAAGCGAAACTCGAATGCTGCCCATGTCCACACGAAGTCTGCGGTAACAGTCCGCAATACACTATCCCACCACATACTGGCCTCTCTCTCAAACTGGAAGGTAGCCAGCTCTACCTGCTCTGCCTCAGTGCAGTGCAACATGCGCAGAATCTTCGACACTCGGTCGAGCCAAAACTCAGCCTCCTCGGGTCTGTGAGAACCCGTGAAAGTAGGAGGCCGCAAGCGCTGAAATCGCTCCAGAAGGCCCCGAGTGTCGGCAGGGTTCCCCGCAGGGAAAGCAGGCTGCGCAGGAAGTGCTATGCCCTCATCCTGGGCGTAAGCATAGGCATCCTCAGCTGGATGCGCAGGTGGTGCAGGCGGAGTAGATGCAGTCGCACCCCCACCCTGGGCTAAAGTCCCGACTATAGTAGTCAATAGCTGCTGCTGCTGTAGCATCATAGCCATCATCTGCTCGAATCTATCAGGTGGTGGAGCAGGCTGTGGCGGATGAGGTGCGGAAGTAGATGCGCGCTGTGGCTCTCTAACTGATGGTGTAAATGGCGGTGGTCCATCTGTAGGACCAGTAGCAGGCTGAGACGGTCGAACAGTCTCAGGAATCGGGCCCACAGCAGGGTCCGGACGAGTACCAGACTGAGAAGGAGCCTGATCCATCTGCTCTAACAATGAAAGCCGAACCGCGCTCCTCGTAGTCTTAGGTGGCATTCCCTATATTCAAAATAGGGCGCAACCTTGTCAGTCTCAATTGCACAAATACACCACAATCATTCACTAAAGAGTCAAGGCATTCCATGCACTTCAATTAATCAAAATTGTCACAATACAAGGGATATATCCTTACAAGCATCATGACTAGAATGACATGGAAATTAAGACAGTTAAGCAACAGCGACAAAAGCAAAGCACTAGCCCTAATAGGCTTTACACACATGAAACAGAAAATAGCTAACTACTCATAACAACAACAAAGATCGCGTTGCTAGTCGGAGTCTGGCGACGGAGGAGGAGCACCCTTATCCTGTAAGCAACACAGGATTGCCTTCAAGGTGCGAGTCACCTTGCCAAATTTCTTCTTCGTAACGGCCTTGGCATCAGCGACCTCTGCTCGAAGTTCTTGGACTTCCCTTCGCAAAGCGGTCTGACTCTCCTCCATCCGAGCAATGCGATCGTCAATAGTAGTCTGCGCAGAAGGAGGAGGACTCTCATCAGTATCCTGAGCCTCCTCTTCTGCTTCTTCCTGAGTCTCTTCCTGAGCTTCTGCACTAGGTTCTCCTTCGCTTTGATCTTCCTCTTCATCAAAGTCGTCCCCACTATCCCTTTCAAGTTGATTTTCACGATATTGCGACCCAATCTTCATCTTAACCATCGTCGACTCATCGATGGTGTGAATCGATACCGGCAACTCGGGTCCCAGTCTATAGGCAAACTCAAGCGCAATTCTGCAAATGAGTCGGCCAAAGGGAATGGATTCGGATGTTCTTCTCGACCTGGCTATGAGAACTATCTGCCGTAAGATGAAAGTGGCCATACATACGTTCTCTCCCTGAGCCACCAGAAATAAGAAATCGACCATAAGACGTGTACATTCAATGCGGTTCGTCGACCTAGGATAAACATTGAACGTGCAGATGTGATGCAGCAGACGCAAATCCTCAGACATGTACGTCGCCTTGAGGCTATTATTAGGCTGCCATGGAACCAACTTACCGCACAGAAACCTGGTGCGGCGATCTCGTTCACGTCTAGTCCTCAAATTTTTCTCACTTGGATGTACATCACCTAGAGGCACGTTGAGAAGTCGCGCAACCAACTGGACGTCGATCGTAGCCATCCGATCTCTACCAAAAGGGATTTTGAACTGCAAGGGCTCCAAGGTAGGACTCTGGATGCTAGCATAGAAGGCACGAACAGTGCTCACATTAGCACGAGCGCGAGCTTCAAAGATCGGTCCCCAGTGCGCAGCTTCAATGCGTTCGAACAACAGATATTCGCCGAACAATCGCCCATCTACGTCCGCCTCAAATAACACTCTACGATCAGTGTATTCACCATGAGGCATCTCTGATAGGATGGTTCGTCCAAGGTGTGCATGGGGATCCAAATCCCGCTTCGTACGGCACTCCAGGACTGCAGCTGGACCTGCGGCGGCGCTTGAACTTGCGGCACCACCCCGCGGTCTTCTCAATCGAGCAGGGCGGCTCGGCCCAGCCTCGTCTGTTGCAGTTTTCCTCTTACCCATCAAAGACAGGATGGATGAGAGTGACAAAAGACCCAAAATAGCTTCCACGAAAGCCATGGGAAACGCCGAAAATGCGGAGAAATGGCTGCCCAATCTGACAAAAGGAAATCTAGGCGTCGTAGAGGGATGCTTCAAGCTTCCCAAGGCTGTAGTTTCAGGGAAAAATAAGAACAAAAAGATGGAATGGAGCTGCTCACGATTTCGACACTATTTGGGGGATTTTGGAGCTCCAAATGGGAAAATCTTCAAGGAAAGGGGCTGCCAACACCCAATAATCAATGGGTGGTGGTCGGTTTTGGCCAAGGAAGGGATTAGGAGGGGTTTGGGTCGCCGGGATTTGGAATGGAGCGCTGAAAATCGAAGATAGGGCATGCAAGGGGGCTGTTTGTGAAGGAGAGGGGTGTTTTAGGGGTTTTCGTGGGATGGGAGGTACCTAGGGGTGTTGTGGGAGACATATAAGTGGGTGCGCCCAAAGGGCAGCACCGTCCGAGGTGGCCGGCCGGCGATGCATCGCCCGGCCGGCGATGGCATCGCCGGCCAACCTCCAGGTTGGCCAGCGGGACCCCATGGGTCTGGTCCCCCATGGTCCCAGGGTCCCAAAAAGTCTAGTCCCACCCCTTAGTTCATAGTATTTTGGTCCCTATGGGCCCAAACATGTTTTTGGGGCTTTCCGGGTCCACATCGCAATCCCGTATACCAAACCATATGATGCAGCATATGAATTTGGGGTAGAAGGATCCAGTACATCTTTCTAGCTCCTTAGTTGCTAAAGAAAGTGAAGTTAGAATGGCCTTATGGCCATTTTTCATGAAATTTTACTATTCACTGTAAAATCTGGTGAATGTACTAATTTGTGTTATTTTCACATTAGGTTTGATGCCTAACATGAAATGGATACAAAAGAACTGAAGGTTGAAGTGTTTAGAGAAGGAATTTTGAGAATTTTTGGCAAAACGGGGTTTTTAAGCCCTGGCGATTGATTACTAGAGTCGTGGTCATTCCACGGCCCATGGATTCACTTTTGCGGTTTAAAACCGCTCATAGGACGTCTCCACCCGACTTCCTACAGCTTAGAGGTGATTCGGGTCGCTTTACGCGACCCGAGATACGTTACAGACTCGATCTTGCGATCGATCCTTATAGACTTCGCCTATCGGCGAATCTGTGATCCTAGAAGTGTTTCTAGACCCTTCTCGCACCCACCTAAGTCAAAGGAAGCGACAGCGTACGTCGCAAGACCATAACCCAGGCCCAGTATACTCTCATTCATGCTTTGATACCAACTTGTAACACCCTGAAAATCGGGGGTCGTGTATAAACTCAACTCCCGAGTTCCAGACCGTCACTTATGCAACAAAAATGGTTATGATTCAATGTTGTCTGATTTAAAGCATTCACATGAGTAAAAGTATACCAAAACTGCAATTCATACTTCAGATCCAGTGATAAAAGCAAGCGGAAGACTAAACAAGATATATATCACTGTATGGAAAAACAAAGTAATCTCAACTGTCTCCAAAGTATGACTACATCTCTGAGTCTCATATACATGTACATAACAAAAGAATAATGTTCAAAAATAAAAGTCCCACTGATGTCCCCTCGATCCAGGTCACCTACGGAAAGCCGTCATGATACTGCATATACGAGAACTCATCCTGGTCCTCGTCATCATCTAGCTCCACCTCCTGGATCTCATCGTCACCTGCAACTACAACAGGGTCTGGTGGGTGTTGCAAACACCATCCCGTAACGTGGGAATGAGTGATCAACTCAGTGGAATCATAGAGCAAAGATTAGCATGTTCACAATTCAGTCACGCGATAATAGTAAAGCAGTAAATCAGACAAGTCCTAATACTGTTGTTAATGCAAGATGATATGACGTGATGTATGCCCTCACCGACGATCACCCTCATACGGCAACATCTTACGACCGCGGCATGCCACACTCCCTAGAGTGCTCCACATCTTCCAGGCACATGCAATGCTATGGTGATATGATTACCAAGTTATTATTAGTCCATTCACACAGCAGGATTTGGAAACTAAGGTACCTCCCTTGTATCAATCCCAACACGGATCCTGTCTAGGGTCGTCACTCCTAGTAATCTCATACGATGTACATTTCGTAGGTCACTGCAAGGGCTGCCAGGGCTGTTGCTCGCACTCGTTGCACCGCTCCCCCATCACCTTATCAATACAGGCCTACTGTACTCTACTGCACGGAAGGGTCGTCGCCTCCCGTGAACTCAGAATACGCTCGCGGTCACTACAAAGGGCTCGTCGCCTGATCAGTGTAGGCCGACAGCTAGAATATAGTGTCCCATACCACCATAATCTGCTCACGAGTCTAGGTGCTCACTGGTCACTACGGGGAGGTTTGTGGCCCCAGCGTAGGCCGACAGCTCGACCACGGTGTCCCATACCACCATGCCCGGCTCATGAGTCTTCGTGGATCAAGGTACCACGGTTAATAGGGTTTACAATGGTAAGTTCAGTACCCTAGGTTCAAGCAGTTATGATTCATACAAGGTGAACAAACATCGGCCAGTCGGGTTACTTGACGGGCTCGACTAGCGCGATCGCATCTCGAATTGAACGACATGAAGTGCGTAAAACACTTCGCGTGGCCTAACCACTGCCGCCAACTCTCAACACGAATCACATTCATCTACGCGTCGTTCGTGGCTATGACCAATCAGCCACGAATTTACTCGGTTACCGACTGCCTGGACTAAGTCAAGTCCCACACATCTATGGAATCACTATAAAAGTATTGGAATTGAAATACATCATGTGAGCATGTTAGCACATGTTATAACATTCAACTTAAGCAAATCTTCAAGGCATACTTCCCATGCATATTCAACTTAAGCAAATCCTCAAGCACATACATTCCATGCATGTAATGAAATCATGCATTTTGTCAACATGTAGAAAATCATTTAGGTCGGCATAATAATTGAAAAATCAATCACAAAGTATCAAATAACATCATTTAATTCAATACATACTAATACAAGCATTTATACAAACACATGCACTACACACTTAGGTCTACATATAGCATGTCGACCCAAAGTGTGCAACTAGGCGAATCTCTTCGCCAAACTAATTATGCACGCATTCCTAACTCCCTAATGCGACAACAAACCATGTCAATCACATCAGCAAAATATGAATGCAAACAGTACTTCCTACAAATGACTAAAATGCCCTAAATCTCATATTCTTCGTTAGCTTACGAAACGGGAAACGGAGAGCATTTTGTACATGTCAAACGGCGATGCCGTCAAGAATCTACTATTAAACGACATTGAAAGCATTGGGAACCGTCAATCCAAGCGTCTAAAATCCTCACCTAGTGTCTTGTAGACTCGGGAATTGAAGCGGAGTGTATATGCTTCGTCTACGGCGAGTAAGGAGCCTAATACATAAGATCCATAAGCTACATCGCCATGGAAACAAGAAAAACTCAAATCACCAACTATTAAGGGTTTTTACTTACCTAGGATTGCGGTGGAATCGCCGGGAAAGCGGTAGAGGAGTGTCGCTTAAGCATGTGCAACACGTAGCACAAGTGGCGGGAAGAACTCTCCCACTCTCTCACAATCTCTCACTCTTTTTCTCTCTCCCAAGCTAGGGCTTCTCTCAAATTCGGATGGGAGAGAGGAGTGAGGGTTTCAACCCCTTTTATAGCCTAAAACATTCCCAAAATAGGCTTGGGAACAATGTTTACTTGGTGCCTAACCAAATCGGGGCCGTTTCGGTCCAAAAGGGCATTTCTGGAGGTCCCCAGGCCAAGTGCGGTCGGACTTAAGCTCATGCATACTAGATCTAGCATACATCCAGTTTTCAGACCGGTTGGGTTCCCAGATCGCACGTGGCGGCCCAGTTTCAGTTTAACGGTCACCGCATCAAGATCAGGCCTATAAGTCCCGTGATATATAATAGATATTTTTCCTGATCCAAGGGTGTAATTTGGCTGTATTCTGACGGTCAGAATGCTTAATACTGATGCGTCAAATTTGTGTGCCAGATTTGAATTTGAAATTCCAACTATGTCCCTATTCACACTCTCTTCGGTCCGGGCTCAATGAAATAGCCTGTGATCATCGGTTTGACTTGATTTTTGGAATGAGTGTCAAGCCCAGCTAGACGGTCCTAACGGTCTAAGATAGGAGGTATCGGACTTTCAACGTGCGGTCTAGATCCAATACAAAGATTCAAAGTGGTCCAGAGAACAAACCGGCTTAGAGTTTGATCCGAGGCTTTAGAGCATTATAGCACCCTTAGTTCCACTCGCTTCGGGCCTTGTAGAACGTATTTAAAGTGATCAGGGACCATTTCCCAGCTATTCTAACGTTGCACTAGCTAACCTAGTCAAATTTTCCAAAGGAATGAATTCTACGCAAATTCGGGTCGAGTTGGTACTCGAGCCCAAGTATGGATTTTTCACGGGCGTTACATTTGCCTACACCTCTCGCGAGCGTACACAACGTATTTCATATTTCTATGTTGAAGAAATACGTTCTCGATCCTTCCCATATCATTAGATGGGAGCAGGTGCAGTTAGGTGAAGATGTTACATATATACTACGACCGACACGTATACTATACAGGAAGGAGCATATATTGCGTAGCAAGGTCATCTACCTTGTGAAGGTGTTGTGAGCGCATAACACTGAAGAGGAGGCTACTTGGGAGACAGAAGCCGAAATCAGAAAGAACTACCCATAGCTTCTCAAGGAGTACAAAAAGGTACAAATTTCGAGGATGAAATTTATTGTTAAAGGGGGTAGATTGTAACGTCTCGAAAAAATCCGTACAGAGACCCGAGTACCACCTTAGGCAGAAATCACTTAGGATTAATTCCTTTAGAAATTCAACGTAAGTTAACTAGCGCTAAGCCAGATTATCCGTGAAATTAGCATTGTTCACTTTAAATACGTTCTGCAAGACCCATAACTTGTGGAATCGTTAACACTATAACATCCTAAAACCTAGGATCAAACTCTAAACCCGTTTGTTCTCAGGAACCCTTTAAAACTTTATAATGGACTTAGACCGTGCGTCATGAGTCCGGATGCAATGAACTTAGAACATTATGACCGCGTAGTTGGACTTGACTACCACTCCGGAAATCAAGTTCAAATGATGCCCTGGGACTATTTCATTGAGCCTGGAGCAGGGAGTGTGAGAAAGAGTAGAATTCTTTATAAATTAGATGTCATTTAAGTAAATCTGGCACGTGTCGCTTGTGGGTTAATTATAAGCATTCAGACCGTTGGAATCTGACCAAAACACACTCTCGGATCAAGGAACATTTTCCACTCATGTCAGTGTACTTGGAATCCCTAATCGAGTCTCATTGACTGCTGAACTGAAACTGGTCCACCATGTGCGATATGGAAACCCGATCGAACTGAAAACTTAATGTGATCAGGATCTAGCATCCATAAGCTTAAGTCCGACCGCATTCAGCCAGAGGACCTCCAGAAATATCCTTTTGGATCGAAAAAGACCCGATTTGGTTATAACCCAAGTATACCTTGGTCTAAAGTCTAAATAGGTGAGTTTTTAACCTATTTAACGACCTTAAACCCTCTCTCATTCCTCCCATACGAATTTGGGAGAAACCTTAGGAGAGAGAAGAGAGAAAAGAGAGAGATTGTGTGAGAGTTATGAGAGGAAGTTCCTGTCACTCTATCCTGCTACTACACGTACTTAGCCATCGCGATCTAATCACTCTTCCAGTGATTCTGACTTCATTCTATGTAAGAAAACCCTAACCCTAACCTGTTTTAGAAATTCTGTCGATACAAGTAGTGAAGTAGTTGACTTACCTTCTGTATTAGGTTGTCATATCATCGTTGGCAAAGGCGTAGAGTTCCTGTTCGATTCATTACGGTCATACGGCGTAAGGTGCAGATTTTAGATGCTTAGGTTACCTGTTTTCAAAGCTTTCAATATCGTTTAATGGTAGATTATTGACAAGGATGTTGTTTGACATGTAGAACACGCAGTCTGTTTTTCATTCCGAATACGTACGAAGAATATGAGATTTTGGATATTTTTGATATTTGTAGGAAATAGTGTATTCGTACGTATTTTGCTAATATGATTGCCATGAGAATTTATTGTGTACCTATGCTCCCGTAGACTCAGAATACGCTCCCGTAGACTCAGAATACGGAGTGCGTGCATCACCGGCCAACCTCCCAGTTGGTCGGTGGGACCACATGGGTCCGGTCCCCCATGGTTCAAGGAGTTCAAAAATATATGGCTCACCCCCTGGTTCATTGTATTTTGACCTATATGAGCCCAAACATGTGTTCAGGGCTTTCCGGGACCACATCGCAATCTCGAATACCAAACCCTATGATGCAGCATATGAATTTGGGGTAAAAGGAGCCAGTACATCTATCTAGATCCTTAGTTACTAAAGAAAGTGAAGTTAGAATGGCCTTATGGCTATTTTTCATGAAATTTTACTATTCACTGTAAAATTTTGTGAAGGTACTAATTTGTATTATTTTCACATTAGGTTTGATGCCTAACATGAAATGGATAAGAAAGAAATGAAGGTCAGAGTGTTTAGAGGAGGGATTTTGAAGATTTTTGGTGAAACGGGGTTTTTAAGCCCTGGCGATTGATTACAGGAGTCGTGGTCATCCCACGGCCCAAGGATTCACTTTTTCAGTTTAAAACCGCTCATATGACGTCTCAACCCGACTTCCTATGGCCTAGAAGCTATTCGGGTTGCTTTACGCGACCCGAGATGCTTTACAGACTCGATCTTGTGATCGATTCTAATAGACTTCGCCTATCGGCGAATCTGCGATCCTGGAAGTGTTTCTAGACCCTTCTCGCACCCACCTAAGTCAAAGGAAGTGACAGCGTACGTCGCGAGACCATAACCCAGGCCCAGTATACTCTCATTCATGCTTTGATACCAACTTGTAACACTATGAAAATCGGGGGTCGTGTATAAACTCAACTCCCGAGTTCCAGACCGTCACTTATGCAACAAAAATGGTTATGATTCAATGTTGTCTGATTTAAAGCATTCGCATGAGTAAAAGTATACCAAAACTGCAATTCATACTTCAGATCCAGTGATAAAAGCAAGCGGAAGACTAAACAATATATATATATCACTGTATGGAAAACAAAGTAAATCTCATCTGTCTCCAAAGTATGACTACATCTCTGAGCCTCATATACATTCAAATGAACAAAAATAAAATATTCAAATAGTCCCACTGAAACCCCATCGATCCAGGTCACCTACGGGAAGCCGTCGTGATACTGCATATACGAGAACTCATCCTGGTCCTCGTCGATCTCTGGCTCCACCTCCTGGATCTCGGCCTCACCTGCATCTACAACAGGGTCTGGTGGATGTTGCAAACACCATCCCGTAACGTGGGAATGAGTGATCAACTCAGTGGAATCATAGAGCAAGGATTAGCATATTCACAATTCAATCATACGATAATAGTAAAGCAGTAAATCAGACAGTCCTAATACTGTTGTTAATGCAAGATGACATGACGTGATGTATGCCCTCACCGACGATCTCCCTCATACGGCAACATCTTACGACCGCGGCATGCCACACTCCCTAGAGTGCTCCACATCTTCCAGGCACATGCAATGCTATGGTGATATGATTTCCAAGTTGTTATTAGTCCATTCAAACAGCAGGATTGGGAAACTAAGGTACTTCCCTTGTATCAATCCCAACACAGATCCTGTCTAGGGTCGTCACTCCTAGAAATCTCATACGATGTATATTTCGTAGGTCACTGCAAGGGCTGCCAGGGCTGTTGCTCGCACTCGTTGCACCGCTCCCCCATCACCTTATCAATACAGGCCTACCGTACTCTACTGCAACGGAAGGATCGTCGCCTCTCGTGGACTCAGAATACGATCGCGGTCACTACAAAGGGCTCGTCGCCTGATCAGTGAAGGCCGACAGCTAGAATATAGTGTCCCATACCACCATAATCTGCTCACGAGTCAAGGTGCTCACTGGTCACTATGGGGAGGTTTGTGGCCCCAGCGTAGGCCGACAGCTCGACCACGGTGTCCCATACCACCATGCCCGGCTCATGAGTCTTCGTGGATCAAGGTACCATGGTTAACAGGGTTTATAATGGTAAGTTCAGTACCCTAGGTTCAAGCAGTTATGACTCATACAAGGTGAACATACATCGGCCAGTCGGGTTGCTTGACGGGCTCGACTAGCGCGATCGCATCTCAAGTCGAACGACATGAAGTGCGTAAAACACTTCGCGTGGCCTAACCACTGCCGCCAACTCTAAACACGAATCACGTTCATCGACGCGTCGTTCGTGGCTATGACCAGTCAGCCACGAATTCGCTCGGTTACCGACTGCCTGGACTAAGTCTAGTCGCAAACAATTATGGAATCACATCAGCAATCTATGTAAGAGTATTGGAATTGAAATACAATCATGTGAGCATGTTAACACATGTTATAACATTCAACTTAAGTAAATCTTCAAACACATACATTCCACGCATGTAATAGAATCATGCATATGGTCAACATGTAGGAAATCATTTAGGTCAGCATATTAACTAAGAAATCAATCTCAAACTACCACATAACATCATTTAATTCAATACATACTAATACAAGCATTTAAACAAACACATACACTACACACTTAAGTCTACATATAGTATGTCGACCCAACGTGCGCAACTAGGCGAATCTCTTCGCCAAACTAATTATACACGCATTTCTAACTTCCTAATGCGACAAAAAACCATGTTATTCACGTCAGCAAAATATGGATGTAGACCATACTTCCTACAAATGACTAAAATGCCCTAAATCTCATATTCTTCGTTAATTTACGAAACAGGAAACGGAGAGCATGTTGTACATGTCAAACGGCGGTGCCGTCGATAATCTACTATTAAACGACATTGAAAGCGTTGTAAATCGTCAATCAAAGCGTCTAAAATCCTCACCTTAAGTCTTACGAAAGTGGGATTTTGAACGGAGCGTGTATGCTTCGTCTACGGCAGTAGGAGAACCTATTTTACAAGTTACGTTAGCTAACACGTCGTGAATCTAAGTAAACCCCAAATCAGCAAGTTCTAGGGTTGTTTTATACCTGAAAGAACGGAGAAATCACCAGCCAGGTGATTGGGAAGAGTCGCTGAAGCAGTAGCAATCAGCGGCTCGGAAGCGGGAAAAATTCCTTCCAATCTCTCTCTCAAACTCTCTCTCCTTTTCTCTAGGGTTTGCAATTTTCTGATGGGAGAGAGAAATGAGGGTTTCAACCCCTTTTATAAGCTTAAAAATGCCAGAAACAGGCTCCGGAACGAAGTTTACTTGGTGCCTATCCATTTCGGGGCTGTTTCGGCCCAAAAGTTGCTTTCTGGTGGTCCCCTGGTCGATTGCGATCGGACTTAAGCCCATGCGTACCAGATGTAGCACGTATTAAGTTTTCAGTCTGGCAGGGTTCACAGATCGCACGTGGCGGACCAGTTTCAGTTCAGCGGTCACCGCACGTAGATCAGGGCTGAAAGTCTCGTGATAATAAATAGAAATTTTTCCTGATCCGAGGGTGTAATCTGGATGAATTCCGACGGTCAGAACGCTTAATACTGACACGTCAAGTCGTGTGCCAGATTTGAATTTGAAATTCCAATTCTGTCCCTATTCGCGGTCTCTTCAGTCCGGGTTCAACGAAATAGTCTGTGATTATCGGTTTGACTTGATTTTTGAAATGATTGTCAAGTCCAGCTGGGCGGTTCTAACGGTCTAAGATAGGAGGTATCGGACCTTCGACGCGCGGTCTAGATCCAATACAAAAATTCAAAGTGGTCCAGAGGACAAACCCGCTTAGAGTTTGATCCGAGGTTATAGAGTATTGTAGAGTTGTTTGTTCTACTCGATTTGGGTCTTGTAGAACGTATTTAAAGTGATCAGGGACTATTTTCCAGCTACTCTAGCGTTGCGCTAGCTAACTTACGCTTAATTTCCATGGAATTTAATTCTACGCGATTTCGGGTCGAATTAGTGCTCGGACCCAAGTACGGATTTTTCACGGGTGTTACAATCTAGCCCATTAGTTACTAAATAAAGCAAAGTTAGAATGGCCTTATGGCCCTTTTTCATGACATTTTACTATTCACCATAAAATTTTGTCGAATTATGATTTTATGTCATTTTCACATTAGGATTGATGCCCAACATGAAAAGGATAAGAAAGAATTGAAGATTGGAGTGGTGAGAGGAAGAATCTCGAAGGATTTAAGTGAAACGAAGTTTTTAAGCCCTGATGATTGAATGCAGGGGTTGTGGTTGTCCCACAGCCCATGGATTAACATTTACAGGTTTAGAATCGTTCAAAGAATGTCTCGACCTACCTACCTACAACCTAGGAGCTACTCAGGTCACTTCACGCGGCCATAGATGCATTACGGACTCGATCGCTCGATCGATATGAATAGTCTTCTCCTATTGGCGAATCTGCGATTTTATAAGAGTTTCTAGACCCTTCTCGCACCCACCTAAGTCAAAGGAAGCGACAGAGTACGTCGCGTGACCATAACTCAGGCCCGGTTTAATCCAAATGATGCTCTGATACCATCTGTAACATTCAGAAAATCGGGGGGTCGAGTAAAGACTCCACTCCCGAGTTCCAAAATGTTATTTATGCAACATAGATATGTATGATTGAATGTTGTCTGTGTTAATGTATTAAACATGAGTGAGATTAAGTCAGAAAAGCATATCATACTCCAGAGACAGTTAAATTTGTAAGCAGAAGACTGTGATAAAATGTATAACATATATAAACTGTTGTATGTCTCCAGAGTGTGAACATGTTACCAGGTTATATACATACATGTATAATTCAAAAGTAAACAAAACGAATATACATGAGTGTGCTAAAAATATAAAAGACAAGTGTCAAGGCATCTAATCAACCTCCCTGTAATCCCGTCAATCAGATCACGCATAAAGGAGAGATCCTCCTCATCATCATCAAGTCCAGCACCGCCTCGCAGGCCGTGCCATCATCTGCAATCACAATAGGGACTGGTGGGTGTCCGAAAACACCATCCCGTAACGTGGGAGTGAGTGATCAACTCAGTAGGATAAGAGAGCAGAGATTAGCATGTTATCAAATCAATCATGCGCTAATAGTAAAGCAGTAAATCAAACAATCCTAATACTGTTGTTAATGCAATATGACATGACGTGATGTATGCCCTCACCGACGATCTCCCTCATACGGCACCATCTTACGACCGCGGCATGCAATCGTCCCTCAAGTGCTCCACATCTTCCAGGCACATGCAATCTGATGGTGATATAATTTTTGAGTTGTTATTAGTCCATTCAAACAACAGAATTGGGAAACTAAGATACTTCCCTTATATCAATCCCAACACAGATCCTGTCTAGGGTCGTCACTCCTAGTAATCTCATACGATGTACATTTTGTAGGTAGCTGCAAGGGCTGCCAGGGCTGTTGCTCGCACTCGTTGCACCGCTCCCCCATCACCTTATCAATACAGGCCTATTGTACTCTCACTGCTACGGAAGGGTCGTCGCCTCCCGTAGACTCAGAATACGTTCGCGGTCACTACAAAGGACTCGTCGCCTGATCAGTGTAGGCCGATAGTAAGAATATAGTGTCCCATACCACCATAATCTGCTCACGAGACTAGGTGCTCACTGGTCACTACGGGGAGGTTTGTGGCCCCAGCGTAGGCCGACAGCTCGACCACAGTGTCCCATACCACCATGCCCGGCTCATGAGTCTTCGTGGATCAAGGTACCATGGTTAACAGGGTTTACAATGGTAAATTCAGTACCCTAGGTTCAAGCAGTTATGACTCATGCAGGGTGAACATACAATGGACAGTCGGGTTACTTTACGGGCTCGACTAGCACGATCGCATCTCAAGTTGAACGACATGAAGTGCGTAAAACACTTCGTGTGGCCTAACCACTGCCGCCAACTCCAAAACACGACTCGCGTTCATCGACGCGTCGTTCGTGGCCAAGATAAGCCAACCACGAATTCGCTCGGTTACCGACTGCCTGGACTAAGTATAGTCCCAAACAATTATGGAATCACATCAGCAATCGTATTAGAGTATTGGAAATGAAATACATCCATGTGAGCATGTTAACACATGTTATAGCATACAACTTAAGTAAATCATCTAACACATGCCTTTCATACATATAATGAAATCGTGCATATCGCCAACATATAGGAAACCATTTACACCAGCATATTAATTGTGAAATCAATCTCAAATTAATTCATAACACCATTTAATTCAATACATACTAATACAAGAATTTATACAAACACTTAAACCACACACTTAAGTCTACATATAGTATGTCGACCCGAAGTGCGCATTTAGGCGAATCTCTTCGCCAAACTAATTATGCACGTATTCTTAACATTCTAATGCGACAATAAGCCATGTCAATCACATCAGCAAATTATGGATGAAAACAGTATTTCCTACAAATGACTAAAATACCCTAAATCTCATATTCTTCGTCTATGTACGAAACAGGAAACGGACAGCATGTTGTACATGTCAAACGGCGTTGCCGTCGATAATATACTATTAAACGACATTGAAAGCGTTGAAAACAGTCAATCAAAGCATGTAATATCCGCACCTTTTCCCTTATAGGTGAAGCGATTCGAACGGATCGTATACGCTTCGTCTACGGCGACTAGGCAACCTGATTTACAAGATCCATCAACTACCAGGCCATGGAAACTACGAATCAGTAAATCAGCAACTAATTAGGGTATTTTCTTACCTAGAAAAGTGGAGAAATCACCGGCAAAGTGATTGGAGCGCGTTGCTTAATCACGTGTAGCAGGTAGCACCAGCAGCAGGAAATTCTCTCCCACTCTCTCTCACAAACTCTCACCTTTTCTCTCTCCCAATCTATGGTTTTTCTCAAATTCTGATGGGAGAGAGGAGTGAGGGTTTCAAGCCCTTTTATAAGCATAAAAATGCCCGGAATAGGCTCGGGAACAAAGTTTACTTGATGTTTATCCAAAGCGGGGCTGTTTCGGTCCAAAAGATCATTTCTGGTGGTCCCCTGGCCGAACGCGATCGGACTTAAGTTCGTACTTGTCGGATGTTGCTCTCATCCCATTTTCAGACCATCAGTATTCGTAGATCGCACGTGGCGGTCCAGTTTCAGTTCAGCGGTCACCACACGTAGATCAGGTCTACAAGTCTCATGATATGAAATAGAAATTTTCCTGATCCGAGGGTGTAATTTGGCTGAATTCTAACGGTCAGAACGCTTAATACTGATGCGTCAAGTCATGTGCCGGATTTAAATTTCAAATTTCAAACCTAACCCTATTCTCACTCTCTTCAGTCCAGGCTCAATGAAATAGCCTTTGAATGTCGGTTGGACTTGATTTTCAAAATGATTGTCAAGTCGAGCTAGGCGGTTCTAACGGTCTAAGATCGTAGGTATCGGACTTTTGACGCGCGGTCTAGATCCAATACAAAGTTTCAAAGCGGTCCAGAGAACAAACCGGTTTAGAGTTTGATCTCAAGCTTTAGAGTATTATAGGGTCATTGGTTCTACTCACTTTGGGTCTTGTAGAACGTATTTAAAGTGATCAGGGACTATTTCCTAACTACTCTAGCGTTGCGCTAGCTAACTTATGCTTAGTTTCTAAAGGAATTAATCCTAAGTGATTTCTTTGGCTATGGAATTGGGTTCTGAGCGATTTTTCAGGTGTTTTAGTCGACCCATTTCCTAAGGACGTCTAATCCCAGGTTGGCCAAAATCTGGGGTGTTACAATACACCATAATAATCACTCACATAGCAAGCCGAGGAAACTCCATGCATTTCATTTAATCAAAATTTGTCACAATACAAGAGATATATCTTTACGTGCATCATGACTAGAAACACATGGGAAACTAAGTTAGCCAAAACTACAACTGCAACATAACCCAACTACTGAGCCTTTTAAGGTTCACACACAGAAACAGAAAATAGCCTAAATACGACCAACAACGTCTATAACAAGGTCACTCGCCCGAGTCTGGCGATAGAGGAGGGGCACCCTTATCCTGCAAACAACATAGGATAGTTTTCAAGGTGCTAGTCACCTTCTTGAACTTGTGCTTCACAAGGCCCCGCAGATCTGTAATGTCCTGTTGTAAGGCAGTCTGGCCCTGTTGTAGGGCAGCATGATCCTCCTCCAGGTGAGTTATACGAGCATCCCAAGAAACCTGACCAGTACCCTGCTTTGGTGCCACAGGAGGAGAGCTCTCATCTGTGCTCTGGGCCTCTGGTTCTTCCTCTTCTTGTTCCTCCTCTTGGATCTCGGCCCCGGTTTCTTCTTCTCTCTCTTCTTCTTCGTTCTCAGTCTCATCTTCGCTCTCCTTAAGTCGAGCCTGACATTGCCATCGCCCGATCTCCATCTGATTGAGGGTGGTTTCATTGATCTGATGAATCGGCACTGGCTTCTCCCCACCAAGGCTATAACTAAACTCACGTGCAATCCTACATATGAGTCGGCCGTATGGAAGTGACTCGGTCCTCCTTCTAGAGAGTACAACATGAACTATCTGTCGCAACACGAACGTAGGAACACACAAGTTCTCCCTCTGCCCCACTTGATACAGGAAGTTCACCATGAGGTGCGTACACTCGCTGCGGTTGCTCCACCTAGGGTAGATGTTGAATATGAAAATGTGGTGGAACAGGCAAAAGTCGTCTATCATATGAGATGCAAGAAGACTCCATTTTGGCTGTCACTTAACCAGTCGACCACAAAGGGAACGTGTGCGGCGTTCCCTTTCATGTACACTATTCAGATTCTTAGCGCTTGCTTGTACCTCACCAAGGGGCACATTCAAAAGCCGAGATATCAATCTGACGTCAACTGTGGCCCACAAATCCACTCCACATGAGATCCAGAACTGCAAGGGTTCCAGCGTATCCTTACAAATGTTGGCATAGAATGCTCGGACCGTGCTTGCATTAGCGCGTTGCCTGGCATCAAATAGTGGACCTCACTGGGCTTGTTCCAGGTGCTCGAGCAACTGATATTCCCCAAAGAGTTGCCCATCCACCTGAGCTTCAAAAAGGACCCGACGGCCCTCATAAATTTCATGGGGTAATTCAGCCAACACAGTCCTTCCAGCAGGAGTCCGGGGATCAATATCCCGCTTCGTCTGAAACTCTCGAGCGGCACTAGCGGTGGCACTTGAACTAGCAGCACCACCTCTCGGCTTTCTTGAACGTGAGGGGTGACTAGGCCCAGCTTCATTAGCAGCACCCTTTCTCTTTCCCATGAGAAAGAGAATGGTGGATATTGAGAATATGGCCACTACGAACTCGAAGAAGGCCATGGAAAATGAAGGAAAAGGGGAATAAGGGCTGGGGTTTTTGATTCTCCACGAGTTTGAGCTTTAACAGGGGTTATAAAGGTCCCAAACATAGAGTTTGAAGAAGGAAAAATGAGGAGATGGCTTGGGTTGAAAGCTTACACAATTTTTGCTTTGAATAGAGGATATAAGAGCCCCAAGTGAGAGAGAATAGAGAGAGAGGGGAGTGTGTACCACTGCAAACGATGAAGGGGCGTGGGTTGTGGCAGAAAAAGATGATAGGAGTGATTGAAAATGGGGTTTGAGAAAGAAATCAGCAAACATGAGAGAAAGGGAGAGCTTGAGGGTGTGTTTTGTGAAGGAGGTAGCAGTTTGGGGTGGTTTTAAGGGACGACCCATACCTAAGGGGGTTACCCTAACCCCCAAATACCATCGGCACGAAGGCCGACTGAAATGGGCCCACCGACCAGCGAGGTCCTCGCCGTCCTCTGGACTGTTTAGCGAGGCTTCGCCATTTGGGAGAGGTCTTCCTACCCTAAGGGCCCCAAATACAAGTGGGTCCCACCCTGGGTCCTTCTAGATTTGCGTGGGTAGGCCCACAACTCCGTTTCGAACCATTTTGGGTCGTTTCGGGCATTAACTATTGCACATTCGCATTTAGTGATCTTTAACAGCTGGGATAGGGTCAATAAGGGTCTAGACTCGTCAATAAACAAATTAGAAGTGGTCCGGGGTCGTTTCATGCGGCCACAGATGCACATGGACTCGATCAAAATGATTTATTTGAGTGAACTTCGCCAATTGGCAAAACTGGAATCCTATGAATATTTTTATGTTTTTATCGCACCCACCTAAGTCGAAGAACGACAGCGTACGTCGTGTGACCATAACCTAGGTCCGGTTTAATCCAAATCATGCTCTGATACCAACTTGTAATGCCCTGAAAATCGGGGGTCGTGTAGAAACCCAACACCCGAGTTACAAAACATCACTTATGCAATAAATATGCTTATAATTAAATGTTGTCTGAGTTAGTGCATTAACATGAGTGAGATTATACCAAAACTACAATTCATACTCCAGATCCAGTAATAAAATGTAAGCGGAAGACTAGAAGATATATACATCATTATCTGTAAAACAAAACAGTCTCGATCTGTTTCCAAAGTATGAATATAACCCTGAGTCATATATACATATATGAAACCAAAATTAAATGTAATATGATAGTCCAACTAGAAAAATCCCGCTGATCCAAGCCACCTATGCGAAGCCGTCAGAGAACTACATGTACGAGAACTCGTCCTAGTCCTCGTAGTAGTCCGACTCCAACTCCTGAATCGCCTTTCTATCTGCATCTAAGACAGAGTCTAGTAGGTATTGCAAACATCATCCCGTAATGTGGGAGTGAGTGATCAACTCAGTGGAATCATATAGCAAAGATTAACATGTTATCAAATCAATCACGCGATAATGGTAAAACAAGCAATCAAACATTCCTAAGTACTGTTGTTAATGCAAGGATGAGATACAATAATGATGCATGCCCTCACCGACATACTCCCTCATGCGACACCATCTTACGTCCGCAGCATGCTTTCTTCCCTCAGTGCTCCACATCTTCCAGGCACATACAGTGCGATATGAACATGATTACCAAGTTGTTATTAGTCCTTTCATACAGCAGTATTGGGAAACTAAGGTACTTCCCTTATATCATTCCCAACAAAGATCCTGTCTAGGGTTGTCACTCCTAGTAGTCTCATATGATGATATATTTCTAGGTGGCTGCAAGGGCTGTCAGGGCTGTTGCACGCACTCGTTGCTCCGCTCCCCCATCACCTTATCAATACAGGCCTAGTTGTACTCTTGTTGCTACGGAAGGGTCGTCGCCTCACGTAGACTCAGAATACGCTCGAGGTCACTACAAAGGGCTCGTCACCAATCAGAGTAGGCCGACAGCTTGAATGTAGTGTCTCATACCACCACAATTGGCTCACGAGTCTAAGGTGCTCATTGGTCACTACGGGGAGGCTCGTCGCCATAGCGTAGGTCGACAGCTTGACCACGATATCCCATACCACCATGCCCGGCTCATGAGTCTTAATGGATCAAGGTACCATGGTTATCAGGGTTATCACTGGTAAGTTCAATACCCTAGGTTCAAGCGGTTAGGACCAATACAAGGTGAACATACAATGGTTAGTCGGGTTGCTTGACGAGCTCGACTGGTACGAGCTACACCTCAAGCTGAATGACATGAAGTGCATAAAACACCTCGTGTGGTCTAACCACTGCCGACAACCAAAGCACGACTCGAGTTCGTCGACACGTCGTTCGTGGCGAATAGAAGCCAGCCACGAATTCAAACTTATTATCGACTGCCTCGACTAGAGTATTGCCCCAAGCACATGTAATTTGAATCAGTACTCATATGAGATAGACAGAATTAAAATAACATGTAATTCAAGCATGTTAAGAACATGTTATAAGGCACTACATAAGCAATTCAACCAAACACAAGTATTTCATATACATAAGGTAATCAATTCAATATAACAAACATGGAGGAATTTATGTACATCATCAAATTAGTTGGGACTCCAATCTCAAAACTAATCTACAACACCATCTACTCAATACTTACTAATACATTCATTTATACAAACACTTGGTCTACACACATTTGTCTACATAGCATATGTCGGCCAAAGTGTGCATTAGGGCGAATCTCTTCGCCAAACAGATCATACACGCATAACTAGCATAGGTACATGATAAATACTCATGGCAATCATATTAGCAAAATACATACGAATACAGTATTTCCTACAAATATAAAAAATACCCTAAATCTCATATTCTTCGTACGTATTCGGAATGAAAAATAGACAGTGTGTTCTACATGTCAAACAACATCCTTGTCAATAATCTACCATTAAACGGCATTGAAAGCTTTGAAAATTGGTAACCTAAGCATCTAAAATCCACACCTTACGTCGTAGGACCGTAATGAATTGAACAGGAACTCTACGCCTTTGCCAACGACAATATGACAACCTAATACACAAGGTAAGTCAGCTACTTCACTACTTGTATTGACAGAATTCCTAAAACAAGTTAAGGTTAAGGTTTTCTTACCTAGAATGAAGTCAGAATCATTGGAAGAGTGATTAGATCACGATGGCTAAGTACGTGTAGTAGCAGGATAGAGTGACAGGAGCTTCCTCTCACAACTCTCACACAATCTCTCTCTTTTATCTCTTCTCTCTCCTAGGGTTTCTCTCAAATTCGTATAGGAGGAATGAGAGAGGGTTTAAGGTCCTTAAATATTTTAAAAACTCATCTATTTAGACTTTAAACCAAGGTATACTTGGGTTATAACCAAATCGGATCTTTTTCGATCCAAAAGGACATTTCTGGAGGTCCTCTGGTTGAATGCGGTCGGACTTAAGCTTATGGATGCCGGATCCTGATCACATTAAGTTTTCAGTTCGATCGCGTTTCCAGATTGCACTTGGTGGACCAGTTTTAGTTCAACGGTCACTGAGACTCGATCAGGGATTCCAAGTACACTGACATGAGTGGAAATTGTTCCTTGATTCGAGGGTGTATTTGGGTCAGATTCCAACGGTCTGAATGCTTATAATTAACCCGCAAGTGACACGTACCAGATTTACTTAAATCACATTTAATTTATAAAGAATTCTACTCTTTCTCACACTCCTTGCTCCAGGCTCAATGAAATAGTCCCAGGGCATCATTTGAACTTGATTTCCGAAGTGGTAGTCAAGTCCAACTATGCGGTCATAATGTTCTAAGTTCATTGCTTCCGAACTCACGACACGCGGTCTAAGTCCATTACAAAGTTTCAAAGGGTTCCAGAGAACAAACGGGTTTAGAGTTTGATCTTAGGTTTCAAGATGTTACAGTGTTAACGATTCCACAAGTTTTAGGTCTTGCAGAATGCATTTAAAGCGAACAGTGCTAATTTCACAGCTAATCTGGCTTAGTGCTAGTTAACTTATGTTGAATTTCTAAAGGAATCAATCCTAAGTGATTTCTACCTAAGGTGGTACTCGGGTCTCTATACGGATTTTTTCGAGACGTTACACCTTAAAAGGCCACCAACGCACGATCGAGATTATGACTGGGATGAATGGCTAAAAATGATGGTGCACTACCAGACGAGCAGCGAAAGACCACCTGTCGGAGAAGATACTCCTCCTTCTAGAACGAAGAAAGTCCGTAGAAACAAAGCAAAGGAATTCCAGGAGAAAATTAAAGAACATAACAAGAAGAAGCTCAAAAATTCCTGGGAATCAGTCCGCTCGATCCAAAGTACCATAGAATTTGACAACCCTTATAGACGAGGCATCGTCTTAATCCCCATCAAGATCCACCGTCATCATTCCATGTCAATCTGCGAACCTAGGGACCATTTTACCTCAGAGAGACTATCTTACTCAGAGTCTTGGTCATTTAAAGAACTGAAGATACTGGCAGGCATCCTACGACCACCAAGACTAAGGCAGCAGATCGGCAGTGTACAATCCATGATCTTCCTCGTGCCTTCTTATGACCTTCACAGCTTGTACCCCACTTACTTTTACAAGACGCTTCAACAACATTTCAGCTATCGTCGACTTATTTGGAGTCTAGAGGAATTCAGAACGATAGGCTCTCTGACTCCTCGAAATTACTATTTGGAGTGGGCCGCTACAGTCATGAAAAAACACGTGGACACTCTGTTGAAGATTGATATTTTAGCCGTAATTGAAGCAACATCGTAATCTTTTTACAGGGAACCTTCTATTTTGAAGGCTTTCCTTAACTACTGGTGTCTTTCCACCAAATCTTTTCATTTTCCCAAAGTGAAATGAGCATCACTCTTTGGGACATTCACAGAATCACCGGTTTATCGATGATAGGGAAAATCTTCAACGAATTTATCCCTACTAATGAGGAATTTGCCTTCATCGCTTCACTTGACCGTATACCTTCTATTTCGGAATCGACTACGAAACTTTTCAAGGAAATGTCTAAATTCCCCAACATCCACAAAATTCATCCCATGCAATGGCTGGTCTATTTCAGTCGAGGTTTCAAGTAATTCTCTTTCTTCTTTTAACCCCCTCTTCACACAGCGACTTGCTATATAATTTTGTTTTCACTCACTCATTTTTTCTTTTCTTTTTAGATTTGAGGGATATTGCTCAAGGGAACTTGAACGCCTTCGAAAAGGTATCAAAGGTCATGCCGAATATTCTGTATCATGCCTCAAACTCAAAAACTGGGCTCACAAAATTTTCGATCGCAGAATCTGGCGCCGACAGCTTCCGTAGAACCCCATTCTCGGCTCCTAGCACCCATTCGCCAGGTTCCAATCCTGGGATGCTACGAGGAGGATTTTCAACGTCAGTTTGATTCGTAACAAGCATAACCAAAGGCATAACCCACAAACAACAACCAAGAACTCCATTACATTTCTACTATGATAAAAAACTTTACAAGTACAATGAGCATAAAGGGAAATACAATGGTAAAAAGCAAAAACTCCAAAAATGATTTGCAAGTGTTCCAGCCTCAGCGCTGCTGCGCCCCAACATCACCTGCACGCAACGGTTATGCATAAGCTTATAGAAAGCCTAGAGGGGGGTGAAAGTGTGTGCACAAGGTAGTAATATGATCATGCAATATCAGAGTAATGCGGAATATGCAGATGGATCCATGATATCATGAGCCGTACTAAGGCTATGTGATGTAAGATACAAGTCAAGCATACAATCCTCATCTAAGTCCATATGTCAATACAGCTCAACTCTGGGATATCACCGGGGTCTAGTACACTCTAAACCAGATCGCCGTCACATCGCGCGCGATAAGGTAAGTGGAAGAGACCTCACTATCCTTCTGCTAATATCGGGCTCGACTTGTCGATAGTGAACCCATTCCTTGAGCTGGTCAGACTCAGCCTAGCCTTGCCCCCTACACTCGGGCGGGTAAGGCCGCACCCCCTTCCAACCGACCACGACACAGTGAAAAGTGTGACCATCTGGTATTCGGCACTCAACGCTCATCTACCCACTCGGTCTAGACGTTGGAGCAACCTCTTGGTACCATAAGGGTTTAGGGACTTTCACCCAGGGATATCTATAGCACCCCATGTAAAATAAGATTTCTGGTATCCAAACCTGCCTACCACGATACGCCTATGGAGGATACGACCCCGATATCTCTAGGGGGTACAGTAACCATATCATATGATGCGAGATGCATGAATCACACTATCCAATCATGCAGCACATCCTTGCATGTAACGTGCACTCATGTAGGGCAACACCACCTAATCGAGAGCCCATAAACAACCTACCCGAAGGCATATGCTATGATCAGTCACCTCTCATATCAAGCATACATATGGTGCGTATGATTATGAGTCATGGAACTATACTAAACATGTTATAATAAAATGAACTACCCTTACCATACATATGGGCCTGGACGGCCTATACACAATAAGTACGGGCCTAACAATGGGCCCCAGGAAGAGTCATAATGCGGACATTTAACCAACATTAAACTCATAACGTGGACGTCAAACCAACATTACTCCCAAGGCGCGGTCGTCATGAACATCATTACATAATCCGTGTTGGGATCACACGTTGCAATGGACCTTAGGTACTTCCCATTGGGCCTTAAATACATCAAATGGGCCATGTCGTATGGGCCTTTTATTCATCAAGTGAGCCACATAAATGGACCACACCAATGAGCCTTATGTGCATTGCAATGGGTTAGAACCCGTGGGCCTTAGATCGCATCAAATGGGCCTAATCTCATGGGCTTTAAAATACATCAAATGGGTCTAATTCCACGGACCTTGGAACATGTCAAATGGGTCCACTCTATGGGCCTTAAATTACATCAAATGGGCCTAATCCCATGAGCCTTGGAACACATCAAATGGGTCCACTCTATGGGCCTTAAATAGTTTAACAACTGGCTACATTCATAGACCCAATTAAATTCAACTGTGGTGGGCCTCAAAAGTGCATTCATTAAGCCTAACATTTAAGGAACTAAAGGTATAAATCATTTCCTCTAAGATATTTATAATATGGTGGGCCCCACTCCTCAAAATTTCAGCCCAAGGCCAGCATAATTATAACATGTTGCTGTCCTAAATTTGGGCACTCCATTGGAGTGGGTCCAAGGCCTCTAAAACTCTGAAAATTGAGGGCCAAGGTCCCCCATCATGCATACAATGAGAAGAAACCCAAAAAGGTGGCCCGCCATCAGAAGAAATATTTTTGAATTATGGTTTTTTATCAAGGCATATTGCTGGACTACACAGCAGAAAAAATCTGGGAGTCCAACCATCTTGGCCCATTCTTTTGGATATCCAAACGGGGTCAGTTGAGGCTGAAATTTTACAAAGTGATACTTCCATAGGTGAGACACACCCACAAAAAATTTCATAATTTTTAGATATCTCTAAGTATTTTAATTAATTTAAACAAAACAGAATATCCAGAAAAAAATTGGACAGACCTGGACGTCCCAACGTGGTGGGCCAGTTCGGACTTCACCACGGTGTGTACAGGGGTCCATTGGCCTTGAAATTTGGTAGGTGCGTTCTAACATAAGTGGACCACACTTCTGAAAAATTTCAAAATTTTTGGACATCTTTAAATATTTTAATTCATTTACATAAATCAATCTGTCTTGAAAATCGGACTGATCTGGACACCATATTATAATGGCCCGGTCCCGCCATCACCATGGTGTGTATAGGCATCCATTGGCCTCAAAATTTTGTAGGTGGGTCCTACCATAAGTAGGCCACCTCCTTGAAATTCTTTATAATTTTTAAACACCCATAGGTATTTTAATAAATTTTAAAAGTCCAACTGTCCATGGTGGAATGTTGCTGGAACAGTACAGAAAATCTAGACTGTCCACCTCACTTGGACCACACCTTTGGGACCCTAATGAAGGTCAGTTGGGGCTGAAATTTGGGGGACATCAAGATGAGATCCCTACCTTTCAGAAAAATATATTTAATAAGTATGAATAGTCCCACAAATAGTCCCAAAATCTGGTCCAAAAACAACTAGAAACTGTCTAGAAAAATCTGGACAGCAACATGTACTTAGATAAAATTTATTAAATAAGTTAAATAAAAAGGAAAATACATTAATGGGCCACACACATCAGGAAATAAAATGAGAAAAAAGAGAGATAGAAGGACAATCCAGCTATAGGGAAAGGGGCTCCGCCACTATCGAGCCCTCCTAATATCAATCACACCTGCACATCATACCTAGATTTACATTTACAACATGGATCTTGTACATGCATGGCCTATAATTAAAATACATGGTGAGGATGCCATCCCCACTATGGTTATAAGGTCTAGATGACCCAAATATAATATGATATGAAATAAAACTACCATGATGGGGCCCATAGAGAAAGGCCCTATGCATGGATCATGCATGCATAAGGTAGGCCATTAGGCCACAACCATGGGATTGTGTGGGATCTCCACCATTGATTGGTGGGTCCTACACTTCCCTCATGAAAGAAAAAAAATATCTAGGCTATAAAAATTAGATTTTTACATCTAGTGGAGCACCCACCGTCCGATCTTCTTGCTCCTAGGGGTTCCTTAGCACCTTAGCTTAGATTTCAATGGAGGAGATGGGGAATGGATGGTTAGGATGGAGAGATCATGGGGTAGAAAGTGGGCCACCTTGGAGTTTTGGGAATTCTTAGAGAGCTCTCATACATATGAATTTTTTTACTTGAGAGAATGAGATGCGAAATGAGAAAGAGAGAGAGTTGTAAAGAGAGAGAGAGAGTGATGGATGGATGTGGTGAGTGATGGTTGTGTAAGAAAATCTTGACTTTTGGGGCCTTTTGTATAAGAAAGGCATGGGAGGTGTAAGAACTTTTTGACTTTGATGGCTTTTGGTGTAAGAGAGGTATGGGCTTTATAAGAGATTCTTGACTTTTGTGGTTGCTTGGGAATGGGTGAAAGGTGATGTGTACTTGACATGTACTTGACACGTGACGGATTGATCGATGGGATTAATGTGACATCTCGTAGAGATTCTCTTGGGTTTCGCAACGCGTGGCATTTTACCTCGCACCGAACTTTGGCCCACATCTCTTGACCAGGGTATCGCCTCGGCGCGCAAGTCGCTGCATCGGAACCGCAGCGATGGCCCGGTCACTATGGTATTGGTCTTGGATTGAGTCGATACAGGTTGACGGCATATGAATCAGGGTCATGCGTCAACATCAGTTAAAGGGTCGAAGGTTGCCAGAATTCGACCGGTAAGACCGTGAAAGTCTATGGAATGGTACGGACTAAGATACGGGTCTTACATTCTGTTTATGTTGAACTTGCAGCATTTCTGGCTTATTGGCTAAGCATAATAGTTCTCCCAAGTTTGAAGTCAGCAGATGCCATTTACCCATCATTATTTGTGATAACAGGTGCCATGGCTGAGGGAGTCAGGTATTCTCTTACACCCCCCATCCTTTGTTCGATCTATAGAGGCTTTGGAGAAATTGCTTCCCATGTGAAGAGCTCTTCTATTTGTTCTACCTCAACCTTCATGCCATGACATTATTTCTTTGGCTGGCAGGGTGTTTACTTCGCATGGACTTTCGACGTGCCAGAAAAGGCTTATGTTCATCCTTTGAAACTTCCCCTCTGCTTCTTCCAAAAGAGATCTATGGCAAAGAGATCTTATGATTGGGCAAAAGACGCTATCTGATCGGACGATAAGATAAATTATTTTCATTTTGTCCTGCTATGTTATATCGAAGACACAGAGAAGACAGGCACATCACCACTTACCATAGCAGAAAGGGGATTCTTTATATCTATCAGATCGTGCAGCCTCTCATCGAGGGAAGGGATAGAATTCTGGCAGGAACCGTATTATCTGAGCCGTTTTGCCCGTCAATTTGGTTTTGATCAAGCAGTGTCAGAAGACTGCGGGCTATTTACCAGGCGAATGCGAAGTTATGGCACTGGTCCATTTAACTGGGCAATGGTTTGGAAGCAACTGCTATGCCGATCAGATTCTTCCTTTATTATTCCAGGTTGCGATCGTACTCCCAGAGTATCATAGAATCACATGAGGTGGTGGGTACACCAATCCTACTTGGCTAGAAAAAGCCTGCCGGTGGATAAACCTGTGTGGCTTCCTCCTCCCGAGCTTAAGGGTCGCGTCATTGAATCAGGAGTTGGTTTCATTCCGGAAACTGGTCATGCCCCCTCTACTGGTCTTCACTGTGTCAAGATATCTGTAGATGAACCCATTCGCGAGATAAAACCTGATAATACCCTGGAAGGTTGGGTAGCTTATGGCGAGACTCGTGAATTTGAACCAGTTTCTCTTCATCAAAGAGGAAGGGTTACAGTAGACATTCCTCTTCAACCAGAGGATACCACTAATCCTCAAAATCAACCGTCTCCACCTACTCATCTCCCTTAACAGCCGACCACTTCTCCTATTTCTGGGATTGCTTGATCCCCACAGCGGCCAATTTCCTCTCCTGTTTATAAGACTGTTCATCATCGACAGCAACCAACTTCTTCTCTTGTGACCAGATACCGAGCATGCGCCCAAGCTTCTCCCTAGGAAAGAACTACTAGTACTGCCTCTCTGGTGGTGGCTACCGCAACTGCTCAACCGGAGAGCCAGCAACCTTCTTCTCCTAAAGGAAAATAGGTCGTTGTTGAAGAATAGAGCAAAGAAGATTTGAGTAGTGAAAGCTCAACTTCTTCATCTAGTGATACTGTTTCCGATGAAGGTGACATGGAGGGAGAAAGCCAAGATAGTGATTATGAAGAGGGAGAAGTTAACATTAACAGTGGAGACGAGATAGCCGCAGAAAATGTTCCTGCGGACAAGGGAGACATTCTCCCCTCTTCTGAGGTTATTCCTTCAAAAGTTTCACCTGCCGCAAGGGAAAGGGAAGAAGAACCCCTAGTCCATAGGGAATACAGACATTCACCTTGTAAGAAAATCTTGTTGTCGTTGTTTGCTCCTCTTCTTTTCTCTCTTCTTCTCTTACACGTTCTACTTCGGGTGATCAAGCTTCTCCTGTGGACTTGATTCCTATTGCACCAACAGCCTCGCCAAGATTTTCAATACCTCCAAGGGTAGCAGCACGTAAGATTCCTTTTCCAGCAGAGCCAAATGATTTTCCCGCTGTTATTTCAAGTACCGAATGCGAAATAGCTTCTTTGACGAAGTGGATGGATTTGCCTTCTCCCACTGTTGTTGCTCCAAGTATTGAAAACGGGGCTCCATATTTTGCAAAGATGGTAGAACCTGCTCCTTCTCTTGCTAAGAAAACACAACCGCTCGCTGTTTTGGTGCCAGAGGGAGGTATTTCTTTCTCTTTACTTATATCTTCCGTGTTACCTGCTCATAAAACTTTCCCTATAATTTTATATTTCTTATTCCTTAATAGGGGATTTACCTTAGAGTGGTGCAGCGAGTTCTAGCTCTATTAGTACTTCATTGAATGTGCTATCATTTGAAAAGATATATGCGCACAAATTGGCCTTGATCAGGAATTTCATATTAGCTATCATCAAAATCTTCAAGGATCCTGATCAATGGTCTGACTTGGCTGTCGCTTTAGATGTCTTGGATGGTGCTTCTCGAATAGTTAAAGTTGATGTTTCCTCTATGCGTGTTGCTCTTTTAAATTCCACAATTCGATAATTGCTTTGTCGTCAGCTGAAACTGTGATTGTTCCTCCCAAAATCTTAGAATTCAGGAAGCAATTCGTGTATTCCAAGGAGAGAATTTCTTAAATCTCTCCCATTGTTTCTCATCATGAACAAGAACAATCATCTTTGCAAGAACAACTGAAGACTTTTATTGATGAAAAGGCCTCTATCGAGGATCGCATTATGCTTCTTAGGCAAGAGATTACACAGTTGGAGAGGTGAAGTTCAAATGTAGATTTGAACATCAAAAGAGTCCAAGAAAAAATAGAGTGCAGCTGTCATTCTGTGGATCTTGAAAGATCCGAATTGACGAAAAATGAAGCACTGATTGTTTCTTTAGAAGAGAAGCTAGTTGATGCCCTGGACCCTGCCAGAATTATCTCAAATGCCAAATTGGAGCATGCTGCTGCCCAAGTTAATTTCCAAGACAATTTGCAACAATACTTAGTAGCATTAGGTATCATAGGAGAGCTATAAAATGCATAACTTTGATGTATTTTGCTACTATACATGCATTCACAATTGCAAGTTGTACTAGTAACTTGTGATATTTCAAATGACATTTTAATTGATGCATTATGGTGCAGTAAGCTTTCTTTTACTTCATTTTATTATCATACTATATATATATATATATATATATATATATATATATATATATCCTTTTATGTGTTGTTAGTAAGGGCCTCCTAAATGATCTTCATCTTAATTGGTGGTACTATATTTTAGTTTAGTTAGTCACACACATTTAAGCTCTTGAGTAGTGGAGCTAGGTCTCACATGATGGCCTCTGTAACTCTAAGGAGTTTGCTGGACTTCTCACTGCCTAAGGAGTTCACACACCGCGATCCATCAGAGGGGCCTAGTGAAGCTACCGGGGTGGTGAACTTGGTTGGTTTTAAGCATAGGGTTGGCCGCAGTAAGTCTCTAGAGTTCACAGAGCTCGCAAGGCTACCTTTGGGGTACCAAACCTAGGGCTGCCAGTCCATCAATGAGTAGGTTTAAGCCCTTCCTCATGAGTTAGTACTGGAACCAAACCATAGATCTGGAGGGGCTTATGCATGTTTGGCCTGTCTAAAGCTCACACTGCAGCACTTATTTTCTTCATCTGCAAGGTCGAGCCCATGCACGAGAGGGCACTTTCCTCCGTTCCTTGTGACGCTGCCAGGAAGCTGTATAGACGGCATGGGAATTACGCATGACTAGCCGTTGAGGACTTTTAGTCACTAGCTCCCTCAGCTGCCCGCATGGGTACGCATACGATGGCCTTCACAGGCTTTTTGGGGCCACAGGCTTCTCGCTACTGACCGAATGGAAATCTTGATAGGTCTTATGCGTGGCCATCCCTCTTAGAGCTTGATCCTTTTCGAGCTTTATCCCTTTTTTAGAGCTCCTAGCTCTTTTAGAGCTTAATCTTTTTTATTTTATTTTAAGATTTTGCCCTTTTTTAGGATTTGGCCAAATTGCCTTAAAATGTCTTGACAGATAATAGTAGATGCGATCATTGTTGTAGCGAGAAGAATAACCATCTCTAACTGAGATTGATACGTCATCACCCTTGCTAATATGTTTAAGAATATCCATTTGTGTTGTTAGTAATGTATCAGCTTAGCGTTGATATCAATTTCGACAGAGTTTTGCAGAGCTCGCTTGATGATGATGATTTTTCTTTTCTTTTCTTTGCGATACTCATAGAATACAGTTTTGATATGCTCATGAATTTCTTCTTTTATCCATTTGATGATACATAGACACAATCTTGTCCATTCTTGCCCCCTTTTGAAGAAAAATCATTATGGCGATAATGTTCTGGATCAAAATTGATAGTGTCTTTAGGGACGATATCTTTTGATGAAGCAAGCATTGACCAGTATGCTGATACCTTGTCCATCTTGACTTACTACTCTGTATGCCCCATTGGAGTATACTTCCCTTATTATATATGGCCCATCCCATTTAGGCTCGAACTTGCCTCCTATTCTATGGGTGAATACTATAGGTCTTTTCAACATGAGCACCATGTCCTTGTAACGACTTAAAAAAATTCGTACAGAGACTCGAGTACCACCTCAGGCAGAAATCCCTCAGGACCAAATCCTTTAGAAATTAGATGAGATTTAACTAAGTGTTAAACCAGATTACCTATGAAATTAGCACTAATCACTTTAAATATGATCTGTAAGACTCAAAACCTGTAGAATCATTAATGCTACATTACCCTAAAATCTAGAATCAATCTCTAAACCCAGTTGCTCTCGGGAGCACTTTGAAACTTCGTATCGGACCTAGACCGCATGTTGAAAGTTCGATGACTATAAAACCATAGGATTAGGACTGCTTTGCTGGACTTGACCACCACCTAGGAAATCAAGTCCAGAGAGTATCCTGAAGCCATTTCCTTAAGTCTGGAGCGAAGTGTGTGAGCAACGAGAATATCTTTAGAAATAAATTCACATTTAAGTAAAATTGAGTCGTGTCACTTGCAGACTAAGTATAAGGAATCAGACCGTCAGAATCTGACCGAAATACACCCTCAGATCAGGGATATTTACCACTACATGATAGTCTACTTGTGGCCCTGATCGAGTATTAGTAACGGTTGAATTAAAATTGATCCACTGTGGCTGATCTGTAAATTTGATCGGACTAAAAACTTAGTATGACCTAGATCTAAGGTTAGGAAGTTTAAGTCCGATCACACGTCAAAAAGGGGCCTCCAGAAGTGCTCCGTTGGATTGGAAAAAGTACCCTTTGGCTGAATCCTAAGTTGTAACACCCCAGATTTTTGTCAACCTGAGGTTAGACGTCCTTAGGCAATGGGTCAACCAAAACACCTTGGTAACCGCTCAGAACCCAATTCCATAGCCAAAGAAATCACTTCGGATTAATTCCTTTAGAAACTAAGCATAAGTTAGCTAGCGCGCGCTGGAGTAGCTGTGAAATTGTCCTTGATCACTTTAAATACGTTCTACAAGATCCAAAGTGAGTAGAACCAATGAAGCTATAATACTCTAAAACCTCAGATCAAAATCTAAACCGGTTTGTTCTCAGGACCTCTTTAAAACTTTGTATTGGATCTAGACCGCGCGTCGAAAGTCCGATACCTACAATCTTAGACCGTTATGACCGCTTGGCTGGACTTGACAATCGTTTCGAAAATCAAGCCCAACCGACGTTCAGAGGCTATTTCATTGAGCCTGGAGTGAAGAGAGTGAGAATAGGGTTAGATTTGAAATTTGAAATTCAAATCTGGCACACGACTTGGCGCATTATTATTAAGCGTTCTGACTGTCAGAATTCAGCCAAATTACACCCTCAGATCAGGAAAAATTTCTATTTCATATCACGAGACTTATAGACCTGATCTACGTGCGATGACCGCTGAACTGAAACTGGACCGCCACGTGCGATCTACGAACACTACTAGTCTGAAAACTTGATGTGTGCTAAATGCAGTACGCATGAGCTTAAGTCCGACCGCGTTTGGCTAGGGGACCTCCAGAAATACTCTTTTGGACCAGAACAGCCCCGGCAGCCCTTGCAGCGACCTACAAAATATACATCGTATGGGATTACTAGGAGTGACGACCCTAGACAGGATCCGTGTTGGGATTGATATTAGGGAAGTACCTTAGTTTCCCAATCCTGCTGTATGAATAGACTAATAATAACTTGGTAATCATATCACCATCACATTGCATGTGCCTGGAAGATGTGGAGCACTGAGTGGTACGCAAGCATGCCGCGGACGAAGATGGTGCCATATGAGGGAGATCGTCGGTGAGGGCATCCATCATGTCATGTCATATTGCATTAACAACAGTATTAGGAATGTTTGATTTTCTGCTTTACTATTATCACATGATTGATTTGCGAACATGCTAATCTTTGCTCTATTATTCCACTGAGTTAGCTACTCACTCCCACGTTACGGGATGGTGTTTCTGGACACCCACCAGTCCCTATTTTAGTTGCAGATGATGGCGCTGCTTGAGAAGCGGAGCTGGACTTGATGATGAGGAGGAGGATCCCTCCTTTATGCGTGTTCTGATTGACGGGATTACAGGGAGGTTGATTAGATACCTTGACACTTGGCATTTTATATTTTTAGAGCACTCATATATATTCTTTCTTTCTATTTTGAGGTATACATGTATATGTTTAACCTGGTAACATGTTCAGACTCTGGAGACACAAAAGTTTATACATGTTATACATACTATCACAGTCTTCCGCTTGTTAATTTAACTGTTTCTGGAGTATGATATGCTGTTTTGGCGTAATCCCACTCATGTTTAATACATTAACACAGACAACATTCAATCATACATATCTATGTTGCATAAATAACATTTTGGAACTCGGGAGTTGGGTTTTTACTCGACCCTCGATTTTCGGGATGTTACATAAGTATACCTTGGCCCTAGGGCTAATTCCATCAATTTTAGGCCTATATAAGGACCTTAAACACTCTCTCATTTACTCCATACGAATTTGAGAAAAACCTAGGAGAGAGAAGAGAGTAAAGAGAGAGAAATTGAGATAGAAATGGGAGCTACTCCTGGGATTCAATCCTCGTTACTCCTCGTGCTTAAACATCATTACCGAATCGCTATTCCGGTGATTCCAACTCCATACTTGGGTAAGAAAAACCTAACCTTAAGATGTTCTAGGGTTTCTATTGATGCAAGTAGCGAAATAGTTGACTTAACTCGTGCTATAGGTTGTCATTTCATCATTGACACAGACTTAGAGTCTCTATCGAATTCATTACGCTTCTACAGCGTAAGGTGTGGACTATAGATGTATAGATTATGGTTTTCAAAGCTTTAAATGTTAGTTAATGATAGATTCCTGACGTGGGTGCTATTTTACATGCAAAATGTGATGACTGTTTTACGTTTTAGTTATATACGAACTATGTGGAGTTTAGCATATTCTTTTTAATTATAGAAAGTCCCGTATACGTATGAAATTTGAAAGTGTGCTTTCCATGATTAACTACCGTGTGTATACTCTAGATATGCGTATAACAACTCCTTGGTGAGAAGATTCGCCCTAATACATGTTTGGGCCAACTTACGTTATGTAGGCTAATAAGTGTAGTCTAAGTGTTTGTGAAAATGCTTGTATAAGTACTTAGGAGATAGTGGTTTAGATGGGTGTTGAGACAGGATTCTCAACTACCCTAGGGATGTGTATGTTTCCTCCATGCAAGTTGTTTAGTTTTGTTGCTTTACTTATGAAATGCATGTGTATGGATTCTAATTTATGTTGCATCTTATAACATGTTTGTTATTATGATTGGACTACTTGGTTACTCCTATTTTGACTACTTCATATCCTTATTGGTTAAGGTTGAATATGTCTGGGGCCATGTTATGGTCCAGGAAATCGGTAACGGGCTTTGACTTCGTGGCTGAGATTTTTTCATCACGTAGGACATGTTTGACGAACCCGAGCCGTACTAGAGTTGTCGGTAGTGGTTTGACCACACGGAGTGTTTACGTACTTCATGTCAATCAATTCAACGTGCGCTCGTACTAGTCGAGCTCGTCAAGTAACCTGATTGACCCGATATATGTTTGTCATGTATAGACTCTCCTGTTTGAATCTAGGGTACCAAAATTACCAGTGTAATCCCGTCAACCTTGATACCTCGATCCGTTAAGACTCATGAGCCGGGCATGGTGGTATGGGACACCGTGGTCTAGCTGTCAGCCTACGCTGGGGCGACGAGTCTCTCCATAGTGACCAGTGAGCAACCTAGACTCGTGAGCCATTTATGGTGGTATGGGACACTATATTCGAGCTGTCGGCCTACTCTGATTGGTGACGAGCCCTTTGTAGTGACCTCGAGTATATCTTGAAACTGCATTGGGGTGACAAGCCTTATTGTAGTATATAGGATATAACTAAACATGTATTGATTGGTGACGAGCCCTTTACAGTGATTTAGAACTATAATATTGTATGACATTATCTCGGACTGACGACCCTAGAATGGATCATTGTTTGGGTATTGATATAAGGGAGGTACCTTAGCTTCCCAATCCTACTGTATGAAAAGGGCTAATAATAACTCAGTAATCATACTCATAACATCACACTGCATGTGCCCCGAGTTGAAGAGCACAGAGGGAAGAAAACATGCCGTGACCATAAGATGGTGTCGCACGAGGGAGTGTAGGCGAGGGCATGCATAATGAAAACATTTCATCATTGCATTAATAATAGTATCTAGGAATGTTTGATATGTCTGCTTTATCATTACTGCTTGATTGAATTGATAACATATTAATCTTTACTCTATAATTCCATTGAGTTGATCACTCACTCCCACATTCTGGGATGATGTTCTGAACACCCACCCGACTCTGTCTTAGTTGCAGATGACGACGCGACTCAGGAGGTGGAGCCTGATTACTATGATGATCAGGATCAATTCTCGTATATGCAGTTCTTCGACGATTTCGCTTAGGCCGTCCTGATCGACGAGTCTACAGGGCTTATCATAGTAGTTGAACTATCTCTTGACATTTTGATTTGTGAACTATTACCTGTATATGGTGACTCAGTGATGCATTCATACTTTGGGGTTTGACAGTGATCTTTTAGACTCATATATGCTTATATACATCTTTCATTCTTCCACTTGCGTTATATAAATTGATTTAGAGTATGAATTACTGTTTTAGTATAATCCCACTCTTGTTTAGTGCTCTAATATGAATAATATTTAATCATCATTATGTATGTTGCATAAGTGATGCGTTGGAACTCGGGAGCTGAGCTTCTACTCGGCCCCTAATTTTTAGGGCGTTACAAGTTGGTATCAGACCATGATTTGGATTAAAGTGGACTTGGGTTATGGTCACATGATGCACACTGACGTACTTTGACCTAGGTGGGTGTGAGAAAAATGTAGAAACAAGCTTAGGTTTCTCAATTTCGCCAAATGGTGAAATTCACCGAAATTAATTGCCAAGATCGGGTCCGTACACACCCGTGATCACGCAAGATGATCCCAAACTACTTTTAGACCATCAATCAACAGGTTTAGACCATTATTAACCCCATCCTAGCCTTCAAAAATCTCTATGTACTGTTGTACATCAAAAACATACCCGAAAGGTCCCAAAACGGTTTGAATCGGAAGCGAGGGCCAAACGGGGCACTTCCACGGGGACCCAGAGTGGGCCCCACATATTTTTAGAGTCCAGGGGACAGGAGGACCTCGTCCAAAGGGCGAGCCCTCACCGGATTAGCCAAATACTGGCAAGGACCTTGCCGGTTTGGTGAGGTGTAACATCCTGAAAATCGGGGGTCGAGCATAAACTCCACTCCCGAGTTTCAGAATATCACTTATGCAACATTTTCAATGATGGATGAATGTTGTTCATATTAGTGCAGAAAACATGAGTGGGATTAGATCAAAACAACATATCATGCTCCAGAGACAGTTAAGTTTCTCAAGTGGAAGACTGTGATAAATATATAAAATGTATAATTGATTATAAGTCTCAAGAGTGTGAACATGTTACCAGGTTAACTAAATACATGTATACTCCAAAAATGGAAAGAAAAGAATACCACTTAATTATATAAAAGGAAAAATACCAACATCATCAAGTGCATGGGTGTTTAGATAAAAGGAAAAATACCAAGTACATTGGCATCTAATCAGTAACCCTGTAATCCGGTCAATCAGAACCTGCATATAGGAGAAATCCTCCTCAACATCATCAAGTCCGGCTCTGCTTTACAAGCATTGCCATCATCTGAAACTAAAATAGGGATTGGTTGGTGTGTACAACAATGTCCCATAACGTGGGAGTGAGTGATTAACTCAGTGGAATCATAGAGTAAAGATTAGCATGTTATCAAATCAATCACGCGATAATGGTAAAGCAAGCAATCAAACATTCCTAAATACTGTGATTAATGCAAGGATGAGATGTAATAATGATGCATGCCTTCATCTACATACTCCCTCATGTGATACCATCTTACGTTCGCGATATGCTTTCGTCCCTCAGTGCTCCACATCTTCCAGGCACATGCAGTATGATTTGAACATGATTACCGAGTTATTATTAGTCCTTTTCATACAGTAAGATTTGGAAACTAGGATACTACCCTTATATCATTCCCAACAAAGATCCTGTCTAGGGTCGTTACTCCTAGTAGTCTCATACGATGATATATTTCTAGGTTGCTGCAAGGGCTGCCAGGGCTGTTGCATGCACTCATTGCACCGCTTCCTCATTACCTTATCAATACAGGCCTAGTTTGTACTCTTGTTACTACGAAAGGGTTGTCGCCTCTCGTAGACTTAAAGTACGCTCGAGGTCACTACAAAGGGCTCGTCACCAATCAAACTAGGCCGACAGCTCGAATATAGTGTCCCATACCACCATAATCGGCTCATGAGTCTAAGGTGCTCACTAGTCACTATGGGGAGGCTCGTCGCCACAACGTAGGCCGACAGCTCGACCAAAGTGTCCCATACCACCATGCCTGGCTCATGAGTCTTAATGGATCGAGGTACCATGGTTATCAGGATTTTCATTGCTAAGTTCAGTACCCTAGGTTCAAGCAGTTATGACCAATATAAGGTGAACATACAGTGGTCAGTCGGGTTACTTGAGGAGGTCGACTAGTACGAGCGCACCTCAAGCTGAATGACATGAAGTGCATAAACAACTCGCATGGCCTAACCACTGCCGTCAGCCAAAGCACGACTCGGGTTTGCCAACACGTACTTCGTGCTGAATAGGATCCAACCACGAATTCTAGTCTGTTACCGAATTCCTGGACTAGAGTATAGCCCCAAGCACATATAAGGTGAACAAGTAATCATATGAGATAAACAGAATGGAAATAACAAGTAATTCAAGCATGTTAGCAACATGTTATAAGATACAACATAAGCAATTTAACCATACACAAGCATTTCATATATATAAGATAGTCAAATCAAATATAACAAACATGGAGGAAATCATATACATCATCAAAATAGTTGAGAATCCTATCTCAACACTAATCTACAACCTCATTTACTCAATATTTACTTATACAAACATTTATACAAACACTTAGTCTACACACATTAGTCTACATAGCATATGTCGGTCAAAATATGCATTAGGGTGAATCTCTTCGCCAAACAGATCATACACGCATAACTAGCATAGATACACGACAAATACTCATGGCAATCTTATCAGCAAAATTCATACGTATATGGTATTTCTTACAAATACCTAAAATATCCTAAATCTCATATTCTTCGTACGTATTCGAAATGAAAAACAGACAGCATGTTCTACATGTCAAACAACACCCTTGTCAACAATCTACCATTAAACGACATTGAAAGCTTTGAAAACAGATAACCTAAGCATCTAAAATCCACACCTTACGCCATAGAAGTGTAACGAATTCAATAGAGACTTTAAGTCTTTGTCAACGACTGATTGGCGACCTAGAGTATGATTTAGGTTAGCTACTTCACCACTTGCACCAATTGAAACCCTAGAACAGGTTAGGATTAGGCTTTCTTACCTAAGAACGACGTTAGAATCGCTAGAAAAGTGGTTCGATCGTGATGGTTAAGCACGTAGGATAGCAGGAAGATCCTCCCACTTCTCTCACACTTTCTCTCTCTTTTCTCTCTTCTATCTCCTAGGTTTTTCCAAATTCATATGGGATGAGAGAGTGAGGGTTTAAGGTCCTTATATAGGCCCAAAACTCTTCAAATTAGACTCAGGGCCATGGTATACTTAGGTTATGTCCAAATACGGACTGTTCCATCTCAACGGAGCACTTCTGGAGGTCCTGTTACTAAATGCGGTCGGACTTAAGCTCACCAATATTGGATCTAGGTGGAGTTAAGTTTTTGTCTCAGTCGGACTTCCAGATCGCACGTAGCAGACCAGTTTCAATTCAGCGGTCACCGAACTTCGATCAAGGCCACAAGTACTTTAACATGTAAGGGTCACCTATCCTGATCCGAGGGTGAATTTGAGTCAAATTCCAATGGTCAGAATGCTTAAAAATAATGTGCAAGTGAAACGTGCCAGATTTCATAAAAAATATAATTAATTTCTAAATATCTTCCTTTTCTCACTCTCTTCAGTTCGGACGTAATAAAATGGTCTTAGGACATCGTTTGGGCGTGATTTTCGCGGTGCTTGTCAAGCACAACAACGCGGTCAATATCTTCTAAGTTTATCGCTATCGGACTTTCGATGTGCGATCCAGGTCCGATACGAGGTTTCAAAGTGCTCCCGAGAGCAACTGGGTTTAAAGATTGATCTTGGATTTTAGGATAGTAGCGTTACTGGATCGTATTTAAAGTAGTTGGTGCTTATTTCACAGGTAATCTAGTATAGCGCTAGTTAATCCACGTTAAATTTCTAAAGAATTTTATTCTAAATGATTTCTTTAGCTTTGAACTTGGGTTATGAGACATTACCAAGGTGTTATGGTTGACCCATTGCTTAAGGATGTCTAAATTCGAGTTGGCAAAAATTTAGGGTGTTACATGAGGCCTCGCCAACGAATGGGCCAGGTCAGGTTAGGCCGCTTGGGCTGATACTTTCTGGGTGCTGTGTGGCCCACTGACACACGGGGGTCGATTAAAACCCCTCTTATATTGCACCACCCCAAGCTCTCCTTTTCTCCAAAAACTCCAGATTCCTCACTCAAATCACCCACCAAGAGCTTCTTTCTTCCATTTTCGTGCACTCTCTCCACTACCCTGCCAAAAACCCTCCCCCATTGCTACCTAATCTCTCTATTCTCTCCCATTTGAGCTCTTAAACCCCCCATTTGAGTCTCAAATTTGTGTAAACCCACTAACCCATCCTATTTCATCATTTTCCCTCTTTATCCTCTTTCATTTGAGCCTTTACACCCTCCTTTGAGGCTCAAATCCGTGAAGACCCAAAGATCTCATCCCTTTACTCCCTTTTCTTCACTTTTCCATGGCTCTATTCGAGCTTATTACAGTCATCTTCTCGCTTTCCACTATTCTTTCTCTTATGGGAAAGAAAAGGGCTTCCGTGGATGAAGCTAGGCCTAGTCACCCCGCTCACTCGAGGAGACTGAGAGGCGCCGCCGTGAGTACAAGCGCTGGTAGGGAGTTACAGACTAAGCGGAGTCTTGATCCCCAGGCTCCCGTTGGAAGAGCTTTGTTGACAGAGCTATCTCATGGAGTTTATGAGGGTCGTAGGGTCCTTTTTGAAGTGCATGTGGATGGGCGACTATTTGGGGAATACTTATTGTTCGAGCACCTGGAAGAGGCCAGGTGGGGTCTGCTCTTTGAGGGTGAGTACCGTGCAAATGTGAGCACTGTCCGAGCCTTCTATGCCCACATTCGAGAGCCTATGCTAGAGCCCTTACAGTTTAAGATCCCATTTGGAAGAGATCGGAAGGCCATAATTGACATTGGTTTAATATCTTGGCTCCTGAATGTGCCACTTGGCGAGGTACATGCAATTAAGAGGAATCTGAATAGTGCACGTGAAAGGGATCTCCACACCAGGTTTCTTTATGGCTAACTGGTTCAGTGGCAGCCTAACAATAGCCTCTTAGTGACCAATATGACGGGTGACTTCTGCCTACTTCACCACATCTGCACGTTCAATATCTACCCCAGGTGGAGCAATCACAGTGAGTGCACACGTCTGATGGTGGATTTCCTGTACCAAGTAGGGCTGGAAGCAAAGTTGTGCATGCCTACGTATGTACTAGGACAGATAGTCCTTATCGCACGTTCAAATAGAAGGACTGAGTCGCTCCCCTTCGGCCGACTCATATGTAAGATTGCACTTGAGTTTTGCTACAGACTTGGGGCAAAATTGCCAGTGCTGATCCATTACATCAACGAGACCACTCTCAATCAAATGAATATAGGGCCATGGCAACGACAGGCTCGACTTGACGAGAGTGAGGGTGAAACAGAATGCGAAGAAGAAGAGAGTAAAGGACAAGGTGGGGCTGAAATAGAAGAAGAAGAGGAACAGGAAGAAGAAGAGGAGGCTCAGGATACAGATGAGAGCTCTCCTCCTGCGGCACCAGAGTAGGACACTGATAGGGCTGTCGCCAGGGATGCCCGCATAGCTATACTTGAGGAGGGTCAGGCTGTCCTACGACAGGATATTATGGATCTTTGGGGCCTCGTGAAACACAAGTTCAAGAAAGTGACTCGCACTCTAAAGTTTATCCTGTGCTGCCTACAGGATAAGGGTGCCCCTCCTCCATCGCCAGATTCCTATGCTTAGTCATCCATGTTATTGCCCCATAGCTTGTTTGCTACTTATAGATGTTGGCGTTTTCATGTTGATAGGCTTGGTAGAGTAGTAACCTTTAGGATGTTTTAAATGTTTGAAGTCTTGGTTGTATTAGCTCACATGCATTTTCTGTCATGATTTATGTAACATTGTGTCTCATGTATTATGACAATTTTGGTGAATGAAATGCATGAAGCTGCTTTAATCTGTGTGTGAATGCTGCGTAAAGGAGTTTGTGAATATGTTGAATCTGATCTGGGTTACACCTCATGTGGTATATAGGGAATGCCACCTAAGTTCACGCGGAGCACGGCACGCCTCACATTTAGTGATTCGATGGACCAGGCACCTCCCCGGAGTGTTGGACGTGCGGACCCTGGTTTGGGCCCGGTTCGTGAGACTATGCCTGAGTCTCAACCTTCTACTAGTCCTACAATTAAGCCGCCACCTTACACACCACCGGTTCGTGAGCAAAATCGTGCGTCTTCTTCGACGCAGCGTGTGCCTCAGTCGGCTCCACCTATGGATAGGTTGGAACAGTTGTTGACAATGATGCACCAGCAGTAGGAGCAATAGATGTGGCACCAACAGCAGCAACAACAACTCTTGACCACCATTGCAGGGGCCCTAACTCAGGGTGTGAGTACGACTCCACCTTCACCATCTGTACACCCTGCTAGGACTGCAGGGTCTACCACTCAGGATGAGGTTGTGACTTTACCTGCACCTGCTGTATACCCTACGGGGAACTTGGGTACTAGTGGCCTCCTCAACCAATTCCAGCGCTTGTGGCCTCCTAACTTTGCGGGTTCTCACAGACCTGAGGAGGTCAAATATTGGCTTGACCGCATCTCCAAGATGCTGAGGATGCTACACTGTATAGAGCCGGAGCAGGTCGAGTTGGTCACCTTTATGTTGGAGAAGGAAGCCAGCTTGTGGTGGGATAGTGTTCTATAGACCGTTGCAGTTGACAATGTATGGATGTAGGCAGCATTTGAGACCCGCTTCCATGAGAAGTACTATCCCCTTATGTATCGGCACGAGAAGGAGAATGAATTCTTGTGCCTCAAACAAGGAGGCATGTTAGTGATAGAATACGAGCACCAGTTTACGGAGTTAGGCAGGTATGTCCTTACTATACTTGCTGATGCGCAGATGCAGATGCGGCATTTTTCTGAGGGCCTATTACCTGATATCCGCTCGAAGATGTGTTGTGCTAGCATACCCTCCTATGTTGAGCTAGTACACATGTCTATGCGAGCAAAGCAGGACGGGGATTGATTGTCACGTTCTCGTGGGCCTATGATCCCTAGGCCACGACCAGATATGCCGAGCAGGTCATTCCTCGGTAAGAGGTCCCATACCAACTCTCCTCTGAGGACCGTGATGCCACTAGTTTTGATGAGGCGACCTGGTGTGACATGTACGTACTGTGGGAGACCAGGTCATGCTATAGAGAGCTGTTTTATGCATATGAGAGACAGTGGGTTTTCATCGCCGTAGAGAATCAACCACCCTTGCCCTCAAGCTCTATCGACTCCACCCCTACAGACTGCACCTACACATCCATCATTTCGATAGATGGCACCCTGATTTAGACTGCCTCAACGGCCCTTGGTACCGCTTTCGAACTGCCCATAGCAGGCTCGAGTGCATGCACTTATAGCTAAGGCTTCTGAGGGTGCAGATCTAAGGTACTTCAGTTTTCTTACTGGTGGACACTGGGTCCACTACTATGATTTCATGTTCAGCAGTCAAGCGACTGGGGTTGGATACTGCTCTTACGAAGGGAGTGAGGGTTATCACCACCATTGGAACATTTTCTGATGTTACTAAGATTTACAAGAGCTGCCCTATAAACTTGGGGAGCAGGACAGTACTAGTCGATATGATTATCTTTCCTCTATTTCATTACAACGTCATTCTTGGTATGGATTGGCCCTCTAGGATGCGAGCAGAGATTGATTGCGAGGTTAGGGTGGTGACAGCCTATGGACATGAGGGCACAACTTTTACTTTCCTAGTTCAGGTCAGTCACCCTTCTCGATTGAGTTATTACATTTCTCTATTGGAGGATATGGACGGTCTGCCACTTGTGAATACACCGGTAGTCTAGGATTTTAAGGATGTGTTCGCGACGATCCCTAGTTTGCCTCTGCAGTGTAAGATCGATTTTACTATTGATCTCGTGCTAGGTGCAGCACCCGTTTCATTACCGATTGTTGTATGCCGCCATGTGAGATGGAGGAACTGAGGAAACAGATTGACAAGCTGGTAGAGAATAGATTCATACGACCAAGTGTGTCTCCTTGCGGAGCACCTGTGCTGTTTGTGAAGAAGAAGGATGGGTCACTAGGTTATGTATTGATTATCGCAGGTTGAACCAATTGACCGTGAAGAACAAGTATCCTTTTCCTAGGATAGATGACCTGTTTGATCAGTTGAAGGGAGCATAGTATTTTTCAAAGGTTGATCTACAGTCAGGGTATCATCAGTTATACTTCAGGGATGAAGATGTGTAGAAGACTGCATTCAGGACCGGCTTTGGTCATTACGAGTTCCTTATGATGTCGTTCGGCCTTACGAACGCACCGGCCGTGTTCATGAACTTGATCAACTGGGTGTTTCGGCCATTTCTATACCGATTCATCATCGTGTTTATCGATGACATTCTGGTATACTCTGTGAGTCGAGAAGAGCATGAGGGACACCTACAAGCAGTCTTGGATACTCTGAGGAAGAACCAATTGTTCGCACAGTACAAGAAGTGTGACTTTTGGTAGGAGGAAGTTAAGTTTCTGGGATATGTGGTGTCCAAGGAAGGGATAGCGGTGGACCTTACTAAGGTAGCATTGTTCAGGACTGGAAAAATCTTGGTTCGGTTACTGAGGTGAGTAGTTTTCTTGGTTTGGAAGATTATTACCGACGCTTCATTCAGGACTTCTCAAAGATAGCCAGACCTTTGTCTCAGTTAACTCAGAAAGACTTGAAGTTCAATTGGAATGAGAAGGCGGGAGCAGCTGTTCAGGAGCTAAAGGACAGACTGACGTCTGCCCCTATGCTAGTATTGCCAGAGCAAGGGTTCAAGTATATGATATACACTGACGCATCTCGCGTTGGTCTAGGTTATGTCCTAATATAGAAGGATAGGGTGATTGCGTATGCCTCGAGACAGTTGAGAAAACACGAGGAGAATTACCCTACGCACAACCTCGAGTTAGCATTGGTCATATTTGCATTAAAGCTCTAGAGACATTACCTCTATAGAGAGGAATTCGAGCTCTTTTGCGACCATAAGAGCCTTAAGTATATATTCACTCAGCAGGACTTGAATATGAGGTAGCACCGATGGATGGAAACCTTGAAGGACTTCAAGTTCGAGGTCTCCTACCATCCTGGCAAGGCCAACCTTGTGGAAGACATGTTGAGCCGCAAGAAGGCGATCATATTTGTGGCTCATTTGATGATTGAGGAGTGGGATATGCTAGAGTTTGTTCGCGACTTTGAGCAGAAGCTCACGGTGGAGGAACTATTTGAGAGCGTGGCACACGTTCGGGTGCGGCCACTTATCGACAATAGGATTATCACGGCCTAGACAGATGACAAGCGATTGGTTGAGCTTAGAAAGCTGGCTGGCGATGATGAGGATGTCGATTGGAGTGTGGATTTAGACGGGGGCCTACATTATCTTGGCAGCCTATGCGTCCCAAACATTCATGAGTTGAGGCGAGAAGTTCATGAGGCAGCGCACAATTCAAAGCTAGCGATGCATCCTGGAAGTACGAAGATGTATCGAGATGTGAAGAGGTCGTACTGGTGGGACAATATGAAGGCTCATATAGCAGAATATGTATTCCATTGTCTCACGTGCCAGCAGGTCAAGGCAGAACATCGCCGACCTCCTGGACTGCTTCAGCCCATGCCCATAACTGAATGGAAGTGGGACTTCATCTCTATGAATTTTATACCAGGGCTGCTGAAGATGAGGAAGGGACATGATTCTATCTGGGTGATCGTCGACCGATTGATGAAGTCAGCTCACTTTCTCCCGATCAGAGTTTCGAACTCTGCTGACGAGTTGGCCAGATTGTACATCAAGGAGATAGTTCGTTCACATGGAGTTCCCTTGGAGATTGTGTCGGACAGAGACGTGCGATTCACATCTATATTCTAGACTCGTATCCAGGAAGCGATGGGTGTGAAATTGAAGTTCAATACCGCGTTTCATCCACAGACTAAAGGGCAGATGGAACGGGTGAATCAGGTACTAGAAGAAATGTTATGAGCTTGTGTGCTTGATTTTAAGGACAGTTGGGATGACTGCCTTCCCTATGCAGAATGCGCCTACAATAACAGCTTTCAGGTGAGTATTGGCATGACTCCCTATGAGGCGTTGTATGGTCGCCCGTGTAGAGCACCGCATTGTTGGGAAAAAGTGGGCGAGAAGAGTCTAATTGGCCTAGAGTTAGTACAGGCGACCTCAGAGAAGATCGACATTAACAGACATCGACTTCTGGTAGCACAGAGCAGACAGAAGAGCTATGCTGATAAAAGGTGGCGACCGCTTGAGTTTGAGGTTGGGGACCATGTGTTCCTTAAGGTTTCTCCTATGAAGGGAGTCCTACAGTTTGATAAGAAGGGGAAGCTCACACCGAGGTTTATTGGCCCATTTCAAATACTGGATCGAGTGGGGGTAGTAGCATACCGCTTGGCTTTGCCCACACCACTCACGGGCGTGCACAACGTATTTCATATATCTATGCTGAAGAAATACATTCTTGATCCTTCACACATCATCAGATGGGAGTAGGTGCAGTTGAGCAAGGATGCTACATATGTACTGCGTCCGACGCGTATCCTATACAGGAAGGAGCAAGTGTTGTGCAGTAAGGTGATTCTGCTCGTGAAGGTATTATGGACACATCATTCAGAGGAAGAGGCTACTTGGGAGACTGAAGTCGAGGTCAGAAAGAACTAACCTCAGATTATCGAGGAGTACGAAAATGTATTAATTTTGAGGACGAAATAAAAAATCCGTATAGAGACCCGAGTACCACCTTAGGTAGAAATCCCTCGGGACCAAATCCTTTAGAAATTAGACGAGATTTAACTAAGTGTTAAATTAGATTACCTCTGAAATTAATACTAATCACTTTAAATATGATCTGTAAGACTCAAAACCTGTAGAATCATTAACGCTACATTACCCTAAAATCTAGAATCAATCTCTAAACCCAGTTGCTCTCGGGAGCACTTTGAAACTTCGTATCGGACCTGGACTGCACGTTGAAAGTCCGATGACTATAACACCATAGGATTAGGACCACCTTGCTGGACTTGACCACCACTGTAACATCCCAAAAATCGGGGGGTCGAGCAAAAACCCAACTCCCGAGTTCCAAAATGTTATTTATGCAACATATATATGTATGATTGAATATTGTCTGTGATAATGTATTAAACATGAGTGAGATTAAGCTAAAACAGCATATCACGCTCCAGAGATGGTTAAATTTACAAGCGAAAGACTGTGATAGTAGGTATAATATATATGAACTGTTGTATGTCTCCAGAGTGTGAACATATTACCAGGTTATATACATACATGTATACTTCAAAAGTAAACAAAACGAATATACATGAGGGCGCTAAAAATATAAAATGACAAGTGTCAATGTATCTAATCAACCTCCCTGTAATCCCGTCAATCAGATCACGCATAAAGGAGGAATCCTCCTCCTCATCATCAAGTCCAGCTCCGCCTTGCAGGTCGCGCCATCATCTGCAATTACAATAGGGACTGGTGGGTGTACGGAAACACCATCCCATAACGTGGGAGTGAGTGATCAACTCAGTGGGATAAGAGAGCAGAGATTAGTATGTTATCAAATCAATCATGCGATAATAGTAAAGCAGTAAATCAAACATTTCTAATACTGTTGTTAATGCAATATGATATGACATGATGGATGCCCTCACCTACGTTCTCCCTCATACGGCACTATCTTCGTCCGCGGCATGCATGCATCCCGCTCAGTGCTCCACATCTTCCAGGCACATGTAATGTAATGGTGATATGATTGCCGAGTTGTTATTAGTCCATTCAAACAGCAGGATTGGGAAACTAAGGTACTTCCCTTATATCAATCCCAACACAGATCCTGTCTAGGGTCGTCACTCCTACTAATCTCATACAAGGTATATTTTGTAGGTCACTGCAAGGGCTGCCAGGGCTATTGCACGCACTCGTTGCTCCGCTCCCCCATCACCTTATCAATACAGGCCTACTGTACTCTACTGCTACTGAAGGGTCGTCGCCTCCCGTAGACTCAGAATACGCTCGCGGTCACTACAAAGGACTCGTCGCCTGATCAGTGTAGGCCGAAAGCAAGAATATAGTGTCCCATACCACCATAATCTGCTCACGAGACTAAGTGCTCACCGGTCACTACGGGGAGGTTTGTGGCCCCAGCGTAGGCCGACAGCTCGACCACGGTGTCCCATACCACCATGCCCGGCTCATGAGTCTTCGTGGATCAAGGTACTATGGTTAACAGGGTTTACAGTAGTAAGTTCAGTACCCTAGGTTCAAGCAGTTATGACTCATGCAGGGTGAACATACAATGGCCAGTCGGGTTACTTGACGGGCTCGACTAGCACGATCGCATCTCAAGTTGAATGACATGAAGTGCATAAAACACTTCGTGTGGCCTAACCACTGCCGCCAACTCCAAAACACGACTCGCGTTCATCGATGCGTCATTCGTGGCAAAGATAAGCTAACCACGAATTCGCTCGGTTACCGACTGCCTGGACTAAGTATAGTCCCAAAAAATTATGGAATCACATCAGCAATCATATTAGAGTATTGGAAATGAAATACAACCATGTGAGCATGTTAACACATGTTATAACATACAACTTAAGCAATCTTCCAAGCACATACATTTCATGCATATTATGAAATCATGCATATAGTCAACATGTAGGAAATCATTTATATCAGCATATTAATTGAGAAATCAATCTCAAACTAATCCATAACACCATTTAATTCAATACATACTAATACAAGCATTTATACAAACACTTACACTACACACTTAAGTCTACATATAGTATGTCGACCCGAAGTACGTAATTAGGCGAATCTCTTCGCCAAACTAATTATGCACGTATTCCTAATATTCTAATGTGACAATAAACCATGTCAATCACACCAGCAAAATATGAATGAAATCGGTACTTCCTATAAATGACTAAAATGCCCTAAATCTCATATTCTTCGCTGGTTTACGAAACAGGAAACGGACAGCATGTTGTACATGTCAAACGGCGATGTCGTCGATAATCTACTATTAAACGACATTAAAAGCATTGGAAACAGTCAATCAAAGCGTCTAAAATCTGCACCTTATCTCTTATAAACGTATCGTTTCGAACGGAGCGTATACGCTTCGTATACGGCGACTAGGCAACCTGATTTACAGGATCCATCAGGTATCTCGCTATGGAAATGAAGGATCAGCAAATCAGCAAGAGTTTAGGATATTTTCTTACCTAGAAAAGTGATTGAAGCGCGTGGCTTAACCACTTGCAGCATGTGGCACAAGCAGCAGGGAATTCTCTCCCACCTTCTCTCACAAACTCTCACCTTTTCTCTCTCCTAATCTAGGACTTTTTGCAAATTCGGATGGGAGAGAGGAGTGAGGGTTTCAACCCCTTTTATAACCTCAAATGTGCCCAAAATAGGCTCGGGTACAATGTATACTTGAGGTATGTCCAATTCGGGGCTATTTCGGTCCAAAAGACCATTTCTGGTGGTCCCCTAGCCGAACGCGATCTGACTTAAGCTCATGCATACTGGATCTAGCATACATCAAGTTTTCAGTCCGGCAGGGTTCGCAGATCGCAAGTAGTGGTCCAGTTTCAGTTTAGCGGTCACCGCACGTAGATCAGGTCTACAAGTCTCATGATATGAAATAGAAATTTTTCCTGATCCGAGGGTGTAATCTGGCTGAATTCTGATGGTCAGAACACTTAATACTGACGTGTTAAGTCGTGTGCCTGATTTAAATTTTAAATTCCAAATCTGTCCCTATTCGCAGTCTCTTCAGTCCGGGCTCAATGAAATAGCCTGTGGTTATCGGTTGGACTTGATTTTCGAAATGATTGTCAAGTTCAGCAAGGCAGTTCTAAAGTCTAAGATAGTAGGTATCGAACTTTCGACGTGCGGTCTAGATCCAATACAAAGTTTCAAAGTGGTCCAGAGAACAAACCTACTTAGAGTTTGATCCAAGGTTATAGAGCTTTATAGAGTCATTGGTTCTACTCGATTTGGGTCTTGTAGAACGTATTTAAAGTGATCAGGGACTATTTTTCAGCTACTCTAGCATTGCGCTAGCTAACTTATACTTAGTTTCTAAAGGAATTAACCCTAAGTGATCTCTTTGGCTATGGAATTAGGTTCTAAGAGATTTTTCAGGTGTTTTAGTTGACCCATTGCCTAAGGACGTCTAATCCCAGGTTGGCCAAAATCCGGGGTGTTACAACCACCTCGGAAATCAAGTCCAGAGAGTATCCTGAAGCCATTTCCTTAAGTCCGGAGCGAAGTGTGTGAGAAATGAGAATATCTTTAGAAATAAATTCACATTTAAGTAAAACTGAGTCGTGTCGCTTATGGACAAAATATAAGGAATCAGACCGTCAGAATCTGACCCAAATACACCCTCGGATTAGGGATATTTGCCACTACATGGCAATCTACTTGTGGCCCTGATCGAGTATCAATAACTGTTGAATTAAAATTGATCCACAGCGGCCGATCTGAAAATTTGATCAGACTAAAAACTTAGTATGACCTAGATCTAAGGTCAGGAAGCTTAAGTCTGTCCGCACATCAAAATGATTCCTCCAGAAGTGCTCCGTTGGATCGTAACAAGTACCCTTTGGCTGAATCCTAAGAATACCTTAGCCCTAGGGCTAATTCCATTAGTTTTAGGCCTATATAAGGACCTTAAACACTCACTCATTCACTCCATATGAATTTGAGAAAAACCTAGGAGAGAGAAAAGAGTAAAGAGAGAGAAAGTGAGATAGAAGTGGGAGCTACTCCTGGGATTCAATCCCCGTTACTCCTCTTGCTTAAACATCATTACCGAATCGCTATTCCGGCAATTCCAACTCCGTACTTGGGTAAGAAAAACTTAACCTTAAGATTTTCTAGGGTTTTCATTGATGCAAGTAGCGAAATAGCTGACTTAACTCGTGTTATAGGTTGTCATTTTATCATTGACGCAGACTTAGAGTCTCTATCCAATTCGTTATGCTTCTGCAGCATAAGGTGCGGACTATAGATGTATAGATTATGGTTTTCAAAGCTTTCAATGTTGGTTAATGATAGATTCCTGACGTGGGTGCTATTTCATATGCAAAATGCGATGTATGTTTTGCGTTTCAGTTATATACGAACTATGTAGAGTTTAGCATATTCTTTGTAATTGTAGAAAGTACCGTATATGTATGAAATTTGAAAGTGTGCTTGCCATGATTAACTACCGTGTGTATACTCTAGCTATGCGTATAATAACTCCTTGGTGAGAAGATTCACCCTAATACATGTTTGGGCCAACTTACGTTATCTAGGCTAATAAGTGTAGTCTAAGTGTTTGTGCAAATGCTTGTATAAGTAAGTACTTAGGAGATAGTGGTTTAGATGGGTGTTGAGATAGGATTCTCAACAACCCTAGGGATGTGTATGATTTCCTCCATGCAAGTTGTTTAGTTTTATCTCTTTACTTATGAAATGCATGTGTATGGATTCTTGTTTATGTTGCATCTTATAACATGTTTGCTATTATGATTGGACTACTTGGTTACTCTTATTTTGACTACTTCATATGCTTATTGGTTAAGGTTGAATGTGTATGGGGCCATATTATGGTCCAGGCAATCGGTAACAGGCATTGAGTTCGTGGCTGAGATTTATTCACCACGTAGGACGTTTTTGACGAACCGAACCGTACTAGAGTTGTCGATAGTGGTTTGGCCACATGAAGTATTTGCGTACTTCATGTCGATCAACTCAACATACGCTCGTGCTAGTCGAGCTCGTCATGTAACCCGATTGACCCGATGTATGTTCGTCATGTATGGACGCTCCTTTTTGAATCTAGGGTACCAAACTTACCAGTGCAATCCCGTCAACATTGGTACCTCGATCCGCTAAGACTCATGAGCCGGGCATGGTGGTATGTGACACCGTAATCAAGCTGTCAACCTACGATGGGGTGATGAGTTTTCCTGTAGTGACTAGTGAGCAACCTAGACTGGTGAGCTGATTATGCTGGTATGAGACATTATATTTGAGCTGTCGGCCTACTTTGATTGGTGACGAGCCCTTTGTAGTGACCTCGAGTATATCCTGAATCTGCATTGGGGCGACGAGCCTTATTGTAGTATATACAATATAACTAGACCTGTATTGATTGGTGACGAGCCCTTTACAGCAATCTAGAACTATAATATCGTATGAGATTGTCTAGGACTAACGACCCTAGAATGGATCATTGCTTAGGTATTAATATAAGGGAGGTACCTTAGCTTCCTAATCCTGCTGTATAAAAAGGATTAATAATAACTTGGTAATCATACTCATAACATCGCACTGCATGTGCCCCGGGTTGAAGAGCACAGAGGGAAGAAAGCATGCCTTGACCATAAGATGGTGTCACACAAGGGAGTGTAGGCGAGGGCATGCATCATGAAAACATTTCATCCTTGCATTAATAAGAGTATCTAGGAATGTCTGATATGTCTGCTTTATCATTACTGCTTGACGAAATTGATAACATATTAATCTTTGCTCTATGATTTCACCAAGTTGATCACTCACTACCACGTTCTGGGACAATGTTCTGAACACCCACCAAACTCTATCTTAGTTGCAGATGACGACGTGACTCAGGAGGCGGAGCCTGATTACTATGACGATCAGGAAGAGTTCTCGTATATGCAGTTCTCCGACGGTTTCTCTTAGGCCGTCCTGATCGATGGGACTACAGGGCTTATCATAGTAGTTGAACTATCTCTTGACATTTTGATTTGTGAACTATTACCTATATATGGTGACTCAGTGATGTATTCATACTTTGGGGTTCGACAGTGATCTTTTAAACTCATATACGCTTATATACATCTTTCATTCTTCTGCTTGTGTTATATAAATTGATTTGGAGTATGAATTACTGTTTTAGTATAATCTCACTCATGTTCAATGCGCTAATATGAATAACATTTAATCATCATTATCTATGTTGCATAAGTGATGCGTTGGAACTAGGGAGCTAAGCTTCTACTCGACCCCTAATTTTCAGAGCGTTATAGTCCCCCTTTTTGAAAGAGCAGTATTTAACCCGTTTGTCAAAAATGGCTGATATCCTTGCCTAATATGATTGCAACCGCTGCTATGCGGCTAGGCATTTCTCATCGAGAAAATCTAATTATTCCAACCTTATCTTCGTATTCTCGTCCTCTGTTATAGACTGATGTTGTAACATCCCGAAAATCGGGGGGTCGAGCAAAAACCCAACTCCCGAGTTCCAAAATGTTATTTATGCAACATAGATATGTATGATTGAATGTTGTCTGTGATAATGTATTAAACATGAGTGAAATTAAGCCAGAACAGTATATCATACTCCAGAGACAGTTAAATTAACCAGCGGAAGTCTGTAATAGTATGTATAACATATATAAACTGTTGTATGTCTCCAGAGTGTGAATATATTACCAGGTTATGCACATACATGTATACTTCAAAAGTAAACAAAATGAATATACATGAGGGCGCGAAAAATTCAAAATGACAAATGTCAAAGTATCTAATCAACCTCCCTGCAATCCCGTCAATCAGAACACGCATAAAGGAGGAATCCTCCTTATCATCATCAAGTCCAGCTCCGCCTCACAGGCCGCGCCATCATCTGCAATCACAAAAGGGACTGGTGGGTGTCCGGAAACACCATCCCGTAACGTGGGAGTGAGTGATCAACTCAGTGGGATAAGAGAGCAGAGATTAGCATGTTCACAATTCAATCACGCGATAATAGTAAAGCAGTAAATCAGACAATCCTAATACTGTTGTTAATGCAAGATGATATGACGTGATGTATGCCCTCACCGACGATCACCCTCATGCGGCAACATCTTACGACCGCGGCATGCCACACTCCCTAGAGTGCTCCACATCTTCCAGGCACATGCAATGCTATGGTGATATGTTTACCAAGTTGTTATTAGTCCATTCAAACAGCAGGATTGGGAAACTAAGGTACTTCCCTTGTATCAATCCCAACACAGATCCTGTCTAGGGTCGTCACTCCTAGTAATCTCATACGATGTATATTTCGTAGGTCACTGCAAGGGCTGCCAGGGCTGTTGCTCGCACTCGTTGCACCGCTCCCCCATCACCTTATCAATACAGGCCTACTGTACTCTACTGCACGGAAGGGTCGTCGCCTCCCGTGGACTCAGAATACGCTCGCAGTCACTACAAAGGGCTCGCCGCCTGATCAGTGTAGGCCGACAGCTAGAATATAGTGTCCCATACCACCATAATCTGCTCACGAGTCTAGGTGCTCACTAGTCACTACGGGGAGGTTTGTGACCCCAGCGTAGGCCGACAGCTCGACCACGGTGTCCCATACCACCATGCCCGGCTCATGAGTCTTCGTGGATCAAGGTACCATGGTTAACAGGGTTTACAATGGTAAGTTCAGTACCCTAGGTTCAAGCAGTTATGATACATACAAGGTGAACAAACATCGGCCAGTCGGGTTACTTGACGGGCTCGACTAGCGCGATCGCATCTCAAGTTGAACGACATGAAGTGCGTAAAACACTTCGCGTGGCCTAACCACTGCCGTCAACTCTCAACCCGAATCACGTTCATCGACGCGTCGTTCGTGGCTATGACCAGTCAACCACGAATTCGCTCGGTTACCGACTGCCTGGACTAAGTCAAGTCCCACACATCTATGGTATTACATTAACACTATATACCAGGGTATTGGAATTGAAATACATCATGTGAGCATGTTAACACATGTTATAACATTCAACTTAAGCAAATCTTCAAGGCATACCTTTCATGCATATTCAACTTAAGCAAATCTTCAAAGCATACTTCCTATGCATGTAACGCAATCATGCATAAGGTCAACATGTAGGAAATCATTTAGGTCAGCATTTTAATCATGAAATCAATCTCAAACTACTACATAACATCATTCAATACAATACATACTAGTACAAGCATTTATACAAACACATACACTACACACTTAAGTCCACATATAGTATGTCGACCCAAAGTGCGCAACTAGGCGAATCTCTTCGCCAAACTGATTATGCAATCATTCCTAACTCTCTAATGCGGCGACAAACCATGTCAATCACATCAGCAAAATATGAATGTAAACAGTACTTCCTACAAATGACTAAAATGCCCTAAATCTCATATTCTTCGTTAGCTTACGAAACGGGAAACGGAGAGCATTTTGTACATGTCAAACGGCAATGCCGTCAAGAATCTACTATTAAACGACATTGAAAGCGTTGGGAACCGTCAATCAAAGCGTCTAAAATCCTCACCTAGTGTCTTGTAGACTCGGGAATTGAAGCGGAGCGTATATGCTTCGTCTACGGCGAGTAAGGAGCCTAATACATAAGATCCATAAGCTACATCGCTATGGAAACAAGGAAAACTCAAATCAACAACTATTTAGGGTTTTTACTTACCTAGGATCGCGGTGGAATCGCCGGGAAAGCGGTAGAGATGTGTTGCTTAAGCACGTGCAACGCGTAGTACAAGTGGCAGGAAGAACTCTCCCACACTCTCACAATCTCTCACTCTTTTTCTCTCTCCCAAGCTAGGGCTTCTCTCAAATTCGGATGGGAGAGAGGAGTGAGGGTTTCAACCCCTTTTATAGCCTAAAACATGCCCAAAATAGGCTTGGGAACAATGTTTACTTGGTGCCTAACCAAATCAGGGCCGTTTCGGTCCAAAAGGGCATTTCTGGAGGTCCCCAGGCCAAATGCGGTCGGACTTAAGCTCATGCATACTGGATCTAGCACACATCCAGTTTTCAGACCGGTTGGGTTCCCAGATCGCACGTGGCGGCCCAGTTTCAGTTTAACGGTCACCGCACCAAGATCAGGCCTATAAGTCTCGTGATATATAATAGATATTTTTCCTGATCCAAGGGTGTAATTTGGCTGTATTCTGACGGTCAGAACGCTCAATACTGATGCGTCAAATTGTGTGCCAGTTTTGAATTTCAAATTCCAATTCTAACCCTATTCTCACTCTCTTCGGTCCGGGCTCAATGAAATAGCCTGTGATTATCGGTTTGACTTGATTTTTGGAATGAGTGTCAAGTCCAGCTAGACGGTTCTAACGGTCTAAGATAGGAGGTATCGGACTTTCGACGTGCGGTCTAGATCCAATACAAAGATTCAAAGTGGTCCAGAGAACAAACCTGCTTAGAGTTTGGTCCGAGGTTTAGAGCATTATAGCACCATTGGTTCCACTCGCTTTGGGCCTTGTAGAACGTATTTAAAGTGATCAGGGACCGTTTCCCAGCTATTCTAACGTTGCACTAGCTAACTTATGCTTAGTTTCTAAAGAAATTTATCCTAAGTGGTTTCTTTGACTATGGAATTGGGTTCTGAACGATTTTTCAGGTGTTTTAATTGACCCACTGCCTAAGGACGTCAAATCCCAGATTGGCCAAAATCTGGGGTGTTACAGATGTACTGCCACCCTGAGCGATGCTACTTGTATTTCTATCGAGATGACTTCCTTAACACCATAGACTAGTGAATACGGTGTTGCCCTTGTTGTTGTGCGATGAGTATTTCTGTATGCCTATAATGCTTCTTACAATTTATCATCCCAATCGCGTTTGTTCCCTGTCACTGTCTTTTTTAGTATTTTGACTATCATTTTATTAAACACCTCCACTAGTCCGTTGGCCGGTAGATAGTAAGGAGTTGAAAACGAATGCCGAATACTGAATTTCTGACATAACTTTTCCATGCCTCTATTTTTGAAGGGAGTGTCATTATCCGTAACGATTTTTTTTGGAATACCATGTCGGTATATTATGACATGGCGGATAAAATTAACCACATCCTTTTCCTTAAAATTAGGCAAAACAATTGCTTCAGTCCATTTGGAGATATAATCGGTTGTTGACAAATATACTGCTTTCCTTTGGATGAAGTATGAGCAACCTCAATAAACTAGTATTGAGAGGTTAATACGAATTCAGTTCTAAGGACTACCTTACACCATAAAAACCAAGGGTTTATGGCAGGACAACCTTATTTCTAGAATGTCCTTTATATCAAAAACTCAATCCGAAGAGGAATAAATAAATAGCAAGGAATTGAAATAAATTGCAGAAATTTAAATCTAAATTATTACAACATTCCCCACTATGCTTGAAATGAAAAGATTACAACATTCACATCCACACGTACATTCCACAGTCTTGAATGATAAAGGATAGAAAGAATAAATCACGCATCCACAAAACACAAAGAGTTATAGTGGTTCGCCTGTGTGTACACCAACTATTATAAAACAGCCACACAAATTGCTACTCCACTCCTAATATCCTTACACAGGGGATATCAACGTTCACTATCAAAATAGGTTTCACAGGTTCACCTAAAACCTTCACAATTGTGTCTTTTTGATTTGGGCTTACACAATTCAAAAACCCCTCAGTCTGAGTTTTCTGGCTCTCCTCAGATAACCACACAATGAGATTTTTCTGGCTTAATCTCAAAATAAACCAAAAAGAAATGTAAATTACAATAAATGTAAAATACCTAAATTTCTCCTTTCGTTGTAGCCTGGAAGAACCAATTGGAGTAGATGATTAAATGTAGAGGTTCAAAGTCCAATACTCACTTTAAAATGGTTCTAAGTTCTAATTAATTTTAAGTTAAACCAATTGGGCTAGCTGCATTTGGTTTTGATTCAAAGGAGTTATAAAATTTTCTCCTTTTCAAATCAGATTGGAATGCAAATCAAATAACAATAAGCTAACAAAAGGAATATTAATTATGCACAAAGTAGCTTAAAATAAACACAAACTTATCTTAGAGTGGATCCTTGATTTTACTTAAATTTCTATATGAAACTCTGAAATTCGTGCTCAATTTATAGTAGCAGAAACCTCGTCTATGACTGGTCTTGAGGACACTTCGGATGGTCGTAGCAGAACGGATTTTTGAATATTTGGCGCGATCGGATAAAATCGTTCTTCAACTGGTCGTAGGTTATCTACGACTGGTCGTAGGACTCTCACAACTGGTCGAAGGAACCCCAAATTCATCACTGGAGTTTGAATTGTTAATACAGGACTGGTCGTAGGTCAGGTTGACACTGTTCACACGACTGGTCGAACAGTCTCCAAGACTGGTCGTAGCTTAACCAGAAATTTCTGAAAATTTGTGTAACACCCCGGATTTTGGCCAATCTGGGATTTGACGTCCTTAGACAGTGGGTCAATTAAAACACCTGAAAAATCGCTTAGAGCCCGATTCCATAGCCAAAGAAATCACTTAGGGTTAATTCCTTTAGAAACTAAGCATAAGTTAGCTAGCGCAACGCTGGAGTAGCTGGGAAATAGTCCCTGATCACTTTAAATACGTTCTACAAGGCCCAAAGCGAGTGGAACCAATGGTGCTATAATGCTCTAAAGCCTCGGATCAAACTCTAAACCGGTTTGTTCTCGGGACCTCTTTGAAACTTTGTATTGGATCTAGACCGCGCGTCGAAAGTCCGATACCTACCATCTTAGACCGTTATGACCACTTAGCTGGGCTTGACAATCGTTTCGAAAATCAAGTCCAACTGACATTCTAAGGCTATTTCATTGAGCCTGGAGTGAAGAGAGTGAGAATAGGGTAGAGTTGTAATTTTAAAATTCAAATCTGGCACACAACTTGACGCATCAGTATTGAGCATTCTGACCGTCAGAATTCAGCCAAATTGTACCCTCGGATCAGAAAAAATTTCTATTTCATATCACGAGATTTGTAGACCTGATCTAGGTGCGATGACCGTTGAACTGAAATTGGACCGCCACGTGCGATCTGGGAACCCTATCGGTCTGAAAACTTGATGCGTGCTAGATCCAGTATGCATGAGCTTAAGTCCGACCGCATCTGGCCAGGGGACCTCCAGAAATGCTCTTTTGGACCGAAACAGCCCCGATTTGGTTACCCCTCAAGTGAACTTTGTTCTTGAGCCTATTTTGGGCATTTTTGAGCTTATAAAAGGGGTTGAAACCCTCACTCCTCTCTCCCATCCGAATTTGCAAAATCCCTAGATTGGGAGAGAGAAAAGGTGAGAGTTTGTGAGAGAAGGTGGGAGAGTTCTTCCTGCCACTTGTGCTACGTGTTGCACGTGTTAAAGCAACGCACCTCTATCGCTTTCTCGGCGACTCCTCCGCTTTCTCATGTAAGAAAATACCCTAGAAGTTGCTGATTTGAGGTTCCTTTCATTTCCTAGCGAAGTAACTAATAGAACTTGTGTATTAGGTTCTCTAATCGCCGTAGACGAAGCGTATACGCTCCGTTCGAACTCACACCCCAAAAAGGAAAAAGGTGCGGATATTAGACGCTTTGATTGACTGTTTTCAAAGCTTTCAATGTCGTTTAATAGTAGATTCTTGACGGCAACGCCGTTTGACATGTACAACATGCTCTCCATTTCCTGTTTCGTAAATTAACGAAGAATATGAGATTTAGGGCATTTTAGTCATTTGTAGGAAGTACAGTTTACATTCATATTTTGCTGATGTGATTGACATGGTTTGTTGTCGCATTAGGAAGTTAGGAATGCGTGCATAATTAGTTTGGCGAAGAGATTCGCCTAAATGCGCACTTCGGGTCGACATACTATATGTAGACTTAAGTGTGTAGTGTAAGTGTTTGTATAAATGCTTGTATTAGTATGTATTGGCTTAAATGGTGATATGGATTAGTGTGAGATTGATTTCTCAATGAATATGTTGATGTGAATGATTTCCTACATGTTAGCCATATGTACGATTTCATTATATGTATGAAATGCATGTGCTTAATGATTCATTTAAGTGGTATGTTATAATATGTGCTTGATGAGTTTCTTATGACTTAGTTGGAGATTGAATTCTCAATTAATACGCTGATGGTGATGATTTCCTATATGTTGGCGATATGTATGATTTCATTATATGCATGAAAGGCATGTGTTTGAAGACTTGCTTAAGTTGTATGTAATGACATGTGTTAACATGCTCATATGGTTCCATTTCATTTCCATTACCCTTACACAACTACTGATGTGATTCTATGATTGTTTGGGACTATGCCTAGTCCAGGCAGTCGGTAACCGAAAGAATTCGTGGTTAGCTTATCTTGGCCGCGAAGGACGTGTCGATGAACGCGAGTCGTGTTGGAGTTGGCGGCAGTGGTTAGGCCACGCGAAGTGTTTTACGCACTTCATGTCGTTCGACTTGCGATGCGCTCGTGCCAGTCGAGCTCGTCAAGTAACCCGACTGGCCGTTGTATGTTCACCTTGTATGAGTCATAACTGCTTGAACCTAGGGTACTGAACTTACCATTGTAAACCCTGTTAACCATGGTACCTTGATCCATAAAGACTCATGAGCCGGGCATGGTGGTATGGGACACCGTGGTCGAGCTGTCGGCCTACGCTGGGGCCACAAACCTCCCCGTAGTGACCAGTGAGCACCTAGACTCGTGAGCAGATTATGGTGGTATGGGACACTATATTCTAGCTGTCGGCCTACACTGATCAGGCGACGAGCCCTTTGTAGTGACCGCGAGCGTATTCTGAGTCCACGGGAGGCGACGACCCTTCCGTTGCAGTAGAGTACGGTAGGCCTGTATTGATAAGGTGATGGGGGAGCGGTGCAACGAGTGCGAGCAACAGCCCTGGCAGCCCTTGCAGTGACCTACGAAATATACATCGTATGAGATTACTAGGACTGACGACCCTAGACAGGATCTTTGTTGGGATTGATATAAGGGAAGTACCTTAGTTTCCCAATCCTGCTGTTTGAATGGACTAATAACAACTTGGAATTCATATCACCATAGCATTGCATGTGCCTGGAAGATGTGGAGCACTCTAGGGAGTGTGGCATGCCGCGGTCGTAAGATGTTGCCGCATGAGGGTGATCGTCGGTGAGGGCATACATCACGTCATATCATAATTGCATTAACAACAGTATTAGGATTGTTTGATTTACTGCGTTTCTATTATCGCATGATTGATTTGATAACATGTTAATCTTTGCTCTATTATTCCACTGAGTTAGCTACTCACTCCCACGTTACGGGACGGTGTTCCGGACACCCACCAGACCTTTTTGTGATTGCAGATGATGGCGCGGCCTGTGAGGCAGAGCCGGACTTGATGATGATGAGGAGGATCCCTCCTTTATGCGTGTTCTGATCGACGGGATTACAGGGAGGTTGATTAGATACTTTGACATTTGTCATTTTATATTTTTAGCGCACTCATGTATATTCGTTTCATCTACTTTTGGAGTATACATGTATGTGTATAACCTGGTAACATGTTCACACTCTGGAGACATACAACAGTTTATATATGTTATACATACTATTACAGACTTCCGCTGGTTAATTTAACTGTCTCTGGAGTATGATATGCGGTTCTAGCTTAATCTCACTCATGTTTAATACATTATCACAGACAACATTCAATCATACATATCTATGTTGCATAAATAACATTTTGGAACTCGGGAGTTGGGTTTTTGCTCGACCCCCCGATTTTCGGGATGTTACAATTTGCAACAACCTACAACTAGTCTTGAAATTTCTAGGACTGGTCGAGGTAATGTTAGGACTAGTCAAATAAGGTCCATGACTAGTCTTAGAACAAACCAAAACCATGTATAAACATATAGTTTGAATTATGTACTCAAAATGACCTACCTGAAGGTCAATCTAAGGTCTATCATACCTGGAACATGAAGTATGAACATTGAACTTCATTCATTCAGTGAAGGTAGACCTTTGAACCTTATCAAGCTTGAGCTCTCACACTTGATGTAGCTTAGTCTTGAGATATGCAAAAGCTTGAACCCAAACTTCATCTTGAGTTGCACTTGAGACTTGAAGTGTACGTTAGTCTTGTAATCTTTATCGAAGTAGCTTTGAACATATACACTTACAGATGTTGACAAAGTACATGGCTTGACTTGACTTGTAGTTGATCAATGTACTTAACTTGAAGTACTTGTGAGGACATGTCTTGAACATATATAAATCAACATACAAACACACGACACAGACAAAGGTTTTGACACCACAAAATTTGACAACCAAAGGAGCATATGACTATAGCACTTACAATCTCCCCCTTTGTCAAATTTATCACAAAACACTCATCAGTAATATAACTAAGATGAATACAAAGAATTAAGCACAGGTTATAACACAAAGAACCAGTTTTAGCCTGGTCAAAGAATCATGCACCAGTTGTCATACAACAACTAGCACAATAACTAACACACCTTAGATGAAGTAGGTAAAACACTTCACCTTCTTACTCCCCCTGAATAACTCCCCCTGAGTGCCACATACATCCAAAAAAAATGCTTGCTTCTACTACTACTACTCACAAATCAATTCATCTCTAAAACATTCATCTCCAAAACCTCTAAAACCATCATAGAAATTCTCCCCCTTTTTGTCACAATATGACAAAGGAAGAATAAAATAATGGAACATGATAATAAACAGGAGTAATTAAGGAGACAAGATATATGAAAATAAAGATCATAACTATTAAAATAGTTCAGTCCATAGCCAATAAAACATAGTCAGCAAACCCCACATAAAGTTCATAATCCAAAACAAATATAAAGTTATTACAGACTAAAGAGTTAATCAATCAATCTGAACCTGAAGAAGGAGTAGGTATGGAATGATTAAGTTGATACATGCCCTTGTTTAAGCGCCTAAGATACTTGCGTATATATTTAAATTGTAAATCATGGGCAACATTCATGTTATCAACTTTAACATCCATATGCTCTATCTTCTCCTCAAGTGCATGCAAATGTGCTCAAATCGAGATGGTTCATAATCAGGGTCATTAGCAGAATCAGACTCAATTTCATCAAAAATATCATCCATGTTTATGTCTGTAAGTGCTATGATTTCATATCCCTTTAGTTGTCAAATTTTGTGGTGTCAAAACCTATTTCTATGTCTTATATATCTTGTGTTTTATGTTTGAAGACTAGTCATTGCAATCAAGACATATCAAGACATCGCATTTCAAGACAAGATCTTAAATGAAGAAAGTTTTCAAGTCTTGGATGAAGAAATCAAGAATAGAAGTATTCAAGTTTGCATGTTCAAGGTTTGATCAAGTTCAAGTTTTATAAAAGACTTTCTCAAGTCAAGATCAAGCTCATGAAAGCCTACTACAACTGTTGAATATTCACAAGCTTCTCTTAAGGGTCATCTGAGTGTTAAGACTTTCAAGTCCATCTCACTTTTAAGGTTTGTTTGACCTTAGATTAACCTTAGGATGGGCTTTATTGTAGGTCATTCCGGATACATAACTTATATATTTTTATATGCTTGTTTGGAGTGTTCTAAGACCAGTCCTAGGGACTTTAAGACCAGTCCTAGCTTTGCTACGACCAGTCTTAGGTTTTTTAGGACCAGTCCTATGTAGTTGAAGATTTTCAGATCTTTCTAGCTGTCCTACGACCAGTCATGGACATCCTACGACCAGTCCTGTGAGTTCTACGACTCATCCTTCGACCGGTCGTAGCCCTACGACTCAAACTCCATCAACCATTTTTGGGGTCCTACGACTGGTCGTAGGTGTCTCACGACCAGTCGTAGGTGGCCCACGACTGGTCGTAGACCACCCTCGACCGGTCGTGGAACTGAAAATTAAATCCCGCGAAAATCTTTCGAAAATCTTTGGAGCTACAACCAGTCCTGGGATCCTAAGACTAGTCGTAGACGGGATTTTTCAGTTTATAAATTGAGCACGAACTTCAAAGTTTTAACACTTCAAATCAATTGTATTCAAGCATTCTTTAGGCTATTCTTTGAGATAAGTTTGTGTTTATTTTAAGCTGCTTTGTGCTTATTTAATATTCATTTTGCTAGCTTATTCTTATTTGATTTTGATCTACATTCCAATCTTATCAGAAAAGGGGAATTTCTGATATTCCTTCTTCTTGGATTCAAAATCAAATAGATCTAGCCCGTTTGATCTAAAATCAATTAGACTTAGAACCATTCTTAAAGTGAGTATTGTACTTTGAACGTCGAATCGAATTTCTACTCCGATTGGTTCTATTGGGCTTCTTCAAAAGGTGATTCAGGTATTTTACATGTTTTGTAATTTACTTTCTCTGGTTTTTGTTTGAGATTCGCCAGAAAAATCTCATTGTATTGGTTATCTGAGGAGAGCCAGACAACTCAAATTGTGGGGTTTTTGGATTGTGTAAGCCCGAGATCAAAGACACAATTATGAAGGTTTTAGGTGAACCTGTGAAACCTATTTTGATAGTTCATGCTAATATCCCCTGTGTGAGGATATTAGGAGTGGAGTAGCAATCTGTGTGGCAGTTGGATAACAGTTGGTGTACACACAGGCGAACCACTATATATCGTTGTGTTGTGGATGTGCTTTATTCTTTCATTCTTTTATTCATTCTGTTTTGTGGAAGAGTGTTTGTGGATGAATGTTGTAAATACTTCAAGCAAGTGTGGATGAATGTTGTAATAACTTAGGATTTATTTTTTACAAATTATTTTGATTTCATTGCTTATTATTCCTCTTTGGTTTGTGATACAAGGACGTTCTAGAAATAAGGTTATCCTACCTTAAACCTCTGGTTTTTGGTGTAAGGTTGTCCTTAGAACTGATAAAGTATCAATCTCTTTATTTTAGGCTATTGTGATTGTTTTATATTCAGCATTGTGCTTTATATCTTTTATTATTCTGCTGTTATAAGTTTTATTTGGCATTGCCCTATTCACCCCCCCTCTAGGGCATATAGCTAGGCCCTTTCAAGTGGTATCAGAGACTAATAGCTCGTGCTTATTGTTTATTTATTGGATTTATTTCCTGAGCTAACGATCTAAGTTATATTACGATGTCAAATTTTGATAGCCTATCAGTCACTAGACCACCACCCTTTAATGGCACAAACTATGCCTATTGGAAAGCCAGGATGAGGATCTTCCTCAAATCCTTGGATGAAAGTGTGTGGCTGGCCACAGTGAATGAATAGAACCCTCCTATCACTGAAGTAACTAATGGCGATGGTTCAAAATCTATGAAAGTAACGGTTTATTCGTTTTGGACCACACTTCAGAAAAGTGAAAGTAGTGCAAATGCAAAAGCACTAAATGCAATTACTTGTGCATTATCACCAGATGAATTCAAAAGAATCATCTCGTGTGAAAATGCAAAACAAGCATGGAATATATTAGAAATGACACACGAGGGTACATCTATTGTCAAGAAATCTAAAGTCCAACTCCTCACAACTAAATTTGAAGAAATTCATATGGAGGAGAATGAGATGTTTATGGACTTCTACACTAGATTGAATGACATTGTGAACTCTATGTGGGGTCTTGGTGATAGAATCCTTGAAAGTAAAGTGTGCGCAAAAATACTATGCTCACTTCCTGAACGGTTCAATTCTAAAGTGACCACGATTCAGGAACTTCGTGATATGAATACCATGAGGGTTGAGAAATTAGTTGGTTCACTTCAAACCTATGAGTTATCCTTTAAGGCTCCTAAAGGAAAATCAATAGCTCTCAAATCATCTAAAAATATTTCACAAGAGAGTACTTCGGATTCAGAAAATACCGAAGATGATATGACACTTTTAGCAAAAAGGTTTTACAAAATTTTTAAAAATAAGAAAAAGGTTGATTTTCAAAAATCAAATGATAAGAGACGATCTAAACCTAGAACTCGTAAATCCTTGAAAGATAGTCAATGTTACAACTGTCAAGAGTATGGGCACTTATCTAACAAATGTCTTAAAAAGGACAAATCAAAAAGGAAAAGCATGATGGCTACTTGGGATGAATCATCTGATTCTGAATCCTCTTCTAAATCAGAAGATTCTGAAACCGAGTCGGGTGATGGTGTTAAAGCCCTTATGACTCTAGCCAAGATCACCTATTCAGATCATGATGATATATCTAGTGAAGAAAATCTGAATAGTGATTGCGATAATGAAGATGATCTTCAAGATGCTTATAATGCCCTTTATAAAGAGAGTTGTAAAATTGCTGTCAAGCTTAAATTACAAAAAGAAAAATTTTCTAAGCTTAAGGAAGATTATGAGTCTCTTGTCTTAGAAAAATCTCATATTTCTGATTTTTTTGAAAAAACCAAAAATGATTTAGATTTCAAAACCTCTCAAATTGAAGATTTAAAATCTGAAAAAGAGAAACTCAAAAATGAGGTAGCTTCTCTTTTGAGTTTGAAAGACACATGGAGATATGCCCAAGGTGATCCAAAATTGAAAAAATTATTGTCCGGATTAAGAAAATGTGGCGATCGATCCAGGTTGGGCTGTGATAAAAATACATCTCATAAATAAAAGAACATTGCTCCTAGATTTGTTAAAGGAGAATCTTCGACCTCAAAAGAAAAGAATACTTTTCAAGGTTGTTCTAAAAATTCAAAAACTTTTCAAAAACCTAAAAGTGGCCATGTCAACTTTAATTCTCAAAACCGAAATCAATTAGCTGAAAAAATTATTGATCTTCTCAAGGAGCTATTAAAGTCGAACTCTATAGGTCATTCTTACAACAATAGACAGAAAAAGACCATCTATACTCCTAAACCCAAAACAGTTATGAAATGGGTTCCTAAAGTTGTCACACACTGCTTTCAAAGCAACAAGCCATTCAAAGTGGTACCTAGATAGTGGTTGCTCCAGCCATATGACAGGTGACAAAGCTTTATTCACCGATCTTAAAGATATGACTGATGGGTCAGTCACATTTGGTGATGGAAGCAATTGCAAGATTATTGGCCCAGGTACGGTTCAACTTTATAGCCTTCCCTTATTTAAGAATGTCTTATATGTTGAGGGTTTAAAACACAACCTATTAAGCATTTCTCAGATATGTGATAACAACCATAGTGTAAAGTTTTCTAATCAAGGTTGTGAGATAGTTAATAAAAAGGGTTCTGTTATATTAACTGGTCGCAGAACTTCTGAAAACTGCTACATCGTTAGTGATGCTAGCTCATCTACTCAATCATGTTACATGGTCCATACCAATGAGACTGAATTATGGCATAAACGCCTTAGACATGTATACTATCGGAACTTATTTAGATTGAGCAAAAGAGAACTAAATAGAGGTCTACCCAAATTGCAAAAAGTAGACAAAATATGTGGTGAATGCCAGTTGGGAAAACAAATTAGGATTTCTCACAAGAAAGTGAACTCTAACACCACATCTAGACCACTCGAGCTTCTCCACATGGATCTTATTGGACCTACCAGATCGGAGAGTCGAGGAGGCAAAAAATACATTTTGATTATCGTAGATGACTATACAAGATTCACTTGGGTATCATTCTTAAAAGATAAAACTGAAACCCTGGATGAAGTAAAAAAGGTCATCAAACGAATTCAAAATGAGAAAAGTTCTCATGTTAGCAAGATCCGTAGTGATCATGGATCTGAATTCGAAAACAGTAGTTTTTAGAAATTCTGTAGCGATCAGGGAATATCACATGAATTCTCAGCACCCAAAACACCGCAACAAAATGGTATAGTTGAAAGGAAAAATAGAGTGCTTCAGGAAATGGCTAATGTTATGTTAAATAGTATGAAGCTCTCTAAAAATCTTTGGGCTGAAGCGGTTAATACCGCATGCTATATTATTAATCGGGTTTATACTAGTAAATTTGATAATAAGACTGCTTATGAATTATGATTTGAAAAGAAACCTACTGTCAAATACTTTCGGGTTTTTGGCAGCACGTGTTATATTTTACAGGATCGTGAAAATTTGGGTAAGTTTGATACGAAGAGTGACGAAGGAATTTTTCTTGGTTATTCTTTGAACAGTCGAGCTTATAGGGTTCTAAATAAGATAACTGGTGTGATTCAAGAGTCCATCAATGTGGTCATTGATGATTATTTGAATACATCAGCCCCAAGTTCAGATGATGATGAAGCTCTTATTATTGACAATCTAGATATCTCATCAAGTCAAAAAGAATCTGAACCAAGGACTGTTAAAGATCATCCAACTAATCAAATACTTGAAAATCCTCTCACTGGAGTTTGTACTTGCAAACAACTTTAGAACATATGTAATTATGTTTGTTTTACATCCTAAATAGAACCAGTCAACGTAAAAGAAGCACTTTCTGACGAAAATTGGATAGTTGCTATGCAGGATGAACTTAATCAATTTGTTTGTAATGATGTCTGGTATCTTGTTCCTAGACCTAAAGATAAAAACATTATTGGAACAAAGTGGATCTTTAAAAATAAGTCTGATGAACTCAGAAATATTATACGAAACAAGGCTAGACTGGTTGTACAAGGGTACACTCAGATTGAAGGCATCGATTACGATGAAACCTTTTCTCCAGTCGCTCGCCTTGAATCAATCAGACTTTTATTTCCATCGCATATTTTAGAAAATTTAAAATCTCTCAGATGGATGTAAAGAGTGCTTTCTTGAATGGCGATTTACATGAAGAAGTGTATGTTGAACAACCTTCATGATTTGAAGACCCTAAGTTATTTGACCATGTATTTCATCTCAAAAAGGCTCTCTATGGTCTAAAACAAGTACTCAGGGCATGGTATAAAAAATTGACTAAATTCTTACTTAGTCATAGCTTTTAAGTAGGTAGTGTCGATAAAAAGCTTTTTGTTAAAAAGAATAACAATGATATTTTGATGGTTCAAATATATGTTGATGATATTATTTATGGATCTACTTATTCTAACATGTCTACTGAGTTTGCAGAGTTAATGAAATCAAGGTTCGAAATGAGCATGGTTGGCGAACTTAACTATTTTCTAGGGTTGCAAGTAAAACAACAACCTGATGGAATTTTTATTTCTCAGACCAAATATGCTTCAGACTTGGTTAAAAGGTTTGGATTTGAGAATGGTAAGAACTTTGATACTCCTATGAGTACAACATTAAGACTCTCAAAAGACTCTACAGGTAAAGATATAGATCCTAAACTATATCGTAGTATGATTGGTAGTTTGTTATATCTTACTGCTAGTAGACCTGATATCGCATTCAGTGTTGGTATTTGTACGAGATATCAGTCTAATCCTAAGGAATCACATCTTTCTGCTGTTAAACGGATTATTAGATATGTCGCAAGTTCTATAAATTTGGGACTTTGGTATCCTTTTGAAACTAATGTTCAATTAGCCGGGTATTCAGATGCTGATTGGGCTGAAAATATTAATGATAGAAAATCAACCAGTGGTGGTTATTTTTACATTGAAAATTGTTTAGTTTCTTAGTTCAACAAGAAGCAAAACTCAATATCGCTCTCTAATGCTGAGGCTAAATATATTGCAGCTGGATATGCATGTACTCAACTAGTTTGGATGAAACGCATGCTTAGCGATTATGGAATTAATCAAGATTCAATGATCATACATTGTTATAATTCTAGTGCTATAAACATTTCCAAAAACCCAATCGAACATTCACGTACTAAGCATATTGACATTAGGTATTATTACATTCGTGAGTTGGTTGAAGAAAAAGTTATTTCATTGGAATATATACCAACTGAAACTCAACTTGCTAATATATTTACTAAACCGCTCGACAAAAGCAGGTTTAATAAATTGAAATTTGATCTTGGTATGTGCATTTTACATTGAATATTCTTGCTTGCATGTATCATAGTGTATTATATTTCATATTATAATTGCTTAAATTTCAAATTTTTTTTATTTAAAATGCATTTTTGGTCGATGCTCGACCGGTCGTGTTACGACCAGTCGTGAACCACACTCGACCGGTCGTAGATCTCGTGAACATCATATAATTTGAAAAAAATCCCCTTCTTCTTCATTTCCACACCCACCTACGACGAGTCGTGGCTCGACCAGTCATAGGATTTCTAGTTTTTCTTCAAGGTAAGTCCTATTTCATCATTTTTCTTGAAAATTCACGATCTCTATGCTTTGATTTGTTCATAGTATAGCTTGATTTCATCCCTTGTTGAGTTTTTTTTAAGGGTTTCCTCTCTATTTGCTGATCTAGAGAAAACCCATCTTTCATTTGTGCATCTTGCTTGTTCTTTGTATATCTTTTTGTATATGGATGCTAGAGGAAAAAAGAAAACATCCCGTGGTCCATCTTCTTCCAGATCTGGACCAATAACTAAACGGTATCTTCGGTCACCCGAAGATGATACTCAAGATGTACAGGATTTGCGTGCCCGTAACATTATGTTGAGCATACCGCTGATCTAAATCACATTGCTCCATATGGTGTCATTCCCCTTCTTAAATCTGTAGGCTGGACTAACATTTTGCTTTAGGGTGGGTCTGCATACCAGTCCATTGCTCAATCAATGGTTACATGCATTTCAGATTTTTTCCTTGATAATTTAACATTTTCAATTGATACAAGAGAAGAGAAATTTGAAGTAGACCGTCATTTAATATCAAGTATTATGGATATACCTGTTAATGATGAGGGAATACCGATTCATACTTTATACGACAAACCTTCAGAATCGAAAAAACGCATGTTAACCAGAGATTTATGCAAAATTGATGTGCATTGGACTCATAAAGGGAATGCGCTCCTTGCAAAGTATCTGTTACCCAAATACAGAATATTACATCATTTCTTCATTTCCAATGTATATCCTCGGTCCGATAATAAAACCGAGTTAACTTCTTTCATGGTTCGTGTGTTACATTCTATTGCTTCTGGAATCAAGGTCTGTATTCCTTCTTTGATTTGTCATTCCATTATACAATTTTATTTCCATCTGGGTCATAGTGATATTCCATTCGATTATCTTATGAATGTTTTAGCCACTCACATGCTTGTCGATAAACCTGTTAATGAGGCACCAATTCTTCATCTCATTTTCAACAATGCTAATCTTAATAAGATAAAATTGGAACTGCTCCCTGGCTAATTTGATGAAGCTGGTGTTAGTGGTGTTGGTGGTGATGGTGGTGATGCTGGAAACGAAGAGGAAGCTGGTGATCTTCCACAACAAGATGCTAATATGGATGACTTATTTAATGACATAGAAACTGATTCACCTAATGATCCAGATTATGATCCTTCTGGTTTTGATGCACGCCTTCGTGCATTGGAGGAAAAACTTGATAATATGAATATAGCCCATGACATGAGATTCAAGTACATGCGAAAATATCTTCGTCGCATAAATAAGGGCTTACACCAGATTGATCCATCTATTCCTACTCCCTCCTCTGGATCAGATTAAGTGAATTATCTTCTGAATAGTATAACATTTCTTTTACTCTGGATATGTATTATGGATTCTGGTTTCATAACATTTTCTTTTGAATATTGTACTTTGTAGTATGGATTATGACTTGATGCTTAAGGTTTATTTTATGTCCTTTCATATCGCCTTCTCATTATTTGATCTCTATGTTCTCCTTTCTATTGTTCCTTTCCCTTGTCATTTTGTGACAAAAAGGGGGAGTGGTAAGCATTGCTAAAAGGGGAGTAATACGGATAGGGGGTGTAAATTTGTTTGTATTGTTTGAGAAGGATATGTGGATTGATGTCTTGAGATTTTCATGTTATGTATTGATTATATGAGCAATACTCGTATTACTCAGGGGGAGTAGAGTATTTTGTGGTTTCATGACTTATCATTCCTTATTATCTTTGATGCTATGTGTTTTGTCACAATTTGACAAAGGGGGACATTGTAAGTGCTATGATTTCATATCCCTTTAGTTGTCAAATTTTGTGGTGCCAAAACCTATTTCTATGTCTTGTATATATTGTGTTTTATGTTTGAAGACTAGTCATTGCAATCAAGACATATCAAGACATCACATTTCAAGACAAGATCTTAAATGAAGAAAGTTTTCAAGTCTTGGATGAAGAAATCAAGAATAGAAGTATTCAAGTTTGCATGTTCAAGGTTTGATCAAGTTCAAGTTTTATAGAAGACTTTGTCAAGTCAAGATCAACCTCATGAAGGCCTACTACAAGTGTTGAATATTCACAAGCTTCTCTTAAGGGTCATCGGAGTGTTAAGACTTTCAAGTCTATCTCACTTTTAAGGTTTGTTTGACCTTAGATTGACCTTAGGATGGGCTTTATTGTAGGTCATTCTGGATACATAACTTATATATTTTTATATGCTTGTTTGGAGTGTTCTAAGACCAGTCCTAAGGACTTCAAGACCAGTCCTAGCTTTGCTACGACCAGTCTTACGTTTTTCAGGACCAGTCCTAGGTAGTTGAAGATTTTTGAATCTTTCTAGCTATCCTACGACCAGTCCTAGACATCCTACGACCAGTCCTGTGAGTTTTACGACTCATCCTTCGACCGGTCGTAGCCCTATGACTCAAACTCCAGAAACCATTTTTGGGATCCTACGACCGGTCGTAGGTGTCTCACGACCAGTCGTAGGTGGCCCACGATCGGTCGTAGACCACCCTTGACCGGTCGTGGAACTGAAAATCAAATTTTGCAAAAATCTTTCGAAAATATTTGGAGTTACGACCAGTCCTAGGATCCTAAGACTAGTCGTAGACGGAATTTTTCAGTCTATAAATTGAGCACGAACTTCAGAGTTTTAGCACTTCAAATCAATTGTATTCAAGCATTCTTTAGGCTATTCTCTGAGATAAGTTTGCATTTATTTTAAGCTGCTTTCTGCTTATTTAATATTCATTTTGCTAGCTTATTCTTATTTGATTTTAATCTACATTCCAATCTTATTAGAAAAGGGGAATTTCTGATATTCCTTCTTCTTGGATTCAAAATCAAATAGATCTAGCCCGTTTGATCTAAAATCAATTAGACTTAGAACCATTCTTAAAGTGAGTATTAGACTTTGAACGTCGAATCAAACTTCTACTCTGATTGGTTCTACCGGGCTTCTTCAAAAGGTGATTTAGGTATTTTACATGTTTTGTAATTTACTTTCTCTAGTTTTTGTTTGAGATTCGCCAGAAAAATCTCATTGTATTGGTTATCTGAGGAGAGCCAGAAAACTCAGATTGTGGGGTTTTTGGATTGTGTAAGCCCGAGATCAAAGACACAATTGTGAAGGTTTTAGGTGAACCTGTCAAACCTATTTTGATAGTGCATGCTAACATCCCCTGTGTGAGGATATTAGGAGTGGAGTAGCAATCTGTGTGGCTATTGGATAACAGTTGGTGTACACACAGGCGAACCATTATATATCGTTGTATTGTGGATGTGCTTTATTCTTTCATTCTTTTATTCATTCTGTTTTGTGGAAGAGTGTTTGTGGATGAATGTTGTAATCACTTCAAGCAAGTGTGGATGAATGTTGTAATAACTTAGGATTTATTTTCCGCAAGTTATTTTGATTTCATTGCTTATTGTTCCTCTTTGGTTTGTGATACAAGGACGTTCTAGAAATAAGGTTGTCCTACCTTAAACCTCTGGTTTTTGGTGTAAGGTTGTCCTTAGAACTGATAAAGTATCAATTTCTTTATTTTATGCTATTGTGATTGTTTTATATTCAGCATTATGCTTTATATCTTTTATTATTCTGCTGTTATAAGTTTTATTTGGTATTGCCCTAGTCACCCCCCCTCTAGGGCATATAGCTAGGCCCTTTCAATGTCGTCTGGAGGAAGATCATCAGCATCTTCTTCATTTCCAGCTTCAACTCCACCATCACCATCCACTTGCCTAGGGGCCAATTGCAACTTCATTTTGTTTATATTTGTGTTGTTAAAAATCAGATTATGGATAGGAGCCTCTCCAACAGGCATACCGACCAACATATGAGAAGCTAAAACGGTCATAAGGTAGGTAAAAAGTATATCACTATGACCTGGATGGAGACAAAACTGAATGATGAAATGACATATTAAAGATGGAAGGCAAACTTTAGTACCAGTAACGACAGAGTGCAAAATACGAACCATAAACGCGGTCAACTCTGTTTTGTTACCACAGCAAGGATACAGATTTGAAGTAAAAATTTAGTGGAGGACTCTGTATCTGGGTAACAAGTACTTTGAAGGGAGTGCATTCCCCTTGTGAGTCCATTACACATTCATGTTACATAATGCTCTAGTGAGCATCCATTTTTCAGTCTCAAAGGGTTTTTTAGATAGAACATGAATGGGGATACCCTCATCATTAACTGAAATATCCATAAGGCCAGATATTAAATGACGGTCTACATTAAAAGGCCCTTCTCTAACATCTATTTTAAAAGTAAAATTTTCAGTAGAGAAATCTGATATACATGCAAACATGGATTGTGCATAGATTGGTATGCAGGCCCACCCCAATGTAAGATGTTGTCCCAACCTATAGCTTGGAGGAGAGGAACGATACCAAATGGAGCAATGTGGTTAAGATCAACAGCTTTTTCAACAATAACCTTGCGTAAACGCAAATCCCGTACATATGAAGGATCATTTTTAAGAGAACGAAGATGACGCTAAGTTATTGGAGCTAATCTAGAGGATGATGGACCATGAGCTATTTTCTTTTTTCCTCTACCATCCATTACCACAAAGGAATACAAAGGAGCAAGAAATCTCAAGGAAATAGAGATAGGTTTTTCTAGATCAGTAAATAGAGAAGAAAAACCCCCAAAATAAATAAAAAAAAACTTGAAAACAAGTACTCTAATGATAATATAGAAGAGAATAGAACTTGAATCTACTATATTGACCAAAAGAATGCACTAGCCTTGAAGATCAAGTCAGTGGGTTCGACTGGTTGAATGACGGCTCGTTGGAGAGGAGGTTAGAAATGAGGAAGATGAGATTTTCTCCAATTTTAAAACAATCAATGTGCTCCACCACCGGTCTTGGCCTGTCCACGACCGGTCGTACCAGGACCGGTCGTGTACACCCACGATTGGTCGAGTACCGACAAAAATATACATTTATTCATAAAAATTGAAATCTAAACACATAAATTCTCAAATATATTTACACTATGATACACAACTACATGGATAATCAATTTTGTATACACATACCAAGATCAAATATTAATTTATTAAGCCTATTTTTATCAAGCAGTTTAGTGAAAATGTCAACAAGTTGAGTCTCGGTCAGAATGTATTCTAAAGATATTATTTTTTCTTCCACTAATTCATGAATATAATGATACCTAATATCAATGTGCTTGGTATGTGAATGCTGGATTGAATTTTTTAAAATATTTATAGCACTGGTATTGTCACAATATAAAACCATAGAATCCTGTGCTATTCCATAATCACTTAACATATGTTTCATCCAAATAAGCTGAGTACACGCATTTCCACCTGTGATATATTCAGCCTCAGCAGTAGAAAGTGATATAGAACTTTGTTTCTTGCTAAACCTAGAAACTAAACAATTTTCGATATAGAAATAACCACCACTAGTTAATTTCCTATCATCGATATTTCAAGCCCAATTAGCATCAGTGTACCCTACCAACTAAACACTAATATCATATGGATACCAGAAACCCATATAAACTGAACTTGTGACATATCGCATAATCCGTTTAATAGTAATTAAATGTGATTCTTTAGGATTAGACTGATATCTAGTGCAAATACCAACACTTAAAGCAATATCAGGTCTACTAGCAATTAAATAAAGCAAACTGCCAATCATACTACGATATAACTTAGGATCAACATTTTTACCTGTAGAGTCCTTTGAGAGTCTTAGGGTTATACTCATAGGAGTATCAAAATTTTTACCATTCTCAAATCTGAACTTTTTGATCAAGTTCAGAGCATATTTGGTCTGAGAAATAAAAATTCCATCAGGTTGTTGTTTTACTTGCAACCCTAGGAAATAGTTCATTACCCCAACCATGCTCATTTCGAACTTAGATTTCATTAAATCTGCAAACTCAACAGTCATGTTTGCACAAGTTGATCCATAAATAACATCATCAACATAGATTTGAACCATTAAAATATCATCGTTATGTTTCTTAACAAAGACCGTCTTATCGACACTGCCCATTTGAAAGTTATGACTGAGTATGAACTTAGTCAATTTCTCGTACCATGCCCTGGGAACTTGTTTTAGACCATAGAGAGCTTTTTTAAGACGGTATACATGATCAGTAAACTTAGGGTCTTCGAACCCTGTAGGTTGTTCAACATATACTTCTTCATGTAAATCACCATTCAAAAAGGTACTCTTTACATCCATTTGATAAATTTTAAACTTTCTATAGCAAACAATGGATATAAAAAGTCTGATTGATTTAAGACAAGCAACTAGTGTAAAGGTTTCATTGTAATCAATTCCTTCAATTTGAGTGTACCCTTGTACAACCAGTCTTTCCTTATTTCGAATAATATTACCAAGTTCATCATAATTATTTTTAAAAATCCACTTTGTTCCAATAATATGTTTATCTTTAGGTCTAGGAACAAGATACCAGACATCATTTTAAAAAATTTATTAAGTTCTTCCTGCATGACAACTATTCAATTTTCATCAGAAAGTGCTTCCTTTACGTTACTCGGTTCTATCTGGGATGTGAAACATACGTAATTACATGTCTTCAAGTTGACTATGAGTGTGTACACCAGTGAGAGGGTTTCCAAGAATTTGAGAAGTTGGATGATCTTTAATAGTCCTCAATTCAGAATCAGTTTGATTTGATGAAGTATCTTGTTTGTCAGTCAAAAGAACTTCATCATTATCTAAACTTAGGGCAGGTGTATTCAAGTGATCGCCTATGACCACATTTATAGATTCTTGAATAACACCAGTCCTTTTGTTCAATGCACGATATTCATGACTGTTTAAAGAGTATCTTAAAAAGATACCTTCATCATTCTTAGAGTCAAACTTTCTCAGATTTTCCCGATCACGTAGAATATAGCACTGGCTACCAAAAAATCAAAAGTATTTGACAGTGGGCTTCTTATCAAACCATAATTCATATGCCGTTCTATTATTAGATTTACAAGTATAAACACAGTTAATAATATAGCAGGCGGTATTCACTGCTTCAGCCTAAAGATTTCTAGGGAGCTTCATACTATTTAACATTACATTACCCATTTCTTGAAGCACTCTATTTTTCTTTTCAACAATTCCATTTTGTTATGGTGTTTTGGGTGTAGAGAATTCATGCGATATTCCCTGATCACTATAGAATTTCTCAAAACTACTGTTTTTGAACTCAGATCCATGGTCACTACGGATCTTACATACTTGAGAACCTTTCTCAGTTTGGATTCGTTTGATAATCTTTTTCACTTCATCAAGGGTTTCTGATTTGTCCCTTAAGAATGCTACCCAAGTAAATCTGGCATAATCATCCACGATTACTAAGATGTATTTTTTGCCACCACGACTCTCCATTAAGGTTGGTCCAACAAGATCCATGTGGAGAAGCTCGAGTGGTCTTGATGTGGCATAGGAGTTCACCTTTTTGTGAGAGATCCTAGTTTGTTTACCATACTGGCATTCACCACATATTTTGTCTACTTTTTGTAACTTAGGTAGACCTCTAATAAGTTCTCCTTTGCTCAATCTGTATAAGTTACGGTAGTGCACATGTCCAAGGCATTTATGCCATAAATCTGTCTCAATGGTATGGACCATGTAGCACGATTGATTAGATGAGCTACCATCACTTATAATATAATAGTTTTTAGAAGTTCTGTGACCAGTTAATATTATAGAACCGTTTTTGTTTATAATTTCACAACCATGATTGAAAAATTTCACACTATGGTCATTATCGCATATTTGAGATATGCTCAACAGGTTGTGTTTAAGTCCCTCAGCATATAAAACATTCTTAAATAAAGGGAGGTTATAGAGTTGGACCGTACCTTGGCCAATAATCTTACAATTTCTACCATCACCAAATGTGACTGATCCATCAGTCATATCTTTAAGATCGGTGAATAAAGCCTTGTCACCTGTCATATGTTTGGAACATTCACTATCCAAGTACCACTTTGAATGACTTGTTGCTTTGAAAGCAGTGTGGGCAACCAAGCAGGCAACCTTAGGAATCCATTTCAAAACTGTTTTAGGTTTAGGAGTATAGTTGGTCTTCTTATGTCTGTTGTTGTAAGAATGACCTATAGAGTTAGATTTTAAGAGCTCTTTGAGTAGATCAACTATCTTTTCAGCTAGTGGGTTTTGATTTTGATTTTTGAAGCTGACATAGCTACTTTTAGGTTTTTGAAAATATTTTGAATTTTTAGAAAAACTTTGATTAGTACTTTTCTCTTTTGAGTTTGAGGATTCTCCTTTCACAAACTTAGGAGGGGTATTCTCCTGTTTAAGAAGTATATTCTTATCATAGGCCAACCCAGATCTGTCACCATATTTTCTTGATTCGGATAATAGTTTCTCTAATTTTGGATCACCTTGGGTATATCTCCATGTGTCTTTTAAACTCAGAAGAGAAGATACTTCATTTTTAAGTTTCTCATTTTCAGATTTCAGATTTTCAATCAGGGAGGTTTTGAATTCTAAATAGCATTTTAATTTTTTAAAATAATCTGAAATTTAGCATTTTTCTAAAACAAGTGATTCAAAACATTCTTTGAGTTTAGAAAACTTTTCTTTTTGAAGTTTAAGTTTGTTAGCAATTTTACAACTTTCCTTGTATAGGGCATTGTAAGCATCTTGAAGATCATCTTCATTTTCACATTCACTATTCAGATTTTCCTCACTAATTGAACCATCATGATCTGAAAAAGTGAACTTGGCTAGAGTCATAAGGGCTTTTACTTCATTGCCCAACCGGTTTCAGAATCTTCTAATTCAGAAGAGGCTTCAAAATCAGATGATTCACCCCAAGTAGCCAACATACCTTTCATTTTGTGTTTGTCCTTTTTAGGACATTTGTTTGCTAAATGCTCATATTCTTGGCAGTTGTAACATTGACTATCTTTCAAAGACTTCCAAGTTTTAGATTTAGGTTTAGATCTTTTCTTATCATTTGATTTTTAAAAATCTACCCTTTTCTTGCTTTTGAAAATTTTATAAAACTTATTTGCTAAAAAAGCCATATCATCTTCAGAATTAGAATTTTCTTCAGAAATACATTTAGAAGATTTTAGAGCGATAGATTTACCTTTAAGAGCTTTAAAGTTTAACTCATAGGTTTGTAAAGAACCAACTAGTTCTTCTACCCTCATATTATCTGTATCACGAAGTTCCTGAATCGCGGTTACTTTAAAGTTAAACCATTCAAGAAGAGAGAGTAGTATCTTTGCACACACTTTACTTTCTGGGATTTTATTGCCAAGACCCCACATCGAGTTTACAATATCATTTAATCTTGTGTAAAAGTCCATAAACATTTCATTTTCCTCCATATGAATTTCTTCAAATTTGATTGTGAGGAGTTGGACTTTAGATTTTTTGACAATTGTAGTACCCTCGTGTGTCATTTCTAATATATCTCAGGCTTACTTTGCAGTAACACAGGATATGATTCTTTTGAACTCATCCGGTGATAGTGCACAAGTGATTATATTTAGTGCTTTTGCATTGACACTACTATCATTTTTTAGAAGGGTGGTCCAAGAGAAATAAGGTGTTACTCTCATTGATTTTGAACCATCGATTCCAGTTACTTCAGTGGTAGGAGGATTCTATTTAGTCACTGTGGCTAACCACACACTCTCATCCATTAATTTTAGGAAGATCCTCATCCTGGCTTTCCAATAGGCATAGTTGGAGCCATCAAAGGGTGGAGGCCTAGTGACTGATAGGCTATCAAAATTTGACATCTTTATATAGCTTAGATCGTTAGCTCAGGAATTAAATCCAAATAAAAAGTAATAAGAGTGAGCTATTATGCTCTGATACCACTTGAAATGACCTAACTATAAGTCCTAGAGGGGGGGTGAATAGGACTATGCCAAATTAAAAGAATTACAGCGGAATAAAACCAAGAGATAGCCAAATAGAAATAATTCAATTCTTAAAGCTAAAATAAAAGCAACCTCAATAAACTAGTATTGAGAGGTTGATACGAATTCAGTTATAAGGACAATCTTACACCATAAAAAACCAAGGGTTTATAGCAGGACAACCTTATTTCTAGAACTTCCTTCGTATCAAAAACTCAATCCGAAGAGGAATAAATAAATAGCAAGGAATTGAAATAAATTGTAAAAATTTAAATCTAAATTATTACAACATTCCCCACTGTGCTTGAAATGAAAAGATTATAACATTCACATCCACACGTACATTCCACAGTTTTGAATGATAAAGGATAGAAAGAATAAATCACACATCCACAAAATATAAAGAGTTATAGTGGTTCGCCTATGTGTACACCAACTGTTATAAAATAGCCACACAGATTGCTACTCCACTCCTAATATCCTCACATAGGGGATATCAGCGTTCGCTATCAAAATAGGTTTCACAGGTTCACCTAAAATCTTTACAATTGTGTCTTTTTGATTTGGGCTTACACAATTTAAAAACCCCTCAGTCTGAGTTTTCTGGCTCTCCTCAGATAACCACACAATGAGATTTTTCTGGCTTAATCTCAAAACAAATCAAAAGGAAATGTAAATTACAGTAAATGTAAAATACCTGAATTTCTCCTTTCGTTGTAGCTTGGAAGAACCAATTGGAGTAGATGATTGAATGTAGAAGTTCAAAGTCCAATACTCACTTTAAAATGGTTCTAAGTTCTAATTAATTTTAAGTTAAACCAATTGGGCTAGTTGTATTTGATTTTGATTCAAAGAATAAGGAATTACAGAATTTTCTCCTTTTTAAATCAGATTGGAATGCAAATCAAAATTAAATAACAATAAGCTAGCAAAAGGAATATTAATTATGCACAAAGTAGCTTAAAATGAACACAAACTTATCTTAGAGTGGATCCTTGATTTTACTTGAATTTCTAAATGAAACTTTGAAATTTGTGCTTTATTTATAGTAGCAGAAACCTCGTCTACGACTAGTCTTAAAGACACTTCGGCTCGTCGTAGCAGAACGGATTTTTGATTATTTGGGTGCGATCGGATAAAACCGTTTTTCGACTGGTCGTAGGTTATCTACGACTGGTCGTAGGCCCTCTACGATTGGTCGTAGGACTCTCACGACTGGTAGAAGGAACCCCAAATTCATCACTGGAGTTTGAATCGTAGATACAGGACTGGTCATACATCAGGTCGACACTGTTCACACAACCGGTCAAACAGTCTCCATGACTGGTCGTAGCTTAACCAGAAATTTTTAAAAATTTGCAACAACTTACGACTAGTCTTGAAATTTCTAGGACTGGTCGAGGCAATGCTAGGACTAGTCGAACAAGGTCCAGGACTAGTCTTAGAACAGACTAAAACCATGTATAAACATATAGTTTGAATTATGTATTCAAAATGACCTACCATAAGGTCAATCTAAGGTCTACCATACCTGGAACATGAAGTATGAACATTGAACTTCATTCATTCCGTGAAGGTAGACCTTTGAACTTTATCAAGCTTGAGCTCTCACACTTGATGTAGCTTAGTCTTGAGATATGCGAAAGCTTGAACCCAAACTTCATCTTGAGTTGCACTTGAGACTTGAAGTGTACGTTAGTCTTGTAATCTTTTTCGAAGTAGCTTTGAACATATACGCTTACGGATGTTGACAAAGTACATGGCTTGACTTGACTTATAGTTGATCAATGTACTTAACTTGAAGCACTTGTGAGGACGTGTCTTGAACATATATAAATCAACATACAAACACACGACACAGATAAAGGTTTTGGCACCACAAAATTTGACAACCAAAGGAGCATGTGACTATAACACTTACATATATGACCAATTACGTCAAGTCCCCAAGCAGAGAAGGGCCAAGAGGTAACAGAATGATGCAAGTCTTCCGGTGGAATATGTATAACATCTCCATGAATTTGACATTCATGGCATCGCTTCACATAATCTATTGCATCTTTGAACATGGTGGGCCAATAAACCCATTCGATTTATCCTGTGGAATAGATTTCTACCTGCTTGCTGTGCTCCAGATTCACTAGAGTGCGCTTCCTGCAATATCTGGCCTGCTTCTTATTAATCTAAACAACATAGGAACATCCCATTATACGATTTTGTATACAACACTTCACTACATATGATGAACCTGTTCAACCGCTACTTGATTTGTTATTTCTGTACCTGATCTTCTGGAAAGATATTGTACTTGAGATAATCAATGAAAGGTTGACGCAAATCATCTGTCGTTATTTCTAAACATGACATCAGAAGCGTCTCAATGACTTCTTCGACGACCTCTGAAGACGGTAAGAATCTTCTTTCTTCTATAGTTACTTGGAGAGGGCTTCGATTAGGGCAGGACAAAGCTGCTGCCAAACTATCTAACGCATCTGCTTTTATGTTTTCAGACCGCGATACGTGTTTGATTTCTACACGACTGAACTGTTCTAGCAACTACTGTTCTTTTTGACAATAGGGCAAGAGTTCTTACTTTCTTACCTCGAATTCAGTTGTCAATTGATCTATAATCAATTTGGAATCTCTGAAGATATTCAATATCTTTATTCCCATCTATTGAGCCATTTCCATCCCAATAATGAGGGCTCTGTACTCAACCTCATTGTTCATGCACGCGGTGCCTAATGTAAAGGAGTATGGTAACAAGTCACCTTGAGGAGTAATGAATATCACCCCTTCCCCCACTCCTGATGCTCATGGGGCACCATCGAAATACATTTACCATGAGCTTTGTGACTCGGCTAGCATAACTTGCTCATCCGAAAAGTCGCCAATGATAGTCTCGCATCCTGCAACGGGGTGTGCCGCGAGAAAATCGGCCACGGCTTGTCCCTATATGGCTTTGGCCGATTCATAAGTAATAGTGTATTCTGAAAGCAACAACATCCATTTGCCCAGTCTTCTAGATAATATTGGCCTTGTCATTAAAAACTTGATCGGATCTGCTCTTGAGATCAAAGTTATGTTATGGGAGAGACAATAATATCTAAGCTTTTGGACTGCAAATACTAGTGATAGACACTCTTTCTCAATTGGAGAATAATTGCATTCGACCCCCATCAATGTTTGACTTAGGTAATAAAGAACATCTTTTTTCCCAGCTTCATTTACTTGAGCCAATAAAGTGTCTAAGGAATTCTCAGCTGTAGATATGTATAAAATAAGTGGCTTCCCTTTTATCGAAGCTGTGAGTACCGGCGGCTGCTTCAGTAATTCCTTTATTGAGTCAAATGCGTTTTGACAAGCTTGATCCCATACAAACTCTGCATCTTTCTTTATCAAATGAGAGAATGGCTAGCATCTTCCTGCCAAGTTTGAAATGAAACGATGAATGTATGCCAATTTTCCTTGCAAACTTTTCAATTCTTTTAACGTTGTCAGTGGCGGCATATTTTGGATGGCTTTAACTTTCTCAGGATCTATTTCGATACCCCTGTGCCGTATAACAAAACCAAGAAATTTACCTGAGGACACCTTAAAAGCGCATTTGGCTAGATTCATCTTCAACTGCTTCTTTCTTAATCGACGAAAAACCGATGCCAAATGTTCGCGATGCTTCTGATGATATCCTGATCTGATCACCAAGTCATTGACGTAGCACTCAACATGTTTATGCATCATGTCTTGGAAAATATTTTGCATTGCCCTTTGATATGTTGCCTCATCATTTTTGAGACCGAACAACATGACTTTATAGCAATAAATTCCAAGTGGCGTCCTGAATGTCGTTGCTTCTTCATCTTCACGCGCCATTCTAATCTGATTGTACCCTACGTAGCCGTCCATGAAGGACATAACAACATATTGAGTCGTGCTATCAATCAGCAACTCTGTTATGGGGAGAGGAAAATCATCTTTTGGACAAGCCTCATTCAAATCCTTGAAGTCAATGCACACTCTGACTTGTCCGTTTTTCTTTTTCACCGGGACAATGTTCGATATCCACCTAGGATACTTGACTTCTCTGATAAACCCAACTTTGATCATCTTGCTGACCTCTTCTTCGATCAATAGAAATAAGTCTGGGTGAAATCGCCTTTGTGCCTGTTTAACTGGCCTTTTCTCCTTGGAGATATTTAATCAGTGCATTGCTATAGAGGGTTCCAAACCTAGCATCTCTACATATGTCCAGGTGAAGACATCTTTATTTTCTTTGAACAGTTGGAATTATTTCTCAGATTCTTGTTCAGAGAGACCACCACTGATAAATGTATTCTGGGGTTCTTCTTCTATACCCAAGTTTATTTCTCGTAAGTTGTCTATCGTTGTCTGCCCCCCATCTTCCATCTGCCTTGGAGCTGCTTCAGGATACTTAACTGTCTCGGGATCTACTTCTGATGCTTGCGTGGTTGTAATCATATTTACCGACAACTCTACCCCTAACCCTTGAAATTTTCTTCGCTTTTCCTGATCAACCCCAAGAGGGATCTAAATTCCTCTCCCAAGATTTAGTCCCATGGGTTCTTCGCAATCAAAACCAATGCTTCTCATGATTTTCTTGTTTACCAAACTGTATCTTTCTAGATTTTATGGAGTCAACTTACCGTAGTGTACGTTATTTTTGACTTCTTCTCTTGCCTTTTTTTCTACTGTGGTGTAAAATTCTATCGGCACGGGGTATCTTGCGCTAGGTTTGACTTGAAATCTTTCTGGAGTGGCTGAAAATGGCTTACACCTTTCAATGCTAGGTAGTGACACTGTGTAATTAGACTGTAAAATTTTTAATTGCTCTGGTGACAATAAGGTTAGTGGCGGTTGTCCTAGTTGTCTCAAATGCTTTGGTACAAAATAGAATTTCTTCTTTGTATTTGCAGTCTTAGAGGATTCTGTCCTTTCTCCCTTGAAATCATTTGCTTGAATGTCTTTTAGCAATCTATTCTCGTCATTATTTCCTGCTTCTTCGGCGAACCCTTTATAGTAACTAGTGTCCGCAAAGAAAGACTCTGCTTCTGTATATGGCCTCGCATCAGCAATCACCTTATGCTATCTCCCATCCTTACAGTACTTGAAGCATTGATGCAAAGTAGAGGGTATAATGTTGTACTAATGTATCCATGGTCTTCTCAAGAGAAGGTTGTACGTTATCACAGTGTTTATGACGTGGTATACGACATTAGTAGTCAGTTCTCCTATTTCCAGTATCACCGTAATCTTGCCAAGTGCTTGTTGCCCGTCTTGATTGAAGCCTTGTATCATCATTCCACTAGGGAATAGATCAGAGCAGCGATAGCCCAGTTTACATATCATTGAGAGCGATAAGAGATTCATACAGATCCGTTATCTATCATAATCAGTTTAACCTTCTTCCCACCGATATGACCTTCTATCATTAGTGTCCTGTTATGCTCCATCTCACAGATCAAATCCTCATCGAAGAATGAGAAGACTGGCAGGCTATTTACTTGTTCGCTGTGCTCTTCACATCTCATTTCTGTTAGTAAAGTTTTTCTAACATCATGGTCAAACAATGCTTGGACCAAACTCTGTCAAAATTCTTCTGACAACTTGAGCACATCATAGATGCTTAACCATGCCGGTATACCCTTCAAATGATTAACCACATCGTAAGTCACTCTTACTATTTCTCCTGTCTCTTCATTTCTATCACCATTGGCTTGCTTTCCAGTGGTTTCTTTTCTTATGACCCCTACCTTTTGCTTCACAGGGCTTGTCATCTTCTTTCTTGATCGTAACGTAATTACTGCTACTTTCTTTATCACCTTCGGGCCTCCTTCCCCTTTTACTTTTTGGGCCCCTTCCAGGGCGGTGAACATGTTTACCATGGCCCTCGTTCTCTTTTCTTTTCCCTCGCTGGTCACTATCTCACCCTTATCTATCAGTCGTTATATTATACATTTTAGTGTGTAGCAATTCTCTATCAGATGTCTCACTAGGCGATGGTAATGGCAGAAATCTCTTTCTCTGGTCTTTGTTACATCTTTGGGGCGCTTGGGTTCCGACAACTCTATCGTGCTGGCTTTTAGCAGCTGCTTCATCATAGGAATGACATCTTCTTTATCGAAATCAAACCCTTCAGCGAATTAAGCATTCGAGGTCTTTACCCATTGTATCTACTCCTTGACTAGTTCTATCATTCCCTTCGTTCTAGCCTCTTGTCCCTTGAGTCCCTTGCATTTTTACTCTTATTATCACGATCAACAGCATTCACATTCATCTTGTCGGGTGCTCTTCTAGCTGTCTTGTGGTGAAATGCTGGCATTTTACGAGTCATTAATTCCAAGGCATGGGCTTTAGTGGCTAGATCACGGAACATTCTGATATCAGCACTGGTCAGTTCGAACGCGATTCCTGTTTTCATAGAATTCAGACACATTTTGACCTGTTCCTTTTCGTTCGGCAACTGTCTACATGAGGCTCCCAATGTTTTCCATTTGTCTATGAACTTCCCTACTGGTTCTCCTTCTCTCTGTCGTATGGAGGCTAATTCTATAATACTAACATCATGTTCTGAGGAGAAGAAGTTCGACATAAAGGCCTCCTACATTTAATCCCAAGTTCTTATCGACCCCGGAGCCAGGCTAGAATACCACCAGAATGCTTTGTGCATCAGCGATGATCCGAACAACCTCAAGAAATATTACGGTATCATAGAGAAATTTCTCATGTTGGTAATGAAGTGCATCAGATGTTCTTCTGGCGATCCTTCTCCATTAAACTTATGAAAATCTGGATGCTTAAAGTTGGCCGGGAACGAGACATCCTCTACCTCCCTTGGGTATGGTGTTCGGTATCGGAAGCGGCCAGTATTTTCATGCTCTCTCTTTACTCTCACTGCTTCTTTGACAACTTGTCTGACATCATCTTGTGTTATGGTTCTCGTGGCTGGAATAGACCCTCGCGATCTTACCCCTAGCTGATGAGAGCCTTCAGGCCAGTTTTCTTATCCATTCATCGTGCCCATCATTGGCAAGGCCGCCATCTGAGCTATGCTATGTGCAAGGGTTACTAGGGCCTCCCTAAGGTGTCCGCACTCTTCCATCAGTGCTCTTTGGGCTTCTACCATCTCGTTGATACGATCTTCCGTGGTTGGCATATTGTTTTGACTTGTCTCAGTCATATGTACCACAGCTTCTCCACTCTTAGATGAAACTGTAGCTGGGGTGAGGCGAGAGTATATAGATGTAACAGGACTTACGAAGAGAGGAGAAGATGGAGTCTCGTTCGACTTCTCTGAACCTCTGGTGTTATCAATCGATTGGGGCGATACGGATGTTGGTGAATTTATCTGCGGGGACACGGATACGGGCGAACTTGCTATTACAACTTTACCTTTCTTCTCTTTCGTCCATCTTACTCTTGGGGCGACCAAAGACGGAAAGTTAAGCGAGATCAATTGCGGAACCATCCGCTCAGGATATATCTTAGGAGGAGCAAGCTCGAGATACTTCTTGGTTGCATTATGAGTAACCGGCCCTCCAACTCTTGATGAAGTCAGATTTATCCGAGAGTTTCTTGCATTTCGTACTCTTGTTTTGTGGGACATCATAATAGTCCAGCCGTTAGCACCATCCATTGATTGGGGTGAAGCAGACACAACCCTGACTATTGTTTGAGTCATGTTATTCTTGCTCGTGGGAAGTTGAGTTATACACGCGGAGGCTTGGTTCAGCACATACTCTATCACAAGTCCAGTTGAAGTGAAACGGAAGCTCACTTCTCTTACGGGAATTGCCATCGATTGTAGCTTGCAGTCGAATCTGGATACCTTTCGTCATGAAATACATTTATAATCAGTATTTGAAGAATAAGATGATTTATCTTAGAGATGAAGGGGAGGATGTTCCCACTGAGAGTCGCCATTTTGGCGTCAGAAAGACACCAAACCATGATGAAAGTTCCATAACTATCTCAATGTTAATATTAAATGAATTAATAAATCCCCCAGTGGAGTCGCCATTTTGTTTCGAATAGAAACAAATGCATTTGATTTGGGAAGTTATCTTATTTAAACATAACAAAAAGAGTATTTGGAACAATCATCATATCTCATTAATAATGAGTTCATTTACATCCTCGTAACATCCCTTGATTCTAAAATAGATCATTTGGAGAAAGTAAATCATTATAAGTGAAGCTTTATGTATCGAATCTTTAATTCGGCAGCCTTTCGGTAGCTACTTTGATCATCTCCTAGGACTTAGGAGGAATGTTAATTTGATCAACTTGGCTTCACTTTTGAGCCCATCCTTTAGGCAGAGGAGCGGGTCTGAAGTGATGAAGAGTGAACTTGAATGCTTTCAGGAGATTCGGCAGCATTCCGTCCTCCATTCAAGATAAATCACCTAGTGCCTTGATTTTGCGTACACGCATAACCTACAGACTGGTTGCGCTACCCCGCGCAATGGAGCACTGAGCAACGCGTCCCCGCACACAAGCAATGTGACTACATGTAGTGAAGATTTGTATTGCGTGTCCCCGCGCTACGAGGGCTTGTACTGAGCGTCCCTGCACAAAGGCAATGTGACTACGCTCGATGGAGACTTCGCTCCTCACCTTTCGATGCTCTACTCTTCCAAAAATCTTCGATCACTGCAAATGAAGGGAGTGAGGGGGTATTTATAGGACCCCCACATGTGTCGACCCTCGATCTTTGTGTCATGGCCCACTCTCACATCTGATCTGGACCGTTCATTTTAACCACCTTCTCTTGATTGCGCGTCCACGTGGTATACGAATTCGTTGCGCCTACTTGCGCAATGCAAAATTACACTACGCGTACCTGCACAATACAAAATCTCTTTATGCGTACCTGTGCAATGCATAACCACGTCTTTCCATCTCCACGCAATCAAGATTATCTGTGTCCTCGCATAATGAGGAGTTTATCGGTTCTTTTCCTAGAACTTGTTGTGCGACATTGCGTAACAAATGGTTGTTGCGCGTCTACGCGCAACTAACATCTTTCTTCCCCATTCCTTCTCTTTATATATGATTCTTATTCTTTCTTCTTCATGATAATTTTATGCTCCAACATATGCGAATCACCCAATTCACTTAAGTGTCTTTTCATTTTCCAAAGGTATTCGCATTTCTCACACACTTTACTCAGGGCTCAAGTTGTGCGGTTCTAAATACTATCTAATCTCGATTCCCATGATGGTTGTCAAGCCCAATAAGGTGGTCATAACCCTATAGTTTCACGGTTATCAGACTTTCGACCTATGGTCTAGGTCTGATATGGAGTTTCAATGTGCTCCCGAGATCAACTGGCTTTTGAGATTTTTCCTAGGTTTTTAAGTAGTGTCGAGTTAGTGGTTTTGATAGTTTTGGGTCTTGTTCTTTGTATAAATAGTGGTTTAAGCTAATTTCACTGATTATTTAGTTTTGTACTTAACTAAATTCAGCCTTAATTTTTGATAGGATGTGATCCTAGGGTTATTCAGGAAATCGAGGCATTTCTGAAATGAATTAGGTATCAAAACTTCTTGTGTGTAATTATTAAGAAGTTCATAGTGTAACCGATTCGCAACCAGTGGAAATGAAGATTTGATTATAATCACTCTAAACCGTCGGTTCTTAGGTTAAAAGGATATTAACTCAGTTTAGTTTGTTAATTGGGATTCGACCCTTAGTTGTCACAACCTTTGGCATGTCTTTATTTAGTTACAGTCATCTCAATTAGTCAGTGACAGGTCTGCTAGAATTGGACCTTACGTGAATAAATTCCAAGACTACACTCGATGTTTAAGTGTTTAGGTGGATTCGTTGGTCTTCTATGGTCGATTGATCCTATTTGTACGGTTCTTTATTGGTACCAGCCACGCCATCTCGAGTGTTGAGAGTCAATAAGCGATGATGGGGATAGTTATAAAAAGAAAATTTAAGGATTTTTAGAATTTTTAAAATAGTAAAAATTCGAGGTGTTACAATCTACCCCCCTTAAAAATAATTTCTTCCTCGAAATTTCCTAAGGGTAATAAGTAAAAGTTTTTATTATTCCATTTGCTTAGTTTTGTTGGTTTCAGGTTTATATATGTGTTGCACTAACCTAGTTTATAATGGTTTACCTGTAAGACCCGTATCCTAGTCCGTACTGTTCCGTCAACTCCCGTGATCCTTCCCGTCGAATTTCGGCAATCCGTGACCTGTAGTCGATCTTGCATACAACTATAAGTTGTATCCTATACATCTGAGTCAGCTTAATCCGAGACTTGTATCATTGCGACCGCACAGTCGCCACGGTTCCAACGCCGCGACTCATGTACCGATCCGATACCCTGACTAAGAGATGTGAGCCGACATTTATTTCGAGAAAACGTCGCGCATTTACAATCCCAAGAGAATCTCTACGACATGTCAAATCAATCCCATCAATCACCTCTCATGTTAAGTACAAAGCAACCATGCTTTCTTTCTCCACAAGTCAAGCAACCACCAAGTCAACTCTCATGTCAAGTACACCATCACCTCACCCATCACTCACATCCATTACCCATCTCTCACATCTCCTTACATCCCATCTCCCTCTCTCTTTTCTCACATCATTTTTCACTGTGTCGTGGTCAGTTGGAAGGGGGTGTGCCTTATCCGCCTGAGAGAGGGAGCTATAAGCTAGGCTGAGTTTGAGCAGCTCGCAAATGAGTCCGCTATCGATGAGCCGGGTAGATATTGACAGACTACTGGTCAGGTGGATAGTGAGGTCTATTCCGCTTGCTTGACTGTGCAGCTAGGGAGGTGACAGTCACTACGAAGTGTATTAGACCCCGGTGATATCCAGAGAGGAACTATACTGATATGTGTACTTGATGAGTACCGACTTGCTTGGATTGCATTTTGCATATGACATTCGGCTATGTAGGCCTTGGATTACATCGGTGTGGCTGATGACATTCATATCTCGCATCACATGGCCTTGGTATGGCCAATAGCATTCATGCCTTGCATTACATAGCCTTCGTATGGTTGATTTTATTCATGGACTTACTGCATACTTTCACATTACCTGATATTGTACACTCGGCGTTTGCCTTGCGCACACACTTACACCACCCTCTAAGCTTTTGTAAGCTTATGCATTATAGTTGCGTGCAGGTAGCGTTGAACAGCAGTAGCGCTGAGGTAGGAGCGCGTATCAGGACCTTTTGGAGATTTTTGATCACCTTGTATTTCTCTTTCCTCATTGTACTTAAAGTTTTTAATATAGTGGATATGTGGTGATGTTATTTTGTGACTTGTTTATGCTTGTGGTTATACTCCATTACAAAAAAAAATCATTGTGAAAATTCTCCTTGTAGGATCCCAGGATCAGAATCTGGCATTTGATTGTTAGGAGCTGAGAATGGGGCACTACGGAGGCTATCGGCACCGGATTCGGCAATCAGGATTCATGTGAATCCGATTTTTGGGTTTGGGGCGTGACAGAAGTTGGTATCAGAGCATAACTTGGGAATACCTGAGGATCACATCACATATCTACTATAAATAGGTTTTGAGTCTGAATGACTTAGCGATTTCCCGACATAGACCCTTAATGTTTATGCCTTCGAGAATTCTCAAGGCTAATAGGCCATTGTTCCTTCCTGTAGGACACTATGACTAGAAGAGCGACCCGAGGAAATCCCGCTCCACCATCTGCGACTACCGCACCACCACCCGCAGCTTATGCTTTACCACCTATTACTCCTGCTCCACCACCAGATATTCCTGCCTTCGAGCCTGAGGATGTCACTCCTTTACCTTAGACTGGTGAGGATCCGACCATACCTGTGAGTGCTACTCAGCTGCAACAGATGTTGCAGGCGATGACCGCCATTCTTCATGGGCAGAGCAGGCGTCCCACTGTTACACCAGTCGAGGTTGAGCAGGAGCATGCGAGCGCTCTTCTCAAGAATTTCCAATAGCACGATCCCCCACATTTTTCGGGTGAGCCAGACCCTACTGCTGCAGAGATATGGTGCTCCGAGGTGAAGAAGATATTTGACACCATGAGATGTACTACCCAGCAGCGAGTCCCATTAGCCATATTTCTTCTATAGGGTGAGGCTCAGTATTGGTGGGCATCTGTGGCCCGATCAGTAGCGGCTGATTTTGAGTGGACCTGGGAGGACTTTATACACCGGTTTGACCGGAAGTTCTTTCCCGAGCATGTGAGACAACAGCTCGCACTAGAGTTTGAGACTCTAGTCCAGGGAGACATGACAGTGTTCCAGTATGAGGCTCAATTCATCGTACTATCCAGGTTCGCGATGTATCTTGTTGATGATGAGGGGTGGAAGGCCCGCCGTTTTGAGAACGGCTTACATCCTGCCCTTTGGAGTCGTGTGATCGGACACATGCTTCTGACATTTGAGCAAATAGTGGAGAGAGCCCTGATATATGAAATAGATTGGGCCGGTGTGCCGAGAGCCCGTGATCAGAGGGGAGATCAAAAGAGGAAGGCACCCTCTAGTAGTTCCCATCAGCAGCATCGTTCACAGCAGCGACGCACAACCCGCCCAGCATTCCGAGCACCAGCAGTACCCCCAGCACCACATTCGGGACAGTTTACAGGTACTTGCTTTGGATGTGGTGGGACAGGACATCGTAGGCACGAGTGTCCCCAACCTCAGCAACAGCAGTCAAGGACACCACATCCACCTCTGCGACAGCCACTACAGCAGTAATGACCGCAGCACCAGCCTCATGTACCTCCCCCACAGCAGTAAAGATAGCAGGTTAGGCCCCCACATTGACCACAACAACAGCAAAGACCTCAGAGGGGACCTGAACCTCCCCAGCAGGCTCAGGGCAGATTTTATGCCGCCCAACAGGACCCTCAGTCATTAGGAGGGGTCGTCAAGGGTACTCTTCCTATTTTTGCATACATTGCACGTGTATTATTTGATTCTGGTGCATCGCATTCATTTGTCACCGATGATTTCTGTCAATCGACCGGTTTGTCGTTGGAGTCTGCCCATGAGGATTTGGTAGTATCAACGCCCTTAGGGAAGACTGCAGTGTTGGGCCGATTTTGTGCATATTGCCCCGTTTTGATTGGGGACATCTTCTTGCCTGCCGACCTATTTATTTTGTCGATGTCTGATTTTGATGTTATCCTGGGCATGGACTGGATTGCCAAATACTATGCCATATTAGACTGCTTTGCGAAGATAGTCACGTTCTGCATACCCGGCTGCCAGAGTTTCAGTTTGTTGCCGAGCCCAAAGGAGGGCATCTTTCTTGCCTGTTATCGTGTGTCGTTGATGAGTCAGTTGCTTTGAGTATCGACTAGCTGCTTGTTGTTTGTGGTTTTTTCGATGTATTTCAGGAGATTTTGGGATTACCACCTTGTCGGCACACTGAGTTCCAGATTGATCTCGTGCCCGGTACGACACCTATCTCAAAAGTCCTGTATCGTATAGCACCGTTGGAGTTACGAGAACTGTAGAAGCAGTTGGATGAGTTGCGCGAGCTACGCTTTATTCGTCCGAGCAGTTCACCGTGGGAAGCACCGACACTCTTCGTGAAGAAGAAGGATGGCTCGTTGAGGCTTTACGTAGATTACCGTGAGCTCAACAAGGTCACGATAAAAAATAAGTACCCACTTCCAAGGATCGACGACTTGTTTGATCAGCTGCATGAGGCACAGTTCTTTTCGAAGATAGACTTGTGGTCCGGTTATCATCAGGTTCGGGTTCGAGATGAGGATATCCCGAAGACAGCCTTCAGGACGCGTTGTAACACCCTGAAATTCAGGAGTCGAGCATAACTCAGCTTCCAAGTTCCAAAACATCACTTATGCAACATATTTGATGATAATTGTATGTTGACTGTAAGAATACATAAAACATGAAATAGATCAAGCTATATAGCAGACATAATTCAGGGATACTGAGGAAATGCAAGCGGAAGACTTAAATACAGATATAATTTAAAATAAATCCCCAAATGATGCGTGCTCTGCCCAGGGCAATATACATACAATTGTGTCTCAAAATACATACATGAACTGATCAAGCTAATCCAATACATATCCCAGAAAATGATCCCCGCTGTTCAGGACAAGGCTCACATGAACCTGCCCGAGAACTGCATGTAAGAGAATGCCTCCTCATCCTCGTCGAAGTCTGGTTCTGCCTCGCAAGCATCTCCATCTCCTGCAGCTAAGTCAGGGTCTGATTGGTGTTTAAACACTGTCCCAGAACGTGGGAGTGAGTATCAACTCAGTGGTACTAAATAGAAAAAGTTAACATGTTATCAATCCAATCAAGCAGTAATGATAAGGTAGTAAAATCACACAAGTCCTAGATCTCTGGTTAATGCAAGAATGATTTAAAAAATGATGCATGCCTTCACCACAATCCCCTCTGCGACAACATCTAACGATAGCGGCATGACTCACTTCCTCAGTGCTCTATCACCAACGCCGTTATCACATGCAATGCGGTGTTATGAATATGATTACCAAGTTCTTATTAGTCCTTTTCATACAGCAGGATTGGGAAGCTAAGACACCTCCCTTGTATCATTTCCCAACATTGATCCATTCTAGGGTACTCAGTCCTAAGAATCTCATACGATATTATGGTTCTAGGTCACTACAAGGGCTATCAGGGCTGTTGCGTGCAATCGTTGCTCCTCTCCCCTATCACCTTATCAATACAGGCCTATTTATATCCTTGAGACTGCATCAGGACTCGTCGCCCCCATGCGGTGTCAGGATAAACTCAAGGTCACTACAGAGGGCTCGTCACCAATCAGTGTATTCCGACAGCAAGAATATAGTGTCCCATACCACCATAATTTGCTTAGAGTAGGGTGCTCACTGGTCACTACGGGGAGGTTTATGGCCCCAGCGTAGGCCGACAGCATGACCACGGTGTCCCATACCACCATGCCCGACTCATGAGTCTTAGGGGATCTTGGTACCATGGTTACGGGAATTTCACCGGTAAGCTCAGTGCCTTAGGTTCAAACAGTGGCGACCAAACATGGTGAACAAGCATTGGTCAATCGGGTTAGTTAATAAGCTCAACTAGCCCAAGCGCACGTTGAGTTGAACGACATAAAATGCATAAGCACTCCGTGTGGCCTAACCACTGCCGAACACCCCAAGCACGATTCAGAGTCGCTAAACTCATCTCGTGTGGCGAAAGCAACCTCAACCACTATTTATGGAACGTTTTCCGATTGCCTAGACTGTAGTACAGCCCCATTCACAAACAAAGATGATAACTAGCATATGATTCATATTTTGTATTCATATAAAAAATCATGAATTATAACTTGAATGTGAACAGTACATGCAGGAATACATACACACATTTAACATGATTTAGCTAAGTACACAATCCATGGAGGAAATCATACACTCAATTAGCATGGACAACCTAAGTTATATGATTCATGGAGGGAATCATACACACAAATACTACGGTTGAAATCCATATCTCAACCATCTTAAAATGCTCAGTATACTAACTATTATCTCATTCAGATATTAATACAAACACTTAGCTTACACTATTCATCATACATCACGTATGTCGACACCGTTGCAAATTTGGGCAAGTCCTCTCACCAAGGAGTTGTTGCATACATATTAGGCATATCACAACAACAATTTATCATGGTAAGAAAATCAGCAAATTCCATACGCATACGTGCATTCTAACATATACATGAAATACAGTATTTACAATATACAGCATACGTATTCGGAAAGCAAAACGGATAGCATATTTGGCATGTGTAATTGCATTCACAACATGAATAAATCATTAACCATCAATGAAAGGGTTGAAAACCATAACCTAAGCGTATATAGTCCGCACCTTAAACCAGAAAAGACGTATCTAGGGTGATTAAGACGTTATGTCTTTGTCAACGACGAATACGCTACCTATGGCATGAAACAGGTTAGCTAGAACTCTACTTCAGCTAGTCTAGGCTTCAAAACAGGTTAGGGCAATGATTAACTTACCCAAAAACGGAATCAGAATCACCGGAAGAACGATTCAGAAACTCCGGTTCAAAGTATAGATGAGTTAGGAAGAATCCTACGGAGTTTCACCTGCTTCTCCTATACTTTCTCTCAAATCTCTAGGGTTTGGAAAATTCGTATGGGTTAGAAAGCTAAGGGTTTAGGGCCCTTTTATAAGCCCAAACATAACGAAAACGGACTTTAAGTCAAGGTATACTTAGGTTATACCCAAATCGGGTCCTTTCTGATCCAACAGAGCATTTCTGGAGGTCCTCTGATCAAATGCGGTCGGACATAAGCTCACTAGCATCGGATCTTTAGTAATTTAAGCTTTCAGTTTGATCGGATATCCAGATTGTCCGTGGTGGACCAGTTTCAATTCAACGGTCACCGAACCTAAATCAGGGCTACAAGCTCTATGACATGAAAGGGCCAACTTTCTTGATCCAAGGGTGAAATTTGGTCGAATTCCAATGGTCAGAACGCTTAAAAATAATGCGCAAGTGAACCGTTCCAGATTTCATAATAATATAATTTATTTTCTAAATATTTTCTCCTTTTCTCACTCTCTTCACTCCAGACTCAGTAAAATGGTGTCAGGACCTCAGTTGGGCTTGATTTTTGAAAGGATGGGCAAGTCCAACTAAGCAGTCATAACGATCTGAGATTATAGATATCGAACTCTCGATGCACGGTCTAGAATCAATACAAAGTTACCAAACATTCCCGGGAACAACAGGGTTTAGAGTTGGATCCTAGATTTCAGGGTATTATAGCGTCATTGATTCTGTAAGATTTAAGTCTTGTAGAACATATTTAAAGTGAACAACACTAATTTCACAGCCAGACTAACTTAACGCTAGGTAACTTAGGTTCAATTTCCAAGAGACTTAATCCTAAACGATTTCTAATCATGGTGGTACTCGGGTCTTAGTACGGAATTTTTTTGAGTCGTTACATGCGCTATGGTCATTTTGAATTCTAGGTCATGTCCTTCGGACTGACTAATGCATCGGTAGTATTCATGCAGTTGATGAACGAGGTCTTTCGTCCATATCTCGATCAGTTTGTTGTGGTGTTCATCGACGACATTCTGATATATTCGAGGACCCGTGAGGAGCATGAGTGGCATCTTGAGATTACATTGCAGACCCTCCATGCACACTAGCTTTACACGAAGTTGGAGAAGTGCAAGTTCTGGCAGGAGGAGGTGAAGTTCCTCGGCCATGTAGTGACGAGACAGGGTGTCGCTGTAGACCCCTTGAAGATTGATGCCATGCGTCAGTGGGGCCAGCCCACGAACGCATCCGAGATCCGCTGTTTTCTTGGTTTGACGGCCTACTACCGACGTTTTATTGAGGGGTTCTCTCGTATCGTAGCCCCGTTGACCAGGTTGACCCGAAAGGGTGCCGAGTTCATTTGGAGCGACGCTTGTGAGCAGGCATTTATGGAGTTGAAAGACCTCCTCACGTCTGCTCCTGTCCTCACTCTTCCCTCTTGGAGTGATGAATTTGTTGTATTTACCGATGCCTCACAAGTTGGCTTAGGTGCTGTCATGATGCAGCATGGGAAGCCAGTGGCTTATGCGTCCTATCAGCTCAAGGTCCATGAGCTGAACTACCCCATGCACGATCTGGAGCTGGCAGCGGTTGTCTTTGCACTGAAAGTGTGGAGGCACTATCTTTATGGGGTGAGATTTGAGCTCTTCTCCAACCACAAGAGCTTGAAGTATTTATTCTCTCAGTTCGAGCTAAATATGAGATAGAGGCGTTGGATGGAACTCCTGAAGGACTACGATTTTGATCTTCAGTACCACTCGGGCAAGGCGAACGTGGTGGTGGATGCCTTCAGCCGTCAGCCACGAGGGCTGGTGGCACATATGATGATTCAGGAGTGGAGGATGCTCGAGGATATAGCAGAGTATGACTTTGAGTTTGGTTTGCAGTCATCTATTGTTCAGCTATCGAGCCTATCGATTCAACCCTCTCTTGTCGCAAGGGTGATCGAGGCTCAGCAGACAGACAAGTCGTTACAGGATTATCGAGCAGAGGAAGCATCTGAGAGTCAGACAGATTGGCAGATTGGTTCTGACGGTGGACTTCACTTTAGAGGCCGATTATGTGTCCCGAATATTTCTGAGTTACGTCGAGATCTTATGATCGAGGCACATCGATCGCATTTCTCTATCCACCCTGGCTCGACGAAGATGTATCAGGATATGAGGCATCCGTATTTTTGGTCAGGGATGAAGCGTCAGATAGCCAGTTTTGTGGCCGAGTGTGACACCTGCCAGCATGTCAAGGCTAATCATCAGAGACCCCCTGTTCTATTGTAGCCGCTGAGCATCCCAATGTGGAAGTGGGAGCATATATCTACCGATTTTATCATGGGTTTGCCGAGGACTCAGCGCGGTCATGACACCATTTGGGTTGTTGTGGACCATCTGACGAAGTCGACACATTTTCTTGTGATTCGTGAGACTTGACATACAGATCGGCTCGCCAGGATGTTTATTGATGAGATCGTGAGATTGCACGGTGTTCCCGTCTCGATTGTTTCAGACCAAGATCCGAGGTTCAAGTCTCAATTTTGGAGGAGCTTTTAGAGAGCGATGGGCACTGATTTACAGCTTAGCACCGCATATCATCTGCAGAATGATGGGCAGACCGAAAGGGTCAACCAGATCCTTAAGGATATACTTTGGGCCTGCGCGATTGATTTCTCGTATAGTTGGGATGAGCACATGCGATTGGCTGAGTTCGCGTACAATAACAGCTATCAGGCGACCATTGGCTTGGCTCCTTTTGAGGCATTATATGGCAGACCGTGCAGATCTCCGAGTTGTTGGACCGAGGTTGGAGAGTGACATCTCCTAGGTCCTGAGCTTGTGCTGCAGACGTCAGAGGCTATCGACATCATCAAGCAGCGGATGCGTACAACTCAGAGCCGGCAGAAGATTTTTACTGATTGTCGACGTCGTCTCTTAGAGTTTGCCGTTGGGGACTATGTGTATCTCAAGGTCTCACCCATGAAGGGTGTGGTTCATTTTGAGACGAAGGGCAAGCTTGTCCCAAGATTCATAGGACCTTTCGAGATCACTTGGCACGTTGGCGCCATGGCCTATCGGCTTGCCTTGCCATTGCAGTTGTCTAGCTTTCACAACGTCTTCCATGTCTCTATGTTAAGGAAGTGTGGGTCAGACATCGTGCATGTTATTGATTGGTAGCAGTTAAGGTTCGTAAGGACGCTTCTTATATTGAGCAGCCAGTTCGTATCCTCGATCGAAAGGAGCAGGTCCTCAGAACCAAGGTCATTCCCTTGGTGAAGGTGCAGTGGAGCCATTATAGTTTGGATGAGGCGTCTTAGGAGCGCGAGGCGGAGATTCGAGAGCGTTATCCTCATCTTCTCGATGATTGATTGTATGGTGCATTGTGCTTGATTATATATGATGTTATGATTCCTATTCCATTTTTGAGTTATGGTTAGTTGCGATGGTAGTGTAAATTTCGAGGATGAAATTTTTATTAGGAGGGGAGAGCTGTAAGACCCGTATCCTAGTCCGTACTGTTCCGTCAACTCCCGCGATCCTTCCCATCAAATTTTGGCAATCCGCGACCTGTAGTCGACGTTGCGCACGACCATAAGTCGTATCCTATACATTTGAGTCGGCTTAATCTGAGACTTATATCATTGCAACCGCATAGTCGTAGTGGTTCCAACGCCGCGACTCATGTACCTATCCGATACCCTGACTAAGAGATGTGAGCCGACGTTTATTTTGAGAAAATTCCACGCATTTGTAATCCCAAGAGAATCTCTACGACATGTCGAATCAATCCCATCAATCACCTCTCATGTCAAGTACAAAGCAACCATGCTTTCTTTCTCCACAAGTCAAGTAACCACCAAGTCAACTCTCATGTCTAGTACACCATCACCTCACCCATCACTCATATCCATCACCCATCTCTCACATCTCCTTACATCCCATCTCCCTCTCTCTTTTCTCACACCATTTCCAAGCAAGGAGAGAGCACTCCCACGTCCAAGGTTTTCCATGAGAGAAAGGTGATTTTGGTGGCCCACTTCCCATCCCAAAAGCTCTAATCCTAGCCATCTATTTTCCATCTCCACCATCAAAGTGAAGCTCTAGGAGAGTAGCTTTCCAACGGACCAAGAAGATCAAGTGGTGGGTGTTTCCATAGCCTAGTTTTTTCATATTTTTAAGATGGGCCAAGTGAGGCCAACCGATCAATGGTTTGGATCTCACTTAGGACCCTAAGATGTGGCCGATGGCCTATCTTGATCATCAATATCATTCCATGATGGGGCCATTCTCCATGGACCCCATCATGATGTTTACTTTCTTTGCATTAATAGGTCATCTAGACCGTCCATTTTTAGTGGAGAAAGATCTCCACCGTTGATCTTTGAATTTGTGGGTCCACTTGTATTAGGACCCACTCGATGTACAATTGAAAGCAAGGGAGAGCTCATAGTGGTGGAGCCCTCCATAACACGTGTCCCACTCTTTTACTCTCTCTCTCCCTCCCCTTTTTATTTATTTATTTATTTTCCTTGTTTGTTGATGTGGCCATATGGCCCACTTGAATGAGCCCCACCATGAAATATGTATTTTATTCAAGCCATCCGTATGTGGGGCCCACTTTAGATATGTTATACCTACACCATATAGCCATGTAGTGGCCCACCTAAAGCAGGGCCCACCTTAAGCATATACGCCCAAACGTCCAGCGTCCTTGGACGTTGAACGTCAAGTGTCACGCCCCAAACTCGGAAACCGGGCTCACAAAATTCCCGATCGCCGAATCCGGCGCCGACAGCCTCCGTAGAACCCCATTCTCGGCACCTAGCTCCCATTCGCCAGGTTCCGATCCTGGGATGCTACGAGGAGGATTTCAAATACCAGTTTGTTTCGTAATAAGCATAACCAAAGGCATAACCCACAAACAACAACCAAGCACTCCATTACATTTCCACTATGATCAAAAATTTTTACAAGTACAATGAGCATAAAGGGAAATACAATGGTAAATAACAGAAAACTCCAAAATGATCAGCGACGCGCTCCTGCCTCAACGCTGCTGCAGTCCAACGTCACCTGCACGCAACGGTCGTGCATAAGCTTACAGAAAGCTTAGAGGGTGGTGAAAGTGTGTGCGCAAGATAGTAATATGAATGCAATGTCAGAGTAATGCGGAATATGCAAATGGAAACATAATATCATGAGCCGTACCAAGGCTTATGCGATGCAAGACATGAATGGTATCGGCCATCCCAAGGCCATGCAATGTACAATGCAACTCAAGCATACAGATACTCATCAATGTCCACACGTCAATACAGCTCAAAGTATGGAATATCACCGGGGTCTAGTACACTCTAAACCAGATTGCCGCCACATCGCGCGCAATAAGGTAAGTGGAAAAGACCTCACTATCCGTCTGCCAATATCGGGCGCGACTCGTCGATAGCGGACCCATTCCTCGAGCTGGTCAAACTCAGCCAAGCATTGCCCCCTACACTCGGGCGGGTAAGGCCGCACCCCCTTCCAACCGACCACGACACAGTGGAGAGCGTAACCGTCTGGTAATCGGCACTCAACGCTCATCTACCCACTCGGTCTAGACGTTGGAGCAACCTCTTGGTACCATAAGGGTTTAGGGACTTTCACCCAGGGATATCTATAGTACCCCATGTAAGTCAAGATTTCCGGTATCCAATCCTACCAACCACGATGCGTCTGTGGAGGCTATGGCCCTGATGTCGCTAGGGCGTACAACAACCATATCACACAAATGCGGAATGCATGAATCACACTATCCAGTCATGCAACCAATCCTGCGCATACCGTGCACTCATGTAGGGCAACACCGCCTAACCGGGAGCCCATAAACAACCTGTCCAAAGGCATATGCCATGATCAGTCAATCCTCATATCAAGCATGCATATGATGCGTATGATCATGGGTCATGAAACTATACTAAACATGTTATAATAAAATGCATTATCTTACAATGCAGATGAGCCTGAACGGCCTAAATACGATAAACATGGTCCAGTAATGGGCCCTAAGGAGAGTCGTAATGTGGACATCCAACCATCATTACACTCGCAATGTGGACGTCAAACCAGCATTGCTTCCCAGGCACAATCTTCTTAACGTCGCTACATAAACTGTATTGGGATTACACATTGCAATGGACCGTAGGTTCATCCCATTAGCCTTACACATGTATCAAATGGGCCATATCTTATGGGCCTTTTATTCATCAGATGGGCCATATAAATGGGCCACACCAATGGGTCTTATGTGCATTGCAATGGGTCAAATCCCGTGGGCCTTGGGTTACATCAATTTGGACCTAGTCACATGAGTCTAATATGTATCAAATGGGCCACACCAATTAGGCCCCTATATGTAGATCAAGTGGGCCTCAACCCATAGACCTAAACATGGGTTCAAATGGGCCTAACCCCTAGGCCTTATGGTTCATTAAATGGCCTAAATCTGTAGGCCTTGAATACATATCAAAGTGGGCCTAACCCCTAGGCCTTACATATATCAAATGTCCTCCTTCCATGGATTTTTAAGAATGCAACAATGGGTCCAATTTCATGGGCCTTGAAGTACATCAAATGGGCCTAGTCCCATGGATTTAGAACATATCAAATGGGCCTAAGTTCTTAGGCCTAGAATGAAATCAATGGGCCTAGCCCATAAGAATTTCATAACCCAAATGGGCCTAGCTCATAGTCCTTTTGAAATTCGAATGGCCTAGCCCATAGGCGCTATATGAGCCAGATGGGTCTAAATCCCTAGGCCTCATATTTAATTCAAATGGACCTAGACACATGGCCTTGGGACATATCAAGTGGGCCCAAGCTCTCGGGCCTTAAACGAATCAAATGGGCCTAGCCCATAAGTATTTCATAATTTAAATGGGACTAGCCCATAGGCCTTCCTCACATTCAATGGGCCTAACCCATAGGTAGGTGGCCCACCCAATCCACACTCATGCCTACGACGCCTTTACCAAGTAGGTGGACGGTTGGATTCATCACATGAACAAGGTGGGTCCCACTGTCCAGTGGACAGTACGGATATCACACATACAATCTAAGGGCCCCACCGTCCGCTGGACGGTGGGAGTGTAAATACCCAACAGTGGGTGCCACCGTCCACTGGACGGTGGACTTAAAGATACATGCATCAAATCATGGGTCCCATGTGGGGCCCACTCTGTGATGTTTATCTGCCATCCGACCCAATCATAAGGTCACTCAACCTGGATGAAGGGACGACGTAAAATTTCAGCTTGATCCAACACTTCTGTGGGTCCCAAAATCCTTTCAACGGTAAGATTCAATTCACACTGTTTCTTATGGTGTGGGCCGCCTGAGTTTTGGATCGACCTGAAATTCGGAGGGGGCCCACTACTGGGGACGGCCCACCTCACGGACGGCCTGGATATAACATATGCATCAAGGTGGGGCCCACGGCAGCAGCCGTGGGTGGCCGCTGGACGCCCGCCCGCCAAGCGCAGGCCTGCTGCTGCGTCAGTGGCAGCAGGCGCTGCCTCTGTTCTTCTTCCTTTTCTTTTTTTTTTTTTTTTTTTTTTTTTAAATGTTACATGTGGGGCCCACACCTTAAAAATCCACACCGCCCGATTAATTCTAGGGCCCAAAACTGCCGTAAAATCTAAGGGGTTGACCTTCAATTGGCGTGAATAAACGACCAGATGGGCCCTAAAAACCTTAGAAGGGTAAAAGTATTGTTTCTTCTGGTATGGCCCGCCTGATCACCGAATTGAACCCATTCCTTGGCTCAACGCCTAAAATGTTATGGGAAAAAGGGTGGACGGCTTGGATCACACTCATACATCAAGGTGGGGCCTGTGCAAGTGGGCCACCAAAAGCCCTCTTTCATTTTTACCTTTTTCTTTCTTTCCTTTCTTAAAAACGTCCAGCGTCCCAGACGCTGGACGGTGTGTTATATAAATATATACATATTTTTTTTTGATGATGGTGGGCCCTGATGAAGTGGGCCACCATTGATGGGTGATGGGGTTCAACATGCAAGGTGGGCCCCACTTGAAGGACTCTTAAACCCAATAAATACCTCAAGGTGAGGTCCATTCAAGTGGGCCACACAACCCCTTTCATAAAAAAATAAAAATCAAATAAAAATAAAATAAATTAAGAGGAATGAAAGGGGGAGAGAGACATGGAGAGTGGGACACGGCTTGTGATGGAGGGACCCCGTCCTTATGGGCCTTCCCTTGCAATGATACATACAACAATGGATCCCTTTGATCATGGGACCATCAAAATTAGAAATCAACGGTGGAGATCCATTCTCCACCGTTATGGACGGTCTAGATGACCTTTTTGCAATGAAAATAACCATCATGGTGGGGTCCATGGAGAATGGCCCCATCATGGAACGATCATGATGATCCAAGTGGTCCATCGGCCACATTTTGGGGTCCCAAGTGAGATCCACACCATTGATCGGTGGGACTCACTTGGTCCACCATAAAAAAAATAATAAAAACTACCCTATGGAAGCACCCACCGTCCGATCTTCTCGCTCCTAGGGGTTCCTTGGCACCTTGGCTTCAACTTCAACGGCTAAGATGAAGGATGGAGGGTTGAGATGGGGGATTTTGGGGTAGGAAGGTGGGCCACTTGAAGCTTAGAGGGAGGTTGGAAATTCTCATACGTGGGAGCTCCTTGCAATTTTTGTTGCTTGGATTTTTTTTTTGGAATGAGGGAGAGTAAGAGAGAGAGTGATGTAAAGGGAGAGAGAGAGAGTGATGGATGGATGGGTGAGTGATGGTTGTGTAAGAAAGGTATGGGTTAGGAAGACTTTTGTGGCTTTTTGTGTAAGAAAGGTATGGGTTGAGAAGACTTTGGTGGTTGCTTGGGAAAAGGGATGGAAGTGATGTGTACTTGACCTTTGATGGGTTGATGGGTGATTGATTGATGGGATTGATGTGATTGATGTGACACATCGTTGAGATTCCCTTGGTTTTCGCAACGCGCGGCGTTTTCTCGCACCGAACGTTGGCTCATATCTCTTGATCAGGGTATCGCCTTGGCGCACGAGTCGCGGTATCGGAACCGCAACGACGGCGTGGTCGCTATGGTATAGGTCTCGGGTTGAGTCGACTCGGGTTGTCGGTACATGAATCCGGGTCGCGCGTCGATATCCGTTAAGGGTCGAAAGTTGCCGAAATTCGACCGGTAAGACCACGGAAGTGTACGGAAAGGTACGAATCAAGATACGGGTCTTACATCAAGAGAAAAACACAAATATTGGCTTGTTTCTAAGCCTTTGGGAAGGGCCACTTGTATAGGCTTCACCTTGATGTATGTTTCTAATCCATGTCGTCCATCCTCTTTCCCAACTCATTTTAAGCGTTGAGCCAAAAAATGAGGTTGATCGGAGTATCTGGTGGGCCATAATGTTGAAAATAGTACTACTACCATTGAAATACGCTTTGGTCATTTTATATGCCTAAAAAAAATTGAATATGGGACTCATTCAGACTGTTTCGAGCTGTAAAAGCCAATGGCTGGGATGGATTTCACTAATATGGGCCCCACGCTCAGAAAACCTTGGAAAAATAGGTTTTTTTTTTTAAAAAAATACATATAATAACAGCAGTTGCTGTTGCTGTTGTCAGCAAGGAAGACCGCGCCAGCGGACGGACGGGCGGACGGTGTGCAAGGACCCACGGCCCTGCACGTGGGCCCCACCTTGATGTTTATATCCCATCTAAGCCGTTCACAGGGTGGGCCACTCTCTGAAGTGGCCCCACCACAAAAATTGGCTTGATTTAGATCTCAAGTGGCCCACACCACACGAAACAGTAGTGATTGAACTCTACCTTTGAAAATTTCTTTTGGGCCCACAGAAGTTTTGAATCAAGCTGAAATTTGTATTTTCTCTTCAACCAGGTCTGTGTGACCTTATCAACAGGTTGGATGGCATGTAAACATTATGGTGGGCCCCACATGGGACCCACAGTGATGTATGTGTTCCTCTCCCACCATCCAGGCGGACGGTAAAGCCCACCTTAATGTATGTGTTCTCTTCACACTGTCCAGCGGATGGTGTGGAAGCCCACCATGGTGTATGTGCTTTATTCACACCATCCAGGTGTGGATGGTGGGACCCACCATGATGCAGGTACTGCATCCAAATCGTCCATCTAATTTGAAAGCTCATTTTATGAGCTAAAGAATGAGCCAGATCCATAGCTCATGTGGATCTCCACCATGACGCATGAGTTGCTTCCAAACCATCTATCCATTTTTAAAAGCTCATGAGCTAAGGAGATGAGTCAGATCTATGGTTCAAGTGGGCCAACCTTGGCATGTGTATAGGGCCCATATTGATTTAACTATGGCCATTCATTGAGGCCTACCTTGGTATATATCTAAGGCCCATGGATCGAGGCCCATGGGATTAAGCCCATTTGGCATATATAAGGCCTATGGGACTAGGCCCATTTGATAAGGCCATAAGATTAAGCCCATTTGATACATATAAGGCCCAAGTTGTAAGGCCCACTTTGATGTATTTCAAGGCCCATGGGTCATGGACCATTGCAATGTACGTAAGGATCATTGGTGAGGCCCATTAATTCAGCCCATTTGATGAATGAAAGGCCCATGTGATACCGCCCATTTGATGTATCTAAGGCCCATGGGTCGAGGCCCAACGGGATGTCCTTAGAGTCCATTATAATGTATGATTCCCCATGGTTCATGTAATGATATTTATGGCGGGCCGTGCCTTAAGAGCAATGATGGTTTGACGTCCACATTATATGTACAATGTTGGTTAAATGTCCACATTGTAACTCTCCTTAGGGCCCATTGATAGGCCCATACTTGTTGATATTCTTCGCTTTATAACATGCTTAGTATAATCCCATGACTTATGCCCATACGCATCATATGTATGCTTGATATGAGTAGTGACTGATCATAGCATACGCCATTGGGCAGACCATTTACGAGACTCGTTATGAGATAGAGTGCCCCACATGATCGCGCAGTACCCGCTGGATTGCTGTGTGATTTGACGGTATGATTCATGCATCTCGCATATGTGTGACTTGATCACTGCACGCCCTAGTAACATCAGGGCCATGGCTCCACAGGTACATCGTGGATGGCCATATCGGATACCGAAAATACTTAGTTCTAGCAGTGTGGGCACTTAGGATGTCCTTGGGTGAAAGTCCCAAAACCTTTTTGGTACCAGGAGATGCTCCAACGTCTAGACCGAGTGGATACACGAGTGCCCGAGTGCTGAATACCAGTAGGCCACGTCTCCCACTGTGTCGTGGTCAGTTAGAAGGGGGTGTGGCCTTATCCGCCTGAGAAAGGGGGCTATAAGCTAAGCTGAGTATGACCAGCTCGCAAATGAGTCCGCTATCGACGAGCCGGGTAGATATTAGCAGACTACTGGTCAGGCGAATAGTGAGGTCTATTCCGCTTGCTTGACTGTGCAGCTAGGGAGGTGGCAGTCACTGCGAAGTGTATTAGACCCCGGTGATATCCAGAGAGGAACTGTACTGATATGTGTACTTGATGAGTACTGACTTGCTTGGATTGCATTTCGCATATGACATTCGGCTATGTAGGCCTTGCATTGCATCGGTGTGGCTGATGACATTCATATCTCGCATCGCATGGCCTTGGCATGGCCGATAGCATTCATGCCTTGCATTACATAGCCTTGGTATGGTTGATTTTATTCATGGACTTACCGCATACTTCCCCATTACCTGATATTATACACTCGGCGTTTGCCTTACGCACACACTTACACCACCCTCTAAGCTTTTGTAAGCTTATGCATGACAGTTGCGTGTAGGTGGCGTTGAACAGCAGCAGCGCTGAGGTAGGAGCGCGTATCAAGACCTTTTGGACCTTTTGATCACCTTGTATTTCCCTTTCCTTATTGTACTTAAAGTTTTTGATATAGTGAATATGTGATGATGTTGTTTTGTGACTTGGTTATGCTTATAATTATGCTCCATTACAAAAAAAAAAAATCATTCTGAAAATCCTCCTTGTAGGATCCCAGGATCGGAATCTGACATTTGATTCTCAGGAGCCGAGAATGGGGCACTACGGAGGCTGTCAGCACCAGATTCGGCAATCGGGATTCATGTGAATCCGATTTTTGGATTTGGGGCATGACACTACCTCCCTTAAAAGTTTTCACCTTTGAGGTTTGAAAATAAATGTCCAAATCATCATTATCATACTAAGTGTTTAATGATAAAATTTACTTAAGGGTCAAATCAGTATTCTACTCTTTATGATTGGGTTAATACGGAAAGACAGTAGTGGTATGCTCAAATCCGATACATCAATTACCCACCTGACCAGGGCAGACAACTCGTTGTATCCCTTCCTAATCCTGATAGATCCTGGTCTTTTGCTCGGTCAAAGCAGTGAATCCTTTAGTAATCACCTAGGATTGAGAATTGAGTTTAGCCGCGAGTGCCTCATAGGGATATGGTTCTATAATTCTAAAATCTAATCATCCTAAGTATTTAAGGAGTATTATAATTCATTAGGAGGTTCAAGCCTCATGTTTATAAGGTTGTCCTTTGGGTCTTGTTTAACGAGAGTTCTTGTTTAACCTATGTTTAATTAACTTGGTGGATTATAAGTTCTTCCATGGTGCTCATAGTTAAAAGACTATACTAGAAGGGTTTTCAATATTCTAAAATTATATTTGTATGTCACCATTTCAATCATATGACTAGTGGGTTATGGGCTGACTGCACTTCGGTTTCATTAACTTTGAGAGGGAAGAAAGAGTCGGGAGTTCTCAAATATTTCAGAAGTTTAGAATGTTAGCAACATAAGGCCGCGGCAAAGGAAAGAAGAAAGATATCTCCTCCGTGCGGTATGGACCTTGAATTCACTAGAGAATAAGAAACTTATAATATTTTACTATAGTTCGCCTCTAACATGAGCTTACGGAGTATTAAACTATAAAACTCAATTCTACTCAAGGGTCCTAATTTAATTGCACAAAAACAACTTAAACAAAAATATATGTATATATTAATTTAAGCACAGGATAATTCCTAGTATGATTATAAATAATTCCTAAATAGACACCAAATGGTAAACTTTAATATGAAAAGGTATGACTAGTCTATTGGTAACTCCAAGTTGTAGAAAATTTTAGTTTCAACCCTTCTATTATTTATAACATATTTGTCACCCTTAGTTACCATATTATTTTTATAATTTTTTTTATAGTAATCCATTGTTAAGATTACTTTTATTTCATAAAATTTTATTTTATTCGAAGTTCCATAAAAATTATAAAAATTCAGGAAGTACTAGTTGTCTAAGACCAACGATTTTTGATATGATTCCATAATGTCTTTATTCCTTATAATATTTTTGGTTAGTGAAATATTTTTAAAATTTTTATAGTAGTTTGCCATCAAGTTTAAAGTCATCCCACAAAATTTCAGTTCATTTAGAGTTGTAGAAAAATTATTAAAATTCTAGAAGTTGGACAATTGTCAAAATATCCTAGATTTAACTATATTAAAATTTTTATTTTATTTTTCACTTATTTTTATATGAAACTAGACTTATTAAGCTTCAGTTCATCTTTGAATCACATAAATTGGAGTTATATTAAATCACCTAAATTGGAGTTATATTGAGGGAGATATGATTTTTTAAAATTTGTCAAAAAATGCAAAAAACTACAGAATTTTGGCGATGCGCCGCCACCCGTGCGGTGCTGCCGCACGCCCCCTGTGAAGGCGGGCGGTGCTGCCGCGCCCACCTGGTGGTGGTTTTTCCACTCATTTTCTGAAATGGACGTATCTATCAATCCAGAATGAGTTACACGATGTGTCATATATGAATTTGGGGTAAAAGAAGCTGATCTATCTAAATAACATATTTATTTTATAAAATACCATAATTTTAATTGAATAAAGTCCATTTTATTTATATTCTTACTATTTATACAAAATTTTAGTTTAAATATAGTTCTTCATCCTTTGATCTTTAGGATTTGGGTCTAATTTGAAGAATAAAGTAGTGGAAGTGAGATTTTTGAAGAAAATGAGTTGAAAAGGGATGGAAATGGGTGAAAATGAGAGTGTTTTATCGCATGTTCTGGATCCATTCTTGATCCAGAAATCCATCAATTGACGACCCAGATCTACAAGGTTATATGGGTGCTTCTTTACTTCTTAGGTACTAAATTTGGCGAAGATTTATATCAAGTTTAAACCACAAAGTTCAACATTTAGGCCGTCTTGGCCTTATTAGCTATTTACACCAAGTCCCACTATACTACGGTTGACCTCAGGTCGACTTGAATTCGTTATCTTTAGTCAGAGGTGACTTAGGTCATTACACATGATCTGAGTCCCCCAGTTATAAACCCTCAAATAAATTAAGTGTTTGGTCTAGCCTGTCGATGAAACTTTAGGATCCTAAGATCATTTCTAAATTCCATCGCCCCCTTCATAAGTTAGAGTGCGTCAGAGTGCGTCGTGTTACATATAAGCCAAATCTTTTTAAACCTAAATCATGCTCTCATACCATCTTGTAACGCCCCAGATTTTGGGGGTCGAGCAAAGCTCTACTCCCGAGATCCAGCACATCACTTTATGAAATATGGATGATAATGTTCTGGTTTCGCCCATATTAATGGGTTAAGCATGAGTAAGATTATACTAAAACAGCATATCATACTCTCGATATAATTAAATTAAGCAAGCAGAAGAATGAAACTCATATATTTAAATATATAAGTGTTTTACTGACTCCATAGTATGAGTATATAACTAGGCTGAATATATATAAGTATTGTTTCAAAATATATAACAAGGGAAAATGTAAAGAGTTCAACTAAACCAAAATCCCAGTGTTCCCTGCATATCAACTCGAGGTCTACATCAACCCACCTAATAATTAAAAGTAAGAGAACTTCTCCTCATCCATGTAGTCCTACTCCATAACATCTAAACTATAGTCCGGTTGGTGTTTTAAAACACCATCCCAGGTGGGAATGAACAGCTAATTCAGTGGAACTATAAAGTAAAGGTTAACATGTTATCAAGTCAATCAAGTAGTAATGATAAAGTAGTACAACAATCATTCCCTAATTACTCTTATTTATTTTAGGGATGGTATGCAGTAATGATGTATGCCCTCACACGACACTTCCTCAAGCGACTACATAAACCATTCACGCATGGCAAACTCCCTAAAGTGCACTCCCTCGCCAAAGCACATACAATGCGGTGCATGGTCGTGTTAGCCGAGTACTTAATTAGGCTTATTCATACCACAGATTTGAGAAACTGAGGTGCCTCCCTTTATATCATTTACCCAATCGAAAGATCCATCTAGGGTTATCAATCTTAGTTAATCACATACGATAGGCAAGTTGTAGGGCATCACTCTTAATGAAAAGTAGTGGATAGGTAAGTTTGAGAGTTTATATTCAAGGTCACTATGGGGAGGCTCATTACCTCAGCACAGGTCGACAACTCAAATACAGTGTCCCATACCACTGTATTCGGCCCACGAGTTTGGGTTGCTCACTAGTCACTATGTGGAGGCTCGTCACCCCAGTGTAGGCCGATAGCTCTACCACAGTGTCCCATACCACCATGCCCATCTCATGAGTCGTAACAGATCTCAATACCATAGTTAAAATGAGCTTTTACATTGGCGGGGGTATCTTAGATTCAAGCAGTGGCATCCATACATGATGAACATACGATAAGCCGATTGGTTTGCTAAGGAAGTTCAATTAATACGGGCACACGCTAATGTAATCGACATGGAGTGCATAAACACCCTATGTGGCCTAACCACTGCCGACAATCCTCATGCGACCCGGATTCATCGAATTTTCCCGATGTGACGCGACTAATTCGGCCACCTGAACAGGGACTGTTATTGATTGCCTACACTACATTGTAGCCCCAATCTTACTCAGATGTAGTGAATAAATACATGTGATAATCATTTCAGCATTTGACAAACAATTCAAGTAAATACTTCATTGGAGCATTTTATCAAACACCTTGAACATGTTAACAAACACTTGTATTTTATTTATAAATTGCCTAGAGGTAAGTATGATTACATGAAATAAATTATACATACATGCAAGGTAATGCAAAATACTATCTTAATACTTGTAATAAGTACAAATCATCAACATTTTCTCATTTAGACAATTTATCAAACCCTTAGGCTACAAATAAGCAAATACATAGACTAAGCTAGTTACAACAAGTATTTTAGCAATTCCATCTACAAGGATGTCATCATGTAAATAACAATCATGAATCTAAGCTTAGTTGTAACACCCTGAAAATCGGGGGTCGTGTATAAACTCAACTCCCGAGTTCCAGACCGTCACTTATGCAACAAAAATGGTTATGATTCAATGTTGTCTGATTTAAAGCATTCACATGAGTAAAAGTATACCAAAACTGCAATTCATACTTCAGATCCAGTGATAAAAGCAAGCGGAAGACTAAACAAGATATATATCACTGTATGGAAAAACAAAGTAATCTCAACTGTCTCCAAAGTATGACTACATCTCTGAGTCTCATATACATGTACATAACAAAAGAATAATGTTCAAAAAGAAAAGTCCCACTGATGTCCCCTCGATCCAGGTCACCTACGGGAAGCCGTCATGATACTGCATATACGAGAACTCATCCTGGTCCTCGTCATCACCTAGCTCCACCTCCTGGATCTCATCGTCACCTGCAACTACAACAGGGTCTGGTGGGTGTTGCAAACACCATCCCGTAACGTGGGAATGAGTGATCAACTCAGTGGAATCATAGAGCAAAGATTAGCATGTTCACAATTCAATCACGCGATAATAGTAAAGCAGTAAATCAGACAAGTCCTAAAACTGTTGTTAATGCAAGATGATATGACGTGATGTATGCCCTCACCGACGATCACCCTCATACGGCAACATCTTACGACCGCGGCATGCCACACTCCCTAGAGTGCTCCACATCTTCCAGGCACATGCAATGCTATGGTGATATGATTACCAAGTTATTATTAGTCCATTCAAACAGCAAGATTGGGAAACTAAGGTACCTCCCTTGTATCAATCCCAACACGGATCCTGTCTAGGGTCGTCACTCCTAGTAATCTCATACGATGTACAGTTCGTAGGTCACTGCAAGGGCTGCCAGGGCTGTTGCTCGCACTCGTTGCACCGCTCCCCCATCACCTTATCAATACAGGCCTACTGTACTCTACTGCACGGAAGGGTCGTCGCCTCCCGTGAACTCAGAATACGCTCGCGGTCACTACAAAGGGCTCGTCGCCTGATCAGTGTAGGCCGACAGCTAGAATATAGTGTCCCATACCACCATAATCTGCTCACGAGTCAAGGTGCTCATTGGTCACTACGGGGAGGTTTGTGGCCCCAGCGTAGGCCGACAGCTCGACCACGGTGTCCCATACCACCATGCCCGGCTCATGAGTCTTCGTGGATCAAGGTACCACGGTTAATAGGGTTTACAATGGTAAGTTCGGTACCCTAGGTTCAAGCAGTTATGATACATACATGGTGAACAAACATCGGCCAGTCGGGTTACTTGACGGGCTCGACTAGCGCGATCGCATCTCGAATTGAACGACATGAAGTGCGTAAAACACTTCGCGTGGCCTAACCACTGCCGCCAACTCTCAACACGAATCACATTCATCGACGCGTCGTTCGTGGCTATGACCAGTCAGCCACGAATTCGCTCGGTTACCGACTGCCTGGACTAAGTCAAGTCCCACACATCTATGGAATTACTATACAAGGTATTGGAATTGAAATACATCATGTGAGCATGTTAACACATGTTATAACTTTCAACTTAAGCAAATCTTCAAGGCATACTTCCCATGTATATTCAACTTAAGCAAATCCTCAAGCACATACATTCCATGCATGTAATGAAATCATGCATTTTGTCTACATGTAGAAAATCATTTAGGTCGGCATAATAATTGAAAAATCAATCACAAAGTATCAAATAACATCATTTAATTCAATACATACTAATACAAGCATTTATACAAACACATGCACTACTCACTTAGGTCTACATATAGCATGTCGACCCAAAGTGTGCAACTAGGCGAATCTCTTCGCCAAACTAATTATGCACGCATTCCTAACTTCCTAATGCGACAACAAACCATGTCAATCACATCAGCAAAATATGAATGCAAACAGTACTTCCTACAAATGACTAAAATGCCCTAAATCTCATATTCTTCGTTAGCTTACGAAAGGGGAAACGGAGAGCATTTTGTACATGTCAAACGGCGATGCCGTCAAGAATCTACTATTAAACGACATTGAAAGCATTGGGAACCGTCAATCCAAGCGTCTAAAATCCTCACCTAGTGTCTTGTAGACTCGGGAATTGAAGCGGAGTGTATATGCTTCGTCTACGGCGAGTAAGGAGCCTAATACATAAGATCCATAAGCTACATCGCCATGGAAACAAGAAAAACTCAAATCACCAACTATTTAGGGTTTTTACTTACCTAGGATTGCGGTGGAATCGCCGGGAAAGCGGTAGAGGAGTGTCGCTTAAGCATGTGCAACACGTAGCACAAGTGGCGGGAAGAACTCTCCCACTCTCTCACAATCTCTCACTCTTTTTCTCTCTCCCAAGCTAGGGCTTCTCTCAAATTCGGATGGGAGAGAGGAGTGAGGGTTTCAACCCCTTTTATAGCCTAAAACATTCCCAAAATAGGCTTGGGAACAATGTTTACTTGGTGCCTAACCAAATCGGGGTCGTTTCGGTCCAAAAGGGCATTTCTGGAGGTCCCCAGGCCAGATGCGGTCGGACTTAAGCTCATGCATACTAGATCTAGCATACATCCAGTTTTCAGACCGGTTGGGTTCCCAGATCGCACGTGGCGGCCCAGTTTCAGTTTAACGGTCACCGCATCAAGATCAGGCCTACAAGTCCCGTGATATATAATAGATATTTTTCCTGATCCAAGGGTGTAATTTGGCTGTATTCTGACGGTCAGAATGCTTAATACTGATGCGTCAAATTTGTGTGCCAGATTTGAATTTGAAATTCCAACTATGTCCCTATTCACACTCTCTTCGGTCCGGGCTCAATGAAATAGCCTGTGATCATCGGTTTGACTTGATTTTTGGAATGAGTGTCAAGCCCAGCTAGACGGTCCTAACGGTCTAAGATAGGAGGTATCGGACTTTCAACGTGCGGTCTAGATCCAATACAAAGATTCAAAGTGGTCCAGAGAACAAACCGGCTTAGAGTTTGATCCGAGGCTTTAGAGCATTATAGCACCCTTAGTTCCACTCGCTTCGGGCCTTGTAGAACGTATTTAAAGTGATCAGGGACCATTTCCCAGCTATTCTAACGTTGCACTAGCTAACCTAGTCAAATTTTCCAAAGGAATGAATTCTACGCAAATTCGGGTCGAGTTGGTACTCGAGCCCAAGTATGGATTTTTCACGGGCGTTACAATCTACCCCCCTTAACAAATAATTTCGTCCTCGAAATTTTGTACCTTTTCGTACTCCTCGAGAAGCTGTGGGTAGTTCTTTCTGATCTCGGCTTCTGTCTCCCAAGTAGCCTCCTCCTCAGTATGATGCGTCCATAGTACCTTCACAAGGGGAATCACCTTGCTACGCAGTACCTGCTCCTTCCGGTCTAAGATGCGTGTCGGTCGCAGGATATAAGTAACATCCTCTCCTAACTGCACCTGCTCCCATCTGATGATATGAGAAGGATCAGCAACGTACTTCTTCAGCATAGAAACATGAAATACGTTGTGGACGCTCGCGAGGGGCGTGGGTAAAGCCAATCGGTAAGCCACTGCTCCCACACGATCGAGGATCTGAAATGGACCAATGTATCGCGGTGCCAGCTTCCCCTTCTTCCCGAACCGAAGGACTCCCTTCATAGGGGAAACTCGCAAAAACACATGATCCCCGACTGTGAACTCTAGTGGTCTCCGTCTCGTATCGGCGTAGCTCTTCTGTCTGCTCTGCGCTGTAAGAAGCCGACGTCGAATAATATCAATCTTCTCTGACGTCGCCTGCACCAACTCTGGGCCAATCAAGCTGCGCTCACCGACCTCTAACCAGCAATGCGGTGCGCGACAAGGTCGCCCATACAGCGCCTCATAAGGTGCCATGCCGATACTCGCTTGGAAGCTATTGTTGTACGCAAACTCCGCATATGCAAGACAGTCATCCCAACTGTCCTTGAAGTCCAATGCGCAAGCTCGCAACATGTCCTCCAGGATCTGGTTCACTCGCTCTGTCTGTCCGTCCGTCTGTGGGTGGAAGGCAGTACTGAACTTCAACTTCACACCCATAGCCTCCTGAATGCGAGTCCAGAAGATAGAAGTGAACCGCGTGTCTCTGTCCGACACGATCTCCAACGGAACTCCATGCAGACGCACGATCTCTCTAATATACAATCTAGCCAGCTCGTCTGCAGAGTTCGTAACTCTGATCGGTAGGAAGTGCGCCGACTTCGTCAATCGGTCGACGATCACCCAAATAGAATCATGCCCCTTCCTCGTCTTCGGCAACCCAGAAATGAAGTCCATGGAAATGAAATCCCACTTCCACTCTGCAATCGGCATAGGCTGCAAAAGTCCAGGTGGTCGGCGATGCTCTGCCTTCACCTGTTGACAAGTGAGACAACGGGACACGAACTCCGCAATGTGGGTCTTCATACCTTCCCACCAGTACGTCCTCTTCACGTCACGATACATCTTCGTGCTGCCAGGATACATCGCGAGTCTAGTAGAATGCGCAGCCTCGAGAATCTCTCGTCTCAAGTCAGGGACATCAGGAACGCATAGGCGGCCACGGTAACGTAAACCCCCATCCATGCCAACTCGCCAGTCGGCGTCATCATCATCACTGGCCTGCTCTCGAAGCTCAGTAAGATGCGCGTCGTCCCTCTGCGCCTCGATGACACGGTCATCGATCGGGGATCGCACCTGAACATGTGCGATGAACTCAAATGGCTCCTCTACGGTGAGTTTCTGCTCAAAGTCTCGCAAAAACTCAACCATATCCCACTCGGCAACCATCAGCGGAGCCGCAAACTCTATCGCCTTCTTGCGGCTCAACGCATCAGCCACAAGGTTCGCCTTCCCAGGATGGTAAGAGACTTCAAACTTGAAGTCCTTCAGCGTCTCCATCCATCGCCGCTGCCTCATATTCAAGTCCCGCTGTGTGAATATGTACTTGAGGCTCTTGTGGTCGCAAAAGAGCTCGAACTCCTCTCCATAGAGGTAATGTCTCCAGAGTCTCAGTGCGAATATCACGGCTGCCAACTCCAGGTCGTGTGTAGGGTAATTCTCCTCGTGCTTCCTTAATTGTCTCGAGGCATACGAAATTACCCTGTCCCTCTGCATAAGGACACAACCCAAACCAACGCTAGACGCGTCAGTGTATATAGTGTATTTAACCCCTTGCTCTGGCAATACTAGCACAGGGGCGGACGTAAGTCTGTCCTTCAGCTCCTGAAAAGCTGACTCCGCCTTATCATTCCAGGCGAACTTCACGTCCTTCCGTGTCAACTGAGATAAGGGTCTCGCGATCTTCGAGAAATCCTGAATGAAGCGCCGATAGTAGCCAGCGAGACCCAAGAAACTCCTCACCTCAGTGACAGAACCAGGCTGCTCCCAGTCCTGCACCGCAGCTACCTTAGACAGGTCAACTGCCATGCCATCCTTGGACACCACGTGTCCCAGAAACTTCACCTCCTGCTTCCAGAAGTCGCACTTCTTATACTGTGCGAACAACTGATGCTGTCTGAGCGTATCAAGGACCAAACGCAAGTGCTCCTCATGCTCCTCTCGACTCCTAGAGTATACCAAAATGTCGTCGATGAAGACAACGACGAATCGATAGAGGAAAGGCCGTAGTACCCGGTTCATCAGATCCATGAACACGGCCGGTGCGTTCGTGAGACCGAACGACATCACGAGGAACTCGTAGTGACCAAAACTGGTCCTGAACGCTGTCTTCTGCACGTCCTCATCTCTGACGCGCAACTGATGATATCCCGACTGAAGATCAATCTTCGAGAAGTACTGCGCTCCTCTCAACTGATCAAATAAGTCATCGATCCTGGGCAAAGGGTACTTGTTCTTCACTGTGAGTTGGTTCAGCCTGCGATAATCAATACACAATCGCAGCGAACCATCCTTCTTCTTCACGAACAAGACCGGTGCTCCCCAAGGAGATACGCTAGGCCGTATAAGGCCAAGCTCTAGTAGACCATCAATCTGCGTCCTCAACTCCTCCATCTCACATGGTGCCATGCGATACGTCGGCAGTGAGACGGGTGTAGAACCAGGAATCAGATCGATAGTGAAATCGATCTCACGTCTGGGCGGCAAACCAGGGATCTTCCTGAATAGATCCCCGAACTCAGAAACAACTGGCGTCTGCTCAAGTACCTGGGCACCAGCGTCGCGCAACAGGGTGGCGTAGCTAAGAATGCGGAAAGGAAGATTTACCCGCACTGAAAATGTGAAAGGCGTGCCCTCAGGCTCGTACACCGTCACCACACGAGCCTCGCAGTCAATCTCGGCTCTCGCTGCAGTCAACCAGTCCATGCCAAGGATGACGTCGAGATATACGAGCGAGGGATCGACGACCAAATCAAGAGTCATCGTCCTGCCTCCCAGATCAAGTAAACAACCCTCACACATCTGGGTGACATCCGAATAATCTCCATGAGCTGCAAGGACTCGCACGCTATCCATAGTAATAGTCTGCAACCCAAGACGTCTGACTACGGCACGCGATATCAAAGAAATCGTGGAACCAGTGTCCACCATGACAAGAACGGGAGTACCTCCGATATGGCCCGTGACCTCGAAGGCTGAATGCTGGAAAGTCGGCGTCGTAGCTGCCTCAGCGGTCAGTGCATGAACTCGAGCCTGCTGTGGCCGGTTCGGCCGCTGTGTCAAGGGCCGTGGGGGCTGTCGAATCTGCGATACTGTGGGTCTGAAAGAGGACTGCGCAGGAGCTGACCGTATAGGCGGTGCTGATATCGCCTGTGGACGTACACGATCAATCTTCTGCGGCGGCGAGAACCCACTGTCCCGCATCCTCGCAAAGCAACTCGGCGCTAGGTGGCCCGTCCTCCCACAGTATGTGCATGATAGATCAGGGCGCCGAAACGGTCCTACTGGCGCCGTGGTCCTGGTAGGAGGATCAATGCGAGGCCTCTTGCCCGCGAAGGGCCTATCTGGCAACTCCGGTCGCGGCCTAGAAGTAGTCGGGCCTCGTGATCGCGCAAGTCGATCCACGTCCTGCTCTGCCCGCATGGACATGTGAACCAACTCCGCATAGGAGGAGAAACTGATGCAGCACATCTTCGACCGAATATCCGGTCGCAAGCCCTCCAAAAAGCGCCGTATGCGCATCTGCTCATCAGCTAAAATCGTCGGGACGTACCTGCCCAACTCTGTGAACCGATGCTCATACTCGGTGACCGTCATCGCTGCCTGCCTGAGACGGAGAAACTCATTCTCCCTCTCGTGTCTGTAGGTCTGAGGATAATACTTCTCATGGAAGCGAAACTCGAATGCTGCCCATGTCCATACGAAGTCTGCGGTAACAGTCCGCAATACACTATCCCACCACATACTGGCCTCTCTCTCAAACTGGAAGGTAGCCAGCTCTACCTGCTCTGCCTCAGTACAGTGCAACATGCGCAGAATCTTCGACACTCGGTCGAGCCAAAACTCAGCCTCCTCGGGTCTGTGAGAACCCGTGAAAGTAGGAGGCCGCAAGCACTGGAATCGCTCCAGAAGGCCCCGTGTGTCGGCAGGGTTCCCCGCAGGGAAAGCAGGCTGCGCAGGAAGTGCTATGCCCTCATCCTGGGCGTAAGCATAGGCATCCTCAGCTGGATGCGCAGGTGGTGCAGGCGGAGTAGATGCAGTCGCACCCCCACCCTGGGCTAAAGTCCCGACTATAGTAGTCAATAGCTGCTGCTGCTGTAGCATCATAGCCATCATCTGCTCGAATCTATCAGGTGGTGGAGCAGGCTGTGGCGGATGAGGTGCGGAAGTAGATGCGCGCTGTGGCTCTCTAACTGATGGTGTAAATGGCGGTGGTCCATCTGTAGGACCAGTAGCAGGCTGAGACGATCGAACAGTCTCAGGAATCGGGCCCACAGCAGGGTCCGGACGAGTGCCAGACTGAGAAGGAGCCTGATCCATCTGCTCTAACAATGAAAGCCGAACCGCGCTCCTCGTAGTCTTAGGTGGCATTCCCTATATTCAAAATAGGGCGCAACCTTGTCAGTCTCAATTGCACAAATACACCACAATCATTCACTAAAGAGTCAAGGCATTCCATGCACTTCAATTAATCAAAATTGTCACAATACAAGGGATATATCCTTACAAGCATCATGACTAGAATGACATGGAAATTAAGACAGTTAAGCAACAGCGACAAAAGCAAAGCACTAGCCCTAATAGGCTTTACACACATGAAACAGAAAATAGTTAACTACTCATAACAACATCAAAGATCGCGTCGCTAGTCGGAGTCTGGCGACGGAGGAGGAGCACCCTTATCCTGTAAGCAACACAGGATTGCCTTCAAGGTGCGAGTCACCTTGCCAAATTTCTTCTTCGTAAAGGCCTTGGCATCAGCGACCTCTGCTCGAAGTTCTTGGACTTCCCTTCGCAAAGCGGTCTGACTCTCCTCCATCCGGGCAATGCGATCGTCAATAGTAGTCTGCGCAGAAGGAGGAGGACTCTCATCAGTATCCTGAGCCTCCTCTTCTGCTTCTTCCTGAGTCTCTTCCTGAACTTCTGCACTAGGTTCTCCTTCGCTTTGATCTTCCTCTTCATCAAAGTCGTCCCCACTATCCCTTTCAAGTTGATTTTCACGATATTGCGACCCAATCTTCATCTTAACCATCGTCGACTCATCGATGGTGTGAATCGATACCGGCAACTCGGGTCCAAGTCTATAGGCAAACTCAAGCGCAATTCTGCAAATGAGTCGGCCAAAGGGAAGGGATTCGGACGTTCTCCTCGACCTGGCTATGAGAACTATCTGCCGTAAGATGAAAGTGGCCATACATACGTTCTCTCCCTGGGCCACCAGAAATAAGAAATCGACCATAAGACGTGTACATTCAATGCGGTTCGTCGACCTAGGATAAACATTGAACGTGCAGATGTGATGCAGCAGACGCAAATCCTCAGACATGTACGTCGCCTTGAGGCTATTATTAGGCTGCCATGGAACCAACTTACCGCACAGAAACCTGGTGCGGCGATCTCGTTCACGTCTAGTCCTCAAATTCTTCTCACTTGGATGTACATCACCTAGAGGCACGTTGAGAAGTCGCGCAACCAACTGGACGTCGATCGTAGCCATCCGATCTCTACCAAAAGGGATTTTGAACTGCAAGGGCTCCAAGGTAGGACTCTGGATGCTAGCATAGAAGGCACGAACAGTGCTCACATTAGCACGAGCACGAGCTTCAAAGATCGGTCCCCAGTGCGCAGCTTCAATGCGTTCGAACAACAGATATTCGCCGAACAATCGCCCATCTACGTCCGCCTCAAATAACACTCTACGATCAGTGTATTCACCATGAGGCATCTCTGATAGGATGGTTCGTCCAAGGTGTGCATGGGGATCCAAATCCCGCTTCGTACGGCACTCTAGGACTGCAGCTGGACCTGCGGCGGCGCTTGAACTTGCGGCACCACCCCGCGGTCTTCTCAATCGAGCAGGGCGGCTCGGCCCAGCCTCGTCTGTTGCAGTTTTCCTCTTACCCATCAAAGACAGGATGGATGAGAGTGACAAAAGACCCAAAATAGCTTCCACGAAAGCCATGGAAAACGCCGAAAATGCGAAGAAATGGCTGCCCAATCTGACAAAAGGAAATCTAGGCGTCGTAGAGGGATGCTTCAAGCTTCCCAAGGCTGTAGTTTCAGGGAAAAATAAGAACAAAAAGATGGAATGGAGCTGCTCACGATTTCGACACTATTTGGGGGATTTTGGAGCTCCAAATGGGAAAATCTTCAAGGAAAGAGGCTGCCAACACCCAATAATCGATGGGTGGTGGTCGGTTTTGGCCAAGGAAGGGATTAGGATGGGTTTGGGTCGCCGGGATTTGGAATGGAGCGCTGAAAATCGAAGATAGGGTTATGTAGAGGGCTGTTTGTGAAGGAGAGGGGTGTTTTAGGGGTTTTCGTGGGATGGGAGGTACATAGGGGTGATGGGGGGTGTATTTAAGTGGGTGCGCCCAAAGGGCAGCACCGTCCGAGGTGGCCGGCCGGCGATGCATCGCCCGGCCGGCGATGGCATCGCCGGCCAACCTCCAGGTTGGCCAGCGGGACCCCATGGGTCTGGTCCCCCATGGTCCCAGGGTCCCAAAAAGTCTAGTCCCACCCCTTAGTTCATAGTATTTTGGTCCCTATGAGCCCAAACATGTTTTTGGGGCTTTCCGGGTCCACATCGCAGTCCCGAATACCAAACCATATGATGCAGCATATGGATTTGGGGTAGAAGGATCCAGTACATCTTTCTAGCTCCTTAGTTGCTAAAGAAAGTGAAGTTAGAATGGCTTTATGGCCATTTTTTATGAAATTTTACTATTCACTGTAAAATTTGGTGAATGTACTAATTTGTGTTATTTTCACATTAGGTTTGATGCTTAACATGAAATGGATACAAAAGAACTGAAGGTTGAAGTGTTTAGAGAAGGAATTTTAAGAATTTTTGGCAAAACGGGGTTTTTAAGCCCTGGCGATTGATTACTGGAGTCGTGGTCATTCCACGGCCCAAAGATTCACTTTTGCGGTTTAAAACCGCTCATAGGACGTCTCCACCAGACTTCCTACAGCTTAGAAGTGATTCGGGTCGCTTTACGCGACCCGAGATACGTTACAGACTCGATCTTGCGATCGATCCTTATAGACTTCGCCTATCGGCGAATCTGTGATCCTAGATGTGTTTCTAGACCCTTCTCGCACCCACCTAAGTCAAAGGAAGCGACAGCGTACGTCGCAAGACCATAACCCAGGCCCAGTATACTCTCATTCATGCTCTGATACCAACTTGTAACACCCTGAAAATCGGGGGTCGTGTATAAACTCAACTCCCGAGTTCCAGACCGTCACTTATGCAACAAAAATGGTTATGATTCAATGTTGTCTGATTTAAAGCATTCACATGAGTAAAAGTATACCAAAACTGCAATTCATACTTCAGATCCAGTGATAAAAGCAAGCGGAAGACTAAACAAGATATATATCACTGTATGGAAAAACAAAGTAATCTCAACTGTCTCCAAAGTATGACTACATCTCTGAGTCTCATATACATGTACATAACAAAAGAATAATGTTCAAAAAGAAAAGTCCCACTGATGTCCCCTCGATCCAGGTCACCTACGGGAAGCCGTCATGATACTGCATATACGAGAACTCATCCTGGTCCTCGTCATCACCTAGCTCCACCTCCTGGATCTCATCGTCACCTGCAACTACAACAGGGTCTGGTGGGTGTTGCAAACACCATCCCGTAACGTGGGAATGAGTGATCAACTCAGTGGAATCATAGAGCAAAGATTAGCATGTTCACAATTCAATCACGCGATAATAGTAAAGCAGTAAATCAGACAAGTCCTAAAACTGTTGTTAATGCAAGATGATATGACGTGATGTATGCCCTCACCGACGATCACCCTCATACGGCAACATCTTACGACCGCGGCATGCCACACTCCCTAGAGTGCTCCACATCTTCCAGGCACATGCAATGCTATGGTGATATGATTACCAAGTTATTATTAGTCCATTCAAACAGCAAGATTGGGAAACTAAGGTACCTCCCTTGTATCAATCCCAACACGGATCCTGTCTAGGGTCGTCACTCCTAGTAATCTCATACGATGTACAGTTCGTAGGTCACTGCAAGGGCTGCCAGGGCTGTTGCTCGCACTCGTTGCACCGCTCCCCCATCACCTTATCAATACAGGCCTACTGTACTCTACTGCACGGAAGGGTCGTCGCCTCCCGTGAACTCAGAATACGCTCGCGGTCACTACAAAGGGCTCGTCGCCTGATCAGTGTAGGCCGACAGCTAGAATATAGTGTCCCATACCACCATAATCTGCTCACGAGTCAAGGTGCTCATTGGTCACTACGGGGAGGTTTGTGGCCCCAGCGTAGGCCGACAGCTCGACCACGGTGTCCCATACCACTATGCCCGGCTCATGAGTCTTCGTGGATCAAGGTACCACGGTTAATAGGGTTTACAATGGTAAGTTCGGTACCCTAGGTTCAAGCAGTTATGATACATACATGGTGAACAAACATCGGCCAGTCGGGTTACTTGACGGGCTCGACTAGCGCGATCGCATCTCGAATTGAACGACATGAAGTGCGTAAAACACTTCGCGTGGCCTAACCACTGCCGCCAACTCTCAACACGAATCACATTCATCGACGCGTCGTTCGTGGCTATGACCAGTCAGCCACGAATTCGCTCGGTTACCGACTGCCTGGACTAAGTCAAGTCCCACACATCTATGGAATTACTATACAAGGTATTGGAATTGAAATACATCATGTGAGCATGTTAACACATGTTATAACTTTCAACTTAAGCAAATCTTCAAGGCATACTTCCCATGTATATTCAACTTAAGCAAATCCTCAAGCACATACATTCCATGCATGTAATGAAATCATGCATTTTGTCTACATGTAGAAAATCATTTAGGTCGGCATAATAATTGAAAAATCAATCACAAAGTATCAAATAACATCATTTAATTCAATACATACTAATACAAGCATTTATACAAACACATGCACTACTCACTTAGGTCTACATATAGCATGTCGACCCAAAGTGTGCAACTAGGCGAATCTCTTCGCCAAACTAATTATGCACGCATTCCTAACTTCCTAATGCGACAACAAACCATGTCAATCACATCAGCAAAATATGAATGCAAACAGTACTTCCTACAAATGACTAAAATGCCCTAAATCTCATATTCTTCGTTAGCTTACGAAAGGGGAAACGGAGAGCATTTTGTACATGTCAAACGGCGATGCCGTCAAGAATCTACTATTAAACGACATTGAAAGCATTGGGAACCGTCAATCCAAGCGTCTAAAATCCTCACCTAGTGTCTTGTAGACTCGGGAATTGAAGCGGAGTGTATATGCTTCGTCTACGGCGAGTAAGGAGCCTAATACATAAGATCCATAAGCTACATCGCCATGGAAACAAGAAAAACTCAAATCACCAACTATTTAGGGTTTTTACTTACCTAGGATTGCGGTGGAATCGCCGGGAAAGCGGTAGAGGAGTGTCGCTTAAGCATGTGCAACACGTAGCACAAGTGGCGGGAAGAACTCTCCCACTCTCTCACAATCTCTCACTCTTTTTCTCTCTCCCAAGCTAGGGCTTCTCTCAAATTCGGATGGGAGAGAGGAGTGAGGGTTTCAACCCCTTTTATAGCCTAAAACATTCCCAAAATAGGCTTGGGAACAATGTTTACTTGGTGCCTAACCAAATCGGGGCCGTTTCGGTCCAAAAGGGCATTTCTGGAGGTCCCCAGGCCAGATGCGGTCGGACTTAAGCTCATGCATACTAGATCTAGCATACATCCAGTTTTCAGACCGGTTGGGTTCCCAGATCGCACGTGGCGGCCCAGTTTCAGTTTAACGGTCACCGCATCAAGATCAGGCCTACAAGTCCCGTGATATATAATAGATATTTTTCCTGATCCAAGGGTGTAATTTGGCTGTATTCTGACGGTCAGAATGCTTAATACTGATGCGTCAAATTTATGTGCCAGATTTGAATTTGAAATTCCAACTATGTCCCTATTCACACTCTCTTCGGTCCGGGCTCAATGAAATAGCCTGTGATCATCGGTTTGACTTGATTTTTGGAATGAGTGTCAAGCCCAGCTAGACGGTCCTAACGGTCTAAGATAGGAGGTATCGGACTTTCAACGTGCGGTCTAGATCCAATACAAAGATTCAAAGTGGTCCAGAGAACAAACCGGCTTAGAGTTTGATCCGAGGCTTTAGAGCATTATAGCACCCTTAGTTCCACTCGCTTCGGGCCTTGTAGAACGTATTTAAAGTGATCAGGGACCATTTCCCAGCTATTCTAACGTTGCACTAGCTAACCTAGTCAAATTTTCCAAAGGAATGAATTCTACGCAAATTCGGGTCGAGTTGGTACTCGAGCCCAAGTATGGATTTTTCACGGGCGTTACATTAGTAATCATAACAAGCACAAATCATGTAATGCCCCGTGTTCTCAGGACCCAAGTATATGACCCGTTTCCCAAGAACCCGACTGCTAACTTAAAAAGAGCTAAAATCCATGTATAATCTTTTTCTTTTATCAGAGTTGGCAGATAAGCGCAAAATGGACAAGTCAGCATAAAGAAAAATTTTCATTTTACATTTACAATATACAAGAGTTTACCCATAATGACTTATACAAACTAATGTCTCCACATTAACATTATGAGATTTACATACATGAGAAATATACAAAAGCATATAAATAAAAGCTGTAAGATCGCGCAGCTTCCTTGGTAGGTACAACTATGCATCCTTGATCGTCATAACATCTCCTCATCAGTCTAAACCTGCATGTCACTCAAGCTACTTGTGCTACCTGTATGATTATATATTTGATGGATGAGTGGCCAACTTAGTGTGAATTCCCCTCTAGATTACATATTTCCCCCTTAGCTAAGCATAGTTAAAACAACAAGGCAATCAAAATAATACATGATGCAGTCTTTTTATATGTATGAATGTATGAATGCACATCGACCTGGGGATGCACATCCAGTCAGACTTGGGCTCGTCGCCCATGCAATCATCAACCTGGGAATGATCATCCAGTCAGAACAAAGGGTCGATAGTTGATGGTCTAGGAGCTAGCAAAATGATACCCCAACAACTCTAGGGCCCATGCTACAACATCTAGAATTATTCACCTATCATCGCCAATATGTTATGAATGCATGATTAGCCAACCGTTATTAATCCAGTTACAATCAGCCAATTTAAGTAACTCAACGGTCATGCGGGGGGTTCGTCACCCAGCGTAGGCCGACAGCTCGGGCATAGTGTCCCATGACCACCATCCCTAGCTCATGAGATTCCCCCACCTTAGGATGCTTAATGAAACCCATCGATCAATGACCAATTAAATTCAATAAGTAAGAATTACCATCGCATGATATAGGCCATCAAGGAATGCAAGGAAATCATCAAAACATGGGATAGATGTTAAATCACAGCGGTAAAAGAGTGCTCGGTACATTAAATAGAAATAACAAAGGGTCAGGTAAGATAAAATCATAGCAGTTAAAGAGGTCATTTCAAGCCATTCAAGCCATATAACCTATAGATGGTAAATCCCACACTAATACTCCATGTCCCACATAACCTCCAATCGAGGGTCCATTCCATTCCACATTCCATCATGTTACACCTTAAGTATGGGTTCACATACACAGGAGGGCTTACCCACTAATAAGTGTAGTGAATATAGGTCCATAGTGACTTACAACAATTTATGTGAAAATATATAGTTATAACATGGCAGACATATTTTAAGCATAATAATCACAACAGGTCATAATGTGAACTATAAATTAAACTAAGACCTATCATGTAAGCAACCATCGCATGCAATCATGTTTCACAATTGTCAACCGTAAATCAGATATAAATCATGTAAGAGATCACATGTGTAACGCCCTGAAAAATTCCGTACTTGGACTCGAGTACCAACTTGACCGGAAATCGCATAGGATTAATTCCTTTAGAAAATAAGTATAAGTTAGCTAGCGCAACGCTAGAGTAGCTGGGAAATAGTCCCTGATCACTTTAAATACGTTCTACAAGACCCAAAGCGAGTAGAACCAATGACGTTATAACACTCTAAAACCTCGGATCAAACTCTAAACCGGATTGTTCCCTGGACCTCTTTGAAACTTTGTATTGGATCTAAACCGCGCGTCAAAAGTCCGATACCTTCAATCTTAGACCGTTATAATCGCCTAGCTGGACTTGACAATCATTTCAAAAATCAAGTCCAACCGACATTCACAGGCTATTTCATTGAGCCTGGAGTGAAGAGAGTGAGAATAGGGCTAGATTTGGAATTTAAAATTCAAATCTGGCACTGTAACACCCCGGATTTTGGCCAATCTGGGATTTGACGTCCTTAGACAGTGGGTCAATTAAAACACCTGAAAAATCGCTTAGAACTCGATTCCATAGCCAAAGAAATCACTTAGGGTAATTCCTTTAGAAACTAAGCATAAGTTAGCTAGCGCAACGCTGGAGTAGCTGGGAAATAGTCCCTGATCACTTTAAATACGTTCTACAAGACCCAAATCGAGTAGAACGTATGACTCCATAATACTCTATAACCTTGGATCAAACTCTAAACAGGTTTGTTCTCTGGACCACTTTGAAATTTTGTATTGGATCTAGACCGCGCGTCGAAAGTCCGATACCTCTTATCTTAGACCGTTAGAACCGCCTAGCTGGACTTGACAATCATTTCGAAAATCAAGTCAAACCGATAATCACAGACTATTTCATTGAGCCCGGACCGAAGAGAGTGCGAATAGGGACAGATTTGGAATTTCAAATTCAAATCTGGCATACGACTTGACGCGTCAGTATTAGGCGTTCTGACCGTCAGAATTCATCCAGATTACACCCTCGGATCAGGAAAAATTTCTATTTTATATTATGAGACTTCCAGCCCTGATCTACGTGCAGTGACCGCTGAACTGAAACTGGTCCGCCACGTGCGATCTGCGAACCCTGTCGGACTGAAAACTTAATGCGCGCTAGATCTGGTACGCATGAGCTTAAGTCCGATCGCATTCGACCAGGGGACCACCAGAAATGCCCTTTTGGACCGAAACAGCCCCGATTTGGATATACCTCAAGTATACTTTGTTCCCAAGCCTGTTTTGGGCACATTTGAGCTTATAAAAGGGGTTGAAACCCTCACTTCTCTCACCCATCCGAATTTGCTAGAAACCCTAGCTAGAGTGAGAGAGAAAGTGAGAGTTTGTGAGAGAAGGTGGGAGAGCTTTTCCTGCTGCTGCTGCACATGCTTAAGCGACGTATTCCAATCGCTTTGCCGGTGATTTCTCCGCATTTCTAGGTAAGAAATAACCCTAGAAAGTTGCTGATTTGATGCTTCTTTAGCTCCATAGCTTGTTAGTTGATAAAGTTCATAAATCAGGTTCTCTATTCGCCGTAGACGAAGCGTATACGCTCCGTTCGAATTCTCATCCCTAAAAGGGAAAAGGTGCGGATATTAGACGCTTTGATTGACTGTTTCCAAAGATTTCAATGTCGTTTAATAGTAGATTCTTGACGGCAACGCCGTTTGACATGCACAACATGCTGTCCGTTTCCTGTTTCGTAAACTAACGAAGAATATGAGATTTAGGGCATTTTAGTCATTTGTAGGAAGTACTGTTTTCATGCACATTTTACTGATGTGATTGACATGGTTTATTGTCGCATTAGAATGTTAGGAATGCGTGCATAATTAGTTTGGCGAAGAGATTCGCCTAAATGCGCACTTCGGGTCGACATACTATATGTAGACTTAAGTGTGTAGTGTAAGTGTTTGTATAAATGCTCGTATTAGTATGTATTGAATTAAATGGTGTTATGAATTAATTTGAGATTGATTTCTCAATTAAATTGCTAATGTAAATGATTTTCTACAAGTTGGCCATATGTACGATTTCATTATTGGTATGAAATGCATATGCTTGATGTTTCACTTGAGTGGTATGTTTTAACATGTGCTTGATGATTTCCTTATGATCTAGTTGAGATCGAATTCTCAATTAATATGCTGATGGAGATGATGTCCTATATGTTGGTGCTATGTATAATTTCATTATATGCGTGATAGACATGTGTAAGATGATTTACTCTGGTTGTTTGTTATAACATGTGTTAACATGCTCACGTGGTTGTATTTCATTTCCAATACTCTCACTTGATTTGCTGATGTGATTCCATGTGTTTAGGACTATGCCTAGTCCAGGCAGTCGGTAACCGAGCGAATTCGTGGTTAGCTTATCTTCACCACGAACGACGCGTCGATGAACGCGAGCCGTGTTCTGGAGTTGGCGGCAGTGGTTAGGCCACACGAAGTGTTTTACGCACTTCATGTCGTTCAACTTGAGATGCGATCGTGCTAGTCGAGCCCGTCAAGTAACCCGACTGGCCATTGTATGTTCACCCTGCATGAGTCATAATTGCTTGAACCTAGGGTACTGAACTTACCATTGTAAACCCTGTTAACCATGGTACCTTGATCCATAAAGACTCATGAGCCGGGCATGGTGGTATGGGACACCGTGGTCGAGCTGTCGGCCTACGCTGGGGCCACAAACCTCCCCGTAGTGACCAGTGAGCACCTAGACTCGTGAGCAGATTATGGTGGTATGGGACACTATATTCTAGCTGTCGGCCTACACTGATCAGGCGACGAGTCCTTTGTAGTGACCGCGAGCGTATTCTGAGTCCACGGGAGGCGACGACCCTTCAGTAGCAGTAGAGTACAGTAGGCCTGTATTGATAAGGTGATGGGGGAGCGGAGCAACGAGTGCGTGCAACAGCCCTGGCAGCCCTTGCAGCGACCTACGAAATATACATCGTATGAGATTACTAGGAGTGACGACCCTAGACAGGATCTGTGTTGGGATTGATATAAGGGAAGTACCTTAGTTTCCCAATCCTGCTGTTTGAATGGACTAATAACAACTCGAAAATCATATCACCATAACATTGCATGTGCCTGGAAGATGTGAAGCACTCTAGGGAGTGTGGCATGCCGCGGTCGTAAGATGTTGCCGCATGAGGGTGATCGTCGGTGAGGGCATACATCACGTCATGTCATAACTGCATTAACAACAGTATTAGGATTGTTTGATTTACTGCTTTACTATTATCGCATGATTGATTTGATAACATGTTAATCTTTGCTCTATTATTCCACTGAGTTAGCTACTCACTCCCACGTTACGGGACGGTGTTCCTGGACACCCACCAGACCTTTTTGTGATTGCAGATGATGGCGCGGCCTGTGAGGCGGAGCCGGACTCGATGATGATGAGGAGGATCCCTCCTTTATGCGTGATCTGATTGACGGGATTACAGGGAGGTTGATTAGATACTTTGATACTTATCATTTTTTTTATTTTTAGCGCACTCATGTATATTCGTTTTGTCTACTTTTAGAGTATACATGTATGTATATAACCTGGTAACATGTTCACACTCTGGAGACATAAAACAGTTTATATATGTTATACATACTATCACAGTCTTCCGCTTGTTAATTTAACTGTCTCTGGAGTAGGATATGCTGTTCTAGCTTAATCTCACTCATGTTCAATACATTATCACAGACAACATTCAATCATACATATCTATGTTGCATAAATAACATTTTGGAACTCGGGAGTTGGGTTTTTGCTCGACCCCCCGATTTTCGGGATGTTATAGGCACATGACTTGACGTGTCAGTATTAAGCGTTCTGACCGTCAGAATTCAGCCAAATTACACCTTCGGATCAGGAAAAATTTCTATTTCATATCATGAGACTTGTAGACCTGATCTACGTGCGGTGACCGCTGAACTGAAACTGGACCGCCACGTGCGATCTACGGACACTGTCGGTCTGAAAATGGGATGTGAGCGACATCCGACATGCATGAACTTAAGTCCGATCGCGTTCGGCCAGGGGACCACCAGAAATGCCTTTTTGGACCGATACAACCCTGATTTGGTTAGGCATCAAGTAAACTTTGTTCCCAAGCCTGTTTTGGGCATGTTTGGGCTTATAAAAGGGCTTGAAACCCTCTCATATCTCTCCCATCCGAATTTGGAAAAAGCCCTAGGTTGATAGAGAGAAAAGGTGAGAGATTGTGAGAGAGAGTGGGAGAGAATTTCCTGCTGCTTGTGCCACCTGTTGCACGCGTTTAAGCCACGCACTCCAATCACTTTGCTGATGATTTCTCCACGATTCTAGGTAAGAAAATACCTTAAATAGTTGTTGATTTTTTGTTCCTTTGTTTCCATAGTGAAGTAGCTGATGCATCTTGTAAATTAGGTTGCCTATTCGTCGTAGACGAAGCGTATACGCTCCGTTCGAATTGATATGCTTCTAGGAGAAAAGGTGCAGATTTTAGACGCTTTGATTGATTGTTTCCAACGCTTTCAATGTTGTTTAATAGTAGATTATCGACGACAACGCCGTTTGACATGTACAACATGCTGTCCGTTTCCTGTTTCATAAGTAGACGAAGAATATGAGATTTAGGGCATTTTAGTCATTTGTAGGAAGTACAGTTTTCATCCATAATTTGCTGATGTGATTGACATGGCTTCTTGTCGCATTAGGATATTAGGAATACGTGCATAATTAGTTTGGTGAAGAGATTCGCCTAAATGCGCACTTTGAGTCGACATACTATATGTAGACTTAAGTGTGTAGTTTAAGTGTTTGTATAAATGCTTGTATTAGTATGTATTGAATTAAATGGTGTTATGAATTAGTTTGAGATTGATTTCTCAATTAATATGCTGATGTAAATGATTTCCTACATGTTAGCTATATGCATGATTTCATTATATGTATGAAATGCATGTGCTTGTTGATTTACTTAAGTTGTATGTAATAACATGTGTTAACATGCTCACATTGTTGTATTTCATTTTCATTACTCTTACATGATTGCTGATGTGGATTCATAATTATTTGGGACTATACCTAGTCCAGCCAGTCGGCAACTGAGTAAATTCGTGGTTGGCTTATTTTTGCCACGAACGACGCGTCGATGAACGCGAGTCGTGTTTTGGAGTTGGCGGCAGTGGTTAGGCCACACGAGGTGTTTTACGCACTTCATGTCGTTCGACTTGAGATGCGCTCGTGCTAGTCGAGCCCATCAAGTAACCCGACTGGCCATTGTATGTTCACCCTGTATGAGTCATAACTGCTTGAACCTAGGGTACTGAACTTACCATTGTAAACCCTGTCAACCATGGTACCTTGATCCACAAAGACTCATGAGCCGGGCATGGTGGTATTGGACACCGTGGTTGAGCTGTCGGCCTACGCTGGGGCCACAAACCTCCCCGTAGTGACCAGTGAGCACCTATGACTCGTGAGCAGATTATAGTGGTATGGGACAATATATTCTTACTGTCGGCCTACACTGATAAGGCGACGAGTCCTTTGTAGTGACCGTGAGCGTATTCTGAGTCTACGGGAGGCGACGACCCTTCCGTAGCAGTGAGAGTATAGTAGGCCTGTATTGATAAGGTGATGGGGGAACGGTGCAACGAGTGCGAGCAACAGCCCTTGCAGTGACCTACAAAAATATACATCGTATGAGATTACTAGGAGTGACGACCTTAGACAGGATCTGTGTTGGGATTGATATAAGGGAAGTACCTTAGTTTCCCAATATTGCTGTATGAAAAGGACTAATAATAACTCGGTAATCATATCACCATTACATTGCATGTGCCTGGAAGATGTGGAGCACTGTGGGATGATTGCATGCCGCGGGCGTAAGATGGTGCCGTATGAGGGAGATCGAAGGTGAGGGCATCCATCACGTCATGTCATATTGTATTAACAAGAGTATTAGGAATGTTTGATTTACTGCTTTACTATTATCGCATGATTGATTTGAGAACATGTTAATCTTTGCTCTATTATTCCACTGAGTTAGCTACTCACTCCCACGTTATGGGATGATATTTGCAACACCCACCAGACCCTGTCTTAAATGCAGGTGAGGCAGCGATCCAGGAGGTAGAGCCGGACTATGATGAGGACCAGGACGAGTTCTCATACATGCAGTACCACGACGGCTTTGCTTAGGTGGCCTGGATTGACGGGACTTCTCAGTGGGACTACTTTTGACATTTTGATTTTGTTTATTTATATGTATATGAGACTCAGAGATGTATTCATACTTTAGAGATAGTCGAGATCTACTTTGTTTTTCCATACAGTGATATATATATTCTTTAGTCTTCCGCTTGCTTTTATCACTGGATCTGGAGTATGAATTGCAGTTTTGGTATACTTTTACTCATGTGAATGCTTTAACTCAGACAACATTGAATCATAATCATTTTGTTGCATAAGTGACGGTCTGGAACTCGGGAGTTGAGTTTATACACGACCCCCGATTTTCAGGGTGTTACAACATGTTATGAATTAACAATTTTAAAATTTGATAAAGGCTATAACTTAAACTAATTTGGAAATAGAAAGCTTAAGGGGAAGAATCATCACCTTATACTTTGAATTGTCATCTAGTGTCACTAAGTGCCTACACCCTTAGAATTGTACCCTACCACAAACCATAAATTTGTATAATTAGGTTTAAGTTCTACACATTAGCTAGGTTTAAGATCATAGCCTAGGATTTGAATTATTTATCTTTGGATTTGTAACGTTTCGAAAAAATTTGTACAAAGACCCAAGTATCACCTCAGGAAGAAATCACTAAGGATTGAATTCTTTAGAAATTAGATAAAAATTAATTAAGTACTAAGCTGAGTTAATTGGTAAATTAGCTTGGACCACTTTCTATATGAACTGTAAGACCTAAAACTAATAGGATCGCTAACACTACATTACCTAGAAACTTAGGATCCATCTCAAAACCCAGTTGTTCTCGGGAGCATCATGAAACTCTGTATCAGACCTTGACCATGCATCAAAAGTTTGATTATTGCGAAACTATATGGTTATGACCGCCTTACTAGGCTTGACAACCATCTCAAAAATCAAGTCCAAATAGTATCTCGAAACATGCACAACTTGAGCCCGGAGTGAAGTGTGTGAGAAACGCAAATATCTTTAGAAAATGAACTAAAACTTAAGTGATTTGGGCCATTCACTTACAGGATAAATCTAAAGTTTCAAACCGTCAATTTCTAATCCAACTACACCCTCGAATCAGGGAAATTTTCCTACATAGGTCAGTGTGCTTGTGGCCCTGATTGAGTGACGATAGCCGTTGAACTAAAATATGTCCTCCATGGTCGATCCGTAAATTTGATCGGTCTAAAAACTTAGCTTGACATAGATCCATTGTCAGGGAACTTTTTCCAGACCGTATGTAGGAAATGGACCTCTAGATGAGCTCCGTTAGACCGAAACAGCTACTCTTTGGCTATAACCTAAGTATACCATGGCCCTGGGGCCATTTACACTAGTTCTAGGCCTATATAAGGACCTAAACCCACCCCTCTCTCATTCTATATGAAATTCTAAACCCTAGGAGAGAGAAGAGAGAAAAAGAGAAGGAAAGAGTGACGAGAAGAGAGAGAGAGAGTGCGAGATAGTTGTTGGGATTCAATCCCACCTCTCCACATGCTGAATCATCCTACCTGTATTGCTATACTGACAATTTTAAATCCATTTTTAGGTAAGAAATCCTAACCCTAATCTATTTTAGGGATTCAAATAGAGTAATTGGCGAAATAGCTAACCTATTTTATTGATTCAGGTAGCCGTTATGCCGTAGACAAAGGCATAGTGTTCGAACTGAGTTTGATACGAGTCTACCGATGGAAGGTGTGGACTATAAATGTTTAGGTTATGATTTTCAAGGCTTTCAATGTTGGCAATGATTTATGTCTGACTTGATTACTGCCATATAATCTTAGTTACAACGTTTTCGATATAGCATGTATGTGTAAACTAAGTTGTATATAAAAATATATACCATGTGTTTGTTGAAATGTTTGAATGAATATGGGATTATAATTTCTTCTTATCATGACTATTTATTAAGAATAATGATTGTTGTATGTGTGGCAAATCCCTTGTGAAAGGATTTGTTATAGTATATGATATAACTACTTTATTACATGTATGTTGTTATGTGTAGTCTAAGTGTTTGATAAAATGCTTGAATAAATAAATGCTTGTTGAAATGTATTTAATGAGGGCATTGAGATGGGATTCTCAATAACTTTAACTATAGTTACAGTTTCCTTCATGTAACCTATCTTACTACTACGTGCTTTATGGATGAAATGCCTATATATAACTACATGTGTACTATGTGTTTGTTAAATTGTTTAAATGAGATTTATATTCGAATTAGTTGTCATATGTTATTTGACTATCAAATATGAATGCCTATTGTGTTTGAATATGATTAGGACTACTGCGTAGTCCAGGCAATTGGTAATGGTTTCCGAATTAGTGGGCAAGGTTGTTTCAACACACTGGATAGGTTCAATGAATCTGAGCCGTGCGTTGTTTTTTGATAGTGGTTAGGCCACATGGAGTGCTTACACACTCTATGTCGATTAAGTCAATATGATCTTGTACCAGTTGAGCTTGTTAAGTAACCCGATTGGCCCAATGTATGTTTACCATGTATGGACACTATTCCTTGAATCTAAGATATCACTTACTAGTGAAAAGCCCGTTTAACCTTGGTACCTCGATCCACCAAGACTAATGAGCTGGACATGGTGGTATGGGACACAGTGGTCGAGCTGTTGACTTACACCATGGTGATGAGCTTCCTCGTAGTGTCCATTGAGCAAACCAAACTCGTGAGCTAAATACGGTAGTATGGGACACTGTATTCGAGTTGTCGGCCTACGATCAGGTGACGAGCCTCTCGTAGAGACCTTGACTATACACTAGGACTAAGCCATGGTGACGAGCCTTTCTGTAGTGATCTCTAGTATAAACTAGGCCTGTGCTAAGGTGACGAGCCTCTCCATAGAAAAATAGAACTACCTCTCGTATGTGATTAACTAGGATTGATGACCCTAGATGGATCAGTTTTTGGGTCAATGATAAAAAGGAAGGTACCTTAGTTTCCTAAACTTGCTATATAAATAAGTCTAATTAAGAACTTGGTTAATCACGCACATGCACCGCATTGCATGTGCCTTTGGAGTTGGTGTTGAGCATAACGGGAATGTTGCATGTGCGACTGTGAGATGATGTCATAGAAGGAGTGCAGGCGAGAGCATACATCATTATCGTATTCCATCCTTACATTAATAAGAGTACTTAGGTCATGATTGTTGTACTGCTTTATCATTATTGCTTAATTGAATTGATAACATGTTAAACTTTGCCTTATAGCTCCATTGAGTTGATCACTCACTCCCACTCTGGGATGGTGTTTTAAAACACCAACCAGACTTTATTGTAGTTTCAGATGACAACAAGGCATACGAGACGGAGCCTGCCTTCTATGATGATGAAGAGGAGTTCTCCTATCTGCAACTCTTTGGCGGGTCTATGTAGACCTGGAGTTGCGCCACGGGGCCATAGGGATATGGACTAGATGACATTACGCTTTATCATTTGGTGAATTTTTGTATTATACATGCAATTATTTAACCTGGTGACGTTCATACTCTGGGGACTTACAATAACTTATATGCTTTATATGTATTCATCATAGTCTTCCGCTTGCGTAATTTAACTGTCTCTGAAGTATAATATGCTGATTTGGTATAATCCCACTCATGTTTAATGCACTAATATGGATAACATTTAATCATCATTGTCTATTTTACATAAGTGATGTGTTGGAATTCGAGAGTTAGGCTCCTGCTCGACCCTCGATTTTCAAGGCGTTACAGGATTTTTAATTTATAATTAGGATTTCATCTTAGGGTTTAGTCTTAAATTTAGATTCTAGAATTTGAGCTCTACTTAGTGTATTAGTTAAAATTAAATCTTAATAATTTCCAAATAACTATTAGTGTTAGTGTTTATATTAGCTAATATGTTAACAATGATAGTTCATAGGTTCATATCTAAATATACCGATATTAAATTCTACACCTAGTTCCAAACCCAGCACTCCATCTATGGTTAAAGTATTGACCTAGGTTTTATATTTCTTGGGTCTAAGATTTTATCCTAGAGTTTAGGTCTAGGCTAGATTTTTAGGGTTTTCAATGTAGAGTTTAGGGTTTCGTCCTAGGGTTTAGTTCTAGGTTTAGATTTAGGATTTTAGTGCTAATTGATGTACATATGATCGTAAAAATAATAATACTAATAATCTCAAAACAACCATTATTATTACAAATATACTTAACATTAGCCAATGCGGCACTAATAATCACTGTGGCAAGGATTCATGATATGCTCTAATATTAATGATAATGTCCAATGAGGGCAAAAATAAAATACTAAATGTTAATAATGATAATTTTATTTTATATGTAATTCTAATATTAACATAGATAATTTACTAGCTATTATCCATTCATAATATTCAAAATCCTAATAGAAATGGCAATAATGATACTTGAAATCGAAGGAATTCCAATATTGAGAAAAGACGTGAACTTACCTTAGTCGACTAGGTTCAAGTCGAGTTGGCTCGGCTTAACACAAACACCCATCTACCCTTCTCTCTTGGTTCTCTCTCTTTCTTTCTTTTTTCTTTTTTCTTCAACTCTTGTCCTTCTATTTTCCAACTGCTAGAAATCCAACAAGAGTCTGGACCATGCTAAACCCATCTTGACTCGGCTGGACTCAGTTTCAGCCGAGTCAACTCAGCGGCCACTCATCCAACCCCCTCACTCCTTCTCTTCTTCTCCTCCTTTTCCTTTTTTTTTTCTCTGCTTCCTTTCAACTTGCAACATCTACCAACCTATTGGAAATGACGGGACCTAACCTGTTTTATCCTAATTCAAACCGAGTCAGTGACTCGGTCGGCTGAATAGGAACGCGGTGCACCCGCAGTAACCGCAAACCTCTCTCTCTCATTGGCTCCTCCTTCTCCTCTCTCTCGGTTTCTTCTCTCTTCTCTCCCTATGTCTCTCTTTTTCCTCTCCTTCCTTTTCTTCCTTCTGCTGGCTAGCTGTCTAACAATGTCAGCCGTGGCCAAGGCTCGTGCAGCGCCTAAGATGGTAGCAACCGTTATTTCTCCCTTGAACTCTCTCTCTTTCTCTCGTCCTTCCTCCATTTTCTTTCTCTCCACCAAACGGTCTGATCTTGACCAGACCCAACCTACATGAGCCAGGACTCGATTGGACTCAGGTGGTAGAACGACGGAGAAGGAGATGGTTGTTAATGGCGGAATCTCGCCCGTAAGGTTATCCTTCAATTCTCTTCCTCCAGACACTCCAAATGGGTCCTAGAAGACTTCCGAATGGGCTCCTTTGAAGCTCTAAGAGGATTTGGGTGGAGGAGAAAATGGCTAAAGGGGAGCCTTTTTTTTTTGCTGCTAGCTTCCTATTCTCAAAAAAGGGGATGAACGGCTAAGATGGTTTCTTATGGGACGGATTAGATCATCCCTAGTTAGTTCACGTGGATTGTCAGCGTTTGCACAAATCATAGTTTCTATTTCTTGAAACAATGTGCTTGTAGGTCTGATTTATGGTCGATATCATGCGCACACAAATGCCATCTAGTGGCTGAGATTTACAGGGATTGGTAGGACCAATGACCTGGAGGTTGTGAATGGTTTGGATCATGCGCGTGGCCACAGGTGGTGTACCACCACTCAACATCTATGGACGGTAGGCTGTCCTCTGTCGAAAATGGGAAGAGAGAGAGAGAGAGAGAGAGAGAGAGAGAGAGAGAGAGAGAGAGAGAGAGAGAGAGAGAAATCTCTCATTTTTGGGCAGGCACAAGTCAGCTTGTGTTGACCGGTTTGACATGTCTAGTGCACCTCAAGTGTGCACCAGTTTTGTATATGTACCCCACCAAGTGGGTTCCATCATGATGTTTGTGATAAATCCACACCGCCCATTCACTCTGAGAGACCTATTTCAGGGTCCTTGACCAGTGATCGAGCTGATGGAATGCCTAGGTGGGGCCCACCGCGTGATTTGTAGTCCTAATGGGGGTTTCCCGTCGATCTAATGGTCGGATGGTTTCGAAGTTGGACGTCAACGGTTAAAAGGCCTAAAGGGGCCATTTTTAAGGCTTTCATCATGTATTTCTAATCAATGCTAATATTAATATAATTTTTATTATTTTTGTATATTACTTATAATTAAAATGTTTAAAGTCTCATACATATATATAAATATAATTTTTATATTAGCATACCACTAATTACATGTTGTTGTTCACTCATTCATTAATATACATAATTCATAATATACAACATCATATTATACATATAAATGAATTGAAGATTGCACATTATCATATTTAATTAAAATTATATTTGTATTTAGTAATATTGTTAAATAATATGCAATTCCATTAAAGTATCTAATGATTGTTGTATACATACTTATAAAAGATACTTAATGCTACATTATTATTTGTAATTTGATTTTATGTTGTGAAATTATTATTCCTTATGTTTATTTAATATAATATTATTTTCATAATATTTATATACATTAAATATGTACATATCATTTTAGCATGAAATTTTAAATCTTTACAAAGTACATACATTTCATAGTGTATATATTTAGGTTGCATTATTTATATATATTTATATTAAATTAATCTACATGGTAACACTCGAGTACTGGAAAGTACGAAGTGTTACAAATTATGTTTACATGTTCATTTAAACATTTCAACAAACACATAGGATGCATAGTTACACAACATAGTACATACATGTGTACTACATCGAAATCGACGTGTCTAAGACCATATGGTAGCAATCAAGTCAAACATAAATCATTAGCTGACATTGAAAGCATTGAAAACCATAACCAAAATGTTTATAGTCTGCACCTTTCGTCGAAATACCCGATTTGAACTTGGTTCCAACACAACGTTCCTAAAAACAGAACGACGCCACCTAAACAATGAAATAGGTTAGCTATTTCATCAATTACTCTATTTGGATTTCTAAAATAAGAATAGGGTTAGGATTTCTTACCCAAATCGTAACTGAATAAAATTGTGTAGTGAGGTGGGGAGGTGAATCCTTGGTGTGAAGTCGTGGGAAAGAATCCCAGCAATGATTTCCCTGTTTCTCCTTTCGCTCCACTCTTTTTCTTCTTTTCTCTCCTCTCCCCTAGAGTTAGAGAAATTCGTATAGAATGGAAGAGGGGTGGTTTAAGGGCTATATATAGGCCCAGAACTGATGAAAATTGCCCCAGGGCCATGGTATACTTGGTTTCTATCCAAAGGGAGACTATTTTTGACAAACAGGGCCCATAAGAAGGTCCACAACTCACATACATCGCAGGGTAAGTTCTCTGACCATGGATCTATGCCATGATGTGAATTTTGGTGCGGTCAAATTAGCGGATCGACTGTGAAGGACCTGTATTAGATCAATGGTCACTGTCCCTCGATCAGGGCCACAAGTATACAATAGGTGCAGGGAAATATCTCTGATCCATGGGTGATGTTCGGTCAAAATTTGACGGTTTGAAGTCTTCAATTTTTTCCATAGGCGAATGGCCCAATTCACTTAAGTTTCTTTTCATTTTTCAAAGGTATTCACATTTCTCTCATACTTTACTCATGCTCAAGTTATGTGGTTATGGATACTATTTGGGCTTGATTCCCATGATGGTTGTCAAGCCTAATAAGGCGGTCATAACCCTATAATTTTGCGGTCATCGAACTTTTTACGTGCGGTCCATGTCCAATACGAAGTTTCATTATTTTCTCAAGAGCAACTGGCTTTTGGGATTTCTCCTAGGTTTTTAAGTAGTGTCGAGTCAATGGTTTTGATAGTTTTGGGTCTTATCTTTTGTATAAATAGTGGTTTAAGCTAATTTCACTGATTATTTAGTTTAGTACTTAACTAAATTCCGCTAAATTATTCGACAAGATGCGGTCCTAGGGTTGTTCAGGAAATTGGGGCATTTCTAGAATGAATTAGATATCAAGATTTCTTGTGCACAATTATTAGGGTTTAGATTAGCTGAGCTCAGTGTGACCTATTCGCAACCAGTGGAACTAAAGATTCAATTATAATCACTCTAAATCGTAGATTCTTAGGCTAAAAGGTTATTAACTCATTTTGGTTTGTTAATTGAGATCCAACCCTTAGTTGTCACAACCTTTGATATGTCTTTATTTAGTTACGGTCATCTCAATTAGTCAGTGATAGGTCAGGTAGAACTGGACCTTACGTGAACAAATCCCGAGACTACGCTTGATGTTTAAGTGATTGGAAATTTTTTTTTATCTTATACGGTCGATTAATCCTATTTGTACGATTCTTTATCGGTACCATCCACATATAAGCCCATCTCAAGTGTCGAGAGTTAGTAAGTGATGATGGGGCTAGTTATAAAAAGAAAATTTAAGGATTTTTAGAATTTTCAAAATAGAAAAAATTCGGGGTGTTACATACCACATTTGATATGTTTGGTGAATCCGAGTTGTACAACGACTGTTGACAGTGGTTAGGCCATGTGGAGTACTCATGTGCTCCATTTCGATTAAGTCAGCGTGCGCTCGTACCAATCAAACTTGTCTAATACACCGATTGACCTATTGTGTGTTTATCATGTATAGACATTTCTCCTTGAATCTAAGGTAGCACTTACTAATGTAAAGACCCATTTCAATCATGGTGCCCGAGCTAAATATACATACTCGAGTATAAACTCTTGAATTTGCCCATACACTATTTTCATTAGGGTGATGCCCTGTAACTTACCTATCGTATGTGGTTAACTAGGATTGATGACCCTAGATGGATCCTTTATTTGGGTAAATGATTTCAAGGAAGGTGCCTTAGCTTTCCAAATCTGTTGTATGAATAAGGCTAATTAAGAACCCAGCTAACACGACCATGCACCGCACTGCATGTGCCTTTGTAAATGAAGGGCAGAATTTGGGAGTTTTTCATGCACGAATGGATGATGTTATCGCTTGTGAGGGAGCTTTATGCGAGTGCATGCATCATTATTGCACTCCATTCTTGCATTAACCAGAGTATTTAGGAAGTGATTGTTGTATTACTTTATCAATACTACTTGATTGAATTGATAACATGTTAACCTCTGCCTTATAGTACCACTGAGTTGATCACTCACTCTCACTCTAGGACGGTGTTTTTAAACACTAATTAGACTCTGTTATAGATGCAGGTGATAAGGATGTATATGCAATGGAGTTGGACTTCGTAGACGAGAAGAAAGAGTTCTCACATGTTCAGCTCTCTAGTAGGTCTATGTAGACCTCGTGCTACTTCAATGGAATTACAGGGATACATGGATTAGTCAGACATTTACATTTTAATATTTTGTATATTTTGAAACAACACTTGTATGTATATTTAGCTCGGTAATATACTCATACTCTGGAGGTTGTTAAACACGTATATACTTTATATATCTATCTCAATCTCCCGCTTACTTAATTACATTAACTCTGGAGTATGATATGCTCATTTAGAATAATCTCTCTCATGTTTAATGCACTAATATGGACAATATTTAAACATTATTATCTATGTTGCATAAGTGATGTGTTGGATCTCAGGAGTGAGCTTTGCTTGGCCTTCGAAATTCGGGGTGTTACAGTTCTTGTAACTGAAGCTTGAAGTAGTGTACTCGAGCTTGAATTATAGACTTGATCTTGAGCTTTAACATAAGATTGAACTTTAAGCTTGAAGATTGAAGTAATGATGCACTTGAGCGTGAGTACCTTTACTTGATGATCTTCAACTTGTTGTAGTTAAACATGCATACTTGTAACACATATAACGTCGATGTAGATAACACCACGCTCATCTTCGAGTGAAGGTGAACTTTCCATCAATTTGAACTTGAAGTGAATTTTCCATCTATCAAAACAAGTTAACCATACTAAAGTGTTTTGGCACAACAAAATTTGACAACTCAGGGTACTATATTTACAACTTAGCACTTACAATATCCCCCTTTGTCAAATTTGTGACAAAACCAACTTACAGAGGATTAACCTATTCTAATACACAGATTCACTTAGTTCAAACAAAATCTAACAATCACAAACTCCCCCTCAATCAACTCCCCTTCAACTTAAGCTCAATAGAGACCTGTATTAAGAGATACATATACATTTCAAAAAAACATTCTTTTCCACACAATACATGCATATCCGCATCTCTACATCTCATTTAAATAACCACATTATCATAAAACAAATTAAGATATAAGCAATCAAATACCCAATTTCTCCCCATTTTGTCACAAATGACAAAGGAAGAAAAGATAAAAATATGTGAATGTGGTAGCTATTAAGTGAAGTGAGTAAGAAAGAATGTGAAAGTTAGCAAATTAAACCATAATAAAAGGAGTACCAACATCAAACTAACTTAAACATGTCCAAAATTCAGAGTCACCAAGCAAAGTAAAGTTAGGTCAAGTATTACAAGTCCACTAAAAGTAAACAAACAAATCAAAACTAGATAAAGAGGGAGGTGAAATTGATGGATCAATATGGAGTAATCCCTTATTTATGCGTCTAAAATACTTGCGCGTATACTTCATTTGATTATCGTGGGAAATTTTTAGTCCATCCACCTTCTCTTCCAATGAGCGAAGACGCTCATCAAAAATAGAAGGCTAAAAATCAGGATCAGCCTTGACGTCATCATATTCTAATTTTTTAAAAATATCATCCATATTTACGATAGTTGGCAGCACATCTTCCTCTCCAACTTCTCCTCTAACTTCTTTAGCATCCCTATCAACTTGACCAAGTGCTAACTTTAAATTCATCTTATTGATATTTGAATTGTTGAATGGAAGATGAGAAGTAGGAGATTCTCCAGGTGGCATGACGACAAAATAGTGTAAAGCAAGATTGGTCATCAAATAAGCGAATGAAATATCACTATGCCCCGGATGAAGTTGAAATTGGATAATGAAATAGTAGATTAATGAAGGAAGATACACTAGAATGCTAGACATAATAGAATGAAGAATACGCACCATAAAGGTAGTCAGTTCAGCCTTATTACCAGATCTAGGATAAACATTGGAAATAAAGATGCGATGTAATACTCTATATCTGGGTAACATCTGATTGGCTAGAGTACATTCTCGGAACTCCATTCCACATTCATGTTGCATAAACTTCTGGTTAATAAATGTTTTTCCGATTCATTTAATCTTTCAGCCAATGTCGGAATAGGAATGCCTTCATCATTCACTTGAATGTCCATCTACCTAGAAATTAAGTGACTATCTATTTTATGTGAACCTTCTCTAAACATGATAGTGAAGGTCAAATCTTTAATAAACACATCACCTATACATGCATACATTGCTTGTGCAATGGATCGGTATGCCGGTCTGCCCCAATTGATAATGTTATCCCATCCTACAGCAACAAGGAGGGGAATAATGTTAAATTGAACAAGATGGTTAGCATTGACGGTCTGCTCAATAATTATTTTATGGAGATGGATATCCCACACATATTCTGGGTCCTCTTCATGTGGTCGAAGAGTACGAACTAAAATGGAATGAGAAGAAGATGCTCGAGTTGGTTTCTTCTTTGGTCTACCCTCCATTGCAAGAGTAAACAAGAAAAAGCAAGAAAGGATTTAAGGGTTTCAAACCCAACAGATTTTAAGGTAGAAAACCCAACAAACCACAATAAAACTTGAAATAAAAGAAAGATTCAAGCAAGATGAGTCCAAAAGAGCCTAAATCCAAAAGGAAATTGAAAATGGACCACTTATATGAATCGAAGGTGGGTTCGATGGGTTGAAGAAGGGCTGAGTGAGGAAGAAGAAGATTTTGGAGAAAAAGTAATTTTTTACCCTAAAAAAGGGGTTTGGCTCACGCACCATGACTAGTCGAATACATGCTTGACCGGTCGTGCTACGACTGGTCGAGTATGTGCTCAACCAGTCGTGAGAGCACAAAAATGCATATATTATTATATATATATTTTGTAAAATTTTAAAATAAAATAAAATTACACAAAAATACACAATAGTACATGCATGTAATCATGAACATTTCAAGAAGAAATACACATACCAATATCCAATTTTAATTTGAAAAAGCTATTTCTGTTAAGTGGTTAATTCCTAAATATAGTGATACCTAATGACAATATGTTTGGTACGGGAATGCTGGATGAGATTTTTAGAGATATTGATTGCGCTAGAGTTATCGCAATATAGAATCATTGTATATTGCACAATCTCATAATCGTTCAACATTCTTTTCATCCACACAAGCTGAGTGCAGGCGTTTCCAACTACGATATATTTAGCCTTGGTTATGGATAGGGATATGAAACTTTGTTTCTTTCTATGCCAGGAAACCAAACAGTTCCCAACATAAAAGCAACATCCGCTAGTGGATTTTTGATCGTCTATATTCCCATCCAATCAACATTTGAGTATCTGGTTAATTGAACCTTAGTATCAAGTGGATACCATAAAATTAAATTAATTGTACATGCGACATTCATAATAATCCTCTTGACAGCAATCAGGTGGGATTCCTTAGGTTCAGATTGATATCTAGCATAGATTCCTATGCTGAATGTAATATCAAGTCGACTCGCAGTTAAATGTAACAGACTGCCAATCATACTGTGATATAACCTAGGATCTACGCTCTTACCTGTTGCATCTTAAGATAGCTTAAGAGTTGTACTCATAGGAGTATCAAAATGCTTACCATTTTTAAAACCAAATTTCCTAACCAAGTTTACAGCATACTTGGTTTAAGAAATGAAAATACCGTCTTTAAGTTGTTTTACTTGCAGACCTAAGAAGTTATTCAGTTCTCCAACCATGCTCATTTCGAACTTGGACTTCATCAACTTTGAAAACTCAATAGACATGTTAGAACATGTAGAGCCATAGATAATGTCATCAACATATATCTACACAATTAGTATGTGTTCATTATTTTTCTTAACAAATATGGTTTTATCAACACTCCCCATTTCAAAATTATGACTTAGTAAAAACTTAGTCAGCTTCTCATACCATACCCTGGGAGCTTGTTTTAAACTATAGAGTGCCTTTTTCAGGTGATAAACATGATTAGTGTGTTTAGGGTCTTCAAAACCCTTTGGTTGTTCTACATAAACTTCCTCATGTAGATCACCGTTCAAGAAAGCACTCTTGATATCCATTTGATAAATTAAAAATTTTTTGAAATAAGCAATGGATATGAATAATATGATGGATTCAAGACGAGCTACTGGGGTAAAGGTTTCATCATAATCGATCCCTTTTATCTGTGTGTACCCTTGTACAACCAGTCTAGCCTTGTTTCTTATAATATTTCCTAACTCATCGGACTTATTTTTAAAGATCCACTTGTTTCCAATGATATCTTTATCAGTCGATCTAAGAACTAAATGTCATACATCATTTTGAATGAATTGATTCAGTTCTTCTTGCATGGCTACAATCCTATTTTCATTAGCAAGAGTCTCTTTTACATTAGCCGGCTCAATTTGGGAAGAAAAAGACACATAATTGCGTATGTTTTCTATTTTTTTTCATGTACACATAACAGTGAGAGGGTTACGTAGTATTTGATCAGTAGGATGGTCTTTAATTGATTGAAGTTTAGTGTTGGCTTGACTAGATGAAGAGTCGGGTTTATCTGTAAAATTGACTTCATCATCTTCTGAACTTGGAGGTGGTGTATTCAAGTGATCATCAATAACAACACTTATGGATTCCTAAATGACATCGGTTCTCTTGTTGAGAACACGATACTCTCAACTATTTAGAGCATACACTAGGAAGATCCCTTCGTCACTTTCAGTGTCGAACTTCCCTAAATTTTCGCAGTCACACAAAATATAACACTTACTCCTAAAAACTCAAAAGAATCTAACTGTGGGATTTTTATTAAACCACAGTTCATATACTATTTTATCTTTTAATTTTCTAATATAAACACAGTTTATTATATAGCATGTAGTGTTCACAACTTCAGGCCAAAGATTTTTAGGTAACTTCATGCTATTTAACATAACATTGGCCATTTCTTGAAGCACAGTTTTTCCTTTCAACAACCCATTTTGTTAAGGTGTCTTAGATTCAGAACATTCATACGATATCCCATGATCACTACAGAACTTCTCAAAATTGCTATTCTTAAACTCTGACCCATGGTCACTTCAAATTTTAGAGATATTTGTTTCCTTTTCAGTTTGGATACACTTACGTATCCTTTTCACTTCATCAAGAGTCTCAGACTTCTCTCTTATGAAAGTTACTCATGTATATCTGGTAAAATCAGCCACAATTACAAGAAAATATTTCTTTCCACCTCGGCTCTCTGTTGTAGTAAGTCCAATGAGATCCATGTGGAGGAGTTCAAGGGGTTTAGATGTGGTAAAAGAGTTCACTTTCTCGTGACTACTCCTTGTTTATTTCTTGATTTGACATTCGCCATAAATTTTATCTATTTTTCCACCTCAGCTCTCTGTTGTAGTAAGTCCAATGAGATCCATGTGGAGTAGTTCAAGGGGTTTAGATGTGGTAAAGGAGTTCACTTTCTCGTGACTACTCCTTGTTTATTTCCTGATTTGACATTCACCATAAATTTTATCTATTTTCTTTAATTTAGGTAGACCTCTTATTAGATCGGCATTTCTATATAGATTTCGGTAGTGTAAATGTCTAAGGCGTTTATGCCATAATTCGGTCTCATTAGTTTGGACTATTTAACACGATAATTTAGATGAGCTAGTATCACTTACAATATAGCAATTTTCAGATGTTCTGTGACCATTCAATATCACACAACCTTTCTCATTAGAAATCTCACAACCTTGATTAGTGAATTTCACACTATGTTTATTATCGCAGATTTGAGAAATGCTTAAGAGATTGTGCTTAAGATCTTCTACAAATAAAACATTCTCAAAAGGAGGAAGATTGAAAATTTGAACTGTACCTTGGCCTATTATTCTACAGTTGCTTCCATAACCAATTGTGACTGACTTGTCTGTCATTTCTTTAAAATTGGTAAATAAATCTCCATCACTAGTCATGTGTTTAAAGCAACCACTGTCTAGGTACCACTTTGATTGACTCAAAGCCTTGAAAGTGGTGTGGGCAAATAAACAAGTAACCTTTGGGACCCATTTCATCACCATTTTGGGTTTTGGAGCACTGTTGATTTTTCTACACTTGTAGTTATTATTAATTTTACCATTCAAGTCAGTTTTTAGAAAGTCCTTAAGTAAATTAACAATCTTTTCATCTAAGGGGTTATAATTCTGATTTCTAAGATTGATATGGTTAATATTAGGTTTGATAGCTTGAAAAGTTTTAGGATTTTTAAAACTATTTTGATTCAAGCTTTTTCCTTTTGAGTTGGAGGACTCTCCTTTAACAAACTTAGGAGTAGTAATCTTACTTTTTAGAGGCATATTTTTATCATAGCCTAGACCTGATTTATCTCCACATTTTCTTAATTCAGTTATCAATTTTTCAAGTTTAGGGTCTCCCTGGGCATACCTCCATGTATCCTTTGAAGTTAAGAGGGAAGAGACTTCCATTTTTAGTTTCTCATTTTCTGATTTTAGGTTTTCAAGTTGAGATGTTTTGAAATCTAAATCACATTTAGTTTTTTCAAAATAATCATAAATATGTGATTTTTCTAAAACTAAGTTTTCAAAATCCCCTTTTAATTTTAGAAACTTTTCTTTTTGAAGTTTAAGCTTGACAACAATCTTACAACTCTCCTTGTATAGGGCATTGCAGCCATCCTAAAGATCATCTTAATTTTCAGGGTTACTCCTCGGATTTTCATATTCAGCTGTATCACATCTATTTGTGGAAGTGACTCTGGCTAGAGTCATTAAGGCCTTAACTTCACTTGAATATTCGTGTTTTGAATCATCTGATTCAGAAGAAGTTTTAGAGGAGGACGATTCATCCCATGTGGCCAACATGCCTTTCTTCTTTAGTTTGTCCATTTTTAGACACTTGTTTGCCAAATGCCCGTATTCATGGTAGTTGAAGCATTGACTACCTTTAAGTGATTTCCAATTTTTAGTTTTACCCTTTTTCTTCTTAAAGGGTTTTTGAAAACCAACTCTCTTTTTACTTTTTAAAATCTTATGAAACTTCTTCGCTAATAAGGCTATATTGTTGTAACGCCCGTGAAAAATCCATACTTGGACTCGAGTACCAACTCGACCCGAAATCGCGTAGAATTAATTTCTATGGAAATTAAGCGTAAGTTAGCTAGCGCAACGCTGGAGTGGCTGAGAAATAGTCCCTGATCACTTTAAATACGTTCTACAAGACCCAAATCGGGTAGAACCAACGACTCTATAACACTCTGTAACCTCGGATCAAACTCTAAGCAGGTTTGGTCTCTGGACCGCTTTGAACTTTTGTATGGGATCTAGACCGCATGTCAAAAGTCTGATACCTCCTATCTTAGACCGTTAGAACCGCCTAGCTGGACTTGATACTCATTCTGAAAATCAAGTCAAACCGATAATCACAGGCTATTTCATTGAGCCCGGACCGAAGAGAGTGCGAATAGGGACAGAATTGGAATTTCAAATTCAAATCTGGCACACGACTTGATGCGTCAGTATTAAGCGTTCTGACCGTCAGAATTCATCCAGATTACACCCTCGGATCAGGAGAAATTTCTATTTTATATCATGAGACTTTCAGTCCTGATCTACGTGAACTGGTCTGCCACGTGCGATCTGCGAACCCTGCCGGACTGAAAACTTAATACGTGCTAGATCTGGTACGCAAGAGCTTAAGCCCGATCGCATTCAACCAGAGGACCACCAGAAAGCATCTTTTGGACCAAAACAGCCCCGAATTGGATATGCACTAAGTAAACTTCGTTCCGGAGCCTGTTTCTGGCATTTTTAAGCTTATAAAAGGGGTTGAAACCCTCATTCCTCTCTCCCATCCGAAAATTGTAAAACCCTAGCTTTGGGAGAGAGAAAAGGAGAGAGTTTGAGAGAGAGAGTGGAAGGATTTTTCCCGCCTTCGTGTCGCTGATTCCACGTGCTTCAGCAACTCTTCCCAATCACCTGGCTGGTGATTTCTTTGCCATTTCAGGTATGAAACAACCCTAAAAGTTACTGATTTAGGGATTACTTAGATTCATAGTGTGTTAGCTAACGTAACTTGTAAAATAGGTTCTCCTACTGCCGTAGACGAAGCGTATACGCTCCGTTTCAATTCACGAGTTTACAAGACATAAGGTGAGGATTTTAGACGCTTTGATTGACGGTTTCTAACGCTTTCAATATCGTTTAATAGTAGATTATCGACGGCATCACCGTTTGACATGTACAACATGCTCTCCGTTTCCTGTTTCGTAAATTAACGAAGAATATGAGATTTAGGGCATTTTAGTCATTTGTAGGAAGTACAGTTTACATTCATATTTTGCTGATGTGATTGACATGGTTTGTCGTTGCCTTAGGAAGTTAGGAATACGTGCATAATTAGTTTGGCGAAGAGATTCGCCTAATTGTGCACTTCGGGTCGACATACTATATGTAGACTTAAGTGTGTAGTGTATGTGTTTGTATAAATGCTTGTATTAGTATGTATTGAATTAAATGATGTTATGAATTAGTTTGAGATGGATTTCTCAATTAATATGCTGACCTAAATGATTTCCTACATGTTGACTATATGCATGATTTCATTACATGCATGAAATATATGTGTTTGAAGATTTATTTAAGTTGAATGTTATAACATGTGTTAACATGCTCACATGATTGTATTTCAATTCCAATACTCTTACATAAATTGTTGATGTGATTCCATAATTACTTGGGACTATACTTAGTCCAGGCAGTCGGTAACTGAGCGAATTCGTGGCTGGCTGGTCTCAGCCACGAACGACGCGTCGATGAACGCGAGTCGTGTTTGGAGTTGGCGGCAGTGGTTAGGCCACGCGAAGTGTTTTACGCACTTCATGTTGTTCGACTTGAGATGCGATCGCGCTAGTCGAGCCCGTCAAGTAACCTGACTGGCCGATGTACGTTCACGTTGTATGAGTCATAACTGCTTGAACCTAGGGTACTGAACTTACCATTGTAAACCCTGTTAACCATGGTACCTTGATCCACGAAGACTCATGAGCCGGGCATGGTGGTATGGGACACCGTGGTCGAGCTGTCGGCCTACGCTGGGGCCACAAACCTCCCCGTAGTGACCAGTGAGCACCTAGTCTCGTGAGTAGATTATGGTGGTATGGGACACTATATTCTAGCTGTCGGCCTACACTGATCAGGCGACGAGTCCTTTGTAGTGACCGCGAGCGTATTCTGAGTCCACGGGAGGCGACGACCCTTCCGTTGTAGTAGAGTATAGTAGGCCTGTATTGATAAGGTGATGGGGGAGCGATGCAACGAGTGCGAGCAACAGCCCTTGCAGCGACCTACAAAATATATAACATATGAGATTACTAGGAGTGACGACCCTAGACAGGATCTGTGTTGGGATTGATACAAGGGAAGTACCTTAGTTTCCCAATCCTGCTGTTTGAATGGACTAATAACTTGGAAATCATATCACCATAGCATTGCATGTGCCTGAAAGATGTGGAGCACTCTAGGGAGTGTGGCATGCCGCGGTCGTAAGATGTTGCCGTATGAGGGAGTTCGTCGGTGAGGGCATACATCACGTCATGTCATCTTGCATTAACAACAGTATTAGGATTGTCTGATTTACTGCTTTACTATTATCGCATGATTGAATTATGAACATGCTAATCCTTGCTCTATGATTCCACTGAGTTGATCACTCACTCCCACGTTACGGGATGGTGTTTGCAACACCCACCAGACCTTGTTGTAGATGCAGGTGAGGCTGAGATCCAGGAGGTGGAGCCAGACTTCGACGAGGACCAGGACGAGTTCTCGTACATGCAGTATCACGATGGCTTTGCGTAGGCGACCTAGATCGATGGGACTTCAGTGGGACCATTTTGGACATTTACTTTTGTTCATGTATATGTATATGAGACTCAGAGATGTATTCATACTTTGGAGACAGATGAGATTTACTTTGTTTTTCCATACAGTGATATATATATTGTTTAGTCTTCCGCTTGCTTTTATCACTAGATCTGAAGTATGAATTGCAGTTTTGGTATACTTTTACTCATGTGAATGCTTTAAATCAGACAACATTGAGTCATAAACATTTTTGTTGCATAAGTGACGGTCTGGAACTCGGGAGTTGAGTTTATACACGACCCCCGATTTTCAGGGTGTTACAATTATATTGAGAAATGATTACTATTATATTGAGAAATATATTTAGATGATTTAAGGGCTATTGACTTACCTTTAAGAGCCTTGAAATTTAACTCGTAGGTTTGTAGAGAACCAGCAAGCTCTTCCACCCTCATATTATTCGTGTCTCATAGTTCTTGAATGACTTTCACCTTAGAATTGAACTTCTCAGGAAGTGAGAGTAGTATCTTTGCACAAACTTTACTTTCTGAAATGCTATCTCCAAGACCCCACAATGAGTTGACTATATCATTCAGTTTAGTATAGAATTCCATGAATGATTCATTTTCTTCCATACATATTTCCTCAGACCTAATGGCGAGGATCTAAACCTTAGACTTGTTGACAATAGTCGTTCACTCGTGTGTCATTTCTAAGATATCTCAAGCTTGTTTTGCAGTATCACAAGACATAACTGTTTTGAACTCATCTGGTGATAGTGCATAAGTGATTGCATTTAAAGCTTTAGCATTAGCACTACTCTCATTTTTTTGAGGTGTGATCTATAAATAATAAGGTGATACTTACATGGACTTGGTTCCATCACTGCCTGAAACTTCACTTATTGGCGGTTTCCATTTGGTAACTGTTGCTTGCCACATACTTTCATCAATGGATTTTTAAAAAATTCTCATCCAGGCTTTCCAATAAGCATAATTGGAGCCATCCAAATGGTGGTGGCCTAGTAATAGAAAGGCTATCAAAATTTGACATATTAGGAGCTCGAGATCGCTTAGCTTAGGAAATTAATCCAATGGAATGATCTATTAGGCTTTGATACCACTTGAAAAGGGCAAGCTCCAAGTCCTCTTTGTGTGTGTGTGGTGGTGGTGGGGGGGGGGGGGGGGTGGGTTGAATAGGACTATGCCAAATAAAATGTAAAAAAATAAACTCAAATAGCAGAAATCTAATGCAACCTGAAATGTACAAGTATTGAGAGGTTGATACAAATATTATTCTAAGGACAAGCTTACACTAAAAACCAATGACTTATGGTAGGACAACTTGATTTCTAAAACATTTATGACTATAAAAAATTCAAACTAATATAGGCAAAAGAAATAAACCCAACTATTACAACATTCACTACAAAAGCATAAAATAGATTACTGCATTCACACACATAATTAAATACAATCATCCACCAAAACTCCAAAAATTATGGTAGTTCATGTGTGTACACCAACTGTTCGCAAACAACTACACAACTACTCCACTCCCAATATCTACACCTATGGGATATTGGCTTTCACTAAGAAAGAAGGTTTTCTAAGGTTTACTTTAAAACCTTTACAATTGTGTTTTCAATGGGCTATCACAATTAAAAATCCCCCACACATTGAGATTTTTTGGCTATCTTAGTTAAAACCAAAAGGAAAAATTTTCTGGCAATCTTACAAACCACAATCTAATAAATAAAATATACTTATCTGAAGAAAGATCTTTGATGTAGCTGGTAGAACTGATTCTTTATAGATGATAATGTTCAATGTTCAATCTCACAAAAGAAGGGGTTCTAGGTCTAGATGAGTTTTAAATTAAATCCAACCTTTTGCTACTTGGATTCAATTTGTTGGATCTCAAAAAAGGTTAAATCAAAATCATCTTTTTAAATCAAATAGAATGGAATTAAGAGATCAAGAAATTACATAACCAAAAAGCTATTACAATAAATTCTAACACATTAGCTTCACAATAGTGGGGACTTATCTCTTAAAGAGGTGGCTTGAATTGGCTTAGAATGAATAAAAATTTTTGAGAAGCATCCACTATTTATAGGCTGTAAATTGGTTCACTCGACTGGTCCTGGCCGAAAGAAATTTCAAAATTTCTAGCGCGATCAGATAAAACAGACCTCGACTGGTCGAGCACTGCACTCGACTGGTCGAGTACATAAAAATCATCTTGCTAGAGTTCGAGTCGAGTCCTACTCGAATAGTCGAGGTAGCCTGTAAGGCCTGTATCCTTGTCCGTATCATTCTGTAGACTCTCGCGATCTTTCCTGTCGACTTTTGCTAACCTGCGATCTGTAGATAGCGTTTGCCTACAACCTTATGTCGCATCCCATAGATCTGAGTTAGATCGACTCAAAAATTGTACCATTGCGACCGCATCATCGTCGTGGTTCCAACGCCGCATCTTGCGCACGGATGCGATACCCAGGCTAGGAGTTGTGGGCCTGCATTTATTTTGACAAAAATGTCATGGGTAAAAAATCCTGAGAGAATCACTACAACCCATCGCATCAATCAATCAATCACAAGTCAAGTACACATCCCATCCCTAGCTCATGTTTTCTTTCTCCCCAGGGTAAGCAACCCACTTAAGTCAACTCTCAAGTCAAGTACATCTATCACTCACCCATCACGTCTCTCTTACAACCACTCTCTCTCATTCTCCACCCATTCCCCAAGCAGCAAGAGAAGCAATTGTCCAAGCCATTCTCAAGGAGAGAAGAGAGCCAAGTGTGACCCACTTCCTACCCCTCTCATCACTCATCCCAACCCTTCAACCTTCATCGACCTCCATCAAAGAGAGAGCCAAGGAGTTTGGCATTCCATAGAACCAAGAAGATCTAAAAGTGGGTGTTTTTATAGGTTTAGATTTATTTTTTGATGATGAGCCAAGTGGGGCCTACTGATTGATGGTATGTGTAACATCCCGAAAATCGGGGGTCGGGTAAAAACCCAACTCCCGAGTTCCAGAACGTCACTTATGCAACATAGATAATGATAAATGCATGTTGTCTGTAGAATGATATTAAACAAGATTGAGACTAAGCCAAAACAGCATATCATACTCCAGAGACAGTTAAATTAGCAAGCGGAAGACCGTGATAAATACATAAAATATATAATTGATTGTAAGTCTCCAGAGTGTGAACATGTTACCAGGTTAATTAAATACATGTATACTCCAAAAATGGAAAGAAAAGAATATACATGAGTGCTCCAAAAATATAAAATGACAAGTGTCAAGGCGTCTAATCAACCTCCCTGTAATCTCGTCGATTAGAACACGGAGGAGAAGTCCTCCTCATCATCATACAAGTCTGGCTCCGCTTCACAAGCAGCGCCATCATCTGCAACTAAAACAGGGACTGTTTGGTGTGCGCGACACCGTCCTGTAACGTGGGAGTGAGTGATCAACTCAGTGGAATCATAGAGCAAAGATTAACATGTTATCAAATCAATCACGTGATAATAGTAAAGCAGGCAATCAAACATTCCTAGATACTGTTGTTAATGAAAGCATGAAATGACATGATGGATGCCCTCACCGACATACTCCCTCATACTGCACCATCTTACGCCCGCGGCATGCTTACGTTCCTCAGTGCTCCACATCTTCCAGGCACATGCAGTACGATATGAATATGATTACCGAGTTGTTATTAGTCCTTTTCATGCAGCAGGATTGAGAAACTAGGGTACCTTCCTTATATCAATCCCAACACAGATCCTGTCTAGGGTCGTCACTCCTAGTAATCTCACACGATGTTATCTTTATAGGTCGTTCCAAGGGCTGCCAGGACTATTGCATGCACTCATTGCTCCTCTCCCCCATCACCTTATCAATTCAGGCCTATTTATATCCTTAAGACTGCATCAGGACTCGTCGCCCCTATACGGTGTCAGGATAAACTCAAGGTCACTACAAAGGGCTCGTCACCAATCAGTGTAGGCCGACAACAAGAATATAGTGTCCCATACCACCATAATCTGCTCAGAGTAGGGTGCTCACTGGTCACTACGGGGAGGTTTGTGGCCCCAGCGTAGGCCGACAGCTCGACCATGGTGTCCCATACCACCATGCCCGGCTCATGAGTCTTTATGGATCAAGGTACCATGGTTAACAGGGTTTTCAATGGTAAGTTCAGTACCCTAGGTTCAAGCAGTTATGACAAATACAAGGTGAACATACAATGGTCATTCGGGTTACTTGGTGAGTCCGACTAGCACGATCGCACGTTGAATCGACCGACATGAATTGCACAAGCACTTCGTGTGGCCTGACCACTGCCGACGACTCTAGTACGACTCGGGTTCGTCATACACATCCTTCATGGTGAATAGAATCCAACCACGAATTCTAAATTGTTACCGACTGCCTGGACTAGAGTATAGCCCCAAGCACATGTAATGTGAAACAGTAATCAGATGAGAGAGGCAGAATTGAAATACAAGAAATTCCAACATGTTATCAGCATGTTGTAACATACATCATAAGTAGTTAACCAAACACGAGTATTTCACACATAAGGTAACCAATTCAAATACAACAAGTATGGAGGAAATCATGTGCATCATTAAATTGGTTGAGAATCCTTTCTCAACGCTAATCTACAACACCACTTACTCAATACTTACTAATACAGACATTTATACAAATACTTAGTCCACACAATTCCAACGTACTTGACGTATGTTGATTTCAACATATAATTTGATAGATCCTTATATCAAGGAGTTGTCTAGTACACACAATCATGTTCTTACATTCAAAACATATGGCAGGCATAAATCATATTGATTTAGGCATTTCAACAAACACTTAGTTTACACACATTAGTCTATATAGCATATGTTGGCCAATATGTGCATTAGGGCGAATCTCTTCGCCAAACAGATCATACATCCATAACTAGTATAAATACATGACAAATACCCATGGCAATCATATCGGTAAAATACGTACGTATACAGTATTTCCTACAAATACCTAAAATATCCTAAATCTCATATTCTTCGTACGTATACAAAATGAAAAACGAACAGCATGTTGTACATGTCAAATAGCATCCTCATCAGCAATTTACCATTAAACGGCATTGAAAGCTTTAAAAACAGGTAATCTAAGCGTTTAAAATCCTCACCTTACGCCGTAGGAGCGTAATGAATCGAATAGGGACTCTACGTCATCGTCAACGACTGATTGGCAACCTACAACACAAGGTGAGCCAGCTACTTAGCAGCTTGTACCCATAGGAGCCTTAAAACAGGTTAGGGTTAGGATTTCTTACCTAAGAATGGAGCTGAAAATACCAGAATGGCGGTGCAGAAGCGGCGGCTATGAAACATGGAGCAGCAGGGAAGAATCCCAGGAGAGAGTTCCAAATCTCCCTCCCTTTCTCTCTCTTTTCTCTCTTCTCTCTCCAAATTCGTATGGAATGAAAGAGTAAGGGTTTAAGCCCTTTTTATAAGTCCAAAAGCGATGGAAATAGACTTGGGGCCAAAGTATACTTATTTTATGTCCAAATATGGATTATTCTCTCTCAACGGAGCATTTCTGGAGGTCCCCTGGCCGAACGCGGTCAGACTTAAGCTCATGTACATTGGATCTAGGTCAGGCAGAGTTTTCAATCCGGTCAGATTTCCAGATCGACCGTGGCGGACCAGTTTCAGTTTGACGGCTACTAGTACTTGATCAGGGCCACAAGTGCGTTGACATGTAAGGGCCACCTATCCTGATTCGAGGGTAAAATTTGATCGAATTCTGATAGTCAAAATGCTTAGAAAATTTTGCGCAAGCGATACGTGCCAAATTTCCTAAATTATATTAATTTCTAACATTTCTCACACTATTTACTCTGGACTCAAGGAAATCGTCGTGGGACATCATCTGGACTTGATTTTTAAGATGATTGTCAAGTCCAACTAGGCGGTCAAGATTGTATAAGTTCAGGGTAATCGGACTTCCGACATGCGGTCTAGAGCCGATACAAAGTTTTAAGGTGCTCCCGAGAGCAATCGGGAATAGAGTTTGATCCTAGGTTTTACGGTATTGTAGCATCACCTATCCTATACGTTTTGACTCTAGCAGATCGTATTGAAAGTGATTGGTGAGAATTTCACAGGTCATCTAGTGCAGCGCTAGTTAATTCTCGTTAGATTTCTAAAGGAAGTAGCCTTTATTGATTTTTGTTTGAGATGAGATTTGAAGGGTGGAGTGAGGGTGTTCTGAAACGGAAGAAGGAAGAGTTTGGAGGGGTGGTTTTTGCCAAAAATTAGATGTTTGGGAGAGAAAGGAGAGCTTGGGGGGTCTTTGTGAAGGAGATGGTAGATTGGGGCTGTTTTGAGGGACGTCCCACGTATGGGGGAGGTGCCCTAGCCATTTAAGGGCGTCGGCCCGAAGATTAGCCCGAGAGGGGCCACCGTACGGCGAGCCCTTACCGGTGAAAGTGAGATCTGGTAAGTCCGGCCTTATGGGTTAGGTTCCCCCTGCCCTAGGGACCCCAAATATATGTGGGACCCACCCTGGTTCATTGTATTTGGGCTTGGATAGGCCCAAGACTCCATTTGGGATATTTCAGGGCCAGTTTGTAAACCAGAATGAGTTTATGCATCATATGGCATATGATTTTGGGGTAGGACAGGCTAGTCCATCCAACTAACCGATCTATTTTGTTAGATTCTAAAAGTTTAAGGGTCGAAACCCATTTTACCCATTTATTTACCATTCGCGGTAATTTTTAGCTTCGGTATTGTTCTTTATCATTAATACCCTAGGATTGGTGTTCTTTACTATTTAAACTTGAGGAGTCGTGTCTAATATGAAAGTACTTGGAGAAATTTGAAGAATGAGGTGGTGAAAGGTGAGTTTTGAAGGAAATGGATTGAAAAGTGATTCCTTTGGCTTTGGGATTGAGCTCTGAAAGTGATAAGGTTGACCCATTGCCTAAGGAAGTCTAACCCCAGGTTGGCAAAAACCCGGGGTGTTACAGAATGGATCTCACTTTAGACCCTAGATGTGGCCCATGGCCCACCATGATTCATATGATCATCTCATGATGGGGCCATTCTCCATGGACCCACCATGATGTTTATTTTCCTAGTGTGAAAGGGTCATCTAAACCTTACATTTTTTGTGGAGAAGGGATCTCCACTGTTGATTTTGATTGGTGGGTGCACATGTAATGGGACCCACGTGATGTATGTTTGTAATGCATGGAAGGGAGGGCTCATAGTGGCCCTACATCACTCATTCTCTCTCTCTCTCTCTCTCTCTCTCTCTCTCTCTCTCTCTCTCTCTCTCTCTCTCTCTCTTTCCCTATTTGATGACCCACCTTGAAGAATGGATTAGATCCACACCGTGGACGGTGGAAATCCCACTGTGATGTATGTACTTTGTATCGACACTGTCCAGTCCACTAGACGTGGATCCCACCTATGATGTACATGTTATATCCAGGTCATCCTTCAATAGACGTCCAGGGCCTGGACATTTAAATAAAAAAATATAATATATAAATACATACATATATATATTGATAATATATAATATTATGGTGGGCCCCACATGGGACCCACCTACCGTGGATAAGGATTGGCTGGTGTACATTACACAGCTACATAGTTGTGGTATTGACGTCAGAAAGTTCTATGAGATTCATCCACACCATCTAGATGGCTGGACGATGGGACCCACCATTGATGTATTTGTTCTAAATCTAGACCGTACATCTACTGGTGGGCCAGCAGCTGTCTGATCATGGGGTTTGTGTTATATCCAAACCGTTCATCTTTGGGTTCCACTAGCAGCATTACCTGCTGTATTGACATCAACAAGTTCTGTGGGTCCCGCATGATATATGTGTTACACCAAACAGTTCATCTACTGGGTCACACCAGCTATATAGCTGATGTAGTGATGTCAGCAAGTGTGGGCCTAATCATGAGTTATGTGTTAGATCCAAACCGTCCGTCCACTGCACGAGTTCACCTTTAGGGTTGAGAAGAAAAATAAGACAGATCTATCTATCAAATGGACCACACTGCATAAACCAGTGGAGGATTGAACGCCCACATTGAAACCCGTTTGGGGTTCCAGAAGTTCTAGATCAATATGAAATTTGTTTTCCTCTTAATTTAGGTCTCTGTGACCTTATGAACAGACTGGATAGAAATAAACATTGTAGTGGGCCTGTGAATTGTTTAACAGTGAAAATCATTATCTTCACTGCTATTTGTGGTATGGTCCAGATGATCTTTTGATATGATCCATTTTTTTAGGTAATGCTCTAGAAAGACCTCTAAAAATAGATGAATGGGGCAGATAGTCCAGTTAGGATGATGTAGTCCACTTGATGTATATGAGACCCATTGTTGTGGCCCATGTGATGCAGCCCACTTGATGTATATGAGGCCCATTGTTGTGGCCCATGTGATGCAGCCCACTTGATGTATATGAGGCCCATTGTTGTGGCCCATGAGATGCAGTCCATTGTGATGTATATAGGCCATGTGAGAGGCCCATTGTGATGTATATTAGGCCCATGAGATGCAGCCCATTGTGATGTATATTAGGCTTTGTGAGAGGCCCATTATGATGTATATTAGGCCCGTGTGAGAGGCCCATTGTGATGTATATTAGTCCCGTGTGAGAGGCCCATGAGATGAGGCCCTTTGTGATTGTTTATAAGGCCCAATTGTGATGTGTGTGGTCCACCATGATGTGCGTGTTATATGTACACTCTGTCCATCTGTCTTCTAGATATTTGGAAAGCCGAGGGCCCTGTAGTGATTCCGTTTTCCAATCCCAAATGGACCGCACCATAGGACAGTGGTGGTTAAATGCCCACTGTTATAAACTTTCATAGGGCCCATTGTTAAGTCCATTTCCACCGATACCCTAGTGAGCTAATCCAAACTGTTGGGCCCTCACTAATGATAGTAATACCCATTTTTTTGTGGGGCTACCTTGTGAGACACACCTAGCTGTGCCTATTGTATACACACACTCTCCATCCCTTTTTCCAGATTCGTATAAGGGTCATGGGCCCCATCGTGAGTTAAATCCCAATCCCCTAATGAGCTGCATTGTAGGAATAATGGTGGTTAAAGGTCCATCATTGTAAATCTTCATAGGGACTATTGTTAAGCCTAATCCCATCTTCCCTTATTAGGCTATCCCAAATCATTAGGCCCCATTAATGTTAGTACTACCTGTCTCTTTTATTGGGCTAACCCAAACTGTTGGACCCCATTGATTCTAGTACCTTCCCACCATGCCCGATAGGGTTGTCCAAACCTTGGAGCCCACATTATGTTCATACTAGGCCTTTCATAGAAATGCGAACCATCTAGATTCAGGTTTTGCCTAAGTTTAGCGACCATACCCAAGGTCCACTTGAGAGTTAAGCGGGCTACCTAATCTTTAGAAGGACACATAGTCCTAGATGTATGAACTCCACCAAACCCACTTTGTGTACGTATCGGGCTTCCCCATAGGGAAGCCCAATTTATTACATGATATAGAGATTTAGGAAGCCCAACTGTTCACCCTGTTAGCTCACCTTATGAACTCACCTTGTCATATACCTACTTGACTCACCACGAGAGGTGTATCCTATCCTTATACCCATTTAGTAGGACCTCGTGACATGTACATATCATCTGCACCGTCTGCCTCTTTGTTGAGACAAGTGCGAGGTCCATCTTGGACATTAGAATATCATCTAGTCTATCTGTTGCTTAGTATATCATCACCCCTTGTTGTAGATAAAAGAATATGTAGTATCAGGTTTGGTATATCTGCTATGTAGAACCTATCTCGACATATGGACTAGACTCATAGTCCCTGTCTTGGATCATGCAGAGCCTTGGAAAGCTAATGTAAGACATACCGCATAGGCTCCTATAGTTGTAGAAGGAGCACGTCATTTAGTTTATACTCATAGTATGTGAAAAGCCAGTGATCATTAATTGTGGATTATTATTGTCCACCTTATCAGATAATTATGCTTGTGTACTTTATTACACCATGATACATGTTCATACGCATCATATGTATGCTTGTTATGAGGAGTGACTGATCCAAGCATCTGTCATTGGGCTGGTTTATTATAAGACTCCTTATGAGATGGATTGGCCCCACATGAGTGCATGGTACCCACAGGTTTGATGCATGACTATATAGTATGACTCATGCATCTCACATTTATGTGATAAAACCACTATTCACCCTAGTGACATTAGGGTTGTAGCATCCATGGGCATGTTATGGATGGCTAGATTGGACACCGAAAATGTTTGGTTCGAGCATATGGGTACATTAGTTATCCATAGGTGAAAGTCCCTAAACTCCATGGCCAGGAGATGCTCCAACGTCTAAAATAAGTGGACACATGAGTGCATAAAGGCTATATACCATTAGGTCACTTCTCCCACTATGTTACGGTCGGTTGGAAGGGGGTGTGGCCTTATCCACCCGAGTAAGGGGGCTGTAAGTTAGGTTGAGTTTGACCTGCTCGCAAATGGGTTCACTATCAATGAGCTGGATAGGTATTGGCAGACTATTGGTCAGGCGGGTAGTGATGTCTCTTTCACTCACTTGGTTACGTGGTTAGGGAGGCAGTGGTCAGTGTGGAGTGTACTAGACCCCGATGATGATCCTAGAGATGTATGGTACTGATATGGGGACTTACTGTAACACCCCGGATTTTTACCAACCTGGAGTTAGACATCCTTAGGCAATGGGTCAACCATATCACTCTCAAAGATCAATCCTAAAGTTTAGAAATCATTTTTCAACCCATTTCCTTCAAAATCTTACCTTTCACCACCCCATTCTTTAAATTTCTCCAAGTACCTTCATATTAGACACAATCCTAAAGTTTAAAAGGTGAAGAACTATGCTTAAACTAAAACTTACTGTAAATGGTACGTATATGCATAAAATAGGATTTTTACTATGGAATTATTGGAATCTCATGATGTAAATAGGTTATTTGGATGGATTAGCTTCTTCTACCCCAAAAACATGTATTGTACGTCGTGTAACTCATTCCAGTTTGCAAATGAGACTCGATAAATGCCTCGATGGACTCGTGGCCCAAATGACTCAATTCGGAGGGATCCAATGTGGGCCCCACATGTTTTTGGTATCCCTGGGGGGTGAGGAACTTGCCCCTAGGGTGAACCCAAGACAAATAGTTCAGTGACCGGCTAGGACCTCTCCAAGTCGGCGAGGCCTCGTCCGTACAGCGAACAAGCAGCCCGGTTTCTGCACTTTTTCTACACATTTTATTAAACATTGAAAAATCATATCTCCTTCATTATAACTCCGATTTGGGTGATTAAAAAATTAGATTAAATCTAAATGAGTCTAGTGTTATATAAAAATATGCAAAAAATATAATAAAATATGTAATATAGTTTTAATTAGGTCGTTGTGAGCAACTATCCGATAATCACTTGTTGGACAGCTGCTGCTTCTGAAATTTTTAAAATTTTTCTACAATTCAATATATTATAAATTTTGGTGAAGTCAGGGTAAACTTGATTATGAACCACTAGAAAAATAATTAAAATAATATAATACCTAAAAGTTCCCAAAATGGGGCATAGAATGGCCCTAGGACCATATTCTGCCATAATTAGGGTAGAATTTGGTTAAGTACCAAATTGAATACTCAGTAGAATTGACTTGAACCACTTTAAATATGAAATACAAGACCCAAAATGAGTAGGACTGCTAACACTATGTTACCTAGAAATCTAGGATCAATCTCTAAGCCCAGTTGACCTCGGGATCATTTGAAAAATTTGTATTGGATCTAGACCGCACATCAAAAGTCTGATATCTATAATCTTAGACCATTATGATCGCTTAGTTGGACTTGACAATTATTTTAAAAATCAAGCCCAACCGATATCCTGAGACCATTTTATTGAGTTTGGAGTGAAGAGAGTGAGAAAAGGAAAATATTTAGAAAATTAATTCAATTTTTAATAAATCTGGCACGTGTCACTTGCGCGACATTTTTTAAGCATTCTGACCATTAGGATTCTACCAAATTTCACCCTCAGATCAGGATAGCTAGCCCTTACATGTCGTAGCACTTGTGGCCCTGATCGAGTTTTGGTGACCGCTGAACTGAAACTGGTTCGCCACGGTCGATCTGGAAACCCGACCGGACTGAAAACTTAGCTGCACCTAGATCCAATATTATAGAGCTTAAGTTCGACCGCATTTAGTAACAGGACCTCCAGAAGTGCTCCGTTGGATCGGAACAGACCCGATTTGGTTATAACTTAAGTATACCTTGACTTCAAGTCTGTTTTGGTTATGTTTGGGCTTATAAAAGGGCCTTAAACCCTTAGCTTTATAACCCATACAAATTTGGAGAAAACCCTAGGAGAGAGAGGAGAGAAAAGAGAGAGAAAGTGAGAGAGAGTTGGAGTTTCTCCCAGGGATTCTTCCCTGCTGCTCCACGTGCCAAAGCCATCCACCTGCATTGTGATTCTGGCGATTCCAGTTCCGTTCTTAGGTAAGAAATCATAACCCTAACCTATTCTAGAGTTCCAAATAGCATAAGTGATGATCTAACGAACCTATTTCGTGGTATAGGTTGCCGTTGAGTCGTTGACGAAGACTTATCGTCTGAATCAACTCCGTTTCACAATTTCTGGTTTAAGGTGTGGATTTTAGACGCTTAGATTACCTGTTTTCAAAGCTTTCAATGTCATTTAATGGTAGATTGTTGATAAGAATGCTGTTTGACATGTAGAACATGCTGTCTGTTTTTCATTTAGCCGACATATGCTATTTTAGGTATTTTAGATATTTATAGGAAATAGTGCATACGTACGTATTTTGCCGATATGATTGCCATGAGTATTTGTTATGTACCTATACTAGTTATACGTGTATGATCTATTTGGCGAAGAGATTCGCCCTAATGCACATATTGGCCGACATATGCTATGTAGACTAATGTGTGTAGACTAAGTGTTTGTTGAAATGCCTAAATCAATATAATTTATGCCTTCCATATGTATTGAATGTAAGAACATGATTGTTGTGTATTAGACATCTCCTTGATATAAGGATTTGTCATATTATATGTTGAAATCAACAAACGTCAAGTACGTTGGAGTTGTGTAGTCTAAGTGTTTCTATAAATGCATGTATTAGTAAGTATTGAGTAAATGGTGTTGTAGATTAGCATTGAGATTGGATTCTCAACTAATTTATTGATGTACATGAATTCCTCCATGTTTGTTGTATTGAATTGATTACCTTATGTGTGAAATACTCGTGTATGGTTAACTTCTTTTGATGTTTGTTATAACATGCTGATAACATGCTGGAATTACTTGTATTTCAATTCTGTCTCTCTCATATGATTATTGATTTAGATTACAAGTGTTTGGGGCTATACTCTAGTCCAGGCAGTCAGTAGCAGATTAGGATTTGTGGTTAGATTCTATTCACCACGAAGGATGTGTATGATGAAACCGAGACGTACTAGAGTTGTCGGCAGTGGTTAGGCCACACGAAGTGCTTGTGCACTTCATGTCGGTTGATTCAACGTGCGCTCGTGCTAGTCGGACTCATCAAGTAACCCGATTGACCATTGTATGTTCACCTTGTATTCATCATAACTGCTTGAACCTAGGGTACTGAATTTACCAATGATAACCCTGATAACCGAGGTACCTTGATCCATTAAGACTCATGAGCCGGGCATGGTGGTATGGGACACCGTGGTCGAGCTGTCGGCCTACGCTGGGGCCACAAACCTCCCCTTAGTGACCAGTGAGAAACCCAGACTCGTGAGCAGATTATGGTGGTATGAGATACTATATTCGAGCTGTTGGCCTACACTGATAAGGTGATGGGGGAGCGGTGCAACAAGTGCGAGCAACAGCCCTGACAGCCCTTTGTAGTGACCTCGAGCGTACTCTGAGTCTGCGTGAGGTGACGACCTTCCGTAGCAACAAGAGTACATCTAGGCCTATATTGATAAGGTGATGGGGGAGTGGAGCAACGAGTGCGTGCAACAGCCCTGATAGCCCTTGCAGCGACCTAGAAATATATCATCGTATGAGACTACTAGGAGTGACGACCCTAGACAGGATCCTTGTTGGGAATGATATAAGGGAAGGACCCTAGTTTCCCAATCCTGCTGTATGAAAAGGACTAATAACAACTTGGTAATCAAATTCATATCACAGTGCATGTGCCTGGAAGATGTGGAGCACTGAGGGAAGAAAGCAGACGTAAGATGGTGTCACATGAGGGAGTATGTCGGTGAGGGCATCCATCATGTCATTTCATTCTTACATTAACCACAGTATCTAGGACCTGTTTGATTGCTTACTTTACCATTATCGTGTGATTGATTTGATAACATGCTAATCTTTACTCTATGATTCCACTGAGTTAGCTACTCACTCCCACATTACAGGACGGTGTTGCGCACACCAACCAGTCCCTATTTTAGTTTCAGATGGTGGCGATGCTTGAGAAGCAGAGCCGGACTTGATGAGGATCCCTCCTATATGCAGGCTCTGATTAATGAGGTTACAGGATTACTGATTAGATGCTAATACACTTGGTATTTTGCCTTTTATTTACACACCCATGTATATTCTCTTCTTTCTATTTTGGAGTATACATGTATTTAGTTAACCTGGTAACATGTTCACACTTTGGAGACTTACAACAGTTCATATATTTTATGTATCTATTACATTATTTTGCTTGCTAATTTAACTGTCTCTGGAGTATGATATGCAGTTTTGGCTTAATCCACTTCATGTTTTATGCACTATTACAGCCGACATTCATTCATCATTGAAAATGTTGCATAAGTGATGTTCTGGAACTCGGGAGTGGAGTTTATCCTCGACCCCCGATTTTCAGGGTGTTACACTTACTAAGTAGGAGTTGCGTACTCAACATTTCATTCATTTATTCATTCACTATTCACTCGGGCTAGTGGTGCGCAACTGGATCATTATATGTACCCTCATAATGGCCATGATTTCAGTTGGGTATGCGACTAACCTGAGATGTTGAGTTTACTACATTGTGGTCAGCTATCTAAATCAGGCATGGACCAGTTTGGATAGAAGTCTCTTGTGATGAACCCCATAGCTTGTGATACTACGTACTATCATCTCGACTTCACATTTTTACTTGGTCGTTTCATTCAAACTGCATATTACATTACATCCTTAGCACATAGCATTTGGTTTACTATGCTTCTGTATTGCATATCCTGAATAAGGTTAATGGTATTATGGACTTGCCAAGATCTGCATATTGCATTACATCCGCGACATATGTGTAACACCCCGGATTTTGGCCAACCTGGGATTAGACGTCCTTAGGCAATGGGTCGACTAAAATACCTGGGAAATCGCTCAGAATCCAATTCCATAGCCAAAGAAATCACGTAGGATTAATTTCTTTAGAAACTAAGCATAACTTAGCTAGCGCAACGCTAGAGTAGCTGTGAAATAGTCCCTGAATGCTTTAAATACATTCTACAAGACCCAAAACTTGTAGAATCAATGGTGCTATAATACTCTAAAACCTCGGATCAAACTCTAAACCGGTTTGTTCTCTAGACCTCTTTGAAACTTTGTATTGGATCTAGACCACGCTTCGAAAGTCCGATACCTACAATCTTAGACCGTTAGAACCGTCTAGCTGGACTTGACAATCATTTCGAAAATCAAGTCCAACCGACATTCGCAGGCTATTTCATTGAGCCTGTAGTGAAGAGAGTGAGAATATGGCTAGATTTGGAATTTGAAATTCAAATCTGGCACACGACTTGACGTGTCAGTATTAAGCATTCTGACCGTCAGAATTCAACCAAATTACACCCTTGGATCAGGAAAAATTTCTATTTCATATCCTGAGATTTGTAAGTTTGATCTACGTGCGGTGACCGCTGAACTGAAACTGGACCGCCACGGGCAATCTACGGACACTGATGGTCTGAAAATGGGATGAGAGAGACATCCGACAAGTACGAACTTAAGTCCGATCGCGTTCGGCCAGGGGACCACCAGAAATGGTCTTTTGGACCGAAACAGCCCCGATTTGGATATACCTTAAGTATACATTGTTCCCGAGCCTATTTCGGACATGTTTGGGCTTATAAAAGGAGTTGAAACCCTCATTCCTCTCTCCCATCCAAAATTGGAAAAATCCCTAGATTGAGAGAGAGAAAAGGTGAGAGATAGTGAGAGAGAGTGGGAGAGAATTTCCTGCTGTTGGTGCTACCTGCTACACGTGATTAAGCAACAGGCTCCAATCACTTTGTCGGTGATTTCTCTACTTTTCTAGGTAAGAAAATACCCTAATTAGTTGCTGATTTGTTGATTCTTAGTTTCCATAGACTGGTAAATGATGGATCTTGTAAATCAGGTTGCCTAGTCGCCGTAGATGAAGCGTATACTCTCCGTTCGAATTAACACACCTATAAGAGAAAAGGTACGGATTTTAGACGCTTTGATTGACTGTTTTCAACGCTTTCAATGTCGTTTAATAGTGGATTATCGACGGCAATGCCATTTGACATGTACAACATGCTGTCCGTTTCCTGTTTCGTAAGCAGACGAAGAATATGAGATTTAGGGCATTTTAGTCATTTGTAGGAAATACTGTAAATATCCATATTTTTCTAAAATGATTGACATGGATTTTTGTCACCTTAGGATACTAGGAATGCGTGCATAATCTGTTTCGTGAAGCGATTCGCCCAAATGCGCACTTTGAGTCGACATACACTATGTAGACTTAAGTGTGTAGACTAAGTGTTTGTATAAATGTTTGTATTAGTATGTATTGAATTAAATGGTGTTATAAATTAGTTTGAGATTGATTTCTCAATTAATATGCTGATGTAATTGATTTCCTACATGTTAGCTATATGCATGATTTCATTATATGTATGAAATGCATGTGCTTGAAGATTTACTTAAGTTAGATGTTATAACATGTGTTAACATGTTCACATGGTTGTATTTCCTTTCCATTACTCTTACATGATGGATGATGTGATTCCATAATGGTTTGGGACTATACCTAGTCCAGGCAGTCGGCAACCGAGCAAGTTCATGGTTGGCCTATCTTTGCCACGAACGACGCGTCGATGAACGTGATCCGTGTTTTGGAGTTGGCGGCAGTGGTTAGGCCACGCGAGGTGTTTTACGCAATTCATGTCGTTCGACTTGAGATGCTGTAACACCCCGAATTTTAGCCAATCTGGGATTAGACGTCCTTAGGCAATGGGTCAACTAAAACACCTGAAAAATCGCTTAGAACCCAATTCCATAGCCAAAGAAATCACGTAGGATTAATTCCTTTGAAAAATAAGTGTAAGTTAGCTAGCGCGACGCTGGAGTAGCTAGGAAATAGTCCCTGATCACTTTAAATACGTTCTACAAGACCCAAATCGAGTAGAACCAACGACTCTATAATACTCTATAACCTCGGACCAAACTCTGAGCAGGTTTGTTCTCTGGACCACTTTGAATCTTTGTATTGGATCTAGACCGTGCGTCGAAAGTCTGATACCTCCTATCTTAGACCGTTACAACCGCCTAGCTGGACTTGACACTCATTTCGAAAATCAAGTCAAACCGATAATCACAGGCTATTTCATTGAACCCGGACCGAAGAGAGTGCGAATAAGGATAGAATTGAAATTTTAAATTCAAATCTGGCACACAACTTGACACGTCAGTATTGAGCGTTCTGACCGTCAGAATTCATCCAGATTACACCCTCGGATCAGGAGAAATTTCTATTTTTTATCATGAGACTTTTAGCCCTGATCTACGTGCGGTGACCGCTGAACTGAAACTGGTCCGCCACGTGCGATCTGCGAACCCTGCCAGACTAAAAACTTAATACGTGCTAGATCTGGTACGCATGAGCTTAAGTCCGATCGCATTCGGCCAGGGGACCATCAGAAAGCATCTTTTGGACCGAAACAGCCCCGAATTGGATATGCACTAAGTAAACTTTGTACCAGAGCCTGTTTTCAGCGTTTTTAAGCTTATAAAAAGGGTTGAAACCCTCACTCCTCTCTCCCATCCGAATTTGCAAAAATCTCTAGATTGGGAGAGAGAAAAGGTGAGAGTTTGTGAGAGAAGGTGGGAGAGTTCTTCCTGTCACTTGTGAAATGTATTGCACGTGCTTAAGCAACGCACCTCTATCGCTTTCCCGGCGATTCTTCCACTTTTTCAGGTATGAAATAACCCTAGAAAGTTGCTGATTTGAGGTTTACTAGGATTCATAACTTGTTAGCTGACGTAACTCGTGAATTAGGTTCTCTTATCGCTGTAGACGAAGCGTATACGCTCCGTTCGAATTTACACATCCATAAGAGACAAGGTGCAAATTTTAGATGCTTTGATTGACTGTTTCCAAAGCTTTCAATGTCGTTTAATAGTAGATTATCGACGGCAACGCCGTTTGACATGTACAACATGCTGTCCGTTTCCTGTTTCGTAAACCGGCAAAGAATATGAGATTTAGGGCATTTTAGTCATTTGTAGGAAGTACTGATTTCATTCATATTTTGCTTATGTGATTGACATGATTTGTTGTCGCATTAGAATGTTAGGAATATGTGCATAATTAGTTTGGCGAAGAGATTCGCCTAAATGCGCACTTCGGGTCGACATACTATATGTAGACTTAAGTGTGTAGTGTAAGTGTTTGTATAAATGCTTGTATTAGTATGTATTGAATTAAACGGTGTTATGGATTAGTTTGAGATTGATTTCTCAATTAATATGTTGGTGTAAATGGTTTCCTACATGTTCGCCATATGCATGATTTCATGATATGGATGAAATGCATGTGCTTGACGATTCGCTTAAGCTGTATGTTATAACATGTGCTTGATGATTTCCTTATGATCTAGTTGAGATCGAATTCTCAATTAATATGCTGATGGAGATGATGTCCTATATGTTGGTGATATGCATAATTTCATTATACGCGTGATAGACATGTGTAAGATGATTTACTTAAGTTGTACGTTATAACAAGTGTTAACATGCTCGCATGGTGGTATTTCATTTCTAATACTCTCACTTGATTTGCTGATGTGATTCCATGTGTTTGGGACTATGCCTAGTCCAGGCAGTCGGTAACTGAGAAATATCGTGGTTAGCTTATCTTTGCCACGAACGACGTGTCGATGAACGCGAGTCGTGTTTTGGACTTGGCGACAGTGGTTAGGCCACACGAAGTGTTTTACGCACTTCATGTCATTCAACTTGAGATGCGATCGTGCTAATCGAGCCCATCAAGTAACCTGACTGGCCGTTGTATGTTCACCATGCATGAGTCATAACTGCTTGAACCTAGGGTACTGAACTTACCTTTGTAAACCCTGTCAACCATGGTACCTTGATCCACGAAGACTCATGAGGTGGGCATGGTGGTATGGGACACCGTGGTCGAGCTGTCGGCCTACGCTGGGGCTACAAACCTCCCCGTAGTGACCAGTGAGCACCTAGACTCATGAAAAGATTATGGTGGTATGGGACACTATATTCTTGCTGTCGGCCTACATTGATAAGGTGATGGGAGATCGGTGCAACGAGTGTGAGCAACAGCCCTGGCAGCCCTTTGTAGTGACCGCGAGCGTATTCTGAGTCTACAGGAGGTGACGACCCTTCAGTAGCAGTAGAGTACAGTAGGCCTGTATTGATAAGGTGATGGGGGAGCGGTGCAACGAGTACGTGCAACAGCCCTGGCAGCCCTTGCAGCGACCTACAAAATATACATCGTATGAGATTACTAGGAGTGACGACCCTAGACAAGATCTGTGTTGGGATTGATAAAAGGGAAGTACCTTAGTTTCCCAATATTGCTGTATGAAATGGACTAATAATAACTCGGTAATCATATCACCATATCATTGCATGTGCCTGGTAGATGTGGAGCACTTGAGGGTCGATTGCATGCCGCGGTCGTAAGATGGTGCCGTATGAGGGAGATCGTCGGTGAGGGCATACATCACGTCATGTCATATTGCATTAACAACAGTATTAGGATTGTTTGATTTACTACTTTACTATTATCGCATGATTGATTTGATAACATGTTAATCTCTGCTCTCTTATCCCACTGAGTTGATCACTCACTCCCACGTTACGGGATGGTGTTTTCGGACACCCACCAATCCCTTTTTGTGATTGCAGATGATGGCATTGCTTGAGAAGCGGAGCTGGACTGGATGATGATGAGGAGGATTCCTCCTTTATGCGTGTTCTGATTGACGGGATTACAGGGAGGTTGACTAGATATCTTGACCCTTGTCATTTTATATTTTTAGAACACTCATGTATATCCTTTTGGTTTACTTTTGGAGTATACATGTATATATATAACCTGGTAACATGTTCACACTCTGGAGACATACGACAGTTTATATATGTTACACATACTATCATAGTCTTCCGCTTGTTAATTTAACTGTCTCTGGGGTATGATATGCTGTTCTAGCTTAATCTCACTCATGTTTAATACATTATCACAGACAACATTCAATCATACATATCTATGTTGCATAAATAATATTTTGGAACTCGGGAGTTGAGTTTTTGCTCGACCCCCCGATTTTCGGGATGTTACAGATGGTATCAGAGCATGATTTGGATTAAACCGGGCCTGGGTTATGGTCACGCGACGTATGTTGTCGCTTCCTTTGACTTAGGTGGGTGCGAGAAGGGTCTAGAAACACTTCCAAGATCCCAGATTCGCTAATAGGCGAAGTCTATTCATTTCGATCGCGTAATCAAGTTCGTAACGCATCTAGGGTCCCTTGAAGCGACCTGAATAGCTTCTAGGTTGCAGTTAAGTGGGTTGAGACATTCTTTGAATGATTCTAAACCCATAAATGTGAATCATTGGGCTGTGGGACAACCACAACCCCTGTATTCAATCGTCAGGGCTTAAAAACCCCGTTTCACCAAAAATCTTAAAAATTCTTCCTCTCACCACTCCAATCTTTAATTATTTCTTATCCTTTTCATGTTAGGCATCAATCCTAACATGAAAATAACATAAAATCATACTTTCACAAAATTTTACAGTGAATAGTAAAATTTAATGATAAATGGCCATAAGGCCATTCTAACTTCACTCTCTTTAGAAAATTATGGGCTAGATGGATGTACTAGCTCCTTCTACCCCAAAATCATATGCTGCATGATATGGTTTTGTATTCAGAATTGTGGATTGGTCCTAGAAATCCCCGAACACATGTTTGGGCCTATATAGGTCAAAATACAATGAACCAAGGTTGGGACCGTACATATTTGGGGTCCCTGGACCATGGGGGACCAGACCCATGTGGTCCCACCGACCAAGCAGGGGGTTGGTCGGCGATGCATCGCTGCCCGATGTGGCCCATTGGATCTGATTTTTGGTGGGTGTGGTCGTCTGGGGTAGTACACACCCCCCATGTGCGGTTCATCCATAGAAAACCCCAAATGGGGGTACATCCTTCACAAACAGCCCCTCCCCTAGCCCCATTTACGTTTTCTTGCTGCCCTAACCCAAAATCCGTGATTCCAAACCACCCTAGATCCATCCTTGGCCAAAAATGACCACCCTCCATCAATCTATTTCAGTTGGCAGCCCTCCCTCTTGAAGATTTCGTCTCTTGGAGCTCTAAAAACCCCCAAATTGAGCTGAAATCGTGAGGTGCTCCATTCCCCTTTTTTATTTTCATTTCTCCTTGAAAATACATCCTAGGGAAGCTTGAGGCATCCCTCTACAACGCCTAGATTTCATTCTGTCTATTTGGGCGACCATTTCTTCACATTTCCTCTGCTTTCCGTGACTATTGTTAATCCTGTTTTAACCTTTTTCTCCTTTTCCACCATCCTCCTTCTCATGTCCCTTTTAGTTGAGCCTTTACCCTCTTTTTGGGTCTCAAAATTGTGCTAACCTCAAATCCCATTTCTCAACTTTCTCCGTTTGAGAAGTATTGAAAATACCTGGCCGATAGAGCTCTAGTGGGCAACTGACAGTACTGAACTAGATAGTATTCAAGAAGGTTAGTTGGGACCATGGTAGAAGAATTAGGCATCTATGCCGTTGCCCTGTAGCTTGTTTGATTACTGTTTTAAGGATTTTCGTGTTTTGTTGTTGTTAGGTTTAGTAAAGTTAGAGGTAGAAAATATGTTTGTGTTAGTGGTTTGGGCTTAAAATAGCCAAATTTTGTTGAATAGAATGCATGCCGTCTCATTTCGCTGTAAGGTATTGTCCCTAGATTAGGAGTATTGTAACTCCCGGGATTTAGCCTACAAATTAGTTTTTTTTTTTTTCCCACCCCACCCTCCTACCAAGCATGCCACTTCCAATCCCGCCATAGGACTAAGAATGCAGTTCTATTTAATACAACTTAATTCTACTGGCCACATAGGCCCTTGGCGTTTTGGACCTAGAGATGGCGCTCCTAGATTTGAAGGATCTGACGATATAGGAAAGCCAATTCTATTTAGACAATCTGGACCCTAAGCAATAGAACAACTCCCTGTAGTAGAAATGGTATGGAACCATTTAACGTATAAACTTAGGCTTTGGATTATATCTACTAAGTTAGACTAGCCTACTAGTTATCTTAAGTAGTGTAAAGCCTGTATATGCTAAGGAATTGTAGGTTAGATTGGGTTGAAGTAGAACCTTATTTCTTCGATAGATCCCCTTATGACTTATAGACTGCTGTTGTTGCCCATAGGAAGGAACCATTCACTCTCAGGGAACATTTATAAATCCCTCAGATTGAACTTAGAATGTACTAGCACGCCCCTTAGAATTGCCTTCCCCAAGGGCTTGTTGCATTCGGGAATGCGGAATAAAGGAACTACATGTAAGCGATGTATTCGCGGTTTGAATCGACTTCTTAATCCTAGTGGTTACCAATAAATCCATGCTCTGATCAAGCAGAGGGTCGGCATCGGCTAGGATTAAGAACCGATAAGAAGAATTTTCTGTTAGAGTCTCGGCAGAAGGTCAATGTATCCGGCTCAAACCCACTACACAAACTTTCTCCCATGATGGCCCAACCACCTACAACCAAATGGGATCACATTGCCTTTGGGAAATGGCGAGGACTTAAAGCCAGTAGAGAATTCGACATCTTGCCACCAACTCATACCTGCCCCTGACCTTAACCACAATAGAGATTAGGCCCATCTCTATCGCTATAGATACCAATGCCATAGAACGCATCATTAGCAACGAAAGCCACTGTAATGAAAGGTTGTTTTCATTTTAGATTAAGGATAGCCCCTAAGTTGCGCCTCGTTCCGATATACGGAGCGATGCATAGATTCTTGAACTTAAGTAAAACTAAGTTTTAAGGGGGGGTAGAACGTATGGAGTCCAATCCGGTTAGGTTAGTCAACGCTCCCGTTCGATCAGAGTGGTGCAGCGGAAGCATGGTCGGCCTCTTCCCCACTAGTCCAAGATCGAAACCTTTGAATTAGGATATACGTACGATTAGGTTATTAAGTAGGATTGAACCTCCCTTAGAAAAGTATTCCTTGTTCTTCGCCAATGTCGGGGACGACATTGTGTTTTAAGGGGGGTAGATTGTAACACCCCAGATTTTGGCCAATCTGGGATTAGACGTCCTTAGGCAATGGGTCAACTAAAACACCTGAAAAATCGCTTAGAACCCAATTCCATAGCCAAAGAAATCACGTAGGATTAATTCCTTTGAAAAATAAGTGTAAGTTAGCTAGCGCGACGCTGGAGTAGCTGGGAAATAGTCCCTGATCACTTTAAATACGTTCTACAAGACCTAAATCGAGTAGAACCAACGACTCTATAATACTCTATAACCTCGGACCAAACTCTGAGCAGGTTTATTCTCTGGACCACTTTGAATCTTTGTATTGGATCTAGACCGCGCGTCGAAAGTCCGATACCTCCTATCTTAGACCGTTAGAACCGCCTAGCTGGACTTGACACTCATTTCGAAAATCAAGTCAAACCGATAATCACAGGCTATTTCATTGAGCCCGGACCGAAGAGAGTGCGAATAGGGATAGAATTGGAATTTCAAATTCAAATCTGGCACACGACTTGACGCGTCAGTATTGAGCGTTCTGACCGTCAGAATTCATCCAGATTACACCCTCGGATCAGGAGAAATTTTTATTTTTTATCATGAGACTTTCAGCCCTGATCTACGTGCGGTGACCGCTGAACTGAAACTGGTCTGCCACGTGCGATCTGCGAACCCTGCCGGACTAAAAACTTAATACGTGCTAGATCTGGTATGCATGAGCTTAAGTCCGATCGCATTCGGCCAGGGGACCATCAGAAAGCATCTTTTGGACCGAAACAGCCCCGAATTGGATATGTACTAAGTAAACTTTGTACCGGAGCCTGTTTTCGGCATTTTTAAGCTTATAAAAAGGGTTGAAACCCTCACTCCTTTCTCCCATCCGAATTTGCAAAAATCCCTAGATTGGGAGAGAGAAAAGGTGAGAGTTTGTGAGAGAAGGTGGGAGAGTTCTTCCTGCCACCTGTGCTACGTGTTGCACGTGCTTAAGCAACGCACCTCTATCGCTTTCCCGGTGATTCCTCCACTTTTTCAGGTATGAAATAACCCTATAAAGTTGCTGATTTGAGGTTTACTAGGATTCATAGTTTGTTAGCTGACGTAACTCGTGAATTAGGTTCTCTTATCGCTGTAGACGAAGCGTATACGCTCCGTTCGAATTTACACATCCATAAGAGACAAGGTGCGGATTTTAGATGCTTTGATTGACTATTTCCAAAGCTTTCAATGTCGTTTAATAGTAGATTATCGACGGAAACGCTGTTTGACATGTACAACATGCTGTCCGTTTCCTGTTTCGTAAACCGACGAAGAATATGAGATTTAGGGCATTTTAGTCATTTGTAGGAAGTACTGATTTCATTCATATTTTGCTGATGTGATTGACATGATTTATTGTCGCATTAGAATGTTAGGAATATGTGCATAATTAGTTTGGCGAAGAGATTCGCCTAAATGCGCACTGCGGGTCGACATACTATATGTAGACTTAAGTGTGTAGTGTAAGTGTTTGTATAAATGCTTGTATTAGTATGTATTGAATTAAACGGTGTTATGGATTAGTTTGAGATTGATTTCTCAATTAATATGTTGGTGTAAATGGTTTCCTACATGTTAGCCATATGCATGATTTCATGATATGAATGAAATGCATGTGCTTGACGATTCGCTTAAGCTGTATGTTATAACATGTGCTTGATGATTTCCTTATGATCTAGTTGAGATCGAATTCTCAATTAATATGCTGATGGAGATGATGTCCTATATGTTGGTGATATGCATAATTTCATTATACGCGTGATAGACATGTGTAAGATGATTTACTTAAGTTGTACGTTATAACATATGTTAACATGTGTTAACATGCTCACATGGTGGTATTTCATTTCCAATACTCTCACTTGATTTGCTGATGTGATTCCATGTGTTTGGGACTATGCCTAGTCCATGCAGTCGGTAACCGAGAAATATCGTGGTTAGCTTATCTTTGCCACGAACGACGTGTCGATGAACGCGAGTCGTGTTTTGGACTTGGCGGCAGTGGTTAGGCCACACGAAGTGTTTTACGCACTTCATGTCATTCAACTTGAGATGCGATCGTGCTAGTCGGGCTCATCAAGTAACCCGACTGGCCGTTGTATGTTCACCTTGCATGAGTCATAACTGCTTGAACCTAGGGTACTGAACTTACCATTGTAAACCCTGTCAACCATGGTACCTTGATCCACGAAGACTCATGAGCCGGGCATGGTGGTATGGGACACCGTGGTCGAGCTGTCGGCCTACGCTGGGGCCACAAACCTCCCCGTAGTGACCAGTGAGCACCTAGACTCATGAGCAGATTATGGTGGTATGGGACACTATATTCTTGCTGTCGGCCTACATTGATAAGGTGATGGGGGAGCGGTGCAACGAGTGCGAGCAACAGCCCTGGCAGCCCTTTGTAGTGACCGCGAGCGTATTCTGAGTCTACGGGAGGCGACGACCCTTCAGTAGCAGTAGAGTACAATAGGCCTGTATTGATAAGGTGATGGGGGAGCAGTACAACGAGTGCGTGCAACAGCCCTGGCAGCCCTTGCAGCGACCTACAAAATATACATCGTATGAGATTACTAGGAGTGACGACCCTAGACAGGATCTGTGTTGGGATTGATAAAAGGGAAGTACCTTAGTTTCTCAATATTGCTGTATGAAATGGACTAATAATAACTCGGTAATCATATCACCATACCATTGCATGTGCCTGGAAGATGTGGAGCACTTGTGAGTCGATTGCATGCCGCGATCGTAAGATGGTGCCGTATGAGGGAGATCGTCGGTGAGGGCAAACATCACGTCATGTCATATTGCATTAACAACAGTATTAGGATTGTTTGATTTACTGCTTTACTATTATCGCATGATTGATTTGATAACAAGTTAATCTCTGCTCTCTTATCCCACTGAGTTGATCACTCACTCCCACGTTACGGGATGGTGTTTCCGGACACCCACCAGTCCCTTTTTATGATTGCAGATGATGGCGCTGCTTGAGAAGCGGAGCTGGACTGGATGATGATGAGGAGGATTCCTCCTTTATGCGTGTTCTGATTGACGGGATTACAGGGAGGTTGATTAGATACCTTGACCCTTGTCATTTTATATTTTTAGAACACTCATGTATATCCTTTTGGTTTACTTTTGGAGTATACATGTATGTATATAACCTGGTAACATGTTCACACTCTAGAGACATACGACAGTTTATATATGTTATACATACTATCATAGTCTTCCGCTTGTTAATTTAACTGTCTCTGGGGTATGATATGCTGTTCTAGCTTAATCTCACTCATGTTTAATACATTATCACAGACAACATTCAATCATACATATCTATGTTGCATAAATAACATTTTGGAACTCAGGAGTTGGGTTTTTGCTCGACCCCCCAATTTTCGGGATGTTACAGATGCGCTCGTGCTAGTCGAGCCTGTCAAGTAACCCGACTGGCCATTGTATGTTCACCTTGTATGAGTCATAACTGCTTGAACCTAGGGTACTTAACTTACCATTGTAAACCCTGTTAACCATGGTACCTTGATCCACAAAGACTCATGAGCCGAGCATGGTGGTATGGGACACCGTGGTCGAGCTGTCGGCCTACGCTGGGGCCACAAACCTCCCCGTAGTGACCAGTGAGCACCTATGACTCGTGAGAAGATTATGGTGGTATGAGACACTATATTCTTACTGTCGGCCTACATTGATAAGGTGATGGGGGAGCGGTGCAACGAGTGCGAGCAACAGCCCTGACAGCCCTTTGTAGTGACCGCGAGCGTATTCTGAGTCTACGGGAGGCGACGATCCTTCCGTAGCAGTGAGAGTATAGTAGGCTTGTATTGATAAGGTGATGGGGGAGCAGTGCAATGAGTGCGAGCAACAGCCCTGGCAACCCTTGCAGCGACCTACAAAATATACATCGTATGAGATTACTAGGAGTGACGACCCTAGACAGGATCTGTGTTGGGATTGATATAAGGGAAGTACCTTAGTTTCCCAATCCTGCTGTATGAATGGACTAATAATAACTCGGTAATCATATCATCATCACATTGCATGTGCTTGGAAGATGTGGAGCACTGAGCGGGATGCAAGCATGCCGCGGGCATAAGATGGTGCCGTATGAGGGAGAACGTCGGTGAGGGCATCCATCATGTCATGTCATATTGCATTAATAACAGTATTAGGGTTGTTTGATTTACTGCTTTACTATTATCGCATGATTGATTTGATAACATGCTAATGTCTGCTCTCTTTCCCATTGAGTTGATCACTCACTCCCACGTTACGGGATGGTGTTTTCAGACACCCACCAGTCCCTATTGTGATTGCAGATGATGGCGCGGCCTGCGAGGCGGAGCTGGACTTGATGATGAGGAGGAGGATTCCTCCTTTATGCGTGTTCTGATTGATGGGATTACAGGGAGGTTGATTAGATGCCTTGACACTTGTCATTTTATATTTTTAACGCACTCATGTATATTCGTTTTTTCTACTTTTGGAGTATACATGTATGTATATAACCTGGTAACATGTTCACACTCTTGAGACGTACAACAGTTTATATATGTTATACATACTATCACAGTCTTCCGCTTGCTAATTTAATGGTCTCTAGAGTATGATATGATATTTTGGATTAATCCCACTCATGTTTAATGCATTAACATAGACAACATTCAATCATACACATTTATGTTGCATAAGTGATGTTCTGAAACTCGAGAGTGGAGTTTTTACTTGACCCCCCGATTTTTGGGATGTTACAATATGGCATTTGAGTTGTTATGTTTCTACATTTATATGGCCTAGATGAAGCTGATGGTAATCGTGGTTTGTCAAGAAATTGTATATTGCATTGCATCCTTGACATCTAATATTTGACTCTCTATAACTCTGCATTTGCATAGTCGATCTGCATTGCATACTCCGATATTGTATGACTTATAGATTCACCAGTATTTTTTCTTACTCTAATATTCATGTGCTTGACACTTATCTTGCGCACACATTACGCCACCATCTAAGCTTTTTATAAGCTTATGCATGACCGTTGTATGCAAGTGACGTTAAGTCGCAGCAACATTGAGGCAGGAGCTTGTGGTAGATCACTTTAGAGATTTTGTTATTTATGTATTTCCCTTCAGCATTGTACTCGAATGTTTATATTAGTGGACATGTGGTTTTGATGTTGTCGTTTGTGACTTAGTTATGCTTGTGGTTATGCTCCTTTATAAAAAAAATTTATATTAAAAATCCTCCTTATAGGATCCTAAGATCGGAATCTAACATATGGGCACAGGAAGTCGAGAATGGGGTACTACAGAGGCTATCGACGCCTGATTTGGCGATTGAGAATTTTGTGAGCCCAATTTTTGAGTTTAGGGCATGACACAAACTCCACGACCGGTCGAGCAGGGTACTCGACTGGTAGAAGAACAAAAAACCTTATCCAATTTTTTGAGTAAAATTCTGGATTGGTTGAGAAAGACCTTGGACTAGTCGAGCTAGTGCCTAGTCTAATCAAACCAAGACTAGGACTAGTCGAAGCAAAACCTAAATTAAGTACAATGACCCAAATTAAACACGCGATGTTAATGACCTAATCCTAAGGTCTTTCTAAGGTCATGTATACCTTAAATATGAGTATTGAAATTGAACCATTGGTCGCTTTGGTAGATAGGACACTGTGAAACACATGAAGCTTGACCTTGAATTCTTAAACTTGTCTCGAACTTGTGTCTTAAGACTTGCGCAAATGTACTTGAGCTTGTTCTTGTGACTTGAGCTTGAAGTAATGTACTTGAGCTTGAATTTTAGACTTGATCTTGAGCTTTAACATAAGCTTAAAGTTTAACCTTGAAGATTGAAGTAATGATGCACTTGATCTTGAGTACCTTGTCTTGATGATCTTCAATTTGTTGTTGTAGTTGAACATGTCTACTTGTAGCACATATAACGTCGATGTCAATAACACCACTCTCATCTTCGAATGAAGGTAAACTTTCCATCAATTTGAACTTGAAGGTGAACTTTCCATCTATCAAAATAAGTCAACCAGATTAAAGTATTTTGGCACAACAAAATTTGACAACTCAAGGTGCTAGATTTATAACTTAGCACTTACAGTAAGAGCAAGGAAATGCTGATTAGAGGATTTGTAGTGACGGTGGTCTTCAGTATCAGGGGCGAGTATAGGTACCCAACAATGCCGACTTGAGGAAAGAAGTCATGGTCAAAGCTCATCACTCTAAGTTGGCTATCCACCTGGGTAGCACCAAGTTGAATAACGACGTCAAGAGACAATACTGGAGGGGGCAACATGAAGAGAGATATAGTAGACTTTGTGGTGAAGTGTATGGTGTGTCATAAGATCAAGGCCGAGCATCACAAGCCCACTGACCTCCTTCAGCTGTTTTCGCTGGCTAAATGGAAGTGTGTAACATCCTGAAAATCAGGGGGATCGAGCATAAACTCTACTCCCGAGTTTCAGAACGTCACTTATGCAACATTTTCAATTATGGATGGATGTCAGCTGTATTAATGCATAAATCATGAAGTGAATTAAGCCAAAACAACAAACATAGCTCAGGGACAGTCTGAAAATACGAGCGGAAGATGAAAATACATATGGATGTTACAAATGTTTTGGCCTCCCTAGGGCAATCTACAATGAACCAAAGTGTGAACCATACCTTTTTGGAATCCCTAGGGCAAGGGGAACCCATCCCATATGGCCTCAGTGGCCAATTTGTAACTTCACCGGCGATGCCATCGCCGATTCGGCGATGCATCGCCGGTCAAACTCTTCGAATGGGTCTGATCTTTGGGCTGGAGGAGTTTGGGGGCTAGGGTAGTCCCCTGGTATGCGGTCCGTACCTTGAAACTCCCTAAAAGATGTACTTCCTTCACAAAAGTCCCCTTCCCTAGCCCCATTTTCATTTTCTTGCTGCCCTAACCCAAAACCGTGGTTCCAAACCACCCCTAGATCCATTCCCTGCCAAAAACGACCACCCTCCATCGTTCCTTTGAAGTTGACAGCCCTCCCTCTTGAAGGTTTCGTCCGTTGGAGCTCCTAAAACCCCCAAATCGAGCTGAATTCGTGAGGTGCTCCATTCCCCTTTTTCATTTTCATTTCTTTCTGAAAATACATCTTAGGGGAGTTTGAAGCATCCCTCTACAACGCCTAGATTTCGTTCTATCCATTTGGGCAACCATTTCCCTGCATTTCCTCCTCCTTCCATGGCTATTGTTAAGGCTGTTTCAGCCTTTTCCTCCCTTTCCATCGTCCTCTCTCTCATGTCCCTTTTATTTGATCCTCAGACTCGTGGAAACCTGCTTACCCATCCCATTTCTCCATGCTATTCGCTTGTTTGATTACTGTTTTAAAATTTCTATGTTTTGTGTTGTTAGGTAGAAAATGTGTTTGTGTTGTGGTTTGAGCTTAACATAGCTAAAAATTGTTGAATGGAGTGCATGTCGTTCATTTTTTTGTTAGGTATTGTCCCTAGATTGGGAGTATTGTAACTCCCGAGATTCAGCCTACAAATTAATTTTTATCCCAACCCACCCTCCTACAAACCATGCCACTCCCGATCCCAACATGGGATTAGGAATGTAGTTTCGTTTCATAGACCCTTGGCGTTTTGGACCTAGTGTTAGCACTCCTAGATTTGAAGGATCTGACGACATAAGAAATCCAATTCCAGTTAGACAAATCTTGACCCTAAGCAATAGAAGAATTCCCTGTAGTAGAAATGGAATGGAAAGCCATTTACCGTATAATCTTAGGCTTTGGATTATAGCTACAGAGTTACAGACTAGGTTACTAGTTGTCTTAGGCAGTGTAAGGCCTATATATGCTAAGGGATAGTAGGTTAGATTTGGTTGGAATGAGACTTCCTTCCTTCGATAAATCCCCTTATGACTTATAGACTTCTGTTGTTACCCATAGGAAGGAACCATACACTCTCAGGGAACATTTATAACTCCCTCAGATTGAACTTAGAATGTACTATCACACCCCTTAGAATTGCCTTCCCCAAGGACTTATTGCATTCGGGAATGCGGAATAAAGGAACTCCATGTAAGCGATGTATTCGCGGTTTGAATCGACTTCTTAATCCTAGTGGTTACCAATAAATCCAATGCTCTGATCAAGCAGAGGATCGGCGTCGACTCGGATTAAGAACTGATACAACGCATTTTCTGTCCTGATTAGACAGAAGGTTCAACGTATCCGGCTTAGACCCACTACACAACCTTTCTTCTGTGATGGCCCAACCACCTACAACCAAACAGGATCACATTGTATTTGGGAAATGGCGAGGACTTAAAGCTAGTAGAGAATTAGACATCTTGCCACCAACTCATACCTACCCCTGAACTCAACCACTATAGAGCTTAGGCTCGTCTCTATCACCATAGATACCAATGCCATAGAATGCATCATTAGCAAGGAAAACCATGTAGAGAAAGGTTGTTTCCATTTTAGGTCAAGGATAGCTCCTAAGTTGCGCCTCGTTCTGATATACGGATCGATGTTAAGATTCTTCAACCTTAAGTAAAACTAAGTTTTAAGGGGGGGTAGAACGTATTGAGTCCAATCCAGTTAGGTTAGTCAACACTACCGTTTGATCAGAGTGGCACAGCGGAAGAGTGGTTGGCCTCTTTCCCACTGGCCCAAGATCGAAACCTTTGAGTTCGGATATACATACGATTAGGTTATTAAATAGGATTTGAACCTTCCTTAGAGAAAGTACTCCTTGCCCTTTGCCAATGTCGGGGACGACATTGTGTTTTAAGGGGGGTAGATTGTAACACCCCGAATTTTGGCCAATCTGGGATTTGACGTCCTTAGACAATGGGTCAACTAAAGCACCTGGAAAATCGCTCAGAACCCAATTTCATAGCCAAAGAAACCACTTAGGATTAATTCCTATGGAAATTTAGCATAAGTTAGCTAGCGCAACGCTGGAGTAGCTGGGAAATAGTCCCTGATCACTTTAAATACGTTCTACAAGACCCAAATCGAGTAGAACGTATGACTCCATAATACTCTATAACCTCGGATCAAACTCTAAGCGGGTTTGTTCTCTGGACCACTTTGAATTCTTGTATTGGATTTAGACCGCGCGTCGAAAGTCTGTTACTTCCTATCTTAGACCGTTAGAACCGCCCAGCTGGACTTGACAATCATTTCGAAAATCAAGTCAAACTGATAATCACAGACTATTTCATTGAGCCCGGACTGAAGAGACCGCGAATAGGGACAGAATTGGAATTTCAAATTCAAATCTGGCACACGACTTGACACATCAGTATTGAGCATTCTGACCGTCAGAATTCATCCAGATTACACCCTCGGATCAGGAAAAATTTCTATTTATTATTATGAGACTTCCAGTCCTGATCTACGTGCGGTGACCGCTGAACTGAAACTGGTCCGCCACGTGCGATCTGCGAACCCTGCCGGACTGAAAACTTAATGTGTGCTAGATCTGGTACGCATGAGCTTAAGTCCGATCGCATTCGACCAGGGGACCACCAGAAAGCATCTTTTGGACTGAAACAGCCCCGATTTGGTTACCCCTCAAGTGAAACTTGTTCCCGAGTCTATTTCGGGCAAGTTTGGGCTAATAAAAGGGCTTGAAACCCTCACTCCTCTCTCCCATCCGAATTTGCAAAAACCCTAGATTGGGAGAGAGAAAAGGTGAGAGTTTGTGAGAGAAGGTGGGAGAGCTTTTCCTGCTGCTGCTGCACGTGCTTAAGCGGCGTATTCCAATCACTTTGCCGGTGATTTCTCCGCATTTGCAGGTAAGAAAACGCCCTAGAAAGTTGCTGATTTGATGCTTCTTTAGTTCCATAGTTTGTTAGTTGATAAATCTCGTAAATCAGGTTCCTTAGTCGCTGTAGACGAAGCGTATACGCTCCGTTCGAATCACTTCACCTATAAGGGAAAAGGTGCGGATTTTAAACGCTTTGATTGACTGTTTCCAAAGCTTTCAATGTCGTTTAATAGTAGATTCTTGACGGCAACGCCGTTTGACATGTACAACATGCTGTCCGTTTCCTGTTTCGTAAACTAACAAAGAATATGAGATTTAGGGCATTTTAGTCATTTGTAGGAAGTATAGATTTCATTCATATTTTGCTGATATGATTGACATGATATGTTGTCGCATTAGGATGTTAGGAATACGTGCATAATTAGTTTGGCGAAGAGATTTGCCTAAATGCGCACTTCGGGTCGACATGCTATATGTAGACTTAAGTGTGTAGTGTATGTGTTTGTATAAATGCTTGTATTAGTATGTATTGAATTAAATGGTGTTATGAATTAGTTTGAGATTGATTCCTCAATTAATATGCTGGTGTGAATGGTTTCCTACATGTTAGCCATATGCATGATTTCATGATATGAATGAAATGCATGTGCTTGACGATTCGCTTAAGCTGTATGTTATAACATGTGCTTGATGATTTCCTTATGAGTTACTTTGAGATTGAATTCTCAATTAATATGTTGATGGAGAGGATTTCCTATATGTTGGCGACATGCTTAATTTCATTATATGTGTGAAGGACATGTGTACGATGATTTGCTTAAGTTGTATGAAATAACATGTGTTAACATGCTCTCATGGTTGTATTTCATTTCCATTACCCTTACACAACTGCTGATGTGATTCTATGATTGTTTGGGACTATGCCTAGTCCAGGCAGTCGGTAACCAAGAAATATTGTGGTTAGGTTATCTTTGCCACGAACGACGTGTCGATCAACACGAGTCGTGTTTAGAGTTGGCGGCAATGGTTAGGCCATGCGAAGTGTTTTACGCACTTCATGTCGTTCGACTTGCGATGCGCTCGTGCTAGTCGAGCCCGTCAAGTAACCCGACTGGCCGTTGTATGTTCACCCTGCATGAGTCATATCTGCTTGAACCTAGGGTACTGAACTTACCATTGTAAACCCTGTTAACCATGGTACCTTGATCCACGAAGACTCATGAGCCGGGCATGGTGGTATGAGACACCGTGGTCGAGCTGTCGGCCTACGCTGGGGCCACAAACCTCCCCGTAGTGACCAGTGAGCACCTAGACTCGTGAGCAGATTATGGTGGTATGGGACACTATATTCTAGCTGTCGGCCTACACTGATCAGGCGACGAGCCCTTTGTAGTGACCGCGAGCGTATTCTGAGTCCACGGGAGGCGACGACCATTCCGTTGCAGTAGAGTACGGTAGGCCTGTATTGATAAGGTGATGGGGGAGCGGTGCAACGAGTGCGAGCAACAGCCCTGGCAGCCCTTGCAGTGACCTACGAAATATACATCGTATGAGATTACTAGGAGTGACGACCCTAGACAGGATCTGTGTTGGGATTGATACAAGGGAAGTACCTTAGTTTCCCAATCCTGCTGTTTGAATGGACTAATAACAACTTGGAAATCATATCACCATAGCATTGCATGTGCCTGGAAGATGTGGAGTACTCTAGGGAGTGTGGCATGCCGCGGTCGTAAGATGTTGCCGCATGAGGGTGATCGTCGGTGAGGGCATACATCACGTCATGTCATAATTGCATTAACAATAGTATTAGAAATGTTTGAATTACTGCTTTACTATTATCGCATGATTGATTTGATAACATGTTAATCTTTGCTCTATTATTCCACTGAGTTAGCTACTCACTCCCACGTTACGGGACGGTGGTCCTGGACACCCACCAGACCTTTTTGTGATTGCAGATGATGGCGCGGCCTGTGAGGCGGAGTCGGACTTGATGATGATGAGGAGGATCCCTCCTTTATGCGTGTTCTAATCGACGGGATTACAGGGAGGTTGATTAGATACTTTGACATTTGTCATTTTATATTTTTAGCGCACTCATGTATATTCGTTTCATCTACTTTTGGAGTATACATGTATGTGTATAACCTGGTAACATGTTCACACTCTGGAGACATACAACAGTTTATATATGTTATACATACTATTACAGACTTCCGCTGGTTAATTTAACTGTCTCTGGAGTATGATATGTTGTTCTGGCTTAATTTCACTCATGTTTAATACATTATCACAGACAACATTCAATCATACATATCTATGTTGCATAAATAATATTTTGGAACTCGGGAGTTGGGTTTTTGCTCGACCCCCCGATTTTCGGGATGTTACACCTGGACTATTTAATAGTCCCAAACACATTCAATTACAACATGATATCCTGTGAGATAGTCAAAGTAGTAATGAAGCAATGATTCAAGTCATACAATCAATTGAGCGAGCAATGATTCAAATCATACAATTAATTGAGCATGTTATGAAGTACAACATAAACATGAATCCACACTTATACATTTCTAAGTAAAAGCAATGAGTATGAAACAAAGTATATGGAGGAAATCATACACATCATTAGAGTGGCTGAGAATCCTATCTCAACACCCATTTAAAGAATAGTTTATAAGTATTTATTCATACAGACATATTTACAAATACTTAGCATACACATTATATCATACATGGTATGTATTGGTTAGCATACGTATTAGGGTAAGTCCTTTCGTCAAAGGATTGCCGCCTACAAAACAATCACATAACCACGATGGTTAGTCATGGCGTACACTAATGTAAGATTTATACTCATTTAGTCATTTTTACAGACACTTAGGCTACGCATTGAAACATACACGATGTATGTTAATATAACATGTATTAGGTAAATCCATTCACCCAGAAGTTGATACACATGCATCTAGCATACATAAATAGTAATTAATCATGGCAAGCACAAATTCGAATTTTATACATATACGGTATTTTCTACAAATACAAGGAATACAATATATTCAACATAATTAACGTACAACTGAAAAACGGACAGCACTTTATGCTTGTGAAATAGCATCCACGTCAGGAATCTATCATTATCCGACATTGAAAGTCTTGAAAACCATAACCTAAATATATATAGTCCGCACCTTAAACCATAAAACACGAAACGGATATGATTCTGATGATAAGTCTTCGTCAACGGCGGATACGCTACCTATGGCATGAAACAGGTTAGCTAGCTTCACTACAGCTATTCTAAGCTTCAAAATAGGTTAGGGTTGGCTTAACTTACCCAAGAATGGAATCAGAATCACCGGAAGAACGTTTCAGATACGCAGGTTCGATATGTAGATGAACTGGGAAGGATTCCACGGAGAATCGGCAGGTTCTCTCACACTTTCTCTATCTTTTCTCTCTCTTGGAAAGCTAGGTCTTGAAAATTCGTATGGGATTTGTGAGAGAGGGTTTAAGGCATATTTATAAGCCCAAAAGCGATGAAAATAGCCTTAAGGTCAAGGTATACTTAGATTATAACCAGATCGGGTCTGTTCCGATCCAATGGAGCACTTCTGGAGGTCTTATTACTAAATGCGGTCGGACTTAAGCTCTCTAATATTGGATCTACGTCAAGTTAAGTTTTCAATCCGGTCGGATTTCCAGATCGACCGTGGTAGACCAGCTTCAATTCAACGGTTATGGGAACTCGATCAGAGCTACAAGTACTATGACATGTAAGGGCCACCTATCCCGATCCGAGGGTAAATTTGGGTCGAATTCTAATGGTCAGAATGCTTAGAAATAACGTGCGAGAAAAAAATTCCAGATTACTTAAAAATCTATTTAATTTTTTAAAAATCTACGCTTTCTCACTCTCTTCACTCCAGACTCAAGGAAATCGTCTCAGGGTATCGTTTAGGCTTGATCTTCGAGGTGATTGTCAAGTCCAACTAAGCGGTCATAATGGTCTAAGTTCATACCTATTGGATTTTTGATGTGTGGTCCAGGTCCGATACGGAGTTTCCAAATGATCTCGAGGGCAACTGGGTTTAGAGATTGATCCTAGATTTTAGGGTAACATAGCGGTAATAATTCTATAGGTTTTGGGTCTTACAGATCGTATTTAAAGTGGTTAGTGCTAATTTGGCAGGAAGTCTATTGTAGTGCTAGTTAATTCACATTAAATTCCTAAAGAATTTAGTCCTAAATGGTGTCTTTGGCTTTGGAATTGAGTTTTGAGAGGTTACCAAGGCGTTCTAGTTGACCCATAGCCTAAGGACGTCTAACTCAAGGTTAGAAAAAATCTGGGGTCTTACAAAGTGGGATAACATCTCCATAGATTTCATATCTGGCCTTCCTAGGATGTAGAGGAAGCATGACACGATCTGGGTCATTGTCAATAGGTTGACAAAGGCGGCCCGATTCACACAACAGCTTGTACGATAATTTGGTAAAGTCATACATCCAGGAAGTCGTGCGATCTTATGGAATTCCATGGGAAATTATATCAGATCGAGAATCCAGGTTTACTTATGCCTTTTAGAAGAGGTTACAGAGGAGATGGGCACAGAGTTCAAGTTTAGCATGGCATTCCACCCTCAGACAGATGGACAGATAGAGAGGGTGAATCAGATCTTGGAAGACGTGTTGAGAGCTTGCATTCTGGACTTTTAGGAAAACTGGGATGATGACTTGGCTTTGTCAGAATTTGTATACAAAAACAGTTTTCATTCAAGCATAGGCATGGTGCCATATGAGGCTCTCTATGGCTGCCCTTGTCAAGCCCCTCAGTGCTGGGTAGAGGTTGGGGAGAGAAGCTTGTTAGGGCCCGAGCTGGTTCATGCTACTACCCAGGTCATTGATGTCGTTTGGAAGTGTTTGCCCATCGCCTAGAGCAGATAGAGAGCTATGCAGACAATCGATGTTGTGACTTGGAATTCATGGTGGGCGATCATGTATTCTTAAAGATTTCTCCTATGAAGGGCTTGATGAGGTTTGGGTAGAAGGGAAAGTTGGCGCCACGATTTATTGGGCTGTTTGAGATATTGGATCATGTGGGAGCTGTTGTGTACCACTTAGCACTGCCTATTGCCTTGGCAAAATCCACAACGTCTTCCACATATCCATGCTAAAGAAGTACACGCCAGACGAGTCACACATCGTCAGTTGGGATCAGGTAGAGCTCACCGAGGATGCTTCCTATACCTAGGAACCTATTCGCATTCTGAATCACAAAAACCAGGCCTTGCAAACAAATACAATATTGTTGGTCAAGGTTCTCTAGTAGCACCATGGCGAGGAAGAACCGACTTGGGAACGAGAAGCAGAGGTCATGGAGAAGTACCGTCACTTGTTCAACAACACACCATAGGTAATTTCAAGGGTAGATTTTTCTTTTAGGGGGTAGACTATAACACCCCGCACCTCTGGTACACGGGTGTTACTACTTAAACCTACATCAATGGAAATCTAGAGTCAATTAACCAAATAACTTATACTCAACGTGTGCAGGATAGGGCTTCCAGTCATCGATAAGCCACCCATCAGAGGCCCTAGAAGCTGAATTGTGCCCCACATTAGTCGAGAAGGTAACCATGATTAATCATGTTGAGATAAAACAATTTTTTTTATGTCAAATGATAGTAAAGAAACTAAATGATGCTCTAAGTAATCAACCTTCTAGGGTAAGTGGATAACAAACCAAGCACCCTTTATGACTCAAATCCATATTCAGCTGTTAAAATCAAGTGTCAAACCGATCTAGCCTTTGGTTCAGTGAAAATTAAGCCAAATGGAGCCTAGTGCATGTGATACAGCCCACATGGGCCTCGGCCCCATCCCAAACTGGGTCTAGACCCCTACAGAGTGGATTTAACACAACCATCTCAATGGACCCCACACGGTGTGCGAGTGCACCTCATGTACTTGTGCACGATGTGCACTGGACAAATCGAGCAGGTCGAACGACCGTTGACCAAGCCAAAACACCAAAATTTAGATTTCTCTCGCCAATGGACCGTTTGAACTTGATGAGCTACAACCTCCTAAGTGTCCCACCCTGGAAACTATCCGAACCATCCAAATCATTCATTAGGTTCTTGGGGTTCATCTGACCAAAACCGTATAGGGCTTCGAACCCATGCATAAAGATGAGAAAGATTAGATGGAATCATTTAGAAGTCTTTGTGTGGCTGGGATCCAAGTTGGTGGTCTCATCTACGACCGTTTGGGTGGACCACAATCGTGCTGATCAGGTCAACCCAGCCATCCACCTTCTAGCCAAAACCATGCCCTCCCATATCCAGTAATAGCTAAACACGACTTGCAAAGGGTCTTTCCTTTTTGGGAAAGCATGTTCTGGCTCGATCTAAGCCATTCCCTGGACCACGTGGAGGAATCCCGACCCTTCTCTGCAAAGTAATACGAGATAGTGGAGAGAAATACCCCATCTCTCGAGAAAGTAGAAAAAACCTAAAAATCTCATGAGATATTCTGAAACTGACATTTGAGGTCCAAAATGTGGGCCCCATATTGATTAGAGGCCCCATCTAGTCCGCTCAAATGGACCAGATCACATCGAAATACCCTAGGGAGTGTTTTGCCATTAACGACCACTCTATCTTCTGTGTTAAACCGTCTGACTCATGATCACGAGATAGGCCCCACCAGAGCTAAAATTGTACTTTTTTGGTGGGCCAAGGCATCAGCAATCCATCCTTGGGATCGGATGGGCCCCATGCACGGTAGTTTCTCAATCACAACCATTGCAAAGGTGATTTTTCTCTCGACTGTTGATGGCTTTTCTCTCTCTTCTATATAAGGGCATTGTTGCCCTTCGGATCTACACCAGTGAGAAAGAGAGGAGAAAAGAGAGAGAAAGGAGAGAGAGACAGAGAGAGAGAGAGAGAGAGAGAGAGAGAGAGAGAGAGAGAAGACAGAGAGAGACTAGTCAGCGAGTCCGCAACCACCAGCTCGACCGACCCATCTCAAGCTTGACTCGGCCGAGTGTAGTTGTTGCCTCACTACATTCCAAAATCTGGAACCCAACAGGTAAGGGTCCATAGCCTGATTTTATCAGCCCCTCCGTTCCAACTATTGTACTAATCTAAAGTGCACATTGTAGGTTTTCATCGCTGTGACTATGACAAAGTCGAGTTAACTTAGCCAACATCGAAATAGGCCAGGTAACAGCCTTCTTCACCTAATTATATCTTTTCCAGTAGCACGTAGTTGATGGGTTTGCAGTTAGTATAGGATAGAGCCCGATTCTGGCCGAACTTAGTTGCAGTATCTGGTTCTTGACTTGAAGCCAGGGACTAGGCTACAATCGGGGTTGAGAACAAAGTTCAGTTGGGCCACTACTAGAGTCGAAAACGGCCTTTGGATGGGCCATGAGAAAGGGTCAGAATTAGGCCATCATTCGGGACGGACATCTGGGCCAAGGTTGGAACGAATCCAAGTTGGAAATAGGCCCTTGATGGGCTGTGAAAGAGAGGTGAAAGCAGGCTCCGACTGGGCCTAAATCAAAATCAAAATCAACCTTCTACCAGTCCACGAAGTTGGGCCAGAATCAACTCATGTTCTGGGCCAGGCTTGGCCTCAGAAATAGATAGAGGTAGAGTAGGGTTTTAGGCCGGGAAAAGGGCCAAGTGTAGCCTTGCAACTAGGCTCAAAAATGACCCTCAGCTGGGCAAGGAATGTAGTAAACAGTGGGTCCTTGTCTAGGCTTGGAGAAGAGCTGAAATTGGTCGGTAAACCGGCCATGGGTCTGAGATCCAAGCTCAGTGGGCCACACCACATCTAGTTGGTGAGCTTCATTTGAGTTTACAGCTCAGGGGGCCGCACCATGTTACAACAGGTGGGACACATGCTAATATCAGGCGGACCACACCCTATATAACCCCAATGGGCCCCACCTCATAGTAGTCAGCCTCACCCTATAAATACGGTGGGCCCCACCATGGCCTAAGGGCCGCGTGATGCGCTGACACCCAACCTAGAGTTGGGCCACACCATGTACACAGTGGGCCTCACCATAGCAGGCCCGGTGGGCTGCACTTAAGGCCAGCTACCCCATTGGGCCTTGGTAAATGCGGCACTCAGCCCAGTCCAAATCCTGGACCCTTATTGGTATGCCAGTTTGGGCCTTGGTCTTGGCTCATTTCAGGCCAGCCCAGGCCTCATTGATCGGACCATGGTTGGTAGGCTTGGTCGCCTTGAAACAGGCTTAATTTCCATAATAAAAGCCTTTACAAATTCTCTCACCATTTAAATAAAAATGGTTAGACATGAGGCTTTGGAGAATATTATCTTACACGAACTCTAATTCTAGGAACTACTTGCATGACTTCAGGCCACAAGTTGCCCTTGGGAACCTGGATTCAAGGTCGAGACTAAATTCTTCAAGGTGATGATTTTCTTTCCCTTAGGCTTTCTATCCCCAAGCTGGGTAAGGGTAGCTTTTACGATAATTATGAATGATAATCCGGAAATGGTAAATCATTCGATTGGTCGCTTGGATTTATAATTTATAAGTGGTTTGAAACTTGGTTAGTTTATTGAAATGTATGTTTTAAAGATTTCTAAGAATACCTGGATAGCTTAGAATGGATTGGAATTGTTTAAAATATTTGATTAGTTAACTATTCACATGTCTTAGAGATGACTAAACCATCTGATTAGTTATCGAGCATTTCACGAGATACTTGATTAGTTTACTTAATCAAATGTACTAAAGTTAATTGGACACTCTATTAGCTTAATTTAAAAGCATGCCCTGGATTTATATTAACACTTGATTAGTTCATTTGAGCATGTGTATTAGACTTATCTAAGCTATTTGACTAGTTACTCAACATATGAACTACATGTTTAACTTCCTTGAGTACATGCTTTAGAATTGATAAATTATGATTATGTAACTCTTGCACTATATGAGTACATGTATTTTATTTTGGTTATTTAATCATGTCTGATTCCCATACTTTGCCTTTATATTATTGCATTGGTTGCAAAACACATACTATTGAAATCTCTCTATAGAAACCTCTACTTAAGGAGAGTTCGTACTTAAGGGTATAACTGATGTGAGTAAACCCCCAATATGGAGGTTATGGTTAGTGGCAATTGATTTTTGGGGTTTACCACCTATGGAGTGATTCCACTTACCTGACTATGGAATGAACCTTGCAACATTTATTATTACCGCTGTTTACTTGTATTTGAATCATACATATTATCTCAATTTAGTCGTTGAATTTAATGATTTCAATGCTTCATTCCTGGTCAATATATAGTGGTTGTCCCCTTACATTGAGAATCGATTGACCACGTGTTTATGGGTTCTATACATACCCTAAGGTGGTAGTCTCATGGGCTAGGGACGGTGGTCTTGGGACACTATGCTCAAGCCGTTGGCCTACGCTGGGCTAGGAGCTCCCCATAGTGACCTTGAGCTTCATTAAACCTATTGGTTATAAATGGATTAATAATGGTCTCGCTAATGCATATATAGCACTTGGTCACATTGGTGGGTTTTGCACTATGAGCGTATTATGTACCTTCGCTGGTGACTGGCCATGTTGTTGAGTTTGTACTACGCACTGTAACGCCCGTGAAAAATCCATACTTGGGCTCGAGTACCAACTCGACCCGAAATTGAGTAAAATTCATTCCTTTAGGAAATATGACTAGGTTAGCTAGTGCAACGTTAGAATAGCTGGGAAATGGTCCCTGATCACTTTAAATACGTTCTACAAGGCCCAAAGCAAGTGGAACCAAGGGTGCTATAATGCTCTAAAACCTCGAACCAAACTCTAAGCAGGTTTGTTCTCTGGACCACTTTGAATCTTTGTATTGGATCTAGACCGCACGTCGAAAGTCCGATACCTCCTATCTTAGACCGTTAGAACCGCCTAGCTGGACTTGACACTCATTTCGAAAATCAAGTCAAACCGATAATCACAGGCTATTTCATTGAGCCCGGATCGAAGAGAGTGAGAATAGGGTTAGAATTGAAATTTGAAATTCAAATCTGGCACACGATTTGACACATCAGTATTAAGCATTCTGACCTTCAGAATACAGCCAAATTACACCCTTGGATCAGGAAAAATATCTATTACATATCACGAGACTTATAGGCCTAATCTTGGTGCGATGACCGTTAAACTGAAACTGGACCGCCACGTGCGATCTGGGAACCCTACCGGTCTAAAAACTGGATGTGTGCTAGATCCAGTATGCATGAGCTTAAGTCCGACCGCGTTTGGCCAGGGGACCATTAGAAATGCTCCTTTGGACCGAAACGGCCCCGATTTGGTTAGGCACCAAGTAAACATTGTTTTCAAGCCTATTTTGGGCATGTTTTAGGCTATAAAAGGGGTTGAAACCCTCACTCCTCTCTCCCATCCGAATTTGAGAGAAACCCTAGCTTGGGAGTGAGAAAAAGGTGAGAGATTGTGAGAGAGTGGGAGAGCTCTTCCTGCCACTTGTACTACGCGTTGCATGTGCTTAAGCAACACACCTCTACCGCTTTCCCGGCGATTTCACCGCGATCCTAGGTAAGTAAATACCCTAAATAGTTGTTGATTTGAGTTTCCCTTGCTTCCATAGCGATGTAGCTTATGGATCTCGTGTATTAGGTTCCTTATTCGCCGTAGACGAAGCGTATACGCTCCGTTTCAATTCCCGAGTCTACAAGACATAAGGTGAGGATTTTAGACGCTTTGATTGACGTTTTCCAACGCTTTCAATGTCATTTAATAGTAGATTCTTGACGGCATCGCCGTTTGACATGTACAAAATGCTCTCCGTTTCCCGTTTCGTAAATTAACGAAGAATATGAGATTTAGGGCATTTTAGTCATTTGTAGGAAGTACTGTTTACATTCATATTTTACTGATGTGATTGACATGGTTTGTTGTCACATTAGAAAGCTAGGAATACGTGTATAATTAGTTTGGCGAAGAGATTTGCCTAATTGCATACTTCGGGTCGACATACTATATGTAGACTTAAGTGTGTAGTGTATGTGTTTGTATAAATGCTTGTATTAGTATGTATTGAATTAAATGATGTTATGTGATAGTTTAATATGCTGACCTAAATGATTTTCTACATGTTGACTAAATGCATGATTTCATTACATGCATGGAATATATGTGCTTGAAGATTTGCTTAAGTTGAATGTTATAACATGTGTTAACATGCTCACATGATTGTATTTCAATTCTAATACTTTTACATATATTGCTGATGTGATTCCATAAGTGTTTGGGACTAGACTTAGTCCAGGCAGTCGGTAACCGAGCGAATTCTTGGCTGACTGGTCATAGCCACGAACGACGCGTCGATGAACGTGATTCGTGTTTAGAGTTGGCGGAAGTGGTTAGGCCACGCGAAGTGTTTTACGCACTTCATGTCGTTCGACTTGAGATGCGATCGCACTAGTCGAGCCCGTCAAGCAACCCGACTGGCCGATGTATGTTCACCTTGTATGAATCATAACTGCTTGAACCTAGGGTACTGAACTTACCATTGTAAACCCCGTTAACCATGGTACCTTGATCCACGAAGACTCATGAGCCGGGCATGGTGGTATGGGACACCGTGGTCGAGCTGTCGGCCTACGCTGGGGCCACAAACCTCCCCATAGTGACCAGTGAGCACGTAGACTCGTGAGCAGATTATGGTGGTATGGGACACTATATTCTAGCTGTCGGCCTACACTGATCAGGCGACGAGTCCTTTGTAGTGACCGCGAGCGTATTCTGAGTCCACGGGAGGCGACGACCCTTCCGTTGCAGTAGAGTACAGTAGGCCTGTATTGATAAGGTGATGGGGAAGCGGTGCAACGAGTGTGAGCAACAGCCCTGATAGCCCTTGCAGTGACCTACGAAATATACATCGTATGAGATTACTAGGAGTGACGACCCTAGACAGGATCTGTGTTGGGATTGATACAAGGGAAGTACCTTAGTTTCCCAATCCTGCTATTTGAATGGACTAATAACAACTTGAAAATCATATCACCATAGCATTGCATGTGCCTGGAAGATGTGGAGCACTCTAGGGAGTGTGGCATGCCGCGGTCGTAAGATGTTGTCGTATGAGGGAGATCGTCGGTGAGGGCATACATCACGTCATGTTATCTTGCATTAACAACAGTATTAGGATTGTCTGATTTACTGCTTTACTATTATCGCATGATTGAATTGTGAACATGCTAATCTTTGCTCTATGATTCCACTGAGTTGATCACTCACTCCCACGTTACGGGATGGTGTTTGCAACACCCACCAGACCCTGTTGTAGATGCTGGTGAGGCTAAGATCCAGGAGGTGGAGCCAGACATCGACGAGGACCAGGACGAGTTCTCGTACATGCAGTATCACGATGGCTTCGCGTAGGCGACCTGGATCGATGGGACTTCAGTGGGACTATTTTGGACATTTACTTTTGTTCATGTATATGTATATGAGACTCAGAGATGTATTCATACTTTAGAGACAGATGAGATTTACTTTGCTTTTCCATACAGTGATATATATTGTTTAGTCTTCCGCTTGCTTTTATCACTGGATCTGAAGTATGAATTGCAGTTTTGGTATACTTTTACTCATGTGAATGCTTTAAATCAGACAACATTGAATCATAATCATTTTTGTTGCATAAGTGACGGTTTGGAACTCGGGAGTTGAGTTTATACACGACCCCCGATTTTCAGGGTGTTACACGCACGTACTATGTACTTTCGCTAGTGATCAGCCACATTGGTGAGTTGGCATTGCGCATGTCCTATGTGCTTTCGCTAGTGACCGGCCATATTGATGATTTTGGTACTACGCACTACTATGTACTTTCAGTGACCGGCTATATTTCATGGGCTTTTCCAAAAAAAACCAATTGGATAAGCATCCGAGGTTGATGTATAGTCATAAATCCACACATTAATTAAGATTGCACCTTACTCTGTTTTATTTGCCATTTTGTTTTTATGTTACTTTTGCCCTTGGGTGGCAGTGTGTAATCTTTAGGGAAAATCACACTGAGCTGACCACTCATTCATCAATGTTCAACCGTACAGAAGATGCAGGTACATGGGCAGACGGATATGCAGCGGACCCGAAGACGACTGCAGTCGAGGAAAAGTTTTACGATGAGGAGCCACACCAGGAAGTTGCCGCATATTATGGCTTGAGCCAGTATAGTCATTTGTGATAGTTTGTTTTGAACATTTACATTTGAGGTTTTTGTTTAAAATGCCTTGGTTTGTCAATTAGCATGAGTGTTGAGTCAGCAAGATAAGTGATCCACATAAGAAGAATGTTCAAGTGTCTGCCTCAATCGGATGTGGCCTTAGATCTCTAGAAAGGTAAAATTAGCCTCACATCCCATGTCTCAAAACACCAGGTACATAAAACCCTTAAAAATGTTTAGAACAACATAGGGTTTAAGGTGTGAAAACTGTTTTGTAAAATCAGAAAAATCTCTAAGTTTTCAACCTTTGTTAATTTCTTGATACGTGCTTCAATGAAATCGAACTCTGTTATTGATGTTCTTGATACTCACTCGATGTTATTGAAATGAGGACTTCAGATGTCTAGCAACCAAAATGAACCTTGGGCTGAATTATTGATGAATCGATGACAGGATCAATATAATATTGAGTTCATCAAAGCGGCTCAATAAAATTAACATCTGATCAGTTTGTGTCCAGAAAGAAGTTAAGCAAAATCTAGAGATTTTCGATGTCTCGAAGCGAGCTTCAATATCTTCAAAATTCAAATCTCATTGAAATCGATATACCTTCGATGATATCGGATTGGGACACAAATCCAACAAGTAAGTTTATAAGAAAATTCCTTGAAAAGATCGATGTAATACCCCGGATTTTTGGCCAATCTGGGATTTGACGTCCTTAGGCAGTGGGTCAACTAAAACATCTGGAAAATCGCACAGAACCCAATTCCATAGCCAAAGAAACCACTTAGGATTAATTTCTATGGAAGTTAAGCGTAAGTTAGCTAGCGTAAAGTTAGAGTAGCTGGGAAATAGTTCCTGATCACTTTAAAAACGTTCTACAAGACCCAAATCGAGTAGAACTAATGACTCTATAATACTCTATAACCCCGGATCAAACTCTAAGCAGGTTTGTTCTCTGGACCACTTTGAAATTTTGTATTGGATCTAGACCGCACGTCGAAAGTCAGATACCTCCTATCTTAGACCGTTAGGACCGCCCAGCTGGACTTGACAATCATTTCAAAAATTAAGTCCAACCGATAAACACAGGCTATTTCATTGAGCCCGAACTGAAGAGAGTGCGAATAGGGACAGATTTGGAATTTGAAATTCAAATCTGGCACACGACTTGACGCGTCAGTATTAAGCGTTCTGACTGTCAGAATTCAGTCAAATTACACCCTCGGATCAGGAAAAATTTCTATTTCATATCATGAGACTTTCAGCCCTGATCTACGCGCGGTGACCGCTGAACTGAAACTGGTCCGCCACGGGCAATTTGCGAATCTTGCCGGACTGAAAACTTAATACGTGCTAGATCTGGTACGCATGAGCTTAAGTCCGATCGCATTCGACCAAGGGACCACCAGAAATCATCTTTTGGACCGAAATGGCCCTGATTTGGTTATGCACTAAGTGAACTTTGTTCCTGAGCCTATTTTGGGCATTTTTAAGCTTATAAAAGGGGTTGACACCCTCACTCCTCTCTCCCATCCGAATTTGAGAGAAACCCTAGTTTGGGAGAGAGAAAAGGTGAGAGTTTGTGAGAGAGAGTAGGATAGATTTTTCCTGCCTTCGTGCCACCTGTTGCACGTGCTTCAGCAACACATCTCAATCACCTGGCCGGTGATTCCTCCACTTTTTCAGGTATGAAATAACCCTAGAAAGTTGGTGATTTGAGGTTTACTAGGATTCATAGCTTGTTAGCTGACGTAACTCGTGAATTAGGTTCTCTTATCGCTGTAGACGAAGCGTATACGCTCCGTTCGAATTTACACATCTATAAGAGACAAGGTATGGATTTTAGACGCTTTGATTGACTGTTTCCAAAGCTTTCAATGACGTTTAATAGTAGATTATCGACGGCATCGCCGTTTGACATGTACAACATGCTATCCGTTTCCTGTTTCGTAAATCAACGAAGAATATGAGATTTAGGGCATTTTAGTCATTTGTAGGAAGTACTGATTACATTCATATTTTGCTGATGTAATTGACATGGTTTGTTGTCGCATTAGAAAGTTAAGAATACGTGCATAATTAGTTTGGCGAAGAGATTCGCCAAATTGCGCACTTCGGGTCGACAAACTATATGTACACTTAAGTGTGTAGTGTATGTGTTTGTATAAATGCTTGTATTAGTATGTATTGAATTAAATTATGTTATGAATTGGTTTGAGATGGATTTCTCAATTTATATGTTGACATAACTGATTTCCTACATGTTGACTATGTACATGATTCCATACTATGCATGAAATGTATGTGCTTGAAGATTTGCTTAAGTTGAATGTTATAACATGTGCTAACATGCTCACATGATTTTATTTCAATTCCAATACTCCTACATAAATTGCTGATGTGAATTCATATGTGTTTGGGACTATACTTAGTCCAGGCAGTCGGTAACCGAGCGAATTCGTGGTTGGCTGGTCTTGGCCACGAACGACACGTCGATGAATGCGAGCCGTGTTCTGGAGTTGGCGGCAGTGGTTAGGCCACGCGAAGTGTTTTACGCACTTCATGTCGTTTGACTTGAGATGCGATCGCACCAGTCGAGCCCGTCAAGTAACCCAACTGGCCGATGTATGTTCACCCTTCATGAGTCATAACTGCTTGAACCTAGGGTACTGAATTTACCATTGTAAACCCTGTTAACCATGGTACCTTGATCCACGAAGACTCATGAGCTGGGCATGGTGGTATGGGACACCGTGGTCAAGCTGTCGGCCTACGCTGGGGCCACAAACCTTCCCGTAGTGACCAGTGAGCACCTAGTCTCGTGAGCAGATTATGGTGGTATGGGACACTATATTCTTGCTGTCGGCCTACACTGATCAGGCGACGAGTCCTTTGTAGTGACCGCGAGCGTATTCTGAGTCTACGGGAGGCGACGACCCTTCAGTAGCAGTAGAGTACAGTAGGCCTGTATTGATAAGGTGATGGTGGAGCGGAGCAACGAGTGCGTGCAACAGCCCTGACAGCCCTTGTAACGACCTACAAAATATACATCATATGAGATTACTAGGAGTGACGACCCTAGATAGGATCTGTGTTGGGATTGATACAAGGGAAGTACCTTAGTTTCCCAATCCTACTGTTTGAATGGACTAATAACAACTCGAAAATCATATCACCATAACATTGCATGTGCCTCGAAGATGTGGAGCACTTGAGGGACGATTGCATGCCACGGTCGTAAGATGGTGCCGTATGAGGGAGATTGTCGGTGAGGGCATACATCACGTCATGTCATATTGCATTAACAATAGTATTAGGATTGTCTGATTTACTGCTTTACTATTATCGCATGATTGATTTGTGAATATGTAAATCCTTGCTCTATTATTCCACTGAGTTAGCTACTCATTCCTATGTTACGGGATGGTATTTGCAACACCCACCAGACCCTGTTGTAGATGCAGGTGATGCTGAGATCCAGGAGGCAGAGCTAGACTTCGACGAGGACCAGGACGAGTTCTCGTACATGCAGTATCATGATGGCTTTGCTTAGGTGACCTGGGTTGACGGGACTTCAGTGGGACTATTTTGAACATTTATTTTTATCATTTACATGTATATGAGACTCAGTGATGTATTCATACTTTAGTGACAGTTGAGATCCACTTTGTTTTTCCATACAGTGATATATATATATATATATTGTTTAGTCTTCCGCTTGCTTTTATCACTGGACCTGGAATATGAATTATAATTTTGGTATACTTTTACTCATGTGAATGCTTTAACTCAGACAACATTGAATCATAATCATTTTTGTTGCATAAGTGACGGTCTGGAACTCGGGAGTTGAGTTTATACACGACCCCCATTTTTCAGGGTGTTACAATCGATGACTCGGAACTGCTATCGATATCATCGATATTCAAAATCAGATGATTCAAGGGATGATCGATCATATCAATACTTATTAAGTTTCAAAGGTAAGTTTTCTCTTGTGTTATTTAAATGTCGAGGAATCAAACCATGCGTCGATAAAATCAGAGTTCAAAATCCGATAACATCGAAGTATCTTCGGTATCATCGATCTGTTGGCAAAAGGGTTCAAAAGTGTTTAATAGTTTAAGTTTGTGTCATGGAGTGGCCATTCGACATTATCGAGAGTATACACACGATGATATCGAACTCTATAAAAAATATGACTATTTTATTTCCGTTTGAAATTTTTGCTTCTTTAATGAGAGCTTTCCTTTGGTTGTTTTTAGAGAAAAGAAGATAGAACTTTTGAGTGTTTAATTCAGATCACCTACCGTAAGCCCTTTTCTCTCATGGGAGTTCATCCTCCAACCCACCCTCATCATTGATATTCAATAGAGTGGATTGGGGATTGAAGTTCCGCATTCAAGGATCCTTCATCTACCACCTTAATGGCAAATTATTGAGCTGAGATACCTTGAATGCTTAAATGCTTTGAATTACTCTGTTTATAAAATAGGAAAACATTTAATAGAGTATGATTCCAACATTACCTTGACCTAACCCGTCGTCATACATTGTAGCATCATCTGTGTTATGGTTCAAGGGAACTGAAGATTCTTCATCAATAAAGGAGGAGATCTTCATCAACGTGCTTAATGGGACTCATCTACTTATCTGTAAGTCATTAGAGTCCAGTGACCCTGTTGATCATTCCTTTGTATAGGATCGGGTCATAGATGATTCTTATCCCTTTCAAGTCCTAATAGGAGGCCTCTGACGGGAGAATAAGTGTGGGTGCTATGTGTTGACCCTTGCTCCTGGGAAGAAGAAACTCGAGGTTCCTTGTGTGGATCCTTGGCCCGTGTGGACTAAAACTTAGGTGTTGTGTGTTGACCTTTGTTCTTATGTAGGGCATAAACTCTTAGGTTCCTTGTTTATATCCTTGGACTGTTTGGCCTAAAATCTGTGTGTTGTATTTTGACCCTTGCTCCTATGTGGGGCATAAACTTGTGTTTTGTGGAGACATGTTAAGTACCTTGTGCAGGTCCTAAAGTCAGCTTGTGTAGGTTGTACTAGTTTGAGGTGAACCTGATTTAAAACCTCCGTTAGTGAAATCCAGTACACTCAAGGGTTGAATGCATTTGCCAGGAGTGGTGTAGGCAAGTAGCCGAACCATTATACATGACTTTGTTTGGGATTGTTATTTACACTTTGCTTTTCTATGTTTACTTTGAATGTTCACATGATGCATGATGATATGACTATTTAGAATTGATAGGTATCACATTCCACATGTAGTCACTCATTGAATCCATCATAGACTAAATTTATATATTGCTTAGATATTAAGTCATCTTTTAATTGGATCCTCTATTTAGCTTGGAAGCTATTAGAGTTATGTTAAAGATATCTTAATAAATTGTTATATTCAATCAAGATAACGATGATAGGATTTTAAACTATTATAAAATTTTATAAAGTCGTATTCACCCCGGTCTTGGACACTTTGACCTATTCCTACTTCTACTAGAGAGGTCATTACCGCAATTTCAATTGGTATCAGAGTGAGGTCTCTCTTAAGGGCTTCACTACCTAGAGATTTGATCTTGACTGAAGTTGGAATCATGGCCAAATGAGAGGGCTCATCTGTAACTAGACCTCCTGTATTTGATGGATCAAATTGTGCTTACTGGAAGGTTAGGATGCATTGCTTTCTGAGATCTTTGGATCATGATGTGTGGGGCACTGTAAAAAATGGATATGTATCACCAACCGAACAAATAGTACTTAAAAATGGCACAACCATATCCAAACCAAAATCCAAAGAAAAATGGATAGCATTCGATAAAGAAAAATAAACTGCTAAAGTAAAAGCAATGAATGCCATTTACTGTGCTGTGTCCCAAGAAGCCTTTAATCAAATCAGTATGTGTGGTACTTCTAAAGAAGCATGGGACTTGTTGGATACAACTCATGAGGGAACAAGCACATTAAACAAATCCAAACTTCAACTCCTAACATCACAATTTGAAAGTCTCAGAATGGAAGAGCATGAGACATTCATGGAGTTCTTCACAAAACTGAACATTATCTATAACTCCATGGGGCAATTAGGAGAAAAAGTTCCGGTTCCAAAAATCTGTAGGAAAATTTTGAGATCATTACCAGAACGGTTCAACATGAAAGTTACAACCATTGAAGAATGTAGAAACATGGATGAAATGAAAGTAGAAGAACTCCTACGTTCCCTACAAAAATTTGAACTACACTTCAAGCAAACTCCTAAACCCAAAAATATTGTCCTCAAAACTTTTAAGTATACTAATAAAGAGGATGAAAGTGAAAGGGAAAATGAAGATGAAGAAGTGGCCCTGTTGGCTCAACGGTTCAAAAAATTCTTCCATAAAAATCGTGGCCAATCATTTAAAGGAAAATAGTGGGATAACAAGCGTTATATACGTAAACCTGCTAAAAGTCCAACTAGCCACAATGCTACACGTACTAAAAGTTTGGGCACCTGTCCACTGAATTCCCTAATAGGAAAACCAAAGGAAAGGCAATGACATCCACATGGGATGATACTGAAGAGTCAAATTCAAAATGTAGTGACTCAGAAAGTGATGAAGATCGAAAATCCCTAAAAATACTCATGGCCTTCACATCTACAAACATTCTTGTCATAGCCAAGGAAAGTGATGAACCTTAAATCGAAGAATCATTTCCATCCAATGATGAGAAAGAAGAAGAAGAGGAAGAGAAGGAAAAACTACAGGATGCATCAACTTTATATCCAGAGCATCAATATCTTTAAAAGACTTGGGATTAGTGAAAATAAAAATAAATTGTTGTAAATGGATCTAGATAAAACTTCAGAAGTCAATACACACCTGATCAATTATCTATAGCAATACCACTCTGAAAATAATAAGCTGAAAAGAATTAATCTATCCCTCAAATTTGAATCATTAAAACTGACTAAACAGATTGATCTATTAAAAGATGAAAATGTGCATCTAAAGAATGAAAATCACTCACCTAGGTTTGATACAGAATAATCTAGGAGGTTGGTTGAACAAATAACAAATTAGAAAAACTCTTAGGGATGGGGAGATCTGGAAAAGACAAGAGTGGATTAAGATATAAAAAATCCAAACCAAGTTCCAAAAATGCAGCATCAATTATTGAGACATCAGCTACATCAAGAAGTAAAGCAAAAGCTACTTCTATCTGTCATTCATGTGGAGACTCTGGTCATTTTAAATTTGAATGTATTGCTCCTAAGTGGACTCAATCTAATTTCGGTCCAAATCATATTGGTAAATATAGACAAATCGAAAAAACAATACAGAATGTCAAGAGTCCACCAAACAATATGGCAAGAGATAAGATACATCTGTCTCTACCCAGAATGGCTAAGAGAATGGAGGAGCTAGTGAATCAAGTAGCTCAACTGAATCAAAAAGCAAATGATCTCATAAAACAAGGAAAAATGATTTAGTTACCCAATGTACCCAGACAAGTTCTCGACAGAGTAAAGGAAACATCCTCAAGAAAATCTGTCACAACACGGGTAATGAAAGAAAAGAAAAATTGTCTTGTTACTCACTTAAATCATTCAACAAGCAATTGTACTAAATGGTACCTAGACAGCGGGTGCTCAAGACATGTCACAGGTGACAAATCCTTTCTCTCAAATTACTTAAATCTTGATGATGGGATGGTCACTTATGGGGATGGAAGCACCACTAAGGTAATAGGGCAAGGAACTATCAAAGGAATGGATATGCTTAAAAACAAGAGTGCCTTTTGCATAAAAGGATTGACACATAATCTTCTAAGAATTTCTCAAATATGTAACAACGAGCATGTGGTTACTTATGACAAACTAAAGTGCAAGATCCTGGACTCATCAGGAAAATCCGTTATGGAGGGTCTTCGCACCAGCAACCACTGTTATTTCATCAAAGGCAACAGAAAGGTTGATCCATATACCTAGTAACAAGTGAGCATGGAAAACATGTCCAGGTCATGGCATCTAGACCTGAATGGATGTTGAAATGATGCACTTTTGATGATTTTCATGATATATCTGAGGTCTTTACACCTCAAACACTTCATTTTATGTATAAGCATTAATGATGTTTATAATTTTGAAGGTTACAACTTTTTGTTTAAATTTTGATGTGTATATAAGCTGATATGACAATATACTGTGATATGCATATACGAAAGACCATGGAAATGCTCAAATCAATGTCATACTTTTACTCTTCGATAAGTCAGTCGATGAATCGGACTAATCCTCGATCATATCGATTAGATATTGAAACCATCGACGACCGTTCAGAATCTGAAGCGTCACACATTATAAATTGTTATCGAAGACCTCTTCAATAACATCAACCTAAGTCGGTCAATGAGATCGATGTAGAATTAATGTTATCGAGAAATGATGGATTGCATCAAAATCATTGAGAAGCTAACATGTTGGAAAGATCTCCTTTTACTCCCAATGATCGTAGGATTAGAATTCAATGTTGTTATGAGTTATTTATCAATGACATCGGCACATATTCGATATCATCGATGAACTCTATATAAAAATCCGGTCGATGTGTAGAAAATCCAAATTAAAACCTTTTGTAGAGAGTTTTGTGATCCTCTCTCCCCATCTTAAGCACGTGCCTCTCAAAAAGGAGGAAAATTCATCTGAAAAGAGAAAGGATGGTGAAATAAAAAGCTAAGGAAGTCCCTGGTGAACCTTAGAAAGGTAGAAAATTTAGGAAGGGAAAAATGATAGCTCATGGGCCTCCTCCCAAATGCCTTAAGTGGGAGAAGGCTGCTATTGTTGAGCATGTTGTCTTTCCCAGCTGTATTGAACCATATGGTACATACCTAGTGCTGGAAGTCATCGGATGGGAGAAAATACTAAAAATGGGAGGAACCTACCAATATGAACTTATCCACTAGTTCCTTCAATGTTGCCATTTCATTTGTGAAGATCCACTGAGCATCAGTCTTAGAGTTGGAAATTAGATTAGAATTATCCATTCTGTGCTACTCAGACTTGTGTTGGATGTGGAAGTCACATGTGTACCTATCACGGAATGCAATCTGAATGTGTTAGGGGTGTGGGGAGAGATAACGCGTGCTCTATGTAATGGTCTCACTATTCCCAGAACCGAGGGAAACCTCCTCTGTGTTAATTATCTTGAGACTACCTATATGATCATGCATGACATTTTTGGCACCAATGTGTATCCATATGATATCTCTGGAAAACATCTCTCTCCTTTCATGCTCAACATCCTGTACGACGTCTATCCTGAGATTCCTGTGTGCTCGCCTACTTTCATTTTAGGACAACTGATTCGCATAGTCAAAAGCAAAGGCCTTGTCCATCCCTCATTTGTAAGCTTGTAAAATTTTTGGGACTTCCATCCACATCTGATGCAATACATCAGGGGGTGTGTTTCAATGATGATACTATTCAGCTCTTACTTCTAACCACCTCCTCTTAATCGATTAGTCCTTCTCTGCTAATTCATGATGCTGAAAACAATCAGCATTTGACTTCATTGGGCTTGAATCGCACACCTCTCCACAGTCCAGCCTTAGTCAATCACCAAAGGGACAATCAGCCCAAAATTGGGCACTCCCTGTTGAGAGGTCAAGCTGATATCGAAAAGCGTCTTCACAATTGCAAGAGGTGCCTGACTGGGATCGAGGATATAATCGACATACTGCAGCACACCCTACAACATCTCTTTGATCTAATGAAGTGCCGTCGAGATGACACGACACCATCTTTATTGGCACCAGCACCATAGAGTCGATGGTCTCCTGCCACCACATACACCAATTACTTATTTGCATGTACGGGCATGGATATCTTTTTGAATGCCTTGCGATCTTGTGAGTGCATGTGATGGCTAGCTAACATGAGAAGTCTAACAATTTTATTTTATTTTATTTTTTTTTATGGTTTATGGAAATCCTCTACATGAGGAAAATACTTGTATTTTGGTAGGCCCATGGTTGGGTTAGATATTTGGTTATGTTGGTTTGGGTTGGATGTTTAATACTGCCAAACTTGGGAAATTTTTATTTTGGATTTTTGATGGTTGATTGATAACTTATATATATTTGCTGCCGTGTTTTCTGTCATCTTCATCTACTTATCTGATATCCATGAATCATCTTATCTAAATTTATATTGCTTATCTGTAGAATGATAAATGTAATTGGTATACATTATTCTGACTGCTCTCCTAAAAATTGTTGAATATCCTTTAAAGATTGAGAATTGGATTATGATTTCTATCGGTTGAAGCTATACTGCTATTTTTTTAACTCATAGCTCTCCTTTAACCTGGTATGCATGGATGGTTTCCATGAGTATAGAGATGTCGTTATTTGTTATTAATGGAATTATTTGGGTCTTTATTGATTCTCCTATGTCTTAATGCTTCAACTTTAGTCAAATCATATTTGAAATATTACCCTTTACCAATGACGGACAAAAGGGGGGAGAACAAATCCCACCATAGGAAGAAAATTGTGTCTCTATGTATGAATGTTGGTGCAGTTGTTAGGAGGAGTAGCTACAAGAAAATAGGGGGAGCAGCTACTACTAACTGTTATAATTTTGTGTGTGAATAGCATATATGTAAAATTGTGTAAAGTTCATGTACACACAATTTAGGGTGTTGGTCTATATATTTTTATAGGATTTTAGGTGTTTTGTCATGTAATTAACAAAGGGGGAGATTGAAAGTGCCCTGGTTTGTCAATTAGCGTGAGTGTTGAGTTAGTAAGATAAATGAGTCCCATAGGAAGAATGTTCAAGCGTCTGCCTCAATCTGATGTGGCCTCAGATCTCTACAAAGGTAAACTTAGCCTCACATCCCATGTCCCAAAACACCAGGTATATAAAACCCTTAAAAATGGTTAGAACAACATAGGGTTTAAGATGTGAAAACTGTTTTGCAAAATTAAGAAAATCTTTAAGCTTTTGGCCTTTGTCGATTTATCGATCCGTGCTTTGATGAAATCGAACACTATTATCGATGTCCTCGATACTCACTCGATGTTATTGAAATGAGGACTTCAGATGTCTAGCAACCAAAATGAACCTTGGGCTAAATTATCGATGAATCGATGACATGATTGATATCATCAACTTTCGAATATCAAGTTCATCAAAACAGCTTGATAAAATCAACATTTGATAAGTTTGTGTCCAGAAAGCAATTAAGGAAAATCATGAGATTTTTGATGTCTCAAAGCGAGCCTTGATATCTTTGAAATTCAAATCTTGATGAAATCGATGTTCCTTTGATGATATCAAATTGGGACACAAATTCGACTAGCAAGTTTATAGGAAAATTCTTTGAAAAGATCAATGAATTGGAACTGCTATCGATATCATCGATATTCAAAATCAGATGATATTGAGGGATGATCGATCATATCAATACCTGTTAAGTTTCAAAGGCAATTCTGCTATCATATTTTTTAAATGTCAAGGAATCGAACCATGCATTAATGAAATCGGAGTTCGAAATCCAATGACATCGAAGCATCTTCGATAACCTCGATCTGTAGGCAAAAAGGTTCAAGAGTGTTTGACAGTTTGATTTTGTATCATCGAGCGGCCAATCGACCTTATCAAGAGTATACTCTCGATGATATCAAAGCTTGCTCGATGATATCGAACTTTGTCAAAAATATGATTATTTTATTTTCGTTAGAACTTTTTGCCTATTTAATGAGAGCTTGCCTTTGTTTGTTTTTAGAAAAAAGAAGATAGAGCTTATGAGTGTTTAATTTAGATCACCTATCCTAAGCCCTTTTGTAACATCCCAAAAATCGAGGGTCGGGTAGAATCCCAACTCCCGAGTTCCAAAATGTCACTTATGCAACATAGAGAATAATAAATGCATGTCGTTTGTAGAATAACATTAAACAATATTGGGATTAAGCCAAAACAACATATCATACTCCAGAGACAGTTAAATTTTACAAGCGGAAGACTGTGATACATATATAACAATATATAATTGATTGTAAGTCTCCAGAGTGTGAGCATGTTACCAGGTTAGACATATACATGTATACTCCAAAAATGATAAAAAGGATATACATGAGTGCTCTAAAAAAATATATAATGGCAAGTGTCATGGTGTCTAGTCAACCTCCCTGTAAACCCATCGGTCAGAACACGCATATAGGAGAAATCCTCAACATCATCATCAAGTCCGGCTCCACTTCACAAGCAGCACCATCATATGCAACTAAAACAGGGACTGGTTAGTATGCACGACACCGTCCCGTAACGTGGGAATGAGTGATCAACTCAGTGGAATCATAGAGTAAAGATTAGCATGTTATCAAATCAATCACGCGATAATAGTAAAGTAGGCAATCAAACATTCCTAGATACTATTGTTAATGCAAGCATGAAATGACATGATGGATGCCCTCACCAACATTCTCCCTCATACGGCACCATCTTACGCCCGTGGCATGCTTTCTTCCCATAGTGCTCCACATCTTCCAGGCACATGCAGTGCGATGTGGATATAATTATCGGGTTGTTATTAGTCCTTTTCATACAACAGGATTGGGAAACTAGGGTACTTTGCTTATATCAATCCCAACACAGATCCTGTCTAGGGTTGTCACTCCTAGTAATCTCATACGATGTTATATTTGTAGGTCACTGCTAGGGCTTCCAAGGCTGTTGCACGCACTCGTTGCACCGCTCCCCCATCACCTTATCAATATAGGCCTAATGTACTCTCATTGCTATGGAAGGGTCGTCGCCTCCCGTAGACTCAGAATACGCTCGAGATCACTACAAAGGGCTCCTCACCAATCAGTGTAGGCCGACAGCTCGAATGTAGTGTCCCATACCACCACAATCGGCTCACGAGTCAAAAGTGCTCACTGGTCACTACGGGGAGGTTTGTGGCCCCAGCATAGGCCGACAGCTCGACCACGGTGTCTCATACCACCATGCCCGGCTCATGAGTCTTTATGGATCAAGGTACCATGGTTAACAGGGTTTCCAATGGTAAGTTCAATACCCTAGGTTCAAGCAGTTATAACTCATACATGGTGAACATACAATGGCCAGTTGGGTTACTTGACGGGCTCGACTAGTATGAGCGCATCTCAAGCTGAACGACATGAAGTGCATAAAACACTTCGTGTGGCCTAACCACTGCCGCCAACTCAAAACACGACTCGCGTTCATCGACGCGTCCTTCGTGGCAAATAGAAGCCAACCACGAATTCGATCCATTACCGACTGCCTGGACTAACGTATAGCCCCAAGCATTTGTATAATGACATCAATAAGCATATGAGAGTAACAGAAATGAATATAAACAATACAAGCATGATGACACATGTTATAACATACTACATAAGCAAATCAACCAACTCATGCATTCCATATATATAATGAAATTGATTCATATAGCCAACATGTGGAAACCATATACATCAACATTTTAATTGAGAATTCAATCTCAAAACTAATTCACAACACCTTTTACTCAATACATACTAATACAAACATTTATACAAACACTTAGTCTACACACTTTAGTCTACACAGCGTAGGTCGACTCAAAGTGAGCATTAGGGCGAATCTCTTCGCCAAACAGATCATGCACTCATTTCTAATATCATAACATGACAAATACCCATGACAATCATTTCAGCAAAATACGGACGTATACATTATTTCCTATAAATGACTAAAATACCCTAAATCTCATATTCACCGTACGTATGCGAAATGGAAAACGGACAGCATGTTCTACATGTCAAACGGCGTTCTCGTCGATAATCTACTATTAAATGACATTGAAAGCTTTGAAATCAGTCAATCAAAGCGTCTAAAATCCTCACCTTTCGCCTTAGACGTGTATCGATTCGAACAGAATTTCTATGCTTCGTTAACGACGCTAAGGCGACCTAATGCACAAGATACGTAAGCTACATCGCTAAAGTATCAAAGGAATCCCTAAAACAGCAAGTGGTTAGGGTTTTTCTTACCTAGAAGTGGGTTAGAATCACTAAAAAAGTGATTTGAAGGCGGTGGATAAACACGTGTAGAAGCTGGTTCAAGTGGCAGGGAGATTCTCTCACAACTCTCCACAAATTCTCTCTTTCTCCCTCTTCACTTTCTAGGGTTTGTTGTAAATTCAGATGGGAGAGATATGAGAGGGTTTAAAGCCCTTATATAGGCTAAAACCTAACCTAAATAGACTTGGGAACAAGGTATACTTGAGTTATAACCAAATCGGAACTTTTCCGATCCAAAAGAGCGTTTCGGGAGGTCCCCTGGCCAAACGCGATCGGACTTAAGCTCATGTATACTGGATGTTGATCACATAAGGTTTTCAGTCCGGTAGAGTTCCCAGATCGCACGTGGCGGTCCAGTTTCAGTTCAGCGGTCATCGTACCTAAATCAAGTCTACAAGTCTCATGACATGAAAGAAAAAATTTTCTGATCCGAGGGTGAAATTTGGCTGAATTCTGACGGTCAGAATGCTTAATAATAACGCGCAACGACATGTGCCAGATTTTGAATTAAATTTTCAAATCTTTACTCTTTCTCACTCTCTTCACTCCAGGCTCAATGAAATAGCCTCAGAACATTGGTTGGGCTTGATTTTCGAAACGATTGTCAAGTCCAGCCAAGCGGTCATAACGGTCTAAGATTGTAGATATCGGACTTTCAACGCGCGGTCTAGATCCAATACAAGGTTTCAAAGGGTTCCTGGGAACAAACCGGTTTAGAGTTTGATCCTGGATTTCAGGGCAAGATAGCGTCATTGGTTCTACAAGTTTTAGGTCTTGCAGAACGTATTTAAAGCGATCAGGGACAATTTCACAGCTAATCTAACGTAGCGCTAGTTAACTTACGCTTATTTTCTAAAGGAATTAATCATAAGTGATTTATTTGACTTTGGAATTGGGTTCTGAGAGGTTACCAAGGTGCTATGGTTGACCCATTGCCTAAGGACGTCTAACCCCAGGTTGGAAAAAATTCGGGATGTTACACCTTTTCTCTCATGGGAGTTCATCCTCTAACCTACCCTTATCATTGATATTCAATAGAGTGGATTGGGGAATGAACTTCCACATTTACGGATCCTTTAACTACCACCTTAATGACAAATCGTTGAGCTGGGATAACTTGAATGTTAGATACTTGGATTCACTCTGTTTCTCAAATAGGAAAACATTTAACAGAGTAGAATTCCAACATTACCTTGACTTAACCCGTCGCCATACACTGGAGCATTATCTGTGTTGCGGTTCAAGGGAGTTGAAGATTCTTCTCAACAAAGGAGGAGATCTTCATCAATGTGCTTAATGGGGTTCATCTACTTATTTGTAAGTCATTAGAGTCCAGAGACCCTGCTGATCATTCTTTATATAAGATTCAGTCACAGGTGATTCTCACCCCTTTCAAGTCCTCATAAGACTCCTCCGACGGGAGAGTATGTGTGGGTGTTGTGTGTTGACCCTTACTCATGGGGAGCATAAACTCGAGGTTCCTTGTGTGGATCTTTAAACCGTGTGTCCTAAAACTTAAGTGTTGTGTATTGACCTTTGCTCTTGTGTAGGGCATAAACGCTTAGGTCCCTTGTGTGGATGCTTGGCCTGTGTAGCCTAAAATTTAGATGTTGTGTGTTGACCCTTGCTCCTGTGTGGGGCATGAACTTATGTCTCGTGGAGACATGTTAGGTACCTTGTGTAGGTCCTAAAGTCAACCTTGTGTAGGTTGTACTAGTTTGAGATGAACCTAATTTGAAACCTCTATTAGGAAAATCTGGTACACTCAAGGGTTGAGTGCGTCTGTCAGGAGTGGAGTAGGCAAGTAGTCAAACCACTATACATGGCTGTGCTTGGGATTGTTATTTGCACTCTACTTTTCTGTGTTTACTTTGAATGTTCACATGATGCATGATGATATGACTATTTAAAACTGTTAAGTATCACATTCCACACACAGCCACTCATTCAATCCATCATAGGCTAAATTTATATATTGCTTAGATATTAAATAGTCTTTTGATTGGATCCTCTATTTGACTTGGAAGCCATTAGAGTTAAGTCAAAGATATCTTGATAAATTGTTATATTCGATCAAGATAATGATGATAGGATTTTCAACTGTCATAAAATTTTATAAAGTCTTATTCACTCCCCTCTAAGACACTTTGACCTATTCCTACTTCTATTAGAGTGGTCATTACCACAATTTCATTTGTATTTGGCCCCCAGCTGAGTGGGTCAGGATAATATTCCCATCTTGATTATATTTATGCTATGCTTGATTCCTGCTATTTGCACTTTAATCTTAATTGATTTCCAATAATATTTTTGTTAACTCCTGGTTTTTAGGATGCAAGTCATATACTCGGGTTCTGAAAATTAGGGCGTTACAAGTTGGTATCAAAGCGAAGTATGAGATAGCCTGGTTGTGGGGTGAACATACAACCTTAAGGGATTAACTTAGGCGGAACTTAGAAATTTTCCCTTAGAAAATAAGTAGGATGAGTGAACGTAAAAACACAACACTTAGGTCCCTTAGATATTTTTGGAGTGAACGATTGAACGTATAGAGAAATCCCCAATAGCTAGAAAGAATTTAGAGCATGAATTACATAGGAAAGAACTTAGTATCCCTTGGGAAATGACAAGCTAGTCGTCTAAACTTAGAAACAGAAACCTTAGTTCCCTTGAAATTATAATTAGGAGTATTAGTTAAGCTTAGAAACTAAACTTGTATTGCATGCTATAGGTAAAGTAACAAGACCTCTAGCCTTGTGTTATTTCGTAATTAACTGGAATCTTTTCTTCGATACTTGAAACAAGTAATTTTGACCTCATAGAAAATCATGCCGCCCATGCTGCGATCACATCAGACCTGTATGGTTGATATACATCCCATTCCATCGATTGAGTACCCTCGAGAGCATGGTCCAGTTTACACGCCAGGCCCTTCGCCTAGAGTGGCAAATGCGGACATGAGATCTGAAGCTGTAAGGGATTCTCCTTCCCCTTAGATTTTTACGTTAGGATTGCCCTCATAGTATTTCGAGCGGCAGACACCTTCAGCTAATGCATACCCAGATTCATCGACAGGGGTCGCAACTTTCACTACCTTTGCACAGATGGCGGCGACCATTAACCAGCAACAAGCTGCCTCTATGCAACAACAGCAGGACTTGCACGCCCTCATGATGGAAACCGTCTAAGAATAGAATTGTGGGGGGACATCGCGTGAGGTAGAGGCTCAAGGTGCCAACATATTCGATCACTTTTTAAGACTTTGCCCACTGACCTTCGGAGGAGCACCTAACTTAGTTCAGACAGAGCATTGGTTAGCGAGGATCACCAAAATGATGATGTTGCTAGAGTGCACGGACTCCTAAATGGTCACCTTGGCCACATACACACTTGAGGAAGAGGCTGAGAAGTGGAGGGACAGTGTACAGATGTAACACCCCAGATTTTTTCCAACCTGGGGTCAGACGTCCTTAGGCAATGGGTCAACCATATCACTCTCAGAACTCAATTCCAAAGCCAAAGAAATCATTTTGGACTAAATTTTTTAAAAATTTAACGTGAATTAACTAGCACTAAACTAGATTACCTGTGAAATTAGCACCAGCCACTTTAAATACGATCTGTAAGACCCAAAACCTATAGAAACATTGACGCTACCTTACCCTGAAATTCAGGATCAATCTCTAAACCCGGTTGCTCTCGGGAGCACTTTGAAACTTTATATTGGATCTAGACCGCACGTCGAAAGTCCGATATTTATAATCTTAGACCATTATGACTGCCTAGTTGGACTTGACAATCATTTCAAAAATTAAGCCCAACTGACATCCTGAGACCATTCTACTGAGTCCGGAGTGAAGAGAGTGAGAAAAGGAAAATATTTAGAAAATTAATTCAACTTTTAATAAATCTGGCACGTGTCGCTTGCATGACATTTTTAAGCGTTCTGGCCGTTGGAATTCGACCAAATTTCACCCTCGGATCAGGATAGGTGGCCCTTACATGTCATATCACTTGTGGCCCTGATCGAGTTTCGGTGACCACTGAACTGAAACTGGTCTGCCACAGTCGATCTGGAAACCCGACTGGATTGAAAACTTAGCTTGACCTAGATCCGATATCAGAGAGCTTAAGTCCGATCGCATTTAATAACAGGACCTCCAGAAGTGCTCCGTTGGATTGGAACAGACCCGATTTGGTTATAACTTAAGTATACCTTGACTTCAAGTTTATTTTCGTTATGTTTGGGCTTATAAAAGGGCCTTAAACCCTCTCATAAATCTCATACGAATTTCAAACCCTACCCAAATCAAGAGAGAGAAAAGAGAGAAAGTGAGGGAGAAGTTGGGGCTTTCTCCTGGGATTCTTCCCTGCTGCTCCACATGCTAAAGTCATCCACCTGCATCGTTATTCCGGCGATTCTAGTTTCATTCTCGGTAAGAAAGCCTAACCCTAACCTGTTCTAGGGTTTCAATTGGTGCAAGTGGTGAGGTAGCTAACCTAAATCATACTGTAGGTTGTCAATCTGTCGTTGACGACGATGTAGAGTTCCTATTCGATTCATTATGCTCCTACGGCGTAAGGTATGGATTTTAGATGCTTAATTTACCATTTTTGAAAGCTTTCAATGCCGTTTAATGGTAGATTGTTGATAAGAATGTTGTTTGACATGTAGAACATGGTGTCCATTTTTTATTTCGAATACGTACGAAGAATATGAGATTTAGGGTATTTTAGGAATTTAAAGGAAATACTGTATACGTACGTATTTTGCTGATATGATTGCCATGAGTATTTACCGTGTACCAATACTAGTTATACGTGTATGATCTGTTTGGCGAAGAGATTCACCCTAATGCACATATTGGCCGACATATGCTATGTAGACTAATGTGTGTAGACTAAGTGTTTGTTGAAATGCCTAAATCAATATGATTTATGCCTGCCATATGTTTTGAATGTAAGAACATGATTGTTGTGTATTAAACATCTCCTTGATATAAGGATCTGTTAAAATCAACATACGTCAAGTACGTTAGAGTTGTGTATAAATGTATGTATTAGTAAGTATTGAATAAATGATGTTGTAGATTAGCATTGAGACTGGATTCTCAACTAATTTGATGATGTACATGATTTCCTCCATACTTGTTGTATTTCAATTGATTACCTTATGTGTGAAGTACTCGTGTATGGTTAACTTCTTATGATGTATGTTATAACATGTTGATAACATGCTGGAATTTCTTGTATTTCAATTCTGTCTCTCTCATATGATTATTGATTTAGATTACAAGTGTTTGGGGCTATACTCTAGTCGAGGCAGTTGGTAACAGATTTGAATTCGTGGTTGGATTTTATTCGCCACGAAGGATGAGTCGATGAACCCGAGTCGTGCTTTGGTTGACGGCAGTAGTTAGGCCACACGAGGTGTATATACACTTCATGTGGTTCAGTTTGAGGTGCGCTCGTACTAGTCCAGTTCGTCAAGCAACCCGACTGACCACTGTATGTTCACCTTGTATTGGTCATAACTGCTTGAACCTAGGGTACTGAACTTACCAGTGATAACCCTGATAACCATGGTACCTTGATGTAACGCCCGTGAAAAATCCATCCTTGGGCTCGAGTACCAACTCGACCCGAATTTGCGTAGAATTCATTCCTTTGGAAAATTTGACTAGGTTAGCTAGTGCAACGTTAGAATAGCTGGGAAATGGTCCCTGATCACTTTAAATACGTTCTACAAGGCCCGAAGCGAGTGGAACTAAGGGTGCTATAATGCTCTAAAGCTTCGGATCAAACTCTAAGCCGGTTTGTTCTCTGGACCACTTTGAATCTTTGTATTGGATCTAGACCGCACGTTGAAAGTCCGATACCTCCTATCTTAGACCGTTAGGACCGTCTAGCTGGGCTTGACACTCATTCCAAAAATCAAGTCAAACCGATTATTACAGGCTATTTCATTGAGCCCGGACCGAAGAGAGTGTGAATAGGGACATAGTTGGAATTTCAAATTCAAATCTGGCACACAAATTTGACGCATCAGTATTAAGCATTCTGACCGTCAGAATACAGCCAAATTACACCCTTGGATCAGGAAAAATATCTATTATATATCACGGGACTTATAGGCCTGATCTTGGTGCGGTGACCGTTAAACTGAAACTGGGCCGCCACGTGCGATCTGGGAACCCAACCGGTCTGAAAACTGGATGTATGCTAGATCTAGTATGCATGAGCTTAAGTCCGACCGCATCTGGCCTGGGGACCTCCAGAAATGCCCTTTTGGACCGAAACGGCCCCGATTTGGTTAGGCACCAAGTAAACATTGTTCCCAAGCCTATTTTGGGAATGTTTTAGGCTATAAAAGGGGTTGAAACCCTCACTCCTCTCTCCCATCCGAATTTGAGAGAAGCCCTAGCTTGGGAGAGAGAAAAAGAGTGAGAGATTGTGAGAGAGTGGGAGAGTTCTTCCCGCCACTTGTGCTACGTGTTGCACGTGCTTAAGCGACACTCCTCTACCGCTTTCCCGGCGATTCCACCGCAATCCTAGGTAAGTAAAAACCCTAAATAGTTGGTGATTTGAGTTTTTCTTGTTTCCATAGCGATGTAGCTTATGGATCTTATGTATTAGGCTCCTTACTCGCCGTAGACGAACCATATACACTCCGCTTCAATTCCCGAGTCTACAAGACACTAGGTGAGGATTTTAGACGCTTTGATTGACGGTTCCCAACGCTTTCAATGTCGTTTAATAGTAGATTCTTGACGGCATCGCCGTTTGACATGTACAAAATGCTCTCCGTTTCCCGTTTCGTAAGCTAACGAAGAATATGAGATTTAGGGCATTTTAGTCATTTGTAGGAAGTACTGTTTACATTCATATTTTGCTGAAGTGATTGACATGGTTTGTTGTCGCATTAGGAAGTTAGGAATGCGTGCATAATTAGTTTGGCGAAGAGGTTCGCCTAGTTGCACACTTTGGGTCGACATACCATATGTAGACTTAAGTGTGTAGTGTATGTGTTTGTATAAATGTTTGTATTAGTATGTATTGAATTAAATGATGTTATATGATAGTTTGTGATTGATTTTTCAACTATTATGCTGACCTAGATGATTTTCTACATGTTGATAAAATGCATGATTTCATTACATGCATTGAATGTATGTGCTTGAGGATTTGCTTAAGTTGAATATGCATGGGAAGTATGCCTTGAAGATTTGCTTAAGTTGAATGTTATAACATGTGCTAACATGCTCACATGATGTATTTCAATTCCAATACCTTTTATAGTGATTCCATAGATGTGTGGGACTTGACTTAGTCCAGGCAGTCGGTAACCGAGCGAATTCGTGGCTGACTGGTCATAGCCACGAATGACGCGTCGATGAACGTGATTCGTGTTGAGAGTTGGCGGCAGTGGTTAGGCCACGCGAAGTATTTTACGCACTTCATGTCGTTCAATTCGAGATGCGATCGCGCTAGTCGAGCCCGTCAAGTAACCCGACTGGCCGATGTTTGTTCACCTTGTATGTAACATAACTGCTTGAACCTAGGGTACTGAACTTACCATTGTAAACCCTATTAACCGTGGTACCTTGATCCACAAAGACTCATGAGCCGGGCATGGTGGTATGGGACACCGTGGTCGAGCTGTCGGCCTACGCTGGGGTCACAAACCTCCCCGTAGTGACCAGTGAGCACCTAGACTCGTGAGCAGATTATGGTGGTATGGGACACTATATTCTAGCTGTCGGCCTACACTGATCAGGCGACGAGCCCTTTGTAGTGACCGCGAGCGTATTCTGAGTTCACGGGAGGCGACGACCCTTCCGTGCAGTAGAGTACAGTAGGCCTGTATTGATAAGGTGATGGGGGAGCGGTGCAACGAGTGCGAGCAACAGCCCTGGCAGCCCTTGCAGTGACCTACGAAATGTACATCGTATGAGATTACTAGGAGTGACGACCCTAGACAGGATCCGTGTTGGGATTGATACAAGGGAGGTACCTTAGTTTCCCAATCCTGCTGTTTGAATGGACTAATAACAACTTGGTAATCATATCACCATAGCATTGCATGTGCCTGGAAGATGTGGAGCACTCTAGGGAGTGTGGCATGCCGCGGTCGTAAGATGTTGCCGTATGAGGGTGATCGTCGGTGAGGGCATACATCACGTCATATCATCTTGCATTAACAACAGTTTTAGGACTTGTCTGATTTACTGCTTTACTATTATCGCGTGATTGAATTGTGAACATGCTAATCTTTGCTCTATGATTCCACTGAGTTGATCACTCATTCCCACGTTACGGGATGGTGTTTGCAACACCCACCAGACCCTGTTGTAGTTGCAGGTGACGATGAGATCCAGGAGGTGGAGCTAGATGATGACGAGGACCAGGATGAGTTCTCGTATATGCAGTATCATGACGGCTTCCCGTAGGTGACCTGGATCGAGGGGACATCAGTGGGACTTTTCTTTTTGAACATTATTCTTTTGTTATGTACATGTATATGAGACTCAGAGATGTAGTCATACTTTGGAGACAGTTGAGATTACTTTGTTTTTCCATACAGTGATATATATCTTGTTTAGTCTTCCGCTTGCTTTTATCACTGGATCTGAAGTATGAATTGCAGTTTTGGTATACTTTTACTCATGTGAATGCTTTAAATCAGACAACATTGAATCATAACCATTTTTGTTGCATAAGTGACGGTCTGGAACTCGGGAGTTGAGTTTATACACGACCCCCGATTTTCAGGGTGTTACAAGTTGGTATCAGAGCATGAATGAGAGTATACTGGGCCTGGGTTATGGTCTTGCGACGTACGCTGTCGCTTCCTTTGACTTAGGTGGGTGCGAGAAGGGTCTAGAAACACTTCTAGGATCACAGATTCGCCGATAGGCGAAGTCTATAAGGATCGATCGCAAGATCGAGTCTGTAACGCATCTCGGGTCGCGTAAAGCGACCCGAATCACTTCAAAGCTGTAGGAAGTCGGGTGGAGACGTCCTATGAGCGGTTTTAAACCACAAAAGTGAATCTTTGGGCCGTGGAATGACCACGACTCCAGTAATCAATCGCCAGGGCTTAAAAAAAAACCCGTTTTGCCAAAAATTCTCAAAATTCCTACCCTAAACACTTCAACCTTCAGTTCTTTCTTATCCATTTCATGTTAGGCATCAAACCTAATGTGAAAATAACACAAATTAGTACATTCACCAAATTTTACAGTGAATAGTAAAATTTCATGAAAAATGGCCATAAGGCCATTCTAACTTCACTTTCTTTAGCAACTAAGGAGCTAGAAAGATGTACTGGATCCTTCTACCCCAAATTCATATGCTGCATCATATGGTTTGGTATTCGGAATTGCGATGTGGACCCGGAAAGCCCCGAACACATGTTTGGGCTCATAGGGACCAAAATATAATGAACCAAGGGGTGGGACCAACTTTTTTGGGGCCCTGGGACCATGGGGGACCAGACCCATGGGGTCCCGCTGGCCAACCTGAAGGTTGGCCGGCGATGCCATCGCCGGCCGGGCGATGCATCGCCGGCCGGCCACCTCCGATGGTGCTGCCCTTTGGGCGCACCCACTTAAATACACCCCCCATCACTCCTAGCTACCTCCCATCCCACGAAAACCCCTAAAACACCCCTCTCCTTCACAAACAGCCCCCTTGCATACCCTAGATTTGATTTTCAGCACTCCATTCCAAACCCCGGCGACCCAAACCCCTCCTAATCCCTTCCTTGGCCAAAACCGACCACCACCCATTGATTATTGGGTGTTGGCAGCCCCTTTCCTTGAAAATTTTCCCATTTGGAGCTCCAAAATCCCCCAAATAGTGCTGAAATCGTGAGCAGCTCCATTCCATCTTTTTGTTCTTATTTTTCCCTGAAACTACAGCCTTAGGAAGCTTGAAGCATCCCTCTACGACGCCTAGATTTCCTTTTGTCAGATTGAGCAGCCATTTCTCCGCATTTTCGGCGTTTTCCATGGCTTTCGTGGAAGCTATTTTGGGTCTTTTGTCACTCTCATCCATCCTGTCTTTGATGGGTAAGAGGAAAACTGCAACAGACGAGGCTGGGCCGAGCCGCCCTGCTCGATTGAGAAGACCGCGGGGTGGTGCCGCAAGTTCAAGCGCCGCCGCAGGTCCAGCGGCAGTCCTGGAGTGCCGTACAAAGCGGGATTTGGATCCCCATGCACATCTTGGACGAACCATCCTATCAGAGATGCCTCATGGTGAATACACTGATCGTAGAGTGTTATTTGAGGCGGACGTAGATGGGCGATTGTTCGGCGAGTATCTGTTGTTCGAACGCATTGAAGCCGCGCACTGGGGACCGATCTTTGAAGCTCGCGCTCGTGCTAATGTGAGCACTATTCGTGCCTTCTATGCTAGCATCCAGAGTCCTACCTTGGAGCCCTTGCAGTTCAAAATCCCTTTTGGTAGAGATCGGATGGCTACGATCGACGTCCGGTTGGTTGCGCGACTTCTCAATGTGCCTCTAGGTGATGTACATCCAAGTGAGAAGAATTTGAGGACTAGACGTGAACGAGATCGCCGCACCAGGTTTCTGTGCGGTAAGTTGGTTCCATGGCAGCCTAATAATAGCCTCAAGGCGACGTACATGTCTGAGGATTTACGTCTGCTGCATCACATCTGCACGTTCAATGTTTATCCTAGGTCGACGAACCGCATTGAATGTACACGTCTTATGGTCGATTTCTTATTTCTGGTGGCCCAGGGAGAGAACGTATGTATGGCCACTTTCATCTTACGGCAGATAGTTCTCATAGCCAGGTCGAGAAGAACATCCGAATCCCTTCCCTTTGGCCGACTCATTTGCAAGATTGCGCTTGAGTTTGCCTATAGACTTGGACCCGAGTTGCCGGTATCGATTCACACCATCGATGAGTCGACGATGGTTAAGATGAAGATTGGGTCGCAATATCGTGAAAATCAACTTGAAAGGGATAGTGGGGACGACTTTGATGAAGAGGAAGATCAAAGCGAAGGAGAACCTAGTGCAGAGGTTCAGGAAGAGACTCAGGAAGAAGCAGAAGAGGAGGCTCAGGATACTGATGAGAGCCCTCCTCCTTCTGCGCAGACTACTATTGACGATCGCATTGCTCGGATGGAGGAGAGTCAGACCGCTTTGCGAAGGGAAGTCCAAGAACTTCGAGCAGAGGTCGCTGATGCCAAGGCCGTCACGAAGAAGAAATTTGGCAAGGTGACTCGCACCTTGAAGGCAATCCTGTGTTGTTTACAGGATAAGGGTGCTCCTCCTCCGTCGCCAGACTCCGACTAGCGACGCGATCTTTGATGTTGTTATGAGTAGTTAGCCATTTTCTGTTTCATGTGTGTAAAGCCTATTAGGGCTAGTGCTTTGCTTATGTTGCTGTTGCTTAACTGTCTTAATTTCCATGTCATTCTAGTCATGATGCTTGTAAGGATATATCCCTTGTATTGTGACAATTTTGATTAATTGAAATGCATGGAATGCCTTTGACTCTTTAGTGAATGATTGTGGTGTATTTGTGCAATTGAGACTGACAAGGTTGCGCCCTATTTTGAATATAGGGAATGCCACCTAAGACCACGAGGAGCGCGGTTCGGCTTTCATTGTCAGAGCAGATGGATCAGGCTCCCTCTCAGTCTGGCACTCGTCCGGACCCTGCTGTGGGCCCGATTCCTGAGACTATTCGATCGTCTCAGCCTGCTACTGGTCCTACAGATGGACCACCGCCATTTACACCATCAGTTAGAGAGCCACAGCGCGCATCTACTTCCGCACCTCATCCGCCACAGCCTGCTCCACCACCTGATAGATTCGAGCAGATGATGGCTATGATGCTACAGCAGCAGCAGTTATTGACTGCCATAGTCGGGACGTTAGCCCAGGGTGGGGGTGCGACTGCATCTACTCCGCCTGCACCACCTGCGCATCCAGCTGAGGATGCCTATGCTTACGCCCAGGATGAGGGCATAGCACTTCCTGCGCAGCCTGCTTTCCCTGCGGGGAACCCTGCCGACACACGGGGCCTTCTGGAGCGATTTCAGCGCTTGCGGCCTCCTACTTTCACGGGTTCTCACAGACCCGAGGAGGCTGAGTTTTGGCTCGACCGAGTGTCGAAGATTCTGCGCATGTTGCACTGTACTGAGGCAGAGCAGGTAGAGCTGGCTACCTTCCAGTTTGAGAGAGAGGCCAGTATGTGGTGGGATAGTGTATTGCGGACTGTTACCGCAGACTTTGTATGGACATGGGCAGCATTCGAGTTTCGCTTCCATGAGAAGTATTATCCTCAGACCTACAGGCACGAGAGGGAGAATGAGTTTCTCCGTCTCAGGCAGGCAGCGATGACGGTCACCGAGTATGAGCATCGGTTCACAGAGTTGGGCAGGTACGTCCCGACGATTCTAGCTGATGAGCAGATGCGCATACGGCGCTTTTTGGAGGGCTTGCGACCGGATATTCGGTCGAAGATGTGCTGTATCAGTTTCTCCTCCTATGCGGAGTTGGTTCACATGTCCATGCGGGCAGAGCAGGACGTGGATCGACTTGCGCGATCACGAGGCCCGACTACTTCCAGGCCGCGACCGGAGTTGCCAGATAGGCCCTTCGCGGGCAAGAGACCTCGCGTTGATCCTCCTACCAGGACCACGGCGCCAGTAGGACCGTTTAGGCGCCCTGATTTATCATGCACATACTGTGGGAGGACGGGCCACCTAGCGCCGAGTTGCTTTTCGAGGATGCGGGACAGTGGGTTCTCGCCGCCGCAGAAGATTGATCGTGTACGTCCACAGGCGATATCAGCACCGCCTATACGGTCAGCTCCTGCACAGTCCTCTTTCAGACCCACAGTATCGCAGATTCGACAGCCCCCACGGCCCTTGACACAGCGGCCGAACCTGCCACAGCAAACTCGAGTTCATGCACTGACCGCTGAGGCATCTACGACGCCGACTTTCCAGCATTCAGCCTTCGAGGTCACGGGCCATATCGGAGGTACTCCCGTTCTTGTCATGGTGGACACTGGTTCCACGATTTCCTTGATATCGCGTGCCGTAGTCAGACGTCTTGGGTTGCAGACTATCACTATGGATAGCGTGCGAGTCCTTGCAGCTCATGGAGATTATTCGGATGTCACCCAGATGTGTGAGGGTTGTTTAGTTGATCTGGGAGGCAGGACGATGACTCTTGATCTGGTCGTCGATCCCTCGCTCGTATATCTCGACGTCATTCTTGGCATGGACTGGTTGACTGCAGCGAGAGCCGAGATTGACTGCGAGGCTCGTGTGGTGACGGTGTACGAGCCTGAGGGCACGCCTTTCACATTTTCAGTGCGGGTAAATCTTCCTTTCCGCATTCTTAGCTACGCCACTCTATTGCGCGACGCTGGTGCCCAGGTACTTGAGCAGACGCCAGTTGTTTCTGAGTTCGGGGATCTGTTCAGGAAGATCCCTGGTTTGCCGCCCCGACGTGAGATCGATTTCACTATCGATCTGATTCCTGGTTCTACACCCGTCTCACTGTCGACGTATCGCATGGCACCATGTGAGATGGAGGAGTTGAGGACGCAGATTGATGGTCTACTAGAGCTTGGCCTTATACGGCCTAGCGTATCTCCTTGGGGAGCACCGGTCTTGTTCGTGAAGAAGAAGGATGGTTCGCTGCGATTGTGTATTGATTATCGCAGGCTGAACCAACTCACAGTGAAGAACAAGTACCCTTTGCCCAGGATCGACGACTTGTTTGATCAGTTAAGAGGAGCGCAGTACTTCTCGAAGATTGATCTTCAGTCAGGATATCATCAGCTGCGCGTCAGAGATGAGGACGTGCAGAAGACAGCGTTCAGGACCAGTTTTGGTCATTACGAGTTCCTTGTGATGTCGTTCGGTCTCACGAACGCACCGGCCGTGTTCATGGATCTGATGAACAGGGTATTGCGGCCCTTCCTCTATCGATTCGTCGTTGTCTTCATCGACGACATTTTGGTATACTCTAGGAGTCGAGAGGAGCATGAGGAGCACTTGCGTTTGGTCCTTGATACGCTCAGACAGCATCAGTTGTTCGCACAGTATAAGAAGTGCGACTTCTGGAAGCAGGAGGTGAAGTTTCTGGGACACGTGGTGTCCAAGGATGGCATGGCAGTTGACCTGTCTAAGGTAGCTGCGGTGCAGGACTGGGAGCAGCCTGGTTCTGTCACTGAGGTGAGGAGTTTCTTGGGTCTCGCTGGCTATTATCGGCGCTTCATTCAGGATTTCTCGAAGATCGCGAGACCCTTATCTCAGTTGACACGGAAGGACGTGAAGTTCGCCTGGAATGATAAGGCGGAGTCAGCTTTTCAGGAGCTGAAGGACAGACTTACGTCCGCCCCTGTGCTAGTATTGCCAGAGCAAGGGGTTAAATACACTATATACACTGACGCGTCTAGCGTTGGTTTGGGTTGTGTCCTTATGCAAAGGGACAGGGTAATTTCGTATGCCTCGAGACAATTAAGGAAGCACGAGGAGAATTACCCTACACACGACCTGGAGTTGGCAGCCGTGATATTCGCACTGAGGCTCTGGAGACATTACCTCTATGGAGAGGAGTTCGAGCTCTTTTGCGACCACAAGAGCCTCAAGTACATATTCACACAGCGGGACTTGAATATGAGGCAGCGGCGATGGATGGAGACGCTGAAGGACTTCAAGTTTGAAGTCTCTTACCATCCTGGGAAGGCGAACCTTGTGGCTGATGCGTTGAGCCGCAAGAAGGCGATAGAGTTTGCGGCTCCGCTGATGGTTGCCGAGTGGGATATGGTTGAGTTTTTGCGAGACTTTGAGCAGAAACTCACCGTAGAGGAGCCATTTGAGTTCATCGCACATGTTCAGGTGCGATCCCCGATCAATGACCGTGTCATCGAGGCGCAGAGGGACGACGCGCATCTTACTGAGCTTCGAGAGCAGGCCAGTGATGATGCTGACGCCGACTGGCGAGTTGGCATGGATGGGGGCTTACGTTACCGTGGCCGCCTATGCGTTCCTGATGTCCCTGACTTGAGACGAGAGATTCTCGAGGCTGCGCATTCTACTAGACTCGCGATGCATCCTGGCAGCACGAAGATGTATCGTGACGTGAAGAGAACGTACTGGTGGGAAGGTATGAAGACCCACATAGCTGAGTTCGTGTCCCGTTGTCTCACTTGTCAGCAGGTGAAGGCAGAGCATCGCCGACCACCTGGACTTTTGCAGCCTATGCCGATTGCAGAGTGGAAGTGGGATTTCATTTCCATGGACTTCATTTCTGGGTTGCCGAAGACGAGGAAGGGGCATGATTCTATTTGGGTGATCGTCGACCGATTGACGAAGTCGGCGCACTTCCTACCGATCAGAGTTACGAACTCTGCAGACGAGCTGGCTAGATTGTATATTAGAGAGATCGTGCGTCTGCATGGAGTTCCGTTGGAGATCGTGTCGGACAGAGACACGCGGTTCACTTCTATTTTCTGGACTCGCATTCAGGAGGCTATGGGTGTGAAGTTGAAGTTCAGTACTACCTTCCACCCACAGACGGACGGACAGACAGAGCGAGTGAACCAGATCCTGGAGGACATGTTGCGAGCTTGCGCATTGGACTTCAAGGACAGTTGGGATGACTGTCTTGCATATGCGGAGTTTGCGTACAACAATAGCTTCCAGGCGAGTATCGGCATGGCACCTTATGAGGCGCTGTATGGGCGACCTTGTCGCGCACCGCATTGCTGGTTAGAGGTCGGTGAGCGCAGCTTGATTGGCCCAGAGTTGGTGCAGGCGACGTCAGAGAAGATTGATATTATTCGACGTCGGCTACTTACAGCGCAGAGCAGACAGAAGAGCTACGCCGATACGAGACGGAGACCACTAGAGTTCACAGTCGGGGATCATGTGTTTTTGCGAGTTTCCCCTATGAAGGGAGTCCTTCGGTTCGGGAAGAAGGGGAAGATGGCACCGCGATTCATTGGCCCCTTTCAGATCCTCGATCGTGTGGGAGCAGTGGCTTACCGATTGGCTTTACCCACGCCCCTCGCGAGCGTCCACAACGTATTTCATGTTTCTATGCTGAAGAAGTACGTTGCTGATCCTTCTCATATCATCAGATGGGAGCAGGTGCAGTTAGGAGAGGATGTTACTTATATCCTGCGACCGACACGCATCTTAGACCGGAAGGAGCAGGTACTACGTAGCAAGGTGATTCCCCTTGTGAAGGTACTATGGACGCATCATACTGAGGAGGAGGCTACTTGGGAGACAGAAGCCGAGATCAGAAAGAACTACCCACAGCTTCTCGAGGAGTACGAAAAGGTACAAAATTTCGAGGACGAAATTATTTGTTAAGGGGGGTAGATTGTAACGCCCGTGAAAAATCCATCCTTGGGCTCGAGTACCAACTCGACCCGAATTTGCGTAGAATTCATTCCTTTGGAAAATTTGACTAGGTTAGCTAGTGCAACGTTAGAATAGCTAGGAAATGGTCCCTGATCACTTTAAATACGTTCTACAAGGCCCGAAGCGAGTGGAACTAAGGGTGCTATAATGCTCTAAAGCCTCGGATCAAACTCTAAGCCGGTTTGTTCTCTGGACCACTTTGAATCTTTGTATTGGATCTAGACCGCACGTTGAAAGTCCGATACCTCCTATCTTAGACCGTTAGGACCGTCTAGCTGGGCTTGACACTCATTCCAAAAATCAAGTCAAACCGATTATTACAGGCTATTTCATTGAGCCCGGACCGAAGAGAGTGTGAATAGGGACATAGTTGGAATTTCAAATTCAAATCTGGCACACAAATTTGACGCATCAGTATTAAGCATTCTGACCGTCAGAATACAGCCAAATTACACCCTTGGATCAGGAAAAATATCTATTATATATCACGGGACTTATAGGCCTGATCTTGGTGCGGTGACCGTTAAACTGAAACTGGGCCGCCACGTGCGATCTGGGAACCCAACCGGTCTGAAAACTGGATGTATGCTAGATCTAGTATGCATGAGCTTAAGTCCGACCGCATCTGGCCTGGGGACCTCCAGAAATGCCCTTTTGGACCGAAACGGCCCCGATTTGGTTAGGCACCAAGTAAACATTGTTCCCAAGCCTATTTTGGGAATGTTTTAGGCTATAAAAGGGGTTGAAACCCTCACTCCTCTCTCCCATCCGAATTTGAGAGAAGCCCTAGCTTGGGAGAGAGAAAAAGAGTGAGAGATTGTGAGAGAGTGGGAGAGTTCTTCCCGCCACTTGTGCTACGTGTTGCACGTGCTTAAGCGACACTCCTCTACCGCTTTCCCGGCGATTCCACCGCAATCCTAGGTAAGTAAAAACCCTAAATAGTTGGTGATTTGAGTTTTTCTTGTTTCCATAGCGATGTAGCTTATGGATCTTATGTATTAGGCTCCTTACTCGCCGTAGACGAACCATATACACTCCGCTTCAATTCCCGAGTCTACAAGACACTAGGTGAGGATTTTAGACGCTTTGATTGACGGTTCCCAACGCTTTCAATGTCGTTTAATAGTAGATTCTTGACGGCATCGCCGTTTGACATGTACAAAATGCTCTCCGTTTCCCGTTTCGTAAGCTAACGAAGAATATGAGATTTAGGGCATTTTAGTCATTTGTAGGAAGTACTGTTTACATTCATATTTTGCTGAAGTGATTGACATGGTTTGTTGTCGCATTAGGAAGTTAGGAATGCGTGCATAATTAGTTTGGCGAAGAGGTTCGCCTAGTTGCACACTTTGGGTCGACATACCATATGTAGACTTAAGTGTGTAGTGTATGTGTTTGTATAAATGTTTGTATTAGTATGTATTGAATTAAATGATGTTATATGATAGTTTGTGATTGATTTTTCAACTATTATGCTGACCTAGATGATTTTCTACATGTTGATAAAATGCATGATTTCATTACATGCATTGAATGTATGTGCTTGAGGATTTGCTTAAGTTGAATATGCATGGGAAGTATGCCTTGAAGATTTGCTTAAGTTGAATGTTATAACATGTGCTAACATGCTCACATGATGTATTTCAATTCCAATACCTTTTATAGTGATTCCATAGATGTGTGGGACTTGACTTAGTCCAGGCAGTCGGTAACCGAGCGAATTCGTGGCTGACTGGTCATAGCCACGAATGACGCGTCGATGAACGTGATTCGTGTTGAGAGTTGGCGGCAGTGGTTAGGCCACGCGAAGTATTTTACGCACTTCATGTCGTTCAATTCGAGATGCGATCGCGCTAGTCGAGCCCGTCAAGTAACCCGACTGGCCGATGTTTGTTCACCTTGTATGTAATATAACTGCTTGAACCTAGGGTACTGAACTTACCATTGTAAACCCTATTAACCGTGGTACCTTGATCCACAAAGACTCATGAGCCGGGCATGGTGGTATGGGACACCGTGGTCGAGCTGTCGGCCTACGCTGGGGTCACAAACCTCCCCGTAGTGACCAGTGAGCACCTAGACTCGTGAGCAGATTATGGTGGTATGGGACACTATATTCTAGCTGTCGGCCTACACTGATCAGGCGACGAGCCCTTTGTAGTGACCGCGAGCGTATTCTGAGTTCACGGGAGGCGACGACCCTTCCGTGCAGTAGAGTACAGTAGGCCTGTATTGATAAGGTGATGGGGGAGCGGTGCAACGAGTGCGAGCAACAGCCCTGGCAGCCCTTGCAGTGACCTACGAAATGTACATCGTATGAGATTACTAGGAGTGACGACCCTAGACAGGATCCGTGTTGGGATTGATACAAGGGAGGTACCTTAGTTTCCCAATCCTGCTGTTTGAATGGACTAATAACAACTTGGTAATCATATCACCATAGCATTGCATGTGCCTAGAAGATGTGGAGCACTCTAGGGAGTGTGGCATGCCGCGGTCGTAAGATGTTGCCGTATGAGGGTGATCGTCGGTGAGGGCATACATCACGTCATATCATCTTGCATTAACAACAGTTTTAGGACTTGTCTGATTTACTGCTTTACTATTATCGCGTGATTGAATTGTGAACATGCTAATCTTTGCTCTATGATTCCACTGAGTTGATCACTCATTCCCACGTTACGGGATGGTGTTTGCAACACCCACCAGACCCTGTTGTAGTTGCAGGTGACGATGAGATCCAGGAGGTGGAGCTAGATGATGACGAGGACCAGGATGAGTTCTCGTATATGCAGTATCATGACGGCTTCCCGTAGGTGACCTGGATCGAGGGGACATCAGTGGGACTTTTCTTTTTGAACATTATTCTTTTGTTATGTACATGTATATGAGACTCAGAGATGTAGTCATACTTTGGAGACAGTTGAGATTACTTTGTTTTTCCATACAGTGATATATATCTTGTTTAGTCTTCCGCTTGCTTTTATCACTGGATCTGAAGTATGAATTGCAGTTTTGGTATACTTTTACTCATGTGAATGCTTTAAATCAGACAACATTGAATCATAACCATTTTTGTTGCATAAGTGACGGTCTGGAACTCGGGAGTTGAGTTTATACACGACCCCCGATTTTCAGGGTGTTACACTTGATCCATTAAGACTCATGAGCCGGGCATGGTGGTATGGGACACCGTGGTCGAGCTGTCGGCCTACGCTAGGGCCACGAGCCTCCCTGTAGTGACCAGTGAGCAACCCAGACTCATGAGCTGATTATGGTGGTTTGGAACACTATAGTCGAGCTGTCGGCTTACACTGATAAGGTGAAGGGGGAGCGGTGCAACGAGTGCATGCAATAGCCCTGACAGCCCTTTGTAGTGACCGCCAGTGTACTCTGAGTCTACGTGAGGCGACAACCCTTCCGTAGCAATAAGAATACAACTAAGCCTATATTGATAAGGTGATGGGGGAACAGAATAACGAGTGTGTGCAACAGCCCTGACAGCCCTTGTAGCAACCTAGAAATATATCATCGTATGAGACTATTAGGAGTGACGACCCTAGATAGGATCCTTGTTGGGAATGATATAAGGGAAGTACCCTAGTTTCCCAATCCTGCTGTATAAAAAGGACTAATAACAACTCGGTAATCAAATTCATATCGCACTGCATGTGCCTAGAAGATGTGGAACACTGAGGGAAGAAAGCATGCCGCGGACGTAAGATGGTGTCGCATGAGGGAGTATGTTGGCGAGGGCATCCATCATGTCATTTCATTCTTACATTAATTACAGTTTTTAAGAATTCTTGATTTTCTTGTTTTATCATTATCGCTTAATTGATTTGATAACATGTTAACCTTTGCTCTATGATTCCACTGAGTTAGCTACTCACTCCCATGTTACGGCATGGTGTTCTGGATACCCACCAGACCCTGTTGTAGTTTCAGATGATGGCACGACCTGCGAGGTGGAGCCAGACTTGTATGATGAGGAGGAGGATTTCTCCTATAGGCGGTTATCAGGCGGGTCTATGTAGACCGTGTTCTGATCGACGGGATTACAGGGAGGTTGATTTGATGCCATGACACTTGTCATTTTATATTTTTGGAGCACTCATGTATATTCTTTTTTATCATTTTTAGAGTATACATGTATATGTTTAACCTGGTAACATGTTCACACTCTAGAGACTTACAACAGTTCATATATTTCATATATCTATCACATCCTTCTGCTTGATAATTTAGCTGTCTCTGGAGTATGATATGTTGTTTTGGCTTAATCCACTTTATGTTTTATGTACTATTACAGTCGACATTCATCTATCATTAAAAATGTTTCATAAGTGATGTTCTGGAACTCGGGAGTGGAGTTTATGCTCGGCCCCCGATTTTCATGATGTTACAGATGGTATCAGAGCATGATTTGGATTAAAATGGGCCTAGGTTATGGTAACGCGATGCACTCTGACGCACTCTGACTTAGGATGGGGCGATGGAACCTAGAAACCATATTAGATTTCCATGTTTCATCGACAGGTGAGACTATACGGTAATTGAGTCCATAACGTATCTTTGGTATCGTGAAGCAACCTCAGTCGCCTCTAGGCCGTCAGTCGATTGGTTGAGTCATTTCCTGAAGAATTATAAATATAGAAATGAATGTCCTTAGGTTGTGGGTAAATGTAACATCCCGAAAATCGGGGGGTCGAGTAAAAACCCAACTCCCGAGTTCCAAAATGTTATTTATGCAACATAGATATGTATGATTGAATGTTGTCTGTGTTAATGTATTAAACATGAGTGAGATTAATCCAAAACAGCATATCCTACTCCAGAGACAGTTAAATTTACAAGCAGAAGACTGTGATAGTATGTATAATATATATAAACTGTTGTATGTCACCAGAGTGTGAACATGTTACCAGGTTATATACATACATGTATACTCCAAAAGTAAATAAAGAGAATATACATGAGTTCTCTAAAAATATAAAATGATAAGTGTCAAGGTATCTAATCAATCTCCCTGTAATCCCGTCAATCAGAACACGCATAAAGGAGGAATCCTCCTCATCATCATCAAGTCCAGCTCTGCCTCTCAAGCAGCGCCATCATCTGCAATCACAAAAAGGGACTGGTGGGTGTCCGAAAACACCATCCCGTAACGTGGGAGTGAGTAGCTAACCCAGTGGAATAATAGAGCAAGGATTAACATGTTCTCAAATCAATCATGCGATAATAGTAAAGCAGTAAATCAAACAATCATAATATTGTTGTTAATGCAATATGACATGACATGATGGATGCCCTCACCGACGATCTCCCTCATACGGCACCATCTTACGACCGTGGCATGCTGCACTCCCTCAAGTGCTCCACATCTTCCAGGCACATGCAATGTAATGGTGATATGATTGCCGAGTTGTTATTAGTCCATTCAAACAGCAGGATTGGGAAACTAAGGTACTTCCCTTACATCAATCCCAACACAGATCCTGTCTAGGGTTGTCACTCCTAGTAATCTCATACAAGGTATATTTTGTAGGTCACTGCAAGGGCTGCCAGGGCTGTTGCACGCACTCGTTGCTCCGCTCCCCCATCACCTTATCAATACAGGCCTACTGTACTCTACTGCTACTAAAGGGTCATCACCTCCCGTAGACTCAGAATACGCTCGCGGTCACTACAAAGGACTCGTCTCCTGATCAGTATAGGCCGACAGCAAGAATATAGTGTCCCATACCACCATAATCAGCTCACGAGACTAGGTGCTCACTGGTCACTACGGGGAGATTTGTGGCCCCAGCATAGGCCGACAGCTCGACCACCATGTCCCATACCACCATGCCCGGCTCATGAGTCTACGTGGATCAAGGTACTATGGTTAACAGGGTTTACAATGGTAAGTTCAGTCCCCTAGGTTCAAGCAGTTATGACTCATGCAGGGTGAACATACAACGGCCAGTCGGGTTACTTGACGGGCTCGACTAGCGCGATCGCATCTCAAGTCGAACGACAAGGAGTGCGTAAAAACACTTCGTGTGGCCTAACCACTGTCACCAACTCCAGAACACGGCTCGCGTTCATCGACGCGTCGTTCATGGCTAAGAAAAGCTAACCACGAATTCGCTCGGTTACCGACTGCCTGGACTAAGTATAGTCCCAAACACATATGAATCCACATCAGCAATCTTGTGAGAGTATTGAAAATGAAACACAACCATGTGAGCATGTTAACACATGTTATATCGTACAACTTAAGTAAATCATCTGACACATGCCTTTCATACATATAGTGAAATTATGCATATCACCAACATATAGGAAATCATTTCCATCAGCATATTAATTGAGAATTCAATCTCAAACTAAATCATAATGAAATCATCAAACACATGTTATAACATACAACTTAAGCGAATCATCAAGCACATGCATTTCATTCATATAATGAAATCATGCATATGGCTAACATGTAGGTAACCATTTACACCAGCATATTAATTGAGAAATCAATCTCAAACTAATTCATAACATCATTTAATTCAATACATACTAATACAAACATTTATACAAACACTTACACTACACACTTAAGTCTACATATAGTATGTCGACCCGAAGTGCGCATTTAGGCGAATCTCTTCGCCAAACTAATTATGCACACATTCCTAACATTCTAATGCGACAACAAATCATGTCAATCACATCAGCAAAATATGAATGAAATCTGTACTTCCTACAAATGACTAAAATGCCCTAAATCTCATATTCTTCGCTAGTTTACGAAACAGGAAACGGACAGCATGTTGTACATGTCAAACGGCGTTGCCATCAATAATCTACTATTAAACGACATTGAAAGCATTGAAAACAGTCAATCAAAGCGTCTAAAATCCGCACCTTGTCTCTTATGGATGTGTAAATTCGAACGGAGCGTATACGCTTTGTCTACGGCGAATAGAGGACCTAATACACAAGTTCTATTAGCTACTTCGCTAGGAAACGAAAGGAACCTCAAATCAGCAACTTCTAGGGTATTTTCTTACCTGAAAATACGGAGAAATTGCCGGAAAAGTGATCGGAGTGCGTTGCCTAAGCACGTACAGCACGTGACACAAGCAGCAGGGAATTCTCTCCCACCTTCTCTCACAAGCTCTCACCTTTTCTCTCTCCCAATCTAGGGCTTTTTGCAAATTCGGATGGGAGAGAGGAGTGAGGGTTTCAACCCCTTTTATAAACTATATCTTGCCCGAAATAGGCTCGGGAACAAGGTTCACTTGAGGGGTAACCAAATCGGGGCTGTTTCGGTCCAAAAGGACATTTCTGGTGGTCCCCTGGCTGAATGCAGTCGGACTTAAGCTCATGCATACTGGATCTAGCACACATCAAGTTTTCAGTCCGGCAGGGTTCGCAGATTGCACGTGGCGGTCCAGTTTCAGTTCAGCGGTCACCGCGCGTAGATCAGGCCTACAAATCTCATGATATGAAATAGAAATTTTTCCTGATCTGAGGGTGTAATTTGGCTGAATTCTGACGGTCAGAATGCTTAATACTGACACGTCAAGTCGTGTGCCAGATTTGAATTTCAAATTCCAAATCTGTCCCTATTCGTACTCTCTTCAATCCGGGCTCAATGAAATAGCTTGTGATTATCAGTTGGACTTGATTTTTGAAATGATTGTCAAGTCCAGCTAGGCAGTTATAACGGTCTAAGATAGTAGGTATCGGACTTTCGACGCGCGGTCTAGATCCAATACAAAGTTTCAAAGCGGTCCAGAGAACAAACCGGTTTAGAGTTTGATCCCAGGTTACAGAGTTTTATAGAGTCATTGGTTCTACTCGATTTGGGTCTTGTAGAACGTATTTAAAGTGATTAGGGACTATTTTCCAGCTATTCTAGCGTTGCGCTAGCTAACTTGTGCTTAGTTTCTAAAGGAATTAATCCTAAGTGATTTCTTTGGCTATGGAATTTGGTTCTGAGCGATTTTTCAGGTGTTTTAGTTGACCCATTGCCTAAGGACGTCTAATCCCAGGTTGGGCAAAATCCGGGGTGTTACAGTAAACCACAACCCTTACACTCAATCTGAAGGCCTAAAACCCCTTTTTATCCAATTCCTTCAAAATCTCTCCTTCCACCGCCCCATTCTTCAACTTTTTCTAAGTCCTTTCATAATAGACATAAATCCTAATGTATAAATGTTGGAGAATCATACTTAAATAAAATTTTACTATAAATAGTAAATATATGTATAAATTGGACTCTTGACCATTCCAATTATGGAATATCGTGGAATAAATGGGTTATTTGGATAGATTAGTGTCTCTTACCCCAAAATAATATGCTACACGATGCATAAAATCATTTCGGTTTGTAAATTGGCCATAAAAATGCCTCAAATGGAGTCAGGGGCCAAACGGAGCACTTACAGGGGGACCCGGGGTGGGACCCAGACTTTTTTGGGACCTAGGGGGCAGGAGGTCCTCACCAAAAGGGCGAAGCCTCGCCAGATCGTCCAGTGGGTGGCGAGGACCTCGCCGATCAACGTGCTCGGTCGGGTCGGGCCTTTGGGCCGATGGAGTTTGGGGGTTAGGGTGACCCCCTGATGTGTGGGCCGTCTCTTAAAATACCCCCGATCTACTACTTCCTTCATAAACTACCCCTCTAAGCTCTCCTTTTCCTACAAAGTTACTATTTTCTCTCTCAAACCTCCCTTTCAATCATTTCTTCCTTCATTTTCTGTTATTTCCTTCATCCCTCTACCGTTCTTTGCCATAACCAGCACCTAAACTCTCCATTTTCTGTGATTGGAGCTCCCAAGCTCTCATTTGAGACTTAAAATCGTGTGAGCTTTCAACTCATCACATTTCTTCCTTTCCCCTTCTTTGATCCTGCCTTTTAGACCTATTTCCCTCCTCTCTTAGACCTAGATCTGTGGGAACCCATTAGGTCATCCTTTTCTTCCATTTCACCACTTTTTCGAGGCTCTTTTTGAGTTAGTTATAGTTATCTTCTCGATCTCTCCGCTTCTACCGACGGGTGAGACCTAACACAGTAGCTTAGTCCATAAACAGTGACCATCTAGTGCTAGGACATCTAGAGTTTTGGACTTAGAGTGGTGCTCCTAAATTTGAAAGATCTGATGATATAGAAAATCCAATTTCAATTAGATAATCTTGACTCTAAGCGATAGAATAATCTCCTGTAGTAGAAATGATATGAAACTATTTAGCGTATAAGCTTAGGTTTTGGATTACAGCTAGTGAGTTACAGACTAGTCTACTAGTTATATTAAGTAGTGTAAAAACCTGTATATGTTAAGGAATAGTAGGTTAGATTTGGATGGAGTAGAATCTCATTCCTTCGATAGATCCCCTTAATACTTATAGACTTCTGTTATAACCCTTAAGAAAGTTGTTTTAACTTAGAACCATTCACTCTCAGGGGAAACTTATAAATCCCTCAGATTGAACTTAGAATAAACCAACATGCCCCTTAGAATTCCCTTTAGAATTACCTTCCGAAGGACTTCTTACATTCGGGAACGCGGAGTAAGGGAACTGTATGTAAGTGATGAATTCGCGGTTTGAATCGACTTCTTAATCCTAGTAGTTACCAATGAATCCAATGCTTTGATCAAGCAGAAGATCGGCATCGACTCAGATTAAGAATTGATACAACAAATTTTCTGTCCTAGCTAGACAGAAAGTCTATGTATCCGTCTCAGACCCACCACATAACTTTTCTTCTGTATTGGGCCAACCACCTACAACCAAAAGTTATCACTTTGTCTTTGGGAAATGGCGAGGACTTATAGCCAGTAGAGAATTAGACATCTTTCCGCAAGCTCATACCTGCACCTGAACTCAATCACAATAGAGATTAGGCTTATGTCTACAACCATAGGTACCAATGCCATAGAACGCATTATTAGCAAAAGAAGACCAATGTAGCGAGAGGTTGATTCCCATTTCATGTCAAGGATAGGCCCTAAGTTACATCTCGTGCCGATATACGGATCGAGACATAGATTCTTGAGCCTTAAGTAGAACTAAGTTTTAAGGGGGGTAGAACGTATTGAGCCCAATCTAGTTATGATTAGCTAATATAACCGTTGGATCAGAGTAGCGCAGCAGAAGTGTGGTTGGTCTCTTTTCCACTGGCCTAGGATCGAAGAAGTTGAATTTAGGTTATACGTAAGGTTAGGTCATTAAATAAGATTTGAACCTTCCTTAAAATGTCAATACTAGAGTCTTTCTAGGGACTCATTACCCTTAGCCAATTTCAGGGATAAAATTATGTTTTAAGGGGGGTAGATTGTAACACGCCGGATTTTTGACAACCTGGGGTCAGACGTCCTTAGACAATGAGTCAACCATATCACTCTTAGAACTCAATTCCAAAGCCAAAGAAATCATTTTGGACTAAATTCTTTAGAAATTTAACATGAATTAACTAGCGCTAAACTAGATTACCTGTAAAATTAGCACCAACCACTTTAAATACGATATGTAAGACCCAGAACCTATAGAATCATTGACGCTACCTTACCCTGAAATTCAGGATCAATCTTTAAACCCGGTTGCCCTCGGGAGCACTTTGAAACTTTGTATTAGATCTAGACCACACGTCGAAAGTTCGATATTTATAATCTTAGACCATTATGACCGCCTAGTTGGACTTGACAATCATTTCAAAAATCAAGCCCAACTGCCATCCTGAGACCCTTCTACTGAGTCCGGAGTGAAGAGAGTGAGAAAAGGAAAATATTTTGAAAATTAATTCAATTTTTAACAAATCTAGCACGTGTCGCTTGTACGACATTTTTAAGCGTTCTGGCCATTGGAATTCAACTAAATTTCACTCCCAGATCAGGATAGGTGGCCCTTACATGTCATAGCACTTGTGGCCCTGATCGAGTTTCGGTGACCGCTGAACTGAAACTGGTCAGCCACGGTCGATCTGAAAACACGACCGGACTGAAAACTTAACTTGACCTAGATCCAATATTAAAGAGCTTAAGTCCGACCGCAATCAGTAACAGGACCTCCAGAAGTGCTCCGTTGGATCAGAACAGACCCGATTTGGTTATAACTTAAGTATACCTTGACTTCAAGTCTGTTTTTGTTATGTTTGGGCTTATAAAAGGGCCTTAAACCCTCTCTCACAAATCTCATACGAATTTCAAACCCTACCCAAATTAAGAGAGAGAAAAGAGAGAGAAAGTGAGGGAGAAGTTGGGGCTTTCTCCTGGGATTCTTCCCGACTACTCCACGTGCCAAAGCCATCCACCTGCATTGTTATTCCAGCAATTCTGGTTTCGTTCTAGGTAAGAAAGCCTAACCCTAACTTGTTCTAGGGTTTCAATTGGTGCAAGTGGTGAGGTAGTTAACCTAAATCACACTGTAGGTTGCCAATCCATCGTTAACGACGAGGTAGAGTTCCTATTCGATTCATTACGCTCCTACGGCGTAAGGTGCAGATTTTAGATGCTTAGTTAACCATTTTTGAAAGCTTTCAATGCCGTTTAATGGTAGATTGTTGATAAGAATGCTGTTTGACATGTAAAACATGGTGTCCATTTTTGATTTCGAATACGTACGAAGAATATGAGATTTAGGGTATTTTAGGTATTTGTAGGAAATACTGTATACGTACGTATTTTGGTGATATGATTGCCATGAGTATTTACCATGTACCTATACTAGTTATATGTGTATGATCTGTTTGGCGAAGAGATTCTCCCAAATGCACATATTGGCCGACATATGCTATGTAGACTAATGTGTGTAGACTAAGTGTTTGTTGAAATGCCTAAATCAATATGATTTATGCCTGCCATATGTTTTGAATGTAAGAACATGATTGTTGTGTATTAGACATCTCCTTGATATAAGGATCTGTCATATTATATGTTGAAATCAACATACATCAAGTATGTTGGAGTTGTGTAGTCTAAGTGTTTGTATAAATGTATGTATTAGTAAGTATTGAGTAAATGGTGTTGTAGATTAGCGTTGAGACTAAATTCTCAACTAATTTGATGATGCACATGATTTCCTCCATGCTTGTTGTATTTCAATTGATTATCTTATGTGTGAAGTACTCGTGTATGGTTAACTGCTTATGATGTATGTTATAACATGTTGAAATTTCTTGTATTTCAATTCTGTCTCTCTCATATGATTATTGATTTAGATTACAAGTGTTTGGGGCTATACTCTAGTCCAGGCAGTCGGTAACAGATTTGAATTCATGGTTGGATTATATTCACCACGAAGGACGTGTCGATGAACCCGAGTCGTGCTTTGGTTGACGGCAGTGGTTAGGCCACATAAGGTGTTTATACACTTCATGTCGTTCAGCTTGAGGTGCGCTCATACTAGTCGAGCTCGTCAAGCAACACGACTGACCACTGTATGTTCACCTTGTATTGGTCATAACTGCTTGAACCTAGGGTACTGAACTTACCAGTGATAACCCTGATAACCGTGGTACCTTGATCCATTAAGACTCATGAGCCAGGCATGGTGGTATGGGACACCTGGTCGAGCTGTTGGCCTACGCTGGAGCCACAAGCCTTCCCGTAGTGACCAGTGAGCAACCCAGACTCATGAGCCAATTATGGTGGTATGGGACACTATATTCGAGCTGTCGGCCTACACTGATAAGGTGATGGGGGAGCGGTGCAACGAGTGTGTGCAACAGCCCTGACAGCCCTTTGTAGTGACCTCGATCGTACTCTAAGTCTACGTGAGGTGAAGACCCTTCCGTAGTAATAAGAGTACAACTAGGCCTATATTGATAATGTGATGGGGGACCGGAGTAACGAGTGTGTGCAACAGCCCTGACAGCCCTTGCAGCGACCTAGAAATATATCATCGTATGAGACTATTAGGAGTGACGACCCTAGATAGGATCCTTGTTAGAAATGATATAAGGGAAGTACCCTAGTTTCCCAATCCTGCTGTATGAAAAGGACTAATAACAACTTGGTAATCAAATTCATATCGCACTGCATGTGCCTAGAAGATGTGGAGCACTGAGGGAAGAAAACATGCCGCGGACATAAGATGGTGTCGCATGAGGGAGTATGTTGGCGAGGGCATCCATCATGTCATTTCATTCTTGTATTAATTAGAGTATTTAGGAATGTTTGATTTGCTTATTTTATCATTATCGCTTGATTGATTTGATAACATGTTAACCTTTGCTCTATGATTCCACTGAGTTAGCTACTCACTCCCATGTTACGGGACGGTGTTTTGGACACCCACCAGACCCTGTTGTAGTTTCAGATGATGGCGCGGCCTGTGAGGTGGAGCCGAACTTGTATGATGATGAGTAGGATTTCTCCTATAGGCAGTTATTAGGCGGGTCTATGTAGACCATGTTCTGATCGACGAGATTACAGGGAGGTTGATTTGATGCCATGACACTTGTCATTTTATATTTTTGGAGCACTCATGTATATTCTTTTTTATCATTTTTGGAGTATACATGTATATGTTTAACCTGGTAACATGTTCACACTCTGGAGACTTGCAACAGTTCATATATTTCATATATCTATCACATCCTTCTGCTTACTAATTTAACTGTCTCTGGAGTATAATATGTTGTTTTGGCTTAATCCACTTCATGTTTTATGCACTATTATAGCAGACATTCATCCATCATTGAAAATGTTGCATAAGTGATGTTCTGGAACTCGGGAGTGGAGTTTATGCTTGACCTCCTATTTTTGGGATGTTACAACAGAGGAGCATGCCAGCTGGGTACGCTTGGACATGGTCCATCATCAGGATGAAGTTCCTGGAGAAATACTTCCCGTGATCCCGCTAGAACGAGAAGATTGGGCAGCTCCTGAAACTGGAATAAGGGACATTAATAGTTGCCCGGTAAGAGGCATGCTTCGATGAGCTTTCCCAATATGTACTGAAGGCCCTCGAGGACGAGGAGTACAAGATGCATTAGTTTAAAGAGGGGATCAAGTCGGGGACACAGTCGCCACTATGCACATGGGATTTCAGGGATTTCTTAGAATTGGTGGACAAGGCGTGAAGTGGAGAAAGATTTTGAGTGTACCGCCCGGTCATGCCCCCTAGTTCGAGACGTCCTGATCAGACCAAGACAGACACCTCAAGGTCCAGCTTGTGGGCATCACACCCGTGCCCCCAAGAATGTACTGCGAGTACTGCAAACAGGATGGCCACACTGCCCGATATTGCTACAGGAGGAGAGCCGATGAGGGCAATGCACCACTAGCAAACCACCCCCAGCAGAACTGAGTGGTAGCCAGGGCAGTACCCAGGTCCCAACAGCCTAAATAGGGACCCCTAGCTCAGTAGAGGGCTCCCCCAGCACGAGTATATGCAGTTGTTTCCATGGAGGCTAAGCAGGACCCCCTTCAAATCATTCATGGTACCGCTCACATTAATGGTACCCCTGTACTCACTCTATTTGATTATGGTACAACTATATCTTTCATTGATTCTGTTATTGCATATAGATTAGAACTGAACACAAATCAAATGCATGCCCCCTTAGTTGTAGCATCCCCTATGGGTAAATTTGTAATAATAGACAAGATATGTAAGGCATGTCCCATCACTCTCGCAGATCGTGAAGTGACTGTGGACCTAATCATCATGCCTGTCAGACAGTTTAACATCATCTTGGGGATGGACTAGCTTACATTGGTGCATGTAGTCATGGGCTGTTGTAACAAGACGTTACTATATCCATCCCCGGGCAACCCTCCTTCACTCTAAAAGGGAGAGGTAGACGCGAAGAGTTTGAGAGCTTACAGGCTCTATGCAGAGATGAAATAGTGGAAGCCATTATCAGTCGAATACCAGTTGTGTGAGATTTCCTAGAGATGCTTTGTAACACACTAAAAATCGGGGGTCGTGTATAAACCCAACTCCCGAGTTCCAGACCGTCACTTATGCAACAAAAATGATTATGATTCAACGTTGTCTGAGTTAAAGCATTCACATGAGTAAAAGTATACCAAAACTGCAATTCATACTCCAGATTCAATGATAAAAGCAAGCGAAAGACTAAAAGATATACATATCACTGTATGGAAAACAAAATATATCTCAACTGTCTCTAAAGTATGAATACATCTCTGAGTCTCATATACATATAAATATACAGAATCAAAAGGTTAAAAATAGTCCCACTGAGAAGTCCCGCCAATCCAGGCCACCTAAGCAAAGCCGTCGTGGTACTGCATATATGAGAACTCGTCCTGGTCCTCATCATAATCCGGCTCTGCCTCCTGAATCGCTGCCTCACCTGCATCTACGACAGGGTCTGGTGGGTGTTGCAAACACCATCCCGTAACATGGGAGTGAGTAGCTAACTCAGTGGAATAATAGAGCAAAGATTAGCATGTTCTCAAATCAATCATGCGATAATAGTAAAGCAGTAAATCAAACATTCCTAATACTGTTGTTAATGCAATATGACATGACATGATGGATGCCCTCACCGACATTCTCCCTCATACGACACCATCTGTGTCCGCGGTATGCTTGCGTACCGCTCAGTGCTCCACATCTTCCAGGCACATGCAATGTGATGGTGATATGATTACCGAGTTATTATTAGTCCATTCAAACAGCCGGATTAGGAAACTAAGGTACTTCCCTTATATCAATCCCAGCACAGATCCTGTCTAGGGTCGTCACTCCTAGTAATCTCATACGATATATATTTTGTAGGTTGCTGCAAGGGCTGCTAGGGCTGTTGCTCCCACTCGTTGCACTGCTCCCCCATCACCTTATCAATACAGGCCTACCTGTACTCTTGTCACTACGGAAGGGTCGTCGCCTCCCATAGACTCAGAATATGCTCGAGGTCACTACAAAGGGCTACCAGGGCTGTTGCTCGCACTCGTTGCACCACTGCCCCATCACCTTATCAATGTAGGCCGGCAACAAGAATATAGTATCCCATACCACCATAATCTGCTCACGAGTCTGGGTTGCTCACTGGTCACTACGGGGAGGTTTGTGGCCCCGGCGTAGGCCGACAGCTCGACCACGGTGTCCCATACCACCATGCCCGACTCATGAGTCTTCGTGGATCAAGGTACCATGGTTAACAGGGTTTACAATGGTAAGTTCAGTACCCTAGGTTCAAGCAGTTATGAATCATACAAGGTGAACATACATTGGCCAGTCGGGTTACTTGACGGGCTCGACTAGCACGAGCGCATCTCAGGTCGAACGACATGAAGTGCATAAAACACCTCGTGTGGCTCAACCGCTGCCGCCAACACCAAAACACGACTCGCGTTCATCGACGCGTCGTTCATGGCAAAGATAAGCCAACCACGAATTTACTCAGTTACCGACCACCTGGACTAGGTATAGTCCCAAACATTTATGAATTCACATCAGCAATCATGTAAGAGTAATGGAAATGAAATACAACAATGTGAGCATGTTAACACATGTTATAACATACAACTTAAGTAAATCATCTAACACATGCATTTCATACATATAATGAAATCATGCATATAGCCAACATGTAGGAAATCATTTACATCAGCATATAATTTGAGAATTCAATCTCAAACTAATTCATAACACCATCTAATTTAATACATACTAATACAAACATTTATACAAACACTTAGTCTACACACTTAAGTCTACATATAGTATGTCGACTCAAAGTGCGCATTTGGGTGAATCTCTTTGCCAAACTGATTATACACACATTCCTAATATCCTAATGTGACAAAGAGCCATGTCAATCATATCAGCAAAATATGGATGAAAACAGTATTTCCTACAAATGACTAAAATGCCCTAAACCTCATATTTTTCGTCTGCTTACGAAACAGGAAATGGACAACATGTTGTACATGTCAAACGGCATTGCCGTCAATAATCTACTATTAAATGACACTGAAAGCGTTGAAAACAGTCAATCAAAGTGTCTAGAATCCGTACCTTTTATCCTAGAAGTGTATTGATTCGAACGGAGCGTATACGCTTCGTCTACGGCGAACCGGGAACCTAATACACAAGATCTATAAGCTACCATGCTAAGGAACCGAAGGAACCTTAAATCAGCAAGTATTTGGGGTATTTTATTACCTATAAATGCGGCGGAATCGCTGGGAAAGTGATTGAGGCACGCTGCTTAAGCACGTGCAACCGGTAGTGCAAGCAGCAAGAAATTCTCTCACAATCTCTCACCTTTTCTCTCACACCAGCTAGGGTTTCTAATAAATTCGGATGGGTGAGAGAAGTGAGGGTTTAAGCCCCTTTTATAACCTAAAACTTGCCCAAAACAGGCTTGGAAACAATGTTCACTTGATGCCTAACCAAATCGGGACTTTCGGTCCAAAAAGACATTTCTAGAGGTCCCCTGGCCGAACGCGATCAGAGTTAAGTTCATGCACATTGGATGTCGCTCACATCCCATTTTCAGACCAGTAGTGTTCGTAGATCTCACGTGGCGGTCCAGTTTCAATTCAGCGGCCACCGCACGTAGATCAGGTCTACAAGTCTCATGATATGAAATAGAAATTTTTCCTGATCCAAGGGTGTAATTTGGCTGAATTCTGATGGTCAGAATGCTTAATAATAACGCGCCAAGTTGTGTGCCAGATTTGAATTTTAAATTTCAAATCTAACCCTATTCTCACTCTCTTCACTCCAGGCTCAATGAAATAGCCTCTGAATGTCGGTTGGACTTGATTTTCGAAATGATTGTCAAGTCCAGCTAAGCGGTTATAACGGTCTAAGATTGTAGGTATCGAACTTTGAACGTGCGGTCTAGATCCAATATAAAGTTTCAAAGAGGTCCTGAGAATAAACCGGTTTAAAGTTTGATCTGAGGTTTTAGAGTATTATAGCGTCATTGGTTCTACTCGCTTTGGGTCTTGTAGAACGTATTTAAAGTGATCAGGGACTATTTTCCAGCTACTTTAGCATTGCGCTAGCTAACTTACACATATTTTTCAAAGGAATTAATCCTACGCGATTTCTGGTCGAGTTGGTACTCGAGTCCAAGTACGGATTTTTCCAGGGCGTTACATGTTTCAAGAAATACCAGGGTTACCTCTCACGCGGGTAGTGGATTTTTGTATCGATCTCAAGCCAGTGACCGCTCCCATATCACTGGCTCCATTTCGCATGCCTCCTTATGAGATGGAGTTGAGGAGCCAGATTAACGAATTACTGGCCCAAGGCTTCATCCGCCCCAACGTTTCTCCCTGGGGAGCGCCAATCCTCTTTGTGAAGAAGAATGACAGGTCGATGCGTCTCTATATAGACTACATAAGACTAAATGATGTGATGATTAAGAATAGGTATCCCCTACCACGTATCGACGATCTATTCGAATAGCTTAAGGATGCCAGATACTTCTCCAAGATAGATTTGCGATTGGGATACCATCAATTGAGGATCAGGGATGAGGATATCCCAAAGACGGCTTTCAGAAATCGCTATGGGTACTACGAGTTCTTGGTTATGTCTTTCAGCCTAACCAATGCCCCGACCATATGAACCGGGTATTCATGCCAACTTGGACTGGTTCGTGATCGTGTTCATCGACGATATCCTAGTTTACTCGAAGAGTCAAGAAGAACACGAGCAACACCTGCACATAGTTTTCAATACTCTAAAGGATAATCATCTATACGCCAAACTGAGTAAATGTGAGTTCTAGGAAGAGGAAGTGAAGTTCTTGGGACATGTAGTGAACATGGAAGGAATAACAGTTGATCTAGCCAAAGTGAAAGTAGTATCTAAGTGGGAGTAGCCCACTACAGTCACTGAGGTTCAAAGCTTTCTGCGCATGGCAAGGTACTACAGATGCTTCATCAAGGAGTTCTTTAGGATCGCACGACCACTCACCCAACTGATGAAGAAAAATAACCGATTTACATGGGATGAGAATACAAAAGTGGCTTTTTAAGAGCTAAAAATGAGACTGACTTCTGCGCCGATACTCACTCTTCCATAAGAAGGAGAAACGTTTGTGGTGTTTAGCGATGTGTCATAGTTGGGGCTGGGATGTGTGCTGATGCAGAATGACAGAGTGATTGCCTATGCTTTGAGGCAATTGAAGAAGCATGATGAAAACTACTCGATACACGATCTGGAATTGGCAACAGTGGTCTTCGCACTGAAGATATGGTGGCACTACCTCTATGGGGATGAATTTTAATTGTTATGCGACCACCAGAGCCAAAAGTACATATTCACTTAGAAGGACTTGAACATGAACCAGTGTCGGTGGATGAAAATGCTCAAAGACTTCCATTCGACATTTCTTATCATCCAGGTAAGGCAAACTTTGTGGCTGATGCACTGAGCCAAAAGAAGAAACATGAGATGATAGCCACCCTGATGATCGAGGAGTGGGAGATCATGGAGTTCATGTAGGATTTCAACATCCAGCTTACCCTTGACGAGCCTAATGCTTATGTAGCTCTATTGATCGCAGAGCTGACCTTGATTCATCAGGTAATCTTTGTTCACGACCAAGATGAATGGCTTGTCAAGATAAAAGGAAGGTATAAGTGAAAAGGAAAAACTCCAAGTCCTGAGGGGGGGTTGGGTTTGAATAGGACTATGCCAAATAAAAAAAAATGTGGAAAATAAACTCAAATAGCAGAAATATAAAGCAACCTCAAATGCATAAGTATTGAGAGGTTGATACAAACGTTGTTTTAAGGACAACTTTACAGCAAAAACCAATGGCTTATGGTAGGACAACCTGATTTCTAAAATATTTATAAGTTTCAAAATCTCAAATTGATACAGAGGCAAAAGAAATAAACCTAACTATTACAACATTCACCATAAACACATAAAATAGATTCTAACATTCACACACATAATCAAATACAATCATCCACCACAACTTCAAAAATTATAGTTGTTCGTTTGTGTACACCAACTGTTTGCAAACAACCACACAACTACTCCACTCTCAATATTGTAACGCCCTGAAAATCGGGGGTCGAGCATAACTCAACTCCCAAGTTCCAAAACATCACTTATGCAACATTATTTGATGATGGATGAATGTTGTCTATGTTAGTGCATAAAACATGAAATAGATCAAGCCAGATTAGCAGACATAATTCAGGGATATTAAGGAAATGCAAGCGGAAGACTTAAATACATATATAATTCAAAAATAATCCTCAAAATATGCATGCTCAGCCCAGGGCAATATATACAACTGTGTCTCAAAATACATGGATCAACTATGCAAAATCGTCATATACATATCCCAGAAATCCCCGCTGGTCAGGACGCGGCTCACATGAACCCTCCTGAGAACTAAATATATGAGAATGCCTCCTCATCCTCATCAAAGTCTGGCTCCACCTCGCTAGCATCGCCGTCACCTGCAACTATATCAGAGTCTGATTGGTGTTTAAGCACCGTCCCAGAACGTGGGAGTGAGTGATCAACTCGGTGGTACTATATCACAAAGGTTAACATGTTATCAATCTAATCAAGCAGTAATGATAAGGCAGGACAATCAAACATATCCTAGATACTCTTATTAATGCACGAATGTTATGAAGGAATGATGTATGCCCTCACCACAAACTTCCTCTGTGATCTTCATCTTATTATCGCGCATGTTAGTCACTTCCTTAGTGCTCTTACACCAACACCAATAACACATACAATGCGATGATATGAGCATGCTTACTAAGTTCTTATTAGTCCTTTTCATACAGCAGACACCTCCCTTGTATCAATTCTCAACATTGATCCATTTTAGGGTCGTGAGTCCTAGGGATTCTCGTACGATAGTATGTTTCTAGGTCGTTACAAGGGCTTTCAGGGCTATTGCACATAATCGTTACACCACTCCCCCATCATCAAATCAATACAGGCCTAGTTATATCCTCGATACTACAATAGGACTCATCGCCCTTATACAGTGTCAGGATATACTCAAGGTCACTACAGAGGGCTCGTCACCAATCAGTGTTGGTTGACAGTAAGAATTTAGTGTCCCATATCACCATAATCTGCTCACGAGAATAAAATGCTCAATGGTCACTACGGGCAGGTTTGTAGCCCCAGCGTAGGCCGACAGCTCGACCACGGTGTCCCATACCACCATGTCCGTCTCATGAGTCTTAGGGGATCACGGTACCACGGTTAACAGGAGTTTTACTGGTAAGCTCAGTGTCTTAGATTCAAACAGCAGCGACCAAACATTGTGAACAAACATCGATCAATCGGGTTAGTTGATAAGCTCAACTAGGCCAAGCGCACGTTGAGTTGAATGACATGGAATGCATAAGCACTCCGTGTGGCCTAACCACTGTCGAATGTCCCAAGCACGACTCAGATTCGTTGAACTCATCCCACGTGGCGAAAACAACCTCAACCACTATTTGGGGTACGATTATCGATTACGTGGACTGTAGCACAGCCCCACTCACATACAAGCTCAATAACTAGCATGAGTCATACCCTACATTTCAATGAACATTCATGGCATATAACTGAAACTTAAATACAGTACATGGAGGAAATCATATACACATGTAACATGGATAATCTAAGTTACATGATTCATGGAGGAAATCATACACTCTAGTGCTATGTTTGAGATTCATATCTTAACAACCTTAGCAATCATACTTTACTAACTTCTAACTCATTTAGGCATTTATACAAACATTTAGATTACACTATTCAACATACATCACGTATGTCGACTCCATTGCATATTAGGGCAAGTCCTTTCACCAAGGAGTTGCTGCATTCATGTTAAGCATATAACAACGACAATTAATCATGACAATCAAAACAATAGATTTCATACGCATACAGGTATTCTAACATATACATGAAATATGCTATTTACAATATAAAGCATCCATATATGGAAATCGAAACGGATAGCGCATTTGACTTGTGTAATGGTAATCACAACATGATTAAATCATTATCTAACATGAAAGTCTTGAAAACCATTACCTAAACGTATATAGTCCACACCTTAAACCAGAAAATATGTATTCGATATGATTCAGACGATGTGTCTTCATCAACGGTGGATACGCTACCTATGGCATAGAATAGGTTAATTATAACTTCATTTAAACTATTTTAGGTTTGAAAATAGGTTAGGGTTAGCTTCACTTACCCAAAAATAGAATCAGAATCATCGGAAGAACGATTCAGATATATAGATTCGATGAATAGATGGACTAGGAAGAATCCTACGGAGATTCGACAGATTCTCCCACACTTTCTCTCTCTTTTTACTCTCTTAAGCAACTAAGGTTTAGGAAATTCATATGGGATTTGGAACTAAGGGTTTAAGGCCTTTTTATAAGCCTAAACATGATGAAAACAGACTTAAGGTCAAGGTTCTAACATCTTGAAAATCGGGGGGTCGAGCATAAACTCCACTCCCGAGTTACAGAATATCACTTATACAACATTTTCAATGATGGATGAATGTCAGCTGTAATAGTGCATAAAACATGAAGTGGATTAAGCCAAAACAGCATATCATACTCCAGAGACAGTTAAATTAGCAAGCAAAAGAATGTGATAGATATATAAAATATATGAATTGTTGTAAGTCTCCAGAGTATGAACATGTTACTAGGTTAAACATATACATATATACTCCAAAATTGATAAAAAAGAATATACATGAGTGCTCCAAAAATATAAAATGACAAGTGTCATGACGTCAAATCAACCTCCCTGTAATCCCGTCGATCAAAACACGGTCTACCTAGACCCCCCTGATAACCACCTATAGGAGAAATCCTCCTCATCATCAAACAAGTCCGGCTCCACTTCATAAGCAGCACCATCATCTGAAACTAAAACAAGGACTGATTGATGTGTACAACACCGTCCCGTAACGTGGGAGTGAGTGGCCAACTCAGTGGAATCATAGAGAAAAGGTTAACATATTATCAAATCAATCAAGCGATAATGATAAAGCAAGAAAATCAAACATTCCTAAATACTGTAATTAATGCAAGGATGAAATGACATGATGTATGCCCTCGCCAACATACTCCTTCATGCGACACCATCTTACGTCCGTGGCATGCTTTCTTCCCTCAGTGCTCCACATCTTCCAGGCACATGCAGTATGATATGAATATGATTACCGAGTTGTTATTAGTCCTTTTCATACAGCATGATTGGAAAACTAGGGTACTTCCCTTATATCATTCCCAACAAGGATCCTGTCTAGGGTCGTCACTCCTAGAAGTCTCATACGATGATATATTTCTAGGTTGCTGCCAGGGCTGTTGCATGCACTCGTTGCTCCGTTCCCCCATCACCTTATCAACACAGGCCTAGTTGTACTCTTGTTGCTACAGAAGGGTCGTCGCCTCACTTAGACTCAGAGTACGCTCGAGGTCATTACAAAGGGCTTGTCACCAGTCAGAGTAGGCCGACAGCTTGAATATATTGTCCTATACCACCATAATTGGCGCACGACTCTGAGGTGCTCACTGGTCACTACGGGGAGGCTCGTCGACATAGCGTAGGCCGACAGCTTGACCACGGTGTCCCATACCACCATGCCTGACTCATGAGTCTTAATGGTTAAAGGTACCACGATTATCAGGGTTATCACTGGTAAATTTAGTACCCTAGGTTCAAGCAGTTATGACCAATACAAGGTGAACATACAGTGGTTAGTCGAGTTGCTTGACGAGCTCGACTAGTACGAGCGCACCTCAAGCTGAACGACATGAAGAGTATAAACACCTTGTGTGGCCTAATCACTGTTGTCAACCAAAGCACAACTCGGGTTCGTCGACGTGTCCTTCATGGCGAATAGAATCCAACCATGAATTCAAATCTGTTACCGACTGCCTGGACAAGAGTATAGCCCCAAACACTTGTAATCTAAATCAATAATCATATGAGAGAGACAGAATTGAAAGACAAGTAATTTCAGCATGTTATCAGCATGTTATAACATACATCATAAGCAGTTAACCATACATGAGTATTTCACACATAAGGTAATCAATTCAAATACAACAAGCAGGGAGGAAATCATGTACATCATCAAATTAGTTGAGAATCCAGTCTCACTGCTAATCTACAACACCATTTACTCAATACTTACTAATACATACATTTATACAAACACTTAGTCTACACACATTAGTTTACATGCATAACTAGTACAGGTATATGATAAATACTCATGACAATCATATCAGCAAAATACGTACGTATACAGTATTTCCTACAAATACCCAAAATACCCTAAATCTCATATTCTTCGTATGCATTCAAAATAAAAAACAGACAGCATGTTCTACATGTCAAACAACATTCTTGTCAACAATCTACCATAAAACGACATTGAAAGCTTTGAAAACAGGTAATCTAAGCATCTAAAATCTGCACCTTATGCCGTAGAAGTGTAACGAATTCAATAGAGACTCTAAGTCTTAGTCAATGACTGATTGACAACCTACAGTATGATTTAGGTTTGCTACTTCACCACTTGCACCAATTTAAACCCTAGAACAGGTTAGGGTTAGGCTTTCTTGCCTAAGAACGAATCTGGAGTCGCCTGAAAAGCGATACGGAGGGGTGGATTAGGCACGTAGTAAAGCTGGAAAGAATCCCAGGAAGAATCACTAACTTCTCTCCAACTTTCTCTCTCTTTTCTCTCTCTTAATTTGGGTAGGGTTTAAAATTCGTATGGGATTTGTGAGAGAGGGTTTAAGGCCTTTTTATAAGCCCAAACATGACAAAAACAGAGTTGAAGTCAAGGTATACTTAAGTTATAACTTAATCGGGTCTGTTCCGATCCAATGGAGCACTTTTGGAGGTCTTGTTACTAAATGCGGTCGGACTTAAGCTCTCTAATATTGGATCTAGGTCAAGCCAAGTTTTCAGTCCGGTCGGGTTTCCAGATCGACTGTGGCGGACCAGTTTTAGTTCAGCAGTCACCGAAACTTGATCAGGGCCACAAGTGTTATGACATGTATGGGCCACCTATCCTAATCCGAGGGTGAATTTGGGTTGAAATCTAACGGTCAGAACGCTTAGAAATAACGCACAAGTGAAACGTGTCAGATTTCTTAAAATTATATTTAATTTCTTAAAAATTTTCATTTTCTCACACTCTTCACTTCGGACTCAAGGAAATCATCCCAGAGCATTGTTTGGATGTGATTTTCATGGTACTTGTCAAGTCCAACAACGCGGTCAATATATTCTAAGTTCATCGCTATTAGACTTTCGACGTGCGGTCTAGGTCCGATACGAAGTTTTTGAATGCTCCCGAGAGCAACTGGGTTTAGAGATTGATCCTAGGTTTCTAGGTAATATAGAGTTAGCAGTCCTAATCATTTTAGGTCTTGTAGTTTATATTTAAAGTGGTTCAAGTCAATTCTACTGAGTATTCAGTTTGGTACTTAACCAAATTCTACCCTAATTATGGCAGAATACGGTCCTTGGGCCATTCTATGCCACATTTTGGGAACTTATAGGTATTATATTATTTTAATTATTTTTATAATAGTTCATCATCAAGTTTACCCTAACTCCACCAAATTTCATAAGATTCAAGTTGTAGAAAAATTCTAAAAATTCCAGAAGCAGCAGCTGTCCAACAAGTGATTATCGGATAGTTGCTCACAACGACCTACTTTAAACTATATTAAATATTTTATTATATATTTTTATATAAAACTAAACTCATTTATCTTCAATATAGTTTTGAATCACCTAAATTGGAGTTATAACAAAGGAGATATGATTTTTCAAAGTTTGATAAAATGCATAGAAAAATACAAAAATCGGACTGCCTGTCCTCTGTACGGACGAGGCCTCGCCGGTCACTAACTTATTTGGTGAGGAATCGCCCCATGGGTGACGTCTTCACCCCCTAGGAATGCCGAAAACATGTGAGGCCCACCTTGGATCCCCCCGAATTGAGTCGTTTGGGCCCACGAGTCCGTCGAGGCGTTTATCAAGTCTCATTTGCAAACTGGAATGAGTTACGCAACATACAATATATGATTTTAGGGTATAAGAAGCTAATATATCCAAATAACCTATCTACATCATGAAATTCTAAATATTAAATAGTCAAAATCCCATTTTACGCATGTATTTACCATTTATAGTAAGTTTTAGTTTAAGTATAGTTCCTCACCTTTTAAACTTTAGGTTTGTGTCTAATATGAAAGTACTTAGAGAAATTTGAAGAATGGGGTGGTGAAAGGTGATATTTTGAAAGAAATGGGTTGAAAAGTGATTTCTAGACTTTAGGATTGATGTCTAAGAGTGATATGGTTGACCCATTGCCTAAGGACGTCTAATTCCAGGTTGGTGAAAATTCGGGATGTTACAATCTACCCCCCTTAAAAATAATTTCATCCCCGAAATTGGCAAAGGGTAATGAGTAATGATTCTATTATGCCTTTTGCCTAAACTGTACTGATTTCAAGTTTATATGTGTGGTGGGATAATACATCTATACTAGTCTGGCGCATTTTTGTCTATCCTCCTTAAAAATTTACTCTTTATCTCTTACTTATACCCTGATGGCTGGCTACAATTGATTTCTTTATCTATTTGGAATCTCGACGATGATTCCCAATTACTTAGAGTAATATATATATTTTCAGTGGTTGACCAGTACAGAGAGATGGTTGTAGTGGGCTCGATCATGATACGTTGAACATCTACCTGACCAGGGTAGGAGGCTCATCATATGTAACATCCCGAAAATCGGGGGGTCGAGCAAAAACCCAACTCCCGAGTTCCAAAATGTTATTTATGCAACATAGATATGTATGATTGAATGTTGTCTGTGATAGCGCATTAAACATGAGTGAGATTAAGCTAGAACAACATATCATACTCCAGAGACAGTTAAATTAACAAGCGGAAGACTGTGATAGTATGTATAACATATATAAACTGTTGTATGTCTCTAGAGTGTGGATATGTTACCAGGTTATATACATACATGTATACTCCAAAAGTAGACAAAACGAATATACATGAGTGCGCTAAAAATATAAAATGACAAGTGTCAAAGTATCTAATCAACCTCCCTGTAATCCCGTCAATCAGAACACGCATAAAGGAGGAATCCTCCTCCTCATCATCAAGTCCATCTTCGCCTCGCAGGCCGCACCATCATCTGCAATCACAATAGGGACTGGTAGGTGTCCGGAAACACCGTCCCGTAACGTGGGAGTGAGTAGCTAACTCAGTGGAATAATAGAGCAAGGATTAACATGTTCTCAAATCAATCATGCGATAATAGTAAAGCAGTAAATCAAACAATCCTAATACTGTTGTTAATGCAATTATGACATGACGTGATGTATGCCCTCACCAACGATCTCCCTCATACGGCAACATCTTACAACCGTGGCATGCCACACTCCCTAGAGTGCTCCACATCTTCCAGGCACATGCAATGCTATGGTGATATGATTTCCGAGTTGTTATTAGTCCATTCAAACAGCAGGATTGGGAAACTAAGGTACTTCCCTTATATCAATCCCAACACAGATCCTGTCTAGGGTCGTCACTCCTAGTAATCTCATACGATGTATATTTCGTAGGTCGCTGCAAGGGCTGCCAGGGCTGTTGCACGCACTCGTTGCTCCGCTCCCCCATCACCTTATCAATACAGGCCTACCGTACTCTACTGCAACGGAAGGGTCGTCGCCTCCCGTGGACTCAGAATACGCTCGCGGTCACTACAAAGGACTCGTCGCCTGATCAGTGTAGGCCGACAGCTAGAATATAGTGTCCCATACCACCATAATCTGCTCACAAGTCTAGGTGCTCACTGGTCAGTACGGGGAGGTTTGTGGCCCCAGCGTAGGCCGACAGCTCGACCACGGTGTCCCATACCACCATGCCCGGCTCATGAGTCTTTGTGGATCAAGGTACCATGGTTAACAGGGTTTACAATGGTAAGTTCAGTACCCTAGGTTCAAGCAGTTATGACTCATGCAGGGTGAACATACAATGGCCAGTCGGGTTACTTGACGGGCTCGACTAGCGCGATCGCATCAACGACATGAAGTGCGTAAAACACTTCGCGTGGCCTAACCACTGCCGTCAACTCCAAACACGACTCGCGTTCATCGACGCGTCATTCGTGGCAAATATAAGCCAACCACGAATTCGCTCGGTTACCGACTACCTGGACTACGTATAGTCCCAAACAATCATGGAATCACATCAGCATTCATGTGAGAGTAATGAAAATGAAATACAACCATGTGAGTATGTTAACACATGTTATAGCGTACAACTTAAGTAAATCATCCTACACATGTCTTTCACACATATAATGAAATTATGCATATCGCCAACATATAGGAAATCCTTTCCATCAGCAAATTAATTGAGAATTCAATCTCAAACTAAATCATAAGGAAATCATCAAGCACATGTTATAACATACAACTTACGTAAATCATCAAGCACATGCATTTCATTCATATAATGAAATCATGCATATGGCTAACATGAAGGAAACCATTTACACCAGCATATTTATTGAGAAACCAATCTCAAACTAATCCATGACATCATTTAATTCAATACATACTAATACAAGCATTTATACAAACACTTACACTACACACTTAAGTCTACATATAATATGTCGACCCGAAGTGCGCATTTAGGCGAATCTCTTCGCCAAACTAATTATGCACGCATTCCTAACATTCTAATGCGACAATAAACCATGTCAATCACATCAGCAAAATATGAATGTAAACCGTACTTCCTACAAATGACTAAAATGCCCTAAATCTCATATTCTTCGTTAATTTACGAAACAGGAAACGGACAGCATGTTGTACATGTCAAACGGCGTTGCCGTCAAGAATCTACTATTAAACGACATTGAAAGCTTTGGAAACAGTCAATCAAAGCGTCTAATATCCGCACCTTGTCTCTTATGGATGTTGATATTCGAACGGAGCGTATACGCTTCGTCTACGGCGACTAAGGAACCTGATTTACGAGATTTATCAACTAACAAACTATGGAACTAAAGAAGCATCAAATCAGCAACTTTCTAGGACGTTTTCTTACCTGCAAATGCGGAGAAATCACCAGCAAAGTGATTGGAATACGCCGCTTAAGCACGTGCAGCAGCAGCAGGAAAAGCTCTCCCACCTTCTCTCACAAACTCTCACCTTTTCTCTCTCCCAATCTAGGGTTTTTGCAAATTCGGATGGGAGAGAGGAGTGAGGGTTTCAAGCCCTTTTATAAGCCCAAACTTGCCCGAAATAGACTCGGGAACAAGTTTCACTTGAGGGGTAGCCAAATCGGGGCTATTTCGGTCCAAAAGATGCTTTCTGGTGGTCCCCTGGTCGAATGCGATCGGACTTAAGCTCATGCGTACCAGATCTAGCGCGCATTAAGTTTTCAGTCCGGCAGGGTTCGCAGATCGCACGTGGCGGACCAGTTTCAGTTCAGCGGTCACCGCACGTAGATCAGGGCTGAAAGTCTCATAATAATAAATAGAAATTTTTCCTGATCCGAGGGTGTAATCTGGATGAATTCTGACGGTCAGAACGCTCAATACTGACGCGTCAAGTCGTGTGCCAGATTTGAATTTGAAATTCCAATTCTATCCCTATTCGCACTCTCTTCGGTCCGGGCTCAATGAAATAGTCTGTGATTATCGGTTTGACTTGATTTTCGAAATGATTGTCAAGTCCAGCTGGGCGGTTCTAACGGTCTAAGATAGGAAGTAACGGACTTTCGACGCGCGGTCTAAATCCAATACAAGAATTCAAAGTGGTCCGGAGAACAAACCCGCTTAGAGTTTGATCCGAGGTTATAGAGTATTATGGAGTCATACGTTCTACTCGATTTGGGTCTTGTAGAACGTATTTAAAGTGATCAGGGACTGTTTCCCAGCTACTCCAGCGTTGCGCTAGCTAACTTACGCTAAATTTCCATAGGAATTAATCCTAAGTGGTTTCTTTGGCTATGAAATTGGGTTCTGAGCGATTTTCCAGGTGTTTTAGTTGACCCATTGCCTAAGGACGTCAAATCCCAGATTGGCCAAAATCCGGGGTGTTACATCATATACCTTCCTAGTCCTGGTCTTCTGCCTAGTCAAAGCAGTGAGTCCATTGGTAGTCTCCTAGGATTGAGAAATGAGTCAAGCCGCGAATGCTTCGCCATTGTATATTTCAGTAACACCGTATAATATGATTACTCCAAAGCTTAGGGAATGCCCATCATTGAAAGGTTCCAATTTCCTATTTATAAGGTTGTTCTTTGGGTCTTGGTCTAAGGGAGTCCTCGTCTGAATCTATGTCCAAGGTAGGGGTTAATATGCACCCTAATAGATCATCCTAAAAGGATTTCTAATCGTATAGAGTTGGCCAAGGCTTCTATTATGTTCATATTTAATGAGTAGGTTTATGGATACACTAGCATTCGCTCACTCCCACTATTAGGCCTATGATTTAATATGAATGAGTTCAACACTAAAGCCCTAATTGTTTTCCTATAAAGACTTCACTATTGACATTCTAAGGAAGATTCAGAATCCTAATTTAATGACCTAACCTTATGTATAACCTGAATCACTTTCTTCGATCCTGGGCCAGTGGGGAAAGGGCCAACCACGCTTCATTGTGCAATTTTAACTCAACTGTTGTATTAGCTTACCTTACTAGATTGGGCTCATAAGGTTCTACCCCCCTTAAAAATTATTTCTACTCTCAAAGCTTAAGATTCTATGTCTCGATCCGTATGTCAGAACGAGGTATAATTTAGGACCTATCCTTGACATGAAATGGGAAACAACCTCTCAATACATTAGTCTTTCTTTCATTGACGATGTATACTATGGCATTGACACCTATGATTATAGAAATGAGCCTAGTCTCTATTACGGTTGATTTCAGGGGTAGGTGTGAGTTGGTGGCAAGATATCTAATTCTCTACTGGCTACTCTACTGGCTATATGTCCTTAATATTTCCTAAGGGTAAAGTAATAACTTTTGGTTATAGGTAGTCGAGCCAACACAGAAGAAAAGTGGTGTAGTGGGTCTGAGCTAGATACATAGACTTTCTGTCTAGCTAGGACAGAAAACTTGTCGTATCAGTTCTTAATCCTAGTTGGTCTCGATCTTCTACTTTATCAGAGCATTGAGTTCATTGGTAACTACTAGGATTAAGAAGTCGATTCAAACCGCGAATACCTCGCTTATACATAATTTCTCTACTCCGTGTTCCCAATTGTACTAAGTCCTTGGGAGGGCAAATCTAAGGGGCGTGCTGGTTTATCCTAGCATTTAATCTGAGGGGTATATAAGTTTTCTCTAAGTGTAACTAGTTCTGAGTCAAGAAAGCTTCCTAAGAGTTAATAAAGGAGCCTATAAGTATCAAGGAAATCCAACAAAAGAATGAGATCTCACTCTAACTAAATCAAGACAACTAACTACATCTATATTCCAATTACCTTAGCAAAATCAGTCTTTTACATTCCTTAAAAAAACCAGTAGCCTAGTCTTAATAAATTTAACGACGCTCAAGCACTTCACATATGTCTATACTAGCTAAGGAGGTCCTAGGGTTTACGTTTTTAATTTACTAGCTTTCTTATACCGTCAGATCTTTCTAAATCTAAGAATACCCACTCTAGGTCCAAAACTCTAAGGGCTTGTTTGGCTAGTGGTATAAGACTGTATTAAATGGATTGCATCGCTAATCCCACCTCGGGATTGGGAATGACATATTTGGAAGGAGGGTAGGATTTGATTAAAATTAATTTCATAGGCTTTGAAAAATGAGCCTTGTGTTGGAGAGTGTGAGATGGGATTTTCAAATCCCATGATGATGAATGTCCAAGTGTAATTTGAAAGGAAATCCTGGGATTTACTGTTATTTGCATACATTCCAACCATGGCATTGGAAACCATGGGTTACACCCAAATCTAAGGACAATACCTTACACATGCATTTATTGTTACTTTTACAATTCTATCTATCCTAATCTCATCTAATGCAGTTGGTCGAATGGGCCCTAAATGTCCCATCATTTGGAAGTGTGCAGGTTATGGGACACAAAAATGTGAGTTTTGTGCCCATATGAGAGGGTATAATGAAGGTGGAAAGTTATATAGAGTAGTTTTTGGGTAATGGTGGTTGATTGTAACATCCCGAAAATCGGGGGGTCGAGCAAAAACCTAACTCCCGAGTTCCAAAATATTATTTATGCAACATAGATATGTATGATTGAATGTTGTCTATGATAATGTATTAAACATGAGTGAGATTAATCCAGAACAGCATATCATACTCCAGAGACAGTTAAATTTACAAGCGGAAGACTATGATAGTATGTATAACATATATAAACTGTTGTATGTCTCTAGAGTGTGAACATGTTACCAGGTTATATACATACATGTATACTCCATAAGTAAACCAAAAGGATATACATGAGTGTTCTAAAAATATAAAATGACAAGTGCCAAGGTATCTAATCAACCTCCCTGTAATCCCGTCGATCAGCACACGCATAAAGGAGGGATCCTCCTCATCATCAACATCATCAAGTCCGGCCCCGCCTCGCAGGCCGCGTCATCATCTGCAATCATAAAAAGGTCTGGTGGGTGTCCAGGAACACCGTCCCGTAACGTGGGAGTGAGTAGATAACTCAGTGGAATAATAGAACAAGGATTAACATGTTCTCAAATCAATCATGCGATAATAGTAAAGCAGTAAATCAAACAATCATAAAACTGTTATTAATGCAATATGACATGACGTGATGTATGCCCTCACCGACGATCTCCCTCATATGGCACCATCTTATGACCGCGGCATGCAATCGACCCTCAAGTGCTCTACATCTTCCAGGCACATGCAATGGTATGGTGATATGATTTTCAAGTTATTATTAGTCCATTCAAACAGTAAGATTGGGAAACTAAGGTACTTTCCTTATATCGATCCCAACACAGATCCTGTCTAGGGTCGTCACTCCTAGTAATCTCATACGAGGTATATTTTGTAGGTCACTGCAAGGGCTGTCAGGGCTGTTGCACGCACTCGTTGCTCCGCTTCCCCATCACCTTATCAATACAGGCCTACTGTACTCTACTGCTACTGAAGGGTCGTCGCCTCCCGTAGACTCAGAATACGCTCGCGGTCACTACAAAGGGCTGTCAGGACTGTTGCTCGCACTCGTTGCACCGCTCCCCCATCAGCTTATCAATGTAGGCCGACAGCAAGAATATAGTGTCCCATACCACCATAATCTGCTCACGAGTCTAGGTGCTCACTGGTCACTATAGGGAGGTTTGTGGCCCTAGCGTAGGCCGACAGCTCGACCACGGTGTCCCATACCACCATGCCCGGCTCATGAGTCTTTATGGATCAAGGTACCATGGTTAACAGGGTTTACAATGGTAAGTTCAGTACCCTAGGTTCAAGCAGTTATGACTCATGCAGGGTGAACATACATCGGCTAGTCGGGTTACTTGACGGGCTCGACTAGCACGATCGCATCTCAAGTCGAACGACATGAAGTGCGTAAAACACTTCGCGTGGCCTAACCACTGCCGCCAACTCCAGAACATGACTCGCATTCATCGGAGCGTCGTTCGTGGCGAAGATAAGCTAACCACGAATTCGCTCGATTACCAACTGCCTGGACTAGGCATAGTCCCAGACAATCATAAATCCACATCAGCAGTTGTGTAAGGGTAATGAAAATGAAATACAACCATGTGAGCATGCTAACACATGTTATAACGTACAACTTAAGTAAATCATCCAACTCAAGCCTTTCATACATATAATGAAATTATACATATCGCCAACCTATAGGAAATCATTTCCATCAGCAAATTAATTGAGAATTCAATCTCAAACTAAATCATAATGAAATCATCAAGCACATGTTATAACATACCAATTAAGTGAATCATCAAGCACATGCATTTCATACATATAATGAAATCATGCATATGGCTGACATGTAGGAAACCATTTACACCAGCATGTTAATTGAGAAATCAATCTCAAATTAATTCATAACACCATTTAAGTCAATACATACTAATACAAGCATTTATACAAACACTTACACTACACACTTAAGTCTACATATAGTATGTCGACCCGAAGTGCGCATTTAGGCGAATCAAACTAATTATACACGCATTCCTAATATCCTAATGCGGCAAGAAGCCATGTCAATCACATCAGAAAAATATGAATGAAAACAGTACTTCCTACGAATGACTAAAATGCCCTAAATCTCATATTCTTCGTTGGTTTACAAAACAGGAAACGGACAGCATGTTGTTCATGTCAAACGGCGTTGCCGTCAAGAATCTACTATTAAACGACATTGAAAGCATTGAAAACAGTCAATCAAAGCGTCTAATATCTGCACCTTTTTCTCCTAGAAGCGTATCAATTCGAACGGAGCGTATACGCTTCGTCTACGACGAATAGGGAACCTACTACACAAGATCCATAAGCTACTTCGCTATGGAAACAAAGGAACCTCAAATCAGCAACTATTTAGGGTATTTGCTTACCTAGAATCACGGTGTAATCGCTGGGAAAGTGATAGAGGTGCGCTCCTTAAGCACGTGCAACACGTGGCACAAGCAGCAGGGAATTCTCTCACACCTTCTCTCACAAACTCTCACCTTTTCTCTCTCCCTATCTAGGGATTTTTGCAAATTCGGATGGGAGAGAGGAGTGAGGGTTTCAACCCTTTTTATAAGCCCAAACTTGCCCGAAATAGGCTCGGGAAGAAGTTTCACTTGAGGGGTAACCAAATCGGGGCTGTTTCAGTCCAAAAGGACATTTTTGGTGGTCCCCTGGCCGAACGCGATCGGACTTAAGCTCATGCATACTGGATCTAGCATACATCAAGTTTTCAGTCCGGTAGGGTTCGCAGATCGCACGTGGCGGTCCAGTTTCAGTTCAGCGGTCACCGCACATAGATCAGGCCTGTAAGTCTCATGATATGAAATAGATATTTTTCCTGATCCGAGGGTGTAATCTGACTAAATTCTGACGGTCAGAATGCTTAATACTGACACGTCAAGTCGTGTGCCAGATTTGAATTTCAAATTCCAAATCTGTCCCTATTCGCACTCTCTTCAGCCCGGGCTCAATGAAATAGCCTGTGATTATCGGTTGGACTTGATTTTCGAAATGATTGTCAAGTCCAGCTAGGCGGTTCTAACGGTCTAAGATAGGAGGTATCGGACTTTCGACGCGCGGTCTGGATCCAATATAAAATTTCAAAGTGTTCCAGAGAACAAACCTGCTTAGAGTTTGATCCGAGGTTTTAGAGTATTATAGAGTCATTGGTTTTACTCGATTTGGGTCTTGTAGAACGTATTTAAAGTGATCAGGGACTATTTTCCAGCTACTCTAGCGTTGCGCTAGCTAACTTATGCTTAGTTTCTAAAGGAATTAATCCTAAGTGATTTCTTTGGCTATGGAATTGGGTTCTGAGCGATTTTCCAAGTGTTTTAGTTGACCCACTGCCTAAGGACGTCAAATCCCAGATTGGCCAAAACCCGGGATGTTACATTGATGGGTGTAAGATGTAGAAGAAGATGGAAGCTTGAGTGAATAGAAGTGGGGATGTGAGATCATTTTACATGGTCTCGGTTACGTATGGGCTATACTACGATAGTTAATCTCACTGGCCGGCGAAACTTGGGATTCTAATGTGGTTTCTAGATTCCATCGCCCCCTTCCTAAGTCAGAGTGCATCAGTGTACGTTGTGTTACCATACCCAGGTCCGGTTTAATCCAAATCATGCTCTGATACCATCTGTAACATCCCGAAAATCGGGGATCGAGCATAAACTCCACTCCCGAGTTCCAGAACATCACTTATGCAAAATTTTCAATGATGGATGAATGTTGGTTGTAATAGTGCATAAAACATGAAGTGGATTAAGCCAAAACATCATATCATACTCCAGAGACAGTTAAATTAGCAAGCGGAAAAATGTGATAGATATATAAAATATATGAACTGTTGTAAGTCTCTAGAGTGTGAACATGTTACAAGGTTAAACATATACATGTATACTCCAAAAATGATAAAAAAGAATATACATGAGTCCTCCAAAAATATAAAATGACAAGTGTAATGGCATCAAATCAACCTCCCTGTAATCCCGTCGATCAGAACACGGTCTACCTAGACTCGCCTGATAACCGCCTATAGGAGAAATCCTCCTCCTCATCAAACAAGTCCGGCTCCGCTTCACAAGAAGCGCCATCATCTGAAACTAAAACAGGGACTGGTTGGTGTGTACAACACTGTCCCGTAAAGTGGGAGTGAGTTGCCAACTCAGCGGAATCATAGAGCAAAGGTTAACATGTTATCAAATCAATCAAGCGATAATGATAAAGCAAGAAAATCAAACATTCCTAAATACTGTAATTAATGCAAGGATGAAATGACATGATGTATGCCCTCGCCAACATACTCCCTCATGCGACACCATCTTACGTCCGCAGCATGCTTTCTTCCTTTAGTGCTCCACATCTTCCAGGCACATGCAGTGCGATATGAATATGATTACCGAGTTGTTATTAGTCCTTTTCATACAGCAGAATTGGGAAACTAGGGTACTTCCGTTATATCATTCCCAACAAGGATCCTGTCTAGGGTCGTCACTCCTAGTAGTCTCATACGATGATATATTTCTACATCGTTGCAAGGGCTGCCAGGGCTGTTGCACGCACTCGTTGCTCCCCTCCCCCATCACCTTATCAATACAGACCTAGTTTGTACTCTTGTTGCTACGGAAGGGTCGTCGCCTCACGTAGACTCAGAGTATGCTTGAGGTCACTACAAAGGGCTCATCACCAATCAGAGTAGGCCAGCAGCTCGAATATAGTGTCCCATACCACCATAATCGGCTCACGAATCTGAGGTGCTCACTGGTCACAACGTGAAGGCTCGTCGCCACATCGTAGGCCGACAGCTCGACCACGGTGTCCCATACCACCATGCCCAGCTCATGAGTCTTAATGGATCAAGGTACCACGGTTATCAGGGTTATCACTGGTAAGTTCAGTACCCTAGGTTCACGCATTTATGACCAATACAAGATGAACATACAGTGGTCAGTCGGGTTGCTTGACGAGCTCGACTAGTACGAGCGCACCTCAAGCTGAATGACATGAAGTGTATAAACACCTCGTGTGGCCTAACCACTGCCCTCAACCAAAGCGCGACTCGAGTTCGTTGACGCTTCGTTCGTGGCGAATAGAATCCAACCACGAATTCAAATCTGTTATCGATTGCTTGGACTAGAGTATAGCCCCAAACACTTGTAATCTAAATCAATAATCTTATGAGAGAGACAGAATTGAAATACAAGTAATTCCAGCATGTTATCAGCATGTTATAACATACATCACAAGCAGTTAACCATACACGAGTATTTCACACATAAGGTAATCAATTCTAATACAACAAGCATGGAAGAAATCATATACATCATCAAATTTGTTGAGAATCCAGTCTCAACGCTAATCTACAACACCATTTACTCAATACTTACTAATACATACATTTATACAAACACTTAGTCTACACTTATTAGTCTACATAGCATATATCGGCCAATAATGTGCATTAGGGCGAATCTCTTCGCCAAACAGATCATACACACATAACTAGTATAGGTACACGGCAAATACTCATGGCAATCATATTAGCAAAATACCTACGTGTACAGTATTTCCTACAAATATCCAATAAACCCTAAATCTCATATTCTTCGTATGTATTCGAAATGAAAAACAAACAGTATGTTCTACTTGTTAAACAACATTCTTGTTAACAATCTACCATTAAACAGCATTGAAAGCTTTGAAAATAGGTAATCTAAGCATCTAAAATCCAGACCTTATGCCGTAGAAGTCTTTGTCAAAGACTGATTGGCAACCTACAGTATGATTTAGGTTTGTTACTTCACCACTTGCACCAATTGAAACCCTAGAACAGGTTAGGGTTAGGCTTTCTTGCCTAAGAACGAATCCGGAGTCGCCGAAAAAGCGATACGGAGGGGTGGATTAGGCACGTAGCAAAGCTGGGAAGAATCCCAGGAAGAATCACCAACTTCTCTCCCACTTTCTCTCTCTTTTCTCTCTCTTGATTTGGGTAGGGTTTGAAATTCATATGGGATTTGTGAGAGAGGGTTTAAGGCCTTTTTATAAGCCCAAACACGACGAAATAGAGTTGAAGTCAAGGTATACTTAAGTTATAACCTAATCGGGTCTGTTCCGATCCAACAGAGCACTTCTGGAGGTCCTATTACTAAATGCGGTCGGACTTAAGCTCTTTAATATTGGATCTAGGTCAAGCCAAGTTTTCAGTCCGGTCGGGTTTCCAGATCGACCGTGGTGGACCAGTTTCAGTTCAGTGATCACCGAAACTCGATCAGGGCCACAAGTGCTATGACATGTATGGGCCACCTATCTTGATCCGAGGGTGAATTTTGGTCAAAATCTAATGGTCAGAATGCTTAGAAATAACACGCAAGTGAAACGTGCCAGATTTCTTAAAATTATATTTAATTTCTTAAAAATCTTCATGTTCTCACACTCTTCACTCAGGACTCAAGGAAATCGTCCCAGAGCATTGTTTGGATGTGATTTTTGCGGTACTTGTCAAGTAAAACAATGCGGTCAATATCTTCTAAGTTCATCGCTATCAGACTTTCAATGTACGGTCTAGGTTCGATACAAAGTTTCTGAATGCTCCCAAGAGCAACTGGGTTTAGAGATTGATCCTAGGTTTCTAGGTAACATAGAGTTAGCAGCCTTAATCATTTTGGGTCTTGTAGTTTATATTTAAAGTGGTTCAAGTCAATTTTACTGAGTATTCAGTTTAGTACTTAACCAAATTCTACCCTAATTATGGCAGAATACGGTTCCTAGGCCATTCTATGCCCCATTTTGAGAACTTCTAGGTATCATATTATTTTAATTATTTTTTTAATGGTTCATCATCAAGTTTACCCTAACTACACCAAAATTTATAAGATTTTGAGTTATAAAAAAAAATTTAAAAAATTCCAGAAGCAGCAGCAGTCAAACAAGTGATTATTGGATAATTGCTCATAATGACCTACTTTAAACTATATTAAATATTTTATTATATTTTTCACATATTTTTATATAAAACTAGACTCATTTTTCTTTAATATAGTTTTTGAATCACCTAAATCAGAGTTATAACGAAGGAGATATGATTTTTCAAAGTTTGCAAAATGCATAGAAAAAATACAGAAATCGGGCTGCCTGTCCTGTAACACCCCGGATTTTGGCCAACCTGGGATTAGACGTCCTTAGGCAATGGGTTAATTAAAACACCTGAAAAATCGCTCAGAACCCAATTCCATAGCAAAAGAAACCACTTAGGATTAATTCCTTTAGAAACTAAGCATAAGTTAGCTAGCGCAACGCTAGAGTAGCTGGGAAATAGTCCCTGATCACTTTAAATACGTTCTACAAGACCCAAATCGAGTAGAACCAATGACTCTATAATACTCTATAACCTCGGATTAAACTCTAAACAGGTTTGTTCTCTTGACCACTTTGAAATTTTGTATTGGATCTAGACCACGCGTCGAAAGTCCGATGCCTACTATCTTAGACCGTTAGGACCGCCTACCTGAACTTGACTATCATTTTGAAAATCAAGTCTAACCGATAATCACAGGCTATTTCATTGAGCCCGGACTGAAGAGAGTGCGAATAGGGACAGATTTGGAATTTGAAATTCAAATCTGACACACGACTTGACGCGTCAGTATTAAGCGTTCTGACCGTCAGAATTCAGCTAAATTACACCCTCGGATCAGGAAAAATTTCTATTTCATATCATGAGATTTGCAGGCCTGATTTACATGCGGGGACCGCTGAATTGAAACTGGACCGCCACGTGCGATCTGCGAACCCCGCCGGACTGAAAACTTGGTGTATGCTAGATCCAGTATGCATGAGCTTAAGTCCGACCGTATTTGGCCAGGGGACCTCCAGAAATGTACTTTTGGACTGAAACAGCCCCAATTTGGTTACCCCTCAAGTGAACCTTGTTCCCGAGCCTATTTTGAGCAAGTTTGGGCTCATAAAAAGGGTTGAAACCCTCACTCCTCTCTCCCATCCGAATTTGCAAAAATCCCTAGATTGGGAGAGAGAAAAGGTGAGAGTTTGTGAGAGAGAGTAGGAGAGAATTTCTTGCTGCTCGTGCCACCCGCTGCAAGTGCCTAAGCAACACACTCCGATCACCTGGCCGGTGATTTCTCCACAATTTCAGGTAAGAAAATACCCTAGAAGTTGCTGATTTGGGGTTACCTTAGATTCATAGCATGTTAGCTGATAAATCTCGTAAAACAGGTTCTCTATTCGCCGTAGTCAAAGCGTATACGCTCCGTTCGAATTCACACATCTATATGAGATAAGGTGCGGATTTTAGGCGCTTTGATTGACTATTTCCAAAGCTTTCAATATCGTTTAATAGTAGATTATCGACGACAATGCCGTTTGACATGTACAACATGCTGTCCGTTTCCTGTTTCGTAAACCAACGTAGAATATGAGATTTAGGGCATTTTAGTCATCTGTAGGAAGTATTGATTTCATTCATATTTTGCTGATGTGATTGACATGGTTTATTGTCGTATTAGAATGTTAGGAATACGTGCATAATTAGTTTGGCGAAGAGACTCGCCTAAATGCGCACTTCGGGTCGACATGCTATATGTAGACTTAAGTGTGTAGTGTAAGTGTTTGTATAAATGCTTGTATTAGTATGTATTGAGTTAAATGGTGTTATGAATTAGTTTGAGATTGATTTCTCAATTAATATGCTGGTGTAAATGGTTTCCTACATGTTAGCCATATGCATGATTTCATGATATGAATGAAATGCATGTGCTTGATGATTCGCTTAAGTTGTAAGTTATAACATGTGCTTGATGATTTCATTATGATTTAGATTGAGATTAAATTCTCAATTAATATGCTGATGGAAATGATTTCCTATATATGTTGGCGATATGCATAATTTCATTATATGTATGAAAGGCATGTGTCAGAGGATTTACTTAAGTTGTACGATATAACATGTGTTAACATGCTCACATGGTTGTATTTCATTTCTAATATTCTCATATGAATGCTGATGTGATTCCATAATTGTTTGGGACTATACTTAGTCCAGGCAGTCGGTAACTGAGCGAATTCGTGGTTAGCTTATCTTCGCCACGAACGACGCGTCGATGAACGCGAGCCGTGTTTTGGAGTCGGCGGCAGTGGTTAGGCCACACGAAGTGTTTTACGCACTTCATGTCGTTCAATTTGAGATGCGATCGCACTAGTCGAGCCCGTCAAGTAACCCGATTGGCCGTTGTATGTTCACCCTGCATGAGTCATAACTGCTTGAACCTAGGGTACTGAACTTACCATTGTAAACCCTGTTAACCATGGTACCTTGATCCACGAAGACTCATGAGCCGGGCATGGTGGTATGGGACACCGTGGTCGAGCTGTCGGCCTACGCTGGGGCCACAAACCTCCCCGTTGTGGCCAATGATCACCTTGTCTCGTGAGCAGATTATGGTGGTATAGGACACTATATTCTTGCTCTCGGCCTACACTGATCAGGTGACGAGTCCTTTGTAGTGACCGCGAGCGTATTCTGAGTCTACGGGAGGCGACGACCCTTCAGTAGCAGTAGAGTACAGTAGGCCTGTATTGATAAGGTGATGGGGGAGCGGAGCAACGAGTGCGTGCAACAGCCCTGGCAGCCCTTGCAGCGACCTACAAAATATACCTCGTATGAGATTACTAGGAGTAACGACCCTAGATAGGATCTGTGTTGGGATTGATATAAGGGAAGTACCTTAGTTTCCCAATCTTGCTGTTTGAATGGACTAATAACAACTCAGAAATCATATCACCATACCATTGCATGTTCCTGGAAGATGTGGAGCACTTGAGGGTCGATTGCATGCCGCGGTCGTAAGATGGTGCCGTATGAGGGAGATCGTCGGTGAGGGCATACATCACGTCATGTCATATTGCATTAACAACAGTTTTAGGATTGTTTGATTTACTGCTTTACTATTATCGCATGATTGATTTGAGAACATGTTAATCCTTGCTCTATTATTCCACTGAGTTAGCTACTCACTCCCACGTTACGGGACGATGTTCCTGGACACCCACCAGACCCTTTTTTTTGTGATTGCAGATGATGGCGCGGCCTGTGAGGCGGGGCCGGACTTGATGATGTTGATGATGAGGAGGATCCCTCCTTTATGCGTGTGCTGATCGACGGGATTACAGGGAGGTTGATTAGATACCTTGACACTTGTCATTTTATATTTTCAGAGCACTCATGTATATTCTTTTTGTTTACTTTTGGAGTATACATGTATGTATATAACTTGGTAACATGTTCACACTCTAGAGACATACAACAGTTTATATATGTTATACCTACTATCACATTCTTCCGCTTGTGAATTTAACTGTCTCTGGAGTATGATATACTGTTCTGGCTTAATCTCACCCATGTTTAATACATTATCACAGATAACATTCAATCATACATATCTATGCTGCATAAATAACATTTTGGAACTCGGGAGTTGGGTTTTTGCTCGACCCCCTGATTTTTGGGATGTTACAGATGGTATCAGAGCATGATTTGGATTAAACCGGGCCTGGGTTATGGTCACGCGACGTACGCTGTCGCTTCTTTTGACTTAGGTGGGTGCGACAAGGGTCTAGAAACACTTATAGGATCCCAGATTCGCCAATAGGCGAAGTCTATTCATATCGATCGCGTGATCGAGTCCGTAACGCATCTAGGGTCGCTTGAAGCAACCTGAATAGCTCTTAGGTTGTAGGTGAGTGGGTTGAGACGTTCTTTGAATGATTCTAAACCCATAAATGACACTCTTTGGGCTGTGGGACAACCACAACTCCTGTATTCAATCACCAGGGCTTAAAAACCCCGTTTCACCAAAAATCTTCAAAATTCTTCCTCTCACCACTCCAATTTTCAATTATTTCTTATCCTTTTCATGTTAGGCATCAATACTAATGTGAAAATAACATAAAATCATACTTTCATAAAATTTTACAGTGAATAGTAAAATTTCATAAAAAATATCCATAAGGCCATTCTAACTTCACTTTCTTTAGTAAATAATGAGCTAGATGGATGTACTAGCTCCTTCTACCCCAAAATCATATGCTGCATGATAATTTTTTATATTTGGGATTGCAGATTGGCCCCAGAAAGCCCTGAGTGCATGTTTGGGCCTATATAGGGAAATATACAATGAACCAAGGTTGGGACCATACCTTTTTGGGGTCCCTGGACCATGGGGGACCAGACCCACGTGGTCCCACCGACCAACATGAGAGTTGGCCGGCGATGCCATTGCCGGTTCGGCGATGCATCGCCATCCGGTGGGGCCCACTGGATGTAATTTTTGGGTGCACGCCCTAATACGGCTAGGGCACCTCCCCCATATGTGGTTCACACCTTGAAACCCCCTGTATATCCTACTTCCTTCACAAATAGCTCCTCCCCTAACTCCATTTTCGTTCTCTAGCTGCCCTAACCCAAATCCGTGGTTTTAAACCACCCCCAAATCCATTCCTGGCCCAAAAACGACCACAATCCTTCACTCCATTGCTATTTGCAGCCTTCCCTTTTGCAAATCTCATCGTTTGGAGCTCTTACAATCCCCAAAATGAGCTGAAATCGTGAGGTGCTCCATTCCCCTTTTTCATTCTCTTTTCTCTCTGAAAATACATCCTAGGGGAGCTTGAAGCATCCCTCTACAACGCCTAGATTTTGTTCTGTCCATTTGGGCAACCATTTCTCCGCATTTCCTCCATTTTTCATGGTTATTGTTAAGCTGTTATGGCCGAGAGAGCTCTAGTGAGCAATAGATAGTATTAGACTCGACAGTGATAAAGAAGGTAAGTCGGGACTGTGGTAGAGTCCTTTGGTAGAATTAGGCATTTGTGACGTTGTCTTGTAAATGTTTGATTACCAATTTGAAATCTTTGTGTTTTGTTATTGTTAGGTTTAGTGACGTCACAGGTAGAAAGTGTAGAACTTTGTTCCATGTATTGTGACTAGCATACTACTCCCAATCCCAACATGGGATTAGGAATGTAGTTTCGTTTCATACAATAGCCCTTGACGTTTTGGACCTAGTGTTAGCACTCCTAGATTTGAAGGATCTGACGATATAAGAAAGCCAATTTTATTTCGATAATCTTGACCCTAAGCAATAGAACAACTCCCTGTAGTAGAAATGGTATGGAATCATTTAACGTATAAACTTAGGCTTTGGATTATAAGTACTGAGCTACAGACTAGGTTACTAGTTAACTTAGGCAGTGTAAGGCTTATATATGCTAAGGGATAGTAGGTTAGATTTGGTTGGAATGGGACTCCCTTCCTTTGATAGATCCCCTTATGACTTATAGACTTCTGTTGTTACCCATAGGAAGGAACCATACACTCTCAGGGAACATTTATAACTCCCTCAAATTGAACTTAGAATGTACTAGCACGCCCCTTAGAATAGCCTTCCCCAAGGGCTTATTACATTCGGGAATGCGGAATAAAGGAACTACATGTAAGCGATGTATTCGCGGTTTGAATCGACTTCTTAATCCTAGTGGTTACCAATAAATCCAATGCTCTGATCAAGCAGAAGATCGGCATCGACTCGGATTAAGAATTGATACAATAAATCTTCTGTCCTAGCTAGACAGAAAGTCTATGTATCCGGCTCAGACCTACTATACAACCTTTTTTCTGTGATGGCCTAACCACCTATAATCAAACAGGATCACATTGCCTTTGGGAAATGGCGAGGACTTAAAGCCAGTAGAGAATTCGACATCTTGCCACCAACTCATACTTGCCCTGAACTCAACCACAATAGAGATTAGGCATATCTCTATCGCCATAGATACCAATGCCATAGAACGCATCATTAGCAAAGGAAAATGACTGTAATGAGAGGTTGTTTCCCAATTCATGTCAAGGATAGGTCTTAAGTTGCACCTCGTTCCGATATACGGATCGATGCAAAGATTCTTGAACTTTAAGTAGAACCAAGTTTTAAGGGGGGTAGAACGTATTAAGTCCAATCCAGTTAGGATTAGTCAACACTGCCGTCTGATCAGAGTGGCACAGCGGAAGCGTGGTTAGCCTCTTTCCCACTGGCCCAGGATTGAAACATTTGAGTTAGGATATATGTACGGATAGGTCATTAAATAGGATTTAAACCTTCCTTAGAAAAAATACTCCTTGCCCTTCGTCAATTTCGAGGATGAAATTGTATTTTAAGGGGGGTAGATTGTAACACTCTGGATTTTGGCCAACTTGGGATTAGACGTCCTTAGGCAATGGGTTAATTAAAACACCTGAAAAATCGCTCAGAACCCAATTCCATAGCCAAAGAAACCACGTAGGATTAATTCCTTTAGAAACTAAGCATAAGTTAGCTAGCGCAACGCTAGAGTAGCTGGGAAATAGTCCCTGATCACTTTAAATACGTTCTACAAGACCCAAATCGAGTAGAACCAATGACTCTATAATACTCTATAACCTCGGATCAAACTCTAAACAGGTTTGTTCTCTAGACCACTTTAAAATTTTGTATTGGATCTAGACCGCGCGTCAAAAGTCCGATGCCTACTATCTTAGACCGTTAGGACCGCCTAGCTGAACTTGACTATCATTTCAAAAATCAAGTCCAACTGATAATCACAGGCTATTTCATTGAGCCCGGACTGAAGAGAGTGCGAATAGGGACAGATTTGGAATTTGAAATTCAAATCTGGCACACGACTTGACGCGTCAGTATTAAGCGTTCTGACCGTCAGAATTCAGCTAAATTAAACCCTCGGATCAGGAAAAATTTCTATTTCATATCATGAGATTTGCAGGCCTGATTTACGTGCGGGGATTGCTGAACTGAAACTGGACCGCCACGTGCGATCTGCGAACCCCGCAGGACTGAAAACTTGGTGTATGCTAGATCCAGTATGCATGAGCTTAAGTCCAACCGTATTTGGCCAGGGGACCTCCAGAAATGTACTTTTGGACTGAAACAGCCCCAATTTGGTTACCCCTCAAGTGAACCTTGTTCTTGAGCCTATTTCGGGCAAATTTGGGCTTATAAAAAGGGTTGAAACCCTCACTCCTCTCTCCCATACGAATTTGCAAAAATCCCTCGATTGGGAGAGAGAAAAGGTGAGAGTTTGTGAGAGAGAGTAGGAGAGAATTTCTTGCTGCTCGTGCCACCCGCTGCAAGTGCCTAAGCAACACACTCCTATCACCTGCCCGGTGATTTCTCCGCATTTTCAGGTAAGGAAATACCCTAAAAGTTGCTGATTTGGGGTTACCTTGGATTCATAGCATGTTAGCTGATAAATCTCGTAAAACAGGTTCTCTATTCGCCGTAGTCGAAGCGTATACGCTCTGTTCGAATTCACACATCTATAGGAGATAAGGTGCGGATTTTAGGCGCTTTGATTGACTGTTTCCAAAGCTTTCAATGTCGTTTAATAGTAGATTATTGACGGCAATGCCGTTTGACATGTACAACATGCTGTCCGTTTCCTGTTTCGTAAACCAACGTAGAATATGAGATTTAGGGCATTTTAGTCATCTGTAGGAAGTATTGATTTCATTCATATTTTGCTGATGTGATTGACATGGTTTATTGTCGTATTAGAATGTTAGGAATACGTGCATAATTAGTTTGGCAAAGAGACTCGCCTAAATGCGCACTTCGGGTCGACATGCTATATGTAGACTTAAGTGTGTAGTGTAAGTGTTTGTATAAATGCTTGTATTAGTATGTATTGAGTTAAATGGTGTTATGAATTAGTTTGAGATTGATTTCTCAATTAATATGCTGGTGTAAATGGTTTCCTACATGTTAGCCATATGCATGATTTCATGATATGAATGAAATGCATGTGCTTGACGATTCGCTTAAGCTGTATGTTATAACATGTGCTTGATGATTTCATTATGATTTAGATTGAGATTGAATTCTCAATTAATATGCTGATGGAAATGATTTCTTATATATGTTGGCGATATGCATAATTTCATTATATGTATGAAAGGCATGTGTCAGAGGATTTACTTAAGTTGTACGATATAACATGTGTTAACATGCTCACATGGTTGTATTTCATTTCTAATATTCTCATATGAATGCTGATGTGATTCCATAATTGTTTGGGACTATACTTAGTCCAGGCAGTCGGTAACTGAGCGAATTCGTGGTTAGCTTATCTTCGCCACGAACGACGCGTCGATGAACGCGAGCCGTGTTTTAGAGTTGGCGGCAGTGGTTAGGCCACACGAAGTATTTTACGCACTTCATGTCGTTCAACTTGAGATGCGATCGCGCTAGTCGAGCCCGTCAAGTAACCCGACTGGCCGTTGTATGTTCACCCTGCATGAGTCATAACTGCTTGAACCTAGGGAACTGAACTTACCATTGTAAACCCTGTTAACCATGGTACCTTGATCCACGATGACTCATGAGCCGGGCATGGTGGTATGGGATACCGTGGTCGACCTTTCGGCCTACGCTGGGGCCACAAACTTCCCCGTAGTGACCAGTGAGCACCTAGTCTCGTGAGCAGATTATGGTGGTATGGGACACTATATTCTTCCTGTCGGCCTACACTGATCAGGTGACGAGTCCTTTGTAGTGACCGCGAGCGTATTCTGAGTCTACGGGAGGCGACGACCCTTCAGTAGCAGTAGAGTACAGTAGGCCTGTATTGATAAGGTGATGGGGGAGCGGAGCAACGAGTGCGTGAAACAGCCCTGACAGCCCTTGCAGCGACCTATAAAATATACCTCGTATGAGATTACTAGGAGTGACGACCCTAGACAGGATCTGTGTTGGGATTGATATAAGGGAAGTACCTTAGTTTCCCAATCTTGCTGTTTGAATGGACTAATAACAACTCAGAAATCATATCACCATACCATTGCATGTACCTGGAAGATGTGGAGCACTTGAGGGTCGATTGCATGCCGCGGTCATAAGATGGTGTCGTATGAGGGAGATCGTCGGTGAGGGCATACATCACGTCATGTCATATTGCATTAACAATAGTTTTAGGATTGTTTGATTTACTGCTTTACTATTATCGCATGATTGATTTGAGAACATGTTAATCTTTGATCTATTATTCCACTGAGTTAGCTACTCACTCCCACGTTACGGGATGGTGTTCCTGGACACCCACCAGACCTTTTTTTTGTGATTGCAGATGAGGCGGGGCCGGACTTGATGATGTTGATGATGAGGAGGATCCCTCCTTTATGCGTATACTGATCGACGGGATTACAGGGAGGTTGATTAGATACCTTGACACTTGTCATTTTATATTTTCAGAGCACTCATGTATATTCTTTTTGTTTACTTTTGGAGTGTACATGTATGTATATAACTTGGTAACATGTTCACACTCTGGAGACATACAACAGTTTATATATGTTATACCTACTATCACAGTCTTTCGCTTGTGAATTTAACTGTCTCTGGAGTATGATATGCTGTTCTGGCTTAATCTCACTCATGTTTAATACATTATCACAGACAACATTCAATCATACATATATATGTTGCATAAATAACATTTTGGAACTCGGGAGTTGGGTTTTTGCTCGACCCCCCGATTTTCAGGATGTTACATGTCCGCTGTAGGGACGAGGCCTCGCCGATGCCGCGAGGACCTCGCTGGTCACTGACTTATTTGGTGAGGGATCGCCCCATGGGTGAGGTCCTCACCCCCCAGGGATGCCGAAAACACGTGAGGCCCACCTTAGATCCCCCCGAATTGAGTCGTTTAGGCCCACGAGTCCGTCGAGGCGTTTATCGAGTCTCATTTGTAGATTGGAATGAGTTACGCAACATACAATATATTATTTTACGGTAAAAGAAGCTAATCCATCCAAATAACCTATCCACATCATGAAATTATAAATATTAAATAGTCAAAATACCTTTTTACGCATGTATTTACCATTTATAGTAAGTTTTAGTTTAAGTATAGTTCCTCACCTTTTAAACTTTAGGTTTGTGTCTAATATGAAGTACTAAGAGAAATTTAAAGAATGGGGTGGTGAAAGGTGAGATTTTGAAGGAAATGTGTTGAAAATCAATTTCTAGACTTTATAATTGATCTCTAAGAGTGATATGGTTGACCCATTACCTAAGGACGTCTAATACCAGGTTGGTGAAAATCTAGGGTGTTACAAAGGTATACATAGGTTATAACCAAATCGGACTCTTTCCGATCTAACGGAGCACTTCTGGAGGTCCTCTTATCAAATGTAGTCCTTAAGATCACTAGCATCGGATCTTTAGTAAGTTAAGTTTTCAGTCCGATCGGGTTTCCAGATCATCCGTGGTGAACCAGCTTCAATTCAATGGTTACCGAACTTAAATCAGGGCTACAAGTTCTATGATATGAAAGGGCCACTTATCCTGATCCGAGGGTAAATTTGGGTTAAATTCTAACAGTCAGAATGCTTAAAAATAACACGCAAGTGAAACGTTCCAGATTACTAAAAAATATAATTAATTTTCTAAAAATCCTCATTTTCCTACTCTCTTTACTCTGGGCTCAATAAAATGGTCTCAGGACATCATTTAGGCATGATTTTCTAGGTGATTGTCTAGTCCAACTAAGCGGTCGTAATGGTTTAAGTTCATAGCTATCAGGCTTTCGATGCACGGTCTAGAACCAATACAAAGTTACAAAGCATTCCCGGGAGCAACTGGGTTTAGAGTTGGATCTTAGATTTCTGGGAAGATAGCGCTAAGAATTCTCTAGGTTCTGGGTCTTACGGATCGCATTAAAAGTTATTGGTACTAATTTTATAAGTAATCTAGTTTAACAATGGCTAAAACACATTACATTTCTAAAGGATTTGGTTCTAAAAGATTTCTGCTAAAGGTGGTACTCGGGTCTAATTACGAATTTTTCTAGGTCGTTACAAATATCCACACCTATGGGATATTAGCTTTCACTAAGAAAAAAAGATTTTCAAGGTTCACCTTAAAACCTTTATAATTGTGTTTTTAATGGGCTATCACAATTAAAAACCCCCCACACACTAAGATTTTCTAGCTATCTTAGTCAAAACTAAAATAAAATATTTTCTGGCAATCTTATAAAGCATAATGTAAAAATTGAAATATACTTATCTGAAGAAAGATCTTCGATGTAGCTGGTAGAACTACTTCTTTGTAGATGATAATGTTCAATGTTGAATCTCATAGAAGAAGATGTTCTAGGTCTAGATCAGTTTTAAATTAAATTCAACCTTTGGCTACTTAGATTCAATTTCTTGGAGGTGGCTTGATTTGACTTGGAATGAATGAAAAATTCTAAGAAATGACCACTATTTATAGGCAGCAAATTGGTTCACTTGATTGGTCTTGGGTTTGACTTGACTGGTCCTAGCCGAACGAAATTTCAAATTTTTTAGAGCGATTAGATAAAACAGACCATCGACTAGTCGAGTGGCTAGCTCGACTGGTCAAGTACATAAAAATCATGTTACTAGAGTTCGAGTCGAGTCCTGCTTGACTGGTCGAGTCAGACTCCACGACCGGTTGAGCAGGGTACTTGACTGGTCGAAGAACAAACAACCTTATCCAATTTTTTGAGTAAAATCCTGGACTGGTCGAGCCAGTGTGTAAGGCCTGTATCATAAACTATACCGTTCCATAGGTTTTCGCGGTTCTTCCGGTCGAATTCCGGCAATCCTCGATCTGTATCCAACATTTACACGCGATCTTAAGCCGAGTCTCGCATACCTGACTCTAATCAACCCAAAACTTATATCATATCGCGCCGTCATCGCGGTTCCAATGCTGTGACTCGCACACCGAATGACACCTAGGCTAGAAGATGTAGGCCTACGTCCATTCCGACAAAACGCCGCACAATGTGAATATCGAGAGAATCTCTACAACATGTCCCATCAATCAATCAATCAATCAATGTCAAGTACAACCATACCTCAAGTACAATAACCCATCCCTCACTTTTTAAAAGTCAACTCTCTCTCTCCCCTCACTATCCCTCTTTTACCCCATTTTCAACCACAACCATACCTCTCATCACATTTTTCTTATAACCACCACATCACTCCATCACCTCTTATCATTCCCATCACCTCACTCTCTCTCTCATTTCTCAAACCTCCCAAGCAACAAAAAAAAATCTCCACACGTCCAAGCATTCCCAAGTTTTCCCTAAAACACCAAGTGTGGCCCACTTTCCCCACCCTCTCGTCTCTCATCCCCACCATTAAAATTTCATCATCCACCGTCAAAAGTGAAGGCAAGGAGCTTACAAGCCTAAGGGAGAAAAAAGAAGGCCTAAAGGTGGGTGATCCATCGTTATTTTTTATTTTTGGGCCCACTTATTGGTGGGCCCCATTTTGATGTATGTAATTTAATCAAGAGGGGCCCATAGTGGTGGCGTCCCTCTATCTCAACGTATTTCTCTCTCTCTCTCTCTCTCTCTCTCTCTCTCTCTCTCTCTCTCTCTCTCTCTCTCTCTCTCTCTCTCTCTCTTTTGTATGATGTCTTGTGGCCACCACGGTGCAAGATGATCTTGATCGTCCGATCGTGAGGCCCACCTTGCAGCGGGTCTATTAGACGGTCAAGATGAAGGAAAAACATAAGTATCAGATTGGTTTCAATTAGGTGGACCACGTTCATGTGAGACCCACCTTGATGTGTGGGCCACGTCCATGTGGGACCCACCACAATGATGTGTTTATCCATGATGTCCAGCGTCCTAGACGCTGGACCGGGTGTGATAGCTAACATGGAGTGCGTGTACTGACATGGGGTATGTACTAACGAGCTATTAAAAAAAAGAAAAAAAGATTCATATTCTTTTGGGGTGGGCTGCTTATGCAGACCCCACGTTGATGTATGGGGCTGATCCACGCCATCCATCCCATTCCTTAGCTCATTTTAGGCGTTGAGCTGAAAAATGAAGCCAATCCGATCATTTGGAGGGCCATACTATAGAAAATAGTGGTTCTTACCATTAAATTGCACTTTGGAGCCTTTTATACGCCAAAATACCTTGGATATTGGGCTCATTTAGCCTGTAATGAGCCACAGGATCTAATGGCTGGAGTGGATCTGCCCAATGCGGGCCCCACCTAGGAAAAACCTCATATTCTTATTTTTTTCAAAAAAATAAAAATAAACAGAGGGCAGTAGCAGACGCTGCTACCTCTGACCGACCACAGGATGCGCTCCCGTCCTGCTGCGTACAGACAGGAGCTGTGGGTCCCTTTTGGTGGGCCCCACCATGATGTGTGTCATCATCAACACTGGTGTATTTGGTGGGCCCCTTTTTAAATGGTGAGCCCCCTCTTAGATCAGCCATATGCAGAAGCTAGGTGGCCCACATCACAGGTAACAGTGAGGATTGAACTTCTGTTGTTGAAACTTTATGAGTTGCAGAAGTTTTGGATCACATATGAAATTTATTTTTACTCCCCACCCAGGTCATGTGTGACCATGTCAGCAAGTTGGGTGGGAATAAACATCACCGTGGGCCCCTGGACAGATTGGATGTAAATAAACATTATGGTGGGCCCCTGGTCCACGTGCCTTATGAACGGATTGGATGCAAATAAACATTATGGTGGGCCCCTGGTCCACTTGACCTTATGAACGGATTGGATGCAAATAAACATTATGGTGGGCCCCTGGTCCACATGACCTTATGAACAGATTGGATGCAAATAAACATTACTGTGGGCCCTAGGTCTGAGTGACCTTATCAATGGGTTGGGTGGAAAATAAACATTATGGTAGGCCCCACATGGGACCCACTTGATGTATGTATTGTAATCCACTCCTCCCATTAGTGTGGGCCTCACCATGGGTATGTACCTCATCTATGCCGTCCATCCTTTCAATCACTATGGGATTTACCATGATGCATGTGTTTCATCCAAACCGTCTAACCATTTTGGAGATAATTTAAGGTCCATTGTTGAGGCCACCTTGGTTTGTATAAGGCCTGTTGTTGAGGCCTACCTTAATAATATGATGTCCATATTATGAGGCTCATTGTGATGTACGAAAGGCCCACTTAATTAGGCCCACTTGACGTATTTGTGGCCTAATGTTGAGGCCCACTTTGATATATACAAGACTCATGCTATGAGGCCCATTTGATATACTGGAGGCCCATGGGTCGAGGCCCATTAGGACGTACATAAGGCCCATTGTAGTATGATTCCACCATGGTATATGTGATGACCTTTATAGAGGGATTTGCCTTGGGAGCAATGATGGTTTGATGTCCACATTGTAAGGATAATGTTGGTTAAATGTCCGCATTATGACTCTCCCTAGGGCCCCTTTGATAAGCCATACCTGTAATGTGTAGGCCGTCTAGGCCCATCTTCGTTTTGATCAGAGCCCATCACCACATAACTTGTTTAGTGTAGATCCATGATTCATGATCACACGCATCATATGTATGCCTGATATGAGGAGTAATTGATCATAGCATATGCCTTCGGGCAGATTATATATGGGCTCCCTGACAGGCGGAGTTGCCCTTCATTAGCGTGAAGTATGTGCAGGATTGCTGCATGACTGATAGTGTGATTCATGCACTTCACATTTGTATGACATGATTACTATGCGCCCTAGCGACATCAGGGCTATGACCTCCATAGGCACATCGTGGATGGTAGGATCGAACATCAAAAATATTGTTACTAAGCATTGGGGCACTATAGATGTCCTTGGGTGAAAATCTCTAAACCCGATGGTACCAGAGGATGACTCCAATGTCGAGACTGAGTGGATATATGAGCACACGAGGGTCGAATACCAGGAGGCTGCATCTCTCACTATGTCGTGGTCAGTTGGAAAGGGGTGTAGCCTTACTCGCCCGAAGGTAGGGGGCAATGCTGGGATGAGTCTGACCATCTAGTGAATGGGTCCGCTATCGACGTGCTGGATAGGTATTGGTAGACTATTGGCCAGGCAGATAGTGAGGTTTCTTACGCTCACTTGGACTGTGCGGCTGGGAGAGCGACAGTGCCATTTGGAGTGTACTAAACCCTGGTGATTATCCAAAATGAGAACTGTACTGATATATGATGAGGATTGGCATGTTTGAGTTGCATCTCGCGTCGCATGGCCGTGTTATAGCTGATAGCATTCATATCTTACACTGCATAGCCTTGGTACGACTAATTACATTCATGTACTCATCAGCATATTTTCGTGACCTTCCATTCTGAGCATACTTATATTGCACACACACTTACACCCCCTCTAAGCTTTCTATAAGCTTATGCACGATTGATGCATGCAGGTGACACCAGGACGCAGCCGTAGTTGGAACATACAGTCCATAGTTTGGAGCACAGTCGCACTTTTATAGTTTTTGTTATTTTCATTATCTTATATTTCCCTTCAGACACATTGTACTCAAAGTTTTTTATCATAATGGATTTTATGATGTTGTTCTTATAGTTATTGTTCATGGGTTATGCTTATGGTTATGCTCATTACGGTTCAAATTGATAATTAGAAATCCTCCTTGTAGCATCCCAGGATCGAAACCTGATAAATGGGTGCCGGGAGCAGAGAATGGGGTTCTACGGAGGCTGTCAGTGCCGGATTCAGCGATTGGAAATTTTGTGAGCCCGGTTTCTGAGTTTGGGGCGTGGCACAGTGCCTGGATTAGTCGAAGCAAAGCCTAAATTAAGTACAATGACCCAAATTAAATAAGCAATGTTAATGACCTAATCCTATGGTCATTTTAGAGTCATGTATACCTTAATGTGAGTATTGAAATTGAACCATCTGTTGCTTCAGTAGATAGGACATTGTGAAGCACATGAAGCTTGACCTTGAATTCTTGAACTTGTCTCGAACTTGTGTCTTGAGACTTGAGCAAATGTACTTGAGCTTGTTCTTGTGGCTTGAGCTTGAATTTTAGACTTGATCTTGAGCTTTAACATAATCTTGAACTTTAAGCTTGAAGATTGAAGTAATGATGCACTGGCGCTTGAGTACCTCAACTTGATGATCTTTAACTTGTTGTTGTAGTTGAACATGTGTACTTGTAGCACATATAACAATGATGTAGATAACACCACGCTCATCTTTGAATGAAGGTGAACTTTTCATCAATTTGAACTTGAAGGTGAACCTTCCATCTATCAAAACAAGTCAACCATACTGAAGTATTTTAGCACAACAAAATTTGACAACTCAGGGTGCTAGATTTACAACTTAGCACTTATAGTAAGAGCGAGGAAATGCCTAATTAGAGGATTGGTAGTGGCGATGGTCTTTGGTATTAGGAGCGAGTATGTATACCCAACAATGCCGACTTGAGGAAAGAAGTCATGTATAAGGCCTATATCCTAGTCCGTACCATTTCATAGACTCCCACGATCTTCCCTGTCGAATTCTAGTGACCCACAAACTATAATTGTTATTGGTGCGCTACCTTGAGTCGCATCTCGTATATCTGAGTCGACTCGACCGGAGACTTGCACCTTTGCGACTGTGTCGTTGCCGCATTTCACGCGTCGATGCGATACTCAGGCCAGGAGTTATGGGCCTGCTCATATTTAGGAAAAACACCATTTGTAAAATTCAAGGGAATCTCTACCACCTTTCGCATCAATCAATCAAGTACAAGAAAGTACACAACTCATCCCTCTCTTACACAAGCCTTACCCAAAAGTCAACCCTCATGTCCTCTCTCTTTACACCACCATACCTCTCATCTCATCCCTCTTACACACTCATCTCTCTCTCCTTAGGTCTCCCATCTTTCACTCATTCTCTACCTTTTTTCCTAGCAACTAAGAGAGAAAAAGACTAAGGAGAGAACAGCCAGACTAAGGAGAGAACAACCAAGTGTGGCCCACTTCCTACCCCCTAATTTCCTATCCTAGCCCTTCAATCATCATCATCTTCCTTCAAAGAGAGAGCCAAGGATTTTAGCTTGCCATGGATCCAAGAAGAAGAGTAAACGGTGGGTGTGTATAGCACTAGATAATGATTTTGATTTAGGGCTCACATGATTTGGGACCCATATTGATGTATCTATTGATGCATGTGTTGGAGAGGCTCATAGTGGCAGGGCCCCTCCATCCCTCATCTCTCTCTCTCTCTCTCTCTCTCTCTCTCTCTCTCTGTGTGTGTGTGTGTGTGTGTGTCTCTCTCTCTCTCTCTTTTTAATGTGTGGCCCACCTGATGATACACGTATGATGATCCAGACTATCCAATTGTGGGACCCACTTTGCTGCCCGTCTATTTGGATAGGCCTAAATGAAGGAAAAACACAAATATTAGTTTGATCCAAACTCCGGTGGGCCACCTTGTGGACCCACCTTGATGTGTGTTCCACATCCACACATCCATCCATTCTGTCCAGATCATGGGCCCACCTGATCTTGACTGGCCAGGCACAGGTGTCCAGCAACAACTACTGCTAGACCGCATGAAAGGAAAAATAAGTATCAGCTTTATTCCAACCCACCTATGATATATGTGTACCAACCATGCTATCCATCCATTGGTCCCTCATGGGAACTACCATAATGCATGTGATGTAGATCCACGGGTCAGATCATGAGGTATGAGTTATATCCATACCATCCTCCCTTTTGGCAGCCTTGGGCCCACCCCACACGTGTAGCACATGTGGGGGTGGGGCTCACCTTGATATAGTACGCTGCCCACACCGTCCATCTGATTTCTGGACGAGTGGGGCCCACCTTGATGCATGTGGTTTATATCCACGCTTTCCATCTGTATGTCGGGTCGACCATGATGTATTGGCCTTAACCACGCCGTCTATTGCTGGTGGGCCCCACCTTTAATGTATGTGTTTGATCTCCACCCTCCAACAAGCTGGACAGTGGGCCCTGCATGATGTATGTGTTGTATAAACATCGCCCATCCATGTGGCCCACCATGATTTATGTATTATATCCCCACCGTCCAGTAAGAGATGGTGAGATCTACCATTATGCATGTGTTTTGTACACACCGTCCGCTTGGAAAGTGCTAACCCACCCGATGTGTGTCTTTTAATCCACACCGTTCATCCATTTTTTGGATCATGTGGCGAACCCATAGGATCCACCATGATGTATGCCTTGATCCACACCATCCAATCAAGAGGCCCACGTTGTTGGTGCCCTAATAATTGGGACCCGCCTATTGTATGTGTGACCCACCATGATGTGTGTGCTATGTGCGCACTACCCATCCATTTCTCTACGTAATGGGCTCCCTTATGAGGCACATGTGATGCATTTGTGGCCTATTTGGCGAGGCCCAATATGATGTGTTTGTTGCCCGTGTGAGCGGCCCATTGCGATGTATATTACGCTTGTGAGAGCAGCCCATTATGATGTATATTAGGCCCGTGTGAGAGGCCCATTGTGATGTATATTAGGCCCATGTGAGAGGCCCATTGCGATGTATATTAGGCCTATGTGAGAGGCCCATTGCGATGTGTATGAGGGCCATGTAATGCGGCCCATTGCGATGTGTAAGGCCCAAGTGATGCAGCCCATTCTGATGTATATGAGGCCCATGCGATGAGGCTTGTTTGATGTATATGAGGCTCATGTGATGCGGCCCAATGTGATGTATATGAGGCCCACAAGTAAGGCCCGATGTGATGTATATAAGGCCCACGAGTAAGGCCGGATGTGATGTATTAGAGGCCCTTAATTGTGGCCCATTATGATGTATTCAAGGGTCATGAGTGAGGCTGTAACACCTCGGATTTTTTGCCAACCTGGGATTAGACATCCTTAGGCAATGGGTCAACCAAAACACCTTGGTAACCTCTCAGAACCCAATTCCAAAGCCAAAGAAATCACGTAGGATTAATTCCTTTAGAAATTAAGCGTAAGTTAGCTAGCGCTACGCTAGAGTAGCTATGAAATAGTCCTTGATCGCTTTAAATACGTTCTACAAGACCCAAAACTTGTAAAATTCATGACGCTATAATATCTTGAAACCTAGGATCAAACTCTAAATTGGTTTGTCCTCAGGAACCCTTTGAAATATTGTATTGGATCTAGACCGCGCGTCGAAAGTCTGATACTTACAATCTTAGACCGTTATGACCGCTTAGCTGGACTTGGCAATCATTTCGAAAATCAAGCCCAACCGACGTTAAGAGGCTCTTTCATTAAGCCTGGAGTGAAGAGAGTGAGAATAGGGTTAGATTTGAAAATTTAAATCCAAATCTGGCACGTGACTTGGCACGTTATTATTAAGCGTTCTGACCGTCAGAATTCAGCCAAATTACACCCTCGGATCAGGAAAATTTTCTCATTCATATCACGAGACTTGTAGACCTAATCTAGGTGCGATGACCGTTGAACTGAAACTGGACCGCCACGTGCGATCTGGGAACTCTATCGGTCTGAAAACTTGATGTGTGCTAGATCCAGTATGCATGAGCTTAAGTCCGACCGCGTTTGGCCAGGGGACCTCCCGAAATGCCTTTTTGGACCAGAACAGCCCCGATTTGGTTAGACCTCAAGTAAACATTGTTCCCAAGCCTATTTGGGGAATGTTTTAGCTTATAAAAGGGCTTTAAACCCTCACTTCTCTCACCCATCCAAATTTGCTAGAAACCCTAGCATGAGTGTGAGAAAAAGTGAGAGTTTGTGAGAGAGAGTGGGAGTGATTTTCCTGCCACCTGTACTACCTGCTACACGTGTTTAAGCAATGCATCTCAATCACTTTCCCAGTGATTTCTCCGCATTTCCAGGTAAGAAAAGACCCTAACTACTTGTTGATTTAACGTTCCGTCGATTCCTTAGCAAAGTAGCTTATACATCTTGTGAAATACGTCGCCTGTTAGCCGTAGACGAATCGTATACGCTCCGTTCGAATCGATACACCTCTAGGGAAAAAGGTGCAGATTTTAGACGCTTTGATTGACTGTTTTCAACGCTTTCAATGTCGTTTAATAGTAGATTATCGACGGCAATGTCGTTTGACATGTACAACATGCTGTCCGTTTCCTGTTTCGTAAGCAGACGAAAAATATGAGATTTAGGGCATTTTAGTCATTTGTATGAAATACTGTTTGCATCCATATTCTGCTGATATGATTGACATGGCTTTTTTTCACCTTAGGATATTAGGCATGCGTGCATAATCAGTTTGGCGAAGCGATTTGTCCAAATGCGCACTTTGAGTCAACATACAATATGTAGACTTAAGTGTGTAGACTAAGTCTTTGTATAAATGTTTGCATTAATATTTATTGAATTAAATGGTGTTGTGAATTAGTTTGAGATTGAATTCTCAAATAATATGCTGATATAAATGATTTCCTTCATGTTGGCGATATGTATGATTTCATTATATGTAAGAACTGCATGTGCTAGATGATTTACTTAAGTTGCATGTCATAACATGTGTTAACATGCTCACATTGTTGTAATGCATTTCTGTTACTCTTATATAATTGATGAAGTGGATTCATAAATGTTTGGGACTATACCTAGTCCATGCAGTCGGTAACCGAGTAAATTCGTGGTTAGCTTATCTTTGCCACGAATGACGCGTCGATGAACGCGAGTCATGTTTTGAGTTGGCGGCAGTGGTTAGGCCACGCGAAGTGTTTAACGCACTTCATGTCGTTCGACTTGCGATGCGCTCGTACTAGTCGAGCCCGTCAAGTAACCCGACTGGCCATTCTATGTTCACCCTGTATGAGTCACAACTGCTTGAACCTAGGGTACTGAACTTACCATTGAAAACCCTGTTAACCATGGTACCTTAATCTATAATGACTCATGAGACGGGCATGGTGGTATGGGACACCGTGGGCGAGCTGTCGGCCTACGCTGGGGCCACAAACCTCCCCGTAGTGACTAGTAAGCACCCTACTGAGCGGATTATGGTGGTATGGGACACTATATTCTTGCTGTCGGCCTACACAGATTTAGTGACGAGCCCTTTGTAGTGACCTTGAGTTTATCCTGACACCGCATGGGGGCGACGAGTCCTGATGCAGTCTTAAGGATAATTAGGCTTGTATTGATAAAGTGATGGGGGAGCGGTGCAACGAGTGCGAGCAACAGCCCTAGCAGCGACCTACAAATATAACATCGTATGAGATTACTAGGAGTGACGACCCTAGACAGGATCTGTGTTGGGATTGATATAAGTAAGGTACCTTAGTTTCCCAATACTGCTGTATGAATGGACTAATAATAACTCGGTAATCATATCACCATCACATTGCATGTGCCTGGAAGATGTGGAGCACTGTAGGAAAAAAGCATGCCGCGGGCGTAAGATGGTGCCGTATGAGGGAGATCGTCGGTGAGGGCATCCATCATGTCATGTTATATTGCATTAACAACAGTATTTACGAATGTTTGATTAATTGCTTTACTATTATCGCATAATTGATTTGAGAACATGCTAATCTCTGCTCTATTATTCCACTGAGTTGATCACTCACTCCCACGATATGGGACGGTGCCGCGCACACCAACCAGTCCCTATTTTAGTAGCAGATGATGGCGCTGCTTGTGAAGTGGAGCCAGACTTGATGATGATGAGGAGGATCCCTCCTTTATGCGTGTTCTAATCGACGGGATTACAGGGAGGTTGATTAGACACCATGACTCTTGTCATTTTTATATTGTTGGAGTACTCATGTATATTCCTTTCTTTCCATTTTTGGAGTATACGTGTATTTAATTAACCTGGTAATATGTTCACACTCTGGAGACTTACAATGAATTATATATTTTATGTATTTATCATAGTCTTCCGCTTGCTAATTTAACTGTCTCTGAAGTATGATATGTTGTTTTGGCTTAGTCTCAATCATGTTTAATGCCATTCTGCAGACAACATGCATTTATCATTATCTATGTTGCATAAGTGACGTTCTGGAACTCGGGAGTTGTTTTCTACCCGACCCCCAATTTTTGGGGTGTTAAAGTTGGTATCAGAGCACGAATGAGATTAAACCGGACCTGGGTTATGGACACGCGATGTATGCTGTCGCTTCTTTAACTTAGGTGGGTGCAAGAAGAACTTAGAAACACTTATAGGATCGCAGTTTCGCCAATAGGCGAAGTCTTCTCGTATCGATCGTTTGATCGAGTCCGTAATGCATCTAGGGTCGCGTGACGCGACCTAAGCATCTCATAGTTTGGAGTAGGACCTTATTCCTTCGATAGCTCCCCATAATGCTCATAGACTTCTATTATAACCCTTAGGAAGGTTGTTTTAACTTAGAACCATTCACCCTTAGGAAAAATGTATAAATCCCTTAAAATGAACTTAGGATGAATTAACACGCCCCTTAGTATTGCCTTCCCTAAGGGCTTATTGCATTCGGAAACACGGAGTAAAGGAACGGTATATGTAAGCAATGTATTCGCGGTTTGACTTGACCCCTTAATCCTGGTAGTTTACCAATAAATCCAATACTCTGATCAAGCAGAGGATCAGCATCGGCTAGGATTAAGAATTGATACTACGAATTTTCTGTTAGAGTCTCGGCAGAAGGTTTATGTATCCGGCTCAAACCCACCACACAACCTTTCTTCGGTGTTGGCCCAACCACCTACAACCAAAAGTTATCACATTGTCTTTGGGAAATGGCGAGGACTTATAACCAGTAGAAAATTAGACATCTTGCCGCAAGCTCACCCCTGTCCCTGAACTCAATCACAATAAAGATTAGACTTCTTTCTACAACCATAGGTACCAATGCCATAGAACGCATCGTTAGCAAAGGAAGACCAATGTAGTGAGGGGTTGTTTTTCATTTCATTCCAAGGATAGGTCCCAAGTAACACCTCATTTCAATATACGGATCGGGACGTAGGATCTTGAACTTTAAGTAGAACTAAGTTTTAAGGGGGGGTAGAGCGTATTGAGCCCAATCTTGATAGGATTAGCCAATGCAACCGTTAGATCAGAGTGGCGTAGTGGAAGCATGGTTAGCCTCTTCCCCACTGGCTCAGGCTCGAAAAAGTTAATTTAGGTCATACGTAAGGTTAGGCCATTAAATAGGATTTGAACCTTCCTTAGAAAAAGTACTCACTACCCTTAGCCAATTTCGGGGATGAAATTTTATTTTAAGGGGGGTAGATTGTAACACCCTGAATTTTTTGTCAACCTGGGATTAGACGTCCTTAGGCAATGGGTCAACCAAAACACCTTGGTAACCTCTCAAAACCCAATTCCAAAGCCAAAAAAATCACTTAGGATTAATTTCTTTAGAAATTAAGCGTAAGTTAGCTAGCACTACTCTAAAGTAACTGTGAAATAGTCCCTGATCGCTTTAAATACGTTCTACGAGACCCAAAACTTGTAGAATTCATGACGCTATAATATCCTGAAACCTAGGATCAAACTCTAAACCGGTTTGTCCTCAGGAACCCTTTGAAACTTTTTATTGGATCTAGACCGCGCGCCAAAGTTTGATACTTACAATCTTAGACCGTTATGGCCGCTTAGCTGGACTTGACAATCATTTCGAAAATCAAGCCCAACCGACTTTTAGAGGCTATTTCATTGAGCCTGGAGTGAAGAGAGTGAGAATAGGGTTAGATTTGAAAATTTAAATCCAAATCTGGCACGTGACTTGGCGCGTTATTATAAAGCATTCTGACCTTCAGAATTCAGCCAAATTACACCCTCGGATCAGGAAAAATTTCTCATTCATATCACGAGACTTGTAGACCTGATCTAGGTGCGATGATTGTTGAACTAAAACTGGACTGCCACGTGTGATCTGGGAACTCTACCGGTCTGAAAACTTGATGTGTGCTAGATCCAGTATGCATGAGTTTAAGTCCGACCGCGTTTGGCCAGGGGACCTCCCGAAATGCCTTTTTGGACCAGAACAGCCCCGATTTGGTTAGACCTCAAGTAAACATTGTTCCCAAGCCTATTTGGGGAATGTTTTAGCTTATAAAAGGGCTTTAAACCCTCACTTCTCTCACCCATCCAAATTTGCTAGAAACCCTAGCAAGAGTGTGAGAAAAAGTAAGAGTTTGTGAGAGAGAGTGGGAGTGATTTTCCTGCCACCTGTACTACCTGCTACACGTGTTTAAGCAATGCATCTCAATCACTTTCCCAGTGATTTCGCCGCATTTCTAGGTAAGAAAAGACCCTAAATACTTGATGATTTAATGTTCCGTCGATTCCTTAGTAAAGTAGCTTATACATCTTGTGAAATAGGTCGCCTGTTCGCCGTAGACGAAGCGTATACGCTCCGTTCGAATCGATACACCTCTAGGGAAAAAGGTACAGATTTTAGATGCTTTGTTTGACTGATTTTAAAGCTTTTAATGTCATTTAATAGTAAATTATCGAAGGCAACGTCGTTTGACATGTACAACATGCTGTCCGTTTCCTGTTTCGTAAGCAGACGAAAAATATGAGATTTAGGGCATTTTAGTCATTTGTATGAAATACTGTTTGCATCCATATTCTGCTGATATGATTGACATGGCTTTTTGTCACCTTAGGATATTAGGAATGCGTGCACAATCAGTTTGGCGAAGAGATTCGTCCAAATGCGCACTTTGAGTCAACATACAATATGTAGACTTAAGTGTGTAGACTAAGTCTTTGTATAAATGTTTGTATTAGTATTTATTGAATTAAATGGTGTTGTGAATTAATTTGAGATTGAATTCTCAAATAATATGCTGATGTAAATGATTTCCTTCATGTTGGCGACATGTATGATTTCACTATATGTAAGAACTACATGTGCTAGATGATTTACTTAAGTCGTATGTCATAACATGTGTTAACATGCTCACATTGTTGTAATGCATTTCCGTTACTCTTATATAATTGATGAAGTGGATTCACAAATGTTTGGGACTATACCTAGTCCATACAGTCGGTAACCGAGTAAATACGTGGTTAGCTTATCTTTGCCACGAACGACGCGTCGATGAACGCGAGTCGTGTTTTGAGTTGGCGGCAGTGGTTAGGCCACGCGAAGTGTTTCACGAACTTCATGTCGTTCGACTGGCCATTTTATGTTCACCCTGTATGAGTCATAACTCCTTGAACCTAGGGTACTGAACTTACCATTAGAAATCCTGTTAACCATGGTACCTTGATCCATAAAGACTCATGAGCCGGGCATGGTGGTATGGGACACCGCGAGCGAGCTGTCGAGCAACGCTGGGGCCACAAACCTCCCCGTAGTGACCAGTGAGCACCCTACTCTGAGCAGATTATGGTGGTATGGGACACTATATTCTTGCTGTCAGCCTACACTGATCAGGTGACTAGCCCTTTGTAGTGACCATGACTTTATCCTGACACCATATGGGGGCGACGAGTCCTGATGCAGTCTTAAGGATAATTAGGCCTACATTGATAAGGTGATGGGGGAGTGGTGCAATGAGTGCGAGCAATAGCCCTTGCAGTGACCGTATGAGATTACTAGGAGTGACGACCCTAGACAGGATCTGTGTTGGGATTGATATAAGTAAGGTAAGTTAATTTCCCAATACTGCTGTATGAATGGACTAATAATAACTCAGTAATCATATCACCATCACATTGCATGTGCCTGGAAGATGTGGAGCACTGTGGGAAGAAAGCATGCCGCGGGTGTAAGATGGTGCCATATGAGGGAGATCGTCGGTGAGGGCATCCATCATGTCATGTCATATTACATTAACAACAGTATTTAAGAATGTTTGATTAATTGCTTTACTATTATCGCATGATTTATTTGAGAACATGTTAATCTCTGCTCTATTATTCCACCGAGTTGATCACTCACTCTCACGATACGGGACGGTGTCGCGCACACCAACCAGTCCCTGTTTTAGTTGCAGATGATGGCGCTGCTTGTGAAGCGGAGCCGAACTTGATGATGATGAGGAGAATCCCTCCTTTATGCGTGTTCTGATCAACAGGATTACAGGGAGGTTGATTAGACACCATGACTCTTGTCATTTTTATATTGTTGGAGTACTCATGTATATTCTTTTCTTTCCATTTTTGGAGTATACGTGTATTTAATTAACCTGGTAATATGTTTACACTCTGGAGACTTACATTGAATTATATATTTTATGTATTTGTCATAGTCTTCTGCTTGCTAATTTAACTGTCTCTGAAGTGTGATATGTTGTTTTGGCTTAGTCTCAATCATGGTTAATGTCATTCTGCAGACAACATGCATTTATCATTATCTATGTTACATAAGTGACGTTCTGGAACTCGGGAGTTGGGTTTCTACCCGACCCCCGATTTTTGGGGTGTTAAAGTTGGTATCAGAGCATGAATGAGATTAAACCAGACCTGGGTTATGGACACGCGACGTACGCTATCGATTCTTTGACTTAGGTGGGTGCGAGAAGAACTTAGAAACACTTATAGGATCGCAGTTTCGTCAGTAGGCGAAGTCTTCTCTTATCGATCATTTGATCGAGTCCGTAACGTATCTAGGGTCGCGTGAAGCGACCTAAGTAGCTCCTAGGTTGGAGTAGGACCTTATTCCTTCGATAGCTCCCCGTAATGCTTATAGACTTCTATTATAACCCTTAGGAAGGTTTTTTAACTTAGAACCATTCACTCTCAGGAAAAATGTATAAATCCCTTAGATTGAACTTAGGATAAATTAGCACGCCCCTTAGTATTGCCTTTCCTAAGGGCTTATTGCATTCGGGAATACGGAGTAAAGGAACGATATATGTAATTGATGTATTCGCGGTTTGACGTGACCCCTTAATCCTGGTAGTTACCAATAAATCCAATGCTTTGATCAAGCAGAGGATCGGCATCGGCTAGGATTAAGAACTGATACGACGAATTTTCTTTTAGAGTCTCGACAGAAGGTTTATGTATCCGGCTCAGACCCACCACACAACCTTTCTTCCGTGTTGGCCCAAACACCTACAACCAAAAGTTATCACATTGTCTTTGGGAAATGGCGAGGACTTATAGCCAGTAGAGAATTAGACATCTTGCCGCAAGCTCACCCCTGTCCCTGAACTCAATCACAATAGAGATTAGACTTCTTTCTACAACCATAAGTACCAATGCCATAGAACGCATCGTTAGCAAAGGAAGACGAATGTAGTCAGGGGTTGTTTTCCGTTTCATGTCAAGGATAGGTCACAAGTAACACCTCGTTTCGATATACAGATCAGGACGCAGGATCTTAAACTTTAAGTAGAACTAAGTTTTAAGGGGGGGTAGAACGTATTGAGCCCAATCTTGATAGGATTAGCCAATGTAACCGTTAGATCAGAGTGGCGCAGCGGAAGCATGGTTAGCCTCTTCCCCACTGGCCCAGGCTCGAAACAGTTGATTTAGGTCATACGTAAGGTTAGGCCATTAAATAGGATTTGAACCTTCCTTAGAAAAAGTACTCACTACCCTTAGCCAATTTCGGGGATGAAATTTTATTTTAAGGGGGGTAGATTGTAACACCCCGGATTTTTTGTCAACCTGGGATTAGACGTCCTTAGGCAATGGGTCAACCAAAACACCTTGGTAACCTCTCAGAACTCAATTCCAAAGCCAAAGAAATCACTTAGGATTAATTCCTTTAGAAATTAAGCGTAAGTTAGCTAGCGCTACACTAAAGTAGCTGTGAAATAGTCCCTAATCGCTTTAAATACGTTCGACGAGACCCAAAACTTGTAGAATTCATGACGCTATAATATCCTGAAACCTAGGATCAAACTCTAAACCGGTTTGTCCTCAGGAACCCTTTGAAACTTTTTATTAGATCTATACCGCGCGTCGAAAGTCCGATACTTACGATCTTAGACCGTTATGACCGCTTAGCTGGACTTGACAATCATTTCGAAAATCAAGCCCAATCGACGTTCAGATGTTATTTCATTGAGCCTGGAGTGAAGAGAGTGAGAATAGGGTTAGATTTAGAAATTTAAATCCAAATCTGGCACGTGACTTGGCGCGTTATTATTAAGCGTTCTGACCGTCAGAATTCAGCCAAATTACACCTCGGATCAGGAAAAATTTCTCATTCATATCACGAGACTTGTAGACCTAATCTAGGTGCGATGACCGTTGAACTGAAACTGGACCGCCACGTGCGATCTGGGAACTCTACCAGTCTGAAAACTTGATGTGTACTAGATCCAGTATGCATGAGCTTAAGTCCGACCGCGTTTGGCCAGGGGATCTCCCGAAATACCTTTTTGGACTAGAACAACCCCGATTTGGTTAGACTTCAAGTAAACATTGTTCCCAAGCCTATTTTTGGAATGTTTTAGCTTATAAAAGGGCTTTAAACCCTCACTTCTCTCACCCATCCAAATTTGCTAGAAACCCTAGCAAGAGTGTGAGAAAAAGTGAGAGTTTGTGAGAGAGAGTGGGAGTGATTTTCCTGCCACCTGTACTACCTGCTACACGTGTTTAAGCAACGCATCTCAATCACTTTCCCAGTGATTTCGTCGCTTTTCTAGGTAAGAAAAGACCCTAACTACTTGATGATTTAATGTTTCGTCGATTCCTTAGTAAAGTAGCTTATACATCTTGTGAAATAGGTCGCCTGTTCGCCGTAGACGAAGCGTATACGCTCCGTTCGAATCGATACACCTCTAGGGAAAAAGGTGCAGATTTTAGAAGCTTTATTTGACTGATTTTAAAGCTTTTAATGTCATTTAATAGTAAATTATCGACGGCAACGCCGTTTGACATGTACAACATGCTGTCCGTTTCCTGTTTCGTAAGCAGACGAAAAATATGAGATTTAGGGCATTTTAGTCATTTATAGGAAATACTGTTTGCATCCATATTTTACTGATATGATTAACATGGCTTTTTGTCGCCTTAGGATATTAGGAATGCGTGCATAATCAGTTTGGGACACTATATGGGACACTATATTCTTGCTGTCGGCCTACACTGATCAGGTGACGAGCCCTTTATAGTGACCTTGAGTTTATCCTGACACCGCATGGGGACGACGAGTCCTGATGCAGTCTTAAGGATAATTAGGCCTGTATTGATAAGGTGATGGGGGAGCGGTGCAACGAGTGCGAGCAACAGCCCTTTCTGTGAACTACAAATATAACATCGTATGAGATTACTAGGAGTGACGACCCTAGACAGGATCTGTGTTGGGATTGATATAAGTAAGGTAAGTTAGTTTTCCAATACTGCTGTATGAATGGACTAATAATAACTCGTTAATCATATCACCATCTCATTGCATGTGCCTAAAAGATGTGGAGCACTGTGGGAAGAAAGCATGCCGCGGATGTAAGATGGTACCGTATGAGGGAGATTGTCGGTGAGGGCATCCATCATGTCATGTCATATTGCATTAACAACAGTATTTAGGAATGTTTGATTAATTGCTTTACTATTATCGCATAATTGATTTGAGAACATGCTAATCTCTGCTTTATTATTCCACTGAGTTGATCACTCACTCCCACGATACGGGACGGTGTCGCGCACACCAACCAGTCCCTGTTTTAGTTGCAAATGATGGCGCTGCTTGTGAAGAGGATCCGAACTTGATGATGAGGAGAAGGATCCCTCCTTTATGCGTGTTTTGATCGACGGGATTACAGGGAGGTTGATTAGACACCATGACTCTTGTCATTTTTATATTGTTGGAGTACTCATGTATATTCTTTTCTTTCCATTTTTGGAGTATACGTGTATTTAATTAACCTGGTAACATGTTCACACTCCGGAGACTTACAATGAATTATATATTTTATGTATTTATCATAGTCTTCCGCTTGCTAATTTAACTGTCTCTGAAGTATGATATGTTGTTTTGGCTTAGTCTCAATCATGTTTAATGCCATTCTGCAGACAACATGCATTTATCATTGTCTATGTTGCATAAGTGACGTTCTGGAACTCGGGAGTTGGGTTTCTACCCGACCCCCGATTTTTGGGGTGTTACAGAGGCCCTTGTGTGAGGCCCAAAGAAATGTATATGAGGACTGATGTGATGTGGGATTCTACTATGATGTATGTAATGATGTTTATGATAGGCCATGCCTTAGGAGCAATGATGGTCTGATGTCCACATTGTAAGAGTAATGATGGTTAAATATTCCCTTAGGCCTCGTTAGGCCCATTCTTGATATGAGTAGCCCTTCTAGGCCCATCCTTGATATAAGGAGAGTACATCATCATCATATAATATGCTTAGTATAGCTCCACGATTCATGCCCATGAGCATCATATGTATGCTTGATATGAGGAGTTTTTTTTTATCATAGCACATGCCATTGGGCAGATTATTATGGGACTCCCTAAGAGATGAAGTTGCCCTACATGATCACGCAACATGCACAAATTTGATGCATGACTGGATGGTATGACTCATACATCTTGCATTTGTGTGACATGATCGGTTGACACCTTAGTGATATCAATGTCATGGCCTCCACAGGTTCATTGTGGATGGCCAAATGGGATACCAGAAATATTTAGTTTTAGAACTGTGGGTACATAGGATGTCCTTGGGTGAGAGTCCCAAAATTCTATTGGTACCGGAGGACACTCCAACGTCTAAACCAAGTGGATACATGAGCGCCCGAGTGCCGAATACCAGTAGGCGGTGTCTCCTACAGTGTCGCGGTCAGTTGGGAGGGGGTGTTTTCTTATCTGCCTTAGTGAGGGGCTTTAAGCTAGGCTGAGTATGAACGACTCGTAAATGGGTCTGCCATTGATGATCTGGGTAGGTATTGACAGACTACTGGCTAGGCGGATAGTGAGGTCTTTTTCACTCACTGATTATGTGGTTAGGGAGGCGACAACCATTATGGAGTGTACTAGACCCTGGTGATATCGTAAAGATGAGTTATACTAATATATGGACTTGATGAGTGGGAATTACATACTCAGCATTTAACTCAGTCATTCATTCATTCACTATCCACTCGGGCTGGTGGTGCGCAATCAAGTAATCCTGTATACCTTCATAGTGGCCAGGATTTCAGTTGGGGGGCACGACTAACCTGAGACCAAGAGTTTACGACATTGAGTCTGGCTATCTAAATTTAATTATGGGACTGGTTTGGATAGAAGTCCCTTGTGATGGACCCCACAGCCAGCGATACTATGTATTATCATACCAACTTCACACTCTAGCTTGGTCATTTCATTCACACCGCATATTGCATCACATCCTCAGCATATAGTATTTGGTTTACTATGCTTCTGTATTTTATATCCTGAGTAAGGTTGATGGTTTTATGGACTCACCAAGATCTTCATCTTGCATTACATCCGCGACATATGTGAAGAGGCCGAGCTAAGAGTCCTAGAGAGGGGGGAGGGGGGGGGGGGGGGGGTGGGGGGGTGAATAGGAATATGCCAAATTAAAAATTAAATATAGAATTTAAATAAATATAAATAAATATAGAAATTACAACATCCACACAATGTCACAATCAAATAATCACCACAAGACCAGAAGTTATAATGGTTCGCTTGTGCGTACACCAACTGTTTAGAAAAACATTCACATAACTACTCTACTCCTAATATCCTCACACAGTGGATATTAGCATTCACTATGAAATAGGTTTTTCAATGTCCACCTAAAATGCTCATAATTGTGTCTTTCAAGTGGGCGTACACAATTCAAAAACCCCACACTCTGAGTTTTCTAGATCACCTTAGACAAACCAAAAGAAAGAGATTTTTCTGGCACAATCTCAAAGAAACCAAAAGAATAATTGATTTACAAAACTGTAAAATACTTATCTAGATATTCTCCTTTGTTGTAGCCCAGTAGAAACAATTCAGAGTAGAAGTTCAAAGTAGATGTTCAATGTTCAAACTCACTTATGAAATGGTTCTATGTTCTAAATGGATTTTAGATTAAATCACCTTGGGCTAGCTTGATTTGATTTTGATTCCAAGAAATGGAAAAAATTCAATCCCTTGTTTAAATAAGATTGGAATGTAGAATACAAAGTCAAATACAAAAAGCTAATTAAAGAGAATTTAAAATGAGCACTAAATAGCTTAAGAATATCATTAACTTATCTCTCAGAGTGGTGTCTTGATTTTGCTTGAATTAGATATCAAACTCTGAAAATCGTGCTCTATTTATAAGTGCAGAAATTATTCCTTCAACTGGCATAGAGGACAGCTCGACTGGACTAAGGACTAATAAACTTTTAAAAATTTGGGCGTGATAAGATCAGGCTATTCCGCGACTGGTCGAAGGACCTGCTCGATTGGTCAAGTGGCCTCCACAACCTGTTGAGTCCTGTCCACGACTGGTCGTGTAGGATTTATTTTAGTTGTTGGACTTTGAGTTGAGCCTGCTGGACTAGTCAAGCACTGTTCACTTGACCGATCGAGCAGTCTCCATGATTGGTTGAGGCAATAACAAAAAACCTAAAAATTAGTAACAAACTTAGGACTTCTTGAGGAATTTCTTGGACTGGTCGAGCCAGTACTAGGACTAGTCAAACATCGTCTAAGTCTAGTCGAAAAATAGACTATATACTTGTAAAGTGACCCAATTAAATTATGAATTCAAAATGACCTATCCTATGGTTAATCTAGGGTCATTCATACCTTATAAGTGATATATGAACATTAAATCTTCTTTTGCTTCAGTCGATAGTTGTTCTTTAAAGTTCATGAAGCTTGAGATCTTGACATATGATGAAGCTTAGACTTGAGACATTTTGAAGCTTGAATTTGAAATACATTGAAGCTTAAGCTTGAGGTACTTGAGCTGTACTTCACCTTGAGCTTTGAGTACCAAAGTAAAGACTATTGTCTTGCCTTAGATGAAGCTTTGAAACCTTTAACTTTGAAGCTTGAAGGAGTGAACTATCTCATAGTATTATACTTAAGCATGTATATCTCTTGATCTTGCATTTGACGTTCTTGAAGTAAAGACCTTCGTTCTTGTACATGAGATGCATAGTCTTGAATATGTAAATGAACTACACAAGACATAGATTCCAAGAGGTTTTGGCACTATAAAATTTGACAATCATAGAAGCAAAACATAGCACTTACAGTCTCCCCCTTTGTCAAATTTATGACAAAACACACTTTATTAAAATACGATAAGCATAACATGCACAATAAAGAATCATGCACCATATATGTAGAATAAAGAGTTATGCACCAGTTACAACAATCAGATTAAACCAATAACCATCAGCATCAATACTCCACATCAATACTCTCCCCCTTACTTACTCTCCCTTACCATAAAAAAATGGAAATAAATAGATGGTTACCTATCCACAATTCCAATTCCACATTTCATAAACATGATAAATTCTTCCCCTTTTTGTCACAACATGACAAGTAATGAACCAATAAATGAGAATGAAAGTAGATAAATAAGGAAGTAAATAGAAGAGTAATGAAAAAGAAGTTCATATAAGATCAAGAATACCAAGTAACTAGAACCATAAGAAAGCATGTTTATGCATGTCCAACCCATGAAACAAAAGAAATTCAAGCATCTTAAAAGTTATTACAAACCACATATTCAAATACTAATTTGAACCCGATGAAGGAGCAAGTATGATAGGATCAATTTGATGAAGTCCCTTATTAATGCGCTTCAGATACTTGCGCATATATTTAAATTGCAAGTCATGAGACATATTCATACTTTCAACCTTCTCCTCAAGCGATCGTAAATGCACATCAAAGTCAGATGTCTAATAATCATGATCATCTACAGAGTTGGATTCGATTTCATTAAAAATATCATCCATATTGATGTCATCCGGAGGCAAATCACCTTTCTCTTCATTTGCAGCATCAGCTCCACTAACACCCACATTAACTTGGCCTAGGGCCAAATTCAAATTCATCCTGTTAATATTTGAGTTGTTGAAGGTTAAGTGGTGAATGAGAGCTTCTCCAATAGGCATATCCACTAAACTATAGGTGGCCAACACAGTTATAAGATAAGCGAAGGGAATGTCACTGTGTCTTAGATGGAGATGGAACTGAATGATGCTATGAAAAATCAAGGAAGGAAGACATATAGAGGTTCCAGAAATGATGGAATAAAGAATATGAATCATGAACGTAGTAAGTTTAGTTTTGTTACCAGATCAAGGATAGACATTCGAAATGAAAATCCTGTGAAGGATTCTGTATCTAGGTAACAAAAACTTGGAGGCAAGCACATTTCCAACAGTATTCCATTCTGTATCAATATTGCATAAATCTCTAGTGAGCATTTGCTTCTCAGTTTCAGATGGTTTTGCCACTAAAGTGCTCATGGGAATACCTTCGTCATTGACAAGTATATTCATTAATCCAGAGATAAGATGACAGTCCACATCAATTGGACCTTCTCTACTCATAATAGTAAATTTCATATTTTTAGCAGAAAAATTAGTAATATAAGCATACATAGCTTGTGCAATGGAGCGGTATGTCGGCCCACCCCAACGTAATATGTTATCCCATCCTATAGACTAAAGGAGATGAAGGATATCAAATGGAACCAAATGATCAACATTAATGGGTTGTTCTACTATAACATTGCGCAATCAAATATCTTGCACATAAGTGGGATCATCTTCGGGCGACCGAAGGTGACGCACTATGATAGGAGTCGACCGAGATGTAGGGGGACCACGAGATCCTTTCTTCTTGGTTCTACCTTCCATTTGCAACAAAGATTAAGAAAAATGGAGATTACAAAAGAAGTAAAGTGAGTTTCTAGTAGATCAGATTTTTGGATAGAAAACTCCAAAAACCAACATAAAACATGAAATAAATCACATAAATGATGGAAAAGTAGTGCAAAGGACTAGAATTTACAAGAAAATCGAAAATAATGGACTAACCATCGAGGAATTGAAGATAGGTTTGAATGGTTGACATTGGGATCGTTGAAGAAGAAAACCCAAATGAGGAAAAAGTGATTTTTTCTCTAAATAAAGCACCAAACCTGCAGTTCATGACTGGTCGAGTAAATGCTCGACTAGTCGTATCACGACTAGTTGAGTATGTACTCGACTAGTTGTGCACAACCCAAAATGTGCTATTTTACACAAAATTTGAAATCTAAAAATTTAAAATAATAAATATATACATTATGATACAGAAATACATGAATCAACAATTCATATTGCACATACCAAGATTAAATTTTAATTTAGCAAACCTACTTTTGTTAAGTGGTTTTGTGAATATGTAGCAAGTTGAGTCTTAGTCGGAATACATTCTAAAGAAATTGTCTTTTCTTCCACTAATTCACGAATGCAGTGATATGTAATGTCAATGTGATTAGTTCGTGAATGCCAGATTGGATTTTTAGATATATTAATTGCACTAGAATTATCACAATATAAAATCATAAAATCTTGTGCAATTTTGTAATCGCTTAGCATTCTTTTCATCCATACAAGCTGAGTACATGCATTACCTACTGCGATGTATTCAGCCTCAGTGGTTGAGAGCAATACGAAACTTTATTTCTTACTTTTCCAAGAAACTAAATAGTTTCCAACATAGAAACAACCACTACTGGTTGATTTTCGATCATCAATGTTACCAGCCCAATCAACATCCATGTAACCAGCTAATTGCACGCTAGTATCGTGTGGTGTAACACCAGGGATTTTTGCCTACCTGGAATTAGATGCCCTTAGGCAATGGGTGAACCATATCACTCTCAGAACTCAATTCCAAAGCCAAAGAAATCATTTAGGACTAAATTCTTAAGAAATTTAACATGAATTAACTAGCGCTAAACTAGATTACCTGTAAAATTAGCACCAACCACTTTAAATACGATCTGTAAGACCCAGAACCTATAGAATCATTGACGCTACCTTACCCTGAAATCCAGGATCAATCTCTAAACCCGGTTGCTCTCGGGAGCACTTTGAAACTCCTTATCGGACCTGGATCGCCCGTCAAACGTCCGATATCTATAATCTTAGACCATTATGACCACCTAGTTGGACTTGACAATCATTTCGAAAATCAAGTCTAGATGATGTCCCACGCTGATTTTCTTGAGTCCAGAGTGAAGAGTGTGAAAAATGTTAGAAATTAAATAAAATTTATGAAATCTGGCACGTGTCGCTTACGCGACATTTTTAAGCGTTCTGGCCATTGGAATTCGACCAAATTTTACCCTCGAATCAGGATTGATGGCCTTTACATGTCATAGCACTTGTGGCTCTGATCGAGTTTCAGTGACCGTTGAACTGAAACTGGTCAGCCACGGTCGTTCTGAAAACCCGACCGGACTGAAAACTTAGCTGGATCTAGATCCAATATTAGAGAGCTTAAGTCCGACCGCATTTAGTAACAGGACCTCCAGAAGTGCTCCGTTGGATCGGAACAGACCCGATTTGGTTATAACTTAAGTATACCTTGACTTCAAGTCTGTTTTCGTTATGTTTGGGCTTATAAAAGGGCCTTAAACTCTCTCTCACAAATCCCATACGAATTTTAAACCCTACCCAAATCAAGAGAGAGAAAAGAGAGAGAAAGTGAGGGAGAAGTTGGGGCTTTCTCCTGGGATTCTTCCCTGCTGCTCCACGTGCCAAAGCCATCCACCTGCATCGTTATTCCGGCGATTCTGGTTTTGTTCTAGGTAAGAAAGCCTAACCCTAACCTGTTCTAGGGTTTTAATTGGTGCAAGTGGTGAGGTAGCTAACCTAAATCATACTGTAGGTTGCCAATCTGTCGTTGACGACGACGTAGAGTTCCTATTCGATTCATTACGCTCCTACGGCGTAAGGTGCGGATTTTAGACGCTTAGTTTACCATTTTTCAAAGCTTTCAATGTCGTTTAATGGTATATTGTTAACAAGAATGTTGTTTAATATGTAGAACATGCTGTTCATTTTTCATTTCGAATACGTACGAAGAATATGAGATTTAGGGTATTTTAGGTATTTATAGGAAATACGGTATACGTACGTATTTTGCTTATATGATTGTCATGTGTATTTACCGTGTACCTATACTAGTTATACGTGTATGATCTGTTTGGTGAAGAGATTCGCCCTAATGCACATATTAGCCGACATATGCTATCTGGACTAATGTGTGTAGACTAAGTGTTTGTTGAAATGCCTAAATCAATATGATTTATGCCTGCCATATGTTTTGAATGTAAGAACATGATTGTTGTGTATTAGACATCTCCTTGATGTAAGGATCTGTCATATTATATGTTGAAATCAACATACGTCAAGTACGTTGGAGTTGTGTAGTCTAAGTGTTTGTATAAATGTATGTATTAGTAAGTATTGAGTAAATGGTGTTGTAGATTAGCGTTGAGACTGGATTCTCAACTAATTTGATGATATACATGATTTCCTCCATGCTTGTTGTATTTCAGTTGATTACCTTATGTGTGAAGTACTCGTGTATGGTTAACTGCTTATGATGTATGTTAAAACATGCTGATAACATGCTAGAATTTCTTGTATTTCAATTCTGTCTCTCTCATATGATTATTGATTTAGATTATAAGTGTTTGGGGCTATACTCTAGTCCAGGCAGTCGGTAACAGATTTGAATTCGTGATTGGATTTTATTCACAACGAAGGACCCGTCGACGAATCCGAGTCGTGCTTTGGTTGACGACAGTGGTTAGGTCACACGAGGTGTTTATACACTTCATGTCGTTTAACTTGAGGTGCACTCGTACTAGTCGAGCTTGTTAAGCAACCCGACTGACCACTGTATGTTCACCTTGTATTGGTCATAACTGCTTGAACCTAGGGTACTGAACTTACCAGTGATAACCCTGATAACCGTGGTACCTTGATCCATTAAGACTCATGAGCCGGGCACGGTGGTATGAGACACCGTAGTCGAGCTGTCGGCCTACGCTGGGGCCACGAGCCTCCCCGTAGTGACCAGTGAGCAACCCAGACTCGTGAGCCGATTATGGTGGTATGAGATACTATATTCGAGCTGTCGGCCTACATTGATAAGGTGATGGGGGAGAGGTACAACGAGTGGGTGCAACAGCCCTGACAGCCCTTTGTACTGACCTCGAGCGTACTCTGAGTCTACGTGAGGCGACGACTCTTTCGTAACAACAAGAGTACAACTAGGCTTGTATTGATAAGGTGATGGGGGAGTGAAGCAACGAGTGCGTGCAACAGCCCTGGCATCCCTTGCAGTGACCTACAATATATCATCGTATGAGACTACTAGGAGTGACGACCCTAGACAAGATCCTTGTTGGGAATGCTATAAGGGAAGTACCCTAGTTTTCCAATCCTGTTGTATGAAAAGGACTAATAACAACTCGGTAATCATATTCATATCGCACTGCATGTGCCTGGAAGATGTGGAGCACTGAGGGAAGAAAGCATGCCACAGACGTAAGATGGTGTCGCATGAGTGAGTATGTTGGCGAGGGCATCCATCATGTCATTTTATTCTTGCATTAATTACAATATTTAGGAATTTTTGATTTGCTTGCTTTATCATTATCGCTTGATTGATTTGATAACATGTTAACCTTTGCTCTATGATTCCACTGAGTTAGCTACTCACTCCCACGTTACGGGATGGTGTTCTGGACACCCACCAGACCCTGTTGTAGTTTCAGATGATGGCACGGCCTGCGAGGTGGAGCCGGACTTGTATGATGATGAGGAGGATTTCTCCTATAGGCAGTTATCAGGCGGGTCTATGTAGATCGTGTTCTAATCGACGGGATTACAGAGAGGTTGATTTGATGCCATGACATTTGTCATTTTATATTTTTGGAGCACTCATGTATATCTTTTTGATCATTTTTGGAGTATACATGTATATGTTAAACCTGGTAACATGTTCACACTCTGGAGACTTACAACAGTTCATATATTTCATATATCTATCACATCCTTCTGCTTGCTAATTTAACTGTCTTTAGAGTATGATATGTTGTTTTGGCTTAATCCACTTCATTTTTTATGCACTATTACAACTGACATTCATCCATCCTTGAAAATGTTGCATAAGTGATGTTCTGGAACTCGAGAGTGGAGTTTATGCTCGACCCTCGATTTTCGGGATGTTACATATGGATACCAGAGACTAAGATTTGTTAAACTAGAGAAATATCTCATAATCTGCTTAACAACAATTAAATGTGACTCTTTAGGGTCAGATTGATATCTAACATAAATTCCTACACTAAATGCAGTATCATATCTGCTCATAGTTTAATAAAGTAAACTTCTTATCATATTACAATATAGCTTAGGATCCACACTTTTACCTGTAGAGTCTTTTGAGAGTTTTAAAGCATTACTCATTAGAGTATCAAAATTTTTTTCACTTTCAAATTTGAACTTTTTAACTAAGTTCAGAGCATATTTAGTTTGAGAGATAAAGAAACTATCAGGTATCTGTTTTACTTGCAACCCTAGGAAATAATTCAATTCTCCAACCATGCTCATTTCAAACTTAGACTTCATAAGATCTGCAAACTCAACAGTTATGTTAGCATAGGTAGATTTATAGATAATATCATTAACATAAATTTACACTATTAAAATCTGATCATTATGTTTCTTTACAAATAATGTCTTATCAACACTTCCCATTATAAAGTTATGACCTAGTGGAAACTTAGTCAACTTTTCGTACCATGCCCTGGGGGCTTATTTCAAACCGTAGAGTGCCTTTTTCAGGTGGTAGACATGATTAACATTCTTAGGGTTTTCGAAACTTGTTGGTTGTTCAACATACACTTCTTCATGCAAATCGTAATTTAAAAATACACACTTTACATCCATTTGGTATATTTTGAACTTTCTAAAACATGTAATGAATATAAATAGTCTGATTGATTCAAGACGAGCTAGTGGGGAAAAGGTTTCATCATAATCTATGCCTTCAATTTGAGTGTATCCTTGCATAACCAGTCTTGCCTTATTTCTACTAATATTACCATATTCATCAGGCTTATTTTAAAAAATTCATTTTGTTCTGATAATATGTTTATTTTTCGATCTTAGATTAAGTACCAAACATCATTTCTAATAAATTGATTTAGCTCTTCTCGTATCGCAACAATCTAGTTTTCGTCAGAAAGGGCTTCTTTTATGTTAGCCGATTCTATCTGAGATGTAAAGCACACGTAATTACACATATCTTCTAGTAGTTTATGAGTGCACACACCAGTTAGAGGGTTTTCATGAATTTGATTTGTTGGATGGTCTTTAACAGTCCTCAGTTCAGAGTTATTTTGACTTGATGAAGTACCTGGTTTATTAATTAGAAGAACTTTATCATTTTTCTGAACTTGAGACTGGTGTATTCAAGAGATCGTCAATAACCACATTAATGGACTCTTGGATTACACGGGTCCTCTTATGAACCCAATATGCAAGACTATTTAGAGCATACCCTAAAAATATCCCTTCATCACTTTTGGTGCCAAACTTATCCAGATTTTCTCCGTCATGTAAAATGTATCACTTGCTGCTAAAAACATGAAAATATTTGACAGTAGGCTTCTTATCAAACCACATTTCATAAGCCTTTTTACCATTTGATTTTTCAGTATCAAAGGTGGTTAATTATATAATAAGCAGTATTTACATCTTCAGCCCAAAGATTTTTAGGGAGCTTCATACTATTTAACATTACATTTTTCATTTCTTGAAGTACTCTATTTTTCTTTCTACTATACCATTTTGTTGTGGCGTTTTAGGCATAGACAATTCATGTGATATTCCTTAATCACTGTAAAATTTCTTAAAACTATTATTCTTAAATTCTGATCTATAATTGTAACGCCCTGAAATTCGGGGGTCGAGTATAACTCAGCTCTCGAGTTCCAAAACATCACTTATGCAACATATTCGATAATGATTATATGTTGTTTGTATTAATACATAAAACATGATATAGATCAAGCTAGATTAGCAGACATAATTCAAGGATATTAAGGTAAAGCAAGTGGAAGAGTTAAATACATACATGATTTAAAATAAATTCCCAAATGATGCGTGCTCTGCCCAGGACAATATACATATATCTGTGTCTCAAAATACATACATGAAACGTTCAAAATAATACAATGCATATCCCAGAAAATCCCCGCTAGTCAGGACAAGGCTCAGTCGAACCCGCCGGAAAACTGCATGTATGAGAATGCCTCCTCATCCTCATTAAAGTCTGGCCATGCCTCGCCAGTGTCGTCATCACCTGCAACTAAAGTAGGGTCTGGTTGGTGTTTAAACACCGTCCTAGAATGTGGGAGTGAGTGATTAACTCAGTGGTACTATACAGCAAAAGTTAACATGTTATCAATCCAATCAAGCAGTAATGATAAGGCAGTACAATCAAACATGTCCTAGATCTCTTATTAATGCAAGGATGACATGAAGAATGATGCATTCCCTCACCACAATCTCCCTCATGCGACATCATCTAACGATCGCTGCATGAATCACTACCACTGTACTCTCACACCAATGCTAATGGCACATGCAGTGCGATGTCATGAACGTGATTACTCAGTTATTATTAGTCCTTTTCATACAGTAGTATTGGGAAGCTAAAACACCTCCCTTGTATCATTTCCCAATATTGATCCTTTCTAGGGTCGTCAGTCCTAGGATATCTCATACGATAATATGGTTCTAAGTCGCTGCAAGGACTGTCAGGGCTGTTGCACGTAATCGTTGCTCCACTCCCCAATCACCTTATCAATACAGGCCTATTTATATCCTTAAGACTGTATCTGGACTCGTCGCCCCCATGCGGTGTCAGGATAAACTCAAGGTCACTACAGAGGGCTCGTCACCAATCAGTGTAGGCCGACAGCAAGAATATAGTGTCCCATACCACCATAATCTGCTCAGAGTAGGGTGCTCACTGGTCACTACGGGAAGGTTTGTGGCCCCAGCGTAGGCCGAAAGCATGACCACGATGTCCCATACCACCATGCCCGGCTCATGAGTCTTAAGAGATCTTGGTACCATGATTAACGGGAGTTACACTGGTAAGATCAATGTCTTAGATTCAAACAGTGGCGACCAAACATGGTCAACAAGCATCGGTCAATCGGGTTAGTTGGTAAGCTCAACTAGGCCAAGCGCACGTTGAGTTGAACGACATGGAATGCATAAGCACTCCGTGTGGCCTAACCACTGCCGAACTCCTCAAGCATGACTCAGATTCGCTAAACTCATCTTGTGTGGCGAAAGTAACCTCAACCACTACTTGCGAAACATTTTTCGATTACCTGGACTATGGCACAGCCCCATTCACAAACAAGGATAATAACTAGCATATGAGTCATATTTTGATTCACATGAACAACAGATGAAGTATAGCGTGAAAATGTAAATAATACATGCAGGAATTTATACACACATTTATCATGATTTAACTAGGTACACAATCCATAGAGGAAATCATACACTCATTTAACTTAGATAACCTAAGTTACATGATTCATGGAGGGAATCATACACACAAATACTGTGGTTAAAATCCATATCCCAACCATCTAAACAATCACACTTTACTAACTACTAACTCACTTAGGCATTTATTCAAACACTTAGGTTACACTATTCAACATACATCACATATGTCGACACCGTTGCAAAGTAGGGCAAGTCCGTTCGCCAAGGAGTTGCCGTATACATATTAAGCATATAACAACGACAATTTATCATGGCAATCAATTCAACAAATTCCATACGCATACGTGTATTCTAACATATACATGAAATACGGTATTTACAATATACAGCATACGTATATGGAAGATAAAACAGACAGCACGTTTGGCATGTATAATTACATCCATAGCATGAATAAATCATTAACTATCATTGAAAGGGTTAAAAACCATAACCTAAGCTCATATAGTCCGCACCTTAAACCAGAAAAGTCGTATTTAGGTTGATTCAGACGACGTGTCTTCGTCAACGGTGAATACGCTACCTATGGCATGAAACAGGTTAGCTAGCATTCTACTACAGCTAGTCTAGGCTTCAAAATATGTTAGGGTTATCTTAACTTACCCAAGAACGAAATCAGAATCGCCGGATGAACGATTCAAATACGCCAGTTTAGAGTATAGATGTTTAGGAAGGATCCCACGGAGTTTCACCGGATTCTCCCACTCTTTCTCTCTTTTCTTTCTTTGTAATTTCTAGGGTTTGGGAAATTCGTATGGGTTAGAAAGCTAAGGGTTTAAGACCCTTTTATAAGCCCAAACATAACGAAAATGAACTCCAAGTAAAGGTATACTTAGGTTATATCCAAATCGAGATTTTTCTGATCCAACGGAGCGCTTCTTGTAACGCCCTGGAAAAATCCGTACTTAAACTCGAGTACTAACTCGACCAGAAATCACGTCGGATTAATTCCTTTATAAAATAAGCGTAATTTAAATAGCACAACGCTAGAGTAGCTGTGAAATAGTCCCTGATCACTTTAAATACGTTCTACAAGACCCAAAACTTGTAGAACCAATGACGCTATAACATCCTGAAACCTTGGATCAAACTCTAAACCGGTTTGTTCTCGCGACCCCTTTGAAACTTTGTATTGGATCTAGACCGCGCGTCGAAAGTCCGATACCTACAATCTTAGACCGTTATGACCGCTTAGCTGGACTTGACAATCATTTCGAAAATCAAGTCCAATCGACATTCAGAGGCTGTTTCATTGAGCCTGGACTGAAGAGAGTGAGAATAGGGTTAGATTTAGAATTTTGAAATTCAAATCTGGCACGTGACTTGGTGCGTTATTATTAAGCGTTCTGACTGTCAGAATTCAGCCAAATTACACCCTTGGATCAGGAAAAATTTCTCTTTCATGTCATGAGACTTGTAGACCTGATCTAGGTGCGATGACCGCTGAACTGAAACTGGACCGCCACGTGTGATCTATGAACTCTGCTGGTCAAAAAACTTCGTGTGAGCAACATCCGGCGACCATGAGCTTAAGTCCGATCGCGTTCGGCCAGGGGACCTCCCGAAATGCCTTTTTGGACTAGAACAGCCTCGATTTGGTTAGACCTTAAGTAAATTTGGTTCCCAAGCCTAATTTGGGAAGAAATTAACTTATAAAAGGGCTTTAAACCCTCACTTCTCTCACCCATCCGAATTTGCTAGAAACCCTTGCAAGAGTGTGAGAAAAAGTGAGAGTTTGTGAGAGAGAGTGGGAGTGATTTTCCTACCACCTGTACTACCTGCTACACGTGTTTAAACAACGCATCTCAATCACTTTTCCGGTGATTTTGCTGCATTTCTAGGTAAAAAAAGACCCTAACTACTTGCTGATTTAACGTTCCGTCGATTCCTTAGCAAAGTAGCTTATACGTCTTGTGAAATAGGTCACCTGTTCGCCGTAGAAGAAGCGTATACACTCCGTTCGAATCGATACACCTTTAGGGAAAAAGGTGCAGATTTTAGACGCTTTGATTGACTGTTTTCAACACTTCCAATGTCGTTTAATAGTAGATTATCGACGGCAACGCCGTTTGACATGTACAACATGCTGTCCGTTTCCTATTTCATAAGCAGATGAAAAATATGAGATTTAGGGCATTTTAGTCATTTGTAGGAAATACTATTTGCATCCATATTTTGCTGAAATGGTTGACATGGTTTTTTGTCACATTAGGATATTAGGAATGCGTGCATAATTGGTTTGGCAAAGAGATTCGCCCAAAGGCGCACTTTGAGTCGACATACGCTATGTAGACTTAAGTGTGTAGACTAAGTGTTTGTATGAATGTTTGTATTAGTATGTATTGAGTATATGGTGTTATAAAATAGTTTTGAGATTAAATTCTCAATTAATATGCTTATGTAAATGATTTCTATCATGTTGGAAATATGTAGGGATTACATTGTATGTATGAAATGCATGTGTTGAATGAATTGCTTAAGTTGTATGTTATAACATGTGATAACATGCTTGTATTGTTGTATTGCATTTCAATTACTCTCACATGATTATTGATGCTGATTTATAAATGTTTGAGACTATGCTTAGTCCAGGAAGTCGGTAACAGAGTAAATTCGTGGTTGGCTTCTATTGGCCACGAAGGACGCGTTGATGAACGCGAGTCGTGTTTTGAGTTGGCGGCAATGGTTAGGCCACGCGAAGTGTCTCACGCACTTCATGTCGTTCGACTTGCGATGCGCTCGTACTAGTCGAGCCCGTCAAGTAACCCGACTGGCCATTGTATGTTCACCCTGTATGAATCATAACTGCTTGAACCTTGGTACTGAACTTACCATTGAAAATCCTGTTAACCATGGTACCTTGATCCATAAAGACTCATGAGCCGGGCATGGTGGTATGGGACACTGTGGTCGAGCTGTCGGCCTACGCTGGGGCCACAAACCTCCCCGTAGTGACCAGTGAGCACCTATGACTCATGAGCAGATTTTGGTGGTATGGGACACTATATTCTTGCTGTCGGCCTACACTGATCAGGTGATGAGCCCTTTGTACTGACCGCGAGCATATTCTGAGTCTACGGGAGGCGACGACCCTTCCGTAGCAATGAGAGTATATTAGGCCTGTATTGATAAGGTGATGGGGGAGCGGTGCAACGAGTGCGAGCAACAGCCCTGGCATCTCTTGCAGTGACCTCCAAAGGTAACATCGTATGAGATTACTAAGAGTGACGACCCTAGACAGGATCTGTGTTGGGATTGATATAAGTAAGGTACCTTAGTTTCCCAATACTACTGTATGAATGGACTAATAATAACTCAATATTCATATCACCATCACATTACATGTGCCTGGAAGATGTGGAGCAATGTGGAAAGAAAGCATGCTGCTGGCGTAAGATGGTGGCGTATGAGGGAGATCGTCGGTGAGGACATCCATCATGTCATGTCATATTGCATTAACAACTGTATTTAGGAATGTTTGATTAATTGCTTTACTATTATCGCATGATTGATTTGAGAACATGCTAATCTCTGCTCTATTATTCCACTGAGTCAATCACTCACTCCCACATTATGGGATGGTTTTTACAACCCCCACCAGACCCTGTCTTAGATGCATGTGAGGCGGCAATTCAGGATGCAGAGCCGGATTACGATGAGGACCAGGACGAGTTCTCATATATGCAGTTTCACGATGGCTTTGCGTAGGTGACCTGGATTGGCGGGACATACTAGTTGGACTTCAGAAATTTTAATTTTAATTTTATTTCATGCATATGAGACTCAGTGATGTATTCATACTTTGGAGACAGTTGATATGTATTTTGTTTTCCATATAGTGATATATATATATATATCCTTTAGTCTTTCGCTTGCTTTTATCACTGAATCTGGAGTATGAATTGTAGTTTTGGTATAATGTTACTCATGCGAGTGCTTTAACTCAGACAACATCGAATCATATTCATATTTGTTGCATAAGTGATGGTCTGGAACTCGGGAGCCGGGTTTATACACGACCTCCGATTTTCAGGGTGTTACAAGTTGGTATCAGAGCATGAATGAGATTATACCAGGCCTGGGTTATGGTCACGCGACATACACTGTCGCTCCCTTGACTTAGGTGGGTGTGAGAAAGAACATAGAAACACTTATAAGATCGCAGTTTCTCCAATAGGCGAAGTCTACTCATATTGATCGTTTGATCGAGTCCATAACGCATCTAGGGTCGCGTGAAGCGACGTACGTAGCTCCTAGGTTATAAGTAGGTGGGTTTGAGACGTTCTCTAAAAGTTTCCAAATCCAAAATTGTGAATCCTTGGACTGTGGGGCAACGACAACCCTTACATTCAACCGTTAGGGCTTAAAAACCCCGTTTCACCTAATTCCTTCAAAATTTTTCCTCTCACCGCCCCATTCTTCAATACTTTTTTAGTCCTTTCATGTTAGGTATTAATCCTAATGTGAAAATAATAAAAATTTATACTTAGACATAATTTTATAATGAATAGTAAAATTATGTGAAAATTGGCCTTTTGGCCATTCCAGTTATGAAATCTTTCATATGAGATGGGTTAGTTGGATGGATTAGCTCCTCCTACCCCAAAATCATATGTTACATGACCTATAAGTTCATTCTGGTTTACAGATTGGCCTAGGAATGCCCCGGAGGAAAGTTTGGGCCTCCCTAGGTCAAAATACAATGAACTAGGGTGGGGCCCATATATATCTAGGACCTCCAGGGCAGGGGGGACCCAGCCCACCAGGCCAGACTGGCCGGATCCACCACTGGCCGACGATGCCATCGTCGATCCGGCGATGGAACGCCGTACAGTGGGCCCTGATCGGGCTGAAACTCGGGCGCATGGTGTTTTTAAGGTAGGGCACCCCTCCCATACAGCGCCCGTCTGTCGAAATGCCTTAGAAAGGGTACCCCCTTAACAAAAATGCCCCTCCCAAGCTCCATTTTCATTTTCTTTGCTGCCCCATCTCAAGGCGCAGCTCCAAATCCCTTCTAATCCCTCCCATTGCTAAAAACGATGCCTGTCCATCCTTCTATGGTGATTAGCAACCCTCTCCATCTCCGATCTCATCCGTTAGAGCTCCTACAACCCCCAAAACGAGCTGAAATCGTGTGGAGTTCTAAACCCTTTTAGCTTTCCCTTTTTCCTTTGAAATTCTAACCCTTTGAAGCTTGATTTATCCCTCTACAATGCCTAAATTTCCTTCTATCCGTTTGGACAACCATTTCTCTACATTTTTTACATTTTCCATGGCTTTTGTTGAAGCCATTTAGGCTCTTTTTTCTTTCTCCACCATCCTCTCTTTGATGGAAAAGAGAAAGACCGCAGCGGATGAGGCTGGGCCTAGTCACCCTGCGCAATCAAGAAGACCGAGGGGTGGCGCCGCTAGCTCAAGCACTGCCGTAAGTCCAAGCACAGCCCGAGAGTTTCATACAAAGAGGGATTTGGATCCTCATGCTCAAATTGGGTGAGTGCTATTAGCAGAGATGCCTCATGGTGATTATACTGATCGTAAGGTGTTGTTTGAGGCAGATGTGGATGGGCGGCTCTTCGACGAATTCCTATTGTTTGAGCGCATTGAAGCGGCACATTAGGGTCCGCTCTTTGAAGCTCGTTCTCGTGCTAATGCGAGCACCGTTCGTGCTTTCTACACTCGTATCCGGAATCCTACATTGGAGCCATTGCAGTTCAAGATTCCCTTTGATAGAGACCGGATGGCTACGATCGATGTTCAGTTGACAACGCGACTTCTGAACGTGCCCCTTGGTGATGTTCATCCCAGTGCAAAGAATTTGAGGATTAGGCATGAGCGAGATCACCGTATCAGGTTCCTATGCGGTAGTCTGGTTTCATGGCAGCCTAACAATAGCCTCTTGGTGTCTCATATGTCCGATGATTTGCGCCTGCTGCACCACATTTGCACGTTTAACGTGTATCCCAGGTCGACAAATCGCGTTGAATGTACGCGCCTTATGGTCGATTTCTTGTATCAGGTGGGCCAGGGAGAAAATGTTTGTATGGCCACTTTCGTGTTGTGACAGATTATCGTCATAGTGAAATTAAGAAGAACGTCTAAGTCGCTTCCTTTTGGCCGGCTTATATGCAAGATCACGCTTGAGTTTGCTTACAAACTTGGGCTAAAGTTGCCAGTTCTGATTCACTGCATTGATGAGTCTACCATGGTCAAGATAAAGATTGGGTCTCAGTACCGTGAGACTCAGCTTGATGAGGATAGCGAGGGCGATTTTGATGGCGAAGAGTATCCAAGTGAAGGAGAACCTGGGGCGGAAGTAGAGGAAGAAGCCCAGGAAGAGGAAGAAGAGGAGGCTCAGGATACTGATGAGAGCCCTCCTCCTTCTACTCAGGCTATTAGAGATACTCACATTGCCTGAATTGAGGAGAGCCAGGTCACCTTGTGAAGGGAAGTTCAGGAACTTCGGGCCAAGGTCGAGGATACTAAGGCCGTTATGAAGAGGAAATTCGGCAAGGTGACTCGCACCTTGAAGGCGATCTTGTGTTGCTTGCAGGATAAGGGTGCTCCTCCTCCATCGCCCGACTCAGACTAGCGATGAGATTTTAGATGTTGTTGGTAGTAGTTAGTCATTTCCTGCTTTATGTTGTGTAAGCCTGTTAAGGCTAGTAGTTTGCTTATGTTGCTGTGGTAGCTTACTAGCTTAGTTTCCCACGTGTTTCTGGTCATGATGCATGTAAGAATATATCTCTTGTATAGTTACAATTTTAGTTAAATGAAATGCATGGAATGCATTTGACTCTTTATGTGAATGATTGCGGTGTGTTTGTGCTATTGAGACTGACAAGGTTGCGCCCTATTTTGAATATAGGGAATGCCGCCTAAGGCTACACGGAGCACAGCTCGGCTTACATTGGGTGAGCCTATGGATCAGGTTCCCCTCCAGTCTGATGCTCATATAGACCCTGCTGTGGGCCCGATTCCTGAGACAGCACATGAGTCTCAGCCTCCTACTGGTCCTGGAGTTGGACCACCACCTTTTACACCGCGTGTCAGAGAGCAGTACCATGCGTCTTCTTTGACGCAGTACATGCCACAGCCTGCTCCACCTCCAGATAGATTTGAGTAGATGATGGCCATGATGCAGCAGCAACAGCAGCTCCTGACTACTATAGTGGGGGCTCTAGCCCAAGGTGGGAGTGCGACTCCACATGCACCACCTGTGCATCCAGCTGAGGATGCCAGTACTTATGCTCAGGATGAGGGCATTGCTCATCCTGCACCGCCTTCTTATCCTATGGGGACTCCTGCAGATACACGGGGCCTACTCGAGCTATTCCAGCTCTTGCGGCCTCCTACTTTTACGGATTCTCACAGACCCGAGGAGGCCGAGTATTGGCTCGACCTTGTGTCGGAGATACTACTGATGCTGCATTGCTTAGAGACTGAGCAGGTTGAGTTGGGTACGTTCTTGTTCGAGCGAGAGGCCAGCTTGTGGTGAGATAGTGTGTTGCGGACCATTGCCGCTGATTACATCTGGACCTGGGCAGCGTTCGAGTTCCATTTTCACAGAGAAATACTATCCCCAGACGTACAGGCATGAGTGGGAGAATGAGTTTTTACGCCTCAAACAGGGATGCATGACTGTCACGGAGTATGATCATCGATTCACTGAGTTGGGCAGATATGTCCTGACTATACTTGTTGATGAGCAGATGCGCATTCGACGCTTTTCTGAGGGTTTGCGACCAGATATTCGGTCGAAGATGTGTTGCGTAAGCATCCGCTCCTATGCTGAGCTGATTCACATGTCTATGCAGGCAAAGCAGGATGTGGATCGACTTGCGTGATCTCGTAGCCCTATTGTTCCTATACCATGACCAAAGTTGCAGGACATGCCCTTTGCGGGCAAGAGGCCTCGTGTCGACCCTCCTCCTAGGGCTTCAGTGCCAGTACCCCCGTTGCGGCGCCTTGATCTGTCATGTACTTATTGTGGGAGATCGAGCCATTTAGCACAGAGTTGTTTCGCTCAGATGCGGGACAGTGGGTTCTCGTCGCCGCAGAAGATCGACCGTACACGCCCACAGGCTATATCAGCACCTCCTTTACGGTTGGCTCCTGCGCACCCTTCCTTCAGACCTCCCGTATCTCAGTTCAGGCTGCCTCTACGGCCCATGGTACAGTGGCCAAACCGGCCACAGCAGGCGCGGGTGCATGCCTTGACAGCTGAGGCAGCCGAGACAGAGACTTCTCAGCATTCATCCTTTGAGGTCACTGCCCACATCGGAGGTACTCCTATACTTGTGATGGTGGATACTGGGTCCACACTTTCTTTGATATCGCATTCCATAGTCAGGCGTCTTGGACTACCGACTATTCGTATGGATGGAGTGCGAGTCCTTTCAGTTCATGGGAATTTTTCTGATGCCACCCTGATGTGTGAGGGTTGCTTGGTGGATCTAGGAGGCAGGACGATGGCTCTTGATCTTGTCATCGACCCCTCTCTTGTTTATCTCGACATCATTCTTAGCATGGACTGGTTGATTGCTCGGAGGGCCGAGATTGACTGCGAGACTCGTATGGTGACGGTGTACGAGCCACAGGGCACGCCTTTTACATTTTCAGTTCGGGTAAATCTCCCCTTCCGCATACTTAGCTATGCTTCTTTACTTCGAGACGCTGATGCCCCGACGCTTGAGCATACGCTAGTCGTTTGTAATTTTGGGGATCTGTTCAGGAAGATCCTTGGTTTGTCGCCTCGACGAGAGATTGATTTCACTATCGATCTGGTGCTTGGTTCCGCGTCCGACTCACTACTGACGTATCGCATGGCACCGTGTGAGATGGAGGAGTTGAGGACGCAGATTGATGATCTGTTGGAGCTTGGTCTTATTCGACCCAGTGTGTCTCCTTAGGGAGCACCAGTCCTGTTTGTAAGGAAGAAGGATGGTTCGATGCGATTGTGTATTGATTATCGCAGGCTGAACCAGATCACGGTGAAGAATAAGTACCCTTTACCCAGGATCGATGACTTGTTTGATCAGTTAAGAGGAGCACAGTACTTCTCGAAGATTAATCTTCAGTCAGGATATCATCAGTTGCGCATCAGGGATGAGGACGTGTAGAAGACAGCATTCAGGACCAGCTTTGGCCACTACGAGTTCCTTGTAATGTCGTTCGGTCTCACGAACACACCAGCCGTGTTCATGGATCTGATGAACCGGGTATTTCGGCCTTTCCTCTATCAATTCGTCGTTGTGTTCATTGACGACATTTTGGTATACTCCAGGAGTCGAGAGGAGCATGAGGAGCACTTGCGCTTGGTCTTGGATACACTCAGACAGCATCAGTTGTTCGCACAGTACAAGAAGTGCGACTTCTGTAAGTAGGAAGTGAAGTTCCTGGGACACGTGGTGTCCAAGGATGGGATGGTAGTTGACCTGGCGAAGGTAGTTGCAGTTCAGGACTGGGAACAGCCTGGTTCTGTCATTGAGGTGAGGAGTTTCTTGGGTCTCGCTGGCTATTATCGACGCTTCATTCGGGATTTCTCAAAGATCGCGAGACCTTTATCTCAGTTGACATGGAAGGACGTGAAGTTCGCCTGAAATGACAAGGTGGAGTCAGCTTTTCAGGATCTGAAGGACAGACTTACGTCTGCCCCTGTGTTAGTATTACCAGAGCAAGGGGTTAGATACACTATATACACTGACGCGTCTAGCGTTGGTCTGGGTTGTGTCCTTATGCAGAAGGACAAAGTAATTTCGTATGCCTCGAGACAATTAAGGAAGCACGAGGAGAATTACCCTACACACGACCTGGAGTTGGCAGCCGTCATATTCGCACTGAGGCTCTGGAGACATTACCTCTATGGAGAGGAGTTCAAGCTCTTTTGCGACCACAAGAGCCTCAAGTACATATTCATGTAGCGAGACTTGAATATAAGGCAGTGACGATGGATGGAGACTTTGAAGGACTTCAAGTTCGAAGTCTCTTACCATACTAGGAAGGTGAACCTTGTGGCTGACGTGTTGAGCCGCAAGAAGGCGATAGAGTTTGCGTCTCCGCTGATGGTTGCTGAGTGGGATATGGTTGAGTTTTTGAGAGACTTTGAGCAGAAACTCACTATAGAGGAGCCATATGAGTTCATCGCACATGTGCAGGTGCGATCTCAGATCAATGACCGGGTCATCAAGGCGCAGAGGGATGATGCGCGTCTGACTGAGCTTCGAGAGCAGGCATCAAGTAAACATTGTTCCCAAGTCTGTTTTGGGAATGTATTAGGTTATAAAAGGGCCTTAAACCCTCACTTCTCTCACCCATCCGAATTTGCTAGAAACCCTAGCTGGTGTGAGAGAAAAGGTAAGAGATTGTGAGAGAGAGTGGGAGAGAACTTCCTGCTGCTTGCACTACCTACTACACGTGCTTAAGCCACATACCTCAATCACTTTCCCAGTGATTCCTCCGCACTTCTAGGTAAGGAAAACCCTAACTTTTTGCTGATTTAAGGTTCCATTGAATCCCTTAGCGAAGTAGCTTACAGATCTTGTGTATTGGGTTTCCGGTTCGCCGTAGACGAAGCGTATACGCTCCTTTCGAATCGGTTCACCTCTACGGAAAAGGTGCGGATTCTAGACGCTTTGATTGGTTGATTTCAACACTTTCAATGTCGTTTAATAGTAGATTATCGACGGCAATGCCGTTTGACATGTACAACATGCTGTCCGTTTTCTGTTTCCTAAGCAGACGAAAAATATGAGATTTAGGGCATTTTAGTCATTTGTAGGAAATACTGTTTTCATCCATATTTTGCTGATATGATTGACATTGATCTTTGTCACATTAGGATATTAGGAATGCGTGCATAATCAGTTTGGCAAAGAGATTCGCCCAAATGCACACTTTGAGTCGATATACTATATGTAGGCTTAAGTGTGTAGACTAAGTGTTTGTATAAATGTTTGTATTAGTATGTATTGAATTAAATGGTGTTATGAATTATTTTGAGATTGAATTCTCAAATAATATGCTGATGTAAATGATTTCCTACATGTTGGCTATATGCATGATTTCATTATATGTATGAAATGCATGTGTTAGATGATTTACTTAAGTTGTATGTTATAACATGTGTTAACATGCTCACATTGTTGTATTTCATTTCCATTACTCTTATATGATTGCTGATGTGGATTCATAAATGTTTGGGACTATACCTAGTCCAGGCAGTCGGTAACCGAGTAAATTCGTGGTTGGCTTCTCTTTGCAACGAACGACGTGTCGATGAACGCGAGTCGTGTTTTGGAGTTGGCGGCAGTGGTTAGGCCACACGAAGTGTTTTATGCACTTCATGTCACTCAGCTTGAGATGCATTCGTACTAGTCGAGCTTGTCAAGTAACCCGACTAGCCATTATATGTTCATCTTGTATGAGTCATAACTGCTTGAACCTAGGGTACTGAACTTACCATTGTAAACCCTATTAACCATGGTACCTTGATCTATAAAGACTCATGAGCCAGGAATGGTGGTATGGGACATCGTGGTCGAGCTGTCGGCCTACGCTGGGGCCACAAACCTCCCCGTAGTGATCAGTGAGTACCTATGACTCGTGAGCAGATTATGGTGGTATGGGACACTATGTTCTTGCTGTCGGCCTACACTGATCAAGTGACGAGCCCTTTGTATTGACCGCGAGCGTATTCTGAGTCTACGGGAGTAGACGACCCTTTTGTAGCAATGAGAGTACAGTAGGCCTGTATTGATAAGGTGATGGGGGAGCGGTGTAACGAGTGCGAGCAACAGCCCTGGCAGCCCTTACAGTAACCTACAAAATATACATCGTATGAGATTACTAGGAGTGACGACCCTAGACAGGATCTGTGTTGGGATTGATATAAGGGAAGTACCTTAGTTTCCCAATCCTGCTGTATGAATGGACTAATAATAACTCGGTAATCATATCACCATCACATTACATGTGCCTAGTAGATGTGGAGCACTTTGGAAAGAAAGCATGCCACGGGCGTAAGATGGTGCCGTATGAGGGAGATCGTCAGTGAGGGCATCCATCATGTCAAGTCATATTGCATTAACAACAGTATCAGGAATGTTTGATTTATTACTTTACTATTATCGCGTGATTGATTTGAGAACATGCTAATCTTTGCTCTATTATTCTATTGAGTTAGCTACTCACTCCCACGTTACGGGATGGTGTTTGCAACACCCACCAGACCCTGTCTTAGATGCAGGTGAGACAGCAATTCAGGAGGCAGAGCCGGATTATGATGAGGACCGGGACGAGTTCTCATATATGCAGTACCACGACGGCTTTGCTTAGGTGGCCTGGATTGGCGAAACTTCTCAGTGGGACTATTTTTGACATTTTGATTCTGTTTATTTATATGTATATGAGACTCAGAGATGTATTCATACTTTGGAGACAGTTGAGATCTATTTTGTTTTCCATATAGTGATATGTATATCCTTTAGTCTTCCACTTGCTTTTATCACTGAATCTGGAGTATGAATTGCAGTTTTGGTATAATTTTACTCATGTGAATGCTTTAACTCAGACAACATTGAATCATAAATATTTTTGTTGCATAAGTGACGGTCTGGAACTCGGGAGTCGGATTTATACACGACCCCCAATTTTCAGGGTGTTACAGTATGTGATGATAATGTCGCCTTTATGATTTGGGTAAACTTGTGGTTATACTTCTTATAAGATAAATGTATGTTGAAAAATCCTCCTTGTCTGATCCCTGATCGAAATCGTGTATAGGCGCTGGGAGCTAAGAATGGGGTACTACGGAGGCTATTGGCACTAGATTCAATGAATCGAGAATTTTATGAGCCCAGTTTCTGAGTTTGGGGCATGACATCATGGTCGAAGCTCATCACTCCAAGTTGGCTATCCACCCGGGTAGCACCAAGATGTATAACGACGTCAAGAGACATTACTGGTGGGGCAACATGAAGAGAGATATAACAGACTTCGTGGCGAAGTGTATGGTGTGTCAGAAGATCAAGGCTGAGCATCGCAAGCCTACTAGCCTCTTTCAGCCGTTACCGCTGGCTGAATGGAAGTGGGATAACATCTTCATGGATTTCATATCTAGCTTTTTAAAGATGCAAATGAAGCATGACTCGATCTGGGTCATTATTGATAGGTTGACGAAGGCTGCTCGATTCCTTTCAAATTGCATGATAGATTCTACTGATAATTTAGCAAAGTTATACATCTGGGAAGTCGTGCAATCTTACTGAGTTTCGTAGAAAATTATATCAGATCGAGACTCCGGGTTTACTCATGCCTTTTAGAAGAGATGGGTACAAAGTTCAAGTTTAACACAACATTCCACCCTTAAACAGATGGACAGACCGAGAGGGTGAATCAGATCTTGGAAGACATGTTGAGAGCTTGTGTTCTAGACTTTCAGGGCAACTGGGACGATCACTTGGCTCTGGCAGAATTTTCATACAACAACAGTTTCTAGTCCAGCATGGGCATGTTGCTATATGTGGCTCCATATGACTGCCCTTATCAAGCTCCTCAGTTCTTAGCATAGGTCGGAGAGAGAAGATTGTTACGGCCTAAGCTTATTCAGGCTACTACCTAGGTCATTAATGTTGTTCGGAAGCATTTGCGCACCGCCTAGAGTAAACAGAAGAGCTATGTAGACAATCAACGTCGTGACTTAAAATTCTTCCTGGGCGTTCATGTATTTTTGAAGATTTTGCCTATGAAGGGTTTGACGAGGTTTGGGCAAAAGGGAAAGTTGGCGTCGTTATTTATTGGGCCATTTGAGATATTGGATCATGTGGAAGCCATAACGTACTTCTTAGCACTACCTACTACTTTGACAAACATATACAACATCTTCAACATTCTATGCTAAACAAGTACATGCCAGACGAGTCGCACATCGTCAGCTGGGAGCAGGTAGAGCTCACCAAGGATGCTTCTTATACTGAGGAACCTCTTCACATCCTGGATTGCAAAGAACACGTCTTGCTGACGAAGATGATACCATTGGTCAAGGTCCTCTAGTCGCACCACGGCGAGGAAGAAGCGACTTGGGAACGAGAAGTAAAGGCCATGGAGAAGTACCCTCACTAGTTCAAGAACACACCACAGGTAATTTCGAGGGTGAATTTTTCTTTTAAGGGGTAGACTGTAACACCCTACACCTCTGATACGCGGGTGTTACTACTTAAACCTACATCAATGGAAATCTAGAGTCAATTAACCAAACAACTTATACCAATGTGTGCAAGATGGGGCTTGTCACGCCCCAAACTCGGAAACCGGGCTCACAAAATTCCCGATCGCCAAATCCGGAGCCGACAGCCTCCGTAGAATCCCATTCTTAGCTCCTAGCGCCCATTCGCCAGGTTCCAATCCTGGGATGCTGTGAGGAGGATTTTCAACATCGGTTTGATTCATAATAAGCATAACCAAAGGCATAACCCATAAACAATAACCAAGAACTCCATTACATTTTCACTATGATCAAAAACTTTACAAGTACAATGAGCATAAAGGAAAATACAATGATAAAGAACAAAAACTCCAAAACAATCTGCAACGTGCTCCTGCCTCAACGCTGCTGCGAACCAACGTCACCTGCACGCAACGGTCGTGCATAAGCTTATAGAAAGCTTAGAGGGTGGTGAAAGTGTGTGCGCAAGGTAGTAATATGATCATGCAATATCAGAGTGATACGGAATATGCAGATGGAACCATAATATTATGAGTCGTACCAAGGCTATGCGATGAAAGACATGAATGGTATTGGCCATCCAAAGGTCGTGCGATGTGCAATACAACTCAAGCACACAGATCCTCATCTATGTCCACACATCAATACAGCTCAAATCTGGGATATCACCAGGGTCTAGTACACTCTAAACCAGATCGTCACCTCATCGCGTGCAATAAGGTAAGTGAAAAAGACCTCACTATCCATCTGCCAATATCGGGCGTAACTCGTCGATAGCGGACCCATTCCTCAAGCTGGTCAGACTCAGCCTAGCATTACCCCCTACACTCGGGCGGTTAAGGCCGCACCCCCTTCCAACCGACCACGACATAGTGGAGAGCGCAACCGTCTGGTAATCGGCACTCAACGCTCATCTACCCACTCGGTCTAGACGTTGGAGCAACCTCTTGGTATCATAAGGGTTTAGGGACTTTCACCTAGGGATATCTATAGCACCCCATGTAGAACAAGATTTCTGGTATCCAATCCTGCCAACCACAATGCGTCTGTAGAGGCTACGGCCCTGATGTTGCTAGGGCGTACAATAACCATGTCACACAAATGCGAAATGCATGAATCATGCTATGTAACACCCCGAATTTTGGCTAACCTGGGATTAAACGTCCTTAGGCAATGGGTCAACTAAAACACCTAGGAAATCGCTCAGAACCCAATTTCATAGCCAAAGAAATCACTTAGGATTAATTCCTTTAGAAAATAAGTGTAAGTTAGCTAGCGCAACGCTAGAGTAGCTATGAAATAGTCCCTGATCACTTTAAATACGTTCTACAAGACCCAAAACTTGTAGAATCAATGGTGCTATAATACCCTGAAACCTGGGATCAAACTCTAAACCGGTTTGTTCTCTGGACCTCTTTGAAACTTTGTATTAGATCTAGACCGTGCGTCGAAAGTCCGATACCTACAATCTTAGACCGTTAGAACCGCCTTGCTCGACTTGACAATCATTTTGAAAATCAAGTCCAACTGACATTCGCGGGCTATTTCATTGAGCCTGGAGTGAAGAGAGTGAGAATAGGGTTAGATTTGGAATTTAAAATTCAAATCTGGCACACGACTTGGCCCGTCAGTATTAAGCGTTTTGACCATCAGAATTCAGCCAAATTACACCCTCGGATCAGGAAAAATTTCTATTTCATATATGAGACTTGCAGACCTGATCTACGTGCGGTGACCGCTGAACTGAAATTGGACCGCCACGGGCGATCTACGAACACTGATGGTCTGAAAACGGGATGTGAGCGACATCCGACATGCATGAACTTATGTCCGATCACGTTCGGCCAGGGGACCACCAGAAATATCTTTTTGGACCGAAACAGTCCCGATTTGGATAGAACTTAAGTAAACATTGTTCCCGAGCCTATTTTGGGCATGTTTGGGCTTATAAAAGGGGTTGAAACCCTCATTCCTCTCTCCCATCCGAAATTGGAAAAAGCCCTAGATTGAGAGAGAGAAAAGGTGAGAGATTGTGAGAGAGAGTGGGAGAGAATTTCCTGCTGTTGGTGCTACCTGCTACACATGATTAAGCAACACACTCCAATCACTTTGCCGGTGATTTCTCTGCTTTTCTAGGTAAGAAAATACCCTAATTAGTTGCTGATTTACTGATTCTTAGTTTCCATAGACTGGTAGCTGATGGATCCTGTAAATCAGGTTGCCTAGTCGCCGTAGACGAAGCGTATACGCTCCGTTCGAATTAACACACTTATAAGAGAAAAGGTGAGGATATTAGACGCTTTGATTGACTGTTTCCAATGCTTTCAATGTCGTTTAATAGTAGATTATCGACGGCAACGCCGTTTGACATGTACAACATGCTGTCCGTTTCCTGTTTCGTAAATAGACGAAGAATATGAGATTTAGGGCATTTTAGTCATTTGTAAAAATTACTGTTTTCATCCATATTTTGCTGATGTGATTGACATGGCTTCTTGTCACATTAGAATGTTAGGAATGCGTGCATAATTAGTTTGGCGAAGAGATTCGCCTAAATGCGCAATTTGAGTCGACATGCTATATGTAGACTTAAGTGTGTAGTGTAAGTGTTTGTATAAATGTTTGTATTAGTATGTATTGAATTAGATGGTGTTATGAATTAGTTTGAGATTGATTTCTCAATTAATATGCTAATGTAAATGATTTCCTATATGTTAGCTATATGTATGATTTCATTATATGTATGATATGCCTGCGTTGGAAGATTTACTTAAGTTGTATGATATAACATGTGTTAACATGCTCACATTGTTGTATTTCATTTTCAATACTCTTACATGATTGCTGATGTCAATTCATGATTGTTTGGGAGTATATCTAGTCCAGGCAGTCGGCAACTGAGCAAGTTCGTGGTTGGCTTATCTTTGCCACGAACGACGCGTCGATGAACGCGAGCCGTGTTTTTGAGTTGGCGGCAGTGGTTAGGCCACGCGAGGTGTTTTATGCACTTCATAACGTTCGACTTGAGATACGATCGTGCTAGTCGAGCCCGTCAAGTAACCCGACTGGCCGTTGTATGTTCACCTTGTATGAGTCATAACTGCTTGAACCTAGGGTACTGAACTTACCATTGTAAACCTTGTTAACTATGGTACCTTGATCCACAAAGACTCATGAGCCGGGCATGGTGGTATGGGACAATGTGGTCGAGCTGTCGGCCTACGCTGAGGCCATAAACCTCCCCGTAGTGACCAGTGAGCACCTATGACTCATGAGCAGATTATGGTGGTATGGGACATTATATTCTTATTGTCGGCCTACTTTGATAAGGTGATGGGGGAGCGGTGCAACGAGTGCGAGCAACAGCCCTGACAGCCCTTTATAGTGACCGCGAGCGTATTCTGAGTCTACGAGAGGCGACGACCCTTCCGTAGCAGTAGAGTACAGTGGGCCTGTATTGATAAGGTGATGGGGGAGCGGTGCAACGAGTGCGAGCAACAGCCCTGGAAGCCCTTGCAGCGACCTATAAAATATACATCGTATGAGATTACTAGGATTGACGACCCTAGACAGGATCTGTGTTGGGATTGATATAAGGGAAGTACCTTAGTTTCCCAATCCTGCTGTTTGAATGGATTAATAGCAACTCGGCAATCATATCACCATCACATTGCATGTGCCTGGAAGATGTGGAGCACTGAGCGAGATGCAAGCATGCCGCGGGCGTTAGATGGTGCCATATGAGGGAGAACGTCGGTGAGGGCATCCATCATGTCATGTCATATTGCATTAACAACAGTATTAGGATTGTTTGATTTACTACTTTACTATTATCGCATGATTGATTTGATAACATGCTAATCTCTGCTCTCTTATCCCACTGAGTTGATCACTCACTCCCACATTATGGGATGGTGTTTCCAGACACCCACCAGTCCCTACTGTGATTGCAAATGATGGCGCGGCCTGCGAGGCAGAGATGGACTTGATGATGATGAGGAGGATCTCTCCTTTATGCATGTTCTGATTGACGGGATTACAGGGAGGTTGATTAGATGCCTTGACACTTGTCATTTTATATTTTTAGCGCACTCATATATATTTGTTTTGTCTACTTTTGGAGTATACATGTATGTATATAACCTGGTAACATGTTCACACTCTGGAGACATACAACAGTATATATATGTTATACATTTTATCTCAGTCTTCTGCTTGCTAATTTATCGGTCTCTAGAGTATGATATGATGTTTTGGATTAATCCCACTCATGTTTAATACATTAACACAGACAACATTCAATCATACATATCTATGTTGTATAAATAACATTTTGAAACTCGGGAGTTGGGTTTTCACTCGACCCCCCGATTTTCGGGATGTTACACGCTATCCAGTCATGCAACAAATCCTGCGCATATCGTGCGCTCATGTAGGGCAACACCGCCTAACTGGGAGCCCATAAACAACCTGCCCGAAGGCATATGCTATGATCAGTCAATTCTCATGTCAAGCATACATATGATGCGTATGATCATGAGTCATGAAGCTATATTAAACATGTTATAATGAGATGAACTATCCTTACAATGCAAATGGGCCTGGGCTGCATATACACAATAAGTACGAGCCTAATAATGGGCCCTAAGGAGAGTCGTAATGTGGACATCCAACCAGCATTACACTCGAAATATGGACGTCAAACTAACATTTCTTCCAAGGCACCATCGTCATAAACATCATCACATACTCTGAGTTGGGTTTACACATTGCAATGGACCTTAGGTTCATCCTATTGGGCTTTACATATATATCAGATGGGCCATATCATATGGGCCTTTTATTCATCAAATGGGCCACATAAATGGGCCGCACCAATGGGCCTTATGTGCATTGCAATGGGTCAAAACCCGTGGGCCTTAGATTGCATCAAATGGGCCCAATCTCAAGAGCCTTATACATATCAAATGGGCCTAATCCTGTGAGCCTTATATGATTCAAATGGGCCTAAACCCTTAGGTCTTATATAAGTCAAATGGGCCTAACGCATAGGCCTTATATAAACCAAATGGGCCTAAACCCATATGCCTTCTATAAACCAAATGGGCCTAAACCCATAGGCCTTATATATAAATCAAATGGGTTTAGTCCCATGGGCCTTAAAATATATCAAATGGGCCTAGTCTCATGGCCTTGGAACATATCAAGTGGGCCTCAACAATGGGTCACAAATACATCAAATGAGCCTACACACATGGGCCCATAAATAACAAAGTGGGCCTCAGTGGGTGGGCCACAAATACATTAAGATGGGCCTCTACAATGGCCTTAAGATGATCTCAAAATGGTTGGACGGTTTGGATGAAACTCATGCATCATGGTAGGCTCCCATGTGAGCCCACTATAACATTTATTTTCCATCCAGTCCTGGGCCCACTAAAATGTTTATTAACCACCCAACCTGTTAGTAAGGCCACGTGAGCAAGGGCTCCACTGTAATGTTTACTTTACATCCAACCTGTTGATAAGGCCATGTGGCAAGGGGCCCACCAAAATGTTTATTTTACATCCCACCTGCTGATATGGCCATGTGGCAAGGGGGGGCCCACCAAAATGTTTATTTTCCATTCAAACCTGTTGATAAGGTCATATAGACCCAGGGCCCACCAAAATATATATTTTCTACCCAACATGGGCCCATTGTAATGTTTAATGCCATCCAAACCTGTTCATAACGTCACGTGGGCCAGGACCCACAGTGATAGACGGCATGGACACAATACATACACTAGGTGGGGGCCACCGTCCACTGCCGTGGACGGACGGCGTGAGTGAAATACTTGCATCACAGTGGGTGTCACCACCCACTGTTGTGGACGGTGTGGTAAGCCACACATACCGCAGTGGGTCCCATGTAGGGCCCACCAAAGTGTTTATTTGCAATCCAACCCATCCATTATGTGTTCCCCACAAAATTAAGGGTTCACACCAAGTTTCAGGCACATTCAAAATTCAGGTAGGCCTCACCAAGTCTTTTTATATGATTTAGGCATGTCTTCACATGATTTGGATGGTATGGCCCACCTGAGTTCAGTTTGTGGATGATTTTTGGAGTCAACGCACCATTCAAGGGAACCTATTAAATGAACGGTATAGATGTAAAACATACATCATGGTGGAGTCTACAAGTGGGCCAATGCGGTCACCTTTTTTTTTAACGTGGACGTCTCTGGACGTCATGGCACAAAATCATATCAAAAAAATTTTATTTTATTTTTTTCCTAGGTGGGACCCACATTAACCAGATCTACCCCGTCCATTGCATGTGTCCCACAAAAATAGGGGTCCAAAACAAGTTTCAGGTGGGTCCAAGCTTCTGGTGGACCCCAGCAATCATTTTTTTCAAATTTTAAAGGAAAATACTAATATTCTTAATGCCACGGCCCGCTAGATAATTTGATTGGTCTCATTTTTCGGTTCAACACCTAAAATGATCCCGAGAATATAATGGATGGCTTGGATTAAATATATACATCAAGGTGGGGCCTACACAAGGGGACCACCCCAAAAGCTTCTTTCTTTCTCTATTTTTTTTTCTTTCTTACAGGGACGTCTAGTGTCCCAGACGCTGGACCGGTTTGGATTTTAAAAAATTACATTATGGTGGGCCCTGTTGAAGTGGGCCACCACAGATGAATGTTGTGGCTACAGCATGTAAGGTGGGCCCCACTTGAGGAACACTTGGACCAAATAAATACCTCAAGGTGGGGTCCATTCAAGTGGGCCATACAACCCTATTACATAAAATAACATAAAATAAAATAAAAAGAAATAAGAGAGAGAGAGAGAGATAGAGGGTTGGACACGCTTAATGGAGGGACCCCGATACTATGGGCCCTCCCTTGCAATGAATCATACAATCAAGTGAGTCCTTTAACACATGGGACCATCAAAATTTAGAATCAACGGTGGGGATTCTTTCCCCACCAATATGGACAGTCTAGATGACCTTTTCTAAGAAATAAACATCATGATGTGGTCCATGGAGAATGACCCCATCATAGAATGATCATGATGATCCAGTGGGCCATCGGCCACATCTTAGGGTCCCAAGTGAGATCCAAACTATTGATCGGTTGGCCTCACTTGGCCCATCTCAAAAACATGAAAATCTAGTATGATCAAGCACCCATCGTCCGATCTTCTTGCTCCTATGGGCTCCTTAGCTCCTTAGCTTGGATTTCAATGGAGGAGATGGGGAATGGAAGGTTAGGATGGGGAGATCATGGGGTAGGGAAGGTGGGCCACACTTAGAATTTTAGGAGTGCTTGGAAGAGCTATCATACGTATGGAGCTTGGGATTTTTTTGAGTTTGAAATGAGAAAGAGAAAGAGAGAGTTGTAAAGGGAGAGAGAGAGAGAGAGAGAGAGAGAGAGAGAGAGTGATGGATGGATGGAGTGATGGATGTGGTGGTGATGGGTGTGTAAGACCTTTTTGACTTTTGAGGCCTTTTGTGTAAGAGTGGTATGGGCATGGAAGACTTTTGTGGCTTACTTGGAAAAAGGGGTGAAAGTGATGTGTACTTGACATGTACTTGACATGTGATGGATTGATGGATGATTGATTGATGGGATTGATGTGATTGATGTGACACATCATAGAGATTCTCTTGGGTTTCACAACGCGCGGTGTTTTCCTCGCACCGAACGTTGGCCCACATCTCTTGACCAGGGTATCGCCTCGGTGCGCAAGTCTCGGCATCGAAACCGTAGCAATGGCGCGGTCGCTATGGTATTGGTCTTGGGTTGAGTCGATACAGGTTGACGGCATATGAATCAGGGTCACGCGTCGACATCGGTTAAGGGTCGAAGGTTGCCGAAATTTGACCGGTAAGATCGCGGAAGTCTATGGAATGGTACGGACTAAGATACGGGTCTTACAGGGCTTCCAGTCATCGATAAGCCACCCATCAGAGGACCTATGAGTTGAATTGCGCCCTACATCAGTCAAGAAGGTAATCGTGATTAATCATCTTGAGATAAAATAGTTTTTGAAGTCAACTGATAATTAAGAAACAAAACGACGCTCTAAGTAATCGACCTTTTAGGGCTAGTGGATAAAAAACCAAGCACCCTCTTCAACTTAAATCCATATTCAGTCATTGAAATCAAGTTTCAAACCGATTCAGCCATCGGATCAGTGAAAATTGGGCCAAATGGAGCCTAGGGCATGTGATACGGCCCACCTAGGCCTCAGCCCCATCCTAAACTGGGCCTGGACCCCTAAGTGGGGCCCCTAAGCCGAATGGACGGATTGGACAATGTGTACTAGACGAATCATGAACTCGTGTACTCGTGCACTAGACAAATTGAGCGGGTCAAATGACCGATGACCGAACCAAAACACCAAAATCCAAATTTCTCCCACTAACGGACCATTTAAACCTGACGATCTGCAACCTCCTAAGTGGCCCACCCTAGGCACTATCCGAACTATCTGAATCATTCATCAAGTTCATGGGGGCCGTCTAACTAAAATCGTATAGGGCTTCAGATCCATGCATATGGATGAGAAAGATCGGATGGAGCCCTTTGGAAGTCTTCGTGCGGCTGGGATCCAAGATGGTGGGCCCATCTGTGACCGTTTGGGTGGCCCATGATCGTGTTGATTAGGCCATCCTAGCAATCCACATTCCAGCCAATACCACTCCCTCCCATTTCTAGGAATAGCCGAACACAGCCTGCACCAAGGAAAGTAAAAAAGGGTTTTTCCTTTTTGGGAAAGCAAGGGTTGGCTTAATCTCAGCCATTCCCTAGGCCACGTGGAGGAATCTTGAACCTTCTCTGCAAGGTAGTACGAGATAGTGGAGAGAAATACCCCATCTCTTGAGAAAGTGAGAAAAAACTGAAAATCTCGTGATATATTCCAAAACTGATATTCGAGGTCAAAAAAGTGGGCCCCACACTGATTAAAGGCCCCATCTGGTCCGCTGAAACAGACCAAATCACTTCAAAATACCCTAGGGAGTGTTTTGCCATTAACGACTACTTCATCTTCCCCATTAAACCGTCCGACCCGCGATCATGAGATGGGCCCCACCAGAGCTCAAATTGTACTTTTCTGGTGGGAAAAGGCATCAACAATCCATCCCTAGTATAGGATAGGCCCCATGTGAGGCAGTTTATCATTCACGACTATTGTAAAGGTGATTTTTCTCCCAGCCGTTGATGGCTTTTCTCTCTCCTATATACGAGCACTGTTGCCCTTGGGATCTGCACTAGTGAGGAAGAGAGGAGAAAAGAGAGAGAAAAGGTGAGAGAGAGAGAGTCCAGTGAGCTAGTCTGCAGCCACTCGGCTAGACTTGACCCAACTCCTGCTTGACTCAGCCGAGTGCAGTTACTGCCTCACTATGTTCTGAAATTTGGAAACCATCAGGTAAGGGTCCTTAGCCTGATTTGATCAGCCCCTCCGTTCCATCCGTTGTACTAATCTAAAGTGCAAATTGCAAGTTTTCATCGCCGGGACTGTGACTGAGTCGAATCAACTCAGCCGACGTCAAAATAAGCCAGGCAACAGCCTCCTTCACTTAGTTATTTCTTTTCCAGTAGCACATAGTCGATGGGTTTGCAGTTAGTATATGACAGAGCACGATTTCGACCAGACTTGGTTGCAATATCTGGGTCTTAACTAGAAGCTGGGGACCAGGCTACAATCAAGCCATCATTTGGGCTGAAAATCTAGGTTGAGGTTGGACTGAATCCAAGCTACAAATAGGCCCTTGATGGGTTGTGAAAGAGACGTGAAAGCAGGCTTCGACTAGGCCTAGATCAGAACTAAAATTAGCCTTCTACCGATCTACAAAGTTGGGCCAGAATCAGCTCACGTTCTGGGCCAGGCTCAGCCTTAGAACTGGACAAAAGCAGAGCTGGGTTTTAGGCTGTGTAAAGGGTCAAGTGCAGCCTTGCAGCTGGGCTAAAAAATGACCCTCAGCTGGGCCGAAAATGTGGCAAACAACCAGCCCTTGTTTGGGCCTAGAGAAGAGTTTGAAACTGGCCATAAACCAGCCATAGCTTCGAGATCTAAGCTCAGTGGGCTGCATCACATCTAGTGGGTGGGCCGCATCTGAGTTTATAGCTCAAGTGGGCCATGTAAGTGCTATAGTTGATAGCCCCTTTATATTGTCAAATTTGTGGTGCCAAAGACACTGTTTGTATCTTGTAATGAAGCTTGTATATGTGAAGAACAAAACTCTACTCAAGATATGACAAGTCACGTCAAAAGTCTCACAAGATTAGCCTCGATAGACAAGCACTGTTCACAAGTCAAGACTCGAGAATGTAAGAATGTTTGACTTAATTCAAGAAAAGTATAATTCAAGTTCTCAAGAAGCTTTCAAGTTCGACATCGAGATCTCAAGAAACTTTCAAGTTCAAGCTACACTAAGATTTCAAGCTTTATTGTTCTCAAAGGTCACTCGTCTTTAAATTTCATTGTCCTTACTTCACTATTGAGGTATGTTTGACCTTAGGTTGACCTTTAGAGTAGGTCATTTTAGATACGTAATTCATATGTTGTATATAAGTAAGTTTGGTCCATTCTAAGACTAGTCCTGGACTTTGTTTGACTAGTCCTAGTATTGCCTCGACCAATCCAAACTATTTCTAGACCAGTCGTAAGTTTGTTGCAAAAATTTCAAATTTCTTATTAAACTTCGACCAGTCCTGGGGATTGTTCAACTAGTCGTATAAACAGGGTCGACTGCTCCTTCGACCAATTGCGAACCTAAGACTCGAACTATAGCGTTGAAATTCGACTAGCTTCAACTAGTCATGAGCAACCTACAACGAGTCGAAGGTGACTTTCAACTAGTCGTAGACTACCTACGACTAGTCGTAAAACCACCTTATCTTATCGTGCCCGAAATTTCAAATATTCGTTGGTTCTACGACCAGTCATAGAGATCTCTGGACCAGTTGTAGATGCGACTAGCTCACCTATAAATAGAGCACAAATCTCAGAATAATTAAGAAAATTGAAGCTAATTTAATTTAGCCTTCTGAGAGATAAGTTTGTGCTCCATTTAAGCTAAGTGTGCATATTTAATATTCTCTTTCTTTAGCTTTTTAAATTGATTTTGCTTCTTGTATTCCAATCTGATTTGAAAAGAGGAAGTTTTATTTTCCTTTTTCTGGAATCAAAATCAATTAGAGCTAGCCTATTTGGTTTAATTTAAAATCAATTAGAACTTAGAACCATTGTAAAGTGGGTATTGGACATTGAACTTTGACATTTGAATCTCTACTCCGACTTGGTTCTTCTGGGCTGCTACAATGAAGGAGAAATTCAAGTATTTCACATTTATGTAATTTACTTTCATTTGGTTTTCTTTTGAGATTTGCCAGAAAAATCTCATTGTATTGGTTTTTTGAGGAGAGCTAGGAAAACTTAGAATTGGGTTTTTTTTTAATTGTGTAAGCCCATAGAGAAAGACACAATTGTGAAGGTTTTAGGTGAACCTAGAAAACTTATCTTTGATAGTGAATGCTAATATCCACTGTGTGAGGATATTATGACTGGAGTAGCTGTGTGGCTATTTATTAACAGTTGGTGTACACACAGGTGAACCACTATAATCCCTTGTGTTTTGTGGATATGTGATTTATATTTCCTATCATTTATCATTCAGAATTTTGGGATGTATGTGTGGATGTGAATGGTGCAATATTTTCATTTCAAGCTCAATGAGGAATGTTATAATAGTTTAGATTTATATTCCTGCAATTTATTTCAGTTCCTTGCTATTTATTTATTCCTTTTCAGTTTGAGTTTTTGATATAAAGACCTTTCTAGAAATATGGTTGTCCTACTATAAACTCTGGTTTTTGGTGTAAGGTTGTCCTTTGAACAACATTTGTTTCAATCTCTCAAGATTTGAATTTAGAGGTTGCATTTTAATTCAACATTGACAATCGATTTATTTATTTGGCTATCACTCTTTATTTAATTTTTCTATATTTATTCTTAAATTTGGCATAGTCCTATTCACCCCCCCTCTAGGACATATAGCCTGGCCATTTCAGACTGCACCACGTTACAACAGGTAGGATGCACGTTGATATCAGGTGGGCTACACCCTATATAACCCCAGTGGGCCCCACCTCATAGTAGTGGGCCTCACCTTGTAAAGACGGTGGGTCGCACCATGACTTGAGGGCCACGTGATGGGCTGACACCCAGCCCAGAGTTGGGCCGCACCATGTATAAAGTGGGCCTCACCATAACAGGCCTGGTGGGCTGCACTTAAGGCCAGCTGCCCCATTAGGCCTTTGTAAATGCGGCGCTCAACCCAGCCAAAATCCTGGACCCTTATTACTATACCAGTTTGAGCCTTAGTCTTAGCCTATTTCAGGCCTATCCTAGACCTCATTGATCAGACCATGGTTGGTGGGCTTAGCCACCTTCAAACAGGCCTAATTTCCATAATATAAGCCTTTACAAATTCTCTCATCATTTAAATAAAAATGGTTAGACATGAGGCTTTGGAGAATATTGTCTTACACAAACTCTAATTCTAAGAACTATTTGCACGACTTCGGGCTGCGGGATTCCCTCGGGAACCCGGATTTAAGGTTGGGACCAAATTCTTCAAGGTGATGATTTTCTTCCCCTTAGGCTTTCCATCCCTAAGTTGGGCTAAGGGTAGCTTTTACAGTAATTACGAATGATAATCCAGAAATGATAAATCATTCAGTTGGTTGCTTAGATTTATGATTTATAAGTGGTTTGACACTTGGTTAGTTTATTCAAATTTATGTTTTAAAGATTGATTAGAGTACCTAGATAGTTTAGAATAGATTGAAATTGTTTAAAATATTTGATTAGTTAGCTATTCATGTCTTAGAGATGACTAAACCATTTGATTAGTTATCTTACATTTAACGAGATACTCAATTAGTTTACTTATTCAAATGTTCTAGAGTTAATTGGACACTTTATTAGCTTAATTTAAAAGCATACCTTGGATTTATATTAACACTTGATTAGTTCATTTCAGCATGTTTATTAGACTTATCTAAGCTATTTGACTAGTTACTCAACATATGAACTACGTGTTTAACTTCCTCGAGTACATGCCTCAAAATCAATAAATTATGATTATGTAACTCTTGCACTATATGAGTACATGTATTCTATTTTGGTTATTTAATCATGTTTGATTCCCATACTATGCCTTTACATTATTACATTGGTTGTAAAACACATACTATTGAAATCTCTCTATAGAAACTTCTAGCTAAGGAGACTCTGTACTTAGCGTATAACTGATGTGTGTAGACCCCCAATATGGAGGTTATGGTTGGTGGCAGTTGATTTTTGGGGTTTACCACTTATGGAGTGATTCCACTTACACATGGAATGAACCTTGCAACATTTATTATTAATGATATTTACTCATATTTGAATCATACATATCGTCTCAATTTAGTCGTCGCATTTAATGATTTCAATACTTCATTCCTGGTCAGTATACGATGGTAGTCCCCTTTACATTGAGAATTGATTGACCACGTACTGGTGAGTTCTATACATACCCTAAGGCGGTAGTCTCATAGGCCGGGGATGGTGGTCATAGGATACTATGCCTGAGCCATCTGCCTATGCTGGGCTAGGATCTCCCTGTAGTTGTAAATGGATTAATAATGGTCTGGCTAATCATGCATACATAACACTTGGTCATATTGGTGGGTTTTTCACTACGCGTATAATATGTACTTTCACTGGTGACCGGCCATGATGGTGAGTTTGCACTACGCACGTACTATGTACTTTTGCTGATGATCGGCCATGTTAGTGAGTTGGCACTATGCATGTGCTATGTGCTTTCGCTGGTGACTAGACACATTGATGAGTTTGGCACTACGCATGTACTATGTACTTTCACTGGTGACCGGCTGCATTGTATGGGGCTTGCCAAAAAAAACCAACTGGATGAGCATCCCCAGTTGATGTGCATTCATACATCCATGCATTAATTGAGATTGCATCTTTCTCTGTTTTGTATGCCATATTCTTTTTACGTTACTCTATCCTAGGGCGGCGGTGTGTAATCTTAAGGGGAAATCAATTGAGTTGGCAACTCTTCATCAATGTTCAACTATACAGAGGATGCAGGTATAGGGGCAGAGGGATACGCAGCAGACCTAGAGGCTAGTGAAGTTGAGGAAAATTTTTACGATGAGGAGCCGCACCAGGAAGAAGCTGCATATTATAGCTTGAACCAGTAAATTCAGTTGTGATAGTTTGCTTTGAACATTTACATTCGAGGTTTTTGTATTTGGCCCATAGCTGAGTAGGCCAGGATAATATTCCCATCTTGATTATACTTATGTTATGCTTGATTCATGCTATTTGCACTTTGATCTTAATTAATTGCCAGTAATATTTCTGTTAACTCTTGGGTTTTTAGGATGCGAGTCATATACTCGGGTTTTGAAAACCGAGGTATTACACTATGGGCAAGGTCCCACCTATGTGGTACGGTTTAGACCCCACCATGATTGGGTTATCCCAAATTGTTGAACCCCCATTGGCGATAATGATTTCCATCATACCTTGTTGTAACACCCTGAAAATCGGGGGTCGTGCATAAACCCGACTCCCGAGTTCCAGACCGTCACTTATGCAACAAATATGATTATGATTCCCTGTTGTCTGAGTTAAAGCATTCGCATAAGTAAAATTATACCAAAACTGCAATCCATACTCCAGATTCAGTGATAAAAGCAAGCGGAAGACTGAAGAATATATATATCACTGTATGAAAAATAAAATAAATCTCAGCTGTCTCCAAAGCATGAATACATCTCTGAGTCTCATATACATGTAATAAAATAAAATCAAAATGTCAGAAGTCCAACTAGTATGTCCCGCCAATCCATGCCACCTATGCAAAGCCATCGTGAAACTGCATATATGAGAACTCGTCCTGGTCCTCATCATAATCCGGGTCTGCCTCCTGAATCGCTGCCTCACCTGCATCTAAGACAGGGTCTGGTGGGTGTTGCAAACACCATCCCGTAATGTGGGAGTGAGTGATCAACTCAGTGGAATAATAGAGTAGAGATTAGCATGTTCTCAAATCAATCATGCGATAATAGTAAAGCAATTAATCAAACATTCCTAAATACTATTGTTAATGCAATATGACATGACATGATGGATGCCCTCACCGACGATCTCCCTCATACGACACCATCTTACGCCCGAGGCATGCTTTCTTCCCACAGTGCTCCACATCTTCCAGGCACATGCAATGTGATGGTGATATGATTACCGAGTTATTATTAGTCCATTCATACAGCAGTATTAGGAAACTAAGGTACCTTACTTATATCAATCCCAACATAGATCCTGTCTAGGGTCATCACTCCTAGTAATCTCATACGAAGTAAATTTTGTAGGTCGCTGCAAGGGTTGCCAGGGCTGTTGCTCGCACTCGTTGCACCGCTCCCCCATCACCTTATCAATATAGGCCTACTGTACTCTCATTGCTACGGAAGGGTCGTCGCCTCCCGTAGACTCAGAATATGCTCGCGGTCACTACAAAGGGCTCGTCACCTGATCAGTGTAGGCCGACAGCAAGAATATAATGTCCCATACCACCATAATCTGCTCACGAGTCGTAGGTGCTCACTGGTCACTACGGGGAGGTTTGTGGCCCCAGCGTAGGTCGACAGCTCGACTACGGTGTCCCATACCATCATGCCCGGCTCATGAGTTTTTGTCGATCAAGGTACCATGGTTAACGGGGTTTCCAACGGTAAGTTCAGTACCCTAGGTTCAAGCAGTTATGATTCATACAGAGTGAACAATCAACGGCCAGTCAGGTTACTTAACAGGCTAGATTAGCACGAGCGCATCGCAAGTCGAACGACATGAAGTGCTTGAAACACTCCGCGTGGCCTAACGACTGCCGCCAACTCCAAACATGACTCGCGTTTATCAACGCGTCCTTCATGGCAAATACTAGCCAGCCACGAATTTTCTCTATTACCGACTGCCTGGACTAAGTATAGCCCCAAACATTTGTGAATCCACAACATCAATCATATAAGAGTAATGGAAATGAAATACAACAATATAAGCATGTTGAAACATGTTATAACATACAACTTAAGTGAATCATCTATCACATGCATTTCATACAGATAATGAAATCATGCATATCGCCAACATGAAGGAAATCATTTACATCAGCATATTATATGAGAATTCAATCTCAAACTAAATCACAACACCATTTAATTCAATACATGCTAATACAAATATTTATACAAACACTTTGTCTACACACTTAAGTCTGCATAGTGTATGTCGACTCAAAGTGTACATTTGGGCGAATCTCTTCGCCAATCCAATTATACACGCATTCTTAATATCCTAATGCAACAAAAAGCCATGTCAACCATTTCACCAAAATATAGATGTATACAGTATTTCCTACAAATGACTAAAATGCCCTAAATCTCATATTTTTCCTACATTTACGAAACAGGAAACGGACAGCATGTTGTACATGTCAAACGGTGTTACCGTCGATAATCTACTATTAAATGACATTGAAAGATTTGAAATCAGTCAATCAAAACGTCTAAAATCCGCACCTTTTTCCCTAAAGGTGTATCGTTTCGAACGGAGCGTATACGCTTCGTCTACGGCGAACAGACAACCTAATACACAAGATTCGTAAGCTACATCTCTAAGGAATCGATGGAACCTTAAATCAGCAAGTAGTTAGGGTCTTTTCTTACCTAGAAATGTGGCGGAATCACCAGGAAAGTGATTGAGATGCATTGCTTAAGCACGTGCAACAGGTAGTGCAAGTGGCAGGAAGATCACTCCCACTTTCTCTCACCAACTCTCACTTTCTCCCTCACACCAGCTAGGATTTCTAGCAAATTCGGATGGGTGAGATAAGTGAGGGTTTAAAGCCCTTTTATAATCTAAAACATTCCCAAAATAGGCTTGGGAATAATGTTTACTTGAGGTCTAACCAAATCGGGGCTGTTCTGGTCTGAAAAGGCATTTCAGGAGGTTCCCTGGCCGAACGCGATCGGACTTAAGCTCTTAGTCACCGGATGTTGCTCACATCCCATTTTCAGACCAGTAGTGTTCGTAGATCGCACGTGACGGTCCAGTTTCAGTTCAGCGGTCATCACACGTAGATCAGGTCTACAAGTCTCATGATATGAAAGAGAAATTTTTCCTGATCCGAGGGTGTAATTTGGCTGAATTCTGACGGTCAGAACACTTAATAATAACGCGCCAAGTCACGTGCCAGATTTGAATTTAATTTCTTAAGTATTTGCCCTATTCTCACTCTCTTCACTCTAGGCTCAATGAAATAGCCTCTAAACGTCGGTTGGGCTTGATTTTCGAAATGATTGTCAAGTCCAGTTAAGTGGTCATAACGGTCTAAGATTGTAAGTATCGGACTTTTGACGCGCGGTCTAGATCCAATACAAAGTTTCAAAGGGTTCCTGAGGACAAACCGGTTTAGAGTTTGATCCTAGGTTTCAGGATATTATAGTGTCATGAATTCTACAAGTTTTGGGTCTTGTAGAACGTATTTAAAGTGATCAGGGACTATTTCACAGCTACTCTAGCGTTGCGCTAACTAACTTACCCTTATTTTCTAAAGGAATTAATCCTACGTGATTTCTGGTCGAGTTAGTACTCGAGTTTCAGTATGAATTTTTCCAGGGTGTTACAATCTACACCCTTAACAAAAAATTTTACCCTCAAAATTTGTACCTTTTCGTAATCCTCGAGAAGCTGTGGGTAGTTCTTTTTTATCTTGGCTTCTGTCTCCCAGGTAGCCTCTTCCTCAGAGTGATGCGTCCACAATACCTTCACAAGGGGAATCACCTTGCTACGCAGTACCTGCTCCTTCCTGTATAGGATATGCGTCGGTGGCAGGATATATGTAACATCCTCTCCTAACTGCACCTGCTCCCATCTGATGATATGGGAAGGATCAAAAACGTATTTCTTTAGCATGAAATATGCTGTGAACGCTCGTGAGAGGTGTAGGTAAAGCCAAACGGTATGCCACTGCTCCCACACGATCGAGGATCTGGAATGGACCAATGAATCGCGGTGCCAGCATCCCCTTCTTCCCGAACCGAAGGACTCCCTTCATAGAGGAAACTCATAAAAATACATGATCCCCAACCATGAACTCTAGCGGCCGCCTTCTCGTATCGGCATAACTCTTCTGTCTGCTCTGCTCTGTGAGAAGCCGACGTCTAATAATATCAATCTTCTCCAACGTCGCCTGCACTAACTCTGGGCTAATCAATCTACGCTCACCGACCTCTGCCCAGCAATGCAGTGCTCGACAAGGTCTCCCATACAACGCCTCGTAAGGTGCCATACCGATACTCGCCTGGTAACTGTTGTTGTACGCCAACTCCGCATATGCAAGACAATCATCCCAACTGTCCTTGAAGTCCAATGCGCAAGCTCGCAACATGTCCTCTAAGATCTGCTTCACCCGCTCTGTCTGTCCGTCTGTCTGTGGGTGGAAGGCAGTACTGAACTTCAACTTCACACCCATAGCCTCCTGAATGCCAGTCCAGAAAATAGAAGTGAACCGCTTGTCTCTGTCTGACATGATCTCCAACGGAACTCCATGCAGACGCACGATCTCTATGATATATAGTCTAGCCAGTTCGTCTGCAGAGTTCGTAACTCTGATCGGTAGGAAGTGCGCCGACTTCGTCAGACGGTCGATGATCACCCATATGGAATCATGTCCCTTCCTCATCTTCGGCAGCCCTGAAACGAAATCCATGGAAATGAAGTCCCACTTCCACTCTGCGATCGGCATAGGTTGAAGAAGTCCAGGTGGTCGGCGATGCTCTGCCTTCACCTGCTGGCAAGTAAGATAATGGGACACGAACTCTGCTATGTGGGTCTTCGTACCTTCCCACCAATAGGTCCTCCTCACGTCACGATACATCTTAGTACTGCCTAGATGCATAGCGAGTCTGGTACAATGTACAGCCCCAAGAATCTCTCGTCTCAAGTCAGGGATATCTGGGACGCATGGGCGGCCACGATAACGTAAGCCCCCATCCGTGCCAACTCGCCACTCGACGTCTGCATCATCACTGGCCTACTCCCGAAGCTCAGTCAGACGTGCATCATCCCTCTGTGCCTCGATGACCTGGTCATCGATATGAGATCGCACCTGCACATGTGCGATGAACTCATACAGTTCCTCTGCAATGAGTTTCTGCTCAAAGTCTCACAAAAACTCAACCATATCCCACTGAGCAACCATCAACGGAGCCGCAAGCTCTATCGCATTCTTACGGCTCAACGCGTCAGCCATAAGGTTCGCCTTCCCAGGATGGTAAGAGACTTCGAACTTGAAGTCATTCAAAGTCTCCATCCATTGCCGCTGCCTCATATTTAAGTCTCGCTGCGTGACTATGTACTTGAGGTTCTTGTGGTATCAAAAGAGCTCGAACTCCTCTCCATAAAGGTAATGTATCCAGAGCCTCGGTGCGAATATGACGGCTGCCAACTCCAGGTCGTGTGTAGGGTAATTCTCCTCGTGCTTCCTTTATTGTCTCGAGGCATACGAAATTACCCTGTCCTTCTGCATAAGGACACAACCCAGACCAACGCTAGACGCATCAGTGTATATAGTGTATCTAACCCCTTGATCTGGCAATACTAGCACAGGGGCGGACGTAAGTCTGTCCTTTAGCTCCTGAAAAGATGACTCTGCCTTGTCATTCCAGGCGAACTTCACGTCCTTCCGTGTCAACTGAGATAAAGGTCTCGCGATCTTTGAGAAATCCTGAATGAAGCGTCGATAATAGCCAGCGAGACCCAAGAAACTCCTCACCTCAGTGACAGAACCAAGCTGCTCCCAGTCCTGAACTGTAGCTACCTTTGCCAGGTCAACTGCCATCCCATCCTTGGACACCACGTGTCCCAGGAACTTCACTTCCTGCTTCCAGAAGTCGCACTTTTTGTACTGTGCAAACAACTGATGCTGTCTGAGTGTATCTAGGACCAAGCGCAAGTGCTCCTCATGCTCCTCTCGACTCCTGGAGTATACCAAAATGTCATCAATGAACACAACGACGAATCGATAGAGGAAAGGCCAAAATACCCGGTTCATCAGATCCATGAACACGGCTGGTGCTTTCGTGAGACCGAACGACATCACAAGGAACTCGTAGTGGCCAAAGCTGGTCCTGAATGCTGTCTTCTGCACGTCCTCATCCCTGACGCGCAACTGATGATATCCTGACTGAAGATCAATCTTCAAGAAGTACTGCGCTCCTCTCAACTGATCAAACAAGTCATCGATCCTGGGCAAAGGGTACTTGTTCTTCACCGTGATCTGGTTCAGCCTGCGATAATCAATACACAATCGCATTGAACCATCCTTCTTCCTCTATTTCTGCTCCAGGTTCTCCTTCACTTGAACCTTCTTGGTCATCATAGTCACCTTCACTGTCCTCATCAAGATGAGTCTCACGGTACCAAGACCCGATCTTCATCTTGTCCATGGTAGACTCGTCATGTGGTGAATCGGTACAGGCAACTCTGGCCCAAGCCTGTAAGCAAACTCAAGTGCGATCTTGCATATGAGCCAGCCAAAAGGAAGTAACTCAAACGTTCTTCTTGACTTTACTATGAGGACGATCTATCACAATATAAACGTGGCCATGCACACATTTTCACCCTGGCCCACTTGATACAAGAAATCGACCATGAGGCGTATACACTCACAGCGGTTAGTCGACCTGGGATATACATTGAACGTGCAAATGTGGTGTAGCAGGCACAAATTATCTGACATATGAGATGCCAAGAGGCTATTGTTAGGCTGCCATGGAACTAGACTATCACATAGGAATCTAGTGCGGCGATCTCGCTCAAGCCTACTCTTTAGATTCTTAGCACAGGGATGAACTTCACCAAGAGGCACCTTCAGAATGCGAGCTATCAACCGAACATCGATCGTAGCCATTCGGTCTCTATCAAAGGGAATCTTGAACTGTAATGGCTCTAATGTAGGATCCCGGATACGAGCGTAGAAGGCACGAATGGTGCTCACATTAGCTTGAGAATGGGCTTCAAAGAGCAGACCCCAGTGTGCCGCTTCAATGCGTTCAAACAACAGGAATTCGCTGAAAAGCTGCTCATCCACATGGGCTTCAAATAGTACCTTATGGTCAGTATACTCACCATGAGGCATCTCTGCTAACAATACACGCCCGATTTGAACATGGGGACCCAGATCCCTCTTTGTATGAAACTCCCGGGCTGTGTTTGGACCTGCGGCGGCGCTTGAGCTAGCGGCGCCACCCCTTGGTCTTCTTGATTGTGCAGGGTGACTAGGCCCAGCTTCGTCTGCTGCGGTTTTCCTCTTCCCCATCAAAGAGAGGATGGTGGAGAAAGAGAAAAGAGCCAAAATGGCTTCAACAAAAGCCATGGAAAATTAGGAAAATGGAGAGAAATGGCTGTCCAAATGGACTGAACCAAATCTAGGCATTGTAGAGGGATGCTTCAAGCTTCCAAGGGCTGAAATTTCAAAGGAAAAAGGGAAACCTAAAAGGGTTTAGAACTCCACACGATTTCAGCACGTTTTGGGGGTTATAGGAGCTCCAATGGACGAGATCGGAGAGGGAGAGGGTTACTAATCACAATAGAAGGATGGACAGGCATCGTTTTTAGCAATGGAAGGGATTAAAAGGGATTTGGAGCTGCGTTTTGAGATAGGGCAGCAAGAAAAATGAAAATGGAGGCTTGGAGGGGGCTATTGTTAAGGAAGTACCTATTCTAAGGGTTTTTAAGGGATGGGCGGTGTATGGGAGGGGTGCCCTACCCTAAAAACACCGTGCGCCTGAATTTCAAGTCGTGTGAGGCCCATTATACGGCTATCCATCACCGGCCGACCACCAATCCAGCCGGTGGGACCACATGGGTTGGGTCCCCCCTACCCTAGGGACCCCAAATATATATGGGCCCCACCCCAGATCATAGTGATTTGGCCTAGAGAGGCCCAAACTTCCCTTCGGGGAATTCCGGGGCCAGTATGTAACCCAGAATAAGTTTACCCATCATGTAGCATATTATTTTGGGGTAGGAGGAGCTAATCCATTTAACTAACCCATCAGTCACAAAAGATTTCAAGGTTGGGGTCGCCCAAAGGCCAATTTTCACGTATTTTTACTATTCATTGTAAAATTTTATCTAAGTATGATTTTATATCATTTTCACATTAGGATCAATGCCTAACATGAAAATACTAAGAAAATATTGAAGAATGGAGTGGTAAGGGGAAGGATTCTGAAGAAATTGAGTGAAACGGGGTTTTTAAGCCCTAGCGATTGAATGTAAGGGTCGTGGTTGCCCCACTTCCCAAGGATTCACATTTTCATGTTTGGAACCTTTCAAAAAATGTCTCAAACCCGCCTAATTACAACCTAGGAGCTACTTAGGTCACTTCACGTGACCCTAGATGCGTTATGGACTCGATCGAATGATCGACTTGAGTAGACTTCACCTATTGGCAAAACTGCGATCCTACGAGTGTTTTTAGACCTCTCCGCACCCACCTAAGTCAAAGGAGAGATAGCATACATCGCCTGTCCATAACCTAGGCCCGGTATAATCTCGTTCATGCTCTGATACCAACTTGTAACACCCTGAAAATCGAGGGTAGTGCATAAACCCGACTCCTGAGTTCCAGACCGTCACTTATGCAACAAATATGATTATAATTCCCTGTTGTCTGAGTTAAAGCATTCGCATGAGTAAAATTATACCAAAACTTCAATCCATACTCCAGATTCAGTGATAAAAGCAAGCGGAAGACTGAAGAATATATATATCATTGTATGGAAAACAAAATAAATCTCAGCTATCTCCAAAGTATGAATACATCTCTGAGTCTCTTATACATGTAATAAAATAAAATCAAAATGTCAGAAGTCCAACTAGTATGTCCCACCAATCCAGGCCACCTATGCAAAGCCGTCGTGAAACTGCATATATGAGAACTCGTCCTGGTCCTCATCATAATCCAGTTCTGCCTCCTGAATCGCTGCCTCACCTGCATCTAAGATAGGTCTGGTGGGTGTTGCAAACACCATCCCGTAACGTGGGAGTGAGTGATCAACTCAGTGGAATAATAGAGTAGAGATTAGCATGTTCTCAAATCAATCATGTGATAATAGTAAAGCAATTAATCAAACATTCCTAAATACTGTTGTTAATGCAATATGACATGACATGATGGATGCCCTCACCGACGATCTCCCTCATACGACACCATCTTACGCCCGCGACATGCTTTCTTCCCACAGTGCTCCACATCTTCCAGGCACATGCAATGTGATGGTGATATGATTACCGAGTTATTATTAGTCCATTCATACAGCAGTATTGGGAAACTAAGGTACCTTATATCAATCCTAACACAGATCCTGTCTAGGGTCGTCACTCCTAGTAATCTCATACGATGTATATTTTGTAGGTCACTGCAAGGGCTGTCAGGGCTGTTGCTCGCACTCGTTGCACCGCTCCCCCATCACCTTATCAATACAGGCCTACTGTACTCTCTTTGCTACAGAAGGGTCTTCGCCTCCCGTAGACTCAGAATACGCTTGCGGTCACTACAAAGGGCTCGTCGCCTGATCAGTGTAGGCCGACAACAAGAATATAGTGTCCCATACCACCATAATCTGCTCTCGAGTCGTAGGTGCTCACTGGTCACTACGGGGAGGTTTGTGGCCCCAGTGTAGGCCGACAGCTTGACCACGGTGTCTTATACCACCATGCCTGGCTCATGAGTCTTTGTGGATCAAGGTACCATGGTTAACAAGGTTTCCAACGGTAAGTTCAGTACCCTAGGTTCAAGTAGTTATGATTCATACAGGGTGAACAATCAACGGCCAGTCGGGTTACTTGACGGGCTCAACTAGCACGAGCGCATCGCAAGTCGAATGACATGAAGTGTGTGAAACACTCCGCATGGCCTAACCACTGCCGCCAACTCCAAACACGACTCGCGTTCATCGACGCGTCCTTCGTGGCAAATACAAGCCAGCCACGAATTTTCTCTATTACTGACTGCTTGGACTAAGTATAGCCCCAAACATTTGTGAATCCACAACATCAATCATATAAGAGTAATGGAAATGAAATACAACAATATAAGCATGTTGAAACATGTTATAACATACAACTTAAGTGAATCATCTATCACATGCATATCATACAGATAATGAAATCATGCATATCGCCAACATGAAGGAAATCATTTACATCAGCATATTATATGAGAATTCAATCTCAAAGTAATTCACAACACCATTTAATTCAATACATACTAATACAAATATTTATACAAACACTTTGTCTACACACTTAAGTCTGCATAGTGTATGTCGACTCAAAGTGTGCATTTGGGCGAATCTCTTCACCAATCCAATTATACACACATTCCTAATATCCTAATGCAACAAAAAGCCATGTCAACCATTTCAACAAAATATGGATGTATACAGTATTTCCTACAAATGACTAAAATGCCCTAAATCTCATATTTTTCCTACGTTTACGAAACAGGAAACGAAAAGCATGTTGTACATGTCAAACGGCGTTACTGTCAATAATCTACTATTAAACGACATTGAAAGCTTTGAAATCAGTCAATCAAAGCGTCTAAAATCTGCACCTTTTTCCCTAAAGGTGTATCGTTTCGAACGGAGCGTATACGCTTCGTCTACGGCGAACAGACAACCTAATACACAAGATTCGTAAGCTACATCGCTAAGGAATCGATGGAACCTTAAATCAACAAGTAGTTAGGGTCTTTTCTTACCTAGAAATGCGGCAGAATCACCGGGAAAGTGATTGAGATGCGTTGCTTAAGCACGTGCAACAGGTAGTACAAGTGGCAGGAAGATCACTCCCATTTTCTCTCACAAACTCTCACTTTCTCCCTCACACCAGCTAGGGTTTCTAGCAAATTTGGATGGGTGAGATAAGTGAGGGTTTAAAGTCCTTTTATAAGCTAAAATATTCTCAAAATAGGCTTGGGAATAATGTTTACTTGAGGTCTAACCAAATCAGGGCTATTCTGGTCCAAAAAGGCATTTCGGGAGGTCCCCTGGCCGAACGCGATCGGACTTAAGCTCTTAGTCGCCGGATGTTGCTCACATCCCATTTTCAGACCAGTTGTATTCGTAGATCTCACGTGGCGGTCCAGTTTCAGTTCAGCCATCATCGTACGTAGATCCGGTCTACAAGTCTCATGATATGAAAGAGAAATTTTTCCTGATCCGAGGGTGTAATTTGGCTAAATTCTGACGGTCAGAACGCTTAATAATAATGCGCCAAGTCACGTGCCAGATTTGAATTTAATTTCTTAAGCATTTTCCCTATTCTCACTCTCTTCACTCCAGGCTCAATGAAATAGCCTCTAAACGTCGGTTAGGCTTGATTTTCGAAATTATTGTCAAGTCCAGCTAAGCGATCATAATGGTCTAAGATTGTAAGTATCGGACTTTCGACGCATGGTCTAGATCTAATACAAAGTTTCAAAGGGTTCTTGAGGACAAACCGGTTTAGAGTTTGATCCTAGGTTTCAGGATATATATAGCGTCATGAATTCTACAAGTTTTGGGTCTTGTAGAACATATTTAAAGTGATCAGGGACTATTTCACAGCTACTCTAGTGTTGCACTAGCTAACTTACGCTTATTTTCTAAAGGAATTAATCCTACGTGATTCCTGGTCGAGTTAGTACTCGAGTTTCAGTACGGATTTTTCCAGGGCGTTACACTTGTAGGGTTATCTAAACCCTAGAGCCACCTTGTATTCATACTGGGCCTTCTATAGATGCCCCCTTGTGATGAACCCCAGAGCTTGTGATACCATGTATTATCATCCCGACTACACACACCAAATTTGTCATTTCTTTTACATCACATAACCTAGATATGACTAATTATATTTGTGAACTTGTCAGGATTTGCATATTGCATTGCATCCTTAGATATAACATTTGGCTTACTATGTATTACATTGCATAACTTTGGTATGACTGACACCATTCATGGACTTGCCATTATTTTCACTTACTCTGATATTTATTTTCTTGGCACGTGCATTGTAGAAACACACCCCATTCTCTGAGCTCCTTAGTAAGCTTATGCATGATCGTTGCGTGCAGGTGATGTTAGGTCGCAATAACATTAAAGCAGGAGCGTGTGGCCGAGCTTTGTGGAGATTTTATTTCCCTTTTAACATTGCAATCAACTGTTAGTATTAGGGGATATGTAATGATGATGTTGCTCTTGTGATTTGGGTACACTTGTGGTTATGCTCCTTTACAAAAAGAAATTACACACTAAAAAATCCTCCTTGCAGGATCCTAGAATCGGAATCTGGCATATGGGCACTAGGAGCCAATAATGGGGTACTACGAAGGTTGTCGGCATCAGACTCGGCAATTAGAAATTTTGTGAGCCCGGTTCACGAGTTTGGGGCATGATCGAAGATGGTATCAGAGTATAACTTGGGAATACCTGAGGATAACATCACATATCTGCTGATAGCTACCCTTCACTATATGATTGTTGCAAACTTATAATGATTAGGTCCCCCAATTTCGAATAACTTAGAAACTTTCTGATATAGTCCCATATTGTGTGCATTCAAGAGTGCTCAAGGCTAAGAGGTCTCTATTTCCTTCCTATAAGACATGACACCTAAGAGGGTGACTAAAAAGGCTCCCATTCCCTCATCAGAGACGAGTGTGACCTTGATCGTATCGGTGAGTACGGACTAGCTGCAGCAGATGTTGAAAGCAATGACCGCCATTCTTCAGAGGCAGGGTAGGCGACTCATCGCTACACTCACCCAGACTGAGTAGGAGAATGCGAGCTCCCTTCTACATCACTTCAGACGGCTCGATTGTAACACCCCCCACCTCTGGTATGTGGGTGTTACCATTTAAACCCATATTATTGGAATTTTAAACTCAATTAATAAATAATTTTAATTCAACTTATACAGGAAGGGGCCTTCGCTCATCATTGAAGCCATCCATCAGAGACCCTAAGAGCTAAGAAGGACCCTACACCAGCCACAAGGGTAAGCCTAACCGACCATCTCAAGTTAGGGTAGTTTTCAAATCATCTGGTCGTAGAATAATGGGATGCCCACTAATAACTTTAACTATCAAATCATCGACTTAGGATTCACCACTTCTTACAAGATCAACCCAACCATAGACTCCTTAAGGAATGGGAGTGCATGAGCTTGGGTAGGTGGCCCACACTGACGATATTGATCAGAGGTAAGATCCCACAAATGGGTAGGCAGACAAACATACATCCATGCATGGTGACAGGGCTATTGAAAGTGGTAATGTGGGAAATAACTAGGCCAAAGCACACCAACGCCCCTTGGAACCCTTTTCAACCATCCATGTTCGAATCTGGAATGATCTAACCCTTGGATCAGTTAAAAACCCATGATCAAATGATGAATGGCCCACCTAGACTTTGGGCCAGCCTAATTAACAGCCCAAGATCCCAAAGTAGGACTCCTTAAAAGAATAGATGGAGGGGATTTATCAAAAACTTCACGGTGGACCCCACACAGGGTGCGTGTGCACCCTAGTCTCTATGCACGAGGTGCACGGGACAGCTTGAGCTGGTCAAACCAGCTTAGACCCAACCATTTTTTTAAAAGCTAGGAAATTCTACCACCCGAACGATTTTTAAATAGACGAATGTTTGATCTTGTGATGGCCCAACTCGGGCCACTGTCCAGCTAATCCAAATCGTCCATCAGTCGTGTGGACCCCGGATGACCAAACCCTAGTGGTATGTCTGGATCCATGCAAAGACACACGGATTTGGGTTGGTGCCAGTCAATTCCATGGGTTTGGCTATGTCCAAAGATGGTGGGCTGAGCCATTGCCACATGGTTGATCCACGACCATCCTAACCGTTGCATCCCAGCCATCAAATCACATTTTTCTCCTGTTACCAAAAATGACATGCAGCCACCTGCATTAAGAAAAGAGAGAGAAGACTGTGCCACTTTTAGCAAGGGCAGTTAACTTGATCCCTGGGCCACGTGGGCAAGTTCCGACCGTCCCTCCTAGGGCTGCACAGTCTAAGAGTGGAGATCATCTTGTCTCACGAGAAGATGGTCAGAGTAAGGATATTTTGGGAGATATTTTGAAAAGTGGATGAAAGGCCCAAAAAGTGGGCCCCATGGTGATCGACGGTCCCATCTTGTCGGTTCAAATGGACTAGATCTCGGTGAAATACCATAGGGAGAGATTGGTAATTAATGATCATCTCATCTTCTCCGTTAACTCGTTCAACTAACTCTGACGAGATGGATCCCACAATAGATAAAAATGTACTTTTCTAATGGGCTAGATCAGCTAAATCACATCCCTCATGATGGATGGACCCCATGCATCTGGAAAATGAAGATAGGTGCAAGAATACGGCTGCTTATCTAGCCGTTGGATGAGCCATGTAGCAATTCCCTCGGCTATATAAAGAGGGCGCTCATCTTAGGATTCGCACCAGATAAAGAGAGAGAGAGAGAAAGGAGTGAGCTTGCTCGAATGCTGGATCGGTGCCACACTGCACTGAGTCACTCCATTTAGCTCGGACTAAGTCAGGTAAGTGTGGGCTAGGGGTGGCCAAAGCAAGAGAGAGCCGTGGGCTGGTACTCCCAAGCTTGAAGGAAGGAAGATCTACTAGACATTGCAGTCATCGAAATGACTAGGCCAGCTCTGAGTTCACTTCGTGTTCTCCCGGGATTGAACAACTTGTCTGTGAAGACCGATTGACTAACTCAACAAGTACTCAGATCAAGCTAGGTAATCTCTTAATTTCTCAGTGGGCCACATGATACACACACGATGGGCCGCACCTGAGATGGAGCTCAGTGGGCCACACCATGCACGCAGGGGTCCACACCTGAGTGAAAACTCAGTGGGCCACACCACATAACACAGTGGGCCTCACCCTGCACAAATGCAGTGGGCCATGCGTAAGGCCTATAGGCTGTGCACATGATGAAGTTGCTTGGCCAAAACAAGCCAGCCCTTGGGCTATGCACATGATGATGTTGATGAGTCGGAATAACCAGCCCAGCCAGCCTTGACTACCAATAGCCATGTTGTTAGGCCAAAATCGGCCTAGCCCAGCCAAATTGTGGGCTTTATATGGGTTACATGGCTGGGCCAGGAATGGTCCAGCCCAGCTAGTTTTTAGGCCTTGATGGTAGGTTATATAATGCTAACCATCCCTACATCAACCCTCTTTTACATAATCATTCAAGTCGTAGTTTGAGTTCAGCCATAACCTAACGTATTCATTAGAAATCCAAGGTGGGCCCAACAAATTAATGGCGGGCACTGATTTGTTATCCATCCATAATTACATGATATTTCATTAGATGGTTAGGATCATCCAAATGATGGGGCTTCCTTTTCTTGGTGGTCTATAAGAAGTGGCCTGGACCAAATGAGCAATCCTGACTAATGACACTAAAGGCTCGACCTTGATTGTATAACACAGACTAGGCTAAACTAGGCTCAATTTGGGCCTCGAGTATTGGGATAATTCATGCCCTTGCAAATCTCACCTAATTGCAGGGGCTCAAGTAGTTAGAAGCATTGGAAAGCAACTGTCTAATACAAACTCTTGGTTTGGGAATAACCCTAGGTAATCAATCGTGTGACGTTGGCCGTTAGTTAACCATAAAAATTTGGATCAAGGAAGAATCTACGACTTGCCAGGTGTTAATTTCTCCCCTCGGGCTTTCCATCTCTAAATTAGATCAAGGATAACTTTTACATTGACTATAAATGATGTCTTAGATTCTAATTAATTATTTGATTAGCATACCGGAATCTATGTTGAGAATGGATAATCCATGATCATGAATATCAAATGAAAATGCTAGACCTTGATCCGTTAAGTGACTCTTGAATTATATTTGCATGTGTACTTAAGTTTTACTTTATTTATTAGAATGATACCTTAGTCTCTTAAGATGGTTCGTTACTTGATCTCTATGTCATTCTCATGTGTCATTGGATTGTTTACAATACACATATGGAATCAAAATCTCTCTAGGCAAAGGGGGGAACCACTATCTATGAAGATGAGTCCATACTTATGGTGTAATAAGACTGGTTGTGCTGAGAATAGACCCTCAATATGGAGGTTAAGTTAGTGGCAAATTATTCATGGGATTTACTATCTATGGGGTGATTCCACCTACCTGACTATGGGATGAACCATTTAATGTTTTTATCATCATTGCTTATTCGTATTTGTAGCATACATGTCGACTCATTTTATTCATGTAATTTAGTATCTTCAACATTTCATTCCCACTCAACATACGATGGTAACTACCCCATATATTGAGAATTGATTGACCACATGTTGACAAGTTCTATGAACACCCTAAGGAGGTAGACTCATGGGCCGTGGTATGAGACACTATGCCCAAGTTGTCAGCTACGTTGGGTGACAAGCCCGCTAGAGTGACCTTGGGCTTCATTAAACCAACTGATTATAATTGGACTAATAACGGCCTAGCTAATCATGTATACATGGCATATTGACAATGACGGGTGATTATTTCTCGATGTTGTAGCACGTGCCCTTAGGTTTATTGGGGTATCCTAGCTACCAGACCACCGACTATTAACCTACGTACGTGATGTACAATGGATTGGTCATTATGTGGTATACGATGTATGCACGTGATGTGTTGCGCTGATGACCAGGCTTTTTTAAATGGGTGACAAGCCCAATTTTGACTAGATGAGCATCCCCAGGTCGATGATGCATTCACGCATCCATGCATATAATAAGACTACATCTTGTTATGTTTTATATGACTTGTTTCTTTTCATGCTATACTTGTCTAAGGCAACGGTGTGTAATCTTGAGGGGAATTCACACTGAGTTGGTGACTCATTTATCTAATGTTCAACCATACAGAGAATGCAGGTGTGAGTAGGGACGACTACGACTCGTATTCCGTCGTCGATGCAACCGCGGTGGAGGAAGAGTTTTATGAGGAGCCGCATCAAGAGGCAGCAAAATATTTTGGATTAAATTACTAGTTATTGTAGTGGATTTTATTTGTTAACATAGTTAAAATTATTGGTTTTGTATTTGGGTCCCTAGTTGAGTGGACCAAGATATTATTATTTGGTTTCATGGCTTTATGCATGCTTAGTTTCGTTATCACGCTTTGATTTTACTATTATTGCCACCAATTTGATCATTAACACCTGGTTTTCAGGGAACGAGTTGTATATTCAAATTCTGAAAACTGGGGAGTTATAAGTTATATTAAAGCAGAGATTGAGATATCCAAGCTATGAGATCAATATACAAAATTAATAAGGGAGTAACTTTGGTGAAACTTAGGAAGTTCCCCTAAGAAAGTAGTTAGGAGAACAAACATAGAAACAAAACACTTAGGCCCCCATTAGATATTATAACCACTTGAACCTACGAAGAAATCCCCAGTACCGAGAAGGAATTTAGAATATGAATTGAAGTCCTAAGTTCACTAGAAATATTTCCTAAATGATATTAAGGCTAGGAATGAACTTAGAATCCCTTAGAAAACATTAGGTTAGTCGTTCGAATCTAGGAACATGAAGTTTAGTCCCCTTAAAATACCACTAGGAGTATCAATTAAACTTAGGAACTAAATTCGTGTATTGTGTGAGAACAAATGCTCACCATTTCGTGAGTGCTACAAGCAGGATAACAAATATCTAACCCTTGTGTTGTTTCATCATTTGACTGAAATCGCTTTTCCCTATTACCTGAACCATGAAATTCTAACCTCACAGGAAGCCATGCCATCCATGTTACAATCACAGCGGGCCCATACTATCGATATACCAGTCCTTCCCTCGAAGGAGCGCCTGCAAGAGCTTAGCCCTGTATACATACTTAGACCCGCTTAGGGTGGTAGACCAGGACATGGAGTCCAAGGCTAGAGGGGACTCTCCTCCTCCTGAGGTCATTCCATTAGGGATGCCTCTACAGTATGTTAAGCAGAGGATGCCTTTCGTCGATGTATCTGTAGATGTAGAGATAGGGGCCGCAGCTTTCGTAGCCTTCAGACAGATGGCTGCGGCCATACATTAGCAGCAAGTTGCTTTTATGCAATAGCAGTAGGCCACACATGCCCTCATGATGGAAACCCTACGAGACCAGAATTGTGGGGAGACATCATGTGATGAAGAGGTCCGGGGTGCGGACACATTTGAGCGCTTCCAGAGGCTCCAGCCACCGACATTCGAGGGGACACCCGACCCATTGCAAACAGAGCACTGGTTGGCGAGGATTGCCAAGATGATGAGGCCACTGGAATGCTTGGACACCCGGATGGTCAACTTGGCCACATATCTGCTGGAGGGAGAAGCTGAGAACTGGTGGTAAGGCGTACAACGAGGTTTGCCGTCTGGGTATGCATGGACGTGGGTAGGATTTAAGATGAAGTTCTTGGAGAAATATTTCCTACGGTCTTGAAGAAATGAGAAGATCGCACAGTTTCTGAAGCTAGAGCAGGGGAAGATAACCGTCACCCAATATGATGCGCGATTTGATGAGCTCTCTTGGTACGTGCCCAAGGCCCTCGAGGATGCAGAATACGTGTTATAGAAGTTCAAGGAGGGGCTCAAGCCAGGGTTTTAATCGCAGTTGTATGCGTGGGACTTCGAGGAGTTCCTAGAATCAATGGACAAGGCGATGAGGGTCGAGAAGGACTTTGAGCGCACTATCAGGGCATGCCCCCCAGTCAGAGACACCCTAGGTAGACTGAGGCAGGCGCCTCCTGCCCCGCCTATCCCAGAGAGGAGGTTCAGGATCCTACCTGCGAGTGCTCCGCCCATGCCACCTAACAAGCGTTGTGATTATTACGGCAAAGAGAACCACACCGCCCGAAACTGCTATAAGAGAAAGTGGGACAAGGGCATTCTGCTATTAGCAAACCATCCCCAACCAAACCGAGTAGTAGTCAGGGCAACACCTAGGCCCCAGCAGCCTAGACAGGGACCTCCAGCTTAGCAGAGGATTCCCCCAGCACGTATGTATGCATTCGTCGCTACGAAGGTCGAAGAGGACCCTCTAGTGACCATTCACGGTACCGTTGACATCAATGGTACCCCTATACTCACCTTATTTGATTTTGGTACAACTTTGTCTTTCATCAATTTTTCTATAGAAACTAGGCTAAAATTGAACACAACTAGAATGCATGCCCCCTAGTCATAGCATCCCTTATGGGTAAATTCGTGGAAACAAACAAAGTATGTAAAGCATGTCTCATAACTATCCTAAATCATGAAGTAATTGTGGACCTGATCGTCATGCATGTCAGACAGTTTAATGCCATCCTTGGGATAAATTGGTTGACGTTGGTATGAGTAGTTATGGACTGTCACGACAAGAAAGTCACTATATCCGTTCCTAGACAAGCCTCCTTCACCATAAAGGGAAGGGGTAGGCATGAGATGTTTGGAAGTTTACAGGCTCTAGGCTAACCAGAGACGGTTGAAGCCACCATCAGTTTAGTACCAGTAGTGCGAGAATTCCCCGAGGTGTTTCAAGAAATACCCAGACTACCCCCTAGGCGAGCAATAGACTTCTGTATAGACCTCAAGCCAGAGACCACCCCATATCACTACCTCTATTTCGCATGCCTCCTTGTGAGATGGAGGAGCTGAGGAGCCAGATAGATGTGTTGTTAGCCCAAGGGTTCATCCGCCCTAGCATTTCTCCATGGGGGCGCCCGTCCTTTTCATGAAGAAGAAGGACGGGTTGATGTGTCTCTATATCGATTACTGGAGACTGAATGAAGTGACGATAAAGAACAAGTACCCTCTGTCGTGAATCGATGACTTATTTGATCATCTTAAGGGTGTTAGATATTCTCTAAGACCGATCTATGATAGGGTACCATCAGTTGAGGATCAAGGATGAGGATATCCCTAAGATGGCATTCAAAACTCGCTATGGGCACTACGAGTTCTTTGTAATGTCTTTTGGCCTCACTAATGCCCCGGCCGTATTTATGGACCTGATGAAACAAATATTCATGCCGTACCTGGATCGATTTGTGTAAATGCTATATTTTTTAGCTCCTATGATTGTCAAATTTTATAGTGCTAAAAGCTCTTGGAATTTGTGCCTTGTGTAGCGCATCTACATATTCATGACTGTGCATCTCATGTACAAGATCAAAGGTCTTTATCTCAAGAACTTCAAGTGCAAGATTAAGAAATATACAAGTTTAATTACATAGTTGGAAAGTGCCCTTGCTAGTGCCCTTGTTTGTCAATTAGCGTGTGTGTTGAGTCAATCGGACTATAGAGCCTCACAGGAAGATTAATTCAAGCGTCTGCCTCAAACGGATGTGTGGAAACTCGCTATAGGAAAATCTAAGCCTCACATCCCATGTCTTAAAACACCAGGTGAATAAAACCTGTAAAAATAAGTTAGACATTATTGGGTTTTTAGTGAGAAAACTTTTTCAATAATTAGAAAATCTCTAAGTTTTTTTGCTCTATTAATTGTATCGATACATGTCTCAATATAATCGACCTGCACTGTCGATGTCCTTGGAGGCTCAATCGATAAAATCGAATGACTTAAAGTGTCCAGTAACCACATATTAATCTGGACGGAATTACCGATATATCGATATATATCGATATCATCGATAATTGAATCTCGAGTCGATCGAAGGAGACTCGATAATATTGACAGGTAGATTCGATGCCCCTGATCCTCAACTGATGGTACCCTGTCTTTTGGCCTCACTAATGCTTTGGCCATATTTATGGACCTGATGAACTGGATATTCATGCCGTACCTTGATCAATTTATGTGAATGATATGTTTTCTAGCTCCTATGATTGTCAAATTTTATAGTGCTAAAAGCTCTTGGAATTTGTGCCTTGTGTAGCGCATCTACATATTCATGACTGTGCATCTCATGTACAAGATCAAAGGTCTTTATCTCAAGAACTTCAAGTGCAAGATTAAGAAATATACAAGTTTAAGTACATAGTTGGAAAATGCCCTTGCTAGTGCCCTTGTTTGTCAATTAGAGTGTGTGTTGAGTCAGTCGGACTGCAGAGCCTCACAGGAAGATTAATTCAAGTGTCTGCCTCAACCGGATGTGTGGAAGCTCACCATAGGAAAATCTAATCCTCACATCCCATGTCTCAAAACATCAGGTGAATAAAACCCTTAAAAATAAGTTAGACATTATAGGATTTTTAGTGAGAACTTTTTCAATAATAGAAAAATCTCTAAGTTTTTTTGCTCTGTCGATTGTATCGATACATGTCTCAATATGATCGACTTGCGTTTTCGATGTCCTCGGAATCTCAATCGATAAAATTGAATGAGTACTTAAAGTGTCCAGCAACCACATATTCATCTAAACGGAATTACTGATATATCGATATACATATCGATATCATCGATAATTGAATCTTGAGTCGATCGAAGGAGACTCGATAATATCGATAGGTAGATCCGGCGCCCCTGCTTTTTCTTAAGAATATCACATATGCTTCAATATATCTAAGCCATCATCTATACCATCGAAGTTCAAATCTCGATGATATCGATCATGGGCGCAAAGTTGTTTAGTAACATTTTTCAGGTGGTTTTCAATTCTGATTGGGGGTCACTAAAAAAAATTGATATTCAAATATCGATGGTATTGAGACCGGATCGATTGCAACGAGAATGGACAAAAATCGTCCAACAAGCTCATTGATAAAATCCTTGGATTTTTTGATGCATCAACACGACCTTCGATATCATTGGTATTCAAATTCTGATGATATCAAGTATCCCCCGATCATATCTGATGACCTGAAAATTTTTTAGCAAGTCTCTCTCATTTTCAAACGCAGAGGAATCGACACTCGCATCGATAAAATTGGAGTTCAAAATCTGATGGCATCGACATGAGTCTTGATCCCCTGGACCAGCTGGTGGAAGGTTTTCCAAAAGTGTATGACATTGAGTTTGTGTCATCGAGCAGACCATCGATACAGTCGAGAGTATACACTCAATGATATCGAACCCGCTCGATGATATCGAACTCTGTCATAAATGTGACCGTTTTATATTCATTCGAACCTTTTTCCTATATAAAGGGAGCTTGACTTTAGTTGCTGAGAGAGAAAGAAGAGAGTGCATTTGAGTGTTTAAACCTTAGATCATTTAACCTAAGCCCTTTCTCTTATGGGAGTTCATCCTCCAATCCACCCTCATCATTGATATTCAAATAGAGTGAATTGGGGAATGAACTTCAGCATTTAAGGATCCTCCAGCTACTATCTTAATGGAAAATTATTAAGCTGGGATGCCTTAAATGCATAGATGATTGGAATCGCTCTATCTTCCTAATAGGAAAACATTTAGAGAGTAGGATTCCATCATATCCTTAACCCAACCCGTCACCATATAATGGTACATCATTTGTGTTGCGGATCAAGGGAGTGGAAGATTCTTCATCAACAGGGAGGAGATCTTCGTCATCGTGTTGAATGAGATTCATTAACTTATCTGTAAGTATCTAGAGTCTAGAGGACCCTATAATCATTCCTTTTTAAGATTGGGTCTAAGGTGTTTCTCACCCTTTGAAGTCCTCAAGGAGGCCTCCGGTGGGAGTGTACGTGGTGAGTACATTGTGTGGACCCTTGCTCTGTGGAGAGCATAAACATCTAGTTGAAAGTGAACCAATCAAAACCTTAGGTTTAAGGTGATCCGCTGTGAAACCTCGGCTTAGAGGTAAACTGCATAAAACCTCCGTTAGGATTTTATGGAGGATCCTTGGCTAGTGTGCCTAAAAGTGGGTGTGATGTGTTGACACTTGTTCGTGAGAGCATAAACAGTCTACCTCAGTGTAGGTTGTAAAGGTTGAAGGTGAACCTGATTTAAAACCTTAGGTTAGAGGTGAATTGCTGTGAAATCTTCTTAGTGAAATCCGGTACACTCAAAGGTTGAGTGCAGTTATCGGGAGTGGAGTAGAAAAGTAGTCGAACCACTATAAAAATGACTGTGTTTGTGATTGCTATTCTCTTATGTGTGTGATTTATTGCAATGCCTTCATATATGTATATTTGAGATCACACCTCACACACGTACACAATCACATCCATCATAAACTAGGCTATACATTGTTATTTCTTGAATAGCTTATGATTGGATCCTCTACCGGGCTTGGAAGCCAGTATTGTTACTTTTGAGTAATCCTGATAATTGAATATCTATAAGATTAGTAAAATAGGATTTTAAAAAAAATTGTAAAACTTTAAAGAGTCCTATTCACCCCCCTCTAAGACATATTGGCATATTTTGACTTCAACTAAAGCGGTCTTCACCGTTATTTCATAGTTCACTCCTTCAAGCTTCAAAGTTCAAAGTTTTATCTAAATGCAAGACAATAGTCTTCACTTTAGTACTCAAAACTCAAGTTGGAATACAAGACAATACTTCAATTTCAAGCTTCAAAAGGTCTCAAGTTCAAGCTTCATCATATGTCAAGATCTCAAGCATCGTGAACTTCAAAGAACAACTATCAGCTGAAGTAAAAGAAGATTAACTATTCTTACATTGCTTATAAGGTATGAATGATCCTAGATTGACCATAGGATAGGTCATTTTGAATACATAATTTAATTGAGTCATTTTATAAGTGCATAGTCTATTTTTCGACTAGTCTTAGAATAAGATCGACTAGTCCTAACACTGGCTTAACCAGTCTAAGAAATCCTCGACCTGTTCTAAGGTTGTTAGTTATTTTTGAAATTTTTTGTTATTGCCTCGACTAGTCCTGGAGACTGCTCGACCGGTCATGTGAACAGTGCTCGACCAGTCCTGCAGGTTCGACTCAAAGTCCAACAACTAGTTTGAGTTCCAAATGACCAGTTGTGGATAGGACTCGATCGGTCATGGAGGCCACTCAATCGGTCGAGCAGGTCCTTTGACCGGTCATGGAACGGTCTAATCTTATTGCACCTAAATTTTTAAAAGTTTGTTGGTCCTTCGAGTAGTCGAACTGACCTCACTACCAGTCCTAGATGTAATTCTACACTTATAAATAGAGCACGAGTTTCAGAGTTTGATATTCAATTCAAGAAAAATCAATACACCGCTTTGAGAGATAAGTTAGTGATATTTTTAAGCTATCTAGTTCTTATTTTATATTCTTTTTAATTAACTTTTTGCATTTAATTTTGTATTCTGCATTCCAATTTTATTCGAAAGAGGGATTGAAGTATTCCAATTTCTTGGAATCAAAATCAAATCAAGCTAGCCCAAGGTGATTTAATTTAAAATCAATTTAAAATTTAGAACCTTTTCACAAGTGAGTGTGAACATTGAACTTCTATGTTAAACATCTACTCCGAATTGGTTCTTTCGGGCTGTATCAAAAGAAGAATATCCAAATAAGTATTGTACTGTTTTGTAAATTGGTTTCATTGAGATTGTGCCAGAAAAATCTCTTTCTTTTAGTTTTTCTGAGGTGATCTAGAAAACTCAGTGTGGGGTTTTTGAATTGTGTAAGCCCACTTGAAAGACACAATTATGAGGGTTTTAGGTGAACCTTGAAAAACCTATTTTCATAGTGAACGCTAATATCCACTGCGTGAGGATATTAGGAGTGGAGTACTTGTGTGGCTATTTTTCTAAATAGTTGGTGTATACACAAGCGAACCACTATAATTTCTGGTCTTGTGGTGATTGATTGATATTTCATTTTGTGGATGTTGTAATTTTCCTTTTCGCATTTGTAGAGAATGTTGTAATTTCTTTTATGCAAGTGTGAGAATGTTGTAATAGCTTAATTATTTCCTTTGCTATTTATTTCTTTGTTCCTCTATATCAGTTTGAGATTTTGATACACATACCGTTCTAGGAATCAGGTTATCCTACCATAAACCATTGGTTTTTGGTGTAAGGTTGTCCTTAGAACAACATCTATATCAACCTCTCAATACTTGTACACTTGAGGTCATTTTACATTTCTGCATAGTGGGATTGTATAAGTTCTATCTTTATTTATATTTTTTTAATTCCACAGTTTTTTTTTTTTAAATAATAATTTGGCATAGTCTTATTCACCCCACCCTCCTCTAGGGCTCTTAGCTCGGCTTTTCAGTTTGTAATCATGCTCATCGATGATATCTTGGTCTACTTGAAGAACTGGGAAGAGCACGAACAACATCAGCACACGATCTTAAACACCTTGAAAGAAAATCAGTTGTACACCAAGCTGACCAAGTGTGAGTTTTGGGTAGAGGAAGTGAAGTTCTTGGGACACGTAGTGAAAGCAGAAGGCATAGAAGTTAATCCCACAAAGGTGAAAGCTGTGTCTAAATGGGAACAACCCATCATAACTATTGAGGTTCAGAGTTTTTTGGGCATGATAAGGTATTATAGACACTTCATCAAGGAATTCTCCAGGATTACGCAACCACTCACCCAACTAACGAAGAAAAATAATTGATTCACATGGGACGAGAACGCGGAAGCGGCCTTCCAGGACCTAAAGATGAGACTGACTTCCACACTAGTACTCACTCTTCCATGGGAGGGGGAGAAGTTTGTGGTGTATAATAATGCATTGAAGTTGGGGTACGGATGTGTGCTGATGTAGAATGATAGAGTGATTGCTTATGCTTCGAGACAGTTGAAGAAGAACGAGGAGAATTACCTGATGCACGATCTGAAATTGGCAGCAGTGGTCTTTGCCCTAAAGATATAGAAGCATTATCTCTATGGGAAAGAATTCCAATTGTTCTGTGACCACAAGTGTAAGCCCCGTATCCCAACCCCTACCGTTCCGTATATCTCCGCGGTCCTCCCGTTCAAATTCTGGAGACCTGCGACCTGTAGATTTTATTTGCGCTCGACCCTAGGTCACACCCTATACACCTAAGTCGATTCGACCCGAGACCTATGCCATTGCGATCATGTCGTCACTACGATTCTAATGCAGCATCTTGTGCATCAATCCGATTCCTAGATCTCAAGATATGACCCGTACATGATCATAGCGGTGGACCGCACATTGTGGGCCATGATGTACACGTTTCCCCATAATCATAATGAGGATGATGTCATCCTAGGGATGACATCTGCCTATTCTATAACCTAACCTACCCCCTACCTAGCCTACCCCATAAATGCTTTCCTTTTTTTTTTTTTCAAAACTCATTATTACAAGCCATCATAACCCATCCTTTCACCTTCTCTCTCATCTCTCTTTCTCTCTCTCTTCTTCTTCACTTCCATTGCTAGCGATGGACGTCCCAAGCAAGCTCCATTTCCATCCCTCTTACCTTTAAATCCCTCCTAATCTAACCCTTAAAAGCCCATCTCCACCATTGGAAGGGGTCCTAGAAGGCTTATGAACCCATGGGTAGAATATGAAGGAGAAGATCATTGTGGGTGCATCTCTCTCTCTCTCTCTTTATATATTTTTTTGTGATGTGTGGCTCAATTGGATGGACCCCACCTTGATGTATGCCTTATCCAAACTGTCCAAGTCATGTGGACCCTACCTTATGAATGATGAGAACACACAAATATTAAACCCCATCAAGTAAGCCTCGTTCACATGGGACTCACCTTTTATTAAGGTGGGCCACGTTCATGTGGGACCCACCGTGATGCTATGTTTACCCATGTCATCCAGCATCACTGGACGCTGGAAGCTGGCTAACATGGAGTGCGTGTACTGGCATAAGTGTGTACTAACGTCAGTGGTTTTTTTTTTTAATTTTTGGGTGGGCTACTTATACAAGCCCCACCTTGATGCATGTTGTTGATCCAAGCTGTCCATCCCAACCCTTGTATCATTTTAGGCGTTGAGCCGAAAAATGAGACCGATCCAATTTTCTGGCGGTCTATGACATTAAGAATGCTAGTATTTTCCATTAAAACTTTAGAAAATGATTGCTGGGGTCCACATGAAGCTTGGACCCACCTGAAACTTGTTTTGGACCCCTAATTTTGTGGGGTACATGCAATGGATGGGGTAGATCTGGTTAATGTGGGTCCCACCTAGGAAAATAAAATTAAAACATATACATTACATGGATTTCTGCCTTGACGTCCAGGGAGTCAGGACGTCCAACAAAAAAAAGAGGGTGGGCCCAATTAGCTCCGGTTGTGGACCCTACCATGATGTATGTTCTACATCCATGCCGTACATTTAATAGATCCCCTTGACTGATGCGTTGGCTCCAAAAATCAGCCATAAAAAGTCCTCGAATGGCCCACACCATTACCATTCATGCAATGGTATGCCAAACCACATGGAAACAAATGCTGGGGTCCACATGCAGCTTAGACCCACCTGAAACTTGGCTTGGACCATTAAATTGGTGGGATACACACAATGAATGGGTTGGATTTTCCTAAGGCGGACCCCACCTACCAAAAACTATGGCATTTCCCATTTCCAAAAAGAAAAAAAAAGTGCTGCTGTCAATGGGAGGGCGGACGGACGTGCTGGCCCTCACGGTCCTAGTCGTGGGCCCCACCATGATGCATTTCGAACATCAACATCGTCCCTTGTGGGGCCCCCATTCTAAAACTGCTCTGCCCCAAAAATCAGTCGTAAATGAAACTTAGGTGGGCCATACCATCTAAATCATGTGAAGACATGCCTAAATCATATAAAAACACTTGGTGGAGCCTACTTGAATTTTGGATGTGGCTGAAACTTGGTCTGAACCCCCAGTCAGGTGGGACACGCATAATGAGTGGGCTAGATTTGTGAACCACCTTATGGTGGGCCCCTGACTGTGACCTCATGAACTAGTTGGATGGCAAAGAAACATCACCGTGGGCCCTCCCTGGTCCACGTGGCCTTATCAACAGGTCGGATGATAAATAAACATTACAGTGGGCCCCACCCCCCTCCCTGGTCCACATGACCATATGAACAGGTGGGGTGGCAAATAAATATCACAGTGGGCCCAAGGTCCACGTGACCTTATGAATAGATTGGGTGGCAAATAAATATTACAACGGGCCCTACCCTGGTCCACGTGACCTTATAAATAGATTGGGTGGCAAATAAAACATTACAGTGGGCCCTAGGCCCATGTGACCCTATGATCAGTTTAGATGGAAATAAAAAGTATGTTGGGCCCTAGATTGGGAGGAAAATAAATATTATGGTGGGCCTCACATGAGGCTCACTTTGGTGAATATGGGTCCATGTATGTAGGCCTGATTGATGTATTTTTAGGCCCATTATTGAGGCCCGCTTGGATGCATATGGACCCGTGTATTTAGGCTTATCTTGGCATGTATATAGGCCCAATGTTGTGGCCCACTTTGTTATATATGGGTCCATGTGTGTAGGCCCATTTGATGTGTTTATGGCCCATTGTTATGGCCCACTTTGGTATATATAAGGCCTATGTGATTAGGCCCATTTGATGCTGTAACATCCCGAAAATCGGGGGGTCGAGCAAAAACCCAACTCTCGAGTTCCAAAATGTTATTTATGCAACATGGATATGTATGATTGAATGTTGTCTGTGATAATGTATTAAACATGAGTGAGATTAATCCAGAACAGTATATCATACTCCAGAGACAGTTAAATTCACAAGCGGAAGACTGTAATAGTATGTATAACGTATATAAACTGTTGTATGTCTCCAGAGTGTGAATATATTACCAGGTTATACACATACATGTATACTTCAAAAGTAAACAAAATGACTATACATGAGGGCGCTAAAAATATAAAATGACAAATGTCAAAGTATCTAATCAACCTCCCTGCAATCCCGTCAATCAGAACACGCATAAAGGAGGAATCCTCCTCATCATCAAGTCCAGCTCCGCCTCACAGGCCGCACCATCATCTGCAATCACAAAAGGGACTGGTGGGTTTCCGGAAACACCATCCCGTAACGTGGGAGTGAGTGATCAACTCAGTGGGATAAGAGAGCAGGGATTAGCATGTTCACAATTCAATCACGCGATAATAGTAAAGCAGTAAATCAGACAATCCTAATACTGTTGTTAATGCAAGATGACATGACGTGATGTATGCCCTCACCGACGATCACCCTCATGCGGCAACATCTTACGACCGCGGCATGCCACACTCCCTAGAGTGCTCCACATCTTCCAGGCACATGCAATGCTATGGTGATATGCTTTCCAAGTTGTTATTAGTCCATTCAAACAGCAGGATTGGGAAACTAAGGTACTTCCCTTATATCAATCCCAACACGGATCCTGTCTAGGGTCGTCACTCCTAGTAATCTCATACGATGTACATTTCGTAGGTCACTGCAAGGGCTGTCAGGGCTGTTGCTCGCACTCGTTGCACCGCTCCCCCATCACCTTATCAATACAGGCCTATTGTACTCTACTGCACGGAAGGGTCGTCGCCTCCCGTGGACTCAGAATACGCTCGCGGTCACTACAAAGGGCTCATCGCCTGATCAGTGTAGGCCGACAGCTAGAATATAGTGTCCCATACCACCATAATCTGCTCACGAGTCAAGGTGCTCACTGGTCACTATGGGGAGGTTTGTGGCCCCAGCGTAGGCCGACAGCTCGACCACGGTGTCCCATACCACCATGCCCGGCTCATGAGTCTTTGTGGATGAAGGTACCACGGTTAATAGGGTTTACAATGGTAAGTTCAGTACCCTAGGTTCAAGCAGTTATGATACATATAAGGTGAACAAACATCGGCCAGTCGGGTTACTTGACGGGCTCGACTAGTGCGATCGCATCGCGAGTTAAACGACATGAAGTGCGTAAAACACTTCGCGTGGCCTAACCACTGCCGCCAACTCTCAACACGAATCACGTTCATCGACGCGTCGTTCGTGGCTATGACCAGTCAGCCACGAATTCGCTCGGTTACCGACTGCCTGGACTAGGTCAAGTCCCACACATCTATGGAATTTCATTAACATTATATACCAAGGTATTGGAATTGAAATACATCATGTGAGCATGTTAGCACATGTTAAAACATTCAACTTAAGCAAATCTTCAAGGCATACTTCCCATGTATATTCAACTTAAGCAAATCTTCAAGGCGTACTTTCTATGCATGTAGTGTAATCATGCATAAGGTAAGCATGTAGGAAATCATTTAGGTCAGCATATTAATCATGAAATCAATCTCAATCTACTACATAACATCATTTAATTCAATACATAATAATACAAGCATTTATACAAACACATACACTACACACTTAAGTCCACATATAGTATGTCGACCCAACGTGCGCAACTTGGCGAATCTCTTCGCCAAACTGATTATGCAAGCATTCCTAACTCTCTAATGCAGCGACAAATCATGTCAATCACGTCAGAAAATTATGCATGGAGACCGTACTTCCTACAAATGACTAAAATGCCCTAAATCTCATATTCTTTGTTAATTTACGAAACAGGAAACGGAGAGCATGTTGTACATGTCAAACGGCGATGCCGTCGATAATCTACTATTAAACGACATTGAAAGCGTTGTAAACCGTCAATCAAAGCGTCTAAAATCCTCACCTAGTCTCTTACGGTCGCGGGAATTTGAACGGAGCGTGTACGCTTCGTCTATAGCGGTAAGAGAACCTGATTCATGGATTACGTTAGCTACCATGCTCAGAATCTATGTAAACCCTAAATCAGTAAGTTTTTGGGGTTTTTCTATACCTGAAAAAGTGAAAAAATCACCAGCCAGGTGATTGGAATGAAGTGTTGAAGCAGCACTGTCAGGGACTCGGATGCGGGAAAAATCTCCTCTTCCCTTTCTCTCAAACTCTCTCTCTCTTTTCTAGGGTTTGTGAAATTCGGATGCAAGGAAGGAATGAGGGTTTCAACCCCTTTTATAAGCTTGAAAACGTCGAAAATAGGCTCCGGGACGAAGTTTACTTAATGCCTATCCATTTCGGGGCTGTTTCGGTCCAAAAACTGATTTCTGGTGGTCCCCTGGTCGATTGCGATCAGACTTAAGCTCATGGGTACCAGATGTACCTCGTATTAAGTTTTCAGTCTGGCAGGGTTCGCAGATCGCACGTGGCGGACCAGTTTCAGTTCAGCGGTCACCGCACATAGATCAGGGCTGAAAGTCCCATGATAATAAATAGATATTTTTCCTGATCCGAGGGTGTAATCTGGATGAATTCTGACGGTCAGAACGCTTAATACTGACGCGTCAAGTCGTGTGCCAGATTTGAATTTGAAATTCCCAATTCGTCCCTATTCGCGGTCGCTTCAGTCCGGGTTCAACGAAATACTCTGTGATTATCGGTTTGACTTGATTTTCGAGATGATTGTCAAGTCCAGCTGGGCGGTTCTAACGGTCTAAGATAGGAGGTATCGGACCTTCGACGCGCGGTCTAAATCCAATACAAAAGTTCAATATGGTCCAGAGGACAAACTTGTTTAGAGTTTGATCCAAGGTTATAGAGTATTCTAGAGTCATTGGTTCTACTCGATTTGGGTCTTGTAGAACGTATTTAAAGTGATCAGGGACTGTTTCCCAGCCACTCCAACGTTGTGCTAGCTAACTTATGCTTAGTTTCTAAAGAAATTTATCCTAAGTGGTTTCTTTGGCTATGGAATTGGGTTTCTTAACGATTTTTCAGGTGTTTTAATTGACCCACTGCCTAAGGACGTCAAATCCCAGGTTAGCCAAAATCCGGGGTGTTACAGATGCACATAAAGCTTATGTGATTGGGCTCATTTTAATGCATTCTAAGGCCCATGGGTGATGACCCATTTTAAAGTACCTAAGGCCCATTGGTGAGGCTCATTGAGGTGGCCCACTTAATGAATATAAGGCCCATGAGATATGGCCCATTTGATGTATTTGAGGCCCAATGGGATGTACCTAAGGCACATTGCAATGTGTGATTCTACCATGATTTATTTAATGATATTTAAGGCAAACCGAGCCTTGGGAGCAATGTTGGTTTGGCGTCCACATTGTAAGATTAATGTTGGTTAAATGTCTGCATTGTCACTCTCCCTAGGGCCCATTAATAGGCCCAACTCTTTGTGTATGAGGCCCATGTGCAGGGCCCACCTGTGACATATATTAGACTCATGTGTAGGGCCCACCCATTAAGTATTGGGGCCCATGGATTGTGATGTATTTTAGGCCTAGATGGCAATGCCTGATGTTATGTATGAGAGACCTAAGGGATGTGGCCCATTACGATGTGTTCGTGGCCTATGGATATGGTCTATTATACTGTACATGTGGCCCATATATGGGGACCATTATAATGTTACATATGGCCTTGTGTGAGGACTAATGTGGTACATGTGAGGCTTATGTGATAAGGTCCACTTTGATATACTTATGGCCCATTAGTGCGGCCCATTGATGCAACTCACTTGATGTGTATGAGGCCCATTAGTACGGCTCATTGATGCAGCTCACCTGTTGTATATGAGGCCCTTGATCGAGGCCCATCGCGATGTATTCGAGGCCCATGTGATGCGGCCCATATTGATGTATATGTAAACCTTGTATGAGGCCCATGATTTTGTATATTAAACCCTTGTGTAAGGCCATGGGCCCACTATATGTTTGACCCTATATAGGCCACTTCTTGGGAGCAATGTTGGTTAAATGGCCACATTGATAGGAAGTGATCGATAAATGTCCACATTGTGACTTTCCTTAGTCCTGGTTGGGTCCATTCTCATAATTCTCTAGTGGATTAACCCAAACGAATGGGCCCCATTAATATTATTTAGTCCATCATTGGTTGTCCATCTATGGACCCTGCCTTGCGTTGAGGCCGATTACCGATTTTAATTTGTCATGGCCGATTGCATATTCCAATTGTCGGGGCCCAATGTGATGTACATGCGATCCGTATTTGAGGCCCGATGTGATGTGTATCCAGCCCGTGTCTAAGGTCCAATGTGATGTATATGAGGCCTACCTGATGAGGCTCATTATGATGTATTTGGAGCCTACGGGCAAGGCCCATTGTGATGTATTTAGGGCCTATGGGCAAGGTCCATTGTGATGTATTTGAGGCCTATGGGCAAGTCCCATTGTGATGTATTTAAGGCCCATGGGCAAGGTCCATTGTGATGTATTCGTGGCCCATGGGCAAGGCCCATTGTGATGTATATAAGGCCCATGATGCATAGCCTATTTGATATATTCGAGACCCATGTGCAGGGTCCACATGTCATGTATTTGAGGCCCATGAACAGGGCCCACCTATTGTGTATATATGACTCTTGAGTAATGCCCAATGTGTCGTATATTAGGCCTTTGTGTGAGGCCGTGGGCCCATTATATGTTTAGATCTATGTGGGTCATTCCTTGGGGCAATGTTGGTTAAATGTCCACATTATCGAGGCCGATTGTTGATACCGACTATGAGTATGTGACAGCATAACATCATGATACATGCTCATACACATCATCTGCATATTTGTTATGAGATGTGATTGACCATTGCATATGTCATTGTGTTGGATGATATGAGACTCCCTGATAGGCGAAGGTTATCTCACATGAATGCACGGCATGTGCAGGATTGATGTATGACTGGATTGTATGACTCATGCATCTTGCATTGTATGTTATACGCCCTAGCGACATCAGGGTCATAGCCTACATAGGCATATTGTGGATGGCCAGACGGGACACCAAAAATGTTTGGTTCCAGCATACGGGCGCCATAGATGTCCCTGGGTAAAAATCTCTAAACCTCCGTGGCCAGGAGATGACTCCAACGTCGAGACCGAGTGGATATATGAGTGCACGAGGGCCGAATACCAGGAGGCCGCGTCTCCCACTGTGTCGTGGTCGGTTGGAAAGGGGTGTGGCCTTACTCTCCCTAGGGTAGGGGAAATACTAGGCTGAGTTTGACCAGCTCGTGAATGGGTCCACTATCGACGTGCCGGATAAGTATTGACAGACTCTTGCCTGGGTGGATAGTGAGGTTTCTTACGCTCACTTGGACTGTGCCGCTGAGAGAGGGGCAGTGCCATTTGGAGTGTACTAAACCCTGGTGATGATCACAGAGATGAACTGTACTGATATGTGGACTTATTCAGTAGGAGTTGCATACTCATTCATTCATTCACTATCCACTCGGGCTGGTGGTGCGCAACTAATTATTGTGTACTTTCGTTATGGTAAGGATTTCGGTTGGGGTGCACGACTAACCTGAGATCAGGAGTTTACCACATTGAGTCTGACTATCTAAATTTAGGTATGAGACTGGTTTGGATAGAAGTCCCTTGTGGTGGATCCCGTACCCTGCGATACTACATACTATCATCCTGACTTCACATTCCAGCATGTTCATTCCATTAGCACCACATATTACATATTGCATTACATCCTCGGCATATGGCATTTTGGGTTGCTATGTTTCTGTATTCCTGTGACTTAGATGAGAGTGATGATATTTGTTAGTTCTTCCAAATCGTATATTACATTATATCCTTGTCATCTGATATTTGATTATTTATGACTCATCATTTGCATAGTTATCCTATATTGCGTATTCTGATATTGATTGACTCATGGACTTATCTGTATTTCTGCTTACTCTGTTATCGTATGATTTATGATCTTGTCAGTATTTCGGTTTACTCTGATAATTTCTGCTCTTGTCAGTATTTCTACTTATTCCGACATTGTATGATTTATGGATTACCAGTGTTTTCGGTATTATATGATTAAGGCACTGTATTAAATACTTGACACTTACCTTATGCATACACTTACACCACCCTCTAAGCTTTCTATAAGCTTATGCACGATAGATGCGTGAAGGTAAAGTTACGTTACAGCAACGTCGAGCTTGGAGCGTGCAGTGGTCTTCTGAAGCTTGATTATGATATATGTATTTCCCTTTTAGTATTGTACTCAAATGATTATATTAGTGGATATATGATGATGATGTTACCTTTGTGAATTGGGTAATCATGTAGTTATGCTTATAACGAGTTAAATGTATATAAAAAAACTTCCTCCTTGTTGGATCCCAGGATTGGAATCTGGCATATAAATGCTAGGAGCCGAGAATGGGGTACTACGAAGGCTGTCGGCATCAGATTCGGTGATCGGGATTCCTGTGAATCTGATTTTTGGGTTTAGGTCATGACAACAAGAGTTTGAAATATATATTCACGCAGAAGGACTTGAACATGCACCAGCGTCTGTGGATAAAGACACTCAAAGACTTCCACTTCAACATATCCTACCACCCCAATAAGGAAAACTCCATGGTTGATGCTCTGAGCCAAAAGAAGAAATGCGAGCAGATAGCCACATTGATGATCAAGGAGTGGGAGATGATGGAGTTTGTTCAGGACTTCAATATCCGGCTTACCCTCGATGAGCCAGATGCTTACGTGGCTCTTTTGACTGTGAAGCCAACCCTGGTTCGCCATGTAATTTTTGCCCAAGACTAGGATGAATGCCTTAACAAGATGAAAGAGAGGTGTAGGAATGAGAAAATGCCCAATTGGAGGATTAGTGTGGATGGCGGTCTTCAGTATCAGGGGCGAGTATGCGTACCCGACAATGCCGACCTGGAAAGGGAAGTAATGGTAGAAGCTCATCATTCCAGGATGGTTAGTATCTTAGGTAGAACTAAGATGTATAACGATGTCAAGAGGTAGTATTGGTGAACAACATGAAGATAGACATAGCAGGCTTTGTGGTGAAATGTATGGTGTGTCAGAAAATCAAGGCCGAGCATCGCAAGCCCACTGGCCTCCTTCAACCACTGCCGCTAGCTGAATGGAAGTGGGACAACATCTCCATAGACTTTATATCCAGCCTTCCTAGAACGCAGAGGAAGCACGACTCAATTCGGGTTATCATTAACAGGCTGACAAATTTTTCCCAATTCCTTCCGATTTGTACAACAGATTTGACTGATATTCTGGCAAGGTTATATATTCGGGAAGTTGTGTGGTCCTACAGAGTCCTATGAGAAATCATATCAGACCGAGACTCTAGGTTTACTTTCACTTTTTGGAAGAGGTTGCAATAAGAGATAGGCATAAAGCTCAAGTTTAGCACGACCTTCCATCTTTAGACAGAGAGGCAGACTGAGAGGGTAAACTCGATTTTGGAAGATATGTTATAGGCATGCATTCTAGACTTCCAGGGTAACTGAGACGATCATTTGGCTCTGACAAAGTTTGCATACAACAATAGTTTCCAGTCCAACATAAGCATGACACCTTATGAGGCTCTCTATGGCTGACCTTGCCGAGCTCCCTAGTGCTAGGCAGAAGTCGAAGAAAGGAGTCTACTAAGGCCTGAGCTTATCCAAGCTACTACTCAGGTGATCGATGTGGTTCGGAAACTACTGCGCACCGCTTAAAGTAAGTAGAAGAGTTACACAAATAATCGATGTCGTGACTTGGAATTTGCAGTATGCGATCATGTGTTCTTGAAGATTTTGCCTATGAAGGGTTTGATGAGGTTTGGGCAGAAGGGGAAGTTGGCACTGCGATTCATTGGGCCGTTCGAGATCTAGGATCACGTGAGAGCCATGGCTTACCACTAGTCACTGCCTACTGCACTGGCTAACATTCACAACATCTTCCACGTATCCATGTTAAAGAAGTACATGCCAGACGAGTCGCATATCATCAGTTGGGAGTAGGTCGAGCTCACCGAGGATGCTTCCTACACCAAGAAACCTATTCGCATCCTAGATCGGAAGGAGTAGGTTCTGCGGGCGAAAACAATACTACTGGTCAAGGTTCTCTAGTCGCACCATGGCGAAGAAGAGGTAACATGGGAAAGGGAAGTAAAAGTTATGGAGAAGTATCCTCACTTGTTTAGCAACACACCATAGGTAGTTAGGAGGGTAAATTTCTTTTAGGGGGGTAGACTGTGACACCCCACACCTTTAGTACCATTTATAACCGTATCAGTAAAATTTTAAACTAAATTAACAAACAATTTTAATTCGACTTATACATGAAGGACCCTCCACTCATCATTGAAGCCATATATCAGAGACCCTATGAGCTAAGAAGGACCCTACACCAGCTAAGGGTAAGCCTAACTGACCATCTCAAGTTAGGCCAGTTTTTAAATCATCTGGTCGTAGAATTACGAGATGCCCACTAACAACTTTAACTATCGAATCACCAACTTAGGATCCACCACATCCTACGAGATTAACCCAACCATTGGATTTTAGATCTAACCATAGATTCCTCAAGGAATGGGAGTGCATGAGCTTGGGTGGGTGGCCCACACCAATGATTTTGATTAGAGGCAAGATCCCACAAATGGGTAGGCAGACATATGTACATCCCTACATAGTGAAAGGGCTAATGGAAATGGCCATGAGGGAAATAATTGGGCTAACGCACACCAATGGCCCTTGGAACCATTTTCAACCATCCATGTTCGAATCTAGAATGATCCGAGATCAGTTAAAAACCCATGATCAGATGAAAAATGGCCCACTCGGACTTTGGGTCAACCTGATCAATGACCCAAGATCCCAAAGTAGGACTCCCTGGAAGAATAGATGGAGGGGATTTATAACAAACATCATGGTCGACCCCACATGGGGTACGTATGCACCCCAGTCTCCGTGCACAAGGTGCACGAGACAGTTTGAGTTGGTCAAACCAACTTGGACCTGACCATTTTTGAAAAAGCTGGGAAATTCTCTTGCCTAAGATATTTTTAAATAGATGGACATCTGATCTCGTGATGGCCCACCTCGGGTCACAATTCAGTTGATCCAAACCGTCCATTAGCCGTGTGGATGACCAAACCCTAATGGTCTGTCTAAATCCATGCAAAGACACATAGATTCAGGTTGGTGCAGATCAAAGCAATCGGATTGGCTGTCCAAGGATGGTGGGTCGAGCTGTTGCCACGTGGTTGATCCACGATTGCCCTAACCGTTGCATCTCGGTCGTTCGTTCAGCCATCGAATCATGCCTTTCTCCTGTTGCCAAAAATGGGTAGGCATCCGCTTGCATCAAGAAAAGAGAGAGGAGACAGTGCCACTTTTAGTAAGGGCAGCTAGCTCGTTCCGAGCCCTCCTTGGGCCACGTGGATAAGTTCGGACTATCCTTCCTAGGGCAGCATGATCTGAGAGTGGAGATCATCTCATCTCACGGGAAGATGCCAAGAATATGGATATTTCACGAGATGTTTTGAAAAATCGATGTATGGCACAAAAAGTGGTCCCTGCGGTGATCAGCAGTCTCATCTGGTCCGTTCAAACAGACTAGATCTTGCTGAAATACCATTGGAAAAGATTGGCAATTGACGGCCATATCATCTTCTTCGTTAACTCGTCCAATCCACTCTACGAGATGGAACCCACAATAGATAAAAATGAACTTTTCTGATGGGCCAGATCAGCTAGATCACATGACTCGGGATGGATCGACCCCATGTATCAAGGAAATGAAGATAGGTGAGAGAATACGACCTCTTATCTCGGCCATTGGCTAAGATGTGCAAGAAATTCCCTCGCTTATAAAAAGAGGGTCTTCTTCTTGGGATTCACACCAGAGAAAGAGAGAATGAGAGAGAGAGAGAGAGAGAAAGAGAGAGAGAGAGAGAGAAGGGAGTGAGCTCTGCACTACACTGAGTCACTCGTTTAGCTCAGACTGAGTCAGGTTAGTGTAGGCCATGGGTAGTCAAAGAAAGAGAGAACCGTGGGTTGGTACTCTCAACCTTAGAGGAAGGAAAATCTACCAGCCATTGCGGTCGTCAAAATGACTCGACCATCTTTGAGTTTGCTTCGTGTTTGCCCGAGATTGAATAGCTTGTCTGTGAGGACCGATTGGCTGACTCAGTAGGCACTCAGATCAAGCCAAGTAATCTATCATTTCTCAATGGGCCACACCACACACATGATGGGCCGCACCTGAGATGGAGCTCAGTGGGCCATATCATACACGTAGCAAGCTAAACCTAAGTGAAAAATCAGTGGCCCATACCGCATAACACAGTGGACCTCACCCTGTAAAAATGCAATGGGCCACGCATAAGGCCTATAGAATGTGAAGATGATGAAGTTGTTGGGCCAAAACAAGCTAGCCCTTAGGTTGTGCACATGATGATGTTGATGGGCTGGAATAACTAGCCTAGCCATCTTTGACTACCAGCAACCATGCTGTTAGGCCAGAATCGGCCTAGCCTAGCCAAATTATAAGCTGTATATGGGTCACATAGCTGGGCCAAGAATGGTCCAGCCCAGCGAGTTTTTGGGCCTTGATGGTTGGTTATATAATGCTAATCATCCCTACATCAACCCTCATTTACATAATCATTCATGTTGTAGTTTGAGTTGTGCCATAACTTAACATATTCATTAGAAATCCAAGGTGGGCCCGACAAATCAATGGCGGGCACTGATTTGTTATCCATCCATGATTACATGATATTTCATTGAATGGTTAGGATCATCTAAATGATGGGGCTTTCTTTTCGTGGTGGTCTATAAGAAGTGGCTTGGACCAAATGAGTGATCCCAATTAATGACACCGAAGGCTAGGCCTTGATTGTATAACACAAATGAGGCCAAACCAAGCCTAGTCTGGGGCTCAAGTGTTTGGACAATTCAGGCCCAAAATACATGATTAATGGGACCTTGCAAATCTCACCTACTTACGGGGGCTCAGGCAGTTTGAAGTATTAGAAAGAAGTTGTCTAATAAGGACTCTTAGTCTGGGAATAACCCTAGGTAATCAATCGTGTGATGTTGGGCCACTAGTTAACCATAGAAATTTAGATAAAGGAAATTTACAACCCGCCAGGTGATGATTTCTCCCCTTGGGCTTGCCATCTCTAAATTAGATTAAGGATAGCTTTTACATTGACTATAAATGATGTCTTAGAGTTTGATTAATCATTTGATTAACTTACCCGAATATATGTTGAGAATTGACAATACATGATCATGAATATCAAATGCAAATGCTAGACCTTGATTCGTTAAGTGACTCTTGAATTATATTTGTATGTGTACTTAAGTTTTACTTTTTTTATTAGAATGATACCTTAGTCACTTAAGATGGTTCGTTAATTGATCTCTAAGTCATTCTCACGTGTTATTGGATTGATTGCAAGACACATATGGAATCAAAATCTCTTAGGGCAAAGGGGGGAACCTCTATCTTTGAAAGAGAGTCCGTACTTAGGATGTAATAAGACCGGTTGTACTGAGAATGGACCCTCAACATAGAGGTTAAGTTACTGGCAAATTATTCATGGGATTTACCATCTATGGGGTGATTCCACCTACTTGACTATGGGATGAACCATTTAACGTTTTTATTGCCATTGCTTATTTGTATTTGTAACATACATACCGACTCATTTTATTCATGTAATTTAGTATCTTCAACATTTCATTCTCACTCAACATACGATGGTATCTACCCCATATATTGAGAATTGATTGGCCACATGTTGATAGGTTTTATCAATACCCTAAGGCGGTAGACTTGGCTGGGGATGGTGGAATGGGACACTATGCCCGAGCTGTCGACCTACGCTAGGTGACGAGCGCATCATAGTGACCTTGGGCTTCATTAAACCGGCTAATTGTAATTGGACTAATAACGACCTGGCTAATCATGCATACATGGCATATTGGCAATGACGGGTGATTATTTCTGGATGTATTAGCATGTGCCCTTAGGTTTATTAGTGTATCGTTTCACTAGTTGCCAGACCACCAACTATCGACCTACGTACATGATGTATGATGACTTGGTCATTATATGGTACATGATGTGCTACGCTGATGACCAGCTTTTTTTGCATGGGTACGAGGTCAAGTCTGACTGTATGAGCATCCCTAGGTCGATGATGCATTCACACATCCATGCATATAATAAGACTGCATCTTGTTATGTTCAATATGCCTTGTCATGTAAAACTTATCTAAGGCGGTGGTGTGTAATCATAAGGGGAGTTCACATTGAGCTAGCCACTCATTCATCCGTTGTTCAACCATACAGGGCATGCAGGTGTAGCAGGGATGGCTACGACACGAATTCTGTAGTCGATGCATCCTTAGTGGAGGAAGAGTTCTACAAGGAGGAGTAGCATCCGGAGGTGGCAGAATATTTTAGATTAAATCAATAGTTATTGTAGTGGATTTTATTTATTGGCATAGTTGAATTTATTGGTTTTTGTATTTGGGTCCCCAACTAAGTGGATCAAGTTATAACTTTTTGGTTTCATGGCTTTATCCATGCTTAGTTTCGATATCGCGCATTGATTTTACTATTATTACCACTGATTTGATCATTAACACCTAGGTTTCAGGGAATGAGTTGTATACTCGAGTTTTGAAAACCGAGGTGTTACATCGATTCCTCGCATTTTCAGGGAGAGCCTGAACCTACAACAGCAGACCGGTGGAGATATGAGGTGGAAAAGATATTTGATACTATGAGGTGCACAACCTAGTAGCGGGTTCCGTTGGCTGTGTTTCTTCCTCAAGATGAGGACGAGCACTGGTGGGCATCGGTCTGCCAAGCGGCAAGGGCCGAGTGCGAGTGGACATGGGAGGATTTCGTAGACCAGTTCGACCAGAAGTTCTTCATAGAGCATGTCCATCAATAGTGCACATTCGAGTTTGAGACTTTGGTGCATGAAGACATGACCGTGTCTCAGTATGAGGCTAGATTCATCACACTGGTGAGATTCACGACGTATCTTGCAGATGATGAGGGGAAGAAGGCCTGCCGTTTAGAGAATGACTTACACCTTAGCCTCCGGAGTTATGTCATTGGACACATGCTCCTGACATTTGAGGAGGTCGTAGAGCGGGCCCAGATTTATGAAGCAAATTGGGCCGATGCACAGTGGATCCGTGATTAGAGAGGAGATCGGAAGAGGAAGGCCCCCACCGATAGCTTCCTGCAGCAATAATGACCACCGCAGAGGCACAGGAACCATCCATCCTTTCGAGCGCCAGTAAAATCTCCAGCACCAGCGCTGAGACTGTTCATAGATGTTTGTTATGGAAGCGGTGGGATGAGGCATCGTAAGTATGAGTTTCCCCATTCGTAGCAGCCACAACAGCTACCAGGACCCCAATAACAACAGTATAGGCCACCACCCCCACATCAGTAGCAGACAGCACCTCAACAGCCTCTACAGTAGCAGCAGTAGCAACGGTAACCATAGAGGGGACATACACCTCCCCAGCAGACCTAGGGTAGATTTTATGCAGCCTAGCAGGATCCTTAGGCATCAAGAGGAGTTGTTGATGATTTGTGCGACCAGGCCTTAGGACCGTCTTGTTAGATTAGTCATTGATAAGATTATGAGACTGCATACTATCCCAGTTTAGACCGGGATCTGAGGTTCAGTGGGGTCATCATATTATAGATGAGGCGTCTTGGGAGTATGAGGCTGAGATTTGCGAGCGCTATCCCCATCCCTTTAATGATTGATTGTATTTTGCATTGTCTCTAATTATATATGATGTTATGATTTCTCTTCCTTTATAAGTTCTATCTAGTTGCATGATTGTGTAAATTTTGAAAATGAAATTTTTATTAGGAGGGGAGACATGCAAAGCCTGTATCCATGTACCATACCGTTCCACCAACTCCCGTGATCCTCTCCAAAAAATTTCACCGACCCGTGACCTATAGACAGTAAATGCACACGATCTTAAGTCACATCCTGAAGGTTTGAGTCAACTCGACCCAGAACTTAGACCCTAGTGACTGCACCGTCGCTGTGGTTCCAATGCCGCGTCTTGCACACTAATGCGATACCCATACTAGGAGTAGTGGGCCCGGATATATTTCAAGGAAACACCACGTGTTGTGAATCCCAAGAGATTCCATTTGGGAGAGAGGAATCTCTACTCATCTTTTCCCATCAACTAGTCAAGTATAACCCATGACTCGCACATGCCTTTCTTCTCACTAAGACAAGCAACCCATTTCAAAAGTCAACTTTCATGTCACTCCTCTTACACAACCATCATACCTTCCATCCCATCTCTTCTTACATGCCACTCCTCTCTCATTTCACTCTATCCCATCTCATTTCTCTCTCCGTTCCCTAACATCGAAGATAAGAAATCACAAGAAGAGAAAAGAAGAACCTAAGCTCAAGACCCATTTTCCTACCCTAAATCTCACTATCCAACAGTCCAAATTCAATGTTCCACCATTAAAGAGAAAGCCTAGGAGCTAAGGAGTTCAAGGAGCCAAGAAGAGGAGAAATAGGTGGGTATTCATAGGACTAGATCTTGATTTTGATGCATGGGACAAGTGGGGCCTACCATTTAATGGTTGGGATACCATTTTGGACCCAAGGTGTGGCCAATGGCCCACCATGATACTTGTGTATTCCATGATAGGGCCATTCTCCATGGACCCCACCATGATGATTATTTGTTATCTATTTGCAAGAGGGTCATCGAGACCCTTGATTTTTGTGGTGGAGATGGTATCCCCACCTTGATTTGTTGATTTGAGGGCTCATGCAATTTTGAGGCCCACCTTGATGTATGCATTGTATTACAAGGGAGCTCATAGTGGTGGAGTTCCCTCCACCACACGATTCTTCCTCTCTCTCTCTCTCCCTCTCTATCTCTCTCTCCCTTCCTTGTTTAGACTCCACCTCGATGCATGAGTTTCATCCACACTGTCCAACCAAGTGGGACACCGCATTGCTTTCCACAATGGTAGCCACACGCTGTCCACTTTAGGCATGCATGACCGTCTGGTTACACTGGCCCAAGTGAAAATGGAAAGACCCATTGATCAGCTTGGTTTCCTAGCTGTGTGGCCGACCTATGTGGACTCCCTTTGATGCATGCATTTTATCCATGTTATCCCACGAATAGACCTAACTGCTGCTTGTCTCTAGGGCCTATACAACCAAATAGCCTGGATGAAGGGAAATTCCAAATATAAGCTTGATTGGAAGTGGGGTGGCCCACTCACGTGGACCCCACCTTGATATATGTATTGTATCCACACCGTTTAACCTATGGGATCATCTCCGGCCCAAGTCCAAACTAGACAGACCCAACGGCCAGTAGCCCACTGTGATGCACTGTTTTATCCACCCTATCCAGCAGTTTTTGGTGGAAGTGTGGATCATCCCACCTTGTAGATGGCCCACACCTTAGAGGGGACCCACAATGATGTATGGATTGAGTTCTCATATCCCCTGGGGCCAGCCCATACCTCAGGCAGACCCCAGTTCTGCTAGACTGATGTCCAGCAGACTGTGGACCTACTGTGTCACACACACACACACACACACACACACACACACACACACACACACACACATATATATATATATATATATATATATATATATATATATATATATATATATATATATATATATATATATATATTATCCACTCTGTTCTCCCATTGTGTGGTCCATCTGGACAAAGTCCACACCTTTGGTGGACCATCCTCATTTGGCGCCCACTTTATATATGTGTTCTATCCAGACCGTCCATTTGTGGGATGCTCAAAAAGGGCCAGCAACCCAGCTAGGCTGAGCATCCAGCAACTGTAGGGCCACCTGATATTTGTATTTTATCCATGCCATCCAGCCATTTTATGACCCACCTGGATAGGGCCCACCCCACTGATGGGATGTTTGTAGGTGGGGCCCACCTCATGTATGTATTTTATCTTTTTATCTATGGTGTCCACTCGCTGGACATCTAGCTAGGCCAGCAATGTGCTTGTAGGCTGACCAATAGGTGGCCCACCCCATTGTATGTATTACGTATCCACGCTGGTCGTCACCCAGTGGGGCCCATTGATGATGTATGAGGCCCATCGTATATATGTGCTTTACCCAAGCCGTCCATCACTAGGACACCCAGCAGGCCCAGCCGCTGGTGGGTTAGCCATCCAGCAGGCAGCCCACCATGCTGTATGTATTGTATATTCTTGTTGCCCATTATTGTGGGGCCCATTGATGATGTGTAGGGCCCCTACATCCTCCACCAGACTTTCCTAGGGCCCACACAAGGGTGGGGGCCTAGAGTTAATGAATCAGATCCAAAGCTAAGGTGGACTCCCACCAAGGAATAGCTGGGCTGGGGCATCTCACCATGGGGCAGCCTCGTGAGGCCTGCCTTGATGTATGTTCTATACACGCTGTCCATCCATTTTTCCAAATTAGTGTAAGGTCTGTGGGCCCCGTCATGAGTCAGTTCTAAGTCCCAAATGGAACACACCATAGGATAGTGGTGGTTAAATACCCACCATTGGAAATCACCCTAAGGCCCACTGTCTTACCGCCCATTTCCCATTCCCCCTTCTTTTACTTAGCTGTGGGCAAGGTCCCACCTGTATGGTAAGGTTTAGACCCCACCATGATTAGGCTATCCCAAATTGTTGAACCCCCATTGACGATAATGATTTCCACCATACCTTATACATTTATCTAAACCCTGGAGCCACCTTGTATTCATACTGCGCCTTCCATAAGAAATGTGGCCCATCTAGATATTTGTGAATGCCCAAGATTAGTGATCATACCCAAGGCTCACATAGATGTCTGTTGGAGCATAAAAATAATGAAGAAAGATTTAAAGAGTAGAAGATGAGAAAGGAATTGAATAAATGAGAAAGAAAGAAGAAAATCAAGTATCATATTCAGTGGTTGCGTGGGTCGTGTAAACAATAATTGGTTGCACGGGTCGCACAATCGATTTCCTCCATTGCATGGGTCGCGCAACTATGATTAGAGACATTTTTCTATGGATAGTCAGATCTGATGCAAGGTGGGTCCCATGGCACAAAGATCGAGGATTCACACATGTGGAAGCCTATAAATACCCCACTCCCCCTCTCATTTGGGAGAGAAGAATTTCGGAAGAAGAGAAGAGCTCCAGAGGAAGATTGAAGGTGAGAGAGAGAGTGTCAAGTTGGTTGCGTGGGCCGTAAAACCAGTCTATTATATAGCCAGTAATGAAAGGGGCCAAGGGGCTACCAAAATCCCCAAGTTTGATCTTCGTTGCTTCAAGCTCTCCTTTTTCATGAGAGACATGCTCAAAAAGGTGAAGGATCAGTGATCAAACTCGCACAACCATTCCTCCTAAAGAGATGATCAAAGCAGATGTCGAAATGTTGCAAATTTGAGATTCGACATTCGAACTTTGTCAATTTATGCATTTCAAATGATCTATATTAGAATCAAGGGATATTAGAGGATGCAAATGAACTCAGCACTATTAATACAATGATTATTCTATGTATTCTTTCTTTGTTATGTTCTAATAAGATAATTCCCCAAATTGAATGCATTTGTTTCTTGTTTGAAATAAAATGACGACTTTGCTGGGGATTTACTTATCTTATTTTATATTAACATTGAGAGTATTATAGAACTTTCATTGTAATTTGGCATCTTTCAATGCCAAAATGGAAACTCTCAGTGAGAACATCCTCCCCTTCATCTCTAAGATAGATTATGTAATTCTTCAAATACTAACTATAATTTAATTCTCTGTTTTATATTAAAGAGATTAAATTGTAAATTACGACCAATGGCAATTTCTGCGAAGAAAGTGAACTTTTATTTCACTACGACTGGATTCATGGTGGAATATATGCCGAACTAGCCTCCGAAACGTAGGGCTTATCCTTGTGCAAGAAAAAATGACTTAACCCAAGCAACGACTAGAGTTGTGTTTGCTACACCTCAAGCATTGGAAGGTGACAAAGACTGAACCGTTGTAATGTCTCACAGGACGAGAGCACTAAATACAAGAAGCCTCAGGATGAATCTACCTTCGCCAAGAGTTAGAGGACCAATAACATGTAATGCTGCTAAGAAGAACCCTGAACTCTCCCCTCCTACAATATATCCCAAGTGAACAATTCTACAGTTAACATTGCGTAACTTCCTAACTTTGTTGCCCCAAGAGTCAGATGGACAAAAGACCAAAAAGGTAAGGCATTACTAGTAGGCTCACCGATGTCTGTATCGCCCCAATCAATTAGTGGCGATGGAAGCACAGAGAAGTTGAATGATACTCCATCTTCCCTTCTCTTCGTAAGTCTATTACGTTGACATATTCCCACCTCACTCCAACTACAGCTTCTTCAGGGAGTGGAGAAGCCACAGTACATATGGCCAGAACAAACCAGGAGAACATGCTGACTACAGGGTACCATATGAATGAAATGGTGGAAGCGCAGAGAGCACTAATGAAAGACTGCAGAAATCTTAGAGAAGCCTTAACGACCCTCACACATAATTTAGCCCAGATAGTGGCTCCCCCGATGATGAGCACAATGAATGGGCAAGAAAACCAACCCAAAGGCTTTCAACCACCGGGGACAGGATCACTCGTGTTTGTCCCAGTAGTAAGAATTGTAACACAAGAAGTGAGGCAAGTTATTGAGGAAGCCGTCAGAATAGAAAGGGAACGTGAAAATGTGGGTCGGTTTAGATATCGGACACCATATCCACGGGAAGTAGAGGATGTTTCATTCCTAGTTAACTTCATGCACCCGAATTTTTAAATGTTTAATGGAGAGGGATCGCCGGAGGGACATTTGATGCACTTTATTAACAACATGAAGAATTTCTCTACGATACCACAGTATTGCTTATGATTGTTTGGATCATCTCTGATAAGCAAAGCATTCCGATGGTATTCCAGTCTGGCTTTAGGATTGATACACACTTGGGAACAAATGCAGGACACCTTCATGTCAAACTTCTTCTCTTCAGAACCTGATGTTAGTATTACAGAATTGGCTTCTATATGGCAGAAAGAGGGGGAACCAGTAGAAAATTTTATGATAGACATTGGGAGCCTCATGTAGACAGCTGCCGGAAGAAAAGGAATAGGTCAAGATGTGTTTGAACTCCATGGAAATGGGAATAACGTTCAGACTCACTAGTGCTGATATTAGGACTTTCCGTGACCTAGCCACTAAGGTCCATGCTTTAGAGTTGATGACTCGAAAGATGCCAGTGTTTCACTATGAGACAACCAGGATGGCCGCAAATACCATGGATCATGAAAAGAGAAGTCAAGATTTAAGAGACTCGAGAGAAAAAAGGTCTAAACGAAAAGAAGAATTAAACCGACCAAGAAATAGATATAGTGGAAAAAGGCCTAGGGAGCTCAATTCTCACTAGGGGTTCACGTTCGATAGTGAAGATATTGTCCCTATGATGAACCAATAACTAAAAGCTAGTACGGTAGGATTACCAGCACCCAAGAGCCCTGAAGACGTGGCAAGAACGAGAGAGATTTTTGCAGCTATCATCGCTTGATGAGACATCTGACAGAAATTTGTTATACGTTGAAATGTTTAATACAATGAATGATAGACAGGGGTGAAATAGTGATTGGAAAAGAAAAAGAAAGGGATGCAGTGGCAACAGTGAATGTGCTAACCATCCTAGAAAAGGCCCAAGAAAAGAAAGAGAAAGAAGACTGTAAGACGACTAGAAAGGTAGTAGTGATCATGCTGTGATTAGGAAAGAAGATAATAAGCCTTACGAAGCAGAAAGCAAGAATTATAAGAAGGGAAATTGTTGAAAGACAAAATGATAATGAAAAGAGAGAAGAGAAGAACGAGACAACAAAAGTGACCTATGATGTGGTAAGTCATTTGAAGGGCATACTAGCTCGATTAAGCGTTTACAATGCACTTAAGTTGTTAGGGAAATTTCGACAGAGCTTGGTTTAAGCACTATCCAATCATGATGTCAGAGAAACCTTGCTGGCAGAGATGGAAGGCAAAGAATATAAAGAGCGAGAAGACTTCTTGTCGGTCGTTTCCTTCTCCAATGATGATTTGGTCTGCGATATAGGGCATAATAGACTGCTAATGATAGAGGGCCATATTCGTGGCAAGAAGGTTAAATGGATTATACTTGAAAATTGGTTTGTAGTGAATCTTTACCACTCTCAATGTTGAGTAAAATGAGTTATCGTCGTTCCAATCTACACCCTAGTGGAATGATGATAAAAGGCTTCAATCAAGATGGGCAACTTGCACTTGGTAAAATTACAGTGATGTTGGAGATAGGAGAGCTAATTACTGATGTCGTGTGCCACATTATAAATGCAGTGACGACATACGGTCTTCTCCTAGGAAGGCCATGGATACATTAGTACGGCTTCATACCCTTTACTTTGCATCAATGTTTCAAGTACCATAAAAATGGGATACAATATAAAGTAATGGTCGATGCGAAGCCTTATACAGAAGGTGAAGCCTTTTTTGTAGACGCCAGTTATTATAAGGGGTTCGCTAAAGAAGAAAGAAAGAATGATGAAAATAAAGTCCTAAAGGACATTTAAGTAAAGATGATGAAAGAAGAAACAAAAAAGGCCGAATCATCTAGAGCTGTAGAAACAAAGAAGAAAATCTATTTTGTGCCGAAACGTCTGAGACAACCAAGGCAACCACCGCTAACTCTGTTATCGCCTAAATAATTAAAAATTTTACAGTCTAATTATACAATACCATTGCCCTATGCTGAAAGAAATAACCCATTTTCGATTGTTCCATGAAGGTTTCAGGTCAGGGCCAGCGTAAAATACCCAGAACCAATAGAATTCTACGCCCCAGCAGAAGCAAAGATAGGAGAAGAGGCTAAGAATAATGTGTATTGTGGTAAGCTGACACCATAAAATCTTAAAAAATATAGCCTAGTAAGCAAGAAAATCATGAAAAGCATGGGTTTCGATTATGAAGAACCCACCAGCCTAAATCATGGGAAAGGAATTCAGATTCTCATTGGGGTTGGTCAGGAAAACTGAGGAAAATTTCAAAGATTAGGGGCAGAATCATCGGTGAACATGGTCACGGTTGGGCAGTTATCAGAGGAAGATCATAAAACAGTTGAGCATCCTTAAATGGCCCCAAAGAAAATAGAGGACGAGGGGCAGCCAATGATAGACAGTTTACCAGAAGTAAACTTGGGTACAAAAGAAGAGCCAAGGAACACATTCATTTAACACTGGTCTTTCTGAGCAAGAGGCCAAGAAATACGTTAAACTTCTCAAAGAAAATAGAGACATCTTCTCTTGGACACATGTAGGGATGTCGGGTCTAGAACCGTCAGTAGCAATGCACCGGTTGAATATTTCTAAGCAAAAAAGGCCAGTAAAACAGACGTAAAGGCGATTTCACCCGGACTTGGTTCCCTTAATAGAAGACGAAGTGAACAAGCTAATAAAAGTTGGGTTTATTAGAGAGGTCAGGTATCCCAAATGGATATTGAACATTGTCCCAATAAAGAAGAAAAATGGACAAGTCAGAGTGTGCATTGACTTCAGGATCTGAATGAAGCCTGTCCGAAAGATGATTTTCCTCTCTTGAAACTAAATAGCTAATTGATAGTATGACTCAGTATGCTATCTTGTCCTTCATGGATGGCTATGCAGGTTATAATCAAATTAAAATGGTACCTAAAGATGAAGAAGTAACAGCGTTTAGAACTTCGTTGGGGATTTACTGTTATAAAGTTGTGCCATTTGGTCTTAAAAATGTTGGGGCGACGTATCAAAGGGCAATGCAGAATATCTTCAAGATAAGATGCAAAACCATGTCGAGTGTTATGTTGATGATTTGGTGGTCAGGTCAGGTAATCATTAGGAACATCGTGAACATTTAGCATCGGCTCAGGAAGAAGTAATTAAAAATGAATCTAGTTGAATTTGCATTTGGGGTGTCTTTAGGAAAATTCCTCAGTTTTGTTATCAGGCACAGGGGTATTGAGATCGATCCAGAAAAAGTTAAAAGAATTTCCCAATTCAAAATATGCCACCTCAGAAGACATTAAAAGAATTAAAAAGTTTGAAAGGAAAGCTGGTGTACATTCACCGTTTCATTTCAAATCTGGTAGGGTGATGTCAGCCATTTTCTCATTTAATGAAGAAAGACACAGAGTTTGTATAGGACAAAGCCTGTCAAAATGCATTCGATTTGATAAAGGAATTGCTGAAACAGCCGTCGGTATTGACAGCCCCGATAAATGGGAAGCCGCTCATTTTGTACATATCTACAGCTGAGAATTCTTTAGGAGCTTTGCTGGCACAGGTGAATGAATTTGGGAAACTGACCACTCTTTATTATTTGAGTAGAACTCTAATGGGTGCATAATGCAATTATTCCCCAATTGAAAAGGCATGTTTGGTGCTAATATTTGCAGTGCAGAAGTTAAGATATTATTGTCTCTCCCATGACATAACTTTAATCTCAAGAGCAGATCCGATAAAGTTTTTAATGACAAGACTGATGCTATCTTGAAGACTGGCCAAAATAGATGTTGTTACTATCAAAATATACTATTATGTATGAGCCGACAAAAGTGGTAAAGGGGAAAGCAGTGGCAGATTTCCTAGTAGCACACCCTGTAGCAGAGTGCGAGACCATTAGTGATGATTTTCCTGATGAACAGGTTCTGTTGGCTGAGTTACAAAGCCTATGGCAGATGTATTTTGACAGTGCTTCTCAAGCATCAGGGGCAGGGGCTGGGGTGATATTCATTACTCCTCAAGGTGACTTGTTACCTTACCCTTTCATGTTAGGTGCTGCTTGTACAAATAATGAAGCCATATATAAATCTCTCATCATCGGAATGGAAATTGCTCAAGAAATGAAGATAAAAATGCTACATATCTTTGGAGATTCTAAATTGATCACAAATCAATTGATGATTGAGTTCGAGATAAGAAAGCAAGAGCTCTTGCCGTACTGCTGAAAAGCACAATAGTTATTGGAGTAGTTCAGTCATGTCAAAATCAAGCATGTACTGCGGTCTGAAAATGCAAAACCAGATGCTTTGGCCAGCCTGGCAACGGCTCTGTCCTGCCTAAATCGAAGCCCTCTCCAGGTGACTATAAAAGAAAGAAGATTTTTACCCGCTTTAAAGGTCATTAATGAAATTGTTGAGACACTTCCTATATCATGTTTGGAGATGACAACAGATGATTGGCGTCAGCCTTTCATAGATTATCTCAAATATGATATCTTGTCAGAATACCTAATGCAGAGACAACAAATCAAGGAAAGATCGAGAAAATTCATTATATGAAATGAAGTGCTATATAGAAAATCTTACAATGGGATACTGCTACGTTGCCTAGATGAATAAGAAGCAGGCCAAATGTTGCGAGAAGTACACTCTGGAGAATGTGGGGCACATCAAGCTATCAAAATTTTTTTCATCAGATACATCGAATGGGGTGTTATTGGCCTACCATGTTCAAAGATGGAATAGATTATGTGAAACAGTGTCACGAATGTCAGATTCATGAAGATGTTATACACATTCCTCCAGAAGACCTGCATTAGTCAATCACCTCTTGGCCTTTCTCTTCTTGAGGTCTTAATGTTATTGGTCCTATAAATCCGCCTTTGTCTAAAGGAAAATAGTATATTTTGGCAGCAACAAATTACTTCTCCAAATGGACAGAAGTGATTGCACTGTGCAGTGTCAAGGAGAAAGATGTGGTCAAATTCATCCGACACATGATAATAAACTATCATGGTATCCTGAAGAAAATTGTCATAGATAATGACACTCCTTTCAAAAACAGAGGCATGTAAAAGTTGTTTAAGAAATTCAACATACGTCATTCATTTTTAACACCTTATTATCCATCGGCCAATGTGTTAGTGGCGGTGTTTAATAAAATGATAGTCAAGATAATGAAGAAAACAGTGATAGGACACAAGCGTGATTAGGACGAAGGGTTGCAAGAAGCATTGTGGGCATAGAGAACTACCCACCACACAACAACAAGAGCAACATCGTATTCACTGGTTTATGGTGTAGAAGCGGTCATCCGGATTGAAATATAAGTAGCGTCACTCAGAGTGGCAGTACATCAGTCAATTACAGATGATGAAATGCAAAAAGAAGATTGGAAGAACTAGATTTTCTTGATGAGAAAAGCTTGGAAGCTCAGCAACGGTTACAGTCATATCAGGAAAGGATATTGGTTGCCTTTGATAAACGAGTCAAGTGTCGCTCTGTCAAAAAAGGGGATATGGTGCTGATACTAAAATGATCGATAGTGGTCACCAACAGAACAGGGGGCAAATTCGAGCCCAAATGGGAAGGGTCATATATAATAAAAGAAGTATCCTCCAATGGAGCGTACAAAGTCGTAAACTAAGATGGACAAGGCATCAGTATACTGGTCAATGCTCGCTTCATCAAAATATATCGTCCCTGAAGGTTCTACTAATTTTTATCCAGAATATTGCTAGAATAATGCTTCTGTATCAAAAGGGGTAAGAATAAGCAAGGTCATGACCATTTACTGTTAGATGAATAAATAAAGAAGAAATTTGTGAGCACATCAAGACTACGTATCAACGAGTATTACAAAAGGAAAGTGACCATCGTTATCATTCTTAAACGAGCTCTACAGAATTTTTTTGAAATTGGTATCATCACCAAGCTAATATATTATGAACAACACATATGAATATTGTTGAAGATATTAACAGAAGTGGTGATGTATTAATCTCAATTAGAGATATCTATCATTCTCACAACAATGACGATCACCTACCATTATCTTTTAAGGTAGCCTAGCCAAGCCTTAAAAAAATGGCTAGCTATAAATAAGACCTATCATTTTCACTATTTGGGCAGGAATGAGAAGCTAGTGGCCCTAAAAATCCTGTAAAGGCCATCATATACATACCCATGTGGGCTACGGGCGAAGCTAGCAACTGAAAGTCATAAAAGGGTTAAAAATCTTAAACGGTTAGTCGTGCCTAACACCCATGCCATTTGTATAGCTTTCCAACAGTGTCACGAGGAATGGATGAAAATGCCCTCTTGTGAATGGGTCCGACCTTGCAAGCGAAGAAAATGTGGGCTGCAGTGTGAGCTCTTTGGCCTTGTCCATAGATAGGCTAACCATGTGTAAGACCCCTCAGATCTTTAGCTTAATTTCAGTAGTAACTTGTGAGGAATGGCCTAAACCTATTTATTCATGGACTGTTGGCCCTAAATTTGGTACCCTAAAGGTCGCCTTGTGAACCCCGTGTACTATAGAGAGTTACTGCGGCCAACCTTGTGAGTAAATCCAAAAGAGTTCATCGCTCTGGTAGCTTCACAGGGCCCCTCTAATGGATCGTGGTTTGCGAACTCACCATGCCGTGAGAAGTCCAGTGAACTCTTAAGACTTACAAAGATTATCACGTGAGACCCGACTCCACTACTTAAGAGTCTAAAAAACTACGTGGCTCCACTACTCAAGAGGATAAACTGTGTGTGATTATCTGACTAAACTAAAACTTACACTGCCAACTAAGACAAAAATCATATAGGAAATCCCTTACTAACAAGTCATAAGAGATACTTAAAAAAAGGTGTAGCACATTAATCAGAACAATGCAGAAATATATAAGAAAACCATTATCAAGAACATCACAAAATACTCGTATAACTTGCAAGTCCAAGAGTACTTGTAATAACAAAAGAAAACATGTCAAAGTTTTATATCTCATAGTTCTCCTGCTATGCCTAATGCTACTAAGTATTGTTGCAAATTTCCTTGAAGATTAACTTGAGCAGCTACGTGTTCCAGTTTAGCGTTTGAAATAATTCTAATAGGATCTGGGATAGCAACTAACTTTTCTTCTAAGGAGGCAATTAATTCTTCATTCTTAGCCAATTCAGATCTTTCGGCGTCCACGGAATGAAGTTTGCATTGTATCTTTTCCTGTACTCTTTTTAATGTTCAAATCTTCCTCTAGATCCTGCTTCTCTAGCTGAGCGATTTCTTACTTCAAAAGGGCAATGCAATTATGGATAGTCACCTTGTTATCAGCAAAAGTCTTTAGTTACTCTTGCAAAGATAGTTGTTCTTGGTCGTGACAAGAAATGATGGGAGCAATCTAAGAAACCTTTTCTCTAGAGTATGCAAGTTGCTTCTCATACTCCAAAATCTCGAGCGGGACAATCGTAGTTTTAGTTGACGTCAAAGCGATTATTGAATTATGGAATCTTAGGAGAGCATCACGCACGGAAGAAACGTTAACTTTATCCATCCGTGCAGCATTATCCAAAACATCTAGAGCAATAGCTAGATCTGACCATTGATTAGGATCTTTAAACATCTCGACAATGGCTAACACGAAGTTCCTAATCAATGCCAATTTATACACAGAAATCTTCTCAAAAGATAGCACATCTAATGAAGTCCCAATAGAACCAGAACTCACCATGCCACTTGGAGGTAAGTTCCCTATTAAGAAATAAAAGATATAAAGTTATAGCAAAACTATAAGTGTAGATAATATGAAAAGTGTAAATGAAGAAAAGGATATACTTTCTGTTAGTACCGAAACAGTGGGAGGTTACATCTCTCTAGTGAGAGGCGGATCAGGTCCCACCATCTCAGCAAAAGATGGAGCCCTAGCTTTAGTGATTAGATCAATAGTGGTGGGAGTTGGTAGAACAGTTGATTCTACTAGAAAAATAATTTTGCGTGCCACTGCCCGTGGGGGTATAGAGAATCTCGGTGAAGTCGCTAGTATGATAGGAGGTAAATCTATATGAAAAATACTATTTGCCCCAATATTGACAACATGACCACCTGGAATAAAAATACATAAGATAGAAAAAGAGAAAAGAATGAAAGCAAACAAAATAGCAAGATTTTCTTACATGGTGAATAACCATATTCCCCGTAGTCTAGGGGTTCATCTTCTTCTTCGCCCACTATGGGTGAAGTCTTTATAGGAACAGCCTCAGAGGTCAGAAAGAATGTTCTTCATCAGTAGGAACATCTTCTGCAATGATGTTTTCTTCGCTGCTAATATCAACTTCCCCCTCATAGTCATTGTCTTGATCCTGTCTTTTTTCCTCATATTCATCAGAAACAGTATTTCTAGATAAGAAGTTGAACCTTCGCTCTCTGAATCTCCTTTGTTGGCTTCTTCAATAACAATCTGTTTCCCTTTAAAAAGAAGAGACTGGCTACTCTCTGATTGAGGATATGTGCTAACTAAAGCCAGAGAGGTAAAAGTAATGGTCCCTTCTTGAGGAGAAGCTTGGGCACACGTTCAAGATCTTATCATTGGTGAAGAAGGACTGGGGTGAACAGTCCTGGGGGCAGGAGAAGAGGTTGGCTAATTTTTAAGATGGGTAGAGGAGGTTAGCTGGTCTTGAAGATTGGCAGCGTTCTCTCGAATAGGGGAAGCAACCTTTGTGATTTTCTCCTTTTTGAACCGGTCTCGAGGAACTTTTTCAAACTCATGAATGACACCGTAAGCTATCCACACTTCTAGGGTATTGTCAGGCTTCTTCTCATGAATAGGTTCATCTACAGATATTTTAACGCAAAGATGACCAGCAAAAGGGGCATGACTGGTCTCCTCTAGGAAGCCTACTCGCTCTTCAATTGTGCGACCCCTAAACCTTGGTGGTGGTAGCCAGATGGGCTTAGCTACTGGTAGACCTTTCCTTACTAGATAAAACTAGTGAACCCACCATCTCATGTGATTATATGAAGCCTGAGGAATATGGTCGCACCCTGGGATAGTGAAAGAAGAATTAACTCGGTAACCTAGTAATTGTTTCCATACCATCGTCCAATTAAATGGACCGGTACCATAACTCTACATCCATCGGGTCACTAGCTGTAACGCCCGTGAAAAATCCATACTTGGGCTCGAGTACCAACTCGACCCGAAATTGCGTAGAATTCATTCCTTTAGAAAATGTGACTAGGTTAGCTAGTGCAACGTTGGAATAGCTGGGAAATGGTCCCTGATCACTTTAAATACGTTCTACAAGGCCCGAAGCGAGTGGAACTAAGGGTGCTATAATGCTCTAAAGCCTCGGATCAAGCTCTAAGCCGGTTTGTTCTCGGGACCTCCTTGAAACTTTGTATTGGATCTAGACCGCGCGTCGAAAGTCCGATACCTCCTATCTTAGACCGTTAGGACCGTCTAGCTGGGCTTGACACTCATTCCAAAAATCAAGTCAAACCGATGATCACAGGCTATTTCATTGAGCCCGGACCGAAGAGAGTGTGAATAGGGACATAGTTGGAATTTCAAATTCAAATCTGGCACACAAATTTGACGCATCAGTATTAAGCATTCTGACCGTCAGAATACAGCCAAATTACACCCTTGGATCAGGAAAAATATCTATTATATATCACGAGACTTATAGGCCTGATCTTGGTGCGGTGACCGTTAAACTGAAACTGGGCCGCCACGTGCGATCTGGGAACCCAACCGGTCTGAAAACTGGATGTATGCTAGATCTAGTATGCATGAGCTTAAGTCCGACCGCATTTGGCCAGGGGACCTCCAGAAATGCCCTTTTGGACCGAAACGGCCCCGATTTGGTTAGGCACCAAGTAAACATTGTTCCCAAGCCTATTTTGGTAATGTTTTAGGTTATAAAAGGGGTTGAAGCCCTCACTCCTCTCTCCCATCCGAATTTGAGAGAAGCCCTAGCTTGGGAGAGAGAAAAAGAGTGAGAGATTGTGAGAGAGTGAGAGAGTTCTTCCCGCCGCTTGTGCTACGTGTTGCACATGCTTAAGCAACACTCCTCTACCGCTTTCCCGGCGATTCCACCGCAATCCTAGGTAAGTAAAAACCCTAAATAGTTGGTGATTTGAGTTTTCCTTGTTTCCATAGCGATGTAGCTTATGGATCTTATGTATTAGGCTCCTTACTCGCCGTAGACGAAGCATATACACTCCGCTTCAATTCCCGAGTCTACAAGACACTAGGTGAGGATTTTAGACGCTTTGATTGACGGTTCCCAATGCTTTCAATGTCGTTTAATAGTAGATTCTTGACGGCATCACCGTTTGACATGTACAAAATGCTCTCCGTTTCCCGTTTCGTAAGCTAACGAAGAATATGAGATTTAGGGCATTTTAGTCATTTGTAGGAAGTACTGTTTGCATTCATATTTTGCTGATGTGATTGACATGGTTTGTTGTCGCATTAGGAAGTTAGGAATGCGTGCATAATTAGTTTGGCGAAGAGATTGGCCTAGTTGCACACTTTGGGTCGACATACTATATGTAGACTTAAGTGTGTAGTGTATGTGTTTGTATAAATGCTTGTATTAGTATGTATTGAATTAAATGATGTTATTTGATAGTTTGTGATTGATTTTTCAATTATTATGCTGACCTAAATGATTTTCTACATGTTGACAAAATGCATGATTTCATTACATGCATGGAATGTATGTACTTGAGGATTTGCTTAAGTTGAATATGCATGGGAAGTATGCCTTGAAGATTTGCTTAAGTTGAATGTTATAACATGTGCTAACATGCTCACATGATGTATTTCAATTCCAATACCTTTTTATAGTGTTAATGTAATTCCATAGATGTGTGGGACTTGACTTAGTCCAGGCAGTCGGTAACCGAGCGAATTCGTGGCTGACTGGTCATAGCCACGAACGACGCGTTGATGAATGTGATTCGTGTTGAGAGTTGGCGGCAGTGGTTAGGCCACGCGAAGTGTTTTACACACTTCATGTCGTTCAATTCGAGATGCGATCGCGCTAGTCGAGCCCGTCAAGTAACCCGACTGGCCGATGTTTGTTCACCTTGTATGTATCATAACTGCTTGAACCTAGGGTACTGAACTTACCATTGTAAACCCTATTAACCGTGGTACCTTGATCCACGAAGACTCATGAGCCGGGCATGGTGGTATGGGACACCGTGGTCGAGCTGTCGGCCTACGCTGGGGCCACAAACCTCCCCGTAGTGACCAGTGAGCACCTTGACTCGTGAGCAGATTATGGTGGTATGGGACACTATATTCTAGCTGTCGGCCTACACTGATCAGGCGACGAGCCCTTTGTAGTGACCGCGAGCGTATTCTGAGTTCACGGGAGGTGACGACCCTTCCGTGCAGTAGAGTACAGTAGGCCTGTATTGATAAGGTGATGGGGGAGCGGTGCAACGAGTGCGAGCAACAGCCCTGGCAGCCCTTGCGGTGACCTACGAAATGTACATCGTATGAGATTACTAGGAGTGACGACCCTAGACAGGATCCGTGTTGGGATTGATACAAGGGAGGTACCTTAGTTTCCCAATCCTGCTGTTTGAATGGACTAATAACAACTTGGTAATCATATCACCATAGCATTGCATGTGCCTGGAAGATGTGGAGCACTCTAGGGAGTGTGGCATGCCGCGGTCGTAAGATGTTGCCGTATGAGGGTGATCGTCGGTGAGGGCATACATCACGTCATATCATCTTGCATTAACAACAGTATTAGGACTTGTCTGATTTACTGCTTTACTATTATCGCGTAACTGAATTGTGAACATGCTAATCTTTGCTCTATGATTCCACTGAGTTGATCACTCATTCCCACGTTACGGGATGGTGTTTGCAACACCCACCAGACCCTGTTGTAGTTGCAGGTGACGATGAGATCCAGGAGGTGGAGCTAGATGATGACGAGGACCAGGATGAGTTCTCGTATATGCAGTATCATGACGGCTTCCCGTAGGCGACCTGGATCGAGGGGACATCAGTGGGACTTTTCTTTTTTTGAACATTATTCTTTTGTTATGTACATGTATATGAGACTCAGAGATGTAGTCATACTTTGGAGACAGTTGAGATTACTTTGTTTTTCCATACAGTGATATATATTTGTTTAGTCTTCCGCTTGCTTTTATCACTGGATCTGAAGTATGAATTGCAGTTTTGGTATACTTTTACTCATGTGAATGCTTTAAATCAGACAACATCGAATCATAACCATTTTGTTGCATAAGTGACGGTCTGGAACTCGGGAGTTGAGTTTATACACGACCCCCGATTTTCAGGGTGTTACACTAGCCCACATTCTTTAAGAACTTCCTAGTCAAAGCTAAATTGGTGAGAAAAATGACTAGGATAATACGGTTCTCTCCAGAATTCTGTTCCTTCCCTCAACGGGAAACTACACTATCTAATCGATAAAAAGAATACTCTTTCTCCTAGAGTAAATGATCCCGTGTCAGACTTGTCTGTGTCTGTTGTGTAGTGGGGCAGACATAAATGAAAATAATTAATCTTGGCATCGGAAGAGATATCATCTTTCACCCAGTCATAGGACCTCTTTGCCATGGCTCTCTTTTAAAAGAACCAGAGGGGAATCTGAGAAGGACAAACATAAGCTTTCTCTGGAACTTTGAAGGTCCAAGGGAAATAGATGCCGAGCCAGCTGATGAAGTAGTGTCATGGCATGTAAGTAGAAGCAGAGCCGACGGAGGGGCTTTTTATGTGAGAAGTGATGTCTGCGAAACCTCTATAAATTGAACATAGAGTAGGGGGAGAAAGGGAGTATTTGACCCCTTCAGCCTGGCACTGGCTACTAAAAATAGTGAGGGGCGGATGACATCTGCTTACATGGAGCTGGGAAAAATTACTATGCTTAGCCAGTAAGTGATAAATGTTGCGAGCTCTCTGTAAAGAGAATATTCGGAGCACTCTTTTATGTTCTTACAAAGGCCTTCCTGCTCTCACGAGTGATTACCATTAAACCTAGAAGAAAAGGAGAGGTAGGTAAAACCAAGATTAATATGTATCAAGATGCGATAAAAATGCTAATTTGAAAAGAAGAAAGGTTACCGAAGAGCCCTGCTAAAATGGGCTAGCCATTGCAAAGGATGGATCTTATGGACATTTGAAAACTTGGACATCTCCTTGAAGAGCTCAGTGGTCGTTTCCAAAATAGAGGTGATACGGTTAGGTGAAGAGACAAAGGCTAATTCGTCGTTTGTGGGGATAAATTCATCAAAGAATTTTTCAGTTATCGGTGGACTGGTAATCCTATGAATATCCTAGAGCATAATGCTTATTTCACCTTCAGGTAGATGGAAAGAATTAGTGGAAGAGCACAAATAATTGAGAAAGGCCTTTAGAATGGAAGGCTCCTTGTAGAAAGGATATGATGTTGCTTCAATCGTGGTGTAGATATCTATCTTGGATAAGATCTTTGCATGCTTCGCCAGAACTGGTGTGGACCATTCAAAATAATAATTGTGAGGAGTCAAGAGACCCCTTGTTCTGAATTCTTCAAGACTGCAGATGAGTTGACGTTCACTGAAACACTGTAGGAGCATCTCGGAAAAATAAGTTGGATACAAGCTATGGGGATCGTAAGATGGGGTGAGGAAGATCATAGAATGAATATCACCAATTTTCTGTCTCAGTTTCATCGGCTGCAGAATTCCTTCCAGTAATCTTGGTTCTCTGAATAACCAAGACTCTGTATAAGCTAGCCTTTCTCCGTCTAGATGATCACTATGCTCGCAGTTTAAAATGGACTGGTCACGATGGAGGTTGACTGGAATCACTATAATACCTTGCTTATAAGGGTTATGAAATTTTATGACACCCTCGATCTCATGGACTAACTCCTAAGAATTTTGCAGCTTCTTCCATTGTGCTCCTTAATTTTTCTCCTGGAATTCCTGAGCCTTATTCCGGTGAGTCTTCTTCGATTGGGAAGGGGGTGGAGTGTCTTCCCTGACAAGAGGTTTCTGGCTAATGGTCTGATGATGCGTTATTGATTTTAGCCATTGCTCCCAGTCATATTCACGACCATGTTTGGGAGGTCTTTCAAGATCGCCCATGGCGATGGCTCTGTGGATGGGAGAAGGAAGCGTATTGATACGTATGGTAAAGTCAAAAGTAGGGAGCACTAGCTCCTTCATGTAGGCAGGATGCTTAGCGGTTATCTTAAAGCACTTGCATGAAGGTTGGACAGGGGATGATGGAGATTCTAAGGCTTAAAATGGTGTCAGTTTTGGCAATTCCTGATGAGAAGGATGTTTAGTGGGAAGATCAACAGGAATGTAGGTTCTTTTTGTGCAGGCCATAGTGGGAAAAATGCAAGAGTCTGGAAAATTGGCTATGTTTGGAAAATCGGATAAGTCTGGACAGGGTCAATTCCGTGGGTCACACAATTGATATCTCGTTGCGTGGACAATGCAATGCGATTCTACCTTACGCGAACGGAAAGTCATTGCGATGGTCGCACAATCGATGTTGTTGAGTGGGGAAGAAAAAGTGAGATAGAACTTCGCTACAGGGAATGGAAGTGAAGAAATAAGTTGGGACCAACTATTTATAGGAAGTTAGGCTGAGTACGGTGCTCAGGTGGCTGTTACGCGGGTCGCGCAACACGTTCAGGGATCATAAATTAAACATGATTAATCCTAATTCTTTGATTCCAATAAACAAAGAAAGGATTAAGGGGGCATCTGTTGGAGCATAAAAAATAATGAAGAAAGATTGAAAGGGTAGAAGATCAGAAGAGAATTGAAGAAATGAGAAAGAAAGAAGAAAATCAAGTATCATATTCAGTGGTTGCACGGGTTGCACAATTAATTTCCTCCATTGTGCGGGTCGCACAACCAAGATCAGAGACAGTTTATTATGGACAATCAGATTTGATGCAAGGTGGGTCCCTTGGCATAAAGATCGAGGGTTTGCACGTGTGTAGGCCTATAAATACCCCACTCCCCCTCTCATTTAGAAGAGAGAAGAATTTTGAAAGAAGAGCAAAGCTCCAGAGGAAGATTGAAGTTGAGAGAGAGTGTGTCAAGTTGGTTGTGCGAGCCACGCAACTAGGCTATTATATACCCAATAATGAAAGGGGCCAAGGTGATGCCCAAATTGCCAAGTTTAATCTTTGTCACTTCAAGCTCGCCTTTTACATGATAGACAAGCTCAAAAAGGGGAAAGATCATATGATCAAACCCGCACAACCATTCCTCCTAGAGAGATGATCAAAGCAGATGTCAAAATGCTGTCGAATTTGAGATTCGACATTCGAACATTATCAATTTATGTATTTTAAATGATCTATCTTATAATCAAGGGATATTAGAGGATGTAAATGAAGTCAGCACTATTAATATGTAACACCCCAGATTTTTTCCAACCTGGGGTTAGACGTCCTTAGGCAATGGGTCAACCATAACACCTTGGTAACCTCTCAGAACCCAATTCCAAAGCCAAAGAAATCACTTAGGATTAATTCCTTTAGAAATTAAGCATAAGTTAGCTAGCGCTACGCTAGAGTAGCTGTGACATTGTCCCTAAACACTTTAAATATGTTCTGCAAGACCCAAAACTTATAGAATCAATGACACTATAATACCCTGAAACCTAGGATCAAACTCTAAACAAGTTTTCTCTCATGAACCCTTTGAAACTTTGTATTTGTAACACCCCAGATTTTGGCTAATCTGGGATTTGACGTCCTTAGGCAGTGGGTCAAATAAAACACCTGGAAAATTGCTCAGAACCCAATTCCATAGCCAAAGAAACCACTTAGGATTAATTCCTTTAGAAACTAAACATAAGTTAGCTAGCGCAACGTTGGAGTGCCTGGGAAATAGTCCCTGATCACTTTAAATATGTTCTACAAGACCCAAATCGAGTAGAACGTATGACTCTATAATACTCTATAACATCGGATCAAACTCTAAGCAGGTTTGTTCTCTGGACCACTTTAAAATTTTGTATTGGATCTAGACCGCGCGTCGAAAGTCCGATGCCTACTATCTTAGACCGTTAGAACCGCCTAGCTGGACTTGACAATCATTTCAAAAATCAAGTCCAACCAATAATCACAGGCTATTTCATTGAGCCCGGACTGAAGAGAGTGCGAATAGGGACAGAATTGGAATTTGAAATTCAAATCTGGCACACGACTTGACGTGTCAGTATTAAGCGTTTTGACCGTCAGAATTCAGCCAAATTACACCCTCAGATCAGGAAAAATTTCTATTTCATATCATGAGATTTGCAGGCCTGATCTACGTGCGGTGACCGCTGAACTGAAACTGGTCCGCCACGTGCGATCTGCGAACCCTGCCGGACTGAAAACTTGATGTATGCTAGATCCAGTATGCATGAGCTTAAGTCCGACCGCATTTGGCTAGGGGACCTCCAGAAATGTCCCTTTGGACTGAAACAGCCCTGATTTGGTTACCCCTCAAGTGAACCTTGTTCCCGAGCCTATTTCGGACAAGTTTGGGCTTATAAAAAGGGTTGAAACCCTCACTCCTCTCTCCCATCCGAATTTACAAAAATCCCTAGATTGGGATAGAGAAAAGGTGAGAGTTTGTGAGAGAGAGTAGGAGAGATTTTTCCTGCCTTCGTGCCACATGTTGTACGTGCTTCAGCAACACATCTCAATCACCTGGCCGGTGATTTCTCCACTTTTCAGGTATGAAATAACCCTAGAAAGTTGCTGATTTGAGGTTTACTAGGATTCATAGCTTGCTAGCTGACGTAACTCGTGAATTAAGTTCTTTTATCGCTGTAGACGAAGCGTATACGCTCCGTTCGAATTCACACGTTTATAAGAGACAAGGTGTGGATTTTAGACGCTTTGATTGACTGTTTCCAAAGCTTTCAATGTCGTTTAATAGTAGATTATCGACGGCAACGCCGTTTGACATGTACAACATGCTGTCCGTTTCCTGTTTCATAAACCGGCGAAGAATATGAGATTTAGGGCATTTTAGTCATTTGTAGGAAGTACTGATTTCATTCATATTTTGCTGATGTGATTGACATGATTTGTTGTCGCATTAGAATGTTAGGAATGCATGCATAATTAGTTTGGTGAAGAGATTCGCCTAAATGCGCACTTCGGGTCGACATACTATATGTAGACTTAAGTGTGTAGTGTAAGTGTTTGTATTAATGCTTGTATTAGTATGCATTGAATGAAATGATGTTATGGATTAGTTTGAGATTGGTTTCTTAATTGATATGCTGATGTGAATGATTTCTTACATGTTAGCCATATGCATGATTTCATTATATGAATGAAATGCATGTGCTTGATGATTCACGTAAGGTGTATGTTATAACATGTGCTTGGTGATTTCATTATGATTTAATTTGAGATTGAATTCTCAATTAATTTGCTGATGGAAATGATTTACTATATGTTGGCGATATGCATATTTTCATTATATGTGTGAAAGGCATGTATCAGGTGATTTGCTTAAGTTGTATGTTACAACATGTGTTAACATGCTCATATGGTGGTATTTCATTTCCAATTCTTTCACATGCTTTGCTGATGTGATTCCACATGTTTGGGACTGTACTTAGTCCAGGCAGTCGATAACCGAGCGAATTCATGGTTGGCTTATCTTTGCCACGAACGACGCGTCGATGAACGCGAGCCGTGTTTTGGTGTTGGCGGCAGTGCTTAGGCCACACGAAGTGTTTTACGCACTTCATGTCGTTCAACTTGAGATGCGATCGTGCTAGTCGAGCCCGTCAAGTAACCCGACTGGCCGTTATATGTTCACCCTGCATGAGTCATAACTGCTTGAACCTAGGGTATTGAACTTACCATTGTAAACCCTGTTAACCATGGTACCTTGATCCACGAAAACTCATGAGCCGGGCATGGTGGTATGGGACACCATGGTCGAGCTGTCGGCCTACGCTGGGGCCACAAACCTCCCCATAGTGACCAGTGAGCACCTAGTCTCATGAGAAGATTATGGTGGTATGAGACACTATATTCTTGCTGTCGGCCTACACTGATCAGGCGACGAGTCCTTTATAGTGACCGCGAGCGTATTCTGAGTCTACAGGAGGCGACGACCCTTCAGTAGCAATAGAGTACAGTAGGCCTGTATTGATAAGGTGATGGGGGAGCGGAGCAACGAGTGCATGCAACAGCCCTGGCAGCCCTTGCAGCGACCTACAAAATATACATCGTATGAGATTACTAGGAGTGACGACCCTAGACAGGATCTGTGTTGGGATTGATATAAGGGAAGTACCTTAGTTTCCTAATCCTGCTGTTTGAATGGACTAATAACAACTCAAAAATCATATCACCATTACATTACATGTGCCTGGAAGATGTGGAGCACTTTAGAGAGTGTGGCATGCCGCGGTCGTAAGATGGTGCCGTATGAGGGAGATCATCGGTGAGGGCATACATCACGTCATGTCATATTGCATTAACAACAGTTTTAGGATTGTTTGATTTACTGTTTTACTATTATCGCATGATTGATTTGAGAACATGTTAATCCTTGCTCTATTATTCCACTGAGTTAGCTACTCACTCCCACGTTACGGGATGGTGTTTCCGGATACCCACCAGACCCTTTTGTGATTGCAGATGATGGCGCGGCCTGCGAGGCGGAGCCGGACTTGATGATGATGAGGAGGATTCCTCCTTTATGCGTGTTCTGATTGACAGGATTACAAGGAGGTTGATTAGATACTTTGACACTTGTCATCTTATATTTTTAGCGCACTCATGTATATTCGTTTTGTCTACTTTTGGAGTATACATGTATGTATATAACCTGGTAACATGTTCACACTCTGGAGACATATAACAGTTTATATATGTTATACATACTATCACAGTCTTCCGCTTGTTAATTTAACTGCCTCTGGAGTATGATATGCTGTTCTACCTTAATCTCACTCATGTTTAATACATTATCACAGACAACATTCAATCATACATATTTATGTTGCATAAATAATATTTTGAAACTTGGGAGTTGGGTTTTTGCTCGACCCCCCGATTTTCGGGATGTTACAGTATTGGATCTAAATCGCGCGTCGAAAGTCCGATACCTACAATCTTATACCATTATGACCGCTTAGCTGGACTTGACAATCATTTCAAAAATCAAGCCCAACCGACGTTCAGAGGCTATTTCATTGAGCCTGGAGTAAAGAGAGTGAGAAAGGGTAAGGATTTGGAAATTTTAATCCAAATCTGGCACGTGACTTTGCGCATTATTATTAAGCATTCTAACCGTCAGAATTCAGCCAAATTTCACCCTCGGATCAGGAAAAATTTCTCTTTCATATCATGAGACTTGTAGACCTGATTTAGTTGCGATGTCCGGTGAACTAAAATTGGACCGCCATGTGCGATCTGCGAACTCTACCGGACTGAAAACTTGGTGTGAGCAACATCCAGTGACTATGAGCTTAAGTCCGATCGCGTTCGGCCAGGGGACCTCCCGAAATGCTCTTTTATATCGAAACAGACCAGATTTGGTTATAACCCAAGTATACTTTGTTCCTAAGTCTAAAACGGTGAGGTTTTATCCTATATAAGGGCCTTAAACCCTCACATATCTCACCCATCCGAATTTGCTAGAAACCCTAGCTAGAGAGAGCGAGATTATGAGAGAGTAGTGGGAGAGAATTCCCACCACTTGCTGCAGCTTTTGCACGTGCTAAAGCACCGCACTCCAATGACTTTTTCGGTGATTCCAACGCACTCCTAGGTAAGAAAAACCCTAACTACTTGCTGATTTAGGGTTCTTTCGATTCAAATAGCAACATAGCTTATGTATCTTGTGCATTAAGTCGCCTGTACGCCGTTGACGAAGCGTATACGTTCCGTTCGAAATGATACACGTCTAGGGCAAAAGGTGAGGAATTTAGATGCTTTGATTGACTGATTTCAAAGTTTTCAATGTCATTTAATAGTAGATTATCGATGGCAACTCCGTTTGACATGTACAACATGCTGTTCATTTTCCGTTTCATAAACGTATGGTAAATATGATATTTAGTGTATTTTAGGCATTTATAAAAAATACTGTATACGTCCATATTTTGCTGAAATGCTTGACATGTAAATTCATCGTGTTACGATATTATGTATGCGCGTATAATCTGTTTGGCGAAGAGATTCGTCCTAATGCGCACTTTGGGTCGACATACACTATGTAAACTAAAGTGTGTGGACTAAGTGTTTGTATAAATGTTTCTATTAGTATGTATTGAATAAATAGTGTTGTAAATTAGTTTTGAGAATGAATTCTCAATCCACATGATGTCGTATATGATTTCCTACATGTTTGTTATATGAATTGATTTCCTTATATGTATAGAATACATGTGTTGGTTGATTTGCTTACTTCGTATGCGGCCATATAGGCCCTTGGTGTTTTGGACCTAGAGTTAGTGCTCCTAGATTTGAAAGGTTTGATGATATAGGAAATCCAATCCCATTTAGACAATCTTGACCCTAAGCGATAGAGCAATTCCCTGTATTAGTAATGGTATGAAACCATCTAACGTATAAGTATAGATTTTGGATTATGGCTAGCAAGTTACAGACTAGTCTACTAATTACCTTAAGTAGTGTAAAGCCTGTATATGCTAAGCAATAGTAGGTTAGTTTTGGTTGTAGTGGGACTCCCTTCCTTGGGTAGATCCTCATAACATTCATAGGCTCCTTTAGTAACTCTCAGGAAGCTTATTTAACTTAGAACCATTCACTCTCAGGGAAAACTTATAAATCTCTCAGATTGAACTTAGAATAAACCAGCACGCCCCTTAGAATTCCTCTTAGAATTGCCTTCCCAAGGATTTATTGCATTCAGGGACGCGAAGTAAAGGAACTGTATATACAAGCGATGTATTCGCGGTTTGAATCGACTTCTTGATCCTAGTGGTTACCAATAAATCCAATGCTCTGATCAAGCAGAAGATCGGCATCGACTCAGATTAAGAACTGATACAATGAATTTTCTGTCCTGATTAGACAAAAGGTCAATGTATCCGGCTCAGACTCACTACACAACTTTTCTTCCATGTTGGCTCGACCACATACAACCGAAAGTTATTGTTTTGCCTTTGAAAAATGTTGAGGACATCTAGCCAATAGAGAGTAGGCTTATTTCTACAACCATAGGTACCAATGTCATAGAACGCATCACTAACAAAGGAAGACTAATGTAGTGAGAGGTTATTTCCTATTTTATGTCAAGGATAGCCCCTAAGTTGCACCTCGTTCCGATATACGGATCGATACACAGATTCTTGAACCTTAAGTAGAACTAAGTTTTAAGGGGGGTAGAACATTTTGAGTCCAATCTAGTTAGGTCAGCCAATGCAACCGTTAGATTAGAGTAGCGCAGCGGAAGCGTGGTTAGCCTCTTCCCCACTGGCCCAAGATCGAAAAAGTTGATTTAGGTTATACGTAAGGTTAGGTCATTAAATAAGATTTGAACCTTCCTTAGAACGTTAATATAAAAGTCTCTTTAAGTACTCATTACCCTTAGCCAATTTCGGGGATGAAATTTTATTTTAAGGGGGGTAGATTGTAACACCCTAGATTTTTGCCAACCTGAGGTTAGACGTCCTTAGGCAATGGATCAACCATAACACCTTGGTAACCTCTCAGAACCTAATTCCAAAGCCAAAGAAATCACTTAGGATTAATTCCTTTAGAAATTAAGCGTAAGTTAGCTAGCGCTACGCTAGAGTAGCTATGAAATTGTCCCTGAACACTTTAAATACGTTCTGCAAGACCCAAAACTTATAGAATCAATGACGCTATAATACCCTGAAACCTTGGATCAAACTCTAAACCCGTTTGCTCTCAAGAACCCTTTGAAATTTTGTATTGGATCTAGACCGCGCGTCGAAAGTCCGATACCTACAATCTTAGACTGTTATGACCGCTTAGCTGGACTTGACAATCATTTTAAAAATCAAGCCCAACCGACGTTCAGAGGCTATTTCATTGAGCCTGGAGTAAAGAGAGTGAGAAAGGGTAAGGATTTGGAAATTTTAATCCAAATCTGGCATGTGACTTTACGCATTATTATTAAGCGTTCTGACCATCAGAATTCAACCAAATTTCACCCTCGGATCAGGAAACATTTCTCTTTCATATCATGAGACTTGTAGACCTGATTTAGGTGCGATGACCGCTGAACTGAAATTGGACCGCCACGTACGATCTGCGAACTCTACCGGACTGAAAACTTGGTGTGAGCAACATCCAGTGACTATGAGCTTAAGTTCGATCGCGTTCGGCCAGGGGACCTCCCGAAATGCTCTTTTGGATCGAAACAGTCCAGATTTGGTTATAACCCAAGTATACTTTGTTCCTAAGTCTAAAACGGTGAGATTTTAGCCTATATAAGGGCCTTAAACCCTCACATATCTCACCCATCCGAATTTGCTAGAAACCCTAGCTAAAGAGAGAGAGAGATTGTGAGAGAGTAGTGGGAGAGAATTCCCGCCACTTGCTGCAGCTTTTGCACGTGCCAAAGCACCGCACTCCAATGACTTTTTTGGTGATTCCAACGCACTCCTAAGTAAGAAAAATCCTAACTACTTGCTGATTTAGGGTTCTTTCGATTCAAATATCAACATAGCTTATGTATCTTGTGCATTAGGTCGCCTGTACGCCGTTGACGAAGCGTATACGTTCCGTTCGAAATGATACACGTCTAGGGCAAAAGGTGAGGATTTTTGACGCTTTGATTGACTGATTTCAAAGCTTTCAATGTCGTTTAATAGTAGATTATCGACGGCAACGCCGTTTGACATGTACAATATGCTGTCCATTTTCCGTTTCATAAACGTACGATAAATATGATATTTAGGGTATTTTAGGCATTTATAAAAAATACTGTATACGTCTGTAATTTGCTGAAATTATTGACATGTAAATTCATCATGTTACGATATTATGTATGCGTGTATAATCTGTTTGGCGAAGAGATTCGTCCTAATGCGCACTTTGGGTCGACATACACTATGTAGACTAAAGTGTGTGGACTAAGTGTTTGTATAAATGTTTGTATTAGTATGTATTGAATAAATGGTGTTGTAAATTAGTTTTGAGAATGAATTCTCAATCCACATGATGTCGTATATGATTTCCTACATGTTTTTTATATGAATTGATTTCCTTATATGTATAGAATACATGTGTTGGTTGATTTACTTACTTCGTATGCTATAACATGTGTTAACATGCTTGTATTATTGTATTTCATTTCTATTACTCTCATATGATTACTGACATTGGTTTACAAATGCTTGGGGCTATGACCTAGTCCAGGCAGTCGATAATGGATCGAATTCTTGGTTGGCTTCTATTTGCCACGAAGGACGCGTCGATGAACGCGAGTCGTGTTTTGGGTTGGCGGCAGTGGTTAGGCCACACGAAGTGTTTCATGCATTTCATGTCATTTAGCTTGAGATGCGCTCATGCTAGTCGAGCCCGTCAAGTAACCGACTGACCATTGTATGTTCACCTTGTATTTGTCATAACTGCTTGAACCAAGGGTACTGAACTTACCATTGAAAACCCTGTTAACCATGGTACCCTGATCCATAAAGACTCATGAACCAGGTATGGTGGTATGGGATATCGTGGTCGAGCTGTCGGCCTACACTGGGGCCACTTACCTCCCCATAGTGACCAGTGAGCACCCTACTCTGAGCAGATTATGGTGGTATGGGACACTATATTCTTGCTGTCGGCCTACATTGATTAGGTGATGGGGGAGTGGAGCAACGAGTGCGAGCAACAGCCCTGGCAGCCCTTTGTAGTGACCTTGAGTTTATCCTGACACCACATGGGGGCGACGAGTCCTGATGTAGTCTTAAGGATATAAATAGGCCTGTATTGATAAACTGATGGGGGAATGGTGCAACGAGTGCGAGCAACAGCCCTGGCAGCCCTTGCTGCGACCTACAAATATAACATCGTATGAGAATACTAGGAGTGACGACCCTAGACAGGATCTGTGTTGGGATTAATATAAGGAAGGTACCTTAGTTTCCCAATCCTGCTATATGAAAAGGACTAATAACAACCCGATAATCATTATCCATATCGCACTGCATGTGCCTGAAATATTTGGAGCACTGCGGGAAGAAAGAATGCCACGGACGCAGATGGTGCCGCATGAGTGTAAGACCCGTATCCTAGACCGTATCGTTCGGTAGACTTCTGCAGTCTTCCCGGTCGAATCCCAGCAACCTCGACCCTTAACCGACATTTGCGCGTGACCCTAATTCACACACCGTTAACCCGAGTCGACTCAACCCGAGACTTGTACCCTATCGACCGCGTCGTCACCGCGGTTCTGATGGCGCGTCTCGTGCGCCGAGGTGATACCCAGGCCAGGAGATGTGGGCCCACGTTTAGTTCGAGAAAACACTACGCGTTACAAGTATCAAAGGAATCTCTATGAAACATCCCATCAATCCTATCAATCAAAGTACACATCACCAATTAATGCCAAGTACAACTACCCTCCCCAAAAGTCAACTTTTCTTACAACAAAAATACTCCCTTACATCACTCACCATCCCTCTCATCCCATCACTCCACCTCACCCTTCTCTCTCTCATTTTCTCTCTTTTCATTCCAAGAAAACCCATACCTCACGTCCAAGCTTTCCCTCCTCTCTAAGAAAGCCACAAGTGTGGCCCACTTTCCTTACCCTTCCATCTCCCATCTCAACCATTCAAACCTCATCTCTACCGTTGGAATCGAAGCTAAGGAGCCTTAGAGCACTAGGGAGGAAGAAGGAAAGGTGGGTGATTTATTATTTGATTTATGATTTAAGGGCCCACTATGTGGGACCCATCTTGATGTATGTGTGGTATCAAGAGGGACCCATAGTGGCAGGGTCCCTCCACTACTTTGATCTTCATTCTCTCTCTCTCTCTCTCTCTCTCTCTCTCTCTCTCTCTCTCTCTCTCTCTCTCTCTCTCTCTTGACCCACCACGAAGTTGATCCACACCGTCCACGTTGATGTGGACCTATCATGATGTATTTATTATACCTGCACCATTCAGCAAAAACAGGACGGTGGAGATCCATCCACCTGATGTGTGTGCACGTGTGCAGTGCACTGGTCATGGTGTCACCTTGATGTGTATGCTTTATGCACACCGTCCAGCAACCTGGACGGTGCAACCCACCTGTCATGTATGTGTTTCATGCCTACTGAGGGACCCTGTTGCTGACGTGTTGTAGCCCAGCAAGTGGGAGCCACACACGATAGATGTGTTTCATCCGTGGGACCCACGCACGTGTGGACTCCAACATAAGGTATGTATCTCATTAACGCCATCCAAACGGTGGGCCCCACATCAACAGCTGCAGCCGCTAATGCAGCAAGTCTTGTGGGTACGATCATGGGTCTGTGTTTCATCTAGACCGTCCGTTGGACCAACGTCCAACCTCATGGACGCTGCCCCTTTAAAAAAAAATAATAATAAAATATACATAATAAATATTATATTATGCGAGGTGGCCCACACCATGTGGGACCCACCTTGAATGTATGTACCCAGCAGCACTCCCAGCAGCACTGCTGCTCAATTAGCGCTAGCAAGTTCTAGGTGCCACCTTGACGTACGTGTTTTATCAAGCCGTCCATCCCTTTTTATTTTATTTTATTTCTCTGAAGGGCAATGCAGCAAGCTTTGTGGGCCCCACCACGAGGTATGGGTTTGATCTGCACCGTCCACCCATCCTCTGCTATTGAGGGGATCACCGTGATGTATGGTTTGATCCACACCGTACCTGGTTGGGATGGTGGATCTCCACCATGATGCATGCATACATCCGCACCTTCCGTCCATTTCCCTGGGACGGGCTACCTCACACGTGTGGTTCATGTGAGAATAGGCCCACCTATATGTATGTATTTTATTTCCACGCCGTCCATCAGTGTCTTATCAAAACCGTCCATCTAAACGCCCAACGTTTGGACGCTGGACATGCTAGACGTTTTCAAATATTGTATTTTGTAATATAATATAATATATATATATATATAATATATATTTTATATCATGTGGTGATGGCCCCACGTGGGACCCACCTTGATATTGGCAACGGTCCGGCTGGCGTACGTCACACCCGTAAATAGCTGGTGTAAATGACGTCAACAAGTTACGTGGGTCCCACGGGATGTATATGTTCACCCAAGCCATCCAGATGGTGGGACCCACCGCTGGACTGATGTCAGCAGATTTTGTGGGTCCCATGTAATGTATTTGTTTCATCCACACCATCCAAATCATCTAGACAATGCTGGACTTAATGGACAATGCTATGTGGGCCACACCGTGGTGTACCTGTTAGCCACGCCGTCCATCTATATTCTGGACGGGTAGGGCCTGCCTTGATGACGTGTTGTATATTCACACATCCATCCATTTTTCCTTGTCAGCGGGCGGGACCTACCCTGAGGTATTTATTTCATCCAGACCATCCAGATTCATATTGGACAGTGCTGGACAAGGTTTGGTTGGTGCTGATTTACTTGGAGACTGTTTGGATGGTGTCGATGCACCTGGACACGGTTTGGATGGTGCTGATACACAAGGACAATGTTTAGATGGTGCTGATGCACTTGGACACAGTTTGGATAATGCTGATTTATATGGACAATGTTTGGATAGTGCTGGTCCTCATTGATGGGCCAAGAGCCCCATGGATTGATGGTGTTCAGTGATACACATGATGATATACCTACAACTATTGAAACGAATTTTGGTGTAATCCAAGCCGTTCACATTGATGGAGAATGATGGTTGAATGTCCACATTGTGACCTTCCATTAGGCCTTGTTAGGCCCATTCTCATTGATTCCGACTGTCGAGGCCGAATCCGATCGATAAGGTCGATTGCCGATTATCATGACCGATTACTGATCGTGGCCGATTGTCGATTGACGTGACCGATTGCCGATTCTGTTTATCATGGCCGATTGACCGATTACCGATCGAGGCCGATTATCGTGACCGATTACCGATCATGGCTGATTATCGATTGACGTGGCCGATTGCTGACTCTACTTATCATGGTCGATCGACCGATTACCGATAGAGGCCGATTATCGTGACCGATTACCGATCGTGGCCGATTGTCGATTGACGTGGCCGATTACCGACTCTGCTTATCGTGGCCGATTGACCGATTACCGATTGTGGAGGCCGATTATCGTGACCGATTACCGATCGTGGCTGACTATCGATTGACGTGGCCGATTGCCGACTCTGCTTATCGTGGTCGATCGACCGATTACCGATCGAGCCCGATTATCGTGACCGATTACCGATCGTGGCCGATTGTCGATTGACGTGGCCGATTATCGACTCTGTTTATCGTGGCCGATTGACCGATTACCGATTGTCAAGGCCGATTATCGTGATCGATTACCGATCGTGGCCGATTGTCGATTGACGTGACCGATTGCCGACTCTGCTTATCGTGGTCGGTCGACCGATTACCGATCGAGGTTGATTATCGTGACCGATTACCGATCGTGGCCGATTGTCGATTGACGTGGCCGATTACCGACTCTACTTATTGTGGCCGATTGACCGATTACCGATTGTCGAGGCCGATTATCGTGACCGATTACCGATCGTGGTCGATTGTCGATTGACGTGACTGATTGCCGATTCTATTTATCGTGGCCGATTGACCGATTACCGATCGAGGCCGATTATCGTGACCGATTACCGATCGTGGCTGATTATCGATTGACGTGGCCGATTGCTGACTCTACTTATCGTGGCCGATCGACCGATTACCGATCGAGGCCGATTATTGTGACCGATTACAGATCGTGGCCGTTGTGATGTGTATCCAGCCTGTGTTTAAGGCCCAACGTGGTGTATATGTGGCCTATGTGATGAGGCCCATTGTAATGCATTTAAGGGCCAGGCGATAGAGCCCATTGTGATGTATATTAGGCCCATGTGATGCAATTTGACCCATTATGATTGTATGAGGCCCATAGTGTGGTATTTTGGCCCTCTTATGAGGCCATGGGTTTAATATATGTTTGGCTTTATGTGGGTCATCCCTTGGGAGCAATGTTGGTTAAATGTCCACATTGTCAAAGCCGATTGATGATACCGATTATGAGTATGAGACAGCATAGCATCAAGATACATGCCCATACGCATCATCTGCACGTTTGTTATGAGATGTGGTTGATCATTGCATTTATCATTGAACACGTTGTTATGAGACTCCCTGATAGGCAGATGTTACCTCACATGAGCGTACGGTTTGCGTAGGATTAATGCATGACTGGATTGTATGATTCATACATCTTGCATTGTGTGTTGTGATTACTATATGCCCTAGCGACATAGGTATATCGTGGATGGCCAGATGGGACACCGAAAATCTATTTTATATGGGGTGTTATAGATATCCCTGGGTGAAAGTCCCTAAACCCTCTTGGTTCCAGAGGTTGCTCCAACGTCTAGACCTGGTGGGTAGATGAGCGTTGAGTGCCGATTACCAGATGGCTGCGCTCTCCACTATGTCGTGGTCGGTTGGAAGGGGGTGTGGCCTTACCTGCCCGAGAGGAGGGGGCAATGCTAGGCTGAGTCTGACCAGATCGAGGAATGGGTCCGCTATTGACGAGCTGGGCCCGATATTGGTAGGTGGATAGTGAGGTCTCTTCCACTCACCTTGTTGCGCGCGATGGGGCAGCAATCTAGTTTGGAGTGCAATAGACCCTGGTGATTTCTCAGAGAGGAATCGTACTGATATGTGGACTTATCGAGTAGGAGTTGCATGCTCATTCATTCATTCATTCACTATTCACTCGGGCTGGTGGTGCGCAACTAATTGTTGTGTACCTTTGTTACGGCAAGGATTTCGGTTAGGCGCACGACCAACCTGAGATCTGGAGTTTACCACGTTGAGCCTAACTATCCAAATTTAGATATGGGACTAGTTTGGATAGAAGTCCTTGTGGTGGACCCCATAGCCTACGATACTACGTACTATCATCCTGACTTCACACTCTAGCATGGTCATTTCATTCGCATCTCATATTGCATTATATCCGCAGGCATATGGCATTTCGGGTTGCTATTTCTGCACTTATATGGCTTAGATAGATTTAGCAGGATTTGTATATTGCATTGCATCTTCGGCATTTGATTTTTGGCTCTTTATGACTCCTTATCGCATAGTTGTTCTATATTGCGTATTTTGATATTGATTAACTTATAGACGTGTCCATACTTCTGCTTACTCTGTTATCGTATGATTTATATCTTGTCAATATTTCTGCTTACTCTGATAATTCCTGCTCTTGTTAGTGTTTCTGCTTATTTAGACATTGTATGGTTTATGGATTACCAATTTTTTTTGGTATTGTATGATTATAGCATTGTATTGAATATTTGGCACTTACCTTGTGCACACACTTACACCACCCTCTAAGCTTTCTATAAGCTTATGCACGATAGATGCGTGCAGGTGATGTTAGGTTGCAGCAGTGTTGAGCTTAGAGCGTGCAGTGGTCTTCTGGAGCTTGATTTTTATGTATTTCCCTTTCAGTATTGTACTCAAACGATTATATTAGTGGATATGTGATGATGATGTTGCCTTTGTGAATTGGGTAATCTTGTGGTTATGCTTATTACTAGTTATATGTATAAAAAAAAATCCTCCTTGTAGGATTCCAGGATCGGAATCTGGCATATGAATGCTAGGAGCCGAGAATGGGGTACTACGGAGGCTGTCGAGACCAAATTCGGTAATCGAGATTCTTATGAATCCGATTCCCGGGTTTGGGGCGTGACAATAAGGGAGTATGTCGATGAGGGCATCCATCATGTCATTTCATGCATGCATTAACAACAGTATCTAGGAATGTTTGATTGACTGCTCTACTATTATCCCGTGATTGATTTGATAACATGCTAATCTTTGCTCTATGATTCCACTGAGTTAATTACTCACTCCCACATTACGGGACGGTGTTCCGGACACCACCAGACCCTTTTGTAATTGCAGATGATGGCGCGGCCTGCGAGGCGGAGCCGGACTTGATGATGATGAGGATCCCTCCTTTATGCGTGTTCTGATCGACGGGATTACAGGGAGGTTGATTAGACGCCATGACACTTGTCATTTTATATTTTCGGAGAACTCATGTATATTCTTTTCTTTCCATTTTTGGAGTATACATGTATTTAATTAACCTGGTAACATGTTCACACTCTGGAGACTTACAATCAATTATATATTTTATGTATTTATCATAGTCTTTCGCTTGCTAATTTAACTCTCTCTCGAGTATGATATGTTGTTTTGCCTTAGTCTCAATCTTGTTTAATGTCATTCTACAGACAACATGCATTTATCATTATCTAGTTGCATAAGTGACATTCTGGAACTCGAGAGTTGGGTTTCTACCCGACCCCTGATTTTCGGGATGTTACATAATATAATACTTGTTCTATGTATTCTTTCTTTGTTATGTTTTAATAAGAAAATTCCTCAAATCGAATGCATTTCTTTCTTGTTCGAAACAATGTCGAGTGGGCTACCCAATCAGCATGGAAGGACTCATAGTCTTAGATGTATGCACCCCACCAAAGTCCACCTTGTATTCATATCAGGCCCCATAGGAAAGCCCAATCATTACATGATAGAGAGGGCAAGGAAGCCCACTTGAAGTCCTCTTAACTCACCTTGTTATATGCTCACTTGACTCACCCCATGAGGCCCACGCTTGGTGTAAGTACGTCATCTAAACCATCCACTATTTGTAGGAGAGTACATTGTCACCTCTTACCAGAGATGGAAGAATATGTGATACTAGATTTGGTATATCCATTGTGTGGAGACTACCTTAATGTATGGGTTAGATTCACCATCCTTTCAGTGGATCACATCTTGGGATATATGACATATTAGTACCTTAGGAAGCTAATGTTAGTGTAACATGGGACATACCACCTGGACTCCTATAGATGTAGAAGGGGCATGTCATTTAGCTCATACTCTTTGTATGTGATATACCGATTAAGGTCGAATATGGTCTATTATTGTCTGCTATATATATATGAGAACATGCTTAAAATAACATCATGGTATATGAACATACACATCATTTATATGCATGTTGTGAGGAATGATTGATCATAGCATTTGCCATTGGGCTAAGACATTTAGGGGACTTCTTGTGAGGTGGAGTTACCCCACATGATAGGGCAGTACGCGCAGGTTTGATGCATGACTGGATGATATGATTGATGCATCTCACATTTAGTATGACATGATCACTTTACACCCTAATGACATAGGGTTGTGGCCTCCACAGGCATATCATGGATGACCAGATGGGATACAAGAAATGTTTGGTTCTAGCATATGGGTATTTAGTATGTCCATGAGTGAAAGTCCCTAAACCCTCTTGGTACTAGAGGATGCTCCAACATCGAGACTGGGTGGATAACATGAACGCCCGAGTACCTAATACCAGTAAATGGTGTCTCCCACTGATCGTGGTTGGTTGAAGGGGGTGTGGCCTTATTCACCCTAGATTAAGGGGCTATAAGCTAGGTTGAGTTTGTCCAGCTCGTAAATGGGTCCGCTATGGATGAGCCAGGTTGGTATTGGCAGATTACTGGCCAGACGAGTACTGAGGTCCTTTTCACTCACTTGTTTGTGTGGCTAGTGAGGTGTAAGCCAGTGTAGAGTGTATTAAAGCTCGATGATATCCCAAAGATAAGCTGTACTGAAATGTGTATGTACTGAGTATGGGGTTGCATGTTCAACATTTGACTCATTCATTCATTCATTCATTCATTAACTATCCACTCGGGCTGTGGCACGTAAGTAAATCATTACGTGTACCTTCGCAATGGCCATGTTAGGTGCACAACTAACCTAAGATTTAGAGTTTACCACATTGAGTGTAGCTATCCTAATTCAAGTTGAGACTAGTTTGGATAAAAGCCCCCTTTTGATAAACCTCATGGCTTGTGATACCAAATACTATCATCTTGAATACACACATCAGCTTTGTCATTTCTTTTGCCTTATATAGCCTAAATATGACTAATTGTGTTTATGGAGTTGTTAGGATTTGCATATTGCATTACATCCTTAGCATATAACATTTGGCTTAGTATGTATTACATTCCATAGCTTTGGTATGATTGACATCATTCATGGACATGCCAGTATTTTTGCTTACTCTGATATTTATTTGCTTAGCAAATGCATTGTGCACACACGCACCACCCTCTGAGCTTCTTAGTAAGCTTATGCATGACTGTTGTGGCAGATGATGTTAGGTCGTAGTAGCATTGAAGTAGGAGCATGTGGCTGAGCTTTACAGAGATTTTATTTCCCTTTCATCATTGTAATCAACTATTCATATTAGTGGATATGTGATGATGATGTTACTCTTATGATTTGGTTACACTTATGGTTATGCTCCTTTACAAAAAGAAATTTCACACTGAAAAATCCTCCTTGTTGGATCTTATAATCAGAATCTGGCATATGGGTGCTAGGAGCTGAGAATGGGGTACTACGGAGGCTATTGACACTGGATTCAGTGATCTAGAATTTTGTGAGCCCGGTTCCCGAGTTTAGGGCATGACAGAAGATGGAGCATAACTTGGGAATACCTAAGAATAACATCACATATCTACTGATAGCTACCCTTCACTATATGATTGTTGTGAACTTAGAATGATTAGGTCCTCTGATTTTGAATAACTTATAAAGTTTCTAATATAGTCCCCTATCGTGTGCATTCAAGAGTGCTCAAGGCTAAGAGGTCCCTTGTTCCTTCCTATAGGACATAACACCTAAGAGGGTGACTAGAAGGGCTCCCATTCCCTCGTCCGAGACGAGTGCCCCCCAACCGAATTAGTGAGTGTGGACCAGCTACAGCAGATGTTGCAGGCAATGACCACCATTCTTTAGAGGCAGGGTAGATGACCCACTGCTACACTTTCCAGACTAAGCAGGACATGCGAGCTCCCTTGTACGTGACTTCAGGCAACTCGATTGTAATACCCCTCACCTCTGGTACACAGGTGTTACCATTTAAACCCATATTGGTGAAATTTTAAACTTAATTAACAAATAATTTTAATTCAACTCATATAGGAAGGGGCCTCCACTCATCATTGAAGTCGTCCATTAAAGACCCTTGGAGCTAAGAAGGACCCTACACCAGCCACAACGGTAAGCCTAACAGACCATCTCAAGTTAGGGTAGTTTTCAAATCATCTGGTCGTAGAATAATGGGACACCCACTGAGAACTTTAACTATTGAATCACCGACTTAGGATCCACCACTTCCTATGAGATTAACCCAACCATTGGATTTTAGATCTAACCACAGACTCCTCAAGGAATGGGAGTACATGAGCTTGGGTAGGTGGCCCACACCAATGATTTTGATTAGAGGCTAGATCCCACAAATGGGTAGGCAGACAAACGTGCAACCCTACATGGTGACAGGGCCATTATAAGTGGCCATGAGGGAAATAACTAGGCCTATGCACACCAATGGCCTTTGGAACCCTTTTCAACCATCCATGTTTGAAATGGGAATGATTCGACCCTTAGATCAGTTAAAATCCCATGATCAAACAAGGAATGGCCCACCCAGACTTTGGATCAACCTAATTAACGGCCTAAGATCCCAAAGTAGGACTTCTTATAAGAATGGATGGAGGGGATTTATCATAAACATCACGGTGGACCCCACACAGGGTGCGCGTGCACCCCAGTCTCCGTGCACGAGGTGCACAAGACAGCTTGAGCTAGTTAAACTAGCTTGGACCTGACTGTTTATGAAAAAGCTGGGAAATTCTCCCGCCCAAGATATTTTTAAACAGACGGATGTCTAATCCCGTGATGGCCCACCTCGTGCCACTGTCCGACCGATCTAAATCGTCCATCAGTCGGTGAACCCTGGACGGCCAAACCCTAGTGGTCTATCCGGATCCATGCATAGACACACGGATTCGAGTTGGTGCTGATCAAAGCCATGGGATTGGATATGTCCAAGGATGGTGGGCTAAGTCATTGCCACGTGGTTGATCCACGACTACCCTAATCATTGCATCCTAGCCATTTGTTCAGCCATCTAATAACGCCTTTCTCCTATTGCAAAAAATGGGTAGGAAGTCACTTGCATCAAGGAAAGAGAGAGGAGATTATGCCACTTTTAGCAAAGGTAGGTAGCTCGATCCGAGCCCTCCCTGGGCCATGTGGACAAGTTCTGACCATCCCTCCTAGGGAAGCACGGTATGAGAGAGGAGATCATCTTGTCTCATGAGAAGATGGTGAGAATAAGGATATTTCAGGAGATATTTTGAAACGAGGATGAATGGCCCAAAAGGTGGGCCTCGCGGCAATCAGCAGTCCCATTTGGTCCATTACGATGGACCAGATCTCATTGAAATACGATAGCTGGAGATTGGCCATTGACGGCCATCTCATCTTCTCCATTAACTCATCGAACCCACTCTGATGAGATGGACCCCCACAATAGATAAAAATGTACTTTTCTGATGGGCCAAATCAGCTAAATCACATCCCTCATGATGGATGGACCCCGTGCATCTGAGAAATGAAGATAAGTGTGAGAATACGACCACTTATCTCAGTCATTGGATGATTCGTGCAAGCAATTCCCTCGGCTATAAAAAGAGGGTGCTCATCATGGGATTCACACTAAAACACACACACACACACACAAAGAGAGAGAGAGAGAGAGAGAGAGAGAGAAGAGAGTGAGCTTACTCAAGTGCTGGATCGGTGTCGCACTACACTGAGTCACTCTGTTTAGCTCGAACTGAGTTAGGTCAGTGTGGGGCAGGGGAAGCCAAAGAAAGAGAGAACCATGGGTTGGTACTCTCAACCTTAGAGGAAGCAAGATCTACTAGCCATTACAGCTGTCAAAATGACTTGGCCAGCTTTGAGTTCGCTCGGGATTGAACGGCTTGTCTGTGAGGACCAATTAGTCAACTTAGCAGGAACTAAGATCAAGCCAGGTAATCTATCAGTTTCTTAGTCAGCCACACCACACACACGATGGGCCGCACCTGAGATGGAGCTTGGTGGTCCAAACCATGCACGCAGTGGGCTGCACCTGAGTGAAAACTTAGTGGGCCACACCATATAAGACAGTGGGCCTCACCCTACACAAATGCAGTGGGCCACGCATAAGGCTTATAGGTTATGCACATAATGAAGTTGCTAGGCCAAAACAAGCCAAACCTTGGGCTATGCACATGATGATTATGCTGGGCCGAAACAACGGCCCAGCCAACCTTGACTACCAACAACCGTGTTGCTGGGCTAGAATCGAGACACCCTAACCAAATTGTGGACTGTATATGGGTCACATGGCTAGGCCAGGAATGGTCTAGCCTAACCAGTTTTTGGGCCTTAATGGTAAGTTATATAATGTTAACCATCCCTACATCAACCCTCATTTACATAATCATTCAAGTCGTAGTTTGAGTTGCGCATATAACCTTTCGTATTCATTAGAAATCTAAGGTGGGCCCGAAAAATCAATGACGGGCAATGATTGTTATCCATCCATGATTACATGATATTTCATTGGATGGTTAGGATCATCCAAATGATGGGGCTTCCTTTTCTTGGTGGTCTATTAGAAGTGGCTTGGACCAAGTGAGTGATCCCGATTAACAACACTAAAGGTTGGGCCTTGATTGTATAACACAGACTGGGCCAAGCTAGGCCCAGTTCGGGCCTCTTGTGTTAGGACAATTTAGGCCTAAAATACATGATTTTTCGGCCCTTGCAAACTCAACATGGAGGTTAAGTTAGTGACAAATTATTCATGAGATTTACCATCTATGGAGTGATTCCACATACCTGACTATGAGACGAACCATTTAATGTTTTTATCACCGTTTCTTATTCGTATTTGTAGCATACATACCGATTCATTTTATTCATGTAATCTAGTATCTTCGACATTTCATTCCCACTTAACATACGATGGTATCTACCCCATATATCGAGAATTGATTGGCCACATGTTGACGAGTTCTGTCAACACCCTAAGGTGGTAGACTCATGGGTCGGGGATGGTGGTTTGGGACACTATGCCTAAGATGTTGGCCTATGCTGGGTGACGAGCCCACCATAGTGACCTTGGGCTTCTTTAAACTGATTGATTGTAATTGGACTAATAACGACCTGGCTAATCATACATACATGGCATATGGGTGATGACTGGTGGCTATTTCTAGATGTTGTATCACGTGCCCTTAGGTTTATTGGGGTATCATTTCACTAGCTGCTAGACCATTGGCTATCGATCTATGTACGTGATATACAATGGCTTGGTCATTATGCGGTACGTGATGTACGCATGTGATGTGTTGCGCTGATGACTAAATTTTTTTTCATGGGTGACGAGACCAAGTCCAACTGGATGAGCATCCCCAGGTTGATGATGCATTCACTCATTCATGCATATAATAAGACTACATCTTGTTATGTTTTGTATGCCTTGTTTCTTTCCATGCTATACTTGTCTAAGGCGACAGTGTGTAATCTTGAGGGTAATTCACACTGAGTTGGCCACTCATTCATCCTATGTTCAACCATACAGAGTATGCAGGTGTGAGCAGGGATGACTACAGCACGGATTACAGAGTCGATGCAGCTGCAGTGGAGGAAGAGTTCTATAAGGAGCAGCATTAGGAGGCGGTGAAATATTTTGGATTAAACCAGAAGTTATTATAGTGGATTTTATTTGTTGGCACAGTTGAACTTATTAGTTTTGTATTTAGGCCCCCAGCTGAGTGGACCAGGATATTACTATTTGGTTTCATGGCTTTATCCATGCCTAATTTCACTATCACGCTTTGAATTTACTATTATTACCCCAGCTGAGTGGACCAGGATATTACTATTTGGTTTCATGGCTTTATCCATGCTTAATTTCCCTATCGCGCTTTGAATTTACTATTATTACCACTGATTTGATCATTAAAACCCAGGTTTTCAGGGAACGAGTTGTATACTTGGGTTCTGAAAACCACGGCGTTACAAGTTGGTATCAAAGCGGAGTATGAGATATCTAGGATGTGGGATCAATATATAAAATTCATAAGGGAGTAACTTAGGTGAAACTTAGGAAATTCCCCTAAGAAAGTAGTTAGGATGAACAAACATAGAAACGAAACACTTAGGCCTCCCTCAGATATTGTAACATCCCGAAAATCGGGGGGTCGAGTAAAAACCCAACTCTCGAGTTCCAAAATGTTATTTATGCAATATAAATGTGTATGATTGAATGTTGTCTATGTTAATGGATTAAACATGAGTGAGATTGAGCTAGAACATCATATCATACTCCAGAGACAGTTAAATTTACAAGCGGAAGACTGTGATAGTATGTATAACATATATAAACTGTTGTATGTCTCCAGAGTGTGAACATGTTACCAAGTTATATACATACATGTATACTCCAAAAGTAAACAAAATGAATATACATGAGTGCGCTAAAAATATAAAATGACAAGTGTCAAGGCATCTAATCAACCTCCCTGTAATCCTGTCAATCAGAACACGCATAAAAGAGGAATCCTCCTCATCATCATTAAGTCCAGCTTCGCCTCGCAGGCTGCGCCATCATCTGCAATCACAATAGGGACTGGTGGGTGTCCGGAAACACCATCCCGTAACGTGGGAGTGACTGATCAACTTAGTGGGATAAGAGAGCAGAGATTAGCATGTTATCAAATCAATCATGCGATAATAGTAAAGCAATAAATCAAACAATCCTAATACTGTGGTTAATGCAATATGACATGACGTGATGTATACCCTCACTGACGATCTCCCTCATACGGCACCATCTTACGACCGAGGCATACAATCGTCCTTCAAGTGCTCCACATCTTCCAGGCACATGCAATGTAATGGTGATATGATTTCCGAGTTATTATTAGTCCATTCAAACAGCAGGATTGGGAAACTAAGGTACTTCCCTAGTATCAATCCCAACACAAATCCTGTCTAGGGTCGTCACTCCTAGTAATCTCATACGATGTATATTTTGTAGGTCGCTGCAAGGGCTGCCAGGGCTGTTGCTCGCACTCGTTGCACCGCTCCCCCATCACCTTATCAATACAGGCCTACTGTACTCTCACTGCTACTGAAGGGTCGTCGCCTCCCATAGACTCAGAATACGCTCGCGGTCACTACAAAGGACTCGTCGCCTGATCAGTGTAGGTCGACAGCAAGAATATAGTGTCGCATACCACCATAATCTGCTCACGAGACATAGGTGCTCACTGGTCATTATGGAGAGGTTTATGGCCCCAGCGTAGGCCGACAGCTCGACTACGGTATCCCATACCACCATGCCCGACTCACGAGTCTTTGTGGATCAAGGTACCATGGTTAACAGGGTTTACAATGGTAAGTTCAGTACCCTAGGTTCAAGCAGTTATGACTCATACAGGGTGAACATACAACGGCCAGTCGGGTTACTTGACGGGCTCGACTGGCAAGAGCGCATCTCAATTCAAACGACATGAAGTGCGTAAAACACCTCGTGTGGCTTAACCACTGCCGCCAACTCCAGAACACGACTCGCGTTCATCGAAGCGTCGTTCGTGGCAAAGATAAGCCAACCATGAACTTGCTCGGTTGCCGACTGCCTGGACTAGGCATAGTCCCAAACAATCATGAATCCACATCAGCAGTCGTGTAAGAGTAATAGAAATGAAATACAACCATGTGAGCTTGTTAACACATGTTATAACATACAACTTAAGTAAATCATCCAACGCAAGCATTTCATACATATAATGAAATCATGCATATAGCTAACATGTAGGAAATCATTTACATCAGCATATTAATTGAGAAATCAATCTCAAACTAATTCATAACACCATTTAATTCAATACATACTAATACAAACATTTATACAAACACTTAGTCTACACACTTAAGTCTACATAGTGTATGTCGACTCAAAGTGCGCATTTGGGCGAATCTCTTCGCCAAACAGATTATGCACGCATTCCTAGTATCCTAAGGCGACAAAAAGCCATGTTAATCGTTTTAGCAAAATATGGATAATTACAGTATTTCCTACAAATGACTAAAATGCCCTAAATCTCATATTCTTCGTCTGCTTCCGAAACAGGAAACGGACAGCATATTGTACATGTCAAACGGCGTTGCCGTCGATAATCTACTATTAAACGACATTGAAAGCGTTGAAAACAGTCAATCAAAGCATCTAATATCCGCACCTTTTCTCCTAGAAGCGTATCGTTTCGAACGGAGCGTATACGCTTCGTCTATGGCGAATAGACAACCTGATTTACAAGATCCATAAGCTAACATGCTATGAAAATAAAAGAACACTAAATCAGTGACTATCTAGGGTATTTTCTTACCTAGAAATGCGGAGAAATCACTGGGTAAGTGATTGAGGTGTGTTGCTTAGGCTCTTGCAACAGGTAGCACAAGCGGCAAGGAATTCTCTTCCACTCTTTCTCACAAACTCTCACCTTTTCTCTCTCCCAATCTAGGGTTTTTCTCAATTTCGGATAGGAGAGAGGAATGAGGGTTTCAACCCCTTTTATAAGCCCAAACATGCCCGAAATAGGCTCGGGAACAAAGTTTACTTGATGTATATCCAAAGCGGGGCTGTTTCGGTCCAAAAGACCATTTCTGGTGGTCCCCTGGCCGAACGCGATCGGACTTAAGTTCGTACATGTCGGATGTCGCTCACATCCCGTTTTCAGACCATCAGTGTTCGTAGATCGCCCGTGGCGGTCCAGTTTCAGTTCAGCGGTCACCGCACGTAGATCAGGTCTGCAAGTCTCATGATATGAAATAGAAATTTTTCCTGATCCGAGGGTGTAATTTGGCTGAATTCTGACAGTCAGAACGCTTAATACTGACACGTCAAGTCGTGTGCCAGATTTGAATTTTAAATTCCAAATCTAGCCCTATTCTCACTCTATTCAGTCCAGGCTCAATGAAATAGCCTGCGGATGTCGGTTGGACTTGATTTTCGAAATGATTGTCAAGTCCAACAAGGCGGTTCTAACGGTCTAAGATTGTAGGTATCGGACTTTCGACGCACGGTCTAGATCCAGTACAAAGTTTCAAAGAGGTCCAGAGAACAAACCGGTTTAGAGTTTGATCCGAGGTTTTAGAGTATTATAGCACCATTGATTCTACAAGTTTTGGGTCTTGTAGAACGTATTTAGAGTGATCAGGGACAATTTCACAGCTACTCCAGCGTAGCGCTAGCTAACTTATGCTTAGTTTCTAAAGGAATTAATCCTAAGTGATTTCTTTGGCTATGGAATTGGGTTCTGAGCGATTCCCCAGGTGTTTTAGTCGACCCATTGCCTAAGGACGTTTGATCCCAGGTTAGCCAAAATCCGGGGTGTTACAATCTACCCCCTTTAAAACACAATTTCGTCCCCGAAATTGGCGAAGGGTAGAGAGTATCTAACAAGACTTCAGTATTGACATTCTAAGGAAAGTTCAAATCCTATTTAATGACCTAACCGTACATATAACCTAAATCAAATGTTTCGATCTTGGGCCAGTGGGGAAGAGGCCAACCATGCTTCCGCTGAGCCACTCTGATCGAACGGAAGCGTTGACTAACCTAACTGGATTGGACTCAATACGTTCTACCCCCCTTAAAACTTGGTTCTACTTAAAGTTCAAGAATCTTTGCATCGATCCGTATATCGGAACAAGGCGCAACTTAGGGGCTGTCCTTGACATAAAATGGAAATAACCTTTCTCTACATGGTTTTCCTTGCTAATGATGCGTTCTATGGCATTGGTACCTATGATCATAGAGATGAGCCTAATCTCTATTGTGGTTAAGTTCAGGGGCAGGTATGAGTTGGTGGCAAGATGTCGAATTCTCTACTGGCTTTAAGTCCTTAACATTTACCAAGGGCAAGGCAATAACTTGTGGTTATAGGTGGTTGGGCCAACATGGAAGAATAGTTGTGTAATGGGTCTGAGCCAGATACACAAACCTTCTGCCCTGCGATAACAGAAAAGTTGTTGTATCAGTCCTCAATCTTAGTCGATGCCGATCTTCTGCTTGATCAGAGCATTGGATTCATTGGTAACTACTAGGATTAAGAAGTCGATTCAAACCGCGAATACTTCGCTGATAATTGCATTTCCTTTATTCCGCGTTCCCGAATGCAATAAGCCCTTGGGGAAGGCAATTCTAAGGGGCGTGCTAGTACATTCTAAGTTCAATCTGAGGGATTTATAAATGTTCCCTGAGAGTGAATGGTTCCTTCTTATGGGCAACAACAAAAGTCTATAAGTCATAAGGGAATCTATCGAAGGAATAAGGTTCGACTTCAACCAAATATAACCTACAATTCCTTAGCATATATAGGCTTTACACTACTTAAGGTAACTAGTAGGCTAGTCTATAACTCAGTAGCTACAATCCAACGCCTAAGATTATACGGTAAATGGTTCCATACCATTACTAATACAGGGAATTGCTCTATCGCTTAGGGTCAAGATTATCAAAAAAAATAAATTTTGCTTTCCTATATCGTTAGATCCTTCAAATCTAGGAGTGCTAACACTAGGTCCAAAATGCCAAGGGCCTATATGGCCAGTAGCATTAAGTTGTATTAAATGGAACTGCATTCCTAATCCCATATTGGGATAGGGAGTGGCATGCTTGGTAGGAGGGTGGGGTGGGATAAAAACTAATTTTGTAGGCTTAATCCCAGGATTTACAACATGGCAGTGGAAACCACAGGATACACCCAATTTAGGGATAATACCTTACAGCGAACGAAACGGCATGCATTTCATTCAACAAAATTTGGCTATATTAAGCCCAAACCACTAACACAAACACATTTTCTACCTAACAACAACAAAACACAGAAATTTCAAACGGTAATCAAACAAGCGAAGAACATGGAGAAATGGGATGGATAAGCTGGTTTCCATAAGTCTGAGGATTAAATAAAAGGGACATGAGAGAGAGGACAATGGAAAGGGAGAAAAAGGCTAAAATAGCCTTAACAACGACCATGGAAAGCGGAAGAAATGCGGAGAAATGGTTGTCCAAATGGATAGAATGAAATCTAGGCGTTGTAGAGGGATGCTTCAAGCTCCCCTAGGATGTAGTTTCAGAGAGAAAAGAGAATGAAAAAGGGGAATGGAGCACCTCACGATTTCAGCTCATTTTGGGGGTTGTAAGAGCTCCAAACGACGAGATTTGTAAGAGGGAAGGCTGCAAACTTTAATGGAGTGATGGAGTGTGGTCGTTTTCAACCAATAATGGGTTTGGGAGTGATTTAGAATCACGATTTTGGGTTAGGGCAGCAAGAAAATGAAAATGGGGCTAAGGAAGGGGGCTGTTGTGAAGGAAGTACCCCTTTTTGGGGTTTTCTATGGACGGAACCTACATGCGAGGGGTACACTACCCAAAATAGGGCGTGCGCCCAAAAATCACATCAAGTGGGCCCCACCGGACTGCGATGCATCGCTGGACATCTCCCTAGGTGGCCGGTGGGACCACATGGGTCTGGTCCCCCATGGTCCAGGGACCCCAAAAAACTATGGGCCCCACCTCAGTTCATTGTATATTGACCTATAAAGGCCCAAACATGTATTCGGGGCTTTCTGAAGCCAATCTGTAAACTTGAATACAATCCCCTATCATGCAGCATATGATTTTGGGGTATAAGGAGCTAGTACATCCATCTAACCCATTAGTTTCTAAAGAACACAAACTTAGAATGGCCTAATGGCCATTTTTTATGAAATTTTACTATTCACTGTAAAATTTTGTCGAAGTATGACTTTATATCATTTTCATATTAGGATCAATGCCTAACATAAAAATAATAAGAAATAATTGAAGAATGGAGTGGTGAGAGAAAGAATTTTGAAGAATTTAGGTGAAATGGGGTTTTTAAGCCCTAGCGATTGAATGTAAGGGTTGTGGTTGCCCCACAGCCCAAGGATTCACATTTACGGGTTTAGAATCGTTCAAAGAATGTCTCAACCCAACTACCTATAACTTAGGAGCTACTTAGGTCGCTCCACGCGACCCTAAATGCGTTACGGACTCGATCGCGCGATCGATTGGTATAGACTTCGCCTATTGGCGAATCTGCGATCATATAAGTGTTTCTAGACCTTTCTCGCACCCACCTAAGTCAAAAGAAGTGACAGCGTACGTCGCGTGACCATAACCCAGGCCCAGTTTAATCTAAATCATGCTCTGATACCATCTGTAACATCCCAAAAATCGAGGGGTCAAGTAAAAACCCAACTCTCGAGTTCCAAAATGTTATTTATGCAATATAAATGTGTATGATTGAATGTTGTCTATGTTAATGGATTAAACATGAGTGAGATTGAGCCAGAACATCATATCATACTCCAGAGACAGTTAAATTTACAAGCGGAAGACTGTGATAGTATGTATAACATATATAAACTGTTGTATGTCTCCAGAGTGTGATCATGTTACCAAGTTATATACATACATGCATACTTCAAAAGTAAACGAAACGAATATACATGAGTGCGCTAAAAATATAAAATGACAAGTGTCAAGGCATCTAATCAACCTCTCTGTAATCCCGTTAATCAGAACACGCATAAAGGAGGGATCCTCCTCATCATCATTAAGTCCAGCTTCGCCATCATCTACAGTCACAATAGGGACTGGTGGGTGTCCGGAAACACCATCCCGTAACGTGGGAGTGAGTGATCAACTCAGTGGGATAAGAGAGCAGAGATTAGCATGTTATCAAATAAATCATGCGATAATAGTAAAGTAGTAAATCAAACAATCCTAATACTGTTGTTAATGTAATATGACATGACGTGATGTATACCCTCACCGACGATCTCCCTCATACGGCACCATCTTACGACTACGGCATGCAATCGTCCCTCAAGTGCTCCACATCTTCCAGGCACATGCAATGTAATGGTGATATGATTTTCGAGTTGTTATTAGTCCATTCAAACAGCAGGATTGGGAAACTAAGGTACTTCCCTTGTATCAATCCTAACATAGATCCTGTCTAAGGTCGTCACTCCTAGTAATCTCATACGATGTATATTTTGTAGGTCGCTGCAAGGGCTGCCAGGGCTGTTGCTCGCACTCGTTGCACCGCTCCCCCATCACCTTATCAATACAGGCCTACTGTACTCTCACTGCTACTGAAGGGTCGTCGCCTCCCATAGACTCAGAATACGCTCACGGTCACTACAAAGGACTCGTCGCCTGATCAGTGTATGCCGACAGCAAGAATATAGTGTCCCATACTACCATAATCTGCTCACGAGACATAGGTGCTCACTGGTCACTACGGAGAGGTTTATGGCCCTAGCGTAGGCCGACAGCTTGACTACGATATCCCATACCACCATGCACGGCTCATGAGTCTTTGTGGATCAAGGTACCATGGTTAACAGGGTTTACAATGGTAAGTTCAGTACCCTAGGTTCAAGCAGTTATGACTCATACAGGGTGAACATACAACGGTCAGTCGGGTTACTTGACGGGCTCGACTGGTACAAGCGCATCTCAAGTCGAATGACATGAAGTGCGTAAAACACATCGTGTGGCCTAACCACTGCCGCCAACTCCAAAACACGACTCGCGTTCATCAAAGCGTCGTTCGTGGCAAAGATAAGCCAACCACGAACTTGCTCGGTTGCCGACTGCCTGGACTAGGCATAGTCCCAAACAATCATGAATCCACATCAGCAGTCGTGTAAGAGTAATGGAAATGAAATACAACCATGAGAGCTTGTTAACACATGTTATAACATACAACTTAAGTAAATCATCCAACGCAAGCATTTCATACATATAATGAAATCATGCATATATCTAACATGTAGGAAATCATTTACATTAGCATATTAATTGAGAAATCAATCTCAAACTAATTCATAACACCATTTAATTCAATACATACTAATACAAACATTTATACAAACACTTAGTCTACACACTTAAGTCTACATAGTGTATGTCGACTCAAAGTGCGCATTTGGGCGAATCTCTTCGCCAAACAGATTATGCACGCATTCCTAGTATCCTAAGGCGACAAAAAGCCATGTCAATCATTTTAGCAAAATAAGGATATTTACTGTATTTCCTACAAATGACTAAAATGCCCTAAATCTCATATTCTTCGTCTGCTTACGAAACAGGAAACGGACAGCATATTGTACATGTCAAACGGCGTTGCCGTCGATAATCTACTATTAAACGACATTGAAAGCGTTGAAAACAGTCAATCAAAGCGTCTAATATCCGCACCTTTTCTCCTAGAAGCGTATCGTTTCGAACGGAGCGTATACGCTTCGTCTACGGCGAATAGACAACCTGATTTACAAGATCCATAAGCTAACATGCTATGGAAATAAAAGAACACTAAATCAGTGACTATCTAGGGTATTTTCTTACCTAGAAATGCGGAGAAATCACTGGGTAAGTGATTGAGGTGTGTTGCTTAGGCTCTTGCAACAGGTAGCACAAGCGGTAAGGAATTCTCCTCCACTCTTTCTCACAAACTCTCACCTTTTCTCTCTCCCAATCTAGGGTTTTTCTCAATTTCGGATAGGAGAGAGGAATGAGGGTTTCAACCCCTTTTATAAGCCCAAACATGCCCGAAATAGGCTCGGGAACAAAGTTTACTTGATGTATATCCAAAGCGGGGCTGTTTCGGTCCAAAAGACCATTTCTGGTGGTCCCCTGGCCGAACGCGATCGGACTTAAGTTCGTACATGTCGGATGTCGCTCACATCCCGTTTTCAGACCATCAGTGTTCGTAGATCGCCCGTGGCGGTCCAGTTTCAGTTCAGCGGTCACCGCACGTAGATCAGGTCTGCAAGTCTCATGATATGAAATAGAAATTTTTCCTGATCCGAGGGTGTAATTTGGCTGAATTCTGACAGTCAGAACGCTTAATACTGACACGTCAAGTCGTGTGCCAGATTTGAATTTTAAATTCCAAATCTAGCCCTATTCTCACTCTCTTCAGTCCAGGCTCAATGAAATAGCCTGCGAATGTCGGTTGGACTTGATTTTCGAAATGATTGTCAAGTCCAACAAGGCGGTTCTAACGGTCTAAGATTGTAGGTATCGGACTTTCGCCACGTGGTCTAGATCCAATACAAAGTTTCAAAGAGGTCCAGAGAACAAACCGGTTTAGAGTTTGATCCGAGGTTTTAGAGTATTATAGCACCATTGATTCTACAAGTTTTGGGTCTTGTAGAACGTATTTAGAGTGATCAGGGACAATTTCACAGCTACTCCAGCGTAGCACTAGCTAACTTATGCTTAGTTTCTAAAGGAATTGATCCTAAGTGATTTCTTTGGCTATGGAATTGGGTTCTGAGTGATTTTCCAGGTGTTTTAGTCGACCCATTGCCTAAGGACGTTTGATCCCATGTTGGCGAAAATCCAGGGTGTTACAGATATTATAACCAGTTGAACCTATGAAGAAATTCCCAATACCTAAAAGGAATTTAGAATATTAATTAAAGTCCTAGGTTCCCTAGAAAGATTTCCTAAATGATAATAAGGCTAGGAATGAACTTTGAATCCCTTAGAAAACATTAGGTTAGTCGTTCAAATCTAGGAACATGATGTTTAGTCCCCTTAAAACACTCTCAGGAGTATCGATTAGACTTAGGAACTAGATTCGTGTGTCATGTGAAAGCGAATGCCCACCATGATGTGAGTGCAACAAGTAGAATAACAAATCTCTAACCCTTGTGTTGTTTCATCATTTGACTGAAATCACTTTTCCTTATTACTCGAACCATGAAATTTTGACCTCATAGGAAGTGTAACACCCCAAATTTTTACCAACCTGGGGTTAGACGTCCTTAGGCAATGGGTCAACCATAGCACCTTGGTAACCTCTCAGAACCCAATTCCAAAGCCAAAGAAATCACTTAGGATTAATTCCTTTAGAAAATAAGTGTAAGTTAACTAGCGCTACGTTAGATTAGCTGTGAAATTGTCCCTGATCGCTTTAAATACGTTCTGCAAGACCCAAAACTTGTAGAACCAATGACGCTATAATACCCTGAAATCTAGGATCAAACTCTAAACCCGTTTGCTCTCGGGAACCCTTTGAAACTTTGTATTGGATCTAGACCGCACGTCGAAAGTCTGATATCTATAATCTTAGACCGTTATGACCGCTTGGCTGGACTTGACAATCGTTTCAAAAATCAAGCCCAACCGATGTTCTGAGGCTATTTCATTGAGCTTGGAGGAAGAGAGTGAGAAAGAGTAAAGATTTGAAAATTTAATTTAAAATCTGGCACATGTCATTGCACGTTATTATTAAGCGTTCTGACCTTCAGAATTCAGCCAAATTTCACACTCGGATCAGGAAAAATTTCTCTTTCAAGTCATGAGACTTGTAGACTTGATTTAGGTACGATGACCGCTGAACTGAAACTGGACCGCCACGTGCGATCTGGGAACTCTGCCGGTCTGAAAACTTTATGTGATCAACATCCAGTATACATGAGCTTAAGTCCGACCGCGTTCGGCCAGGGGACCTCCCGAAACACTCTTTTAGCTCAAAAAAGTCCCGATTTGGCTATAACCCAAGTATACCTTGACTTGGAGTCTATTTTGGTCATGTTTGGGCTTATAAAAGGGGCTTAAACCCTTAGCCTTCTAACCCATACGAATTTGGGGAAAACCCTAGGAGAGAGGAGAGAAAAGAGAGAGAAAGTGAGGGAGAAGCTGGTGATTTCTCCAGGGATTCTTCCATGCTGCTCCACGTGCCAAAGCTACCCACCTGCATCGCTATTCTGGCGATTCTAACTTCATTTAAGGTAAGAAAATCCTAACCTATAGCTGTTTTAAGGATTCTTTCGATTCAAATATCGAAATAGCTATGTATCTTGTGCACTAGGTCGCCATAACACCGTTGACGAAGCGTAGACATTCTATTCGAATCGATACACGTCTAAGGCGAAAGGTGAGGATTTTAGACGCTTAGATTGACTGATTTCAAAGCTTTCAATGTCGTTTAATAGTAGATTATTGATGAGAACATCATTTGACACGTAGAACATGCTGTCCGTTTTCCATTTCGACCGCGTATGGAAAATATGAGATTTAGGGTATTTTAGTCATTTGTCGGAAATACTGTTTACGTCCATATTTTGCTGAAATGTTTGCCATGGTTATTTGTCGTGTTAGGATATTAGGACTTCGTGCATGATCTTTTTGGCGAAGAGATTCGCCCTAATGCGCACTTTGAGTCAACATACGCTATGTAGACTAAAGTGTGTAGACTAAGTGTTTGTATAAATGATTGTATTAGTATGTATTGATCAATGGTGTCATGAATTAGTTTTGAGATTGAATTCTTAATTAATATGCGGATGTATATGAATTCCATCATGTTGGCTATATGTATTAATTTCATTATATATATGAAATGCGTGTGTTGAATGATTTGCTTAAGTTGTATGTTATAACATGTGTCAACATGCTTGTATTGTTGTATTTCATTTCTATGACTCTCATATGACACTGATGTTGATTTAAAAATGCTTGGGGCTATGTTCCAATCCAGGCAGTCGGTAATGGATCAAATTCGTGGTTGGCTTCTATTTTCCACGAAGGACGCGTCGATGAACGCGAGTTATGTTTTGGGTTGGCGGCAGTGGTTAGGCCACGCGAAGTATTTTATGCACTTCATGTCGTTCTGCTTGAGATGCGCTTGTACTAGTCGAGCCCGTCAAGTAACCCGACTGGTCATTGTATGTTCACCATGTACGAGTCATAACTGTTTGAACTAAGGGTACTAAACTTACCATTGGAAACCCTGATAAACATGGTACCTTGATCCATAAAGACTCATGAGCCGGGCATGGTGGTATGAGACACCGTGGTCGAGCTGTCGGCCTACGCTGGGGCCACAAACCTCCCCGTAGTAACCAGTGAGCACATTTGACTCATGAGCCGATTGTGGTGGTATGGGACACTACATTCAAGCTGTCGGCCTACACTGATTGGTGACGAGCCCTTTGTAGTGACCTCGAGGGTATTCTGAGTCTACGGGAGGCGACGACCCTTCCGTAGCAACAAGAGTACATTAGGCCTGTATTGATAAGGTGATGGGGGAGCAGTGCAACGAGTGCGAGCAATAGCCCTGACAGCCCTTGCAGCGACCTATAAATATAACATCGTATGAGATTACTAGGAGTGACGACCCTAGACAGGATCTGTGTTGGGATTGATATAAGGAAGGTACCTTAGTTTCCCAATACTGCTATATGAACGGACTAATAACAACTTCGTAATCATTATCCATATCGCATTGCATGTGCCTGGAAGATGTGGAGCACTGAAGAATGCAAGCATGTCGCGGACGCAGATGGTGCCGCATGAGGGAGTATGTCGGTGAGGGCATTCATCATGTCATTTCATGCATACATTAACAACAGTATTTAGGAATGTTTGATTGATTGCTTTGCTATTATCACGTGATTGATTTGATAACATGCTAATCTTTGCTCTATTATTCCACTGAGTTGATCACTCACTCCCACGTTACGGGATGGTGGTTGCAACACCCATCAGTCCGTCTTAGATGCAGGTGGCAATGCGATTCAGGACGCGGAGCCAGACTACGATGAGGACCAGGACGAGTTCTCGTATATGCAGTTCGCTGACGGCTTTGCGTAGGTGACATGGATCGGCGGGACATGCTAGTTGGACTATCACCTGACATTTATTTTTGATTTATGACATGTATTTGAGACTCAGAGATGTATTCATACTTTGGAGACAGTTTGAGATTATTTTATTTTCATACAGTGATATATATATGATAGTCTTCCGCTTGCGTTTTATCACTGGATCTGGAGTATGAATTACAGTTTTGGTATAATCTTACTCATGTGAATGCTCTAACTCAGACAACATTAAATCATATTCATTTTGTTGCATAAGTGATGGTCTGGAACTCGAGAGTCGGGTTTCTACACAACCCCCAATTTTCTGGGTGTTACAGATGGTATCAGAGCATGATTTGGATTAAAATGGACCTGAGTTATGGTAACTCAATGCACACTGACGCACTCTGACTTAGGAAGTAGGCGATGGAACTTAGAAACCACATCAGAATCCCAAGTTTCACCGACAGGTGAGACTATACGATAATTTAGGCTGTAACATATCTTTGGTCGCGTGAAGCGACCTAAGTCGACTCTAGGCCGTCATTCGACGGGTTTAAGTCATTCCCTGAAGAATTCTAAACTCGAAAATGGATGACCTTGGGTCGTGGGTCGACCACAACCCTTACATTCAATCTCAAGGCCTAAAACCCTTTTTTTTATCCAATTCCTTCGAAATCTCTCCTTCCACTACCTCATTCTTCAACTTTTTCTAAGTCTTTTCATATAAATCCTAACGTATAAATGATGGAGAATCATGCTTTTACTATAAATAGTAAAAATATGTATAAATTAAATTTTTGACCATTCCAATTATGAAATCTAGTGGACTAAATGGGTTAGTTAATTGGATTGGCCTCTCCTACCCCAAAACCATATGCTACATGTCACATAAACGCATTCCAGTTTGCAAATTGGCCCCGAAACAGCTCCAACGGGGTCATGGGCCAATCCTAGCTATTATACAATGAACCGGGGGGGGGGGGGGGGGGGAACCACACCTTTTTTGGGGCCCTAGGGCAGGGGGGACCCAACCCATATGGCTGGCCTCACCAGAAAGGACTTTCACCGGCAAGGCCTTGCCGACCGGTGGGCCCCACTCGGGCCATACTTCTGGCCGACGCCCTCTGATGGGTAGGGCACCCCTCCTATATGTGGGTCGTCCCTTAAAAACGCCCCAAAGGCCTACCTCCTTCACAAACAGCCCTCCCAAGCTCTCCCTTTTCAAGTTTTTTGCTGCCTCCTTCTCAAATCCCGTCTCCAAACCACCCCCAATCCCATTTTCGGTCACAACCGACGCCAACCCATCATCCACAGCTGTTGGCACTCCCTTTCCTCTCCATTTTCATCATTTGGAGCTCTCCCAACCTCCATAGAAGGCTGAAAATCGAGTGAGCCTCCATTCCAACTTATCTTACTTTTTTTCCATTGAAAAGCTAGCCTTTGAGGGCCTGATTTACCCCTCTATAGAGCCTAGATTCGTGGAAGCCCATTTGGACAACCCTTTCACCCCCTTTCCATCATTTTCCATGGCTCTTTCGAGCTAGTTATAGTCGTCTTCTCGATCTCTCTGCTTTACTATCGGGCGAGACCAAATACGGTAGCTTAATCCATAAATAATGATCATCTGGTGCTAGGACATCTAGAGTTTAGGACTTGGAGTGGTTCTCCTAGATTTGGAAGATCTGACGATATAGGAAATCAAATTTCAATTAGACAATCTTGACTCTAAGCGATAGAACAATTCCCTGTAGTAGATATGGTATGAAACCATCTAACGTATAAGCTTAGGCTTTGGATTACAGCTAGTGAGTAACAGACTAGGCTACTAGTTATAATAAGTAGTGTAAAGCCTGTATATGCTAAGGAATAGTAAGTTAGATTTGGTTGGAGTAGGACCTCATTTCTTCGATAGGTCCCCTTAATACTTATAGATTTCTGTTATAACCCTTAGGGAAGTTGTTTTAACTCAGAACCATTCACTCTCAGGGAAAACTTATAAATCCCTCAGATTGAACTTAGAATAAACCAGCACGCCCCTTAGAATTCCCCTCAGAATTGCCTTCCCAAGGACTTCTTGCATTCGGGAACACAAAGTAAAGGAACTGTATGTAAGCGATGTATTCACGGTTTGAATCGACTTCTTAATCCTAGTGGTTACCAATAAATCCAATGCTATGATTAAGAAGAAGATCGGCATCGACTCGGATTAAGAACTGATACAACAAATTTTCTGTCCTAGCTAGACAGAAAGTCTATGTATCTGGCTCAAACCCACTACACAACTTTTCTTCCGTGTTGGCCGACCATCTACAACCAAAAGTTATTGCTTTGCCTTTGGAAAATGTTGAAGACATACAACCAATAGAGATTAGACCTCTTGCCACAAACTCACATCCGTCCTTGAAATCAACCACAACACCCATCATTTCAACTCCTTCTATAATCATAGGTACTAATGCCTTAGAACGAATCATTACCAAAGGAAGACCAATGTAGCGAGAGGTTGTTTCCCATTTTATGTTAAAGATAGGCCCTAAGTTACACCTCGTTCTGATATACAGATCGAGGCATAGATTCTTGAACCTTAAGTAGAACTAAGTTTGAAGGGGGGTAGAATGTATTGAGCCCAATCTACTTAGGATTATCTAATACAACCGTTGGATCAGAGTAGCGCAGCGGAAGCGGGGTTGGCCTCTTCCCCACTGGCCCAAGATCAAAACAGTTGATTTAGGTTATACATAAGGTTAAGTCACTAAGAAGGATTTGAACCTTCCTTAGAATGCCAATACTAAAGTCTCTCTAGGGACTCATTACCCATAGCCAATTTTGGGGATGAAATTTTATTTTGAGGGGGGTAGATTGTAACACCCCAAATTTTTGCCAACCTGGGGTTAGACGTCCTTAGGCAATGGGTCAACCATAGCACCTTGGTAACCTCTCAGAACCCAATTCCAAAGCCAAAGAAATCACTTAGGATTAATTCCTTTAGAAAATAAGTGTAAGTTAACTAGCGCTACGTTAGATTAGCTGTGAAATTGTCCCTGATCGCTTTAAATACGTTCTGCAAGACCCAAAACTTGTAGAACCAATGACGCTATAATACCCTGAAATCTAGGATCAAACTCTAAACCCGTTTGCTCTCGGGAACCCTTTGAAACTTTGTATTGGATCTAGACCGCACGTCGAAAGTCTGATATCTACAATCTTAGACCGTTATGACCGCTTGGCTGGACTTGACAATCATTTCAAAAATCAAGCCCAACCGATGTTCTGAGGCTATTTCATTGAGCCTTGAGTGAAGAGAGTGAGAAAGAGTAAAGATTTGGAAATTTAATTCAAAATCTGGCACATGTCGTTGCGCGTTATTATTAAGCGTTCTGACTGTCAGAATTCAGCCAAATTTTACCCTTGGATCAGGAAAAATTTCTCTTCCATGTCATGAGACTTGTAGACTTGATTTAGGTACGATGACCGCTGAACTGAAACTGGAATGCCACGTGCGATCTGGGAACTCTACCAGTCTGAAAACTTTATGTGATCAACATCCAGTATACATGAGATTAAGTCCGACTGCGTTCGGCTATGCGACCTCCCGAAACACTCTTTTGGCTCGAAAAAGTCCCGATTTGGCTATAACCCAAGTATACTTTGACTTGGAGTCTATTTTGGTCATGTTTGAGCTTATAAAAGGGGCTTAAACCCTTAGACTTCTAACCCATACGAATTTGGCGAAAACCCTAGGAGAGAGGAGAGAAAAGAGAGAGAAAGTGAGGGAGAAGCTGGTGATTTCTCCAGGGATTCTTCCATGCTGCTCCACGTGCCAAAGCCACCCACCTGCATCGTTATTCTAGCGATTCTAACTTCGTTCTAGGTAAGAAAACCCTAACCTATAGTTATTTTAAGGATTCTTTCAATTCAAATATCAAAATAGCTTATGTATCTTGTGCACTAGGTCACCATAACACCTGTAACACCCTGAAAATCAGGGGTCGTGTATAAACCCAACTCCCGAGTTCCAGACCGTCACTTATGCAACAAAAATGATTATGATTCAATGTTGTCTGAGTTAAAGCATTCACATGAGTAAAAGTATACCAAACTGCAATTCATACTCCAGATTCAGTGATAAAAGCAAGCGAAAGACTAAAAGATATACATATCACTGTATGGAAAATAAAATATATCTCAACTGTCTCCAAAGTATGAATACATCTTTGAGTCTCATATACATGTAAATATATAGAATCAAAAGGTCAAAAATAGTCTCACTGAGAAGTCCCATCAATCCAGGCCACCTAAGTAAAGCCGTCGTGGTACTGCATATATGAGAACTCGTCCTGGTCCTCATCATAATTCGGCTCTGCCTCCTGAATCGCTGCCTCACCTGCATCTAAGAAAGGGTCTGGTGGGTGTTGCAAACACCATCCCGTAACGTGGGAGTGAGTAGCTAACTCAGTGGAATAATAGAGCAAAGATTAGCATGTTCTCAAATCAATCATGCGATAATAGTAAAGCAGTAAATCAAACATTCCTAATACTGTTGTTAATGCAATATGACATGACATGATGGATGCCCTCACGGACATTCTCCCTCATACGGCACCATCTGCGTCTGCGGCATGCTTGCATACCGCTCAGTGCTCCACATCTTCCAGGCACATGCAATGTGATGGTGATATGATTACCGAGTTATTATTATTCCATTCAAACAGCAGGATTGGGAAACTAAGGTACTTCCCTTATATCGATCCCAACACAGATCCTGTCTAGGGTCGTCACTCCTAATAATCTCATACGATGTATATTTTGTAGGTCGCTGCAAGGGCTGTCAGGGCTGTTGCTTGCACTCGTTGCATCGCTCCCCCATCACCTTATCAATACAGGCCTACTTGTACTCTCGTCACTACGGAAGGGTCGTCACCTCCCGTAGACTTAGAATACGGTCGCGGTCACTACAAAGGACTCGTCGCCTGATCAGTGTAGGCCGACAGCAAGAATATAGTGTCCCATACCACCACAATCTGATCACGAGTCATAGGTGCTCACTGGTCACTACGGGGAGGTTTGTAGCCCTAGCGTAGGCCGACAGCTCGACCACGGTGTCCCATACCACCATGCCCTGCTCATGAGTCTTTATGGATCAAGGTACCATGGTTAATAGGGTTTAAAGTGGTAAGTTCAATACCCTAGGTTCAAGCAGTTATGACTCATACAAGGTGAACATACAATGGCCAGTCGGGTTACTTGACGGGCTCGACTAGCACGAGCGCACCTCAAGTCGAACGACATGAAGTGCATAAAACACCTCGTGTGGCCTAACCACTGCCGCCAACTCCAAAACACGACTTGCGTTCATCGACGCGTCGCTCGTGGCAAAGATAAGCCAATCACGGATTTACTCGGTTACCGACTGCCTGGACTAATTATAGCCCCAAACAATTATGAATCCACATCAGCAATCATTTAAGAGTAATGAAAATGAAATACAACAATGTGAGCATGTTAACACATGTTATAACATATAACTTAAGTAAATCTTCCAACACATGCATTTCATACATATAACGAAATCATGCATAAAGCCAACATATAGGAAATCATGTACATCAGCATATTATTTGAGAATTCACTCTCAAACTAATTCATAACACCATTTAATTCAATACATACTAATACAAACATTTATACAAACACTTAGTCTACACATTTAAGTCTACATATAGTATGTCGACTCAAAGTGTACATTTGGGCGAATCTCTTTGCCAAACTGATTATGCACGCATTCCTAATATCCTAATGCGACAAGAAGCCTTGTCAATCATATCAGTAAAATATGGATGAAAACAGTATTTCCTACAAATGACTAAAATGCCCTAAATCTCATATTTTTCATCTATTTACGAAACAGGAAACGGACAGCATGTTGTACATGTCAAAAGGCGTTGCCGTCGATAATCTACTATTAAACGACATTGAAAGCATTGAAAACAGTCAATCAAAGCGTCTAAAATCCGCACCTTTTATCATAGAAGTGTATTGATTCGAACGGAGCGTATACGCTTCGTCTACGGCGAACCGGGAACCTAACATACAAGATCTGTAAGCTACTTCGTTATGGAAATGACGGAACCTCAAATCAGCAAGTATTTAGGGTCTTTTCTTACCTAGAAATGCGGTGTAATCGCCGGAAAAGTGATTGAGGTGCGTTGCTTAAGGAAGTGCAACACGTAGTGCAAGCAGCAGGAAATTCTCTCCCACTCTCTCTCACAATCTCTCACCTTTTCTCTCACACCAGCTAGGGTTTCTAGCAAATTCGGATGAGTGAGAGAAGTGAGAGTTTAAGCCCCTTTTATAACCTAAAACATGCCCAAAATATGCTTGGGAACAATGTTCACTTGATGCCTAACCAAATCGGGGCTGTTTCGGTCCAAAAAGACATTTTCTGGTGGTCCCCTGGCCGAACACGATCGGACTTAAGTTCATGCACGTCAGATGTCGCTCACATCTCATTTTCAGACCAGTAGTGTTCGTAGATCGCACGTGGCAGTCCAGTTTCAGTTCAGCGGTCACCGCAAGTAAATCAGGTCTACAAGTCTCATGATATGAAATAGAAATTTTTCCTGATCCAAGGGTGTAATTTGGCTGAATTCTGACGGTCAGAAGGCTTAATAATAACGTGTCAAGTCGTATGCCAGATTTGAATTTCAAATTCCAAATCTAACCCTATTCTCACTCTCTTCACTCCAGGCTCAATGAAATAGCCTCTGGATGTCGGTTGGAGTTGATTTTCGAAATGATTGTCAATCCCAGCTAGGCGGTTATAACGGTCTAAGATTGTAGGTATCGGACTTTTGACGCGCGGTCTAGATCCAATACAAAGTTTCACAGAGGTCCTGAGAATAAACCGGTTTAGAGTTTGATCCGAGGTTTCAGAGTATTATAGCGTCATTTGTTCTACTCACTTTGGGTCTTGTAGAACGTATTTAAAGTGATCAGGGACTATTTCCCAACTACTCTAGCGTTGCGCTAGCTAACTTACACATATTTTCCAAAGGAATTAATCTTACGCGATTTCTGGTCGAGTTGGTACTCGAGTCCACGTACGGATTTTTTCAGGGCGTTACAATCTACCCCCCTTAACAAAAAATTTTATCCTCGAAATTTGTACCTTTTCGTACTCCTCGAGAAGCTGTGGGTAGTTCTTTCTAATCTCGGCTTCTGTCTCCCAGGTAGCCTCTTCCTCAGAGTGATGCGTCCACAATACCTTCACAAGGGGAATCACCTTGCTACGCAGTACCTGCTCCTTCCTGTCTAGGATACGCGTCGGTCGCAGGATATATGTAACATCCTCTCCTAACTGCACCTGCTCCCATCTGATGATATGGGAAGGATCAGAAACGAATTTCTTCAGCATAGAAACATGAAATACGTTGTGAACACTCGCGAGAGGCGTGGGTAAAGCCAAACGGTATGTCACTGCTCCCACACGATCGAGGATCTGGAATGGACCAATGAATCACGTTGCCAGCTTCCCCTTCTTCCTGAACCAAAGGACTCCCTTCATAGGAAAAACTCACAAAAATACATGATCCCCAACTGTGAACTCTAGCGGCCGCCGTCTCATATCGGCATAACTCTTCTGTCTGCTCTGCGCTGTAAGAAGCCGACGTCTAATAATATCAATCTTCTCCGACGTCGCCTGCACTAATTCTGGGCCAATCAATCTACGCTCACCGACCTCTGCCCAGCAATGCGGTGCTCGAGAAGGTCGCCCATACAACGCCTCGTAAGGTGCCATACCGATACTCTCCTGAAAACTATTGTTGTACCCGAACTCCGCATATGCAAGACAGTCGTCCCAACTGTCCTTGAAGTCCAGTGCGCAAGCTCGCAACATGTCCTCTAAGATCTGATTCACCCGCTCTGTCTGTCCTTCTGTCTGTGGGTGGAAGGCAGTACTGAACTTCAACTTCACAGCCAAAGCCTCCTAAATGCGAGTCTAGAAAATAGAAGTGAACCGCGTGTCTCTGTCTGACACGATCTCTAACGGAACTCCATGCAGATGCACGATCTCTCTGATATATAGTCTAGCCAGCTCGTCTGCAGAGTTCGTGACTCTGATAGGTAGGAAGTGCGCCGACTTCGTCAGACGGTCGACGATCACCCATATGGAATCATGTCCCTTCCTCATCTTTGGCAGCCCTGAAACGAAATCCATGGAAATGAAGTCCCACTTCCACTCTGCGATCGACATAGGCTGCAAGAGTCTAGGTGGTCGGCGATGCTTTGCCTTCACCTGCTTGCATGTAAGACAAGGGGACATGAACTCTGCTATGTGGGTCTTCATACCTTCCCACCAATAGGTCCTCTTCACGTCACGATACATCTTCATACTGCCTGGATGCATCGCGAGTCTGGTACAATGCGCAGCCTCGAGAATCTCTCGCCTCAAGTCAGGGATATCTGGGACGCATAGGCGGCCATGATAATGTTAGCCCCCATCTATGCCAACTCGCCACTCGACGTCTGCATCATCACTGGCCTGCTCTCGAAGCTTAGTCAGATGCGCATCATCCCTCTACGCCTCGATGACCCGGTCATCGATCTGAGATTGCACCTGCACATGTGCGATGAACTCATACGGCTCCTCTATAGTGAGTTTCTGCTCAAAGTCTCGTAAAAACTCAACCATATCCCACTCAGCAACCATCAGCGGAGCCGCAAACTCTATCGCCTTCTTGCGGCTCAATGCGTCAGCCACAAGGTTCGCCTTCCCAGGATGGTAAGAGACTTCAAACTTGAAGTCCTTCAAAGTCTCCATCCATCTCTGCTACCTCATATTCAAGTCTCGCTGCGTGAATATGTACTTGAGGCTCTTGTGGTCGCAAAAGAGCTTGAACTCCTCTCCATAGAGGTAATGTCTCCAGAGTCTCAGTGCGAATATGACGGCTGTCAACTCTAGGTCGTGTGTAGGGTAATTCTCCTCGTGCTTTCTTAATTGTCTCGAGGCATACGAAATTACCCTGTCCCTCTGCATAAGGACACAACCTAGACCAACGCTAGACGCGTCAGTGTATATAGTGTATCTAACCCCTTGCTCTGGCAATACTAGCACAGGGGCGGACGTAAGCCTGTCCTTCAGCCCCTGAAAAGCTGACTCCGCCTTGTCATTCCAGGCGAACTTCACGTCCTTCCATGTCAACTGAGATAAAGGTCTCACGATCTTTGAGAAATCCCGAATGAAGCGTCGATAATAGCCAGCGAGACCCAAGAAACTCCTCACCTCAGTGACAGAACCAGGCTGCTCCCAGTCCTGAACTGCAGCTACCTTAGACAGGTCAACTGTCATACCATCCTTGGACACCACGTGTCCCAGGAACTTCACTTCCTGCTTCCAGAAGTCGCACTTCTTGTACTGTGCGAACAACTGATGCTGTCTCAGAGTATCCAGGACTAAGCGTAAGTGCTCCTCATGCTCCTCTCGATTCCTGGAGTATATCAAAATGTCGTCAATGAACACAACAACGAATCTATAGAGGAAAGGCTGAAATACCCGGTTCATCAGATCCATGAACACGGCTGGTGCGTTCGTGAGACCGAACGACATCACAAGGAACTCGTAGTGGCCAAAGCTGGTCCTGAATGTTGTCTTCTGCACGTCCTGATCCCTGACGCGCAACTGATGATATCCTGACTGAAGATCAATCTTCGAGAAGTACTGCGCTCCTCTCAACTGATCAAACAAGTCATCGATCCTGGGTAAAGGGTACTTGTTCTTCACCGTGATCTGGTTCAGTCTGCGATAATCAATACACAATCGCATCAAACCATTCTTCTTCCTTACGAACAGGACTGGTGCTCCCCAAGAGACACACTAGGCCGTATAAGGCCAAGCTCTAGCAAACCATCAATCTGCGTCCTCAACTCCTCCATCTCACATGGTGCCATGCGATACGTTAGCAGTGAGACGGGCGTGGAACCAGGTACCAGATCGATAGTGAAATCAATCTCTCGTCGAGGCGGCAAACCAGGGATCTTCCTGAACAGATCCCCAAACTCACAAACGACTGGCGTATGATCGATAGTGAAATCAATCTCTCGTCGAGGCGGCAAACCAGGGATCTTCCTGAACAGATCCCCAAACTCACAAACGACTGGCGTATGCTCAAGCATTGGGGCATCAACGTCCCGAAGTAAAGAACCGTAACTAAGTATGAGTAAGGGAAGATTTACCCAAACTGAAAATGTGAAAGGCGTGCTCTCTGGCTCGTACATCGTCACCATACGAGTCTCGCAGTCAATCTCAACCCTCCCAGCAGTCAACCAGTCCATGCCAAGAATGACGTCAAGATAAATAAGAGAGGGATCGACGATAAGATCAAGAGCCATCATCCTGCCTCCCAGATCCACCAAGCAACCCTCACACATCAGGGTGGCATTAGAAAAATCCCTATGAGCTGAAAGGACTCACACTCCATCCATGCGAATGGTCGGCAGTCCAAGATGCCTGACAATGGAATGCGATATCAAAGAAAGTGTAGATCTAGTATCCACCATCACGAGAATAGGAATACCTCCGATGTGGGCAGTGACCTCAAAGGCCGTATGCTGAGAATCTCTGTCTCGGCTGCCTCAGCTGTCAAGGCATGCACCCGCGCCTGCTGTGGCCGGTTCGGCCGCTGTGCCACGGGCCGTAGAGGTGGCCTGAACTGAGATACAGGAGGTCTGAAGGAAGGGTGCGCAGGAGCCAACCGTAAAGGCGGTGCTGATATAGCCTGTGGGCGTGTACGGTCGATCTTCTGCGGCGGCGAGAACCCACTGTCCGGCATCCGAGTGAAACAACTCTGTGCTGAATGGCCCGATCTCCCACAATAAGTACATGATAAATTGGGGCACCGCATCGGAGTTACTGGCGCTATAGCCTTAGGAGGAGGGTCAACGAGAGGCCTCTTGCCCGCAAAGGGCCTGCCCTGCAACTCTGGTCATGGCCTAGGATCAATAGGGCCACGAGATCGTGTAAGTCGATCCACATCCTGCTCTGCCCGCATGGACATGTGAATCAGCTCTGCGTAGGAGGGAATGCTCACGCAACACATCTTTGACCGAATATCCGGTCGCAAATCCTCTGAAAAGCGCCGTATGCGCATCTGCTCATCTGCCAATATAGTCGGGACGTATCTGCCCATCTCAGTGAACCGATGCTCATACTCAATCACCATCATGCCTCCCTGTCTGAGGTGGAGAAACTCGCTCTCCCTCTCATGCCTATATGTCTGGGGATAGTATTTCTCGTGGAAGCGGAACTCGAACGCTGCCCAAGTCCATATGTAGTCAGCGGCAACGGTCCGCAACACACTGTCTCACCATAAGCTGGCCTCTCGCTCGAACAAGAACGTAGCCAACTCAACCTGCTCAGTCTCTTAGCAATGCAACATCCGTAGTATCTTCGACACACGGTTGAGCCAATACTCGGCCTCCTCGGGTCTATGAGATTCCGTAAAAGTGGGAGGCTGTAAGCGCTGAAATAGCTCTAATAAGCTCTGTGTGTCTGCGGCATTCCTCGCAGGGTAAGCAGGTGGTGCAGGATGAGCCATGCCCTTATCCTGAGCATATGTATAGGCATCCTCAGCTGGATGCACAAGTGGTGCAGGTAGAGTCACACTCCCACCCTGGGCTAGAGCCCCCACTAAAGTAGTCAGGAGCTCCTGCTGCTGCTGCATCATGGCCATGATCTGCTCAAATCTATCTGGAGGCGGAGCAGGCTGTGGCATGTACTGCGTTGAAGAAGATACACGGTACTGCTCTCTGATAAGCGGTGTAAAAGGCGGTGGTCCAGCTGTAGGACCAGTAGGAGGCTGAGACTCGTGTGCTGTCTCAGGAATCGGGCCCACAGCAGGGTCCGCATGAGCACCAGACTGGAGGGGAACCTGATTCATAGCTCACCCAACGTAAGCCGAGCTGTGCTCCGTGTAGCCTTAGGAGGCATTCCCCATATTCAAAATAGGGCGCAACCTTGTCAGTCTCAACAGCACAAACACACCACAATCATCCACATAAAGAGTCAAAAGCATTCCATGCATTTCATTTAATCAAAATTCTCACAATACAAGGGATATCTCCTTACAGGCATCATGACACGAAGTACATGGGAACTAAGACAGTTAAAGCTACTACAACAACATAAGTAAACTACTAGCCTTAACAGGCTTACACAACATAAAGCAGGAAAGGACTAACTACTAACAACAATAACTAAAATCTCATCGTTAGTCAGAGTCGGGTGATGGAGGAGGAGCACCCTTATCCTGCAAGCAGCACAGGATCGCCTTCAAGGTGCGAGTCACCTTGCCGAATTTTCTCTTCATAACGGCCTTGGTATCCTCGACCTCAGCTCGAAGTTCCTAAACTTTCCTTCGCAAGGTGACCTGGCTCTCCTCAATTTGGGCAATGCGATCATCACTAGTAGCATGAGTAGGAGGAGGGCTCTCATCAGTATCCTGAGCCTCCTCTTCTACCTCTTCCTGGACTTCTTCCTCTACTTTCGCTCCAGGTTCTCCTTCACTTGGATACTCTTCGTCATCAAAATCGTCCTCGCTATCCTCATCAAGCTGAGTCTCACGGTACTGAGACCCGATCTTCATCTTGACCATGGTAGACTCATCAATGCAGTGAATCGGAACTGGCAACTCTGGCTCAAGTCTGTAAGCAAACTCAAGCATGATCTTACATATAAGTCGGCCAAAAGGAAGCGACTCAGACGTTCTCCTTAATTTCACTATGAGGATAATCTGTCGCAACACGAAAGTGGCCATACACACATTTTCTCCCTGGGCCACTTGATACAAGAAATCAACCATAAGGCGCGTACATTCAATGAGATTTGTCGACCTAGGATACACGTTGAACGTGCAAATGTGGTGCAGCAGGCACAAATCATCAGATATATGAGATGCCTTGAGGCTATTATTAGACTACCATGGAACCAGTCTACCACATAGGAACCTGGTACGGCGATCTCGCTCACGCCTACTCCTCAAATTTTTTACACTGGGATGAACATCACCAAGGGGCACATTCAGAAGTCGTGCTATCAACCGAACATCGATCGTAGCCATCCGATCTCTACCAAAAGGAATTTTGAACTGCAATGGCTCCAATGTAGGATTCTGGATACGAATGTAGAAGGCACGAACGGTGCTCACATTAGCACGAGAACGGGCTTCAAAGAGCGGACCCCAATGTGTAGCTTCCATGCGCTCGAATAACAGGAATTCACCGAAGAGTCGTCCTTTCACGTCCACCTCAAAAAACACCTTATGGTCAGTATATTCGTCGTGAGGCATCTCTGTTAATATCACTCGCCCAATTTGAGCATGGGGATCCAAATCCCACTTTTTTTGGAACTCCCAGGCTGTGCTTGGACTTGCGGCGGCACTTAAGATAGCGGCACCACCCCTCAGTCTTCTTGATTGCACAGGGAGACTAGACCCAGCCTCATCAGCTGTGGTCTTTCTGTTTCCCATCAAAGAGAGGATGGTGGAGAGAGAGAAAAAACCCAAAATGGCTTCAACAAAAGTCATGAAAAATATGAAAAATGTAGAGAAATGGCTGCCCAAACAGAAAAAAGGAAATCTAGGCGTTGTAGAGGGATGCTTCAAGCTCCCAAGGGCTGGATTTTTTTTAAAAAAAGAGAAGGATAAAGGGGAATGGAGTTTTATGGATCAAGGTACCATGGTTAATAGGGTTTACAGTGGTAAGTTCAGTACCCTAGGTTCAAGCAGTTATGACTCATACAAGGTGAACATACAATGGCCAGTCGGGTTACTTGACGGGCTCGAATAGCATGAGCGCACCTCAAGTCGAACGACATAAAGTGCATAAAACATCTCGTGTGGCCTAACCACTGCCGCCAACTCCAAAACACGACTCGCATTCATCAACGCGTCGCTCGTGGCAAAGATAAGCCAACCACGGATTTACTCGGTTACCGATTGCCTGGACTAATTATAGCCCCAAACAATTATGAATCCACATCAGAAATCATTTAAGAGTAATGAAAATGAAATACAACAATGTGAGCATGTTAACACATGTTATAACATATAACTTAAGTAAATCTTCCAACACATGCATTTCATACATATAACGAAATCATGCATATAGCCAACATATAGGAAATCATGTACATCAGCATATTATTTGAGAATTCACTCTCAAACTAATTCATAACACCATTTAATTCAATACATACTAATACAAACATTTATACAAACACTTAGTCTACACATTTAAGTCTACATATAGTATGTCGACTCAAAGTGTACATTTTGGCGAATCTCTTCGCCAAACTGATTATGCACGCATTCCTAATATCCTAATGCGACAAGAAGCCTTGTCAATCATATCAGCAAAATATGGATGAAAACAGTATTTCCTACAAATGACTAAAATGCCCTAAATCTCATATTTTTCGTCTACTTACGAAACAGAAAATGGACAGCATGTTGTACATGTCAAACGGCATTGCCGTCGATAATCTACTATTAAACGACATTGAAAGCATTGAAAACAGTCAATCAAAGCGTCTAAAATCTGCACCTTTTATCATAGAAGTGTATTGATTCGAACGGAGTGTATACGCTTCGTCTACGGCGAACTGGGAACCTAACATACAAGATCTGTAAGCTACTTCACTATGAAAATGACGGAACCTCAAATCAGCAAGTATTTAGGGTCTTTTCTTACCTAGAAATGCGGTGTAATCGCCAGAAAAGTGATTGAGGTGCGTTTCTTAAGCAAGTGCAACACGTAGTGCAAGCAGCAGGAAATTCTCTCCCACTCTCTCTCACAATCTCTCACCTTTTCTCTCACACCAGCTAGGGTTTCTAGCAAATTCGGATGAGTGAGAGAAGTGAGGGTTTAAGCCCCTTTTATAACCTAAAACATGCCCAAAATATGCTTGGGAACAATGTTCACTTGATGCCTAACCAAATCGGGGCTGTTTCGGTCCAAAAAGATATTTTCTGGTGGTCCCCTAGCCGAACATGATCGGACTTAAGTTCATGCACGTCAGATGTCGCTCACATCTCATTTTCAGACCAGTAGTGTTCATAGATCGCACGTGGCAGTCCAGTTTCAGTTCAGCGGTCACCGCAAGTAAATCAGGTCTACAAGTCTCATGATATGAAATAGAAATTTTTCCTGATCCAAGGGTGTAATTTGGCTGAATTCTGACGGTCAGAACGCTTAATAATAACGCGTCAAGTCGTATGCCAGATTTGAATTTCAAATTCCAAATCTAACCCTATTCTCACTCTCTTCACTCCAGGCTCAATGAAATAGCCTCTGGATGTCGGTTGGAGTTGATTTTCGAAATGATTGTCAATCCCAGCTAGGCGGTTATAACGGTCTAAGATTGTAGGTATCGGACTTTTGACGCGCGGTCTAGATCTAATACAAAGTTTCACAGAGGTCCTGAGAACAAACCGGTTTATAGTTTGATCCGAAGTTTCAGAGTATTATAGCGTCATTTGTTCTACTCGCTTTGGGTCTTGTAAAACGTATTTAAAGTGATCAGGGACTATTTCCCAGCTACTCTAGCGTTGCGCTAGCTAACTTACACATATTTTCCAAAGGAATTAATCCTACGCGATTTCTGGTCGAGTTGGTACTCGAGTCCATGTACGGATTTTTCCAGGGCGTTACAACACCGTTGACGAAGCGTAGACGTTCTATTCAAATCGATACATGTCTAAGGCGAAAAGTGAGGATTTTAGACGCTTAGATTGACTGATTTCAAAGCTTTCAATGTCGTTTAATAGTAGATTATTGATGAGAACACCGTTTGACATGTAGAACATGCTGTCCGTTTTCCATTTCGACTGCGTATGGAAAATATGAGATTTAGGGTATTTTAGTCATTTGCAGGAAATACTGTTTACGTCCATATTTTGCTGAAATGTTTGCCATAGTTATTTGTCGTGTTAGGATATTAGGAATGCGTGCATGATCTGTTTGGCAAAGAGATTCGCCCTAATGCGCACTATGAGTCGACATACGCTATGTAGACTAAAGTGTGTAGACTAAGTGTCTGTATAAATGATTGTATTAGTATGTATTGAGTAATGGTGTTGTGAATTAGTTTTGAGATTGAATTCTCAATTAATATGCGGATGTATATGAATTTAATCATGTTGGCTATATGTATTAATTTCATTATATATATGAAATGTGTGTGTTGAATGATTTGCTTAAGTTGTATGTTATAACATATGTCAACATGCTTGTATTGTTGTATTTCATTTCTATGACTCTCATATGACACTGATGTTGATTTAAAAATGCTTGGGGCTATGTTCCAGTCCAGGCAGTCGGCAATGGATCAAATTCGTGGTTGGCTTCTATTTGCCACGAAGGACGCGTCAATGAACGCGAGTCGTGTTCTGGGTTGGCGGAAGTGGTTAGGCCACGTGAAGTATTTTATACACTTCATGTCGTTCAGCTTGAGATGCGCTTGTACTAGTCGAGCCCGTCAAGTAACCCGACTAGTCATTGTATGTTCACCATGTACGAGTCATAACTATTTGAACCTAGGGTACTAAACTTACCATTGGAAACCCTGATAACCATGGTACCTTGATCCATAATGACTCATGAGCCAGGCATGGTGGTATAGGACACCGTGGTCGAGTTGTCGGCCTACGCTAGGGCCACAAACCTCCCCGTAGTGACCAGTGAGCACATTTGACTCGTGAGCCGATTGTGGTGGTATGGGACACTACATTCGAGCTGTCGGCCTACACTGATTGGTGACGAGCCCTTTGTAGTGACCTCGAGCGTATTCTGAGTCTACGGGAGGCGACGACCCTTCCGTAGCAACAAGAGTACATTAGGCCTGTATTGATAAGGTGATGGGGGAGCGGTGCAATGAGTGCGAGCAACAGCCCTGACAGCCCTTGCAGTGACCTATAAATATAACATCGTATGAGATTACTAGGAGTGACGACCCTAGACAGGATCTGTGTTGGGATTAATATAAGTAAGGTACCTTAGTTTCCTAATACTGTTGTATGAACGGACTAATAATAACTTGGTAATCATTATCCATATCGCATTGTATGTGCCTGGAAGATGTGGAGCACTGAGGAATGTAAGCATGTCGCGGACGCAGATGGTGCCGCATGAGGGAGTATGTTGGTGAGGGCATCCATCATGTCATTTCATGCATACATTAACAACAGTATCTATGAATGTTTGATTGATTGCTTTGCTATTATCGCGTGATTGATTTGATAACATGCTAATCTTTGCTCTATTATTCTACTGAGTTGATCACTCACTCCCATGTTACGGGATGGTGGTTGCAACACCCACCAGACCCTGTCTTAGATGCAAGTGGCGATGCAATTCAGTACGCGGAGCCAGACTACGATGAGGACCAGGACGAGTTCTCGTATATGCAGTTCACTGACGGCTTTGCGTAGGTGACCTGGATCGACGGGACATGCTAGTTGGACTATCACCTGACATTTATTTTTAATTTATGACATGTATATGAGACTCAGAGATGTATTCATACTTTGGAGACAATTTGAGATTATTTGGTTTTCATACAGTGATATATATATGATAGTCTTTCGCTTGCGTTTTATCACTGGATCTGGAGTATGAATTGCAGTTTTGGTATAATCTTACTCATGTGAATGCTCTAACTCAGACAACATTGAATCATATTCATTTTGTTGCATAAGTGATGGTCTGGAACTCGGGAGGAGGGTTTCTACATGACCCCCGATTTTCTGGGTGTTACAGGAAGCCATGCCACTCGTGTTACGATCGCAGCGACCACATACTATCGATATACCAGCCCTTTCACCAATGGAGCGCTAGTGAGAGCGTAACACCGTATACACACCAGGACTCCATCCTGGAGTGGTAGACTAGGACATGGAGTTCGAGGCTAGAGGGGACTCTCCTCATCCTGAGGTCATTCCATCAGGGATGCCTCTACAGTATGTCGAGCAGAGGATGCCTTCCATCTACATATCTACAGATACACAGATAGGGGTAGTGATTTTCATAGCCTTCGGACAAATGGCGATGACCATACATCAGCAGCAAGCTGCTTTTATGCAATAGCAACAGGCCACACACGCCGTCATGATGGAAACCATATGATACTAGAATCATGGGGCTCATCACCCGATGGAGAGGTCCGGGGTGAGGACATATTCGAGCACTTCCAGATGCTTCGGCCATCGTCATTCGAGGGGGCACCCAGACCATTGCAAGCAGAGCACTGGTGGGTAATGATCGCCACGATGATGAGGCCACTGGAATGCTTGGACGCCCAGATGGTCAACTTGGCCACATATCTGCTGGAGAAAGAAGTCAAGAACTGGTGGTAAGGCGTACAACAAGGCATGCTGTTTGGGTATGCATGGACGTGGGTAGGATTCAGGACGAATTTCCTAGAGAAGTATTTCCCGCAGTCATGCAGAAACGAGAAGATCGCATAGTTTCTGAAGCTGGAATAGGGGAACATGACTATCTCCCAATATGATGCGCAATTTGATGAGCTCTCCCGGTACGTGCCCAAGGCCATTAAGGATGCAAAATACATATTACAGAAGTTCCAAGAAGGGCTCAAGCCATGGATCCATTCGCAGTTGTGTGCGTGGGACTTTGAGGACTTCCTCGAATTCATGGACAAGGTAATGAGGGTCGAGAAGAACTTCAAGTGCACTATCAGGGCAAGCCCCCAGTCAGAGACGCCCCAGGAAGACTGAGGTAAGCGCCTCCTGCCCCACCCATCCTAGAGAGGAGGTTCAGGATCCAACCCACAAGTGCTCTTACTGTGCTTCCCAACAAGCGTTGTGATTATTACGACAGAGAGAACCACACCGCCCGGAACTGCTATAAGAGAATGCGAGATGAGGGCATTCCGCTACTAGCAAACGTTGTGATTATTTCGCATGCCTCCTTATGAGATGGAGGAGTTGAGGAGCCAGACAGATTTGTTGCTAGCCAAAGGGTTCATCCGCCCTAGTGTTTCTCCATGGGGGTGCTAGTCCTTTTCGTGAAGAAGAAGGATGGGTTGATGCATCTCTTTATCGGTTACTGGAGACTGGATGAAGTGATGATAAAGAACAAGTAGCCTCTGTTGTGCATCGATGACTTGTTTGATCAACTTAAGGGTGCCAGATATTTCTCTAAGATCGATCTATGATCAGGGTACCATCAATTGAGGATCAGGGATGAGGATATCCCTAAGATAGCATTCAAAACTCGCTATGGGCACTACGAGTTCTTTGTAATGCCTTTCGGCCTCACCAATGCCCTGGCTGTATTTATGGACCTGATGAACTGGATATTCATGTCATACCTGGATTAGTTTGTAATTGTGTTCATCGATGATATCTTGGTCTACTTAAAGAATCAGGAAGAGCACGAACAACAGCTGCGTATGGTCTTGAACACCCTGAAAGAAAATCAGTTATATGCCAAGCTGACTAAGTGTGAGTTCTAGGAAAAGGAAGTGAAGTTCTTGGGACACGCAGTGAAAGCAGAAGGCATAATAGTTGATCCTGCCAAGATGGAATCAACATCTAAATGGGAACAACCCACCACAGTCACTGAGGTTCGGAGTTTTCTGGGCATGACAGGGTATTACCAACACTTCATCAAGCAATTCTCCAAGATTGTACAGCCGCTCACCCAACTGACGAAGAAAAATAACCAATTCACATTGGACGAGAACGCAGAAGCGGCCTTCCAGGAGCTGAAGATAAGACTGACTTCCACACTAGTACTCACTCTTCCATATGAGGGGGAAAAGTTCGCGGTGTATAGCGATGCATCGAAGTTGGGGCTGGGATGTGTGTTGATGCAAAATGATAGAGTGATCACTTATGCTTCGAGACAATTGAAGAAGCACGAGGAGAATTACCCAACACACAATCTAGAATTGGCAGCAGTGGTCTTCGCCCTAAAGATATGAAGGCATTATCTCTATGGGGAAGAATTCCAGTTGTTCTGTGACCGCAAGACTTTGAAATATATATTCATGCTGAAGGACTGGAACATGTGCCAGTGTCGATGGATGGAGACACTCAAAGACTTCCACTTCGACATATCCTACCACCCCGCTGAGCCAAACTCCGTGGCTGATGCTCTAAGCCGAAAGATATAACATGAGTTGATAGCCACCTTGATGATCAAGGAGTGGGAGATGATGAGGTTTGTTTAGGACTTCGATATCTAGCTTACCCTCGACGAGCTAGATGCTTACGTGGCTCTTTTGACTATGTAGCCAACCCTGGTTCACCATGTAATTTTTGCCCAAGACGTGGACGAATGGCTTAGGAAGATGAAAGAGAGGTGTGGAGCGAGCAAATGCCCGATTGGAGGATTGGTGGTGATGGCGGTCTTCGGTACCAGGGGTGAGTATGCGTACCCGACAATGCCAACCTGAAAAGGGAGGTAATGGTAAAAGCTCATCATTCTAGGATGGCTATCCACTCGGGTAGCACTAAGATGTGATGTCAAGAGACAATATTGGTGGGATAACATGAAGAGAGACATAGCAGGCTTTGTGAGGAAATGTATGGTGTGTTAGAAAATCAAGGCCTATCATCGCAAGCCCGCTGGCCTCCTTCAACCACTGCCGCTAGCTGAATGGATGTGGGACATCATCTCCATAGACTTTATATCTAACCTTCCTAGAACGCAGAGGAAGCATGACTCAATTTGGGTTATCGTTGACAGGCTAACAAAGTCTTCCTGATTCCTTCCAATTCGTATGACAGATTCGACCAATAGTCTGGTAAGGTTATATATTTAGGAAGTCATGTAGTCCATTGGAGTCCCACGAGAAATCATATCGAACCGAGACTCCAGGTTTACTTCCACTCTTTAGAAGAGGTTGCAGGAAGAGATGGGCATAAAGCTCAAGTTTAGCACGACCTTCTATCCTCAAACAGATGGGAAGATTGAGAGGGTAAACCCGATTTTGGAAGATATGCTGCGAGCATACGTTCTGGACTTCCAGGGTAACTGGGATGATCATTTGGATCTGGTGGAGTTCGCATGCAACAACAATTTTCAGTCTAACATAGGCATGGAGCCTTATGAGGCTCTCTATGGTTACCCTTGCCAAGCTCCCCAGTGCTGGGTAAAAGTTCAAGAAAGGAGTCTGTTAGGGCCTGAGCTTGTCCAAGCTGCTACTCAGGTGATCGATGTGGATCAAAAATGACTGTGCATTGCTTAAAGAAAGCAGAAGAATTACTCAGATAATCGACGTCGCGACCTGAAATTTATAGTAGGCGATCATGTGTTCTTGAAGATTTTACCAATGAAGGGTTTGATGAGGTTTGGGCATAAGGGGAAGTTTGAACCACAATTCATTTGGTCATTCAAGATCCTGGATCATCCAAATATGGGGCTTCCTTTTCTTTATGTTCTATAAGAAATGGCTTGGACTAAATGAGTGATCTCGACTAATGACACTAAAGGCTGAGCCTTAATTGTATAACATAGGCTGGGCCGAACCAAGCCCAGTTTGGGCCTTGAGTGTTGGGACAATTTAGGCCCAAAATACTTGATTAATGGGCCCTTGGATATCTCACTTAATTGCGGGGGCTCAGGTAATTAGAAGCATTGGAAAACAACTATCTAATACGAACTCTTGGTATGAGAATAACCCTAGGAAATCAATCGTGTGATGTTAGGCTTCTAGTTAAGCATAGAAATTTGGATCAAGGAAGAATCTATGACCCGCCAAGTGATGATTTCTCCCCTTGGGCTTTCCATCTCTAAATTAGATCAAAGATAGCTTTCACATTGAATATAAATGATGTCTTAGAGTTTGATTAATCATTTGATTAGGTTACCTAAATATATGTTTAGAATTGATAGTCCATGATCATGAATATCAAATGCAAATGCTCGACCTTGATCCATTAAGTGACTCTTAAATTATATTTGCATGTATACTTAAGTTTTACTTTAATTATTAGAATGATACCTTAGTCACTTAAGACGGTTCATTACTTGATCTCTATGTCATTCTCACATGCTATTGGATTGTTTACAAGACATGCATGGAATCAAAATCTCTCTAAGCAAAGGGAGGAACCTCTATCTATGAAAGAGAGTCTGTACATAGGGTGTAATAAGACCGGTTGTGCTGAGAATAGACCCTCAACATGGATGGTAAGTTAGTGACAAATTATTCATGGGATTTACCATCTATAGGGTGATTCCATCTACCTGACTATGGGATGAACCATTTAACTTCTTTATCACCGTTGCTTATTCATATTTATTGCATACATATCAACTCATTTTATTAGTGTAATTTAGTATCTTCGATATTTCATTCCCAGTCAAACATACGATGACACTTACCCCATATATTGAGAATTGATTGGCCACATGTTGATGGGTTCTATCAACATCCTATGGCGGTAGACTCATGGGACGGGGATGGTGGTATGGAACACTATACTCGAGTTGTCGGCCTATGCTAGGTGACAAGCCCCCCGTAGTGACCTTGGGCTTCATTAAACCGACTAACTGTAATTGGTCTAATAATGGCCTGGCTAATCATACATACATGGCATATTATGGATGACGGGTGATTATTTCTAGATGTTGTAGCATGTGTCCATTGGTTTATTAGGGCATCGTTTCACTAGCTACTAGACCACCGACTATTGACCTACGTACATGATGTACGATGGCTTGGTCATAATGCGTTACAAGATGTGTTGCATTGTTGACCAGCTTTTTTTGCATGGGTGACAAGACCAAGTACGACTAGATGAGCAACCCCAAGTCAATGATGCATTCACGCATCCATGTATATAATAAATTTGCATCTTATTATGTTTTGTATGCCTTGTTGCTTTTCATGCTATACTTGTCTAAGGCGGGGGTCTGTAATCTTAAGAAGAATTCACACTGAGCTGGCCACTCATTCATCTAATGTTTAACCGTACAGAGAATGCAAGTGTGAGTAGGGACAACTACGGCATGGATTTCGGAGTCAATACAGCTGCAGCGGAGGAAGAATTCTATGAGGAGCTACATTAGGAGGAGGTAGAATATTTTGGATTAAATCATTAGTTATTGTAGTGGATTTCATTTGTTGGCACATTTGAACTTATTAGTTTTGTATTTGGGTCCCCAGCTGAATGGACTAAGATATTACCATTTGGTTTCATGGCTATATCCATGCTTAGTTTCACTATCGCGCTTTGATTTTACTATCACCACCGATTTAATCATTAACACCCGAGTTTTCAGTGAATGAGTGTAACATCCCGAAAATCGGGGGGTCGAGCAAAAACCCAACTCCCGAATTCCAAAATGTTATTTATGCAACATAGATATGTATGATTGAATGTTGTCTGTGATAATGTATTAAACATGAGTGAGATTAAGCCAGAACAGCATAGCATACTCCAGAGACAGTTAAATTAACAAGAGGAAGACTGTGATAGTATGTATAACATATATAAACTGTTGTATGTCTCCAGAGTGTGAACATGTTACCAGGTTATATACATACATGTATACTCCAAAAGTAGACAAAACGAATATACATGAGTATGCTAAAAATATAAAATGACAAGTGTCAAAGTATCTAATCAACCTCCCTGTAATCTCGTCAATCAGAACACACATAAAGGAGGAATCCTCCTCATCATCATCAAGTCCAGCTCCGCCTCGCAGGCCGCGCCATCATCTGCAATCACAAAAAGGGACTGGTGGGTGTCCGGAAACACCATCCCATAACGTGGGAGTGAGTAACTAGCTCAGTGGAATAATAGAGCAAGGATTAGCATGTTCTCAAATCAATCATGCGATAATAGTAAAGCAATAAATCAAACAATCCTAATAATGTTGTTAATGCAATATGACATGACGTGATGTATGCCCTCACCGATGATCTCCCTCATACGGCACCATCTTACGACCGCGGCATGCCACACTCCTTAAAGTCCTCCACATCTTCCAGGCACATGCAATGTAATGGTGATATGATTTCTGAGTTGTTATTAGTCCATTCAAACAGCAGGATTGGGAAACTAAGGTACTTCCCTTATATCAATCCCAACACATATCCTGTCTAGGGTCGTCGCTCCTAGTAATCTCATACGATGTATATTTTGTAGGTCGCTGCAAGGGCTGCCAGGGCTGTTGCATACACTCGTTGCTCCGTTCCCCCATCACCTTATCAATACAGGCCTACTGTACTCTACTGCTACTGAAGGGTCGTCACCTCCCATAGACTCAGAATACGCTCGTGGTCACTACAAAGGACTCGTCGCCTGATCAGTGTAGGCCGACAGCAAGAATATAGTGTTCCATACCACCATAATCTATTCACGAGACTAGGTGCTCACTGGTCACTACGGGGAGGTTTGTGGCCCCAGCATAGGCCGACAGCTCGACCACGGTGTCCCATACCACCATGCCCGGCTCATGAGTCTTCGTGGATCAAGGTACCATGGTTAACAGGGTTTACAATGGTAAGTTCAGTACCCTAGGTTCAAGCAGTTATGACTCATGCAGGGTGAATATACAACGGCCAGTCGGGTTACTTGACGGGCTCGACTAGCACGATCGCATCTCAAGTTGAACGACATGAAGTGCGTAAAACACTTCGTGCGGCCTAACCACTGCCGCCAACTCCAAAACACGGCTTGCGTTCATCGACGCATCATTCGTGGCAAAGATAAGCTAACCACGATATTTCTCAGTTACCGACTGCCTGGACTAGGCATAGTCCCAAATACATGGAATCACATCAGCAAATCAAGTGAGAGTATTGGAAATGAAATACCACCATGTGAGCATGTTAACACATGTTATAACGTACAACTTAAGTAAATCATCTTACACATGTCTATCACGCGTATAATGAAATTATGCATATCACCAACATATAGGACATCATCTCCATCAGCATATTAATTGAGAATTCGATCTCAACTAGATCATAAGGAAATCATCAAGCACATGTTATAACATACAGCTTAAGCGAATCGTCAAGCACATGCATTTCATTCATATCATGAAATCATGCATATGGCTAACATGTAGGAAACCATTCACACCAACATATTAATTGAGAAATCAATCTCAAACTAATCCATAACACCGTTTAATTCAATACATACTAATACAAGCATTTATACAAACACTTACACTACACACTTAAGTCTACATATAGTATGTCGACCCGAAGTGCGCATTTAGGCAAATCTCTTCGCCAAACTAATTGTGCACGTATTCCTAACATTCTAATGTGATAAAAAATCATGTCAATTACATTAGCAAAATATGAATGAAATCAGTACTTCCTATAAATGACTAAAATGCCCTAAATCTCATATTCTTCGCCGGTTTACGAAACAGGAAACGGACAGCATGTTGTACATGTCAAACGGCGTTGCCGTCGATAATCTACTATTAAACGACATTGAAAGCTTTGGAAACAGTCAATCAAAGCGTCTAAAATCCGCACCTTGTCTCTTATAAACGTGTGAATTCGAACGGAGCGTATACGCTTCGTCTACAGCAAATAGAGGACCTAATTTACAAGATTTATGAGTTAACAAGCTATGGAATGAAAAGAATCCAAAATCAGCAACTTATTAGGGTGTTTTCTTACCTAGAAAAGTGGAGAAATCACCGGCGAAGTGATTGAATCGCGTGGCTTAAGCACGTGTAGAAGGTGGCACGAGCAGCAAGAAATTCTCTCCCACCTTCTCTCACAAACTCTCACCTTTTCTCCCTCCAAATCTAGGGTTTCTCTCAAATTCGGATGGGAGAGAGGAGTGAGGGTTTCAACCCCTTTCTGGTGGTCCCCTGACCGAATGCGATCGGACTTAAGCTCATACATACTGGATCTAGCATACATCAAGTTTTCAGTCCGGCAGGGTTCGCAGATCGCACGTGGCGGACCAGTTTCAGTTCAGCGGTCACCGCACGTAGATCAGGGCTGAAAGTCTCATGATATAAAATAGAAATTTCTCCTGATCCGAGGGTGTAATCTGGCTGAATTCTGACGGTCAGAACGCTCGATACTGACGTGTCAAGTCGTGTGCCAGATTTGAATTTGAAATTCCAATTCTGTCCCTATTCGCACTCTCTTCGGTCCGGGCTCAATGAAATGGCCTGTGATTATCGGTTTGACTTGATTTCGAAATGATTGTCAAGTCCAACTAGGCGGTCCTAACGGTCTAAGATAGTAGGCATCGGACTTTCGATGCGCGGTCTAGATCCAATACAAAATTTCGAGGTGGTCTAGAGAACAAACCTGCTTAGAGTTTGATCCGAGGTTATAGAGTATTATAGAGTCATACGTTCTACTCGATTTGGGTCTTGTAGAACATATTTAAAGTGATCAGGGACTGTTTCCCAGCTACTCCAACATTGTGCTAGCTAACTTGTGTTTAGTTTCTAAAGGAATTAATCCTAAGTGGTTTCTTTGGCTATGGAATTGGGTTCTGAGCGATTTTCCAGGTGTTTTAGTTGACCCACTGCCTAAGGACGTCAAATCCCATATTGGCCAAAATTCGGGGTGTTACAATGAGTTATATACTCAGGTTCTGAAAACCGGGGCATTACATTGATTCCCTGCATTTTTAGGGAGAGCTTGACCCTACGACAGTGGAGCGGTAGATATCTGAGGTGGAAAAGATATTTGATACTATGAGGTGCACGACCTATGAGTGGGTTCTATTGGTTGTGTTTCTTCTTCTAGATGATGCTGAGCACTGGTGGGCATCGGTTTGCTGAGCGGTAGTGGCCGAGTGTGAGTGGACATGGGAGGATTTCGTAGACCAGTTTAACTGGAAGTTCTTCCCGGAGCATGTTCGTTAACAGCGCGCATTAGAGTTCGAGACTCTGGTGTAGGGAGACATGACCGTGTCTCAATATAAGGCTCAATTCATTACACTGTCAAGATTTATGACGTATCTTGTAGATGATGAGGGGCGGAAGACCTGCCATTTTCGAGAATGGCTTGCGCCTTAGCCTCTCGAGTCGTGTCATTGGACACATGCTCCTAACATTTAAGTAGGTCGTAGAGCGGGCCTAGATTTATGCAATAGATTAGGACAATGGGCAGCAGATTTGCGATCAGAGAGGAGACTAGAAGAGGAAGGTCCCCTTCGGTAGCTCCCCGCAGCATCAACGACCGTCTCAGAGGCATAGGAACCATCCATCCTTTCGAATGCCAGCAACACCTCCGATACCACCACTGAGACCGTTCACAGGTGTTTGTTATGGATGTAGTGTCCCCATTCACAGTAACCACATCAGCTATCGAGACCCCAACAACAACATTATAGACTGCCACCCCCATAATAGTAGCCGAGAGCACCTCAGCAGCCTCTACAGCTATAGCAGCAACAACGACAACCACAGAGGGGACATACACCTCCCCAGCAAACCCAGTGTAGATTTTATGCAGCTCAACATGATCCTTAGGTATTAAGAGGAGTCATTGATGATTTGTACAACCAGGCCTTAGGACCATCTTGTTAGATTAGTCATTGATAAGATTGTGAGGCTGCATAGTATCACAGTTTCGATCATTTCTGATTGGGATTCGAGGTTCAGTGGGGTCATCATAGTATAGATGAGGAGTCTTAGGAGTAGGAGGCTGAGATTTGCAAGCATTATCCCCATGTTCAATGATTAATTGTATTTTGCATTGTCTCGGATTATATATGATGCTATGATTTCTCTTCCTTTATGAGTTCTGTCTAGTCACATGATAGTGTAAATTTTGAAAATGAAATTTTATTAGGAGGGGAGACCAATAAGGCCTGTATCCTCGTATCGTACCATTCCACCAACTCCCGTGATCCTCTCCAATGAATTCCAATGACCCATGAACTGTAGACAGTAAATGCGCATGACCTTAAGTCACATCCCAACGGTTTGAGTCAACTCAACTCAAAACTTATACCCTAGCAACCGCATCGTCACTACGGCTCTAACGCCGTGTCTTGGGCACCAATGCGATACCCAGACTAGGTGTAACACTCCGAAAATCAGGGGTCGGGTAGAAACCCAACTCCCGAGTTCCAGAACGTCACTTATGCAACATAAATAATGATAAATGCATGTTGTCTGTAGAATGACATTAAACAAGATTGAGACTAATCTAAAACAGCATATCATACTCCAGGGAGAGTTAAATTAACAAGCGAAAGACTATGATAAATACATAAAATATATAATTGATTGTAAGTCTCCAGAGTGTGAACATATTACCAGGTTAATTAAATACATGTATACTCCAAAAATGAAAAGAAAAGAATATACATGAGTGCTCCAAAAATATAAAATGACAAGTGTCATGGTGTCTAATCAACCTCCCTGTAATCCCGTCGATCAGAACACGCATAAAGGAGGGATCCTCCTCCTCATCATCAAGTCCGGCTCCGCCTCGCAGGCTGCGCCATCATTTACAATTACAAAAGGGTTTGGTGGTGTCCGGAACATCGTCCCGTAACGTGGGAGTAAGTAATTAACTCAGTGGAATCATAGAGCAAAGATTATCATGTTATCAAATCAATCATGCGTTAATAGTAAAGCAAACAATCAAACATTCCAAGATACTGTTGTTATACAAACATGAAATGACATGATGGATGCCTTCACCGACATACTCCCTCATGCGGTACCATCTGCGTCCGCGGCATGCTTTCTTCCCGCAGTACTCCACATCTTCCAGGCACATGCAATGCGATATGGATAATGATTATCGGGTTGTTATTAGTCCTTTTCATATAGCAGGATTGGGAAACTAAGGAACTTCCCTTATATCAATCCCAACACAGATCCTGTATAGGGTCGTCACTCCTAGTAATCTCATACGATGTTATATTTGTAGGTCGCTACAAGGCCTGTCAGGGCTATTGCTCACACTCGTTGCACCGCTCCCCCATCAGCTTATCAATACAGGCCTATTTATACTTAAGACTGCATCAGGACTCATCGCCCCCATGCGGTGTCAGGATAAACTCAAGGTCACTACAAAGGGCTCGTCACCTGATCAGTGTAGGCCGACAGCAAGAATATAGTGTCCCATACCACCATAATCTGCTCAGATTAGGGTGCTCACTGGTCACTACAGGGAGATTTTTGGCCCTAGTGTAGGTCGACAGCTCGACCACGGTGTCCCATACCACCATGCCCGGCTCATGAGTCTTTATGGATCAAGCTACCATGGTTAACAGGGTTTCCAATGATAAGTTCAGTACCCTAAGTTCAAGCAGTTATGACTCATACATGGTGAACATACAATGGCCAGTCGGGTTACTTGACGGGCTCGAGAGCGCATCTCAAGCTGAATGACATGAAGTGCATGAAACACTTTGTGTGGCCTAACTACTGCCACCAACCCAAACAAGACTCGCGTTCATCGACCCGTCCTTCATGATAAATAGTAACCAACCACGAATTTGATCCATTACCGACTGCATGGACTAGGTCATAGCCCCAAGTATTTGTGTATCAACATCAGTAAGCATATGTGAGTAACAGAAATGAAATACAACATTGTAAGCATGTTGACACATGTTATAGCATACCACATAAGTAAATCCTCCAACACATGCATTTCACATATATAATGAAATCAATACATATAGTCAACATGATGGAATTCATATACATCAGCATATTAGTTGAGAATTCAATCTCAAAACTAATTCACAACACCATTTTACTCAATACAAACTAATACAAACATTTATACAAACACTTAGTCTACACACTTTAGTCCACATAGCATATATCGACTCAAAGTGCGCATTAGGGCGAATCTCTTCACCAAACAGATCATACACATATTTCTAATATCATAACACGATAAATTTACATGTCAAGCATTTCAGCAAAATACGGACGTATACAGTATTTTCTATAAATGCCTAAAATACCCTAAATCTCATATTTACCATACGTTTACGAAACGGAAAACAGACAACATGTTGTACATGTCAAACGGCGTTGCCGTCGATAATCTACTATTAAACGACATTGAAAGGTTTGAAATTAGTCAATCAAAGTGTCTAAAATCCTCACCTTTTGCCCTAAACGTGTATCGCTTCGATCGGAACGTATACGCTTCATCAACAGCGTCAATACGACCTAATGCACAAGTACATAAGCTACTTTGCTATTTAAATCAAAGAATTCTCCAAATCAGCAAGTGGTTAGGGTTTTCCTTACCTAAAAGTGCGTTGGAATCACCGGGAAAGTAATTTGAACGCGATGCCTTAGCACGTGCAACAGCTAGAGTAAGTGGCAGGAAGATCTCTCCCACACTGTCTCACAACCTCTCACTTTCTCTCTCTCTCTAGCTAGGGTTTCTAGAAAATTCGGATGGGTGAGATAAGTGAGGGTTTAAAGCCCTTATATAGGCTAAAACCTTTTCAAATTAGGCTTGAGAACAAAGTTTACTTGAGGTATAACCAAATCGGGGCTGTTTTGGTCCAAAAGAGCAGCTCGGGAGGTCCCCTAGCCGAATGCGATCGGACTTAAGCTCATGCATACTGGATGTTGTTCACACGAAGTTTTCAGACCAGTAGAGTTCGTAGATCGCACGTGGCGGTCCAGTTTCAGTTCAGCAGTCATCGCACCTAGATCAGGTCTACAAGTCTCATGATATGAAAGAGAAATTTTTCCTGATCTGAGGGTGTAATTTGGCTGAATTCTGACTGTCAGAACGCTTAATAATAACGCAACAAGTCACATGCCAGATTTGGATTAAAACTTTCAAATCTAACCCATTTCTCACTCTCTTCACTCCAGGCTCAATGAAATAGCCTCTGAACGTCGGTTGGGCTTGATTTTCGAAACGATTGTCAAGTCCAGCTAAGCGGTCATAACGGTCTGAGATTATAGATATCGGACTTTCGACGTGCGGTCTAGATCCAATACAAAGTTTCAAAGGGTTCTTGAGAGCAAACGGGTTTAGAGTTTGATCCTAGGTTTTAAGGTATTCTAGCGTCCTTGTTTTTATAAGTTTTAGGTCTTGCAGAACATATTTAAAGCGATCAGGGACAATTTCGCAGCTACTCTAGCATAGCGCTAGCTAACTTACGCTTAATTTCTAAAGGAATTAATTCTAAGTGATTTCTTTGACTTTGGAATTAGGTTCTAAGAGGTTACCAAGGTGTTATGGTTGACCCATTGCCTAACGACGTCTAACCCCAGGTTGTCAAAAATCCGGGGTGTTACAATCTACCCCCCCTTAAAACAAAATTTCATCCCCGAAATTGGATAAGGGTAATGAGTACTTAAAGAGACTTTTGTATTGACGTTCTAAGGAAGGTTCAAATCCTATTTAACGACCTAAACCTAAATCAACTGTTTCGATCCTAGGCCAGTGGGGAAGAGGCTAACCACGCTTCCGCTGTGCTACTCTGATCTAACGGTTGCATTAGATAACCTAACTAGATTGTACTCAAAATGTTCTACCCCCCTTAAAACTTAGTTCTACTTAAGGTTCAAGAATCTGTGTATCGATTCGTATATCGGAACAAGGTGCAACTTAGGGGCTATCCTTGACATGGAATGAGAGACAACCTCACGCTGCATTGGTCTTCCTTTGTTAGTGATGCGTTCTATGACATTGGCACCTATGGTTGTAGAAATAAGCCTACTCTCTATTAGCTAGATGTCCTCAACATTTTCCAAAGGTAAAGCAATAACTTTTGGTTATAGATGGTCGAGCCAACATGGAAGAAAAGTTATGTAATAGGTCTGAGCCGGATACGTTGAACCTTCTGTCTAATCAGGACAGAAATCTCGTTGTATTAGTTCTTAATCCGAGTCGATGCCGATCTTCTGCTTGATCAGAGCATTGGATTCATTGGTAACTGCCAGGATTAAGAAGTCAATTCAAACCGCGAATACATCGCTAATATACAATTCCTTTACTCTGCGTTCCTGATTGCAAAAAATCCTTGGGAAGGAAATTCTAAGGGGAATTCTAAGGGGCGTGCTGGTTTATTCTAAGTTCAATCTGAGAGATTTATAAGTTTTCCCTGAGAGTGAATGGGTCTAAGTTAAATAAGCTTCCTGAGAGTTACTAACAGAGCCTATGAATGTTATGAGGATCTACCCAAGGAAGGGAGTCTCACTCCAACCAAATCTAACCTACTAATCCTTAGCATATACAGGCTTTACACTACTTAAGGTAATTAGTAGAATAGTCTGTAAATTACTAGCCATAATCCAAAATCTATACTTATACGTTAGATGGTTGCATACCATTACTAATACAGGGAATTTCTCTATCACTTAGGGTCAAGATTGTCTAAATGGGATTGGATTTCCTATATCGTCAAACCTTTCAAATCTAGGAGCACTAACTTTAGGTCCAAAATGCCAAGGGCCTATATGGCCGGTAGCATTAAGTTGTATGAAATGAAACTGCTTTTCTAATCCTATGTCGGGATTGGGAGTGGCATGCTTGGTAGGAGGGTGGGGTGGGATAAAAACTAATTTTGTAGGCTTAATCCAGGGATTTGCAACATGGCAGTGGAAACCATAGGATACACCCAATCTAGGGACAATACCTTACAGCGAACGAAACGGCATGCACTCCATTTAACAAAATATGTCACAATATATGGAATAAAGTTCCACATGAATTATGACAGGAACGCATTCGGCTATATTAAGCCCAAACCACTAAACATAAACACACTTTCTACCAATAACTTCACTAGACCCAACAACAACAAAACAGAGAAATCTCTAAAATGGTAAACAAACAATCTACAGGACAACGACATAAATGTCCAATTCTACCAAAGGACTTCTACCACGGTCCCGACTTACCTTCTTTAATATTGTTTAGTTTAACACTGCCTGTTGCCCATTAGAGCTCTATTGGCCATGTATTTTCACTACTCCTCAAGCGAAGAAAATGGAGAAATGGGATTTGAGGTTTGCACGATTTTGAGACCAAAAAGAGTGTAAAGGCTCAAATAAAAGGGACATGAGAGAGAAGGTGGTGGAAAAGGAGAAAAAGGCTAAAATAGCCATGAAAAAAGAGGGAAATGGGGAGAAATGGCTGCCCTAATGGACTAAAATGAATCTAGGCCCTGTAGAGGGGTAGATCAGGCTCCCAAAGGCTAGATTTTCAAAGAGAAAGGAGAAAACTAAATGGGAATGGAGCTCACCCGACTTTCAGCCTTGAATGAAGGTTGTGGGAGCTTCAAACGATGAAAATGGAGAGGAAGGAGTGCACCAACAGCTGTGGAAGATGGGTTGGCGTCGGCTATGGCCGAAAATGAGAATGGGGGCAATTTAAAGTGGGTTTAGAAAGAGGAGGCAGCAAGGAAGTGAAGAAAGGAGAGCTTGAAGGGGGCTGTTGTGAAGGAGAAAGGGTTTTGGGGGGGTTTTGACGTGCGAACCATACATAGGAGGGGTGCCCTGCCCCATTTAGGTCGTCCGCCCGATGCACGACACACGTGGGGCCCATTGGTCGGCGATGCATCGCCGAACCGGTGATGCCATCGCCGACCGACAATCAATCCAGCCGGTCGGGCCACATGGGTTGGGTCCCCCCTGCCCTAGGGACTTCAAATATACATGGGGCCCACCCTAGTTCATTGTAATTTGGCCTAGATAGGCCCAAAACTCCATTTGGGGCGTTTCGGGGCCAGTCTGTGAACTAGAATGAATTTAGGCATCATGTAGCATATGATTTTGGGTAGGAGAATCTAAGCCATCCAATTAACCCATTTTTTACAAGATATTCCATAATAGGAATGGCCAAAAGTCCAATTCTTACCTATTTTTTACTATTTATAGTAATTTTTTGTCTAAGTATGATTTTTTGTCATTTACACATTAGGATTTTTGCCTAGTGTGAAAAGACTTAGAAAAAAAATGAAGAATGGGGTGTGGTAAGAGGAAGGATTTTGAAGTAATTGGGTGAAATAGGGTTTTTAAGCCCTGAGATTGAGCATAAGGGTTGTGGTTGCCCTACAACCCAAGAACATGCATTTTAGGGTTTGAAAATGCTTCTGAGAACATCTCAAACCCGCCTACTAACAACCTACAGGCTACTTAGGTCGCCTTACGTGACCAAAAATACGTTGCGGACTCGATCAAAACGATCGATTTGAGTAGACTTCGCACCCACTTAAGTCGAAGGAGCGACAGCGTACGTCGCGTGTCCATAACCCAGGTCCAGTTTAATCTCAATCATGCTCTGATACCAAGTGTAACACCCTGAAAATCGGGGGTCGGGAAGAAACCCAACTCCCGAGTTCCAGAACGTCACTTATGCAACATAGATAATGATAAATGCATGTTGTCTGTAGAATGGCATTAAACAAGATTGAGACTAAGCCAAAACAGCATATCATACTCCAGAGAGAGTTAAATTAGCAAGAGGAAGACTATGATAAATACATAAAATATATAATTGATTGTAAGTCTCCAGAGTGTGAACATGTTACCAGGTTAATTAAATACATGTATACTCCAAAAATGAAAAGAAAAGAATATACATGAGTGCTCCAAAAATATAAAATGACAAGTGTCATGGTGTCTAATCAACCTCTCTGTAATCCCGTCGATCAGAACACGAATAAAGGAGGGATCCTCCTCATCATCATCAAGTCCGGCTCCGCCTCGTAGGCCGCATCATCATCTGCAATTACAAAAGGCTCTGGTGGTGTCCGAAACACCGTCCCGTAATGTGGGAGTGAGTAATTAACTCAGTGGAATCATAGAGCAAAGATTATCATGTTATCAAATCAATCACACGTTAATAGTAAAGCAAACAATCAAACATTCTTAGATACTGTTGTTAATGCAAGCATGAAATGACATGATGGATGCCCTCATCGACATACTCTCTCATGCGGAACCATCTGCGTCCGCGGCATTCTTTCTTCCCGCAGTGCTCCACATCTTCCAGGCACATGCAATGCGATATGGATAATGATTACCGGGTTGTTATTAGTCCTTTTCATATAGCAGGACTGGGAAACTAAGGTACTTCCCTTATATCAATCCCAACACAGATCCTTTATAGGGTCGTCACTCCTAGTAATCTCATACGATGTTATATTTGTAGGTCGCTGCAAGGGCTTTCAGGGCTGTTGCTCACACTCGTTGCACCGCTTCTCCATTACCTTATCAATACAGGCCTATATATCCTTAAGACTGCATCAGGACTCATCGCCCCCATGTGGTGTCAGGATAAACTCAAGGTCACTACAAAGGGCTCGTCACCTGATCAGTGTAGGCCGACAGCAAGAATATAGTGTCCCATACCACCATAATCTTCTCAGAGTAGGGTGCTCACTGGTCACTACGGGGAGGTTTGTGGCCGAAGCGTAGGCCGACAGCTCGACCACGGTGTCCCATACCACCATGCCCGGCTCATGAGTCTTTATGGATCAAGGTACCATGGTTAATAGGGTTTCCAATGGTAAGTTCAGTACCCTAGGTTCAAGCAGTTATGACTCATACATGGTGAACATGAAATGGCCAGTCGAGTTACTTGACAGGCTCGACTAGCATGAGCGCGGTTCAAGCTGAATGACATGAAGTGCATGAAACACTTTTTGTGGCCTAACCACTGTCGCCAACCCAAACAGGACTCGCGTTCATCGACGCGTCCTTCGTAGCAAATAGAAACCAACCACGAATTCAATCCATTGCCGACTACCTGGACTAGGTCATAGCCCCAAGCATTTATGTATCAACATCAGTAAGCATATGTGAGTAACAGAAATGAAATACAACATTGTAAGCATGTTGACACATGTTATAGCATACCACATAAGTAAATCCTCCAACGCATGCATTTCACATATATAATGAAATCAATACATATAGTCAACATGATGGAATTCATATACATCAGCATATTAGTTGAGAATTCAATCTAAAAACTAATTCACAACACCATTTTACTCAATACATACTAATGCAAACATTTATACAAACACCTAGTCTACACACTTTAGTCCACATAGCGTATATCGACTCAAAGTGCACATTAGGACGAATCTCTTCGCCAAACCGATCATACACGTATTTTTAATATCATAACATGATAAATTTACATGTCAAGCATTTCAGCAAAATACGGACGTATACAATATTTTCTATAAATGCCTAAAATACCCTAAATCTCATATTTACTATACGTTTACGAAACGGAAAATGGACAGCATGTTGTACATGTCAAACGGTGTTGCCGTCGATAATCTACTATTAAACGACATTGAAAGCTTTGAAATCAGTCAATAAAAGTGTCTAAAATCCTCACGTTTTGCCCTAGACGTGTATCGCTTCGATCGGAACGTATACGCTTCGTCAACAGCGTCAATACGACCTATTGCACAAGTACATAAGCTACTTTGCTATTTAAATCGAAGAATTCCCCAAATCAGCAAGTGGTTAGGGTTTTCCTTACCTAGAAGTGTGTTGGAATCACCGGAAAAGTGATTTGAACGCGATGCCTTAGCACGTGCAACAGCTAGAGTAAGTGGCAGGAAGATCTCTCCCACACTCTCTCATAACTTCTCACTTTCTCTCTCTCTAGCTAGGGTTTCTAGCAAATTTGGATGGGTGAGATAAGGGTTTAAAGCCCTTATATAGGCTAAAACCTTCCCAAATTAGGCTTGGGAAAAAAGTTTACTTGAGGTATAACCAAATTGGGGTTGTTCTGGTCCAAAAGAGCAGTTCGGGAGGTCCCCTGGCCGAATGCGATTGGACTTAAGCTCATGCATACTGGATGTTGTTCACACGAAGTTTTCAGACCAGTAGAGTTCATAGATCGCATGTGGTGGTCCAGTTTCAGTTCAGCGGTCATCGCACCTAGATCAGGTCTACAAGTCTCATGATATGAAAGAGAAATTTTTCCTGATCCGAGGGTGTAATTTGGCTGAATTCTGATGGTCAGAACGCTTAATAATAACGCGCCAAGTCACATGCCAGATTTGGATTAAAATTTTTAAATCTAACCCATTTCTCACTCTCTTCACTCCATGCTTAATGAAATAGCCTCTGGATGTCGGTTGGGCTTGATTTTTGAAACGATTGTCAAGTCCAGCTAAGAGGTCATAACAGTCTGAGATTATAGATATCAGACTTTCTATGCACGGTCTAGATCCAATATGAAGTTTCAAAGGGTTCCTAAGAGCAAACGGGTTTAGAGTTTGATCCTAGGTTTTAGTGTATTGTAGCGTCCTTGTTTCTACAAGTTTTGGGTCTTGCAGAACGTATTTAAAGCGATCAGGGACAATTTCGCAGCTACTCTAGCGTAGCACTAGCTAACTTACACTTAATTTCTAAAGGAATTAATCTTAAGTGATTTCTTTGACTTTGGAATTAGGTTCTGAGAGGTTACCAAGGTGTTATGGTTGATCCATTGCCTAAGGACGTTTAACCCCAAGTTGGCAAAAATTCGGGGTGTTACACTAGGAGTAGAGAGCCCACATATATTTCATGGAAACACCGTGTGTTATGAATCTCGAGAAATTCCATTTGGGAGAGAGGAATCTTTACCCATCCATTCCCATCAACTAGTCAGAATAACTCATGACTAGCCCATGCCTTTCTTCCCACCAAGACAAGTAACCCATCCCAAAAGTCAACTTTCAAGTCACTCCTCGTACGCAACCATCATAGCTTCCATCCCATCTCTTCTTACACACCACTCCTCTCTCATTTCGCTCCATCCCATCCCATTTCTCTCTCCATTTCCTAGCAACCAGCAGAAGAAATCCCAAGGAGAGAAAAGAAGAACCAAGCTCAAGACCCATTTTCCTACCCCAAATATCACCATCCAACTGTCTAAATTTAATCATCCATCATTAAAGAGAAAGCTTGGGAGCTAGGGAGTTTAAGGAGCAAAGAAGAGGAGAACTAGGTGGGTGTTCATAGGACTAGATCTTGATTTTGATGCATGAGACAAGTGAGGCCTACCGGTTAATGGTTGGGATCCCATTTTAGACCTAAAGTGTGGCGAATGGCCCACTATGATACTTATGTCCATTCCATGATGGGGCCATTCTCCATGGACCCCACCATGATGATTATTTGTTATTCATTTACAAGAGAGTCATCTAGACCCTTGATTTTGTGGTGGGGATGGTATCCCCACCTTGATTTGTTGATTTGAGTGCCCACACAATTTTGGGGCCCATCTTGATGTATATATTGTATTGCAAGGGAGCTCATAATGGTAGAGCTCCCTCCACCACATGATTCTTCCTCTCTCTCTCTCTCTCTCCCCGTTTCTCTCTCTCTCCCTTCCCTGCTTGGACCCCACCTCGATGCATGGTTTCATCCACACTGTCCACCCAAGTGGGACACTACATTGTTGTCCACAATGGCAGCCACACGTTGTCCACTTTGGGCCTGCATGACTGGCCTGTATAAGTGGAAAGGGAAAGACCTACTGATCAACTTGGTTTCCCTAGTTGTGTTGCCCACTTGTGTGGACTCCCTTTGATGCATGCATTTTATTAATGTTGTCCAGTGAATAGGCACAACTTCTGCTTGTCTCCAGGGCATGTACAACCAAACAGGCCTGAATGAAGGGAAATCCCAAATATTTGCTTGATTGGAAGTGGGGCGGCATAATATATGTATTGTATCTACACTGTCCAATCTATGGGATCATCTCTAGCCTGAGTCCAAACTAGACAGACCTAATGGCTAGCAGCCCACTGTAATGCACTATTTTATCCACCCTGTCCAGCTTTTTTTAGTGGAAGTGTGGGATTAGCCCACCTACTAGATGGCCCACACCTTAGAGGGGACCCACCATTACGTACAGATTGTGTTTACACAGCCCCTAGGGCCGGCCCATAGCTCAGGTAGACCCTAGTTCTGCTGGACTAGTGTCCAGCAGATTGTGGGGCCACCATGATATTTGTATTTTATCCACGCCATCCATCCATTTTGTGGCCCACCTGGAAAAGGCCCACCCCACTGGTGGGATGTTTGCAGGTGGGGCCCACCTCATGTATGTATTTTATCTATGTTGTGCACTTGCTAGACATCTAGTTGGACCAGCAATGTGTTGGTGGGCTGACCAACAGGTGGCCCACCCCATTGTATACATTATGTATCCACGCTGGTCGTCAGCCAGTGGGGGCCATTAATGATGTATGAAGCCCACAATATATATATGTGTTTTACAACAATTTTACAACTTTCCTTGTATAGGGCATTATAAGCATCTTGAAGTTCTTCTTCATTTTCATAATCACTATTCAGATTTTCTTCATTAGTTGAATCATCATTATCTGAAAAAGTGAAATTGGTCAGACTCATAAGGGCTTTAAATTCATTACCCGACCTGGTTTCAGAATCTTCTGACTCAAAAGAGGCTTCAGAGCAGGAAGATTCATCCCAAGTAGCCAACGTTCCTTTCCTTTTAGGTTTATCCTTTTTAGGACATTTGTTTGCTAAATGCCCATATTCATGGCAGTTGTAACCTTGACTGTCTTTTAAAGATTTCCAAATTTTAGATTTAGATTTCTTTTTCTTTCATTAGGTTTTTGTAAATCAACCCTCTTTTTACTTTTGAAAATCTTATAAAACATTTTAGCTAAAAGGGCCATATCATCTTCAAATTTTTTTAAATCAGAATTATTACTATTTTCATGAGAAATACTTTTAAAAGAATTATGAGCGATGAATTTACCATTAGGCGTAACACCCTAAAATTCGAGGGTCGAGCATAACTCAGCTCTCGAGTTCCAAAACATCACTTATGCAACATAATTAATGATGAATGTATGTTATCTGTATTAGTGCATAAAACATGAAGTAGGTTAAGCCAAAATAACAAACATAATTCAGGGACAGTCTGAGAACACAAGCGGAAGACTAAAATACGTATATAAACCAATAAAAGTCCCCAAGGTATGTATGCTCTGCTAGGTCATAATTACAAATCATGTTTCAAAATACATATAAAAAAATGTGATCAATCGCTACAATCTTAGCCCAGAATCCTTGCCAACCAGGACATGGCTCACATGAACCCGCCTGAGAACTGCAAGAACGAGAATGCTTCCTCGTCCTCATCGAACTCCGGCTCTGCCTCGTAGGCATTACCGTCACCTCCAACTAAGTCAGAATCTGGTTGGTGTTTAAGCAACATCCTAGAACGTGGGAGTGACAGATCAACTTAGTGGAACTATACAGCAAAGGTTAACATGTTATCAATTCAATCAAGTAGTAATGATAAAACAGTACAATCAAACATGTCGTAGATACTCTTGTTAATGCAAGAATGGTATGAGGAAATGATGCATGCACTCACCACAAACTCCCTCTTGCAACATCATCTAACGATCGCGGCATGAATCACTACCACTGTGCTTTACACCAATGCCAATGGCACATGCAGTGCAATGTTATGATCATGATTACCAAGTTCTTATTAGTCCTTTTCATATAGCAGGATTGGGAACCTAAGGCACCTCCCTTATATCAATTTCCAAACAATGATCCATTCTAGGGTCGTCAGTCCTAGGAAATCTCATACGATATTACTATTCTAGATCGCTGTAAAGGGCTCGTCACCAATCAATATAGGCTTAGTATACCTTAGTTACTACAAAAGGGTCGTCGCCTATCTTTAGTACCAAGGTATACTCGAGGTCACTACAGAGGGCTCGTCACCAATCAATGTAGGCCGACAGCGCGAATATAATGTCCCATACCACCATAATCGCCTCACGAGTATAGGATGCTCACTGATCACTATGGGGAGGCTCGTCACCCCAGCGTAGGCCGACAGCACGACCATGGTGTCCCATACCACCATGTCCGGCTCATGAGTCTTAGGGGATCGCAGTACCAAGGTTAACGGGATTTCAATGGTAAGTTTGGTACCTAGATTCAAACGGTACTATCCAAACATGGTGAACATACATCGGTCATCGGGTTTGTTGATAAGCTCAACTAGGCCAAGCAGACGTTGAGGTGATCGACATGGAATGCATAAGCACTCCGAGTGGCCTAACCACTGTCGAACATCCCAAGTATGACTCGGATTCATCAAACTTATCCTGCATGCCGAAACCAACCTCAACCACCAGTTTAAGGACTGTTACCGATTACTTGGACTGTAATATAGTCCCAATCACATACAAGCTCAATAATAGACAATTGATTCATATTCTACATTCAAATGAACATGTTATGAAATATAACTTAAACATTAATTCAACACATGGAGGAAATCATACACATAGTCAACATGAATAAAATAGACTAAATAATTCATGGAGGAAATCATACACACAAGCAGGGTAATTGAGATTCGTATCTCAACAACCTTATAAATCACACTTTACTGAATACTATCTCATTCAGGCATTTATACAAACGCTTAGACTACACTCTTCAACATACATCACGTATGTCGACCACATTACATATTAGGGAAAATCCTTTCACCTAGGAGTTGTCGCATACATATCAATCATATATCTACAACAAATAATCATGGCAATCCAAACATCAAATTCCTTACACATACAAATATTTCAACATATACATGAAATACCCTATTTATAACATAGGTTTTACATATACGTAAATCAAAACAGATAACGCATTTGGCATGTGTAATAGTGTCCACATCAAGAATAAATCATTATCTAATATTGAAAGTCTTGAAAACCATAACCTAAACGTATATAGTCTGCACCTTAAACTGAAAAATGCGTAATGGATATGATTAAGCCGATAAGTCTTCATCAACTGTGGATAAGCAACCTAAGGCATGAATTAGGTCAGCTACAACATCACTTAAACTATTTTAAGCTTCAAAACAGGTTAGGGTTTAATTGACTTACCTAAAAATGGAATTAGAATCACCGAAATAACGATTCAAATACGATGGATTAGTGCGTAGAAGAACTGGGAAGAATCTCAAGATGAAACACCAACTTCACACTCACTTTCTCTCTCTTTTGTCTCTCTTATCTTAGCTAGGGTTGGAAAATCGTATGGGATATGTGAGAGGGGGTTTAAGGCCTTTATATAAGCTCAAAACCGATGAAAATAGCCCTAAGGCCAAGGTATACTTAGGTTATAACCAAATCAGGCTCTTTCTGGTCCAACGGAACACTTCTGGAGGTCCTCTTATCAAATGCGGTCAGACTTAAGCTCACTAGTATAGGATCTTAAGCAAGTTAAAATTTCAGTCCGATTGGATTTCCAAATCGACCGTGGTGGATCAGATTCAATTCAATGGTCACCGAAACTCGATCAGGACCACAAGTACTTTGACATGTGTTGGCCAACTCCCCTGATCCGAGGGTGAATTTGGGTCAAAAACCAATGGTCAAAATGCTTATAAACGGCCGTAAGCGACATGACTCAGATTACTTAAATTCATATTTAATTTCTTAAAAACTTCACTTTCTCACAATCTTCACTCCAGACTCAAGGAAATGGTCTCAGAACATCGTTTGGGCTTGATATTCGAGATGATGGTCAAGTCCAACTAGGCAATCATAACTGTCTAAGTTCATCGCTATCAGACTTTCGACATGCGGTCCAGGTTTGATAGGAAGTTTCTGAATGCTCTTGAGAGCAACTGGGCTTAAAGTCGAATCCTAGATTTCAGGGTAATGTATCGTTAACAATTTTATAGGTTTTGGGTCTTACAGATCATATTTAAAGTGGTTGGTGCTAAATTCATGGGTAATCTAGTTTAGCACTAGTTATCATATTTAAAGTAGTTGGTGCTAAATTCATGGGTAATCTAGTTTAGCGCTAGTTAATTCAAGTTAAATTTCTAGAGGATTTATGCTAAGGTGGTACTCGGATCTATGTTCGGATTTTTTCAAGACATTACAATCTACCCCCCTAAAGAAAAAATTTCATCCTCGAAATTCGTACCTTCTCATACATCTAGAGGATCTGAGGGTAGTTCTTCCTGACCTTAGCTTCAGTCTCCCAAGAAGCTTCTTCTTCACTATGATGTGTCCACAGTACTTTCACAAGTGGGATAACCTGGCTACGCAATACCAGCTCCTTCCTATCCAAAATATACGTCGGTCGCAGTTCATATGTGGCATCCTTGCTCAACTGCACCTGATCCCATCTGATAATATGCGAAGGATCAGGAACGTACTTCTTCAACATGGACACATGGAATACATTATGCATGCCTGCGAGTGGTGTAGGCAAAGCAAGGCAATACGCTACTACCCCCACTCGATCAAGTATCTGGAATTGGCCAATGAATCTCGACGTGAGCTTCCCTTTCTTACCAAACCAAAGAACTCCTTTCATAGGGGAAACCTTAAGGAATACATGGTCTCCAACTTCAAAATCAAGCGGTCGCCGTCCCGTATCGGTGTAGCTCTTCTGCCTGCTCTGTGCTAAGAGCAGTCGACGCCTAATAATGTCAATTTTCTCTGAGGTAGCCTGAACTAACTCCAGTCCAATCAGAGTCTTCTCGCCCACTTCTGCCCAACAATGTGACGCTTTACACGGGTGACCATACAGTGCCTCATAGGGAGCCATACCAACACTCGCTTGAAAACTGTTTTTATACATGAACTCTGCATGAGGAAGATAGTCATCCCAACTGTCCTTGAAATCCAACACACAAGCTCGCAGCATATCTTCTAACACCTGATTCACACGCTCCGTCTGCCCGTCTGTCTGCAGATGGAAGGCGATACTAAACTTCAGCTTCACACCCATCACTTCCTAGATACAAGTCCAGAAGATAGATGTAAATCGCGTGTCTCGATTTAACACAATCTCCAAGAGAACTCCATGCAGACGTACAATCTCCTTGATGTATAACCTGGTCAACTCGTCTGCAAAATTCGTAACTCTGATCTGTAGGAACTGAGCTGACTTCGTCAGCCTACCAACGATCACCCAAATAGAATCATGTGCCTTTCTCGTCTTCGGCAGTCCAGAAATAAAATTCATAGAAATGAAGTCCCACTTCCATTCAGCTATGGGCATGGGTTGAAGCAATCCAAGAGGTCAGCGATGCTCTACCTTAACCTGCTGACATGTGAGACAACGGGATACGAACTCAGCAATGTGAACCTTCATATTATCCCACCAGTACGATCTTTTCATGTTTTGATACATCTTCATGCTACCTAGATGCATCGCAAGCCTCAAACTATGGGTTGACTCAAGAACCTCTCGTCTCAAGTCAGGAATGTCTGGGACGCCCAGGCAGCCTTGACAACACAAGCCCCCATCCGTACCAATAGTCCACTAAGAGTCCTCATCTGTACCAACCTGCTCCTTCAACTTCACCAAAAGTTCATCGTCTACCTGAGCCTCTATAATCCCGCCATCAATGAGGGGTTGTACACGAACATGTGCGACGACTTCATATGGCTCTTTCATCATGAGTTTCTGCTCAAAATCTCACACAAACTCCACCATATCCCATTCTGCAATCATAAGAGGAGCCACAAACTCTATAATCTTCTTGCGGCTTAACGCGTCTACCATAACAATTGCCTTGCCCGAATGGCAGGAGACCTCGAACTTAAAGTCCTTCAAGGTTTCCATCCATCAGCACCACCTCATATTCAAGTCTCGCAGAGAGAATATATATCTAAGGCTCTTGTAGTCGCAAAAGATCTCGAACTCCTCTCCGTAGAGATAATGTCTCGAGAGCTTTAATGCGAAAATGACGGCTACCAACTCTAGGTCGTGTGTAAGGTAATTCTCCTCGTGCTTCCTCAATTGTCTCGAGGCATAAGCAATCACCCTGTCCTTCTGCATCAGGACACAACCCAAACCAAGACAAGAATCGTTAGTATATATCGTATACTTAACACCTTGCTCTGACAATACTAGCACAGGAGCGGACGTCAACTTATCCTTCAACTCGAGAAAAGATGCTTCGGTCTTTTCATCCCAGGCAAAATTCAAATTTTTCCATGTCAACTGAGACAACGGTTTGGCAATCTTTGAAAAGTCTCGAATGAATCGTCAATTGTAACCTGCCAAACCCAAAAAACTCCTCACCTCAGTAACTGAACTGGGCTACTTCCAATCCTGTACCGCAGCTACCTTAGCGAGGTCAATTGTTATACCTTCCTTGGACACCACATGTCCTAGGAACTTGACTTATTCATTCCAGAAATCGCACTTCTTATACTGAGTAAAAATCTGATTCTCCCTCAGAGTATTCAATACCGTTCTCAGGTGCTCCTCGTGCTCTTCCCGACTCATGGAGTATATCAAAATGTCATCGATAAAGACAATGACAAATCAGAACAGAAATGGTCGAAACACTCTGTTCATCAGATCCATGAACATGGCTGGAGCATTAGTAAGTCTAAAAGACATCATAAGGAACTCATAAGGACCAAAACTGGTCTTGAACGCAGACTTTTACACGTCCTCATCCTTGACGCGTAACTGATGATACCCAGACTACAAATCTATCTTCGAGAAATAACGTGCCCCCTTTAACTGATCAAACATATCATCAATCCTGGGCAAGGGATACTTGTTCTTCACTGTCACCTAATTCAGGCTCCAATAATTAATACATAACCGTAGGGAACCGTCTTTCTTCTTCACAAATAAGACAGGCGCCCCCCAAGGTGACACACTCAGTCGAATAAAGCCTACCTCGAACAATACATCAATCTGTCTCCTCAGTTCCACCATCTCACATGAAGGCATACGATATTTTGACAGGGAAATAGTTGTCGCACTGGGCACAAGATTGATAGTAAAGTCAATCTCACGCCGAGGAGGAAGCCCCAAAATTTTCTCAAACACATCGAGCAAATCACGAACCACTGACATAACTACTAATGTCGAAACATTATAACTCTATAAAAAAGAAGCATAACTACTAACTCGACAGGACCAACTGACTTAAACTGGAAATGTAAAGATCGTGCCCTCAGGTCCATAGGGTGTCACAACTCTGGCCTCGTAATAAATCTTTGCTCTCATCTTCATGAGCCAAACCATCTCAAATATAACATCATAGTGACACAGTGGGGCGACAATCAGGTCGATGACCACTGTCCTGCCATCGAAACCTACTGAGCAAGACTCTCAGGTCCGAGTATGTCTAAAGAAGTCCCTGTAGCTGTCGTAAGTCTCACTCCCTTCGTAGGAGCCATAACCAAATCTAGCCGCTTGACCGTAGCACAAGAGATGATCAAAATAGTGGACCCAGTGTCCACCAATAAGAAGATAGGCATACCTAAAATGTGAGCGAGAACCTCAAAAGATGTCAAAGTTGAATCTGCCTTTGCCGCCTTAGCTGTGAGTGCATGAACTCGAGCCTGTTGTGGGCGATGAGGTAGAGGTACCATGGGCCGTTGTGGCGGCTTGAATCGGGGTGTTGGTGGTCTGAAGGAAGGATGAGCTGGTGCGGATTGAAGGGGTGGTGCAGAAATAGTGCGAGGCATCGGACGATTGATCCTCTGGGGGGGATGAGAAACCACTATCTCGCATCCTGGAGAAACAAGTCACCTCAGTGCGGCCAGGCTTCATCTGCGGGGGCTCTCTTCTTCCCCATGAAAGAAAGAATAGAGGAAATCGAGAATAGGGCCGTAACAACCTCCATGAAAGCCATGGAAAAGTGAAGAAAAGGAAGGAAAGGGATGAGATATTTGGGTCTCCACAAATTTAAGCCTCAATAGAGAGAGTAAAGGCTCAAATGAAGGGATATAGAGAGAAAAATGTCAAAATAGGATGGGTTAATGGGTTTACACGAATTTAAGACTCAAATGGGGGTGGGGGGGGAGGGGGGGCTTAGGAGCTCAAATCAAAGGAAATGAGGGAGTTGGAAGATGGGTATTGCTAAGAACGGTGGAAGGATGTATGGCTTGAAGAAAAATGAGGGAAAGAGGGATTGAAAGGGTGATTTGAGAGGGAAATGAGACGTTTTGAAGAAAAAGGAGAGCTTGGAGGTGGGTTTTGTGAAGAGATGAGATGTTTGGGGGGGTTTTAGACGAAAAACCATGGACCAGTGGGTCACACTAGGCCCCAAAGGACGTCGGCCTGACGACCCGCCCTAACCTGGCCTGCCAGTAGGTGAGGCCAACTTGTAACGCCTTGAAATTTGGGGGTTGAGCATAACTCAGCTCCCGAGTTCCAAAACATCACTTATGCAACATAATTAATGATGGATGTATTTTGTCTATATTAGTGCATAAAATATGAAGTAGATTAAGCCAAAATAGCAAACATAATTCAGAGACAATTTGAGAATACAAGCGAAAGACTGAAATACGTATATACACCAATATAAGTCCCCAAGGTATGTATGCTCTACCAGGTCATAATTACAAATCATGTCTCAAAATACATATAACAAAATGTGATCAATTTCTACAATCTTAGCCTAGAATCCCCGCCAACTAGGATAAGGCTCACATGAACCTGCCTGTATGCATTCTCTGCTAGGTATATATGCTCTATCAGGTCATAATTACTACCACTGTTCTTTACACCAATGCCAACGGCACATGCAGTGCAATGTTATGAGCATGATTACCAAGTTTATATTACTCCTTTTCAAACAGAATGATTGGGAAGCTAAGGCACCTCCCTTATATCAATACTTAAACAATGATCCATTCTAGGGTTGTTAGTCCTAGGAAATCTCATACAATATTACTATTCTAGATCGCTGTAAAGGGCTCGTCACCAATCAATATAGGCCTAGTATACCTTAGTTACTATGCAAGGGCTTGTCGCCTATCTGCAGTATCAAGGTATACTCGAGGTCACTACAGAGGGCTCATCACCAATCAATGTAGGTCGACAGCGCGAATATAGTGTCCCATACGACCATAATCAGCTCACGAGTCTAGGATGCTCATTGGTCACTACGGGGAGGCTCGTCACCCTAGCGTAGGCCAACAGCGGGACCACGGTGTCCCATACCACCATGTCTGGCTCATGAGTCTTAGGGAATCGCGGTACCAAGGTTAACAGGATTTCACTGGTAAGTTTGGTATTCTAAATTCAAACGGTAGCATCCAAACATGGTGAACATACATCGGTCAATTGGGTTTGTTGAGAAGCTCAACTAGGCCAAGCGCACGTTAAGGTGATCGACATGGAATTCATAAGCACTCCATGAGGCCGAACCACTGTCGAACATACCAAGTACGACTCAGATTCGTCGAACTTATCCTGCGTGGTGAAAATAACCTCAACCACCAGTTTAAGGACTATGACCTATTACCTGTACTGTAATATAGTTCCAAACACATACAAGCTCAATAATTGACAATGGATTCATATTCTACATTCAAATGAACATGTTATGAAATACAACTTAAACATGAATACAGCACATGGAGGAAATCATACACACAATCAACATGAATAAAATAGACTAAATAATTCAAGGAGGAAATCATAAACACATGCAGGGTAATTGAGATTCGTATCTCAACAACCTTATTAATCACACTTTACTGAATACTATCTCATTCAGGCATTTATACAAATACTTTGACTACACTATTCAACATACATCACGTATGTCGACCACATTACATATTAGGGTAAGTCCTTTCACCTAGGAGTTGTCGCGTATATATCAATCATATATCTATGACAAATAATCATGGCAATCAAAACATCAAATTCCTTATGCATACAAATATTTTAACATATACATGAAATAGCCTATTTATAACATAGTTTTTGCATATACGTAAATCAAAACGGATAGCGCATTTGGCATGTGTAATAGCATCCACATCAAGAATAAATCATTATCTAACATTGAAAGTCTTGAAAACCATAACCTAAACGTATATAGTTCGCACCTTAAACTGAAAAACATGTAACGGATATTATTGAGATGATAAGTCTTCGTCAACGGCGGGTAGGCAGCCTACGACATGAAATAAGTTAGCTACAACATCACTTAAACTATTCTAAGCTTCAAAACAGGTTAGGGTTTGATTAACTTACCTAAAAATGGAATTAGAATCACCAGAATAACGATTCAGATACGATGGATTGGTGCGTAGAAGAACTGGGAAGAATCCCAAGATGAAACTGTAATACCCTGGATTTTGGCTAATCTGGAATTTGACGTCCTTAGGCAGTGGGTCAACTAAAATACCTGGAAAATTGCTTAGAACCCAATTCCATAGCCAAAGAAATCACTTAGGATTAATTCCTTTAGGAACTAAGCATAAGTTAGCTAGCGCAATGCTAGAGTAGCTGGGAAACAGTCCCTGATCACTTTAAATATGTTCTACATGACCCAAATCGAGTAGAACCAATGACTCTATAATACTCTATAACCTCGGATCAAACTCTAAACAGGTTTGTTCTCTGGACCACTTTGAAATTTTGTATTGGATCTAGACCGTGCGTCGAAAGTCCGATATCTGATATCTTAGACCGTTAGGACCGCCTAGCTGGACTTGATAATCATTTTGAAAATCAAGTCCAACCGATAAACACAGGCTATTTCGTTGAGCCCGAACTGAAGAGAGTGCGAATAGGGACAGAATTGGAATTTGAAATTCAAATCTGGCACACGACTTGACATGTCAGTATTGAGCGTTCTGACCGTCAGAATTCAGCCAAATTACACCCTCGGATCAGGAAAAATTTCTATTTCATATCATGAGATTCACAGACCTGATCTACGTGCGGTGACCGCTGAACTGAAACTGGTTCGCCACGTGCGATCTGCGAACCCTGCCGGACTGAAAACTTGATGCGTGCTAGATCCTATATGCTTGAGCTTAAGTGCGATCGCGTTTGGCCAGGGGACCACCAGAAATGTCCTTTTGGACTGAAACAACCCCGATTTGGTTACCCCTCAAGTGAAACTTGTTCCCGAGCCTATTTCGGACAAGTTTGGGCTTATAAAAGGGGTTGAAACCCTCACTCCTCTCTCCCATCCGAATTTGTAAAAATTTCTAGATTAGGAGAGAGAAAAGGTGAGAGTTTGTGAGAGAAGGTGGGAGAGAATTCCCTGCTGCTTATGCCACGTGCTGTACATGCTTAGGCAACGCACTCCGATCACTTTCCCGGCAATTCCTTCGCATTTTTAGGTAAGAAAATACCCTAGAAGTTGTTGATTTGAGGTTCCTTTCATTTCCTAGCGAAGTAGCTAATAGAACTTGTGTATTAGGTTCTCTAATCGCCGTAGACAAAGCGTATACGCTCCGTTCGAAACGACACGTTTATAAGAGACAAGGTGCGGATTTTAGACGCTTTGATTGACTCTTTCCAAAGCTTTCAATGTCGTTTAATAGTAGATTATCGACGGCAATGCCTTTTGACATGTACAACATGCTGTCCGTTTCCTGTTTCGTAAATCAACGAAGAATATGAGATTTAGGGCATTTTAGTCATTTGTAGGAAGTATAGATTTCATTCGTATTTTGCTGATGTGATTGACATGATTTGTTATCGCATTAGAATGTTAGGAATGTGTGCATAATTAGTTTGGCGAAGAGATTCGCCTAAATGCGCACTTCGGGTCGACATACTATATGTAGACTTAAGTGTGTAGTGTAAGTGTTTGTATTAGTATGTATTGAATTAAATGATGTTATGAATTAGTTTGAGATGGATTTCTCAATTAATATGCTGACGTAAACGATTTCCTACATGTTGACTATATGCATGATTTCATTATATGCATGAAATGTATGTGCTTGATGATTTACTTAAGTTGTATGTTATAACATGTGTTAACATGCTCACATGGTTGCATTTCAATTCCAATACTCTCATATGATTTGCTGATGTGGATTCATATTTGTTTGGGACTATACTTAGTCCAGGCAGTCGGTAACCGAGCAAATTCGTGGTTGGCTTATCTTTGCTACGAACGACGCGTAGATGAACGTGAGCCGTGTTTTGGAGTTGGCGGCAGTGGTTAGGCCACACGAAGTATTTTACGCACTTCATGTCGTTCGACTTGAGATGCGATCGTGCTAGTCGAGCCCGTCAAGTAACCCGACTGGCCGTTGTATGTTCACCCTGCATGAGTCATAACTGCTTGAACCGAGGGTACTGAACTTACCATTGTAAACCTTGTTAACCATGGTAGCTTGATCCACGAAGACTCATGAGCCGGCCATGGTGGTATGGGACACCGTGGTCGAGCTGTCAGCCTACGCTGGGGCCAAAAACCTCCCCGTAGTGACCAGTGAGCACCTAGTCTCGTGAGCAGATTATGGTGGTTTGGGACACTATATTCTTGCTGTCGGCCTACACTGATCAGGCGACGAGTCCTTTGTAGTGACCGTGAGCGTATTCTGAGTCTACGGGAGGTGACGACCCTTCAGTAGCAGTAGAGTACACTAGGCCTGTATTGATAAGGTGATGGGGGAGCGGTGCAACGAGTGCGAGCAACAGCCCTGGCAGTCCTTACAGCGACCTACAAAATATACATCGTATGAGATTACTAGGAGTGACGACCCTAGACAGGATCTGTGTTGGGATTGATATAAGGGAGGTACCTTAGTTTCCCAATCCTGCTGTTTGAATGGACTAATAATAACTCAGAAATCATATCACCATACCATTGCATGTGCCTGGAATATGTGGAGCACTTGAGGGTCGATTGCATGCCGCGGTCGTAAGATGGTGCCGTATGAGGGAGATCGTCGGTGAGGGCATACATCACGTCATGTCATATTGCATTAACAACAGTTTTAGGATTGTTTGATTTACTACTTTACTATTATCGCATGATTGATTTGAGAACATGTTAATCCTTGCTCTATTATTCCACTGAGTTAGCTACTCACTCCCACGTTACGGGACAGTGTTCCTGGATACCCACCAGACCTTTTTGTGATTGCAGATGATGGCGCGGCCTGCGAGGCGGAGCTGGACTTGATGATGAGGAGGAGGATTCCTCCTTTATGCGTGTTCTGATTGACGGGATTATAGGAAGGTTGATTAGATACTTTGACATTTGTCATTTTATATTTTTAGCGCACTCATGTATATTCGTTTCGTCTACTTTTGGAGTATACATGTATGTGTATAACCTGGTAACATGTTCACACTCTAGAGACATACAACAGTTTATATATGTTATACATACTATCACAGTCTTCCGCTTGTTAATTTAACTGTCTCTGGAGTATGATATGCTGTTCTAGCTTAATCTCACTCATGTTTAATGCGTTATCACAGACAACATTCAATCATACATATCTATGTTGCATAAATAACATTTTGGAGTTGGGTTTTTGCTCGACCCCCCGATTTTTGGGATGTTACAGAAACACCAACTTCACACTCACTTTTTCTCTCTTTTCTCTCTCTTTTCTTAGCTAGGGTTAGAAAATCGTATGGGATATGTGAGAGAGGGTTTAAGGCCTTTATATAAGCCCAAATCCGACAGAAATAGCCCTAAGGCCAAGGTATACTTAGGTTATAACCAAATCGGGCTCTTTCTAGTCCAACGGAACAATTCTAGAGGTCCTCTTATCAAATGCCGTCGAACTTAAGCACACTAGTACAAAGCAAGTTAAATTTTTAGTCCGATCGAATTTCCAGATCGACTGTGGTGGACCAGATTCAATTTAATGGTCACCGAAACTCGATCAGGGCACCAAGTACTTTAACATGTGTGGGCCAACATCCCTGATCCGAGGGTGAATTTGGGTAAAAAACTAATGGTTAGAACGCTTATAAATGGCGCGTAAGCGACACAACTCAAATTACTTAAATTCATATTTAATTTCTTAAAAATCTTTACTTTCTCACACTCTTCACTCCGGACTCAAGGAAATGGTCTCAGGACATCGTTTGGGCTTAATTTTTGAGATGATGGTCAAGTCCAACTAGGTGGTCATAACTGTCTAAGTTTATCGCTAACAGACTTTCGACGCGCGGTCCAGGTCCGATACGAAGTTTTTGAATGCTCTCGAGAGCAACTGGGCTTAGAGTTGAATCCTAGATTTCAGGGTAATGTAGCGTTAACAATTCTATAGGTTTTGGGTCTTACAGATCATATTTAAAGTTGTTGATGCTAAATTCACAGGTAATCTAGTTTAGTGCTAGTTAATTCACGTTAAATTTCAAAAGGAATTGATTATAAAGGATTTCTGCTTAGGTGGTACTCGGATCTATGTACGGATTTTTTCAAGACGTTACAATCTACCCCCCTAAAGAAAAAATTTCATCATCGAAATTCGTACCTTCTCATACTCGAGGATTTGAGGGTAGTTCTTCCTGACCTCAGTTTCAGTCTACCAAGTAGCTTCTTCTTCACTATGATGCGTCCACAGTACTTTCACAAGTGGGATAACCTTACTAGGCAATACTTGCTCCTTCCTATCCAAAATACGCATCGGTAGCAGTTCATATGTGGCATCCTCGCTCAACTGCACCTACTCCCATCTGATAATATGTGAAGGATCAGGAACGTACTTCTTCAACATGGACACATGAAATATATTATGCACTCCTGCGAGTGGTGTGGGAAAAACAAGGCGATACGCTACTACCCGCACTCGATCAAGTATCTGGAATGGGCCAATGAATCTCGGCATGAACTTCCCTTTCTTACCAAATCGAAGAACTCCTTTCATAGGGGAAACCTTAAGGAATACATGGTCTCCAACTTCAAACTCAAGCACTCGCCGTCTCATATCGGCATAGCTCTTTTGCTTGCTCTGTGTTGAGAGCAGTCAATGCCTAATAATGTCGATTTTCTCTCAGGTCTTCTGAACTAACTTCGGGCCAATCAAAGTCTTCTCGCCTACTTCTGCCTAAAATGTGGCACTCTACACGGGCGACCATACAGTGCCTCATAGGGAGCCATACCAACACTCGCCTGAAAACTGTTTTTATACGCGAACTCTGCATAAGGAAGACAATCATCCCAACTATCCTTGAAATCCAACACATAAGCTCGCAGCATATCTTCTAGCACCTGATTCACACGCTCCGTCTGCCCTTCTGTCTGCGGATGGAACGCGGTACTGAACTTCAGCTTCACACCCATCGCTTCCTGATTACGAGTCTAGAAGATAGATGTGAATCGCGTGTCTCGATCTGACACAATCTCCAAGGGAACTCCATGTAGACATACAATCTCCTTAATGTACAACCTGGCCAAATCGTCTGCAGAATTCGTAACGCTGATCGGTAGGAAATGATCTGACTTCGTCAACCTATCAATGATCACCCCAATAGAATCATGTCCCTTCCTCATCTTCGGCAGTCCAAAAATAAAATCCTTAGAAATGAAGTCCCACTTCCATTCAGCTATGGGCATGGGTTGAAGCAATCCAAGAGGTCGGCGATGCTTTGCCTTAACCTGCTGACACGTGAGACAACGAGATATGAACTCAGCAATGTGAACCTTCATATTATTCCACCAGTATGATCTTTTCATGTTTTGATACATCTTCATGCTACCTGGATGCATCGCAAGCCTCGAACTGTGGGTTGACTCGAGAACCTCTCGTCTCAAGTCAGGAATGTCTAGGACGCACAGGCGGCCTTGATAACGCAAGCCCCCATTCGTACCAATAGTCCAGTTAGAGTCCTCATCTGTACCAACCCGCTCCTTCATCTTCACCAAAAGCTCATCGTCTGCCTAAGCCTTGGTAATCCGGCCATCAATGAGGGGTTATACATGAACATGTGCGACGAATTCATACGGCTCTTCCACCGTGAGTTTCTACTCAAAATCTCGCACAAACTCCACCATATCCCATTTTGCAATCATAAGCGGAGCCGCATACTTTATAGTTTTCTTTCGGCTCAATGCGTCTGCCACAACATTTGCCTTGCCGGATGGTAGGAGACCTCTAACATAAAGTCCTTCAAGGTTTCCATTGATCGGTGCTACCTCATATTCAAGTCTCGCTGAGAGAATATATATCTAAGGCTCCTGTGGTCACAAAAGAGCTCGAACTCCTCTCCTTAGAGGTAATGTCTCAAGAGCTTTAATGCAAAAATGACGGCTGCCAACTCTAGGTCGTGTGTAAGGTAATTCTCCTCGTGATTTCTCAATTGTCTCGAGGCATAAGCAATCACCCTATCCTTCTGCATTAGGACACAACCCAAACCAACGCGAGACGCGTCAGTATATATCGTGTACTTAACCCCTTGCTCCGGTAATACTAGCACAGGGGCGGACGTCAACTTGTCCTTCAACTCCTGAAAAGCTGCTTCGGCCTTTTCATTCTAGGCAAACTTCAAATCTTTCTGTGTCAACTAAGACAACGGTCTGGAAATCTTGGAAAAGTCTCGAACGAATCGCCAATAGTAACCTGTCAGATGCCAAAAATTCCTCACCTTAGTAACTGAACCGGGCTACTTCCAATCCTGAACCGCAACTACCTTAGCGAGGTCGACTGCTATACCTTCCTTGGACACCACATGTCCTAGGAACTTGACTTCTTCCTTCTAAAAATTACACTTCTTATACTATGCAAAAATTTGATTCTCTCTCAGAGTATTCAATACCGCTCTCAGGTGCTCCTCGTGCTCTTCTCGACTCGTGGAATATATCAAAATGTCATCAATAAAGACAATAACGAATTGGAACAGAAATGGCCAAAACACTCTGTTCATTAGATCCATGAACACGGCCGGAGCATTAGTGAGTCCAAAAGACATCACAAGGAACTCATAATGACCAAAAATGGTCCTGAACGCAGTCTTCTACACGTCCTCATCCCTGACGCATGACTGATGATACCCAAACTGAAAATCTATCTTCAAGAAATAACGTGCCCCCTTCAACTGATCAAACAGATCATCAATCCTGGGTAAGGGATACTTTTTATTCATTGTCACCTGATTCAGTCTGCGATAATCAATACATAACCACATGGAATCATCTTTTTTCTTCACAAACAAGACAGGCACTCCCCAAGGTGACACACTCAGTCGAATAAAGCTTGCCTCTAACAATACATCAATCTATCTCCTCAGTTCCTACATCTCACAAGGAGGCATATGATACGTTGGCAGGGAAATAGGTGTCGCACTAGGCACAAGATCGATAGTAAAGTCAATCTTATGCCAAGGAGGAAGCCCCAGAATCTTCTCAAACACATCGGGAAAATCACGAACCACTGGCGTAACTCCTAATGTCGGAACATCAGAACTCTCTAACAAAGAAACGTAGATGCTAACTCGACAGGACCAACTGACCTGAATAGGAAACGTAAAGACCGTGCCCTCAAGCCCGTAGGCTGTCACAACTCTGGCCTCACAATCAATCTCTGCTCTCATCTTCGTGAACCAAACCATCCCAAATATAACATTATAGTGACACAGTGGGGCGACAATCAGGTCGACGACCACTGTCCTGCTATCCAAATCTACTAAGCAAGACTCACAGGTCCGAGTAATGTCTGAAGAAGTCCCTGTAGCTGTCGTGAGTCTCACTCCCTTCGTAGGAGCCATAACCAAACCTAGCCGCTTGACCGCAGCGCAAGAGATGATTAAAATAGTGGACTGTAACGCCCGTGAAAAATCCATACTTGGGCTCGAGTACCAACTCGACCCGAAATTACGTAGAATTAATTCCTATGGAAATTAAGCGTAAGTTAGCTAGCGCAACGCTAGAGTAGCTAGGAAATAGTCCCTGATCACTTTAAATACGTTCTAGAAGACCCAAATCGAGTAGAACCAACGACTCTACAATACTCTATAACCTCGGATCAAACTCTAAGCAGGTTTGTTCTCTGGACCACTTTGAATCTTTGTATTGGATCTAGACCGCGCGTCGAAAGTCCGATACCTACTATCTTAGACCGTTAGAACCGCCTAGCTGGACTTGACAATCATTTCAAAAATCAAGTCCAACCGACAATCACAGGCTATTTCATTGAGCCCGGACTGAAGAGAGTACGAATAGGGACAGAATTGGAATTTTAAATTCAAATCTGGGACACGACTTGACGCGTCAGTATTAAGCGTTCTGACCGTCAGAATTCAGCCAGATTACACCCTCGGATCAGGAAAAATTTCTATTTTATATCATGAGACTTTCAGCCCTGATCTAAGTGCGGTGAGCGCTGAACTGAAACTGGTCCGCCACGCGCGATCTGCGAACCCTGCCGGACTGAAAACTTGATACGTGCTAGATCTGATACGCATGAGCTTAAGTCCGATCACATTCGACCAGGGGACGACAGAAAGCATCTTTTGGACCGAAACAGCCCCGAATTGGATATGTACTAAGTAAACTTCGTTCCGGAGCCTGTTTCCGGCGTTTTTAAGCTTATAAAAGGGGTTGAAACCCTCATTTCTCTCTCCCATCCAAAATTGCAAAACCCTAGATTTGGGAGAGAGAAAAGGTGAGAGTTTGAGAGAGAGAGTAGAGGGATTTTTCCCGCCTTCGTGCCGCTTGTTGCACGTGCTTCATCAACTCATCCCAATCACCTGGCCGATGATTTTTCCACATTTTCAGGTATGAAACAACCCTAAAAGTTTCTGATTTAAGGTCTACTTAGATTCATAGCATGTTAGCTAATGTAACTCGTAAATCAGGTTCCCTTACTGCCGTAGACGAAGCGTATACGCTCCGTTCGAAACGACACGTCTATAAGACACTAGGTGAGGATTTTAGACGCTTTGATTGACGGTTTACAACGCTTTCAATGTCGTTTAATAGTAGATTATCGAAGGCATCACCGTTTGACATGTACAACATGCTATCCGTTTCCTGTTTCGTAAATTAACAAAGAATATGAGATTTAGGGCATTTTAGTCATTTGTACGAAGTACTGATTACATTCATATTTCGCTGATGTGATTCACATGGCTTGTTGTCACATTAGAAAGTTAGGATTACGTGCATAATTAGTTTGGCGAAGAGATTTGCCAAATTGCGCACTTCGGGTCGACATACTATATGTAGACTTAAGTGTGTAGTGTATGTGTTTGTATAAATGCTTGTATTAGTATGTATTGAATTAAATGATGTTATGAAATAGTTTGAGATTGATTTCTCAATTAATATGCTGACTTAAATGATTTCCTACATGTTCACTATATGCATGATTTCATTACATGCATGAAATATATGTGCTTGAGGATTTGCTTAAGTTGAATGTTATAACATGTGTTAACATGCTCACATGAGTGTATTTCAATTCCAATACTCTTACATAAATTGCTGATGTGATTCCATAATTGTTTGGGACTAGACTTAGTCCAGACAGTCGGTAATCGAGCGAATTCGTGGCTGGCTGGTCTTGGCCACGAACGACTCGTCGATGAACGCGAGTCGTATTTGAAGTTAGCGGCAGTGGTTAGGCCACGTGAAGTGTTTTAAGTACTTCATGTCGTTCGACTCGAGATGCGATCGTACTAGTCGAGCCCGTCAAGTAACCCGACTGGCCGATGTATGTTCACCCTGTATGAGTCATAACTGCTTGAACCTAAGGTACTGAACTTACCATTGTAAACTCTGTTAACCATGGTACCTTGATCCACGAAGACTCATGAGCCGGCCATGGTGGTATGGGACACCGTGGTCAAGCTGTCGGCCTACGCTGGGGCCATAAACCTCCCCGTAGTGACCAGTGAGCACGTAGTCTCGTGAGCAGATTATGGTGGTATGGGACATTATATTCTAGCTGTCGGCCTACACTGATTAGGCGACGAGTCCTTTGTAGTGACCGCGAGCGTATTCTGAGTCTATGGGAGGCGACGACCCTTCAGTAGTAGCAGAGTACAGTAGGGCTGTATTGATAAGGTGATGGGGGAGCGGTGCAACGAGTGCGAGCAACAGCCCTGGCAGCCCTTGCAGCGACCTACAAAATATACATCGTATGAGATTACTAGGAGTGATGACCCTAGACAGGATCTGTGTTGGGATTGATACAAGGGAAGTACCTTAGTTTCCCAATCCTGCTGTTTGAACGGACTAATAACAACTCGAAAATCATATCACCATAGCATTGCATGTGCCTGGAAGATGTGGAGCACTCTAGGGAGTGTGGCATGCCGCGGTCGTAAGATGTTGCCGTATGAGGGAGATCGTCGGTGAGGGCATACATCACGTTATGTCATCTTGCATTAACAATAGTATTAGGATTGTTTGATTTACTGTTTTACTATTATCGCATGATTGATTTGTGAACATGCTAATCTTTGCTCGATGATTCCACTGAGTTGATCACTCACTCCCACGTTACGGGATGGTGTTTGCAACACCCACCAGACCGTGTTGTAGATGCAGGTGAGGCTGAGATCCAGGAGGCAGAGCCTGACTTCGACGAGGACCAGGACGAGTTCTCATACATGCAGTATCATGATGGCTTTGCGTAGGCGACCTAGGTTGATGGGACTTCAGTGGGACTATTTTGAACATTTTAATTTTGTTCATGTATATGTTTATGAGACTCAGAGATGTATTCATACTTTAGAGACAGATGATATCTACTTTGTTTTTCCATACAGTGATTTATATATTGTCTAGTCTTCCGCTTGCTTTTATCACTGGATCTGAAGTATGAATTGCAGTTTTGGTATACTTTTACTCATGTGAATGCTTTAAATCAGACAACATTGAATCATAATAATTTTTGTTGCATAAGTGACGGTCTGGAACTCAGGAGTTGAGTTTATACACGACCCCCGATTTTCAGGGTGTTACAAGTTGGTATCAGAGCATGAATAAAAGTATACTGGGCCTGGGTTATGGTCTCGCGACGTACACTGTCACTTCTTTTGACTTAGGTGGGTGCGAGAAGGGTCTAGAAACATTTCTAGGATCGCAGATTTTCCAATAGGCAAAGTTTATTTGAATCGATCGCACGATCGAATCCGTAACGCATCTTAGGTCGCATGAAGCGACCTGAATAGCTCATAGGTTGTAGGTAGTTGGGTTGAGACGTTCTTTGAATAATTATAAACCCATAAATGTAAATCCTTAGGCCGTGGGATGACCAAGACTCCTGTATTCAATCGTCAGGGCTTAAAAGCCCCGTTTCACCAAAAATTTTCAAATTTCTTCCTCTCACCACTCCAATCTTCATTTCTTTCTTATCCATTTCATGTTATGCATCAAACCTAATGTGAAAATAACATAAAATAATACTTTCACAAAATTTTATAGTAAATAGTAAAATTTTATGAAAAATGGCCATAAGGCCATTCTAACTTTACTTTCTTTAGCAAATAAGGGTCTGGATGGATGTAATAGATCCTTCTATCCCAAAATCATATGCTGCATGATAGGGTTTTGTATTCAGGATTGTGGATTGGTCCCGGAAAGCTCCGAACACATGTTTGGGCCTATATAGGTCAAAATAGAATGAACCAGGGTGTGGACCGTACATATCTAGGGTCCTTGGACCATGGGGGACCAAACTCATCTGGTCCCACCAGCCGTATGCATCACCGGTCGGGGATGCCATTGCCGATCCGGCGATGCATCGCCGTACAGGTGTTGAAGTGAAATTCAGGCCCATGCCCTTATATGCCATGTACACACCCCCCCATATGTGTCCCGCCCAAAGAAAACCCCTAAAATGTGCATCTCCTTCACAAACAGCCCTCCCCATGCTTCATTTTCATTTTTCAACAACCATCTCCAAAATTCATGGTTCCAAATCACCTCTAGATTCATCCTTGGCCAAAAACGATCACCATCCATCATTCCTTTGGAGTTGGCAGCCCTTCCTCTTGAAGATTTCGTCATTTGGAGCTCCAAAAACCTCCAAATTGAGCTGAAATCATGAGGTGCTCCATTCCACTTATTCATTTTCATTTCTCCTTAAAAATACATCCTTCGGAAGCTTGAAGCATCCCTCTACGACGCCTAGATCTCCCTTTTCCAGTTTGGACAGCCACTTCTTCGCATTTTCTCTGTCTTCCATGGCTTTCGTGGAAGCCATTTTAGGCCTTTTGTCACTCTCCACCATCTTATCTTTGATGGGTAAAAGGAAAACTGCAGCAGATGAGGCTGGGCCAAGTCGCCCTACTCAGTCGAGAAGACTGCGGGGTGGTGCTGCAAGTTCAAGCGCCGCCACAGGTCCAGCTACAGCCCTAGAGTGCCGTACAAAGCGGGATTTGGATCCCCATACTCACCTTGGGCGAGTAATTCTATCAGAGATGCCTCACGGTCAATACACTGATCGCAAAGTGTTGTTTGAGGTGGACGTGGAAGGGCGACTGTTTGGTGATTTTTTATTGTTCGAACGCATTGAAGCTGCGCATTGGGGTCCGATCTTTGAAGCTCGCGCTCGTGCTAATGTGAGCACCGTTCGTGCCTTCTACGCTTGTATCCAGAATCCTACCTTGGAGCCATTGCAGTTCAAAATCTCTTTTGGTAGAGATCGGATGGCTACGATTGATGTGCCACTGATTGCGCGACTTCTGAACGTGTCTCTTGGTGATGTTCATCCTAGTGAGAGGAATCTGAGTAGGCGTGAACGAGATCGTCGCACCAGGTTCCTGTGGGGTAAGTTGGTTCCATGGAAGCCTAATAATAACTTAAGGTGACGTATATGTCTGATGATTTGCGCCTGCTGCACCATATCTGCACATTCAATGTTTATCCCAAGTCGACGAATCGTATTGAATGTACACGCCTTATGGTCGATTTCTTGTATCTGGTGGCCCAGGGAGAGAACGTATGTATGGCCACTTTCATCTTACGACAGATAATCCTCATAGCCAAGTCAAGAAGAACATCCGAATCGTTTCCTTTTGGCCGACTGATTTGCAAGATCGCGCTTGAGTTTGCATACAGACTTGGGCCAGAATTGCTAGTTTCGATTCATAGCATTGATGAGTCGACTATGGTCAAGATGAAGATTGGGTCGCAGTATCGTGAAAATCAGCTTAAGGAGGATAGCGAGGATGACTTTGATGATGAGGAAGATCAAAGTGAGGGAGAACCTAGAGAAGAAGTTCAGGAAGAAGTTCAGGAAGAGGCAGAAGAGGAGGCTCAGGATACATATGAGAGCCCTCCTCCTTCTGCGCAGGCTACTAGCGATGATCGCATTGCTCGGATTGAGGAGAGTCAGGTCACCTTGCGAAGGGAAGTTCAGGAACTTCGTACTAAAGTCGAGGATGCCAAGGCCGTGACAAAGAGAAAATTTGGCAAGGTGACTCGCACCTTAAAGGCGATCCTGTGTTGTTTGCAGGATGAGGGTGCTCCTCCTCCGTCACTCGACTCAGACTAGTGATGCGACCTTTGATGTTGTTATCAGTAGTTAGTCATTTTTTACTTTTGTTGTGTAAGCTTGTTAGGGCTAGTGCTTTGCTTATGTTGCTGTTGTAATTTTAACTGTCTTAGTTCCCATGTATTTCTCGTCATGATGCTTGTAAGGATATTTCCCTTGTATTGTGACAATTTTGATTAAATGAAATGCATGGAATGCCTTTGACTCCTTATGTGAATGATTGCGGAATATTTGTGCTATTGAGACTGACAAGGTTGCGCCCTATTTTAAATATAGGGAATGTCGCCTAAGGCTATGCAGAGCACGGTTCGGCTTGCATTGAGTGAGCATATGGATCAGACTCATTCGCAGTCTGACACTCATACGGACCCTGCTGTGGGCCCGATTCCTGAGACAGTTCGTGCGTCTCAGCCTGCTGCTGGTCCTAGAGATGGACCACCGCCGTTCACACCGTCAGTCAGAGAGCCTTATCGTGCATCTACTTCGACACAGCACCCGCCACAACCTGCTCCACCTCCTGACAGATTTGAGCAGATGTTGGCTATGATGCAGCAGCAGCAGCAGCTTCTGACTACCATTGTTGGGACATTAGCCCAGGGTGGGGGTGTGGCTCCACCTGCACCACCTGCGCATCCAGCTGAGGATGCTTATACATACGCCTAGGATGAGGGCATGGCTCATCCTGCACCACCTGCTTACCCTGCGGGGAATGCCGCAGATTCACGAGGCCTATTAGAACGATTTCAGCGCTTACGGCCTCCCACTTTTACAGGTTCTCACAGACCCGAGGAGGCCGAGTACTGGCTCGACCGTGTGTCGAAGATATTGCAGATGCTTCATTGCACAGAGGCCGAGCAGGTAGAGCTGGCTACATTCCTGTTTGAGCGAGAGGCCAGCCTGTGGTGGGATAGCGTATTGCGGACCGTTGCTGCCGACTATATATGGACATGGGCAGCATTTGAGTTCCTCTTTCACGAGAAGTATTACCCCCAGACTTACAGGCATGATCGGGAGAATGAGTTTCTCCACCTCAGACAGGCAGCCATGACAGTTACAGAGTATGAGCATCGGTTTATGGAGTTGGGCAGATACGTCCCGACTATTTTGGCTGATGAGCAGATGCGCATATGGTGCTTTTTAGAGGGTTTGCGATTAGATATTCGGTCGAAGATGTGCTGTGTGAGCATTCCCTCTTATGCGGAGTTGATTCACATGTCCATGCGGGCAGAGCAGGATGTGGATCGACTTGCTCGATCTCGTGGCCCTGTTGCTTTTAGGCCACGACCAGGCATGCAGGACAGGCCCTTCACGGGCAAGAGGCCTCACGACGACCCTCCTACTAGGGCTACAGCGCCTGTACCACCGTTTCGGTGCCCTGATTTGACATGCACATACTGTGGGAGGACAGGCCACTTGGCGCAGAGTTATTTTTCTCGGATGCGGGACAGTGGGTTCTCGCCGCCGCAGAAGATTGATCGTGCACGTTCACAGGCGATATCAGCACCGCCTATACGGTTAGCTCCTGCGCACCCTTCTTTCAAACCTCCGGTATCGCAGATCAGACAGCCTCCACGAACCTTGATACAGCGGCCGAACCGGCCACAGCAGGCTCGGGTTCATGCACTGACAGCTGAGGTAGCTGCGACATTGACTTTTCAGCATTTGGCCTTCGAGGTCACAGCCCATATTGGAGGTACTCCTATTCTTATGATGGTGGACACTGGTTCCATGATTTCCTTGATATCACGTGCTGTAGTCAGGCGTCTTGGGTTACAGACTATTACCATGGATAGGGTGTGAGTACTTGCAGCTCATGGAGATTATTCAGATGTTAACCAGATGTGTGAGGGTTGTTTGATGGATATGGGAGGCAGGACGATGGCTATTGATCTTGTCGTCGACCCCTCTCTTGTTTATCTCGACGTCATTCTTGGCATGGATTGGTTGACTGCAGCGAGGGCCGAGATTGACTGCGAGACTCGTATAGTTACTGTGTACGAGCCAGAGGGTGCATCCTTCACATTTCCAGTGCGGATAAATCTCCCTTTCCGCATACTTAGTTATACCACTTTATTGTGAGACGCTGGTGCCCAGGTACTTGAGCATACGCCAGTCGTTTCCGAGTTCGGGGATCTATTCAGGAAGATCCCTGGTTTGCCGCCCCGACGAGAGATCGATTTGACTATCGATTTAGTTCCTGGTTTTACGCCCGTCTCACTACCGACGTATCGCATGGCACCGTGTGAGATGGAGGAGTTGAGGACGCAGATTGATGGTCTGCTAGAGCTTGGCCTTATACGGCCTAGTGTGTCTCCTTGGGGAGCACCGGTCCTGTTCGTGAGGAAGAAGGATGGTTTGATGCGATTATGTATTGATTATCGCAGGCTGAACCAGGTCACGGTGAAGAACAAGTACCCTTTACCCAGGATCGATGACTTGTTTGATCAGTTGAGAGGAGCGCAGTACTTCTCGAAGATTGATCTTCAGTCAGGATATCATCAGTTGCGCGTCAGGGATGAGGACGTGCAGAATACAGCATTCAGGACCAGTTTTGGCCACTACGAGTTCCTCGTGATGTCGTTCGGTCTCACGAATGCACCAGTCGTGTTCATGGATCTGATGAACCGGGTATTTCGACCTTTCCTCTATCGATTCATTGTTGTATTCATTGACGACATTTTGGTGTACTCCAGGAGTCGAGAGGAGCATGAGGAGCACTTACGTTTGGTCTTGGATACGCTCAGACAGCATCAGTTGTTCGCACAGTATAAGAAGTGTGACTTCTGGAAGCAGGAGGTGAAGTTCCTAGGACACGTGGTGTCCAAGGATGGCATGGTAGTTGACCTATCTAAGGTAGCTGTGGTGCAGGACTAAGAGCAGCCTGGTTCTGTCACTGAGGTGAAGAGTTTCTTGGGTCTCGCTAGCTACTATCGGCGCTTCATTCAGGACTTCTCGAAGATCGCGAGACCCTTATCTCAGTTGACACGGAAGGACGTGAAGTTTGCCTGGAACGATCAGGCGGAGTTAGCTTTTCAGGAGCTAAAGGACAGACTTACGTCCGCCCTTGTGCTAGTATTGCCAGAGCAAGGGGTTAGATACACTATATACACTGACGTGTCTAGCGTTGGTTTGGGTTGTGTCCTTATGCAGAGGGACAGGGTAATTTCGTATGCCTCGAGACAATTAAGGAAACACGAGGAGAATTACCCTACACGCGACCTAGAGTTGTCAGCTGTTATATTCGCACTGAGACTTTGGAGACATTACCTCTACGGAGAGGAGTTCGAGCTCTTTTGCGACCACAAGAGCCTCAAGTACATATTCACGCAGCGAGACTTGAATATGAGGCAGCGGCGATGGATGGAGACATTGAAGGACTTCAAGTTTGAAGTCTCTTACCATCCTGGGAAGGCGAACCTTGTGGCTGATGCGTTGAGCCGCAAGAAGGCGATAGAGTTTGCGGCTCCGCTGATGGTTGCTAAGTGGGATATGGTTGAGTTTTTGCGAGACTTTGAGCAGAAACTCACCATAGAGGAGCCATTTGAGTTCATCGCACATGTACAGGTGCGATCTCAGATCGATGACCCGGTCATCGAGGCGCAGAGGGACGACGCGCATCTGACTGAGCTTCGAGATCAAGCCAGTGATGATGCAGATGCCGACTGGTGAGTTGGTATGGATGGGGGCTTACGTTATCGTGGCCACCTATGCGTCCCAGATGTCCCTGACTTGAGACGAGAGATTCTCGAGGCTGCGCATTGTACTAGACTCGCGATGCATCCAGGCAGTACGAAGATGTATCGTGACGTGAAGATGACGTATTGGTGGGAAGGTATGAAGACCCACATAGCTGAGTTCGTGTCCCGTTGTCTCACTTGTCAGCAGGTGAAGGCAGAGCATCGCCGACCACCTGGACTTTTGCAGCCTATGCCGATCGCAGAGTGGAAGTGGGATTTCATTTCCATGGACTTCATTTCTGGGTTGCCGAAGACGAGGAAGGGACATGATTCCATTTGGGTGATCGTCGACCGTCTGACGAAGTCGGCGCACTTCCTACCGATCAGAGTTACGAACTCTGCAGACGAGCTGGCTAGACTGTACATCAGAGAGATTATGCGTCTGCATGGAGTTTCGCTGGAGATCGTGTCGGACAGAGACACGCAGTTCACTTCTATTTTCTGAACTCGCATTCAGGAGGCTATGGGTGTGAAGTTGAAGTTCAGTACTGCCTTCCACCCACAGACACATGGACAGACAGAGCGGGTGAACCAGATCTTAGAGGACATGTTGCGAGCTTGCGCATTGGACTTCAAGGATAGTTGGGACGATTGTCTTACTTATGCGGAGTTTGCATACAACAATAGCTTCCAGGCGAGTATCGGTATGACACCTTATGAGGCGCTATATGGGCGACCTTGTCGCGCACCGCATTGCTGGATAGAGGTCGGTGAGCGTAGCTTGATTGGCCCAGAGTTAGTGCAGGCGACGTCAGAGAAGATCGATATTATTCGACGTCGGCTTCTTACAGCGCAGAGTAGACAGAAGAGTTATGCCGATACGAGACGGAGGCCACTAGAGTTCACAGTTGGGGATCATGTGTTTTTACGAGTTTCCCCTATGAAGGGAGTCCTTCGATTCAGGAAGAAGGGGAAGCTGGCACCACGATTCATTGGTCCATTCCATATCCTCGATCGTGTGGGAGCAGTGGCTTACCGATTGGCTTTACCCACGCCTCTCGCGAGCGTTCACAACGTATTTCATGTTTCTATGCTGAAGAAGTACGTTGCTGATCCTTCCCATATCATTAGATGGGAGCAGGTGCAGTTAGGAGAGGATGTTACTTATATCCTGTGACCGACATGTATTCTTGACAGGAAGGAGCAGGTACTGCGTAGCAAGGTGATTCCCCTTGTGAAGGTATTGTGCACGCATCACTCTGAGGAGGAGGCTACCTGGGAGACAGAAGTCGAGATCAGAAAGAACTACCCACAGCTTCTTGAGGAGTATGAAAAGGTACAAATTTTGAGGATGAAATTATTTGTTAAGGGGGGTAGATTGTAACGCCCGTGAAAAATCCGTACTTAGGCTCGAGTACCAACTCGACCCGAAATTGCGTAGAATTAATTCCTATGGAAATTAAGCGTAAGTTAGCTAGCACAACGCTAGAGTAGCTGGGAAATAGTCCCTGATCACTTTAAATACATTCTACAAGACCCAAATCGAGTAGAACCAACGACTCTACAATACTCTATAACCTCGGATCAAACTCTAAGCAGGTTTGTTCTCTGGACCACTTTGAATCTTTGTATTGGATCTAGACCGTGCGTCGAAAGTCCGATACCTCCTATCTTAGACCGTTAGAACCGCCTAGCTGGACTTGACAATCATTTCGAAAATCAAGTCCAACCGACAATCACAGGCTATTTCATTGAGCCCGGACTGAAGAGAGTACGAATAGGGACAGAATTGAAATTTTAAATTCAAATCTGGCACACGACTTGACGCGTCAGTATTAAGCGTTCTGACCGTCAGAATTCAGCCAGATTACACCCTCGGATCAGGAAAAATTTCAATTTTATATCATGAGACTTTCAGCCTTGATCTACGTGCGGTGACCGCTGAACTGAAACTGGTCCGCCACGCGCGATCTGCGAACCCTGCCGGACTGAAAACTTAATAAGTGCTAGATCTGATACGCATGAGCTTAAGTCCGATCGCATTCGACCAGGGGACCACCAAAAAGTATCTTTTGGACCGAAACAGCCCCGAATTGGATATGCACTAAGTAAACTTCGTTCTGGAGCCTGTTTCCAGCATTTTTATGCTTATAAAAGGGGTTGAAACCCTCATTCCTCTCTCCCATCCGAAATTGCAAAACCCTAGATTTGGGAGAGAGAAAAGGTGAGAGTTTGAGAGAGAGAGTAGAGGGATTTTTCCCGCCTTCGTGCCGCTTGTTGCACGTGCTTCAGCAACTCATCCCAATCATCTGGCCGGTGATTTCTCCACGTTTTCATGTATGAAACAACCCTAAAAGTTGCTGATTTAAGGTCTACTTAGATTCATAGCGTGTTAGCTAACGTAACTCGTAAATCAGGTTCCCTTACTGCCGTAGACAAAGCGTATACGCTCCGTTCGAAACGACACGTCTATAAGACACTAGGTGAGGATTTTAGACGCTTTGATTGACGGTTTACAACGCTTTCAATGTTGTTTAATAGTAGATTATTGACGACATCGCCGTTTGACATGTACAACATGCTATCCGTTTCCTGTTTCGCAAATTAACAAAGAATATGAGATTTAGGGCATTTTAGTCATTTGTAGGAAGTACTGATTACATTCATATTTCTCTGATGTGATTCACATGGCTTGTTGTCACATTAGAAAGTTAGGATTACGTGCATAATTAGTTTGGCGAAGAGATTCGCCAAATTGCGCACTTCGGGTCGACATACTATATGTAGACTTAAGTGTGTAGTGTATGTGTTTGTATAAATGCTTGTATTAGTATGTATTGAATTAAATGATGTTATGAAATAGTTTGAGATTGATTTCTCAATTAATATACTGACTTAAATGATTTCCTACATGTTCACTATATGCATGATTTCATTACATGCATGAAATATATGTGCTTGAGGATTTGCTTAAGTTGAATGTTATAACATGTGTTAACATGGTCACATGAGTGTATTTTAATTCCAATACTCTTACATAAATTGCTGATGTGATTCCATAATTGTTTGGGAGTAGACTTAGTCCAGGCAGTCGGTAACCGAGCGAATTCGTGGCTGGCTGGTCTTGGCCATGAACGACGCGTCGATGAACGCGAGTCGTATTTGAAGTTGGCGGCAGTGGTTAGGCCACGCGAAGTGTTTTACGCACTTCATGTCGTTCGACTCGAGATGCGATCGTACTAGTCGAGCCTGTCAAGTAACCCGACTTGCCGATGTTTGTTCACCCTGTATGAGTCATAACTGATTGAACCTAGGGTACTGAACTTATCATTGTAAACCCTGTTAACCATGGTACCTTGATCCACGAAGACTCGTGAGCCAGGCATGGTGGTATGGGACACCGTGGTCGAGCTGTCGACCTACGCTGGGGCCACTGTAACACCCTGAAAATCGGGGGTCGTGTATAAACTCGACTCCCGAGTTCCAGACCGTCACTTATGCAACAAAAATGGTTATGATTCAATGTTGTCTGATTTAAAGCATTCACATGAGTAAAAGTATACCAAAACTGCAATTCATACTTCAGATCCAGTGATAAAAGCAAACGAAAGACTAAATAATGTATATATCACTGTATGGAAAAATAAAGTAATCTCATCTGTCTCCAAAGTATGACTACATCTCTGAGTCTCATATATGTATACGTAAACAAAAGAATAATGTTCAAAAAAGTCCCACTGATGTCCCCTCGATCCAGGTCGCCTACGGGAAACCGTCATGATACTGCATATACGAGAACTCATCCTGGTCCTCGTCGATCTCTGGCTCCACCTCCTGGATCTCGGCCTCACCTGCATCTACAACAAGGTCTGGTGGGTGTTGCAAACACCATCCCGTAAGGTGGGAATGAGTGATCAACTCAGTGGAATCATAGAGCAAAGATTAGCATGTTCACAATTCAGTCACGCGATAATAGTAAAGCAGTAAATCAGACAATCCTAATACTGTTGTTAATACAAGCTGATATGACGTGATGTATGCCCTCACCGACGATCACCCTCATGCGGCAACATCTTACGACCACGGCATGCCACACTCCCTAGAGTGCTCCACATCTTCCAGGCACATGCAATGCTATGGTGATATGATTTTCAAGTTGTTATTAGTCCATTCAAACAGCAGGATTGGGAAACTAAGGTACTTTCCTTGTATCAATCCCAACACAGATCCTGTCTAGGGTCGTCACTCCTAGTAATCTCATACGATGTATATTTCGTAGGTCACTGCAAGGGCTGCCAGGGTTGTTGCTTGCACTCGTTCAGCCTTCGAGGTCACGGCCCATATCGGAGGTACTCCCGTTCTTGTCATGGTGGACACTGGTTCCACGATTTCTTTGATATCGCGTGCCGTAGTCAGACGTCTTGGGTTACAGACTATCACTATGGATAGCGTGCGAGTCTTTACAGCTCATGGAGATTATTCGGATGTCACCCAGATGTGTGAGGGTTGTTTGGTTGATCTGGGAGGCAGGACGATGACTCTTGATCTGGTCGTCGATCCCTCGCTTGTTTATCTCGACGTCATTCTTGGCATGGACTGGTTGACTGCAGCGAGAGCCGAGATTGACTGCGAGACTCGTATAGTCACAGCATACGAGCCTGAGGGTGCATCCTTCACATTTCCAGTGCGGGTAAATCTTCCTTTCCGCATACTTAGCTACGCCACTCTATTGCGCGACGCTGGTGCCCAGGTACTTGAGCAGACGCCAGTTGTTTCTGAGTTCTGGGATCTGTTCAGGAAGATCCCTGGGTTGCCGCCCCGACGTGAGATCGATTTCACTATCGATCTGATTCCTGGTTCTACACCCGTCTCACTGCCGATGTATCGCATGGCACCATGTGAGATGGAGGAGTTGAGGACGCAGATTGATGGTCTGCTAGAGCTTGGCTTTATACGGCCTAGTGTGTCTCCTTGGGGAGCACCGGTCTTGTTCGTGAGGAAGAAGGATGGTTCGATGCGATTGTGTATTGATTATCGCAGGCTGAACTAGCTCACAGTGAAGAACAAGTACCCTTTGCCCAGGATCGATGACTTGTTCGATCAGCTGAGAGGAGCACAGTACTTCTCGAAGATTGATCTTCAGTCAGGTTATCATCAGCTGCGCGTCAGGGATGAGGACGTGTAGAAGACAGCATTCAGGACCAGTTTTGGCCACTACGAGTTCCTCGTGATGTCGTTCGGTCTCACGAACGCACCGGCCGTGTTCATGGATCTGATGAACTGGATATTTCGGCCTTTCCTCTATCGATTCGTCGTTATCTTCATTGACGACATTTTGGTGTACTCTAGGAGTCGAGAGGAGCATGAGGAGCACTTGCGTTTGGTCCTTGATGCGCTCAGACGGCATCAGTTGTTCGCACAGTACAAGAAGTGCGACTTCTGGAAGCAGGAGGTGAAGTTTCTGGGACACGTGGTGTCCAAGGATGGCATGGCAGTTGACCTGTCTAAGGTAGCTGCGGTGCAGGACTGGGAGCAGCCTGGTTCTGTCACTGAGGTGAGGAGTTTCTTGGGACTCGCTGGCTACTATCGGCGCTTCATTCAGGACTTCTCGAAGATCGCGAGACCCTTATCTCAGTTGACACGAAAGGACGTGAAGTTTGCCTGGAATGATAAGGCTGAGTCAGCTTTTCAGGAGCTGAAGGACAGGCTTACGTCCGCCCCTGTGCTAGTATTGCCAGAGCAAGGGGTTAGATATACTATATACACTGACGTGTCTAGCGTTGGTTTGGGTTGTGTCCTTATGCAGAGGGACAGGGTAATTTCGTATGCCTCGAGACAATTAAGGAAGCACAAGGAGAATTACCCTACACACGACCTAGAGTTGGCAGCCGTTATATTCGCACTGAGACTCTGGAGACATTACCTCTACGGAGAGGAGTTCGAGCTCTTTTGTGACCACAAGAGCCTCAAGTACATATTCACGCAGCGAGACTTGAATATGAGGCAGCGGCGATGGATGAAGACGTTGAAGGACTTCAAGTTTGAAGTCTCTTACCATCCTGGGAAGGCGAACCTTGTGGCTGATGCGTTGAGCCGCAAGAAGGTGATAGAGTTTGCGGCTCCGCTGATGGTTGCCGAGTGGGATATGGTTGAGTTTTTACGAGACTTTGAGCAGAAACTCACCGTAGAGGAGCCGTTTGAGTTCATCGCACATGTACAGGTGCGATCTCAGATCGATGACCGAGTCATCGGCACAGAGGGACGATGCGCATCTTACTGAGCTTCGAGAGCAGGCCAGTGATGATGTTGACGCCGACTGGCGAGTTGGTATGGATGGGGGCTTACGTTACCGTGGCCGCCTATGCGTCCCAGATGTCCCTGACTTGAGACGAGAGATTCTCAAGGCTGCGCATTCTACTAGACTCGCGATGCATCCAGGCAGTACGAAGATGTATCGTGACGTGAAGAAGACGTATTGGTGGGAAGGTATGAAGACCCACATAGCTGAGTTCGTGTCCCGTTGTCTCACTTGTCAGCAGGTGAAGGTAGAGCATCGCCGACCACCTGGACTTTTGCAGCCTATGCCGATTGCAGAGTGGAAGTGGGATTTCATTTCCATGGACTTCATTTCTGGGTTGCCGAAGATGAGGAAGGGACATGATTTCATTTGGGTGATCATCGACCGATTGACGAAGTCGGCGCACTTCCTACCGATCAGAGTTACGAACTCTGCAGACGAGCTGGCTAGATTGTACATCCGAGAGATTGTGCGTCTGCATGGAGTTCCGTTGGAGATCGTGTCGGACAGAGACACGCGGTTCACTTCTATTTTCTGGACTCGCATTCAGGAGGCTATGGGTGTGAAGTTGAAGTTCAGTACTGCCTTCCACCCACAGACGGACGGACAGACGGAGCGAGTGAACCAGATCCTGGAGGACATGTTGCGAGCTTGCGCATTGGACTTCAAGGACAGTTGGGATGACTGTCTTGCATATGCGGAGTTTGCGTACAATAATAGCTTCCAGGCGCGTATCGGCATGGCACCTTATGAGGCGCTGTATGGGCGACCTTGTCGCGCACCGCATTGCTGGTTATAGGTCGGTAAGCGTTGCTTGATTGGCCCAGAGTTGGTGCAGGCGATGTCAGAGAAGATCGATATTATTCGATGTCGGCTTCTTACAGCGCAGAGCTGACAGAAAAGCTACGCCGATACGAGACGACGGCCACTAGAGTTCACAGTCGGGGATCACGTGTTTTTGCGAGTTTCCCCTATGAAGGGAGTCCTTCGGTTCGGGAAGAAGGGGAAGATGGCACAGCGATTCATTGGTCCATTCCAAATCCTCGATCGTGTGGGAGCAGTGGCTTACCGATTGGCTTTACCCACGCCCCTCGCGAGCGTCCACAACGTATTTCATGTTTCTATGCTGAAGAAGTACGTTGCTGATCCTTCCCATATCATCAGATGGGAGCAGGTGCAGTTAGGAGAGGATGTTACTTATATCCTGCGACCGTCACACATCTTAGACAGGAAGGAGCAGGTACTGCGTAGCAAGGTGATTCCCCTTGTGAAGGTACTATGGACGCATCACTCTGAGGAGGAGGCTACTTGGGAGACAGAAGCCGAGATCAGAAAGAACTACCCACAGCTTCTCGAAGAGTACGAAAAGGTACAAATTTCGAGGACGAAATTATTTGTTAAGGGGGGTAGATTGTAACGCCCGTGAAAAATCCGTACTTGGGCTCGAGTACCAACTCAACCCGAAATCGCGTAGAATTAATTTCCATGGAAATTAAGCGTAAGTTAGCTAGCGCAACGCTAGAGTAGCTGGGAAATAGTCCCTGATCACTTTAAATACATTCTACGAGACCCAAATCGAGTAGGACAAACAACTCTACAACACTCTATAACCTTAGATTAAACTCTAAGCGGGTTTGTCCTCTAGACCACGTTGAACTTTTGTATTGGATTTAGACCGCGCGTCGAAGGTCCGATACCTCCTATCTTAAACCGTTAGAACCGCCCAGCTGGACTTGACAATCATCTCGAAAATCAAGTCAAACCGATAATCACAGACTATTTCGTTGAACCCGGACTGAAGCGACCGCGAATAGGGACAGATTTGGAATTTCAAATTCAAATCTGGCACACGACTTGACTCGTCAGTATTAAGCGTTCTGACCGTCAGAATTTATCCAGATTACATCCTCGGATCAGGAAAAATTTCTATTTATTATCATGAGACTTTCAGCCCTGATCTACGTGCGGTGACCGCTGAACTGAAACTGGTCCGCCACGTGCGATCTGCGAACCCTGCCAGACTGAAAACTTAATACGAGCTACATCTGGTACACATGAGCTTAAGTCTGATCGCAATCGACCAGGGGACCACCAGAAAGCAGCTTTTGGACCGAAACAGCCCCGAAATGGATAGGCACCAAGTAAACTTCGTCCCGGAGCCTATTTCCGGCGTTTTTAAGCTTATAAAAGGGTTTGAAACCCTCATTTCTCCTTCCCATCCGAAAATTCCAAACCCTAGAGAAAAGGAGAGAGAGTTTGAGAGAAAGAGAAGAAGGGATTTTTCCCGCTTCCGAGCCACCGACAGCTGCTGCTTCAGCACTTCTTTCCAATCACCTGGCTGGTGATTTCTCCCCTTTTTCAGGTATAAAATAACCCTAAAACTTGCTGATTTAGGGTTTACCTAGATTCATAGCATGTTAGCTAACGTACTTCATAAATCAGGTCCTCCTACTGCCGTAGACGAAGCGTACACGCTCCATTCAAAATCCCGCAACCGTAAGACACTAGGTGAGGATTTTAGACGCTTTGATTGACGGTTTACAACGCTTTCAATGTCGTTTAATAGTAGATTATCGACGGCATCGCCGTTTGACATGTACAACATGCTCTCCATTTCCTGTTTCGTAAATTAACGAAGAATATGAGATTTAGGGCATTTTAGTCATTTGTAGGAAGTACGGTCTACATGCATATTTTGCTGACGTGATTGACATGATTTGTCACCGCATTAGGGAGTTAGGAATGCTTGCATAATCAGTTTGGCGAAGAGATTCGCCTAGTTGCGCACTTTGGGTCGACATACTATATGTAGACTTAAGTGTGTAGTGTATGTGTTTGTATAAATGCTTGTATTAGTATGTATTGAATTAAATGATGTTATGTAGTAGTTTGAGATTGATTTCTTGATTAATATGCTGACCTAAATGATTTCCTACATGTTGACCTTATGCATGATTGCATTACATGCATGAAAAGTATGCCTTGAAGATTTGCTTAAGTTGAATGTTATAACATGTGTTAGTATGCTCACATAATTGTATTTTAATTCTAATACCTTTACATATATTGTTAATGTAATTCCATAGATGTTTGGGACTTAACTTAGTCCAGGCAGTCAGTAACCGAGCGAATTCGTGGCTGACTGGTCATAGCCACGAACGACGCGTCGATGAACGTGATTCGTGTTTAGAGTTGGCGGCAGTGGTTAGGCCACGCGAAGTGTTTTACGCGCTTCATGTCGTTCGACTTGAGATGCGATCGCGCTAGTCGAGCCCGTCAAGTAACCCGACTGGCCGATGTATGTTCACCTTGTATGTGTCATAACTGCTTGAACCTAGGGTACTGAACTTACCATTGTAAACCCTGTTAACCATGGTACCTTGATCCACGAAGACTCATGAGCCGGGCATGGTGGTATGGGACACCGTGGTCGAGCTGTCGGCCTACGCTGGGGTCACAAACCTCCCTGTAGTGACCAGTGAGCACCTAGACTCGTGAGCAGATTATGGTGGTATGGGACACTATATTCTAGCTGTCGGCCTACACTGATCAGGCGACGAGCCCTTTGTAGTGACCGCGAGCGTATTCTGAGTCCACGGGAGGCGACGACCCTTCCGTTGCAGTAGAGTACGGTAGACCTGTATTGATAAGGTAATGGGGGAGCGGTGCAACAAGTGCGAGCAACAGCCCTGGCAGCCCTTACAGTGACCTACGAAATATACATCGTATGAGATTACTAGGAGTGACGACCCTAGACAGGATCTGTGTTGGGATTAATACAAGGAAAGTACCTTAGTTTCCCAATCCTGTTGTTTGAATGGACTAATAACAACTTGGAAATCATATCACCATAGCATTGCATGTGCCTGGAAGATGTGGAGCACTCTAGGGAGTGTGGCATGCCGCAGTCGTAAGATGTTGCCGCATGAGGGTGATCGTCGGTGAGGGCATACATCACGTCATATCATCTTGTATTAACAACAGTATTAGGATTGTCTGATTTACTGCTTTACTATTATCACGTGACTGAATTGTGAACATGCTAATCTTTGCTCTATGATTCCACTGAGTTGATCACTCATTCCCACATTACGGGATGGTGTTTGCAACACCCACCAGACCCTGTTGTAGATGCAGGTGAGGCCGAGATCCAGGAGGTGGAGCCAGAGATCGACGAGGACCAGGATGAGTTCTCGTATATGCAGTATCATGATGGCTTCCCGTAGGCGACCTGGATCGAGGGGACATCAGTGGGACTTTTTTAAACATTATTCTTTTGTTTATGTATACATATATGAGACTCAAAGATGTAGTCATACTTTGGAGACAGATGAGATTACTTTGTTTTTCCATACAGTGATATATACATTGTTTAGTCTTTCGCTTGCTTTTATCACTGGATCTGAAGTATGAATTGCAGTTTTGGTATACTTTTACTCATGTGAATGCTTTAAATCAGACAACATTGAATCATAACCATTTTTGTTGCATAAGTGACGGTCTGGAACTCGGGAGTCGAGTTTATACACGACCCCCGATTTTCAGGGTGTTACAGCCACAAACCTCCCCGTAGTGACCAGTGAGCACCTAGTCTCATGAGCAGATTATGGTGGTATGAGACACTATATTCTAGCTGTCGGCCTACACTGATCAGGCGACGAGTCCTTTGTAGTGACCGCGAGCGTATTCTAAGTCTATGGGAGGCGACGACCCTTCAGTAGCAGCAGAGTACAGTAGGCCTGTATTGATAAGGTGATGGGGGAGCGGTGCAACGAGTGCGAGCAACAGCCCTGGCAGCCCTTGCAGCGACCTACAAAATATATATCGTATGAGATTACTAGGAGTGACGACCCTAGACAGGATCTGTGTTGGGATTGATACAAGGGAAGTACCTTAGTTTCCCAATCCTGCTGTTTGAATGGACTAATAACAACTCGGAAATCATATCACCATAGCATTGCATGTGCCTGGAAGATGTGGAGCACTCTAGGGAGTGTGGCATGCCACGGTCGTAAGATGTTGTCGTATGAGGGAGATCGTCGGTGAGGGCATACATCACGTCATGTCATCTTGCATTAACAACAGTATTAGGATTGTTTGATTCACTGCTTTACTATTATCGTATGATTGATTTGTGAACATGCTAATCTTTGCTCTATGATTCCACTGAGTTGATCACTCACTCCCACGTTACGGGATGGTATTTGCAACACCCACCAGATCCTGTTGTAGATGCAGGTGAGGCTGAGATCCAGGAGGCAGAGCCTGACTTCGACGAGGACTAGGATGAGTTCTCGTACATGCAGTATCATGATGGCTTTGCGTAGGCGACCTAGGTTGATGGGACTTCAGTGGGACTATTTTGAACATTTTGATTTTGTTCATGTATATGTTTATGAGACTCAGAGATGTATTCATACTTTAGAGACAGATGAGATCTACTTTGTTTTTCCATATAGTGATTTATATATTGTTTAGTCTTCCGCTTGCTTTTATCACTGGATCTGAAGTATGAATTGCAGTTTTGGTATACTTTTACTCATGTGAATGCTTTAAATCAGACAACATTGAATCATAATCATTTTTATTGCATAAGTGACGGTCTGGAACTCGGGAGTTGAGCTTATACACGACCCCCGATTTTCAGGGTGTTACATGGACCCAGTGTCCACCAATAAGAAGATAGGCATACCTAGAATTTGAGTGGGAACCTCAAAAGATGTCGGTGTTGAATCTGCCTCGGGCTCCTCAGCTGTGAGCGCATGAACCAGAGCCTACTATGGGTGATGCAGTAGAGGTACCATGGGCCATTGTGGCGGTCTGAATCGGGGTACTGGTGGTCTAAAGGAAGGATGAGTTGGTGCGGATTGAAAGGGTGGTGTAGAAATAGTACGAGGCATCGGACGATTGATCCTCTGGGGCGGCGAGAAACCACTATCTCGCATTTAGGAGAAACAAGTCACCTCAGTGTGGCCAGGCTTCATCTACGGGGGCTCTCTTCTTTTCCATGAAAGAAAGAATAGAGAAAATCGAGAATAGGGTCGTAACAACCTCCATGAAAGCCATGGAAAAGTGAAGAAAAGGAACGAAAGGGATGAGATATTTGGGTCTCCACGGATTTGAGCCTCAAAAGAGAGAGTAAAGGCTCAAATGAAGGGGATATAGAGAGAATAATGTCAAAATAGGATGGGTTAGTGGGTTTACATGAATTTAAGACTCAAATGGGGGGGGGGGGGGGGGGGGGGGGGGGGTGTTAGATGAACAACCGTGGACCAGTGGGTCACACAAGGCCCCAAAGGATGTCGACCCGACAGCCTATCCCAACCTAGCCTGCCGGTCGGCGAGGCCAACTTGTAACGCCCTGAAATTTGGGGGTCGAGCATAACTCAGCTCCCGAGTTCCAAAACATCACTTATGCAACGTAATTAATGATGGATGTATTTTGTCTGTATTAGTGCATAAAACATGAAGTAGATTAAGCCAAAACAGCAAACATAATTCAGTGACAATCTGAGAACACAAGCGAAAGACTGAAATATGTATATAAACTAATATAAGTCCCCAATGTATGCTCTACCAGGTCATAATTACAAATCATGTCTCAAAATACATATAACAAAATGTGATCAATTGCTACAATCTTAGCCCAGAATCCCCGCCAACCAGGACATGACTCACATGAACCCACCTGAGAATTGCATGAACGAGAATGCCTCCTCGTCCTCATTGAACTTCGGCTCTGCCTCGTAGGCATCATCGTCACCTGCAGCTTAGACAGAGTCTGGTTAGTGTTTAATCACCATTCCAGAATGTAGGAGTGAGTGATCAACTCAGTGGAAATATATAGTAAAGGTTAACATGTTATTAATTCAATCAAGTAGTAATGATAAAGTAGTACAATCAACTTCACACTCACTTTTTTTCTCTTTTCTCTCTCTTATCTTAGATAGGGTTGGAAAATCGTATGGGATATGTGAGAGAGGGTTTAAGGCCTTTATATAACCCCAAAGCCAACGGAAATAGCCCTAAGGCCAAGGTATACTTAAGTTATATCCAAATCAGGCTCTTTCTGGTCCAACGGAACACTTCTAGAGGTCCTCTTATCAAATGCGGTCGGTCTTAAGCTCACTAGTATAGGATCTTAAGCAAGTTAAATTTTCAGTCCGATTGGATTTCCAGATCGACTGTGGTGGACCAGATTCAATTTAACGGTCACAGAAACTCGATCAGGGCCCCAAGTACTTTGACATGTGTGGGCCAACTTTCCTGATCCGAGGGTGAATTTGGGTCAAAAACCAACGGTCAGAATGCTTATAAATGGCGCGTAAGCAACATGACTCAGATTACTTAATTTCATATTTAATTTCTTAAAAATCTTCTCTTTCTCCCACTCTTCACTCCGGACTCAAGGAAATGGTCTCATGACATCGTTTGGGCTTAATTTTTGAGATGATGATCAAGTCCGACTAGGTGATCATAATTGTCTAAGTTCATCGCTATCAGACTTTCGACGCGCGGTTCAGGTATGATACGAAGTTTTTGAATGCTCTCAATAGTAACTGGGCTTAGAGTTGAATCCTAGATTTCAAGGTAATGTAGCGTTAACAATTCTATAGGTTTTGGGTCTTATAGATCATATTTAAAGTGGTTGGTGCTAAATTCACAGGTAATCTAGTTTAGTGCTAGTTAATCACGTTAAATTTCTAAAGGATTTCTGCTAAGGTGGTACTCGGATCTATGTACGGATTTTTTCAAGACGTTACAATCTACCCCCCTAAAGAAAAAATTTCATCCTCAAAATTCGTACCTTCTCATACTCCTCAAGGATCTGAGGGTAGTTCTTCCTGACCTCAACTTCAATCTCCCAAGTAGCTTCTTCTTCACTATGATGCGTCCACAGTACTTTCACAAGTGGGATAACCTTTCTAGGAAATACCTACTCCTTCTTATCCAAAATACGCATCGGTCGCAGTTCATATGTGGCGTCCTCGCTCAACTGCACCAGCTCCCATCGATAATATGTGAAGGATCAGGAACATACTTCTTCAACATGGACACATGGAATACATAATGCACGCCTGCGAGTGGTGTGGGCAAAGCAAGGCGATACGCTACTACCCCCACTCGATCAAGTATCTGTAATGGGCCAATGAATCTCAGTGTGAACTTCCCTTTCTTACCAAATCGAAGAACTCCTTTCATAGGGGAAACCTTAAAGAATACATGGTCTCCAACTTCAAACTCAAGCACTCGCCGTCTCATATTGGCGTAGCTCTTTTGCTTTCTCTATGTTGAGAGCAGTCAATGCCTAATAATGTCGATTTTCTCTGAGGTCGCCTGAACTAATTCTGGGCCAATCAGAGTCTTCTCGCCTACTTCTGCCTAACAATGTGGCACTCTACACGCGTGACCATACAGTGCCTCATAGGGAGCCATACCAACACTCGCCTGAAAACTGTTTTTATACGCGAACTCTGCATAAGGAAGACAATCATCCCAACTGTCCTTGAAATCCAACACACAAGCTTATAGAATATCTTCTAGCACCTGATTCACACGCTCCATCTGCCCGTTTGTCTGTGGATGGAATGCGGTACTGAACTTCAGCTTCACACCCATCGCTTCCTGGTTACGAGTCCAGAAGATAGATGTGAATTACGTGTCTCGATCTGACACAATCTCCAAGGGAACTCCATGCAGACGTACGATCTCCTTGATGTACAACCTGGCCAACTCATCTGCAGAATTCGTAACTCTAATCGATAGGAAATGAGCTGACTTCGTCAACCTATCAATGATCACCCCAATAGAGTCATGTCCCTTTCTCGTCTTCGGTAGTCCAAAAATAAAATCCTTAGAAATGAAGTCCCACTTCCATTCAGCTATGGGCATGGGTTGAAGCAATCCAAGAGGTCGGCGATGCTCTACCTTAACCTGCTGACACATGAGACAACGGGATACGAACTTAGCAATGTGACCCTTCATATTATCCCACCAGTACGATCTTTTCATGTTTTGATACATTTTCGTGCTACCTGGATGCATCGCAAGCCTCGAACTGTGGGTTGACTCGAGAACCTCTCGTCTTAAGTCAGGAATGTCTGGGACGCACAAGCGGCCTTGATAACGCAAGACCCCATCCGTACCAATAGTCCAGTCAGAGTCCTCATCTATACCAACCCACTCCTTCATCTTCACCAAAAGCTCATCGTCTACCTAAGCCTCGGTAATCCGGCCATCAATGAGGGGTTGTACATAAACATGTGCGACGACTTCATACGGCTCTTCCACCGTGAGTTTTTGCTCAAAATTTTGCACAAACTCCACCATATCTCATTCTGCAATCATAAGCGGAGCCACAAACTCTATAGTCTTCTTATGGCTCAACGCGTCTACCACAACATTTACCTTGCCCGGATGGTAGGAGACCTCGAACTTAAAGTCTTTTAAGGTTTTCATTGATCGGTGCTGCCTCATATTCAAGTCTCGCTGAGAGAATATATATCTAAGGCTCTTATGGTTACAAAAGAGCTCGAACTCCTCTCCGTAGTGGTAATGTCTCGAGAGCTTTAATGTGAAAATGATGGCTACTAACTCTAGATCGTGTGTAGGGTAATTCTCCTCGTGCTTCCTTAATTATCTCGAGGCATAAGCAATCACCCTGTCCTACTGCATCAGGACATAACCCAAACTAATGCGAGATGCGTCAGTATTTATCGTATACTTAACCCCTTGCTCTGGCAATACTAGCACAGGGGTGGACATCAACTTGTCCTTTAGCTCCTAAAAAGCCGCTTCGGCCTTTTCATTCCAGGAAAACTTTAAATCTTTCTATGTCAACTGAGACAACGGTTTGACAATCTTTAAAAAGTCTCGAATGAATCGTCAATAGTAACCTGCCAGACCTAGAAAATTCCTCACCTCAGTAACTGAACCAGGATGCTTCCAATCCTGAACCATAGTTACCTTAGCGAGTTTTACTGCTATACCTTCCTTGGACACCACATGTCCTAGGAACTTGACTTCTTCCTTCCAAAAATCGTACTTCTTATACTGCACAAAAATTCGATTCTCCCTCAGTGTATTCAATACCACTCTCAGGTGTTCCTCGTGCTTCTTGGCTCATGGAGTATATCAAAATGTCATCGATAAAGATAATGACGAATCGGAACAGAAATGGCCGAAACATTCTATTCATCAGATCCATGAACATGGTCGGAGCATTAGTGAGTCCAAAAGACATCACAAGGAACTCATAATGAACAAACTGGTCCTAAACACAGTCTTCTACACGTCCTCATCCCTGACACGTAACTGATGATATCTAGACTCCAAAACTTTCTTTGAGAAATAACGTGCCCCCTTCAACTGATCAAATAGATCATCAATCCTGGGCAAGGGATACTTGTTATTCACTGTCACCTGATTTAGCCTACGATAATCAATACATAACCAAAGGGAATCATCTTTTTTCTTCACAAATAAGACAAGCGCTCCCCAAGGTGACACACTCGGTCGAATAAAGCCTGCCTCTAACAATACATCAATCTGTCTCCTCAATTCCTCCATCTCACATGGAGGTATATGATATGTTGGCAGGGAAATAGGTATCGCACTGGGCACAAGATCGATAGTAAAGTCAATTTCATGTCGAGGAGGAAGCCCCGGAATCTTCTCAAACACATCAGGGAAATCATGAACCACTGGCATAACTCCCAATGTCGAAACATCAGAACTCTCTAACAAAGAAGCATAGTTGCTAACTCGACAGGACCAACTGACCTGAACTGGAAATGTAAAGACCGTGCCCTCAGGTCCGTAGGCTGTCACAACTCTGGCCTCGCAATCAATCTCTGCTCTCATCTTTGGGAGCCAAACCATCCCAAATATACCATCATAGTGACACAGTGGGGCGACAATCAGGTCGACAACCACTGTCTTGCTACCGAAATCTAATAAGCAAGACTCACAGGTCCGAGTAATGTCTGAAGAAGTCCCTGTAGCTGTCGTGAGTCTCACTCCCTTCATAGGAGCCATAACCAAACCTAGCTGCTTGACCGCAGCGTAAGAGATGATAGAAATAGTGGACCCAGTGTCCACCAATAAGAAGATAGGCATACCTAGAATGTGAGTGGGAACCTCAAAAGATGTCGATGTTGAATCTACCTCAGGCGCCTCAACTGTGAGTACATGAACCCGAGCCTACTGTGGGTGATGCGGTAGAGGTACCATGGGCCATTGTGGGGGCCTGAATCGGGGTGCTGGTGGTCTGAAGGAAGGATGAGTTGGTGCGGGTCAAAAGGGTGGTGCAAAAATAGTGCGAGGCATCGGACGGTTAATCCTCTAGGGCGACGAGAAACCACTATCTCGCATCCTGGAGAAACAATTCACCTTAGTTTCGCCTGGCTTCATCTACAGAGGCTCTCTTCTTCCCCATGAAAGAAAGAATAGAGGAAATCGAGAATATGGCCGTAACAACCTCCATGAAACCCATGAAAAAGTGAAGAAAAGGAAAGAAAGGGATGAGATATTTGAGTCTCCATGGATTTGAGACTCAAAAGAGAGAGTAAAGGCTCAAATGATGGGGATATAGAGAGAAAAATGTCAAAATAGGATGGGCTAGTGGGTTTACATGAATTTAAGACTCAAATGGGGGGTTTAGGAGCTCAAATCAAAGGAAATGAGGGAGTTAGAAGATGAGTATTGTTGAGAACAGTGGAAGGATGTATGACTTGAAGAAAATGAGGCAAAGAGGGATTGGAAGGGCGATTTGAGAGGGAAATGAGACGTTTTGAAGAAAAAGGAGAGCTTGGAGGTGGGATTTTTGAAGAGATAAGATGTTTGGGGGGGGTTTTAAATGAACAACCGTGGACCAGTGGGTCACACTAGGCCCCAAAGGATGTCATCCTGACGGCCCACCCCAACCTAGCCCACCGGTCGGTGAGGCCAACTTGTAACGCCCTGAAATTCGGGGGTCGAGCATAACTCAGCTCCCGAGTTCCAAAATAGCACTTATGCAACATAATTAATGATGGATGTATGTTGTCTATATTAGTGCATAAAACATGAAGTAGATTATGCCAAAACAACAAACATAATTCAGGGATAGTTTAGGAACACAAGCGAAAGACTGAAATATGTATATAAACCAATATAAGTCCCCAAGGTATGTATGCTTTACCAGGTCATAATTACAAATCATGTCTCAAAATACACATAACAAAATGTGATCAATCTTAGCCTAGAATCCCCACTAACCAGGACATGGCTCACATGAACTAGCCTGAGAAGTGCATGAACGAGAATGCCTCCTCGTCCTCATCAAACTCTGGCTCCACCTAGTAGGCATCACTGTCACCTGCAGCTAAGTCAGAGTCTAGTTGGTGTTTAAGCACCATCCCAGAATGTGGGAGTGAGTGATCAACTCAACAAAACTATACAGTAAAGGTTAACATTTTATCAATTCAATCAAGCAGTAATGAAAAAGCAGTACAATCAAACATGTCCTAGATACTCTTGTTAATGCAAGAATGGTATGAGGAAATGATGCATGCCCACACCATAAACTCCTTCTTGCGACATCATCTAACGATAACGTCATGAATCACTACCACTGTGCTCTACACCAACACTAACGGCATATGCAGTGTAATGTTATGAGCATGATTACCAAGTTCTTATTAGTCCTTTTCATACAGCAAGATTGGGAAGCTAAGGCACCTCTCTTATATCAATTCCCAAATAATGATCCATTCTAGGGTCGTCAGTCCTAGGAAATCTCATATGATATTACTATTCTAGATCGCTGTAAAGGGCTCGTCACCAATCAATACAGGCCTAATATACCTTAGTTACTACAAAAGGGCTTGTCGGCTGTCTGTAGTATCAAGGTATGCTCGAGGTCAGTACAGAGGGCTCGTCACCAATCAATGTAGGCCGACAGGGCAAATATAGTGTCTCATACCACCATTATTGATTCACGAGTCTATGATGCTCACTGGTCACTACGGGGAGGCTTGTCGCCCCAACGTAGGCCGACAGCGTGACCACGGTGTCCCATACCACCATGTTCGACTCATGAGTCTTAGGGGATCACGGTACCAAGATTAACGGGATTTCACTGGTAAGTTTGGTACCTTAGATTCAAAGGGTAGCATCCAAATATGGTAAACATACATCGACCAATCAGGTTAGTTGATAAGCTCAACTAGGCCAAGTGCACATTGAGGTGATCGACATGGAATGCATAAGCACTCCGTGTGGCCTAACCACTGTCGAGCATCCCAAGTACGACTCAGAATTGTCAAACTTATCCTGCGTGGCGAAAATAACCTCAACCACCAGTTTAAGGACTGTTACCGATTACCTGGACTGTAATATAGTCCCAATCATGTACAAGCTCAATAATAGATAATTGATTCATATTCCACATTCAAATGAACATGTTATGTAATACAACTTAAACATGAATACAACACATGGAGGAAATCATACACACAGTCAACATGAATAAAATAGACTAAATAATTCATGGAGTAAATCATACACACAAACAGGGTAATTGAGATTCGTATCTCAAGTACCTTATAAATCACACTTTACTGAATACTATCTCATTCAGGCATTTATACAACACTTAGACTACACTATTCAACATACATCACGTATGTCGACGACATTACATATTAGGACAAATCCTTTCACCTAGGAGTTGTCACATACATATCAATCATATATCTACGACAAATAATCATGTCAATTAAAAAATTAAATTCCTTACGCATACAAATATTTCAACATATACATGAAATACCCTATTTATAACATAGGTTTTACATATGCATAAATCAAAATGGATAACGCATTTGGTATGTGTAATAGCGTCTACATCGAGAATAAATCATTATCTAACATTGAAAGTCTTGAAAACCATAACCTAAACATATATAGTCTGCACCTTAAACTGAAAAATGCGTAACAGATATGATTAAGACGATAAGTCTTCATCAACGAGGGATAAGCAGCCTAAGGCATGAAATAGGTCGGCTATAACATCACTTAAACTATTCTAAGTTTCAAAATAGGTTAGGGTTTGATTGACTTACCTAAAAATGAAATTAGAATCACTGAAATAATGATTCAAATACGATGGATTGGTGCATAGAAGAACTGGGAAGAATCCAAGATGAAACACCAACTTCACACTCACTTTCTCTCTCTTTTCTCTATCTTATCTTAGCTAGGGTTGAAAAATCGTATGGGATATGTGAGAGAGGGTTTAAGGCCTTTATATAAGCCTAAAACCGACGGAAATAGCCCTAAGGCCAAGGTATACTTAGGTTATAACCAAATCAAGCTCTTTCTGGTCTAACGGAACACTTCTGGAGGTCCTCTCATCAAATGCGGTTGGACTTAAGCTCACTAGTATAGGATCTTAAGCAGGTTAAATTTTTAGTCCGATCAGATTTCTAGATCGACCATGGTGGACCAGATTCAATTCAACGGTCATCGAAACTCGATCAGGGCCACACGTACTTTGACATGTGTGGGCCAACTTCCTTGATCCGAGGGTGAATTTGGGTCAAAAACCAATGGTCAGAATGCTTATAAATGGCATGTAAGCGACATGACTCAGATTACTTAAATTCATATTTAATTTCTTAAAAATCTTCACTTCTCACACTCTTCACTCCGGACTTAAGGAAATGGTCTCAGGAACGTTTGGGCTTGATTTTTGAGATGATGGTCAATTCCAATTAGGCGGTCATAATTGTCTAAGTTCATTGCTATTAGACTTTCGACGCGCGGTCCAGGTTCGATACGAAGTTTCCAAATGCTCTCGAGAGCAACTGGGCTTAGAGTTGAATCCTAGATTTTAGGGTAATGTAGCGTGAAGAATTCTATAGGTTTTGGGTCTTACAGATCATATTTAAAGTGCTAATTTCACAGGTAATCTAGTTTAGCGCTAGTTAATTCATGTTAAATTTCTAAAGGTTTGGTTCTAAAGGATTTCTGCTAAGGTGGTACTCGAATCTATGTACAGATTTTTCCACAACATTACATTAGGGGCCTTAAAGTTTAACTGATAGGTCTATAATGAGCCAACTAATTCTTCTACCCTTATATTATCCATATCACGAAGTTCATAGATCGCAGTTAGCTTTGAATTGAAGTGATCGTAGTATCTTTACACAGAATTTACTTTCTGGGATTCTATCACCGAGACGCCACATCGAGTTGACAATGTCATTTAATCTTGTATAGAAGTCCATGAAAGTTTCACTTTCTTCCATACGTATTACGTCAAACTTGGTTGTGAGGATTTGGACTTTAAATTTCTTAACAATTGTTGTTCCCTCGTGTGTCATTTCTAAAATATCTCAGGCTTACTTTGCAGTATCACTAGATATAATTCTTTTAAATTCATCTAGTGATAGTGCGTAAATAATTACATTTAGAGCCCATGCATTGGCACTACTCTCACTTTTCTGAAGGGTGGTCCAAGAGAAATAAGGTGTGGCTTTCATAGTTCTGGATCCGTCGGTACTAGTTACTTTATTGGTAAGAGGGATCCAATTAGTCATGTGGCTTGCCACATGCTCTCATCCATATATTTTAAGAAAATCCTCATTCTGGCTTTCGAATAGGCATAATTGGAGCCATCAAATGGTTGAGGCCAAGTGACTGAAAGGCTATCAAAATTTGACACCTTAAAAAGCTCAGATCGATTAGCTCAGGAAATAAATCCAAAGAAAATAATTAAAGCGAGCTATTAGGCTCTAATACCACTTGAAAAGGCCAAGCTATTGAGTCCTAGAGGGGGTGAATTAAAAATTAAATGAGGAATTAAACATAAGGAAATACAGATAACACTTAAACAATCCCACAATGCAGAAATGAATAACAACCTCAAGTATACAAGTATTGAGAGGTTGATACAAATGTTGTTCTAAGGATAACCTTACACCAAAAAATAATGGCTTATGATAGGACAACCTGATTCCTAGAAAGATTTGTGTACCAAAAACTCAAACTGATACAGAGGAATAAAGAAATAAATAACAAAGAAAATAACTAAGTGATTACAACATTCCCACACATACATAAAAAGATTACAACATTCTCCACAAATGCGTAAAAGGAAATTACAACATCCACACGATGAAATAAACATTCAATCACCATAAGACCAGAAATTATAGTGGTTCGCTTGTGTGTACACCAACTGTTTAGAAAAATAGCCACACAACCACTCCACTCATAATATCCTCATACAGTGGATATTAGCGTTCACTATGAAATAGGGTTTTCAAAGTTCACCTAAAACCCTCACAATTGTGTCTCTCAGTGGGCTTACACAATTTAAAAACCCCACACTCTGAATTTTCTGGATCACCTTAGACAAGCAAAAAAAAAGAGATTTTTCTGTCACAATCTCAAAGAAACCAAAGAATGAATTTACAAAAACTGTAAAATACTTATCTGGATATTCTCCTTTGTTGCAGCCCAGAAGAACTAATTCGAAGTATAAGTTCAATATAAATGTTCAATGTTCACACTCACTTATGAAATGGCTCTAAGTTCTAAATTGATTTTAGATTAAATCACCTTGGGCTAGCTTGATTTTATTTTGATTCCAAGAAATGAGAAAACTTCAATCCCTCTTTCAAATAAGATTGGAATGTAGAAACTCAAAATTAAATGCAAAGAAAGCTAATTAAAGAGAATATAAAATGAGCACTAAATTGCTTAAGAATATCACTAACTTATCTCCCAGAGCGGTGTCTTGATTTTTCTTGAATTGGATATCAAACTCTGAAAATCTTGCTCTATTTATAAGTGCAGAAATCGCTCCTTTGACTAGTCTAAAGGACAGTTCGACTGGTCGAAGGACCAACAAACTTTTGAAAATTTGGGCGCGATAAGATCAGGCCGTTCCATGATTGGTTGAAGGACCAACAAACTTTTAAAAATTTGGGCACGATAAGATTAGACCATTCCACTACTGGTCGAAGGACTTGCTTGACCGGTCATGTGGCCTCCACGACCGGTCAAGTCCTGTCCATGACTGGTCATGTGAGACTCAATTTAGTTGTTGGACTTTGAGTTGAGCCTGTAGGATGGTCGAGCACTATTCACTTGACTGGTTGAGCAGTCTCCAGGACTGGTCGAGGCAATAACAAAAAATCTCAAAAATTAGTAACAAACTTAGGACTGGTCGAGGATTTCTTGGACTGGTTGAGCCAGTACTAGGACTAGTCGAGCCAGTACTAGGACTAGTCGAACTTAGTCTAAGACTAGTTGAAAAATTGTTTATGCACTTATAAAGTCACCCAATCAAATTATGTATTCAAAATGACCTATCCTATGGTCAATCTAGGGTCATTTATACCTTATAAGCGATATATGAACATTGAATCTTCTTTTGCTTCAGTTGATAGTTGTTCTTTGAAGTTCATGAAACTTGAGATCTTGACATATGATGACGCTTGGACTTGAGACTTTTTGAAGCTTGAAATTGAAGTACTTAACTTGTGTTTCATCTTGAGTTTTGAGTATCAAAGTAAAGACTATTGTCTTGCCTTTAGATGAAGCTTCGAAACCTTGAACTTTGAAGCTTGAAGGAGTGAACTATCACATGGTATTGTACTTGAGCATGTATATCTCTTGATCTTTTTTTTTACACATGCACACACACGCACACCGTAGTGAAATTTCACCACCTATGGGTACTCGAACCCTTGACCCGGTGTTGAAACTCCTGGGAACTCATGATCTTGCATATGAAATTCTTGAGGTAGACCTTTGTTCTTGTATATGAGATGCACAGTCTTGAATATGTAGATGAGCTATACAAAACACAGATTCTAAGAGTTTTTGGCACTACTAAATTTGACAATCATAGGAGCTAGAAAACATAGCACTTACAATCTCCCCCTTTGTTAAATTTGTGACAAAACACACTACATTAAAATAACATACGCATTACACGTACAATCAAAAATCATGCACCCATTATCAATATAAACCAGTTACAACCTAGTTAAAGAATCATGCACTAGTTATAAACAGGTCAAAACAAATCACATCTACTCCCCCAACAATACTACCCTTTTTAAAAAAAATGGTGGCTACTTATCCACAATCCACAATCCATATATCACAAGCATGATAAAATTCTCCCCCTTTTTGTCACAATATAACAAATGAATGAACCAATAAATGATAATGGAAGGAAGAATAAGAAGAGTAATGAGGAATAAGAAAATATATGATCTAGATTATCAAGATAATCAAATTCATAAGCAAGCACGTTAAAGCATGGTCAATCCTATAAAATAAAAGAAATTCAAGTATCTTAAAAGTTATTATAAACCACATAATTAAATACTAATCAAAACCTGATGAAGGAGCAGGTATGGTAGGATCAATTTGATGAAGTCCCTTATTAAGGAGCCTAAGATATTTGTGTATATATTTGAATTGCATATCGTGGGACACATTTATGTTTTCAACTTTCTCCTCAAGTGAGCGTAAACGCTCATTAAAATTAGATGGCTGATAATCAGGATTATCTGCTGAGTCAGATTCAATTTTGTCAAAAATGTCATCCATATTGATGTTATTTTGAGGCAAAACACCCTCCTCTTCATTTGCGGCATCAGCTCCACCAGCACCCATATTGATTTGGCATGGGGCCAACTTCAAATTCATCTTGTTAATATTGGAGTTGTTGAATGGTAGGTGGTGAATGGGAGCTTCTCCTATAGGCATAGCCACTAAATTATGGGTGGCTAACACAATCATAAGATAAGCAAAGATATTGTCACAGTGTTCCTAGATGGAGACGGAACTGAATGAAGCAATGACAAATCAAGGAACGAAGACATATGGAAGCACAAGAAATGATGGAATGAAGAATACGGACCATGAATGTAGTGAGTTTAGTTTTCTTACAAGAATGAGGATCAACATTTGAAATGAAAATCATGTGAAGGATTTTGTATCTGGGTAGCAAAAAATTTAACACAAGAATATTTCCAGCAATATTACATTCCGCATCTATATTGTATAAATCTCTAGTAAGCATTCACTTTTCAGTTTCAGATGGTTTTTGAAAGTGCACCCACTAGTGCCCTGGTTTATCAATTAGCATGTGCGTTGAGTCAGTCAAACTACAAAGTCTCACAGGAAGAACAATTCAAGCGTCTGCCTCAACCGGATGTGTGGAAGCTCGTCATAGGTAAATCATAACCTCACATCTCATGTCCCAAAATACAAGGTGATTAAAACCCTTAAAAAGAACGTAGAACATATGAGGGTTTTTGGGTAAGTGAATTTTTTCAAACATAAGAAAATCTCTAAGTTTGCTTGCCCTGTCGATTGTATCGATACACATTTCAATATGATCGATTGTGCTGTCGATGTCCTCGGGACTTGATCGATACTATCTATAAGAGGACTAAAAGTGTCCAACAACCACATATTCATCTAGACAAATTTATCGATATATTGATACATCCATCGATATTCAAAATATCGATCCCATCGGAAGTGGGTTGATAATATTGACAGGCAGATTTTTGACGCCTTTGCTTTTCTTAAGAAAACTAGTATGTGCTTCGATATATCGATGCCTTTTTCGATTAATCTGAATTCAAATATCGATCATATTGGAAGGCCGTCGATCACATCAACAGTGGGCGTGAATTTCTTTCATTAAATATTTTAGAATGTTTTTATCTTTGATCGGGGGCCACTCGAAGAAATCGATATTCTTATGTCGATGCTATCGAGACCTAGTCGATTGGATCGAGTCTGGACACAAATTGTCCAACGTGCTTATAGGTAAATCTATATAATTCAACGATCCCATCGACACGGTCTCGATATCATCGATATTCAAATTCCGATGACATCGGTTGACGCTCGATCATTTCCTAAAAACCTGAAATATTTCATGGCTAGTCTCTCTCATTTTTCAAATGTTGATAGATCGATCCCAGTATCGATGGTATCGAAGTTCAAAATTTGATAAAATCGACACCAGTATCGATCCCATCGACCAGCTGACAAAAGGTTTCAAAAGCGTATGAGATTTGAGTTTGTGTTATCAAGCGGACAGTAGATCCCATCGAGAGTATATGCTCAATGATATTGACCATGCTCGATGATATCGAACTCTGTCATAAATATGATCATTTTATATCCATTGGAACCTTTTGCCTATATATAGGGAGACTTATTCATATTGCTGGTAGAGAAAGAAGAGAGTGCTTTTGTGTGTTTTACCTCTAGATCATATACCCAAAGCCCTTTCTCTCACGGGAGTTCATCTTCCAATCCACTCTCACTCATTGACATTCAATAGAGTGGATTGGGAAATGAACTTCCACATTCAAGGATCCTTCAGCAACTATCTTAACAGCATATCATTAAGCTAAGATGCCTAGAATGAATAGATGACGGAATCACTCTATCTTCCTTATAAGAAAATTCTAAGAGAGTAGATTTTCGTCCTAACCTTGACCCAACCCGAGGCCAAGTACTTATATATCTTTTGTGTTATGGATCAAGGGAGCTGAAGACTCTTCAATAACAAGGAGGAGATCTTCATCACTATGCTAAATGGGACTCATCAACTTATCTGTAAGTATTTAGAGTTCAGAGGACACTTATGATCATTCCTTTCTAGGATTGGGTCTTAAGTGTTGCTCACCCTTTGAAGTCCTCATAGGAGGCCTCCGGTGGGAGTGTATGTTGTAGGTGCATTTGTGGATCCTTGCTCTGTGGAGAGCATAAACATCCGGGTGCATTGTATGGACCCTTGCTCTGTGTGGGCATAAACATCTGGTTAGGAGTGCACCAGTAAAACTCTAGGGTTAGAGGTGAACCGAGTAGAAACCTCCGTGTAAAGGTTGAAGGTGAAGATGATTTAAAACCTTAGGTTTGAGGTGAACCCTGGGAAACCTCCGTAGTGAAATACGGTACACTTAAGGGTTGTGTGCGACAGCTAGGGGTGGAGTAGACAAGTAGTCAAACCACTATAAAAATGATTGTGTTTACGATTGCTTTGTTTGTGTGATTTTCTTTATTAATTCAATATCTAAATATCTGTGATCACACCTTACACACATACACAGTCATATCTAGCATGAACTAAGTTCTATATTACTATCCTTGAATAGTTTGTGTTTGGATCCTCTACTAGGCTTGGAAGCCAATAGAGTTGCATTTGAGTAATCCTTATAATTGTATATCTGATAGGATTAGTGTAATAGGATTTTTAAATACATTATAAAACTTTAAAAAGTCCTATTCACCCCCCACTAGGACATATTGGCATAATCGTACAACTCAAGCGGTCCTCACCGCTATTTCAATTGGTATCAGAGTGGGTCTCTCTTTAACGGCTTCACTGCCTAGAGAGTGATCTTGACTGAAGTGTAGGAATATGGCCAAAGGAGAGGGCTCATCAGTCACTAGACCTCTAGTATTTGATGGTTCAAATTATGCATACTGGAAGGCTAGAATGTATTACTTCCTGAGATCTTTGGATCATGTTGTTTGGGATATAGTTGAAAAGGGATATGTGGTACCATCTGAACAAATCGTACTTGAAGATGAAACTACCATCACTAAACCCAAACCCAAAGAAAAGTGGACAACGTTTGATAAAGAACAGCGAACTGCTGAAGCAAAAGCAATGAACGCCATCTACTTTGCCGTGTCTCAGGATATATTCAATCAGATCAATATGTGTGAGACATCTAAGAAAGCATGGGATCTACTGGAAACAACCCATGAAGGCACAAGCACTGTGAAGAGGTCTAAACTGCAACTTCTGACTTCACAGTTTAAAAATCTCAGGATGGAAGAGCATGAGACATTTATGGAGTTTTTCACCAAATTGAACATTATTTGTAACTCTATGTGTGAATTGGGAGAAAAAGTTTTGATACCTAAAATATGTAGGAAAATCTTAAGATCTCTACCAGAACGGTTTAATCCCAAAGTAACAAAAATTGAGGAGTGTAGAAATATTGATGAGATGAAAGTAGAAGAACTAGTAGGTTCCTTACAAACTTTTGAACTACACTTTACTCAATCCCAAAAATCTAAAAATACTGTCCTAAAACCTTCTAAGAAAAAAAAACATGAGGACAGTGAGAGTGAAAAAGAAGATGAAGATGAGGAAGTAGCCTTGCTGGCATAAAGATTCAGAAGATTCTTTCAAAAGAATCGCGGCCGCCCCTCTAGATGTAGAAAGGTGGATGAAAAATATTTTACAGAAAAATTTGGGAAAAGAATAAAAGAACCACAATGCTACGCCTGTTAGGAGTATAGACACCTATCTACTAAATGCCCAAACAGGAAAACCAAAGGCAAGGCAATGGCCGCGACGTGGGATGATACAGAGGATTCGAATTCATAATTAAATGACTCAGAGAGTGATGGGGACCAAAAATCCTTGAAAATACTAATGGTATCCACTACTTTGATCATTCTAACCAAATCCGAGGAAGAACAGCAAGCTACTGAATCATTTCCATCTGACAATGAGGAAATTGAAGAAGAGGAAGAAGTTGAAAAGGTTGAACTACAAGACGCTTACAATCAACTTTACATTCATAGCGTCAATGTTGTCAAAAGACTTGGTATATCTGAGAATAAAAAGGAATTGTTGCAATTAGATTTGGATAAAGCTTCAAATATTAATACTCATCTAATTACTAATTTGCACCAATGTCACTTAGATAATTATAGATTTGAAAGAACTAACATTTCCTTGAAATCTAAGTCGAAAAAATTAAAGAAACAAGTCAAAGCATTAAATGAAGAAAACTTGATTCTTCAGAAAAAAAATTACACACTTCAACATGAATTAGAGGAATCTTGGAAAATAGCCCAACTAAACTGTAAATTTTTCCAAAGTGGAGAAAAGCTAGAAAAACTGTTGGGAGTGGGAAAAACTGGGAAGGATAAAAGTGGGCTAGGATATGAAAGTTATAAATCAAAAACTGGATGTGCAGCCTCTAGAACTGAAAATTCCGTTACCTCTGAAAGCAGAACCAGAAAGGCTCCAGTATGTCATATGTGTGGTGATGTGGGTCATTATGAGTTTGAATGTCTATCACCTGGATGGAGTTTACGCAACTCTGATCAAAACCACATTGATATATTCAAATCAATCAAAGAAACTCAGAATGTTAAAAGTTCATCGAGGAGAAACACTTATCCATCACCACCTAAAGAAAAGGACAGAAGAAAGAAGTCTGCCTCAAAATGGGTAATTAAAGAAAAGAAAAATTGGCTTGCTACTCACTCATTTCAGTTATCAGGCAATGACACCAAGTGGTACCTAGACAGTGGTTGCTCAAGGCATGTCACAGGTGACAAATCCCTTTTGACAAATTATCATAATCTAAACTAATGGGCTAGTCACCTACGGAGATGGAACCACTGTTAAAGTAATTGGACAGGAAATTATAAAAGGGATTAATCTGCTTACAAATGAGAATGTTTTCTGCATAAAAGGTTTAGCACATAATCTCCTAAGCATATCTCAGATCTGTGATAATGAGCATGTGGTCAAATTCAACAAACAAGAATGCGAAATCCTAAATCAATCAGGAAAATCAGTAATGAAGGGTCATCGCACAAACAACCACTCCTATATAATCAGGGACAAAGAACAGACTGATGCCTTGAATGACTTGGGCATAGAAAATTTTTTCTAGATTGCGCATCCAGAACTAGACAATGGCTGAATAGATGAAATTTTGTTGAGCTCTAAATGAAAAACCTAAGGTCCAGACCTCCTTTTGTATATAAACAGTTAAGTGTTTATATTTTTATGTGTGTATAGAGATTGTACATTATTTGGCTAAGTACATCATTGTCTCATAGAAATTCTAGAAGTACGCTTGAAAAATCATCTGAATTCTGAAACTTAAAAATCATTCACCTTGGATATGACTTTCCGATTACATCGAATAAAGGTCGATACAATCGATGGCTCTTCAGAATGTGAAAAGCTGTATGACCGTGGAGGACATTGGAGATAGACTCGATAGAATCGATCGGCAACTTCTCGATAGCATCAAAATAATGATCGATAAATGGTGCCCAATAAAAAGCTAATTGAACAAAAATTTCACTTTTTACAGTAGCCAATCCCGTCTCGCTGCCCTAATTAGTTCCTTTGGTTGATCTGCTTAGAGTCTTGATGAAATCTTAGCATCCAAATGAAGCAAGAAAGATGGTTAAAGGGAAAGGTAAGGCTCTCTCATCTGCAAAATCTTCCAAGATTAAGAAAGAAAAAAATACTAGACCACCTCAAAACCAATCGGATTGAGAACAAGTTACGATCGTCGATCGTACTATTCTTACTAGTGTTGTTAAGCCCTGTGGGGTGGATCTCATGATGGAGACCAATGGGTGGAAGAATATGCTTAATATGGGCGGTCCATATTAGTTTAGAATGATCCAGTTGTTCTTCAACTGTTGTCATGTTATACAAGTTTACCCACCATGTATGCATCTGGAATACATGCAACACACCAAGCACATTACTCCAACAGTCCTTGGTCATGTTCTAAACATTAAGGTAACACAAATCCCTGTCACTAGTAGAAATCTAAATGAATTGGGTAGATGGGTAGAAATTACTCGAGCACAGTGCCAGGGTATGATAATTCCTAGAAATGATGACAATATCCTTCCAGTTAAACATCCAGGAATCTTGTTTTGACTCCTTCACAGTATCATCAGTACGAATGTGTACCCATGTGATGCCAATGACACATACCTGAGTCCCTTTGTGCTCAATATTTTGTATGATGTCTATCAAGAGGTCCCTGTATGCCTACCAACTCTCATACTAGATCAGCTAATTAAGGTAGTCAAAAGTGACCATCTTGAAATTCTACCTTTTCCATCCCTTATTTGCAAGCTTGCACATTGGGCAGGTCTGCCGGAAATAATTGATAAGGTATATCCTGAAGTATGGTTCGACCATGATACAGCCCAACAGGTGTATGTCTCTGTCTCATCGCATACAAAGAACCCTCCACCTGTTGAAGATTGTGGTCTCGTGCCTAATGAAGAAACTCTCTGGAGATCCAATCGAACTCCTGAATATAGTCCTGCTTCTGTCACAAATCATCACCGTCATGTGCTTGAGTGCCAATTCTTAAACAATCTCACTGGAATTGATGAGCGGCTTCATCACTGTGAGCAATGATTATTTGGAATAGAAAATAGGATGGAAGCTCTCCAACATTCTTTGCAGCAGATTCTTGAGCTACTAACGACCGACAGGCCTTCTATGTGTTAAAAGATGACGGTTGTTTTTGGAAGGGAACTATATCTAGCTATGAACATTAGTTTTTATACTCATTCCTATTTATTCTTTTTGGGCATCAGTACATGGGCTTGATATCTCTATCTAATGGTTGATAATATACTGTTGTCTGGGGCAGTACATGTGTTTGAAGATGAATGTTTTGTTGAATATGGCTGCACATAATTCTATTCTTACTGCCATATGATGTCCCCTTAGTTAAATGAAGTATTTATTTTTTAATGCATGTGTTCTTCCTGATAATCTTATCTGATTATGTTAATACTTTATTGAATATGCATTCATTTCTTCTAAAGATGATGTACGTTCTAAATGGTATTCTTTATACATCAACTTATCTGTTCTCCCATATGCTTAAAATCTTCAGTCAATATCTACTTGTTATGCCTTTGCCAATGACTGACAAAAATGGGGAGAAGAAGTTAAAACACCCCATGTGGAAAATTGGATGTTTGTGCTCTTATATATTGCAGGTGTAAGAGGAAGCAGCTACACCAAGAAAGGGGGAGTTTACAGCAAGGGGGAGAAAATACTGGTTGTGTACATGGCTATATTAGAATTTGTAAAATTGTATAAAATCATGTACACACAATTTAGGATGTGTCTGTCTAGATATTATCCTAGGATTTTTTTAGGTGTTTTGGGTATTTTGTCACGTAATTGACAAAGGGGGAGAATGAAAGTGCACCTACTAGTGCCCTGGTTTGTCAATTAGCGTGTGCATTGAGTCAGTCGAACTACAAAGTCTGTGTAATATTCCAAAAATCGGGGGGTCGAGTAAAAACCCAACTCCCGAGTTCCAAAATGTTATTTATGCAACATAGATATGTATGATTGAATGTTGTCTGTGATAATGTATTAAACATGAGTGAGATTAAGCTAAAACAGCATATCACGCTCCAGAGACGGTTAAATTTACAAGCGGAAGACTGTGATAGTATGTATAACATATATAAACTGTTGTATGTCTCCAGAGTGTGAATATGTTACCAGGTTATATACATACATGTATACTCCAAAAGTAAGCAAAAAGAATATACATGAGTGCTCTAAAAATATAAAATGACAAGTGTCAAGGTATCTAATCAACCTCCCTGTAATCCCGTCAATCAGAACACGCATAAAGGAGGAATCCTCCTCATCATCATCAAGTCCAGCTCCGCTTCTCAAGCAATGCCATCATCTGCAATCACAAAAGGGGACTGGTGGGTGTCCGGAAACACCATCCCGTAACGTGGGAGTGAGTGATCAACTCAGTGGGATAAGAGAGCAGAGATTAGCATGTTATCAAATCAATCATGCGATAATAGTAAAGCAGTAAATCAAACATTCCTAATACTGTTGTTAATGCAAATATGACATGACGTGATGTATGCCCTCACCGACGATCTCCCTCATACGGCACCATCTTACGACCGCGGCATGCAATCGACCCTCAAGTGCTCCACATCTTCTAGTAACATGCAATGGTATGGTGATATGATTTCCGAGTTGTTATTAGTCCATTCAAACAGCAGGATTGGGAAACTAAGGTACTTCCCTTATATCAATCCCAACACAGATCCTGTCTAGGGTCGTCACTCCTAGTAATCTCATACGATGTATATTTTGTAGGTCACTGCAAGGGCTTCCAGGGCTGTTGCACGCACTCGTTGCTCCGCTTCCCCATCACCTTATCAATACAGGCCTATTGTACTCTACTGCTACGGAAGGGTCGTCGCCTCCCGTAGACCCAGAATACGATCGCGGTCACTACAAAGGACTCGTCGCCTGATCAGTGTAGGCCGACAGCAAGAATATAGTGTCCCATACCACCATAATCTGCTCACGAGACTAGGTGCTCACTGGTCACTACGGGGAGGTTTCTGGCCCCAGCGTAGGCCGACATCTTGACCACGGTGTCCCATACCACCATGCCCGGCTCATGAGTCTTCGTGGATCAAGGTACCATGGTTAACAGGGTTTACAATGGTAAGTTCAGTACCCTAGGTTCAAGCAGTTATGACTCATGCAGGGTGAACATACAATGGCTAGTCGGGTTACTTGACGGGCCCGACTAGCGCGATCGCATCTCAAGTCGAATGACATGAAGTGCATAAAACACTTCGTGTTGCCTAACCACTGCCGCCAACTTCAAAACACGGCTCGCGTTCATCGATGCGTCGTTCGTGACCACGATAAGCCAACCACGAATTCGCTCAATTACCGACTGCCTAGACTAAGTATAGTGCCAAACAATTATGGAATCACATCAGCATTCATATGAGAGTATTGGAAATGAAATACAACCATGTGAGCATGTTAACACATGTTATAACATACAACTTAAGTAAATCTTCAAGCACATACATTTCATGCATATAATGAAATAATGCATATAGTCAACATGTAGGAAATCATTTACGTCAGCATATTAATTGAGAAATCAGTCTCAAACTAATTCATAACACCATTTAATTCAATACATACTAATACAAGCATTTATACAAACACATACACTACACACTTAAGTCTACATATAGTATGTCGACCCTAAGTGCGCAATTAGGCGAATCTCTTCGCCAAACTAATTATGCACATATTCCTAACATTCTAATGTGACAATAAGCCATGTCAATCATATCAGAAAATTATGGATGAAAACAGTATTTCCTACAAATGACTAAAATGCCCTAAATCTCATATTCTTCGTCTATTTACGAAACAGGAAACGGACAGCATGTTGTACATGTCAAACGGCGTTGCCATCGATAATCTACTATTAAACGACATTGAAAGCATTAGAAACAGTCAATCAAAGCGTCTAAAATCTGCACTTTTCACTTTATATATGTATCGTTTCGAACGGAGCGTATACGCTTCGTTTACGGCGATCAGACAACCTGATACACATGTACATCAGCTACTATTCTATTTGAATCGAAGAAATCCCCAAATCAGCAAGTGGTTAGGGTTTTCCTTACCTATAAGTGCGTTGGAATCACCGGGAAAGTGATCGGAGTGCGTTGCTTAGGCACTTGCAACGCGTGGCACCAGCAGCAGGGAATTCTCTCCCACCTTCTCTCACAAACTCTTACCTTTTCTCTCTCCCAATCTAGGGTTTCTCTCAAATTCGGATGGGAGAGAGGAATGAGGGTTTCAACCCCTTTTATAAGCCTAAAAATGCCTGGAATAGGCTCGGGAACAAAGTTCACTTGATGCTTATCCAAATCGGGGCTGTTTCGGTGCAAAAGATGATTTCTGGTGGTCCCCTGGCCGAATACGATCGGACTTAAGCTCATGCGTACCTGATCTAGCATGTATTAAGTTTTCAGTCCGGCAGGGTTCGTAGATCACACGTGGCGGTCCAGTTTCAGTTCAGCGGTCACCGCACGTAGATCAGGGCTGCAAGTCTCATGATATGAAATAGAAATTTTTCCTGATCCGAGGGTATAATCTGGCTGAATTCTGACGGTCAAAACACTTAATACTGACACGTCAAGTCATGTGTCAGATTTGAATTTCAAATTCTAAATCCGTCCCTATTCGCACTCTCTTCAGTCCGAACTCAATGAAATAGCCTATGATTATCGGTTGGACTTAATTTTTGAAATGATTGTCAACTCCAGCAAGGCGGTTCTAACGGTCTAAGATTGTAGGTATCGGACTTTCGACGTGCGGTCTAGATCCAATACAAAGTTTCAAAGTGGTCCAGAGAACAAACCTGCTTAGAGTTTGATCCGAGGTTATTGAGTATTATAGAGTCATTTGTTCTACTCGATTTGGGTCTTGTAGAACGTATTTAAAGTGATTAGGGACTATTTCCCAGCTACTCTAGTGTTGCACTAGCTAACTTATGCTTAGTTTCTAAAGGAATTAACCCTAAGTAATTTCTTTGGCTATGGAATTGGGTTCTAAGCGATTTTCCAGGTGTTTTAATTAACCCATTGCCTAAGGACGTCTAATCCCAGGTTGGCCAAAATTCGGGGTGTTACAGTCTCATAGGAAGAGCAATTCAAGTTTCTGCCTCAACCAAATGTGTGGAAGCTCGTCATAGGTAAACTATAGCCTCACATCTCATGTCCCAAAAAACTAGGTGATTAAAATCCTTAAAAATAATGTAAAACATATGAGGGTTTTTGGGTAAGTGAACTTTTTAAAACATAAGAAAATCTCTAAGTTTACTTGCCCTATCGATTATATCGATACACATTTCGATATGATCGATCTGCGCTGTCGATGTCGTCGGGACTTGATCGATACTATCGATAAGAGGACTAAAAGTATCCAGCAACCACATATTCATCTGGATGGATTTATCGATATATCAATACGTCCATCGATATGATGGATATTCAAAATATTGATCCCATCGAAAGTGGGTCGATAATATAGACAGGCAACTTTTTGGCGCCTCTATTTTTCTTAAGAAAACTACTATGTGCTTCGATATATCAATGCCTTCTCTAATTAATCTGAATTCAAATATCAATCATATCGGAAGGCCGTCGATCATATCGACAGTGGTCATGAATTTCTTCCAGCAAATATTTCAGAATATTTTTATCTTTGATCCGGGGCCACTCGAGGAAATCGATATTCTTATGGCGATGCTATCAAGACCTGGTCGATTAGATCAAGTCTGTACATAAATTGTCCAGCGTGCTTATAGGTAAATCTATACGATTTATCGATCCCATCGACATGGTCTCGATATCATCGATATTCAAATTCTGATGACAACGGTTGACCCTCGATCATTTCCTAAAAACCTGAAATATTTCATGGCTAGTCTCTCTAATTTTTCAAATGTCGATAGATCGATCCCAGTATCGATGGTATCAGAGTTTGAAATTCGATAACATTAACACCAGTATCGATCCCATCGACCAGCTGACAAAAGGTTTCAAAAGCATATGACATTTGAGTTTGTGTTATCGAGCGGACAGTCGATCCCATCGAGAGTATACGCTCGATGATATTGACCCTGTTCGATGATATCATACACTGTCATAAATATGACCATTTTATATCCATTAGAACCTTTTGCCTATATATAGGGAGACTTATTCATATTGCTGGTAGAGAAAGAAGAGAGTACTTTTGTGTGTTTTACCTCTAGATATATACCCAAAGCCCTTTCTCTCATAGGAGTTCATCTTCCAATCCACTCTCACTCATTGACATTCATTATAGTGGATTGGGAAATGAACTTCCACATTCAAGGATCTTTCGGTAACTATCTTAACAGCATATCATTAAGCTGAGATGCCTTGAATGAATAGATGACGGGAATCACTCTATCTTCCTTATAAGAAAATTCTAAGAAAGTGGATTTTCGTCCTAACCTTGACCCAACCTGAAGCCAAGTACTGGTATATCTTTTGTGTTGCGGATCAAGGGATCTGAACACTCTTCAACAAAAAGGAGGAGATCTTCATCACTGCGCTAAATGGGACTCATCAACTTATTTATAAGTATTTAGAGTTCAGAGGATACTTGTGATCATTCCTTTCTAGGATTAGATCTTAAGTGTTGCACACCCTTTGAAGTCCTCATAGGAGGCCTCCGGTGGGAGTGTACATTGTAGGTGCATTGTGTGGACCCTTGCTCTATGGAGAGCATAAACATCCATGTGTGTTGTGTGAACCCTTGCTCTATGTGGGCATAAACATCTGATTAGGAGTGCACCAGTAAAACTCCAAGGTTAGAGGTGAACCGAGTAGAAACCTTCGTGTAAAGGTTGAAGGTGAAGCTGATTTAAAACCTTAGGTTTGAGGTGAACCCTGGGAAACCTCCGTAGTGAAATCCATTACACTCAAGGGTTGAGTGCGACAGCCGTTAGTGGAGTAGACAAGTCGTCGAACCACTATAAAAATGACTGTGTTTATGATTCCTTTGTTTGTGTGATTTACTTTATTAATTCAATATCTAAATATCTGTGATCACACCTCACACACATACACAATCTATCCAGCATGAACTAAGTTCTATATTATTATCCTTGAATAGTTTGTGTTTGGATCCTCTACTAGGCTTGGAAGCCAGTAGAGTTACATTTAAGTAATCCTGAGAATTGTATATTTGATAGGATTAGTGTAATAGGATTTTCAAATATATTATAAAACTTTAAAAAGTCCTATTCACCCCCCTCTAGGACATATTGGCATAATCCTACTTCAACTCAAGCGATCTTCACCGCTATTTCTGTTTTGCCACTAGTGTGCTAATGGGAATACCTTCATCATTAACAGGTAAATCCATTAATCCAGAGATATGATGACGATCCACATCAATTGGACCTTCTCTGGTTGAGATATTGAATGTCAGATTTTTAGTACGAAATCAGTAATGCAAGCATACATAGCTTTCGTAATAGAGTGGTATGCCGGCCCACCCCAATGTAAAATGTTATCCCATCCTACAAACTAAAGGAGAGGAAGAGTATCAAACGGAGCCAAATGATCAATATTAACGGGTCGTTCTAATATAACATTGCGCAACTGAATATCCCGTACATAAGAAGGATCATTTCGTGCAACCGAAGGTGGCGCAATGTGATAGGAGTTGACCTAGAAATAGAGGGACCACAAGATCCTTTCTTTCTAGTTTTACCTTCCATTTGCAATAAAAAAAGCAAGGAACAAAGAGATTGTAAAAGAGGTATAATGGGTTTCTAATAGATCAGATTTTTTAGAAGAAAGCCCCCCAAAACAACTATTAATCAAGAAATAAACCACACAAATGATGAAAAGGGAGTGCAAAGTACTTGAATCTACAAGAAAAATGAAAACAATGCACTAAGATTAAAGAAATAGATGATAGGTTCGACTGGTCGACCTAGGAGAAGTTGGAGAAGGCAACCAAAATGAGAAAAAAGTAATTTTTCTCCCAAATAAAGCACCAAACCCATGGTTCACAGCTAGTCGAGTACATGCTTAATCGGTCATTCCACGACTGATCGAGTATGTACTCGACTGGCCGTGCATAACCCAAAATGTGCAATTTTACACAAAACTTGAAATTTTAAAATTTTAAATAACAAATATATACATTATGATACATAAATACATGAATCAACAATTCATATTGCACATACTAGGATCAAATTTCAATTTAACAAACCTGCTTTTATCGAGCGGTTTTGTGAATATGTTAGCAAGTTGAGTCTCAGTCAGAATATATTTCAAAGAACTTGTCTTTTCTTCCACTAATTCATGAATGTAGTGATATCTAATGTCAATGTGCTTGGTTCGTGAATGCTGGATTGGATTTTTAGATATACTAATTACACTGAAATTATTACAATACAAAACCATAGAATCTTACACAATTCCGTAATCACTTAGCATTCTTTTCATCCAAACAAGCTGAGTATATGCATTACCTACTGCAATGTATTCAGCCTCAGTAGTAGAGAGCGATATAAAACTTTGTTTCTTTCTTTGCTAAGAAACTAAACATTTCTCAACATAGAAACAACCACTACTAGTTGATATTTGATCATCAATATTACTAGTAACCAGCTAATTGCACACTAGTATCATGTGGATACCAAAGACCAAGATTAGCCGAACTAGCGATATATCACAAGATGCGTTTAACAACAATTAGATGTGACTCTTTAGGGTCAGATTGATATCTAGTGTAAATCCTATGCTAAATGCAATATCAAGTCGGCTCGTAGTTAAATAAATGTAACACCCTGAAAATCGGGGGTCGTGTATAAACTCAACTCCCGAGTTCCAGACCGTCACTTATGCAACAAAAATGGATATGATTCAATGTTGTCTGATTTAAAGCATTCACATGAGTAAAAGTATACCAAAACTGTAATACATACTTCAGATCCAGTGATAAAAGCAAGCGGAAGACTAAACAATGTATATATCACTGTATGGAAAAACAAAGTAATCTCAACTGTCTCCAAAGTATGACTACATCTCTGAGTCTCAGGTACATATACATAACAAAAATAATGTTCAAAAAAGAAAAGTCCCACTGCTGTCCCCTCGATCCAGGTCACCTACGGGAAGCCGTCATGATACTGCATATACGAGAACTCATCCTGGTCCTCGTCAATCTCCGGCTCCACCTCCTGGACCTCGTCCTCACCTGCAACTACAACAGGGTCTGGTGGGTGTTGCAAACACCATCCCGTAACGTGGGAATGAGTGATCAACTCAGTGGAATTATAGAACAAAGATTAGCATGTTCACAATTTAATCACGCGATAATAGTAAAGCAGTAAATCAGACAATCCTAATACTGTTGTTAATGCAAGATGATATGACGTGATGTATGCCCTCACCGACGATCACCCTCATGCGGCAACATCTTACGACCGCGGCATGCCACACTCCCTAGAGTGCTCCACATCTTCCAGGCACATGCAATGCTATGGTGATATGATTACCAAGTTGTTATTAGTCCATTCAAACAGCAGGATTGGGAAACTAAGGTACTTCCCTTGTATTAATCCCAACACGGATCCTGTCTAGGGTCGTCACTCCTAGTAATCTCATACGATGTACATTTCGTAGGTCACTGCAAGGGCTGCCAGGGCTGTTGCTCGCACTCGTTGCACCGCTCCCCCATCACCTTATCAATACAGGCCTACTGTACTCTACTGCACGGAAGGGTCGTCGCCTCCCGTGGACTCAGAATACGCTCGCGGTCACTACAAAGGGCTCGTCGCCTGATCAGTGTAGGCCGACAGCTAGAATATAGTGTCTCATACCACCATAATCTGCTCACGAGTCAAGGTGCTCACTGGTCACTACGGGGAGGTTTGTGGCCCCAGCGTAGGCCGACAGCTCGACCACGGTGTCCCATACCACCATGTCCGGCTCATGAGTCTTCGTGGATCAAGGTACCACGGTTAACAGGGTTTACAATGGTAAGTTCAGTACCCTAGGTTCAAGCAGTTATGATACATACAAGGTGAACAAACAGCGGCCAGTCGGGTTACTTGACGGGCTCGACTAGCTCGATGGCATCTCGAATTGAACGACATGAAGTGCGTAACACACTTCGTGTGTCCTAACCACTGCCGCCAACTCTCAACACGAATCACATTCATCGACGCGTCGTTCGTGGCTATGACCAGTCAGCCACGAATTCGTTCGGTTACCGACTGCCTGGACTAAGTCAAGTCCCACACATCTATTGAATTACATTAACGCTATATATCAGGGTATTGGAATTGAAACACATCATGTGAGCATGTTAGCACATGTTATAACATTCAACGTAGGCAAATCTTCAAGGCATACTTTCCCATGTATATTCAACTTAAGCAAATCTTCAAGGCGTACTTTCTATGCATGTAGTGTAATCATGCATAAGGTAAGCATGTAGGAAATCATTCAGGTCAGCATATTAATCATGAAATCAATCTCAATCTACTACATAACATCATTTAATTCAATACATAATAATACAAGCATTTATACAAACACATACACTACACACTTAAGTCCACATATAGTATGTCGACCCAACGTGCCCAACTTGGCGAATCTCTTCGCCAAACTGATTATGCAAGCATTCCTAACTCTCTAATGCGGCGACAAATCATGTCAATCACGTCAGCAAATTATGCATGTAGACCGTACTTCCTACATATGACTAAAATGCCCTAAATCTCATATTCTTCGTTAATTTGCGAAACAGGAAACGGAGAGCATGTTGTACATGTCAAACGGCGATGCCGTTGATAATCTACTATTAAACGACATTGAAAGCGTTGTAAACCGTCAATCAAAGCGTCTAAAATCCTCACCTAGTCTCTTACGGTCGCGGGAATTTGAACGGAGCGTGTACGCTTCGTCTACGACAGTAGGAGAACCTGATTCATGGATTACGTTAGCTACCATGTTCAGAATCTACATAAACCCTAAATCAGCAAGTTTTTAGGGTTTTTCTATACCTGAAAAAGTGGAAAAATCACCAGCCAGGTGATTGGAATGAAGTGTTGAAGCAACACTGTCAGGGGCTCGGATGCGGGAAAAATCTCCTCTTCCCTTTCTCTCAAACTCTCTCTCTCTTTTCTAAGGTTTGTGAAATTCGTATGCAAGGAAGGAATGAGGGTTTCAACCCCTTTTATAAGCTTGGAAATGCCGAAAATAGGCTCCGGGACGAAGTTTACTTATTGCCTATCCATTTCGGGGCTGTTTCGGTCCAAAAACTGATTTCTGGTGGTCCCCTGGTCGATTGCGATCAGACTTAAGCTCATGGGTACCCGATGTACCTCGTATTAAGTTTTCAGTCTGGCAGGGTTCGCAGATCGCACGTGGCGGACCAGTTTCAGTTCAGCGGTCACCGCACATAGATCAGGGCTGAAAGTCCCATGATAATAAATAGATATTTTTTCTGATCCGAGGGTGTAATCTGGATGAATTCTGACGGTCAGAACGCTTAATACTGACGCGTCAAGTCGTGTGCCAGATCTAAATTTGAAATTCCCAATTCGTCCCTATTCGCGGTCGCTTCAGTCCGGATTCAACGAAATACTCTGTGATTATCGGATTGACTTGATTTTCGAGATGATTGTCAAGTCCAGCGGGGCGGTTCTAACGGTCTAAGATAGGAGGTATCGGACCTTCGACGCGCGGTCTAAATCCAATACAAAAGTTCAATATGGTCCAGAGAACAAACCTGCTTAGAGTTTGATCCAAGGTTATAGAGTATTGTAGAGTTGTCTGTTCTACTCGATTTGGGTCTTGTAGAACGTATTTAAAGTGATCAGGGACTATTTCCCAGCTACTCTAGCGTTGCGCTAGCTAACTTACGTTTAATTTCCATGGAAATTATTTATACGCGATTTCGGGTCAAATCGGTACTCGATTTCAAGTACGGATTTTTCACGGGCGTTACAATCTACCCCCCTTAACAAATAATTTCATCCTCGAAATTTGTACCTGTTCGTACTCCTCGAGAAGCTGTGGGTAGTTCTTTCTGATCTCGGCTTCTATCTCCCAAGTAGCCTCCTCCTCAGAGTGATGCGTCCATAGTACCTTCACAAGGGGAATCACCTTGCTACGCAGTATCTGCTCCTTCCGGTCTAAGATGCGTGTCGGTCGCAGGATATAAGTAACATCCTCTCCTAACTGCACCTGCTCCCATCTGATGATATGGGAAGGATCAGCAACGTACTTCTTCAGCATAGAAACATGAAATACGTTGTGGACGCTTGCGAGGGGCGTGGGTAAAGCCAATCGGTAAGCCACTGCTCCCACACGATCGAGGATCTGAAATGGACCAATGAATCGCGGTGCCAGCTTCCCCTTCTTCCCGAACCGAAGGACTCCCTTCATAGGGGAAACTCGCAAAAACACATGATCCCCGACTGTGAACTCTAGTGGCCTCCGTCTCGTATCGGCGTAGCTCTTCTGTCTGCTCTGCGCTGTAAGAAGTCGACGTCGAATAATATCAATCTTCTCTGACGTCGCCTGCACCAACTCTGGGCCGATCAAGCTACGCTCACCGACCTCTAACCAGCAATGCGGTGCGCGACAAGGTCGCCCATACAGCGCCTCATAAGGTGCCATGCCGATACTCGTCTGGAAGCTATTGTTGTACGCAAACTCCGCATATGCAAGACAGTCATCCCAACTGTCCTTGAAGTCCAATGCGCAAGCCCGCAACATGTCCTCCAGGATCTGGTTCACTCGCTCCGTCTGTCCGTCCGTCTGTGGGTGGAAGGCAGTACTGAACTTCAGCTTCACACCCATAGCCTCCTGAATGCGAGTCCAGAAAATAGAAGTGAATCGCTTGTCTCTGTCCGACACGATCTCCAACGGAACTCCATGCAGACGCACAATCTCTCGGAATACAATCTAGCCAGCTCGTCTGCAGAGTTCGTAACTCTGATCGGTAGGAAGTGCGCCGACTTCGTCAATCGGTCGACGATCACCCAAATGGAATCATGCCCCTTCCTCGTCTTCGGCAACCTAGAAATGAAGTCCATAGAAATGAAATCCCACTTCCACTCTGCAATCGGCATAGGCTGCAAAAGTCCAGGTGGTCGGCGATGCTCTGCCTTCACCTGCTGACAAGTGAGACAACGGGACACGAACTCAGCTATGTGGGTCTTCATACCTTCCCACCAATACGTCCTCTTCACGTCACGATACATCTTCGTGCTGCCAGGATGCATCGCGAGTCTAGTAGAATGCGCAGCCTCGAGAATCTCTCGTCTCAAGTCAGGGACATCTGGGACGCATAGGCTGCCACGGTAACGTAAGCCCCCATCCATACCAACTCGCCAGTCGGCGTCGGTATCATCACTGGCCTGCTCTCGAAGCTCAGTAAGATGCGCGTCGTCCCTCTGCGCCTCGATGACTCGGTCATCGATCTGGGATCGCACCTGTACGTGTGCGATGAACTCAAATGGCTCCTCTACGGTGAGTTTCTGCTCAAAGTCTCGCAAAAACTCAACCATATCCCACTCGGCAACCATCAGCGGAGCCGCAAACTCTATCGCCTTCTTGCGGCTCAACGCATCAGCCACAAGGTTCGCCTTCCCAGGATGGTAAGAGACTTCAAACTTGAAGTCCTTCAGCGTCTCCATCCATCGCCGCTGCCTCATATTCAAGTCTCGCTGCGTGAATATGTGCTTGAGGCTCTTGTGGTCGCAAAAGAGCTCGAACTCCTCTCCGTAGAGGTAATGTCTCCAGAGTCTCAGTGCGAATATAACGGCTGCCAACTCCAGGTCGTGTGTAGGGTAATTCTCCTCGTGCTTCCTTAATTGTCTCGAGGCATACGAAATTACCCTGTCCCTCTGCATAAGGACACAACCCAAACCAACGCTAGACGCGTCAGTGTATATAGTGTATCTAACCCCCTGCTCTGGCAATACTAGCACAGGGGAGGACGTAAGTCTGTCCTTCAGCTCCTGAAAAGCTGACTCCGCCTTATCATTCCAGGCGAACTTCACGTCCTTCCGTGTCAACTGAGATAAGGGTCTCACGATCTTCGAGAAATCCTGAATGAAGCGCCGATAGTAGCCAGCGAGACCCAAGAAACTCCTCACCTCAGTGACAGAACCAGGCTGCTCCCAGTCCTGCACCGCAGCTACCTTAGACAGGTCAACTGCCATGCCGTCCTTGGACACCACGTGTCCTAGAAACTTCACCTCCTGCTTCTAGAAGTCACACTTCTTGTACTGTGCGAACAACTGATGTCGTCTGAGCGTATCAAGGACCAAACGCAAGTGCTCCTCATGCTCCTCTCGACTCCTAGAGTATACCAAAATGTCGTCGATGAAGACAACGACGAATCGATAGAGGAAAGGCCGAAAAACCCGGTTCATCAGATCTATGAACACGGCCGGTGCGTTCGTGAGACCGAACGACATCACGAGGAACTCGTAGTGGCCAAAACTGGTCCTGAATGCTGTCTTCTGCACGTCCTCATCTCTGACGCGCAGCTGATGATATCCCGACTGAAGATCAATCTTCGAGAAGTACTGCGCTCCTCTCAACTGATCAAACAAGTCATCGATCCTGGGCAAAGGGTACTTGTTCTTCACTGTGAGCTGGTTCAGCCTGCGATAATCAATACACAATCGCAGCGAACCGTCCTTCTTCTTCACGAACAAGACCGGTGCTCCCCAAGGAGACACGCTAGGCCGTATAAAGCCAAGCTCTAGCAAACCATCAATCTGCGTCCGCAACTCCTCCATCTCACAAGGTGTCATGCGGTACGTCGGCAGTGAGACAGGTGTAGAACCAGGAACCAGATCGATAGTGAAATCGATCTCACGTCGGGGCGGCAAACCAAGGATCTTCCTGAACAGATCCCCGAACTCAGAAACAACTGGCGTCTGCTCAAGTACCTGGGCACCAGCGTCGCGCAATAGAGTGGCGTAGCTAAGAATGCGGAAAGGAAGATTTACCCGCACTGGAAATGTGAAAGGCGTGCCCTCAGGCTCGTACACCGTCACCACACGAACCTCGCAGTCAATCTCGGCTCTCGCTGCAGTCAACCAGTCCATGCCAAGAATGACGTCGAGATAAACGAGCGAGGGATCGACGACCAGATCAAGAGTCATCGTCCTGCCTCCCAGATCAACTAAACAACCCTCACACATCTGGGTGACATCCGAATAATCCCCATGAGCTGCAAGGACTCGCACGCTATCCATAGTGATAGTCTGCAACCCAAGACGTCTGACTACGGCATGCGATATCAAAGAAATCGTGGAACCAGTGTCCACCATGACAAGAACGGGAGTACCTCCGATATGACCCGTGACCTCGAAGGCTGAATGCTGGAAAGTCGGCGTCGTAGCTACCTCAGCGGTCAGTGCATGAACTCGAACCTGCTGTGGCCGGTTCGGCTGCTGTGTCAAGGGCCGTGGAGGCTGTCGAATCTGTGATACCGTAGGTCTGAACGAAGGATGCGCAGGAGCTGACCGTATAGGCGGTGCTGATATCGCCTGTGGACGTACACGATCAATCTTCTGCGGCGGCGAGAACCCACTGTCCCGCATCCTGGAGAAGCAACTCTGCGCTAAATGGCCCGTCCTCCCACAGTATGTGCATGATAAATCAGGGCACCGAAACGGTCGTACAGGCGCCGTGGTCCTGGTAGGAGGATCAATGCGAGGCCTCTTGCCCGCGAAGGGCCTATCTGGCAACTCCGGTCGCGGCCTGGAAGTAGTCGGGCCTCGAGATCGCGCAAGTCGATCCACGTCCTACTCTGCCTGCATGGACATGTGAACCAACTCCGCATAGGAGGGGAAACTGACACAGCACATCTTCGACCGAATATCCGGTCGCAAGCCCTCCAAAAAGCGCCGTATGCGCATCTGCTCATCAGCTAGAATCGTCAGGACGTACCTGCCCAACTCTGTGAACCGATGCTCATACTCAGTAACCGTCATCGCTGCCTGCCTGAGACGGAGAAACTCATTCTCCCTCTCGTGCCTGTAGGTCTGGGGATAATACTTCTCATGGAAGCGGAACTCGAATGCTGCCCACGTCCATACGAAATCTGCGGCAACAGTCCGCAATATACTATCCCACCACATACTGGCCTCTCTCTCAAATAGGAAGGTAGCCAGCTCTACCTGCTCTGCCTCGGTACAGTGTAACATGCGTAGAATCTTCGACACTCGGTCGAGCCAGAACTCTGCCTCCTCGGGTCTGTGAGAACCCGAAAAAGTAGGAGGCCGCAAGCGCTGAAATCGCTCCAGAAGGCCCCGTGTGTCGGCAGGATTCCCCGCAGGGAAGGCAGGCTGCGCAGGATGTGTTATGCCCTCATCCTGGGCGTAAGTATAGGCATCCTCAGCTGGATGCGCAGGTGGTGCAGGTGGAGTAGAGGTAGTCGCACCCCCACCCTGGGCTAAAGTCCCAACTATAGTGGTCAAAAGCTGCTGCTGCTGTAGCATCATAGCCATCATCTGCTCGAATCTATCAGGGGGTGGAGCAGGCTGTGGCGGATGAGGTGTGGAAGTAGATGCGCGCTGTGGCTCTCTAACAGATGGTGTAAATGGCGGTGGTCCACCTGTAGGACCATTAGCAGGCTGAGACGACCGAATCGTCTCAGGAATCGGGCCCACAGCAGGGTCCGGATGAGTGCCAGACTGAGAGGGAGTCTGATCCATCTGCTCTGACAATGAAAGTCGAACCGCACTCCTCGTAGTCTTAGGTGGCATTCCCTATATTCAAAATAGGGCGCAACCTTGTCAGTCTCAATTGCACAAATACTCCACAATCATTCACTAAAGAGTCAAAGGCATTCCATGCATTTCAATTAATCAAAATTGTCACAATACAAGGGATATATCCTTACAAGCATCATGACTAGAATGACATGGAAATTAAGACAGTTAAGCAACAGCAACATAAGCAAAGCACTAGCCCTAATAGGCTTTACACACATAAAATAGAAAATGGCTAACTACTCATAACAACATCAAAGATCGCGTCGCTAGTCGGAGTCTGGTGACGGAGGAGGAGCACCCTTATCCTGTAAGCAACACAGGATTGCCTTCAAGGTGCGAGTCACCTTGCCAAACTTCTTCTTTATAACAGCCTTGGCATCAGCGACTTCCGCTCGAAGTTCTTGGACTTCCCTTCGCAAAGTGGTCTGGCTCTCCTCTATCCGAGCAATGCGATCGTCGATAGTAGCCTGCGCAGAAGGAGGAGGGCTCTCATCAGTATCCTGAGCCTCCTCTTCTGCTTCTTCCTGAGTCTCTTCCTGAACCTCTGCACTAGGTTCTTCTTCGCTTTGATCTTCCTCTTCATCGAAGTCGTCCCCACTATCCCTTTCAAGTTGATTTTCACAATATTGCGACCCAATCTTCATCTTAACCATTGTCGACTCATCGATAGTGTGAATCGATACCGGCAATTCGGGTCTAAGTCTATAGGCAAACTCAAGCGCAATCTTGCAAATGAGTCGGTCAAAGGGAAGGGATTCGGATGTTCTCCTCGACCTGGCTATGAGAACTATCTGTCGTAAGATGAAAGTGGCCATACATACGTTCTCTCCCTGGGCCACCAGAAATAAGAAATCGACCATAAGACGTGTACATTCAATGCGGTTTGTCGACCTAGGATAAACATTGAACGTGCAGATGTGATGCAGCAGGCCCAAATCCTCAGACATGTACGTCGCCTTGAGGCTATTATTAGGCTGCCATGGAACCAACTTACCGCACAGAAACCTGGTGCGGCGATCTCGTTCGCGTCTAGTCCTCAAATTCTTCTCACTTGGATGCACATCACCTAGAGGCACGTTGAGAAGTCGCGCAATCAATCGGACATCGATCGTAGCCATCCGATCTCTACCAAAAGGGATTTTGAACTGTAAGGGCTCCAAGGTAGGACTCTGGATGTTAGCATAGAAGGCACGAACAGTGCTCACATTAGCACGAGCGCGAGCTTCAAAGATCGGTCCCCAGTGCGCAGCTTCAATGCGTTCGAACAACAGATATTCGCCGAACAATCGCCCATCTACGTCCGCCTTAAATAACACTCTACGATCAGTGTATTCACCATGAGGCATCTCTGATAGGATGGTTCGTCCAAGGTGTGCATGGGGATCTAAATCCCGCTTTGTACGGCACTCCAGGACTGCAGCTGGACCTGCGGCGGCGCTTGAACTTGCGGCACCACCCCGCGGTCTTCTCAATCGAGCAGGGCGGCTAGGCCCAGCCTCTTCTGTCGCAGTTTTCCTCTTACCCATCAAAGATATGATGGATGAGAGCGACAAAAGGCCCAAAATGGCTTGTACAAAAGCCATGAAAAATGCCGAAAATGCGGAGAAATGGCTGCCCAATCTGAAAAAAGGAAATCTAGGCATCGTAGAGGGATGCTTCAAGCTTCCCAAGGCTGTACTTTCAGGGAAAAATACGAACAAAAAGATGGGATGGAGAAGCTCACGATTTCAGCTATATTTGAGGGATTTTGGAGCTCCAAATGGGGAAATCTTCAAGGAAAGAGGCTGCCAACACCCAATAATTGATGGGTGGTGGTCGGTTTTGGCCAAGGAAGGGTTTAAGAGTGGTTTGGGTCACCGGGGTTTGGAATGGATTGCTGAAAATCGAATCTAGGGTATGTAAGGGGGCTGTTTGTGAAGGAGAGGTGGGTTTTGGGGGTTTTCGTGATGTGGGAGGTAGCTAGGGGTGATGTGGAGGCTATTTAAGTGGGTGCGCCTGAAGGACGGCACCAACTAAGCTCGCCGGCCGGCGATGCATCGCCCGGCCGGCGATGGCATCGCCGGTCAACTTGCAAGTTGACCGGTGGGACCCCATGGGTCTGGTCCCCCATGGTCCCAGGGTCCCAAAAAGTCAGGTCCCACCCCTTGGTTCATAGTATTTTGGCCTAACCACTGCCGCCAACTCTCAACACGAATCACATTCATCGACGCGTCGTTCGTGGCTATGACCAGTCAGCCACGAATTCGTTCGGTTACCGACTGCCTGGACTAAGTCAAGTCCCACACATCTATTGAATTACATTAACGCTATATATCAGGGTATTGGAATTGAAACACATCATGTGAGCATGTTAGCACATGTTATAACATTCAACGTAGGCAAATCTTCAAGGCATACTTTCCCATGTATATTCAACTTAAGCAAATCTTCAAGGCGTACTTTCTATGCATGTAGTGTAATCATGCATAAGGTAAGCATGTAGGAAATCATTCAGGTCAGCATATTAATCATGAAATCAATCTCAATCTACTACATAACATCATTTAATTCAATACATAATAATACAAGCATTTATACAAACACATACACTACACACTTAAGTCCACATATAGTATGTCGACCCAACGTGCGCAACTTGGCGAATCTCTTCGCCAAACTGATTATGCAAGCATTCCTAACTCTCTAATGCGGCGACAAATCATGTCAATCACGTCAGCAAATTATGCATGTAGACCGTACTTCCTACATATGACTAAAATGCCCTAAATCTCATATTCTTCGTTAATTTGCGAAACAGGAAACGGAGAGCATGTTGTACATGTCAAACGGCGATGCCGTCGATAATCTACTATTAAACGACATTGAAAGCGTTGTAAACCGTCAATCAAGGCGTCTAAAATCCTCACCTAGTCTCTTACGGTCGTGGGAATTTGAACGGAGCGTGTACGCTTCGTCTACGACAGTAGGAGAACCTGATTCATGGATTACGTTAGCTACCATGTTCAGAATCTACATAAACCCTAAATCAGCAAGTTTTTAGGGTTTTTCTATACCTGAAAAAGTAGAAAAATCACCAGCCAGGTGATTGGAATGAAGTGTTGAAGCAGCACTGTCAGGGGCTCGGATGCGGAAAAAATCTCCTCTTCCCTTTCTCTCAAACTCTCTCTCTCTTTTCTAGGGTTTGTGAAATTCGTATGCAAGGAAGGAATGAGGGTTTCAACCCCTTTTATAAGCTTGGAAATGCCGAAAATAGGCTCCGGGACGAAGTTTACTTATTGCCTATCCATTTCGGGGCTGTTTCGGTCCAAAAACTGATTTCTGGTGGTCCCCTGGTCGATTGCGATCAGACTTAAGCTCATGGGTACCCGATGTACCTCATATTAAGTTTTCAGTCTGGCAGGGTTCGCAGATCGCACGTGGCGGACCAGTTTCAGTTCAGCGGTCACCGCACATAGATCAGGGCTGAAAGTCCCATGATAATAAATAGATATTTTTCCTGATCCGAGGGTGTAATCTGGATGAATTCTGACGGTCAGAACACTTAATACTGACGCGTCAAGTCGTGTGCCAAATCTAAATTTGAAATTCCCAATTCATCCCTATTCGCGGTCGCTTCAGTCCGGATTCAACGAAATACTCTGTGATTATCGGATTGACTTGATTTTCGAGATGATTGTCAAGTCCAGCGGGGCGGTTCTAACGGTCTAAGATAGGAGGTATCGGACCTTCGACGCGCGGTCTAAATCCAATACAAAAGTTCAATATGGTCCAGAGAACAAACCTGCTTAGAGTTTGATCCAAGGTTATAGAGTATTGTAGAGTTGTCTGTTCTACTCGATTTGGGTCTTGTAGAACGTATTTAAAGTGATCAGGGACTATTTCCCAGCTACTCTAGCGTTGCGCTAGCTAACTTACGTTTAATTTCCATGGAAATTATTTATACGCGATTTCGGGTCAAATCGGTACTCGATTCCAAGTACGGATTTTTCACGGGCGTTACAATAAAGCAAACTTCCTATCATACTGTGATATAGCTTAGGATCCACACTCTTACCTGTAGAGTCTTTTAAGAGTTTTAAAGTAGTACTCATTGAAGTATAAAAAAATTTTCCACTCTCAAATCTGAACTTTGTAACTAAGTTCAGATCATATTTAGTTTGAGAAATAAAGAAACCATCAGGTTACTGTTTTACTTGTAACCCCAGGAAACAATTAAATTCTCCAACCATTCTCATTTCAAATAGATTTCATAAGATCTGCAAACTCAACAGTCATGTTAGCACAGGTAGATCCATAAATAATATCATCAATGTAAATTTGCACTATTAAAATGTGATCATTATGTTTCTTTACAAATTATGTCTTATCAACACTTTTCATTATAAAGTTATGACTTAGTAAAAACTTAGTCAACATTTCGTACCATGCCCTAGGAGATTGTTTCAAACCATAAAGGGCCTTTTTTAGGCAGTATACATGATCAACATTCTTAGGGTCTTCAAAACTCGTTGGTTGTTCAACATACACTTCTTCATGCAAATTGCCATTTAAAATGTACTCTTTACATCCATTTGGTATATTTTAAACTTTCTAAAGTGTGCAATGGATATAAATAGTCTGATTTATTCAAGATGAGCTACTGGGGAAAAGGTTTCATCATAATCGATGTCTTCAATTTGAGTGTGTCCTTGTACAACCAGCCTTGCCTTGTTTTTAAGAATATTACCAAATTCATCAGACTTATTTTTAAAAATCCATTTTGTTTCGATAATATATTTATGTTTCGGTCTAGGAACTAAGTACCAAACATCATTTCTAATAAATTGATTGAGCTCTTCTAGCATTGTAACTATCCAGTTTTTGTCAGTAAGAGCTTCTTTTATTTTAGCTGGTTTTATCTGAGATGTAAAGCACACATAATTACACATATCTTCTAGTTGTTTACAAGTGCACACCAGTGAGAGGGTTTTCAAGAATCTGATTAGTTGGATGGTCTTTAACTGTCCTCAGTTCAGTATTATGTTGACTTGATGAAGAGCCTGGTTTATTAATTAAAAAAACTTCATCATTTTCTGAACTTAATACAGATGTATTCAAGTGATCGTCAATAACCACACTAATGGACTCTTGAATTACACCGGTCCTCTTATCAAGAACTTGATACGCTCGACTATTCAAAGCATACCCTAAAAATATCCCTTCATCACTTTTGGTGTCAAACTTATCCAGATTTTCTCAATCACGTAAAATGTAGCACTTGCTGCCAAAAACTCGAAAGTAGTTGACAGTAGGCTTTTTATCAAACCATATTTCATAAGCCATTTTACTATTTAATTTTTTTGTGTAAACGCGGTTAATTATATAATAAGCAGTATTTACGGCCTCTACCCAAAGATTTATAGGGAGCTTCATTCTATTTAACATTACATTTACCATTTCTTGAGGCACTCTATTTTTTCTTTCTACTATACCATTTTGTTGTGGCATTTTTGGCACAGAGAATTCATGTGATATTCCCTGATCACTGCAAAATTTCTCAAAACTACTATCTCAAATTTTGATCCATGATCACTACGGATCTTATAGACTTGAGATACTTTTTTTTTTTTTTGGTTACGTTTAAGTACCCTTAGTACTTCATCGAGAGTTCTACCCAAGTATATCCGGTAAAGTCATCAATACTTACTAGTGTGTACTTCTTGCCACCTCGACTCTCCATTTTGGCTAGTCCAATAAGATCCATGTGGAGAAGTTCGAGTGGTTTAGATGTGGCATTGGAGTACACGTTTTTGTGAGTACTCCTGGTTTGTTTGGAAATTTGGCATTCGCCACATATCTTATCTATTTTCTGTATTTTGGATAAGCCGCTTATCAACTCTCTTTTGCGCACTCATTACAAGTTGAGGTAGTGTACATGTCCAAACCATTTATGCCATAACTCAGTCTCATCGGTATGGACCATGTAGCACGATAGATTAGATAAGCTTGAATCACAAACAATATAGTAGTTTTCAGAAGTTCTATGACCAGTTAATATTACATAACTATTTTTATTTAAAATTTCACAACCTTGATTAGTAAATTTTACACTATGATTATTATCGCATATTTGAGAGATGCTTAATAAATTGTGTTTTAACCCTTCTACATATAAAACATTCTTAAATAGAGAGAGGTTAAAGAGTTAAACCGTACCTTACCCAACAATTATGCAATTGCTACCATGATCGAATATGACCGAACCATCAGTCATGTCTTTAAGATTGGCGAACAGACCTTTATCACCAGTCATGTGCCTGGAGCATCCACTGTCTAGGTACCACTTTGAATGGCTCGAAGCTTTAAAAGTAATGTGGGCAAGAAAGCAACCTTAGGAACCCTTTTCATTACAGTCTTGGGTTTAGGAGTATAGTTGGTCTTCTTACATTTGTAGTTGTTATAAGACCGATCTACTAAGTTAGATTTTAAGAGCTCCTTAAGTAAATCAACAATTTTCTCAGTTAAAGGATTACGATTCTGATTTTTATAGTTGATATGATTACTTTTATGTTTTAAGGTTTGAAAAGTCTTAACATTTTTAGAATAGTTTTGATTTAGAATTTTCCCTTTTGAGTTAGAAGACTCCCCTTCCACAAATTTAAGTGGAGTATTCTTATGCTTGGGAGGAATACTTTTTTCGTAGCCCAATCTAGATCGATCGCCACATTTTTTGAATCTAGATAAGAGTTTTTCTAACTTAGGATCACCTTGGGCATACCTTCATGTGACTTTTAAACTTAAAACTGAAGAGACTTCAAGTTTTAGCTTTCATTTTTAGATTTTAAGCTTTCAACTTGAGAGGTTTTGAAAACTAAGTCGCACTCAGTTTTTTCAAAACAATCTGAAATGTGAGATTTTTCTAAAAAAAGATTATCAAAATTTTCTTTAAGTTTTGAAAACTTTTTGTTTTAAAGTTTTAATTTTGTAGCAATTTTGCAACTTTTCTTATATAGGGCATTATAAGCATCTTGAACATCTTCTTCATTTTCATGATCATTATACAGATTTTCTTCACTAGTTGAATCATCATTGTTCGAAAAAGTGAACTTGCTTAGAGTCATAAGTGCTTTAACTTCATTACCCAACCCAGTTCAAGAATCTTCTGATTCAGAAGAGGCTTCAGAGTAGGACGATTCATCCCAAGTAGCCAACATTCCTTTCCTTTTAGGTTTGTCATTTTTAAGACATTTTGTTTGTTAAATGCCCATATTCATGGCAGTTGTAACATTGATTGTCTTTTTTCAAAGTTTTAAATTTAGATTTTTTTTTCTTTCATTAGGTTTTTGTAAATCAACCCTCTTTTTACTTTTGAAAATCTTATAAAACTTTTTAGCTAAAAGGGCCATATCGTCTTTAGAATTTTCTAAATCAGAATTATTACTATTTTCTTGAGAAATACTTTTAGAAGATTTAAGGGTGATGGATTTACCTTTAGGAGCTTTAAAGTTTAACTGATAGGTCTGTAATGAGCTAACTAATTCTTCTACCCTCATATTATTTGTATCACGAAGTTCCTGGATCACAGTCACCTATGAATTGAACCGTTCAGGCAGTGAGCGCAGTATCTTTACATAGACTTTACTTTCTGGGATTTTATCACCGAGACCCCATATAGAGTTGACAATGCATTTAATCTTGTATTGAAGTCCATGAAAGTTTCACTTTCTTCCATACATATTTCCTCAAACTTGGTTGTGAGGATTTGGACTTTAGATTTCTTGACAATTGTTGTTCCCTCGTGTGTCATTTCTAAAATATCCTAGGCTTGCTTTGCAATATCACAGGATATAATTCTTTTGAATTCATCCAGTGATAGTGCGCAAGTAATTACACTTAGAGCCTTTGCATTGGCACTGCTCTCACTTTTCTTAAGAGTGGTCCAAGAGAAATAAGGTGTGACTTTCATAGTTTTGGATCCGTCGGTATTAGTTACTTCAGTGGTAGGAGGGGTCCAATTAGTCATTGTGGCTTGTCACACGCTCTCATCCATATATTTTAAGAAAATCCTCATTCTGGCTTTCCAATAGGCATAATTGGAGCCATCAAATGGTGGAGGCTAGTGACTGAAAGGCTATCAAAATTTGACTTCTTAATAAGTTCAGATTGATTAGCTCAGGAAATAAATCCAAAGAAAATGTCATGCCCCAAACTTAGAAATTGGGCTCACAAAATTCTCGATCGCCAAATCTGGCGCCGACAGCCTCTATAGAACCCCATTCTCGATTCCCAGCGCCCATTCACCAAGTTCCGATCATGGGATGCTACAAGGAGGATTTTCAACATCAGTTTGATTCGTGATAAGTATAACCAAAGGCATAATCCACAAACAACAACCAGAAACTCCATTATATTTCCACTATGATAAAAAAATTTACAAGTACAATGAGCATAAAGGGAAATACAATGATAATGGGTAAAAACTGCAAGTTGATCTGGTATACGCTCCTGCCTTAGCGCTGCAGTAGTCCAACGTCACCTACACACAACGGCCGTTCATAAGCTTATGGAAAGCTTAGAGGGTGGTGAAAGTGTGTGCACAAGGTAGTAATATGATCATCGGAATATGCTAATAGATCCATGAATACTATTGGTCGTACCAAGGCCATGCGATGCAAAGCATGAATGATGTCGGCCATACCAAGGCCATGTGATGCGAAATGTAACTCAAGCGTACAAATCCTCATCTAAGTCCACATATTAATACAGTTCAACTCTAGAATATCATCGGGGTTTAATACACTCTAAACCAGATTGTCGCCCCATCACGCGCAATAAGGTAAGTGAAAGAGACCTCACTATCCACCTGCCAATATCAGGCTCGGCTCGTCAATAGCAAACCCATTCCTCGAGCTGGTCAGACTCAGCCTAGCTTTGCCCCCTACTCTCGGGCAGGTAAGGCCGCACCCCTTTCCAACCGACCATGACACAGTGTAAAGCGTGACAGTCTGGTAATCAGCACTCAGCGCTCCTATACCCACTTGGTCTAGACGTTGGAGCAACCTCTTGGTACCATAAGGGTTTAGGGACTTTCACCCAAGGATATCTATAGCACCCCATGTAGAATAAGATTTTCAGTATCCAATCCTGCCATCCACGATACACCTGTGGAGGCTATGGCCCTGATGTCGCTAGGGCGTACAATAACCATGACACATAATGCGAATGCATGAATCATACTATCCAGTCATGCAGAAATCCTGTGTATATCGTACGCTCGTGTAGGGAAACACCGCCTAACCGGGAGCCCATAAACAATCTACCCGAAGGCATATGCTATGATCAGTCACTTCTCGTATCAAGCATATATATGATGCGTATGATCATGAGTCATGGAACTATACTAAATATGTAATAAAGTAGTGACTATCGTTACAATGTAGATGGGCCTAGATGACCTACACATAACAAGTACGGGCCTATCAATGGGTCCTAGGGAGAGTCGTAATGCGGACATTTAACCAATATTGTCACGCCCTAAACCCGAAAATCAGATTTACATGAATCCCGATCGTCGAATCTGGTGCCGACAGCCTCCGTAGTGCCCCATTCTCGGCTCTTGACAATCATATGCCAGATTTCGATCTTGGGATCCTACAAGGAGAATTTTTAAAATAATTTTTTTTTTGTAATAGAGCATAACCACAAGCATAACCAAGTCACAAAACAACATCACCACATATCCACTATATCAAAAACTTTTAAATACAATGCGGAAAGGAAAATACAAGATGATCAAAAAGCTCTAAAATGGCTTGATATGCGCTCCTGCCTCAGTGCTGTTACTGTCCAACGACACCTGCATGCAACGGTCATGCATAAGCTTACAAAAGCTTAAAGGGTGGTGTAGGTGAGTGCGTAAGGCAAGTGCTAAGTATATAATATCAGCGTAATGCGAAAACCTGCGGTAAGTCCATGAATAAAACAAACCATATCAATGCTGTGTGATGCAAGGCATGAATATCATCGGCCATACCAAGGCCATACGATGCGAGACATGAATGTTATCGGCCACATCGATGCAATGCGAGGCTTACATAGCCAAATGTTATATACGAAATGCAATTTAAGCAAGTCGATACTCATCAAGTACACATATCAGTACAGTTCCTCTCTGGATATCATCGGGGTCTAATACACTCACACTGACTGCCTCCTCCCTAGTGCACAACCAACCAAGCGGAATAGACCTCACTATCCGCATGACAAGTAGTCTGCCAATACCTACCCGACTCATCGATAACGGATCATTTGCGAGCTGGTCAAACTCAGCCTAGCTTATAGCCCCCTCACTCAGGCGGATAAGGCTACACCCCCTTCCAACCGACCACGACACAGTGAGAGATGCGGCCTACTGGTATTCAACACTCGGGCACTCAGGTATCCACTCGGTCTAAACGTTGGAGCATCTCCTGGTACTAAAAAGATTCTGTGACTTTCACCTAAGGACATCCTAAGTTCCCACAGTGCTAGAACCAAGTATTTTCAGTATCCAATACGGCCATCCATGATGTACCTGTGGAGCCACAGCCCTGATGTCGCTAGGGCATGCAGTGATCAAGTCACACATATGCGAGATGCATGAATCACACCGTCAAATCATGCAGCAATCCAGCGCATACTGCACAATCATGTGGGGCACTCTGTCTCATAACGAGTCCCGTAAATGGTCTGCCCAATGGCATATGGTATGATCAGTCACTACTCATATCAAGCATACATATGATGCGTATGAGCATGAGTCATGGGATTATACTAAGCATGTAATAAAGTAATGGACTACTCTTACGATGCAGATGAATCTAGACGGCTTATACACAACTAGTATGGGCTTACCAATGGGCCCTAAGGAGCGATACAATGCGGACATTTAACCAACATTGTACTTACAATGTGGATGTCAAACCAACATTGTTCTCTAGGCTCGGCCCACTATAAATATCATTACATGAACCATGGGAAATCACACATTGCAATGGACTCTAAGGACACCCCATTGGGCCTCGACCCATGGGCCTTAGATACTTCAAATGGGCCGTATCACGCGAGCCTTACACTCATCAAATGGGCTGCATTAATGGGCCTCACCAATGAGCCTTATGTACATTGCAATGGTCCATGACCCATGGGCCTTGAAATACATCAAAATGGGCCTCACAACTTGGGCCTTATTTGTATCAAATGGGCTTAATCTTATGGCCTTATCAAATGGGCCTAGTCTCATAGGCCATATATATATTGAATGGGCCAGATCCCATGGGCATTATATATGTCAAATGGGCTTGATCCCATGGGCCTTATATATGCCAAATGGGCTTGATCCCATGGGTCTTAGATATATACCAAGGTGGGCCTCAATGGATGGCCATAAGTAAATCAAGATGGGCCCCATGCATATGCCAAGGTGGGGTCCATTCGAACTTTAAATCTACCCCATTCTTTAGCTCATGCACTAAAATGATCTACCAAATGGTTGAGAGGAAATAGGATGTAGCACGTGCATCATGGTGGGCCCACCAGTCGTCCAGCAGCCAAAGAAATGGCCGGACGGCATGGAAATACATACATTGGTGTGGCCTCCACCGTCCGTACAGACGGTGGTAATAAAACACATATATCATTGTGGGTCCCATGTGGGGCCCACCATAACGTTTACTTTCCATCCAGCCTGTTGATAAGGCCACAAGGACCTGGATGAAGCGGAAACACAAATTCAGATTGATTCAAAATTTTTATGGGCCCAAAAAGGTTTCAATGGTAGAATTCAATCACCGCTGTTTCTTGTGGTGTGGGCCACCTAAGACCTGGATCAAGCTAATTTTTAGGGTGGGTCCACTTCAAAGAGTGGCCCACCTTATGAACGGATTAGATGGAAAATGAACATCAAGGTGGGGCCCACACACAGGGCTGTGGGTCCCTGCCCAGCGTCCGACCGCCCGCTGCTGGCTCGGCCAGGGCCTCTGACACAGCAGCAGTTTGTTGCTGTGTGTTTTTTTTTTTTAAAAAAGAAAACCATTTTTTTCAGGTTTTTCTCATGTAGGGGCCACATTCAAAAAATTCAATCCAACCATTGCATTCCATGGCTCAATGCAAATCAAACAAGTCTAATATACGGTATTTTTTTGACTCAAGGTGGGCCCTAGTCAATTTTTAACGGTAAAGATGATGTTTGCTATGCTATGGCCCGCCTGAATATAGGATCCACTCCATTTTTCGACTCAACGCCTAAAATGAGTCAGGGAATGAGGTAAATGGCGTGGATTATAATCATACATCAAGATGGGGCCTAGATGAGTGGGCCACCCTATTAGCTTGGAAACAAGCTAACATTTGTGTTTTTACACAATGACATCCAGCGTCCCTGGAAGCTGGACGTTTTGTCACAGCCCATGTATTGAGAGGTGGGCCTTGCTCAAGTGGGCCATCACATGATGGATGGTGTAGGTACAACCTATATAAGGTGGACCCCACATATAGATGGCTTGGATATAATACTTACTTCATGGTGGGGGGGTCCTTCCAAGTGGGCCACACAATCAATGCATCTTACACAAAGAAAATAAATGAAAAAGAGAGGGAGAGAGAGGAAAAGGGATTGGGACACGTTTGATGGAGGGCTCCGCCACTATGAGCCCTCCCTTGCATTCAATTGTACATTGAGTGGGCCCTAATACAAGTGTACCCACCAATTCAAAGATCAACGGTGGAGATCTTTCTCCACTAAAAATGGACGGTCTAGATGACCTCTTTAATGTAAGAAAAGTAAACATCATGATGGGGTCCATGGAGAATGACCCCATCATGGAATGATATTGATGATCAAGATGGGTCATCGGCCACATCTTAGGGCCCCAAGTGAGATCCATACCATTGATCGGTAGGCCTCACTTGGCCCATCTTAAAAGCATGAAAACTAGCCTATAGAAGTACCCACCTAGCGATGTCCTTGGTCTGTTGGAAAGCCTATCTCCTTATGCTTCACTTTGATGGTGGATAATGAGATTTGGATGGCTAGGATGAGAGCTTTTGGGATGGGAAAGGTGGACCACACAACTCTCTCTCTCACATGGAAGAGCTTGGACATGAGCTCTCTCTTCCTTGCTTGGAAATGGTGTGAGAAAAGATGGAGGGAGGTGGTTGTAAGGAGAAGTGATGGGAGATGGGTGATGGATGTGAGTGATGGGTGAGGTGATAGATTGGTTGACTTTGGGTTTGCTTGACTTGTGGAGAAAGAAAGCATGGGTGCTTTGTAATTGACATGAGAGGTGGTTGATGAGATTAATTTGACATGTTGTAGAGATTCTCTTAGGATTTGCAACGCGCGGTGTTTTTCCTCGAACTGAACATTGGCTGACATCTCTTAGTCAGGTATCGGATCGGTACATGAGTTGCAGCGTTGGAACCGCAGCGACGTTGCAGTCACAATGATACAAGTCTCGGATTAAGACGACTCAATGTACAGGATAAGACTTACGGTCGTGCGCAAACGTCGATTATAGATCGCGGATTGCCGGACTTTGACGGGAAGGATCGTGAGAGTTGACGGAACAATACAGATTAGGATACGGTTCTTACAAATATTATACTTGCAATGTGAACGTCAAACCAACATTGCTCCTAAGGCGTAGTCTGTCGTAAACATCATTACATAAACCATGTTGGGATCACACATTACAATGGACCTTAGGTACATCCCATTGGCCCTTAAATACATCAAATGGGTCATATCATATGGGCCTTATATTCATCAAGTGGGCCACATCAATGGGCTGCACCAATGGGCCTTATGTACATTGCAATGGGCCATAACCCATGGGCCTTAGAATGCATCAAAATGGGCCTTGTAACATGGGCCTTATATATATCAAAGTGGGCTTAATACACCTCACAAAGAGGGGCCTATCATACATCAAGTGAGTCGCACCATCTCCCCATTCATCTAGCCTTAAGGATCAATTAAGAGCATTTCAAATAAATCATAATGCAAGATAATCTGGACCGCACTCCAAATAACAGTGGTGATAATGATTTCAAACATTGAAACCCCCAAGACCTACCATAGGATTTATTTTTTTTATCCAATCTAATCATAAGGTCACACAGACCTGAATAAAGGAAAACATTTTTCATGTCAATCCAGATTCTCTGTGATGCCTAGAGGATTTCAATGGTAGACGTTCAATGCTCCACTGTATTTAGCAATGACCCACCTGATAAGTAGATCTGTCTTTTTTTTTTATCCCAAGCCTAGATGAAATCTAACCAACTGGATGAACAGCTTAGATATATCACATATATTAGCGGTGGTCTCACTCGAGAGACAGATGGGCGTAGTGGTGGGCGTAATGGATATAACACATGCCACCTTGGGCCCACAAAACTTGCTGGTTCAATAGAGCAGCTATTTAGCTGCTACATGTACGCCAACCAACTTGCTACAATAGTAGGTGGGGTCCACGGTCACCAAATAGATGGACGGTTTGAAGATCATATAAATACCATGGAGGGCCCACCATCAGAGAGAGTGGACGGCTGGTGTAATGCACACGCCATGTGGGACCTACATATTAATGATGTTCAAAGAGAGAGAGAGAGAGAGAGAGAGAGCAGCCATGTGCTACATGAATAAGCAGCATAGTTGCTTTTACTTTACTTTATTTTCTCTTTTTCTTTTTCTGTCATGTAACAAGTCAGAGGTAGGTCCCACGTAGGGCCCACCACCATAACATATATTATATATAATATATGTATATAATATAATAATAATATAATATATTATATAAAAGAAATGTCCAGGCCATGGCCCGGACGGTCACGTACATCAAAGATGGGCCCCACATAGGGGGTGTGTCCCACCGTTCAAGGATGGTGGACGCAATACATGCACCATGGTGGGCCCAAGTAAATGGACGGACAGTGGAGTTGGGTCCCATGGACCCCACACTAGCCACCACCACAAGGGATTGATGCCATGACCTTAGTGTTTGAAACGAGGTGTCTTTCACTCCATCTTCTAGTCGAGCTATGGATTTGGACATCAGGGAGGGCCCCACACGAGGGGGTGGATCCAACCATCCAAGGACAGTGGACACCACATGTGCATGGTGGTGTGGGCCATGCCAAATGGATGGACGGTGTGGATGGGTCCTATGGACCCCACTCCCTTGTCAGCACACACTCCATGTCAGCCACCTCACAGAGACCTCTAGTGCTAAAACGAGGCATCTTTCACTCGGTCTGCCACCGAGCTATGGAACTGGGTGGGCCCAGTGTTAAAACGAGGTATCTTCACTCGGTCTACCAGTGAACTATGGGGCTGGGTGGGCCCACGTGGATCACAATTCACCCCCACTATTAGCCACCTCAAAGTGGGCCCCCCTTATGGACGGTTGGGATGGTATATAAACATTATGGAGTGTCCCACATAGATGGGGTGCACTGGTAGATGGCATGGATGATATACACACATTAGGTGGGCCATAATCATTGAAAGAGAAGGGAAAAAGAGACAAGGAGAGATAGGAGACAACGGAGGTGATGGAGGGGCCCCGCCACTATGGGCCCCTCTTTGATACAATATATACATCAAGGTGCATCCCACTAAATATGGGCCCTTAATCAAATAAACAAATGAAAGATAAAAATCAAAGATCACCCACCGGCTTCTTCTTGCACCTTAGGCTTCCTTAGCTCCTTAGCTTTGATTCCAATGGTGGAGATGAGGATTGGATGGTTGAGATGAGAGATGAAAGGGTAGGAAAGTGGGCCACACTTGGAGCTTGGAAGAGAGGGAGGGGCTTGGACGTGTGAGGCTTCTCTTGCTTGGGAGAGTTCTTTGAAAAATGAAGGAGAGAGAGTGTTGTAAAGGGAGAGAGAGAGTGATGAGATGGAGTGATGGATGTGGTGAGTGATGGGTGCAAGAACTTTTTGACTTTTGTGGCAATTGGTATAAGAAAAGTATGGGCTTTATAAGAACTTTTTGAATTTTAGGGCTTGTTTGGGAAAGGGTGAAAGGTGATGTGTACTTGACATGTTGAGATTGATGGATTGATGTGACAAGTCGTAAAGATTCTCTTGGATTTTGCAACATGCGGCATTTTCCTCTCACCGAACGCTGGCCCACATCTCCTGACCAGGGTATCGCCTCGGCGCGCGAGTCGCGGCATCAGAACCGCGACGACGGTGTGGTCGCTATGGTAAAGGTCTTGGGTTGAGTCAACTCGGGTTGATGGCTTGTGAATCAAGGTCGCGCGCAAATACTGTTTAAGGGTCGAAGGTTGTCGGAATTCGACTAGGAAGACCGCAGAAGTCTACGAAATGGTACGGTCTAAGATACAGGTCTTATAGAAAATAATTAAAGTGATCTATTAGGCTCTGATACCACTTGAAAATCTTGAGCTATTGAGTCCTAGAGGGGGGTGAATAGGACTATGTCAAATTAAAAATTAAATGCGGAATTGAACTAAAGGAAGTAAAGATAGCACTTAAACAATCCCACAATGCAAAAATTAATAACAACCTCACATGTACAAGTACTGAGATGTTGATATAGATGTTCTAATGACAACCTTACACCAAAAACTAATGGCTTACTATAAGACATCCCGATTCCTAGAACGGTCTGTGTATCAAAAACTCAAACTGATACAGAGGAATATAGAAATAAATAGCAAAGAAAATAACTAAGCTAATACAACATTCCCACACATACATAAACAGATTACAACATTCTCCACAAATGCGTAAAGGGAAATTATTACATTCACACAATGAAATAAACAATCAATCACCACATGACCAGAAATTATTGTGGTTCGATTGTGTGTACACCAACTATTTAGAAAAACAGCCACACAACTACTCCACTCCTATTATCCTCACACAGTGGATATTAGCGTTCACTATGAAATAGGTTTTTCAAGGTTCACCTAAAACCCTCACAATTGTGTCTTTCAAGTGGGCTTACACAATTCAAAAACCCCACACTATGATTTTTCTGGATCACCTCAGACAAACCAAAATTAAGAGATTTTTCTCGCACAATCTCAAAGAAACCAAAAGAATGAATTTACAAAAATTGTAAAATACTTATCTGGATATTCTCCTTTATTGCAGCTCGAAAGAACCAATTTTAAGTAGAAGTTCAATGTATATGTTTAATGTTCACACTCACTTATAAAATGGTTTGAAGTTCTAAATTGATTTTAAATTAAATCACCTTGCGCTAGCTTGATTTGATTTTGATTCCAAGAAATGGGAAAACTTCAATCCCTCTTTCATATAAGATTGGAATGTAGAAACTCAAAATCAAATGCAAAGAAAGCTAATTAAAGTGAATATAAAATGAACACTTAATAGCTTAAGAATATCACTAACTTATTTCTTAGAGTGGTGTCTTGATTTTGTTTGAATTGGATATCAAACTCTGAAAATTGTTCTCTATTTATAAGTGAAGAAATCGCTCCTTCAACTAGTTCCGAGGACAGCTCGACTGGTTGAAGGGCCAACAAACTTTTAAAAATTTGGGCGTGATAAGATCAGGTCATTTCATGACTGGTCGAAGGACCTGCTCGACCGATTGAGTGGCCTCCATGACTGGTCAAGTCCCGTCTACGACTGGTCATGTGAGACTCAATTTAGTTATTAGACTTTGAGTCGAGCCTGTAGGATTGGTCGAGCACTATTCACTCGACTAGTCGAGCAGTCCCCAAGACTAGTTGAGGCAATAACAAAAAATTTTGAAAAATAGTAATAAACTTAGGACTTGTCAAGGATTTCTTGGACTGGTCGAGCCAGTACTAGGACTATCGAAAAATAGTCAATGCACTTATAAAGTGACCCAATTAAATTATGTATTCAAAATGACCTATCCTATGGTCAATTTAGGGTCATTCATACCTTATAAGCGACATATGAACATTAAATCTTCTTTTGCTTTAGTTAGTAGTTGTTCTTCGAAGTTCACGAAGCTTGAGATCTTGACATATGGTGAAGCTTGAACTCAAGACTTTTTAAAGCTTGAAATTGAAGTACTTGACTTGTATTTTATCTTGAGCTTTGAGTACCAAAGTAAAGACTATTGTCTTACCTTTAGATGAAGCTTTGAAACCTTGAACTTTGAAGCTTAGAGGAGTGAACTATCACATGGTATTATACTTAAGCATGTATATCTCTTGAACTTGCCTATGAAATTCTTGAGGTAAAGACCTTTGTTCTTGTACATGAGATGCACAGCCTTGAATATGTAGATAAGCTACATAAGACAGATTTCAAGAGATTTTGGCACTACTAAATTTGACAATCATAGGAGTTAAAAAACATAACACTTACAGTTCGCACAGGGGTGGGGGTCCAAAGTTGATGAATCAGATCCAAATCTTGGTGGACGGCCATCAGGGAATAGCTGAGCTAGGGCGTCCCACCATGGGGCAGCCTCGTGAGGCCCGCCTTGATGTATGTGTTATACATGCTATCCATCCATTTTTTCAGATTAGTGTAAGGGTCGTGGGTCCCGTCATGAGTCACATCCAAGTCCCAAATGGACTGCACCATAAGATAATGGTGATTAAATACCCACTGTTGAAAATCACCCTAAGGTGCACTGTCTTACAGCCCATTTCCTATTCCCCCTTCTTTTACTTATCCATGGGCAAGGTCCCACCTGTGTGGTAAGGTTTAGACCTCACCATGAATGGGCTATCCCAAATTGTTGAACCCCCATTGACGATAATGATTTCCACCATACCTTGTAAAGTTATCTAAACCATGAAGCCACCTTGTATTCATACCAGGCCTTCCATGGGAAATGTGGCCCATCTAGATATTTGTGCTTGCCCAAGATTAGTGATCATACCCAAGGCCCACTTAAAATGTCGAGTAGGCTACCCAATCCGCATGGAAGGACACATAGTCCTAGATGTGTGGACCCCACTAAAGTCCACCTTGTATTCATATCAAGCCCTATAGGAAAGCCAAATTATTATATGATTAAGAGGGAGAGGAAGCCCACTTGATGTATCTAAGCTCATCCTCTTAACTCACCTTTTTATATGCTCATTTGACTCACCTCATGAGGCCCACCCTTGGTGTAAGTACATCATCTAGACAAACCACTGTCTGTAGGAGAGTACATCGTCACCTCTTGGTGTAGATGGAAGAATATGTGATACCAAATTTGGTATATCCACTTTGTGGAGACTACCTTAATGTATAGGTTAGATCCACCATCCTTTTAGTGGAGCTAGTCTTAGGATATATGATATATTAGTACCTTAGGAGGCTAATGTTAGTGTAACGTGGGACATACCACTTGGACTCCTATAGATGTAGAAGAAGCATATCATGTAGCTCCTACTCTTTGTATGTGATATACTAATTAAGGTCGATTGTGGTCTATTGTTGTCTGATATATATATATATATATATATATATATATATATATATATATATATATATATATATATATATATATATATATATATATATATATAACACCCTGAAAATCGGGGGTCGTGTATAAACTCAACTCCCGAGTTCCAGACCGTCACTTATGCAACAAAAATGATTATGATTCAATGTTGTCTGAGTTAAAGCATTCACATGAGTAAAAGTATACCAAAATTGTAATTCATACTCCAGGTCCAGTGATAAAAGCAAGCGGAAGATTAAACAATATATATATCACTGTATGGAAAAACAAAGTGGATCTCAACTGTCACTAAAGTATGAATACATCACTGAGTCTCATATATATGTAAATGATAAAAATAAATGTTCAAAATAGTCCCACTGAAGTCACGTCAACCCAGGTCGCCTAAGCAAAGCCATCATGATACTGCATGTACAAGAACTCGTCCTGGTCCTCGTCGAAGTCTGGCTCTGCCTCCTAGATCTCAGCATCACCTGCATCTACAACAGGGTCTGGTGGGTGTTGCAAACACCATCCCGTAACGTGGGAATGAGTAGCTAACTCAGTGGAATAATAGAGCAAGGATTTACATGTTCTCAAATCAATCATGCGATAATAGTAAAGCAGTAAAACAGACAATCCTAATACTGTTGTTAATGCAATATGACATGACGTGATGTATGCCCTCACCGACGATCTCCCTCATACGGCACCATCTTACGACTGTGGCATGCAATCGTCCCTCAAGTGCTCCACATCTTCCAGGCACATGCAATGTTATGGTGATATGATTTCTGAGTTGTTATTAGTCCATTCAAACAGTAGGATTGGGAAACTAAGGTACTTCCCTTGTATCAATCCCAACACAGATCCTGTCTAGGGTCGTCACTCCTAGTAATCTCATACGATGTATATTTTGTAGGTCGCTGCAAGGGCTGCCAAGGCTGTTGCACGCACTCGTTACAAAGCTCCCCCATCACCTTATCAATACAGGCCTACTGTACTCTACTGCTACTGAAGGGTCGTCGCCTCCCGTAGACTCAGAATATGCTCGCGGTCACTACAAAGGACTCGTCGCCTGATCAGTGTAGGCTGACAGCTAGAATATAGTGTCCCATACCACCATAATCTGCTCATGAGATTAGGTGCTCACTGGTCACTACGGAGAGGTTTGTGTCGCCAGCTTAGGCCGACAGCTCGACCACGGTGTCCCATACCACCATGCCCGGCTCATGAGTCTTCGTGGATCAAGGTACCATGGTTAATAGGGTTTACAATGGTAAGTTCAGTACCCTAGGTTCAAGCAGTTATGACTCATGCAGGGTGAAAATACATCGGCCAGTCGGGTTACTTGACGGGCTCGACTAGCGCGATCGCATCTCAAGTCAAACGACATGAAGTGCGTAAAACACTTCGCGTGGTCTAACCACTGCCGCCAACTCCAGAACACAGCTCACGTTCATCGACGCATCGTTCGTGGCTAAGACCAGCCAGCCACGAATTCGCTCGGTTACCGATTGCCTGGACTAAGTATATTCCCAAACACATATGATTTCACATCAACAATTTATGTAGGAATATTGGAATTAAAATACAATCATGTGAGCATGTTAACACATGTTATAACATTCAACTGAAGCAAATCTTCAAGCACATACATTTCATGCATAGTATGGAATCATGTACATAGTCAACATGTAGGAAATCATTTATGTCAACATATAAATTGAGAAATCCATCTCAAACTAATTTATAACATCATTTAATTCAATACATACTAATACAAGCATTTATACAAACACATACACTACACACTTAAGTCTACATATAGTACGTCGACCCGAAGTGCGCAATTTGGCGAATTTCTTCGCCAAACTAATTATGCACGTATTTCTAACTTTCTAATGCGACAACAAACCATGTCAATCACATCAGCAAAATATGAATGTAATCAGTACTTCCTACAAATGACTAAAATGCCCTAAATCTCATATTCTTCGTTGATTTACGAAACAGGAAACGGATAGCATGTTGTACATGTCAAACGGCGATGCCGTCAATAATCTACTATTAAACGACATTGAAAGCGTTGTAAACCGTCAATCAAAGCGTCTAAAATCCTCACTTAGTCTCTTATAGACGTGTCGTTTCGAATGGAGCGTATACGCTTCATCAACGGCGATAAGAGAATCTGTTTTACAAGATCTATTGGTTAAAAAGCTATGGATCCTAGTGATCCTCAAATCAGCAACTTCTAGGGTTAGTTATTACCTGAAAGCGCGGAAGAATCACCGACTTGGTGATCAGGAGGTGTTGCTTAGGCACTAGCAACAGGTGGCTCGAAGGCTGGAAAAATCTATCCCACTCTCTCTCACAAACTCTCACCTTTTCTCTCTCCCAAATCTAGGGTTTCTTGCAATTTCGGATGGGAGAGAGGAGTGAGGGTTTCAACCCCTTTTATAAGCCCAAAAACACTGAAAATAGGCTCCGGTACAAAGTTTACTTAGTGCATATCCAATTCGGGACTGTTTCGGTCCAAAAGATGCTTTCTGGTGGTCCCCTGGTCGAATGTGATCGGACTTAAGCTCATGCGTACCAGATATAGCACGTATTAAGTTTTCAGTCCGGCAGGGTTCGCAGATCGTACGTGGCGAACCAGTTTCAGTTCAGGGGTCACCGCACGAGATCAGGGCTGAAAGTCTCATGATATAAAATAGAAATTTCTCCTGATCCGAGGGTGTAATCTGGCTGAATTCTGATGGTCAGAACGCTCAATACTGACGCGTCAAGTCGTGTGCCAGATTTGAATTTCAAATTCCAATTATGTCCCTATTCGCACTCGCTTCAGTCCGGGCTCAATGAAATAGCCTGTGATAATCGATTGGACTTGATTTTCGAAATGATTGTCAAGTCTAACTAGGCGGTTCTAACGGTCTAAGATAGGAGGTATCAGACTTTCGACGCGCGGTCTAGATCCAATACAAAGACTCCAAGTGGTCCAGAGAACAAACCTGCTTAGAGTTTGATCCGAGGTTATAGAGTATTGTAGAGTCATTGGTTCTACTCGATTTGGGTCTTGTAGAAGGTATTTAAAGTGATCAGGGACTGTTTCCCAGCTACTCTAACGTTACGCTTGCTAACTTACGCTTAATTTTCATAGGAATTAATCCTAAGTGGTTTCTTTGGCTATGGAATTGGGTTCTGAGCGATTTTCTGGGTGTTTTAGTTGACCCACTGCCTAAGGACGTCAAATCCCAGATTAGCCAAAATTCGGGGTATTACAATATATATATATATATATATATATATATATATATCTAAGAATATGCTTAGTATAACATCATGACATATGCTCATACACATCATTTGTATGCATGTTATGAGGAATGATTGATCATACCATTTTCCATTGGGCTGAGACATTTAGGGGACTCCTTGTGAGATAGAGTTGCCCCACATGATAGTACGGTACGCACAGGTTTGATGCATGACTGGATGATATGATTGATGCATCTCACAATTTTTGTGACATGATCACTTTATGCCCTAGCGACATGAGGGTTGTGGCCCCACATGGATGACCAGATGGGATATTGAAAAGGTTTGGTTCTAGCATATGGGCATTTAGTATGTCCGTGGGTGAAAGTCCTTAAACCCTCTTAGTACTAGAGGATGCTCCAACATCAAGACTAGGTGGATAACATGAGCGCCCGAGTGCCGAATCCAGTAGGCAGCGTCTCCCACTGATCATGGTCGGTTAGAAGGGGATGTGGCCTTATCTGCCCGAGATTAGGTGGCTGTAAGTTAGGCTAAGTTTGACCAGCTTGTAAATGGGTCGACTACCAACGAGCCCGGTAGGTATTGACAGATTACTAGCCAGGCGGGTTGTGAGGTCTTTTCAACTCACTTGGTTGTGTATCTAGTGACACGGTAGTAAGTGTGGAGTGTACTATACCCCGGTGATATCCTAGAGATAAGTTGTACTGAAATGTGGACGTACTGAGTATGAGGTTGCACGTTCAACATTTGACTCATTCATTCATTCTTTCACTATCCACTCGGACTGGTGGAATGCAACTAAATCATTATGTGTACCATCATAATGGCTATGATTTCGATTAGGTGCACAACTAACCTGAGATCAAGAGTTTACTACGTTGAGTCTAGTAATCCAAATTCAGGTATGGGAAGCCCCCTTGTGATGAACCTCACAACTTGTGATACCACGTACTATCATCCCGACTACACACACCAACTTTTTCATTTCTTTTGCATCACATAGCCTGGATATAACTAATTATATTTATGGACTTGTTAGGATTTACATATTGCATTGCATCCTCAGCATATAACATTTAGCTTAGTATGTATTACATTGCATAGCTTTGGTATGACCAACATCATTCATGGACTTGCTAGTATTTCTGCTTACTCTGATATTTATTTGCTTGACACATGCATTGCACACACACACACCACCCTCTGAGCTTCTTAGTAAGCTTATACACAACCGTCGCGTGCAGGTGATGCTAGGTCGCAGTAGCATTGAAGAAGGAGCATGTGGCTTAGCTTTGTGGAGATTTTATTTCGCTTTCAACATTATAATCAACTTTTCATATTAGTGGATATGTGATGATGATGTTGCTCTTGTGATTTGGGTACACTTGTGGTTATGCTCCTTTACAAAAAGAAATTTCATATTGAAAAATCCTCCTTGTAGGATCCCAGGATCAGAGTCTGGCATATAGGTGCTAAGAGCTGAGAATGGGGTATTATGGAGGCTGTCGACATTGGATTCGGCGATCAGAAAATTTGTGAGCCAGGTTCCCGAGTTTGGGACGTGACAGAATATGTTGAGTCCTTGTATAAGACGTTGTCGCCGTATATAGGCACTTATGATAGCCTTATGTAGGCTTTGCCTTGTGTAGGCATTAGTTACCTTGTGTAGGCAATGGCTTACGTAGGCTCTTAGTATGTCCTTGCATATGACTTGTTTACCTTGTGTAGGCCTCTAAGGTTGTCTTGTGTAGACTCCTTAGCTAACCTTGTGTAGGTTGTGAAGGTTAATGGTTAACCTGATTTAAAACTATTTGATAGTGAAATTCGGCACACTCTAAGGGCGAGTGCATTAGCCGGGAGTGGAGTAGGCACATAACCGAACAACTATATAGGATGATTGTGTTTGGGATTGTCTTTGCGCATTTATTTAATTATGCTCATGTGCTCTAAATGCTTGACTATAATTCTTGATTAGATGAATATCTATGATTAATAAGTATGACATCCCACATACTCATATACACTATCTCTATAAGCTAGTTACTTTAATATCTAGCATATCCTATGTGATTGGACCCTCTATTGGCTTGAAAGCCTCAGAGTTACTTTTCCTTAACTTGATTAAAATTTAAGCATTGTATGTTGTTATAAATAAATAATTTTTAAAAATATTATTCACCCCCCTCTAGGACACTTGGCCAGATATCCATACTTCAGTAATATTGATCTTACCGCAATTTCAAGTAGAATGTAAAGGTTATGGGTGTGTTCTCTAAGTTGAATTGTGTGTACCTTTTAGCATTAAGGATGTTCTTTTTATAGTTGAGAGAGGGAGGTGGAATAAAGGATAATCTCCCTATTTAGCAGGAGTGTGTCATAGCCTATAAATTCAATCTGAATGGTGTCTTAAGGATTTGGATCTTCTACTGGACCATGGTCAAGTTTTCCCTTGGCATCGAGTAGATTACCGACCTGCTGACCTGCCCTTCTGAGTCACATTAAAGGGTCATGGCCAAGCACCTTTCCTTAGTAGAATATGGATAGATGACCATCCTCTTCATTTTATTGTGCGACGTAAGGTCGTACTTTGGGGTCCTTTTCTAGGAGATGTTCCTACCATCAGCTCAGAAATGTATGGGTTAGTGGGGTTGATGTTTGACAAAAATGGAGAGATTCCATTTAAGGCCCGTATCATAGTCCGTACCATTCCATAGGCTTCCGTGGTCCTCCTGATCAAATTTCGGTAACCCTCAACCTGAATTGACATTTGCACGCAATCCTAAGTTATAGCCTGTAGATCTGAGTCAGCTTGACTCGAAACTTATACCCTAGTGACCGCACCATCGCCACATCTCGCAGGCTGATACGATACCCAGGCCAGAATATGTGAGCCCACGTTCATTTCGAGGAAAACTCCGTGTGTGCGAATTCTGAGAAAATTTGCACAATCAATCAATCAAAGTCAAGTACACACCCTATCACAAGTATAAGTCAAGTACAAGCAACCTATCTCTCTCCCATTACTAAAGTCAACTCTCTCTCTCCACCCATCCCTTCCTTACTCCCATCACCCATCACTCCACTTTTTCATCCCATCACTTCTCTCTCTCTCTGTAACACCCTGAATTTTTGCCAACCTGGGATTAGACATCCTTAGACAATGGGTCAACCAAAACACCTTGGTAACCGCTCAGAACCCAATTCCATAGCCAAAGAAATCACTTAGGATTAATTCCTTTAGAAACTACGCATAAGTTAGCCAGCGCTACGCTAGAGTAGCTATGAAATTGTCCCTGACCGCTTTAAATACGTTCTATAAGACCCAAAACTTGTAGAACCAATGATGATATAATATCCTAAAACCTTGGATCAAACTCAAACCCGTTTGCTCTAGGAACTCTTTAAAACTTTGTATTGAATCTAGACTGCACGTTGAAAGTCCGATACCTACAATCTTCGACCGTTATGACCGCTTAGCTGGACTTGACAACCGTTTTGAAAATCAAGGCCAACCGACGTACAGAGGCTATTTCATTGAGCCTGGATTGAAGAGAGTGAGAATAGGGTTAGATTTGAAAATTTTAATTCAAATCTGGCACGTAACTTGGCGCATTATTATTAAGCGTTCTGACCATCAGAATTCAGCCAAATTACACCCTCGGATCAGGAAAAATTTCTCTTTCATATCACGAGACTTGTAGACCTGATCTAGGTGCGATGACCGCTGAACTGAAATTGGACCGCCACGTGCGATCTGCGAACTCTACCAGTCTGAAAACTTGATGTGTGCTAGATCCAATATGCATGATCTTAAGTCCGACCGCGTTTGGCTAGGGGACCTCCAGAAATGTTCTTTTGGACCAGAACAGCCCCGATTTGGTTATACCTCAAGTGAACCTTGTTCCCAAGCATAATTTGGGAAGGTTTTAGGTTATAAAAGGGGTTTAAACCCTCACTTCTCTTACCCATCCGAATTCGCTAGAAACCATAGCTGGTGTGAGCGAAAAAGTGAGAGATTGTGAGAGAGAGTGGGAGAGCTTTTCCTGCTGCTTACACTACCTGCTGCACGTGTTTAAGCCACGTAATCCAATCACTTTGCCGGTGATTTCGCCGCATTTCTAGGTAAGAAAATACCCTAATTACTTGCTGATTTGATGTTCCGTCGATTCCTTAGCTAAGTAGCTTATACATCTTGTGATATAGATTGCCTGTTCGCCGTAGATGAAGCGTATATGCTCCATTCGAATCGATTCGCCTCTAGGAAAAAGGTGCAGATTTTAAACGCTTTGATTGACTGTTTTCAACGCTTTCAATGTCTTTTAATAGTAGATTATCGACGGCAATGCCGTTTGACATGTACAATATGCTGTCTGTTTCCCGTTTCGTAAGCAGACAAAAAATATGAGATTTAGGGCATTTTAGTCATTTGTAGGAAATACTGTAAACATCCATATTTTGCTGAAATGATTGACACGGATTTTTGTCACAATAGGATATTAGGAATGCGTGCATAATCAGTTTGGTGAAGAGATTCGTCCAAATGCGCACCTTGAGTTGACATACACTATGTAGACTTAAGTGTGTAGACTAAGTGTTTGTATAAATGTTTGTATTAGTGTGTATTGAATTAAATGGTGTTATGAATTAGTTTGGGATTGAATTCTCAAATAATATGCTGATGTAAATCATTTCCTCCATGTTGGCTATATGCATGATTTCATTACATGTATGAGATGCATGTGTTAGATGATTTACTTAAGTTGTATGTCATAATATGTGTTAACATGCTCACATTGTTGTAATGCATTTCCATTACTCTTATATGATTGAAGAAGTGGATTCACAAATGTTTGGGACTATGCTTAGTCCAGGCAGCCGGTAACAGAGTAAATCTGTGGTTGGTTTCTATTTACCACGAAGGACGCGTCGATCAACGCGAGTCGTGTTTGGAGTTGGCGGCAGTGTTAGGCCACGCGGAGTGTTTCACGCACTTCATGTCGTTCGACTTGCGATGCGCTCGTGCTAGTCGAGCCCGTCAAGTAACCCGACTGACCGTTGATTGTTCACCCTGTATGAATCATAACTGCTTGAACCTAGAGTACTGAACTTACCGTTGGAAACCCTGTTAACCATGGTACCTTGATCCATAAAGACTCATGAGCAGGGCATGGTGGTATGGGACACCGTGATCGAGCTGTCGGGCTACGCTAGGGCCACAAACCTCCCCATAGTGACCAGTGAGCACCCTAGTCTGAGCAGATTATGGTGGTATGGGACACTATATTCTTGCTGTCGGCCTACACTGATCAGGTGACGAGCCTTTTGTAGTGACCTTGAGTTTATCCTGACACCACATAGGGGCGACGAGTCCTGATGCAGTCTTAAGGATAATTAGGCCTGTATTGATAAGGTGATGGGGGAGCGGTGCAACGAGTGCGAGCAACAGCCCTGACAGCCCTTGCAGCGACCTACAAATATAACATCGTATGAGATTACTAGGAGTGACGAGCCTAGACAGGATCTGTGTTAGGATTGATATAAGAAAGGTACCTTAGTTTCCCAATACTGCTGTATGAATGGACTAATAATAACTTGGTAATCATATCACCATCACATTGCATGTGCCTGGAAGATGTGGAGCACTGTGGGAAGAAAGCATGCTGTGGGCGTAAGATGGTGCCGTATGAGGGAGATCGTCGGTGAGGGCATCCATCATGTCATGTCATATTGCATTAATAACAGTATTTAGGAATGTTTGATTAATTGCTTTACTATTATTGCATGATTGATTTGAGAACATGCTAATCTCTGCTCTATTATTCCACTGAGTTGATCACTCACTCCCACGTTACGGGATGGTGTTTCCGGACACCCACCAGTCCCTATTGTGATTACAGATGATGGCGCGGCCTGCGAGGCGGAGCCAGACTTGATGATGATGAGGAGGATCCCTCCTTTATGCGTGTTCTGATCGACGGGATTATAGGGAGATTCATTAGATGCCATAACACTTGTCATTTTATATTTTCATAGTACTCATGTATATTCTTTCTTTCTATTTTGAGGTATACATGTATATGTTTAACCTGGTAACATGTTCACACTCTGGAGACTTGCCTTCAATTATATATTATATGTATGTATCACAGTCTTTCGCTTGTTAATTTAACTGTCTCTGGAGTATGATATGCTGTTCAGCTTAATCCCACTCATGTTTAATACATTAACACAGACAACATTCAATCATACACATTTATGTTGCATAAGTGATGTTGTGGAACTCGGGAGTGGAGTTTTTACTCGACCCCTGATTTTCGGGATGTTACAGATGGTATTAGAGCATGATTTGGATTAAACCGGGCCTGGGTTATGGACTCGCGACGTATGCTGTCGCTCCTTTGACTTAGGTGGGTGCGAGTAGGATCTAGAAACATATGTAGGACTTCAGTTTCGCCAATAGACGAGGTCTACTCAACTCGTTCGTTTCGATCGAGTCCGTAACGCATCTAAGGTCGCGTGAAGCGACCTAAGTAGCTCTTAGGTTGTAAGTAGGCAGGTTTGAGATGTTTTCTGAAAGGTTCCAAATCCAGAAATGTGAATCCTTGGGCAGTGGGGCAACCACGACCCTTACATTCAATCGATAGGGCTTAAAAACCCCGTTTCACTCAATTTCTTCAGAATCCTTCCCCTCACCACTCCATTCTTCAATCCTTTCTCAGTATTTTCATGTTAGGCATTGATCCTAATGTGAAAATGATATAAAATTATACTTAGGCAAAATTTTTTAATGAATAGTACAAATACATGAAAACTGGCCATTTGTCCATTCTAACTTTGCATTATTTAGCAAGTAATGGGCTAGATTGATGGATTAGCTCCTCCTATCCCAAAATCATATGCTATATGATGGGTAAATGTATTCTAGTTTACAAACTGACCCCTGAATGCCCCGAATGGAGTTTTGGGCCTCCCTAGGTCAAAATACAATGAACTAGGGTGGGGCCCATACATATTTGAGGTCCTTAGGGCAGGGGGGACCCAACCCATGTGGTCCCACCGGCTATATTGGTGACCAGCCGGCGATGCATCGCAGTACAGTGGGGCCCACTTGCTATAAAAATCGGGCGCACGCCCTTATGTGGCTAGTACACCCCTCCCACATAGCGCCCGTCCGTTGAAAACCCATAAAAAGGGTACTTCCTTCACAAACAGCCCCCTCCTAAGCTCCCTTGCTCATTTTTCTTGCTGCCCATCTCAAAACCGTGACCCCAAATCCCTCCCAATTCCTCTCATTGCTAAAAACGACCTTATCCCATCCCTCCAATGTGATTAGCAACCCTCTCCCTCTCCGATATCGTCGTTTGAAGCTCCCACAACCTTCATGCAAGGCTGAAATCCTGTGGAGCTCCATTCCCCTTTATAGTTCTCTTTTCCCTTTGAAAATCCAGCCTTTGGGAGCTTGATGCATCCCTCTACAGGGCCTAGATTCGTTTCAATCCATTTGGGCAACCATTTCTCCGCATTTCCTCCGCTTTCCATGGCTATTGTTAAGGCAATTTTAACCTTTTTTCTCCCATTCCATCGTCCTCTCTCTCATGTCCCTTTTATTTGATCCTCAGACTCGTGGAAACCTGCTTACCCATCCTATTTCTCCTCCTTCTTCACTTGTTTGATTACCGTTTTGAGATTTCTGTGTTTTGTTGTTGTTAGGTTTAGTGAAGTTAGAGGTAGAAAGTGTGGAACTTTATTCCATATATTGTGTCTAATTTTGTTGAATGGAGTGCATGCCGTTTCGTTTGCTCTAAGGTATTGTCCCTAGATTGGGTGTATCCTATGGATTCCATGACCATGTTGTAAATTTCGGTATTAAACCTATGAAATTAATTTTTATCCCAACCCACCCTCCTACCAATGCCACTCCCAATCCTGATGTGGGATTAGGAATGCAGTTCCATTTAATGCAACTTAATGCTACTGGCCATATAGGCCCTTGGCGTTTTGGACCTAGAGTTAGCACTCCTTGATTTGAAGGATCTGACGACATAGGAAATCCAGTTCCATTTAGATAATCTTGACCCTAAGTGATAGAACAATTCCCTGCATTAGAAGTGGTGTGAAACCATTTAGTGTATAGGCTTAGATTTTAGATTATGCGAGTGAGATACAGACTATGCTACTAGTTGTATTAAGTAGCGTAAAGCCTGTATATGCTAAGGAATAGTAGGTTGGAGTTGGTTGGAATAGAACCTCATTCCTTCGATAGGTCCCCTTAATACTTATAGACTTCTATTATAACCCTTAGGAAGGTTGTTTTAACTTAGAACCATTCACTCTCAGGAAAAATTTATACATCCCTAAGATTGAACTTAGAATAAACCAGCACGTCCCCTAGAATTGCCTTCCTCAAGGGCTTATTGCATTCGAGAACACGGAGTAAAGAAACTGTATATGTAAGCGATGTATTCGCGGTTTGAGTCGACTTCTTAATCCTGGTGGTTACCAATAAATTCAATGCTCTGATTAAGCAGAGGATCAGCATCGACTCGGATTAAGAACTGATACAATGCATTTTCTGTCCTGATTAGACAGAAGGTCAATGTATCTGGCTCAGACCCACTACACAACCTTTCTTCTGTGAAGGCCCAACCACCTACAACCAAACGTGATCACATTGTCTTTGGGAAATGGCGAGGACTTAAAGCCAGTAGGGAATTAGACATCTTGCCACTAACTCATACCTGCCCCTGAACTCAACCACAATAGAGATTAGACTTATCTCTATCACCATAGATACCAATGCCATAGAACGCATCATTAGCAAAGGAAAACCAATGTAATGAGAGGTTGTTTCCCAATTCATGTCAAGGATAGTCCCTAAGTTACACCTCGTTCCGATATACGGAGCAATGCATAGATTCTTGAACTTTAAGTAGAACCAAGTTTTAAGGGGGGTAGAACGTATTGAGTCTAATCCAGTTAGGTCAGCCAATGCAACCGTTCGATCAGAGTGGCACAACGAAAGTGTGGTTAGCCTCTTCCCCATTGGCCCAGGATCGAAACAGCTGAGTTAGGTTCTACGTAAGGTTAGGTTATTAAATAGGATTTGAACCTTCCTTAGAAAAAGTACTCCTTACCCTTCGTCAATTTTGGGGACGAAATTGTGTTTTAAGGGGGGTAGATTGTAACACCCCGGATTTTTGTCAACCTGGGATTAAACATCCTTAGACAATGGGTCAACCAAAACACCTTGGTAATCGCTCAGAACCCAATTCCATAGCTAAAGAAATCACTTAGGATTAATTCCTTTAGAAATTAAGCATAAGTTAGCTAGCGCTACGCTAGAGTAGCTGTGAAATTGTCCCTGGTCGCTTTAAATACGTTCTACAAGACCCAAAACTTGTAGAACCAATGATGCTATAATATCCTAAAACCTTGGATCAAACTCTAAACCCGTTTGCTCTCAGGAACTCTTTAAAACTTTGTATTGGATCTAGACTGTGAGTCGAAAGTCCGATACCTACAATCTTAGACCGTTACGACCGCTTAGTTGGACTTGACAACCATTTCGAAAATCAAGGCCAACCGACGTTCAGAGGCTATTTCATTGAGCATGGAGTGAAGAGAGTGAGAATAGGGTTAGATTTGAAAATTTTAATTCAAATCTGGCACGTGACTTGGCGCGTTATTATTAAGCGTTTTGACCGTCAGAATTCAGCCAAATTACACCCTCGGATCAGGAAAAATTTCTCTTTCATATCACGAGACTTGTAGACCTGATCTAGGTGCGATGACCGCTGAACTGAAATTGGACTGCCACGTGTGATCTGCGAACTCTACCGGTCTGAAAACTTGATGTGTGCTAGATCCAGTATGCATGAGCTTAATTTCGACCGCGTTTGGCTAGGGGACCTCCAGATATGCTCTTTTGGACCAGAACAGCCCCGATTTGGTTATACCTCAAGTGAACCTTGTTCCCAAGCCTGATTTGGGAAGGTTTTAGGTTATAAAAGGGGTTTAAACCCTCACTTCTCTCACCCATCCGAATTTTCTAGAAACCCTAGCTGGTATGAGAGAAAAAGTGAGAGATTGTGAGAGAGAGTGGGAGAGCTTTTCCTGCTGCTTGCACAACCTGCTGCACGTGTTTAAGCCACGCAATCCAATCACTTTGCCGGTGATTTCGCCGCATTTCTAGGTAAGAAAATACCCTAATTACTTGCTGATTTGATGTTCCATCGATACCTTAGCTAAGTAGCTTATACATCTTGTGATATAGATTGCCTGTTCGCCGTAGACGAAGCGTATATGCTCCATTCGAATCGATTCGCCTCTAGGAAAAAGGTGCAGATTTTAAATGCTTTGATTGACTGTTTTCAACGCTTTCAATGTCTTTTAATAGTAGATTATCGACGGCAACGCCGTTTGACATGTACAATATGCTGTCTGTTTCCCGTTTCGTAAGGAGACAAAAAATATGAGATTTAGGGCATTTTAGTCATTTGTAGGAAATACTGTAAATATCCATATTTTGCTGAAATGATTGACACAGATTTTTGTCACAATAGGATATTAGGAATGCGTGCATAATCAGTTTGGTGAAGAGATTCGTCCAAATGCGCACCTTGAGTTGACATACACTATGTAGACTTAAGTGTGTAGACTAAGTGTTTGTATAAATGTTTGTATTAGTGTGTATTGAATTAAATGGTGTTATGAATTAGTTTAGGATTGAATTCTCAAATAATATGCTGATGTAAATGATTTCCTCCATGTTGGCTACATGCATGATTTCATTACATGTATGAGATGCATGTGTTAGATGATTTACTTAAGTTGTATGTCATAATATGTGTTAACATGCTCACATTGTTGTAATGCATTTCCATTACTCTTATATGATTGAAGAAGTGGATTCACAAATGTTTGGGACTATGCTTAGTCCAGGCAGTCGGTAACAGAGTAAATCTGTGGTTGGTTTCTATTTACCACGAAGGACCCGTCGATGAACGCGAGTCGTGTTTGGAGTTGGCGGCAGTGTTAGGCCACGCGGAGTGTTTCACGCACTTCATGTCGTTCGACTTGCGATGCGCTCGTGCTAGTCGAGCCCGTCAAGTAACCCGACTGACCGTTGATTGTTCACCCTGTATGAATCATAACTGCTTGAACCTAGAGTACTGAACTTACCGTTGGAAACCCTGTTAACCATGGTACCTTGATCCATAAAGACTCATGAGCAGGGCATGGTGGTATGGGACACCGTGGTCGAGCTGTCGGGCTACGCTAGGGCCACAAACCTCCCCATAGTGACCAGTGAACACCCTAGTCTGAGCAGATTATGGTGGTATGGGACACTATATTCTTGCTGTCAGCCTACATTGATCAGGTGACGAGCCCTTTGTAGTGACCTTGAGTTTATCCTGACACCACATGGGGGCGACGAGTCTTGATGCAGTCTTAAGGATAATTAGGCCTGTATTGATAAGGTGATGGGGGAGCGGTGCAACGAGTGCGAGCAACAGCCCTGACAGCCCTTGCAGTGACCTACAAATATAACATCGTATGAGATTACTAGGGTGACGACCCTAGACAGGATCTGTGTTGGGATTGATATAAGCAAGGTACCTTAGTTTCCCAATACTGCTGTATGAATGGACTAATAATAACTCGGTAATCATATCACCATCATATTGCATGTGCCTGAAAGATGTGGAGTACTGTGGGAAGAAAGCATGCCGCGGGCGTAAGATGGTGCCGTATGAGGGAGATCGTCGTTGAGGGCATCCATCATGTCATGTCATATTGCATTAACAACAGTATTTAGGAATGTTTGATTAATTGCTTTACTATTATCGCATGATTGATTTGAGAACATGCTAATCTCTGCTCTATTATTCCACTGAGTTGATCACTCACTCCCACGTTACGGGACGGTGTTTCCGGACACCCACCAGTCCCTATTGTGATTGCAGATGATGGCGCGGCCTGCGAGGCGGAGCCAGACTTGATGATGATGAGGAGGATCCCTCCTTTATGCGTGTTCTAATCGACGGGATTACAGGGAGATTCATTAGATGCCATGACACTTGTCATTTTATATTTTCAAAGCACTCATGTATATTCTTTCTTTCTATTTTGAGGTATACATGTATATGTTTAACCTGGTAACATGTTCACACTCTGGAGACTTCCCATCAATTATATATTATATGTATGTATCACAGTCTTTCGCTTGTTAATTTAACTGTCTCTGGAGTATGATATGTTGTTCTGGCTTAATCCCACTCATGTTTAATACATTAGCACAGACAACATTCAATCATACACATTTATGTTGCATAAGTGATGTTGTGGAACTCGGGAGTGGAGTTTTTACTCGACCCCCGATTTTCGGGATGTTACACTCTCATTTCTCTCTCATTCTAGGCAACTTCCAAGAGAGCACCCAACGTCCAAGCTTCCCAAGCAACCCAAGTGTGGCTTACTTCTCTACCACCCAATCTCTCATCCCCACCATCAAAACTTTATCATCCTCCATCAAGATCGAAGCTAAGGAGCCTAGAAGTCCAAGGAGCTAAAGAAGAAGGCCGATAGGTGGGTGATCCATCGTTGATTTTCAATTTGATGGCCCACTTATGATGGGACCAAATTTGATGTATGTGTTATAATTATATAAGGGGCCCATAGTGGCGGGCCCCTCCATCATATTGTTTCTCTCTCTCTCTCTCTCTATATCTCTCTTTCATTGTTGATGGCCCAGCCGATGGTTTGTATATTTTATCCATGTTTTTCATTTAGTGGACCGCACTATAGTCCACTTGTAGGGCCCACCTACTGCCTGTCAGTATGGATAGGCCTTGATGAAGGAAAATCACAAATATCAGCTTATTTCCAAAGCTATGGTGGGCCACACGTGTGGACCCACCAATGATGCATGTATTTCACACATGTTGTGGGGCCAGCCGTGAAGTATGGGTCTTATCCACACCGTCTAGACCTTGGACGGTGGGACCCCCCATGATGGGTGTGTTGTTTCCACACCGTCCAATCCTAGACGGTGGGTATCTGGACGTTGGATCCTTTTAAATAATAATAATATTATTATTATTATTATTATTATTATTATTATTATATTGTATATATGATATATTCATGTATGTATGTGGTGGGCCCCATGTGGGGACCCACTTGCTTTAGAAGTGGATTGGCTGGAGGACTACAAACCAGTTATAGCTGACGTATTGCATCAGCAAGTTGTGGCCCCATCTAGATGCATGTGGTATGATCCACACCGTCCGCCCATTTGCTGGACGGTGGGATCTAGCCACACGTGTGAGGTCCTCATAGTCCAGCTAAGATGTGGCCCCTCACCGGATGTTTGTGGATGATCCACACCATCCATCCATTCCATTTAGACGAGGTGTGAGGATCCCACCGTGATGCATGTTTTGTATTCCTGCCGTCCATTTGTTTTGATGGTGAGCTAGCTGTTGCTACCATATGCTGCTGCACGTGCAGCAGCAGCACTCTGATGTATGTGAGAACCCCCCTGCCGTCCATGCTATGTGGATCCACACCGTCCAGACCTTGGACAGTGGGACCAACCATGATGCCATGATGCATGTGTTGTATTTATACTGTCCAACCTTTTTTAGGGATCGTTTTATGGCATGAGAAAAGAATAAGACAAATTTATAGTTTAAACGGACCCCACCATTGAAAATAGTGGGGACAGTGACATCCATCGTTCAAAACTTCTTAAGGGCCACGGTAGTTCCAATCAAGCTGATGTTTTTATTTTCACTTCATTTATGTCCATGTTAACTTATGAATAGGTCAGATCTTAAAAGTGCATAACAGTGGGTCCTATAAATGTTTTAATGGTGGGTGTGGGTGTTCTCACGATTTTCTGTGGTGGGCCCTGTAGGATTTTAATGGTAAAAATCCTTCTCTGCACTATTATTTATGGTATGGTTCAGATGATCTTTCAATATGATTTATTTATGGAAATGCTCTAAAATGATCTCTAAAAATAGAAGAATAGTGTAGATGATGCGGCCCATTTGATGTATGATTGGCCCATTGGTGTGGCCCATTTGATGTATATTGGCCCATTGGTGTGGTCCATATGATGCAGCTCATTTAAAGTATATTGGCCCATCAGTACGACCCATATGATGCTGCCCATTCGACATATGTTGGCCCATTTGTGTGGCTCATATGATGCGGTCCACTTGATGTATATGAGGCCCATTGAGATGTATTTGAGGCCCATGAGATTGAGGTCCAATGTGATGTATATAAGGACCATGAGTGAGGCCCAATGAGATGTATATGAGGCTAAATGTGACGTATATGAGGTCCATTGTGATGTGTGATTCTACCATGATGTATGTAATGATGTTTATGGCGGACCATGCCTTGGGAGTAAAGATGGTTTGACATCCACATTGTAAGAGCAATGATGGTTAAATGTCCACATTGTAACTCTCCCTAGGGCCCATTGTTAAGCCCATACTTTTGTGTGTAGGCCTTCTAGGACTTTCGTTATGAATAGAGTTCATCACCATATAACATGCTTAGTATAGCTACATGATTCAAGCTCATACACATCTTACGTATGCTTGATATGAGGAGTGACTAATCATAGCATATTCCTTTGAAAAAATTGTTCATGGGGCTCCATGATAGACGGAGTTTTCCCCACATGAACGTGTGGTATGTTCAAGATTGTTGCATGATTGATAGTATGATTCATGCATCTCGCATTTGTATGACATGATTACTGTACACCCTAGTGACATCAGGGCTATGGCTTCCACAGGCATATCGTGGATGGTAGGATCGGATACCAAAAATACTGTTACTAGCATCGGGGCACCATAAATGTCTCTGGGTGAAAATCCCTAAACTCGATGCTACCAAAGAATGACTCCAACGTCAAGATGGAGTGGATAAGATTGTTGCATGACTGATAGTATGATTCATGCACCTCGCATTTGTATGACATGATTACCGTACACCCTAGTGACATCAGGGCTATGGCTTCCACAGGCATATCGTGGATGGTAGGATCGGATACCAAAAATACTGTTACTAGCATCGGGGCGCCATAAATGTCTCTGGGTGAAAATCCCTAAACTTGATGCTACCAAAGAATGACTCCAACGTCAAGATGGAGTGGATACATGAGCGCACGAAGGCCATATACTAGTAGGCTGTGTCTCCCACTGTGTTGGGGTCGGTTTGAAAGGGGTATGAACTTACCCGCTTGAGTGAGGGAGAACTATCTAGGTTAAGTTTGACCAGCTTGAGGAATGGGTCTGCTATCGACGAGCCTAGCCTGATATTGGCAGGTGGATAGTGAGGCCTCTTCCACTTACCAAGTTGTGCGCTCGATAAGGGTGACAAGCTGACATAGAGTGTATTAGACCTTGATGATTGTCCAATGTGAGAACTATATGATATTTGATGCTCTATTGATGAGCTGCATTGACATGTAGATTCGGATGAGGATTGGTATGCTTGAGTTGCATCTTTGTAATACCCCGGATTTTGGCCAACCTGGGATTAAACGTCCTTAGGCAATGGGTCAACTAAAACACCTGGGAAATCGCTCAGAATCCAATTCCATGGCCAAAGAAATCACTTAGGATTAATTCCTTTAGAAACTAAGCATAAGTTAGTTAGCGCAACGCTAGAGTAGCTGGGAAATAGTCCCTGATCACTTTAAATACGTTCTACAAGACCCAAAACTTGTAGAATCCATGGTGCTATAATACTTTATAACCTCAGATCAAACTCTAAACCGGTTTGTTCTCTAGACCTCTTTGAAACTTTGTATTGGATCTAGACCGCACGTCGAAAGTCTGATACCTACAATCATAGACTGTTAAAACCGCCTAGGTGGACTTGACAATCATTTCGAAAATCAAGTCCAACCGACATTCACAGGCTATTTCATTGAGCCTGGAGTGAAGAGAGTGAGACTAGGGTTAAAATTAGAATTTGAAATTCAAATCTGGCACACGACTTAACGCTTCAGTATTAAGCGTTCTGACTGTCAGAATTCAGCCAAATTACACCCTTGGATCAGGAAAAATTTCTATTTCATATCATGAGACTTGTAGGCCTGATCTACGTGCGGTGACCGCTGAACTGAAACTGGACCACCACGTGCGATCTACGAACACTGAGGGTCTGAAAATGGGATGAGAGCGACATCCGACAAGTACGAACTTAAGTCCGATCGCGTTCGGCCAGGGGACCACCAGAAATGTCCTTTTGGACCGAAACAGCTCCGAATTGGATATACCTCAAGTATACTTTGTTCCTAAGCCTATTCTGGGCACATTTAGGCTTATAAAATGGGTTGAAACCCTCATTCCTCTCTCCCATCCGAATTTGAGAAAAATCCTAGATTGGGAGAGAGAAAAGGTGAGAGTTTGTGAGAGAGAGTAGGAGAGAATTTTCCTGCTGCTGCCCTACCTGTTGCACGTGCTTTAGCAACACGCTCCAATCACTTAGCCATTGATTTCTCTGCATTTCTAGGTAAGAAAATACCCTAATAAGTTGTTGATTTGCTGATCCCTTGGTTCCATAGCGAAATAGCTGATAGATCTTGTGTATTAGGTTCACAGTTCGTCGTAGACGAAGCGTATACGCTCCGTTTGAATTACTACTCCTATAAGAGAAAAGGTGCGGATATTAGACGCTTTGATTGACTGTTTTCAATGCTTTCAATGTCGTTTAATAGTAGATTATCGATGGCAACACCGTTTGACATGTACAACATGCTGTCCGTTTCCTGTTTCATAAGCAGACAAAGAATATGAGATTTAGGGCATTTTAGTCATTTGTAGGAAATACTGTTTTCATCCATAATTTTCTGATGTAATTGACATGGCTTCTTGTCACATTAGGATACTAGGAATGCGTGCATAATTAGTTTGGCGAAGAGATTGGCCTAAATACGAGCTTTGAGTCGACATACTATATGTAGACTTAAGTGTGTAGTTTAAGTGTTTGTATAAATGCCTGTATTGGTATGTATTGTATTACATGGTGTTATGAATTAGTTTGAGATTGATTTCGCAATTAATATGCTGATGTAAATGATTTCCTACATGTTAGCTATATGCATGATTTCAATATATGTATGAAATGCTTGCGTTGGATGATTTACTTAAGTTGTATGTTATAACATGTGTTAACATGCTCACATGGTTGTATTTCATTTCCATCACTCTCACACGACTGCTGATGTGGATTCATGATTGTTTGGGACTATGCCTAGTCTAGGCAGTCGGCAACCGAGCAAGTTCGTGGTTGGCTTATCTTTGCCACGAACGACGCGTCGATGAACGCGAGTCGTGTTCTGGAGTTGGCGGTAGTGGTTAGGCCACACGAGGTGTTTTACGCACTTCATGTCGTTCAACTTGAGATGTGCTCGTGCTAGTCGAGCCCGTCAAGTAACCCGACTGGCCATTATATGTTCACCCTGTATGAGTCATAACTACTTGAACCTAGGGTACTGAACTTACCATTGTAAACCCTGTCAACCATGGTACCTTGATCCACAAAGACTCATGAGCCGGGCATGGTGGTATGAGACACCGTGGTCGAGCTGTCGGCCTACGCTGGGGCCACAAACCTCCCCGTAGTGACCAGTGAGCACCTATGACTCGTGAGCAGATTATGGTGGTATGGGACACTATATTCTTGCTGTCGGCCTACATTGATAAGGTGATGGGGGAGCGGTGCAACGAGTGCGAGCAACAGCCCTGACAGCCCTTTGTAGTGACCGCGAGTGTATTCTGAGTCTACGGGAGGTGACGACCCTTCCGTAGCAGTGAGAGTACAGTAGGCCTGTATTGATAAGGTGATGGGGGAGCGGAGCAACGAGTGCATGCAACAGCCCTGATAGCCCTTGCAGCGACCTAAAAAATATACATCGTATGAGATTACTAGGAGACAGGATCTGTGTTGGGATTGATACAAGGGAAGTACCTTAGTTTCCCAATCCTGCTATTTGAATGGACTAATAACAACCCAAAAATTATATCACCATTACATTACATGTGCCTAGAAGATGTGGAGTACTTGAGGGACGATTTCATGCCGCGGTCGTAAGATGGTGCCGTATGAGGGAGATCGTCGGTGAGGGCATATATCACGTCATGTCATATTGCATTAACAATAGTATTAGGATTGTTTGATTTACTGCTTTACTATTATCGCATGATTGATTTGATAACATGTTAATCTCTGCTCTCTTATCCCACTGAGTTGATCACTCACTCCCACGTTATGGGATGGTGTTTCCGGACACCCACCAGTCCCTATTTTGGTTGCAGATGATGGTGCTGCTTGAGAAGCGGAGCTGGACTTGATGATGATGAGGATCCGTCCTTTATGCGTGTTTTGATTGACGGGATTACAGGGAGGTTGATTAGATGCCTTGACACATGTCATTTTATATTTTTAGCGCACTCATGTATATTCATTTTGTTTACTTTGGAAGTATAAATGTATGTATATAACCTGGTAACATGTTCACACTCTGGAGACATACAACAGTTTATATATGCTATATATACTATCACAGTCTTCCGCTTGTAAATTTAACTGTCTCTGGAGTTTAATATGTTGTTCTGGCTTAATCTCACTCATGTTTAATACATTAACACAGACAACATTCAATCATATGCATTTATGTTGCATAAATAACATTTTGGAACTTGGGAGTTGGGTTTTTACTCGACCCCCGATTTTCGGGATGTTACAATCTTGCATCGCATGGCCTTGGTATGGCCAACATCATCCACTCCTTGCATTGTATGGCCTTGATGTGGCAGATAGCATTCATGCCTTGCATTGCATAGCCTTAGTATGACTGATGACATTCATGGACTTACTGACACTTCCGCATTACTCTGATATTGCAAACTTTCATTTCTACCATATGCACACACTTTTACCACCCTCTAAGCTTTTTATAAGCTTATGCACGATCGTTGTGTGTAGGTGAAACTAGGCAATAGCTGTTCAGGAGCAAGAGCGTGCTATAAAGCTTCCAGAGTTTTGGTTTTATTATTACTATATTTCCCTTTATATACATTGTACTCAAAGTTTTTTTTATCATAGTAGATTTGTGAAGATGATGTTGGTTGTTGTTTGTGGGTTATACTTATGGTTATACTTACTGCAAATCAAATTCATGTTGAAAATCCTCCTCTTTGGATCCCAAGATCAGAACATGGTGTAAGGGTGCCGAGAGCCAAGAATGGGGTACTACGAAGGCTGTCGGCGTCGGATTCGGCGATCGGGAATTTTGTGAGCTCGGTTTCCAAGTTTAGGGCATGACATTCCATCTCTTGATGGCCGAACTCGTGGTTTTTCAGTGAAGTGTAACATAATGTTCTTCCCTGTGAAGTGTAACATAGTGTTCTTCCCTGGACATTAAGGAGCTCATTGGTCATGAGTAGTGTTGGCCGACCTCCTCTTATGTGCATATATGTCCGAGCTGGTTTTTCCGTAGTGGCTAGTCCATTTTTACCCATAACACACATTGTTGTTAGCTTATTATTATAGGGACTTTCAATCCAGGATGTCAAACATAACCAAAATCTAATGGATCCCAAATCTAAGAATTTTCAAGTCCAATAGATTCTACCCTAGTTCCTTGTGCGGCCCACCCAAGGTATGGATCGGCCTGAACTCTTCGGACCATGATCTAACATGACTTGAGAGAAGGATGGGTGGTGTGAATGACACATAAACATCAAGGTGGGTCCCACAAGTGCTACCAAAATGGGTAACCCTCTTTGCCCATTGATTCCATTTATGTGGTCTACCTAAGATTCAGATACCCTCATTTTTGGGCCTATGGCCTAACATGATCTATCAAAACAGATGAATGGTGTGGATGAAAAATATACATCATGGATGGTCCCACAAGTGGACCCCACTCCACGCCTATGGTTTGGCCTCTGCTCGCCCATTAGGCAGTGGTGGCATGTTATATATATATATATATATATATATATATATATATATATATATATATATATATATATATATTTGTTTTGATTTGGTCATACCATCAAAGAGGGCCCACCTGGATAATCTACTCTATTCACATGTAGGCCATATTGAGCGGGGCCGATGGGCTCTAATTTGGACTAATTTGGACGAACAGGGACTCCATAGTGAGCCTTGGAAGATTTCAACAGTAGGAATTGGCTTACTTTAGTGTGGCCTACTTGAGATTCAGATCTGTCTCATTTTCATCCTAAGACATAAAATGATCTGAAGAAGTTGGTGGAAGGCTTAGATTAAAGATATACATCAAGATGGGTCCCGCTTATTAGACCCATGCTTGGTCGGGATGGGATAATGCCCAGCATGCATGGCTACTCTTTGTATTATTATTATTATGTGTGTGTGTATTTGATACATTGTCAAGGTGGGTCGTATGTTGATGATCTACTTCATCCACTATCTTAGATAGCTCGAACAGAGCCAAATATGCCCTGACTTGGGATGGTTTCGATGATCAGGGACCCACTGCAGGCCTAGGAAGATTTCAATAGTAGGGGATTGTTTCCCTCTATGCAGTCCACTAAAAAAATCAGATTTGCCTCATCTTTTGGCCCATGGCCTAAAATGATCTGAAGAAACTAGTGGAAAACGTTGATTTCATTATTGCATCAAGGTAGGGTCCATGAGTGGAAACCCACTCTTCAAGCCCTTGTAAAGGCAACATCCCTAATGCTTGGGCTTACGAGCCCCAGTATCATTACAGTGTAGTCCACCTGAGATTCGGTTCGACTTCATTTTTGGTCCCAACATCAAAACTAAGATGGAAGTTTGGATGGACGGAGTGGATGAGATATAAGCATCATGGTGGGGCCCATGAGTGGAGGCCCCACTCCCCCTTTGTATTAATGGAGTCTTGACACTGGACAGTTCTAGCGTCTCACACTAAGAAAGTCCAACATCTGGACATTTTTGTGTGTTTCTTTTTGAAAGGAAATGGCAAGTAGGTAGGGTCCACATGAGAAATCTCGGTTGTCCATTAGGTGGGCCAACTCATGGTATGCTCAAGAACTTCTAACCAAGCAAAAATTTGTGTCTTTGCTTCCTCAATATATGTGTGATCTAATCAATAGTTCAGATGGAAAATAAACATCATGGTGGGCCACGCAAGGTGGTCCACACTTTGTTAACATATAGGGTACACTATCCAACAATGGCTCACTTGCGGACCTCACAACATCATAACTAAAATAAAAGGATGAAGAAAAGGAAAATGAGGGAAGATGATCCGACCCCCGCTATTATGGGGTCCACCATATAATCTATACATGATCAAGGTGGGCCCTACCCTTGTGGACCCACCAATTTTTTTTAAAAAAAAAACACAAAGAAATGGAGGGATTTTGACCCTCCCATACACTCACAACAATGGATGAATGGTTGGATCAACTTGGATCGATGATCAAACAACTTGGATGGTGAAGTTCCTCTCCTAAACTTTAATATTTCCTCAAGCTCTAATCTCTCTTAATCCCTCTCTTAAAAAAACTTATTTCTCTCAAGCACTCTTTCTTCTCTTTATAATCTCTGTCCAATTTTCTCTAATCTTTTCTCTCTCTCTCTAATCTCTTTTTTTCTCTATCTTAATCTCTTTTCTCTTTTCTTCTCACTCTCATTTACTAGGAAAATTTGGAGAAATGAGAGGGGTTCAGGAGCTCTTGTGGTAGAACTTTTGGGTAGATAGGGAATTATGAAAAGAGAGAGGGGTAGAATGGGAAGAAAAAGAAGGAAATAATGATTTCTAAGCATAGGTAAAGGCATGGGTTGCATGAGTAAGGTATGTGTTTTTTTTTTACTAAAGGGGAGTGAGAGTGACATGAGTGATGGATGTGTTGATTGATTTTACAACTTTAAGGTTTATGCAAGTGAGGCCCTTGTGCATTGCGTGGCCCACCTTGAAATGTGCCAAAACTACAGCTTCTAATATAGGGGCCGTAATGGGATGTGCTACACGACGTTGAAATTATACTGCCCACGCGGTTGCTAGGGTACAAGTCTCGAGGTGTTGTGGTACAAAAATAGGGTAACGATTAAAACTCATCGATTTGGTCCGTCGAAAATATGTCAGCACCGAAAATGAAGCATACGGTTAACCTCATAGGGTTATGGGCTTACAGGACGTGCTAGTTCAAGTGGCCCCTAAAGCATTGAATCTTAACAATAGTCTAACACTGGGTACTTAGGATTGGAAAGGAGCATTAACCACTCAGACTGTTTTCCCAAATGAGATACGGTCGTTCTTCAAGATGTACAACTTAGTATTTAACATGCCCAGGAATATGGGAGGGCCCAAGTTGAATAATTTCGTATTAAAACTGAGAATACTAACAGATAAATGGCTAGCCAGATTGAGGCTATGCATCGATTCATGGCTATGATGGCTGAACGAATGACATCAGCTATGTAATATAATATTGAAGGAAGTTCTACCGACAACGTGACTTAACTAGCACTTATGCCTCCTCCACAGAGGAATCCAACACCAATCCTAGTTTAAGAAATGCAAAATACTCTGCCTCCCATTGAACTAAGAAAACTAGACCGGGATGCTAGAAATTTCATACCTAAAAATCAAAATTAAGGATTAATAGGAGGATATAACCCTTAACATTCCTCTACAATTCCCTAGGAATCCTTTGTTTAAAGAGGTATTGAACCAATTTGGTCTTAATACACCACCGATTATCAAACCTTATTGAGTGGATCATGACCGAACCTTGGGAAATAGAAACCAAAGCCCGTAAGAACTACCCTCAGATCCTTGAAGAATATGAAAAGGTATTAATTTCAAGGAAGAAATTTTCTTTAAGGGGAGTAGATTGTAACATCTCGAAAATCTTCGTACAAAGGCCCGAGTACCACCTCAGGCAGAAATCGGTAAGGATTGTATTCTGTAGAAATTTAGTCAAAAATTAATTAAGTACTGAACTAAATTAATCGATAGAATTAGCTCGAACCACCATTTACACAAATGGCAAGACCCAAAACCCTTAAAATCGCTAACTCAACACTACTTGATAACCTAGGAGAAATTCCACGAGGTTATCGCTCTTATGAATACATTGAAACTCCATATCGGACCTGGACCACATGTCAAAAGTCCAATGACTGCAAAATTATAGGGTTATGACCGTCTTACTGGACTTAACAACCATTGTAGGAATTGAGCCTAAATAGTATTCGAAAATGCATAACTTGAGCTCTGAGTAAAGTGTAACATCTCGAAAAAATCCGTACACAGACCCGAGTACCAACTCGATCAGAAATCACTTAGGATTAATTCCCTTAGAAAATAAGCGTAAGTTAACTAGCACTATGTTAGATTAGATGTGAAATTCTCACTGATCGCTTTAAATACGTTCTGCAAGACCCAAAACTTGTAGAATCAATGACGCAATAATGTCCTGAAACCTAGGATCAAACTCTAAACCCATTTACTCTCAGGAACCCTTTGAAACTTTGTATTGGATCTAGACCGCATGTCGAAAGTCCGATATCTACAATCTTAGACCATTATGACCACTTAGCTGGACTTGACAATCGTTTCAAAAATCAAGTGTAACGCCTTGAAAATCGGGGGTCGGGTAGAAACCCAACTCCCGAGTTCCAGAACATCACTTATGCAACATTTTCAATGATGGATGAATGTCGGTGGTAATAGTACATAAAACATGAGATGGATTAAGCCAAAACAACATATCATACTCCAGAGACAGTTAAATTAGCAAGCAGAAGAATGTGATAGATATATAAAATATATAAATGATTGTAATTCTTCAGAGTGTGAACATGTTACCAGGTTAACTAAATACATGTATACTCCAAAATAGAAAGAAAAGAATATACATGAGTGCTCCAAAAATATAAAATGACAAGTGTCATGGCGTCTAATCAACCTCCCTGTAATCTCATCGATCAGAACCTGCATATAGGAGGGATCCTCCTCATCATCATCAAGTCTGACTCTGCTTCGCAAGCATCACCACCATCTGAAACTAAAATAGGGACTGGTTGGTGTGCGCAATACCGTGGAATCATAGAGAAAAGATTAGCATGTTATCAAATCAATTGCGCGATAATGGTAAAGCAAGCAATCAAGCATTCCTAAATACTGTGAATAATGCAAGCATGAAATGACATGATGGATGCCCTCGCCGACATACTCCCTCATGCGACACCATCTTACGTCCGCGGCATGCTTTCTTCCCTCAGTGCTCTACATCTTCCAGGTACATGCAGTGCGATATGAATATGATTACCGAGTTGTTATTAGTCTTTTTCATACAGCAGGATTAAAAAACTAGGGTACTTCCCTTATATCATTCCCAACAAGGATCCCGTCTAGGGCCGTCACTCCTAGTAATCTCATACGATGATATATTTCTAGGTCGCTGCAAGGGCTTCTAGGGCTGTTGCATGCACTCGTTGCTCCATTCCCCCATCACCTTATCAATACAGGCCTAGTTGTACTCTTGTTGCAACGGAAGGGTCGTCGCCTCATGTAGACTCAAAGTATGCTCGAGGTAACTACAAAGGGCTGCCAGGGCTGTTGCTCGCACTCATTGCACCGCTCCCCCATCACCTTATCAGTGTAGGCCGACAGTTCGAATATAGTGTCCCATACCACCATAATCGGCTCACGTGTCTGGGTTTCTCACTAGTCACTACGGGGAGGTTTGTGGCCCCAGCGTAGGCCGACAACTTAACCATGGTGTCTCATACCACCATGCCCGGCTCATGAGTCTTAATGGATCAAGGTACCACGGTTATCAGGGTTATCACTGGTAAGTTCAGTACCCTAGATTCAAGCAGTTATGACGAATACAAGGTGAACATACAATGGTCAGTCGGGTTACTTGATGAATCTGACTAGCGTGAGCGCACGTTGAATCGACAAACATGAAGTGCACAAGCACTTCGTGTGGCGTAACCACTGCCGACGATTCTAGTATGACTCGGGTTTGTTATACACATCCTTCATGGCGAATAGAATCCAACCATGAATTCTAAACTGTTACCGACTGCCTGGACTAGAGTATAGCCCCAAGCACATGTAATGTGAATCAGTAATCAAATGAGAGAGACAGAATTGAGATACAAGTAATTCCAGCATGTTATCAGCGTGTTATAACATATATTAAAAGCATTAACCATACACGAGTATTTCACACATAAGGTAATCAATTCAATACAACAAAACATGGAGGAATTCATGTACATCAATAAATTAGTTGAGAATCCAATCTCAACGCTAATCTACAACACCATTTACTTAATACTTACTAATACATGCATTTATACAAACACTTAGACTACACAACTCCAATGTACTTGACGTATGTTGATTTCAACATATAATATGATAAATCCTTATATCAAGGAGATGTCTAATACAAAACAATCATGTTCTTACATTCAATACATATGGCAGGCATAAATCATATTGATTTAGGCATTTCAACAAACACTTAATCTACACACATTAGTCTACATAGCATAAGTCGGCCAATATGTGCATTAGGACGAATCTCTTCACCAAACAGATCATACACGTATAACTAGTATAGGTACACGATAAATACTCATGGCAATCATATCGGCAAAATACGTACGTATACGGTATTTCCTACAAATACCTAAAATACCCTAAATCTCATATTCTTCGTATGTATTCGAAATGCAAAACGGACAGCATGTTCTACATGTCAAACAGCATCCTCATCAGCAATCTACCATTAAACGGCATTAAAAGCTTTGAAAACAGGTAATCTAAGTGTCCAAAATCCGCACCTTAAACCAGAAATGGGTATTCGTTAAGATTCAGAGGATGTGTCTTCGTCAACGGCAGATACGCTACCTATAGCAAGAAACAGGCTAGCTAGAACTCTTCTATAGCTAGTCTAAGCTTTAAATCAGGTTAGGGTTAGGGTTTTCTTACCTAAAATGAAACCAGAATCACCGGAATAATGATGCAGGTAGGTGGCTTTGGCAAGTGGAGCAGCAGGGAAGAATCCCAGGAGAAAGCTCCAACTGCTCCCCCACTTTCTCTCTTTTCTCTATTCTCTCCTAGGTTTTTCCCCAAATTCGTATGGGATAGAAGGCTAAGAGTTTGAGGCCCTTTTATAAGCCCAAACATAACCAAAACAGACTTTAAGTCAAGGTATACTTAGGTTATAGCCAAATCGGGTCTTTCCCGATCCAAAAGAGCATTTCTGGAGGTCCCCTGACCAAATGCAGTCGGACTTAAGCTCATGGGTATTCGATCCTGATCACATTAAGTTTTCGTTCTGATGGTGTTCCCAGATCACATGTGGCAAACCAGTTTCAGTTCAGCGGTCATTGAGACTCGATCGAGGATTCCAAGTAAACTGACATGAGTGGGAAATGTTCCCTGATCCGAGGGTATATTTGGGTCAGATTCTGACGGTCTGAATGCTTATACTTAACCCGCAAGCGAAACGTGTCATATTTATTTAAATCATATTTAATTTTTAATGAATTTCACTCTTTCTCACACTCCTTGCTCCAGGCTCAATGAAATAGCCTCAGAACATCAGTTGGGCTTGATTTTCGAAATGATTGTCAAGTCCAGCTAAGCGGTCATAATGGTCTAAGATTGTAAATATCGGACTCTCGACGCACGGTTTAGATCTAATACGAAGTTTTAAAGGGTTCATGAGGGCAAACGGGTTTAGAGTTTGATCCTAGATTTTAGGGTAACGTAGCGGTAACAATTCTAGAGGTTTTGGGTCTTACAGATCGTATTTAAAGTGGTTGGTGCTAATTTTGCAGGAAGTCTAGTGTAGCGCTGGCTAATTCGAGTTAAATTTCTAAAGAATTAGGTTCTAAATGATTTCTCTGGCTTTGGAATTGAATTTGGAGAAGCTCCCAAGGTGCTATGGTTGACCCATTGCCTAAGGACGTTTAATTCCAAGTAGGCAAAAATCTGGGGTGTTACAATCTACCCCCCTTAAAATAAAATTTCATTCTCAAAATTGGCTAAGGGTAATGAGGAAAGATTAATCATTTCCTTCACCTAAGTTTTGTTGATTTCATGTTTCCATACGTGGTAGGGTGTATACAATCCATATAAGCCTGGTTCCTTTCAGTCTATCCCCTTTAAAACTTACTTCTTTATGCATTACTTAGACCCTAACAGTTTGCTACAATTTATTTCTCTACCTGTTTGGTATCTTGACGACAATTTCCATCTACTTAGAGTAAGATATATATTTTCTATGGTTGACCAATACAGAGAGACGGTTGTAGTGGGCTTGATCCCGATATGTCGAATGTCCTCCTGGCCAGGGTAGACAACATTGTATCCCTTCCTAATCCTAGTGGATCCTGGTCTTCTACTCGGCTAAGCAGTGAGTCCATTGGTAGTCGTCCAGGATTGAGAATTTGGGTCAAGCTGCGAATGTTTTGCATTTGTTCATTCTAGTAACTCCGTAATCCGATCACTCTAAAAGCTTAGGGAATGTCAATCACTAAAAGGTTCAAAAGTCTTATTTATAAGGTTGTGCTTTGGATCTTGATTTAGGAGAGTTCTCGCCTGAATCTATGTCCAAGGTAGGGATTAATAAACACTTTAATAGATCATCCTAAAGGATTCCTAATCATACAGAATCAGCCAAGGCTTCTATTATGCTCGTATTTAACGAGTAGGTTTGTGGATACACTAACCTTCGCCTGCTCACGCTGCTAGGCCTATGATTTAATATGCATGGGTTCAACACTTAAGCCTTAATTGTTTCCCTGAATTTCCTTCGATCTTGGGCCAGTGGGGCAAAGGCCCACCACGCTTCCGCTGTGCTACTCTGATCCAACGGTTATATTTGCTAATCCTAATTGGATTGGGCTCAATACGTTCTACCCCCCTTAAAACTTAGTTCTCCTTAAGGTTCAAGAATCAATACCTTGATTCGTATATCGGAACTAGGTGTAACTTAGGGCCTATCCTTGACATGAAATGGGAAACAACCTCTCACTACATTGGTCTTCCTTTGTTACTGATGCGTTCTATGACATTGGTACCTATAACTATAGAAAAGAGCTGAAATGATGGGTGTTGTGGTTGATTTCAAGGACAGATGTGAGTTTATGGCAAGAGGTCTATTCTCTATTGACTGTATGTCCTTAACATTTTCCAAAGGCAAAGCAATACTTTTGGTAGTAGGTGGTCGGCCCAACACAGAAGAAAAGTTGTGTAGTGGGTTTGAGCCGGATACATAGACTTTCTGCCTAGGACAAAATTTACCGTATCGGTTCTTAATCCTAGTCGATCCCGATCTTCTGCTTGATCAGAGCATTTGATTTATTGGTAACTACTAGGATTAAGAAGTCGATTCAAACCACGAATACATCGCTTACATACAGTTCCCTTACTCTACGTTCCCGATTGTAAGAAGTCCTTGGGAAGGCAATTCTAAGGGGAATTCTAAGGGGCGTGCTGGTTTATTCTAAGTTCGATCTGAGGGATTTATAAGTTTTCCCTGAGAATGAATGGTTCTAAGTTAAAACAACTTTCCTAAGGGTTATAACAGAAGTCTATAAGTATTAAGGGGACCTATCGAAGGAATGAGGTTCTACTCCAACCAAATCTAACCTACTATTCCTTAGCATATACAGGTTTTACACTACTTAATATAACTAGTAGACTAGTCTGTAACTCACTAGCTGTAATCCAATGCCTAAGCTTATACGCTAAATGGTTTCATACCATTTATACTACAGAGGATTGTTCTATCGCTTAGAGTCAAGATTGTCTAATTGAAATTAGATTTCCTATATCGTCAGGTCTTTCAAAAATCTAGGAGTACTAACTCTAAGTCTAAAACTCCAAGGGCATAGGTGGCCAGTGGTCTCAAGTTGTGTTAAATGGGACCGCATTATTAATCCCATGTCGGGATTGGGAGTGGCATGCTTGGTAGGAGGGTGGGGTGGGATAAAAATTAATTTCATAGGCTTAATCCCCGGATTTACAACATGGTAATGGAAACCATAGGATACACCCAATCTAGGGACAATACCTTACAGCGAACGAAACGGCATGCACTTCATTTAACAAAATTTGTCACAATATATGGAATAAAGTTCCACATGAATTATGACAGGAACGCATGCGGCTATGCTAAGCCCAAACTACTAAACACAAACACATTTTCTACCTATGACATCACTAGACCCAACAACAACAAAACATAGAACTCCTTAAAATGGTAATCAAACAATCTATAGGACAATGGAATGGATGCCTAATTCTACCAAAGGACTTCTACCACGGTCCCGACTTACCTTCTTTAATACTGTCTAGTTTAATACTGTCTGTTGCCCATTAGAGCTCTATCGACAATGTATTTTCAATACTCCTCAAGCGAAGAAAGTGGAGAAATGGGATGGGTAAGTAGGTTTCCACGAGTTTGAGGCTCAAATGAGAGCTTAAGAGCTCAAATGAGGGAGAATGGAGATGAGTTTTGAATGGGTTGGGACAGTGGTGCACGAAAATGAAAGAGGAAGTGATTGGAGGGGTGGTTTTTGCCAAAAATCAGACATTTGGGAGAGAAAGGAGAGCTTGAGGGGTCACTTTGTGAAGGAGGGGCATGTTTGGGGAGGTTTTAAGGGACGACCCACACATTAGGGGGCTACCCTAACCCCAAAATGTGATCGGCCCGATGGTAAGGCATAAAGATCGGGAAAATGGCTAAAACTAGCTCGAAAGAGCCATGAAAAGTGAAGGAAAGTGGATAAAGGGCTGAGATCTCTAAGTCTCCACGGGTTTATGTCTGAAATAGGAGTGTAATGGGTGAAAGAAGGGGAAAAATGGGAGAGAGAAAAGATCAAGATAGGAGAGGTTGGGGCTGGCACGTTTTAGAGCTCAAATGGGAGCTATGGGAGCTCCAACCGTAGAAAAGGGAAGAAGTAGGTGCTGGTTATGGCAGAGAACGGTAGAGGGATGAAGGAAAGAATAGAAAATGAAGGAAGAAATGATTGGAAGGGAGGTTGGAGAGAGAAAATAACAGCTTTGAAAGAAAAGAGAGCTTGGGGGGTGATTTTGTGAAGGAAGTAGGTGATTTTGAATGAACGGTGGGTCAGACCCTGGACCATTGGGTCCCAATAGACCCCAAATTCAATTGGCCCGAAGCCCAGACCCAGCCAAGACAGTTGACTGGCAAGGCCTCACCGAACTGCCGAGGCCCTCTTCGACTTTTGGTCAAACTGGCAAGGGGTCTCCCTTTGGGGGAGGTCCTTCTGCCCCCTGGGCCCCAAAAAAGTTAGGTTCCCACCTCGGAACCCTTTGGAAGTTAATCGTTTGCCCCCCCTCCATTTGCGGCATTTTCGGGGCCAATTCACAAACCGAAATGAGTTTATGCATCATGTGGCATATGATTTTGGGGAGGAGACGCTAATTTATCCAACTAATCCATTTATTCCATGAGATTCCAAAATTGAAATGGTCAAAAGTCTAATTTATACATATATTTACTATTTATAGTAAATTTTTATTTAATTATGATTCTCCATCATTTATATGTTAGGATTTATGTCTAAGATGAAAGGACTTAAAAAAAGTTGAAGAATGGGGTGGTGGAAGGAGAGATTTTGAAGGAATTGGATGAAAAGAGGTTTTAGGCCTTGAGATTGAGTGTAATGGTTGTGGTTGGCCCACAACCCGAGGACATCCATTTCTAGGTTTGGAATTCTTCAGGGAATGACTCAAACCAGTTGACTGATGACCTAAAGGTAACTTAGGTCGCTTCATGCGACCGAAGATATGTTATGGCGTAGATTATTGTATAGTCTCACCAGTCGGTGAAACTTGGGATTCTAATGTGGTTTCTAAGTTCCATTGCCCCCTTCCTAAGTCAGATTGTGTCAGTGTGCATCGTGTTACTATAACCCAGGTCCAGTTTAATCCAAATCATGCTCTGATACCATCTTTAACTCTTCAAAAATTGGGGGTCGGGTAGAAACCCAACTCTTGAGTTCCAGAACATCACCTATGCAACATTTTCAATGATGGATGAATGTCGGCGGTAATAGTACATAAAACATGAGATGGATTAAGCCAAAACAGCATATCATACTCCAGAGACAGTTAAATTAGCAAGCGGAAGAATGTGATAGATATATAAAATATATAAATGATTGTAAGTCTTCAGAGTGTGAACATGTTACCAGGTTAACTAAATACATGTATACTCCAAAATAGAAAGAAAAGAATATACATGAGTGCTCCAAAAATATAAAATGACAAGTGTTATGGCGTCTAATCAACCTCCCTATAATCTTGTCTTCAGAACCTGCATACAGGAGGGATCCTCCTCCTATCATCAATTCCGACTCTGCTTCGCAAGCATCGCCACCATCTGAAACTAAAATAGGGACTGGTTGGTGTGCGCAATACCGTCCCGCAACGTGGGAGTGAGTAGCTAACTCAGTGGAATCATAGAGCAAAGATTAGCATGTTATCAAATCAATCGCGCGATAATGATAAAGCAAGCAATCAAGCATTCCTAAATACTGTGAATAATGCAAGCATGAAATGACATGATGGATGCCCTCGCCGACATACTCCCTCATGCGACACCATCTTACGTCCGAGGCATGATTTCTTCCCTTAGTGCTCTACATCTACCAGGTACATGCAGTGCGATATGAATATGATTATCGAGTTGTTATTAGTCCTTTTCATACAGCAGGATTGGAAAACTCGGGTACTTCCCTCATATCATTCCCAACAAGGATCCCGTCTAGGGTCGTCACTCCTAGTAATCTCATACAATGATATATTTCTAGGTCGCTGCAAGGGCTTCCAGGGCTGTTGCATGCACTCGTTACTCTACTCCCCCATCACCTTATCAATACAGGCCTAGTTGTACTCTTGTTGGAACGGAAGGGTCGTCGCCTCACGTAGACTCAAAGTATGCTCGAGGTCACTACAAAGGGCTACCAGGGCTGTTGCTCGCACTCATTGCACCGGTCCCCCATCACCTTATCAATGTAGGCTGACAGCTCGAATATATCATCCCATACCACCATAAACGGCTCACGAGCCTGGGTTGCTCACTGGTCACTACGGGGAGGTTCGTGACCACAGCGTAGGCCGACAGCTAGACCACGGTGTCCCATACAACCATGCCCGGCTCATGAGTCTTAGTGGATCAAGGTACCACGGTTATCAGGGTTATCACTGGTAAGTTCAGTACCCTAGGTTCAAGCAGTTATGACGAATACATGGTGAACATACAATGGTCAGTCGGGTTACTTGATGAGTCCGACTAGCGCGAACGCACGTTGAATCGATCGACATGAAGTGCACAAGCACTTCGTGTGGCCTAACCACTGCCGACGATTCTAGTACGACTCGGGTTCGCCATACACATCTTTCATGGTGAATAGATTCCAACCATGAATTCTAAACTGTTACCGACTGCCTGGACTAGAGTATAGCCCCAAGCACATGTAATGTGAATTAATAATCAAATGAGAGAGACAGAATTGAGATACAAGTAATTCCAGCATGTTATCAGCGTGTTATAACATACATTAAAAGCATTAACCATACACGAGTATTTCACACATAAGGTAATCAATTCAATACAACAAAACATGGAGGAATTCATGTACATCAATAAATTTGATGAGAATCCAATCTCAACGCTAATCTACAACACCATTTACTCAATACTTACTAATACATGCATTTATACAAACACTTAGACTACACAACTCCAACATACTTGACGTATGTTGATTTCAACATATAATATGACAAATCCTTATATCAAGGAAATGTCTAATACACAACAATCATGTTCTTACATTCAATACATATGGCAGGTATAAATCATATTGATTTAGGCATTTCAACAAACACTTAGTCTATACACATTAGTCTACATAGCATAAGTCGGCCAATATGTGCATTAGGGCAAATCTCTTCGCCAAACAGATCATACACGTATAACTAGTATAGGTACACGATAAATACTCATGGCAATCATATCGGCAAAATACGTACGTATAAGGTATTTCCTACAAATACCTAAAATACCCTAAATCTCATATTCTTCGTACGTATTCGAAATGAAAAACGGACAGCATGTTCTACATGTCAAACAGTATTCTCATCAGCAATCTACCTTTAAACGGCATTGAAAGCTTTGAAAACAGGTAATCTAAGCATCTAAAATTCGCACCTTAAACCAGAAATGCGTATTCGTTAAGATTCAGACGATGTGTCTTCATCAACGGCAAATACGCTACCTATGACAAGAAACAGGTTAGCTAGAACTCTTCTATAGCTAGTCTAACCTCAAATTAGGTTAGGGTTAGGGTTTTCTTACCTAGAAAGAAACCAGAATTGTCGGAATAACGATGGAGGTACGTGGCTTTGGAACGTGGAGCAGTAGGGAAGAATCCCAGGAGAAAGCTCCAACTTCTCCCCCACTTTCTCTCTCTTTTCTCTCTTCTGTCCTAGGATTTTTCCCAAATTCGTATGGGTTAGAAGGCTAAGGGTTTAAGGCCCTTTTATAAGCCCAAACATAACTAAAATAGACTTTAAGTCAAGGTATACTTGGGTTATAGCCAAATCGTGTCTTTCTCGATCTAAAAGAGCATTTCTGGAGGTCCCCTGACCAAATGCGGTCGGACTTAAGCTCATGGGCATTGGATCCTGATCACATTAAGTTTTCGTTTCGATAGTGTTTCCAGATCGCACGTGGCAGACAAATTTCAGTTCAGCGGTCACTGAGACTCGATCGAGGATTCCAAGTATACTGACCTGAGTGGGAAATGTTCCCTGATCCCAGGGTATATTTGGGTCAGATTCCGACGGTCTGAATGCTTATACTTAACCCACAAGTGAAACATGCCAGATTTATTTAAATCACATTTAATTAATAATGAATTTCACTCTTTCTCACACTCCTTGCTCCAGGCTCAATGAAATAGCCTCAGAACATCAGTTGGGCTTGATTTTCAAAACGATTGTCAAGTCCAACTAAGCGGTCATAATGGTCTAAGATTATAGCTGTCGGACTCTCGATGTGCGGTCTACATCCAATACGAAGTTTCAAAGGGTTCCTGAGGACAAACGGGTTTAGAGTTTGATCCTAGATTTTAGGGTAACGTAGCGGTAACAATTCTAGAGGTTTTGGGTCTTACAAATCGCATTTAAAGTAGTTGGTGCTAATTTTGCAGGAAGTCTAGTGTAGCGCTAGCTAATTCAAGTTATATTTCTAAAGAATTAGGTTCTAAATGATTTCTCTGGCTTTGGAATTAAATTTTGAGAAGCTCCCAAGGTGGTATGGTTGACCCATTGCCTAAGGACGTCTAATTCCATGTAGAAAAAATTCGGAATGTTACAATCTACCCTCCTTAAAATAAAATTTCGTCCCCAAAATTGGCTACGGGTAATGAGGAAAGATTAATCTTTTCCTTCACCTAAGTTTTGTTGATTTCATGTTTCTATACGTGGTAGGGTGTATACGATCCTTATAAGTCTGGTTCCTTTCGGTCTACCCCCCTTAAAACTTACTTCTTTATGCATTACTTAGACCCTAACGGTTTGCTACAATTTATTTCTCTACCTATTTGGCATCTTGACGACAATTCCCATCTACTTAGAGTAAGATATATATTTTCAGTGGTTGACCAGTACAGAGAGATGGTTATAGTGGGCTTGATCACGATACATCGAATGTCCGCCTGGCCAGGGTAGACAACGTTGTATCCCTTCCTAATCCTGGTGGATCCTGGTCTTCTACTCAGCTAAGCAGTGAGTCCATTGGTAGTCGTCCAGGATTGACAATTGGGTTAAGCTGTGAATGTTTCGTATTTGTTCATTCCAGTAATTCCGTAGTCCGATCACTCTAAAAGCTTAGGGAATGTCAATCACTAAAAGGTTCAAAAGTCTTATTTATAAAGTTGTGCTTTGGATCTTGATCTAGGAGAGTTCTCGCCTGAATCTATGTCCAAGGTAGGGATTAATAAACACTTTAATAGATCATCCTAAAGGATTCCTAATCATACAAAATTAGACAAGGCTTCTATTATGCTTGTATTTAACGAGTAGGTTTATGGATACACTAACCTTCGCCTGCTCACGGTGCTAGGCCTATGATTTAATATGCATGGGTTTAACACTTAAGCCTTAATTGTTTCCCTGAATTTCCTTCAATCTTGGGCCAGTGGGGCAAAGGCCCACCACGCTTTCGCTGCGCTACTCTGATCCAACGGTTATATTAACTAATCCTAACTGGATTGGGCTCAATACGTTCTACTCCCCTTAAAACTTACTTCTCCTTAAGGTTCAAGAATCTATACCTCGATCTGTATATCGAAACTTGTCACGCCCCAAACTCGAAAACTGGGCTCACAAAATTCTCGATCGCCGAATCCGGCGCCGACAGCCTCCGTAGAACCCCGTTCTCGGATCCTAACTCCCATTCGCCAGGTTCCGATCCTGGGATGCTACGAGGAGGATTTTAAATATCAGTTTGATTCGTAATAAGCATAACCAAAGGCATAACCCACAAACAACAACCAAGAAATCCATTACATTTCCACTATGATCAAAAACTTTACAAGTACAATGAGCATAAAGGGAAATACAATGGTAAAGTATAAAAAAAAACTCCAAAATGCTCAGCAACGTGCTCCTGCCTCAACGCTGCTGCGATCCAACGTCACCTGCACGCAACGGTCGTGCATAAGCTTACAGAAAGCTTAGAGGGTCGTGAAAGTGTGTGCACAAGGTAGAATATGAACATGCAATGTCAGAGTAATGCGGAATATGCAAATGGAACCATGATATCATGAGCCGTACCAAGGCTATACAATGCCAGACATGAATGTATCGGCCATCCCACAGCCATGCGATGTACAATGCAACTCGAGCATACAGGTCCTCATCTATGTCCATACATCAGTACAGCTCAATATGGAATATCACCGGGGTCTAGTACACTCTGAACCAGATTGCCGCCACATCGCGCACAATAAGGTAAGTGGAAAAGACCTCACTATCCGTCTGCCAATATCGGGCGCGACTCGTCGATAGCGGACCCATTCCTCGAGCTGGTCAAACTCAACCTAGCATTGCCCCCTACACTCGGGCGGGTAAGGCCGCACCCCCTTCCAACCGACCACGACACAGTGGAGAGCACAACCAACTGGTATTCCGCACTCAGTACTCATCTACCCACTCGGTGTAGACGTTGGAGCAACCTCTTGGTACCATAAGGGTTTAGGGACTTTCACCCAGGGATATCTATAGTACCCCATGTAGAACAAGATTTTCGTTATCCAATCCTGCCAACCACGATGCGTCTGTGGAGGCTACGGCCCTGATGTCACTAGGGCGTACAATAACCATGTCACACAAATGCGGAATGCATGAATCACGCTATCCAGTCATGCAACCAATCCTGCGCATATCGTGCGCTCATGTAGGGCAACACCGCCTAACCGGGAGCCCATAAACAACCTGCCCGAAGGCAAATGCTATGATCAGACAACTCTCATGTCAAGCATACATATTATGCTTATGATCATGAGTCATGGAACTGTACTAACATGTTATAATAAAATGAACTATCTTACAATGCAGATGGACCTGGACGGCCTATACACGATAAGTACGGCCCAGTAATGAGCCCTAAGGAGAGTCGTAATGTGGACATCCAACCAACATTACACTCACAATGTGGACGTCAAACCAACATTGCTCCCAAGGCACGATCTTTGTAAACATCAATACTTAGTCTGTAATGGATTTACACATTGCAATGGACCGTAGGTTGTCCCCTCTTGGACCTTATATATCAAATGGGCCATATCCTATGGGCCTTTTATTCATCAGATGGGCAACATAAATGGGCCACATCAATGGGTCTTATGTGCATTGCAATCGGTCAAAACCCGTGAGCCTAGATTGCATCAATTGGACCTAGTCACATGAGTCTAGTATGTATCAAATGGGCCACATCAATTGGACCCCCAAATGTATATCCAATGGGCCTCAACCCAGAGGCCTTATATGAGTCGAATGGGCCTAAATCCCTAGGCCTTAAACAATACAAATGGACATAGTCCATGAGCTTGCATGCATATCAGAGTGGGCCTAATCCCATGGATTTGCAACACATCAAATGGGCCTAGGATCTTAGGCCTTAAGCAATCAAATGGGCCTGATCCCATGGGCTCAAAAATGCAACCAATGGGTCCAATTTCAATGGCCTTGGAATACATTAAAAAGGGCCTAGTCTAATGGACTTAAAACATATCAATTTGGGCCCAATCCCATGGCCTTACATAAATCAAAGTGGGCCCCAATGAACTACTGTATTTTCATAAGGATGGTCTTCAAAACAGGCCAAGGTGGGGTCCATATGAGTTAAGGATCTAACTCATTCTTTAAGCCAATGCTATTAAATGGACTTCTTAAAATGAATGGACGGTTTGGATGCTGCCCATGCATCATGGGTGGGTCCCATTACTGCTGGACAACGCGGGTAAGGCACATACATCACCCAGGGCCCCGCCGTCCGTTGGACGGTGGAGGCCACACAAACATCAGGTGGGTGCCACCGTCCACTGGACAGTGGACTTGACACAAACATCAATGTGGGTCCCATGTGGGGCCCACAGCAATATTTATTTGGCATCCAAAATGTTCACAAGGTCACTCTGACCAGGATGAAGGGAAAACATAATTTCAGCTTGATCCAAAACTTCTGTGGGCCCCAAAAATTTTTCAACAGTAGAATTCAACTCACACTGTTGAACGTGGTGTGGGCCACCTGAGTTTTGGATCTGTCTCATTTTTGAAGGGGGGCCCACCACTGGGGTGGCCCACCTAATGGGAGGGTTGGATGCCAGATAAACATTATAGTGGGGCCCACACGTAGGACCGTGGGCCACCACCCCGCGCCCGTCCGTCCCCAATACAAGGCTGCACGCAGGCGCGTGCAGCCGCTGGACGTCGTCAGAGGCAGAAGCCTTGCCTCTGCCATTGTATTTTTTTTAAAAAGAAAAAAATCCATTTTCTGGGGTTTTTCGTACGTGGGGCCCGCAAAAGTGAAATTCGCCCCGGCCATTGCGATCAGCGGCTCGAGGCCGTCCAAATGAGTCCAGAGTTTGAATTTTTTTGATGCTTGGAAGTGAAATAAATTAAGAAAATGATATTTGAATGGTGAGGGTACGACCTTTGACGCTATGGCCCACCAGGTGATTGGATCAGCTCCAAACTTCTACCCAACGGCTAAAATACCGTGGGTAAGAGGATGGACGGCTTGGATCGATCATAAACATCAAGGTGGGGCCTGTGCAAGGGAGCCACCCAAAAGGCTTCCTTTTCTTTCTTCCTTTTTCTCCTTTTTTTTTTTTTTTGTTTTCCTTTACAACGTCCAGCGTCCCAGACGCTGGACAGTTATATAAATTTTTTTTTGTTTGGAAATGGTGGGCCCTGATGAAGTGGGCCACCACATGATGGGCGTCATGGGTATAACGTCTAAGGTGGGCCCCACTTGAATAAAATAAATACATCAAGATGGGATCCATTCAAGTGGGCCACACCTTCCTATTGCAGTAAAATAAAATAAAATAAAATAAAAGAGAGAGAGAGGGAGATATGGAGAGTGGGACACGGCTTGTGATGGAGGGACCCTGTCATTATGGGCCCTCCCTTACATGAAATCATACATCAACGGATCCCTTTGATCATGGGACCATCAAAAATGTAAAATCAACGGTGGAGATCCATTCCCCACCGATATGGACGGCCTAGATGGCCTTTCTAAATGAAATAAACATCATGATGGTCCAAGTGGTCCATTGGCCACAAATAAGGGTCCCAAGTGAGATCCACACCATTGATCGGTGGGCCTCACTTGGTCCACCATAAAAATAAGAAAAGTTACCCTATAGAGGCACCCACCGTCCGATCTTCTTGCTCCTAGGGGTCCCTTGGCACCTTAGCTTCAACTTCAATGGTTAAGATAAAGAATGGAGGGTTGAGATGGGAGATTTTGGGGTAGGAAGGTGGGCCACTTGGAGCTTAGGAGCTCTTACAAATTTCCATACGTATGGAGCTCCTTAGCTTGGGGTTTTGCAAATGAGAAAGAGAGAAAGAGAGAGAGTGATGTAAAGGGAGAGAGAGAGAGTGATGGATGGATGGGTGAGTGATGGTTGTGTAAGAAATCTTTGACTTTGTGGCCTTTTGTGTAAGAAAGGTATGGGTTAGGAAGACTTTTGTGCCCTTTTGTGTAAGAAAGGTATGGGTTAGGAAGACTTTTGTGGTTGCTTGGGAAAATGGGTGAGAGTGATGTGTACTTGACATGTGATGGATTGATGGGTGATTGATTGATGGGATTGATGTGATTGATGTGACACATTGTAGAGATTCCCTTGGTTTTCGCAACGCGCGACGTTTTCTCGCACCGAACGTTGGCCCATAACTCTTGATCAGGGTATTGCCTCGGCGCGCGAGTCGCGGCGATGGCGCGGTCGCTATGGTATTAGTCGCGGGTTGAGTCGACTCGGGTTATCGGCACATGAATCAGGGTCGCGCGTCGATATCGTTTAAGGGTCGAAGGTTGCCGGAATTTGACCGGTAAGACCGTGGAAGTGTACGGAAAGGTACGGACCAAGATACGGGTCTTACAGCTCTCCCCTCCTTATAAAAATTTCGTCCTCGAAATTTACGCAAGCATCACAACTAAACATGACTCATAAAGAAGAAGCGACATAACATCATCATATAGATTCAGAGATAACATACAAAATACATCATATGATCAACCATCAAAGAGATGAGGATAACGCTCTCGAATCTCAGCCTCACGCTCCCACGAAGCCTCCTCTAAAGAATGGTGACCCCACTGCACCTTCACCAACGGAATGACCTTGGTTCTGAGGACCTGCTCCTTCCGATCAAGGATACGAACTGGCTGCTCAATGTAAGAAGCTTCTTCACGAACCTCCAACGGCTGCCAATCAATAATGGGAACTATGTCTGACCCACACTTCCTCAACATGGAGACGTGAAACACGTTGTGGATGCCAGACAACTGAGATGGCAAGGCAAGCTGATAGGCCACGGCGCCAATGCGCCCAGTGATCTCAAAAGGTCCTATGAATCTCGGGGCAAGCTTGCCCTTCGCTCCAAATCGAACTACGCCCTTCATGGGCGAGACATTGAGATACACATGGTCCCCTACATCAAACTCCAAGGGACGACGCCGACGATCAGCAGAACTCTTCTGTCGGCTCTGAGCTGTGCGCATCCTCTGCCTGATGATAACTATAGCCTCTGAAGTCTCCTGCACAAGCTCGGGACCTAGGAGACGATGCTCTCCAACCTCGGTCCAACAACTCGGTGATCTGCATGGTCTGCCATATAGTGCCTCAAAAGGAGCCATGCCGATGGTCGCTTGATAGCTTTTATTGTACGCGAACTCAGCCAATCGCAGATGCTCATCCCAGCTACCCCCGAAGTCAATCGCGCAGGCCTGAAGCATATCCTCAAGTATTTGATTGACCCTCTCGGTCTGGCCATCGGTCTGTAGATGGTACGCGGTGCTGAGCTGCAAATCAGTCCCCATCGCACGCTGAAAGCTCCCCCAAAACTGAGACGTGAACCTCGAGTCTCGGTCAGAAACAATCGAGACTAAAACGCTATGCAGTCTCACAATCTCCTCGATAAATAATTTCACAAGCCGGTCCATAGACCAAGTTGCACGCATCGCAAGAAAATGTGCCGACTTCGTCAGACGATCCACGACAACCCAAATGGCGTCATGACCGCGCTGAGTCCTCGACAAACCCATAATGAAATCAGTCGACACGTGCTCCCACTTCCACATCGGGATGCTCAACGGCTGCAACAGACCAGGAGGTCTCTGATGATAGGCCTTGACACGCTGGCATGTGTCACACTCGGCCACAAAACTGGCGATCTTGCACTTCATCCCCGCCCAAAAATACTGTCGCCTCATGTCATGGTACATCTTCGTCGAGCCCGGGTGGATAGAAAATCGCGATCGATGTGCCTCAGTTATAAGATCTCTGCGTAACTCTGGAATATCCGGGACACATAATCGGCCTCTGAAATGAAGTCCACCGTCTGTACCAATCTGCCAATCAGTCTGACCCTCAGATGCTGCCTCAGCCATATAACCCTGCAACGACTCATCAGCCTGCTGAGCCTCGATCACCCTAGCGACAAGAGAGGGTTGAATCAACAAGCTCGATAACTGCACAATGAAAGACTGCAGGCCGAACTCAAAGTCATACGCAGCAACATCCTCAAGCATCCGCCACTCCTGAATCATCATGTGCGCCACTAAGCCTCGTGGCTGACGGCTGAGGGCATCTGCCACCACGTTCGCCTTACCCGGGTGGTACTGGAGGTCGAAATCATAGTCTTTCAGGAGCTCCATCCAGCGCCTCTGTCTCATATTCAACTCAGACTGCGAGAAGAGGTACTTCAAGCTCTTGTGATCAGAGAAGAGCTCGAACCTAACCCCGTAAAGATAGTGCCTCCACACCTTCAGTGCGAAGACAACTGCAGCCAGTTCCAGATCATGTGTAGGATAGTTCAGCTCATGGACCTTGAGCTGACGAGATGCAAAGGCCACTGGTCTCCACGTTCCCTTACTCCACGTTCCCAATTGTAAGAAGTCCTTGGGAAGGTAATTTTAAGGGGAATTCTACGGGGCGTGCTAGTTTATTCTAAGTTCGATCTGAGGGATTTATAAGTTTTCCCAGAGAATGAATGGTTCTAAGTTAAAACAACTTTCCTAAGGGTTATAACAGAAGTCTATAAGTATTAAGGGGACCTATCGAAGGAATGAGGTTCTACTCCAACCAAATTTAACCTACTATTCCTTAGCATATACAGATTTTACACTACTTAATATAACTAGTAGACTAGTCTGTAACTCACTAGCTGTAATCCAACGCCTAAGCTTATACACTAAATGGTTTCCTACCATTTCTTCTACAGAGGATTGTTCTTTCACTTAGAGTCAAGATTGTCTAATTGAAATTAGATTTCCTATATCGTCAGGTCTTTCAAAAATCTAGGAGTACTAACTCTAAGTCCAAAACTCCAAGGGCATAGGTGGCCAGTGGTCTCAAGTTATGTTAAATGGGACCGCATTACTAATCCCATGTCAGGATTGGGAGTGGCATGCTTGGTAGGAGGGTGGGGTGGGATAAAAATTAATTTCGTAGGCTTAATCCCGGGATTTATAACATGGTAGTGGAAACCATAGGATACACCCAATCTAGGGACAATACCTTACAACGAACGAAACGGAATGCACTTCATTTAACAAAATTTGTCACAATATATGGAATACAGTTCCACATGAATTATGACAGGAACGCATGCGTCTATGCTAAGCCCAAACTACTAAACACAAACACATTTTCTACCTATGACATCACTAGACCTAACAACAACAAAACACAGAAATCCTTAAAATGGTAATCAAACAATCTATAGGATAATGGCATGTATTCCTAATTCTACCAAAGGGCTTCTACCACGGTCCCGACTTACCTTCTTTAATATTGTCTAGTTTAATACTATCTTTTGCGCATTAGAGCTCTATCGGCCATGTATTTTCAATACTCCTCAAGCAAAGAAAGTGGAGAAATGGGATGGGTAAGTAGGTTTCCATGAGTTTGAGGCTCAAATGAGAGCTTAAGAGCTCAAATGAGGGAGAATGGAGAGGGTAGGCAGCAATGGAGATGAGTTTTGAATGGGTAGGGACAGTGGTGCATGAAAATGAAAGAGGAAGTGATTGGAGGGGTGATTTTTGCCAAAAATCTGACGTTTGGGAGAGAAAGGAGAGCTTGAGGGGTCACTTTGTGAAGGAGGGGCGTGTTTGGGGAGGTTTTAAGGGACGACCCACACATCAGGGGGCTACCCTAACCTCTAAATGTGATCGGCCCGACGGTAAGGCATAAAGATCGGGAAGATGGCTAAAACTAGCTCGAAAGAGCCATGAAAAGTGAAGGAAAGTGGAGAAAGGGCTGAGATCTCTAAGTCTCCATGGGTTTATTTTTGAAATAGGAGTGTAATGGGTGAAAGAAAGGGAAAAATAGGAGAGAGAAAAGATCAAGATAGGAGAGGTTGGGGCTGGCACGTTTTAGAGCTCAAATGGGAGCTATGGGAGCTCCAACTGCAGAAAAGGGAAGAAGTAGGTGCTGGTTATGACAGAGAATGGTAGAGGGATGAAGGAAATAATAGAAAATGAAGGAAGAAACGATTGGAAGGGAGGTTGGAGAGATAAAACAACAGCTATGAAAGAAAAGAGAGCTTGGGAGGTGATTTTATGAAGGAAGTAGGTGATTTTGAATGAACGGAGGGTCGGACCCTGGACCATTGGGTCCCACTAGGCCTCAAACTCAATCGGCCCGAAGACCGGATGCAGTCGAGACCGTTGACCGGCGAGGCCCTCATCGACTTTTGGTCAAACTAGTGAGGGGTCACCCTTTGTGCGTGGTCCTCCTGCCCCCTAGGCCCCAAAAAAGTTAGGTTCCCACCTCGGAACCCTCTAGAAGTTGATCGTTTGGCTCCCCCTCCATTTGATGCATTTTTGGGGCCAATTCACAAACCGGTATGAGTTTATGCATCATGTGGTATATGATTTTGGGGTAGGAGACGCTAATCTATCCAACTAATCCACTTACTTCATGATATTCCATAATTGGAATGGTCAAAAGTCTAATTTATACATATATTTACTATTTATGCTAAATTTTTATTTAATTATGATTCTCCATCATTTATATGTTAGGATTTATGTCTATGATGAAAGGACTTAGAAAAAGTTGAAGAATGGGGTGGTGGAAGGAGAGATTTTGAAGGAATTGGATGAAAAGGGGTTTTAAGCCTTGAGATTGAGTGTAAGGGTTGTGGTTGGCCCACAACCCAAGGACATCCATTTCTAGATTTGGAATTCTTCAGGGAATGACTCAAACTAGTCGACTGATGACCTAGAGATGACTTAGGTCGCTTCACGCGACTGAAGATATGTTCTGGCCTAGATTACCGTATAGTCTCACCAGTTGGCGAAACTTGGGATTCTAATGTGGTTTCTAAGTTCCATCGCCCCCTTCCTAAGTTAGACTGCGTCAGTGTGCATCGTGTTATCATAACCCAGGTCCAGTTTAATCCAAATCTTTCTCTGATACCATCTATAACTCCCCGAAAATTGGGGGTCGGGTAGAAACCCAACTCCCGAGTTCCAGAACATCACTTATGCAACATTTTCAATGATGGATGAATGTTGGCGGTAATAGTATATAAAACATGAGATGGATTAAGTCAAAATAGCATATCATACTCCAGAGACAATTAAATTATCAAGCGAAAGAAAGTGATAGATATATAAAATATATAAATGATTGTAAGTCTCCAGAGTGTGAACATGTTACCAAGTTAACTAAATACATGTATAATCAAAAATAGAAAGAAAAGAATATACATGAGTGCTCCAAAAATATAAAATGAAAAGTGTCATGACGTCTAATCAACCTCCCTGTAATCCCATCGATCAGAACCTGCATATAGGAGGGATCCTCCTCATCATCATCAAGTCCGGCTTTGCTTCGCAAGCATAGCCACCATCTGAAACTAAAATAGGGACTGGTTGGTGTGCGCAACACCATCCCACAACATGGGAGTGAGTAGCTAACTCAGTGAAATCATAGAGTAAAGATTAGCATGTTATCAAATCCATCACGTGATAATGCTAAAGCAATCAATCAAACATTCCTAAATAGTGTGATTAATGCAAGCATGAAATGACATGATGGATGCCCTCGCCGACATACTCCCTCATGCGACACCATCTTTTGTCCGCGGCATGCTTTCTTCCCTCAGTGCTCCACATCTTCTAAGCATATGCAGTGCAATATGAATATGATTACCGAGTTGTTATTAGTCCTTTTCATACAGCAGGATTGGGAAACTAGGGTACTTCCCATATATCATTCCTAACAAGGATCCTGTCTAGGGTCGTCACTCCTAGTAGTCTCATACGATGATATATTTCTAGGTCACTGCAAGGGCTTTCAAGGTTGTTGCACCACTCGTTACTCCACTCCCCCATCACCTTATCAATACAGGCCTAGTTGTACTCTTATTTCCACGGAAGGGTCGTCACCTCACGTAAACTCAGAGTACGCTCGAGGTCACTACAAAGGGCTGCCAAGGTTGTTTCTCGCACTCGTTGCACCGCTCCCCCATCGCCTTATCAGTGTAGGCCGATAGCTTGAATATAGTGTCCCATACCACCATAATTGGCTCACGAGTCTGGGTTACTCACTGGTCACTACGGGGTGGTTTGTGGCCCCAGCGTAGGCCGACAGCTCGACCATAGTGTCCCATACCACCATGCCCGGCTCATGAGTCTTAGTGGATCAAGGTACCACGGTTATCAGGGTTATCACTGGTAAGTTCAGTATCATAGGTTCAAGCAGTTATGACGAATACATGGTGTACATACAATGGTCAGTCGGGTTACTTGATGAGTCTGACTAGCGCGAGCGTATGTTGAATCGACCGACATGAAGTGCACAAGCACTTCGTGTGGCCTAACCACTGCCGACGATCTAGTACAACTCGGGTTAGTCATACACATCCTTCATGGCGAATAGAATCCAACCATGAATTCTAAACTGTTACCGACTGCCTGGACTAGAGTATAGCCCCAAGCACATGTAATGTGAATTAGTAATCAAATGAGAGAGATAAAATTGAGATACAAGTAATTCCAGCATGTTATCAGCGTGTTATAACATACATTAAAAGAAGTTAACCATACACGAGTATTTCACACATAAGGTAATCAATTCAATACAACAAAACATGGAGGAATTCATGTACATCAATAAATTAGTTGAGAATCCAATCTCAACGCTAATCTACAACACCATTTACTCAATACTTACTAATACATGCATTTATACAAACACTTAGACTATACAAGTCCAACATACTTGACGTATGTTGATTTCAACATATAATATGACAAATCCTTATATCAAGGAGATGTCTAATACACAACAATCATGTTCTTACATTCAATACATATGGCAGGTATAAATCATATTGATTTAGGCATTTCAACAAACACTTAGTCTACACACATTAGTCTACATAGCATAAGTCGGCCAATATGTGCATTAGGGCGAATCTCTTCGCCAAACAGATCATACATGTATAACTAGTATAGGTAGACGACAAATACTCATCGCAATCATATCAATAAAATACGTACGTATACGGTATTTCTTACAAATACCTAAAATACCCTAAATCTCATATTCTTCGTACGTATTCGAAATGAAAAATGGACAGTATGTTCTACATGTCAAACACCATCCTCATCAGCAATCTACCATTAAACGATATTAAAAGCTTTGAAAACAGGTAATCTAAGTGTCTAAAATCCGTAGCTTAAACCAGAAATGCATATTCATTAAGATTCAGACGATGTGTCTTCGTCAATGGCAGATACGCTACCAATGGCATGAAACAGGTTAGCTAGAACTCTTCTATAGCTAGTCTAAGCTTCAAATCAGGTTAGGGTTAGGGTTTTCTTACCTAGAACGAAACCAGAATTGTCGGAATAACGATGCAGGTAGGTGGCTTTGGCACGTGGAGCAGCAGGAAAGAATCCCAGGAGAAAGCTCCAACTTTTCCCCCACTTTCTCTCTCTTTTCTCTCCTCTCCTAGGGTTTTCCCCAAATTCGTATGGGTTAGAAGGCTAAGGGTTTAAGGCCCTTTTATAAGCCCAAACATAACCAAAATAGACTTTAAGTCATGGTATACTTGGATTATAGCCAAATCAGGTCTTTCCCGATCTAAAAGAGCATTTGTAGAGGTCCCCTGAACAAATGCGGTCGGACTTAAGCTCATGGGTATTGGATCCTGATCACATTAAGTTTTCATTCCGATAGTGTTTCCATATTGCACATGGCGGACCAGTTTCAGTTCAGCGGTCACTGAGACTCGATCGAGGATTCCAAGTATACTGACCTGAGTGAGAAATGTTCCCTGATCTGAGGGTGTATTTAGGTCAGATTCCAACGGTCTGAATGCTTATACTTAACCCGCAAGCGAAATGTGCCAGATTTATTTAAATCACATTTAATTTTTAATGAATTTCACTCTTTCTCACACTCCTTGCTCCAGGCTCAATGAAATAGCATCAGAACATCAGTTGGGCTTGATTTTCGAAACGATTGTCAAGTCCAGCTAAGCGGTCATAATGGTCTAAGATTGTAGATATCGGACTCTCGACATGCGGTCTAGATCCAATACGAAGTTTCAAAGGGTTCCTGAGGACAAACGGGTTTAGAGTTTGATCCTAGATTTTAGGGTAACGTAGCGGTAACAATTCTAGAGGTTTTGGGTCTTACAGATCGTATTTAAAGTGGTTGGTGGTAATTTTGCAGGAAGTCTAGTGTAGCGCTGGCTAATTCACGTTAAATTTCTAAAGAATTAGGTTCTAAATGATTTCTCTAGCTTTGGAATTGAATTTTGAGAAGCTCTCAAGGTGGTATGGTTGACCCATTGCCTAAGGACATCTAATTCCAGGTAGGCAAAAATTCGGAGTGTTACATCAAGCCCAACTGATGTTCTGAGGCTATTTCATTGTGCATGGAGCAAGGAGTGTGAGAAAGAGTGAAATTCATAAAAATTAAATGAGATTTAAATAAATCTGGCACGTTTCGCTTGCATGTTAAGTATAAACATTCAGACCGTCGAAATCTGACCCAAATACACCCTCGTATCAGGGAACATTTCTCACTCAGGTCAGTGTACTTAGAATCCTTGATCGAATCTCCGTGACCGCTGAATTGAAACTGGTCCACCACGTGTGATCTGGAAACACTACCAGACTGAAAAGTTAATGTGATTAGGATCCAATATCCATGAGCTTAAGTCCGACCGCATTTAGCCAGGGGACCTCCAGAAGTGTCCTTTTGGATCGAAAAAGACCCGATTTGGTTATAACCCAAGTATACCTTTATTCCAAGTCTAAATAGGTGAGTTTCTAACCTATTTAAAGACCTTAAACCCTCTCACCCCCCTCCCATACGAATTTGCTAAAACCTAGAAAAGAGAAGAGAGAAAAGAGAGATTCGGTGAGAGTTGTGAGGGGAACTTCCTGCCATTCGATACGACTTCTACACGTGCTTAACTACCGTGTTCTAATCACTCTTCCGGTGATTCTGACTTCATTCTAGGTAAGAAAACCCTAACCTTAACTTGTTTTAGGGATTCTAGCAATACAAGTAGCGAAGTAGCTGACCTATCTTGTGAATTAGGTCGTCATATCGACGTTGACGAAGCGTAGAGTTTCTATTCGAATCGATACGCGTCTATGATGAAAGGTGAGGATTCTAGATGCTTAGGTTGACTGATTTCAAAGCTTTCAATGTCGTTTAATAGTAGATTATCGAAAAGAATGCCGTTTGACATGTAGAACATGCTGTCTATTTTTCATTTCGACTGTGTACGGAGAATATGAGATTTAGAGTATTTTAGGCATTTGTAGGAAATACTGTATACGTCCATATTTTTCCAAAATGATTACAATGTTTATTTGTCGTGTTATTATACAAGATACGTGTGTATGATCTGTTTGGCGAAGAGATTCGCCCTAATGCACACTTTGGGTCGACATACGCTATGTAGACTAAAGTGTGTAGACTAAGTGTTTGTATAAATGTTTGTATTAGTATGTATTGAGTAAATGTTGTTGTAGATTAGTCTTGAGATTGAATTCTCAATTAATATGATGATGTACTTGATTTTCCTCCATGTTGTTATTGAATTGATTTCCTTATATGTATGGAATACATGTGTTGGTTGATTTGCTTACGTTATATGTTATAACATGTTGCTAACATGCTTGGATTGTTTGTATTTCATTTCTGTTACTCTCATATGATCACTGATGTTGATTGCAAGTGCTTGGGACTATGCTCTAGTCCAGGCAGTCGCTAATAGATTTGAATTCGTGGTTGGCTTTTATTTGCCATGAAGGACGCGTCGATGAACGCGAGTCATGCTTTGGGTTGGCGGCAGTGGTTAGGCCACATGAGGTGTTTTATGCACTTCATGTCGTTCATCTTGAGGTGCGCTCGTGCTAGTCGAGCCCGTCAAGTAACCGGACTGACCGTTGTATGTTCACCTTGTATTGGTCATAACTGCTTGAACCTAGGGTACTGAACTTACCAATGGAAACCCTGATAACCATGGTACCTTGATCCATAAAGACTCATGAGCCGGGCATGGTGGTATGGGACACCGTGGTCGAGCTGTCGGCCTACGCTGGGGCCACAAACCTCCCCATAGTGACCAGTGAGCACCTTAGACTCGTGAGCCGATTGTGGTGATATGGGACACTACATTCAAGTTGTCGGCCTACTCTGATTAGTGACAAGCCCTTTGTAGTGACCTCGAGCGTATTCTGAGTCTACGAGAGGCGACGACCCTTCCGTAGCAACAAGAGTACACTAGGCCTGAATTGATAAGGTGATGGGGGAGCGGTGCAACGAGTGCGAGCAACAGCCCTGGCAGCCCTTGCAGGGACCTAGAAATATAACATCGTATGAGACTACTAGGAGTGACGACCCTAGACAGGATCCGTGTTGGGCTTGTTATAAGGAAGGTACCTTAGTTTCCCAATACTGCTGTATGAAAGGACTAATAACAACTTGGTAATCATATCCACATCACACTGCATGTGCCTGGAAGATGTGGAGCACTGAGGGAAGAAAGCATACCGTGGACATAAGATGGTGTCACATGAGGGAGTATGTCGGTGAGGGCATCCATCATGTCATTACATGCTTGCATTAACAACATTATCTAGGAATGTCTGATTGATTGCTTTACTATTATCGCGTGATTGATTTGATAACATGCTAATCTTTGCTCTATGATTCCACTGAATTGATCACTCACTCTCACGTTACGGGATGGTATTTGCAACACCTACCAGACTCTGTCTTAGATGCAGGTTGTGAGGAGATCCAGGAGCTGGAGCCGGACTTCTACGAGGACCAGGATGAGTTCTCGTACATGCAGTTCTCTGATGGCTTCGCATAGGTGGCCTGGATCAGTGGGATTTTTTCTAGTTGGACTATTATATGACATTTGATTTTGGTTTATGATATGTATATGTGACTTAGAGATGTATTCATACTTTGGAGACAGTTCGAGATTATTTTATTTTTCATACAGTGATACATATATTCTTCAGTCTTTCGCTTGCGTTTTATCACTGGATCTGGAGTATAAATTGTAGTTTTGGTATAATCTTACTCATGTTAATGCTCTAACTCAGACAACATTGAATCATAAGCATATTTGTTGCATAAGTGATGGTTTGGAACTCGGGAGTCGGGTTTCTACACGACCTCCGATTTTCAGGGTGTTACATAAAGTGTGTGAGAAACGCGAATGTCTTTGGAAAATGTATTGAAACTTATGTAAATTGGGGATTTTGGACCATCAGTTTTAGACCAAACTTCACCCAGGGCAAAAGAAAATTTCCCTACTCATATTGTATACTTGTGGCCCTGATCGAGTGTAACACCCCGAATTTTTGCCAACCTGGAATTAGACGTCCTTAGGTAATGGGTCAACCATAACACCTTAGTAACTTCTCATAACTCAATTCCAAAGCCAAAAAAATTACTTTTTAACCCATTTCCTTCAAAATCCCACCTTTCACCACCTCATTCTTCAAATTTCTCCAAATACTTCCATGTTGGACACAAATCCTAAAGTTTAAAAGATGAAGAACTATACTTAAACTAAAACTTACTGTAAATGGTATGTACATGAATAAAATGGGATTTTGACTATTAAATTTTTAGAATTTCATGATATAGATAGAACATTTGGATAGATTAGCTCCTCCTACCCCAAAATCATATATTTTACATTGCGTAACTCATTTCAGTTTGTAAATGAGACCCTATAAATGCCTCGACGGACTCGTGGGCCCAAACGACCCATTTAGGGGGGACTCGGGGTGGGTCCCACATGTTTTTGGCATCCCCGAGAGGGGGGAGGACATTACCCCTGTGGCGAGCCCTCACCAAATTGTCCAGTGACCGGTGAGGGGCTTGCCGGTTTGGCAAGGCCTCTCTGTACAGCGGATTAGGCCGCCCGTTTTCTGCATTTTTTTACACATTTTATCTAACTTTGAAAAATCATATCTCCTTCATTATAACTCTGATTTAGGTGATGCAAAAATCAAATTGAAGATAAATACATCTAGCTTTATATAAAAATATGTAAAAAATATAATAAAATATTTAATATAGTTTAAAGTAGGTCGTTGTGACAACTATCTGAAAATTACTTGTTGGACAGCTGCTGCTTCTGAAATTTTTAGAATTTTTTTACAACATGAAATCTCATGAAATTTGGTGGAGATAGGGTAAACTTGATGATGAACCACTAAAAAATAATTAAAATAATATAACAACTAGAAGTTCCAAAAGAAGGGCATCGAATTTCCGTAGGACAGTATTCTACCATAATTAGGGTAGAATTTGGTTAAGTACTAAACTGAATACTTAGTAGAATTAGCTTAAACCCCTTTAAATATGAAATACAAGACCCAAAATGAGTAGGACCGCTAATGCTACATTACCTAGAAGCTTAGGATCAATCTCTTAACCCAGTTATTCTTGGGAGCATCGTGAAACTTCATATCCGACCTGGACCGTACATCAAAAGTCCGATAGCGATGAACTTAGAAAATTATGACCGCTTAGTTGGAATTTACTATCACCTCAAAAATCAAACCTAAACGATGTCCTGATACCATTTTCTTGAGTCCGGAGTGAAGAGTATGAGAAAGCATAGATTTTTATGAAATTAAATAAAAATTTAAGTAATCTGAGTCGTGTCGCTTGTGCGTTGTTTCTAAGCATTCTGACCATTAGTTTTTTACCCAAATTCACCCTCAGATCAGGGAAGGTGTCCCATACATGTCAAAGTACTTGTGGCCCTGATCGAGTTTCGGTGACAGTTGAACTGAAACTGGTCCGCCATGGCTGATCTGAAAACCCGATCGGACTGAAAACTTAACTTTCTTGAGATCCTATACTAGTGAGCTTAAGTCCTATCGCATTTGATAAGAGGACCTCCAGAAGTGTTCTGTTGGACTAGAAAGAGCCCGATTTGGTTATAACCTAAGTATACCCTGGCCCTAAGGCTATTTTCATCACTTTGGAGCTTATAAAAAGGCCTTAAACCCCCATTCTCAAATCCCCAACGAATTCTAAATCCTAACCAATCCAAGAGAGAGAAAAGAGAGAGAAAGTAAGAGAGAACATGTTGTTCCTTCTTGGGATTCTTCCCAGTTCTTCTACACATCAAATCCATCGTCTCTGAATCGTTAATCTGGCGATCCTAATTTTGTTCTTGGGTAAGTTAATCAAACCCTAACCTGTTTCTAGCTTAGAATAGTTTAAGTGATGTTTTTGCTAACCTGTTTCATGCCTTAGGTAGCCTATCCGCTGTTGACGAAGACTTATCGTCTAAATCATATCTATTACGCATTTTTTGGTTTAAGGTATAGACTATATACATTTAGGTTATGGTTTTCAAGACTTTCAATGTCGGTTAATGATATATTACTACGTGGATCTTATTTCACATGCATAAAGTGTTGTCTGTTTCTTTTTTCAGTTATACGTTAACTATGTTGAATATACTGTATTCCTCGTATTTGTAAAAAATACCGTATACGTATGAAATTCGAATTTGTGCTTTCCATGATTAATTACTGTCTATGTATGGTAGATGCATGTGTATCAACTTCTGGGTGAACGGATTAGCCTAATACATGTTTTATCAACATACGTTGTGTATATTATATTGTGTAGTCTAAGTGATTGTGAAAATGACTGAATGAGTATAGAATTCGCTTTCTATAATACCCCAGATTTTGGCCAATCTGGGATTTGACGTCCTTAGGCAGTGGGTCAACTAAAACACCTGGAAAATCGCTCAGAACCCAATTCCATAGCCAAAGAAACCACTTAGGATTAATTCTTATGGAAATTAAGCGTAAGTTAGCTAACTCAACGTTAGAGTAGCTGGGAAATAGTCCCTGATCACTTTAAATACGTTCTACAAGACCCAAATCGAGTAGAACCAACGACTCTATAATACTCTATAACCTCGGACCAAACTCTAAGCAGGTTTGTTCTCTGGACCACTTTGAATCTTTGTATTGGATCTAGACCGTGCGTCGAAAGTCCGATACCTCCTATCTTAGACCGTTAGAACCGCCTAGCTGGACTTGACAATCATTTCGAAAATCGAATCAAGTCAAACCAATAATCACAGGCTATTTCATTGAGCCCGGACCGAAGAGAGTGCGAATAGGGACAGAATTGGAATTTCAAATTCAAATCTGGCACACGACTTGACGCGTCAGTATTGATCATTCTGACCGTCAGAATTCAGCCAGATTACACCCTCGGATCAGGAGAAATTTCTATTTTATATCATGAGACTTTCAGCCCTGATCTACGTGCGGTGACCGCTGAACTGAAACTGGTCTGCCACGTGTGATCTACGAACCCTGCCAGACTGAAAACTTAATACGTGCTAGATCTGGTATGCATGAGCTTAAGTCCGATTGCATTCGGCCAGGGGACCACCAGAAAGCATCTTTTGGATCGAAACAGCCCCGATTTGGATATGCACTAAGTGAACTTTGTACCGGAGCCTATTTTCAGCGTTTTTGAGCTTATAAAAGGGGTTGAAACCCTCACTCCTCTCTCCCATCCGAATTTGAGAGAAACCCTAGATTTGGAGGGAGAAAAGGTGAGAGTTTGAGAGAGAGTGAAGAAGAGATTTTTCCAGCCTTCGTGCCACCTGTTGCTACTGCCTAAGCAACACCTCCTGATCACCAAGCCGGTGATTCTTCCGCATTTTCAGGTATGAAACAACCCTAGAAGTTGCTAATTTAAGGTTTACTAGGATTCGTAGCATGTTAGCTAACGTAACTCGTAAAACAGGTTCTCTTATCACCGTAGACGAATCCTATACGCTCCGTTCAAATTTACGCATCCATAAGAGACTAGGTGAGGATTTTAGATGCTTTGATTGACTGTTTCCAAAGCATTCAATGACGTTTAATAGTAGATTATTGACGGCATCGCCGTTTGACATGTACAACATGCTATCCGTTTCCTGTTTCGTAAATCAACGAAGAATATGAGATTTAGGGCATTTTAGTCATTTGTAGGAAGTACTGATTACATTCATATTTTGCTGATATGATTAACATGGTTTGTTGTCGCATTAGAAAGTTAGGAATACGTGCATAATTAGTTTGGCGAAGAGATTCGCCAAATTACACACTTCGGGTCGACATACTATATGTAGACTTAAGTGTGTAGTGTATGTGTTTGTATAAATGCTTGTATTAGTATGTATTGAATTAAATGATGTTATGAATTAGTTTGAGATGGATTTCTCAATTTATATGTTGACATAAATGATTTCCTACATGTTGACTATGTACATGATTCCATACTATGCATGAAATGTATGTGCTTGAAGATTTTCTAAAGTTGAATGTTATAACATGTGTTAACATGCTCACATGATTGTATTTCAATTCCAATACTCATACATAAATTGCTGATGTGAATTCATATGTGTTTGGGACTATACTTAGTCTAGGAAGTCGGTAACCGAGCGAATTCGTGGTTGGCTGGTCTTGGCCACGAACGACGCGTCGATGAACGCGAGCCGTGTTCTGGAGTTGGCGGCAGTGGTTAGGCCACGCGAAGTATTTTACGCACTTCAAGTCGTTCGACTTGAGATACGATCGCGCTAGTCGAGCCCATCAAGTAACCCGATTGGCCGATGTATGTTCACCCTACATGAGTCATAACTGCTTGAACCTAGGGTACTGAACTTACCATTGTAAACCCTGTTAACCATGGTACCTTGATCCACGAAGACTCATGAGCCTGGCATGGTGGTATGAGACACCGTGGTCGAGCTGTCGGCCTACGCTGGGGACACAAACCTCCCCGTAGTGACCAGTGAGCACCTAGTCTCGTGAGCAGATTATGGTGGTATGAGACACTATATTCTAGTTATCGGCCTACACTGATCAGGCGACGAGTCCTTTGTAGTGACCGCGAGCGTATTCTGAGTCTACGGGAGGCGACGACCCTTCAGTAGCAGTAGAGTACAGTAGGCCTGTATTGATAAGGTGATGGGGGAGTGGAGCAACGAGTGCGTGCAACAGCCCTGGCAGCCCTTGCAGCGACCTACAAAATACACATCGTATGAGATTACTCGGAGTGACGACCCTAGACAGGATCTGTGTTGGGATTGATACAAGGGAAGTACCTTAGTTTTCCAATCCTGCTGTTTGAATGGACTAATAACAACTCGAAAATCATATCACCATAACATTGCATGTGCCTGGAAGATGTGGAGCACTTGAGGGACGATTGCATGCCGCAGTCGTAAGATGGTGCCGTATGAGGGAGATCGTCAGTGAGGGCATACATCACGTCATGTCATATTGCATTAACAACAGTATTAGGATTGTCTGATTTACTGCTTTACTATTATCGCATGATTGATTTGAGAACATGTAAATCCTTGCTCTATTATTCCAATGAGTTAGTTACTCATTCCCACGTTACGGGATGGTGTTTGCAACACCCACCAGACCCTGTTGTAGATGCAGGTGATGCTGAGATCCAGGAGGCAGAGCCAGACTTCAACGAGGACCAGGACGAGTTCTCGTACATGCAGTATCATGATGGCTTTGCTTAGGCGACCTGGGTTGATGGGACTTCAGTGGGACTATTTTGAACATTTATTTTTATCATTTACATGTATATGAGACTCAGTGATGTATTCATACTTTAGTGACAGTTGAGATCCACTTTGTTTTTCCATACAGTGATATATATATTGTTTAGTCTTCCGCTTGCTTTTATCACTGGACCTGGAGTATGAATTAAATTTTGGTATACTTTTACTCATTTAAATGCTTTAACTCAGACAACATTGAATCATAATGATTTTTTGTTGCATACGTGACGGTCTGGAACTCGGAAGTTGAGTTTATACACGACCCCCGATTTTCAGGGTGTTACACTTTCGTGCTCGCCATGACTAAATATCACCGATATATTATTGTTGTATAGGCGATAACCCTTTGACGAGAGGATTGGCCCTAATACATATGATAAACTTATATATATCGCATATGATGGAATGTGTAGGCTAAGTGTTTGTAAAAAATGTTTGAATGAGTTAGTAGTTAGTAAGGTGTACCTATATGCGTGTTGAGATATGCTTCTCAACTACCTCGTCTATGTGTATGACTTCCTCCATGTATTTTATATTGCATTTGTGTGGATTCATGTTTAAGTTGTATTCCATAACATGCAGAAACAAAGCCGTGAAGGGTGATGGGGGAGTGGTGTAACGATTCCGTGCAACAGCCCTAGCAGCCCTAAAGCAAACAATATCGGACCTTTGATTGTATAATTTTAAATATGATCCATTTACTTCTTTGACTATATCATCGGATAACATGTCATAATTGAATGTGATTGGGGCTATTGTATAATCCAGGTAATCGGTAACAGCCTTCAAACTGGTGGTTGAGGTTATTTTCACCACGCAAGATGTGTTTGACGAACCCGAGTCTTACTTGGGATGTTCGACAGTGGTTAGGCCAGACGGAGTGCTTATGCATTCCATGTCGATCATTTCGACGTACGTTTGGCCTAGTTAAGCTTATCAATTAACCCGATTGACCGATGTATGTTCACCATGTTTGGACGCTACTGCTTGAACCTAAGGTACTAAACTTACTAGTGAAAATCCCCTCTAACCTTTGTACCTCGATCCCCTAAGACTCATGAGTCGGGCATGGTGGTATGGGACACTGTGATCGTACTGTCGGCTTATACTGGGGTGACGAGCCTCCCCATAGTGACCAGTGAGCAACTTAGATTCATGAGTCGATTATGGTGGTATGGGACACTATATTCGAGCTGTCGGCCTACTCTGATTGGTGACGAGCCCTTTGTAGTGACCTCGAGTATATCCTGAAACTGTAGTGGGGCGACGAGCCTTATTGTAGTATATAGGATATAACTAGACCTGTATTGATTGGTGACGAGCCCTTTACAGTGATCTAGAATTATTCTATCGTATAAAATTTTCTAGGACTGACGACCGTAGCATGGATCATTGTTTGGGTAATGATATAAGGGAGGTACCTTAGCTTCCCAATCCTTCTGTATGAAAAAGACTAATAATAACTCGATAATCACATTCATAACATTGCACTGCATGTGCCGTAGTTGAAGTGCACACAGGGAAGAAAGCATGCCGCGGACGTAAGATGGTGTCGCACGAGGGAGTGTAGGCGAGGGCATGCATCATGAAAACATCTCATCCTAGCATTAACAAGAGTATCTAGGAATGTTTGATTGTACTACTTTATCATTACTGCTTGATTGAATTGATAACATGTTAACCTATGCTGTATAGTTCCACTGAGTTGATCACTCACTCCCACGTTACGGGACGGTGTTTGAAACACCAACCAGTCCCTATTTTAGTTTTAGATGATGGTGATGCTTGCGAAGCAGAGCCAGACTTTATGATGATGAGGAGGATTTCTCCTATATGAAGGTTCTGATCGACAGGATTATAAGGTTACTGATTAGATGCCATTACACTTGGTATTTTACATTTTATTTAAACACCAATGTATATTATTTTTTTTTTCATTTTTAGAGTATACATGTATATAGTTAACCTGGTAACATGTTCACACTCCGGAGACTTACAACAAATTTATACATTTTATATATTTATCACAGTCTTCCGCTTACGAAATTAAATTGTCTCTGGAGTATGATATGCTGTTTTGGTCTAATACCACTTATGTTTAATACATTAATATGGACAACATTCAATCATCATTATCTATGTTGCATAAGTGATGCGTTGGAACTCAGGAGTGGAGTTTATGCTCGACCCCTGATTTTCAGGGCGTTACATCGAGCAAGCATGACCGTTGATCTGACGTGGGTCTTTCATGGCTGATCTGCCTATCCAATCACGCCGAAATCACATCCTGACATAGATTCATTCTTAAGGAACTTACTCTGTGATGTAGGTGAGTAGTGGGCCTCCATACGAGCTTGGTTTATCAAAAACAGGCACCCTTAGGTTATAAATTAAGTATAGCATGGCCCTGGGGCTATTTGCATTAGTTATGGGCCTATATAAAGCCCTTAAACCACCCCATTCTCATTCTATAAGAATTTTCTAAAAACCCTAAGGGAGAGAAAAGAGGAATGAAGGAAGAAAGATTCTTAGAGATCTTTGATGAGATTCTTTCCCACAACTCCACGTACTGATTCACCTCCCCACTTCACTGCATAACACATTTCAACTATGATTTGGGTAAGAAATCCAAACCCTAACTCCATAGTTAAGACCTAGAATAGTTTTTTGTCAACTTAGATAACGAATTTCGTAATTTAGGTACCCATCATTCCATTTTCAGGAATGTAGGATTCGAACCAAGTCCGAAACGAGTATTCCATCGAAAGGTGCAAACTATAAACGTTTAGGTTTTGGTTTTCAATGCTTTCAATGTCAGCTAATGATTTATGTTTGACTTGATTGTTGCCATATTATCTTAGATACAATGTTTTCTATATACTATACATGTGTGAACTATGTTGAATACAAGATGCATCCTATGTGTTTGTTGAAATGTTTGAATGAACATGAAATTGGGATTTGTGCTTGTCGTGACTATTAATCTAGGATACATGTTTGTCTGATACATGATGATCTCTTTTTGTAAGGAATTGTCATAATATATGTTGTAACTAATCTAGTTTATGTATTTGGTGAAGTGTAACTTAAATGTTTGATAAAATGTCTGAATGAGAAAATGTTGATGATTTGCATTTGTTAAGTGTATTAAGATAGGATTCTCTATTACCTTGATCATATGTATAGTTTCTTTCATGTACTCATATTTGCCGCTACGCAATTTATGGATAAAATGTAATTTCTTGGTGACATGTTCAATATGTTTGATGAAATGTTCTGTAATGCCCTGAAAGTCGAGCAGAAGCTCAACTCCTGAGTTCCAATGCATCACTTATGCAACATAGATAATGATGTTTAAACATTGTCCATATTAGTACATTAAACATGAGTGAGATTATACTAAAATAATGTATCATACTCCAAAGATAATTAAGTTAAGCAAACGGAAGACTAAGATAGGTATATAATGTATAGAAGTGTTTCTCAATCCCCAGAGTATGAGTATGTTACCAGGCTGAATATATACATGTGTCGATCCAAAATTTACAAAATACAAAAATGTAAAGGTCTAACTAATCCTTATAGTCCCTGTAATCCCATTTATCAGTATATGGTCTACATAAACCTGCCTGATAGCAGAATGTTGGAGAATTCTCTCTCCTCATCTATCAAATCCAAATCAGCAGCATAGACATCATCATAACCTGCATCTATAATAGAGTCTGGTTGGAGTTTTAAAACATCATCCCAGAGTGAGAGTGAATGATCAACTCAGTGGAGCTGTAAGGCAAAGGTTAACATGTTATTAATTCAGTCAAGCAATAATGATAAAGTAGTACAATAATCATGTCCCAAGTACTCTTGTTAATATAGGAATGATATGATATAATGATGCATGTCCTTGCCTGCACTCCCTCATCGACACCATCTCACGGTCGCACATGTGACTCCCACTGTGCTTTCATCGCCAAAGCATATGCAGTGCGGTGCATGTACGTGTTAGCTGAGTTATTGATTAGGCTTATTCATATACCAAATCAAGAAGCTAAGGCACCTCCTTTTATATCATTTATCCAAATAATGATCCATCTAGGGTCGTTAATCCTAGTTAATCACATACGATAGGCAAGTTATAGGGAAATATCACCCCTGATTTTAAAAAATAGTGGATAGGCAAGTTCGTGAGTTTTCACTCGAGGTCACTACAGAAGGCTTGTCACCTTAGCATAGGCATATTTTATACTCGAGGTCACTATAAGAGTCTTGTCACCTGATCGTAGGCCAACAGTTCGAATACAGTGTTCCGTACCACCATATTCATCTCACGTGTTTGGGTTGCTCACAGGTCACTACAAGGAGGCTCGTCACCCCAGCGTAGGTCGACAACTCGACCACGGTGTCCCATACCACCATGCCCAGCTCATGAGTCTTAATGGATCATGGAACCAAGGTTAAACGAGCTTTAGATTGGTAAGTGGTACCTTAGATTCAAGTAATAACGTCCATACATGGTAAACACACATTACGCCAATCGGGTTACTTAACAAGTTCGATTGGTATGAGCGCATGTTAAATTAATCGACATGGAGCACATACGGACTCCTCGTGGCCTAACCACTGCCAATAATCACCATATGACCCAGATTCATCGAGCGTATCCGTTGTGGTGAGACTAGTTGGACCACTCGATCGGAAATGGTTACCGATCGCCTGGACTACGTATTAGTCTCAGTCATACTCAAATACAATAGGCATTCATATGTGATAGTCAAAACAACATTTAATAACTAATTCAAATATAAATTTCATTTAAACATTTTAACAAACACATAGTGAACATATTATCATACATATGTATTTAATCCATAAATCACGTAGTTGCAAGATAGGTCACATGAAGAAAATGTAACTATAGATAAGGTAATTGAGAATCCTATCTCAATACCCTCATTAAATACATTTCAATAAGCAATTTCTCAAAGGAGTTGTCATACATTCAGACATGTTATCAAATACTTAGACTACACATTTCAACATACATGCAATAAATTAATTATAACATATATTATGGCAAATCTTTTCACAAAGGAGTTGTCAAATGTACAACAAACATGAATTCTAGATTAATAATCATGGAAAGAATAAATCATAATTTTCTATTCATTCAAACATTTCAACAAGCACATGGAATGCATTTAGTAGCCTAATTTACACATACATGATATATCAAAAACATCGTAGTTAAGATCATATGACAGCAATCAAGTTAGACATAAATCATTGCTGACATTGAAAGCCTTGAAAACCATAACCTAAACATTTATAGTCCGCACCTTTCATCAGTACGCTCGTTACAAACTCGATTCGTACACCACGTATTTTTCTACAGCACAATGGCAACCTAAACATTGAAATAGGTTAGCTATTTCACCAGTTTCTCTATTTGGATTCCTCAAATAGATTAGGGTTAGGATTTCTTACCTAAAAATTGAGTTGAAGCTAGTTGAGTAGATAGTTGTAAAGGTGATTGGATGAGTGGAGTAGCAGAACCGGAGTATTGCAGCAAAACCCCAAAGGTTTCCCTTCGATCTCCACTCTTTCCTCTCCTTTTCTCTCTTATCTCTCCTAGGGTTAGAGAAAATTCGTATGTAATGAGAGAAGGGTGGGTTTAGGGTATTATATAGGCCCAGAAGTGATGTTAATGGCCCCAAGGCCATGATATACTTAGGTTATAGTCAAAAGGCATTTATTTCGGGCCAACAGAGCTCATCTGGAGGTCTATTGCTCACGTACGGTCTGAAGAAAGTTCCCTGACAATGGATCTCTGCCAGGTGAAGGTTTTGGTCCGATTGGAATAGTGAATCGATCGTGGAGGACCCGTTACAGTTCAACGGTCATTGTCACTCGATCAGGGCCGCAAGTATACTAATGGGTGCAGGGATATTTTCCTGATTTAAGGGTGTATTTGGGTCAGAATCTGACACTCTGAAACCTTAAATTTGTCCTGCAAGCGAATGGCTCAATTCACATAAGTTTGAGTTCATTCTCTAAAGATATTCACGTTTCTCACACACTTCACTCAGGGCTCATGTTGTGTGTTTTTGGATACTATTCAGGCTTGATTCCTGTGATGCTTGTTAAGCCTAGTAAGGTGGTCATAACCTTATAGTTTCACAGTCATCAGACTTTTGATGCACAGACCAGGCCCGATACGGAGTTTCAATGTGCTCCCGAAAGCAACTGGGTTTTGAGATTGATCATAAGTTTTTAGGAAATGTTAAGTTAGCGATTCTAATGGTTTTAACTCTTGCAGTTCGTACAGAAAATGGTTCGAACTAATTCACTGATTAATTTAGCTTAGTACTTAACTAATTTTCATTTAATTTCTAAAAGATTCGGTCATTAACGATTTTTGCCTGAGGTGGTACTCGGGTCTTAGTATGGATTTTTCCGAGACATTACAATCTACCCCCCTTAAAAAAAAATTTTACCCTTGAAATTAATACCTTTTCTTACTCTTCGATAATCTGAGGATAGTTCTTACAGACTTCGGCTTCCATTTCCCAAGTAGCATCTTCCTCAGTGTGTTGCATCCACAACACCTTCATAAGCGAAATCACTTTACTACGTAGCACCTGCTCCTTCTTGTCTAGGATACAAGTCGGTCGCAGTACAAAAGTAGCACCTTCAGTCAACTGTATCTGCTCCCATTTGATAATGTAAGAAGGATCAGGAACATATTTCTATAGCATCGATACGTAAAATACGTTGTACATGCCTACGAGTGGAGTGGGCAAAGTGAGGCGGTATGCTACCATACCCACTAGGTCTAGAATCTAGAATGGACCAACAAATTTTAGCTTGAGTTTTCCCTTCTTATCAAATCGAAAGACTCCCTTCATTGGGAAAACCTTCAGGAATACATGGTCCCCAACCTTAAACTCTAGATGTCGTCGCCTCGTATCGGCGTGACTCTTCTGTCTGCTCTGTGCTGTAAAACGTTGACGCCCGATAATGTTGATCTTTTCTGAGGTCTCCTGCACTAACTTTGGGTCAATCAAACTCTTCTCGCCAACCTCTGCCCAGCAATGCGGTGCTTGATATAGGTACCTATATAAGGCCTCGTAGGGAGCCATGTCAATACTCACTTGAAAATTGTTGTTATAAGTGAACTCAGTATAGGGAAAATAGTTATCCCAACTATTTTTAAAATCGAGCACATATACCCGCAACATATCTTTTAACACCTGATTTACTTGTTCCATCTACCCATCTGTCTGTGGGTGAAATGCGGTATTGAACTTCAGTTTCACACTTATTACTTCTTGGATATAGGTCCAGAAGATAGATGTGTGTCGCGTGTCTCGATCTAACACAATCTCCATAAGCACTCCATGCAGACGTACTATTTCCTTAATTTACAACCTGGCCAAATCGTCTGCTGAGTTTAAAACTCTAATCGAGAGGAAATGAGCCTATTTCGTTAATCGGTCCACAATCACCCAAATAGAGTAATCTCCTTTCCTCGTCTTTGATAACCCTGAAATGAAATCCATGTAGATGAAATCCCATTTCCATTCAGCTATAGGTATGGGTTGAAGTAAACTAGGAGGTCGACAATGTTTGGCCTTGACCTGCTAGCACGTGAGACAACGGGACACAAAGTCTACTATGTGGGCCTTCATGTTGTCCCATCGGTACGAATGTTTCATATCCCGATACATCTTCGTACTACCAAGATGTATTCCCATCTTTAAATTGTGAGCAGCTTCGAGAACTTCCCTTCTTAAGTCATGGAGGTTTGAGACATATAGGTGGCCACGATAACATAAACCCCCATCCGAACTAACTCTCCATTCAGAGTCTTCATCGTCACTAGCTCATTTTCTTAACTCCAGCAACCATTCATCTTCCCTCTGAGCCACAATGATTTTGTCATCGATTAGTGGCTACACACGAATATGTGCGATGCTCTCGAATAACTCCTCACTATAAGCTTCTGTTCGAAGTCTCGTACAAATTCTACCATATTTCATTCTTCTATCATCAGTGGAGCTGCAAATTCTATCGTCTTCTTATGGCTCAACATGTCTGCTACAAGGTTGGCCTTATCAGGATGGTAGAAACCTCAAACGTGAAGTCTTTCAAGGTTTCCATCCATTGTCGTTGCCTCATATTCAAGTCTATCTACGTGAATATGTACTTGAGGCTCTTATGTCGCAAAAGAGCTTGAAATCCTCTCCATAGAGGTAATGTCTACAGAGCTTTAATGAAAAGATAACGACCGCTAACTCCAAGTCGTGCATAGGGTAGTTTTCGTCGTGTTTCCTCAACTGTTACGAGGCATAAGAAATCACTCTATCCTTCTGCATAAGAACACAACCCAAACTAACATAAGAGGCATTGGTGTAAATGATATATCTGACCCTCTGCTCTAACAATACTAGTATGGGCACAGACGTCAACTTCTCCTTCAGTTTCTAAAAGGCTGCTTCTGCCTTCTCATTCTAGGCAAACTTGAGATCCTTCCGAGTGAGTTGAGACAATGGTCTGGCTATCTTATAAAAGTCCCTAATAAACTGACGGTAGTAGCCAGCAAGTTCCAGGAAGCTCCTCACTTCAGTAACCAAATCGGGCTGCTCCCAATCCTGAACTGTGGTCACCTTAGTAAGGTCCACAGCTATTCTTTCCTTGGACACCGCATATCCCAGGAACTTGACCTCTTCTTTCCAGAAGTCACACTTCTTATACTGAGCAAATAACTGGTTCTTCATGAGAGTATCAAAGACTACTCACAAGTGCTCCTCGTGATCTTTCTAACTCTTAGAGTATATCTGGATGTCATCCATAAATACGATGATAAATTGGTAGAGATATGACCGAAACACCCAGTTCATAAGGTCCATGAACATGGTTGGTACGTTTGTGAGTCCAAACGACATCACAAGGATCTCGTGGTGCCCAAAGCTAGTTCTGAACACTATTTTCTATATGTCCTCATTCCTGACATGCAACTGGTGATACCCTGACTATAAGTCGATCTTTGAAAAATACTGTGCCCCTTTCAACTGGTCAAATAGATCACCAATCCTGGGCAAAAGATACTTGTTCTTCACTTTCACTTGGTTTAACCTACGATAATCAATACATAGTCGCAGTGACCCATCCTTCTTCTTCATAAACAACACAAGTACTCTTCAAGGAGATACACTCGGTCATATGAAACCTAAATCCAATAGATCATCAATCTGTCTCCTCAATTTCTCCATTTCACATAGAGGCATGTGATACATCTGTAGTGAAATGGGTGTCGCACCAGGCATAAGGTCGATAGTAAAGTTAATCTCGCACCGAGGAGGTAGTTTAGGTATCATCCTGAATACGTTCGTTAAATCCCAGACTATAAGTGTGTTCCCAACTGTCGGACCATCAATATTCTCTAATAAGGTAGCATAATAACTAATATGGTAGTATTGCGCCCTTAGATCCATGGGCTGTCACCACTCTAGTATCGTAATCAATCTCTGCCTTCATCTCGATGAGCCAATCTCTGCCGAGGATGACATCATAATAACATAGTAGGAAAATGATTAAGTCAACGAGTACTGTTTTATTTCCTAAGTCTATTGAGCAACCCTTACAGACCTTGGAGTGTTTAAGAAGGTCCCTGTGGCGGTAAGGAGTCTCACCCCAACCATAGGAGTAGTTTCATTACTAGTCGCTTGACTGTTGCTCATGATATTATTAAAATCATGGACCTGGTGTCCACTAATAGGAAGACTGATATACCTTGGATGTGTGTTGTGACTTCGAAAGCCAATGGTGTTGCGGTTGCTGTCTCAGGTGCCTTAGCTGCAAGTAAGTGCAGCTGAGCTTATTGAGGATGATTTGGCTGTGCTGCCATAGGTCATTAAGACAGCTTAAATTGACATGCAGGTGGCTGGTAAGATGGTTGTGCAGGCGGTGCTGATCATAGAGGTGGAGCTGAGATAGCTTGTGGCATCTAATGGTTGATTTTCTGAGGGGCGAAGCCATTGTCCCTCATTATGGTAAAGTAGTAAGTGTCAGAATGGCCCAACCTCTTGCATTAGCTGCACCACACATCTGATCGCCTCATCTGGGTCGGTGGAGCCGTAAGTTTGGGAGGTGAATCTACACATGACCTCTTGCCGAGGAGCAACCTATTCGACAAATTAGGTCAAGGCCTCGGACCCATGGGTACACATGTACGGGATAGTCTGTCCCCATCTTGCTCAGCTAGCAGGGACATGCTTACTAGCCTAGCATAGTTAGGAATGTTAGTGCAACACATCTTCGTGCAGATCTCATGCCGCAGACCCTCAGAAAATCGTTGCAACTTCATCGACTCGTTCGCTAGTATCAAAGGAGTGTATCTAGCTAGCTCCATGAAGTGGTTCTCATACTCTGCCACGGTCATTCCTCCCTGTCGGAGATCTTAAAAGCTTCCCACGTCCATACGTACCAAGAAGCCACTGTCCATAGGATGTTGTCCCACCATAGATTAGCCTCCTTCTTGAACATGTACGTAACCAACTCAACCTACTTTGCCTTAGTACAATGTAGCGATTTCAGCATCTTAGAGATGTGGTCAAGCCAATATTCGGCCTCCTCGGGTCTGTGAGTACCCGTAAAGGTGGGAGGTTGGAAGCGCTGAAATCGCTCAAATAAACAGTTGACATTCATGTTTCTAGCAGGCTGCGGTGGTGTTGCAGGTGGGACCATGTTCATGTTCTGGGCAAGTGCCCCCATAATGGTGGTCTAAATCTGCTGCTACTACTACATAAGGAGCATCATCTGCTCCAACCTATCAGGAGGGGAAGCCACCTGAGACATGTGTGACGTCGAAGTAGATGCATGGTTCTGTTCTAGAACAGGTGGTGTAAAAGGTGTTGGCCCATTAGTGGGGCCAATGGCTAGCTGTGAATCCAGCATAGTGTCATTGTTAGGGCTAAAACTGGAGTCCATGTGGCTATCACTTAGGAAAGGTGCACAGTCAGACGATTCGCCAAGTGCAAGAGATGTTATATTCTGATTGACTTTAGGAGGCATTCCCTATACACAACATTGGGTGTAACACGTGTAAGATTTAGTATAACAACACTTAATTTCTCAAGCATTCTGCACATTTCATAACAAAAGGAGGTTCATGCATTTCATTTAACCAAAATTGTCACAGTAGATGGTAGTCTTACATGGATCAACAACTAAAACACACCAACAACTCTACCATACTACTAAGCCTATCAAAGCTATAACATAGAAAGCAAGAAAAAAAGGAAAACCCAAAGACGAGTACAACATATGACTAGTCATCTAACTCTGGTGATGGTGGAGGAGCACCCTTGTCCTGCATACAGCATAGGAGGGTCTTTAGGGTTTGGAAAATCTTCTTGAACTTCTATTTCATATAGGCCTTATTCTCCTCAAGCCCTTGCTTCACTTCGGCTAGGTCTCTCTAACCTCCTGTCTCAGGGAGACTTGACTCTCCTCAATCTGAGACAAGCTGGCTTCTAAGGCAGCCCAATCACGGTGGTGCTCATGTGTAGTAGGAGGAGAGTCCCCATTATAGTCTTGGGCCTCATCTTCTTCCTCTTCCCACTCTTCCTCATCACTTCCATCACCATCACTTCCCCGCCTTCACTGCTTTCCTCAAATTCTTCTTCCTCCTCCTCCTCACTACCTTCCTCTTCCTCTATCTCGTCACCATACTCATCAAGTCAAGCTTGATATTGTCGCAGCCCAATGCCTATGTTGTTCAGTGTGGTGTCATTGATGAAATGGATCGGCGCAAGCTCATTCACGTTAAGGCTATAGCCAAACTCACGAGCAATCAAGTTAGCCGCCTGACCCTTAAGCCCGCTGGATCCTACCGCTGTCCGCTGGCCCCCCCCCACCCGGGGTTTCGAAAATGTAAGGGGGTCACTCTGGTTCCCCCTGTATTTTACAGTTTGGGCCCTATGGTCATAAAGTGTGTTTTCTTACCCCATCTCGCACATATTCATGCATTTTGGCATGTTTCAATTTGGGGATTCGCCAGGTAATAGTCTAAACTTGTTGTTTGATGGCCTAAGGAGGAATTAAGATCATTTTATATGTTCTCGGTCACGTACGAGCTAAATGCAATGGTCACCTTTTGCCCGTTTGTGAAATTTAGGATCTTACGATTGTTTCTACATTTCATCACCCCCTCCTAAGTCAAAGTACATTATTGTGTGTCATGTTACCATAACCCAGGTCAAATTTAATCCAAATCATGCTTTAATACCAACTTGTAATGCCCTAAAAATTAGGGGTCAAGCAGATGCTCAACTCCCGAGTTCCAATGCATCACTTTTGCAACATAGATAATGATGTTTAAATGTTGTCCATATTAGTGCATTAAACATGAGTGGGATTTTACTAAAACAGCATCTCATACTCCAGAGATAATTAAGTTAAGCAAGCGGAAGACTGAGATAGGTATATAATGTATTGAAGTTTTCTCAATGCATAGATATGAGTATATTACCATGCTGAATAAATACATGTGTCTATCTAAAATTTACAAAATACAAAAATGTAAAGGTCCAACTAATCCTTATAGTCCCTGTATTCCCATCGATCAGTACATGGTCTACATAGACCCGCCTAATAGCTGAACGTAGGAGAATTCTTCCTCATCGTTTATGAAATTCCAATCAGCAGTGTAGACATTGTCACCACCTGCATCTACAACAGACTCTGGATGGTGTTTTAAAATACCGTCCGAGAGTGAGAGTGAGTGATTAACTCAGTGGAGCTATAAGGCAAAGGTTAACATGTTATCAATTCAGCCAAGCAATAATGATAAAGCAGTATAACAATCATCTCCTAAGTACTCTTGTTAATGTAGGAATGATATGATATAATGATGCATGCCCTCGCTTGCACTCCCTCAGCAACACCATCTCCTGGTTGCACATGCTATTCCCACTGTACCTTCATCGCCAAAGCACATGCAGTGTGGTGCATGCACGTGCTAGCTGAGTTCTTGATTAGGCTTATTCATATAGCAGATTCAAGAAGCTAAGGTACCTCCCTTTATATCATTTAGCCAAACAATGATCCATCTAGGGTCGTCAATCCTAGTTAATCATATATGACAGGCAAGTTATAGGGCAACATCACCTTTAATTTTTTTAAAAAAATATTGGATTGGCAAGTTTGTGAGTTTTCACTTGAGGTTAATACGGAAGGCTTGTCACCTTAGCATAGGCCTATTTTATACTCGAGGTCACCACAAGAGGCTCTTTACTTTATCATAGGCCAACAGCTCGAATACAATGTCTCATACCACTGTATTCAGTTTACGATTTTGGGTTGCTCACTGTCACTATAGGAAGGCTCGTCACCCCAGCATAGGTCGACAGCTCGACCACGGTGTCCCATACCACCATGCCTAGTGCATGAGTCCTAGCAGATCATGGTACCGAGGTTAAATGGACTTTACATTAGTAAGTGGTACCTTAGATTCAAGCAGTACCATTCATATATGGTAAACACACATTAGACCAATTGGGTTACTTGACAAGTTTGATTGGTATGAGTGCATGTTAAATTAATCGACATGGAGTGCATACGCTCTCCTCGTGGCCTAACCACTACCAATAATCACCGTACGACCTGGATTTATCGAGCGTATCCGTTGTGGCGAGACTAGTTGGGCCACTCGATCGAAAATGGTTACCAATCGCCTGGACTATGTATTAGTCCCAATCATACTCAAATATAATAAGCATTCATATGTGATAGTCAAAATAACATTTAACAACCAATTCAAATATAAATTTCATTTGAGCATTTTAACAAACACACAGTGAACATATTATCATACATATGTATTTCATCCATAAATCACGTAGTAGCAAGATAGGTCACATGAAGGAAACTATAACTATAGATAAGGTAATTGAGAATCCTATCTCAAGTCCCTCATTGAATACATTTCAACAAGAAATTTCTCATTTAGACATTTTATCAAACACTTAGACTACACATTACAACATACATGTAATAAATTTGTTATAACATATATTATGGAAAATCCTTTCACAAAGGAGTTGTCATACGTACAAAAAAGATAAATTCTAAATTAATAGTCATGACAAGAATAAATCATAATTTCTTATTTATTCAAACAATTCAACAAACACATGGAATGCATTTAGTATACAACCTAGTTTACACATGCATGATATATCGAAAACATCGTAGCTAAGACTATATGACACCAATCAAGTTAGACATAAATCATTGCTGACAATGAAAGCCTTAAAACCCATAACCTAAATGTTTATAGTCCTCACCATTCGTTGGTACGGTCGTTACAAACTCGGTTCTTGCACCGTGTCTTTGTCTACGGTACAACGACTACCTAAATATTGAATTAGGTTAGCTATTTCACCAGTTTATCTATTTGGATTCCTAAAATAGATTAGGGTTAGGATTCCATACCTAAAAATGGAGTTAAAACGAGTTGAGTAGTTAGATGTAAAGGCGATTCGATGAGTGGAGTAGTAGAATAGGAGTACTACAGCAAAACCCCAATGGTTTCCCTTTAATCTCCACTCTTTTCTCCTATTTTCTCTCTTCTCACTCTTAGGGTTAGAAAAAATTTGTATGAAATGAGAGAGGGGGTGGGTTTAAGGCATTATATAGGCATAAAAGTGATGTCAATGGCCCATGGCCATGGTATACTTAGGTTATGGTGAAAAGGCATTTGTTTTAGGCCAGTGGAGCTCATTTGGATGTCCATTGCTCACATACGGTTTGAAGAAAGCTCCCTGATAATGGATCTATGACAGGTTAAGGTTTTGGTCTGATCGGATTAGTGGATTGATTGTGGAGGATCCGTTTCAGTTCAATGGTCATGGTCACTCGATCAGGGCCACAAGTATACCAATGGGTGTAGAAAAATTTCCTTGATCCAAGGGTCTACTTAGGTCAAAATCTGATGCTCTGAAACCTTAAATTTATCTTATAAGTGAACGGGCCAATTCACTTAAGTTTAAGTTCATTTTCTTAAGATATTCGTGTTTCTCACACTCCTGGCTCAGGGCTCAAGTTGTGCATTTCTAGATACTATTCGGACTCGATTCCCATGTTACTTGTCAAGCCGAGTAAGGCATTCATAACCTTAGAGTTTCACAGTCATCGAACTTTCGACGCGCGCTCCAGGCCTAATACGGAGTTTCAATGTGCTCCCGAGAACAACTGGGTTTTGAGATTGATCTTAGGTTTTTGAAAAATGCTAAGTTAGTGATTCTAATGGTTTTGGGTCTTGCAGTTCGTATAGAACATGGTTCGAGCTAATTCACCAATCAATTTAGCTTAGTACGTAACTAATTTTTGTCTAATTTCTAAAGGATTCGGTCATTAAGGATTTCTACCTGAAGTGGTACTTGGGTTTTAGTACGGATTTTTTTGAGACATTACATGTTCAAATGAGGGTTTTATTTAGATTGTTTATTAAATGTTGATATGATTGTCACATGTGTCTACCTATTGCATTTGAGTAAGATTGGGACTACAACGTGGCCTAAGCAATCGATAACAATCTTTGTACAGGTGGCTGAATTAGTCTTGCACATTGGGTAACTCAATGAATCTATGTTGCATGGTGATTGTTAACAGTGGTCAGGCCACAAGGGGGCTTATGCGCTCCATGTTGATTAAGTCAACATGTGCTTGTACCAATCGAACTTACCAAGCAAACCAATTGGCCTATTATGTGTTTACCATGTATGGACATCACTGCTTGAATCTAATGTACTACTTACCAATATAAAAGGTCATTTCAATCATGGTACCATGATCTGCTAAGACTCATGAACCGGGCATGGTGGTATAGGACACCGTGTTTGAGTTGTTGGCCTACACTGAGGTGATGAGACTCCTCGTAGTGACCGCTAGTATAAACAACGAATTTGCCTATTGACTGCTTTTCATTAAGGGTAATGCCTTATAACTTACCTATCATATATGAATAACTAGGATTGATAACCCTAGATGGATCTTTCGGTTTGGGTTAATGATATAAAGGGAGGGACCTAGCTTCCCAAATCTGCTGTATGAATATACTTAATTAAGTACTCGGCTAACACGACCATACACTGCATTGCATGTGCTTTGGCGAGGAAGTTGCACTTTAAGGAGGTTGTCATGCAAGAACTTGATGGTTGGAGTCGCTTGTGACAGAGCTTTGTATGAGGGCATGCATTATTACTGCACACCATTCTACATTAACAAGAGTAGCTAGGAAGTTATTGTTGTATTGCTTTATCATTACTGCTTGATTGACTTGACAACATCTTAAACTTTGCCTTATAGTACCACTGAGTTGATCACTCACTCCCACCCTGGGACGATGTTTTAAAACATTAACCAGACTCTGTTGTAGATGCAGGTGAGGATAAAGTCTATGCACCTGAATTGGACTTCATAGATGAGGAGAAATTCTCCTATGTTCAGCTATCAGGCGGGTCTACGTAGACCTTGTACTAATTCGATGGGAGAATTAGGTCATATGGATTAGCTAGTCACTTATATTTTGATATTTTTCCTAATTTGAAACAATACATGTACATATTCAGCCCGACTACACAATCACACTCTGGAGGTTGTAAAACATTTAACTGTTTAGATATATATGTGTTTTAGTCTTCCGCTTGTTGAATTTAATTGTATCTAGAGTATGATATGTTGTTTTAGTATAATCTCACTCATGTTTAATACATTGATATGGACAACATTTAAACATCATTATCCATGTTACATAAGTGATGTACTGGATCTCGGGAGTTGACCCTTGCTTGACCCTCGAAATTTGGCATGTTAAAAGTTGGTATCAGAGCATGATTTGGATAAAACTGGACGTGGGTTATAGGTAACACAACACACTCTAAACGCACTCTATCTTAAGAAGGGGTTAATGAAATGTAGAAATGATCAAAAGATCCCAAAGTTTCACCGACGAGCGAGATTGACCATTGTAGTGTAGCCCGTACGCATCCAAGATCATGTGAAATGATCTCAAACCCTTTTTGGCTGTCAATTGATGTGTTTGGACTATAATTCGACAAATCCCAAACTTGAAACAAGCCAAAAGGCACGAATACGCGTGTGTTGAATGATGAAAGTGCATCTTACGGGCATAAGGGCCCAAACCGTAAAAGATAGTGGGGAACATGGAGTCCCCCACACATATTCAGCACCATGGGAGGGGGTGGCCACCGCCCTAGGGCGGAGCCACCGTCGGACACCGTAGGGGGCGCAGCGGCACCAGATGGGCGGTGGTGCACCATCGTTCGACGGTCTATGTGGGGCCCTCCCACGTGTGGGATCACCCTCTAAACCCTTCCCTTGCTCCCCTTTGCCCATTTTCACCCAAATTTCACCCCTCCAACACTCCAAACCTTCCAAAACCCCATTTCTCTTTTAACCCCCTCTCCCATTCACTCCAAACTTTTAAATCTTCTATCTTTTTCATCCTTACATCACTACTCCTCAAAAACTACCTTTTTCATCTCTCCATCTTCCTTATTTCCACCTATTTGAGCACAAGAATCCTCTTTTTGTGTGTCATACCTCCCATATCCTCAAATCCACTTCACTCTCAAACTTTTCCATTTCCATGGCTCTCTTTGAGCTTGTCACTGCAATTTTTTCCATATTAACACTCCTTTCCCTTATGGGAAAGAGAAGAGTGGCCCCAGATGAGGCCATGCCGAGCCAACCAACCCACTTGAGGAAGAAAGCGAGTGCCAAGGGTAGTACAAGTGCCGAGCGAGAGCGAAGATCGAAACGGGACGTCAATCCTTGAATTTCGTTTGAAAGATTGTTATCGGTGGGTGTCGAACTTGGTAAATTCCTTGACCGCAAAGTTATATTTAAAGCTCATGTTGATGAGAAACATTTGGGTTGTACCCAATGATTGACCTTCTGTTGGAGACCGGGTGGGGTCCAATTGTTGAAGAGAAGGCTCATGCAAGTGAAGGCATCATACGAGCCTTCTATGCCCACATACAAAACCCACTACTGGAGCTGCTTCAGTTTACTATCCCTTTGGGGAGGCAAGAAGCCATAGTCAATGTGGATGTGATGGGCCGTATCATGGGAATTGAGTGTGGTATGGTACATGCAAGTGCAACTCATCTCACTAGTAGATGAGAGAAAGATCACCGCAAACATTTTCTTTATGGCTGACTGGCTCATTGGAGGCAAGACAATAGCCTCGCATCGACTAAGATGACAACAGACTTTCGCCTACTCCACATATACACGTACAACGTGTATCCTAGGTGGAGTAACCATACAAAATGCACTTGCCTTATGGTGGACTTCCTGTACAAAGCTGGACAGGGAGACAAGCTGTGCCTGCCTACTTTTGCCTTGTCATAGATAATCAGGATAGCACGCTCTACTCGGGGAGATGCCTCACTCCCATTTAGCTGACTTATCTACAAGATTTCTTGTAACTTCAGTTTCAGACTAAATATGGATAATCTTATGCCCATCCACTTTATCAGTGAAACTACACTCAACAATATGGGGATTGGCCCTAGACAATGCCAAGCCCGACTTGATGAGTATGGGGATGAAATAGAAGAAGAAAGTGAAGAGAATGGTGGAAGTGAAGACGAGGAAGGAAATGAGGAGGAAGAAGGCAGTGAGGAAGAAAGCAGTGAGGATGAAGAAGTGAGGAGGAAGAGCAGGAAGAGGTAGAGGAGGCCCAAGATTCAGATGGGGGACCTCCTGCTACACATGAAGACTACCATGATCGTGCCGCCTTAGAAGCCGACATGGCCAAGATTGAAGAGAACCAAGCTGCACTAAAGTAGGAGTTCAAAGAGAATCAGGCTTATTTGAAAAAGAAATTCAAGAGAATGTCTCGGACCTTGAAGACCCTCCTGTGCTATATACAGGATAAGGGTACACCTCCACCCTCGCCAGAGTCAGAGGACTAGTCATGTGTTGTAGTTGTCTTCTGGTTTTCTTTGTTTCTTGCTTTTCTTTGTAATAGCCCTAGTCTGCTTAGTTGGATGTTAGAGTAGTTAGTGTTAAATCTTTTGCTAAATTAGCTCACATGCGTCTTCTGTCATAATTCATGTAATACTACATCTCATGTATTATGATAAGTTTTGGCTAAATGAAATGCATGAAGGTTCTTTTGATTTGGAATGTGTAGAATGGTTACAAAAGTGAGTAATATTATCCTAATCTTACACATGTTGTGCCCTATATTGTATATAGGGAATGCCTCCTAAAAGTACTCGAAATATAGCATGACTCGCACTTGGCAGATCGAATGATGGGGCACCTCCCTTAAGCGATAGCCATACGGATCCCAGTTTGGCCCCAGATATTGAGATTATGCCAGATTCATAGCCGACCACTGACCCTACAAATGGGCTAACACCAAATGCACCACCGATTCTGGGATAGAACTGTGCGTCTTCATCGATGCCACATATACCTCAGTTGGCTCCTCCTCCTAATAGGTTGGAACAGATGATGTTCCTAATGTAGCAACAACAACAAGTCTTGGATACAATTGTGGGGGCCATTGCCCAGAACATGAATGCGTCCTGCCTATACCACCTATGCAGCCTGTGGTAGCTATGAATAGTAATGGCTTATATGAGCACTTCCAACGCTTCCTCCCTCCTACCTTTACGGGTACTCACAGGACCGAGGAGGTTGAATACTGGCTGGATCACATCTCTAAGATGTTAAATTCATTGCACTGTACTGAGGCAAAGTAAGTGGAGCTTGTTACTTATATGTTCGAGAAGGAGGCTAGTATTTGGTGGGACAGCATCCTACAAACCATTCTCGCAGGATACGTGTGGATGTGGGATGCGTTCGAAGTTTGTTTCCATGAAAAGTACTCCCCCCTCACTTACCATAATGAAAAGGAGGGTGAATTTCTTCACCTCCTACAAGGGGGGGTGACAATAGCTAAATATAAGAAATGCTTCACGGAGCTGGCCAGATATGCTCCATTAATCCTAGCAGATGAGCCGATGAGAATGCGGTGATTTTCAGAGGGTTTGCCACCTGATATCTAGACTAAGATTGTAACACCCTGAAAATCGGGGGTCGTGTATAAACTCAACTCCCGAGTTCCAGACCGTCACTTATGCAACAAATATGGTTATGATTCAATGTTGTCTGATTTAAAGCATTCACATGAGTAAAAGTATACCAAAACTGCAATTCATACTTCAGATCCAGTGATAAAAGCAAGCGGAAGACTAAACAATATATATATCACTGTATGGAAAAACAAAGTAATCTCAACTGTCTCCAAAGTATGACTACATCTCTGAGTCTCATATACATGTAAATAGACAAAAGAATAAGTTCAAAATAGTCCCACTGAAGTCCCCCTCGATCCAGGTCACCTACGGGAAGCCGTCGTGATACTGCATATACGAGAACTCATCCTGGTCCTCGTCAATCTCCGGCTCCACCTCCTGGATCTCGTCGTCACCTGAAACTACAACAGGGTCTGGTGGGTGTTGCAAACACCATCCCGTAATGTGGGAATGAGTGATCAACTCAGTGGAATCATAGAGCAAAGATTAGCATGTTCACAATTCAATCACGCGATAATAGTAAAGCAGTAAATCAGACAATCCTAATACTGTTGTTTAATGCAAGATGATATGACGTGATGTATGCCCTCACCGACGATCACCCTCATGCGGCAACATCTTACGACCGCGGCATGCCACACTCCCTAGAGTGCTCCACATCTTCCAGGCACATGCAATGCTATGGTGATATGATTACCAAGTTATTATTAGTCCATTCAAACAGCAGGATTGGGAAACTAAGGTACTTCCCTTGTATCAATCCCAACACGGATCCTGTCTAGGGTCGTCACTCCTAGTAATCTCATACGATGTATATTTCGTAGGTCACTGCAAGGGCTGCCAGGGCTGTTGCTCGCACTCGTTGCACCGCTCCCCCATCACCTTATCAATACAGGCCTACTGTACTCTACTGCACGGAAGGGTCATCGCCTCCCGTGAACTCAGAATACGCTCGCGGTCACTACAAAGGGCTCGTCGCCTGATCAGTGTAGGCCGACAGCTAGAATATAGTGTCCCATACCACCATAATCTGCTCACGAGTCAAGGTGCTCACTGGTCACTACGGGGAGGTTTGTGGCCCCAGCGTAGGCCGACAGCTCGACCACGGTGTCCCATACCACCATGCCCGGCTCATGAGTCTTCGTGGATCAAGGTACCACGGTTAATAGGGTTTACAATGGTAAGTTCAGTACCCTAGGTTCAAGCAGTTATGATACATACAAGGTGAACAAACATCGGCCAGTCGGGTTACTTGACGGGCTCGACTAGCGCGATCGCATCTCGAATTGAACGACATGAAGTGCGTAAAACACTTCGCGTGGCCTAACCACTGCCGCCAACTCTCAACACGAATCACATTCATCGACGCGTCATTCGTGGCTATGACCAGTCAGCCACGAATTCGTTCGGTTACCGACTGCCTGGACTAAGTCAAGTCCCACACATCTATGGAATTACGTTAACACTATACAAAGGTATTGGAATTGAAATACATCATGTGAGCATGTTAGCACATGTTATAACATTCAACTTAAGCAAATCTTCAAGGCATACTTCCCATGTATATTCAACTTAAGCAAATCCTCAAGGCATACTTTCTATGCATGTAATGCGATCATGCATAAGGTCAACATGTAGGAAATCATTTAGGTCAGCATATTAATCATGAAATCAATCACAAACTACTACATAACATCATTCAATACAATACATACTAATACAAACATTTATACAAACACATACACTACACACTTAAGTCCACATATAGTATGTCGACCCAAAGTGCGCAACTTGGCGAATCTCTTCGCCAAACTGATTATGCATGCATTTCTAACTCCCTAACATGGCGACAAACCATGTCAATCACGTCAGCAAAATATGCATGTAGACCGTACTTCCTACAAATGACTAAAATGCCCTAAATCTCATATTCTTCGTTAATTTACGAAATAGGAAACGGAGAGCATGTTGTACATGTCAAACGGCGATGCCGTCGATAATCTACTATTAAACGACATTGAAAGCATTGTAAACTGTCAATCAAAGCGTCTAAAATCCGCACCTAATCTCTTACGGTCGCGAGAATTTGAACGGAGCGTGTACGCTTCGTCTACGGTAGTAGGAGAACCTGATTTGTGGATTTAGTTAGCTAACATATTCAGAATTTACATAAACCCTAAATCAGCAAGTTTTTGGGGTTTTTCTATACCTGAAAAAGTGGAAAAATCACCAGCCAGGTGATTGGAATGAAGTGTTGAAGCAGCAACCGTTGGTGGCTCGGAAGCGGGAAAAATCTCCTCTTCCCTTTCTCTCAAACTCTCTCTCTCTTATGCTAGGGTTTGTGAAATTCGTATGCAAGGAAGGAATGAGGGTTTCAACCCCTTTTATAAGCTTGGAAACGTCGAAAATAGGCTCCGGGACGAAGTTTACTTATTGCCTATCCATTTCGAGGCTGTTTCGGTCCAAAAACTGATTTCTGGTGGTCCCCTGGTCGATTGCGATCAGACTTAAGCTCATGGGTACCAGATGTACCTCGTATTAAGTTTTCAGTCTGGCAGGGTTCGCAGATCGCACGTGGCGGACCAGTTTCAGTTCAGCGGTCACCGCACATAGATCAGGACTGAAAGTTCCGTGATAATAAATAGATATTTTTCCTGATCCGATGGTGTAATCTGGATGAATTCTGACAGTCAGAACGCTTAATACTGACGCGTCAAGTCGTGTGCCAGATCTAAATTTGAAATTCCCAATTCGTCCCTATTTGCGGTCGCTTCAGTCCGGGTTCAACGAAATACTCTGTGATTATCGGTTTGACTTGATCTTTGAGATGATTGTCAAGTCCAGCTGGGCGGTTCTAACGGTCTAAGATAGGAGGTATCAGACCTTCGACGCGCGGTCTAAATCCAATACAAAAGTTCAATATGGTCCAGAGGACAAACCTGCTTAGAGTTGGATGCAAGGTTATAGAGTATTGTAGAGTTGTCTGTTCTACTCGATTTGGGTTTTGTAGAACGTATTTAAAGTGATCAGGGACTATTTCCCAGCTACTCTAGCGTTGCGCTAGCTAACTTACGTTTAATTTCCATGAAAATTATTTATACGCGATTTTGGGTCAAATCGGTACTCGATTCCAAGTACGGATTTTTCACGGGCGTTACAATCTACCCCCCTTAACAAATAATTTCGTCCTCGAAATTTGTACCTGTTCGTACTCCTCGAGAAGGTGTGGGTAGTTCTTTCTGATCTCGGCTTCTGTCTCCCAAGTAGCCTCCTCCTCAGAGTGATGCGTCCATAGTACCTTCACAAGGGGAATCACCTTGCTACGCAGTACCTGCTCCTTCCGGTCTAAGATGCGTGTCGGTCGCAGGATATAAGTAACATCCTCTCCTAACTGCACCTGCTCCCACCTGATGATATGGAAAGGATCAGCAACGTACTTCTTCAGCATAGAAACATGAAATACGTTGTGGACGCTCGCGAGGGGCGTGGGTAAAGCCAATCGGTAAGCCACTGCTCCCACACGATCGAGGATCTGAAATGGACCAATGAATCGCGGTGCCAGCTTCCCCTTCCTCCCGAACCGAAGGACTCCCTTCATAGGGGAAACTCGCAAAAACACATGATCCCCGACTGTGAACTCTAGTGGTCTCCGTCTCGTATCGGCGTAGCTCTTCTGTCTGCTCTGCGCTGTAAGAAGCCGACGTCGAATAATATCAATCTTCTCTGACGTCGCCTGCACCAACTCTGGGCCAATCAAGCTGCGCTCACCGACCTCTAACCAGCAATGCGGTGCGTGACAAGGTCGCCCATACAGCGCCTCATAAGGTGCCATGCCGATACTCGTCTGGAAGCTATTGTTGTACGCAAACTCCGCATATGCAAGACAGTCATCCCAACTGTCCTTGAAGTCCAATGCGCAAGCCCGCAACATGTCCTCCAGGATCTGGTTCACTCGCTCCGTCTGTCCGTCCGTCTGTGGTTGGAAGACAGTACTGAACTTCAACTTCACACCCATAGCCTCCTGAATGCGAGTCCAGAAAATAGAAGTGAACCGCGTGTCTCTGTCCAACACGATCTCCAACGGAACTCCATGCAGACGCACAATCTCTCGGATATACAATCTAGCCAGCTCGTCTGCAGAGTTCGTAACTCTGATCGGTAGGAAGTGCGCCGACTTCGTCAATCGGTCGACGATCACCCAAATGGAATCATGCCCCTTCCTCGTCCTCGGCAATCCAGAAATGAAGTTCATGGAAATGAAATCCCATTTCCACTCTGCAATCGGCATAGGCTGCAAAAGTCCAGGTGGTCGGCGATGCTCTGCCTTCACCTGCTGACAAGTGAGACAACGGGACACGAACTCAGCAATGTGGGTCTTCATACCTTCCCACCAGTACGTCCTCTTCACGTCACGATACATCTTCGTGCTGCCAGGATGCATCGCGAGTCTAGTAGAATGCGCAGCCTCGAGAATCTCTCGTCTCAAGTCAGGGACATCTGGAACGCATAGGCGGCCACGGTAACGTAAGCCTCCATCCATACCAACTCGCCAGTCGGCGTCAGCATCATCACTGGCCTGCTCTCGAAGCTCAGTAAGATGCGCGTCGTCCCTCTGCGCCTCGATGACACGGTCATCGATCTGAGATCGCACCTGTACGTGTGCGATGAACTCAAATGGCTCCTCTACGGTGAGTTTCTGCTCAAAGTCTCGCAAAAACTCCACCATATCCCACTCGGCAACCATCAGCGGAGCCGCAAACTCTATCGCCTTCTTGCGGCTCAACGCATCAGCCACAAGGTTCGCCTTCCCAGGATGGTAAGAGACTTCAAACTTGAAGTCCTTCAGCGTCTCCATCCATCGCCGCTGCCTCATATTCAAGTCTCGCTGCGTGAATATGTACTTGAGGCTCTTGTGGTCGCAAAAGAGCTCGAACTCCTCTCCGTAGAGGTAATGTCTCCAGAGTCTCAGTGCGAATATAACGGCTGCCAACTCCAGGTCGTGTGTAGGGTAATTCTCCTCGTGCTTCCTTAATTGTCTCGAGGCATACGAAATTACCCTGTCCCTCTGCATAAGGACACAACCCAAACCAACGCTAGACGCGTCAGTGTATATAGTGTATCTAACCCCCTGCTCTGGTAATACTAGCACAGGGGCGGACGTAAGTCTGTCCTTCAGCTCCTGAAAAGCTGACTCCGCCTTATCATTCCAGGCGAACTTCACGTCCTTCCGTGTCAACTGAGATAAGGGTCTCGCGATCTTCGAGAAGTCCTGAATGAAGCGCCGATAGTAACCAGCGAGACCCAAGAAACTCCTCACCTCAGTGACAGAACTAGGCTGCTCCCAGTCCTGCACCGCAGCTACCTTAGACAGGTCAACTGCCATGTCATCCTTGGACACCACGTGTCCCAGAAACTTCACCTCCTGCTTCCAGAAGTCGCACTTCTTGTACTGTGCGAACAACTGATGTCGTCTGAGCGTATCCAGGACCAAACGCAAATGCTCCTCATGCTCCTCTCGACTCCTAGAGTATACCAAAATGTCATCGATGAAGACAACGACGAATCGATAGAGGAAAGGCCGAAAAACCCGGTTCATCAGATCCATGAACACGGCCGGTGCGTTCGTGAGACCGAACGACATCACGAGGAACTCGTAGTGACCAAAACTGGTCCTGAATGCTGTCTTCTGCACGTCCTCATCTCTGACGCGCAGCTGATAATATCCCGACTGAAGATCAATCTTCGAGAAGTACTGCGCTCCTCTCAACTGATCAAACAAGTCATCGATCCTGGGCAAAGGGTACTTGTTCTTCACTGTGAGCTGGTTCAGCCTACGATAATCAATACACAATCGCAGCGAACCGTCCTTCTTCTTCACGAACAAGACCGGTGCTCCCCAAGGAGATACGCTAGGCCGTATAAAGCCAAGCTCTAGCAGACCATCAATCTGCGTCCGCAACTCCTCCATCTCACATGGTGCCATGCGATACGTCGGCAGTGAGACGGGTGTAGAACCAGGAATCAGATCGATAGTGAAATCGATCTCACGTCGGGGCGGCAAACCAGGGATCTTCCTGAACAGATCCCCGAACTCAGAAACAACTGGCGTCTGCTCAAGTACCTGGGCACCAGCGTCACGCAATAGAGTGGCGTAGCTAAGAATGCGGAAAGGAAGATTTACCCGCACTGAAAATGTGAAAGGCGTGCCCTCAGGCTCGTACACCATCACCACACGAGCCTCGCAGTCAATCTCGGCTCTCGCTGCAGTCAACCAGTCCATGCCAAGAATGACGTCGAGATATACGAGCGAGGGATCGACGACCAGATCAAGAGTCATCGTCCTGCCTCCCAGATCAACTAAACAACCCTCACACATCTGGGTGACATCCGAATAATCTCCATGAGCTGCAAGGACTCGCACGCTATCCATAGTGATAGTCTGCAACCCAAGACGTCTGACTACGGCACGCGATATCAAAGAAATCGTGGAACCAGTGTCCACCATGACAAGAACGGGAGTACCTCCGATATGGCCCGTGACCTCGAAGGCTGAGTGCTGGAAAGTCGGCGTCGTAGCTGCCTCAGCGGTCAGTGCATGAACTCGTGCCTGCTGTGGCCGGTTCGGCCGCTGTGTCAAGGGCCGTGGAGGCTGTCGAATCTGCGATACTGTGGGTCTGAAAGAGGGATGCGCAGGAGCTGACCGTATAGGCGGTGCTGATATCTCCTGTGGACGTACACGAACAATCTTCTGCGGCGGCGAGAACCCACTGTCCCGCATCCTGGAGAAGCAACTCTGCGATAAATGGCCCGTCCTCCCACAGTATGTGCATAATAAATCAGGGCGCCGAAACGGTCGTACAGGCGCCGTGGTCCTGGTAGGAGAATCAATGCGAGGCCTCTTGCCCGCGAAGGGCCTATCTGGCAACTCCGGTCGCGGCCTGGAAGTAGTCGGGCCTCGAGATCGCTCCAGTCGATCCACGTCCTGCTCTGCCCGCATGGACATATGAACCAACTCCGCATAGGAAGGGAAACTGACGCAGCACATCTTCGACCGAATATCCGGTCGCAAGCCCTCCAAAAAGCGCCGTATACGCATCTGCTCATCAGCCAGAATCGTCGGGACGTACCTGCCCAACTCTGTGAACCGATGCTCATACTCGGTAACCGTCATCGCTGCCTGTCTGAGACGGAGAAACTCATTCTCCCTCTCGTGCCTGTAGGTCTGGGGATAATACTTCTCATGGAAGCGGAACTCGAATGCTGCCCACGTCCATACGAAATCTGCGGCAACAGTCCGCAATATACTATCCCACCACATACTGGCCTCTCTCTCAAATAGGAAGGTAGCCAGCTCTACCTGCTCTGCCTCGGTACAATGTAACATGCGTAGAATCTTCGACACTCGGTCGAGCCAGAACTCTGCCTCCTCAGGTCTGTGAGAACCCGAAAAGGTAGGAGGCCGCAAGCGCTGAAATCGCTCCAGAAGGCCCCGTGTGTCGGCAGGATTTCCCGCAGGGAAAGCAGGCTGCGCAGGATGTGCTATGCCCTCATCCTGGGCGTAAGTATAGGCATCCTCAGCTGGATGCGCAGGTGGTACAGGTGGAGTAGAGGTAGTCGCACCCCCACCCTGGGCTAAAGTCCCAACTATAGTGGTCAATAGCTGCTGCTGCTGTAGCATCATAGCCATCATCTGCTCGAATCTATCAGGGGGTGGAGCAGGCTGTGGCGGATGAGGTGCGGAAGTAGATGCGCGCTGTGGCTCTCGAACTGATGGTGTAAATGGCGGTGGTCCATCTGTAGGACCAACAGCAGGCTGAGATGATCGAACAGTCTCAGGAATCGGGCCCACAGCAGGGTCCGGACGAGTGCCAGACTGAGAAGGAGTCTGATCCATCTGCTCAGACAATGAAAGTCGAACCGCGCTCTTCGTAGTCTTAGGTGGCATTCCCTATATTCAAAATAGGGCGCAACCTTGTCAGTCTCAATTGCACAAATACACCACAATCATTCACTTAAAGAGTCAAAGGCATTCTATGCATTTCAATTAATCAAAATTGTCACAATACAAGGGATATATCCTTACAAGCATCATGACTAGAATGACATGGAAATTAAGACAGTTAAGCAACAGCAACATAAGCAAAGCACTAGCCCTAATAGGCTTTACACACATAAAACAGGAAATAGCTAACTACTAATAATCAACATCAGAGATCGCATCGCTAGTCGGAATCTGGTGACGGAGGAGGAGCACCCTTATCCTGTAAACAACACAGGATTGCCTTCAAGGTGCGAGTCACCTTGCCAAATTTCTTCTTTGTAACAGCCTTGGCATCAGCGACTTCCGCTCGAAGTTCTTGGACTTCCCTTCGCAAAGCGGTCTGGCTCTCCTCTATCCGTGCAATGCGATCGTCGATAGTAGCCTGCGTAGAAGGAGGAGGGCTCTCATCAGTATCCTGAGCCTCTTCTTCTGCTTCTTCCTGAGTCTCTTCCTGAACCTCAGCACTAGGTTCTTCTTCGCTTTGATCTTCCTCTTCATCAAAGTCGTCCCCACTATCCCTTTCGAGTTGATTTTCACGGTATTGCGACCCAATCTTCATCTTAACCATTGTCGACTCATCGATGGTGTGAATCGATACCGGTAATTCGGGTCCAAGTCTATAGGCAAACTCAAGCGCAATCTTGCAAATGAGTCGGCCAAAGGGAAGGGATTCGGATGTTCTCCTCGACCTGGCTATGAGAACTATCTGCCGTAATATAAAAGTGGCCATACATACGTTCTCTCCCTGGGCCACCAGAAATAAGAAATCGACCATAAGACGTGTACATTCAATGCGGTTCGTCGACCTAGGATAAACATTGAACGTGCAGATATGGTGCAGCAGGCGCAGATCCTCAGACATGTACGTCGCTTTGAGGCTATTATTAGGCTGCCATGGAACCAACTTACCGCACAGAAACCTGGTGCGGCGATCCCGTTCACGTCTAGTCCTCAAATTCTTCTCACTTGGATGTACATCACCTAGAGGCACGTTGAGAAGTCGCGCAACCAACCGGACGTCGATCGTAGCCATCCGATCTCTACCAAAAGGGATTTTGAACTGTAAGGGCTCCAAGGTAGGATTCTGGATGTTAGCATAGAAGGCACGAACGGTGCTCACATTAGCACGAGTGCGAGCTTCAAAGATCGGTCCCCAGTGCGCAGCTTCAATGCGTTCGAACAACAGATATTCGCCGAACAATCGCCCATCTACGTCCGCCTCAAATAACACTCTACGATCAGTGTATTCACCATGAGGCATCTCTGATAGAATGGTTCATCCAAGGTGTGCATGGGGATCCAAATCCCGCTTTGTACGGCACTCTAGGACTGCAGTTGGACCTGCGGCGGCGCTTGAACTTGCGGCACCACCCCGCGGTCTTCTCGATCGAGCAGGGCGGCTCAGCCCAGCCTCGTCTGTTACAGTTTTCCTCTTACCCATCAAAGATATGATGGATGATAGCGACAAAAGGCCCAAAATGGCATCCACAAAAGCCATGGAAAATGCCGAAAATGCGGAGAAATGGCTGCCCAATCTGACAAAAGGAAATCTAGGCGTCGTAGAGGGACGCTTCAAGCTTCCCAAGGTTGTACTTTCAGGGAAAAATTCAAACAAAAAGATGGAATGGAGCTGCTCACGATTTCAGCACTATTTGGGGGATTTTGGAGCTCCAAATGGGGAAATCGTAAAGGAAAGGGGCTGCCAACACCCAATAATTGATGGGTGGTGGTCGGTTTTGGCCAAGGAAGGGTTTAGGAGGGGTTTGGGTCGCCGGGATTTGGAATGGAGTGCTGAAAATCGAATCTAGGGTATGCAAGGGGGCTGTTTGTGAAGGAGAGGTGGGTTTTAGGGGTTTTCGTGGAATGGGAGGTAGCTAGGGATGATGTGGAGGGCATTTAAGTGGGTGCGCCCGAAGGGCAGCACCAACGGAGGTCGCCGGCCGGCGATGCATCGCCCGGCCGGCGATGGCATCGCCGGTCAACTCGAAAGTTGACTGGTGGGACCCCATGGGTCTGGTCCCCCATGGTCCCAGGGTCCCAAAAAAGTTGGTCCCACCCCTTGGTTCATAGCATTTTGGTCTCTATGAGCCCAAACATGTGTTCGGGGCTTTCCGGGTCCACATCAAAATTCCGAATACCAAACCATATGATGCAGCATATGAATTTGGGGTAGAAGGAGCCAGTACATATTTCTAGCTCCTTAGTTGCTAAAGAAAGTGAAGTTAGAATGGCCTTATAGCCATTTTTCATGAAATTTTACTATTCACTGTAAAATTTGGTGAATGTGCTAATTTGTGTTATTTTCATATTAGGTTTGATGTCTAATATGAAATGGATAAGAAATAACTGAAGGTTGAAGTGTTTAGAGAAGGAATTTCGAAGATTTTTGGTGAAACGGGGTTTTTAAGCCCTGGCGATTGATTACTGGAGTCGTGGTCATCCCACGGCCCAAAGATTCACTTTTACGATTTAAAACCGCTCATAGGACGTCTCAACCCGACTTCCTACAGCCTAGAAGTGATTCGGGTCGCTTTACGCAACCCGAGATACGTTACAGACTCGATCTTGCGATCGATCCTTATAGACTTCGCCTATCGGCGAATCTGTGATCCTGGAAGTGTTTCTAGACCCTTCTCGCACCCACCTAAGTCAAAGGAAGCGACAGCGTACGTCGCAAGACCATAACCCAGGCCCAGTATACTCTCATTCATGCTCTGATACCAACTTGTAACACCCTGAAAATCGGAGGTCGTGTATAAACTCAACTCCCGAGTTCCAGACCGTCACTTATGCAACAAATATGGTTATGATTCAATGTTGTCTGATTTAAAGCATTCACATGAGTAAAAGTATACCAAAACTGCAATTCATACTTCAGATCCAGTGATAAAAGCAAGTGGAAGACTAAACAATATATATATCACTGTATGGAAAAACAAAGTAATCTCAACTGTCTCCAAAGTATGACTACATCTCTGAGTCTCATATACATGTAAATAGACAAAAGAATAAGTTCAAAATAGTCCCACTGAAGTCCCCCTCGATCCAGGTCACCTACGGGAAGCTGTCGTGATACTGCATATACGAGAACTCATCCTGGTCCTCGTCAATCTCCGGCTCCACCTCCTGGATCTCGTCGTCACCTGCAACTACAACAGGGTCTGGTGGGTGTTGCAAACACCATCCCGTAATGTGGGAATGAGTGATCAACTCAGTGGAATCATAGAGCAAAGATTAGCATGTTCACAATTCAATCACGCGATAATAGTAAAGCAGTAAATCAGACAATCCTAATACTGTTGTTTAATGCAAGATGATATGACGTGATGTATGCCCTCACCGACGATCACCCTCATGCGGCAACATCTTACGACCGCGGCATGCCACACTCCCTAGAGTGCTCCACATCTTCCAGGCACATGCAATGCTATGGTGATATGATTACCAAGTTATTATTAGTCCATTCAAACAGCAGGATTGGGAAACTAAGGTACTTCCCTTGTATCAATCCCAACACGGATCCTGTCTAGGGTCGTCACTCCTAGTAATCTCATACGATGTATATTTCGTAGGTCACTGCAAGGGCTGCCAGGGCTGTTGCTCGCACTCGTTGCACCGCTCCCCCATCACCTTATCAATACAGGCCTACTGTACTCTACTGCACGGAAGGGTCATCGCCTCCCGTGAACTCAGAATACGCTCGCGGTCACTACAAAGGGCTCGTCGCCTGATCAGTGTAGGCTGACAGCTAGAATATAGTGTCCCATACCACCATAATCTGCTCACGAGTCAAGGTGCTCACTGGTCACTACGGGGAGGTTTGTGGCCCCAGCGTAGGCCGACAGCTCGACCACGGTGTCCCATACCACCATGCCCGGCTCATGAGTCTTCGTGGATCAAGGTACCACGGTTAATAGGGTTTACAATGGTAAGTTCAGTACCCTAGGTTCAAGCAGTTATGATACATACAAGGTGAACAAACATCGGCCAGTCGGGTTACTTGACGGGCTCGACTAGCGCGATCGCATCTCGAATTGAACGACATGAAGTGCGTAAAACACTTCGCGTGGCCTAACCACTGCCGCCAACTCTCAACACGAATCACATTCATCGACGCGTCATTCGTGGCTATGACCAGTCAGCCACGAATTCGTTCGGTTACCGACTGCCTGGACTAAGTCAAGTCCCACACATCTATGGAATTACGTTAACACTATACAAAGGTATTGGAATTGAAATACATCATGTGAGCATGTTAGCACATGTTATAACATTCAACTTAAGCAAATCTTCAAGGCATACTTCCCATGTATATTCAACTTAAGCAAATCCTCAAGGCATACTTTCTATGCATGTAATGCGATCATGCATAAGGTCAACATGTAGGAAATCATTTAGGTCAGCATATTAATCATGAAATCAATCACAAACTACTACATAACATCATTCAATACAATACATACTAATACAAACATTTATACAAACACATACACTACACACTTAAGTCCACATATAGTATGTCGACCCAAAGTGCGCAACTTGGCGAATCTCTTCGCCAAACTGATTATGCATGCATTCCTAACTCCCTAACATGGCGACAAACCATGTCAATCACGTCAGCAAAATATGCATGTAGACCGTACTTCCTACAAATGACTAAAATGCCCTAAATCTCATATTCTTCGTTAATTTACGAAATAGGAAACGGAGAGCATGTTGTACATGTCAAACGGCGATGCCGTCGATAATCTACTATTAAACGACATTGAAAGCATTGTAAACTGTCAATCAAAGCGTCTAAAATCCGCACCTAATCTCTTACGGTCGCGAGAATTTGAACGGAGCGTGTACGCTTCGTCTACGGTAGTAGGAGAACCTGATTTGTGGATTTAGTTAGCTAACATATTCAGAATTTACATAAACCCTAAATCAGCAAGTTTTTGGGGTTTTTCTATACCTGAAAAAGTGGAAAAATCACCAGCCAGGTGATTGGAATGAAGTGTTGAAGCAGCAACCGTTGGTGGCTCGGAAGCGGGAAAAATCTCCTCTTCCCTTTCTCTCAAACTCTCTCTCTCTTATGCTAGGGTTTGTGAAATTCGTATGCAAGGAAGGAATGAGGGTTTCAACCCCTTTTATAAGCTTGGAAACGCCGAAAATAGGCTCCGGGACGAAGTTTACTTATTGCCTATCCATTTTGAGGCTGTTTCGGTCCAAAAACTGATTTCTGGTGGTCCCCTGGTCGATTGCGATCAGACTTAAGCTCATGGGTACCAGATGTACCTCGTATTAAGTTTTCAATCTGGCAGGGTTCGCAGATCGCACGTGGCGGACCAGTTTCAGTTCAGCGGTCACCGCACATAGATCAGGACTGAAAGTTCCGTGATAATAAATAGATATTTTTCCTGATCCGAGGGTGTAATCTGGATGAATTCTGACGGTCAGAACGCTTAATACTGACGCGTCAAGTCGTGTGCCAGATCTAAATTTGAAATTCCCAATTCGTCCCTATTTGCGGTCGCTTCAGTCCGGGTTCAACGAAATACTCTGTGATTATCGGTTTGACTTGATCTTTGAGATGATTGTCAAGTCCAGCTGGGCGGTTCTAACGGTCTAAGATAGGAGGTATCAGACCTTCGACGCGCGGTCTAAATCCAATACAAAAGTTCAATATGGTCCAGAGGACAAACCTGCTTAGAGTTGGATCCAAGGTTATAGAGTATTGTAGAGTTGTCTGTTCTACTCGATTTGGGTCTTGTAGAACGTATTTAAAGTGATCAGGGACTATTTCCCAGCTACTCTAGCGTTGCGCTAGCTAACTTACGTTTAATTTCCATGGAAATTATTTATACGCGATTTTGGGTCAAATCGGTACTCGATTCCAAGTACGGATTTTTCACGGGCGTTACAAAGATGTGTTATTCTAGCATTCCTAATTATGCTGAGCTAGTGAACAGGTCCCTGCGAGCTGAGCAGGATGGAGACAGAGTGTCTCGGACACGTATACCAATGGGCCCAAGGCCTCAGCATAAATTGCCGAACCGACTATTCCTCGGCAAGAGGCCGCATGCCAATTCGCCTCCCATGCTAATGGCTCCACCGACCCAAGAGAGGCGATTATATCTTTAGTGCGCCTACTGTAAGAAGATGGGCCATAACGAGCCCTTTTGCTTTACTAAGATGAGGGACAATAGTTTTATGCCACCTCATAAGATCAACCGCCAGCCACCACAAGTTATATCATCTCCACCTCTATGATCAGCACCGCCAGCACGACCATTTCATTGACCACCCGTACCTCGAAATAGGCCGCCACAATGACCTATGGAAACATAACGAAATCATCCACAACAAGCCCGTGTACATGCATTTAATGTTAAAGCATCTGAGTCAGCAGCTGCAGTACCATTAGCTTTTGAAGTCACTGTCCATATGCAAGGTACACTAGTTTTTATGTTGGTGGACATCGGGTCCACTATATCAATGATTGCATACTCCACAGTTAAGCGATTACGGCTGTACACTACCCCTATGGTTGGGACGAGAGTCATCGTGGCAGTAGGAACTTTTACTAATGCCAAGAAGCTTTGTAAAGGTTTCCTGATAGACTTAGGAAGCAGGGTGGTGTGCATTGACCTAATTATCACCATGATATATCATTATGACGTCATTCTCAGCATGGATTAGCTCACTGAAATGAAGGCTGAGATCGACTGCGAAACTAGATTAGTGATGACACATGGGCCCGAGGGCACAACCTTCACTTTCCCAGTTCAGGTCAGTTTCCCCTTCTACATCCGTTTTTATGCTTCCTTTTTGAAAAATGCTAAGGGTCCGACACTTGGGAACACACCAGTAGTCCAAGACTTCACGGATGTGTTTATAAAGATCCCTGGGCTACCTCCTCGGTGAGAGATCAATTTTACTATCGACCTAGTGCCAGGTGTGACACCTATCTCTTTACTGACGTATTGCATGCCTCCATGTTAAATGGAGGAGTTGAGGAGATAGATTGATGATCTGTTGGATTCAGGTTTCATATGACCGAGTGTATCTCCTTGGGGAGCACCTGTGTTGCTTATAAAGAAGAAAGACAGATCACTACGATTGTGTATTGATTATCACAAACTGAATCACATCATCATCAAGAACAAGTATCCTCTGCCCAGGATAGATGACCTGTTGGACTAGTTGAAAGGGGCACAATATTTCTCAAAAATTGACCTACAGTTTGGGTATCATCAGTTGCACATCAAAAATGAAAATGTGCAGAAAACAACATTCAGAACCAATTTTGGGCACTACGAGTTCCTCGTGATGCCATTTGGGCTTACAACTTCACTAGCTGTGTTCATGGACCTCATGAACTGGGTGTTTTGGCCGTATCTATACTAATTCATCATCGTGTTTATAAATGACATTTTGATATACTCTAGGAGTCGAAAAGATCACGAAGAACACCTGCGAGCAGTCTTCGATACTCTCAGGAAGAATCAGTTGTTTACACAATACCGCAAAATGTGACTTCTGGAGAGAAGAAGTTAAGTTCCTAGGACATATGGTGTCCAAGGAAGGAATTACCATGGACCTTGCCAAGGTGATCGCAATACAAAATTGGAAACAACCCGGCTCTATTACTGAAGTGAGGAGTTTCCTCAGACTTGCTGGCTACTATCACTGATTCATTAAAGATTTTTCCAAGATAGCCAGACCATTATCTCAACTCACTTGAAAGGATCTTAAGTTTTCCTGGAATGAAAAAGAAGAACAGCCTTTCAGGAATTAAAGGAAAAGTTGACGTCCGCACCCGTGTTAGTATTACCAGAGAAAGGGGTCAGATATACTATATACACCAATGCATCTCGTGTTGGTTTGGGTTGTGTACTTATGCAAAAGGATAGAGTGATTGCCTATGTATCGCGACAGTTGAAGAAACAGAAAGAAAATTATACCAAGAATGACTTGGAATTAGTGGAAGTCATTTTTACATTAAAGCTCTAGAGACATTACCTCTACGGAGAGAAGTTTGAGCTCTTTTACGACCATAAAAGCCTCAAGTACATCTTTACTCAAAGAGACCTGAAAATGAGGCAATGACGTTGGATGGAAACCTTAAAAGACTTCAAGTTTGAGGTCTCCTACCATCCTGGCAAGGCCAAAATTGTGGTCGATGCGTTGAGCCGCAAGAAAATAATAGAATTTTTGGCTCCGCTGATGATAGAAGAGTGGAATATGGTAGAGTTTTTCTGAGTCTTTAAAGAAAAGCTTACAGTGGATGAGTCATTCGAGAGCATTACACACTTCCACTTGCAGCCACTTATTGATGACTGAATCATCGTGGCTTGGAAAGAAGATGAATTGTTGGTGAAGATGAGAGAACGAGTAAGTGACAGTGAAGAATCTGAATGGAGAGTTAGCTTGGATGGAGGTTTACGATATCATGGCTGTCTATGCGTCTCGAATCTCCATAACTTGGGAAGGAATGTCCTGGAAGCCGCTCACAATTCGATATCATGGTTTATGAGATGTGTGTTTCCACTTAAAATTGAGTTAGCTTTTTCTCCTCTCCCCTTATTTTTGTTGAATTAACCTAATCCTACTCTTCTCTTTTATTAGGATAGCCTTGTACTACCTCCCTTTTATGTCTTGGGTATGTGTATTGGAATTTCAAAACTCCCATGGTTCGATTTATTTTCCTATAGATGCAAGTGATGTGTTAGAGGTCTCACATCTAGTGATTCATATATTTTGTCTCTGACATAATGCACTCTAGATAGTGATGCTCTTGGTTGACACGTAATTCCATGGGTTTAGGTAATGGTGCATAATCAATGTAAGCAAATCACCATGTGTGTTACATTACTTATTGGATTGGATGTTGCAAATAGTCACTCTATGAACAAATCGTGTCATGAAAATCTTCTGATCTTGTGTTTTACTGCCTCAAGGTGTTCACATAAATCCATGGTATTGTTGGACACACTGAAAAATCTTCGTAGTATGGGATGCAGGGCAAACCGAGACTTTTATGAATTATATTCCACATTATGATGATCGCTACGTATGATAGACCGTACATACTATGCTAGGCATGCATTCATGTAGAGTGGTTGAGCATGCCGATACCACTCAAAGTAGTGGAGTACGAGAAGTATTGGAACCCTTACATTACTTTTATAAATCTCTTGAATTATTGTTAATCTTAAAGGATAACCATCAATATGAGTAGGGCATTACCCTCACCTCTCCAACCATGCAGACGTTGCAGGTGAAGTGAGGATTTAAGATATAAATGATGATCACTTTATGAAAGATTATTTCCTATAAAGAAGAAGGATAACATTACATTTAGCTTTATTTATTTTCTATTGCAAAACTTTGAATAATGTAATAAGCTCCCACTTGAGAGGGCGTTAGACAGTTAGTTGATTTTATACTTTAAAGCAATAAGTACAGTTGATTTTATTCTCATGAATGGTTGCCTTCGTGAATTTAAGTGAATGTGTTGTAAATGAAGAAAAAAGTAAGGTGCAATTTTGAAGCATCCAATTATTACATTATTAACACTCAAAATTCTCAGGCACGAGTATGTACTTGAGTCGTGAAAACTCGAGGCATTACACCCAACCTTAAGGTCAATATGATTACATTGAATCTAAGAAAGGTTAATCGGCCACAACCAAAGGTCGATCTTGATTCGACTAGCCAGGAAAGCATACCACAATGACTAGTGCGACGATAACGTTAGTCTCCTTATTTGAACGCTACTCGACGAAGATAATTCAATAAGATAGGCGGGGTTCACAACTGTATGACCAATGTGCTAGAAGGACTATCCTGGATGGGGAGATCCCCCCGAATCAAGGTTGCCAGGTTGGTACATGAATCCTAGGCAAGTCGGAAGGAACAATCAATATCAACGACAATGAACGACCCCTAGTCAATACCAACAAGGTGGAGTACCTAACCAAATAATAGTTAAGGCCCCAACGACTCAAAAAGGTGTATGGAAGCGGCTTATGCATTCAAAATTTCTAACAACAGTAAAGGCATTGACTCAAACTCAAAAACTCTAATGGTAGATATGTCAAGATGCTATGAGAAGAGAATCAGAAGAAGTCACTGACTTGCCTCGACTGGAAGTAGTCCAACCATGACAAATCTGGAGAGTTCCTGTGTCAAAAGAACCAGTGGCTGTAACACGGTGAGAGCAGTTGTAACATCCCGAAAATCAGGGGGGTCGAGCAAAAACCCAACTCCCGAGTTCCAAAATGTTATTTATGCAACATAGATATATATGATTGAATGTTGTCTGTGATAATGTATTAAACATGAGTGAGATTAAGCTAGAACAGCATATCATACTCCAGAGACAGTTAAATTAACAAGCGGAAGACTGTGATAGTAGGTATAGCATATATAAACTGTTGTATGTCTCCAGAGTGTGAATATGTTACCAGGTTATATACATACATGTATACTCCAAAAATAAACAAAACGAATATACATGAGTGCGCTGAAAATATAAAATGACAAGTGTCAAGGTATCTAATCAACCTCCCTATAATCCCATCAATCAGAACACACATGAAGGAGGAATCCTCCTCCTCATCATCAGGTCCAGCTCCGCTTCTCGAGCAGCGCCATCATCTGCAGTCACAAAAAGGGACTGGTGGGTGTCCGGAAACACCATCCCGTAACGTGGGAGTGAGTGATCAACTCAGTGGGATAAGAGAGCAAAGATTAGCATGTTATCAAATCAATCATGCGATAATAGTAAAGCAGTAAATCAAACAATCCTAATACTGTTGTTAATGCAATATGACATGACATGATGTATACCCTCACCGACGATCTCCCTCATACGGCAACATCTTACGACCGCAGCATGCCACACTCCCTAAAGTGCTCCACATCTTCCAGGCACATACAATATTATGGTGATATGAGTTCCAAGTTGTTATTAGTCCATTCAAACAGCAGGATTGGGAAACTAAGGTATCTCCCTTATATCAATCCCAACACAGATCCTGTCTAGGGTCATCACTCCTAGTAATCTCATACGATGTATATTTTGTAGGTCGCTGCAAGGGCTGCCAGGGCTGTTGCACACACTCGTTGCTCTGCTCCCCCATCACCTTATCAATACAGGCCTACTGTACTCTACTGCTACGGAAGGGTCGTCGCCTCCCGTAGACTCAGAATACGCTAGCGGTCACTACAAAGGACTCGTCGCCTGATCAGTGTAGACTGACAGCAAGAATATAGTGTCCCATACCACCATAATCTGCTCACGAGACAGGTGCTCACTGGTCACTACGGGGAGGTTTGTGGCCCCAGCGTAGGCCGACGGCTCGACCACGGTGTCCCATACCACCATGCCCGGCTCATGAGTCTTCGTGGATCAAGGTACCACGGTTAACAGGGTTTACAATGGTAAGTTTAGTACCCTAGGTTCAAGCAGATATGACTCATGTAGGGTGAACATACAACGGCCAGTCGGGTTACTTGACGGGCTCGACTAGCACGAGCGCATCGCAAGTCGAACGACATGAAGTGCGTAAAATACTTCGCGTGGCCTAACCACTGCCGCCAACTCCAACACGACTCGCGTTCATCGACGCGTCCTTCGTGGCCAAGATAAGCTAACCACGAATTCGCTCGGTTACCGACTGCCTGGACTACGTATAGTCCCAAACACATATGAATCCATGTCAGCGATCATGTGAGAGCATTGGAAATGAAACACAACCATGTGAGCATGTTAACACATGTTATATCGTACAACTTAAGTAAATCATCTAACACATGCCTTTCGTACATATAATGAACTTATGCATATCGCCAACATATAGAAAATCATTTCCATCAGCATATTAATTGAGAATTCAATCTCAAACTAAATCATAATGAGATCATCAAGCACATGTTATAACATACAGCTTAAGCGAATCGTTAAGCACATGCATTTCATTCATATTATGAAATCATGCATATGGCTAACATGTAGGAAACCATTTACACCAGTATATTAATTGAAAAATCAATCTCAAACTAATTCATAACACCATTTAATTCAATACATACTAATACAAGCATTTATACAAACACTTACACTACACACTTAAGTCTACATATAGTATGTCGACCTGAAGTGCGCATTTAGGCGAATCTCTTCGCCAAACTAATTATGCACGCATTCCTAATATCCTAATGCGGCAAGAAGCCATGTCCATCACATCAGCAAAATATGAATGAAAACAGTACTTCCTACAAATGACTAAAATGCCCTAAATCTCATATTCTTCGTTAGTTTACGAAACAGGAAACGGACAACATGTTATACATGTCAAACGGCGTTTCTGTCAAGAATCTACTATTAAACGACATTGAAAGCTTTGGAAACAGTCAATCAAAGCATCTAAAATCCGCACCTTGTCTCTTATAAACGTATCGTTTCGAACGGAGCGTATATGCTTCGTCTACAGCGAATAGAGAACCTGATACACATGTACATCAACTACTATTCTATTTGAATCGAAGAAATCCCCAAATCAGCAAGTGGTTAGGATTTTCCTTACCTAGAAGTGCGTTAGAATCGCAGGGAAAGTGATCGGAGTGCGTCGCCTAAGCACATGCAGCAGCAGCAGTAGGTGACAGGATGATCTCTCCCACCTTCTCTCACAAACTCTCACCTTTTCTCTCTCCCAATCTAGGGCTTTTTGCAAATTCGGATGGGAGAGAGGAGTGAGGGTTTCAAGCCCTTTTATAAGCCTAAACATGCCCAAAATAGGCTCCAGGTCAAGGTATACTTAAAGTATATCCAAATCGGGGCTGTTTCGGTCCAAAAGGACATTTCTGGTGGTCCCCTGGCCGATTGCGATTGGACTTAAGCTCATGCGTACCAAATCTAGCACGTATTAAGTTTTTAGTCCGGCAGGGTTCGCAGATCACACGTGGCGGACCAGTTTCAGTTCAGCGGTCACCGCACGTAGATCAGGGCTGAAAGTCTCATGATATAAAATAAAAATTTCTCCTGATCCAAGGGTGTAATTTGGCTGAATTCTAATGGTCAGAATGCTTAATACTGACACGTCAATTCGTGTGCCAGATTTGAATTTGAAATTCCAATTCTGTCCCTATTCGCACTCTTTTCGGTCCGGGCTCAATGAAATAGCCTGTGATTATCGGTTTGACTTAATTTTCGAAATGAGTGTCAAGTCCAGCTAGGCGGTTCTAACGGTCTAAGATAGGAGGTATCAGACTTTCGACGCACGGTCTGGATCCAATACAAAATTTCAAAGTGGTCCAGAGAACAAACCTGCTTAGAGTTTAGTCCGAGGTTATAGAGTATTATAGAGTCATTGGTTCTACTCGATTTGGGTCTTGTAGAACATATTTAAAGTGATCAGGGACTGTTTCCCAGCTACTCCAACGTTGCGCTAGCTAACTTATGCTTAGTTTCTAAAGGAATTAATCCTAAGTGGTTTCTTTGGCTATGGAATTGGGTTCTGAGCAATTTTCCAGGTGTTTTAATTGAACCATTGCCTAAGGACATCTAATCCCAGGTTAGCCAAAATCTGGGGTGTTACAGTAGTCTTGTCTCATGTGTTATGTGACCATGATTCTAATGTTTTCAACCAATTCGATCAGTCGGCCAGCCCAAAAGAGAAAGGTGGTTGCTATAATTTATTAGATTATCTCAGTAACAAATTCTTCCTAGAGGATGAATGGCTAGTAAATGAATTAACAACAACTACTGAAGCACTTCAAGTCGTCTCACTAGCAAACGCATCAGCCAACCTTGTGACCAATGAAAGTGTTAAGAAAGTCGAAGACCTTAATATGGAAATGGATGCAAAAACACTTAGGGGGCAATGTCCGAATGAAGGAATTGTGTTTGGGACATTACCACCCATCATGTTTCATTGTAATATGGTATTCACGCTGCCTTCCAACTTCCAAGCCAGACCAACCCAACCAAGTAGAATGGTAGGTGAACAACATTCTTCTTTTTCATCTGAGGAGATGACCATAAATAAACCCGAGATGGATGAAACATCATATGGAAAAATAATCATAGTGGAATCAGAGGCCACACTTGAAAGAGTAGTCATAGAAAGACCCACTCACGACATGATATAACATCTCAAGCCATTATACATACCCGCTCATCTTGAAAGATGCCCAGTCACCAAAATCTTTGTCGATATTGGGGCCGTTGTTAATCTTTTACTATTGAGAATGATGTCAAAACTAGGAAAGAGAGTAACCGATTTGATCCATTCGGAAGTTACTGTTAGTAATTTTGCTGGTCACGTTACGAACACTCATGGGGTCCTGCCAGTTGACTTAACTGTTGGGACCAAAATGGTATTAGCTCTATTTTTTGTGGTCGATACTCTGTCCAATTAAAATGTCATGCTGGGTAGAGATTGGATTCATTCATTCGCATGTATCCCGTCATCTATACATCAGTTCATAATCTTTTAGAATCGGGATAAAGTCGAACTTATCCTGACCGATAATAAACCTTTCTTGGCCGCTTTAAAAATGAATGAAGCCTATTATTATGGGGAAGAAGTAAGGCCAATTCGGTTCACTGGGAGGAACAAGTTCTGCCAACTAATTGAAATATCCATAAAAAAGAATCCAGATAGTGTTGTGCTAGATATTATGGAAGTAATCCGTGTGGATGATAACCTACTAAGGGACATTGTTCCTTATTGGTCGGTTCCATGTTGTACCATTGAAGAAGTCCCGTGATTGGTACTATGAGACTTGTACCCTGATTAATCGACTGTACACTTCAAATTTGACACCAGTGTGTTCTGGTTGGACCATATCGACAAGTTTTGATTGCGACCCTATTTTAGTACTGTAACACCTCAAAACTTGTACCCTAGCGACCGTGTGGGCATTATGATTCCAACATCGTGCAGCACACCCCTTTGCCACACCGAGATTATAAATTGTATTTTTGGCACAATCCGATGTGGGTCGCGTAATGCACCCGAGCCCCACTTGCACAAATCCTAAGGTTGTACAATCCATCAATCAACCCATCACCTCTCCCCCCATTAACCATGCCCTTGCTCATGCTAAGTTATTCCTCTCTCCTTCTCTCACTCCCAATTCTACCCCTCCATATTTTCCTAATCTCCTCTCTATCATAAAAGTTCCACAACAAATCCCCAAAACCCTCTCATTTCCACACATTTCCTAGCAAGAGAGAGTAAGAAGAAAAGAGATTAAAGAGATTAGGGTAAGATTAAGAGAGAGGGAAAAGAAAGGAGGATTATAAAGAAAATTAGAGAGTTGGTTTGAGAAAAAAGATCTTGAGAAAGAATTAGGGAGAAGTCCATAGGCTAAGAGAAATAGAGAAAAGAAAAGAGATTAGAGGAGATTAGGAGTGGAGAGGAGCATGTGGACCGTCCGATCGCGGATCTGAACCGATCCAACCATTCATCCGATGTTGTGAGTGCATGAGAGGATAAAAACCCTCCATTTTCTTTGTGCTATCCCATTTTTGGTGGGCCCACAAGGAGTTTTCCCCTTTATTCTTCTTTCAATGGGGTTGTGGGGCCCATAGTGGGCCATGATGTTAGAGAATGTGTATCGCATGCTATCATAGCATGGGCCAAGGTGGTCCACCATGATGTTTATTTCCAGTACAACATGTTGATAGGTTGACACAGATTTGGATGGTGGAAAAACATCAAATCAGGTTGATCCAAAGCTCCTTGGCCCAGCATGAGTTGGCCAATCTTATGGACGAGGTATATTTTCTAGATGGGCCTACCACTCCCCTTAAATCAGAAAAGAAAGAGAGAGGGACAGCCGCCGGATGCAATAACGTCCAAAGATGTTACTTCCCGGTAGCACACCCTACCTGGGTTTTTAGGAAGGCTACCGAGTGGGTCCCACTATGGTGCGTATGTTTCATCCACACCGTCCATTCGATTCCCCACACAATTTTAGACATTGATATCAAAATTGAAGTCGATCCATACCTCAAGTGGGCCACACCGTGATGAACAGAAGGGATGGAAAGCCCAACGTCAGTGATGCTTTTGCATAGAGGAGCTGGGACAGTGGGTTTTCACTTGTGGGTCCTAAATTGATGTATTGTTTAAATCCACACCAATGATCTGTTTTCCTTGCTCATTTTAATGATTGAGCCCAAAAATAAAACTGATCCAACCTTCAGGTGTACCACAATATAGTGAATGGTGGGGCTAGGAGCACCTATGTCAGATACATGCAAACGTGGGGGTTGTCCCTCACTCGTGGGACTCACATTGATGTATTTGATGGATACAAGTCATCCATCTATTTATCTAGATCATTTTAGCCCATGGGCCGAAAATGAGGAAGATCCAAAATTCAGGTGGGCCATATGGAGGGGATTAATACCTTACTATTGAAACCTTTCAAGGCCCACCATGGGGTCCCTGTTCATCTAAACCATCCCAATTTAAGCCCATTAGACCTCACTTGATTTGGCCAATCTAGTTGACAGTGGAGTGGGGGGCCCATTGTGGAACCCCACCATAATGTATATGTTTCATCCGCGCCATTCATCGTCATGTTATGCTAGGGTCCCAAAACATCAGGTTGATCAGAATCTCAAGTGTACCACATCGAGGGGAATTGTTGGTCCAAGAGGATGAAAAGGCTGAGTTCTAAATCAGGAGGGGGGCCGGGGGGAAGGTGAATAGGACTATGCCAAATTAAAATAATAATTGAGGAATACAAAGATATTCAAAGATAGATAGCATAAATAAAAGCAACCTCAAATGTGCATGTCTTGAGAGGTTGATGTAAACTAAGCTCTAAGGACAACCTTACACCAAAAACTAATGTTTATGGTAAGACAACCTGCTTTCTAGAACTTTTATAAGTATCAAAAACTCAAACTTACAAAGAGGTAAAGGAAATAAACTAAATTATTACAACATTCACCACAAGTGCATAAAAGGAAATTACAACATTCACCACACGTACATCACCATCAACATCAACCAAACACTAGGAATTATAGTGATTCGTGTGTGTACACCAACTGTTCAAGAACAGCAACACAACTACTCTACTCCCAATATCCACACTCACGGGATATTGGCTTTCACTAAGAAATAAGGTTTTCCAAGGGTCACCTTAAAACCTTTACAATTGTTTCTTTCAAATGGGCTTACACAATTACAAAAACCCCATAATGAGTTTTTCCTATCTAAATCTCACAAACCAAAATTACAGAAAATAAAATACTTTTATGCAGATTTTGAAGTAGCCTCATAGAACCAATTCGATGTAGACGTAGATATTCAATGTCCAATCTCATAAATGAAAGGGTTCTAAGTTTAAATGATTTTTAAATTAAATCAACCTGAGGCTTGCTTGATTTGATTTTGATCTTAAAATGGTAAATCAAAATTTCCCTTTTTAATATAATAGAGTTAAATAGAGATCACGAAATCAAATACAGAAAGCTATAAATAGAATCTAAAATGAATAAGTAATAGCTTCACAATTTGTAGGAACTTATCTCTCAGAGTGATGGCTTGATTGAAAGTTCCCTAGTTTGTCAATTAGCGGGAGTGTTGAGTTAGCAAAATAAGTGAACCCCATAAGAAGATTTTTCAAGCATCTGCCTTAATCAGATGTAGCTTCAAATATCTACAAAGGTAAACTTAGCCTCATATCCCATGATGCAAGACACTAAGTATACAAAAACCCTTAAAAATGGTTAGAACAACACAAGGGTCAAGGTGTGAAAACTGTTTTGCAAAATTAGGAAAATCTCTAAGTTTTTAGCCTTTGTCAATTTATCAATAGTGCTTCTATGAAATCGGACTCTATTATCGTTGTCCTCAAAACTCACTCGATGTTATAAAACTGAGGAATTTAAATGTCCAACAACCAAAATGAATCTTGGACTAAATTCTTGATGAATCGATGACAGGATCAATATCATCAACTTTTGAATCTCGAGTTCATCGAAACGGCTCAATAAAATTAACATCTAGTTAGTTTGTGCCCAGTAAGAAGTTAAGAAAAATTATGTGATTTTTGATGTCTCGAAGAGAGCCTCGATATCTTCAAATTTCAAATCTCAATGATATCAGTGGACCTTCGATGATATCGGAATGGGACACAAATCTATCCAGTAAGCTTTCAGGTAAATTCTTTTAAATGTTCGGGGTATCAAGAATCACTCGATGATATCGATATTCAAAGATCGATCATATCATGACCAGGTTGATGTCATCGAATTGGGACATAAAACTGTCCAGCGAGTTTATAGGAAAATTCCTTGAAGAGATCAATGAATCTAAATTGGTATCGATATCATCAATATTCAAAACTAGATGATATCAAGGAATGCTCGATCATATCGATGCTTTTTTAGTTCCTAAGGCAAGTCTGCTCTCATGTTTTTAATTATTGAGGAATTGAACCATGGGTCGCTGAAATCGGAGTTGAAAATCCAATGACATCGAAGCATGTTCGATATCTTCAATCTGTTAGCAACAAGGTTCAAAAGTGTTTGACAGATTGAGTTTGTTTCATTGAGTGGCCATTTGAAGTTATCGAGAGTATACGCTTGATAATATCGAAGCCTGCTCGATGATATCGAACTCTATTAAAAAAATATGAATATTTTATTTCCATTGGAACCTTTTGCCTATTTAATGAGAGCTTGCCTTAGGTTGTTTGTAAATAAAACAGATAGAGCTTTTGAGTGTTTAATTAAGATCACCTACCCTAAGCCCTTTTCTTTCATGGGAGTTCATCCTCCAACTCACCCTCATCATTGATATTTAATATAGTGGATTGGAGAATGAAGTTCTACATTTAAGGATCACCCTGCTACCACCTTAATGACAAATCATTGAGCTGGGATACCTTGAATTCTTAGAGGCTTAGAATCACTTTGTCTCTAAAATAGAAAAACACTTAATAGAGTAGGATTCCAACATACCCTTGAAACAACCCGTCGCCTTACATTGGAGCACATAAGTGTTGCAGATCAAGGGAGCTGAAGATTCTTCATCATCAAAGGAGGAGATCTTCATCAACGTGCTAAATGGGGCTCATCTACTTATCTGTAATTCATAAGAGTTCAGAGAACCTACTGATAATTCCTTCATGTAGTATTGGGTCATAGGTGATTCTTATCCCTTTCAAGTCCTCATAAAGAATACGTGTGGGTATTGTGTATTGACCCTTACTCTTGGGAAGCATAAACTTAGGTCCTTAGTGTAGGTCCTTGGCCTGTGTGGCTTAAAACCTAGGTGTTGTGTGTTGACCTTTGCTCTTGTGTAAAGTGTAAACTCTAGTTTTCTTATGTGGATCCTTGTCCTGTGTGGCCTAATACCTGAGTGCTGTGTGTTGACCTTTGCTCCTGTGTGGGGCATAAACTTGTGTCTCGTGGAAATATGTTAAGTACCTTATGTAGGTCCTAAAGTTAGCCTTGTGTAGGTTGTACTGGTTTGAGGTAAACCTAATTTGAAACCTCCATTAGTAAAATCTGGTACACTTAAGGGTTGAGTGCGTTCACCGGAAGTGGAGTAAGCAAGTAACTGAACCACTATACATGACTGTGTTTGGGATTGTTATTTGCACTTTACTTCTCTATGTTTACTTTGAATATTCACTTGATGCATGATGACATGACTATTTAGAACTGATAATTATCCCATTCCACACACAGTCACTCATTCAATCCATCATAGACTAAATTTATATATTGAATAGTCTTTTGATTGGATCCTCTATTTAGCTTGGAAGCCATTAGAGTTAAGTTAAAGATATCTTGATAAATTGTTATATTAGATCAAGATAATGATGATAGGATTTTAAATTGTCATAAAATTTTATAAACTCCTATTCACCCCCCTCTAGAACACTTTAACCTATTCCTACTTCTACTAGAGTAGTCATTACGACAATTTCAATTGGCATTAAAGTGAGTCTCTCTTAAGGGCTTCATCTCCTAGAGAGTGATCTTAACTAAAGTTGGTAATATGGCCAAAGGAGAGGGCTCATCTGTAATTAGACCTCCTATATTTGATGGATCAAATTATGCTTACTAGAATGCGAGGATGCATTACTTTCTGAGATCTTCGGATCATGATGTTTGGGACATTGTCAAAAATGGATATGTGCTGCCAACCGAACAAATAGTACTTGAAAATGGCACAACCATATCCAAACTAAAATCCAAAGAAAAATGGACAACATTCGATAAAGAAAAATAAACTGTTGAAGCAAAAGTAATGAATTTCATTTATTGTGCTGTGTCCTAAGAAGTCTTTAATCAAATCAGTATGTGTAGTACTTCTAAAGAAGCATGAGACTTGTTGGAAACAACTCATGAGGAAAACTACACAATAAAAAGATCTAAATCACAGCTCCTAATATCATAGTTTGAAAGTCTCAGAATGGAAGAGCATGAGACCTTCATGAAGTTCTTCACGAAACTGAACATCATCTGGAACTCCATGGGTGGATTAGGAGAAAAAGTTCCGGTTCCAAAAATCTATAGGAAAATTCTGAGATCCTTACAGGAACAGTTCAACTCGAAAGTTACAACCATTGAAGAATGTAGAAACATAGATGGAAGGAAAGTAGAAGAACTCGTAGGTTCCCTACAGACATTTGAACTACACTTCAAGTAAACTCCTAAACCCGAAAATACTATTCTCAAAACTTTAAAGCACACTACTAATGAGGAGGATGAAAGTGAAAGGGAAAATGAAGATGAAGAAGTGGCTCTTTCGGCTCAACGGTTCAAAAAATTCTTCCATAAAAACCATGGTCGACCATTTAAAGGAAAATAGTTGGACAAAAAGCATTATACAGGTAAACCTGGAAAAAAGTCTAAAGAGCCACAGTGTTACACTTACCGAAAGTTTGGGCACCTGTCCACTGAATGCCAAATGGAAAAACCAAAGGAAAGGTGATGGTTGCCACATAGGATGATACTGAAGAGTCAAATTTAGAATGTAGTGACTCAAAGAGTGATGGAGACAAAAAATCTCTAAAAATTCTTATGGTCTCTATAACATCCAACATTCCCATAGAGATTGAGAAAATCAAATAACCTCAAGCCACTGGATCATTTCCATCTGATGATGTGGAAATAAAGAAAGAAGAAGAAAAGGATAAATTATAAGATACCTATAATCAACTTTATATCCATAGCATTAATATCCTTAAAAAACTTGGGATTAGTGAAAATAAAAATAAATTGATGCAAATAGATCTAGATTAAACTTCAGAAGCCAATACACACTTGATCAATGATCTTTAGCAATACCATTCTAAAAATGATAAGCTAGAAAGAATTAATCTATCCCTCAAATTTGAATCCTTAAAACTAACTAAACAGATTGAACTATTGGAAGATGAAAATATGCATCTTAAGAATGAGAACCACAAACTTGGTTTGGTGCAAAACAATCTAGGAAGTCTGTTGAACTAAATTACAAATTCTCCCAGAGTAGTGAAAAATTAGAAAAACTCTGTAACGCCCTGAAAATCGGGGGTCGAGTAGAAACCCAACTCCCGAGTTCCAAAAACGTCACTTATGCAACATAGATAATGATGAATGCATGTTGTCTGTAGAATGGCATTAAAAAAGATTGAGACTAAGCCAAAACAGCATTTCATACTCCAGAGACAGTTAAATTAGCAAGTGGAAGATTGTAATAAATATATAAAATGTATAAATGATTGTAAGTCTCCAGAGTGTGAACATGTTACCAGGTTAACTAAATACATGTATATTCCAAAATAGAAAGAAAAGAATATACATGGGTGTGTAAATAAAAGGCATAATACCAAGTGTATTGGCATTTACTCAGTAACCCTTCAACCCCGTCAATCAGAACCTGCATATAGGAGGGATTCTCCTCATCATCATCAAGTCCGGCTCTACTTCGCAAGCATCGCCATCATCTGTAATTAAAATAGGAACTGTTTGGTGTGTACAACACCATCCCGTAACGTAGGAGTGAGTAGCTAACTCAGTGGAATGATAGATCAAAAGTTAATATGTTATCAAATCAATCACGCGATAATGGTAAAGCAAGCAATCAAACATTCCTAAACACTGTGATTAATGTAAGAATGAAATGACATGATGGATGCCCTCACCGACATACTCCCTCATGCAACACCATCTTACGTCCGCGGCATGCTTTCTTCCCTCAGTGCTCCACATCTTCTAGGCACATGTAGTGTGATATGAACATGATTACCGAGTTGTTATTAGTCCTTTTCATATAGCAGGATTGGGAAACTAGGGTACTTCCATTATATCATTCCCAACAAGGATGCTGTCTAGGGTCGTCACTCCTAGTAGTCTCATACGATGATATATTTCTAGGTCGCTGCAAGGGCTGTCAGGGCTGTTGCACGCACTTGTTGCACCGCTCCCCTATCACCTTATCAATACAGGCCTAGTTGTACCCTTGTTGCTACGGAAGGGTCATCGCCTCACGTAGACTCAGAGTACACTCGAGGTCACTACAAAGGGCTGTCAGGGCTATTACACGCACTCGTTACTCTGCTCCCCCATCACCTTATCAGTGTAGGCCGACAACAAGAATATAGTGTCCCATACCACCATAATCTTCTCACGAGTCTGGGTTGCTCATTGGCCACTACGGGGAGGCTCGTGGCCCCAGCGTAGGCCGACAGCTCGACCACAGTGTCCCATACCACCATGCCTAGCTCATGAGTCTTAGTGGATCAAGGTACCACGGTTATCAGGGTTATCACTGGTAAGTTTAGTACCCTAGGTTCAAATAGTTATGACGAATACAAGGTGAACATACAACGGTCAATCGGGTTACTTGATGAGTCCGACTAGCATGAGCGCATGTTGAATCGACCGACATGAAGTGCATAAGCACTTCGTGTGGCCTAACCACTACCGACGACTCTAGTACGACTCGGGTTCGTCATACACATCCTTCGTGGTGAATAGAATCCAACCACGAATTCTAATCTGTTACCGACTGCCTGGACTAGAGTATAGCCTCAAACACTTGTAATCTAAATCAATAATCATATGAGAGAGAGATAGAATTGAAATACAAGAAATTTCAGCATGTTATCAGCATGTTATAACATACATCATAAGCAGTTAACCATACACGAGTACTTCACATATAAGGTAATCAATTGAAATACAACAAGCATGGAGGAAATCATGTACATCATCAAATTAGTTGAGAATCCAGTCTCAACGCTAATCTATGACACCATTTACCCAATACATACTAATACATATATTTATACAAACACTTAGACTACACAACTCCAACGTACTTGATGTATGTCGATTCCAACATATAATATGACAGATCCTTATATCAAGGAGATGTCTAATACACAACAATCATGTTCTTACATTCAAAACATATGGCAGGCATAAATCATATTGATTTAGGCATTTCAACAAACACTTAGTCTACACATATTAGTCTACATAGCATATGTCGGCCAATATGTGCAATAGGGCGAATCTCTTCGCCAAACAGATTTTACGCACATAACTAGTATATGTACATGGCAAATACTCATGGCAATCATATCAGTAAAATACGTACGTATACAGTATTTCCTATAAATACCCAAAATACCCTAAATCTCATATTCTTCGTACGTATTTGAAATGAAAAACGGACAGCATGTTTTACATGTCAAACAGCATCCTTATCAGCAATCTACCATTAAACGAAATTAAAAGCTTTGAAAATAGGTAATTTAAGCGTCTAAAATCTGCACCTTAAACCAGAAAATGCGTATTCGTTAGGATTCAGACGATGTGTCTTCGTCAACGGCAGATACGCTACCTATGGCAAGAAACAAGTTAGCTAGAACTCTTCTACAGTTATCTAAGCTTCAAATCAGGTTAGGGTTTAGGTTTTCTTACCTAAGAACGAAGTTGGAATCGTCAGAATAGCGATGCAGGTGGATGGATTTGGCACGTGGAACAGCAGGGAAGAATCCCAGGAGAAAACCCCAACTTCTCTCTCACTTTCTCTCTCTTTTCTCTCTTCTCTCTCCTAGGGTTTTGGAAAATTCGTATGGGTTAGAAAGCTAAGGGTTTAAGGCCCTTTTATAAGCCCAAACATAACGAAAACAGACTCCAAGTCAAGGTATACTTAAGTGTCATGCCCCAAACCCAGAAATCGGATTCATAAGAATCTCAATCGCTGAATCCAGTGCCGACAGCCTCCGTAGTACCCCATTCTCGACTCCTAGCATTCATATGCCAGATTCCGATCCTTGGATCCTACAAGGAGGATTTTTTTAAAAAATGTACATTTAACTTGTAATATGCATAACCACAAGATTACCCAATTCACAACAGCAACATCGTCATCACATATCCACTAATATAATCATTTGAATACAATACTGAAAGGGAAATATATAAATAGAGAATCAAGCTCCAGAAGACCACCGCACGCTCCAAGCTCAACACTGCTGTAGCCTAGCATCACCTGCACGCATCTATCTTGCATAAGCTTATACAAAGCTTAGAGGGTGGTGTAAGTGTGTACACAAGGTAAGTGTCAAGTATTCAATACAATGTCATAATCATACAATACCGAGAATACTGGTACTTCATAATTCTTACATCATCGGAATAAGCAGAAATACTGACAAGATCATGAATTACCAGAGGAAGCAGAAATACTAACAAGTCCATAGTCAATAAATATCAGGATACGTAACATAAAATAGTTATGTAATAAAGAATCATAAAGAGCTAAATATCAGATGCCGAGGCTGCAATGCAATATATAAATCCTGCTAAGTCTACCTAGGCCATATAAGTGCAGAAACACAGCAACCCAAAATGTCATATGCCTGCATATGTAATGCAATATGCGATGTGAATGAAATGACCATGCTTGGAGTGTGAAGTCGGGATGATAGTACGTAGTATCACAGACTACGGGGTCTGCCACAATGGACTTCTATCCAAACCAATCCCATACGTAAATTTGGATAGTCAGACTCAACGTGGTAAATTCCTGATCTCAGGTTGGTCGGGCGTCCAACCGAAATCCTTGCCATAACGAAGGTACACAACAATTAGTTACGCACCACCAGCCCAAGTGGATAGTGAATGAATGAATGAATGAATGACCATGCAACTCCTACTCGATAAGTCCACATATCAGTACGGTTCCTCTCTGGAAAATCATCAGGGTCTATTACACTCCAAACCAGATTGCCGCCCCATTGCGCGTAACAAGGTGAGTGGAAGAGACCTCACTATCTGCCTGCCAATATCAGGCCCGGCTCATCAATAACGGACCCATTCCTCCAGCTGGTCAGACTCAGCCTAGCATTGTCCCCTCCTCTCCGGCAGGTAAGGCCGCACCCCCTTCCAACTGACCACGACACAGTGGAAGACGTGGCCTAACGGTGCATAGTCCTCATGCGCTCATACATCCACTCGGTCTAGACGTTAGAGCAACCTCTGGAACCAAGAGGGTTTAGAGACTTTCACCCAAGGATATCTATAGCACCCCATGTAGAACAGATTTTCGGTGTTCCATCTGGCCATCTACGATATGCCTGTGGAGGCTACGACCCTGATGTCTCTAGGGCATATAGTAATCACAACACACAATACAAGATGCATGAGTCATACAATCCAATCATGTATCAATCCTGCGCATATCGTGCGCTCATGTGAGACAATCTCTGCCTATCAGAGAGTCTCATAACAACCAGCACTATGGCATATGCAATGGTCAATCATATCTCATAACAGACATGCAGATGATGCGTATGGGCATGTATCATGATGTTATGCAGTCACATACTCATAATCGATATCAATAGTAAGCATTGAGAATCGACATCGACAATGTGGACATTTAACCAACATTGTCCCCCAAGGAATGACCCACAAAAAGCCTAACATATAGTGGACTCATAGCCGCACACAAGGGCCAAATATACAACACCATAGGCCTCACTCAAGAGTTTAATATACATCACGATGGGCCTTTCACATAGGCCTAACATACATTATAATGGGTTCCATCGCCTAGCCCTCAAATGCATCACAGTGGGCCTCATCACATAAGCCTCATATACATCACGTTGGACCTTAAACAAGGGATGGATACACATCACAACGGGCCTCAAATACGGCTTGCATATACATCACATTGGGCCTCGACAATCAGAATCCGTGATCAGCCATGACAATCGGAATCGACAATCGGTTACGATAATTGGCCTCGATCGATAATCGGCCTCGATAATCAGAATCGGTCAATTGGCCATGACAAGTAGAATCGGTAATCGGCCACGTCAATCGACAATCGGCCACGATCGGTAATCGGTCATGATAATCAGCCTCGATAGATAATCGGTCAATCGGCCATGACAAGCAGAGCCAGCAATCGGCCACGTCAATCGATAATCGGCCACGATCGGTAATTGGTCACAATAATCGGCCTCGATCGATAATCGGTCAATCGACCACGATAAGCAGAGTCGACAATCGGCTACGTCAATCGATAATCGGTCACGATCAGTAATTGGTCACGATAATCGGCCTCAATTGGTAATCGGTCAATCAGCCACGATAAACAGAGTCAGAAATCGGCCACGATCGGTAATTGGTCACAATAAACAAAATCTGCAATCGGCCACGTCAATCGACAATCGGCCACGATCGGTAATCGGTCATGATAATCGGCCTAAGGGAAGGTCACAATGTGAACATCTAACCATCATTGTTCATCAATGTGGACATTCAACCAACATCGCTCCCACGCAGTGGTCGCCATAAACATCATTACATAAATCATAGTGGAATCTCACATCGCAATGGGCCCATATGCATACATTCGACCCACACAAGGGCCTCACATACGTCTCATTGGGCTTACTCATGGTCCTTATTTACATTACATTGGGCCTCAACCCATGGGCCTCAAATACGTCTCAATGGACCTCATATACATCAAGTGGGCCGCATCATGTGGGCCGTTTCCATGGGCCAACAAGCATCAAATGGGCCACATCATGTAGACCACACTAATGGGTCTCATAAACATCAAGTGGCCGCATCAATGGGCCGCACCAACAGGCCTCACATACATTAAGTGGGCCACACCAACGGGTCGCTCCAATGGGCCCCTAATACATCACAATGGGCCACCACCCATGGGCCTCAAATACATCACAATGGGCCTTGCCCATGGACCTCAGATTCAAGTAGGTGGGCCCCATCATATAGGCCTTAAATGCAAGGCAGGTGGGCCCCATGGACGGGCCGCACCAATGGGTCTCAAGTGAGCTTGGACCACACCAAAAATCGTTTTAATAGTTGTAGGTGTAACATCTATATCACTGTACACTATCATTCCATGGGGCATATGGCCCACTAATGATGATCGACCCTATCCAAACATTATCCAAGTAAATCAGCACCATCCAAACACTTCCCATGAAAATCGACACCATCGAAACATGCCCAGCACCATCCAGCACAATCTGGACGATGTGGATATAGACTAAATAAATCAAGGTGGACCCTGCACACTGCAGGTGGGCCTGCAGATGAATAGCCTACATGAAATACATACATCACAGTGTGCACTACACGGCAGGAATGAAACACATACATCATGCACGCCCTAGACAGTACACTGTCCAGACGGACGGTGTGGATACAAAATACATTAATCAAGGTGGGTCCCACCTGTGTAGCTCACATACATCAGTAACAGACCCGACACGGCACCCTTCCAGATGGATGGTGCTGATGTAGAATTCATGGATTAAGGGTGGGTCCCACGTGGGGCCACCACATAATATAATATTATATTATTATATAATGTGTGTATATATATATATGTTATACGAGAGGTACGTCCAGCATCTGGCTGGATAGATGGATGGGTGAATTACATTCATCAAGTGAGGTCCACATAGATGGACGATGAGGCTGTAAATCACATACATCATGACCAGCCCACACAACAATCTCAACTGGTGGACGACTGAGATGAAACATTGATGGATGACGTGAATGAAACACATATCGTGGTGGGCCCCTCCAGCCAAAATAGATGAACGGCTTGAATATAATATATGCATCAAGGTGGAGTTCACAGCACCGTCCATCACCTTGGACAGTGCAGATAAAACATATACATCAAGGTGGGTCCCACCACCTGCACATGTCACACGTGCAGGGTGGACCCCATATGAGGATAGTATTGGATATAACACCTACCTCATGTCAGACCCAAGGATCTTGCTGACGCAGTACAACAGCTGCTTGCCGCTGGCCCACCTTTGGAACTTAATAGATACACCACGGTGGTCCCACGTGTTGTACTCAGCACATTATCAAGGTGGGCCCCACATCCCCAGCTTGGACAGGGTGGATTACATATAAACATCAAAGTGCGTCCCATATGAATGGGTCCACTATTAAATGGATGGTGTGGATCTCGAACACATCAAGGTAGGTACCCACAGTCAGTAATGGACGGTGTAGATAAAATATTTACATTAGGTGGCTCCCACCATCAGTACTGGACGGTGAATATACATTGCATATATGTAAAGGTGGGGTCCACGTGTACGTGGCCCACAGTTTGAATCAAACTGAAATTTGCATTTTCCTTTCATTAACAGTTGGCAACATTGATAGTCTTCTACTGCTATACTGTAGCTCACACCAGCAATAAATCTGCACCATTGTAGATGGATGGGTGGGTGAAACTGACATATCAAGATGGGTCCACGTCAGCGTGGCCCACTAACTTTAGATCAAAACTGATATCTATATTTTACCTACAATAACAGGGCCTGCTGATGGACAGATTTCTGCCCATCCGGACCTATCCGAGTCTCACGGTCAAGATGATCAGTGAATGGATGGTGTGGCTACATCCCCATACGTATAAAACACATGTAACAAGGTGGGGTCCACGTCAGTGGGCCACCCCATTGGAATCAAGGTGATATCTGTGGTTTCCCTTCAAACAGAGCCTACCCAGAACACACAGTCCGGTGGCTTTGTTGGGTGGGCATTAGACTGTCCAGCTATAACGGCCCATCTAGCCCATGGTCGGATGGCCAGATGATGGACGGTGAGGGTATAAAATACATATATTAAGGTGGGGTCCACATGGTGGCCCACCATCATCAGATCAGGCTGGTGTCAGCATTTTTCCTTCGTCCAATCTTTCTGCTGGATGGCAGCAGGTCCGGTTGTACCTGGCCCATCTAGCCATGCTCTGAATGAGAAACTGATGGACGGCAGGAATATCAAATGCATACGTCATGATAGGATCCACATGTGGGGTCCAATGGGTGGCTATAAAGCTAGGACCCAATCTGATATTTGGGTTTTTCCCTTCATTAAGTCCTGCGTGATTGTTGGACGTCCAGCAACTTAGACAGCAAGGGCGTCCTTGCTGCTGGACGATTCAGATCCATCACATATGTTTGCCAAATGGGCCAGCATAACATGGAAAAAGGGGAGAGAGAGAGAGACCCACCTCAAGATCTCATCTTCCTTCCTCCACCAATGCGATCTAGAGCTCGAATGGATGGACTTCAAAGGTTGAGATCAGACTTGGTCGGTGGAAATGGAAGGTAGGAAGGTGGGCCATACTAGTTTCTCTCCCATGGAAGCTATGAATGGTTTCTTGGAGAGAATGAGGGAGAGGGAGATGGGAGAGAGAGATTGAAAGAGAGAGATGGGTGAGTGATGTGGTGGGTGTACTTTGTGTAAGAGAGAGTTTGACTTTGGGGTTGCTTGGGGATAGGGTTGTACTTTGACATGGGATGTGATGTGGTACTTAATTATGTGATGTGATGTGATTGATTTGAAAGATTTTCTTGGGTTTACAAATGCACCGCGTTTTCTCGAACTGAACGCGGGCCCACATCTCCTGGCCTAGGTATCGCCTCGGCGCGCAAGACGCGGCATCGGAACCGCGATGATGGTGCGGTCGTCAGGGTACAAGTCTCGAGTTGAGCCGACTCTGAAATACGGGATATGACTCGGGATCACGTGCAAATATCGATAGTAGATCGCGGGTCACCGGAATTTGATCGGGAGGACCGCGGAGGTATATGAAACAGTACGGGCTAAGATACGGGTCCTACATTAAGTTATAACCAAATCGGGTCTGTTCCGATCCAACGGAGCACTTCTGGAGGTCCTGTTACTAAATGCGGTCAGACTTAAGCTCTCTAATATTGGATCTAGGTCCAACTAAGTTTTCAGTCCGGTCGGGTTTCCAGATCGACCGTGGCGGACAAGTTTCAGTTCAGCGGTCACCGAAACTCGATCAGGGCCACAAGTGCTATGACATGTAAGGGCCACCTATCCTGATCCGAGGGTGAAATTTGGTCAAATTCCAATGGCCAGAATGCTTAAAAATGTCGCGCAAGCGACACGTGCCAGATTTATTAAAAATTGAATTAATTTTCTAAATATTTTCCTTTTCTCACTCTCTTCACTTCGGACTCAATAAAATGGTCTCAGGATATCGGTTGGGCTTGATTTTTGAAATGATTGTCAAGTCCAACTAGGCGGTCGTAATTGTCTAAGATTATCGCTATCAGACTTTCGACGCGCAGTCTAGATCCAATACAAAGTTTCAAAGGGTTCCTGAGAACAAACAGGTTTAGAGTTTGATCCTGGATTTTAGGGTAAGATAGGGTCAATGATTCTATAGGTTTTGGCTCTAGTGGATCGTATTTAAAGTGGTTGGTGACAATTTCACCGGTCGTATAATCTAACACTTAATTAGTTTCATCTAATTTCTAAAGGAAGTAGCCTAAAATGATTTCTGTTTGAGATGAGATTTGAAGGGCGGAGTGAGGGTGCTTGGAAACGGAAAAAGGAAGAGTTTGGAGAGAGACTTTCGGAGAGATTTGAGAGATTTTTCAAGAAATGGAAGGCTTGGAGGGGTGGTTTGTGAAGGAAGTACCAAAATGGAAAAGAAATAGGAGTCGAACCCTATACCATAGGGTCCCACTAGGCCCCACATGCAATCGACTCGCCCAGCCTGGCCCATTTACCGGTGAGGCCTCACCGACCACTAGAGTGTTTGGCGAGGCCTCACCATTTGGGCGAGGCCCTCCTGCCCCCCAGGTCCTAGAAAAGTGTGGGGCCCACCCTGGGTCCCTCTGGATCGGCGTGGGTAGGCCCCCGACTCCATTTGAGGCATTTTTGGGGTCAACTTGCAAACCAAAATGAGTTTATGCAATGTGTAGCATATGCTTTTGGGGTAGGAGACGCTAATCTATCTAACTAACCCATTTATTTCATTAGATTCCAAAAGGTCAAGGGTCAAAAACCATTTTATCCAGTTATTTACTATTTATGGTAAGTTTTAGTTTTGGTATTTTTCTTCCTCATTTATACCCTAAGATTGGTGTGTACTATGAATGTGCTTTAAAAAAATGAAGAATAAAGTGGTGGAGGGTGAGATTTTGAAGTAATTGAATAAAAAGAGATTTTAGGCTTTGAGATTGAGTGTAAGATGTTGGGGTTCACCTACCACCTAAGGACATTCATTTCTAGGTTTGGAATGGAATGAAACATAGTCTAAACCCTTCGATTAACGGTCTAGAAGTGATTTGGGGTCATTGTGTGTGATCAGGAGGGTGCACGGACTCAATCTCGACGACCGTTTTCAGTGAGTTCTAGTTTAAGTATAGTTCTTCACTATTTAAACTTGAGGATTTGTGTCTAATATAAAAGTACTTGAAGAAGTTTGAAAAATGAGGTGGTGAAAGATGAGATTTGAAGGAAATGGGTTGAAAAGCGATTTCTTTGACTTTGGGATTGATCTCTAAGAGTGATATGGTTGACCCATTGCCTAAGGACGTCCAATTTCAGGTTGGTAAAAATCCGGGGTGTTACAAACTCTAAGGGATGGGAAGACCTGGGAAAGACAAGAGTGGATTGGGATATGACAAATTCAAATCAAAGTCCAAAAATGCAGCATCAATGTTTGAGAAATTATCTACATTAGGAAGTAAAACAAAAGCTACTTCTGTCTGTCATTTATGTGGAGACTCATGCCATTTTAAATTTGAATGTATTGCCTCTAGTTGGACGCAATCCAATTCCGGTCCAAATCAGATTGGTAAATATAGACTAACTGGAAAAACAGTACAAAATGCCAAGAGTACACCAAACAAAATGGCAAGAGGTAAAACACATCCATTTCCACCCAGAATGACCAAGAGAATGGAGGAACTATTGAATCAAGTAGCTGAACTAAATCAGAAAATAAATGAATTTATAAAACAAGGAAATATGATTCAATTGCCCAACATGCCTACAAAAGTTCTTAATGAAGCAAAAACTACCATAGTAAGAAATCCTGTCACAAAATGGGTAGTGAAAGAAAAGAAAAATTTCCTTGTTACTCACTTGAATCATATAACAGGCAATAATGCTAAGTGGTACCTGAATAATGGATGCTCTAGACATATCAAGGGTGACAAATCTCTTTTATCTTGATGATGGGATAATCACTTATGGGGATGGAAGCACCATTAAGGTAATAGGACGGGGAACTATCAAAGGAATGGATATGCTCAAAAAATGAGAATGCCTTATGCATAAAAATATTGACACATAATCTTCTAAGTATTTCTCAAATATGTGACAACGAGAATGTGGTTACATTTAACAAGTAAGAATGCGAGATCCTAGACCCATCAGGTAAACCGGTGATGAAGGGTCATCGCATAAGTGACCACTGTTATGTCATCAATGGCAATGGGAAGGATGATCCATGTGCCCGGTAACAATTCAGCATAGAAAACAAGTCCAGGTCATTGCATCTAGACCTGGATGGATAATTGAAATGATGCATTTTTTATGATTTTCATGATATATAAGAGGTCTCTACACCTCAAACATTTTTATTTTCTATTGTATAAGCATTACTGATGTTTATAATTTTGGATGGTACAACTTTTTATAAAGATTTTGTTTGCATACTGAAGCTAATATGAAAATATTTGAAAATATACATATATGGAAGATTATCGAAAATTGGAGATAACATGTCCTATCCTTCTTCTCGATAAGTGAATCTTTGAATCAAAGAGTCGTCAATATCATTGAAACTGCATTGATCCCATCGACGACCTCTCAAGAATCTGAAACATCTAGTTGATTGGTCTGCCCTCAAACTCATCATCGATAACATCAATTAGGGTATATTAATATCATTGAAAATAAGTTTGATGATATCGAAGGTTACCGCCCGATAAAAATGTGAACAAGCGGGAAAAGTTCATTTCTTTACTCGATGCTTGTCTTTCTCTCTGCCACTTGTCCTCCTCGACCATTTTACATATTTTTTCATTTGTGAGCCTTCCAAGATCACCCAAATCAGGTAATTCCTTGTCTATTTTCTTTACTCGATGCTCGTCTTTCTCTCGGCTGCTTGTCCTCCTCGGCTATTTTACATGTTCTTTCATCTGTGAGCCTTCCAAGATCACGCAAGTACTGTCTAGAGAATCATCAATTCGTGTCAAAATCCTTCAATCTTCTCTCAGATTCTAGTCTCCATCACCCCATTCTGAGTTGTAAATGTTCAATGGGGAAGGACAAAGGAAAAACTCCTATTACTAGGGAATCCTCAAGATCCTCCAGACATAAAATACTTGCACCTAAAGAAAGGGCAAAGGATTCTAATTAAGGAACCCCTATACGCCAGCGAAGTACCTGATAAACATTGCGTGGTGGGTCTCAAAGTGTCGCACCTGTTCGCCTAAAACCCTATGAATTGGAACCTTTGTTGGCTTCTTATGCTCAATTTTGGTGGCCCATGTCATTTCTAGCCATTCTCCTGTTGTAGACCCTCCTTCCATAACTATCTCTATTGGGGATACCGATGTCAAAATTACCTCAGAATCAATTACAAGTATTTTTGGTCTCACTCAGTCTCCAGTCGGTCTCTTTGATCTAGATCTTGAAAATCCAGTGACTCGATCTAAGATCACGTCGTTTCTATGCCAGGGTAGGGATATTCCTTGGTATTAAGGTAATGCATTAAAGGAAAAATATATGCACCCCAAGTACCGAGTTCTGCACGACATATTTGCCACAAACGTGTACCCTAGAGGAACAAACCGATCTGACCTTATAGGATTTATGGTCATGATCGTGTATTGTATGGCAACTAGGATAAGCTCTGTCTTCCCACTCTGATAATTCACCAATTGGTGTACGCCAGTCACACTTCTAGAGACGTCCATCTACCCTTCCCTCGGCTTGTTCATGTGCTAAGTGATATGATCGGTCTTCCATTGACAAATGATCGAGAGCTGCCTCTCCAACATTTCAACACAGTCAATATTAGGAAGATGGATTTAAATTTTCATCGATATCCAGAAGATCAACCCGAGGAGGAGATTCATGAAGAAGGTGAAATGGGTGAAGGAGCTGCACAGGCCGAAGGAGACCCATTCGAATCGCAGTAAGCTCCATCTCCAACCGAGCCTGTGTAGACCAAAAGATTCAAATTACATCAAGATCGGATCAAGAAAACGTTGCGAGAAGTAACTCAGATGAAGGAAATGATGAATGAAAAATTTGTTGTCCTAGAAAGATTGGTGGCTAGGGTGCAACAACTAATTGATCTGATGACATGACGACGAGACGATACTGCACAGTCTTCATCATCCCCTTCACTATAGTATTGATAGCCTTCATGCCGTCACATACACCAGATACTCATTTCTTCGTACAGGCATGGATATCTTTTTGAATGCTCTACGATCTTGTGAGTGTATGTGATGGCCAGCTAATTGTGAACAATCTAACAAATTTTTTTTGCTGTAATAGTTAACCTCTGAAGGAGGAAAATATGGTGGTTCTTATATGCCCATGGATAGGCTGAATGTGTGTTTGTGGATTGTTAATTCTGCCAAGCTTTGGGCAGCGTATTTTGGATATTTTATTTTGGATGATTGGATGTTGCCGAACTTTCTCAGTGTGTTCTATTTTGGATATTGTATTTGGCTTGCATTATGATATATATATATATATATATATATATATATATATATATATATATATATATATATATATATATATATATATATCTTTGATGCCTTTTTCTCTATTGTCTTTATCTGCTCAGGATATTCATGAATCATCTTATCTGGATTTATATTGCATATCTATGGAATGATGAATGCAACTGGTATATATTATTCTAAGTGTTCTCCTAATAATTATTGTATATCCATTCTGTTTGTGAGCTAAATTGTGATTTCTAATGTTTAAAGATATCCTGCTATCTGTTGTTGAGAAATCACAACTCTCCTTTAACCTTGATTCTCCTCTGTCTGTATGCTTCAACTTCAGTCAAATCACAATGAGATATTACCCTTTACCAATGACTAACAAAAAGGGGGAGAACAAATCCCACCACAGAGAAAATTGTGTGTATCTATGTATAAATGGAGGTGCAGGTGTTAGGGGGACCAACTGTAGGAAGATAGGTGGAGCAGATACTATTGAATGTTACAATCTTATGTGTGAACTCAATAGCATATTTGTAAAATTGTGTAAAGTTCATGTACACACAATTTAGGGTGTTGGCGTACATGTTGTTATAGGATTTCAAGTGTTTTGTCACGTAATTGACAAATGGGGAGATTAAAAGTGTCTTGGTTTGTCAATTAGCATGAGTGTTGAGTCAGCAAGACAAGTGAGCCCCATAAGAAGATTTTTCAAGCATCTGCCTCAATCGGATGTGGCTTCAAATCTCTACAAAGGTAAACTTAACCTCACATCCCATGACCCAAAACACCAGGTATACAAAACCCTTAAAAATGGTTAGAACAACATAAGGGTTAAGGTGTGAAAACTGTTTTACAAAATCAGGAAAATCACTAAGTTTTCAGCCTTTGTCGATTTATTGACAGTGCTTCGAAGAAATCAAAATCCGTTATCGATGTCCTCAAAACTCACTCGATGTTATTGAAATGAGGAATTCAGATGTCCAACAATCAAAATGAATCTTGGACTGAATTCTCGATAAATCGATGATAAGATCGATATCATTGACTTTCGAATCTCGAGTTCATCGAAATGGCTCGATAAAATTGACATCCGGTCTGTTTGTGCCCAGTAAGAAGTTAAGGAAAATCAAGCGATTTTTGATGTCTCGAAGAGAGCCTCATATCTTCGAATTTCAAAACTCGATGATATCGATGGACCTTCGATGATATCAGAATGGGACAAAAATCTGTCCAGCAAGCTTTCAAATAAATTCTTTTAAATGTTCAAGGTATCGAGAATCACTCGATGATATCGATATTCAAAGATCGATCATATTAAGATCAGGTCGATTTCATCGAATTAGGACAAAAAACTATCCAACGAGTTTATAGGAAAATTCCTTGAAGAGATCAATGAATCTAAATAGGTATCCATATCATGGATATTCAAAACTAGATAATATCAAGGAATGCTCGATCATATCGATGCTTGTTCAATTCTTAAGACAAGTCTACTCTCATGTTTTTAAATATCGAGGAATTGAACCATGGGTCAATGAAATCGGAGTTTGAAATCTTATGGCATCGAAGCTTGTTCGATATCTTCAATCTGTTGGCAAAAGGTTCAAAATCGCTTAAGATATTGAGTTTATGTCATCGAGCGGCCATTCAAAGTTATTGAGAGTATATGCTCAATGATATTGAAGCCTGCCCGATGTTATCGAACTCTGTTAAAAAAATATGATTATTTTATTTCCATTGGAATAATTTGCCTATTTAATGAGAGCTTGCCTTAGGTTGTTTATAGAAAAAACAGATAGTGCTTTTAAGTGTTTAATTCAAATCACTTACCATAAGCCCTTTTCTCTCATAGGAGTTCATCATCTAACCCACCCTCATTATTGATATTCAATAGAGTGGATTGGGGAATGAACTTCCGCATGCAAGGATCATCTAGCTACCAACTTAATGGGAAATCATTAAGCTAGGATACCTTGAATGCTTAGATGCTTGGAATCATAAAGTCTTTAAAATAGAAAAATATTTAATAGAGTAGGATTCCAACATAACCTTAACCCAACCCGTTACCTTATATTGAAGCATCATAAGTGTTGTAGATCAATGGAGCTAAAGATTCTTCATCATCCAAGAAGGAGATCTTCATCAATGTGCTAAATGGGGCTCATCTATTTATCTGTAAGTCATAAGAGTCTAGAGACCTTGATGATCATTTTATCGTGTAGGATTGGGTCACAGGTGATTCTCACCCCTTTCAAGTCCTCATAGGAGGCCTCCGACGGGAGAATACATATGGGTGTTGTGTGTTGACCCTTGCTCCTGGGGACCATAAACTTAGGTCTTTAGTGTAGGTCTTTGGCCTATGTGGCCTAAAACCTAGGTGTTGTGTGTTGGCCTTTGCTCTTGTGCAGGGCATAAACTCTAGGTTCCTTAGCCCGTGTGTCCTAAAACTTGGGTGTTGTGTGTTGACCCTTGCTCCTATGTGGGCATAAACTTATGTCTCATGGAGACATGTTAGATACCTTGGGTACGTCCTAGAGTCAAAATTGTGTAGGTTGTACTAGTTTGAGATAAACCTAATTTAAAACCTAAGTTAGTGAAATCTGGTACACTCAAGAGTTGAGTGCGTCCGTCGGGAGTGGAGTAGGCAAGTAGTCGATCCACTATACACGACTGTGTTTGAGATTGTTATTTGTACTTTACTTCTATGTGTTTACTTTTAATATTCACATGATGTATGATGACATGACTATTTAGAACTGATAAGTATCACATTCCACACATAGTCACTCATTTAATCCATCATAGACTAAATTTATATATTGCTTAGATATTGAATAGTCTTTTGATTGGATCCTCTATTTGGCTTGGAAGCCATTAGAGTTGAGTTAAAGATATCTTGATAAATTGTTATATTAGATCAAGATAATGATGATAGGATTTTAAACTGTCGTAAAATTTTATAAAGTCCTATTCACCCCCCCTCTAGGACACTTTGACCTATTCTTACTTCCACTAGAGCGGTCATTACTGTAATTTCATTGATTTGGCTTGGAATTGATGAAAAACTCTGAGATTTGTCCTCTATTTATAAGATAAAATTTTGTTCTCTCGATTGGTCTAAGGGTCGGTTCAACTGGTCAAAGCACCAACCAATTTTCAAAATTTCTAGTGCAATAAAATAAACCCTTTACTCAATTAGTCGAGTGGCTTACTCTACTAGTTGAGTGAGATCAGAAAAGCTTGCTAGACTTTGAGTCAAGCACTGCATAATTGGTCGAGACTATTTACTCGACTGGTCAAGTCATAACAAAAAATTTCCAAAAATTCTCAACAAATCTTAGATTTGTTAAGAAACTTCTTGGACTAGCCGAACTAGTGCTTAGACAATTCGAAGAAAGGCTAGGACTAGTTTAAGAAAGACTAATAAACTTATACATTAACCTAAATTCAGTATGCAATCAATATGACATATCCTATAGTCAATATAGGGTCATCCATACCTTGTTTGTGAGTTTGAAACATCGAAACATCGATCTCTTTTGATTACTTGAAGTACATGAAGCTTGTCCTTGAAGTCTTGAACTTGAGCTAGACTTAAGGTAGTGAACTTGAACTTTAGCTTAAGGATCGAACTTTTGTTCTTATACTTAAGCTTGTAGTATTGAACTTTCTCAACGATCTTTAACTTGAATATGTAGAAAAGTTTGACAATGGCTTGGACAACTTAAAATGCATGAAGATGATCTTTCCAACTTATCAAAACACGATACAGATTCTAAATGGTTTGACACAACAAAATTTGACAAATCCCAGTGTTAGATTTCCAATATAGCGCTTACAATCTCCCCCTTTGTCAATTTTGTGACAAAACTAACTAAAGAATCATGCAATAGTTCAATAAAGTAATGCCACTACTACTCACTATAACTTCCCCATAATCCAATACTCCCCCTCAATCTAGGCAAAGCGATTTGTAGAGTACCTGTATTAATCAAATACATATCCAAAAAAAATGTCTCTATATATCTCTAATCTCCACAATCACACATCCCCAACGATCATCATATACATATACCATCAAGAATCATACCACATTTCTTCCCCTTTTTGAAACAATATGACAAAGGAAAGAAAATTAAAGAGAGGATTAAAAAAATATAAGAGAAAAGTATGATTTAAGAGAGTGAATAACATAATAACATGTTCAAAATATCATCATGAAGCATAAACCAAACATGTCCAATTACTATTCAAGCACATGTTAAGAGTTATTACAAACCCAACATAAACAACAACTAGTTAGAACCAGAAGATGGAGTAGGAATATTTGGATCAATTTGATGTAATCCTTTGTTAATATGTTAAATGTATTTGTGCATATATTTGAAATGAGTCTCTTGAAATATATGTAAACCTTCCACCATTTCCTTTAAGGTTCTCAACCGCTCATCAAAAGCAGGTGGCTGAGAATCAGGGTTAGCCTTAGAATCAGATTCTAATTCATCAAAAATATTATCCATAGTCACATCATCAGTGGGTAGTGCTTCTTTCTCTCCATCTTTTTCAATAGTTCCTCTAGCATTCCTATCAACTTGGCCAAGAGCCAACTTCAGAATCATCTTATTAATGTTGGAATTGTTGAAGGGAAGATGGGAAATAGGAGCTTCTCCAGTTGGCATGACCACAAGACAATAAGTAGCAGGGGTGGTCATCAAGTAAGCGAAAGGTATATCGTTATGGCCTAGATGGAGATGAAATTGAATTATCATATAACAAATTAGAGATGGAAGACACACTTGAGTACCAGAAATAAAAGATTGAATAATGTGCACCATGAAAGAAGTTAATTCAGTCTTATTACTAGATCTCGGTAAACATTCGAGATAAAGATACGATGAAGAACTTTGTATCTGGGTAACATATGATTGGATTAGAGCGCAATCCTGGAATTCCAATCTGAGTTCATGTTGCATAAATCTCTGGTTAACGTTTGTTTTTCAAATTTAGTCAATCTCGTAACCAATGTAGATATTGGTATTCCTTCATCATTAACAGGAATATCCATCAAGTTAGAAACCAAGTGATGGTCTACCGGAAATGTACCTTCTCTAAATGTAAAAATGAAGGTTAAATCTTCAATAGACGCATCACTAATATAAGCATACATGGCCTGGGCAATGTACCGATATGAGGGTCCACCCCAATTCAATATGTTAGCCCATTGTTCAACCACAAGGAGGGAAATGATATTGAAATGTAACACCCCGGATTTTGGCTAATCTGGGATTTGACGTCCTTAGGCAGTGGGTCAATTAAAACACCTGAAAAATCGTTCAGAACCCAATTCCATAGCCAAAGAAACCACTTAGGATAAATTTCTTTAGAAATTAAGCATAAGTTAGCTAGCGCAACGTTGGAGTGGCTGGGAAACAGTCCCTGATCACTTTAAATACGTTCTACAAGACCCAAATCGAGTAGAACCAATGACTCTAGAATACTCTATAACCTCGGATCAAACTCTAAGCGGGTTTGTCCTCTGGACCACATTGAATTTTTATATTGGATTTAGACCGCGCGTCGAAGGTCCGATACCTCCTATCTTAGACCGTTAGAACCGCCCCGCTGGACTTGACAATCATTTCGAAAATCAAGTCAAACCGATAATCACAGAGTATTTCGTTGAACCCGGACTGAAGCGACCGCGAATAGGGACGAATTTGGAATTTCAAATTCAAATCTGGCACACGACTTGACGCGTCAGTATTAAGCGTTCTGACCATCAGAATTCATCCAGATTACACCCTCGGATCAGGAAAAATTTCTATTTATTATCATGAGACTTTCAGCCCTGATCTATGTGCGGTAACCGCTGAACTGAAACTGGTCCGCTACGTGCGATCTGCGAACCCTGCCAGACTGAAAACTTAATACGAGGTACATCTGGTACCCATGAGCTTAAGTCTGATTGCAATCGACCAGGGGACCACCAGAAAGCCGTTTTTGGACCGAAATAGCCCCGAAATGGATAGGCATTAAGTAAACTTCGTCCCGGAGCCTAATTTCGGCGTTTTCAAGCTTATAAAAGGGGTTGAAACCCTCATTTCTCCTTCACATCCGAATTTCACTAAACCCTAGAAAAGAGAGAGAGAGTTTGAGAGAAAGGGAAGAGGAGATTTTTCCCGCTTCCGAGCCATCAACGGTTGCTGCATCAGCACTTCCTTCCAATCACCTGGCTGGTGATTTCTACACTTTTTCAGGTATGAAATAATCCCAAAAACTTGCTGATTTAGGGTTTTCTTAGATGCACAACATGTTAGCTAACGTAATCCATAAATCAGGTTCTCTTACAGCCATAGACGAAGCGTACACGCTCCGTTCAAAATCCCACGACCGTAAGAGACTAGGTGAGGATTTTAGACGCTTTGATTGACGGTTTACAACGCTTTCAATGTCGTTTAATAGTAGATTATCGACGGCATCGCCGTTTGACATGTACAACGTGCTCTCCGTTTCCTGTTTCGTAAATTAACGAAGAATATGAGATTTAGGGCATTTTAGTCATATGTAGGAAGTACGGTCTACATGCATATTTTGCTGACGTGATTGACATGGTTTGTCGCCGTATTAGTGAGTTAGGAATGCTTGCATAATCAGTTTGGCGAAGAGATTCGCCAAGTTGCGCACTTTGGGTCGACATACTATATGTGGACTTAAGTGTGTAGTGTATGTGTTTGTATAAATGCTTGTATTGGTATGTATTGTATTGAATGATGCTATGTAGTAGTTTGAGATTGATTTCATGATTTAAAATGCTGACCTAAATGATTTCCTACATGTTGACCTTATGCATGATTGTATTACATGCATAGGAAGTATGCCTTGAAGATTTGCTTAAGTTGAATATGCACGGAAAGTATGCCTTGAAGATTTGCTTAAGTTGAATGTTATAACATGTGCTAACATGCTCACATGATGTGTTTCAATTCCAATACCTTTGTATATAGCGTTAAGGTAATTCCATAGATGTGTGGGACTTGACTTAGTCCAGGCAGTCGGTAACCGAGCGAATTCGTGGCTGACTGGTCATAGCCACGAACGACGCGTCGATGAACGTGATTCGTGTTGAGAGTTGGCGGCAGTGGTTAGGCCACGCGAAGTGTTTTACGCACTTCATGTCGTTCAACTTGAGATGCGATCGCGCTAGTCGAGCCCGTCAAGTAACCCGACTGGCCGATGTTTGTTCACCTTGTATGTATCATAACTGCTTGAACCTAGGGTACTGAACTTACCATTGTAAACCCTATTAACCGTGGTACCTTGATCCACGAAGACTCATGAGCCGGGCATGGTGGTATGGGACACCGTGGTCGAGCTGTCGGCCTACGCTGGGGCCACAAACCTCCCCGTAGTGACCAGTGAGCACCTTGACTCGTGAGCAGATTATGGTGGTATGGGACACTATATTCTAGCTGTCGGCCTACACTGATCAGGCGACGAGCCCTTTGTAGTGACCGCGAGCGTATTCTGAGTCCACGGGAGGTGACGACCCTTCCGTGCAGTAGAGTACAGTAGGCCTGTATTGATAAGGTGATGGGGGAGCGGTGCAACGAGTGCGAGCAACAGCCCTAGCAGCCCTTGCAGTGACCTACGAAATATACATCGTATGAGATTACTAGGAGTGACGACCCTAGACAGGATCCGTGTTGGGATTGATACAAGGGAAGTACCTTAGTTTCCCAATCCTGCTGTTTGAATGGACTAATAACAACTTGGTAATCATATCACCATAGCATTGCATGTGCCTGGAAGATGTGGAGCACTCTAGGGAGTGTGGCATGCCGCGGTCGTAAGATGTTGCCGCATGAGGGTGATCGTCGGTGAGGGCATACATCACGTCATATCATCTTGCATTAACAACAGTATTAGGATTGTCTGATTTACTGCTTTACTATTATCGCGTGATTGAATTGTGAACATGCTAATCCCTGCTCTCTTATCCCACTGAGTTGATCACTCACTCCCACGTTACGGGATGGTGTTTCCGGACACCCACCAGTCCCTTTTGTGATTGCAGATGATGGCGTGGCCTGTGAGGCGGAGCTGGACTTGATGATGAGAAGGAGGATTCCTCCTTTATGCGTGTTCTGATTGACGGGATTGCAGGGAGGTTGATTAGATACTTTGACATTTGTCATTTTGAATTTTTAGCGCCCTCATGTATATTCATTTTGTTTACTTTTGAAGTATACATGTATGTGCATAACCTGGTAATATATTCACACTCTGGAGACATATAACAGTTTATGTACGTTATACATACTATTACAGTCTTCCGCTTGCAAATTTCACTGTCTCTGGAGTATGATATGCTGTTCTGGCTTAATCTCACTCATGTTTAATACATTATCACAGACAACATTCAATCATACATATCCATGTTGCATAAATAACATTTTGGAACTCGGGAGTTGGGTTTTTGCTCGACCCCCCGATTTTCGGGATGTTACAGATGTCTAAAATCCTCACCTAGTCTCTTACGGTCGCGGGATTTTGAACGGAGCGTGTACGCTTCGTCTATGGCTGTAAGAGAACCTGATTTATGGATTACGTTAGCTAACATGTTGTGCATCTAAGAAAACCCTAAATCAGCAACTTTTTGGGATTATTTCATACCTGAAAAAGTGTAGAAATCACCAGCCAGGTGATTGGAAGGAAGTGCTGATGCAGCAACCGTTGATGGCTCGGAAGCGGGAAAAATCTCCTCTTCCCTTTCTCTCAAACTCTCTCTCTCTTTTCTAGGGTTTAGTGAAATTCGGATGTGAAGGAGAAATGAGGATTTCAACCCCTTTTATAAGCTTGAAAACGTCGAAATTAGGCTCCGGGACGAAGTTTACTTAATGCCTATCCATTTCGGGGTTATTTCGGTCCAAAAACGGCTTTCTGGTGGTCCCCTGGTCGATTGCGATCAGACTTAAGCTCATGGGTACCAGATGTACCTCGTATTAAGTTTTCAGTCTGGCAGGGTTCGCAGATCGCACGTAGCGGACCAGTTTCAGTTCAACGGTTACCGCACATAGATCAGGGCTGAAAGTCTCATGATAATAAATAAAAATTTTTCCTGATCCGAGGGTGTAATCTGGATGAATTCTGACGGTCAGAACGCTTAATACTGACGCGTCAAGTCGTGTGCCAGATTTGAATTTGAAATTTCAAATTCGTCCCTATTCGTGGTCGCTTCAGTCCGGGTTCAACGAAATACTCTGTGATTATCGGTTTGACTTGATTTTCGAAATGATTGTCAAGTCCAGCGGGGCGGTTCTAACGGTCTAAGATAGGAGGTATCGGACCTTCGACGCGCGGTCTAAATCCAATATAAAAATTCAATGTGGTCCAGAGGACAAACCCGCTTAGAGTTTGATCCGAGGTTATAGAGTATTCTAGAGTCATTGGTTCTACTCGATTTGGGTCTTGTAGAACGTATTTAAAGTGATCAGGGACTGTTTCCCAGCCACTCCAACGTTGCGCTAGCTAACTTATGCTTAATTTCTAAAGAAATTTATCCTAAGTGGTTTCTTTGGCTATGGAATTGGGTTCTGAACGATTTTTCAGGTGTTTTAATTGACCCACTGCCTAAGGACGTCAAATCCCAGATTAGCCAAAATCCGGGGTGTTACATGAAAAGACTCAAATGGTTGGAATTGATAGTCCGCTCAACAATGACGTTGCGGAGATGAATATCCCACACATATTCCGGGTCCTCTTCGGGTGGTTGAAGAGTATGCACTGAAATCGATGTGGAATGGGAAGAAGGACCACGAGTGGTTCTCTTCTTATATCTACCTTCCATTACAAGAAACAAAAATAAAATGCAAGAAGGATTCAAGAGTTTCACACAAATTAGATTTTTACTAGAAATGCAAAAAAAAAAAAAAAAAAAAAAAAAAAAACGAAAAGAAAAGAAAAAGAGAACACTAGAAATCTTGAAATAAACCTTAGAATCAAGTAAATAGAAGTGCAAATAACCAAAATTTGAAAGGAAAATGGAAAAAACATACTAACCAAGTTGTAATTGAAGGTGGGTTCGATTGGTCGTGAAAGGGGCTGTTGGAGAAGATCAAGAAAGTGAAAAAAAATGGTTTTACTCATCTTAAAAGCACCCTACATGCACTACTTGACTGGTCATGTACATACTTGATTGGTCATGCCACGATTGGTCGAGTGTGTACTTGACTGATCGTGTAGACCGAAAAATGTGTAATTTTTATTAATTTTTGAAATCTAATAAAATTACAAAAATAACAATATACAATATGATACAAGAAGACACAATAATCTCAAATCACATTACACATACTAATATCCAATTTCAATTTAGCGAACCTATTTCTGTCAAGTGGCTTTGTGAAAATATTCGCAAGTTGATTTTCAATTTGAACATAATCCAATGAAATAATTTTATCTTCCACTAATTCACAAACATAATGATATCTAATGTCAATATGCTTAGTTCTTGAATGTTGGATGAGATTTTTAGAGATGTTGATAGCGCTAGAGTTATCGCAATAAAGAACTATAGTATCATGCACAAATCCATAGTCATTTAACATCCTTTTCATCCACACAAGCTGAGTGCATGCATTTTTGCAACAATATATTCAACCTCAGTTATGGATAGTGAAACGAAACTTTGTTTATTACTATGCCATGAAACTAAACAGTTCCCGACATAAAAACATCCACTGTTGGTAGACTTTCAATCATCTATATTCCCATCCAGTCAGCATCCGTATAACCAACTAACTGAACATTAGTATCATAAGGATATTAAAGGCCAAGATTGGATGAACTTGCGACGTATCTCATAATTTACTTGACAACAATTAGGTGAGATTCTTTAGGATCTGATTGATATCTAGCACAGATACCTACGCTGAATGCTGTATCAATTCGACTCATAACTAAATATAATAAGCTACCAATCATACTGTGATAAAACCTACGATTTGTACTTTTACCTATTGCATCCTTAGAGAGCTTAAGAGTCGTACTCATAGGCATATCAAAGTTTTTGCTGCTCTCAAATCCAAACTTCTTAACCAAGTTTAGAGCATACTTGGTTTAAGAGATAAAAATTCCGTCTTCAAGTTGTTTCACTTGTAGACCTAAAGAGTAGTTCAGTTCTCCAACCATGCTCATTTCAAACTTGGACTTCATCAACTCTGTAAACTCAGTAGATAGGTTAGAACAAGTAGATCCATAGATAATGTCATCAACATATATCTGTACTATAAGTATGTGATCATTGTGTTTCTTTACCAATGGTGTCTTATCAACACTCCCCATTACAAAGTTGTGACTTAGTAAAAACTTAGTCAGCTTCTCATACCAAGCCCTAGGTGCTTATTTTAAATCGTAGAGTACCTTTTTCAAGCGATAAACATGATCAGTGTATTTAGGGTCTTCAAAACCCTTAAGTTGTGCTAAATATACTTCTTCATGTAAATCTCCATTCAAGAAAGCACTCTTGACATACATTTGATAAATTTTAAACTTTTTAATATAAACAATGGATATAAATAATCTAATAGATTCAAGATGAGCTACTAGGGCAAAGGTTTCATCGTAATCGATACCTTCTATCTGAGTGTATCCTTGTACAACCAATCTTCCCTTATTTCTTATAATATTTTTTAATTCATCAGATTTATTTTTAAAGATCCACTTAGTTCCAATTATATGTTTATCATTAGGTTTAGGAACTAGATACAACACATCATTCCTTACAAATTGATTCAGATCATGTTGCATGGCTAGTATCTAGTTTTCATTAGTAAGCGTTTCTTTTACTTTGGTCGGCTCAATCTGGGAAGTGAAGCACACATAATTACATATATTTTCTAATTGTCTTTGAGTGCACACACTAGTGAGAGGGTTTTCAAGAATTTGACAGTTGGATGGTCTTTAACTGACCGCAGTTCAGTGTCATTTTGACTAGATGAAGAGTCTAGTTTATCAAATATAACGACTTCATCATCTTTTGAACTAAAGACAGGTGTATTCAAGTGATCATTTATAACCACATTAATGGACTCTTGAATAACACTAGTTCTCTTGTTGAGAAATCGATATGCTCGACTATTTAAAGCATACCCTAGAAAAAATCCTTCGTCACTTTAGTGTCGAACTTCCCCAAATTTTCGTGGTCACACAAAATATAGCACTTACTACCAAAAACTTGAAAGTATTTGACTGTGGGATTCTTATTGAACTGTAGTTCATATGTAGACTTATCATTTGATTTTCTAATATAAACATGGTTTATTATATAGCATACAGTGTTCACAGCTTCAGCCCATAAATTTTAGGTAATTACATGTTATTTAACATAACATTAGCCATTTCTTGAAGGACAGGATTTTTCCTTTCAACAACCTCAATTGTTGATGTGTCTTAGGTGCAGAAAATTCATGTGATATCCCGTGATCGCTACAGAACTTATCAAAATTTCTATTATTAAATTTCGATCCATGGTCACTTTAGATTTTTGAAACATTTGATTTCTTCTCAGTTTGGATATGCTTGAGTATCCTTTTCACATCATCGAGAGTTTTAGACTTCTCTCTCATGAAAGCTACCCATGCATATCTGGTAAAGTCATCCACTATTACTAGAATGTATTTCTTACCACCTAAACTCTTCGTTCTAGTTAGTCCAACGAGATCCATGTGGATGAATTCAAGGGGTTTGGATGTGGCACTGGAGTTCACTTTCTTGTGAGTACTCCTAGTTTGTTTCCCAATCTAACAATCACTATAAATTTTATCCATTTTCTTTAACTTTGGTAGACCTCTTATTAATTCGCCTTTGCCCAGTCTATAAATATTACAGTAGTGTACATGTCCTACACGTTTATGCCATAAGTCGGTCTCATTGGTCTGGACCATGTAACACGAACTTAGATGAGCTTGAATCACTAACTATGTAGCAATTTTTAGATGATCTGTGACTAGTTAATATCACAGAACCTTTCTCATTAGAAATTTCACACCCTTGATTAGTGAATTTGACGATATGTTAATTATCACAAATTTAAGAAATGTTTAAGAGATTATGCTTAAGGCCTTCTTCTACAAACAAAACATTCTCAAAAGGAGGAATATTGAAGAGTTGAACCGTATCTTGGCCAATTATTCTACAGTTGCTACCATCACCGAAAGTGACTGAACCATCTGTCATATCTTTAAGGTTGGGGAACAAATCTTTGTCACCTATCATGTGTCTAGAGAAACCACTGTCTAGGTACCACTTTGATTGACTTGAAGCCTTGAAAGTGGTGTGGGCGACCAAACAAGTAACCTTAAGGACCCATTTCATTACTATTTTGGGTTTTGCAGCAATGTTGGTTTTTCGATGCCTGTAGTTATTATACATTCTACCATTAGATTTAGATTTTAGAAGCTCCTTGAGTAGATCCATAATTTTCTCAGCTAAGGGGTTATAATTCTGATTTCTAAAATTGATATGGTTATTTTTAAATTTAATAGTAAAAAAGTTTTAGGATTTTTGAAACCATTTTGATTAAGACTTTTTCCTTTTTAGTTGAAGGACTCCTCTTTAACAAACTTAGGAGGAGTAGACTTACATTTTATAGGTGTATTCTTATCATAGCCTAGACTAGATTTATCTCCACATTTCCTTGATCCGATTAGCAATTTTTCTAGTTGAGGATCACCATGGGCATACCTCTAAGTATCCTTTAAACTCAAGAGAGAAGAGACTTCTAGTTTTAGTTTTTCATTTTCTGATTTTAGATTTTAAACTTGGGACATTTTGAAATCGAAATCACATTTAGTCTTTTCAAAATAATAAAAAAAGATACGATTTTTCTAGAACTAGATTTTTAAAATCTTCTTTTAAATCTAAAAACTTTTCTTTTTGAAGTTTAAGTTTTTATAGCTATCTTTCAACTTTTTCTGTATAGGGCATTATAGGCATCTTATAAATATTCATCGTTTTCAGGGTCACTCCTCAGATTTTCATCATAAGTTGAATCATAACTCTTTGAGGAAGTGACTCTGGCTAGAGTCATTAAGGCCTTGACCTGATTAGAAGATTTGGGTTCAGAATCATCTAACTTAAAAGAAGATTCAGAGTAAGACGACTCATCCCATGTGGCCAACATGCCGTTTCTCTTTGGCTTGTCCCTTTTTGGACATTTATTATCAAATGCCTGTATTCATGGTAGTTGAAACATTGGCTATCTTTAAGTGATTTTCAATTTTTAGATCTACCCTTTTTCTTCTCAGAGGATTTTTAAAAATCAACTCTCCTTTTGCTTCTGAAAATTTTATAAAACTTCTTAGCTAATAGTGCCATATCATCCTCTAAATTTTCACAATCAGAATTACTAAAATTGTTTTGAGAAATACACTTAGATGACTTAAGGGCTATGAACTTCCTTTTAGGAGCCTTGAAATTTAACTTGTAGGTTTATAAAGAACCAACAAGCTCTTCAACCCTCATATTATCTATATCACGAAGTTCTCGAATGGCAATGACCTTACAATTGAACCTTCCAGGCAATGAGCGCATTATCTTTGCACAAACTTTATTTTCTGGGATTTATCTCTATGACCCCACATTGAGTTGATTATGTCATTCAATTTAGTATAGAAGTCCATGAATGTTTAACTTTCTTCCATACATATTTCCTTAAATCTAGTGGTGAGGATTTGAAGTTTAAATTTCCTAACTATAGTCGTACCCTCGTGTGTCATTTCTAAGATATCTCAGGCTTGCTTTGCAGTATCATAAGATATAATTCTTTTGAATTCATCTGGTGATAGTGCAGTAGTGATTGTATTTGAAGCTTTGACATTGACACTGCTCTCATTTTTTTGAATTGTGGTCCATGAATAATAAGGTGTAACTTTAACAGATTTAGTTCCATCAGTGCCTATAACTTCAGACGTGGGTGGGTTCAATCTAGTCACTGTGGCTTGCCACACGCTCTCATCGATGGACCTCAAAAAGATCCTTATTCTTGCTTTCCAATAAGCATAATTGGAGCCATCAAAAGGTGGAGGCCTATTAATAGAGAGGCTATTAAAATTTAACATATTATAAGCTCGAGATCGATTAGCTATGGAAATTAATCCTAATAAAAAATGAGCTATTAGTCTCTGATACAACGTTAAGGGGCGGGGGGGGAGGATTGTGCCAAATTAAAAAAATAAATGCGGAAAAAAGATAGATAACACAAAAAAAGCAACCTCAAATGCACAAGTCTTGAGAGTGGATACAAACTGAGCTATAAGGACAACCTTGCACCAAAAACCAAGGTTTATGGTAGGAAAACATAATTTCTAGAACTTTTATAAGCATAAAAAACTCAAACTTAGAAAGAGGCAAAGGAAATAAACTAAATTATTACAATATTCACCATAAGTGTATAAAAGGAAATTATAACATTCACCAAACATACATCACTATCAACACCAACCAAACACCAGGAATTATAGTGGTTCATGTGTGTACACCATCTATTTAAGAACAGTCGCACAACTACTCCACTCCCAATATCCATACCCACGGGATATTGGCTTTTACTAAGAAATAAGGTTTTTCAAGGTTCACCTTAAAACATTTACAATTATGTCTTTCAAATGGGCTTGCACAATTACAAAAACCCTACAATGAGTTTTTCCTAGTTGAATCTCACAAACTAAAATTGCAGAAAATAAAATACTTATCTGAAGATTCCGATGTAGACCAGTAGAACCAATTCGATGTAGATGTAGATATTCAATGTCCAATCTCACAAATGAAAGGGTTCGAAGTCTAAATGATTTTTAAATTAAATCAACCTAGGGCTAGCTTGATTTGATTTTGATATCAAAAGGGTAAATCACAATTCTCCTTTTTAATACAATAGAGTTGAATAGAGATCACAAAATTAAATATAAAAATCTATAAATAGAATCTAAAATGAATAAATAATAGCTTCACAATTTGCAAGAGCTTATCTCTCAGAGTGATGGCTTGATTAGGCTTGGAATTGATGAAAAAATCCAAGATTCATCCTCAATTTATAGGTTAAAATTTTGTTCCCTCGACTGGTCTAAGGGTCGGTTCGACTAGTTGAAGTACTAACCAATTTTTAAATTCTCTGGAGCGATAAGATAAACCCGTTACTCGACTAGTCGAGTGGCTTGCTCGACAGGTCGAGCAATGCACTCGATTGGTCAAGTGGGATCAGAAAATCTTGCAGGACTTTGAGTCAAGCACCGCACGACTGGTCGAGACTGTTCACTCAACTATTCGAGCAGTGTCCACGACTGGTTGAGCTGTAACCAAAAATTCCTAAAATTTCTCAACAAATCTTGGGCTGGTCAAACCCGTGCTTGGACTAGTCGAACAAAGGCTAGGACTAGTCGAAGAAAGACTAATAAACTTATACATTGACCCAAATTCAATATTAATCAATATGACCTATCCTATGGTCAATTTAGGGTCATCCATACCTTTTTTGTGAGTTTGAAACATCGAAACATCGATTGCTTTCGATTACTTGTAGTACATGAAGCTTGTCCTTAAAGTCTTGAACTTGAGGTAGACTTAAGGTAGTGATCTTGAACTTTAGCTTGAGCTTCGAACTTCTATTATTGTACTTGAGCTTTTAGTCTTGAACTTTGTCAACGATCTTCAACTTGAATATGTAGAAAAGTTTGATAATGATGTGGACAACTTAAAATGCATTAAGATAATCTTTTCAACTTATCAAAACACGATACAGATTCTAAATGGTTTAGTCCAACTTATTAAAATGCATGACAAATCCGGGTGCTGGATTTCCAATATAACACTTACAGGGGTAACCCCTATTTCGTAGTCGTGGGACCCACCTTGATGTTTATGTGACATCCACACCATCCATCCTTTCCTATAGATCATGTTAGGCTATGGGCCAAAGTTCAGGCTAATCTAGACCTTGAGTGGGCCACACCACAGGGAACTATGGGGGTTAAAATTTAATTGTTTTAGAATTCCCTTGAATTTTGAATCCCTTAGATTGGGGAATCCTTGGACTTGAGATCCCTAAATTTATTGAATCCGTTGGCTATTTTTGACAACCTGGATTCTAAATCCCTATAAACTAAAGTTAATTATGCACAATATATTTGCAAGGGTTTGAGTTAAGTACTAAACTAATTTTAATATCTCTAATTAGTGTACATATGTAATGTTTGACACAATGGTCATAACAAATTTGTTGAAATGTGCACTTTGCTTGATATAATGATATCCAAAGACTTGGATTGGCCATAAGCACAGGATCACATCTTAGTGGCTAACCAACAATTTACGTTGATAATGTACAAATTTAGTGTACAAATGCATGTTGTCTGTAGAATGGCATTAAACAAGATTGAGACTAAGCCAAAACAGCATATCATACTCCAGAAACAGTTAAATTAGCAAGCGGAAGACTGTGATAAATACATAAAATATATAATTGATTGTAAGTCTCCAGAGTGTGAACATGTTACCAGGTTAATTAAATACAGGTATACTCCAAAAATAGAAAGAAAAGAATATATATGAGTGCTCCAAAAATATAAAATGACAAGTGTCAAGGCGTCTAATCAACCTCCCTGTATTCTCGTCGATCAAAACACGGAGGAGAAGTTCTCCTCATCATCATATAAGTCCGGCTCTACTTCACAAGAAGTGTCATCACCTAAAACTAAAATAGGGACCGGTGGGTGTTCGAAACACCATCCCGTAACGTGGGAGTGAGTGATCAACTCAGTGGGATAAGAGAGCAAAGATTAGCATGTTATCAAATCAATCGCACGTTAATAGTAAAGCAAACAATTAAACATTCCTAGATACTGTTGTTAATGCATGCATGAAATGACATGATGGATGCCCTCACCAACATACTCCCTTATACGGCACCATCTTACGCCCGCGGCATGCTTGCGTTCCTTAGTGCTCCACATCTTCCAGGCACATGCAATGCGATATGGATAATGATTACCGAGTTGTTATTAGTCCTTTTCGTATAGTAGGATTGGGAAACTAGGGTACCTTGCTTATATCAATCCCAACACAGATCCTGTCTAGGGTCGTCACTCCTAGTAATCTCATATGATGTTATATTTCTAGGTCGCTGCAAGGGCTGTCAGGGCTGTTGCTCGCACTCGTTGTACCTCTCCCCCATCACCTTATCAATACAGGCCTAGTTATATCCTTAAGACTGCATCAGGGCTTGTCGTCCCCGTGCGGTGTCAGGATAAACTCAAGGTCACTACAAAGGGCTCGTCACCTGATCAGTGTAGGCCGATAGCAAGAATATAGTGTCCCATACCACCATAATCTGCTCAGAGTAGGGTGCTCACTGTTCACTACGGGGAGGTTTGTGGCCCTAGCATAGGCCGACAGCTCGACCATGGTGTCCCATACCACCATGCCTGGCACATGAGTCTTTATGGATCAAGGTACCATGGTTAACAGGGTTTCCAATGGTAAGTTCAGTACCCTAGGTTCAAGCATTTATGACTCAAACAGGGTGAACATACAATGGCCAGTCGGGTTACTTGACGGGCTCGACTAGTACGGGCGCATCTCAAGCTGAACGACATGAAGTGCATAAAACACTTCGTGTGTCCTAACCACTGCCGCCAACTCAAAACATGACTCGGGTTCATCGACGCGTCCACTGTGGCAAATAGAAGCCCACCACTAATTCAATCCATTACCGACTGCCTGGACTAAAGCATAGCCCCAAACATGTGTAATCCATACCAGTGATCATATGAGAGTTATAGAATTAAAGTTCAACAATACAAGCATGTTAACACATGTTATAGCATACAAAGTAAGTAAATCAACCAACACATGTATTCCATACATATAAAGAAATCAATTCATATAGCAAACATGTAGGAAATTGTATAAAACATCAGGTGGATTGAGAATTCATTCTCAAAACTAATTTATTACACCATTCACTCAATACATACTAATACAAACATTTATACAAACACTTAGTCTACATAGCGTATGTCGACCCAAAGTGCGCGTTAGGGCGAATCTCTTCGCCAAACAGATTATACACGCATATATAATATCATAACATGATAAATTTACATGTCAAGCATTTCAGCAAAATACGGACATATACAGTATTTTCTATAAATGCCTAAAATACCCTAAAACTCATATTTATCGTACGTTTACGAAACGGAAAATGGACAGCATGTTCTACATGTCAAACAGCATGCTCGTCGATAATCTACTATTAAACAACATTGAAAGCTTTGAAATCAGTCAATCAAAGCGTCTAAAATCCTCACCTTTTGCCCTAGACGTGTATCGATTCGATTTGAACGCATACGCTTCGTCAACGGCGTAAAGGCGACCTAATGCACAAGATATATAAGCTACTTCGCTATTGAATCAAAGGAATCCCTAAAACAATGATAGGTTAGGGTTTTCTTACCTAGGAGTGCGTTGGAATCGCCGAGAAAGTGATTGGAGTGTGTTGCTTCGATACGTGCAATAGTTATAGCAAGTGGTAGGAAAATCTCTCCCACTACTCTCTCAAAATCTCTCACTCTCTCTCTCTCTCTATCTAGGGTTTGTTGCAAATTCGGATGGGAGGGTTGTGAGAGGGTTTAAAGCCCTTATATAGGCTAAAACATAACCTAAATAGACTTGAGAACAAAGTATACTTAAGTTATAACCAAATCAGGACTGTTCCGATCCAAAAGAGCATTTCGGGAGGTCCCCTGGCCGAACGCGGTCGGACTTAAGCTCATGTTTATTGGATCTAGCACACATAAAGTTTTTAGACCGGCAGAGTTCCCAGATCGCACATGGCGGTCCAGTTTCAGTTCAGCGGTCATCGTGCCTTAATCAGGTCTACAAGTCTCATGATATGAAAGAGAAATTTTTCCTGACCTAAGGATAAAATTTGGCTGAATTCTGATGGTCATAATGCTTAATAATAATGTGCAAAGACCCATGCCAGATTTGAATTAAAATTCAAATCTTAACCCATTTCTCACTCTCTTCACTCCAGGCTCAATGAAATAGCCTCTGAACGTCGGTTGGGCTTGATTTTTGAAACAATTGTCAAGTCCAGCTAAGCGATCATAACGGTCTAAGATTGTGGATATCGAACTTTCGACACGCGGTCTAAATCCAATACGGAGTTTCAAAGGGTTCCTGATTGCAAACGGGTTTAGAGTTTGATCCTAGGTTTCAGGGTATTATAGCGTCATTGATTCTACAAGTTTTGGGTCTTGCAGAACATATTTAAAGTGTTCAGGGACAATTTCACAGCTACTCTAGCGTAGCGCTAGCTAACTTATGCTTAATTTCTAAAGGAATTAATCCTAAGTGATTTCTTTGGCTTTGGAATTGGGTTCTGAGAGGTTACCAAGGTGTTATGGTTGACCCATCGCCTAAGGACGCCTAACCCCAGGTTGGCAAAAATCCGGGGTGTTATAGTCGTCCCACATGATCTCGCGGTATGCGTAGGTTTGGTGCATGAAGAGAATAATAAGTTATGTGGCTGGGACCACAGATTTTGGCCTCTGGTACCCATTTGACACTTCGACTACCATCACTAGGTATTTAGATGCTGACTAGGTAGGGAATATGGATGATAGAAAATCGACCAGCGATGAATGTTTTTATATCAAGAATTTCTTAGTGTTTTGGCACAATAAAAACAAATTTCCATCTCTTTATCAACCAAGGAGGCTGAATATATAGCAGCAAATAGCTGTTGTGCCCAACTTCTATGGATGAAGCAAATGTTAACGGATTACAAAATTGAGAAAAACACTATGACACTATTTTGTGACAATACCAGTGCCATACATATTTCCAAGAATTTGGTTCAACATTCAAGAACTCAGCACATAGATATCCGGCATCACTTTAAACGAGAACTTGTTGAAGAACATGTTATTTTGTCGGATTATGTGCCCACGGAAACACAACTCGTAGATATTTTAACAAAACCCCTAGACATAAATAGATTTGGAGATCTTCAAAAGTCCACTAGGGTATGTGCAATATAGGTAAACATTAGCTTATAAGCAATTAATCTCATATTTAAGGAAAAATAACCTCTTTAAACAATTTGTGTACAAATTTTTGTATTTTATCTTTGGTAAATTTTTTTATTTATTTATTTATTTTTTATTTTTGTCCTTAATTGTGTGTAAATATTTTAGTGTTAAAAATCAATATTTGTGTACATATCATAGTTAGAATTGAAGCATGCACAGCCTGATTCATAGCTCAAGTGGTAGACCAAGTGAAAGATACCTCATTTTAACACTAAGGTCTTGGTATCGATCCCTAGTGGGGGTGGCTAACAGTGAAGTGTGAACTGATAGTGGGTGGGCTAACAAGATAATCGAAAAAAAGAAGAAGAATTGAAGCATGCAAAAAACTGAAACTTTTAATTGATTGTCTATGCTTCGATGGGTCCTCAATGGGACCTTCGATGCCATCGAAGTAGTGCCTTCAATGACGTCGAAGACATTTCGATGCCTTCAAATCGACGATAACATCAATATAAGTAGGTGTGAGAGAGCCCATTTCACCTCACTTTTGATTTTTCTTGCTCTCGCACTGCCCCCTTTGCCTCTTAAGTTGCTCTACAGGCTCCAAATCCCCGTTTACATGGAGAAATTCGATTGTGACATCCTAGATAGTGTGCATCTCCTTTGAAGTTAAATTTGTGATTCGTTTTCCTGTTATTTCTGGTTAAGATTCCATCGAATCCAACTATTTTACCTCATTTTTCATTTAGGTTATTGTGTGTTCCTTGATTCTTCACCTATCTAAAATACCAAAAGATAAGGGGAAATTTCCTGTCGAGGGGGAGTTAAGAAACTTACCCCACGGCAGGCTAATAGGGCTAGATGGCATATGCCTTCACCTTTGCATTTCATAGCCACACGCAGTGAAACTCATCAACCATCACCACAATGTCCATCAAATCCATTACTTGAAAAATGCCAAGGATGCAAAATAATCCTACAAAGGACTGTAGATGTGGGTTGTGTACAACCTTACGACATTGACACGATGTTATCAGTGGTAGGGTGTCATAACATTTTGAAATTTGGGGGAACGACAAGGGTAAATTAGGTCTATGAGTTTCTATCCCACTATAGAAACTCCAAAATCGATCCGCCATCAATAGAAATTTTCGTAAGAAACTTCACTCTCCACCTAGCTAATAGTCTACCAATACCTATCCGGCACGTCGATAGCGGACCCATTCATGAGATGGTCCAACTCGGCCTAGTAATGCCCAATGCTCGGGCGGGTAAGGCCACACCCCTTTCCAACAGACCATGACACAGTGGGAGACGTGGCCTCCTGGTATTCGGCCCTCATGCACGCATGTATACACTCAGTCTTGATGTTGGAGTCATCCTCTGGTACCATCGGGTTTAGGGATTTTCACCCTGGGACATCTATGGCGCCTCGATGCTAGTAACAATATTTCCCGTGTCCAATCCTACCATTCATGATGTGCCTATGGAGGCCACAACCCTAATGTCGCTAGGGTGTACAGTAATCACAATTACACAATTACAAAGTGTATGAGTCACGTAGTCTAATCATGCACCAATCCTACGCATACCGTGTGCTCATGTGGGATAACTTCGCTTATCAGGGAGTCCGATAAACTACTTGCACTATGGCATATAGAATGGCCAATCACATCACATAACAAATATACAGATGATGCGTAAGGGCATGTATTATAATGCTATGTTGTTACAAACTCATAATCGGTAACAGTAGCCGGTATCGACAATCGGCACTGATAATCAGCATTGACAATCAACCACGACGCAAGGTGGGGTTCATAGATGGACAATCGATGATGGACTAATTAAAATTAATGGGGCCCAAGCATTTGGGTTAACCCATGAGAGAATGATGAGGAAGGGCCTAACAAGGCCTAAGGGATGGTCATAATGTGGACGTCGAACCATCATTGCCCATCAATGTGGACCTTTAACTAACATTATTCCCAAAAGGGTCTAATACACATCATCATGGGCCTCGCTTTTGGGGCATATACGCATCACATTGGGCCTCACTCATGGGCCAATATATATAACATCATCCCATATCAAATAGGTCGAAATAAATGGGCCGAATCAAATGGGCCAAATCAATGGGCCAAATCAGAAGGGCCGATTCAAATGGCCCAAATCAAATGGGCCGATTCGAATGTGCTAATTCAAATGGGCCGAATCAGATGGGTCAATTCAAATGACCCGATTCAAATGGGCTAAATTAATGGGCCGAATCATATGGGCTGATTCAAATGGGCCAATTCAAATGAGCTGATCAAATGGGCTGAACCAAATGGACTGAATCACATACCATTCATCTCTTGTTAGAGATCATGCTAAAGCATTATAATACCAAAAAATGAAACATATCCAATGGATCATCTGGACCATACTACAAATGGCAGTGGTGATAATGATTTCCATTGTTAAATTCCAGTGGGCCCACCATAGTATTCATTTTCCATCCAGTTTGTTCGTAAGGTCATAAAGACTTGAAATAAGACGACAAACAAATATCAGATTGGTCCAAAGCTTCTGTAGCCCAAAGAGTTTCAATGGTAGGCGTTCAAAACCCACTGCTCCCTGTAGTGTGGTCCACATGATACATGATCTGTCTTATTTTCAGTCTCAAGCCTTGAGATAAGCTTGTCAAATGAATGGACGGTTGGGCTGGATTACATACATCAAGGGTGGGGTCCATGTATATGGCCCACCAAAGATGGGAATCTGCTTCATTTTTTAGTCTAAAGCCTATGAGGAGCTCGCCAAATGAATGGATGGTGGTGTGTTGGCCCCCCACACGTTCAATAGATGAACGATAGGGATACAACACATCCATTACGGTGGGGTCCAAAAGTGTGTCCCACCAGAGATGGGCAAACCAACTAGATGGATGGTTGGATGAGATCCATCCAACAGCGGGAGTCCCACCGTCCAGGCCTCTGGACGTTGAGGATCTCACCTCATGTCAAATGTAACTAGTGACAATACAGATACTAAGGTAAGGTGGGTCCCACGTGGGAGTGGCCCACCATCATCATGCATATATTATATTAATATAATATTAATGTATTATATATATATGTAACACCCCAGATTTTGGCCAACCTGGGATTAGACGTCCTTAGGCAATGGGTTAATTAAAACACCTAAAAAATCTCTTAGAACCCAAATCCATAGCCAAAGAAATCACTTAGGATTAATTCCTTTAGAAACTAAGCATAAGTTAGCTAGCCCAATGCTAGAGTAGCAGGGAAATAGTCCCTGATCACTTTAAATACGTTCTACAAGACCCAAAACTTGTAGAATCCATGGTGCTATAATACTCTATAACCTCGGATCAAACTCTAAACCGGTTTGTTCTCTTGACCTCTTTGAAACTTTGTATTGGATCTAGACCCCGCGTCGAAAGTCCGATACCTACAATCTTAGACCGTTAGAACCTCCTAGATGGACTTGACAATCATTTCGAAAATCAAGTCCAACTGACATTCGCTGGCTATTTCATTGAGCCTGGAGTGAAGAGAGTGAGAATAGGGTTAAAATTGGAATTTGAAATTCAAATCTGGTACACGACTTGACGCATTAGTATTAAGCATTTTGACCGTCAGAATTCAGCCAAATTATACCCTTGGATCAGGAAAAAAATTTATTTCATATCATGAGAATTGCAGGCCTAATCTACGTGCGGTGACCGCTGAACTGAAACTGGACCGCCACGGGCGATCTACGAACACAGATGGTCTGAAAATGGAATGTGAGCGACATCCGACGCACATGAACTTAAGTCCGATCGCGTTCGGCAAGGGGACCACCAGAAATGGTCTTTTGGACCGAAACAGCCCCGATTTGGATATACATCAAGTAAACTTTGTTCCCGAGCCTATTTTGGTCATTTTTGTGCTTATAAAAGGGGTTGAAACCCTCATTCCTCTCTCCCATCTGAAATTGAGAAAAAAACCCTGATTGGAGGAGAGAAAAGGTGAGAGTTTGTGAGAAAGAGTGGAGGAGAATTCCTTGCCGCTTGTGCTACCTGTTGCAAGTGCCTAAGAAACACACCTCAATCACTTGGTCAGTGATTTCTCCACATTTTCAGGTAAGAAAATACCCTAGAAAGTTGCTGATTTAGTGTTCCTTTCGTTCCATAGCATGTTAGCTGATAGATCTTGTAAATCAGGTTCACAGTTCGCCGTAGACGAAGCGTATACGCTCCGTTCGAATTACTACTCCTATAAGAGAAAAGGTGCGGATATTAGACGCTTTGATTGACTGTTTTCAACGCTTTCAATGTCGTTTAATAGTAGATTATCGACGGCAATGCCGTTTGACATGTACAACATGCTGTCCGTTTCCTGTTTCGTAAACCGACGAAGAATAAGAGATTTAGGGCATTTTAGTCATTTGTGGGAAATACTGTTTTCATCCATAATTTGCTGATGTGATTGACATGGCTTCTTGTCGCATTAGGATATTAGGAATGCGTGCATAATTAGTTTGGCGAAGAGATTCGCCTAAATGTGCACCTTGAGTCAACATACTATATGTAGACTTAAGTGTGTAGTGTAAGTGTTTGTATAAATGTTTGTATTCGTATGTATTGAATTAAATGGGGTTATGAATTAGTTTGAGATTGATTTCTCAATTAATATACTGATGTAAATGATTTCCTACATGTTAGCAATATGCATGATTTCATTGTATGTATGAAATGCATGTACTTGAAGATTTACTTAAGTTGTAGGTTATAACATGTGTTAACATGCTCACATGGTTGTATTTCATTTCCAATGCTCTCCTATGATTACTGATGTGAATTCATAATTGTTTGGGACTATGCCTAGTCCAGGCAGTCGGCAACCGAACAAGTTCGTGGTTGACCTATCTTTGCCACGAAGGACGTGTCGATGAACGCGAGTCGTGTTTGGAGTTGGCGGCAGTAGTTAGGCCACGCGAAGTGTTTCACGCACTTCATGTTGTTCGACTTGCGATGCGCTCATGCTAGTCGAGCCCGTCAAGTAACCCGACTGGCCGTTGATTGTTCACCCTGCATGAATCATAACTGCTTGAACCTAGGGTACTGAACTTACCATTGTAAACCTTGTTAACCATGGTACCTTGATCCACGAAGACTCATGAGCAGGGCATGGTGGTATGGGACACCGTGATCGAGCTGTCGGCCTACGCTGGGGCCACAAACCCCCCCGTAGTGACTAGTGAGCACCTACGTCTCGTGAGCAGATTATGGTGGTATGGGACACTATATTCTTACTGTCGGCCTACACTGATCAGGCAATGAGTCCTTTGTAGTGACCGCGATCGTATTCTGAGTCTACGGGAGGCGACGACCCTTCCGTAGCGGTGAGAGTACAGTAGGCCTGTATTAATAAGGTGATGGGGGAGCGGTGCAACGAGTGTGAGCAACAGCCCTGGCAGCCCTTGCAGCGACCTACGAAATATACATCGTATGAGATTACTAGGAGTGACAACCCTAGACAGGATCTGTGTTGGGATTGATATAAGGAAAGTACCTTAGTTTTCCAATCCAGCTGTTTGAATGAATTAATAACAACTCGGCAATCATATCACCATTACATTGCATGTGCATGGAAGATGTGGAGCACTGAGCGGGATGCAAGCATGCCGCGGGCGTAAGATGGTGCCGTATGAGGGATGACGTCGGTGAGGGCATCCATCATGTCATGTCATATTGCATTAACAATAGTATTAGGATTGTTTGATTTACTGCTTTACTATTATCGCATGATTGATTTGATAACATGTTAATCTCTTCTCTCTTATCCCACTGAGTTGATCACTCACTCCCACGTTACGGGAAGGTATTTTCGGACACCCACCAGTCCCTATTTTGGTTGCAGATGATGGCGCTGCTTGAGAAGCGGAGCTGGATTTGAGGATGATGAGGAGGATCTCTCCTTTATGCGTGTTCTGATTGACGGGATTACAGGGAGGTTGATTAGATGCCTTGACACTTATCATTTTATATTTTTAGCGCACTCATGTATATTTATTTTGTTTACTTTTAGAGTATACATGTATGTATATAACCTGGTAACATGTTCACACTCTGGAGACATACAAAAGTTTATATATGTTATAATGCTATCACAGTCTTCCGCTTGTAAATTTAATTGTCTCTGGAGTGTGATATGATGTTTTGGCTTAATCCCACTCATGTTTAATACATTAACACAGACAACATTCAATCATACATATCTATGTTACATAAATAATATTTTGGAACTCGGGAGTTGGGTTTTTACTCGACCCCCCGATTTTCGGGATGTTACAGATGGTATCAGAGCATGATTTGGATTAAACCGGGCCTTGGTTATGGTCACGCGACGTACGCTGTCGCTTCCTTTGACTTAGGTGGGTGCGAGAAAGGTCTAGAAACACCTATAGGATCGCAGATTCGCCAATAGGCGAAGTCTATTCGTATCGATCGTGCGATCGACTCCGTAACGCATCTAGGGTCGCGTGAAGCGACCTGAGTAGCTTCTAGGTTATAGGTAGATGGGTCGAGACATTCTTTGAATGATTCGAAACCCGTAAATGTGAATCCTTGGGCTGTGGGACAACCACAACCCTTACATTCAATCGCTAGGGCTTAAAAACCCCGTTTCACCTAAATTCTTCGAAATTCTTCCTCTTACCACTCCATTCTTCAATTTTTTCTTATTCTTTTCATGTTAAGCATTGATCCTAATGTGAAAATGACATAAAATCATACTTTGACAAAATTTTACAGTGAATAGTAAAAATTTCATGAAAACTGGCCATTAGGCCATTCTAAGTTTGCGATCTTTAGCAACTAATGGGCTAGATAGATGTATTAGCTCCTTTTACCCCAAAATCATATGCTGCATGATAGGGAATTATATTCGGGTTTGCAGACTAGCCCCAGAAAGCCCCAAATGCATGTTTGGGCCTCCATAAGGCAATATACAATGAACCAAGGTGGGGCCCATAGTTTTTTGGAGTCCCTGGACCATGGGGGACCAGACCCATGTGGTCCCAATGACCAATTAGAGAGGTGTTCGGCGATACATCGTCGTCCAACATGGCCCACTTGATCTGAAATTCAGGATCTGGGGGTATTTTGGGTAGTGTACACACCCCATGTAGTGTTCGACCATAGAAAACCCCTAAATAGGGTACTTCCTTCATAAACAGCCCCTTCCCTAGCTCCATTTTCATTTTCTTGCTGCCCTAACCCAAAACCGTGATTCTAAATCACTCCCAAACCCATTCTTGGTTGAAAATGACCACACTCCATCACTTCATTGAAGTTTTCAGCCTTCCCTCTTATAAATCTCGTCGTTTAGAGCTCTTACAACCCCCAAAACGAGCTGAAATCGTGAGGTGCTCCATTCTCCTTTTTCATTCTCTTTTCTCTCTGAAAATACATCCTAAGGGAGCTTGAAGCATCCCTCTACAACGCATAGATTTTGTTCTGATCATTTGGGCAACCATTTCTCTGCATTTCCTCCTCTTTCCATGGCTATTGTTAAGGCTGTTTCAACCCTTTCCTCCCTTTCCATCATCCTCTCTCTCATGTCCCTTTTATTTGATTCTCAGACTCACGGAAACCTGCTTACCCATCCCATTTCTCCACGTTCTTCGCTTGTTTGATTGCCGTTTGAAATTTTTGTGTTTTGTTGTTGTTAGGTAGAAAATGTGTTTGTGTTAGTGGTTTGGGCTTAATATAGTCGAATTTTGTTGAATGGAGTGCATGCCGTTCGTTTGTTGTAAGGTATTGTCCCTAGATTAGGAGTATTGTAACTCCTGGGATTCAGCCTTCAAATTAATTTTTATCCCAACCCACCCTCCTACCAAGCATGCAACTTCCAATCCCGCCATGAGACTAGGAATGCCGTTCCATTTAATACAACTAAACGCTACTGGCCACATAGGCCCTTGGCATTTTGGACCTAGTGTTAGCACTCCTAGATTTGAAGGATCTGACTATATAGGAAAGCCATCTACCGAATAATCTTAGGCTTTAGATTATAGTTACTGAGTTACAGACTAGCCTACTAGTTACCTTAAGTAGTGTAAAGCATGTATATGCTAAGGAATTGTAGGTTAGGTTTGGTTGAAGTAGAACCTTATTCCTTTGATAGATCCCCTTATGACTTATAGACTTCTGTTGTTGCCCATAAGAAGGAACCATTCACTCTCAGGGAACATTTATAAATCCCTCAGATTGAACTTAAAATAAACCATCATACCCCTTAAAATTGCCTTCCCCAAGGGCTTATTGCATTCGGGAACGCGGAGTAAAGGAACTACGTGTAAGCGATATATTCGCGGTTTGAATTGACTTCTCAATCCTGGTAGTTGCCAATAAATCCAATGCTCTGATCAAGCAGAAGATCGGCATCGTCTAGGATTAAGAACTGATACAGTAAATTTCTGTTCTAGGCAGAAAGTCTATGTATCCGGCTCAGACCCACTATACAACTTTTCTTCCATGTTGGCTCGACCACATACAACCACAAGTTATTGCTTTGCCCTTGGTAAATGTTAAGGACTTAAAGCCAGTAGAGGATTCGACATCTTGCCATCAACTCATACCTGCCCCTGAACTTAACCACAATAGAGCTTAGGCTCATCTCTATCGCCATAGATACCAATGCCATAGAACGCATCATTAGCAAGGGAAAACCACTATAATGAGAGGTCATTTCCTAATTCATGTCAAGGATAGCCCCTAAGTTGCACCTCGTTCCGATATACGGAGCGATGCAAAGATTCTTGAGCTTTAAGTAAAACCAAGTTTTAAGGGGGGTAGAACGTGTTGAGTCCAATCCAAATAGGTCTGTTAAGGCAATCGTTCGATCAAAGTGGCACAGCGGAAGCGTGGTTGGCCTCTTCCCCACTGGCCCAGGATCGAAACATTTGAGTTCGGATATACGTACGGTTAGGTCATTAAATAGGATTGACCCTTCCTTAGAATGTCAATACTGAAGTCTTACTAGATACTCCTTACCCTTCGCCAATTTTGGGGATAAAATTGTATTTTAAGGGGGGTAGATTGTAACACCCCAAATTTTGGCCAACCTAGGATTAGACGTCCTTAGGCAATGGGTTAATTAAAATACCTGAAAAATCGCTTAGAACCCAATTCCATAGCCAAAGAAATCACTTAGGATTAATTCCTTTAGAAACTAAGCATAAGTTAGCTAGCGCAACGCTAGAGTAGCTGGGAAATAGTCTCTGATCACTTTAAATATGTTCTACAAGACCCAAAACTTGTAGAATCCATGGTGCTATAATACTCTATAACCTCGGATCAAACTCTAAACCGGTTTGTTCTCTAGACCTCTTTGAAACTTTGTATTGGATCTAGACCACGCGTTGAAAGTCCGATACCTACAATCTTAGACCGTTAGAACCGTCTAGATGGACTTGACAATCATTTCGAAAATCAAGTCCAACCGACATTCGCAGGCTATTTCATTGAGCCTGGAGTGAAGAGAGTGAGAATAGGGTTAAAATTGAAATTTGAAATTCAAATCTGGCACACGACTTGACGCATCAGTATTAAGCGTTCTAACCGTCAGAATTCAGCCAAATTACATCCTTAGATCAGGAAAAATTTCTATTTCATATCATGAGACTTGCAGGCCTAATCTACGTGCGGTGACCGCTGAACTGAAACTGGACCACCACGGGCGATCTACGAACACAAATGGTCTGAAAATGGAATGTGAGCGACATCCGACGCACATGAACTTAAGTCCGATCGCGTTCGGCAAGGGGACCAGTAGAAATGGTCTTTTGGACCGAAACAGCCCCGATTTGGATATACATCAAGTAAACTTTGTTCCCGAGCCTATTTTGGGCATTTTTGTGCTTATAAAAGGGGTTGAAATCCTCATTCCTCTCTCCCATCTGAAATTGAGAAAAAAACCCTGATTGGAGGAGAGAAAAGGTGAGAGTTTGTGAGAAAGAGTGGAGGAGAATTCCTTGCCGCTTGTGCTACCTGTTGCAAGTGCCTAAGAAACACACCTCAATCACTTGGTCAGTGATTTCTCCGCATTTTCAGGTAAGAAAATACCCTAGAAAGTTGCTGATTTAGTGTTCCTTTCGTTCCATAGCATGTTAGCTGATAGATCTTGTAAATCAGGTTCACAGTTCGCCGTAGACGAAGCGTATACGCTCCGTTCGAATTACTACTCCTATAAGAGAAAAGGTGCGGATATTAGACGCTTTGATTGACTGTTTTCAACGCTTTCAATGTCGTTTAATAGTAGATTATCGACGGCAATGCCGTTTGACATGTACAACATGCTGTCCGTTTCCTGTTTCGTAAACCGACGAAGAATAAGAGATTTAGGGCATTTTAGTCATTTGTAGGAAATACTGTTTTCATCCATAATTTGCTGATGTGATTGACATGGCTTCTTGTCGCATTAGGATATTAGGAATGCATGCATAATTAGTTTGGCGAAGAGATTCACCTAAATGTGCACCTTGAGTCGACATACAATATGTAGACTTAAGTGTGTAGTGTAAGTGTTTGTATAAATGTTTGTATTAGTATGTATTGAATTAAATGGGGTTATGAATTAGTTTGAGATTGATTTCTCAATTAATATACTGATGTAAATGATTTCCTACATATTAGCAATATGCATGATTTCATTGTATGTATGAAATGCAAGTGCTTGAAGATTTACTTAAGTTGTATGTTATAACATGTGTTAACATGCTCACATGGTTGTGTTTCATTTCCAATGCTCTCCTATGATTACTGATGTGAATTCATAATTTTTTGGGACTATGCTTAGTCCAGACAGTCGGCAACCGAGCAAGTTTGTGGTTGGCCTATCTTTGCCACGAAGGACGTGTCGATGAACGCGAGTCGTGTTTGGAGTTGGCGGCAGTGGTTAGACCACGCGAAGTGTTTCACGCACTTCATGTCGTTCGACTTACGATGCGCTCGTGCTAGTCGAGCCCGTCAAGTAACCCAACTGGCCGTTGATTGTTCACCCTGCATGAATCATAACTGCTTGAACCTAGGGTACTGAACTTACCATTGTAAACCTTGTTAACCATGGTACCTTGATCCACGAAGACTCATGAGCCGGGCATGGTGGTATGGGACACCGTGATCGAGCTGTCGGCCTACGCTAGGGCCACAAACCTCCCCGTAGTGACCAGTGAGCACCTATTCTCGTGAGCAGATTATGGTGGTATGGGACACTATATTCTTACTGTTGGCCTACACTGATCAGGCAATGAGTCCTTTGTAGTGACCGCGAGCGTATTCTGAGTCTACGGGAGGCGACGACCCTTCCGTAGTAGTGAGAGTACAGTAGGCCTATATTGATAAGGTGATGGGGGAGCGGTGCAACGAGTGCGAGCAACAGCCCTGACAGCCCTTACAGCGACCTACAAAATATACATCGTATGAGATTACTAGGAGTGACGACCCTAGACAGGATCTGTGTTGGGATTGATATAAGGGAAGTACCTTAGTTTCCCAATCCTACTGTTTGAATGGACTAATAACAACTCGGCAATCATATCACCATTACATTGCATGTGCCTGGAAGATGTGGAGCACCGAGCGGGATGCAAGTATGCCGCGGGCGTAAGATGGTGCCGTATGAGGGTGAACGTCGGTGAGGGCATCCATCATGTCATGTCATATTGCATTAACAATAGTATTAGGATTGTTTGATTTACTGCTTTACTATTATCGCATGATTGATTTGATAACATGCTAATCTCTTCTCTCTTATCCCACTGAGTTGATCACTCACTCCCACGTTATGGGAAGGTGTTTCCGGACACCCACCAGTCCCTATTTTGGTTGCAGATGATGGCGCTGCTTGAGAAGCGGAGCTGGATTTGAGGATGATGAGGAGGATCTCTCCTTTATGCGTGTTCTGATTGACGGGATTATAGGGAGGTTGATTAGATGCCTTGACACTTGTCATTTTATATTTTTAGCGCACTCATGTATATTTGTTTTGTATACTTTTAGAGTATACATGTATGTATATAACCTGGTAACATGTTCACACTCTGGAGACATACAAAAGTTTATATATGTTATACATGCTATCACAGTCTTCCGCTTGTAAATTTAACTGTCTCTGGAGTATGATATGATGTTTTGGCTTAATCCCACTCATGTTTAATACATTAACACAGATAACATTCAATCATACATATCTATGTTGCATAAATAACATTTTGGAACTCGGGAGTTGGGTTTTTACTCGACCCCCCGATTTTCAGGATGTTACAATATATATATATATATATATATATATATATATATATATATATATATATATATATATATATATATATGTAATATTATATTATATCATACAGCCCAGCATCTAGCTAAAGGGACGTTGGATGGTCTGGATGCCTTAATCCCATACTATCAAGGTGGGAACACGTGGTGGCCTACCAAATATTTACTATAATATATATCTTATATTATATATATATATATATATATCATATATATTATATAAAATACAAAAGGGGGAGGGTGTTAGGTCCAGCGTGTGGGACTTCCCATAGTCCCAACAATGGACACTGTGGATCTCTCCTAAAATGTGGTGGGCCACACTGTCTGATGGATGGAGTAAGTTTAATACATATCGGTGGGGCCCACTTCATTCTAAGGGGAGAGAGAGAGAGGGAGAGAGAGAGAGAGAGAGAGAGAGAGAGAGAGAGAGGAACATGTGAAAGGGGAGGGACCTCGCACTAATGGGCCCTCCCGAAGTAATGCATACATCAAGTGGGTCCCACAGTAAGTGGGCCACAGGATAAGTTTCAACAGTCGATCACCCACTTGTGGCCTCCTTCTTTAGCTCCTTGGGCTCTTATGCTCCCTACTTTTAACTTTGATGGAGGTTGATGGAGATTGAAAGGAGATGAGAGGGTAGGAAAGTGGGCCACACGTGTTTTTGGGAGAGAGAGTTTAGACGTTGGAAGCCCTCATGGGAGTTAGGAGGTTGCTTAGAAAATGAGAGAGAAAGAGAGGTGATGGATTGAAATGGTATGGGTGGAATGGGTGTTGTCAGGAAGGGGACAGAGAGGTATGGGTTTGTTTGAAATTTTGGTAAAAGAGGGATGGGTAGGGAGAGAGAGAGTTGACTTGTGAAAAAGAGGGAGTGGGTGTTTGTACTTAGGATAGGGTGAGGTGGCATTGACGTATGATGTACTTGACTTGATTGATGGGACATGTTGTATAGATTCTCTCAGAATTCGCAATGCGCGACATTTTTTCAGCATGAGTGCGGGCCCACATCTCCTAGCCTGGGTATCGATTCAATGCGTGAGTCGCGGCATTGGAACAGTAACGACGACGTGGTCGCTAGGGTATAAGTTTTGAGTTGAATCGACTTTGGTATGCAGGACTTGGCTTAGGATCACGCGCAAACGTTGGATACAGTTCAAGAGTTGCAGAAATTTGATTGGGAGGACTGCAAGAGCCTATGAAATTGTACAATCTAGGGTACGAGGTCATACACCTCTTCCTTCAAAATAAATATTTCATCATGACAAAGAAAGAGGAAACATAGCATCATCATATAAAATTGGAGACAGTATACAAGATATAACATATAATCAATCATCAAAGAGATGGGGATAGTGCTCTCGAATCTCGGCCTCATGCTCCTAAGATCTCTCATCAATAGAATGGTGACCCCACTGAATCTTCACCAATGGGATGACCTTGGTCCGGAGGACCTGTTCCTTCTGATCGAGGATACGAACTGACTGCTCAATGTAAGAAGTGTCCTCACAAACCTCTAGCGGCTACCAGTTGATAACAGGAACATTGTCTAACCCACACTTCCTCAGTATAGAGACATGAAAAATGTTGTGGACGCCAGACAACTGAGATGACAAGGCAAGCCAATAGGCCACGACGTCAACACGCCCAGTGATCTCGAAAGGTCCTAAAAATCTCGGGGTAAGATTGCACTTTGCTCAAAATCGAACCACGTCCTTCATGGGTGAGACCTTGAGATACACACTGTCCCTTACTATCAACTCTAAGGGATGACGCCGATGGTCAGTAAAACTCTTATGCCGGCTCTTTACTATGCATCCTCTACCTGATGATATTGTAGCTTCTGACATCTGCTGCACAAGCTTGGGACCTAGGAGACGCCGCTCTCTGACCTTGGTCTAATAACTTGGAGATCTGCATAGTCTGCCATACAATGCCTCAAAACAATTCATACTAATGTCGCTTGATAGTTTGTTATTGTATACGAACTCAGCCAATTGTAGATGTTCATCCCAGCTACTTCCGAAATCAATCACGCAGGCCCGAAGCATATCATCATGGATCTAGTTGACCCTCTCGGTCTGGCCATCGGTCTGTAGATGATACGCAGTACTGAGCTGCAAATCAGTGCCCATCACTCTCTAAAATCTCTCTCAAAACTGAGACGTGAACTTTGGATCTCAGTCTGAAATAATCGAGATAGGAATTCTGTGCAGTCTCACGATCCAATCAACAGTCATCTTAGTGAGCTGTTCTGAATGTCAAGTCTCACGAATCACAAGATGACATCATGACCGCACTGAGTCCTCGTCAAACCTATGATAAAATCAGTAGATACGTGCTCCCACTTCCACATTGGGACTCTTAATGGCTGCAATGGACCAGCGGGTCTCTAATGATCGGCCTTGACATCTGATATGTGTCACAGTCGGCCATAAAATTAGGGATCTAACGCTTCATCCCCACCCAAAAATATTATCTCCTCATATTACGATATATCTTTGTCGAGTCATGGTGGATAGAAAATCGTGATTAATGTGCCTCGGTCAAAAGATCTTAATGCAACTCAAGAATATTCGGGACACATAATCGACCTCTAAAGTAAAGTCTACCATCAGAATCAATTTGCCAATATGTCTAACTCTCAAATGTTGCCTTTGCTTGGTAATCCTGCAAAAATTCGTCTGTCTGATTAGCCTTGATCACCGTTGTGAGAAGAGAGGGTTGAATTGACAGGCTCGATAGATGAACGATAGAAGACTGCAGACCAAACTCGAAGTCATACTCTATTATATCTTTGAGCATCCTCTACTCCTGAATCATCATGTGTGCCACTAGGCCTCGTGGTTAATGGCTGAGGGCATCTGCCACCACATTCGCCTTGCTTGGGTGGTACTGGAGGTCGAAATCATAGTCCTTCAGGAGCTCCATCCAGCATCTCCATCTCATGTTCAGATCAGACTGAGAGAATAGATACTTTAAGCTCTTGTGGTTAGAGAAGGGCTTGAACCTGACCCTATAGAGATACTGTCTCCACACCTTCAGTGCGAAGATGACTACTACTAGCTCCAAATCATGCGTATGATAGCTCAGCTCATGAACTTTAAGATGGTAAGACGAGAAGGCCATTGGTCTCCCATACTGCATCAGGACAACACCCAAACCAATATGTGAGGCATCGATAAATACAACAAATCCATCACTACCATAGGGAAGAGTGAGGACATGAGCGGATGTCAAATGGTCCTTCAGCTCCATGAATGTTTGCTCATTTGCGTCAGTCCAAACAAAATCTGCACCCTTCTAAGTCAACCTAGTCAATGGGGCTGCAATAAGAGAGAAGTCCTCAATAAAACACTGATAGTATCCCGCTAAAGCAAGGAAACTACGGATCACAGATACAGTCATTGATTGGACCCACTGACGCACTGTCTCAACCTTCGAAGGGTCCACTGCGACACCCTCCCTCGTCACCACATGACCGATGAACTTTACCTCCTCTTACCAAAACTCACACTTCTCTAGCTTCGTGTTGAGGAGTAAAAATAAGAGAAGAATGGAAACAAATGAAGATTGAAAGAGAGTTGGAAGAAAGAAGCCATGAAGGAGTTTGCGCAAGACGTAGTCTTTGTGCGGAACCGCGCAAAGCATATACTTTACGCGGGACGGCGCAAACGATATACTTTGCGTGAAACCGTGCAAATAATATCATACTGCGTTGGTACTAGCAAGATTAGTGTGGTTTGTTTTGTCCCACATCGCTAAGGATGGGGTTTTCACACGTGTGAGTGCCTATAAATACCCTGTTCCTTCCTTGATTATGGATTGATCGAAGACTACGAAGAGCAAGCAGAGAAGATAAAGTGGAGCAAGAAGACTGAAGGTACGGGTGACAGCCCAGAAGACTTTGTGCAGGACTGCGCAGGGCCGTTGCATCCTGGAAGGCTTTGTGCTGGACCACGCAAACCATAAGCTTTGCGCGGGTCCGCGCAAGCAGTATGCTCTGCAGTCTGTCATGCTGAAGAGTCTTTATGCTGCCGAAATAGAAGAGATCTCTAAGTTCTCCTGTTCGAATGCGAAAGGACATAAGCCTCTGAAGTGCACATTCCTCCTAAGTCTCAGGAGATGATTAAAATAGCGCCGGAAGGCTGTCAAAATATTTACTTTTCTAAAGAAGGATTGATTCAATCTATAATTCCTCCTAAGTCCTTGAAGAAGATCGAGATCCAAGTTGAAATGCTGCCGAATTTGCTATTTGAACCTAATGTTTTAATGTTTATACATATTTAAGTGAATGTATCTTAGAATCAAGGGAGATCAGAGGATGTAAATGAACTTTGAATTAATGGAATGTGATGATCGTCTTTGCACTTTTCCCCTGTTATGTTTTAAATACGATAATCCCCTGAGAATCGAGACGCATTTGTTTTCTTGTTAAAACAAAATGGCGACTCCATTGGGGACTCTTTATTATCTTACTTAACATTAACATTTGGAAAAAGTGTAAAAGCGATTGTCACCTTTTGGCATCTTCCGGACGCCAAAATGATGCCCCCTTGATCTGTTCTTTGTTTTCCTCAAAATCAAAGGAAAGGATCAATCAAATTCCTCTTCCTTTTATATTGACCCGCGTACCGTACTCGACCGGAGATCGTATAAATAGCCCAAGACGTCGTTATTTGCTCAAACCTCCTCCCTGCAGCCGTGAATTTTCATCCAAGGCATTTCACTCTGCGCAACCGATATACGTTGCATGGTACCGCGCAACCCATATTGCTGCAAAGAAAAATTTCTCTAAGTCTTTTCCTTTCCGCCCAAAGGATATACTTTGTGCGGTTCCATGCAAAGTACCTTTTCCGTCACTTAACGGTTTTTCTGCTTCCTACCCTTTTCCTTTGCACCTTTCTCTGATTTTCTTTATTCTTGAACATTATTTTCATAATGGCTCATACCAAGCGAACCTTTCGCCTTGTTAATTCACCTACTGCACAACCCTCTCATCCTAACTTGCTTGATCCATCTTCTTTTTACCCTTCCCCTTCTTCTGATCAACCTCCTGCTAAACGAACAAAAACTACCCCTAAGACTCCTTCATTCTTTAAAGAGCCCGTTCTTCCCACTTTCGACTTTAATGATCGCATCGAATCTCTACCATCCCCTATCCATCGTGCAATAGCGCTGGGGAGCCTTAAATGTCCTCCCAGGCATGGCAGAGACTATGATTGGGATGAATGGTTGAAAACCACTGCCCACATCCGCACCGATAGTCAGAGGCCGCCTCCTCGGGAAGACACTCCTCCTGCTTCTCATTCGAAGAAGGCTCGTCGAAACAAGGCGAAAGAATTTGAAGAGAAAATTGCTGAACACAAGAAGAAAAGACTCCAGAACTCATGGGACTTAGTACGAGTCATCGAGGGTATCATGAAGTTTGATAACCCCCACTCGGAAGGCATGATAATAATTCCCATCAATGTCTACCACCATCAATCCATGCTCAACTATGAACCAAAAGACTATGTAAGGCGAAAGACTGATGTACATTGAGTCATGGGCGACGAGAGAATTGCGTATCCATGAAGAGATAATACGAACGGAAAAGCCGCGACAAAAGATTGGAAAAATCTATCCCATGATTTTCCTCGTGCCTTTTCATAGCCCTCATGACCTTTTTCCTTCTCATTTCTATGAGACCATCCGCCAACGCTTCCGAGATCGCGTTCAACTTTCGGGACCAAAAGACTTCCGCACTAGAGGTCTTGTAACGCCCGTGAAAAATCTATACTTGGGCTCGAGTACTAACTCGACCCGAAATTGCGTAGAATTCATTCCTTTGGAAAATTTGACTAGGTTAGCTAGTGCAACGTTGGAGTAGCTGGGAAATGGTCCCTAATCACTTTAAATACGTTCTACGAGGCCCGAAGCGAGTGGAACCAAGGGTGCTATAATGCTCTAAAGCCTCGGATCAAACTCTAAACCGGTTTGTTCTCTGGACCACTTTGAATCTTTGTATTGGATCTAGACCGCACGTTGAAAGTCCGATACCTCCTATCTTAGACCGTTAGGACCGTCTAGCTGGGCTTGACACTCATTCCAAAAATCAAGTCAAACCGATGATCACAGGCTATTTCATTGAGCCCGGACCGAAGAGAGTGTGAATAGGGACATAGTTGGAATTTCAAATTCAAATCTGGCACACAAATTTGACGCATCAGTATTAAGCATTCTGACAGTCAGAATACAGCCAAATTACACCCTTGGATCAGGAAAAATATCTATTATATATCACGAGACTTATAGGCCTGATCTTGGTGCGGTGACCGTTAAACTGAAACTGGGCCGCCACGTGCGATCTGGGAACCCAACCGGTCTGAAAACTGGATGTATGCTAGATCTAGTATGCATGAGCTTAAGTCCGACCGCATTTGGCCTGGGGACCTCCAGAAATGCCCTTTTGGACCGAAACGGCCCCGATTTGGTTAGGCACCAAGTAAACATTGTTCCCAAGCCTATTTTGGGAATGTTTTAGGCTATAAAAGGGGTTGAAACCCTCACTCCTCTCTCCCATCCGAATTTGAGAGAAGCCCTAGCTTGGGAGAGAGAAAAAGGTGGGAGATTGTGAGAGAGTGGGAGAGTTCTTCCTGCCACTTGTGCTACGTGTTGCACGTGCTTAAGCAACACTCCTCTACCGCTTTCCCGACGATTCCACCGCAATCTTAGGTAAGTAAAAACCCTAAATAGTTGGTGATTTGAGTTTTCCTTGTTTCCATAGCGATGTAGCTTATGGATCTTATGTATTAGGCTCCTTACTCGCCGTAGACGAAGCATATACACTCCGCTTCAATTCCCGAGTCTACAAGACACTAGGTGAGGATTTTAGACGCTTTGATTGACGGTTCCCAACGCTTTCAATGTCGTTTAATAGTAGATTCTTGACGGCATCGCCGTTTGACATGTACAAAATGCTCTCCGTTTCCCGTTTCGTAAGCTAACGAAGAATATGAGATTTAGGGCATTTTAGTCATTTGTAGGAAGTACTGTTTACATTCATATTTTGCTGATGTGATTGACATGGTTTGTTGTCGCATTAGGAAGTTAGGAATGCGTGCATAATTAGTTTGGCGAAGAGATTCGCCTAGTTGCACACTTTGGGTCGACATACTATATGTAGACTTAAGTGTGTAGTGTATGTGTTTGTATAAATGCTTGTATTAGTATGTATTGAATTAAATGACGTTATTTGATACTTTGTGATTGATTTTTCAATTATTATGCCGACCTAAATGATTTTCTACATGTTGACAAAATGCATGATTTCATTACATGCATGGAATGTATGTGCTTGAGGATTTGCTTAAGTGAATATGCATGGGAAGTATGCCTTGAAGATTTGCTTAAGTTGAATGTTATAACATGTGCTAACATGCTCACATGATGTATTTCAATTCCAATACCTTTTATAGTGATTCCATAGATGTGTGGGACTTGACTTAGTCCAGGCAGTCGGTAACCGAGCGAATTCGTGGCTGACTGGTCATAGCCACGAACGACGCGTCGATGAATGTGATTCGTGTTGAGAGTTGGCGGCAGTGGTTAGGCCACGCGAAGTGTTTTACGCACTTCATGTCGTTCAATTCGAGATGCGATCGCGCTAGTCGAGCCCGTCAAGTAACCCGACTAGCCGATGTTTGTTCACCTTGTATGTATCATAACTGCTTGAACCTAGGGTACTGAACTTACCATTGTAAACCCTATTAACCGTGGTACCTTGATCCACGAAGACTCATGAGCCGGGCATGGTGGTATGGGACACCGTGGTCGAGCTGTCGGCCTACGCTGGGGCCACAAACCTCCCCGTAGTGACCAGTGAGCACCTTGACTCGTGAGCAGATTATGGTGGTATGGGACACTATATTCTAGCTGTCGGCCTACACTGATCAGGCGATGAGCCCTTTGTAGTGACCGCGAGCGTATTCTGAGTTCACGGGAGGCGACGACCCTTCCGTGCAGTAGAGTACAGAAGGCCTGTATTGATAAGGTGATGGGGGAGCGGTGCAACGAGTGCGAGCAACAGCCCTGGCAGCCCTTGCAGTGACCTACGAAATGTACATCGTATGAGATTACTAGGAGTGACAACCCTAGACAGGATCCGTGTTGGGATTGATACAAGGGAGGTACCTTAGTTTCCCAACCCTGCTATTTGAATGGACTAATAACAACTTGGTAATCATATCACCATAGCATTGCATGTGCCTGGAAGATGTGGAGCACTCTAGGGAGTGTGGCATGCCGCGGTCGTAAGATGTTGCCGTATGAGGGTGATCGTCGGTGAGGGCATACATCACGTCATATCATCTTGCATTAACAACAGTATTAGGACTTGTCTGATTTACTGCTTTACTATTATCGCGTGATTGAATTGTGAACATGCTAATCTTTGCTCTATGATTCCACTGAGTTGATCACTCATTCCCACGTTACGGGATGGTGTTTGCAACACCCACCAGACCCTGTTGTAGTTGCAGGTGACGACGAGATCCAGGAGGTGGAGCTAGATGATGACGAGGACCAGGATGAGTTCTCGTATATGCAGTATCATGACGGCTTCCCGTAGGTGACCTGGATCGAGGGGACATCAGTGGGACTTTTCTTTTTTGAACATTATTCTTTTGTTATGTACATGTATATGAGACTCAGAGATGTAGTCATACTTTGGAGACAGTTGAGATTACTTTGTTTTTCCATACAGTGATATATATCTTGTTTAGTCTTCCGCTTGCTTTTATCACTGGATCTGAAGTATGAATTGCAGTTTTGGTATACTTTTACTCATGTGAATGCTTTAAATCAGACAACATCGAATCATAACCATTTTGTTGCATAAGTGACGGTCTGGAACTCGGGAGTTGAGTTTATACACGACCCCCGATTTTCAGGGTGTTACAAGTTGGTATCAGAGCATGAATGAGAGTATACTGGGCCTGGGTTATGGTCTTGCGACGTACGCTATCGCTTCTTTTGACTTAGGTGGGTGCGAGAAGGGTCTAGAAACACTCCTAGGATCACAGATTCGCCGATAGGCGAAGTCTATAAGGATCGATCGCAAGATCGAGTCTGTAACGCATCTCGGGTCGCGTAAAGCGACCCGAATCACTTCTAAGCTGTAGGAAGTCGGGTGGAGACGTCCTATGAGCGGTTTTAAACCGCAAAAGTGAATCTTTGGGCCGTGGAATGACCACGACTCCAGTAATCAATCGCCAGGGCTTAAAAACCCCGTTTTGCCAAAAATTCTCAAAATTCCTTCTCTAAACACTTCAACCTTCAGTTCTTTCTTATCCATTTCATGTTAGGCATCAAACCTAATGTGAAAATAACACAAATTAGTACATTCACCAAATTTTACAGTGAATAGTAAAATTTCATGAAAAATGGCCACAATGCCATTCTAACTTCACTTTCTTTAGCAAATAAGGATCTAGAAAGGTGTACTGGATCCTTCTACCCCAAATTCATATGCTGCATCATATGGTTTGGTATTCGGGATTGCGATGTGGACCCGGAAAGCCCCGAACACATGTTTGGGCTCATAGGGACCAAAATATAATGAACCAAGGGGTGGGACCAACTTTTTTGGGACCCTGGGACCATGGGGGACCAGACCCATGGGGTCCCGCTGGCCAACCTGAAGGTTGGCCGGCGATGCCATCGCCGGCCGGGCGATGCATCGCGGGCCGGCCACCTCGGTTGGTGCTGCCCTTTGGGCGCACCCACTTAAATACCCCCCACATCACCCCTAGCTATCTCCCATCCCACGAAAACCCCTAAAACACCCCTCTCCTTCACAAACAGCCCCCTTGCATACCCTAGATTTGATTTTCAGCACTCCATTCCAAACCCCGGCGACCCAAACCCCTCCTAAACCCTTCCTTGGCCAAAATCGACCACCACCCATCGATTATTGGGTGTTGGCAGCCCCTTTCCTTGAAGATTTCCCCATTTGGAGCTCCAAAATCCCCCAAATAGTGCTGAAATCGTGAGCAGCTCCATTCCATCTTTTTGTTTGAATTTTTCCCTGAAAGTACAGCCTTGGGAAGCTTGAAGCATCCCTCTACGACGCCTAGATTTCCTTTCGTCAGATTGGGCAGCCATTTCTCCGCATTTTCGGCGTTTTCCATGGCCTTCGTGGAAGCCATTTTGGGTCTTTTGTCGCTCTCATCCATCATATCTTTGATGGGTAAGAGGAAAACTGCATCAGACGAGGCTGGGCCGAGCCGCCCTGCTCGATTGAGAAGTCCGCCGGGTGGTGCCGCAAGTTCAAGCACCGCCGCAGGTCCAGCTGCAGTCCTGGAGTGCCGTACAAAGCGGGATTTGGATCCCCATGCACATCTTGGACGAACCATCCTATCAGAGATGCCTCATGGTGAATACACTGATCGTAGAGTGTTATTTGAGGCGGACGTAGATGGGCGATTGTTCGGCGAATATCTGTTGTTCGAACGCATTGAAGCCGCGCACTGGGGACCGATCTTTGAAGCTCGCGCTCGTGCTAATGTGAGCACTGTTCGGGCCTTCTATGCTAGCATCCAGAGTCCTACCTTGGAGCCCTTACAGTTCAAAATCCCTTTTGGCAGAGATCGGATGGCTACGATCGACGTCCGGTTGGTTGCGCGACTTCTCAACGTGCCTCTAGGTGATGTACATCCAAGTGAGAAGAATTTGAGGACTAGACGTGAACGAGATCGCCGCACCAGGTTTCTGTGCGGTAAGTTGGTTCCATGGCAGCCTAATAATAGCCTCAAGGCGACGTACATGTCTGAGGATTTGCGTCTGCTGCATCACATCTGCACGTTCAATGTTTATCCTAGGTCAACGAACCGCATTGAATGTACACGTCTTATGGTCGATTTCTTATTTCTGGTGGCCCAGGGGGAGAACGTATGTATGGCCACTTTCATCTTACGGCAGATAGTTCTCATAGCCAGGTCGAGGAGAACATCCGAATCCCTTCCCTTTGGCCGACTCATTTGCAAGATTGCGCTTGAGTTTGCCTATAGACTTGGACCCGAATTGCCGGTATCGATTCACACCATCGATGAGTCGACAATGGTTAAGATGAAGATTGGGTCGCAATATCGTGAAAATCAACTTGAAAGGGATAGTGGGGACGACTTTGATGAAGAGGAAGATCAAAGCGAAGGAGAACCTAGTGCAGAGGTTCAGGAAGAGACTCAGGAAGAAGCAGAAGAGGAGGCTCAGGATACTGATGAGAGCCCTCCTCCTTCTGCGCAGACTACTATTGACGATCGCATTGCTCGGATGGAGGAGAGTCAGACCGCTTTGCGAAGGGAAGTCCAAGAACTTCGAGCAGAGGTCGCTGATGCCAAGGCCGTTACGAAGAAGAAGTTTGGCAAGGTGACTCGCACCTTGAAGGCAATCCTGTGTTGCTTACAGGATAAGGGTGCTCCTCCTCCGTCGCCAGACTCCGACTAGCGACGCGATCTTTGATGTTGTTATGAGTAGTTAGCCATTTTCTGTTTTATGTGTGTAAGCCTGTTGAGGCTAGTGCTTTGCTTATGTTGCTGTTGCTTAACTGTCTTAATTTCCATGTCATTCTAGTCATGATGCTTGTAAGGATATATCCCTTGTATTGTGACAATTTTGATTAATTGAAATGCATGGAATGCCTTTGACTCTTTAGTGAATGATTGTGGTGTATTTGAGCAATTGAGACTGACAAGGTTGCGCCCTATTTTGAATATAGGGAATGCCACCTAAGACTACGAGGAGCGCGGTTCGGCTTTCGTTGTCTGAGCAGATGGATCAGACTCCCTCTCAGTCTGGCACTCGTCCGGACCCTGCTGTGGGCCCGATTCCTGAGACTGTTCGATCGTCTCAGCCTGCTGTTGGTCCTACAGATGGACCACCGCCATTTATACCATCAGTTAGAGAGCCACAGCGCGCATCTACTTCCGCACCTCATCCGCCACAGCCTGCTCCACCACCTGATAGATTCGAGCAGATGATGGCTATGATGCTACAGCAGCAGCAGCTTCTGACCACCATAGTTGGGACGTTAGCCCAGGGTGGGGGTGCGACTACATCTACTCCGCCTGCACCACCTGCGCATCCAGCTGAGGATGCCTATGCTTACGCCCAGGATGAGGGCACAGCACTTCCTGCGCAGCCTGCTTTCCCGGCGGGGAATCCTGCCGACACACGGGGTCTTCTGGAGCGATTTCAGCGCTTGCGGCCTCCTACTTTCACGGGTTCTCACAGACCCGAGGAGGCTGAGTTTTGGCTCGACCGAGTGTCGAAGATTCTGCGCATGTTGCACTGTACTGAGGCAGAGCAGGTAGAGCTGGCTACCTTCCAGTTTGAGAGAGAGGCCAGTATGTGGTGGGATAGTGTATTGCGGACTGTTACCGCAGACTTCGTATGGACATGGGCAGCATTCGAGTTTCGCTTCCATGAGAAATATTATCCTCAGACCTACAGGCACGAGAGGGAGAATGAGTTTCTCCGTCTCAGGCAGGCAGCGATGACGGTTACCGAGTATGAGCATCGGTTCACAGAGTTGGGCAGGTACGTCCCGACGATTCTAGCTGATGAGCAGATGCGCATACGACGCTTTTTGGAGGGCTTGCGACCGGATATTCGGTCGAAGATGTGCTGTATCAGTTTCTCCTCCTATGCGGAGTTGGTTCACATGTCCATGCGGGCAGAGCAGGACGTGGATCGACTTGCGCGATCACGAGGCCCGACTACTTCCAGGCCGCGACCGGAGTTGCCAGATAGGCCCTTCGCGGGCAAGAGGCCTCGCATTGATCCTCCTACCAGGACCACGGCGCCAGTAGGACCGTTTCGGCGCCCTGATTTATCATGCACATACTGTGGGAGGACGGGCCACCTAGCGCAGAGTTGCTTTTCGAGGATGTGGGACAGTGGGTTCTCGCCGCCGCAGAAGATTGATCGTGTACGTCCACAGGCGATATCAGCACCGCCTATACTGTCAGCTCCTGCGCAGTCCTCTTTCAGACCCACAGTATCGCAGATTCGACAGCCCCCACGGCCCTTAACACAGCGGCCGAACCGGCCACAGCAGGCTCGAGTTCATGCACTGACCGCTGAGGCATCTACGACGCCGACTTTCCAGCATTCAGCCTTCGAGGTCACAGGCCATATCGGAGGTACTCCCGTTCTTGTCATGGTGGACACTGGTTCCACGATTTCCTTGATATCGCGTGCCGTAGTCAGACGTCTTGGGTTACAGACTATCACTATGGATAGCGTGCGAGTCCTTGCAGCTCATGGAGATTATTCGGATGTCACCCAGATGTGTGAGGGTTGTTTAGTTGATCTGGGAGGCAGGACGATGACTCTAGATCTGGTCGTCGATCCCTCGCTCGTATATCTCGCCGCATTCTTGGCATGGACTGGTTGACTGCAGCGAGAGCCGAGATTGACTGCGAGGCTCGTGTGGTGACGGTGTACGAGCCTGAGGGCACGCCTTTCACATTTTCAGTGCGGGTAAATCTTCCTTTCTGCATTCTTAGCTACGCCACTCTATTGCGCGACGCTGGTGCCCAGGTACTTGAGCAGACACCAGTTGTATCTGAGTTCGGGGATCTGTTCAGGATGATCCCTGGTTTGCCGCCCAGACGTGAGATCGATTTCACTATCGATCTGATTCCTGGTTCTACACCCGTCTCACTGCCGACGTATCGCATGGCACCATGTGAGATGGAGGAGTTGAGGACGCAGATTGACGGTCTACTAGAGCTTGGCCTTATACGGCCTAGCGTATCTCCTTGGGGAGCACCGGTCTTGTTTGTGAAGAAGAAGGATGGTTCGCTGCGATTGTGTATTGATTATCGCAGGCTGAACCAACTCACAGTGAAGAACAAGTACCCTTTGCCCAGGATCGACGACTTGTTTGATCAGTTGAGAGGAGCGCAGTACTTCTCGAAGATTGATCTTCAGTCAGGATATCATCAGCTGCGCGTCAGAGATGAGGACGTGCAGAAGACAGCGTTCAGGACCAGTTTTGGTCATTACGAGTTCCTTGTGATGTCGTTCGGTCTCACGAACGCACCGGCCGTGTTCATGGATCTGATGAACCGGGTATTGCGGCCTTTCCTCTATCGATTCGTCGTTGTCTTCATCGACGACATTTTGGTATACTCTAGGAGTCGAGAGGATCATGAGGAGCACTTGCATTTGGTCCTTGATACGCTCAGACAGCATCAGTTGTTCGCACAATATAAGAAGTGCGACTTCTGGAAGCAGGAGGTGAAGTTCCTGGGACACGTGGTGTCCAAGGATGGCATGGCAGTTGACCTGTCTAAGGTAGCTGCGGTGCAGGACTGGGAGCAGCCTGGTTCTGTCACTGAGGTGAGGAGTTTCTTGGGTCTCGCTGGCTACTATCGGCGCTTCATTCAGGACTTCTCGAAGATCGCGAGACCCTTATCTCAGTTGACACGGAAGGACGTGAAGTTCGCCTGGAATGATAAGGCGGAGTCAGCTTTTCAGGAGCTGAAGGACAGACTTACGTCCGCCCCTGTGCTAGTATTGCCAGAGCAAGGGGTTAAATACACTATATACACTGACGCGTCTAGCGTTGGTTTAGGTTGTGTCCTTATGCAGAGGGACAGGGTAATTTCGTATGCCTCGAGACAATTAAGGAAGCACGAGGAGAATTACCCTACACACGACCTGGAGTTGGCAGCCGTGATATTCGCACTGAGACTCTGGAGACATTACCTCTACGGAGAGGAGTTCGAGCTCTTTTGCGACCACAAGAGCCTCAAGTACATATTCACGCAGCGGGACTTGAATATGAGGCAGCGGCAATGGATGGAGACGCTAAAGGACTTCAAGTTTGAAGTCTCTTACCATCCTGGGAAGGCGAACCTTGTGGCTGATGCGTTGAGCCGCAAGAAGGCGATAGAGTTTGCGGCTCCACTGATGGTTGCCGAGTGGGATATGGTCGAGTTTTTGCGAGACTTTGAGCAGAAACTCACCGTAGAGGAGCCATTTGAGTTCATCGCACACGTACAGGTGCGATCCCAGATCGATGACCGTGTCATCGAGGCGCAGAGGGACGACGCGCATCTTACTGAGCTTCGAGAGCAGGCCAGTGATGATGCTGACGCCGACTGGCGAGTTGGTATGGATGGGGGCTTACGTTACCGTGGCCGCCTATGCGTTCCTGATGTCCCTGACTTGAGACGAGAGATTCTCGAGGCTGCGCATTCTACTAGACTCGCGATGCATCCAGGCAGCACGAAGATGTATCGTGACGTGAAGAGGACGTATTGGTGGGAAGGTATGAAGACCCACATTGCTGAGTTCGTGTCCCGTTGTCTCACTTGTCAGCAGGTGAAGGCAGAGCATCGCCGACCACCTGGACTTTTGCAGCCTATGCCGATTGCAGAGTGGAAGTGGGATTTCATTTCCATGAACTTCATTTCTGGGTTGCCGAAGACGAGGAAGGGGCATGATTCCATTTGGGTGATCGTCGACCGATTGACGAAGTCGGTGCACTTCCTACCGATCAGAGTTACGAACTCTGCAGACGAGCTGGCTAGATTGTATATCCGAGAGATTGTGCGTCTGCATGGAGTTCCGTTGGAGATCGTGTCGGACAGAGACACGCGGTTCACTTCTATTTTCTGGACTCGCATTCAGGAGGCTATGGGTGTGAAGTTGAAGTTCAGTACTGCCTTCCACCCACAGACGGACGGACAAACGGAGCGAGTGAACCAGATCCTGGAGGACATGTTGCGAGCTTGCGCATTGGACTTCAAGGACAGTTGGGATGACTGTCTTGCATATGCGGAGTTTGCGTACAACAATAGCTTCCAGGCGAGTATCGGCATGGCACCTTATGAGGCGCTGTATGGGCGACCTTGTCGCGCACCGCATTGCTGGTTAGAGGTCGGTGAGCGCAGCTTGATTGGCCCAGAGTTGGTGCAGGCGACGTCAGAGAAGATCGATACTATTCGACGTCGGCTTCTTACAGCGCAGAGCAGACAGAAGAGCTACGCCGATACGAGACGGAGACCACTAGAGTTCACAGTCGGGGATCATGTGTTTTTGCGAGTTTCCCCTATGAAGGGAGTCCTTCGGTTCGGGAAGAAGGGGAAGCTGGCACCGCGATTCATTGGTCCATTTCAGATCCTCGATCGTGTGGGAGCAGTGGCTTACCGATTGGCTTTACCCACGCCCCTCGCGAGCGTCCACAACATATTTCATGTTTCTATGCTGAAGAAGTACTTTGCTGATCCTTCTCATATCATCAGATGGGAGCAGGTGCAGTTAGGAGAGGATGTTACTTATACCCTGCGACCGACACGCATCTTAGACCGGAAGGAGCAGGTACTGCGTAGCAAGGTGATTCCCCTTGTGAAGGTACTATGGACGCATCATACTGAGGAGGAGGCTACTTGGGAGACAGAAGCCGAGATCAGAAAGAACTAACCACAGCTTCTCGAGGAGTACGAAAAGGTACAAAATTTCGAGGACGAAATTATTTGTTAAGGGGGGTAGATTGTAACGCCCGTGAAAAATCTATACTTGGGCTCGAGTACTAACTCGACCCGAAATTGCGTAGAATTCATTCCTTTGGAAAATTTGACTAGGTTAGCTAGTGCAACGTTGGAGTAGCTGGAAAATGGTCCCTGATCACTTTAAATACGTTCTACGAGGCCCGAAGCGAGTGGAACCAAGGGTGCTATAATGCTCTAAAGCCTCGGATCAAACTCTAAACCGGTTTGTTCTCTGGACCACTTTGAATCTTTGTATTGGATCTAGACCGCACGTTGAAAGTCCGATACCTCCTATCTTAGACCGTTAGGACCGTCTAGCTGGGCTTGACACTCATTCCAAAAATCAAGTCAAACCGATGATCACAGGCTATTTCATTGAGCCCGGACCGAAGAGAGTGTGAATAGGGACATAGTTGGAATTTCAAATTCAAATCTGGCACACAAATTTGACGCATCAGTATTAAGCATTCTGACCGTCAGAATACAGCCAAATTACACCCTTGGATCAGGAAAAATATCTATTATATATCACGAGACTTATAGGCCTGATCTTGGTGCGGTGACCGTTAAACTGAAACTGGGCCGCCACGTGCGATCTGGGAACCCAACCGGTCTGAAAACTGGATGTATGCTAGATCTAGTATGCATGAGCTTAAGTCCGACCGCATTTGGCCTGAGGACCTCCAGAAATGCCCTTTTGGACCGAAACGGCCCCGATTTGGTTAGGCACCAAGTAAACATTGTTCCCAAGCCTATTTTGGGAATGTTTTAGGCTATAAAAGGGGTTGAAACCCTCACTCCTCTCTCCCATCCGAATTTGAGAGAAGCCCTAGCTTGGGAGAGAGAAAAAGGTGGGAGATTGTGAGAGAGTGGGAGAGTTCTTCCTGCCACTTGTGCTACGTGTTGCACGTGCTTAAGCAACACTCTTCTACCGCTTTCCCGACGATTCCACCGCAATCCTAGGTAAGTAAAAACCCTAAATAGTTGGTGATTTGAGTTTTCCTTATTTCCATAGCGATGTAGCTTATGGATCTTATGTATTAGGCTCCTTACTCGCCGTAGACGAAGCATATACACTCCGCTTCAATTCCCGAGTCTACAAGACACTAGGTGAGGATTTTAGACGCTTTGATTGACGGTTCCCAACGCTTTCAATGTCGTTTAATAGTAGATTCTTGACGGCATCGCCGTTTGACATGTACAAAATGCTCTCCGTTTCCCGTTTCGTAAGCTAACGAAGAATATGAGATTTAGGGCATTTTAGTCATTTGTAGGAAGTACTGTTTACATTCATATTTTGCTGATGTGATTGACATGGTTTGTTGTCGCATTAGGAAGTTAGGAATGCGTGCATAATTAGTTTGGCGAAGAGATTCGCCTAGTTGCACACTTTGGGTCGACATACTATATGTAGACTTAAGTGTGTAGTGTATGTGTTTGTATAAATGCTTGTATTAGTATGTATTGAATTAAATGACGTTATTTGATACTTTGTGATTGATTTTTCAATTATTATGCCGACCTAAATGATTTTCTACATGTTGACAAAATGCATGATTTCATTACATGCATGGAATGTATGTGCTTGAGGATTTGCTTAAGTGAATATGCATGGGAAGTATGCCTTGAAGATTTGCTTAAGTTGAATGTTATAACATGTGCTAACATGCTCACATGATGTATTTCAATTCCAATACCTTTTATAGTGATTCCATAGATGTGTGGGACTTGACTTAGTCCAGGCAGTCGGTAACCGAGCGAATTCGTGGCTGACTGGTCATAGCCACGAACGACGCGTCGATGAATGTGATTCGTGTTGAGAGTTGGCGGCAGTGGTTAGGCCACGCGAAGTGTTTTACGCACTTCATGTCGTTCAATTCGAGATGCGATCGCGCTAGTCGAGCCCGTCAAGTAACCCGACTGGCCGATGTTTGTTCACCTTGTATGTATCATAACTGCTTGAACCTAGGGTACTGAACTTACCATTGTAAACCCTATTAACCGTGGTACCTTGATCCACGAAGACTCATGAGCCGGGCATGGTGGTATGGGACACCGTGGTCGAGCTGTCGGCCTACGCTGGGGCCACAAACCTCCCCGTAGTGACCAGTGAGCACCTTGACTCGTGAGCAGATTATGGTGGTATGGGACACTATATTCTAGCTGTCGGCCTACACTGATCAGGCGACGAGCCCTTTGTAGTGACCGCGAGCGTATTCTGAGTTCACGGGAGGCGACGACCCTTCCGTGCAGTAGAGTACAGTAGGCCTGTATTGATAAGGTGATGGGGGAGCGGTGCAACGAGTGCGAGCAACAGCCCTGGCAGCCCTTGCAGTGACCTACGAAATGTACATCGTATGAGATTACTAGGAGTGACGACCCTAGACAGGATCCGTGTTGGGATTGATACAAGGGAGGTACCTTAGTTTCCCAATCCTGCTGTTTGAATGGACTAATAACAACTTGGTAATCATATCACCATAGCATTGCATGTGCCTGGAAGATGTGGAGCACTCTAGGGAGTGTGGCATGCCGCGGTCGTAAGATGTTGCCGTATGAGGGTGATCGTCGGTGAGGGCATACATCACGTCATATCATCTTGCATTAACAACAGTATTAGGACTTGTCTGATTTACTGCTTTACTATTATCGCGTGATTGAATTGTGAACATGCTAATCTTTGCTCTATGATTCCACTGAGTTGATCACTCATTCCCACGTTACGGGATGGTGTTTGCAACACCCACCAGACCCTGTTGTAGTTGCAGGTGACGACGAGATCCAGGAGGTGGAGCTAGATGATGACGAGGACCAGGATGAGTTCTCGTATATGCAGTATCATGACGGCTTCCCGTAGGCGACCTGGATCGAGGGGACATCAGTGGGACTTTTCTTTTTTGTACATTATTCTTTTGTTATGTACATGTATATGAGACTCAGAGATGTAGTCATACTTTGGAGACAGTTGAGATTACTTTGTTTTTCCATACAGTGATATATATCTTGTTTAGTCTTCCGCTTGCTTTTATCACTGGATCTGAAGTATGAATTGCAGTTTTGGTATACTTTTACTCATGTGAATGCTTTAAATCAGACAACATCGAATCATAACCATTTTGTTGCATAAGTGACGGTCTGGAACTCGGGAGTTGAGTTTATACACGACCCCCGATTTTCAGGGTGTTACAGGTCTATTAACTACTCGACGTTATTATTCTAACTGGGCAGAAGCGATTTTGCTGAAGCACACGAGTACACTAGCCAAAATTGGTCTTTACGATGCTATAGAAGTCACATCCAAGCACTTCTATAAGGAACCCAACATGTTAAAAGGTTTCATCAAATATTGGTCACCAACTACCAACTCTTTCCACCTCCATATGTGTAACATCCCGAAAATCGGGGAGTCGAGCAAAAACCCAACTCCCGAGTTCCAAAATGTTATTTATGCAACATAGATATGTATGATTGAATGTTGTCTGTGATAATGTATTAAACATGAGTGAGATTAATCCAGAATAACATATCATACTCCAGAGACAGATAAATTTACCAGCGGAAGTCTGTGATAGTATGTATAACATATATAAACTGTTGTGTGTCTCTTGAGTGTGAACATGTTACCAGGTTAAACATATACATGTATACCTCAAAATAGAAAGAAAGTATATACATGAGTGATCTGAAAATATGAAATGACAAGTGTTAAGACTTCTAATCAACCTCCCTGTAATCCCGTCGATCAGAACACGCATACAGGAGGGATCCTCCTCATCATCATCAAGTCCGGCTCCGCCTCGCAGGCCGCGCTATCATCTGCAATCACAAAAGGGTCTTGTGGGTGTCCAGAAACACCATCCCGTAACATGGGAGTGAGTAGCTAACTTAGTGGAATAATAGAGCAAGGATTAACATGTTCTCAAATCAATCATGCGATAATAGTAAAGCAGTAAATCAAACAATCCTAAAACTGTTGTTAATGCAATATGACATGACGTGATGTATGCCCTCACCGACGATCTCCCTCATACGGTACCATCTTACGACCGCGGCATGCAATCGTCCCTCAAGTGCTCCACATCTTCCAGGCACATGCAATGTTATGGTGATATGATTTTCGAGTTGTTATTAGTCCATTCAAACAGCAGGATTGGGAAACTAAGGTACTTCCCTTGTATCAATCCCAATATAGATCCTGTCTAGGGTCGTCACTCCTAGTAATCTCGTACGAAGTATATTTTGTAGGTCGCTGCAAGGGCTGCCAGGGCTGTTGCACACACTCGTTGCTCCGCTCCCCCATCACCTTATCAATACAGGCCTACGGTACTCTACTGCTACTGAAGGGTCGTCGCCTCCCGTAGACTCAGAATACGCTCACGGTCACTACGAAGGACTCTTCGCCTGATCAGTGTAGGCCGTCAGCAAGAATATAGTGTCCCATACCACCATAATCTTCTCACGAGACTAGGTGCTCACTGGTCACTACGGGGAGGTTTGTGGTCCCAGCATAGGCCGACAGCTCAACCACGGTGTCCCATACCACCATGCCCGGCTCATGAGTCTTCGTGGATCAAGGTAGCATGGTTAACATGGTTTACAATGGTAAGTTCAGTACCATAGGTTCAAGCAGTTATGACTCATGCAGGGTGAACATACAACGGCCAGTCGGGTTACTTGACGGGCTCGACTAGCGCAATCGCATCTCAAGTCGAATGACATGAAGTGCATAAAACACTTCGTGTGGCCTAACCACTGCCGCCAACTCCAGAACACGGTTCGCGTTCATCGACGCGTCGTTCGTGGCGAAGATAAGCTAACCACGAATTCGCTCGGTTACCCACTGCCTGGACTAAGTATAGTCCCAAACATGTGGAATCACATCAGCAAAGCATGTGAAAGTATTGAAAATGAAATACAACTATATGAGCATGTTAACACATGTTGTAACATACAACTTAAGCAAATCACCTGATATATGCCTTTCATACATATAATGAAATTATGCATATCGCTAACATATAGGAAATCATTTCCATCAGCAAATTAATTGAGAATTCAATCTCAAACTAAATCATAATGAAATCACCAAGCACATGTTATAACATACAACTTACGTGAATCATCAAGCACATGCATTTCATGCATATAATGAAATCATGCATATAGTCAACATGTAGGAAATCATTTAAGTCAGCATATTAATTGAGAAATCCATCTCAAACTAATTCAAAACATCATTTAATTCAATACATACTAATACAAACATTTATACAAACACTTACACTACACACTTAAGTCTACATATAGTATGTCGACCCGAAGTGCGCATTTAGACGAATCTCTTTGCCAAACTAATTATGCACGTATTCCTAACATTCTAATGCGACAACAAATCATGTCAATCACATCAGCAAAATATGCATGAAAACAGTACTTCCTACAAATGACTAAAATGCCCTAAATCTCATATTCTTCGTTGATTTACGAAACAGGAAACGGACAGCATGTTGTACATGTCAAACGGCATCGCCGTCGATAATCTACTATTAAACGACATTGAAAGCTTTGAAAACAGTCAATCAAAGCGTCTAAAATCTGCACCTTGTCTCTTATGGATGTGTAAATTCGAACGGAGCGTATACGCTTCGTCTACGGCGATTAGAGAACCTAATACACAAGTTCTATTAGCTACATCGCTAGGAAATGAAAGTAACCTCAAATCCGCAACCTCTAGGGTATTTTCTTACCTGAAAACGTGGAGGAATCACCGGGAATGTGATCGGAGTGCGTTGCCTAAGCACGTATAGCACGTGGCATAAGCAGCAGGGAATTCTCTCCCACCTTCTCTCACAAACTCTCACCTTTTCTCTCTCCCAATTTAGGAATTTTTGCAAATTCGGATGGGAGAGAGGAGTGAGGGTTTCAACCCCTTTTATAAGCCCAAACTTGCCCGAAATAGGCTCCGGTACAAAGTTCACTTAGTGTATATCCAAATCGGGGCTGTTTCAGTCCAAAAGATGTTTTCTGGTGGTCCCCTGACCGAATGCGATCGTACTTAAGCTCACGCGTACCAGATCTAGCACGTATTAAGTTTTCAGTCCGGCTGGGTCTGCAGATCACACGTGGCGGACCAGTTTCAGTTCAGCGGTCACCGCACGTAGATCAGGGCGAAAGTCTCATGATATGAAATAGAAATTCTTCCTGATCCGAGGGTGTAATCTGGCTGAATTCTGACGGTCAGAACGCTTAATACTGATGCATCAAGTCGTGTGCCAGATTTAAATTTGAAATTCCAATTCTGTCCCTATTCGCACTCTCTTCAGTCCGGGCTCAACGAAATAGCCTGTGATTGTCGGTTTGACTTGATTTTCGAAATGAGTGTCAAGTCCAGCTAGGAGGTTCTAACGGTCTAAGATAGGAGGTATCGGACTTTCGACGCACGGTCTAGATCCAATACAAAGATTCAAAGTGGTCCAGAGAACAAACCTGCTTAGAGTTTGGTCCGAGGTTATAGAGTATTATAGAGTCATTGGTTCTACTCGATTTGGGTCTTGTAGAACATATTTAAAGTGATCAGGGACTATTTCCCAGCTACTCCAGCGTTGCGCTAGCTAACTTATGCTTAGTTTCTAAAGGAATTAGTCCTAAGTGGTTTCTTTGGCTATGGAAGTAGGTTCTAAACGATTTTTCTGGTATTTTAGTTGACCCACTGCCTAAGGACGTCAAATCCCAGATTGGCCAAAATCCTGGGTGTTACAATATGGTGAAATGAGTGTAACAGTCTAAGACCTCCATCGTATCGTCGGTCTTCCTATAACAGGCAAATTCTATGATGAATTTATCCCCTCCAACAGAGAACTTGCCTTCGTTTCTTCTCCTGATCGCAGGCCTTCCATATCTGAAACCACTATTGAGCTATTCAAGGAAATGGGAAAGTTCTCCAGTATTCACAAACTTTCTCCTTTGTAATGGCTTGCGCATTTCTCCAGATCCCTCAGGTATTTACGAACCCATGACTCAACTCTTCTCTCTCTTCTTCCTTTTTGGAAGTTTCAACATATACATATTCTCCTTTTATAGGTTTCGCGATTGTCGCTCTAAGGAGTTAACACGGCTCCGTGATGTAATGAAGGCAAGAGCAGAGTATAGTTCATTTGTGGAACTTGCGGCTTTCTTGGCTTACTGGATAAGCCTTGTTGTACTCCCTAGTTCCAAATGGGCAGACGCTGTTCGCCCCCCCAGTTTTCGTTGTAGCTGGTGCCTTGGCAGAAGGCCACAGATATTCTCTCGCTCCTCTGGTATTATGTTCCATTTATAGAGCTCTTGGGGAGATAGCCACCCATATAAAGGATCCTACTCTTGGAACTTCATCAGCATACACTTCTTGGCATTGTATCACAGGCTGGTTAGGAGCCTACTTTCCCTGGACTTTTGAAGCGCCTGAAAAAGGATACGTTCATCCTGCACATCTCCCACTTTGGTTCTTTCAGCAAAGAACTATGGCCAAGAGGGCATATGACTGGGTGGCTAATAAGATTTGGGACAATGACCAGATAGATTTCTTTCAATTCCGTCTTCACCGCTACATCGAGGATACAGATATGGTGGATCAAGGAACACTCACCTCAGCAGAAAGGATGTTCTTTCTTTCTCTTCGTTCTTGCAGCCTACCTTTCCGAGAGGGGACGAAATTCTGGCGAGAACCCTATTATCCCAGCCGTTTTGCTCACCAATTTGGTTACGATCAGACCGTACCAAAAAGATTACGGAGTAGTCACCCGAAAGATGCGCTGTTACGACACAGGTCCTCTCAACTGGGCCACGATATGGAAGAAACTTTTGAATGTCCGTGTCGATTCGTCCTTCATAATTCCTAGTTGCAAGCGCATAGTTCGTACTTCATACAACTGGATGCGATGGTGAGATCATCAATTGTAAGGCCTTGGAAAAATCCGTACTGAGACTCAAGTACCAACTCGACCGGAAATCACTTAGGATTAATTCCTTTAGAAAATAAGCGTAAGTTAGCTAGTGCAACGCTAGAGTAGCTATGAAATTGTCCCTGAACACTTTAAATACGTTCTACAAGACCCAAAACTTGAAGAATCAATGACGCTATAATATCCTGAAACCTTGGATCAAACTCTAAACCCGTTTGCTCTCAGGAATTCTCTGAAACTTTGTATTGGATCTAGACCGAGCGTCGAAAGTCCGATACCTACAATCTTAGACCGTTATGACCACTTAGCTGGACTTGACAATCATGTCAAAAATCAAGCCCAACCGACGTTCACAGGATATTTCATTGAGCCTGGAGTGAAGAGAGTGAGAAAAAGGTTAGATTTGGAAATTTAAATCCAAATCTGGCACGTGACTTGGCGTGCTATTATTAAGCGTTCTGACCGTCAGAATTCAGCCAAATTACACCCTCAGATCAGAAAAAATTTCTCTTTCATATCATGAGACTTGTACACCTGATCTAGGTGCGATGACCGCTGAACTGAAACTGGACCGCCACGTGCGATCTGGGAACTCTACCGGACTGAAAACTGGGTGTGAGCAACATCCAGTGACCATGAGCTTAAGTCCAACCGCATTCAGCCAGGTGTTGAGGGTCAAATAGTGCATATTAGACCCCATTTATTTCTTGGATTTACGAGCATAATATTGTTTAATGCCTAGTTTTAATCGTGTTTTGTTGCAGGGTGTGATTAGGAGAGTTGACTGAAAAAGGATGCTAAAAGCTTGGATTTAATGTTCTGATGATCACTAGGGCATGGGACGGACTTCAGAGGACCAAGATTGACAGATGTACATGGTCAGAAATCCTAGAAAACTAAGAAACTGAAGCTCAAGTGGCTTGAAACGCATCGAGAATGCAAGATCACATGGTTCCCGACATCTGATCGGTTCGAAACTTTATACATGAGATAAGGGCCATAAATTAACCGTACATTTCAAATTTCAGCTCTTGGATCACTATAAAAGTGCTCCAACTGACCGATCAGCTTATAAACCATCGATTCTGGGCCCATCTGATATATGGAATTGCCTCGAATTTGGTATCAACGCCTTAAATGAGGAGACCAATCAGATGGTTGGATCAGATTTCACAAAAACATCATAGTGGACCCCACTTTAGATTGAGTGTGCATAGTGCACATGTGTACTAGCCATGCACGTGATTTCCCAAAGTCAGTCAGCAGCGCTGACCGACGTTTCCTTCTCCAATTCAAAAAAAAAAAAACGTGCAGCGGACACACGACTGCTGGCCATTTTTGCGTACGGTTGTGGGCCCTACCCATTGACTGTAAGTCTGATCCAAGCTGTCCATCTTGTAGAGGGGTTCGAATACTACAAAACCATGCTGACCTTTTGCAGCCATGCGTACACACGTGTGCGATACAGGGGCCACAAAAGGGCTGCCCTGGGATGTTCAAAATTGATCTTTTAGTGATTTCTTCTCTGGGCTTCGTCAATGGACGTTCAAAACTACCCATTATTGACTGAAATTTTGTCCTGAATCCAATGGACGGGGTGGATTTTCCAGAAAATGCTTCTGTGGGGCCCACTGATCACAACAGCGAAATGGTGCGAAAGGTTTCGTACATCCGTGAAAACTGACTTTTCCAGGCAGTTTTGGCCCACCATCTTTGATCATATGGAAGATCTGAACCGTCTATCATGTAGAGAACCCAAGAAAGTACTAAGGGACGGTGTTTCTTTGAAAATTGAGCGAGGAAAGTGGCATGTTTCGAGGCACTGAACTTGGCCATGAAAAAGCTTTCACTAGGCATGCATAGCTTTCCAAATCCGATTCAAATCCAATTTTCACCACTCTAGCAGTTATATAAGGAGGTTTTGGACGTGGGGAACATTCATTCAGGTCTTGGAAGGAGATCAGGAGGTGGAGAGCTTGAGGCTTGGGCTAGAAACGAGGGCAGAGGGAGTAGAGTAATTTTATTATTTTTATTTTTTTCCTTCTTCATATTTTCTTTTAACATGTCCAGCTTCATCATGTCTGTGATGGGCTGAACCTCTTAGCTAGGGCTAAGAGGTGAAGCTTGTAGTGAGATGGGAGGTTTTTAATTTATATTTTTTTATTTATTTATGAATTGACCTTGATTTTAGTTGATTATTAATGGCATGTTCTGTTTAGTCTTTAATGGTCTGTTGTGACTAAAATTACAATGGGTCTGCAATGGCTTTGATCATGTCCTTATACTTTTATGTTTATGACGTCAGGACGTCCTGTTGATCACCATAGTCTCCTGGCATGGTTGGATGACGGTACCCTTCCTAACCTTCATACATGTGATGGGTTGGTAATTAGTTTAATTTTGTTGTTTGCCATAGTCCCTGGGCATGGTTTGGTGATGGAATCCATTCTAATTCATACACCTTTCATCTCTTTGAAAACTAGATCAACGACAGTTCAGTTAATTTTCATGAAACATGCATAAGATCTCCCTGATCTCTACAAGTGGATCCTCTGAATCCCTAGTTTCTCTTCCTCTGATTTATCTTAAGTTTAGATAATTATTCCATCATTATTTCTCAATTTATACTTGATTTAGAATTCATCTTTTTCTAGTTCAAATTCTATTTAATTTTAGATAACGTACAAGTTTCAGTCCCTTGGGATTCGACCTCGGTCTTACCGAGTTATTACTACATCACAACCCTGCACTTGGGGAGTGAACAAGTTTTTGGCGCCGTTGCTGGGGACTGACGGCTACGTTTTTCTGAAATTAATTAGTTTTAGGATTAGTTTAAGATTAGGATTTTTACTAACTTCAGTTTTAGGTTTAGATTTTCCTGATTTTTTTTAGGAATTAACCTAACTTTCCTGTTTTGTAGGATTCTGAGATAGAAACTTCTGATTTGGTGATATCTTCTTTATTCTTTATATTTTTAGAATTAGAGTTTTTAGAAAATTTCTAATCTTAGATTAACTGCTTTAGAAACTAACTTGTTTTGTTTTCTTCTGCAGGATCTTAACATAGGAACTTCTTATTTGGTAACATCTTTCTAACTTCTTCTCTTACTTTCTATATTGCTATAGGATTTTTCTTTTGTTCTAGAATTAGACTTAAAGTCAGGGTTCTACCATGGAATCGTGGGTGCGTGCATACGCTGAGATGGATAGGAGATATTGGGGAATGCCCGAGGGTTGTGGAATTCAACGTATACCTCAAGATTTTTCTCCATCACAAACAAACATTGAGAACCGAGCAGAACGTTATCTTCCATCGGTTAATAAGGCTGTATACGGTCGTAATTATGGGAATGAGGATTATTATCAGCCATCATATTCTCCCATGTATGATCCGTATGACTATAACCAGTGAAAACATCAAAGATGGGAAGATGAACCAACAACATGTTATAAGGATTATCCTCTTGGATACCCTAACATTGAGATCCGACCAGAAACGATACAGGAAAATTCAATTCAGCATAACATGGAGTGGTTTACGGAATTCAGAAAAGCAATGAAAGGACTCAATGCACGCCTTGATAGGATAGAGGAGGCTCAGTCATCTCAGCCACGACCCAATCTAGAAATACAATGCAAGGAAAGTGATCCGCATTCACTTTTGAAAGAATCTGAAATTTGGAACGAGGAGTTGGATTCCGTTAATGAGCATGTGGTTCAATTTCCCGATGAGTCGATCTCGATGATTGTTCGAAAGAATGGTGAAGATACATGGGTGTCTTTTAAATATAATGATGATGACACACTTCAATCACATGACACACTAGATTCTAATGATGAAGAAGATGTTAGTTTATGCAAACCTCAACCCATTCTAGGTGAAAAATATGAGGAAAGTGATTTCATCCCAAGTGTGCACTGCACTGAACCAAAATATGATGAGTACTGGGATGACGATCCTGAATGTGTAACCACAATTCCCTTGGAATTAATCTCAAATTCGGTCCAAGTCAATGATCAAGAAGTACGCGAAGAGAACGGTCATAATGAGATACTTTACTCATCCGACATGTCTGATCTAAAAGTGGGGGAGCTCCTTATAACCGACCCTTCTATCTCTTGTGAGATATGTTTGGACCACTCCCCTGAATTAAATGATGATATGATTCGGGAGATGGACGAGTTGAGGCCACTCAGTTGAGGCCACCATCTGAACTGTTGAATGTTGACGATTCAATGCCTCTTCTGAGTAATTTCAAAGAACAGAGTGATCATATCAATGCTTCGCATACTGACCCTCAATCTGTCTGTGCAGGGCTGAAGTAAGAGAGCCTACATCCGTCCACTGTCAAGGATGATGGATTTCTTGGGCAGATTATCACGAGCTCCAAGGTGAAAAATAAGTCACTCTCAGCTAAATGCCCCAACTCATTCGATGATTGCTTGGCACACTTTGAAGATTCAAATGATCCCATGATAAGAGACATAGTGAATGCCTTACAAGACAACATCTCGGCAGTCAACACTGATCAAGAGAACCCTTACTCTGAAGCCCCTTCTTCCACAGATCCTGAATGTTTACCATTAGGGGAGGAGGAGCTGAAAATTGAACCGAAGTCTGATACTTCGGAAAGTGTTGAGACTACACCACTTCCTAAAAAATTTTCTCAACTTGATCTATTTGTAGTCTCTGATTCACCATGGGATACTAACTCTGAAACTTTTTCTGACACATGTGAATCATTTATACTTTGGATACCTCAAGCGAATCATCAACACATTTTTAATGAGGTAAATAAGTTTCTCTGGAAAGTCAAACTCCAGGGCATCCAAGCCTATTGTAAAAAGGGCTTTTGGATGATCCTATTGAGAAACTTACTGAGAAACTTATCAAAATATTGGCCGGAAGAGGAACCTTGTGGCATGATCAAGTTTCATAATCGATTCAATGTTTATGGGTAACGTTACTGCAAACCCTTACTAGACTACAACTCGTCCAGTAGGGGTAACCTAGGGGTTTAAAGGCTTGTTGCATATGCTAAATGTAATCGAGAGCACCTGCGAAAGTGGTATAGGTAGGATTTTATTTTTGTTATTTTTGTTTTTCTTTTTCTCTCGTGCTAACCAGCTTCCATATTGTGATCTCGTGGAAAATCTCTCTTGATTCATTATTCAGGTACTATCTTCCCATCACTTTACTTTCGTTGTTCCATGTGCATTGCATGCCTATATCTTTTACATTGAGGACAATGTAGATTTTAGGTTAGGGGTGGGAGATTAGGCTTCCTAATCAGTATTTTGTTGGTCTTGAGCAAAAATTGTGAAAATTGTGAAAAAAATTTAAAATTTTTCTGACATTTCTTGTAAATTTAATGTGATTTTGACATCTATCTTTGATTTAGAATTATGAGATACGTGATGTTGGTAATTTATGACTCTTGGATTTAGCTACTTGATAGATTCCACTGTTGAGTTTGAATTATCAATCCATGATTAGAGATTTTAAACATTGATTGAATCATGATTTCAAGACACGTCTTGCTTACACATTAAGATTTTCGTTCCATATCGAAGGATTAACTTGGTAATCACTAAGCACGAAAGGAACCAGCCTGAAATATCTTGCCATCATGGTATAAAAATTGAAAAGGTTGGATAATTAATCTTCACCATAGGTTTACTCCCTATAGGTGTTGAGTTAATTCCCCATAAACGATATGTGAAAAAGAGTTAGGTGTACGATCTTCACCATAGGTTTGCTCCCTATAGGTGATGATTTGATTCCCCTTCCTTGGCATTACTTTGAATAGAAAAATCACAAGTTAATAGGTTAATCTATGAGGCAAGTTTTGGATTAGGTTTTGGTTGTCATGAATTTTCTTGTTGGTTACCAATGATATCATGAAATTGACGATTGGATCTCTTAATGATGATAAGCCGAGATTAGACTATACATCCATGGATCTCAATGTTTAAAATTTTTCTAATTGATGGATTAATACTTTACACTTGATTATGAAGTCTACCGTGCGATTGAGCCAGGAGAAAATAATTTCTAACATTCATGAATATTAAATTTCTCGTATCTTGTTCAAAATCTCACTCGATTTCATAGAAAGTTCTCCTATAATTCTCAACTTACTTTTTGCATAATTTTCTCGGGACTAGCAAAATGTTGGTTGGGGGTTGTGTTGAGGGTCAAATAGTGCATATTAGACCCCATTTATTACTCGGATTTACGAGCATAATATTGTTTAATGCCCAGTTTTAATCGTGTTTTGTTGCAGGGTGTGATTAGGAGAGTTGACTGAAAAAGGATGCCAAAAGCTTGGATTTAATGTTCTGATGATCACTAGGGCATGGGACGGACTTCAGAGGACCAAGATTGACGGATGTACACGGTCAGAAATCTGAGAAAACTAAGAAACTGAAGCTCAAGTGGCTTGAAATGCATCGAGAATGCAAGATCACATGTGTAACGCCCGTGAAAAATCCATACTTGGGCTCGAGTACCAACTCGACCCGAAATTGCGTAGAATTAATTCCTATGGAAATTAAGCGTAAGTTAGCTAGCGCAACACTGGAGTAGCTGGAAAATAGTCCCTGATCACTTTAAATACGTTCTACAAGACCCAAATCGAGTAGAACCAACGACTCTATAATACTCTATAACCTCGGACCAAACTCTAAGCAGGTTTGTTCTCTGGACCACTTTGAATCTTTGTATTGGATCTAGACCGTGCGTCGAAAGTCCGATACCTCCTATCTTAGACCGTTACAACCGCCTAGCTGGACTTGACAATCTTTCCGAAAATCAAGTTAAACCGATAATCACAGGCTATTTCATTGAGCCCGGACCGAAGAGAGTGCGAATAGGGACAGAATTGGAATTTCAAATTCAAATCTAGCACATGACTTGATGCATCAGTATTAAGCGTTCTGACCGTCAGAATTCAGCCAGATTACACCCTCGGATTAGGAAAAAATTTTATTTTATATCATGAAACTTTCAGCCCTGATCTACGTGCGGTGACCGCTGAACTGAAACTGGTCCGCCATGTGCAATCTGCGAACCCTGCAGGACTGAAAACTTAATACGTGCTAGATCTGGTATGCATGAGCTTAAGTCCGATCGCATTCGACTAGGGGACCACCAGAAAGCATCTTTTGGACCGAAACAGCCCCGAATTGGATATACACTAAGTAAACTTTGTACCGGAGCCTATTTTCGGCATTTTTAGGCTAATAAAAGGGGTTGAAACCCTTGCTCCTCTCTCCCATCTGAAATTGTAAGAAATCCTAGATTTGGGAGAGAGAAAAGGTGAGAGTTTGTGAGAGAGAGTGGGATAAATTTTTTCAGCCTTCGAGCCACCTGTTGCTAGTGCCTAAGAAACACCTCCTGATCACCAAGTCAGTGATTCTTCCACGTTTTTAGGTATAAAACAACCCTAGAAGTTGCTGATTTAAGGTTTACTAGGATTCATAGCATGTTAGCTAACGTAACTCGTAAATCAGGTTCTCTTACTGCCATAGACGAAGCGTATACGCTCCGTTCGAAATCACGTGTCTATAAGAGACAAGGCGAGGATTTTAGACGCTTTGATTGATGGTTTCCAATGCTTTCAATGTCATTTAATAGTAGATTACTGACGGCATCGCCGTTTGACATGTACAACATGCTATCCGTTTCCTGTTTCGTAAATCAACGAAGAATATGAGATTTAGGGCATTTTAGTCATTTGTAGGAAGTACAGATTACATTCATATTTTGCTGATGGGATTGACATGGTTTGTTGTCGCATTAGAAAGTTAGGAATACGTGCATAATTAGTTTGGCGAAGAGATTCGCATAATTAGTTTGGCGAGCACTTCGGGTCGACATACTATATGTAGACTTAAGTGTGTAGTGTATGTGTTTGTATAAATGCTTGTATTAGTATGTATTGAATTAAATGATGTTATGAAATAGTTTGAGATTGATTTCTCAATTAATATGCTGACCTAAATGATTTCCTACATATTGACTATATGCATGATTTCATTACATGCATGAAATATACGTGCTTGAAGATTTGCTTAAGTTGAATGTTATAACATGTGTTAACATGCTCACATGATTGTATTTCAATTCCAATACTCTTACATAAATTGCTGATGTGATTCCATAATTGTTTGGGACTAGACTTAGCCCAGGCAGTCGGTAACCGAGCAAATTCGTGGCTGGCTGGTCTTGGCCACGAACGACGCGTCGATGAACGCGAGTCGTGTTTGGAGTTGGCGGCAGTGGTTAGGCCATGCGAAGTGTTTTACGCACTTCATGTCGTTCGACTTGAGATGCGATCGCACTAGTCGAGCCCGTCAAGTAACCCGACTGGCCGATGTATGTTCACCTTGTATGAGTTATAACTGCTTGAACCTAGGGTACTGAACTTACCATTATAAACCCTGTTAACCATGGTACCTTGATCCACGAAGACTCATGAGCCGGGCATGGTGGTATGGGACACCGTGGTCGAGCTGTCGGCCTACGCTGGGGCCACAAACCTCCCCATAGTGACCAGTGAGCACCTATTCTTGTGAGCAGATTATGGTGGTATGGGATACTATATTCTAGCTGTCGGCCTACACTGATCAGGTGACGAGTCCTTTGTAGTGACCGCGAGCATATTCTGAGTCTACGGGAGGCGACGACCCTTCAGTAGCAGTAGAGTACAGTAGGCCTGTATTGATAAGGTGATGGGGGAGCGGTGCAACGAGTGCGAGCAACAGCCCTAGCAGCCCTTGCAGCGACCTACAAAATATACATCGTATGAGATTACTAGGAGTGACGACCCTAGACAGGATCTGTGTTGGGATTGATACAAGGGAAGTACCTTAGTTTCCCAATCCTGCTGTTTGAATGGACTAATAACAACTCGGAAATCATATCACCATAACATTGCATGTGCCTGGAAGATGTGGAGCACTCTAGGGAGTGTGGCATGCCGCGGTCGTAAGATGTTGCCGTATGAGGGAGATCGTCGGTGAGGGCATACATCACGTCATGTCATCTTGCATTAACAACAGTATTTAGGATTGTCTGATTTACTGCTTTACTATTATCACATGATTGATTTGTGAACATGCTAATCTTTGCTCTATGATTCCACTGAATTGATCACTCACTCCCACGTTACGGGATGGTGTTTGCAACACCCACCAGACCCTGTTGTAGATGCAGGTGATGCTGAGATCCAAGAGGCAGAGCCAGACTTCGACGAGGACCAGGACGAGTTCTCGTACATGCAGTATCATGATGGCTTTGCTTAGGCGACCTGGGTTGACGGGACTTCAGTGGGACTATTTTGAACATTCTGATTTTGTTCATGTATATGTTTATAAGACTCAGTGATGTATTCATACTTTAGAGACAGATGAGATCTACTTTATTTTTCCATACAGTAATATATACATTGTTTAGTCTTCCGCTTTCTTTTATCACTGGATCTGGAGTATGAATTGCAGTTTTGGTATACTTTTACTAATGTGAATGCTTTAAATCAGAAAACATTGAATCATAATCATTTTTGTTGCATAAGTGACGGTCTGGAACTCGGGAGTTGAGTTTATACACGACCCCCGGTTTTCAGGGTGTTACAAGTTGGTATTAAGGCATGAATAAAAGTATATTGGGCCTGGGTTATGGTCTCACGACGTACTTTGTCGCTTCTTTTGACTTAGGTGGGTGCGAGAAGGGTCTATAAACATTTCTATGATCGCAGATTCGCCAATAGGCGAAGTCTATTCGAATCGATCGCACGATCGAGTCTGTAACTCATCTCGGGTCGCGTGAAGCAACCCGAATAGCTCCTAGGTCGTAGGAAGTCGGGTTGAGACTTTTTTTGAACGATTTTAAACCTGTAAAAGTAAATCCTTGGGCCGTGGGATGACCACGACTCCTGTATTCAATCATCAGGGCTTAAAAACCCCGTTTCACTAAAAATCTTCAAAATTCTTCCTCTCACCACTCCAATCTTTATTTCTTTCTTATTCATTCTATGTTAGACATCAAAAATAATGTGAAAATAACACAAAATAATACTTTCACAAAATTTTATAGTGAACAGTAAAATTTCATGAAAAATAGCCATAAGGCCATTCTAACTTCACTTTCTTTAGCAAATAAGGGTCTAAATAGATGTACTAGATCCTTCTACCCCAAAATCATATGCTGCATGATAGGGTTTTGTATTCGGAATTACAGATTGATCCCGGAAAGCCCCGAACATATGTTTGGGCCTATGTAGGTCAAAATACTATGAACCAAGGATGGGACAGTACATATTTGGGGTCCTTGGACCATGGGGGACCAAACCCATGTGGTCCCACCGACCGAATAGGTGGTCGGTCAGCGATGCCACCGCCGGTCCGACAATGCATCACCGACCACCCTTTTCGGTTGGAGGTCCGCTTCGAGATGTGAGGGTATTTTGGATTTTTCACACCCCACATGTAGGGTTTGTGGGTAGAAAACCCCTAAAACGTGCATCTCCTTCACAAACAGCCTTCCCCATAGCCCTATTTACGTTTTCCAGCAACTATCTCCAAAATTCAGGATTCCAAACCACCCCTAATCCATCCTTGGCCAAAAATGACCACCCTCCATCGTTCCTTTGAAGTTGGCAGCCCTCCCTCTTGAAGATTTCATCATTTGGAGCTCCAAAAACCCCCAAATTGAGCTGAAATCGTGAGGTGCTCCATTTCACTTTTTCATTTTCATTTCTCCTTGAATATACATCCTTGGGAAGCTTGAAGCATCCCTCTACAATGCCTAGATTTCCCTTTTTCAGTTTGGACAGCCACTTCTCCGCATTTTTTCCGTTTTACATGGCTTTCGTGGAAGCCATTTTAGGCCTTTTGTCACTCTCCACCATCTTATCTGTAACATCCTGAAAATCGGGGGGTCGAGCAAAAACCCAACTCCCGAGTTCCAAAATGTTATTTATGCAACATAGATATGTATGATTAAATGTTGTCTGTGATAATGAATTAAACATGAGTGAGATTAAGCTAAAACAGCATATCACGCTCCAGAGATGGTTAAATTTAAAAGTGGAAGACTGTGATAGTATGTATAACATATATAAACTGTTGTATGTCTCCAGAGTGTGATTATATTACCAGGTTATACACATACATGTATACTTCAAAAGTAAACAAAATGAATATACATGAGGGCGCTAAAAATATAAAATGACAAGTGTCAATGTATCTAATCAACCTCCCTGTAATCCCGTCAATCAGATCACGCATAAAGGAGAGATCTTCCTCATCATCATCAAATCCAACTCTGCCTCGCAGGCCACGCCATCATCTGCAATCACAATAGGGACTGGTGGGTGTCCGGAAACACCATCCCGTAACATGGGAGTGAGTGATCAACTCAGTGGGATGAGAGAGCAGAGATTAGCATGTTATCAAATCAATCATGCGATAATAGTAAAGCAGTAAATCAAACAATCCTAATACTGTTGTTAATGCAATATGACATGACGTGATGTATGCCCTCACCGACGATCTCCCTCATACGACAACATCTTACGACCGTGGCATGCCACACTCCCTAGAGTGCTCCACATCTTCCAGGCACATGCAATGTTATGGTGATATGATTTCTAAGTTGTTATTAGTCCATTCAAACAGCAGGATTGGGAAACTAAGGTACCTCCCTTATATCAATCCCAACACAGATCCTGTCTAGGGTCGTCACTCCTAGTAATCTCATACGATGTATATTTTGTAGGTCGCTGCAAGGGCTGCCAGGGCTGTTGCAAGCACTCGTTGCTCCACTCCCCCATCACCTTATCAATACAGGCCTACTGTACTCTACTGCTACTGAAGGGTCGTCGCCTCCCGTAGACTCAGAATACGCTCGCGGTCAATACAAAGGGCTGCCAGGGCTGTTTCTCGCACTCGTTGCACCGCTCCCCCATCACCTTATCAATGTAGGCCGACAGCAAGAATATAGTGTCCCATACCACCATAATCTGCTCACGAGACAGGTGCTCACTGGTCACTACGGGGAGGTTTGTGGCCCCAGCGTAGGCCGACAGCTCGACCACGGTGTCCCATACCACCATGCCCGGCTCATGAGTCTTTATGGATCAAGGTACCATGGTTAACAGGGTTTACAATGGTAAGTTCAGTACCCTAGGTTCAAGCAGTTATGACTCATGCAGGGTGAACATACAACGGCCAGTCGGGTTACTTGACGGGCTCGACTAGCACGATCGCATCTCAAGTTGAACGACATGAAGTGCGTAAGACACTTCGTGTGGCCTAACCACTGCCGCCAACTCCAGAACACGGCTCGCGTTCATCGACGCATCGTTCGTGGCAAAGATAAACCAACCACGAAGTCACTCGGTTACCGACTGCCTGGACTAGGTATAGTCCCAAACAATCATTCATGAATCCACATCAGGAATTGTGTAAGGGTAATGGAAATGAAATACAACCATGTGAGCATGTTAACACATGTTATAACATACAACTTAAGCAAATCTTCCAAGCACATACATTTCATGCATATTATGAAATCATGCATATAGTCAACATGTAGGAAATCATTCACATCAGCATATTAATTGAGAAATCAATCTCAAACTAATCCATAACACCATTTAATTCAATACATACTAATACAAGCATTTATACAAACACTTACACTACACACTTAAGTCTACATATAGTATGTCGACCCGACGTGCACGCATTCCTAATATCCTAATGCGACGAGAAGCCATGTCAATCACATCAGCAAAATATGCATGAAAACAGTACTTCCTACAAATGACCAAAATGCCCTAAATCTCATATTCTTCGTTGGTTTACGAAACAGGAAACGGACAGCATGTTGTACATGTCAAACGGCGTTTCCGTCGAGAATCTACTATTAAATGACATTGAAAGCTTTGGAAACAGTCAATCAAAGCGTCTAAAATCTGCACCTTATGTCTTGTAGACTCGTGAATTGAAACGGAGCGTATAGGCTTCGTATACGGCAGTTGAAGAACCTGTTTTATTAGTTACGTTAGCTAACACGCTATGAATCTAAGTTGACCTTAAATCAGCAACTTTTAGGGTTGTTTCATACCTGAAAAAGTGGAGAAATCACCGGTCAGGTGATTGGGAAGAGTTGCTGAAGCACGTGCAACAGGTGGCACGAAGGCTGGAGAAATCTATCCCACTCTCTCTCTCAAACTCTCACCTTTTCTCTCTCCCAATCTAGGGATTTTTGCAAATTCGGATGGGAGAGAGGAGTGAGGGTTTCAACCCTTTTTATAAGCTTAAAAATGCCGAAAATAGGCTCCGGTACAAAGTTTACTTAGTGCATATTCAATTCGGGGCCGTTTCGGTTCAAAAGATGCTTTCTGGTGGTCCCTTGGTCGAATGCGATCGGACTTAAGCTCATGCATACCAGATCTAGCACGTATTAAGTTTTCAGTCCGGCAGGGTTCGCAGATCGCACGTGGCGGACCAGTTTCAGTTCAGCGGTCACCGCACGTAGATCAGGGCTGAAAGTCTCATGATAAAAAAATAGAAATTTCTCTTGATCCGAGGGTGTAATCTAGATGAATTCTGACGGTCAGAACGCTCAATACTGACGCGTCAAGTCGTATGCCAGATTTGTATTTGAAATTCCAATTCTGTCCCTATTCGCACTATCTTCGGTCCGGGCTCAATGAAATAGCCTGTGATTATCGGTTTGACTTGATTTTCGAAATGAGTGTCAAGTCCAGCTAGGCGGTTCTAACGGTCTAAGATAGGAGGTATCGGACTTTCGACGCGCGGTCTAGATCCAATACAAAATTTCAAAGTGGTCCAGAGAACAAACCTGCTCAGAGTTTGGTCCGAGGTTATAGAGTATTATAGAGTCGTTGGTTCTACTCAATTTGGGTCTTGTAGAACGTATTTAAAGTGATCAGGGACTATTTCCCAGCTACTCCAGCGTTGCGCTAGCTAACTTACACTTATTTTTCAAAGGAATTAATCCTACGTGATTTCTTTGGCTATGGAATTGGATTCTGAGCGATTTCTCAGGTGTTTTAGTTAACCCATTGCCTAAGGATGTCTAATCCCAGATTAGCCAAAATTCGGGGTGTTACAATCTATCCCCCTTAAAACACAATGTCGTCCCCGACATTGGTGAAGGGCAAGGAATACTTTTGTAAGGGAGGTTCAATCCTACTTAATAACCTAATCGTACGTATATCCTAACTCAAAGGTTTCGATCTTGGGCCAGTGGGGAAGAGGCCGACCACGCTTCCGCTGCGCCACTCTGATCGAACGGGAGCGTTGACTAACCTAACCGGATTGGACTCCATACGTTCTACCCCCCTTAAAACTTGGTTTTACTTAAGTTCAAGAATCTATGCATCGCTCCGTATATCGGAACGAGGCGCAACTTAGGGGCTATCCTTAATCTAAAATAGAAACAACCTCTCATTACAGTGGCTTTCATTGCTAATGATGCGTTCTATGGCATTGGTATCTATGGCGATAGAGATGGGCCTAATCTCTATTGTGGTTAAGGTCAGGGGCAGGTATGAGTTGGTGGTAAGATGTCGAATTCTCTACTGGCTTTAAGTCCTCGCCATATCCCAAAGGCAATGTGATCCCGTTTGGTTGTAGGTGGTTGGACCATCACAGAAGAAAGGTTGTGTAGTGGGTCTGAGCCGGATACATTGACCTTCTACCGAGACTCTGACAGAAAATTCTTCGTATCAGTTCTTAATCCTAGCCGATGCCGACCCTCTGCTTGATCAGAGCATTAGATTTATTGGTAACCATTAGGATTAAGAAGTCGATTCAAACCGCGAATACATCGCTTACATGTAGTTCCTTTATTCTGCATTCCCGAATGCAATAAGCACTTGGGGAAGGCAATTCTAAGGGGCGTGCTAGTACATTCTAAGTTCAATCTGAGGGATTTATAAATGTTCCCTGAGAGTGAATGGTTCCTTCCTATGGGCAACAACAACAGTCTATAAGTCATAAGGGGATCTATCGAAGGAAGGGAGTCCCATTCCAACCAAATCTGAGGCCTACTGTACTCTACTGCTACTGAAGGGTCGTCGCCTCCCGTAGACTCAGAATACCCTCGCGGTCACTACAAAGGGCTGCCAGGGCTGTTGCTCGCACTCGTTGCACCGCTCCCCCATCACCTTATTAATGTAGGCCGACAGCAAGAATATAGTGTCCCATACCACCATAATCTGCTCACGAGACAGGTGCTCACTGGTCACTACGGGGAGGTTTGTGGCCCCAGCGTAGGCCGACAGCTCGACCACGGTGTCCCATACCACCATGCCCGGCTCATGAGTCTTTATGGATCAAGGTACCATGGTTAACAGGGTTTACATTGGTAAGTTCAGTACCCTAGGTTCAAGCAGTTATGACTCATGCAGGGTGAACATACAACGGCCAGTCGGGTTATTTGACGGGCTCGACTAGCACGATCGCATCTCAAGTTGAACGACATGAAGTGCGTAAGACACTTCGTGTGGCCTAACCACTGCCGCCAACTCCAGAACACGGCTCGCGTTCATCGACGCATCGTTCGTGGCAAAGATAAACCAACCACGAAGTCACTCGGTTACTGACTGCCTGGACTAGGTATAGTCCCAAACAATCATTCATGAATCCACATCAGGAATTGTGTAAGGGTAATGGAAATGAAATACAACCATGTGAGCATGTTAACACATGTTATAACATACAACTTAAGCAAATCTTCCAAGCACATACATTTCATGCATATTATGAAATCATGCATATAGTCAACATGTAGGAAATCATTCACATCAGCATATTAATTTAGAAATCAATCTCAAACTAATCCATAATACCATTTAATTCAATACATACTAATACAAGCATTTATACAAACACTTACACTACACACTTAAGTCTACATATAGTTTGTCGACCCGACGTGCACATTTAGGCGAATCTCTTCGCCAAACTAATTATGCACGCATTCCTAATATCCTAATGCGATGAGAAGCCATGTCAATCATATCAGCAAAATATGCATGAAAACAGTACTTCCTACAAATGACCAAAATGCCCTAAATCTCATATTCTTCGTTGGTTTACGAAATAGGAAACGGACAGCATGTTGTACATGTCAAACGGCGTTGCCGTCGAGAATCTACTATTAAATGACATTGAAAGCTTTGGTAACAGTTAATCAAAGCGTCTAAAATCCGCACCTTATGTCTTGTAGACTCGTGAATTGAAATGGAGCGTATACGCTTCGTCTACGGCAGTTGGAGAACCTGTTTTATGAGTTACGTTAGCTAACACGCTATGAATCTAAGTTGACCTTAAATCAGCAACTTTTAGGGTTGTTTCATACCTGAAAAAGTGGAGAAATCACCGGCCAGGTGATTGGGAAGAGTTGCTGAAGCACGTGCAACAGGTGGCACGAAGGCTGGAGAAATCTATCCCACTCTCTCTCTCAAACTCTCACCTTTTCTCTCTCCTAATCTAGGGATTTTTGCAAATTCGGATGGGAGAGAGGAGTGAGGGTTTCAACCCTTTTTATAAGCTTAAAAATGCCGAAAACAGGCTCCGGTACAAAATTTACTTAGTGCATATTCAATTCGGGGCCGTTTCGGTTCAAAAGATGCTTTCTGGTGGTCCCCTGGTAGAATGCGATCGGATTTAAGCTCATGCATACCAAATCTAGCACGTATTAAGTTTTCAGTCTGGCAGGGTTTGCAGATCGCACGTGGCAGACCAATTTCAGTTCAGCGGTCACCGCACGTAGATCAGGGCTGAAAGTCTCATGATAAAAAAATAGAAATTTCTCCTGATCCGAGGGTGTAATCTGGATGAATTCTGACGGTCAGAACGCTCAATACTGACGCGTCAAGTCGTGTGCCAGATTTGAATTTGAAATTCCAATTCTGTCCCTATTCGCACTATCTTCGGTCCGGGCTCAATGAAATAGCCTGTGATTATCGATTTGACTTGATTTTTGAAATGAGTGTCAAGTCCAGCTAGGCGGTTCTAACGGTCTAAGATAGGAGGTTTCGGACTTTCGACGCGCGGTCTAGATCCAATACAAAATTTCAAAGCGGTCTAGAGAACAAACCTGCTCAGAGTTTGGTCCGAGGTTATAGAGTATTATAGAGTCGTTGGTTCTACTCGATTTGGGTCTTGTAGAACGTATTTAAAGTGATCAGGGACTATTTCCCAGCTACTCCAGCGTCACGCTAGCTAACTTACCCTTATTTTTCAAAGGAATTAATCCTATGTGATTTCTTTGGCTATGGAATTGGGTTCTGAGCGATTTCTCAAGTGTTTTAGTTAACCCATTGCCTAAGGACGTCTAATCCCAGATTAGCCAAAATCCAGGGTGTTACATTATCTTTGATGGGTAAAAGGAAAACTACAGTAGATGAGGCTGGGCCAAGTCACCCTGCTCAATCGAGAAGACTGTGGGGTGGTGCCGCAAGTTCAAGCGCCGCCACAGGTCCAGCTACAGCCCGAGAGTGTCGTACAAAGTGGGATTTGGATCCCCATACTCACCTTGGGCGAGTAATTCTATCAGAGATGCCTCACGGCCAATACACTGATCGCAAAGTGTTGTTTGAGGCGGACGTGGAAGGCCGACTGTTTGGTGAATTTTTATTGTTCGAGCGCATTGAAGCTGCGCATTGGGGCCCGATCTTTGAAGCTCGCGCTCGTGATAATGTGAGCACCGTTCGTGCCTTCTACGCTAGTATCCAGAATCCTACCTTGGAGCCATTGCAGTTCAAAATCCCTTTTGGTAGAGATCGGATGGCTACGATTGATGTGCCATTGATTGCGCGACTTCTGAGTGTGCCTCTTGGTGATGTTCATCCTAGTGAGAAGAATCTGAGGAGTAGGAGTGAACGAGATCGCCGCACCAGGTTTCTGTGCTGTAAGTTGGTTCCATGGCAGCCTAATAATAGCCTCAAGGTGACATATATGTCTGATGATTTGCGCCTGCTGCACCATATCTGCACGTTCAATGTTTATCCCAGGTCGACGAATCATATTGAATGTACACGCCTTATGGTCAATTTCTTGTATCTGGTGGCCCAGGGAGAGAACGTATATATGGCCACTTTCATCTTACGACAGATAATCCTAATAGCCAAGTCAAGAAGAACATCCGAATCGCTTCCTTTTGACCGACTGATATGCAAGATCGCGCTTGAGTTTGCTTACAATGGGCCGGAATTGCCAGCTTCGATTCATAGCATTGATAAGTCGACTATGGTCAAGATGAAGATTGGGTCGCAGTACCGTGAAAATCAGCTTGAGGAGGATAGCGAGGATGACTTTGATGATGAGGAAGATCAAAGTGAAGGAGAACCTGGAGCAGAAGTTCAGGAAGAAGTCCAGGAAGAGGCAGAAGGGGAGGCTCAGGATACAGATGAGAGCCCTCCTCCTTCTGCGCAGGCTACTAGCGATGATCGCATTGCTCGGATCGAGGAGAGTCAGATCGCCTTGCGAAGGGAAGTTCAGGAACTTTGCACTGAAGTCGAGGATGCCAAGGCCGTTACAAAGAGGAAATTCAGTAAGGTGACTCGCACCTTGAAGGCGATCCTATGTTGCTTGCAGGATAAGGGTGCTCCTCCTCCGTCACCCGACTCAGACTAGCGATGCGACCTTTGATGTTGTTGTTAGTATTTAGTCATTTCCTGCTTTTGTGTGTAAGCTTGTTAGGGCTAGTGCCTTGCTTATGTTACTGTTGTAATTTTAACTGTCTTAGTTCCCATGTATTTCTCGTCATGATGCTTGTAAGGATATATCCCTTGTATTGTGACAATTTTAATTAAATGAAATGCATGGAATGCCTTTGACTCCTTGTGTGAATGATTGCGGTGTATTTGTGCTATTGAGACTGACAAGGTTGCGCCCTATTTTGAATATAGGGAATGCCGCCTAAGGCTACGCGGAGCACGGTTCGGCTAGCATTGAGTGAGCATATGGATCAGGCTCCTTCGCAGTCTGACACCCATGCGGACCCTGCTGTGGGCTCGATTCCTGAGACAGTTCGTGCGTCTCAGCCTACTGCTGGTCCTACAGTTGGACCACCACCGTTCACACCGTCAGTCAGAGAGCCTTATCGTGCATCTACTTCGACGCAGCACCCACCACAGCCTGCTCCACCTCCTGACAGATTTGAGCAGATGATGGCTATGATGCAGCAGCAGCAGCAGTAGCAGCTTCTAACTACCATTATGGAGACATTAGCCCAAGGTGGGGGTGTGACTCCACCTGCACCACCTGCGCATCCAGCTGAGGATGCTTATACATACGCCCAGGATGAGGGCATGACTCATCCTGTACCACCTGCTTACCCTGCGGGGAATGCTGCAGATACACGGGGCCTATTAGAGTGATTTCAGCGCTTACGGCCTCCCACTTTTACGGGTTCTCACAGACCCGAGGAGGCCGAGTACTGGCTCGACCGTGTGTCGAAGATATTGCGGATGCTTCATTGCACAGAGGCTGAGCAGGTAGAGTTGGCTTCATTCCTGTTTGAGCGAGAGGCCAGCCTGTGGTGGGATAGCGTATTGCGGACCATTGCCACCGACTTTATATGGACATGGGCAGTGTTTGAGTTCCGCTTTCACGAGAAGTATTACCCCAAGACGTACAGGCATGACCGGGAGAATGAGTTTCTTCACCTCCGACAAGGAGCTAGACAGTCACGGAGTATGAGCATCAGTTTACGGAGTTGGGCAGATACGTCCCGACTATTTTGGCTGATGAGCAGATGTACATACGGCGCTTTTTGGAGGGTTTGCGACAGGATATTTGGTCGAAGATGTGTTGTGTGAGCATTCCCTCATATGCAGAGTTGATTCACATGTCTATGCGGGCAGAGCAGGATGTGGATGGACTTGCGCGATCTCGTGGCCCTGTTGCTTCTAGGCCACGACCAGACATGCAGGACAGGCCCTTCGCGGGCAAAAGGCCTCGCGTCGACCCTCCTACTAGGGCTACAGCGCCTGTACCACCATTTCGGTGCCCCGATTTGACGTGTACATATTGTGGGAGGACGGGCCACTGGGCGCAGAGCTATTTTTCTCAGATGCGGGACAGTGGGTTCTCGCCGCCGCAGAAGATTGACCGTGCACGTTCACAAGCGATATCAGCACCGCCTATACGGTTAGCTCCTGCGCACCCTTCTTTCAGACCTCCAGTATCACAGATCAGACAGCCTCCATGGCCCTTGACACAGCGGCCGAACTGGCCACAGCAGGCTTGGGTTCATGTATTGACAGCTGAGGCAGCTGCGACACCGACTTTTCAGCATTCAGCCTTCGAGGTCATAGCCCATATTGGAGGTACTCCTATTCTCGTGATGGTGGACACTGGTTCCACGATTTCTTTGATATCACATGCTGTAGTCAGGCGTCTTGGGTTACAGACTATTACTATGGATAGGGTGCGAATCCTTGCAGCTCATGGAGATTATTCAGATGTTACCCAGATGTGTGAGGGTTGTTTGATGGATCTGAGAGGCAGGACGATGGCTATTGATCTTGTCGTCGACCCCTCTCTTGTTTATCTCGACGTCATTCTTGGCATGGATTGGTTGACTGCAGCGAGGGCCGAGATTGACTGCGAGACTCGTATAGTGACTATGTACGAGCCAGAGGGTGCATCCTTCACATTTCCAGTGCGGGTAAATCTCCCTTTTCGCATACTTAGTTACGCCACTTTATTGCGAGACGCTGGTGCCCAGGTACTTGAGCACACGCCAGTCGTTTTCGAGTTCGGGGATCTGTTCAGGAAGATCCCTGGTTTTTCGCCCCGACGAGAGATCGATTTCACTATCGATCTGGTTCCTGGTTCTACGCCCGTCTCACTGCCGACGTATCGCATGACACCGTGTGAGATGGAGGAGTTGAGGACGCAGATTGATGGTCTGCTGGAGCTTGGCCTTATACGGCTTAGTGTGTCTCCTTGGGGAGCACCGGTCCTATTCGTGAGGTAGAAGGACGGTTCGGTGCGATTGTGTATTGATTATCGCAGGCTGAACTAGATCACGGTGAAGAACAAGTACCCTTTACCCAGGATCGATGACTTGTTTGATCAGCTGAGAGGAGCGCAGTACTTCTCGAAGATTGATCTTCAGTCGGGATATCATCAGTTGCGCGTCAGGGATGAGGACGTGCAGAAGACAGCATTTAGGACCAGTTTTGGCCACTACGAGTTCCTCGTGATGTCATTCGGTCTCACGAACGCACCAGCCGTGTTCATGGATCTGATGAACTGGGTATTTCGGCCTTTCCTCTATCGATTCGTCGTTGTTTTCATTGACGACATTTTGGTGTACTCTAGGAGTCGGGAGGGGCATGAGGAGCACTTATGTTTGGTCCTGGATACGCTCAGACAACATCAGTTGTTCGCACAGTACAAGAAGTGCGACTTCTGGAAGCAGGAGGTGAAGTTCCTGGGACACGTGATGTCCAAGGATGGCATGGCAGTTGACCTGTCTAAGGTAGCTGCGGTGCAGGAATGGGAGCAGCCTAGTTTTGTCACTGAGGTGAGGAGTTTCTTGGGTCTCGCTAGCTACTATCGGCGCTTCATTCAGGACTTCTCGAAGATCGCGAGACCCTTATCTCAGTTGACACGGAAGGACGTAAAGTTCACCTGGAATGACAAGGCGGAGTCAGCTTTTCAGGAGCTGAAGGATAGACTTACGTCCGCCCCTGTGCTAGTTTGCCAGAGCAAGGGGTTAGATACACTATATACACTGACGCGTCTAGCGTTGGTCTGGGTTGTATCCTTATGTAGAGGGACGGAAATTTCGTATACCTTGAGACAATTAAGGAAGCACAAGGAGAATTACCCTACACACGACCTAGAGTTGGCAGCCGTTATATTCGCACTGAGACTCTGGAGACATTACCTCTACGGAGAGGAGTTCGAGCTCTTTTGCGACCACAAGAGCCTCAAGTACATATTCACGCAGCGAGACTTGAATATGAGGCAGCGGCGATGGATGGAGACGTTGAAGGACTTCAAGTTTGAGGTCTCTTACCATCCTGGAAAGGGGAACCTTGTGGCTGATGCGTTGAGCCTCAAGAAGGCAATAGAGTTTGCGGTTCCACTGATGGTTGCTGAGTGAGATATGGTTGAGTTTTTGTGAGACTTTGAGCAGAAACTCACCGTAGAGGAGCCGTTTGAGTTCATCGCACATGTACAGGTGCGATCTCAGATCGATGACTGAGTCATCGAGGCACAGAGGGACGATGCGCATCTGACTGAGCTTTGAGAGCAGGCTAGTGATGATGCAGACGCCGAATGGTGAGTTGGTATGGATGAGGGCTTACGTTATCGTGGCCGCCTATGCGTCCCAGATATCCCTGACTTGAGACGAGAGATTCTCGAGGCTGCGCATTGTACTAGACTCGCGATGCATCTAGGCAGTACGAAGATGTATCGTGATGTGAAGAGGACATATTGGTGGGAACGTATGAAGACCCACACAGCAAAGTTCGTGTCCCGTTGTCTCACTTGTCAGCAGGTGAAGGCAGAGCATCGCCGACCACCTGGACTTTTGCAGCCGATGCCGATCGCAGAGTGGAAGTGGGATTTCATTTCCATGGACTTCATTTCTGGGTTGCCGAAGATGAGGAAGGGACATGATTCCATTTGGGTGATCGTCGACCGTCTGACGAAGTCGGCGCACTTCCTATCGATCAGAGTTACGAACTCTGCAGACGAGCTGGCTAGACTGTACATCAGAGAGATTGTGCGTCTGCATGGAGTTCCGCTGGAGATCGTGTCGAACAGAGACACGCGGTTCACTTCTATTTTCTGGACTCGCATTCAGGAGGCTATGGGTGTGAAGTTGAAGTTCAGTACTGCCTTCCACCCACAGACAGACGGACAGACAGAGCGGGTGAACCAGATCTTAAAGGATATGTTACGAGCTTGCGCATTGGATTTCAAGGACAGTTGGGATGCTTGTCTTGCATATGCGGAGTTTGCGTACAATAATAGCTTCCAGGCGAGTATCGGTATGGCACCTTATGAGGCGCTGTATGGGCGACCTTGTCGCACACCGCATTGCTGGGTAGAGGTCGGTGAGCGTAACTTGATTGGCCCAGAGTTGATGTAGGCGACGTCAGAGAAAATAGGTATCATTAGGCGTCGGCTTCTTACAGCACAGAGTAGACAGAAGAGTTATGCCGATACGAGACGACGGCCACTAGAGTTCACAGTTGGGGATCATATGTTTTTACGAGTTTTCCCTATGAAGGGAGTCCTTCGGTTCGGGAAGAAGGGGAAGCTGGCACCACGATTCATTGGTCCATTCCAGATCCTCGATCGTGTGGGAGCAGTGGCTTACCGATTGGCTTTACCCACACCTCTCGCGAGCGTTCACAACGTATTTCATGTTTCTATACTGAAGAAGTACGTTGCTGATCCTTCCCATATCATCAGATGGAGCAGGTGCAGTTAGGAGAGGATGTTACTTATATCCTGCGACCGACACGTATCCTAGAAAGGAAGGAGCAGGTACTGCGTAGCAAGGTGATTCCCCTTGTGAAGGTATTGTGGACGCATCACTCTGAGGAAGAGGCTACCTGGGAGACAGAAGCCGAGATCAGAAAGAACTACCCACAGCTTCTCGAGGAGTACGAAAAGGTATAAATTTCGAGGATGAAATTATTTGTTAAGGGGGGTAGATTGTAACGCCCGTAAAAAATCCATACTTGGGCTCGAGTACCAACTCGACCCGAAATTGCGTAGAATTAATTCCTATGGAAATTAAGCGTAAGTTACCTAGCGCAACGCTGGAGTAGCTGGAAAATAGTCCCTGATCACTTTAAATACGTTCTACAAGACCCAAATCGAGTAGAACCAACGAATCTAAAATACTCTATAACCTCGGACCAAACTCTAAGCAGGTTTGTTCTCTGGACCACTTTAAATCTTTGTATTGGATCTAGACCGCGCGTCGAAATTCTGATACCTCCTATCTTAGACCGTTAGAACCGCCTAGCTGGACTTGACAATCATTCCGAAAATCAAGTCAAACCGATAATCACAGGCTATTTCATTGAGCCCAGACCGAAGAGAGTGCGAATAGGGACAGAATTGGAATTTCAAATTTAAATCTGGCACACGACTTGATGCATCAGTATTAAGCGTTCTGACTGTCAGAATTCAGCCAGATTACACCCTCGGATCAGGAAAAATTTCTATTTTATATCATGAGACTTTCAGCCCTGATCTACGTGCGGTGATCGCTGAACTGAAACTGGTCCGCCATGTGCGATCTGCGAACCCTGCCGGACTGAAAACTTAATACGTGCTAGATCTTGTACGCATGAGCTTAAGTCTGATCACATTCAACCAGAGGACCACCAGAAAGCATCTTTTGGACTGAAACAGTCCCGAATTGGATATGCACTAAGTAAACTTTATACCGGAGCCTATTTTCAGCATTTTTGGGCTTATAAAAGGGGTTGAAACCCTCACTCCTCTCTCCCATCCGAAATTGTAAGAAACCCTAGATTTGGGAGAGAGAAAAGGTGAGAGTTTGTGAGAGAGAGTGGGATAGATTTTTCCAGCCTTGGAGCCACTTGTTGCTAGTGCCTAAGAAACACCTCCTGATCACCAAGCCGGTGATTCTTCCGTGTTTTCAGGTATAAAACAACCCTAAAAGTTGCTGATTTTAAGGTTTACTTGGATTCATAGCGTGTTAGCTAACGTAACTCGTAAATCAGGTTCTCTTACTGCCGTAGACGAAGCGTATACGCTCCGTTCGAAATCACGTGTCTATAAGAGACAAGGTGAGGATTTTAGACGCTTTGATTGATGGTTTCCAACGCTTTCAATGTCGTTTAATAGTAGATTATCGATGGCATCACCGTTTGACATGTACAACATGCTGTCCGTTTCCTGTTTCGTAAATCAACGAAGAATATGAGATTTAGGGCATTTTAGTCATTTGTAGGAAGTACAGATTACATTCATATTTTGTTGATGGGATTGACATGGTTTGTTGTCGCATTAGGAAGTTAGGAATACGTGCATAATTAGTTTGGCGAAGAGATTCGCCTAATTGCGCACTTCGGGTCGACATACTATATGTAGACTTAAGTGTGTAGTGTATGTGTTTGTATAAATGCTTGTATTAGTATGTATTGAATTAAATGATATTATGAAATAGTTTGAGATTGATTTCTCAATTAATATGCTGACCTAAATGATTTCCTACATATTGACTATATGCATGATTTTATTACATGCATGAAATATATGTGCTTGAAGATTTGCTTAAGTTGAATGTTATAACATGTGTTAACATGCTCACATGATTGTATTTCAATTCCAATACTCTTACATAAATTGCTGATGTGATTCCATAATTGTTTGGGACTAGACTTAGTCCAGGCAGTCGGTAACCGAGCAAATTCGTGGCTGGCTGGTCTTGGCCACGAACGACGCGTCGATGAACGCGAGTCGTGTTTGGAGTTGGCGGCAGTGGTTAGGCCACGCGAAGTGTTTTACGCACTTCATGTCATTTGACTTGAGATGCGATCGCACTAGTCGAGCACGTCAAGTAACCTGACTGGCCGATGTATGTTCACCTTGTATGAGTCATAACTGCTTGAACCTAGGGTACTGAACTTACCATTGTAAACCCTGTTAACCATGGTACCTTGATTCACGAAGACTCATGAGCCGGGCATGGTGGTATGGGACACCGTGGTCGAGCTGTCGGCCTACGCTGGGGCCACAAACCTCCCCGTAGTGACCAGTGAGCACATAATCTCGTGAGCAGATTATAGTGGTATGGGACACTATATTCTAGCTGTCGGCGTACACTGATCAGGCGACGAGTCATTTGTAGTGACGCGCGAGCGTATTCTGAGTCTACGGGAGGCGACGACCCTTCAGTAGCAGTAGAATACAGTAGGCCTGTATTAATTAGGTGATGGTGGAGCGGTGCAACGAGTGCGAGCAACAACCCTGGCAGCCCTTGCAGTGACCTACAAAATATACATCGTATGAGATTACTAGGAGTGACGACCCTAGACAGGATCTGTTTTGGGATTGATACAAGGGAAGTACCTTAGTTTCCCAATCCTGATGTTTGAATGGACTAATAACAACTCGAAAATCATATCACCATAACATTGCATGTGCGTGGAAGATGTGGAGCACTCTAGGGAGTGTAGCATGCCGTGGTCGTAAGATGTTGCCGTATGAGAGAGATCGTCGGTGAGGGTATACATCACGTCATGTCATCTTGCATTAACAACAGTATTTAGGATTGTCTGATTTACTGCTTTACTATTATCGCATGATTGATTTGTGAACATGTTAATCTTTGCTCTATGATTCCACTGAGTTGATCACACACTCCCACGTTACGGGATGGTGTTTGCAACACCCACCAGTCCCTGTTGTAGATGCAAGTGATGCTGAGATCCAGGAGGCAGAACCAGACTTCGACGAGGACCAAGACGAGTTCTCGTACATGCAGTATCATGATGGCTTTGCTTAGGCGACCTGGGTTGACGGGACTTCAGTGGGACTATTTTGAACATTCTGATTTTGTTCATGTATATGTTTATGAGACTCAGTGATGTATTCATACTTTAGAGACAGATGAGATCTACTTTGTTTTTCCATACAGTAATATATACATTGTTTAGTCTTTCGCTTGCTTTTATCACTGGATCTGGAGTATGAATTGCAGTTTTGGTATACTTTTACTCATGTGAATGTTTTAAATCAGACAACATTGAATCATAATCATTTTTGTTGCATAAGTGACGGTTTGGAACTCGGGAGTTGAGTTTATACACGACCCCCAGTTTTCAAGGTGTTACAACATGGTTCCCGACATCTAATCGGTTCGAAACTCTTGGATCACTATAAAAGTGCTCCAACTGACCGATCAGCTTATAAACCGTTGATTCTGGGCCCACCTGATATCTGGAATTGCCTCGAATTTGGTATCAACGCCTTAAATGAGGAGACCAATCAGATGGTTGGATCAGATTTCACAAAAACATCATAGTGGACCCCACTTTAGATTGAGTGTGCATAGTGCACATGTGCACTAGCCGTGCACGTGATTTCCCAAAGTCGGTCAGCGCTACTGACCGACGTTTCCTTCTCCAATTCAAAAAAAAAAAAAAAGTGCAGCGGACGCACGGCCGCTGGCCGTTTTTGCCGATGGTTGTGGGCCCTACCCATTGACTGTACGTCTGATCTAAGCCATCCATCTTAGGGGTTCGAATACTACAAAACCATGCTGACCTTTTGCAGTCATGCGTACACACGTGTGCGATATAGGGTCCACAAAAGGGCTGCCCTAGGACGTTCAAAATTGATCTTTTAGTGATTTCTTCTCTGGGCTTCGTCAATGGACGTTCAAAACTACCCATTCTTAACTAAAATTTTGTCCTGAATCCAATGGACGGGGTAGATTTTCTAGAAAATGCTTCTGTGGGGCCCACCGATCACAACAGCAAAATGGTGCGAAAGGTTTCGCACATCCGTGAAAACTAACTTTTTCAGGCAGTTTTGGCCCACCATTTTTTATCATATGGCAGATCTGAACCGTCTATCATGTAGAGAATCCAAGAAAGTACTAAGGGACGGTGTTTCTTTGGAATTTGATCGAGGAAAGTGGCGTGTTTCGAGGCACTAAACTTGGCTGTTAAAAAGCTTTCACTAGGCATGCATAGCTTTCCAAATCCGATTCAAATCCGATTTTTACCACTTCAGTAGTTATATAAGGAGGTTTTGGACATGGGGAGCATTCATTCAGGTCTTAGAAGGAGATCAGGAGGTGGAGAGCTTGAGCCTTGGGCTGGAAACGAGGGCAGAGGGAGTAGAGTAATTTTGTTATTTTTATTTTTTTCCTTCTTCATATTTTCTTTTAACATGTCCAGCTTCATCATGTCTGTGATGGGCTGAACCTCTTAGCTAGGGCTAAGAGGTGAAGCTTGTAGTGAGATGGGAGGTTTTTAATTTATGTTTTTTTATTTATTTATAAATTGACCTTGATTTTAGTTGATTATTAATGGCATGTTCTGTTTAGTCTTTAATGGTCTGTTGTGACTAAAATTACAATGGGTCTGCAATGGCTTTGATCATGTCCTTATACTTTTATGTTTATGACGTCAGGACATCCTGTTGTTCACCATAGTCTCCTGGGCATGGTTGGATGACGGTACCCTTCCTAACCTTCATACATGTGATGGGTTGGTAATTAGTTTAATTTTGTTGTTTGCCATAGTCACCTGGGCATGGTTTGGTGATGGAATCCATTCTAATTCATACACCTTTCATCTCTTTGAAAACTAGATCAACGACATTCCAGTTAATTTTCATGAAACATGCATAAGATCTCCCTGATCTCTACAAGTGGATCCTCTGAATCCCTAGTTTCTCTTCCTCTGATTTCTCTTAAGTTTAGATAATTATTCCATCATTATTCCTCAATTTATACTTGATTTAGAATTCATCTTTTTCTAGTTCAAATTCTATTTAATTTTAGATAACGTACAAGTTTCAGTCCCTTGGGATTCGACCTCGGTCTTACAGAGTTATTACTACATCACAACCCTGCACTTGGGGAGTGAACACCAGGGGACCTCCCGAAACACTCTTTTGGATCGAAAAAGTCCCGTTTTGGTTATAACTTAAGTGTACCTTGTTCCCAAGCCTAGTTTGGGAAGGTTTTGGCCTATATAAGGGCCTTAAACCCTCATATATCTCACCCATCCGAATTTGCTAGAAACCCTATCTAGAGAGAGAGAGAAAGTGAGAGTTTGTGAGAGAGTGTGGGAGAGATCTTCCTGCCACTTGCACGTGCTAAAGCATCGCATTCAAATCACTTTCCCAGTGATTCCAATGCACTTCTAGGTAAGGAAAACCCTAACCACTTGCTGATTTAGGGAATTCTTCGATTCAAATAGTAAAGTAGCTCATGTACTTGTGCATTAGGTCGTATTGATGCTGTTAACGAAGCGTATTCGTTCTGTTTGAAACGATACACATCTGAAGTGAAAGGTGAGGATTTTAGACGCTTTGATTGACTGATTTCAAAGCTTTCAATGTCATTTAATAGTAGATTATTGACAGCAACGCCGTTTGACATGTAGAACATGCTGTCCGTTTTCTGTTTCGTAAACATACGAGAAATATGAGATTTAGGGCATTTTAGTCATTTGTAGGAAATACTGTTTGCATCCATATTTTGCTGAAATGTTGGCCATGGCTTTTTGTCATGTTAGGATATTAGGAATGCATGCATGGTAGGTTTGGCAAAGAGATTCGCCCTAATGCGCACTTTGGGTCGACATACGCTATGTAGACTAAAGTGTGTAGACTAAGTGTTTGTATAAATGTTTGTACTAGTATGTATTGAGTAAATGGAGTTGTGAATGAGTTTTGTGATTGAATTCTCAAGTAATATGCTGAAGTATATGATTTTCACCATGTTGGCTAAATGTATAGATTTCACTATATGTATGAAATGCATGTGTTGGATGAATTGCTTAAGTTGTATGTTATAACATGTGACAACATGCTTGTATTGTTGTATGGCATTTCTATTACTCTCATATGATTACCGATGCTGATTTACAAATGTTTAGGGCTATGACCTAGTCCAAGCAGTCAGTAAATGATCAAATTCGTGGTTGGCTTCTATTTGCCACGAAGGACGCGTCAATGAACGCGAGTCATGTTTTGAGTTGGCGGCAGTGGTTAGGCCACACGAAGTGTTTTACGCACTTCATATCGTTCGACTTGTGATGCGCTCATGCTGTCGGCCTACACTGATCAAGTGACGAGCCCTTTGTAGTGACCGCGAGCGTATTCTGAGTCTAAGGGAGGCGACGACCCTTCCGTAGCAATGAGAGTACATTAGGCCTGTATTGATAAGGTGATGGGGGAGCGGTGCAACGAGTGCGAGCAATAGCCTTGGCAGCCCTTGCAACGACCTACAAATGTAACATCGTATGTGAATGCTAGGAGTGACGACCCTAGACCGGATCTGTGTTGGGATTGATATAAGCAAAGTAACTTAGTTTCCCAATACTGCTGAATGAAAGGACTAATAACAACTCGGTAAACATTATCCATATCGCATTGCATGTGCCTGGAAGATGTGGAGCACTGCGGGAAGAAAGCATGACGTGAACGTAGATGGTGCCACATGAGGGAGTATGTCGGTGAGGGCATCCATCCTGTCATTTCATGCATACATTAACAACAGAATCTAGGAATGATTGTTTTATTGCTTTACTATTATCGCGTGATTGATTTGAGAACATGTTAATCTCTGCTCTATTATTCCACTGAGTTGATCACTCACTCCCACGTTACGGGATGATGTTTGCAACACCCACCAAACCCTGTCTTAGTTACAGGTGATGCGGCTATTCAGGATGCAGAGCCAGACTACAACGAGGACCAAGACGAGTTCTCGTATATGTAGTTATACGATGGCTTTGTGTAGGTGACCTGAATTGGCGGGACTTCTTAGTGGGACTATTTTTGACATTTTCTTTTTGTTTATGACATGTATATGAGACTTAGAGATGTATTCATACTTTGGAGACAGTATGAGATTTATTTTATTTTCCATACAGTGATATATATATCTTTCAGTCTTCCGCTTGCGTTTTATCATTGGATCTGGAATATGAATTACAGTTTTAGTATAATCTTACTCATTGAATGCTTTAACTCAGACAACATTGAATCATAATCATATTTGTTGCATAAGTGATGGCCTGGAACTCGGGAGTCAGGTTTATACACGACCCCCGATTTTCAGGGTGTTACATCAGTCGTATCTGGTCACCAAATGTCTACCCGTGGATTCTCCTATCTTTCTTCATCCACCTAGATTGAAAGGCAAGCTAGAGAGAGGGATAGGCTTTATCCCAGAGAAGAGTCACACATCACATAGCGGAGAAATTTGTAGAAAAATACCGCTAGAAGAACTCATCCGTGCAATAAAACCCATTAATACTTTCGATGGATGGTTCGCTCACGGGGTCTTAAGAGAATTTGAGCAAGCTCCTCGTGACTCCATGCATCGGGCTACAAATAACATTGCAGGTACATCTTCTCCTCTTCCAGCAAAGACTGTAGTGGTTCAAGACGAACCGACTCATGACACTCCGGTGCCTCCTTTACAACCCACTCGCCCGAGTTCATCATCTCCGATGACTAGATCAAGGACACATTCGCAAGCTTCGCCTTCTCCACACGTCTCTCTAGTAGGAACGGGACTAGTGCCTGTCTCTCCTTTAATCAAAGATCCTGCGCCAGAGATCGGTCAAGCTGCTTCCTCCAAAGGAAAGAAAATTGCTACTGCAGACATTGACTAGGAACTTCTGGAGAACGAAAGTTGGGCCTCATCATCAGAGAATACTGCTTCTTCTCAGCATGAAGATGATGAAAATGGTGAAAGCAGTAAAGATACAGATGATGATTTTGAAGAAGGAGAAGTTGATATTGATGAAGAAGAGGAAGAAATTGCAGAAGACACTGAAATGGAACATCCCACAACCTCTGAAGCTCTCCTCAACGCCAGAATTCCTGTCAAATCTCCTATAGCTGTAAAAGAAGAAGAGGAACTTTTAGATTACGGTGAATACGGATACTCACCAGGTAAAGGGAATTTAACTTTCACATATTTATCTTTTTTCTTATTTAATATCAATTATTTATTTCGAGCTATTGTGTCTCCCCCCTTTTTTCCAGGTGCTCATGTTGCTAATATTGAGATAGGTGAGATTTCTCCTTTAAATCCCCCTGCAACTGCATCAACGATTTCACCGATAATCCTTTTAAGTCCATTAGCTACGCCTAAAACAGTGGCTCGTGAGATTGTATTTCCAACTAAAACCACAGACTTGCCGACTCCGACCACCAGGGACTGGAGTACAGAAGTTAGGGCGCCTTCCCTTGTAGATATGGTGGGGACTAGTCCTCCAGTGATTCAAGGAGCCTCTCTTTCTGCTAATCGTGTTCTGATGACAAGTACGGGCAGATGCATACATATTAGCTTATTTTATTCAAAACAATATATAACCTTCTATTGATGTCTCTTTATACTTTTCCCCTTTGTGTTATAGGAACCCCTCCTCGCAGTGGGGTAGCCAGTTCTGACTCAGTAGCCACTACATCTGAGCTTTCATCCTTTGTAAAAATTCTCACTCACAAGATGCTCTTCATGAGGAATTCTTTGTCAGCAATAATCCATATCTTTAAAGATCCTGAACAATGGTCTGACTTCGATCTTGCTATTGAGATCTTGGAGAGTTTTGCAAGGATGGCCAGAATTGATATATCTTCTTTACAAGATTTGCTTCTTAGATTCCGTGATTCAGTAATTTCTTTAGCGTCAGCGGAAAATGTTGTAATTCCACCCAAAATCTTGGAATACGGGCAACGATTGGCTACGTCGCAAGAATAAGCTTCCTTGATTACTTCTTCCATTTTTAAGCTCGAGAAAGAGTACTCAATTCTTCAGAATCAATTAAAGGTTTATACTGATGAAAGAGCGATTATTCAAGATTGCATTACTGCTCTGAAAGAAGAAATCTCTCAGCTGGAGTTGAAGAATTACGAGAAGGAATCATCCATCCAGGATATTGAGGAGAAGATGCAAGCTAATATTCAATCTGTTAATGCAGAGAAGTCTGTGCTGTTACAAAGTAGAGAAGTGATTACATCTTTGGAGAGTAAGCTAGCCGACCTTCCTGATCAGACAAAGATTATTCTTGAAGAAAGATCCAAGCATGATGCAGCTCGAACACAACTAAAAGGAGATTTACGAAGACATATGGAGGCATTAGGAATGGCAGAGGAACTTTAAGCATGTATTTTCCGTTCATATGTTTTTTTTTGAGCAACTTATTTGACTTTCAAAAGATATATTTATGACAGCATTTTGAGATATTCCCCCTTTTGCTGAAGCATTATCATATCTCATATCATCGTAATCATATTTATTTATTTATACTATCATATTGCACATCATTGCGATTGTATTTATGATGGCAATTTTTTAAACCTTTTATGTATGTTAGTGCGGGATTTTCTATGTGGGTATTTAAGTTGGCGGTACTATATTTCAATTTAGTCAGTCACACACAGTTTAAGCTCATGAGTAGTGGAGCACACACACAGTTTAAGCTCATGAGTAGTGGAGCGGGTCTTATGTGATAGTCTCTGTAACTCTCTGGACTTCTCACTGCCTAGTGAGTTCATAGGCCGCGATCCATCAGAGGGGCCCAGTGAAGCTACCGGGGCGGTGAACTCGGTTAGATTTACGCACAGGATTGGCCGCGGTAACTCTCTAGAGTTCACAGAGCTCACAAGGCTACCTTTGGAGTACTAAATCCATGGTTTCCAGTCCATCGATGAGTAGGCTTAAGCCCTTCCTCATGAATTAGTACTGGAATCGAACCATAAATCTGGAGGGTCTTATGCATGGTTGGCATAGTGCTCACACTACGGCCCTTATTTCCTTCGTCTGCAAGAGCGAGCCCATTCACGGGAGGGCATTTTTCTTCATTCCCCGTGACGCTGCTAGGCAACTATACAGACGGCATGGGAGTTACTCATGACTAGCCATTTACTTTTTAACCTTTTAGGCATATTAGTCATAGGCTTCATTCGCTGCCCGCATGGGTGGGTACGATAGCCTTCACGGACTTTTTATGGCCACTGACTTCTCGTCTGCTTGCCCGAATGGCGAAAATGGTAGGACTTATGCATAGTTAGCCGGCTTCTTTAGAGCTTGGTCCTTTTTAGAGTTTTGATCCTTTCAGGGCTTGATCCTTTTAGAGCTTTTAGCCCTTCTTTTAGAGCATAATGAATCTTGATTTGGCTCTTCTGTGATTTTTCCTTTCTTTTTTTTTTAGGATCTTGGCTTTTAGGATTTTGGCCCTTTGAGGATTTTGACCCTTTGAGGATTTAACTTGGCTAGGCTACCTCATCGTATCGTGCCTTGTAATATAGTAATAATCGTGATCATCATCGTTGCCTCTGATCGTCATCTCTGAATAAGATAGAGGCAATAATAATCGGGCCTTGCAAGGCAGTAATAATCTTGATCATCATCATTGCCTCTGATGATAAATGTGAGATTGATATCTTCAAGAAGATTTTCATGATGATACCTGCCAAACTTTGCCACTTGCAGGCCTCATTTGGTGATGGCGATGATCGCTTTCATTCAAAATACTTGCTAAATGTAGTCAATATGCTCATGAATTTCTTCTTTATAGATTCTCTTAACATATGGACATGATCTCATTCCTTCTTGCCCCCTTTTGATATAGAATCATTATATTGATAATATTCTGGATCAAAATCAGTAGCTTCTTCTTAGGGGTAATATCTTTTGATGAAGCGAGCATTGATCAGTATACTGATACCTTTCTCATCTTGATCGGTGATTCTATATGCTCCATTGGAATAGACTTAGTTTATTACATACGGCTAGTCCCATTTAGGCTCAAATTTGCCCCCTGTTCGGCGGGTGACCACTATAGGTCTTTTCAACATTAACACCATATCTCCTTTTTCAAAAGAGCGATATTTAACTTGTTTATCGAAGGAAACCGATATCCTAGCTTGATATGATTGCAACCGCTGTTGGGCGGCCAGACGTCCCTCATCAAGCAGATCCAACTCTTTCAGCCTTATTTTAGCATTTTCATCATCTGTTATGGACTGATGTACCACTACTCTAAGCGATGCCACTTGCATTTCGATTGGGATAACTGCCTCTATGCCATAGATTAAGGAATACGATGTTGCCCTCGTTGCTGTGCGCTGAGTAGTCCTGTATGCCCATAAATCTTCTTGCAACTTTTCATCCCAATCACACTTGTTGCCAGTGACCGTCTTCTTTAGTATTTTGTTGATCATTTTATTAAACGCCTCTGCTAGCCCATTGGCCGGGGGATAGTAAGGTGTTAAAAATGAGTGATGAATACCGAATTTCTGGCACAACTTTTCCATGCCTCTATTTTTGAAGGGAGTGCCATTATCAGTAACAAATTTCTTTGGAATACCGTGACGGTATATTATGGCATGCCGGTTGAAATTGACCATGTCCTTTTCTTTAACGTTACGTAAAGTGACTGCTTCATTCCATTTGGAGAAATAATCCGTTGCTGCCAGGATATATTGCTTTCCTCTAGACGAAGGTGGGTTTATAGGACCAATTACATCAAGTCCCCAAGCGGAGAAGGGCCAAGAGGCAATAGACTGGTGCAAGTCGTCTTGGGGGACGTGTATAACGTCTCCATGAATCTGGCATTCGTGGCACTACTTCGCATAATCTATAGCATCTTTGAACATGGTGGGCTAATAATAACCCATCTGATGTATTCTATGGAATAAATTTCAGCCCGCCTGATGTGCCCCACATTCACCAGAGTGTGCCTCCTGCAATACTTGTCTGGCTTCTTGCTTGTCTAAACAGCGTAACAACATTCCATTGTAAGATTTTCTATATAATACTTCACCGCATATGATGAATCTGACCGACCGCTGTTTGATTTGCTGCTTCGTTACCTGATCCTCTGGCAGGATATCGAATCTGAGGTAATCAATAAAAGGTTGACGCCAATCATCTGTCATTATTTCTAGGCATGATATAGGAAGTGTTTCAACTGTTTCTTCTATGATCTCTGAAGATGGTAAGAATCTTCTTTCTTCTATAGTTATTTGAAGAGGACTCCTATTAGGGCAGGAAAGGGCAGCTGCTAGGCTAGCTAAAGCATCCATTTTTACATTTTCAGATCGCGGTATATGCTGAATTTCTACATGGCAGAATCATTCTAATAATTGTCGCGCCTTTTGACAATAGGGCAAGAGTTCTTACTTTCTTACTTCGAACTCAGTTGTCAACTGATTTATAATTAATTTGGAGTCTCTGAAGATATGCAGCCTTCTTATTTTCATCTACTGAGCTATTTCCATCCCAATGATGAGGGCTTTGTATTCAGCCTCATTATTTGTGCATGCGGTACCGATTGTGTAAGACTCGTATCTTAGTCCATACCGTTCCATAAACTTTCATGGTCTTACCGGTCGAATTCCAGCAACCTTCGACCCTTAATCGATATTTGTGCGCGACCCTGATTCGTACGCCGTCAATCTGAAGTCGGATCGACCCAAGATCTTTACCAGTGCAATCGCGCCGTCGCCGCGGTTTCGATGCTGCGTCTCTCGCGCCGAGGCAGCACCCAGTCTAGGAGATGTGGGCCCACGTTCAGTTTGAAGAAAATGCCACGTGTTGCAAATCTCAAAAAAATTCATCACAGCAATCACCTCACTTGTCAAAAGTACACCCATTACTCTCCCCATTCCCAAGTACAAAAGTACTCCCAAAAGTCAACAATTACCTCACCTCTTATGTCACACCACTCCTCCCTCTCTCCCATCATCTCTCTCTCATCTCTCTCTCCCATTCTCCCAAGCAAGAGAGAATCGTCCATGGCTTCCCAAGGGAGAGGAGAGAAGTTTGTGTGGCCCACTTCCTATCTCTCATCCCCACCCTCCAAAACAAATCTCAACCGTTGAAGTCCGTCCCTTGAAGCTCTTGAACGCGTTGGTGGAAGAAGGAAGACGAAGATCATAAGATGTGGGTGCTTCTCTCTCTCCTTCCTTGTGTTGTGGCCCACTTATTTTGTGTATGTGTGATTCAAACTGTCCAGCCATTGAGTCAGCCCCACTGCTTGATCTGGAAGAAGGGGAATCACAACTATCAGCTTGATTATTGGCTCGGGTGGGCCACCACGTGGACCCATCCTGATATACATGACGGCCTATATGCCTGCTTGGTACAGTAACTGGTGGGCCACACACGTGTGGACCCACCTAGATGTGGATTGGCTAGAGCACCTCACGCCAGCAATCACCAGTTGTCGTTCCTGACAACATCAAGTTCTGTTGGTCTAGCACAAGGAATGTATTATACCATACCTCCCACCCCTATTCTTTTTTTTAGTGTGGGCCATTCACAAGTGTGACACGTGTATGTGGGACCCTCCTTGATGTACGTTTCTTGAATTCACACCGTCCATCTGGACGGTGTGTTGCGTGGAGCCTAGCATGATGTATCTGTTTATCCATGGTCCATTCGTCTGGACGTGTTGGGAGAAGATTGGATGGTGTACCTCATCCCAGCTGGTACGGTAAGTGACGTCACCAGGCTTTGTGAGTCCCATCTGCCATCTGCACCGTCCACTTGCATAGACGTTGGTTAGTGGGGCCAACCGTAATTATGGGCTCCATCTACACCGTCTGTGCAGTGGACCACACCATTCAGTCCACATGTGGTTTTGATCCACACTGTTTGGTCCAGATCTGGACATTGGGCCCCACCAAATGCATATGTTGTATATTCACATTGTCTGCCCAGCTAAGGCCTACACGTGATGCCTGTAACCATGTGGGCCACACACGTGGACCCACTTATATTGATGTATCTGTCCACACCGTCCAACTGTTTGGACGGTGGGGAAGTCATAAACATCAGCTTGGTCCCAAGCTGTGGGCCACGTGTAGTGGGACCCACCTTTGATATATGTGTCTTATGCATCCAGCCGTCCATCCATTTGAAATCAGGACGATGGGTCCCTGCAGCCTTACCTCAGGTCCAGGTCAGAAAAGTTCCGTGGGCTGCCATGATGTATGTGTTCCCCCTGCTGTCCATCTGTACAGATGCAGGGCCTACCTTGGTGGATGCTTTGCATCCACACATGTGGGGCCCTACCTTGATGTAAGTGTTCTATATCCACACCGTCCATTTTTGGACGGTGCAAAGAGGGACCAATCATAGTATATGCATTTTTTTTCACACCGTCCAATCCATGGACGCTGGTACCAGCTGATACATGTGTTGTATCCTAAACTGTCCATTTACCTGGACTTCATTGGCTGGTGTAAATAGCTATTTAGTTGCTGGAATCATGTGTGGAGCCCACCTTATCATGATGCGTTGCATCTACACCGTCCGATCCATGGACTTTGGGCCACCCGATGCATGTATTTCATCTAGCCGTCCATCACTGGACACTAGACATTGTTGATTTACAAAATGAAGATATATATTTATATAATAGAGTAAAATATAATAATCACATTTATATTATATGGTGGCCTATGTGAGACCCAAGCACATGTGGACATCACGTGGTGCACCTGTTTGAATCAGACCGTCCATCTATATGGGACCACATGATGTATGTTTTATGTCCGTGCCATCCTGACCGTCCATCATCTGGACGATGGACGTGGGACACCTCATGTCCAGTCCCTGGACGTGGGACACCACCAAGATGCATGTATTTTATTCACGTCCAATACATGGACGTGGCTGCATTGATGCATGTGTCGTATATCAATGTCGTTCATCCATTTCTGGCGTGGGACCCACCCCACACGTGTTGCACGTATGGGGATGTAGGGCCCTGATGTAAGTATTTTATCACCACCGTTCAGCAATGGACGGTGGGATCTACACCATGATATATGTGTTTTAGTTGTGCCATCCGCCTATTTGGACCCACATGCCACACGTGTGACAACCACACTGCCCATTGGTAGGGACGTGGGTCCCAACAGCTAGGTCACTGGGCTGACGCCCACAAGTTCTGGGTCTAGTCACGTGGTATGTGTTACACCGTACTGTCCAGCCATAGTTGGACGGTGGGACCCAGCTGTACGTGTGGGATCTCCATTGTCCAGACGTGTCACGTGGGCTTCCACCTTGATGTGTAGGTTTTACCCTGGCCGTCCATCTGAGGATGTGGGGCCCACACATGACATATATGTTTTATCCACGTTATCCACCGTCTAGCAATGGACAGTGGAGCCCTCTGATGTAAGTATTGTATCCACTTTATCTAGTCCAAGAGACGAGGACCCCACCTTGATTTTTATGTCATCCATCTCCATTTGTTGTGGGGCCAACCATGATGTATTTATTTCATCCACACTGTCCAGATTGTGCTCGACGGTGCTGGACGATGTTTGGATAGTGCTGATTACATGAAAAATGTTTGGACAGTGTTGATTGACATAAACAATGTTTGGACAGTGCTAATTGACGTAAACAATGTTTGGGCAGTGCTGATCATCATTAGGGTCCCATGTGCCCTATAGAATGATGTGTACAGTGATACACATGTTACACCTGCAACTATTGAAATGATTTTAGATGTAAACCAAGCTCCCATCTGTGAGGCCCACCTTGATGTATTTTGTGACCCATCTGCCAGGCCCACTTTGATGTATTTTGTGGTCCATTCAAGAGGCCCACCTTAATATATTTGTAGCCCATGAATGGGCCCATTTGTACGGCCCATTGATGTAACCCACTTGATGTGTATGAGGCCCATATGATGAGGCCCGACTTGATGTGCACGAGGCCCATTATGCTGTGTATTAGGCCCGTATCGTGCGGCCCATTGTGACGTGTATTAGGCCCATGATGCTTGACCCATTTGATGTATTCAAGACCCAGATACGTAGTCCATTTGATGCATACGAGACCCATGTGTCGGGCCCACCTATTGTGTATTCGAGGCCCATGGTTTGTGGCCCAATGTGATGTATGCATGTCTGTTATGAGATATGATTGACCATTGCATATGTCATAGTGCGGGTTGTTATGAGACTCCCTGATAGGCGGAGATTATCTCATATGAGCGCACGGTTTGTGTAGGATTGATGCATGACTGGATTGTATGACTTATGCATCTTGCATTGTGTGCTGTGATTACTATTACATAGCATCATGATACATGCCCATACGCATCATCTGCATGTCTGTTATAAGATATGATTGACCATTGCATATGTCATAGTGCGGGTTGTTATGAGACTCCCTGATAGGCGGAGATTGTCTCACATGAGCGCACGGTTTGTGCAGGATTGATGCATGACTGGATTGTATGACTCATGCATTTTGCATTGTGTGCTATGATTACTATACGCCCTAGCGACATCAGGGTCGTAGCCTCCACAGGTATTTCATGGATGGCCAGATGGGACACCGAAAAAATTTATTCTACATGGGGTGTTATAGATATCCTTGGGTGAAAGTCCCTAAACCCTCTTGGTTCTAGAGGTTGCTCCAACGTCTAGACCGAGTGGGTAGATGAGCGTCGAGTGTCGATTACCAGATGGCTGCGCTCTCCACTGTGTCGTGGTCGGTTGGAAGGGGGTGCGGCCTTATCTGCCCAAGAGGAGGGGGCAAAGCTAGGCTGAGTTTGACCAGCTCGAGAAATGGGTCTGCTATTGACGAGCAGAGCCCGATATTGGCAGGCGGATAGTGAGATCTCTTTCACTTGCCTTGTTGCGCGCGATGGGGCGGCAATCTGGTTTGGAGTGTAATAGACCCCGGTGATTTTCCAGAGAGGAACCATACTGATATGTGGACTTATTGAGTAGGAGATGCATGCTCATTCATTCATCCATTCACTATCCACTCAGGCTGGTGGTGCGCAACTAATTGTTGTGTACCTTCGTTATGGCATGGATTTCGGTTAGGCGCGCGACTAACCTAAGATCAGGAGTTTACCACGTTGAGTCTGACTATCCAAATTTAGGTATGGGACTGGTTTGGATAGAAGTCCCTTGTGGTGGACCCCAGAGCCTGCGATATTACGTACTATCATCCCGACTTCACACTCCAGCATGGTCATTTCATTCGCATCGCATATCACATTGCATCCGCAGATATATGGCATCTTGGGTTGCTATGTTTCTGCACTTATATGGCCTAGACAGACTTTACAGGATTTGTATATTGTATTGCATCCTCGGCATTTGATATTTAGCCCTTTATGAGTCCTCATTGCATAACTATTCTATATTGCGTATTCTGATATTGATTGACTCATAGACCTGTTCATACTTCCGCTTACTCTATTATCGTATGATTTATATCTTGTCAGTATTTCTGCTTACTCTGATAATTCCTGCTCTTGTCAGTATTTCTGCTTAGACATTGTATGGTTTATGGATTACCAATTTTTTGGTATTGTATGATTATAACATTGTATTGAATACTTGGCACTTACCTTGTGCACACACTTACACCACCCTCTAAGCTTTCCATAAGCTTATGCACGATAGATGCGTGCAGGTGATGTTAGGTTGCAGCAGTGCTGAGCTTGGAGCGTGTAGTGGTCTTTTGGAGCTTAAATTTTTATTTATGTATTTCCTTTTCAGTGATGTAATCAAATGATTATATTAGTGGATATGTGATGATGATGTCGCCTTTGTGAATTGGGTAATCTTGTGGTTATGCTTATCACTAGTTAAATGTACAAAAATAAAAAATAAAATAAAAATCCTCCTTGTAGGATCCCAGGATCGAAATCTGGCATATGAATGTTAGGAGCCGAGAATGGGGTACTACGGAGGCTGTCAGCACCGGATTCGGCGATCGGGATTCCTATGAATCTGATTTTGGGTTTGGGGCATGACAGATTGTGAAGGAATATGGTAACAAGTCACCTTGAGGAGTAATGAATATCACCCCTGCCCCTGCTCCTGATGCCCGCGCAGCACCGTCGAAGTACATCTGTCATGGGCTTTGTTCTTCGGCTAGCATAACGTGCTCATCTGGAAAGTCATCAGTGATAGCTTCACAATCTGCCACGGGGTGTGCTGCAAGGAAGTCTGCCACTGCCTGTCCATTCACTGCTTTAGCCGGTTTATAAGTAATGGTGTATTCTGCAAGCAACAACATCCATTTAGCTAGTCTCCCTGACAACATTGGCCTTATCATTAAAAACTTGATCGGGTCTGCTCTTGAGATTAGAGTTATGTCATGAGAGAGACAGTAATGCCTCAACTTTTGGACCGCAAATATCAACGCCAGACACTCCTCGATCGGAGAATAATTGCATTCGGCTCCCATCAATGTTCGACTTAAATAATAAAGAGCGACTTCCTTCCCAGCTTCATTTACTTGAGCCAGCAAAACACCTAAGGAATTTTTGGCCGCAGATATGTATAAAATAAGTGGTTTCCCTTTCATCGGGGCCGCTAACACCGGTGGTTGCTTCAATAATCTCTTTATTGAGTCGAATGCATTCTGACAAGCTTGATTCCATACGAAGTCTGCATCTTTTTTCATCAGATGTGAGAACGGCTGGCACCTTCCTGCCCGATTTGAAATAAAACGACGGATGTACGCCAGTTTTCCCTGTAAACTTTTCAATTCCTTCAAGGTCATCGGTGGCGACATATTTTGAATAACTTTGACTTTCTCTAGATCGATTTCGATGCCCATGTGTCGTACGATGAAACCAAGGAATTTTCCCAAAGATACCCCAAATGCACATTTGGCTGGATTCATCTTTAATTGTTTCCTTCGTAATCGACAGGAAACCGATTCTAAATGTTCGCGGTGCTCCTGGTGATCTCCTGACCTAACCACCAAGTCGTCGACGTAACAGTCGACATGTTTATGCATCATGTCTTGAAATATATTTTGCATCGTTCTTTGGTACGTCGCCCTAGCATTTTTAAGACCGAACGGCATGACCTTATAACAATAAATCTCTAGCGGTGTTCTAATTGCTGTTGCTTCCTCATCTTTGGGTGTCATTCTAATCTGGTTGTACCCTGCATAGCTATCCATGAAAGACATGAAAGGATATTGAGTTGTACTATCAATCAGCAACTCTGTTATTGGAAGAGGAAAATCATCCTTCGGACAGGCCTCATTCAAATCTCTGAAGTCAATGCACACTCTGATTTGTCCATTTTTCTTTTTTACCGGGATAATGTTTGATATCCACTTGGGATACTTTACTTCTCGAACGAACCCGACTTTGATCAACTTGCAAACCTCTTCTTTGATTAATGGAATTAAGTCTGGATGGCCTTTGTGCCTGTTTAACTGGACTTTTCTCTCTGGAGATATTTAATCAGTGCATTACTACAGAAGGTTCCAAACCTAGCATCTCTGCGTATATCCTGGCGAATACATCTTTATTTTCTTGGAGTAGTTGGAAATATTTCCCAGACTCTTGCTTAGAGAGGCTGCTACTGATAAATGTATTCCGAGGTTCTTCTTCTATACCCAAGTTTATTTCCCGTAGGCTATCTATCGTCGGCTGCCCCCCATTCTCCTGTTTCGGAGCTGTCTCAGGATACTTGACCATCTCGGGATCTTCTTTTGGTGCTTGCGTGACCATAATCATATTCACTGATGCCTCTGCTCCTAACCCTTGAAATTTTCTTTGCTTTTCCTACTCGACCCCAAGAGGGATTTGAATTCCCTTACCATGATTTAGTCCGGTGGGTTTGTTATAATCAAAACCCATGTTTCTCATAATTTTCTTGCTCACTGAACTGTACTTTTCTAGATTTTGCGATGTCAGCTTACCGTAGTTTTAGATTACAGAATTAGGTACTAGCCTTTCCTTTCTTGCTTTCGTCTTTACTGCATTGCTCGCGCTTTCCTTTCTTGCTTTCGTCTTTACTGCAGTTTTAAACTCTATCGGCTCGGGATGTTTGGTACTAGCCTTGACTTGAAATCTTCCCAGGGCAGCTAAAAATGGCCTACACATTTCAGCATTAGGTAATGGCATCGTATAATTAGATTGCAGAATTCTTAACTGCTCCGGCGATAATAGTGTTAATGGTAGCTGCCCAGGTTGTCTCAGGTGCTTTGGTACAAAATAGAACTTCTTCCTTACTTCCGTCGTCCCAGAAGATTCTACCCTTTCTTCTCGAGCCTTGTCTGTTTGAGCGTCATTGGAGACTTTGCTTTCATTACTCTGTCTCACTTCCTCGGAGAACCTTTGTAATAACTGGCATCTGCAAAGAAAGATTCGGCTTCCGTATATGGTTTTGCATTAGCTATCACTTTACATTATACTCCGTCCTTGCAATACTTGAAGCATTGATGCAAAGTAGAAGGTATGATACCATACTGATGTATCCATGGTCTTCCCAGAAGGAGATTATATGTCGTTACGACGTTTATAACATGACATACGACATCAGTACTTAATTCTCCCACTTCCAGCGTTACTGTAATTTTTCCCAGCACACGCCGCCCATCTTGATTGAAGCCTGGTATCATCATTCCACTGGGGCGTAGATCAGAACGGTGATAGCCCAATTTGCCTACCATTGAAAGCGGTAAAAGGTTTACTGCAGACCCATTGTCTATCATGACCCTTTTTACCCTTGTCCCGCAGACATGACCCTCTATCATAAGGGGCCTGTTATGATCCGTTTCGCTAATTAAGTCTTCATCGGAGAATGAAATGACAGGCAGATAATCTGCTTGTTCATTATGTCTTTCTTGCTTCATTTCCATCAGCAGAGTTTCTCTGACATTGTGATTAGATAACGCCTGTATTAAACTCTGTCGGAACTCTTCTGATAACTTGAGCGCATCATAGATGCTTAAACGTGCCGGTATCCCTTTCAAATGGCTAACTACGTCATAAGCCACTTTCGTCGTTTCGCCCCTGTCCTCTTTCCTATCGCCATTATTCTGCTCACGGATTATTTCTTTCCTTACAATCCCCACTTTCTGCTTTACAGGACTTACCATCTTCTTCCCCGAGCGCAATGTAAGCATTGCCATATTCTTTGCCAACTTCTGACTTTCTTTCCTTCCCCTCTCTCAAGCTTTTTCTCGGGCCGTGAACATGTTTACCGTCGCTCTTGTATTCCTTTTCTTTCCTTCACCGGTTATTATTTCACCCTTCTCTATCATCTGTTGTATGATGCATTTTAGCGTATAGCAATTCTCTGTCAGATGTCCGACTAGGCAATGATATCGACAAAAATCCCTTTCCGTGGTTTTTGTCACATCTTCCGGGCGTCTGGGTTCTGGCAATTCTATGGTGCCGGCCTTTAACAATTCTTTTATCATAGGAACCACATCTTCCTTGTCAAAGTCGAACCCTTCGTGAGAGTCGAGCATCCTGAACCTTTTTTATTGTAATTATACTTTGACTAATTTCATCTTTCTTTTTGTCCCAGCCTTCTATCTTTTGAACCCTTCGTATCCTTATCTTTCTTATCACGATCGACGGTATTCACGGTCGTTCAGCCAGATGCCCTTCCGACAGTTTCGTGATGAAAAGCTGGTATTTTGCGGGTCATTAATTCCAACGTGTGAGCTTTGGTGGCCAGGTCACGGAATGTTCGGATATCGGCACTAGTGAGTCCAAACGCGATTCCTGTTTCCATGGAGTTCAAACACATTTTTACCTGTTCTATTTCCTCTGGCAATTGTCTGCATGATGCTCCTAGTGTTTTCCATCTGTTGATGAACTTTTCTACTGGCTCTCCTTCTCGTTGCCGTATAGAGGCCAACTCAGTAATGCTAACATTGCATTCTGACGAGAAGAAATTTGACATAAAAGCATCTTGCATTTGCTCCCAAGTCTGAATCGATCCAGGAGCCAGGCTGAAATACCACTGGAATTCTTTATGGGTTAGTGATGACCCGAACAATCTCAGGCAGTATTGTGGTATTATGGAAAAATTCCCCATACTGGTAATGAAGTGCATCCGATGTTCTTCCGGTGATCCTTCCCCATTAAATTTCTGAAAATCTAGATGCTTGAAATTGGCTGGGAACGGGACGTCTTCCACTTCTCTCGGACATGGTGTTTGGTATCTGATATGGCCAGTATTTTCCCGTTCCCTTTTTGTTCTAACAGTTTCTTCAACGACCTGTCTTATGTCATCATGTGTTATGGCTTTGCCATTAGAATAGACTCTCGCGATCCGATTCCTTGTGGACGAGGACCCTCCTGTTGGCTTCCTTTCCCATTTGTTGCCCCCATCATCGGTGGAGCCACTATTTGAGCTACATTATGTGCCAAAGTAGTTAAAGCTTCTCTGAGGTTTCGGTACTCCTCCATTAATGCTCTTTGTGCTTTGGCCATCTGGTTGACACGATCTTCTGTCGTTGGCATGTTTTCTCGATTCGTCTCGGCCATTTGTACCGTGGCTTCTTTACTGCTTGTCGAAGCCGTTGTTGGGGTAAAATGTGAGTATGTCGATGCAGCAGGGCTTGTAAAGAGGGGAAAGATCGGAGTCTCATTCGACTTCTGCGTGCTTTCTACGTTGCTGATTGATCGGGGTGACACAGTCTTCGGTGAACTCACCTCGGCTGACACGAGCATTAGTAAACTTATTAACGGCGCATTGCCTTTCTGTTCTATTGTCCACTTGCTCCTGGGAGCGACCAGCGCTTGAAAATCGCGCGACGCGAACCGCGGACCTGTCTGGTCGGGGTATATCGCAGGATGAGCGAGCTCAGGGTTCTTCCTGATCGTACTGCGTGTTACCGGCCCTCTGGTCTTTGGCAAAGATGGGTTCGCTTTATGGTTCCTCATGTTCCTTGCTTTCGTCTTACGTGACAGGACCATGGTCCAGTCTCCATCACTTTCTTGCGATTGGGGTGAAACGGATATGACTCCAGCTATCATTCGAGTCATCGTATTCTTGCCAGTGAGATGCAGACTTCTACACTTTGGGGCGTCAGTTGGCGCGTATTCCACTATAAATCCCATGGGAGTGAAGCGAAAATTCACTTTTCTCGTAAAGTTAGCCATCAGATATATGTTGCAGTCGAACCTGAGTACCTTCAATAATGAAACACAGGTGAAGTTAGTATATGAAGGGTCAATTGTGAACGATCTTAGAGATGAAGGGGAGGATGTTCCCACTGAGAGTCGCCATTTTGGCGTCTTCCGACAATCGCTTTCACACTTTTTTCAAATGTTAATGTTAAGTAAGATAATAAAGAGTCCCCAGGGGAGTCGCCATTTTGTTTTAACAAGAAAACAAATGCGTCTCGATTCTCAGGGGATTATCTTATTTAAAACATAACAGGGGAAAAGTGCAAAGACGATCATCACATTTCATTAATTCCAAGTTCATTTACATCCTCTGATCTACCTTGATTCTAAGATACATTCACTTAAATATGTATAAACATTAAAACATTAGGTTCAAATAGTAAATTCGGCAGCATTTCAGCTTGGATCTCGATCTTCTCCAAGGACTTAGGAGGAATTGTAGGTTGAATCAATCCTTCTTTAGAGAAGTAAAGATTTCGACAGCCTTCCGGCGCTATTTTAATCATCTCCTGAGACTTAGGAGGAATGTGCACTTCAGAGGCTTATGTCCTTTCGCATTCGAACAAGAGAACTCAGAGATCTCTTCTATTCCGGCAGCATAACGACTCTTCAGTATGACAGACTGCAGAGCATACTGCTTGCGCGGACCCACACAAAGCATATGGTTTGTGCGGTCCAGCGCAAAGCCTTCCAGGCTGCAATGGCCCTGCGCAGTCCTACGCAAAGTCTTCTGGGCTGTCACCCGTACCTTCAATCTTCTTGCTCTGCTTTATCTTCTCTGCTTGCTCTTCGTAGTCTTCGATCAATCCATAATCAAGGAAGGAACAGGGTATTCATAGGCACTCACACGTGCGAAAATCCCATCCTTAATGATGTCGGACAAAACAAACCATACTAATCTTGCCAGTACCAACGCAGTGTGATATTATTTGTGCGGTTCAGCACAAAGTATATCGTTTATGCCGTCCCGTGTAAAGTATATGCTCTACGCGGTTCCGCGCAAAGACTACATCTTGCGCAAACTCCTTCATGGCTTCTTTCTTCCAGCTCTCTTTCAATCTTCATTTGTTTCCATTCTTCTCTTATTTTTACTCCTCAACACTTCGCATACAGCTAGTGGGTATGAAATGTCTGCAATACGATCTCCAATTGCTGCATATGGTCCTCACGGGTCCTTGAATATATCAGAATGTCATCGATGGAGACCACTACAAACTGATCGAGATATGGATGGAAGACCTCGTTCATTAACTGTATGAATACTGTGGGCACATTGGTTAGTCTGAAGGACATGACTGGAAACTTAAAATGACCATAACGCGTCGTGAAAGCCGTCTTCAGGATGTCCTCCTCTTAGACCCGAATCTGATGATAACCGAAACATAGGTCAATCTTCGAAAAGGACTGTGCACCTTACAGTGGATACTTGTTCTTGATCATGACCCGATTGAGCTCATTATAATCTACGTATAGCCTCAACGAGCCATCCTTCTTCCTGACAAAGAGTACTGGTGCTCCCCAAGGTGAACTGCTCAGACAAATGAATCCCAACTCATGCAACTCGTTCAACTGTCGCTGCGGCTCCCTCAACTCCATTGGTTTCATACGATACAGGGCCTTTGAGATAGGCACGGTATCAGACACAAGATTGATCTGAAACTCAATATGATGGCGCGGTGGCAATCCCATAGTCTCCTAGAACACATCAGTGAAATTACAAACAATCAGCAACTGATTAATACAAGTGGCAACCAGCTCCTCAATGGCGTAGGACATCAAGTATGACAAAAACTCTCCTCTGGGCTCAGCAATAAACTGAAACTACGGTAAGCCTAGTATGCATAATGTGAATGTCCTCGTGGAATAGTCCAAGATGGTGTGGTATTCGGCAAACTAATCCATGCCTAAGATAACATAAAAATCTGACATCAGTAGCATGTACAAGTCGGCGGGCAAGAAAATCTCTCCAACTAACACAGGGTAAGATGAAAAGAAGCGGCCTAATACTGTAGTCTCCCCCATGGGCGTCGATACGGTCAACCCATCTCGAGCAGACTCTGTCAGAAATCCAGTTGAACGAAAAAATCTCTCAGACATAAACAAGTGTGAAGCACCAAAATTAAATAAAACTCAAGCGATACATGCAGAGATTGGAAGTATATCGTTAATGACTCCTCTGGAGGTCTGTGGGTCCTGCTGAGCCACGTAGAACTTAGCCTGAGCTAGCTAGGGAGGTGCATGTCTCCTCTAAGGTCCTTGGTACTGTTGTTGCCCCTGTGGTGCCCTGTACTGCTGTCTCTACTTTCGCTGGGGCCTCGGTGGCTGAGGTGGCTATGGTCGTTGCTGATGGGGTCATTGGTGTTGTAGTCGCTATTACGTTGGAGGCTACTCTGGCCCTCTCGGATACTGCAGATGAGAGCGAGGGCACTAATACACGCGGTGCCCTATCCCACCACATCGATAACAAGGCCATATATACGGCTACTACGGTAGCACTGGAGGTATCGCTGGTGCTACTTGTGATTTGGTAGATGTGTGGATCTTGTGCCTTTGTGCTCGTCGATGCTGGTGGGAGCTACTGGAGGGGGCCTTCCTCTTCCAGCATCTCCTCTGATCTCGATCGCTCTGTGTGTCGACCCACTCAGTCTCATAGATTTGAGCCCTCCGTACTACCTCTTGAAAAGTCAGGAGAACATGCCTAATAACACAACCTCGAAGATCGTAACGTAAGTCATTCTCGAAATGACGGGCTGTAATACCCTAAAAATTGGGGGTCGAGCATAAACTCCACTCCCGAGTTCTAACGCATCACTTATGCAACATAGATAATGATGATTGAATGTTGTCCATATTAATGCATTAAACATGAGTGGAATTAGACCAAAATAACATATCATACTCCAGAGGCGGTTTAATTTCGCAAGCGAAAGACTATGATAAATATATAAAATGTATAAATTTGTTATAAGTCTCCAGAGTGTGAACATGTTACCAGGTTAACTATATACATGTATACTCCAAAAATGACAAAAAAAGAATATACATGGGTGTTTTAATAAAATGCAAAATACCAAGTATATTGACATCTAATCAGTAACCCTATAACCCCGTCGATCAGAACCTGCATATAGGAGAAATCCTCCTCAACATCATAAAGCCCGGCTCTCTTCGCAAGCATCGCCATCATCTGAAATTAAAACAGGGACTGGTTGGTGTTTCAAACACCGTCTCGTAACGTGGGAGTGACTGATCAACTCAGTGGAACTATATAGCAAAGGTTAACATGTTCTCAATTCAATCAAGCAGTAATGATAAAGCAGTACAATCAAACATGTCCTAGATACTCTTGTTAATGAAAGAATGATATGAGGGAATGATGCATGCCCTCACCACAATCTCCCTCTGCGATCTTCATCTTACGGTCGCGCATGTCAGTCACTTCCTCAGTGCTCTTACACCAACGCCAACAACACATGCAGTGCAATGATATGAGTATGATTATCTAGTTCTATTAGTCCTTTTCATACAACAGAATTGGGAAGATAAGACACCTCCCTTACATCAATTCTCAAACACTGATCCATTCTAGGGTCGTTAGTCCTAGGAAATCTCATACGATGTTACGGTTTTAGATCGTTGTAAAGGGCTCGTCACCAATCAATACAAGTCTAGTTATATCCTAGAGACTATAATAAGGCTTGTCGCCCTTATACAGTGTCAGGATATACTCAAGGTCACTACAAAGGGCTCGTCACCAATCAATGTAGGCCGACAGGATGAATATAGTGTCCCATACTACCATAATCGGATCACGAGAGTAGGATGCTCACTGGTTACTACGGGGAGGCTCGTCACCCTAGCGAAGGCCGACAGATCGACCACGGTGTCCCATACCACCATGTCCGGCTCATGAGTCTTAGGGGATCACGGTACCAAGGTTAACGGGATTTTCATTAGTGAGTTCAGTGTCTTAGATTCAAACAATAGTGACCAAACATGGTGAACATATATCGGTCAATCGGGTTAGTTGATAAGTTCAACTAGGCCAAGCACACGTTGAAATGATTGATATGGAATGCATAAGCACTCCGTGTGGCCTAACCACTGTCAAACATCCCAAGGATGACTTGGATTCATTGAACACATCCTGCATGGCGAAAACAACCTCAACCACTAGTTTAAAAACTGTTACCGATTACCTAGACTATACAATAGCCCCAATCATGTTCAATTATGACATGTTATCCAATGATATAGTCAAAGCAGTAAATGGATCATATTTCACATTATACAATCAAAGGTCTGATATTGTCTGTTTAGGGCTGTCAGGGCTGTTGCACGGAATCGTTACACCACTCCCTCATCACCCTTCACGGCCTTATTTCTACATGTTATGGAATACAACTTAAATATGAATCCACACATATGAAATATAAAATACATGGAGGAAGTCATACACATAGACAAGGTAGTTGAGAAGCATATCTCAACATGCATACAGGTACACCTTACTAACTACTAACTCATTCAAACATTTTTACAAACACTTAGCCTACACATTCCATCATATGTGATATATATAAATTTATCATATGTATTAGGGCCAATCCTCTCATCAAAGGGTTATCGCCTATACAACAATTATATATCCATGACAGTTAGTCATGGCGAGCGCTAAAGCGAATTCTATACTCGTTCAGTCATTTTCACAATCACTTAGACTACACAATATAATATATGCAACGTATGTTGATAAAACATGTATTAGGCTAATCTGTTTACCCAGAAGTTGATGCACATGCATCTAGCATACATAGACAACAATTAATCATGGCAAGCACAAATCTAAATTTCATACATATATGGTATTTTCTAACAAAAATGAGGAATATAGTATATTCAACATAGTTAACGTATAACTGAAAAACTAAACGGACAACACTTATACATGTGAAATAGGATCCACGTCAGTAATATATCATTAACTGACATTGAAAGTCTTGAAAACCATAACCTAAATGTATATAGTCCGCACCTTTAACCAGAAAATGCGTAATAGATATGATTTAGATGATAAGTCTTCGTCAACGGTGGATAGGCTACTTAAGGCATGAAACAGGTTAGTTAAAACATCACTTAAAGTATTCTAAGCTAGAAACAGGTTAGGGTTTGATTAAGTTACCCAAGAATAAAATTAGAATCGTCGGATTAATGATTCAGAGATGATGGATTTGATGTGTAGAAGAATTGGGAAGAATCCCAAGAAGGAACAACAGGTTCTCTCTTACTCTCTCTCTTTTCTCTCTTGAATTGGCTAGGGTTTAAAATTCGTATGGGATTTGGGAATGGGGGTTTAAGGCCTTTTTATAAGCCCAAAATTGACGAAAATAGCCCTAGGGCCAAGGTATACTTAGGTTATAACCAAATCGGGTCTGTTCCGATCCAATGGAGCACTTCTGGAGGTCCTGTTACTAAATGCAATCGGACTTAAGCTCTCTAATATTGGATCTAGGTCAAGATAAGTTTTCAGTCCGGTCGGGTTTACAGATCGACCGCGATGGACCAGTTTCAGTTCAACGGTCACCGAAACTCGATCAGGGCCACAAGTACTTCGACATGTTTGGGCCACCTTCCCTGATCCGAGGGTGAAATTGGGTTAAAAACCAACGGTCAGAACGCTTATAAATAACACACAAGCGATATAATTCAGATTACTTAAAATCATATTTAATTTCTTAAAAATCTACACTTTCTCACTCTCTTCACTCCGGACTCAATGAAATGGTCTCAGGACATCGTTTGGGCTTGATTTTCGAGGTGATAGTCAAGTCCAACTAGGCGGTCATAATTGTCTAAGTTCATCACTATCAGACTTTTGACGTGCGGTCCAGGTTCGATACGAAGTTTCAAAGTGCTCCCGAGAGTAACCGGGTTTAGAGATTGATCTTAGATTTTAGGGTAACATAACGTTAACAATTCTATAGGTTTTGGGTCTTACAGATCATATGTATAGTGGTTAGTGCTAATTTTGCAGGTAATCTAGTGTAGCGCTAGTTAATTCATGTTAAAATTTTGAAGAATTTAGTCCTAAATGATTTCTTTGGCTTTGGAATTAAGTTATGAGAAGTTACCAAGGTGTTATGGTTGACCCATTCCCTAAGGACATCTAACTCTAGGTTGGCAAAAATTTGGGGTGTTATATGGGCCTTTCGCCCCTCATCATCAACCAAATATGGTGCAAACCTTAATATTGCCATGAAATGAGCTGCATACTGCGCCACGGACATGTCCTCCTGCACTAGAGTCTCAAACTTTAACACTCTCTGACGACGAATGTGGTCAGAAAAATACTGCTGCTCGAATCAATTAATAAAATCCTCCCATGTGTAGACAAAATTAGGTCCTACAACACGGGTAATGGAGATTGACCAGTTCTCGGCATCACCCTAGAGAAGAAATACTGTGAACCGGACTCGTTGATGGGTCATACATGCCTTCGTATCAAAAATCTTCTCCACATCGGAGCGCCATCTCTCGACTGCTGTCGGATCTGGCTCGCCCTAGAAACTTAGAGGATCGAGCTGTCTAAACTCTCGAAGCAGGGTGTTGCGCACTCTTGCTCTGCCTGGGATGGTGAAAAAATAGGGTGCCTGTTTTGTCTCTACAGCACAGGCATCATAGCCTATAACATCTGCTATAACTGGGAAGCACTCACAGGTAAGGTCGGATTCATACTGTCTCGGGTGGAGGAACGACATCCTCAGGTTGGTGAGCAGGGATCTCAAGGGGTGGAGCGGGAGTCGTAGGTGGTAAAGCGGGAGCCTCAAGTGGTGGAGCAGGAGTTACTCAGGTCGCTCTCTTGGGTGGTATGTTGTATAGGAAAAATAAGGATGCCATTCAACCTTGAGAATCGCATGTTAGGGAACTAAATTGGAAGGTTACGCACTCAAAACTTAATCGTCCTAAACTCATTGCAAACATGTGATGTTATTTTCGGTTATTCCCAAGTTATGCTCTGATACCAACTTCTATCATGCCCCAAACTCAGAAACCACGCTCAAAAAATTTCTGACCATCGAATCCGGTGCTGACAACCTCCATAATACCCTAGTCTCGGCTCCTTGCACCCATACACCAGGTTCCGATCCTGGGATTCTACAAGGAAGATTTCAAACATGATTTTGATTTGTAATAAGTATAACTATAAGCATAATCAAGAAATAATAACTAAAAGAACACCATCACAAAATCCATTATGATAAAAAAAACTTTAAGAACAATGCATATGAAGGAAAATACAAGAAAATGATAATAACGAAAACTCCTGAACCTTGACTTTAAGCTCCTACTATGGTGAGGCTACGGCTGTGTCCTGGCATCACCTGCACGCATCAATCATGCATAAGCATATATAAAACTTAGAGGGTGGTGTAAGTATATGGGTAATGTGAACGTGCTCAGAATGTAATGTCAGAGTAATGTGGGATCATGCTGATGGGTACATGAATGCAATCAGTCGTAACAAGGATATATGGTGCAAGATATGATTGTTATCGGTAATATCAAGACCATGCGATGCGAGATGCAACTTAAGCATGCCAACCCTCATCCAAATCTACCTATCAATACAGCTCATCATTGGATCATCAAATTTCAGTACAGTTCTCATTCTGGATAATCATCGAAGTTTAGTACACTCCAAATGGCACTACTCCTTTCCCAGGCGCGTAACCCAAGTTAGTGTAAGAAACCTCACTATCCACCTGACTAATAGTCTGTCAATACCTATCCGGTACGTCGATAGTGGATCCATTCATGAGCTCTTCAAAGTCAGCCTAACAATGCCTCCTATGCTCAGGAGGGTAAGGCCACACACCTTTCAAACCGACCATGACATATTGGGAGACACGGCCTCCTGGTATTCAGACCTTGCACGCTCATGTATCCATTCGATCTCAACGATGAAGTCATCCTCTAGTACCATTGGGTTTAGAAATTTTCACCCAGGGACATCTATGACACCCTGATGCTAGTAACAATATTTCACGTATCCGATCCAACCATCCATGATGTGCCTTGGAGGCCACGGCCCTGATGTCACTAGGGCATACAATAATCATAATCACACAAATGCAAAGTGCATGAGTCAAGCAGTCCAATCATGCATCAATCATGCGCATACCGTGCACTCATGTGGGATAACTTAGCCTACCAGGGAGTCCCATAAACTACCTACACTATGGAATATGTAATGGCTAATCAAATCACATAATAAATACATAGATGATGAATATGGGCATGTATCATAATGTTATGATCTCACAAACTCATAATCGGCAACGGTAGCCGGTATCGGTAATTGACACAGATAATCGGCATCAATAATCAACCTCGACGCAAGACGGGGTCCATAGATGGATGACTAATGATGGACCAATTAAAATCAAAGGGGCACAAACATTTGGGTTAACCCACAAGAGAATGATGAGGAAGGGCCTAACAAGCCCTAAGGGAAGGTCACAATGTGGACGTCCAACCATCATTGCCCATTAATGTGGACCTTTAACCAGCATTGCTCCCAAGGAATGATGCTTATAGGGTCAATCGTATAATGGGTCTACAGTCTTATACAAGGGTCTAATACACATCATCATGGGCCTCGCTTATGGGGCATACACGTATCATTTTGGGCCTCACTCATGGGCATATATATATATATATAAAACATTGGTCCGTATCAAATGGGTTAAATCAAATAGGCTGAAACAAATGGGTTGAATCAATGAGCCGATTCAAACTGGCTGAATCAAATGGGCCAATTCAAATGGGTCAATTTAAATGGGCCGAATTAGATGGGCCAATTCAAATGGGACGAAATAAATGGGTTGAATCAATGGGCCAAATCAGATGGGCTGATTTAAATGGGCTGAATCAAATAGGCCGATTCGAATGGGTCAATTCAAATGGGACGAAACAAATGGGTTGAATCAAATGGGCCGATTCAAATGGGCCGATTCAGATGGGATGAATCAGATGGACCAATTAAAATTGGCCGAATCAAATGGGCTGAACCAAATGGGCCGAATCACATCACCATTCATCTATTGTTAGATATCGTATTAGAGCATTATCACATAAAAAAATGAAACATATCCAATGGATCATTTGGACCATACTATAAATGGCAGTGGTGATAATGATTTCCATTGTTAAATTCCATTGGGACCACCATAGTATTCATTGTCCATCCAGTTTGTTCATATGGTTATAAAGACCTTAACTAAGAGGATAAAAAAATATCAGATTAGTCCAAAACTGTTATAACCCAAAGAGTTTCAATGGTAGGTGTTCAAAACCCACTGCTCCCTGTAGTGTGGTCCACCTGATACAAGATCTGTCTTATTTTTAGTCTCAAGCCTTGAGACAAGCTCGCCAAATGAATGGACAGTTGGGCTGGATCACATACATCAGGGGTGAGGTCCATGTACGAGGCCCACCAAAGGTGGGAATCTGCTTCATTTTTTGTCTAAAGCTTATGACAAGATCGCCATATGAATGGACGGTGATGTGCTGCCCCCCCCCACACACACACACATTCAACAAATGAATGGTAAGGATACAACACATGCATCATGGTGGGGTCTAAAAGCGTGGCCCATTAGAGATGGGCAAGCCAAATGGATGGACGATTGGATAACATCCATCCAACAGTGGGAGTCCCACCATCCAGACCTCTGGAAAGTGAGGATCTCACCTCATGTTAGGTGTAGGTGGTGTCAATACAACTGCAATAAAGCTACTGAGGTAAGGTGGGTCCCACGTGGGAGTGGCCCACCACCATCATGTATATATTATATTAATATAATATTAATGTATTATATATATATATATTATATTATATTATATCATTAAGCCTAGCGTCTAGCAGCAAGGACGCTGGACGGTTTGGATGTTTTAATCCCATACTATCAAGGTGGGACCACATGGTGGCCCACCAGATATTTATTATAATATATATCTCATATTATATATATTATATTATATATATCATATATATTATATAAAATAAAAAAAGGGGGAGGGTGTTAGGTCCAGCGTGTGGGATTTCCCACCATCCCAACAGTGGATGGTGTGGATCTCTCATGAAATGTGGTGGGTCACACCGTCTCATGGATGGAGCAAGTTTAACACATATCGGTGGGGCCCACTTCATTCTAAGGGGGGGGAGGGAGAGAGAGAAAGAGAGAGAGAGAGAGAGAGAGAGAGAGAGAGAGAGAGAGAGAGAGAGAGAGAGAGGATAACATGAAAGGGGAGGGAGCCCACCACTAATAGGCCCTCCTGATACAATGCATACATCAAGTGGGTCCCACGACAAGTTGGCCCTAGAACAAGTTTTAACGGTCGATCACCCACTTGTGGCCTCCTTATTTAGCTCATTGTGCTCCTATGCTCCTTATTTTTAACTATGATGGAGGTTGATGGAGATTGGATGGTTGAGATGGGAGATGAGAGGGTAGGAAAGTGGGCAACACCTGTTTTTGGGAGAGAGAGATTGGACGTTGAAAGCCCTTATGGGAGTTGGGAGGTTGCTTAGAAATTTTGAGAGAAAGAGAGGTGATGGATTGATATGGGATGGGTGGAATGGGTGCTGTAAGGAAGGGGATGATGAGGTATGGGTTTGTTGAAAATTTTGGTAAAAGAGGTATGGAGAGGGTGAGAGAGAGTTGACTTGTGAAAAAGAGGGAGTGGGTGTTTGTACTTGGGATTGGGTAAGGTGGCATAAGGTATGGAGGATGTACTTGACTTGATTGATGGGACATGTTCTAAAGATTCTCTTAAAATTTGCAACGAGCAGTGTTTCTTCAAAATGAATGTTGACCCATATATCCTGGCACGGGTATTGGATCGGTGCGCATGTCATGGTGTTCGAACTGTAGCGATGGCGCAGCCGTTAGGCTACAAGTTTCGAGTCGAGCCGACTTTGGTATGTAGGACTCAGCTTAGGATCATGCACAAACGTCGGATACAAGTCAATGGTTGCCAGAATTCCACCCTGAGGACCGCGGGAACCTACGGAATGGTACAATATAGGGTACGGTTCTTACAGTAGTGATGCCACAACACAGTATGCTGAGCCCTTAGTTTAGCCTACTTCTGACTTAACATCGACTCATAAATACATGAGATAGGAGGATTACCTGGAGTTGCTCATTTCTGAGCAAACCTGGCAGAGAGAGCACTTAACACGAGTAGAGTAGCTGCTGCACACATTACAAATGTAACGCCCCAAATTTCAAGGGTCGAGTAAAGCTCAACTCCTGAGATCCAACGCATCAGTTATACAAGATAGATAATGATGTTTAAATGTTATCCATATTAGTGCATTAAACATGAGAGGGATTATACAAAATCTACATATCATACTCCAGAATTAATGTAATTAAGCAAGTGGAATACTAAGATAAATATATAAATATAAACGTGTTTCATAGCCTCCAGAGTATGAATGTGTTAACAAGCTAAATATATACATATTTTGTTTCAAAATATACAAAATGTCAAAATGTGAATGTCCAACTAATTCATATAATCCCTGTGATCCCATCGATCAGCGTAAGGCTTACATAGACCCACCTAATAGCTGTACATCAGAGAACTCCTCCTTGTCAAAGAAGTCCATCTCAAATATATAGACTTCGCCATCACCTGCATCTACAATAGAGTCTAGTTGGTGTTTTAAAACACTGTGTTAGAGTGGGAGTGAGTGATCAACTCAGTGGAACTATAAGGCAAAGGTTAACATGTTATCAATTCAGTCAAGTAGTAATGATAGAGCAGTACAACAATCATATCCTAAGTACTCTTGTTAATGCTGGGATGGTATACTGTAATGATGCATGCACTTGCACGAAGCTCCCTCATAAGTGACTCCATTAACCATTCACGCATAACAAACTCCCCAAACGTGCCCTTCATCTCCAAAGCACATGCAATGCGGTGAATGGTCGTGTTAACCAAGTACTTAATTAGGCTTATTCATACAGCAGATTCGAGAAGCTAAGGCACCTCTCTTTATATCACTAACCCAAATGGAGATCCATCTAGGGTCGTCAATCTTAGTTAATCACATACAATAGGTAAGTTATAGGGTATCACCCCTAAAGGAAGCAGTGGATAGGAAAATTTAAGAGTTTATACTCGAGGTCATTACGGGGAGGCTCGTCACCTCAGCATAGTCCGAAAGCTCGACCACAGTGTCCCATCCACCGTATTTAGCTCATGAGTTTGAATTACTCACTGATCACTGCAGGGAGGCTCGTCACCCCAGCATAGGCCAAGAGCTCGACCATGGTGTCCCATACCACCATGCCCGGCTCATGAGTCTTAGCGGATCATAGTACCATAGTTGAAACTGGTCTTTACATTGGTAAGTGCTACCTTAGATTCAAGCAATGATGTCCATACATGGTAAACATGCAGTGGACTAATCGGATTATTAGACAAGTTTGGTTGGTACGAGCACACGCCGAATTAATCGATATGAAGCATGTAAGCACTCCCCATGGCCTAACCACTATCGACAATTGTCGTATGACTCGGATTCACCAAACGCTTCAAATGTGATAAGACTAATTCCACTACTAAAACAGGAATTATTACCGATTGCCTGGGCCAAGTTATGACTCCAATCTTACCCAAATGCAATAGGTAGACACATGTGATAATCATAATAGCATTTAACCAACAATTCAAATACAATTCTCATTTGTGCATTTTGTCAAACGCATTGAACATGTTACCAAATGTTCGCATTTCATCCATAAATTGCATAATTGAAATTATGATTTCATGAAGGAAGTTATACACATAGATAAGGTAATTGAGAATCCCATCTCAATACTCTTATTAAATAAAAATTATCAACTATTCCTCATTTAAATAATTTATCAAACACTTAGACTACACATTACCAAATACATAGACTAGATCAGTTATAATATGAACTATAGCAATTTCCTACGCAAACTAGGCTATAACGCATATAAAAAATATGGATCTTGGATTACATATCATGACAAGCACAAAATCATAATTTTAAGTTCATTCAAACATTTCAACAAACGCATGGAATGCATATTTGTCCAACATATCTCATACATGTATAATATATGGAAAATGTCGTAACTAAGATCATATGGTAGTAATCAAGTCAGACATAATCATTACTGACATTTGAAAGACTTGAAAACTATAACCTAAATGTTTATAGTCTGCACCTTTCGTCAGAATTCTCGTTTTGAACGTGGTTCGAATCCTACGTTCCTGAATACCGAACAAAGGGTACCTAAACATCAAAATAAGTAAGCTCTTTCATCAATTAATCTATTTGGATCCCTAAATCAAGATTGGGGTTAGGATTTCTTACCCAAGCTGTAGTTGAAATGGATCGATTAGATAGATGTAAAGGCGATTCAGTGCGTAGAGTAGCAGGAAGGAATCACTGTTGCAAACTCCAAGAATCCTTTTGGTAGGTTACTGAAGTGAGGAGATTCCTTGGCCTGGTAGGTTACTATCATCAATTCATTAGAGACTTTTCCAAGATAGTCAGACCATTGTCTCAGCTCACATGGAAGGATCTTAAGTTTGCCTAAAATGAGAAGGCAGAAGCAGCCTTTCAAGAATTGAAGGACAAGTTGGCATCCGCACTCGTGCTAGTATTGCCAGAGTAAGGGGTTAGATATACCATTTACACCGACGCCTATCGTATTGGTTTGGGTTGTGTTCTTATGTAGAAGGACAGAGTGATTACTTATGCCTTGCGACAGTTGAGGAAACATAAGGAGAACTACCTTACGCACGACTTGGAGTTGGCGGCCGTCATATTTACATTAAAGCTCTGGAGAGATTACCTCTACAGAGAGGAGTTCGAGCTCTTTTATGACCATAAGAGCGTCAGGTACATATTCACGTAGAGAGACCTGAATATAAGGCAATAATGATGGATGAAAACCTTGAAGGACTTTAAGTATGAGGTCTTCTACCATCCCGACAAGGATAACATTGTGGCAGACACGTTGAGCTGCAAGAAGACGATAGCATTTGCAGCTCCGCTGATGATAGAGGAATGGTATATGGTAGAGTTTATACGAGACTTCGAACAGAAGCTTACAGTAGAGGAGCTGTTCGAGAGCGTCACACATATTCGGTGCAGCCACTTCGAATTATTGTCTCAGAGGGAAGATGAATAGTTACTGGAATTAAGAAAATAAGCTAGTGATGATGAAGACTCTGAATGAAAATTTGGTACGGATGAGGGTTTACGTTATCGTGGTTGCTTATGCGTCCCAAATCTTCATGACTTGAGAAGGAAGATTCTTGAAGCTGCTCACAATTTGAAAAAGGCAATGCATCTTGGCAGTACAGAGATGTATCGGGATATGAAACGTTCATACTGGTTAAACAACATGAAGGGTCACATAGCAGATTATGTGTCCCATTGTCTCACGTGCCAGGAGGTCAAGGTCAAGCATCGCCGACCTCCTGGAGTGCTTCAGCTTATGTCCATAGTTGTCCATAGCTGAATGAAAGTGGGATTTCATATCTATGGATTTCATTATTACCAAAGATGAGAAAAGAACATGACTCTATTTGGGTGATTATGGACCGATTGACGAAATTGGCTGACTTCCTTCCGATTAGAGTCTCAAACTCAGTAGACAATTTGGCCAAGTTGTACATCAAGGAGATAGTATATCTGCATAGAGTGCCTATGGAGATCGTGTCGGATCGAGACACGCGATTCACATCTATCTTCTGGACTCGTATCCAAGAAGCAATAGGTGTGAAACTGAAGTTCAGTACCACGTTCCACCAACAGACGGATGAGCAAACAGAACAGGTAAATCAGGTGTAAGAAGATATATTATGGACATGTGCTTGATTTCAAAGATAGTTGGGATGACTGTCTTCCCTATGTTGAGTTCGCTTGTAACAAAAGCTTTCAAGTGAGTATTAGCATGGCTCCCTACGAGGCCTTGTATGGGCGCTCATGTCGAGCACCGCATTGTTGGGCAGAGGTTGGCAAGAAGAGTTTAATTGACCCAGATTTAGTGCAGGTGACCTCAGAGAAGTTCATCATTATTAGGCGTCAACTTCATATTGCACAGACCAGACAGAAGGGTTACGTCAATACGAGGTGACGACAGCTAGAGTTTGAGGTTGGGGACCATGTATTCCTAAAGGTTTCCCCAATGAAGGGAGTCCTTCAATTTGGCAAGAAGGGAAATCTCACGCCATGATTTATTAGTTCGTTTCAAATTCTAGACCAAGTGAGTATGGTAGGATACCAACTCGCTTTGCCCACTCCACTCGCAGGCGTGCACAACGTATTTCACATATCGATGTTGAAGAAATACGTTCCTGATCCTTCCCACATTATCAAATGGGATCATGTAAAGTTGAGTTAAGATGCTACTTATGTACTGTGACCGACACGTATCTTATATAGGAAGAAACAAGTATTGTACAGTAAAGTTATCCCGCTTGTGAAGGTATTATGGACGCATCACAATGAGGAAGAGGCTACTTGGGAAACAGAAGCTGAGGTCCATAAGAACTACCCTCAGATTCTCGAGGTGTATGAAAAGGTACTAATTTTGAGGATAAAATTTTTCTTTAGTGGGGGGTAGATTGTAATGTTTTGAAAAAATCCGTACGAAGACCCAAGTATTACCTCTGGCAGAAATTACAAAAGATCAAATTCTGTAGAAATTAAGTGAAAATTAATTGAGTACTAGACTAAATAATTTAGTGGATTAGCTTAAACCACTTTCTATACGAACTGTAAGACCTAAAACCATTAGAATCGCTAACCCAACATTACCTAGAAACCTAGGATCAATCTCAAAACAAGTTACTCTTGGTAGCACATTAAAACTCCGTATTGGGCCTTGACCGTGCGTTGAAAGTCTGATCACTACGAAACTATTAGTTATGACCACCCCACTAGGCTTGACAACCATTACAGGAATCGAGTCCAAATAGTATCTAGAAATGGATAACTTGAGCCTGGAGCAAAGTATGTGAGAAATGTGAATATCTTTAGAAAATGAACTCAAACTTAAGTGAATTAGACCGTTCACTTGCAGACCAAATTTAAGGTTTCAGGCTATCAAATTCTAGCCCAACTATACCCTTAGATTAGTGAAATTTTCCTACACCCATTGGTATAGTTGTGGTCTTGATCGAATGACGATGACAGTTGAACTTAAAAGGGTCCTCCACGATCGATCCACTAATCAAATCGAACCAAAACCTTAAGTAAGCATAGATCCATTGTTAGGGAACTTGCTTCAGACTGTATGCGAGCAAGGGGCCTCCAGATGAGTCCTACTATAACCTAAGTATACCATAGCCCTAGGGCCATTGACATCAGTTCTGGGACTATATAAGGACCATAAACCACCCCATTCCTACCCCATACGATTTTTATCTAATCCTACGAGAGAGAAGAGAGAAAAGGAGAGAAAAGAGTGGAGATCGAAGGGAAACCTTTGGGGTTTTGCTACAATACTCCTGTTCTGCTACTCTACTCATCGAATCGCCTTTATGACTAGCTACTCAACTCGTTTCATCTCTTTTTTTGGGTAAAAAATCCTAACCCTAATCTGTTTTATGAATCTAAATAGAGAAACCAGTGAAATAACTAACCTATTTCAATGTTTAGGTAGCCGTTGTGCCGTAGATAAAGACATGGTGTACGAACTAAGTTCGTAATGAGCATACCGACCAAAGGTGCTGTAACACCCTGAAAATCGGGGGTCGTGTATAAACTCAACTCCCGAGTTCCATACCGTCACTTATGCAACAAAAATGATTATGATTCAATGTTGTCTGATTTAAAGCATTCACATGAGTAAAAGTATATCAAAACTGCAATTCATACTTCAGATCCAGTGATAAAAGCCAGCGGAAGACTAAACAATATATATATCGCTGTATGGAAAACAAAGTAGATCTCATCTGTCTCTAAGGTATGAATACATCTCTGAGCCTAATAAACATATACATGAACAAAATCAAAATGTTCAAAATAGTCCCACTGAAGTCCCATCAACCCAGGTCACCTACACAAAGCCATCATGATACTGCATGTACGAGAACTCGTCCTGGTCCTCGTCGATGTCTGGCTCTGCCTAATGGATCTTAGCATCACCTGCATCTACAACAGGGTCTGGTGGGTTAACATGTTCACAATTCAATCATGCGATAATAGTAAAGCAGTAAATCAGACAATCCTAATACTGTTATTAATGCAAGATGACATGACGTGATGTATGCCCTCACCGACGATCTCCCTCATACGGCACCATCTTACGACCGCGGCATGCAATCGTCCCTCAAGTGCTCCACATCTTCCAGGCACATGCAATGTAATGGTGATATGATTTCTGAGTTGTTATTAGTCCATTCAAACAACAGGATTGGGAAACTAAGGTACTTCCCTTGTATCAATCCCAACATAGATCCTGTCTAGGGTCGTCACTCCTAGTAATCTCATACGAAGTATATTTTGTAGGTCACTGCAAGGGCTGTTAGGGCTGTTGCACGCACTCGTTGCACCGCTCCCCCATCACCTTATCAATACAGGCCTACTGTACTCTAGTGCTACTGAAGGGTCGTCGCCTCCCGTAGACTCAGAATACGCTCGCGGTCACTACAAAGGACTCGTCGTCTGATCAGTGTAGGCCGATAGCTAGAATATAGTGTCCCATACCACCATAATCTGCACACGAGACTAGGTGCTCACTGGTCACTACGGAGAGGTTTGTGGCCCCAGCGTAGGCCGACAGCTCGACCACGGTGTCCCATACCACCATGCCCGGCTCATGAGTCTTCGTGGATCAAGGTACCATGGTTAATAGGGTTTACAATGGTAAGTTCAGTACCCTAGGTTCAAGCAGTTATGACTCATACAAGGTGAACATACATCGGCCAGTCGGGTTGCTTGACGGGCTCGACTAGCGCGATCGCATCTCAAGTCGAACAACATGAAGTGCGTAAAACACTTCGCGTGGCCTAACCACTGCCGCCAACTTCAAACACGACTCGCGTTCATCGACGCGTCGTTCGTGGTCAAGACCAGCCAGGACTAAGTATAGTCCCAAACAGTTATGGAATCACATCAGCAATTTATATAGGAATATTGGAATTGAAATACAATCATGTGAGCATGTTAACACATGTTATAACATTCAACTTAAGTAAATCTTCAAACACATATATTTCATGCATGTAACGAAATCATGCATATAGTCAACATGTAGGAAATCATTTAGGTCAGCATATTAATTGAGAAATCCATCTCAAACTAATTCATAACATCATTTAATTCAATACATACTAATACGAGCATTTATACAAACACATACACTACACACTTAAGTCTACATATAGTATGTCGACCCGAAGTGCGCAATTAGGCGAATCTCTTCGCCAAACTAATTATGCACGTATTCCTAACTTGTGACAACAAACCATGTCAATCACATCAGAAAAATATGAATGCAATCTGTACTTCCTACAAATGACTAAAATGTCCTAAATCTCATATTCTTCGTTAATTTACGAAACAAGAAACGGAGAGCATGTTGTACATGTCAAACGGCGATGCCGTCGATAATATACTATTAAACAACATTGAAAGCGTTGTAAACCATCAATCAAAGCGTCTAAAATCCTCACTTTATGTCTTGTAGACTCGTGAATTGAAACGGAGCGTATACGCTTCGTCTACGGTAGTAGGAGAACCTGTTTTACGAAGTACGTTAGCTAACACGCTACGAATCCAAGTAATCCCTAAATCAGCAACTTTTAGGGTTGTTTCATACCTGAAAAAGTGGAGAAATCACCGGCCAGGTGATTGGGACAAGCTGCTGAAGCACGTGCAACTAGCGGCACGAAGGCAGGAAAAATCCCTTCTACTCTCTCTCTCAAACTCTCACCTTTTCTCTCTCCCAAAGCTAGGGTTTTGTAATTTCGGATGGGAGAGAGGAATGAGGGTTTCAACCCCTTTTATAAGCTTAAAAACGCCAGAAACAGGCTCCGGAACGAAGTTTACTTAGTGCATATCCAATTCGGGGCTATTTCGGTCCAAAAGATGCTTTCTGGTGTTCCCCTGGTTGAATGCGATCGGACTTAAGCTCATGCGTACCTGATCTAGCACGTATTAAGTTTTCAGTCCGGCAGGGTTCGTAGATCACACGTGGCGGACCAGTTTCAGTTCAGCGGTCACCGCACGTAGATCAGGGATGAAAGTCTCATGATATAAAATAGAAATTTTTCCTGATCCGAGGGTGTAATCTGGCTGAATTCTGACGGTCAGAACGCTTAATACTGACACGTCAAGTCGTGAGCCAGATTTAAATTTCAAATTCCAATTATGTCCCTATTCGCACTCGCTTTAGTCCGGGCTCAATGAAATAGCCTGTGATTATCGGTTGGACTTGATTTTCGAAATGATTGTCAAGTCCAGCTAGGCAGTTCTAACAGTCTAAGATAGGAGGTATCGGACTTTCGACGCGTGGTCTAGATCCAATACAAAATTTCAAAGTGGTCCTGAGAATAAACCTGCTTAGAGTTTGATCCGAGGTTATAGAGTATTATAGAGTCATTGGTTCTACTCGATTTGGGTCTTGTAGAACGTATTTAAAGTGATCAGGGACTATTTCCCAGCTACTCTAACGTTGCGCTAGCTAACTTACGCTTAATTTCCATAGGAATTAATCCTAAGTGGTTTCTTTGGCTATGGAATTGGTTTCTGAGTGATTTTCCAGATGTTTTAGTTGACCCATTGCCTAAGAACGTCAAATCCCAGATTGGCCAATATCCATGGTATTACAATCTACCCCCCTTAAAATAAAATTTCGTCCCCGAAATTAGCGAAGGGTAATGAGTACTTTTTCTAAGGAAGGTTCAAATCCTATTTAATGACCTTACCGTACATATATCCCAACTCAAATGTTTCGATCCTGGGCCAATGGGAAAGAGGCCAAGCACTCTTCCGCTGCGCCACTCTGATCGAACGGCAGCGTTGACTAACCTAACTGGATTGGACTCATTACGTTCTACCTCCCTTAATACTTGGTTTTACTTAGGGTTGAAGAATCTTCGCATCGATCCGTATATCGGAACGAGGCGCAACTTAGGGGCTATCCTTAACCTAAAATGGAAACAACCTTTCTCTACAGGGTTTTCCTTACTAATGATGCGTTCTATGACATTAGTACCTATGATCTTAGAGATGAGCCTAATCTCTATTGTAGTTAAGTTCAGGGGCAGGTATGAGTTGGTGGCAAGATATCGAATTCTCTACTGGCTTTAAGTCCTCGCCATTTCCCAAAGACAAAGCAATAACATTTGGTTATATGTGGTCGAGCCAACGCGGAAGCAAAGTTGTGTAGTGGGTCTGAGCCGGATACATAGACTTTCTGCCTAGAACAGAAATTTATTGTATCAGTTCTTAATCCTAAACGATGCCGATCTTCTGCTTGATCAGAGCATTGGATTTATTGGCAACTACCAGGATTGAGAAGTCAATTCAAACCGCGAATACTTCGCTGATAATTACATTTCCTTTACTCCGCGTTCCCGAATGCAATAAGCCCTTTGGGGAAGGCAATTCTAAGGGGCGTGCTTGTACATTCTAAGTTCAATCTAAGGGATTTATCGAAGGGATAATGTTCTACTTCAACCAAATCTAACATACAATTCCTTAGCATATACAGGCTTTACACTACTTAAAGTAACTAGTAGGCTAGTCTGTAACTCAGTAGCTATAATCTAAAGCCTAAGATGATACGTGAAATGGTTCCATACCATTTCTACTATAGGGAATTCTTCTATTGCTTAGGGTCAAGATTGTCTAAATGGAATTGGATTTCTTAGGTCGTCAGACCCTTCAATCTGCGTCCTCAACTCCCCCATCTCACACAGTGCCATGCGATACGTCGGCAGTGAGACGGGCGAGGAACCAGGAACCAGATCGATAGTGAAATCGATCACTCGTCGGGGCGGCAAGTCAGGGATCTTCCTGAACAAATCCTCAAACTTGCAAACGACTGGCGTATGCTCAAGCATCTGGGCACCAGCGTCTCACAATAAGGTGGCGTAACTAAGTATGCGGAAAGGGAGATTTACCCGCACTGGAAACATGAAGGATGTACCCTCTGGCTCGTAGGCTATCACTATACGAGTCTCGCAGTCAATCTCGGCCCTCGCTGCAGTCAACCAGTCCATGCCAAGAATGACATCGAGATAAATCAGAGCGGGATCGACGACGAGATCTAAAGCCATCGTCTTGCCCCCCAGATCCACCAAACAACCCTCACACATCTGGGTGGCATCTGTAAAGGACCCGTGAGCTGCATAAACTCGCACCCCGTCCATAGTAATGGTCTGTAGCCCAAGACGCCCAACTATAGCACGTGATATCAAAGAAATGGTGGAACCAGTGTCCACCATCACGAGAATAGGAGTACCTCCAATATGGGCAGTGACCTCGAAGGCTGAATGCTGAGAAGTCTGTATCGCAGCTGCCTCTACTGTCAAGGCATGTACCCGTGCCTGCTGTGGCCGATTCGGCCGCTGCACCGTGGGCCGTGAAGGCTGCCTGATCTGCGATACCGGAGGTCTGAAGGAAGGGTGCGCGGGAACCAACCGTATAGGCGGTGTTGATATCGCCTGTGGACGTATACGGTCGATCTTCTGCGGCGGCGAGAACCCACTATCCCGCATCCTAGAAAAACAACTCTGCGCCAAGTGGCCCTCTCTCCCACAATATGTGCATAGTAAATCAGAGTGCCGCATCGGGGGTACTGGCATGGTAGCCCTGGTAGGAGGGTCGATGAGAGGCCTCTTGCCCGCAGAGGGCCTGTCCTGCATCTCTGGTCATGGCCTAGGAGCAACAGGGCCACGAGATCGCGCAAGTCGATCCACATCCTGTTTTGCCCGCATGGACATGTGAATCAACTCCGCATAAGATGGAATGCTCATACAGCACATCTTCGACCGAATATCTGGTCGCAAACCCTCCAAAAAGCGCTGTATGCGCATCTGCTCATCAGCCAAAATAGTCAGGACGTATCTGCCCAACTCCGTGAACCGATGCTCATACTCCGTGACTGTCATGGCTCCCTGTCTGAGGTGGAGAAATTCATTCTCCCGGTCATGCCTGTACGTCTGGGGATAATACTTCTCGTGGAAGCAGAACTCAAACGCTGCCCATGTCCATACATAATCGGCAGCAACGGTCCGCAATATGCTGTCCCACCACAAGCTGGCCTCTCTCTCAAACAGGAATGTAGCCAGCTCTACCTGCTCGGCCTCTGTGCAATGAAGCATCCGCAATATCTTCGACACACGGTCGAGCCAGTACTCAGCCTCCTCGGGTCTGTGAGAACCCGTAAATGTGGGAGGCCGTAAGCGCTGAAATCGCTCTAATAGGCTCCGTGTATCTGCGGCATTCCCCGCAGGGTAAACAGGTGGCGCAGGATGAGCCATGCCCTCATCCTGGACGTATGTATAAGCATCCTTAGCAGGATGCGCAGGTGGTGCAGGTGGAGTCACACCCCCGCCCTGGGCTAGTGTCCCAACGATGGTAGTCAGAAGCTGCTGCTGCTGCTGCATCATAGCCAACATCTGCTCAAATCTGTCAGGAGGTGGAGCAGGCTGTGGTGGATGCTGTGTCGAAGTAGATGCACGATGAGGCTCTCTGACTGACGGTGTGAACGGCGGTGGTCCAACTGTAGGACCAGCAGTAGGCTGAGACGCACGAACTGTCTCAGGAATAGGACCCACAGCAGGGTCCGCATGGGTGTCAGACTGCGAAGGAGTCTGATTCATATGCTCACTCAACGTAAGCCGAACCGTGCTCCGCGTAGTCTTAGGCGGCATTCCCTATATTCAAAATAGGGCGCAACCTTGTCAGTCTCAATAGCACAAATACACCGCAACCATTCACATAAGGAGTCAAAGGCATTCCATGCATTTCATTTAATCAAAATTATCACAATACAAGGGATATATCCTTACAAGCATCATGACAAAAAATACATGGGAACTAAGACAGTTAAAATTATAACAACAACATAAACAAAACACTATCCCTAACAGGCTTACATAACAAAAGCAGAAAGTGACTAACTACTAACAACTACATCAAAGGTTGCATCGCTAGTCTGAATCGGGTGACGGAGGAGGAGCACCCTTATCCTGCAAGCAACACAGGATCGCCTTCAAGGTGCGAGTCACCTTGCCGAATTTCTTCTTTGTAACGGCCTTGTCATCCTCGACTTCAGCGCGAAGTTCTTGAACTTTCCTTCGCAAGGCGATCTGACTCTCCTCGATCCGAGTAATGCGATTATCGCTAGTAGCCTACGCAGAAGGAGGAGGGCTCTCATCTGTATCCTGAGCCTCCTCTTCTGCCTCTTCCTGAACTTCTGCTCCAGATTCTCCCTCACTTTGATCTTCCTCATCATCGAAGTCATCCTCGCTGTCCTCCTCAAGCTGATTTTCATGGTACTGCGACCCAATCTTCATCTTGACCATAGTCGACTCATCAATGGTATGAATCGAAACTGGCAATTCTAGCCCAAGTCTGTAGGCAAACTCAAGCGCAATCTTGCAAATCAGTCAGCCAAAAGGAAGCGATTCGGATGTTCGTCTTGACTTGGCTATGAGGATTATCTGTCGTAAGATGAAAGTGGCCATACATACGTTCTCTCCCTGGGCCACCAGATACAGGAAATCAACCATAAGGCGTGTACATTCAATGCGATTCGTTGACCTGGGATAAACGTTGTACGTGCAGATATGGTGCAACATGCGTAAATCATCAGACATATACGTCACCTTTAGGCTATTATTAGGCTGTCATGGAACCAACTTACCGCACAGAAACCTGGTGCGGTGATCGCGTTCACGTCTACTCCTCAGATTCTTCTCACTAGGATGAACATCACCAAGAGGCACGTTCAGAAGTCGCGCAATCAGTCGCACATCAATCATAGCCATTCGATCTCTACCAAAAGGGATTTTAAACTGCAATGGCTCCAAGGTAGGATTCTGGATACTAGCGTAGAAGGCACGAACGGTGCTCACATTAGCACAAGCGTGAGCTTCAAAGATCGGACCCCAATGCGTAGCTTCAATGCGCTCGAACAACAAAAATTCACCAAACAGTCGCCCTTCCACGTCCACCTTAAACAACACTTTGCGATCAGTGTATTGGCCATGAGGCATCTCTGATAGAATTACTCGCCCAAGGTGAGCATGGGGATCCAAATCCCGCTTTGTACGGCACCCTAGGGCTGCAGCTGGACCTGGGGCGGCGCTTGAACTTGCGGCACCACCCCGCGGTCTTCTCGATTAAGTAGGGCGGCTTGGCCCAGCCTCGTCTGTTGCGGTTTTCCTTTTACCCATCAAAGATATGATGGATGAGAGTGATAAAAGGCCTAAAATGGCTTCCACGAAAGCCATGGAAAATGAAGAAAATGCGGAGAAGTGGCTGTCCAATCTGGAAAAAGGAGATCTAGGCGTCGTAGAGGGATGTTTCAAGCTTCCCAAGGATGTATTTTCAAGGAGAAATGAAAATGGAAAAGTGAAATGGAGCACCTCACGATTTCAGCTCGATTTGGGGGTTTTTGGAGTTCCAAATGATGAAATCTTCAAGAGGAAGGGCTGCCAACTTCAAGGGAATGATGGATGATGGTCGTTTTTGGCCAAGGAGGGATCTAGGGATGATTTGGAACCACAAAATTTGGGGATGGTTGCTGGAAAACAGAAATGAAGGTATGGGGAGGGCTGTTTGTGAAGGAGATATACGTTCTAGGGGTTTTTTTACCCACGAACCCTACATGTGGGGTGTGAAAAACCCAAAATACCCCCACATCTCGCAGCAGACCTCCAACAGAGTAGGGTGGTCAGCGATGCATCGCCGGACCGGCGATGGCATCACCGACTGATCTCACTTTTGGTCAGTCAGACCACATGGGTCTGGTCCCCCATGGTCCAAGGACCCCAGATATGTACGGTTCGACCCCTGGTTCATTGTATTTTGACCTAAGTAAGCCCAAACATATGTTCAGGTCTTTTCAGGACCATTCTATAATCCCGAATACCAAACCCTATGATGCAGCATATGATTTTGGGGTAGAAAGATCCATTACATCCATCTAAACCCTTATTTACTAAAGAAAGTGAAGTTAGAATGGCCTTATGGCCATTTTTCATGAAATTTTACTATTCATTGTAAAATTTTATGAAAGTATTATTTTGTGTTATTTTTCCATTAGGTTTGATGCCTAACATGAAATGGATAAGAAAGAAATGAATATTGGAGTGGTGAGAGGAAGAATTTTGAAGATTTTTGGTGAAACGGGGTTTTTAAGCCCTGGCGATTGATGACAGGAGTCGTGGTCATCCCACGGCCCAAGGATTCACTTTCATGAGTTTAAAATTATTCAAAGAACATCTCAACCCGACTTCCTACGACCTAGGAGCTATTCGGGTTGCTTCACGCGACCCGAGATGCGTTACAGACTCAATCGTGCGATCGATTCGAATAGACATTGCCTATCGGCGAATCTGTGATCCTAGAAGTGTTTCTAGACCCTTCTCGCACCCACCTAAGTCAAAAGAAGCGACAGCGTACGTCGTGAGACCATAACCCAGGCCCGGTATACTCTTATTCATGCTATGATACCAACTTGTAACACCCTAAAAATTAGGGGTCATGTATAAACTCAACTCCCGAGTTCCAGACCGTCACTTATGCAACAAAAATGATTATGATTCAATGTTGTCTGATTTAAAGCATTCACATGAGTAAAAGTATATCAAAACTGCAATTCATACTTCAGATCCAGTGATAAAAGCCAGCAGAAGACTAAACAATATATATATCGCTGTATGGAAAACAAAGTAGATCTCATCTGTCTCTAAGGTATGAATACATCTCTGAGCCTAATAAACATATACATGAACAAAATCAAAATGTTCAAAATAGTCCCACTGAAGTCCCATCAACCCAGGTCACCTACGCAAAGCCATCATGATACTGCATGTACGAGAACTCGTCCTGGTCCTCGTCGATGTCTGGCTCTGCCTCCTGGATCTCAGTATCACCTGCATCTACAACAAGGTCTGGTGGGTGTTGAAAACACCATCCCATAACATGGGAATGAGTAGCTAAGTCAGTGGAATCATAGAGAAAAGATTAACATGTACACAATTCAATCATGCGATAATAGTAAAGCAGTAAATCAGACAATCCTAATACTGTTGTTAATGCAAGATGACATGACGTGATGTATGCCCTCACCGACGATCTACCTTATACGGCACCATCTTACGACCGCGGCATGCAATCGTCCTTCAAGTGCTCGACATCTTCCAGGCACATGCAATGTTATGGTGATATGATTTTCGAGTTGTTATTAGTCCATTCAAACAGCAGGATTGGGAAACTAAGGTACTTCCCTTGTATCAATCCCAACATAGATCCTGTCTAAGGTCGTCACTCCTAGTAATCTCATACGAAGTATATTTTGTAGGTCGCTGCAAGGGCTGCCAGGGCGGTTGCACGCACTCGTTGCACCGCTCCCCCATCACCTTATCAATACAGGCCTACTGTACTCTACTGCTACTGAAGGGTCGTCGCCTCCCGTAGACTTAGAATACGCTCGCGGTCACTACAAAGGACTCGTCGCTTGATCAGTATAGGCCGACAGGTAGAATATAGTGTCCCATACCACCATAATCTGCTCACGAGACTAGGTGCTCACTGGTCACTACGGGGAGGTTTGTGGCCCCAGCGTAGGCCGACAGCTTGACCACGGTGTCCCATACCACCATGCCCGGCTCATGAGTCTTCGTGGATCAAGGTACCATGGTTAACAGGGTTTACAATGGTAAGTTCAGTACCCTAGGTTCAAGCAGTTATGACTCATACAAGGTGAACATACATCGGCCAGTCGGGTTGCTTGACGGGCTCGACTAGCGCGATCGCATCTCAAGTCAAACGACATGAAGTGCGTAAAACACTTCGCGTGGCCTAACCACTGCTGCCAACTTCAAACACGACTCGCGTTCATCGACGCGTCGTTCATGGCCAAGACCAGCCAGCCACGAATTCGATTGGTTAACGACTGCCTGGACTAAGTATAGTCCCAAACAGTTATGGAATCACATCAGCAATTTATATAGGAATATTAGAATTGAAATACAATCATGTGAGCATGTTAACACATGTTATAACATTCAACTTAAGTAAATCTTCAAACACATATATTTCATGCATGTAACGAAATCATGCATATAGTCAACATGTAGGAAATCATTTAGGTCAGCATATTAATTGAGAAATCCATCTCAAACTAATTCATAACATCATTTAATTCAATACATACTAATACAAGCATTTATACAAATACATACACTACACACTTAAGTCTACAAATAGTATGTCGACCCGAAGTGCGCAATTAGGTGAATCTCTTCGCCAAACTAATTATGCACATATTCCTAACTTCCGAATGCGACAACAAACCATGTCAATCACATCAGAAAAATATGAACGCAATCTGTACTTCCTACAAATGACTAAAATGCCCTAAATCTCATATTCTTCGTTAATTTACGAAACAGGAAACGGAGAGCATGTTGTACACGTCAAATGGCGATGCCATCGATAATCTACTATTAAACAACATTGAAAGCCTTGTAAACCGTCAATCAAAGCGTCTAAAATCCTCACTTTATGTCTTGTAGACTCGTGAATTGAAACGGAGCGTATACGCTTCGTCTACGGCAGTAGGAGAACCTGTTTTACGAAGTAAGTTAGCTAACATGCTACGAATCCAAGTAATCCCTAAATCAGCAACTTTTAGGGTCGTTTCATACCTGAAAAAGTGGAGAAATCACCGGCCAGGTGATTGGGACAAGCTGCTGAAGCACGTGCAACTAGCGGCACAAAGGCGGGAAAAATCCCTTCTACTCTCTCTCTCAAACTCTCACCTTTTCTCTCTCCCAAAGCTAGGGTTTTGAAATTTTGGATGGGAGAGAGGAATGAGGGTTTTAACCCCTTTTATAAGCTTAAAAACGCCGGAAACAGGCTCCGGAACGAAGTTTACTTAGTGCATATCCAATTCGGGGCTGTTTCGGTCCAAAAGATGTTTTCTGGTGGTCCCCTGGTCGAATGTGATCGGACTTAAGCTCATGCGTACCTAATCTAGCATGTATTAAGTTTTCAGTCCGGCAGGGTTCGCAGATCGCACGTGGCGGACCAGTTTCAGTTCAGCGGTCACCGCGCGTAGATCAGGGCTGAAAGTCTCATGATATAAAATAGAAATTTTTCCTGATCCGAGGGTGTAATCTGGCTAAATTCTGACGGTCAAAACACTTAAACTGACACGTCAAGTCGTGAGCCAGATCTGAATTTCAAATTCCAATTATGTCCCTATTCGCACTCGCTTCAGTCCGGGCTCAATGAAATAGCCTGTGATTATCGGTTGGACTTGATTTTTGAAATGATTGTCAAGTCCAGCTAGGCGGTTCTAACGGTCTAAGATAGGAGGTATCGGACTTTCGACGCGCAGTCTAGATCCAATACAAAATTTCAAAGTGGTCCAGAGAACAAACCTGCTTAGAGTTTGATCCGAGGTTATAGAGTATTATAGAGTCATTGGTTCTACTCGATTTGGGTCTTGTAGAACGTATTTAAAGTGATCAGGGACTATTTCCCAGCTACTCTAACGTTGCGCTAGCTAACTTACGCTTAATTTCCATAGGAATTAATCTGTAACATCCCGAAAATCGGGGGGGTCGAGCAAAACCCAACTCCCGAGTTCCAAAATGTTATTTATGCAACATAGATATGTATGATTGAATGTTGTCTGTGATAATGTATTAAACATGAGTGAAATTAAGCCAGAACAGCATATCATACTCCAGAGACAGTTAAATTAACCAGCGGAAGTCTGTAATAGTATGTATAACATATATAAACTGTTGTATGTCTCCAGAGTGTGAACATGTTACCAGGTTATATACATACATGTATACTCCAAAAGTAGATGAAACGAATATACATGAGTGCGCTAAAAATATAATATGACAAATGTCAAAGTATCTAATCAACCTCCCTGTAATCCCGTCGATCACAACATGCATAAAGGAGGGATCCTCCTCATCATCATCAAGTCCAGCTCCGCCTCGCAGGCCGCGCCATCATCTGTAATCACAAAAGGTCTGGTGGGTGTTCAGGAACACCGTCCCGTAACGTGGGAGTGAGTAGCTAACTCAGTGGAATAATAGAGCAAGGATTAACATGTTCTCAAATCAATCACGCGATAATAGTAAAACAATAAATCAAACAATCCTAATACTGTTGTTAATGCAATTATGACATGACGTGATGTATGCCCTCACCGACGATCACCCTCATACGGCAACATCTTACGACCGCGGCATGCCACACTCCCTAGAGTGCTCCACATCTTCCAGGCACATGCAATGCTATGGTGATATGATTACCAAGTTGTTATTAGTCCATTCAAACAGCAGGATTGGGAAACTAAGGTACTTCCCTTGTATCAATCCCAACACGGATCCTGTCTAGGGTCGTCACTCCTAGTAATCTCATACGATGTACATTTCGTAGGTCACTGCAAGGGCTGCCAGGGCTGTTGCTCGCACTCGTTGCACCGCTCCCACATCACCTTATCAATACAGGCCTATTGTACTCTACTGCACGGAAGGGTCGTCGCCTCCCGTGAACTCAGAATACACTCGCGGTCACTACAAAGGGCTCGTCGCCTGATCAGTGTAGGCCGACAGCTAGAATATAGTGTCCCATACCACCATAATCTGCTCACGAGTCAAGGTGCTCATTGGTCACTACGGGGAGGTTTGTGGCCCCAGCGTAGGCCGACAGCTCGACCACGGTGTCCCATACCACCATGCCCGGCTCATGAGTCTTCGTGGATCAAGGTACCACGGTTAATAGGGTTTACAATTGTAAGTTCAGTACCCTAGGTTCAAGCAGTTATGATACATACAAGGTGAACAAACATCGGCCAGTCGGGTTACTTGACGGGCTCGACTAGCGCGATCGCATCTCGAATTGAACGACATGAAGTGCGTAAAACACTTCGCGTGGCCTAACCACTGCCGCCAACTCTCAACACGAATCACATTCATCGACGCGTCGTTCGTGGCTATGACCAGTCAGCCACGAATTCGCTCGGTTACCGACTGCCTGGACTAAGTCAAGTCCCACACATCTATGGTATCACATTAACACTATAAAAAGGTATTGGAATTGAAATATATCATGTGAGCATGTTAGCACATGTTATAACATTCAACTTAAGCAAATCTTCAAGGCATACTTCCCATGCATATTCAACTTAAGCAAATCCTCAAGCACATACATTCCATGCATGTAATGAAATCATGCATTTTGTCAACAAGTAGAAAATCATTTAGGTCAGCATAATAATTGAAAAATCAATCACAAACTATCAAATAACATCATTTAATTCAATACATACTAATACAAGCATTTATACAAACACATACACTACACACTTAAGTCTACATATAGTATGTCGACCCAAAGTGCGCAACTAGGCGAATCTCTTCGCCAAACTAATTATGCACGCATTCCTAACTTCCTAATGCGACAACAAACCATGTCAATCACATCAGCAAAATATGAATGTAAACAGTACTTCCTACAAATGACTAAAATGCCCTAAATCTCATATTCTTCGTTAGCTTACGAAACGGGAAACAGAGAGCATTTTGTACATGTCAAACGGCGATGCCGTCAAGAATCTACTATTAAACGACATTGAAAGCGTTGGGAACCGTCAATCAAAGCGTCTAAAATCCTCACCTTATGTCTTGTAGACTCGGGAATTGAAACGGAGCGTATACGCTTCGTCTACGGCGAGTAAGGAGCTTAATACACAAGATCCATAAGCTACATCGCTATGGAAACAAGGGGAACTCAAATCAACGACTATTTATGGTTTTTACTTACCTAGGATCGCGGTGGAATCGCCAGGAAAGCGGTAGAGGTGTGTTGCTTAAGCACGTGCAACGCGTAGTACAAGTGGCAGGAAGAACTCTCCCACACTCTCACAATCTCCCACCTTTTTCTCTCTCCCAAGCTAGGGCTTCTCTCAAATTCGGATGGGAGAGAGGAGTGAGGGTTTCAACCCCTTTTATAGCCTACAACATGCCCAAAATAGGCTTGGGAACAATGTTTACTTGGTGCCTAACCAAATCGGGGCCGTTTCGGTCCAAAAGGGCATTTCTGGAGGTCCCCAGGCCAAATGCGGTCGGACTTAAGCTCATGCATACTGGATCTAGCACACATCCAGTTTTCAGACCGGTTGGGTTCCCAGATCGCACGTGGCGACCCAGTTTCAGTTTAACGGTCATCGCACCAAGATCAGGCCTATAAGTCTCGTGATATATAATAGATATTTTTCCTGATCCAAGGGTGTAATTTGGCTGTATTCTGACGGTCAGAACGCTTAATACTGATGCGTCAAATTTGTGTGCCAGATTTGAATTTGAAATTCCAACTATGTCCCTATTCACACTCTCTTCGGTCCGGGCTCAATGAAATAGCCTGTGATCGTCAGTTGGACTTGATATTCGAAACGATTGCCAAGCCCAGCTAAGTGGTCATAACGGTCTAAGATGGTAGGCATCTGACTTACGACGCGCGGTCTAGATCCAATACAAAGTTTCAAGGAGGTCCCGAGAACAAACCGGCTTAGAGTTTGATCCGAGGCTTTAGAGCATTATAGCACCCTTGGTTCCACTCGCTTTGGGCCTTGTAGAACGTATTTAAAGTAATCAGGGACTGTTTCCCAGCCACTCCAACGTTGCGCTAGCTAACTTATGCTTAGTTTCTAAAGAAATTTATCCTAAGTAGTTTCTTTGGCTATGGAATTGGGTTCTGAACGATTTTTCAGGTGTTTTAATTGACCCACTGCCTAAGGACGTCAAATCCCAGGTTAGCCAAAATCCGGGGTGTTACAATCTACCCCCCTTAAAACACAATGTCGTCCCCGACATTGGCGAAGGGCAAGGAGTACTTTCTCTAAGGAAGGTTCAAATCCTATTTAATAACCTAATCGTACATATAACCTAAATCAAATGTTTCGATCCTGGGCCAGTGGGAAAGAGGCCAACCACTCTTCCGCTGCGCCACACTGATCGAACGGCAGTGTTGACTAATCCTAACTGGATTGGACTTAATACATTCTACCCCCCTTAAAACTTGGTTCTACTTAAAGTCTGAGAATCGTTGCATCGATCCGTATATCGGAACGGGGCGTAACTTAGGGGCTATCCTTAACCTTTCTCTACATGATTTTAAGTCCTTGCCATTTCCCAAAGACAATGTGATCCTGTTTAGTTGTAGATGGTTGGGCTATCACAGAAGAAAGGTTGTGTAGTGGGTTTAAGTCGGATACGTTGAACCTTCTGTCTAATCAGGACAGAAAATGTGTTGTATCAGTTCTTAATCCAAGTCGATGCCGATCCTCTGCTTGATCAGAGCATTGGATTCATTGGTAACCACTAGGAGTAAGAAATCGACTCAAACCGCGAATACATCGCTTACATGTAGTTCCTTTACTCTGCGTTTCCAAATGCAATAAGTCCTTGGGAAAGGCAATTCTAAGGGGCGTGCTAGTTCATTCTAAGTTCAATCTGAGGGAGTTATAAATGTTCCCTGAGAGTGTATGGTTCCTTCCTATGGCCAACAACAGGAGTCTATAAGTCATAAGGGGATCTATCCAAGGAAGGGAGTCTCATTCCAATCAAAACTAATCTATCATTCTTTAACATATACAGGCTTTACCCTACTCTAGGTAACTAGTAGGCTAGTCTGTAACTCAGTAGCTATAATCTAAAGCTTAAGATTATACGGAAATGGCTTTCCATACCATTTCTACTACAGCGAGTTGTTCTATCGCTTAGGGTCAAGATTGTCTAAATGGAATTGAATTTCTTATGTCGTCAGACTCTTCAAATCTAGGAGTGCTAATTCTAGGACCAAAACGCCAAGGGCCTATGTGGCCAGTAGCATTCAGTTGTATTAAATAGAACCGCGTTCTTAGTTCCATAGTGGGATCGGAAGTGGCATGCTTGGTAGGAGGGTGGGGTGGGATAAAAACTAATTTGTAGGCTGAATCCCGGGAGTTACAATACTCCCGATTCAGGGACAATAGCTTACAGTGAAATGAGACGGCATGCACTCCATTCCACAAACTTTGGCTACATTAAGCCCAAACCACTACACAAACATTCACATAACAAGTTGAAAAGCATCATACATTTCATTAAACCAAAATTGTCATAATACAAGGGATATCTCCCTATAAGTATCATGACAAAAAGTACATGGGAGCTATGTCAGTCAGCTACTACAGCAACATAGGTAAACTACCAGCCTTATCAGGCTTACAAAACACCACTTAAAACAGAAAATGACTAACTACTAATAATAACATCAAAGATCGCATCGCTAGTCGGAGTCTGGTGATGGAGGAGGAGCACCCTTATCCTGTAAGCAACACAGGATTGCCTTCAAGGTGCGAGTCACCTTGCCAAACTTCTTCTTTGTAACGGCCTTGGCATCAGCGACTTCTGCTCGAAGTTCTTGGACTTCCCTACGCAAAGCGGTCTGACTCTCCTCCATCCGAGTAATGCGGTCGTCGATAGTAGTCTGCGCAGGAGGAGGGCTCTCATCAGTATCCTGAGCCTCCTCCTGAACCTCTACACTAGGTTCTTCTTCGCTTTGATCTTCCTCTTCATCAAAGTCATCCCCACTATCCCTTTCAAGTTGATTTTCACGGTATTGCGACCCAATCTTCATCTTGACCATTGTCGACTCATCGATAGTGTGAATCGATACCGGTAATTCGGGTCCAAGTCTATAGGCAAACTCAAGCGCAATCTTGCAAATGAGTCGGCCAAAGGGAAGGGATTCGGATGTTCTCCTCGACCTGGCTATGAGAACTATCTGCCGTAAGATGAAAGTGGCCATACATACGTTCTCTCCCTGGGCCACCAGAAATAAGAAATCGACCATAAGACGTGTGCATTCAATGCGGTTCGTCGACCTGGGATAGACATTGAACGTGCAGATATGGTGCAGCAGGCGCAAATCCTCAGACATGTACGTCACCTTGAGGCTATTATTAGGCTGCCATGGAACCAACTTACCGCACAGAAGCCTGGTGCGGCGATCTCGTTCACGTCTAGTCCTCAAATTCTTCTCACTTGGATGCACATCGCCTAGAGGCACGTTGAGAAGTCGCGCAATCAACCGAACGTCGATCGTAGCCATCCGATCTCTACCAAAAGGGATTTTGAACTGCAAAGGCTCCAAGGTAGGACTCTGGATGCTAGCATAGAAGGCACAAACAGTGCTCACATTAGCACGAGCGCGAGCTTCAAAGATCGGTCCCCAGTGCACAGCTTCAATGCGTTCGAACAACAGATACTCGCCGAACAATCGCCCATCTACGTCCGCCTCAAATAACACTCTACGATCAGTGTATTCACCATGAGGCATCTCTGATAGGATGGTTCGTCCAAGATGTGCATGGGGATCCAAATCCCGCTTTGTACGGCACTCCAGGACTACAGCTGGACCTGCGGCGGTGCTTGAACTTGCGGCACCACCCCGCGGTCTTCTTGATCGAGCAGGACGGCTCGGCCCAGCCTCGTCTGTCGCGGTTTTCCTCTTACCCATCAAAGATATGATGGATGAGAGTGACAAAAGGCCCAAAATGGCTTCCACGAAAGCCATGGAAAACGCTGAAAATGCGGAGAAATGGCTGCCCAATCTGACAAAAGGAAATCTAGGCGTCGTAGAGGGATGCTTCAAGCTTCCCAAGGCTGTACTTTCAGGGAAAAATAAGAATAAAAAGATGGAATGGAGCTGCTCACGATTTCAGCACTATTTGGGGGATTTTGGAACTCCAAATGGGAAAATCTTCAAGGAAAGGGGCTGCCAACACCCAATAATTGATGGGTGGTGGTCGGTTTTGGCCAAGGAAGGGTTTAGGAGGGGTTTGGGTCGCCGGGGTTTGGAATGGAGTGCTGAAAATCGAATCTAGGGTATGCAAGGGGGCTGTTTGTGAAGGAGAGGTGGGTTTTAGGGGTTTTCGTGGGATGGGAGGTAGCTAGGGGTGATGTGGACCCTGTTTAAGGGAGTGCGCCCGAAGGACAGCACCCCCGGAGCTCGCCGGCCGGCGATGCATCGCCCGGCCGGCGATGGCATCGCCGGTCAACTTGCAAGTTGACCGGTGGGACCCCATGGGTCTGGTCCCCCATGGTCTCAGGGTACCAAAAAGTCAGGTCCCACCCCTTGGTTCATTGTATTTTGGTCTCTATGAGCCCAAACATGTGTTCGGGGCTTTCCGGGTCCACATCGCAATCCCGAATACCAAACCATATGATGCAGCATATGAATTTGTGGTAGAAGGAGCCAGTACATCTTTCTAGCTCCTTAGTTGCTAAAGAAAGTGAAGTTAGAATGGACTTATGGCCATTTTTCATGAAATTTTACTATTCACTGTAAAATTTTGTGAAAGTACTAATCTGTGTTATTTTCACATTAGGTTTGATGCCTAATATGAAATGGATAAGAAAGAAATGAAGATTGGAGTGTTTAGAGGAGGAATTTTGAAGATTTTTGGTGAAACGGGGTTTTTAAGCCCTGGCGATTGAATACATGGGTCGTGGTTGTCCCACGGCCCAAGGATTCACATTAACGGGTTTAAAACTACTCATAGGTCATCTCAACCTGACTCCCTACAGCTTAGAAGTGATTCGGGTTACTTTACGCGACCCGAGATACGTTACAGACTCGATCTTGCGATCGATCCTAATAGACTTCGCCTATCGGCGAATCTGCGATCCTAGAAGTGTTTCTAGACCCTTCTCGCACCCACCTAAGTCAAGGGAAGCGACAGCGTACGTCGCGTGACCATAACCTAGGCCCGGTTTAATCCAAATCATGCTCTGATACCATCTGTAACATCCCGAAAATCGGGGGGGTCGAGCAAAACCCAACTCCCGAGTTCCAAAATGTTATTTATGCAACATAGATATATATGATTGAATGTTGTCTGTGATAATGTATTAAACATGAGTGAAATTAAGCCAGAACAGCATATCATACTCCAGAGACAGTTAAATTAACCAGCGGAAGTCTGTAATAGTATGTATAACATATATAAACTGTTGTATGTCTCCAGAGTGTGAACATGTTACCAGGTTATATACATACATGTATACTCCAAAAGTAGATGAAACGAATATACATGAGTGCGCTAAAAATATAATATGACAAATGTCAAAGTATCTAATCAACCTCCCTGTAATCCCGTCGATCACAACATGCATAAAGGAGGGATCCTCCTCATCATCATCAAGTCCAGCTCCGCCTCGCAGGCCGCGCCATCATCTGTAATCACAAAAGGTCTGGTGGGTGTCTAGGAACACCGTCCCGTAACGTGGGAGTGAGTAGCTAACTCAGTGGAATAATAGAGCAAGGATTAACATGTTCTCAAATCAATCACGCGATAATAGTAAAGCAATAAATCAAACAATCCTAATACTGTTGTTAATGCAATTATGACATGACGTGATGTATGCCCTCACCGACGATCACCCTCATACGGCAACATCTTACGACCGCTGCATGCCACACTCCCTAGAGTGCTCCACATCTTCCAGGCACATGCAATGCTATGGTGATATGATTACCAAGTTGTTATTAGTCCATTCAAACAGCAGGATTGGGAAACTAAGGTACTTCCCTTGTATCAATCCCAATACGGATCCTGTCTAGGGTCGTCACTCCTAGTAATCTCATACGATGTACATTTCGTAGGTCACTGCAAGGGCTGCCAGGGCTGTTGCTCGCACTCGTTGCACCGCTCCCCCATCACCTTATCAATACAGGCCTACTGTACTCTACTGCACGGAAGGGTCGTCGCCTCCCGTGAACTCAGAATACGCTCGCGGTCACTACAAAGGGCTCGTCGCCTGATCAGTGTAGGCCGACAGCTAGAATATAGTGTCCCATACCACCATAATCTGCTCACGAGTCAAGGTGCTCATTGGTCACTACGGGGAGGTTTGTGGCCCCAGCGTAGGCCGACAGCTCGACCACGGTGTCCCATACCACCATGCCCGGCTCATGAGTCTTCGTGGATCAAGGTACCACGGTTAATAGGGTTTACAATGGTAAGTTCAGTACCCTAGGTTCAAGCAGTTATGATACATATAAGGTGAACAAACATCGGCCAGTCGGGTTACTTGACGGGCTCGACTAGCGCGATCGCATCTCGAATTGAACGACATGAAGTGCGTAAAACACTTCGCGTGGCCTAACCACTGCCGCCAACTCTCAACACGAATCACATTCATCGACGCGTCGTTCGTGGCTATGACCAATCAGCCACGAATTCGCTCGGTTACCGACTGCCTGGACTAAGTCAAGTCCCACACATCTATGGTATCACATTAACACTATAAAAAGGTATTGGAATTGAAATATATCATGTGAGCATGTTAGCACATGTTATAACATTCAACTTAAGCAAATCTTCAAGGCATACTTCCCATGCATATTCAACTTAAGCAAATCCTCAAGCACATACATTCCATGCATGTAATGAAATCATGCATTTTGTCAACAAGTAGAAAATCATTTAGGTCAGCATAATAATTGAAAAATCAATCACAAACTATCAAATAACATCATTTAATTCAATACATACTAATACAAGCATTTATACAAACACATACACTACACACTTAAGTCTACATATAGTATGTCGACCCAAAGTGCGCAACTAGGCGAATCTCTTCGCCAAACTAATTATGCACGCATTCCTAACTTCCTAATGCGACAACAAACCATGTCAATCACATCAGCAAAATATGAATGTAAACAGTACTTCCTACAAATGACTAAAATGCCCTAAATCTCATATTCTTCGTTAGCTTACGAAACGGGAAACAGAGAGCATTTTGTACATGTCAAATGGCGATGCCGTCAAGAATCTACTATTAAACGACATTGAAAGCGTTGGGAACCGTCAATCAAAGCGTCTAAAATCCTCACCTTATGTCTTGTAGACTCGGGAATTGAAACGGAGCGTATACGCTTCGTCTACGGCGAGTAAGGAGCCTAATACACAAGATCCATAAGCTACATCGCTATGGAAACAAGGGGAACTCAAATCAACGACTATTTATGGTTTTTACTTACCTAGGATCGCGGTGGAATCGCCAGGAAAGCGGTAGAGGTGTGTTGCTTAAGCACGTGCAACGCGTAGTACAAGTGGCAGGAAGAACTCTCCCACACTCTCACAATCTCCCACCTTTTTCTCTCTCCTAAGCTAGGGCTTCTCTCAAATTCGGATGGGAGAGAGGAGTGAGGGTTTCAACCCCTTTTATAGCCTACAACATGCCCAAAATAGGCTTGGGAACAATGTTTACTTGGTGCCTAACCAAATCGGGGCCGTTTCGGTCCAAAAGGGCATTTCTGGAGGTCCCCAGGCCAAATGCGGTCGGACTTAAGCTCATGCATACTGGATCTAGCACACATCCAGTTTTCAGACCGGTTGGGTTCCCAGATCGCACGTGGCGACCCAGTTTCAGTTTAACGGTCATCGCACCAAGATCAGGCCTATAAGTCTCGTGATATATAATAGATATTTTTCCTGATCCAAGGGTGTAATTTGGCTGTATTCTGACGGTCAGAACGCTTAATACTGATGCGTCAAATTTGTGTGCCAGATTTGAATTTGAAATTCCAACTGTCCCTATTCACACTCTCTTCAGTCCGGGCTCAATGAAATAGCCTGTGATCGTCAGTTGGACTTGATATTCGAAACGATTGCCAAGCCCAGCTAAGTGGTCATAACGGTCTAAGATGGTAGGCATCTGACTTACGACGCGCGGTCTAGATCCAATACAAAGTTTCAAGGAGGTCCCGAGAACAAACCAGCTTAGAGTTTGATCCGAGGCTTTAGAGCATTATAGCACCCTTGGTTCCACTCGCTTTGGGCCTTGTAGAACGTATTTAAAGTAATCAGGGACTGTTTCCCAGCCACTCCAACGTTGCGCTAGCTAACTTATACTTAGTTTCTAAAGAAATTTATCCTAAGTGGTTTCTTTGGCTATGGAATTGGGTTCTGAACGATTTTTCAGGTGTTTTAATTGACCCACTGCCTAAGGACGTCAAATCCCAGGTTAGCCAAAATCCGGGGTGTTACATAATCCTAAGTGGTTTCTTTGGCTATGGAATTGGGTTCTGAGCGATTTTCTAGATGTTTTAGTTGACCCATTGCCTAAGGACATCAAATCCTAGATTGGCCAAAATTCGGGGTATTACAGGTGCGGACTATAAACATTTAGGTTATGGTTTTCAAGGCTTTCAATGTCAGTAATAATTTATGTCTGACTTGATTACTGTCATATGATCTTAGTTATGACGTTTTCGATATATCATGTATATGTGAACTAGGTTGTATACTAAATGCATTACATGTGTTTGTTGAAATGTTTGAATGAATAAGAAATTATGATTTATGCTTGCCATGGCTATTAATCTAGAATTCATGTTTGTTGTACGTATAACAACTCCTTTATGAAAGGATTTGTCATAATATAGGTTATGACTAATTTATTTCGTGTATGTTGAAATGTGTAGTCTAAGTGTTTGATAAAATGTCTGAATGAGAAATGACTTGTTGAAATGTATTTAATAAGGGTGTTGAGATAGGTTTCTCAATTACCATATCAATAGTTATAGTTTCCTTCATGTAACCTACCTTTTTACTACATGATTTATGGATGAATTGCCCATGTATGATAACATCTGTAATATGATTGTTAAAATGCCCGAATGAGAATTCTATTTGAATTGGTTGTTAAATGTTGTTTTAACTATCACATGAATGCCTATTGTATTTGAGTATGATTGAGACTAATACGTAGTCTAGGCAATCAGTAACCATTTCTAATCAAGTGGTTAGACTAATCTCGCCACAATGGATACGTTTGATGAATCTGAGTCGTACAGTGATTATCGGCAGTGGTTAGGCCACGAGGAGTGCATATGCGCTCGTACCAATTGAACTTGTCAAGTAACTTGATTGGCCTAATGTGTGTTTACCATGTATGGACGCTACTGCTTGAATCTAAGGTACCACTTCCAAATGTAAAGCCTATTTTAAAATTAATACCATGATCCACTAAGAATCATGAGTCAGGCATGGTGGTATGGGACAACGTGGTTGAGCTGTTGGCTTACGCTGGGGTGACGAGCCTCCCCGTAGTGACCAATGGATAACCCAAACTCATGAGCTTAATACGGTGGTATGAGACACTATATTCGAGTTATCACCCTATGATCAGGTGATGAGCCTCTCGTAGTGACCTTGAGTATAAATCAAGCCTACACTAAGGTGACGAGCCTTCCGTAGTGACCTCGAGTGTAAACTCGTGAACTTACTTATCCATTATTTTTCAAATTAGGGGTGATTTTTCTCTATAACTTGCCTATCGTATGTGATTAAATAAGATTAACAACCCTAAATGGATCATCGTTTGGGTAAATGATATAAAGGGAGGTACCTTAACTTCCTGAATCTACTGTATGAATAAGCCTAACTAAGTATTTGGCTAACACTATCATGCACCACATTACATGTGCTTTGGCGAGGTAGTGCACAGTGGGAGTTGCATGCACGATCATGAGATGATGTCGCTGAGGGAGTGCAGGCAAGGGTATACATCATTATAGCATATCATTCCTTCATGAACAAGAGTACTCAGGACATGATTGTTGTACTGCTTTATCATTACTGCTTGACTGAATTGATAACATGTTAACCTTTGCCTTATAACTCCACTGAGTTGATCACTCACTCCCACTCTGGGATTGTATTTTAAAACACCAACCAGACTCTATTGTAGATGCAAGTGGCGATGATACGTACGTTGCTGATTGGGATTTTACAGATGAGGAGGAATTCTCCTATGTTCAGTTATTAGGTTGGTCTATGTAGACCATGTGTTGATCGACTAGATTACAGGGATTATATGATTTAGTCAGACTTCCACATTTTTTATTTTGTAAATTTTGGAACAATACATGTATATATTTAGCCTAGTAACATGCTCATACTCTGGGGATTGAGAAACACTTATTTACTTATATACCTATCTTAGTCTTCTGCTTTCTTAACTTAATTATCTCTAGAGTATGATATGTTAATTTAGTAAAATCTCACTCATGTTTAATGCGCTAATATGGACAACATTTAAACATCATTATCTATATTGCATAAGTGATGCGTTGGAACTTTGGAGTTGAGCTTTGCTCGACCCCTAATTTTTAAGGCATTACAAGTTGGTATCAGAGCGTGATTTGGATTAAACTGGACCAGGGTTATGGTAGCACAATGCACATTGACGTACTTTGACTTAGGAGGGGGCGATGAAATGTAGAAACAGCCTTAGGATCCCAAGTTCACCAACGGGCGAAAAGTGACCATTGCATATAGCCCGTACGCGACTGAGACCATGTAAAATGATCTCAATCCATCCTTGGGGCACCAAACGACAAGTTTAGATTATTATTCAGCAAATTCCAAACTTGAAACGCCCCAAAAGGCATGAATATGCGTGAGATGGGGCGAGAAAACACACTTCACGACCATAGGGGCCCAGATCGAATGAAATGGGGGAAACCAGAGTAGCCCCGGTACATTTTTGAAACCCTGGGGGGAGGCCACTATCTCTAAGCTACGACATTATGGCCAGCATAGGGAGGCGCGACACCACCGCATTGACCGCGATGCATCACGTTCGGGTCTAATGGGCCGTGGCGGGCTCACGGGTCCAGCGGCCCGCTGCCCCTCCCACACACATGTGGGGCCTGTTTGCATGTGGGTCCACCTTATTTAGGGTCCCTTTACCCCCCTTTACTCATTTCACCCCTCCCTTAGCTCTCAAACCCCTCCAAACTTGTAATCTCACTTTCAAATCTCTCTTCCATACACCACAAACTTCATCTTCTTCCTTTTCTTACACCCACCTCCACCATTCTCTCAAACCCATCTCCTACTACCTTCAATCCCCTTTATTTCTTCTCATTTGAGTGCACAAACCCACCTTTGTGTCTTATAAACTTCAAAATCCACCAACCCATCTTATCCTTCAATCTTACTTCACTCTCATGGCTCTTTTTGGGCTAGTGGCTGCCATCTTTTCCCTTTCCACGCTCCTTTCCCTTATGAGAAAGAAGAGGGCACCCGTGGATTAAGTCGGGCCTAACCGCCCTACCCGTCCAAGGAAGCAGAAAGGTGTTGAGGCTAGCACTAGCATTGAATGAGAGCGAAGGACAAAGTGGGATCTCGATCCCCAAATTTCTCTCGAAAGACCTCTACCGGTAAGCGTCGAACATGGTAGATTTCAAGGTCGTAGAGTTATCTTTGAAGTACACGTGGACGAAAAACTATTTGGGCTTTATCCGGTGATGGACCTCCTATTGGACACCGAGTGGGGACCCATATTTGAAGGCAAGTCACATGCGTGTGAGAGCATTATCCAAGCCTTCTATGCCCACATACGAGAGCCACTGATGGATCCTCTACAGTTGACTCTCCCTGTGGGAAGGCGTGAAGCCATTGTTGATGTTGGTGTGATAGCCCGAATCATGGAGATTCCACGTGGCGAGGTGCATGCTACGAGAGGAATCTCAAGAGTATGTATGAAAGAGATCACCACATGTGATATCTTTGTGGTCGACTAGTTCACTGGAAGTGAGGAAATTGCTTCCCAGTGACCAAGATGACTCATGACTTTCACTTACTTCACCCTATATTCACATACAATGCATATCCTAGGTGGAGTAATCACACCGAATGAACGCGATTGATGGTGGATTTCCTATATAGAGCTGGGTAAGGAGATATGTTATGCCTTCCAACGTTTGTCATGTTACAGATAGTACAGACCGCATGCGCTGTTAGGGGAGATCTTTCACTCCCATTTGGCTGATCCATATGCAAGCTTGCTCATGAATTCAGCTACAACTTAACACGGAGGAGCTTACGCGGATCCATTTCATCAATGACACTACTCTTAACAACATGGGTATTGGGCCATGAAAACACTAAGCCCATCTTGATGAGTATGGTGACGAGATAGAGGAAGAGGAAGGAATTTGAGGAAGACAGTGAAGGCGAGGAAGGAAGTGATAGTGAGGGAAGTGATGAGGAAGAGCAGGGAGAGGAAGAAGAGGAGGCCCAAGACTCTGATGGGGGCTCTCCTCCTGCTATACATGAATACCACAGTGATCGGGCTGCCTTAGAAGCCCGCTTGGCTTAGATTGAGGAGACACAGGCTGTCCTGAGACAGGAGGTCAGAGAGACCCGGGCTAAAGTGAAGCAAGAGCTTGAGGAGAATAAGGCCTATATGAAACAGAAGTTCAAGAAGATCTCCCACACTCTAAAGACCCTGTTGTGCTATATGCAGGACAAGGGTGCTCCTCCACCATCACCAGAGTCGAATGACTAGTCATATGTTGTAGTCGTCTTTGGGTTTTCCTTATTTTTCTTGCTTTCTATGTGATAGCCTTGTTAGGCTTAGTAGTATGGTAGAGTTGTTAGTGTGTTTTAGTGTTTAAAGCTTTGTTAGATTAGTTCACATACATATTTTGTCATGATCCATGTAAGCCTACATCTCACGTATTGTAACAATTTCGATTAAATGAAATGCATGAAGCTCCTTTTGTTATGAAATGTGTAGAATGCTTGAGAAATTGAGTGTTGTTATGCTAAATCTTACATGTGTTGCACCCTATGTTGTGTATAGGGAATGCCTCCGAAAATCACTCAGAATACAACACATCTTGCACTTGACGGATCATCTGACGGGCCACCTCCCCTAAGCGATAGCCACACAGACCCAGTTTGGGCCCTGACAGTGACATTATGCTGGATTCATAGCCAGCCACTGGTCCCACCAATGGGCCAACACCTTTTGCACCACCTATTCCAGAATAGAACCGTGCGTCCACCTCGACGCCACCCATGCCTCATGCAGCTTCTCCTCTTGATAGGTTGGAGCAAATGAAACTCCTTATGCAGCAGCAACAGTAGATTTGGACCACCATTGTGGGGGCTTTTGCCGAGAACATGAACGTGGTCCTGCCTGCACCACCTGTGTACCCTGTTGGAAACATGAATGCCTCAGTTTATTTAAGCAATTCCAGCATTTTTTACCTCCTACTTTTGTCAGTACTTACAAAATCGAGGAGGTCAAGTACTAGCTTGATCACATCTTTAAAATGCTGAAGCTGTTATAATGCACTGAGGTAGAGTAGATTGAGTTGGTTACGTACATGTCCGAGAAGGAGGATAGTCTATGGTGGGATAACGTCGTACAGATAGTGGTTGCTGGGTACATATGGATGTGGGAAGCTTTTGAGACCTGCTTCCATGGGATGTACTTCCCCCTCACTTATCGCAATGAGGGAGAGTTTCTTTAACTCCGATAGGGAGGGATGACCATGATAGAGTATGAGAACCGCTTCACGGAGCTAGCCAGATAGGCTCTTTTGATACTAGTGAACGAACCGATGAAGATGCGGTGATTTTCTGAGGGTCTGCGGCCTGAGATCCGTTTGAAGATGTGTTGCGCTAGCATTCTCAACTATGCTGAACTAGTGAGCATGTCCCTACGAGCTGAGCAGGATGAGGATAAACTATCCCGTATGAGCATGCCCATGGGCCCAAGGACTGGACCTGACTTGCCGAAATGACCCTTCCTCGACAAGAGGCCATGTCCAGATTTGCCTCTTAGGCTCATGGCTCCACCGACACAGCCTAGGCGATTATATGCGTGGTGCACTTACTGCAAGAGGTTGGGCCATATTGACACTTACTACTTTACCAGGATGAGGGATAATGGCTTTACACCGCCTCAGAAGATCAACCGTCAGTTACCTCACACCATTTCAGCTCCACCTCTACGATCAATGCCACTTGCATAGCCATCTTACTGGTCACCCACACCTCGATTTAGGCCACCTCAATGACCTATGGCAGCGCAGCCGAATCAACCTCAACAAGCTCGGGTACACTCACTTGTAGCTAAGGCATCCAAGATAGCAATTGCAGCACCATTGGCTTTCGAAGTCACAACACACATCCAAGGTATACCTTTCTTCCTATTGGTGGACACCGGGTCCACTATTTTAATAATATTATGTGCAGCAATCAAGCGACTAGTATTGAAAACTACTCGTATGGTTGGGGTGAGACTCCTTACCACCACAGGGACCTTCTCAGACACTACCAAGATTTGTAAGGGTTGCTCGATAAACTTAGGAAGAAGAAGAGTACTCGTTGACTTGATCGTTGCCCGCTATGTCATTACGATGTCATCTTCGGTATGGATTGGCTCACCGAGATGAATGTAAAGATCGATTACGATATTAGAGTGGTGACAGCCCATAGATCTAAGGGCACGACAACTACTTTCCCAGTTTTGGTCAGTTGTTACTATTTTATTAGTTGTTATGCTACCTTGCTAGAGAATGTTGATGGTCCCACACTTGGGAACACGCCTGTAAGTTTGAGATTTCACGGACATGTTCAAGAAGATACCTGGACTACCTCCTCAGTGCGAGATCGACTTCACTATCGACCTTGTGCATGGTGCAACACCCATTTCACTATCGATGTATCACATGCCTCCATGTGAAATGGAGGAATTGAGGAGACAGATTGACGATCTGTTGGATTCGGGCCTCATACGACCGAGTGTATCTCCTTGGAGAGCACCTGTGTTGTTCGTGAATAAGAGGGATGGATCACTACAATTGTGTATTGATTATCACAAGTTGAACTAAGTGACAGTGAAGAACAACTATCCTTTGCCTAGGATAGATGATCTGTTCGATCAGTTGAAAGGGGCACAATATTTGTCAAAGATCTACTTATAGTCAGGGTATCACCAGTTACGTGTCAAGGATGAAGACGTGCAGAAAATAGCATTTAGAACTAGCTTTAGGCACTACGAGTTCCTTATGATGTCATTAGGATTCACAAATACACCAGCCGTGTTCATGGACCTGATGAACTAGGTATTTCGACCATATCTGTACTGATTTATCATCATATTTATAGATGATATCCTAATATACTACAATAGTCAGAAGGATCATAAGGAGCATCTGTGAGCAGTCTTTGATACTCTTAGGAAGAACTAGTTATTTGCTCAGTACAAGAAATGTGACTTCTGGAAAGAAGAAGTCAAGTTCCTGGGACATGTGGTGTCCAAGGAAGGAATAGTTGTGGACATTGATAAGGTGACCACAGTTCAGGACAGGGAGCAGTCCAGTTCAGTTACTGAAGTGAGGAGCTTCCTTAGCCTAGCAGGTTACTATCGTCGATTGATTAGGGACTTTTTCAAGATTGTCAGACCATTGTCTCAGCTCACTCGAAAGGATCTCAAGTTTGCCTGGAATGAGAAGGAAAAAGCAGCCTTTCAGGAACTAAAGGACAAGTTGACGTCTGCATCCATGCTAGTATTACTGGAGCAGGGGGTCAGATATACCATTTACACCAATGCATCTCTTGTTGGTTTGGATTGCATTCTTATGCAGAAGGATAGAGTGATTGCTTATGCCTCATGACAATTGAGGAAACATGAGGAAAACTACCCTACGTAAGACTTGGAGTTGGCGGTCTTCATCTTTGCATTAACGCTTTGGAGACATTACCTCTACGGAGAGGAGTTCGAGGTCTTTTGCGACCATGAGAGCCTCAGTTACATATTCACTCAGAGAGACCTGAATATGAGGCAACGACGATGGATGGAAACCTTAAAGGACTTTAAGTTTGAGGTCTCCTACCATCCCGACAAGGCTAACCTTGTAGCAGACGCGTTGAGTTGTAAGAAGACGATAACATTTGTAGCTCCGGTGATGATAGAGGAATGGAATAAGGTAGAGTTTGTGCGAGACTTCGAACAGAAGCTTACAATAGAGGAACCATTCAAGAGCGTTGCACATATTCATGTGTAGGCACTTATCGATGACCAAATCATTATGGCTCAAGGGGAAGATGAATGGTTGTTGAAGTTGAGAAAACAAGCTAGTGATAATGAAGAATTTAAATATTCATGATTTGAGAAGGGAAGTTCTCGAAGCTGCTTACAATTCAAAGATGGCGATGCATCCTGTTAGTACAAAAATGTATCGGGATATGAAACGCTCGTATTGGAGTGACAACATGAAGGCTCACATAATGGATTATGTGTCCCATTGTCTCACGTGCCAGCAGGTCAAGGTCGAGCATCGACGACCTCCTGGATTACTTCAGCCCAAGCCCATAGCTGAATGGAGTGGGATTTCATATCTATGGATTTCATTACTAGGTTACCGAAGACGAGGAAGGGACATGACTTTATTTGGGTGATTGTGGACTGATTGACGAAATTGACTCACTTCTTCCCAATTAGAGTCTCAAACTCAACAGACGATTTGGTCAAGTTGTACATCAAGAAGATAGTACGTTTGCATAGAGTGCCTATGGAGATCGTGTTGGATCGAGATACGCAATTCACATTTATCTTATGGACTCGTATCCAAGAGGTAATTAGTGTGAAATTGAAGTTCAGTACCGCGTTCTACCCACATACGGATGGGTAGATAGAATGGGTAAACCAAGTGTTAGGAGATATGTTGCGGGCATGTGTACTTGATTTCAAAGATAGTTGGGATGACTGTCTTCCCTATGCTGAGTTCACTTATAACAATAACTTGCAAACGAGTATTGGCATGACTCCCTACGAGGACTTGTATGGGCGCCCATGTCGAGCATCGCATTGCTGGACAGAGGTTGGCGAGAAGAGTTTGACTGGCATAGAGTTAGTGCAGCTGACCTTAGAGAAGATCGGCATTATCAGGCGTCGACTTCTTATAGCACAAACCAGACATAAGATTTACGCTGAAATGAGGCGGCGAAGCTAGATTTTGAGGTTGGGGACCATGTATTCCTAAAGGCTTCTCAAATGAAGGGAGTCCGATTTGGCAAGAAGGGAAAAATCATGCCATGATTTATTGGTCCATTCTAGATTCTAGACCGAGTGGGTATGGTATCATACTGCCTCGCTTTGCCCACTCCACTCACAGGTGTGCACAACGTATTTCACGTATTGATGCTGAAAAAATATGATCCTGATCCTTCCCACATTATCAAATGAGAGTAAGTATAGTTGAGTAAAGATGATACTTATGTACTGCGACCGACGCGTATCCTAGATAAGATGGAACAGGTGCTGTGCAGTAAAGTTATCCTACTTGTGAAGGTACTGTAGACGCATCACACTGAGGAAGAGGCTACTTGGGAAACAGAAGCCAAGGTCCATAAGAACTACCCTCAGATTCTCGAGTATGAAAGGTACTAATTTTAAGGATGAAATTTTTCTTTAAGGGGGGTAGATTGTAACGTCTTGAAAAATTCGTACGAAGACCCAAGTATCACCTTAAGCAAAAATCACTAAGGATCGAATTCTGTAGAAATTAGGAAAAAATTAATTAAGTACTAAACTAAATTAATCGGTGGATTAGCTTGAACCACTTTCTATACGAACTGCAAGACTCAAAACCATTATAATCGCTAACCCAACATTATCTAGAAACCTAGGATCAATCTCAAAACCTAGTTGCTCTTGGAAGTACATTGAAACTCCGTATCTGGCCTGATAGCGCGTCGAAAGTCCCTTGATTGCGAAATTATAAGGTTATGACCATCTTACTGGGCTTGACAACCACGCAGGAATTGAGTCCAAATAGTACCCAGAAATACACAACTTGAGTCTGGAGCGAAGTGTGTGAGAAATGTGAATATCTTTAGAAAATGAACTCAAACTTAAGTGAATTGGGCCATTCGCTTACAGGCCAAATTTAAGATTTTAAACCGTCAGATTCTGGCCCAACTACACACTTAGATCAAGAAAATTTCCCTGCACCCATTGGTATACTTATTGCCCTGATCGAGTGATGATGACCGTTGAACTAAAACAGCTTCTCTACAATCATTCTAATAATCCAATAATCTGATCGGACAAAAACCTTAACCTAGCATAGATCCATCGTCAGGGAACTTTCTTCAGACCATATGCGAGCAACGGGCCTCTAAATGAGTCCTGTTTGCCCGAAACAGACACCTTTTTGCTATAACCTAAGTATACCATGGCCTTGGGGCTATTGACATTAGTTCTGGGCCTATATAAGGACCTTAAACCACCCCATTCCTAACCCATACGATTTTTCTCTAATCCTAGGAGAGAGAAGAGAGAAAAGGAGAGAAAAAAGTGGAGATTAAAAGGAAACTTTTGGGGTTTTGCTGCATTACTCTTGTTCTACTACTCCACTCATCGAATCACCTTTACGTCTAGCTACTCAACTCATTTCAACTCCAATTTTTGGTAAGAAATCCTAATCCTAATCTGTTTTAGGAATCCAAATAGAGAAACAAATGAAATAGCTAACCTATTTCAATGTTTAGGTAGTTGTTGTGTCATAGAAAAAGACATGGTGTACAAACCAATTTCGTAACGAGCGTACCGACTAAAGGTGCAGACTATAAACATTTAGGTTATAGTTTTCAAGGTGTTCAATGTTAGCAATGATTTATGTCTGACTTGATTGCTGCCATATGATCTTAGTTACGATGTTTTCGATATATCATGTATGTGTGAACTAGGTTGTATACTAAATGCATTCCATGTATTTGTTAAAATGTTAGAATGAATAGAAAATTATGATTTATTCTTTTCATGGCTATTAATCTAGAATTCATGTTTGTTGTACGTATGACAATTCCTTTGTGAAACGATTTTCCATAATATAGGTTAGAACTAGTTTATTACATGCATGTTGAAATGTGCAGTTTAAGTGTTTGATAAAATATCTGAATGAGAAATGACTTGTTAAAATGTATTTAATAAGGGTGTTGAGATAAGATTCTCAATTACTATATCTATAATTACAGTTTCCTTCATGTAACCTATCTTGCTACTACATGATTTATGGATCAAATGCTTATGTATGATAACATGTGCAATATGGTTGTTAAAATGTCTGAATGAGAACTGTATTTGAATTGGTTATTAAATGTTGTTTTGACTATCACATATGAATGCCTATTATATTTGAGTATGATTGAGATTAAAACATAGTCCGGCAATCAGTAACCGTTTTCGATCAAGTGGCTGGACTAGTCTCGCCACAACGGATACATTCGATGAATCCGAGTCGTATAGTGATTATCAGCAGTGCTTAGGCCACGAGGAGTGCGTATACACTGCATGTCGATTAAATTAACGTGCACTCGTACCATTGAACTTGTCAAGTAACCCGATTGGCTTAATGTGTGTTTACCATATATGAACGTTACTACTTGAATCTAAGGTACCACTTATCAATATAAAGCCCATCTCAACCTTGGTACCATGATCCGCTAAGACTCATGAGCCGGGCATGGTGGTATGTGACACCATGGTTGAGCTGTAGGCCTACGCTGGGGTGACGAGCCTCCCCGTAGTGACCAATGAGCAACTCAAACTCGTGAGCTGAATACGGTGGTATGTGACACTGTATTCGAGTTGTCTCCCTACGATCAGGTGACGAGCCTCTCGTAGTGACCTCGAGTATAAATCAGGCCTACATTAAGGTGACGAGCTTTCTATTGTGACCTCGAGTGTAAACTCACAAACTTGCCTATCCACTACTTTTCAAATTAGGGGTGATGTTGCCCTATAACTTGGCTATCGTATGTGATTAACTAGGATTGACGGCCCTAGTTGGATCATCGTTTGGGTAAATGATATAAAGAGAGGTACCTTAGCTTCCTGAATTTGCTATATGAATCAGCCTAACTAAGTATTTGGCTAACCTATCATGCACCGCATTGCATGTACTTTTGCGAGGTAGTGCACAGTGGGAGTTGCATTCACAATTGTGAGATGATGTCGTTAAGTGAGTGCAGGCGAGGGCATGCATCATTATAACATTTTGTTCCTACATTAACAGGTGTACTTAGGATATGATTGTTGTACTGTTTTATCATTACTGCTTGACTGAATTGATAACATATTAACCTTTGCCTTATAGCTCTACTGAGTTGACCACTCACTCCCACTTTAGGATGGTATTTTAAAACACCAACTAGACTCTGTTGTAGATGTAGGTGGCGATGATGCCTACGCTGTTGATTGAGATTTCATAGATGAGGAGGAGAAATTTTCCTATGTTCAACTATCAGGCGGGTCTATGTAGACCATGTGCTGATTGACAGGATTACAAGGTTATATGATTTAGTTGGACTTCCACATTTTGTATTTTGTAAGTTTTGGAGCAATACATGTATATATTCAGCTTAGTAACATACTCATACTTTCTGGATTGAGAAACACTTATTTACTTTATATACCTATCTCAGTCTTTCGCTTACTTAACTTAATTATCTCTGGAGTATGATATGCTGATTTATAATAATCTCACTCATGTTTAGTATGGACAACATTTAAACATCATTATCTGTGTTGCACAAGTGAGGCGTTGGAACTTGGAAGTTAAGCTTTGCTCACACTCAATTTTCGGGGCATTATAACTAAATCTGGGCCAACCAAGCTCTTCTCACCAACTTCTACCCAACAATACGATGCTCGACATGGGCGTCCATAAAAAGCTTTGTAAGGAGCCATGTCAATGCTTGCTTGGAAACTGTTGTTATAAATAAACTTGGCATAGGGGAGACATTCATCCCAACGATCACTGTAATCAAGTACACATGCTCGCAACATATCTTCTAATATCTGATTTACTTATTCCATCCAGCCATCCGTCTATGTGTGGAACGTGGTAATGAACTTCAGTTGTACTCTCATTGCTTCCTGAATTCGTGTACAGAAAATGGTCATGAATTGTGTCACGATCCTACACAATCTCTATAGGAACTCCATGTAGCCGTACAATTTCCTTGATGTACAGCTTGGCTAAATCATAAGCTGAGTTTAAAACTCTAATCGGGAGGAAATGAGCTGATTTCATCAATCAGTCCACAATCACCCAAATGAAGCCATGTCCCTTCCTCATCTTCGGTAACCCGAAAATGAAATCTATAGATATGAAATCACATTTCCACTCCACTATGGGCATGGGCTAAAGTAAACTAAGGGGTTGGCGGTGCTTGGCCTTGACCAGCTGATACTTGAGACAACATGTAACATCTCGAAAATCGGGGGGTCGAGTAAAAACCCAACTCCCGAGTTTCAAAATATTATTTATGCAACATAGATATGTATGATTGAATGTTGTCTGTGTTAATGTATGAAACATGAGTGGGATTACACCAGAACAACATATCATACTTGTAACAACCCGAAAATCGGGGGGTCGAGTAAAAACCCAACTCCCAAGTTCCAAAATGTTATTTATGCAACATAAATATGTATGATTGAATGTTGTCAGTATTAATGTATTAAACATGAGTGAGATTAAGCTAGAACAACATATCCTACTCCAGAGACAGTTAAATTAGCAAGTGGAAGACAGTGATAGTATGTATAACATATATAAACTGTTGTATGTCTCCAGAGTGTGAACATGTTACCACGTTATATACATACATGTATACTCCAAAAGTAAACAAAACGAATATACATGAGTGTGCTAAAAATATAAAATGACAAGTGTCAAGGTATCTAATCAACCTCCCTGTAATCCCGTCAATCAGAACACGCATAAAGGAGAGATCCTCCGCATCATCATCAAATCCAGCTTCGCCTCGCAGGCCGCGCCATCATCTACAATCACAATAGGGACTGGTGGGTGTCCAGAAACACCATCCCGTAACGTGGGAGTGAGTGATCAACTCAGTGGGATAAGAGAGCAGAGATTAGCATGTTATCAAATCAATCATGCGATAATAGTAAAGCAGTAAATCAAACAATCCTAATACTGTTGTTAATGCAATATGACATGACGTGATGTATGCCCTCACCGACGATCTCCCTCATACGGCACCATCTTACGATCGCGGCATGCAATCGACCCTCAAGTGCTCCACATCTTCCAGGCACATGCATTGTCATGGTGATATGATTATCGAGTTATTATTAGTCCATTCAAACAGCAGGATTGGGAAACTAAGGTACTTCCCTTGTATCAATCCCAACACAAATCCTGTCTAGGGTTGTCACTCCTAGTAATCTCATACGATGTATATTTTGTAGGTCGCTGCAAGGGCTGTTGCACGCACTCGTTGCTCCGGTCCCCCATCACCTTATCAATACAGGCCTACTGTACTCTACTGCTACGGAAGGGTCGTCGCCTCCCGTTGTAATACCTCGGATTTTGGCCAATCTGGGATTTGACGTCCTTAGGCAGTGGGTCAACTAAAACACCCGAAAAATCGCTTAGAACCCAATTCCATAGCCAAAGAAACCACTTAGGATTAATTCCTATGGAAATTAAGCGTAAGTTAGTTAGCGCAACGTTATAGTAGCTGAAAAATAGTCCCTGATCACTTTAAATACGTTCTACAAGACCCAAATCGAGTAGAATCAATGACTCTATAATACTCTATAATCTCGGATCAAACTCTAAGCAGGTTTGTTCTCTGGACCACTTTGAAATTTTGTATTGGATCTAGACCGCGCGTCGAAAGTCCGATACCTCCTATCTAAGACCGTTAGGACCACACAGGTGGACTTGACAATCATTCCGAAAATCAAGTCAAACCGATAATCACAGACTATTTCATTGAGCCCGGACCGAAGAGAGTGCGAATAGGGACAGAATTGGAATTTCAAATTCAAATCTGGCACACGACTTGATGCATCAGTATTAGGCGTTTTGACCGTCAGAATTCGGCCAGATTACACCCTCGAATCAGGAGAAATTTCTATTTTTTATCATGAGACTTTCAGCCCTGATCTACGTGCGGTGACCGCTGAACTGAAAGTGGTCCGCCACGTGCGATCTGCGAACCCTGCCAGACTGAAAACTTAATAGGTGCTAGATCTGGTACGCATGAGCTTAAGTCCGATCGCATTCGACCAGGGGACCACCAGAAAGCATCTTTTGGACCGAAACAGCCCCGAATTGGATATGCACTAAGTAAACTTTGTACCGGAGCCTATTTTCAGTGTTTTTATGCTTATAAAAGGGGATGAAAGCCTCACTCCTCTCTCCCATCCGAATTTACAAAAATCTCTAGTTTGGGAGAGAGAAAAGGTGAGAGTTTGTGAGAGAGAGTAGGATAGATTTTTCCTGCCTTCGTGCCATCTGTTGCACGTGCTTCAGCAACACATCTCAATCACCTGGCTGGTGATTCCTCCACTTTTTCAGGTATGAAATAACCCTAGAAAGTTGCTGATTTGAGGTTTACTACGATTCATAGCATGTTAGCTGACGTAACTCATAAATTAGGTTCTCTTATCGCTGTAGACGAAGCGTATACGCTCCGTTCGAATTTACACATCCATAAGAGACAAGGTGCGGATTTTAGACGCTTTGATTGACTGTTTCCAAAGCTTTCAATGACGTTTAATAGTAGATTATCGACGGCATCACCGTTTGACATGTACAACATGCTATCCGTTTCCTATTTCGTAAATCAACGAAGAATATGAGATTTAGGGCATTTTAGTCATTTGTAGGAAGTACTGATTACATTCATATTTGGATGATGTGATTGACATGGTTTGTTGTTGCATTAGAATGTTAGGAATACGTGCATAATTAGTTTGGTGAAGAGATTCGCCAAATTACGCACTTCGGGTTGACATACTATATGTAGACTTAAGTGTGTAGTGTATGTGTTTGTATAAATGCTTGTATTAGTATGTATTGAATTAAATGATGTTATGAATTAGTTTGAGATGGATTTCTCAATTTATATGTTGACATAAATGATTTCCTACATGTTGACTATGTACATGATTCCATACTATGCATGAAATGTATGTGCTTAAAGATTTGCTTAAGTTGAATGTTATAACATGTGTTAACATGCTCACATGATTGTATTTCAATTCCAATACTCCTACATAAACTGCTGATGTGAATTCATATGTGTTTGAGACTATACTTTGTCCAGGCAGTCGGTAACCGAGCGAATTCGTGGTTGGCTGGTCTTGGCTACGAACAACGCGTCGATGAACGCGAGCCGTGTTCTGGAGTTGGCGGCAGTGGTTAGGCCACGCGAAGTGTTTTATGCACTTCATGTCGTTCGACTTGAGATGCAATCGCGCTAGTCGAGCCCGTCAAGTAACCCGACTGGCCGATGTATGTTCACGCTGCATGAGTCATAACTGCTTAAACCTAGGGTACTGAACTTACCATTGTAAACCCTGTTAACCATGGTACCTTGATCCACGAAGACTCATGAGATGGGCATAGTGGTATGGGACACCGTGGTTGAGCTGTCGGCCTACGCTGGGGCCACAAACCTCTCCATAGTGACCAGTGAGCACCTAGTCTTGTGAGCAGATTATGGTGGTATGGGACACTATATTCTTGCTGTCGGCCTACACTGATCAGGCGACGAGTCCTTAGTAGTGACCGCGAGCGTATTCTGAGTCTACGGGAGGCGACGACCCTTCAGTAGCAGTAGAGTACAATAGGCTTGTATTGATAAGGTGATGGGGGAGCGGAGCAACGAGTGTGTGCAACAGACCTGGCAGCCCTTGCAGTGACCTACAAAATATACAATCGTATGAGATTACTAGGAGTGACGACCCTAGACAGGATCTGTGTTGGGATTGATACAAGGGAAGTACCTTAGTTTCCCAATCCTGCTGTTTGAATGGACTAATAACAACTCGAAAATCATATCACCATAACATTGCATGTGCATGGAAGATGTGGAGCACTTGAGGGACGATTGCATGCCGCGGTCGTAAGATGGTGCCGTATGAGGGAGATCGTCGGTGAGGGCATACATCACGTCATGTCATATTGCATTAACAACAGTATTAGGATTGTCTGATTTACTGCTTTACTATTATCGCATGATTGATTTGAGAAAATGTAAATCCTTGCTCTATTATTCTATTGAGTTAGCTACTCATTTCCACGTTACGGGATGGTGTTTGCAACACCCACCAGACCCTGTTGTAGATGCAGGTGATGCTGAGATCCAGGAGGCAGAGCCAGACTTCAACGAGGACCAGGACGAGTTCTCGTACATGCAGTATCATGATGGCTTTGCTTAGGCGACCTGGGTTGATGGGACTTCAGTGGGACTATTTTGAACATTTATTTTTTATCATTTACATGTATATGAGACTCAGTGATGTATTCATACTTTAGTGACAGTTGAGATCCACTTTGTTTTTCCATACAGTGATATATATATATATATATATATATATATATATATATATATATATATATATATATATTGTTTAGTCTTTCGCTTGTTTTTATCACTGGACCTAGAGTATGAATTATAATTTTGGTATACTTTTACTCATGTGAATGCTTTAACTCAGACAACATTGAATCATAATCATTTTTTTTGCATAAGTGACGGTCTGGAACTTGGGAGTTGAGTTTATACACAACCCCCGATTTTCAGGGTGTTACAAGTTGGTATCAGAGCATGAATAAGAGTATGCTGGGCCTAGGTTATGGTCTCACGACGTACGCTGTCGCTTCTTTTAACTTAGGTGGGTACGAGAAGGGTCTAGAAATATTTCTAGGATCGCAGATTCACCAATAGGCGAAGTCTATTTGAATCGATCGCATGATCGAGTCTGTAACGCATCTCGAGTCGCGTGAAGCAACCCGAATAGTTCCTAGGTCGTAGGAAGTCGGGTTGAGACATTCTTTGAATGATTTTAAACCCGTAAAAGTGAATCCTTGGGCCGTGGGATGACCACGACTCCTGTATTCAATCACCAGGGCTTAAAAACCCCGTTTCACCAAAAATCTTCAAAATTCTTCCTTTCACCACTCCAATCTTCATTTCTTTCTTATTCTTTTCATGTTAGGCATCAAACCTAATGTGAAAATATCATAAAATAATACTTTCATAAAATTTTATAGTGAATAGTAAAATTTCATGAAAAATGGCCATAAGGCCATTCTAACTTCACTTTCTTTAGCAAATAATAGTCTAGATAGATGTACTAGCTCCTTCTACCCCAAAATCATATGCTGAATGATAGGGTTTTGTATTCGGGATTGTGGAATGGTCCCGGAAATCCCCGAACACATGTTTGGGCCTATATAGGTCAAAATACAATGAACCAAGGTTGGGACCATACATATTTGGAGTCCTTGGACCATGGGGGACCAAACCCATATGGTCCCACCGACCGAATAGGTGGTCGGCCGGCGATCCCATCGCCGGTCCGGCGATGCATCGCGGACCACCCTTGTCGATTGGAGGTCTACTTTGAAATGTGAGGGTGTTTTGGGTATCTAACACCTCACATGTAGGGTTCGTGGGTAGAAAACCCCTAAAACTTGCACTTCCTTCACAAACAGCCCTCCCCATAGTTCCATTTTCATTTTTCAGCAACTATCTCCAAATTTCGAGATTCCAAACCACCCCTAGATCCATCCTTGGCCAAAAACGACCACCCTCCATCGTTCCTTTGAATTTTACAGCCCTCCCTCTTGAAGATTCATCATTTGGAGCTCCTAAAACCCCCAAATCAAGCTGAAATCGTGAGGTGCTCCATTCCACCTTTTCATTTTCATTTCTCCTTGAAAATATATCCTTGGGAAGCTTGAAGCATCCCTCTACGATGCCTAGATCTCCTTTTTCCAGTTTGGACAGCCACTTCTCCAGATTTTCTTCATTTTTCATAGCTTTCGTGGAAGCCATTTTAGGCCTTTTATCACTCTCCTCCATCTTATCTTTGATGGGTAAAAGGAAGACTGCAGTAGACGAGGCTGGGCCAAGTCGCCCTGCTCAATCGAGAAGACCGCGGGGTGGTGCCGCAAGTTCAAGCGCCGCCACAGGTCCAGCTACAGTCCTAGAGTGCCGTACAAAGCGGGATTTGGATCCCCATACTCACCTTGGGCGAGTAATTCTATCAGAGATGCCTCACGGCCAATACACTGATCGCAAAGTGTTGTTTAAGGCGGACGTGGAAGGGCGACTGTTCGGTGAATTTTTATTATTCGAGCGCATTGAAGCTGCGCATTGGGGTCTGATCTTTGAAGTTCGCGCTCATGCTAATGTGAGCACCGTTCGTGCCTTCTACGCTTGTATTCAAAATCCTACCTTGGAGCCATTGTAGTTTAAAATCTCTTTTGATAGAGATCGGATGGCTACGATTGATGTGCAACTGGTTGCGCGACTTCTGAACGTGCCTCTTAGTGATGTTCATCCTAGTGAGAAGAATCTGAGGAGTAGGCGTGAACGAGATCGCCGCACCAGGTTTTTGTGCGGTAAATTGGTTCCATGGCAGCCTAATAATAGCCTCAAGGCGACGTATATGTCTGATGATTTGCGCCTGCTGCATCATATCTGCACATTTAATGTATATCCCAGGTCGATGAATCGCATTGAGTGTACGCGCCTTATGGTTGATTTTCTGTATCTGGTGGCCCAGGGAGAGAACGTATGTATGGCCACTTTCATCTTGCGACAGATAATCCTCATAGCCAAGTCAAGAAGAATATCCGAATCGCTTCCTTTTGGCCAACTGATATGCAAGATTACGCTTGAGTTTACTTACAGACTTGGGCCGGAATTGCCAGCTTTGATTCATAGCATTGATGAGTCGACTATGGTTAAGATGAAGATTGGGTCTCAGTACCATGAAAATCAGCTTGAGGAGGATAGCAAGGATGACTTTGATGATGAGGAGGATCCAAGTGAGGGAGAACCTGGAGAAGAAGTTCAGGAAGAAGTCCAGGAAGAGGCAGAAGAGGAGGCTCAGGATACAGATGAGAGCCCTCCTCCTTCTGCGCAGGCTATTAGCGATGATCGCATTACTCGGATCGAGGAGAGTCAGATCACCTTACGAAGGGAAGTTCAGGAACTTCGCGCTGAAGTCGAGGATGCCAAGGCCGTTACGAAGAGAAAATTCGGTAAGGTGACTCGTACCTTGAAGGTGATCCTGTGCTGCTTGCAGGATAAGGGTGCTCCTCCTCCGTCACCTGATTCAGACTAGCAATAAGATCGTTGATGTTGTTATCAGTAGTTAGTCATTTCCTGCTTTAAGTTGTGTAAGCCTGTTAAGGCTAGTGCCTTGCTTATGTTGCTGTTGTGATTTTAACTATCTTAGTTCCCATGTATTTCTCGTCATGATGCTTGTAAGGATATATCCCTTGTATTGTGATAATTTTGGTTAAATGAAATGCATGGAATGCCTTTGACTCCTTGTGTGAATGATTGCGGTGTATTTGCACTATTAAGACTGACAAGGTTACGCCCTATTTTGAATATAGGGAATGCCGCCTAAGGCTACGCGGAGCACGGCTCGGCTTGCATTGACTGAGCCTATGGATTAGGCCCCTTCACAGTCTGACACACTTGCGGACCCTGCTGTGGGCCCGATTCTTGAGACAGTTCGTGCGTCTCAGCCTACTGCTGGTCCTACAGTTGGACCACCGCCGTTCACACCGCCAGTCAGAGAGCCTTATCGTGCATCTTCTTCGGCGCAGCACACACCACAGCCTGCTCCACGTCCCGACAGATTCGAGCAGATGATGGCTATGATGCTGCAGCAGCAGCAGCTCCTAACTACTATTGTGGGGACACTAGCCCAGGGCGGGGGTGTGACTCCACCTGCACCACCTGCGCATCCAGCTGAGGATGCTGATGCATATGCCCAGGATGAGGGCATGGCTCATCCTGCACCAACTGCTTACCCTGCAGGGAATGCCGCAGATACACGGGGCTTGTTAGAGCGATTCCAGCGCTTACGGCCTCCCACTTTTACGGGTTCTCATAGACCCGAGGAGGCCGAGTAGTGGCTCGACTGTGTGTCGAAGATATTTTGGATGCTTCATTGTACAGAGGCTGAGTAGGTAGAGTTGGCTACGTTCCTGTTTGAGAGAGAGGCCAGCTTGTGGTGGGACAGCATATTGCGGACCGTTGCCGCCGATTATGTATGGACATGGGCAGCGTTTGAGTTCCGCTTCCATGAGAAGTATTATCCCCAGACGTACAGGCATGACCGGGAGAATTAGTTTCTCCGCCTCAGACAGGGAGCCATGACAGTCACGGAGTATGAGCATCGGTTCACGGAGTTGGGCAGATACGTCCAGGCTATTTTGGCTGATGAGCAGATGCGCATACGGTGCTTTTCAGAGGGTTTGCGACCAGATATTCGGTCGAAGATGTGCTGTGTGAGCATTTCCTCCTATGAGGAGTTGATTCACATGTCCATGCGGGTAGAGCAGGATGTGGATCGGCTTACGCGATCTCGTGGCCCTGTTGCTCCTAGGCCTCGACCAGAGATACAGGACAGGCCCTCTGCAGGCAAGAGGCCTCGCGTCAACCCTCCTACCAGGGATACTATGCCAGTACCCCCGATGCGGCGCTCTGATTTACTATGCACATATTGTGGGAGAGAGGGCCACTTGGCGCAGAGTTGCTTTTCTAGGATGCGGGACAGTGGGTTCTCGCCGCCGCAGAAGATCGACCGTACACGTCTACAGGCGATATCAGCACCGCCTATACGGTTGGCTCCCGCGCACCCTTCCTTCAGACCTCCGATATCGCAGATCAGGCAGCCTTCACGGCCCACGGCGCAGGGGCCGAAACGGCCACAGCAGGCACGGGTACATGCCTTGACAGCGGAGGCAGCTGCGACAAAGACTTCTTAGCATTCAGCCTTCGAGGTCATTGCCCATATTGGATGTACTCCTATTCTCGTGATGGTGGACACTGGTTCCACGATTTCTTTGATATCGCGTGCTGTAGTCAGGCGTCTTGGGCTACAGAATATTACTATAGACGGGGTGCGAGTTTATGCAGCTCACGGGTCCTTTACAGATGCCACCCAGATGTGTGAGGGTTATTTGGTGAATCTGGGGGGCAAGACGATGGCTTTAGATCACGTTGTCGGTCCCGCTCTGGTTTATCTCGATGTCATTCTTGGCATGGACTGGTTGACTGCAGTGAGGGTTGAGATTGACTGCGAGACTCGTATAGTGATAGCCTACGAGCTTGAGGGTACATCCTTCACATTTCCAGTGCGGTTAAATCTCCCTTTCCACATACTTAGTTACGCCACCTTATTGCGAGACGCTGGTGCCCAGATGCTTGAGCATACGCCAGTCGTTTGCGAGTTTGGAGATCTGTTCAGGAAGATCCCTGGTTTGCCGCCCTGACGAGAGATCGATTTTACTATCGATCTGGTTCCTGGTTCCTCGCCCGTCTCACTGCCGACGTATCGCATGGCACCGTGTGAGATGGTGGAGTTGAGGACGCAGATTGAAGGGTCTGACGACATAAGAAATCCAATTCCATTTAGACAATCTTGACCCTAAACAATAGAAGAATTCCTTGTAGTAGAAATGGTATGGAACCATTTAACATATAATCTTATGCTTTAGATTATAGCTATTGAGTTACAGACTAGCCTACTAGTTACTTTAAGTAGTGTAAAGCCTGTATATGCTAAGAAATTGTAGGTTAGATTTGGTTGAAGTAGAACATTATCCCTTCGATAAATCCCTTTATGACTTATAAACTTATGTTTTTGCCCATAGGAAAGAACAATTCACTCTCAGGAAATATTTATAAATCCCTCAGATTGAACTTAGAATATACTAGCACGCTCCTTAGAATTGCCTTCTCCAAAGGGCTTATTGCATTTGGGAACGCGGAGTAAAGAAAATGTAATTATCAGCGAAGTATTCGCGGTTTGAATTGACTTCTAAATCCTGGTAGTTGCCAATAAATCCAATGCTCTGATCAAGCAGAAGATCGGCATCGTCTAGGATTAAGAACTGATACGGTAAATTTTCTGTTCTAGGCAGAAAGTCTATGTATCCGGCTCAGACCTACTACACAACCTTTCTTCTGTGATGACCCAACCACCTATAACCAAATGTGATCACATTGCCCTCGGGAAATGGCGAGGACTTAAAGCCAGTAAAGAATTCGACATCTTGCCACCAACTCATACCTGTCCCTGAACTTAACCACAATAGAGATTAGGCTCATCTCTATGATCATAGGTACCAATGCCATAGAACGCATCATTAGCAAGGAAAACCCTGTAGAGAAAGGTTGTTTCCATTTTAGGTTAAGGATAGCCCCTAAGTTGCGCCTCGTTCCGATATACGGATCGATGCAAAGATTCTTCAACCTTAAGTAAAACCAAGTTTTAAGGGTGGTAGAACGTAATGAGTCCAATCCAGTTAGGTTAGTCAACGCTGTCGTTCGATTAGAGTGGCGCAGCGGAAGAGTGCTTGGCCTTTTTCCCACTGGCCCAGGATCGAAACATTTGAGTTAGGATGTACGTACGGTTAGGTCATTGAATAGGATTTGAACCTTCCTTAGAAAAAGTACTCCTTACCCTTCGCTAATTTTGGGGACGAAATTGTGTTTTAAGGGGGGTAGATTGTAATACCCCAGATTTTGGCCAATCTGGGATTTGACGTCCTTAGGCAGTGGGTCAACTAAAACACCTGAAAAATCGCTCGGAACCCAATTCCATAGCCAAAGAAACCACTCAGGATTAATTCCTATGGAAATTAAGCGTAAGTTAGTTAGCGCAACGTTAGAGTAGCTGAAAAATAGTCCCTGATCACTTTAAATACGTTCTACAAGACCCAAATCGAGTAGAACTAATGACTCTATAATACTCTATAACCTCGGATCAAACTCTAAGCAGGTTTGTTCTCTGGACCACTTTGAAATTTTGTATTGGATCTAGACCGCGCGTCGAAAGTCCGATACCTCCTATCTTAGACCGTTAGGACCGCCCAGGTGGACTTGACAATCATTTCAAAAATCAAGTCAAACCGATAATCACAGACTATTTCATTGAGCCCGGACCGAAGAGAGTGCGAATAGGGACAGAATTGGAATTTCAAATTCAAATCTGGCACACGACTTGATGCATCAGTATTAGGCGTTCTGACCGTCAGAATTCAGCCAGATTACACCCTCGGATCAGGAGAAATTTCTATTTTTTATCATGAGACTTTCAGCCCTGATCTACGTGCGGTGACCGCTGAACTGAAACTGGTCCGTCACGTGCGATCTGCGAATCCTGCCGGACTAAAAACTTAATCCGTGCTAGATCTGGTACGCATGAGCTTAAGTCCGATCGCATTCGACCAGGGGACCACCAGAAAGCATCTTTTGGAGCGAAACAGCCCCGAATTGGATATGCACTAAGTAAACTTTGTACCGGAGCCTATTTTCGGCATTTTTGGGCTTATAAAAGGGGATGAAACCCTCACTCCTCTCTCCCATCTGAATTTGTAAAAATCTCTAGTTTGGGAGAGAGAAAAGGTGAGAGTTTGTGAGAGAGAGTAGGATAGATTTTTCCTGCCTTCATGCCATCTGTTGCACGTGCTTCAGCAACACATCTCAATCACCTGGCTGGTGATTCCTCCGCTTTTTTAGGTATGAAATAACCCTAGAAAGTTGCTGATTTGAGGTTTACTAGGATTCATAGCATGTTAGCTGACGTAACTCGTAAATTAGGTTCTCTTATCGCTGTAGACGAAGCGTATACGCTTCGTTCGAATTTACACATCCATAAGAGACAAGGTGAGGATTTTAGATGCTTTGATTGACTGTTTCCAAAGCTTTCAATGACGTTTAATAGTAGATTATCGACGGCATCACCGTTTGACATGTATAACATACTATCCGTTTCCTGTTTCGTAAATCAACGAAGAATATGAGATTTAGGGCATTTTAGTTATTTGTAGGAAGTATTGATTACATTCATATTTTTCTGATGTGATTGGCATGGTTTGTTGTCGCATTAGAAAGTTAGGAATACATGCATAATTAGTTTGGCGAAGAGATTCGCCAAATTGCGCACTTCAGGTCGACATACTATATGTAAACTTAAGTGTGTAGTGTATGTGTTTGTATAAATGCTTGTATTAGTATGTATTGAATTAAATGATGTTTGAGATGGATTTCTCAATTTATATGTTGACATAAATGATTTCCTACATGTTGACTATGTACATGATTCCATACTATGCATGAAATGTATGTGCTTGAAGATTTGCTTAAGTTGAATGTTATAACATGTGTTAACATGCTCATAGAATTGTATTTCAATTCCAATACTCCTACATAAATTGCTGATGTGAATTCATATGTGTTTGGGACTATACTTAGTCCAGGCAGTCGGTAACCGAGCGAATTCGTGGTTGGCTGGTCTTGGCCACGAACGATGCGTCGATGAATGCGAGCCGTGTTCTGGAGTTGGCGGCAGTGGTTAGGCCACGCGAAGTATTTTACGCACTTCATGTCGTTCGACTTGAGATGCGATCGCGCTAGTCGAGCCCGTCAAGTAACCCGACTGGCCGATGTATGTTTACCCTGCATGAGTCATAACTGCTTGAACCTAGGGTATTGAACTTACCATTGTAAACCCTGTTAACCATGGTACCTTGATCCACGAAGACTCATGAGTCGGGCATGGTGGTATGGGACACCGTGTTCGAGCTGTCGGCCTACGTTGGGGCCACAAACCTCCCCGTAGTGACCAGTGAGCACGTAGTCTTGTGAGCAGATTATGGTGGTATGGGACACTATATTCTTGCTGTCGGCCTACACTGATCAGGCGACGAGCCCTTTGTAGTGACCGTGAGCGTATTCTGAGTCTACGGGAGGCGACGACCCTTCAGTAGCAGTAGAGTACAGTAGGCCTATATTGATAAGGTGATGGGGGAGCGGAGCAACGAGTGCGTGCAACAGCCCTGACAGCCCTTACAGCGACCTACAAAATATACAATCGTATGAGATTACTAGGAATGACGACCCTAGACAGGATCTGTGTTGGGATTGATACAAGGGAAGTACCTTAGTTTCCCAATCCTGCTGTTTGAATGGACTAATAACAACTCAGAAATCATATCACCATAACATTGCATGTGCCTGGAAGATGTGGAGCACTTGAGGGACGATTGCATGCCGCGGTCGTAAGATGGTGCCGTATGAGGGAGATCGTCGGTGAGGGCATACATCACGTCCTGTCATATTGCATTAACAACAGTATTAGGATTGTCTGATTTACTGCTTTACTATTTTCGCATGATTGATTTGAGAACATATAAATCTTTGCTCTGTTATTCCACTGAGTTAGCTACTCATTCCCACGTTACGGGATGGTGTTTGCAACACCCACCAGACCCTGTTGTAGATGCAGGTGATGCTGAGATCCAGGAGGCAGAGCTAGACTTCGACGAGGACCAGGACGAGTTCTCGTACATGCAGTATTATGATGGCTTTGCTTAGGCGACCTGGGTTGACGGGACTTCAGTGGGACTATTTTGAACATTTATTTTTGTCATTTACATGTATATGAGACTCAGTGATGTATTCATACTTTAGTGACAGTTGAGATCCACTTTGTTTTTTCATACAGTGATATATATATTGTTTAGTCTTTCGCTTGCTTTTATCACTGGACCTAGAGTATGAATTACAATTTTGGTATACTTTTAGTCATGTGAATGCTTTAACTCAGACAACATTGAATCATAATCATTTTTGTTGCATAAGTGACGGTCTGGAACTCGGGAGTTGAGTTTATACACGACTCCCAATTTTCAGGGTGTTACACCTATAGACTCAGAATACGCTCGCGGTCACTACAAAGGGCTGCCAGGGCTGTTGCTCGCACTCGTTGCACTGCTCCCCCATCACCTTATCAGTGTAGGCCGACAGTAAGAATATAGTGTCCCATACTACCATAATCTGCTCACGAGTCATAGGTGCTCACTGGTCACTACGGGGAGGTTTGTGGCCCCAGCGTAGGCCGACAGCTCGACCACGGTGTCCCATACCACCATGCCCGGCTCATGAGTCTTCGTGGATCGAGGTACCATGGTTAACAGGGTTTATAATGGTAAGTTCAGTACCCTAGGTTCAAGCAGTTATGACTCATGCAGGGTGAACATACAATGGCCAGTCGGGTTACTTGACGGGCTCGACTAGCGCGATCGCATCTTAAGTCGAATGACATGAAGTGCGTAAAACACTTCGTGTGGCCTAACCACTGCTGCCAACTCCAAAACACGACTCGCGTTCATCGACGCGTCGTTCGTGGCAAAGATAAGCCAACTACGAATTTGCTCGGTTACCGACTTCCTGGACTAAGTATAGTCCCAAACAACTATGGAATCACATCAGCAAATAATGTGAGAGTATTAAAAATAAAATACAACCATGTGAGCATGTTAACACATGTTATAACATACAACTTAAGAAAATCTTCAAGCACACGAATTCCATACATGTAATGAAATCATGCATTTAGCTAACATGTAGGAAATCATTTACATCAGCATATTAATTGAGAAAATGATCTCAAACTAATTCATAACATCATTTAATTCAATACATACTAATACAAGCATTTATACAAACACTTACACTACACACTTAAGTCTACATATAGCATGTCGACCCGAAGTGCGCATTTAGGCGAATCTCTTCGCCAAACTAATTATGCACGTATTCCTAACATTCTAATGCGACAATTAACCATGTCAATCAGATTAGCAAAATATGCATGAAAACAGTACTTCCTACAAATGACTAAAATGCCCTAAATCTCATATTCTTCGTCTATTTACGAAACAGGAAACGGACAGCATGTTGTACATATCAAACGGTGTTGCCGTCAAGAATCTACTATTAAACGACATTGAAAGCGTTGAAAACAGTCAATCAAAGCGTCTAATATCAGCACCTTGTCTCTTATAGACGTGTCGTTTCGAACGGAGCGTATACGCTTCGTCTACAGCGATAAGAGAACCTAATTTACAAGATAAGTCAGCAAACATGCTATGAATCCTAACGAACCTCAAATCAGCAATTTCTAGGGTTAGTTCTTACCTGAAAACGTGGAAGAATCACCGGCCAGGTGATTGAGATGTGTTGCTGAAGCACGTGCAACAGGTGGCACGAAGGCATGAAAAATCTATCCTACTCTCTCTCACAAACTCTCACCTTTTCTCTCTCCCAAACTTGAGTTTCTCTTAAATTCGGATGGGAGAGAGGAGTGAGGGTTTCAACCCCTTTTATAAGCTTAAAAATGCCCAAAACAGTCTCCGGTACAAAGTTCACTTAGTGCATAACCGAATCAGGGCTGTTTCGGTCCAAAAGACGCTTTCTGGTGGTCCCCTGGCCGAATGTGATCGGACTTAAGCTCATGCATACTGGATCTAGCATACATCAAGTTTTCAGTCCGACAGGGTTCGCAGATCGCACGTGGCGGTCCAATTTCAGTTCAGCGGTCACCGCACGTAGATTAGGGCTGCAAGTCTCATGATATGAAATAGAAATTTTTCCTGATCCGAGGGTATAATTTGGCTGAATTCTGACTGTCAGAACGCTTAATACTGACGCGTCAAGTCGTGTGTCAGATTTGAATTTCAAATTCCAAATCTGTCCCTATTCGCACTCTCTTCAGTCCGGGCTCAATGAAATAGCTTGTGATTATCGGTTGGACTTGATTTTCGAAATGATTGTCAAGTCCACCTGGGCGGTCCTAACGGTTTAAGATAGGAGATATCGGACTTTCGACGCGCGGTCTAGATCCAATACAAAGTTTCAAAGTGGTCCAGAGAACAAACCTGCTTAGAGTTTGATCCGAGGTTATAGAGTATTATAGAGTCATTAGTTCTACTCGCTTTGGGACTTGTAGAACATATTTAAAGTGGTCCAAGTTAATTCTACTGAGTATTCAGTTTGGTACTCAACCAAACTCTACCCTAATTATGGCAGAATACGGTCCTAGAGCCATTCTATCCCCCATTTTGGGAACTTTTAGGTATCATATAATTTTTATTATTTTTATGGGGGTTCATCATCAAGTTTACCTTAACTCCACCAAATTTCATAAGATTTTGAGTTGTAAAAAAATTCTAAAAATTCTAGAAGCAGCATCTGTCTAACAAGTGATTATCGGATAGTTGCTCACAATGACCTACTTTAAACTATATTAAATATTTTATTATATTTTTCACATATTTTTATATAAAACTAGGCTCATTTAGTTTCAATCTAGTTTTTGAATCACCTAAATCAGAGTTATAACGAAGGAGATATGATTTTTCAAAGTCTGAAGAAATGCGTAGGAAAAAAGGTGCAGAAACTCGCTGTATGGACGAGTTCGGCGATGCATCGCCAAACCGGCGATGACATCGCCTACCACTGACCTGTTTGGGGTGATTTCTTCGTCTGATATTTGAAATGGGTGTATTTTAGAACCTGAAATGAGTTATTTGACATGCAATATATGATTTTGGGGTAGGAGAAGCTGATCTATCCAATTAGTCTACTTATTTAGTGAGACTTCAGAAGGTTAATGGTTAAAAACCCTTTTCATTTATTTATTTACTATTCATAGTACTTTTTTTAGCTTAAGTATTGATCAACATCACCTAAACTTTAAGAATTGTGTCTAATGTGAGAGCTCTTAGAAAATTTTGAAGGATAAAGTAGTAAAAGGTGAGATTTTCGAAGGAAGTAGGGATTTGAGACTTTTGGATTGAGTTTTGAGAAGTTAATCAAGGGTTAGGATTGACCCATTGCCTAAGGACGTCTAACCCCAGGTTGGCAAAAATCTGGAGTGTTACAATACTCCAGAGACAGTTAAATTAACCAGAGGAAGACAGTGATAGTATGTATAACATATATAAACTGTTGTGTGTCTCTAGAGTGTGAACATGTTACCAGGTTAAACATATACATGTATACCTCAAAATAGAAAGAAAGCATATACATGAGTGCTCTGAAAATATAAAATGACAAGTGTCAAGGCATCTAATCAACCTCCTTGTAATCCCGTCAATCAGAACACGCATAAAGGAGAGATCCTCCTCATCATTATCAAGTCCAGCTCCGCTTCTCAAGCAGCGCCATCATCTGCAATCACAAAAAGGGACTGGTGGGTGTCTGAAAACACCATCCCGTAACGTGGGAGTGAGTAGCTAACTCAGTGGAATAATAGAGTAAGGATTAACATGTTCTCAAATCAATCATGCGATAATAGTAAAGCAGTAAATCAAACAATCCTAATACTGTTGTTAATGCAATATGACATGACATGATGGATGCCCTCACCAACGTTCTCCCTCATACGGCACCATCTTTGCCCGCGGCATGCGTGCATCCCGCTCAGTGCTCCACATCTTCTAGGCACATGCAATGTGATGGTGATATGATTACCGAGTTATTATTAGTCCATTTCATACAGCAATATTGGAAAACTAAGGTACTTCCCTTATATCAATCCCAACACAGATCCTGTCTAGGGGCGTCACTCCTAGTAATCTCATACGATGTATATTTTGTACGTCGCTGCAAGGGCTACCAGGGCTGTTGCTCGCACTCGTTGCACCGCTCCCCCATCACCTTATCAATACAGGCCTATTGTACTCTACTGCTACTGAAGGGTCGTCGCCTCCCATAGACTCAGAATACGCTCGCGGTCACTACAAAGGGCTGCCAGGGCTGTTGCACGCACTCGTTGCTCCGCTCCCCCATCACCTTATCAATGTAGGCCGACAGTAAAAATATAGTGTCCCATACCACCATAATCTGCTCACGAGTCATAGGTGCTCACTGATCAATACGGGGAGGTTTGTGGCCCCAGCGTAGGCCGACAGTTCGACCACGGTGTCCCATACCACCATGCCCGGCTCATGAGTCTTTGTGGATCAAGGTACCATGGTTGACAGGGTTTACAATGGTAAGTTCAGTACCCTAGGTTCAAGAAGTTATGATTCATATAGGGTGAATAATCAACGGCCAGTCGGGTTACTTGACGGGCTCGACTAGCACGAGCGCATCGCAAGTCGAACGACAGGAAGTGCGTGAAACACTTTGTGTGGCCTAACCACTGCCGCCAACTCCAAACACGACTCGCGTTCATCAACGCGTCTTTCGTGGCAAAGATAGGCCAACCACAAACTTGCTCGGTTGCCGATTGCCTGGACTAAGTATAGTCCTAAACAATCATGAATCCACATCAGCAATCGTGTAAGAGTAATGAAAATGAAATACAACCATGTGAGCATGTTAACACATGTTATAACGTACAACTTAAGTAAATCATCTAACACATGCCTTTCATACATATAATGAAATTATGCATATCGCCAACATATAGGAAATCATTTCCATCAGCATATTAATTGAGAATTCAATCTCAAACTAAATCATAATGAAATCATCAAGCACATGTTATAACATACAACTTAAGTGAATCATCAAGCACATGCATTTCATACATATAATGAAATCATGCATATGGCTAACATGTAGGAAACCATTTACACCAGCATATTAATTGAGAAATCAATCTCAAATTAATTCATAACACCATTTAATTCAATACGTACTAATACAAGCACTTATACAAACACTTAAACCACACACTTAAGTCTACATATAGTATGTCGACCCAAAGTGCGCATTTAGGCGAATCTCTTCACCAAAACTAATTATGCACGTATTCCTAGTATTCTAATGCGACAATAAGCCATGTCAATCACATCAGAAAAATGTGAATGAAAACAGTACTTCCTACAAATGACTAAAATGCCCTAAATCTCATATTCTTCGGCTATTTACGAAACAGGAAACGGACAGCATGTTGTACATATCAAACGGCGTTGCCGTCGATAATTTACTATTAAACAACATTGAAAGCGTTGGAAACAGTCAATCAAAGCGTCTAATATCCACACCTTTTCTCTTATAGGTGAAGCGATTCGAACGGAGCGTATACGCTTCGTCTACGGCGACTAGGCAACCTAATACACAAGATCTATCAGCTATTTCGCTATGAAACCAAGGGAACCTCAAATCAGCAACTTATTAAGGTATTTTCTTACCTAGAAAAGTGGAGAAATCATCGAAAAAGTGATTGGAGCGTGTTGCTTAAACACGTGTGGCAGGTAGCACAACAGCAGAAAAATTCTCTCCTACTCTTTCTCACAAACTCTCACCTTTTCTCTCTTCCAATCTAGGGCTTTTTCCAAATTCGGATGGGAGAGAGGAGTGAGGGTTTCAACCCCTTTTATAAGCCCAAATGTGCCCAAAATAGGCTCGGGAACAATGTATACTTGAGGTATATCCAAATCGGGGCTGTTTCGGTCCAAAAGGACATTTCTGGTGGTCCCCTGGCCGAACGCGATCAGACTTAAGTTCGTACATACTGGATCTAGCACACATCAAGTTTTCAGACCGGTAGGGTTCCCAGATCGCACGTGGCGGTCCATTTTCAGTTCAGCGATCACCGCACGTAGATCAGGTCTACAAGTCTCATGATATAAAATAGAAATGTTTCCTAATCCGACGGTGTAATTTGGCTGAATTCTGATGGTCAGAACTCTTAATACTGACGCGTCAAGTCGTGTGCCAGATTTGAATTTTAAATTCCAAATCTAGCCCTATTCTCACTCTCTTCACTCCATGCTCAATGAAATAGCCTGTGAATGTCGGTTGGAATTGATTTTCGAAATGATTGTCAAGTCCAGCTAGGCGGTTCTAACGGTCTAAGATAGTGGGTATCGGACTTTCGACGCGCAGTCTAGATCCAATATAAAGTTTTAAAGAGGTCTAGAGAACAAACCGGTTTAGAGTTTGATCCGAGGTTTTAGAGTATTATAGCACCATTGATTCTACAAGTTTTGGGTCTTGTAGAACGTATTTAAAGCGGTCAGGGACCATTTCCCAGCTACTCTAGTGTTGTGCTAGCTAACTTACACTTATTTTCTAAAGGAATTAATCCTAAGTGATTTCTTTGGCTATGGAATTGGGTTCTGAGCGATTTCCCAGGTGTTTTAGTTGACCCATTGCCTAAGGACGTCTAATCCCAGGTTGGCAAAAATTTGGGGTGTTATAATCTACCCCCCTTAAAACACAATTTCCTCCCCGAAATTGGCGAAGGGTAAGGAGTACTTTCTCTAAGGACGGTTCAAATCCTATTTAATAACCTAACCTTATGTAGAACCTAATTCAGCTATTTCGATCCTGGGCCAGTGAGGAAGAGGCCAACCACGCTTCCGCGGTGCCACTCTGATCGAACAGTAGCGTTGACTAACCTAACTGGATTGGACTCTATACGTTCTACCCCCCTTAAAACTTGGTTCTACTTAAAGTTCTAGAATCTTTGCATCACTCCGTATATCGGAACGAGGTGCAACTTAGGGGCTATCCTTGACATGAATTAGGAAACAACCTCTCATTACAGTGGTTTTCCTTTGCTAATGATGCGTTCTATGGCATTGGTATCTATGGCGATAGAGATGAACCTAATCTCTATTGTGGTTGAGTTCGGGGCAGGTATGAGTTGGTGGCAAGATGTCGAATTCTTTACTGGCTTTAAGTCCTCGCCATTTCCCAAAGACAATGTGATCACGTTTGGTTATAGGTGGTTGGGCCATCACAGAAGAAAGGTTGTGTAGTGGGTCTGAGCCGGATACATTGACCTTCTGCAGAGACTCTGACAGAAAATTCTTCGTATCAGTTCTTAATCCTAGCCGATGCTGACCCTCTGCTTGATCAGAGCATTGGATTTATTGGTAACGACTAGGATTAAGAAGTCGTTTCAAACCGCGAATACATCGCGTACATGCAGTTCCTTTACTCTGCGTTCCCGAATGCAATAAGCCCTTGGGGAAGGCAATTCTAAGGGATGTGTTAGTTTATTCTAAGTTCGACCTGAGGGATTATAAATCTTCCCTAGGAGTGAATGGTTCTTTCCTATGGGTAACAACAGAAGTTTATAAGTCATAAGGGGATCTATCAAAGGAATGAGGCTCTTCTTCAACCAAATCTAACCGACAATTCCTTAGTATATACAGGCTTTACACTACTTAAGGTAACTAGTAGGCTAGTCTGTCACTCAGTAGCTATAATCCAACGCCTAAGATTATACGGTAAATGGCTTTCCTATATAGTCAGATCCTTCAAATCTAGGAGTGCTAACACTAGGTCCAAAATGCCAAGGGCCTATATGGCCAGTAGCATTAAGTTGTATTAAATGGAACTGCATTTCTAATCCCATATTGGGATAGGGAGTGGCATGCTTGGTAGGAGGGTGGGGTGGGATAAAAACTAATTTTGTAGGCTTAATCCCGGGATTTACAATACTCCCAATCTAGGGACAATACCTAACAATAAACGAACGGTATGCACTCTATTCAACAAAATTCGGCTTTATTAAGCCCAAACCACTAACACAAACACACTTTCTACCTAACAACAACAAAACACAGAAATTTCAAATGGTAATCAAACAAGCGAAGAACGTGGAGAAATGGGATGGGTAAGCAGGTTTCCATAAGTCTGAGGATCAAATAAAAGGGACATGAGAGAGAGGATAATGGAAAGGGAGAAAAAAAGGCTAAAATAGGCTTAACAATGGCCATGGAAAGCGGAGAAAATGCGGAGAAATGGTTGCCCAAATGGACAGAATGAAATCTAGGCATTGTAGAGGGATGCATCAAGCTCCCCTAGGATGAATTTTCAGAAAGAAAAGAGAATGAAAAAGGGGAATGAAGCACCTCACGATTTCAACTCGTTTTGGGGGTTGTAAGAGCTCCAAACGGGCGAGATTTGCAAGAGGGAGAGTTACAAACTGTAATGGAATGATGGAGTGGGGTCGTTTTCAGCAGGGAATAAATTTAGGAATGATTTGGAATCACGATTTTGGGATAGGGCAGCTGAAAAGTGAAAATGGAGCTAGGGGAGGAGCTGTTTGTGAAGGAAGTACATCTTTTGAGGGGTTTCAAGGTACGTCCCGCATACCAGGGGGCTACCCTAGCCCCCAAACTCCTCCAGCCCAAAGGCCAGACCCAATGGAAGAGTTTGACTGGCGATGACATCACCAGTGAACTTGCAAACTAGCGATGGAGGTCATATGGGCTGGGTTCCCCCTACCCTAGGGACCCCAAAAAAGTATGGTTCCCACTTTGGTTCATTGTAGATTGTCCTAGGGAGGCCTAAACATGCGTTCAGAGATTTCTGAGGCCAATCTGTAAACCTGAATGCAATTCCCTATCATGCAGCATATGATTTTAGGGTAGAAGGAGCTAATACATCCATCTAACCCATTAGTTACTAAAGATCAAAAACTTAGAATGGCCTAATAGCCAGTTTTCATGAAATTTTACTATTCATTATAAAATTTTGTCGAAGTATGATTTTATATCATTTTTACATTAATATCAATGCCTAACATGAAAATAATAAGAAATAATTGAAGAATGGAGTGGTGAGAGGAAGAATTTTGAAGAAATTACGTGAAATGGGATTTTTAAGCCCTAGTGATTGAATGTAAGGGTTGTAGTTGTCCCACAGCCCAATGATTCACATTTACGGGTTTAGAATTGTTCAAAGAATGTCTCAACCCACCTACCTACAACCTAAGAGCTACTTAGGTCGCTTCACGCGACCCTAGATGTGTTACGAACTCGATCGCGCGATCGATACGAATAGTCTTCGCCTATAGGCGAATCTGCGATCCTATGAGTGTTTCTAGACCTTTATCGCACCCACCTAAGTCAAAGGAAGTGACAACGTACGTCGTGTGACCATAACCCAGGCCCGGTTTAATTCAAATCATGCTCTGATACCATCTGTAACATCCCGAAAATCGGGGGGTCGAGTAAAAACTCAACTCTCGAGTTCTAAAATGTTATTTATGCAACATAGATATGTATGATTGAATGTTTTCTGTATTAATGTATGAAACATGAGTGGGATTACACCAGAACAACATATCATACTCCAGAGACAGTTAAATTAACTAGCGGAAGACTGTGATAATATGTATAACATATATAAACTGTTGTGTGTCTCTAGAGTGTGAACATGTTACCAGGTTAAACATATACATGTATACCTCAAAATAGAAAGAAAGCATATACATGAGTGCTCTGAAAATATAAAATGACAAGTGTCAAGGCATCTAATCAACATCCTTGCAATCCCGTCAATCAGAACACGCATAAAGGAGAGATCCTCCTCATCATTATCAAGTCCAGCTCCGCTTCTCAAGCAGTGCCATCATCTGCAATCACAAAAAGGGACTAGTGGGTGTCCGAAAACACCATCCCGTAATGTGGGAGTGAGTAGCTAACTCAGTGGAATAATAGAGCAAGGATTAACATGTTCTCAAATCAATCATGCGATAATAGTAAAGCAGTAAATCAAACAATCCTAATACTGTTGTTAATGCAATATGACATGACATAATGGATGCCCTCACCGACGTTCTCCCTCATAAGGCACCATCTTTGCCCGCGGCATGCGTGCATCCCGCTCAGTGCTCCACATCTTCTAGGCACATGCAATGTGATGGTGATATGATTACCGAGTTATTATTAGTCCATTTCATATAGCAATATTGGAAAACTAAGGTACTTTCCTTATATCAATCCCAACACAGATCCTGTCTAGGGTCGTCACTCCTAGTAATCTCATACGATGTATATTTTGTACGTCGCTGCAAGGGCTGCCAGGGCTGTTGCTCGCACTCGTTGCACCACTCCCCCATCACCTTATAAATACAGGCCTACTGTACTCTACTGCTACTGAAGGGTCGTCGCCTCCCATAGACTCAGAATACGCTCGCGGTCACTACAAAGGGCTACCAGGGCTGTTGCACGCACTCGTTGCTCCGCTCCCCCATCACCTTATCAATGTAGGCCGACAGTAAAAATATAGTGTCCCATACCACCATAATCTGCTCACGAGTCATAGGTGCTCACTGGTCAATACGGGGAGGTTTGTGGCCCCAGCGTAGGCCGACAGCTCGACCACGGTGTCCCATACCACCATGCCCGGCTCATGAGTCTTTGTGGATCAAGGTACCTTGGTTGACAGGGTTTACAATGGTAAGTTCAGTACCCTAGGTTCAAGAAGTTATGATTCATGCAGGGTGAATAATCAACGGCCAGTCGGGTTACTTGACGGGCTCGACTAGCACGAGCGCATCGCAAGTCGAACGACAGGAAGTGCGTGAAACACTTCGTGTGGCCTAACCACTGCCGCCAACTCCAAACACGACTCGCGTTCATCAACGCGTCTTTCGTGGCAAAGATAGGCCAACCACGAACTTGCTCGGTTGCCGACTGCCTGGGCTAAGTATAGTCCTAAACAATCATGAATCCACATCAGCAATCGTGTAAGAGTAATGAAAATGAAATACAACCATGTGAGCATGTTAACACATGTTATAACGTACAACTTAAGTAAATCATCTAACACATGCCTTTCATACATATAATGAAATTATGCATATCGCCAACATATAGGAAATCATTTCCATCAGCATATTAATTGAGAATTCAATCTCAAACTAAATCATAATGAAATCATCAAGCACATGTTATAACATACAACTTAAGTGAATCATCAAGCACATGCATTTCATACATATAATGAAATCATGCATATGGCTAACATGTAGGAAACCATTTACACCAGCATATTAATTGAGAAATCAATCTCAAATTAATTCATAACACCATTTAATTCAATACGTACTAATACAAGCACTTATACAAACACTTAAACCACACACTTAAGTCTACATATAGTATGTCGACCCAAAGTGCGTATTTAGGCGAATCTCTTCGCCAAACTAATTATGCACGTATTCCTAGTATTCTAATGTGACAATAAGTCATGTCAATCACATCAGAAAAATGTGAATGAAAACAGTACTTCCTACAAATGACTAAAATGCCCTAAATCTCATATTCTTCGGCTATTTACGAAACAGGAAACGGACAGCATGTTGTACATGTCAAATGGCGTTGCCGTCGATAATTTACTATTAAACGACATTGAAAGCATTGGAAACAGTCAATCAAAGCGTCTAATATCCACACCTTTTCTCTTATAGGTGAAGCGATTCGAACGGAGCGTATACGCTTCGTCTACGGCGACTAGGCAACCTAATACACAAGATCTATCAGCTATTTCGCTATGAAACTAAGGGAACCTCAAATCAACAACTTATTAGGGTATTTTCTTACCTAGAAAAGTGGAGAAATCATCGAAAAAGTGATTGGAGCGTGTTGCTTAAACACGTGTGGCAGGTAGCACAACAGCAGGAAAATTCTCTCGTACTCTTTCTCACAAACTCTCACCTTTTCTCTCTCCCAATCTAGGGCTTTTCCCAAATTCGGATGGGAGAGAGGAGTGAGGGTTTCAACCCCTTTTATAAGCCCAAATGTGCCCAAAATAGGCTCGGGAACAATGTATACTTGAGGTATATCCAAATCGGGGCTGTTTCGGTCCAAAAGGACATTTCTGGTGGTCCCCTGGCCGAACGCGATCGGACTTAAGTTCATACATACTGGATCTAGCACACATCAAGTTTTCAGACCGGTAGGGTTCCCAGATCGCACGTGGCGGTCCATTTTCAGTTCAGCGATCACCGCACGTAGATCAGGTCTACAAGTCTCATGATATGAAATAGAAATGTTTCCCAATCTGAGGGTGTAATTTGGCTGAATTCTGACGGTCAGAATGCTTAATACTGACGCATCAAGTCATGTGCCAGATTTGAATTTCAAATTTCAAATCTAGCCCTATTCTCACTCTCTTCACTCCAGGCTCAATGAAATAGCCTGTGAATGTCGGTTGGAATTGATTTTCAAAATGATTGTCAAGTCCAGCTAGGCGGTTCTAACGGTCTAAGATAGTAGGTATCGAACTTTTGACGCACAGTCTAGATCCAATACAAAGTTTCAAAGAGGTCTAGAGAACAAACCGGTTTAGAGTTTGATCCGAGGTTTTAGAGTATTATAGCACCATTGATTCTACAAGTTTTGGGTCTTGTAAAACGTATTTAAAGCGATCAGGGACCATTTCCCAGCTACTCTAGTGTTATGCTAGCTAACTTACACTTATTTTCTAAAGGAATTAATCCTAAGTGATTTCTTTGGCTATGGAATTGGGTTCTGAGCAATTTCCCAGGTGTTTTAGTTGACCCATTCCCTAAGGACGTCTAATCCCAGGTTGGAAAAAATCTGGGGTGTTACACAACAAGACATGAAGTCTGCTATATGAGTCTTCATGTTATCTCTATGCATCTTCGCACTACCTGGATGCATTGCCGTCCTTGAATTGTGAGCAGTGTTCTGGACTTCCTTTCTCAGGTCTTGGAGATTCGGGACATAGGCTGTCGTGATATCTCAAACCTCCATCTAAGCCAACCCTCTATTCAGAGTCTTCACTGTCACTTACTTATTTTCTCATCTTCACCAACAGTTCATCTTCTTTCTGAGTCACAATCATTCGGTCATCAATAAGTGGTTGTACGTGGATGTGGGAAATGCTCTCGATCGACTCCTCTAATGTAAACTTCTATTCGAAGTCACGCACAAACTCTACCATATTTCATTCTTCTATCATCAGCGGAGCTGCAAATTTTATTGTCTTCTTGCGGTTCAACGCATCGGCCACAAGGTTCGCCTTGCCAGGACAGTAGGAGACCTCAAACTTGAAGTCTTTCAAGGTTTTCATCCAACAGTGTTGCCTCATGTTCAGGTCTCTCTGAGTAAAGATGTACTTGAGGCTTTTATGATCGTAAAAGAGCTCGAACTCCTCTTTGTAGAGGTAATGTCTCCAGAGCTTTAATGCGAAGATGAATGCCACTAATTCCAGGTCATGAGTGGGGTAGTTTTCTTTGTGTTTCCTCAACTACCGCGATGCATAGGAGATCACTCTGTCCTTTTGCATAAGAACATAACCCAAACCAACACGAGATGCGTCAGTGTATATAGTATATTTGACCCCTTGTTCTGACAATACTAGCATGGGTATGGATGTTAGCTTGTCCTTCAATTCTTAAAAGCCTGCTTCTGCTTTCTTATTTCAAGCAAACTTAAGATCTTTTCGAGTGAGTTGAGACAACAATCAGGCTATCTTGGAAAAATCTTTAATAAACCTACGATAGTAGCCTGCAAGTCTAAGGAAACTCCTCACTTCTATAACTGAACCGGGATACTCTTAGTCATGAACCGCAGCCACCTTGGCAAGGTCCACGACTATTCCTTCCTTGGAAATCATGTGTCCTAGAAAACTGTCTTCTTCTTTCCAGAAGTCACATTTCCAGTATTGTGCAAACAATTGATTCTTCCTAAGAGTATCGAAGACTACTTGCAAGTGTTCTTCATGATCTTTTTGACTCTTGGACTATATCAGAATGTCATCTATAAACACGATGAAGAATTAGTACAGATACAGTCAAAAGACCCGGTTCATGAGGTCAATGAACATGGCCGGTACATTCGTAAGTCCGAACGACATCACGAAGAACTCATAGTGCCCAAAACTAGTTCTGAATATTATTTTCTACGCGTCTTCATCCTTGACGCGCAACTGATGGTACCAGGACTGCAAGTCTATCTTAGTGAAATATTGTGCCCCTTTTAACTGGTCAAACAGGTTATCTATCCAGGATAAAAGATACTTGGTCTTAACCATGACATGATTTAGCCTGCGATAATCAATACACAACTGCAGTGATCCGTCCTTCTTCTTTACAAACAATACAGGTGCACCCCAAGGAGATACATTAGGCCGTATAAAACCTGATTTCATCAAATCATATCATCTATCTGCCTCCTCAATTCCTTCATTTCACACGGAGGCATGCAGTATGTTGGTAAGGAAATAAGCATCACACCAGGCACAAGGTCGATAGTAAAGTCGATCTCACACCGAGGAGGTAATCCAGGTATCGTTCTAAACACGTCCATGAAATCTTGGACTACAGGCATGTCCTCAAGCGTCGGACCATCAACATATTCCAACAAGGAAGTGTAACAACTTATGCGGTAGGGCTAACTGACCTGAACTAGGAAAGTAAAGGTCGTGCCCTTGAGTCCATGTCCCATCACCAATCTAGTATCTCAATCGATCTCTGCCTTCATTTCGATGAGCCAATCCATGCCGATGATGACGTCGTAATGATACAGCGGGGTGATGATCAGGTCAATAGACATCGTTCTGCTTCCTATGTCTATCGAGCAACCTTTGCAAAGCTTAGTAGCATTGGAGAAGGTCCCTGTTGCGTTAAGGACCCTCACCCCAACCATAAAAATAGTGTTCAACCCCAAACGCTTGATTGTAGAGCATGATATTATTGAAATGGTGGACCTGGTGTCCACCAATAGGAATACATGTGTACCTTGAATGTGGTCAGTGACTTCAAAGGCTAAGGGCACTGCAGTTGTTGTCTCAGATGCTCCAACTGCTAGTGCATGTACATGTGCCTGTTGAGGACAATTTAGTTATGCTGTCATAAGTCGTTGGGGTGGCCTATTTCGGGATATGGGAGGTTGGTTATATGGCCGTACTAGCGGTGCCGATCATAGAGGTGGAGACGAAATAACTTGTGGCAGCTAGTGGTTGATCTTTTGAGGTGGTAAAAAGTCATTGTCCCTCATCTTAGTAAAGAAAAGGGCTTATTATGGCCCATCTTCTTACAGTAGGTGCACGGAAGGTCTGATCGCCTCAGCTAGGTCGGTGGAGCCATATGCCTGGGAGGTGAATCTGCACGTGGCCTCTTACCAAGGAATGGTCAGTTCGACAAATCAGGTCGAGGCCTTGGGCCCATGGGCATATGTGTCTGAGACGGTCTGTCTCCATCCTTCTCTGCTCACAAGGACATGTTCACTAGCTCAGCATAATTAGGAATGCTTGCGCAACACATCTTCGTTCAGATATCAAGCCGTAAACCCTCTGAAAATCGTCACATTCTAATTAGCTTATCTGCTAAGATCAATGGAGCATATCTGGCCAGCTTCGTGAATCTATTCTCGTATTCTGACACGGTCATTCCTCCCTGACAAAGGTGAAGAAACTCACCCTCCTTTTCATTACAGTGAGGGAGAAATACTTTCTATGGAAGCGAGTTTCAAATGCATCCCATGTCCACACGTGTCCTACGGGAACTATCTGTAGGATGTTGACCCACCATAGACTAGCCTCCTTCTCAAACATATAGGTGACTAGCTCAACTTACTCTACCTCAGCGGCTTCAACATCTTTGAGATATTATCTAGCCAGTATTCAGCTTCCTCGGGCCTGTGAGTGCCTACAAAGATAGGAGGAAAAAAATGCTGGAAGTGTTCAAATAGACCACAGGTATTTAAATCTCCAACAAGTTGCATAGGTGGTGTATGCGGGACCATGCTCATGTTTTGGGTGATGGCCCTCGTAATAGTCGCTAAAAACTGTTGTTGTTGCTGCATTAAAAACATCATTTGCTCCAACCTATCAGGAGGAAGAGCCGCCTGAGGCATGTGTGGCGTCAATGTAAACACACGGTTCTGATCCAGAACGGGTGGTGCATTCTATGTTGGCCCATTTGTGGGGTTAGTGGTTGGCTGTGAATTCGGCATTGTGTCACTATGCGGTCCCAAAATGGGGTCCATATGGCTATCACTCAGGGGAGGTGCCCCATCAATCGATCTACCAAGTGCGAGGCATTTAATATTTTGAGTGTTTTAGGAGACATTCCCTATATACAACATTGGGTGCAACATGTGTGAAATTAGGATAATAGCATCCTCATTTCCAAACATTCTGCACATCTCAATTCAAAAGAAGATTCATGCATTTCATTTAACCAAAATTGTCACAATACATGAGGTGTACTATTACATGAATCATGATAGAAGATGCATGTGAGCTAAACTAAATAAAGGTTTTAACATTGACTATCCTAACACCAAACTAAGCCAACTAAGGCTATTACAAAGAAAAGGAAGAAATAGAAAACAAATAGAAGACAACTGCAACATACACCTAGTCCTCTAACTCTGGTGAAGGTGGAGGAGCACTCTTATCCTGCATACAACACAGGAGGGTCTTCAAGGTGCGAGACATCTTCTTGAATTTCTATTTCAAATAGGCCTGATTCTCCTTTATCTCTTATTTCAAGGCAGCCTAATTCTCTTCAATCCTGGCCATGTGGGCTTCCAGGGTGGCCCAATCATGGCGGTCTTCATCTGTAGCAGGAGGTCCCCTATCTGAGTCCCGGGCTTCCTCTCCTTCCTCACTTCCTTCTCCCTCACTGTCTTCTTCATCACCACCCTCTTCATCACCACCCTCTTCATCTTCCTCTTCACTTTCTTCTTCTATTTCATCGCTATCCTCATCGAGTCAAGCTTGGCATTGCCTAGGACCAAAGCCCATGTTGTTGAGCGTGTTTTCACTGATAATGTGGATCTGGGTCGTTATCCATATGGAGTCGGAAGTCAAAGTTTCAGTTATAAATAAGTTGGCCAAAAGTTAGTGAGGAGTCTTCTCTATTAGACCATGTAGTGCTATTAATCTGAGACAAAACGTAAGTAGGCAGGCATACCTTCTCTCCGTGTCCAAGTCTGTACAAAAATTCTACCATGAGTTGAGTACACTCTGTGTGATTACTCCACCTAGTATACACATTGTACGAGCATATGTGGTGGAGCAGGCAGAAATCATTTGTCATCTTGGTCGCTAAAAGGCTATTTCCTTGCCTCTACCACACGAGTCTGCCGCATAAGAAACATGTGTGGCGATTTCTTTCTCGTTCACTAGAGAGATTCTTCTCACTTGCATGTACTATTTCACATTCTAACCCCCACAATACAGGCTATCATGTCCACATCTACTATACCCTCCTCCCTTCCTTAAGGTATAGAAAACTGAAGAGGCTCTAGTAGTGGGTTCCGTATGTGGGCGTAAAAGGCACGCATGGCGCCTTCACTCACATTTTATAGGAGAAAGTCGATGGATGGATACAGTCCAAACATCTTCTCATCGACATGTGCTTCAAACACCACCTTACGGTTACGGAACCTACTGAGATTGGTGCCCGCCCATAGCGACTTCTCCAGCGGGACTTAAGGATTGAGTTCCAGCTTGGATCTTCGTTCTCACTCGACACTCGTACTAGGTTCGACGCTCACCTTCTTCATAGTGCGGCGTGATCGGCTCAGCCTAGCCTCATTTAGAGCTACTCTCTTCTTTCCCATGGGGGAAGGGAGCATAGAGATTGAGAAGATGGCGGTGACAAGCTCAAAAACAGCCATTGGGTTGAAAAAGCTTGAAGGACGAGATAAGTTGGTGGGTTTGGAAGGTTATGAGACACAAAAGAGGGCTTTTGTGCTAAAATGGTGTGAAAAAAGAGGATGGAGGATTGAAAGATATGGGTTTTAGAGAAGTGGTGGTGGAGGGGTGGAAGAAGATGGAAGATTGATGTGAAATGTAGAAGAAAAGGGAGCTTTGAGTGTGTAGAATGAGGATTTGATAGAGAATATGTGATTTTGGAGGGTTTAGAGGGTTAAGAATGGGGTAAAATGGCAAAAGGGGAGTGGAGGGGAGTGAAATAGAGGGCTCCACATAGCCGGTCAGATGGCGGTGCACCTCCGACTGCGCGGTGCCGCCGCGAGCCCGTTGTGAAGGCGAGCGGCTCACCGTAGACTAGGCAGTGCCACCGCGCCCTCCCTAGGCTGATGGTGGTGGCTCCACCCTGAGGAAGTGGCTACCCCCTCCCTAGATGTTGTATATGTGCGGGGGACCCCCTGGGTCGCACCGAAATTTGTAATTTGGGCCCCTATGCTAGCGTGAGGTGTTTTCTCAATCTAACAAGTGTGTATTCACACTTTTTGGATCATTTCAAGTGTGGGATTCGATGAATTATTGTCCAAACCCATCGATTGATGGTCTAAAAGGGTATAAAGATCATTTCACATGATCTCAGATGCGTACATGCTAGATTACAATGGTTAATTTTGCCCATCGGTGAAACTTGGGATCCTACAGTCATTTCTACATTTCATCTCCCCCTTCCTAAGTCAAAGTGCGTCAGAGTGTGCCGTATTACCATAACCTAGGTCTAGTTTAATCTAAATCATGCTTTGATACCAACTTATAATGCCCCAAATTTTGAGGGTTGAGCAAAGCTAACTCTCGAGATCCAACGCATCACTTAAGCAACATAAATAATGATGTTTAAATGTTGTCTATATTAGTGCATTAAACATGAGAGGGATTATAATAAATCAGCATATCATACTCCAGAATTAATGTAATTAAGCAAGCGGAAGACTGAGATAAATATATAAAGTATAAACGTGTTTCATAGCCTCTAAAGTATGAATGTCTTTCTGGGCTGAATATATACATATTTTGTTTCAAAATATACAAAATGTCAAAATGTGAATGTCTGGCTAATCCGTATAATCCATGTGATCCTGTCGATCAGTGCAAGGCCTGCATAGACCTGCCTGATAGTCGTACATAGGAGAACTCCTCCTCCTCGTCAAAGAAGTCAATCTCAGATTTATAGATTTCACCATCACCTATGTCTACAATAGAGTCGGGTTGGTGTTTTAAAACACCATCCTATAGTGAAAGTGAGTAATCAACTTAGTGGTATTATAAGGTAAAGGTTAACATGTTATCAATTCAGTTAAGCAGTAATAATAGAGTAGTACAACAATCATATCCTAAGTACTCTTGTTAATGCAGGGATGGTATGCTGTAATGATGCATGCACTCACACGAAGCTCCCTCACAAGTAACTCCGTCAACCATTCGTGCTTGACAAACTCCCTAAATGTGCCCTTTATCACCAAAGCACATGCAATGCAATGAATGGTCATGTTAGCCAAGTACTTAATTAGGCTTATTCATATAGCAGATTCGGAAAGCTAAGGCACCCCCCTTTATATCACTAACCCAAACGGAGATCCATTTTGGGTCATCAATCCTAGCTAATCACATATGATAGGAAAGTTATAAGGCATCACCCCTAATGAAAGCAGTGGATAGGCAAATTTAAGAGTTAATACTTGAGGTCACTATGAGGAGGCTCATCACCTTAGTGTAGTCCGACAGCTCGACCATAATGTCCCATACCACCGTATTTACTCACAAGTTTGGGTTGCTCACTGGTCACTACGGGAAGGCTTGTCACCCCATCGTAGACCGACAGCTCGACCACGGTGTCCCATACCCCATGCCTGGTTCATGAGTCTTTGCGGATCATTGTACCATAGTTGAAACAGGTCTTTACATTAGTAAGTGGTACCTTAGATTCAAGCAGTGATGTCCATACATGGTAAACATACAATGGGCCAATCAAGTTATTAAACAAGTTCGGTTGGTACAAGCGCACGCCGAATTAATCAACATGGAGCGTGTAAGCACTCCCCATGGCCTAACCACTGTCGATAATTGTCGTACAACCCGGATTCACCGAACGCATCAAATGTGGTGGGACTAATTCCGCCACTCAAATGGGAATAATTACCAATTTCCTGGGCTAGGTTATGACCCTAATCTTACCCAAATGCAATAGGCAGACACATGTGATAATCATAACAGCATTTAACTAACAATTCAAATACAATTCTCATTTGAGCATTTTGTCAAACACATTGAACATGTTACCAAATGTTTGTATTTCATCTATAAATTCCATAATTGAAATTATGATTTCTTGAATGAAGTTATACACATGGATAAGGTAATTGAGAATCCCATCTCAATACTCTTATTAAATACAAATCATCAACTATTCCTCGTTTAAATAATTTATCAAACACTTAGACTACACATTACCAAATACATAGACTAGATTAATTATGACATAAACTATAACAATTTCCTATGCAACCTAGGCTATAACTCATATAATAAACATTGATCTTAGATTACATATCATGACATGCACAAAATCATAATTTCAAGTTCATTCAAATATTTCAACAAACACATGGAATGCATATTTGTCCAACATAGTTCATACATGTATAATATATGAAAAACATCGTAACTAAGATCATATAGCAGCAATCAAGTCAGACATAAAATCATTACCAACATTGGAAAGACTTGAAAACCATAACCTAAACATTTATAGTCCGTACCTTTCATCAGAATTCTCATTTTGAATATGGTTCGAATCCTACGTTCCCAAATACCGAACAACGGGTACCTAAACATCGAAATAGGTTAGCTATTTTGTCTATTAATCTATTTAGATCCCTAAATCAAGATTAGAGTTAGGATTTCTTACCCAAGTTACAGTTGAAATGGATCGGTTAGTTAGATGTAAAGGAGATTCAGTGTGTGTAGTAGTAGGAAGGAATCACTGTAGTAAACTCTAAGAATCCTTTTTCCTTTCTTCCCCTTTTCTCTCCTTTTCTCTTCTCTCTCTTAGGGTTTGGAGAAATTCGTATGGGAGACAAAGAGGGTGGTTTAAGGTCTATATATAGGCCCAGAAGTGATGTCAATGGCCCCAGGGCCATGGTATACTTAGGTTATAGCCAAAAGGTGATTGTTTCAAGCAAACGGGGCTCTCCTGGAGGTGCATTACTCAGCTATGGTATGGAGAAAGTTCTTTGACCATGGATCTAAGCCAGGTTATGATTTTGGTATGATCAGATTAGCTGATCAACCATAAGGACCCATGTCAGATCAACGGTCGTTGTCACTCGATCAAGGCCACAAGTATATGGATATGTCAGGGAAATTTCCCGTAATCCATGGGTGAAGTTTGGTCAAAATTTGATGATCTGAAGTCTTCAATTTTGCTTGTAAGTGAATGGCCCAATTCACTTAAGTTTCCTTTCATTTTCTAAGGATATTCACATTTCTCACATACTTTACTCAAGGCTCAAGTTGTACGTTTCTGGACACTAATTGGGCTCGATTCCCGCGATGATTGTCAAGCCCAAAAAGGAGGTCGTAACCTTATAGTTTCGTGGTCATCAAACTTTTCACTTGTAGTCTAGTCCAATATGGAATTTCAACATGCTCCCGAGAGCAACTGGCTTTTTAGACTTCTCTTAGGTTTTTAAGTAGTGTTGAGTTAGTGATTTTGATGGGTTTAGGTCTTACCATTTGTATAGATAGTGGTTCAAGCTAATCCATCAATTAATTCAGTTTAGTACTTAATTTTCATCTAAATTCCACAGAATACAGTCCTTAGGGATTTCTGCCTGAGGTGGTACTCGGGCCTTTGTACGGATTTTTCTAGGACGTTACAACAAAGCACAGTTCAGGAGCTCGTAGCATTTATCACTTGCCGTAGCGACGACACCGTACAACCAGGGCCTGGATTGTTAACTAAGAGTAGTTTAGAGCATGCTTTGAGTCATGTCACCATCTCGAGCATGAGTATCTTTATGGATGCTTGGAGATGGGTTTACATGTACTGGTCTTCGATGCATATACTTCTTGGTTACAAGTATGTATTTAGTAGTTACTTTTTATGGATATTTTAGATCTTATTATTGGTGTTTTATTGATATATGTTGATATCATATATTAGTCATCAATGGCTATTTCTTTTTATGAATGATTATGTATTGGTTTGTTTATGATATTATCATGTTCTTTATTCACTCCTATAAAGTGATAATACTTATTATTTCTCCCCTCCAAATGCATGAGTGTGAACATATTTATCAACTTTCAATGATGATTTTGTGGTTTACACTAACACTATTTGCCAATCACTAACAAAAAGAGGGAGAAACATGCTCCCACCATATTTTTTGGTATCTTTTTGAAAATCATGGTGTTGCAAGAAGATAGGGGGAGCATTGAAGATTTCGAGTCTGTCATGTCTTTCTTTACTTATAAGGAAATGTAATTATATTTCAAAAGATAGGTAAATCAGTTTGTACCTTGAGTTGTATAGGGTTTGTTAGGTTTTTTGTCACGTAATTAACAAAGAGGGAGATTGAGAGTGCCTTAGTTTTCTAATTAGCGTGAAATAAGTGTTTTAGAGTCAAGTGAGCCCCAATGAAGACCTAAGATTAAAGACTCAAAGGGTTAGTGACTTAAGATTCAAGACAAGGTAAGAAAGCCTCATGACCTCGACAAACCCTATACCAAAACCCTTCTAACGTATCCCATACTTGACCAAAAACATTTAGGAAAAACCGTTGTTAAGTATGCTAAGTAGTTGTGAAGTTGGAATTCTAAGTTAAAAATTAGATTTTAAAAATTGACATAGAGATCAGATTCGATGGCATTGAAAAATTGCATAAACTGTCCAGCAAGAAATCCTGAATTTTATGGATTTTACCAATGGCATCAAAGCTTATTCAATGACATCGAAGACCCCTTCAATGGGATCGAACTCTACCTTGATGACATAAAGAAAAAAAAAAAAGCAATTTAGTCTTGCAAGATAATAAGGAAAATTTGCATTTTCTCGATGGCATTGAAGTTTGTTCGATGACAACAAACTCAACTTCGATGACATTGAAGAAGTACTCAAATAATCTAGCAAGGAAATCACAAAATTCTTGATTTTTGTGATGGCATTGAACCACCCTTCTATGGCATTAAAGGACCCCTTCAATGACATTGAGGCCCCGTTTGTTAAATTTGAAGCCTAAAGACCGAATCTGAAATCTGAAGCCCGAATTTGAAATCTAAAGCCTGAATATGAAATCTGAAGTAAAACAACTTATTTGATAATTATGGCTGAAGTCTAAAAATTAAGCACTGAATTTGAAACAAATTGTTTGTTAACAAACATCTTAAGCGTCTGAAATATGTTAATTTGACACATTTGCCCCTATCTCTCGTTTGGAAATGTTTTAAGAAATTATTTTTTATTAAATGAAAATAAAATCATTATATTTAATTCAAATATACTAAAATACTTAATAAAAAACTAAAATATCATCATAAGGCCCTCAATTCCTCTTAGCAGGAAGATTGTCACTATGTGTTGTATCGGATTGAACACCAGTAGCAACAAAACCTTCAAATAAGACCCACCTTATATTTATATGCTATCCAAACCGTTTATAAGGTCATTCCCAATTGGATGAAGTGAAAATGTATTGATCCAAAACTTTGGTGGCCTATTAAAGTTTATTTTCCATCCAATATGTTCATAAGGTCACAAATACCTGTAAGAAGAGGAAAAAAACTTATATTGATCTAAAACTTTCGTGACTCCAATAAGGGTTTCAATGGTAAATGTTCAATACCCCGCTGCTTTTTGTAGCTTATTTTTCATCTCAAGCTTTAATAGGAGCTCACCAAATGGATGGATGGTTTGGATATAACACATATCTCATGATGGGACCTACGGAACTTGTTGATGTCAATACAACATCCATATAGCTGGTGTGAGGTAAACTAAACTATTGGATGCGGATTAGCTACTGAAAGGTTGAATAGCGAGATTAACTACCATAGTGACATCATCAAGTTTCATGGGCCACTATGATGTATGTTCTTTATCTACACCATCCATCTATTTAGAGATTTAATTTTAAAGCCACAACACACATTCATTAGTGCTGGCCTTTCTAAGTAAGAGTCTAAAAAGTATGTTCAGCTCCTCAAGGAAAATAGAGACGTCTTCGCTTGGACATATGCAGAAATGCCAGGTTTAGAACCTTCTGTAGCATTGCATTAATTAAATATCTCTAAGGAGAAAAGGTCGATCAAGCAAGCGCAAAGGCGATTTCACCCAGATTTGGTTCCCTTGATAGAAGAAGAGGTCAGTAAATTGATCAAAGTTCGGTTTATCAGAGAGGTAAAGTATCCCAAGTGGATATCAAATATTATCCCTGTAAAGAAGAAAAATGGACAGGTCAGGGTATGTGTTGACTTCAGGGATTAAAATGAGGCTTGTCCAAAAGATGATTTCCCTCTTTCGATTACTGGGCTACTGATTGACAGTACGACTCAATATGCCATTATGTCCTTTATGGATGGTTATGCAGGGTATAATCAGATTAGAATGGTACCTGAAGATGAGGAAGCTACGACATTTAGAACATCACTGGGATTTATTGTTACAAAGTTATGCCATTTGGTCTCAAGAATGCCGAGGCAACATATCATAGAGCAATGCAGAATATCTTCCAAGACATGATGCATAAGCACGTTGAATGTTATGTTGATGATTTCTTAGTTCAGTCAGGAAATCATCAGGAACATCATGAGCATCTGGCGTTGGTTTTCCATTGGCTCAGAAAGAAGCAGTTAAAGATGAATCTTGCCAAATGTGCATTTAGAGTATCTTTAGGTAAATTCCTTGGTTTCGTTATCTGGCATAGGGGTATTGAAATTGATCCAGGGAAAGTCCGAGCTATCCAGCATATGCTGCCGTCGAAAACACTAAAAGAATTAAAAAGTTTACAAGGAAGGTTGGCATATATCCACCACTTTATTTCAAATTTGGCAGGAAGATGCTAGCTATTTTCCCATTTGATGAAGAAGGGTACAAAATTCATTTGGGATCAAGCTTGTTAGAAAGCGTTTGACTCGATAAAGGAATTGTTGAAACAACCACCGGTACTAACAGCTCCGGTAAAAGGGAAGCCATTAATTTTGTATATATCTACAACTGAAAATTCTTTAGGAGCTTTGTTAGCACAGGTGAATGAGTTTGGGAAAGAGACTGCTCCCTATATCTAAGCTGCACTCTAATGGGTACGGAATGTAATTACTCTCTAATTGAGAAGGAATGTCTGGTGTTGATATTTGTAGTCCAGAAGTTGAGACATTATTGTCTCTCACATGATATAACACTAATCTCAAGAGTAGACCCAATTAAATTTTTTATGACAAGGCCGATGTTATCTTGAAGATTGGCTAAATGGATGTTGTTGCTTTCAGAATATACTATTACATATAAATTGGCAAAAGTAGTAAAAGGACAGGCAGTAGCGGACTTTCTCAAAGCACACCCTGTAACCGAATGCGGAATTGTTAGTGGTGACTTTTCGGATGAGCATGTTATGATAGCTGAGTCACCAAGCACATTGCAAATGTATTTTGATGGCACTGCTCGAACAGTAGGAGTGGGGGTAGGAGTGATATTTATTACTCCTCAAGGTGATTTATTGCCTTACTCATCACATTGGGTGTTGTGTCCACAAATAATGAAGCTGAGTACAAAGCCTTCATCATCGAGATGGAGATGGCTCAAGAAATGGGGATTAAAATGCTGCATATCTTTGGAGACTCTAAATTGATTATAAATCAATTAACGACTGATTTCGAAGTGAGGAAACAAGAACTTTTACCATATTATCGAAAAGTGCAGCAGTTGCTGGAACAATTCTGTCATGTTGAGATCAAGCACGTACAACGATCTGAGAATGCAAAAGTAGATGCCTTGGCTAGCCTGGCGGTGACTTTGTCCTGTCTAAATCGATGCCCTCTACATGTAACTATAAAAGAAAGGCGCTTTTTGCCATCTCCAGTAGTTATTGAGGAGCACGTCGAGACACTCCCTGTATCATGTTTAAAGATATCAACAGATGATTGGCGTCAACCCTTTATTGATTATCTCAAATATGACATCTTGCTAGAAGATCCAGTGCAAAAATAGAAAATTAAGCAACGAACAAGTAGTTTTATCATATGCAGTGAGGTATTGTACAAAAAATCTTACAATGAAATGTTGCTGCGTTGTTTAGACAAACAAAAAGCAAGCCGAACATTGCAAAAAGCACACTCTGGAGAATGCGGAGCACATCAAGCTGGCCGAAATTTTTTTCATAGAGTCCATCAAATAGGATATTATTGGCCCACCCTGTTCAAAGATGCAATAGAATATGCGAAGAGATGTCATGAGTATCAAATTCAAGGGGATGTTATACACGTTCCCCCAGAAGATTTACACCAAACAATCACTTCTTGGCCCTTTTCTGCTCAGGATTTGCTGTGATTGGTCCCATAAATCCATCTTAGTTAAAAGGAAAGAAGTATATCTTAGCAACAACAAATTATTTCTCCAAGTGGGCAGAAGCAATTGCATTACGTAGTGTTAGGGAGAATGATGTGGTTAATTTTATCCATCATGCCATAATATACCATCATGGTATCCCAAAGAAAATTGTCACAGACAATGACACTCCCTTTAAGAATCGAGGTATGGAAAAGTTATGCCAGGAATTCAGCATCAACCATTCATTTTTAACTCCTTACTATCCACTGGCCAATGGATTAGCAAAGGCATTTTATAAAATGATAATCAAAATACTGAAGAAGACAGTAACTGGAAACAAGCGTGATTGGGATGATAGGTTTCAAGAAGCACTGTGGGCATATAGAACTACTCATCAGACGACAACAGGGGTAACACTATATTCGTTAGTCTATGGTGTCGAAGTAGTGATCCCAATGGAGATACAAGTGGCGTCACTTAGAGTGGTGGTACATTAGATCGTTATAAATAAAGAAAATGCAAAAATACGGCTAAGAGAATGGGATTTGCTTGATGAGAAACAACTAGCAGCCCAATAGTGATTGTAATCATATCAAGTCAGAATATCGGCTGTCTTTGAAAAGTGGGTCAAATATCATTCTTTCAAAAAAGGATCTGGTGTTGATGCTGAAAAGAGCCATAGTGGTTACCCATCGGACAGGGGGAAAATTCGAGCCTAAATGGGATGGGCCATATATAATACAAGAAGTATACTCCAATGGTGCATACAGAGTGGTGAATCAAGATGGACGAGGTGTTACTGTATCGGTCAATGCTCACTTCATTAAAAGATATCATCCTTGAAGACGTTGCTTATTTTGACCCAAAATATTATTAGAATAATACTTTTGTGTCAAAAGGGGGCAAGAATGACCAAAAGTACAACTATGTATGATCAGATAAATGAATAAAGAAGCAATTTGCAAGAATATATGGACTATGTGCTAATATTAGTATCAACGAATATCACAAAAAGAAAGTGATCATTGCCAAGTAAGCTCTACAAAATTTTGCTAAAATTGATATCGTCACCAAACTAATATATGACAAACAACCCATACGATTGGGCAGATTGGTTTATCGATGGTCACTTACTTTTATTTCTCAAAGGCAACCTAATCAAGCCTATATGGCCATGCATAAGGCCTATCAAGATCATCATGCGGGCAGCGACGAGAAGTCAGTGGCCCTATAAAGCCCATGAAGACTATCATACGCATACCCATGCGGGCTACGGATGAAGCCAATGACCAAAAGCCTAAAAGGCCAAAAAGTCCTTAACGGCTAGTCACGCATAACCCCTATGCTATTTGTATAGCTTCCGGCAACGTCACGGAGCACATAGGAAAATGCCCTCCCATGAATGGGCTTGATCTTGTAGGCGAAGGAAAAGTGGGCTACAGTGTGCACTCTTTAGACCATGTCCATAGATGGGCCAACCATGCATAAGACCCTCTAGATCTACAGCTCGATTTCAGTACTAACTCATGAGGAAGGGCTTAAACCTACTCATTGACGGACTGACAGCCTTGGATTTGATACCCTAAACATAGTCTTGTGAGCCCCGTGAACTTTAGTGAGTTACTGCGGCCAACCCTGTGTGTAAATCTCCGGCAGTAAAAAGTCCAATGAACTTCTAAGAGTTACAGAGACCATCACGTAAGACCAGACTCCTGCATGAGTCTAAGAAACTGCTTGCTCCACTACTCAAGAGCTTAAACTGTGTGTGAACTAACTCCTCTAACTTCAAAACAAGATAGTTCTGCCATTAAAGTAAACACCACATAAGGTTACCATTTAATTAAAAAAAAAATTTTTTTAAAAAAAAAGAGAAGAGAGGAAGAGGAAAAGGAAAAAGATGCAAATTTATTGCAAATATGATAGTTTTTTCATATATTACGTAATCAAAAGGAATAAAAGAAACACATGCATCACAACATAATGTGAAGTTTCTTATAGGTCTTCATTTATATTCAAAGTTGTTACGTAATGCTGCAATTCCTCTTTTAACCGAAGTTGTAATGCAGAAGTAGTTTGTTCAGCCTCCATAATGATTTTAGCTTGATCAGGAACGTCAGCCAGTTTCAATTCTAAAAGTGCAGCAATTTCCTAATTTTTCATCTGTTCAGTCTTTACAAGATCAATGGTTCGGATATTGGCTTCAAGTTCTTCTTTAGCTTGATGAATAATCACATCTTCCGCTTCTTTTCTACCCTTTAACAGTAATATCTCCTTTTTGATAAGAGTGATTTTATCATCATGACTTCTTTATTCCTATCAAAATTTTTGATCTTTTCATGAAGAGACTGCTGGTAACCTCATGGGTAGCAAGAAGGTCAACTGAATGGGAAAGTTGTTCCTTAAGTGATGCCAATTTCTTTTGATGATTAAGGATCTTTGGAGCGATGACTACATTTCGAATAACCTCTAAATTTTTAGTTGAGCCATAAAATTTTGATAAGCAATCATGAAGGAGCTGAACATTGACATGTGTAAGGCGATCAAAGTGATCAAGAACGGCCAAAGCACTATTCAAGAAAGGCCATTGAGCTGGGTATTTGAAAGCGTTAATAATGAACAGAAGTGTGTTCTCGAATAATCCTAACGCGAAAGGTGATACTTTCTCCAAAGAAAGACCATCAAAGACTGAAGCCACTGAGTTAGAGCCCTCAGAACCACTTGGGGTTGGCATGATTCTGGCTGTGATTGAAGAAAATGTTTTTATATAAGTTTCGAAAGAAAGGAGATTTCAAATAAAGAAATATTCATGTCTATATGTACCTTGTTCGGGAATAGCAATAGGGTAGATCGAGCAGATTGAGTTGAAGGAACTACAAATCCCAGTGTATCTGTGGCTGCAGCAACATTGAAGGAGAGTTCTTGAGCCCCTCTTATACCAGAGTCAATAGTTATTGGAACATCAATAGGGTCTGAGAAGAATTCCAAATTCCTGGCCACTGGTTGGGTAAAAGCGGGATGTACTATGAAGGATTTATCTGCCTGAGGAGAATTATGTGGGGCAACTAGGGCCGGCAAAGTTTCCCTTATGTTGTGGCAAAGAAGAACATCTCTTGTTTTTGTTGGAGGTCTTGACGATTGAGCTTCTATTCCTGCTAACATTGGTGCTTCATGAATAGTTGTGCCAGTAGTCTCTACAATACGTGGAGAATATCCAGGATTAAAAGAGAAGAATATATTCGCTTCAGGAGAACATTCATATTCTCCATAATCTAGTTGCTCCTCTTCTAAAGAATCCATAGCAGTTGGAAGAGGAATGTGCGGATTAGGTGGGATGTCGACATTTTCTTCCTTCCTGACATCTACTTTAGCATCAGTGTTGACAACTAGTAAGGCAACATCTCCCTCATCAACCAAGCTTGTAGAAGAGGAGAGGTCATCACTGTCAGTATTAGCAGAATATTCTGAAGAATTGTCATCCACTTCTGTTTCTCCTTGTATATGGTCTTTATTAGAAGAAGACGTGTATTTCTAATGGGAGAAGGAGCTGTTTGGGCCAGAATGACGGGAGACAATGATTTAGCATGAGACTGATGCCGATCTTCTGCTTGATCAGAGCATTGGATTTATCGGTAACTACCAGGATTGCGAATGCGATTCAAATCGTGAATACATCGCTTATATACTGTTCCTTTACTCCACATTCCCGATTGCAATAAGTCCTTGGGAGGGCACTTCTAAGGGGCGTGCTGGTTTGACTATGCATGAATAGTCTCTAAGTCGAAACAACCTTCCTAAGAGCTACTAAAGACGCCTCTGGTATTACGGGGATCTATCGAAAGAATAAAGTTCTACTTCAACCAAATCTAACCTACTATTTCTTAGCATATACAGGCTTTACACTACTTAATATAACTAGTAGACTAGTCTGTAACTCACTAGCTGTAATCCAAAGCCTAAGCTTATACGCTAAATGGTTTCATACCATTTCTACTACAGGAGATTGTTCTATCGCTTAGATTCAAGATTGTCTAATTGAAATTGGATTTCCTATATCGTCAGATCTTTCAAAATCTAAGAGTACTAACTCTAGGTCCAAAACACTAGATGTCCTAGCACTAGATGGTCATTATTTGTGGACTAAGCTACCATATTTGGTCTCACCCGACGGTAAAGAGGAGAGATCGAGAAAATGCCTAAAACTAACTCAAAAGGAACCATAGAAATTTGATGAAATGGAAGAAAGGGCTAAGATCTTTAGGTCTCCACGACTTTGGACCTGATATGGGAGTGTAAAGGGTCCAGGAAAAGGAAAATAGAAGGAAGAAAAGGTCAAGATAGAAGAGGTTGGGGGCTGACATGTTTTTGGAGCTCAAATGGGAGATATGAGAGCTCCAATTGCAGAAAATGGAGAGTGTAGGTGCTAGGTATGATTGAGAACAGTAGAGGGATGAAGGAAATAACGAAAAGTGAAGGAAGGAGTGATTGAAAGGGAGGTTGGAGAGAGAAAACAACAAGTTTGGAGGAAAAGGAGAGCTTGGGGGGTGATTTTGTGAAGGAAGTGGTTGATCGGGGGTGTTTTAAGGGACGACCCACACATTAGGGGGTCACCCTAACCCCCAAACTCCATCGACCCGAAGGCCAGACCCAACCGAGCACATTGACCGGAGAGGTCCTCATCGACCACTGGATAAACTGGCGAGGACCTCCTGCCCCTTAGGCCACAAAAAAGTTAGGTTCCCACCTCGGAACCCTCTGAAAGTTGATCGTTTGGCCCCCCCTCCATTTAAGGCATTTTTGGGGCCAATTTTCAAACCAGAATGAGTTTATATGATGTGTAACATATGATTTTGGGGTAGGAGACTAATCTATCCAACTAACCCATTTAGTCCATGAGATTCCATAATGTGAATCGTTAAAAGTCTAATTTATACATATATTTACTATTTATAGTAAATTTTTATTTAAGTATGATTCTTCATCATTTATACATTAGTATTTATGTCTAGTATGAAAGGACTTAGAAAAAAATTAAAAAATGAGGTGGTGAAAGGAGAGATTTTGAAGGAATTGGATAAAAAGGGGTTTTAGGCCTTGAGATTGAGTGTAAGGGTTGTGGTTGACCCACAACCCAAGGACATTCATTTTTAGGTTTGGAATTCTTCAGGGAATGACTCAAACTAGTCAAATGATGACCTAGAGGCGACTTAGGTCGCTTCACGCGACCAAAGATATGTTATGGACTAAATTACCGTATAGTCTCACCTGTCGACGAAACTTGGAATTCTAATATGGTTTCTAGGTTCCATCTCCGCCTTCCTAAGTCAGAGTGTATCAGTGTGCATTGTGTTACCATAACCCAGGTCCAGTTTAATCCAAATCATGCTCTGATACCATCTGTAACATCCCAAAAATTGGGGGTCGAGTATAAACTCCACTCCTGAGTTCCAGAACATCACTTATGAAACATTTTCAATGATGGATGAATATCGACTGTAATAGTGTATAAAACATGAAGTGGATTAAGCTAAAACAGCATATCATACTCCAGAGACAGTTAAATTAGCAAGCAGAAGGATGTGATAGATATATGAAATTTATGAACTGTTGTAAGTCTCCAGAGTGTGAACATGTTACCAGGTTAAACATATACATGTATACTCCAAAAATGATAAAAAAGAATATACATGAGTGCTCCAAAAAAATAAAATGATAAGTGTCATGACATCAAATCAACCTCCCTGTAATCCCGTCGATCATAACACGGTCTACATAGACCCGCTTGATAACCGCCTATAGGAGAAATCCTCCTCATCATCATACAAGTCCGGCTCCCCCTCGCAGGCTGCGCCATCATCTGAAACTACAACAGGGTCTAGTGGGTGTCCAGAACACCATCCCGTAACGTGGGAGTGAGTAGCTAACTCAATGGAATCATAGAGTAAAGGTTAATATATTATCAAATCAATCAAGCGATAATGATAAAACAAGAAAATCAAACATTCCTAAATACTGTAATTAATGCAAGAATGAAATGACATGATGGATGCCCTCGCCAACATACTCCCTCATGCGACACTATCTTATGTTCGTGGTATGCTTTCTTCCCTCAGTGCTCTACATCTTCCAGGCACATGCAGTACGATATGAATATGATTACCGAGTTGTTATTAGTCCTTTTCATGCAGCAGGATTGGGAAACTAGGGTACTTCCCTTATATCATTCCCAACAAGGATCCTGTTTAGGGTCGTCACTCCTAGTAGTCTTATACGATGATATATTTCTAGGTCGCTGCAAGGGTTGTCAGGGCTATTGCACGCACTCATTACTCTGCTCCCCCATCACCTTATCAATACAGGTCTAGTTGTACTCTTGTTGCTACGAAAGGGTCATCTCCTCACGTAGACTCAAAGTACGCTCGAGGTCACTATAAAGGGCTGCTAGGGCTGTTACACGCACTCATTGCACTGCTCCCCCATCACCTTATCAGCGTAGGCCGACAGCTCGAATATAGTGTCCCATACCACCATAATCGGCTCACGAGTCTGGGTTGCTCACTGGTCACTACGGGGAAGCTCGTGGCCCCAGCATAGGCCGACAGCTCGACCACGGTGTCCCATACCACCATACCCGGCTCATGAGTCTTAATGGATCAAGGTACCACAGTTATCAGGGTTATTACTAGTAAGTTCAGTATCCTAGGTTCAAGCAGTTATGACCAATACAAGGTGAACATACAGTGGTCAGTCGGGTTACTTGACGAGCTCGACTAGTATGAGCGCACCTCAAGCTGAACGACATGAAGCGCATAAACGCCTCGCGTAGCCTAACCACTGCTGTCAACCAAAGCACGACTCGGGTTCGTCGACGCGTCCTTCGTGGCGAATAAAATCCAACCATGAATTCAAATCTGTTACCGACTGCATGGACTAGAGTATAGCCCCAAACACTTGTAATCTAAATCAATAATCACATGAGAGAGACAGAATTGAAATGCAAGAAATTTCAGCATGTTATTAGCATGTTATATATACATCATAAGCAGTTAACCATACACGAGTACTTCACACGTAAGGTAATCAATAAAATACAACAAGCATGGAGGAATTCATATACATCATTAAATTAGTTGAGAATCCAGTCTCAACGCTAATGTACAACACCATTTACTCAATACTTACTAATACATACATTTATATAAACACTTAGACTACACAACTCCAACGTACTTGACGTATGTTGATTTCAACATATAATATGACAGATCCTTATATCAAGGAGATGTCTAATATACAACAATCATGTTCTTACATTCAATACATATGACAGGCATAAATCATATGGATTTAGGCATTTCAACAAACACTTAGTCTAGACACATTAGTCTACATACTTATGTCGGCCAATATGTGCATTAGGTCGAATCTCTTCGCCAAATAGATCATACACGTATAACTAGTATAGGTACATGGTAAATACTCATGGCAATTATATCAGCAAAATACGTACGTATACAGTATTTCCTACAAATACTTAAAATAACCTAAATCTCATATTCTTCGTACGTATTCGAAATAAAAAATGAACAGCATGTTGTACATGTCAAACAGCATTCTTGTCAACAATCTACCCTTAAACGGCATTGAAAGCTTTGAAAAATGGTAAACTAAGCGTCTAAAATCCGCACCTTACGCCGTAGGAGCGTAATGAATTGAATAGGAACTCTACGTCATCGTCAACGACAGATTGGCAACCTACAGTATGATTTAGGTTAGCTACCTCACCACTTGCACCAATTGAAACCCTAGAACAGGTTAGGGTTAGATTTTCTTACCTAAGAACGAAGTTGGAATCGCCAGAATAGCGATGCAGGTGGATGGCTTTGGCACGTGGAGCAGCAAGGAAGAATCCCAGGAGAAAACCCCAACTTCTCCCTCACTTTCTCTCTCTCTTTTCTCTCTCTTTTCTCCTTAGGGTTTGAAAATTCCTATGGGATTTGTGAGAGAGAGATTAAGGCCCTTTTATAAGCCCAAACATAACGAAAACAGACTTGAAGTCAAGGTATACTTAAGTTATAACCAAATCGGGTCTGTTCCGATCCAATGGAGCACTTCTGGATGTCCTGTTACTAAATGTGGTCGGACTTAAGCTCTCTAATATTGGATCTAGGTCCATCTAAGTTTTCAGTCCGGTCGGGTTTCCAGATCGACCGTGGCGGACCAATTTCAGTTTAGTGGCTACGGGAACTCGATCAGAGCCACAAGTGCTATGACATGTAAGGGCCACCTATCCTGATCCGAGGGTGAAGTTTGGTCGAATTCCAATGTCCAGAACACTTAAAAATGTCGCGCAAGCGACACGTGCCAAATTTATTAAAAATTGAATTAATTTTCTAAATATTTTTCTTTTCTCACTCTCTTCACTTCGGACTCAAGAAAATCATCGTGGGACATCATCTGGACTTAATTTTTGGGGTGATTGTCAAGTCCAACTAGGTGGTCATATTCATCTAAGTTTGGGATAATCAGACTTCCGATGTGCGGTCCAGATCCGATACAGAGTTTTCGAATGCTTCCGTGAGCAACCGAGTTTAGAGTTTGATCCTAGATTTTAGGGTAAGGTAGCGTCAATGATTCTATAGGTTTTGGGTCTTACAGATCGTATTTAAAGTGGTTGGTGCTAATTTTACAGGTAATCTAGTTTAGCGCTAGTTAATTCACGTTAAATTTCTAAAAAATTTAGTCCTAAATGATTTCTTTGGCTTTGGAATTGAGTTCTGAGAGTGATAAGGTTGACCCATTGCCTAAGGATGTCTAACCCCAAGTTGGCAAAAATTCAGGGTGTTACAATCCTAGTAGAACAAATCAAGAACCAAAATTCCTTACCAGCAGTTGTTTCCATATCAATGCCCAATTATAAGGGCCAACTCCATAACTTCGCATGGCTCGAGTAACATCTTCTCCTATTTGTGGTACGGTTTGATCGTATCCAAATTGTATGCCAAAATGATTAGAGTAATATGGTTCTCTCCAAAATTCGACCCCTTCTCGTAAAAGAATACTACCAGAACGAATGCATAAGAAAAATGTTCGCTCGATGGAGTCTAGATTGTTATTATCCTCGACATCTTTGCCTTCGGATTGATGATCTAGATGGAAGGAAAAGAAATCAATAGATTCCAGATTATCAATCTTGTCCACTATCCAGTCATATGTCTTCTTTATCATCTTTCGTTACTGGAAATGCCATAAAGGTAGATGCTCGGGATGAACATAAGCTTTCTCTAGGTCATTATAGGTCTAAGGAAAGTAAACGCCCAGCCAACTAGAGAAATAATGCCAAGGAGTGAAAGCAGATGAGACTCCTAGTGCAAGGCTTGTACAGTGTGTTGTGACATGACCAAAAGCTCAGTACAGCGAACATAATACGGGAGGAGCTAAACAGTATCTTCTTCTACCTTCTGCCATTGCCCCTGCTATTACAAACAGAGTAGGTCGAATAGAGTCCAAGCTTTTTGAACTTGGCGAAACAACCAAGCTTAGCCAATAGGCTAGGAAAGCAGCCAATTTAGTCTCGGCAGTAAACGTGGTAGGGCCTCTTATCTTTCTTCGAGTACCTTCCAATTTCGGGCCATGACTACCAGGAAATCTAAAAAGGAGGGAAACAAGAAGGGTTAGCAATCTACATTAAAAAAGAGAGAGAGAGAGAGGAGGGGTTGAGTGTTATGATGAAATGATGAGGATGACAAGGGTACTAACACAAAGTATCATGAAAAATGAGCAAGCCATGCAAGTAGTGATATCTTATGAACATTCGAAAAATAAAGACATTTCTTAAAAGAGTGCAATTGTTGAGGAAGTAATCTTGGGGGTCCTTCTTGGGTCCATATAAGCGAATTCTTCATTTTTAGGAATATATTCGTCCAATAAAGATCCAGTAATGGGTAGACCGGCCATTCTGAATAGATCCCATAAACTGATGCTTAGTTCTCCAATCAGGAGATGGAAGGAGTTTGCGGAAGAAGACCAATATTTTAAGAAGCCCTTGTAGATCATTGTGTCCTTGTTGAAGAATTCGGAGGTAGCTTCTATAGCATGGTAGTCTCTAGCAACAATAAGAGGCTTCTCATATTTCTTCAGGATTGCTTTTGTCCACACACTATAGTATGAGTGATCTATCCAAAGACACTGGGTTCTGAATTCTTCTTTACCCCATAGAGTCACGATGACGAAAGCGTTGTGATATCGTTTCGAAAAATGGGTAGGGTATAAGTCATGAGGATCGAAGCATGGCATGAGGAAACACATGTATACTACTTGATCGGTTTTCTGGACCATTCCTTTCTCTGTCAGGTAACCTTCAAGAAGTTTTAGTTCCTTTATTACACAGTTTGACACATATAGAAGTTTTTTTTGTGTCATGAAGTCCGTCGGTTCACTCTTTATTATGGAACGATGATGATGAAGGAGCAAAGGTATAGTGATAGTTTCATCCTTATAAGGATTGTGGAATTTGATTGCATCCGGGTTTAATCTAATCGAATCCCAAGCATTTTGAAAATGCCTCTGATTATGTTCTCAGATTTTCTCTTGAAAGTTTTCGTCTTTACTCTTTCTCTTCTTCTTCATAGTGAAAGTTGCATCAGGAGAAGTCTCGGCAGTAGATAATTGAGTGGCATCTGTTCGAAGATTGGTTGTGGATTTTAGCCAATTCTCCCAATCTAACTCTTGTCCTTCTGTTGGAGGAGCCTCTATCTCTCACATTAAAACAGTTGTTCGAATATGATCGGATAAATGCTAAATACGATCACTGAAATTGATGATGATAGGAGGCGGTTCTTTGAAAAAAGCAGAATATTCTTCGGACCTTACTCTTTTATGAGTTTGGGATTCAGTTGGTTGAGAGTCAAAATGTTCTACAGCATTTGTAGAGTCAGAAGGTCTCTTTGATGAACTAGCCATTATAATCTGCAAGGAAAATTAGTAGAAATTCAGAGTTGAGGAGGAGATTTATTGGGGATCGAAAAAAGTTGGAAGTAAAATTAAGGGGCTGTTGTGTGCCCGGCTTCGTGCGTAGCTAGAAGGAGGCTTTGTGCGTTAAGCCTTGTGTGGAGGAATTACTATTTTTGGTCCAAACAATCGTCGAGCGAAAAATGGTGTCGTGCGGAAAACACTGTCTTGCAAAAATAGTCGTCGGGCGGAAAGGGTACTGTGTGGTGCAGAACGGGGTTAGCACAGAACGGTCTAGCTGAGAAAGTGATTTAACGTAATAGGAAGCAAGAGAGAATGGTTTGAAAGAGGTTAAGTCCCATATTTATAGGAGAGAATCGGCTGCTATGCACTATCGGTGGTGCGCTGGACATGGTGCGCAAGATGTGGTGTGCTATCGGTGGTACGCAGGACATGGTGTGATAAAAATGTGCACATGAATTTAAGAATAACGATATTATAAGGATTGTGCACTATAAAATTAATTTTCTTAGTACTTGATCCTACATTATTTTAAAGGTATAAAAGAATGCAGGATCAAGGGGGCATCTGTTGAGGCATAAAAAAAAGATAGACAGGAGTCTTTGTACAAAAATTGTTGCGGGAAAGTTATCTGCAGGAAGGTATCCGCAGAAAAGTATCCACAGAAAGGTATCCGCATGAAGATATCAGAAAAAAGGTATCCACAGAAAGTTATCCACAGAGAAATATCCACAGAAAGGTGTCCGCAGGAAGGTAGCCGCACTAAGTAGTCCGCATGAAGAAATTCACAGATAGTTGACGTGGCGCAATCGCATGTGTGAGGAGGGCTATAATACCCCTTGACCCTTCTACAAGGGGGACGATACAACATTCAAAGAAGAATAGACCCAAGAGAGAAGGTAGAAAGGAATTCTAATTCATTGGTTGTTGTGCGGAGCAACTATTGTGTGACGCATAGTACTGTTAGCGCACATAGGTTTCTGCGCACTAAGTCTTTCTGCGCTGAAAGGCATCTGTGCACAAAGGTTCTGCGCATAAAGATCTGATCCTCCATATATAAAGATCAACTGCATACAAGACTTCATGAGTTGAAGTTTCTACGTACAAAGACTACCGTGCAAAGAGACTGTTTGTGCACAAAGACTACTTGCACAAAGACTGTATGTGTGAAGAGACTATCTGTGCATAGAGAGCATTTGCACACAAAGACAATCTGCGCGCTAAGGACTTTTGCGTGCAATGAACTCTTTTAATGACTTTAAATTTGATAGTTGGCTTTATCTATCAAAGGAGAATGGGATGTGAAAGAACTTAGAAGAAATAAATTAACATTAATGTTGTGATTATCTTTCTTGCTCTCCTTTATTAATTATAAAGTATATAAAATTTCCCAAAAAAAATACATTTTTTTTCTTGTTCAAAATAGTGAGTTAAAGAATGAGACAGATCTAAATATGTAGTTGACCCCACCACAAAAAACAGTGGCGATATTGATGCCTATCGTTGAAACCTTCTTAAGGCTCACCGTGATTTTTATTTGAAATCCAACCTGTTGACAAGTTAACACAAACATGAAAGATGGGAAAAAACAAATATCAACTTGATCAAAACTTTTGTTTCCTATTTAAGTTTTTAATGGTGGGCGTCACTCTTCCCATTGTTTTCTATGGTGAGGTCCACTGGAGCTTTGGATTTGACTCATTCTATAGATCTTTACCTAAAATTACATTTCTGAATGGATGGATGGTGTGGATATAAAACATACATCATGATGGGGCCCACATAACTTGGTGACATAACTTCAGTAGCGAGACTCGCTACTCAACCTGTCACTATCCAATCCGCGTCCGTGGAAACAGATTAACAACTCTCCCGCCTCTAGCCAATGGCTGATGATCGGTGTTATGTGGGCCCCACCATGATGTATGTGTTTCATCCATGCCATCTATCTATGTTTCTAGATCATTTTATGATATGATATCAAAAATGAGGTATATCCCAATCTCAAGTGGACCACATTACAGGAAAACAATGTTGAATGAATCTCGACCATTAAAAACTTTTTGGGGGCCATAAAATTTTTAGATCAAGATGATCATTGTTTTATCCATTCATCTAGGTCTATATGACCTAATTAATAGTTTGGATGTCAAATAACTAGTACATTTGGCCTTAGGAGAATTTTAATGGTGGATATCCAATCACTATTGTTTTCTTGTGGTATGGTCCACCTGAGATTTATATTCCTCTCATTTTTAGTATCAGGCCCAAAAATGATCTTTAAAAATGGATGAATGGTATGGATGAAACACATATATCATGGTGGGGCATAAAGAAGTTTCGTAGTTAAAAGTTAATTTTGTATTGCGCGAACAACTTAAAGAGAAAACATTGTTGTAGAACTTGAAAAGGGGTAATTTTGGAAGTAAAAATTTTTGTTTAATGAAAAATTCATTGAGCGCATTCCGTGTTCACCATTAAGCCAGACTCTTATCACTAAAAGAATTCAGTGAAAAACCACTTAGCACTTTCCTTCTTCCGCATTAACGATGCATTAACAAACACCACTGAACACAGAATATTTTTCAATTCCGCATTAAGTGCAAAAATTCAACATTAACAAATAGGCCCTGAAGGTCATTTCAATGAGATCAAAAAAGGTCCCAAATTGTCCAACAACCTCAAGACACAAAATTAAAATTTTTTTATGGCATCGAAGGACACTCGATGGCATCGACAGAAACTGTCCAACAACTATCTAAACATCTTGTTGCTATAGATTGATGACATCAAATTTGGTTCGATGACATTGAACCTGACAGTTTTCTCCCCATTTTTTGACCGTTGAAAATTTATTCTGTATATCGATGTGGGTTGTTTCTTTAAAATTTGGCGAGTTATTGAGAGAGATTTAAGAGAGTTAATACCAAAATTAAAAATCCATCTTCATAAGCCCTCTTTCCTCATTGAGTTCATCATTCAATCCTTCTTAAAGGTAATCATTGATATATTCAAAGCTTAGAGTGAATAATGAACTCTAGCATTCATTGATGCTATAACAACCTTCTTTATCGGTGAATCTATATACTAGGTGAAATTCTGCCTCTAGCACAATGGGATTACCACAGTTGTGCTTACGGAAGCTTTGTGAAGCTAAGGAATGAAGGTTATGTCCTTGGGGGGAGGGGAGTGATTAGGACCCATTTAAAAAATTATGCTTATTTAATTCCACATTGCCTAACTTAAACTAATTTCCAATTAAACAAAGTAGTGCAATTTAACTCTAAGCTTTCAAGCCATTAGAGGGTCCAATCACATAGACTACAAATAATGTGCAAATAAGTAGCTAGTCTATATCAAGAGAGTGTATATTTGTGGGTCAGATGTGCTACCTATCAATCACTAAGCATTCATCTAATCATGCATACATACTGTAAAACATTCAAACTCATAAGCATAATTAAATGATTGCTCAAAATATAATCCCAAACACAATATATATATAGTGGTTCGCTTACTTGCCTACTCCACTCCCGGCAGATGCACTCAACCCATGAGTATACCGGATTTCACTATTAGAGATTTTAAATTAGGTTCACCTCTAACCTTTATAGTCCTACAAAAGGACTCTAAGACTTAAGCTCTACTCTCGAGCCAAGGTCATACACAAGAACCCATTGGTTTAGGCCTTGTATAAGAGCCAATGTCTTACATAAAAATCTAGTTCAATTTTGTGCTTACAAACTCTTACCCTTAATCTTACATAAGGAAAGAGAGTAAACTTAAACTCTTACAATTGACAACTTGTTGGATTAAGCCCCTTTTGTAGCGCCTTCTTAGGTTTCTTGATCTCCGCTCTCCCTTGCTTCAATCAGCTTCATGATGCTCCCTCAATCAAGATGGCGCTTCTTTGCCAAGGTTTCAGCTCTAAGATCAATCACCTTGCATGTGATGCTCCTCCGAGGTAACTAAGGTGATGGGAGATTGGTTGAATCTCCTACAACTAGTGGAAAGTTATTTTTCCTAGGGGATTCACCTAGACGTGCTTGAACTCTGCCATTTCATCTCATTGTTGAGGTTTGAATCGTCATTAGAGTTATAATTTCAAGGGAGATTCCTTAGAATTCAATGAAATAGAGGCCAGAGATGAGGGATATGCAATCACCCTACCTTCTATTGTTCTAAAAGTCCATCTGAATGCCCAATAACTGACTGTATTTTACAAAAAGTTCGAGATCCAACGGTTAAAAAATAAGTATAAAATAGCTCTATCAATGTCATTGAAGAATCCAGACAATATATGATGATTTCTTACTGGACATATCTGGACCAATTTCAATGTCATCGAAATCCCCTTCCATTTCATCAAAATTAACCTTCGATGTCATCGAAGGTCTCCTCGATGTCATCGAGAAAGTCAATGAAATAATCTAATTTCTTGGTGGACAATTTAGACTCTTAATCGATGTCATCAAAAGTTAAATTTTGATGCAATGAAAGTGACTTTGATGTCATTAAGAAAGTTAGGGAAAATTCTAATTTCTTGCTGGACATTTTTGAGTCTCAATCGATGTCATTGAACACCCTTCGATGTCATCGAAACTTAAGTTTTAATGCCACTGAAGTGACTTCGATGCCATCGAGAAAGTCAGGAAAAATCCAATTGGTTGTTATACAGCTCATCGATGTCATCAAGTAGTCCTTCAATGTCATCGAAGGTGCTTTGATGGTAGGTTGATGACATCAAAGACTCATTGAAAACTTCTGTTTGTGGGCTATCTTTTACACAGCAGCTTAGCTTATCTTCAGGTCTTATTTATCATGTTTCTCTTAGTTTCTTAAGGCTAAGGGATGATTAATTAAGTATTCCTATTATGCTAAGATCATATAGAGGAATATGGGTTATTTTAGGTCAAGGGTTAGGGTCACTACGATACGTGTTTTACCCATTCTTTACTTCTTGATGCACCATCTTTGCTTATGTCTTCAGACTTTACTTTTCAAAGGTTCAACCGACTACATGACCATCAACTCATGTGATTGAAAAATAGTGTAAGGCCCATATCCTAGCTTGTACTGTTCCATAGGCTTCTGCTATCATTCTGGTCGAATTCTTGTGACCTGCGATCTATAAATGGTAGTTGCACACAACCATGATTGATATCCCGTATTCTAGAGTTGGCTCGACTAGAGACTTGTACCCTAGCGACCATGATGTTACCGTGGTTCTAAGGCCGCATCTCTCACGCCGAGGCACTCGTGTATCCACTTGGGCGTGGTCGCTATCTGCCTAATCAGTAGTCTGCCAATACCTGCCCGACTCGTAGATAGTGGACTCATTTATGAGCTGGTCAAACTCAGCCTAGCTTATAGCCCCCTCACTTGGGCGGATAAGGCCACACCCCCTTCCAATAGACTACGACACAGTGGGAGACACGACCTACTGGTATTCGACACTCAGGCGCTCGTGTATCCACTTGGTCTAGACGTTGGAGCAACTCGTGGTACCAAAAAAGTTCTAAGACTTTCACCCAAGGACATCCTAGGTGCCCAGAATGCTAGAACCAAGTATTTCTGGTATTCGATACGGTCATCCATGATGTACCGGTGGAGCCACGGCCCTGACGTGGCTAAGGCGTATAATGATCAAGTCACTCATATACGAGATGCATGAATCACACCGTACAGTCATACAGCAATCCCGCGCATACCATGCACTCATGTGGGGCACTCCATCTTATAAGGAGTCCTGTAATGTCTTAGCCCAACGGCTTATGCTTTGATCAAACATTCCTCAGATCAAGCATCCATATGAAGCGTATGGCATGAGGCATGAAATTGTACTAAGCATGTTATAAAGCGATGAACTATCCTCACAACGAAGATGGGCCTAGATGGCCTGCACGTAACAAGTATGGGCCTATCAATGGGCCCTAGGGAGAGTTATAATGCGGACATTTAACCAACATTAACCATGCAATGTGGACTTCAAACCAACATTGTTCCCAAGGCACAGCCCATCGTAAACATCATTACCCAAGCCATGTTGGGATCACACTTTGCAACGGACCTTGGGTACATCCCATTGGGCATTACATACATAAAATCGGCCATACCACATGGGCCTTATAGTCATCAAGTGGGCCACATCAATGCTACGCACCAATGGGCCTTATGTACATTACAATGGGCCATAACTCGTGGGCCTTAGAATACATCAAAATGGGCCTCGTATACATCAAAGTGGACCTCAACAATGGGCCACAAATACAGCAAGATGGGCCTAATCACATGGGCCTTTTGTATATCAGATGGATCACACCAATTGGGCCCCATACGTACATCAAATGGGCCACAACCAAATAAGAGTGGTGATAATGATTTCCATAATTAAAATTCCTAAGGCCCACCATAACATGTATTTCCCATCCAAGCTGTTGATAAATTAACATAGTGATAGGTGAACTGGAAACAATATCAACTTAATAGGGAACTACTATGGCCCTTAGAAATTTTGAACAGTGGACATCATTGTCCATTACTTAAAATGGTGGGGTCCGCTTGAACCTTAGATCTGACCTATTTTTAGTCTCAAGTCTGTTAAGACAATCTTGCCAAATGGATGGACGGTTTGGATGCAACACATGCATCAAGGGTGCGGGTCCACTGAACTAGGGGTCTGACTCATTCTTTAGCTCATGTCATATGATAAGCTTGCCAAAAGGTTGGACGGTTTGGATGCACACATGCATCATGGTGGTGTCCATAGTTGGACAGTGTGGATGATACAGGGGCCCACAGAGCTTAGTGATGCCACTCCAACAAGCTGATGGAGTGAGTTACACCTGTCGTCCCACCTAGGGACGGTTAGGTTTCAATACATGCATCAGTGGGTCCCACGTGGGACCCACCATAATGTTTACTTTCCATCCAATCCGTTTACAAGTTCATGCAGACCTGGATGCATTGGAAAAATAAATTTAATGGTGATCAAAAGCTTCCGTGACCCAGAAAAGGGTTTCAATGGCAGACATTAGACCCCTACTGTTTCCTGTGATGTGGGCCACCTGAGTCCTAGATCAGGCTGATTTTTGGAGTGGGTCCACTTCAGGGAGTGGCCCACCTGATGAACGGTGTGGATATCAAATATACATCATGGTGGGGCCCACGGTAGGGGCCATGGGTCCCTTGCCTTTCGCCCGCCTGCCTATAGCGTAGGCGCTGTCTGCGCCTCTAGCACAGCAGTGCCTGCTGCATTGTTGTAATTTGTTTTTAAAAATCACAAAATCTCTCGGTTTGTTACATGTGGGGCCGACATCGATAAAATCCAACCCAACTGTTGGTGTTTGTGGCCCAAGACAGACCCAACGAGTCCAATATTCAATATATTTTAGGTGTAGAAAGATCAGAGTGCATTTTAACGGTGAAAAACCACTGTTTTCTAATTTACGGCCTTCCTAAAAGTTGGATCAGCTTCATTTTTTGACTCAACGCCTAAAATGAGTGGATAATTAGGAGAGACAGCATGGATTGAATACATACATCAAGGTGGGGCCTACATGGACAGCCCTTCCCAAAACCATTTCTTTCTTCTTCTTTTTTTTCTATTGACGTTAGTACACCCACTGTTAGCTCACTCCTCATTGTGTAGCTAGTCCAGCGTCCAGGAATGCTAGACAGTTGCCCCACCCATAGACGTGTTACTAGGGTGGACCACCAAATGGTTGGATGGTGTGCACAAGGCACACATCAAGGTGAGGTCCATTTGATGAACGATTTGGACATCTCATAGCTCATTAAGTAGGCCACACAATCACATCTTCACACCCAAAACAAATGAAAAAGAGAGGGAGAGGGAGAGAAAGAGAGAGAGATCGAGAGTGAGACACGTGTGATGAAGGGACCCCGACACTATGGGCCCTCCCTTATAATCAATCATACATCCAGTGGGTCCCAATGCATGTGGGTTCATTAAATCAAAATTTAAAGGTGGAGATTTCTTCTTCACTAAAATAGACGACCTAGATGACCTCTATTCAAGCTAGGAAATAAACATCATGATGGGGTTCATGGAGAATGGCCCCATCATGGAAATGATATTGATAATCAAGGTGGGGCCATCGGCCACATCTTAAGGTCCAAAGTGAGATCCATACCATCGATCAGTAGGCCTCACTTAGACCATCATAAAAGCATGAAAAACTAGCCTAGAGAAGCACACACCATCGATCTTCTTGGTCTGTTAGAAAGCCGATCTCCTTGTGTCTCACATTGATGGTGGAAGATGAGAGTTGAATGGCTAGGATGAGAGATCTTGGGATGGAAAAGTGGGCCACAAAAATCACTTCCATCCTTAGAAATGCATGGATGTCGACCTCTTTTCTCTCTTAGAATTGTTACTTGGAATTTGTGTTGAGAAAGCGAGAGAGGTGTGGTGGTTGTAAGGGAGATGTGAGTGATGGGTGTGAGGTGAGTGATAGATGAGGTGAGTGATGGGTGAGGTGAGAGATTGGTTGACTTTAGGGTTTACTTGACTTGTGGAGAAAGGAAGCATGGGTGTTTTGTACTTGACATGAGAGGTGATTATGGGATTGATTTGACATGTTGTAGAGATTCTTTTGGGATTGTAAATGCGTGGAGTTTTCTTCGAAATAAACGCCGACCCACATCTCCCTACCAAGGTATCGGATCTGCATGCAAGACACGGCGTTGGAACCGCAGTGACGGTGCGGTCGTAATGGTACAATTCTCGGATTAAGAAGAATCAAAACTATAGGACATGAGTTAGGGTCGTGCACAAATGTTGATTATACGTCGCAGGTTACCGGACTTCGATGGGAAGGATCATGGGAGTCGACGGAACAGTACGGACTAGGATACAGGTCTTATAGCTCTCCCCACCTAATAAAAATTTCATCCTCAAAATTTTCACTACCATCGTAGATAAACACAACTCATAAGGGAATAGAAAACTTAACATCATTTATGATCAAAACACAACATATCATCAAAATCAAACACCTTAGAGATGGGGATAACGCTCACGAATCTCAAGCTCTAACTCCTAGGACGCATCATTCATGAGCAATCTAGTAAGATGGTGTAGGGGCCAAGTCACACGAATCGTCGACGATTGCTCCTGATGATTGAGGGTCCTGCTGGATGGCATAAAATCTGCCCTGAGCTTGCTGGGGAGGTGCAGGTCCCCTCTGAGGTCTCTGTTGCTGTGGGGGGGTCCTGGAGGCTGGTACTGCGGTCATTGCTGTTGCTGTGGGGGCTGTCGTGGAGGCTGATGTGGTGCTCTCAGCTGTTGTTGTTGTGGATGGGGATACTCATGCACACGATGTCCTATCCTACAGCATCCAAAGTAGGTACCTGTGAACAGTCCTGAAGGTGGTGCTGGGGGTACTGCCAGTGCTCGGAATGCTGGGCAGGTCGTGCGTCGCTGTTGTGAATGATGCTGCTGCTGCTGCTGGGAACTACCAGAGGGCACCTTCCTCTTCTGATCTCCCCTCTGGTCATGGGATCTCTGCAAACTAGCCCAATCTGACTCATAAATCTATGCCCTCTCCATGGTCTACTCAAATGTCGGAAGCATGTGTCCGATCACATGGCTCTTGAGAGCAAGATACAAACCATTCTCAAAACGGCGGGCCTTCCGCCCCTCCTCATCAACAAGATACCTCGTGAATCTCGATAGTGAGATAAAATGTGCCTCATACTAGGACACAGTCATATCTCCCTGAACCAGATCTCAAACTCTAATGCACGTTGCTAGCGCACATGCTTGAGAAAGAACTTCTAGTCAAACCGGTCTAGAAAGTCCTCCCAAGTCCACTCGAAATCGACTGCTACCGATCGGACTACAGATGCCCACCAATGCTGAGCCTCACCGTGAAGGAGAAATACAGCCAATGGGACTCACTGTTGGGTAGTACATCTCATGGTGTTGAATATCTTCTCCACCTCGGAGCACTATATCTCTGCTGTAGTAGGGTCTGGCTCACCTTGGAAACGCAGGGGATCATGCTGTCAGAACTCTTTGAGAAGGGCACTCGCAAGCTCCTGTTCGGCCTCGACTGACGTCACAGTGGGATGCCTGCTCTACACTTGAATAATAGCGGTCATCGCCTGCAGCACTGCTGAAGCTGGGCGGCATTCACAGGTACGGTCGAATCCGTACCAGTCTTAGGTAAAGGAGTAGCATCCTCAGGCTGGAAAGTAGGAATATCTGGTGGTGAAGCGGGAGTAGTAGGTGGTGGAGCAGGAGTCACGGGTGGTGGAGCGGGAGTCGCGGGTGGTGGAGCAGGATTCGCTCAGGTCACTCTTCTAGGCATAATGTCATACAGGAAGGAACAGAGGCCTATCAGCCTTAAGAATTCTCGAAGCATAAACGTTAAGGGTCTATGTCGGAAAATAGTTAAGTCATTTGGACTCGGAACCTATTTATAGTAGATATGCGATGTGATCCTCAGGTATTCCCAAGTTATACTTTGATACCAACTTTTGTCACGCCCCAAACTCAGAAAGCGGGCTCTTAAAATTTCTGATCACCAAATCCGACACCGACAGCCTCTGTATTGCCCCATTCTCGGATCTTAACACTCACATGCCAGATTCCAATCCTAGGATCCTACAAGGAGGATTTTCAGTATGATTTTTTTTTGTAATGGAGCATAACCACAATCATAACCAAATCATAAAATAACATCACCACATATCCACTATATTAAAAACTTTAAGTACAGTGCAGAAAGAGAAATACAAGGTGATAAAAAAGCTCTAAAATAGTTAGACGCGCACTCCTGCCTTAGCGTTGCTGCTGTACAACACCACCTACACGCAACGGTCATGCATAAGCTTAGAAAAGTTTAGACGATGGTGTAAGTGTGTGCGAATGGTAAGTGTCAAGTATATAATATCAGAGCAATGTGAAAGTATGTGGGTAAGTCCATGAATGCTATCAACTATACAAAAGCTATATGATGCAAGGCATGAATGCTATCGGCCATACCAATGCCAAGTGATGCGAGGCCTATGTAGTCAAATGTCATATGCCAGATGCAAAGCAAGCATGTCTGTACTCATCAAGTATAAATATCAATATATTTCCTCTCTAGGATATCACCGGGGTCTAATACACTTCGCACTGACTGCCTCCTCCCTAGCTGCATAACTAAGCAAGTGGAATAGACCTCACTATCCGCCTGATCAGTAGTCTACCAATACCTACCCGGCTCGTCGATGGCTGACTCATTTACGAGTTGGTTAAACTCAGTCGAGATTATAGCCCCCTCACTTAGGTGGATAAGGCCACACCCCCTTCTAATCGACCACGACACAGTGGGAGACACGGCCTACTAGTATTTGGCACTCGGGCGATCGTGTATCCACTCAGTCTAGATGTTGGAGCAACTACTTGTACCAAAAAGGTTCTGGGACTTTCACCCAAGGACATCCTAAGTGCCCACATTTCTAGAACTAAGTATTTTCGGTATCCGATATGGTCATCCACGATGTGCCTGTGGAGCTACGGCCCTGATGTCGCTCGGGCATACAATGATCAAGTCACTCATATGCAAGATGCATGAATCACACCGTACAGTCATGCAGCAATCTCGCATGTACCATGCGCTCATGTGGGGTATTCCATCTCATAAGGACTCCTGTAATGTTTTAGCCCAACGACTTATGCTATGATCAAACATTCCTCATATCAAGCATACATATGATGCGTATGACATGACGCATGAAATTATACTAAGCATGTTATAAAGCGATGAACTATCCTCACAACAAAGATGGGCTTAGACGGCCTGCACGTAACAAGTATGGGCCTATCAATGGGCCCTAGGGAGAGTTGTAATGCGGACATTTAACCTACATTAACCATACAATGTGGACGTCAAACCAACATTATTGCCAAGGCACAGCCCATCGTAAACATCATTACCTAACCTATGTTGGGATCACACATTACAATGGACCTTAGGTACATCCCATTGGGCCTTAAATACATCAACTGGACCATATCACATGAGCCTTATAGTCATCAAGTGGGCCACATCAATGGGTCGCACCAATGGGCCTTATGTACCTTGCAATGAGCCATAACTTGTGGGCCTTAGTATACATCAAAATGGACCTCGTATACATCAAAGTGGACCTCAACAATGGGCCACAAATATAGTAAGATGGGCCTAATCACATGGGCCTTTTGTATATCAGATGGGTTACACCAATTGGACCCCATACGTACATCAAATGGGCTACAACCAAATAAGAGTGGTGATAATGATTTCCACCATTAAAATTCCTAAGGCCCACCATAACATGTATTTCCCATCCAAGTTGTTCATAAATTAACATAGTCATAGGTGAACTGGAAACAATATCAGCTTAATAGGGAACTACTATGGCCCTTAGAAATTTTGAAGAGTGGACGTCATTGTCCATTACTTAAAATGGTGAGGTCCACTTGAACCTTAGATCTGACCTATATTTAGTCTCAAGTCTGTTAAGTCAAGCTTGCCAAATGGTTGGACGGTTTGGATGCAACACATACATCACGAGTGCAGGTCCACTGAACTAGGGGTCTAACTCATTCTTTAGCTCATGTCATATGATGATCTTGCCAAAAGGTTAGACGGTTTGGATGCACACATGCATCCTGGTGGTGTCCATAGATGGACGGTGTGAATGATACAGGAGCCCACAAAGCTTAGTGAGGCCACTCCAGTAAGCTGCTGGAGTGAGGTACACCTGTCGTCCCACCCAGGGACAGTTGGGTTTTAATACATGCATCAATGGGTCCCACCATAATGTTTACTTTCCATCCAATCCATTCATAAGGTCATGCAGACCTGGATGTATAGGAAAAAGAAATTTTATGGTGATCGAAAATTTCTATGACCCTGAAATGGGTTTCAATGGCAGCCGTTAGACCCCCGCTTTTCCTGTGATGTGGGCCACCTGAGTCCTAGATCAGGCTGATTTTCAAAGTGGGTCCACTACAGGGAGTGGCCCACCCAATGAACGGTGTGGATATCAAATATACATCATGGTGGGGCCCACGGTAGGGGTCGTGGGTCCCTACCTTCCGCCCGCCTACCTACAGTGCAGTCGCTGTCTGCGCCTTTGGCAGCAGTAGTGCCTACTGCATTGTTGTATTTTTTTTGAAATCGTGAAATCTCTCAGTTTCTTGCATGTGGGGCTAGCATCGGTAAAATCCAACCCAACCATTGGTGTCTGTGGCCTAAGACAAACCCAACGAGTCTAATATTCGATATATTTTGGGAGTGTAGAAAGATCAGAGTGCATTTTAACGGTGAAAAACCACTATTTTTCTAAGTTATGGCCTGCCTAACAATTGGATTAGCTTCATTTTTCGGCTCAACGCCTAAAATGAGTGGGTAATTAGGATAGACGGCATGGATTGAATACATACATCAAGGTGGGGCCTACATGGACAGCCCTTAGCAAAACCATTTTCTTTCTTTCTTTTTTTTTTTGCTACTAACATTAGTACACCCACTATCAGCTCAGTCCTCACTGTGTAGCCCATCCAACGTCCAGGAATGCTGGACGGTTGCCCCACCCATAGACGTGATACTAGGGTGGGCCACCAAATGGTTGGGTGGTGTGCACAAGGCACATATCAAGGTGAGGTCCATTTGATGAACGGTTTGGACATCTCATAGCTCATTAAGTGGGCCACACAATCACATCTTCACACCCAAAACAAATGAAAAAGAGAGGGAGAGAGAGAGAGAGAGAGAGAGAGAGAGAGAGAGAGAGAGAGAGAGAGAGTGGGACACGTGTGATGAAGGGACCCCGACACTATGGACCCTCCCTTGCAATCAATCATACATCCAGTGGGTCCCAATGCATGTGGGCCCATTAAATCAAAATCCAACAGTGGAGATTTCTTCTTCAATAAAATAGACGGTCTAGATGACCTCTATTCGAGTTAGGAAAGTAAACATCATGATGGGGTTCATGGAGAATGGGCCCATCATGGAAATGATATTGATAATCAAGGTGGGCCATCGGCCACATCTTAGGGTCCAAAGTGAGATCCATACCATCGATCGGTAGGCCCCACTTGGCCCATCATAAAAGCATGAAAAACTAGCCTAGAGAAGCACCCACCATCTATCTTCTTGGTCCGTTAGAAAGTTGATCTCCTTGTGTCTCACTTTGATGGTGGAAGATGAGAGTTGAATGGTTAGGATGAGAGATCTTGGGATGGAAAAGTGGGCCACAAAAATCACTTCCCTCCTTACAAATGCATGGACGTCCACCTCTTTTCTCTCTTGGAATTGTGGCTTGGAATTTGTGTTGAGAAAGAGAGAGAGGTGTGGTGGTTGTAAGGGAGATGTGAGTGATGGGTGTGGTGAGAGATTGGTTAACTTTAGGGTTTACTTGACTTGTGGAGAAAGGAAGCAGGGGTGCTTTGTACTTGACATGAGAGGTGATTGATGGGATTGATTTGACATGTTGTAGAGATTCTCTTGGGATCGTAAATGCGCAGTTTTTTCTTCAAAATAAACACTGACCCACATCTCCTTGCCAGGGTATCGAATTGGTATAGAAGACGTGGCGTTGGAACCGCAGCGTTGGTGAAGTTTTAATGGTACAAGTCTCGGATTAAACTGACTCAAATCTATAGGATATTATTTAGGGTCACGTGCAAATGTTCATTATATGTCACAGGTTTCTGGACTTCGATGAGAAGGATCGTGGGAGTTAACAGAACAGTACAGACTAGGATACGGGTCTTGCAGCTCCATCACCATCCGATTCCTCCTTTTTCTCTTTCTCTCTCTTCTCTTTTTTTTGAATGGTAATGATGATGATGAGGTGTGTGGCCCACCATGATGTTTACATCCAAGCCATCTACCGGTGGACCTCATCCATGTGGGACACACCATAATGTTTATATGTCATCCTAACCCTTCATCTAGGACATGGCCCACCCCACACGTGTGGGTGGTGCCCTCCTTGATGTATTTATCTTAATCCACCTCGTCCATCAACCCTAAACGGTGTGGCCCACCATGATTTATGTATTTTATTGACGTCGTCCATCTGTTTTATCCAGACCATCTAATGGGCCTGGATGATGAGAAAACACAAATATTAGACCATTTCAAAACAGGTGGGCCATGTGGGACCCATGTTGATGTGGTACCCATCCACACTGTCTGTCCAGCGTCCTTGGACACTGGATGTAACAGTGGAGTGTTAACAGATAGTGGGGTGTAGCTATCGTGTAGTGTGAATTGAGGGTGAAGTGTATATCCAGTTACCCTTTTATTTTTTATATAATATAATAAATATATTATAATATATTATATATATGTCATGGTTGATGTGTGGATGTATGCAACTATCCAGATGTTGATATTTTATATTATACATTATAAAATATACATGATGGTGGGCCCTACATGGGACCCACCTCTGCCTTTTAAAGTTGTAGCGTGCAGCAGCCATATACCTGCTCTATTACGTCAGGAGGGTCTGTGAGACCCGTACACACTGCCTATCCATGGGGGTGGGCCTTGCCATGATGCGTTTGATGTATCCACTATCTAGGGATGGTGGGACCCACCCCTCGTGTGGGGTTACACCTAAATGTTTGTGTCTGTCTAGGCTGTCTACGACCTAGACATTATTTCATATGTTATATGTGTATGTGTGTGTGTGTGTGTGGTGGGCCCTATGTGGGACCCACCTGTGGCACGTGAAGCAGCAGCAACTGCATCATATGCAGCTGCCTAGCTACTGTACAGACGGCAGCAAATTCCATGGCTCCCACCTGTTTCATCCACACCATCTATTTATGGGACCCACCAAGATGCATGTGTTGTATCCAAACCATTCAACCAATTGTGAGATCATTTTATGGCATGTGAAAATGAGTGAGTCAGATCCAAAGTTCAAGTGGACCCCACCATTTACAATAGTAGTGGGGCATAGTGACATCCACCATTCAAACTTCTAAGGGCCACAGTAGTTTCCAATTAAGTTGATATTTGTTTTCACTTCATTTTCTATGTTAACTTTGGAATAGGTTGGATCTCAAAAATACATAAGGGTGGGCCTGATTTGATATACATGAAGCCCATTGGTGTGGCCCACCCATTGCGTATTTGAAAACCATAAGATGAGGCCCATTATGATGTATTTTGGTCAATGGGCAGGGCCCACATGTTTGTATTGATAGGCCCAGACATGTGGCCCCCATGTTGTATATGAGGCCCATGTATGGGGTCCATGGTGATGCATTTATGGCCCATTGGTGCGACACATATGATGCGGCTCATATAATGCGGCCCACTTGATATATGAGGCCTAGTATTGAGGCCCATGGGATGTATACGAGGTGCATGGGTGAGGCCTAATTTGATGTATTCGAGGCCCATTAGCGAGGCCCATTATGATGTATTCAAGGCCCATGGGTGTGGCCCATTGTGATACATGCATGGCTCTTGAGTGAGGCTCATGGCGATGTATATTAGGCACTTGTGTGAAGCCATGGGTCCACTATACGTATGGCTCCATGTGGGCCACTCCTTAGGAGTAATGTTGGTTAAATGACCACATTGATGTGCAATGATGGTTGAATGTCCACATTGTGACCTTCCCTTAAGCTTGATAGTCTCATCTTTATAATTCTCTTGTGGGTTAACCCTAATCAGTGGGCCTAATTCACCATAGACGGATGGTTTCACACTATCGGATTTGATATAACTACGGTTGAGGGTCGATCTTTGTATTATGGTTGATCGGTTGTTCATCTATGAACCCTGCCTTGTTTTATGATGATTATCGGTGCCGATTGTCGATATTGATCGTTGGTTCCAATTGTCGAGGCCAATTCCAATTATTGAGGCCTAATGTGAAGTATTATGCGGCCCATATTTGAGGCCCATTGTAATAAGTATTCAGCCTATGTTTAAGGCCTAATGTGACGTATATAAGGCCTATGTCATGAGGCCCATTGTGGTGCCTTTGAGGGCCAAGCAGTGATGCCTATTGTTATGTATATTAGGCCCATATGAGGGGCCCATTGTAATGTATATTAAGCTCTTGACTGAGGCCCATGGTGTTGTATATTTGGCCCTTGTGTGAGGCCATGGGTCCACTATATGTTAGGCTCTATGTGGGCTAATCCTTGTGGGTAATGTTGGTTAAATGTCCACATTGTCAAGGATGATTGTCGATGGCGGTTATTGATACTGATTATGAGTATGTGATAGCATATCATCATGATACATGCCCATATGCATCTTCTACATGTTTTTTATGATATGTGGTTGACCATTGCATATGTCATTGGGCAGGTTATTATGAGACTCCCTAATAGGCGGAGATTGCCTCACATGAGCGCATGGTATGCGCAGGATTGATACATGATTAGATTGTATGACTCATGCATTGTGTGTTATGTTTACTGTACGCCCTAGTGACATCAGAGTCATAGCCTCCACAAGCATATTGAGGATGGCCAGATGGGAAAATAGAAATATGTTATTAGCATCGGGCTGCCATAGATGGCCTTGGGTGAAAATCCCTAAACCCTCTTAGTACCAAAGGACGCCCCAACATCGAGATCGAGTGTATATACATGAGCGCCCGAGTGCCGAATACTAGGAGGTCATGTCTCTCATTGTGTCATGGTCAGTTGGGAGGGGGTGTGGCCTTACCCACCCAAGGGAGTAGGCATAGATAGGCTGAGTTTGACCAGCTCAAGGAATGGGTCCGTTATCGACGAGCTGGGTAAGTATTGGCAGACTACTAGCCAAGCAGATAATGAAGTCTCTCCCACTTGCCCAGTTATGCGCTTAATGGGGCGACAGGTGGCGTTGAGTGTATTAGACCCCGATTATGATCTAAGAGAGGAACTGTATGATATGTGGACTTATTGAGTAGGAGTTACATACTCATTCATTCATTCATTCACTATCTAATTGGGCTGGTGGTGGGAAATTAATTATTCTGTACCTTCGTAATAGTAAGGATTCAGTTGAGCGCGTGACTAACCTGAGATCGGAAGTCTACTACATTAAGTATGGCTATCCAAATTTAGGTATGAGAGTGGTTTAGATAGAAGTCCCTTGTGATGGACCCCATAACTTATGGTACTGCGTACTATCATCTCGACTTCAATCCAGCTTGGTCATTTCATTCACACCATATATTGCATTGCATCATCAACATTTGATATTTGGCTTACTGTATCCACATTGCATAGTTGATTTACATTGCTTCTTCAGTATATGATATTGTTTTTATTATATTTTTGCATCGCATAGTCTGGATATAGTTGATGGTATTCATGGGCCTATCAGCATGTTTTCGCATTATTCTGATATTGTATGATTTATGGGCTTGTCAATATTTATGTTTACTCTGATATTGCTTACTTGACATTTACCTTGTGCACACACTTTCACCACTCACTAAGCTTTATATAAGCTTATGCACGATAGATGCATACAAGTGGCCTTAGGTTATAGCAACATTGAGCTTGGAGCATGCAGCGGACCTTTAAAGCTTCGATTTTCGATATATATATTTCCCTTTCGGCATTGTATTCAAATGTTCATATTATCGGATATGTGATGATGATGTTGCCTTTGTGATTTAGGTAAACTTGTGGTTATGCTTTTTATGAGATAAATGTAAGTTAAAAAATTCTCCTTGTAGGATCCCAAGATCGGAACCTGGTGTATGTGCACTAGGAGCCAAGAATGGGGTACTACAAAGGCTTCGACTCCATATTCGGTGATCGGAAATTTTGTGAGCCCAGTTTGTGAGTTTGGGGCGTGACAAATATGGTGTAAAAATTAATTCACTAACAATCTCCCCCTTTGCTAATTGCGTGATAAAAACCTAACCTAAGAGCATGTCATGGTCCATACCAATGACATACCAAAACAACTAAAGATATTACATGTCAAAAATAAAAAAATTTACAACTTGATAAACTAAGACGTGTAACACTTACATTGCTCCCCCATAATTGCTTCCTCGATCAAACCTGTGACAACAAAAAATAAACCCTACACAAGAGAATGCATTGTTTTGGTGGGATGATTTTTCTCTCCTTTTTTTATCAGTATTTGACAAAGAGTTAGTTTTAAAAGATATACCAATAAAAGATCGTATATAAAACCACTCTTCAAGTCATAGATTTACCAATTAAAAATCTTATACTAACATGGGTTATGGATGCATATTACATGAAAATCATGGAAGGTGCTAATTAAGGTCATTCAAATAGAATACACAGGAAAACAGGAATGACCAATGATGCTCTAAGCAATAAATATGTGATATTTAGTTCAACAACTTTAAAGCTTAAATTACCAATACAAATGAGGGTAAATCCTCAAATTTTACAAGTAAGCACAATATGAGGTTAGAACCCTCATATTTAAATATATGATTATACAAGAGGCTGAAATCCTCAAATTTACCAATTCAGCCCAAAGGGACCTTCTAAGGTCACCTTCTTGTGGAATTATGGTCTCTGAAATTTCTAGAGAGCGATGGTGTGATGTGAGCAAATAAGATACACATGTGACTCAGGTGTTCAGTATTAGAGGAGTCATCTTGAGTGGATTTAGACTCCTCCGTATCATCCCATGTTACCACCATTGCCTTCTCTTAAGATTTTATTTTACAAGGGCAGTCCAGGGTTAAATGTCCATAATTTTCATAGTTATAACATTGGACTTGTTTAGATGGTTTGGTGGATTTTCCTTTATGTTTTTCCACCTTCTTATCATTCTGATCATAACTATTCCCTCTAACAAATTTGAGGAATTTCTTAAGTGTTTTAATTAATTCCACTCCATCCTCATCATCACTATAACTTTCAGATTTAATTTCTTTATGTTTATGTGAATGCTTATATGATGTTTTGAGGACGACTAATTTCTTTCCTTTAGAGAGATTCTTAAAGTGTAGTTCAAATGTTTGAAGGCAACCTATAAGTTTTTCTACTTTTATTTCATCTATATTCCTACACTCTTTTATTGACGTTATCTTTGGAGTGAGCCTATCCAGTAGGGATCTAAGTATTTTCCTACATATATGCCCTTTCGGAATCCTCTCTCCTAAACTCCACATGGAATTATAAATATCTTTTAGTTTAGAGTAGAATTTCATGAAAGTTTCAGACTCTTCCATATGAATGTTTTCGAATTTAGTCATTAAGATCTAAAGCTTCAATCTTTTTACTGTGTTAGTTCATTCATAGGTGACTATCAAGATGTCCCACGCTTCTTTTCCTATTTTAGAAGCGCATATGCGTTTAAATTCATTGGGAGAAATTGCACAGTAAATACCATTTAGGGCTTTAACATTATAGGTACACCATTCTCTCTTATCGGTACTCCATTTGGATTTATCTTCGAGAGCGATAATAGTTTTACCATCAATCGACTTGTTCTATGGGCATTGTCTATCCTTGTTCTACAACAACCCAATCCATATAGTCAAGGGACATTGGAAATAGCCTCATCCTAGCATTCCAATAGGCATAGTTAGACTCGTCAAAGTATGGTGGTCGTGTGACGGTATTTCCTCTTGCTTAGATGACATTCTTAAACTCCTTAGATTAACCCTAGGCAGTTAAGCCCTTTAAGAGCTACCCGCTCTGATACAAATTGAAATCGTGCCTGTGGCGTAATGGGATTACCACGACTGTGCTTGCAAAATCTTGGCGGAGCTAAGGAATGAAGGCTATGTCCTCGAGGGGGTTTATTAGGACCTATTTAAAAAAATATGCCTATTTAAATCCACATTTCCTAACTTAAACTAATTTCCAGTTAAACTATGCAAGACAATTTAACTCTAGGGCTTACAAGCCAATAGAACATCCAATCACATAGACTATAAATGATGTGCAAATAAGTAACTAGTCTATATCAAGATAGTGCATATGTGTGTGTGAGATATACCACCTATCAATCATTAAGCATTCATCTAATCATGCATGTATAATGTAAAACATTCAAACTCATAAGCTTAATTAAATAATTGTGTAAAACATAATCCCAAACACAATCATATATAGTGGTTCGAATACTTGCCTACTCCACTCACGGCAAACTGTAACACCCCGGATTTTGGCCAATCTGGGATTTGACGTCCTTAGACAGTGGGTCAATTAAAACACCTGAAAAATCGCTTAGAACCCGATTCCATAGCCAAAGAAATCACTTAAGGTTAATTCCTTTAGAAACTAAGCATAAGTTAGCTAGCGCAACGCTGGAGTAGCTGGGAAATAGTCCCTGATCACTTTAAATATGTTCTACAAGACCCAAATCGAGTAGAACGTATGACTCCATAATACTCTATAACCTTGGATCAAACTCTAAACAGGTTTGTTCTCTGGACCACTTTGAAATTTTGTATTGGATCTAGACCGCGCGTCGAAAGTCCGATACCTCTTATCTTAGACCGTTAGAACCGCCTAGCTGGACTTGACAATCATTTCGAAAATCAAGTCAAACCGATAATCACAGACTATTTCATTGAGCCCGGACCGAAGAGAGTGCGAATAGGGACAGATTTGGAATTTCAAATTCAAATCTGGCATACGACTTGACGCGTCAGTATTAGGCGTTCTGACCGTTAGAATTCATCCAGATTACACCCTCGGATCAGGAAAAATTTCTATTTTATATTATGAGACTTTCAGCCCTGATCTACGTGCGGTGACCGCTGAACTGAAACTGGTCCGCCACGTGCGATCTGCGAACCCTGTCGGACTGAAAACTTAATGCGCGCTAGATCTGGTACGCATGAGCTTAAGTCCGATCGCATTCGACCAGGGGACCACCAGAAATGCCCTTTTGGACCGAAACAGCCCCGATTTGGATATACCTCAAGTATACTTTGTTCCCAAGCCTGTTTTGGGCACATTTGAGCTTATAAAAGGGGTTGAAACCCTCACTTCTCTCACCCATCCGAATTTGCTAGAAACCCTAGCTAGAGTGAGAGAGAAAGTGAGAGTTTGTGAGAGAAGGTGGGAGAGCTTTTCCTGCTGCTGCTGCACATGCTTAAGCGGCGTATTCCAATCACTTTGCCGGTGATTTCTCCGTGTTTCTAGGTAAGAAATAACCCTAGAAAGTTGCTGATTTGATGCTTCTTTAGTTCCATAGCTTGTAGTTGATAAATTTCGTAAATCAGGTTCTCTATTCGCCGTAGACGAAGCGTATACGCTCCGTTCGAATTCTCATCCCTAAAAGGGAAAAGGTGCGGATATTAGACGCTTTGATTGACTGTTTCCAAAGCTTTCAATGTCGTTTAATAGTAGATTCTTGACGGCAACGCCGTTTGACATGTACAACATGCTCTCCGTTTCCTGTTTCGTAAATTAACGAAGAATATGAGATTTAGGGCATTTTAGTCATTTGTAGGAAGTACAGTTTACATTCATATTTTGCTGATGTGATTGACATGGTTTGTTGTCGCATTAGGAAGTTAGGAATGCGTGCATAATTAGTTTGGCGAAGAGATTCGCCTAAATACGCACGTCGGATCGACATACTATATGTAGACTTAAGTGCGTAGTGTAAGTGTTTGTATAAATGCTTGTATTAGTATGTATTGGCTTAAATGGCGTTATGGATTAGTTTGAGATTGATTTCTCAATGAATATGTTGATGTGAATGATTTCCTACATGTTAGCCATATGTACGATTTCATTATATGTATGAAATGCATGTGCTTAATGATTCATTTAAGTGGTATGTTATAACATGTGCTTGATGATTTTCTTATGACTTAGTTGGAGATTGAATTCTCAATTAATACGCTGATGGTGATGATTTCCTATATGTTGGCGATATGTATAATTTCATTATATGTATGAAAGGCATGTGTTTGAAGACTTGCTTAAGTTGTATGTAATGACATGTGTTAACATGCTCACATGGTTCCATTTCATTTCCATTACCCTTACACAACTACTGATGTGATTCTATGATTGTTTGGGACTATGCCTAGTCCAGGCAGTCGGTAACCGAAAGAATTCGTGGTTAGCTTATCTTGGCCACGAAGGACGTGTCGATGAACGCGAGTCGTGTTGGAGTTGGCGGCAGTGGTTAGGCCACGCGAAGTGTTTTACGCACTTCATGTCGTTCGACTTGCGATGCGCTCGTGCCAGTCGAGCTCGTCAAGTAACCCGACTGGCCGTTGTATGTTCACCTTGTATGAGTCATAGCTGCTTGAACCTAGGGTACTGAACTTACCATTGTAAACCCTGTTAACCATGGTACCTTGATCCATAAAGACTCATGAGCCGGGCATGGTGGTATGGGACACCGTGGTCGAGCTGTCGGCCTACGCTGGGGCCACAAACCTCCCAGTAGTGACCAGTGAGCACCTTGACTCGTGAGCAGATTATGGTGGTATGGGACACTATATTCTAGCTGTCGGCCTACACTGATCAGGCGACGAGCCCTTTGTAGTGACCGCGAGCGTATTCTAAGTCCACGGGAGGCGACGACCCTTCCGTTGCAGTAGAGTACGGTAGGCCTGTATTGATAAGGTGATGGGGGAGCGATGCAACGAGTGCGAGCAACAGCCCTGGCAGCCCTTGCAGTGACCTACAAAATATACATCGTATGAGATTACTAGGAGTGACGACCCTAGACAGGATCTGTGTTGGGATTGATACAAGGGAAGTACCTTAGTTTCCCAATCCTGCTGTTTGAATGGACTTAATAACAACTTGGAAATCATATCACCATAGCATTGCATGTGCCTGGAAGATGTGGAACACTCTAGGGAGTGTGGCATGCCGCAGTCGTAAGATGTTGCCGCATGAGGGTGATCGTCGGTGAGGGCATACATCACGTCATGTCATCTTGCATTAACAACAGTATTAGGATTGTCTGATTTACTGCTTTACTATTATCGCGTGATTGAATTGTGAACATGCTAATCTCTGCTCTCTTATCCCACTGAGTTGATCACTCACTCCCACGTTACGGGATGGTGTTTCCGGACACCCACCAGTCCCTTTTGTGATTACAGATGATGGCGCGGCCTGTGAGGCGGAGCTGGACTTGATGATAAGGAGGAGGATTCCTCCTTTATGCGTGTTCTGATTGACGGGATTGCAGGGAGGTTGATTAGATATTTGGACATTGTCATGTTGTATTTTTAGTGCCCTCATGTATATTCATTTGGTTTACTTTTGAAGTATACATGTATGTATATAACCTGGTAATATATTCACATTCTGGAGACATACAACCGTTTATATACGTCATACATACTATTACAGTCTTCCGCTTGCAAATTTAACTGTCTCTGGAGTATGATATACTGTTCTGGCTTAATCTCACTCATGTTTAATACATTATCACAGACAACATTCAATCATACATATCCATGTTGCATAAATAACATTTTGGAACTCGGGAGTTGGATTTTTGCTCGACCCCCCGATTTTCGAGATGTTACAGATGGTATCAGAGCATGAATGAGAGTATACTGGGCCTGGGTTATGGTCTTGCGACGTACGCAGTCGCTTCCTTTGACTTAGGTGGGTGCGAGAAGGGTTTAGAAACACTTCTAGGATCTCAGGTTCGCCAATAGGCGAAGTCTATTCATTTCAATCGCGTGATCGAGTCCGTATCGCATCTAGGGTCGCGTAGAGCAATCCGAATAGTTCCTAGGTTGTAGGTAAGTGGGTTGAGTTGTTCTTTGAACAATTCTAAACCGTTAATGTGAATCCTTGGGCCGTGGGACAACCACGACCCCTGTATTCAATCGTCAGGGCTTAAAAACCCCGTTTCACCAAAAATCTTCGAAATTCTTCCTCTCACCACCCCAATCTTCAATTATTTATTATCCATTTCATGTTAGGCATCAATCCTAATGTGAAAATAACATAAAATCCTACTTTCACAAAATTTTACAGTGAATAGTAAAATTTCATGAAAAATGGCCATAAGGCCATTCTAACTTCACTTTCTTTAGCAACTAATGGGCTAGATGGATGTTATAGATCCTTCTACCCCAAAATCATATGCTGCATAATAGGGTTTTATATTCGGGATTGAAGATTGGACCCGAAAAGCCTCTAATGGATGTTACAAATGTATTGGCCTCCCTAGGACAATCTACAATGAACTAGAGTGTGAACCATACCTTTTTGGAATACCTAGGGCAAGGGGAACCCATCCCATATGGCCTCAGTGGCCAGTTTGCAACTTCACCGGCGATGCCATCGCCGGTTCGGCGATGCATCGCCGGTCAAACTTGTCGGATGGGTTTGAACTTTGGGCTGGAGGAGTTTGGGGGCTAGGGTAGCCCCCTAGTATGCAGTCCGTACCTTGAAACCTCCTAAAAGATGTACTTCCTTCACAAACGACCCCCCGATTTTCGGGATGTTACACAGACGCACTCAACCCATGAGTGTACCAGATTTCACTATCAAAGGTTTTAAATCATGTTCACTTCAAACCTTTACAACCCTACACAAGGACTGTAAGACTTAAGCTATACTTTCGAGCCAAGGTCCTACATAAGAACCCAGATATTTAGGCCCTATGCAAGAGCCAAGGTCCTACACAAGAACCTATAAATTTAGGCTATATTCCTGAGCTAAGGTCTTAGACAAGAACCCAATGGTTTAGGCCCTATACTAGAGCTAAGGTCCTACATAAGAACCTAATTTGAATTTGGATTTACAAAATCTTACCCTCAATCCTACACAAGAAAAGAGAGTAAACTTAGACTCATACAATTGATAACTTGTTAGATTGAGCCCCTTTCATAGCGCCTTCTTGGGTAGCTTAATCTCCACTCTCCTGTGCATCAATCATCTCCTCAATGCTCTCCTGTTCATGATGTCGCTGCTTTTCTAAGGCTTTGACTCCAATATTAATCACCTTACATGTGATGCTCCTTCGAGGTGACCAAGGTAATGGGAGGTTGGTTAAATCTCTTATAACTAGTGAAAAGTTATTTTTCCTAGGATATTCACCTATATGGGTCTCCTAGATGATGTGTTTAATGGTTTGTCAAGATATCTTAAGTCTAATCTTTAGGAAATGGAAGAGTTAAAGCACATCTCAATGTTAAGATTGAAATCCTTATTAGAGTGGTAATCTCAAGGGAGATTGATTAAAAGTTAATGGAATAGAGGTAAGGGATAAGAGATATAGAGATGGAATCACCCTACCTTCTGTTGCTCCGAAAACCCATCCAAATGCCCAAGAGCTAACTACCTTTTATATAAAGTTCAAGCTCTAATAGTTAAAAAACAAAATGGGCAGAAAATGGCTCTATCGATGTCACTGAAGGTCCTTCGATGTTATCGAAGATTCCTCAATGTCATCAAAAAATTCAGACAATATATGATGATTTCTTGCTAGACATATCTAGACCAATTTTGATGTCATCGAAATCCCCTTCAATGTCATCGAACTTAACCTTCGATGTTATCGAAGGTGTCCTCGATGCCATTGAGAAATATTTCAATTTCTTGCTCGACAATTCAGACTCTTAATTGATGTTATTAAACAACCTTCGATGTCATAGAAACTTAAATTTTAATGCAATTGAAGTGACTCCAATGTCATTGAGCAAGTTAGAAAAAATCTAATTTCTTGCTAGATAGTTTTGACTCTTAATCAATGTCAATGAACACCCTTGTATATCATCAAAACTTAAGTTTTGATGCAATTAAAGTGACTTTGATGCCATCGAGAAAGTCATGGAAAAATCCAATTAGTTGTTGGACAATTCAGACTCTTTATCGATGTCGTCGAGTAGTCCTTTGATGTTATCAATGGTGTTTTGATGGCAACTTGATGCCATTGAAGACTTATCGAAAACTACTGCTTGTGGGCTATCTTTTACATGGTAGCTTCACTCCTCTTATAGCCTTATTTATCATGTTTCTCTTGGTCTCCTAAGTCTAAAGGATGATTAATTAGGTATTCCTATTAGATCACGATCATTTAGAGGAATATGTGTTGTTTTAGGTCAAGCGTTAGGGTCACTAAGGCACATATTTTACCTGTTCTTTGCTTCTTGATGCTCTATATTTACTTGTGTATTCGATCTTTACTTTCCAAAGGCTCAACTGACTACATGACACAATCACTCATGTGATTGAAAAATAGGGTAGAAAAATTAATGCACTAACACTAAGAAGCATTGAATGCTTAGCAATGGGGATCCTTACTAGTTCTTAATCACCAATCATTACCAAGTTAGGATTCACCATAACCCTTAATCTATCGACCTCAGCATCAACTATTGGGCCTCATCACTTGGTTGCGGTTCAAAGGAGCTGAAGATCCTTCATTGTCTATGAAGATGGTCATCAATGTGCTTAATGAGGCTCACTCACTTATAGGTAAGTACAAGAGTCCAGTTGTGTCTGAAAGCCTTTCCTTATGTAAGATTGGGTTTTATAGTTTGTATTCTCAAACTCGACAAGTCCTTGAGTGGGCCTTCGACGGGAGAGTACGTGTTGTTGTCTTGATGTAGGACTTCTCAAGTTCTTGTGTAGAACTTGCTAAGACCTAGCATAGGCCATCGACATGTGGAAAATAGTAACCTTGTATAGGTTCTGAAGGTTTATGGTGAACCTCATTTAAAACCATTTTAATAGTGAAATCTAGCACAGTCTAGGAGAGAGTGGGTCATCCGAGAGTGGAGTAGGCACATGGCCGAACTACTATACATCGTTGTGCATTGTGGTTAATATATTGATTCATAATTTGCATTGTTTGGTTAAATTTTATACTCTATTTATTTTTGAAAAGGCCAAACTGTGAGTCTTAGAGGAGGGGGGGGGGGGGGGGAGGAGGTGAATAGGACTATGCTAAATTAAAAAAAGAAGAAGAAGCGAAATTTAAACAAATATAAATACTTATAGAAATAAACAATCCCACAATACAGAAATGTGAAACAACCTTAAGAGTTTAAGTATTGAGTGGTTGATATAGATGTTGTTCTAAGGACAACCTTATACAAAAAACCAATGGTTTATGGTAGGACAACTTGATTCTTAGAATGGTCTGTGTATCAAAATATCAAAATGATACAGATGAATAAATAAATAAATAGCAAATAAAATAACTAAGCTATTACAACATTCCCACACTTACATAAAAGAAATTATAACATTCTCCATAAATGCATAAAGGAAAATTATAACATCCACAAATTGAAATATTCAATCAATCACCATAAAACTAGAAATTATACTGGTTCTCTTGTGTATCTTCCAATTGTTTAGAAAAATAGACACACAACTACTCCACTCCTAATATTCTCACACAGTGGATATTAGCGTTCACTATGAAATAGGTTTTTCAAGGTTCACCTAAAACCCTCACAATCGTGCCTTTCAAGTGGGCTAACACAATTCAAAAACCCCACACTCTGAGTTTTCTAGATCACCTCAGACAATCCAAAACAACGAGATTTTTTTGGAATAATCTCAATGAAACCAAAAGAATGAATTTACAAAACTGTAAAATACTTATCTGGATATTCATCTTTTGATGTAGCCCGGAAGAACCAATTCAGAGAAGTCCAATGTAAAAGTTCATTGTTCATACTCACTTATGAAATAGTTTTAAGATCTAAATTGATTTTAAATTAAATCACCTTGGGCTAGCTTGATTTGATTTTGATTCCAAGAAATGGGAATACTTCAATCCCTCTTTCAAATAAAATTGGAATGCATAATAGAAAATCAAATGTAAAGAAAGCTAATTAAAGAGAATATAAAATGAGCATTACATAGCTTAAGAGTATCACTAACTTATCTTTCAGAGTGGTCTATTAATTTTTCTTAAATTGGATACCAAACTCTGAAATTCGTGCTCTATTTATAAGTGAAGAAATCACACTCTCGACTGGTCCTGAGGTCGGTACGATTGGTCATAGGATTGACTGAGCACAGATCGAGCACTATTCATACGACTAGTCGAGCATACTCCAGCACTGGTTGAGGATTTAATAAAAATTCTTAAAAATAAGTAACAAACTAAGGACTAGTCGAGGAATTCTTGGACTGGTCGAACCTATGCTAGGACTAGTCGAACTTAGTCCAAGACTAGTCGAGAATAGATTATGCACTTATAAAATGACTCAATTAAAGTATGTATTCAAAATGACCTATCCTATGGTCAATCTAGGGTCATTCATACCTTGTAAGAAATGTATGAACATTGAAACTACTTTTGCATTAGTTGATGTCATTCTTTGAAGTTCACAAAGCTTGAGATCTTGAATTTTAACTTAAGACTTTTAAATCTTGAAAATGACTACCATTGAAGTTTGTGCTTGAGGTTCAAAGTAATGAATTTTGCCTTGACTTGGACGAAGCTTTGAAAACTTGAAATATTGAAGCTTGAAAATTTGAATTCACACTTGGTGTTGTACTTGAACATGACCATGCAATCTTGCGTTTGAAGTTCTTAACGAAAAGACCTTTGACCTTGAGCATGAGATGCAATGTCTTGAATTTGTAGAAGCGCTTCACAAGACACAGATTCCAAAAGGTTTTGACACTAAAAAATTTGACAATAATAGGAGCTAGAAAATATAGCACTTACAATCTCCTCCTTTGCCAAATTTGTGACAAAACACACTTCATAATAACATAAGCATTATATGCACAAAGAATCATGCAACAGTTATCAATATTAACCAGTTACAATTTGGTTAAAGAATCATACATCGGTTATAAATAGGTCAATAATTCACGTCAAAAATAAAACTCACCCTTACTTACTCCCCCTTACAAAAAGAAGGTTACTTGTGTACCTATCCACAATCTACATGCCATATATCACAAGCATGACAAAAATTCTCCCCCTTTTTGTCATAATATGACAAAGAAAGAAACCAATAAATGGAACAGGACATGGATAAACAAGGAAAAATAAGAAAAGTAATGAGGAATAAATGATCAAGATAGTCAAGATATGAAATCCATAAGCAAGCATTGTCAAGCATGATCAACCAAGTTCAACCCTAAAAACTAAAGAGATCCAAGTATTATTAAAGTTATTACAAATCGCATGAGAAAATACTAATTAGAACCCGAAGAAAGAACAGGTATGGTAGGATCAAGTTGATGAAGTCTCTTGTTAAGGCATCTAAGATATTTACGCATATATCTGAACTGCAAATCATGGGACACATTCATGTTTTCTACCTTCTCCTCAAGTGAGCGCAACCACGCATCAAAGTCAGGTGGCTGATAATTAGGATCATCTACTGAATCGGATTCGATCTCATCAAAAATATCATCCATGTTAATGTCATCTGGAGGTAAATAACCTTCCTCTTCATTTACTACATCAGCTCCACCAACGCCCACATTGACTTGGCCAGTAGCCAACCTTAGATTTATTTTGTTTATATTGGAGTTATTGAAGATTAGATGTTGAATGAGAGCTTCTCCAATAGGCAAAGCCACTAAAATATGGGTAGCCAACATAGTCATAAGATAGGAGAAGGGAATGTCACTGTTTCCTAGATGGACACGGAACTGAATGATGCATTGACAAATCATGGAAGGAAGACATATAGAGGTACCAAAGATGATGGAATAAAGAATCCAAACCATGAAAGTAATGAGTTCGGCTTTGTTACCAGAACGAGATAGACATTCGAAATAAATATCCTATGAAGGACTCTGTATCTGGTTAACAAATACTTTGAGGCAATCACATTTCCAGAAGTATTCCATTTCGCATTGCACAAAGCTCTAGTAAGCATACGCTTCTCATAGTCAGACGATTTAGCCACTAGAGTGCTAATGGGAATACCTTCATCATTGACAGGTATGTCCATTAGACCAGAGATCAAATCTTGGTCTACTTTAACTGGACCTTCTCTAGTTTCAATAATAAATGTCAGATTATCAGTAGAGAAATCAATAATACAAGTATACAGAACTTGTGCAATGGACCGGTATGACGGCCCAACCCAATGTAAAATGTTATCCCATCCTACAGATTAGAGGAGAATAAGGATATCAAACGGAGCTAGATGTTCAACATGAATAGGTCGTTCAACTATAACATTGCGCAGCCTAATATCCCACACATAAGATGGATCATCTTCGAGTGACCGAAGGTAGCGCACTGTGATAGGAGTCGACCTAAAAGTTAAAGGACCACGAGTTCCTTTCTTTTTAGCTCTACCATCCATTTGTAAAAAGGAAATTAAAAAACAAAGAGATTGCAAAAGAAGCAGAGTGAGTTTTCACTAGATCAGATTTTTGAGAAGAAAACCCCAAAAACCACTATGAATCAAGAAATAAATCACACTAATGATGAAAAAGGAGTGCTAAGAACTTGAATCTCCTAGGAAAACGTAAATAAAGCACCAACCTTGAAGAACTAGGAGATGGATTTGACCGGTCGACCCAGGATTCATAGGAGAAGAAACCTAAAATGAAAAAAAAGGGATTTCCCCCTAAATAAAGCACTAACCCACGCTACACGGTTGGTCAAGTACATTCTCGACCGGTCGTGCCACGACTGGTCGTGCACAACCCAAAATATGCAATATTCATAAAATTTTAAAATTTAAACATTTAAACTAACATATATATATATATATATTATGATATAAAAATACATAATTTATCAATTCAAATTACAGATACCAAGATCAAATTTCAATTTACCAAACCTGCTTTTGTCGAGCAGTTTTGTGAATATGTCAGCAAGTTGGGACTCGGTCGGAATATATTCGAAAGAAATTGTCTTTTCTTCCACTAATTCATGAATGTAGTGATATCTAATGTCAATGTTCTTGGTTCGTGAATACTGAATTGGATTTTTAGATATATTAATAGCATTGGAATTATCACAATATAGAACCATAGTGTCCTATGTAATTCTATAATTGCTTGACATTCTTTTCATCCGTACAAGTTGAGTACATGCATTACCTGTTGTAATGTATTTAGCCTTAGCAGTTGAGAGCGATACAGAACTTTGTTTCTTACTATACTAAGAAACTAAACAGTTCCCAACATAGAAACAACCACCACTGGTTGATTTTCTATCATCAATGTTACTAGCCCAATTAGCATCAGTGTAACCAGCTAATTGAACACTAGTATCATGTGGATCCCAAAGATCAAGATTTGCTAAACTTGTGACATATCGCATAATTCGCTTAACAACAGTTAAATGTGACTCTTTAGGGTCAGATTGATATCTAGCACAAATTCCTACGCTAAATGCAATATCAGGTCGGCTTGCAGTTTAATACAGCAAGTTTCCTATCATATTGTGATACAATTTAGGATCCACACTCTTATCTGTAGAGTCTTTTGAGAGTTTTAAGGTAGTACTCATAGGAGTATCAAAAATTTTCTCATTCTCAAATCTGAACTTTTAAACTAAGTTCAGAGCATATTTGGTTTGAGAGATAAAGAAACCATTAGGTTGCTGTTTAACTTAAAAACCTAAAAAATAATTCAATTCTCCAACCATGCTCATTTTGAACTTAGACTTCATAAGATCTACAAACTCAGTAGTCATGTTAGCACAGGTAGATCCATAAATAATACCATCAACATAAATTTGTACTATTAAAATGTGATCATTATGTTTCTTTACAAATAATGTCTTATCAACACTTCCCATTATAAAGTTATGACTTAGTAAAAACTTAGTCAAATTTTCGTACCATGCCATGGGAGCTTTTTTTAAACCATAAAGGGCTTTTTTTAGACGGTATACGTGATCAACATTCTTAGGGTCTTCAAAACCCATTGGTTGTTCAACATACACTTCTTCATGTAAATTGCCATTTAAAAAAGCTCTGTTTACATCCATTTAGTATATTTTGAACTTTTTAAAGCATGCAATGGATATAAATATTCTGATTGATTCAAGACGAGCTACTAGGGCAAAGGTTTCATCATAATCGATGCCTTCAATTTGAGTGTACCCTTATACAGCCATTCTAGCCTTGTTTCTAATAATATTACCAAGTTCATCAGACTTATTTTTAAAATTCCATTTAGTTCTAATAATGTGTTCATCTTTAGGTCTAGGAACTAAGTACCAAACATCATTTCTAATAAATTGGTTGAGCTCTTCGCGCATCGCAATTATCCAATTTTCGTCAGTAAGAGCTTCTTTTATGTTAGCCAATTCTATCTGAGATGTAAAGCACACATAGTTACACTTATCTTCTAATTCTTTATGAGAGTGCACATTCCAGTGAGAGGGTTTTCAAGAATTTGATTAGTTGGATGGCCTTTAATAGTTCTCAGTTCAAAGTTATTTTGACTTAATGAAGAATCTTATTTTTCAATTAGCAGTACTTCATCATTTTTTGAATTTGAGATAGGTGTATTCAAGTGATCGTCAATAACCACATTAATAGACTCTTGAATAACATCGGTCCTCTTATTAAGAACCCGATACACTCAGCTATTTAGAGCATACACTAAAAATACCCCTTCATCACTTTTGGTGTCAAACTTACCTAGATTATCCTAGTCACGTAAAATGTAGCACTTGCTACTAAAAACTCAAAAGTATTTGACAGTAGGCTTCTTATCAAACCACATTTCATAAGTCATTTTACTATTTGATTTTCTAGCATAAATGTGATTAATTATATAACACGCAGTATTTACGGCTTCGACCCACAGATTTTTAGGGAGATTCATACTATTTAATATTACATTTGTCATTCTTGAAGCACTCTATTTTTTCTTTCTACTATATCATTTTGTTATGGTGTTTTGGGCGCAAAGAATTTATGTGATATTCCCTGATCACTTCAAAACTTTTCAAACCAACTATTCTCAAATTTTAATCCATGATTGCTACGGATCTTACAGACTCGAGACTCTTTTTCAGTTTGGATATGTCTAAGTACCCTTTTTACTTCATCAAGAGTTTCTAATTTGTCTATTAAGAAGACTACCCATGTATATTTGGTAAAGTCATCAATGATTACCAAAATATACTTCATGCCACCTCGACTCTTCATTCTAGTTGGCCCAATAAGATCCATATGAAGGAGTTCGAGCGGTTTAGATGTGGCATTGGAGTCCACCTTTTTGTGAGTACTTGTAAGTGCTATGATTTTATGCTCCTTTAGTTGTCAATTTTTGTGGTGTCAAAACCATAATCTATGTCTTGTGTAGCTCATTGTTATAAATGTTCAAGACATTGGTTCATCATTTTAAGCACTTTTCTTCAAGTCAAGAACGAAGAACTACTTCGGATACTACAGAAGAATGCGAGTACAAACTACTTCAAGAAATGCAAGTACTAGCTACAACAGTAGAAGTGATCTTATTCAAGACTCAAGCTAGCATACAACACAAAGATGAATGGCTATTCAAGCTTTAGAAGATCATTTGTTTCAAGTTCTACATTATGTTCAAAGATCTTAAGCTTCATTCACAAAGGTCATCTACCATCTGACAATAAGAAGTTTTCGAAGTTCATATCTCACTTTCAAGGTAAGATTGACCTTAGATTGTCCTTAAGATAGGTCATTTTAAATATATAATTGAATTGAATCATTTTACATGGAATAGGACTATTCTAAGACTTGGCTTGAACCTTGTTCGACTAGTCCTAGCACTACCACGACCGGTCCAAGAGATTCCAACACCAGTCCTAAGTTTGTTGTAATTTTTCAAAAATTTTTGTTCATCCACGACCTGTCCTAGACTCTGTTCGACCGGCAATGTAAACAGTGTCGACTTGTCATACGACCATTCCTACTTCTACAACTCATAGTCCAGTAACTAATCTGGTGGTCCTACGACCAGTCGTGAGAAACCTACGACTAGTCGTAGAGGCCCTATGACCAGTGGTAGAAACCCTATGACCAGTCGTGAATCGGTTTTATCTGATCGCGTAAAAAATTTTAAAAATCTGTTCTCCTACGACTAGTCGTAGTGTGCACTAGACCAGTCAAAGGTCCGATTTCTACAGCTATAAATAGATGACGAATTTTAGAGTTTGATTCAACAGAAATTCAAGTAAAATCAAGGGATCACTCTAAGACAAGTTTGTGTTTATTTTAAGCTACATTGTGCTCATTTAATATACTCTTTTGCTAGGTTTATTAATTTCATTTTGTTTCTACATTCCAATCATAATTGAAAAGAGAAATTGTGATATTCCCTCTTCTTAGAATCAAAATCAAATAGAGCTAAGCCTAACTGGTTTAATTTAAAATCAATTAAAACCTAGAACCATTGTAAAGTGAGTATTGGACTTTGAACTTCTACATTCAATCATCTACTCCGATTGGTTCTTCTAGAATGCTACAAAAAGAGAAATTCAGGTATTTTATATTTATTATAAATTCCTTTCATTTTGGTTTTATTTGAGGCTAAGCCAGAAAAATCTTAATTTGTTGGTTATCTGAGGAGAGCCACAAAACTCAGAAGTGAGGGTTTTTCGATTGTGTAAGCCCTTTGAAAAAGACATAATTGTGAAGGTTTTGAGTGAACCCATGAAAACCTATTTTGATAGTGAATGCTAATATCCCCTGTGTGAGGATATTAGGATTGGAGTAGCAATCTGTGTGGCTATTTTGTAACAATTGGTGTACACACAGGCGAACCACTATAATTCTTTATGTTTTGTGGTTGTGTGGTTTATATTTCCTATCTTTTATTATTCAAAATTGTGGGATGTATGTGTGGATGTGAATGATGTAATAATTTTATTTCAAGCACAGTGGGGAATGTTGTATTAGTTTAGAATTTACTTTCTGCCATTTTCCTTTATTATTCCTCTTCAGTTTGGGATATTGATACTTATCATTTTAGTAAGGTTGTCCTACCATAAACCCTCAGTTTTTATGGTGCAAGGTTGTCCTTAGAACTTCATTCATATCAGCCTCTCAAGACTTGAATTTGAGGTTGCTTAATGTTCCTTTATTGTGATTTGCTTCTTTTTGTTAGCTATCTTATTTCTTATATTCCGCTATTATTTTTTTAATTTGGCATAGTCCTATTTAACACCTCCCCCTCTAGGACATATATCTTGGCCATTTCAAGTGGTATCAGAGCCTAATATCTCTCTTTTAATTTTTTATTCTTGGATTTATTTCCTGAGCTAACGATCTAAGCTATATATAAGATGTCAAAATTTGATAGCCTATCAGTCACTAGGCTTCCACCCTTTGATGGCTCTAATTATGGTTATTGGAAAGCCAGGATGAGAATCTTTTTAAAATCCATGGATTAAAGTGTATGGCTGGCCAAAGTGAATGAATGGACCCCTCCCACCACTGAAGTGACTGGAATCGATGGTTTAAAAATAATGAGAGTAACTCCTTATTTCTCATGTACCACACTTCAGAAAAGTGAGAGTAGTGCAAATGCTAAAGCACAAAATGCAATCACTTGCACACTATCACCGGATGAATTCAAAAGAATTATATCCTGTGATTCTACAAAGTAAGCTTGAGATATTTTAGAAATGACACGCAAGGGTACATCTATTGTCAAAAAATCTAAAGTCCATCTCCTCACAACTAAATTTGAAGAAATTCATATGGAGGAAAATGAAATATTTATGGACGTTTATACAAGATTATATGACATTGTAAACTCTATGTGGGGTCTTGGCGATAAAATCCTAGAGAGTAAAGTTTGTGCAAAAACATTACGATCACTTCCTTAACGGTTCAACTCTAAGATAACCGCGATCTAGGATTTTCTTGATATGGATACTATTAGAGTAGAAGAGTAGTTAGATCTTTACAAACCTATGAGCTAAATTTTAAAGCTCCCAAAGGAAAATATATTGCCCTTAAGTCTTCTAAAGATGTTTCTCAAGAAAACAATTCTGATTTAGAAAATTCTAAAGACGATATGGCCCTTTTTGCGAAAAAGTTTTATAAAATTTTCAAAAGAAAAAAGAGCGTTAATTTTTAAAAAGCTAATGAGAAGAAAAGATCAAAATCTAAATCTATGCCTTGGAAATCTTTAAAAGAGAATCAATGTTACAATTGTCAAGAATATGGGCATTTAGCAAACAAGTGTCCTAAAAAGGACAAACCCAAAAAGAAGAGTATGTTGGCTATTTGGGATGAATCCTCTGATTCTGAAGCCTCTTCTGATTCAAAAGATTTTGAAACCGAGTCGGGTAATGAAGTGAAAGCCCTTATGACTCTAGCCAAATTTACATTTTCAGTTAATGATTCAACAAGTGAAGAAAATCTGAACAATGAATGTGAAAATGAAGATGATCTTTAAGATGCTTACAATGCCTTATATAAGGAAAGTTGTAAAATTTTTGTTAAACTTAAACTTCAAAAAGAAAGATTTTCAAAGCTTAGAGAAAATTTTGAATCTCTTATTTTAGAAAAATCCCATATTTCAGACTGTTTTGAAAATTACAAATCTGATTTGGATTTTAAAAATTCTCAGATTGAAAGTCTGAAATCTGAGAATGAAAATCTTAAAATTGAAGTCTCTTCTCTTTTAAGTTTAAAGGATACATGGAAGTATGCCCAAGGGGATCCAAAGTTAGAAAAACTTTTATCTGGATCAAGGAAATGTGGCAATCGATCCGGTTTGGGATACGAGAAAAATGTCCCTCTTAAACATAAGAATACGTCTCCTAAGTTTGTTAAAGGAGAGATCTTTAACTCAAAAGGAAAAAGTACAAATCAAGTTTTTTTCTAAAACTATTGTTCAAAAACTAAAAAACAATTATAAATATCATAACCGAAACCCTTTAGCTGAGAAAATAGTTGATCTTCTTAAGGAGCTCTTAAAATCTAACTCAGTGGGTCATTCTAACTATAACTACAATCAAAAGAAGACCTACTATACTCCTAAACCCAAAATTGTTATGAAATGGGTTCCTAAGGTTACCTGCTTGGTTGCCTACACTACTTTTAAAGCTACAAGACATTCAAAGTGGTACCTAGATAGTGGATGCTCTAGGCATAAGACAAGCGACAAGGCTTTATTCACCGATCTCAAAGATATGACTAATGGGTCAGTCACATTTGGTGATGGTAACAACTGTAAGATTATTAGCCAAGGTATGGTTCAACTCTATAACCTTCCCTTATTCAAGAATTTGTTATATGTCGAGGGACTAAAACACAACCTATTAAGCATATCTTAAATATATGATAACAATTATAGTGTGAAAATTTCCAGTCAAGGTTATGAAATCATAAACAAAAAGGGATCTGTAATATTAACTGGTCACAAAACTTCTGAAAATTGCTATATTGTAAGTAATGGCAACTCTTCTAGCAAACATGTTACATGGTCCATACTGACGTGACAGAATTATGGCATAGATACCTTAGACATGTACACTACCGTAATTTATATAGATTGAGCAAAAAAGAACTAATAAGAGGTCTACCTAAATTATAAAAGATAGAAAAAATATGTGGCGAATGCCAAATAGGTAAGAAAACAAGGAGCTCTCACAAGAAGGTGAACTCCAATGCTACATCAAGACCACTGGAGCTTCTCCATATGGATCTTATTAGACCTACCGGGACAGAAAGTCGAGGTGGCAAAAATACATCTTGATAATTGTACATGATTTTTTCAGATTCACTTGGGTAGCTTTTTTAAGGGATAAACCAGACACCCTTGATGAAGTGAAAAGGATTATCAGACGTATTCAATCTGAAAAGGGTTCTCAAGTCAGTAAGATCTGTAGTGATCATAGATCTGAGTTTGAGAGTAGCAGTTTTGAGAAATTCTGTAGTGATCAGGGAATATCGCATGAATTCTCTGCACCCAAAACACCATAACAAAATGGTATTGTGGAAAGGAAAAATAGAGTGCTTCAAGAAATGAGAAATGTAATGTTGAATAGTATGAAGCTCCCTAGAAATCTTTAGGCTGATGTAGTGAATACTGCCTGCTATATTATTAACTGGGTTTATACTTATAAATCTAATAATAAAACGGCTTATGACTATGATTCGATAAGAAGCCTACTATCAAATACTTTCGAGTTTTTAGTAGAAAGTGCTATATTTTATGTGACCATGAAAATTGGAGAAATTTTAGCACTAAAAGTGATGAAGGAATCTTTTTAAGATACTCTTTAAACAGTCGCGCATACTGCGTACTGAACAAAAGGACCAGTGTTATTCAAGAATCTATTAATGTGGTCATAGACGATCACTTAAATACACCTGCCCCAAGTTCAAACCATGATGAAGTTCTTTTAATTGACAAACCAGATACTTCATCAAATCAAGTAAACTCTGAATTGAGGACTATTAAAGATCATCCAACCACTCAGATTCTTAGAAACTCTCTCACAGGTGTGCGCACTCATAGACAATTAGAAGACATATGTAATTACGTGTGCTTTACATCCCAGATAGAATCGGTAAACGTAAAAGAAACTCTTTCTGATGAAAACTGGATAGTTGCTATGCAGGAAGAACTTAATAAATTTGTTTGAAATGATGTCTGGTATCTTGTTCTTAAACCTAAAGATAAACATATTATTAGAACAAAGTGGATATTAAAAAATAAGTCTGATGAAGTTGGTAATATAATTTGCAACAAGGTAAGACTGGTTGTACAAGGGCACACTCAAATTAAAGGTATTGATTACGATGAAACCTTAACACTAGTTGCTCGCCTTGAATTAATCAAACTTTTTGTATCCATTGCATGCTTTAGAAAATTTAAAATTCATCAATTGGATTAAAAGAGTGCCTTCTTAAATGGCTAATTACATGAAGAAGTATATGTTGAACAACTTATAGGGTTTGATGACCCTAAGTTTACTAATCATGTATACCATCTTAAAAAAGCTCTCTATGGTCTAAAACAAGCTCCCAGGGCATGGTACGAGAAATTGACTAAGTTTTTACTCAGTCATAATTTTCAAATGGGCAGTGTCGATAAGACGCTTTTTGTTAAGAAACAAAATGGTGATATCTTAATTGTTTAGATCTATGTTGATGATATTATTTATGGATCAACTTATACTAACTTGAATATTAAGTTTGCAGATTTAATGAAATCTAAGTTCGAAATGAGCATGGTTGGAGAATTAAATTATTTCCTAGGGTTGCAAGTGAAACAACAACCGGATAGAATTTTCATTTCTCAGACCAAATATGCTCTAAACTTGATTAAAAGATTCGGATTTGAGAATAATAAGAATTTTAATACTTCCATGAGTACATCTTTAAGACTCTCAAAGGATTCTATAGGTAAAGATGTGGATCCTAAATTATATCGTAACATGATTGGCAGTTTGCTTTATTTAACTGCTAGTAGACTTGATATTGCTTTCAGTGTTGGTATTTACGCAAGATATCAGTCTAATCCTAAAGAGTCACATTTAACTACTGTTAAGCAGATTATGCGATATGTTGCAAGTTCAGTTAATTTGGATCTCTGGTATCCATATGATACTAGTGTTCAATTAGCAGGGTATACTGATGCTGATTGGACTGAAAATATCAATGATAGAAAATCAACCAGTGGTGGTTGTTTTTATATTGGAAATTTATTTCTTGGTTTAGTAAGAAACAAAGTTCTATATCACTCTCTACTTTGAGGCTGAATACATCGCAACTGGAAATACATGTACTCAGCTTGTTTGGATGAAACGTATGTTAAGTGATTTTGAAATTATACAGGATTCAATAGCTTTACATTGTGATAATTCCAATGCTATAAACATTTCAAAAAATCTAATCCAGCATTCACATACCAAGCACATTGACATTAGGTATTTTTATATTCGTGAATTAGTTGAAGAAAAAATAATATCTTTGGAATACATTCCAACAGAGACTCAACTTGATGACATTTTCACTAAACTGCTTGACAAAAGTAGGTTTAATAAAGTGAAATTTGATCTTAGTATGTGCATTCAACATTGATTATTTATGCATTTATGTATCATAGTGTAAATATATTTATGTATTTATATGTTTAAATTGAAAATTTTTATGAAAATTATTATTTTTCCTCGATACTCGATCAGTCGTGAGTATACGCAACCAGTCTTGGTACGATTGGTCGTGGAGCGTGTTGGGTGGTTTAAATTTGGGAAAAATCTCATCTTCCTCATTTCTAACTTCCTCTCCAACGAGTCGACGTCCGACCAGTCGAACCAACCAACCTAATCTTCAAGGTTAGTGCATTTTATTAGTCAATCTGTCAGATTCAAGTTCTATTCTCTTCTTTATTTACATTGGAGTGCTTGATTTCAAGCTTTGTGGAGATTTTGGAGTTTTTCTTTTACTTTTACTGATCTTGAAAAATCCATCTCTACTTCCTTTGAGTTTTCTTGTTCCTTTGTATTTCTTTGTGGAAATGGATGCTAATCGGAAAAAAAAATAGCCTGTGGTCCATCATCCTCTAGATCAACTCCAATAACTCACCGCCACCTTCATCACCCAAAGATGATCCCTCTTTTGTTCGGGATTTGCGTTTATGCAAGGTTATTGTTGAAAAAGTTGTTGATCTTAACCACATTACTCTATTTGGTGTCTTTTCACTCCAAGTTGTAGGATGGGATATGTAACACCCTGAAAATTGGGGGTCGTGTATAAACTCAACTCTCGAGTTCCAGACCGTCACTTATGCAACAAAAATGATTATGATTCAATGTTGTCTGAGTTAAAGCATTCACATGAGTAAAAGTATACCAAAGTTGTAATTCATACTCCAGGTCCAGTGATAAAAGCAAGCGGAAGACTAAACAATATATATATCACTGTATGGAAAAATAAAGTGGATCTCAACTGTCACTAAAGTATGAATACATCACTGAGTCTCATATACATGTAAATGACAAAAATAAATGTTAAAAATAGTCCCACCGAAGTCCCGTCAACCTAGGTCGCCTAAGCAAAGCCATCATGATACTGCATGTACGAGAACTCGTCCTGGTCCTCGTCGAAGTCTGGCTCTGCCTCCTAGATCTCAGCATCACCTGCATCTACAACAGGGTCTAGTGGGTGTTGCAAACACCATCCCGTAACATGGGAATGAGTAGGTAACTCAGTGGAATAATAGAGCAAGGATTTACATGTTCTCAAATTAATCATGCGATAATAGTAAAGCAGTAAATCAGACAATCCTAATACTGTTGTTAATGCAATATGACATAACGTGATGTATGCCCTCACCGACGATCTCCCTCATACGGCACCATCTTACGACCGCGGCATGCAATCGTCCCTCAAGTGCTCCACATCTTCCAGGCACATGCAATGTTATGGTGATATGATTTCCAAGTTGTTATTAGTCCATTCGAACAACAGGATTGGGAAACTATGGTACTTCTCTTGTATCAATCCCAACACAGATCCTGTTTAGGGTCGTCACTCCTAGTAATCTCATACGATGTATATTTTGTAGGTCGCTGCAAGGGCTGCCAGGGCTGTTGCACGCACTCGTTGCTCCGCTCCCCCATCACCTTACAATACAGGCCTACTGTACTCTACTGCTACTGAAGGGTCATCGTCTCCCGTAGACTCAGAATATGCTCGCGGTCACTACAAAGGACTCGTCGCCTGATCAGTGTAGGCCGACAGTAAGAATATAGTGTCCTATACCACCATAATCTGCTCACGAGACTAGGTGCTCACTGGTCACTACGGGGAGGTTTGTGGCCCCAGCGTAGGCCGACAGCTCGACCACGGTGTCCCATACCACCATGCTCGGCTCATGAGTCTTCGTGGATCAAGGTACCATGGTTAACAGGGTTTACAATGGTAAGTTCAGTACCCTAGGTTCAAGCAGTTATGACTCATACAGGGTGAACATATATCGGCCAGTCGGGTTACTTGACGGGCTCGACTAGCGCGATCGCATCTCAAGTCGAACGACATAAAGTGCATAAAACACTTCGCGTGGCCTAACCACTGCCGCCAACTCAAGAACACGGCTCGCGTTCATCGACGCGTCGTTCGTGGCCAAGACCAGCCAACCACGAATTCGCTCGGTTACTGACTGCCTGCACTAAGTATAGTCCCAAACACATATGAATTTACATCAGCAATTTATGTAGGAGTATTGGAATTGAAATAAAATCATGTGAGCATGTTAACACATGTTATAACATTCAACTTAAGCAAATCTTCAAGCACATACATTTCATGCATAGTATGGAATCATGTACATAGTCAACATGTAGGAAATCATTTACGTCAACATATAAATTGAGAAATCCATCTCAAACTAATTCATAACATCATTTAATTCAATACATACTAATACAAGCATTTATACAACACATACACTACACACTTAAGTCTACATATAGTATGTCGACCCGAAGTGCGTAATTTGGCGAATCTCTTCGCCAAACTAATCATGCACGTATTCCTAACTTTCTAATGTGACAACAAACCATGTCAATCACATCAGCAAAATATGAATGTAATCAGTACTTCCTACAAATGACTAAAATGCCCTAAATCTCATATTCTTCATTGATTTACGAAATAGGAAACGGATAGCATGTTGTACATGTCAAATGGCGATGCTGTCGATAATCTACTATTAAACGTCATTGAAAGCTTTGGAAACAGTCAATCAAAGCGTCTAAAATCTGCACCTTGTCTCTTATGGATGTGTAAATTTGAACGGAGCGTATACGCTTCGTCTACAGCGATAAGAGAACCTAATTTATGAGTTACGTCAGCTAACATGCTATGAATCCTAGTAAACCTCAAATCAGCAACTTTCTAGGGTTATTTCATACCTAAAAAAGTGGAGGAATCACCAGCCAGGTGATTGAGATGTGTTGCTGAAGCACGTGCAACAGATGGCACGAAGGCAGGAAAAATCTATCCTACTCTCTCTCACAAACTCTCACCTTTTCTCTCTCCCAAACTAGGAATTTTTGTAAATTCGGATGGGAGAGAGGTGTGAGGGTTTCAACCCCTTTTATAAGCTTAAAAATGCCCAAAATAGGCTCCGGTACAAGGTTCACTTAGTGCATAACCAATTCGGGGCTGTTTCGGTCCAAAAGATGCTTTCTGGTGGTCCCCTGGTCAAATGCGATCGGACTTAAGCTCATGCGTACCAGATCTAGCACGTATTAAGTTTTCAGTCCGGCAAGGTTCGCAGATCGCGCGTGGCAGACCGGTTTCAATTCAGCAGTCATCGCACGTAGATCAGGGCTGAAAGTCTCATGATATGAAATAAAAATTTTTCCTGATCCGAGGGTGTAATTTGACCGAATTCTGACGGTCAGAACGCTTAATACTGACGCATCAAGTCGTGTGCCAGATTTGAATTTCAAATTCCAAATCTGTCCCTATTCGCACTCTCTTCAGTCCGGGCTCAATGAAATAGCCTGTGTTTATCGGTTGGACTTGATTTTTGAAATGATTGTCAAGTCCAGCTGGGCGGTCCTAACGGTCTAAGATAGGAGGTATCGGACTTTCGACGCGCGGTCTAGATCTAATATAAAATTTCAAAATGGTCCAGAGAACAAACCTGCTTAGAGTTTGATCCGAGGTTATAGAGTATTATAGAGTCATTGGTTCTACTCGATTTGGGTCTTGTAGAACGTATTTAAAGTGATCAGGGACTATTTCCCAGCTACTCTAACGTTGCGCTAGCTAACTTACGCTTAACTTCCATAGAAATTAATCCTAAGTGGTTTCTTTGGCTATGGAATTGGGTTCTGAGCGATTTTCCAGATGTTTTAGTTGACCCACTGCCTAAGGACGTCAAATCCCAGATTGGCCAAAATTCGGGGTATTACAATCTACCCCCCTTAAAACACAATTTCGTCCCCGAAACTAGCGAAGGGTAAGGAGTACTTTTTCTAATGAAGGTTCAAATCGTATTTAATGACCTAACCGTACGTACATCCTAACTTAAATGTTTCGATCCTGGGCCAGTGGGAAAGAGGCCAAGCACTCTTCCGCTGCGCCACTCTGATCAAACGGTAGCGTTGACTAACCTAACTGGATTGGACTCATTACGTTCTACCCCCCTTAAAACTTGGTTTTACTTAGGGTTGAAGAATCTTCGCATCGATCCGTATATTGGAATGAGGCGCAACTTAGGGGCTATCCTTAACCTAAAATGGAAACAACCTTTCTCTACAGGGTTTTCCTTACTAATGATGCGTTCTATGGAATTGGTACCTATGATCTTAGAGATGAGCCTAATCTCTATTGTGGTTAAGTTTAGGGGTAGGTATGAGTTGGTGGCAAGATATCGAATTCTCTACTGGCTTTAAGTCCTCGCCATTTCCCAAAGACAAAGCAATAACTTTTGGTTATATGTGGTCGAGCCAATGCGGAAGAAAAGTTGTGTAGTGGGTCTGAGCCGGATACATAGACTTTCTGCCTAGAAAAGAAATTTATTGTATCAGTTTTTAATCCTAAACGATGCCGATCTTCTTCTTGATCAGAGTATTGGATTTATTGGCAACTACCAGGATTGAGAAGTCAATTCAAACCGCGAATACTTCGCAGATAATTACATTTCCTTTACTCCGCGTTCCCGAATGCAATAAGCCCTTTGGGGAAGGCAATTCTAAGGGGCGTGCTTGTACATTCTAAGTTCAATCTGAGGGATTTATAAATATTCCCTGAGAGTGAATGGTTCTTTCCTATGGGCAACAACATAAGTCTATAAGTCATAAAGGGATTTATCGAAGGGATAATGTTCTACTTCAACCAAATCTAACCTACAATTCCTTAGCATATACAGGCTTTACACTACTTAAAGTAACTAGTAGGCTAGTCTGTAACTCAGTAGCTATAATCTAAAGCCTGAGATTATACGTGAAATGGTTCCATACCATTTCTACTACAGGGAATTCTTCTATTGCTTAGGGTCAAGATTGTCTAAATGGAATTGGATTTCTTATGTAGTCAGACCCTTCAATCTGCGTCCTCAACTCCTCCATCTCACACGGTGCCATGCGATTCGTCGGTAGTGAGACGGGCGAGGAACCGGGAACCAGATCGATAGTGAAATCGATCACTCGTCGGGGCGGCAAGCCAGGAATCTTCCTGAACAGATCCCCAAACTCACAAACGACTGGCGTATGCTCAAGTATCTGGGCACCAGCGTCTCGCAATAAGGTGGCGTAACTAAGTATGCGGAAAGGGAGATTTACCCGCACTGGAAACATGAAGGATGCTCCCTCTGGCTCGTAGGCTGTCACTATACGAGTCTCGCAGTCAATCTCGACCCTCGCTGCAGTCAACCAGTCCATGCCAAGAATGACATCGAGATAAACCAGAGTGGGATCGACGACGAGATCTAAAGCCATCGTCTTGCCCACCAGATCCACCAAACAACCCTCACACATCTGGGTGGCATCTGTAAAGGACCCGTGAGCTGCATAAACTCGCACCCCGTCCATAGTAATGGTCTGTAGCCCAAGACGCCCAACTATAGCACGTGATATCAAAGAAATCGTAGAACCAGTGTCCACCATCACGAGAATTAGAGTACCTCCAATATGGGCAGTGACCTCGAAGGCTGAATGCTGAGAAGTCTGTGTCGCAGCTACCTCCACTGTCAAGGCATGTACCCGAGCCTGCTGTGGCCGGTTCGGCCGCTGTGCCGTGGGCCGTGAAGGCTGCCTGATCTGCGATACCGGAAGTCTGAAGGAAGGGTGCGCAGGAGCCAACCGTATAGGCGGTGCCGATATCGCCTGTGGACGTATACGGTCGATCTTCTGCGGTGGCGAGAACCCACTGTCCCGCATCCTAGAAAAATAACTCTGCGCCAAGTGGCCCTCTCTCCCACAATATGTGCATAGTAAATCAGAGCGCCGCATCGGGGGTACTGGAATGGTAGCCCTAGTAGGAGGGTCGACGCGAGGCCTCTTGCTCGTAGAGGGCCTGTCCTGCATCTCTGGTCGTGGCCTAGGAGCAACAGGGCCACGAGATCGCGTAAGCCGATCCATATACTGCTCTGCCCGCATGGACATGTGAATCAGCTCCGCATAAGAGGGAATGCTCACGCAGCACATCTTCGACCGAATATTCAGTCGCAAACCCTCTGAAAAGCGCCGTATGCGCATCTGCTCATCAACCAAAATAGTCGGGACGTATCTGTCCAACTCTGTGAACCGATGCTCATACTCCGTGACTATCATGGCTCCCTGTCTGAGGCGGAGAAACTCATTCTCCCGGTCATGCCTGTACGTCTGGGGATAATACTTCTCATGGAAGCGGAACTCAAACGCTGCCCATGTCCATACATAATCGGCGGCAACGGTCTGCAATATGCTGTCCCACCACAAGCTGGCCTCTCTCTCAAACAGGAACGTAGCCAACTCTACCTGCTCAGCCTCTGTACAATGAAGCATCCGCAATATCTTCGACAAATGGTCGAGCCAATACTCGGCCTCCTCGGGTCTATGAGAACCCGTAAAAGTGGGAGGCCGTAAGCGCTTGAATCGCTCTAACAAGCCCCGCGTATCTACGGCATTCCCCGCAGGGTAAGTAGGTGGTGCAGGATGAGCCATGCGCTCATCTTGGGCATATGCATCAGCATCCTCAGCTGGATGCGCAGGTGGTGCAAGTGGAGTCACACCCCCACCCTGGGCTAGTGTTCCCACAATAGTAGTCAGGAGTTGCTGCTGCTGCAGCATCATAGCCATCATCTGCTCGAATCTGTCGGGAGGTGGAGCAGGCTGTGGCGTGTGCTGCGCCAAAGAAGATGCGCGATACGGCTCTCTAACTAGTGGTGTGAACGGCGGTGGTCTAACTGTAGGACCAGAAGTAGGCTGAGACGCGCGCACTGTCTCAGGAATCGGGCCCACAGCAGGGTCCGCATGTGTGTCAGACTGTGAAGGAGCCTGATCCATAGGCTCAGTCAATGCAAGCCGAGCCGTGCTCCGCGTAGCCTTAGGCGGCATTCCCTATATTCAAAATAGGGCGCAACCTTGTCAGTCTCAAGAGCACAAATACACCGCAATCATTCACACAAGGAGTCAAAGGCATTCCATGCATTTCATTTAATCAAAATTGTCACAATACAAGGGATATATCCTTACAAGCATCATGACGAGAAATACATGAGAACTAAGACAGTTAAAATTATAACAACAACATAAGCAAAGCACTAGCCCTAACAAGCTTACAAAACATAAGGTAGGAAATGACTAACTACTAACAACAACATCAAAGGTCGCATCGCTAGTCTGAGTCAAGTGACAGAGGAGGAGCACACTTATCCTGCAAGCAACACAGGATCGCCTTCAAGGTGCGAGTCACCTTGCCGAATTTCCTCTTTATAATGGCCTTGGCATCCTCGACTTCAGCGCGAAGTTCCTGAACTTCCCTTCGCAAGGCGATCTGACTGTCCTCAATCCGAGCAATGCGATCATCGCTAGTAGCCTGCGCAGAAGGAGGAGGGATCTCATCTGTATCCTGAGCCTCCTCTTCTGCCTCTTCCTGGACTTCTTCCTGAACTTCTGCTCCAGGTTCTCCCTCACTTGGATCCTCCTCATCATCAAAGTCATCCTCGCTATCCTCCTCAAGATGATTCTCACGGTACTGAGACCCAATCTTCATCTTGACCATAGTCGACTCATCAATGCTATGAATCGAAACTGGCAATTTCGGCCCAAGTCTGTAAGCAAACTCAAGCGCGATCTTGCATATCAGTCGGCCAAAAGGAAGCGATTCGGATGTACTTCTTGACTTGGCTATGAGGATTATCTGTCGCAAGATGAAAGTGGCCATACATACGTTCTCTCCCTGGGCCACCAGATCCAAGAAATCGACCATAAGGCGTGTACATTCAATGCGATTCGTCGACCTGGGATAAACATTGAACGTGCAGATATGGTGCAGCAGGCGCAAATCATCAGACTATACGTCACCTTGAGGCTATTATTAGACTGCCATGGAACCAACTTACCGTACAGAAACCTGGTGCGGCGATCTCGTTCACGCCTACTCCTCAGATTCTTCTCACTAGGATGAACATCACTAAGAGGCACGTTCAGAAGTTGCGCAATCAGTCGCACATCAATCGTAGCCATCCGATTCTACCAAAAGGGATTGTAAACTGCAATGGCTCCAAGGTAGGATTCTGGATACAAGCGTAGAAGGCACGAACGGTGCTCACATTAGCACGAGCGTGAGCTTCAAAGATCGGACCCCAATGCACAGCTTTAATGCGCTCGAACAACAAAAATTCACCGAACAATCACCCTTCCACGTCCGCCTCAAACAACACTTTGCGATCAGTGTATTGGCCGTGAGGCATCTCTGATAGAATTACTCGCCTAAGGTGAGTATGGGGATCCAAATCCTGCTTTGTACGGCACTCTCGGGCTGTAGCTGGACTTGCGGCGGCGCTTGAACTTGCGGCACCACCCCGCGGTCTCCTTGATTGAGTAGGGCAACTTGGCCCAGCCTCGTCTACTACAGTTTTCCTTTTACCCATCAAAGATAAGATGGTGGAGAGTGACAAAAGGCCTAAAATGGCTTCCACGAAAGCCATGGAAAATGGAGAAAATACGGAGAAGTGGCTGTCCAAATTGGAAAAGGGAGATCTAGGCATTGTAGAGGGATGTTTCAAGCTTCCCAAAGATTATATTTTCAAGGAGAAATGAAAATGAAAAAGTGGAATGGACCACCTCACGATTTCAGCTCGATTTGAGGGTTTTTGGAGCTCCAAAAGATGAAATCTTCAAGAGGGAGGGATGCCAAATTCAAAGGAACGATGGAGGGTGGTCGTTTTTGGCCAAGGATGGATTTAGGGGTGGTTTGAAACCATGATTTTTGGAGATGGCAGCTGGAAAACGAGAAATGAGCTATGGAAAGGGCTGTTTGTGAAGGAAGTGTATGATTTAGGGGTTTGCTATGGACGATCACTACATGTAGGGGGTATATTATCCAAAATACCCCCAAACCCCAAAGTACACCTCAAATGGAGCATGGTGGTGGGCGATGCATCGCCGAACCGGCGATGGCATCACTGACCGATCACTTGTTCGGTCAGTGGGACCACATGGGTCTGGTCCCCCATGGTCCAGGGACCCCAAATAACTATGGTCCCCACCTTGGTTCATTGTATTTTGACCTATATAGGCCCAAACATGTGTTCAGGGATTTCTGAGACCAATCTGCAATATTGAATAAAAAACCCTATCATGCAGCATATGATTTTGGGGTAGAAGGAGCTATTACATCCATCTAGACTATTAGTTGCTAAAGAAAGTTAATTTATAATGGCCTTATAGCCATTTTTCATGAAATTTTACTACTCACTGTAAAATTTTGTGAAAGTATCATTTTATGTTATTTTCAAATTAGTTTTGATGCCTAACATGAAAAGGATAAGAAATAAATGAAGATTGGAGTGGTGAGAGGAAGAATTTTGAAGATTTTTAGTGAAACGGGATTTTTAAGCCTTGACGATTGAATACAGGAGTCGTGGTCATCCCATGGCCCAACGATTTACTTTTATGGGTTTAAAATTATTCAAAGAACATCTCAACCCGACTTTCTACGACCTACAAGCTATTCGGGTTGCTTCACGCGACCCGAGATGCATTACAAACTCGATCGTGCGATCGATTCGAATAGACTTAGCTTATTGGCGAATCTACGATCCTATAAGTATTTTTAGACCCTTCTCGCACCCACCTAAGTCAAAGGAAGCGACATCGTACGTCGCGAGACCATAACCCAGGCCCAGTATACTTTTATTCACGCTCTGATACCAACTTGTAACACCCTGAAAATCGGGGGTCGTGTATAAACTCAACTCCCAAGTTCCAGACCGTCACTTATGCAACAAAAATGATTATGATTCAATGTTGTCTGAGTTAAAGCATTCACATGAGTAAAAGTATACCAAAGTTGTAATTCATACTCCAGGTCCAGTGATAAAAGCAAGCGGAAGACTAAACAATATATATATCACTGTATGGAAAAACAAAGTGGATCTCAACTGTCACTAAAGTATGAATACATCACTGAGTCTCATATACATATAAATGATAAAAATAAATGTTAAAAATAGTCCCACTGAAGTCCCGTCAACCCAGGTCGCCTAAGCAAAGCCATCATGATACTGCATGTACGAGAACTCGTCCTGGTCCTCGTCGAAGTCTGGCTCTGCCTCCTGGATCTCAGCATCACCTGCATCTACAACAGGGTCTGGTGGGTATTGCAAACATCATCCCGTAACGTGGGAATGAGTAGCTAACTCAGTGGAATAATAGAGCAAGGATTTACATATTCTCAAATCAATCATGCGATAATAGTAAAGCAGTAAATCAGACAATCCTAATACTGTTGTTAATGCAATATAACATGACGTGATGTATGCCCTCACCGACGATCTCCCTCATACGGCACCATCTTACGACCGCGGCATGCAATCGTCCCTCAAGTGCTCCACATCTTCCAGGCACATGTAATGTTATGGTGATATGATTTTCGAGTTGTTATTAGTCCATTCGAACAGCAGGATTGGGAAACTATGGTACTTTCCTTGTATCAATCCCAACACAGATCCTATCTAGGGTCGTCACTCCTAGTAATCTCATACGATGTATATTTTGTAGGTCGCTGCAAGGGCTGCCAGGGCTGTTGCATGCACTCGTTGCTCCGCTCCCCCATCACCTTATCAATACAGGCCTACTGTACTCTACTGCTACTGAAGGGTCCTCACCTCCCGTAGACTTAGAATACGCTCGCGGTCACTACAAAGGACTCGTCGCCTGATCAGTGTAGGCCGACAACAAGAATATAGTGTCCCATACCACCATAATCTACTCACGAGACTAGGTGCTCACTGGTCACTACGGGGAGGTTTGTGGCCCCAGTGTAGGCCGACAGCTCGACCACGGTGTCCCATACCACCATGCCCGGCTCATGAGTCTTCATGGATCAAGGTACCATGGTTAACAGGGTTTACAATGGTAAGTTCAGTACCCTAGGTTCAAGCAGTTATGACTCATGTAGGGTGAACATACATCGGCCAGTCGGGTTACTTGACGGGCTCGACTAGCGTGATCGTATCTCAAGTCGAACGACATGAAGTGCGTAAAACACTTCGCGTGGCCTAACCACTGCCGCCAACTCAAGAACACGGCTCGCGTTCATCGACGCGTCGTTCGTGGCCAAGACCAGCCAACCACGAATTCGCTCGATTACCGACTGCCTGGACTAAGTATAGTCCCAAACACATATGAATTCACATCAGCAATTTATGTAGGAGTATTGGAATTGAAATACAATCATGTGAGCATGTTAACACATGTTATAATATTCAACTTAAGCAAATCTTCAAGCACATACATTTCATGCATAGTATGGAATCATGTACATAGTCAACATGTAGGAAATCATTTATGTCAACATATAAATTGAGAAATCCATCTCAAACTAATTCATAACATCATTTAATTCAATACATACTAATACAAGCATTTATACAACACATACACTACACACTTAATCGAGTAGAACCAATGACACTTAATGGACAGCTCGACCACGGTGTCCCATACCACCATGCCCGACTCATGAGTCTTAGGGGATCTTGGTACCATGGTTAACGGGAGTTTCACTGGTATGCTCGGTGCCTTAGATTCAAACAGTAGTGACCAAATATGGTGAACAAACATCGATCAATCGGGTTAGTTGATAAGCTCAACTAGGCCAAGCACACATTGAGTTGAACGACATGGAATGCATAAGCACTCCGTGTGGCCTAACCACTATCGAACATCCCAAGTACGACTCAGATTGGCTAAAATCATCTTGTGTGGCGAAAACAACCTCAACTACTATTTACAAAACGGTTACCGATTGCCTGGACTGCAGTACAGCCCCATTCACATACAAAGCTAATAGTTAGCATATGATTCATATCCTGCATTCATTTGAACAATCACGAAGTATAACTTAAATGTAAACAGTATATACAGGAAATCATACACACATATAACATGATTCAATTAAACACATAAGCCATGGAGAAAATCATACACTTATTTAGCATGGATAACCTAAGTTACATGATTCATGAAGGGAATCATACACATCATTGATGTAGTTGAGAATCATATCTCAACCCGCATATAGGTACATCTTACTAACTCCTAACTCATTCAGACACTTTTACATACACTTAGTCTACACATTACATTGTACATATTATGTATCCATTAGCATACGTATTAGGGTAAATCCTTTCGTCAAAGGGTTATCGCCCATATAACAATCATATATCCATGAAAATTAGTCATGGCGAGCATGAAAGCAAATTTCATACTCATTCAGTCATTTTTATAAACACTTAGGCTACACAAACTAACTACATATCGTATGTTGACATATCATGTATTTGACCAAATCCTTTCACTAGGGAGTTGCCCCATATATCACTTGCATATACCCACGACGGATAATCATAGCATGCATGAATCCGGGTTTCATATTCATTTAGACATTTTCACAAGCACGTGGGCTACACACTTTAACATATAAAGCGTATATTGGCCGTGGCGTGATTTAGGGAAAGTCCTTTCACTAAGGAGTTGTCACACATGTAACAAGCATATATTCACGGAAATTAATCATGTTAAGCACAAACCCAAATTTTATAGGTATACGGTATTTTCTACAAATACGAGGAATACAGTATAATCAACATAGGTAACGTATAACTGAAAAATGAAACGGACAACACTTTATACATGTGAAATAACATCTTAGACAAGAATAAATTATTAATTAACATTGAAAGTCTTGAAAACTATAACCTAAACGTATATAATCCGCACCTTATGCCGTAGAATCGCAACGAACTCGACAGAGACTCTAAGTCTTTGTCTACGGCACAAAGGTGACCTGTAGCATGTAATAGATTTGTTATTTCATTACCTACACTATTCAAACCTCTAGAACTAATTAGGGTTAGGTTTTCTTACCTCAGAACGGAGCTAAAATCACCGGGAAAAATGATACAGATGTGATAGTTGAGTACATGGGATGGCAAGGAAGAAGCCCTGGATCGAACACCAACTCTCTCTCACACTTTCTCTCTCTTTTCTCTCTCTCACTCTCTAGGGTTTTGGAAATTTGTATGGGTTAGAAAGCTAAGGGTTTAAGGCCCTTTTATAAGCCCAAACATAATGAAAATGGACTCCAAGTCAAGGTATACTTAGGTTATAACCAAAGTAGGTCTGTTTCGATCCAACGGAGCATTTCTGGAGGTCCTGTTATCAAATGCGGCCGGACTTAAGTTCACTAACATCAGATCTTTAGTCAATTAGGTTTTCAGTCCAATCAAATTTTCAGATCGTTCATGGCGGACCAGTTTCAATTCAACGGTTATCGAACTCCAATCAAGGCCACAAGTCCTTGGACATGTAAGGGCAAATTTTTCTGATCCGAGGGTGAAATTTGGTCGAATTCTGACGGTCAGAATGCTTAAAAATAATGCGTAAGTGAAACATTCCAGATTCTAATTTATTTTCTAAAAATATTCCTTTTCCTACTCTCTTTACTTCGGACTCACGGAAATCACCCCAGAGCATCGTTGGGCTTGATTTTCGAAGTGATAGTCAAGTCCAACTAGGCGGTCATAATGGTCTAAGTTCACCACTATCAGACTTTTGACGCGCGATCCAAGTCCGATACAAAGTTTCCAAATGGTCCCGAGGTCAACTAGGCTTAAAGATTGATCCTAGATTTTAGGGTAACGTAGCGGTAACAATTCTAGAGGTTTTGGGTCTTACAGATCGTATTTAAAGTTAGTGGCGCTAATTTTGCAGGAAATCTAGTGTAACGCTGGTTAATTCACGTTAAATTTCTAAAGAATTAGGTTCTAAATGATTCCTTTGGCTTTGGAATTGATTCCTAAGAGGTTACCAAGGTGTTATGGTTGACCCATTGCCTAAGGACATCTAATTCCAGGTTGGAAAAAATTTGGAGTGTTACACTTTATTAATTTGATTTTGTTTCTACATTCCAATCATAATTGAAAAGAGGAATTGTAATATTCCTTCTTCTTGGAATTAAAATCAAATAGACCTAAGCCTAACTGGTTTAATTTAAAATCAATTAGAACTTAATACCATTGTAAAGTGAGTATTGGACTTTGAACTTCTACATTCAATCATCTACTCTGATTGGTTCTTCTAGGCTACTACAAAAGGAGAAATTCAAGTATTTTACATTTATTATAAATTTCTTTCATTTTAGTTTTATTTGAGGTTAAGCTAGAAAAATGTCAATTTGTTGGTTATCTGAGGAGAGCCAGAAAACTCCGAAGTGAGGGTTTTTGGATTGTGTAAGCCCTTTGAAAAAGACATGATTATGAAGGTTTTGGGTGAACTTGTGATAACCTGTTTTGATAGTGAACGCTAATATCCCCTGTGTGAGGATATTAGGAGTGAAGTAGCAATTTGTGTGGTTGTTTTATAACAGTTGGTGTACACACAGCTGAATCACTATAATTCTTTATGTTTTGTGGTTGTGTAATTTATATTTTCTATCTTTTATTATTCAGAATTGTGAGATGCATGTGTGGATGTGAATGATGCAATATTTTCATTTCATGCACAGTGGGGAATGTTGTAATAGTTTAGAATTTACTTTCTGCTATTTCCTTTTATTATTCCTCTTCAGTTTGGGATATTAATACTTATCATTCTAGTAAGGTTGTCCTACCATAAACCCTTGGTTTATATGGTGCAAGGTTATCCTTAGAACTACATTCATATCAGCCTCTCAAGACTTGAATTTGAGGTTACTTTACGTTCCTTTATTGTGGTTTGTTTCCTTTCTTTTATTGGCTATCTTATTTCTTATATCCCACTGTTATTTTTTAAATTTGACAATCTTATTCACCCCCCCTCCCCCCCTCTAGGACATATAGCTTGGCCATTTCAATACTCCTATTTTTTTTGCTAACCTGACATTCACCACATATTTTGTCTACTTTCTGTAGTTTAGGTAGACCTCTTATCAACTCTCTTTTGCTTAATGTATACAAGTTACAGTAGTGTACATGTTCGAGGCATTTATGCCATAACTCGGTCTCATCGGTATGAACCATTTAATACGTTAGATTAGATGAGCTTGAATCACTTAAAATGTAGTAGTTTTCAGAAGTTTTGTGACCATTTAATATTAAAGAACCATTTTTATTTAAAAATTCACACCCTAAGTTAGTAAATTTTACGCTAAGATTATTATCGCATATTTGAGAGATGTTTAATAAGTTGTGTTTTAACCCTTTTACATATAAAACATTCTTAAATAAATGAGGTTAAAAAGTTGGATCATACCTTGGCCAACAATCCTGCAGTTGCTACCATCACCGAATGTGATTGAACCCATCAGTCATGTCTTTAAGATTGGTGAATAGACCCTTTTTTCCTGTCATATGTCTAGAGCAACCACTGTCTAGGCACCACACATTGAAAGCAGTGTGGGCAACTAAACAAGTAACCTTAGGAACCCATTTCATTAAAGTCTTGGGTTTAGGAGTATAGTTGGTCTCCTTATGTTTGTAGTTGTTATAAGACTGACCCATTGAGTTAGATTTTAAGAGCACCTTAAGTAAATCAACGATTTTCTTAGCTAAAGGATTTAGGTTTTAAGGATTGAAAAGTTTTAGCATTTTTAGTATAATTTTGATTTAGACTTTTTCCTTTTAGGTTTGAAGACTCTCCTTTCACAAACATAGGAGTGGTATTCTTATGTTTGGGAGGAATACTTTTGTCATAGCCCAAACCAAATTGGTCACCACATTTTCTGGATCCGGATAAGAATTTTTCTAACTTAGGATCACCTTGGGCATACCTCTAAGTGTCTTTTAAACTCAAAAGTGAAGAGATCTCAAGTTTTAGTTTTTCATTTTCAGATTTTAAGCTTTCAACTTGGGAGTTTTTGAAATCTAAGTCGCACTTAGTTTTTCAAAACAATCTGAAATGTGAGATTTTTCTAAAACAAGATTATCAATTTTTTTTTAAAGTTTTGATAACTTTTTTTTTTGAAGTTTTAGTTTTACAACAATTTTACAACTTTCCTTATATAAGGCATTATAAGCATCTTGAAAATCTTCTTCATTTTCATGATAACAATTCAGATTTTCTTCACTAGTTGAATCATCATGATCTGAAAAAGTGAACTTGGCTAGAGTCATAAGGGCTTTGATTTCATTACCTGACTCAGTTTCAGAATCTTCTGATTCAGAAGAAACTTCAGAGCTAGAAGATTCATCCCAAGTAGCCAACATACTTTTCTTTTTAGGTTTGTCCTTTTTAAGACACTTGTTCGTTAAATGCCCATATTCATGGCAGTTATAACACTATCTGTCTTTTAAAGATTTTCAGGTTTTAGATTTAGATCTTTTCTTTTCATTAGGTTTTTGAAAATCAACCCTCTTTTTTCTTTTGAAAATATTATAAAACTTTTTAGCTAAAAGGACCATATCATCTTCAGAATTTTCTAAATCTGAATTACTACATTTTCTTGAGAAAAACATTTAGAAGATTTAAGACCAATGGATTTATCTTTACTAGCTTTAAAGTTTAACTCATAAGTCTGTAAGGAACCAACTAATTCTTCTACCCTCATATTATCCGTATCACGATGTTCTTGGATCACCGTCATCTTTGAATTGAACCATTCAGATAGTGAGCGTAGTATCTTTGCACAAACTTTATTTTCTGGGATTCTATCACCGCGACCCCACATAAAGTTAACAATCTCATTTAATCTTGTATAGAAGTCCATGAAAGTTTCACTTTCTTCCATACATATTTTCTCAAATTTGGTTGTGAGGATTTGGACTTTAGATTTCTTGACAATTGTTATTCCCTCGTGTGTCATTTCTAAAATATCCTAGGCTTACTTTACAGTATCACAGGATATAATTCTCTGGAATTCATCTGGTGATAAAGCATAAGTGATTGCATTTAGAGCCTTTGCATTGACACTACTCTCACTTTTTTGAAAAGTGGTCCAAGAAAAATAAGGTGTGACTTTCATAGTTTTGGATCCATCGGTACCAGTTACTTCAGTGGTAGGAGGGGTCCGATTAGCCATTATGGCTTGCCACATGCTCTCATCCATGGATTTTAAGAAAATCCTCATTTTAGCTTTCCAATAGGCATAGTTGGAGCCATCAAATGGTGGATGCCTAGTAACTGAAAGGCTATCAAATTTTGACATCTTACAGAACTTAGATCTATTAGCTCAAGAAATTAATCTAAAAGAAATAATAATTAAAACGAGCTATTTAGCTTTGATACACAACTACTCCACTCTTAATATCCTCACACAGTGGATATTAGCGTTCACTATGAAATAGGTTTTTCAATGTTCATCTAAAACCCTCACAATTATGTCTTTCAAGTGGGCTTACACAATTCAAAAACCCCACACTCTGAGTTTTCTAAATCACCTCAGACAAACCAAAACAACAAGATTTTTCTAGAACAATCTCAGTGAAACCAAAAGAATGAATTTATAAAACTGTAAAATACTTATCAGGATATTCTCCTTTTAATGCAGCCCAGAAGAACCAATTCAGAGTAGAAGTTCAACGTAGAAGTTCAATGTTCACACTCACTTCTGAAATGGTTCTAAGTTTTAAATTGATTTTAAATTAAATCACCTTGGGCTAGCTTGATTTGATTTTGATTCCAAGAAATGGGAATATTTCAATCTCTCTTTTAAATAAAATTGGAATGCAGGATATAAAATTAAATACAAAGAAAGCCAATTAAAGAGAATATAAAATAAGTATTAAATAGCTTAAGAATATCACTAACTTATCTCTCAGAGTGGTGTATTGATTTTGCTTGAATTAGATACCAAACTTTAAAATTTGTGCTCTATTTATAAGTGTAGAAATTGCACTCTTAATTGGTCCTGAGGTCGGCATGGCTGGTCGTAGGATCAACAAACTTTTAAAATTTTGGGCGCGATTAGATAAGGTCATTCCATGACTGGTCGAAGGACTTGCTTGACCGGTCGAATGGCCTCCACAACTAGTCGAGTCATGTCCACGACTGGTAATGTGGAACCTAATTTAGTTGCTAGACTTTGAGTCGAGCCTGTAGGAATCGTTGAGCACAGATCGAGCACTGTTCATACAACCGGTCGAGCAGTCTCCAGCACTAATCGAGGCTTTAACAAAAATTTCTGAAAACAAGTAACAAAATTAGGACTGGTCAAGGAATTCTTGGACTGGTTGAACCATTGCTAGGATTAGTCAAACTTAGTCCAAGAATAGTCGAGAAATAGACTATGCACTTATAAAATGACTCAATTAAATTATGTATTCAAAATGACCTATCCTATGGTCAATCTAGGGTCATTTATACCTTGTAAGCAATGTATGAACATTGAAAATACTTTTGCTTCAGTTAATAGTCGTTCTTTGAAGTTCATGAAGCTTGAGATCTTAAATCTTAATTTGAGACTTTTAAAACTTGAAAATGACTACCATTGAATCTTGAGCTTGAGGTTCAATGTAAAGATCTTTGTCTTAACTTGGACGAAGCTTTGAAAACTTGAACTATTGAAGCTTGAAAGATTGAATTCACACTTGGTGTTGTACTTGAACATGACCATGCAATCTTACATTTGAAGTTCTGGATGAAAAGACCTTTGACCTTGAACATGAGATGCAATGTCTTTAATTTGTAGAAGCGCTACACAAGACACAGATTCCAAGAGGTTTTGGCACTATAAAATTTGACAATAATAGGAGCAAGAAAACATAACACTTACAATTTTCTGCACCAAACATGTTTGTCAAAATACATGAATGATGTATATCACTGTTTTAACCATGTTTGTTCACTTCTTCACATTTACATTTCTTTACTTGGTTATTTAAAATTAAGTGCATGCAATTAGTTTAATTAAAATTTGAAAAGTCCTATTCACCAGCTTTAGGACAATTAGGCATGTCTTCAATCTTCTCTTGTAGTGGTAAAGCTGTAATTTCACTGTGAACATAAACTACACAATTATCTTAGATGGTTATCACAACTCTAAACCATCTATCTTTTAGATAGAACTCTATAAGTGTGGTAGCTTCACTATATTTCAAGCGGACAATTACCCAATGCTATCTTTTATGGCTTTGATAGTCAAGTATCTTACTTGAACACACTAACAACGCAGGTCTGGACCTAGACATGACTACCTAGCTCGGACCTAGACATGTTTGCCGAGCCCATAACATCCCACCTATAAGTGGCAAATAGTTGGTAGTTTTTTTTTTTTTTTTTAACATAAATGCATCATTTGTCATTATTGAGAGGTGGTTGATCTAGTCATTATAAAGGACTCAAATTTCACACTTTCTTTAGTGTGGAAGAGTTGGATTGCTATGTGTTTCTTAGTAGTTGAAGTTTGTGGCTAACATTTAGAATAAAAATGATTCTAATCATCATCTAACTCCCACTGAACTAGGGATATATACAAATGTTGAGTAATAAATTTCACCCTACTCTTAACAACCAATGTAGGACTCATGACTTTAACCATGCAAGTCATGCATGTTACAAGGTGAATAAACTAGTTGAACTAAAAATGCCAATGAAATGCTAGTTATCATTTCATTTATTTGAGATGCAAGAATTTAATGGATGGTGAACAATAAGCACTTATATGTGATAGCCCATACAATTGCAATTTTCACATGCCCATTCATATGCATTTGGCCTTTAACACTATCATTGCACATGTACTAACTTAATTTCTTATACCAATGCATTTGATATCACCTTTAACACACCCATGCCCCTTCGATGCTGGTGTAATGAGGGACGTGATGAGGTCGATCAATGTCTTCCTTAGGGAATAACTACTCCGAATCCACGAAGCTCTTTGGACACCTCATAGAGCTATCTCAAATCCATGAGGGATAAAAGTATGAATAATTCCTAATAAATTTGAAATAATTTGATTGATGATAAAAGAAACTAAATTACAACCCTTTAAATAATGATCCGATACCAAGGATAGAGTTTTAGAAATAGATTCCAACTCAAACACCCTAAAAATGTGACTTAGTATAAATAGTATACTATTTATAGATAGTCTCTATTCTTACTAGACATCATGGTTTTCGCACAAAAATTGTAAGTGTCCAATTTGGCCCAACTACATTATTCTCCTAACTTTTCTGAGCCCTTTTCATGTTTGGCACGACTTCTACAACTCAAAGGATCCAAAGTTATACTAAAACCAAAACATAATATGTATAGTAAAAACAAAAATAAAATGGACTTTGATCGTCGATATGATGGAATATCACAAATCCAGCATGGGAAACTTGGTGTAAAAGGGTTGGTTAGCTTTAGGAGGTTCTCCTACCCCAAAATCATATGTAATATGTTGAAAAACTCACCCAAGTTTATGAGATACAATTGGTTTAAGGTTCTAACAGTCTGGATAATTTTCATCTCTGATTGGGCCTTCTCTGGTCCATATTTCCTATGAAAATGTTTGTGATCCCCTTACATTAGGCCCCTCTACTTCAAAAGAACTTGACCTCAAGTTCTCGTTCACCTTCGGTTCATTATACTTGTTCAGGTCCACAACGTTCAAAGTACGCGAGATCTCAATCTCATCCGGGAGATCAACAACGTAAGCATTGTCATTGATATCTTGGAGGATCAGTACTGGTCCAATGTTCTTATTATTTAACTTATTGTAGGTTCCAGTTAAAAATATCTTGTTGAGCAGATGCTTGTTGGCTTGCTCCTTGTACTTGTCGTTCGAAGCTTGCAACTAGGCTTGCACATCCACATGAATGCCCATGATTCAGTCTACCATATGTTCTATTGCAATGCTCATGCTCGGGAGCTTGGACAAAGGGACTAAGTCAGGTATCTGATAGGGCACTTGACCATAAATGATTTACAATGACGACTTCCCTGTTGACCAGTTCACCATATTGTTGAATGCAAACTTTGCTTGAGATAAGCTCGAATCCCATTACTTTGTATTGGTACCTGAAATACACTGAAGGAGTTTTCCTAACATGGATTCACAACTTTAGTCTGCCAATTGGTTTGCGGGTGGTAGGTACTACTGAATTGAAATTGCCTACTGAACCGATTCCATAAAGTCTGCTAAAAGTGGTTAATGAACTTTGTGTCATAGTTAGACTTAATGGTCTTGGAAACCCCGTGTAGTCAGACGACCTCTCTTAAGAATAGATTTTCCATGTGTGTTACATTGAGGTCTTCTTACATGGGATAAAGTACTCAATCTTTGAGAAACGATATACCACCATGTACACAAAATCCATGTCACACTATGTTCATGGGAGACCAAGCACAAAGTCCATAGATAAGTCCTCCCAAGGGCGTTCAGGCACAAGTAACAGGGTGTAGAGGCCCATATTCTGAGACTGCCCCTTAGAGGTCTAACAAACATGATAGTGATGCACTACGCTACTCACGTTAAGTACCAATTGTGGCCAATAACACCATTTCTCAACAAGATCCTGCGTCTTGTCTCGCTTAAGGTTGGCCACCTCATGTAGCTCTTAGATAATATGCTCCGTGAGAGAACTTTTAGGGATGCATAATTAATTCCCTTTGAAGAGTAAACTATCTTGCATATGTAAGTCACGAGGATGACCCTCTTAGTACCTCATCCATGCATCATTAAAGTCTTCATCCTCGGCATATAGCTCCTTGAGAAAGTCAAAGTCGACAACCTCATTGCTTATCATAACCAGTACTGATGCAAAGAGGCTAAGTGCGTCAACCACCTTGTTCTACTACCTTAACTTGTTCTTTAGAACAAATATGAATTTCTATAAAAAAGTGACCTATCTAGCATGCACACAGTTCACGTTATCCTGATTGTTAATAAACTTTTTAAGGCTTGATGGTCAGTGTAGAGAATAAAATCTTTCTGAATTAGATAATGTTACTAATGTTGTAGCGCTTGAACCACTATGTACAACTCAAGCTCACTGGTCTACCTTCATATGATAAGACTCCTTCAATTTCGACATATGAGGCGTCACACTCAACCTCAAACAACTTATTGAACTAGGAATAACCAGGACTGGTGTTGTGCACAATCGATGCTTGATTTCAGCAAAATCTTGTCTGCCTCATCGGTCTACTAAAACGACTACTTTTTCATGTAATATGTAATGGATGTGAATATAGTGCTGAAATTCCGCATGAATCAATGATGAAATGTCACTAACCCATGGAAACTAGGTACTTCATGAATGTTTATGAAAGTGACTATTCCTTAATGGCTCTCAACTTTTTTTCATCACCTTGATGTCCATGGACGTCACGAAAAAGCCTAAAAAATGTAGGAATCAGTCAAAAACTTGCATTTTTTAATATTGAGGTACAATTTATTCTCAATGAGTACTTGAAGGACTTGTTTGAGATGTTTTACATGGCTTGCTTCATCCTAATTGTATATCAAAATATAATTGATGTTCACCACTATGAACTGCCCAATGAATGGTTTCAGAACTTGGTTCATCAACCTCACGAATATACTAGGTGCATACGAAAGACTGAAGGGCAAGACCAACCATTAATATAGCTCCTCCTTGGACTTAAAAGTTGTCTTTCACTCATCACTTGGCCAATTTTGGATATGATTGTAGCCGCTCCTCAAATTCAATTTAGAAAATAAATTTGCACCCTCAAGCATGTCCAACATATCATCTAATCATGTTAAGGGAAACCTATATTTTATGGTAATCTTGTTGATTACCCTACTGTCGACACACATGCGCCAACTCCCATCTTTCTTAGGAGTTAATAAGACTGGAATAGCGCATGGGCTCATGCTTTCTTAGATTAGACCCTTATAGATCAATTCCTTTACTTTTCATTGTAGAATATCACACTTCTTGAAACTCATCCGATAGTGAGGATGATTGAGTAAGCTAGACCCTAAAATAAGGTCGATATGGTGTTGAATATCTTAAATGGGGGGAATCCATCAAGAAGGTCGTCGGGCTTTTTTAAAAAAAAAATAAAAATAAATTATGTAACAAGGGTTTTAGTTTCTTGGGAATGATGGTGGTCTCAAGTTCTTTTCCTTTATAATCAATGCATAGGTTTATCCCATCTCATTATATTCCTCTACAAAGTCCTATATGGTTATGAGAAAACAACGATTTACTTTAGAAGTTTCGGGTGGCTCCTCTGGGTCTATAAGGGCAAGTATGGTTTTTCAGTCGTCCTTGATAAAAACGCACACATTATCCCATCCCCTATGAGTGGCATCACAGTCGGATTACCTCGGTCGACCGAGTAGAATGTGATAGGCCTCCATGTCAACAACGTCGCATGCAACTTAGTCTTTATAATGTTTGTCAATTGGAAAAGATACCGTGCACATTTAGTTACCTTCATCTCACTAACCTTCTTAATCTAGCTGGTCATGTAGGGGGAGGGATAATGCTCTATTTTCAGCTGTAATTTCTCTACAGTGACTTTGAAAATAATGTTCTCACTACTTCCGTTTTTTATAATCACATCGCAGACCTTTCAATTCACTTTACACCTAGTTCGGAAGATGTTGCGTTGTTGTGGGTGTACCTCCTTGTTGCATACAATAGTCAGCTCATGACGAGTGACTCACCATGATCCTCTGGAACCCAATTTTCCTCATTCACTTCATCCTCTACATTGTGTTCCAATTCATACACATTTGGGTCTTCATTGGCGTTTTTAGCACTACCATCATTAATAGCGACTTGTCACAGGGGTCAAGTGTTTGATAGGTGATCCAGTTGGACACAACGATAACAATGGTAGGACCTTGGCTGACTATAAGTGTTTGGGATCCTGCTCGGACTAGAAACAATGGTCACGCCCTTTTGGGGTCTAAGTTGCCCACTTCTTAAATCTTAGTTTGCGGGTGTAGGAGGTTGAGTGAGCCCCTATAAGTTCTTTCCCTTTGGGCTTTAAAGCTCCCTAGGATGGACTATCATGCCCCAAATCTAGAGGCAAACAACTTCCGTGATGCCCCGAATCCGGCACTCGACTTCCATACACCAAGTCCCGAGTTCGGTGTACCACAAGGAAGATTTTTTATTTTTTATTTTAATCTAATAATACCTAAGCATGAAGATCCATGATAAAAATACCAAGAAACACTCTCCATTATAAATCCTGATGGTTACAAGTACAATGCTTTCTAAAAGGTACACGACGTCAACATTTCTAAATTGAAAAATAGATATAATGCATTGAGAAAGCTAAGTCTTCCAAGCTACTCCTGCCCTAAAAAAATGAAAAATAGGAAGCTTATGAAAAAATCCTAGTGAGCACACTCATGTGTGCAGTGTGTCCTACATGAAAGCAAGATAAATATGTTACAAGGAAATCATATATATGAAAGGCGTGTAGCACGTAAGGTGTGATGTCAATGTCAATGCAATGCATATGTATCATAGTAGTACTCTGAGTCAATGTTATTAGCATCACCAAGTCATATTTTCATTTCTCATATACCACAGTCATAACCGTATCACACGCATCTGTAATCACATCATCATCATCATATTGTCATACCATATCATAACTATATATCTCGGGAAGCACTATGGTCGATACCATGCACCAGACACTAGTAATCGACCTCGCATACCCTCCCTGTGGTGAATTCCCACCAACGGTATATCATGGAAAACGCAGTGGTCGATACCCATGCACCAGACACCAGTAATCGATCTCGCATACTCGCCCTATGGTGGACTTCCACCCAGCTTCTAGTAGCGGACTTCATTCGCGCTTCTCCTTGCTGACGAGTCAGACCAATCCCTGTTTGCACCTCGGCCCTAAAGCAGGTTAGACCCACCTCTTCTCAGCTCGACCTCATCAGTGAGAGTCAAATCCATGACCCATGTATCCACTCGGCCCAACGGTGAGGCAACCCTAACTTGCATAGGGGTTTAGGGACTTTTAACCCAAAGGGCACATCATCCCCTAATATTTTCACACTTTTAGTGTCCCGTTTATTTTCAAAGATAACCCAAGTCATCATCATAGATGTACATTTCATCATCAAGATCCAACTCATGTTATACGGTACGACTGTGGTATTTCGATCATCATGCATGTCATGATTATACATGAATTCATGCAATTATAATAAGACATACATTCGAGTGCATGTGGTATGCATATAATGTCATGAGTTTAGGGTCTGCTTAACCTTTAAGGAAAAAATGACATATAATCATCATATGCCACTATCAACTATATTAATCCATGATCATGTGACTAAACTAAAGAGGACATGTCTTACATGTGAACAAATGTATTGAAGTACACTTGCACATACCATCATTCCATAATACATGAGTATTATGAATATCAACATGGTTAAGTAGATGAATTTAGTATGCTAGGGAGTAAAACAACATTAATCAAGTATTAAATAACATGCTTCTATTAACTATAATTACTGTCATCACTAATATCATCCATAACTATCATAATTATGAGCATTAATTGTAATAAGAGTTATACTCTATCCTTCACAAGATAGATATTCCATTAGTGGCTTTAGCCCAATATGATTTTCTTCTATTCGGACCACATGGTTATACCCTAACTGGGCCTTATGGTTAATGAGTGGTAGTGACGTAAGGTACATGCACCAAGTGGTTATGAGATGAAAGGCTTAGACATAACATATAGTAAATGAGCCACATGATGAATGGTGCTGGTGAAACTTGTATAATGTAGTGGGCTTCACCTTCAGTTGGGTTGCTATAGATTGGATTTACAAATAATTATTGTAGTTCTATAATGGTTTGGAAGGCACATGCAAAATTCAAAAGATATAGTGATCACTAAGTTGAATGACTTGGGCATATAATATACACATAAGAGTTAGTCATGGTTGGATGACGTGGGTTTATCTCATACAACGTAGTGGGTCCTACTTCCAAGTGGTCCCGCAAGTAGATTAGTCCACTCACAAACATTACAGTGGGTCACAATACTTATATCAAGGTAGGATTTATAATCAATCTGATACATGTCTTAAGTTCACATACCTAAGAGGTTACACCATCAGCATAGTCCATGAGTCTGAGCAATCACACGATCCTCATATGCCCACATGGTCTTATGGTCACTCCATTATTAGAAGTTCATATGGTTAAGTGGCCACAAAATGTCACTCTACTAGTCATAATGTAACACCCTGAAAATCAGGAGTCGTGTAGAAACCCAACTTTCGAGTTCCAAGATGTCACTTATGCAACAAATATGATTATGATTTAGATGTTGTCTGAGTTAGTGCATTAACATGAGTGAGATTATACCAAAAATGCAATTCATACTCCAGATCCAGTGATAAAACACAAGAGGAAGACTGAAAAATATATATATCACTGTATGTAAAACAAAACAATCTCGATCTGTCTCCAAAGTATGAATATAACTCTGAGTCACAAATACATATAACAAACCAAAATCAAAGGTCATATGATAGTCCAACTAGCAAAATCCCGCTAATCCAGGCCGCCTATGCGAAGCCATCAGAAAACTGCATGTACGAGAACTCGTCTTGGTCCTCATAGTAATCCGGCTCCAGCTCCTGAATCGCCTCGCTATCTGCATCTAAGACAGAGTCTGTTAGGTGTTGCAAACACCGTCCAGTAACGTGGGAGTGAGTGATCAACTCAGTGGAATCATAGAGCAAAGATTAGCATGTTATCAAATCAATCATGCGATAATAGTAAAGCAAACAATCAGACATTCCTAGATACTATTATTAATACAAGGATGAGATGCAGTAATGATGTGTGCCCTCACCGACATACTCCCTCATGCGACACCATCTTACGTTCGCGACATGCTTTCTTCCCTCAGTGCTCCACATCTTCCAGGCACATGCAGTGCGATATGGATATGATTACCAAGTTGTTATTAGTCCTTTCATATAGCAGTATTGGGAAACTAAGGTACTTTCCTTATATCAATCCCAACACAGATCCTGTCTAGGGTCGTCACTCCTAGTAATCTCATACGATGGTATATTTTAGGTCACTGCATGGGCTGCCAGGGCTGTTGCTCGCACTCGTTGCACCGCTCCCCCATCACCTTATCAATACAGGCCTAGCTGTACTCTTGACGCTATGGAAGGGTCGTCGCCTCACGTAGACACAGAATACGCTCGAGGTCACTACAAAGGGCTCATCACCAATCAGAGTAAGCCGACAGCTCGAATGTAGTATCCCATACCACCACAATCGGCTCACGAGTCTGAGGTGCTCACTAGTCACTACGGGGAGGTTTGTGGCCCCAGCGTAGGCCGACAGCTCGACCACGGTGTCTCATACCACCATGCCCGGCTCATGAGTCTTAATGGATCAAGGTACTGTGGTTATTAGGGTTTCCACTGTTAAGTTCAGTACCCTAGGTTCAAGCAGTTATGACCAATACAAGGTGAACATACAATGGTCAGTCGGGTTACTTGACGAGCTCAACTAGTACGAGAGCACCTCAAGTTGAACGACATGAAGTGCATAAGCACCTCGTGTGGCCTAACCACTGCCGTCAACCCAAGCACGACTCGGGTTCGTCGGTGCGTCCTTCGTGGGGATTTGAAGCCAACCACGAATTTAAATCTATTACCGACTATCTGGACTAGAATATAGCCCCAAGCACTTGTAGTCTGCATCAGTGATCATATGAGAGTGACAGAAATGAAATACAAATACTCCAAGCATGTTAACAACATGTTATAACACACAACATAAGCAAATCCACCTAACACAAGCATTTCATATATATAAGGAAATCAATTCAATATAACAACATGGAGGAAATCATATACATCATCATATTAATCAAGAATCCAATCTCAAAACTACTCTACAACACCATTCACTCAATACTTACTAATACATACTCGTACACAAACACTTAGTCTACACACATTGGTCTACATAGCATATGTCGACCCAAAGTGTGCATTAGGGTGAATCTCTTTGCCAAACAGATCGTACACACCTAACTAGTATAATAACATGACAAATACTCATGGCAATCATTTCAGTAAATTACGGACGTATACAATATTTCCTACAAATACCTAAAATACCCTAAATTTCATATTCTTTGTACGTGATGGAAAATAGACAGCATGTTCTACATGTCAAACAACGTCCTTGTCACTAATCTACTATTAAACAACATTGAAAGCTTTAAAAATAGGTAACCTAAGCATCTAGAATCCTCACCTTATGCCGTAAAAGCGTAACGAATCAAATAGAAACTCTATGCTTCGTCAACATCTGTATGATGACCTATATCACAAGATAAGTCAGCTACTTCGCTACTTGTATTGATAGAATCCCTAAAACAGGTTAAGGTTAGGGTTTTCTTACCTAGAATGACGTTAGAATCATCGGAAGAGTGATTAGAATATGATGGCTAAGCACGTGTGGTAGCAGGATCGAGTGACAGGAACCTTTCCTCACAACTCTCATAAAATCTCTCTTTTCTCTCTTCTCTTTCATAGGGTTTCTTGCAAATTCGTATGGGATGGATGTGAGAGGGTTTAAGACCCTTATATAGGCTAAAAACTCACCTACTTAGACTTTAAACCAAGGTATACTTGGGTTATAGCCAAATCGGGTCTTTTTCAATCCAAAAGGACATTTCTGAAGGTCCCCTGACTGAATGCGGTCGGACTTAAGCTCATGGATGCTGGATCTTGATCACATTCAGTTTTCAGTTCGATCGGGTTTCCACATTGCACGTGGCAGACCAGTTTCAGTTCAGCGGTCACTGAGACTCGATCGAGGATTCCAAGTACACTGATCTGAGTGGGAAATGTTCCCTGATCCGAGGGTGTATTTGGGTCAGATTCCAACGGTCTGAATGCTTATAACTAACCCGTAAGCATCACATGCCATATTTATTTAAATCACATTTAATTTATAAAGAATTTTACTCTTTCTCACACTCCTTGCTCCGGACTCAGTAAAATAGTGTCTAGACATTAGTTGGACTTCATTTTCGAAACGATTGTCGAGTCTAACCAAGCGGTCGTAATAGTCTAAGTTCATTGCCATCGTACTCACGACGTGCTGTCAGAATCCATTACAAAGTTTCAAAGGGTTCCTGAGAGCAACGGGTTTAGAGTTTAACCTAGGTTTTAGGAGGCTATAGCGTTAACGATTCCACCAGTTTTGGGTCTTACAGAACGTATTTAAAGCGATCAGTGCTAATTTTACAGCTAATCTAACATAGCGCTAGTTATCTTACGCTTAATTTCTAAAGGAATTAATCCTACGTGATTTCTGTCTGAGGTGGTACTCGGATCTCTGTACGGATTTTTTCGAGACGTTACAATCTACCTCCCTTAAACAATAAATTTCATCCTCAAAATTTATACCTTTTTATACTCCTCGAGAAGCTGTGGGTAGTTCTTTTTGATTTCGGCTTCTGTCTCCCATGTAGCCTCCTCTTCAGTGTGATGCGTCCACAATACCTTCACAAGGGGGATGACCTTGTTATGCAATACCTGCTCCTTCCTGTCTAATATACGCGTCAGTCGCAGTATATATGTAACATCCTCACCTAACTGCACCTGCTCCCATCTAATGATATGGGAAGGATCAGAAATGTATTTCTTCAGCATAGAAACATGAAATACGTTGTGTACGCTCGCAAGAGGCGTAGGCAAAGCCAGACAATATGCCACTGCACCCACACGGTCAAGAATCTAGAACAGACCAATAAATCGCGGTGCTAGCTTCCCCTTCTTCCCGAACCGAAGAACTCCCTTCATAGGGGAAACTCTCAAAAATACGTGATCTCCAACTGTGAACTCTAGCAGGCGCCATCTCGTATCGGCATAACTCTTCTGTCTACTCTGCACTGTAAGAAGTCGGTGTATGATGATGTCAATCTTCTCCGAGGTTGCCTGCACTATCTCTGGGCCAATCAATCTACGCTCACCGACCTTTGCTCAGTAATGCGGTGCTCGGCAAGGACGCCCATACAAGGCCTCATAAGGTGTCATACCGATACTGGCCTGAAAACTGTTGTTGTACGTGAACTCCTCATATGGAAGACAGTCATCCCAACTGTCTTTAAAATCCAACACGTAAGCCCGCAGCATGTCCTCTAGAATCCGGTTCACCCGCTCTGGCTGTACGTCCGTCTGTGGGTGGAAAGCAGTACTGAACTTCAACTTCACACCCATCGCTTCCTAGATGCGAGTACAGAAAATAGAAGTAAAGCGCGTGTCTCTGTCCGACACGATCTCTAAGGGAACTCCATGCAGACGCACTATCTCCCTGATGTATAGTCTAGCCAACTCGTCTGCAGAGTTCGTAACTCTAATCGGTAGGAAGTGCGCCGACTTCGTCAAACGGTCGACGATCACCCAAATAGAATCATGTCCCTTCCTCATCTTCGGCAGTCCCGAAATGAAATCCATAGAAATAAAGTCCCACTTCCACTCAGCTATAGGCATAGGCTGAAGGAGACCAGGAGCTCGGCGATGCTCTGCCTTCACCTGTTGGCAACTGAGACAACGGGACATGAAATCTGTGATGTGGGTCTTCATGCCATCCCACCAATAGGTCCTCTTCACTTCGCAATACATCTTTGTGCTGCCCGGATGCATCACAAGTCTGGAACTGTGCGCAGCCTCGAGAATCTCTCGTCTCAAGTCAGGGACATCTGGAACGCATAGGCGGCCACGATAACGTAAGCCCCCATCCGTTCCAACTCGCCACTCGGCGTCTGTATCATCACTGGCCTGCTCTCGAAGCTCAGTCAGACGCTTTTCGTCCCTCTGCACCGCGATGACCCTGTCATCGAAAAGAGATTGCACCTGAACATGTGCGATAAACTCATATGGCTCCTCCATAGTGAGTTTCTGCTTAAAGTCTCGCAAAAACTCAACCATGTCCCACTCGGCAACCATCAGCGGAGCCGCAAACTCTATCGCCTTCTTACGGCTCAATGCGTCAGGCACAAGGTTCACCTTACCCGGATGGTAGGAAACTTCAAACTTAAAGTCCTTCAAAGTCTCCATCCATTGCCGCTGCCTCATATTCAGGTCCCACTGCATGAATATGTACTTGAGGCTCTTGTGGTCGTAAAAGATCTCGAACTCCTCTCCGTAGAGGTAATGTCTCCAGAGCTTCAATGCAAAAATGACGGCTGCCAACTCAAGGTCGTGTGTAGGGTAATTCTCCTCGTGCTTCCTTAATTGTCTCGAGGCATATGAAATCACCCTATCCTTCTGCATAAGGACACAACCCAGACCAACGCTAGATGCGTCACTATATATCGTGTACTTAACCCCTTGCTCTGGCAATACTAGCACAGGGGCGGACGTCAGCCTGTCCTTCAACTCCTAAAAAGTTACCTCCACCTTCTTATTCCAGGCGAACTTCAGATCCTTCAGTGTCAATTGAGTCAAGGGTCTGGCTATCTTGGAGAAGTCCCGAATGAATCGTCGATAGTAGCCAACAAGACCTAAGAAACTTCTAACCTCGGTAACCGAATCAGGCTGCTTCTAGTCCTGCACCGTGGCTACCTTAGTAAGGTCCACTGCCATCCCATCCTTGGACACCACATGTCACAGGAACTTGACTTCCTCCTTTCAGAAGTCGCACTTCTTATACTGTGCAAACAACTGATGCTGTCTCAGTGTATCCAGGACCAATTGCAAGTACTCCTCATGCTCCTCTCGACTCTTGGAATATACCAAAATGTCATCTATAAACACGATGATGAATCGATAGAGGAATGGCCGAAATACCCTGTTCATCAGATCCATAAACACGGCTGGTGCGTTCGTAAGACCGAACGACATCACGAGGAACTCGTAGTGGCCAAAGCTGGTCCTGAAAGCTGTCTTCTGCACGTCCTCATCCTTGATGCACAATTGGTGATACCCCGACTGCAGATAAATCTTCAAGAAGTACTGCGCTCCTCTCAGTTGATCAAACGGGTCATTAATCCTGGGCAAAGGGTACTTATTCTTCACCGTAATCTGATTCAGCCTGTGATAATCAATACATAATCGCAGTGAACCATCCTTCTTTATCACAAATAGCACCTGTGCTCCCCAAGGAGACACACTCGGCCGTATGAAGCCAACCTCCAATAGATTATCGATCTATTTCCACAACTCCTCCATCTCACACGGGGCCATGCGATACGTCGGCAGTGAGATGGGTGTCGAACCGGGTGCCAGGTCAATAGTAAAATCAATCTCACGCTGAGGTGGCAACCCAGGAATCTTCCTGAACAGATCCTCATAATCACGGACTACTGGCGTGCTCTCAAGTGTCAGGGCATCAACATCCCTCAATAAGGAAGCATAACACAGTACTCGAAAGGGGAGTTTAACCTGCACTGGAAATGTAAAGGACGTGACCTCCGGCTCGTAGACTGTCACTATACGGGTCTCGCATCAATCTAGGCCTTCCCCGCAGTCATCCAATCCATGCCAAGAATGACGTCGAAATAATAGAGAGAGGGGTCGACGACAAGGTCAATAGCCATCGTCTTGCTCCCTAGATCTAGCAAACAACCCTGACACATCATAGTGGCATCGGTAAAAGTCCCGTGTGCTGAAAGAACTCACACCCCATCCATCTGAGTAGTCGGTAGCCCAAGGCGCTTGACTACTAAATGCGATATCAATGAGATAGTGGATCCCGTATCCACCAATAGGAATATAGGAGTACCTCCAATGTGGTCTGTGACCTCCAAGGCCAAGGGTGGGACAGTCTCTGTCCCGGATGCCTCTGCTATCAATGCATGTACCCGAGCCTGTTGTGGATGGTTTGGCCGCGGTACTATGGGCCGTTGAGGCTGCCGGAACTAAGGTACGGGAGGTCTGAAAGAAGGATGCGCAGGAGCCGACCGTAACGGTGGAGCGAACAAAGCCTGTGGACCAGGACGGTCGATCTTCTATGGTGGTGAAAATCCATTATCTCTCATTCGAGCAAAACAGTTGTACAGTGTGACCCAGTCTCGCGCAGTAAGTACAGGTCATGCCTGGGTGCCTCAACGGAAGTACTGACGCTGTAGTCCTAGGAGGAGTGTCGATGCGAGGCCTCTTGCCGAGGAATGGCCTGCCCTGAGTATCTGGTCGTGGCCTAGCAGCCATAGGACCACGAGAACGTGCCAGTTGATCAATAGCCTGCTCTGCCCGCATGGACATATGTATCAGCTCGACATAAGAGGGTATGCTGACACAGCACATCTTCGACCGAATGTCAGGTCGCAAGCCCTCAGAAAAACGTCGTATGAGCATCTGCTCGTCGATAAGAATTGTAAGGACGTATCTGCCCAACTCTGTGAATCGATGCTCATACTCTGTAATTGACATACCTCCCTGCCTGAGGTGTAAAAACTCATACTCCCTCTCGTGTCGGTAGGTCTGCGGATAGTATTTCTCATGGAAACGGAACTCGAATGCTGCTCAAGTCCATATGTAGCCAACTGCAACCGTCCGTAACACACTATCCCACCATAAACTGACCTCTCTCTCTAACATGAAAGTGGCCAACTCAACCTGCTCAGACTTCGAGCAGTGCAGCATCCTCAACATCTTCGAGATACGGTCGAACTAGTACTCGGCCTCCTCGGGTCTGTGAGAACCTATAAAAGTAGGAGGCCGCAAACGCTGGAATCGCTTAAGTAGGCCTCTGGTATTAGCAGCATTCCCCGTAGGGTAAGCGAAAGGTGTAGGATGATCCATACCCTCAGCCTGAGTCGAAGTCCCAGCATCCTCAGCTGGATGCACAGATGGCGTAGGTGGAGTCGCACTCCCACCCCGGGCTAAGGCCCCTACAATAGTAGTCAAAAGCTGCTGATGCTGCTAGTGCATCATAGTCATCAACTGCTTAAACCTATTAGGAGGTGGAGCAGGCTGAGGCACATACTGTGTCGAGGAAGACGCACGGTACTGCTCTTGAACTGGCGGTGTGAAAGGTGGTGGTCCGACTACAGGACCTGCAGAAGGCTGAGACTCAGGTGCAGTCTCACGAATTAGGCCTACAGCAGAGTCCATATGATCATCACTTTGGGGAGGGACTCGATCCATCAGCTCACCCAGCGTAAGACGTGCCATGCTCTGAGTAACCTTAGGTGGCATTCCCTATATTCAAAATAGGGTGCAACCTAGTCAGTTTCAGCAATAGCACAAACACACCACACAACCATCCACATAACAAATTGAAGAAACTCCATGCATTTTATTTAATCAAAATTTTTCACAATACAAGAGATATATCTTTACATGCATCATGACAAGAAACACATGGAAAACTAAGTTAGCCAAGGCTATAACTGGAACATAAACCAACTACTAAGCCTTCTCAGGCTCACACACAGCAAACACAAAACAACCTACATACGACCAACAAACATCTGCAACCTAATCACTCGTCCGAGTCTGGCGATGGAGGAGGGGTACCCTTATCCTGCAGATAACACAGGATAGATTTTAAGGTGCTAGTCACCTTCTTAAACTTGTGCTTCACAAAGCCCCGCAGGTCCGTAATGTCCTGTCGCAAGGCAGCCTGGTCTTGTCGTATGGCAGCATGATCCTCCTCCAGGCGAGTTATACGAGCATCTTAAGAAGCCTGTCCAGAACCCTGCCCTAGAACTCCCGGAGGAGAGCTCTCATCTGTGCTCTAGGCCTCTGCTTCTTCCTCTTCTTGTTCCTCTTCTTGGATCTCGGCCCCGACTTCTTCTTCTCTCTTGTTCTTCGCTCTCAGTCTCATCTTTGCTCTCCTCAAGTCGAGCTTGGCGTTGCCGTGGCCCAATCTCCATCTGATTGAGGGTAGCTTCATTGATCTGATGAATCGGCACTGGCATCTTCCCACCAAGGCCATAACCAAACTCACGTGCAATCCTGCATATGAGTCGGCCGTATGGGAGTGACTCAGTCCTCCTCCTCGAGAGTACAACCTGAACTATCTATCGCAACACGAACGAAGGCACACACAGGTTTGCCCTCTGCCCCACCTGATACAAGAAGTCCACCATAAGGCGTGTACACTCACTACGGTTGCTCCACCTAGGGTAGACGTTGAATGTGAAAATGTGGTGGAGCAAGCGGAAGTCGTCTGTCATATGGGACGCAAGAAGACTCCATTTCGACTGCCACTCAACCAGTCAGCTATAAAGGGAACGTGTGCGGTGGTCCCTTTCACGCATACTATTCAGATTCTTAGCGCTCGTATGTACCTCGCCAAGGGGCACATTCAGAAGCCGAAATATCAATCTGACGTCAACTGTGGCCTACAAATCCACTCCACATAAGACCCAAAACTGCAAGGGTTCCAGGGTAGCCTTGTGAATGTTGGCATAGAAGGCTCAGACCGTGCTTGCATTGGCTCGTTTCCTGGCATCAAATAGCAGACCCCACTGGGCCTGTTCCAGGAGCTCGAGCAACTGATATTCCCCAAAGAGTCGCCCATCCACCTGAGCTTCAAAAAGGACCCGACAACCCTCATAAACTCCATGGGGTTGTTTTACCAACCAAGCCCTTCCAGCAGGAGATCGGGGATTAAGATCCCGCTTCGTCTGAAACTCACAAGCTGCACTTAGACTAGAGGTGGCGGTTGAACTAGCGGTGCCACCTCTTGGATTCCTTGAACGTGAGGGGCGACTAAGCCCAGCTTCATCAACGACACTCTTCCTCTTGCCCATGAGAGAGAGGATGGTGGAAATCGAGAATAAGGCCGCCACGAACTCGAAGAAGGCCATGGAAAACGAAGAAAAAGGGGAAATGGGGCTAAAGTTTCTGGTTCTTCACGAATGTGAGCCTCAACAGAGGTTGTACAGGCCCAAATGATAAAGATTAAAGAAGTGAAAAGGAAGACATGGGTTGAGTTAAGAGCTTACACAATTTTTATCCTCAAATGGAGGATGGGAGAGCTCCAACGAACAAGAATGGAAAGGATAGGGAGTGTGTATAGCTGTAAACAATGGAGGGGTGTGGGTTGAGGTAGAAAATGATGATGGGAGTGATTGAAAATGGGATTTGAGAGAGAAACCAGCAAATGGGAGAGAAAAGGAGAGCTTGGGGGTATGGTTTGTTAAGGAGGTAGTGATTTGGGACTGTTTTAATGGACGGCCCATGTACCAGGGGGTCACCCTAACCCCAAAACACCATCGACCCGAAGGCCCGACCGAGATGAGCCCACTGACAGGCGAGGCCTCGCCGACTCGGCGAGGTCCTCACCACTCGCTGGACTATTTGGTGAGGCCTCGCCATTTGGGCGAGGTCCTCCTGCCCCAAGGGCCCCAAAAACATGTGGGTCCCACCTTGGATCATTCTAGATTAGCGTGGGCGGGCCCACGACTCTGTTTCAAACTATTTCGGGTCATTTCGGGTACTAACTGATGTATATTCGCATTTGATGATTTTTAACAGTTTGGATAGGGTCAACAAGGTTCTAAGCTCATACATACACAAACTAGAAGTGGTCCGGGGTCGTTTCATGCGACCATGGATGCACACGGACTCAATCAAAATGACCGACTTGGGTGAACTTCGCCAATTGGTGAAACTGGGTCCTTATGAGTGTTTCTATGGCTTTCTTGCACTCACCTAAGTCAAAAGGGGTGACATCGTACATCATGTATCCATAACCCAGGTCCGATTTAATCCAAATCATGCTCTAATACCAACTTGTAATACCCTAAAAATCGGGGGTCGTGTAGAAACCCAACTCCCAAGTTCCAAGATGTCACTATGCAACAAATATGATTATGATTTAGATGTTATCTGAGTTAGTGCATTAACATGAGTGAGATTATACCAAAACTACAATTCATACTCCAGATCCAGTGATAAAATGCAAGTGGAAGACTGAAAAATATATATATCACTGTATGTAAAAGAAAACAATCTCGATCTGTCTCCAAAGTATGAATATAACTCTGAGTCACAAATACATATAACAAACCAAAATCAAAGGTCATATGATAGTCTAACTAGCAAAATCCCACTGACTCAAGCCACCTATGCAAAGCCGTTAGAAAACTGCATGTACGAGAACTCGTCCTGGTCCTCATAGTAATCCGGTTCCAGCTCATGAATCTCCTCGCTATCTGCATCTAAGATAGAGTCTGGTAGGTGTTACAAACACCGTCCCGTAACGTGGGAGTGAGTGATCAACTCAGTGGAATTATAGAGCAAAGATTAGCATGTTATACATCAATCACGCGATAATAGTAAAGTAAACAATCAGACATTCCTAGATACTGTTATTAATACAAGGATGAGATGCAGTAATGATGCGTGCCCTCACCAACATACTCCCTCATGCAACACCATCTTACGTCCGCGACATGCTTTCTTCCCTCAGTGCTCCACATCTTCCAGGCACCTGCAGTGCGATATGGATATGATTACCGAGTTGTTATTAGTCCTTTCATACAGCAGTATTGGGAAACTAAGGTACTTTCCTTATATCAATCCCAACACAGATCCTGTCTAGGGTCATCACTCCTAGGAATCTCATATGATGGTATATTTCTAGGTCACGGTAAGGGCTGTCAGTGCTGTTGCTTCCACTCATTGCACCGCTCCCCCATCACCTTATCAATACAGGCCTAGCTGTACTCTTGTCGCTACGGAAGGGTCTTCGCCTCATGTAGACTCAGAATATGCTCGAGGTCACTACAAAGGGCTCATCACCAATCAGTGTATGCCGACAGCACGAATGTAGTGTCCCATACCACCACAATTGGCTCACGAGTCTGAGGTGCTCACTGGTCACTATGGGGAGGTTTGTGGCCCCAGCGTAGGCCGACAGCTCGACCACGGTGTCCCATGCCACCATGCCTGACTCATGAGTCTTAATGGATCAAGGTACCTTGGTTATCAGGGTTTCCATTGGTAAGTTCAGTACCCTAGCTTCAACCAGTTATGACCAATACAAGGTGAACATACAATGATCAGTCGGGTTACTTGACGAGCTCAACTAGTACGAGAGCACCTCAAGCTAAACGACATGAAGCGCATAAGCACCTCGTGTGGCCTAACCACTGCCGTCAACCCAAGCACGACTCGGGTTTGTCAGCGCATCCTTCGTGGGGATTTGAAGCCAACCAGGAATTCAAATCTATTACTGACTGCCTGGACTAGAATATAGCCCCAAGCACTTGTAGTCTACATCAGTGATCATATGAGAGTGACAGAAATGAAATACAAATACTCCAAGCATGTTAACAACATGTTATAACACACAACATAAGCAAATCCACCAAACACAAGCATTTCATATATATAAGGAAATCAATTCAATATATCAACATGGAGGAAATCATATACATCATCATATTAAACGAGAATCCAATCTCAAAACTACTCTACAACACCATTCACTCAATACTTATTAATACATACTCATACACAAACACTTAGTCTATACACATTGGTCTACATAGCATATGTCGACCCAAAGTGTGCATTAGGGTGAATCTCTTCACCAAACAGATCATACACGCCTAACTAGTATAATAACACAACAAATACTCATGGTAATCATTTTAAAAAAATACAGACGTATACAGTATTTCCTATAAATACCTAAAATACCCTAAATCTCATATTCTTCGTACGTGATCGGAATGGAAAACAGACAGCATGTTATACATGTCAAACAACGTTCTTGTCACTAATATACTATTAAACGGCATTGAAAGCTTTGAAAATAGGTAACCTAAGCGTCCTTGTCCCCTGAATGAATGCGGTCGGACTTAAGCTCATGGATGTTGGATATTGATCACATTCAGTTTTCAGTTCGATCGGGATTCCAGATCGCACGTGGCAGATCAGTTTCAGTTCAGCGGTCACTGAGACTCGATCAAGGATTCCAAGTACACTGACCTGAATGGGAAATGTTCCCTAATCCGAGGGTGTATTTGGGTCAGATTCCAACAGTCTGAATGCTTATAACTAACCCACAAGCGTCACTTGCCAGATTTATTTAAATCACATTTAATTTATAAAGAATTCTACTCTTTCTCATACTCCTTGCTCCGGACTCAGTAAAATAGTGTTTGGACATCAGTTGGGCTTGATTTTCGAAATGATTGTCAAGTCCAACCAAGCGGTCATAATGGTCTAAGTTCATTGCCATCGGACTCACGACGTGCGGTCAGAATCCATTGCAAAGTTTCAAAGGGTTCCTGAGAGCAAACGGGTTTAGAGTTTGATCCTAGCTTTTAGGAGGCTATAGCGTTAACGATTCCACCAGTTTTGGGTCTTGCAGAATGTATTTAAAGTGATCAGTGCTAATTTCACAACTAATCTAACACAGCGCTAGTTATCTTACACTTAATTTCTAAAGGAATTAATCCTAAGTGATTTCTGTCTGAGATGGTACTCGGATCTCTGTACGAATTTTTTCGAGACGTTACACATAATATAGGACTTAAGGTTAGATGGTTATGTGTGTCCACATTTCAAAATATTTAAACATAATCGAGCAATCATAATAGTACACAAGAATACAAAGCTACACCAATTATGATAAGTCTTATACTATAACCATTTCACACATCACATAATTAATAACTCATATTCGGTGTCACATGGCTAAGGGCCAAGAGCCACATTTCATCATACCATTTTTGGTTTAGGGATCACATTGCATAGAATCCAGGACCTTGATAGCATTAGCTTGGGTAACATAACCCTACATCACATTTGGTTTAGTCTACAACTTAGTCATATGTGATTCAAGTGGCGGTATTTATATTGATAAGCACAAACCTACGTTGTTGAATGACTATCAATGTTACTTGATTTCATACGGTTAGGTGGCCTTGTACGTATTTCACATCCATATAGTTAGATGACTACATATACTCCACCATTGCTTAGGATTTAGTGGCTATACATACGTCAAATACCCACATGATTAATGGGCCAAACAGGTATATCACACTCTCACACCACTAGAGTCTACATATATGTTATAATTAAACATGTTTAAGGGTTTAAACACAAATCACATGATCCTATTACTTGGGGATGCACTCTTAGCAAAGTGTCAAGTGATCAAGGGCTGTCCACAATCAGCCCATTTAAGGAATTAATCATCATTACTTTAAAAATTACAATACTAGTTTGTCATACATTTAACATATGAAGATTACAAACTCCTGTCGAAGAGGCCCAATGGTTGGCCCAAATAAGGCTACCACTGATGGGCCCACATGGCATTCACTTAAAATGGGCCTTAACATTTTTGGGCTCACAAATCAATGGAATTTACGATGAGTCCTATGTAGTGGAGTCCATGGGGATTTCCCATAAGGTTGAGTTATGTGTGACCCACTTAAGACTTAGGTCTGCTCTGATTTTAGTCCACATCCCAAAATGATATGAGGAAGTGGATGGTCCACATGGATTAAATAGATACACCATGGTGGTCTTAGGTTGGATTCAATAGTTAGGTACTTATTCTCACAGCCTTGTATTGTATGGTCCAATTCAGATTGGATTGACTGATCTTTAAGACAATGCCCTAAAGGGGACCTGGTACATGGGTTAGATGGGTTGAATATCTAATACATCATTAGGATGGCCCATAACAAGATGAGAGTTCAATTATTTCATAATGTACATCTATCTAATCATTAGATGGGCCTGAGTCTTGTTAACATACCGTCAAAAGGGTTGATAAAATAGATAAATGATGAAGATCTTAAATATATATCATTTCATAACCATAGTGGATTAAGTGGCATAACACCTACATCAAAGTGGGCCATACCACACACAAGTTGAGAGGGTTACCTTCCATTAAATATTCATAATCAATTGTTAAGCCCACAGAGATATAGTTTAAAAATCCAGCCCATCCATTATGTGTGTCCCACCTGGTTGAGGGATCAGACCAAGTTTTAGATACATCCAAATTTCAGGTGGACTTAACAAGTGATTTTACACGCTCGAGCTTCGAGTTGTACGAATGGTTCCAGGAGATCAAATTTACATGGGTCGTAAAGTGATGTATTTATTATACCTACACCGTTCATCTATTTTTAGAGATCATTTCAGAAAATTATCTAAAAATTAATCATAACCAAAGATTATCTGGACCTCACCTCAATTAGCAGTGAGGATAATGATTTCACCGTTAAACCATTCACATGGCCCACCATAATGTTTATTTTCCATTCAATCTGTTCATAAGGTCACAAAGACCTGAATTAAGGGGAAATACAAATTTTGAATTGGTCCAAAACTTTTGACCCAAAAGGGTTCCAATGGTAGATGTTTAATCCTTGCTGCTTTTGTAATGTGGCCCACTTGACAGTTAGGTCTATCTTATTTTTCTTCTCAAACCTTAAGACAAGCTCTCCAAATGGTTTAGATATAACATATACCACATGATAAAACCCATGAAAATTTCTGATTTATTCAGCTTCATAAATTTATTTTTATTTTTATTTTTTGATGGTGTAGGCCACCTGAGTTTTGTGTACGACTGAATTTTGAGGATGACCAATTTTTAAAGGGGACCCATCAACTTCACTATGTAGATGCTCGACATGCATCATGGTGGGACCAGTGGCGAGACCCACTGTCCCTGCCCGTTCCAACAAATAGCAGCCGCTATAGCGTCCTTGGACGCTCGTACGTCAGCAATAAGGGGCTAATGCCCCTTGCATATATGTATTTTTTTCTAATTTTCTTTTGTTTTGTTGTGGTTTTTCATAGGTGGGGCCCACATAACGACAATCCAACCTGTCTGTTACATTCCCTGGCTCGTGACAGATTAAGCGAGTCCAATATTCAACATTTTTTTAGAGTACAAAAACATCAAAGCGGATCCTAACAATTTATCACTATTAAAATACTATTTTTGATGGTGTGGCCTACCAGAGACTTGGATTGACTTCATCTTTCGACTCAATGCCTAATATGATATGAAAAATAGGATGGACGATGTGGATTAAATACATCTGTCATATTGGGGGGTGTTATGGGCCCACAGCCCCCTTCCTTTGTAAAAGTAGTCTACACGCTGCTTGTTGGAGCTCCTCCAGGACGCTGTCAGCGTCCACTATCCACACACACACACACACACACACACACACACACACATATTTCATTTATTTATTTATTTTTATTTCTCTCTTTTTTTTTGTGGTGTGTGAGAGATGTGTGTGAGAGTTTGGCCCCATACATGGACAGTTTGGATGTAACACCCTGAAAATCGGGGGTCGTGTATAAACTCAACTCCCGAGTTCCAGACCGTCACTTATGCAACAAAAATGGTTATGATTCAATGTTGTCTGATTTAAAGCATTCACATGAGTAAAAGTATACCAAAACTGCAATTCATACTTCAGATCCAGTGATAAAAGCAAGCGGAAGACTAAACAAGATATATATCACTGTATGGAAAAACAAAGTAATCTCAACTGTTTCCAAAGTATGACTACATCTCTGAGTCTCATATACATGTACATAACAAAAGAATAATGTTCAAAAAGAAAAGTCCCACTGATGTCCCCTCGATCCAGGTCACCTACGGGAAGCCGTCATGATACTGCATATACGAGAACTCATCCTGGTCCTCGTCATCATCTAGCTCCACCTCCTGGATCTCATCGTCACCTGCAACTACAACAGGGTCTGGTGGGTGTTGCAAACACCATCCCGTAACGTGGGAATGAGTGATCAACTCAGTGGAATCATAGAGCAAAGATTAGCATGTTCACAATTCAGTCACGCGATAATAGTAAAGCAGTAAATCAGACAAGTCCTAATACTGTTGTTAATGCAAGATGATATGACGTGATGTATGCCCTCACCGACGATCACCCTCATACGGCAACATCTTACGACCGCGGCATGCCACACTCCCTAGAGTGCTCCACATCTTCCAGGCACATGCAATGCTATGGTGATATGATTACCAAGTTGTTATTAGTCCATTCAAACAGCAGGATTGGGAAACTAAGGTACCTCCCTTGTATCAATCCCAACACGGATCCTGTCTAGGGTCGTCACTCCTAGTAATCTCATACGATGTACATTTCGTAGGTCACTGCAAGGGCTGCCAGGGCTGTTGCTCGCACTCGTTGCACCGCTCCCCCATCACCTTATCAATACAGGCCTACTGTACTCTACTGCACGGAAGGGTCGTCGCCTCCCGTGAACTCAGAATACGCTCGCGGTCACTACAAAGGGCTCGTCGCCTGATCAGTGTAGGCCGACAGCTAGAATATAGTGTCCCATACCACCATAATCTGCTCACGAGTCTAGGTGCTCACTGGTCACTACGGGGAGGTTTGTGGCCCCAGCGTAGGCCGACAGCTCGACCACGGTGTCCCATACCACCATGCCCGGCTCATGAGTCTTCGTGGATCAAGGTACCACGGTTAATAGGGTTTACAATGGTAAGTTCAGTACCCTAGGTTCAAGCAGTTATGTTACATACAAGGTGAAAAAACATCGGCCAGTCGGGTTACTTGACGGGCTCGACTAGCGCGATCGCATATCGAATTGAACGACATGAAGTGCGTAAAACACTTCGCGTGGCCTAACCACTGCCGCCAACTCTCAACACGAATCACATTCATCTACGCGTCGTTCGTGGCTATGACCAGTCAGCCACGAAATCGCTCGGTTACCGACTGCCTGGACTAAGTCAAGTCCCACACATCTATGGAATTACTATACAAGGTATTGGAATTGAAATACATCATGTGAGCATGTTAACACATGTTATAACTTTCAACTTAAGCAAATCTTCAAGGCATACTTCCCATGCATATTCAACTTAAGCAAATCCTCAAGCACATACATTCCATGCATATAATGAAATCATGCATTTTGTCAACATGTAGAAAATCATTTAGGTCGGCATAATAATTGAAAAATCAATCACAAAGTATCAAATAACATCATTTAATTCAATACATACTAATACAAGCATTTATACAAACACATGCACTACACACTTAGGTCTACATATAGCATGTCGACCCAAAGTGTGCAACTAGGCGAATCTCTTCGCCAAACTAATTATGCACGCATTCCTAACTTCCTAATGCGACAACAAACCATGTCAATCACATCAGCAAAATATGAATGCAAACAGTACTTCCTACAAATGACTAAAATGCCCTAAATCTCATATTCTTCGTTAGCTTACGAAACGGGAAACGGAGAGCATTTTGTACATGTCAAACGGCGATGCCGTCAAGAATCTACTATTAAACGACATTGAAAGCATTGGGAACCGTCAATCAAAGCGTCTAAAATCCTCACCTAGTGTCTTGTAGACTCGGGAATTGAAGCGGAGTGTATATGCTTCGTCTACGGCGAGTAAGGAGCCTAATACATAAGATCCATAAGCTACATCGCCATGGAAACAAGAAAAACTCAAATCACCAACTATTTAGGGTTTTTACTTACCTAGGATTGCGGTGGAATCGCCGGGAAAGCGGTAGAGAAGTGTCGCTTAAGCATGTGCAACACGTAGCACAAGTGGCGGGAAGAACTCTCCCACTCTCTCACAATCTCTCACTCTTTTTCTCTCTCCCAAGCTAGGGCTTCTCTCAAATTCGGATGGGAGAGAGGAGTGAGGGTTTCAACCCCTTTTATAGCCTAAAACATTCCCAAAATAGGCTTGGGAACAATGTTTACTTGGTGCCTAACCAAATCGGGGCCGTTTCGGTCCAAAAGGGCATTTCTGGAGGTCCCCAGGCCAAATGCGGTCGGACTTAAGCTCATGCATACTGGATCTAGCACACATCCAGTTTTCAGACCGGTTGGGTTCCCAGATCGCACGTGGCGGCCCAGTTTCAGTTTAACGGTCACCGCACCAAGATCAGGCCTATAAGTCTCGTGATATATAATAGATATTTTTCCTGATCCAAGGGTGTGATTTGGCTGTATTCTGACGGTCAGAATGCTTAATACTGATGCGTCAAATTTGTGTGCCAGATTTGAATTTGAAATTCCAACTATGTCCCTATTCACACTCTCTTCGGTCCGGGCTCAATGAAATAGCCTGTAATAATCGGTTTGACTTGATTTTTGGAATGAGTGTCAAGCCCAGCTAGACGGTCCTAACGGTCTAAGATAGGAGGTATCGGACTTTCAACGTGCGGTCTAGATCCAATACAAAGATTCAAAGTGGTCCAGAGAACAAACCGGCTTAGAGTTTGATCCGAGGCTTTAGAGCATTATAGCACCCTTAGTTCCACTCGCTTCGGGCCTTGTAGAACGTATTTAAAGTGATCAGGGACCATTTCCCAGCTATTCTAACGTTGCACTAGCTAACCTAGTCAAATTTTCCAAAGGAATGAATTCTACGCAAATTCGGGTCGAGTTGGTACTCGAGCCCAAGTATGGATTTTTCACGGGCGTTACAATCTACCCCCCTTAACAAATAATTTCGTCCTCGAAATTTTGTACCTTTTCGTACTCCTCGAGAAGCTGTGGGTAGTTCTTTCTGATCTCGGCTTTTGTCTCCCAAGTAGCCTCCTCCTCAGTATGATGCGTCCATAGTACCTTCACAAGGGGAATCACCTTGCTACGCAGTACCTGCTCCTTCCGGTCTAAGATGCGTGTCGGTCGCAGGATATAAGTAACATCCTCTCCTAACTGCACCTGCTCCCATCTGATGATATGAGAAGGATCAGCAACATACTTCTTCAGCATAGAAACATGAAATACGTTGTGGACGCTCGCGAGGGGCGTGGGTAAAGCCAATCGGTAAGCCACTGCTCCCACACGATCGAGGATCTGAAATGGACCAATGTATCGCGGTGCCAGCTTCCCCTTCTTCCCGAACCGAAGGACTCCCTTCATAGGGGAAACTCGCAAAAACACATGATCCCCGACTGTGAACTCTAGTGGTCTCCGTCTCGTATCGGCGTAGCTCTTCTGTCTGCTCTGCGCTGTAAGAAGCCGACGTCGAATAATATCAATCTTCTCTGACGTCGCCTGCACCAACTCTGGGCCAATCAAGCTGCGCTCACCGACCTCTAACCAGCAATGCGGTGCGCGACAAGGTCGCCCATACAGCGCCTCATAAGGTGCCATGCCGATACTCGCCTGGAAGCTATTGTTGTACGCAAACTCCGCATATGCAAGACAGTCATCCCAACTGTCCTTGAAGTCCAATGCGCAAGCTCGCAACATGTCCTCCAGGATCTGGTTCACTCGCTCTGTCTGTCCGTCCGTCTGTGGGTGGAAGGCAGTACTGAACTTCAACTTCACACCCATAGCCTCCTGAATGCGAGTCCAGAAAATAGAAGTGAACCGCGTGTCTCTGTCCGACACGATCTCCAACGGAACTCCATGCAGACGCACGATCTCTCTAATATACAATCTAGCCAGCTCGTCTGCAGAGTTCGTAACTCTGATCGGTAGGAAGTGCGCCGACTTCGTCAATCGGTCGACGATCACCCAAATAGAATCATGCCCCTTCCTCGTCTTCGGCAACCCAGAAATGAAGTCCATGGAAATGAAATCCCACTTCCACTCTGCAATCGGCATAGGCTGCAAAAGTCCAGGTGGTCGGCGATGCTCTGCCTTCACCTGTTGACAAGTGAGACAACGGGACACGAACTCAGCAATGTGGGTCTTCATACCTTCCCACCAGTACGTCCTCTTCACGTCACGATACATCTTCGTGCTGCCAGGATGCATCGCGAGTCTAGTAGAATGCGCAGCCTCGAGAATCTCTCGTCTCAAGTCAGGGACATCAGGAACGCATAGGCGGCCACGGTAACGTAAACCCCCATCCATGCCAACTCGCCAGTCGGCGTCATCATCATCACTGGCCTGCTCTCGAAGCTCAGTAAGATGCGCGTCGTCCCTCTGCGCCTCGATGACACGGTCATCGATCGGGGATCGCACCTGAACATGTGCGATGAACTCAAATGGCTCCTCTACGGTGAGTTTCTGCTCAAAGTCTCGCAAAAACTCAACCATATCCCACTCGGCAACCATCAGCGGAGCCGCAAACTCTATCGCCTTCTTGCGGCTCAACGCATCAGCCACAAGGTTCGCCTTCCCAGGATGGTAAGAGACTTCAAACTTGAAGTCCTTCAGCGTCTCCATCCATCGCCGCTGCCTCATATTCAAGTCCCGCTGTGTGAATATGTACTTGAGGCTCTTGTGGTCGCAAAAGAGCTCGAACTCCTCTCCATAGAGGTAATGTCTCCAGAGTCTCAGTGCGAATATCACGGCTGCCAACTCCAGGTCGTGTGTAGGGTAATTCTCCTCGTGCTTCCTTAATTGTCTCGAGGCATACGAAATTACCCTGTCCCTCTGCATAAGGACACAACCCAAACCAACGCTAGACGCGTCAGTGTATATAGTGTATTTAACCCCTTGCTCTGGCAATACTAGCACAGGGGCGGACGTAAGTCTGTCCTTTAGCTCCTGAAAAGCTGACTCCGCCTTATCATTCCAGGCGAACTTCACGTCATTCCGTGTCAACTGAGATAAGGGTCTCGCGATCTTCGAGAAATCCTGAATGAAGCGCCGATAGTAGCCAGCGAGACCCAAGAAACTCCTCACCTCAGTGACAGAACCAGGCTGCTCCCAGTCCTGCACCGCAGCTACCTTAGACAGGTCAACTGCCATGCCATCCTTGGACACCACGTGTCCTAGAAACTTCACCTCCTGCTTCCAGAAGTCGCACTTCTTATACTGTGCGAACAACTGATGCTGTCTGAGCGTATCAAGGACCAAACGCAAGTGCTCCTCATGCTCCTCTCGACTCCTAGAGTATACCAAAATGTCGTCGATGAAGACAACGACGAATCGATAGAGGAAAGGCCGCAATACCCGGTTCATCAGATCCATGAACACGGCCGGTGCGTTCGTGAGACCGAACGACATCACGAGGAACTCGTAGTGACCAAAACTGGTCCTGAACGCTGTCTTCTGCACGTCCTCATCTCTGACGCGCAACTGATGATATCCTGACTGAAGGTCAATCTTCGAGAAGTACTGCGCTCCCCTCAACTGATCAAACAAGTCATCGATCCTGGGCAAAGGGTACTTGTTCTTCACTGTGAGTTGGTTCAGCCTGCGATAATCAATACACAATCGTAGCGAACCATCCTTCTTCTTCACGAACAAGACCGGTGCCCCCCAAGGAGATACGCTAGGCCGTATAAGGCCAAGCTCTAGTAGACCATCAATCTGCGTCCTCAACTCCTCCATCTCACATGGTGCCATGCGATACGTCGGCAGTGAGACGGTGTAGAACCAGGAATCAGATCGATAGTGAAATCGATCTCACGTCGGGGTGGCAAACCAGGGATCTTCCTGAACAGATCCCCGAACTCAGAAACAACTGGCGTCTGCTCAAGTACCTGGGCACCAGCATCGCGCAACAGGGTGGCTTAGCTAAGAATGCGGAAAGGAAGATTTACCCGCACTGAAAATGTGAAAGGTGTGCCCTCAGGCTCGTACACCGTCACCACACGAGCCTCGCAGTCAATCTCGGCTCTCGCTGCAGTCAACCAGTCCATGCCAAGAATGACGTCGAGATATACGAGCGAGGGATCGACGACCAAATCAAGAGTCATCGTCCTGCCTCCCAGATCAAGTAAACAACCCTCACACATCTGGGTGACATCCGAATAATCTCCATGAGCTGCAAGGACTCGCACGCTATCCATAGTAATAGTCTGCAACCCAAGACGTCTGACTATGGCACGCGATATCAAAGAAATCGTGGAACCAGTGTCCACCATGACAAGAACGGGAGTACCTCCGATATGGCCCGTGACCTCGAAGGCTGAATGCTGGAAAGTCGGCGTCGTAGCTGCCTCAGCGGTCAGTGCATGAACTCGAGCCTGCTGTGGCCGGTTCGGCCGCTGTGTCAAGGGCCGTGGGGGCTGTCGAATCTGCGATACTGTGGGTCTGAAAGAGGACTGCGCAGGAGCTGACCGTATAGGCGGTGCTGATATCGCCTGTGGACGTACACGATCAATCTTCTGCGGCGGCGAGAACCCACTGTCCCGCATCCTCGTAAAGCAACTCGGCGCTAGGTGGCCCGTCCTCCCACAGTATGTGCATGATAGATCAGGGCGCCGAAACGGTCCTACTGGCGCCGTGGTCCTGGTAGGAGGATCAATGCGAGGCCTCTTGCCCGCGAAGGGCCTATCTGGCAACTCCGGTCGCGGCCTAGAAGTAGTCGGGCCTCGTGATCGCGCAAGTCGATCCACGTCCTGCTCTGCCCGCATGGACATGTGAACCAACTCCGCATAGGAGGAGAAACTGATACAGCACATCTTCGACCGAATATCCGGTCGCAAGCCCTCCAAAAAGCGCCGTATGCGCATCTGCTCATCAGCTAAAATCGTCGGGACGTACCTGCCCAACTCTGTGAACCGATGCTCATACTCGGTGACCGTCATCGCTGCCTGCCTGAGACGGAGAAACTCATTCTCCCTCTCGTGTCTGTAGGTCTGAGGATAATACTTCTCATGGAAGCGAAACTCGAATGCTGCCCATGTCCATACGAAGTCTGCGGTAACAGTCCGCAATACACTATCCCACCACATACTGGCCTCTCTCTCAAACTGGAAGGTAGCCAGCTCTACCTGCTCTGCCTCAGTACAGTGCAACATGCGCAGAATCCTCGACACTCGGTCGAGCCAAAACTCAGCCTCCTCGGGTCTGTGAGAACCCGTGAAAGTAGGAGGCCGCAAGCGCTGAAATCGCTCCAGAAGGCCCCGTGTGTCGGCAGGGTTCCCCGCAGGGAAAGCAGGCTGCGCAGGAAGTGCTATGCCCTCATCCTGGGCGTAAGCATAGGCATCCTCAGCTGGATGCGCAGGTGGTACAGGCGGAGTAGATGCAGTCGCACCCCCACCCTGGGCTAAAGTCCCGACTATAGTAGTCAATAGCTGCTGCTGCTGTAGCATCATAGCCATCATCTGCTCGAATCTATCAGGTGGTGGAGCAGGCTGTGGCGGATGAGGTGCGGAAGTAGATGCGCGCTGTGGCTCTCTAACTGATGGTGTAAATGGCGGTGGTCCATCTGTAGGACCAGTAGCAGGCTGAGACGATCGAACAGTCTCAGGAATCGGGCCCACAGCAGGGTCCGGACGAGTGCCAGACTGAGAAGGAGCCTGATCCATCTGCTCTAACAATGAAAGCCGAACCGCGCTCCTCGTAGTCTTAGGTGGCATTCCCTATATTCAAAATAGGGCGCAACCTTGTCAGTCTCAATTGCACAAATACACCACAATCATTCACTAAAGAGTCAAAGGCATTCCATGCATTTCAATTAATCAAAATTGTCACAATACAAGGGATATATCCTTACAAGCATCATGACTAGAATGACATGGAAATTAAGACAGTTAAGCAACAGCAACATAAGCAAAGCACTAGCCCTAATAGGCTTTACACACATAAAACAGAAAATAGCTAACTACTCATAACAACATCAAAGATCGCGTTGCTAGTCGGAGTCTGGCGACGGAGGAGGAGCACCCTTATCCTGTAAGCAACACAGGATTGCCTTCAAGGTGCGAGTCACCTTGCCAAATTTCTTCTTCGTAATGGCCTTGGCATCAGCGACCTCTGCTCGAAGTTCTTGGACTTCCCTTCGCAAAGAGGTCTGACTCTCCTCCATCCGAGCAATGCGATCGTCAATAGTAGTCTGCGCAGAAAGAGGAGGACTCTCATCAGTATCCTGAGCCTCCTCTTCTGCTTCTTCCTGAGTCTCTTCCTGAACTTCTGCACTAGGTTCTCCTTCGCTTTGATCTTCCTCTTCGTCAAAGTCGTCCCCACTATCCCTTTCAAGTTGATTTTCACGATATTGCGACCCAATCTTCATCTTAACCATCGTCGACTCATCGATGGTGTGAATCGATACCGGCAATTCGGGTCCAAGTCTATAGGCAAACTCAAGCGCAATCTTGCAAATGAGTCGGCCAAAGGGAAGGGATTCGGATGTTCTTCTCGACCTGGCTATGAGAACTATCTGCCGTAAGATGAAAGTGGCCATACATACGTTCTCACCCTGAGCCACCAGAAATAAGAAATCGACCATAAGACGTGTACATTCAATGCGGTTCGTCGACCTAGGATAAACATTGAACGTGCAGATGTGATGCAGCAGACGCAAATCCTCAGACATGTACGTCGCCTTGAGGCTATTATTAGGCTGCCATGGAACCAACTTACCGCACAGAAACCTGGTGCGGCGATCTCGTTCACGTCTAGTCCTCAAATTCTTCTCACTTGGATGTACATCACCTAGAGGCACGTTGAGAAGTCGCGCAACCAACTGGACGTCGATCGTAGCCATCCGATCTCTACCAAAAGGGATTTTGAACTGCAAGGGCTCCAAGGTAGGACTCTGGATGCTAGCATAGAAGGCACGAACAGTGCTCACATTAGCACGAGCGCGAGCTTCAAAGATCGGTCCCTAGTGCGCAGCTTCAATGCGTTCGAACAACAGATATTCGCCGAACAATCGCCCATCTACGTCCGCCTCAAATAACACTCTACGATCAGTGTATTCACCATGAGGCATCTCTGATAGGATGGTTCGTCCAAGGTGTGCATGGGGATCCAAATCCCGCTTCGTACGACACTCCAGGACTGCAGCTGGACCTGCGGCGGCGCTTGAACTTGCGGCACCACCCCGCGGTCTTCTCGATTGAGCAGGGCGGCTCGGCCCAGCCTCGTCTGTTGCAGTTTTCCTCTTACCCATCAAAGACAGGATGGATGAGAGTGACAAAAGTCCCAAAATAGCTTCCACGAAAGCCATGGAAAACGCCGAAAATGCGGAGAAATGGCTGCCCAATCTGACAAAAGGAAATCTAGGCGTCGTAGAGGGATGCTTCAAGCTTCCCAAGGCTGTACTTTCAGGGAAAAATAAGAACAAAAAGGTGGAATGGAGCTGCTCACGATTTCAGCACTATTTGGGGGATTTTGGAGCTCCAAATGGGAAAATCTTCAAGGAAAGAGGCTGCCAACACCCAATAAATGATGGGTGGTGGTCGGTTTTGGCCAAGGAAGGTGTTAGAAGTGATTTGGGACGCTGGGGTTTGGAATGGGTCACTGAAAATCGAAGATAGGGTTAGGTAGAGGGCTGTTTGTGAAGGAGAGGTGGGATTTGGGGATTTTCGTGAGGTGGGAGGTGCATAGGGGTGATGTGGACCCTATTTAAGGGGGTGCGCCCGAAGGACAGCTCAAACGGAGCTCGCCGGCCGGCGATGCATCGCCCGGCCGGCGATGGCATCGCCGGTCAACTCGCAAGTTGACCGGTGGGACCCCATGGGTCTGGTCCCCCTTGGTCCCAGGGTCCCAAAAAGTCTGGTCCCACCCCTTAGTTCATAGTATTTTGGTCCCTATGAGCCCAAACATGTTTTTGGGGCTTTCCGGGTCCACATCGCAGTCCCGAATACCAAAACATATGATGCAGCATATGGATTTGGGGTATAAGGATCCAGTACATCTTTCTAGCTCCTTAGTTGCTAAAGAAAGTGAAGTTAGAATGGCTTTATGGCCATTTTTTATGAAATTTTACTATTCACTGTAAAATTTGGTGAATGTACTAATTTGTGTTATTTTCACATTAGGTTTGATGCCTAACATGAAATGGATACAAAAGAACTGAAGGTTGAAGTGTTTAGAGAAGGAATTTTGAGAATTTTTGGCAAAACGGGGTTTTTAAGCCCTGGCGATTGATTACTGGAGTCGTGGTCATTCCACGGCCCAAAGATTCACTTTTACGGTTTAAAACTGCTCATAAGACGTCTCCACCCGACTTCCTACAACTTAGAAGTGATTCGGGTTGCTTAACGCGACCCGAGATACGTTACAGACTCGATCTTGCGATCGATCCTTATAAACTTCGCCTATCGGCGAATCTGTGATCCTAGAAGTGTTTCTAGATCCTTCTCGCACCCACCTAAGTCAAAGGAAGCGACAGCGTACGTCGCAAGACCATAACCCAGGCCCAGTATACTCTCATTCATGCTCTGATACCAACTTGTAACACCCTGAAAATCGGGGGTCGTGTATAAACTCAACTCCCGAGTTCCAGACCGTCACTTATGCAACAAAAATGGTTATGATTCAATGTTGTCTGATTTAAAGCATTCACATGAGTAAAAGTATACCAAAACTGCAATTCATACTTCAGATCCAGTGATAAAAGCAAGCGGAAGACTAAACAAGATATATATCACTGTATGGAAAAACAAAGTAATCTCAACTGTTTTCAAAGTATGACTACATCTCTGAGTCTCATATACATGTACATAACAAAAGAATAATGTTCAAAAAGAAAAGTCCCACTGATGTCCCCTCGATCCAGGTCACCTACGGGAAGCCGTCATGATACTGCATATACGAGAACTCATCCTGGTCCTCGTCATCATCTAGCTCCACCTCCTGGATCTCATCGTCACCTGCAACTACAACAGGGTCTGGTGGGTGTTGCAAACACCATCCCGTAACGTGGGAATGAGTGATCAACTCAGTGGAATCATAGAGCAAAGATTAGCATGTTCACAATTCAGTCACGCGATAATAGTAAAGCAGTAAATCAGACAAGTCCTAATACTGTTGTTAATGCAAGATGATATGACGTGATGTATGCCCTCACCGACGATCACCCTCATACGGCAACATCTTACGACCGCGGTATGCCACACTCCCTAGAGTGCTCCACATCTTCCAGGCACATGCAATGCTATGGTGATATGATTACCAAGTTGTTATTAGTCCATTCAAACAGCAGGATTGGGAAACTAAGGTACCTCCCTTGTATCAATCCCAACACGGATCCTGTCTAGGGTCGTCACTCCTAGTAATCTCATACGATGTACATTTCGTAGGTCACTGCAAGGGCTGCCAGGGCTGTTGCTCGCACTCGTTGCACCGCTCCCCCATCACCTTATCAATACAGGCCTACTGTACTCTACTGCACGGAAGGGTCGTCGCCTCCCGTGAACTCAGAATACGCTCGCGGTCACTACAAAGGGCTCGTCGCCTGATCAGTGTAGGCCGACAGCTAGAATATAGTGTCCCATACCACCATAATCTGCTCACGAGTCTAGGTGCTCACTGGTCACTACGGGGAGGTTTGTGGCCCCAGCGTAGGCCGACAGCTCGACCACGGTGTCCCATACCACCATGCCCGGCTCATGAGTCTTCGTGGATCAAGGTACCACGGTTAATAGGGTTTACAATGGTAAGTTCAGTACCCTAGGTTCAAGCAGTTATGTTACATACAAGGTGAAAAAACATCGGCCAGTCGGGTTACTTGACGGGCTCGACTAGCGCGATCGCATATCGAATTGAACGACATGAAGTGCGTAAAACACTTCGCGTGGCCTAACCACTGCCGCCAACTCTCAACACGAATCACATTCATCTACGCGTCGTTCGTGGCTATGACCAGTCAGCCACGAAATCGCTCGGTTACCGACTGCCTGGACTAAGTCAAGTCCCACACATCTATGGAATTACTATACAAGGTATTGGAATTGAAATACATCATGTGAGCATGTTAACACATGTTATAACTTTCAACTTAAGCAAATCTTCAAGGCATACTTCCCATGCATATTCAACTTAAGCAAATCCTCAAGCACATACATTCCATGCATATAATGAAATCATGCATTTTGTCAACATGTAGAAAATCATTTAGGTCGGCATAATAATTGAAAAATCAATCACAAAGTATCAAATAACATCATTTAATTCAATACATACTAATACAAGCATTTATACAAACACATGCACTACACACTTAGGTCTACATATAGCATGTCGACCCAAAGTGTGCAACTAGGCGAATCTCTTCGCCAAACTAATTATGCACGCATTCCTAACTTCCTAATGCGACAACAAACCATGTCAATCACATCAGCAAAATATGAATGCAAACAGTACTTCCTACAAATGACTAAAATGCCCTAAATCTCATATTCTTCGTTAGCTTACGAAACGGGAAACGGAGAGCATTTTGTACATGTCAAACGGCGATGCCGTCAAGAATCTACTATTAAACGACATTGAAAGCATTGGGAACCGTCAATCAAAGCGTCTAAAATCCTCACCTAGTGTCTTGTAGACTCGGGAATTGAAGCGGAGTGTATATGCTTCGTCTACGGCGAGTAAGGAGCCTAATACATAAGATCCATAAGCTACATCGCCATGGAAACAAGAAAAACTCAAATCACCAACTATTTAGGGTTTTTACTTACCTAGGATTGCGGTGGAATCGCCGGGAAAGCGGTAGAGAAGTGTCGCTTAAGCATGTGCAACACGTAGCACAAGTGGCGGGAAGAACTCTCCCACTCTCTCACAATCTCTCACTCTTTTTCTCTCTCCCAAGCTAGGGCTTCTCTCAAATTCGGATGGGAGAGAGGAGTGAGGGTTTCAACCCCTTTTATAGCCTAAAACATTCCCAAAATAGGCTTGGGAACAATGTTTACTTGGTGCCTAACCAAATCGGGGCCGTTTCGGTCCAAAAGGGCATTTCTGGAGGTCCCCAGGCCAAATGCGGTCGGACTTAAGCTCATGCATACTGGATCTAGCACACATCCAGTTTTCAGACCGGTTGGGTTCCCAGATCGCACGTGGCGGCCCAGTTTCAGTTTAACGGTCACCGCACCAAGATCAGGCCTATAAGTCTCGTGATATATAATAGATATTTTTCCTGATCCAAGGGTGTGATTTGGCTGTATTCTGACGGTCAGAATGCTTAATACTGATGCGTCAAATTTGTGTGCCAGATTTGAATTTGAAATTCCAACTATGTCCCTATTCACACTCTCTTCGGTCCGGGCTCAATGAAATAGCCTGTAATAATCGGTTTGACTTGATTTTTGGAATGAGTGTCAAGCCCAGCTAGACGGTCCTAACGGTCTAAGATAGGAGGTATCGGACTTTCAACGTGCGGTCTAGATCCAATACAAAGATTCAAAGTGGTCCAGAGAACAAACCGGCTTAGAGTTTGATCCGAGGCTTTAGAGCATTATAGCACCCTTAGTTCCACTCGCTTCGGGCCTTGTAGAACGTATTTAAAGTGATCAGGGACCATTTCCCAGCTATTCTAACGTTGCACTAGCTAACCTAGTCAAATTTTCCAAAGGAATGAATTCTACGCAAATTCGGGTCGAGTTGGTACTCGAGCCCAAGTATGGATTTTTCACGGGCGTTACATTGGATGGCATACAAACATTTTGGTGGGGCCCACTATCAATGAGTCCCACATAAAGTTTAAAATAAATTATTTTTATTAATAATCTTTTTATATGTATTTTTTCATGAATCCACACCATTAAACACATCATTATCATCATATCATCATTATTTTTTTTATCATCTTTTTATATGTACTTTCTTATACATCTACACCATTGATCACATCATTATCATCAAATCTTCACAACTAATAATCGTACAAATAATCAAAAAGAAAACAAACTAAGAGTGGAGTGGGTGTACTCACCTTAATGGACTAAATGGATGGAAGGGATGAGATTGATGGAGTTGATGGCCCACCAAGATCACTCCTCTCTTTCTCTCATGTGTAGAAAAATGGTGAAATGTTAAGGGATGGAGGGGTATTTGTAGAGAAACTCATAAAAAATTGGTTAAGTTAGGCTAATGTGATTAATATTAGCTTAGGCTAGGATTATGAAAATTAATTTATGATTTGTAATTAATGGTGGGTTAAAGGAGCATGGGATGGCATGGTGTGATGATTTCAAATATGAGGTGTGACGTGGAGAAGAGTTGACTTGAGGTGTACATGAGAGAAGGGAGGTATGGGTGTGTGACATCACACATATGGGTAGAGATTCTCTCACCCATGTGTGGCATGTGCATGTGTGTATGACATGTGGTGTGCACATGTGTGAAGTGGAGTACATGGTGCCTTGTGCACATGATACACTAATGATTCTTCACGACGTATCTCACTAATGGAGTATCATACAAGCACAGTAGTGGTACCTACGAGATCGCAGCGACAGGGCGGTCGATATGAGATAGGTTCTGAGGTCTTGAGGTTCAGTTTAGTTGGGTGTGTACTATGAGCGGCCAATCCAGGTCTAGTTAAGGGGCGTTGATCATCGTGTACATATGCATAAAAATAGTACAGAATGGATGGGGTGTTACACGGACCCATTATGGCGATCCTAGTGGTAGGATAAGTCCATGTGTTGGGACACTCAAGCTACACTTCTGCTCGGGTGGCCAACTTGATCATTTCATTCATCATCCACATGGGCTGTATCCGAACTTGATCCTGGATTGCAACATGTAACCCACCATTAAATTGGGCGACTTGCTATGGTTCAGTTTCAACCAAATTGTTCTATGCTGCCAAGGGGTAGAATTCTTCTACGTAATCTCTCATCGCCCGACTACCTTGATGAAAATTTTAGTATTGTTAGTACCTGATTTTAAACATTAGGGAGGAATCACAAATGCAACAAGTACTTCATCCAATGCCATGTATGGATTAATGCTTTCATCTATCTGGTCCGTGCTGGCTAAAGTTGCTCCTACCAAGCTAAAGCTCCGTTCTTCAACTTTTAAGCCATAAGCTTAACCTTCTTCGCTTCAAGAATTTCCATATAGTTGAAGAATCGCTCAAGTTCAATAAGCCAATCGAGTAAATCCGTAATGTGAAGTTAGGAAGATCGACTTTCATCATGAATTCTTAATCTACCCAATTTACCTGATCGCCACATTGTCCAGGATATTGGAGAATCATCTCATCGATCACGTCATCGCTAGATCCCACCTCCTTAGGCATGATCATGCGGTTTTCTACCGACATCACCCTATGATCAGTGTGATTACAAATTTCTGTGCCTACCGAGGGCGGATCACCACTACGAACACGGAGCTACCTTAGAGCCTCTGTCATGCTATCGATGGAAGCCTGCAACCCTTGCATGACTTACTGATTCTCTGGTTGCGTTGCTTCGAAAGCCACCACTATTAAAGAAAATTTCCTCAAGCACCATCCACAAGAATGTTGCCTGACCCATCATTAAAAGTTATAGATCCGAGGAGAAAGCCTTTCTCTAATAACACTTGGCACAGGGAAGGACGTGATGAGGTCGATCACGGTCTTCCTCAAGGAATAACTACTATGAATCCATGGAGCTCTCTGGACACCTCGTAGAGCTTCCTCAAATCCATAAGGGATAAAAGAAAGAATATTTCCTAATAAATTTGAAATAATATTATTAATGATAAAAAAAAAAAATTACAATCCTTTAAATAATGAGCTCAAACCTATGATGGAGTTTTAGGCTTAGACTTCAACTCAAACACCCTGAAAACATGACTTGCTATAAATAGTAAACTTATTATTTATACACAGTCTCTATTCCTACTAAACTTCATGGTTTTTAGCCAAAATTGTAAGTGTTCAATTTGGCCTAACCATGTTACTCTCCTAACTTTTCTAATCCTTTTTCATGTTGGGCACAACTTCTACAACTCAAACGATCAAAAGTTATCATAAGCGGATAAGATCCATTCCAGAATTGCTGGATAAGATCCAATCCATAATAAATGGTGGGCCCGATAGATACTTATCGAAAGTGGGGTGGGTCACATTGATTAAACATGTCCTGGGGAGCATCCCTATCCATATTTTGGCTACGTCTCAGGTTCTTCTAAGTAACCTAGTAGATTCGGAGAAGAAATTTTCTAATTTCCTTTGGGGATGGGCTACCCGAAAGAGAAAGAATCATTGAATGAGCTTAAAGAAAATTTACATGCCAATTTGTGAGGGGGGCCTAGGAATTAGACCACTTAAGGAGGTCATGAAGGTTTTCAGATTGAAATTAGCATGGTTTGCCAAATTTGGGGAGCATGATGGTTAGTGGGCTTTCTAAATGAAGGTGAAGCACCTTCTTGATTTCACTTCTGCAGGTGCTCCAGGTATATGGAATGGAGCCTCTCCCATATGGAAATTTGTGAGATCCCTGTTCTCCTTACTAGAAGATAATATCCAATGGCTAGTTGGCAGAGGAGACAGAAGCTTGTAGTCTGATAATTGGACTAGTATGGGGCCACTCATCCTCCAAATGGACAATCAACTCCTAGAGTCAGTCAGTGCACTGAAAGTCAAGGATTTATTGGGTAAGAATGGTCCCCTTGCTCCCTCCTTTGCTCTCACTCTTCTTTCTTATAATGTATTGGAACTTCATCTTCTAAGGGGGTTTTGCAACATTAGGGGAGGAGGACATCTGCTTCTGGCCCTTGGACCCTTCGGGTGAGTTTTCAGTTAAGTCAGCCTAGTCCCTTTGTAGGCCCCCTACCCAGTGCAAGTCTTGGTCAAGAGGAGTTTGGCAAAGAAAGCTCCCTCTGAAGATTTCCTTATTCATTTGGCGGCTTCTATAGGGAGCAGTTGCGGTGGATGATAGGATTCAGTCAAAGGGAGTATTGTTGGCATCTTCTTGCATATGTTGTGGGGAGGACGACTCTCATAGACCCCAGGCGGAATCCCCGTCCCCATATATTCGTTCATGGTGAGCTAGCTTCTAAACTTTGACATCATTTTGTAGTCATAGCTGGTATCCCAACCATGGTAGCCCAATCTATGGAAACTAGGCTGAAGCAATGGTGAATGGAAGAAACTGAGGATGACTTTCACATCTTAAAAAAGGTGCCTCCTTATCTAATCCTCTAGGAGATATGGAGGGCCAGAAACTCCATGAAGATGGATGGCAAGAATAGCATGAGTACTGGCGCTACCAATTGAGTTAAATTCTGGCTATAATTTCTTTTGTCAAAAAGGAAAAATGTAACCCCCTGAAATTTAGGGGTCGAGCATAAACTCCACTCTCGAGTTTCAGAACATCACTTATTCAACATCTTCAATGATGGATGAATGTCGGCTGTATTAATACATAAAACATGAAGTGGATTAAGCCAAAACAGCAAACATAATTCAGGGACAGACTGAAAACACGAGCGAAAAACTGAAATAAATATATATATATATATATATATATATATATATATATATATATCAACATAAGTCCCCAACCTATGTATGCTCTGCCAGGTCATAATTACAAGTCGTGTCTTAAAATACCTATATCAACAATGATAAATCACTACCAACATAGCCATGAATCCCCGTCAATCAGAGCAAGTTCACATGAACCTGCCTGAGATCTGCATATAGGAGAAACCCTTTCTCATCGACACAAAAGACAGGCTCTGCCTCACAAGCATCGCCACCATTTAAAACTCAAACAGGGACTGGTTGGTGTTGCAAACACCGTCCCATAACGTGAAAGTGAGTGATCAACTCAGTGGTAACTATACAGCAGAGGTTAACATGTTATTAATTCAATCAAGTAGTAATGATAAAGAAGTACAATCAAACATGTCCTAGATACTCTTATTAATGTAAGGATGATATGAGGTAATGATGTATGCCCTCACCACAATCTCCCTCTGCGATCTTCATCTTACGGTCGCGCATATCAGTCACTTCCTCAGTGCTCTTACACCAACACCGATAGCACATGCAATGCGATGATATGAGCATGCTTACCAAGTTCTTATTAGTCCTTTTCATACAACAGGATTGGAAAGCTAAGTTACCTCCCTTATATCATTACCCAAATGATGATCCATTCTCGGGTCGTCAGTCAAAGATAATCACATACGAAGTTACGGTTCTATGTCGCTGTAAGGGCTGCCAAGGCTATTACAAGCAATCGTTATACCACTCCCCCATCACCAAAATCAATATAGGCCTAACTTGTACTCTTGTTGAAACGGAAGGGTCGCCGCCCCCACGTAGACTCACAGTACGCTCGAGGTCACTACAAGGGTTGTCAAGGCTATTTCATGCAATCGTTACACCACTCCCCCATCACCAAACAATGTAGGCCAAAAGCTAGAATATAGTGTCCCATACCACCTTAATCGGCTCATGAGTCTGGGTTGCTCACTGGTCACTACAGGGAGGCTCGTGGCCCTAGCGTAGGCCGACAACTCGAATATAGTGTCCCATACCACCATAATCGGCTCATGATTCTTAGAGGATAGAGGTACCAAGGTTAGAGGGGCTTTTCATTAGTAAGTTTGGTACCTTAGGTTCAAGCGATAGCGTCCAAACATGGTGAACATACATCGATCAATCGGGTTAGTTGATAAGCTCAACTAGGCCAAGTGCACGTTGAGTTGAACGCCATGGAATGCATAAGCACTCCTTGTGGCCTAACCACTGTCGAACATCCCAAGCACGACTCAGATTCATTAAACTCATCTTGCATGGCGAACAACCTCAACCACCATTTGGAGTACGATTACCGATTACCTAGGCTGTAGTACATCCTCAATCATGTACAAGCTCAATAACAGGCATATGATTCATATCCTACATTCATATGAACAATCATGAAATATGACTTGAACGTAAATACAATACATGGAGGAAATCATACACATAATTAACATGAATAATCTAGGTTACACAATTTATGGAGGAAATCATACACATCATTGATGTAGTTGAGAATCATATCTCAACCCGCATATAGGTACATCTTACTAACTACTAACTCATTCAGACACTTTTACATACACAGTCTACACATTACATCATACATATTATGTATTCATTAGCATGTGTATTAGGGCAAATCCTTTCTTCAAAGGGTTATCGCCTATACAACAATCATATATCCATGAAAATTAGCCATGGCGAGCACGAAAGCGAATTCCATACTCATACAGTCATTTCACAAACACTTAGAGTACATACTTTATCATATATGTGTATGTTGATTATACATGTATTAGGACAAATCCTTTCACTAGGGAGTTGCCCCATATACCACTTGCATATACTCACGACGAATAATCATGGCATGCATGAATCCGGGTTTCATATTCATTTAAACATTTTTCCAAACACGTGGGCTACACACTTTAACGTATATGGCGTATATTGGCCGTGGAGTTATTTAGGGCAAGTCCTTTCGCTAAGGAGTTGTCGCACATGTAACAAGCATATATTTATGGCAAATAATCATGTTAAACAAAAATCCAAATTCTATACATATACAGGTATTCCAACAAATACATAGAATACGCAATACTATACATTTTCCATACTTATTCGTAAAGCAGAACAAACAACATGTTAGACATGTGAAATAGCATCCATGTCAGTAATAAATCATTAACTAACATTGAAAGTCTTGAAAACCATAACCTAAATGTATATAGTCTGCACCTTAAACCAGAAAATGTGAAATGGATATGATTCAGATGATAAGTCTTCGTCAACGGCGGGTTGACAACCTAGAACGTGAAATAGATGAGCTACATCATCACTTAAACTATACTAAGTCCTAAAATAGGTTAGGGTTAGGATTTCTTACCTAGAATTGGAGTCAGAAACATCGGAATAGCGATACGGGTAGGTGGATTAGGCACGTAGAAAAGCTGAGAAGAATCCTAGGAAGAATCACCAACTTCTCTCTCTTTTCTCTCTCTCTCTCTCTCTTAGCTAGGGTTTGAAAATTCATATGGAATTTGGGAATGAGGGTTTAAGGCCTTTATATAGGATAAAAACTCACCAAATTAGACCCAGGGCCAAGGTATACTTATGTTATAACTAAATCGGGTCTGTTCCGATCCAACGGAGCACTTCTGGAGGTCCTATTACTAAATGCGGTCGGACTTAAGCTCTCTAATATTAGATCTAGGTCAAGCTAAGTTTTCAGTCCGGTCAGATTTTCAGATCGACTGTGGTGGACCAGTTTCAGTTCAACAGTCACGAAAATTCAATCAGAGCTACAAGTGCTATGACATGTATGGGCCACCTATCCTGATCCGAGGGTGAATTTGGGTCAAAATCTAATGGTCAGAACACTTAAAATAATGCGCAAGCGAAACTATCCAGATTACTTAAAATTATATTTATGTTTCTAAAAATCTTCATTTTCTCACTCTCTTCACTACGGACTCAAGGAAATGGTCTCAGGATATCGTTTAGGCTTGATTTTCGAAGTGATAGTCAAGTCCAACTAGGAGGTCATAATGGTCTAGGTTCATCGCTATCAGAATTTCGACGTGCGGTCCAGGTCTGATTCGAAGTTTTCAAATGATCTCGAGGGCAACTGGCCTTAGAGATTAATCCTAGATTTTAAGGTAACATAACGGTAACAAGTCTACAGGTTTTGGGTCTACATATCATATTTAAAGTGGTTGGTACTAATTTCACAGGAAATCTAGTGTAGCAGTAGTTAATTCACGTTAAATTTCTAAAGAATTTAGTCCTAAATGGTTTCTTTGGCTTTGGAATGAGTTCTGAGGGGTTACCAAGGTGTCATGGTTAACCCATTGCCTAAGGACGTCTAACTCCAGGTTGGCAAAAATCCGAGGTGTTACAAAAAATCCTGAGAACCAGTCTCATCTTCAAGTTGTGCGGTGGGTTAGGCCGAAAGAGGGCTAGTCCAAGCTCAATCTAGATGGGTCTGTACGTGGAAACCCCAGCCCATCTAGAGGAGGTGGGCTAAGTAGAGACTCTAACGGTAATCTTATTTTTTCTTTTTCAGTGGGATTTGGTGTGGGATCCAACAACATAGAAGAACTACATGCGATTTGGCACAGGCTTTTCTATTGCCTAGAGTAGGGCTTGGATAGGGTGGAGGTTAAGTCAGAATTAAGCCTTATTATCAACCTCATGTCTGGTAACTCGAATCCTAATTGGGGTTGGAAGCATTGGATTAGAAGGATTTATGCCCATAGGAGTAGAGGGATGTTCTTCTTTTGTCTCATCCCGAGGGAGGTTAATGCCCATGAGGATGCTCTAGCCCTGCTTGGCAGCTTCTCCCAGGAGAATTCCTTTTTTAAAAACTCAACCGAGCTCACGTAACATATTAAAGGCCTAGTAGTGCTCGATATGGATTGGTGCTTTCATCTATCTGGTCCGTGAGGCCTAGTAGTGCTGTTTGTAGAGATTTTTCATAGGATAGGCAGCCCTCCATTTCTTTTTATTGGTTGGGCACTCGAATGATATTTCAACCCATGTATAGTTTTGTTTCTTTGAATGAAATGATATGATACATTTGAGTTTAAAAAAATTAATTAATTAATTAATTAAAAATAAAAAAAAAATAAAAGTTAAACTAAAACTTACTATTTATAGTAAAAATGAAGATATAAGAGACTTTTGTCCATCGATCCAGTGGAATCTCACAAATTCGCATGGGAAACCCAGCATGGAGGCGTTGGTTTGCTTAAGTCGGTTCTCTTACCCTAAAATCATATATAATATGTCAAAAAGCTCATCCTAGTTTGCGAGATACAATTGATTTAAGGTTCTGACGGTCTGGATCATTTTCATCTCCATTCAGGCCTTCTCCGTTCCATCTTTGCCATGAAAGTGCCTACGACTCGCTCTACATCAAATGTCAGCTTTAACATACCCATGAATTTTCTTATGCACTCGTACATGATATTTCTTATGAAAATGGACTTTGTACATGACCTTTTGTAGGACCATGAACTTGCATGTAATCTTTCACATGTCCATACACACACTGTACAATGTCTCTTGATCATATGCAAATGCACTGGCGTGTCCACCTATGACCAACATCCTTTATGATTGTTAAAATAAACAACTCAGTTGTAATAAAATAACCAAATCAATCATCATAGTCCATGCACTCAAAATCAATTGATGCATCATTGAGGAGGGTTGTTGGGAGTGGGTTTACACCCAGGAAGATGATATACCGAATGTATTTATCTCTAATACCATAACAACTCATAGAATGAATGAGTACAGGTTGAATAGAGCTTTTCCTCACTTGTATTTCATTATCTCAATGCATTAACTTTATACAATCAATAATTTAGTTGGCATGTACTATATATAGCTCATCACAACCTAACCACAATATTACACTTCTAATTACAATATCACATCTATTCTCTATTACAAGGAACCTAGTTTTGGGTTGCTACATGGTATAATTGGGTTATGGGTAAGTATATTCAACGATATCAGATATAGATTAATGGTCATGCTTCCTGTAATTAATATTGTAACTAATATTATGCATGGCCCAACATTAGTTAGCCATTGTGTGACATTTCTAGGGAGTAGCCTCAATTGGTTTTATGTAATCAAGAAGTTGATAATGATATCCATTGGAGATGTGGCCCATATGAAAATACATGCTTTGTTGAGGAGTTGGAAATACAATTATTTTTATTACACTTCTTCTACAATAGTAAAGGTTAAAATGAAGGAAGCATTGTTACTATTGTTTAAGAATAGAAATGATATGTGGAAGCATCGATGATGATATTCCGGAAGCCACCGATGGTGGAGGCGAACATGATGAGCAACCCCATAAATATGCATGTCTGGGAGAAAGAAAATAACATAGTGAGGAAAATAATAATTTTCTCTATATTAGAAAAGGTAAAAAATCAATAGAGACCCACATTAGGTTATTGTCCAACCAAATACTAACAATAATAATGTTCACCCATTGTGAAATTGAATTGTAATTCACCCTTGAAATTGTAAGTGCATGCTCATCTTTTATATTCAAAAAGTAAGGGAACAAGGGATAATATGCTTGTATTTATCATACCCAATTCACCATCCATGAAATGCTAAACCTCTTTGGTTTCTTGATTGCTAGCCAGATTGTACATGGGAGCTGCAATAACTCCCAAGATCATAAGAAGTTAGTGAAGGGATTTTTTATTAGTAAAATTAGTATGTTTTAAATAAAAATATTTTAGAAATGACTTACGAAAAAGGAATTAGGTGCAAATGCAAAGCCTCCAAAGAAGCCTAGAAGATCTCCAAAGAAAGGAAAGGTCACAGCGATGAAGAGAGTGAGTGCTGCAACATGAATAACTATTATTTATCTTTTTTACCACCATAGTTGAAGTCGTAGGAAGCATCATGTATACTTCTTTTGCTTTTTACCGCGAGTAATGTTATGGAACATGGAACCACAAAATAAATAGTAGAATACAATACAACACATTATAATACAATGTAATGTTGTTGGGTTCGAAATTGGGCCAAGTCCTTCTCACTCTACTTTGAATGCATGTGTAGACCCCACTTTAGGTTTGCTAAGATTAGAAATAGGTAAATAATACTCAATAAATCTAAAAAGATAGACAACCATTAAAAGGCGAGTAATAATTACTTGCCCAACCCCTGAGTGAGTAATTATTACTCGCCCACTTCAAGCAAGCAGGACAGGTTTTGTTTGAAGGTGTTCCATGTCCTCATTTTTTTGTCCAATTGAGATGATTTGAGAGTCTATCATTATGTACTTTTAAGTATCTATAAATTCTTAGAAAGCATTCATCAAAAGGATCAGTGGATTTATTTTTTATTTTTTATTTTTATAACAGGTTTGTGGTTGTGAGATTGCAATTCGAAGCCGAGTATGATTTTACTCTAATGATCATAATTGTGAGTCACCACTGGCTCTTGAAAAGTAGTAAGTATAGAGAGCTAGAACTACATGGAAAGGGGATGAAAGTGACTCCAATCTCAACTAATCTAATAATCTAAGGGATCTAGTTACTCGAGGAGTTAGGTGCCTCCTTAGGCCTACTATTGTTGTCTCCATAGTAGGTAAAGAGGGGGATTTTAGATAATTTTATTGCATCCAATGAGGAAAATACTAAAATCTATGACAATTGTTGAAATATTGAAGACTATGTAATACATTAAGCATTGGACCCTACCCACATATTCGACCCCCTATATTTGTACATGCACCCTAAACAATTTAAAATTAATAAAAAAAGAAGGAAAGGGATTAGGCTTCACTCAACACAAATCCTTCTCTATTCTCCCTTACGTTCTCTTCTTCTTCTTTCTCTCTCTCTCTCTCTCTCTCTCTCTCTCTCTCTCTCTCTCCATGCTCTTTTCCCCTAATACAACCACCATGTCCACTGGTGCAACCCCTATAAACATCGTCGTATCTAGTTGAGATAAGGGCAACATTCTCACTAGATGCATGAGTCAGGCTTAGGAAGGTGGTGACACCTATTACACACAAGAAAAGATATTGGACAATGCTGGAAGACGTTCACTTCTAAGTTATGCTCCTTTTAAGTCGAGGTATGGTCAAACAAAGCAAGGAAGTGGATCACACCGATTTCCTCCCTCTATCATTGTTGTTGAGCAATACTGGTGGTGAATGGATGTGCAGCTTCCGTTCATCAAATAATCTCCTAAATCAAGCACATTGTTCAACAAGATTCTCCTTGCTTCATGGTATTGAATTCTTATAAGATATCATACAAGTGCTATATGTTCTTATGATCTTTTAAATACAGTGTTCCAGATTTCCTTTGCACTCTCACCATACATCACAATGTGGTTATAAACATTGTCTTCAATATTGTTGAAGAGCCAACTTATGACCTAATAATCATCCTCTTTCCATTGGAAATTGGTGTCAGTGTCTTCACACTATCCATCTTTGATTAAATGTTTCAATTATCTCTTTGATATGAGAAATATGTGCATGAACTTGGCCCATGGCAAATAGTTGTCCACCCATCTTAATTTCCTAAAGGCAATTTGTTAGATGTGTTCTCTAGTATCAAATTTCATATCCATAACTTTAGCATGAAGAATAAAATATTCAGCAATGAATTCACAATCCAAAAAGACTGATTCAATGTAAGAGTAATATTTTTTGCAATAATAGGTGTCCCATGCTGCAAACAAAGAGCCAATAACAGCACGAAACCGCAAGATTGATTCCAAGATTTTCAGAAACACTTCCAAAAAATTTAATCCATAAAAAATACACAATAAACATACTAACTAGTCTAGTATGAATTTCTAGCAGTTAAGTGGTTGAGAAAATCAAATATGCATCAATAATTTTAGATTAATAATAAAAGAAAATCAAACAACTTGACGAAAAAAAGAAAGGCAAATCAGAATAAAAACTACAAGTAAAAGATGGACCAGGTGTTGTTACAACAACCACAATTCCCAGCCTCAACAACAATGGGCCACACAAGAAGTAATTTCAACCAACAGATGGGTCTTTAAAAAAAATCCACAGCACCATTATTTTACCGATTTGATCTAATAAAGATCACGTTATTTGAAAGATTTGATCTAACGAAGATCACTACACGTAGACTTGGCCAATCCCTTAAATCCAATTGATTCAATTCACCAAGAATAGATGTAAATGGTCTTTACTACATTAATCACACTAGAGCCCTATTGGTTCTAAAAGAGAAGAGAAGAAAAAATATATGAACAAAAGCGGGTTACCTAATCAAAACAGTGGTAAAATGAAACTTGAGATAGGTACCTCTGGTATAGATATGAGAGAAACACAATTAGATAGATGCTTAGAGGTCTAATACCTTGAAAATCGCTCTCTGCAGTGAGTTCAAAGGCATGGACAACATCCACCTAGTGGTGGGCCCAAAGTGCACAGCATGCGTTATCCACTAGTGCATTCATTGGAAGAAAACGAGTTGTGTATGCATTGTCCACTAGTGCATTCATTAGAAGAAAATGAGAGAGAGAGAGAGGTAAATTAAAGAAATGATTCTTTAAAGAATGCTCTTTTCAAAGGTGACATTCTACACGCACTCTACAAGCTCCTTACCTAATCTAATATTAGAGGCATCAGTTTGAAGTTTTGTTTCACCCACATTTTTTATCAAGAAAGGATAACATTTGTTCATCAATTTATTCTTCTCTTTTCCACCTCAAATATTTAGTGTGTCGCCAAGGTTGTGCACACATAACCCCATCTTCTTTTATGGAAACCATTTTAAGCCGCAACATATCATTCACCGCTCAGTATCCAATATCTGTGAAGTTTAACCTGTCTGAAGATAAGCTCTACAGTTTTACAGGTAGGAAGATGATGTCAAAAATATGGTTCAATTGTAGTGACACCTCCAACCTTAACAACATCACTGACATTTAGATCTGACTAGGGTCACTAGTCTAAGAGGGGCCTTCAACATTTGATGTTAGACCAACAAGATTGGTCAAGGGGCAAAGCATGTTGTCATACACCTACCGTTAAGGTTTAATAAGGTATCTAATCATTAAATTTCTCCTTAGAAGGTTCGCTAACTAAATTTTGAATCGTGGGTAAATCATTGAGATGACCAAGCTAATAAGCTAAGCACAAGCTAAGATTGAAGATGGTAGCTAACCCACGTGAATTCAACCTCAGCTCTTTGAAGGAGATGCACCTGACTTTACTTAACACCATCATACCTCTTTACAAGGTTGAAAAGTGTATTGACCTCCTATAAGAGATTAGGGATGTCTTCACGTGATTAGAGATTCTTAGTTTGGACCCAATAGGAGCGATCTATTGGCTCAATATCTCCAAGGAGAAGAAGCTTGTCAAATAACCTCACAAATTGAAGAAGAAGTCAATAAGCTCATCATTGTAGGATTCATTTGAGAGGTCAAGTACTTTTAATGGATCTCTAATATAATCTTGCTGAAAAAGAGGATAGGGCAAATTAGGGTGTGCATGGACTTCCATGACCTCAAAGAGGCTTGTCTTGAAGATGAATTTTGACTACCAATTAATTATCTTCTCATTGATAGTGCCACTAGGGATTCTACCATGTCATTCATGAATGACTACTCAGGATCAAATCAATTTTTGATGGCCCTGAAGAACAAGGGCATAGACCTTCATAATTTCTATTAACATCTTTTGTTAGAAGGCCATACCTTTTTTTTTGTGAAGCATATTGGTGTTACATATCAACGTGCCTCACAAATCGTCTTTCCACGAAATGATCATTGCAAGTCATCCAAGTGATCAATTCATCAATGCACAATGCAATTCATCAGTGTGGTTGACAAGTTAGGAGCACTGGATTTTCGTTCTCTAGCTTGAGGGGGAGTGTTAGAATAAATAAGTGTTTAGGATGAAGTGATAGATTTTATGCTTTATGTAGTGTAGTAGGATTAGACTCAAGCCTATTAGTCATTTGATTTTTCACATTATTTGTTGGTTGGTAAGGGTACATTTGTCTTTTTTCCAAATTGCATGTATTTTATTTAGCTTTAAATGTGACACTACTCTTTTTCGCTTTTACATGGAATAGGATTGTATCCCATTTGACCCAATGGTTGTTATCGTTTGGCTTAATATCTCGAAGGAGAGTAAGTTTGTCAAATATGCTCAATGAAATTTCTACCCTGAGCTAGCCTCATAGAACAAAGAAGAGGTCAATAAACTCATCTTCGTAGAATTCATTTGAGAGGTTAAGTACCCTTAATGAATCTCTAATATAATCATGGTGAAAAATAGAATGAGAAAATCAAGGTATGCATGGATTTCCATGACCTCATTGAGGCTTGTCTAAAGGAAGATTTTCCATTACCTATTTCTAAGTTTCTCATTAATAGTCCCCCTGGCTATTCTACCATGTAATTCATGGATGATTATTCAAGATACAATCAAATTTAGATGGTCTTAAAGCACAAGGCCATACCTTTTGTCCTGAAGAATGTTGGTGCTAAATATCATTGTGCCATGCAAGTCATCTTCCATGAAATGATGCACAAATATGTGAAGTGCTACATGGATGACCCGGAGGTATACTCCACTAGATATGAGGAGCATTGTCAACACCTCTAACTCGTCTTTAACAAACTCCATATGAAAATATTACGCATGAACCTATTAAACTCTGCATTTGGGGATTCTTCGAGGAAAATCTCTAGCTTTATCATTTATCACCGCGACATTGAAATATACCCAAAAAAAAAAGGCCATCAAAGAGACATCACAACATAAGAACCTTAAAGTGCTCAAGAACATTTAAGGGAAGCTTTCATATATTCATTAGTTTACTTTAAACCTTGTAAGCTATTGTCATCTTTTCTCACTTGATACAGAAGAGTGTCCCACTCAACTATGATGACACATGCCAAAATGCCTTTGACGCCATTAAGAAGTTGTTGAAATAGGATCTAGCATTAAAAGTCCCGTTAAGGATGGGACCTTGAACCTCTACATTACGACATGTAAAACCTTTCTTGATGCCATGCTACCTTAGAACACTAAAACTAGGAAGTAAAATGCCCTTTACTATGTCAATCATACTTTAGCATGGGTAGGGCATAATTATTCGACGATAAAAGAGATATGTTTAGCACTATTCTTTACAACCAGAAGCTACAACATTACTTTCTAGCCCATGACATCTTTCTAATATTGAGAACTAATCAGTCAAGCTATTGATGTCATAGCCCATGGCCATCTAGCTAAGTTCTTATCACTACTCTTTAAGTTCAACATTAAACATATACTTCAGAAGTAGTAAAAGGGAAAGTTCTATCTGACTTCTTAGTATTTAACCTCATTCTCGACTTGAAGACCATTCAAGATAAGCTACTTGACAAGAAAGTACTCCTAGCCTAAATGCTTACCCTGTGGTGGAGGCAACATAATTTTCGTTATTCCTCAAGTGGACCTATTTAGTTATTCCTTCACCTTAGGCATCACCTATTCAAAGAACGAGGTGGAGCATCATGCACTCATTGCCAATCTCAAGATTGCCCAAGAGATGATAGTGAGTTCAGTTAAGGTTTATGGTGACTCAAAAGGACAATTAATCAACTCATCAAAAGCTTTAAAGAGTATAAGGTTCTTAAGCTTGAACTTGTACTCAACCAAGAAAAAGCACGACAACCTATCAAAAGCTTTAAAGATATCCAAATCTAACATGTATCATCACATGAGATCAGCAAGGCTGATACACTAGCAGATCTCACTATAGCATTAGCCCAATCATCAAGTACTCCCCCTAGTAACCATTGAGGACTGATGATTCTTACTGCCTCTCGATTGAAATGATGAAATCCTTCCCATGGGATAAGTCTCTTGCAATAACACCACAACTTGGTGTACATCTATGTCTATTAACTGCCAATTGACATAAGGAGAAGATGGGTTAAATGGTCTCGATTTGTCATGCTTAAGTATCATGACTGCACAAAATTATATTTCCTAGCATGAGGAATATTATGTTCTAATGCATTAATTAACATTCATGTGTATGTAAATACCTTCTGAAGGAAATATTGCTCATTTATTTTTAGAGATAATATAAGCCATCCATGACATCTTGCACTCGTGTTAGATCATCATGATTCTGATCTAAGTGGTACTAGGCTTATGAAGATGCATGATCACCTTACCCGTGGTAGTGACTTATACGTGTGTGAGATGAACTCCATCTCTATAATATCTTGATGGGGATTTTCTCCTCATCGCTCAACTGGTCGAGTACCCTACTCAACTGGTTGAGGGTGGTGCTCGACTCAAAGTCCAGCGACCAATTGAATTAATTTCTCCGAGGTGCTTGACCAGTTAAGGGAGCTGCTCAACCGGTTGAGTGGGCTGCTCAACCGGTTGAGGAATTTGCTCGACCAGTCGATGTTATGCATATTCATCTTCAGATCTTGTGCAGACTACATAAATTTGAGGTAGTTTTGCAAGAGGTACGAAAGGGAGTTGCCTAAATAATAAATAGGGGTACCTAGGGATTCTTTAGGGAATGCAAGAGAGTTTCTTAAAGCTTTGTAAGGGTTTGTTGAAGGGTTCAGGGCTATCAAAGGTGTGTGTGTGTGTGTGTGTGTGTGTGTGTGTGTGTGAGAGAGAGAGAGAGAGAGAGAGATGAAGCTTGTGGAAGGGAGGTTATGCTCGTAGAGGTGATTATGCTCGTAGAGGTGATCTACTGTGCATTCGACATCTCGGCGCTTCTACGTCCTCGTTATCGGTGAGATCTCTCCATTTTTCTTCTTTTCTCTTATTGTTCATCCACTCCTGTGTGAGTGAAGAAGGTTTGATCCAATCGGTGTGTGCTTGTAATCAGTTGTAACGTTCTACTTTATAGTGGATTGTTGATCTGGACGAGGTCATATAGTTTTATCCTCTTCGAGGGTTTTCCATGTAAAAATCTCATGTCGTGTGGTTTGTGATTTGATTTATTTCATTGCTTTATTATCCCATAATTTTGGTATTTTAGGAGGCTAGATCCTCAGGTTCTGTGCAATGGCCCCACAACATATCTAACTCTTAATGCATTGACATAGGAGTAACTGTGCATGTGTGCAACTCGTTGTAGTGTTTTACTAAGGTCAAGCAACCACAGGAGACGAGATATATATATATATATATATATATATATATATATATATATATATATATATATATATATATATATATATATATATATATATATATATATATATATATATATATATATATATATATATATATATATATATATATATATATATATTGAGGTTTGAGAAAATAATTCAAGTAGAGTAGTCTTAGATTGAGTAGAATAAAATAATTATCCTCTTTGAGTGTGCTTAAAGTCATGTCATTCGAAGAAACCTAATCTCTGCATTTAAATCGGCAAATTAGGGATATAACTTTGTATTTGGGACTACAATCTAGACTTGTCATAAAAATAAGATGATTACATTTGGTGTGTTAATGGGTTGATTTTATGTCATCTCTTCTTACCAAATTCCCTTCACAAAACATCAAATTTATAATTTTATGACAAAAGGCTCAAGGAAGAGACCATGCGAGGACACTTCCTCCCTCTAACTTTGGCACTTGCGGCTTACCCAACAGGAGAGGATTAAGAGGTTAGTGAATGATGGAATCATTCCCAAAGTTCAAAAGGAACCTCTGCCCACTTGTGTAAGCTATTTGCATGGGAAGGTTATGAGAAAACTCTTCATAAAGGGAAGTAAAGGTAAATTATCACTCTTTGAGATTGTACACATTGACATGTGCATCACATTTAATGTTAAACAAGAGAATGATTTGAGTATTTCATCCAGTTCATTGATGATTACTCATAGTTTGACTACCTGTACCTAGTATGTAATAAGTTAGTGTCTTCAAGAATTTTAAAATGTACAATGCCCATGTTAAAAAATAGCTAGAAAATAGTATTAAGGTTCTAAGTCAGATTGAGATGGAGCATATTTATTGAATGAGTTTGAAGATTTCTTGAATAGAAAGTGAATTATCACATAGTGGCCTATACCCTATAATCCACAACAAAACTAGGTTACTGATGTAGAGCGGGTCGCAGACAGTTTCATGGCCAAGATGGATCAGAAAAGGCCTAGTCGACGACAGAAGTGATCCGAACCGTTGGACCTTAGATCGGGAGTATCTCACAATCCGGAATGAGTTATCTGACGAAAAATATATGATTTTGGGGTAGAACGAGCTACTTTAGCCAACCAAGCTCACTACACCGAGTTGTACAAGACAAATTTGTGAAAAACCCCTTGATTGATAGTCATTTCGATATTTTATTTTCATTTTTACTATAAATAGTAAGTTTTAGTTTGATTATAATTCTTCATCCGTTGGGTTTTAGGAGTTGTGTCCAACATGAAAAGTGCTTAGAATAATTAGGAGAATGGTTTGGTGAAGCCAAATAGGACACTTACTATTTTTGGCTGGAAACCTTGTGCACTAGTAAAGATCACGACTGTCTATAAATAGTAAGTTTACAATTTATAGTAAGTCACGGATTCTAGGAGTTTTAGTTGTAGTTTGATTCAGATTTCTTTCCTATTGCTTGGTTCCCTTATTTAAAGGGTTGTGAACTCATTTTTATTCATTCATTAATCAATTTTAAATTTTATTAGAATTTATTTCTATTCTCTTGCTTTCTTTCCTCGTGGATTCGAGAAGTCTCTATGAGGAGTCCAGAGAAGCTCCATGGATTCAGAGTAGTTATCCTTGAGGAAGACGGTGATCGACCTCATCACGTTCATCCCTGCGTCATTTACAAAGAAGGGGAACCATAATTACTAAATATCGTGAGGTCTATGTTGAACTATGTTACTCTTCCTATTTCCATTTGGAGTGTGTAATGGAGACTACAATGTGCCTACTTAATAAAGTTTCTACCAAAACAGTACCTAAGACACCATATAAATTATTGAGAGGTTGCTTGTCAACCTTTAGCCATGTTACTATATGGTATTTCCCTATTATTGTTAAAAATTCAAATGCTAGTAAGTTAGAATCTAGGGGTAATAATTGTCTCTTCATTGGTTACCTCAAAGAGTCTAGATGACATAATTTTATGACCTTATGGAAAAAAGGACCTTGATCAACAAAGACACGATCTCCTTAGAAGAAGACTTCATATGAAATAACAAGAGTGACTGTGTAGTAAATTTTTATGTGAGATTAGAGAAGACACCCATGAGTGCTCCTGTGATGCCTAGTCTAGAGAAGCATGACCTTGAACCTTAGCCATCACCTGCCCTCCATTAGAGCCACAGACAATGTTGGGAGCTTTTGTCGATTTATCTATCTTGAAGAGGTCTTATTAACAGTATTCGACACACTTTAAGTTGACCCATTTTCCTACCAAGAAACTATGGTTAATAGATGTGAGACATTGCTGATAGCCATTAACTTTGAAATAAGGTCCATGTATTTCAACCAAGTGTGGACCCTTGTCAATAGGCCTAAAAATGTAAAACTAACCCAATGTAAGTGAATCTACAAAAGCAAATGAAATAAGGAAATGTGGACAAATAAAAATCTAAGTATGCTGCTAAAGGAAACACCTAAAAGGAGGGAATAAAATATGAGAAGACATTCACTCTTATAGTCATGATAAAGTCTATTCACTTTCTACTAACCATTGCTACTAAGTTGGACTATAAGATTTGGTAGATAGATGTGAAGATGACCTTCCTCAATGATTATCTAGAGCAATAAATATACATGAATTAATGAGTGAGATGTCGCCAACTTAAATAGGAGTCAAATGGTATATAAGCTCCATAAATCAATTTAAAACATTTAAGAAGTGGAAACATAGATTCAATGAGGCACTTCATTCTTATGGCTTCATTAAGAACTAGAAGAACCCTATATCTTCCTCAGATATTCAAACGGGAAGTGATGATTCTCAGTTCTTTATGTGGACGATATTCTCATAATTTGAAATAATATTAGATTCATGAAAGAAGCTAAGGCTTTGCTTTCCACTAACTTCGATAAGAAGGGTTTGGTAGAGGAATCCAACATCTTAGGTACCAAGCAATACCAAGATAAAATTACGTGCAACATAGACCTCTCCCAAGCATCATATATAAGAAAAATATTTAAATTTTTTTTATACCTGACTCCAAGACAGTTAATGTGGTTTTAAGGAACAATATAATATCCTTCTACTTGGGAAAGGTTGTCCTAAGACTCTATACGAGTGACAAGCCATGGAGAACATTTCCTTCAAATCTGCCACTGGAAGCTTGATGTATGTAGTGTTCAAAATATTCGTATCGCGTTACATATTGCACCCTTGGGATACAAATATGTATCGATTATCACATGTTATATATCACTTGTATTGAGTAATGTATCGCTGTTGTTGGAAACATGGGGAAAAAATGCAAAATTGCTTGAATTTTTTAATGAAACTTTAGTGATTGTTAAAAAAGATATCAATACATATTTATAAATCAAAAGATTACATAAATAAGCACTCATAATATATTTTCTTTGTATGGGGTCCTAATCTATGCAATGTCTAATTGAATTGGTGCATGTATATTCAAAGTCTATTCATATAATTTATAAATGTAAGAAGATATATGGAAACACAAGAAAAATATTCAAAAGAAAAAGAAGAATCACTAGGTCAGTTATATACATATTTGAATTTATATTTGGATGCAAAGATTGCAACCAATTGAAAAGAAATTAGAAGTTTTTAAAAAAAATAAAATAAAATTTCACAACTTGGCCAATCTCCTCGAAATCTCAAAATCAAAACTCCAAATCCAAAACATGAAAAAAAAAAATAATAATCATGGATTTGTAACAATTTGACACTGATCGAACATGAAAAAAATAATAATAATCATGACTCACAGAAAAAAGGATTGAAAAAAAAAATGCTAACTGGATCGAACATGTGGGATATATCCCACTACTTGTGTATTTCATATTGCATAAGTGGGATACAAGATATATCGTTGGATATATCAACCGATATTTTCGATACTTAACAATGGATGTACGTAATACTGTGCATGAGGCTTAACATCCTTTATGTGAGAGGAGTGGTTAGCTGATACGAAAATATAGGCATGAATGATTAGACAATGGTTAAACAAATTATTAAATACTTGAAGAAGATGAAGGAGCTCGTCTTGATGAATGGGTATAGAAATTTATCTATAGTTAGATATAATAATGCAAACTTTCATGCAAATATTGATGCCAAGTGAACGATGGAGGGTACAACTTCTTGATGGTGGGTGAAGTTGCCATTTGGTGGTGTTAAGTAGAAGTGCATTATGGATTCCACCATGGCAGCAAAGTACATGGCCACTAGCAAAGTGTTAAGGAAGCATTGTGGGCCAAGAATTTTACCTTAGAGATATGAGTTGTCCAAAAGGTAGAGGTCATTACTTATAAACTACAACAACAATGGTGTGGTTGCACAGTGTAATAATTCAAAACTTTTTGTGCACAAGTAGGTATATGAGTGCTCTCCCATGTGCACATTTCAACAAATATATATATATATATATATATATATATATATATATATATATATATATATATATATATATATATTAAAGATGCTTAGATGAATGAGCATGTACACCCATAGACTTACATACACACTATAATATGAACTTTAAACCCTCATATACCTTACTATACTTGATTGTTCATTAAACCAACTATCCAAATAACTCATCATCACTAGATCAAGGTATTTGATCGTTTACTTCACTTTTGAACAACTTGATCATTGTAAATCAACTATGAGATCTTTATATCCACTCAAATACACATTCAATCAAGATCCTGATCTGTTCAACTTGGTCATCACCCTTGTATATACTTAAACTATCATTGGAATCATAATGTAAGGACCCTGCTCTTGTGTATCTATACATGTACATTCTTCTACATATCCTAAGCCTACAGATCATATTACATCTGATTATCCATCAATTCCACCATTGAGAAGACTCTCCATGGACCGATTAGGTAATACGACATTCTGATTTCAATTTGAACCATCACATCATTGTGAAATAGATAATGGGCATGATTTAAGCCATTAATACCTAATCATCAATGAATCAAAACTTTATATCATGATCTTACACACTTAGGAGTGTTTTATATTGTTAAAATTAAACCACAATGGTTACATATGTACTATTGATTATCTTAAGTTTTCCATAGTGTATATGTTCATACTCAACATTGAATGCCAAAAAACCTATGAAACTGCCCTTGTTTGTCAATAAATGTGAATGTCGAGTCCATCTGTTAGGTGAGCCCATATAAAGACTATAAGACCAAGACTCATCAAGTTAAAGAAGTTCAAGTGCGCTTTACAGGTATATTAAGCCTCACTTCCCAAACCAAACCCTATCAGGTAAAAGATCCACTAGGAATACATCTAAACTTGCCCAAAACCATCTTTGTAAAATCCTTGGAAGGCTTAGATTAGAGTTGTTTAAAGCCTATGGAGATAGAAGCAAAATATGAAAATTTCATGTTCTGTCAATTGCAATTGAAGTGAAATCCAGATAGCTTTAATGACATCGAACACCTATTCGATGACATTGAAACAAGGCCTTATAAGTCCAGCAACCAATTGTGAAAAACCTGGATATATTCGATGGAATCGAAGGCAGTTCGATGCAATCAAAACTTAAGTTTCGATGGCATTGAATGCATTTCGATGACATCAATATAAGGCAAAATATCTCCAGTAAGCTTTGAAATACTCTAAGTATACTCAATACAATCGAATCACTCTTGAAGGCATCGAAGTAAGTTTGTCAATGACATCAAACATAGTTTGATAACATCGAAAAGAAAACCAGTTTGTCTAGCAAGCTTACAAGAAAAATCATATATTCTTGATATTATTGAAGACAATTCAATGACATCGGAATTCAAATTTTGATGACGTGGAAAAATTGTTCGATGGCATCGAAATGTGAACCAAACTATCCAAAGTGTTTTTATAGAAAAATCTATTTTTCACTCAATGACATCGAAGCACGTTGATAACATCGTAAATAGTGCTCAATATGTAGAGCAACCAAGTGGTATGTTCATAGGAAAATTTTGTTGGCATCGAGTCATTGCTTGGTAACATCGAAGGACCCTTCGATGGCATCGAAGGATGTTCGATGAAATCGCACAGAATTTTTCTTACACTTATTTGAAAAAATTTAGTGCAAAGAGTTGATGCAATTGAAGAAGGTTCGATGACATCAACAATAACAGATTTCTTCTCATTTTTTACCGTTAGGATTTGACTTTATATAAACACTTGGGTGGTTTCTTGAATTTTTGAGAAAGTATTGAAGAGAACCTTGAGAGAGTTATTATCAAAGTTATTTCTCTTATTCTCAAGTCCTCTTTCTCATAAGAGTTCATCATTCAATCCATGGCTTAAAGGTATTTATGAGTATATTTATAGCTTGGCTTGAAGAATGAACTCTAACCTTCATTGATCATCCAATAGTACTATTTAATGACAAATCATTATGTGGGGATATTTAAAGGCTTTTATTATGGGAATCTTCTCAAGATCTTAAATGCATATCATTAACTAGAGTAGATCAACCATGCCCTAAATTCAACAACCTCGGTACTTCGATTGGAGCATCTACAAGCGGTTGCGATTTAAGGGAGCTGAAGACTCTTTCACCACTAGGAAGATCTTCAACAACATGTACGGAAATGGGGCACACTCACTTACAAGTAAGTATCTAGAGTCCGTTGAATCTGAAGCCCTTTCCTTGTGTAGAATCAGGATTCAAAGTTTAAGTTGACAAACTCGTTAAGACTTTTCATAGGCATTTGAAGGGAGAATACATGTAGTGTCCTTGTGTATGACCTACTGTCCTATGTAGACATATATACACCTTGTATAGGCCCTAGTGTGTCCTTGTGTAGGACCTATTACCTTGTGTAGGCATAAAATTGCCTTGTGCAGGCAAAAAATTACCTCGTGCGGGCATAAAGTTTCCTTGTGTAGGCACCTAAGGTTGCCTTGTATAGGCACCTTAGTTTAACCTTGTGTAGGTTGTAAAGGTTCATGGTTAACCTGATTTAAAACCATTAGATAATGATATTTGGTACACTCATGGGTTGAGTGCGTTCGCCGGGAGTAGAGAAGGCACATAGCCAAACCACTGTATATAATCGTGTTTGGGATTGTCTTTATGCATTTTTTAATTATGCTTATGTAGTTTAAATGCTTAATTATAATGCATGATTAGATGAATGTTTAACATTAATAGGAATCGCATCCCACACACTCATATACACTATCTCTATAGGCTAGTTATATATTTTCATATCTTTCGTAGTCATGTAATTGGACCCTCTATGGCTTAGAAGTCGTAGAGTTAAATTACCTTGATTAATTTAATTGGTAAATAGTTTAAATTAGGAAATTTAAGTTTTCAAGAGAAATATTTTTAAAAGTCCTATTCACCCCTCTCCAGGACACTTGGACATAATTTCATGCTTCAATTAATGGGTTAAGCTGCAATTGCAACCTATTTATAGAAACTCAATCATGATGAAATTTTAGCCAATGATTAGTTAGTCCAATTGAGCCGTATATTATCTATTTTGAGACATAACTCACAAAATCCACCATCAATCAAAATTCATATCATATTCGCTGAAAAATAGGTCTAGACGAATCCATAGATTTATATCTTACATCGGGGCGTACATCTGGACCTATTTTCAAAGTTCTAGGAACATTCAGTTAGAATCCTACTCATGTTACACCTTCCAAGATCCAAAAAGAGTTTGGTACTGATGTACACACCCTACACCATACTTTAGGTCCGAATTTCAGGGCATAATACATTGTGCAGGAAGCCTTAGTACAATGGGAAGGTTAAGCACTCTAAAAGGAAATACCACATCGTACGAGAGCATGTGGAGGTTAAGACGATTAATGTTCTGTAGGTAGCATTGAAAGATAATGTGGTGAATCCTTTGACTAAGGTTTTTCCCATTTATCTTTTTAATTTCCATGTGATCAGTGTGGAATTGTGTGTGTATGTCGATTAGTGTAATGAAATGTAGTAATTATTGGGGTTATGCCCTGCATAAGTAATGTTTTGTTACTCCTTAACATATTTTATGCATGTATTTATTATTAACTCATTAGCCTGGTTAATTATATGTGGAGCATGGTTATTTTTATGGGTTTATTGTCCTTAAGCACTTTAATATTAAGCACAACACTTATGGTGGAGGGTGGGTTTTGATTCATATATCTTCGTACCTTGGCCATGATCATATAAGTTCTTAGACATACCTATGATATTTAGATTGGTCATCTTAAATAAGGGAACTGAATTAGCATCAAGATAAATAGTCTTCACCACTAGGCTTGACTCAGCATTGATGTGCATTCACTTTATCCCACATGAGTGTGTGAGTGTGCCATTGCCGGTTCCCTAAATGACCTTTAATCACTTACATTGGTAGGATTGCTTGCAACTAACATCTAGAAGGCCCATCATGACCCAAGTAGAAGATACTTGTGGTTGCACTAGCTCCATCAAATCCCTTGACATGAGGATGGGTGGGATATAGAGATCTTAATTTATAGAACTTTGCCTAACCTTATAACGCTACACGTTGCCACTAAAAGTGGGTGTACCTGGGTGGTTTCATTAAGATAATCAAAGTCAACAAGATTCATCATGAGATCTACTTGGTTTGCTAGGGATATTAGCATGTGTGTTTATCTTATGGTTTGGAATGCATATCAAGTGTTTTAAAGGTTGTCCACTAGTTAAACAGTTTTCAATTGATTAATCATAGATTTTAATTATTAGCTTTGAGTTTTAACCATTGATTTATTTTAAACTATACGTGATGGACATCCAATGGCTAAGATATGTTAATCCACTCCTTGGAGTAGCATGGGAATTCTAGACTATGATGACCAAGGATAATGGAGGAATTTTAGTAGTTGAAATCCATGGATTAGCAAGGTAAACAAGTTTCCTTCACAGTAAGGTACACAAAATTAAACTTGTAGGGTAGTGGAGCAACTTACTCAGTGCACCTCCTAAAACCCAAAACACATCCTTTATATATAGATCCTATCCAGGAGGGAGTTTGCAGATGAGATGAGCCCTAGACATCTAAGGCCCCCTTACACTTCCTACTTAAGAGAGCATGACAAAGTGGAAGAGAAGGGAGTTGGGACGTTCCCATCCTCCATTTCTTATCACATGCACATGCCCAAGCATGGATTCCACCCTTAGACAGTTCAGGTAAGCCCCTGAACCTTATTGGAGATACTAACATGGCTCTTCACCCTCTAAACCTATGATAGATTGGGGAGAAAGTCCATACGTTAGGAGATTAGCAATGAAACAACCAATGGTTTTTCTAGTGCAAGTGTGTGCTTTAGAAAGTGTATATATATATATATATATATATATATATATATATATATATATATATATATATATATATATATATATATATATATATATAACATGAGTGGAATCATCTTTGAAATATCTCCTCTTTTATTTATTTATTTATTTTTATCACTTTTCATAATGGGAAATCTTCCCTTCAAGAAGGCATGCTTCCTATTGTCACCAGTTGCTAACTTTTTGTATTCTCGGGGATTGTGTTCCTTCATCAGTACCTTTCCTGTCATAGCCACATAGAGATGCAACTTCCACACATAATGAAAAAGAAACTTCTTTTCCAAAAAATAAAACTTTTTTTTTTTGTGTGCCAAAGATAGCTTTATTGAGGCCCCTTTGATCCAGTTTATGCTTTTTATCATCATATGCCTTTGCCTTTGGCTAGAGCTATTTTTTTTTCATGGTTCATGTTTTGTAAAATCTTCCACTGGTCCCTAACAACCTTGTAAATAGATGATGATTATGAACTTGATGCGAAAGCCAATGGGGCAGCCAAAGAAGGATTGTAGCCCATACCATTTACCCAATTTTCTTCCTCCTCTATCCCTTAGGCAAGCGACCACATGATCAACCTGGTCGTGGTGCTTGTCAAGATGTGCAATAGTTGCTTACTTTTGTTGCCAAAGAAGTTATGGGTTGCACGAGGCATAGTAACGAGGATAAATGAAATATTGGCCCCTTAGGTGTGCTTTCTTTTATTCCTTTAAGCACCTTCTCCCCTTGGGAGCTCAACAATATTTAGTTTAAGAGCAACATGGTCCATCATCTCCATCACGTACACTAGATCTTTAGAAGTTCACATTCTTGGAATGTCGAACGAGTCCAAGAAACTTAATAGAAGAATGTTCAAGTAAGTAGGTCGAGCAAACTTCTTTATTTTCATCATTAAACAAATCATATGGAAAATAAAATTGAATAAGTCAAAAGATTAAGTACTAAAATTTGAAGATTTAAGCTCAAATTTAGAATTTTCTTTTTAGTGTTGGACAGTCATGCTCCAAGTCGTGCCTCTTTAAAACAACTCATGCAATAAAGTTGGCACAACCGACCCCACACGTGGGCAGCTAAAGTAATGCTCTACGAAGCCATCTCACACTCAACTAAGGTACGCTTCATACTTCATAGAAGACAATACTCAATGTTCAGGGAAAGTCTCCCCTTCATGCGCAGGCATGAAGCCTCTTCGTGCTAATGTGAGTGACTAGCGTGAACTTTACAAGTACAATCACATGTTAGACGTTTCATAATGGCATAAGAAGCATCTCATGCATCTTGTCACAACAACTTCTAAGATCAAAATTGTGAGTCCTAGTCTCACTCGTAGTCAATAATCATGCACTATATTCTCACTCCAAATAAAAATGGGAGAATGACACATGAGCTTTTCTATTTATAGATAGAGTTGATAATCCAAAGGGTCACCCCAAATGGAAACCATGTTATGCATACCCTATTTTGAAAATTTTTGTGGACTAGCATTTGCTCCTAACTTGCACACCATGTCAAGTCATATCACACTCTAAGCTCTTGGTAGCGCAAGTGTGGTGCAACTACTGGGTTAGAATTTGTACTAAGTCTATCTTACACTCCTTTATAAGCATGTTGCGTAGATGTTGTGCACTGGGTATATCAAGCACTTTGTTTTTCAAGTAAAAAAGGTTGATCGAGCACTATCTTTAAAAGGGAGTGCAACACCCTCCTCCACTCCAAAATACCTTTGTCAATTTGTAAATCGTGCATCTAACCAATTGAGAGTGAGAGATGCATGAAAGACCTCTACAGAGTAACATTCTTTACTTTTGCACTAATGGTAGGTTACGACATGACCAACTAGCATGTGACACATGTCCAAAACTGTCATTTGAGCAACAAAAGCACATAATCGTTTCTTAAACAATAAATAGCATACTTTTAGTGGGAAACCTACCCCCCAAAGGCCTAAAAATAACCCCTTGGGATCCTGATTTGAGAAGATTCAAATCTCTCTCAAGGAATTTCTAATAATTTCTCTAGCTTAACTTACAAGAGTTCCTGCTTCCTTCTTTCCAAGAGCCATTAGGATAAGATAAGAATGAAAATGTCTAAAGACTCATCCCTTCTTAGCAGGTGCCTCATGCACTTGTTTAAGTAATCCTAAGAAGTCGCGCACACCTTCCTTGGGGTCCCTTCAAGAAGCCTCATGTCCCCAAACAGGTTATCACATAAGAGATTGTGCATCTTTCCTGCTTCTTCAAGAAGGCCTGGCACCCTTAGTAGTGCAGTCTAGATGACTTTGCACCACACTTTTTGAGCTAGCTAAGGCTAATCACAGGCCACACCCTAAATGTTAAGGCATTAGTGGTTCTATTGCACTTTAGCATGTTCTTCACTTAACATGCATCATAATGCATTCTTTATCATCATGTCATGTGTGACCCCTGACAATGCTACAAAAATCATACTAGTGTACACCAAAAGGCTATGTGGCTATCTCAAGCTTAAGCCTCTCAAGATGCATGATACATATCATTTGCTAGTATCCTAATGCCAAGCTAGCACTACATGATGCCTAAACACTAAAGGCTATCACAACTACCTCAGTCATGTTAATAATCCAGAGACTACAAAATAAAAACTATATGTTAGGAGTTATATGCATAATTTTTTTCTCTACTCCGTACCATATAACACATTAGTTTTCTCTAATTTTTATCTTTAATCAAATGATTTTTTTTTCAAGAATTGTAATCAAGGGATTGTGCCTGTTCATAGTCTGAAATGTATTTTATTTCTTGTAATAATAAAAGCCTCTCTACAAAGCATATTTGAGTCCACATCTTATCTTACAATGGTGTTACGCATAGCATATATCAAACCCTAAAAAATGATCAAATTGTAATGAACAAATATAATGAAATATAATATATTATATTTAGACTGTAATGTTAGATAATATATTAAGGGTGCATTTTTTATTTACACACCCTCACACTCACACACACCACAATGGGTACTCGAACCCATGACCTTAGCGTTGAAACTCTTGTGAGTCTATGTAACACCCTAAACTATTCAATACCTGAGTATTGAAAGTTCTCGAGTGTTACCACGAAATTAAACTTAATATGTACATGTGTACAATACCAATCTACCTATCCTAACCTTACATCTATTCTCCAACATGAATCTAACCGTTAAGAATGATCTTCATCCATAGATCAAGCCATCCGACCGTTGATTTTAAGACAAGATCATCATATGTCCAAGTATTCCCACTCGTCCATCATAGCCAACCGTTCAGTCAACCATCTACTGATAGGTAAAGATATCTGAGCGTCCACTTTAAGTTTGGACCACCCGATCATAGTAAACTAACCACTTGATATTTGTATCTGCTCGTACACATATCAAATTGATATTTCGATCCGTTCATCTTGTTCACCACCTATGAATATGCTTAACCCACCATCAGAACTGCAATATGAGAAACTTACGTATGTGAAGTAGTCGCTTGAATCTAACTATATACATGTTCTGCCTCTTGATCACTCCAAAAACTCACTTGTGATCATCCATTTACAAAATTGGCAGTACACCCACTTACATATATGATCATAGTACTAACCATCGAGTTTAACATGTCATCTGACTATCCATTATGTTGGTTGATATATTTAAATTCCCTTAATTAATTTGATGAATAATTCTTTATTCATAATGATTTAGATATAAGTTCTTTTGTAAGAATTACTTAGAAACACGCCTATAACTAAGTAAAACCATTAAATTTTTCAAAACTTTCATATCAGTAATAATTATGAAAATGCCATTAACCTAGACCCTTGAATTCTAGATCACATGGTTTTCATAATCCATTTGATGTAAAATGTTATAAAATATCTATGTATCATAAATTAACCATACATATCAAATTTCAGCCCTTAGATTATTGTAAAAGTAACGCAATTGACAAATCATCCCCTTAACTATTGGTTTTGGTATCTATCAAGTGAAGAAAACTCATGGGTAGTCATAGTAGGATATTTCCCTTCATATAAAAGACTTGGATTGCCCATAATATAGACTAAGTATGAAATATGAAGATCTCACATTGGTAGGTTTTTTCTTAGGCACGAAGTTATCCTTTCGAGGCTTACCAACTCCTTATAATTCTAAATCTTTCAATTTAACTACTTCCTGTCCTCCATCACAACTCAAAATTTAGACCGCGATTTATGATCCTACACTGTTGAATGTTGAAGTCAGGTCATTCCTTTTGGTACAAAAGGTGAAATTTTAGATTTAGGCTTTTTCCACCATTGATCAACCACCCAATTTTATTCAACTGTTTACCTATCCTGACTACACATATCTCCTAAAATTGGGCCCTGATCATTGAGTGTGGATTGTTAATTGAGGTCAAGTTTATTTTGGCACCCGTTAAAAGAATTTTCATGATAAGCCAATCTATATTTTGAATCACTAAGAAAATTAAATACTCCAGCTCCATTCGACGACCATGACAAAATGGATGAATTAGATTTAAAGAAAGATCATCAGAAAAGGAAAAATTAGAAAAACTCAGTCTAAGTGGGATGTGAAACACACCCCTTTCAAATGGCCGCTCCTTTTAAAAAGGGGTGTGCATTCTCCTCTCCACTCACAAGCCCAATCTCCCAACGCCTAATGAGAAAGAGAGAGAAAGAGAAAGAGATAAAGAGAAAGAGAAATAGAGAGAAAGAGAAAGAAATAGAAAGAGAAAGAGAAGCCTAGATGTCCATTATCCACTTCCTTCTCCAAACATATGATATCTCCCTCTTACTCAAGCGATGTCGTGATGGTTGGGGAACAAATATAACTCCAATTGTGCGACCCTACCTAGATTCTTATTATACGCTCCTACCTAGATTACTATTATGCACCCTTACCTGGATTACTGTTGTGCACCCCTGCCTGGACTCCCGTTGCACGCCACCTGTGCTGAAGACCTATGCGCTAGAAACTGTTGTGTGCTAGAACCTGTTGCGTGTTGGAAGCTGTTGTGTGTTGAAAGGCATTGTGTACTGGAAGTTGTTGCATGTTGGAAGGCGTTACGTGGTGGAAGTTGTTGTGCAGTGGAAGCTATTATGCGCTAGAAGCTATTGCACGATGGAAGTTGTTGTACGCTGGAAGGTGTTGGGAGCTAGAAGTTGTTGTGTACTGGAAGTTGTTACGTGCTAGAAGCTGTTGCGCCCTGGAAGCTGCTGTGCACTGGAAGTTGTTGTGCACAGGAAGGCGTTGCACGCTGAAAGTTGTCGTGCCTTAGAAGGCGTTACGTGCTGAAAGTTGTTGTGTGCTAGAAGCTGTTGTGCGATGGAAGGCGTTGCCCGCTAAAAGTCGTTGCGCGTTAGAAGGCATTGCATGCTGGAAGTTGTTGCGTGCAAGAAGCTGTTATGCACACCTTATTGTGTGTAAATAGCCTTCATACGTGCGAGACACCTATAAATACCCCTCTCCTGTCTTCATTTGGACGGATAGAAGTTGGAGAGTCTCTAAGAACTCCCAGAGGAGAAAGAAAGTGGAGCATGATGGAAGATCTGCATAATGGAATTATGGAACAATAGAATTATGACACAATGGAATTATGGCAAACCAGAATTATGGCACAACCTAAGTTCATGAAGTTTCCATCTCTTCTTAGATTATGCACTAGTCAGTATGTTTGCCAAAATGCCCTTTCCTTGATCAAGTACGCCAGTTGCCGAATTCATAAAAGAAAATAAAGAAAATGTGAAGCACAGAAAAGGAGCTCCAGGAGAAAGAAGAGTATGTCTATACAACTTAAAGGATAAGTGAAAGAACAATGAATGCCTATTGCACAACCAAATCAAGGCCTTTAAGTCTGCATAACTCATCCGCCTTTGTGATGAACAACAAAAGCATCGAAATGCTGCTGAAATTACCGTCGGGTTGTCTTATCTTTCATTCATTGCTTTGATTGATTGTACTATGTTTTAAGAATCAAGGGAATCCGAGGATGTAATTAAACTCAGAATAAGATATCTTGTGATCATTGTTCTCTCAGTAAATTCTTTGTTATCATTAAATAAATCCACTATATCAAACACATTTGTTTTCTTGTCGAAACAATGATTCATGTAGAAGCTTTCCTCCATGGATATCTACTTAGGGTTTAAATCTAAGGCTAAGGTGAGTGATTCCTTTAAGCTTACATTAATTTGAGTTGATATGATTTATCTTGTTCTTTTTACATGTTTCCATATTACTATAAATCCTCCTTGCAATTGTTTGATTTTCTTTCATCAATTATTTAACCTTTGGGAATTATGGTTAAGGTATGATTTTAATTATATGTGATCTTTATGAATTATGTGGGGCGATGGATACAAGCCTTGCCCTTTGCCAAATTTGAGAGTGACGCGTACTTCCACTCTACATGGAGTTGGCCTTTTTCTTCTCTCCCCCTATTCTTGTTAAGTTAACCCAATTGCTACTCTTCTCTTTTGTTGACATAGCTTAATGCCACTTTTCTCATTTATTATGTTAAGCTTGTGCTGCCTCCCTTTATAGCTTAGGCTTGTGTCTTGAAATTCCAAAACTCCCATGATTTAGTTTATTTTTCCCTTTGTTGCAAGTGATGTGTTAAAGGTCTCACAACTAGTGATTCAAAAATTTTACCATTGACGTAATGCACTTTGGGTAGAGACCCTCTTGGTCAACACGTAATTTTATGGGTTCGAGTAGTGGTGCACAAATTTATGTACGCAATTTGCAATGTGTGTTACATCACTTCCGGGATTGGATGTCGTAAATAGTCGCTTTATAAACAAATCGTGCTACGTAATTCATCCGACTCATATGTTGTGTTTCCTTGAACTGTTCATGTAAATCCACAGTAGCGTTGGACACACCGACGAATCTCTATAGTTATGGGATGCAGGGTGAGTGGGGTTTTCTATGAATTATATTTCACATTGTGATGATCAATACGTATGATGAGCCGCACACACTTTGATAGCCATATATATATATATATATATATATATATATATATATTGGTTTCACATACTGATACAACTTGTAGTGGTGGAGTATGAGATGCATTAGAACCCTTTGATTACTCTTATAAATCTCTTGAATTATTGCGAATCTTAAAGGATAACCGTCACTATGAGTAAGGCGTTGACCCTCTCCAACTATACAGATGATGCAGGTGATGTGCAGGTTAAAGACATGGATGACAATACCATACAAGAGATTATTCTGAATAAATAAAGAGATAGTTTTATGTTTAGTTGTATTTATTTTTGCTGCAAACTTTGATAATGTAATAAGCTCTCATTGTGAAGGCATTTGATAATTTGCTGAATTCTTTTAATCTAATGGAATAATAAATAGATTTGATTTTACTCTCATGAAACTACCTTTGTGCATGTAACTGGATGTAATCTAAATTTTTAAAAAATCAAGGTAAGATTTTGAAGCATCTAAATTTTTTCATTATTAACACCCAAAATTCTTGTGCACGAGTATATACTCAAGCCGCGAAAATTCTAGGCATTAGAGTTGGTATCAAAAAATGAGAATGAGATTAATTAGGCCTAAGGGAATAGACCATCATAAGCTTTACTCGACTAGGATAGGATCATGAATTAGATACATATATTCAATTGAATTCCTAAATGAACTAGGAAGTTGAAGAATTAGAAACTCATATTCAGGTTCCCCATTGGAAATATTAAGTTAAACATGGAATTTAGAGACTATAAATCTAGGTACCTTTGGAAAAAAACTTCCAAAATCCCAAAATAGATTATTTTGGACTAAAATTCATCCTTAAACAACTTTCCAAGCAAGAAAAACAAGTTTCCCAAATTAGAATTGTATATTTTTCAAACTTCCCTAAAAATTTGTTTTTGTTTCGGTGAAATCTAACACATTAAGAAACTTCCACTAGTCTCAGTAGGTAGACTTATCAGAAAAATTTGAAAGTTTTTTACTATCTCAAATTGGTCTCCAGAAGCTTCTCTTTAAAATTTCAGCTTTATTAGATCTACACAAAATTTTAGGAATATTCAACATTGTTAAATTTTGGCAAAAAATATTACTGGACAAAGTCTTTTTTTCAGGTTACAGGGATGAAAGACTCACCAAACTATAGAACCTTACTTCCATTTAAAAACTAAAAATAAAAAATCAAGAGAATAAGTCAGGGACTTAGGTTTAAAATTTCAGATAATCCGAATATATTTTTTAGAAATTAAAATTCTAGGAGTGATAGGATGTCAATATAAGACGATTTTGGGAATTTACAACGATTCATAAAAACGATGACACTAAATCTTAAGTTTAACATGGGATGGACCATTGGGGCTTATCCTTTATGAAACCTAGGGTACTTTTATGGTGAAAAAAAAGAAGTACATGATGTTTTTCAAGGATTTAGAAGGATCGGAACAACATACTTACAGAATCATATTCAAGCAAGATATAAGTGGTTTAATCTGAGTACCAAATCCTAGGTGTTTACCAACGAACTCAATGCCCTAATCAAGCAGAAGTTTGAGACTCACCCGAAATGGATGATACCAAATAAATCACTGCCCTAGCCAGGAAAGAATTCAGTGTATCAGGATTAGCCATACTATAACAGTTTTTCTGTGTTGCTCTGAAACACTAAGAATAAAAAATTTTTACTCTGGAGGTGGGGGAAAATAATATGTGAATTGCTATAAAATTTAATACTCAAAAAGATTAAATAAATATACGCATATAAATTTCAGGGTCGAGATTTTTATTTAAGGGAGGTAGATAGTAGCGTCCCGATTTCATGTAGCTAATTATACGCGCACCTAAGTATATATATACATACATATATATATATATATATATATATATATATATATATATATATATATATATATATATATATATATATATATATATACACACACACACACACACACACACATATATATATCTACCTTGCGAGGAATACAATGAAAAATTAAGTATAATGAATCATTGAAAATGATAAAAGAAATTAAATTTTGGAGATGAAATTTTATTTAAGAGGGGTAGATTATAACATCACGAATTTTTCAATACCTAAGTATTGAAAGTTTTTAAGTGTTACCATAAAATTTAACTTAATATGTACATGTGTACAATACCAATCTACCTATCATAACCTTATATCTATTTTCCAACATGAATTTGACCATTAAGAATGATCTTCATTCTGAAATTAAGTCATTCGACCGTTGATTTTAAGACAAGATCATCATATGTCCAAGTATTCTTACTTGTCCATCATAACCAACCGTTCAATCAACCATCTACCGATAGGTAAAGATATCTGACCATCCAATTTGAGTTTGGACCACCCGATCATAGTAAACTAACTACTTAATATCTGTATCCACTTGTATGCATATCAAATTAAGATTATGATCCGTTCATCTTGTTCACCACCTATAAATATATTTTATTCATAATTATTTAGATATAAGTTCTTTTTTATGAATTACTTACAAATTTGCCTATAATCATGCAGAACCATTAGATTTCACAAAGCTCTCATATCAGCAATAACTATGAAAATGCCATTAACCTAGACCATTGAATTCTTGATCACATGGTTCTCACAATCCTTTTAATGTGAAATTTATATCATGCCTATGTATCATAAATTAACTATACATGTCAAATTTTAGCCCTTAGATTAATGTAAAAGTAACCCAATTGACAAATCAGCCCCTTAACCACTGGTTTTGGTGTCAATCGAGTGAAGAAATCTCCTGGGTAGTCGTAGTAGGATATTTTCCTTCATATAAAAGACTTGGATTGCTCATAATATGGACGAAGTGTGAAATACAAAAATCTCACTTTGGTAGGTTTTTCCTTAGGCGCGAAGTTATCCTTTCGAGGCTTACCAACTCCTTATAAATATGGATCTTCCAATTTAACCACTTTCTATCATCTATTGCAACTCAAAATTTATACCCCCATCTACAATTCTACATCGTTGAATGTTGAAGACAGGTCCTTCATTTTGGTACAAAAGGTGAAATTTTAGATTTAGGCTTTTTTCACCATCGATCAACCATCAAATTTTGTCCAACCATTTGTTTATCCTGACTACAAATTTCACCCAAAATTGGGCCCTGATCATTAAGTGTGAACTGTTAATTGAGATTAAGTTCATTTTAGCACCCGTTAGGAGAATTTTGAAGATAGGCTAATCTAAATTTTGGATCTCTAAGAAAATCATATAACCTAGTTCCATTTGACGACCATGACACAAATGGTGAATTAAATTTAAAGAAAGATCATTAGAAAAGTGAAAATTGGAGAAACACAATCCAAGTGGGATGTGAAACACACCACTTTCACACACTCACTCCTTTTAAAAAGGGGTGTATGTTCCCCTCTCTACTCACACACCCAATCTCCCAACAACCAATGAGAAAGAGAGAGAGAAAGAACAAGAGAAAGAGAAGCCTGAACATCCATCATTCGCTTCCTTCTCCAAACATATGGTATCTCCCTCTTGCTCAAACTATGTCGTGATTTATATAGAAGCTTTCCTAAATAGATATCTACCTACTAAGGCTAAGGTGAGGGATTCCTTTAAGCTTACATTAATTTAAGTTGATATGATTTATCTTGTTCTTTTTACATGTTCCCATATTACTATGAATCCTACCTGCAATTGTTTGATTTTACTTCATCAATTATTTATCCTTTGGGAATTATGGTTATGGTATAATTTAAATTGTGCATGATCTTTATAAATTATGTGGGGCAATGGATACAAGCCTTGCCCTTTGCCAAATTTAAGAGTGATGCGTGCTTCCTCTCTACATAGAGTTGGCCTTTTGCTTCCTCCCCTTATTCTTGTTGAGTTAGCCTAATTGCTACTTTTCTCTTTTATTTGGTTAGCCTTGTACTACCTCCATTTATGGCTTGGGCATGTGTCTTGGAATTCCAAAACTTTCATGATTCAGTTTATTTTTCCTTTGGTGCATATGATGTGTTAGAGCTCTCATAACTAGTGATTCAAATATTTTATTGTAGATGTAATGTGCTCTGGGTATAAACCCACTTAGTCGATACGTAATTCCATGGGTATGGGTAGTGGTGAACAAATCAATGTAAGTAATTCGCAATGTGCATTACATAACTTCTAAGATTGGTGTCTTACATGGTCACTCCCTAAACAAATCATGTTACGTAATTCATCTGACTCATGTTTTGTGACGCCTAGAGGTGTTCATGTAAATCCATGGTAGCGTTGGACACGCAGGCAAATATCTATAGTTAAGGGATGTGGGGCGAGTGGGGTTTTCTATGAATTATATTTGACATTGTGATGATCATTGCATATGATAAGCCGCACACACTTTGCTAGGCATGCATTCATATATATATATATATATTCGTTGTGGATATTGATATCACTCGTAGTGGTGGAGTATGAGATATATCAGAAATCTCACATTACTCTCATAAATCTCTTGAATAATTGTGAATCTTAAAGGATAATTATCACTATGAGTAGGGCGTTAACCCCTCTCCAAGCATATAGATGATGTAGGTGATGTATAGATTGAAGACACGGATGACAATCCCCTTGTGGAAGATTATTCTGAACAAATAAAGAGATAACTTTATGTTTAGTTTTATTCATTTTCACTGCAAACTTTGATAATGTAATAAGCTCCCATTGAGAGGGCTTTTGATAATTTGTTGAAGTCTTTTAATCTAATGAAATTATTAAATACAATTGATTTTACTCTCATGAATGGTTTACCTTCATGAATGTAATTAGATGTAATCTTTAAAAATATATATATATATAAAAATCAAGGTAAGATTTTGAAGTATCCAAATCTTTACATTATTAACATCCAGAATTCTCTGGCACGAGTATGTACTTGAGCCCTGAAAATTTGGGGCATTATAGTCTACCACTAATCCATGAGTAAGGACTCTACTTAAGGGTGCATTTGGTTGCACTAAAATATCATGAAATTTCATGATAGTTAGGGCAACCAACACAACCTAAAACTATCAATGATATGAAATTTTAGTTGGTTGTTTCAATGTTGTTGCATAATAGACTAATCCCACCTAAAATCATAATTAATGAAACAATGTGATTTGAACTAGGGAGAAACATCTCTCTAATTAACCTTTATTAAAAATTTAGACAAAAGTTTCATTAAATAATTAAAACCTCCCACATATCTCTTTATGCAAATATTAAACAACTTCTAAAAATATTAATGCTAGCTTAACTAGGAAGTAAAAGTGTGTTAAAGATCCAATGCAATTTTAAAGACTAGATCTAATAGAAAGTTTCGTTCACTAAACTTAATGTAATATGTACTTATAAGTGTTTTTTAGTGTATCTAAATATGTGAGGATAAAGTTAAGTCAAATTGAAGCATATAGGGCACAAAAAGATGCTTATGCACTTAGGTGCACTTAAGCATATTTATATGCACTTAGTTGGGTGTCATACATTAAGCTTAGTATGCATAGCTTTGTAATGGATTCGATTACATAATTAGAGAAAAAAATTTATGAAGTTAAAAATGTTTTACAACCTACAAGCCCTTGCAAGTGACCATTTCTTTCCTCTACAATATATAGAACATAGATCAATGGCAGAAGAATATGAATGTTTTTATTCCTTACCAACATAAGTAGTCCGGGCAATGATTCGGAGTGCAAGTCCTGGTGGAAGCTTAAACCTTTTCACCAATACCCTCTCAATCATGTCAAAAACGGGCATGGCATATACCTGCAAGTACACACCTCAAATTTTATTTAGAATAAAACCTCACAAAGGAGAGTAGGAGATCATTAATGGATTTATGGGCATTACTTTTAAAGGCATCAAGATACAACCTTTTTTCCTAATTGTTTCTTCCTAACAATGTCTACAATCCTTTAGGGTCATAAGTGGTGTTAGTAGGCACAATGAAATCACACCCTTAATTGAGTCAGGTAAGGTCCGTATGCAACATGTTGCACTTCTTAGATCCATAGCTTGAATTAACTTCTATTGGTTGATTATTAAGGCAATTAGTGTAATATGTTTCGGTTGTCAACCAATAAAAGTCAATCTTGGGCTATAATATTTTTTTTTAATAATAAAAAGGTGTCCTTACCCCATTTTAGGGTGAGATTAATCCCTGAGAATGCACGTAATCACTTGCAAACCATGTGCATTGGGTAATCTTGGAGAGGAGAATCAAACTTGTGTCTATGGGAAGAAAACCCATGATGCTAGTCATTCACCCAAATCCAATATGGATCTTAGGTTATAATGTTAAGAATTTTAAAAATGTAATGGAAACTTGATCTTTAAAAATGTTTAAATTAAAATTATGGCTAAGCTGCATTTATGATATTACCAAGTTTCTATAACACAAAATTAGAAATAAATCATGCCTTGGTTTGTGTCGTCCAATCATATAGAATGTTGAAGTCAATCTTCCAAATAAGGAAGTCTCTACTTGAACTATCATAAAAAGAGAAAATGAGAGGAGTTGCATCACGCTTAGGGTAGGCAAGCATGCACACAAAGAGAAGCCCAAGGTGGGCCTCATATTATGTATGAACATGTGATGGTGGAAGCAAGGAGAGGGAGATTTCTCTTCTTCTTCTTCTTCTTTTCTCTCTCTCTCTCTCTCTCTCTCTCTCTCTCTCTCTCTCTCTCTCTCTCTCTCTCACTGTATCTCTTTCACTAATGTTCAAGATGGGGATGTCCAGGGCTCTCTTTCACACTAACCTCTTTAGGATATGATCTATTTGTAAGGAGAGATTAATGTTTCAAATGAGAGGAAAAAATATGGTACTCATAACCCCAGAAGCTTTAGTATACCCTACACCATTAAAAGGCATATAAGCTTGTCTTACCCATACACCCAAAGTGACCAGTGTTAGTGCCTTATTTTACGCACCTTATTTGTCAATTAGGTGAGTCCATGTGTTGGAAGCTGAAGACCGAAGACGCAAGTGACATTGGAACATCAAGGAGTAAAAGAACGATGAATGAAGTGATTTGGTGACCCTAACCCTTGACCTAAAATAACCCACCTTTAGATGATCTTAAAACCTAATTAATAAAACCTTTAATGATCATATCTTAAGCCATAAGAGCCTAAATTGACCACCCTTAGGTTGGATTTAGAGGTCTCGAGTTGGTAAAATAACTACATAAATTTAGAAACCTTCGGTCCCACCGAAGACCCCTTCTGTACCACCGAAATTGGCCACAATAGCACAACAAGTTCAGCCTTAAAATTCAAGCTAATTAGGTTGCATCCGAATAGACCTTTGGCTGGACTTGATGCCACTAAACCATGACTTCGTTCTAACCGAAAGTGACCAAATATAGTCAGCAAGTGAACTTGAAAAAAAAAATATATAATTCGGTTCCAGCAGAACAAACAGTTAGCTGGATTCGGTGAGATCGAAGATCAGGTTAAGTCTGACTGAAGGAACCAAAAGTTGTCTAACAACATTTGTGATTTTTCCTTAAGCTAGTTCTGTGCGACCAAAGCCAACTTTGATCGGATGAAGACTAGCCATTATAGATCCATTGGAACTTTTTTCCTACAAATTTAGCAACTAGATCTTTGTGAAAATGATGGATTTTGGCTTTTTCGATACCCTAGTGCATCCCAAGCTCTACCAAATATCCTAGGCTCTATCCTATTGAGATCCATACCTTCTTCTTACTAATTCTTTACTCTAATGAGCATTCCAAGCTCATCTATAAGGAGATCATAATCTCAAGGTGAACCAAAGTAATAATACTAGGATCATGGATTCCCGACACAACCCTTGGTCTAATGAATAGTGAAAGATGCTTTATAATTAAGTTAATCCATATTAGGAACGATAGCTCTCCTCCTATAAAGACTTGATGAAATCCTCCAATGCAAGTGCTCACCTAGTTCCAACCACAAGAACATGAATACAGTGAACTCACACTCTCATATGAGGTAGGGCATAAGAAATAACATCTTGTTATGCTCGATAGCGGGGAGATTTCATCCTAACTCGTTATTGGTTCCCTCACAAAGATGACCAACATACCTTTCACAAATTGATTAATCTTGTTATTATGGTAATTGAATTTAGGGTACTAAGATCCATGAAACACAATTCTCTGATGGCCAGTGGCTTTTGTGTCCAAACTCATATTCCCCTACGACAGCTGCGGGAACACCTCCCTTTAACCCATAACATCTAAGGTAGTTCAGGTTTCTCACTCATTTAATTATGGCATTAAGATGTAACACAGACACACATGACCATAAATGCTCATGATTATCACAATCATTATTAGCATTTGTGAGATCTGTATCATAGCTCATATCGTTCCATAGGCTTCCTCGGTCCTCTTGATCAAATTCTGGCGACCCACAACGCGTAGATAACAGTTGCACGTGACCTTGAGTCGTGTCCTGTATTCAAGAGTCGGCTCGACCCGAGACTTGTACCCTTGTGACTGCGCTATCACCGCGGTTCCAACATCGCATCTCACGATGTGTCATGGTCCGCTGAAAGGGGGTGTGGCCTTATCTTCCCGATTCGTAGTGGGCAAAACTAGGTTGAGTTTGACCAGCTCATAAATGGGTCCGTTATTGATGTGTCAGGCAGGTATTGGCTGATTACTAGCTAGGCGAATAGTGAGATCTCTTCCACTCACCTGGTTATGTGCGATGGGGCAGTAATCTGGTTTAGAGTGTGCTAGTCCTCGATGATGATCCTAAAGATGTACGGTACTGATATGTGGACTTATCGAGCAGGAGTCATATACTCAGCATATTACTCATTCATTCAATCACTATCCACTAGGCTGGTGGTGTGCAACTAATTATCATGTGTACCTTCATAATGGCTAGGATTTCAATTGAGACGCGTGACCAACTTGAGATCAGGAGTCTACCACATTGAATCTGGCTATCTAAATTTAGGTATGGGATTGGTTTGGATAGAAGCCCCTTGTGATGGACCCCAGAGTCTGTGATACTACTACTATCATCCCGACCTCACACTCCAACTTAGTCATTCATTCGCATCGCATATTACATTACATCCATGGCATATGAAATTTTGGGTTGATATGTTTATGCACTTATATGGCCTAGACAGACTTAGCAGGATTTACATATTGCATTGTATCCTCAATATATGATATTTGGGTCATTATGATCTGCATTGCATACTTTGATATTGTATGACTTGTGGACTTATCAGTATGTTTTCGCTTACTCTGATATCGTATGATTCATGATCTTGACAGTATTTCTAGCATTATATTAAATACTTGACACTTATCTTGTGCACACACTTACACCACCCTCTAAGCTTTCTATAAGCTTATGCACGATAGATGCATGCAGGTGGTGTTAGGTTGCAGCAGCAATGAGCTTGGAGCGTGCAACTATCTTTTGGAGCTTTATTTTTACATATGTATTTCCCTTTCAGCATTGTATTCAAAGTTTACATTAGTGGATATGTGATGATGATGTTGCCTTTGTGATTTGGATAAACTTATGGTTATGCTTATTACGAGTTAAATGTACATTGGAAAATCCTCCTTGTAGGATTCCAAGATCAAAATCTAGCGTATGGACACTAGGAGCTGAGAATAGAGTACTACGGAGGCTGTCGGCACCCAATTCGGTGATCAGAAATTTTGTGAGCCCGGTTCCCTAATTTGGGGCGTGATAGCTTTCCGGGGAATATCATACCAATATATAATTTGGTCCTTAAATTGTGGCTTTGCCTAATTTTGTGGCTCGATTGGTAAATGTGTTTGACCTATAACTAGTTTTACAATATTCTCTATTAATTTTCATCTTAACCCCTAAAGGGCCCATTTATATAACTTCGGTAAGCAGATTTCTATTTGAAATAGAAAACCAAATGACTAAACACACCTAGATTCGCATCTATTTTCGATTTAAAAATCTTAGCCTTAAACAAGCTCATTGACACTTTGTTAATTAATTATCTCATCCCTTTTAATGAATCTTTATCTTTCTCATTCAACAATAAGAAAGATTATTACTCATAGCTATAAATGAGAAAATACTTAATTAACTTCTTCTCAGTTTATATCATGTTAGTATCGGTGGAAAGATTCCTTTGCTAGTTTAGCAATATTTTAAAATTGGTGTTGAATCATCCTTGTGTACATGTGACACTAACTAAAGATTATCCAAACCATCAGAGTTATTTCAAACATTATGAATGGAGCTATCTCCAAAATCACATAATTACGTGATCTTAATTGTATAATTAATGGATATCAAATGGAAGGTTAAAAGAAGCAAAATAGTGAGTGACCCAAAATTCCTAAGGATAAATCAGATGGTTACTATATATTCTCAAACTCAATGGTTAAATATCTTCGATTAAATATTTAAAACTTTTTACTATCAGGCCCAATTAGAAAACCATTTGATGGACAACTCAATCACCGAGCTCTAAGCTACAATAGGTTCCACGAGGTAACTAGTGGATCCCATGTTATAACATATGGAATCTTTCTTGGCTTGTGATTTTGTAATATGGAAAAATGAGCCCATGTGCACCTGATGGGGCCTTAACATTTGTATAGGTTAGCTCCAAATGCTTTATGCCTAAAATCAACCTTCTATGCTAGTTCTATAGAAAGATCCTTTAAAAAAGCTTCTATACAAGCACAAAGCACACTACATTAGACTGTAAATACATAGGCATTGAGCATAACACTAAGCGCTTGTTATGTTCTTAGCCCCTTACGAAGTAGGCACCATTCTTCTTAGTTCCCAAATTTAATGGAATTGGGCTACTCTCATCTAATGGGAGGTTGAATTGTGTTCCTAACCATCCTGGAGGAAAATTACAACCCATATGTGTGTGTGTGTATGTTTTAATTTATAGTCATATGGATATCCATTTTAAATTTATAATTTCAAAGAACTCAATGCCCCAAGGAAAAAAGTTAACCTCACTACGGCTCTGTAACACCCCGGATTTTTACCAACCTGGGATTAAACGTCTTTAGGCAATGGGTCAACCACATCACTCTTAGGAATCAATTACAGAGCCAAAGAAATCATTTAGAACCAAATTCTTTAGAAATTAAGCGTAAGTTAGCTAGCGCTACGTTAGAGTAGCTGTGAAATTGTCCCTGAACACTTTAAATACATTCTGCAAGACCCAAAACTTGTAGAATCAATGACACTATAATACCCTGAAACCTAGGATCAAACTCTAAACCCGTTTGCTCTCGGGAACCTTCTGAAACTTTGTATTGGATCTAGACCGCGCATCGAAAGTCTGATACCTACAATCTTAGAGCATTTCGACCGCTTAGATGGACTTAACAATCATTTCGAAAATCAAGCCCAACCGACATTTAGAGGCTATTTCATTGAGCCTGGAGTGAAGAGAGTGAGAAATGGGTTAGATTTAGAAATTTTAATCCAAATTTGGCACGTGACTTGGTGCGTTATTATTAAGTGTTCTGACCGTCAAAATTCAGCCAAATTACACCCTTGGATCAGGAAAATTTTCTCTTTCATATCATGAGACTTGTAGACCTGATTTAGGTACGATGACCGCTGAATTGAAACTGGACCGCCACATGCGATATATGAACTCTGCCGGACTGAAAATTGGGTGTGGACAACATCCGGCGACCATGAGCTTAAGTTCGACCGCATTCGGCCAGGGGACCTCGCGAAATACTCTTTTGGATCGGAACAGTCCCGATTTAGTTATAACTTAAGTATACTTTGTTCACAAGTCTATTTAGGTTAGAATTTAGGCTATATAAGGGCCTTAAACTCTCACAAACCTCTCCCATCCAAATTTGCTAGAAATCCTAGATTGAAAGAGAGAGAAAGTGAGAGATTGTGAGAGAGTAGTGGGAGAGAATTCCCGCCACTTGTTACAGCTTTTGCATGTGCCAAAGCACCGCACTCCAATGACTTTCTCGGTGATTCCAACGCACTCCTAGGTAAGAAAAATCCTAAATACTTGCTGATTTAGGGTTCTTTCGATTCAAATAGCAACATAGCTTATGTATCTTGTGCATTAGGTCGCCTATACGCCGTTGACGAAGCGTATACGTTCCGTTCGAAATGATACACGTCTAGGGCAAAAGGTGAGGATTTTAAGCGCTTTGATTGACTGATTTTAAAGCTTTCAATGTCATTTAATAGTAGATTGTCGAAGAGAACGCCATTTGACATGTAGAACATGTTGTCCGTTTTCCATTTCGTATACGTACGGGAAATATGAGATTTAAGGCATTTTGGGTATTTGTAGGAAATACAGTATATGTCCGTATTTTGCTAAAATGATTGCCATGGCTATTTGTCATGTTATGATATTAGGAATGCGTGCAAGATCTGTTTGGTGAAGAGATTCGCCCTAATGCACACTTTGAGTCGACATACGCTATGTAGACTAAAGTGTGTAGACTAAGTGTATGTATAAATATTTGTATTAGTATATATTGTGTAAATGGTGTTGTGAATTAATTTTGAGCTTCAATTCTCAATTAATATGCGGATGTATATGATTTCCATCATGTTTGCCATATGAATTGATTTCCTTATATGTATGGAATACATGTGTTGGATTGATTTGCTTACTTTGTATGATATAACATCTGTTAACATGTTTGTATTGTTGTATTTCATTTCTATTACTCTCATATGATTATTGATGTGGATTTACAAATGCTTGGGGCTATGACCTAGTCCAGGCAGTCAGTAATGGATTGAATTCGTGGTTGGCTTCTATTTACCACGAAGGATGCGTCGATGAATGCGAGTCGTGTTATGGGTTAGCGGCAGTGGTTAGGCCACACGAAGTGTTTTATGCACTTCATGTCGCTCAGCTTGAGATGCGCTCGTACTAGTCGAGCCCGTCAAGTAACCCGACTGGCCATTGTATGTTCACCATGTATGAGTCATAACTGCTTGAACTTAGGGTACTGAACTTACCATTGAAAACCCTGTCAACCATGGTACCTTGATCCATGAAGACTCATGAGCCGGGCATGGTGGTATGGGACACCGTGGTCGAGCTGTCGGCCTATGCTGGGGCCACAAACCTCTCCATAGTGACCAGTGAGTACCGTACTCTGAGCAGATTATGGTGGTATGAGACACTATATTCTTGCCGTCGGCCTACACTGATTGGCGACGAGCCTTTTGTAGTGACCTTGAGTTTATCCTGACACCGCATGGGGGCGACGAGTCCTGATGCAGTCTTAAGGATATAAATAGGCCTGTATTGATCAGGTGATGGGGGAGAGGAGCAACGAGTGCGTGCAACAGCCCTGACAGCCCTTGCAGCGACCTATAAATATAACATCGTATGAGATTACTAGGAGTGACGACCCTAGACAGGATCTGTGTTGGGATTAATATAAGGAAGGTACCCTAGTTACCTAATCCTGCTATATGAAAAGGATTAATAACTACTTGGTAATCATTATCCATATCGCATTGCATGTGCCTGGAAGATGTGGAGCACTGCGGGAAGAAAGCATGCCGCGAACGCAGATGGTGCCGCATGAGGGAGAATGTCGGTGAGGGCATCCATTATGTCATTTCATGCATGCATTAACAACAGTATCTAGGAATGTTTGATTGTTTGCTTTACTATTAACACGTGATTGATTTGATAACATGCTAATCTTTACTCTATTATTCAACTGAGTTGATCACTCACTCCCACGTTACGGGATGGTGTTTCAGGACACCCACCAGACCCGGTTGTAGTTACAGATGATGGCGCTGCTTGTGAAGCGGAGCCAGGCTTATATGATGATGAGGACTTCTCCTCTGTGTTCTAATCGACGGGATTACAGGGAGGTTGATTAAACGCCTTGACACTTGTCATTTTATATTTTGGAGCACTCATGTATATTCTTTTCTTTCCTTTTTTGGAGTATACATGTATTTAATTAACCTGGTAACATGTTCACACTCTAAAGACTTATAATTAATTATATATTTTATGTATTTATCAGTTTTCTGCTTGCTAATTTAACTGTCTTTGGAGTATGATATGCTGTTTTATCTTAGTCTCAATCTTGTTTAATGTCATTCTACAGACAACATGCATTTATCATTATCTATGTTGCATAAGTGACGTTCTGGAACTCGGGAGTTGGGTTTCTACCCGACCCCCGATTTTCGGGATGTTACAGGCTCTAACACAATAATCTATAAGCCAACCAATGACTAATACTCAAAGAGCCAGGAGACAGAACTCGGCACCCATCAAAGATTCAAAGCCACCCGTTATGCATGGCAGGAAGTCTCTACAACCAAGTGGTTTGTTTCTAATAGACCTAACATTGTTTTATGTCCCAATTCAATAGTGAGGCTAACTCGACTCACCAACATTACGTGACGAGCTTGGTAGTAGACCGTCAAAAGCCGTCGTAGCCAAATTATTCTGTTCTTACTTGTTTTGTTCGTACCTACCGAGACCAATCAGAGAAGGTTACGTGTGATTTGTATAGGCATACATAGTGCATTCACAGATATGTAGATATGTATGGAGGAAATTTCTTGGGAAGTGGAGCCACGACGTATCAGTCAATGTTGTATATCATTAGAGTGGACTGAGCTCAAATGATTGCATAACATGTAGCGTAAGTATGAGTGATGGAGTTTGACTGATCATAGGATAGCATAATAGGAAGTAAAGGATATAGAACGTGGGAAGCATCTAGAAGCTGAGTAGTGAAGAATGGTTATAGTAACTGTAGGAGTGTGGGAAGGATCTAGAACAACTGGATCAAAACTATAAATCGAAGAGAAATGCATCAAAGAAAATTGTCTCATACCAACCTAATCAAACCAAATTCTATCTTTCAATTACCAATCAATTTACATTCCATAGTGTAATCCTTTACTTTTACAATCAAGAAAGTTACATTTCTCAGTGTAATTATTTACTTTTCAGCTTGCTGTTTATATTTCATAGTATAATCTTTAGCGATAATCAAGTAACTAGTAACTTTTAAATATAATTTGAGTTCACGCTCATGCACTGTACTCAATTCCTCAATCAAAAAGGTGTTTTGTAGCTGCTCTCCATGACCGACTGTAAGAATCCCATTCTCATTTTAATTTATAAATATTGAAAAGTCATTTTATACGAAAGGCAAAGGAGTAACCCATCATTAGAGGATGAAACCCACCCTCTAAAAATCACCTAATCCAATTTACACATCAAGCAAGTGGCTGAATAGGCGATCGATCTCTTCAGATCTCGATCATACACTATGTGTTTTCCTACCTCGATGCTCGAGGTCATTGTTGATCAATTTGATTTGGAGCCGCAAATCCAATTATGGCACCCCCACACACTAATGCAGAAAGCAACGCTGAAAAATTTTCTGGTAAGCCCGGTGGGACACCATTTATTAACTATCAGTGTGATTTTTACCAAAAATGTATAGGAGAAGTACCCGTATTGCTGGGGTGGAGCCCTCAACACCAGCTTCACTACCTCCAAGTGAGGATGTGCCAGTTCAAGTGCCTTGTGAGGCATTAAATCTAAAAACTAACTTGACTAGACATCGGGTTGGGCCATCTACGTCCTGAGCTGTACTCCCGAACAAGGTTTCAGTTGTACTTCAAGATGTTCAGATAAGCTTCCAGATGGTATATGAATATGGAAGAGCGGAAGCCAAGAAATTTCATATCTAAGCTAAGAGCATAAATTTCTACATGGCTAGTCAGACTGAAGCCATGCAACGATTGTTGGTTGTAATAACGGAATGAACATCATTGGCTCCACAACACAATGTTAACGGAAGCTCAGTCGACAATGCAGTTTTATTGCCACCGATGCCACCTTTATAACATAATCCACCCCCGATGCCTCCACTGGAGGTCAGGAATGCACCACCTCCTATGGAAGCTAGGTGGCTTGAGCAGGAGGCTAGGAATTTTATGCCTGAAAATTGGAATCATGGACCACCGATGGGGATTAATCCATAGTAGGGCCTTGGGTTTTTTTATAATCTCAACAGGCTCAGTCCGGATCACCCACTAGTTATGGAGCCTCAGTGGGTGGATTGCGATCAGATAAAAAAACTTGTCCAGGAGGTTACTAGCTTAGTGTTCGGGAGTAACACCATCCCCGTATATCACAAGCCATACCCCGAGTGGATAGATCGGTAACATTCGCTACTGAAAACTTATCGACCAAATTTTGTCTTGTTCTTGGGTGAGCCTGGTCAATCTGCTATTGAGCATGTCAGCCAGTTCATGATGCAGTGGGGCAAACTGACCAACAATCATTAATATAAATTACATTTATTCGATAACTGATTGACTGAGATGACTTTCACTTGGTACTCAAACTTACTGCCATACTCGGTGCATACTTGGTAAGAGTTGGAGGACAAATTCCATGCTCAATGCTTCTCCATAAATAGGGAGATTACCATGGTTGATCTCACATGATTCCAATAGTTGCTTGGGGAATCATGTGAGAGTTATATTATGTGGTTCAAGTGGGCAAAGAACCGTTGTAAAGTAATCATGACCGAGACTGAATTTGTGTAGCTTGCACAAGATGGACTGGACTATAGATAGCATCTGTCTGTGACCCTAAGTCATATCTCATATTTTTGATGACCCGCGATGTATAGATAGCATCTGTATGCGACCCTAAGTCATATCTCATATTTCAGAGTCGGCTCGACTTGAGACTTGTACCTTAGCAACCGCGCCATTACCGCGGTTACGATGTCACATCTAGCACATAGAGGTGATAATCAGGCCAGGAGATGTGGGCCCGCATTCAGTTCGAGGAAAACACCTCGCGTTGCAAATCCTAAGAGAATATGTTCTATCATTCATGTACACATCACACATCAATGTCAAGTACAACACCATCCCCAAAGTCAACTCTCTCTCTTACAACACTTACCTATTAAGTACACTCATCACTCACTCCCCATCACTCCATCACTCACACCCATCCCCTTCTCTCTCTTTACATCTCATCCTCTCTCTCTCTCTCTCTCTCTCTCTCTCTCTCTCATTTCTCCATTTTCAAATAAGCTCCATGAGAGCAACCGTTCAAGCTCCATGGGAGAGACCTAGTGTGGCCCACCTTCCTACCACCCAATCCCACCATCCTAAGTCCATCTCAACCGTTAAAATTGCTCCTTTGGAGCTCTAGCATGCATTGGTGGAAGAAGGAAGAAGAGAACTAAGGTGGGTGATTTACCGTTGATTTTCAATTCGATGGCCCACTTGTGATGGGGCCCAATGTGATGTATGTGTTGTAATCTTATGAGGGGCCCGTAGTGGCAGGGCCCCTCCATCTCACCGTTTCTCTCTCTCTCTCTCATTCATTGTTGTTGGCCCACCCGATGGTTTGCATATTTTATCCATATTGTCCATTTAGTGGACCACACCACAGTCCACTCATGGGGCCCACCTTGCTACCTGTCCGTATGGACAGGCCTTGATGAAGGAAGAACACAAAGATCAGCTTGATTCAAAGTCATTGGTGGGCCATACATGTGGACCCACCTTTATGCTTGTGTCGTGTATCAGCACCGTCCATTTGGACAGTGCCATGTGGGGTCCTATCTAGAGGGACGTAATCCAGAACATCCGTTAAATGGACATCCAAACCCCTCGTGGACGTAGGACTATATATAATATTAAATATTATATATGATATATATATATATATATATATATATATATATATATAATATAATATATATTATATTATATATGATATATAATATAATAATATATATATTATATAGTATGTCTGATGGGTCCCATGTGGGGCCTACCTTTAATGCATGTATTCTACATTAGCACTGTCCATCTGGATGGTGCCATGTAAGGCATGTTGTATTATGTGTGGGTCACATGTGTGGGACCCACATGAAGTATATGTTATATCCCTACCGTCCATCTATTAAATGTGGACCCCACCATGGAAGCGTGTGGGGCCCGCCTTGTAATGATTTATCACATCCACACCGTCCAATCCATGGGACGATGGGTGTGGATCTGGCTACATGGGTATCGTAGCCACCATCCAGATAGGACGGTAAGCCCTCACATGATGTAGGTGTTACATCCAAACCATCCATCCATTTGGCAAGCTCATCTTAAGGCTTGGGACAAAAAACATGAAGCAGATTCAATTCTTTGGTGGGCCACGTATGTGGACCCCACTTTGAAGTATGTGATTCATCCAAATTGTCCATCCATTTGGTGAGCTTGTCCTAAGGGCTTGAGAAGTAAAATAAGACAGATCTATCTATCACATGGTCCACACTACAAACAGCAGGGGATTAAACGTCTACCATTGAAACCCTTTTGGGTCATAGAAGTTTTGGACCAATATGATATTTGTTTTTCTTATTGGTTCTGGTCTTTGTGACCTTATGAACAAATTGGATTGAAAATACATGTTATGGTGGCCCCTGTGAAATTTTTGTACAGTGAAAATCATTATCTTCACTGCTATTTATGATGTGGTCCAAATGATCTTTTGATCATTATCACCACTGTTATTTGTGGTATGGTCCAGATGATCTTTTGATATAATTCTTTTTGGGTAATTCCCTATAATAATTTTAAAAAAATATATATAGTGTGTGGGCCCCACCATGATGTAATGTACATGAGGCCCATTGTGATGTATTGAGGCCTAGATATGTGGCCCATTTGATGTATATGAGGCCCATTGATACAGCCCATTGATGCAGTCCACTTGATGTATATGAGGCCCATTGATGCAGCACATTGATGCAACCCACTTGATGTATATAAGGCCCATTGATGTGGCCCACTTGATTATAGAGGCCCATTAATGTGGCCCATTGATGTGGCCCATTGGTGCGGCCCATCAATATGGCTTACTTGATGTATATGAGGCTCATTGGTGTGGCCCATTGAGTGGCCCATTGTGATATATGTATGGCCCATGGGATGTGGCTCGCTTTGATGTACATGAGATCCAAATATGAGGACCACTTAATTGTATTAGGCCCATGTGATGCGGCCTACTTGATGTGTATATAGGCCCACATAATACAGCCTATTATGATGCATTTAGAGCCCATGGGTTGTGGCCCATTATGATGTATTCAGGGCCCATGGGTTGTAGCCCGTATAGCGAGGCCCGTTGTGGTGTATGTGTGGCCCTCGAGTGAGGCCCGATGCGATGAATGTGTGGACCGATATAATGTGTGATTTCACTATAATGTATGTAACGATGTTTATGTGGGCTACTCCTTGGGAACAATATTGGTTAAATGTCCGCATTGATGGGCAATGATGATTGAATGTCTACATTGTGACCTTTCCTTAGGCCTTGTTAAGCGCATTCTGAATGATTCCGATTGTAGAGGCCGATTCAAATTGTATAGGCCAATTGTTGAGGCTGATTCCGATTATTGAGCCTGATTTCTATTATCGAGATCGAGTTCAATTGTCAAGGTTGATTATCGAGGCTGATTCTGATTATCAAGGCTGATTCCTATTGTCGAGGCTGATTGTATGGTCGATTATCGATGCCGATTATCAGTACCGTAGTGGGCAAAAACTAGGCTGAGTTTGACCAGCTCATAAAAGGGTCCGTTATTGACGTAACGGGTAGGTATTGGTTGACTACTGGTCAGGCGGATAGTGAGGTCTCTTTCACTCACCAGGTTAGGTGCAATGGGATGAAAATTTGATTTGGAACGTACTAGACCCTAGTGTTGATCCCAGATATGTAAGGTACTGATATGTGGACTTATTGAGGAGGAGTTATAAACTCATTCATTTATTCATTCACTATCCACTCGAGTCGGTTGTCGCAACTAATTATTATGTACCTTCGTAATGACAAGGATTTCTATTGAGGAGTGCGACTAACTTGAGATTAGGAGTCTACTACTTGGAGTCTGGCTATCCAAAATTATGTATGGAACTAGTTTAGATAGAACTCCCTTGTGATGGTCCCCGTAACCTGCGATACTACGTACTATCATCCCGACTTCACACTTCAGTTTGATCATTTCATTCGCATCGCACATTGCATTACATCCTTAGCACATAACATTTGGTTTACTATGCTTTTGTATTACATAACCTACTTAAGGTTAACGATATTCGTGGACTCGATATCTAATATTTGGCTTACTATGTCTCTACATTGCATAGCTGATGTACATTGTTTCCTCAGTATATGATGTTGGCCTATTATGTTTTTACATCACATAGCATGGATAAGGCTGGCGATATTTATGAACTTTCCAGCATTTTTACTTACCCTGATATTTATATGCTTGGCACGTGCATCGCACAAACTTTCACTACCCTCTTAAGTTTTTTATAAGCTTATGGATGATAGATGTGTGCAGGTGGCATTAGGTTGCAGCAGCGTTGAGCTTGGAGCGTGCAACTGTCTTCTGGAACTTTGCTTGTTGATATATGTATTTCCCTTTTAGCATTGTATTCAAATGCTTATATTAGTGGATATGTGATGATGATGTTGCCTTTATGATTTGGGTAAACTTGCGGTTATGTTTCTTATGAGACAAATGTTATTGGAAAATCCTCCTTGTAGGATCCCAAGATCGGAATCTGGCATATAGGCGTTGGGAGTCAAGAATGGGGTACTATGGAGGCTATCGGCACCGGATTCATCAATTGGGAATTTTGTGAGCCCGATTTTTAGTTTGGGGCATGACATAAGGAGTTTGTTGACCTATATGACTTGATTAAAAAATCCTCTCGTTATGAAGAGCTCTTACAAGAAGGGGCTAGGCGAACGAACTCGTCATTGAGAATGTATTACAACAAGCCTAATTATGAAATCACAATTGCTGAAGTAGTGGCTAAGAAGTCATTGGTATGCTCATCATTGGTAAACGCGGAGTCAACCACCTCAACGGGACACAAGGCTCAGAAGATGTCTATACCTTTGATATCACCTGGGCTGAAGCGATATTTGATATCCTGTTGGCCAAAAAATGTATTAAAGTTCCTATCATTCATAAGATAGATTTGGCCGATGAATTACAAACGATTAAGTATTGTAAATGGCACGAAACTTGGTGCCACTCAACTAATAAATGTGTTATTTTTCTAGAATCTTATTCAGGACCACATCAATCGTGGGTTAGAGATGTTCCTGGAAAAGGGTGAAGAGGCGATGTTAATCGACACCGATCCATTCCTAGCCAATATTGAGGTGAACATGGTCACGACCAATTTGCAGAACCACTTGTTTCTGAAGATCGGCGAAGAATGCACGGTTAACCTACATAAGGAAGCCGATGGATTCCCCCTCTTTAAGATGATCAATTGATCACCATCAGAAGAAGGCACTAAGGTCCTCAAATTTTTGACTGGTGCGCTCAAGAAACGGTGTCCTGGTTATGGGACTCCCCCAAGAGGGGAAGGGAGGATCATAATAATAGTCTTGATCGTTATTGGCCAATGCAGTTAGCCACAGATAGCTATTCGCAATGGGCATCATCTTTGCTAAGGATGGACAAACCTCCTATTATGCAAGAGGGGATACGAAAATGAGTCACTCATCCAAAGTTTCCAATGATACTGGAAGCTTTGACAGAGACTCAAAAATGTCGGTGGAAAAGATAGAGGGTTGCTGCAAGAAAAGAAATGGATAGGGAAGGGACACTCATTCGGCCAGAAGCTAAAATGCCTCACTCTTTTTGGAAGATTCCCATTCTTGATGAGCAATTGGCAGTAAACATAGTCGAAGTCGTGCTACCAATTATAGTATAAGAAGGTCCAGATGCTATTGGTGACACAGTTCGATCGGAATAACTTAAAGAAAAACATAGCTATGGTAATCTATCAGATTACCTTAGTGAAGACTGCTTTTTAATAGAGGAATGATTGGGCAATGAACTCTTATCGACCGCTGAAACGCTGAAAATCTCCTCGACCGTTAATCTGTTAGCCGAACTCACAACTGATGAATACTTTAACCCAATTGAGAAGATGGAACCTGAAACACTTGTGGGCAAAGGTTCAAGTAGTGAAATTGTGTTTGGTTCACTGTCGCTAGTAATGTTCCATTGTAATATAGTCTTCACGTTGTCATCCAACTTTCAAGTGAGGCCCGCTCAACCCAATATAATGGCTAGTGATATAGAAGAACATGCTCCTCCGATGATCATACAACATGCTTCTTGCTCGTTTAAGAGGGCAAAGAAAATAAATCCAAGGTCGACGGAACACCACATGTCAACACAATCACTATCGCATACGGGGGTGTATCCAAAAGGGTTATCATCGACAAGCTTACCCATGACATGACAAGACATCTAAAGTCGTTATATATATCGACTCACCTCGATGGATGCCCTGTTACTAGAATTTTAGTCGATAATGGGGCTGCAGTGAATTTGTTACCATGGAGATTGATGGCGAAGCTAGGAAAAAGTACGGCTGATTTAATCCCATCTGAAGTGACCATTAGTAATTTTTCAGGTCATGTCACAAACACACATGGTCTTGGCAGTTGATTTGACCGTGGGCACAAAAATAACTTTAGCTCCATTTTTTATTGCCAATACTTCATCAAGCTATAATGCGCTGTTGGGGAGAGACTAGATCCATTCTTTCGCATGCATCTCATCCTCTCTTCTCCAGTTCACAATCTTTTAGAACTAGAACAAATTCGAGCAAGTCCTGGCCGACAACAAACCTTTCTTGGACACATCGAATGCCAATGAGGCTTATTACTATGGTGAAGAGGTGGGACCTATCAAATTCATTGGGAGAAACATGTTTAGCCAACCTACTAGGATCACGGTGAAAAAGAACCCAAAAAAGCATTGTGCATGCCATTCCCGAAGTCTCCCAAGCTAATGATACTGGCCGAAGGACATTGTTCTATATCAGTCAATCTCTCACTACACCATTGAAGAGATCCCATGATTAAGACATCAAGAAATGAGATGAACGAGGTTGACTTTACGGCTAGAATAAACAGGCTTGAAAGGAGCCTAGAGGATGCTGATGAAGGTTGTTTTATGAATTTGGCCAAGTTGGAAGGATCAGCAGACGAAGATAGTATTGAATTTGAAGAACCATCAGAAGAAAAGGAACATTCACAACCGCAAGTCTAGGATCCACTGGTTGAGATCAATCTAAGTACAAAACAAGATCCAAAGCCAATGTTCGTAAGTGACTTGTTGTAAACTTTTGAGAAGGAAGAATTAACAAAGTTGCTCTTGGAGTTCATCAACTGCTTTGTGTGGGATTATCATGAAATGTCCAGCTTGATCAATCCTTAGTTGAGCATCGATTACCCATAAAAGAAAGTTCTCGACCATTCAAGCAGCCTCCTAAGCAGATGACGACCAAAGTTACCCCGAAAATCAAAGAGGAGATCAAGCTACTCCTGAAGGCCAATTTCATCCGACCGATAAAATATGTTAAATGGATATCAAACATGGTCCTAGTGATGAAAAATAATGGTAAGTTAAGGGTTTGTAACGACTTTTAAAATTTAAACCTACTACATCAAAGGATGAAATTAGCCTTCACGAGTCCCATGCAGGTGGCAGATCGGCTGATCAATCAGGTTGCTGGACATGGGATTGCATCTTTCATGAACGGGCATTCTAGATACAATCAGATCTATATAACCTTAGACGATGTAGTAAAGATGAATTCTGATGTCCAGGACTGTTGGGAACTTATTGTTGGGTAGTGATGCCCTTCGGACTAAAGAATGAGAGTTACATACCAAAGGACGATGAATGTAATATTCCATGATATGATCGACCACTTTATGAAAGTATATGTAGACAATGTAATGGTCAAATTGATCGATGTGACCGAGCATCTGGTCCACTTGCATAGCTTTGGCATTGATTAATGCTATACCATTAGGAAACAAGACTGAGTTGCAAAGGTTCTTAGGTAAAGTTAATTTCTTAAGAAGATTTATTTTTAACTATGAAGGCAAGACTAACATTTTTTCTCCTTTGATAAAATTAAGGCAGGGGTCCTGTAAGACCCGTATCTTAGTCCGTACTATTTCGTAGATTTCCGCGGTATTTCTGGTCGAATTCCGGCAACCTTCGACCCTTAACTGATATTTACGTGCGACCCTGATTCGTATGTCGTCAACCCAAGTCGACTCAACCCAAGACCATTACTATAGTGACCGCGCCGTCGATGCGGTTCCGATGCCGCGACTCTCGCGCCGAGGCAATACCTTGGTCAGGAGATTTGGGTCAATGTTCGGTACGAGAAAAATGCCGCACGTTGCGAAACCCAAGAGAATCTCTACGAGGTGTCACATCAATCCATCAATCCATCAACATGTCAAGTACACATCACCTTTCACCCATTCCCAAGTAACCACAAACGTTTAAAATCTCTTACAAGCCCATACCTTTCTTACACCAAAAATCCTCAAAGTTAAAAAGTTCTTACACCACCCATGCTTTTCTTACACAAATGGCCACAAAAGTCAAGAATTTCTTACACACCCATCACTCACCACATCCATCACTCCATCACCCATCTCTCTCTCCCTTTACAAGTCTCTCTCTCTCTCATTTCTCAAAGCTTCATTTCAAGCAAGAAACACCTCCATACATATGAGCTCTCCAAGCCTTCCCAAGCAACAAAGGTGGCCCACTTTCCTACCCTTTCATCTCCCATCTCAACCATCCAAACTTTATCTCATCCATTGCAATCAAAGCTAAGGTGCTAAGGAACCCATAGGAGTAAGAAGATCGAACGGTGGGTGCTTGATAATAGTAGTTTTTCCTATTTTTGAGATGGGTCAAGTGAGGCCAACTGATCAATGGTTTGGATCTTACTTAGGACCCTAAGATGTGGCCGATGGCCCACTTTGATCATCATGATCATTCCATGATGAGGTCATTCTCCATGGACCCCATCATGATGTTTATTTCCATACTTTAGATAGGTCATTTAGACCGTCCATATTGGTGGGGAAGGGATCTCCACCTTTGATTTCAATTTTTTGATGGTCCCATGTGTAGGGGGATTCTTTTGATGTTTGTTTGTATGCAAGAGGGGCCCATAGTGGCGGGGCCCCTCCATCCTTGCCGATCTCTCTCCTTTTCTCTCTCTTTCTTTCTCTCTTTCCATGATCATGGCTCAATATGATGTGTGTATTTTACCCATGCCATCCACAACGGTGCGGCCCACCTTGATCATACCCTTTTAATCGAAGCCATCCATCTATTTTATCCAGGCCATCCAGTGGGCCTAGATGATCAACAAACACAAATATCATGTTGTTTCAAAATAGGCGGGCCATGTGGGACCCCACCTTGATGAGGTGTACATCCACACCATCCGTCTAGGGCCGCTGGAGGTATGAACTTGCGGTGGTGATGGCTGACAGTAAAGTGTTAACTGGCTGTGTGGTGTAATCACCTGCTGCATCAAATGAAATATTAAATAATATTATACATTATATTATTATAAAGAGGGTAGCTCATTAGTGGGACCCACCTCATGTTGAACGTGTTGGGTGGTGACTGCTGGTCAGCAGCCAGCTGAATTGGGTGTCATGTACGGCCCACCTTGATGCCTTAGATCCACGCCACCCATCTGTCAAGTGGTGGGACCCACTGCCTCTTCACATCAGCGATTCCGTGGGTCCCACGTGTGATGTAGACCGTCCAAACGGTGGGACCCATCCATAGCTCTACTGGCGGACTGAGTCGAAGATACCTCCTTTGAACACTGAGGTCCTGGCATGGGGTTCCCTAGGACAGTGACTAACAGTGAAGTGTGCCCTGACGTGGGTTCCATGGGACCCATCTACGCCGTCCATCCATTTGGAGTGGGCCACACCGTGCGGCGTGTAAGGTCTCCACCGTCCCTAGACGGTGGGACCCACCCCAGGTGTCGGGCCTCCCTTGATGTATGTGCATGTCTAGGCCGTCCAGGGCCTAAACGTTGCATTTTATTGATATAATATTAATATAGTATATTATATTATATTAATATATGATATAATATTATATATTATATTATAATATTATCTAATATCATAAGGTAGCTAAGGGTGGGCCCTACATGGGACCCACCTCTGCTGTAGTAAAAGTTGCACCGGCAGCAGCTATATATCTTTAATATATTATATTATATACTCTATATATATATGAGAGGGTGGACCCTTCATGTATTACCCACCTCTCTCTTTGAAAGCTTAAAAGCTGCACAACAGCAGCTAGTTTTATAAATATATTATATATTTAGCAGCCATATTATGTGTTGTGTCATGTCGTTCAACCATTTGTGACCCACCATAATAGTTGTTTGGGTGGTGGGAACCACCATGATGCATGTGTTGTATCCATGTCGTTCAACCATTTGTGAGATTACTGTAGGCACGGGAAAAAGAATGAGTCAGATCCTTAGCTCATGTGGACCCCACCGTGATACATGTGTTGAATCCAAACCGTCTATCCATTTTTAAAAGCTCATAACTTGAGGCTAAGATGAGCCAGATCCATAGTCCAAGTGGACCCCACCTTGGCCTATTTTGAGGCCCATCTTAATGTAGTTGTAGTAGTTCATTGGGGCCCACTTTGATGCGGACATAAGGCCCATGTCATGGGGCCATTTGATGTTTTAGGGGCCCATGGATTAAGGCCCACTGAGATGTAGTAGGGCCTATGAGTTGAGGCCCATTTAATGTACATATGGGGCCCGATTGGTGTGGCCCATTTGTTACATATAAGACCCATGAGATTAGGCTCATTTGATACAATTTAAGGCCCACGGGTTATGACCCATTGCAATGCACATAAGGCCCATTGGTGTGGCCCATTTGATGAATAAAAGGCCCATATGATATAGCCCATTTAATGTATTTAAGGCCCAATGGGATGTACCTAAGGTCCATTGCAATGTGTGAGCCCAACACGGATTATGTAACGATGTTTACGACAATTGTGCCTTGGGAGCAATGTTGGTTTGACGTCCACATTGCGAGTATAATGTTGGTTAAATGTCCGCATTACGACCTCCCTAGGGCCCATTGATAGGCCCGTACTTGTTGTAAGCAAACCGTCTAGGCCAGCTGCATTGTAAGGATAGTGCATTACTTTATAACATGAGTATAGTTCCATGACTCATGATCATACGCATCATATGTATGCTTGATATGAGAAGTGACTGATCATAGCATATGCCTTCGGGCAGATTATTTATGGGACCCCGATTAGGCGGTGCTGCCCTACATGATCGCACGATACGTGCAGGATTTGCTGCATGATTGGATATTGTGATTCATACATTTCGCATTGTGTGATATGGTTATTGTACGCCCTAGCGACATCGGGGCTGTAGCCTCCACAGGCATATTGTGGTTGCAAAGATTGGATACCAGAAATCTCGTTCTACATGGGGTGCTATAGATATCCCTGGGTGAAAGTCCCTAAACCCTTATGGTACCAAGAGGTTAGTCCAATGTCTAGACCGAGTGGGTAGATGAGCGTTGAGTGCCGATTACCAAATGGTTGAGCTCTCCACTGTGTCGTGGTCGGTTGGAAGGGGGTGCGACCTTACCCACCCAAGTGTAGGGGGTAATGCTAGGCTGAGTCTAATCAGCTCGAGGAATGGGTCCGCTATCGACGAGTCGAGCCCGATATTGGTAGACGGATAGTGAGGTCTCTTCCACTTACCTTATTGTGCGCGATGAGGCGATGATCTGGTTTAGAGTGTACTAGACCCCGGTGAGATCTCAGATTTAAGCTGTATTGATGTGTGGACATAGATAAGGATTTGTATGCTTGAGTTGCATTTCACATCGCATGACCTTGGGATGGCCGATATCATTCATGTATTGCATCGCATAGCTTTAGTACGGCTAATGATTTTCATGGATCCATCCGTATATTCTGCATTACTCTGATACTGCATGTTCATATTACTATCTTGCGCACACACTTTCACCATCCTCTAAGCTTTCTATAAGCTTATGCACGACCGTTACGTACAGGTGACGTTGGGGCGCAGCAGCGTTGAGGCAGGAGTGCTTTGCAGATCACTATAGAGATTTTATTCATCATTATTGTATTTCCCTTTATGCTCATTGTACTTGTAAAGTTTTTGATCATAGTGGAAATGTAATGACGTTTTTGGTTGTTGTTGTGGGTTATGCCTTTAGTTATGCTTATCATGAATCAAACTGATGTTGAAAATCCTCCTCGTAGCATCCCAGGATCGGAACCTGGTGAATGGGAGCTGGGAGCCGAGAATGGGGTTCTACGGAGGCTGTCGGAGCCAGATTCGGCAGTCGGGAATTTTTTGAGCCCGGTTTCCGAGTTTGGGGCGTGACAGGTCCAAATTTATTTGGGAAGCGAAATATTAGCTAGCTTTTGACAAGATTAAACAATATATAATGGAGTCACACATGTTGATCCCACTGATTAAAGATTGTCCACTCAAATTATACATTTCAGCCTTAACAGAGTCCGTTGGAGCTCTGTTAGCACAAGATGACGGCATGTGGAAGGACCAAGCAATCTATTATCTGAGTAGGACACTACTCGATGCCAAAAGAAGATATTCAAACATGGAGAAATTATGCTTGTCTTTGTATTTTTGGCCACTAAGGTAAGGCATTACTTATTGGCCGAAAGACTAAATGTAATAGTACTCACTAACTTGATAAAATATTTGTTGAACTGGCTAAATTAGTTAATGGGCACTTGCCCTATCTGAATTTGATCTCCATTATGTCCCGCAGAAAGAAGTAAAGGGTCATGTCATAGCTGATTTTCTAGCCGATCATTCTTCTAACCTAGAGAAACAAATTCCTCTGTGCATACTTAATCTATATTGTGTGTAACTCACACCATGGAAGTTAATCATTAATGGGTTGAGGACACATGACATGTCTGGAGATGGGGTGATCTTAATTGCTCCTAATGGGAATCGGCAAGAGTTAGCGTTTCAATTAGAATTCGATTGTACTAATAATCAGGCCAAATATGAAGCTATGATAATCGGCTTGGAATTGTTATTGGAACTGGGCACAAAAATAATGACCATTATAGGAGATTCGCAATTGGTGATAAACCAAATGGTGGGACTATTTAAATGCAATGGCCCATCTTTACTGCCATATTATGCCTTAGCGGCCCAATCACTCGAACAATTTGAAGAGGTTGAGTTAATGCATGTTACTAGGGAGATTAACACGGATGTTAACGAAATGCCATAGTTAACTGTAGAACTCAATGCCTAGGGAGGGTCGTCCATGTCGTTGATTATAGTCCAAAGGAGACCCTTCCCCTATGTTTTTCAGAGAGAAAATATAGTGGAAGTTTACTAGGTAGAACCAGAGGAGGATAATTGGAGGGTTCCTTTCATGAGTTATTTACAAAGTCCTCATACCAAGATTAATAAAAACATATGGAGATCAGCTGCAAATTAGGTAATGGTCAACAACGAGATGTATTGAAAGGGGGACGGTGGGGTTTTACTTCGGTGTTTATCAAAGAAAGAAGCTATGCTAGCCATGGAAGATGTCCATGAAAGGATTTGTGAGGCACACTAGGCTAGTAGAAAGATGAAACTCACACTTAGATGTTATGGTTGTTTCGGGCCAAAGATGATAGCTGATTGCATCTAATATGCTAAAGGGTTGTGAAGCTTACCAGCGGAATGCACTAGTCCAGCATGTGCCTGCGACCGAGATCCATCCTATAATAAAGCCATAGCTGTTTCAAGGATAGCCGATCAATTTAATCGGTCAGATTCACCATCTTTCAACCCGTATGGACTCATTTATCATCGTAGCAACTGACTACTTCACCAAGTGGGGAGAAGAAAAACCTATGAGGGGAATTGGCCACCAAGAAATTATTGGGTTTATCAAAATTAACATTATTCATCATTTTGGGATACCAGAGTCCATCATTATGGACCGAGGAGCATTGTTCTTGACTAAAGAAGTGTGGGTAATGGCTGACAATATGGCATAAAAATCTTGCACTCGACCCCATACTATGCTAAGGCTAATGGTCAGGCTGAAGCTTGTAACAAGTTAATCAAGAACATTCTGAAGAAAATGATTTGAAAAAATTCTCGAGAGTGGCACATCAAGCTTTCTGAATATCTCTAGGTCTACAAAACATCGCCTCACACTAGTACTGGGGTTAGTCCATTTTTGTTAACTTATGGACACGATGCAATCATGCCCCTAAAGATCACTATACCGTCACTACGAACTGCGTATCAAGCCAAGTTAACTCCTTTGGAGTTTACAGAGGCAATGTTGGCTATACTTGAGGGATTTGATGAGGTCTGGATAAGGGCTTTACATTCAATTGTGGCCAATAAAGCCAGCGTAGAACGTGCATATAACAAAAATGTGAATTGAAAGTACTTCAAAGTAGGCGATACATTTTGGAAAATGATATAGTCAATCGCTCAGAAGGATCGATCCTTAGGCAAGAAGTGGTTGCCCACATGGGAAGGACCATATGTCATTAAGCAAGTCCTTAAAAAGGGGAGCCTATGTCTTGAGAGACATTGATGGGAATATTGCATGGGCCCTCATAAATGGCCAATTCTTAAAATTCTACTTCCCTTCACTGTAGGAAGTCGTAAAAGATCATATCAGAAAAAGCTGGCAAAATAAATAGTTCATTCAAATAAGAGCCTTGGAATAAAAAATAGTTGATTATAGGATCAATAAAAAAAATTTTAAAGTAGAATTAAAAAAATAAGAGTTGGTGGATTGGACGGTCGAGCTACAAACAGGTCAATTTGATCTCTTCAAACCTTTTAGCAGCCGATGCTTTCGCTTTCATCGCCATCTTTCACCTCTCGGTCCATGAGACATGTTGGCTCACGAGCTGTGCGGAGGAGCGGTCGATCAATGTGAGACAATGGTCAAGTGCGACATACTACAAATTAACCGACTTCTTTTCAGCTTCACTGGATTCAGCATGGTCATGGTAGAGTGTTATCCAAGACTCAATGAACGTGGCCAGCTCCTCCTTTTGGGTTGATCACGGTTTGGATAAAGGCGATGAGTCTCAACTAAGTCGACAAACAGATTGTTACATGCAATCTTCATACACTACAACATCTCCTCATTAAAGTAATGTTTGTGATTCCAGTGCAATCATTTCTTCCAAGCTACTTCATGGTAGGCCGACAAAGCTCTGAATTAATCATTAAGGGTTAACAAATGGGATAATGAAGTAGTGTAGAGTTTAAATTCTCAGTCAACCTTGGAGTATTCTTCTCCAAGTTACTGGAGTTCCGAAAGAATGTTCAAAACCTCTTAGGGTGGCTTGAGATCTTCAGGAAGCTCAGTGGCATCCCTGAGGAAGGGATAAGGATCGTATAAAAAGGAAGAGCATGAGAAGGATTTAATCCCTCATGCGAAGATTTCTTTCATAATTTTGATTGACAAAGAAGAGAAATCCATAAGGGCTGAAGTAGTGGCAATAAAATTCTTGGTTCGAGTGCACTTATGATGCATTTTGGATCCTAAGGGTTGCTTTTATAGATTGAAACTTCAACAATTAATATGCATTAGATAGGGCGTGACAGTTGGCAACCTGAAACTAATGGCCACCGTGTAATTTCATTTATGAGATCTTGGGGGAATGTAGTGAAATAAATGGGATCCCCTTGGAAAGTGTCGCGTCATTACCGTGGTTGAGGTAGCGCATGCACGTAAATAGGAAAATCATTAAGTATAGTGCAGCCTTAGGGCAACATAGGGGATTGGCTGATGGCTAACTTAACATCAAGCATCTTATGGATAAACACTCAAGTGGTAGTGCTGAAATAGAGATACATCCAATGTCCTAAACAAAATGAGTGAATTTTCTTAATTTTCTACTACTCTGCAGGTCATCATCCGCATTATAAAAGAAAGAAAACATAAACAAGAAGTCTAAAGGCAGTCAAGTGTCTTAGTCTCAAACTCATTGAGGAGAGCCTGCATCTCCACTTCATTATTTTCCTTAGAGGAAGCCCAAGTTTGCTTATTCTTCAATTAAAAGCGACAAGAGATGGAGTAACGGATCAAGAGTAACTGATTGACACAGTGCACTCGATGAAACTTCCTTCTCAGCTACTTTTTTAGTGCTAGAACTTTCCTCCGATCGTTCTTGATACATGGAGATCTGTTCATTCATGAACGCTAGGTCATTTGGGCTTCCCATCTCCTTGAAAAAGTAGGCATGTTCTCATTCTTCCAATTCTTCGATTATTCTAGCTCGGTAAGACAATAACATCCTCGACATGGTTCAATTGAATTAGTACGTTTGGACAGATTACAATCTCTCGTACCTAGCTAGTTCCTGTTTGCTACTCATCGCTGAAGAGTCCTCTTTCATTGTGGCTTACTATCGGAGGTATGCCAATTCACCTGATTAGTAAAAGTTAGTTTATAATATTGATCCCCCATGGCACACAAATGTTTCAGCTTTTGGACAAGTTCTTTGAGCGCAAATTTGATTCAGCCATGGATGAAGCATTTTTTGCAAAACCATTGGCATTGAACAATAGGCTAGAATGTGAATATTCCTTCAGGCCCATTCAAAAATTTCCTTTAAGTAAGATTCAACACCTGTAATAAGAGAAGAAGAATTGGAAGCCATTAAAACAGATCAAGGCTGTAAGGAAATGTTGATGTGAGAATAGAATGGGAATCAGATGATGTTTAAATAAGGATTTCCAATACCCACGATCTATGCAGGATGTGGAAATGAGATCATCACACGTTCTAGGGCATGAAATTTGGAGGTTACCCATGTTTACTAAATTTTATGGATTAGTCAACAAGCAGTTATAAACAAAGCAACAAACAGAAAAATAGAGAGGCGATGAAGTGTAAAATGGCTCAACAGTCGTTCATATAACATCAGAAAGATTACAATCAAAATTCTACAAATAGAAATTATTTTAATGAATCCCTTACCATCCCTACCTATCCCCTTGCTGTTTACAGTGAAGCCCCTTTCTTGACTGCAGAACAAAGAAGTTAGGTACAAAGACCCTCCTAGACTCGGCCATAGCTTGTTTAGCTTCAAGATGGTAGATGATGACGCTAGCGTGATAACACATCTCGAGCAGCCCTTAGAACTTGTAACATCCCGAAAATCGGGGGGGTCGAGCAAAAACCCAACTCCCGAGTTCCAAAATGTTATTTATGCAACATAGATATGTATGATTGAATGTTGTCTGTGATAATGTATTAGACATGAGTGAGATTAAGCTAGAACCGCATATCATACTCCAGAGACAGTTAAATTAACCAGCGGAAGTCTGTAATAGTATGTATAACATATATAAACTGTTGTATGTCTCCAGAGTGTGAACATGTTACCAGGTTATACATATACATGTATACTCCAAAAGTAGATGAAACGAATATACATGAGTGCGCTAAAAATATAAAATGACAAATGTCAAAGTATCTAATCAACCTCCCTGTAGTCCCGTCGATCAGAACACGCATAAAGGAGGGATCCTCCTCATCATCATCAAGTCCGGCTCTGCCTCACAGGCCGCGCCATCATCTGCAATCACAAAAAGGTCTGGTGGGTGTCCGGAACACCGTCCCGTAACGTGGGAGTGAGTAGCTAACTCAGTGGAATAATAGAGCAAGGATTAACATGTTCTCAAATCAATCATGCGATAATAGTAAAGCAATAAATCAAACAATCCTAATACTGTTGTTAATGCAATTATGACATGACGTGATGTATGCCCTCACCGACGATCACCCTCATACGGCAACATCTTACGACCGCGGCATGCCACACTCCCTAGAGTGCTCCACATCTTCCAGGCACATGCAATGCTATGGTGATATGATTACCAAGTTGTTATTAATCCATTCAAACAGCAGGATTGGGAAACTAAGGTACTTCCCTTGTATCAATCCCAACACGGATCCTGTCTAGGGTCGTCACTCCTAGTAATCTCATACGATGTACATTTCGTAGGTCGCTGCAAGGGCTGCCAGGGCTGTTGCACGCACTCGTTGCTCCGCTCCCCCATCACCTTATCAATACAGGCCTACTGTACTCTACTGCACGGAAGGGTCGTCGCCTCCCGTGAACTCAGAATACGCTCGCGGTCACTACAAAGGGCTGCCAGGGCTGTTGCTCGCACTCGTTGCACCGCTCCCCCATCACCTTATCAGTGTAGGCCGACAGCAAGAATATAGTGTCCCATACCACCATAATCTGCTCACGAGTCATAGGTGCTCACTGGTCACTACGGGGAGGTTTGTGGCCCCAGCGTAGGCCGACAGCTCGACCACGGTGTCCCATACCACCATGCCCGGCTCATGAGTCTTTATGGATCAAGGTACCATGGTTAACAGGGTTTACAATGGTAAGTTCAGTACCCTAGGTTCAAGCAGTTATGATACATACAAGGTGAACAAACATCGGCCAGTCGGGTTACTTGACGGGCTCGACTAGTGCGATCGCATCTCGAATTGAACGACATGAAGTGCGTGAAACACTTCGCGTGGCCTAACCACTGCCGCCAACTCTCAACACGAATCACATTCATCGACGCGTCGTTCGTGGCTATGACCAGTCAGCCACGAATTCGCTCGGTTACCGACTGCCTGGACTAAGTCAAGTCCCACACATCTATGGAATTACATTAACACTATACAAAGGTGTTGGAATTGAAATACATCATGTGAGCATGTTAGCACATGTTATAACATTCAACTTAAGCAAATCTTCAAGGCATACTTCCCATGCATATTCAACTTAAGCAAATCCTCAAGCACATACATTCCATGCATGTAATGAAATCATGCATTTTGTCAACATGTAGAAAATCATTTAGGTCAGCATAATAATTGAAAAATCAATCACAAACTATCAAATAACATCATTTAATTCAATACATACTAATACAAGCATTTATACAAACACATACACTACACACTTAAGTCTACATATAGTATGTCGACCCAAAGTGCGCAACTAGGCGAATCTCTTCGCCAAACTAATTATGCACGCATTCCTAACTTCCTAATGCGACAACAAACCATGTCAATCACATCAGCAAAATATGAATGTAAACGGTACTTCCTACAAATGACTAAAATGCCCTAAATCTCATATTCTTCGTTAGCTTACGAAACGGGAAACGGAGAGCATTTTGTACATGTCAAACGGCGATGCCGTCAAGAATCTACTATTAAACGACATTGAAAGCTTTGGAAACAGTCAATCAAAGCGTCTAATATCCGCACCTTATGTCTTGTAGACTCGAGAATTGAAACGGAGCGTATACGCTTCGTCTACGGCGAGTAAGGAGCCTAATACACAAGATCCATAAGCTACATCGCTATGGAAACAAGGGAGACTCAAATCAACAACTATTTAGGGTTTTTACTTACCTAGGATCGCGGTGGAATCACCGGGAAAGCGGTAGAGGTGTGTTGCTTAAGCACGTGCAACGCGTAGTACAAGTGGCAGGAAGAACTCTCCCACACTCTCACAATCTCCCACCTTTTTCTCTCTCCCAAGCTAGGGCTTCTCTCAAATTCGGATGGGAGAGAGGAGTGAGGGTTTCAACCCCTTTTATAGCCAACAACATGCCCAAAATAGGCTTGGGAACAATGTTTACTTGGTGCCTAACCAAATCGGGGCCGTTTCGGTCCAAAAGGGCATTTCTGGAGGTCCCCTGGCCAAATGCGGTCGGACTTAAGCTCGTGCATACTGGATCTAGCACGCATCCAGATTTCAGGCCGGTAGGGTTCCCAGATCGCACGTGGCGGCCCAGTTTCAGTTTAACGGTCACCGCACCAAGATCAGGCCTATAAGTCTCGTGATATGTAATAGAAATTTTTCCTGATCCAAGGGTGTAATTTGGCTGTATTCTGACGGTCAGAATGCTTAATACTGATGCGTCAAATTTGTGTGCCAGATTTGAATTTGAAATTCCAACTATGTCCCTATTCACACTCTCTTCGGTCCGGGCTCAATGAAATAGCCTGTGATCGTCAGTTGGACTTGATATTCGAAACGATTGCCAAGCCCAGCTAAGTGGTCATAACGGTCTAAGATGGTAGGCATCTGACTTACGACGCGCGGTCTAGATCGAATACAAAGTTTCAAGGAGGTCCCGAGAACAAACCGGCTTAGAGTTTGATCCGAGGCTTTAGAGCATTATAGCACCCTTGGTTCCACTCGCTTTGGGCCTTGTAGAACGTATTTAAAGCGATCAGGGACCATTTCCCAGCTATTCTAACGTTGCACTAGCTAACTTAGTCATATTTTCTAAAGGAATTGATTCTAAGTGGTTTCTTTGGCTATGGAATTGGGTTCTAAGCAATTTTCCAGGTGTTTCAATTGACCCATTGCCTAAGGACGTCAAATCTCAGATTGGTCAAAATCCGGGGTGTTACAGAACTCCTGGAGGATAGGTACCTTACTGAGCAGAGTAGGGTCTGTCCAGGAGAAGAAACGCTATTGTTCAAGTAATCGATCGAGTTTGTCGACCGACTTGGCGTCAAGGACTTAGAGCTCACCCATTACATCTTACATATTGCTGGAGGGAGAAGGAGATTCAGTGCAGTTATCTCCCTAGCTAAGGCCTACTAGAAAGAAGAAATGATGTTGTCCATGGGAGGAAAGTCTTTACTGGAGGGGACAGGAGTAGTCTCAATTAGAACCACTTCAGTAGGAGTGGCCTCAACAACCTCAATTGGGGCAGACTCAACAACCTTAGTTAGAGTGGTCTCTATGATCTCAACCGGGGTGGGCTCTATAGTGTCGACTAGAGTAGTCTCAATAACAATGACCATGGTGACAACTGTTTCCTCAGCTTTAGCCACATCTCTTTGGCCTTAACCATCATCTTAGCTACCTCATTGATGGCTGCAATCTCAGGCTCAACTAAAGTTGAAATCTCTCTAATGGTTATGGGAGCCGGTCCTGTTGGGAGGATCATCAACGGAGAAGGGAGGTTCGCAATTAATGGCAAGAAGGTGGCACCACGACCACGCTCTGATAAAATAGGAAGGACTGCGAGGGACATGTATCATGTATTACGAGTCATTTAGAAGATTTCTAACTACAGGCAAACTTTTATCACCGGTTGGGATCTCAGTAATCATAGGGTTAGTGTAACGCCCGTGAAAAATCCGTACTTGGGCTCGAGTACCAACTTGACCCGAAATTGCGTAGAATTCATTCCTTTAGAAAATATGACTAGGTTAGCTAGTGCAACGTTAGAATAGCTAGGAAATGGTCCCTGATCACTTTAAATACGTTCTACAAGGCCCAAAGCGAGTGGAACCAATGGTGCTATAATGCTCTAAAGCCTCGGATCAAACTCTAAGCCGGTTTATTCTCGGGACCTCCTTGAAACTTTGTATTGGATCTAGACCGCGCGTCGAAAGTCCGATACCTACCATCTTAGACCGTTATGACCACTTAGCTGGGCTTGGCAATCGTTTCGAAAATCAAGTCCAACTGACATTCAGAGGCTATTTCATTGAGCCTGGAGTGAAGAGAGTGAGAATAGGGTTAGAATTGGAATTTGAAATTCAAATCTGGCACACGATTTGACGCATCAGTATTAAGCGTTCTGACCATTAGAATACAGCCAAATTACACCCTTGGATCAGGAAAAATATCTATTACATATCACGAGACTTATAGGCCTGATCTTGGTGCGATGACCGTTAAACTGAAACTGGACCGCCACGTGCGATCTGGGAACCCTACCGGTCTGAAAACTAGATGTGTGCTAGATCCAGTATGCATGAGCTTAAGTCCGACCGCATTTGGCCAGGGGACCTTCAGAAATGCTCATTTGAACCGAAACGGCCCCGATTTGGTTAGGCACCAAGTAAACATTGTTCCCAAGCCTATTTTGGGCATGTTTTAGGCTATAAAAGGGGTTGAAACCCTCACTCCTCTCTCCCATCCGATTTTGAGAGAAACCCTAACTTGGGAGAGAGAAAAAGGTGAGAGATTGTGAGAGAGAGTGGGAGAGTTCTTCCTGCCACTTGTGCTACGTGTTGCACGTGCTTAAGCAACACACCTCTACCACTTTTTCGGCGATTTCACTGCGATTCTAGGTAAGTAAATACCCTAAATAGTTGCTGATTTGAGTTTCCTTTGTTTCCATAGCGATGTAGCTTATGGATCTCGTGTATTAGATTCCCTATTCGCCGTAGACGAAGCATATACGCTCCGTTTCAATTCACGAGTTTACAAGACATAAGGTGAGGATTTTAGACGCTTTGATTGACGGTTCTCAACGCTTTCAATGTCGTTTAATAGTAGATTCTTGACGGTATCGCTGTTTGACATGTACAAAATGCTCTCCGTTTCCCATTTCGTAAACTAACGAAGAATATGAGATTTAGGGCATTTTAGTCATTTGTAGGAAGTTCTGTTTACATTCATATTTTGCTGATGTGATTGACATGGTTTGTTGTTGCATTAGGAAGTTAGGAATACGTGCATAATTAGTTTGGCGAAGAGATTCGCCTAATTGCGCACTTCGGGTCGACATACTATATGTAGACTTAAGTGTGTAGTGTATGTGTTTCTATAAATGCTTGTATTAGTATGTATTGAATTAAATGATGTTATGAGATAGTTTGAGATTGATTTCTCAATTAATATGCTGACCTAAATGATTTCCTACATGTTGATTATATGCATGATTTCATTACATGCATAAAATATATGTGCTTGAAGATTTACTTAAGTTGAATGTTATAACATGTGTTAACATGCTCACATGATTGTATTTCAATTCCAATACTCTTACATAATTTGTTGATGTGATTCCATAAGTGTTTGGTACTAGACTTGGTCCAGGCAGTCGGTAACCGAGCAAATTCGTGGCTGACTGGTCTTAGCCACGAGCGACGCGTCGATGAACGCGAGTCGTGTTTGAAGTTGGCGGCAGTGGTTAGGCCACGCGAAGTGTTTTACGCACTTCATGTCGTTCGACTTGAGATGCGATCGCGCTAGTCGAGCCCGTCAAGTAACCCGACTGGCCGATGTATGTTCACCTTGTATGAGTCATAACTGCTTGAACCTAGGGTACTGAACTTACCATTGTAAACCCTGTTAACCATGGTACCTTGATCCACGAAGACTCATGAGCCGGGCATGGTGGTATGGGACACCGTGGTCGAGCTGTCGGCCTACGCTGGGGCCACAAACCTCCCCGTAGTGACCAGTGAGCACCTAGACTCGTGAGCAGATTATGGTGGTATGGGACACTATATTCTAGCTGTCGGCCTACACTGATCAGGCGACGAGTCCTTTGTAGTGACCGCGAGCGTATTCTGAGTCCACGGGAGGCGACGACCCTTCCGTTGCAGTAGAGTACAGTAGGCCTGTATTGATAAGGTGATGGGGAAGCGGTGCAACGAGTGCGAGCAACAGCCCTGACAGCCCTTGCAGTGACCTACGAAATATACATCGTATGAGATTACTAGGAGTGACAACCCTAGACAGGATCTGTGTTGGGATTGATACAAGGGAAGTACCTTAGTTTCCCAATCCTACTGTTTGAATGGACTAATAACAACTTGGAAATCATATCACCATAGCATTGCATGTGCCTGGAAGATGTGGAGCACTCTAGGGAGTGTGGCATGCCGTGGTCGTAAGATGTTGCCGTATGAGGGAGTTCATCTGTGAGGGCATACATCACGTCATGTCATCTTGCATTAACAACAGTATTAGGATTGTCTGATTTACTGCTTTACTATTATCGCATGATTGAATTGTGAACATGCTAATCCTTGTTCTATGATTCCACTGAGTTGATCACTCACTCCCACATTACGGGATGGTGTTTGCAACACCCACCAGACCCTGTTGTAGATGCAGGTGAGGCTGAGATCCAGGAGGTGGAGCCAGACTTTGACGAGGACCAGGACGAGTTCTCGTACATGCAGTATCACGATGGCTTCGCATAGGCGACCTGGATCGATGGGACTTCAGTGAGACCATTTTGGATATTTATTTTTGTTCATGTATATGTATATGAGACTCAGAGATGTATTCATACTTTAGAGACAGATGAGGTTTACTTTGTTTTTCCATACAGTGATATATATATTGTTTAGTCTTCCGCTTGCTTTTATCACTAGATCTGAAGTATGAATTGCAGTTTTGGTATACTTTTACTCATGTGAATGCTTTAAATCAGACAACATTGAATCATAATCATTTTTGTTGCATAAGTGACGGCCTGGAACTCGGGAATTGAGTTTAGACACGACCCCCGATTTTCAGGGTGTTACAGTTAGGGACCCCTGGGATTGTTGATGTCACTATTAGAGCTACTAATGTTATTATTGTCGGTTGTTGTGGCTGGGCCGCCACCATCTGTTTCTTAGTAGAAGTTAACTCCTAAAGTAACTACAAGAAGAATATAAAAGAGTAAGTTTCTGCAAATGCTAAAGAATCAATACAAACAGATGTATTAGCGAGCGATCTCCACCTAGGTTGGATTGAACAACATAGGTGACAAACCAATCTCTAACAACATGAGGATTTTTTATTATGGTCACCAATGAAAAGGCAGAAGTAGGGAATGGTGGCAGATTAAGGCAATAAGGAGTAAGATACTTTTTAAAAGGAAGATCAGGATTATTCAATCTCTCTCTATCCCGCCACATTTATTCTAACACTTATTAAAATTGGCTTCTTAATGTTGTTTCAAGCCCTCGTCATTCTCTTTTCAATAGTTAGCAATAGTGAGACTGGGTCAGTACTTGGTTTTGAAATATGTTTTGAAAGAAGATATGTCCTCGATTGAAGAAGTACCTGATGGTCGATGAGGCCTTGCGGATATAGATAGAGGTCAGTCCTTTATTATTGAAGGTGGTTTGAGAGGACTGCACACTGGAATGAAAGAACGAGAACTTTAAGAGGTTAATTGGGAAGATCTCCTAAATCTAAAATCTTCTTCAGGGCCGGCTATGACTGCTGAGTAGGTGCTGGAGCATCAGAATCCTCTCTCACGAACTCTTAACTCGTTGAGACAGTAGCCTCAAGCGTTGGAGCTGGAACAAGAGAGGTGGCAACCAATCTGGTCTTCAGCTTGCTCATTATCTTCTTAGTGGGTGGGGTTGTTGGTGGAGCAGCAACAATCTGGTATAGTGAATTTCCCACCATGTAAGGAAGATATCCATTGCATGTTGAAGGTTAGGATAACTATGAAGCACTATAGCATTTTCCTCTTTGTGATATGTAGTATTAATTATAATGATGTAGAGCTCTACATTGGTCACTATGAGATGGTCACAGGGTGGTTGGTTGTAGGTTTTATGAGTGAGAGGACATGGAATGCATTAGACAAGGCCAAATTGCCAAGTAAGTAATGACGAGTAATAATACTCGATCCTGGCCTTCGTGTTCTTACCTATCTAGATCGTTCCTCCTTAGGGAATATCTCGGTCGAGGATGTAACTTTCCCATGCGTGGTGGGATAGATCAGCCAAATACTCATCTTCTAGCTCAAATCGGTCAGTGAGTCTACTTGGTTGATACATTTTTCCTTCTAAGAAATACATGAATGTCTAGTTCTTCTTGGCCTTCTTCAGAATAAAGAAGAGATGGAGATACTGCTCAACTATGAGATTATCCTGGATAGAATAAAGAATTCAATCGTTGAAAGAAGAATAAGGTTTCCCTTCATGCATGATGTGATAGAATATAGAAGGGTGGAAGTATGCGTAGAACCACATCTGTAGGAGGCACAACGACCTCCTATAGAATGTAGTCCTATATGAGTGGTCTAATAGAGACCTCGTGTAACACCCCGTACTTTTCAGTACTCGGGTTCTACCATGGAGATCTAAATCAGTTTACACGTGTGTGGGAACACATGTAACTTACCTTACATAGCGTCATACAGTGATTCTCAATCTATCCATCTCAACCGTCTAATACAACCTTGATTCATAAATCAAGTCATCTGGTTATTGAGTCTCGATGATAAAAATCATCTCATCATGAAAATGGCATTTATCTTCAGGAACATTGTATTGCTAAAATCTCAAGGGCAATGAAGGTCTAAACCCTGCCCTATTAGACAAATTGAACCATATGTTATCAATCTTGGGTACCAGATCATCAACATCAACCATTTAACCAATTCACATCATAACAGTGTACAATCCAACCAGTGATCCCAATACTAACAATTAGACCCCGAGATATGATAGACATTTATTAAACACAAATAGATATAAATTATTTGCTAATGACCTAATCATTAAATGCATGATAAAATATGTAAATAAAATAATTACCATAATAAGAATATTAATAATAACATTGCGAATGATATCTTAATAATAAGAAAAATATTGTAAATGCCACCTAGACAATCATAATCATAATCATCAATGGACTCCTAACATTGAAATAGGTTTGAAGGCTAATTTGGACCATCAAGAATACAAAATGCACTGCTAATGGCCCTTTAAAGAAGAGTAAGACCCCTTTAGATTGTTGATTTTTTTGAATAGCATGACAATCTAACCATTAAATCAATGGAAATAGACAATTAAAGAACACAACTCCCTTAATATGGCCCACTCGAGCCTTGGATCTGCTTCATCCTTTATCAAAGGTGAATTTTGGACAAGAGGAACCAGATAGATGGAATGTATTTCACCTTGGTGTTGCTTGTGTACCAGGAGTGGTGCACTCGCTATGCAGTAGTCCAAGAAACCCAGTCAAATCTAGGTTGACTCCAGAATTCCAAAGAAGGAAACCTCCTTCTTTACTTTTTACTTCTCGCCATCGTCCATTTCAAACGTACTGCATGATGCATTAGATCGGTGGGCCATTATGATTGATCATCAAGATGATCGGAACCATCCATCGTGTGCACCCCTCAAAAATGACCTAAACCCTAGTTTTTAAAAAGACCTAAACACATGTGCATGCATACAACAACAAGTGTAAGTGGTTAAGCATGTGAGCATGGTTGTGTTTCTAGCAGTTTCAAAACTAACCCATTGTGATTAATGTGGGCCACCTTGATCTAATCCAAACAGTTCATATGATCCAGGGGGTGGGGTTGACCAAATCCACACCATCCATACATACTCATGCACACGTGCATGCACTCAAACCCGAGCCCAAACAGAGATGCATGCGGCAGTTTCAAAAATGAAAACCGTTTCTCCTTACCACAGTGGCAATCTACATGAAAGGTAATCCTCCAATCCCAACCATTCATCTGGGCAAAGCACAACCCTCCATATAGTTAAATCACCACCCTTAGATTTAGGGCTCCATCGCCAGCTGTATAAACAAATAACCGAACCCATTTGTTGGAATGTAAGTGGGGTGCCCTAGATTGAATCCACACCCTTCATTCATCATCCAATGACCTAGGAAAGCTAGATTTTGCCATAAGAAGGGAGGGAAAACAACTCTCTCTTATCTCTTACAAAGACCTAAAGAAAACTAGTCACTGCCTTCCAAGCTTGAACCCATTGGGAAAATGCCAATAGAGCTTCGTTCCCTCACTCTCACAAGCACCATGAAGCACAATAAAACCCTTTAGAAGCATCCGTTTGAAGAAATGAGTTGCTGGTGAGCTAGCCATCTTCCCTGGAAAAACCCGACTAACTGACCTACCAATGGCCACATTCTAGGTACAACTGGAATGAAAAGGAAGATGGGGAAAATAAAGAGAGAGGGTAGGAAGAAATAATGGAGAGAAGAGTGAGGGAGAAATAAGAAGTGAAACAGAGGGAGGGATTGACTCGAGAGGTGACGCACTGCACCATCCTGCACTGAGTTGGGGTTGTTGTCTGACCTCGTGTTGCATCGAGCTGACATCATTCAGGTCGGGTCGAGCTTGGCTCAGTCTAGGTTATCCCAGAAGATAGGAGCAAGGATGAGTAGAATGTGGGTTGCTCGCTACCAGTTCGTGCTTGCTGACTCGTTCGGCTTCTTCGAGTCGAATTGGGTTGTTGCCGAGTCAGGCAGCCTCGACTCGGTTTGGAATCATAGTTCAAGTTAGAGGTATAGATTAAGTCAGGTTTGGGTTTAGTCCTACTGTTGCTGAAATTCCAGCACGAGAGTGTGTAACACCCTGGATTTTGGCCAATCTGGAATTTGACGGCCTTAGGCAGTGGGTCAATTAAAACACCTGGAAAATCGTTCAGAACCCAATTCCATAGCCAAAGAAACCACTTAGGATTAATTCCTTTAGGAATTAAGCGTAAGTTAGCTAGCGCAACGCTGGAGTAGCTGGGAAATAGTCCCTGATCACTTTAAATACGTTCTACAAGACCCAAATCGAGTAGAACTAATGACTCTATAATACTCTATAACCTCGGACCAAACTCTGAGCAGGTTTGTTCTCTGGACCACTTTGAATCTTTGTATTGGATCTAGACCGCGCGTCGAAAGTCCGATACCTCCTATCTTGGACCGTTAGAACTGCCTAGCTGGACTTGACACACATTTCAAAAATCAAGTCAAACCGATAATCACAGGCCATTTCATTGAGCCCGGACCGAAGAGAGTGCGAATAGGGACAGAATTGGAATTTCAAATTCAAATCTGGCACACGACTTGACGCGTCAGTATTGAGCGTTCTGACCGTCAGAATTCAGCCAGATTACACCCTCGGATCAGGAGAAATTTCTATTTTATATCATGAGACTTTCAGCCCTGATCTACGTGCGGTGACCGCTGAACTGAAACTGGTCCGCCACTTGCGATCTGCGGACCCAGCCGGACTGAAAACTTAATACGTGCTAGATCTGGTACACGTGAGCTTAAGTCCGATCGCATTCGATCAGGGGACCACCAGAAAGCATCTTTTGGACCGAAACAGCCCCGATTTGGATATGCACTAAGTGAACTTTGTACCGGAGCAGATTTTCGGTGTTTTTGGGCTTATAAAAGGGGTTGAAACCCTCACTCCTCTCTCCCATCCGAATTTGTAAAAATCCCTAGATTGGGAGAGAGAAAAGGTGAGAGTTTGTGAGAGAAGGTGGGAGAGATCTTCCTGCCAGCTGCTGATGTACGTGCTTAGGCGACACACTCCAATCACTTTCGCGACGATTCCAACGCACTTCTAGGTAAGAAAAACCCTAACCACTTGCTGATTTGGGGATTTCTTCGATTCAAATAGAATAGTAGCTGATGTACATGTGTATCAGGTTGTCTGATCGCCGTAGACGAAGCGTATACGCTCCGTTCGAATCAATACCTTTATAAAGTGACAGGTGCGGATTTTAGATGCTTTGATTGACTGTTTCCAAAGCTTTCCATGCCGTTTAATAATAGATTATCGACGGTAACACCGTTTGACATGTACAACATGCTGTCCGTTTCCTGTTTCGTAAACCAACGAAGAATATGAGATTTATGGCATTTTAGTCATTTGTAGGAAGTACTGTTTTCATGCATATTTGGTTGATGTGATTGATATGAATTGTTGTCGCATTAGAATGTTAGGAATGCGTGCATAATTAGTTTGGCGAAGAGATTCGCCTAATTGCGCACTTCGGGTCGACATACTATATGTAGACTTAAGTGTGTAGGGTAAGTGCTTGTATAAATGCTTGTATTAGTATGTATTGAATTAAATGGTGTTATGAATTAGTTTGAGATTGATTTCTCAATTAATATGATGGTGTAAATGGCTTCCTACATGTTAGCCGTATGTACGATTTCATTATATGTATGAAATGCATACGCTTGATGTTGCACTTAAGTGGTATGCTATAACATGTACTTGATGATTTCCTTATGATTTAGTTTGAGATTGAATTCTCAATTAATATGCTGATGGAGAGGATTTCCTATATGTTGGCGATATGCATAATTTCATAATATGTGTGAAAGACGTGTAAGATGATTTACTTAAGTTGTATGTTATAACATGTGTTAACATGCTCACATAGTTGTATTTCAATTCCAATACTCTCATATGATTTACTGATGTGATTCCATATGTTTGGGACTATACTTAGTCCAGGAAGTCGGTAACCGAGCTAATTTGTGGTTAACTTTTCTTAGCCACGAAGGACGCGTCGATGAACGCGAGTCGTGTTTGGAGTTGGCGGCAGTGGTTAGGCCACACGAAGTGTTTTATGCACTTCATGTCGATCGACTTGCGATGCGCTCGTGCTACTCGAGCCCGTCAAGTAACCCGACTGGCCATTGTATGTTCACCCTGCATGAGTCATAACTGCTTGAACCCAGGGTACTGAACTTACCATTGTAAACCCTGTTAACCATGGTACCTTGATCCACAAAGACTCATGAGCCGGGCATGGTGGTATGGGACACCGTGGTCGAGCTGTCGGCCTACGTTGGGGCCACAAACCTCCCCGTAGTGACCAGTGAGCACCTAGACTCGTGAGCAGATTATGGTGGTATGGGACACTATATTCTTGCTGTCGGCCTACACTGATCAGGCGACGAGTCCTTTGTAGTGACCGCGAGCGTATTCTGAGTCTACAGGAGGCGACGACCCTTCAGTAGCAGTAGAGTACAGTAGGCCTGTATTGATAAGGTGATGGGGGAGCGGTGCAACGAGTGCGAGCAACAGCCCTGACAGCCCTTGCAGCGACCTACAAAATATACATCCTATGAGATTACTAGGAGTGACGACCCTAGACAGGATCTGTGTTGGGATTGATATAAGGGAAGTACCTTAGTTTCTCAATCCTGCTGTTTGAATGGACTAATAACAACTCGGAAATCATATCACCATAACATTGCATGTGCCTGAAAGATGTGGGGCACTTGAGGGACGATTGTATGCCGCGGTCGTAAGATGGTGCTGTATGAGGGAGATCGTCGGTGAGGGCATACATCACGTCATGTCATATTGCATTAACAACAGTATTAGGATTGTTTGATTTACTGCTTTACTATTATCGCATGATTGATTTGATAACATGCTAATCTTTGCTTTCTTATCCCACTCAGTTGATCACTCACTCCCACGTTAGGGGACGGTGTTCCTGGACACCCACCAGACCTTTTTTGTGATTACAGATGATGGCGCAGCCTGCGAGGTGGGCCCGGACATGGCGATGATGATGAGGAGGAGGATCCCTCCTGTATGCGTATGCTGATCGACGGGATTACAGGGAGGTTGATTAGATACCTTGGCACTTGTCATTTTATATTTTTAGAACACTCATGTATATCCTTTTGGTTTACTTTTGGAGTATACATGTATGTATATAACCTGGTAACATATTCACACTCTGGAGACATACAACAGTTTATATATGTTATACATACTATCACAGTCTTCCGCTTGTAAATTTAACCGTCTCTGGAGCGTGATATGCTGTTTTAGATTAATCTCACTCATGTTTAATACATTATCACAGAAAACATTCAATCATATATATCTATGTTACATAAATAACATTTTGGAACTCGGGAGTTGGGTTTTTTCTCGACCCCATGATTTTCGGGATGTTACAGATGGTATCAGAGCATGATTTGGATTAAACTGGGCCTGGGTTATGGTCATGCGACGTACGCTGTTGCTTCCTTTGACTTAGGTGGGTGCGAGAAGGGTCTAGAAACACTTATAGGATCGCAGATTTTCCAATAGGCGAAGACTATTCGTATCGATCGCGCGATCGAGTCTGTAAAGCATCTAGGGTCGCGTGAAGTGACCTGAATAGCTTCTAGGTCGTAGGAAGTCGGGTTGAGACATTCTTTGAATAATTTTTAACCCGTGAAAGTGAATCCTTGGGCCGTGGGATGACCATGACTCCCATATTCAATCGTCAGGACTTAAAAACCCCGTTTCACCAAAAATCCTCAAAATTCTTCCTCTCACCACTCCAATATTCATTTCTTTCTTATCCATTTCATGTTGGGCATCAAACCTAATGTGAAAATAACACAAAATAATACTTTCACCAAATTATACAGTGAATAGTAAAATTTTATGAAAAATGGCCATAAGGCCATTTTAACTTCACTTTCTTTAGCAAATAAGGGTCTAGATGGATGTACTAGATCCTTCTACCCCAAAATCATATGCTGCATAATAGGGTTTTGTATTCGGGATTACAGATTGGCCCCGGAAATCTCCGAACTCATGTTTGGGCCTATATAGGTCAAAATACAATGAACTAAGGTTGGGACCATAGTTTTTTGGAGTCCTTGGACCATGGGAGACAAGACCCATGTGGTCCCACCAGCCACCTAGAGAGATGGCCGGCGATGCATCGCCGTCCGGTGGGGCCCACTTGGCGTGATTTTTGGGCGCACGCCCTATTTTGGGTTGTGTACACCCCCTATGTAGGGTTCGACCCAAGAAAACCCCAATTGGGGGTACATCCTTCACAAACAGCCCCTTCCCTAGCCCCATTTTCATTTTCAGCTTCCCTATCCCAAAAATCGTGATTTCAAATCACTCCCAAATCCCTTCTCTATTGAAAATGACCACACTCCTTCACTCCATTGCTGTTTACAGCCCTCCCTCTTGCGAATTTCATCGTTTGGAGCTCTTACAACCCCCGAATCGAGCTGAAATCGTGAGGTGCTCCATTCCCTTTTTTCATTCTCTTTTCTTTCTGAAAATACATCCTAAGGGAGCTTGAAACATCCCTCTACAATGCCTAGATTTTGTTCTGTCCATTTGAGCTACGATTTCTCCACATTTCCTCCTCTTCCCATAGCTATTGTTAAGGCTGTTTCAGCCTTTTCCTCCCTTTCCATCGTCCTCTCTCTCAAGTCCCTTTTATTTGATCCTCAGACTCGTGGAAACCTGCTTACCCATCCCATTTCTCCACGTTCTTCACTGGTTTGATTACTATTTTGAAATTTCTGTGTTTTTTTGTTGTTAGGTAGAAAATGTGTTTGTGTTGTGGTTTGAGCTTAATATAGCTGAAATTTGTTGAATGGAGTGCATGTCGTTCGTTTTTTTTTTATATTAGGTATGGTCCCTAGATTGGGAGTATTGTAACTCTCGGGATTCAGCCTGTAAATTAATTTTATCCCAACCCACCCTCCTACCAAGCATGCCACTTCCGATCCTGCTATGGGACTAGGAATGCGGTCCCATTTAATACAACTTAATGCTACTGGCCACATAGGCCCTTGGCGTTTTGGACCTAGTGTCAGTACTCCTAGATTTGAAGGATCTGACGACATAAGAAATCCAATTCCAGTTAGACAAGCTTGACCCTAATCGATAGAACAATTCCCTATAGTAGAAATGGTATAGGAAAGCCATTTACTGTATAATCTTAGGCTTTGGATTATAGCTACTGAGTTATAGACTAGCCTACTAGTTACCTTAAGTAGTGTAAAGCCTGTATATGCTAAGGAATTGAAGGTTAGATTTGGTTGAAGTAGAACCTTATTCCTTCGACAGATCCCCTTATGACTTATAGACTCCTGTTGTTGCCCATAGGAAAGAACCATTCACTCTCAGGGAACATTTATAAATCCCTCAGATTAAACTTAGAATGTACTAGCACATCCCCTATAATTGCCTTCCCCAAGGGCTTATTGCATTTGGGAATGCGGAATAAAGGAAATGCAATTATCAGCGAAGTATTCGCGGTTTGAATCGACTTCTTAATCCTAGTAGTTACCAATGAATCTAATGCTCTTATCAAGCAGAAGATCGGCATCGACTAGGATTGAGGACTGATATAACAACTTTTCTGTCATCGCGGGGCAGAAGGTTTGTGTATCTGGCTCAGGCCCATTACATAACTATTCTTCCGTGTTGGCCCGACCACCTACAACCACAAGTTATTGCTTTGCCCTTGGTAAATGTTAAAGACTTAAAGCCAGTAGAGAATTTGACATCTTTCCACCAACTCATACCTGCCCCTGAACTCAACCACAATAGAGATTAGGCTCATCTTTATCGCCATAGATACCAATGCCATAGAACGCATGATTAGCAAGGAAAACCATGTAGAGAGAGGTTGTTTCCATTTTAGGTCAAGGATAGCCCCTAAGTTGCACCTCGTTCCGATATACAGAGTGATGCATAGATTCTTGAACTTAAGTAAAACCAAGTTTTAAGGGGGGTAGAACGTATTAAGTCCAATTGTAACGCCCGTGAAAAATCCGTTCTTGGGCTCGAGTACCAACTCGACCCGAAATTGCGTAGAATTCATTCCTTTAGAAAATATGACTAGGTTAGCTAGTGCAACGTTAGAATAGCTGGGAAATGGTCCTTGATCACTTTAAATACGTTCTACAAGGCCCAAAGCGAGTGGAACCAATGGTGCTATAATGCTCTAAAACCTCGGACCAAACTCTAAGCAGGTTTGTTCTCTGGACCACTTTGAATCTTTGTATTGGATCTAGACCGCACGTCAAAAGTCCGTTACCTCCTATCTTAGACCGTTAGAACCGCCTAGCTGGACTTGACACTCATTCCGAAAATCAAGTCAAACCGATAATCACAGGCTATTTCATTGAGCCCGGACCAAAGAGAGTGAGAATAGGGTTAGAATTGGAATTTGAAATTCAAATCTGGCACACGATTTGACGCATCAGTATTAAACGTTCTGACCGTCAGAATACAGCCAAATTACACCCTTGGATCAGGAAAAATATCTATTACATATCACGAGACTTATAGGCCTGATCTTGGTGCGATGACCGTTAAACTGAAACTGGTCCGCCACGTGCGATCTGTGAACCCTACCGGTCTGAAAACTGGATGTGTGCTAGATCCAGTATGCATGAGCTTAAGTCCGACCGCATTTGGCCTGAGGACCTTCAGAAATGCTCTTTTGGACCGAAACGGCCCCGATTTGGTTAGGCACCAAGTAAACATTGTTCCCAAGCCTATTTTGGGCATGTTTTAGGCTATAAAAGGGGTTGAAACCCTCACTCCTCTCTCCCATCCGAATTTGAGAGAAACCCTAACTTGGGAGAGAGAAAAAGGTGAGAGATTGTGAGAGAGTGGGAGAGTTCTTCCTGCCACTTGTGATACGAATTGCACGTGCTTAAGCAACACACCTCTACCGCTTTCCCGGTGATTTCACCGCGATTCTAGGTAAGTAAATACCCTAAATAGTTGCTGATTTGAGTTTCCTTTTTTTCCATAGCGATGTAGCTTATGGATCTCGTGTATTGGGTTCCCTATTCGCCGTAGACGAAGCGTATATGCTCCGTTTCAATTCACGAGTTTACAAGACATAAGGTGAGGATTTTAGACGCTTTGATTGACGGTTCCCAACGCTTTCAATGTCGTTTAATAGTAGATTCTTGACGGTATTGCCGTTTGACATGTACAAAATGCTCTCCGTTTCCCGTTTCGTAAACCAACGAAGAATATGAGATTTAGGGCATTTTAGTCATTTGTAGGAAGTACAGTTTACATTCATATTTTGCTGATGTGATTGACATGGTTTGTTGTCGCATTAGGAAGTTAGGAGTACGTGCATAATTAGTTTGGCGAAGAGATTCGCCTAATTGCGCACTTCGGGTCGACATACTATATGTAGACTTAAGTGTGTAGTGTATGTGTTTGTATAAATGCTCGTATTAGTATGTATTGAATTAAATGATGTTATGAGGTAGTTTGAGATTGATTTCTCAATTAATATGTTGATCTAAATGATTTCCTACATGTTGATTGTATGCATGATTTCATTACATGCATGAAACATATGTGCTTGAAGATTTACTTAAGTTGAATGTTATAACATGTGTTAACATGCTCATATGACTGTATTTCAATTCCAATACTCTTCATAATTTGCTGATGTGTTTCCATAAGTGTTTGGGACTAGACTTAGTCCAGGCAGTCGGTAACCGAGCGAATTCGCGGCTGACTGGTCTTAGCCACGAGCAACGCGTCGATGAACGCGAGTCGTGTTTGGAGTTGGCGGCAGTGGTTAGGCCACGCGAAGTATTTTACGCACTTCATGTCGTTCGACTTGAGATGCGATCGCGCTAGTCGAGCCCGTCAAGTAACCCGACTGGCCAATGTATGTTCACCTTGTATGAGTCATAACTGCTTGAACCTAGGGTACTGAACTTACCATTGTAAACCCTGTTAACCGTGGTACCTTGATCCACGAAGACTCATGAGCTGGGCATGGTGGTATGGGACACCGTGGTCGAGCTGTCGGCCTACGCTGGGGCCACAAACCTCCCCGTAGTGACCAGTGAGCACCAAGTCTCATGAGCAGATTATGGTGGTATGGGACACTATATTCTAGCTGTCGGCTTACACTGATCAGGCGACGAGTCCTTTGTAGTGACCGCGAGCGTATTCTCAGTCCACGGGAGGCGACGACCCTTCCGTTGCAGTAGAGTACAGTAGGCCTGTATTGATAAGGTGATGGGGGAGCGGTGCAACGAGTACGAGCAACAGCCCTGGCAGCCCTTGCAGTGACCTACGAAATATACATCGTATGAGATTACTAGGAGTGACGACCCTAGACAAGATCTGTGTTGGGATTGATACAAGGGAAGTACCTTAGTTTCCCAATCCTGCTGTTTGAATGAACTAATAACAACTTGGAAATCATATCACCATGCCATTGCATGTGCCTGGAAGATGTGGAGCACTTGAGGGTCGATTGCATGCCGTGGTCGTAAGATGTTGCCGTATGAGGGAGATCGTCGGTGAGGGCATACATCACGTCATGTCATCTTGCATTAACAACAGTATTAGGATTGTCTGATTTACTGCTTTACTATTATCGCATGATTGAATTGTGAACATGCTAATCTTTGCTCTATGATTCCACTGAGTTGATCACTCACTCCCACGTTACGAGATGGTGTTTGCAACACCCACCAGACCCTGTTGTAGATGCAGGTGAGGCTGAGATCCGGGAGGCAGAGCTAGACTTTGACGAGAACCAGTACGAGTTCTCGTACATGCAGTATCACGACGGCTTTGCGTAGGCGGCCTGGATCGATGAGATTTCAGTGGGACTATTTTGGATATTTATTTTGTTCATGTACATGTATATGAGACTCAGAGATGTAGTCATACTTTAGAGACAGATGAGATTTACTTTGTTTTTCCATACAGTGATATATATATTGTTTAGTCTTCCGCTTGCTTTTATCACTGGATCTGAAGTATGAATTGCAGTTTTGGTATACTTTTACTCATGTGAATACTTTAAATCAGACAACATTGAATCATAATCATTTTTATTGCATAAGTGACGGTCTGGAACTCGGGAGTTGAGTTTATACACGACCCCCGATTTTTCGGGTGTTACAAGTTGGTATCAAAGCATGAATGAGAGTATACTGGGCCTTGGTTATGGTCTCGCGACGTACGCTGTCGCTTCCTTTGACTTAGGTGGGTGCGAGAAGGGTCTAGAAACATTTTTAAGACCGCAGATTCGCCGATAGGCGAAGTCTATTAGAATCGATCGCACGATCGAGTCTGTAACGCATCTCGGGTCGTGTAAAGCAACCCGAATAGCTTCTAAGCCATAGGAAGTCGGGTTGAGACGTCCTATGAACGATTTTAAACCCACAAAAGTAAATTCTTGGGCCGTGGGATGACCACGACTTCTGTAATCAATCGCCAGGGCTTAAAAACCCCATTTCACCAAAAATCTTCAAAATTCTTCCTCTAAACACTCCGATCTCTATTTCTTTCTTATCCATTTCATGTTAGGTATCAAACCTAATATGAAAATAACACAAATTAGTACTTTCATAAAATTGTACAGTGAATAGTAAAATTTTATAAAAAATGGCCATAAGGCTATTCTGACTTCACTTTCTTTAGAAACTAAGAGTCTAGATGGATGTGATAGCTCTTTCTACCCCAAATTCATATGCTGCATCATAGGGTTTGGTATTCGGGATTGCGGAATGGTCCCGGAAAGCTCTGAACACATATTTGAGCTCACATAGGCCAAAATACAATGAACCAGGGGTTGAAACATACATTTATGGGGCCCTTGGACCATGGGGGACCGAACCCATCTGGCCCCATCAAACGGATGCACCACCGGTCGGCGATGCCATCGCCGATCCGGCGATGTATCGCCGTACAGGTGGGCCTGTTCGCTGTAAATTTTGGGCGCACGCCCTTAAATATCATGTGCACCCTCCCCATATAGCTCCCGTCCAACAAAAACCCCCAAATCATACCCCTCCTTCACAAACAGTCCTCCCCATAGCCCTATTTTCATTTTTCAGCAACCATTCCCAAAATTCAGGATTCCAAATCGCCTCTAGATCCCTCCTTGGCCAAAAACGACCATCCTCCATCACTTCCTTGGAGTTGGCAGCCCTTTCTCTTGAAGATTTCATCATTTGGAGCTCCAAAGACCCCCAAATAGAGCTGAAATCGTGAGGTGCTCCATTCCACTTTTTCGTTTGCATTTCTCCTTGAAAATACACTCTTGGGAAGCTTGAAGCATCCCTCTACGATGCCTAGATTTCCTTTTTTCAGATTGGACAGCCACTTCTTCGCATTTTCACCATTTTTCATGGCTTTCGTGGAAGCCATTTTAGGCCTTTTATCACTCTCATCCATCATATCTTTGATGGGGTGGTGCCGCAAGTTCAAGCGCCGCCGCAGGTCCAGCTGCAGTCCTAGAGTGCCGTACAAATCGGGATTTGGATCCCCATGCACACCTTGGGCGAGTAATTTTATCAGAGATGCCTCATGGCCAATACACTGATCACAAAGTGTTATTTGAGGCGGACGTGGAAGGGCGACTGTTCGGCAAATTTTTATTGTTCGAGGGCATTGAAGCTGCGCATTGGGGTCCGATCTTTGAAGCTCGCGCTCGTGCTAATGTGAGCACCGTTCGTGCCTTCTATGCTAGTATCCAGAATCCTACCTTGGAGCCTTTGCAGTTCAAAATCCCTTTTGGTAGGGATCGGATGACTACGATTGATGTGCGACTGATTACGCGACTTCTGAACGTACCTCTAGGTGATGTTCATCCTAGTGAGAAGAATCTGAGTAGACGTGAATGGGATCGCCGCACCAGTTTTCTGTGTGGTAAGTTGGTTCCATGGCAGCCTAATAATAGTCTTAAGGCGACGTACATGTCTGATGATTTGCGCCTGCTGCACCATATCTGCACGTTCAATGTTTATCCCAAGTCGATGAATCGCATTGAATGTACACGCCTTATGGTTGATTTCCTGTATCAGGTAGCCCAGGGAGAGAATGTATGCATGGCTAATTTCATCTTACGACAAATAATCCTCATAGCCAGGTCAAGAAGAACATCCGAATCGCTTCCTTTTGGCCGACTGATTTGTAAGATTGCGCTTGAGTTTGCCTACAGACTTGGGCCAGAATTGCCAGTATCGATTCATACCATTGATGAGTCGACTATGGTCAAGATGAAGATTAGGTCACAGTACCGCAAAAATCAGCTCGAGGAGGACAGTGAAGATGACTTTGATGATGAGGAAGATCAAAGCGAAGAAGAACCTGGAGCAGAGGTTCAGGAAGAAGCTCAGGAAGAGGCAGAGGAGGAGGCTCAGGATACAGATGAGAGCCCTCCTCCTTCTGCGCAGGCTACTATCGACGATCACATTGCTCGGATGGAGGAGAGTCAGACCGCTTTGCGAAGGGAAGTTCAAGAACTTCGAACAGAAGTCAAAGATGTCAAGGCTGTTACAAAGAAGAAATTAAGCAAGATGACTCGCACCTTAAAGGCGATCCTGTGTTCCTTACAGGATAAGAGTGCTCCTCCTCCATCCCCAAACTCAGATTAGCGATGCGACCTTTAATATAGTTGTCAGTAGTTAGTCATTTCCTGCTTTATGAGTGTAAGCCTATTAAGGCTAGTGCTTTGCTTATGTTGCTGTTGTAATTTTAACTATCTTAGTTCCCATGTATTTTTCGTCGTGATGCTTGTAAGGATATATCCCTTGTATTGTGACAATTTTGATTAAATGAAATGCATGGAATGCCTTTGACTCCTTGTGTAAATGATTGCGGTGTAATTGTGCTATTAAGACTGACAAGGTTGTGCCCTATTTTGAATATAGGGAATGTCGCCTAAGGCTACGCGGAGCACGGTTCGGCTTGCAATGACTGAGCATATGGATCAGACTCCTTCGCAGTCTGACACTCATGCGGACCCTGCTTTGGGCCCGATTCCTGAGGCAGTTCGATCGTCTTAGCCTGCCGCTGGTCCTACAGTTGGACCACCGCCATTTACACCGTCAGTCAGAGAGCCATATCGTGCATCTACTTCGACACAGCATCTGCCACAGCCTGCTCCACCCCCTGACAGATTCGAGCAGATGATGGCTATGATGGTGCAGCAGCAGCAGCTTCTGACTACCATCGTGGGGACATTAGCCCAGGGTGGGGGTGCGGCTCCATCTACTCCACCTGCACCACCTGCGCATCCAGCTGAGGATGCTTATACATACGCCCAGGATGAGGGCATGGCTCATCCTGCGCCGCCTGCTTACCCTGCGGGGAATCCCGCTGATACACGGGGCCTATTGGAGCGATTTCAGCGCTTGCGGCCTCCTACTTTCACGGGTTCTCACAGACCCGAGGAGGCTGAGTACTGGCTCGACTGTGTGTCGAAGATTTTACGGATGTTACATTGTACTAAGGCCGAGCAGGTAGAGCTGGCTACATTCCTGTTTGAGAGAGAGGACAGCCTGTGGTGGGATAGCGTACTGCGGACCGTTGCCGCCGACTATGTATGGACGTGGGCAGCGTTTGAGTTCCGCTTCTATGAGAAGTATTATCCCCAGACTTACAGGCACGACAGGGAGAATGAGTTTCTCCGTCTCAGACAGGCAGCTATGACAGTTACGGAGTATGAGCATCGGTTCACGGAGTTGGGCAGATACGTCTCGACGATTTTGGCTGATGAGCAGATGCGCATACAGCTTTTTCTGGAGGGTTTACGACAGGATATTCGGTCAAAGATGTGCTGTTTGACCATTCCCTCTTATGCGGAGTTGATTCACATGTCCATGCAGGCAGAGAAGGATGTGGATCGGCTTGCACGATCTCGTGGCCCAGTTGCTTCTAGGCCGTGACCAGACATGCAGGACAGCCCCTCGCGGGCAAGAGGCCTCGAATTGACCCTCCTACTCGGGCTATAGCGCCAGCACCATCGTTTCGGCGCCCCAAGTTATCGTGCACATACTGTGGGAGGTCAGGCTGCTTGACGCAGAGCTGCTTCTCTCAGATGCGGGACAGCGGGTTCTCACCGCCGCAGAAGATTGACCGTGCTCATTCACAGGTGATATCAGCACCGCCTTTACGGTTAGCTCCTACGCACCTTACATTCAGACCTCCGGTATCACAGATCAGACAGCCTCCACGGCCCTTGACGCAGCGGCCGAACCGGCCACAGCAGGCTCGGGTTCATGCATTAACAGCTGAGGCAGCTGCGACGCCAACTTTCCAACATTCAGCCTTCGAGGTCACGGCCCATATTGGAGGTACTCCCATTCTTGTGATGGTGGACACTGGTTCCACGATTTCTTTGATATCGCGTGCCGTAGTCAGGCGTCTTGGGTTACAGACTATCACTATGGATAGCGTGCGAGTCTTTGCAGCTCATGGGGATTATTCGGATGTTACCGAGATGTGTGAGGGTTGTTTAGTTGATCTAGGAGGCAGGACTATGGCTCTTGATCTTGTCATCGATCCCTCACTCGTTTATCTCGACGTCATTCTTGGCATGGACTGGTTAACTGCTGGGAGGGCCGAGATTGACTGCGAGGCTCGTATGGTGACGATGTACGAGCCTGAGGGCACGCCTTTCACATTTTTAGTGCGGGTAAATCTTCCTTTCCGCATACTTAGTTACGCCACTTTATTGCGCGACGCTGGTGCCCAGATACTCGAGCATGTGCCAGTCGTTTCTGAGTTCGGGGATCTGTTCAGGAAGATCCCTGGTTTGCCGCCCCGACGTGAGATCGATTTCACTATCGATCTGGTTCCTGGTTCTACACCCGTCTCACTGCCGACGTATCGCATGGCACCATGTGAGATGGAGGAGTTGAGGATGCAGATTGATGGTCTGCTAGAGCTTGGCCTTATACGGCCTAGCGTGTCTCCTTGGGGAGCACCAGTCCTATTCGTGAGGAAGAAGGACGGTTCGATGCGATTGTGTATTGATTATCGCAGGCTGAACCAGCTCACGGTGAAGAACAAGTACCCTTTACCCAGGATCGATGACTTGTTTGATCAGTTGAGAGGAGCGCAGTACTTCTCGAAGATTGATCTTCAGTCGGGATATCATCAGTTGCGCGCCAGGGATGAGGACGTGCAGAAGACAGCATTCAGGACCAGTTTTGGCCACTACGAGTTCCTCGTGATGTCGTTCGGTCTTACGAATGCACCGGCCGTATTCATGGATCTGATGAACCGGGTATTTCAGCCTTTCCTCTATCGATTCATCGTTGTATTCATTGACGACATTTTGGTGTACTCTAGGAGTCGAGAGGAGCATGAGGAGCACTTGCGTTTGGTCTTGGATACGCTCAGACAACATCAGTTGTTCGCACAGTACAAGAAGTGTGACTTCTGGAAGAAGGAGGTGAAGTTTCTGGGACACGTGGTGTTCAAGGATGGCATGGCAGTTGACCTGTCTAAGGTAGCTGCGGTGCAGGACTGGGAGCATCCTGGTTCTGTCACTGAGGTGAGGAGTTTCTTGGGTCTCGCTGGCTACTATCGGCGCTTCATTCAGGACTTCTCGAAGATCGCGAGACCCTTATCTCAGTTGACACGGAAGGACGTGAAGTTCGCCTAGAATGACAAGGTGGAGTCATCTTTTCAGGAGCTGAAGGACAGACTTACGTCCGCCCTTGTGCTAGTATTGCCAGAGCGAGGGGTTAAATACACTATATACACTGACGCGTCTAGCGTTGATTTGGGTTGTGTCCTTATGCAGAGGGATAGGGTAATTTCGTATGCTTCGAGACAATTAAGGAAGCATGAGGAGAATTACCCTACACACGACCTAGAGTTGGCAGCCGTTATATTCGCACTGAGACTCTGGAGACATTACCTCTACGGAGAGGAGTTTGAGCTCTTTTGCGACCACAAGAGCCTCAAGTACATATTCACGCAGCGAGATTTGAATATGAGGCAGCGGCGATGGATGGAGACGTTGAAAGACTTCAAGTTTGAAGTCTCTTACCATCCTGGGAAGGCGAACCTTGTGGCTGATGCATTGAGCCGCAAGAAGGCGATAGAGTTTGCGGCTCCGCTGCTGGTTGCCGAGTGGGATATGGTTGAGTTTTTGTGAGACTTTGAGCAGAAACTCACCGTAGAGGAGCCGTTTGAGTTCATCGCACATGTACAGGTGCGATCTCAGATCGATGACCGAGTCATCGAGGCGCAGAGGGACGATGCACATCTTACTGAGCTTCGAGAGCAGGCCAGTGATGATGCTGTCGCCGACTGGCGAGTTGGTATGGATGGGGGCTTACGTTACCGTGGCCGCCTATGCGTCCCAGATGTCCCTGACTTGAGACGAGAGATTCTCGAGGCTGCGCATTATACTAGACTCGCGATGCATCCAGGCAGCACAAAGATGTATCGTGACGTGAAGAGGACCTATTGGTGGGAAGGTATGAAGACCCACATAGCTGAGTTCGTGTCCCGTTGTCTCACTTGTCAGCAGGTGAAGGCAGAGCATCGCCGACCACCTGGACTTTTGCAGCCTACGCCGATTGCAGAGTGGAAGTGGAATTTTATTTCCATGGACTTCATTTCTGGGTTGCCGAAGACAAGAAAGGGACATGATTCCATTTGGGTGATCGTCGACCATCTGACGAAGTCGGCGCACTTCCTACCGATCAGAGTTACGAACTCTGCAGACGAGCTGGCTAGATTGTACATCAGAGAGATTGTGCGTCTGCATGGAGTTCCGTTGGAGATCGTGTCGGACAGAGACACGCAGTTCACTTCTATCTTCATTCAGGAGGCTATGGGTGTGAAGTTGAAATTCAGTACTGCCTTCCACCCACAGACAGACAGATAGACAGAGCGGGTGAACCAGATCTTGGAGGACATGTTGCGAGCTTGCGCATTGGACTTCAAGGACAGTTGGGATGATTGTCTTGCATATGCGGAGTTTGCGTACAACAACAGTTTTCAGGCGAGTATTGGTATGGCACCTTATGAGGTGCTGTATGGGCGACCTTGTCGCGCACCGCATTGCTGCTTAGAGGTCGGTGAGCGTAGCTTGATTGGCCCAGAGTTAGTGCAGGCGACGTCAAAGAAGATTGATAATATTCGACGTCGGCTTCTTACAGCGCAGAGCAGACAGAAGAGCTACGCCGATACGAGACGGAGGCCACTAGAGTTCACAGTTGGGGATCAGTGTTTTTGCGAGTTTTCCCTATGAAGGGAGTCCTTCGGTTCGGGAAGAAGGGGAAGCTGGCACCACGATTCATTGGCCCGTTCCAGATCCTCGATCGTGTGGGAGCGGTGGCTTACCGATTGGCTTTACCCACGCCTCTTGCGAGCGTTCACAACGTATTTCATGTTTCTATGCTGAAGAAGTACGTTGCTGATCCTTCCCATATCATCAGATGGGAGCAGGTGCAGTTAGGAGAGGATGTTACATATATCCTGCGACCGACACGTATCCTAGACAGGAAGGAGCAGGTACTGCGTAGCATGGTGATTCCCCTTGTGAAGGTATTATAGACGCATCACTCTGAGGAGGAGGCTACCTGGGAGACAAAAGCCAAGATCAGAAAGAACTAGCCACAGCTTCTCGAGGAGTACGAAAAGGTACAAAATTTTGAGGACGAAATTATTTGTTATAGGGGGTAGATTGTAACGCCCGTGAAAAATCCGTACTTGGTTTCAAGTACCAACTCGACCCGAAATTGCGTAGAATTCATTCCTTTAGAAAATATGACTAGGTTAGCTAGTGCAACGTTAGAATAGCTGGGAAATGGTCCCAGATCACTTTAAATACGTTCTACAAGGCCCAAAGTGAGTGGAACCAATGGTGCTATAATGCTCTAAAACCTCGGACCAAACTCTAAGCAAGTTTGTTCTCTGGACCACTTTGAATCTTTGTATTGGATCTAGACCGCACGTCGAAAGTCCGTTACCTCCTATCTTAGACCGTTAGAACCGCCTAGCTGGACTTGAGACTCATTCCGAAAATCAAGTCAAACCGATAATCACAGGCTATTTCATTGAGCCCGGACCGAAGAGAGTGAGAATATGGTTAGAATTGGAATTTAAAATTCAAATCTGGCACACGATTTGACGCATCAGTATTAAGCGTTCTGACCGTCAGAATACAGCCAAATTACACCCTTGGATCAGGAAAAATATCTATTACATATCACGAGACTTATAGGCCTGATCTTGGTGTAATGACCGTTAAACTGAAACTGGTCCGCCACGTGCGATCTGCGAACCCTACCGGTCTGAAAACTGGATGTCTGCTAGATCCAGTATGCATGAGCTTAAGTCCGACCGCATTTGGCCTGGGGACCTTCAGAAATGCTCTTTTGGACCAAAACGGCCCCGATTTGGTTAGGCACTAAGTAAACATTGTTCCCAAGCCTATTTTGGGCATGTTTTAGGCTATAAAACGGGTTGAAACCCTCACTCCTCTCTCCCATCCGAATTTGAGAGAAACCCTAACTTGGGAGAGAGAAAAAGGTGAGAGATTGTGAGAGAGTGGGAGAGTTCTTCCTGCCACTTGTGCTACGTATTGCACGTGCTTAAGCAACACACCTCTACCGCTTTCCCGGCAATTTCACCGTGATTCTAGGTAAGTAAATACCCTAAATAGTTGCTGATTTGAGTTTTCTTTGTTTCCATAGCGATGTAGCTTATGGATCTCGTGTATTAGGTTCCCTATTCGCCGTAGACGAAGCGTATACGCTCCGTTTCAATTCACGAGTTTACAAGACATAAGGTGAGGATTTTAGACGCTTTGATTGATGGTTCCCAACGCTTTCAATGTCGTTTAATAGTAGATTCTTGACGGTATTGCCGTTTGACATGTACAAAATGCTCTCCGTTTCCCGTTTCGTAAACTAACGAAGAATATGAGATTTAGGGCATTTTAGTCATTTGTAGGAAGTACAGTTTACATTCATATTTTGTTGATGTGATTGACATGGTTTGTTGTCGCATTAGGAAGTTAGGAATACGTGCATAATTAGTTTGGCGAAGAGATTCACCTAATTGCGCACTTCGGGTCGACATACTATATGTAGACTTAAGTGTGTAGTGTATGTGTTTGTATAAATGCTCGTATTAGTATGTATTGAATTAAATGATGTTATGAGGTAGTTTGAGATTGATTTCTCAATTAATATGTTGATCTAAATGATTTCATAGATGTTGATTGTATGCATGATTTCATTACATGCATGAAACATATGTGCTTGAAGATTTACTTTAGTTGAATGTTATAACATGTGTTAACATGCTCATATGACTGTATTTCAATTCCAATACTCTTATATAATTTGTTGATGTGTTTCCATAAGTGATTGGGACTAGACTTAGTCCAGGCAGTCGGTAACCGAGCGAATTCGTGGCTGACTGGTCTTAGCCACGAGCGACGCGTCGATGAACGCGAGTCGTGTTTGGAGTTGGCGGCAGTGGTTAGGCCACGCGAAGTGTTTTACGCACTTCATATCGTTCGACTTGAGATGCGATCGCACCAGTCGAGCCCGTCAAGTAACCCGACTGGCCGATGTATGTTCACCTTGTATGAGTCATAACTGCTTGAACCTAGGGTACTGAACTTACCATTGTAAACCCTGTTAACCATGGTACCTTGATCCACGAAGACTCATGAGCCGGGCATGGTGGTATGGGACACCGTGGTCAGCTGTCGGCCTACACTGGGGCCACAAACCTCCCCGTAGTGACCAGTGAGCACCAAGTCTCGTGAGCAGATTATGGTGGTATGGGACACTATATTCTAGCTGTCGACCTACACTGATCAGGCGACGAGTCCTTTGTAGTGACCGCGAGCGTATTCTGAGTCCACGGGAGGCGACGACCCTTCCGTTGCAGTAGAGTACAGTAGGCCTGTATTGATAAGGTGATGGGGGAGCGGTGCAACGAGTGCGAGCAACAGCCCTGGCAGCCCTTGCAGTGACCTACGAAATATACATCGTATGAGATTACTAGGAGTTACGACCCTAGACAGGATCTGTGTTGGGATTGATACAAGGGAAGTACCTTAGTTTCCCAATCCTGCTGCTTGAATGGACTAATAACAACTTGAAAATCATATCACCATGCCATTGCATGTGCCTGGAAGATGTGGAGCACTTGAGGGTCGATTGCATGCCGCGGTCGTAAGATGTTGCCGTATAAGGAAGATCATCGGTGAGGGCATACATCACGTCATGTCATCTTGCATTAACAACAGTATTAGGATTGTCTGATTTACTGCTTTACTATTATCGCATGATTGAATTGTGAACATGCTAATCTTTGCTCTATGATTCCACTGAGTTGATCACTCACTCCCACGTTACGGAATGATGTTTGCAACACCCACCAGACCCTGTTGTAGATGCAGGTGAGGCTGAGATCCAGGAGGCAGAGCCAGACTTTGACGAGGACCAGGACGAGTTCTCGTACATGCAGTATCACGACGGCTTTGCGTAGGCGGCCTGGATCGATGGGATTTCAGTGGGACTATTTTGGATATTTATTTTGTTCATGTACATGTATATGAGACTCAGAGATGTAGTCATACTTTGGAGACAGATGAGATTTACTTTGTTTTTCCATACAGTGATATATATATTGTTTAGTCTTCCGCTTGCTTTTATCACTGGATCTGAAGTATGAATTGCAGCTTTGGTATACTTTTACTCATGTGAATGCTTTAAATCAGACAACATTGAATCATAATCATTTTTGTTGCATAAGTGACGGTCTGGAACTCGGGAGTTGAGTTTATACACGACCCCCGATTTTCAGGGTGTTACACTAATCCAATTAGGTTAGTCTACGCTATCGTTCGATCAGAGTGGCGCAGCGGAAGCGTGATTAGCCTCTTCCCCACTGGCCCAAGATCGAAATATTTGATTTAGTTTATACGTACGGTTAGGTTATTACATAGGATTTGAACCTACCTTAAAAAAAGTACTCCTTGCCCTTCGCCAATTTCGGGGACGAAATTGTGTTTTAAGGGGGGTAGATTGTAACACCCCGGATTTTGGCCAATCTGGGATTTGACGTCCTTAGGCAGTGGGTCAATTAAAACACCTGAAAAATCATTCAGAACCCAATTCCATAGCCAAAGAAACCACTTAGGATTAATTCCTTTAGGAATTAAGCGTAAGTTAGCTAGCGCAATGCTGGAGTAGCTGGGAAATAGTCCCTGATCACTTTAAATACGTTCTACAAGACCCAAATCGAGTAGAACCAATGACTCTATAATACTCTATAACCTCGGACCAAACTCTGAGCAGGTTTGTTCTCTGGACCACTTTGAATCTTTGTATTGGATCTAGACCGGGCGTCGAAAGTCCAATACCTCATATCTTAGAGCGTTAGAACCGCCTAGCTGGACTTGACACTCATTTCGAAAATCAAGTCAAACCGATAATCACAGGCCATTTCATTGAGCCAGGACCGAAGAGAGTGCGAATAGGGACAGAATTGGAATTTCAAATTCAAATCTGGCACACGACTTGACGCGTCAGTATTGAGCATTCTGACCGTCAGAATTCAGCCAGATTACACCCTCGGATCAGGAGAAATTTCTATTTTATATCATGAGACTTTCAGCCTTGATCTACGTGTGGTGACTGCTGAACTGAAACTGGTCCTCCACGTGCGATCTGCGGACCCAGCCGGACTGAAAACTTAATACGTGCTGGATCTGGTACACGTGAGCTTAAGTCCGATCGCATTCGGTCAGGGGACCACCAGAAAGCATCTTTTGGACCGAAACAGCCCCGATTTGGATATGCACTAAGTGAACTTTGTACCGGAGCCTATTTTCGACGTTTTTGGGCTTATAAAAGGGGTTGAAACCCTCACTCCTCTCTCCCATCCGAATTTGCAAAAATCCCTAGATTGGGAGAGAGAAAAGGTGAGAGTTTGTGAGAGAAGGTGGGAGAGATCTTCCTGCCAGCTGCTGATGTACGTCCTTAGGCGACGCACTCCAATCACTTTCCCGACGATTCCAATGCACTTCTAGGTAAGAAAAACCCTAACCACTTGCTGATTTGGGAATTTCTTCGATTCAAATAGAATAGTAGCTGATGTACATGTGTATCAGGTTGTCTGATCGCCGTAGACGAAGCGTATATGCTCCGTTCGAATCAATACCTTTATAAAGTGAAAGGTGCGGATTTTAGACGCTTTGATTGACTGTTTCCAAAGCTTTCCATGCCGTTTAATAGTAGATTATCGACGGCAACGCCGTTTGACATGTACAACATGCTGTCCGTTTCCTGTTTCGTAAACCAACGAAGAATATGAGATTTAGGGCATTTTAGTCATTTGTAGGAAGTACTGTTTTCATGCATATTTGGTTGATGTGATTGACATGAATTGTTGTCGCATTAGAATGTTAGGAATGCGTGCATAATTAGTTTGGCGGAGAGATTCGCCTAATTGCGCACTTCGGGTTGACATACTATATGTAGACTTAAGTGTGTAGTGTAAGTGCTTGTATAAATGCTTGTATTAGTATGTATTGAATTAAATGTGGTTATGAATTAGTTTGAGATTGATTTCTTAATTAATATGATGGTGTAAATGGCTTCCTACATGTTAGCCGTATGTACGATTTCATTATATGTATGAAATGCATATGCTTGATGTTGCACTTAAGTGGTATGCTATAACATGTACTTGATGATTTCCTTATGATTTAGTTTGAGATTGAATTCTCAATTAATATGCTGATGGAGAGGATTTCCTATATGTTGGCGATATGCATAATTTCATAATATGTGTGAAAGACGTGTAAGATGATTTACTTAAGTTGTATGTTATAACATGTGTTAACATGCTCACATAGTTGTATTTCAATTCCAATACTCTCATATGATTTACTGATGTGATTCCATATGTTTGGGACTATACTTAGTCCAGGCAGTCGGTAACCGAGCTAATTCGTGGTTAACTTTTCTTAGCCACGAAGGACGCGTCGATGAACGCGAGTCGTGTTTGGAGTTGGTGGCAGTGGTTAGGCCACACGAAGTGTTTTACGCACTTCATGTCGTTCGACTTGCGATGCGCTCGTGCTAGTCGAGCCCGTCAAGTAACCCAACTGGCCGTTGTATGTTCACCCTGCATGAGTCATAACTGCTTGAACCTAGGGTACTGAACTTATCATTGTAAACCATGTTAACCATGGTACCTTGATCCACAAAGACTCATGAGCCGGGCATGGTGGTATGGGACACCGTGGTCGAGCTGTCGCCCTACGCTGGGGCCACAAACCTCCCCGTAGTGACCAGTGAGCACCTAGACTCGTGACCAGATTATGGTGGTATGGGACACTATATTCTTGCTGTCGGCGTACACTAATCAGGCGACGAGTCCTTTGTAGTGATCGCGAGCGTATTCTGAGTCTACGGGAGGCGACGACCCTTCAGTAGCAGTAGAGTACAGTAGGCCTGTATTGATAAGGTGATGGGGGAGCGGTGCAACGAGTGCGAACAACAGCCCTGGTAGCCCTTGCAGCGACCTACAAAATATACATCGTATGAGATTACTAGGAGTGGCGACCCTAAACAGGATCTGTGTTGGGATTGATATAAGGGAAGTACCTTAGTTTCTCAATCCTGCTGTTTGAATGGACTAATAACAACTCAGAAATCATATCACCATAACATTGCATGTGCCTGGAAGATGTGGAGCACTTGAGGGACGATTGCATGCCGCGGTCGTAAGATGGTGCCGTATGAGGGAGATCGTCGGTGAGGGCATACATCACGTCATGTCATATTGCATTAACAACAGTATTAGGATTGTTTGATTTACTGCTTTACTATTATCGCATGATTGATTTGATAACATGCTAATCTTTGCTCTCTTATCCCACTCAGTTGATCACTCACTCCCACGTTACGGGACGGTGTTCCTGGACACCCACCAGACCTTTTTTGTGATTGCAGATGATGGCGCAGCCTGCGAGGCGGGGCCGGACTTGGCGATGATGATGAGGAGGAGGATCCCTCCTGTATGCGTGTGCTGATCGACGGGATTACAGGGAGGTTGATTAGATACCTTGGCACTTATCATTTTATATTTTTAGAACACTCATGTATATCCTTTTGGTTTACTTTTGGAGTATACATGTATGTATATAACCTAGTAACATATTCACACTCTGAAGACATACAACAGTTTATATATGTTATACATACTATCACAGTCTTCCGCTTGTAAATTTAACCGTCTCTAGAGCGTGATATGCTGTTTTAGCTTAATCTCACTCATGTTTAATACATTATCACAGACAACATTCAATCATACTTATCTATGTTGCATAAATAACATTTTGGAACTCAGGAGTTGGGTTTTTGCTCGACCCCCTAATTTTCGGGATGTTACAAAGTGAGAGAAAGTAAAAAAAAAGTAGGACAAGGAGAGGTGTTTATTAGGCTGACTTGGCTGAAACCGAGTTTGACTTGGTTAAGTTGGGTTTGGGCCTGGTCCAGACATTGCTGGATTTCCAGCATGTGGAGAACAAATAGGAGGAGAAGAAGAAAGAGAGAGAGAGAGAGAGAGAGAGAGAGAGAGAGAGAGAGAGAGAGAAGGAGAAGAAGAGAAAAGGGAGAGAGAGAGAGAGAGAGAGAGGGAGGGAGGGAGAGTGAGGTGGGTGGTTATATTGAGCCATGTCAACTCGGGTGTCGAACTAAGCTGATTTAACTCAAATCGACTAGGTGTGTCTTTCTCTCAACCTTGTTTTAAAATTTTAGTTAGTAGTTTAGTTGGTTAATAGATTTCCTAATCTCAGTTAAGATGTAGCCTAATATCACATTTTTTATTTTATTTTGTTCAAATTGGGAGTGAGTCGAGTCAAGTTTACCTCGGAAAGATTCTAAGGGTGCACGAACATCCTAGCGATAATGTAGGTGATTTGACACAAAAGGTAATGACTTCTTCCCCTTAAGCTTTCCACTTCCTAATTAATATAAGGGATAGTTTTTGTTGAATTATAGTTGATATCATATAACTTACGATTACTTACACTAATTATTGAATCTCAAGGGTTTACCTTACATTTAAATTACAGTTGATAGCTTATTACTTACATGTTAGTTTCCATCTAAACTCCAATTGATAGCTTATATATTTGATTTATGATTTATTGTGATAGTTATAGACTTAATGATTAACTTATATTTTGCATGTTGTAACCATACATGTTTAATGTCAATGAGTTGTTGTAAGTCACTTGGAACTCATTTCACTACACCCACTCATGAAAAAATTCCACTTGTGCATGTGAGCTCACACTTAGGATGTAATGAAACAAAATGTGTTAGAGATGGACCCTCGAATTAGAGGTCATTTGTGATGTGGAATACCAATGTGGGTTTACCATCCATAGGTTGTCTTGCCTACATGGCCTTGGGAATGACTTCTCAACCGCTCTGATTTAACACTGCCTTATATAACCTCTTTATCGTTTCGATTTTATATTTACATCCTGCAACCTTTTATCGCTTCGATTTAAGTATTTGTCCCATGATTTAATATTTTCCCTGCATGGCTTCGATGGTTCATTCCCATATAACCATGCAATGGTAAATCCCATGTATTGAATTTGATTGGCCAGTAGTCAATGGGCATCGATTAAACATCCTATGGTGGGAAATCTCATGAGTCGGGGATGATGGGAATGGGACACTATGCCCGAGTTGTCGGCCTAAGCTGGGTGATGAGGCCCCCATAGTGACCCTTGAGTTACTTAAATTGGCTGTTTGTAATTAGAATAATAATGGTTTGGCTAATCATGCATTCATAGCATACTGGAGATGACGGGTGGCTAATTATGGAGCTGTAGCACTGCCCCTAGGCTTAGTGGGGTATTATTTTGCTAGCTCCCAAACCATCGACTATTGACCTATGTACGTGATGTACGATGGCTTGGTCATTATGTTGTATGTGATGTACGCATGTGATGTGATACGCTAGTGACCAGTCATCTGCATGGGTGATGAGCCCAAGTCCAACTGGATGAGCATCCTCAGGTCGATGTGCATTCATGCATCCATGTATTTAAACAAGACTGCATCATGTATTGTTGTAATTGCCTTATTTTTTTAACTATGCTTAGCTAAGGTAGCAGTGTGTAATCTTGATGAGAATTCACGCTAAGTTGGCCACTCATTCATCGAATATATAACCGTATAGGTAATACAGGTGGCTTAAAAGATATTCATGTTATATTGATAAAGAGCATGGTATGATTATTAGGGATGCATGGTTGTATCTATCAAGAGAAGTTGCGTGATCTTACGGCTCAGGTTTATATTCATTTTATTAATTCTCATGTGTAAATTGTATAATTTTTGTAATTGCTATTATAAGAGACATTAGTTTGTATAAGTCATTATGGGTAGCTACTCGCATATTCTGAATGTAAGTGCAAATTTTCCTTTATGTTTGATTTATCCATCTTCCACTAAATTGCTAACTCTGAAAGAAAAATAAGAGAAAATAATACATGAATTTGACTATCTCTAAAGGTTAACACTCGGGTTTTTGGAGAATGAGTCATATACTCAGGTTCTGAAAACACGGGGTGTTACACTCTGATACAAGTGGCCTAGGACATGGGACACCACAGCCACTTTGTAGTCCTAAGAAAGTTGTTAGACCAAAGCGACATACTCTGTGGTGATTTGTTGAGCACTCACAGACAGAAGGTGTCAGCAGATCGAAAGAAGAAAGAACGCAGTATGCTCATCCTCCTTGATCGGCCTTCAAGTTTGTGGTAGGCCTTCATAAAGTTGGTGTAAACCTTAGCAGATTTTCTCAAAAAATCCTTGCGTTGCCTAGAAACCTCACCCAGGAAGAATGTCATGCCTAATGGTGGCAACTCGGTCAAATGACAAGTGTCTTTAATAGTTGGGCTCATCAGATCTCAACCGAAGAGGAACGTGTTTGTCGATGTGCTCTATAATACTGAGAGAGTAAGAAAAATGGCTAGATTCACTGTATAATCCCGAATGGAGAGTTTAATGCATTTGTAGATGCCAACCTTTCTTCATGTTGTGAAGATACCCGAACGTACCAAGCATCCTAGTCTTAAAGAGGTTTTGACCACATCAAGAGAGTCTTCAAAGCGTTCCCAACATTAGGGACAGATCCTGATCGAATCAAGATGTCTTCCCCAGGGTAGATACGGAAAAATGGGTTCAGTGGATGAACCTCATCAGCCTTAGTCTCAGTGGAGAATGCATGGCTCAAACAAAGAATTTCATCACCCATAGGAGATTTGAAGATTGTGTCTTCGTGCACTTGCCTCCAAGAACATCCATGATAGTGATAATATCTCGTTGATCGAATGGAGTGGATGAAAAGGAAGTAGCCATTACAGATTAAATGGGAAGAAAGGGAAGTTTTCAGGAAGAGAATCGTAATTTGGAGAAAAAATGGGAAGCGTAGTAAGAAGTTTTGAAACAACGCTTATATTGATCGAGCAATACAAGCATTTATGGAGTCATCATGATGATTTTGGTAAGAGTTCTTCTAACACCTCGATTAAATGCGACCGATATTGACACATTATGAGGAGATGGCCGAAGGCGTTTAGTGCTCGGACAACACACGTACACATTTATCGCAATATTAATGAGGGGTCTTACGTCACTGTCACTTTTTACCAAAAGGACAGCGATGTGGGGGGCAATGTTATTACCTATTTTGGTCGTACCCTGCTAAGACCAATCAGAGCAGGTAACATGTGATCTGTATGGACACGCATGCTACATTCGAAGATAATGATATATGTATGGAGGAGATTTCTTAGGAAGTGGAGCCACGACATATCATTCGATGTCGTATATCATTATAGTGGTTAAGAGGAGAAGCGATCGAGCTCAAATGATTGTATAACAAGTGGCGTAAGTATGAGGCCGATCGAAGTACAATTGGCACAATAGGAAGAAAAGGATATAAAATGTGGGAAGCATCCAGAAGATGAGTAGTGAAGAATGGTTATAGTAACAATCAAAACATGGGAAGGATCAAGAACAATTGGATCAAAGCTATAAATAGAAGAGAAATGCAGTAAAGAAAATAATCTCATACCAACCCAATCAAACCAAAATCTATCTTTTAATTACCAAACAATTTACATTCCATAGTATAATCCTTTATTTTTCCTGTCAAGCAAATTACATTTCCTTGTGTAATTATTTGCTTTTCAGCTTATTGTTTACATTCTATAGTATAATCTTTAGCGGTAATCTAGTAACTGGTAACATTTAGCTATAATTTGAGTTCATGCTTGCGCGTTGGATTCAATTCATCAATCAAAAAGGTGTTTTACAACTTCTCTTCATGACCGGCTGTAGGAATCCTTTTCTCATTTTCATTTATCTGTATTGAAAAGTCTTTTCGTACGGAAGCCAAAGAAGTAACCCATCATCAGAGGATGAACCCCACCCTCTGAAAATTTCCTTATCCAATTTAAACATCGAGAGAGTGGCTGAATAGACGATCAATCTCTTTAGATCTCGGTCATACACTACGTATCTGCCTACCTCGGCACTTGGGGTCATTTTTGTTCGGTTTGAATTGGAGCTATAAATCCAATTTTGGCAAACCCACACACTAGTGCAGGAAACGAAGTCAAACATATTCATTGCACAAAGAGAATTATCGTCGCACAAGCGTCATTCTTATATTTGCATAGCCAAGCTAAAGAAGCCATAGGATTGGTCCCTCACCATCCTAGGATGGCTAAACCGGTTGATATCAAGGAGGACAAATGAACCAGAGCAATCCACTCAAAATTTCTGCATGGAGTCTTATAAAATGACTCGCACCTACATGCGTTATGGGCAATGAGAGTAGGCATTGTTGAAATGCTAGGGTTCACTAATGACCAATATGGTTTGTAGCATACTCAACATCATTCCGACCAATTATGGAGCCCAACAACTCCTTAAGATGGGTTTGATCAAATTCGCAACCAAATCATTCTCTCAGTAAAGGTTAACATATTATAGTAATTGATGAAGCAAACTTGGGAGATCTTATGGTTGAAATGAAGGACGATCCCATGTTTGATAATTTCTTGAACCATGAAGAGCTCTTGGAAGATTAGGTGCTCTTAATCGAAGAATTGATGGCCAATGACCTATTGGTAGCTGAGGATGTGAAAGGTTAAAAAAAAGCATTTATTAAGATTTTACTATTTGATTCTGCCATGAGCCAACCTTAAACAATAGAAGATTCAACTACCTCTAAGGTAAAAGGAACCATTGTTTTAAGTATCGAGGATATCTATTGATATATCTGGTATCCAAGTAGTGAGATATATCCCACTACTTCGATCCGGTGAGCATTTTCAAATTTTCATCATTTTTTTCTTCTATAACTCATGTTAAATCAGTGTTAAGTTGTTACAAATTCATGATTTTTCATGTACTGCATGAAAAATCATTGATTGGGAGCTGCGATTTTGAGATTTGGAGGAGATAGATCGAGTTGGAAAAAATTGAATTTTTTTTTTTTTTTTAAAATTCCCTATTCCTCATAAATCAGTTGTAATCTTTATTTTTCCACACGTCTTCTTACATTTATAAATTATATTAATAGACTTTGAATATACTTGCATCAATTCAGTTAGACAACGTATAAATTAGGACCCCATTCAACAAAAACCTATTATGTCCAAGTGTTTTTTCTAATGTTTTGATTTATAATAAGTGTGTATTGGTATCTTTTTGTAACAATCAATGAATTTTCATTGAAAAATTTGAACATTTTTGAAATGTTTCCAACAACAATAATTCATAACGCGATATGGCCAGATATACCATGTGATAATTGATACGTATCCGTATCCCAAGGGTGTGCTACATAATGCAATCTTGATATTTCAAACACTGGTTGGAACATGTAAAGACTCAGAGATAGTGATTTTGACAAAACCAACTCATCAAATGACACAACACTTGAAGTCGTTATATATCATTGCACATCTCGATGGATGCCTTATGACTAGATTTTTGGTTGACAATGGATTAATTGTCAATATACTACTATCTTCGATGCTTATAAAGCTATAAAAAAAAATTGAGAGGGATCTCAATACAATTGAAGTAACCATCGGTAAATTTTTTGGTGGTATCACTAACAGTCACATGGTATCAAGTTGTTGGTTGGTAGCTTAAAAGGATTATTGATTTTCTTTATGATTGATTCGTCCTAGAGCTACATTGCTTTGCTTGGGAGAGATTCCATTCACTTCAATTCTTGCATAACATCATTCTTGCATCATTCTTAATTTTCTAGAATAAAAGTAAGGTCAAGGTATTACGAGCCAATAGTCGACCATTTATGGCTGATTCAAATTTGACCGAGTCCTATTTGTATGGTGATGAAATACTGTCTCTTTATTTTACAAGTCGCAATAAGTATGATTGACCAATAGGTATTTCAACCTTTACTGTAATGCCCCATACTTTTCAGTACTCGGGTGTTACCATGAGAATCAAGTTTAGTACAAACACAAGCCAACTTATCTAAACATTCACTTTCGATCTAATCTAAACCCGACCATTAGGTTGAACCTCATCCATAGATTGAGTCATCCGACCCTCTAAGCATAGGACCAATGGTTAGATCTCTACGTACGCTGTCTTTAGGACATATAGAACTATCAGGGAAGGAGGCTAAAACAATTGCATGGGTAAGTCACAAGATCCATCTTTTAAGATTGTAGAGCAACGACGAGATTCGAAATCGACCGTTAAGTTTAGACCACATATCTTACAGTGATGGACCATATCATTAAAACTTATTATTGGATTCATCTAAAGGACTTCTAGACTGGAAATGAACTGCCCTAAAATAAATTAGCCTTCCAAACTCATGATTACCATGCAATTACGATGTAAGAGCAACTAAGTGCATGGATGACTGTTTAATCCACCCTAAAAAGGATTACAAACCATTTGATATATTGATGATCGGATTTAGGAAGGATCCGACCCTTATATGAGCAAGATCATTAGTTAAAACAAATATTCAGTTGATATAACCCACCTGAACTTTGGATCTGCCCGATCGTTGGCCAAGGGTTCCATTTAGACCGAAAGAATCAGAGGGATGAGGCAGATCAATCGAGATCATCACTATGGACCACAGCTATGATGCATGCACAGAACCAACGTGTGCACTTGTTGTGCACTGGTCTAGGAGACCTTGTCAAACAGGTCTGACCCGACCATACCTATAGAAGAAAGGATTCTTCTTCCTTTCTTTTTATTGCTCAAACGAGACTTAATCGCAGTGATGGATTATGGCTTACCACCTACGATCAGATGGCCAATCTGGACCGTCCATCCTGTAGCCAAATAATTTCCAAGCAACCCTTAGGTTAGTTCACGTGAGGACGAACTCACACGTGGGCACAAATCCAATCACGAATGGACTGAGCTTGGGAGAGAAATCTAGAAACGGAAACCTCATAATGACCTAGGGTAAGTTAGGGTGAGGTCATCCTCATAATGACATAGGGAATTGTGTAAATCTAGATAGGTGGGTCCCGCAATGTGCGGTCCTCAGGCATGATCATGCACAACCCACATCTCATGATCTAAACATCGAATTAGCACACGAGATGCAATGACAACACTATCGTAATGACATAGGTCTCAGGTCGAGATGGCTTAGGATTACAGGGTGTGACTTACAGTTGCACACAAATGCGACTATGGGTTGAGGGTCACCAGAATTCGACCGGGAGAATCATGGAACCCTACAGAATGGAACGGACACTGGACATGGGCCTAAAATCAACAGGCCATCAAGAGTCGATCAGAGACATTTATTTGATAGCCTTTCCTCAAAGAAACCCCACCAAATATCAGTTGGGACCAATCACTACTACAACTCCACAAATTGGGGCCCACACAGAATTCGACTACGAAATCCCTGCATAAACTGAGTGAAAAGAGAGGGTGACTGTCCAACTACAACTCCTCTCCCTCTAGGACCAAGTGTTGTAAATTGAATGAGCGAAAGATAAGGAAAAAATGTCTGAAGTAAGGGAGAAGAAAGCGAGAGAGAGAGAGAGAGAGTGCACGCAGGACCGAGTCAACTCGGTTGAGTCCAGCTAGATTATAGTTCTGATTTGTCCAAACTGCCTGTCCAACCAGGAAAAAAGAGAAAAGAAATAAAGAAAGAAGAAATGAGTGAGAAAGAAGGGGAGAGAAGAAATGAGAGAGAAAGAGAGAAACAGGGTTATGAAGAAGATAGTGCATGACTCACCGAGTCACTAACTGGGTTCAGATATGAAGCAAAGTCTCCAATCCATTCAACACCTTATGATAATTTTTCCTAATTAGTTGATTAAATAAACTAACCTAGACGAAGATGATAAACAAGACCCTAGTTTAATCCTTAACTACATAAATTGTGTAACCTATAGATGAAGTTGAAGTCTACAACAAGTATACAAGTTCTTTGTAAACATGTGAAGGTGATTCAACCTTAAAAAAAGAGAGGGTTTTTCTTTTAAGCTTACCTTGATTTAAGTTGATATGAATTATCTTGCCTTTTACATGTTCTCATGTTACTATGATTTTCTCCTTACAATTGTTTAATTTACCACCAACAATTATTTAACCTTTTGGAATTATGGTATGATGTTATTTACAAGTGATCTTCATTATTTTATGGGGCGATGGATACAAGTCTTGCCCTTACCTTTACCAATTTTGTTGAGTTAGCCCTTGCTCCTCTTTATTGAGTTGGCCCTTTTTAGTCTCCCCTTTATTGAGTTAGTCATTGATACTCTCCTCTTTGTTGAGCTGGCCATTGTCACTCTCCTCCTTGTTGAGTTAGTCATTGATACTCTCCTCCTTACTGTATTAGTCATGTGTTATTTAACTTTATGGCTTGGGCATATTTCTTGGGAATTTAAAAACTTTTATAATTTAAATTATCTCTCTATCAATGCAAGTGATGTGTTAGAGGTATCGCAACTATTGATTCAAATATTTATCATGGACGTAATGCGTTATGGGTAGCGGCCCTTTTGGTCGGCATGTAATTTTATGGGTTGGTTGGTGTGGTACACAATCGATGCGTGTAAATCACCATGTGTTACATCACTTTTCAGGGTTGGTTGTCACAAATAATTGCTCCATGAACACATCGTGTTACATAAATCCCCAAAACGCATTGTTGTGTCGCCTTAAGATGTTGGCATAAATCCACTTTAATATTGGACACACCAGTGAATCTCCATAGCTATAGGATGTGGGGCGTGTCGGGTTTTCTATGAATTATATTCCACATTGTGATGATCACTATGTATGATGAGCTGCATACACTTTATTAGGCATGCATTCATGTAGATTGGTTAAACATGTTGATACCTCTCGTAATAGTGGAGTACGTGATATATCAAAACCCTTACATTACTTTATAAATCTCTTAAATTACTGTTAATCTTAAAGGATAACCATCATTATGAGTAGGGCATTGACCCTCTCCAACCATACAGATAATGCAGATGATATACAGATTGAAGACCTAGAGGATTATCTCCCTATGAAAGATTATACTGAAAGAATAAGAAGGTAGTTTTATGACTTAGTTTTATATTTCCACTACGAACTTGATAATGTAATAAGCTCCCATTAAGAGGGCATTTGATATTTTATCAAATTCTTTTACTCCAATGAAATTGTAAGTATAGTTGATTTTATTCTCATAAATGATTACCTTCATGAATGTAACCGGGTGTGATCGAACTGATATATATAGCGATTTTTAAAACATCCAACTTATACATTATTAAGACTTATTTTCTCAGGCATAAGCATAAACTATGGCCGTGAAAATTTGAAATGTTACATTTACTGACCCAATCGTTGTGGCAGCAAACATATAAGAAGTTCTCAAACCATATTGGTTGAATGTGATCATCTCATACTATCAAATATCGAACCTGTTTAGCATAAATAAGGTGTCATGACGACCGAACCATTGTCAATCGGAGCACAGGTCGAAATCACAACCATTGTAAATACAGTAAAGAAGTATCGTTAGCATGAAGAGTTGTATAACAACCATCTCGTCAACATAACCAAAATTTTCTTAGAAAAAGGTGAAGTTTCCGACGAAGGAATAAATTTCTAAGACTTAGATCCAACACCTGCTAAATTGGATGACTACTAAGACTATCTTCAAGACCCATTAGTGGAAGTTAATTTGGGAATTAAATAAACCCCATGCTGACCTATGTTAGCATGTTATTGGAGCTGCAAGCCCAGGTAGAAATCATAGCTCTTCTAAAAGAATTTTTTTATTGTTTTACTTTGGATTATCACGAGATGTCGAGACTCAACAAAAAGCTAGTCAAGCACCACCTCACAATCAAAGAAGGTTACTCTCCCTTTAAGTAGCTGACACAATGAAAGATAGTTGAAGTAACTTTAAAGATTAAAGAAGAGGTTGAATGAGTATTGAAAGCAGGTTTCATTTAATCGATTGGGTATGCGAAATGGATTTATAATGTAGTACCACTCATCAAGAAGAACAGTAAATTATGGTTATGCATTGATTTCAATAATCTTAATAAAGCGACTTTGAATGATGAATATTTGATGCCAGTAATTGATCAATTAATAGACCAAGTGGGCGAACATGAGATGATTTCCTTCATGGATGCCACTTAGGTTACAATCAAATTTACATTATAGATGATGACGTCTCAAAGATAGCTTTTAGGTGTCCCGAAGAAATATGAGCCTAATTCTAGATTGTGATGCCTTTTAGGTTTAAAAATGTTGGCATTAGTTGCCAACGTGCAGTAAATGTAATGTTTTATGACTTGATCAAACATTTCATGATAGTATACATTGATGACATGGTCATGAAATTGGTTGGTGCAGTTGATCACTTGACGCATCTGAGAAAACCATTCAAGCGAATAAGATTAAATAAACTAAATATGAATCTTCTCAAATCCACTTTTGGAATTTTGCTGAGAACTTTTTTTTTTTATTCCTTATACATTAAAGATGAATCAAAATTGACCGAAACAAGGTTAGGGCTATCCTAGAATCCTAACCATTGAAATTTAAGAAAGAATTGTAAATGTTTATCAGTAAAGTTAACTTTCTCCACCATTTTATTTCTAATTCGGTGGGAAAGATCACATCTTTCTCACCACTGGTCAAACTCAAAGAATGAAAGGAGATCAAGTGAAAGTGAACATCAGATGACATTCAAGAAGATTAAGGAGTATCTGATTAGGCCACTTGTATTGATTCCACCATAGAAAGATCATCCTCTTTGGTTATATATTTCAGTCGCTGAAGATTCTGTTAGAGCATTGCTAGCATAAGAAAATAACAAACGAAAGGAACAAGTGGTTTACTATCTTAGTCGGATGTTGACCAAAATTGAAAGGCAATATTCATCAATCGAGAAGCTTTATTTATCACTATATTTATTGGCCATAAATTTATGGCATTGCTTGTTGTCTAACACAATTCATGTAATTTCTTTAATTGATTTAGTAAAGTACATGCTAACATGGTCGATTCTTAAAGGCCATATTTGTAAGTGGATCCTAACTCTTTCAGAATTTTTCTTCAAGTATGCTCCTCGAAGAGTAGTAAAAGGTTAGGCTATAGAAAATTTCTTGGCTGGTGACCCATTGAGCATCGATACCCAGATTCCCCAAGACGTGATATAGCTATGTGCAATTCATCTCATACTAGGGAAACTGATATTCGATAAATTACAGACGGTTTGGACATATGATGCTGGGAACAAGCATAGTTAAGATGAAAGAACATGAAACTTTTATTGAGTTATATTCTAAATTTAATGATATTTGTAACTCCATAAGGAGTTTAGGAGAACTAGTCCCCGAGAACCACATTTGTACAAAAATACTTAGGTCTCTACCAGAGTGATTAACCTCCAAAATAATCTCCATAGAAGAGTGTAGGTATATAAATAGCATGAAAGTAGAAGAAATTGTAAGTTCCCTATGTACATTTAAACTACACTTTAAGAGTCCCTCTAAGCACAAATATATTGTCCTAAAATCTTCACGTAAGCATAAGAAAAAGGAATATAAAGAGGACTGACGATGAAGAAATGTCCAAAATCACTAAAAACTTTACGAAATTCTTTAAAAAGAATAGAGGGACAAGTTATTAAAAAAAAAAAGGGTAAATAGATCGACCCTAAGCACATAGGTAAATCTATCAAAAAATTCATAGAAACCTAATGTTACAACTTTAAGGATTATGGTCATGTTACCTCCAAATGCACTAGAAAATGAAGATTCAAAGAAAGGCTAACATAACAACATGGGATAAGTCTAAGGATTTTGAGTTAGATTTGAGCTTCCCATAGTGATGATGACCTTGAATCCTTATGAGTTCATGTAGCCTCCACCACTACTTTCCCTAAAGAATTAGGAGGAGATTCTGATCATCACACCTCGAAAGAAGAAGATGAGACATCCTCCGATGAATAAGAAGAAGATGAAGGAGATGTCAAATTGTAAGAATCTCATAACTTTCTTTTCATTAAGAGTTTGGAAACATTAAAAGTTAGGTTTGGTAAGGATTGAAAAGAATCAATTGACCTTGGATCATTTTTCCTATAAAATGGGCATCAAATCTTTGTAAATGGGATGAATTTTAGATGGTTTTATAGGCCCTATGTATACATGATGTAGAGTGGGTCGTGGACACTTTCATGTCCAAGATGGACCAAAGAAGGGCCGATTGGAGGCAGAAGTGATTAGGACCGTCAGAACCCTAGAATAGGCTTATCTCGCAAACTAGAATGAGTTATTTGATGTACCATATATGATTTTGTCATAGGAGAAGCTACTTTAGCCAACCAACCCTAGTACGTCGAGTTGCCCATGCCAAATTTGTGAGATTCCATCAGATCAATGGTTGAAAATCCTTTTTCATTTCGTTTTTACTATTTGTAATAAGTTTTAAATCGATCACAACTCTTGATCCTTTGAGCTTTAGTAGTTGTACCCAACATGAAAATGGATTAGAAAATTTAAGATAATAACATAGTTAGGCCAAATTCGACACTTATTATTTTTGGCTGAAAACCATGAAGTCTAGTAGAAATTATAACTATTTATAAATAGTAAGTTTACTATTTTTAGTAAGTCACATTTTTAGGGGGTTGGATAGAGTTTGATTCTAAAACTTCTTCTTAGGTTTGAGATTACTATTTAAAGGGGTTATGATTTTGTTTTATAATTAATTAATTTATTTTAAAATTTATTAGAATTTATTTTTATTATTTCTATTTTTCCTCATGGATTCGAGGAATCTCTGTGAAGAGTCCATAGAAGCTCCCTGGATTCGAAGTAATCCCCTTGAGGAAGACAGTGATTGATCTCATCACATCCATCCCTACATCAATTGGTATCAAATCAAGGACTCCTCTAAGACCAATGGAAAATAACGAAGGAATGGACCAAAATCCTATGGATGGTATCCAGGGATTTCTTATCTTTTAGAAAGAATGGAAGCTTTCCACTAGAAGAGTCAGTTGACCAAGCAAGGGCTACAAGAAACCCTCAACCAGCTTGTGGATACGCTGATTCCGCTTGAGCCCAAGGCAATGCTAAGTCACTGTGATTGTTGTACGGCATAACCCAGATTTCCAGGGCACTACAAGAGGTGAATCGTAGGGAAACCCCAGATAAGTTGAGATCCAACAATGAGGACATCGTTGGCAGCTTTGATCAACGACTAGTCCATGGAGATGATCAACTAGATCATGCTAAAAGAGACTTCGAGGTAAGGCCAACTTCACAGTTTTAATGGCTTTTTACATATAAAAGATTTTCTCAATTGGTTAGCTGAAGTGGAATGATATTTTGATTACATGGACATGTCGGAACATAAAAAGGTGAAATTAGTAGCATTTAAATTAAAATCTGATGCTTTTGCATGATGGGAGTAATTACAACTCTCATGTGCTCGACAGAATAAGGTGCCCATCTAATCATGGCCACGGATGAGATGCCTTCTTCAATCACGATTACTCCCTAGTGATTACAAGCATGTATTATTCCAGTAATACTAAAATTATCGACAAGGGAATTAAAATGTCATAGATTACACCGAAGAAATCTTGTGGTTAGCAATGTGAAAAGACCTGTCATGAATTGAATTACAGTAGGTAGCACAATTTATAGGTGGGTTACGATCGATGATTCAGAACCCAGTTCAGATGCACCCAGTCGAGACCATGAATGAAGCAGTTCAGTTGGAAGGTAGGATAGAAACACAACACCTCCTACTACAGCAAACCATGACTTGGAGAGTGGCCCATTTAGGTATCAATGTGTAGCACCCATAACAGAGGGTCCGAGTAAGATTTCAAATCCTTATGGTCGATCAAGGCCGAATACTAGTTAACATTGTGGCCAACCGGGCCACTTATCAAACACCTGACCTCAATGCCCCACGACCCACTTAATCATTAATAAAGAGGCAATGAAGGTAATGCAACTGAAGAAGACCCTGAATTTGATGAAGATGAAAAATCTACGAACATAGGAGCTGGTGACGAAGACTGGTTAGCCGAGGATTATGACGAATCCTTGGTCATGAGGCGATTATTGTACACCCCATGGAAGGAGTTGCATCCACAGTGGCACAATATATTCCATACGTGATGTACCGTTAAGGGCAAGGTCTATGATATAATCATCAATAGTCGCAGTAGTAAAAATATCATCTTAAAGGTAATGGTGGATAAGTTGCAGATACCTATAAATGCTATCTTATATAGCTCCTAGGTTTGTCAAATTTTGTTATGCCTAAACCTCTTGGAATCCATATCTTGTTTAGTGATTATTGTAAAATCAACTTCATGCCATCCTTGCCATTCTTGTCTATATTCAAGTACAAGATCAAGACATTCAAGTGTAAGATCAAGAAGTTCAAGTACAACATTAAGAAGTTTACTTTCATGAACTAGAAGTTCAAGTACAAGATCAAGAGGTTTAAGAACAGGAAGTTCAAGTACTAGATCATGTCTTCAAGCTTCAACTACTTCAAGAGAAAGATATGTGATGAATCAATCTCACAAGTAAGGTTTGTTTGACCCTAGATTGACCTTAGGATAGGTCATACAATTTACACTTATATCATAAGTCATTTGATAATTTTATAGGTCATTTTTCGACCAGTCCTACTCATGGTTCAACTAGTCCAAGAATTCCCTCGACCAGTCCGGGGTTTGCTGTGAATTTTCTGGATTTTCTATTGGACCCTCGACCAGTCCTGGAGACTACTCCACCAGTCGAGTGAACGATGTTCAACTAGTCGAGCAGGCTCAACTTAAACTCCAGCAACATTTCTAGGTTTCACTCAACCAGTCGAGTGTAGGGCTCAACCAGTCGAGCAGGCCACTCAACCAGTCGAGCAAGCCACTCAACCAATCGAATAATGATCTTATCTTAGCGTGCCAGAAATTTTGAAATGCTTTTGGTCCTTCGACTAGTCGAGCTGACCTCTAGGCCAATCGAGTGAACAGTATTTTTATCTATAAATTGAGGATGATTTTCAGAGTTATTGAATTCATTCAAAGCTATTCAAGTCACAACTTTGAGAAACTTGCCCCCACATTCTAGAAACTAATTGGTTAGTATTTAAGATTCTTTTAATAGCATTTTTGCATTTGATTTTGTGATCTCTATTCAATTCTATTTCTTTTAAAAATAGAATATTGACTTTACCCTTTTTGAGATTAAAATCAAATCAAGCTAGCTCAGGTCGATTTAATCTAAAAATCATTTAGACCTAAGAACCCTTTCATATGTGAGATTGGACATTGAACATCTACATCGATTTGGTTCTACCGGGCTTCATCAGGAGGAGAATCTTCAGATATTCAATTTTCTGTATTTAGTTTATAAGATTGCTAGAAAATCTTTTGTTTTTGGTTTTGACTAAGATAGCAAGAAAATCTCAGTGAGTGGGGTTTTTAATTATGGTAGCCCTTTGAAAACATAATTGTGAAGGTTTTGGGTGAACCTTAAAAAACTTATTTCATAGTGAAAGCCAATATTCCGTAGGTGAGGATATTGGGAGTGGAGTAGTTGTGTGGCTTTTTTCTAACAGTTGGTGTACACATAAGCAAACCACTATAATTATTAGAGTTATGGTGAATGTTTATCTTTGTACATTTGTGATGAATGATTGTAATTTATTTTTTGCACTTATAATGAATGGTGTAATAGTAGTAGATATTTATTTTTGTTTTATTTTTTATTCCTCAATATTAGTTTGAGACTTTGATATACAGACCATTTTAGAAATCATGTTGTCCTACCATAAGCCATTGGTTTTTGGTATAAGGTTGTCATTAGAACAACATCTGTATCAACCTCTCGATACTTGTGCATTTAAGGTTGTTATTTATTTCTGCTATATAGGATTGATTAGTTCTATCTTGTTTTAGTTCTTTCTTAATTCCGTATTTAAATTTTAATTTGGTATAGTTCTATTCACCTCCCCTCTAGGACTCTTAGTTCGACCTTTTCAATACCTACGATAAAGCATCATTCCCCTTACCCGATTGGGTGGATAAAAAAAGTGAACAAGACCAAGGTAATCGAATAATGTACCGTCTCATTTTCAATTGGTAAAAATTATAAGAATTAAGTACTTTATAACGTGGTTAATATGAAAGCATGTCATATGTTACTCAGTTGACCATGGTAATTGGAGTGTAATGCGACCCATCAAGAATGAGACAATGTTTACGTCTTTGTCAAGAGTAGTCAAAAAATTGTCCTTACCCATATGACACCAGAGAACTACCCTGAAGCTTAGAATTTTATGAAGTAATCCAAGAAAACTAGCAAGGTGTAGGTCGTGGTGGTAAAGGGCAAGAAATTGGGTCCCTTAAAACATTCCTCCATGTTTAAGGCCGATGCTGAATGAATTTAAAGAAATTTGGTCCGATGACCTTCCAGATGGATTGCCTCTCATGTGTGATGTTCAACACCATATCGACCTTATCCCCAGGTCAAGTTTACACAATCATCCTCACTATCGGGGTAAGTAAAAGAATTGATCCACAAGGGTCTAATCTGAGAAAGAATAAGTCCATGAGTCGTACCTGCCCTATTAACTATAAAGAAATATGGGAGTTGTTGATTGTGTGTCGACAGCTAGGCGACCAATAAGATTACTATAAAATATAAATTTTTCATAACACGGCTAGACGATATGTTAAACATGCTTGAGGGTAAGAAATTATTATCTAAATGGATTTAAGGATCAACTACCATCAGATTTGAATATGGTCAGGTGATGAGTGGAAGATAATTTTGAAGACTAAGGGTTGTATGAATGGTTGGTCATGCCTTTCGGTCTTTCGAGCGCACAGCTTCATGAGATTGATGAATCAAGTTTTAAAACCATTCATTGGGCATTTTATAATAGTCTACTTCGATGACATTTTGATATACAATCAGGACAAAGCAAGCCATATGGAATACCTCATACAGGTCCTTTAAGTGCTCACCAAAAACAAGTTGTATCTCAATCTAAAAAAATATAGCTTTTTAACCGATAGCCTATTATTTTTGGGCTTTTTCGTGACATCCACAGGCATCCATGTGGATGAAGAAAAAGTGAAATCCATTAAGGAATGACCAGTTCTAACAAACATCCATGAAATATGGAGTTTTCACGAATTGGGGACATTTTATCATCAGTTCATGAAGAATTTTAGCACCATTGTATCACCAATTACAGATTGTATGAAGAATGAGCCATTTTAGTGGAATAACAAAGCTGACATGAATTTTTCTCAAAATATGAACAGATTATTCATAACCCTGGTTCTTGTATTTTTTAGATTCAACAAACTATTTAAGGTTGAATGTGATACTTCATATGTCATAATTAGGAGAGTTTTATCTTAAGAAGGTAGGCCAGTAGCCTTATACAGTGAAAGCTTAGTGATGCACGTAAAAAGTGGTCGACCTACGAACTCGAATTGTACATAGTAGTTCAGATACTATGACATTGGCGACAATACTTAATTCAGACAGAGTTCATTCTTTACACAACCATCTTGCTCTCAAATTCATTAATAATTAAGCTAACATGAATCATGTGTATGTTAGATGGGTTGCATTTTTTACAGAAATTCACATTCATTCTGAAGCACAAGTCAGGGCAGCAGAACAATGTGGCTAATGCACTTAGCCATCGTGCTTCACTACTTATTATAATGAGTAATGAGGTAGTTAGCTTTGACTGTCTAAAGTTTTATGCCGATGATGAGGACCTCAAAGATACATGGATGAGGTGCAAAGAGGGTCATCCCAGTGACCTATATTGACCTACATATGCAAGATGATTTTCTCTTTAAAAGGAATTGATTCTACATTACCCAAAGTCCTCTAAGGGAGTAGATTATTCAAGAATTATATGGAGGGGGCCTCGGTAGACACCTTGGACACTTTGTGAATTGATTGTGCATTACCCAAAGGCTCTTATGAAGGAGCAATATTACTGGCTACAATTGGTACGTGATGTATGTAAAACAGTGCAGCACTGCCATGTTTGTTAGACCTCCAAGGGGTAATCTCATAATGGGCCTTTATAACCTATTACATATGCGTGACGGCCCTTGGGAGGACTTATCAATGGACTATGTGCTTGGTCTCCCATTAATAAAGCACAGCATGGGTTGAATGTTTGTGGTGGTAGATCATTTCTCAAAAATGGCACACTTTATCCCATGTAAGAAGACCCTCGATGTAACACACATGGTGAACCTATTCTTCAAAGAGTTTGTGTGGCTACATGGGGTTCCCAATACCATTACTTTTTACCATGACACAAAGTTTATTAGCTACTTCTAGCACACTTTATGGAGTTGGTTTGGTACACAACTTTAATTTAGCAAACCCTACTACCCACAAACCGATGGACAGACAAAAGTTGTGAATCACATATTGGGAAACGTCCTTCGATGTATTTCGGGTGAAAAACTAAAGTAGTGGGATTTGGCCTTGTCTCAAGTGAAATTTGCATTCAATAACATGGTGAACCGCTTGATAGGGAAGTCTCCATTCTAAATTGTTTATGGTCGAGTACCTCACCACACACTTAACTTAGTCCCTTTTCATAAGCTCCCGAAAATGAGTATTGTAGCAGAACATATGGCATACCAAACTGTTGGCATTCATGTGGATGTACAAGCCAAGTTACATGCTTCGAACGACAAGTACAAGGAGCAAGCTGACAAGCATCGACGATAAAATGAGTTCGAAATGAGCAACCATATTATGGCCTATCTACACAAGGAGAGAGTTTTGATCGTGACCTACAATAAGTTAAAGAATAAGAAGATTGGACCAATATCGATCCACCAAGATATCAATGAAAACACTTACATTGTTGCATGTACTTTCAACATCATAGACATGACCAAGTATCATGAACCAAAGCGGGACTAAAAATGGAGGACAATTTCTTTTAAAGTAGAGGGGACTGATGTAGAGTAGGTTGCAGACACTTTCATGTCCAAGATGAACCAGAGAAGACCCATCGAAGGTAGAAGTGATCGGGATTGCCAAAACCCTAAAACAAGCAGATCTCGCAAACCAAAATGAGTTATTTGATGTACCATATATGATTTTAGGGTAAGAGAAGATACTTTAGCCAACCAACTTAGACATTCTAGGTTTCCCACACCAAATTTTCTAGATTCCATTAAATCGATAGTCAAAAATCCTTTTTAGTTTCCTTTTTACTATTTATAGTAAGTTTTAATTCAATCATAACTCTTGATCATTTGAGCTCTAGGAGCTGTGCCCAACATGAAAAGGGATTAGAAAATTTAGGAGAATAAAGTGATTAGGCCAAATTGGACACTTACTATTTTTGGCTGAAAATCATGAAGTATATTAGAAATCATGACCATCTATTATAGTAAGTCACATTTTTAAGGAGTTTGAGTTGGAGTTCGATTGTAAAACTTCTTCCTAGGTTTGAGATTACTATTTAGAGGGTTGTAATGTTTTTTTTCTCATTAATGAATCTAATTTTGAATTTATTTGAAATTTTTTTTCTATTTTTCCTCATAAATTCGAGGAATCTCTATGTGGAGTCCAGAGAAGCTCCGTGGATTCGGAGTAATTATCCCCTCGAGGAAGACAATGATCAACCTCATCATGTTCATCCCCGCGTCAATACAACTCCTAATTTCTCTACTTAGGCTCTAATTAATTGAGTTCATGTCATCTTCCTTGTGATTCAACACTTTATATGAGCATTCCAAGCTTACCTTAAAAATGTACATGTTCTCTTTCAATATAATCTAAAGGTTAGACACCAATCCTATAGGTAAATCCATTATTTATCATCCTCTAGAATGCCTATCTAAATGAATTCCCATTTGGAACCAACTATCTCAATAGTTGTAAGAGATTCTACCACCATCCCATTCTTGGGCATCCTTATAAGAAGATCGTTGTAAGTTAGTCGATCATAGGAGCTAAACAAGATCCACTTTAAAGGTTGTGGGAGCTAGAGAAAAGCCACATTAAGATTGATCGAGCATTTAAAAAAGTGCTTTATCAGCGGGCCTCATGTAAACTTGTAAGAGTCTAATTTAGAGTCCATTGTATACTCAAATTTTGTATAAAATTGAGTATAGAGTTTGAAATCCAAACTCAATTAAGTCTCTATATAAGCCAACAGCGGGTGTGTATATAAAAGTTACTAGTGAGCCTATAAAAAACTTTGTAAGAGTCTCTGTGTGATCCACCGGCAAGTGTCAACGTGTAGTCTCTATGTGAGCTTCCGGTGGGAGTGTACGTGGGTCTTCAAGTGGGATTATAAAGGTTAATGCTGAACCTATAGAAAACCATCAAGCTAGTGAAATATGAAAACTTAAGTTTGAGTTCGTCATCTAGGAGTGGAGTAGGGATTTAGACAAACCACTATATATCATTGTGTTTGCAATAGATAATACATTTCTATCTATGCTTATGATTTGATTCTTTCATTGTATATGAATACATGAATAAATTGTATGATAGGTGTCTAGTTTAGTGCATACACACTTAATATCGCTATCTTACATCATAGACTACTTTGCACATATAGTTATATCTCTAAAGTATATGATCTTGGACTCGCTTAATTGAATTGATTGGTAAATAATTTTAAGTAGTCTCATTCAACTTTCCTCATCCAAGACTTAGCCATAATTCTAAGCTTCCTAAGCTTCTGTGTCATGGTATCGTGTTAGATAACCACACGATTTCAGTTGTTTGGATAATTAGATGGGATGGTTGGATGGATAGATAGGATGGGTGGGATGGATGTGATGAGATGGGATGGTTAGATAGATGTTTAGATGGTTATGGATGGATGGGATGGTTGGATGGATAAGATGTGATTGATAGATGGATGTTTGGATGATTGGATGGAAGTTGATGAATGCTTGGATGGGATAGAATGATTGGATGGATGGATGGGATATGATGGGAAGGGATGATGGGAAGGTTGGATAGATGGATGAATGGGTTGGTTGGATGGATGGATGGTTGGATCATTATTCATGTATTGTGTTTATATACTCATTTATCCATGCATGTATGATATATGAATGTATGAATGCATTATTTTTTTCTTGTTAATATAATGAAATTAAAGTGAGTGTCCCGTTACTATTAGACTGCTTTCTTACACTACACATGCTTTTAGCCCCCATTAAATGGAAACTTATTATGTATGTATTCTTTTTTGTAATTTTATTTTTTATTCATGAATATGCAAATATGTGTATTTTAGCATATCTTGAAGTTCCATTACAAAATTCCACCATTTTCCCTATGTTTCCCTTAGAGGAGTGAAACGACCAAGCGATTAAAAGGGTCGCGTTAAATTATGTATTATACAATGATGACCAATATCGTAAGGGGTTCAATGGCATTTTATTAAGATATCTCAGTCACAATGCGACATTGGTCATTTTGGGTGATGTTCATGAAGGAATTTGTGGTGCTCATCAAGCTGGACTCAATGTTAGAGCCCTAATTCAGTGCCATAACTATTTCTAGCAAAAAATCACTAATGATTGCATGAGATTCACAAAAGGGTGCCAGGCATGTCAAAGGCATGGACCATTATAACATGCATTGACTGTGGAGTTGCACCTAATAATCAAATTATGGTTGTTTCACGATGGGTTATTGATTTGATTTGCAAAACCTACCTTCCATCACTATGACTGTAACACCCCAGATTTTTACCAACCTGGAATTATACGTCCTTAGGCAATGGGTCAATCTTAACACTTGATTAACTTCTCAAAACTCAATCCAAAAGTCTCAAATCCCTATTTCTTTCGAAAATCTCACCTTTCACTACTTTATCCTTCAAAATTTTCTAGGAGATTTTATATTAGACACAAATCTTAAAGTTTAAGTGATGTTGATCAATACTTAAGCTAAAAAGTACTATGAATAGTAAATAAATAAATAAAAAGGATTTTTAACCATTAACCTTTTAGAATATCACTAAATAAGTAGACTATTTGGATAGATCAGCTTCTCCTACCCCAAAATCATATATTGCATGTCAAATAAATCATTCCAAATTCTAAAATACACCCATTTCAAATATCAGACGGAGAAATCACCCCAAACAGGTCAGCGAGCGGCGATGCCATCGCCGGTTTGGCGATGCATCGCCAAACTCGTCCGTACAGCGAGATTTTGCACCTTTTTTCTGCACGTTTCTTTAGAATTTGAAAAATCATATCTCCTTCGTTATAACTCCGATTTAGGTGATTTAAAAATTAGATTGAAGATAAATGAGTCTAGTTTTATATAATAATATGTGAAAATATAATAAAATATTTAATATGGTTTAAAGTAGGTCATTGTGAGCAACTATCCGATAATCACTTGTTAGACAGCTGCTGCTTCTAGAATTTTTAAAATTTTTCTACAACTCAAAATCTTATGAAATTTTGTGAAGTTAGGGTAAACTTGATAATGAACCTCCAAAAAAATAATAAAAATAATATGATACCTCGAAGTTCACAAAATGGGGGATAGAATGGCCCTAGGACCGTATTCTGTCATAATTAGGGTAGAATTTGGTTGAGTACCAAACTGAATACTCAGTAGAATTAACTTGGACCACTTTAAATATATTCTACAAGACCCAAAACTTGTAGAACCAATGATGCTATAATATCCTAAAACCTTGGATCATACTTTAAACCCGTTTGCTCTCAGGAACTCTTTGAAACTTTGTATTGGATCTAGACCATGCGTCGAAAGTCCGATACCTACAATCTCAGAACGTTATGACCGCTTGGCTAGACTTGACAATCGTTTCAAAAATCAAGGCCAACCGACGTTCAGAGGCTATTTCATTGAGCCTAGAGTGAAGAGAGTGAGAAAAGGGTTAGATTTGAAAATTTTAATTCAAATCTGGCACGTGACTTAACGCGTTATTATTAAGCATTTTGACCGTCAGAATTCAGCCAAATTACACCCTCGGATCAGGAAAAATTTCTCTTTCATATCATGAGACTTGTAGACCTGATCTAGGTGCGATGACCGCTGAACTGAAAGTGGACCGCCACGTGCGATCTGCGAACTCTGCCGGACTGAAAACTTGATGTGTACTAGATCCAGTATGCATGAGCTTAAGTCCGACCGCGTTTGGCCAGGGGACCTGCAGAAATGCTCTTTTGGATCGAAACAGCTCCGTTTTGGTTATAACTTAAGTGTACTTTGTTTCCAAGCCTAATTTGGGAAGATTTGAGCTTATAAAAGGGCTTTAAACCCTCTCATATCTCTCCCATCCGAATTTTCTAAGAAGCCTAGATTGGGAGAGAGAGAAAGTGAGAGATTTTGAGAGAGGGTGGGAGAGATTTTCCTGCCACCTGCTGCTGCTGCTGCACGTGCTTAGGCGACGCACTCCAATAACTTTCCTGGCGATTCCAATGCACTTCTAGGTAAGAAAAACCCTAACCACTTTCTGATTTGGGGATTTCTTCGATTCAAATAGCAAAGTAGCTGATGTACGTGTGTATTAGGTCGCCTGTTCGCCGTAGATGAAGCATATACGCTCCGTTCGAAATGATACACATCTAAAGTGAAAGGTGCGGATTTTAGACACTTTGATTGAATGATTTCAAAGCTTTCAATGTCGTTTAATAGTAGATTATCGACGGCAACGCCGTTTGACATGTACAACATGCTGTCCATTTTTCGTTTCGTAAACGTATGGTAAATATGAGATTTAGGGTATTTTGGTCATTAATAGGAAATATAGTATACGTCCGTATTTTGTTGAAATGATTTCCATGGCTATTGGTCGTATTATGATATTAGAAATGCATGTATGATCTGTTTGGCGAAGAGATTCGCCCTTATACACATATTGGCCGACATATGCTATGTAGACTAATGTGTGTAGACTAAGTGTTTGTTGAAAAGCCTAAATCAACATGATTTATGCCTGCCATATGTTTGAATGTAAGAACATGATTGTTGTGTATTAGACAACTCCTTGATATAAGGATCTGTCATATTATTTGTTGAAACCAACATAAGTCGAGTACGTTGGAGTTGTGTAGTCTAAGTGTTTGTATAAATGCTTGCGTGAGTAAGCACTTAGTAAATAGTGTTGTAAACTAGTGTTGAGATAGGATTCTCAACTAAACTAATGATGCACATGATTTCCTCCATGCTTATTGGATTTGAATTGACTATCTTATATATATATATATATATGAAATGCTTGTGTATGGTTAGATTGCTTACGTTGCATCTTATAACATGTTTCCAACATGCTTGAATTATTTGTTATTCCAATTCTATTATCTCATATGATTACCGATTCACACTACATGTGTTTGGGGCTATACCTTAGTCCAGGCAGTCGGTAATGGATCTAATTCGTGGTTGGTTTCTATGTACTACAAAGGACGCGTCGATGAACGCGAGTCGTGTTTTGGGTTGGCGGTAGTGGTTAGGCCACAAGAAGTGTTTCATGCACTTCATGTAGTTCAGCTTGAGATGCGCTCGTACTAGTCGAGCCCGACAAGTAACCCGACTGGCCTTTGTATGTTCACCATGTATGAGTCATAACTGCTTGAACCTAGGGTACTGAACTTACCATTAAAAACCTTGTTAACCATGGTACCTTGATCCATAAAGACTCATGAGTCAGCATGGTGGTAGGGACATCGTGGTCGAGCTGTCGGCCTACGCTGGGACCACAAACCTCCCCGTAGTGACCAGTGAGCACCCAAACTCATGAGCAGATTATGGTGGTATGGGACACTATATTCTTGCTGTCGGCCTACACTGATAAGGTGATGGGGGAGCGGTGCAACGAGTGCGAGCAACAGCCCTGACAGGCCTTTTTAGTGACCTCGAGCGTATTCTGAGTCTACGGGAGGCGACGACCCTTCCGTAGCGACAAGAGTACAAGTAGGCCTGTATTGATAAGGTGATGAGGGAGCGGTCCAACGAGTGCGAGCAACAGCCCTGGCAGCCCTTGCAGCGACCTACAAAATACACATCATATGAGATTACTAGGAGTGACGACCCTAGACAAGATCTGTGTTGGGATTGATATAAGGGAAGTACCTTAGTTTCCCAATCCTGCTGTTTGAATGGACTAATAATAACTCGGTAATCATATCACCATCACATTGCATGTGCCTGGAAGATGTGGAGCACTGTGGGATGAAAGCATGCCGCGGGCGTAAGATGGTGCCGTATGAGGGAGATCGTCGGTGAGGGCATCCATCATGTCATGTCATATTGTATTAACAACAGTATTTAGAAATATTTGAAATATTGCTTTACTATTATCGCATAATTGATTTGATAACATGCTAATCTCTGCTCTATTATTCCACTGAGTTGATCACTCACTCCCACGTTACGGGATGGTATTTTCGGACACCCACCAGTCCCTATTGTGATTGAAGATGATGGCGCGGCCTGTGAGGCGGAGCTGGACTTGATGATGCTGAGGAAGATCCCTCCTTTATGCGTGTTCTGATTGATGAGATTACAGGGAGGTTGATTAGATGCCTTGACACTTGTCATTTTATATTTTTAGAGCACTCATGTATATTCTTTTTGTTTACTTTTGGAGTATACATGTATGTATATAGCCTGGTAACATGTTCACGCTCTGGAGACATACAACAGTTTATATATGTTATACATATTAGCACAATCTTCCGCTTGTTAATTTAACTGTCTCTGGAGTATGATATTTTGTTTTGGCTTAATCCCACTCATGTTTAATACATTAACACAGACAACATTCAATCATACACATTTATGTTGCATAAGTGATGTTCTAGAACTCGGGAGTGGAGTTTTTACTCGACCCCCGATTTTCGGGATGTTACAATGACATAGCTTTATAATCGTGGTGAAAGATTACTTTATAAAGTGGGTTAGAGCTTTAAAGCCACACCCATGAGAGGGTAGTCTAAGCCAAACTAATTAAGGTCATCAAGGACCTTGGACCAGAGAGAGTGGAAGCGAGCAAGGGATTCCATTGTCTCCGTGAAAGCCTCTTGATGGGTTCTTTTTAAGAAAATGAATGGCCTGATCATTCTGTTTTCATATATCGGTGTGCTTGTGCTCATTAATACTTAACTCTTCCTTTGCTTGTTTTTGGCATTGTTATAGAGCATAAAGTCGATCATTGAGTGCATGGATTTGATCATTGATTCAATCAAGTTCAACATTTAAGATATCAATCTTCCCAGCATTCATTATATTCTTCTCCTAACTTCCTACGTTTCCCTTGTCGTTAAAGTTCATATTTAGTGAGAAAGTGATCAGTGTGTGCATGTTCCCTACTCGCTATGTGGTATGCCCTAGTGATTGCTGGTTTAGTTATTATGAGACTAATTGTAAGTTAGGTCTTGGCTATGAGGTTTATGAGGAAAACGAGGAGTGGCCAAACCCTTGACAATTGGTTGGAAGAAATAAGAGCAAGCAAGTCTATAGAGAGAAGCTCTTTCAATAGAGCTTGGGCTTCAAACAGTTCAGAGGGTATACTGTTAACCATGGTTAGAGTCCTTTGTAACTTTCAAGTCTGTGGAGATAAGGAAATGGAAGAGAGAGGTAAAGTGTTTATAGAGAAGAAAAATAATTATGCTCACATTTAAAGGAGCATCATGGCGATCTACATCTCTCGAAATAGAAACGGTGTTGATGGTTGATGGGGAAATAAGATCCAACCATGTGGATTTACCAATTCATCTCCCCAAGCGAGAGATCCATCATCCCCTGCGAATGCAAACTACATATTAACCAAGCGCTGGAGAATTATTTATGAAATTCAACTATGCCTCTTCACATATTAGTTGAATGCAAGGAGGTGTGGAGGGGGGATTGTTTATGTTGGATATGACCACGTCAAATATAACAACTTAGGTGATATTATGTGGAAGCAAGATCTCGATAAGAGAAAATTTGAAGATTTCTTTTGCTGCTTTGACGGTTGAGCGAGATCAAAATCTAAAAAGTTGTAAGTAGCCTAGAAAGGGTAAGTCTAGTTGTTTACAACAAGGATACATGTGTCACATATCTAGAACATGTGGTAAAGACAACTATTCACTGTAGAGACCTCATGACCGATGTTGGGTTTCCACCGAAACACGATTTTGACTTGCGATAGGTTCAGTCGATCCACCGTCGTACGTTGCATGGTTCCCACGACAGAAGATATTTGAGGCTCGAAGTAGTGATTGCGCTAAGTTAGCCTAATATTATGGTGCATTATTCACGTTCGTGCGGAGGAACAAATTGTTATCACCACACGTGGCGTCTCGAGAGAAATTCTCATTCATGTCACTAGAAAAGGACATGCGTGCAACCAATGGCCAACCCATGATAAGTGACTAACATATGTGACGTCATCTAATAAGCCACAACTGTCTATGGATCTAGAAGATTATCTGCACTTAAACAGACATGATAAATGGTTACGAATATCTCTTCTTGCAACCATTCTCGAGGTTATATAATAGAAGGAAGATCGAAGAACTCTGGGCCCTTATCAACCTAATACATATTAAACCAAATTTACAACGCAACTCTGCTGATCAATTTTATCTTTTATCTTATCTTATCATTGGTCAATCCATCTATTTTGTTTCACTGGACGAATCTTAGACTATGAGTAGTGTAATCTCGTCTGTCTACACTACTGCATTGGACCAACTTAAACTAGGAGTAGTGTAATTCCTTTCCATCTATGCCAAATGTTGGATCATGAGGAAGACTTTTACTTTTTGCTTTTAGTAGTTTAATTCCTTTCATCTACGCTTAAGTCATGGGCTTAAGTCATGGGACCAAAGAAGATTTAGATATAGGGCCTTGCCATCTACACCACAACGTTAGATCATAGAGGAATTAGCTTTGTAAGTTCGCATTTACTTCATCAATATAATTGAGTTCCTTTTACTCACTTGTTGTGCTTATTAGATTATCTCTACTATCACGATGAAAAAGTCCTTTCGTCTGAAAGGCAAAATAACTCATTCGAAGGACGAGCCTCCCCTTCACAAATCTAATGATTGCGCATACGAGTGGTGGAATAGACGACCAACCTACTTTAGTTTTTGTTCAACGGCGACTGTACTGTCCCTCTGTCTATCTCGACGCTCGGGGTCAAACTCGTTTGGTTTGACCCCAAGCATCAAAGCGAATTTCGAGTCAATTAGGAATATTCTATAAAAAGTAACTAAGGGTTTATGATATATTATAGCCTGAAATGTAGTAAAAACCTAAATAATAATACAATATATTTTAACTACATGTGTTCTTATTTCTCTTGTGTGAACACGACAATGTGATGGGAATGTCTTATAAATGTTTTGTGAATGAATACAATCCCTAGTGGAATATTTATTTAATATCTATACTTGATATAAATCACAATCAAACCTTCCACTATCATAAACATCCACCGTTAATCTAAATATATGCAAATAAAGTGGTAAACTACATCGGATTTAAACTATCAAATTATCATCAAGTGAGATCAAAACATTTTCAACTATCCAAGTTAAACTTTAATGATTGAAAACATTTATAAAAAATTTTAAGACCTTTTGAATGCTATGCCCAGTGAAAAACCACTTGAATATCGAATCTCAAGATATAAGTCATAAGTAATTTTTTACAAAATCAATGAATTATTCGTTGGATTATGTGAGCCTCAATTGGACTTTGATTATGCACCCAGCCAAACCTACTTTTGTTGGTTACATGATGACCTCATAAAGCAAGCTAAAACACATCTAATTAAAATCTTGAACTTCTAGGATGCCCTCAGGTCTAAGGATTAATCCAAATTAATACATCCTCGAGTCAATCATAGACATGCAAGATGGATCTCCCGGTCTTAAAACTTGAATTCGATCACCAATGCAAGTCCCTAACAAGTTAAAAACTACAAGCTTATTCCCATGGCACACTCATATTCATATCTAGGGTTAGTAAAGGCACATGGATTCGTTGTCATGCATGATGTTGGAGACTTTTTATTTTGACTGATCACCACTCACTTCACACAAGATGACCACATGATGATGATAGTAATCACTAGTCAATCCTGTAACCCATTAGGTGGGTAGGCATAACATATGATATTGAGTTTCATGTACTCTTAAGGACAATCAAAGAAATCCCTCTCCTCTAACTAGACGCACTTTATATTTTAAGATTACAAAGCTTTAAATTGGAATCAATTTTCCTAAATTAATTAATCAATCTACAAGAATTAGGGTTTAGTTACTTGAGCAATAATAAAAGGAGATGGAAGAAATGGCAGACCTGGTAGCTTCCAATGACGTGAATTACTACCATCAAGTTAGCAGAGGCAATGAGCCATTCAGGACTTTTAAGTGCCAAGAGCAAATTGTCTTCAACATCATGGCCGAAAGCCCAATATCCAACAAGCGCAGTTGGGAAGTAGCATATGGCCGTTATAAAATAAGAAACGATAGAACCTTTCCACATCAGTATCTTGGAAGGCTTTTCACGGGTGGACGGAATTGTGGCCTGAATCTCAAGAACGACTCCGTGTCCAGCAAAGGCAAATGAGATCTGCCCCAAAGCATTAAAGATCCTAAACATTGAATTTGCAGGGCTGGATTTCTTGTACGCATAGCTCACGTTTGTAATTGGCCCTCGACTCAAGCAAGCCACCCAAGATATGGTCGAATAGCTGATTAGTTGGCCACAAAACAGTTGTTAGCAATGAAATGATCAATACAGTTCTAACAAAATAGCTACCAAAGCTCAAGAAAAAGTTCAACAAAAGTTACAGACACCATAAAATGGACTGATGGTATGGATAAAATCCATACATAACGGTAAGCCTCACAGAGCGCCTGCCTGGACAAGTCCGTTCAGGCAGGAGCAGGATGCAATCAGCTTCCCCAAAAAATGGGCAGGTACAGGCATGCAGAAACAAAGAAAATAAGGGATCGAGTTGTTTAATACTCTCTGATGAGAAATATAAAACAAAAAATTGTAAATTGCTCATAGTTTAAAATAACATATATCGATGTTAATGTCAAATTAACACATTTTTTGTTGCTTTTATATATATATATATATATATATATATATATATATATGTGTGTGTGTGTGTGTGTGTGTGTGTGTATGTGTGTGTGTGTGAGAAAAGGTTCTATGCGGTCGAGCCCATGGGAACTTCCCATGAGGTCGAACTGTGTAGACCCCACCATGTTGTGTGTTGAACATCTACCCCATCAGTCAGATGCACCATTCCATGGTGGGCCTAAGGCTTAAAAATCAAGTTAATCTTCAATCGTGTGGGAAGTTCCCATGAGCTCAACCACATAGAACCTTATATATATATATATATATATATATATATATATATATATATATATATACATGCTCACCAGCATTTGTGGGCACCTTTGCACATGTGTCATAGGCGTCTAATCCGAACTGTCCATGTGATGTGGCATCCCATGAAACTCCGACGGACCAATTTTCACCCTGATCTAAAACTCTGGTAGGCCATAGCAAAGAGAGATGCAAATCAAGGGAGGAAATTGTTTTCTTTTTTCATGGCCCACTAAAGTTTTGGATCAAAGTAAAATTTAAGCCCTGGAAGTCTCATGGGGTGCTGTATCACGTGGACCATTCAGATTTTTGACTAACATCACGTATGATGAGTTCTCAAATAGGACGAGTTCAGTGCGAACCGGTATGCAGCTAAGCATTCAGTGTGCGTAAATGGTAATATGAGGTCAGCCCCACGGCCATGTATGCAAAACATATACCCCATCAATCAAATGCACCATTCCATATTGGGCCATGGGCTTAAAAATTAAGTCAATCCATGACATGGGTGGGTGACACCATATATAACAGTTGATAAGGGTTATCCTCCCATTAAAACATTCATAATCATTTATTGGGCCTACCGAGGCGTGGTTCGAAAATCCAACACATACATTGTATGTGTAACAGTAAAATGAGGGGTTAGACCAAGTTTCAGCCACATTCAAAACTCAAGTGGCCCTAACCAAGTGCTTTTATATGTTTTAGGCATGCCTTCACATGGTTTTAGATGCTATGGCCCACTTGAGTTATGTATATAACTGATTTTTAAGATATCCCACAACCTAAAGGGAGACCCATCGAATGCACAGTGTTAATGTTTGGCACACATCACAGTGGGACCCACACTTCGACCTCATGTATGTGTGTGTGTGGGAAATGGTTCAATGCGGTTGACCTCATGGGAACTTCCATGAGGTCGAGTTGTGTGGTCCCACTGTGATGCGTGTTGAACATCTACCCCATTAATTAGATGGACCATTCCATGGTGGGCCTCGAGATTAAAAATCAAGTCAATCCATGACTTATGCGGGCCACAACACATACAAAATTTTAAAGGGGTTACCCTCCCATTAAAACATTCATAATCATTTGTTGGGTCCACCGAGACGTGGTTCACAAATCCAGCCCATCCATCATGTGTATCCCACTTGGATGAGGGCTCGGACCAAGTTTCAGACATATCTAAATTTCAGGTGGGTCCAACTAAGTGCTTTTATATGTTCTAGGTATGTCTTCTCATGATTTTAGATGTTATGGCCCGCTTGTATACTGCTGATTTTTGAGATATCCCATTATATAAAGGGGACCCATCAAATTCATGGTATTTATGTTCTACACACATCACAGTGGGCCCCACATACCTCGACCTCATGGGAAGTTCCCATGAGGTAGACCACATAGAACCATTTCCCTATGCGCTTACCATCGGCCATCTGTTGGGATCGATTCCGTCTTATTAGTGCATTTTTCTTACTGATCACTAATCTAAAGTGGGGCCACAATTTGTACCGTTGACTTTGAATTACGTACATTCTGTGTACAATTTTTGTACATGAGTATGATACGTGTCAGCGGTGATACAAGTACGCAACACATGACACGAGGTTCAAAATTCTGATTACGTATATTCTATTTGTTTTGTTTGATAAGGAGCATTTTATTTTATTTTTTCGATCATTGGCCATGCGTCTCTAAATAACCCAAGCATAATGGTTATTTAGAGATGAGGCATTCCTAGAAAGACCTCATGATGGATGGGACGCAACTTGGCTGCCAAACCCCGTAACTAGGGATGTGGGTTGGACTCTGACCCTGTAGCCCACCTCGATGTATTCCTTGTATATCCATGCAGTCCATCCATTTTGCCAGTTTTTTTTTTTCCCTTAGAGCTTGCTAAAATAAAACCAAGCAGATACAAATTTCAGGCTGACCACACCACCGTAAACAGTGGTCATCGGCCATTAAAAACTTTTTGTGGGCCGCAAAGTTTTAGATCAAGCTGATATTTATGCTTTCCCTTCACCCAGGTTAGGAACACATGACAGTGGACTTTAGTAAGCTTTTAATGGTGAGTGTTCAATGCCACTGTTTCCTGTGGTGCGGTCCACCAGAGATTCATTTCTGCTTCATTTTTTGGACCACGCTCTAAAATAGGCTAGCAATATGGATGGACGGCTTGGAAACACAACGCATACATCAAAGTGGGTCCCAAGGTCAAGGTCCCACCCACATGACTGGTTCCAGGGTCGCAGAGAAGTTGTCCCGATGAATGAACCAAATTTAAGACTTGACCTTTTTTATTTCTTCATAAAACTGTGAGGGATGAGTCAAGTTATGAGCAAAGCAATAGAATCATTCCATCTAATTTCTTTAGTGTTTAGTATTAACAAAAAATAAAAATAAAAATTGGCTTTCCAAAGATTTGGAATCCAAACAAAATCAGAATAATACAAAAGCAACCATGCACAGTGAATCAAGGAATTAAAGAAAAGTAACAAAATATTGACTGGGGAATCAACCCTTTGTTTTATGACAATTGCAAATACCTCCCCTCTGTTAAAGGAATCCTTAGCAAATTACCAAAATATCTGTAATTTGAAGAGTTTTTTTGGTGGGTCTCTAGGGCCATTGTTATGTCAAAATGACATCCAATTTGTCCACCATAGTTTCTGTATCATAAAAATTGGGGGCCAAAAACTCATGCTAATCTAATCATTAGACAGCTAAACCATAGAAAATAAGAGATGACCAACCAAAAATTGTTATATTTTAAAAATAATTTCTTTCAATACTTAAAAGTTTTCCTTCCATGTTTCATTTTTAAGAGTATTTTTGTTTTTATTGTGGCTCTTTTGGCTCACTTCGGAAAGAACCAAAGAAATCTAATGTATATAAGAAATATGGTTTGTATAAGGTTTGAGCTACTAATGAGAATATCCATTTGGGTTGGATCATGTCTTTACAATGCACGTGTGCAAAGCCGAGCTACACACTTGTTGATTTTGCACAAATTTCAAACTAGGGACACGTCTATTCAGAGCACCAGTTGGGTTCGAACCCAACAGACATAACCCATTTGAAATAATGCTTTAAGAACCTAATCGTGGCTTATATATAAACCTACTCCTTTTTCCAAATTATTTAATTAAAACTATCTATTTCTTTCTCTATTTCTCTAAAAATTCGTCTCTATTCAATATTGTTTTGCTAACCGAGTTCATTGCCAAGTTAACTCACTTCGGTTAAGTTTTGCTTGCTGGTTCGAGCCCGTATACAACGAGCGCACCGTTGGAACTAGATAATAGTCATTTTATCATCAAGACCAACTGTTCAAGATTCTTCTTACACTTGGTACGCGGTCCAAGAATGGCAGATTTGGTTTCAAGTCAAGCAACCCAGTCATGCCTCGACTCAAACAAATAAGTAATATTTTTTTACTTTATTTTATTATTTAATTTTCATTTTTCAAATATTGTCTACTATTTTCAGCACATTATTTCCAACAATCTTGAAATCAAATATTCAATTATTGGAAACAGCAGACATCTTTTTCGATATTTAAAAATAGAAAAGTTTTTTCTACTTTTCTTTTCTGTAACCAGTATTTGATGATTTTTCTAACTGGTTGAAAATTCAGTTACAACCAAAACTCTATTGTATTCTATGACCACCATCATAGTCAACCCTATGACAGAACTATCTAAAATCGAACCATTCACTGAAAATAATTTCAAAATATGGAAATAGAAAATCAATTTTGCTCTAGAAATATTAAAAGTTTTTTACATTCCTTTAGATTCCTTTATAGTTGATCTGACCAAATAAAATGAATTTAGATATTCTAATAACTATAAACATTACGTCTTAAATACCTTATCCAATGAATTATTCGATATATATATATATATATATATATATATATATATATATATATATATATATATATATATATATATATATATATATATATATATATATATATATATATATATATCTTATGAATTTGTTAAGGACTTTTGGACCGCACTATAAAAGAAATATATCCTCGAAGATGTCGGATTTAAGAAATATGCTATCGCAAACTTCCTTCATTATGAAATGATAGATAATAAACCTATCACAAACTAAATTCATGATTATCAAAATCTGACACATGAGCTGATGATTGAGGAAATGAAAATGGATGAAATATTCTTGTTAGGAGCTCTAATTAAAAGGCTACCTCCTTCCTAAAAAGAATATAAAAACAGAATGAAATATAAGAAAATTTGTATTTTTTACAAAATATAATTGTACACATTAGAAGCGAGTGGGTTAACAAAAACAAAGACTAAATTAAAAATTCAAATAGGTTAAAATTCAAATAGGTTAGAGTCAAAAGCTAATCTAGTAGAAATAAGTCGGGCACAAAAAGGCAAAATGAAAGGAATTGTTATAACCGTGGAAGCATGAACATCACTCTAAGCAGTGTAGGCTAAAAAAGAAAACAACTAACCAATTCAAGAAAAATAGGCTATATAACTACTATAAGAAGCTGGACATTATGAAAATGAAAGTAGGCTCAAGAAAAAAATTACAAAATCTTAAGTCAATCTCGCTTAAGCTGCAGAAAATTAGGATATAGTTGCCACTATAGTGTACAAAGTATTCCTAATAAACAACATGTAATAAATATTAGACACAGGGCAACTCGATACGAATGCAAGGATTAAAGCTTCTTTACCTCCTATTAAGTAACATGAGATGAGGAACAAATGTTCATGAGAAATACTTTATTATCTCTAATTATTGAAAAAAAAATGTTGTTATAAAGCTCACATCAGGAAAGACTTTAATGTCAAAGAGCATACTGCATGTGCCTGACATTTGTTGTAACATGGTCTCTGGTTTGTTCTTCAATAAGGCTAGAGTTAAACCAGTATTTAATTCTCATAAGCTTTTAATGACTAAGAATGGAACCTTTTTTGGAAAGGATTACTGTAATGATGGATTATTCGTTGTAAACGTTTCTTATGATAATAATAAGATATCATCTATTTCTATTTATATTATTGAATCTCTTTCATTATGACATAATAGATCAAAACACGTGAACATAAAATCCTTGAAAAGAATGAAACAAATAGGATTGCTACTTAACAACTCAGTCGATAGCTTCAGAAAATATGAAACTTATATAGAATCCAAGTTTGTTAGAAATCTTTTAAATTTGTTAATAGAAGTAACAAGTTATTAGAATTATTACATAGTGACTTAGATGATTTTAGAAATCATATGTCTAAATAAGGTAAAAGGTACTATATAACTTTCGTAGAAGATTATTCTTGATACACTAGGGTATAACTTTTAAAGAATAAATATGAAACTTTAAAATTCTTCATTAAGTATAAAACAAAAGTTAAAAAAAATAACTTAGTAGGAACATTAGAAGACTTAGATCAAATTGATGAGGAGAGCATGAATTAACTAGTTTAGAGAACTCTTTGAAATGAATGGAATAGTACATGTAACAACTACTTCTTATACACTAGAACATAATGGAATAGTTGAATATAATAATAGAATATTAACAATAATAGAATATTAAAAGAAATGATGAACTCATATTAAATGGTTTTGTTTTACCCACTAATATGTAAGGAGAATCCATATTATATACATGTTATATAAAAAAATATAATATCTCATAAGAAAACTGGTAAAACATGATATGAACTGTAAAAAAATCATACTTCTAGTTATGAATACCTTAAAGTGTGGGGGTGCCCAATTAAAATAGGGTTACCTGAAACTAAGAAATTAAAAGTAGGTCCTAAGACAACTGATTGTGTATTTATAGAATATGCAGAAAACAATGCATCATTTATGTTCCTATTTTTGAAATCAATGGATAATCTTCTAGATCTAAACATTATTATAGAAGCTAGAAATATAAAATTTCTAAAAAATGTCTTTCCTATGAAGACTAGATCCGTAAAAATAAAAGGAATTAGTGAGTTTGATGTTGTTTCAACTAGCATAAGCATAGATGTGATCAGTGAAGATCAACTAGAACCTAAGGAGCGCATGAGCTCGAAAGGAGACTAACCTATAGGACGAGTTTTTTAATATAGATTGTAAATAGGTGTTTAAAAGGAAACTTAAACTAGATGAGTTTGTATATAAGTTTAAAGCTAAATTGCTCACAAAAGGTTTCAGATAAAACAATGGTATGATTATCTTGATACCGATTCACTTATAATTAGAATTACAATGATCAGGGTATTAGTTGGAATAACATCCATATACAAACTAGTTACACATCAAATGAATGTTAAAATAATGTTTCTAAATGGAGAGCTAGAAAAAGAAATGTACATATAACAACATGAATGTTATATAATTCTAGGAAAATAATAATACGTATAGGTTAATCAAGTCCTTGTACAATTTAAAACAAGCTCCTAATCAATGCAAAAAGAAATTTGACAATGTTTTAAAATCAAATGGATATCCAATAAATGATGTGGATAGATGTGTATATAGAAAATTCTATGGCAATGATGATGTTATAATCTGCTTATATGTAGATGATGTGCTAATCTTTGGAACTAATGTTAATTAGTCAATTCCACTAAGAAACTCATATCTTCTAACTTTGATATGAAAAACTTAGGAAAAGTAAGTATGATATTAGGTATTTAAATAATCAAAAAAATTGATAGCATTATTTTGTTTCAATCTTATTATATTGAGAAAATAATAAAAAAATTTGATCACTTTAACTACTTACTTGTTAGTACTCCTTATGATTATATTGTGTATCTCAAGAAGAGTACACGAAGTAGTATATATCAGCTTGAATATTCTCAAATAATTAGTAGCCTAATATATCTTATGAACTACATTATAGATGATATTGCATTTTGCAGTAGGCAAGTTAAGTAGATATACACATAATCATAGATATGATCATTGGAATGCATTGAATAGAATATTGAAATACTTGAAAGGTATTGTTATACATAGTATTCTTTATATAGGTTATTCTCATGTATTAGAAGGATATAATGATGTCAATTGGTTCACTGATTCAGATGAAATAAAATCCATAGATGGATATGCTTTCATCTTTAGTGGAGGTACACTATCTTGGAAGTTTACTAAACAGACTTGCATTGCTCGGTCAACTATGAAATCTTAGTTTGCCGCATTAAAAATGTTAGGGTCAGAAGCTGAATGACTTAAGAATCTGTTAAGAGATATACCCTTGTAGCCAAAGCCTATGTTTGTTATATCTATTCATTATGATTGTTAAGCAACAATTGCAAGGGCGAGGAGTAAAATATATAATGGTAAAAATAGACACATTAGACTCTGACACAATATTGTGAGACACTTGTTGAAAGATGGAGTCATATTTATTGATTTTGTATGATCAGAAAATAATCTAACAAATTCTCTGACCAAAGGACTATCTAAATGATTAGTCATGGAAACATTGAAAGGAATATAGCTGAGCTTAGCTGAATGAGCTGCCAATTTTAACAACCCAACCTATACAAGTGGAGATCCCATGCGATATGTTTAATGGGTAAACAATAAGATACTATGGGACTAGAAAACACTGCAGAGAATTTTTTCCTTCTTACGGTGTAGGCGGTGCAAACAACAACATGTGAGAAGATGAGTTTTTGAACTCTTAATGAATCCATAACCAAATATGGTGGTGTATTTAGTTATTGTGTATATTTAATATAATTCACCTATTATGAGTGTGGAAGTGGGGCTACTTCCTATAATAATATATAGGCCATTTTTCTATAACACTCATAAAAATCCAGATAGGTGCATGCCAAAAGGCACTAAACTAGATAACTAATTATAGTGAAAAAGTTGTATGAGTATCATGTATAGTCGCTGACACTTACATAGTCGAATTAAAGACCGATAGTCACCTAATTCATGTAAACATGTCATGTTTACTCTAAATATTGATTAAAGTCGAATAGATATTAACACTATTTGCAACTCTTGTATCTTATACCGAAGTGTTTTAAATTTGAAACATATGGAGGATTGTTGTATTTTAAAAAGATTCTCTTAAATAATTTTATTTTAAAAGTCAAAATTTTCCTTCCACATTTTTTTAAAAGTGTTTTTTTTTTTTGGTATGGGTCTCTCGTCCCACATAGGAAAGAACCAAAGAAATCTCATGTATATAAAAGATGTGGTTTGTATAAGGCTTAAGCCGCCAAGGAGGAATAGCCATTTGGGTTGGACCATCTCTTTAGCTCGTGTCGAGCTAAGTCATACCGTATCATGTTGAGCTGAGCTGAGGCCGAGCCAAGCCATGTGACGTGTGCATGCGTTCGCACGCACCACACTGGGCCAAGCTCGGGTCTATGTGTGGACTGCGAGTACACTCATGCTAATGCTTTTTGTTTTGCACTCCATGAGTATACTCACACTTGTCAGTTTTGTGCGAATTTCAAACTAAGGGCATGTTTGTTAGGGTGGTTGCACTACTCGATTTCAATTCTAATGACCTAACCTATTTGAAATGGTGCTTTAAGCACTTAATCATGATCTATATATAGACCTACTCATTTTTTGAATTATTTAATTCAAACCAATGATTTTTATTTTATTTTTCTGTTTCTTCAAAGTTTTGTCTCTGGTTCAGTGTTGTTTTGCCAACTAAGTTCATTGTCGAATCAACTTACTTTAGTTAAGTTTTGCACATTGGTTCGAGCCCATGTACAATGAATGCCCCATTGGAATTAGACAACAGTCATTGTATCTTGGAGGCCAACTTTCTAAGGTTTCCTTTGCACTTGGGACGCAGTCCAAGTATGACAGATTTGGTTTCGAGCCAATTGACCTAGTCATGCCTCAACTCAAAAAAAAAAAAGTCATATTTTCATACTTTATTTTTTTATTTAATTTTCTTTTTTCGAATATTATCTATTATTTTCAACATATTATTTCCAACAAAAACTTATAAATTCAGGTAGTAAGTAACTTCGCATTTAGATGAGCTTAATTTTGAGTGTGTCCCATTTTCAAGGTCGAGTGAACATGTTGAATGGGTTAGATGACATGTAAACACTATGTGGGCCCACACGTTTAGGTGGGCATAAAACAGTTAATTGGTCGATTCGTTATTTTGTTGTCATATTGTGGGGGAATATACAACTAATTTTTGAAAGAGAGGTGAGGCATATGTAATAATCAAAAATAGAGGCAAGATGTTTACAGTTTTAGTACTCGTGATTAATAGAAGTTGCTCGCTTCTACTGCACTAGCACACGATGGTCTACATAGAAAGTATATATATAAGGACCTACTATATATGCGCCGCATGGCAAAAGTTTCTGACAATTAAGATATTTTGATTGTCCACATAAAGGTCAACTAAAAAAACTCCTTTTATCGACTATTGTTACTAATAAATGTTGGGATTTGAGCTACGAAATCACACAGATATCGATCTAGGATAAAAATCCAAGAGCACCAAGAAATCATAAGAGAATACAAAGATTTAACATGGAAAACCCTTTCAAGAAAAAATCATGGCACAAAGCAACAGAATTTCACTATGAAAGCATAATTTACAAAGAGAAAGGACTTACCCGATTCTAACAACCTCAAATTCCACCCTTACTACATCCTTTAAAACCCTAGAACCCTTTTTATAAACCCTTAGAATACATTTAGAAAGCCTTAGCATCTCCTAGAATGACCCTAGGGACTCATATTTTTAGTTTAGGAAACTCTACTTACACACCTCTCTAAAACCGCCTCAAATTTACGTAGTCCACGCACAATATATGTAACCTTTAACTGCTTGAGCCTGGGCTTTGACTGGTCAAGCCTATCCCTCAACTGGTCAAAGACCTTGAAATTTTTAAAAATATTATTATTAAACTTTGATTCAAACTTGCTCCGACTAGTCGAACTTTTTCCAAAACTTTTCAGAATTAAGACATCATTTTTAACAACAATATGCACCATGTCTTCAATCTTCAAACATGTAGCTTTTTAACCTTTTCTTTTAACTCTACATCACATCATAGCTTCTCGTGCACACTCCGTCCTCTTTTTTCGTCATTGTCAAGCTCAGAGAAGTTGTAGAAAACTTGAACTTCTCGACAAGAATGACCTTGGTGATCATGTCTTTTGAATTCATGCTAGTGTGAATCTTCTCTAGTGTTACATCTCATTCCTTAAGCACTTGTCGGATAACATGGACATCCACCTAATTGCTCCACTCGCTAGTACAAATGGGTAACCTAAAGTCGACTTCTTAGAATCCATACTACCTGCGTAATATGAATCCACATACCCTTCCAACTTTGTTCCTGTCTTTTAATGACAAGAGGTAGTCCTTTGTACCTCGAATGTATTGAAGTAGCCATCTCACCGCACCCAATGTTGCTAGGCGGGGTATTTGCTCATAACATCAATTGCCCGTGAAATCACTGGTCTAAAATAGACCATGGCATGCACTGCCAACTACATTTGAATAGGGCTCATGATACATATCCTACTTTTCCTCATCGGTTTTAAGACATGTCCTAAGGAAAAATTGAAGAGAAATGCGTAGGAAACGCTCACCGACTTTGCCTAATCTATCACATCCTTAATCAATACCTACACAAGGTATTCTACTTGTGATTACCAAAACCTACTCATCTTCCAGTCTCTATGAATATCACCACTGAGAACCTTCTTTGCAACCCCTCAATCATTCAACCTGAATGTCCCACTTAACCAATTCTTTAGTACATTGATTTCAAGTATGTCATGATTGCTGATCTACATGTCATCAACATAAAATTCTTAACTCACAATGAAGGAATCAAATAACTGCTTAGGCGACAAGTCATGCAATGACCTCCTGCAAAATTTTTTCTTAGCCCCTTTAACTTCGAACTGCTCTAGTTGCTTCATGTAGATCTGCTCTTTCAATTTCTTATAAAGAAGTGTAGACTCTATATCCATCTTTCAAGTTTGAGATTGAATTGGCCAACCAACGTCAATTACGAATCTAATAGACACCTACTATACCACTAGTACAAATATCTCTGAGAAGTCGATCTCTTCTCTATGAACAAATAACCTTTCGCTACTAGCCTCGCTTTCTATCCATGTTGTATCCTTTTGAAGATCCACCTACAACCAACCACCTTCTGGTCCACTAAAACTTTCACCAGCTACCATGCGTCGATACAGTATGATGAGTCCATCATATTGTCTATAGTCACCTTTCACTTCTCAGTACCAGGCTCACCAAGAGCCACCTGAATAGTAGATAGATCTCCCTCATCTGTAACAAGAGCATATGCGATATTAGAGTCACCCATGTACCTTGTCAATATCCTGCGATTATGTTTTGTAATTCTTCTCACAGGTGACTGCTTCACCTGCTATATATATGTCCGTGTGTCTCAGCCTTCATGCCCCACTCGCTCATGTGGCTATGCTCAGCATGCCACACACGTGCAGAGGTAGAATCCGCTATAGCCACTACAACTTCACCTATTGAAGTGCTTCTTATTAACTTGTAAAGATTACCGAGTCGTTGCGCTTTCATGATTATCCATGCCCCCTTAAATACTTTAAGAGAACCATCAATACCTGTGAACTTGTAGCCCATTGCCTCAAGTACATTAAGAGAAATCAAATTCTTCTTTAAATTAGGAACGTGCCTGACATCAGTCAAGGTATGCTTCACCCTATCAAACATCTTGATGCGCACCATACCATTGGCCACAACATTATATGCAAAGCCATTGCCCATAAAAACTTATCCACCATCGCACTCCCTTTAGCCAGCGAACTAACTCTGATAAGGAATCATGTGAAAGGATGCCCCTGTGTCTAGAATCCACTCACCCTTACGATAATTATATGACCATCTGATTGTAGACACAGACAAAACATCACCATCACATCCACTTGATCCATCTGATGTGGAAGTATTAGCCTCCCTCTATGAAGCCTTAGATTCTTCTCTCTTAGATATAGGATTTGTACAATCCTTCTTTATGTATTCTTCCATCCCATAGTTTTAGCACTTTAACTTACCTTTGCACTTTCCCTTAGATTTAGATCTTGAACTTGAAGATCATGTACCTTGTTCAGAAATCTCACCCCTTGTAACTAGTGTATAAGAAGATGTTTCCATGTCGCCATTAAGCTTTCTCATGGCTTTCCCTTGAAGGGTTGAGATAATGGTATTGACACTCAGAGTTTTATTCATGGTGCATATTATGTCCCTGAATAACTCATACGATGCTAGAAGAGAATTCAACAACATACATGCTTGTTCCTCATCTTTCATCACTTCCTCCATATCCAGTAATTTACAAACCAATTTATTAAAGTTGCTGATGTGAGCCTCCAGATCTCCACCTTCTGCCATCTTGAAGTTATACTACCGACGCTTCAAGTGTAGGTGATTTTCAGAGAATTTTTTTGTATAGACATCCTTTAACTTGGCTCATAACTTAGCTACTATTTTCTCCCTCATGACATTGTAGAGAATCTCATCTGTGAGACATAAACGGATCGAGGATAATACTTTCTTATTAAGAGTATTACAATTATCATCAGTCACAGTAGACTTTCGCTCATCAAGAGCACCATTTTCGCCTTTCTTGATTAAGGAATTGATCATTTTGATTTTTCATAATTCAAAGTTATTTTTTCTTAAGTACTTCTTAATATCATACCTAGTGCATACCATTATTTCTTATCCCTCAGATTCAGATCTGTACCTCAACGATTGCTTTGATACCACTTGTTGGGATTTGAGTTACGGAATCACACAAATATGGATCTAGGATAGCAATCCAAGTGCACCGAGCAATCACAAGAGAATAGAAAGATTTAACGTGGAAATCCCTTTTGGAAAAAAAATCACGGCACAAAGTGACAAAATTCCACTGTGAAAGCATAAATTACGAAGAGAAAGGAATTACCCGATTCGAACAACCTCGAATCTCACCCTTACTACATCCTTTGAAACTCCAAAACCCCTTCTAGAAACCCTTAGAATACCTTTAGAAAGCCTTAACATATCCTATAATGGCCCTAGGGACTCCTATTTATATTTTAGGAAACTTTACTTACACACCTCTCTGAGACTGCCTCAAATTTACATAGTCTGCGCAGAATCCATGCACCATCTGCGTAACCTTCGACTGGTCAAAAGACTCCTTCGACTAGTCGAGCCTGTCCCTCGAGTAATCGAAGACCTCGGAAATTTCAGAAACATTGTTGCTGGACTTCGAGTCGAACTTTTTCCACAACTTTTTAGATTTAAGACATCCTTTTTAACAACAATAACAAAGTGACATTCTCCACAATTTTGTCATTTTTGTTGCACTATTATCAGGAACATCTCCCTGAAATAAACTATTACAAATATTTGTTACTAATTAATTAAATAACTTGAACATTTTAAAATATAGGTAAAAAATGAATTAATAATCGTGCAAAAATTTCAATAATCTTGAAAAAAAAAAAAAAAAACTGTTGGGATTTTGAAAATCTCAAAATAGTATCATTTAATGAATTTTCTATGAAAATGTGGTGGGAATTTTAAAATCTGAATGATATATGTCACGATAGTATCTGAGTCTATTTATCCAGCAACCACCGCGACATCTTAATAAGATTTTATTTTTATTTTTTTCAATTAGCCCACCTATAGCGGACCTCATCGCGCAGTGACATTTTCTCTATCACTTATCTTTGGTGAGACCATATTGATGAATAGCTAGGATTATCACAAAGAGAGCGCTGATCAAATTCTCTAAAACTGATCATGATTACTAATTAGTTGAGTACCTAAGTGACATAACCGCTGCAGCCAGAGAAACACCGGCGACCGAGTTGATATTGGGGAGCTGAGAAAGAAAGAAGTGGATAGAGCCGAAGATACAAATCCAGTAGGATTGGCGCAGTTTGGTGAAGTTGGGGCAGGCAATCTCCAAAAATTTCTTGAGACATTTTCCCCCAGTGACCATGTATACGATGTCGCACCCTACCTGGACAATCAGCTGTTGGGGAAGCACTACCCATAGCCCCAGTTTGGGTCCAAATGCATACTGGCCTAGTTTGTAGTATTGATCGAAGCGGATCCCTGGTACGCATTCGTGGAGCTCTACCATCTGCCACATAGTGTATAAAGTGATACACCATGACATGACCAAGACAACAGCTCCTGGGCCCCTGCAACAAAATAAAACTTAAAACACCCATATACACAGGAAATTATCTTATCCACCCATAGTCAAGCCTAGCTAGGGTGAATCTTAGGGGTCATTTGGATGCCTGTAAATTGAGTTAGTGGTAAATGATTTCTAGAAAGTGTTTTGTTGCTGAAAAATGCATATAAATGATTTACAGGATAGAAACCATTTACAATTTTTAACTGTAAATTGATCATAATAGAAACAGAAAAGCTTTTATTACATTTACCTGCGAATGAAATTCAGCCTTACTGTTAGAATTCTGAAATTTTACTATAAAAAGATTATAGGTAAAAGAATTTACAAGTTATCAAAATACAAACAATTATTTATCTGTACATAGATTCTAGCTTAAAACCAAAGAGGAGTGGCTATAAACAACCTATATAATTCAATTACCTACAATTCAAAATTTACATTCATTCAAACAAACCCTTAATTAATTTGGACCACGATAGAAAGTGGTTTACACTTTTCTTGAATCGTTCGGTTTCATGCCTATACCATATGGATCAAATGGTCACCCGCAGTGAAATCTTACTATGGGGCGATGCTGGATCATTTGGTTAGCATATGCATTGGGAATAGATTAGGAGGTTTATACCATCCTAAATAGGCCATGGCATAAGGCAAGCTGAGTACGCCTGCACCCACCATGGCAGTAACACTGTGGAACGCTGAATACCACCATTTGGCTTGACGAGGCACTGCATCTTTCGACCACTCTTCATCCAAGTATGAAACCTGAATATGCAGAAACTCAAGTCATTTAATGCATTTTTCTTTCAAGTGAAGAGAATATGGAAAAAATGGGAATAAGGTGAAAAGGGCGTTTGCTCTCTTTTTCTCACCTTTGGTGCAGATGGAGAAGAAACCATCTTTGTACCCAAGAAAAGGGAGGTCCTTCCTTGGTGGGAGTTTTCTTAATAGTATTTGTAGTGGTTGGTGATGTTATGATATGATTTGGTGGAGTAAAAAGAAAATGTTCCCGAGGCCTAAAGATCCAATCACATGTTTCGAAAATGTGTAATGCAATTATGATAGTTATTCTCCGTTTCTAGGCTGTCATGTACATATGTAGGGCCCATTATGGATGGAGCACAATGACCCGAATATCTGGCTATGAAATGAAGAGTTAAAAATAAAATGATCAAAACAGTGGTGAACCGTTGGTATTTTAGTCTTTTTTACAATGCCCCCACATTGTTAGCCTTGCAAGCAAGTGAGAGATTACTCGAACGCCGTTGCTCCTATTTTGCTTTGTAATGGAAGGGGAGAGTTATAAGAAGGCTTAATCTTAGACTGTGTTTGGCCAACAAAGAGAAACCAGGTTCGCTAATCCTACCCGCACGTGTAGGAAAAAGGTCACCTACCATTCAACTTAAATTTTTAAAAAGAAAAAAAAAAAAAAAAAAGATTGATCGAGTAATAGAAATTGGCTGCTGTCCGTTCTTTCCGATAATGGAGTAACCGGAGACATTTGATGCCAATGTACAATCAAGGTCGCCGTGAAACAGAAAACTCTGTGAGGCCCACGTATCTATAAAATCCGATCCATTCATCAGTTGAGATATCTTACATTAGGAAGCGATCCCAAAAATCAGGAAGATCCAATATGTAAGTGGGTCATAACATAGGAAACCGTAGGGAATTGAATCATTCCTGAGGCCCAACCCGTAAATAAGGTGAGTACCACTGGAATGAAGGGAAAGCTTCAATAATTTAGGCCCGATTGGAAACTTTCTTTGCCCCCAAGGCCCACACGTTGCCACTGTTTACTTTGTTGATGCCCACTTGAGTTCTCAATCAACTTGACTTTTATATCATATTTTACAATCAGCTCCCAGCGACAAATAAATGGAATGAATATCATGTAAGCATGACGCTAGATAGTACAACTACTCAGAAAAACTCTTAAAGACTGTTGATTTGTAACCCTGGATTCCTCCAGTTGTGTTTGGCAGCCTGGATTCAAAATCCCCTGTAAATCAAAAGTTGTTATGCATAGTATATTTATAGGGGTTTGAATTTAATTACTAAATCAACTTTAATATGTCTAATTAGTGTAAGTATCTAATATTTGACACAATGGTTGTAATAAGCCCATTGAAATACATTCTTTGCCCGAAAATGATGAAATTCTAAGTCTTGGATGGGCCATTAGCACAATATCACATCCGAGTGACTAACTAATGATTTTTAACAGTTGATTTATATGAACAATGTTTGGATGACACAAATTATCCTATTAAAGTAATTATAGTGATGTAGTTAATAATCTGATTGTTTTGGGATATAATCAATGGGCCAGGTCCCCAATAGACTAGTAGCCCAGTGACATACATGTTAGACATGCAACTATTGTAAGGATTTTAGATGTAATCCAAGCTTCCACCTTGGATTTCAAACCCCCTAACTTTGAAATCCCCAGTTACTTTATGGTGACAAACATGTAAGAGGATTTGAAATCCCCTCAGATCCCTTCAAATTTCCCAAATCCATGGTGCAAATCAACCCCTAAGTCAACTTGGCCAACTTGACTTGACCTGACTGGAAATTGCTTGACTCTAGTACTAAAAGGAAATTGGTTGACTCTAGTGAAAACTTGATTACATTGAGTTTCTCATCAAGACTTAGGTGACTCATCGGGTACATGTGAAAACTCAATTTAGTCGAGGTGACTCACCATGCTTGCCTCGGTCATGGTTACAAACAATTTATAAATAGGTTTTTATTTTTAGTCAAAGGCAATGATAATATTATCCTACCTAAAATACTCTTATAGGGAGACCCCCCCCCCCTCCAAATAAAAAAATAAAATAATTCTGAATTCAATGAGGAATTGAGTAAAGGTGGACCTTATTCTAGAAAATAATAAAAGTGAACACAATGCCCAGTGCAGAGGTTACTAAGTTACCAGAGCAAATATTTGGATTTCGTATCCCTTGCATCTCCTTCTCTTCCTCACTTCTTCGTGCCATCATGTGGCACCCATTCCCTCCCTCTTGTGAGTGGGTAATAACTATCTGTTGTCAGAATAGATGTCTATAATCTTTTTTTGGGTTACTTGATCGATCGAGGGGGCTGCTCGACTTGAACTCTGGCGAGTAAAGATTTTTGGTGTCTAGGATACTCGACTAGTCGAGGGTCAGGATCTATCGGTCGAAGGGGTCCTTCGTCTAGTCGAGGCACTCCTTCGACTAGTCGATGGTTACGTAGATCCTACGCAGACTGCGTAAATTTGAAGCGGTTTTTAGACTTTTCCAAAGGATGTGCATAAGTGGAGTTTTCTAAACTATAAATAGGGGTCCCTAGGACTATTCTAAGGTATTCTAAAGATTTCTAAAAGTTTTTCAAGAGTTCTTAAAAGTAGTTTCTAAAGGGTGTAATAAGGGTGAGATTCGAGGTTGTTCGAATCGGGTAAGTCCTCTCTCTTTGTAATTGATGCTTTTATAGTGGAATTTTGTTGCTTTGTGTCGTGGTTTTTTTTCCGAAAGGTTTTCCACGTTAAATCTGTGTATTCTCTTGTGTTTGCATGGTGTCATTGGATTGCTATCCTGGATCTAGATCTGTGTGATTCCACAACACAAATCCCCAACAAGTGGTATTAAACCAATCGTTGGGGCACAAATATGAATTTGAGGGATTAGCATAAATGGGAAGCACTATGTATGAAATTGAGAAGTACTCAGGGAAAAATAATTTTGAGTTATGAAAGATCAAGATGATCAGTTCCTTAATCAAGCAAGGCGAAGATGATGCTCTTGAGGAGTGGAAGTCTACTATGACTAATGATGGTTGTATTACTCTTGATAGGAAGACATTATCATTGATTCATTTATGTCTGATGGATGAGGTTCTCTAAAACGTCATGAGGGAGAAAATTGCGGCTAAGTTATGGGCGAAGTTAGAAGATGTATATGTGAAAAAATCATCTAGAAATTGTCAACACTTGAAGCGATAGTAGTATAACTTCAAGATGATAGATGGTGGAGACCTAGAGACTCACATTAGTAACTTTAATAAATTGGTTTGCAAATTGCTGGATATGGAGGAAGTGATGAAAGATGAAGAACAAGTATGTATGTTGCTGAATTCTCTTCCGGCATCTTATGAGTCATTCAAGAACACAATGTGCTCCACGAATAAAATCTTGAGTGTCGACAACATTATCTCAGCCCTTCAAGGGAAGGCTATGAGAAAACTTAACGTCGACATAAAGATATCTTCTAATGCACTGCTTACAAGGGGTAAGAATTATGAATAAGGAACAGGTTCTTCATGTTCTACGTCCAAATCCAAGGGCGAGGGCAAAGGAAAGGCAGAGTGTTGGAATTGTGGAATGGAAGGACATGTGAAGAAGGATTATACAAATCCTAAATTTAAGAGAGAAGATTTTGAGGCTTCGTACAGGGAGACCAATGCTGCCACATTAGATAGATCGAGTGGATGTGATGGTGATGTTTTGTCTGTGTCTACAATTAGACGGTCATACGATGATTATAAGGATGAATGGATGCTAGACACTAGGGCATCTTTTCACATGACTCCTCATCGGAGTTGTTTCACCAGTTATAGGAAGTGTGATGGTGGGTAGATATTTATGGGCAATGATAGTGCCTGTAATGTTGTGGTTGTTGGTACGGTGTGTGTCAAGATGTTTGATGGGACAGAGCATACCCTGATTAGGGTGAGGCATGTTCCTAACACGAAGAAGTGTTTAATTTCTTTTGGTACAGTTGAGGCTATAGGGTGTGCGCTCACAAGTATTAATAGTGTCCTTAAAGTATCTAAGGGGGCACAGGCGATCATAAAAGTGCAACGACTCGATAATGTTTATAGGTTTGTTCAGGAGCACTTCAAAAGGTGGAGCTGCAGGGGCTGTAACAGATTTCACCTATGAACGTGTGTGGCATGTTCGTCATGGCCACATGAGCGGGTAGGGCAGGAAGGTTGAAATGCACGGATTAAGGATACAAAGTGGGTGGAGCAGCCACTTATGAGAATAATTATACGGCATAATTGTAGGATATCGACAAGGTACATGGACGACGCCAATATCACAGAGGATTCATCTTTTATTCAGACTGCTCAAAGTGAGCCAGGTGCTGAGAAGTGGAAGGTGACTATGGGCGATGTGATGGACTCATTGTACCATATCAACACATAAGAGATGGTGGAACTTCCATTGGGCCGACAAGCAGTTAGATGCAGGTGGATCTTCAAGAGGATACAACATAGATAAAGAGCGAGGTTGGTAGCAAAGAGTTATGCTTAGAGAGAAGGGATCAGCTTCTAAGAGATATTCATGTCGACGGTATAACAGGTGTCTATTAAATCCATTATTGGCGTTAGTTGGCCAATACGATATTGAGCTAGAATGATGGATGTGGAGTCTGTACTTCTGTAAGAGAAATTGGATGAGCATATCTACATGAAGCAACTAGAGCGGTTCGAAGTTTAAAGGGTCTGAGAAAAAAATTTACAGGAGGTCGTTGCTTAGGTAGTGGTTTGATTCCTTCATAGTGAGTCAGGAATTGATGACATGTAGATCGCCAATTATGACATATTTAAAATCAATGTACTAAATACTCGGTTAAGTGAGACATTCTAGATCAAGCATCGGGGGGCTGCAAACAGGGTTCTCATCATTGAGACTAAAGGAGAAGTAGGCTTTGGTTATCGCAGATAGAATACCTTGGGTCTATATTAAACCAGGAAAAGCTGGAGAGCGTTCCTTATGCATCTCTCCTCAAGTTTTCCTCGGGACATGTCCTAAAATAGATGAGGAAAAGCAGTATATCTCATGAGCCTTACTCGAATGTGGTTGGCAGTGTATGTCATGGTCTGTATTAGACCGGTTATTTCATAGGCTATCAGTATTTTGAGCAAATACCTCAGTAAATAATATTGGGTAGCGGTGAGATGGTAAGAAGACTACGTCTTTCCTTTTGAGAAAACAGGAGCAAAGGTGGTTGGGCACGTGGATTCAGATCCAGCGTTATGTCCACCTAGATCGTTCCTATAGAGAAGTTCAAGTTCTGTGTAACTTCTCTGGGCTTGCTGATGGTGGAAAAGGATAGAGTGTACACGAGAAGCTATGGTGGGATGCAGAGATAAGAGAAGAGGTCAAGAAGCTACACGATTGAAGATTGAAGACATTGTGGAGATTTTTGTCAAAATAGATGTGTCAAATCTTTTTTTGGGTTGCTTGATAGGTTGAGGCCTGCTCAACTCGAAATCCAGAAAATAAAGATTTTTGGAGTCTGGGATGCTCGAATGATCGAAGAGGTCCTTTGACCAGTTGAGGCCCTCCTTTGACTATTCGAGGGTTATGCAGATCCTAAACGAACTATGTAAATTTGAGGCAGTTTTCAGACTTTTTCAAAGGAGGTGCGTAAGTGGATTTTCCTAAACTATAAATAGGGGTCCCTAAGGCTATTCTAAGCTATTCTAAAGCTTTCTAAAAGTTTTCAAGGGTTCCTAAAAGGGTTTTAGGGTTTTTAAAGGGAGTAGCAAGGGTGAGATTTAAGGTTGTTCGAAACGGATAAGTCCTCTCTCTTTATAATTGATGATTTCATAGTGGAATTATGTTACTTTGTGCCGTGGGTTTTTCTCGAAAGGGTTTTCCACGTTAAATCTGTGTGTTCTCTTGTGTTTGCTTGGTGCCATTGGATTTCTATCCTAGATCTGGATCTATGTGATTCCACAGCACTAATCCCCAACACTATCTTATCTATATATTCTTCGTCCAAAATTGAATTCTAGGATGATCAAAATGCAAAATGAAAAATGAAAACCAACCCTCAGAATGATTAAAATGCACATGGTGCATCTCTATCTCTCTCTCTTCATTTAATCTTTGGTAATCTAAGTTTGCTGGTGTGAAATCTCTTATAGATTCAAAAAAGAAAGAAAGCATATATTTTCTCTCTTGAAATTTTGGGTCTTTTCTTTATTTGGTTTAGTCCCACATTGGAAAGAAGATGAGAGAATTAAGCCTTTATATTAGAACCATTAAATAATCCTTTGTATTGATAACTAAGGGTATGGCATAAGACCAACTTTGCATGCATGAACAGGAGTCAAGGCCTGGCACAGTATCTTTGATTTAAACCATTTTATTTTTCTTTGTTTTTGTAACAGCTCAACACGTGCCCTTGTAATGCCTTGAAAATCGGCACCTGAGTAGAAAAACTCTGGTCCCAAGTTTCTAGGAGTTAACTTAATAAAATGCACATGTGCCCTCATTCATATTCAAATTCATTTCACACGTAAATAATAAGAGTTGCACAATTCAACATATCGGAACCAAAGAAAGGTAGAGATAACAAAATATTCATAAATATAAGGCTAATAGTTAAAAATATAATTCTAATAGTGACGATCACCCGAAATGGAGGATTATATAAGCCACAATGAACATTTGACAAAATTTACACATAAAGCACTGTAACGCCCTGAAATTCGGAGGAGGAGCATAACTCACCTCTCGAGCTCCAAAACATCACTTATGCAACATATTTAATGATGACGTATGTTATTTGTATTAGTGCATAAAACATGAAGTAGATTAAGCCAAATTAGAAAACATAATTCAGGGACAGTAAGAATACGCATACGAAAGTCTAAAATAAATATATAAACCAATACAATCTCCAAAATATGCGTGCTCTGCCTGGGCAATAAGTATAAAATGTGTCTCAAAATACATATATCAAAGTGTGATACATCACAAAAAATATAGCCCTACATCCCCGTCAATCAGGACATGGCTCACATGAACCCGCCTGAGAACTGTATGAACGAGAACACCTCCTCATCCTCATCGAACTTCGACTCCACCTCAAGTGGTGCAAGATCATCTGCAACTAAATTAGAGTCTGGTTGGTGTTTAAGCACCATTCTAGAACGTGGGAGTGAGTGATCAACTCAGTGGAACTATACAGCAAAGGTTAACATGTTATCAATTGAATCAAGCAGTAACGATAAAGCAGTACAATCAAACATGTCCTAGATACTCTTGTTAATGTAAGAATGGTATGAGGAAATGATGCATGCCCTCACCACAAACTCCCTCTTGCGACATCATCTAATGATCGCGACATGAATCACTACCTCTGTGCTCTACACTAATGCCAACGGCACATGCAGTGCAATGTTATGAGCATGATTATCAAGTTCTTATTAGTCCTTTTCATACAGCAGGATTGGAAAGCTAAGGCACCTCCCTTATATCAATTCCCAAACAATGATCCATTCTAGGGCCGTCAGTCCTAGGAAATATCATATGATATTACTGTTCTAGGTCACTGTAAAGGGCTCGTCACCAATCAATATAGGCCTAGTATACCTTAGTTACTACAAAGGGCTCATCGCTGTCTACAACATCAAGGTATGCTCGAGGTCACTATAGAGGGCTCGTCACCAATCAATGTTGGTCGATAACACGAATATAGTGTCCCATATAACTATAATCGGCTCACGAGTCTAGGATGCTCACTGGTCACTATGGGGAGGCTCGTCACCCCAGCATAGGCCGACAGCTCGACCACAGTGTCCCATACCACCATGTCCGGCTTATGAGTCTTAGGGGATCGGGGTACTAAGGTTAACGGGATTTCACCAGTAAGTTCGGTATCCTAGATTCAAACAGTAGCATCCAAACATGATGAACATATATCTGTCAATCGGGTTGGTTGATAAGCTCAACTAGGCCAAGCGCACGTTGAGTTGATCGACATGGAATGCATAAGCACTCTATGTGGCCTAACCACTGTCAAAAATCCTGAGTACGACTCGGATTCGTCAAACACATCCTGCGTGGTGAAAAATGACCTCAACCACTAGTTCGAGAACAATTACCAATTACCTGGACTGTAATATAGTCCCAATCACGTACAAGCTCAATAATAGACAATTGATTCATGTTCTACATTCAAATGAACATGTTATGAAATATAACTTAAACATGAATACAATACATGGAGGAAATCAGACACACAGTCAACATGAATAAAATAGACTAAATAATTCATGGAGGAAATCATACACACAAGCAGGGTAATTGAGATTCATATCTCAACAACCTTATAAATCACACTTTAGTGAAACTATCTCATTCAGGCATTTATACAAACACTTAGACTACACTATTCAACATACATCACGTATGTCGCCTACATTACATATTATGGAAAATCCTTTCACCTAGGAGTTGTCGCATACATATTAATCATATATCTACGATAAATAATTATGGCAATCATAATATGAAATTTCTTACGCATACAAATATCTCAACATATACATGAAATACCCTATTTATAACATAGGTTATACATATACGTAAATTAAAATGGATACCGCATTTGGCATGTGTAATAGCGTCCGTATCAAGAATTAATCATTATCTAACATTGAAAGTCTTGAAAACCATAACCTAAACATAAATAGTCCGCACCTTAAACTGAAAACGTGTAACGGATATGATTAAGATGCTAAGTCTTTGTCAATGGCAGATAGGCAACCTAAGACATGAATATAGATTAGCTACAACAACACTTAGACTATTGTATACTCAAAAACAGGTTAGGGTTTGATTGACTTACCCAAAAATGGAATTAGAATCGCTGGGATAATGATTCAGATATGATGGATTGATGCATAGAGGATTTGGGAAGAATCCCAAAAAGAATCACCAGGTTCTCACTCACCTTCTCTCTTTTCTCTCTCTTATCTTAGCTATGGTTGGAAATTCGTATGGGATATGTGAGAGAGGGTTTAAGGCCTTTATATAAACCCAGAACCGATGGAAATAGCCCTAAGACCAAGGTATACTTAGTTTATAACCAAATCGGGCTTCTTCTGATCTAACGGAACACTTCTGGAGGTCCTCTTATTAAATGCGGTCGGACTTAAGCTCACTAATATTGGATCTTAAGCAAGTTAAGTTTTCAGTTTGATCGGGTTTTCAGATCGACCGTAGCGGACCAGTTTCACTTCAACGGTCACAGAAACTTGATCAGGGCCACAAGTACTATGACATGAATGGGCCAACTTCCCTGATCTGAGGGTAAATTTGGGTCAAAAACCAACAGTCAGAACTCTTATAAATGGCGCGCAAGCGACATGACTCGGATTACTTAAATTCTTATTTAATTTCTTAAGAATCTTCACTTTCTCACACTCTTCACTCCAGACTCAAGGAAATGGTCTCAGGACATCGTTTGGGCTTAATTTTCGAGATGATGTTCAAGTCCAACTAGACAGTTATAACTGTTTAAGTTCATCGCTATCAGACTTTCGACGTGCGGTACAGGTCCGATACGAAGTTTTCGAATTCTCCCGAGAGCAACTGGGTTTAGAGTTGGATCCTAGATTTTAGAGTAATGCAGCGTTAACAATCCTATAGGCAGCGTTAACAATCCTATAGGTTTTAGGTCTTACAGATCGTATTTAAAGTGGTTAGTGCTAATTTCACAGGTAATCTAATATAGCGCTAGTTAATTCACATTAATTTTCTAAAGGATTTGGTTCTAAAGGATTTCTGCTAGAGGTGGTACTCGGATGTATGTATGAATTTTTTCAAGACGTTACAATCTACCCCCCTGAAGAAAAAATTTTATCCTTGAAATTCGTACCTTCTCATACTCCTTGAGGATCTGAGGGTAATTCTTTCTGACCTCAGCTTCAGTCTCCTAGGTAGCTTCTTCTTCGCTATGATGCGTCCACAGTACCTTCACAAGTGGAAAAACCTTGCTACACAACACCTGCTCCTTCCTATCCAAAATATGCATCGGTCGTAGTTCATAAGTGGCATGCTTGCTCAATTGCACCTGCTCCCAACTGATAATATGCGAAGGATCAGGAATGTACTTCTTCAACTTGGACACATGGAATACATTATGCACGCCTGCAAGTGGTGTGGGCAAAGTAAGGCGGTACGCTACTGCCCCCACTCGATCAAGTATCTGGAATGGGTCAATAAATCTCAGTGTGAGCTTCCCTTTCTTACCAAATCGAAGAACTCCTTTCATAGTGGAAACCTTAAGGAGTACATGGTCTCCAAATTCAAATTCAAGAGGTCATCGTCTCGTTTCGGCTTAGCTCTTCTGCCTACTCTGTGCTGAGAGCAGTCGACGTCTAATAGTGTCGATTTTCTCTAAAGTCACCTGAACTAACTCTGGGTCAATCAAAGTCTTCTCGCCCACTTCTGCCCAACAATGCAGTGCTCTACATGGGTGACTATACAGTTCCTCATAGGGAGCCATACCAATACATGCCTGAAAACTGTTATTATATGCGAACTCTGTAAAAGGAAGACTGTCATCCCAATTGTCCTTGAAATTCAACACATAAGCTCTTAACATATCTTCTAACACCTGATTTACACACTCCGTCTGCCCGTCTGTCTACGCATGGAAAGTGGTACTGAACTTCAACTTCACTCCCATCGCTTCCTGGATATAAGTCCAGAAGATAGATGTGAATCGTGTGTCAAGATCTGACACAATCTCTAAGGGAACTCCATACAGATGTACAATCTCCTTGATGTACAACCTGGCCAGTTAATCTGAAGAATTCTTAACTCTAATCGGTAGGAAATGAGCTGACTTCGTCAACCTATTAATGATCACCCCAATAGATTCATGTCTCTTCCTTGTCTTCGGCAGTCTAGAAATAAAATCCATAGAAATGAAGTCTCACTTCCATTCAGCTATGAGCATGGGTTGAAGCAATCTAGGAGGTCGGTGATGCTCTACCTTAACCTGCTGACACATGAGACAACGGGATACGAACTCAGCAATGTGAACCTTCATATTGTCCCACTAGTATGATCTTTTCATGTTTTGATACATCTTCATGCTACCTGGATGCATCGCAAGCCTCGAATTGTGGGCTGACTTGAGAACCTCTCGTCTCAAGTTAGGAATGTCTAGGACACACAGGCGGCCTCGATAACGTAAACCCCCATCCATACCAATAGTCTACTCTGAGTCCTCATCAGTACCAACCCACTCTTTCATCTTCACCAAAAGCTCATCGTCTACCTGAGCCTTGATAATCCGCCCATTAATGAGGGGTTGTACACGAACATGTGTGACGACTTCATACGGCTCTTCCACCATGATTTTCTGCTTAAAGTCTCGCAAAAACTCCACCATATCCCATTTTGCAACCATAAACGGAGCCATAAATTTTATATTCTTCTTACGGCTTAACGCGTCTGCCACAAGGTTTACCTTACCTGGATGGTAGGAGACCTCGAACCTAAAGTCCTTCATGGTTTCCATCCATCGACGCTGCCTAATATTCAAGTCTCACTGTGAGAATATATACCTAAGGCTCTTGTGATCGTAAAAGAGCTCGAACTCCTCTCCATATAGGTAATGTCTCCAGAGCTTTAATGTGAAAATGACAGCTGTCAACTCTAGGTCGTGTGTAGGGTAATTTTTCTCGTGCTTCCTCAACTGATCAAACAGATCATCAATCCTGTGCAAGGGATACTTGTTCTTCACTGTCACCTGATTCAGCCTATGATAATCAATACATAACCGTAGGGAACCGTCTTTCTTCTTCACAAATAAGACAGGCGCTCCCCAAGGTGACACACTCGGTCGAATAAAGCCCTACTCTAACAATATATCAATCTGTCTCCTCAGTTCCTCCATCTCACATGGAGGCATACGATACGTCGATAAGGAGATAGGCGTCGCACCAGGCACAAGATCGATAGTGAAGTTAATCTTGCGCTGAGGAGGAAGTCCCAGGATCTTCTCAAATACATCAGGGAAATCACGAACCACTGGCATAACTCCCAACACTGGATCATCAGAACTCTCTAACAAAGAAGCGTAGCTACTAACACGATAGGACCAACTGACCTGAATTGGAATTTTAAAGACCGTGCGCTCAGGTCCGTAAGCTGTCATGACTCTGGCCTCATCTGCGTGAGCCAATCCACCCTGAATATAACATCATAGTGACACAGTGGGGCGACAATCTGGTCGACGACCACTGTCCTGCTACCCAAATCTATTGAGCAAGACTCACAGGTCTGTGTAATGTCTGAAGTAGTCCCTGTACCTTTCGTGAGTCTCACTCCCTTCATAGAAGCCGTAACGAAACCTAGCCTCTTGACCGCAGCGCAAGGGATGATCGAAATAGTGAACCTAGTGTCCACCAATAAGAAAGGAGTACCTTAGATATGAGCAGGAACCTCAAAAGATGATGGTTCTGAATCTGACTCGGGCGCCTCATCTGTGAGCGCATGAACCCGAGCCTGCTGTGGGCGATGCGATGGAGGTACCATGAGTCATTGTGGCGGCCTGAAACAAGGTGCAGGTGGTCTAAAGGAAGGATGAGCTGGTGCTGATTGAAGGGGTGATGCAGAAATAGCCTGAGGCATCAGACAGTTGATCCTCTGGAGTGACGAGAAACCACTATCTCGCATCCTAGAGAAACAAGTCACCTCAGTGTGGCCTGTCTTATTGCAGTAGTTGCACCACACATCAGGTTGCCTCACATGGGAAGGAGATGCCATAAACCCCGACAGTGAATCAACGTGGGGCCTCTTACCGAGGAAAGGCCTACTCAAAAAATCAGGTCACGGCTTGGGAGCCATAGGTACACGCATACGGGACAACCTATCCCCGTCCTGCTCAGCTCGCAGGGACATGCTCACCAACTCAGCATAAGAAGAGATGCTTCCACAAAATATCTTCGATTGAATCTCGGGCTGCAGACCCTGAGAAAAATACCACATCTGCAATGGCTGATCACCCAAAATCAAAGGAGCATACCTGTCCGGCTCTGTAAATCGGTTCTCATACTCCGTCACCGACATCCCTCCCTGACAGAGGCGAAGGAACTCACTCTCATTCTCGTGTTGGTAAGTGACCGAAAAATACTTCTCGTGGAAGCGAGCCTCAAACACCTCCCACGTCCATACAAATCCCACCGTAACTATGCGAAGAATGCTATCCCATCACAAGCTGGGCTCCTTCTCAAACATGAAGGTGACAAGCTCGACCTGCTCTGCCTCGGAACAGTGCAATTGTCTCAGCATCTTCGAGATGCGGTCAATTCAATACTCAGCCTCCTCGGGTCTATGAGTACCCACAAAAGTAGGAGGCCACAAGCACTGAAATCGCTCGAATGTGCTGCTAGCACTCACATTCCTATCTGGGTGAAAGGGTGAAGCAAGAGGAGTCACCTCCATCGACTGAGCAAAGATACCAGCCATGGAGGACAAGAACTGCTGCTGCTGTTACTGTTGTATCTGTTGTTGTTGCATCAACAGCATCATCTGCTCTAGCCTATCAGGAGGCGGAGAAGACTGTGATGCATAAGGCATCGACGTAGACCCACGGTTCAGCTCAGGAACCGAAGGTGTAACATGAGGCACCACAGAAGGTGTCACAGGGGTCGGCCTAGCAGCAGGGCCAGAAGTCGGCTGAGAATTCCGCATAGAATTAAAATGGGATGGGCACGAATGGGAGTCCATATAGCTATTGCTCAGGGGAAGGGCCCCATCGAGCGACTCACCCAGAGAGAGACGGGCCGAAGTCCTCTAGCCCTTAGGTGGCATACCCTACATACAATAGAGGGTGCAACTAGTGAGATTAAGCATTCACACAGTCCATCCATGCAGCATTAACTTCACAAGCCAAAGAAACAAAATGCATTTCATTAACAAAATTGTCACAATACATGATGTGCAGGATTACATGAATCGCGACGGAGAAAGCATGTGAGCAAAACAACTAAGTTTCAAACACTAAGCTTCAAACACTAAACAATTATTAAACTACTAAACAACTACCAAGCCACACACAAGAATAAGTAATAAACAGACAAACAACAACTACATAAAGGACTATTCATTGAAATCTGGCGACGGAGGAGGGGCACCCTTATCCTGCAGACAACACAAGATCATCCTCAAAGTGCGCGTTACTTTCTTGAACTCATGTTTCACGAGGCGTCGTAGATCTATAATATCCTGCCAAAGAGTGGCCTGACCCTCCTCAAGCCTAACCAAACGGGCTTCTCTATCAGCCTTATCAGGATCATGCTCCTGAGTAGCAGGAGGAGGACTCTCATCAGTATCCTGAGCCTCCTCTTCTTCGTCCCACCCTTCTTCTTCTTCTATCTCAGCTTCACCTTCCTCATCACTCTCTTCCTCTTCACTCTCCTCAAGTAAGGCTTGCCACTACCTAGGCCGGATCTCCATCTGATTGAGAGTAGTCTCGGTGATGTAATGGATTGGCACCGACAATTCCGCCCCCAGTCTGTAGCCAAACTCAAGTGCAATCCTGTATATGAGTCGGCCGAACGGGAGAGATTCAGTCCTTCTATTCGAATGTGCGACAAGGACTATCGTCGCAAGACATATGTAGGTACACATAGCTTCTCTCCCTGCCCCACTTGATACAAGAAATCTACCGTCAGGCGCATGCACTCGCTGCGGTTGCTCCACTTGGGATAAATGTTGAACGTACAGATGTGGTGAAGCAAACGAAAGTTGTCTGTCATATTTATCGCTAAGAGGCTTCTGTTAGGCTGCCATTCAACCAGACGACCACAAAGGAATCATGTGCAGCGATCCCTCTCACATGAACTATTCAAATTCTTCTCACTTGCATGAACCTTGCCAAGTGGCACATTTAGAATCTGAAATATCAAAGCAGCATCAACTGTAGCCACCCGATCTCTTCCAATTGTAATTCTATACTACAAGGGCTCTAGTGTTGGCTCTCAGATGTGGGCATAAAAAGCTTGAATAGTACCCACATTAGCACGACGCTCACCCTCAAATAGTGGACCCCACTTGGCTTCAACTAAGCGCTCGAACAATAAGAACTGTCCAAATAGTCACGCATTAACATGGGCTTCAAAAAGGACCCTATGGCCTTCATACATGCCATGAGATAACTCTGCCAACAGGGATCTTCCTAATGGAGCATGGGGATCTAGATCCCGCTTCATCTGTAATTCATGAGTGGTGCTTGAACTAGCGGTGGCACCTCTCGGCCTTCTAGAACGGGTTGGGCGACTAGGCCCGGCTTCATCTACGGGGGCTCTCTTCTTCCCCATGAAAGAAAGGATGGATGAAATGGAGAATAGGGCTGCAACAACCTCTATGAAAGCCATGAAAAAGTGAAGAAAAGTAAAGAAAGGGATGAGATACTTGGGTCTCCACAGATTTGAGCCTCAAAGGAGGGTGTAAAGACACAAATGAAGGGGATATAGAGAAAAAAATGACAAAATAGGATGGGTTAGTGGGTTTACACGAATTTGAGACTCAAATAGGAGTTTAGGAGCTCAAATCAAAGGAAATGAAGGGGTTGGAAGATGGGTATTGCTGAGAATGGTGGAAGGATGTATGGCTTGAAGAAAAATGAGGGAAAGAGGGATTGAAAGGGCAATTTGAGAGGGAAATGAGATGTTTTTTAGGAAAAGGAGAGCTTGGAGGTGGGATTTGTGAAGGAAGGATGAGATAGGGAAGGTTTTAATCGTACAACTGTACACCAGTGGGCCACATTAGGCCCTAAAGGACATTGGCCAGATGGCCCGACCCCTCCTGGCCCAACGGTCAGTGAGGCCTCGCCAAACCAGCGAGTGCCTCGCCGGTCTCTAGACCTCCCGGCGAGGGCTCGCCCCTGCGGCGAGTTCCTCCCCCCCCCCCCCCCCCCCCCCCCACTAGGTTGAAAATGATATGGGTCCCACCCTGGGTCCTCCTAAAATAACCTCGATAGGGCTCCTACTCCGGTTCGACTCATTTCGGGTCATTTTGAAACAAAACTGACACACATACATATTTACCGCTTTCTAACGGATGGAATGAGATGATATATGGTCTAAACCCGTCAATTGGCGATCTGAAAGTGATTTGGGGTTGTCGTGTGTGATCAAGAGTGTGTACGGACTCGATCTTGGCGATCGTTTTCAATAAACTTTCACCGATTGACACAACTAGGAGTCCGAAACCTTTTTCTAGGTTTTTCTCACACCCTCCTACGCTAAAGTGGAGTCAACGTGCATCATGTGACCATACCCTAGGTCCATTTTAATCCAGATCATGCTCTGATAGTAACTTGTAATGCCTCAAAATTCAGGGGTTGAGCATAACTCAACTCCCAAGTTCCAAAACATCACTTATGGAATATATTTAATGATGGATGTATGTTGTCTATAATAGTGCATAAAACATGAAGTAGATTAAGCCAAATAAGAAAACATAATTCAGGGACAGTAAGAATACGCATGCAGAAGTCTGAAATAAATATATAAACCAATACAATCCCCAAAATATGTGTGCTCTACCTAGGCAATAAGTATAAACTGTCACAAAATACATATATCAAAGTGTGATACATCAATACAAATATAGCCCTGCGTCCCGTCAATCAGGACATGGCTCACATGATGTAACATCCCAAAAATCGGGGGGTCGAGTAAAAACCCAACTCCCGAGTTCCAAAATGTTATTTATGCAACATAGATATGTATGATTGAATGTTGTCAGTATTAATGTATTAAACATGAGTGAGATTAAGCCAGAACAGCATATCCTACTCCAGAGACAGTTAAATTAGCAAGCGAAAGAAAGTGATAGTATGTATAACATATATAAACTGTTGTATGTCTCCAGAGTGTGAACATGTTATCAGGTTATATGCATACATGTATACTCCAAAAGTAAACAAAACGAATATACATCAGTGCGCTAAAAATATAAAATGACAAGTGTCAAGGTATCTAATCAACCTCCCTGTAATTCCGTCAATCAGAACACGCATAAAGGAGAGATCCACCCCATCATCATCAAATCCAGATTTGCCTCGCAGGCCGCGCCATCATCTGCAATCACAATAGGGACTGGTGGGCGTCCAGAAACACCATCCCGTAACGTGGGAGTGAGTGATCAACTCAGTGGGATAAGAGAGCAGAGATTAGCATGTTATCAAATCAATCATGCGATAATAGTAAAGTAGTAAATCAAACAATCCTAATACTGTTGTTAATGCAATATGACATGACGTGATGTATGCCCTCACCGACGATCTCCCTCATACGGCACCATCTTACGACCGGGGCATGCAATCGACCCTCAAGTGCTCCACATCTTCCATGCACATGCAATGGTATGGTGATATGATTTTCGAGTTGTTATTAGTCCATTCAAACAGCAGGATTGGGAAACTAAGGTACTTCCCTTATATAAATCCCAACACAGATCTTGTCTAGGGTCGTCACTCCTAGTAATCTCATACGAGGTATATTTTGTAGGTCGCTGCAAGGGCTGTCAGGGTTGTTGCACGTACTCGTTGCTCTGCTCTCCCATCACCTTATCAATACAGGCCTACTGTACTCTACTGCTACGGAAGGGTCGTCGCCTCCCGTAAACTCAGAATACGCTCGCGGTCACTACAAAGGACTCGTCGCCTGATCAGTGTAGGCCGACAGCAAGAATATAGTGTCCCATACCACCATAATCTGCTCACGAGACTAGGTGCTCACTGGTCACTACGGGGAGGTTAGTGGCCCTAGCGTTGGCCGACAGCTCGACCACGGTGTCCCATACCACCATGCCCGGCTCATGAGTCTTTATGGATCAAGGTACCATGGTTAACAGGGTTTACAATGGTAAGTTCAGTACCCTAGGTTCAAGCAGTTATGACTCATGCAGGGTGAACATACATCGGCCAGTCGGGTTGCTTGACGGGCTCGACTAGCATGATCGCATCTCAAGTCGAACGACATGAAGTGCGTAAAACACTTCGCGTGGCCTAACCACTGCCGCCAACTGCAGAACACGACTCGCGTTCATCGGCGCATCGTTCGTGGCGAAGATAAGCTAACCACGAATTCGCTCGGTTACCGACTGCCTGGACTAGGCATAGTCCCAAACAATCATAAATCCACATCAGCAGTTGTGTAAGAGTAATGGAAATGAAATACAACCATGTGAGCATGTTAATACATGTTATAACGTACAACTTAAGTAAATCATCTAACGTAAGCCTTTCATACATATAATGAAATTATGCATATCGCCAACCTATAGGAAATGATTTCCATCAGCAAATTAATTGAGAATTCAATCTCAAACTAAATCATAATGAAATCATCAAGCACATGTTATAACATACCACTTAAGTGAAACATCAAGCATATGCATTTCATACATATAATGAAATCGTACATATGGCTAACATGTAGGAAGCCATTTACACCACCATATTAATTGAGAAATCAATCTCAAACTAATTCATAACGCCATTTAATTCAATACATACTAATACAAGCATTTATACAAACACTTAAACCACACACTTAAGTCTACATATAGTATGTCGACCCAAAGTGCGCATTTAGGTGAATCTCTTCGCCAAACTAATTATGCACGCATTCCTAGTATTCTAATGCGACAAGAAGCCATGTCAATCACATCAGCAAAATATGGATGAAAACGGTACTTCCTACAATTGACTAAAATGCCCTAAATCTCATATTCTTCGTCGGTTTACGAAACAGGAAACGGACAGCATGTTGTACATGTCAAACGGCGTTGCCGTCGATAATCTACTATTAAACGACATTGAAAGCGTTGAAAACAGTCAATCAAAGCATCTAATATCCACACCTTGTCTCTTATAGACGTGTGAATTCGAACGGAGCGTATACGCTTCGTCCACGGCGATCAGGCGACCTAATTCACAAGTTATATAAGCTGCATCGCTTATGGAATCGACGGAATGCTAAATCAGCAAATGGTTAGGGTTTTTCTTACCTCAAAGTGCATTGGAATCGCCAAAAAAGTGATCGGAGTGTGTCGCTTAAGCACGTGTAACGGCAGCAGCAAGTGGCAGTAAAAGCCCTCCCACACTCTCTCACAATCTCTCACCTTTTCTCTCTCCCAATCTAGGGTTTTTCCCAAATTCGGATGGGAGAGAGGAGTGAGGGTTTCAAGCCCTTTTATAACCTAAATCTTGCCCGAAATAGGCTCGGGAATAAGGTTCACTTGAGGGGTAACCAAATCTAGCCCTATTCTCACTCTCTTCAGTCCAGGCTCAATGAAATAGCCCGTGAATGTCGGTTGGACTTGATTTTCGAAACGATTGTCAAGTCCAGCTAGGCGGTCGTAATGGTCTAAGATAGTAGGTATCGGACTTTCGACGCGTGGTCTAGATCCAATACAAAGTTTCAAAGTGGTCCAGAGAACAAACCTGCTTAGAGTTTGATCCGAGGTTATAGAGTATTATAGAGTCATTAGTTCTACTCGCTTTGGGTCTTGTAGAACATATTTAAAGTGGTCCAAGTTAATTCTACTGAGTATTCAGTTTGGTACTCAACCAAACTCTACCCTAATTATGGCAGAATACAGTCCTAGAGCCATTCTATCCCCCTTTTTGGGAACTTCTAGGTATCATATAATTTTTATTATTTTTTTGGGGGTTCATCATCAAGTTTACCCTAACTCCACGAAATTTCATAAGATTTTGAGTTGTAGAAAAATTCTAAAAATTCTAGAAGCAGCAGCTGTCCAACAAGTGATTATCGGACAGTTTCTCACAATGACCTACTTTAAACTATATTAAGTATTTTATTATATTTTTTACATATTTTTATATAAAACTAGACTTATTTATCTTCAATCTTGTTTTTGAATCACCTAAATCGAAGTTATAACGAAGGAGATATGATTTTTCAAAGTCTGAAGAAATGTGGAGGAAAAAAGGTGCAGAAACTCGTTGTACGGACGAGTTCGGCGATGCATCGCCAAACCGGCGATGGCATCGCCGACCACTGACCTGTTTGGGGTGATTTCTCCATCTGATATTTGAAATGGGTGTATTTTAGAACCTGGGATGAGTTATTTAACATGCAATATATGATTTTGGGGTAGGAGAAGCTGATCTATGCAATTAGTCTACTTATTTAGTGAGACTTCAAAAGGTTAATGGTTAAAAACTCTTTTCATTTATTTATTTACTATTCATAGTACTTTTTTTTCTTAAGTATTGATCAACATCACCTAAACTTTAGGATTTGTGTCTAATGTGAGAGCTCTTAGAAACTTTTGAAGGATAAAGTAGTAAAATGTGAGATTTTCGAAGGAAGTAGGGATTTGAGACTTTTGGATTGAGTTTTGAGAAGTTAATCAAGGATTAGGATTGACCCATTGCCTAAGGACGTCTAACCCCAGGTTGGCAAACATCCGGGGTATTACACATGAACTCGCCTAAGAACTGCATGAACGAGAACGCCTCCTCATCCTCATCGAACTCCGGTTCCACATCAAGTGGCACAAGATCATCTGCAACTAAATCAGAGTCTGGTTGGTGTTTAAGCACCTTCCCAGAATGTGGGAGTGAGTGATCAAGTCAGTGGAACTATATAACAAAGGTTAATATGTTATCAATTCAATTAAGCAGTAATGATAAAGCAGTACAATCAAACATGTCCTAGATACTCTTGTTAATGCAAGAATGGTATGAAGAAATGATGCATGCCCTCACCACAAACTCCCTCTTACAACATCATCTAACGACCGCAGCATGAATCACTACCTCTGTGCTCTACACCAATGCCAGCGGCACATGCAGTGCAATGTTATGAGCATGATTATCAAGTTCTTATTAGTCCTTTTCATACAGCAGGATTGAGAAGCTAAGGCACCTCCCTTATATCAATTTCCAAATAATGATCCATTCTAGGGTCGTCAGTCCTAGGAAATATCATACGACATTACTGTTCTAGGTCGCTGTAAAGGGCTCGTCACCAATCAATACAGGCCTAGTATACGTTAGTTACTACAAAGGGGTCGTCGCCTGTCCGCAGTATCAAGGTATGCTTGAGGTCACTACAGAGGGCTCGTCACTAATCAATGTAGGCCAACAACATGAATATAGTGTCCCATACCACCATAATCAGCTCACGAGTCTAGGATGCTCACTGGTCACTATGGGGAGTCTTGTCACCCCAGCGTAGGCCGACAGGTTGACCACGGTGTCCCATACCTCCATGTCCGGTTCATGAGTCTTAGGGGATCGAAGTACCAAGGTTAACGTGATTTCACTAGTAAGTTCGGTAGCCTAGATTCAAACAGTAGCATCCAAACATGATGAACATATATCAGTCAACTAGGCCAAGCGCACGTTGAGTTGATCGACATGGAATGAATAAACACTCCGTGTGGCCTAACCATTATCGAACATCCCGAGTACGACTCGGATTCGTCAAACACATCCTGCGTGGTGAAAAATAACCTCAACCACCAGTTCGAGAACAATTACAGATTACCTGGACTGTAATATAGTCCCAATCACGTATAAGCTCAATAATAGACAATTGATTCATGTTCTAAATTCAAATGAACATGTTATGAAATATAACTTAAATATGAATAAGTAGGAAATCATACACACAGTCAAGAAATAATCATTATCTAACATTGAAAGTCTTAAAAACCATAACCTAAACGTATATAGTCCCCACCTTAAACTGAAAACACGTAACGGATATGATTAAGAGGCTAAGTCTTTGTCAACGGTGGATAAGCAACCTAAGGCATGAATATAGGTTAGCTACAACAATACTTAGACTATCCTATACTCCAAAACAGGTTAGGGTTTGATTGACTAACCCAAAAATAGAATTAGAATCAACTGAATAACGATTCAAATACGATGGATTGATGCGTTGAGGATCTTGGAAGAATCCCAAGAAGAATCACCAGGTTCTCACTTACTTTCTCTCTCTTTTCTCTCTCTTATCTTAGCTAGGGTTGGAAATTCGTATGGGATATGTGAGATAGGGTTTAAGGCCTTTATATAAGCTCAGAACCGATGGAAATAGCCCTAAGACCAAGGTATACTTAGTTTTTAACCAAATTGGGCTTCTTCTGATCCAACGGAACACTTCTGGAGGTCTTCTTATTAAATGCGGTCGGAGTTAAGCTCACTAATATTGGATCTTTAGCAAGTTAAGTTTTCAGTCCGATCGGGTTTTCAGATCGACCGTGGCGGACTAGTTTCACTTTAAGGTCATCGAAACTCGATCAGGGCCATAAGTACTATGACATGAATGGGCCAACTTCCCTGATTCGAGGGTGAATTTGGGTCAAAAACCAACGGTCAAAACGCTTATAAATGGCGCGTGACACGACTCTGATTACTTAAATTCTTATTTAATTTCTTAAAAATCTTCACTTTCTCACACTCTTCAGTCCGGACTCAAGGAAATGATTTTAGGACATCGTTTGAGCTTGATTTTTGAGATGATGGTCAAGTCCAACTAGGCGGTCATAACTGTCTGAGTTCGTCACTATCAGACTTTCTACGTGCAGTCCCGGTCTGATAGGAAATTTCTGAATGCTCCCAAGAGCAACTGGATTTAGAGTTGGATCCTAGATTTCAGAGTAATGCAGCGTTAACAATCCTATAGGTTTTGGGTCTTACAGATCGTATTTAAAGTGGTTAGTGCTAATTTCACCGGTAATATAATATAACGGTAGTTAATTCACATTAATTTTCTAAAGGATTTGGTACTAAAGGATTTCTGCTAGAAGTGGTTCTTAGATCTATGGATGAATTTTTCCAAGATGTTACAATCTACCCCCCTAAAAAAATTTCATCGTCAAAATTTGTACCTTCTCATACTCCTCAAGGATCTGAGGGTAATTCTTTCTGACCTCAGCTTCAGTCTCATAGGTAGCTTCTTCTTCGCTATGATGCGTCCACAGTACCTTCATAAGTGGGATAACTTTGCTACGCAACACTTGCTCCTTCCTATCGAAAATACGCGTTGGTCGCAATTCATAAGTGGCATCCTCACTCAACTGCACCTGCTCCTAACTGATAATATGCGAAGGATCAGGAACGTACTTCTTCAACATGGACACATGGAATACATTATACAAGCTTGCGAGTAGTGTGGGCAAAGCAAGGTGGTACGCTACTGCCCCCACTCGATCAAGTATCTAGAATGGGCCAATAAATCTCTGCGTGAGCTTCCCTTTCTTACCAAATCGAAGAACTCCTTTCATAGGAGAAACCTTAAGGAATACATGGTCTCCAACTTCAAACTCAAGAGATCGCCGTCTTGTATTGGCGTAGCTCTTCTGCTTGCTCTGTTCTGAGAGCAGTCGACGTCTAATAATGTCATTTTTCTCTTAAGTCGCCTGAACTAACTCTGGGCCAATCAGAGTCTTCTCACCCACTTCTGCCCAATAATGCGGCGCTCTACACAAGCAACTATACAGTGCCTCATAGAGAGCCATACCAATACTCGCCTGAAAACTGTTGTTATATGCGAACTCCGCATAAGGAAGACAGTCATCCCAACTGTCCTTGAAATTCAACACACAAGCTCGCAACATATCTTCTAGCACCTAATTTACACGCTCCATGTGCCCGACTGTCTGCGGATGGAACGCGGTACTGAACTTCAACTTCACACCCATCGCTTCCTGGATACGAGTTCAGAAGATAGATGTGAATCGTGTGTCACGATCTGACACAATCTCCAAGGAAACTCCATGCAGACGTACAATCTCCTTGATGTACAACCTGGCCAACTCGTCTGCAGAATTCGTAACTTTGATCGTTAGAAAATAAGCTGACTTCGTCATCCTATCAATGTCACCCAAATAGAGTCATGTCCCTTCCTCGTCTTCGGCAGTCCAGAAATAAAATCCATAAAAATGAAGTCCCACTTCCATTCAGTTATGGGCATGGGTTGAAGCAATCCAGGAGGTCGAAGATGTTCTGCCTTAACTTGCTGACACGTGAGACAATGGGATACGAACTCAGCAATGAGAACCTTCATATTGTCCAACCAGTACGATCTTTTCATGTTTTGATACAACTTTGTGCTACCTAGAAGCATCGCAAGCCTCGAACGGTGGGCTAACTCGAGAACCTCTCGTCTTAAGTCAGGAATGTCTGGGACGCACAGGTGGCCTCTATAACGCAAACCCTCATTCGTACCAATAGTCCACTCTAAGTACTCATCGGTACCAACCAGATCTTTCATCTTCACCAAAAGTTCATCGTCTGCCTGAGCCTCGATAATCTGGCCATCAATGAGGAGTTATACACGAACATGTGCTATGACTTCATACAGCTCTTCCACTGTGAGTTTTTGCTCAAAGTCTCGCACAAACTCCACCATATCCCATTCTGCAATCATAAGCGGATCCACAAATTCTATAGTCTTCTTGCGGCTCAATGCGTCTGCCACAATGTTTGCCTTACCAGGATGGTAGGAGACCTCGAACTTAAAATCCTTCAAGGTTTCCATCCATCGGCGCTGCCTCATATTCAAATCTCGCTGTGAGAATATATACCTAAGGCTCTTGTGGTCGTAAAAGAGCTCAAACTCCTCTCCGTAGCGGTAATGTCTCCAAAGCTTTAATGCGAAAATGACAGCTGCCAACTCTAGGTCATGTGTATCGTAATTTTCCTCGTGCTTCCTCAACTGATCAAACAGATCATCAATCTTGGGCACGGGATACTTTTTCTTCACTGTCACCTGATTCATCCTGTGAGAATCAATACATAACTGTAGGGAACCGTCTTTCTTCTTCATAAATAAGATAGGCACTCCCCAAGGTGACACACTCGATCGAATAAAGCCCTCCTCTAACAATATATTAATCTGTCTCCTCAGTTCCTCCATCTCACATGGAGGCATACGATACGTCGATAAGGAGATAGGTGTCGTACCAGGCACAAGATCATTAGTGAAGTCAATCTCACACCAAGGAGGAAGTCCCGGGATCTTCTCAAATACATCAGGGAAATCACGAGCCACTATTATAACTCCTAATGCCGGATCATCAGAACTCTCTAACAAAGAAGCATAGCTGCTAACACGACAAGACCAACTGACCTGAATTGGAAATGTAAAGATCGTGCGCTCAGGTCTGTAGGCTGTCACAACTCTGACCTCACAATCAATCTCAGCCCTTATCTGCGTGAGCCAATCGATCCCGAATATAACGTCATAGTGACACAGTGGGGCAACAATCAGGTCGATGACCACTGTCTTACTAACCAAATCTACTGAGCAAGACTCACAGGTCCGTGTAATGTCTGAAGTAGTCTCTGTAGTTATTGTGAGTCTCACTCCCTTCGTAGGAGCTGTAACCAAACCTAGCCGCTTGACCGCAACACAAGAGATGATCGAAATAGTGGACCTAGTGTCCACCAATAAGAAGACAGGCATACCTTAGATATGAGCAGGAACCTCAAAAGATGTCGGTGCTGAATTTACCTCGGGCGCCTCAGCTGTGAGGGCATGAACCCAAGCTTGTTATGGGCGATGCAGTGGAGGTACCATGGGTCGTTGTGGTACCCTCTAGAGGCCTCGGAAGAACTTATATAAACAACAGTGCTTGGTTGGTATTTTAAAACACCGTCCCAAGTGGGAGTGAATAGCTAACTCAGTGGTTCCATTAGTTCTAAATTACACACTCTATCTACCCAATTAACACAGGTAATGAGAAAATAAGAAATCAAGCACTTCTTAAATACTCTTGTTAAATGCATGATGAAGATTATGAAATGATGTATGCACCAAACAATCCAATACTCCCTCACTAGTGACTTTAACACCTATTTCAGCAAATGCCAACACTCCCTCATTACGTGACTCCAATCCCAAATCGTCATATCTTATCTAATCCAATGCGATTAATACGTATGTTAGCCGAGTAATTATTAAGCTCCATTCATCCTGCATATTGTCGAAGCTAGGATACTGACGTCATATCCTAGTCCTTATCCGAATCATGTGGCTCATTGCGCTACGTAGCAGCTCCTCTCCAATGTCCTTTGATCCAAATTTAGGTATCACCCATTTATATCACGAATCAATAATTCTAAATATATGTCATGATACCCAAATGTATAAGGATCAACTCGGTATGAGTTGTTGCCCAATACTGGGTATGATCACTCAATTCTAAGGTGTGGGCTTATCACATAAAACCAAAACACATAAAGAAAATGACACATCACCCAATTCCATTCACGCCTGGGTCGTTCGAACAATACTCTAGCATGGAAGCATCGACTGTGTAATTTGACGGGTGCTATTCGAATAATGATCTATCACCTCTATTAGTATTCACTGGTCATTATGGGGAGGCTCATCACCCCAATGTTGGCCGACAGCTCTAACACAATGTCCCATATTACCATGCCTGGCTCATGAGCCGTAGTGGAATTATATCACGCTAATGGTAATGAATGGACTTATCCATTGGGAACAAGGTATCTTAGATTCTATTTAATCATGTCTTACATTGTGAATATACATGATTAGTCACTAGTGGACTAATTTGATTGACCTGGGAGAACCCACGACATAACTGACATTGTGTCTAAGCATCTCATGTAGTCTAACTACTGTCGATCGTGTTCAACCCAGGTTGATTAAACAAGTCTAGGGTGGCTGACCTAACTCGGGCCACCCCTTGGTTTGGTTGATTTACCGACTAAACCGATATCCTAACCAATCCTAAATATTGCTAAGGACTAACAATTCATCAAGTAATCACTATAAGATTTCGTATGAAATCTAAATTTAGCAACACAACCATTAAGCATTTCATCAAACATATGAGCATCAATAACATATCACCATCACTTATGCATTTCGTCGATCATGTGAGCATTAATAAAATCACACATTCGCCTATGCTTTCCATCAAACATGTGAACATCAATAGAATAACACATTCAACCACTTAGACATTTTATCAAACATGTAAGCATCTATAAACAAGTATTCACACATGTTGTAATCAAATTGAAATGCAAACATGTTAGCATACACCGACCTATTTATAAATAATAAAATCATTAACTGAGACCCTCAAGGGTCAATAAATATAAACCTAGGCATAATGGTCCGCACCTTTTAGAAGGAATATTGGATTTTGGGCTCATGTGATTAGGGATTTTGGGGGAAACGATTCCTACACCAAATTCAAAAGAATTGGATGAGAATTATGCAATTAATCATAAAAAATTTTGGTTGGAAAGTATGGCTCATTTCTTACCTCTCAATTGAGAGTAGGATGGATTCGACAGAGGAGAATGTTCGAGGTTAAGGCTTGATCGAAGAAAACCATCAAGAATACTCCAAGATCTCCCTCACAAGATCTCTCTCCTCTCTTTCTCTATTTCTCTCTTCCTCTCTTTCTCTCTCTCTTTTTTTAAGGAAAAATTCGTATGGGCAGAGGGGAGTGAAAATGGAATGGTATTTATAGTGTCAGATATTGCACAAATGGCCCCACTGGTCCTTTACTCATTATACTAACCCTTGAGAGGGTTGTTTCCAACCAATGGGACCCGTTGGGAGGTGTAAGGGTCAATTTAAGCTATGGGATAAGTGTCCTAATGGGAGATCTATATTTGGACACAACTATCTGATGATCAGATGTGCCAATTAGCCAGGAAGGCCCTAACTTAGATCAACAGTCACCAATGATTAATTGTGGTCGTGACTATATTGATATGTGTGGGAAAATATCTTTAACTTACACCTCGAGTTTGGTCGTGATATAATGGTTAGAAAGACACAACTTCGTAAAAGATTATAATGTTTATTTCACTTAACTTGCAAGTTTCATCCTAAGTTATTCATGTATTTCAAGCACTCGACCTATGGCCCGAGTTGAATTATTCTGGGCACCTTCTTGTTTCGCAACCCATGATGGATGACAAGCCCACTAAGACAAATGTCTTTCAATAGCCTCGAGTGTAGTGGCCCACTATTAAGTGATTGATAACTTATTTGGATAAATGGGGCATTTTTAGAATGAATTGGGTAGTGAGGTTTCTTGTATGCAATGATTAGTGTTTGGACTAGTTAAGTTCATAGTGTAGTTAATTTATAATTAGCGAAAATGATGATTTGATCATAATAATCCTAAACCATTGGTTCTTAGGATAAAGGAGTAATTGGATTTATTTGGTTTGCTAATTAAGATCTGACTCCTAGTTTTCTCAGTTTTAGGCAAGTCTTTATTTAGATGATGTTGTCTTGATTAGTCAATGATAGGTAGGCTAGATTTAGGCCCTATGTGAACAAATTACAAAGTTAAGCCTGATGTTTAAGTGATCGAACAGATTCGTTGGCTTCCTATGGTTGATTAATCAGATTTGCATAGTTTTTAACTAGTACCACCCATGTATAGGCTTACATTGAGCATTAAGGGTCAGTCAATGACAACATAGGCTAGTTATATAGAAAATTTTCAAGAATTTTTAAAAATTGAAAATAGCAAAAAATTTAAGACATTACAGCTTGTGAGAGGAGCCTATTGGTCTAATTAGTTCTTTATAAAGGTCTCTCATCCTTACATTCCATAAAAAAAAATTTTAAAAAAGAAAGAAAAGAAAATCTATCTCCCTTCCCTCTTTTCTAGTTTTCTCCTTTGGATTTTCCTACTTCATGTTTTATCTAATATGGACAATAGCCAGAGAATTCTTGGGTTCATGTGGTTCAGATCATCCTTACATCTAATGAAGCCATTCATCTTGAAGGAGAGCTGTTGTTGTAGCACTTTGAATTTTTCACTACTTGGGTATTGAAAGTCTTTAGGTGTTACCTTGAAAATCTAATTTACTATATATGTGTGTGGAAACAAACATAACCTACACTATACACCATTGTATGATAATTTAAAATCTGCCCATATTAACTATTTGATCTTGAGTTATGACAACTCACAGTGTACCCGTAAAGTTTGAAATCAATTCACCTTGATTAACCATTAATTTCTCAATGTAGGTTTACATCACTAATGACTGTTCAACCCACGATCTAAATCAGCCTATTGAGACATGTGATGTCATACCTAAACATTTCAAATCGATCCAAATACAAAGATGAAATAATCTCTCAATTTTTGTATTAAACTGACATATACAATCCTTCAACTTAATTATGGATTTAGGTCATTCATACAATCAACCTCAAGATCAGCCCATATACTCAATCATATATTAATCCAACTATTGAGAAGACTCCTTACAGACAGTTAAAGATATCTAACCACTAAATTTCAATCTTGACCAACACTAAATGAGAAGATGATCTGTGCCAAGGAAAATAAATGATTAAGAAGATGATTTGTCCTAGAAGATGATCATGGGAGACTGCCTCTTCATTGGAAACATCACCTTCGATACATCGCAGGAAGATCTTTTCAGGATTTTTGGCAAAATTTGGGAAACTCTCTGATGTATTTACCTCTTGGAATCAGACTCTAAGGAAGTCCAAAACTTGCAAAATAAAATCTCCCTAGCTCTTATAGCTCATGTCGAGAACAGAGGAGTTCCTTTGATTCAACTATCTTGATCTTTGTCGGAATTTAGATATGTTGCCTCTGCGATTGACATTGCTCGCATGACTCCTAATTACTTCCTCATTGTCTTCAAATCTAGGGTGGAACTCATTTGTTTCTACCAGACTTTGGTCTGCATTTTAGGATGAGATTATCGAGGGCGGAGGCATGGAACCCGGATTTCATCTTAGGCCAGGAAGGTATTTGGATTACACTATATGGCATCCCTGCACATGCATGGCTTGAATTGGTCTTCATTGGATTGGGGAACACCTTCAGAGAAGTGCTGAAAGTAGATAAATGCTCGACTGTGGGGCTTGTCCAGGTTGGGGCTAGAAGGTTCACATGCTAGTTGTGGTAGATAGGGATTACTCGATTTGAGGAGTCTTTGATTCCATCCAGTGCCCATTAGAAGGGGATGTCTCCTGGTATAACATCTCCTCAGTGAAAATCTTGACCACCAAACAATGGGTTAAGAGAGTTTTTCATCACCTTGCTACCCAATCAAGTCCATCCCTCCACCCTACAACCACCACTCCTTTCAAGGACGCTAACCTAGGACACCACATGCCAGGTGTTTATGGTATTGCTTTTACGCCATACATGAATGGCGTTCCTATAGATGTTAGTGATAATGTCTATTCCATTCCCCTCCCTGTAAGACCCGTATCCTAGTCCATACTGTTCCATAAGCTTTTGTGGTTCTTCCGGTCGAATTCTGGCAATCCTCGACTCATATCCGACATTTGCACGTGATCCTAAGCCTAGACATGCATGCCGAAGTTGGATCAATCCGAAACTTATATCTTAGCGACCGCGCATTCACCGTGGTTCCAACACTGTGACTCGCGCATCGAAGCGATACCCAGATCAAAAGATGTGAGCCACGTTCAATTCGAAGAAAACGCAGCGCGTTACGAACTTCGAGGGAATCTCTACGACATGTCTCATCAATCAATCAATCAATCCCATCAATCAAGTACACATCACACATCAAGTCAAGTACAAGTAGCCCATACCCTACCCTTACCTCTCTCTTACACAAGCAACATAGTCAACTCTCACATCACTTCCATCAATCCACCCATCACCCATCACACCTCACCCATCCCATATCATTCCATCACTTCACTCTCTCTCTCTCTCTCTCTCTCATTTTTTAAAAAATCTCCCAAGCAAAAATTCCTACGTCCAAGCTCCTCTCTCCCAAGCAAAGTGTGGCCCACTTTCACCACCCTCTCATCTCTCATCCACACCATCAAAATTTCATCAACCACCATTAAAAGAGAAAACAAGGAGCTAAGGAGGCTAAGGGATTAAGGAGGAGTGCAAGAGGTGGGTGATCCACCGTTAAATTCTTATTTTTAAGGCCCACTTGTTGGTGAGACCCATTTTGATGTATGAGTTGTATCATGTGGGGCCCATAGTGGTGGGGCCCCTCCATCACCATCTCTCTCTCTCTCTCTCTCTCTCTATCTCTCTCTTTCCCTTTCCTTGTTGATGGCCCACCTAATATGTGGGTGTGGCCCACCATGAAGCACGCATTCTATCCACATCATCCACTGAGTGGCCCACATGGTTGTCCATTTAGACGGGCCTAATCAAAGGAAAACACAAACATTAGATTGATCAAGTAGGCCATGTTCATGTGGGACCCACCATGATATCTGTGACTACCCACACCGTCCAGCATCCTTGGACGCTGGATGTAGGTAGCGGCTAACGTGGAGTGCCTGTACTGACATGGATGTGTACTGACAAGCTAATAAAAAAAAAGGTAATATAAAATATTATATTTGAGCTCTGGGGGTAGGCTGCTCATGCAGGCCCCACCTTGATGTAACAATCCAATCCACGTTGTCCATTCTATTTCTCAGCTCATTTGAGACGTTGAGTCGGAAGATGGGGTCGATTTGACTATCTGGTGGGCCATAGCACAAAAATATTGAATTTTTACCGTTAAAAGTGACTAAGACCCACCTTGAACCAAAATATACTGAATATTGGGCTCGTTTGGGTTGGTTATGAGCCATGAAATGCAATGGCTGGAGTGGATCCTCTCGATGCAGGCCCCACATGGGAAAAACCACAGGTATTTGATTTTTTTCAAAAAAAAATAAGACATGAGGCAATGCCTGCTACCATGACACGTGAGGACGCACGACGTCTTACTGCCATGGACGCTGGAGGTAGGGACCTAAGGTCCCAGCCATGGGCCCCACCAAGATGGGTGTTGCTATCACCACTATGCATTTCATGGGGCTCCTTTTTAGGCAGTGGGACCCCTAAAATCAGCCATATACGGACACTTAGGTGTCCCACACGGCGAAAATAGTGAGGATTGACTCCTACCATTGAAACCCTTTTTGGGTTACAGAAGTTTCGAATGAAATATGAAATTTATTTTTTCGTTGCATCCAGGGTCTGTGTGACCTGTTCAATGGTTTGGATGGCAGATATGCATCATGGTGGGTCCCACGTGAGATCCACTGATGAATGTATGAATGCCCACACCGTCAGTTGCTTTGGGGTCGGCTTGGCCAGCAGCTGGCGTTAGCTGTTACTACATGCACAGTGGGAGTGATATCCAGTCCGTCCATCCATTTTGTGACCGGCCCCACCATGATGCATATGTTGCATCCCTACTATCCATCCTTTTGGTTACCGGCCCAGCATGATGCATGTGCTGCATTCAAACCGTCCATCATTTGGAAAGATCATTTTAAGGCTTGAGACTAAAAACAAGACAGACCTAGGATTAGGTGGACCACATTATGGAAAATAGCGGGTTTGAGCGTCCACCATTGAATCCTTGAAAATTTTGAATGATGAAAACCCTTATCACCACTTATATGTGGGTGTGGCCCACCTTGATTTGTATAAGGCTCATTGTTGAGGCCCACCTTAATATATATATATATATATATATATATATATATATATATTTACATATATGAGACCCATGTTGTGAGGCCCATTGTGATGCAAACAAGGCCCATTGCAATGTACGTAAGGCCCATTGGCGCAGCCCATTGATACGACCCACTTTGATATATATGAGGCCCATGTGGTTAGGCCCATCTTGATGTATTTATGGCCTGATGTCGAGGTCCACTTTGATATATACGAGGCCTGTTTGATGTATTGGAGGCCCTTGGGTCGAGGACCGATAGGATGTACATAAGGCCCATTGAAATGTGTGATTCATGGTAGGTCATGCCTTGGGAGCAATGTTGGTTTGATGTCCACATTGTAGAGAATAATGTTGGTTAAATGTCTACATTATGACTCTCCCTAAGGCCATTGTTAGGCCCATATGTATAGTGTGTAGGCCGTCTAGGCCCATCTTCGTTATGAATAGAATTCATCATCTTGTAACATGTTTTACATATACCCACGATTCATGCTCATACGCATCATATGTATGCTTGATATGAGGAGTGACTGATCATAGTATATGTCTTTTGGTAAATTATTTATGGGCTCCTCGATAGGCGGAGTTGCCCTTCATGAGCGCACAGTATGCGTATGATTTTTGCATGTCTAGTAGAGTGATCATGCACTTGCATTTATGTGATCATGATTATTGTATGCCCTAGCGACATCAGGGCCATAACCTCCACAAACACATCGTGGGTGGCTAGATTGGATACCGAAAATATTATTTCTAGCATCGAGGCACCATAGATGTACCTGGGTGAAAATCTCTAAACCCGCTCAAGGGCCGTATACCAATAGGCCGTGTCTCCCACTGTGTCGTGGTCTATTGAAAAGGGGTGTGACCCTACCTACCTAAGTGAGGGGGCAATTTCTATGTTGAGTTTGACCAGCTTGAGGAATGGGTCTGCTATCAATGAACCTGGCAGGCGGATAGTGAGGTCTCTTCCACTCTCCCAGTTGTGCGTTCGGATAGGGGGTAAGCTGGCTAGAGTGTACTAGACCCCGGTGATTATCCAGAATAAGAACTGTACTGATATATATGATGAGGATTGGCATGCTGGAGTTGCATCTCGCATCGCATGGCCGTGTTCTGGCCGATAACATTCATATACTGCACCGCATAGCCTTGGTATGGATGATTACATTCATGTACTCATCAGCATGATTTCGCATTACTCTGACCTTGCATTCTGAGCACGCTTATATTTTACACACACTTACACCACCCTCTAAGATTTCTATAAGCTTATGCACGATTAATGCGTGCAGGTGACGCCAAGATGCAGCCGTAGCATAGTAGCAGCAGGAGCATGCAGTCGAGCTTTTGGAGTTTATATTTTTTACATTATCTTGCATTTCCCTTCAGACACATTGTACTTAAAATTTTTTTATCATAGTGGAATTTGTGATGGTGTTCGTGGGTTATGCTTATAGTTATTCTCATTATGAATCAAATTGATATTAGAAATCCTCCTTGTGGGATCCCAGGATCGAAACCTGGTAAATGGGTGTCGGGAGCCGAGATGGGGTTCTACGGAGGCTGTCGGTACCAGATTGGGTGATCAAAAATTTTGTGGGCCCATTTTTCGAGTTTGGGTCGTGACACCCCCCCCCCCCCCAAAACACCCAACGTGATCGTACAAACGTTGCAGAGAACTCTACCTACCTAGCCATAATGCGGATGCACTTCCTACTACCTAATTAGATCCACACCTCCACTATATGACAGGTGTTTGTGAAACTACCTCTTTGCTCCCCACAAACTTCTACCCAGTAGATGTCCATGAAAATGTCCTTTCCAACCCCCTCACTAGCGTTTGCGCTAACATTGCAAAGCTTCTTAAAAAGTCTAATTTTCATATCCAAGGCGCAGGTGATTGTTGAGTGTTAAATATTACATATTTTTCCCTACTTATATCTTGGTTTTATGAACATGATAAGGCTTAATGGTATATTTTATACATGTTTGTGCTGCAAGGTGAATCTGAGAGCTTTGATTGAAAAGAATGGTAAAAGTATGGATTTAATGCTCAAGAATCACAAAGGCAAACGATGGATCTTAAGAGACTAAGAATGAAGAATTCACATACCAAACATCCATAGAAACTAAGTATAAAGGATGGAAAAAGGACTTGAAAGAATGCAGAATCTGCAGCAGAAAACAGGACATTTCGGTCTGACCTGAGCCAACTTCGATCCGACCAAAATCATAGAAAACTTTCTAACAAGAAATTAAGATAACTCGGTCCGACCTGAGCCAGCTTCGGTTCGACCGAAGAACTTCGGTTGGAGTCCATCCGACCTAAATTTGACAGATTTTCTACACAAAAATTTTCATCATCAACTTCGGTCTGACTAAAGTTAACTTTGATCCGACCATGATCATGTAGAATTTTCCAATGAGAAAGTGCGATTTTCAATCTTATTTTGGCCCGACCGAACCCAACTTCAGTTTGACCGAAGCATAACGTGAAAAAGTTACGGACTGCGTAAATTAAGGTGGTTTTGTAATGGATTGCAAAAATTCCAAGTTAGTGCATAAGGTGGAGCTTCACAACTATAAATAGGAGTGCCTACAATGTTCCTAAGCATCATCTAAGGTATAAGGAGTGGAGCTAAAGGGTTGGGAGCCGCTGTTAATAGTCTTTCTTCTTCTTCCTTATTAGTTTTTATGTTTTGCTTAAGAGGCTTTAGTTCAATCATAACTATGGTTGGTTAAACCTCTTAACTAGGGCTACGAGGTGAAGCTTGTAGCGTGATTGGGATATTTATCTTGTTTTGATTTATGTTTATATTGAACTTCATTGATTTCTGGTTGATTTTAAGGAATACTTTTAGTTTTCAATGGTTTGTTGTAACTCAAATTACAGTAGATCTGCAATAGCTTTAAGTATCTTCTTTTCTTACTTGAGATTGTGGGATTGAAAAATCCTGTTATTTGGCGTAGTCCCTTGGACATGTTTTGGTGACGGAATCCCTTCCAAGTCTTCACAATCATCTTCCATTGGGGCTAGATATATAAGAAGTTCAAGGATTTGATCATCTCTCTTTCCAATTAGATAAGATAGGACTCTGATTCCAATTAGATCTCTTGAATCAAATAAGGTAGCATCCCAAGAGCTACAAGTGGATCTGTGTCACTCTAATTCCTACCTTTAAATTTATAAGTTTCAATTACCTTATTCAAAATTACTCCCTCAAATACTTGAGATTTAGTTTCACATCTTCTTTTAGTTCTATTTCTAATTACTTTCAGAAATGTGCAAGTTTAGTCCCTCTGGATTTGACCTTAGTTGCACCGAGATTATTACTATATTGTGACCCTACACTTGGGTTTGTAAACAAGTTTTTGTCGCCGTTGCCAGGGACTATGGTTGTGTTTTTCTGAATTTAATTAGTTTTGGAATTAGTTTTTTTTTGTTAGTTTGTTAGTACACCCACTGTCAGTTCACACTTCACTGTTAGCCACCACCCCCTTTAGGGAATCGATACCAAGACTAGTGTTAAAATGAGGTATCTTTCACTCAGTCTAACACTTGAGCTAAGGACATGGGTGTAGTTTTGGAATTAGGTTAAGATTAGGATTAACTTTCTATTATTTTTTTAGGTTAGGAATTTTTCTGAATTTATTTTTAGAAACTAACTTCATTCTGTGTTTTGTAGGAACCTAACCTAACATCTCCTATCTAGTAACTTCATTCTAACTCTCTCTCTTACTTCTTAATTGTTGTAGTTTTCAATTCTTAGATTTTAGGTTAGATTTTGAACTTGAAGGCTGAGAGTGTTTCATGCCCAAGTGGGTCCGTGATAACACTCAACATCTCTTAAGTGAAGGAGGATTGGTCGAACGGTTACCTATCCATCACAGGATTAGATAGCACCAGAGATCCTCAGAGTCAATAGAAGTGATGTCTACTAATCAACCTGCAAATCAACCTTAACTTCCAGTTGAGGAAGCCCATGATGAGAATGAGGTATATCATGCACCTCTGCCTCATACTTTACGAGACTATTTACAACCGGCAGGGGTGAGTACACCTTCATATATGATTTTTAAAAAAAATACAGGAAATATGGATATCAAGCTAGGAGTGATCCAACTCCTTCTAAAGTTCCATGGACTTGAATCCAAAAGTCCATATCTATACATGAAAGAGTTTGATAAGATTATAGCCACTTTATATTTTCCTAATGTGTCTGAGGACATGATTAGGCTGAAACTCTTTCCTTTCTCCTTAAAAGAAAAGGCTAAGACGTGGTTGTATTCACTACGTCCACGATCTATTGGCAAATGGAATGACATGACAAGGTAGTTCATAAAGAAATTCTTTCCGTACCATAAAACGAACACTATCGAAAAGTCAATCATGAACTTCACCCAAAAGGAAGATGAAACATTCTTTCAATGTTGGGAGTGGTTCAAGGATCTTGTCAGTTCATGCCCACAACATGGTTTTAAAACGTGGCGCATAACAAGTTTCTTCCATGAAGGACTGATATCTTCCATGTGCCAATTGGACGAGACAATGTGCAATGAGGAATCATGAATAAAGATGTTAATGATGTGTTGGATTACTTTGAAAAACTCGCTAAAACCGCACAATCATGGGACATCTCCCTAAGACCTAGCACTACTTCTAAACCTACTCAATCAAAAGAGAAGGGTGGGATATATTGTAACACCCCATACTTTTCTGTACTCGAGTGTTGCCATGGGGACCTAGCTTAGAATAAATGCAAACTCAATTTATCTGAACGCTCACATTCGCTATAGCTTGAATTGGTAGTTGGGGGCAATCTTCACCCACATATCAAGCCATCTGTAACACCTCGGATTTTTGCCAATCTGGGATTAGACGTCCTTAGGCAAGGGGTCTACTAAAACACCTGAAAAATCTCTCAGAACCCAATTCCATAGCCAAAGAAATCACTTAGGATTAATTTCTTTAGAAACTAAGCATAAGTTAGCTAGCGCAATGCTAGAGTAGCTGGGAAATAGTCCCTGATCACTTTAAATACGTTCTACAAGGCCCAAAGTGAGTAGAATCAATGGTGCTATAATACTCTAAAACCTCGGATCAAACTCTAAACTGGTTTGTTCTCTGGACCACTTTGAAACTTTGTATTGGATCTAGTCCGCGCGTCGAAAGTCCGATACCTATAATCTTAGACCGTTAGAACCGCCTAGCTGGACTTGACAATCATTTCAAAAATCAAGTCCAACCGACATTCACAGGCTATTTCATTGAGCCTGGACTGAAGAGAGTGAGAATAGGGTTAGATTTGAAATTTGAAATTCAAATCTGGCACATGACTTAGCGCCTCAGTATTAAGCGTTCTGACTGTCAGAATTCAGCCAAATTACACCATCGGATCAGGAAAAATTTCTATTTCATATCATGAGATTTGTAAACCTGATCTATGTGCGGTGACCGCTGAACTGAAACTGGACCGCCACGTGCGATCTGCAAACCCTGCTGGACTGAAAACTTGATGTGTGCTAGATCAAGTATGCATGAGCTTAAGTCCGACCGCGTTCGGCCAGGGGACCACTAGAAATGCCCTTTTGGGCCGAAACAGCCCCGATTTGGTTAGACATCAAGTAAACTTTGTTCCCAAGCCTATTTTGGGCATGATTGGGCTTATAAAAGGCCTTGAAACCCTCACTCCTCTCTCCCATCTGAATTTGCAAAGAGCCCTAGGTTGAGAGAGAGAAAAGGTGAGAGATTGTGAGAGGTGGAGGAGAATTCTCTGCCGCTTGTGCTACCTGTTGCACGTGATTAAACAACGCGCTCCAATCACTTGGCTGGTGATTTCTCCACATTTTTAGGTAAGAAAATACCCTAAACTCTTGCTGATTTACTGATCCTTCATTTCCATAGTGAGATAGCTGATGCATCTTGTAAATTAGGTTGCCTATTCGCCGTAGACGAAGCGTATACGCTTCGTTCGGAACGATACACATATAATGTGAAAGGTGCGGATATTAGACGCTTTGATTGACTGTTTCCAACGCTTTCAATGTCATTTAATAGTAGATTATCGACGGCAACGCCGTTTGACATGTACAACATGCTGTCCGTTTCCTGTTTCGTAAATAGACGAAGAATATGAGATTTAGGGCATTTTAGTCATTTGTAGGAAGTACTGTTTTCATTCATATTTTTCTGATGTGATTGACATGGTTTATTGTCGCATTATAATACTAGGAATACATGCATAATTAGTTTGGCGAAGAGATTCGCCTAAATGCGCACTTTGGGTCGACATACTATATGTCGACTTAAGTGTGTGGTTTAAGTGTTTGTATAAATGCTTGTATTAGTATGTATTGAATTAAATGGCGTTATGAATTAGTTTGAGATTGATTTCTCAATTAATATGCTGGTGTAAATGGTTTCCTACATGTTAGCCATATGCATGATTTCATTATATGTATGAAATGCATGTGCTTGGTGATTCACTTAAGTTGTATGTTATAACATGCGCTTGAAGATTTCATTATGATTTAGTTTGAGATTGAATTCTCAATTAATATGCTGATGGAAATGATTTCCTATATGTTGGCGATATGCATAATTTCATTATATGTATGAAAGGCATGTGTTAGATGATTTACTTAAGTTGTACGTTATAACATGTGTTAACATGCTCACATGGTTGCATTTCATTTTCATTACTCTTACATGATTGCTGATGTGGATCATGATTGTTTGGGACTATACTTAGTCCAGGAAGTTGGTAACTGAGTAAATTCGTGGTTGGCTTATCTTTCTCACGAAGGACGCGTTGATGAACGCGAGTCGTGTTTGGAGTTGGCGGCAGTAGTTAGGCCACGCGAAGTGTTTTACGCACTTCATGTCGTTCGACTTGAGATGCGATCGTGCTAGTCGAGCCCGTCGAGTAACCCGACTGGCCGTTGTATATTCACCCTGTATGAGTCATAACTGCTTGAACCTAGGGTACTGAACTTACCATTGTAAACCCTGTTAACCATGGTACCTTGATCCACGAAGACTCATGAGCCGGGCATGGTGGTATGGGACACCGTGGTCGAGCTGTCGGCCTACGCTGGGGCCACAAACCTCCCCGTAGTGACCAGTGAGCACCTATGACTCGTGAGCAGATTATGGTGGTATGGGACACTATATTTTTACTGTCGGCTTACATTGATAAGGTGATGGGGGAGCAGAGCAACGAGTGCGTACAACAGCCCTGACAGCCCTTTGTAGTGACCGCGAGCGTATTCTGAGACTACGGGAGGTGACGACCCTTCAGTAGCAGTAGAGTACAGTAGGCCTGTATTGATAAGGTGATGGGGGAGCAGTGCAATGAGTGCGAGCAACAGCCCTGGCAGCCCTTACAGCGACCTACAAAATATACATCATATGAGATTACTAGGAGTGACGACCCTAGACAGGATCTGTGTTGGGATTGATATAAGGGAATACCTTAGTTTCCCAATATTGTTGTATGAAATGGACTAATAATAACTCGGTAATCATATCACCATCACATTGCATGTGCCTGGAAGATGTGGAGCACTGAGCGGGATGTACGCATGCCGCGGACGAAGATGGTGCCGTATGAGGGAGAACGTCGGTGAGGGCATCCATCATGTCATGTCATATTGCATTAACAATAGTATTAGGTTTGTTTGATTTACTGCTTTACTATTATCGCATGATTGAATTGAGAACATGCTAATCCTTGCTCTATTATTCCACTGAGTTAGCTACTCACTCCCACGTTACGGGACGGTGTTCCTGGACACCCACCAGACCCTTTTGTAATTGCAGATGATGGCGCGGCCTACCAGGCGGAGCCGGACTTGATGATGATGAGGAGGATCCCTCCTTTATGCGTATTCTGATTGACGGGATTACAGGGAGGTTGATTAGATGCCTTGACACTTGTCATTTTATATCTTCAGAGCACTCATGTATATGCTTTCTTTCTATTTTGAGGTATACATGTATATGTTTAACCTGGTAACATGTTCACACTCTAGAGACATACAACAGTTTATATATGTTATACATACTATCACAGTCTTCTGCTTGTAAATTTAACTGTCTCTAGAGTATGATATGATGTTTTGGATTAATCCTACTCATGTTTAATACATTAACACAGACAACATTCAATCATACGCATTTATGTTGCAAAATAACATTTTGGAACTCGGGAGTTGGATTTTTACTCGACCCCCCGATTTTCGGGATGTTACACCATCTAACTATCTATTTCAAAATGGACCTTCATATCAACCAAGAAGCCTATCTTTAAGAGTTCATTCTCCTTAAATAGATAGGATCTAACCTTACACCTTAGGCTAGAAGCCGCGATTATGAGATCCACTCTTTATTAGCTTCATAATTGAATGGAGAACAATACACAACAAATCAAACCATTCATTTGAATAACAAGACTTAGATCGTCCGATCCACCATCTATCGGGTCCATAACTGTACCACTACATACTTTTAGTATCTAGGCATTACCATGAGGACATAATCTAGTATAAACACAAACCAGATTCCTATAAACATTCTCTTTCATTCTAAATTAAGTTCCACTAATAGAAGGAATCCTTGCCCATAAGTCGAGTCACCCATCTTTTGATTTTCAAGAATGGACCATCACCCATGCGAAGAACCTATTTCTAGGACCGGACCTCTAGTGTTGGATCAGCAAGAAAAAAAATATCAATCATCAGCCTTAGAAATGAGCGTGAATGACGCATGCCTAGGCTTTGAGGATTGGGTCTCAAATTCAGCCCTAATTCATTAGTTGGATGGTCCTTGGACCCCTAGAACCCTTTGGATAAGTAGTGATCCAGTCCATAAGAAACATAAACCATGGGATTGATGGAAACCTACAATTAAAGATTCAAATCATAAAGTATGGCCCACGTAAACCTTAGATATACCTGATCTTTGGCCAGGGGTCCCATTTGGGCCCATAAAATTAGATGGACGGAGTATATCCATCAATACATCACAGTGGACCCCATCTTATGGGGTGCGTGTGCACAGATGGTGCACACCTACTGTGCACTGGACAAAGGAAAGCCAACCAATCAGGTTTGACCTAATGGAAATGACAAGAAAGCAGGGATCTTTCTTCCTGCCTGAACCAACTCAAATGGACAACATTTGTTTGGCTCAAATCTGGCCCACCATTGTCCACTAATCAGATGATCCAAACTGTCCATCTTATAGAGGACCTGAAGGAGAACATTCTGTTCTAAATTTCACCCGTTAGATCACACAGACATGCGCACAACGTCAGACATAAATCGGGCTATGTTCGGCTATTTTGCTGAAAATGGAAAGGCTGGCTTTTCCTTTCATGCTGGCGATCTGTGCACGCTTACATCTGGAAATTTTGACCCTCCATTAGTACAAATCTTGGCCATCCACCTTAGGGCATCCATAGGTACCATTTGGATCTTTTCATCTCTGCCACAAGTTGAAAACGAACGCACTAAGCATAAATGATGGTCATCGTCCCTTAGGTGGGTTCCATGGTGATCAGACGACGAATCCACACCATCCATGAGTAATGGATGGGTAGATTAGCCATCCACTAATGACTTGCCATTAACGAGGGAGTTGTCTTCCTTGTGCGGCTGAAAAACCCATATCCTTGGGTCGATCTCTATCCTTCAATTAAAGGCGATCATATGGTGGGCCATGTGACTAGAGGTGCATCTGTGTAGTCTGATTATAGCCATGCTAATAGGATTTGAGTTTAACGGCTCAAACTCCTCAGTTGGATCAATAGAGATCCCGTAGCTCAACCTTTAGTTAGTAGGTTCGAATCTTCCAAAGAGGGATTAGCGTAGTTTATAAAAACCATCCTTTAGGGTAGCCCTTATCCACACAAAGAAGAAAAAAGAGAAAAGAGAAGAAATGGTAGAGAGAAGTTGAGGTCGCGACCTGATGCTGCACTCGCTGCTACCACGTAAGCTCGAGCTACGATTCGAGTTGGGGTTCCTCCCCTGATCAAAGAAAAAATAAAAAAAGGGAAGAAGAGGAAAATGGAGAGAAAGAGATAGGTAGAGTGAGGATGTTATCCTCCTTGTTGTTATTGTCGCACCAAGTTGTTGGGAGCTACTAGGTTGTGCGACGAGTCTGGTTTGAACCAGAGGATTCACTGGCCATTTTAGAAAGAGGGAATGATGAAGAAAGAGGATGTTGTCCCCTTTTCTTCTCTTTCTTGTTGTCCACTGCTACATCAGACCATTACTCAAGCATGGGCTGAGTTCAAGGCCCCGTGGGCCCTCTTGGAAGAAGAAGGAAGATAAAAGAGAGGAGAGGGAGAGTTAGGTGAGTCCCTTGAGCATTCAAACAGGAGAAGGAAGGGAGAAAGAAGAAGGAGAAGAAATGAGACAGAAGAAGAAGAGGGAGCGAGTTTGAGTTTGGCAACTCGACTCACTGCTGGGTCTTGGTGCCGGGTACTGCGTCAACTGACTTGCTATTAAGTCAGGGCAAGCATAGGTAGGTCTGGTTTGGGTGGATTTGTCCAAGCCCATTACCAAGCACACCCGAAAGAAGAAAAAAAAAGAGAGGGTGTGGAAGAAGTAGGGAGAGAGAGTTTGGGTTTGATGGCTACTGAGTTAACTCAACTGAAATTGAGTCCAGCCAAGTGCATTGTGTTTGGGCCTGATCCAAACATTACGGACATTCTAGCAAATATAAAAGAAAAGAAGAAGACAAGAAAGAAAGAAAGAAAGAAATAAGAACAAAGAGAGAGAGAGAGAGAGGGAGTTTGGAGTCTGTGGCTACCGAGTCGACTTGGCTAAACCGAGTATAGCCGAGCCAAGTTGGGCTTGGGCTTGGTTGGACCACCATCAAAGACAGAAGAGGAAGAGGAGAAAGAGAGATGGGCTATGCAGCTACGTCGATTCATTAGTTAACAAGCAGGGCTGGTTTGAGTTGATTTAGTTGGTGTTGAGTGGTGCTTGGACCTAAATTTGAGTTAGGTTGACTTAGTGGGATAGGTAAGTAGCATCTCCATATTTTAATTTCTAAAGTTAAGATAGTTGAAAGTATTTAATTCTAAATTTTATTTGAATATGTAAGAACCTTACACATCTCTTGAATTTGCCATATTTAAACTCTAGGCAAAAATCAAGACAGCCCATGCAAGATCGACCTGACCTCTTGTGATTTCAATTAAGTATGATTCAATCATAAGAAGCATATACACCATCTGACAACGCGAACTAAATCATAAGGTGAGGACTCACCCTTTGAGCTTCCTACTTAACTCCATTAATCTAATCATAAATGATGCCTTAATCCCTTCCATTTAGTTACTTGATTGAGTTAATTAACTTATTATGTGAACATGAGAATATGTTAATTATGTTGCACACTTAATTCCCATGTTAGATAATGAACATATCTCTTAAATTTTAATAAGCATAAATGATTAATGATAATATGCTATATTTAGTTGTACACATGTTAATAAATTGTATGATTGTCATTCACGGTCATTTGATGGATTGAAGGGAACTCGTCGTGGCCTTAGTATCCTGCAGTCCCTATTTTCCTTATACGGCTTGGATCTCATATTTTCCTAACACGGCATGGATCGCATATTTGTCTTACACGGCTTAGACTTTCCCTTATGGCTTTGATGGATTATTGGTGTCCTTCTGTGGCTTGTTAGTTATATTCAGATATTTTGTTACTTTCTAGCCATCTTATGGTGTTCGGTCGTATTATGATTTTCAGGTGGAGCGGGTGTTTGCTTAACGATTTCCTATCCATCTTGCGGTGTTCACGTACGATATGATTTTTGGGTGGTTTAGAGTTTACATATTAGTTTTCTAGCCATCTTGCGGTGTTCAGTCATATTGTGATTTCTGGGTGGAGTGAGTGTTCGCTTAACGATTTCCTAGCCATCTTATGGTGTTCACGTACGATATGATTTCTAGGTGAAGTAGATATTTGTATGTTATTCTCTCTTCATCTTGCCGTGTTCAGTCATATTTTGATTTCCAGGTGGAGTGGGTGTTCACTTAGCGATTTTCTAGCCATCTTGCGGTGTTCACGTACGATATGTTTTTCAGGTGAAGTAGAGGTTTAAAGATTAGTTTTCTAGTCATTTTATGGAGTTTGTAAGATTGATTATTTGACTATTTAGATATGTCCCCTTGCATTGCGATTCCTATTACATTTCCTTAATGTTGAGATTATGTTGACTAGATTATTTTTGAATATATAATAATGATTTTAAATTTCTTTGTTAAATATGTCTCTTCTCATACATTGTAATTTATGTTGGATTATGAATGATGAGTGTGTAATCTTAGAGGGTGCTCCTCACTGTGATAACCATTGATGTTATTAAACCGTAATAATTGATGAAGGTGTAGAGTGAGCTGATGCCATTCACTGGGTTGCTAGAGCAGATCGGGTAGTTGAGGAGATAGAAGGGGCCCCCGCGTCCCATATCAAGTTCCACCATTAAATGATAGATTTCTATTTTTTTAAAAATAATGAACTTTGTATTTGGGATTGTATAAGTCCTGTATGGGCACTACATTTGGATTTTTATTATGGTTGAAATATTTTTATACAATGCATGGTTTACTCTACCTATGTTTCTGTTGACTCTGATTAATGATAAGCGGTTTAAATTTACACTAAATTTTATAGGCCAACACTCGGGTTTTTGGACAATGAGTCATATACTCGGGTTCTAAAAACTGGGTGTTACATATATCTTTTGAAAGACGAAGATGATTTAGATGATAAAGTAGCCAGTCTCATAAGGAAACTTAAGGTCATGGAACTTAAGAAGGATAAGGCTAAGGAAGTTGTCTGTGGTATTTGTACTTGTAATGTTTACACAACTGAAAATTGTTCAAAAATACCTGCTTTTCAAGAAATAAGAAATGAGCAATCGAATGCCGTGAGCAACTACCAAAGGCCTTTCAAAGGACTCACTTTAAACACATACAATTCAAGTTGGAGAAATCATCCAAACTTTACTTGGAGGAATGGACAAATTGTTACTCATCAAGGATTCCCTAACCAATTCTTAAATCAAGGGAAACCTCAAAAGGATTCAATTTTAAAACACATTCAAAATCAAGAGCTTTTCAATCAAAACACATTACAAGCCTTCCAAGACCTTAACAAATCCATTCGAAGGATTGAGGCACACTTAGCTAGTGGGGAGAAAGGGATGCTTTCAGCCGAACCTCTCTCCAATCCAAAAAGGTAATGTGAAATTAGTGACCCAAGCTCTTAAAATCAGATAGAGCAAGATAAGTCTATCACCACTCTTAGGAGTGGAAAAACAATTAACAAATCTATTCCGGTAAGGGCTGAAAAGTATAAGGACCCGGAAGAAGACACAGGTGATAGACCGAGCACTACTCCACATGGATTAGAACTGGAGCCTCTAAGCAAGTGATTGCTCCATTCCCCCAGCGGTTGATTGTACCAAAACCTCTAGCCAACTCACAGGATGTTCTAGAAGTGTTGCAACAAGTGAAGGGTAGCATCTCTCTCCTGGATGCCCTAAAACAAATTCCTTTATATGCCAAATTTCTAAAAGACTTATGCACAACCAAGAGAAGGTAAAGTATCAAAAAGAAATTTTTTCTGATAAAAAAGGTGAGTTCCATCCTCAAACAAAGTGTACAACAAAAACATAAAGATCCTAGTAGCCTAACTATAACTTGTATAATTGGGAATCACCAAATTGACAATGCACTTCTTGACTTAGGGTCGAGCGTAAATCTGATCCCTTACTCAGTCTATGAACAATTGTGTCTAAGTGAATTAAAACCCACCTGGACCACATTACAACTTGTCAATCACTCAGTCTGTGTACTAAGGGGGGTGATTGAGGATGTGTTAGTCCAAGTTGATAAATTCTACTATCCAGTATATTTTATCATCTTGGATACTCAACCCATCGCAGATATAAGCACTCAAATCCCTATCATACCTAGAGTAGATTTTATCATCTTGGATACTTAGCCCATCGCAGATATGAGCACTCAAATCCTTGTCATACTTGGCCACATGTTCCTTGCTACATCCAATGCTATTATCAATTATAGGAATGGGGTCATGAATTTATCTTTTGGAAATATAACATTTGATCTCAATATTTTTTTCAACATGAGAAAACAGGCAGAGGATGATGACGAGACCCACGACATTGATATGATAAACTCTTTCGTGGAAGATAGATCTCTGATGACCTTATCCTTTGACCCTTTAGAGACTTTCTTGGCATACTCCCCCAATTTGGATGATGACACGGTTAGGAGATGGATGTTGTGCTTGATACTATACCGATACATGAAGTTAACCGGTGGAGGTCACAATTTGAAGAATTACCCCAAACTAATGTAGTGCCTCTACTGACTAGCCTTAAAAGGCTAACACTTGACTTAAAACCCTTACCGTCTGAACGTAAATATGTCTATTTAAGTCAAGGTGAGACATACCCAATGGTGATTTCTTCCTGCTTTGAGCAAGAATAGGAGAGTATGCTTATCTCTACTCTTATTAAGAATAAATGAGCTCTTAGATGGTTGATTGCAGACTTGAAGGGAATTGATCCTTTGATTTTTACTCACTGCATTAATCTTGAAGATAATGTGAAAACCTTCTGGCAACCACAATCTAGATTGAATCCAAACATGAAGGAAGTGGTTAAGGCTAAAGTACTTAAATTGTTGGATATGGGTATCATATACCCCATATCTAATAGCCAATGGGTGAGTCTAACTCAAGTAATTCCTACGAAATCCAAAATCAATATTGTAGCCAATGCTAATAATGAACTCGTTCCAACTAGAGTTACTACTGGTTGGAGAGTATGCAATGACTATAGGAAGTTGAATACCGTCACGAGGAAGGACCACCTCCCTTTGCCCTTCATTGACCAAATATTGGAAAGGCTAACTGGTCACTCTTACTATTGCTTCCTTGATGGGTATTCGGGCTACAATCAAATAGAGATAGCTCTTGAAGATTAGGAAAAGACAACGTTGACATGTCCCTATGTCACCTTTGCTTACAGAAGGATGTCATTCGAACTGTGTAATGCCCCTGCCACGTTTTAGCGATGCATGTTGAGTATTTTCTCTGACATGGTGGGGCAATATTTAGAGGTCTTTATGGATGACTTCTTTGTCTTTGGTCCATCATTCAGTGAATGTTTGGAAAATCTGAAAAATGTGCTGAAGCGATGTGAGGAAAATAATTTGGTACTAAATTGAGAGAAGTGTCATTTCATGGTTCGTAAGGGAATTATTCTTTGACATATCATCTCATCCAAACGAATTGAGATAAATAAGGTTAAAATTGATCATATCTTTAACTTACCTCCACCCAAGAGCATATGAGACGTGAGATCCTTCTTAGGACATGCCAGATTTTACAGACGATTTATAAAAGATTTTAGTCATCTCTCTCATCCTTTATACAATCTATTTCAAAAGGATGTACCTTACAAGTGGACTGAGAAATGCCAGAGAGCTTTTCTAAGCTCAATGGCATGTTAACCACTGCACCTATCATGCAGCCACCCGATTGGAGCATTCCTTTTTGTAACGCCCTGAAAATCGGGGGTCGAGCATATCTTAGTTCCCGAGTTCCAGAACATCACTTATGCAACATTATTTGATGTTAGATGAATGTTGTCTGTGTTAGTGCATAAAACATGAAATAGATCAAGCCAGATCAGCAGACATAATTTAGGGATATTGAGGTAAAGCAAACGAAAGACTTAAATACATAAATAATTCAAAACTGATCCCCAAATGATGCGTACTAAGCCCAGGGCAATGTATACAACTGTGTCTCAATACATATATCAACTGTGCAAAATAATCCAATACAAATCCTAAAAATCCCCGCTGATCAGGACGCGGCTCACATGAACCCTCCTGAGAACTGCATGTATGAGAACGCCTCCTCGTCTTCATCAAAGTCTGGCTCCGCCTCGCTAGCATCGCCATCACCTGTAACTATATTAGAGTCTGGTTGGTGTTTAAGCACCGTCCCAGAACGTGGGAGTGAGTGATCAACTCAGTGGTACTATACAGCAAAGGTTAACATGTTATCAATCCAATCAAGCAGTAATGATAAGGCAGTACAATCAAACATGTCCCAGATACTCTTGTTAATGTGTGAATGTTATGAAGAATGATGCATGCCCTCACCACAATCCCCTTTGCGACGACATCTAACGATTGCGGCGTGAATCACTTCCTTAGTGCTCTATCACCAACCCCGTTAGCACATGCAATGCGATGAGATGAACATGCTTACCAAGTTCTTATTAGTCCTTTTCATGCAGTAGAATTGGGAAGCTAAGACACCTTCCTTATATCAATTCCCAAACATTAATCCATTCTAGGGTTGTCAGTCATAGGAAATCTCATACGATGTTATGGTTTTAGGCCACTGCAAGGGCTGTCAGGGCTGTTGCTGGCAATCGTTACACCACTCCCCCATAACCAAATCAATACAGGCCTACTTTATCCTCAAGACTGCATCAGGACTCGTCGCCCTTATGTAATGTCAGGATATACTCGAGGTCACTACAGAGGGCTTGTCACCAATCAATGTAGGCCGACAGCAAGAATATAGTGTCCCATACCACCATAATCTGCTCATAGTACGGTGCTCACTGGTCACTACAGGGAGGTTTGTGGCCCCAGCGCAGGCCAACAGCTCGAACACGGTATCCCATACTACCATATCCGGCTCATGAGTCTTAGGAGATCACGGTACCACGGTTAATAGGAGTTTCTCTGGTAAGCTCAGTGCCTTAGATTCAAACAGTGGCTATCATACATGGTGAATAAACATCGGTCAATCGGGTTAGTTGATAAGCTCAACTAGGCCATGCGTACGTTGAGTTGGACGACATGGAATGTATAAACACTCCGTGTGGCCTAACCACTGCCGAACACCTCAAGCACGACTCTGATTCGTTAAACTCATCCTATGTGGCGAAAACGACCTCAACCACCATTTAGAGTACGATTACCGATTACCTGGACTGTAGCATAGCCCCATTCACATACAGATCTAATAACTAGCATATGATTCATATTCTACAGTCATATGAACATTCATAACATATAACAGGCACTTAAATACAATACATGGAGGAAATCATATACACATTGAACATGAATAATCTACGTTACATGATTCATGGAGGAAATCATACACCCAAATATTATAATAAAATCCCTATCTCAATCATCTTAGTGATAACATTTTATTAACTACTAACTCATTTAGGCATTTACACAAACACTTAGATTACACTATTCAACACACATCACATATGTCGACTCCGTTGCATATTAGGGCAAGTCCTCTCGCCAAGGAGTTGCCGCATACATATCAAGCATATAACAATGACAATTAATCATGGTAACAAAATTAACAAATTCCATACGCATACAGGTATTCTAATATATATATGAAATACGCTATTTACAATATAAAGAATACATATATGGAAATCAAAACGGATAGTGCATTTGGCATGGGTAATTGCATTCACAACATGAATAAATCATTATCTAACATTGAAAGTCTTGAAAACCATAACCTAAACGTATATAGTCTGCACCTTAAACCAGAAAATACGTATTCGATATGATTCAGACGATGTGTCTTCGTCAATGGTGGATACGCTACCTGTGGCATGAAATAGGTTAGCGAGAACTTCACTACAACTAGTCTAAGCTTTAAACAAGTCAGGGTTAGCTTAACTTACCCAAAAACAGAATCAGAATCGTCGAAAGAATGATTTAGATATGTAGGATAGATGAATAGATGGACTAGGAAGAATCCTACGGAGATCCAACAGGTTCTCCCACCCTTTCTCTCTCTTTTCTCTCTCTTGGAAACCTAGGGTTTAGGAAATTTGTATAGGATTTGGAACTTAGGGTTTAAGGCCTATTTATAAGCATAAACACGATGAAAATAGACTTAAGGTCAAGGTACACTTAGGTTATAACCAAATCGAGTCTGTTCCGATCTAACGGAGCACTTTTGGAGGTCCTCTTATCAAATGCGGTCGGACTTAAGCTCACTAGCATTGGATCTTTAGTAAGTTAATTTTTCAGTCCGATCGGGTTTCCAGATCATCCGTGGTGGTCCAGCTTCAATTCAACGGTTACGGAACTTAAATTAGGGCTATAAGTTCTATGATATAAAAGGGCCATCTATCCTGATCTGAGGGTGAATTTGGGTCAAATTCTAGCGGTCAGAATGCTTAAAAATAACGCGTAAATGGATCGTTCCAGATTACTTAAAAATATATTTAATTTTCTAAAAATCCTTATTTTCCTACTCTCTTTACTCCGGGCTCAATAAAATGGTCTCAAGACATCGTTTGGGCTTGATTTTCTAGGTGATTGTCAAGTCCAATTAGGCGGTCGTAATGGTTTAGGTTTATAGCTATCAGACTCTCGATGCACAGTCGAGTTGGATCCAAGATTTTAAGGAAAGATAGCGTTAAGGATTTTCTAGGTTCTGGGTCTTACAGATCGCATTGAAAGCTATCGGTGCTAATTCCATAAGTAATCCAGTTTAGCGATGGCTAAAACACATTAAAGTTCTAAAGGATTTGGTTATAAAATATTTCTGCCAAAGGTGGTACTCGAGTCTAAGTACAGATTTTTCTAAGTTGTTACAATCTACCCCCCTAAGAAAAAAATTTTATCCTCGAAATTCTTACCTTCTCATACTCCTCAAGAATCTGGGGATAATTCTTCATGACTTCAGCTTTCGTCTCCCAGGTAGCTTCTTCTTCGCTGTGGTGCGTCCACAGTACCTTCACAAGTGGGATAACCTTGCTACGCAATACCTGCTCCTTCCTATCTAAAATACGCGTCGGGCGCAGTTCATAAGTTGCATCCTCGCTCAACTGCACCTGCTCCCATCTGATAATATATGAAGGATCAGGAACATACTTCTTCAGTATGGACACATGAAAAACATTATGCACGCCTGCAAGTGGTGTGGGCAAAGTAAGACGATACGCTACTGCCCCCACTCGATTAAGTATCTGGAATGGACCAATAAATCTCGGCGTGAGGTTCCCCTTCTTACCCAACCTAAGAACTCCCTGCATAGGAGAAACCTTCAGGAACACATGATCCCCAACATCGAATTCAAGCAGTCGCCGTCTCGTATCGGCATAACTCTTCTACCTGCTCTGTGCGGAGAGCAGCCGATGACGAATAATGTCAATCTTCTCCGAAGTCGCCTGAACCAACTCTGGGCCAATCAAAGTCTTCTCGCCCACTTCTGCTCAATAATGCGACGCTCTACACGGGCGACCATACAATGCCTCATAGGGAGCCATACCAATGCTCGCCGGAAAGCTGTTGTTGTACGAGAACTCTGCATAAGGAAGACAGTCATCCCAACTATCCTTGAGTCCAATGCACAAGCTCGTAACATATCCTCCAAAATTTGATTCACACGCTTCATCTGCCCATCTGTCTATGGATGGAACGCGGTACTGAACTTCAACTTCACACCCATCGCTTCCTAGATACGAGTCCAGAAGATAGATGTGAATCGGGTGTCTCTACCTGACACAATCTCCAAGGGAACTCCATGCAGGCGCATAATCTCTCTGATATACAATCTAGCCAACTCGTCTGTAAAATTTATGACTCGATCGGTAGGAAATGAGCTGACTTCGTCAACCTATCAATGATCACCCAAATAGAGTCATGTCCCTTCCTCGTCTTTGGTGAACCAAAAATAAAGTCGATGGAAATAAAGTCCCACTTCTATTCAGCTATGGGCATGGGCTGAAGTAGTCCAAGAGGTCGGCGATGCTCTACCTTAACCTGCTGGCACCTGAGACAACGGGATACGAACTTAGCAATGCAGACCTTAATATTGTCCCACCAATACGATCTCTTCATATTCTGATACATCTTCGTGCTACCTGGATGCATCACAAGCCTCGAACTGTGGGCTGACTCAAGAATCTCTTGTCTCAAGTCAGGTACGTCTGGAACGCATAGATGACCACAAAATCGCAAGCCCCCATCCGTACCAATAGTCCACTTAGAGTCCCCGTTGGTACCAACCCGCTCCTTCATCTTCATCAGAAATTCATCGCCTACCTGAGCCTAAATAATACAGCTATCTACGAGTGGTTGTACACGAATATGTGCAACAACTTCATACGGCTCTTCCACTGTGAGCTTCTGATCAAAGTCTCGCATGAATTCCACCATAGCTCATTTCGTCACCATAAGCGGAGCCCAAATTCTATAGCCTTCTTGCGACTCAACGCATCTGCCACAAGGTTTGCCTTGCCTGGATGGTAGGAAACCTCAAACTTAAAGTCTTTCAAGGTCTCCATCCATCTGTGTTGTCTCATATTCAGATCTCGCTGTGAGAATATATATTCAAGGCTCTTATGGTCGTAAAAGATCTGGAACTCCTCTCCGTAGAGGTAATGTCTCCAAAGCTTTAATGCAAAGATGACAGCTGCCAACTCTAGGTTGCTTCCTTAATTATCTCGAGGCATACGCAATCACCTTATCCTTTTACATAAGGACACAACCCAAACCAACGCGAGACATGTCAGTATAAATCGTATACTTAACCCCTTGCTCTAGCAATATTAGCACAGGGGCGGACGTCAACTTGTCCTTTAGCTCCTAAAAAGCTGCTTCATCCTTCTCATTCCAAGAAAACTTTAAGTCCTTCCTTGTCAACTGAGACAATGGTCTGACAATCTTAGAAAAATCTTAAATGAATCGTCGATAATAGCCTGCCAGACCCAGAAAACTCCTCACCTCGATAACTGAACCAGCCTGCTTCCAATCTTAAACCGCAACTACCTTAGCGAGGTCAACCGCAATACCTTCCTTGGACACCACATGTCCCAGGAACCTCACTTATTCCTTCCAGAAGTTGCATTTCTTATACTGTGCAAACAACTAGTCATTATGAGTTTCTGAGGTGTTCCTCGGGTTCTTCCCGACTCTGTGAGTATATTAAAATGTCATTGATTAAGACAATGACGAACTTGAACAGAAATGGCCGAAACACTCTGTTCATCAGATCCATGAACACGGCTGGAGCATTCGTGAGTCCAAAAGACATCACGAGAAACTTATAATGACCGAAACTGGTCCTGAACGCAGTCTTCTACACGTCCTCATCCCTGACGCGCAACTGATGATACCCAGACTACAAATCAATCTTTGAGAAATAATGTGCCCCCTTCAACTGATCAAACAGATAATCAATCCTGGGCAATGGATACTTGTTCTTCATTGTCACATGATTCAACATGGAATAATCAATACATAACCGCAGGGAACCATCTTACTTCTTTACAAACAAGACGGGCTCTCCCCAAGGTAACACACTCGGCCGAATGAAACCCGCTTCAAGCAAACCATCTATTTGATTCCTCAACTCCTCCATTTCACATGGAGGCATACGATACGTCGGTAGGGAAATCGATGTCGTACCGGGCACAAGATCAATAAAGAAGTCAATCTCGCCTCGAGGAGAAAGTCCTGTAATCTTCTCAAATACATCAGAGAAATCACAAACTACGGGCATATCTGCTAACAACGGAACATCTGAACTCTCTAACATGGAAGCGTAACTGCTAACACGACAAGACCAATTGACCTGAACTTGAAAAGAGAAGACCGAGCCCTCAGGTCCATAGGCTATCATAACTCTGGCCTCGCAATTAATCTCTGCTCTCATCCTCACGAGCCAGTCCATCCTAAAAATCACATCGTAATGACACAGTGGAGAGACAATCAGGTCGACAACCTATCCCCGTCCTGCTCTACTCGCAAGGACATGCTCACTAGCTCCGCATAAGAAGAAATGCTCGCACAGTACATCTTCGATCTAATCTCAGGCCGTAAACCCTCAAAAAAATACCGCATCCTCAATGGCTGATCACCCAAAATCAACGGAGCATACCTGCCTAGCTCTGTAAACCTATTCTCATACTAAATAACCGACATGCCTCCCGGGCGAAGGCGAAGGAACTCACTCTCCTTCTCGTGCCTGTACGTGACAGGAAAATACTTCTCATGGAAGTGTGCCTCAAATGTTGCCTACGTCCACTCATATCCCTCTTCAACTATGCGGAGAATACTGTCCCACCATAAGCTAGCCTCCTTCTCAAACATGAAGGTGGCTAGCTCAACCTGTTCCGCCTCGGAACATTGTAATGGTCTCAGCATCTTTGAGATGTGGTCTATCCAATACTCAGCCTCCTCGGGTCTGTGAGTACCCGAAAATGTAGGAGGCCTCAAGCGCTGAAATCGCTCGAATGTACCACTCTCACTAGTATGGCCAATAGGGTGTAGAGGCGAGGCAGGTGGAGTCGACGCCATCGACTGAGCAAAGATGTCATCCATGGAGGACAAGAACTACTGCTGCTGCTGCATCAATAGCATCATTTGGTCTTGCCTATCAGGAGGCAGAGCGGACTGTGATGTAGAAGGCATCGACGAAGACGCACGATTCTACTCGGGAACCGCAGGTGTAGCTGGATGCACCACAGAAGGTGTCATAGGAGGTGGTCCAGCAGCAGGGCCAGAAGCCGATTGAGAACTCGTCATGGGACCTGATCGAGATGGGCCCGAATGAGGGTCCATAGGAGTATCGCACGGGGAAAGGACCCTGTCGAGTGAATCTCCCAGAGAAAGATGGACCGAAGATCTCGAACCCTTCGGTGGCATACCCTACACACAATAGAGGGTAGTAACCAATAAGATTGGGCATTCACACAGTCCATCCACAGCATTAACTTCACAAGCCAAAGGAACAACATGCATTTCATTAACAAAATTGTCACAATACATGATTTATAACATTACATGAATAGCGACAGAGAAAGCATGTGAACAAAACACTAAACTTCAACCACTAAACTTCAAACACTGAACAACTACCAACTGCCAAACAACTAGCAAAACATATATAAACATGAACATAAATAACAAACAAGCAAACAATGACTACGAAAAGCCTATTCATCGTAATCTGACGATAAAAGATGGGAACCCTTATCCTTCAGGCAACACAGGATGGTCTTCAGCGTGCGGGTTACTTTCTTGAACTTACTCTTCACGAGGTCCCGCAAATCCCCAATATCCTGTAGAAGAGCAGCCTAAACCTCCTCGAGTCACACTATACAGGCATCCCTATCAGCCTAAGTCACAGGAGGAGGACTGTCATCAGTATCCTAAGCCTCCTCTTCCTCTCTTTTAGGACTTCTTCCTCTATCTCTGCCCCACCTTCCTCTTCACTATCATATTCTTCTTTGCTTTCACAATCTAGTTGGGCCTCACACTGTTGAGGACCTATCTTCATCTGGTTCAGGGTTGCCTCGTTGAAATAGTGGACTGGCATGGTAACTCTGCCCTGAGTCTATAGGCAAACTAGAGTGCAATCTTGCATATGTGTAGGTCGAAAGGAAGTGACTTAGACATTCTTCTTGATTGCATGATAAGGATGATCTTCCGCAGCACAAACGTAGGCATGCACACCTTCTCTCCCAGCCCCACTTGATACAGAAAATCTACCATTAGACGCGTGCATTTACTGCGATTTCTCCAGATGGGATAAACATTGAACGTGCAGATGTGGTGAAGTAGACGAAAATCACCTGATATATGGGTCGCTAAGAGGCTCTTGTTATGCTACCACGTAACCATACAACCACATAGAAACCTGGTGCGGCGATCTCTCTCACGAACACTATTCAGATTCTTAGCACTTGGATGTACCTCGCCAAGTGGCACGTTCAGGAGTCGAACTATCAACGTAACATTAATTGTGGCTTCCCGATCTCTGCCGAAGGGGATCTTGAACTACAATGGCTCCAGCGTAGGGTCCCGAATATGAGCATAGAAGGCACAAACAGTTCTCACATTAGCACGAAACTAGCCCTCAAATAGCGGACCCCACCCGACAGCTTTCATACGCTCGAATAATAAATACTCGCCAAAGAGTCGCCCATCCACATGCGCTTCAAAAAGAACTCTACGGTCTGCATAAGCACCATGAGCCAACTCTGCCTACAATGCCCTTAGAAAAGGCACATGGGGATCCAAATCCTGCTTCGAATGCAACTCTCTCCCAATACTAGAACTCGCGGTAGCTCCTCTAGGCCGCCTTGAATGAGCGGGACTACTAGGCCCAACCTCGTCCGCAGGGGCACGCTTCTTGTCCATCAACGAAAGGATGGTGGAAAATGAGAAAATGGCTACAATTACCTCCATGAAAGCCATGGAAAGAGAAGGAAAATGGAGAAAAAGGCTGACCTAATGGGTTTCCACGGATCTAGGCCTGAAAGAGGAATGAAATGGGTCAAAGAAAGGGAAAATAGAAGAAAGAAAAGATCAAGATAAGAAAGGTTGGGGGCTGGCACGTTTTGGAGCCCAAATGGGAGTTATGGGAGCTCCAATCGCATAAAATGGAAGAAGTAGATGCTGGGTATGGCTCGCCGAATGGGTGAGGTCCTCACCAACCCCTTGGTCCAAAAAAGTTTGGGTCCCACCCTGGAACCCCCTAAAACTTGATCGTTTGGCCCCCTCTTCTGATTTGAGCCATTTCGGATCATTTCAGAACTAATATGATCTTGATTCACTATTACTAATTTCTAACCTCTGGAATGGAATGAAATGCGGCCTATACCCATCAAGTGACGGTCTAGAGGTGATTTGGGGTCGCCATGTGTGATAAGGAGAGTGCACGGACTCGATCTCGGTGATCAATTTCAGTAAACTTTCATCGAAAGACAAACTGGGAGTCCTAGTTCTGTTTCTAAATTGTTCTCGCACCCACCTACATTATAGTGGCGTTAATGTGTGGTGTGTAACTCTAACCCAGGCCCAGATGAATCCAGATCATGCTCTGATCCTAACTTGTAACGTCCTAAAAATCGGGGGTCGAGCATATCTTAGCTCCCGAGTTCCAGAACATCACTTATGCTACATTATTTGATGTTAGATGAATGTTGTCTGTGTTAGTGCATAAAACATGAAAGAGATCAAGCTAGATCAGTAGACATAATTCAGGGATATTGAGGTAAAGCAAATGAAAGACTTAAATACATAAATAATTTAAAACTGATCCCCTAATGATGCGTACTAAGCCCAGGGCAATGCATACAACTGTGTCTCAATACATATATCAACTGTGCAAAATAATCTAATACATATCCCAAAAATTCCCGCTGGTCAGGACGCAGCTCACATAAACCCGCCTGAGAACTGCATGTATGAGAATGCCTCCTCGTCCTCATCAAAGTCTAGCTCCGCCTCGCTAGCGTCGCCATCACCTGCAACTATATCAGAGTCTGGTTGGTGTTTAAGCACCGTCGCAGAACATGGGAGTGAGTGATCAACTCAATGGTACTATACAACAAAGGATAACATGTTATCAATCCAATCAAGCAGTAATGATAAGGCAGTACAATCAAACATGTCCCAGATACTCTTGTTAATGCGTGAATGTTATGAAGAATGATGCATGCCCTCACCACAATCCTCTCTGCGACATCATCTAACGATCGCGGCACGAATCACTTCCTCAGTGCTCTATCACCAACCCCGTTAGCACATGCAATACGATGAGATGAACATGCTTACCAAGTTCTTATTAGTCCTTTTCATACATCAGGATTGGGAAGCTAAGACACCTCCCTTATATCAATTCCCAAACATTGATCCATTCTAGGGTCGTCAGTCCTAGGAAATATCATACGATGTTACAGTTCTTGGTCACTACAAGGGCTGCTAGGGCTATTGCGCGCAATCGTTACACCACTCCCCCATCACCAAATTAATACAGGCCTACTTGTATCCTCAAGACTATATCAGGACTCGTCGCCCTTATGTAGTGTCAGAATATACTCGAGGTCACTACAGAGGGCTCGTCACCAATTAGTGCAGGCCGATAGTAAGAATATAGTGTCCCATACCACCATAATCTGCTCAGAGTAGGGTGCTCACTGGTCACTATGGGGAGGTTTGTGGCCCCAGCGTAGCCGACAGCTCAACCACGGTGTCCCATACCACCATGTCCGACTCATGAGTCTTAGGGGATCACGGTACAACGGTCAACGAGAGTTTCTCTAGTAAGCTCAGTGCTTTAGATTCAAACAATGGCGACAATACATGGTAAACAAATATTGGTCAATCGAGTTAGTTGATAAGCTCAACTAGTCCAAGCGTACATTGAGTTGGATGACATGGAATGTATAAACACTCCGTGTGGCCTAACCACTGCCGAACACCCCAAGCACGACTCAGATTCGTTAAACTCATCCTATGTGGTGAAAACGACCTCAACCACCATTTGGAGTATGATTACCGATTACCTGGACTGTAGCACAGCCCCATTCACATACAGATCTAATAACTAGATTCATATCCTGCATTCATATGAACATTCATGACATATAACAGGCACTTAAATACACTACATGGAGGAAATCATACACACATTAACATGATTCATCTAAATACATAATCCATGGAGGAAATCATATACACATTGAACATGAATAATATACGTTACATGATTGTAACACCCTGAAAATCGGGGGTCGTGTATAAACTCAACTCCCGAGTTCCAGACCGTCACTTATGCAACAAAAATGGTTATGATTCAATGTTGTCTGATTTAAAGCATTCACATGAGTAAAAGTATACCAAAACTGCAATTCATACTTCAGATCCAGTGATAAAAGCAAGCGGAAGACTAAACAATATATATATCACTGTATGGAAAAATAAAGTAATCTCAACTGTCTCCAAAGTATGACTACATCTCTAAGTCTCATATACATGTGAATAGACAAAAGAATAAGTTCAAAATAGTCCCACTGAAGTCCCCCTCGATCCAGGTCACCTACGGGAAGCCGTCGTGATACTGCATATACGAGAACTCATCCTGGTCCTCGTCAATCTCCGGCTCCACCTCCTGGATCTCGTCGTCACCTGCAACTACAACAGGGTCTGGTGGGTGTTGCAAACACCATCCCGTAACGTGGGAATGAGTGATCAACTCAGTGGAATCATAGAGCAAAGATTAGCATATTCACAATTCAATCACGCGATAATAGTAAAGCAGTAAATCAGACAAATCCTAATACTGTTGTTAATGCAAGATGATATGACGTGATGTATGCCCTCACCGACGATCACCCTCATACGGCAACATCTTACGACCGCGGCATGCCACACTCCCTAGAGTGCTCCACATCTTCCAGGCACATGCAATGCTATGGTGATATGATTACCAAGTTGTTATTAATCCATTCAAACAGCAGGATTGGAAAACTAAGGTACTTCCCTTGTATCAATCCCAACACGGATCCTGTCTAGGGTCGTCACTCCTAGTAATCTCATACGATGTACATTTCGTAGGTCACTGCAAGGGCTGCCAGGGCTGTTGCTCGCACTCGTTGCACCGCTCCCCCATCACCTTATCAATACAGGCCTACTGTACTCTACTGCACGGAAGGGTCGTCGCCTCCCGTGAACTCAGAATACGCTCGCGGTCACTACAAAGGGCTCGTCGCCTGATCAGTGTAGGCCGACAGCTAGAATATAGTGTCCCATACCACCATAATCTGCTCACGAGTCAAGGTGCTCATTGGTCACTACGGGGAGGTTTGTGGCCCCAGCGTAGGCCGACAGCTCGACCACGGTGTCCCATACCACCATGCCCGGCTCATGAGTCTTCGTGGATCAAGGTACCACGGTTAATAGGGTTTACAATGGTAAGTTCAGTACCCTAGGTTCAAGCAGTTATGATACATACAAGGTGAACAAACATCGGCTAGTCGGGTTACTTGACGGGCTCGACTAGCGCGATCGCATCTCGAATTGAACGACATGAAGTGCGTAAAACACTTCGCGTGGCCTAACCACTGCCGCCAACTCTCAACACGAATCACATTCATCGACGCGTCGTTCGTGGCTATGACCAGTCAGCCACGAATTCGCTCGGTTACCGACTGCCTGGACTAAGTCAAGTCCCACACATCTATGGAATTACTATAAAAAGGTATTGGAATTGAAATACATCATGTGAGCATGTTAGCACATGTTATAACATTCAACTTAAGCAAATCTTCAAGGCATACTTCCCATGCATATTCAACTTAAGCAAATCCTCAAGCACATACATTCCATGCATGTAATGAAATCATGCATTTTGTCAACATGTAGAAAATCATTTAGGTCAGCATAATAATTGAAAAATCAATCACAAACTATCAAATAACATCATTTAATTCAATACATACTAATACAAGCATTTATACAAACACATACACTACACACTTAAGTCTACATATAGTATGTCGACCCAAAGTGCGCACTAGGCGAATCTCTTCGCCAAACTAATTATGCACGCATTCCTAACTTCCTAATGCGACAACAAACCATGTCAATCACATCAGCAAAATATGAATGTAAACAGTACTTCCTACAAATGACTAAAATGCCCTAAATCTCATATTCTTCGTTAGCTTACGAAACGGGAAACGGAGAGCATTTTGTACATGTCAAACGGCGATGCCGTCAAGAATCTACTATTAAACGACATTGAAAGCATTGAGAACCGTCAATCAAAGCGTCTAAAATCCTCACCTAGTGTCTTGTAGACTCGGGAATTGAAGCGGAGTGTATATGCTTCGTCTACGGCGAATAAGGAGCCTAATACATAAGATCCATAAGCTACATTGCTATGGAAACAAGGAAAACCCAAATCAACAACTATTTAGGGTTTTTACTTACCTAGAATCGCGGTGGAATCGCCGGGAAAGCGGTAGAGGAGTGTTGCTTAAGCACGTGCAACACGTAGCACAAGTGGCAGGAAGAACTCTCCCACTCTCTCACAATCTCTCACTCTTTTTCTCTCTCCCAAGCTAGGGTTTCTCTCAAATTCGGATGGGAGAGAGGAGTGAGGGTTTCAACCCCTTTTATAGCCTAAAACATGCCCAAAATAGGCTTGGGAACAATGTTTACTTGGTGCCTAACCAAATCGGGGCCGTTTCGGTCCAAAAGGGCATTTCTGGAGGTCCCCTGGCCAAATGCGGTCGGACTTAAGCTCGTGTATACTGGATCTAGCACACATCCAGTTTTCAGACCGGTTGGGTTCCCAGATCGCACGTGGCGGCCCAGTTTCAGTTTAACGGTCACCGCACCAAGATCAGGCCTATAATTCTCGTGATATATAATAGATATTTTTCCTGATCCAAGGGTGTAATTTGGCTGTATTCTGACGGTCAGAATGCTTAATACTGATGCGTCAAATTTGTGTGCCAGATTTGAATTTGAAATTCCAACTATGTCCCTATTCACACTCTCTTCGGTCCGGGCTCAATGAAATAGCCTGTGATCGTCAGTTGGACTTGATATTCGAAACGATTGCCAAGCCCAGCTAAGTGGTCATAACGGTCTAAGATGGTAGGCATCTGACTTACGACGCGCGGTCTAGATCCAATACAAAGTTTCAAGGAGGTCCCGAGAACAAACCGGCTTAGAGTTTGATCCGAGGCTTTAGAGCATTATAGCACCCTTGGTTCCACTCGCTTTGGGCCTCGTAGAACGTATTTAAAGTGATCAGGGACCATTTCCCAGCTATTCTAACGTTGCACTAGCTAACCTAGTCATATTTTCTAAAGGAATGAATTCTACGCAATTTCGGGTCGAGTTGGTACTCGAGCCCAAGTATGGATTTTTCACGGGCGTTACAATGATTCATTGAGGAAATCATACACCCAAATATTATGATGAAATCCCTATCTCAATCATCTTAGTGATAACTTTTTATTAACTACTAACTCATTTGGGCATTTACACAAACAATTAGATTACACTATTCAACAAACATCACATATGTCGACTTCGTTGCATATTAGGGCTAGTCCTCTCACTGAGGAGTTGCTGCATACATATCAAGCATATAACAATGACAATTAATCATGACAACCAAATCAGCAAATTCCACATGCATATAGGTATTCTAACATATATATGAAATACACTATTTACAATATAAAGAATACATATACGGAAATCAAATCGGATAGTGCATTTGGCATGGGTAATTACATTGCATTCACAACACGAATAAATCATTATCTAACATTGAAAGTCTTGAAAACCATAACTTAAACGTATATAGTCCGCACCTTAAACCAGAAAATGCATATTCGATATGATTTATACGATGTGTCTTCGTCAACGACGGATACGCTACCTATGGCATGAAACAGGTTAGCTAGAACTTCACTACAACTAGTCTAAGCTTCAAAACAAGTCAGGGTTAGCTTAACTTACCCAAAAACAGAATCAGAATCGCCGAAAGAATGATTTAGATATGTAGGATAAATGAATAGATGGACTAGGAAGAATCCTACGGAGATCCAACAGGTTCTCCCACACTTTCTCTCTCTTTTCTCTCTCTTGGAAACCTAGGGTTTAGAAAATTCATATGGGATTTGGAACTATGGGTTTAAGGCTTATTTATAAGCCTAAACATGACGAAAATAGACTTAAGGTCAAGGTACACTTAGGTAATAACCAAATCGGGTCTGTTTCGATCCAACGGAGCACTTCTGGAGGTCCTCTTATCAAATGCGGTCGGACTTAAGCTCACTAGCATCAGATCTTTAGTAAGTTGAAGTTTTCAGTCCGATCGGGTTTTCAGATCGTCCGTGGTGGTCCAGCTTCAATTTAACGGTTACTGAACGTAAATTAGGGCTATAAGTTTTATGATATGAAAGGGCCATCTATCCTGATCCGAGGATAAATTTGGGTCGAATTCTAACGGTTAGAATGCTTAAAAATAATGCGCAAGTGGAACGTTCGAGATTACTTAAAAATATATTTAATTTTTTAAAAATCCTCATTTTCCTACTCTCTTTACTCCGGGCTCAATAAAATGGTCTCATGACATCGTTTGAGCTTGATTTTTTAGGTGGTTGTCAAGTCCAACTAGGCGGTTGTAATGGTCTAGGTTCATAACTATCAGACTCTTGATGCGCGGTCTAGAACCAAGACAAAGTTACAAGGCATTCCCGGGAGCAACTGGGTTTAGAGTTGGATCCAAGATTTCAGGGTAAGATAGCGTTAAGGAGTTTCTAGGTTCTGGGTCTTACAGATCGCATTGAAACCTATTGGTGCTAATTTCATAAGTAATCCAGTTTAGCGATGGCTAAAACATATTAAAGTTCTAAAAGATTTAGTTATAAAAGATTTCTGCAAAAGGTGGTACTCGGGTCTAAGTATGAATTTTTCTAAGTCGTTACAATCTACCCCCCTAAGAAAAAAATTTTATCCTCGAAATTCTTACCTTCTCATACTCCTCAAGAATCTGGGGGTAATTCTTCATGACTTCAGCTTTCGTCTCCCAGGTAGCTTCTTCTTCGCTGTGGTGCGTCCACAGTACCTTCACAAGTGGGATAACCTTGCTACGCAATACCTGCTCCTTCCTATCTAAAATACGCGTCGGGCGCAGTTCATAAGTTGCATCCTCGCTCAACTGCACCTGCTCCCATCTGATAATATACGAAGGATCAGGAACATACTTCTTCAGCATGAACACATGAAAAACATTATGCACACTTGCGAGTGGTGTGGGCAGAGTAAGATAATACGCTACTACCCTCACTCGATCAAGTATTTGTAATGGACCAATAAATCTCGGCGTGAGCTTCCCCTTCTTACCGAACCTAAGAACTCCTCGCATAGGAGAAACCTTCAGGAACACATGGTCCCCAACATCGAATTTAAGCGGTCGTCGTCTCGTATCGACATAACTCTTCTGCCCGCTCCGTGCGGAGAGTAGACGACAATGAATAATGTCAATCTTCTCCGAAGTCGCCTGAACCAACTCTGGGCAAATCAAAGTCTTCTCGCCCACTTCTGCCCAACAATACGGTGCTCTACACGGGCGACCATACAATGCCTCATAGGGAGCCATACCAATGCTCACCTGAAAGATGTTGCTGTACGTGAACTCTGCATAAGAAAGACAGTCATCCCAAATGTCCTTGAAGTCCAATGCATAAGCTCGTAACATATCCACCAAAATCTGATTCACACGCTTCGTCTGCCCATCTGTCTGTGGATGGAACGCGGTACTGAACTTCAACTTCACACCCATCGCTTCCTGGATACGAGTCCAGAAGATAGATGTGAATCGGGTGTCTCTACCTGACACAATCTCCAAGGGAACTCCATGCAGGTGCACAATCTCTCTGATATATAATCTAGCCAACTCATTTACAGAATTTATGACTCTGATCAGTAGGAAATGAGCTGACTTCGTCAACCTATCAACGATCACCCAAATAGAGTCATGTCCCTTCCTCGTCTTCGGTAGACCAGAAATAAAGTCCCACATCCATTCAGCTATGGGCATGGGCTGAAGTACTCCAAGAGGTCGGCGATGCCCTACCTTAACCTGCTGGCACGTGAGACAACGGGATACGAACTCCGCAATGTGGACCTTAATATTGTCCCACCAATACGATCTCTTCATATTCTGATACATCTTCATGCTACCTGGATGCATCGTAAGCCTTGAACTGTGGGCTGGCTCAAGAATCTCTCGTCTCAAGTCAGGTATGTCTGGAATGCATAGACGGCCACGAAATTGCAAGCCTCCATCCATACCAATAGTCCACTCAGAGTCCCCGTCGGCACCAACCCGCTCCTTCATCTTCATAAAAAATTCATCGCCTGCCTGAGCCTCAATGATACAACTATCTACGAGCGGTTGTACACGAATATGTGCGACAACTTCATACGGCTCTTCCACTATGAGCTTCTGCTCAAAGTCTCGCACGAATTCCACCATAGCCCATTCCGTCACCATAAGCGGAGCTGTAAATTCTATAGCCTTCTTGTGACTCAACGCATCTTCCATAAGGTTCTCCTTGCCTGGATGGTAGGAAACCTCGAACTTAAAGTCTTTCAAGGTCTCCATCCATCTGCGTTATCTCATATTCAGATCTCGCTGTGAGAATATATATTTAAGGATCTTGTGGTTGTAAAAGAGCTCGAACTCCTCTCCGTAGAGGTAATGTCTCCAGAGCTTTAATGCGAAGATGACAGATGCCAACTCTAGGTCGTGCGTAGGGTAATTCTCTTCGTGCTTCCTTAATTATCTCGAGGCATACGCAATCACCCTGTCCTTTTGCATAAGGACACAACCCAAACCAACGCGAGACGCGTCAGTATAAATCGTATACTTAACCCCTTGCTCAGGCAATATTAGCACAGGGGCGGATGTCAACTTGTCCTTCAGATCCTAAAAAGCTGCTTCAGCCTTCTCATTCTAAGAAAACTTCAAGTCCTTCCTTGTCAACTGAGATAATGGTCTGACAATCTTAGAAAAATATTGAATGAATCATCGATAATAGCCTGCCAGACCTAGAAAACTCCTCACCTCGATAACTGAACTGTCCTGCTTCCAATCTTGAACCGCAACTACCTTAGCGAGGTCAACCGCAATACCTTCCTTGGACACCACATGTCCCAGGAACGTCACTTCTACCTTCCAAAAGTTACATTTCTTATACTGTGCAAACAACTGGTCATTATGAGTTTCTTAGGTGTTCCTCGTGTTCTTCCCGACTCGATGAGTATATCAAAATGTCATCGATTAAGACAATGACGAACCTGAACAGAAATGGCCGAAACACTCTGTTCATCAGATCCATGAACACGGCTGGAGCATTCGTGAGTCCAAAAGACATCACGAGAAACTCATAATGATCGAAACTGGTCCTGAACGCAGTCTTTTGCACGTCCTCATCCCTGACACGCAACTGATGATACCCAGACTATAAATTAATCTTTGAGAAATAACGTGCCCCCTTCAACTGATCAAACAGATAATCAATCCTGGGCAATGGATACTTGTTCTTCACTGTCACTTGATTCAACCTGTAATAATCAATACACAATCACAGGGAATCGTCTTTCTTCTTTACAAACAAGATGGACTCTCCCCAAGGTGACACACTCGGCTAAATGAAACCCGCTTCAAGAAAACCATCTATCTGATTCCTCAACTCCTCCATCTCACATGGAGGCATACGATACGTCGGTAGGGAAATCGATGGCACAAGATCAATAGAGAAGTTAATCTTGCCTCGAGGAGGAAGTCCTGGAATCTTCTCAAATACATCAGAGAAATCACAAACTATGGGCATATCTGCTAACATCGGAACATCTGAACTCTCTAACATGGAAGTGTAACTGCTAACACGACAAGACCAACTAACCTGAACTTGAAAAGAGAAGACCGAGCCCTCAGTACCATAGGCTGTCACAACTCTGGACTCGCAATCAATCTCTTATCTCATCCTAGCAAGCCAGTCCATCCCAAAAATCACATCATAATGACACAATGGAGTGACAATCAGGTCGACGACCACTGTCCTGCTACCCAAATCTATCGAGCAAGACTCACAGGTCCAAGTAATATCTGATGTAGTCCCTATAGTTGTCGTGAGTCTCACTCCCTTCGCAAGAGCCATAATCAAACCTAGCCGCTTGACCACAGCACAAGAAATGATCGAAACAGTGGACCCAGTGTCCACCAACAAGAAGATAGGCGTACCTAAGATGTGCGCAGGAAGCTCAAATGATGTCAGTGCTGAATTTGACTCGGGCGCCTCAGCTGTGAGCGCATGAACCTGAGCCTGCTGTGGTCGATGAGGTGGAGGAACCATGGGCCGTTGTAGTGGCCTGAATCGAGGTGCTGGAGGTCTGAAGGATGGATGAGCTGGTGCTGATCGAAGGGGTGGCGTAGAAATAGCTTAAGGCATCGGACGACCGATCCTCTGAGGTGGCGAGAACCCACTGTCACGCATCCTGGAAAAATAAGAAAACTCGGTGTGGCCAGGCTTCTTACAATAGCCGCATCTCACATCAGGACGCCTCACATAAGCAGGAGATGCAGAAGACCCCTACGGTGACTCAAACTGAGGCCTCTTAGTGAAGAAAGGCCTACTCAGAAACTCAGGTTGGGGCCTAGGAGCCATAGGTGCACACGGGTGGGACAACCTATCCCCATCCTGCTCTGCTCGCAAGGACATGCTCACCAGCTCCGCATAAGAAGAGATGCTCGTACAGCTCATCTTCGATCTAATCTTAGGCCGCAAACCCTCAGAAAAATGCCGCATCCTCAATGGCTGATCACCCAAAATCAACGGAGCATACTTGCTGTAACATCCTAAAAATCGGGGGGTCGAGTAAAAACTCCACTCCCGAGTTCCAAAATGTTATTTATGCAACATAGATATGTATGATTGAATGTTGTCTGTGATAATGTATTAAACATGAGTGAGATTAAGCCAGAACAGCATATCATACTCCAGAGACAGTTAAACTAGCAAGCGGAAGACTGTGATAGTATGTATAACATATATAAACTGTTGTATGTCTCCAGAGTGTGAACATGTTACCAGGTTATATACATACATGTATGCTCCAAAAGTAAACCAAAAGGATATACATGAGTGTTCTCAAAATATAAAATGACAAGTGTCAAGGTATCTAATCAACCTCCCTGTAATCCCGTCAATCAGATCATGCATAAAGGAGAGATCCTCCTCATCATCATCAAGTCCAGCACCGCCTCGCAGGCCACGCCATCATCTACAATCACAATAGGGACTGGTGGGTGTCCGGAAACACCATCCCGTAACGTGGGAGTGAGTGATCAACTCAGTGGGATAAGAGAGCAGAGATTAGCATGTTATCAAATCAATCATGCGATAATAGTAAAGCAGTAATTCAAACAATCCTAATACTGTTGTTAATGCAATATGACATGACGTGATGTATGCCCTCACCGACGATCTCCCTCATACGGCAACATCTTACGACCGCGGCATGCCACACTCCCTAGAGTGCTCCACATCTTCCAGGCACATGCAATGCTATGGTGATATGATTTCTGAGTTGTTATTAGTCCATTCAAACAGCAGGATTGGAAAACTAAGGTACTTCCCTTGTATCAATCCCAACACAGATCCTGTCTAGGGTCGTCACTCCTAGTAATCTCATACGATGTATATTTTGTAGGTTGCTGCAAGGGCTGCTAGGGCAATTGTACGCACTCGTTGCTCCGCTCCCCCATCACCTTATCAATACAGGCCTACTGTACTCTACTGCTACGGAAGGGTCGTCGCCTCCCGTAGACTCAGAATACGCTCGCGGTCACTACAAAGTGCTGCCAGGGCTGTTGCTCGCACTCATTGCACCGCTCCCCCATCACCTTATCAATGTAGGCCGACAACAAGAATATAGTGTCCCATACCACCATAATCTGCTCACGAGTCTAGGTGCTCACTGGCCACTACGGGGAGGTTTGTGGCCCCAGTGTAGGCCGACAGCTCGACCACGATGTCCCATACCACCATGCCCGGCTCATGAGTCTTTATGCATCAAGGTACCATGGTTAACAGGGTTTACAATGGTAAGTTCAGTACCCTAGGTTCAAGAAGTTATGACTCATGCTGGGTGAACATACAACGGCCAGTCGGGTTACTTGACGGGCTCGACTAGCACGATCGCATCGCAAGTCGAACGACATGAAGTGCGTAAAACACTTCGCGTGGCCTAACCACTGCCGCTAACTCCAACATGACTCGCGTTCATCGACGCGTCCTTCGTGGCCAAGATAAGCTAACCACGAATTCACTCGGTTGCCGACTGCCTGGAATACGTATAGTCCCAAACACATATGAATCCACGTCAGCGATCATGTTAGAGTATTGGAAATGAAACACAACCATGTGAGCATGTTAACACATGTAATATCGTACAACTTAAGTAAATCATCTAACACATGCCTTTCGTACATATAATGAACTTATGCATATCGCCAACATATAGGAAATCCTCTCCATTAGCCTATTAATTGAGAATTCAATCTCAAACTAAATCATAAGGAAATCATCAAGTACATGTTATAGCATACCACTTAAGTGCAACATCAAGCATATGCATTTTATACATATAGTGAAATCGTACATATGGATAACATGTAGGAAATCATTTACATCAGCATATTAATTGAGAAATCAATCTCAAATTAATTCATAACACCATTTAATTCAATACATACTAATACAAGCATTTATACAAACACTTACACAACACACTTGAGTCTACATATAGTATGTCGACCCGAGATGCGCATTTAGGCGAATCTCTTCGCCAAACTAATTATGCACGCATTCCTAACATTCTAATGCAACAACAATTCATGTCAATCACATCAGCAAAATATGAATCAAAATAGCACTTCCTACAAATGACTAAAATGCCCTAAATCTCATATTCTTCGTTGATTTACGAAACAGGAAACGGACAGCATGTTGTACATGTCAAATGGCGTTGCCGTCAAGAATCTACTATTAAATGACATTGAAAGCTTTGGAAACAGTCAATCAAAGCATCTAATATCCGCACCTTATCTGTTATAAACGTGTGAATTCGAACGGAGCGTATACGCTTCGTCTACGGCGAATAGAGAACCTAATTTACAAGATCTATGAGTTAACAAGCTATGGAATGAAAGGAATGCCAAATCAACAACTTCTAGGGTTTTTCTTACCTGAAAATGCGTAGGAATCGCCGGGAAAGTGATTGGAGTGAGTTGCCTAAGCACGTACAGCACGTGGCACAAGCAGCAGGGAATTCTCTCCCACCTTCTCTCACAAACTCTCACCTTTTCTCTCTCCCAATCTAGGAATTTTTGCAAATTCGGATGGAAGAGAGGAGTGAGGGTTTCAACCCCTTTTATAGCCTAAAACATGCCCAAAATAGGCTTGGGAACAATGTTTCTTCATGCCTAACCAAATCGGGGCTGTTTCGATCCAGAAGAGCATTTCTGAAGGTCCCCTGGCCAAATGCGATCGGACTTAAGCTCATGCATACTGGATCTAGCACGCATCAAGTTTTCAGACCGGTAGGGTTCCCAGATCGCATGTGGCGGTCCAATTTCAGTTCAACGGTCATCGCACCTAGATCAGGTCTACAAATCTCGTGATATGAAATAGAAATTTTTCCTGATTCGAGGGTGTAATTTGGCTGGATTCTGACGGTCAGAACGGTCAACACTGATGCGTCAAATCGTGTGCCGGATTTGAATTTGAAATTCCAATTATGTCCCTATTCGCACTCTCTTCGGTCCGGGCTCAATGAAATGGCCTGTGATTATCGGTTTGACTTAATTTTCGAAATGAGTATCAAGTCCAGCTAGGTGGTTCTAACGGTCTAAGACAGGAGGTATCGGACTTTCGACGCGCGGTCTAGATCCAATACAAAGATTCAAAGTGGTCCAGAGAACAAACCTGCTTAGAGTTTGGTCCGAGGTTATAGAGTATTATAGAGTCATTGGTTCTACTCAATTTGGGTCTTGTAGAATGTATTTAAAGTGATCAGGGACTGTTTCCCAGCTACTCCAGCGTTGCGCTAGCTAACTTATGCTTAATTTCTAAAGGAATTAATCCTAAGTGGTTTCTTTGGCTATGGAATTAGGTTCTAAGCGATTTTTCAGGTGTTTTAGTCGACCCATTGCCTAAGGACATTTAATCCCAAGTTAGCCAAAACCCAGGGTGTTACAATCTACCCCCCTTAAAACACAATTTCGTCCCCGAAATTGGCGAAGGGCAAGCAGTATTTTTTTGAATGAAGGTTCAAATCCTATTTAATAACCTAACCGTACGTACAACCTAAATCAAATGTTTCGATCTTGGGCCAGTGGGCAAGAGGCTAACCATGCTTCCGCTGCACCACTCTGATCGAACGGTAGCGTTGACTAACCTAACTGGATTGGAATCAATACGTTCTACCCCCTTTAAAACTTGGTTCTACTTAAAGTTCAAGAGTCTATGCATCGCGCCGTACATCAGAACGAGGTGCAACTTAAGACCTATCCTTGACATAAATTGGAAAACAACTTCTCTACATGGTTTTCCTTGCTAATGATGCGTTCTATGGCATTGGTACCTATGATCATAGAGATGAGCCTAATCTCTATTGTGGTTAAGTTCAGGGGCAGGTATGAGTTGGTTGCAAGATGTCGAATTCTCTACTTGCTTTAAGTCCTCGCCATTTCCCAAAGACACTGTGATCCCGTTTGGTTGTATATGGTCGAGCCAACACGGAAGAAAAGTAGTATAGTGGGTCTGAGCCGGATACATAGACTTTCTGTCTAGCTAGGACAGAAGATTTATTGTATCAATTCTTAATCCGAGTCGATGCCGATCTTCTGCTTGATCAGAGCATTTGATTTATTGGTAACCACTAGGATTAGGAAGTCGATTCAAACCGCGAATACATCGCTTACATGTAGTTCCTTTATTCCGCGTTCCTGAATGCAATAAGCCCTTGGGGAAAGCAATTCTAAGGGACGTGCTAGTACATTCTAAGTTCAATCTGAGGGAGTTATAAATGTTCCCTGAGAGTGAATGGTTCCTTCCTATGGGCAACAACAGAGGTCTATAAGTCATAAGGGGATCTATCGAAGGAAGGGAGTCCCATTCCAACCAAATCTAACCTACTATCCCTTAGCATATATAGGCCTTACACTGCCTAAGATAACTAGTAGCCTAGTCTGTAACTCAGTAGTTATAATCCAAAGCCTAAGTTTATACGTTAAATGGTTCCATACCATTTCTACTACAGGGAGTTGTTCTATTGCCTAGGGTCAAGATTATCTAAATGGAATTGGATTTCTTATATCGTCAGATCCTTCAAATCTAGGAGTGTTATCGCTAGGTCCAAAACGCCAAAGGCCTATGTGGCTAGTAGCATTAAGTTGTATTAAATGGACCGCATTCCTAATCCCATGGCGGGATTGGAAGTGGCATGCTTGGTAGGAGGGTGGGGTGGGATAAAAACTAATTTGTAGGCTGAATCCCGGGAGTTACAATACTCCCGATCTAGGGACAATACCTTACAGCGAACGGAACGGCATGCATTCCATTCAACAAATTTCAGCTACATTAAGCCCAAATAACAACACAAACACATTTTCCACCGGTGATATCACTAGACCCAATAACAACAAAACACGAAAATCCTTAAAACAGTAATCAAACAAGCTACAGGGCAATGGCATAGATGCCTAATTCTACCAAAGCACTTCTACCATGGTCCCAACTAACCTTCCTGAATACGATCTAGTTCAGTACTGTCTGTTGCCCATTAGAGCTCTATCGGCCAGGTATTTTCAATACTTCTCAAACGAAGAAAGTTGAGAAATGGGATTTGAGGTTAGCACAATTTTGAGACCTAAAAAGAGGGTAAAGGCTCAAATAAAAAGGACATGAGAAGGAGGATGGTGGAAAAGGAGAAAAAGGCTAAAACAGCCTTAACAATAGTTATGGAAAATGGGGGAAATGCAAGGAAATGGCTAACCAAACTAGAAAAGGGAGATCTAGGCGTTGTAGAGGGATGCTTCAAGCTCCCCTAGGATGTATTTCCAGAAAGAAAAGAGAATGAAAAAGGAGAATGGAGCACCTCACAATTTCAGCTCGATTCGGGGGTTGTAAGAGCTCCAAACAACGAGATCTTCAAGAGGGAAGGCTGCAAACTTCAATGGGATGATGGAGTGTGGTCGTTTTAGGCTAGGAATGGATTTGGGGGTGGTTTGGAACCACGGATTTGGGAGAGGGCAGTTAGAGAACGAAAATGGAGCTAGGGATGGGGCTTTTTGTGAAGGATGTACATCTTTTGGGGGGTTTCAAGGTACGGACCGCATACCAGGGGGCTACCCTAGCCCCCAAACTCCTCCAGCCCAAAGGCCAGACCCATCTGACGAGCCATCGCCGGTGAACTTTCAAATTGGCCATTGAGGCCATATGGAATGGGTTCCCCTTGCCCTAGGGATTCCAAAAAGGCATGGTTCCCACCTTGGTTTATTGTAGATTGCCCTAGGGAGGCCCAAACATCTATTCGAGGCTTTTCAGGGTCAATCTGCAATCCTGAATATAAAACCCTATCATGCAGCATATGATTTTGGGGTAGAAGGAGCTATTACATCCATCTAACCCATTATTTGCTAAAGAAAGCTAAGTTAGAATGGCCTTATGGCTATTTTTCATGAAATTTTACTATTCACTGTAAAATTTTATGAAAGTATGATTTTATGTTATTTTCACATTAGGATTGATGCCTAACATGAAAAAGATAAGAGAAAATTAAAGATTGGAGTGGTGAGAGGAAGAATTTCAAAGATTTTCGGTGAAACAGGGTTTTTAAGCCCTGACGACTGAATACAGGGGTTGTGGTTGTCCCACAGCCCAATGATTTACATTTATGGGTTTAAAATCATTCAAAGAATGTCTTAACCCACTTACATACAACCTAAGAGCTACTCAAGTCGCTTCATGCGACCCTAGACGCGTTATAGACTCGATCACGCGATCGAAATGAATAGACTTCGCCTATTGGCGAATCTGCGATCTTAGAAATATTTCTAGACCCTTCTCGCACCCACCTAAGTCAAAGGAAATGACAGCGTGCGTCGCGTGACCATAACCCAGGGCCGGTTTAATCCAAATCATACTCTGATACCATCTGTAACATCCCAAAAATCGGGGGGTCGAGTAAAAACTCCACTCCCGAGTTTCAAAATGTTATTTATGCAACATAGATATGTATGATTGAATGTTGTCTGTGATAATGTATTAAACATGAGTGAGATTAAGCCAGAACAACATATCATACTCCAGAGACAGTTAAACTAGCAAGCGAAAGACTGTGATAGTATGTATAACATATATAAACTGTTGTATGTCTCCAGAGTGTGAACATGTTACCAGGTTATATACATACATGTATGCTCCAAAAGTAAACCAAAAGGATATACATGAGTGTCCTCAACATATAAAATGACAAGTGTCAAGGTATCTAATCAACCTCCCCGTAATCCCGTCAATCAGATCATGCATAAAGGAGAGATCCTCCTCATCATCATCAAGTCCAGCACCGCCTCGCAGGCCACGCCGTCATCTGCAATCACAATAGGGACTGGTGGGTGTCCGGAAACACCATCCTGTAACGTGGGAGTGAGTGATCAACTCAGTGGGATAAGAGAGCAGAGATTAGCATGTTATCAAATCAATCATGCGATAATAGTAAAGCAGTAATTCAAACAATCCTAATACTGTTTTTAATGCAATATGACATGACGTGATGTATGCCCTCACCGACGATCTCCCTCATACGGCAACATCTTACGACCGTGGCATGCCACACTCCCTAGAGTGCTCCACATCTTCTAAGCACATGCAATGCTATGGTGATATGATTTCTGAGTTGTTATTAGTCCATTCAAACAGCAGGATTGGGAAACTAAGGTACTTCCCTTGTATCAATCCCAACACAGATCCTGTCTAGAGTCGTCACTCCTAGTAATCTCATACGATGTATATTTTGTAGGTCGCTGCAAGGGTTGTCAGGGCTGTTGCACGCACTCGTTGCTCCGCTCCCCCATCACCTTATCAATATAGGCCTACTGTACTCTACTGCTGCGGAAGGGTCGTCGCCTCCCGTAGACTCAGAATACGCTCGCGGTCACTACAAAGGGTTGCCAGGGCTGTTGCTCGCACTCGTTGCACCGCTCTCCCATCACCTTATCAATGTAGGCCGACAATAAGAATATAGTGTCCCATACCACCATAATCTGCTCACGAGTCTAGGTGCTCATTGGTCACTACGGGGAGGTTTGTGGCCCCAGCATAGGCCGACAGCTCGACCACGGTGTCCCATACCACCATGCCCGGCTCATGAGTCTTTATGGATCAAGGTACTATGGTTAACAGGGTTTACAATGGTAAGTTCAGTACCCTAGGTTCAAGCAGTTATGACTCATGCAGGGTGAACATACAACGGCTAGTCGGGTTACTTGACGGGCTCGACTAGCACGATCGCATCGCAAGTCGAACGACATGAAGTGCGTAAAACACTTCGCGTGGCCTAACCACTGCCGCCAACTCCAACACGACTCGCGTTCATCGACGCGTCCTTCGTGGCCAAGATAAGCTAACCACGAATTCGCTCGGTTTCCGACTGCCTGGACTACGTATAGTCCCAAACACATATGAATCCACGTCAGTGATCATGTGAGAGTATTGGAAATGAAACACAACCATGTGAGCATGTTAACACATGTTATATCGTACAACTTAAGTAAATCATCTAACACATGCCTTTCGTACATATAATGAACTTATGCATATCGCCAACATATAGGAAATCCTCTCTATTAGCCTATTAATTGAGAATTCAATCTCAAACTAAATCATAAGAAAATCATCAAGTACATGTTATAGCATACCACTTAAGTGCAACATCAAGCATATGCATTTCATACATATAGTGAAATCGTACATATGGCTAACATGTAGGAAATCATTTACATCAGTATATTAATTGAGAAATCAATCTCAAATTAATTCATAACACCATTTAATTCAATACATACTAATACAAGCATTTATACAAACACTTACACTACACACTTGAGTCTACATATAGTATGTCGACCCGAGATGCGCATTTAGGCTAATCTCTTCGCCAAACTAATTATGCACGCATTCCTAAGATTCTAATGCGACAACAATTCATGTCAATCACATCAGTAAAATATGAATGAAAACAGTACTTCCTACAAATGACTAAAATGCCCTAAATCTCATATTCTTCGTTGATTTACGAAACAGGAAACGGACAGCATGTTGTACATGTCAAATGGCGTTGCCGTCAAGAATCTACTATTAAATGACATTGAAAGCTTTGGAAACAGTCAATCAAAGCATCTAATATCCGCACCTTATCTGTTATAAACGTGTGAATTCGAACGGAGCGTATACGCTTCGTCTACGGCGAATAGAGAACCTAATTTACAAGATCTATGAGTTAACAAGCTATGTAACGAAAGGAATGCCAAATCAGCAACTTCTAGGGTTTTTCTTACCTGAAAACGCGGAGGAATCGCCGGGAAAGTGATCGGAGTGCGTTGCCTAAGCACGTACAGCACGTGGCACAAGCAGCAGGGAATTCTCTCCCACCTTCTCTCACAAACTCTCACCTTTTCTCTCTCCCAATCTAGGGATTTTTGCAAATTCGGATGGGAGAGAGGAGTGAGGGTTTCAACCCCTTTTATAGCCTAAAATATGCCCAAAATAGGCTTGGGAACAATGTTTACTTGATGCTTAACCAAATCGGGGCTGTTTCGATCCAGAAGAGCATTTCTGAAGGTCCCCTGGCCAAATGCGGTCGGACTTAAGCTCATGCATACTGGATCTAGAACGCATCAAGTTTTCAGACCGGTAGGGTTCCCAGATCGCACGTGGCGGTCCAATTTCAGTTCAACGGTCATCGCACCTAGATCAGGTCTACAAATCTCGTGATATGAAATAGAAATTTTTCTTAATCCGAGGGTGTAATTTGGCTGGATTCTGACAGTCAGAACGGTCAACACTGATGCGTCAAATCGTGTGCCAGATTTGAATTTGAAATTCCAATTATGTCCCTATTCGCACTCTCTTCGGTCCGGGCTCAATGAAATGACCTGTGATTATCGGTTTGACTTGATTTTCGAAATGAGTGTCAAGTCCAGCTAGGCGGTTCTAACGGTCTAAGATAGGAGGTATCGGACTTTCGACGTGCGGTCTAGATCCAATATAAAGATTCAAAGTGGTCCAGAGAACAAACCTGCTTAGAGTTTGGTCTGAGGTTATAGAGTCATTGGTTCTACTCGATTTGGGTCTTGTAGAATGTATTTAAAGTAATCAGGGACTGTTTCCCAGCTACTTCAGCGTTGCGCTAGATAACTTATGCTTAATTTCTAAAGGAATTAATCCTAAGTGGTTTCTTTGGCTATGGAATTGGGTTCTAAGCGATTTTTCAGGTGTTTTAGTCGACCCATTGCCTAAGGATATTTAATCCCAAGTTGGCCAAAACCCGGGGTGTTACACCTGCCTAGCTCGGTAAACCTATTCTCATACTCCGTCACCGACATGCCTCCCTGACGAAGGCGAAGGAACTCACTCTCCTTCTCATGGCGGTACGTAACAAGAAAATACTTTTCATGGAAGCGTGCCTCAAACGCTGCCCACGTCCACTCATATCCCTCCCCAACTGTGCGGAGAATACTGTCCCACCATAGGCTAGCCTCGTTCTCAAACATGAAGGTGGCCAGCTCAACCTATTCCGCCTCGGAACAGTGCAACGGTCTCAGCATCTTTGACATGCGGTCTATCCAATACTCAGCCTCCTCGGGTGTGTGAGTACCCTAAAATGTAGGAGGCCTCAAGGGATAAAATTGCTTGAATGTACTGCTCACACTAGTATGCCCAACAGGGTGTAGAGGCGAGGCAGGTGGAGTCACCGCCATCGACTGAGCAAAGATGCCAGCCATGGAGGACAAGAACTGTTGCTGCTGCTGTATCAACAACATCATCTACTCTAGCCTATCAGGAGGCGGAGCGGACTGTGATGTAGAAGGCGTCGACGTAGACGCACGGTTCTGCTCGGGAACCGCAAGTGTAGCTAGAGGCACCACAGAAGGTGTCACAGGAGGTGGCCAAGCAGCAGGGCCAGAAGCCGGAAGAGAACTTGGCATGGGATCTATTCGAGATGGGCCCAAATGAGGGTCCATAGGAGTATCGTACAGGGAAAGGGCCCCATCTAGTGAATCTCCAGAGAAAGACGGGACGAAGATCTCGAACCCTTATGTGGCATACCCTACACACAACAGAGGGTATAAACCAATAAGATTAGGCATTCCCACACTCCATCCACAGCATTAACTTCACAAGCCAAAGGAATAACATGCATTTCATTAACAAAATTATCACAATACATGATTTACAGCATTACATGAATCGCGATAAAGAAAGCATGTGAACAAAACACTAAACTTCAACCACTAAACTTTAAACACTGAACAACTACCAACTGCCAAACAACTAGCAAACCACATATAAACATAAACATAAGTAACAAACAAGCAAACAATGACTACGAAAAGCCTATTCATCGTAATCTGGCGATGGAGGAGGGGCACCCTTATCCTTCAGGCAACATAGGATGGTCTTCAGAGTGCGGGTTACTTTCTTGAACTTACTATTCACGAGGTCCCACAAATCCCCAATATCCTATCGAAGAGCAGCCTGACCCTCCTCGAGTCACACTATACGGGCATCCCTATCAGCCTGAGTCGCAGGAGGAGGACTCTCATCAGTATCCTAGGCCTCCTCTTCCTCTTCTTCTTGGACTTCTTCCTTTATCTCTGCCCCACCTTCCTCTTCACTATCATATTCTTCCTTGCTTTCATCATCTAGTTGGGTCTCACGCTGCCGAGGCCCTATCTTCATCTAGTTCAGAGTAGCCTCATTGATATAATGGACCGGCACAGCAACTCAGCCCCAAGTATGTAGGAAAACTCGAGTGCAATCTTGCATATGAGTTGGCCGAAAGGAAGTGACTCAGACGTTCTTCTTGATTGCGCGATAAGGATGATCTGTCGCAGCACAAACGTAGGCATGCAAACCTTCTCTCCCAGCCTACTTAATACAGAAAATGTACCATGAGACGCGTGCATTCACTGCGATTGCTCCACCTGGGATAAATATTGAACGTGTAGATGTGGTGAAGTAGACGAAAATCGCCTGACATATGGGTCGCTAAGAGGCTCTTGTTATGCTGCAACGTAACCATACGACCACATAGAAACCTGGTGCGGCGATCTCTCTCATGAATACTATTCAGATTCTTAGCACTTGGATGTACCTCACCAAGTGGCACGTTCAGGAGTCGAGCTATCAACGTAACATTAATTATGGCTTCCCGATCTCTACCGAAGGAGACCTTGAACTGCAACGGCTCCAACATAGGGTCCCGAATATGAGCATATAAGGCACGAACAGTTCTCACATTAGCACGAGACTCACCCTCAAATAGCGGACCCCACCCTGCAGCTTCCATACGCTCGAACAACAAATACTCACCAAAGAGTCACCCACCCACATGCGCTTCAAAAAGAACTCTACGGTCTGCATAAGCGCCATGAGCCAACTTTGCCAACAACGCCCTTCCAAAAGGTGTGTGGGGTTCCAAATCCCGTTTCGAATGTAACTCTCTCCCAATACTAGAACTCGCGTTAGCTCCTCTAGGCCGCCTTGAACGAGCGGGATGACTAGGCCCAGCCTCGTCTGCAGGGGCACGCTTCTTGCCTATCAACAAAAGGATGGTGGAAAATGAGAAAAAGGCTACAATCACCTCCATGAAAGCCATGGAAAGAGAAGGAAAATGGAGAAAAAGGCTGACCTAATGGGTTTCCACGGATCTAGGCCTTAAAGAGGAATGAAATGGGTGAAAGAAAGGGAAAATAGAAGAAAGAAAAGATTAAGATAAGAAAGGTTGGGGGCTGGCACGTTTCAGAGCTCAAATGGGAGCTATGGGAGCTCCAATCTTATAAAATGGAAGAAGTAGATGCTGGGTATCGCTGTAAACGATGGAGGGGTGAGGGAAATAAAAAAAAATGAAAGAAAGGATGATTGGAATGGAGTTTGGAGAGACAAAACAATAAGTTTGAAAGAAAAGGAAAGCTTGGGAGGTCACTTTGTGAAGGAGGTAAGGGATTTGGAATGAAAGGAGGGTCGAACCCTGTATCATAGGGTCCTACTAGACCCCAAACACGATCGGCCCGGGCGGCCCTCACCGACCTCTGGACTATCTGGCTAGGGCTCGCCAAATGGGTGAGGTCCTCCCCACCCCCTTTGTCTAAAAAAGTTTATGTCCCACCCTGGAACCCCCTAGAACTTGATCGTTTGGCCCCCTCTTCCGATTTGAGCCATTTCGGAACTAATCTGATCTTGATTCACTATTACCAATTTCTAACAGCTGGAATGGAATGAAATTCGGCTTATACCATTCAATTGACGGTCTAAAGGTGATTTGGGGTTGCCATGTGTGATCAGGAGTGAGCACGGACACGATCTTGGTGATCAATTTCAGTAAACTTTCCCCGAAAGACAAACTGGGAGTCCTAGTGTTGTTTTTAAATTGTTCTCGCACCCTCCTACGTTATAGTGGCATTAACGTACGGTGTGTGACTCTAACCCAGGTCCAGATGAATCTAGATCATGCTCCGATACCAACTTAAACGCTCTGAAAATCGGGGGTCGAGCATATCTCAGCTCCCAAGTTCCAGAACATCACTTTTTTAACATTGTTTGATGTTAGATGAACGTTGTCTGTGTTAATGCATAAAACATGAAATAGATCAAGCCAGATCAGTAGACATAATTCAGGGATATTGAGATAAAGCAAATGGAAGACTTAAATACATAAATAATTCAAAACTAATCCCCAAATGATGCGTACTAAGCCCAGGGCAATGTATACAATTGTGTCTCAATACATATATCTACTGTGCAAAATAATCCAATACATATCCCAAAAATCCCACTGGTTAGGACGCAACTCACATGAACCCTCCTGTGAACTGCATGTATGAGAATGCCTCCTCATCCTCATCAAAGTCTGGCTCCGCCTCACTAGCGTCACCATCACCTACAACTATATTAAAGTCTGGTTGGTGTTTAAGCACCATCCCAGAATATGGGAGTGAGTGATCAACTCAGTAGTACTATACAGTAAAGGTTAACATGTTATCAATCCAATCAAGAAGTAATGATAAGGCAGTACAATCAAACATGTCCCAGATACTCTTGTTAATTAGCGAATGTTATGAAGAATGATGCATGCCCTCACCACAATCCCCTCTGCGACATCATTTAACAATCGCGACATGAATCACTTCCTCAGTGCTCTATCATCAACCCCATTAGTACATGCAAGGCGATAAGATGAACATGCTTACCAAGTTCTTATTAGTCCTTTTCATACAGCAGAATTAAGAAGCTAAGACTCCTCCCTTATATCAATTCCCAAACATTGATCTATTCTAGGGTCGTCAGTCCTAGGAAATATCATACGATGTTATGGTTCTTAGTCACTGCAAGGGCTGCCAGGGCTATTGTGCGCAATCGTTACACCACTCCCCCATCACCAAATTAATACAGGCCGATAACAAGAATATAGTGTCCCATACCACCATAATCTGCTTAGAGTAGGGTGCTCACTGGTCACTACAGGGAGGTTTGTGGCCCTAGCGTAGCCGACAACTCGACCACGGTGTCCTATACACCAAGTCCTGCTCATGAGTCTTAGGGGATCAAGGTACCACGGTCAACGGGAGTTTCTATGGTAAGCTCAGTGGCTTAGATTCAAACAGTGGAGACCATACATGGTGAACAAACATCGGTCAATCGGGTTAGTCGATAAGCTTAACTAGGCCAAACGTACATTGAGTTGGATGACATGGAATGTATAAACACTCCGTGTGGCCTAACCACTGCTGAACACCCCAAGCATGACTCAGATTCGTTAAACTCATCCTATGTGGTGAAAACGACCTCAACCACCATTTGGAGTATGATTACCGATTACCCGGACTGTAGCACAGCCCTATTCACATACAGATCTAATAATTAACATATGATTCATATCCTGCATTCATATGAACATTCATGACATATAACAGGCACTTAAATACAGTACATGGAGGAAATCATACACACATTAACATGATTCATCTAAATACATAATCTATGGAGGAAATCATATACACATTGAACATGAATAATCTACGTTACATGATTCATGGAGAAAATAATACACCCAAATATTATGATGAAATCCCTATCTCAATCATCTTAGTGATAACATTTTATTAACTACTAACTCATTTAGGCATTTACACAAACAATTAGATTACACCATTCAACGTACATCACATATGTCGACTCTGTTGCATATTAGGGCAAGTCCTCTCGTCGAGGAGTTGATGCATACATATCAAGCATATAACAATGACAATTAATCATGGCAAGAAAATCAGCAAATTCCATACGCATACAAGTATTCTAACATATATATGAAATGTGCTATTTACAATATAAAGAATACATATACGGAAATCAAAACGGATAACGCATTTGGCATGGGTAATTGCATTCACAACATGAATAAATCATTATCTAACAATGAAAGTCTTGAAAACCATAACCTAAACGTATATAGTCCGCATCTTAGACCAGAAAATGCGTATTCGATATGATTCAAACAATGTGTCTTCGTCAACGGCGGATACGCTACCTATGGCATGAAACAGGTTAGCTAGAACTTCACTACAACTAGTCTAAGCTTCAAAACAAGTTAGGGTTAGCTTAACTTAACCAAAAATAGAATCAGAATCGTCGAAAGAATGATTCAGATATGCAGGAAGATGAATAGATGGACTAGGAAGAGTCCTACGGAGATCCAACAGGGTCTCCCACACTTTCTCTCTCTTTTCGTTCTTAGAAACCTAGGGTTAAGGAAATTCGTATGGGATTTGGAACTAAGGGTTTAAGGCCTATTTATAAGCCTAAACACGATGAAAATAGACTTAAGTTCAAGGTACACTTAGGTTATAACCAAATCGGGTCTGTTCCGATCCAACGGAGCACTTCTGGAGGTCCTCTTATCAAATGCGGTCGGACTTAAGCTCACTAGCATCGGATCTTTAGTAAGTTAAGTTTTCTGTTCGATCGGGTTTACAGATCGTCCGTGGTGGTCCAGCTTCAATTCAACAGTTACCAAACTTAAATCAGGGCTAGAAGTTCTATGATATGAAAGGGCCATCTATCCTGATCCGAGGGTGAATTTGGGTCGAATTCTAATGGTTAGAATGCTTAAAAATAATGTGCAAGTGGAACGTTCTAGATTACTTAAAAATATATTTAATTTTTCAAAAATCCTTATTTTCCTACTCTCTTTACTCCGGGCTTAATAATATGGTCTCAGGACATCATTTGGGCTTTATTTTCTAGGTGATTGTCAAGTCCAACTAGGTGGTCGTAATGGTCTAGGTTCATAGCTATCAGACTCTCGATGCGTGGTCTAGAACCAATACAAAGTTACAAATCATTCTCAAGAGCAACTGGGTTTAGAGTTGGATCCTAAATTTCAGGGTAAGATAGCGTTAAGGATTTTCTAGGTTCTGGGTCTTACAGATCGCAATGAAAGCTATCGATGCTAATTCCATAAGTAATCCAGTTTAGCGATAGCTAAAACACATTAAAGTTCTAAAGGATTTGATTATAAAAGATTTCTGCCAAAGGTGGTACTCGAGTCTAAGTATGGATTTTTCTAAGTCATTACAATCTACCCCCCTAAGAAAAAAATTTCATCCTCGAAATTCTTACCTTCTCATACTCGAGAATCTGGGGGTAATTCTTCCTGACTTCAGCTTTCGTCTCCCAGGTAGCTTCTTCTTTGCTGTGGTGCGTCCAAGGTACCTTCACAAGTGGGATACCCTTGTTACGCAATACCTGCTCCTTCCTATCCAAAATACGCGTCGGGCACAGTTCATAAGTTGCATCCTCGCTCAACCGCACTTGCTCCCATCTGATAATATGGGAAGGATCAGGAAAATACTTCTTCAGCATGGACACATGAAAAACATTATGCACGCCTGCGAGTGGTGTGGGCAAAGCAAGAAGATACGCTACTACCCCCACTCGATCAAGTATCTGGAATGGACCAATAAATCTCGGCGTGAGCTTCCCCTTCTTACCGAACCTAAGAACTCCTCGCATAGGAGAAACCTTCAGGAATACATGGTCCCCAACATCGAATTCAAGCAGTCGCCATCTCGTTTCGGCATTACTTTTCTGCCTGCTCTGTGCGGAGAGCAGCCGACGACGAATAATGTCAATCTTCTCTGAAGTCGCCTGAACCAACTTTAGGCCTATCAAAGTCTTCTCGCCCACTTCTGCCCAATAATGCGGTGCTCTGCACGGGCGACCATACAATGCCTCATAGGGAGCCATACCAATGCTTTCCTGGAAGTTGTTGTTGTACCCGAACTCTACATAAGGAAGATAGTCATCTCAACTGTCCTTGAAGTCCAATGCACAAGCTCTTAACATATCCTCCAAAATCTGATTCACACGCTTCGTCTACCCATCTGTCTGTGGATAGAACGGGGTACTGAACTTCAACTTCACACCCATCGCTTCCTGGATACGAGTCCAGAAGATAGATGTGAATCGGGTGTCTCTACCTGACACAATCTCCAAGGAAACTCAATGCAGACGCACAATCTCGCTGATATACAATCTAGCCAACTCGTCTACAGAATTTGTGACTCTAATCGGTAGGAAATGAGCTGACTTCGTCAACCTATCAACGATCACCCAAATAGAGTCATGTCCTTCCTCGTCTTCGGTAGACTAGAAAAAAAGTCCATGAAAATAAAGTCCCACTTCCATTCAGCTATGGGCATGGGCTGAAGTACTCCAAGAGGTCGACGATGCCCTGCCTTAACCTACTGGCACATGAGACAATGGGATACGAACTCCGCAATGTAGACCTTAATATTGTCCCACCAATACGATCTCTTCATATTCTGATACATCTTCATGCTACCTGGATGCATCGCAAGCCTTGAACTGTGGGCTGACTCAAGAATCTCTCGTCTCAAGTCAGGTACGTCTGGAATGCATAGATGGGCATGAAATCGCCAGCCTCCATCCGTACTAATAGTCCACTCAGAGTCACTGTCGGTGCCAACCCGCTCCTTCATCTTCATCAGAAATTCATCGCCTGCCTGAGCCTCAATGATACGGCTATCTACGAGTAGTTGTACATGAATATGTGCGACAACTTCATACAGCACTTCCACTATGAGCTTCTGCTCAAAGTCTCGCACAAATTCCACCATAGCCCATTCCGTCACCATAGTTATATGCCCTAGAGGGGGGGTGAATAGGGCAATGCTAAATAAAACTTAAAACAACAGAATAATAAAAGAAATAAAGCACAATGCTGAATTTTACAAAAAATAATCTCAATAAACCAGATTTAAGAGAATGATACTATATCAGTTCTAAGGACAACCGTACACCAAAAACCAAAGGATTAAGGTAGGACAACCTTATTTCTAGAACGTCCTTTGTATCACAAACCAATGAGGAATAAAAAGCAAAGAAACCAAAATAATTTGTAGAAATAAATCCTAAGTTATTACAACATTCCCCACACTTGCTTGAAATAAAATGATTATAACATTCATCCACAACTGCAATCCACAAAACTAAATGAATAAAGAAATGAAAGAATAAAACACATCCACAACACAACGATATATAGTGGTTCGCTTGTGTGTACACCAACTGTTATCCAATAGCCACACAGAATGCTACTCCACTCCTAATATCCTCACACAGGGGATATTAGCATGCACTATCAAAATAGGTTTCACAAGTTTACCTAAAACCTTCATAATTGTGTCTTTTTATCACGGGCTTACACAATCCAACAACCCACACAATCTGAGTTTTCTGGCTCTCCTCAGATAACCAAAACAATGAGATCTTTCTGGAAAATCTCAAACAAAACTAAAGAAAGTAAATTACATAAATGTAAAATACCTGAATCTCCTTTTGAAGTAGCCATGTAGAACCAATCGGAGTAGAAGTTTGATTCAACGTTCAAAGTTGAATACTCACTTTAAGAATGGTTCTAAGTCTAATTGATTTTAAATCAAAAGGGCTAGTTCTATTTGATTATGAATCCAAGAAGAAGGAATATCAGAAGTTCCCCTTTTCAAATAAGATTGGAATGCAGATCAAAATTAAATAATAAACAAGCTAGCATAAGGAATATTAAATGAGCACAAAGTAGCTTAAAAATAAACACGAACTTATCTCAAAGTATAGTTTAAAGATTGCTTGAATTGAATCTGAAGTTCATGCTCTATTTATAGCTTGAAAAATCCCATCTACGACTGGTCTTAGGATCCGAAGACTGGTCGTAGCTTCAAAGATTTTCAAAGATTTCTACGGGATAAGGATTAGCTGTTCCACACTAGTCTTGGGTAGCCTACGACCGGTCGTGGGACACTTACGACCGGTCGTGGGCCACCTACGACTGGTCCTGGGTCACCTACGACCGGTCGTAGGATCCCCAGTTTAGTTGGTGGAGTTTGAGTCGTAGGGCTAAGACTAGTCGAAGGATGAGTCGAACAACTCATAGGAGTGGTCGTGGGATGTCCAGGACTGGTTGTAGGACAACCAGAAAAATCTAAAAATCTTCAACAACCTAGGACTGGTCCTGAAAAACTTAAGACTGGTCGTAGCAGAGCTAGGACTGGTCTTGAAGTCCCTAGGACTGGTCTTAGAACAGCCCTAACAAGCATATTAAAATATACGAATTATGTATCCAGAATGGCCTACAGTAAAGCCCATCCTAAGGTCAATCTAAGGTCAAACAAACCTTAAAAGTGAGATGGACATTGATAGTCTGTACACTTATATGAACCTTAAGAGAAGCTTGAGAATTTATGACTCTTGTTGTAGGCCTTCTCGAGCTTGATCCTTTCTTGAGTTAACAAAGTCTTCTTCTATACTTGTACTTGTTTGAATCTTAATCATGCATACTTGAAGACTTCTATTCTTGAATTCTTCATCCATGACTTGAAACTTTCTTCATTTAAGTTCTTGTCTTGAAATGCGATGTCTTGAAGTTATGAATAGTCTCAAACATGAAACACAAGATATACAAGACATAGATATAGGTTTTGGCACCACAAAATTTGACAACCAAAGGGATATGAAATCATAGCACTTACAATCTCCCCCTTTGTCAAATTTGTGACAAAACACATATCATACAGATAAGAGCAACATCATACAAATTACACTACTCCCCCTGAGAGATACAAGTGTTGCTCATGTAATAAATAACATGTAAACATCAAGACTCCATATTCTTAATCCACATATCCTTCTCAATCAATCAATCCAAACAAATTACTCCCCCTTTCCCATACTACTCCCCCTTTTTATCACAAAATGACAAGGGAAGGACACAATAGTAAAGAGAACAACAACATAGAGAGTAAAAATAAGCAGATAATGAGAACGAAATATGAAAGGACATACCATATTTCAAAATATAAACCAGAATCATCAAGTCATAACCAAGTTAATACAATATCCAAAAGAAAAGAAAAGATAATGTTATACAATCCAAAAGATAATCCGCCTAATCTATAACACCCCATATTTTTTACCAACCTGAGATTAGACGTCCTTAGGTAATGAGTCAACCATAACACCTTAGTAACCTCTCAGAACTCAATTTCAAAGCCAAAGAAATCATGTAGAACCAAATTCTTTAGAATTTAACGAGAATTAGCTAGCGCTACACTAGATTACCTGTGAAATAAGTACCAACCACTTTAAATACGATCTGTAAGACCCAAAACCTCTAGCATCATTGACGCTACGTTATCCTAAAATCTAGGATCAAACTCTAAACCGGTTTGTTCTCAGGAACCCTTTGAAACCTCGTATTTGATTTAGACCGCACGTCGAAAGTCTGATATCTACAATCTTAGACCATTATGACCGCTTGGCTGGACTTGACAATCATTTCGAAAATCAAGCCCAACCGATGTTCTGAGGCTATTTCATTGAGCTTGGACTGAAGAGAGTGAGAAATGGTTAAAGGTTAAGGAAATTAATTCTAAATCTGGCACGTGTCGTTGCGCGTTATTATTAAGCGTTCTGACCGTCTGAATTCAACCAAATTTCACCATCGGATCAGGAAAAATTTCTCTTTCATGTCATGAGACTTGTAGACTTGATTTAGGTACGATGACCGCTGAACTGAAACTGGACTGCCACGTATGATCTGCGAACTCTACCAGTCTGAAAACTTCGTGTGAGCAAGATCCAGTGACCATGAGATTAAGTCCGACCGCGTTCGGCCAGGGGACCTCCCGAAACGCTCTTTTGGATCGGAAAAGTCCCGATTTGGCTATAACCCAAGTATACCTTGACTTAGAGTCTAGTTTGGTCATACTTGGGCTTATAAAAGGGGTTTAAACCCTTAGCCTTCTAACCCATACGAATTTGGGGAAAACCCTAGGAGAGGAGAGAAAAGATAGAGAAAGTGAGGGAGAAGCTGGTGATTTCTCCAGGGATTCTTCCATGCTGCTCCACGTGCCAAAGCCACCCACCTGCATCGCTATTCTGGCGATTCCAACTTCGTTCTAGGTAAGAAAACCCTACCCTCTTGCTGTTTTAGGGATTCCTTTGATTCAAATACCGAAGTAGCTTACGTATCTTGTGCATTAGGTCGCATTTACGCCGTTGACGAAGCGTATACATTCTATTCGAACCGATACACATCTAAGGCGAAAGGTGAGAATTTTAGACGCTTTGATTGACTGATTTCAAAGCTTTTAATCTTGTTTAATAGTAGATTGTCGAAGAGAACGCCGTTTGACATGTAGAACATGCTGTCCGTTTTCCATTTCGTATACGTACGGGAAATATGAGATTTAGGGCATTTTGGGTATTTATAGAAAATACAGTATACGTCCGTATTTTGCTGAAATGATTGTCATAGCTATTTTTCATGTTATGATATTAGGAATGCATGCATGATCTGTTTGGCGAAGAGATTTACCCTAATGCGCACTTTGAGTTGACATATGCTATGTAAACTAAAGTGTGTAGACTAAGTGTATGTATAAATGTTTGTATTAGTATATATTGAGTAAATGGTGTTGTGAATTAGTTTTGAGATTTAATTCTCAATTAATATGCGGATGTATATGATTTCCATCATGTTTGCCATATGAATTGATTTCCTTATATGTATGGAATACATGTGTTGGATTGATTTGTTTACTTTGTATGCTATAACATGTGTTAACATGCTTGTATTGTTGTATTTTATTTCTATTACTCTCATATGATTATTGATGTGGATTTACAAATGCTTGGGGCTATAACCTAGTCCAGGCAGTCGGTAATGGATTGAATTCGTGGTTGGCTTCTATTTGCCACGAAGGACGCGTCGATGAACGCGATTCGTGTTCTGGGTTAGCGGCAGTGGTTAGGCCACATGAAGTGTTTTAAGCACTTCATGTCGCTCAGCTTGAGATTTGTTCATACTAGTTGAGCCCGTCAAGTAACCCGACTGGCCATTGTATATTCACCATGTATGAGTCATAACTGCTTGAACCTAGGGTACTGAACTTACCATTAAAAATCCTGTCAACCATGGTACCTTGATCCATAAAGACTCATGAGCCGGGCATGGTGGTATGGGACACCGTGGTCGAGCTGTCGGCCTACGCTGGGGCCACAAACCTCCCGGTAGTGACCAGTGAGCACCCTACTCTGAGTAGATTATGGTGGTATGGGACACTATATTTTTGCTATCGGCCTACATTGATAAGGTGATGGGGAAGTGGAGCAACGAGTGCGAGCAACAGCCCTGGCAGCCCTTTGTAGTGACCTTGAGTTTATCCTGACACCGTATGGGGGCGATGAGTCCTGATGCAGTCTTAAGGATATAAATAGGCCTGTATTGATAAGGTGATGGGGGAGCGGTGCAACGAGTGCGAGCAACAGCCCTGACAGCCCTTGTAGCGACATACAAATATAACATTGTATGAGATTACTAGGAGTGACGACCCTAGACAGGATCTGTGTTGGGATTGATATAAGGAAGGTACTTTAGTTTTCCAATCCTGCTGTATGAAAAGGACTAATAACAACCCGGTAATCATTATCCATATTGCACTGCATGTGCCTGGAAGATGTGGAGCACTGCGGGAAGAAAGCATGCTGCGGACGCAGATGGTGCCGCATGAGTGAGTATGTCGGTGAGGGCATCCATCATGTCATTTCATGCTTGCATTAACAACAGTATCTAGGAACATTTGATTGCCTTCTTTACTATTATCGCATGATTGATTTGATAACATGCTAATCTTTACTCAATGATTCCACTGAGTTGATTACTCATTCCCACGTAATGGGATGGTGTTCCGGACACCCACCAATCCCTATTTTAGTTTCAGATGATGGCGCTGCTTGTGAAGCGGAGCCGGACTTGATGATGATGATGAGGAGGATCCCTCCTTTATGCGTTTTCTGATCGACGGGATTACAGGGAGGTTGATTAGACGCCTTGACACTTGTCATTTTATATTTTTGGAGCACTCATGTATATTCTTTTCTTTCCATTTTTGGAGTATACATGTATTTAATTAACCTGGTAACATGTTTACACTCTGAAGATTTACAATTAATTATATATTTTATGTATTCATCACAGTCTTTCGCTTACTAATTTAACTATCTCTGGAGTATGATATACTATTTTGGCTTAGTCTCAATCTTGTTTAATGCCATTCTATAGACAACATGCATTTATCATTATCTATGTTGCATAAGTGACGTCCTAGAACTCGTAGTTGGGTTTCTACCCGACCCCCGATTTTCAGGGTGTTACATAATCAGATTCAGAGGAGAGAGCAGGGATAGTAGGATCAATCTGGTGTAAGCCCCTATTAATGTGATGAAGATATTTTTGCGTATATTTAAACAGCATATCGTGGACTATACTCATGTTATCAACCTTGTCCTCCAATGCACGAAGGCGTGCATCATAACTAGATGGATCGTAATCAGGATCATTTGGCTAATCAGATTCTATCTCATCAAATATCTCATCCATATTAACATCCTGTTGAGGAAGATCGCCAGCTTCCTCTTCATTTTCGGCTTCACCACCATCACCACTAACACCACCTTCATCTACTTGGCCATGAAGCAAATCCAATTTCATCTTATTAAGATTGGAATTATTGAAAATAAGATGATGAATTGGTGCCTCATTAATAGGTTTATCGACAAGCATGTGAGTGGTTAACACAGTCATAAGATAACCAAACGGAATATCACTATGACCCGGATGGAGACGAAACTGTATTATAAAATGACAAATCAAAGAAGGAAGGCAGACTATGGTACCAGAAGCAATAGAATGCAACAAACGAACCATGAAAGAAGTCAACTAGGTTTTATTATCAGACTGAGGATACAGATTTGAAATAAAAAAAATGATGTAACACTCTGTATCTAGGTAACAGATACTTTGAAGGTAGCGCATTCCCTTTGTGTGTCCATTGCGCATCAATTTTGCATAAGTCTCTTCTTAATTGCATTTTTCTGATTCAGATGGTTTGTCGTATAGAGTATGAATCGGTATACCTTCATCATTAACAGGTATATCCATAATACCCGATATCAAATGACGGTCTACTTCAAATTTCCCTTCTCTAGTATCAATTGAAAAAGTTAAGTTGTCAAGGGAAAATTCTGAGATACATGCAACCATTGATTGTGTAATAAACTGGTATGCAGGCCTACCCCAAAGCAAAATGTTAGCCCAGCCAATAGATTCAAGGAGAGGGACAATACCAAATGGAGAAATGTGATTGAGATTAGCAGTATGCTTAACGATAACATTATGGACACGCAAATCCCGTACATCTTGAGGATCATCTTCGGTTGACCGAAGGTGCCGTTTTGTTATCGGTGTAGATCTAAATGAGGATGGACCACGTGATATTTTCTTCTTCCCTCTAGCATCCATCTTCAGCAAGATATACAAAAAGTAAGAGAAATCCACAAAAAGAAGGATGAGTTTTCTGTAGATCAAAAAATTGAGAAGAAACCCTTGAAAAACCCAAGAAAAAGATGAAATAAGCTACACAATGATCAAATCAAAGCATAGAGAGCATGAATCTTCAAGAAAAATGAAGAAATAGGACTAACCTTGAAGAAATACAAGAAATCTATGACTGGTCAAGCCACGACTCGTTGTAGGTCGGAGTGGAAATGAAGAAGGAGATTTTTCCCAAATTATATCATATTCATGAGCTCCACGACTAGTCGAGTGCGGTGCACGACCGTTCGTACCACGACTGGTCGTGTACAGCTACGACCGGTCGAGTATCGACCCAAAATATATTTTTAATGTAAAAAATTAAAATACCAACAAATATAATATGAAATATATACACTATGATACATGTAAGAAAGAATACTCAATGTAAAATGCACATATCAAGATCAAATTTTAATTTATTAAATCTTCTTTTGTCGAGCGGTTTAGTAAATATATCAGCAAGTTGAGTTTCAGATGGTATATATTCCAACGAAATAACTTTTTCTTCAACCAACTTACGAATGTAATGATACCTAATGTCAATGTGCTTAGTACGTGATTGCTGGATTGGATTTTTGAAAATATTTATAGCAATGGAATTATCACAATGTAAGATCATTGAATTTTGATTAATTCTATAATCGCTTAGCATGCGTTTCATCCAAACTAGCTGAGTACATGCATATCTAGCTGCAATATACTTAACCTCAGCAGTGGAGAGTGATATTGAGCTTTGCTTCTTACTGAACCAAGAAACTAAGCAATTTCCAATGTAAAAACAACCACCACTGGTTGATTTTCTATCATCGAAATTACCGGCCCAATCAGCATCTGAGTACCTGGCTAATTGAACACTAGTATCAAAAGGATACCAAAGACCCAGATTTATAGTACTTGCGACATATCTAATAATCCGTTTAACAGCAGTAAGATGTGATTCCTTAGGATTAGACTGATATCTTGCACAAATACCAACACTTAACGTGATATCGGGTCTACTAGCAGTTAGATACAACAAACTACCAATCATACTACGATATAGTTTAGGATCTATATCTTTACCTGTAGAGTCTTTTGAGAGTATTAACATTGTACTTATAGGAGTATCAAAGTTCTTACCATTCTCAAATCCAAACTTTTTAACCAAGTTCGTAGCATACTTGGTTTGAGAAATGAAAATTCCATCAGGTTGTTGTTTTACTTGCAACCCTAGGAAATAATTTAGTTCACCAACCATGCTCATTTCAAACTTTGATTTCATTAACTCTGCAAACTCAATAGACATGTTAGAGAAAGTTGATCCATAAATAATATCATCAACATAAATTTGAACCATCAAAATATCATTGTTATGTTTCTTAACAAAGAGCGTCTTATCAACACTTCCTACTTGAAAGCTATGACTAAGTAAGAGTTTAGTCAATTTCTCATACCATTCCCTGGACGCTTGTTTTAGACCATAGAGAGCTTTTTTGAGATGAAATACATGGTCAGATAACTTGGGGTCTTCAAACCCTGAAGGTTGTTCAACATACACCTCTTCATGTAAATCGCCATTCAAGAAAGCACTCTTTACATCCATCTGATAAATATTAAATTTTCTAAAGCATGCAATGGAAATAAAAAGTCTGATTGATTCAAGGCGAGCGACTGGAGCAAAGGTTTCATCGTAATCGATGCCTTCAATCTGAGTGTACCCTTATACAACTAGTCTAGCCTTGTTTCGTATTATATTTCCAAGTTCATCAGACTTATTTTTAAAGATCCATTTTGTTCCAATAATGTATTTATCTTTAGGTCTAGGAACAAGATACCAGACATCATTATGAACAAATTGATTCAGTTCATCCTGCATAGCAACAATCCAATTTTCGTCAGAAAGTGCTTCTTTTACGTTGACCGGTTCTATTTGGGATGTAAAACAATCATAATTACATATGTTCTCAAGTTATTTGCAAGTACGAACTCCAGTGAGAGCGTTTCCAAGAATTTGATTGGTTGGATGATCTTTGACAGTCCTTGGTTCAGACTGTTTTTGACTTGATGAGGTATCTTGATTGTCGATAATAAGAGCTTCATCATCATCTGAACTCGGAGCTGGTGTATTCAAATGATCATCAATGACCACATTGATGGATTCTTAAATCACACCAGTTCTCTTATTTAGAACCCTATAAGCTCGACTGTTCAAAGAATAACTAAGAAAAATACCTTCATCAGTCTTCGTATCAAACTTTCCCAAATTTTCACGATCACGTAAAATATAACACTCGCTGCTAAAAACCCGAAAGTATTTGACAGTAGGTTTCTTTTCAAACCATAATTCATAAGCATTCTTATTATCAGATTTACTGGTATAAACCCGATTAATAATATAACATGTGGTATTAACTGCTTCAACCCAAAGATTTTTAGAGAGCTTCATGCTATTCAACATAACATTAGCCATATCCTGAAGCACTCTATTTTTTCTTTCAACTATACCATTTTGTTGTGGTGTTTTGGGCGCAAAGAATTCATGCGATATTCCCTGATCGCTACAGAATTTCACAAAACTACTATTTTCAAATTCGGATCCATGATCACTACGGATCTTACTAACATGAGAATCATTCTCATTTTGGATTCGTTTAATGACCGTTTTCACTTTATCCAGGGTTTCTGTAACACTCTGAATTTTGGCCAATCTGGGATTTGACGTCCTTAGCCAGTGGGTCAACTAAAACACCTGAAAAAATCGCTCAGAACCCAATTCTATAGCCAAAGAAACCACTTAGGATTAATTCCTTTAGAAATTAAGCGTAAGTTAGCTAGCGCAACGTTAGAGTAGCTGGGAAACAGTCCCTGACCACTTTAAATACGTTCTATAAGACCCAAATCGAGTAGAACGTATGACTCTATAATACTCTATAACCTCGGATCAAACTCTAAGCAGGTTTGTTCTCTGGACCACTTTGAATCTTTGTATTGGATCTAGACCGCGCATCGAAAGTCCGATACCTCCTATCTTAGACCGTTAGAACCGCCTAGCTGGACTTGACACTCGTTTCGAAAATCAAGCCAAACCGATAATCACAGGCCATTTCATTGAGCCCGGACCGAAGAGAGTGCGAATAGGGACAGAATTGGAATTTCAAATTCAAATCTGGCACACGACTTGACGCGTCAGTATTGAGCGTTCTGACCGTCAGAATTCAGCCAGATTACACCCTCGGATCAGGAGAAATTTCTATTTTATATCATGAGACTTTCAGCCCTGATCTACGTGCGGTGACCGCTGAACTGAAACTGGTCCGCCACGTGCGATCTGCGGACCCAGCCAGACTGAAAACTTAATACGTGCTAGATCTGGTACGCGTGAGCTTAAGTCCGATCGTATTCGGTCAGGGGACCACCAGAAAGCATCTTTTGGACCGAAACAGCCCCGATTTGGATATGCACTAAGTGAACTTTGTACCGGAGCCTATTTCGGGCAAGTTTGGGCTTATAAAAGGGGTTGAAACCCTCACTCCTCTCTCCCATCCGAATTTGCAAAAAAATCCCTAGATTGAGAGAGAGAAAAGGTGAGAGTTTGTGAGAGAAGGTGGGAGAGAATTCCCTGCTGCTTGTGCCACGTGCTGTACGTGCTTAGGCAACGCACTCCGATCACTTTCCCGGCGATTCCTCTACGTTTTCAGGTAAGAAAATACCCTAGAAGTTGCTGATTTGAGGTTCCTTTCATTTCCTAGCGAAGTAGCTAATAGAACTTGTGTATTAGGTTCTCTAATCGCCGTAGACGAAGCGTATACGCTCCGTTCGAACTCACACCCCAAAAAGAGAAAAGGTGCGGATTTTAGACACTTTGATTGACTGTTTCCAAAGCTTTCAATGTTGTTTAATAGTAGATTATCGACGGCATCACCGTTTGACATGTACAACATGCTGTCCGTTTCCTGTTTCGTAAACCGGCGAAGAATATAAGATTTAGGGCATTTTAGTCATTTGTAGGAAGTACTGTTTTCATGCATATTTTGCTGATGTGATTGACATGATTTGTTGTCGCATTAGAATGTTAGGAATACGTGCATAATTATTTTGGCGAAGAGATTCGCCTAAATGCGTACTTCGGGTCGACATACTATATGTAGACTTAAGTGTGTAGTGTAAGTGTTTGTATAAATGTTTGTATTAGTATGTATTGAATTAAATGATGTTATGAATTAGTTTGAGATGGATTTCTCAATTAATATGCTGACGTAAATGATTTCCTACATGTTGACTATATGCATGATTTCATTATATGCATGAAATGCATGTGCTTGATGATTCATGGTGATTTCATTATGATTTAGTTTGAGATTGAATTCTGAATTAATTTGCTAATGGAAATGATTTCCTATATGTTGGCGACATGCATAATTTCATTATATGTATGAAAGGCATATATCAGGTGATTTGCTTAAGTTGTATGTTACAACATGTGTTAACATGCTCATATGGTTGTATTTCATTTCCAATACTTTTACATGCTTTGCTGATGTGATTCCACATGTTTGGGACTATACTTAGTCCAGGCAGTCGGTAACCGAGCGAATTCGTGGTTCGCTTATCTTCACCACGAACGACGCGCCAATGAACGCGAGCCGTGTTCTAGAGTTGGCGGCAGTGGTTATGCCACACGAAGTGTTTTACGCACTTCATGTCGTTCGACTTGAGATGCGATCGCGTTAGTCGAGCCCATCAAGTAAGCCGACTGGCCATTGTATCTTTACCCTGCATGAGTCATAACTGATTGAACCTAGGGTACTGAACTTACCATTGTAAACCCTGTTAACCATGGTACCTTGATCCACGAAGACTCATGAGCCAGGCATGGTGGTATGGGACACCGTGGTCGATCTGTCGGCCTACGGTGGGGCCACAAACCTCCCCGTAGTGACCAGTGAGCACCTATGACTTGTGAGCAGATTATGGTGGTATGGGACACTATATTCTGGCTGTCAGCCTACATTGATAAGGTGATGGGGGAGCGGTGCAACGAGTGCGAGCAACAGCCCTGACAGCCCTTTGTAGTGACCGCGAGTGTATTCTGAGTCTAGGGGAGGCGACGATCCTTCCGTAGCAGTAGAGTACAGTAGGCCTGTATTGATAAGGTGATGGGGGAGCGGTGCAACGAGTGCGTGCAACAGCCCTGACAGCCCTTGCAGCGACCTACAAAATATACATCGTATGAGATTACTAGGAGTGACGACCCTAGACAGGATCTGTGTTGGGATTGATATAAGGGAAGTACCTTAGTTTCCCAATCCTGCTGTTTAAATGGACTAATAACAACTCAGAAATCATATCACCATACCATTGCATGTGCCTAGAAGATGTAGAGCACTTGAGGGTCGATTGCATGCCACGGTCGTAAGATGGTGCCGTATGAGGGAGATCGTCGGTGAGGGCATATATCACGTCTTGTCATATTGCATTAACAACAGTTTTAGGATTGTTTGATTTACTGCTTTACTATTATCGCATGATTGATTTGAGAACATGTTAATCCTTGCTCTATTATTCCACTGGGTTAGCTACTCACTCCCACGTTACGGGACGGTGTTCCTGGACACCCACCAGACCCTATTGTGATTGCAGATGATGGCGCAGCTTGTGAGGCAGAGCTGGAATTGATGATGATGAGGAGGATTCCTCCTTTATGCGTGTTCTGACCGACGGGATTACAGGGAGGTTGATTAGATACTTTGACACTTGTCATTTTATATTTTTAGTGTCCTCATGTATATTCGTTTTGTCTACTTTTGGAGTATACATGTATGTATATAACCTGGTAACATGTTCACACTCTAGAGACATACAACAGTTTATATATGTTATACATGCTATCACAGTCTTCCGCTTGTTAATTTAACTGTCTCTGGAGTATGATATACAGTTCTAGCTTAATCTCACTCATGTTTAATACGTTATCACAGGCAACATTCAATCATACATATCTATGTTGCATAAATAACATGTTGGAACTCGGGAGTTGAGTTTTCGCTCGACCTCCTGATTTTCGGGATGTTACAGATGGTATCAGAGCATGATTTGGATTAAACCGAGCCTGGGTCATGGTCACACGACGTACGATGTCGCTTCCTTTGACTTAGGTGGGTACGAGAAGGGTCTAGAAACACTTCTAGGATCCCAGATTCGCCAATAGGCGAAGTCTATTCATTTCAATCGCGGGATCGAGTCCGTAGTGCATCTTGGGTCACGTGAAGCAACCCGGATAGCTCCTAGGTTGTTGGTGAGTCGGTTGAGACGTTCTTTGAATGATTCTAAACCTGTTAATGTGAATCCTTGGGCCGTGGGACAACCACGACCCCTGTATTCAATTGTCAGGGCTTAAAAAACCCCCGTTTCACCGAAAATCTTTGAAATTCTTCCTCTCACCACTCCAATCTTCGATTTTTTTCTTATCTTTTTCATGTTAGGCATTAATCCTAATGTGAAAATAACATAAAATCATACTTTCACAAAATTTTATAGTGAATAGTAAAATTTCATGAAAAATGGCCATAAGGCCATTCTAACTTCACTTTCTTTAGCAAATAATGGACTGGATGGATGTAATAGATCCTTCTACTCCAAAATCATATGCTGCATGATAGGGTTTTGTATTCAGGATTACAGATTGGCCCCGAAAAGCCTCGAATGGATGTTTGGACCTCCCTAGGGCAATCTACAATGAACCAAAGTGGGAACCATACCTTTTTGGAATCCCTAGGGCAGGGGGATCCCATCCAATATGGCCTCAATGGCCAATTTTTAAGTTCACCGGCGATGTCATCGCCGATTCGGTGATGCATCGCTGGTCAACCTCTTCCGTTTGGTCTGGGCTTTGGGCTGGAGGAGTTTGGGGGCTAGGGTAGCCCCCTGGTATGCGGTCCGTACCTTGAAACCCCCCAAAAGATGTACCTCCTTCACAAAATGCCCCTCTAAGCTCTCCTTTCTTCACATTTTTGCTGCCTTCCCTTCAAATCTCGATGTCAAACCTCTCCCAATCTCATTTTAGGTCACAACCGACCCTACTCCATCACTCACAGCCGTTGGCACTCCCTTTCCTCTCCACTTTTATCATTTGGAGCTCCCACAATCTTCATAAAAGGCTAAAAATCGTGAGGTGCTCCATTCCCCTTTTTCATTCTCTTTTCTTTCAGAAAATACATCCTAGGGGAGCTTGAAGCATCCCTCTACAATGCCTAGATCTCCCTTTTCTTTTTTGGTTAGCCATTTCCTTACATTTCTCCCATTTTTCATGGCTATTGTTAAGCTGTTTTAGCCTTTTTCTCTCTTTCCACCATCCTCCCTCTCAATCCTATTTCTCCATTTTCTTTGCTTAAGGGATACTGAAAATATATGGCCGAGAGAGCTCTAGTGAGCAACAGACAGTATTAGACTCAACAGTGATAAAGAAGGTAAGTCGGGACTGTGGTAGAGTCCTTTGGTAGTATTAGGCATCTGTGACGTTGTCTTGTAGATGTTGATTACTGTTTGAGATCTCTGTGTTTTGTTGTTGTTAGGTTTAGTGACGTCAGAGGTAGAAAGTGTGGAACTTTGTTCCATGTATTGTGACTAGCATGCCACTCCCAATCCCAACATGGGATTAGGAATGTAGTTTCATTTCATAGGCCCTTGGCGTTTTGGACCTAGTGTTAGCACTCCTAGATTTGAAGGATCTGACGATATAGGAAATCCAATTCTATTTAAACAATCTTGACCCTAATCGATAGAACAATTCCCAGTAGTAGAAATGGTATAGGAAAGCCATTTACTATATAATCTTAGGCTTTGGATTATAGCTACTGAGTTACAGACTAGCCTACTAGTTACCTTAAGTAGTGTAAAGCCTGTATATGCTAAGGAATTGTAGGTTAGATTTGGTTGAAGTAGAACCTTATTCCTTCGATAGATCCCCTTATGACTTATAAACTTCTGTTGTTGCCCATAGGAAGGAACCATTCACTCTCAGGGAACATTTATAAATCCCTCAGATTGAACTTAGAATGTACTGGCACGCCCCTTAGAATTGCCTTCCCCAAGGGCTTATTGCATTCGGGAACGCGGAATAAAGGAAATGCAATTATCAGTGAAGTATTCGCGGTTTGAATCGACTTCTTAATCCTAGTAGTTACCACTAAATCCAATGCTCTGATCAAGTAGAAGATCGGCATCGACTAGGATTGAGGACTGATACGACAACTTTTCTATCATCGCGGGGCAGAAGGTTTGTGTATCCGGCTCAGACCCATTACGTAACTATTATTCCGTATTGGCCCGACCACCTACAACCACAAGTTATTACTTTGCCCTTGGTAAATGTTAAGGACTTCAAGCCAGTAGAGGATTCGACATCTTGCCACCAACTCATACCTGCCCCTGAACTTGACCACAATAGAGATTAGGCTCATCTTTATGACCATAGGTACCAATGCCATAGAACGCATCATTAGCAAGGAAAACCATGTAGAGAAAGGTTGTTTCCATTTTAGATTAAGGATAGCCCCTAAGTTGCGCCTCGTTCCGATATACGGATCGATGCAAAGATTCTTCAACCTTAAGTAAAATCAAGTTTTAAGGGGGGTAGAACGAATTGAGTCTAATCCAGTTAGGTTAGTCAACGCTACCGTTCGATCAGAGTGGCGCAGCGGAAGCGTGGTTAGGCTCTTCCCCACTGGCCCAAGATTGAAACATTTGATTTAGGTTATATGTACGGTTAGGTTATTAAATAGGATTTGAACCTTCCTTAGAAAAGGTACTCCTTGCCCTTTGCCAATTTTGGGGACGAAATTTTGTTTTAAGGGGGGTAGATTGTAACACCCTGAATTTTGGCCAATCTGGGATATGACGTCCTTAGGCAGTGGGTCAACTAAAACACCTGAAAAAATCGCTCAGAACCCAATTTCATAGCCAAAGAAACCACTTAGGATTAATTCCTTTAGAAATTAAGCGTAAGTTAGCTAGCGCAACGTTAGAGTAACTGGGAAACAGTCCCTGATCACTTTAAATATGTTCTATAAGATCCAAATCGACTAGAACGTATGACTCTATAATACTCTATAACCTCGGATCAAACTCTAAGCAGGTTTGTTCTCTGGACCACTTTGAATCTTTGTATTGGATCTAGACCGCGCGTCGAAAGTCCGATACCTCCTATCTTAGACCGTTAGAACCGCCTAGCTGGACTTGACACTCATTTCGAAAATCAAGTCAAACCGATAATCACAGGCCATTTTATTGAGCCCGGACCGAAGAGAGTGCGAATAGGGACAGAATTGGAATTTCAAATTCAAATCTGGCACACGACTTGACGTGTCAGTATTGAGCGTTCTGACCGTCAGAATTCAGCCAGATTACACCCTCGGATCAGGAGAAATTTCTATTTTATATCATGAGACTTTCAGCCCTGATCTACGTGCGGTGATCGCTGAACTGAAACTAGTCCGCCACGTGGGATCTGCGGACCCTGCCGGACTGAAAACTTAATACGTGCTAGATCTGGTACGCGTGAGCTTAAGTCCGATCGCATTCGGTCAGGGGACCACCAGAAAGCATCTTTTGGACCGAAACAGCCCCGATTTGGATATGTACTAAGTGAACTTTGTACCGGAGCCTATTTCAGGCAAGTTTGGACTTATAAAAGGGGTTGAAACCCTCACTCCTCTCTCCCATATGAATTTGTAAAAAAATCCCTAGATTGGGAGAGAGAAAAGGTGAGAGTTTGTGAGAGAAGGTGGGAGAGAATTCCCTGCTGCTTGTGTCACGTGTTGTACGTGCTTAGGCAACGCACTCCGATCACTTTTCCGGTGATTCCTCCACGTTTTCAGGTAAGAAAATATCCTAGAAGTTGCTGATTTGAGGTTCCTTTCGTTTCCTAGCGAAGTAGCTAATAGAACTTGTGTATTAGGTTCTCTAATCGCCGTAGACGAAGCGTATACGCTCCGTTCGAACTCACACCCCAAAAAGAGAAAAGGTACGGATTTTAGACGCTTTGATTGACTGTTTCCAAAGCTTTCAATGTCGTTTAATAGTAGATTATCGACGGCATCGCCGTTTGACATGTACAACATGCTGTCCGTTTCCTGTTTCGTAAACCGGCGAAGAATATGAGATTTAGGGCATTTTAGTCATTTGTAGGAAGTACTGTTTTCATGCATATTTTGCTGATGTGATTGACATGATTTGTTGTCGCATTAGAATGTTAGGAATACGTGCATAATTAGTTTGGCGAAGAGATTCGCCTAAATGCGCACTTCGGGTCGACATACTATATGTAGACTTAAGTGTGTAGTGTAAGTGTTTGTATAAATGTTTGTATTAGTATGTATTGAATTAAATGATGTTATGAATTAGTTTGAGATGGATTTCTCAATTAATATGCTGACGTAAATGATTTCCTACATGTTGACTATATGCATGAAATGCATGTGCTTGATGATTCATGGTGATTTCATTATGATTTAGTTTGAGATTGAATTCTCAATTAATTTGCTGATGGAAATGATTTCCTATATGTTGGCGACATGCATAATTTTATTATATGTATGAAAGGCATATATCAGGTGATTTGCTTAAGTTGTATGTTACAACATGTGTTAACATGCTCATATGGTTGTATTTCATTTTCAATACTTTTACATGCTTTGCAAATGTAATTCCACATGTTTGGGACTATACTTAGTCCAGGCAGTCGGTAACCGAGCGAATTCGTGGTTAACTTATCTTCGCCACGAACGATGCGTCGATGAACGCGAGCCGTGTTCTGGAGTTGGCGGCAGTGGTTAGGCCACACGAAGTATTTTACGCACTTCATGTCGTTCGACTTGAGATGCGATCGCGTTAGTCGAGCCCGTCAAGTAAGCCGACTGGCCATTGTATGTTCACTCTGCATGAGTCATAACTGCTTGAACCTAGGGTACTGAACTTACCATTGTAAACCCTGTTAACCATGGTACCTTGATCCACGAAGAGTCATGAGCCGGGCATGGTGGTATGGGACACCGTGGTCGAGCTGTCGGCCTACGCTGGGGCCACAAACCTCCCCGTAGTGACCAGTGAGCACCTATGACTCGTGAACAGATTATGGTGGTATGGGACACTATATTCTGGCTATCGGCCTACATTGATAAGGTGATGGGGGAGCGGTGCAACGAGTACGAGCAATAGCCCTAGCAGCCCTTTGTAGTGACCGCGAGCGTATTCTAAGTCTACGGGATGCGACGACCCTTCCGTAGCAGTAGAGTACAGTAGGCCTGTATTGATAAGGTGATGGGGGAGCGGTGCAACGAGTGCGTGAAACAGCCCTGGCAGCCCTTGCAGCGACCTATAAAATATACATCGTATGAGATTACTAGGAGTGACGACCCTAAACAGGATCTGTGTTGGGATTGATATAAGGGAAGTACCTTAGTTTCCCAATCCTGCTGTTTGAATGGACTAATAACAACTCAAAAATCATATCACCATACCATTGCATGTGCCTGGAAGATGTGGAGCACTTGAGGGTCAATTGCATGCCGCGGTCGTAAGATGGTACCGTATGAGGGAGATCGTCGGTGAGGGCATACATCACATCATGTCATATTGCATTAACAACAGTTTTAGGATTGTTTGATTTACTGCTTTACTATTTTCGCATGATTGATTTAAGAACATGTTAATCTTTGCTCTATTATTCTACTGAGTTAGCTACTCACTCCCACGTTACGGGACGGTGTTCCTGGACACCCACCAGACCCTATTGTGATTGCAGATGATGGCGCGGCCTGTGAGGCGGAGCTGGACTTGATGATGAGGAGGAGGATTCCTCCTTTATGCGTGTTCTGACCGACGGGATTACAGGGAGGTTGATTAGATACTTTGACACTTGTCATTTTATATTTTTAGCGCCCTCATGTATATTCGTTTTGTCTACTTTTGGAGTATACATGTATGTATATAACCTGGTAACATGTTCACACTCTGGAGACATACAACAGTTTATATATGTTATACATGCTATCACAGTCTTCCGCTTGTTAATTTAACTATCTCTGGAGTATGATATGCAGTTCTAGCTTAATCTCACTCATGTTTAATACGTTATCACAGACAACATTCAATCATACATATCTATGTTGCATAAATAACATGTTGGAACTTGGGAGTTGAGTTTTTGCTCGACCCCCTGATTTTTGGGATGTTACAGTTTCAGTTTTGTCTTTTAAGAATGATACCCAAGTGAATTTGGTATAGTCATCTACGATAACCAAGATGTATTTTTTGCCTCCTCGACTCTCTGTTCTGGTTGGTCCAATAAGATCCATGTGGAGAAGCTCGAGTGGTCTAGATGCGGTATTGGAGTTCACTTTCTTGTGAGAGCTCCTAATCTGTTTGCCCAACTGGAATTCACCACATATTTTGTCTACTTTTAGCAATTTGGGTAGACCTCTAATTAGTTCTCTTTTGCTCAATCTAAATAAGTTCTGGTAGTGTACATGTCCAAGGCGTTTATGCCATCATTCAGTCTCATCGGTATGGACCAAGTAACACGATTTAGTAGATGAGCTTGCATCACTAACGATGTAGCAGTTCTCAGAAGTTTTACGACCAGTTAATATGACAGAACCCTTTTTATTAAGTATCTCACAACCTTGATTAGAAAACTTCACATTATGGTTATTATCGCATATATGAGAAATGCTTAGTAGGTTGTGTTTCAAGCCCTCAACATATAAAATATTCTTAAATAACGGAAGGTTATAAAGCTGAACCGTACCTTGGCCAATGATCTTGTAATTGTTTCCATCACCAAATGTGACTAACCCGTCAGTCATATTATTTAGATCGGTGAATAAAGCCTTGTCGCCTGTCATATGCTTGGAGCAACCACTATTTAGGTACCACTTTGAATGGCTTGTAGCTTTGAAAGCAGTGTGAGAAACCAAGCAGGCAACTTTAGGAACCCATTTCAGAACTGTTTTAGGTTTAGGAGTATAGATGGTCTTTTTCTATCTGTTGTTATAGGAGAGACCTATAGAGTTAGACTTTAATAGCTCCTTGAGTAAATCAATTATTTTTTCAGCCAATGAATTTCGATTTTGAAAATCAAAGTTGACATGGCTACCTTTAGGTTTTTGAAAAGTCCTTGGATTTTTGGAAAAATTTTGATAAGTACTCTTTTCTTTTGTGATTGAAGACTATCCTTTTAAAAATTTAGGAGCAATATTCTTTTGTTTAGGAGATGTATTCTTATCATAGCCCAACCCGGATCGATCGCCACCTTTTCTTGATCCGGACAATAATTTTTCCAATTTAGGATCACCTTGGGCATATCTCAATGTGTCTTTCAAACTCAGAAGAAAAGCTACCTCATTTTTGAGTTTCTTATTTTTGGATCTCAAATCTTCAATTTTGGAGGTTTTAAAATCTAAATCACATTTGGTCTTTTCAAAAGAATCAAAAATATGAGACTTTTCTAAAACGAGAGACTCATAATCTTCCTTAAGCTTAGAAAATTTTTCTTTTTATAATTTAAGCTTGACGGCAATTTTACAACTCTCCTTATAAAGGGCATTATAAGCATCCTCAAGATCATCTTCGTTATCGCAATCACTATTTAGATTTTCTTCACTAGATATATCATCATTATCTGAAAAAGTGATCTTGGCTGGAGTCATAAGGGCTTTAACATCATCGCCCGACTCGGTTTCAGAATCTTCTGATTTAGAAGAGGATTCAGAATCAGATGATTCATCCCAAGTAGCCATCATGCTTTTCCTTTTTCATTTGTCCTTTTAGGACATTTGTTAGCCAAGTGCCCATACTCTTGACAGTTGTAATATTGACTATCTTTCAAAGATTTTCGAACTCTAGGTTTAGTTCATCTCTTATCATTTGACTTTTGAAAATCAACTTTTTTCTTACTTTTAAAAATTTTGTAAAACCTTTTTGCTAAAAGCGCCATATCAACTTCAGAATTTTCTAAATCCAAAGTGCTCTCTTGCGAAATATTTTTAGATGATTTGAGAGCAATTAATTTTCCTTTAGGAGCTTTAAAGGACAACTCGTAGGTTTGATGTGAACCAACTAGTTCCTCAACCCTCATGGTATCCGTATCACGAAGTTCCTAAATCGCAGTCACTTTAGAATTGAACCGTTCAGGAAGTGAGCGTAGTATCTTTGTGTACACTTTACTTTCTGGGATTCTATCACAAGACCGCACATAGAGTTCACAATGTCATTCAATCTAGTGTAGAAGTCCATAAACATCTCATTCTCCTCCATATGAATTTCTTCAAATTTAGTTGTGAGGAGTTGGACTTTAGATTTCTTGACAATTGATGTACCCTCGTGTGTCATTTCTAATACATCCCATGCTTGTTTTGCATTTTCACAAGAGATGATTCTTTTGAATTCATCTGGTGATAACGCATAAGTAATTACATATAATGCTTTTACATTGGCACTACTCTCACTTTTCTGAAGTGTAGTCTAAAGAGAATAAGCTGTTACTTTCATTGATTTTGAACCATCGTCATTAGTTACTTCAATGATAGGAGGGTTCCATTCATTCACTGTGGCCAGCCACACACTTTCATCCAAGGATTTGAGGAAGATCCTCATCCTGGCTTTCCAATAGGCATAGTTTGTGCCATTAAAGGGTGGTGGCCTAGTGACTGATAGGCTATCAAAATTTGACATCTCAATATAGCTTAGATCGTTAGCTCAGGAAATAAATCCAAATAATAAACAATAAGCATAAGTTATTAGGCTCTGATACCACTTGAAAGGGCCTAGCTATATGCCCTAGAGGGGGGGTGAATAGGGCAATGCCAAATAAAACTTAAAACAACGGAATAATAAAAGAAATAAAGCACAATGCTGAATTAAAAAAAAATAATCTCAATAAACCAGATTTAAGAGAATGATACTATATTAGTTCTAAGGACAACCTTACACTAAAAACCAAAGGTTTAAGGTAGGACAACCTTATTTCTAGAACGTCCTTTGTATCACAAACCAATGAGGAATAAAAAGCAAAGCAACCAAAATAATTTACAGAAATAAATCCTAAGTTATTACAACATTCCCCACACTTGCTTGAAATAAAATGATTACAACATTCATCCACAACTGCAATCCACAAAACTGAATGAATAAAGAAATGAAAGAATAAAAAACATCCACAACACAGCGATATATAGTGGTTCGCCTGTGTGTATGTAATACCCTGGATTTTTGCCAACCTGGAGTTAGACGTCCTTAGGCAATGGGTCAACCATAACACATCACAGTCTTCCGCTTGCTAATTTAACTGTCTCTGGAGTATGATATGTTGTTTTGGCTTAGTCTCAATCTTGTTTAATGCCATTCTACAGACAACATGCATTTATCATTATCTATGTTGCATAAGTGACGTTCCGGAACTCGGGAGTTGAGTTTCTACCCGACCCCCGATTTTCGGGATGTTACAGTGTACACTAACTGTTATCCAACAGCCACACAGAATGCTACTCCACTCCTAATATCCTCACACAGGGGATATTAGCATGCACTATCAAAATAGGTTTCACAGGTTTACCTAAAACCTTCACAATTGCGTCTTTTTATCATGGGCTTACACAATCCAAAAATCCACACAATCTGAGTTTTCTGGCTCTCCTCAGATAACCAAAACAATGAGATTTTTCTGGCAAATCTCAAACAAAACCAAAGAAAGTAAATTACACAAATGTAAAATACCTGAATCTCCTTTTGAAGTAGCCCGGTAGAACTAATCAGAGTAGAAGTTCGATTCAACGTTTAAAGTCCAATACTCACTTTAAGAATGGTTCTAAGTCTAATTGATTTTAAATCAAAAGGGCTAGTTCTATTTGATTTTGAATCCAAGAAGAAGGAATATCAGAAATTCCCCTTTTCAAATAAGATTGGAATGTAGATCAAAATCAAATAATAAACAAGCTAGAAAAAGGAATATTAAATGAGCACAAAGTAGCTTAAAAATAAACACGAACTTATCTCAGAGTATAGCCTAAAGATTGCTTGAATTGAATTTCTCTGAAGTTCGTGCTCTATTTATAGCCTGAAAAATCCCATCTACGACCGGTCTTAAGATCCTAGGACTGGTCGTAGCTTCAAATATTTTTAAAGATTTTTGCGGGATAAGGATTATCTGTTCCACGACTTGTCTTGGGTAGCCTATGACTGGTCGTGGGTCATCTACGACCAGTCATAGGACCCCCAGTTTAGTTACTGGAGTTTGAGTCGTAGGGCTAAGACTGGTCGAAGGACGACTCGAACAACTCATAGGACAAGTCGTAAGATGTCCAGGATTGGTCGTATGACAACCAGAAAAATTTAAAAATCTTCAACAACCTACGACTGATCTTGAAAAACTTAAGACTAGTCGTAGCAGAGCTAGGACTGGTCTTGAAGTCCCTAGGACTGGTCTTAGAACAGCCCTAACAAGCATATTAAAATATACGAATTATGTATCTAGAATGACCTACAGTAAAGCCCATCCTAAGGTCAATCTAAGGTCAAACAAACCTTAAAAGTGAGATGGGCATTGATAGTCTGTACACTTAGATGAACCTTAAGAGAAGCATGAGAATTTATGACTCTTGTTGTAGGCCTTCTCGAACTTAATCCTTTCTTGAGTTGACAAAGTCTTCTTCTATACTTGTACTTGTTTGAATCTTGATCATGCATACTTGAAGACTTTTATTCTTGAATTCTTCATCCATGACTTGAAACTTTTTTCATTTAAGTTCTTATCTTGAAATGCGATGTCTTGAAGTAATGAATAGTCTCAAACATGAAACACGAGATATACAAGACATATATATATATATATATATATATATATATATATATATATATATATATATATATATATATATATAGGCTTCGGCTCCACAAAATTTGACAACCAAAGGGATATGAAATCATAGCACTTACAAATACTTCTCATGGAAGTGTGCCTCAAACGCTGCCCATGTCCACTCATATCCCTCCGCAACTGTGTAGAGAATACTATCCCACAATAGGCTAGCCTCCTTCTCAAACATGAAGGTGGCCAGCTCAACCTGTTCCACCTCAGAACAGTGCAATGGTCTTAGCATCTTCGAGATGCGGTCTATCCAATACTCAGCCTCTTCGGGTCTGTGAGTACCCGAAAATGTAGGAGGCCTCAAGCGCTGAATTCGTTCGAATGTACCGTTCGCACTAGTATGCCCAACAAGGTGTAGAGGCGAGGCAGGTGGAGTAGCCGCCATCGACTGAGCAAAGATGTCAGCCATGGAGGACAAGAACTGTTGCTGTTGCTGCTGCATCAACAACATCATCTGCTCTAGCCTATCAAGAGGTGGAGCGGACTGTGATGTAGAAGGCGTCGACGCAGACACACGGTTCTTCTCGGGAACCGCATGTATAGCTGAAGGCACCACAGACGGTGTAACAGGAGGTGGCCTAGCAGCAGGGCCAGAAGCCGGCTGAGAACTCGGCATGGGATCTGATCGAGATGGGCCCGAATGAGGGTCCATAGGAGTATCGCACAGGGCAAGGGCCCCATCGAGTGAATCACCTAGAGAAAGACGGGCCGAAGATCTCTAACCCTTAGGTGGCATACCCTACACACAATAAAGGGTAGCAGCTAATAAGATTAGTCATTCACACAGTCCATCCACAGCATTAACTTCACAAGCCAAAGGAACAATATGTATTTCATTAACTGTCACAATACATGATTCACAGCATTACATGAATCACGACAGAGAAAGCATGTGAACAAAACACTAAACTTCAACCACTAAACTTCAAACACTGAACAACTACCAACTGCCAAACAACTAGCAAACCACACATAAACATAAACACAAGCAAACAACGACTACAAAAATTCTATTCATCGAAATCTGGCGATGGAGGAGAGGCACCCTTATCCTTCAGGCAACACAGGATGGTCTTCAGCATGCGGGTTACTTTCTTGAACTTACTCTTCACGAGGTCCCACAAATCCCCAATATCCTGTCGAAGAACAGCCTGACCCTCCTCGAGTCGCACTATACGGGCATCCCTATCAGCCTGAGTCGCAGGAGGACTCTCATCAGTATCCTAAGCCTCCTCTTCCTCTTCTTCTTGGACTTCTTCCTCTATCTCTGCCCCACCTTCCACTTCACTATCATATTCTTCCTTGCTTTCATCATATAGTTGGGCCTCACGCTACCGAGGCCCTATCTTCATCTGGTTCAGAGTAGCCTCGTTGATATAATGGACCGGCACGGCAACTCTGCCCCAAGTCTATAGGCAAACTCGAGTGAAATCTTGCATATGAGTCAGCCGAAAGGAAGTGACTCAGATGTTTTTCTTGATTGCGTGATAAGGATGATCTATCGCAGCATAAACGTAGGCATGCACACTTTCTCTCCCAGCCCTACTTGATACAGAAAATCTACCATGAGACGCGTGCATTCACTGTGATTGCTCCACCTGGGATAAACATTGAACGTGCAAATGTGGTGAAGTAGACGGAAATCGCCTGACATATGGGTCGCTAAGAGGCTTTGTTACGCTGCCACGTAACCATACGACCACATATAAATTTGGTGCGACGATCTCTCACATGAAAACTATTCAGATTCTTAGCACTTGGATGTACCTCACCAAGTGACACGTTCAGGAGTCGAGCTATCAACGCAACATTAATTGTGGCTTCTCGATCTCTGCTAAAGGGGATCTTGAACTGTAACAGTTCCAGCGTAGGGTCTCGAATATGAGCATAGAAGGCACGAACAGTGCTCACATTAGCACGAGACTCGCCCTCAAATAGCAGACCCCACCCGACAGCTTCCATACGCTCGAACAACAAATACTCGCCAAAGAGTCGCCCATCCACATGCGCTTCAAAAAGAACTCTACGGTCCGCATTAGCACCATGAGACAACTCTGCCAACAACGCCCTTCCAAAAGGCGCATGGGGATCCAAATTCTGCTTTGAATGCAACTCTCTCCCAATACTAGAACTCATGGTAGCTCCTCTAGGCCGCGTTGAATGAGTGGGACGACTAGGCCCAGCCTCGTCCGTACGAGCACACTTCTTGCCCATCAACGAAAGGATGTATATGATGAAGAAATATGAACCAGATGCATCTCATATCATCAACTGGGAAGAGATCGAGTTGAACGATGACGCTAGCTACATTGAAGCCCCAGTTCGCATATTGGATCACAAAGAGAAAATCCTGCACTCCAAAACCATTCCATTAGTGAAGGTTCTTTGGTCTCATCGTGGAGTTAAAGAAGCAACGTAGGAATTCCTAGCCAAGTTAGAAGAAAAGTATCCATGCCTTTTCGACGACCTCGCTCAGGTACAATTTCGAGGATGATTTTTTTTAGGAGGGAAGATTGTAATGACCCTTAAATTCTCTTAGTGAATTTAAACTTGAAAATAAATAAATAAAAATGGTTTAACTGAGAACAATCAAACACTCATAAATCTCTAAGTACAGTAGCTAACAAAAATAAAAGTGGGTCGATCCTCAACCCAAGGAAATTCACAAGCCCTGTATGAGGAACAAACAACTCAAAACTCAATCACAAGTAATCAAAAAACTTACTAGAACTCCAACCTTAGGTGTTTAGGGACCATTCAAGACTGATAGATGGTGCAGATCGACCTAGAACTTCAATGGACCCCACAACGAGTCCATGTGCATGTAAAGGCAGTCTGCACACACTGTACATAAAACGAGGTACCGGGTCAAACAGAGTTTTACCCGATACAAATTTAAAAAGTGTGGGATTTTATATTCCTTCCGTTGCTTGGTTCAAATTCCTTTCGTTTACATTAGTGGGCACACCTTTTTAGGTCGATAGGCGTTGGATCTCATTAGATTCGAACTGTTCATCACGAACAATGGGTCCCACCGACCTTAACCTTGGTTGAAATCATAATCATGTGGGCCACTTGATCATTCGAATGGTCACTACAAGAAAAGGGGGCTTTAGCCTCGATTCAAAACTGTGGCTAAAAAGGTTAGAAACTAAGGCTAAAGGTCTTAGCCTCACTTTTGCCTCACTTATCCAAACCGAGTTTGAAATCCCCGTGGCTAAAAGCTTTAGCCTCAATTTAGCAATTGAGACTAAAATGGCTTTTATAGCCTCGGTTCTTCAAGTGAGACTAAATCTAAATTTTAGCCTCAGTTGTCTCCAATTGAAGATAAATCTATTTTTAACCTCGGTTCTCAACAACTGAGGCTAAAGCCTTTAGCCACAGGAATTTCAACCTTGGTTCTCAACAACCAAGGCTAAATCCAAGCCATGGTTACAAATTGAGGCTAAAAATGTTTAATTTTTAAAAATATTTATTCAAACTACTAATCCATTCATTCAATCCACTCATGAAACAATCAATCATGAAAGCCACAATACCAGCAAAATAGTTAATAACAATCTATTTAAAGTTTTTAAAACAAACTTAATCAAACTATTACCCAACATTAAGGTTCCACAAATAATACAAAGTCACAATGTAAGATTTGGGTATGACTTTTGCTTGGCTGATGAATAACTACAGCTTGTTCGGCTGTTTGAAAGCATTTGTAAAGAAGAAGAACTCACCATTTGTAGGCCCTGTATCCTAGACCGTACCGTTCAGTAGACTTCTGCAGTCAAATTCCGGTAACCTTCGACCCTAAATCGATATTTGTACGCGACCCTGATTCGTATGCCGTCAACCCGAGTCGACTTAACCCAAGACCATTACCATAGCGACCGTGACTCGCGCGCCGAGGCAATACCCTAGTCAGGATATGTAGGCCAACGTTCGGTGCGAGGAAAATGTCGTGCGTTGCAAAACACAAGAGAATCTCTATGAGATGTCACATCAATCCATCAATCCATCAATCCATCACATGTCAAGTACACATCACCTTTCACCCATTCCTAAGAAACCACAAAAGTCAAGAATCTCTTACAAGCTCATACCTTTCTTACACCAAAAACCCTCAAAGTCAAAAAGTTCTTACACCACCCATGCTTTTCTTACACAAATGGCCACAAAAGTCAAGATTTTCTTACACACTCATCACTCACCACATCCATCCGTCACCCATCTCTCTCTCCCTTTACAACTCTCTATCATTTCTCAAGCTTCATTCCAAGCAACAAAGAACCCCATACTTATGAGCTCTCCAAGCCTCTCCCTCTCTTCCAAAAACTCCAAGTGTGGCCCACCTCTCCATCCCAAGATCTCCCATCCTAGCCATCCATTTCTCATGTCCTCCATTGAAATCGAAGCTAAGGTGCTAAGGAACCCATAGGAGCAAGAAGATCGAACGGTGGGTGCTTGATAATAGTAGTTTTTTATATTTTTGAGATGGGTCAAGTGAGGCCAACCGATCAATGGTTTGGATCTCACTTGGGACCCTAAGGTGTGGTCGGTGGTCCACTTTGATCATCATGATTATTCCATGATGGGGCCATTCTCCATGGACCCCATCATGATGTTTAATTACTTGCATACTTAGGGTCATCTAGACCATTGATTTTGGTGGAGAAGGGATCTCCACCATTGGATTTTGGGTCTAATGGTCCCATGTGTAATGGGACCCACTTGATGTATGTTGTAGAGTATGAAAGGGAGGGCCCATAGTGCCGGGGTCCCTCCATCATCCGGTCTTCCTTTCTCTTTTTCTTTCCCTCTCTTTTTTTTATTTATTATTTGTGTGTGATGGTGTGGCTGTGTGGCCCACTTGGATGGACCCCACTTGATGTACGCATTTCACCATGCCATCCACCCCCTTTCTTTGGTGGCCCTCCTGTATAAGTGAGGCCCACCTCAACGTACGTATTGTGTCCAGGGACGTTGGACGTTCCCTGGACGCTGGATGAAATCAAAAGAAAAAGAAAAAGAAAAAGAAAAGAGAGCCTTTTGGGGTGAGCCACTTGCATAGGCCCCACCTTGATGCATGTATTCAATCCATGCCGTCCATCCCTTTCACCAACGTATTTTAGGCGTTGAGCCAGAAAATGAGATTAATCGGAGCATCTGGTGGGCCATAACTTAGTATATAGTGACCTCCACCATCTAAAGTTCCCCAGATTTGTTCTATACGCTGAAAAATGTCCAACATTGGACTCATTGGGTTTGTTTTGAGCCATACTACGTAATGGACGGGTTGGATTTCCTGATGGTGGGCCCTACCTGTGAAAATCCACAGGATTAATATTTTTTTTTAAAAAAATTTTTACACTGTAGTGCCTGCTGCCCCTGACAACTGCAATAGAACGCTGCAGCGTGCTTGAAACGGGCGGGCAGTCAGCGTCCCACCGCTGTTGCCGTGGGCCCCACCATGATGTATATGTGAAATTCATGTCGTTCATGTGGTGGGCCCCCTCCAAGTTTCAACCGGATCCAAAACTCAGGTGGCCCACACCACATGAAACAGTGGGATTGAACCTCTACCATTAAAATCTTTTTATGGGCCACAGAAGTCTTGGATCAAGATGAAATTTGTTTTCCCCTTTCATCCAGGGTTATGTGACCTTATCAATGGGTTGGATTTCAAATAAACACTGAGGTGGGCCCCACATTGGACCCACAGTGATGTATGTGTTTTATATCCACCGTCCAGGCGGACGGTGGAAGCCCACCATGATATTTTTGTTTTGCTCTCACCGTCCAGCGGACGGTGGAGCTGGGGCCCACAGTGATGCATGTGATTTGTCCGCGCTGTCCAGCGACAGTGGGACTCGCTATGATGCATGTGACGTATCCAGACCGTCCATCCACTTGGAAAGATCATTTTAAGGCATGAATTGAGGAATGAGACCGTTTTATGTTCAAGTGGGCCACCTATATATGGATTTAGGCCCATTTGACATATAAGGCCTATGGATTTAGGCCCATTTGACATATAAGGCCTATGGATTTAGGCCCACTTGATAGACAAGGCCTATGGGTTTTAGGCCCATTTGATTTATATAAGGCCTATAAGATTAGGCCCATTTGATATGTATAAAACCCATGGGATTAGGCCCATTTAAGATACACAAGGCCCATGTGATTAGACCCATTATGATGTACTTTGAGGCCCATGGGTTACGACCCATTGCAATGTACCTAAGGCCATTGGTGAAGCCCAGTAATACGACCCATTTGATGAACGTAAGGCCCACTAATGTATCCCATTTGATGTAATGAAGACCCAAAAGGATGTACCTAAGGTCCATTGCAATGTGTGAGCCCAACATGGCTTGTGTAATGATGTTTACTACGGGTTATGGCTTGGGAGCAATGGTGGTTTGACGTCCACATTGCAAGTATAGTGTTGGTTAAATGTTCGCATTATGACTCTCCCTGGGGCCATTGTTAGGCCGTAATTGTTGTATGTAGGCCATCTAGGCCCATTTGCTTTGTAAGGATAATTCATTTCTTTGTAACATGCTTAGTATAATTCCATTATTCATGACCATATGCATTATATGTATTCTTGATATGAGGAATGTTTGATCATCGTATAAGTCGTTGGGCCGAGACATTTACGGGACTCCTTATGAGACGGAGTGTCCCACATGAGCGCATGGTGCGCACCAGATTGTTGCATGATTGTATAGTATGACTCATGCATCTCGTATTTACGTGACATGTGACATCAGGACCATAGCCTCCACAGGCGTATCGTGGTTGGCAGGATTGGATACCAAAAAATTTTATTTTACATGGGGTGCTAGTGAAAGTCCCTAAACCCTTATGGTACCAAGAGGTTGCTCCAACGTCTAGACCGAGTGGGTAGATGAGCGTTGAGTGCAGATTATCAGATGGCTGCGCTCTCCACTGTGTCGTGGTCGGTTGGAAGGGGGTGCGGGTTTACCCGCCCGAGTGTAGGGGCAATGCTAGGCTGAGTCTAACCAACTCGAGGAATGGGTCCGCTATCGACGAGTCAAGCCCGATATTGGCAGAAGGATAGTGAGGTCTCTTCCACTTACCTTATTGCGCGTGATGAGACGATGATCTGGTTTAGAGTGTACTAGACCCCAGTGATATCCCAGATTTGAGCTGTATTGATGTGTGGACATAGATGAGAATTTGTATGCTTGAGTTGTATTTCACATCGCATGGCCTTGGGATGGCCGCTATCATTCATGTCTTGCATCGTATAGCTTTAGTACGGCTAATGGTTTTCATGGATCCATCTGCATATTCCGCATTACTCTGATATTACATTTCATATTACTACCTTGCACACACACTCTTACCACCCTCTAAGCTTTCTATAAGCTTATGCACGACCGTTGCATGCAGGTGACGTTGGCTCACAGCAGCGTTGAGGCAGGAGCGTGGCAGATTATCTTGGAGCTTTTGGTTTATCATCATTGTATTTTCTTTTATGCTCATTGTACTTGCAAAGTTTTTTATCATAGTGGAAATGTAATGGAGTTTTTGGTTGTTGTTTGTGGGTTATGCCTTTGGTTATGCTTATTACGAATTAAACTGACGTTGAAAATCCTCCTCGTAGCATCCTAGGATCGGAACCTGGCGAATGGGCGTTGAGATCCGAGAATGGGGTTCTACGAAGGCTGTCGGTGCCGGATTCGGCGATCGGGAATTTTATGAGCCCGATTTCTGAGTTTGGGGCGTGACACCATTAGCAATAATTTATCGTAGAGTCCAACATATCGACAGTTTAGATCGCTCCACTGGCATGTCCCTGGCTCCTAATTTTACTTTTAACAGCTCTAGAGGTTTCTTTCTCAACATTTAAATGTCAAAAAAGTAATGTTACCATATGAAGTCTAAAATAGACTTGTTTGACACATGTACAAGCATATGGATATCCAAACAAAAACATATGAGAGCAAAAGAAATGAAAGAAACCTCCATTGCTACTTTGCAATAAGACAGGAACATCAATATCATTATGATATCTGTCAAAAATGGTACAGATCTTCAGTGGAGGAAAATGTTCTTCAATCCAATAGTCAAATTCTGGATGCTAGCAGAATATATCAACCTGTATGCATGCACACAAGCATTGTAGATGTGGCACAAGCATGCAACATTGAATGCTAGAAAGAGTACTAGTATTTGTAAGTGTTATAGTTGATAGACCCTTTTATTGTCAAATTTGTGGTGTCAAAGACACTGTTTGTATCTTGTTATGAATCTTGCATATGAGAAGAACAAAGCACTACTCAAAACATGACAAGTCTTGTCAAAAGTCTCACAAGATCAGCTTCGATAAACAAGCACTGTACTCAAGATAAGATTTAAGAAAGTGAGATTGTTCGACTTAATACAACACAAGTTCAAGATCTCAAGATGAAGCTTTCAAGTTTAAGATCTCAAGATAAAAGTCAAGATCTCAAGATGCTTTCAAAGTTCAAGCTACATCAAAATCTCAGGCCTCATTACTTTCAAAGGACACTCACCTTTTTCAATGTCCTTACTTCACTATTGAGGTATGACTGACCTTACATTGACCTTTAGAGTAGGTCATTTTGGATACATAACTCATATGTCTTATATTAGTGAGTTTTGTCAGTTCTAAGACTAGTCCTGGACTTTGTTCGACTAGTCCTAACATTGGTTTGACCTGTCTAAGAATTTCCTAGACCAGTCATAAGTTTGTTGCAAAATTCAAAAATTTTCTATTAGGCTTCGACTAGTCCTGAGGACTTTTCGACCTGTCGTAGGAACAATGTCGACTGATTCTTCAACCATTCGTAGACCTTCGACTCAAAGTCCAGCGTTGAAATTCGTTTGGCTTTGACTAGTCGTGGAAGACCTTCGACCAGTTGAAGGAGACTTTCGATCAGTCGTAGATGACCTACGACCAGTCGTAAAACCGTCTTATCTTATCACGCCTGCAATTTTAAATTTCAGTTGGTTCTACGACCAGTCGTAGAGGTCTCTAGACTAGTCGAAGACGTGTTTTGCTCAGCTATAAATAGAGCACGAATCTCATAATAATCAAGATAATTCAAGCTAATTAATTGGGCCTTCTGAAGATAAGTCTGTGCTCCATTTAAAGCTAAGTGTGTGTATTTAATATTCTCTTTCTTTAGCTTTGTTAATTGATTTTGTTTCTTGTATTCCAATCTAATCTGAATAGAGAAAGTTCTATTTCCCCTTCTTTGGAATCAAAATCAATTAAAGTTAGCCCATTTTGGTTTAATTTAAAATCAATTAGAACTAGAACCATTGTAATGTGAGTATTGAACATTGAACTTGGACATTCAATCATCTACTCTGACTTGGTTCTTCGGGACTGCTACAACGAAGGAGAAATTCAGGTATTTTATATTTATTGTAAATTCCTTTCTGTTTTGGTTTGTTTTGGAATTTGTCAGAAAAATCTCATTGTATTGGTTATCTAAGGAGAGCCAGGAAAACTCAAGAGTGAGGTTTTTTTTATTGTGTAAGCCCACGGAGAAAGACCTAATTGTGAAGGTTTTGGGTGAACCTGTGAAAACCTACTTTGATAGTGAATGCTAATATCCCCTGTGTGAGGATATTAGGACTGGAGTAGCATTCTTTGTAGCTGTTGTTTAACAGTTGGTGAACACACAAGCGAGCCACTATAATTACTTATGTTTTGTGGTTGAATGGTTTATATTTCATATCTTTAATTCATCTATGAGATGTATATGTGGATGAGAATGTCGTAATCATTTATTTCAAGCATTGTGGGGAATGTTGTAATAGTTTAGAATTTATTTCTTGCTATTCCTTTATCAGTTTCTTTATTTGTTCTAGTAAGGTTGCCCTGCCATTTTTATGGTGCATGGTTGTCCCTAGAACAATATATATTTGAGATTGCATTCTTCAGTGCAGTTTGTATTTATTTTTCTATTCCTCTTCGGTTCAAGATTTGATATAAAGACCTTTCTAGAAATAAGGTTGTCCTACCATAAACTCTGGTTTTTGGTGTAACGTTGTCCTTAGAACAACATTTGTATCAACCTCTCAAGATCTGAATCTTGAGGTTACTTTACATTCTTGCATTGTGGTTTATTTATATTATTTTTTGGCTATCATATTTATTTAATTTCCGCTGTTATAAGTTTTATTTGTCATAGTCCTATTCAACCCCTCCCCCCCCCCCTCCTGGACATATAGCTAGGCCTTTTCAATATCAATGGGTAAAAATCTCACTAGGAATAAACAAATATACAAAGAGGTATAAAACATCTGCGGTTACCAATATGAAGGCTTGAGGAGCTGCCAAAGTAAGCTTCATCATCCAAATCGTCATCCTCCTCATCCTCATACTGATATATAGCTTTTTGTTCATAGGAGGCTTCTTCCTGAGCCTCCAATGGTAAAGTCACAAACCAAGTGGCTCTAATGAGCAGACAAACACTATCCTCGAACATGTAATCTTAAATATTGTCACGCCCCAAACTCAAAAACTGTGCTCATAAAATCCCGATCGTTGAATCCAGCACCGACGGCCTCCGTAGAACCCCATTCTCGGCTCTCAGCGCCCATCCGCCAGTTTTGATCCTGGGATGCTACAAGGAGAATTTCTAATCATCAATTTAATTTGTAATGAGTATAACCATAAGCATAACCCACGAACAATAACCACAAGAACACCATCACAAAATCTATTATGATCAAAAACTTTGAGTACAGTGCGTATGAAGGGAAATACAAGATAATGTAAATAATGGAAACTTCAAAAGCTCGACTCCACACTCCTGCTGCTACTATGCTACAGCTACGTCCTGGCGTCACCTGCATGCATCAATCATGCATAAGCTTATAGAAAGATTAGAGGGTGGTGTAAGTGTGTGCGAAATATAAGCATGCTCAGAATGCAAGCTCAAAGTAATGCGAAATCATGTTGATGAGTACATGAATGCAAATTATCCGTACCAAGGCTATGTAGTACAAACTATGAATGCTATCGGTCATGTAAAGACCATGCGATGTGAGATGTAGCTCAAGCATGCCAATCCTCAAGGTCTAGTGCACTCTACGCCAGCTTGCCGCCCCTATCCTAACGCACAACTGGAAGAGTGAAAAAGACCTCACTATCCGCCTACCAATATAGGGTTTGGCTCGTCGATAGCAGACCCATTCCTTAAGTTGGTCAAACTCAACCTAGAAATTACCCCCTCACTCAGGCGGGTAAGGTCACATCCATTTCTGACTGACCACGACACAGTGAGAGATGCTACCTACTGGTATTGGCCCTCGTGCGCTCATGTATCCACTCGGTCTCGATATTGGAGTTATCCTCTGGTACCATCAGGTTTAGGAATTTTCACCCAGGAACATCTATGGTGCCCCGACGCTAGAAACAGTATTTTCAGTATCCAATCTAGCCATCCATGATGTGTCTATGGAGGCATGGCCCTGATGTTGCTAGGGCATATAATATTCACGATCACACAAATGCAAGTGCATGAATTACTCTACCAGACATGTAACAATCATGCGCGTACCTAGAGCTCATGAAGGGCAACTCCGCTTATCATGGAGCCCATAAACAATCTGCCCATACACATATGTTATGATCAGTCACTCCTCATATCAAGCATACATATGATGCATATGAGTATGAATTATGGATCTATAGTAAACATGTTACAAGATGATGATTTCTGTTCATAACGAAGATGAGCCTAGACATCCTACACACTATAAGTATGGGCTTATCAATGGGCCTTAGGGAGAGTGACAATGCGAACATTTAACCAGCATCATCCATACAATGTGGACGTTAAACCATCATTGCTCCCAAGGGTGTAACGTCTTGGAAAAATCTGTACTTAGACCCGAGTACCATCTCTAGCAAAAATCATTTACAACCAAATCCTATAGAAATTTAATGTGAATTAACTAGTGCTAAACTAGATTACTTGCGAAATTAGCACCAATCACTTTTAATGCAATCCATAAGACCCAAAACCTATAGAATTGCTAAGCTATATACCCTGAAATCTAGGATTCAGCTCTAAACCCAGTTGCCCTCGGGAGAACTTTGAAACTTCGTATCACACCTGGAACGCACGTCGAAAGTCTGATAGTGATGAACTTAGACAACTATGACCGCTTAGTTGGACTTGGCTATCACCTCAAAAATCAAGCCAAAACGATGTCTTGAGACTATTTCCTTAAGTCCGGAGTGAAGAGTGTGAGAAAGTGTAGATTTTTAAGAAATTAAATAGAATTTTTAGTAATCTGAGTCGTGTCGCTTGTGCATTATTTCTAAACATTCTAACCGTTAGTTTTTGACCCAAATTCACCCTCGGATAAGGAAAAGTGGCCCATACATGTCAAAGTACTTGTGACCCTGATCGAGTTTCGGTGACCGTTGAATTGAAACTGGTCTACCACAGACGATCTGGAAACCCGATCGGACTGAAGACATAACTTGCTTAAGATCCTATACTAGTGAGCATAAGTCCGACTGCATTTGATGAGAGGACCTCCAGAAGTGTTCCGTTGGATCAGAAAGAGCCTAATTTGGTTATAACCTATGTATACCTTGGCCCCAGGGCTATTTCTAGCAATTTTAGGCTTATAAAAGGGCCTTAAACCCTCATTCTCATATCCCATACGAATTTTCTAAACCCTAGCCAATTTAAGAGAGAGAAAAGAGAGAGAAAGTAAGAGAGAACCTGGTATTTCTCCTTGGGATTCTTCCCAGTTCTTATACGCATCGATCCATCGTATCTAAATTGTTATTCCGGTGATTTTGATTCCGTTCTTGGGTAAGTTAATCAAACCCTAACCTGTTTTGAAGCTTAGACTAGTTAAAGTGATGATGTAGCTAACTTATTCCATGCCTTAGGTTGCCTATCCGCCGTTGACGAGGACTTATCGTCTAAATCATATCTATTTTGCATTTTCTGGTTTAAGGTACGAGCTATATACGTTTAGGTTATGGTTTTCAAGACTATCAATGTTAGATAATAATTTATTCTTATTATAGATGCTATTACATATGCCAAATGTGCTATCCGTTTTGATTTACATATATGTATAGCTTGTGTTATAAATAGAGTATTTCATGTATATGTTAGAATACCCGTATATGTATGGAATTTGCTGTTTTGATTGCCATGATTATTTGTCATAGATTTATGATTGATATGTACGCGACAACTCCTAGGTGAAAGGAATCTCCCTAATATGTAATGGAGTCGACATACGTGATGTATGTTGAATAGTGTAGTCTAAGTGTTTGTATAAATGCTTGAATGAGTTAATAATTAGTAAAGTGTGATTTTTAAGGTTGTTGAGATATGCATCTCCATCACCTTATTTGTGTGTATGATTTCGTCCTTGAATTGTTTAGCTAATTGATTCATGTTAACTGTGTGTATGATTTCCTCCATGTACTGTATTTATGTTCAAGTTATATTTCATAAATGTTCATATGAATGTAGGATATGAATCAAATGCCTGTTATTGAGCTTGTATGTGATTGAGACTATACTACAGTCCAGGTAATCGGTAACCATCCCTAAACTGGTGGTTGAGGTTGTTTTCACCGTGCAGGATAAGTCTGACAAAACCAAGTCATGCTTGGGATGTTCGACAATGGTTAGGCTACACGGAGTGCTTATACATTCCATGTTGATCAACTCAACGTGCGCTTGGCCTAGTTGAGCTTGTCAACTAACCCGATTGACCGATGTATGTTTACTATGTTTGGTCGCTACTGTTTAAATCTAAAGCACTGAACTCACTAGTGAAAATCCCGTTAACCTTGGTACTGCGATCCCCTAAGACTCATGAGCCGGACATGTTGGTATGGGACACCGTGGTCGAGTTATCGGCCTACGCTGGGGTGACGAGCCTCCCCGTAGTGATCAGTGAGCATCCTACTCTCGTGAGCTGATTATGGTTGTATGGGACTCTATATTCGTGTTGTCGGCCTACATTGAATGGTGACGAGCCCTCTGTAGTGACCTCGAGTATATCCTGACACTGTATAAGGGTGATGAGCCTTATTGTAGTATCTAGGATATAACTAGACCTATATTGATTGGCGATGAGCCCTTTATAGCGATCTAGAATCGTAACATCATATGAGATTTCCTAGGAGTGACGACCCTAAAATGGATCATTATTTTAGAAATGATATAAGGGAGGTGTCTTAGCTTCTCAATCTTGTTGTATGAAAAGGACAAATAAGAACTAGATAATCATTCTTATAACATTTCAGTGCATGTGTCGTTGGCGTTGGTGTAGAGCACTGAGGAAGTGACTGACATGCGTGACCGTAAGATGAAGATCGCAGATGGAGATTGTGGTGAGGGCATGCATCATTCCCTCATATCATTTTGGCATTAACAGGAATATCTAAGACATGTTTGATTGTATTGCTTTATCATTACTGCTTGATTGAATTGATAACATGTTAACCTTTGTCGTATAGTTCCACTGAGTGGATCACTCACTCCCATGTTCTGGGATGGTGCTTAAACACCAACCAGACTCTGACTTAGCAGCTGGTGACGGTGATGCCTATGAGGCAGAGCCAGAGTTCGACGAGGATGAGGAGGCATTCTCGTTCATGCAGTTCTCAGGCGGGTTCATGTGAGCCTTGTCCTGACCGACAGGGATTTTGGGTTATGACCGTATTGATTTATCATAGTTTGATAAATGTATTTTGAGACAGTTTGTAGTTATTTCCCTGGGCAGAGCACGCATACTTTGGGGATTGTTTTGGTTTATACATTGATTTAAGACTTCAGCTTGCATTTTCTCACTATCCTTGAATTATGTCTACTGTTTTGGCTTAATCTACTTCATGTTTTATGCACTAATACAGACAACATCCATCCATCATTATTTATGTTACATAAGTAATGTTTTGGAACTTGGGAGCTGAGTTATGCTCGACCCTCGAATTTCAGGGCATTACAAGTTAGTATCAGAGCATGATCCGGATTCAAATGGACATGGGTTAGGGTCACACGATGCACGCTGATGCCACTTTTGTATAGGAGGGTGTGAGAAAAATCTAGAAACATGTTTAGGTGTAACATCCCGAAAATCGGGGGTTGAGCATAAACTCCACTCCCGAGTTCTAGAATGTCACTTATGCAACATAGATAATGATGAATGCATGTTGTCTGTAGAATGGCATTAAACAAGATTGAGACTAAGCCAAAACAACATATCATACTCCAGAGACAGTTAAATTAGCAAGTGAAAGAATGTGATAGATATATAAAATATATGAACTGTTGTAAGTCTCCAGAGTGTGAACATGTTACCAGGTTAACTAAATACATGTATACTCTAAAAATGGAAAGAAAAGAATATACATGAGTGCTCCGAAAATATAAAATGATAAGTGTCATGACGTCGAATCAACCTCCCTGTAATCCCATTAATCAGAACACGGAGGAGAAATCCTCCTCATCATCATCAAGTCCGGCTTTGCTTCGCAAGTATCGCCATCATCTGAAACTAAAACAGGGACTGGTTGGTGTGTACAACATCGTCCCGTAACGTGGGAGTGAGTAGCTAACTCAGTGGAAACTATACAACAAAGGTTAACATGTTATCAATTCAATCAAGCAGTAATGATAAAGTAGTACATTCAAACATGTCCAAGATACTCCTGTTAATGCCAGAATGATATGAGAGAATGATTCATGTCCACACCAGAATCTCCATCTGCGATCTTTATCTTACGGTCACGCATGTCAGTCACTTCCTCAGTGCTCTATCACCAACGCCGTTAGCACATGCAATGCGGGGTTATGAATATGTTTACTAAGTTCTTATTAGTCCTTTTCGTACAGTAGGATCGGGAAGCTAAGAAACCTCCCTTGTATCAATTCCCAACATTGATCCATTCTAGGGTCGTCAGTCCTAGGAAATCTCATACGATGTTATGGTTCTAGGTCGCTACAAGGGCTATCAGGGCTGTTGCGCGCAATCGTTGCTCCTCTCCCCCATCACCTTATCAATACAGGCCTACTTATATCCTCAAGGCTGCAACAAGACTCGTTGCCCCTATGCAGTGTCAGGATAAACTCAAGGTCACTACAGAGGGCTGTTAAGGCTGTTGCGTGCAATCGTTGCTCCACTCCCCCATCGCCAAACAGTGTAGGCCGACAGAAAGAATATAATGTCCCATACCACCATAATCTGCTCAGAGTAGGGTGCTCACTGGTCACTACGGGGAGGTTTTTGGCCCTAGCGTAGGCCGACAGCTCGACCACGGTGTCCCATACCACCATGCCCGGCTCATGAGTCTTAAGGGATCTTGGTACCATGGTTAACAGGAGTTTCACTGGTAAGCTCAGTTCCTTAGATTCAAACAGTGATGACCAAACATGGTGAACAAGCATCAGTCAATCGGATTAGTTAATAAGCTCAACTAGCATGAGCGCACGTTGAATCGACCAACATGAAGTGCACAAGCACTTCGTGTGGCCTAACCACTGCCGACGACTCTAGTACGACTCGGATTCGTCATACGCATCCTTCGTGGCGAATAGAATCCAATGACGAATTCTAAACTGTTACCGAATTCCTGGACTAGAGTATAGCTCCAAGCGCAAAGATGTGAATCAGTAATCATATGAAATAAACAAAATTGAAATAACAAGTAATTCAAGCATGTTAGCAACATGTTATAAGATACATCATAAGCAGTTAACTATACACAAGTACTTCACACATAAGGTAATCAATTGAAATACAACAAGCATGGAGGAAATCATGTACATCATCAAATTAGTTAAGAATCCAGTCTCAACGCTAATCTGCAACACCATTTACTCAATACTTACTAATACATACATTTATACAAACTCTTAAACTACTCAACTCCAACGTACTTGACGTATGTTGATTTAAACTTATAATATGACAGATCCTTATATCAAGGAGTTGTCTAATACACAACAATCATGTTCTTACATTCAAAACATATGGCAGGCATAAATCATAATGATTTAGGCATTTCAACAAACACTTAAACTACATTTAATAACATACATAGCGTACGTTGGCCGAAACATGTATTAGGGCGAATCTCTTCGCCAAACAGATCATACATGCATAACCAGCATAGGTACACGATAAATACTCATGGAAATCATATCTGCAAAATATGTACGTATACAGTATTTCCTACAAATACCTAAAATACCCTAAATCTCATATTCTTCGTACGTATTCGAAATGAAAAATAGACAGCATGTTCTACATGTCAAACAGCATCCTTGTCAACAATCTACCATTAAACGACATTGAAAGCATTGAAACAGGTAATCTAAGCATCTAAAATCTGCACCTTACGTCGTAAGAGCATAATGAATCGAATAGGAACTCTACGTCGTCGTCAACGACTGATTGGCAACCTACAACATAAGGTGAGTCAGCTACTTAGCTACTTCTACCCATAGGAGCCTTAAAATAGGTTAGGATTAGGGTTTTCTTACCTAGAATGAAATCAGAATCGCCGGAACAACGATGCAGGTGGATGACTTTGGCACGTGGAGCAGCAGGGAAGAATAGTAGGAGGGTTCTCCCACTTCTCTCACACTTTCTCTCTCTTTTCTCTCTTCTCTCTCCTAGGGTTTCTCTCAAATTTGTATGGGATTTGTGAGAGAGAGTTTAAGGCCCTTTTATAAGCCCAAACATAACGAAAATAGACTTGAAGTTAAGGTATACTTAAGTTATAACCAAATCGGGTCTGTTCCGATCAAATAAAGCACTTCTGGAGGTCCTGTTACTAAATACGGTTGGATTTAAGCTCTCTGATATTGGATCTAGGTCAAGCTAAGTTTTCAGTCCGATCGGGTTTCCAGATCGACCGTGGCGGACTAGTTTCAGTTCAGCAGCTACGGGAACTCGATCAGAGCCACAAGTGTTATGACATGTAAGGGCCACCTATCCTGATATGAGGGTGAAATTTGGTCAAATTCCAACGGCCAGAATGCTTAAAAATGTCACGCAAGTGACACGTGCCAGATTTCATAAATCTTATTTAATTTCTAACATTTCTCACACTCTTCACTCCGGACTCAAGGAAATCGTCCCAGAGCATCGTTTGGGCTTGATTTTCAAGATGATAGTCAAGTCCAACTATGCGGTTGTAATTGTCTAAATTCATCGATATCGGACTTTTAAAGCATGGTCTGATCCAATACAAAGTTTCAAAGGGTTCCTGAGAACAAACAGGTTTAGAGTTTGATCCTGAATTTTAGGGTAAGATAGCGTCAATGATTCTATAGGTTTTAGGTCTTATAGATCGTATTTAAAGTGGTTAGTGCTAATTTCACAGGTAATCTAGTTTATCGCTAGTTAATTCACGTTAAATTTTTAAAGAATTTGGTTCTAAATGATTTCTTTGGCTTTGGAATTGGGATCTGAGAGGTTACCAAGGTGTTATGATTGACCCATTGCCTAAGGACGTCTAATTCCAGGTAGGTAAAAATTCGGGGTGTTACAATCTACCCCCCTTTAAACATAATTTCATCCCCAAAATTGGCTGAGGGTAATGAGTCCCTAGAGAGACTTTTGTATTGACATTCTAAGGAAGGTTCAAATCCTATTTAATGACCTAATCTTACGTATAACCTAAATCAACTTCTTCGATCTTGGGCCAGTGGGGAAGAGGCCAACCCTGCTTCCGCTGCGCTACTCTGATCTAACGGTTGTATTGGCTAATCATATCTAAATTGGGCTCAATACGTTCTACCCCCCTTAAAACTTAGTTCTACTTAAGGTTCAAGAATCTATGTCTCGATCCGTATATCGGAATGAGGTGTAATTAGGGCCTATCCTTGACATGAAATGGGAAACAACTTCTCACTACATTGGTCTTCCTTTGTTAATGATGCGTTCTATGGCATTGGTACCTATGATTATAGAAAAGAGGTGAAATGATGGGTGTTGTGGTTGATTATAAGGATGGATGTGAGTTTGTGGTAAGAAGTCTAATCTTTATTGGCTGTATGTCCTTAACATTTTTCAAAGGAAAAGCAATAACTTTTGGTTGTAGGTGGTTGGGCCAACACGGAAGAAAAGTTGTGTAGTGGGTCTGAGCCGAATACATATACTTTCTGTCTAGCTAGGACAGAAAATTTATTGTATCAATTCTTAATCCGAGTTGATATCGATCCTCTGCTTGATCAGAGCATTGGATTCATTGGTAACTAGTAGAATTAAGAAGTCGATTCAAACCGCCAATACATCACGTACATACAGTTTCCTTACTCTGCGTTTCCGATTGTAAGAAGTCCTTGGGAAGGCAATTCTAAGGAGAATTCTAAGGGGCGTGCTGGTTTATTCTAAGTTCAATCTGAGGGATTTATAAGTTTTCTCTGAGAGTGAATGGTTCTAAGTTAAAGCAACTTTCCTAAGGGTTATAACAGAAGTCTATAAGTATTAAGGGGATCTATCAAAGGAACGAGGTCTCACTCTAACTAAATCAAGACAACTAACTACGTCTATATTCCAATTACCTTAGCAAAATCAGTCTTTTACATTCCTTAGCATAACCAGTAGCCTAGTCTTAATAAATTTAACGACGCTCAAGAACTTCACATATGTCTATACTAGCAAAGGAGGTCCTAGGCTTTACATTTTTAATTTACTAGGTTTCCTATACCGTTACATCTTTCTAAATCTAACAATACCCACTCTAGGTCCAAAACTCTGAGGGCTTGTTTGGCTAGTGGTATAAAGTTGTATTAAATGGATTGCGTCGCTAATCCCACCTTGAGATTGGGAATGACATGTTTGGAAGAAGGGTGAGATGTGGTTAAAAATTTATTTTTATAGGCTTTGGAAAATGAGCCTTGTGTTGGAGAGTGTGAGATAGGATTTCTAAATCCCATGATGATGAAATTTCAAGTATAATTTGAAAGGAAATCTCGGGATTTATTGTTAATTGCATACATTCCAACCATGGCATTAGAAACCATGGGTTACACCCAAATCTAAGGACAATACCTTACACATGCATTTATTATTACCTTTATAATTCTATCTATCCTAATCTCACCTAATGCAGTTGGTCGAACGGGCCCTAAATGTCCCATCATTTGGAAGTGTGCAGGTTATGGGACATAAAAAAATGTGAGTTTTGTGCCCATATGAGAGGGTATAATGAAGGTGGAAAGTTATACAGAGTAGTTTTTGGGTAATGGTGGTTGATAGGTGTAAGATGTAGAGGAAGACGGAAGCTTGAGTGAATAGAAGTGGGGATGTGAGATCATTTTACATGGTCTCGGTTACGTATGGGCTATACTACGGTAGTTAATCTCGCTGGTCGACGAAACTTAGGATTCTAATGTGGTTTCTAGATTCTATCGCCTCCTTCCTAAGTCAGAGTGCGTTAGTGTGCGTTGTGTTACCATAACCTAGGTCCAGTTTAATCCAAATCATGCTTTAATACCATCTGTAACATCCCAAAAATTGGGGGTCGAGCATAAACTCCACTCCCGAGTTCCAGAATGTCACTTATGCAACATAGATAATGATGAATGCATGTTGTCTGTAGAATGACATTAAACAAGATTGAGACTAAGCCAAAATAGCATATCATACTCCAGAGATAGTTAAATTAGCAAGCGAAAGAATGTGATAGATATATAAAATATATGAACTGTTGTAAGTCTCCAGAGTGTGAACATGTTACCAGGTTAACTAAATACATGTATACTCCAAAAATGGAAAGAAAAGAATATACATGAGTGCTCTGAAAATATAAAATGATAAGTGTCATGGCGTCTAATCAACCTCCCTGTAATCCCGTCGATCAGAACACGGAGGAGAAATCCTCCTCATCATCATCAAGTCCGAATCTGCTTCGCAAGTATCGCCATCATCTAAAATTAAAACAAGGACTGGTTGGTGTGTACAACACCATCCCGTAATGTGGGAGTGAGTAGTTAACTCAGTGGAAACTATACAACAAAGGTTAACATGTTATCAATTCAATCAAGCAGTAATGATAAAGCAGTACAATCAAACATGTCCTAGATACTCTTGTTAATGTAAGAATGATATGAAGAATGATGCATGCCCTCACCACAATTCCCTCTGTGACATCATCTAACGATCGCGGCATGACTCACTTCCTCAGTGCTCTATCACAGGTTTTGGGTCTTAAAGATCGTATTTAAAGCGGTTGGTGCTAATTTCACAGGTAATCTAGTTTAGTGCTAGTTAATTCACGTTAAATTTCTAAAGAATTTGGTTCTAAATGATTTATTTGGCTTTGGAATTGGGTTCTGAGAGGTTGCCAAGGTGTTATGATTGACCCATTGCCTAAGGACATCTTATTCCAGGTAGGTAAAAATTCCGGGTATTACATTAGGACTCCTAGTTTTGTTTGTTAGTGAAATTTTACTGAAAATGATCACTGAGATTGAGTCCGTGCACACTCCTGATCACACATGATAACCCCAAATCACTTCTAGACTGTCAATTGATGGGTTTAAATCGTGTTTCAATCCATTTCAGCCGTTAAAAATTGGAAAATATTAATATGTATCCATTTTGTTCTGAAACGAGTCAAACAGAGGTAAGGGCCCAATCGGGGCTGTTTTAGAGGGACCCAGGGTGGGACTCATATCAATTTGGACCAAGGGGGGGGGGGGGGGGGGGAGGACCACGCCAATAGGGTGAGCCCTCATCGGGAGGTCCAGAGAGCGGCGAGACCCTCACCGGTTAGGCGAGGCCTCGCCGACTGGCAGGCTCAGATGGGTTGGGCCGTCGGGCCAATCATGTTTGGGGACTTGTGGACCCCACTAGTCCACGGTCCTTCGATTAAAATCCTCCCAAACGCATTCCTTCACAAAATTCACCCCCAAACTCTCCCTTTTCTTCAAAACAACCCATATCTCTCTCAAATAGCCTTTTCTGCCCTTTTTCCTTCCATTTTTCTTTAGGCCCTACATCCTTCCACCGTGCTCAACCATATCCATCACCTAACCCTCTCATTTCCTTTGTTTTGAGCTCCTAAATCCCCCATTTAAGTCTCAAATTCGTGCAAACCCACTACCCATCCTATTTTGTCATTTTTCTTTTCTCAATATCCCTTTCTTTTAAGCCTTTACAACCTCTTTGAGGCTCAGATCCGTGGAGACCCATATAGCTCATCCTTTGCTTTCATTTCCTTCACTTTTTCATGGATTTCATAGAGTTTATTGTAGCCTTATTCTCCATTTCCTCCATCCTTTCTTTCATGGGGAAGAAGAGAGCCCCCGTTGATGAAGCTGAGCCTAGTCGCCCAACCCGTTCTAGAAGATCGAGGGGTGCCGCCGCCAGTTCAAGCACCACTTATGAATTGCAGATGAAGCGGGACTTAGATCCCCATACTCCATTAGGAAGATTCCTATTGGCGGAGTTATCCCATGGTGTTTATGAATGCTGTAGAGTCTTATTTGAAGCTCATGTTGATGCGCGGCTATTTGGAGAATTTTTATTTTTTGAGAGCCTAGTTGAAGCCGATTGGGGTCCGCTATTTGAAGGTGAGCATCGTGCTAATGTGGGTACTGTTTGAGCTTTTTATGCCCACATTCGAGAGCCAATGTTGGAGCCCTTGCAGTTTAGAATTCCTATTGAAAGAGATCGGGTGGCTACAATCGATGCTGCTTTGATATCTCAAATTCTGATTGTTCTTCTTAGAGAGGATCATGCTAGTGAGAAGAATCTGAATAGTGCACGTGAGAGGGATCGCTGTACATGGTTCCTTTATGGTCGTTTGGTTGAATGACAGCCTAACAGATGCCTCCGTGTGATGAATATGGAAGACAATTTCCATTTGCTTCACCACATCTGTACTTTCAATGTTTATCCAAGGTGGAGCAATCGCAGTGAGTGCACGTGCCTGATGGTGAATTTCTTATATCAGGTGGGGTAGGGAGAGAAACTTTGTGTGCCTACATATGTCTTGCGATAAATAGTCCTTATTGCACGTTCGAATAGAAGGACTGAATCTCTCCCGTTCGGTCGACTCATATGTAGGATTGCACTTGAGTTTGGCTACAGGCATGGGGCAGAGTTACCGATGCCAGTCCATTACATTTTCGAGACTACTCTCAATCAGATGGAGATTAGGCCTCGGCAGCGGTAAGCCCTACTTGAGGAGAGAGAGGATGAGTTTGAGAGTGAAGAAGAGGAAAGAAATGAGAAGGTGGACAAGAGATAGAAGAGGAAGGAGAGCAGGACGAAGAAGAAGAAGAGGCTCAGGATACTGATGAGAGTCCTCCTCTTACGACTCAGGAGCATGATCCTGATAGGGCTGATAAAGAAGCCCGTTTGGTTAGGCTTGAGGAGGGCCAGCCCACTCTTCGACAGGTTATTATGGATTTGCATGGCTACATGAAGAACAAGTTCAAGAAAGTAACTCGCACTTTGAAGATGATCCTGCATTGTCTGTAGGATAAGTGTGCCCCTCCTCCATCGCCAGATTCTGAGGAATAGTCCTTTATGTAGTTGTTGTTTGTCTGTTTGTTGCTTGTTCTTGTGTGTGATTTAGTAGTTGTTTAGTTGTTTGGTAGTTTGATAGTTATTTAGTGTTTGAAGCTTAGTCGTTTTGCTCACATGCTTTCTCTATCACGATTCATGTAATGTTGCACATCATGTATTGTGACAATTTTGTTAATGAAATGCATGTTATTTCTTTGACTTGTGAAGTTAATGTTGTGGATGGATTGTGTGAATGCCCAATCTCATTGGTTACTACCCTATGTTGTGTGTAGGGTATGCCACCTAAGGGCTCGAGATCTTCGGCCCATCTCCCTCTGGGTGATTCTCTTGACGGGGCCCTTTCCCTAAGCAATTGTCATATGGACCCCCATTCGGGCCCATCTTGTTTTAATACCATGCCGGGTTCTCAGCCGGCTTCTGGCCCTACTGCTGGGCCGCCTCCTGTGACACTTTTTGTAGTGCCTCCTATCACACCTTCTGTTCCTGAGCAGAACCGTGCATCTGCGTCGACACCTTATACATAGTCTGCTCCTCCTCCTGATAAGCTAGAGCACATAATGCTGTTGATGCAGCAGCAGCAGCAACAGTAGCTGTCCTCCATGGCTGGTATCTTTGCTCATTCAATGGGGGGGAGTCCACCTGCCTCACCTTTATACCCTGTTGGGAATACTAGTGCGAGTGGAACATTCGAGCGATTTCAGCTCTTGCGGCCTCCTACATTTTTGGGTACTCATAGACCCAAGGAGGCTGAGTATTGGATCGACTGCATCTCTAAGATGCCGAGACCGTTGCACTGTTCTGAGGCAGAGCAGGTTGAGCTTGCCAACTTCATATTTGAGAAGGAGGCTAGCTTATGGTGAGATAGCATTCTCCGCACAGTTGCAGAGGGATTTATATGGATGTGGGGGACGTTTGAGGCTCACTTCCATGAGAAGTATTTTTCGGTCACTTACTGACACGAGAAGGAGAGTGAGTTCCTTCGTCTTCGCCAGGGAGGAATGTCGGTGATAGAGTACGAGAACCGATTTATGGAGCTGGGCAGGTATGCTCCTTTGATTTTGGGTGATCAGCCGTTGCGGACGCGGTATTTTTCTGAGTGTCTGCGGCCTGAGATTCGATCGAAGTTGTGCTGTGCGAGCGTCTCTTCCTATGATGAGTTGGTGAGCATGTACTTACGAGCAGAGCAGGACGGGGATAGGTTGTCCCATATGCATGCACCTATGGCTCCACGGCCGTGACCTGATTTCTCGAGTAGGCCTTTCCTTGGTAAGAGGACTTATATTGATTCATCACCAGGATTTATAGCACCTCCTACCCATGTGAGGCGTCCTGATGCATGGTGCAGCTATTGTAAGAAGCCTGGCCACGCTGAGGTGTCTTGTTTTTCCAAGATGCGAGATAGTAGTTTCTCGCTGCCTCAAAGGATCGGTCGTCCGATGCCTCAGGCTATTTCTGCACCACCCCTTCGATCAACACTAGCTCATCCTTCCTTTAGACCTCCAGCACCTCATTTCAAGCTGCCACAACGGCCCAGCTTCCTCCGCAACATTGTTCACAACAGGCTCGAGTTCATGCGCTCACTGCTGAGGCGCCCGAGGCAGAGTCAGCACCGACATCTTTTGAGGTTCCCGCTCACATATTAGGTATGCCTATCTTCTTATTGGTGGACACTGGGTCCACTATTTCGATCATCTCTCGTGTTGAGGTCAAGCGGCTAAGTTTGGTTACTGCTCCTGCGATGGGAGTGAGACTCACGATAGCTACAGGGACTACTTCAGATATTACTCGGACCTATGAGTCTTGTTCGATAGATCTGGGTAGCAGGACAGTGGTCGTCGACCTGATTGTAACCCCACTGTGTCACTATGATGTTATATTTGGGATGGATTAGCTCATGAAGATGAGGGCAGAGATTGATTGTGAGGCCAGAGTTGTGACGGCCTATGGACCTGAGGGCACGGTCTTTTCATTTCCAGTTTAGGTCAGTTGGTCCTGTCGTGTTAGCAGCTACGCTTCTTTGTTAGAGAGTTCTGATGTTCCAGCGTTAAGAGTTATGCCAGTGGTTCGTGATTTCCATGATGTGTTTGAGAAGATTCCAGGGCTTCTTCCTCGACGCGAGAATGACTTCACTATCGATCTTATGCCCGGTGCGACACCTATTTCCTTGCAGACGTATCGTATGCCTCCAAGTGAGATGGAGGAACTGAGGAGTCAGATTGATGTACTGTTAGAGGTGGATTTTATTCGACCGAGTGTGTCACCTTGGGGAGCGCCTGTCTTGTTTGTGAAGAAGAAAGACAGTTCCCTACGGTTATGTATTGATTATTGCAGGCTGAATCAGGTGACCGTGAAGAACAAGTATCCCTTGCTCAGGATTGATGATCTTTTCGATCAGCTGAAGGGGGCACGTTATTTCTCAAAGATAGATTTGCAGTCTGGGTATCATCAGTTGCGCGTCAGGGATGAGGACGTGTAGAAGACTGCGTTCAGGATCAGTTTTAGTCATTATGAGTTCCTTGTGATGTCTTTTGGACTCACGAATGCTCTGGCTGTGTTCATGGATCTGATGAACAGAGTGTTTCGGCCATTTCTATTTCAATTCATCATTATTTTTATCGATAAAATTTTAATATACTCCACGAGTCGGGAAGAGCACGAGGAGCACATGAGAGCGGTATTGAATACTCTCAGGGAGAACCAGTTGTTCGCGCAGTATAAGAAATGCGACTTCTGGAAAGAAGAAGTTAAGTTCCTGGGACATGTGTTATCTAAGGAAGGTATTTCTGTAGACCTTGCTAAGGTTATTGTTGTTCAGGATTGGAAGCAGCCCAGTTCAGTTACTAAGGCGAGGAGTTTTCTAGTTCTGGCAGGTTATTATCAACAATTCATTCGAAACTTTTTCAAGATTGTCAGGCCATTGTCTCAGTTGACACGGAAGGACTTGAAGTTTTCATGGAATGAGAAGGCCGAAGCAACTTTTCAGGAGCTGAAGGATAAGTTGACGTCCACCCCTGTGCTAGTATTATTAGAGCAAGAGGTTAAGTATACAATATATACTGACGCGTCTCACGTTGGTCTGGGTTGTGTCCTGATGTAGAAGGATAGGGTGATTGTGTATGCCTCGAGATAATTAAGGAAGCACGAGGAGAATTACCCTATGCACGACCTAGAGTTGGCAGCTGTTATTTTTTCATTAAAGCTCTGGAGACATTACCTCTACAGAGAGGAGTTCGAGCTCTTTTGCGACCACAAGAGCCTTAAATATATATTCTCACAGCGATATTTGAATATGAGGCAGTGCCGATGGATGGAGACCTTGAAGGACTTTAAGTTCGAGGTTTCCTATCATCCGGGCAAGGCAAACCTTGTGGCAGACGGGTTGAGCTGCAAGAAGACTATAGAATTTGCAGCTCCGCTTATGATTGCTGAATAGATATGGTGGAGTTCTTGTGAGACTTTGAGCAAAAACTCATGGTAGAAGAGTCGTATGAAGTCGTCGCACATGTCCGTGTACAACCCCTCGCAGATGGCCGGATTATTGAGGCTCAGTCAGGCGATGAGCTTTTAGTGAAGATGAAGGAGCAGGTTGGTACTGATAAGGACTCTGAGTGGACTATTGGTATGGATGGGGGCTCGCGTTATTGAGGCCCCTATGCATCCTAGACATTCCTGACCTGAGACGAGAGGTTCTCGAGTCAGCCCATAGTTCGAGGCTTGCGATGCATCCAGGTAGCACGAAGATGTAGCAAAACATGAAAAGATCGTACTGGTGTGACAATATGAAGGTTCACATTGCTGAGTTCGTATCCCGTTGTCTTACATGTCAGCAGGTTAGGGCAGAGCATCGCCGATCTCCTGGATTGCTTCAGCCCATGCCCATAGCTAAATGGAAGTGGGACTTTATTTCTATGGATTTTATTTCTGGACTACTGAAGATGAGGAAGGGACATGACTCTATTTGGGTGATCGTTGATAGGTTGACGAAGTCATCTCATTTCCTATCGATCAGAGTTATGAATTCTGCAGACGAGTTGGCTAGATTGTATATCAAGGAGATTGTATGCCTGCATGGAGTTCCCTTGGAGATTGTGTCCGATCGAGACACGCGATTCACATCTATCTTCTAGACTCGTATCTAGGAAGCGATAGGTGTGAAGTTGAAGTTCAGTACCGCGTTCCATCTACAGACAGACGGGCAGACGGAGCGTGTGAATCAGGTGTTAGAAGATATGCTGCAAGCTTGTTGGATTTCAAGGACAGTTGGGATGACTGTCTTCCTTATGCAGAGTTCACGTATAACAAGAGATTTCAGGCGAGTATTAGTAGGGCTCCCTATGAGGCACTGTATGGTCGCCCGTGTAAAGCACCGCATTGTTGGGCAGACCTAGGCGAGAAGACTCTGATTGGCCCAGAGTTAGTTCAGGTGACTTCAGAGAAGATCGACATTATTAGACGTCGACTGCTCTCAGCACAGAGCAGGTGGAAGAGCTATGCCAATACGAGGCAGCGACTGCTTGAGTTTGATGTTGGGGACCATGTATTCCTTAAGGTTTCCCCTATGCGAGGAGTTCTTTGGTTTGGTAAGAAAGGGAAGGTCACGCCAAGATTTATTAGCCCATTCTAGATAATTGATTGAGTGGGGGCAGTAGCGTATTGCCTTGCTTTGTCCACACCACTCACAGGCGTGCATAATGTTTTCCATGTGTCCATGTTGAAGAAGTACGTTCCGATCCTTCACATATTATCAGATGGGAGTAGGTGCAGTTGAGCGAGGATGCCACTTATGAACTGCGACCGACGAGCATTTTGGATAGGAATGAGCAGGTATTGCGTAGTAAGGTTATCCCACTTGTGAAGGTACTGTGGACGCATCATAGTAAAGAAGAAGTTACTTGGGAGACTGAAGCTGAGGTCAGGAAGAATTATCCCCAGATCCTCGAGGAGTATGAGAAGGTATGAATTTCGAGGATGAAATTTTTTTCTTAGGGGGTAGATTGTAACGTCTTGAAAAAATCTGTACTTAGACCCGAGTACCATCTTTAGCTGAAATCATTTATAACCAAATCCTTTAGAAATTTAATGTGAATTAACTAGCGCTAAACTAGATTACTTGTAAAATTAGCACTAATCACTTTTAATGCGATCCGTAAGACCCAAAACCTATAGAATTGCTAACGCTATATTACCTTGAAATCTAGGATTCAACTCTTAACCCAGTTGCTCTCGAGAGCACTTTAAAACTTCGTATTGAACTTGGACCGCACGTCGAAAGTCTGATAGCGATGAACTTAGACAATTATGACCGTTTAGTTAGACTTGGCTATCATCTCGAAAATCAAGTCTAAACGATGTCCTGAGACCATTTCCTTGAGTCCGGAGTGAAGAGTGTGAGAAAGTGTAGATTTTTAAGAAATTAAATATGATTTTTAGTAATCTGAGTCGTGTCACTTGCGTGTTATTTCTAAGCGTTCTGACCATTGGTTTTTTACCCAAATTCACCCTCGGATCAGGGAAGGTGGCCCATACATGTCAAAGTACTTGTGGCACTGATCGAGTTTCGGTGACCATTGAATTGAAATTGGTCTGCCACGAATGATCTGGAAACTCGATCGGACTGAAAACTTAACTTGCTTAAGATCCTATACTAGTGAGCTTAAGTCCGACCGCATTTGATGAGAGGACCTCTAGAAGTGTTCGTTAGATCAGAAAGAGCCTGATTTGGTTATAACCTAAGTATACCTTGGCCCTAGGGCTATTTCCATCAATTTTAAGCTTATAAAAAGGACTTAAACCCTCATTCTCATATCCCATACGAATTTCCTAAACCCTAGGCAATTTAAGAGAGAGAAAAGAGAGAAAGTAAGAGAGAACCTTGTATTTATCTATGAGATTCTTCCTAGTTCTTCTACGCATCGATCCATCATATTTAAATCGTTATTTCGGCGATTCTGATTTCATTCTTGGGTAAGTTAATTAAACCCTAACCTGTTTTGAAGCTTAGACTAGTCAAAGTGATGATGTAGCTAACTTATTTCATGCCTTACGCTGCCTATCCGCCGTTGACGAAGACTTATCGTCTGAATCATATCTATTTCACATTTTCTGGTTTAAGGTGCGGACTATATACATTTAAGTTATAGTTTTTAAGACTTTCAATGTTAGATAATGATTTATTCTTGTTATAGATGCTATTACACATGCCAAATGCGCTATCCGTTTTGATTTACGTATACGTATAGGTTGTGTTATAAATAGAGTATTTCATGTATATGTTAGAATACCCATATACGTATGGAATTTACTGTTATGCTTTCCATGATTATTTGTCATAGATTTATGATTGATATGTATGCAACAACTCCTAGGTGAAAGGAATAGCCCTAATATGTAATGGAGTTGACATACGTGATATGTGTTAAATAGTGTAGTCTAAGTGTTTGTATAAATGCTTGAATGAGTTAGTAGTTAGTAAAGTGTGATTTTTAAGGTTGTTGAGATATGCATCTCCATCACCTTATTTGTGTGTATGATTTTCTCCATGAAATGTTTAGCTAATTGATTCATGTTAATTGTGTGTATGATTTCCTCCATGTACTTATTTATGTTCAAGTTATATTTCATAAATGTTCATATGAATGTAGGATATGAATCAAATGCCTGTTATTGAGCTTGTACGTGATTGGGACTATACTATAGTCCAGGTAATCGGTAACCGTCCCTAAACTGATGGTTGAGGTTGTTTTCATCGCGCAGGATAAGTTTGACGAAACTGAGTCGTGCTTAGGATGTTCGATAGTGGTTAGGCCACACGGAGTGCTTATGCATTCCATGTCGATCAACTCAACATGCGCTTGGCCTAGTTGAGCTTGTCAACTAACCCGATTGACCGATGTATGTTCACCATGTTTGGTTGCTACTGTTTGAATCTAAGACACTGAACTCACTAGTGAAAATCCTGTTAACCTTGGTACCGCGATCCCCTAAGACTCATGAGCCGGACATGGTGGTATGGGACACCGTGGTCGAGCTGTCGGCCTACGCTGGGGCGACGAGCCTTCCTGTAGTGACCAGTGAGCATCCTACTCTCGTGAGCCGATTATGGTGGTATGAGACACTATATTCGTGCTGTCAGCCTACATTGATTGGTGACGAGCCCTCTGTAGTGACCTTAAGTATATCCTGACACTGCATAAGGGCGACGAGCCTTATTGTAGTATCTAAGATATAACTAGACCTGTATTAATTGGTGACGAGCCCTTTACAGCGATCTAGAACCGTAACATCGTATGAGATTTCTTAGGACTGATGACCCTAGAATGGATCATTATTTCAGAATTGATATAAGGGAGGTGTCTTAGCTTCCCAATCCTGTTGTATGAAAAAGACTAATAAGAACTAGATAATCATGCTCTTAACATTTCACTGCATGTGTCGTTAGTGTTGGTGTTGAGTACTGAGGAAGTGACTGACATACGCGACCGTAAGATGAAGATCGCAGAGGGAGATTGTGGTGAGGGCATGCATCATTCCCTCATATCATTCTTGCATTAACAAGAGTATCTACGACATGTTTGATTGTACTGCTTCATCATTACTACTTGATTGAATTGATAACATGTTAACCTTTGCTCTATAGTTTCACTTAGTTGATCACTCACTCTCACGTTTCTAGGATGGTGCTTAAACACCAACCAGACTCTGACTTAGCTGTAGGTGGCAGTGATGCCTGCGAGGCTGAACCAGAGTTCGACGAGGATAAGGAGACATTCTCGTTCATGCAGTTATCGGGTGGGTTCATGTGAGCCTTATCTTGACCGACGGGGATTTTCAGTTATGACTGTATTGATTTATCACAGTTTGGTACATGTATTTTGAGACAGTTTGTACTTGTTTCCCTGGGCAGAGCATGCATACTTTGGGGATTGTTTTGGTTTATATATTGATTTAAGACTTTCGCTTGCATTTTCTCACTATCCCTGAATTATGTCTGCTGTTTTGACTTAATCTACTTCAAGTTTTATGCACTAATATGGACAACATACATCCATCATTATTTATGTTGCATAAGTAATGTTTTGAAACTCGAGAGCTGAGTTATGCTCGACCCTCGAATTTTAAGGCGTTACAAAGGCACTGCCCATTGTAAACATCATTATATACACCATGGAGGTATCATACATTGCAATGGACTTAAATACATCCCATTGGGCCTTAAGTACATCAAATGGGCCGTATCACATGGGCGTTATGTTCATCAAGTGGGTTGTATCAATGAGCCACACCAATGGGATTTATGTACATTGTAATGGGCCATAACCCATGGGCCTTATACAATTCAAGGTGGGCCTCAACAATGGGCTACATATATCACATCGGGCCTAATCAAATGGGCCAAAAAAATGGGCCGAATCAACTAGGGGAAATTGAATGGGCCGAGTTGAATGGGCCAAGTCAAATACATCAAATGGGCCGCATTACGTGGGCCTCATATATATCAAAGTAGGCCTCAACAATAAGCCATAACTATGGTAAGTGGGCCAAATCACATAAGCAACATGTATATCAAATGGGCCACACTCAAATATAAGTGGTGATAAGGATTTCCACCATTAGAATTCCCAAGGCCCGCCATAACATTTATTTCCCATCCAATCTGATCATAGGGTCCCAAAAGGATTTCAACAGTAGCCGTTCAATCCTCACCATGCATCATGGTCCACATGATAAATAGATCTATCTTATTTTATTCTCAAGCCTTAAATTATATTTCAACATAAATGGTTGGACAGTTTGGATGCAACACATGCATCATGGTGGTTCCCATAGGGGTGGACGGCATAGATGAAGTACTTACCTTATGATAGGTTCCACACTAATGGGAGGTGTGGATTACAATACATACATCAGTGGGTCCCATGTGGGGTCCACCAGAATGTTTATTTTCCACTTAGCCTATTGACGAGCTCACATAGACATGGGGCCCACCGAAATGTTTATTTTTCACCCAACCTACTGATAAGGTAACGTGGACCTGGGGCCCACCGTAATGTTTAGTTTCCACCCAACCTGCTGAGGAGGTCACACGGACCTAGGCCCACCATAATCTTCATTTCCCACCCAACCCATTGATAAGGTCATACAGACCTGGGTGAAGAGGAAAATGAATTTCATATGATCTAAAACTTCTGACCCAAAAAAGGTTTCAATGGCAAACATTCAATCCACTATTTCCTGTGACGTGGGCCACCTGGATCATGTACATGGCTGATTTTTGGGTGGCCTGAAGCTAGGAGGGAGGTCCACCAAATGCATGGTGATGATGTTCAACTCACATCATGGTAGGGCCTGAGTGGGGCCCACTGACCCTGGTAGTTTCACGTCCAGCGCAGCAGGCCTGCTGCGCGTCAGTCAGTGGCAGTGCTTGCTGCCTCTCTCTCTCTCTCTCTCTCTCTCTCTCTCTCTCTCTCTCTCTCTCTTTTTAGGGGTTTTCTAAGGATTTTAACAAGTGGGGCCCGCATCAACAAAATACATTCCGTCCACTTGCTCCTACGGCTCAAGACAAGCCAAACAAGTCTAATATCCAAGGTATTTTGGTGTATAGGATCATTAGGTGGATTTTTAAAGGTAAAGACCATTTTCCAAGATACGGCCCACTAGATACTCAGATTAACTTCATTTTTCGGCTCGATGCCTAAAATAGGCTGGGGAACGAGATAGATGGAGTGGATTATATACATATATCAAGATGGGGCTTGCATGAGTGGCCTACACTTCATTGTTAGCCACCTACCCACGTCAGACCACACTTCACTGTGGTGCTACACGCACCACGTCAGTTCACACTTCATGGTGGAGCCGCATCCAACATCCCGAGATGCTGGACAGTGGAATAACACAGGCACCATGGTGGGTCCCACCTGCACATGGCCCATCATGCATATATATTAATAGAATATTATTATAATATAAATTTAATATATATATACTATTTAGATGGTAGATCTCTCCCAAAATGTGGTGGGCAACACTGTCTGATGGATGGAGTAGACTTAACACAAATCAGGGGGGCCCACATCATTTTAGGGGTAGGATAGTGTAACACCCCAGATTTTGGCCAACCTGGAATCAAACGTCCTTAGGCAATGGGTCGACTAAAACACCTGGGAAATCGCTCAGAACCCAATTCCATAGCCAAAGAAATCACTTAGGATTAATTGTAACACCCTGAAAATCGGGGGTCGTGTATAAACTCAACTCCCGAGTTCCAGACCGTCACTTATGCAACAAAAATGGTTATGATTCGATGTTGTCTGATTTAAAGCATTCACATGAGTAAAAGTATACCAAAACTGCAATTCATACTTCAGATCCAGTGATAAAAGCAAGCGGAAGACTAAACAAGATATATATCACTGTATGGAAAAACAAAGTAATCTCAACTGTCTCCAAAGTATGACTACATCTCTGAGTCTCATATACATGTACATAACAAAAGAATAATGTTCAAAAAGAAAAGTCCCACTGATGTCCCCTCGATCCAGGTCGCCTACGGGAAGCCGTCATGATACTGCATATACGAGAACTCATCCTGGTCCTCGTCATCATCTAGCTCCACCTCCTGGATCTCGCCGTCACCTGCAACTACAACAGGGTCTGGTGGGTGTTGCAAACACCATCCCGTAACGTGGGAATGAGTGATCAACTCAGTGGAATCATAGAGCAAAGATTAGCATGTTCACAATTCAATCACGCGATAATAGTAAAGCAGTAAATCAGACAAGTCCTAATACTGTTGTTAATGCAAGATGATATGACGTGATGTATGCCCTCACCGACGATCACCCTCATACGGCAACATCTTACGACCGCGGCATGCCACACTCCCTAGAGTGCTCCACATCTTCCAGGCACATGCAATGCTATGGTGATATGATTACCAAGTTGTTATTAGTCCATTCAAACAGCAGGATTGGGAAACTAAGGTACCTCCCTTGTAACAATCCCAACACGGATCCTGTCTAGGGTCGTCACTCCTAGTAATCTCATACGATGTACATTTCGTAGGTCACTGCAAGGGCTGCCAGGGCTGTTGCTCGCGCTCGTTGCACCGCTCCCCCATCACCTTATCAATACAGGCCTACTGTACTCTACTGCACGGAAGGGTCGTCGCCTCCCGTGAACTCAGAATACGCTCGCGGTCACTACAAAGGGCTCGTCGCCTGATCAGTGTAGGCCGACAGCTAGAATATAGTGTCCCATACCACCATAATCTGCTCACGAGTCAAGGTGCTCACTGGTCACTACGGGGAGGTTTGTGGCCCCAGCGTAGGCCGACAGCTCGACCACGGTGTCCCATACCACCATGCCCGGCTCATGAGTCTTCGTGGATCAAGGTACCACGGTTAATAGGGTTTACAATGGTAAGTTCAGTACCCTAGGTTCAAGCAGTTATGATACATACAAGGTGAACAAACATCGGCCAGTCGGGTTACTTGACGGGCTCGACTAGCGCGATCGCATCTCGAATTGAACGACATGAAGTGCGTAAAACACTTCGCGTGGCCTAACCACTGCCGCCAACTCTCAACACGAATCACATTCATCGATGCGTCGTTCGTGACTATGACCAGTCAGCCACGAATTCGCTCGGTTACCGACTGCCTGGACTAAGTCAAGTCCCACACATCTATGGAATTACATTAACACTATAAAAAGGTATTGGAATTGAAATACATCATGTGAGCATGTTAGCACATGTTATAACATTCAACTTAAGCAAATCTTCAAGGCATACTTCCCATGCATATTCAACTTAAGCAAATCCTCAAGTACATACATTCCATGCATGTAATGAAATCATGCATTTTGTCAACATGTAGAAAATCATTTAGGTCGGCATAATAATTGAAAAATCAATCACAAACTATCAAATAACATCACTTAATTCAATACATACTAGTACAAGCATTTATACAAACACATACACTACACACTTAACTCTACATATAGTATGTCGACCCAAAGTGTGCAACTAGGCGAATCTCTTCGCCAAACTAATTATGCACGCATTCCTAACTTCCTAATGCGACAACAAACCATGTCAATCACATCAGCAAAATATGAATGTAAACAGTACTTCCTACAAATGACTAAAATGCCCTAAATCTCATATTCTTCGTTAGCTTACGAAACGGGAAACGGAGAGCATTTTGTACATGTCAAACGGCGATGCCGTCAAGAATCTACTATTAAACGACATTGAAAGCATTGGGAACCGTCAATCAAAGCGTCTAAAATCCTCACCTAGTGTCTTGTAGACTCGGGAATTGAAGCGGAGTGTATATGCTTCGTCTACGGCGAGTAAGGAGCCTAATACATAAGATCCATAAGCTACATCGCTATGGAAACAAGAAAAACTCAAATCACCAACTATTTAGGGTTTTTACTTACCTAGGATTGCGGTGGAATCGCCGGGAAAGCGGTAGAGGAGTGTTGCTTAAGCATGTGCAACACGTAGCACAAGTGGCGGGAAGAACTCTCCCACTCTCTCACTCACTCTTTTTCTCTCTCCCAAGCTAGGGCTTCTCTTAAATTCGGATGGGAGAGAGGAGTGAGGGTTTCAACCCCTTTTGTAGCCTAAAACATTCCCAAAATAGGCTTGGGAACAATGTTTACTTGGTGCCTAACCAAATCGGGGCCGTTCCGGTCCAAAAGGGCATTTCTGGAGGTCCCCAGGCCAGATGCGGTCGGACTTAAGCTCATGCATACTAGATCTAGCATACATCCAGTTTTCAGACCGGTTGGGTTCCCAGATCGCACGTGGCGGCCCAGTTTCAGTTTAACGGTCACCGCACCAAGATCAGGCCTATAAGTCTCGTGATATATAATAGATATTTTTCCTGATCCAAGGGTGTAATTTGGCTGTATTCTGACGGTCAGAATGCTTAATACTGATGCGTCAAATTTGTGTGCCAGATTTGAATTTGAAATTTCAACTATGTCCCTATTCACACTCTCTTCGGTCCGGGCTCAATGAAATAGCCTGTGATCATCGGTTTGACTTGATTTTTGGAATGAGTGTCAAGCCCAGCTAGACGGTCCTAACGGTCTAAGATAGGAGGTATCGGACTTTCGACGCACGGTCTAGATCCAATACAAAGTTTCAAGGAGGTCCCGAGAACAAACCGGCTTAGAGTTTGATCCGAGGCTTTAGAGCATTATAGCACCCTTGGTTCCACTCGCTTCGGGCCTCGTAGAACGTATTTAAAGTGATCAGGGACCATTTCCCAGCTATTCCAACGTTGCACTAGCTAACCTAGTCACATTTTCTAAAGGAATGAATTCTACACAATTTCGGGTCGAGTTGGTACTCGAGCCCAAGTATGGATTTTTCACGGGCGTTACAATCTACCCCCCTTAACAAATAATTTCGTCCTCGAAATTTTGTACCTTTTCGTACTCCTCGAGAAGCTGTGGGTAGTTCTTTCTGATCTCGGCTTCTGTCTCCCAAGTAGCCTCCTCCTCAGTATGATGCGTCCATAGTACCTTCACAAGGGGAATCACCTTGCTACGCAGTACCTGCTCCTTCCGGTCTAAGATGCGTGTCGGTCGCAGGATATAAGTAACATCCTCTCCTAACTGCACCTGCTCCCATCTGATGATATGAGAAGGATCAGCAACGTACTTCTTCAGCATAGAAACATGAAATACGTTGTGGACGCTCGCGAGGGGCGTGGGTAAAGCCAATCGGTAAGCCACTGCTCCCACACGATCGAGGATCTGAAATGGACCAATGAATCGCGGTGCCAGCTTCCCCTTCTTCCCGAACCGAAGGACTCCCTTCATAGGGGAAACTCGCAAAAACACATGATCCCCGACTGTGAACTCTAGTGGTCTCCGTCTCGTATCGGCGTAGCTCTTCTGTCTGCTCTGCGCTGTAAGAAGCCGACGTCGAATAATATCAATCTTCTCTGACGTCGCCTGCACCAACTCTGGGCCAATCAAGCTGCGCTCACCGACCTCTAACCAGCAATGCGGTGCGCGACAAGGTCGCCCATACAGCGCCTCATAAGGTGCCATGCCGATACTCGCCTGGAAGCTATTGTTGTACGCAAACTCCGCATATGCAAGACAGTCATCCCAACTGTCCTTGAAGTCCAATGCGCAAGCTCGCAACATGTCCTCCAGGATCTGGTTCACTCGCTCTGTCTGTCCGTCCGTCTGTGGGTGGAAGGCAGTACTGAACTTCAACTTCACACCCATAGCCTCCTGAATGCGAGTCCAGAAAATAGAAGTGAACCGCGTGTCTCTGTCCGACACGATCTCCAACGGAACTCCATGCAGACGCACAATCTCTCGGATATACAATCTAGCCAGCTCGTCTGCAGAGTTCGTAACTCTGATCGGTAGGAAGTGCGCCGACTTCGTCAATCGGTCGATGATCACCCAAATGGAATCGTGCCCCTTCCTCGTCTTCGGCAACCCAGAAATGAAGTCCATGGAAATGAAATCCCACTTCCACTCTGCAATCGGCATAGGCTGCAAAATTCCAGGTGGTCGGCGATGCTCTGCCTTCACCTGCTGACAAGTGAGACAACGGGACACGAACTCAGCAATGTGGGTCTTCATACCTTCCCACCAGTACGTCCTCTTCACGTCACGATACATCTTCGTGCTGCCAGGATGCATCGCGAGTCTAGTAGAATGCGCAGCCTCGAGAATCTCTCGTCTCAAGTCAGGGACATCAGGAACGCATAGGCGGCCACGATAACGTAAGCCCCCATCCATGCCAACTCGCCAGTCAGCGTCAGCATCATCACTGGCCTGCTCTCGAAGCTCAGTAAGATGCGCGTCGTCCCTCTGCGCCTCGATGACACGGTCGTCGATCGGGGATCGCACCTGAACATGTGCGATGAACTCAAATGGCTCCTCTACGGTGAGTTTCTGCTCAAAGTCTCGCAAAAACTCAACCATATCCCACTCGGCAACCATCAGCGGAGCCGCAAACTCTATCGCCTTCTTGCGGCTCAACGCATCAGCCACAAGGTTCGCCTTCCCAGGATGGTAAGAGACTTCAAACTTGAAGTCCTTCAGCGTCTCCATCCATCACCGCTGCCTCATATTCAAGTCCCGCTGTGTGAATATGTACTTGAGGCTCTTGTGGTCGCAAAAGAGCTCGAACTCCTCTCCGTAGAGGTAATGTCTCCAGAGTCTCAGTGCGAATATAACGACTGCCAACTCCAGGTCGTGTGTAGGGTAATTCTCCTCGTGCTTCCTTAATTGTCTCGAGGCATACGAAATTACCCTGTCCCTCTGCATAAGGACACAACCCAAACCAACGCTAGACGCGTCAGTGTATATAGTGTATTTAACCCCTTGCTCTGGCAATACTAGCACAGGGGCGGACGTAAGTCTGTCCTTTAGCTCCTGAAAAGCTGACTCCGCCTTATCATTCCAGGCGAACTTCACGTCCCTCCGTGTCAACTGAGATAAGGGTCTCGCGATCTTCGAGAAATCCTGAATGAAGCGCCGATAGTAGCCAGCGAGACCCAAGAAACTCCTCACCTCAGTGACAGAACTAGGCTGCTCCCAGTCCTGCACCGCAGCTACCTTAGACAGGTCAACTGCCATGCCATCCTTGGACACCACGTGTCCCAAAAACTTCACCTCCTGCTTCCAGAAGTCGCACTTCTTATATTGTGCGAACAACTGATGCTGTCTGAGCGTATCAAGAACCAAACGCAAGTGCTCCTCATGCTCCTCTCGACTCCTAGAGTATACCAAAATGTCGTCGATGAAGATAACGACGAATCGATAGAGGAAAGGCCGCAACACCCGGTTCATCAGATCCATGAACACGGCCGGTGCGTTCGTGAGACCGAACGACATCACAAGGAACTCGTAATGACCAAAACTGGTCCTGAATGCTGTCTTCTGCACGTCCTCATCTCTGACGCGCAGCTGATGATATCCTGACTGAAGATCAATCTTCGAGAAGTACTGCGCTCCTCTCAACTGATCAAACAAGTCATCGATCCTGGGCAAAGGGTACTTGTTCTTCACCGTGAGCTGGTTCAACCTGCGATAATCAATACACAATCGCAGTGAACCATCCTTCTTCTTCACGAACAAGACCGGTGCTCCCCAAGGAGACACGCTAGGCCGTATAAAGCCAAGCTCTAGCAGGCCATCAATCTGCGTCCTCAACTCCTCCATCTCACATGGTGCCATGCGATACGTCGGCAGTGAGACGGGTGTAGAACCAGGAATCAGATCGATAGTGAAATCGATCTCGCGTCGGGGCGGCAAACCAGGGATCTTCCTGAACAGATCCCCGAACTCAGAAACTACTGGCGTCTGCTCAAGTACCTGGGCACCAGCGTCGCGCAATAGAGTGGCGTAGCTAAGAATACGGAAAGGAAGATTTATCCGCACTGAAAATGTGAAAGGCGTGCCCTCAGGCTCGTACACCGTCACCACACGAGCCTCGCAGTCAATCTCGGCTCTCGCTGCAGTCAACCAGTCCATGCCAAGAATGACGTCGAGATAAACGAGCGAGGGATCGACGACCAGATCAAGAGTCATCGTCCTGCCTCCCAGATCAACTAAACAACCCTCACACATCTGGGTGACATCCGAATAATCTCCATGAGCTGCAAGGACTCGCACGCTATCCATAGTGATAGTCTGCAACCCAAGACGTCTGACTACGGCAGGCGATATCAAAGAAATCGTGGAACCAGTGTCCACCATGACAAGAACGGGAGTACCTCCGATATGGCCCGTGACCTCGAAGGCTGAATGCTGGAAAGTCGGCGTCGTAGATGCCTGAGCGGTCAGTGCATGAACTCGAGCCTGCTGTGGCCGGTTCGGCCGCTGTGTCAAGGGCCGTGGGGGCTGTCGAATCTGCGATACTGTGGGTCTGAAAGAGGACTGCGCAGGAGCTGACCGTATAGGCGGTGCTGATATCGCCTGTGGACGTACACGATCAATCTTCTGCGGCGGCAAGAACCCACTGTCCCGCATCCTCGAAAAGCAACTCTGCGCTAGGTGGCCCGTCCTCCCACAGTATGTGCATGATAGATCAGGGCGCCGAAACGGTCCTACTGGCACCGTGGTCCTGGTAGGAGGATCAATGCGAGGCCTCTTGCCCGCGAAGGGCCTATCTGGCAACTCCGGTCGCGGCCTGAAAGTAGTCGGGCCTCGTGATCGCGCAAGTCGATCCACGTCCTGCTCTGCCCGCATGGACATGTGAACTAACTCCGCATAGGAGGAGAAACTGATGCAGCACATCTTCGACCGAATATCCGGTCGCAAGCCCTCCAAAAAGCGCCGTATGCGCATCTCCTCATCAGCTAGAATCGTCGGGACGTACCTGCCCAACTCTGTGAACCGATGCTCATACTCGGTGACCGTCATCGCTGCCTGCCTGAGACGGAGAAACTCATTCTCCCTCTCGTGCCTGTAGGTCTGAGGATAATACTTCTCATGGAAGCGAAACTCGAATGCTGCCCATGTCCATACGAAGTCTGCGGTAACAGTCCGCAATACACTATCCCACCACATACTGGCCTCTCTCTCAAACTGGAAGGTAGCCAGCTCTACCTGCTCTGCCTCAGTACAGTGCAACATGCGCAGAATCTTCGACACTCGGTCGAGCCAAAACTCAGCCTCCTCGGGTCTGTGAGAACCCGTGAAAGTAGGAGGCCGCAAGCGCTGAAATCGCTCCAGAAGGCCCTGTGTGTCGGCAGGGTTCCCCGCAGGGAAAACAGGCTGTGCAGGATGTGCTATGCCCTCATCCTGGGCGTAAGTGTAGGCATCCTCAGCTGGATGCGCAGGTGGTGTAGGCGGAGTAGATACAGTCGCACCCCCACCCTGGGCTAAGGTCCCGACTATAGTAGTCAATAGCTGCTGCTGCTGTAGCATCATAGCCATCATCTGCTCGAATCTATCAGGTGGTGGAGCAGGCTGTGGCGGATGAGGTGAGGAAGTAGATGCGCGCTGTGGCTCTCTAACTGATGGTGTAAATGGCGGTGGTCCATCTGTAGGACCAGTAGTAGGCTGAGACGATCGAACAGTCTCAGGAATCGGGCCCACAGCAGGGTCCGGACGAGTGCCAGACTGAGAGGGAGCCTGATCCATCTGCTCTGACAATGAAAGCCGAACCGCGCTCCTCGTAGTCTTAGGTGGCATTCCCTATATTCAAAATAGGGCGCAACCTTGTCAGTCTCAATTGCACAAATACACCACAATCATTCACTAAAGAGTCAAAGGCATTCCATGCATTTCAATTAATCAAAATTGTCACAATACAAGGGATATATCCTTACAAGCATCATGACTAGAATGACATGGAAATTAAGACAGTTAAGCAACAGCAACATAAGCAAAGCACTAGCCCTAATAGGCTTTACACACATAAAACAGAAAATGGCTAACTACTCATAACAACATCAAAGATCGCGTCGCTAGTCGGAGTCTGGCGACGGAGGAGGAGCACCCTTATCCTGTAAGCAACACAGGATTGCTTTCAAGGTGCGAGTCACCTTGCCAAACTTCTTCTTCGTAACGGCCTTGGCATCAGCGACCTCTGCTCGAAGTTCTTGGACTTCCCTTCGCAAAGCGGTCTGACTCTCCTCCATCCGAGCAATGCGATCGTCAATAGTAGTCTGCGCAGAAGGAGGAGGGCTCTCATCAGTATCCTGAGCCTCCTCTTCTGCTTCTTCCTGAGTCTCTTCCTGAACCTCTGCACTAGGTTCTCCTTCGCTTTGATCTTCCTCTTCATCAAAGTCGTCCCCACTATCCCTTTCAAGTTGATTTTCACGATATTGCGACCCAATCTTCATCTTAACCATCGTCGACTCATCGATGGTGTGAATCGATACCGGCAACTCGGGTCCAAGTCTATAGGCAAACTCAAGCGCAATCTTGCAAATGAGTCGGCCAAAGGGAAGGGATTCGGATGTTCTTCTCGACCTGGCTATGAGAACTATCTGCCGTAAGATGAAAGTGGCCATACATACGTTCTCTCCCTGGGCCACCAGAAATAAGAAATCGACCATAAGACGTGTACATTCAATGCGGTTCGTCGACCTAGGATAAACATTGAACGTGCAGATGTGATGCAGCAGACGCAAATCCTCAGACATGTACGTCGCCTTGAGGCTATTATTAGGCTGCCATGGAACCAACTTACCTCACAGAAACCTGGTGCGACGATCTCGTTCACGTCTAGTCCTCAAACTCTTCTCACTTGGATGCACATCACCTAGTGGCACGTTGAGAAGTCGCGCAACCAACCGGACGTCGATCGTAGCCATCCGATCTCTACCAAAAGGGATTTTGAACTGTAAGGGCTCCAAGGTAGGACTCTGGATGCTAGCATAGAAGGCACGAACGGTGCTCACATTAGCACGAGCGCGAGCTTCAAAGATCGGTCCCCAGTGCGCAGCTTCAATGCGTTCGAACAACAGATACTCGTCGAAAAATCGCCCATCTACGTCCGCCTCAAATAACACTCTACGATCAGTGTATTCACCATGAGGCATCTCTGATAGGATGGTTCGTCCAAGGTGTGCATGGGGATCCAAATCCCGCTTTGTACGGCACTCCAGGACTGCAGCTGGACCTGCGGCGGTGCTTGAACTTGCGGCACCACCCCGCGGTCTTCTCGATCGAGCAGGGCGGCTCGGCCCAGCCTCGTCTATTGCAGTTTTCCTCTTACCCATCAAAGACAGGATGGATGAGAGCGACAAAAGACCCAAAATAGCTTCCACGAAAGCCATGAAAAACGCCGAAAATGCGGAGAAATGGCTGCCCAATCTGACAAAAGGAAATCTAGGCATCGTAGAGGGATGCTTCAAGCTTCCCAAGGCTGTAGTTTCAGGGAAAAATAAGAACAAAAAGATGGAATGGAGCTGCTCACGATTTCAGCACTATTTGGGGGATTTTGGAGCTCCAAATGGGGAAATCTTCAAGGAAAGGGGCTGCCAACACCCAATAATCGATGGGTGGTGGTCGGTTTTGGCCAAGGAAGGGTTTAGGATGGGTTTGGGTCGCCGGGGTTTGGAATGGAGTGCTGAAAATCAAATCTAGGGTATGCAAGGGGGCTGTTTGTGAAGGAGAGGGGTGTTTTAGGGGTTTTCGTGGGATGGGAGGTAGCTAGGAGTGATGGGGGAGGTATTTAAGTGGGTGCGCCCAAAGGGCAGCACCAACCGAGGTGGCCGGCCGGCGATGGCATCGCCGGCCAACCTGCCATCGCCGGCCAACCTTCAGGTTGGCCAGCGGGACCCCATGGGTCTGGTCCCCCATGGTCCCAGGGCCCCAAAAAAGTTGGTCCCACCCCTTGGTTCATTATATTTTGGTCCCTATGAGCCCAAACATGTGTTCGGGGCTTTCCGGGTCCACATCGCAATCCCGAATACCAAACCATATGATGCAGCATATGAATTTGGGGTAGAAGGATCCAGTACATCTTTCTAGCTCCTTAGTTGCTAAAGAAAGTGAAGTTAGAATAGCCTTATGGCCATTTTTCATGAAATTTTACTATCCACTGTAAAATTTGGTGAATGTACTAATTTGTGTTATTTTCACATTAGGTTTGATGCCTAACATGAAATGGATAAGAAAGAACTGAAGGTTGAAGTGTTTAGAGAAGGAATTTTGAGAATTTTTGGCAAAACGGGGTTTTTAAGCCCTGGCGATTGATTACTGGAGTCGTGGTCATTCCACGGCCCAAAGATTCACTTTTGCGGTTTAAAACCGCTCATAGGACGTCTCCACCCGACTTCCTACAGCTTAGAAGTGATTCGGGTCGCTTTACGCGACCCGAGATACGTTACAGACTCGATCTTGCGATCGATCCTTATAGACTTCGCCTATCGGCGAATCTGTGATCCTAGAAGTGTTTCTAGACCCTTCTCGCACCCACCTAAGTCAAAAGAAGTGACAGCGTACGTCGCAAGACCATAACCCAGGCCCAGTATACTCTCATTCATGCTCTGATACCAACTTGTAACACCCTGAAAATCGGGGGTCGTGTATAAACTCAACTCCCGAGTTCCAGACCGTCACTTATGCAACAAAAATGGTTATGATTCGATGTTGTCTGATTTAAAGCATTCACATGAGTAAAAGTATACCAAAACTGCAATTCATACTTCAGATCCAGTGATAAAAGCAAGCGGAAGACTAAACAAGATATATATCACTGTATGGAAAAACAAAGTAATCTCAACTGTCTCCAAAGTATGACTACATCTCTGAGTCTCATATACATGTACATAACAAAAGAATAATGTTCAAAAAGAAAAGTCCCACTGATGTCCCCTCGATCCAGGTCGCCTACGGGAAGCCGTCATGATACTGCATATACGAGAACTCATCCTGGTCCTCGTCATCATCTAGCTCCACCTCCTGGATCTCGCCGTCACCTGCAACTACAACAGGGTCTGGTGGGTGTTGCAAACACCATCCCGTAACGTGGGAATGAGTGATCAACTCAGTGGAATCATAGAGCAAAGATTAGCATGTTCACAATTCAATCACGCGATAATAGTAAAGCAGTAAATCAGACAAGTCCTAATACTGTTGTTAATGCAAGATGATATGACGTGATGTATGCCCTCACCGACGATCACCCTCATACGGCAACATCTTACGACCGCGGCATGCCACACTCCCTAGAGTGCTCCACATCTTCCAGGCACATGCAATGCTATGGTGATATGATTACCAAGTTGTTATTAGTCCATTCAAACAGCAGGATTGGGAAACTAAGGTACCTCCCTTGTAACAATCCCAACACGGATCCTGTCTAGGGTCGTCACTCCTAGTAATCTCATACGATGTACATTTCGTAGGTCACTGCAAGGGCTGCCAGGGCTGTTGCTCGCGCTCGTTGCACCGCTCCCCCATCACCTTATCAATACAGGCCTACTGTACTCTACTGCACGGAAGGGTCGTCGCCTCCCGTGAACTCAGAATACGCTCGCGGTCACTACAAAGGGCTCGTCGCCTGATCAGTGTAGGCCGACAGCTAGAATATAGTGTCCCATACCACCATAATCTGCTCACGAGTCAAGGTGCTCACTGGTCACTACGGGGAGGTTTGTGGCCCCAGCGTAGGCCGACAGCTCGACCACGGTGTCCCATACCACCATGCCCGGCTCATGAGTCTTCGTGGATCAAGGTACCACGGTTAATAGGGTTTACAATGGTAAGTTCAGTACCCTAGGTTCAAGCAGTTATGATACATACAAGGTGAACAAACATCGGCCAGTCGGGTTACTTGACGGGCTCGACTAGCGCGATCGCATCTCGAATTGAACGACATGAAGTGCGTAAAACACTTCGCGTGGCCTAACCACTGCCGCCAACTCTCAACACGAATCACATTCATCGATGCGTCGTTCGTGACTATGACCAGTCAGCCACGAATTCGCTCGGTTACCGACTGCCTGGACTAAGTCAAGTCCCACACATCTATGGAATTACATTAACACTATAAAAAGGTATTGGAATTGAAATACATCATGTGAGCATGTTAGCACATGTTATAACATTCAACTTAAGCAAATCTTCAAGGCATACTTCCCATGCATATTCAACTTAAGCAAATCCTCAAGTACATACATTCCATGCATGTAATGAAATCATGCATTTTGTCAACATGTAGAAAATCATTTAGGTCGGCATAATAATTGAAAAATCAATCACAAACTATCAAATAACATCACTTAATTCAATACATACTAGTACAAGCATTTATACAAACACATACACTACACACTTAAGTCTACATATAGTATGTCGACCCAAAGTGTGCAACTAGGCGAATCTCTTCGCCAAACTAATTATGCACGCATTCCTAACTTCCTAATGCGACAACAAACCATGTCAATCACATCAGCAAAATATGAATGTAAACAGTACTTCCTACAAATGACTAAAATGCCCTAAATCTCATATTCTTCGTTAGCTTACGAAACGGGAAACGGAGAGCATTTTGTACATGTCAAATGGCGATGCCGTCAAGAATCTACTATTAAATGACATTGAAAGCATTGGGAACCGTCAATCAAAGCGTCTAAAATCCTCACCTAGTGTCTTGTAGACTCGGGAATTGAAGCGGAGTGTATATGCTTCGTCTACGGCGAGTAAGGAGCCTAATACATAAGATCCATAAGCTACATCGCTATGGAAACAAGAAAAACTCAAATCACCAACTATTTAGGGTTTTTACTTACCTAGGATTGCGGTGGAATCGCCGGGAAAGCGGTAGAGGAGTGTTGCTTAAGCATGTGCAACACGTAGCACAAGTGGCGGGAAGAACTCTCCCACTCTCTCACAATCTCTCACTCTTTTTCTCTCTCCCAAGCTAGGGCTTCTCTCAAATTCGGATGGGAGAGAGGAGTGAGGGTTTCAACCCCTTTTATAGCCTAAAACATTCCCAAAATAGGCTTGGGAACAATGTTTACTTGGTGCCTAACCAAATCGGGGCCGTTCCGGTCCAAAAGGGCATTTCTGGAGGTCCCCAGGCCAGATGCGGTCGGACTTAAGCTCATGCATACTAGATCTAGCATACATCCAGTTTTCAGACCGGTTGGGTTCCCAGATCGCACGTGGCGGCCCAGTTTCAGTTTAACGGTCACCGCACCAAGATCAGGCCTATAAGTCTCGTGATATATAATAGATATTTTTCCTGATCCAAGGGTGTAATTTGGCTGTATTCTGACGGTCAGAATGCTTAATACTGATGCGTCAAATTTGTGTGCCAGATTTGAATTTGAAATTCCAACTGTCCCTATTCACACTCTCTTCGGTCCGGGCTCAATGAAATAGCCTGTGATCATCGGTTTGACTTGATTTTTGGAATGAGTGTCAAGCCCAGCTAGACGGTCCTAACGGTCTAAGATAGGAGGTATCGGACTTTCGACGCGCGGTCTAGATCCAATACAAAGTTTCAAGGAGGTCCCGAGAACAAACCGGCTTAGAGTTTGATCCGAGGCTTTAGAGCATTATAGCACCCTTGGTTCCACTCGCTTCGGGCCTCGTAGAACGTATTTAAAGTGATCAGGGACCATTTCCCAGCTATTCCAACGTTGCACTAGCTAACCTAGTCACATTTTCTAAAGGAATGAATTCTACGCAATTTCGGGTCGAGTTGGTACTCGAGCCCAAGTATGGATTTTTCACGGGCGTTACATTAATTCCTTTAGAAACTAAGCATAAGTTAGCTAGCGCTACGCTGGAGTAGCTGTGAAATTGTCCCTGATCACTTTAAATACGTTCTATAAGATCCAAAACTTGTAAAATCAATAGTGCTATAATACTCTAAAACCTCGGATCAAACTCTAAACCGGTTTGTTCTCTGGACCACTTTGAAACTTTGTATTGGATCTAGACCGCGCGTCGAAAGTCCAATACCTACAATCTTAGACTGTTAGAAGCGCCTAGCTGGACTTGACAATCATTTCGAAAATCAACTCCAACCGACATTCGCAGGCTATTTCATTGAGCCTGGACTGAAGAGAGTAAGAATAGGGACAGATTTGGAATTTGAAATTCCAATCTGGCACACGACTTGACGTGTCAGTATTAAGCGTTCTGACCGTCAGAATTCAGCCAAATTAAACCCTCGGATCAGGAAAAATTTCTATTTCATATCATGAGACTTGTAGACCTGACCTACGTGCGGTGACCGCTGAACTGAAACTGGACCGCCACGGGCGATCTACAAACACTGATGGTCTGAAAATGGGATGTGAGCGACATCCAACATGTACGAACTTAAGTCCGATCGCGTTCGGCCAGGGGACCACCAGAAATGGTCTTTTGGACCGAAACAGCCCCGATTTGGATATACATCAAGTAAACTTTGTTCCCGAGCCTATTTCGGTCATTTTTGTGCTTATAAAAGGGGTTAAAACCCTCATTCCTCTCTCCCATCCAAAATTGAGAAAAACCCTAGATTGGAGGAGAGAAAAGGTGAGAGTTTGTGAGAAAGAGTGGAGGAGAATTCCTTGCCGCTTGTGCTACCTGTTGCAAGCGCCTAAGCAACACACCTCAATCACTTGGTCAGTGATTTCTCCACATTTTCAGGAAAGAAAATACCCTAAAAAGTTGCTGATTTAGTGTTCCTTTCGTTCCATAGCATGTTAGTTGATAGATCTTGTAAATCAGGTTCTCTAGTCGCCGTAGACGAAGCGTATACGCTCCGTTCGAAACGACACGCTTCTAAGAGATAAGGTGCGGATATTAGATGCTTTGATTGACTGTTTCCAATGCTTTCAATGTCATTTAATAGTAGATTATCGACGGCAACGCCGTTTGACATGTACAACATGCTGTCCGTTTCCTGTTTCGTAAATAGACGAAGAATATGAGATTTAGGGCATTTTAGTCATTTGTAGGAAGTACTGTTTTCATTCATATTTTGCTGATATGATTGACATGGATTATTGTCGCATTAGAATACCAAGAATACGTGCATAATTAGTTTGGCGAAGAGATTCACCTAAATGCGCACTTTGGGTCGACATACTATATGTAGACTTAAGTGTGTGGTTTAAGTGTTTGTATAAATGCTTGTATTAGTATGTATTGAATTAAATGGTGTTATGAATTAATTTGAGATTGATTTCTCAATTAATATGCTGGTGTAAATAGTTTCCTACATGTTAGCCATATGCATGATTTCATTATATGTATGAAATGCATGTGCTTGATGATTTACTTAAGTTGTATGTTATAACATGTGCTTGATGATTTCATTATGATTTAGTTTGAGATTGAATTCTCAATTAATATGCCGATGGAAATGATTTCCTATATGTTGGCGATATACATAATTTCATTATATGTATGAAAGGCATGTGTTAGATGATTTACTTAAGTTGTACGTTATAACATGTGTTAACATGCTCACATGGTTGTATTTCATTTTCATTACTCTTACACGATTGCTAATGTGGATTCATGATTGTTTGGGACTATACATAGTCCAGGCAGTCGACAACCGAGTAAGTTCGTGGTTGGCCTATCTTTGCCACGAAGGACGCGTCGACGAACGCGAGTCGTGTTTGGAGTTGGCGGCAGTGGTTAGGCCACACGAAGTGTTTCACGCACTTCATGTCGTTCGACTTGCAATGCGCTCGTGATAGTCGAGCCCGTCAAGTAACCCGACTGGCCATTGTATGTTCACCCTGTATGAGTCATAACTGCTTGAACCTAGGGTACTGAACTTACCATTATAAACCCTGTTAACCATGGTACCTTGATCCACGAAGATTCATGAGCCAGGTATGGTGGTATGGGACACCGTAGTCGAGCTGTCGGCCTACGCTGGGGCCACAAACCTCCCCGTAGTGACCAGTGAGCACCTATGACTCGTGAGCAGATTATGGTGGTATGGGACACTATATTTTTACTGTCGGCCTACATTGATAAGGTGATGGGGGAGCGGAGCAACGAGTGCGTGCAACAGCCCTGACAGCCCTTTGTAGTGACCGCGAGCGTATTCAGAGACTACAGGAGGCGACGACCCTTCAGTAGCAGTAGAGTACAGTAGGCCTGTATTGATAAGGTGATGGGGGAGCGGTGCAACGAGTGTGAGCAATAGCCCTGGCAGCCCTTGCAGTGACCTACAAAATATACATCGTATGAGATTACTAGGAGTGACGACCCTAGACAGGATCTGTGTTGGGATTGGAGCTCACATGGTTGTATTTCATTTTCATTACTCTTACACGATTGCTAATGTGGATTCATGATTGTTTGGGACTATACTTAGTCCAGGCAGTCGACAACCGAGCAAGTTCATGGTTGGCCTATCTTTGCCACGAAGGACGCGTCGACGAACGCGAGTCGTGTTTGGAGTTGGCGGCAGTGGTTAGGCCACACAAAGTGTTTCACGCACTTCATGTCGTTTGACTTGCAATGCGCTCGTGATAGTCGAGCCCGTCAAGTAACCCGACTGGCCATTGTATGTTCACCCTGTATGAGTCATAACTGCTTGAACCTAGGGTACTGAACTTACCATTGTAAACCCTGTTAACCATGGTACCTTGATCCACGAAGACTCATGAGCCAGGTATGGTGGTATGGGACACAGTGGTCGAGCTGTCGGCCTACGCTGGGGCCACAAACCTCCCTATAGTGACCAGTGAGCACCTATTACTCGTGAGCAGATTATGGTGGTATGGGACACTATATTTTTACTGTCGGTCTACATTGATAAGGTGATGGGGGAGCGGAGCAACGAGTGCGTGCAACAGCCCTGACAGCCCTTTGTAGTGACCGCGAGCGTATTCAGAGACTACAGGAGGCGACAACCCTTCAGTAGCAGTAGAGTACAGTAGGCCTGTGTTGATAAGGTGATGGGGGAACGGTGCAACGAGTGTGAGCAACAGCCCTAGCAGCCCTTGCAGCGACCTACAAAATATACATCGTATGAGATTACTAGGAGTGACGACCCTAGACAGGATCTGTGTTGGGATTGATATAAGGGAAGTACCTTAGTTTCCCAATATTGCTGTATGAAATGGACTAATAATAACTCGAAAATCATATCACCATCACATTGCATGTGCCTGAAAGATGTGGAGCACTGAGCGGGATACACGCATGCCGCAGACGAAGATGATGCCGTATGAGGGAGAATGTCGGTTAGGGCATCCATCATGTCATGTCATATTGCATTAACAACAGTATTAGGATTGTTTGATTTACTGCTTTACTATTATCGCATGATTGATTTGAGAACATGTTAATCCTTGTTCTATTATTCCACTGAGTTAGCTACTCACTCCTACGTTATGGGATGGTGTTTCCAGACACCCACCAGTCCCTTTTTGTCATTGCAGATGATGGCGCTGCTTGAGAAGCGGAGCTGGACTTGATAATGATGAGGAGGATCTCTCCTTTATGCGTGTTCTGATTGACGGGATTACAAGGAGGTTGATTAAATACCTTGACACTTGTCATTTTATATTTTCAGAGTACTCATGTATATTCTTTTTTTGTTTACTTTTGGAGTATACATGTATGTATATAACTTGGTAACATGTTCACACTCTGGAGACATACAACAGTTTATATATGTTATACATACTATCACAGTCTTCCGCTTGTGAATTTAACTGTCTCTGGAATATGATATGCTGTTCTGGCTTAATCTCACTCATATTTAATACATTAACACAGACAACATTCAATCATATATATCTATGTTGCATAAATAACATTTTGGAACTCGGGAGTTGGGTTTTTACTCGACCCCCATTTTTCGGGAGAGAGAAGAACGAGAGCGACTGTGATGGAGGGGCCCCGCCACTTTGGGCCCCTCATGAATATAACTCATACATCATAATGGGTGCCACCAACAATTGGGCCAAAAGTTGAAATCAACAGTGTATCACCCACCTTTTGCACTCCTCCTTGATCCCTTAGATTCCTTAGCTCTTTATCTTCACTTTCGATGGAGGTTGATGGAGTTTTGATGGTGGGGATGAGAGATGAGAGGGTGGGCCACACTTGGCCTTTGGGAGAGTTGGGGAGGCTTGGATGTATGGAATTCTTAGTTGCTTGAGAGTGAGGAGATGGAGTGAAAGAGAGAGAGAGGGAAGTAATGGGTTAAAGGGATGGGGTGATGTGGTGGTTGTAAGGAAAGATATGGGTTTTTTTGAAAATGTGTAAAAGAGGAGTGGTGAGGGGAGAGAGAGCATTGACTTATGGGAAAAGAGAGAGAGGCCACTTGTACTTGTTGTTGGGTGAGGTGGCATGGAGGTAAGGTGGTGTACTTTGAGTTGATTCGATGTGACATGTCGTAGAGATTCTCTCGAAGTTCGCAATAAGCAGTGTTTCTTCGAAATGAACGCAGGCCCACATCTCCTAGCCTGGGTATCGGATTGGTGTGCAAGTCACGACGTTAAAACTACGTCGATGGCGTGGTCGTTATGATATAAGTTTGGAATTGAGCCGACTTTGGTATACAAGACCCGACTTAAGATCGTGCGCAAAAGTCGAATACGAGTCGAGGGTTGCCTGAATTCGACTAGAAGGACTGCGGAAGTCTACAGAATTATATAGTTTAGGATACAGGTCTTACAAATACTGTACATCCAGGATCAAAATATCTCAATTCAGAAATATCAGGTACTATTCAGTAAATCAGCACCAATCCTACAAACCATGGATCGGTGCACATGGCAATTGACCAAGACTTGACTTTACTAGATTATTTTAAACTTTACCTATTCTTGCGCAAAATATTTAAGATAGCAGCAAGCATCAGACCTAAGTTATCAAAACAAACGGTTTGAATCTGAAATAGACATAGAAGCTTCATTCTAAAAAGTGTGTGTGTGTGTGGTGGTGGTGGTGGTGTGGGGGGGGGGGGGGGGGGGGGGGGGGGGGGGGGGATGGCTAACACATTATGAAGGCAAATGTTATATAGTACTTGAGCTTTTGCCAAAAATTCACCAAGATTATCTGTTATGGAAAAACTCCGATGTATGGTAGACTGCCAAGACAGTGGCAATATTAAGGTCTTATAGATAAATGGTTTAAAAAAAAAAAAAAAAACCTTCGTTTCTTGTTTGAGGCAACAAAAGCATATTAAAACACACATTCCTGTGATAACTACGAACATCAAACTGACATTAAAGGGGGCTCCAGTTAGGACATGTAGATGTACCCTACAATGGGATTTGAGTTTGAATGGGGGCCCAACCTAGCTACATTTTGTAAAGCAGGAGGCATTTGGGCAGAATGTATTAAATGCTCTCGTCAGCAAAAATTGCATCAAAATGAAATGCCATAATAATGGGTCAGACCCATTACCATGGCATACTCATTCAAACTAGTGAACATGTTAGTCAGCCTAAAGTTCAGGGGT